>OX940860.1:21502223-26502223 GCA_954871525.1 Parietaria judaica | reverse complement strand
GGCATTAGGAGTCGGACTCCTTATATTTCACATTATAGGTTGATAATGAAGAGATGCAATGAAACATGAATCGTTGATTCACTTGGAATGATAATAAATTTTAAAAAAACTGTATTCTTTATTATTTAACGTCTACTGTGTACATGTATCATGTATGTAAAATAAATAAGCAATTGAATGATGATAATTTTTTTTAAACTGTTATTCTTTTACTATATATATATATATATATATATAATATAGACGATATAGATCAGAGTCATCAGACTGGAAAGAATAATAATGATAACAATGTTGTGTTTATCTTTTATTATATACAGAAAGTTAAAAGGTTGCAGCTTTATTAGTTATGTCATATGTGTACTAAATGTTTTTTTTTTGGTGTGTCATTTAATTTAGAGTCATTTAATCAATGAAATTTGAATTAAAAAAATTATAAAATAGTGAAATTGTAGAAAAAGAGGATTCTCTATTTCCAAGCTTTCTAGATAGGTAATTTATTGTTAGTAGATTTTCCTTTTATATATATATAGATAGTAGATTTTCCTTATATATATATATATATATATATATATATATATATATATATATATATATATAGATTCTCATACTTAATTTATGGGCTCGAGTGGGCCTGTCACCAAATAATGTAGTCGGGTCGGACTCGAAAAGCCCGAGAGACTCAAATCCCGATTCGGACATTTCCTCCAAGAGCATCCCCATTTAATATTTTTGTCACATTGACAAATGTTTTGGACCAACAAATAATATATGCTGTAAACTATGTATGTAGATCATATATACTAACTACGAGGAAGAAAATAAAATGTTATGAAAATTAAGTGTATACACTAGATAATGTTACTGACAACGGTTAGCCTTGAGTTGATCGCGTTTTGTCGGAGTCGTAGGCTACGTAAGTCCTTAAAGTATTTAAAAAATTATTTTTCATGTATAATTAAATATAAAAAAATATGTTTTTTTTAGATCCTTATATTTGAGAGTTCAAGGCGCTGACCTTGCGCCAGACTGTTTTTGTTGATTGTTTATTTCATGCTTTACATTGCAATGACTTATTTGTAAATTTATAAATGTCCTATATTGATACATTTAAATAGTATAATGATATAGAAATATTTTTCTTTTTACTCAAACACTGTTATTTTAATATTTTTCACGTCATTTTCAGGTAGTGTCTGGGCGTACACTAAGCCCTACGTAGCTCCGCCCCTGACGTAACTCTTGTAGCTAAGCAACGTGAGACTTTTCTCATTCTTATTTTTTTCCATAAATATACTTGTCATTAATGACTTTTATCAGGGCAAATTATTTTATATTTTTAACAGTTTTCTCATCCTTTATCGTTTAATTAACATATTAGTCGTTTCCAATGCCTTTTTTTTTTTTTAAATCGTTTATCATTCCTCTTGTTTCATTATTTTCTTGTCGTTTCTATGTTTTTTGTCGTTTTCTGTATTTTACATTCCAAAATTGATAATTGGCAGCATGCTATACTTATCTATTTCTAATGAGTGTTGTCGTTTATTGACAGTGGTTATACTTTTATAATATTCATGTCGTTTTTTAGTTCCTGTCGTTTAGTCCTAGTTTTGGCAGCATAATTGTAGTGTTGTTTGCTTCCAATGAAATTACCCACTTAATAAATTTGGCTTCAATCTTGTGTGAACTTTGCATGAAGTCCTCTTTTCTCTCTTCGACTTGAACTTTTCAAAGCAAAATTTATATATAGAGGTATACATTATTAAAAGATATCAAACGGGCTTTGTTTTGCTGGATGGGAAATTTGCTAACAATTAAAAGAACCAAGATACCTATTTGTGCAATTGACTACAACTTAAATACTTAAATGTCATTATTCTTATATTACAATTGGTTGAGAATACTTCTCTCAATTAGTTAACTAAAAGATCATTTTAGTTGTCATTGTTAAGCAATCAAGTAATTTCGTCCCAAAGAGCGGTTAAGTTAATATAAATATTTCACAAGATCGGACAAAATAATCAAATAAAAAAATATATCCATTTTTTATGCACATATGAATATTTTTTATGGGTAAGCGACATTGTTCTTTTTTTTTTTTTTTTTAAATACAATTCATTACTGTGAAAATTTAGTCCTAATTTGACATTGGTCAATTTAATCTTAATTTAACATAGTACTTTATTGATTTATATACGCAAAATGTAACATCTAATCCACTCACTTGCTTTTTTTTTTAATGTCACCTCATATTTATAAAGAAGGAAAACTTCATAAAATGTAAGAGCTTACCAACTCAATTTTCGTTCAAACGGTGAGAAATGTGGCTGCTTGGGGCGAGAGGAGAGATAAACCACCGTTACTTAAGGTTTCTCTAGAAAAAGGATTAATTTATACCCTGATTTTTTTTTCTTCAAAAATTGCTCGAAAAATACCTTATTTTATATTTTGCACTGCTTTTGGCAATAATCGTTATTGAAAATTTTGCCGATAATCGATCGAAATGTATAAGACGATAACAGTTAGCACAAATAAGTTACTAGTAGGCTCCGATAATAGCAAAAAATTTCACAATTCTCGCAAAATTTTAAACATTGTATATAAGTGCTTATGTACGTGACAAAGATTGTAGAGTAATTGATTTATGCGTCCCTTAAGTTTTCAAGATAGGTGTGCGTGTTGTTAATCCCTTCAACTTTGTTAATAGACATTTTAAAAAAATGGACGTAAAAAAATTGGTATTTTTACCACCAAAAAAGAATAGGTACTTTAACCGCAGTTATTTTTAAAATATTGATATAAAAAAAATGATATTTTCACAACTTCAAAGGAATTTGAGTTTTAACCGCAGTAATAATATTTGCTTTTAGACTTTTACAACACAAAAGAAAAATAAAAGGAGAAAAACAAAACTATGTATTAAAATCGGGGGACTTATTTGAGAAATTCCCAAAACTATATATATGAATAAAAGCGAGATTTTTTAAACGTAAGGAGAGATCAAGACCGCGCCAAGAAGTAGGGTCTTCCAAGGTTTGAATTTTCCTCGATTATCCTTGATAATCATCGATTATCCGTCTTGCCAATAGTCATAGGCAAATATTCCATGTTAATCGATTATTCGTAAAAACAGTATAAAAATAACAAAAATTAGGTACTTTTAATTTTTTTTTTTGCATTTTTTAACATTTTTAGGCAAAAGTACCTTAAATGCAAAAAAAAAACCAAAAAATGTATTTTTCAAGAAAAAAATTAACTTAGCATGACCTACTAGCCAAGTATCAAGATAGATTGTTTGAGTTGCTTTGATTTAGAAATGGAGATTGCTATTTATATACTAGCAATGTTATTGTTTTCTTTGTATTTGTTCAATGTGGGACTTTCCAAATTCAAACAAATGTGCATTTTTATCATTTATATTTGCTCAATGTGAGACTTCTCCACAAAGTTAAATAGTTAAAGAAAAACTCACAAAAAGCCCAAAAAACACCTAAAGTTTAAAAGAAATGCCCATAGTTTCATAAAACTAATTTATACCTACTAAAAATTTTGTTTGGACCATATTACCCTTAATATTAGTTATTAATATTAAATTTTGTTTAATTATTATTAATTATATATTTAAATTTCGAAATTCTTTTTTCCTATAATTATGGTTGACAACTTCCACCTCTTAATTACAATATTATGTTATTTTTTAGGAAAAAAATAATTTAAAATAATTGCAGCAATTAAGTCTAAACCTCTTTTTATTTTAACTTTTCATTATCTCTCTTTCTCTCCATAATTAATCGACAACCTCTCTCTTCTCTCCCCGATTGTTTGATTGTCTTCACCCTACCGCCACCGGGAAGCCTCACCGGAAGCTGCAAGACGACGACAAAACACACATATCAGCTCCGGGCAGAACGTGGATCTGATGGCTCTCTGCTCCGAGGGAAATGTCGAAGAGGCTTTGAGCTTCATGAGCCAAGGCGTTTCAACTGATCGCAAGGTATTTCGTGCTCTCTTCGATTGATATACGGATTCAAAGTCTTTGGAGATCGGAAAGTGAGTTCATGAGTTCGTGAAGCGTTCTGGTTTTGATCGGTTCGTGAATTTTGCGAGAGTTTGATAGGAATGTATGGAGATTGTGGAAGCTTGAAAGATGCGTGCAAGATGTTTGATAGAATGTCTGTCAAATGCTCGAGTTCGTGGCGTTCTGTGATCTTACATAATCGTAAATATAATTACGAAATGATATTTTTCGTAACTATAATGATATTTTTGTAACTGCTATTACAATTTTGTAACTACTATTTTTGTAACTATAATGATATTTTTGTATATACAGTTTTGTAATTACAGTTACAGTTTTGAATTTCATTTATACAATTTTTAACCTATAATTACAATTTTTAATTGTATTTACGAGGACATTATTCATCACATTACGAAATTATATTTTCGTATCTATAATTACATTTTTGTAACTACTATTACAATTTCGTAACTATAATCGTATATATAATTACGAAATCTTATTTTTAGTTACAGAATCGTATAGACATTTTCGTAACTATAATGATATTCTTGTAACTACTATTACAATTTCATAACTACAATTACGGATAATTAAAACCGTTTTTGAAATTTCATTTACATATTCACAACGTAACACAAACAAATTTCACATTCAAGCTAAATTATGTTAAATTATCAATATTTGTGTTCTTAGGCATTCAATTTTTGCGTAGTTAACATTTTCGTAACTAAATTTACGTATTACTAAAATTATATTGATGTAAATATAATTTCTTTTATTTAATTACTTGCTAGAAAATAGGAATTTATTTACTATCTTTTTTGTATTATAATTGCTAGAAAATAGGAGGGATCCAAATTTGTTATTGATTTTTTTTTTCTAACTATAATAAAAGAACGCATATTTGATTTTATTAAAATAAAGTTATTCAAATATTCCTTCTTAATAAGGAAGACTAAATATGCTACATGAATAGTTGGATAAAATACTTAAAAATCTAAAGGGTATATTGATCCACATTTCAATTAGTTGGTGATTTTAATTACCATAAATAAGTTTGGGCATTTTTTTGAAACCTTGAGTCACAAATGGGCATTTGCTTCATTTACCCAATAATTAATTATGTATATTATCAATTTATCTAGTATCTTTTAATCTTGATTATCCACAAATCCAAATAGTTAATTTTGTTTTCTTATGTTTGAGCATGACATGATTTTATTTACATATATTTGAGTATGACATGATTTTATTTTAGTATTTACATATGTGAGAGTGACACTAAATTTTATTTACATATGTAAAGTTAGTAAATATATTCTTGAAATTGTTTTAGTGGTTTTTTATCGATAATCCTCGATAAGTGTAGATAATCCGTCGATAATTCTCGATAAGTGTCGATAATGATAAGCTGCAGTTTTAGTAATTTTCCATCGATAATCCTTGAAAATCCATCGATAATCCTCGAAAACGGCAACCGATTTATCGGCAAAAACAACATTTTGAACCTTGGGGTCTTCATCTTCTTCGTTGAGCTTATACATCTCCATGCTGATTCCAGGTAATGAAAATGGTGACGATTACAAATACGCTTCTTCTTCTTCTTCTTCTTCTTCTTCTTCTTCTTCTTCTTCTTCTTCTTCTTCTCCTCCTCCTCCTTTCGGCTCTCTCAACTTGTTTGGTTTTGTGTAAAAAAATGGTGCTTTCTTGACCTTGTTGTATGGCTCGAAATGGGTCCCTCTTTGTATGGCTCGACATGGGTTGAATTATGTGCTTGAAATCATCGCAGTGTGATGATTTCAAGCCTGTGAGATGGAGATGGAGATGGAGATTGTGTCGCTTAGATTTGAACTATCTTCTCTGGCTGATCATTCGTGTAAACTAGGGGTGAACGATCTTGTTTGAATTTCCCGGTCAATTCCCCTTAACGACTTACTAATCCTAATTATTATTTCTTAATCACGGTCTGTTAAACAATAGATCATTGTACACACTGTGTATATATATATATATATATAACCTTAGGCAAAGCATGATTTGTGTCATCGAGTTAAATGGAGATTGGCTGGTTAATGGAAGGTATGGGCTGGTTCTGAAAATGGAGGAGTGGGTTATGAAGGAGTTGGTTTGGGACAGGATTGAGAGCTTGAATGTTTCTGGGGATTACTTTCTTGTGTGTTTATGGGGTCTCAGCCATTGGATTGAAGAGAGGTTCTGATTATAAGAACATTATTTGTTACCCGATTTCACTGATACCAAGAAGAAATAGAAGACGAAGAAGATGATTTTACTCAGCTCAAGTTGAGCAGAAAATAATGTATTGAATCTTTATAAAGGGAAAGTAAATACACGTGTACATATTTAATAGGCTATGCAATAATATAGAAGAAATAAAACATCAGGAGAATAATATAGGTTATACATATACGGTGAGTGTACAATGATCTATTGTTTAACACGGTCAATTATTTTCGTCATCTTCTGATTTTCATATACGGCGAGTGTACAATGATCACACGACAACTTCCAATTTTTCTCAGGCTGAGCATCTTGGGGTAAACTAGGTATCATTGATGAATAGTTCCGGTTTTCGAAAAAAAAAGGGGGGAATTTACAACCGGAACCGGGAACCGGTACCAAAAATAAAAATCCCGAATTTTCGAGATAGGTACCAAAAACTACTAATTTTCCGGTTCCGCTTTCACCATCCCTAGTACAAACGCAATGCGTATTTTACGTAAAATTCTATTACCGATGTCGTTCTTCATGCAACGATAAATTCCGGAATCATTGTGTTTTATATGCCTTGCTGCTTTTGTTTCCGCAGCTCTGACCGGCAAGATGCAGCCTCTAGAGAGTTCGGGTTTGGGATTACCGGCTCCCCCCGAGTCTACACCTTTTGTCATGTCAAAGAGCCCCCCAAATTTTGTGGGATTGGGCGAGGAAGTCTTGTTGACCGCTCCGCTAAACGGGCTGTTCAAATGCCCGGTGTGCTTCGACTTAATGAGTCCGCCGATTTATCAGGTACGTTTTTATAATGTTACCATTTATATAAAAGCTAACATAATCATATATTTGTTTGAGTTTAATTGAAATGTATTTGAAACTGCTTTATTTGCCCTTTTTTTTATACGTTGTAATCATATGCTATCTAGTTTGAGTAATAAAAAATAATATTAAAACTGCTCTATTTGCCTTTTTTCGCTTTTCTTTTCGTTTGCAGTGCTCAAATGGCCATACCCTTTGCAAAAATGCAAAGAGCATATTAACTTCCTTAACAAATGCTGTCCCGAGTGTCGGAGCACACTCGGGACTATAAGATGTTTGGCATTAGAAATAGGACGCTTGTGGATGCTACCGTGCACGTTCCGAAGCAACGGGTGCGAGATCTTATTGCCATATTTCATGCTGGTGGAGCATGAGAAATTCTGCACGTTCGGGCCTTTTTTGTGCGCACACCGTAATGAGTGCGGATACACCGGCGACATTACGAGCCTCGTGACGCACTTGCGGGAGAATCACGAGGCGGAGGATCAGCAAGGCTGCTACTTCAGCCGTGTCTATACATGCTCGGGGCAGCAAGACGCCAAACTTCCGTTCGCGGAGATAACGGTACGACATAATGTTTTTTAAATGCTTACACGAAGAAACAATATAGTTTGTCCGTTACTTTTTTTAATCTTACTCTTCTCTGTTTCAGGTAGTGACAAGTAATGATAAATATTTTGCCTTAAGCTTCGAAGAATACCGGCTGGACGATGCCCACGTGTGGGTGGCGTTCGTGCAATATTGTGGTGAAGAGAGCGAGGCTGAAACATTCCGTTACAGTTTGGAGATAGGAGCACAAGGAAGGAAGCTGAAATGGGAAGGCGTTCGACGGAGCGTAAGGGTCAGTCCCCGAGTAGTCCGTGGTACCCGAGACGGATTAATAATCGACCATAAATTGGTCTTTTATTTTTCCGAAGACGGGCTACGCATTGAAGGGCATATATGGAAAGAAGACACAGGACTACCAAAACCCGAGTCAACTCATGAGACTGCATGGCATGAACAGGTATGTTTCCCTTGTCCTTTTTCAATTTATTTCATGAGACTGCATGGCAAGAACAGGTATGTTTCCCTTGTCCTTTTTCAATTTATTTGTTGAGTTTTGTTTGAATATATTTTTCTACTTTTTGCAGTGTCCAAAGCTCGGAAATATAGACAGTTCGGATGTAGCTGAGTCCTGGGAACTTCTGTGTGCGGATACGAGCAATGAATGGGAACAAAATATTTTTCCTAAGTACAGCACCGATTCGACTCCGTTCGTATGCGCAAACAATTGTAAGTTCAGAGGGGATGTTCCAAGTCTTATTGAGCACATGAAGATACATCACGACGCAAAGTGTCAAAATGCTTGTGAATTCGACGCTCGGTTCACCAGCTCCCACAAGGTGATGGAGCTCGAGGTATGTGATAAATCACTTGAGGAAGGGCAAAGCCGGAAATTATCTTTTTTATTTTATGTTTTAGGCTGAGAAAGGGTATTTAGTGATTTGGAATAACTAGTCAATTAGAAAACCCTAGTCGTTTGTAGAGCTTTACATATTCTCGAAGACTTGATTACTTGTTTGAAGTCTGTATTTAGTAAGTTAGTTTGGTTTTTCCTTCTTTTCTTTTCAGATATTCAACTGCTTTGATAGACAGTTCTGCCTACACTTCCAAGAATATACGGTACAGGGCTCCCAAGTCTGCAAGGCCTTCATCCGATTTTTTGGTGAAGAAACTGAGGCCGAGAGGTTCGGCTACATCTTGGAGGTCGGAGGAAATTGCCGGAAGCTGACGTGGCAAGGGGTACCGAGAAGCATACGCTATAGCCATGGAAAAGTGAGAAACAGCCTCGAGGGCTTGCTTATCCGCCGCCATTTGGCCCTCTACTTTTCCGAAGGGAATCGACAAGAACTCAATCTAATTGTGAGAGGCCGTATATGAAAAAAAAACTGATATGTAAGACCGTTGATAGAGAGAGTGATGGAATTTTGTGACATCGAAATACTCGAAAATTTACATGAAATTACTGTGAAATAGTGTTCTGCTGAAGATAGGCAGCTTTTACTCCTGACTAGTTGAACTCTTCGTCATTCGCGAAGTTGGAATTTTGCGGTTTCAGTTTTGCCCCTCCTTTGTCGTTCTTACCTTTTTGTGTCGATCCTTAGACGTGTCCCGCTATGGCAGGGTAAGCATTTGTATCTGCATTTGGCAGGGACGGCCCGACCTGACTTTCTGACATGCAGTTAATGAAAAACACCTGGAAAATAACAATCACTAAATAATATAAGAACTTGTATAATTAATTTCTCATAACAACAATGAAAACTAAAATCCAATCATTTGAATAGCAGGCATCGAAAAGAAAAGAAAATAAAGTTGCATTGCTAAGCTGAAATCTAATCACAACAACAATGACAGTGTTCTCAATGCCATCCCACTTTAATGTTTGAATCAAGCTCTCTAAGCTGGCTGATAATTAGAAGAGAAATTCATGTTCAAATTCCATGGTGAGAAGCAATTCTTGATAGTGCATAGTTATGTCTTCTATGTTAGATTCATGACAGGTATTTGTGGTAATTTTACTTCTAATTGCTGATTACGGGTTTCTACTTATAACTAGGCGCCCACTTTTGGAAGGGTGTGTTTTGATTATTCGAGTTTTTTCCTATTGAACACCTTTGGAGAGTTTCTAGTCTGGCTCTCGAATTATAGACCGGGTTTTATTGTAATTTATTGTTCGTAGGTAGCCATAAAATTCACAAAAATTCATTTCCTAGGCGAATTTTTGTTTTGTATATTTGTTTGGTCCTGTCGGAATGTTAATCTGAGAAGCCCTTAGGTATGTCCAATCATCAGCAATATGAAGAGAGAAAAAGAATAGAGTATAATAGACTCAAACTAGTAATCTGGTGCATTGTTGAGTTTCATAAATAATGGAAGAGACAAACTACTCTAAGCTAAGAGAGACAACATTTTTTAACACAAGATTAATTAGCCAATCCTCTAGCTTAGATGAACTTCGCCTTACCAAAGGCTAAACTGCCCTTACTAAACCTAAACTTTAACATTTTTCTTGCAATATAGAACAAGAGTAGAGCTAGGAAACCTGGAAAGCCAGCTGCTCGGAACTAGTTGATGTCTCGACTGCTGCTTTCCATGCCACATTTTCACTTCTTTTTGAATACTCTGAATTCTCAGGGTATAATATCCCCGGAATCTTTGTACATCCAGCTACAGAATATAATAGAGTAAAATAGTTCATTTAAGATTTTTGTACTAAGAAAAATATCCAAATTCTGTTGAACAAAAGTCCTTCAATAATATTTTTAAGGAAATCGGATGGATGACCTTTTGTTTTGCCGGATTTAGATAGTTTTCATACTACATAAAATTGTGCTGTTTTATGTTTTGAATTTTCTATTGACGTCTAGACATCTGTCAGAGAGTAGACATATTAACTCTTGAATTAGTCTTCTTCTCAAAAAAAAAAAAAAAACTCTTGAATTAGAGGTGTGTTTTTTGTGTTTCACGTTACTTGTTGAATACAATTTGATACTCATACTGGTACCTATCAGTTAACACTAAGATTCTTCCTGCCATCATGCCATTCTTCATACCTCCGCATTGGATATTCTTATTTAGGGCTTGTTTCATGGCAGGTTATTCACCCGATACACGACCAGACCATGTATTTGTCCGTGGAGCACAAAAGAAGGCTCAAGGAGGAATATGGTTGGAGCTTATATACCTCTTGATCACTTGTTTTTTTTTTTTTTTGCACATCTTACAAGCCTATGTTGTATGTACTAGGAAAAACATCATGCCATTCTTCATACCTCCGCATTTGATCACTTGTTTTTTTTTCCCACACGCGTATAGATACAACATGTACACATACTAAAAAAAACTTAAAATAGAAGTTTATTTTCTTCACATTGTTGTTTGTGGTCCTTAAGGGTCTCTTTGTGGATTTTTTCTTCTACACAAATTTTCCGTAGCTGTATCTTTGATGGTGGTTGGAAAAAAAGGCTGTCATTATATTAATTTGTGTGTGTTATGTATTTATATTTAATTTTGATTTTTTATTGGCAGTCCTGCATTAAGGTTGCACTAGACTTTGTTTCGCCTGAAAATGTTGGCGAGTGCATTCGGTTGGCGGAGGAATTCCGAGCACTTCCCTGGAATCATAGAGCTAAGGAAGATAAACTGGAGGTATGTCCAGTCTAATCTCTTGAACTTCAATGGTTGAGTGACTAATATAACTAAATTTACTCTAGTTTGCTAATTATATTAAATCCGACAGTTTCTGCAATTCTAACTCATGAGTTCTCGTTCATATTTTGGTTACTGTAATTGAATTGAAACAGGTGAAGAAGATGCTCGTTTATGCAGTGGACGATGCGGTGTCAACGTTGGATTTAAACTTCAGGTTTTATCTCAGATTTTATCCTTCTTCTATATATACTAGTAGTTGTCTTATAGAAATTATTTAACAGTTGTGTCAGGCATGTGCCTTGTAGCATTTTTTTTTTATGAGTTCCGGGGTTGATTTTCTTTGATTTCACGAAATTTTATCTGTTTAATAAATGCTTGTAAATTGCGAAACAGGTCGATGAAAAAGATTAGAACAAAGAAAATTGACCAAGGCCAAGGCAAAGGCAAAGGCAAAGGCAAAGGCAAAGAGCTATCAAATGTTATTAAAAATATCTAAGTCGACATGCATTATACGATTTAGGCTGGATGGTAACTTTATCTTTTTTTTTGTGAACCGTTTTCTCGGTTGTGAAAACATTCTAAAAATCTAATCTTGGTCTTCATTTTGTTGAAAACAGTAAGACGGAAAATGCAGGACATCCACTCCTTTGGAAGCATTAGATTTCGATGTTTCCCTTGTTGCCAATGTGACTGTTTGTAAGACTTAAGTAGTTTCAGTTTGGAAATTCAAGATGTTGAAAGCAAGGTTGAGATTTTAAATGAACCGCTTTTAAGGTACACAAAAGCGATTTTAGACATTAAACATGAACCGTAAAAGTTAAGATTCATAGCTTTTTTTTTTTTTTTCTTTTAAAAAAAACAAAAATACGATTTGTCTTTTTTAATCTTTTTAGCCTAAATAATTTTTTTTATCAAATGCTAAACCAACTTTTGTTACCAACAACAATTGTTTTAAAATATTTCAACAAACATTTGTCAATTTTTCTATAAAACGATTTTTTTTATAAACTGAAATTAAACAAACTGGATTTTTTCTGGTTCTTGGCGTTGGGTCTCGGTGTTTCTACATGCCGTGTTAAGGCGACTCCCTTCAATAAATCAAGGTTACATAAATTAAAGAGATATGATTTACTCCTGAAAATTAAAAGGGTTAAATAATTTACATGACATGATATAAAAGGTCCAATTTTCATTTTCAGGACAAAAATTTTAGTTTTTTTTTTTAAATAAATGGCAACGGCTCTCTATTTTTCTAAATGAGTTATTTTTTTATGATTGTCCCTACGCCAAGCCAGTGTTCCTGCGGGAGTTTTTTTTTAATTGAATTGTTCTTTAAAATCAATTGATTTTAATTGAATTTTTCGAAATGACATGACATCAGTGTCCGTATTGAAGGACCTCTCTATTTTTCGAAATGACATGACTTTAGTGTCCGTATTGAAGGACATAATATAATTGAACATAAATTTTTTATCTAGGTCAAATTTACCTTGACCTGATTAGCTTTGAAATTTTAATGCTAGGCACGGTTCCTAAAGTTCACCCTCTTGAAGGAAGAAGAAAAGAAAAAAAAAATTAGTTTTATCCCAATTTAATATTGTATATTTAATAACGTTTCAGATTTCAAACTCCAAGCTCCCTCACTCCTCTCATCAATTTCTATAAAACTAATTTTTTTTTTCTTTTCTTCTTCCTTCAAGAGGGTGAACTTTAGGAACCGTGCCTAGCATTAAAATTTCAAAGCTAATCAGGTCAAGGTAAATTTGACCTAGATAAAAAATTTATGTTCAATTATATTATGTCCTTCAATACGGACACTAAAGTCATGTCATTTCGAAAAATAGAGAGGTCCTTCAATACGGACACTGATGTCATGTCATTTCGAAAAATTCAATTAAAATCAATTGATTTTAAAGAACAATTCAATTAAAAAAAAACTCCCGCAGGAACACTGGCTTGGCGTAGGGACAATCATAAAAAAATAACTCATTTAGAAAAATAGAGAGCCGTTGCCATTTATTTAAAAAAAAAAAAAACACTAAAATTTTTGTCCTGAAAATGAAAATTGGACCTTTTATATCATGTCATGTAAATTATTTAACCCTTTTAATTTTCAGGACTAAATCATATCTCTTTAATTTATGTAACCTTGATTTATTGAAGGGAGTCGCCTTAACACGGCATGGTAGAAACAACGAGACCCAACGCCAAGAACCAGAAAAAATCCAGTTTGTTTAATTTCAGTTTATAAAAAAAAAATCGTTTTATATAAAAATTGACAAATGTTTGATAAAATATTTTAAAACAATTGTTGTTGGTAACAATCCGCTTAAAGAGATGTTAGACACCAAGGCAAAGACAAAAAAATCACACAAGTTTCAAAGTGGGACAAAAATCAAGGCTTTGAACCCCTTGAGTTTAGTTTAGTGTACACTGGATAGATAGGCCCAAATTCTGAAACATTCACGTCTGAAAACAAGGCAAGCAAAACCAAACACCTTTACTCTCTACTCTAAAATCATCAATTTCTATAAAACTAATTTAGTATTGTTTGTTTCATGAGCTCAAAATTAGTCAGATTTAGACGGCGAGGCGGTCTAACGAGCTCAAAGAGGGAAGCGAGACAACCGAGAAAGGTAGCTCGCGGAGGCGTGAGAGAAGAGCGGGAGTGCTTTTTTAGAGGACAAACAAGAATCGAGAGGAGTGAGGGAGCTTGGAGTTTGAAATCTGAAACGTTATTAAATATACAATATTAAATGTATTATTGAAACTTTAAATATAGGAAAATGTATCGGTTCTTGGTTTTAAACGAATTTTATGGATTTTTCAAAAACCGATCCAGGATCAATACCGAAACCAAGACAAAACCGAGTAACGGTTATGAAATTTTCACCCCTAAAAAAATAGTCAATATTATTCGAGAAAAAAAAAATTGGTGATTCCATAAAACGACATGTAGTTCAACACCGGAACCTATACCAAAAATAGAAAAATAGGAAAGACAGCACAACTTATTTTCAAAGCGCAGGCATGTGGATTTTTTGGCGTAGGCACACAGATTTGATGTTAGGACAAGCAGAAAATCCTACTGAAATTGGGATATATTCCGGGTCCGGAAAAAAATAAAATAAAATGGAGGGTCCGTTGATATTCCGTTGCGATTTAAAAAAAAAACACTCGGAGCTCTTGCATTTACGGGACTAGGGTCAATTCATTTTAAAGAACGATTACAAATTTTGCCTGAAATTAGGATGTTATTGTCATGATTTTTGGATATTTATTGTCCATATAGAAATATTTAACGTTGATATTCATATCAATGTCGTTTGGACATTTCCTGTCCTGAAATTTGGATATATTATGACGTTCTTGTCCGGAAATTTAACCCTAAAATTTTTATCATGAAAATTGGACCTTTTATATCATTTCATACGGACACTATTGTCATGTAAACTTTTTGTCCTAAAAACTGAACATATTATGTCCTTTCACCCAAAAAAAAAAAACGTTTCAGATGTATAAAATAATAATAATAATCCTGCAGGAACACTGGCTTAGCGTAGGGACAATAACCGATTTGGACGTTTTTCTGCTTGTACCCACACTGGTTAGGACGCAGGCACGTCAATTTGTTTAATTTTTTTTTTCTTTTCTTCTTCCTTCGAGTGGGTAAACTTTAGGAACTCACACAAACGAAGAACGGTCCTGAAAATTTAACAATTTATTTACTTCAATACATACTCGTGACACAATTCAGTGTAGCTTAAGGGTAAATTTGTTCTAGATAAAAAATTTATGTTCAATTATATTATGTCCTTCAATACGGACACTAAAGTCATGTCATTTCGAAAAACAAAGAGGTCCTTCAATACGGACACTAATGTCATGTCATTTCGAAAAATAGAGAGCCGCTGCGATTTATTTAAAAAAAAAAACACTCGGAGCTCTTACATTTACGGGACTAGGGTCAATTCATTTTAAAGAACGATTACAAATTTTGTCCTGTCAATTGATTTTAAAGAACAATTCAATTAAAAAATAAAAAACTCCCGCAGGAACACTGGCTTGGCGTAGGGACAAGCAGAAAAAATAACCGATTTGGACGTTTTTCTGCTTGTGCCCAATCTGGTTAGGATGCAGGGACGTCAAATTTGTTTAATTTTTTTTTTCTTTTCTTCTTCCTTCAAGAGGGTGAACTTTAGGAACCGTGCCTAGCATTAAAATTTCAAAGCTAATCAGGTCAAGGTAAATTTGACCTAGATAAAAAATTTATGTTCAATTATATTATGTCCTTCAATACGGACACTAAAGTCATGTCATTTCGAAAAATAGAGAGGTCCTTCAATACGGACACTGATGTCATGTCATTTCGAAAAATTCAATTAAAATCAATTGATTTTAAAGAACAATTCAATTAAAAAAAAACTCCCGCAGGAACACTGGCTTGGCGTAGGGACAATCATAAAAAAATAACTCATTTAGAAAAATAGAGAGCCGTTGCCATTTATTTAAAAAAAAAAAAACACTAAAATTTTTGTCCTGAAAATGAAAATTGGACCTTTTATATCATGTCATGTAAATTATTTAACCCTTTTAATTTTCAGGACTAAATCATATCTCTTTAATTTATGTAACCTTGATTTATTGAAGGGAGTCGCCTTAACACGGCATGGTAGAAACAACGAGACCCAACGCCAAGAACCAGAAAAAATCCAGTTTGTTTAATTTCAGTTTATAAAAAAAAATCTTTTTATATAAAAATTGACAAATGTTTGATAAAATATTTTAAAACAATTGTTGTTGGTAACAATCCGCTTAAAGAGATGTTAGACACCAAGGCAAAGACAAAAAAATCACACAAGTTTCAAAGTGGGACAAAAATCAAGGCTTTGAACCCCTTGAGTTTAGTTTAGTGTACACTGGATAGATAGGCCCAAATTCTGAAACATTCACGTCTGAAAACAAGGCAAGCAAAACCAAACACCTTTACTCTCTACTCTAAAATCATCAATTTCTATAAAACTAATTTAGTATTGTTTGTTTCATGAGCTCAAAATTAGTCAGATTTAGCATTTAGCCACGACTTACGAAAACACCACGGGGGCACGAGTTGTCCGCGCCCGTGATTGCTTGGGCAATGAGCGCCTGCGTCTGCGTCCGCGTCCACAACCACAAGCTGCCCAACCTAGTTCGCGGGAAGATTATGCCCGTTTATCTATATTTTTTTTTAGTTTTTTTAATTAATAAAGTAAAAGTTGCAGACAATTTGCTCGTCCGGAATTCAATATATTCGCGTGGCTAACATGCAATGGTTGGGCAACCCACGCCCGGGTAACCATGGGCGCAGTTTGTCGAGGCCCGTTAAATATACGGGACGAGTTGGTCTCTCTATTGATCAAATGTAAATTACATATTTTTAAGGGTATTTTTAAGAATCTCTTGCAATATTATAGGGATATTTACAACGTATAAATTTAAATTTAACTTTTGGTACAGTGCAGTTATGTACACTCTCAAGTCTCAAGTCTTTTTCTACAATAAAAGTGTGTAAGTTCCACTTTCGTAAACTGTATTGGTACTTCAACATTAAATGTCCAGAACTCCAGATGACTGTTAAAACTTAAAATAGGTATGTGGAATATATATTATCAAATTTAATTCAAATAGTTATAAAAAACGTAAAAAAAAAAACGTATCAAATTTAAAAGGCCTCTCATTGTATTCATTTGTATTGATTCAGAATCATCGAGTTTCATCGAGATTCTTTGATCATCAATAATTAAAAAAAAAACAGATTGAGTTCTTGAACAAAACGATAATGAAAAGAGAGAATTCAGGAATGAACATCTGAAACTTTTATTATTGAATAGAGAATGAATCTGAATGATTCTCAGTAGTTACAAATGATTACAAGGGTGCCTTTATATATAGGCAACACTCTGTACAGTACAACAGTACAAGTAAATGAAAGTACAAAATACAAAGTACAACAAATGAATCAACGGTGAAAATCAGCTTCGATGAAGGATGAAGAATCTGGTAGACGAAGGAAGCCATTCGATGAGGAAGAGACGCCCGAGGAACGCCCGTTGAAGAATCTTAGACGGGAATGAACATTAGACGAAGGAAGATTCTTCATCCGAGACGAAGAATCTTGTCTCGGATGAAGAGACGCCCGAGGAACCTGCTTGATGAAGCACTGCAACGAAGTTGCTCGAGTCTCGAGAAGATCTGCTCGATATTGAGCGATGCGAGAGAGAGTTCCAAGTAGCTGGAATCTTCCTTATTGAACAAGATAATTGTCCTCAAATTTATATTCTTAATAATTAATGTTTACATTTTTAATTTATTTCTCTGCAAATCGTACGTATTAAACTCAAATAGTTAGGTATTAAACTACTACAAACTTAAAATATAAGATATTTTTACCGCAAATCATAACTCATTACAATAATTGAGGACTGTTCTAAAGTATAATTAGGCATTTAAAGGATGAAATGGAAGAACCTGTTGCGATAATGTGATACTAGTGATTATTATTTTCTGTCAATTGTCACTAAATTTTAACTTTACGAAGTGCTTTTAAATTCAAAGCATAAATATATATTTTTTTTTTCGCAAGTAACTTTATATATATGATATATTTAAGTATTTTAACCAATTTTAAAATAAGTTTACAATTAAATAACTCATAAAAATATATTTTAAATAATGGGACCGCTGGACAGGCTAAGTTGTAGGCCCGGCCTGTTCCCAGTTTCCGTTGAAAAACACAACTTTTTCCGAAACTGGGATTGGAGAAAGTTTTGTATGGCCCTAAAAACAGAGACCGGGCCCAAAAAAACACAAACCCGGTAGTCGGTACCGGTTTCTCCCCCGCTAACTAGCATACTTAATTAAACCCTACTAACTAGCATACTTACTTGAAAAAATTGGGAAACAACGATCTTAATCATATAATAAAAATTAAAAATAAAACCTTTGTATTGATGTATCATAATAATAATAATATATCTCACTTCCTACACGTCCAAGCCGAAACAGAGTACAAAGGCCGGTCTTGCCAACACATCAAAACGTTGCCGTTTTCTTCTCTAATCTTGTACCCCTCGCACCCGTACCCCTGCAACAGCCTCCTCGCCTGAAGCATGCCGTAGTAGCTCATCGGCACGTTTGCGAACCCGGCCGATTCGAGCCGCTGAATCCACCTCTCGAGCTTCTCGTGCCGCTCCTTCCGCTCGGGGCCCTCGCAGGCGATGATGTTCTTGATCTCCTTGCCGAACAACATCTTCTCCATCTTCAGCCTCTCCATTGGCGCCCTCGACGCCGTCAATTCCAAGCAGTCGAAAAGTGCAGCGTAAGAGTAGAGCGCCTCGAGCAGCCTCTCCATTAGGGTGTCCCCGTTGTGGCTCGAATCCTGCTCGGTTATAACCACGAGATTCGGCGCCAAACCCCACAAGGAGTTTAAAAATCCGTCCATCCTCGACGATCCGGGCGATGACGTGGCCGAGTCGGGGCTCGCGTCCTTCTCGGCCCGTGCTCCGTTCGTGTTCTTTGACCCCGCTGGAGCTAGCAGCGTGTGTAGGTGAAGAGCCGAGTTCACGATCAACGCCTCCCCGGTTTTGACACGGAGCTTTTCGAGGTCGAGATCGTCGAGCGCGGTCGGAATCGGGTTGAACTGAAACGGGATGTCGAGCCTCTCGGCCTCGCCCGTGAGGCAGTGAGCCATCTGATCGAGAATCTCCCTCCGGCTATTCACGGCCGTGATCCTCAGATGGGGAGGCCCCTCGGGCCTCGCCTTGAGAATCTGCAGCAGCGCGGCCCACTGTGCCGGCTCGGAGGCGTGTAGGTCAATGATGTGCACCATCTTCTCGCCCTCTACGGCCTCCGTGATCGCCTGGTTCGCGAGGACGAAAGCCGCCTTCAGGAACGGGACGAGCTCGAAGAACGCCCGGCGCGCGAGGAGCTCGTCCGAGGTGAGCGAGACCGCGGCCGAGCGCAGCGCCTTGTGCAGGCCCGGCCAGGACTTGAGGACGCGGTCGGCGAGGGCCTCGGTGAAGTAGGCGGCGATGCGCTGCATGGTGTCGCCGGCAGGC
Organism: Parietaria judaica; assembly: GCA_954871525.1. Classification (NCBI taxonomy): domain Eukaryota; kingdom Viridiplantae; phylum Streptophyta; class Magnoliopsida; order Rosales; family Urticaceae; genus Parietaria; species Parietaria judaica. The sequence goes on along the minus strand of OX940860.1, from coordinate 26,482,858 downwards.
GAGGCGAGGAGCGAGATCTGCTCGAGCGCGGCGTCCGCGCTGTCGAGGCTGTTGGCAGCCACGTGGTTGGCGCACGTGAGCAGCAGGTGGATCAGGTACAGGCCCCTCTCCTCCGACTTCAGCTCCTTCAGCCACGTGTACGGGCTCGCCGGCGACGACGCCATCGAGAAGAGCTGCAGCGTCGATGACGTCACCGACGAAGAACCGTCGTCCTGAAACATCGGAGTGCCTTCAAACCTCTCTCTTTCGATTACAGAGAGAGAAGAGCCAAGAATCCTTGATGGGTTTTGGAGTTAACGAGAAAATAAACGAAACCCCATTGGAGATAGCGAGAAGAGCGAGCGATCCTTACTGGGTTGTGGAGCTAAGAAGAACCCAGATGAAGAAACTCCATGGAAATCAAATCGGTCATCGAAGAGAAGAAGCAATCTTTCTCTCTCTCTCTCGCTTTATGATGAAGAAGAAGGTGAGAGAGAGAGAGTTAAAATGAAAAGGTGGAAGCTTGGTGGCTACGTTTGTGGAGGGTGTGGTTTGTCGTGACTGGTTTGTTGTCGATCGCTCACAACTGGAATATGGAATTTGTGTCGACTCTTGAAAAATTAACGCATTAATTTAATAAAACCTCTCCACTTAAGTCTTTCTTACGTACGTACGTGTCTCCGACTTAGATAAAGTAAATTAAGTAGCATATTTTCCTATCACGCAAAAAATTACGTGACACTTACGCCCCACTTATAATTTGATTCTATTTCATGAAACATGGATGTTTTGATATTTTTATATTCAAGCTCATATGAAATTTTAGTAAAAATTAAGGAGTTATAGTACAATTAACACTAAGAAATTGTATAGCCATCCTCCCTTGGTATTTTTCAAAATTATATTTTAAATTCTCCATAGACAGTAAAATAGTGACTTAATTTATTGGTACAATTCTCTCATCCATTTCAAAACATAAAATAACTAATAACTAGCAATAAGAGACTACACATTTTAGTCATTTAGTACGAATACTAAAATATGAAGAAAAAAATTTAACTAAATCATTTTAACTACATATGGAACATACGAACTAAATCATGTTTGTCTCGCCCGAAAGGTTGCTTCGCTCGTTAATATTTTTAGGCGGGCAAAACCCACCCGCGATATATCTAAGGTCGGTGTCTGTTGTCCTGAAAATATATTTTTCTATTGTTATAATTTTTTTTAAAAAAATTTAAAAGGACAAATTGCAGTTAAGGCTCGTTAAGAGCAAATCCTGAAAATAGAAAACTTGTCTCTCTTCTTTGCAGTAGAACACACTTAACGTTGTGTTTTGTCTCGTTGTGAGGTGGATAGGGAATCAGGAAAAATGGCTTTTAATATTCCGAAAGGTCAGAAGAAGACAAACACGCCCTAACGAAGACAAAAACTGGCCTCAGTTATGTTTTGTCGGCTTGTGTTGGACACTCGGAAAGAGACAAGGAGGTTGAAGAAGAAGCCAAAACCAGACAGAGGCCCCCTTTCTGGATTCTTCTTAGGAAGTAGGAACCAACCTCACTCACTCACTCACTCTCTTTTCCAACTCTTTCTTATTTACATTTACAATATTCTATAATACAGCTATTATGCATTACTGTTTCCATAATAAATAGGGTTAATGACGGCGAAAGTACTCAAAGTTTGGTCAAAGAACCCCTCGTGTATTTAAAGTTTAAAAATAGTGGCAAAAATACCCGAAGTTGCATTTGAAGAGTTGACCACTCCATTCTCGTAACGCCCTTAACTTACCCGTTAACTCTGGCCACGTGGACAAATCTATTTTGTTAAGTGTATTTTATTAGGGGTTTAATTGGCTGTATTAAATAGTATTAATTAGAGGTTTGATTCGTTGTTTTGTCGTAAACGAGGCTGATGTGGACTCGTCCACGTGGCAAAAATTGTTATGTCAGCTACCCGCGTTTGTCCACGTGGCCAAAGTTAACGGGTAAGTTAACGGCGTTACGAGAATGGAGTGGTCAACTCCTCAAATGTAACTTTGGGTATTTTTGCCACCAATTTTAAACTTTGGATACTCGAAGGGTTCTTTGACCAAATTTTGACTTTTTTGCCGCTATTAACCCTAATAAATATACAATAGTTAGTAACTATTAGTTACTGACCGACTTGAATAAGCCCCAAATTATAAACGGATTTTGACATAAGGAAACTCATCATAAAAGAATTCAATGCAATTCACTTAAAATTCTGATTTAGTAAATAACTTAATTACAATATGCTGTAATTTTTTTTTATCACTATTAGTTATGCTAATAATATTTCACAATAGAGCTGAAACGATGTCTGTATAGGGCGATTTTCACCACCATTTTCCAGTCACAAAGATAATCACCAAATAACAAGTAAACTACAATAATTGATGAATATCTCTGTTTTATTATATTTTCCGAAAATGAGCTCGGTTTTCTTCCGTTGAATAGCTGGACAGATGAAGGATCATGAGCATCAAGCTTCTCTTAGTTTCCTTAGCCTTTTCTATTACAAGAATTCTTTTCTCTTTCCGGGCCTTTTTTCTCTATTTTCCCCCCTTTTACAAATGAGGCTTATCTTGCCTTTTATAGAGTTTACAATGCCTTCCCCTTGCATCCTTCCCGCCTTTTTCTCTTTAATCATTCGCTTTCTGGCGTGATTTGAGGGCAGCATGGTTAATCCTTGCTTTATGTCACTTCCGAGCAGGCTGCCGTTATGGGTAGGTGCGCCTCATTAAATGCGCATCCCGTCAGCCGTCATTCGGCTCTGCAAGCCTCGTCGCTGGTGTTCTCATCGAGTGAGTAGGTCGGCTTCATTAAATGCACATCTCGTCAATGGTCATTCGGCCCTGCACAATCATCATGACAAAATTCTCGTCGGGTGCGATGGGACGCTTCATCGCAGCTTGCTTTCACGTGGCTGCGTCTTCTCGTGGATGAGCCTCCTCGGGGGTATTCTTCCTCGGGGATGTTCCTCCTCGGGGATAATCCCCCTCGGGTGATGAACTTCCTCGCCTCCCCTCATGTCGTTTACGGACAAAACGACACGAGTTGTGTTGAGGATTGATTTGACCAAATCCGACCTTAACAATGTCCAAAATGCTTAGCAATTTTTTGGTGAATCTTGATGGGCAATTATGACAAGTTGTGTCAATTAGTCAAAATATGAATTTGATGTCCAACCACTACTCGCCATGTCATCGGCAGATTCAATGAGGTTGGGCATTTGAATTTGAATTTGAATTTTTGACTTCCGTTCAAAAACTCAACCACTAATTTTAGCTATGCATTATTGACAAGGAAAAGGTAATTAATTCGCCCACTAAGGATCTCGAACCCGTAAAAAAAGGAAAAATTCACACATCTCCGAAGTTTATTTATTTTTATTTTTATAAGTAATGCAATAAGAAAGCCATCTTGAAACTTTCAATTGAAGAGTATTGGAAACTCAATCAACTTCAATTAAGTGACATCTATATCGTGTCGTTTATAACTCTCTACTCCGCACTTTTCCATTTATATGTCGTTTTGGCTGACTTAAAAGGGCAGTTTTGTCATAGAAAAATACAGGAAGATAAATAAATATATAGGATCTTGTAAGAAGAAAAAACTTAAAATCAAAGGAAAATTACCAAGCTCGTACACGTAATTGGCATCTCTGCCCCCCTGTAATTTAAACATAGGTGCAGATAGCCCGCCTCAACTTTGTTAATAGTCATAAGAGACCCTCTTACTTTGATAATAGGCATTAGAGACTCTTCAGATTTAGGTTTTTTTTTTTTTTTTTTGGGATTAAACCCGAAAAATGTATATGTAAACAATGAGTATATATAAATTCATCAGAAATTAGTCAACGGACAAATTTTACGATCATATGAGTCAAACCTTAAAGTTCGTGTCTAAATATTACTCACTCGGCAGCTAGATTTCATATCATCAAGAGATTAAAGAAAGCACAAATACATTACAAATCATCACAAAGTCCCGAGCTAGGGATCTTGTCACGGGACGACGAACGGAGGAACGTCTTTTACCTATCATGATTACCATAATCTAAGAGAATTGCACTAATGAACAAAGACTAATTTTACTCAAAATACTTGGCAACCATTCTCATTAGTCAATTGATCAAGTTAAACTTCGATATTTATCAAAAGTAAAAAAAACCTTGACATTCATATCATCACGAGGTTGAAAAAAGCATTAAATCCGCATTAATTAGCATCCTCTCTTAAACGCGCAAGTGCCACGGCGATTTCAGCGCCCACGAGTGCGTTATTCTTCACCAATGCAATGTCTGCAAGAATTCAAATTGTTCAAAAATCAAGCAACATCAACAAAGTGGAAATTCTGTTCACAAATTCTATCAATTTATGCTGTGAAAATGTGATAGAGAAGGATACTTGAAGAAAGCGAAGCTCCGCTCGTCAGTTCATTCACTCTGGCAAGCAGGAACGGTGTTTCGGCGTTTCCTGTAATGTTCTTATCCCTAAATGTAGCTCCATTAGTAATTAGTAAGAACCAAATCAACATATATTGTATAGTTGAAAAACGGCTTTCTAGGATGATGCACCATGTCTATGTTCGGAACTTACATTTCTCTCGGAAAAATATAAGGGCAACTAATTTTAGAAAATGAAGAGAAAACGAAAAATATAGTATATTTTACTAGTGTGATTGAAAGCTTAAAAAATAAAGAATTCTGTTTCGAGCATCTACACGAAATTGATGGTGCGTCAAGGTGCCAGTTTGAAGCTGATGCCTAAATCGGCGTGGAAGCCTTCTTCTTAAGATCTTTAAAAAGCTATGATTTAGAGAAAAATATTATCCTCTACATTGTGTCAGGAAAATCAAATCTTCGTTTCCTTCTATAAATTTTCCATCAATTTTCTTTTCTCTATTAATTTCTTCTTTTGCATGAGGTTCCAAACAGACATAAAAATTCCTCCATATTTTGTTTTCCTTTCCCTCATTGTTTTTTTTATAAAGTTTACCTCGCTTCTCTGAGGGCTCTCTGAATGGCAGACTCAATTACGCTTCCAGAAGCCGAGTGTTCTCTTGGAATTGGAACAGCAATGAGAATTCCCGTTCCGAGACCAAGTCTCAAAGTGGCGTCTGCAAAGTTAAGAACCAATTAGACAAGTTCAAATCAGAAGTTCCAAAAATACATTAGGCATTTATATTTACCAATAAGTCGGGCACAATCTTCAGGGGAATCTATACGGCAAGGTGCCTAATTTACATATGAAGCAGAAAAAGCAGATAAAAAAGACGAAAATCAAAATATTTCTCAGTAAGAAATATAATAATGAAAGTTTATAACATAAATATTAACTTAGCACAATGAGAAAAATAGAGAGATTATCGAAACCTTGGAGCCACTAGTTTCCGTAAAAAAGGCGGGAAATTCGTTGGTCTTATATGCTGCAACACAAACTCCTTGTGTTTCCTACAATGATATTTCACAAACGAATTAAATGATTATGGAGGATATAATGAAATTAATCGGAGTTCTATCAATTTTTTGGTACGAATGATAATAGCAAATACCAAGTACTCGAGAGTGCGGGGAATATCGAGTATAGATTTTACACCAGCGGAAATCACTGCCATGGGTGTTCTTCCAAGCTCAGTAAGATCAGAAGATATATCCATTGCTGAGAGGAACAAATTGATTGTGAACGTCATAATTAGAGAAGCATGATAGTATTATAACTAAAAAAATGTATCAACAGAATCAAACTAGATATAGTAAATGCAAGAAAATGAAGGGAGAACTTCATAACCGCGTCATACAAGGTTTCCATTTACTAATTGTGGATCATAGAGAAATAAATATTTGTAAATAAAACCCGGGCTCAACTGAAAGACTAAAACAAACAATTCAAAACCGATTTCCGAGACATCAATCGCATCATCGACAATATGAAAATCGAAGCTTACTGGTTTCACCATGCCTGTGCACTCCTCCGATCCCTCCAGTAACAAAGACCGAAATGCCAACCTACAAAAGTTTGAAGGTCGACAACGAAACTGGAAATACATAAGAAAAAAATTTGTGCAATCGAAAGTCGGGTGATAATTCTCCTCTTCACAGAACTTAAAGGCGAAGAACAACGTGCTTACCATAGAAGCGATAAGCATCGTTGCAGACACGGTAGTTGCACCATTTCCTCTGGTAGCCACCTAAAATGAGAACCATTGAACCAATAAAATAGTGTTATCGATGTTAATGAATATGTATATTATTTTATTTTATTTAAATAACTTACGACATATGCGATGTCTCTACGAGCCGTCTTTTGAGCTTTTGTTCCGAGTTTCGCAAGTGTTTCAAGCTCTTGCATACTCAAACCTATAACAACTCAACATCAATGAAATAATGAAAACCATTATGAAAATACTTTCTATTGCACTCATCTGCAGAACAATGCTTTTAACAAACAAACAAACCCGAATCGAATCAGCTAACGCAACCTTTAAAGCAAGAAAATAATAAAAAAAATACATTTGCATACAATACGAATTCGAGTCCACAAAATTAAAAGTGAAGAGTTTTGCTATAAACACCTACGCAGGGAACGCCATCCAAAATCGCAATGGTGGCCGGAACTGCTCCCTGTCGCCTCACGATCGCCTCGACCTCTTTGGCTGTTTCGAGATTTTGCGGGTACGGCATCCCTGAAATCGAACAAAACTCATTGATTCGATCACCAATTAAGAATCTCAAAAGTTGAAAAACATTGGATAAGCAACGCTTTGTCTTTTCTGTTTGCTTTTGCTTTACCGTGTGAAATGATGGTGGATTCGAGAGCGACAACGGCTTTTCCATTGGACAAAGCTTCGGAGACTTCGTGCGAGACCTTGATTGAGCCAAAACCCTGTCGGCGATCGCGAGAAAGTGAGAAGTTATGAAAGAACGTAAGAGCCTTTGGATTGGAGCAGAAAGTAAGAACCTTCGGATTGGAGATTGAAGTGTCAAAGTGTCTACGGAGATTGGAGAGTCTGGAGATCGCCGATGAGGAGGACGAAGAAGGAGAAGACGCCATTATCAGCCTGGTATTTTGCGTTTTGAAGAGAACGAAGATTCTGTGGAAATGTGTGTCTCAAAGTAGTGTATCCACTGTGAAGCGTTCGTCTGGGAAGTGAAGTGAATATTAAGTGGGGAAGTTTGAACCCGGGACCGGAGTTCCGTTTTAAACCGGCTGCGGTTTTTGAAAACCCGAAGTCGATTTAACCCATTTTGTGATCTGTATGTGGTCTTTTTAAAAGCGGATCCAACTCGGTTGCGATTTTAAACTCACATTTTTTAATTTTTGTAACACTCAGTGGGGAGAAAGTATTGAAAACTCATATTCAGTGATAAAACTTTCGAGACACATCCATACAAGTACAGCTTAGGGTGAAACCGCCCACCCCGTTTTTTTTTTTGGTTTTTTTTTTTCCCGTCTGTAATCCGGAACCCGTTTAATTTTTCAGAAATTGAAATCCGCATACCAGTTTCATAATTTTTAAACCGGATTCGGGTTTTACCTAGTTTTGTTAACCCGGGATTTGGGTGGTTTAAGCCAATTTTAAACCCATCCAATATTTTCTTAGACAAATTAGAAGTTTAAACATTATAAAGAAAAAAGGTTAAAAAAGAAGAGGTTAATAAATTAAAACCATAGAAACACAACATAATTAAAAAATAAAAAATAAGTAGACATTAAAAGAGTATATTGATGAGATCGGGTATTAAACCGGTTTGTGGGTGTCGGATTTTTTAAAAATATAAGCCGGGAACCGTATCGATATTTAAAACCAGATTCATACAAGTGTTCCCTGACCCAATCCAATTATATATTTTCTGGTCAATAATATTTGCCAAATCAAAACCATATTATGTGAGGGGTATTTTAGGCAATACACAACTATCAACGATATTAACCACTAAACCACATTCCCTCTTTCCCTCAGTCACATATCATCACTCTCTCATGGCTTCTCAATTCTCGTGGTGTAATCCAATTCCAGAGCTCCGAGCTGGGACTTTCCCAAAACACCCTCCTCAAGTCCCTCTCTTTGCTCTTCCTCAACTGGGCTTTGGGTCAAAGTACACTTACCATGGCAGGACAGTCTCCAGCTCCAGAAGCCAAGTCTCTCATCGAATCCGTGCTGTGGGAGAAGATTTAGTGCAAACAGAGGATTCGGAATCGACCCAAGATGCCAAAACTGCCCCTCCTGCGTCTTCGAAGCTCGTCCTCGTCGTTGGTGGCACCGGAGGCGTTGGTAAGACATTCTAGTCATTTTGCTCACCTTGTCCGAGCACGCCTGAACCCAAACTTGCTCAGGCTTCTAAAGCCCAAGTCCGAGGCTAAAAAGTCGGGCTCGGTTATACGAGCCTGAAGAACATTCCTGGTATAGCCAGGTGTCAGAACTCGGGCATTCAAAGCCCACCGCATACCCAGCTCTACTTGTAGTCACCCTTTTCTCATGCTCATTATATGAATTCGTCCCTCCAAATTCATAGTTTTTTGGTCTTTTAATCAGATTATTATGTTCAAAGATAATTTTTTTAATCATTTTCTGAAGAAAAAGATGTGGTTGTAGAGTAGTTGCAGCAACTTCTTCAACAGATAAAAAGTGGGACACAGTCTTTAATATTATAGAGATAATCTTGTAATTATGTAATCAATTTATATTGATTTCTTATTTGGGATGTAAATTTGGTGAATAAATGTTTCGGTTCCTTCAAATTCTACGACTTTATGCTATTATAGTGTTTTCCAATCGACGGAAACACCCATTGCGGGTTGGGCTGCCTGCCCACGCCCGTGCCCGTTTCTGCCAGCGGGAGCCTAAAATGTGTAGCGGGCAGACCTGCCCGTCCCAATAAAAAACACTGCTCACAATACCCTTGTGTGGGTAACTTGGGTAAATTATTGGGGGGTTTTGTTTGATTGAAGTATGAAAGAATCGGTTGATGTTTCTATTGCACATACAATTCTCTGAGTTTGTAAAGAATCTGTTGGATTTTTACTATTTTAAGTGATTTTTTTTTCCTTCAGGACAACTGGTAGTGGCATCGCTGCTCAACAGGAATATCCAGACACGCCTAATACTGCGCAATCCCGAAAAAGCTACAACATTGTTTGGAAAGCAAGACGACGAGAAATTACATGTAATCGACATAGCCACTTGAGACTTGATTTAAATGTTTGAGTGCTTTTAAGTAAAATTCAAACGTTGGGACGAATCCTGATAATTGCAAAGAGCGCTCAACTGTCAATTTTCTTACAATTGTAATTTTCCGTCCATTTTATGCTCTTAAGTTGTTTCAAATTTCTCATCAAGCTTCGAAACTCGACAGTTATTGAGCGGAGACACCAGGATCCCCGGTAATCTCGATCCGGCTTTCTTCGAGGTCTGTTTCTCTTTTGGGGACTCATGAAAAATGTTAAAAATATCTAGTTAACGGAGTTGACTTATGCGCGATGTTCTGCAGGGAGTCACGCACGTGATATGCTGCACTGGAACGACGGCGTTTCCCTCGAAACGCTGGGAAGGAGACAATTCTCCCGAACGAGTAGGTAAGCGAAGAGAACACAGGCTCTAAGCGTTGTTCACTCTGGCTTGACATGGTTTCCAAGCTCTTCTGACCGGTTTTCTTTTCCCTTTTAGACTGGGAGGGTGTGAGGAATCTCGTGTCTGCGCTTCCTTCCACGGTGAAGAGGGTCGTTCTTGTTTCATCGATAGGCGTAACTAAGTCCAACGAACTGCCGTGGAGGTAAGATTTACGGTGAGTAACGTAGCCACCGATTTCCCGATTCTAGTGTATGTTCTAATAATTTCATGTTTAATTGGCTAATTAGAGTTCCTAAACTGCGCATAGTTTAGGAATTTCAATTGTTTGGTATAAGCAATAAACTCTTGGAGAGTCATCACATTGGTGAATTGTTAATCACATTCATAGAGTGAAAAATTTCTGACGGGTCCTCTTTCCCGTTAGCATCATGAACCTTTTCGGCGTTCTCAAATACAAGAAGATGGCGGAAGATTTTCTGCGGAACTCGGGGCTGCCATTTACGATAATCAGGTTTGTTTAGAAACACCATTTTGCTTGGAGAAACATGTATCTTATCATACTCGGGTTTCAATCTTTGCCATGTCTGTTCTATGCAGACCCGGTAGATTAACGGATGGGCCTTACACGTCGTATGATCTGAATACTCTGCTTAAAGCTACGGCGGGTGAAAGACGGGCCGTCGTTATCGGTCAAGGTAAGCTCATTGGGACAAAATGTTAAAAGACTCAAAAAACCGCATTTTGGCATTCTTCTCAATGAATCGAATTTTAGAAAAAATCGTATTTACCAAATATTCGATATTTGATAACTGTGAAATTGTTTTTTTAAATCGCATTTACTAAGAGATGTGTCTGAAAACTAACAAATGATGTTCTGAGCATAACTCATATACATTAAGTAATACAAAGGCATGTCAAAATATTGACTTTAATAGAATAATAAAGCAAGTAAATCCATATTACATTCTGAAGAAATCATGCCTGAAAGCCCAAATATTTACTAGACCTCCTCATATATTTGATATGCGGTAAAAGTCGTCTTCAGCTGCGTTTTTTTTTTTTTTTTTACTTTGACTAAAACCGGATACCGCTACCACACGACATACTAATATTCAGTTTTTGCTGAGCATTCGATTTAACAGTTTAAATTCGATATTCGGTTTAAAGTCGAGTTTTCGGCCCTTCTAGTTCACCCGTAGTTTTATAGTTTATATCTCACGGTTTCAATGATTCGCCGAACGGTTTCAGGAGACAAACTGGTCGGAGAGGCCAGCAGGCTCGTCGTAGCCGAAGCTTGTATACAAGCCCTCGATATCGACTTCACAGAAGGCAAAATCTACGAAATTAGTTCAATCGAGGTGATATTGATTTCAATGACGTCTCATAATGTTGCTTTGAAGTTTTATATACTGTACTTCAGCTGAAAAAGTTGCCATCTTCACAGGGTGAAGGACCGGGAATCGATCTACAAAAATGGCGAGAACTGTTCCAAAATCCGCAGACATAGGTTTTTGTTTACAATTGTTTCGGCAACAAGATTGGCCTGAAACTATATTATATGTGATACATATTTTCCTAAATTTGTATATAGTTTTTATATGCTATATATTCGATTCCTGAAAGGGTATGAATGAAAAAATTGAGCAACCCTAATGACATTTTGGACCAAAAAAACAAACATGCTTACATTTCTACAAGGTCTTAATTTCAGACGGCGAAGCAAAAAGGGAAGGAAAAAAAATTGTATTACAATCTAAGTTTTGAAACTATTACCACGGAATTCTCCTCTTGCATCCCAAGGACGAGTTTCAAACGATTTTCCTGCAAAACTACGTCGTTCAACCACTGTCCCGTCTTCAGAGCGATACTCCGGGAAGTAATCCAGGAATGTTTTGCTTCCCAGAGCGTCGATTCCGTCAAAGAGAAAATTCTTCAGCAAATCCTACAAGGGCATAAAATATTAATAAATCTAAATTCTTTTTTTTTTTTTAATTGAGAGGTGAAGGTGAAAAACAATGTTATACCTTCGCCGCATCATCCCCTATTAACTTCTTCAAAATTCCATGACCGGGGTCCTGATTTCCAGAGAATCAACAAACCAAATGAGCGGTTCACAAATCGTTTTATTTTCATCTATCATTTATTTATGTATTTTCCTTTCGTTACAAGAAAAATAAACAAGAATTTTTCCATCTTTATTGCTACTTTTTCAAACTTCTTGAAAGTTGAAGGTCTTCCAATATAAGGATAGTAATGGCATTATGCATACAAGTATAATAATCCAATAAGTATTTCTTGGAATTTATTGAAGAAAAATGTTGAGTGAAATACCTTTTCTGCCCTCCATGTCAGATATCTATGTTGCGCTTCACGGTTACGCAGTACTCTCGAATTATCATTCTCCCTTTCTGCATCATTCACTAGCAGAAGCCACGCCTATAGACAGAAAAATATATTTACCGTAAAATTAAAAATTAAAAACGTTCAAAGTGATGATAACGTCAGCATACGTTGTAATAATCCATAAATGCAGCGAACAAGGCGTCGTATTTTTCTTGACTCGGAGAAAATCTCGTCCATATCACGATCGGTGAGAAGAACTTCATAGACTCGCTTGTGAGCTTTCCTCCCCAGGGCAAAAGCTGCATGAAATCTGTGTTTAGATCACGATGCCACATATTTTAGAATAATTCAATAGATATTACCAATAATTCATAAACTATTATAAGTACCTCGGCATATTTAACTCCAAGATGCAATAAACTTAAGTAGTACTTCTCTTTGTAATCATTTCTGGTGATGACATCATGCAAAGGGTTCAAGTCCCTATCATGTGATCAATAAAATAGTGATCTAACTGATTTTTCTAAAAAAATAGTATTTTAAAGGTAGTATTAGTATAGGGAAGGGTGTCTAGGTTTAATTTCTTATGAATAGTCTTACTATCCTTTTTTTTATATTTTGGTTACTAAGGGCGTTTTGGTAGTTTGTAATCTACAAGGATTATGTTTTGTGAATCCGCGTCAATTCCCCATTATGTTTAATTTCTTATGATTAATGTTATTATCCTTGTTTACATTTTAGGTTATTAATGGAGTTTTCGGTAATTTGTAATAAATACCTATATACCGTTTAAGGTTATCAGGGGATTAGGGTTTCTGAATCCCTATATTGGGCAACAACGCCAAGGGAGATGGCAAGTGTATTTTAATAATTGTCCGTACTTCCTTAGGGAAAGCTCGCGGCTCGTGTTCTCAAAGGAACGGCTGCTACTTTTGTTCTTGCGTTCCATTAATTCAGTAAATAATGGGGAATCCGTCCTTTGGTGAATTCATGTTAACTTGTGTTTAAGTTTTGCCTCGGGTCCTATCAATGTCACATGCAAGAATTATTCTCCGGCCTTGAATGTCACGAATGTTGTTTTAAATATGAGACTCGGAGAGAGGAAACTTACAACAAAATTATATTTGTACTTGCATTTGAAAAGATATTGGCACAAAATATAGGCAAGTCATATTCCGGTTTTGGAAAGACACCAAAATCTAAAACCTGAAATAAGGCGGCAAAATGAACAGTTATTTCTAACTTCAAAAATCTAAACACCAGAAAGATAATTCACCTTATATGGATCGAAAAAGAACTGTAATGATTGTCATCATAAGAAGTGAGATAAATCTACCTGCATCATTTCGTTCTCGATACTAAGACTTCTTAGAAGTCGTATTTTTGGAGCTTCAAATGCCTGCATTTGTAGTTCTGCAGCGCCATCCGACGAAATCACGGAGCTGTATCTGTCCTGATGATATAGAAATCCAATTTATAGCAAACAGAGATAATCATATACCCATATTAGCTTATTATTTCAGTACAGGCCTATGTGACTGATGAACAAGAAAATGCGTACTTGAAAAAAATCGGTACCATTGCGTCAATTTGCTATAAAATATTCTACTCAGCTATGCAAACAAAGAGATTCAACCTTTGAATATTCCATATAAAGTTATATAAAAACAACTGCTGCTTTTCAAGTGGAAGAATCTAGAAGTGCAGCTTCATTAAAACGCTATTCTGTCACCTTTCTCTTAAAACATATATTCTTTCTCTTTTTTTTGGTTATGTTTGTCCGAAGGTGGCCTGCAGCCAGCGGAAGCGTGAAGTTCACGCTTCCGCCTAATAGATTTTGACATTAATCCCAAATTGAAAACGAAATGGCAGAAAACAAAATATCAGATTGACATAAGGAATTGTAATGGTTAGCTCTTAGAAGGTACGTCCATTATAATCTCAAACGGAGTTTGTTAGTTAAAACCCTCAAGCTCGCTAACGGCTCAAAACCATAAATGTGAGACTTAGAGCAACAACATAAATCGTCTAAAATACCCTCACTAGTCACTACATAAACTGCTCTGCGTTCATCGCAGTTCCGTCCGTGTAGATCAGACTTCACACTTAACACCACCGGCCACACTTGACTATTGCGTTCACGGCAGCCACGGCCACCCGCAGACCACGACCAACTCTGCATTTTCTTTTACATGGAGACAGAGGGACAGACCGCGGCCACGAGCTCTAGCGACGCAGCTCACGGGTTTCGCGGCTGCATCACAGCGCAAGGGTCGCAGCACCGCTGAACTCCTCTGGTTATGCGTCTAATAGATCTAAACATATATCTTCACCCAAAAAAAAACACTGGGAAATTCTTAGAGCTTCATTTCATATGAATGGAGCTAAGCTACAAAAACTCTTAAAGCTGGAAGAAAATCATTGAAACCCTTCACTGGTGAGACTTAGCTGACAAGCTTAGAACTCTGCTTGTTCTATGGGTTTGTTCTATCAAATCACACAGCTAATATGAAAGAAAAAAAGAGACCCACCTGAAGATGAGAAGGTTCCAAATGGGTATGCTTTTTGGTCTCTTCCAAAGCAAAGTGGATGAACTTCTGGTAAGAAACCGCCGAGGCTTGCACAGAGGAGGGTCTCACAGTCACAGAGACTGTGCTGGTTTTGGCGAATGGCAGGGGCATTTTGGTCCTGAAGAAACCCAAAGAAGAGGAAGAACAGCAACAAGAAGACTCCATTGTTGGGGATCGGAGCTTTTGCTGAAGCAATTCTCTCTCTGTGTGTCGGTACTAGTGGTGAGTGAGAGTGTTGCAGTTACAGAAGCACGAGTTGCTTAAAGATATGATTGACTTGTCAGGAATAGGATCAAATTAAAATTAAATACCACAATTAGTCCCCAAAATGTGCGAACCGGGTTAAACCCGGATTCGCAAAAAAAATCTGAGTTAATGACGGTAAAAATATTTAAAGTTTGGTCAAAGAACTCCTTGTGTACTCAAAGTTTAAAAGTGGTGGCAAAAATACCCAAAGTCGCATTTGGAGAGTTGACCACTCCATTCTCGTAACGCCGTTAACTTACCCGTTAACTCTGGCCACGTGGACAAACGTGGGTTGCTGACATAATAATTTTTGCCACGTGAACGAGCCCACATCAGCCTCATTTACGACAAAACAAGGAATTAAACCCCTAATTAATACTATTTAACACAACTAATTAAACCCCTAATGATTACACTTAACAAAAAGATTTGTCCACGTGACCAGAATTAACAGGTAAGTTAACGGTGTTACGAGAATGGAGTGGTCAACTCCCCAAATGTGACTTTGGGTATTTTTGCCACCACTTTTAAACTTTGGGTACACGATGGGTTCTTTGACCAAACTTTGGGTATTTTTGCCGTCATTAATCCAAAAAATAATATAAAAAACCCGGATACCGAAATATCCGCATCCGGGCGGTATCCGGGTTTTTTACAACCCGGATATATAAATATTCGGGAATTAAAAAAAAAAGACCCAACGGCTCTTTAATCTGGGCCGTTCCAACGGCCAAGATTAAAGAGCCGTTGGGGGGGGGGGGGGGGGGGGGGCAAAAGTAGCTGGACACGTGGCGCAAAAATAAAGCCGTTGCACCCAACGGTCGAAATTGTTGTCAGGTCTCCGAAAATAGCCGTTGGACCTTGAAAACACCACTTTACTCGAATTCCTACACATTTCCCCTATAAATACCCCACTTCAACCTCATGTTTTTCACACATCTTCTTTTCTTCATCTCTAATTCTCTCAAACTCTCTCAAGCTCTCATATTTCTGATTTTAGTCTATAGTTTAGCTACTTTATAATTATATAAATACTCTCTATTTTTAGTTTAATATATTGTTTAGGTATTTTAGTTGTTATTAATTTAGTTTATTTAGTTGTTATTATTAGTATTTTAGTTTATTATTAGTTGTTGTTATTATTATTAGTGTTATTTAGTTTAATCTAGTTTTATTAATCGTTATTATTAGTTTAATTTGGCGTTAATATGCCGAGTGGCAATAACCGTTCTCGAGGACGTCCCGAAGTCCGAGGAAAAGGCCGGTCCACTATTCCGTCGCCACGGTCGATTAATAGCGGGACGGCTTTTAGTCAACATAATTATAATGTCGGAGTTATGAATCAACACAATGTTCCCGGTTCTTCTAGCCAACCGTTACCGGTTCATGGTCAATATGGTACCGGTGGCGTCGGCCCGAACCAGCAATTACTAATTTCTCAAGGTCACGGCGGTGGTTTTACTAACTTACTCAATTTTCAAGGTCCCTATATTCCGGAATGGCAAAGCCTTAGCAACGAGGAACAATACAAAGCACAACAAGTCCGCCATCACGAGCAACAACACCAAGTTCAACAACATCGTCAACAACAATATGTTTCCCCCGACGCCGAGGTACGTTTAATTTAAGTAGTTAATTAATTAAATAATTGTTTTATTATATTTGAAATTGTTAGATAATAAATTAAATATTAGTTTGTTAAAATGGTTACTTACTTGATAAAATGTTGGTTAAAAAATAGTTACTTACTTAATATTTAATAAATAGTCATTAGTAATTAATAAAAATTAAAAAGTTAATAAGTTAATACTTAAAAATTAATAACTAATAAGTTACTTAATAAGTTAATTAATAACTATTTAGTAATTAATACTAATAATTAATAACTAAATAATCATTAGTCATATTAGTTTAGTTAAATTTTAAATAGTTAATTAAATAAGTTAAAAAAATAAAATTTGTAATTTTTATGTGTGGTGATAATTATAAAGTTTTTAAGGATTATGGTGTCTTAGAAAGATTGGTTTTTAAATAAGGTTTGCTTTGCAATCTCCTCCAAGCTAGCCTGGGAACCTCGGGGAGTTCTGTCTAGAAAAGCTTGGGCCTAAAGCGAGATCATAGCATCCTTTCCAGTCGATCTGGCCGTGGAACCTCGGGGAGTTCCGTCTGAAAGAGCTTGATATTAAACTCTTGTAATATTCCTTTGTTTTTTTAGGAAACGAGGTCGAGGAACCAATACAACGACCCCGATGACGAGTATGATGGTCATGGTGGTGATGATGAGAACGATGATACTGAGGACCCGAACTACGTTCAAGGCCAAGGTGAGGATGGGGAAGTTGACGAAGTTCTACCAACGCCGCCGCCAGCTAGACGTGGACGTGCCCAACAACCCTTAGTTCCGGGTGAGCGCGGTCGGCCCCCCCATCCGCCGGCGAGGAAGTGAAAGAAATTAACGGGAGCGGTTTGGCAGCATGACTTCATACCCGACTACAGATACAACTACGAAACCGGCTTGGAAGATAGGTGGGGGATTTGCCGACACTGTAGTGAGGAATTTCCGGCCCATCCGAAGAACCACGGCAACAGCCGCCTAGAAAACCACGTCAAGACATGTCTGAAGAAAAAGCGGGCGGAGGAGGTAAGTCGCTTACCCGATGATTTATATAGAATGTATATTGCTCAGTGGACTATACGCGATGGTTTGCCTATATCGGCGCCCGAGGGAGAAGGTTTTAACGAAATGATGATGAAGGTGGCGCCGATAAACTATAGGGAAATCTCGTATTATATAAACCACGAGTCAATTCTCAAATTTTATAACCAGCAAAGGGCCGCTTTACAAGAAATGTTCCAACAATCTTCTTACAAAGTGTCTTTAACGTCGGATTGTTGGAAAGGCCATGCTAATGATGATTATATTACGGTCATAGCTCATTTTATTAACGATAATTGGAATATGGAAAAGCGTATCATATGTTTTAAGCCGTTGAGGGTCAGGCACACAGCAGTAAACCTAGCCGAGGCTATACTAGAAGTTTTGTCGGATTGGAACCTTAAGGATAGAGTCGTTTCCATTACGTTAGACAACGCTAGTGCCCACGCCAATGCCGTAGAAGTAATGAAGGAAAGTTTGACCAATTTTAGGGACGATTGTTTTCATCAAAGGTGTGCATGTCATATTATAAACTTGATAGTTCAATCCGGTCTTCGCATTATTTCCGATAGTATCGCCAAAATTAGGAACATTATTTTGTATATACGATCATCTACTATGCGCACAGTTTCTTGGGAAGATTATTGCAGGGTTCACGGTTACAGGTAAGAACGTTTCAACCGGATATGCCGATCCGCTGGAACTCGACTTACATGATGTTGGATGTTGTCATACCATACAAGGAGCTTCTTACGAACTGGATCAACAGCCCCGAGCACGACGACCGCGAAGACATCACTCCGGACGATTGGCTAACCGCCATCCAATTCCATGCTTTTCTACACCTTTTTAATCAAATTACTATTGATTTATCTCATGTTTACTCACCCACGTCTCAGAGAGCTTTGCCCGCTATTTTCGATATACTTTGTCATTTTGAAACCGCAAAACGTAATACTTTATTTACCGATGTACTAATCCTGATGATTACAAAGTTCCAGTATTATTGGAGTCCTGAAAAGCTCTCATTTCTATACTGCGCCGCTGTAATCGTGGATCCGACACTTAAGCTTTCCAAAATGCAGGATGTCTTAACTGCCATGCAAGAAATCACATGGGAGCCCTATATGACGCACAATTACTTCGATGCAGATCAGAAGATGAAGGCCCTTTACCAAGAGTACGAGCAAAAATATAACGACTTGGAAGATCAGATGGAGGAAACGAATCAACAACAACAACAAACTCAGGTAATTTTTTTTAACTTTATTTCTTAAGATTAATTATTTTAATTTCCTAACATTACTCTAATAAACGTTAATATTTTTTGTTCAATATAGGGCGGACACGGGGCCGGTGGTTCACCATACGTGTACAATCACCGTTTATTCTACAACCTTACGGATATTGGGCGTGGCAATACGTTGACTTCTTCACCAGGTTCACAAGGAAGTGGTGCTTCGGGATCTCGAGTTCTTGGTCGACGTCGACGGCGCAACACCGTCGACGAGTACGCCCGATTCTGCAACCTTCCCCCGACACCGTGCCTTAACGAATGCCTCGACATTCTTCAATGGTGGCACGCAAATCGATCGGAGTATCCGGTTTTATCCTTGTTGGCTCGTGACATTCTTACAATCCCGGTCTCAACGGTGTCATCGGAGGCGGCATTCTCAATGGCCGGAAGGATGTTAGAGCCTCGCCGCAAGTCTACGAGGTCATTGATGGTCGAGATCCTTATGCTTTCGAGAGATTGGATTATGGCCAACAAGCGACAACAAGAAAACGATATGTTCGACCGAGAAATGGCGAATTACTTTTCACAGATCCAAATGTAATTCGTTTTCAATTGTTCATTTTCTTATTGTACTTTGAATTTGTAACTTCGTTTACCTTTCGAAATTTGGTTGTACTTGTACTTTCCCGTGTCCGACCTTCGAGTTTGTTGAATAAAAAAAGCATATTTACTTTCTTTTGTTGTTGTATGTTTTATTTATTTCATAATTATTTTTTAAATATTTAAAACACTCAAAATAATTTAAGAATTTAAACATTTATTTTTTTCAAAACCGAACTTAAGTACCAAAATGTTAGATTTGAACAATTAAACGAATTTAGAGACTAAACAATAAATAACACAAATTAAAAAAAAAAAAACGGATCCGTATATATCCGGGATTTTTTTCCCGTTCCCGGATATATCCGTATCCGGGTTTTTTAAAATAAAATAAAAAAACTAAAACCCTGGTGGGTTTTTTGTATACATTTTGGGGCTTTCACTCCCCTTATTTTTTAGTTGTGTCCTCGTGTACCCTCCATTTTGTAAAATTACTGTATTTTACCCCTGATTATGTATATTTTTTCACCCACATAATTTTGTGATTTTTATATTTTTTGTTCTAGCCTAAAGCCCTAAACGAAAACTATAATATAAATTCTTGGAGGATCAATTTGGGAAAACATTACGAAGTCAATAAAAATTAAGAGTAAATATATCTAAAAAATAATAATTTGTATATAAGATATGATTTCCTGTATTTAACTTCTTAGATAAATAATTAAAACTCTATACATAATTTTCTTTATTTAATTTCTCACAAAAAATGGAGAGTGTCTTAAAGTTGAAATATTTATAATTTAGAATAACATTCATTCAATAGATATTACTCATAAATTTAGAAATTATAACATTTAGCTACTTACCAGCATCTAATTTTTATTACAAACTAATTAACATATGCTTAATTTTAAAAGGGATCCCATTTTAAAATATCTAAAAGTTCATACTTCATACTAATATCTAAATAAATTACTTCAAAGAATTTGTTATCAAAGTTATCTTTGTTTTAATATTTCTATGTCGTTTTCATAATTTTCTATGCTCGTTACAATACAAATAAATAAATAATAAAAGGTTATTCTGATAGAGTAAAGCAAATTATAGTAAATTTTGTTAGCAAATGTAGCTTTTATTCTTTCTATTATGGATGATGTAGCTAAACACTACAGATATGTCGTTTTCCAACGAGATGACAGTACGACAATAAACTTTGTAATGTTGTTAGTTGTTACTTCGAACAGACAAGTCTTTGTAATATGCCATATGTGTCGTTTTTCTTAAGTTAAGAAATATAAATTACAATTTTAGGCTTACATGCTAGGATTTTTTAAATATTTTTTTACTAGTTTTTCTTTTTTCTTTTTCTTCTAGAGGAGAGCGGATCGCGGATCACATCAGAATTTTTAAATTGTCTTTTGAACATATTGTTGGAAGAGTTTTTTCCGGTTTACCTTAAATTAGAGACCGCACAACTCACAAAGCTCTTCGCTTCGGTTTATTATTGGATCAGGTCTTATGACTTAACGTGCAAATGAGCACTGGTCGGGTGCCGGAAATTAACCTTGGCATCACCAACTTCGTGTGACCAATGCCATGCGAGCCTGACTTCGTAATAATATTTCAGAAAGAAAGAAAAAAAAAAACTTCATAAGTCTTCTAATTTTTTAATGTAAATTGGAACTTGATTTTTCATGCTAATTAAAGTCTTCTCTCATATAATAATAAATTTAACTTCCTAACTTATAATATTTTTTTCCAGAGTCAATATAGTAGAAATGTAGAATAAGTCGTGTGTTAGATTAATTATTGCTGGAAACCTTTAACAGAGCAAATCACGTATAGACATGTATAACCGTAATCGGAGAAATTCCGACCGACGCTATCTTTACAATATTTCAGCAAAGATTGCCCTCTTGAATCCGATCTTTTCAATCGATCACTGCGATCCACATTCCTGCTCGATCAACAAAAAAAAACCCTACGCGACACTCATCCGAGAGATTCCTTTATTTCTCCGAAATTCAGGAAAGTACTTTTACCGGCTAATTAAAGAGGAGAAGACGCCGGACAAAATACAATTATCCAACACGAACTTTACGCATGCATTAGTGAAACCGCCGGCAACGCCTATACCCTATTGGCGAAAACTACACGTGTGTGTATTTGCTTACTACCGGCGCATTAAACGCACAGTATTGATTTGGGCTGTTTTGCATCGATCTTTTGCACCGTAAAAAGTGTACCGTATGTATTCACCGGCGGCAAAGTACGTTATATGCTTTTGTCTTTTTATTATTATTGTTGAATAATTAGACTACTCAATAATTCAAAATATGGCTGCTGGCTGAGATGAGAGAGCATGCGTGAAAGCCAAACTTGGTCTACGAATTATTGCGTACACTACACGTAAGAGTTTTTATAAAGAAGAAGCACTTCATCTCCATCATGTATTATGTTTTGGAGTATCCGTGCGTGTATAATATTAAATTATTAATGATAGATAATAGATGTCGAGTGTGAAGCCTAATTTACACGGAAGCGCTACCGAGACCGGACGCAGAGCTGTCAAGCTTCGAGGTGAAACTCGCGATGCACTATTCATCGTCGCGACGAATCGCGACGTGGGCCCAAGAATCGCGACGATCGCGACGTGGCGCGTTAATCGCGACGTGGTGGAGGCTGATCCGCGTGAACGATCGGACGGCCAGGATCGTGCCACGTCAGCGATCCGAATGGGGTGCGAGATTTGTGTTTGTTTTGGGCGTAAATCCCTATTTTTTTACCCAAATTTCATAAATAATTCACCTACCATAATAATTATTCAACCACCCCACTCTCTCCTCAACCCTATAAATACCACCCCTTCCTCCCTCATTTCCTCACCAACAATCTTCCATCTCTCTCTCAAATTCTCTCAATTCTCTAAGTTTTTTCCCTCTAAAGCTCTCAAGTTCTCAAGTTCCATTATGTCTCGAAGAAGCGGCGGTAGTTCAGGGGGTCGAAGGACGGCTAGGAATTTGCAACCCCAATTTCAACTAGGGGGAACATCGCAGCCTACGCCCGACAGCTACATTCCCGTTATGCTACCCGAAGAAATATTTCCCTCCCCGCCCAATCCAAATTATCCCGATGATACAGTACGGTCTCTAAGACCTAGTCTAGTCCGGGCAATGGGCCAGCACGACGCCAATCCCCAACGTGTGTCCCGAGAATTGGTCGACGCGGTAGCTCAATCTAGGGGGGAAATAACGATCCTTTTTTCAATCTCATGTTTCAACAACACGCCGATTACGAATCTCAACGTCCCGAAGGTGCCGATCCCGACGAAA
This sequence comes from Parietaria judaica, assembly GCA_954871525.1. Classification (NCBI taxonomy): domain Eukaryota; kingdom Viridiplantae; phylum Streptophyta; class Magnoliopsida; order Rosales; family Urticaceae; genus Parietaria; species Parietaria judaica. The sequence goes on along the minus strand of OX940860.1, from coordinate 26,460,299 downwards.
CTCAACGCCCCGAAGATGCCGATCCCGACGAAACTCAACGTCCCGACGATGCCGATCCCAACGACTTTCAAACGCTGCCCTCGGTCCATGGTTCAAATGTTGGGGTTTACAACCGCGGTTCTCCTCTACCTTCCAATCAAGATAGCGGTGAAGCCTTCGTTGCCCGTCCTCGACGACATCGACGTCCTTCAACCGGGTAATAACCTTTAGTCATTTCTCTATTTATAGCTATTAGTCATTTTTCTATTTTTCTATTTTATTAATTAATAATATTTAATAATTAATAAGTTAGTACTTAGTAATAAATAATAATTAATAATCAATAATTAAAAATTAATAATTAATAATCATGGTCGAATTTCTTGAAAGTCTAAGTATGCTCTGTGGTTGCGGTTCCGACTGAACTTCCACATCAGAAACGAATTTCTTGATATTTTTTGTTATTTAATAATCATTTAATTAGTTAATAATCAATTAATCATATTAGTTTAATTAAACTTTAAATAGTTACTTAAATAAGTTAAAGAAATTAAAATGGTATTTTTTATGTGTGGTGATAATTATAAAGTTTTTACGTATTATGGTGTCTTCGAAAGATTGGTTTTTAAATAAGGTTTGCTTTGCAATCTCCTCCAAGCTAGCCTGGGAACCTCGGGGAGTTCTGTCTAGAAAAGCTTGGGCCTAAAGCGAGATCATAGCATCTTTTCCAATCGATCTGGTCGTGGAACCTCGGGGAGTTCCGTCCAAAAGAGCTTGATAATTATTTCCACACATAGAAAATACCATTTTTAATTTCGTTAACTTTTTTATTTAACTATATGAAATTTAATTTAATTAATATGATTAATATTAAAATTTAATAATTGTAATATTTTTTGTAATACTTAAATTAATATTAAACTCGTGTAATATTCTTTTGTTTTAATAGAGCAAATCCTTCGGGGTTGGCGTGGGGACGACCAAACACTGCCCCCGTGTGGGACTTTTTTCACGAAGATCGGCGGGTGGAGAATGGCCAACGTATTAAACTCGCGACGTGCAAAAAGTGCGGGCGCACACTAGACGCGATGTTGGTCCGGATCCCGATATTTACAGCACTAGTATTATCCACGTGTTGAGTGTGAAGCCTAATCTACACAGAAGCGCTACCGAGATCCGACGCAGAGCAATCAAGCTAATCGACGCAAAGCAGTCAGGCGAACTTTTTGTATTACGCATTATGTAGCGAGGGTATTTTAGACTTTTCACACGGGTTATTTGCCCTAGGTTTATTTTTCGCTTATAAGGCCTGTAGCCGTCATTAGTGCGTTTTGTAGCACAAATTGAGAGAGGCGAGATTGAGGGTGTAACCAGAAACTCCGATTGAGAGATTGATAGTGGATCGAGATTTACATGCGGCAAGTGGACGTACCTCCCACACTAGGAGCGAACCACTATAATTCTGGTGTCAATTTCAATTTCGTTTATCGCTTTTATATCGGTTTCGAATTGAGAATTAAGGCAAAATTCCTAACAATAGATACACTCTAATTTATTCCAATATACCAATAGTGTCGTTTTCAGATACATTAAACTGAGAAATTAATGATCACTCTTCAATTAATTTTGTATTTCAGGTGCTGATTACAGTTTAATTTTCTAATATTCGCCGGCGATGATAAGTGTTTCGAAAATTGGAGTCAACCATGGATAGACCGCTTACCGATCATCAATAAGAAAAAATATATAAAAAAAAAATAGAATATTCGTTCCCATCTTACAAATATCAGTAGTTTATCGTTAACTAATAGCTAATTACTAATAGTAAAATAAGAAAAATATTGCATTCAAATAATAATTATTATTTAGCATATTCAGATAGTATTCAACAAAAAAATGATCCATTAATTTCGGTGACAAACTTTATATAATAATGTGGGTGACATGATAGTATGATCGGCGGGCGGTTTGTCTTAGCATTTTGACAGCCACAGGCTTTTAAAAAATTATAGCAGCATTTAAAATATGGTCTAAACTCTAGACATTATTATATTATTATAACAAATTTATTTGTGAATGTAATTTCTACGGTTCTCTTTTCTTCTATAAATTACTCATCCTTAAAAACATTAATCCATCTATAGGGTCGGTCCTAAGCAAAATAAAATATCGAGATCTATAAAATATTTAATTTTTTTTTATATGTATATATAAAAAAGATTGAGACCTTTGAATTTAATGACTCGGAACCCAGAGCTCCGATGACCTTTTCATCTTTGGTGCCTATTCGCGATTAGTGCCTGCCGTGACTCACCATCTGTTTTGTTATTAATCTTCGGACTTGTTTTACAACAATCCAAGTTTAACATGTAATCTACCCAGAATTGTCTACCTTATAATTTATCATACTAAATAATTATGATTATATATATAGAGTTATTGATGTATAAATAATGGGTGCGTTTGACATAACTTATTTAGTCTTGTTTTTGTTTTTAAAATAAATTAAATCGCTTTTCAAGTGTTTGGTAAAATAGTTTTTCAAAAAAACTCAAAAGCGATTTTAAATTTTTGTACATGAGGATTCGTAGTTTTTGGTTTTTTCTAAAAATAAAAATAAGGTTTTAGTCTATTTTAGTCTTTTTTGCTTAAATAATTTATTTTACCAAACAACAAACACTAAATCAATTTTTGTTACCAGCAACAACTGTTTTATAAACAATTTATCAAATAGTGTTTTTAAAAAACAATTTGTCTTTTAAATTAAAACTAAAAATAATTTTATAAAAATGTCAAACGGCCCAATATGTAAAGGCCCTAAAAAATTTAATTTAAAGACTTTGAAATTTATTTTAAATTTCCAACGGTTTTAACTTTTAAACTATACCTGACAACAAAACTATATCCGTTGACTAGTCAATTTTGACTAAGTTTGAATTTTCAACGTCGTCCAACTCAAGCATTAACCGCCTCCAGAGATGGAGATTGAATAGGCCCCACATCAATCCACAAAACAAAAGAAAATCTTCACAAAATTAACCCGTCATCAAGACTCAAGACTGTCAGTGTCCCAACTCACAACTTTGAAAATTTCGAGCTAATGTTGACAAACAGATAAATTTTACCGACATAGGTAACTTTCTGGGTACTTACCGTTGGGTAATTTCCAAGTTATATGCTTTGGTATCTTCTGTGTTATTTCCATTCTTCTTTAGACCATCTCCATTCCCACGGCATTTTAACAAAAATGCAGTATAAGTAGTGCTCCATCCCCACTGCATATCCAACGGCATTATAGCGCGTTTGATTAACTGTAGCTACACTATCATAAACTTTTTTTAATTATTTTTTGGTCGTTCTAAAATATATAGTTTACATATTTACACTGATTTGAAAAATTATATCATATTTATCCTTAAAATTATTTATATATTTTTATTTCTTATTATAAATTTATCATATTAAAAATTAAAAATACCACAATACTTTTTGAATATTAATACCGTAAGAAAATAACATTAATATTAATACCGAAAGAAAACATTACAATAACATCGAAATTGGGAATAAAGAAAAAAACACATTAACGTAATAAGACACAATACAACAAAATAAAATTGGAAATAAAACTACAGCACATAAACTAATACTCGGGAAAACACATAAGTTTGTGTGTATTTATATATTGAATTATTTTATGGAATGATGTTTTGTTTAAATAATAGGTTAAAATACGACAAAAATACCCAAAGTTTGGTCAAAGAACCTTTCGTGTACTCAAAGTTTAAAAGTGGTGGTAAAAATACCCAAAGTCCCATTTGGGAAGTTGACCACTTCATTCTCGTAACACTATTAACTTACCCGTTAACTATGGCCACGCGGACAAACGTGGGTTGCTGATATAACAATTTTTGCCACATGGATGAGCCCAAATCAGTCTCGTTTACGACAAAACTACGAATTAAACCCCTAATAAACACTATTTAATACAACTAATTGAACCCTTAATGATTACACTTAACAAAACAAATTTGTCCACGTGACCAGAGTTAATAGGTAAGTTAACGGCGTTACGAGAATGGAGTGGTCAACTCCTTAAATGCGACTTTGAGTATTTTTGTCATCACTTTTAAACTTTGGGTACACGAGGGGTTCTTTGACCAAACTTTGGGTATTTTAGCCGTTATTAACCCAATAATAAATAAGTGATATAATTGAAAGATACTAAATAAATATAGGAGTACGATGATAAATATGAGAAAGTTGAATATAAAATTAATACATCAATTTGGTGTAAAAAAAGAAGTAATGGACTGAGATGGTCTTAATAACGAGTTGAATTTGTTGACTTTTCAATTCGCATACTATAAGCGTGACAAGCATGAGTACACTATTTTTTTTAATTAAAATTAATAAGTGTGAATGTAAATTTTTTTTGCCGTCATTCATTGCATTTAATTTCAAATGCTTAGCTGTTTGTTTGGTTTTATACGGCAACATTTTAGATGCCAGCAATGTTACATTTTTCAAGCACTTTACTCAATATTTGTATATAAAAGCATGACACGATTTATAAGTAGCCCACCAATTCACGACTAACATTATGAATCATATAATGTGACCTGAACAGAATATTACTTAGACGTGACAGCTATTATGATGTCATCTTCCATAAAAAAAAAAAAATATAGCATTATTTTTAATTATGTTGTCAATCATAAATAGTATTGAAGGACTAACAAGTCTATAAGCTCTTGAATGTTATTTCAAACCTTTGTTCCACAATTAAAATTTAATAGCAGGTTATTTCAATGCTAATTACTATTTTAATAATAAAAATAATAAATAATGAATCTAATCCATTAAATGTATTACAAATTTCCCAAAAAAATGTGTAACAAATTTACATGACGCGTCTAACCAATGCCGTATAAAAAAACCAATCAACCAATTCAAAGTGTGGAATAAAAAAATAAAATAAAAATGACGTCACGCCCATGAGTTTACTCGTGCAACATTGATTAGAATGACGTCATTTCCATGGCGTAAGTCTTCTTCATCTTCGTGATCTCTCTCAGCGCCTCGCCCAAAACCCTAGTCTCCTCCTCGTCGCCGTCGAACCCGTCGGCGTTCAGAATCACGGCGTCTCCGTCGTCCGATCCTTTCCGATCGAGCGGCCTGATCACGACGAGTGTCGCGCCCTCCATGACCCAGCCGTCGGAGAGAGAAATCCTCGGCACGTGCCACAGGTTCATCCCCAAATCGGGGATCAAGCTCCTCTCTCCGGTGGCCTCCGCCGTCGCCACGTCAGCCTCCGGCGACTTCCTGAGCTCGCCGATCTCTTCCCCGGCGATCGTCATCCTCCCTCGGCGATCGGCATCGGAAACGACGACGTTCGACAGAGTCGGAAACTCCGAAACGACGCGCTTCGTCAGGAAATGCCTCGCCGAGGCGGCGATCAGGCTCGAGATCATCCAAACGATCCGAGTCTTCAACTCGTCGTCGTTCAGAGCGCTCTGATCGTCGTTTCGCTTCTCTCCGGCGTCGTTTTGCTCCGCTTTCTCTCTCCTCACGGAGTTCGCTCCGAGAATGACGCAGCTCTTCAGGTTGACTCCGAACTCGGCCTTCCATTTCAGGATCGAGTCCTTACCGTTCAATCCGACGTCGGATTTGCAGCTCGGAATCTCCAAATGCAGGTTCCTCAGCCCGCCGAAGCCTCTCAGGATCTGCGCCGGCGAGTGGTACAGATTCTTCCGGCGAGCCTCGCCTCTCGGCTTGCTCGAGACGACGCCGTGGAGGAACCGGACGAGGCTCTTGAGGATCCTCGCCGGCTTGGCGGCGGCGGCGGCCGATCGCTGGCGCGGAAGCGCGAGGTGGATGGTGTCGATCCGGGGGATTAGGGCTCGGAACCGCTTCGAGACGGAGAGGGACCGGACGAGGGTTTTGGCGTCGAGGACTCGGTTGAAGATGTCGAGGAGAATGTCGTCGGGTAGGCGGTCGAGGATGTCTTGGCGGGAGACGGTGATCTCGTCGTTGCGGGGGTGGTTTTCCCGGGAGAGTCTCATCGGAGAAGGGTGTTTGGCTGGTCAGAAAAGGGTGTTTGGGTGGTGGGAAAATAGTAGTACGTTTTCTTTTTGTCTTAGTCTTGGTGTGAAAGAGAGGGTATTTATAGAGGGAGGTGAAGACGCGGTTTTTTTGGGTTTGTAAATTGAGTCGTTGAAGCAAATGCGAGGGAGTTTGACTTTGAAGAATAAAATGAATGAATAAATAAATATAGGAGGTTTCGAGTGCGGGAGTGCTTGGTTTCTTAGAAAGGTGTATGGGATTTTCGGGATATACGTGTTAGGAACGTGGTTGTGGTTGTGGTTGTTCATTCATGTGCTCTAAGTTTTCATATACTAATCTTGATTATCATTAGTTTAAAGTTAATGAAATTTATTCTTTAACGAATTAGGGTAAATCCGAAATTAGCTTTCTACTCTTAAGAAATTTTTTGTTAAAACTAATTAATAAAAAGCGGAACATATAGTTGTTACTTGTTATTATTATAGTACATTGTTTGTATCTTTGTGTTTTTTTTAAGGGTTAATGAAGATGAAAATACCTAAAATATGGTCAAAGAACCCTTCTTGTACCCAAAGTCTAAAAGTGGTGGCAAAAATACCCAAAATCACATTTGGGGCGTTGACCACTCCATTCTCGTAACACATTTAACTTACCCGTCAACTTTGGTCACATGGACAAACGTAAGTTGTTGACATAACAATTTTTGCCACGTGGACGAGCTCACATCAGCTTCGTTTACGACAAAACAACGAATTAAACCCCTAATTAGGCTCGTCCACGTGGCAAAAAATTATTATGTCAGCAACCCACGTTTGTCCACGTGGCCAGAGTTAACGGGTAAGATAACTGCGTTACGAGACTGGAGTGGTCAATGCCCCAAACGCGACTTTGGGTACTTTTGCCACCACTTTTAAACTTTGGATATACGAAGGGTTCTTTGACCAAACTTTGGGTATTTTTACTGTCATTAACCCTTTTTTTAATGTTCTTTAAGTTCTTTTATTTAGGGTTCTTCAAAACTTTGATGTTGTTAATTATTTTTCTTATAACCATATTAATTCTCATGTTTAATAATAATGATTTGTCTGACATTATGCCTTAGATGTTAGAATATGCCATATGAACATTCTTATATAAAAAGTCTCCCCGGCATGTTTAATGCTTATCAAATGTCTCTATTATCTCGTTCATAAATCATAAGTTTAAAGTTTGTTATGAAATTAAATATTGGACTTGGATATATTTATCCAAAAAAAATTGGGGGCAGTATTGCAATTTTATTCTTTTACAGTGAGTTTGGATTTTGTAAAGGCCATTGATTTGTAAAAAAAAATAGAGTATCTTATGGAAAGAGTACACATTCTTAGACTAACGTTCCTATATATTTTCAATCTCGTTTCTTTTAACGATAATAGTACTTAAAAGATCACAAAAATAATATTGAGGATCAATTTTGTTCATGTCCACTTAAAGACACGCATACATCTCAAATTTATTAGAAGTATTGAATAAATGATATCTTAAACATACACGTGTCATTTATGTAATAAATATTAATTTGTTATGGACAAAACTAGACATCGACATTGTTTTGTGGCCTTTGAATAAAATTGTTGCTAGAAAAGAAATAGGGAATACGCCGATGCGGTTAGATAAGATCGAGTACTTATGCCACAAAATCCCTATAATAAAAAATTTTCCAAAACAAAATAGACAAGATATCTGAAGTTGTTATGGATAATAATTGAAATGCTCATATAAGTACCAATTATTTATTTTTACTATACATTGGTAACATTAGTCAACAATTGTATGCTCTCAATTTAGTATAAATACCCCCTAAGTGGATGAAAAAAATTCACCCTCACATTTCCACACTTACATTCATCTCACCTTATTTTATTCTAAATCTTCTCCATTTTCTCTTCCATAAATCATATCTCATACTCATCCATTATACCATATACCCATAACCAAATTTCTTACCACTCTAAAATCTTGGTGCAAAGTTAGTGATTTTACAACACGTTATCACCACGATCACTCTACGGTAAGTTCAAAACACGGTATATTAAACTGTGGAATGAATTTTTTTATAATTATTATGATCATTGTATAACATCATAATTCTATATACAGGAGGCTCTGCCACCTTATAGTAATGTGATGGGATCTACGATAATTAATTTTCCACAGGAGGCTCTGCCACCTTATACAGCTCGTTTTGCTGATTGCCACTTTGATGAAGAAAATTTTCCAACATTAGGGGGAGAAAGAAAACAGCTGGAAAGAGAAATTACATGGTCAGTACCAACATTGTTGCATCTTGATCCTTACACAAAAGAATGTGAAGTAAAAGTTCAGAGAATTTTGTATTTGCAAGATATAGCAAATAAACTTTTTGATGCATTTACGGACACAAAAAGAGTGACTAAATCTCATATACCAGCTGAGAATGCTCCTGCTCAAATTGAAATTCCGAAAGGGCAAATTGAAAACAAAGTCACTCATGAAATCACAACACGCCTGAAGCGTGGAAGACCAGTCTATTCCAAAGATAAAAATCCTCAGAAAAGAAAAGGAGCAGAGAAACAAGATGACCCCAATGTGGAGGAACGTATTCCTGAAGAAATATGCGATGAGGAAAATAGAAAAATTTCGATTAATTATGCTAGTACAGGTATAATGTGGAACCGAAATATGGACATCGATGATGCACTCTGTTACAGTTTGGCATGCGATGTTATGGACGAAAATAATGGGGATCCTGAACCACGGTATGTTATCGAATATAAAAATAGACACGATTGGGCTGAATGGAAAAAGGCTATTGATGTTGAATTAGAATCACTTAACAAACGCAATGTTTTTGGGCCTATAGTGCTCACACCTGAAGATGTGAGACCTGTTGGATACAAATGGGTATTTTTACGAAAGAGAAATGAGAAAAATGAGATTGTGAGATACAAGGCTCGACTTGTTGCACAAGGTTTTTCTCAAAGGCCCGGAATTGACTTTGAGGAAACGTATTCTCCTGTCATGGATGGAATTACATTAGATACTTGATCAGTCTAGTTGTTCATGAGAAACTGAATATGCACCTCATGGATATTGTTACCGCTTATTTGTACGGATCGCTTGATACTGATATTTACATGAGAATCCTTGAAGGATTCAAAATGCCTGAAGCATCAAGTTCAAAACCCAGAGAAAGATATTCAATCAAATTGCAAAGGTCTCTATATGGGTTAAAGCAATCCGGACGCATGTGGTACAACCGACTAAGCGAATATTTATTACAAAAGGGATATGTCAATGACCCTATTTGCCCTTGTGTTTTTATCAAGAAAACAACATCTGTTTGTGTGATTATCGCTGTCTATGTTGATGATTTAAATATCATTGGGACCAATAAAGAGATTCAGGAAGTAATCTCTTACTTAAAGAAAGAATTCGAGATGAAAGACCTTGGGAAAACAAAGTATTGTCTCGGTTTGCAAATTAAGCACTTGCAAAGTGGGATACTTGCAAATTAGGGTTTGCAATTGGAGCTCTTATGTACCTTGCTAATTATACTAGACCGGATATAGCTTTTGCTGTTAATTTATTAGCAAGATTCAGTTCGACTCCTACTAAAAGACACTAGAATGGAATTAAACATGTGTTTCGTTATCTTCAAGGAACAATTTATTTGGGATTATTTTACCCTAACAATACGAAACCGGTTTTGATTGGCTATGCAGATGCAAGTTACTTGTCAAATCCACACAAAAGGAGATCCCAAACGGGGTATGTGTTTACCTGCGAAGGGACTGCGATTTCTTGGTGTTCCCAGAAACAGACGCTCGTTGCGACATCATCAAACCATGCTGAGATCATCGCACTACACGAAGCAAGTCGTGAGTGCGTGTGGCTTAGATCCATGACGCACCATATCAGAACCACAAGTGGTCTTCTACCAAGTGATGATCTCGTCATACTTGACGAAGATAATGCCGCGTGTGTCGCTCAAATGAAGGAAGGATTTATCAAGAGCGATCGGACAAAGCATATCCCTCCGAAGTTCTTTTCGTTTACTCAAGAGCTAGAAAAGAGTAATGTTATCAACATCCAGTATGTTCGTTCCTGCGAGAACTACGCGGATCTCTTCACAAAGGCTCTTCCTAATTCCGTGTTCAGAAAACATGTTCATGGCATTGGGATGCGAAAGCTACAGAGTTTTTAATGATATCACCCATGTCAAGATGAGGAGGAGCTGCACGTGGCTGTACTCTTTTTCACTTACTATGGTTTTTATCCCACTGGGTTTTTCCTAGTAAGGTTTTTAATGAGGCAACATATACACGTAAATAATGAGCATTCCAAGAGGGAGTGTTATGGATAATAATTGAAATGCTCATATAAGTACCAATTATTTATTTTTACTATACATTGGTAGCATTAGTCAACAATTGTATGCTCTAAATTTAGTATAAATACCCCCCAAGTGGATGAATAAAATTCACCCTCACATTTCCACACTTACATTCATCTCACCTTATTTTACTCTAAATCTTCTCCATTTTCTCTTCCATAAATCATATCTCATACTCATTCATTATACCATATACCTATCACCAAGTTTCTTACCATTCTAAAATCTTGGTGCAAAGTTAGTGATTTTACAACAGAAGTTAATTTTTCTTGATTTACAGATTTCTGATCCCTTAGCTTTATGCTTGAAAAGAAATGGATTATAATTATGAAAGTATGAGGTGTCTTTTACTCAACATCTAAATCCCTTAGTGCATTATAGACTTTTAGTGCAAATTGGGTGGAAAATTACAATCCATTATAAATCATGTAGCTAAAAAGTAGAGAATTCTTATCCAAACCCATGGTAATGACTAATGAGTAATTCATGATGAAAATGCACTATAACATCCAAGAAAATATAACCAAATAGTCAACTCTTTGTCTTCTTTTGTCAAACTCTCTGAATATATATATATATATATATATATATATATTTTGTCGAAGTCCTCATGTTTTTTCCCAAGTCGTATCTTATCAAATACTTCACAATATAGTTCTTCGCAAGAATTAAAGGGTAATTCTCTTTCTTGTGTCACACACAGCTTCTCTTGGAATACTCACACTGAAATTTCTATGAATTTGAGTTTTGGAAAACACTAAGAAAAAAATGCAAATAAGCAAAGACAATTCTAGACTAGAGAGTCCATCCATCTATTGATATTTTAAGATGTTTTTGGCAAAAGTACTTATAAATTAGGTGAAAGAAGCATCACATTCTATAAATTCCTATGATGCGATAACAATAATATACCGCTATTTCTACCTATCTTGCCGGGTTTTTTTTATTTTTTTTTTATTTTATTTTATCGGAAACATCCCTAATATATATTTATATATTATAAGTAGAGAAATTAGGAAAAAAAAGCAAAAGATAAAGAAAGAAGGCTCAAAAGAGTGCAGCCAGAGAGAGACTGTGCATTTATATACAGAGAAGAGTTTGAGTTTGAAGAAGCAAATAAGTAGCAGTTTGTTGGATAATAATAATAAGAAAGATTTGAATATTTGGATTGAAAAGATTGGGATTAAATCCTTGATTGGATGAGAGGAATGTTGTTGAGCAAATAGGCAGAAGCAGCAGCCACACCACTGCCAAGCTTGACTGGGTATCCAACATCCCTCAGCACCATCTCCACTCCAGCAAGACACCCCATCAGTTGTAGCTGAACATACATACATAACATATATTAAATTTTGTATAGTCCCGATTCTAGCTAACATGATTAAATTTTCCTTCGATAAAATAATTAAATTTTTTGGTCACAACAATATTAATTTATATAGGTTTTACTATTATAAGAGTAGTACCCCTCGTGCAAAAATTATGAGTAAGGGGCAGTTTTGAGTTTTTGAGAAATTAAGGGGGAGTATAAAACGAAACTAAAATACACTTGGGGGTATATTTAAGTTTTTTTTTTTAAATAGAGAGTATATTTTTTGTAAAAATAAAGAATATATATAAGCAAAATTCTCTAATTTGAATGTGAAGATAATATAATATTGTACCACTTGTTGAGCTAAGATTAGAAAGAATACTTAGTTAACTAGGGAAGGCGGAATTGAAATATATTGTATTAAAATGATTTCGTTTCAAAATATTACTCTTTATAAATGTAACCAAACATCATATTTTGCTTTTATTTTCTTGAAATTTTATGTAAGAGAAGATGTGCATTTTTTGAAAACCTCGAAATATTATTATCAAATTCACAAAGCAAACAGATGTTGCTAATTCAAGGGTTCTTTTTTATTTGATTTGATGGACTAGAAGGAAAGCCATGTGACACTATTGTAGCAAAATAGATGAGATTTAATTAAGACTAACAATACGTTGGAAAGTCACTGGACATGAATATGATGATTTGGTGTTTGGTACTGTAGAGATAAGTGTTATTTGAAGATGGGAAAGAAAGAGAGAAGCAAATTAATTGATATCACAACATATGGTGTCACTTCTTAAGAAATTAGTCATGTTGACTTTCAAGCTGAACTTCAGATTCAAGTACCAAGCACATTAAATGACACGGTAAATTGTTGAATAGGAGTACTTTTGGAGAAGCCAAGTGAAAAAGTTCTATTAGCAATTAAAATGGTCTATGAATTTTTATGTCTTGTATAGAAATCAATTTTTTATTTTTTTTTATTTACAATTTTAAAATCACAATTTCAAATGTTTGACCGCTTGAGGTATGCCTTGACCTCACAATTATTTTTCATCATGGTACAATCAATATCTTTGGAGTTTTGTCTAATATTGCATGAGTGGATAAACGAGATAGTAAAAAATTGCTAAAACTTAAGCCTTGAAAGGCCACTTGAAGCTTCTATATAACTAAATCAAAATTATTCCATTTAAGCTAATCAAGTTTCCTATTTTATCACTGTATTTTATACTTAAATCATAGATGATCAAATATCAGGACAAAAAGAAAAGGGCTTACTTTAAATTCCTATTAAATTATATATATATATATATATATATATATATCAAATGATATGTTTTAGAGTATACCTCATTGAGGTGTCCAAGATGGCCTATTCTGAAAACTCTGCCAGCAACCTTGTTCAAGCCAAGGCCTAAGCTCATGTTGTAGCGCTGCCACGCCCTTTTAACGACCTCCGCACTGTTAATGTACGGAGGAACGAGAACGGCCGTCACCGTGTCGCTGAACCATTCCTCCTTTTGGGTGCAGTTCTTCAACCCCCATGCCTCAACAGCCAGCCTGCGATTCCAATTTCACATCATTATAATCTTGTAGCATTCTCGATTTCTAGTTATGATTCTGGTCCGATCACGGTAACTTGTGCCTTTCTAATTAGTAGTACTAGTATGATCTAATTAGGAAAGGCGGGATGAGGGCATTAATACTCGTATAATCTAACTTGGCACGGTTAATTTTGCCTTTTTGATAGTCTTATCTGCTCGGATTCGTGCATTAGTACTACTAAGATAATCTTACTATATTCAAGTTGCCTTTTTACCTTGTGGCTTTTCCTAACCGGCTATGCCTCGCAATCACATTATCGAGTCCTTCCTCGAAGAGGAGATCCAGAGCCGCCCTCAGACCGTACAACAGCTGGATCGAAGGAGTGTACGGCCAATAGGTTCCCATCTTGTAGAACTTCAAGTAGTCAGCCCAATCAAAGAACACCCTCACAGACTTTGCGGTTTTCATCGCGTCTAAGGCTTTGGGGCTAGCGCAGATGATTCCGAATCCGGTGGGCAGAGAGAGAGCCTTCTGAGAGCCGGTGAGTGCCACATCAACGCCCCACTCGTCCATTCGGAAATCAAGGGCACAAATGGAGGAAACCCCATCCACAAGCAAGAGCGCGGGATGCCGGTAGTCATCTGAAGAAGAGTTCAACGAAAACCGTAAATGATTTTAAGGCAAATTTAGAGAAAGAAATTGACGAACCAAACACAGCATATGATCAAAAGATACAATGTCAAATCTAAAGTTCTTAGAACTCACACATTTCAAGTTTCACCGAGTTCTCAAAAACATGCAGCCAAAGTATAGAAAAATTATACGATCATAAAGAAAAACAAATAGGGGTGAACTTTCAAAAAACTGTACGAAAATCCCATGATGAGGCCACATAATTTTGCATCAGAATATAAATTATTTTATAATTCACTTACCGAGTAGCTTTCGCACCGTCGCCAAGTTATTGGTAACTCCGGTGGCGGTCTCGTTGTGAACGATGCAAATGGCCTTGATGGTGTGAGCGGAATCGGAGGCGAGCTTCTGCTCGAGAACGTCGAGGTCGGCCCCACGGCCCCACTCGCTCTCCACCACGTCCACGTTGAACTTCAGGCGCTGCTGCTGGTCAATCCACAGCAGACTGAACTGCCCGATCAGGAACGACACGATCCGGTCTCCCGGAGACAGTGTGTTTGTCAGTGCACTCTCCCATGCACCAGTGCCTACAAAAACATTCAAAATTATTCAGCATGCCACCTTTTATATATCACTGTAGTATACTTTTTTAGTATAGTGAACGTTTTTCAATTTTTGTATGTCGTTGGACTCGAACCTTGTATCTCAAGCAACTAAATTACCTTAATGATTCGTATCATAATAGTTTATAAGTTATGAAATACTATTTTTTATAAAGTGTTTTAATGATTTTTTTAAGTTGTTTAAGTTTAAATTAAATCAATAATCTATTGAGTTAATTCTACTTATTTCAAGTCTATATTAAGCTTCATATATATATATATATATTTGTTTTTATTATGTTTAACTTTATTTAAAAGTAATGAATTAATTATTGATAATGATTTTTTTATTTTGTAAGGTGGCTGTTTTTAATTTTTTTTATGTCGTGTGGTCTAAAAGATGTATCTCGAGAATATCCAATCAAATACCAACCAATTGATCAGCCTTATCACATGATAATGAATTCATTATCAGGGGTGAACATAATACCTGGAAACCATTGTTTAAACCCGAAATCGGACCACATCTGGATTAAAAAACGCGCATTCAGATTCAAAATCAGATTCCGGATCCGGTTTTGGCTTTTGTTTTTTGAAAAACTGGATACCAGAAAACCGGTTTGAAACCCAGATTTTAGGAGTAAAATAGTTGTTTTTTTATTTATCTTTTTAGTATTTCCTTCCCATATAAACTATAAAAACACTGAAGTTTTTATTTGTTTATACTATTTCTTTCACCTAGATGTTAGGGTTGAAATATTTTTAAGTTTTATACTCTTTAAATTAATTTTTTTTTAGCAAATGGATCCTGCTTTAAAACCCGGAACTTATTCGAAATCTGGATACGGATAAAAAAAATCTGGATTTTGAAAATCAAAACCCGGATTTCGGATATCTGCATTTCCAGATTACCGGATATCAAAATCCTGATCCAAGTTCTAATTTTGCAAAACCGGATTCCGAATACCAAAAAAAATCTGGAGGTCCGCACCAGTTTCACCCCTATTAATTTTATTTAAAAAATATAATTTAATCAACTTGTCCAGGACATAAGTGTAAAAAATACAAAATTAAACTGTTAAATCAATTTTGGCCGATATAAAAACGGTAATTCACGGTTTTTTTCCAGCTCAATTTGAAGCTAGCGTAGAAATGTTTGTCTTTTTTTTTTTTTTTTTCTTCTCATGATAAGTGAGGCTCTAATTACTAGTGGAGGGAATAATACCAGTGGTAGGGATGAGGAAAGGGGTTCCCGAGGTGCTCTTGAAGATCTTCTTGACATCCTCCAGCAGAATTTTGGTCATGGCGGGGATGGCCGGTGACCGGTAATCCTCATTGTTCCGGTTCATTGCTCGCAGAACCGACTCCGGGATGTTCACCGGCCCCGGCACGAACAGGTGGTTCCGTCCTGGTCCATTCACATAGTCCATCTTCTTCTCTCTTTCGCACTTTCACACCTTCCCTACTAAAAACACGCGAAATAAATTAGTTTCGAACCAAAATATTAGCATGTATGAAGATTTTTTTATTATTATTATTTATTTAAGTTGGGTTTTTATTTCTTTCTTTCTTTCTTTTTTTTTACAATTTTCATAAAAACTTGTATGTGAAATCAGTTTTTAAAAATATTTGTTCAATTACTCGTACCAACTAAACTAATCTATTGAATAATTAGAAAGATAAGGATTTTGACTACTCTATAAACAAAGAATTATCGCCATGGAATCGAAGTACATAGTTCGAGTCCCACAACATACAAAAATTGAAAAAACGAGCACCCTACCAAAAACAAAAATATATAAAATATTTGCCATTATGCAATTTGTATTTTGTATCTTGAGATTTATTTATTTAATTTTTTATATATAAATACCCGGACATCAGTACCACGTCTCAAATATATTAGATGATCTCTCTTTTTTTTTTTTAATGGTGGATGAAAACTATATTTTCAAATATCACACAAGTTATACCAAATATATATATATATAAAATATCTAAATAATAACTAGACCCGTACCAACAAGCACAAAGTTATCTCTCACTTGTAACGGAGAAAAACCGTAATAACATAAAAGTATTTTAAGATTTATGCCGCATGGCTTTAGGGGGTCGAAAAAACTTAGCTAAAATCTTGCCATATAACATGTTGAACAACATCTAAACATAGAATCATCTTAACAATAATTAACAAGATTATTACCTTTAAACAACATTTTTTAAATCAACCAATTCTAAAGGGGTCAAGAATGAAGATCATATCATAGCAATTAACATAGAGAATGACCAACAGAACAGCCTATTAAACGAGAAGAGAGGTTAATATTTCTTATTAAGTAGAGTCGCACATTTACTATACGACATAAATCATTTAATGCCATATATTATATAATTATTATACAATAAATTTACAGCTATACAACATCTTAATTACCCAATACAGAGTATTATTTTTAGCAAGATAAACCGTATTTTTTCAGCAATTCAAAATGATCAGCATCAACAAACAGACCTTTTTTTGTTTCTTCTGAGTAATAATAAAAATAAAAAAGCATTATATAAAAAGTGAATTTTATAGTAAAAGTAAGCCCATGCATGCACATGTTAAAAAAGTGCCCAAAAACACATACAAAATAGTAATAATAAATATATGTATAATATATATTGATATGGGAAAGTCTGAATATTGCAGAAAAAAGAGTAAAAATACCTGGAAAGAGAAAAAACTGTGTGAGCTCAGTGAGATGAGTGTAATCTCAGAGCGAGGAAACAAGAAGGCAAAAGTGGTGTATATTTTTATAAAGAGAGCCAATGAATGGAGAAGTGAACACGTGGCAGATAAGAAGCAACACATAATAGCCTCTCTTGAGGCTAAGAATGAACACACAACACATACGCATCTAAGCAATCGACTCAGCTTTGGCGTTTCACCACTTTTTGTTCTAATTTTATTATTTATTTATTTTTATATAATATTGAGTAGCTTTCTTAAACGACAACTATTATTGCCTTAATGCCCCTCAATTCTTGCCTAGTTTTCTTGGTTGGCATGCTTTAATATCATTTTATGAACTTGTGTATGACTTTTGTCATAATCTATACAATCTTGGGTTTGTTTTTTTTTGTTTTTTACTTAAAATATACCTGTGTTTGTACTTAGTAGTAGTACTAGTAATCTAGTATGTATAGAAAAAAGAGTAAATATTAATTTTTTTAAGTGAGATATAAAATAAATAATAACAAATTTATATTGTTTGTTCTTAAATAGGACTTGAATTAGAGTGATAATTAGATACAAATTTTGTTTGTTCTTAATGAGGACTTGAATGAAATAAAACATTAATATTATGGCAAATATAAGAGTTTGAATAAATCCAAGGGGCCGAAACGCAAACGAGTCTCAAAGTATGGATAAAAGAGTAAATAAATAGAGATAAGGTCACTTTCTATGCCTTGAGAGATTTAGCATAGTTTTGGAAATGAAAGTTTGAGAAAGAAAGCAATCTGAAGGATAAAGTGATAATGGTTTGTCAGCCACAACTCTCTCTTTCGATCAACACCACACACCAAGTCCTTGCTCACGCCCATTAATTTCTTCTATTTATTAAATTTTTTTAAGTAAACAAAAAATACTCGAAATTTTGAAAAGTGAATTCAAATCTCAATTAAATTAGCACCCAAAAAGCACAAAGCAAAAAATGGGGCCGCATGACGCAATAATATTAAATGAAATCTCAATGAAATTAAAAATTTACTTTATAAGCTAAAAAGAGAAGAGTACATCTAAAATTCTTTCAATAATATTATCGTTAACAAAAGATATAGGAAAACCCGAATGTGGAGTTATAAACACAAAACTATTCAACGCATCAGCAGCTCAATAACCCAAGGTTTCAAAGCTCTCTAGACTCCGGCAGCCTATCGCCAATCACCCGATTTTTTGGGGACAGTCATCGGTACACAAAAAAAATTACTTTTTAATATAAAAAAAAAATTACACAACATTTTGGTGAAAACCTTTCATAAATTCAAAATTTGATGGAAAAAAAAAATCTAAATTTTAAATTTTTTTATACAAAAAAAAAAAAAAGAATTTCAATTATATTTATGAAATACTCATATTTTATTAGTAGTTCTAGTAAGATCTTACTTGCACAATTAATTATCGATTTTTAAGAACCTGCATAAGCTTCATCGGTACAACCATAACTCATCGGTATACTGGTAAAATTTAACCATCATCCAATATTATCGATTTTCAAAATCTAAAATCTTGTTGTTACCTTCTTTGTTTTCATTTATTTAATTATTTATTTGCAAAAAACTCTTTTATTTTGCTATCACCAATTACTGTTTTTGTTTTCTAATAAGATCATCGACACCCCATCTTGTGGGAGTGACTTTGTCTTGTGTGGTGTGTATCAAATTCATTCATGTTCATCGTCTCTCTATAATTCTTATTTGTTAGGCTACAATAAAAATCTCATTGCATATAAATGTGTTGATCAACACTACTTTCATTTTCCACCATATAAGATAACTACTTCAAATACAAAGATGAGTCCAATACTAGTATCTTACTCTGGATTCAAAAGGAATCTTGAGAAGCCTTTCCTTCTAATAAATATCTAAATCCAATCCTCAAACTCAAGGCCAAGCACAATTGTGGTTTCAAGGTTTGAGAATATAACAATTTGGAAGTTCTACTTCAATGGAAGAACAATATATTTCCATTGATATTTCTTTTTTCTTCCTAAAAGAATAATCCAGGCCAAGTGCAAGTGATATGAAAAGTAGGTCAAAAGTTCCGCGTCGTACTTTTGAATTCCGACGATTTGACAAAATTGCAGTAAATTACCGCCCAAGACAACACCCTCTCCCCCCAAACGTTCAAATGACATAACAGTAATTAATTTGTGTTAATCATTGAGAGGTATGATGAGGAGAAGATGCAATGGTTCAAAACTTTGATGTAAAAATAAAGGTGTTTTGATCCGCCTAACAAAAAGATAAAACATATTTCCCAAAGATAGAAATCCAACAATTTTTAAGCACAATTGTCATTAGATGTTGGAAAATTAGCCCATGGAAGTTGTACATATATTTAATATTTTTATCTCTTTTGTTTTCCTTCCCAAGATATTAATCAAAAGTTCAAATTTTGAATAAACAGAGAACTTATCAAAAATAAAAATAAAAATAGCCAAAAAGAAATTATTGCAAAATTGATAATGTACACTTTCCCTGGAGACCGGATACACGTAACATGTTGGATCAACGTACGTATACATCAAAATGAGTGAAAGTATTTCCTTCTAACTTTTAACTATACAAGGCTCATATTCAAAAATTTATAAGTGAGCAAAAAATGGCAGCAAAACTCACCGAGCTTTGTGTTCGGCTTATTTTATCCCCACTCAGTTTCAGACCGGTCCTTCGTCAAGTGAAAAAAAAATACCCATTTTACCCTCGGATCGGTCAATCGGAGAAATCCCCCGAGAGCCGTTGACTTGAGGTCGTTTTATCGATCAACTGCTCACCACATCATAAGAATCCATGTCTCGAGGGTTTGCGTCGGTTATCAAACGGAGCGGCCCCGAGAATCCCCATAGAACCTGGGTCAGTTGAGCGGGTCCCGTTGCTAGCGCCTCGCTGAGGTGGCACCTGGTTTTCCGCCTCCGCTCGTCTCCGCCGTTTCCACGCCTCGAATTTGGCTTGGTCGAGACCCTTGAGAAAGGGCTCCGACCCAGTTTTACTTGAATCCCCTAAGGCACCGTTGGGACGAGACGGGCCCACGCCTTCTCCTCTCTCCACTCGGAGTTTAGAGTAAATTTGGTTGAGCCGTTCACCGGATAAGTTTGAAAAAGTTGATACGTAATTCCATAACCGCATAGCCATCCCTGTACACACAGGTCCGGGTGGTTAATTGAGAGAGAGTAGGCCTAGTTTGACATTTAGGAATAATAAAATTATTATTTTTAATGCTATTTCCGTTGATGCGTTGCGACACTCCAACATGTTATCGACACTGTGTCGATGCTCAACACTCAATGAACAAGCATAATATTTGTTATTTCCCAAGACGAACTAAAATGAAAGTGAAGGACATACTATCTTGTCGATAAGGCTCCTCCTCGTGCTCAGAGACAATCAGATCTATCTTTCGCCCGAGAAGTTGTAAATAATTTCGGATTTTCGCTAGCACCTGACATTCGAGACAGTTTATGTTAGCACTTAGTATATGTAAACATTTTTGTTTCATTAGATCGGAATTAGTTAGGCTTAGACTATGATGATTACAGGTCATAATCTGCACTTAATTAATAACACTATGAAATTCATCTTCATAACAATTATATTACATAATCAAATTGAAGTATAATATATATATATGTGTGTGTGAACTTCATTATATTAATCTGCGCAGATACATATACATTACCTTTTCCTTCGGAAGATCGGCACTGATGGTCTGCAATCGCTGAAGGCGTCCGAGAGTTTTCATTTGATCGATCATGACGTCTTCGCACCATTCCATCCATTTCTCCTCCTTGAACTTCTCATACACTTCTTCATTATCGGACATCTCTCCTTCCTCTTTGACTAGAGGTTCGTTGACTTTCTGGGATTTGGAAGCTCTATCCCGGTTCCCTTGACCAGCAACCATGGAACCCGCTTTTCCCTTTTTAGCTCGGGTCGCAGGTACAGACGGGTTATAAAGACTATCCTTCTCCTTCTTCGGAACTTTCCGAACGGCTTTAACACCTGTATTCTTCCCACCGAGAGCAGCAAGCTCCTGGTCATGTATGCAACAGAAATCATTTTGTTCAATCAGACTCGATTCAATTCTTATAAAACGTAAGGGCGAAAACCGGTGCAGGGTTCCATTCATTTTCAACCGAAACAAGACTTATGGTTTTTAAAATGGAACACTGGAAACTAGTTTTTAAACCGGTTCCAGTGTAAAAGTAGTACTATAAACGCTCTATATAAATAGAGAAGGTAAGGAAAAAAAAAAAAAAACTTAAAAAACATAGAAAACTTTAAGAAAAAAAACTAATACACCTAAAATATTAAAAACTTAACAAGACTCGTCACCAGTTTCCAGTTTTTGTTATTGACCGATACCAGTTCAAAACCTTGTTCGGGTAGTATAAAAATTATTACACGGTTTTCAGTCTCAAAAAACAGATTTTTGCGGTATCCTAGTCATAAAGAAAGTCACTCAATGTTTTCACATGTACAAGAACATAAGACTAAGAACACCCTAGCTATGTCTAGCATAAGAATAGAGACGCCATTGTATTGGACTCTAATTAAGAACACTAGATTGAAAAAGACATTGATGGAAAGCCAGTAATAGTTGATACCATTTCGAGGAGTGCATTAGCTCGGTCTCTTAAATTGGGTGCACGAGGCAAAAAGGTTTCATGATGCTGAAGCTCTGCAGGAGCAATCTTCTTCATAAGACCGAGGGATTCGTCTAATCTTATCTTTTCCCAATTGCCAAACCCGTGGTAATATACTCCCAACAGCAATCTCGCATCGTCGACTACACAAAGTAATACTCACAAATTAATAGTTTACTACAATGTAATAATAAAATAAAAAACTAACAATAAAAGAACATTAACAAGATATACTCTAAAGATTTTATGTCATAGATTTAGTAAAGCAATTCATTTCATTACTTAAAAAAGAAAAATATATGAAAAATACTATAAAATAGAAGACATATACACTCCAAGCTGGCATTTCTTAATTAGATGAAGCCAATATGAGCCGTTCTGTTTGGACCGTCCATTTGATCGGCCTTGCTGCTAGGAGTTAGAAAATCCTAACATCATTGGTGGGTAAGTCTTGTGCGGGTCCCATTTAAATTTATTTCACTATCTTCTCATATCGTTGTGAATTATATATATATATATATATACATCCACATATATATCATGTTATATGTGGTCGAAAGAAGCATGCATACTCTGATTCCATCCGCAACCCTTTGACCAATTCGAAGGTTTCAGGTACGAAAGAGCACGGAATTGCGCGATTGGATCTTCATACCGACTGATGCGCTTTGCCAGAAGCTGAAGTTCTTGGACACGAGTGAACAAATCACTAGCCTTCACCGGGACTCCAAAAAAGTCCAACAAAGGACCCTGTGACACATATGTTTAATGTTATGATAGCCATTAAATAAGGAAAACATTTATGAGATTTTGAGTAAACTCATTTTAAAGATAAGATAATGATCTACAACTTTCATCATCTCGCAATCATGGTGTAACTGTAACCAACCTTTGGGTCAAAACTTCCCACTTCAACTGCTTCTTTACAGCCATCAATCAGTACATTCAAAAGCTCGATTTGGGAGTCAGGATGCACTGCAGCAACTGCGCCTCCAACCTCTTCGGTAATTAAGCTCATTTGGCTCTCGTTTCCATACTTCATAACCTAGGTTTCCACAGGAAATTTCATTAGAAATATTTCTAAAGTACAAGAAAATATTTTGAGCAGATACAATATTAACAGTACAAGGAACAAATCCTTTATCACTCCTTAAATGAAAGTGATAATAGACTATCGATTTCTGAAATTGTTACAGTAATAAATCCACAAGAGATTCCCTATTTAATCTTAAAATTATATTCTTAAGAAACACCAATGCGTGAGATAAAAAGGCACAAATCAACATAGCAAGTTGAATCGATGAGGCCAACCATAAATTTCTCCAGAAAAAAAAAGAAAAAAAAAGAAAAAAACCGAGTAAAACTATGTATTCATGGTTCCATGAATCTGGTAAAACTAAAATACTCCCTGAGATAACTGGTAAATGATAGAAAGCTAAGTAAACAATGGCACTGAAATTTGTAAATAAATCTATAGGTAAGATTCTTTTAGATGCAATAATAAAAAAATACTATTGTTGTAACAAAAAACGAGAGATAAAACGAAATTAGGAACAACGAAATCCCTAGGATGATCAGATCTGGAAGGAAGCTCAAAAACTAAATTAACCTAGTGAATATGTGATAGAGAGGTCTATCAATATGTTGCTTTAATAAATATGTATCATTGCTTACAATTACAAATATTATGATTGATAGTTCTAATTATAGAGAATAAGAAGCTTACCGCACGAGAAAATCGTAAGGCGTCTCTCTTGGACAAATTACCCCCTGACCAGTTCCTTACTTGTGCAGATGCGCCGTCAATCATTGGCACTGCAGGGGTAGAAAAATCAGTTTTGCGACGTTTCTGGACTCTCTCCTGGGGCTCGGGTTCTTTTTTCTTCCTTTTACTACTTCTCTCCGGTGGAGCAGCTTCAGCATAGCTCTTATTGTTCCGAGCAGCACGTGGAACTAGAGAGTCCTAAAACAATTTAAATTTTTAAAAAAATGTTAAATGTAAAATAAATTTAAGTATTATACCATCACAAAAAAGGTAAGAGATTAAAAATAATATCTTTTAAAAAAACCAATAAATAAATAAAATCGTTTTTACTTCGGCTTGAGCTACTGCTTCTGGCTTTATCCATCGACTCCAGAAACTTCCATCGTCTTCGGTACTTCCAAAATTGGCAACCTGAGAGGAACAAAGTCTTGGTGAGAAAAATTTCATAAATGGAAATAACATAAAATAGTGTGAAATTTGCTTTTATCTTGCCTTAAAAGCACCCAACAACTCCTGCCCTGCCTCTTCATCGGCACATTTCTCTTCGACCTTCTCAGCTCTTTCAAGAATCTCATCAATATCCATACTTAGAAGTCTTTTCTTGCTTTCTTCCTCATTCTTTTCTTCTTTAAAAAGTTCTTCTGCGCCGAATCTCAAAATAGCTGACAGCTCATTCTGCATCATGTAATAGGCAAACACAAGATGAAGAGATATAGCGCAAGATCAATAGGAAAAGATAGGAAGGAGTTCCAAGAAAGAGAATGTACGAGCCGTAAATAAAAACATAATTTATATATTTTACAATTATATGGGATTAGGGTTTCTAACGCTATACATAGCCGCCTAATCTAGGTTTCACTGTCATCAGTTAAATTTTCCCATTGAGCATCAGAGTTTTCCCAATCTAATTCTCAAATTAGAGACCCAGGCTTCATTTATTAATAAGAGAAATTGCACCAAATAGCTAAATTGAAACTTTGATTTTGCAAAATAGCCAAACTTTGGTTAATTTTGTAAACTAGCCAATTAACATGAGGTGTCACATTTAATTCAAATTTTAATACTAAAATACCATTTAATTAATCAATTTCGTTTATTATTTTCGTAATTAATTAAATTGGTAATTATCATTATCCCACAAATCATGGTATGATTAATTGTGCACAAATTTTGGAATTTAATTACAAATTTTGAATCATCTCTCTCTCTCTCTCTCTCTCTCTCTCTCTCAAGAATCCCTCGATCGAATCTCAACCAGAATTTAGGGTTTCGATTCTTGATCTTCCCCTCACGATTCCAACAATGGCGACGCGACTAGGGGGCTACGGAACCCAACCGGCGGGGAAGAGCCCGGCGTCGCCGTCGATGATGGAGGAGGATCTCTCCTTCGTCGCGCGCGCTCGGCGCACCACGGAGGCGGCGATCGCCACGCAACGGCCATGGCGGGAGGTCCTGAACCTGTCCTCCTTCTCTCGCCCCGAGAGCTACGCCGTGGCCATGGATCGCGTGCGGTGGAACCTCGGCTACTTCCGAGTGAACTACGCCATGGCCGTGCTCATCATCGTCTTCCTCAGCCTCCTATGGCACCCGCTCTCCATGATCGTCTTCCTCGCCGTCTTCGTCGCTTGGTTCTTCCTCTACTTCTTCCGCGACAGCCCCGTGGCGGTGCTGGGGCGCGTCGTCGACGACCGGGCCGTGCTCGCCACGCTCAGCTTCGCGACGATCCTGGCTCTGGTCTTCACCGACGTGGGGATCAACGTGCTGGCGACGTTGTTAATTTACGTTAATTCGTTGTTAATTTACGAATTAACGTAAATTTGTTGTTAATTCATTGTAAATTAGTTGTTAATTTACGTAAATTAATGTAAATTCGCTGTTAATTCATTGTAAATTCGTTGTTAATTTACGTTAATTCGATGTTAATTTATTATGATTCGTTGTTGATTTACGTTAATTCGCGTCTTTAATTTGTTTATATTTTTTGAAAAAAAATAAATCCGAAAATTATATAATTTTTTTTAATTTAAAATTCGAATTATATAAAAAAAATGTTTGGTTTTGGTTGTTACCATATTTATAGCTATTTCAATTAATAGCAATATTTTTAAATAATGAAAATAAATAAATTTTTAATTAATATAATTATTCATAATTAATATCATTGATTTTTTCAGATTAATAACCCACAAATTACGTGGTTAATTTGTATTTATTTTTAATTTCGTTTTTAATTATTAAGGGTAATAATGTAATTAGAAATTCACTTAAATGGTTAATTGGCTAGTTTACAAAATTAACCAAAGTTTGGCTATTTTGCTAAACCCACTTTCAAGATTGGCTATTACCCTTAAGAACCCTATTAATAAAGTGTTCCAATTTCTCTTGAATTTCTATTCCAGTTCCAAGTAGATAACTAACAAATGCTACATATATAACTTAACCAGAAAAGTAGGATCTAGATTCATCTCACACGGTTGATTGGTACCTTATCAAAGATACTCCCTTTTTTTGTTTCTTTCTTCTCCAATCTACCTTCTGCATTTAGTTTCTGGATAACCAAGTGATCAAGAACCTGAAGAATAAATGTAAAAAAATATTACACGTTACTGTGAGACATGAAAAATTACAAACATATATTGCAGCAAATATAAGAATAAAAAATATAATGTTCTAACATATAGGAGTTAGAAACAAGATGGGCCACAGAAAATTACCATCTTTTTCTTGGCTCGCTCCAAGATATCTTCTTCGACACTTTTGCTAGTGACAAATCTGTAGATGTTAACGACGTCTCGTTGGCCGATTCGATGGGCCCTACTCATAGCCTGAGACGAGATTCAAAACCATGAGATCATTTATTTTTTTCTATGTTATCCTCTTATGACACCTGGGCTCCGCTCAGCCATGGCCCAGTTCCCCCTTTTTTTTAAATAAGCTTTTTTCAAACCAGGACCGGGTCGAAAAAAATACCGACACCCCAGTACATGGTCTCGATTTCATCCCTACCAAAAAACAAACAAACAAACAAACCAGACTTGTATTTTCTAACCTGTAGGTCATTCTGAGGATTCCAGTCAGAATCGAAGATGATAACTGTGTCTGCAGTGGCAAGATTGATACCCAATCCACCTGCCCTCGTTGAGAGAAGGAAGCAGAAATCTTCACTGCCCGGTGCGTTGAAGTGCTCCATTGCTTGCTGGCGCAATTCTGATTTTGTGCTGCCATCGAGCCTTTGGAATTGAAATCCTCTGATACACATATACTCAGCTAGTATGTCCAACATCCTAACCATCTGCATACATTGTAATTGTTATATTATACCCATTTAACAATACCTTAATCCCATTTAATAATAAAAATAGTAAAATATCCGCACTAAACATAGTAAGACACCAAAATCACAAAACATAATATGAAAAATAAAATAATACAAAAAACACAGAATATCGGCGCTTGGCCTCTCAACAAATGCAATACAAATTATCAGAGTAAGAATCTAGATAATCGATTATTTAAAAATACATGCGAAAATGTTTTAATATATATTAAACAAAATAAAATATCACAGCAAAGCACTACTGATCCGTAAATTTTATCCAATAAAAAGGATCCCAGATTTTAGCACACCATAATTCAAAGGGGTGACAGGATTCAACATAGGTATCAAAAAGAGCAGCAAAAAATGCAAATACCCAAAACGCACCTGCGAAAAAATCAGAACGCGATGCTTTGTCTCGTGTAATCTAACGAGCAATTTATCAAGTATAACCAGTTTGCCACTGCTTAAAATAATTCTCTCAAGTTTGCTGGTATCATTAATTATTGAATCTCCACCATAACCATGATCTGCACTTTCAAATAGGAAGGGATGATTGCAGCACTTCTTCAACTCCACCACAATATTTAGGAGTGACACCTGATGATATCAACAAATATGTCATACAAATATATCTTGAAGAAGCACCCCTAGATTTCAAATCTATTTGAACAAATTGATGACTCGGTTCGGAATACAATATAACCTGATTCCCACGAACTCCTTTGTTCAAATCGTGGAAGTTGCGTTCGAGAATCCACTTATAGTATCTACAAGGAAGCATTTAGCACACATACAGAGTCAAGAGATCGATTAACACACACACACACACACACACACTAAAAACATCTTTTCAAATTGGTCCCTAAAAGATTTGGGAATTGATGTCCACAACAAGTTTAGAATTCTGGTTTTTGGTGCAATTATCAAATCAGCAGAACATAAACACTAGATAAATCAGTTATTTGGAATCATACTGTATTCCAATTTATTAATCACAAAGTACACTTACTGTTTCTGAAGAGGAGACATCTCGACCCTAAGGATTCGTTCAATTTTCGGAGGCAGAGATTTCTCCACATCCTTGATGACTCTTCGGAGAATGTGAGGCCTTAACTCCATATGAAGGTTAGCAAGCTATGCATAAACAAATGCATGTTATAATTTTAAAAAATAAACATTTAGAAAAACTAATGCATAAGATAAGGATTATATATACCTCATTCTCATTGAATGAGCTGAGATTCTTATAGTTCTGAACGAAATCCTCTTTACTCTTAAACTTATTTGGATCAAGAAAGTGTAGCAGAGCCCTTCACACACACATGCACAAAGCGTGGAGAAAAATCAAACAAATCAAATTAGTCACTTTTTCTTTTTACGAAAATTAGAAAGCAAAGATTTTTACGTTTTTACTACACAGCCTCAAATTTTAAATTGCGCACTAAGAAAACTTTGACACCATCAGACAATTTTTCGAGAGAATTCATCAAAGTAATAACAAAATTCTTATTTACCAGAGGCCAAGAAACAACAGCGGCTCTAGAGATTATGTGTGCTCACAAGTATATATCAGAAAGCCAAATCACAGAAACATTTAGTATGCAAAGCTATAATCTTTATCGATATATGGAAAGTTAGGGACCTTAGGGTTATTTTAATTGATTAGTCTAATAATAGCTATTTAGATAATCTTATTATATTTGAGTATAAGATGCAATTTAATTACTGACTGATACTGATAGTATTAATTAGTTATCCTAAACTATGAATCCGTAACCCGCACAACCAGCAAGGACCCAATTCAGCCCAAGAAGGAACCGGCCGAGAGCCACATGCCTAGACTTAGGTGCATCCGTGCATTCTATGGGCTATTTATTTAATTAAGAATTTTAGCCTTGCCATGGCCTGGATATAGCTGGGTCCTTCTTAATTAATGAAAACTATCACAACCTAAATCAAAATTCGGCCACTCTCAAGCGAACAACTTGTTGTTCGGAAAAATTGTGTGAGCTAGTGTGTTTGATCGTTGTCATAACTATGCGAGAATGAAATCCCAGGCTGTATCACAATCTTTGCTCTAGTAAGGATTAAGAATTTACCATAATTCTTCCACACTATTCTGCAACGGAGTGCCAGTTATGAGCAACTTGTTCTTGGTACTAAACTCCTGTCAATAAAAAAAATACTATTTATTTAGCATATTCCAAGAGAATAAAGTTCCGTAAAAAAAGAAAGAATATTGACGGAACAGAATAAATTAAAAAGCATAACACGGAAACTATAAAACTTGTTGAAATCTTAAACTTACTGATAGACTTGTGTATAATTGTGCTTCACTATTTTTTAACCTATGAGCTTCATCGACCATCAGATAATTCCACTTAATCTTCGAAAGGACGGCTTTATCCTTCAGAACCACTTCATATGTAGTCAATAGTGCATTGAATTTTATAGGCCTTCCTGCTTTTTTGTTGTAAAACTCAAACTGTTGGCAAACCTGCACAACAAACAAAACTAGTATATAACATTTGAGCAGGTATAAGCTTAAGAGGATTTGCCGACAAACCCCCTTCAATTTTTACTTATAAATTCATTTTGTCTCCAAAACATTGTTTTGATGCAATTTACCCCTTATAATTATATTTGTAGTGCATTTTTGCCACTGAATTTTCATTTTGGTGTAAAATATACTTCTTCTTTATAAGAGCATATTGCATGAAGAAAAAAATTTAAAAGTGCGCCCTTACACCACTCTTCAAGGGGGTTTTGCAGCCAATTACTCGAAAATATAGATATTGATATTTTAAAATATGAATGCCAGATGAGTCACAATCAGAACAATATATTTAAGAATTTCAAGTTGCACATTATGCTTGGACAAGTAGTTTTTCGTTATATGCATCACTCATTGATATACAACTCAGAATTGAATTCTGAAAATACTCTAAAGTTATGCATATTCACTCATCCACGAGTGAAATGAAGAATGGTCTACAGATTATAACTCGTTTCTAGTGTTGTCGAATCACTGTGATTATGAACCCAAAAATCCTTTAAAAAACTACCCAGACAGAAATCTGTTCATCTGAAAGCTTGACAGAAAATCACGGGAAAAGCTTGGCTCACCTCTCGGCTTGCACGCGTACCAACGTATACAATAATGTTCATATCAGGAAGCCATTTCCGAAATTCCTTTGCCCAATTCGACAAGGTGGATAGCGGCACAACAACTAGAAATGGCCCATGAATTTGCTGAGCATTCTGCACAGAAGAAAAAAATATGTTCATATAACGTCATAATTACGTCCAAAACACATCACGGAAAATAGTTTAAGATTTATCAAAAGTTTGCAAGTTCACCTGCAAAAAACCAAGCATGGAAACTGATTGAACAGTTTTACCAAGACCCATTTCATCAGCTAAGATAACATTGGTATCATTTCTCCAACTGCAAAGTGTAATAAAAACTTAATGAGGAAATCAGCATTGACGATTTTTGCTCAGGATATTTCAAACATTCAAGTGATAAATATACATATATGTATACCTATTTACAAGAAAATTTAAGCCTTCAAGTTGATAGTCACGAAGTGTTCCACCTCTCAACCATTCAGGTTGTTCATCAAGCCTCCGTAAACTTGCTAAAAATTATAAGATCCACCAATTAAAAAATATATCCATTTAAAATGACAAATAAGATAAAATACGGGACTGACGTTTTTATGGGAACGTTAATGATAGCAAGCGCGAGACAGCTTAGTTATCGATTAACACTGAAAATAATAACACAAAAAAAGTACGCAATCTCTTATTTATGCACTTCCTTAAACTTCGAAATAGTTCTTTTCCATAATTTGTTTCCATGCAAAGAATGATAACTTCCAAATTTGGCTTTTGCAATATTTTCAACTCCAAATAAATAATAAGTAAAAACCTTTGCTTTTTCTTCGCTGGAGATCCACCATTTTCCCCTGCACTGCTATTTCAGCCTCACGAGCCTGCTCAAACATGATTAAACACAAACCTTAGTAAAACAAACAAACGAGTATGATCGATGGAATCATAAAATAGTATAAAAGAAAAATCAACTGTATGTACCTTATACTCATCGATGGAATCTTGGGCAAATGCAATATCCACATCCTTCTCCCTAATTTCAAACTTCACTAGTAAGTAAAAGGCATTCTTGTGCGAAATGAGTGGGAAAAATAAAGAGCGGACAAAAGACATGAGATAAGAGAATCATCAAACACTGTAGACAGATCTTAGGATTAATTGTAAATAACTTATTTAATTAAGATTTCATAGGATTTAATTTAGCTATTTTGACTCCTTTTTTCTAGATATTCTACAAGGTTTTCATTAATTCTAGATATTTTAAAGTACTTTACGAACTCTAGGCATTCTAGAATATTCTGATCGAAAACAGATATTCAATAACTTTCTCGATAAAGCAGATCTCCTCTCAATTATATTGTTATACTCTCCATGTATAGACGTATTTATGATAATGTAAAACAAAAACGAGTAGAGTATTCATTCGTCTCTATTTTTTTAACAATACTACATATATGTTCAACCATTAGCATCGATGACGTTTTCGTCGTAGCATCAATCTCATTTCATTGACTAACCATGTAGCTTCTGCATAAGATAATCCTTGCCATTTCACCAGATATTCTGGTATTACATCTGAAGTGCTATCCTTACCAATGCGATCTGCAATTACCCTTTCAACCTGTATATATATTTATATATATAGATATATATTTACATTGGACGATAAAAAGAATCAACTTGAAATAATAAAGAACACATAAGAACAAACCTGACTATTTTGTTTGATGAGGTCCAAGTCCATTTCCTTGCTTACATCATTAACCTCGATCTAACCAAGAGGAAAAAATGAGTTATTTCTGAATTTCCTAATTGCTCATTATAAAAAATTAAAAATATACTCGGAGAAACATTAAAATAACAAAAGGACTCTTTGATAGGATATATATGCCAGAGTATTACCTCCTCCCGAGTGAAAGTGGTCCTATATTTCACATCTTCGGTTACTTTTTTTGTGTAATTCAAAACTTTTTTGAAGCCACTAAGCTGCACAACCACAGAAAGAAGTGGAAACTCTTGATCAGGAGATCAGCAAAATGTCAAACATCAAAGCTACATTCATGATAAGCGTCGCTGTAGAGTTGTCAGTGTGTCAGCCATTAAACCCGTTTAGAATTATCACCAACAGACAGACTTTTCGCCAATATATGGGTTTGTCACAATAAAAAAAATTCGTAATTTAATTATGCTTATTAATTTATTAAGTATGACATGCTAGTTAATTTAGATTTTTTATTTACTCATGTTGCTTTTAGTTATTAAATTATGTTTGACTAGGTTTTATAGGATTGGGGTATTTAAATTTTAGAGTAAGGGCATATTGAAAAAAGGAGAAAAGATATTCTTCTATATTAGCTTACTCTCTCTCCAGGATCAAGGGACTAGGCTTGTTATAAGTGAAGCTCAGAAACAAAACGAACCGTTATGATATTTTTTTTGGGTCATAACCAGGATTTTTGTGGATTTTAATGGGTTTAAAAGGTTTTGAGGTAGTTAGCCTATTGACAACAGTAATGTCGCAACACAACAGCAAAACATTAAGAGAAGTACAGTCAATAAAAAATGTATACATACATTCTGCAGCTCTGAAAGCGATTTCCATTGACAATGCAAATGGGATTGCCCTTTCCATTTGATCAAGAATTCCATCTCATTCCAATCCGGCTCGTGATCAAACAAGTGGCTCAATAGGACAGGATCTTGAGGTCTATTGTTCTTAAGGGCTTCTTCAGCCATTCCCCTGGGTTGATGCCAGAGCACCTTTTCAATATAATCACCGTCCTCCTCTTCAGGTTCTTCCTGTTATGGGTCCAAATAACACGTGATCTAATAAGAACTCAAGTTACAATTGCAATATTCCAACATATTTTACCATCTGAAGAGGACCATAAACAAAATAGACATACCAAAAAAGAAAGAATAAACATTGTATTGTATTGGCACCTTTTGGGACTTTTTCTTCTTGGTTTCATCAACTTCCTCGCTCTCGTCGCTCTCAATGTAAGAAACCTTCCGAATAGATCTAGTAGAAGTGCGAACTTCATTGTTTCTTGCAGAACAACTAGTAGATAAAGTAGACCGCCCAGCATTTTTGCGTACATGTGAGGTTTTCCTCCTGCTGCTTTTAAAACCCTCATCACTGTCACTTTCGGAATCCTCGGCTAAAGACTCATCATCATCTTCGAATGACGGTTTCCCTCTTCTTTGCCTTCCAGTTGTTCCTTGATAAGATTTGCGTTCTCTTGTAGTTTTCAAATTACGCCCAGTTTTACCCTGCTGCTTAGACTTGGGCTTCTTTCCATAATAGGCGTCATCATCATCAGACATTTCTATTTCATTTTCACTCTCTTCTTCGAAGTCTTCCCCGTCCCAACCTTTATCCTGGTGTCTCTAAGATACTACATTAGAGAGCAGAAAACAATATTTTGTCCATCTAAGGACTCAGATACAAGGAGAACTAATCCATCCACATACATTTTCGTTTAGTTATGCTAAGGTACAATTTTTGTGCATTTATGGACTCAAATATAATGTTTCGAACTTGAAATACGCTTCGCCCTGAACAAATATGGAAATGCAAAGATGACAAACCTTCTTCAAAGTGCGGCCACTTGTAACATCGTAGTTCGGTTCAAAATCTGCATCTTCAGCGTCATCTTCTGCCAAGGGAAAGACAGAATTTACAGTTTAGTCATGATCATGAAAATCAAAGAAGATGAACATTCACAAAAACCTAACATGGTTTGAGTCTTTAGAAAACACATTACAAAGCAATTACCATCTTCGTCTTCTACTTCATAATCAGCATCGTCATTATTGTTAGCATCATCATCACCTTCATCAGAGTCTTCATCAACGACAATCCTAGAAGCTCTACCAACGTTTTTACTCAGCGCAGCAGGCTTTGATGATTGTGGCCTAGAATTCGACACTGAAGTGTTGGGAAACCCACCATAATGGGCCATGTCACTTTGGTCTTGCCCATCCTGCTCGTAATATTCATCGGACAACATCTCCTCTGCAGGGACATCTGATGGGCCTTGCTGAGCCCGGCCCGTGCCTTTCGGCCCATCATCATCGTCGGAATCTGATCTATGTTCCCTACCATCAGACAAATATTCCAATCTATCGACAACCCGACAATCAGAATCTTGCCCAGATTCTGCCCCGTTCATTGGTTGACAGTCCTTCCAAAACGAAGAGCCCCATTTCCCTGCCACAGTATTTCGTCTTCCAGAAGGCTGCAAATTTGCTCCTCTTAATCCATCGGCATTAACTACGGCCTCGTTATGTGACCTATGAGCATCATCGGGATCACCGTCACTTTGATCTTGAGCATCAATGTTTATGTCAAAGTCCCTCTCGCTCACATCTACATAATCATTCCTGACAGAGCTATGATTTCTGTTAATACTGTTACTCTGGTCTTTTTCTTCCAGGACATTGCGGGAAACTGTCCCGTCGGAAAAATTCCTAAAAAAGGCCATCTCTCACATGAAACCAGCGGTCTTTATTTACTTAGACTCCTGAGTAAATACTAAAAGCAGCAAACAGTATCCCTGTTTGTCTCCTACCGCCTCGCCGAATATCTGAAAACCGATAAACAGCCAGTCAGTATAGCTCTATATCATCGAATCACTACGGAACAAAAACCCGTCATTAAGGAAAACAATAAGAAGACAATGGCCCCCACAAAAAAACTAAAAAAGAACAATGCCCATTCCAATGGTGTTTCCAACGCATAAACCCCTCGAAAAGCAACCAAATAAATAAACGTATAGCGACACTAAGTTGAATTTTTCCTCGTCAACAGCATATGCATCGGCAATGGAGATAGAGTGGTGCCCAAAATTACACAGCTTTAAGCTTATAGCTCCAACAGATAAGCTTTAAACTACTATGAACCAAGCCAAAACTTCGAATTCAATCAACTCGAATCAAGAGAGTAGCAACCAATCGAAAAGCGAAAGCGCCAGAATTTGACTACCCATAGTCCTGGAACAGAAATCCAATTCCATGGCGATGAAAGAAAAGTAACAAAATTCAACAAATTCTGATCCCAATTCCAACACAAACCCTCAAATGCCACGAAAAAACAATCGCGTAACCAAATCAAGCAACAGATCAGCGCGCGAATTCGCGAAAGAGATACGAACTCGACTCCTAAAACCAAACCCTAGAAACGAAGCTTCGTCGACCGCAAACCCTGCTTCCGAAATCGAAAAGCACTGCGACGAGCGAATCAAACCACTCGGAGAGAGAAACACAGAGAGCGAGAGAGACTCACCGCAACGACTAATCGAGTCAATTCGACAGGTCGGAGGGAGGAGTGCGCAGGTTATCTATCGTGCGCCTTCGCCGGAGTCCCTCCGGTTGCGAATCGTCGCCGAGAAAATGGATTGGAAATATGTGTATCAAGTGTCCATTTCGTTCTATAAAAGCAGTGTTTATAGAGAGAGAGAAAGAGAGAAAAAAAAATTAGATTTAGCGGCGGCGATTACTAAAGTGCGCCGGTGGCGCAGATTAAGGTCCGATTGAAAGAGCGGCGGTTTTTGGATTAATCGGCGACGACGAAGATTGAAGGAGGAAGGAGGAGAGGTGGTGGTGGTGGCGGTCAAAAAAAGAAAATTAAAATTAAATTAAATTAAAACTTGAAATTGTGTTTGGAGAGAGAAAGAGAGAGAAGGGTAAGGTAAGGTTACAAGGGATTTTTCATTTATTTAATTTTGTTATATTTAGAGAAACGTGTTTATAGAGGGTTTCTCTCTATCACTAAGCAAGCATGTTTGTTATCTATTCTTTAGTACCTCCGAATTTTGAATACAAGTACTGAAGTACAGTTTATTTTTTTAACTTTAATATTTTGCACAAATACCCTTTATCCGTCAACTAAAAAAGCAGCATATTATCAAAGTCAACATTGAAAAATTATGAGAAATGTTAATTGTTGCATAAAATTTAATTTATTTCAAGATACTAAATAATTAATTATCAAACAAATTAATAATCTAAATTCGTAAAATTATTGTGAGTAACTAATCAATCTAAGGGATAAATGCGGCAAAAGTACCTACAAGTTACTCAAAATATAGCTTATATTCCTCTACTTTTTTACCACGACAATACGAAAAGTGTCTTCCATCGCTGCCTACATATTTTTACCATTGTTTTATAAGTCTTTTCATGATCTTCGGACTTTCCTAGTTTGTGGAACTATGTAATTTATTATTTTTTAGTACGTTGGGTTCTTGAATCAACATTTTCGCTCCTCGAGTCGTGATCAATGTCTCCCTTAAATAAAATTTTCGGAATGATAATAAAAATTGAGTAATGACTCTCCGAAATAAAGTTTTCGAAATGACCAAATAACAACTAAATATAAGTTGATCAAGCTTTTCGAGGAACCAGATCATATTTAAACAAAATAGCTAATTATTCTCGATCAAGATTCGAG
The DNA here is from genome assembly GCA_954871525.1 of Parietaria judaica. Taxonomy (NCBI): domain Eukaryota; kingdom Viridiplantae; phylum Streptophyta; class Magnoliopsida; order Rosales; family Urticaceae; genus Parietaria; species Parietaria judaica. Next base: position 26,423,675 of record OX940860.1, on the reverse strand, counting down.
GGAGCAAAAATATTAACTCAAGAACCTAATGTACCAAATTAGAAAATTTCAGAGATCATAACGTTATTAAAAATACTTCTAAAACAATGGTGAAAAAATGGGTACTAGCAAAAGACACTTTTTATATATTGTATAGTTTTGCCGCGATAAAAAAAAGAATGAGAATATGTCATATTTTAAATAATTTATAGGTACTTTTGCCACATCTAACCTAAATCTAATTACTCAAGAACGGTAAAGATGTATATCATTGGATATGAAGCAAAATATATTAAGCTAACAAAAATATATTAAAATAAACAATATATTGGAAAACATAAAATTGTATGTTATTTTTTATGTATAAGGAATAGTGTGATTTTTTTAAAATATAGGACATAACTGTGAAAAATATAATCCTAAGGGCCAGTGTATAAATATATAAAACTCAGAGAGCATTAGTGCGGTTACTCTTTTTAAATATTTTTATCATCACTAATGTGCGCGTTCAAATATGTGGGTTGGACCAATAATAGAGAGCCACGTGGTGACTGATCGGACGGCATGGGTTCGTTTGTGTGTGTGTGTCATGATATTCCGAAGAGAGAAGCCAATATTTTGGCCTGAGCCCAGCCCATTAGTTACGCTTAATTCTACGAATAATTTAAGTTGTTTTTTGTAAGAGAAATTTAATCATTTTTAGCTGTTGACTTGACACTAACAGTTAAGAGGTAGTGGCATAAATAGTTTTTTTTTTTTTTAATGTAAATGGCACAAAAAAAAAATCTCTTAAGTGACGCAAATATTCTATTTATATAATAATAAATAAAAATAGCACAAATAATCCATATGTTAAGATTTCGCGAGCAAATTGTCCCTTTGTAAAAAAAATGACACTTACGATCTAATTTTTTTTTAATATGTAAATATAAATACAGTAAAATTACTTTTAAAATATATAAAATTACGGAATTATTTTTAAAATTTAACCAAAAAATAATTTTCACCCACTTTTTCATTACTTTAAAGACACGGATTATTTGTGCCGCTAAATCGCAATCAAAGGACCTTTTGTGCCTTTTTTTTTTTTTTTTTATAAAGAGACTATTTGTGTCACGTATTACAAACTATTAGTGCCATTTTTGTTTACAAAAGGACTATTCATGTCAATACCCCTGAACATGAGGATCATTGTGTCATTAACTCTTTAAAATATTGATTATTTTGATGTCTAATCTTTTAAAAGGAATAATATTTTAGTTTATTTATTTATATTTTGTTGAACCAAGTTTTAGTTTAATCTAAATAAGTTTAGTGAGTAAAGTCCTTTTTTTTTTTCAATATGTTTCTATCTATTTGTCCTTTTACTTCTAATTTATTTTATGCTTTTCACTTTCAAAAACTATTACACGATACTTATTTACTTCTAATTTCGACTTCTTTGGCGTTCTCCTGCCGTGTTACAAGCGTGACTTCCGCGAAGAGCTCCGTGAGTGGCACTTCTGTACCACGACATTAAATATAAAGATAAAAATTGAAACCACCACACTTACTGATATCTCTAAATTTTTAAGAACCTTGCAAGCAAAGCTCTAACTCGCCACAATATCGCCATTCTAAATTTTTTAAGTAATAATAATGCGGGGTTTACTCGGGTGAAACAACCAACATAGCATTTTTCAGTGTCTGAATCTTGTCGTGGTGCTTCGTTTTCGTGATGTTAAGTATTATTACCGCAGAAAATTTGGCTCGCGTATATTTAAGAGCAAGAAACATTATAAGTCGAGTATTTTCGTCCCAAAAGTTTAGACTCGTGTATCAAAGTGCAAGAAATGTTATAACACTATAGTACAAATCGTTGATTATATATCACTCACTTTCAACAACATTTCATCGAAATGTTGTGGAAAGTTTTAAACGGCGCGGCATTTAATTACTTAGCCGCGGCGTCTACATACCACGACGGCCTCAGTGTCTGAATCTTGCTCACAGTATACCACTTGTTTATACACCACGCCTCAAAGTTGTCCTCAAAAGTTTCAACCACCGTTTTAAACAATGCTCAAATTAATCATATATAATTTGTACTAGTGTAAGTAGAGTATCTATGCCGTAATTTTGTAGAAAACACAAAACTATGACTTTGATAATGGTTAATTAATTTACTGTAAATACTAAATATAATGTAAAAAAAATTATTAAGACCTGGGACACAATAAACACTTAGATATTTAAAACAAATAAACATGCTCAAAGCGTACCAAAAAATAAAGTTCCTCGTCTTTGTCGCAAGACATCAAAAAACGGAAATAATAGTCTCTACGTAGTCACATACAGGGACGGAGGGAGGGGGGACCCACAATGGGCCCCTGTCCTCCCTCAATTCTCGTGAAAAAAAAATTATACGTGATTTATATGAAGATAAGCATTGAGCAAGTTCGACTGATTAAGTTTAGTCAAAGTTATTATTAGAAGTGTTATTCCTTAGCCTTAGGCATTTATTATCGCTGAAATAGTTAGTGTTTTAAGGTTTATTCATACTTTGTTAGTTTATTTCTCTTTAAATAGTAGCAGTGCATGTACAATTGCTTTCAACTCCATCATTATTGTATTCAATCTTTATACTAAGTTCTAGTTTGCATAGCAGTGGAGAACAAATTGATTATCCCACGATCACCACATTTTCTGTTCTTTGTTTTTATTCAAAGCTATAAATAAAAGACCAGAAAAATTTGTACGTGCAACACCAAAACAAGTCTCTCACAAATTTTATCGTGTTTATCTGTGAAAATATCGTTTTCGATCGGTGAGTGCATGAGTGTGCTAAATATTTTTTCTCGCTCGTTTCTGCATACTCGCCACGTTCGTTTTTCTCTTGTCCTCTATTTCTTCTTCGATATTCAAGTATAATAAGTCTAAGATATAATATAATAATTTTGTATTATTTTAAAGTTATTTTTCTCTGTAAAAAATTTACTCGGGTACTCCTTTTATGTTGAAAGGTTGGCTCCGTTACTGGTCACATATGAGGGGCATGGAATTACGATGAAAAGGACCATGTTTACCAAGCAGCTCCATGCTCATCTCAAAACCATGAACTTTGGGGTCCACAAGCCTTAACATCGTATCTTGACGGTTTAATAATACCATCACAAACTGGTCCCTCCAAACATATCTCAACCTCACGTCCATCACATATCTCAACCTCAAGTCCGGCATATTCCTCAATGTAAACTTTACAATGTTGCTCCAATGCAGACCCCCTCCGGGGGATAAAGATGCCTTTGTCAAATAAATTTTTTTGTTTCCCTCGCTTGCGAAAGCCGCTAATGAAGACTTCCACCCACAGAGAGGGGTGAAACAATTACATCGGTTGTGAATCCGTAGTTCCTCATATCATCAACTGATAAATACCGGTCCCTAAACTAGTAATAGTACATTTACTAAAAGAATCGCTTGTTACATTTAAAGTTGTTTACTAGAAACAACATGTAAGTCCATTTTACGGGTATACTGAAGACGGTATAGAAGATCAAAATAGTTCTCGCAATATTTTAAAAAACCGATACTCATTGTGTCGGTCTGATTTTATGGCGTATATATAGGACTCAAAATTTAAAAGCGTATCATAGATTTTAAGAGAAAAAAAAATATGAATTAGTTTCTTACAGGTTTTGGGAGGATATGTAAAAAAGTTGTAGAAAATATGAGATTTACTTAGTAAAAAAAATAATATTTAAGGGTTAAAACGAATATTAGGAAAAATGTTTCCTTGCATATTTTTCCCCCGCTCGTTTTAAAGTGGTTATACTTATACCACTACCACAGGCTTTTAAACATTAGTTACAAAACTAAATACCGATATACATATACCGGTTCTCGAACTCATTTTGTTTTCAAACATACCTACAGATTTCGAAGTCTTTCTCGCAAGGCCCGTCGGCATAACGTCTCGCTGCTCAGATCGAATGACAAAACGCCACTCCCAAGATCGCACCAGAGCCCACGGTTGAACTTCCAATGCAGAGCCCCGTCTGCTGCCACCTGCTTAGTCCCGAACACAACTGGAATTCCTTCTGTTCCCGAGTCCATACCGGCTCTCCAAACGGTGCCGCCTTTAGCAAACACATGGGTGCACAGGGACGTCTGGCCGTATACGCAGCTTAACAAGACGACCTTGTACTCCCCATTCGCGCTGTCCAATCCGAAACCCGCCGTCCAAATTGTTTTTTCCTCTGGCGCAGCCGGGCTCGGAAGCCGCCTCCTCTGATGAGTCGCCAGATTCCACAGCAGTACGCGATTTGGGAACTCGTGGTACGTCAGGCAAACCAGGCCGTTGCAGGAGCCGACAATTTCTTCGATTACTGCATCCAAGTAGGACACGTCGACTTCCGTGGCCTTCGAGAAGTCCTCAGAGAGCACCCTCACTTTTCCCCATTCCGGTTTTCTTTTGCTCACTCCGTACGCTCTATATAAGACTAGCGCGAGTGGTTTGTCATGTTGTCTCCGATGGGCGTCGACGAAGGAGTCTCCGGAGATGCGAGTCCTCCAAGTTTTGGAAACGCACTTAAATATCATCAGAGATTTCGCCAGTAATCTCGGCAGAATCTCGACAAACACAAGGTCTTGATGCTGTGGTTACAGCCCCAGAGTATGCGTTCGACGATAAAGAAGTAGAAGGTCTCATGGTCGAAGGGCAAGTAAATTCTAAAACCTATATATATATATAATATTAATTAATAAGGTTATGCTCGAATAGTATATATATATATATATAGTTTTTGTTATCTTCTTAATTCTTATAGAAAGATTGCGACATAATTACACGCCTTTTCAACGCTAATTTTTATTTATTTATTTTGTGTCTAAGATACGCCAACATATTCGAATATGCATATAAATTACACCTCAATTTATATTTTTGGAAATTAATTAAAACTCTCGTATTATCCAGCAAAATATATATTTTTTTTCACAAATTTTCTTTTTAAATTAAAAGCTTAAAATTAGATGATAAAGTATCAAATTCATCAACTATAACCCAATAAATAGGTTCAATTTTGACAGACAAAAGACGTAATTCTGTATGAGCGGCCCCAAAGAATTGCGGGTAAGGGACTCAACTTTGCAGGAGATTGGTGCAATAATTAAGTCGAGTCGCTTACCGACAGGTTCTCGGGGCCACGCATCAGAAGAACTTCCCCAAAAGTCCCGCCTGAGAACTAAGACTCTCGCCCGCTTCTTCCAAGCATCGTAACTGGGAGGCGCAACGCCAAACTGCATTTTCCTGGCATCGTTGAGCTACGCCAAATGCAGAGTCGCGTCCCGACGCAAATGGAAGGTTGATGCAATGCAAACTGCAAAGAGTTTATTTTCAACGATTAGTTTTATTTCATAATAAAATTAAAATATAACTTTTAATATATACAATTCAAATTACAAAGTATTAAATCAAACTCAAAACAATGACACTAGCAAGAACCAATACCGTTTGACTCGTATTTTAAAGATACGTCAAGACTATTCACACACTCTCTCTTCTCGGAGACTTCTCGGTCCCGTTCTACCCGAGGCCCATGAAAGTTTAGGCTTCGACAACGCTAGGACTGCTTCTTTTCGAGTCATCCCCAATAGTGCGCGCCTCATAGCGTGCAAGCCCACAACAGAGCAGTGGCGGGAGATCTCGAGGACCGCAGCACCTTGCTTCGTAGAGAAATCTCTGATGAGGAGTCTTTCTTCTTCCAATCCCGTACTCTTGGACTCTTTGTTGATGAAAGTATTTAAGTTGTGCTTATGAAACCGTGTGTATAGTTGTATACAATTGAGTAAAAATATGTAAATGAGAGATGTTTTTCATATTTGTGAAATTGGTGTTTTTTTACCATATAATTTTTTGTGGTTTTATGGCATTTATGATTACTTCTACCACCAATAAAAGTATAATTTAAGCACTTTCGCCACCAAATATTCAAAGAATACTTTAATTACACAAAAATAAAAAACATAAATACTTTTGCAATCAAACTTAAAATTTTTAAGTTGTCCAAACAAGATAAGTTAGATAACATAATTATATCTATTTGCATCATATAACTTTAGGTTACTAGAAAATTAATATTCAATATCTTTATTTTCCTAAGCACTAGACTTTTTTCTTTTTAAATTAAATTTTCAATATTTATTATTTTATTTTTCTTAAAATCTCAATCAACTTGTTGATAAAATCACGTTACTATTATAAAAAAGTGTCTAAAACTTTTTTTAAAGTGACATACACCCAATATTTAGCGATTAAATTATTAAAAAAAAGATAAACTTAGATACTTATACCGCTAGCATTTATATCATTAAATTTCTTTTTACAGAATATTCTAAATTATATTCATGATTTCATAATCCGAACGAAGGTACAAAAATAAATGAGAACAACATATTTAAATAAGTACAAAAATATTAGGCGTTAACGTCCAAAACGATAGCTGGTGGGGCCATGCTGACGTGGCGCAAAACGACAGGCTGCGGGCAACGACCAATCCCGCGGAGAACAAGGCCGTGTGTGATCGTCAATCATTCGACGATGAAGAAGAGGATCACACGAAGAAGAAGAAGAGAGTGAAGAAGGTCGAAGCGACGATGGAGAACAGCGACGATTACTCGAAGAACAATCTCACCGGCTTCGTTCTGGCTCTCATGTCCAGTGGCTTCATCGGCTCCAGCTTCATCATCAAGAAGAAAGGCCTCAGGAAAGCCGCCGCCATGTCTGGCCTCCGAGCTGGTCAGTCTCCCTCTCTGTGCTAATTGCTCTGAATCGCGCAAGAATTTTACGTGGAAACAATGGCGGGGAGAGAGTATTGGCGAGATTGCACACAAGAATTTTTCCGTGGAAAATCAATTTAGGAAGATAATTCGAGGATTTTAATCAGCCTCTAGAGCGCTCATTTCGAAAAGAAAAGAAAACATCTAAGCCGAAAGGCTTCGAAATTAGCCGATCGGAGCCTAAAATCTCCAAGAAATCTATGGCGCGTTGTGGAGTTTCGGAACTGGCTGATGTTGCAGTGGTGTTTCAAAACGGGCCGCCTTTCGGAACAGGCCGATGTTACAGTGCTTTTGAGACTGTTAATTGTTGTAAAACGAGGTTGCAACGCATTTTTTTTAATTAAATTGGAGAGTTAGAGTGACGGATAGAGAGTGCGGAAAATAAACTGTGATAATCGAGGTTAATTTACCTCTAAACGCCCGTTGCAAATAAATTCCTAATCCGAAAGTGCTTCGGGATTGTGGCCCAGTCTTTCCGTTTCCTTAGTCCTTAAAGTATCCGATGAAATTATGTCGCACCGTTGTGCTTCGGAGCGGGCAGGGCGAAAAATACAGATTCGGATCGCAAACTTTGACACTAAAGGTGTTTGTTTCTTGGGTTGTAGGTTATGGTGGCTACGGTTACCTTTTGGAGCCTCTCTGGTGGATAGGCTTGATCACAAGTAATTCAATGCTTTTCTTCCTTGCTAATCTTCCATTTTCATGGTGTGTTTTTATTAATTTTTTGTGATGTAAATTGGGTTAAATATTTTTTGTTAAGTGTTTCTTTAATAGCTGAATTGGAATTCTTATAATACTTACAGTCTCTGTTATGTATGAGCTCTATGAATTATGTAGGGCCTTATTTGATTTCTCGAGGTTTTGGTTCGATCATATCGCTTTTGTTGCCGGAATTTTGTTCGGGATGCTTTCAGCTATGAATTCTCTCTGATAGATTTATACATCTTTGTTAGTTATACTAATATTCTGTGTTCATTTATGTGTGATGCAGTGATTGTTGGAGAAATAGCTAATTTCACTGCATATGCCTTTGCTCCAGCAGTTCTTGTTACCCCTCTCGGCGCATTAAGTATAATAGTCAGGTAAAATCCCGATTTAAGCTGACATTTCCCTGTTTTAAACCTGCATGTACGGGGCTGGAAAAATCCCGGTTTTGAACTGGTAAAGTACAGGTTTTTACTGGTCTCGGTATCAGTTATAAGAAAAAAAGAACAGTTTTTACAATACCGATACGAGAGCATGAAGAGTTTTTGAAGTTCCTGGAAATTCGGGATTGCGAGAAACTAGCCAGTCAAAATCCCGGTCCCAGTTTCGTCCCTAATTATTGATATTGTTAGCTTGTAATGTGCAGTGCTGTGTTGGCTCATTTCATGTTGAACGAGAGGTTACACAAGCTTGGGGTTTTGGGTTGCGTAATGTGTATCACCGGTTCGGTCATAATTGTGATTCATGCACCTCAAGAACATCCCATTTCTTCTGTTATGGAAGTATGGAACTTGGCAATCCAACCAGGTCCGTCTTAAGCCTTGCATAATTACCTGTAATAATCCTAGAATATTCGCTTTGAAACGAAAAATAATAAATTTGTTTAGGGAAATTTGGGTAGCCTGAACCGGGTTTTAGGTGGAACCATAACAAATTAGTTTTGGTCTCGGAAAAACCGAAATCTGAATACTAGTTTACATTAACCGAATTTAGAGTTTTAGTTAATATTTTTTCTTTTATAGCTTGTAATAGTTTAATGATCAAGATTTCTTGTTGAACTTTTTCAAATTTCACGATGTCAATTTTTTAACTGTAATACATATTTCATAGTTCGTGATTTTGTAATTCAGCTAAAACCATCATTCGGTACTATAACCGAATCTCAAGAATCGAAGTCTTCAAACTAAGATTAGAAAACTAAAAATACTTGGTTTTCGCAAAACTAAAACTTGAATATTCATATACCCGATTTCTTAGACGATTTACTTTTCTCCCAATTCAAGTTTTGAGTGTGAAAATTAAGAAGCTGGAAAGTCGGTTTTGTAAGCAAGAATCCAAACTTTTAAACTCGGTTTTCCGCCATAATCTGTTTGATTTCGCTCTATTCTAGACTAACAAAGATCAGTTTTGTGTTTCAGCCTTTTTGGTCTATGTGGGATCCGTGATCGTTTTGGTCTTCATTCTGGTCTTCCATTTTGCACCGCAATGCGGGCACACGAATGTCCTCGTCTTCACCGGCATTTGTTCATTGATGGGCTCGTTATCGGTAAATCTTTTGAAATACTAGCCATTTATGATTTGTTTTTATTCAGTTTTGTGATTTAGTGATAGATTATCCTATCCTTTCAATTGGGAGAGGAGAGAAAAATGAAAAAGTATAAAGACTGGATTTCTTATTGTTAGACTTGAGCATTTGATGAAGATAATCTTTGTTATAGTGTAAAGTGATAGTATTTCTCTCTGAGTAAGTTGTTGCTCTGCTTATTAGGGATTAATTAAATTGTTTTTTTTGAGCTTATCTTTTGATTGAAAATTGCTATAAGCAATGTGAGACTAAGATAAACCAGGATACCAATCCCGGGAGGGCTAAGTAATGCGGGAGGAGCCCGTATAAACATAATCAACGGTAAAAAAAATGAAAAATACAAATTAAGGATAAATTTAAAATGTAGGCTAAATTTTGAACACATTTTAAAAGTTAGTAAGGACTAGAGTGCAAAATTTTCTCTAGTAGCTTCTTCTTTTTCTAGTAAAAAAATTGTCTATATTGAGTTTCTTAATTTTTATAAGAAATGTATTTCATATTGTTTTCTTATTATATACAGGTAATGAGTGTGAAAGCCCTTGGAACTGCTCTGAAACTGACATTTGAGGGAAATAACCAGTTGATCTTCCCAGAAACTTGGTTTTTCATGTTGGTTATGGCTTCTTGTATTATCATTCAGATGAATTACCTCAATAAGGTTAGTGTGCAATTACTTGAAAGCCCTCCTATACATGATTTTCTAAATTAAAATCCCCTTCTCTGTAGTCCTTATATTTTGTGATTCTAATTCAAATTTGTCATTTGGTTAAAGGGAAACTTAAATTGTATTGACTTGAACTGAATATTGTTAAAGCCCGGAATCGGTTCTCCGAACGGGAGCTCTAGACATAGTAAATGGCTCCAAATATTACGTATGTAACGAATTGATGCCTATATTTTGCGGTAATATGTTCAGTTTTTGACATTCAGGCCCTAGATACATTCAATACAGCAGTTGTATCCCCAATCTATTATGTCATGTTCACAACCCTCACGATTCTCGCCAGCGTCATCATGTTCAAGGTACGTCTCGTCCCCTGACGTCACTTTTAAATTATAAATTTACCGGTTTTGTAAATTTATATCTGGTTTTAGCCTCTTTAGAGCATCTCCATATTGACTATTAAATGTTTAGCTATTATAGTAAATAGTATTTCATTTTTATTATCTCCAATGGAACTAGCTATTTGTTAGCCATTTTAGCTCTTTGCAATCAACTAGCTAAATGTGGCTAGTCACTTTGGCTAGCTAAGTAATTAATTGATTTTTTAAATTGACACAATTATTTATTCAGACTGTGGTCAACAAATTAAGTTATGTTTTAATTTCTAGTAAAATAATCTACGTTAGCTAAAATAAGAGTGTGATTACTCAAAAGTGGCTAGTTAAAATAGAGCTATTTTGTCAAAACTTTAGCTAGTGTGGTTGGAGTTGCTCCTATAGTTTTACGTAGTCGTGCCTCTGTTTCTGGTTCCGATTTCCAGTTCCGTTTTTTTTTTCTTTCCAAAACTGGAATTCCGGTCCCGATTTCTAAAATGTAGATTCATATATTTTAGCATTTTAAAAAATACTACTACTAATTATTATGGACAGTCAGAAATTCTGTTTCTATTTCTTTTTTCTTTCTGAAACTGGATTACTAATTCCGTATTCACTCGAAATTTGAAAAGAAAAACAAAAAGAATTGGAACTACCGAGTCTCCACATTTTTAGCATTAGCTTTGAAGCATAGGAATTTGTATGAATCAGCTTCTGAATGGTCTCAGGATTGGGACGGGCAAAGCGGGGGGAGTATCGTATCGGAAATATGCGGATTCATCACCGTTCTCTCGGGGAGCGTCGTGCTGCACGCAACGAAGGAACCCGACACAAGCTCGTCTTTCAGAGGTCTCTAATTCGACTTTAACGTGTTTATCACACTCTTACATCAAATTTCATGCTGGAATCTACGAATGATTTGCAGCTTATCTCTCCGTGTCCCCTTCGCTATCAGCGCAACTCTGCGACGGAGAATTCTCAAAGCTCGAAGAGGAGAATGCGAAGATGCGCCAAAGCGAGGCCAATCTCAGAAATTGCGAATGAATTTCCCGCCATTCTCAAATTCCAATAGCGAAATATGAACCGGTTTGAATCTGTATAGAGAAACTATTGGCGCTCGGGGAAGGAACGGTATTTGCAAGTTCGCTTCTGCATTCGATCGAGCTCTAAAGACGAATTCAAACGCCTGTATAGGATCGTAGGAGTCAATTTTTTTTGCGAAAATGAAGGGAGAGATTTGAGCGATTAAGCTCCATTGTTTTGTTGGTTCTGTTCATATATTTTGAGAGGTTTTTGGGTGTTCAGTGAGCAATATGTGAAAATATATGTAACTTTCATATATAGACTATATGATTTAAATGTATAGCATAGAAAGTTTTGGATTCGTTATAGAGGTAGTGATTGTCCAAATGAAATTGAGTAGACGAGTCCGATTTGCATGCATACATATACGTATTATTATTGATCGAAATTAACCTATAGAAATTAGCATTTAATTTTAATTTTTGGAAATTATCATTGTAATGTTGAAAAAGTACTAAAGTACAAATGGAAATAATAATGAGAGCTTTTAATTTATTCGAAGACAATTTTTTTTTTTTTTTTTGAGAAACAAAATTATTGTTGAACACCCTTCAGATTCGTAAATAATAAAACCAAAGTTTAGTAAATAAAATATAAGGTACCAGACATTTAAAATATAAATATTAAATATTTTTCATATTTAATCTCACCATTTTGTATTTTACGTGTTTTGACTTTTGACAATACCTTATTTATTTTTATGTGAAAGCATACTTACTTGGTGTATAAGTTAAAGATATTATTCACATTAAATATCTATAATCCGTGTCACTGCTCTTCTTCTCAAGTTTCAACTTATTCTCAAACGAAATTAATATTTTATTAAAATAAAAAGAAAGAAAGAAAAGAATTGCTCTCTCTCTCTCCTCTCTCACTGCTTTCTTTCTCCGATGGAGAAGTTGTTGGAGTCGGTGGGGAGTTTCTTCTCCGGCGCCGAGCAGATTCCCTGGTGCGACCGTGACGTCATCGTCGTAAGTAACTCCTCCTCTTCTTCCAGATTTCTCAATTTACATTGGAGATCCAGTGATTCACTCTAATCGCCTCAATCTGAGTGGTAACGTGATTTGGGATTGCTTCTTCTTTCCAAGGAAACAACAAAAACCGAAGAATTCTGTTTTGGGTTGAGTTGGGTTCAGCGATTATAAGCTCTGATTTTTTTTTTTTTTTTCTTTCTGGATTTTGTTGCATCAAAATTTGTCAATTCTTCCTTTTGTTTATGGTTTGATTTTATTTAATTTTGGGGATTCGCTACTATGCTTTGTCTTTGAAGTCTTAGTTTAGTAATGTTTACACACAAAAATGGTATGAGCTTGCATTGCAAACATATGAATGCATTGAGAAACTGATGAAGATTTATGTTTATCATCTGTTTTAAGAACTACCTGGCATTGAATTAACTTTCGAATTTACCGTGCTTATATACGTAAGAGTAGCCGAGTAATTTTTTTTTTTTTAGTGTGTAATTGCCACAAATTCGCCTTGAACATTGCTCTTTGGTTAGCTTTTCCCCCTGAGCATCAATGTTTTGGCGGCAATGCTCTATATTCTTTCAAAAAGTAGCACATTTTCCCCGACCCATTAAAAAATAGCGTAAAATTTAGGGTTTTTCTTTGTACCATATGACTTATTTAGAGGTGTTCTCTCATCAATTTTATTATGTTTTCCCGGTGTTGTGGGAGTTCCGTTATCCTAACAGTTCTTCAAGGGTTTGACTCCTTAATTGATCATTTGATCTCGTTTGGTAACTTAGTGACAAAAATATCGTCGAGTAGGTCATGTGTTCAACATAATTTTCGGCAATGTACTATTTTTTGAAACAATAAAGAGGATTGTAGTAAAAAACTAATATTCAGCGGCACGTGACAACTAGTCTTGCTTGTTTGGCGCTATTACAGGGTTGCGAAAGAGAAGTTGGGGAAGCTCAAGACGGCTCATCGGATGAGTTAGTGAAGGAATGCATCATGCGCTTGTCATGGGCGCTTGTCCACTCGAGACAGCCTGAAGACGTGCAGCGTGGCATAGCAATGCTTGAAGGTTTGATAATTTATCCAATGGCTGAATTTTCAACATTGTTGTTTCTTGCTTACACAATAATATACAAGAGTTATATTTATATGTATATATTTAATGTCATTTACTTTACGCTTTTTTGGCACCGTGCGTGATGGGTTGTATCTTTGTTTGCAGCATCTGTGAGTGACAGTGACAGCAGTCCGCTTCAGTTAAGAGAAAAGCTTTATCTTCTTGCTGTTGGATATTACAGAAGCGGAGACTACTCCAGGAGCAAGGAGCTTGTGGAACGGTGTCTCAGGGTATGGAAATTTATGAACTTAGTTTAAAGAAATTATTTTCTAATTTCAATTAATAGAGAAATGCGTATTATTGGCGCCATTGGCCCTTTTTTATGAGGTATGTGTGGATTTGGCCCCTATATTAAAATAGCGGAAATGGCCCCTCATTTATATTTGGTGCGACTTTGGCCCCTCAATATAAGAAATAGCGGAAATGGCCCCTCATTTATAATTTTGGTGTGGATTTGGCCCATTGACTGTGAAATAACATAGATTTAGTGAATTTGCTTGTTTATATGTATATACAATATTTTAATAAATTTATTTGGTTAAATAACAAAAATAACAATGACTTTAAAAAAATCCCTAAACATTTTTAAAATGTTTTTATTTATTTAAACTAAAATATCGTTTTGTTTTCTCTTAATTGACGGTCAAAGGATCAAATTCACACCAAAATCACAAAGAAATGGTCATTTCCACTATTTCTGGAATGGAGGGGCCAGATTTGCCCATTCTCTATAACAGAGGGCCAAATTTGCTAATCAATAGTAACGCTTCAAGGTAATCCTGGGTGACACAACTATTAGCTATGTCCTTATGAATATGTTTGAATTGATATATATGCCTGTTTTGGATGAGAATGAAATAGTATGTGAGGAAATCATTTAATTTTATAATTTTTGTGCTAATTATGTATTCTATGAATGTGTCATTTTTAGATTGCACCTGATTGGAGACAAGCACTGACCTTGAAGAAATCGATCGAAGAGCGAATCACAAGAGGTAACAAATACAACTATTTTGCGCAAATACGATCTAAAAAAATTCGTACGAATCATGGTTCTTAAATGGTGTGCGTGATTTTGTGGTCAGCTAGCTCAGAAAGCACAAGACTCTCTTCATTTCTCGTGTGTTCTTGTGTTACCGTAGTATTCCTCCGCCATAAGTGCGCGACAATGTAGTAAATTGGTGGCGGAACCATGGAATTAGTGGTTACCGGATTTTTTTTTTCTTTTCTAGGAAAAAAGGAAAAAAAGTCTGTTACAAAGAAATCTATTTAGTTATATCAAAATTACATGCATTTTGTTAGACGACGAAAGAATGTCTGATATACCCTTGTGTTTATGCTTAGACGGTGTGATTGGCATCGGCATTGCTGCAACCGCCGTGGGACTGATCGCCGGTGGAATCGCTGCTGCTGTGGCACGCAAAAAGTGAATAGTGATATTGCTGTGTGGTTGGGATATACGTATCTCTATGAGATGAATGTTTGTATATCAATATGTGATCATAATTAGGTACTTTTGGTTTTGGAATCTCTTCTGTTTCTAAAGCAAACTATTTCTGTTTTAGATACGATTTTTTTTCGTTTACTGGAGTACTATCACCGTGTAGATATTGTTTAGTGTTTTTTTTCCCTTTTTTTTCTTCTTCCAGTTAGCTAGTGTACTCCTCCCGCTAAGCACGGTTGGCGTAATAAAATAGAAGGGAATGGAGGGAGGGCCTCCATAAACCGCCCTGACGCCCCGGAAGTAGGAAAAACAGAAAGACTAGTTTTTATAGCTGAGAGAGAGTTTCTCTGAGTTAGAGCAAGTTACCGTTTGACCGAAATGAGGTTTTGATTTATAGGAGGGTCCAAAGATCTTTAATATAGTTAGAAATTACTTGATTTGGCCCTTGGACGCCCTCGGGGCACGCATTTCACCTTGAGGGTGCGTTTTTGTCTCGAGAATGAGCTCGTATATTTTAATACTTATTTAATAATAAATACTTATTTTCTATTTTCCAGGCTTTTTGGTTTTGAAAAATGGCCTTCGAGGTGCGTTTTTTGGGCCGGGCTTAAATTAATTAATTAAGGAAAAAATATGTTTTTGTTTTCCTTTTTAATTAATTTTTATTAATCCCGGAAAACACCTATAACACACACCATAGAATGAGTTTATGCTATAAAAAATCCAAAACATTAGGTAAGCTATTATTCCTTTAGTAAAGATTCCAAATAATAAAGTGACAACAAATACAAAAGTTGGTACATTCTTGTCTTCATGCTCTCTGTTTTTCTCCGTCTTTTCGTAATTGCAATTAGCCGAGTTGATTGGCTGCTCACTCTCTAACTCTTCATTCTCATTTGTCTAAGCAAACAGCTTGCTTGACTGGTTTTCCATCGCTCTTTCTGTGCTTCATCGCTTCTCTGAGTTTTATCTACTCTGTTTTCCGTTCGTGTTCCACTTATTCCCGCGACTTGTTCTTCTTCGTTTCGCTTCAACTTTCCTGTTTTTACTTCTGTTTATTTCCGGAAAATTTCCTGTTGAATTGGAATCCCGTCTTTAATTACTTGTAAGATACAACAAAACCGAAAGAAAGAAAGAAAAACAGAAACCGATAGTGCACATTGATCAACAAGGTACTCTGTTCCTTGTTCACTGTCTTCTCTGTTTCATATATATATGCTTTGTCTCATTCTCTTATTCTCTTGAATCTGAATCTGAATCTGAAGAGTAACTGAAAAGCAAGAAAGATATTATCATAATCAAAAGACTACTTTCGTCTGCGTGGAGAGTGAATTTTCGATCGATCAGGTAATCTCTTCCTTGTTCGTAAATCTTTTTCGATTTCCGATGCTTTATTTGCTTTTTCTAGTTCATTTGTTCATCGTTTATTATTTTGATCATATTTAGAAGAGTAAGTGAAAAGCGAAGCACAGAACAAGAAACATCTGGAGAGGGAAATAGCTTAGTGAAAGCAGTTACAATGGAGTTTCTTCTCGCTGTTGGCGCTAACATAGTCGGTAGAGTCGCTGAGTACACATTTTACGCTGCCCACCGTCTAGTTGGTTGCACGCTCAATGTGGCGTACCTCAGAACAAAGCTTCTGGAGTTGAGGAATGCAAAGGATGTGCTACAAGGTCGAATTGATCAGGCGAAACACGACGGTGAACTGATCGCTGCGGACGTACAGAGCTGGATGACCGAAGCGGCTCGTATCTGTCAAGAAGCTGAGAGTTTTATCCGCGATGACTGCCAAAGGGCCGATATCAAGTGTTTGGGTGGGTCCCTGCCCAATATTGTGTCAAGGAGACGACTGAGGAAAAGAGCCAAAGAGATGGCAGACAGTCTCGAAAATGCAGTTGAGGGTGCAACAGGAGATCGATTTCAGACAATTGCTACCCGTCCCGCTCTGCAGAGTTGTATTGCTAATACGGGCGGTTATGAGAGTTTCGGAACGCGGGAGCATATATTGGAGAAAGTTATGGTTGCTCTGAGCTGCAACGAAGTTAGAATGGTTGGATTGTATGGTATGGGCGGAGTCGGGAAAACCGTGCTTGCTAAGGAAGTTGCTCGGCGGGCCACGGAAAAGCATTTGTTTAGCGAGGTGGTTTTTATTACCATATCCCAGGAACCGGATATAATTGCGATTCAACAAAGTGTCGCAGAAAAGATCAATCTAGATCTGAGGAAGTTTACAACCGTGGAAGAAAGATCCGATCGACTTAAACGCCGATTGAATGAAGAAAAGAAGATCTTCATTATATTAGATGATATATGGAATACACTTGATTTGGGTGAGGTTGGCCTGAATTTTGACCCGGAACAAATCGGTTGCAAGATATTGATGACCTCTAGATCTGTTGATGTTACACGTAATTCTATGGGTGCTCAGAAGAATATATTGGTTGACGAGCTATCCTCTGTTGAAGCAATAAACTTGTTCACTACAGTTGTAGGTAGGAACGTTGTCGAACGACCGCAATTCGAAAAATTGGCGATTGATGTGGTTAGAGAATGTAAAGGCTTGCCGCTCGCCGTCAAAACAGTTGCGAGTGCACTAAAAGGTAAAGAGATCGCAGTTTGGAAAGATGCTTTGCTTCAACTTCAAAACTCGGCCCCGACTAACATTGATGGAATGCTAACACGAGTATACCCAAGTATAAGGTTGAGTTTCGATTATCTAGAAAGCCACGAAGCTCAAAAGGTTTTGTTTCTGTGTAGCCTTTTCGGAGAAGATAGGGACATCGTGGTGGAGGAACTTATCGCGCTTTGTTTAGGCTGGGGCTTGTTTCCAGACGTCCATAGCATCTCGGCTGCAAGGAGAAGGGTTCGCTCATTGATCATTAAACTGAAAGAGCGGTGTTTATTGTTAGATGTTCATCTTGAAGGTTTGGACCAATTGCGTGGGGACTTATTATCAGATCAAAGTGAAGTTAATTGGGTGAGAATGCACGATGTTATACGCGACGTAGCAATATTCGTTGCGTCTGGAGATGATTGGAATATGCATTGTTTCACGATTAATGATAATCTGGAATATTGCTTGAGCAAGAAGCGGCTTAAAGACTCAAAAGCAATGACACTGATTCGGAACCGCAGAAATGATTATAGACTACCTGTACTAAGAAGCTTCGAGTATCCGCAGTTGGAGTTGTTTCTTATGACTGACTCTGTCTTTTGGCGAAACACTGCTCCACATACTTTGTTTAATAATGATCTTATGAAAGGCTGCGTAGATCTCAAAGTTTTGTCTTTGTACAAAGCGGATATTGTGTCGTTTCCTTCATCTTTCCACTTGCTGCAAAATTTAGCGACATTGTGTCTGGCTGATTGTAAGCTCAACCTCTAGGACATCGACTGCATTGGAGACCTGAAGAATCTTACGGTTCTTGATCTTCGGTGGTCCAACATTCGAGAGTTGCCTGTAAAAATTGGGCAACTCAATCGCTTACAAGTATTAAACTTAAGCGAATGTTATGATCTCAAAGTGATAAGAGAGAAAGTCATTTCGAGGTTAACAGAGTTAGAGGAGCTGTATATCCCGCATAGTTTCGGGAATTGGGACGCTGAAGGAGGAAATGCAGGTTTGGCTGAGCTCAGGAATCTACAGAAACTCGTGATTTTGTCATTGCGTATACCAGATGCTAAAACTATACCAGACGCCCCAGTGTTTAGCTCAAAGCTTGAGAGGTTTAAAATAATGATTGGATCACGGGAGGATATGTTCCAAATAAATACTCCACGAGCTCTGAGGACATTGTCTATAACAAACTCTGCCGAACATCAAACCAAAGCTAATGGTATTGAATGTTTAATGAGAAGTTCGGAAAGTCTAACGTTAGAGGGATCGATACGAGGAGTCGAGAACAGTATCGGTTATTATCCTGATTTAAAGACTCTCAAGGAAGATGGCTGTGACGAAATTAAATACGTTGTTGCTAGTGGTCAGCCGTGTAGTCCTATCTTTTTAAAGTTGGAGGATTTGTGGCTTCAAAGTCTATCAAATCTAGAAGTAATATGTCACGGTAAGCTCATATCAGACTCGTTCGGACAGCTGAAAAAGGTCAATGTGGCTGATTGTGGGAGACTGAAGAATCTCTTCCCTCTGTCAATCGCCACGAGACTCTATGATATCAGAGTTAGCTTTTGTCGGACGATGGAAGAGATTATTGCGCTCAATGAAGAAAACGACAATGTATCTCAAGGGCCTTTTCCAATTGAACTGCGTAGCTTGTGCCTTTCGTCTCTGCCGAAGTTTATTCAATTTGCTCATCGGCCTCAGTCCGTGATAGGATTTTCTGAATATCCTCTATTCGATGAAAAGGTACCATTGGTAAATATAATTCGTATATTAGAGCGGAAGAAAACAACCATAACTTTAACACACGAACAACCATTACGCTTTCATGCATAATGTGATTAAACATGTAATTTCACATATTTTTGTAATCTACAGACATTTTTGTAACATGAACATATTGTTGCATTTGCTTGATTCCAATAATTACATTTTATACAACTTCATTAAAGTAGAAAATAACAACAACAACAACAAAGCAATCTACTAAATTAATTATTTATTTACTATAGAATTAATGTCGTGGTATCATTCACAAAAGCGTCGAGTTCCGTACGCAGGTCGAGCTTCCTGAGTTGAAAATATTGGAGTTGTGGGGAATGGATGCCAAAAAGTTATGGGCAGACGAGCTTCCATCAACATCTAAATCCATGAAAAAGTTAAGTGAATTGACTGTCAATAGAAGCGACAACTTGAAGTATTTGTCATCCACATCAACTGTTGCAGATAGTCTTGTTTCCTTAATTGTCGAAGCTTCCAAAAGCTTGGAAGTCATATTTACCATCAGTAATAAACAGGATGGAGATGAAGAAGGAAAACATTTGTTTCCTCAACTGACTTCTATACAACTTATCAATCTTCCAAACCTCAAAAAGATTTGTGCAGTAGTTAATCACGAAATCGCGCAATGCGGCGAGCCGGAAACTTTCTTCAACAAAGTGGTACGCTCTCATTGAATCATCCTTTGGTTTATCATCCGCTTGTCATTGGTTTATATAAATGGAAAGCTTAGGAACAGAAGAAGAATCCAATGATAAGTGGAAAAAATATGATTTTGATGTATCTTAAAATAATGTATTAAAAAAAAAAAACTATATTTTATTTTAAAATTAATGTCTATAGAACATGACATTAGTTTTAAAATTAATAATTTATTTTAAAAGTAATGTCAAATTGGGCCACTGTATAGTTCTCTTTTTTTTTTTTATGAAAAGCTAAGAATTACTCTTAACGTTTTTTTGTTTTGTTTTTGTTTTTTGCTCTTTTTTTTTTTTTTTTGCAGGGTTATCCTGCTCTTCAGCATTTGACTTTAAAGCAGTTGAATATTGAAAGTTTGTTTCCGGATTTTGATCACAGGCTTCTACCAACCACTTCTTGTTTTGAAAATCTTAGAGAGCTGATCATAAGGAAGTGCTACAATTTGAAGTATCTATTATCTCTCACGGTGGCCAAAAGGCTTGTAAAGCTGGAGCTTCTAGAAGTAATCGACTGTGGGGAAATGGAAGGATTTCTAGTTAGAAAGTCATTAGCTGAAGAACTTCAGCCATCCGTTTCGGACCCGATTTTGTTCCCGAAACTGACACGTCTTGCTCTTAGTGGGCTTCCGACTCTCGAAGGTTTCTGTTTCGGGGATGATGGCTGCACTCGATTTCCCAACTCAACAAAACACCTCAAGCTATCTTATTGTCCAAAATTACAGTTTGATACCAAGCTAGAGGTAGATTCAGAAGAAGCACTAGAATATTCTCTATGAGCATAGTGGTTTTAAGAGACTTATTTTTTTTGGCCAATGG
Organism: Parietaria judaica; assembly: GCA_954871525.1. Lineage (NCBI taxonomy): Eukaryota > Viridiplantae > Streptophyta > Magnoliopsida > Rosales > Urticaceae > Parietaria > Parietaria judaica. The sequence goes on along the minus strand of OX940860.1, from coordinate 26,403,036 downwards.
CCGGGATCACTGGTCTCATGATCCCGTCTCAAATTTATTAATTAACATTGGCGGAGGAAAACCGTGATAACACAGTTTACGAGAATTATACCCTAAATAATCCCCAACTTTCGCTTTAAAGACTAAGCATGATTTAATGTTGCCATAATTAGCTTATGGCCACGATTAATTTTTTGACGTATAATATACTCATCGGATTTGTCTATGTGTGACTATACACATTTTTATCTAGAACACACACATAGTTGTAGGCTTGTAGTTTACAGCACTTGAAATCTAACTAATTTTCATATTTCATTTTTACACTAACGTCTGTTTTGAGGGTTTTTTTTTTTTTTTTTTTTGGTCAGGGTTTTCCCGCACTAGAGACTTGCAATTTAAGTGTGTTGAATATTGAAAGTTTGGACCCAGATTGCGACCACCGGCTTCTGCCAACCGCTTCTTGTATGGACAATCTTCGAGACCTTGAGGTTGGTGGGTGCCATAATTTGAAGTATCTTTTCTCTCTCTCTGTGGCCGAAAGGCTTGTGAAGCTGGAGAGACTACACGTGGGACAGTGTAGTCACATGGAAAGCATTCTAGTGACAAAGATGTTGGCCGAAGAACATCAACAGTCGGTTCCGGAGCCAATTCTGTTCCCAAAACTGGAAAGTCTTTATTTTTTTATGCTTCCTGCTCTCGAACGATTCTGTTTGGGGGTTGATGGATGCCCCCAGCTTCCCAATTTAATATCTGTCGATGTATCATGTTGTCCCAAACTACCATATGAAAACACGCCTAGAGTTACTGGGAGCGGACCCTCGCAAACGTGCTCCTAGCTTCAGTAAGCATGGTGCATCAGTCTATGTATCTCCGGCCTCCGGGTTTGCTTCTCTCTTAAATCACTACTCTATGATCCATGACGCGTTGCATTTTGCAGATTACTGAGAATGATCAGCACTGTGAACAGGGAAGCTAGCTCCCGAGCAAATCAGATGTCAGAGTCTCTCTGAACGGGTCCCCAGACCTTTATCAAGGTCAGTTCAATAAATTAAGTTCAACGAAACTTGTGTATTTATGTAGCTACATAGGTATAAAATATCGCGAAAATCGGACCAAAAATCGTTTTCCAAGAACACCGAAACCACAAAATCCTATGACCCAAAGGGCCCAAGCCTTTGTCCCTAATATTTGGTATATAAACATCACCAAACTCTTGTCATCCATCGATGTGGGACTTTTTGTTATTCAACTAATATCACACATTCACACTTAACATACACATACACTTCACCTAATAATTTAACTTAATATTACACACTTCAAATAATATTATACACTTAACATACATTTTAACTTCACCTAACATACATATACACTTAATATACATATTCATTTAATATTATACACTTCAACTAATATTAAATTTGTTAACATACATATACAATTAACATGCATATTCACTTAATATTACACACTTAATTAACATACATATTCACTTCACATAATAATTTGACTTAATATTATACACTTAAACTAATAAAGTGACTTAATATTATACATTTCACCTACATATTTAAGTTACAAATGTGTTTTGTTGTATACAATTATGTCTTGTATTTATTAAATATGTAGTTTTGAACCTATATAAATATCTTGCTTAAATACTCAAATATTTTTTACAAAATATCCGTCGAAAACCCCATCGGCATGCGGTATGCCCATGCGAAAAGTGCGGTATATGCGGTATGCGGCATGCCCTTTTTTTACGATTTGCCCATCGACATACCCATCGACAAGCGATATATTCGTAAAACGGAAAATGCGAAACGAAATCGGCAAGCGGTATTTTAAACCAGTACATACAACCTTCTTTAATATTATGATTATGTAGTTAATGTTATTTCGACTTAGGATACATTTAGTTCTTCCATGATTTTTGTGGAAATCTATGTACTATTAATATCATTATGCACATCAAATACATTATATGTAAGTCATGTGTAAAAGCACAAAAGGACATAGTAACAAAATTAATGATTATGTTACATTCATTATTCTCAAAATCTTAGGAGCAAGATTTTTGACCAATTTAGGAGTAAGCTGTTATTTTTAAGGGAAAGGAGAGTTACGAATTTGACCTATTTATTAAATACATATCAATGGTTGTCGTCTTTTCTAGTTCTTTAAGCCAAAATTTAGAGAAAATACAGAGAGAACTCAATTGGCTTATTCTTCATAATCCACCTGAAAACCAAGCTTGCGGTTTTCACATCATCCACAAGACTAAGCTTGTCACTCCTAAAGAACATTCGATGGACACTACAAATGGCCTACGCTTTTCAGTTTTTAGTTGTCCCTTCAAGAGTTTAACCTAGCAGCACTAATTCTAGGTTATCAGTTTCTCTCAGGTGTTATCAACGATTGCTTATATCCCCGAGAGGAGGTGTCGACGACATTTGCCGAATGAGGCTGCAGGGGAATTCAGAATCAACTACGCAAGGGGATCTTGCAATGATCGACACTCACAGGAGCGATCACCATCTACAAAGAAGTCACAGTCGGACAGGGGCGTAGACACATGTACGTGAGCATTCGCACGTGCGTATGCTGAAATATTAAAAAAATAAAACGAAACGTTCGTCTCCCTCTTTTTCTTCCTCTTCTCTGTGTTAAAGGGCATTCTCTCCCCTTTACACATTGCTTTCAGGCCAGACAAATCCGACAAGCATTCCCGTCGTCTTTCGGTTTCTGTATTCTCGGCATCCTTCGGTCTTGGTGTTATCGGCATTCTCGGCGTCTTTCGGTTTCGATGTTTTCGGCGTTCTCATAATCCTTCGGTCTCGGTGTTCTCGGCATTCTCGGCGTCGTTCGGTTTTGGTGTTATCGGCGTTCTCGGCGTCCTTCGATCTCGGAGTTCTCCGGTTTCGGTGTTCTCGGCGTCCTTCGCTCTCGGTGTTCTCGGCATCCTTCGGTCTCGGTGTTCTTGGCATTCTCGGCGTCCTTCGGTCTCGGTGTTCTCAACATCCTTCGGTCTCGGTGTTCTTGACATTCTCGGCGTCGTTCGGTTTTGGTGTTCTCGGCGTCCTTCGATCTTGGTGTTCTCGGCATTCTCGGAGTTCTCCGGTTTCGGTGTTCTCGGCATTCTCGACGTCTTTCGCTCTCGGTGTTCTCGGCAATCTCGCTTTACATTGTGCATCGGCTGGAATGAAACTGTAGCTGCTCCTGCAGTCGGATATATTGTTGTTTCAATAACAAGTTGTTCTACCAGGCACCAACTATAACTTAATTGGAAGAGTCCTTTGTTTATGCTATTTTACATGTTATTGTAACTGTGTTAGCTTGTTAACATTTATTGGTGATTAATCTGGGTGGCGGTCCCGCAGAGTAGGTTGTCCACAAGGATATTCGCGAACTGCATGCGTTACTGAAATATTGCAGTCTCTTTACTCTTTTTGCGTTTGATTTTCCATCTTGATTCGTAATCCATGAAAATTGACTTTACAGCCCTAACAACTAAAAAAACTCATGCCGTAATCTTTGGATTTTAATTTTATCGTGGCAAAAGTTCAAAAAACTAAAAGTTATTCCATTATAAATATCAAAATTCTTCCGGCAAAACTATATTTTGGTTTTTTGGAACTTTTTCACGATAAAGTAAAACTTAGAATATGCCGTACTTTGAAACATTTCGTGGTACACTTAACTGAGTAATTGAATTCGTATGTTAATCTCACAATTAACTGTTAGGGCGGTCAAATCGAGGATGTCAAAGACCTCGTTGTCGAAGAAACCTAGAAGCTTCCTAAAACAAACAAATAGCAAACCAATTCATCTTATATTAACATTAACATGCACCAAATCTGTTTAATGAAATCCGGTGCGGCCTCATACACCGTGTTTTTTTATTTATTTAACATTGTATTCTTGAATATCGATTCAATAAGAACGAGAGAATGTCCTGTAAGTGTGCCCTTCTACATATGTGTTGAATATATGTAAGCAAAAAAAGAGATAAATTTGCTTAGTATAATATTAATGAATAAACTAAAAAAAATTAGAGCAGACAATAGAAGAGTATTGCATAAGAATTTAATTTTAAACCATAGTGACCTACTACAAGTACAATTATGTAATTGTGTAAGAATGACTTTCTGCTCAAGGATGGTCCTATATATTCATAAAAATATTTGGCGATCGTCCAAGACCCCAAATCAAATGAAAATAATATATATATATATATATATATATATATATATATATATTTAACATGAGTGTGGACAAAAAATGTAAAAAGAAGTTTGACATAAAATTTTGTTTATCTTACACTGAGAACGCAACATTAACTTTTTTTTTTCTTTCTTTTTTGGGTTAATGACGGCAAAAATACCCAAAGTTTGGTCAAAGAACCCCTCGTGTACCTAAAGTTTAAAAGTGGTGGTAAAAATACCCAAAGTCGCATTTGGGGAGTTGACCACTCTATTCTCGTAATGCCGTTAACTTACCCGTTAACTCTGGTCACGCGGGCGTTGTTGGTTGTTGACATAACAATTTTTGCCAAATGGATGAGCCCAAATAAGTCTTGTTTACGACAAAACAACAAATTAAACCCCTAACTAATACTATTTAATACAACTAATTGAACCCCTAATGATTATACTTAACAAAAAAAATTTGTCCATGTGGCCAGGGTTAATGAGTAAGTTAACGGCATTACGAGAATTAAGTGGTCAACTCCTCAAATGTGACTTTGGGTATTTTTGCCACCACTTTTAAACTTTGGGTACACGAGGGGTTCTTTGACCAAACTTTGGGTATTTTTGCCGTCATTAACCCTTCTTTTTTTATGAAATAAAAATGATTTACAACAAAAAGCGAATATTCTAAAAGCGATTAAAAGTGAGAGTTAAAAAGAAAGCTTCTTGTTGCTAGTTTATAAGAGATTGAAAATTTGAAAATATCTAATTTATAGAACCGCATTGCATATCGATATCGTTGCACAATATCGTATAAGAACTAATTTAAAAACAAAAAAAATAAAAATTCTTAAAGAATTGCTAAAGCTTTAACCATATTCACTATAGTTTGTAGATACTTCATAAATTTCTTAAAAAAAGTCATGAATTCAGCGCTTTGAAAACTACCCACAAAAGTTATATGCCATGTCTGAGATAATAATCATTGAATATTTGTAAAAGAATTATTGAACGGTTAAAACCCCGCATCATTAATAGAAATCGAATATATGAAGAAAAAAAAAAGTAATTTAAAAATTCTAATTGTTTAGGAAAAGTTGTTTTAAATCTTCTTGGCAACGGAAATATTTTATATTTTGATTTAGATTAATTGTTAAAAAAAAGAAAAAGAGATGTAGTTAAAAGAGAAAGAGAACTTTTAAAATCATGAATGTAGTGATTCATATTTCGGTTTGCTCGTCAGCGACCAAGCTTCATGCGTTTGTGTTGAGTTTAAAGAAATCCAAGAGCAACAATGATGATAAAAGAACTCAATGCCAATCACAGTCAAGTGTCTCAATAGTCACTCTTTACCATAGAAGATTAAGGATCGGGTTTGAGATTAAGAAAACAATAATATAATCGATGAGTCCTAGATATATAGAGCAACCAAATGTCCATATTAACATTAAAAGCCTATGAATCAAGAAATAGAAGATCACGGGTACACAATACTTTTTTTTTTTTTTTTTGAAAGGCAGGTACACAATACTTGATCACAGGTAAGAATCGTAGCCAAAATCTTTAGCGAATTGAATACACTTGCACAAAACACCACACGTCCTCTCTCTAACTGTTTGTGTGTATATATGTGTGTGTGTCGATGTGCAGAGGTAGATAGATAAACAACGAATGAGAAGTGCAACAATGGAAACATGATGGAGATATGGAGAAAGACTTCTCTGATTAATAATAATGTTGAAACTTGAAATTCAAGATGCTGGAGTTAAAAATACATTACGCACTACCTCTAGTTTTATCAACAAACAAACCAATAAACTAAACTCCTAAGGAATAACAACAAATTCCTAAATAATTGGTCAGAACCTACAATAGCAATTATACTCAGTATATATGCTGACTGAGATAATAACTAAATGACTAAATCATCACACGTGCTTCAGACCGAGTTCAAGCTTACTTCACTACATATATAGTAGCTAAACGAATGCCTATAAAAGAAAACACCATTTTGTTTATTAAAGAAATAGTCTCCAACTTTGCATTCGCAGAAAATGGACCCCGATTGGAGAGACGAAAAAGAGGGAAGTTACTGTAAAATGGGATATTATTCTACAGTTACCGCTAGACACGGCGAATAGATATAAGAAGTTTAATAAATGAAGTGAAAAAATTTTAAAATGAAAAATAAATGGATAGAGTAAAAGCAAACACATTCAATCTGAAAACTACTCATCTTAGTTTATCGTCGGAGATTGTAGGTCGCGTTCTGTGAAGTCGGTAGATGAAATAGTAACTTTCCATAGTTTAATGATCGCCTTAAGTCTTTAAATGATAGCTGATAAACAATAAAAAAAATTGTATCAATATCTTTCACCCAAAATCTTCAGTACTCATTAAACTCACTGTTTTGAATTTGGAAATGGAAAACAATGATTCGAAGATGTATAAAGTTCTTTTACATATTGATACACAATCTTCGTATAAAACTACGAAACCAAAACTAAAATCTAATAAAGTTAGCAAATATGTTCTAAACTTCTAAACCAATGTTAAATCTACCAAAATAACCAAAATCAAATATGATTAAAAGAGTACCTAAGATTAACAAATAGGAACCGTGGTCAGAAGCAATGGAATATGTTCTGCCACACAGTACTTTGTTTTATGTTGCAATATGATTAATGAGTTACATTTTGTTGCCATTGAGCAAGGATTTTTCGATTATTCATGTTAAGTCTCTGAGTTTTCAAATGCCACAAATTTTGAACTACAACTTGGGCATTGAGAATGAGTTTTACAAATTTATTCATGATTTTTTTTAGCCCCCCAATTCCTATGAATCCTGGTAGTGGTTCCGCCACTGGAACAAACAATCCTATATGATAGGGAAATTTTAAAACAGATACAAATTTTAAAGACGAAATTAATATTCCTTGTGCATATTTCGTCACATTAAACCTTTTAAAAAACAGAACAATGTCATAAATGTACCTCTGGTGCAACATAAGTTAGGATTTGACAAGTGGTTTATAGAAGACAAACCCCCTACGAAAGAAGAAACACATGTGAAACAAAATGAACAGAAAATTTATTTATGATAACCAAAGACATTCAACATGGTTGGTATTCAATTTTTTTTTAAAAGGAATAATATAACAAATAAGGTCTAGGAAAAGTATATATACAGAAGATTTAAATAAATATAAAAGACCTAAAAAACAGAACTACTAAAAGTTCATTCAATTTGAAAGTGTGAAGTTTGGTATTAAGAGGTTCATTAGGTAATACCATCTCTTCAGCCACTTCCAAAAGATGGAGAGTAGTGGCATGCTGAACACGAACACGAACATGAACCACCAACCGACCACCAAAAGTAGCAAACCACTTGAGAAAAATCAGGGTGAATAATAAGCTAGTAACAGATAGATTGAACCAGACTCGCCAGAGAGATATGAGAGATGGTGGGTCATGGTCCGAGAGGTTGAGGTGAAGAGTCCTGAGCCGACAGAATATAAATGTTGGCTGACAAACAGGGAAGAGTCGAAGATGCTCGATAAAGAAGGGGATGTTAGCGACGAAGAGGTGGGAGAAGTCGTATCACCATCTGTACTGACTATGACCATTGGAAAAAAACTTAAATACGGTAATAAATTTGCATACTGAAGAGGCAAACAAAGTGTGTAACATCAAACAAACAAATTGTTTATTAAAATAATATATCCGAATAACCGTTAAGATTAATAACTTACAACATAAATGACCTAACAAAAGCACCATTTTGATATCTGCTAGCAAGCCAAAGGTAACACCAATTGAAAACTGCAAGCAACCAAAGAAAAAAACAGAACAATCCACTGCAGTACGTAAGGGCTCTAAATTCTTTGAACATTGCGAAAAACTGAAATATTTATTTTTCAACGATCAACCCCCAAAAAAATGCATACAATGTCAAATATCTTCGTATTATATCATCAAAGTGAACAATAAATGATATTTATTGCATCTTGACCAATAAAAAAAAAAAGAGCAAAGAACGAAGGTATATCTTTATTCTACACGTTTTATGTTTGAAGATAGTGTAAGCCATCAAAGTTACACAAACAGGCGAACACCCGTAAATAAAACTGATCAAATATTTATTATGTCGCTAGTCTTTGTGAAGCCATTAAACAGAACCATAGCCAATGAAAATACAGGGCAGCGAGTTATTTATCTATATCGGCGATTATACTTTGATTCATTGTTGTTTTTAAAATTAGTATAGCTAACAAATAACAATTAATAAAGACAGTACAACACATAAAATGATAAAAATAGCACTTTGTGAAGTGCAGGAATGAAATACCACATATATCACAAAATCTGTATTTGAATATATATTGTTGGGGCCTTTAGCCAAAGCCCAGCCCAAGAACAACACCAAACGACAGTCAACGGAGCAAACGACACAACTCAACGACTTGTTGTCGTACGAGGTAATGAAAAACGACACCACACGTAATTCTCGAATTAGGGTTTCTCGACAATCAATACTTCCACTCTCTCTCTCTAACTTTCTCCTTCTCTCTCTAACCTCTCGCTACTCTGCTAGGGTTTGCGAGTCCCCGCCACTCACGCCGGAGCTCCGGTAGCTTCTCGCACGAGATCCAGTCTTCACCGACTGTCTGAGGCTCGTGCGACGATGGCTTCTTCCTCGCATGCACCGCTTGAAGGAGGAGAGCTTCCAGAGAAGATCGAGCTGCTTGACGAAGGCGACTGCACTCCTGAAGAAGACTGGACAGTCTTCTTCTTCCCGAACGGCGAGTGCGTGGCGATTCCGACCAGGACAGAGCCTGAAGTATGCCGTAGAGTCCACCGGAAGAAGAAGGTACACTCCGATCTCCAATCCTCAGATCTCCGATCTTCTTCTCTTCTTCTTCTTTTCTTCCTTTCTGAATCTAGGGCACAGAGTAGATATGAATCACGCTCTGAGAGTGTGTCTGGGTTGTCTTGATTGTAGAAACTTTCCTTAGGGCTTTCTATGCAGGGACCATCGAAGATATCTTCTTTCTCTTCCTTAACTGATTTGGTTATCTGGGTTTTTCTTCAGGTAGCTTGACGTTGACTCACAGTCAATCGTCCCTCCTTGGCTGGTGATAGAAGACTGGTTACTGAAGCTCACAGTCGGGGACTAACATATATATATAGATAGATATATGTGTTTGAATATATATATAGATATAGATATATAGATAGATAGATATAAATATTAGATTGAGGAAAAAGATAGTTCAGGGAAGAGAGTAATGAATTGCTCAAGATATATAGATACGATACTTTCTTAATTGTCTCGTTGGTGATGTTTTCTGAAGATACAAAGGCTTCCACGGTAATCATCGGCATCTAATTTTTCACATGTTAAAAAAAGATATTATAGAAATTGAAGGAAAAAGAAAAAAAATTCAAAATTTGCAAGCATTCTACAACCTAATAAAGTAAAAAATAAACGAATTAAAACAAAAACAGAAACCGAACCTACCCAGACCGAAGTAGGTTCGGTTTCTACAAACATATAAAACCAATATGTTTTATACGATAGATATTATATATATATATATATATATATATATATATATATTAAAAGATAAAGGTAGACCTGTACACACGACGTCGCCAATCACGACGCGACGCGTCGCGACGCCTACAGTGCGAGTCGCGACGCGTCGCGACGCAGGCGGCAAAAGTCGCGATTCGTCGCGACGAGGAGTGCGAGTCGCGACGACCACGTCATCGATCCGAGGGGTTGATCGTGTGGCTGAGATTACGCCACGTCATCGATCCGAGGGGAGTGAAAAGTTGTGTTTGTTGGTGGCGAAAATAACACAATTTTTACCCGAAATTTATTCCCCAACCACAATTATTACCCACTTTACTCGAATTCCAACCCTAAAATTTCAAATTTCAAAATTTTTTCACCCACTTTCTCCTCACAATTATTCACCCACTTCACCCACCACAATAATTATTCACCCACCCCACCCTCTCCTAAAACCCTATAAATACCACCTCTTCCTCCCTCATTTCCTCACCAACAATCTCTCAACTCTCTCTCAAATTCTCTCAACTCTCCAAGTTTTTTCCACTCTCAATCTCCAAAGTTCCAAAGTTCTAAAGTTCCAAAGTTCCAATTTTCTAAATTCCTAAAGTTCTATCATTATGTCTCGAAGAAGCGGCGGTAGTTCCGGGGGTCGAAGGGCGGCCAGGAATTTGCAACCCCAATTTCTACAAGGGGGAACATCGGATACTTGTCCCGACGACTACATTCCCGTTAGGCTACCGGCAGAACTATTCCCTTCCCCTCACAATCCAAATTATCCCGACGATACAGTACGGTCTCTAAGACCTAGTCTAGTCCGGGCGGTGGCCCAGCACCACGCCAATCCCGACCGTGTGCCCCCAGAGTTGGTCGACGCGGTGGCTCAATGTAGGGGGGGAAATAACGATCCTTTTTTCAATCTCATGTTACGGGAAGGTGCCGAATACGGAGCTCAAGGTCCCGAAGGTGCCGATCCCGACGAACCTCAAGGTCCCGAAGATGCCGATCCCGACCAAACCCAACGTCCCGACGATGCCGATCCCGACGACTATCAAACGCCGCCCTCGATCCGTGGTTCAAATATCGGGGTGTACCACCGCGGTTCTCCTCAAGCAACCAATCAAGATAGCGGTGAAGCCTCCGTTGCCCGTCCTCGACGAAGTCGACGTCCTTCTACCGGGTAATAACCTTTAATCCTTTTTTTATTTCATTTATTATTAATTTTTTATTAATTAATAAGTTAGTACTTAATAATAAATAATAATTAATAATTAATAAGTAATAAATAATAATTAAAAAAAAAATTGAAAAAAAAATAATTAATTTTTAATAATTAATAATTATTAAATAATAATCACTTGAAAGTCTTAGTATGCTCTGTGGTTGCGGTTCCGACTGATCTTCCACATCAGAAACGATTTTCTTGAGATTTAATTATCATTTAATCATATTATCTTAATTAATTAATTTCGTTTAATTTTTTTTACGATAAATATTATAGTTTAATTATTTTAGTTTAATTAATTAATTTGTCACGTCTCTTGAAGGTCTTAGTATGCTCTGTGGTTGCGGTTCCGACTGATCTTCCACATCAGAAACGATTTTCTTGATACTTAATAAGTTAACGGGATTAAAAATGGTAATTTGTATGTGTGGTGATTATTATAAAGTTCTTAATGGAATACGGTGTCTTAGAAAGATTGGTTTTTAAATAAGGTTTGCTTTGCAATCTCCTCCAAGCTAGCCTGGGAACCTCGGGGAGTTCTGTCTAGAAAAGCTTGGGCCTAAAGCGAGATCATAGCATCCTTTCCAGTCGATCTGGCCGTGGAACCTCAGGGAGTTCCGTCAAAAAGAGCTTGATAATGATTTCCACACATAGAAAATACCATTTTTAATTTCGTTAACTCTTTTAATTAACTATATGAAATTTAATTAATTAATATGATTAATATTAATATTTAATCCATGTAAAATTAATACCCATTTTTATTTTGTTAACTTTTTTTCTCCCGTATATTTTTAATAGGGAAAGTCCTCCTGCCTTGTTGGGGGGACGACCAAACAAAGCGAAGGTGTGGGATTATTTTCACGAGGAACGACGGGTGGAGAACGGTGTTCGAGTCAAGATCGCCACGTGCAAGAAGTGCCATGAAACCCTCGATGCGTTGGGGGACAAAGGAACCGGCTACTTGACGCGACATAAGAAAGCGTGCTACGGAGACGGTAACGAGGTAAACACAGCACAGGTAAGTGCTCTTACCACCGAAAATTTACGGAAATGGACCCTCGAGTGGTTACTGTCTACGGGCGCACCGATGAGTTTGGTGGAAAACCCTGCGCATACACAATATATGCAAAGGGTTAATCCGTCTTACGAACAGTTTTCCCGTACGACATATACCAGGGACATGGAGTCTGCTTACAAAATGCAAAAAAATTATTTGGTCGATTTTTTCAAAATGTCCAACATTAACGTTGCTTTTACCACCGACTTGTGGAGCGGTCCGAGTCTTAACGACTATTTGAGTCTGACCGCCCATTACGTCGACGAGAATTGGGATCCATGTCAAAAACTTTTAAACATGTCACCATTCGAGTGTCGCCATACCGGCAAAAACATTTCCGATAAATTAATAGAATTATTCAATGATTGGGGTTTGCAAAATCGTATCATTTCTATTACGTTAGACAATGCCGCAAACAATAACGCCGCTATTACTATCTTAGAAAATAGTTTGCCCGGTTCTCCTTTTCGTAATATTTTACATCAAAAATGTGCTTGTCACATCATTAATTTAATTGCTAGAACGGGGGAACGAAATATTTCAGGGCACGTTGACAAAATACGCGGCGTTGTCGATTGGATCCGGCATTCTCAAACCGTTGTTAGGTGGAGACGATTTTGTAAAGAGCACAATCATAAAGCTAATAAGTTTGGTTTAGACAACAATACACGATGGAACTCTACATATCTAATGCTTTCAGTTGTTTGTAGACAGAGATTACCGTTAAGCGCTTTCCTCCTCACCGAACTAGAGGCCTCGGAGCGGATCACGGAGGCAGAATGGGAAATGGCCCAGAAATTCACCCAATTCCTTAAACCCTTTTACGCTGTTACTTTAAATTTTTCAAACCAAAGACAACCTTCCTTGAATCATGGTCTTTCGGGTCTTTACGAAATTACAAACACTTTTTCTGAATTCGCAAATGACCCTGTTATTTCGCCCATGATTGAGGGAATGGTTGCAAAATTCAAAAGTTATTGGGATCCACCCCCTTTTTCGTATTGTTTCGGTGCTATCTTGGATCCCCGTATTATGTTTACGTTCGGGCCTTTGATGTCAGCAATCGGGACAAACTTAGGGGTGGATTACACTGATTATATTAAGGTTGTTAATGAAGCTTTTTATGAACTTTACAGTGAATACGACCGGCGGTTCCCACAGTTCAACGTGGAGGCGGAGCAAAGGGCAGTTATGGAAAGCCCAACCAAGACCGGCCTAGCATTTATCCGGAGACTGAAGCAAAGACTGGATCGCGGAGAAGCATCGGGATCCGGTACGCCACCGGCACGAGCGGAGGAAACGGACGGTGCCCCGCAAGAACTGAAGCGGTACTACGGCCTGCGGATCGACGAGGACTCCGTCGAGTTCGATGTGATTGGATGGTGGAAGAATCAACGGGAAAGATTCCCGATATTGGCGAGAATGGCGAGGGATATACTGTCCATCCCCATTTCCAGCGTTGCTTCGGAGAGCGCGTTCAGCTCGGCTCAGCATATAATCGACGACCGGAGGGCGTCAACAACTCCCACACACCTCGAGCAAGCGGTGGTGTTGAACGATTGGATGTTCCGCAACCCCACCATCGCCCAACGGACCGAGCCAACCGAGCTAGAGCTTATGACGCAAAGGTTTAACGACTGGTTCCCCGAGTGACGCAATGTAAACGCCAATATGATGTGCTCTTTCCTCTCTTGGTTTTATGTCCCTAAGGAGGGTTTTACGAGAGAGGTTTTAGTGAGGCATCTTGTAATATTTACACTGAATATTTACAACTTCTTCCACCATATTGTAATATTCACAATGAATAATACAACTTTTTTTTTAATATCTTGTTTTATCATATTTACTTATTTGTTTTAGAATTTTAATAATTATTAATATGGTACACGTACATACTTATTAACATATATTACAACTTAAAAATTAACTTATAATTTAAAATTAATAATATGTTACACAATAATAACATACTAAAATATTAATTTTGAAATAAATAAAGTTTAAATAATAAGTTTACATAATTTAATACTTAAATTCGGATAAAAACTAATAAAATTAAACATTGGAAACAAAAAATAACTTTTGCCGCACCCTTTTTTTTGGTCCTTCCTCGCTAAATCGCGACCACGTCGCGACGCATCGCGACCAGGCACGCCACGACGCATCGCGACGTGTACAGTCGCGATTTTGGCGACTTTAGTCGCGATCGGTCGCGACGTGGTCGTGTGCAGCTCTAGATAAAGGATCTACAAGTACCGAAGTAGGCATGAGTTTCGAAAGCTGTTTCCATGCAGAACACGAGCTTTTAACCTTCATCCAATGGACTTACGCCGGGATGACTAATGGAAATGCCGGGTAGACGTTTGTCTACCACGTGGACAATTTGAATACTGGATTTTGGTCAAAATTGGACGAAAAATAATCAACCCACTTTAACTAACTTAACGTACATATACCGCTATTAATTTGAACCCATGCCGCTCCACTTTATCTAAGTTTATGGACTAACGCCACAATTATCCCTTAGAAAATGACAACATAAAACATATGCGCCTTTGAAAATTCCAAAATTTACAAATAAAATTGTAATTTGAATAGAATAAGGTAAGTATGATTTGGGCTAAGCCCACCCACCATTTGAGGCTAAATTTCAATGGATATCCCATATATTTTTTCTACGATATATATATATATATATATATAGGGAAACTTCAGTTTGTGTGCCCAGTATAGCATGTGTTTTTGGAAAAGTACCCGAGTTTGTTAAATTACAAAAATATGCTCAAAACCAATTTTTAACCCAAGTCCATGGTTAACTTAACCACCCCTAACTCTCCCTCTCTGTTTCTCTCTTTCCCTCTTTCCTCTCTCACCGACTCTCACCCATCTCTCTCTTTCTCTCTTTCCCTCTCTCTCTCCTTTCCTCACTCTGACTTCTCCGTCGTCGCCATCGACCGAGACCGAGGCGACCCAAGCTCCCAGCCCGATGACCCCCCTCGCCATTTGATTTAGGGTTTGTTGAGAATCGAAGCTCAACCTGCATCGTCGATAGATTTCGAAGCTCTTCAAGCCCTTGCCCAACTCTTGACGGACGAGAGACTCAGCCACCCTTTCTCTCGCTCTCCCTCTCTGCGTCGCCGTCAGTCGCTCACGATTTTGGTAAGTTCCGTTTGATTAGGGCACGATTTAGAGTTGTTTTTGTAGGGTTGATTAGTGCTTGATTAGGTCTTCCGAGCGATTGTTGTTTTTCCCGGGTTGATTAGTGTTTAATTAGGGCTTGTTTAGTGCTTGATTAGGTCTTGTTTACGGCTGTTTTGACGCCGACGCCGACGAAGCTCACACCGATCGTACCGACGGTCCACGGCGACTCTGAACTTGGTTCTGACTCCGACTCACGCTCTCCGCTTTGACCCTCGAAGCCGCCAGGACTTTGACGCTGCTTCGAAGCTGCGTGTATCTCTCCTCCCCTCCGCGAACTCTGGCCAATCTCTAAAGACTACAGGTTCGATGATTTAGGGCTTCAATTTTGTTCATTTGTTGATTTAGGGCTTCGATGATTTGGTCTGTTTGTTTCTTCCTAATTTCCATAAATGCTTTGCTTCTGAGCTCGAAGCAAGCAGAGCCGCGGTGCTGCGAGTGAACGGTTCCGAACAATCTGGAAAGCCGGTTTCCAAAAACTTTTTCATCCTGTTCTTCGAGATAATTCGTCCCCGGTTGCGAAAATAAGTGTTCCATTTCGATAATTCCGGCTCATTTTAGTATTTGATTCCGTTTTAAGCCCGTAAAGTAAACCCGAGAATCTCAATTTTAACAAGGAATAGTAGGATAGAAAGTCTATTTTCGATTCTTATCTTGAACTGTTATACTACAGGAGATAAATCACGCTGGGGCCGGTGGAATTTGGGCCGAGCTCGTGGGCAACCGAGGTTAAATTCGATTACACTGCACATCGAAGTATTGGCCATCGAATAGTAGGATAGAAATATGTATCGAATCTCAATATTGGCCATCGATTACACTGCACATCGAAGTATTGGCCATCGAATCTCAATTTTAACAAGGAATAGTAGGATAGAAATATGACGGTAAAATTGGCCATCGAAGTAACATGGACAATGGAACAAATATGTATCGTCGAAAAACATAAAGGTACAAATGGTGACGGTAAACTGTTTAATGCATTGTATTTTTTATTTTGCTGATTGTTTGATTTTTTTTATTACATTTATAAACAATCTAATCTTTCAAGTCAAGTATTATCTTATACATAAAATATATACGATTAAGATTATTTTTTAGACCTTAAAAAAATATTAAGGATTTAAATCATGTGGTCTCATGGACTAATAATATCGAAACGATGTGAATCACGAAAGAAGCATTTCACATTAAATCAACATAAATAGTTTTTGCCTTAACATAAATACTTTTTGCCTAAACATAAACAGTTTTTGTTTAGCCCAAAATAAAATTACTCAACATAAATAGTTTTTGCCTATACATAAATACTTTTTGCCTATACATAAATAGTTTTTGTCGAACATATAAATATTTTTTGCTTAAACATAAACAGTTTTTGTTTAGCCAAAAATAAAATAAATCAACATAAATAGTTTTTGCCTATACATAAACAGTTTCTGTTTAGCCTAAGATAAAATAACTCAACATAAATAGTTTTTGCCTATACCTAAATACTTTTTGCCTATACATAAATAGTTTTAGTCGAATACATAAATATTTTTTGCTTAAACATAAACAGTTTTTGTTTAGCCCAAAAAAAAAATAAATCAACATAAATAGTTTTTGCCTTAACATAAATACTTTTTGCCTATACATAAACAGTTTCTGCCTAAACATAAATACTTTTTGCCTATACATAAATAGTTTTAGTCGAACACATAAATATTTTTTGCTTAAACATAAACAGTTTTTGTTTAGCCCAAAAAAAAAAATCAACATAAATAGTTTTTGCCTTAACATAAATACTTTTTGCCTATACATAAACAGTTTCTGTTTAGCCCAAAATAAAATTACTCAACATAAATAGTTTTTGCCTATACATAAATACTTTTTGCCTATACATAAATAGTTTTTGTCGAACACATAAATATTTTTTGCCTAAACATAAACAGTTTTTGTTTAGCAAAAAAAAAAAAAACAACATAAATAGTTTTTGCCTATACATAAACAGTTTCTGTTTAGCCCAAAATAAAATTACTCAACATAAATAGTTTTTGCCTATACATAAATACTTTTTGCCTATACATAAATAGTTTTTGTCGAACATATAAATATTTTTTGCTTAAACATAAACAGTTTTTGTTTAGCCCAAAATAAAATAAATCTTTTGTCGATCCATGTTCCTTCGCGCCGCCGTTGGAGAAGCAGTTCGAGAGCTTCCGTCTCTGAGCCACATGTAGCTCCTCGGACCCACGCCACGTTAGGCAGACCGGCGCTGCCGCTGCCGTTCTGTGGCAGTCCCTCCACTCGGTCCTCTTGTCGGCCAACCACGAGGTTCGGTACGGATTCGGGCTTCGGATTGCAGCTCTGCTGGCTGACATTTCCGGAGCGAACGAGAGCCGGAGAGCCGCCATTGTTGGGGCCGGTGGTGGCGCGTTTTGGTATTTGAACTTCTGGTTTGCCTTTTTATTTTCTGCTCTGTTATGATGGGTTCTTTTCTTTGCACTCAAGATGTTTGATTTTTTGCCTGCTATTTGTTTTTTACTCTTTGCTGTGTTGTTGAATTGGGGTTTTGCTTATTGCTTACGTTTAGTCATTTTTATACTCGTGTTTGTTCATCATATTGTTATTGATCAATTGAACATTTGACATGATTCGATGCTTTGTCCAGTGTCGCTTGTGGTATGGCTCATTCCATATGTGTACATCAATACGTTGAGAACTATAGGTTATAAGTAACAAGTGGGTCTAAAATTCAAGTTCAGAGATCGTATATTCAAAAAGATAATGAAATTGTACACTAGTGCAATTTGTTACTACTTCAAGCAAAGCAAAAAATAAGTATAAAAGGAGAAATATTTGCCGGAGATGTTACGCATTTAAGTGATAATAATACTATTATTGGTACTTAAGCCGTTCCAAGTACTTTTTGGGAAACAGAAAATAAAATAAATAAACATAAACACTTTTTGTCTAAACATAAACAGTTTTGTTCTTCAGGCCATAGGGTTTTTTTAAACCGAAAATAAAATAAATCAACATAAACACTTTTTGCCTAAACATAAACAGTTTTTGCCTAAACATAAACAGTTTTTGCTAAACCGAAAATAAAATAAATCAACATAAACACTTTTTGACTAAACATAAACACTTTTTGCCTAAACATACACAGTTTTTGCTAAACCGAAAATAAAATAAATCAACATAAACACTTTTTGCCTAAACATAAACACTTTTCGCTAAACCGAAAATAAAATAAATCAACATAAACAGTTTTTGCCTATACATAAATACTTTTTGCCTATACATAAATACTTTTTGCCTAAACATAAATACTTTTTGTTTAACCCAAAATAAAATAAATCAACATAAATAGTTTTTGCCTTAACATAAATACTTTTTGGCTATACATAAACAGTTTCTGTTTAGCCCAAAATAAAATAACTCAACATAAATAGTTTTTGCCTATACATATATAGTTTTTGTCGAACACATAAATATTTTTTTGCCTAAACATAAACAGTTTTTGTTTAACCCAAAATAATATAAATCAACATAAATAGTTTTTGCCTTAACATAAATACTTTTTGGCTTTACATAAACAGTTTCTGTTTAGCCAAAAAAAAAATAACTCAACATAAATAGTTTTTGCCTATACATAAATACTTTTTGCCTATACATAAATAGTTTTTGTCGAACACATAAATATTTTTTGCCTAAACATCAACAGTTTTTGTTTAACCCAAAATAAAATAAATCAACATAAATAGTTTTTGCCTTAACATAAATAGTTTTTGCCTATACATAAACAGTTTCTGTTTAGCCCAAAATAAAATAACTCAACATAAATAGTTTTTGCCTATACATAAATACTTTTTGCCTATACATAAATAGTTTTTGTCGAACACATAAATATTTTTTGCCTATACATAAACAGTTTCTGTTTAGCCCAAAATAAAATAACTCAACATAAATAGTTTTTGCCTTAACATAAATACTTTTTGCCTATACATAAACATTTTCTGTTAAGCCCAAAATAAAATAACTCAACATAAATAGTTTTTGCCTATACATAAATACTTTTTGCCTATACATAAATAGTTTTTGTCGAACACATAAATATTATTTGCCTAAACATAAACAGTTTTTGTTTAGCCCAAAATAAAATAAATCAACATAAATAGTTTTTGCCTTAACATAAATACTTTTTGCCTATACATAAACAGTTTCTGTTTAGCCCAAAATAAAATAACTCAACATAAATAGTTTTTGCCTATACATAAATACTTTTTGTATAGGCAAAAACTATTTATGTTGAGTAATTTATGTTGAGTAATTATGTATAGGCAAAAACTATTTATGTTGAGTAATTTTATTTTGGGCTAAACAGAAACTGTTTATGTATAGGCAAAAAGTATTTATGTTAAGGCAAAAACTATTTATGTTGTTTTTTTTTTTTTTGCTAAACAAAAACTGTTTATGTTTAGGCAAAAAATATTTATGTGTTCGACAAAAACTATTTATGTATAGGCAAAAAGTATTTATGTATAGGCAAAAACTATTTATGTTGAGTAATTTTATTTTGGGCTAAACAGAAACTGTTTATGTATAGGCAAAAAGTATTTATGTTAAGGCAAAAACTATTTATGTTGATTTTTTTTTTTTGGGCTAAACAAAAACTGTTTATGTTTAAGCAAAAAATATTTATGTGTTCGACTAAAACTATTTATGTATAGGCAAAAAGTATTTATGTTTAGGCAGAAACTGTTTATGTATAGGCAAAAAGTATTTATGTTAAGGCAAAAACTATTTATGTTGATTTTTTTTTTTTTTTTGGGCTAATCAAAAACTGTTTATGTTTAAGCAAAAAATATTTATGTATTCGACTAAAACTATTTATGTATAGGCAAAAAGTATTTAGGTATAGGCAAAAACTATTTATGTTGAGTTATTTTATCTTGGGCTAAACAGAAACTGTTTATGTATAGGCAAAAACTATTTATGTTGATTTATTTTATTTTGGGCTAAACAAAAACTGTTTATGTTTAAGCAAAAAATATTTATATGTTCGACAAAAACTATTTATGTATAGGCAAAAAGTATTTATGTATAGGCAAAAACTATTTATGTTGAGTAATTTTATTTTGGGCTAAACAAAAACTGTTTATGTTTAGGCAAAAACTATTTATGTTAAGGCAAAAACTATTTATGTTGTTTTTTTTTTTTTTGCTAAACAAAAACTTTTTATGTTTAGGCAAAAAATATTTATGTGTTCGACAAAAACTATTTATGTATAGGCAAAAAGTATTTATGTATAGGCAAAAACTATTTATGTTGAGTAATTTTATTTTGAGCTAAACAGAAACTGTTTATGTATAGGCAAAAAGTATTTATGTTAAGGCAAAAACTATTTATGTTGATTTTTTTTTTTTGGGCTAAACAAAAACTGTTTATGTTTAAGCAAAAAATATTTATGTGTTCGACTAAAACTATTTATGTATAGGCAAAAAGTATTTATGTTTAGGCAGAAACTGTTTATGTATAGGCAAAAAGTATTTATGTTAAGGCAAAAACTATTTATGTTGATTTATTTTTTTTTTTGGGCTAAACAAAAACTGTTTATGTTTAAGCAAAAAATATTTATGTATTCGACTAAAACTATTTATGTATAGGCAAAAAGTATTTAGGTATAGGCAAAAACTATTTAGGTTGAGTTATTTTATCTTGGGCTAAACAGAAACTGTTTATGTATAGGCAAAAACTATTTATGTTGATTTATTTTATTTTGGGCTAAACAAAAACTGTTTATGTTTAAGCAAAAAATATTTATATGTTCGACAAAAACTATTTATGTATAGGCAAAAAGTATTTATGTATAGGCAAAAACTATTTATGTTGAGTAATTTTATTTTGGGCTAAACAAAAACTGTTTATGTTTAGGCAAAAAGTATTTATGTTAAGGCAAAAACTATTTATGTTGATTTAATGTGAAATGCTTCTTTCGTGATTCACATCGTTTCGATATTATTAGTCCATGAGACCACATGATTTAAATCCTTAATATTTTTTTAAGGTCTAAAAAATAATCTTAATCGTATATATTTTATGTATAAGATAATACTTGACTTGAAAGATTAGATTGTTTATAAATGTAATAAAAAAAATCAAACAATCAGCAAAATAAAAAATACAATGCATTAAACAGTTTACCGTCACCATTTGTACCTTTATGTTTTTCGACGATACATATTTGTTCCATTGTCCATGTTACTTCGATGGCCAATTTTACCGTCATATTTCTATCCTACTATTCCTTGTTAAAATTGAGATTCGATGGCCAATACTTCGATGTGCAGTGTAATCGATGGCCAATATTGAGATTCGATACATATTTCTATCCTACTATTCGATGGCCAATACTTCGATGTGCAGTGTAATCGAATTTAACCTCGGTTGCCCACGAGCTCGGCCCAAATTCCACCGGCCCCAGCGTGATTTATCTCCTGTAGTATAACAGTTCAAGATAAGAATCGAAAATAGACTTTCTATCCTACTATTCCTTGTTAAAATTGAGATTCTCGGGTTTACTTTACGGGCTTAAAACGGAATCAAATACTAAAATGAGCCGGAATTATCGAAATGGAACACTTATTTTCGCAACCGGGGACGAATTATCTCGAAGAACAGGATGAAAAAGTTTTTGGAAACCGGCTTTCCAGATTGTTCGGAACCGTTCACTCGCAGCACCGCGGCTCTGCTTGCTTCGAGCTCAGAAGCAAAGCATTTATGGAAATTAGGAAGAAACAAACAGACCAAATCATCGAAGCCCTAAATCAACAAATGAACAAAATTGAAGCCCTAAATCATCGAACCTGTAGTCTTTAGAGATTGGCCAGAGTTCGCGGAGGGGAGGAGAGATACACGCAGCTTCGAAGCAGCGTCAAAGTCCTGGCGGCTTCGAGGGTCAAAGCGGAGAGCGTGAGTCGGAGTCAGAACCAAGTTCAGAGTCGCCGTGGACCGTCGGTACGATCGGTGTGAGCTTCGTCGGCGTCGGCGTCAAAACAGCCGTAAAGGTTCAAAATGCCGTTTTTGCCGAAAAATCGTTTGCCGTTATCGACGGAGTAATCGTTTACCGATGGATTTATCGATGGAAAACCTATAAAAATTATCGTTTGCCGTTATCGAAACTTATCGAACTTATCGATGGATTAATCGGTTATCGATGGATTTATCGATGGAAAACCTATAAAAAAATAAATTATAATAACAATTATTATTTACAAATTATAAGTTGTAACTTGTTAGTCAAAATGCTCTCTTTAGTTATTTACTATTAGATAAAATATGCTTATTTGATAAATTTTGGAAAGAGTCGAAGTCATATTTTACTAAAATAAAATATTTTAAAATCACCAATTGTTAATTATTTAAAATCTGCCCACTTGAAGTTGTATAAAAAAAATTGAAGAACTAGCTCAATTTAACCAATTTCCTAAAAATATGTACTTTTGCCTCAATAGTTGGAAAACGTCAAATTACAAAACAAATTATGTCAACCACACAATTTATGAATTATATACAATATTGTAAAATGAAATTACACCAACAAAGTTGATTAACTAGCTCAATTAACCAATTTCTGAAACATATGTACTTTTGCCGCAATAATTGGAAAATTCGGGAAAACATCAAATTGCAAAAAAAATTATGTCAAACTCACAGTTTCCTAATTATATACATTGTTAAACAATGAAATTACATCAAAAATATTAAAAATATAGCTCAAGTTCATTAATTTCCAAAAAATAAATACTTTTACCGCAATTATATAAACAATTCTAACAAACACTAAAATCACCCCAAATCTGCAAAAAAAATAACAAAAATCACACAAACTATTATAATTCATCCATATTCCTTAATAAACCTTAAAAAATCAAATTCAACTATAACATTTGATTCAAAACCTAAAATGTACAATCAAAGTATCATGAAACTCAAACTTGAACTTTCATTCAACCTAATAGCTTTCTATGTAACTCTATTAAATATAGAATAAAATTGTGAAAATTTGACATGATTCATACATATACAACATTTAAACTTCAAAACACTCAAGATCCACTAAAAAAAACCCTAAAAATACCTTTAAATTCCAAAATTAAAAGAAATTGGAACTTTTGCCGCGAAAAAGAAAAAACTATGCTGGGGTTGACTTATCGTTTTTGACCGAAAAGTGACTCACTTTTCGAAAAATTGCACTTGAAAACTTTGATGGATAAGTGACTTGCTTTTCGAATCGAAAAATCGCGATAAGTATAAAACGACAACGATAAGAGGAGATAAGTTACCGAGAAGTGGTTTTCAGCGATAAATCGCTCGATTATCGCTCGATTATCGCGAAATTTCGAACCTTGAACAAGACCTAATCAAGCACTAAACAAGCCCTAATTAAACACTAATCAACCCGGGAAAAACAACAATCGCTCGGAAGACCTAATCAAGCACTAATCAACCCTACAAAAACAACTCTAAATCGTGCCCTAATCAAACGGAACTTACCAAAATCGTGAGCGACTGACGGCGACGCAGAGAGGGAGAGCGAGAGAAAGGGTGGCTGAGTCTCTCGTCCGTCAAGAGTTGGGCAAGGGCTTGAAGAGCTTCGAAATCTATCGACGATGCAGGTTGAGCTTCGATTCTCAACAAACCCTAAATCAAATGGCGAGGGGGGTCATCGGGCTGGGAGCTTGGGTCGCCTCGGTCTCGGTCGATGGCGACGACGGAGAAGTCAGAGTGAGGAAATGAGAGAGAGAGGGAAAGAGAGAAAGAGAGAGATGGGTGAGAGTCGGTGAGAGAGGAAAGAGGGAAAGAGAGAAACAGAGAGGGAGAGTTAGGGGTGGTTAAGTTAACCATGGACTTGGGTTAAAAATTGGTTTTGAGCATATTTTTGTAATTTAACAAACTCGGGTACTTTTCCAAAAACACATGCTATACCGGGCACACAAACTGAAGTTTCCCTATATATATATATATATATATATATATATAATTATATATATATATATATTAAAAGATAAAAGATAAAAGATAAACTCGACATATATACATATTTAAATCTCCATGTACGCATGAGTTTCGAAAGCTTTTTCCTTTCCTGACATAACTCGACTTTGCGATCTTCTCGTATGAAAAATCCCTAGATTGCAGAACACGAGCTTTTCACCTTCATCCAATCTGAGCCTTCTCGTTGGAAAGGTGAGCGACTGAAACATCTCGATTTATTCATTGATTTTTTTTTAGCCTTCGATTTATTGGGTTATTTTTTATTTTATTTTCTGTTTATCTTTTTTTATTGAGCGTGATTTATTCATTGAGTTTTGTTTAGCCTTCGATTTATCGGCTTCTTTTTTATTTTGTTTTTCTGTTGTTTTTTTTTTATTGAATGTGATTTATTCATTGATTGTTTTTTCAGCGTTCGATTTATCGGGTTCTTTTTTATTTTATTTTTCTGTTGATTTTTTATTGAATGTGATTTATTCACTGGGGTTTTAACGATTTACTGATTAATTATATATGTATTGAGCGTCTACCCAGGAGATTACGAAAAAGTTAGCTAACATGGCAACGTTCTTTCCGGACGATCTGATATTCTTCGAGATCCTGACGAGATTTCCCGCAAAATCTCTGATGAGATTCAAGTGCGTCTCCAAAATTTGGAAGAGTCTCATCTCCGGCGACCCTTACTTCATCAACGCCCATCGACGACAACATAATTCCGAGGACAACCCGTTGGTGATCATAAGGTACAACGATTACGTAGACGAAGAAGATGAAGACATGGAGGATGGTGAAAATATAGAACCAACACCGGGGCCACAAAGAGCAAAGCTCCTCTCTGAGCAGTGTTCGAAGGCGTTGGAAGTTGACATGTCTGACTTGGTCAAAGAATACGGCCCTGTCAGATTCACGAGCTCCTGCGAAGGTTTGATCTGTGTGAAGGCCGACAAGCTCCCAGAGCGAGTGGTGTTGTGGAACCCGGCGACTCAGCAGAGGAGGCAGCTTCCATGCCCATCAGACGACAGTGAGCTTTGTTCTGTGGCTATCGGATTGGACGACCGGAGCGGGGACTGGAAAGTCGTCCGCTTATGCTTGGACGAGCTTAACATGGAGTTTTCGGTGCGTGCTCAAGTGTTTGTCAAGAGCAGCACTGCTTGGAGAGACTGCGGGGCCTCAAGGATTATAAGATATTTAAGCATGGTGCACCCAATAGCGGCAGCTGGCGCTCTGCATTGGGTGTGCACCGCCGGTAATGGACAAGAGATTCTGTCATTCGACCTAGACAGTGAGGTATTACGATTATCGAAAGGGCCAGACTGCAGATACTTCACCATTTGCAAGTGGAAGTCTTCGGTTGCAGCACTCACGTACGACAGATATGACCGCCACAATAATTCATGTTATCTGATGGTGTCGTCGGCTTCTTCCGACGACGGCATGTTGTGTTGGAGTAAGCTTCTGATGTTCACCCCGGAATTGTCAGAGATTTATAGATCGATTTGGAGAGAGCAGTTTCTATTGGAGTATTTCGATCCATATTGTACGATGGCTTTGGTCGATCCTAAAGCACCCAAAGAAGTGAGAAAGCTCAAACAATTTCGCATTGATGCTAACGCAGGAAGTTGGGACTTCAGAGATTACGTCCTTACCATCATATCTGTCTTTTGATGTTCGAGTATTGTTTTAGTTGTATATAATTCTATACTTGGACACGGAGTTGGTTATACATACATTGAGTTGGTTATACATACATTGATGTCCGAGTTGGTAATACATCATTATATTGGGGCGTAAAACTAAATAATTTTGTTACTCTGTTGTTTTTAAAAAACATGCATCCACAGACCACAATTCGTTCAAGTAAAATTCAATCAAATATTTAGAAATTCAAACACATTTTTAAAAATTCTCTTATATTACTATATATTTAAATGGGAAATTTGCGGCGAAAGTCATCGAATTCTTGCAAATAAGTCACTAACGTTAAATATTTGCGGCGAAACTCACCGACGTCACTCTTTTTTTACAAATCCAATCTGAAAATGTTAAATGACATGTGGCTTCGCCACGTGGACGCCACGTCATGCCTTAAGCATACATGACATAAATACCACATTTTGCGGCAAAAATACTGCAAACTTTTATTTAGCTATATATTAAGGGCAAAAATACAATAGTTTTCGGCAAAAATAACATTTAAAAAAAAATTAATTTTATCATGACAAAGTCATAAAAATAATAATCCTATTGTCGATTCCATTTTTTTGGTAATATTCCAGTTTATTTATCACAAACCTATAATAAATTCAGTATTTTTATATATTATTGTTATTATCTCTTATTTATTACAAAGTGACAATTTATTCATCACAATATATTTGCAATGACATTGGAAAAATCTATTTAAGTGTTTTCTGTATAAGATATTTATATATCATCCAATTGCACTTATGACAATCCTATAGTAAATTCACTATTTTAATATATTTTTGTCATGATAAAAGTAATTTTTAAAAAATGTTATTTTTGCCGAAACTATTGTATTTTTGCCATTAAATGTGGTATTTTTTGTCATGTATGCTTAAGGCATGACGTGGCGTCCACATGGCGAAGCCACATGTCATTTAACATTTTCAGATTGGATTTGTAAAAAAAGAGTTACGTCGGTGAGTTTCGCCGCAAATATTTAACGTTAGTGACTTATTTGCAAGAATTTGACGACTTCGATGACTTTCGCCGCAAATTGCCCTATTTAAATTATCGGACTACCAAGACACTAGTGAATTAAGTAATTCATTAAGAAATTATGCAAAGCTAAATTTTGAATTGATTATTTCATTATGAAACTAAAATAAAATAAGAGAATGTTCATATTAATTAGAACATTTTAAAATTTTAAAATTGATTAATAAAGTTAAAATTATTTAATTGACCTTTTGACAGTAAAAATATATATAAAAAATGCTTTTTCTTATGCACCAAAGAGAACACACAATTCAATCTTTCAAATAACTCTACAAGTCTGATTGTTTTATGACTTACAAGTCTCTACCTCACAAATCCTCCTGATTGTTGTATGACTTGCAAGTCTCTACCTCACAATCCTCCTTCAGTCTTCCTTCTTCAACACTATACAGAGCTTGGAAGAGCGACCCCGGCGAAATGCCCATACCACGAGGCTATCTCCCGGATGAACACTATTGGTCTTCTGGAAAGGCGCCCAAGGTCTCATAGCAATCTTCTTCAAATCGTGTCTGAAAAATGCCGAGAGCGAGAGAGGGTATTGAATTCCCTCCCGAGCTCATCGACCGCGTCAATCTTCAACGGCTGGTTCCTCTCAAGCGAGATGATTTCTTCGTTGCGCAAAACCGCACCGAGCAAATCATACGGAAAATACAGCGCACCGTTGCTTTTGAATGATTCTGCTCCCGGGTTAATCAGACCCACGTAAATTGGGTCGGCCCAACTCGCATCGACAATCCCTGCCCAAATGGACGAGGGGAACTCGACGGGCTTCGAGCGGTTCGCCATGACCTAAAAAAATAACAAGAATAAGGTTATAAATCGAGGATATATCAAATATCAATTCTCAGAATTACCAATTACGTGATAGCCTAACTCAATATTATTTTAACTGTAACATTTCCAACAAATAGAAAATAATGTGTCCACTTAATAGAAAAAAGGAGAATCAGTGGCAAAATATATGTATGAAAAAAAACAACGCAATATTTTTTGTGGCACAATTTTTTAACGATAGAAAAAAGTTTGACAAAAATGTCTATATATCCAAACACGATGACTTGTATTCCCGATCTTTGTTTTTAGCACAAAGATTGGAGTTTGTCCGCTCCATTAGTTCTACTGTGATGTTCCATGGTAGCATTTTATTTGTCCATGTGGTCACAAACTTAAACGTCTACAATTTTTTTAAGATTTAATATATCTTCGTATATTTATTTTATCAACATTTATCATTAATCTTGAATTTAATTTTGGATTTTAAAAGAGAAGATATCGACATAAACTTTAAAAATCAAAGTAACAATCACATTCCTAACTTAAAAATAACAACTAAAATACCTGAAATATTTATGCTGGTAACCAATTAATGCCGTCGTGTCAAACGTTAAGTACGGATATAATGAAGCCACTTAACGTTATGACATGTAATTAACAGCGTTAATATCGAAGAAACAAAAACACTCATTTAAATACTGTATTTTTATCGTTTCTTTATAGTTTTGAGAATATGTATGTAATTTTTTTTTTATGACTTAGGGGTATTTATGTTTCTGGTAATAAAGAAGAAAAATAACCAAATCTGGTGATAATAAAATGAAGCTATGAAGAGCATCACGGCAAGCTAACAGAGACTAAAAGTGAGCAAATCTTTAATTCGGAATTCGTGCAACCAATAAAATTAGATATACAAGTTATCGTTTTCCATACAAGCTACCTAATAATGAAAAGATTAGAAACCTCAATAATGATAATCAAGAACATTCTTTAAAAAAAAAAAGAACAAACATCTTACTAAACTAATCTGAGTTTCTCAAATCAAGTTTAAGTTCTATTTTTATTCATTAAATATTTTTGTATGTGCTTGGATCATGTGTAAAATAATCAATCGATCACAAAAACACTGCGGCCAAATGGCTCAGGGTGTCACCAAATTGACTAAACTATTTATTAGATTTAGCTGCTCACATATCGAGCCTTAAATCGCACAGAAATGAAGCCCTAAATCGCAATCATTCGAACCCTAACTCGCAGTAATTTCCTTCACATATCGAGCCTTAAATCGCACAGAAACGAAGCCCAAAATCGCAATCATTCGAACACTAACTCGCAGTCATTTCCTTCACATATCGAGCCTTAAATCGCACAGAAACGAAGCCCAAAATCGCAATCATTCGAACCCTAACTCGCAGTCATTTCCTTCACATATCTAGCCTTAAATCGCACAGAAATGAAGCCCTAAATCGCAATCATTCGAACCCTAACTCACAGTCATTTCCTTAACACAAAATTAAATCCAAACAAACGGAGAATTCAACAGATAAAATACCTTTGTGCGAATCAAACTTTTGCTGAATCACGAACCCAACCTTTGTGCAACCACCGATTCGAGGACAGTCCTCCAGATTCCAGCTGAAAAATGCCCTAGATAATCTTAAGCTTCATTTCTGGTCAAGCTTCGGAGGACGCTGCTTCGGATGGGAATGGCAGTCACCACAGGCTCGGCCTTCATGCGCCTTGGGCCCCAAGACTTCAAGGGCCCGCCCAATGCATTCTACATTTCTTTCTTCAAAGGCCCTGGAGTTGTTTTATTATAAGATTTATTACATTGTGTAGAAACAGTACACTTCTGTTAATTTACTCATTATTAATTTTGCTTCATTTTTTGTATTTTATATGTTTATTTTTTAAGATCTATTCTAGCTAGTTCAATTGAAAAAATAAAAAAACGAGAATGACATATTGAAAAAAGAGGCTTTAGAAAAATTCAAACCGGTTCTCTTAATTATTTTGTCTCAGACACCGAACAAAAATTTCGCCTAGAGCCCTACAATTTCAGGGCGGCCCTCAGTCACCGGCCCATCGTTAAAGCCCATCTTTGATCTAACCCACATAGTATTTCCATCTAAAACAAATATCAAAACTGATTCCCACTTAATCTTAAGGTCTAAGGACCAATAAATCATTCTCTAAATCAAAACTATTGAATTATTCCTTAATTTAAAACTAAGATCATTTCCTTAACACAAAAAACAAATCCCAAAATAAATACCTAGAAATCTGATGAAACAGTTTTATAAATCAGAACAAAGAATTAAATGAATAGTTTCTTAAATAAACATACCACAAAATCAATAAACTACATTTTATTATTCTTTTTCTAGAGGATAGTGGGGGCCGGGGGGAACAATGGTCAATGACTATGAGCATACAATTGAATCGACGATTTATTTTTAGTTTTGATATTAAACAAATTAATGTTCCTAATATTAATAGAGAAATGGCTCTTAATAGCCAAATTGAAACGTTTGATTAGCTAAATAGCCAACCTTTCATTTTTCTTTGCAAAATAGCCAAATTGATGAGGTGGCTATTTAATAACATATTTTATACCTATAATACCCTTTTAACATATTAACGTGTATTAACAAAGTTATTTTTTCTTAAAAATAAGAACATTTACTTGTTTTACAGAAAATCTATATTAACGTGTATTAACTGAGTTAATTTGTTTAAAAATAAATAAATCGTGATTAAAATTTTAACAAAAATTTAATTTATTTTTAAACAAATTAACTTAGTTAATACACGTTAATATAGTTAATACACGTTAATACAAGGGTAATACGGTCTTTCGTGATTTATTAATGTGGTTGATTGGCTATTTGGCAATATTAATAAAAAGGTTGGCTATTTTGCAAAATAGTTTTTCTAGTTTGGCTATATGACTATAGAGCCCATATTCATATTAGCTAATGAAAAAGAAGAAAAAATGACGACAACTACTTAAACACATATCTAAATGGCTAGAGAGTAGCATTGGGTTAATGTTTTAGTCAATATATACAAATGTTATCCACTAGAAAGAAATGACAGATATCAAAAACTATTTTTGATTATAAATTTCATGTGACTTCAAATAAAAGAGCAGTAAAATTTACTTGTATATTAATTCTCTAACTGTTGGGGTGAAATATGCCACCACCAAAACCACTTAGGTTCGTCCCAAAAAGCACAACATAGATGACGCGAAACAAAATTGACGGCACAAATTCGGTCTCCACGATTTAATTTTCAGATAAAATAGACGGAAAAATCAATCAACCAAACTTTGAGTTATAATCCCGCATAATTTAACAGTAAGTAGTATTCCCTATATAAACAAACACTTAATAAAATTGGTGCATAACAATTTAACAAGACAAATAAATATAAAAACTCACCGAGAAAGCCAGACTCGTCGAAGCAATCTCGAACAAGGGCAGGGCCCCAAGTTTCCATCGCCACGAGTTTCGGTCTTATCCCGGATCTATGTATATAAACACTTAATCATCAGTTATTCAATTAAACCGGCTCTGAATATACAACACCTTAACAGGACATGAAAACGCTCACCGTAGAAGAGATCGGTAAAAGTATCAAACTTTGACATGGTAGAAGGGGTCTCAAACAGCCCCATCGCCACAAGTTGAGATCTTATCCACGATCTGCGTATACAACAAACACATAATAATAACAATAATTCATTATCAGGAGTAGAGAAATATAACACGATGGAAGAACAATAAGTACCTCGAGAGATTGATAAAATCAAAGACAGTGGAAGGTGGAAATAGATCCATCTGATTTGAACGAGAAAATCAATAGATCGAAGCATAGAAACCAACGGAGAAGGTGAAGCCAGCGGCTAAGGGTAATGATACGAGAGAGAGAGAATACAATGCTCGTGCGTGCGTGTCTTCTAGGGTTACCACTTTTTCTTGTTTTTTTAATTATCAGTTTATTTAATATTTATTTTAAAAGAAGGGAAAGTATATATTTAGATGAAGTGAACTCTCGATTCTCGAAAGTCTAACTCTGACAAAGTCAAGCTGTCCCATCCCATCCCGTCTAATTATTATACTTATTTCCGGCATATGTTCCTATTATTTTTCGCGGCATATGTTCCCAACATCTTAAAATATAAGTGTACTAAGTTTTGCCTCGCGTCAAACTTAAGATTACCGCGTGCCAAACTGGTACTTTCACCAAAATACTTCATCTTCCGCCTAAAACTTTAACACTTATTTCTCTCCTCTTCTCTCACGGCCATGGATTCTGTTCAATCGGTCGAGGTGCTTCTTCACTCTGAATAACCCTTATTAATATTATATTTGAAATTCGAGACTTACTCGCCAATGGCGATTATATAACTAAAGAAAATTTTTCATTTAAGTAGAAAGATATTGAACCTTTTTTTTTTACGCAACAATAGTTTCAAAAACTATATTATATTTGTTGATGTGCAAATTCGTTCCTAATCAGAATTATGAGGTCATTAATTAAATTTATAGTTTAAATTGATTAAGGCCTAAAGTTATGAATATAATCGAATATTCATGCAATTGGGCTTATGAGATACAAAGCCCAGAAGCCCACTATGCACTTAATTGTGTTCGGGCATAAGGAAATAAAGTATCTGAGCACGAGCAGACCAAGTCAACCACCTCAATTCAAACCTCCGAAGCTCGACCAGAAAGATCACCACGATCCAAATTCAAACCCCATGACGACGAGTCAAAGTCCACCACTACACAAATCTCGCAGAACGTGGCCCACGTGTCAGCTCGGCAGCAGGTCAAAGCCCGAATTCGAAGCCATCACCAACGTACACTTCCAACGGGCAGAAATCAGACGTCTATAAAAGCAAGAAGACAATCCTTTTACACGCACGCAAGCATCCACCATTGAGAGAAAAGAGTCTGTGAGATTCCGTGTCCTCAGAGTGTTTGTCTTTCATTTTCGATCTATCAGGAATTAGCTTGTGGTTCCGATTGATCATCTTTTCAAAGCAATAAACGTACATAGGACGTAGTCAACTACCGCATTGGGACGAACCTCTGTAAAAAAACTCTGGTGTTTTATTTACTTTCTTCGCTCTCTATTATTCGTGTGTCATCGTCCAAAGTATTGACGACGCGGAGGTCAAGATCCACAAAAATCTTAGCATCTTCAAATCCAAATCTCATTCACAAATCACGTGACTGTTGGTGTGTGAAACCACGTCAACAATATTTAGGGTAAATAACGGCAAAACTACATGTTATGGGTGATTTTATTCAAATCAATTTCGGCCCAAAACGACCCAAAAAAGCCCGTATCCCAAGACCGAGAAGCCTAAAAAACGCGGACACAATTTTTATTATTAGAATAATAACTAAGCGGTGAAGTGCGCCGCCCTCGCTCCGTGACGGGACGTCAGGACGCATTTTCACGCCTAGTAGGGTTATTCCACGGCGCGGCGGCGCGAGACCCGCGCCGCGGCGCGAAGCCCGCAGCGCCGCGGCGCGGAGGACTAAAGTGACAATATTTTACTGCTTTCAGGTCCCCAGCCCCTCCTATAAATAGAAGCTCATTCTGAACAAACGGTAACTCCGATTCAAACGCTCTATATAGCGATAAACACTGTTTTCTCTCTTCTATATATATATTCTGGTAGGAATACCCGACGACCTGCCCTACGGAGGTTCCGTTCTCAGTGGTCGCCGACCTATATCCCGAGTCTTAGGACTTTGCGGTAACGGGTCGGAGGACCCGGTTCTGGTCCGACGGTTAGTGGAGGGTCCGATCTGCCAGAGGAGCTAGCTAGAGAGAAAGCGCCGGAGGAATCGCCGACTCCTATAGAGAAGGCGCCGAAGGAATCCCCAGCCTACCGGAGGAATCGCCAACTTCCCAGAGGAAGGTCCGAGCTCCGTCCTACTCCCACCAGCTAGAGCAGAAGCGCTGGAGGAATCCCCGGCCTACCGGAGGAATCGTCAACTCCCCAGAGGAAGGTCCGAGCGTCGTCCTACTCCCACTAGCTAGAGCAGAAGCGCCGGAGGAATCGCCGACTCCTATAGAGAAGGCGCCGAAGGAATCCACGTCTCCACGACCATTAACTTCAGGCTCGTCCAGGCCAGCTAGGGACGGCTCTATCAACGCCTGCTTTCAACTACGAGAAGAACTGATCCCACTTAGCTGCAAGTGGGTACGTAAGCAGCCTCACCACACTCAAGGAGGCGCGGTATCACATCATCATCACCCCCGGCTCTCCCATCGACTGCTCTAGCTACGATCGTCGACCTGCCCTACGGAGGCTCCGGTTCTCAGTGGTCGCCGACCTATATCCCGAGTCTTAGGACTTTGCGGTAACGAGTCGGAGGACCCGGTTCCGAGCCAACGGTAAGCGGAGGGTCCGATCCGCCATATCCTTCAGGAACAGTGAGTCAAGCATCTAGCCCAGGAAAGTCAACAAACGGCGATGGGCCCGGCCCAATATCCAGCTTTGGGCCGCTACAGTGTTTGATCCATTTTTCGGCATCAACACTACCCAATCTTTGGTCAAAGTATCCAAACTTCGTTGACCGTGACAATTGGACGAAATCGTTAAGTTCATCGTTAAAAGCATCCACGTTGTCGTTAGGCCTTTGCCTCGGTTCACTTTTTTACACCAGTAAAAAAAAATTCAAATCGAGATTGACCTACAAAATTCAACCCGAGACCGAATAAAAAAAGTCAACTCAAGACCAGATCGAAAAAGCCAACATGAGACCGGCCCAAAAAAGTCAAACCAAGCCCGGTCCCATACCTAATAAGTCAGCCAAAATAGGCCTAGGAAAGTCAACCTGAGCATGGCCAAACCCGCCCCAAAAAAAGTCAAACCGAGACCGGTCAAAAAAGTCAACCAAACTGGGCTCAAAGGTATCTGTGGCAAGGAAATTGTTCGATGAGATTGTAGGCATAAACTTTGTCGAACCGTCGGAATTCGAAAGATTGGCGATCGACGTGGTTAGAGAATGTAAAGGCTTGCCACTCGTCATCAAAACCGTCGCGACTGCTCTAAGATGTGAAGTGGCCGTTGTTTGATGGATGCTCTGCTCCAGCTTCGGAACTCCGCCTCGACAAACATCGATGGAGTGCTAACACATGTCTATCCGAGTATCAGGTTGAGTTTCGATTATCTCGAGAGCTACGAAGCTCAATATATATTTGTACTACTGTTCGGAGAAGATAGGAACATTGCGGTGGAGGAGCTCGTAACGCTTTCGTTAGGCCGGGGCTTGTTTCTAGACGTTCATATCGTGTCGGACACAAGGACGAGGGTTCGCTCGCTGATTATTAAACTGAAAGAGCGATGCTTGTTGTTAGATGGAAATTGTGACCATTCGTCCCCTTTCCGCGGTGACTTATCAGCGTATCGAGATGAGTTTAATTGGGTCAAAATGCACGATGTCGTACGCGAAGTAGCGAGAGTTATAACGTCTGCAAGGAATTGGGATATGCATAGCTTCGTGATTAATGCTAAGCTGAAGTATCACTTGAGGAAGAAACGGTTGGAGGACTCCAAAGCGTTGTCACTGATTCGAAATTCCAAATGAAACAAACTTCCTGTCGGAAACTTGGCGTTTCCGCAGTTGGAGTTGTTCCTCGTAACTTCTCCTAATTTCCAGACGGATTATAGTCCGCGTACTCCGGACTCCAAAGCGTTGTCACTGATTCGAAATTCCAAATGTAACAAACTTCCTGTCGAAAACTTGGCGTTTCCGCAGTTGGAGTTGTTCGTCGTAACTTCTCCTAATTTCCAGACGGAATAGTCCGCGTACTCCGTTTGACGACTTTCTGAAAGAAAGTGTACATCTCAAAGTTTTGTCATTTTGCCGAGCGGATATTGCGTCACCAGTTTCGTCGTTCCACCTACTTAAAGATCTCGTGACATTGTGTCTGCATGATTGCAACCTCAATGACATCAACTGCATTGGCGACCTAAAGAATCTGACGGTTCTCGATCTTAGGCGATCTATTGTCCGACAGGTGCCTTCAAAAATTGGACAACTAAATCGGTTACAAGTTTTAAATTTAGATGAATGTAGAGATCTTGAAGTGATTAGAGAGAATGTCATTTCCGCGTTAACGGAGTTAGAAGAGTTGTACCTCCCACATAGTTTTGAGAATTAGGACATTGGCGAAGTTGGCGCCAAAACTAGAAATGTAAATTTGGCCGAGCTGATGAATTTAACGAAACGTATCAGTTTATCTTTGAGTATATGAGATGCAAAAATTATTCCGAAAGCCCCCGTGTTTAGTTCCAAGCTCGAGAGATATAGAATACGGGTCGGATCGAGGGATAATATGTTCGAAAGAAATACTCCGAGATCATTGTCTATAAGAGACTGTGATGAACATCAAATCAAAGTTAGTGGTCTTGAAAGTCTGATGAGAAGGTCAGAAAGTTTAGCATTAGAAGGATCAACGAGCGGCGTGGCAAACGATTCTGTTTATTTTCCACAATTAAAGACTCTCAAGGCCGAAGATGGTTGCAATGAAATTGAATCCGTTATTCGCGTTGCGGAGCAGAAGAGCAGTGGTGACCCTCGTTGTCCCGTTTTTCTAAGGTTGGAGGAATTGCAGCTTCATAATCTAAGAAATCTGGAAGTGATATGTCATGGTAAGCTCGCATCGGGATCGTTCGAGCAGTTGAGAAAGGTCAATGTCTCCAAGTGTGGGAGATTGAAGAATCTCTTCCCTCTTTCACTCGCTACAAGACTTCGTGATATCGAAGTTCGTGATTGTGAGGCGATGGAGGAGATTGTTGAGTTCGACGACGATGCTTCTAAGGTTCCGTTTCCGTATCAAATCGAACTGCGTAGTTTGTTTCTAGTGTCTCGGCCAAAGTGTACACAATTCATCCATTGGCCATACTCAAGTGTCACTTCCTCAGTAGAATCTTTTGAAATTCCTCTATTTGATAATAAGGTACAAATAATTGTTTTCATACTTTATATATATTATATATTTAATTGTATTTATGTGTTTGTTCTAAAACTCAAAATTTTCCTTTAGTTTGTTTGTTTCATTTCTCCTTTTCAAGTTTGACATTGTTACTAAAGTCCAAAACTACACAATCTGATAATTGTTTCAATTCATTTATTGTCCTTATTCCCCGGAAACTGTCGGTAAAAGTAACTATGTTTGCACAAACGTTTCACGTAACTTGTAACACAAGTTTCAACAATTATTAATTGGGCTCAACTAATATTTAGAATCTTCCAATAAAAATTTCCATTTTATCATTTACGAACTCGCAGGTCGAACTTCCCGAGCTAGAATTATTAAGGTTAATGAGAATGGATGCCGAAAAGTTATGGGCAGACGAGGTTCAGTCGACGTCTAATTCCATGAGAAAGCTGCGTAACTTGAGTTGTATCGAATGCAACAACTTGAAGTATTTGTCATCCGCATCAACGGTTGCCAAAAGTCTTCTTCACTTAGACGCATCGGATTGCCGAAGCATGGAAGTGATATTTACAGCTAGTGAAGGAAAGTCCTTTCCTCACCTACAATGGTCATCTCTTTTCAATCTTCCAAACCTCAGCAAGTTCTGTGCAACATTAACTCATGAAGAAATAAGAAATCGTGGCGAGCCAGAACCTTTCTTCAACAAAACGGTACGTTTTTATTTGCTTTTAACAAACAAAAGACAGTTATCAAGATCAATTGCCATAACTTCCAAGCTTTTAGTTCAAATGCAAAGTTTATTTTGATGGCAAGACAAAGATCTACCTCTTTACAGTATCAAGTGTACGAAAAATAGTTGGAAATATTAAGAATATATTATGTCAATTTAGTAAAAATTGAAATATTGCAAATCTGATTTCTACTAAAGTCGTAGACTTTTGCTTCTCTTCAAAATGATTAATTTAGGTTGTATTTGTTTTTTTTAAGATTAAGACGTCTGAATCTTAATGCAGATCTGAATATTAAGATGTTATGTCTTAATCTGAATGACTGAAAATTAAGTCTGTTTGTTTTTTTAAAATCTGAATGCACTTAAAAAAATATTTTTTTATTTAAAATTACTAATAATTTTTTATTATATGAATAAATGGATACAAAATATTAAAAAAATAATTAATTATTTATTTAAAGTTATAATTTGATAAATTATAATAAAGTTGTGCACTAAAATATCAACCATAATTCATCAAAAGATACTTATATTAATATTAAACGACTTTATTTCAATTACAATTTCTTTTAAAAATTAAGTATTACATTAGTATATAATTTATCAAACATCAATTGTTCCTTCTTCTCTACATTAAATCGTAAGATCCGCTAGTAAATTTTGCATGAATTGTGCATCTTCAGCTCCCCAACAATGGCGAAAAATGTAAGACCAAAACAAAGCAAAAATGTCGAAAGCCAACGCTATATCGCATCCGTGGTACGACATACCAGGACGGTTTTCCCATTGTAATACATGTACACACAAGAGCGGCCGACTTCATTGCCCGCTCCTAAAAGAGTTATAATCAGCTTATCTTCCTCCCTCGTCGACAACGAATCCCTGCACTTCAACGACGGCGTGACTGAATTGTTACAGAAGCACCCATTCCCAAATAGATAAATGCCCAAACAAAAGCCTTAAAATTCATGGGTTTCACTAATCAGCAGCAATAACAAGAGTTGCACAATCCAAATCTAAGTACGAAACTTAATTCTAGTATACTAATGACCGAAACAAATGAAAAATCTCCATTAAACTTGATAACGAGTGCTTGACTAGAAACCAGAAGATTGAAGATCATCGCAAATTGTTCAAACTCTCAACATTTAGACTTAAATAGTGCCATTATTATACTCAATCTAGCTCATTAAGCATAGTTTCAGTGTTCTAGACTGTAATCAATACACCACAGAGTAAGGCATAGAAACTAAACTTCCTCAAAGAACTTCACTTTACGGAAACAATGGCAGAAAAATTCGTATCCAAATAGAAAGAGAAGAAATACCTCATCTTTGTGAGCCTGAGAATCGCACCATCGGCTCCCTTGCCGATTGCTGGAAGACTCACCAGAGCTTCGCTACCTTCAGCCTCTCCACTGCGGAATTTCCCATTGCGCGACTCGCGCCTAGGTCTACGGCGCCGGTGATTCGGCGACGAAGCCGGCGAGAGTGGGCGGTTGAGACACCAACGCCGGCGAGGTCAGATCTTGATGGTCGGAAGATCGCTGCCATTCGAGGAACGCCGCTAGTAGGAGGAGGTCGATGAAGAGGAGATGAGGAGAGTGGTCGAGCGACAGGGGGGAACGAGAAAGAGAAGCTGAAGAAAAAAAATAGACTGAGCGAATAAGTGGCATTAAGTCTGGGATATGGGTCTGACCGAATAAGTTCTAATAAGTGTTATTAAGCTCTTAAAATTAAAAGAAAACAAATGAACTTATTGAGTGAAAATCTTATTCATTAAGATTAAGAGTTTAAATAAGTCCAAACAAAAAGAGCCTTAGACTTGAATGAAGAAGTTAATATAAAAATCAAGAGCTACCCTTTATTTAATTTTGTGTTTATACACCCTTTACTAAAATGAAAGAAAAATATTCAACCTCTGGCTCTTATCTTCCAAAAAGCCGACATAAGCGATTTTCAAATTTACTTTACCTTTTTGAGAGATAATTTTTACTCATTTCATATGATAAAATTTACAATTAATATTAAGGAGATTTGCTTCTTTTTCTAATACGTCAACTTTTATTTTTAGCAAACATATACTTTTCAAAAAGTTTCAAAATAAACTAAAGTGTACCCTTAGTGTATGATTTGACACTTTTAGCCTCTATTTTCTTATTTTTTGTCATTAATTATTTAATCAATTCAAAAAAAAAAAAAAAAACCTAAATAGACCTCTCTCACTCTGTCTCCCTCGACGAGCATCATCTTTCGAGTCGCTGCGCGGCCTGCGCCAATTCTCTGTACTGCTGCAAGCATCATCGTTCAGTCACCTACTTCTCGTTGTCGTCTTCGGGACAACAAATTTCAGAACTAATTTGTTGGGTAATATAGTATATTAATTTTGGATAGAAGGTATATTTTGCAAATTGAAACTAGAGGATATATAAAAACCAATATAAAAAATTGTTAGCAAAGGGTAATTTTGGGGTTTTTTAAAATCAAATTTATCAAAGGGTGTATATATAAAATAAATAATAAAAAAAAAACCTTAATGGTACATTTTTGTTAAAGTTAAAGTTGGCAGTATATAAAAAAAAAAAACAAGCAAATTTCTTTAATATTATGGTGAGATCATATCTAGTTTGGAACATTTATTTATTATTATATTTTTTTTTTCTCAGGGTTTTTCAGCTCTCAAGTATTTGACTTTAAGGGGGTTGGATATTGGAAGTTTATTGCCAGATTTTGATCACAAGACCACTTGTTATTTATATGGCAAATCTTAGACATTTGGATGTTAGGGAGTGCAACAATTTGAAGTATCTATTCTCTCTAGCCGTGACCGAAAGCCTTGTGAAGCTGAGCTATCTAGCCGTGAGTGACTGCACTCAGATTGAAGGCATTGTAGTCAAGAAAACGCTGGCCCAAGTAGTAGGGGTTTCGGAGACGATTTTGTTCCCGGAACTGGAATATCTCGAGTTTAGTAGGCTTCCGGCTCTCGAAGAATTCTGCTTGGGGGCCGGTGGGTACACCCAAATGCCCAACTCAATAAAACACCTCAAGATATATGATTGTCCCAAATTACACTATAAATCCAAGCTAGTCATGGATTCGGAAGGCATGAGTGGTAGTTGAGCCTCATAAATGCCGAAGGTTATATATTTTTAAGGGATAATAGCGGCAAAAGTGACTAAAGTTAGGCAAGGTGTGCAAATAAGTGGCCAAACCGATTTAATATCGGCATAAGTATCCAAAGTTTACCAAACCGTGGACAGTACAAATTCCATCTATTTCATGTCAACGTCGTTTGCCACGTCATTTCCACAAGTGTTGAGCTTTGGCCACTTATTTGCACACTCGGCCTAACTTTAGCCACTTTTGCCGTTATTATCCCTAATTTTTTTAGGTTCCAAAGTATTTTTTAGGGTTTATCTAGATATTTTTTGTTAATTTTTTTTCTTTTTCTTCAGATTTGACTAAAACTTGATTTCTAAAAGAACTGATTCTGTTTTTCAAATTTAGAACGCTGAATATCACTCTCAATTTTGAAAACATTAAAATGTGTTATCGGTTTCACATGTAATTTACGATCATAGGATTTGACATAAAACCTCTATATATTAAACTGTTAGGGACCATTAGATTTTTTAAAAGGTCATAGGATTTGACATAAAACCTCTATATATTAAACTGTTAGAGACCATTAGATTTTTTAAAAGGAATTGGTACGAAATACCCATTTAGCCACAAGTTTTTTTTTTCTTTCAAATTACTCATTGTGTGTATTAAAATGTACTAAGATAGGTATGTTTTAAAAAGTTTATACAAAATAAAAATTTTGTTAATAATGTTGGCCTAACATTGTTAGTTAGAGCCGAGACTAAAATCAAGACTTTGTAACATTATTTTATTAAGATTATTCCTGCAACAGCTTTCTTGACTGTTTTCCGAAAGGAGGAAACAGATTTGCTCAAGAGACGTTCAATTCCAGTCGTCGTGATTGACGAGAAAGGCAAAGAGTATCCACTCTTTGTCTCACACGTTTCGAGAATTGAAGACGAAGAAAGCGTTGCTTTGACTTGGTCTTCATTCAGAAAACGGAACGAAATAAATGTTGGAGATAGGATTTTGTTATGGGCAATTTGGCGTGGGCGAGATTCAACTTTATCATTCGTGATAAAAAAATGAAATTTTATCCACGGAATGTAGAGAAAACCATTATTCTTGAAACACTTGGGTTTAGGCTGAAACTCGCCTAAGAAGACAGATTCTTGACGCTTATCCATAACCTGAAAAATTACAAAACATTAAAACTTGAGAACAACCCAATGAGTTTAAACAGAAAACATCAAACCAAGAACATTTGCATTGTGAAACGGAAAACTCTAAACCCTAAGATTCAAGGCAAGGCTAAAGAATGGTTTACAATCATCTTTCAACTCCTGCAATACAATACAATAAATCATTGCATAGCTCCTGCAATAATTTACCAAAACAAACGAGTCAATATATGTTCATAAACTATTGTATTACTAATGCAATATCGTACAACTATTGACGATTTTAAAGTTAACGAATAAGACATTGACCTGCATCTTACCACTAAAGTTGTCATCAGTCTTTGTCAACGGTATAGCTCATGCATACATGTGGCAAAAAGGAAAAAAAAATCACAGTTGAAATAAGAAAAAATATAGCTCCTGCAATATTTGTCTATATAGACAAATTATACGTCATCACGTGGAGCTTTCCGCTAGGAAGTTAAGTATATTGCCGGAATTATCCAAAAAAAATAAAAATAAAAAATATATATATATATATTAAAGGAAAATCTATTAACTATGACATGGCACACTATAAACAAAGGATTCTCATATTATGATTTTCTCATAGTTTAGATTTTTTTTAATGAAAGAAAATCTTTCTCTCTCTAATTACCTCCTTGCATTCTATCTCACGAGAGGTTTTGTATTAGGACTCTAATGTGCACACAAAAAAACAAAAAAATTAATGCACCTGCTATATTTTATACGCTCTTCCTTTTCCATAGAATTTTAACCATTTGGTGCCATTAATTTCATTTAACTCTACATTAACTTTATATCTTAATTTCATTGAATCGACTATTTAGACTCTTTATTTTTCTTTCAAGTTAAATCTATCTAACAAATATGTCTATATACACTCCAAAAGAATCTCATAGTTTAGAAAGGAAGAAAAAAAAAATGTGACCGCATGCATGATTGTAAGATGTTCAGTCTTATTTTATTATATAGGTAATCTAGCTTTTCTTAAATATATACAACAATATATGTATTTAGATTTCATCTTTTTCAATTTTGTATACATGTGCTTTGAATATGTGGATGTTGTCGTTTTTCTCCCTTCTAGGTTTTTGGAAAACCGACCCTCAGAGATTCGAAACTTCGCCTCCATTTACTGTAAGCTTCTTTCATTCGAAACTACGTAGTGAAATCTAATGAATTATTTGTTTATAGCTATATGTTGTGTCACACTTATTTAGTTTGGATCTCTTTAGTTCTATAGATGGGAACTTTTTGACTCTGTAAGGAACTTCGGACATCAGCGATTTGATACGTTCATACGTACTCGAGAATCTTAAGTTCCAGAATAATCGCTTATTCCTTTTTGGTCCTATGTGTTATCGATAGCCTTAAAATTGTAAAATAAATAGTAGCTTGAAAATAATTAGAAAGTACCTTTTTATTTATTCATAAAAACCATGTTAAAATGGTATACATTGTGATTGCAAATAAAGCTATATTATCTCATTTATCGTGTATTTTTGGTTTTCGTGTTAAGGAAGCTGAACAACAAAACGTCTCAAGTAGTCATCTTAAATATTGCTTTGATTTTAATTCCAGAATTAGTAACGCCATGTAAAGGAATCACAAGTAGTATTTTTCATGAATAGGAGCATTGGTTTTTAACTTTTAATAGAGGTTTTACATATATATTGTATTTTTAATATTTTTGGGAATTCAAGAAAATTTAATACTTTTGTAGTGTTTAGTCAAGAATTTCTTAATGGAAAAAGT
This sequence comes from Parietaria judaica, assembly GCA_954871525.1. NCBI lineage: Eukaryota > Viridiplantae > Streptophyta > Magnoliopsida > Rosales > Urticaceae > Parietaria > Parietaria judaica. The sequence goes on along the minus strand of OX940860.1, from coordinate 26,359,493 downwards.
TGAACCATAGATTATAAAATAAAAAAAATCGAGAACATGTTTATAAGACAATTTCAATTTACTTATCTTTGGATGACAACACGCATTATAAATAAAGTATACATTTATTTCAATATATGCAAACTTATATAATTTTTTATGCGATATTTGTTATCAGGCATGTATTAATAGTGTAAGAGTAAAATCGATAAGCATAAAAAAGTAAAACGTTTCTTTATATATATGATTTTTATATTGTGAAATAAGCATATATAATCTCAGTTTCTATCAAATTTTACCTTATAAAGGATCAACAAACATGTGTTATATTTTTCTTTAATTATTGATTACCAATGTTTGTGAAAAAATTTGTGTGAAACACATGTTTTGTAATAGTTTATTTTTATGTCATTACATAAGTGTTTTTTTTTCTTTGTTCAAGCTTCATGCTTAAATATTAATATATGGCATTATCAGAAATTTTGAAAGAAATATGATAATTATCTTATGAAGAATTATAACTTACCTACTATGCTTTCACTATTTGGTTCCAATCCAATTTTAAATAATTAATTTACGTTAATGAAAGTAGTCAATTTATGCGCTAACTAATACAACCAAATATATAGCTATTGTTAATGTAGGGCCTTACTGATTCATGAATTTCATAAGTAGAGGCTTACGGGCCAGTAAGAAATATCAAAGTAAAATATATCAATTTTTTTTTTTTTTTTTGAAGGAATATATCAATTGTTAATTGAAGGGCCGATTCATGAATTTCATAAAAGGAGATGTTTATCAGACAAAGAATTATCAAAGTAAAAAAGGTTCATAATGTTATCTTATTATATTGTTGTTTATATATATAAAAAAAAAGGTAGATCAATATATTACCGACCAAAAACAAGCAATTACTAAGTTTGATATGATAAAGGTCTTTCATGATTAAATTAACAAATTTAATAAATACTTTCATTTAATATTTTAATCGGTAATTTATCTTCGCGCGGTACAATCCACTAGTATATACTAAAAGTAGTATAATAGAGAATAAGGAAATCTTAAATCTTTAATTACCCAAAGTTAAGATTCCAACAAGTGTCCCTCAAAAAAAAAAAAAAATTCTAACAAGTTACTAGGGTCACTAAACCCCAATTACACCGTACTTCAACATTTTTATTTTTACCTAAGCCAATTTTCTTTTATTAATAGATAAATTATGAACTATGGGGCCTCGGACTATGGCTCGCTCTAAACCCACGCCCACCCACACTATTTATGAAAATCGTATAGGTATAGTCCATCGATTATGTTGTACTCGTAGAGTCGGATTAATACAATCATAATCACATTTTTAACTCTTATGAAAACTCCATCAATATACCAGTTTCATCCTCAGTATAGCTGTAAATTAAACTTTGCGATGATTTTTGACAACATGTCTAAAACATTACTTTTAATTCAAACTTTTTGGTTTGCTTTGTCTTAGTTGAGTTAAATAAATGTTACATTTGCCTCTTTCTTTGTATATAAGTAATATTTTTAGTGATTTGATTTATTTATTTTTACAATTAAGAGCAATTAATTAAGTAAAACATACAAACCGTTATTATTCTCAAATATATTAAATCTAATTTTTATCCTTTCTTTCTCTCAACTTTTTAAAAGAGTCACCCGCTAATCTAAAAATACATATCATTTCAATTTGACAGTATTGTTGTCTTCTATAAATAGCTAACCTTTTATTTTCTAAATATAAAAATACTATGTGTTACGGGTATTTTACGCAATTGATTTAATATTAATTAACATAAGAAAATTTATTTGAATTAATTTTTCTTTTATTAATTAATTAATTATAATCAATTTTGCCCCAAAAATATTCACCGGAAGCCCGTTTTTAAAAAATAAAGGGTCCAGATGATCCCAAGAATATCAAAATACCCAAAATCGATATAAAATTTGTAAAAAATGGCCTCGGGAAACACCCGGGGCCTCCGGGACACGCAGGGAAACTCCCGAGCGGGCCCCACAGGCCCCCAAAGGCCAACCGCCACGTGGCAGCGGCTCTGCAGGACCACCAAGGGTCAAACCCTGTCCCTCCACGTGTTGCCCAACCACTGGATGCGCCAAGAGGCTGACATCAGCCCTGTGACATCAGCTAACGTCATCAGCTTGGAGGCCAAGCTTCCCATGCGCGCCGCCCACGTTTGCCGCGCGTGAGGGCGCGTCCGGCGTCGGATGGGGACGCCGATTGCGGCGTTGGATCGGCCACGTCCTGAGGATGCGAAAAACTATATTATTTTGCACCAGGGGCCTCCCGAATCAAAAGATAATTGCGTTTGAATCCCCGGGTTCTCTTATAAATAGAAGCTCGGTTTTCACTTAACGGGAATTCGATTCTCACCCCGAGAACTCGCCCTAAACTCTCTCTACTCCCTCTAGAACTCGCCTCCCCTCAAATATCACTCTAATGTTGAGCGTCGGAGGTGAATCAGGGGGTACTTCCCCCGGTTCTCCCTGATCTCGGGTGTTGTTTTGTCCAGGTTCTGAGAGAGAGAAAACACAATTGAGCGGAAGCTCTGGAGAAGATTCTGGCACGATCTAAGACCCTCCTTGCCAAGGTTCTAGATCCGTGAGGTGCTCGTTCTATCCACTGGTATTGTATCTCCGGCAGATATACTGACTACGCGGATATCCCGGTGGTCAGGAATCCGTTTTTGGTGTCCCGAACCTGTAATCCGGGCCAGGCCAAGTCCTGGCCCTATTAGCGACAGGTAGTGGAGTTTACCACTGGTTTCTGATCATTGAGTCAGTGGAGGGTCCGTTTGACTCGAAAGTCCAGGAGCCCAAGCCCGAAAGTCATAAAAGTCAACAAGACGACATTGGGCCCGGCCCAACACGAGCAATTGGGCCGCTGAATGTTTGAGGCATTTTTCTGCATCTAACACTATGCATATACGATGATATCATTAGGAGAGGCGGATTTCTTTTACGCCCAAACCCACTACTTACTCAAGACCAACTTGAAATTGAGAACCGAGGCAAAAAAATTCACAACTATATACCGCGGGATTTTCTCGACATCTGAATAGACATCTCGCTTGGCTCATTAACAAAGAAAATAATATACTGCTGTACTTTATATTTTTATAGGCCTATCCCCTTTATCAAGGTCCTTATATAAAAAAAAAAAAAAAAAATCGTTTTAGAGAGAATTTTTATTGAAATTATACAAAGCACATTTTTTTTACTAACCGAAAAGTGACAAAAGCACGGATTACACATTTCATTGACTAGCCGAGCTACATAAAATCCACGCGTTTCTATTAAATTCTCGTGTCTATTTTAATATCTTGCTTAGCCTAAACATGTCTTTAATCCCATTTTAGGAGAAAACCAATCAACATAAATATTTCCTAAATTGTTAATGAAGAAACAATAATTTACAACAATTTGGCACGTGCTGTTTACTTGAATCAGTTTGACCGGGGGAGTGGAAGCAAGAAATTTAGGCACAACTAAAATCAGTGTGCCACGAACCAAAACGTCGACGTTTAAGGAGGCCAAATGATACTGACCATATATAACCGGTGAAAAACAATAAACAATTTAAACTTAATAGCTATATAAATACTTAATGTTTTTCTCTGCTGTAATGGACAAAATTATTTTTTTATGATCAAATTTTTTTAATGTTCACTATTTTATTTTTTTTATCATAATGTCTATTATTTTGCTTTTTAAAAAAAAAATCATTCACTATTTCAAATAACTTAATGAGACGTTTGATGTACGATCAAGTGTTGGAAATCATTCACTTTCGATCAAAAGAGAATTTTGTTAAGAACTTATTTAAGATTCTATGTTTCTTAAAGTTGATTAAGAAAAAATAAAAATAAAAATAAAAAATACCGAGCTTTAGAATCTTTTACGGTGAAAAAAAAAATTCAAGTTTCTACACCACTATAAAAAAAAAATAGATACTTATCTCGATTAACCTTTAATTTTGGAATCTAATTTATTATTTAAAGTGATAACTGCGGTAAAGTACTTAAATTTTAATCAATTAGAACAACATAAATTCAAATGTAAAAAATAATAAGAATAATACCCAAAGTGAATAAAAATAAAGTACTATATTTTTTATTTTTTTCAATGAACATTTAGCATAGTTCTATTGAATTTTATTTAAAATACACATTTATATGTTTATTATTCAATTATCTAGTATCTTTTATAATTTGAATTCGACGAAAAAACTGGACAAAAAAATATGCCGCCTTATAATTGTTGGCTTAGATACTTTTGCACTAATTTTTCTGTTTGAACTCATACTGCCTCAATTAATCAAAATTGAAATACTTTTGCCGTAATTATTTCTTATTTAAATAAGAAAATTAATCAAATGAAACCCCTATCTTTCGTCTTTAGACTTTTCGGGCCCAAAAATAAAATAAAATAAAAATGCGTTAGATAGCATAGACGGAACGAAATTAAAGAAACCACAGGAAATTTTCTCATCTTTTTCTCAGCTTCCAAACACGATTCGGAACCCTAGCCAAAAAGGGCTTTTCGATTCTGATGAGATTTCCCAATCCCACGCCACACTAGCACCAGCCTCTTCGCGGATCTGGCTCGATCAGAGGTTAGCGTTCTCTTATTCTCGTCAATTTTCTCGTCTTTTGAGTTTCTGGTTTTATTTTTTTGTTGTTGCGATGATTTGTGTTTTATGGATGTTTGATCCGATTAAGGTTTCGGTATCGATCTCGGTGCTTCGAATTTTTGCTCTTTTTTTGTGGGTTTGTTATTGCTTCTTTGCTGCTTCACTTGCGTTTTTGTTGGGTCGAATTTATGTTTTTACATCTATTTCTGCGTTATATTGTGCTATACTGTTGTTCGTATGGATTAAAATTGGATAATTATTTGTTTTCCGGAGATGTTGACTTTTTTTTTTCTTAGTAGATTTTCCCCTAAATTTATAAAATCTAGGATGGTTGAACTGTTTCAATTTGCTAAATATTTTCATTTGGTTGTACTAAGTTTGTTGGTTATCTGAGATTAGAGGTTTAATGTTTGGTTTCTGTGTTTGATAAGACAACGAATAAGGGAATATGTTTGTATTGGAAGGAAGTATTAAACAAGTTATGACCGGGTTCCGGTTTGGAGTATAAGCATCAATGACTTTTTTTGCGTGATCTCGCAAAGTCGCTGCGTCTCATGTTTGTTTGGCTTCTTAGTCTGCTTTTGGGCCTCGATGTTTTCTGTTTTCTCAGATGGGAATTTGTTGGGTAATTTTGGAAATACATACTGTGTTATGGTTGGAAAACACGTTTTAATTCGAATTGTTCACTACCACTGACGTGGCTTAACAACGTTGGCAACTACTTTACTATATAATTTTTAAAATATGCGGCAAATCATTAATTTCGTGTATATTCTCTCGTGCTTGATTTAAACTGTTGCAGGTGAACAAATCTGATTATCGCGATCTATCTTTAAATAATTACATCTCTTGGAAAATTTTAGGCATGGAACTTTTAGTTGATTATGTTCTTATATTCTTTTCTGGTTTCTTCGATCTCCGTGATTGAAATTTTTACCGAATATATGCAGGTTCAGTTCTGTTATATGTAGTCAAAAGTACTTGATGGGTGATGATAATACAGAAAGATAAAATGTCTGCTCCTTCTTCAAGGGAGCGTGCCCAGCAGCTACACGACAAGGTATCTACTGTTTCTGAATAAACATTTGTTATTTGAGATGCTCTTTGTCACTATCTTGTGGAATTTTCAGTTAGGCTCTATAATAATTTAAAATATTTTTCTTTTATGCAATTATTTTTACAGATACTTGAGTTAGAGAATAAGCGTCGGAGGTCCGCACAAGCACGAGTTCCATCGGATCCCAATGCATGGCAGCAAATCCGTGAAAATTACGAGGCGATAATTCTTGAGGATTATGGGTTTTCAGAACAGCATAACATTGAATATGCTCTGTGGCAGTTGCATTATAGGAGAATTGAGGAACTAAGAGCACACTATAACACAGCGCTTGCTTCTGCTTCAAACCCATCTCAAACTGCCAAAGGCCCTTCAAGACCCGATCGAATTACAAAAATTAGGCTGCAGTTTAAGACCTTTCTCACAGAAGCAAGTGGATTTTACCATGATTTGATAGTGAAGATAAGAGCGAAATACGGGCTTCCGCTGGGTCATTTCTCTGAGAATCTCGAGAACCAAAATGGCATGGAGAAAGATGGAAAAAGATCAACTGAAGTGAAAAAAGGGCTGATATCGTGCCATCGTTGTTTGATTTATTTGGGTGACCTGGCACGTTACAAGGGATTGTACGGAGATGGTGACTCCAAGACTCGTGAGTTTCAAGCCGCTTCGAGTTATTACTTGCAAGCCGCTTCTCTTTTTCCGTCAAGTGGGAATCCACACCATCAGGTTCGTAAGAAATAGTATTTTTTAATTTTATTAATGGTTCGTTGATATTGAAAAGAGAAATTTCAGTTAGTAATTTTTTATCGATTTTTTCTCAAAATTTCAGCTTGCGATCATAGCTTCCTATTCGGGGGATGAATTGGCGGCTGTCTATCGATATTTCCGGAGTCTTGCAGTGGATAGCCCCTTCTTAACCGCAAGAGAGAACTTGGTTGTTGCATTCGAGAAGGTACAGTTGCCCTTTTGACATTTGAACTGTTTTGGCTCTTCCAAAAAAACTTAAATTCTTCTTACGTTACGTTAATTTATAAGACAACTTTGCTCCTTTTATGTTCTTTAAAGCTAGTTCTTTTTGTATTCTATTGCCTACTGGTATAGTGCTTTCAATGCTCGTAAATGTTCTAAAATGAACAAATAAACCCTCTTGAATAATAGATTCCATATCAACAAGTACATCTATGATTCTATCACATTAAAAAGTTCTTCTGATTTTGTTGACTACATATCTTGTAAGAAACTAAGTATTGGGTGGTGATTTTTTAATTAATAAATGGGTGGTAATAATGTCTTTCAAATGGTAGAATTAAAACAGTTCGTTGATTCTTTGGGCAGAATCGTAATTCTTACTCTCAACTATCCGGGGAAGCCCCCTTGGTCAAGGATTCAACTGCTAGATTGACTGGCAAAGCAAGAGGGAAGGGAGAAGGAAAAGTTGTATCTAAAGATATCAGCAACGAAACTACCCTTGTCAAGGAAGACAGTTATAAACAATTCTGCATCCGATTTGTTCGTCTAAATGGTATTCTTTTCACACGCACAAGGTAATTTCTTTTACCACTGAATACCATGGTTTATGTTTTTATTTTTTTTGAGTAACTGGCAACAATCCCCCCTGAAATTTACTCAGTAAACCACTTTGCCCCCAGAACTTTTGTTTTGTGTAAAATACTCCTCTGATAGAGATGGTTATCAACGTGATCTTGATGACCAAAAAGTAATTTTTAGGTATTCTCATTTCAGTTTAACAATATCAGTAATAATGATTTTGTAGTTAATAGTCACGACAATAACAAGTTTAGCAGTTATATAACGAAGAGGAGATATTGTGCATCAAAATAAAGTTAAGGGGGGTGAAGTGCACTTGTGAGTAAAGTTCAGAGTGCATCATTGCTCTTCTCTTGCAAAACTTCGTCTAATATAGATATAAATACCCGTTCTTTTCTAATTGCACTTCTATTTCTTTTTGCCTTTTTGTTTGTTTGTTTATATAGCTTGGAAACATTTGGAGAAGTTCTTTCTCTAGTGAGCAGTGGCTTGTTCAAGTTGCTTTATTCCGGACAAGAAGATGAGCCGACTTTTGGGGCCGATGCTGCCGAGTCGGGGCTTATAATCATAAGGCTTGTTGCAATTCTTGTGTACACAGTTCACAATGTGAACAGAGAATCTGAAGGCACATATGCAGAAGTTCTACAAAGAAAAGCTGTTCTCAAGAACGCATACACTGCAGTTTTCGAGTTGATGGGCCACATAATAGAGAAATGTGTGACGCTTCGTGATCCTTGTTCGAGCTTCTTCTTACCTGGAATTCTGATTTTTGTTGAGTGGTTGGCTTGTTGCCCAGAAGTTTCCGCCGGAAGTGATGTGGATGATGAGAAACAGGCTGTTGTTAGGTCAAAATTCTGGAGTTTCTTCATAGCTTTCATGAACAAGCTCTTATCTGCTGGATCAGTGACCATGGATTTCGATGAGGATGAGTCTTGCTTCAACAACATGAGCAGCTACGATGAAGGGAACACCGAAAACCGACTGGCTTTGTGCGAGGACTTTGAATTGAGAGGGTTTGTGCCACTTGCTCCAGCGCACAGCTTTTTGGATTTTTCGAGGAAGCGCTCGTTTGGGAGTGACAGCCAGAAGGAGAACAAAATACGCATTGAGAGGATTTTGGCAGCTGGCAAGATTCTAGCTAGTTTGGTCAAGGTTGATCATAAAGCCGTGTGCTACGATTCTCGGGCAAAGAGGTTTGTAGTTTTGGATGATACATCGGTGTATTCAGCTATTTCCAGTAAAGCTGATACGGCACAAGAAACTCAAGCTCTGGAGAAACCAAGTTTTGAGGACAATGATGATGAAGTGATAGTCTTTAAGCCATTGGTGCTGGAAAATCGGCCCGAAACGGTTACTCTAAATTTGTCAACTTACGAGGGGTCTGTTTCCAAACCGATTCAGAAAGTTTCTGCAAGTGACGTTACATATAGCGGTGCTGCTTTTTCATCCCTCCATGAGCATGTTTGCCATCAAACTTCTATGGTACCTTCATCCATTAATAATGCTCAACCTTTTGTCTCAAAGTGGATGACTGAAGAAGCTTATCTTGCTAATGGGGTGGGAAATATGAGCCTAATGGGAAACGGACACGAAGTGAAAACTGATCTCCAAGGAATCAATTCCGTTTCCTTCCAAGCCCCGGTTCCATTTCAGCAGTCTGCCAATGAAGGCTTCATAGGTATGAGGCTTACGGGAAATGGGCATGAAGTGAAAACCGATCTCCAAGGAGTCAATCCAGTTTCCTTCCACGCCCCGTTTCCGTTTCAGCAGTCTGTCAATGAAAGCTTCGGAGGTCTGAAGCTCATGGGAAACGGGCATGAAGTGAAAGCCAATCTTCAAAAAGACAATGCTGTTGCCTTTCACGTCCCTGTTCAGTTTCAGCAATCTGTCAGCGAAGGCTTAGGAAATATGAGGTTCCCGGGGAATGGGCACGAAATGAAAACCGATCTGCAAAAAGGCAATCCCGTCTCGTTTCAGCAGTCTCTTAATGTTCCTCCATACAGTAACCACATAAAAGCTCCAGAAACTTCTTTCCCATCCACGCCTGACGCTATTTCACAATCCATTAGAACTTCAATGTCTATGTCGACCGGCTTGAGAAGAGCTCCAGTGGGCCGACCCACTAGGCACCTCGGCCCACCTCCCGGGTTTAGCCATGTGCCTACCAAACAAGTCAATGAAGGAATATCTGGTGCTGACGTGGCAGGCGAAAGTCAAATAGTGGATGATTATAGCTGGTTGGATGGATATAATCAGGTGCCACCATCTTGGTCAACAAATTCTGGATTTCCATCAAATTCACACCCATTTCCCGACACTACTACCAACGGGTTTCCTGGCAATACCAACTTCCCCTTTCCCGGGAAACAGCTTCCAAAAGGTTGGCAAGATTATCATGTGCGCGATAGTCTTAAACAAATGGTACTGACATTTCTACAAACCTTTATCTTTCTTCTGTCGACTTTAAATATTTGAGTTTGATCAAAACGCCCTGAGTAATACACTTGATTTGGTTGGAAGTGCCCAAAAAGTTATTTTTGAATTTGGGACTTCCTTTTCGGATTCTATGTAAAAAAAAAAATACATAAACGCAGTTAATTCCCAATTTATAAATCGACACTAACCCTAGATTCTTATCGCAGCATGAGCAGCAAATCCAGCAACAGCAGCAACTTAATGGTAATCAGCATGTGAATCAAGTGGCTGATCAATATCAGGCACAGTCCGGTTTGGCTGGTCGTTACTTCGTGTGATGTCATTCCAATGAGGTATGTGTATATTTGGTAAGATTTTCTTGGATTTGGTTTATTTAATGATCAAAATCTGCTCTAATTAGGCGTGTATAATTGTTATTAGGGTCTTGAGAACTGTGCTGGTAATTACTGCATCCTTTTGTTACCCAGTTTGAACTCGGAATTTGAAGCCTTATCAATGTTGAATTTAATGGAGGGTTTGCACTTGGCTTCTTGCTGGAACTTGCTAATGCACAGGTAAATTACACAGTGGTTAAGTTTCTGCGTATTTCACATCTCGCCTTCAATTTATTCCTACATTCTCTTGATTTTTTTCTGGTCGGTGGCGAGAGAATTATGATTTTGAAAAAAAAATGGAACCGGATTCCAGATTCCGGGATACCATATCATCATTACTAGCTGTAACCTACATATTTTTTTGTGGACTTCTTTTTTATAAATGTGGTCTAACTGATATTATGAACACTGTTTGAGTGCAGATTCTGCTGAGCTTTACTGGTCGGAGGATGATGAGAACAGAGATACGATTTCATGATCCGAACCTCCGAAGAATGAATCACTGCCTCGTCTGGATAGAACCGTGTTTACTAGTAAGAAGGATCGACCGCTCGATTAAATTCTTGAATCAGCCTTAGCTTTTCGGAAGTTGCTATTGCCGGAAATAGCAAAGGCGGCGATTCTGGGTTTTTGTGGCGGCAAGCTTTGGGAAATTTTAAGTCAGCCGCCACTGGTTTGATTGAACTGGTAGAGTGTTACTCTTGGTGGGTTTCCGAAAATGGATATAATAATAATAAGAATAACAAATAGCATATTTGGGATATGTTTTTTTTCTTTTTTCTTTGATGTTGATATTAAAGCTTCAAGACTGCTCTCTTTTGAAGCCGATTCGGTACTTCTTGTTATGGAAATAATGTTTGAACTCTGAACCTTAGTAGTATGCTTGTTGTGTTTTTTCCGCTTTCACCGCGGATTATCTCCGAGCAGTTTTACTACAAGCAGTTTTGCATTTTTCAGTTTAGTTTTTAAGCACATGGATTGGATTACAACTAGTGGTTTAATTTTCCTTCAAAAAAAATTAATGGTTTAATTTTAGTTGCATATTGTCAAGAAATAGAAAAAAATTAAGGACATCCTATGATATGATTAGTTTTTTGAGTATTTGGCACGAACACCCCTAACCAGAGGGAGCTCACTAACTCTACAAAATTATGAATTAGCTTAAATTTTTCCACAAAACTATAAATTTAATATATGTTTCAATTTTGAGTACATCAAATAGTGACTAAACATCCAATAAAAAAATGTCATTTGCTATACATTGAAATGGCAAATGTATCTAAGTTTAAACAGGATTAACGGTAATATATATTCAAGTTCCATTTTAGAGATTAGACTTCAGAGTACTCATGTCACTCTTTTCTTTTATGTTTTAATTATATAATATATAATGCTGTTGTTGTGAATCATAGAAAACGTATTGGATATTATCATTGGAATTTAGGCTTCAACAGCCCAAAACGTGAATGGAAATTATACTTTACAGTATTGGTAAATTCCCCCACAATAATGCAAGTTATAACGTTATACACAAGGTCCAAATGCCAGCAAATCGTAAACTGATCGCAAGTTCAATTTACGGATGTACTGAGGGTTTCGTAAGATATTTAAAAGCCGCAATCAATGGGTAGACCATAAAACCGATGGGCATATCGCAAGTATTTTCGTAACAATAATAGTATTTATAAATATAGGTGATATATTTTTTTAATAACTAAATTTACTAAAAAAAATAGAATTTAGGATTATATCAGTTTTTATGTGGTTTTTAAGTATCACTATTCTGTTTTTAGAGTTTTTGTGCAATTTTTATGCGGTTTATTTACCTATAATTTAGTTATGATTTTTAGTAAAACGATAATTGAGTGTGTCAGTTTTAAACTCAACATCTCCAATTTGCAGTCTACCCCCGGTTTACTTGCGGTGTGCCCTGTTTTTGAAAACCTTGGTTATTATTTTTTATATATATATATATATAAATACTAATAAAAAATCCCAAAAATAAGTCAAAGTGAGTAACGTATAGACTATAGAGTATGGACTATACACTATAGAGACTAATTTGAATGAATTTATTCTCTGAACTACATTTTACACAAGTCACAGCTCACTCATTAACATATACATATATATAATAAATATATACACTAAATCACATCTCATTTTAAGCACAACAATCTCTCTCTCTCTCTATCTATGGCGGCCACCACCGCCATGGCAATGTTTCTCCTCTCCCTGGCCGTTGCCGCCACTGTCTCCGGTACCGAAAGCCCGATCAAAACGGTGGTCGTTTTGGTGATGGAAAATCGATCCTTCGACCACATGCTGGGGTGGATGAAGCGCCTCAACCCGGCCATCGACGGCGTCACCGGCTCGGAGTCAAACCACGTCTCCGCCTCCGACCCAGCCTCGCGCCGGATCTTCTTCTCGAACCGCTCCCACTACGTCGACCCGGACCCGGGCCATTCGTTCCAGGCCATTCGCCAGCAGATATTCGGGTCCGAGGACGACACCACTCCGACCGGGCCGGCCCGGATGAACGGATTCGCGGAGCAGGCGTTCGGGATGGACAAGACGGGGGGCATGTCGGAAGCCGTCATGAGCGGTTTCGATCCGGACAAGGTTGCAGTGTACAAAGCTCTCGTCTCCGAGTTCGCCGTCTTTGATAGGTAATCAGATTCATGCTTTTCCTAATAAGCTTTTTTCATAGTAGATTACTTAATAAGTGTTTTGAGCTTGTGATTATACAAGATTACAATCCTCTATAAATATATATATATATATATTTACTGTTAAAAATTTTCAATCCTCGATCGACAGAGTGAAGGAAAAAATATCTTTACATGTATTATAGTAGTGAAATTATGAATGACAATCGTATATTTGTCCATGTTACATGTTTATTTATTTTGCTATTAAATATGAGTGGGTAAATTAAATAGTGATTTATTTAGTTATAAATACATATAGAATTAGAGATACATGTACAATGCTCTGAATGTATAGCATTAATTTCTAATTCAAGTATTACCACTTTATTAGGTTACACATGGTTTTTACTGAGAATTTTTGACGAGTGTATATTATATAATATGTATTATTTAATTTCTATAAATTCTCATAATAAATGATAATGAATGAGCTGTCTTTATATCGACTCGTGACCTCTTTAAATTACTATGTATGAAGCCAAACTCGTGATAGTGACATGGCAAAGTACCATATAATAACCACGTGGCTACAATATCTGCCCATAATATATATATATATATATATATATATATATATATATATATATAATTTTCTTCAACTTAATAAACCCAATAATTGGAGACTTAAGTAGTTGATACGGATTAATTAAAGTCTTAAAATCATTCTTCAGATTATATATATATATATATATATATATCGGTTTTGGAAAAAACAAAAATAATAACCGGGTTTTGAGGAAAAGAAGAAACATCTGAAGCAATCTTCTGCAACTCGCGATGTCGCGATGCATCGCGACTCGAATCGCCAAAATCGCGAAAATGGCTGTCGCGATGCGTCGCGACTGTGCCAAATCGCGATGCATCGCGATGCGTCCGATTGATGACGTGGCGAGGTGAGATTAAGCGAGAGAATTTGGCGTGGATTTTCACCACAAATCGCGACTCATCGCGAGTTTGACCAAATAATCGCGACCCATCGCGATTTTGCCAAACCCGTCGCGACCCATCGCGATTGACCCAAACCCATCGCGAGTTGCAGCTGGGAAGGATAGTTCTAATTTTATTTTATTTTATTTTTTCTTTATTTTGATTCTTTTTTTTTTCTTCTTCAAATTTGCTTTTACAGGATTCCCTTCATTAAAATTACATTCAACTGTACATGGTGGATTTTTGTTTTGTACTTGAAAGTTAACCAATATATAACTTCTTCACAATGAAATGGCTATTATTATTTAAATAGTGAAAGAATAATCCTGTAGTAATTAAATTAAATTATTCCGCTGAAGGAATAATAATTACGTAAGCTCTATAGTATAGCTTCAATGGTCTCTATGATAAGAAGTAGTACGGTACAAAAAATGATCCCAAAAGATAAAGAAAACATTATGATTAAACCGATATATAATGTTTAAAAAGGGTTAATTTGATACAATATTATTATCATTCAAGGGTAAAATGATAATATATAAAATTATCAGGTCAAAATAATTAAAACATAGAAATAAAATTTTATTCCTCATGTTCTGAAATAAATTAAATTTTAAAATAACATCAAATTAAAGAAGTAATCTACTATTTTTAAGAGAGACTCTGGAAGCCAGTTTAACTATGACATAACCATATTCATGGAAGGTGGTTCGCCTCCGTCCCATCGTCAACGCAGCCGAACCGGATGTTTGTTCACTCCGCCACATCTGGGGGCGCGACAAGCAACATCCCGACGATGCTGGCAAAGGGCTACCCGCAACGTACCATCTTCGAGAGCCTCGAAGACTCCGGGATCAGCTTTGGCATTTACTACCAAAACATCCCGGCTACGCTCTTCTTCCGCAACCTCCGCAAGCTAAAGTACGTCACCAACTTCCGCCCGTACTCGCTCGCCTTCAGGCGCGACGCTGCGCGCGGGAAGCTACCGAGCTACTCCGTAGTGGAGCAGCGCTACATGGACACGAGGCTCTCGCCGGCCAACGACGATCACCCGTCGCACGACGTGTTTCAAGGCCAGATGTTCGTGAAGGAGGTCTACGAGACGCTCAGGGCCAGCCCTCAGTGGAACCAAACCGTGCTTGTCATCACATACGACGAGCACGGAGGATTCTTCGACCACGTTCCCACGCCCGCGCAAGGAGTCCCAAGCCCCGACGGCATAGTTGGGCCCGAACCGTTTTTGTTCCGGTTCGACCGCTTGGGGGTTAGGGTTCCGACGATAATGGCCTCACCGTGGATCGACAAGGGCACTGGTGAGTCCTATCTCTCTCTTTAGCATTAATAAACATTATTCTTCATGTAATTAATTAGCATATTAAATTATAATATCGCTCTTCGTAATGCAGCTCCCTATGAATAAAAAGGTTATGATTACAAAATTATCCTCATGTTCTAATATAAATTATCCTTATATTATAGTCGCCTTTTGTATCTATCCTACATTCATAAATAATAAGTATTTACCATTTTTTGTTTTGTTTTTTTGGTTAAGAAAAAAAAAAGTTTAAAAGAAAGTATATTGCTTGGTTAACAAGTCACCAAGCTGCTTCTTATTTTCACACTACTTTATAGAAAAGCAGAAGAATAAACAAATATCCATCAAGTTGGTTTGGCTTTTACTCAGTTTGTCAATGCATAAGTGTTGCCGTTCAATTAATTGTTGACCTATATATATATATATATATATATATCTATATATTGCGGGCAAGAAAGATATGATAAGCATATATATTATATGATTTTGTTTTTTCTTTTTGATGTGAATTCAATTATAGTGTTGGTTTGGAATTGGATTATTACTTTGACTTTCACGTACTGTTTGTTGAGCTTCTTTTGTATCGAGAGACCACAAAGTCATGAAAACTTAGTAGTTGTGAATATGAAAAGTATAATTAAATGTGACCACATAACATATCTTACTCTAATGTAGAGGTCCCAATAGTTGTACCTACAAAAGTAACTTAATTTTTTTTTACTTTTCTTTTATATTTATTGCGTCAATAAAAAAAAGTACTAGATTTGTTGGGCTTATATATGAAAAGCAAATGGGTGTATAACAAATTTATTTATTGCATTTCAGATAAGCTGTAATATATAAAAATTGACTCTTAGTCCAGACCTAATTATTAGTGATAAAAATGTCACTGATTTACTACTCATAAATTTGAATAATGTGACCTAATAATAAAAGTATACGGGTTGAATAAAAGTTAGCACAGAATGAATTATATAATTAGATATACATATTTTGAAAGAATCAATGTATTCCGTTTGATTGCAGTTGTTCATGGACCCGATGGATCGCCATTTCCGACATCGGAGTACGAGCACTCTTCGATTCCGGCGACGGTGAAGAAGCTCTTCAACCTTTCTTCACCGTTCCTAACGAAGCGGGACGAATGGGCAGGAACATTCGAGGCCATTTTTCAGAAGAGAACAACGCCCAGAACTGATTGCCCTGGTTAGCCACATTTTATACAATCTCATGCATTATTACATAAAAGAAAGAAAAAAGATGAGTAAATGGCTGATAATAACAACAATGATATGATTAAATATGAAAGTTTTGTTTTAAGATTAGACACGGATCTTCGATAAATTAAAGGATATCAATATAGTGACATGGCATTATATATATTAAGTTGAATCTTTATAAAATAAACAAGTGATGCCTCAGTAGCTTCTATTGAAAGATTCTTTTTTTTTTCTTTTTTTTTTAGCATCGTGCTGAAAATAATACTAAATGTGCATAAATAAAGATTGATTAAACATAAATTGTACCCATAGATGTTCTTGAAGATAGTGTAGATGAGAATAAGAACTCAAGACTTAGGCCAAACCGTTAGTGACTCGTATTTAGAAATTATTGAGTACACTTTCACCATGGCATAATTCTGATTTTACACTGCCATATTATGTCCCTGGTTGCGAGGAAGGTCTATGTGTGCTTAAACCCGAATCTTCGATGCAGAGAAACTACCGATGCCGGTTAAGATCCGGGAAGGAGAGGCGGTGGAGAACGCCACACTGAGCGAGTTCCAACAAGAACTGATGCAGCTTGCGGCGGTCTTGAAAGGGCACAACTCACTCACGAGCTTCCCGGACAACATCGCCAAAGGTGTGACGGTCAAGGAAGGGAAAGACTACATGGAAGACGCGGTGAAACGCTTCTTTGAAGCGGGACGTCGTGCGAAGAAAATGGGCGTCGATGGCGAGCAGATCGTGCAGATGAGACCCTCCCTCACCACAAGACAATCTAAGCCATAACTAGACATATCCTATTATCTAAGGTGTGAGAAAGTGTGTGATTGTGAAACAGTACTGACCAAAACTTGTTAAAAGATGAAGAAGAGTAAATACTTATAATATATAAATATATATAAATTAATCACTATACGTATATATTTCACAAATTTAAAAGTTAGTTTGTTAGTTTAGTCAATGCTTGGCTTACATTGTTCTTGATGTTAAGAGTAAGTGTCATTTCTTGCTCAAGCTTGTAAAATATGAATTCAAGAAAACTTACTTCTAAGACTTTCGTATAGCAAAAAGTTGACTAGCAAAGACACAGACGAAAAAGAAAGAGCAAAAAAATCAGATGTACAAAAGAATTCTTCCCTCTTCGCCGTTGTACGTTGAATACTGAACATCAAAAGACTTCTTCCGAGTCGTCCATTATTCGTCGGAATATCTTTCTCCTTTTCATGCCGTGTCTGTCAATCGACTTTCCGGGAGGGATCGGTGAAGAATAAATAGTAAAGGAAAGAATCTAGGAACTGATATACATTTCCGTTTTCTCGCTTAAGTTGTCCCAACCGGGTATATTATTGCTCGCCTCATTCACCATTTTCACAAGCCTGACCTGCAACAAAGAGGAAAATTAACGCGTTATTTTATGTACTTTTATATTTATCTTCGTAAAGGGTATTTAGGTTTTTTAAGAAATAAGCCTACTTATGTCTTATAAACCTATTAAAGGCACCCACGTTGATTTTGTCGTTTTGACCCTCATTGGAGAGCTTGTGCCTTGCTCTCGAAGGAAAGACACTGTTTTCGCTTGATTTCAAATAAATTCCCGAGATTTATCACCTTCGAAAATCCCAATTGGCTTTGACTGTGGGTGTTTCGTTTCGGGATCTTTTTTTTTTTTTTTTTATATATATATATATTCTATTAATTTTGTTTCTAAATTTTTATATAAAATATTAGTTACAAAACCATCGAAGATAATCAGAGCAGAGTTATTAGCTTGTAATTTTGTGCTCTAAATTAGAGGAACTAAAGCAGTGTTATATTATTGTCTCTCTTTTATTATCTTTCATGCATTCTAATTTACCAGACGACATGCATTACGGTCCCGGGTTTGGAATCTCGTCATTAAATAGGCTTTTACGACCATTACCATGTACCCTTTTATCTAACCGTGGGATTCGATACATGTAATAATTCATTTTTTGCTGTCTGATAATTCTTCCGCCTTAAACGAGAATTGCATAAATAAATTTGAAGGTGAGCCACGAGACTAGTTAGAATTCAGCTCACTGGAAAAATTTAATAAGTTCTTAAGAGATGGAATTCGAGACAACATACCACACTTTCAGGAACTCCAGGGGGCGGAAGTGAAAGGTTTTTCGGCGGTGGACCACTCAAATATGATCTCTTGTCGAAACGCCATTCTCCGATTTTTCCATAAGTCAATTCTCCCTTTAAATTATAGTCACACCCGTAAGTATAATGGATGATGAACTTGCTTCCGACGTCCGTGTCCCATGGAGGCTGTATATATTTCGAGTGGTGTATATTAATTTGTGACATAAAAATGAAAAATAGCAAAAATTTACCAGGGAAAAAATGTATTATCAAACCTGAAGCATGAAGTCTTTGCGAAGAATGTGGCGGACGCCGTGTAAGGCCGACGCAACCGCATATGCATACCTTTATTCAAGAGAGATTTATACAAATATGAAATACAATGTCAGAAGCACAGAATCTAGTAAAATTGGAGGACAGAATAATTTTCATGTGTATTTCATAATGCACATTAGTCTATTTATATAGATTACAACTGGTTGAGAGAGTAAATGAGAAATTCCATAAGATCTAAATATTGGTACAATATTTTCCTTGAATTTTAGTTTTCGACAATAATGCACCCTACACTTTTAAAAATAGCACGGTAATTCCCATGGTGGAACTTATTCGCAAAAGGTGACTTGTTTGAGGGATAGTTTCATCAATTTTATTCTTTTTCTCCCGTCTTTATTTCCCTCTTAGGAATTCTTGAATAATTCACTCATTGATTGTTCATAATAGTCCTTAATCTAGAATATTGATCTTGTTCCGTCATTAATAGAGAGAAATACCTTGTATTGCGCATAACTTAACATATCTCGTCATATTGCACATAACTTAACATACTGTCCTTACTGCCAAAACTTAAAATTTCAGGGGCAAACTGCACCAACATGCAAAGTTGAGAGGGGCATTACTGCCAACTGAAGTATAGAGAAACTTACATCTCAAGAACCCATCCAAAAGCTTCATCAGTCTGTGGATCATCTTTCATTCTCAAAGAAACATTCACCCATGTGGGAGCTATATCCTCCAACAATGACTGTAAACAAGACTTTGTTACTATACATTTCCGAGAAATATCGAATATACGAGGCAGATATTTCCGGATCAAGCCTCTAGATTTTATTTTCTGCAATCCTAATCTTTAATGGTATGCTATGTCCTCTAATATATTTGATTATTTAAGATGGTTTTAAAGGGTGAAGGTGTTTTATCGGTAACTGGTACCAACTTCGAAACCGGTTACGGGTATTTCTTAGTTCCGGTTATGAGATCCAGGACCGGGATCAGTTTACACAAATTGGGAGGTTTTTTGTTTTCAAATATAAATTATATTCACTATACCAACATTTTTTTTTCATGAAAAAAACAATTAACAACCTGGTTTAAACCAGTAAATCCCAGTTGAAAAACCGGACTTTTTACTGATCCAGTTTCCAATTTAAACCAGTAAAATACAGTTTTTTTTACTGGTCCCGGTGTCGGAGGAGTTTCTGAATTCCCAAAAAACCGGACTGGGAGGGAAAATTAGCAAATCTCTAATTTCACCCTTAGCTATTAGATTCCTTCAAAAAGCATTACCAAAAGCGCCAATTTGTATAACGTTGTTTCGTAACATATCATAAAGTAGAATTGAGAGGGAATTATTAATACCTTTTTAATAATAACAGGAGAATTGCCTATGGGATCAACATTATTTACTGGACCTTTCTCTGCTGGATAAAATTTTCTGATAATATCTTCATTCTCCACAGGCTTAATGTAAAAAAACGGAAACGCCGCCGGATGATTTCCTTTGGCCAAGTTGGGCAGAGGATTTACAAATATATGGTCGGGTTCCGCCATTAGAATGTACCTGCAACATGAACAAACAGATCCAAATACCAAAGATCAGATTTGACCAAGGTGTAAAAGGAAAAGAAAATTATTTGAACATGTATTTTAGAAAACCGACTCTTCTTCGATTGTTGCTTTCTCCAGCCATTGCACAAACGCCCACGGTCTGTTCAGGACAACATAACCCTGGTTCCGGTAACAATAAGATTCGAAGAAATTAATTATCATAAGAAGCAAAATATGATAAGAAGATTATGAATGTGCTAATACAGCAAAGAAGACCGCAATGTGAACCAGTATTAAACGAAGATTTTTTAATTAATTAGTCGATTTAAATCGTTCACACTATACATTAAACGCAATTTTGAACTGCATTGAAATGTTTTAACCAAATTAATTTAACAATTATCAGAAAGTTCATCTAATGAAAAGTTGAGAAAACTATAAAAATAAAATTTCAGCATTTTAATCGTATACGGCAAACTACACCAGACCAAAATGCTTAAACCACAGTAAATTAACAAGCATTGTAACACCAAGAATCATATCATTTAATGAAAATGTTGAGAGAACTACGATAAATTCTTACCCGATCCAAGCCCTGAGGAAGCGGCGAAACAACGAAGGTTGGAATCTCCTCCATCAAATCATCCGAAGAGCCCGAATGCAAAACCCGAGTGAACTTCCCCATGTCCGATCCGGGTGCATCCTTCATCTTCTTATACCAATAGTACATAACCCGGCACTGCCACTGGCTATAAGGAGCGTCCGTCGCGGTTAACGCCACATGAAACTTAGCATTAGAACCCTCGGATCGCCCCGTTTCCTCAGCCAACCGAACAAACGGGTCCAAATTATTCGACCCTTCGGAAGCCAAATTCACCGAGCTCGCACCCTTCCCGTGCATTATCATGGTTACCAGGTTATATGTGGCGAAGAAGAATCCGAGAGCCAGTAGAAGCAGAAGCATCGGCGACGCGCGCCCCATGTTTTTTCTCCCGATCATCTTCTTATCGTCTCAACGAAGAACAATCAACCCGAAACCATTCCTAAATCAATCCAAACTCAACCTAATTGAACCTTTCCAAACTGAGAAATTCCCAACACAATTAGTACTCTTCTCAAACCTTCGTGAAAACGCATGAATCTACCTGCATTGCAGTAACCAGATATCAAAAAAAGAGCCAGCTTTGATCAAATTACAATTACATTCGTATCAATCAAATAAAACGCCATTAAAATGATGGCAAAAAATCTAAAGAAATCGATTTACGATGACGCACTAATAAGAATTTTTCCAGGAACTGAAGGAATTTCCACGATCAGATCTGACAAAGCTGCTTGAAAAATCGTAACAAAATCGAGTTCGAAGAACTCGATTACAGAAACAGAGAGATCAAGCGAAACTGCAATGCAGTGTATCGCAGTTGCATACAGTTATTGCATTATCATATACACACACACACATATATATATATGTATATATATAGAACAGAACAAACTGAGAAGAAACGGAACCTGTAAAGAAGTTGATGAGAGAGTTTTGATAGCAGAGAGAAAGAGAGAATGCTTTGCTTGGAGTCAGGAAGGAAAACACGGAGCTTTGAAAAGGTAATTCATATGTAATTGTAAACAAGACAAAAAAATCAATATTATATTTATATTTAAAAATAAAATGAAAACTATATATCATTGGAAAAACTACAAAATCTGGCTATTGCACCGAAAAATCACATAAAAAAATGCACGGGGCTGGCGACTTGTGGCGGGGCCGTTCGGTTACTCGTCAGGTACTTGCCGAAACGGGTTCGGTTCAAATTTATATATATATAGAAAAAGGTAAACTAGTGATCGGAACAACCGGTTTTTGGTCACTCAGCAAGTTCTTGTACCGCGGTAACGGTTAAAGGTGATATTTTTCGGGTAATTGTGTAAATTAAGAATTAGAATAATTTTAGATCAAAAATAAAAAATATATATATGTCAAGATTTGGAAAAACAAAAACATGCATTATAGAATAGATTGAGCTGAGGGGTCAAAAAGTGTGCACAATTAATATTTTGATTGTTCAGTGTGAGTTGATTATTATAGTTTAATGTCTGTTAGTGGATTTTAATGTGTCAACACTGACTCAACAGATAATCCCAATGGATTTAATGGCTTTTTTAAATGAAGTGTGACAGAGAAAATGAGTATTAAAAGAGAAGATATGGATAAAATATTTTGATATGTGAGTACTGTGACCAATAAATGCTTTTAAGGATGATAGGTTAGTTCAAGAAGTACGAAGTGGTGCCTCTATTTAATGTTTTATTTTTCAGTATAAAGTCAAAACGTGTCAAAAATTGATTTAAATTCTACCTTAAAGATGACAATTGCACATAAAAACAAATAAGGGGCACGAAAGGGACGTATAAGAAAATATGGCGTGGGTTATTTTTTTTTTTTTTTTTGTATAGAGAATACCAACCCCGTCTCAGGAAGCCGACCCGACCTCGATTCAAACGGTCAAGTAGGATCGAACATCGGACTTCTTTAGTTGTCGATCCATTTTTCACGATCTAACACCGTAAAAAAGTTTTGTGTTGCACATCTATTATCATTTTCTTTCATTTTTAACGTAAGGAAAACAACGCACTACTTTATGTTAAAAATCAAAGGGTATTTCTATCATAAATTAAAAGTCATGAAGCAAAATGAGGCAACAAACAAAGTTTAGGGGTATTAATACCAATAACTCTATTTTATTTTAATTGGATCCGCTAAACGCCACAGTCTTATTCGAAGGTTAAATGCTTCACCGACAAGATATATTTATAATTAGTCGTGTCTTGTGTGTAACATTAAGTTTTAAAGTAGGTGAAAGTAAATAAATAAATAAATAAAGTAAGTGCCTTCATCATAGGATTAAGTATCTCAAATGTCAAAAGGAGATCATAAAGATGCCCAAACTGTTTTCACTTTCGATTAAAGACTAATCATTAATTTCACCAATCCTTGATGCTTAAAATTGAAAGAAATAGACTGTTCGAGTTTGAATAAAATTTTAGATTTTGGGAAGTAGTAAGTTCGGTGCGTTCGGTTTATTTTAAGGAATAATTGCGGTAAATATAGTCGAAGATGAAGTTATTTAATATAGTGTGACACGTTCTTAAACTTTTAACTCTACAATTATACACAAAGTCGTGAATTTTATGTTTTTAGTTAATTGAGTCATATGTGTCTCTATTAAAATAGAGATTTTTTTACATGTGTAGAACTCAAATTCAAATTCAAATTTTATACGTTTTAAGAATTGCTATGCTAAATTGAGACATACGCGTGAACATAATTCTACGTTTTGGAGACACATGAGACAAAACCAATCTGATGTGCAAAATTTATAGTATTGTATTCATTCAATTCAATTGAAAGTTTTATAATAGCACATGTATTACTTTAGATATTTTCGCGGTAATTATCTCTATTATTAACTCTCTCTCATTTTATTTGTCTCCAACATTATTATCATTATATTCTCGACAATAAAGTATCTAAAGAACATGTTGAGTTAGAAACAAATAAATCTACAAGCTAAACGACATGTTCTCGAAACGACATGTCAAGATCATGATCAATAGTGTTACTAAGCAAACATTGATAAGACACGACAATACTCCGATGTCTTCAAAGAACAAACGACATATTATCAACGACATGTTAGAAAAAACGACATGTGTAGTGTTATATTTTAATAAGAATACTAATTCAAATACCGGAGGCGGATATCACATAGTGGTTCTTGAAACCCTCCGAGAGAGAACCATCCAACACAAAACCCGGTAGAGCACGAAAAACCCGAACATGATTCCGACATTGACCCACCTCGGATCCCCGTCCAACCCCCGGTTTTTCAACACGCCGTCACCTGTAAGCAAGCACTCCTCGCCTACGCTGGCGAAGCAATCGTCTCTCCCCAAATACTCGTTTGTCAAAAGCGAATCGAGCGGATACCGATAAAGCGACACGTAGTACATGAACAGCCAGTACTTCGGAATCCGCTCCTTCGGGATAAAGTACCCGGAGAAGAGAAAAAACGCGCCAAGCACCGTGCAAATGAGTGAGTTCCCGGACACGAAATCCGGCGACACGGCACTCAGGAACAGCACGAGGGAGCTTGCCATGAGTATGATCTGCCACACGAAGAACACGAATAATGCGAACGCGCTCAAGCTAGGGTTTAACCCGACGATCCAATAAACGGGAATCGCAAAAAGCACAGCAACAACGAGCAGAAATGGCGAGAAGACGATCGCGTTGGCGATCACGTAGGACGAGACCCGGTAAGCGCCTCTAGAAGCTTCCTTCATGAGGACTTTCCGCTCTTGGAGGAAAATCGGGAGCGCCTCGACGGTGGACGACAAGAGGAAGCTGAGGCTGAAGGCAAAGAGGCCTAGGCGCTCGGCGATCCCGGCCTCGTCTTTCCCGACTTTCACGTACACGCTCCCAAGCCCAAACCCGCCAACAATAGCCTGCATCGTCCTCGCGAGAAAGAGCTGCTTCGTCCTGAAGATGATCTTCCAGAATCTGGAGCAGAGGAACACGATCTCCGACACGTTTGAGGAACAGAACTCGATGCTCGGTTCCGGAACATCGTTGACGGACTCGGATTGTTCTTCTTGGTGTGGCCATTGAGGGTCTGGGAGAGGCTCCGTGTAGTGATCTTCGAGGGTGTGGATGATTTCCATGGCGAACTCAAGCGGGTTGAGCTGAGCCGGGATCGGAGCTCCGGCTCGGGCAATTGTGACTTCGAGGGATTGGAGCGTTCCGTTGTGGACGACGCGGCCGTGGGAGAGGATCAGGAAGGTTGAGATGTACTGAAGGATTCTGTAGCTGGGCTGGTGGATGGAGAGAACTACGGTTCTTTGCTTTTCTCTGGCAGCCATTGATAGAAGCTCAACCACCTGTAAGTGTTGCTCTGTTAGTATAAAAAATCTTTCGGAATTCCGGAACTTCCAACGGACAAAATTTATAGGATTACCTGCAAAGCAGATGAGCTGTCGAGGCCCGACGTGGGCTCATCGAGAAGCAAAATGCCCGGATCGTTTATCATCTCAACTCCGATGGAGACCCTCTTCCGCTCTCCGCCGGAGATCCCTCGGCTCTCCCCGTCGCCAACGAATGTGTCACCCACACCGAGAAGCCCCAGCTCGCTCATCAGCCTCTCAACCCTCGCTTCCCTCTCCTCGCGGCTCGCTCCTCGAAGCCTGCATTCTGCGGCAAAGGCAAGCGTTTCTCTCACCGTCAGAAGAGGGAGGAGCGCATCCTCTTGAGGGACAAACCCGCAGAGCTTCCTCAGCTGCGAAGGCTCGGTCACAACGCGATCATTGACTGATATCGTGTCCGGGTCGAATTTCAAACCGTTAGACGCTCTCCCGGCAATCACGCTGAGGAGCGTCGATTTTCCAGCCCCGCTGGGACCGACAATAGCGAGAATCTCAGAGCTCCGAGCTGTGAACGAGACGGAATCGAGCGTGCGAACGGGCTTTGGCCTGCGAAGGAAGGAGAAGCACGTTGAGTTAACGTTTGCATGGTTTGTGTGGGATAGGTTTTTGACAGAGAGTTTGTGTGTCGTTTTTCGCTGTGGAGAGTTGTCGTTTAGAGAAGAATGGCTGGTTGAGGATTCTTCGATGGAGTCTGAGGTTGATGAGAAGCAAATGGGTGAATCTTCTTCGTTGGTTTGTGGTGCATGGAAGCAAATTGTCATGTTTTTTTTTTAATAATTAGATTAATGAGATGAATATTAGGGTTTTTGATGCATGAATATAGTGGTGATTGTGTAGTGAAGATGAGTATGGTACACCAAATCAAGAAGAATGTTGAGAGCTTCGTTTCGTTTATAGGTTGTAATTTGGTTGGTTTTGTTTGGTCATCTCATTTTACAAGTTTGACTAAAAGGGCATGCGAGCTTTCTATATTTAATTTCTATTTATGACCATACACTAAAAAATGATATAAAAACTATTGCTATATATATTTTTTTAAGGGAAAATTACGGCAAATATACCCAACCTTTGGTCAAACTTCCTCCCGTGTACCCAACCTTTAAAATTGGCGGCAAAAGTACCCAACCAGCGTTGACTGTGACTTTGGCTAAAAAATGTTAACTTTTGCCGTTAGCATAGTACACGTGTACATGCCACATAAGCCACCCGAAATTTATTTCTATAATTTTTAACTGAATTAATGGTTAAACTAACTGAATTAATCTATCTATCAGATTAATCAACAAATTAATCAGCAAATAATCTACCAAAACACACATGAACTAATCAAATTTCATACATATTAAACAACATTGAAAAAATATGTCATTGCAACGGACACGTGTACTATGCTAACGGCAAAAGTTAACGTTTTTTAGCCAAAGACACAGTCAACACTGGTTGGGTACTTTTGCCGCCTATTTTAAAGGTTGGGTACACGGGAGGAAGTTTGACCAAAGGTTGGGTATATTTGCCGTAATTATCCCTTTTTTTAATTGTTGATTATGCTACAAGGAACAAAAAGGAAATTAAGTTTAGAAAATCCTTAATTTTTAACTTGCTGATTATTGGTAAGAGAATAGAGCAAGCAAAAGCAGATTCCGTTTGTAAATTTATGTGGTGTGTTGTGCTAAATAATTTGAGAGGAGTTAAATATGTATAATTTAGAGTAAAAATGAAAAAAAAAATTATATATATGTTTGAAGTGAATTTAAACTCTTATGTATATATATATATATATATATATATATGAAATTTGGATTAGTTTTTTTTTTTTTTTCAAATATTCTGGAATTGGAACTTTAGTTTATTGGAATACACGAAACCCACAACTTTGATTATTGTAATTTCCGAACTGCACTGAGTTGGTCGTATTTTGTCAGGGTCCTCGGCTAAGTAAAATTTTGAGATATTAAAGTATTTGAAAATATATTTTTTTCATATTTAATTTAATATAAAATAATTTACAAAGAAATTAAGGCTCTTAAATTCGAGGTCTCGTATATTTGTGTAGTCATGTGAAACTTTTTGTTTAATTGGAAAGATGGATTAAGGTTTGAGGTGAAAGCTTCTATGTTAGGGATGAAAAGAGGTTGAACCAACACTAGAAGAGGCTGTTAATTGAACTCTTCAAGTAATAACAAGGTCATTTATTGGTCGATTTAGTAGGTTGTGTTTTGTTCATCTGATAGCTTTTAACACTTTGAAAAAATTGGTATATCGTGTCTTAGAAATCAATAATATATTTCTCTTGTACAGGTGCATTGATACTTTTAAAAACTTAATTATATATCACTAATGAAACAAACCAGTCTAAACTAGAAATCTCAAATGGGCCGAGCCGGCCTAGGCCCACCCGTCTCGATCCATAAAATAGTGGGTTCGCCCCGCCTCAATTTTCCTGAAAAAGTCAGGTTGAGTTTCGTTTTCATGGGCACACCCCGAACACGTCCCATCCCACTTAAAAGCTTGACCCGCCTCACCCCGCTCCGAAGCGACGGAGCTCACTAAACTCACCTCGTTTCTCTCTCTCTCTCTTTTTAACGGGTATGCCACCTACCGATAAAAAAATCAGAAAAAAAAAAATGTTATGCCGCTTAAACTTAAAGGGCATACCGTACAGGATTAGGACGATCCAAATAGTAACTCTCTACAATCATGTGTAAAACGAAAAAATAATCTGAACCTTGAAATCCGAATAATAGTAATATGTTAAACGTTTTAAGTATTGACTGTGAAATTTATCAAATAGAATTGCTACACTTGATAAAAATTATCACTTATATATGCGACATAAATTCGTATATTATGTTGGCTTTATTATATGTTAAACGTGTGGCTCATAAATTCCTCGCCCATATAAGCTCAAGCCATAATATATATTATTAATATATTAATAAATAGGATAAAATACGACAACACTACAATAATAGTCATCTTCAAGTGACAAGGACAAACATCAAGAAGAAGAGTCTCTCTCTCTCTTTACTTCCTGCTTCCTGCACGTGCGACACGTGTCCTCTGTATTGTCGTTTCTGACATTTATTTTAGCCCAAAACTTTATGTCTGCCATATGCCGTACATATTCACATTTATTTTGCTCATTGCGAAAATTTAATTTCTTCTATGCTCCAAAACATGAGGGTCTGGTCCTACACGTGGCAGCTTCTCAATTATTTAGACAAGATGTACAATAATATTAAGTGAGCTTAAGCTAATTAGTCTTTTTAAACGTTTAAAATTGTCAAAATAATCGTTGTTTGGTTAATTTTGTGCCATAACCATTGGCTATGGCACAAAATTAACCAAACAACGATTATTTTGGCCAATAAACCACATTAATTGATATAAAATGACTTATCTACCCTTATTATTAATAATAATTAATATTAAAATTTGAATTAACAAATATATATAAATTTTTTTAATAATTAATAATTAATACGAATTTATTTTAATTTTTTTAAAAAATTAATAAAATAATAAATTAGGAAACAAATATTTGAGTTCCTAATTTAAAAATAAATTTCAAATTTAAATATAAAAAAACGTTTTCCACTTTTTGAAATAAATATTCAAATTTCTTAAGAAACATTAATTCGAATTAACCATATTAATAATTTAAAATAATCTGAATTAAAAAATATTAACCAAATTAACAATTCGAATTAGCATACATTTACACGAATAAATACGAATAAACCAATTAACATACATTTACAGGAATAAACCAATAAACTTACATGTAAAATTCGAATTTACATACATTTACAATTCGAATAAACATGAATAAACAGATATTACACGACAAAATCATAGAAAAAATCACCATCGAGCCAACGCTGCCGCCCACGCCTTCTGACCCATCGCCGTCGCGCTCCGACCCAATTCGTTGTTCCGAGACTTCGATCTCCGGCGACTCTCAGCTGAACCTAATGATTTTCCACGAGTAAATTCACAAATCAACGAGAGAGTAGAAAAGAAAATACAATATGGAGATAAGTTTGAATCAGATTGAAAATTCATAAGTAATCTTGCAAATTCATAAGCAATCTTGCAAAGATCTATCAAGTGTTCAATAAACCAAAACTAAAACCTAATAATCGTTAACTAGGGTTTCAAAGATCACAAAACAAAATTTTGAATCGGAATCTCAACCCGTTGCGTAAATCGGCTAAACGTTGTGCTTAACTTTCTTCATCAGCTCCACAAATTCCCGGAAAGCTGCAAAAAGACAAAAAAAACCCAGTTTGGTTCGCATCAGAATCACGAGAATTAGTACAAAATTGAACCGCCAATATATAATCGATTCAACATGAAGTAAAAGGCAGAAGCTTCGATGAAAACGCAAATCTGTAAGAACAAACTGATTCAAATCGCTATAGAAAAATTCATGGGCATTGGAGTTCTGAAATTTGAAAATCAATATAGAAAAATTGAATATAAAAAAGTACATATTTCATCCTCCTTGGTGGACTTTCGCATCTTCGACACGCTTGAAGAAGACGAGGGTGTAGCTCCACCGAACACGTTCATGAGCTTGGCGTCGGTCACGTCGGTGGCGAGGTTTCCGACCCAGAGGTTGTTCGACGGCATAACCATGTCGTCCTGCTCGCTGAACTTCGTGCGGACGTGGATCTGCAATTCGCAAGAGAAGGTCGCGGATCTCCAGAAGCGATCGAACATGTCGTCAAAATGCAAATGAAGAATCGATTCGTCGCCGCCAACAGGCAGCCCGCCGTGCCGCCGGGCGCAACTTCCGCCGACTTTCTGTCGTCTGATGCGACGCTCATCATCATCCGTGGCTTCTTGGAGGCCCGATCCGTCGTCGACTGGAGTTGGGAAAGCCTCTTATCCATCATGGTAGTTTCTCACGAGAATAAGAAGAAGAAGAAGAAGAAGAAGAAGAAGAAGAAGAAGAGAGATAGAGAGAGAGCATCACATGCCGCAGAAGACAAAGAAGGAGAAAGAGAAAGTTGATCCACTTTTTTTGGTATACCATTTGAAAATCTGGTACAATTTATCTCATAAAGTATGCACAATTAATAAAAAATATAACATTTTAATTAATTTAAAAATAAAAAACGAATTTTAATAGGTTGAGGGAAATTTCAGTATGAAAAAATTAGTTTTCAATGCCACATCATCTTGATTGACTATTTTTTAAATTAGAACTATGCGTTTGATAAAATACAATTTAAACGTAGTAACGTAGCTATTAGCTATAATTTTTCTAATATTAATTATGTACAATGAAGAGTTCAAAATCAGTTTTATTGCTTTTAAAAAAATAAATTATTTTAAGTTTTGTTAAAGCCCCAAATCAATTTTATTGCTTTTAAAAAAATTCAATTATTGACTCGGATATAACACTTATAATTGGGCCAATTTGGTTCCTGGTTTTTACGGCCTGTTTGGTAGCGTTTTCTACTTGTTTTCATTCTTCATAAATTATTTTCCGGAGATGATTTTGAAATAAAATTTATGTGTGTTTTTAAAATTACATTTGGTGAGTATTATTTATGAAAAACATAATTTGGAAAAAAAAAAAATAATTAAAAAAGTATTCATGTTATTATATGGGAAGAAAGGTGAAGGAGATGCGTCGAAAAAGATAAAAGCTGACAAAAAAATAGTGTTGGAAAACAGAAAACGACTTATATTTTGTTTTCTTATCTAGGCATATAAAGCACAGGATGAAATCATCCATTTCAAAACCAATTATATAGTAAATTTCACCAAACAGGTTTTTTAAAATGAAAAGTACTATATAACAGTAGGAAAAAAAAATGAATTTAAAAAATGCTACCGAACAGGCCCAGTTTTCAATCAATCTTTTTAATCAAGTTACTATTATAACTTTAACCATTAGGGTTTTATTTGAAATTATTTTATGTGATTGCTGTTGATGTACAAATTCGTCATTATTTAATATGGCATAAAGTGCTAAAGTTGTGAATTAATTAAATTTACAAGAAAAGATTAAAAGTTTTAAAGGAATAAATCGATATCCATAAAAGCCCAATTGAGAAGCCCACTAGAGCTCTCAATCAGACGAAGCCCAACGGATACAAAGTCACTCGGCCTAAAAAGCCCAAAGGCCCAATGCTATCCGTCATCAGCCCAGGAAGAAGAGGGTAGAATCGTCACATTCTCTACCCGGCATCCCAATTCAAACCCCGGCAGAAGACCAGGAGCACGGAGTCAAGTCTTCAACGGGTATAATTCAAACACGACGAAGAGAACACAGTCGTGAGACACGTGTAGCAAGGCAAGCCATTTCAGCCCGTTCAGCTCGGAGAAAAGACCCCACGATTCCTGGAAGTCCAACGGGAAGAATTGAAGTCTATAAATATCAAGCTCAAGCTCAGATCAACACACACATCCCTGAGAGAATACATCGAGAGCTCGCTACCCGGCATTTCTGCTTACTTTGAGATTTCGTTGTATTTTATTCATTCTTTCCTATTCTTTCTTTTGTTCTAGACGTGATTTGCTGCCTGTAGCTGTCTGTCTATGTCATTTGTCGCAATAAACTAACAGAGGACGTAGTCAACTACTGCCTTGGGACGAAGCTCTATAAAAAACCCCTCGTCTCATTTATATCGCTTATATTTATATACATATATCGAGAGTGAATCGAGAGTTTGCAACGTGAGAGATCGAATTCCACCAAATCATCAACCTCAAGAATATCATACGCTCACAAGTCACACTTGATTGTTTGAAGTGAGAAACCACGTCAACAATTGCGAGGTACACATGCGCCTTTATTGTTTTTTTGTTTTTGATAAATAGTGTCACAATATATAAATATTTTTAATGTTTTTTTTCATTACTATAAATCGAGCTCTATTTTTATCGTGCTATTTAAATCAATCTTCATCCAAGATATCATAGGCGGAACTACCTTCAACATCAACTTGGCTCTAGCCACCCCAAGCTCCTCATATTCATACATTTTTCTATTGATTTTTTAAATTTTTTTACTTTCAAACCCCATTTCTTATTAATTTCACAGATCGCCCCCCCCCTAAACAAAATCCTAGTTCCGCTTATGCAAGATATTGACTTATTGAGTGTCATTTTTACATTTTTAATGTGTTAAAACACTTCATGTATTTTTGGCACAGCCAGCCTTATGGCAAGGCGCTGCTAGACCTTTTTTTTTTTTTTTTATATTTGGGGCTTCTGAATATTATCTCGCTTAAAGCCCTTTGTGTCAGGGCCAGCCTTGATTTTTGGCAAGCCATAATAAAATGACCTCAACATTTTAAATTGGAGGAGAAAAAAAAAAACATACATTTATTTTTAGTGTTAGAATATACGATTATAATTTTAATTATGTTGAATGTAAGTATACCGTATACGCATTATAAACCAAAGATTCATAATCACACATGAAAAATAAAATTAATACTGAAATTTGGAAGTACCATAACTCGAAATTCTAATAATTGAGGGATGGATGATTATGAGATTATTGAAAAATAAAATCTATAATATTGCCGTTTTTTAAAATTTGTCATGTGAGTGTCGACCTTCAAAGGTAAGTTCTCAAAAGTTATCGAATAGTTTTTTTTTTTTTTTTTAATATGGATTTCAATAAGACAGGGTAATGTATGTCCTTTCAAATTTAGTTGTTGCATCTTTTTATATTTGTTAGCAAAGGAGTTGGTATCTCGTTATATATTTTGTCGCATGATAAATGTGAAACATGATCTATTTGGATACACTACGAAGACTCGACTCAGAGTCATCAAAGTGTTACATAAGGTATAGTCGTCCACTTTCTATGGTTTATAGTCGTGTTTTTCAAGTGGTGTTCCCTCCCACATTGAAAGTGAATTATTATAATTGCAGTATCAATTTCTATTTCTTTTCGCCATTTTACATTATCTAATTTGAAAATTTAAGTCAAATTCCTAAACTTACAATCATTTTCGTAAAGCGATTATGATCACCACGATACCGAGTTATTGGGAGGAAACTCTACGCAATTGAAATCTGTTATTGACACTGAATACATGTAGTTTGAAGACAATAATAATTGAAATGCATCACGAACACAATTCAATAAAATAGTGTATAAATATGAGCAAAAAAGAAGACAAAATATGTCCCTTCAAGAATTTTATAAGTTGGTAATAATGGTGAGATGTTTTATTGAAAGAACAAAATCCCAATGTTCTATTCCATAAATTTGTAGGTTTTGTTTGTGACCAAAATATGTCACAACATTATTTTGTTTTCATGTTCTTTCACTTATTATTCTGTTTAATTTAGTCCTATAGTTCTATTATTGTTCCTTCATGAACCATATTTACGTGGCCTCGAAATCACCACGTAGGATATTTGAATTTTTATTATTATTTCAAAAGGCATGTATTATTAGATTAGAGATCAACCCGTAGATATATCACGTGCTTTGCATGCTCTAAGTTTTGTTTTATTGTTCCATGATCACAATCTTTTTGTCCTCCACGTTAATTCTTTATTTATTTATTTATTTTATATATATTTTCTAATATTATGGTTATCTATCCGTGCGTATACACTTATGTTATTTCAGTTAATTTGCGATCTATCATTGACTTATATTTTTTTAAAGCACCGTTAACTTAATGCGCATAACAATTATCTTTTTACAACTTATTCACGATATCGACTTATTACTAACTTAGCGAATTTATGAAATGCAAAAAAGAGAAGCAGGAAAAAAAAAACACCACTTTCCGTCATATCCTCAACTTCTCGTGCAAGCTGCACAGTTTTCATATTTTATCCGTAACTCAATTCAATTCTTGTCCAATATTGGCGATTTAACTCTCGTTTTGAAACTAAGAAGTAGATGTACAACTTTCTTATGTTACAATTTGGCGCAAAAAAAAAAAAAAAAAACAAACAAACAAACCATTTGAAGGAGAGTCAACATAGCCAAACACTTATGTAGACAAAAGTTCTATTTCGTTAATGTGTTCCTCTTTAGATATATCATTTGGTTTAGCATCTTTGAATACCACATTTCAATTCCGAACACTTCTGTAGAAAAAAAAAAAAAAAACCTTGCATTTTTTCAATATCATGAGTTCTACTTGGGCTCACGTGACATATAAAAAAATGTGTAATGTTATGAAGTCTTAATGCCAAAAATAAATGTTAGAACATTTTGTTTTGTGCAAGTTTTGGGTAATGCTGGAGGAGTTTTGCCGCCAATATCTCTTAGGAAAAATACAAACATTACGGGCATCGATAGAAAAACTACTGATATTAAAATAAAAAAATGGAAAATATATATAAAAAGTTTCATTATGAATTTTCATAATATGCGGATGTTGTTGGAAAAATAAATGTAGTTTCTAATTTTTATTTTAAGAAGCCCATCATGCATTAACATTTAACCATCTCGTTGATTATTTTACTTTGCAAAGTAATATACTCTATGTAATTAAAAATAAAATTCAAAAAGATTCCTGACACGTAGACAACCAGAACTAGAATACAAATACAAATTAATTTTGTTGATCCAAAAGATAATCATGAAGGTCATAGAATGTATATCCAGACACGTAGGCCAACCAAAATGAGATTCTAAAAATAAATGAATATTAACTACGTACTATGAAGCTAGTCACAAATTACGAGTTTAGGACATCCTAATTAAGAATATAAACGCATTTATCTTCTTAATTAACAACAATTTATAGCATAGTTGACCTTGGGATTCTCGACTATTTCTTACCATGGTTGCCTGATTCTTTGAATCAAAATGTGGTTCTCACTTCTAGAACAAAAAAAATAAAATGACCGCGATTGGATAAAATAAATTTTTCTTTGTAACCCTCTACTTTTAGTTTTTGTAATAATACACCTTATATTTAAAAACAATCAAAATATAAATAATTCTAATGAGAATATAAAAGACTCGAGAATCTATAAATAGGAGATCGAATTCCAAACTGAGATCCACCACTGCCAGTTACTGTGTTAATAGTTAATACTAATACTAAAAAAAATTGTACTTAGGGGTAACGCAAAAAGGACGTAACATATAGTACTTAGGGGTGAATCTCTTTATAAACTTCATTGTGTCAAATTTCAATCTCTTTTATTTCCGCTTATTCACTTATATTCACGGGAGTAATCGTGCTATATAATAACGCAAAAAAGACGTGTTTTGAAACAACACGTGTTTCTTTAACGTTATTAATCAAACACTAAATTACTTTTCAATGTACGTTATATTTAAACCCTTTATAATTAAAGTAATAATTGAAAAAAACAACAATTCCAACTCCGCCAAATAACAAAAATAGCTTAACTCAGTAACAAAATAAGTGCAAAGAATATATCATAAATAAATAGAAATAAACCGAAAAAATCAGGCTAGCTAGCTTGTTACTATGTTTGGCACCGTGTCAACGTGAGCGGCGCATGCATGGTTTTGCATGGCCTTATAATTGTCGCTCATTTGCTTCATCGGTTTCAATCATAGGCGGAAGTATGTTATGAGTGGGTGGGGCTCAAGCCCCTCCACTTAAAAAAATTTATGCATTATGTTCCTAAGTTTCTTCTCTTTTGTAGTGTAATTTTTCATACAATTTCAATTCAAGCCCCCCTAGTTTTTATTAATATTTTTATATAACCCTCTTAAATATAATCTTTGGCAAGAAATTTAGTCTAGCCCCCCCGGGATGTTAATCCTGGTTCCGCCAATGGTTTCAATCATTCTTAAATGAATTATATTGACACGAATACGATTTAACACGATAAAATAGTGGGTGAGCATGATACTAGCACAAGAACAAGAAAAATTAATATTGCGAAAATCTATATATCATGCTCGTTGGCTTATAATGTTTCGAATATTCTGTTTTTTTTTTATTCAATCACAAATATTGGAGATCATAACTTATGCAGATAATTATCGAGAATGATATAGATTTTCTACTAATCAGAGTTTTGAAGTTGCTTATTCCATTAAAAGGTATATATAAAAACCAAAGTGATACATTAGAAGAAAAAAAAAATAACTTGTAAAAATTAGAGGAAATAACGGCAAAGATACTCATATTACTATTATTGGTACAATTTTATATATATATAAAAAAAAAAGTATTCAGTTTTGCTTATGTTAACATCCGTCTATAGTATTAATTACTCGTAAAAGATAAAAGTATAAGTACATACGCCGCTAATTCCACTAAGATTCAAATGGATGGATATCACTCTCTTCAGTTTTGCTTGACTATCGATCAGCCTAATTGGTCTACTTAAAAGTTATTTATACCCAATAAAATATTAAAATGTTCTTAGTTGATCATAAAATTTGATTTAGATCTCACATGTAAAATCATAGCTTATGTCATTGGAACTTTATACAAGTAATATCTATCATTGTCATTGATTAACTAATAATTTATGAAGATAAAATCGGTCCGATTGCTGCTAAGAAAGATAATTATAAATAAACATTTAAAGTTTATACAATTAGTTGAGAGACGGGAAGACAATTTTTTTTTGCTTTGTTTAATCGATCACGAGCATCAATATGTATATGTATATATATATATGTATATGTGTATATATATATAATACTCATCAAATATAACTGAGATTTGTGTTGACTTTTTTCTATCCGAATCCGATCTTGCGGTTGTGATCGTGCTTATATTTAGTTGTTTTTCGGTCTTAAAAAAAAGGCTGCAAAAATCATATACATGATATTATCAGAAGATTAATTGAAGTTAATTAAATAAACCTACACACATTTTGATGATAATCATTATATAATAATGACGATGGTCTTTTATATTATGAACTTCTTTACGGAACTTTTGTATATTTTATTGCCTTCGGAATAATAATGTATATTTTTATATTATATTCACATTAAATACATAAAAAAAAGAGAGGCATCATAACTTCGAGGCTCATGAACTCGTAACGATGAGCCAGATCATTGACCGGTAGAAGAAATTATCTCATCTACCAACATAATAAATATCTATATTCTATATATACTTTTTAATTATTTTTTATAATGACGGCAAAAATTCAAAGTTATTAATGAACGGACAAATATCTCCGTTCTTTTTATAGTAGGAAAATACCCAATTTCTGTAAAACCCTAGTCCGCTCCAAATTTTGTTAACAAATTAATGGACCGTCTAATCTAAAATATACGATTAATGGACAAATTTGTATTGTCAATTCGGCATAATATACTTAAACTTAATTATACTATAATTTATTTTAATTATTGGGTTTCAACCCTCTATTAACGTTTTCTTCTATAAAATTATACAAAATTAAATAGAGCACTTATTTTACAGAACTCAAGTACTTTTCACATTATCATAAGTGATTATAACTTAAGTACTTTTACCGTCATTATCTCCTATTATTTTAGAAGATTTAAGACAATTAAAACACACATTTTGCAGCGTGTGAAACGCACGCGCACCACAACCCTACAAACACACACCAAACCCTGCCCATAAATTCATCACAATCACTCTCCGCAATTCACATTCTTCAGACACTCTCTCTCTCTCTCTCTCTCCTCAGCTTTCTCTCTCTAGACTCGCCGGAGCCATGTCCCGCCACCGCCGGCAAGCCTCGCAGGTCCTTCCTCCAGAGTTCCTCTCCGGCGACGACGCCCTCAAAGCCTTTGATCTCAGCGACTTGACCGGCGCCGCCAAGAGCCCCACTGACGGTAATGCCGCCGCCGGGAAGGCGCCGGCGAACGGGAAGCAAGCCGAGCCAGGTGTCGCCGGAGCCCCGGCGACGGAGAAGAAACCGCCGGCGGGCAGATCTACCTGAAGGCCTGGAAAGTCAACAGAGAGAAAGACCATGAAAGCGAGCTCGATCGTAGTGCTGTTTGGACATTTTTGTTAATTGTCTAGTCCTATATTCTCATATTCATGTATGGTCTGATCTCTGCTGATGAATAATAATAATTTTATTTATAATAATTCAGGAACTCTGATTTTGATCTAGTAGTTTTTTTTTTTTTTTTTCATGGGGTTTTTTGTTGTTGAGTTTCATCATCATATAGAAATATAATATTAAAGTCTAGATCTTGGCGTATTATATATGATTTTTAGCTCAATTTTGCTACTGGTAACTGGGGTACAATGAATTTTGTCGTCCCAAACTTGTATTATCACTACAAAACTAGTGGAACTTTCACCGTGCATTTCGTGAAAAACAGAAAGAAGGAAGAAAAAAAAAAACATTGGTTAGAATTTCATCTAATTTTTTTCAACAAATATTATGAATTTGATACATTCCAGTTCCAAAGTATAATGTGTACTTTATATATATATATATATATTCTATAAAAAAAAAAAGTTATTTTCATATAATGAAGTTCGTCTTTGAACTTAGATACAAGAGAAAACATCCCAACTAATTATTAGTGAAGGATATTATCCATGCAATTGATACAGTATTACAGTGATATACTAGTACTGAGTACTGACACTAACTTCATATATATCCAGTCTAGAATAATAGTTTTAAAATATTATAATTATATCTCTTAAAACTAAATATCAGATCATAACAGTGTCTACTCAATATAAGCCTTGTACTAAAGTTTGTACCTTATAGACCTCAACAAGATTTTAATATAGTGCCAACGTACAATACTTATAGATCACTTCCAGTTGAGGTACATTATACATATATATGTATATATATTTTTTGGTTAATGACGGCAAAAATACTTAAAGTTTGGTCAAAGAACCTCTCGTGTACCCAAAGTTTAAAAGTGATGGCAAAAATACCCAAAGTCGCATTTAGGGGAGTTGACCACTCCATTCTCGTAACCGTTAACTTACCGGTTAACTCTGGCCACGTGGACAAATTTGTTTTGTTAAGTGTAATCATTAGGGGTTCAATTAGTTGTATTAAACAGTGTTTATTAGGGGTTTAATTCATTGTTTTGTCGTAAACGAGGCTGATTTGGGCTCATCCATGTGGCAAAAATTGTTATGTCAACAACCCACGTTTGTCCGCGTGGCCATAGTTAACAGGTAAGTTAACGGCGTTACGAGAATGAACTGGTCAACTCCCCAAATGCGACTTTGGGTATTTTTATCACCACTTTTAAACTTTGGGTACACGAGGGG
This sequence comes from Parietaria judaica, assembly GCA_954871525.1. Lineage (NCBI taxonomy): Eukaryota > Viridiplantae > Streptophyta > Magnoliopsida > Rosales > Urticaceae > Parietaria > Parietaria judaica. Next base: position 26,320,158 of record OX940860.1, on the reverse strand, counting down.
TTCTTTGACCAAACTTTGGGTATTTTTGCCGTCATTAACCCTATATTTTTATATGACTTCTCAAACTTATATTTCTTATAAGTGCAAACATATATATATATATATAATATAATAAATTCAAGGGTGAAGAGTGATCTTAGAAAAGGTAATGACATTAGTTAAGCGTAAAGATATGAATCGAGATAGATCTTAGAAACTTAATTCGGGAAGAAGCAACGAATATATAGAAGATAACAAAATTCACTAGAATTGGAAATTATTACGACCGAGAGAGAGCGAGTAAAAATCTACGACAACTAGGGTCATATATGATGTCACTTGAAGATGATGAACAGTTCATAAATGCGATTAGTTATCGTTCTCGAGATCGTTTAAAGGGGGCAATTTTTACACGTCTGAACAAATATATTATCAAATGAAAAAAAAAAAAAAACAATTGATGATGATCTTTTGTATATTTATGTAGAAGATTACAGATTGTATTACATATTTCCGAAATTCTAAAAATATTATGATCCATTAAAATGATCACCTGCTATACCAGAAATACAAAGGAAATAGGGGACCAGTATGTATTAATGAATTATGATTTGGCACTGTCAATGAAAAAATAATTGGTATTATCATACGTGGAATATGTTAGAAACTTATAATACAAACTGTTTAAATACTGATATAGTACTATATTTGTGGGACTATTTTTGCTATTGTGGTTGCAGAACTTGGTATCATTATATTTATTATTAAAAAAGAATCGAACTGATAAAATAAAGAAGAAGACTTTTCTTTCTGATCATTCATACACAAATATCCACAATTAATTGTCTCTTTGTGTTAGCTTCTCTCAAGTCTCAACCACAAATCTTTGCATTCTTATCCACTGTCAAAACTGCAATGATCAGTTAATAAAAAGGTCTACTTCTCTGATCTATTGTCTATTATACTTATACATGTGTATATAAATTGACGATAATTTTTTTTGGAAAATTACGGCAAATATACCAAATCTTTGGTCAAACTGCCTCCCGTACACCTAACCTTTAAAACTGGCAGTAAAAATACCCAACATGCGTTGACTGTGACTTTGGCATAAAAACGTTAATTTTTGCCGTTAGCATCGTACACGTATCTGTTAACTTCGAGTGACATGGACAAATATTGCCACGTATACGTGTACGATGCTAACGACAAAAATTAACGTTTTCATGCCAAAGTCACGGTCAACGCACGTTAGGTATTTTTGCCGCCAATTTTAAAGGTTGGATACACGGGAGGCAGTTTGATCAAAGATTTGGTATTTTTGCTGCAATTTTTCCTAAGTTTTTTTAATATGTGTTTACTTTACTACATAGATTTGTGTGACGGTGTGTGTGTGTGTTTTTTTCTCTCTTCATGTTATTATTTTTTTAATAAATTAGGTGGCTAGTACACATTTCAAGTAAGCAAAAGCTTCAACGAAAAGTTATAATTAAAAAGTGTTTAACATGATTAAGAGGATTTAAAGTCAAACAATATTTTTTAGATCTTTTTCGGCATTTTCCCATTGAATCACTCTTAGAAAGTCCTAAGAAATTAGATGAAAAAGGTTGGAAATTGAAAGCTCAAAGTTCGATGGGTTTCATGTGAGATCCGACAATCTAGAGGGTTTCGTTAGAAAGAGTAAAACAGTAATATGAAAACGATATTTAAAAGTTTAGTCAAAATGGCAGTTAGGAAAAGTCAACTAAAATCAGAAGTCTACGAGACTGTATCATTGGTCAAATGCTGCTTCAAAGTCGGTGGTCAAATATAATGAGAGATTTAAAAGGGAGACAAATAGAAGAGAAGAAGGAGATTGCCAATACACCAATATCGGTATATATATATATATATATATATATATATATATATATATATATATATATATATATATATATATGAAGTATAGTAAGGTCTTATAAATGTATGAATACAGTGAAATGAACAATACGCTAATTTTATCAACTTTGAGCACACTGATACAGTTATATAACGACCAAAATCTAGTGGATTGGTTGGTTACTTTGAAGTCCAATCTACTAGAAAATGGTACGAAGACCAGACGTTTAACTGTTAAAGCTAAGATATACATCACTAGCGGAGTTAAGATTTTAGCCGGTGATCAAGTCTAAGATAAATTTTTAACGATTTTTTTTAAGTAATTTTTTTTTACGAGCACATAAATAATAGCGTCGATCACATAATAACATCTATTGAAAAACAAATAGATAACGTTACTTAGTACAAAACATGCATCGCGTTTTTATCTTTTGAAAATATACATACAATTATCATAGTATGACGTTATATACGTACTACATATAAACAATACTTGCTATAGAATATTATATTCTGAAGTTGTGGTCAGTCATAAACAGGATATATATGTCGCTTTATATTTATCGACTCTGGATACTTTTATTTCAATTATCCCATGATAAAAATTCAAAGTTAAAGAAAATAAAAGATAAATTGTAGAAGTGGAACACTATGTATATAGGCGTTTTGCTAAGTTTTGAGTCTAAGTCTACGAGCTCAACCATATATATAATTTAGTGATAAAGTAGTAGAAAAGCATGATTCAGGTTAAGATTGCAGTGGATTTAGATTTGCAACTAGAGTTATCTAATTCACACAATTTATTGTTACGTTAGATATTTTTACTTATACTATTTTGTAGCATTACGGTTTATCGTGCGTGGCACAAAGAAGTAGCGAAATTGAAGGTGTATTCAAACAACTCTAGTTAAGATTGCAGTGGATCGAGGTTAGCAAGTGGCAAGTTGACATATACCTCCTACATTGAGAAAGAACCACTAAAAAATTTAGTCCATTTCTTTTTCCTTTTTTTATATATTTTTTTTGCCATTTACGTTTATAATTTGGGAATTTAAGTAGAAATTCCTAAAATAAAAATTGAGGAGCGGAGTCGCTTCCTTAATATAAATCAAAGACAAAAATGAAATCAGTATATGTTGTATACGAAATAGGGGTGACTCGCCGGTTAGACTTGGCAAGGGTCATGCGACTGCATGCCGGATTTCCCACATATATAGCTTTGTCGTAGTAGATATGTATGATATATATATATATATATATATATATATATATATATATATATATATATATAGTTTATGAGTCCTGTTATGTGCATTTTTCTTAACATATAAAAATTGGGCTTATTTTGGCAAAAGTCAAAGCCCATTAAGAAAAGTCAAGGCCCATCACCAAAGCCAAAGACCCGGGGCCGACGAACTAAGACATTGGCGAGGCCCGGGGTCAAAGAGACGACGAGGCGACGAGTCGACGAGCCGACAAGCCGACGAGGCGACAAGCCGACGAGGCAACAAGCCGACGAGGCGACAAGGCGACGAGGCGACAAGCACCCTCGTCATAACTTGTCGAGGGCATAACTTGTAATTATTCCACACGACGAGCAAATCCGAGACCACGAAGATCTCCGGGAAATCCTCTAGATTCCCCCGGACTCAACATACGGACTCGCGGACAACCGGAAGACACCAAAGACGAATCAAAAAGCACCGACGACCTCTTTTGCAAGGCAAGGGGCCTCGACAACCCCCTATTGCAAGAGGAAAATTTGCAGGCCCCTGGAGGTGCAATTTCAGGGAATTGGCTTTCCTATAAATAGGAGCCTTCCCCCCCTCATTTCCACACTCACTCACAGCTTGCTCCAGAGCTTCTCTCTGTAGCTTTCTCTCTCTAAAAATTCGTCCACTCCTAGAGGAGGAAGGACTTGAATAAGAGCTGAGATCGTTATAGAAGAAGAATCTTAGCCTCGACAAAGAGATGTTGTTCGACGAGTCAACAAAGGCGTCCCTCGCTAGGTGGTCAAGTGCGCCAACACCTGCGAGGTCGACAAAGGAAGGAGCTTCCCTCGTCGGGATAAGGCCCCTCGCCAGACGAGGCCACCGACCCCGACAAGGTCGACAAACGAAGGAGCTTCCCTCGTCGGGATAAGGCCCCTCGCGAGACGAGGCCACCTACCCCGACAAGGTCGACAAGGAGCATCCCTTAACAGGTTAGGCGCCCTCGCCAACCTCGACAAGGTCGACAAGGAGCATCCTTGTCAGGTTAAGGCCCTCGCCACAGCGAGCTCGCCAACACCAACGAGGTCGACGAAGAACACATCACACCGGTAATACCCAGCCATTCGGCCAAGGGTCACCCCCGCGCCGCCAACATCGGCACTTCCGACGAGTCAAACCACATCGCCATTCACCCGCCGTTAATCACTAACCCCGAACTACGTGGGACCTGATTCTCTTAAACTGAGATACGTAGGCAGCCTCGCCCAACCATAAGCGACGGGGCACGGGCCCAATCTACCCTTTTTTGCAGGTCCTCCCTCGCCGTAGGAGCTCGGCAAGGAAGGAGAATCACGAAGAATCATCAAGACCAGCTTGGAGCTTCACCAAGACCGGAGTTCGCCTAGACGAGGAGCATCGCCAAGACAAGGACCTCGCCCGGACTTCGCGACCACGAGGGAAGTCCGACGAGGAGCTTCGCCGTAATCCGGACTTCGCCACCACGAGAGAAGTTCGCCGAGGATCGCCAAGGACAGCCCGGAGACTCATCCAAGACGACGGATTCGCCTCCAGCTTTGACGATCATTAGTCAACCCGCGTTGACTCAGCATTCAATTATCCACGTGTTCAGCGGGTCACTCTCGAGACCCGAACCTTGGATCCGATTCTAAGTTAAAGCCATTTTTACGCATTAACAAGTACTAAACATATGATACATGTCATATAGTTTTCAACGCATATATAGTATAAAACGTTGTTCAAGCACCGATACTTGGATACATGTGATATAGTTTTCAACGAATATATAGTATAAAACGTTGTTCAAGCGCCAATAATTGGATACATGTGATATAGTTTTCAACGCATCTATAGTATATACATGTGAACGTATCATACGCAAGTGTTTATATTTCATTAGATTTGAGTAATTGACCAAGATATAATGGTATAGACTTATAGCTAATAGTAATATAGTATATCAACTTAAAGCTAATTGGTACATAGAAAAAATGCATGAGTAGGCTTTTTACTTTGAAGAGATATGTCATACACAATGGCAAAGTCAATATTTCAATTCAAGTGGTGCCTAATATAATTTATTTATTTTTATATAAAAAAATATAATAGACAAACAAGCACACAATTTAACAACCAAATATCTCTAATTTGGATTCCTTCGATCAAGAGCTCTAAAGAGGATTAACGGATGGAGCCAAAAGCTTTTCTTTATGGGTGGTAAAGAAACTCTTATTAAATCTGTTATACAATCTATTCCTACATATACGATGAGCACTTTTAAGATCCCAACAAGTCTATGTAAGGAAATTGAAAAAATATGCTCGGATTTTTGGTGAGGCGGTGATGCTGCAAAAAAGAGGCTCCATTGGCAGAGCTGGGAAACGCTATGCAAGCCGAAGAAGGATGGAGGAATGGGGTTCCGTAGACTCCAGGAATTCAACCAGGCGCTTCTTGCTAAGCAAGTATGGCGGCTGGCAAGAGCACCTTAGTCGCTAGCCGCAAGAGTCATGGCTGACAGATATTACCCTGGGTCATCAATATTGGAAGGAAAAGAAAAGGTTGGCTGCTCTTTCGTCTGGCGTAGTCTCTTATGGGGTCTTGAACTCCTCAACATCGGCTGGAGATGGAGGGTTGGGGACGGGAGTGAAATTTCTATTTATGGCGACCGATGGATCCCGACTCCGTCGACCTTCAAAGTTCAATCGCCTCCGGTCCTGGGTGAATAAGCAAAAGTTAGGGATCTTCTTCTCGCATCTGGGAATGGAACACCCGCCTCATTCGCGAGTCGTTCCTTCTTTTTGAGGCTGATAAAATTCTGATGATGGCTAGACCCAACAATAAAAGAAAGGATTTTTTGGTTTGGCACTTTGGCAAGCGGGGTCTTTATTCGGTTCGGAGCGGATATCATACGGCTCGGAAGTTCGGCACATCTTTCAGCTCTGTGGGTCCATCTCGACCTACTTTTGGGGATACATGGAACAAGGTGTGGTCCATCTTTCGTCAGGCGTAGTCTCTTATGGGGTCTTGAACTCCTCAACATCGGCTGGAGATGGAGGGTTGGGGACGGGAGTGAAATTTCTATTTATGGCGACCGATGGATCCCGACTCCGTCGACCTTCAAAGTTCAATCGCCTCCGGTCCTGGGTGAATAAGCAAAACTTAGGGATCTTCTTCTCGCATCTGGGAATGGAACACCCGCCTCATTCGCGAGTCGTTCCTTCCTTTTGAGGGTGATAAAATTCTGATGATGGCTAGACCCAAAAAAACCCAAAAAAAACCCAAAAAAAAAAAAAAAAAAATTAAGGTTTTCATCTGGATAGAGTGTCAGGAACTATTCCCACGATGGAAAATCTGGCTGAGAGACATATTCCAGTGGTCTCGCGATGCATTTTCTGTGGAAGTGAGTTCGATTCTTCGGCGCATAGTCTCATCTTCTGCCCTCTTGTTGAGGAGGCATGGAAATAATCTCCTTTTGAACATATTCTCGAGGTTAACCCTTATAAGTGACTTCGCGATATCTTCACGGATGAAGCATGATCTAAATCAAAGAATGATTTCTCTCTCCTCACCTTCATGTTATGGGAGGTCTGAAATCAAAGAAACAGACGGAAGCACGACCGTCGAAGCAACTTCAAACAAGTTTTATTCCGGGCAATAGCTCTCCTGAATGACTTCGAGAGACTCATAAATGTGGCTGGACTTCCTAAGCAATGTGAGGCCCCGTCGATTTGGTCTTTTCCAACAACCCACAAATGGAAAGTGAACATCGACGCTGCTTTCCCGAACAATGGAAATTCCATGGGTCTAGGTGGTTGTGTTCGTGATGACCAAGGCAGCTTTGTCGCTGCCTTCGGATTAGCCAAACCGAAGGCGGCGTCGGTTATGGGCGCAGAACTTGAGGCTATTCGGGAAGGACTGAAATTTGTGTGCAGTCGGGGATTCATTCCGTGCGAAATTGAATCAGACTCCCAACAGGCTATCGATTCTTTAGCAAGTTCCGAAATTGTGGCGGACGAAAACGGATTCACCATTGAGGATGTAAAAGGGATGGCCTCTCGCTCTAAATTGAATTTTCATTTCATACGTAGGAGTGGAAATACGGTTGCTCATTCTCTTGCTCAAAGTAATCTTGTATCATTTCTCCCTAATATCTGGTTGGATTTTCCTCCTCGTTGTATCGTTGACCGAATTATAGCGGATTCTGTCGCAGCCCGTACTAGGCATTAATAGAATTCCAGTTTCTTAAAAAAAAATTAACAACAATCCCAACAAGTTACAAGAATCAATAATAACTTTGTAATATATATATATATATATATATATATATATATAAAGACAAATAGATATGACTTACCCTAGTATAAAAAAAAAAAAGTCGCTTTTCATTTTTGAAAGTATTGCATTGTAAATTCACCGTTTGTAGAAATAGAAATATAGTGTTTGGAAACATTTTCCAAAACATTTTTGGGTTTTGGCAAAAGATTCCTATGGAATATACTCTATAAAATATGATTGGTTATTTTTTCCTCAAAATATTTTCTCAAAACATATTTTGCTTTTGTTTAGTTTTGCATAGAGGTGTTTTTATTTTCACATCTCTCACACGTCCTATCATATCTATTATCCAGGTTTCTTTTATTTTTTTTCCTCTACTTCACATCTCGTTACATATATATGGAATATTATATAATATATGTAGTAGATTAATACTGATACATATAATATTATACATATACTGTATAATATTAAATCAGACCATTTTTTTTTATATAGAATTAGGTATACATAGGTGTATAATATTACATGATAATTTGTAAGCCTACATTGGTATATGATATTATGTATCATTATTTTAATATTACATAATTAAATATTATGTTTACCGTTATGAGTGTTTGTAGGCATAAACATGTACATAGATGCATAATATGAATAACATTACATATAGTTTTAATTAATCATAAATAGTTTTTTTTTTATAAAAAAATTAAACTTTTTTTTAACCATGCATATAATAGAAAGGGAAACCAAATACAAAAAATTAAACCAAACACAATTTTACTTTTTTCTTTTTGAAAACAGTTCAACAAAATTGTAACCAATCACGTTTTCAAAAAAAATTATAAAGCTGTTTGAAAAAATATAAAATGCAAACACAAAATGAAAATAAAAAATGCTTCCAAACGCTACCATACATTGTTAAACGCCAAAATAAAAAATTTATAATATTTTTAGTAATGTACCAAGCGAGTGTAAGAATGTATCCATATTTTTAGTAACTCAAAGAAATAAACAAAAAAGAAAAACTTAAAACTAAGAAAGAAAAATAAACAAAAAAATAAAACTAAACCAAGAGTCGAACTCAACTCCTCTCTCGTAAGAGGCGAAGTAGTTCCGCCCCTGGTCATACATCTCGTCATATGACTTATGCAGTTATTGGGACAATTTCGAACTCCGGTACAAAAGGAAGAAAAGAATGGATCAAGATTGATATAGCCCAGTAGCTACGTAATGAAGTGGAATAGTTGTCAAACATAATCTATATTAAAAAAAAGGTTAATGACGGTAAAAATACCCAAAGTTTGGTCAAAGAACCCCTCGTGTACCAAAAGTTTAAAAGTGGTGGTAAAAGTACCCAAAGTCACATTTGATGAGTTGACCACTCCATTCTCGTAACGCAGTTAACTTACTCGTTAACTTTGGCCACGTAAACAAGCGTGGGTTGCTGACATGACAATGTTTTGCCACGTGGACGAGCCCAATTTGGAGTTTAATTCGTTGTTTTGTCATTAACGAGGCTAATGTGGGCTCATCCACGTGACAAAAAATTTCTATGTCAGCAACCTTCGTTTGTCCACTTCGCCTGAGTTAACGGATAAGTTAACTGCGTTACGAGAATGGATTGGTCAACTCTCCAAATGTGACTTTGGGTACTTTTGCCACCACTTTTAAACTTTGGGTACACAAGGGGTTCTTTCACCAAACTTTGTGTATTTTTACTGTTATTAACCCTAAAAAAAAATCTAAACATTCACTATTTTATAAGTTTTTCAGTTAACCTTTATCGTGAGTTCACTAACAAAAAAATCAATAGCCGCTACATTTGGTGGCCAACTCGCTTATGAAAAAAAAATGTATTAGCACTTATAATCCGCGGGAAGTTTACAATTTTGAGAATGCAATACTCATTTAACGAGCATCTAGTATATGCGGATATTTATACTTCTTTTACATCGTTAGTATGAAATTCAGACTCGTATAATCAAGCCACGGGTCTGAAAGAATCGCTAATGAAATACCACATTTAGACGCACATTTGCTCCAAAATTTATACATAAATAAACATTTAAACCTTTTATATAAGTCCACCGCTTGAAACGAAAGGAAACTTTATGATAACACGACACACGATATATTGAAATATAAATTATAAAGCTAAACTAATAACTTCCTTAAATATGTGCACCGCGGCTAAAATGATTAAATAGAAGAGAAACTAGGTCACAAAAAAGGAAACACCACTCAAATATAGAAATTTTTCACAAAAAAGAACTATAGAAATAAATTTCGAGATCTTTCATATACATGGTAATTCAGATCTCGTGTTACGCCAAGATCCAGGACGTCTGTTATTATTAGCTAATCCTTGCATCTAATTTGAAATCAGTTTTTTTTTTTTCTTCATAAAAACTACTTATAAACATTTAGACCACCCTATATGGTGGTTGGAAGAGTTTCGTTATACAAAAAAGGACGTCGCCATGTAAACTTTTCAAAAAGCATTCCGAAACTTATCTCACTTTATGTAGTTCTTGAGCAAATATAACTTAATCTTTGTTACTTGTAGACGCGAGGAACGATTGTTGGAATTTATTAATAATAAATGACCAATAAATGTTCTAATAAATGAGCTAGTATAATGTGTTGAGTGGGGAGTAAATGTGGGAATGTGAAAAGTCCCACATTGATTAATTACAAAGAGTTTGTGCAATATATAAGGAAAACAATAGTGATGTAAGCTCAACATGTGGCATAGTGATAAGTATGCCACATGAGTGCCGTTTCTCGCCACCTCACGCTTTCGCAACGCCGCCCTCGCCGGTGTCGCCATCGGCTCGGGGTCGGGTGCGTGGGCGTAGAGGCGCTAGTGGCGTCTTAGGCGCACTTTCGTTTTCCGTTTCCAGGCCATTAACTGCCGCTGTGAAGGGTCGCTACCTTCTTAGCGTAACTGTTTTTGTGTCTTTAAAATTTCGTTTCTAAAACAGAAACTTAATTCTGCACTCTGTATCATTTTCTACTCTTAGAAAACACTTCCAGAAACGCGTTCTTGCTTACGATCGGAACTTCGCTTCGTCTTGCGATTTCCCGGCCAAAGGCTTGTCTTATCCTGGGTGTTCTTGCAAGCAGACTCGAAGACGTTTTTGAGTGCTCGAAACACTATTAGGAAAGTGATCATATGCACGATTCAAGCCGTGACGTTTTCAACCTTGAAGAAATTTCCAACAACGATCACGTGACAACTCTTGTGACAACTGCATGGTCAAAAAAACGCTTCAACAATTTTGTTTTACTATCATTTTTTTTTCAGTTTTCTTTAGCTCTCCTGAGTTTTTTAACTTCACATTGTAACATTTTTTTTATCTCGTAAAACATTTTGGTGTTCATCATGTCACTCAAACAATTATAAAATTTATTTATTTTAAAATTTTGGTATAGATAATATAGTGCTATAATTTTTTTAAGATGGTATATTCATTTGCAGGACGATATCTTTTCTACGTTAATTTCACTCTCTAATTTAATAGAAGATTGAGTAATCGATTGATATTTTTCACTCACACTACATGCTAATAGTCGTATATTACAATATATAGAACGGGAAAATCATAAGATATAAAAAGTTGTATCAAATGTAAGCAAACGAACGAGTTAAAAAGAATATTTTAAAAACAAACGTAAGCAGTATATATATGTATATATATATATATATATTTTCCCAATTTCAATCAGTTTATCAGAATTTTAGACGCAGCAAATTTTAGGTCGTTTCACTTTAAAATTTTCACAAATATTTTTCTTTTTCTCCTTTTTATTTTATATGGATGAGATATTAGAAACAAGACAATAATTTTTATTTTATTTTAAAAAAGCATCATAAAAAGAAGTAAGATTTGTCTTCAAAGGACTGGGTTGTAAATAGTTTAAAAACTAAAAAATAATAATTTGAACCCCTTTATCAATGAAAGTTTTTGCCAATAAAAAGACAATAATCTATATATATAAAAGGGCAATAATTTCAGGAATCGTGTCGGCCAAAAACTATCATTTTTAGTCCCATTCTTTTTTCTCCTTTTTTTGAATTATTTTTAAAATGTAAAAAAATTGATACCTTTTCGTTAAAAAAAACTAGCAAAAAAAATAGGCACGCCCTGCGATTCAATAACTAACTAACTATGAGAGAAATCCTACGTTTAACAAAGCAGTCAAGTATATATTAATTAAAGAAAAAAACACAATTATAGGAACAACCAATTGGTTTATTGATTTTTACGGTATACGTAAATTATTCTCTTTTCAAAAAATATGAATGGATCGTTAGAAACTCTTCAACAAAAGTTGTACCTTTTCTAATGAATAACTGTCTAATAGATTATAATCTCTCTTTTTATCTTTCTCTTTCTCTTTCTCTTTCTCTTTCGCCGCTGGATTTCCATCTTCGTTATTGTTTTCTCTTCTCCACCCTCCGTCTCCATTCATCGACGGCAACCAGACAGTTCAGTTTCTCTCTCTGTCGCTGCATCGCTTTGGCCAAGTGTATCTACCACGCCCACCATCTCCAAGTCCGTCAAGTGTCGAATCCCGCCATCTCCCTTACGCTCAATCCTGCCATCTGCCATGAGCCTTCGGCTATCTTCATCTCCCTTTCAAATTCGAGACTCTGCTCCTTCATTACATAGATTGCCTTTCAGGTTTGCTTTCTTAGTTTTAGATTTTAATTGTTTGGTCTATTTTTCATCATTAATTCTTTTCGAGATGTATTTGGACTACTTCTCATGAAGTTTTTTTTTAGTTGTATTTGGATAGTTTCACTAAGAAGTCTGTGGTAGTAGAACTTTTTCTTAAGCTTTGTATTTGTTTGAGGAAAGTCCTAAACGGGACTCAACTCTAAAGCTTAATATTTTCTCCTGACTCCCAGGTTCAATTCCTGAAACTCTGCAGTGATTCTTGATGACGCCGTCTCTCCCGCGGTGGGGTGAACCATGCTGCAAGACCGACTCAGACTCCCAATGTATTTGACACTAACCATTCACAGGTAAATAAGAAATTGATTCTCCCATATCCTTCTTATGCTTATATGGCTCATAACAAATACTGTATTTATTAATTTGATGATGACATGTTCGATATATTTTTTAATATAATCGATGTTTCTTTAAAAATAAAAAATAAAAAAAATTGAGCATGTCTTCTACATAATATTGGCTATATTTTTAGTTTGGGTGCCAATGTGGTGCAAATGGTTACAGAGGTCCATAGTCTCCCAGTGTTGTTTTTTTAGTGTAGATAATTGTAATTTAGGTTTCTGTTTCATTATGCATAGCTTTTGGATTGCCGTCATTTTTCACTAGGCTAGAGTGTGCTTCATTAAGACGACACCAACTTGCACTCGGAAACTTTTCTGGAAGCACGGCTAAATTAGTCAACAATGATTTTGGTTGGGACGATTTATGATGTTAGCATTCTATATTTTTATGAACGTGCTTTCTATGATAGATGTTTTGGATGTGAGAGAGTTATTAGAATTTAGCAGTTGCTTTTATTTCAGGGGAAACTCATGGTAATAAATAAACTTAAAACTATTAGTGATAAAATTTAATGATACAAATTTGTTAGGATTTTGACCATTAAATTTTAATTGTACATCTAAAAGTGATAAATTTTCATTTACAATTTTTAAGGATTTCTGCCATTAAAATTTAGATTCAATTGTACATATTTTTTTACTCAGGTACTTCTGGCGCGCATTAGGTGAGCTTTTGATTCTCTCGAATAGTCTTGACTCTGTTTATTTATGTGACAAGGTTAGGTTTTAATTAATCATTTAGTTGTGCAGTTCTACTTCAAGTTAAGAAATTGAAGCATGTGAGAATCTTCAATGTGGAAGTATCTTAAATAGAAATTTTATTTATTTTCATCGTTTCTAAAGATGTGACCTTCCATTTAGTTCTAACGTGATCAATTGTGTAATTTTTCAATGTGTTTCTTATATGGTTGCAGGTCTAACGGAGCTTCTGTTAAAAGTTCTAACGGTGGATAGGGTAACTCTTTTAGCTCCTTAATGCTTCAAATGAAGAAAAAGATTGACCACTCCTGCTAGCTTTCTAGGTATATCGAGCTCTACTTTCTAACAGATTACTTATAGCTTTGCTTTATTTCTTTCTTTCGTTTATTAAATCACAAGTTCTTTTATTTATATAAGTCGGAGCCAAGTCTGTGTCGCGTTTTTTTAGTTGGAACCACATTACAAGTTTCAAATGTTGTTTCGGTTAATTGCTACCTTTATTGTGTCTTTTTACTTACGGTCCTGACAGTGCTTATTGAAGCTTCATGGTTCTGCTGAAGCATTGGGCAGACAGGGTTAGCATATGCATTATTTTGGCCGGGAATATGAAATCAGTAAGCGAAGTCTAGGTATGAGTATAGAAGTTTGTATGTTTAATGGTTTTTAGATCTGCGTACGATATATATGTTTTATTTACTGATTTGCTGATAATTGTGGTCGATGGTCATCAAACAAAGTGTTACGATCATTAGGATTCTTTCGTTCACTTTACCTTAAGAAGTGATCTGCAAAAAATAGCAGAGCATTACAGTTTCTATGAAGTTGCTGCATCATTTACTAGCTCAATACAGTTTTTTAACTTTTAAATAGTTTTTTACTTAGCTCTGCAAACTTATTTAAATTTATAAATTTGTATTACAGGTTGTGGGGATATTTATGTGCTTGAGCTTCTTGCTTATATACCATACTGATCCAACTTATTTTTTTGTTCTTGGTAAGCTTTCGGAGTTGTCTATAAACCCCTTTTAGTCCTTACCGAATATTTCAAAAATTTGGATTAAGGAGTTTACAACCATTTAATTCCATCTAGATTGTTCGATGTATGAAATGTCAGCTCTAAGACCTGCGATCAAAGTCGTCATCCATCACTTTCATGTCTACATATATTCCTTGCTTACACACAAACACATGAAATTTATTTTCTTTGCATATTGATGGTTAAAGCTAGATATTGATGAGGCTCTTCCAACGTCATCAACTGAACATGTACTGGAGGCAAAGACGATCCTAGAATGAAAATTTAATCGAGCGCTTAAGGTCTACCTCATTTAACTCTAACTTCTTACAGTTTATACTAAAGTTGAAAATATAAAAAAAAAATAAAAAAAATCATGACATTAGGTGTATATTTTGGCGAAAAATAGAATGAAAAGTGATTTTTTTTTTTTTTTTAAGATTGAGTGCGTAGTTAGTTTGTTGTTTTAATGAATATTCTAAGATTTTAAATAAACAAGGCACAAAAGTTGGTGGAGTAGATTTCATTTTAATGAAAATTACTTATACTTTCACTTATATCCAACATGGGTAGTAACTTTAGAATATGCTTTACAATTTAAGAAATATATGTTACGTTTTCTTATATTTAAGTTTCATATTAGTGAGGAGGCATGCCCTCTTACGAAGAGTTTTTTTTTTTTAGTTAGTGAGGAGGCGTGTTCCGAGTATTCAACTTCAACCTTTTTTATTTTGCTCAGATTAAATTTCCAGTGTCACTAACCACCTTCTCGGATTCAACTCCTTGCCTCATTATTCAGCCATTTTCGTGAGACTACAGAGTTCTATTGGAACGGACAAGTGTGACTACTACGACTCCCCCGACGCAGAATGGTAATTCAGGATAATCAATCACTTAAAGGTATAATGTTCTAAGTAATCCTTTTTGTCTCTATCTTTTCTTTATAATCATGATCTTAATTTTCTGGATAAGGGTATTAGCTTTAGGTAATTCGATAACCCGAACTGTACATAATTCATATGAATAATATCTTTATCACCTGCTTGGTCTCAGTTGTACTTCCTATTATTTGATATCTTCATTGATGAGGCTAAGTACAATTGATAATCTACTTTGTTATCTCTATAACTACTTATGAGTTGATAATCTTTTTTCCAATCAAATGTTTTCTTTTAGTAGGTTTCCAATATATCTAAATATTGATTGTTAGGAGCTACAAAGTTTTTCTTTTATCTAAATATTGATTGTTAGGGGCAACAAAGGTTTTCTTTTATTCCTTTTTTTCCTTTGTTAACGATAAGCTTTCATAATAAATTATATATTCAACATAATTGTATTGATATTGTTTCATATTTTTAAAGAATGAGAAAGTTTATCTAAATCTATTTTTTTTAGAATGATAAGCTTTTTGTTGATTGTGCACTGTCAACACGAAAATGAATGATGAATATGTAAAGAAAATTTGACAAATTTTTCACTCACTCATATTTTTAATCTCTAAATGAAATTAGACAGGAAAAATGATTGATTGTAAGTGACCACTCACTCATACTTTTATTCACTTAATATTTTTCATCACTACATAAAAGTAAAAATAAGAATTGATTGTAAGTTTCCGGTAGCAATGTTTTTAAATCATATATAAAATTCGTCTAATTCATCATTTATCTTATGTTGAATAATTTCCTAAGGATTATAATTGCCGTATTTGTTTATTTAATATTTTTAAAAAAAATTAATTCGCTGGTATATATTTAATAAGGGTGAAAATGAAAAAGAAGGATGGAAGGATTTGTATCTCATCCAGATTTTGAAATAATTGTTTCAGAAGTACTTTATGTGTTTTTGAAACTTTTCGAAACTTGAATGTATATTTTTTTTATCAAAAATAAAAGTTTAAGTATAGAAAATAAAATTTTGCAATTCAATTTTTCATTTGAAGCATTATACAAACATATAATTTTAAGGGACATCGCTGCATTTTTTTCTAAGCTTTATTTTAATTTACAAGGTCGAAAAATGACGAATGTATACATAATGGACATAAAAACAATTAAACAAAAAAATTTACCGAACAATCTTAAAAATACTAAGACAAAAATAAAAATAGAAATATTAGTTGATGGATCTTCGACAATTTGTTAATTACATATATTTTAAATGAATAAAAAATCAACCATTTGACTAAAAAAAACTTCTTATAAAATATAAGAATTTTTAATTTTATTTTTCAAGTGTTCGATTATTGTTATTATTAATGCGAGGTTTTACCCATAATTTTCCACATCAAATTAAAAGTACATTTTTATTATACTATCGCTTCATTTGAGGATAATATTCTTTCATCTATTTATTTTAAATTTAAATATTTTAAATTAATATGTGTGTCGATGTAAAACTGCCCGTCGACGTAAAATTTTCAATTACAACACATATTTTTTAGCGCAACTCATTCAATAAATTTTAACCATATTTGTAATTAATATTTTTAAGTCACCGCGCGAAGCGTGGTGCCGGTCCACTAGTAAATATTAAGAGCCAAAAAAAAAGTACCATCAATAAATCACAATATTACGTCACTAATAATTAAAACAAGGATAAATGAGTCAAATGCCCATTTGTAACTCAAGGTTTCGAAAAAATGCCCATTTCTATTTATAGTAATCAAAACCACCAACTAATAGAGGAAGTTAAATTACGTTTAAATTTAAATAATTATTCGAATTTTAATTAATAAAATCAAAAACAAATTTTTTCTTTAAATGTAGCAAAAATTAATACCTTATTACTCTTTATTTTTTAATATTTTCGTTCCTTAGTTTCCCTATTTATTCGTTCCTTATTTTCCCTATTTATAAGGATTCTAAGAATATTTTTGTATAATATTTTCCCTATTTATAAGGATTCTAACGATTTTTTATTTCTTAATCAAATTTTTAAAAATCAATCCTATTTTTTTACGTAATTATATTTACGTAATTGTATTTACGATTATATATTTACATAACTATATTTACGATTCTGTATTTTTACGTAACTGTATTAACGATTCTATATTTTTATGTAACTATATTTACGATTCTATATTTACGATTTTGTATTTTTACATAACTATATTTACTATTCATCGCATCATGTACAGAAGTCAAAGGCTTAAAAGGAAATAAACACACAATAATCCAAGGATCTCACACGAAATGTGGTGAGTATATTTACGTATATTTAAAAAAACTGTAAATATATTTACGAAATTTTATTGAAATGTTTAACCTGTTAAACTGTAAATATATTTACGATATTCTAAAAACTGTAAACATATTCGCTTGGATCTGAGCTGGACACTGGAGACTGCAGGTCGTCGAAATTGCGATAGAAGGAGGAAACCAGAGCATGAGCGTCGTTGAACAATGGCGGAGGCTCTAAGGATTCGCGAATCGCGATTTGAAGATTCGCCTGAGAAGAAGAGGATCGGCGGTGATGGAAGCGAGCTACAGTGTCTGTACTTTGACACGCTCGTCTCCGATCGGTAGGAATCCGGCGATGGCGGTTAATCCGACGAGGATATCGAGAGAGAGAGAGAGAGAGAGAGAGAGAGAGAGAGGGCGACGGGGGAGCATGAAAGTGACAGAAAGTGGAGGAGAGGAGAGGAATGAGAAATAAATTATGGGTAATATTTTGAAAAATTAATTAAATAGATATAATCATTATTACGGGAAATTGGTCAAATATAAATATTGGGATTTTTATTTTCAAAATTAAATAATATAATTTATTAGTCAAGGTTAATTTGGTCCAAAAAACATTATTAATGGACAAAAATGAGTTTTAACAAACTATGGACAATTGTCTTAAACTTGATGTGATTTTTTTAGTGGGTTTATTATTAAAACAAATGAGTTGTGCGGCCCGTGAAAGTCTTTGGTCTTTAGATTATTAAAACTAGTGGATTCACCGCGCGCGGTTGTTGGAATTCTATGTATATAATTTATTTATTTTTTTGTAAATTTAAACTCCATTATTTTTTATATTGGTAATCATCTTGTGTAAGAGAAAGATGTATATTCCTTAAACAGTTAAGTTGCAACTAATGTTCTTGTAAAAAAATTTAGTTGAATACAAAATCGAACACCAAAACAGACAACAGTTAAAAAGGAAACAAACTACTAAAACTAACATATAAACAATATTGAAACTTACATTCCATCAAGCAATGATAACTACATTCTTGAATTATATTGTAAATTTTGAGTCTTAATTTTGCATTACATTTATAACCTGTTGTCGTTACTATTTATTTATTTATATATATATATATATATATATATATATAGCTCTTGAAGCAGTTTTAAATTAGATCTTTAATTATATTTTTCTGTTTAAGTCTATTTTGGATACATGTGTAGAATGTTTATTTTTTCATATTATAATTGAATCCATTCTAAATTACAAAATTGTAGTGAATAAAAAAAAAAAAAAAGAGGACAACCTTTAGACATAATTCCAATATATACCATTCACTTAAAATACAAATTGGAACACCAAAAAAGCTAAGTCAAAATAATTGGAAACATTTAAATTATTGGCAATCACAATCTCTTAAACTTAGTACCGTAGACATATATCTTGAATTTTAACAAATAAATATCAAAATCATAAACACAAACACAAACACTCATCAAAAATGCGATGTAGAGGGTTCCATCGGTCTTAGATGTTTGAGAAGATCGAATCACCAACCTAACCATACGAAAATATGAGTTTTATATAAAGAGAAAAAAATTGTATATATGTGTATATTTCTTTACGTGTAATTATGCAAATAATATTTATGTAGATATATTTTTCATGCTTATATTTTATCATTTTTTTAATTCATAAATTTGATTCTAATATTTCACATGTTTATATTTCTATTCAAAAGCTGAACTAACAAAAGGAATAGAGTAGAAAATAATTTTTTTTTGGCCAAACATATAACAAAGGTTAATTAAAAAAAACATACCTTGATATAAATTTTATTCACTATTATAAAAACTCCACACTTCAAACGAACCTACTATAGAACATACATATTTTAGTGGACATAATTCTTGTTAAAAGAGATAAATAATTGATAATAATTTTGTGGGATCAAATTTTTAAGAGACAATTGCCATATTGACCAAACAAAAGAGAGTATGTTAAAATGAAATTTTGGATTTACAAACTTTTTCTATATATAGATGAGTGTAAATGGTTAGGGTTAATTGGCCTTTAAGAAAAAAATATTTACAAATTTAAGTTAGGTGTATACGTTAATGTGATTGATTCTTATAAAATGATATTATAACATCCTATAAAACTTTTAACCTTCATATGCCCATATATTATTTTTTTTTGTAATTTAAAAGGTTAGACTTTTCCACGATAATCTTCGATTATCCGTCTTGCCGGTAGTTATCGGCAAGATGGCCATGCCAGTACTTTTCCATGATTTTTGCCGAAAATCGGCAAATATCTTGAAAAATAACAAAAATATGGTATTTTTCAAGAAATTTTGCACTTTTCGATGATTTTATTTACATATGTGAGAGTGAGACTATATTTTATTTACCTATGTTTTAGTATGAAAGAATTGTATTTTTGGCATTTTTAATGTTTTATCAACATTATAAACTTAGTAAATATATTCTTAAAAATATTTTAGTGATTTTTCATCGATAATCCTCGATAAGTGTCGATAATCCGTCGATAATCATCGAAAAGATTGGTAATCGGTAAGCTACAGTATTATTAGTTTTCCGTCGATAATCCGGTAAGTTATCGATTAATCCGTCGATAACGGCAAACGATTTATCGGCAAGTTCGGTAAGTTGAACCTAAGCATTAAGTATGTGTAATCAGTATATGTTATGCCGACATCTCTTCATATGCCTATATTCTTCATATTACTTGATTATAGATTATAGAAGTAGTAACATAAATAAATAAATGACCATAAAATACCATTTAAGAGAATGTGTGGAGTGATAATTGTTTTCCAATGAGCGTTCTCTTTACCAAATGATTTACATTATATGTCTTCATCAACTGATCAATTTTTTTTGGTACCTATAGAAATACATTAAATATACATGAAATCCATTTTAAATATACATATTTTATTAATTGCTATTTGATATTACTATTATTCATGATATTTTATTATAGAAGTAGTATAATAAACCGATTATTTGAGAAATAATATGAAATAAACTACTGCATGCATTTGATGTCACATTTATGCATCAAAACGTTTTGTCATCATAATATCTTTTAACTTGCATGCATGTACGCGTCATATTTTTAGCTATTCAATCAAAGAGTAAGTAATGCATCAAGTGGAAGGAATACTTAAATGACGACAATTAGAAGTCTTAACACCAAAGAATATAAAAAATGAATGGCAAGAGTAAACTCACACCTTTTATTGCCTTTTGATATTCTTATATTCACCATTCAATGTGCATATATGCGTAAATAGTTATTTATTCTTACACAGCATCAATGATGTATCGTGCGTAATTAATTCATACTTAAAAAGAAACACACTAAAAAATAAAATAAAAAATTAGAAAAATAAGAAATGAGAATTCTCTTGATCTCATCGTGACATGCATAATTATATACACATTGAACTATTGTGTTTTTATTTTTCTTACGTATAATTCGCTTTAAACTTAAGATCAGTTTTATTATATTGGTTCAATACATAGTTAATTATTGTTCAATAGATAGTATTTTTTGTTAATATATTTTCTAATCTGTACAATTATTATTTTTTTTCAAAAAATTTATTTATAAAGCCTGATGCAATAATCACATGCACCACTTAAATATTTAAGTGTTTCGATGAAAATTCCTAATGTTATATTTCATAACTCTGTCTTCTTCTTCTTTTTTGGTTAATATTCAAGTGGCATGATGTGTTGCGTATAAATAAGACACTAACACTAAAAAAATTAATCTTCTGTTTTTTTTCTTTTCATAACCTGTCTGATGTAATAATCACATGCACCACTTAAACGGTACTTGTTGAAGACACGCCAAACATAAACAACATAAACGCTTAAAACTTTATGTGTATGTACACAAAAATTTAATAATATATACCACAAATTCTAAAAAAAAATATATATATAAAATTATGATATATCGACCATACCAAAAAAAAACAAAAACAAAAACAAAAACAAAGCGAGAATAATTTAACAAAAGCTAAAGAGACAAAATATGGTATAAATTATTGTGCTGCGACCAGTTGCCGCTGCATTGGCTTCCTCCCTTTCATATCTATATTCCGACATTTTCACCCTAAATTGCATGGAAGCTTAGTTCGAATAAAACTGGAAGAATACAATAAGAAACGATCGAATAGTGGAAGGCAATATGAAACAATGAGGAGATGCCCAATGAAGAAGCTATAGATTGAAAAAGATAGTTAAATACAAATATAGATAGAACAAACATATCTTATCTTATCTATCAAAGAAGAACAGAAACCTGAGCATTGGTCATATGAGCATTAGTTGTGCGCAGTGCGCTTTTCCATAGCTGTAACCTGAGGGTTTATGGACAACTGAACAATAGTATCGGGTGTTGGATTGACATGGGTTTTCAAGTTGAATTATTGAGGTTTATTTATAGGGGCTCATGCACATGACTTAAAAAAAAAAAAGATAAAAAAAACAAATGTAGATAACTAAAAGCCATACACATAATCTACACCATTGTTTACCATCAACTGGTCTTTTACTATTCTTGCTATTGTAAGTGGTAAGTTACATGAACTTAAAGATTTTAAGTTACTATTTTGATGACATTCAATGAGAAATAAAAATAGTAAAAATAATTGAAAAATTTATCAAAATTAGAAATCTCAATAGGGTGATCTTATCACGTCAAGTTGTCAAGTTTTTCTATGATTTATCTTTTTCTCAATCCTTTAATAACAGTGTGCCACATCATTTGGGGGTTCCTCATTTTATATATATATAGATTGTTTCGTGGAGTAAATAATAATTATATTTTATAATAAAATTTTCTTGATAAGGACTAATTGAATTCTTTTTGGTTGATATGGAATTAAATTATGAATTTAGTACGTTATCACTATATGCTTCATGTTTGTTTACATTTGACTTTGACATGTTAGAATTAGAAAACGATAAAAACGTGATCTGGAAAGATGTCTTGTATTCGAGAAAGAAATTTACGTTTTAATCAAGACAAAACTTGATAGTTAAAAAAATATACGTGGTCCCTTGTTATTGTTAATACTAAATTTTTATTTACGTTGAAAATAATATTAATATTTTTGAAGCCGGCGGGCAACCCACGAGTGAGCATGCCCGCCCCACGCATTTTTTGCACAAGGACAACTCGCGCCGCCCGGATTAGATATTTCTTACGATTTTTTCTAGGTCCTAAAAAGAGGATTTTTTATTTTTGATATTTAGAAAATCTCATAGGGTTCGACTATTTTAAAAATAAAACCGAAACTGAAATTTTTCGTTGGACAAGCCTAATAAAAAGGTTACCCTTCTAAATATTTGTGTAATTAATTCTGAACATTAGTAATACAAAGAAAAAAACAAACAAACAAAAAATAACACTAACCGTTTATGCAAACAAACAAAACAAGTGTAGGTTTTCAGTCAAAATTTCAACCATGGCAACACGAGTGTCACGCGTTAAGAATATGTGAAACAGAAAACTTCATAAGGAATATAATAACAAAAGAAATTACGTTACATGATGTAGCTAATAATATTTGAAAAAAAAAAATAGTTAATGGAGAAAGAAAGAAAAAAAAACCACTGGGCCTCGTTGAGACTAGGCCCGGATTGATAGTTTTGAGAAATTTTAATAGAAGTACATTGAGTGGCATTTCTTTAGTTATTATATTTCTTAATCATAATATAATAGGGTTAATGACGGCAAAAATACCTAAAGTTTGGTCAAAGAACCCATCGTGTACTCAAAGTTTAAAAGTGGTGGCAAAAATACCCAAAGTCGCATTTGGGGAGTTGACCACTCCATTCTCGCAACGCCGTTAATTTACCCGTTAACTCTGGCCATGTGGACAAACGTAGGTTGCTGACATAACAATATTTGCCACATGGACGAGCCCACATCAACCTCGTTTACGACAAAACAACGAATTAAACTCCTAATTAATACTATTTAATTCAACTAATTGAACCCCTAATGATTACACTTAACAAAACAGATTTTTCCACGTGGCCGGACTTAACGGGTAAGTTAACGGCGTCACGAGAATGAAGCGGTCAACTCTCGAAATGCAACTTTGGGTATTTTTGCCACCACTTTTAAACTTTGGGTACACGAGGGGTTCTTTGATCAAACTTTGGGTATTTTTGCCATCATTAACCCAATATAATATAATACGAACTTTTTTTACTTACACATGAAATATACAAAATTATTTTTAATAGGACCATAGTCTATAATAGCCCTTGGAGATGAAACCATTTGTTTTTACTGTAATTGTTTGTGCAGTGACTCGGTATTTTCTGTAAACCTAGAACAAATATGCTAGAAAAAGTAGAAAAAGAGTAATAGTTGAAAAAGGACATCGGATGGAAAATTAGTATAAAACGACATGAACTATTAAAAACGACTTCATCTCCAAAATAAGAAAATGAATTGGTGGAGTACTGGAGGCCACCTATAAAGACATATGATATTCAACAGCATCTACAATAAAACGACACGAACTCATGAAATATCCACACAAAGTAAAGAGAGAGAGAGAAGGTTTGAATTGATTCAAAGTTGCCGAACGACGAACATGTGTATTATGTTGGACCAACTTTGGCGGTACAATTCGGTCGTTTAAGCCAAAGAGGCGCTCATTGGCAGAAGCCCCGCAAAATGGTCCAATATCCATTCGAAGATTACCCGAATATACATCTTAAATCAAATTAAAAAAAAAATGTCCACCTTATATCCACGTCATAATAAAGGCTATAAGCAACGGTGAGCTGCTCTTTCTGCGACACACTGTCTCTGTCGGGCCTTGGTAGCGTAAAATGGAGAGTGCGAAACAACACCGATATCGATATTTAGAACCTTGATATATATAAACATAAACATAAATATAAGTAAATGATAGATTCTTAATTGTGAACTTCTTCAAACACTTGTGTAATTGTTCTTACTACTTTCTTTTTGTCAAACAATTTAAGTCGTAATAGAGTAGTGGTTGCTAGGATAGCCTAGTGATAATTTCACACTACCTCCAAAGTTGAGGTTGTGGGTTCAATCCCCACATGCAGCAAAGCTGCCTTAAAAAAAAAAAGTCGAAATAGAGTAAAATTTTAGTAAATTCAATAAGTAATAAAATAAAATAAAGTACATTCCAACCACGATAAAATAGAACATAAATAGATTTGTTATTAAAAAACTTTAAACCATCCATTCCCGTACAATTTAAATATATATACCACAATTAACCTCAATATGTACAAGAAAATATAATAAAAACTAAAAGCATGTGCCAGTAATAAACATTGAACTAAAAATTAACCTCGTGCAAGGTGAGGCATGCATAATATATTACATCTCTTCTGAAAAATAAAAAGAAAAAGAAATAGTTCAGTCTTGTTATGACACGTGTCGTCCCTTTTATCTCTTTCTCCCTAGAAAGACATCAACGCCCGTCAATGCTTCCAGCCAATCGCATATCTCCGTTTCAAAGTTAGTTTCGAACTCATAAAGTATATACACCAGTGTGGGTCCCAACAGTGCTTTCTCTCTCTTTCTCTCCTATAAAGCCACTATGATGAGCGAAATCGCATGCAGAGACCACCTTCTTCATTGTATCACGTTACACCAAAACTCTCTCTCCTAGCCACAATGGCGGAATATGGGTCCCACAAAGAGCTCTCTCCGCCCTCCGACTCCTCCTCCTCCGACCGCAGCCCACGCGCCGCCGCTTCGGCCCCGGCGAAGCCGCTGCCCACGGGGCGCAAGCCGCGCGGGAGGCCGCCGGGATCGAAGAACAAGCCCAAGCCGCCGATTGTGATCACGCGCGACGCGAGCGACGGCGCGTCGATGCGACCCGCGGTGCTCGAGGTCGCCGCTGGCGCCGAAGTGGTGGAGTCCATCGTGCAGTACGCGCGGCGGCGGCGCGTTGGCGTCACGCTGCTCAGCGCGTCCGGCTCTGTCTCCAACGTTACTCTCCGCCACCCTGTGTCCCATGCTCCTGCGCTGTCCCTCCACGGTCCTTTCTCGCTCCTCTCTCTCTACGGCTCGTTTCTCGCTTCCGCCGAGACAAATCCGTCCTCCCCCGGGGCGAAACCGTCATTTGGCATTTGCCTCGCCGGAGCTCAGGGACAGGTGTGTTTGACTATATAAATTTAATTTAATAATTATTAGCTTCTTGTCTATACTTGTGTCGTTATGTTTTAGCAAACGGTAACAATTACAACGATTTTTCGTGTCATGGGATCAAACTCAACACTTCAAATACGGTACGGAGATCCAAGACTAGATCTTAAAATGTTAGAGAACAATTGTTTCGATTAGAATTCTAGAATATTCTTTTATTTTTAAATATTTCATGATAATACTAATTCATAGAGTCAATTACATTGAAAATTTATAAACAATCAAACGAAATAAATACTATCCCTTAAGTTACAACTCTCTTTTTTTTTCATCAAATCTAAAATAAAATAATTCTCACCAAATTTGTCATGATCTCTATTGTTTCGCAACAAAGGTGTTCGGGGGCGTTGTGGGCGGAAAAGTCACGGCCGCGACCCTCGTGACCATCGTGGCAGCGACATTCAGTAACCCGTCGTTCCACAAGCTTCCGCTGCCGGACCATCATGAGGATCACCACCAAAATCAAGATAGCAAGCCCTGCACCGAGCCTGGCCCAGCCGGTAGCGGGCCAATGTCCGTGTACAATTCCGGCACCGTAGCGAGCCCGACCCCGATCAACTGCCAGGTGTCACCCGCCAGCTGGGGCCACACCTCTCGCTCCCCATATTAACATAAGAGAAGAAAGTGTAACCCCTTGTTAGCTTTATTGTCGTTTAGCTAGTTCTTAGTGGTTGTTGTATGATGATTCTTGATTAGGGTTCCAGCGTTAAGTGTGGTCGTCGTTTGGAGGATATAGTGTCAGGCTTTGGGGATCCTCGGGAAGGGGCATTATCGGGAGGCCCGAAGCAATGTATGAGACAGTGTCTTCAGAGAAAGAGAAGGCCAGAGATATAGAGAGAAAGAAACTGAAGGATTGGGACAATCATGGAAGTCAGAAAAGACTATCTGGTCTTCTTTCTCTGTGTTGACTAGACAAGACTATATATATATATACAGTGACCTCATAACGCTTCATATTTGCTTATTTTCATTTTTTACTCAAGGGATATTTGGTATCACTATTTAGTTTCATATTAAGTGGCAGTGCATGGATATAGTTTTAGTATTTTTTTAGTTTTAAATTCATATAGTTAATGTTGAAACATGAAATGCCGGCGAACTCCAAACTAAATGTAAATTTTTATTAACGGGTATATTGCGGGCACAAAAGAGTAAACCGATGGAGTTTTGTAAGAATTTTAGCAAATGATGAATAAGGAGACCGCAAACTGATGGGGTCGATCGAGAAACCGATAGCGATAGGTGAACCAAAAATATTTATGTAACAATATATAATATCTAGAAATTTCATATAAAAACTATTGGTGTCAAAGTCCATATATATTTATATTCATAAATATACATATATTCTATGAGTGCAGTGGTGGTACATTTCGACGAGAGATTAAGATTCATCCGGTAAACACAAAGTGAAAATTCAATTAGAGTTTTTAACAACCTCATGACTGTTGATACGGGAGATCACGTCAGCAAAACTTTACTGAACAGAGATAAATCATAGAGAGAAAAAATAGGTTAAAAGAATATGCAAGCCATTTTTTTGAAAGATTATTTATAGTTTACAAGGTTTTAAAACCGACAAGCCCATGGTATACCAGCGGTAGTTCTCTTTTAATATACAAGCAATGTTTTTTTTAAAGAAAACTCTATAATTGTGTTTTGACTTTCTTATTCGATTTTTATTAAGAAAACTCTATAATTTTTCTAATGTTTTCAAATTAACCTTTACATAATGATCTCTAAAGAACCATATAAAATCTTTTATATGATAAGAAATTTGATTTTTTTTCCTTAAATTTTAAGATATTATTTTTTAATGAGTAATATATATATATATATATATATATATATATATTACGGAAATCACATCGATATACCTATCGGTTTCTCAAAATATCCATCGGACTTAACCCATATATACCGATCTTTAAAAATCTTATTAAAATTAGATTTGCGATTGGTTTGTAATTTACGAACATTGGTCATTTCACATTTGAACTGGAAAATAACGAGCTATAAGGTAAAGAAAATAAGAGAGTACAATGTTCAAAATTCTTAGAGACTAAAATAAGGAGAGAAAAGACAAACGACCTTTTTAAAGTTGAAATTCTATAGACATCTTGTACGTATAAATTTTTTTAATTGTGATTATATTTGAGTCACATATATAAAATTGAAAAATGAATAAATAGTTAGTTTTCGTCACTCACACGCGTAGCTACAGTAATATACCTATATATAAGCTATAAATATATCTACGTAACGTAAGTACATAACATTCCTAGCTAAGTGGACTTTGTCTTGTCTTTTAGGTGTCATTTCTTCATATATTTTCCACCGTTAAGGATTACTTTGGAGTTTGGACGCGGCAGTAATGTATTACACAGCCAGACAAAAGAAAAGAAAAGAAAAGAGAAAACCGAGAAACAAGAGCATATAATTTCATGGGCAGACTCCCGCCACAAGTTTGTCATGGCCCTGAATTTGAGGACGATAAACGCGTCACAACGTCGACATTAAGTCCGCGTTCGTGCCGTGAACGTGGATGCAAGTTGAGGCGTTGACCGATAGTGGGTGCCACACGTTGGTGTGGTACACACGATGTCAAACTCGTGTGACAAAGCAACACGCAATGTGTGTTTGGCGTTCGCGTCACAACGCCAAACACGAGTGGCATTCGCGTCACATGCTATCTGTGTTGTATGTCAAAATTGAGTCCCGCCTATCCCCGTGAGACCCGCCGTGGCATGGGCGGAAGTCGTGGCCACTGTCTAGGCCTAGTCTGACAATTGGCACGGCTGCAAGTGCCCACTCCTGAACCGAGCAAAACGTCTGCTCTTTTATAGACAAAAAATGTAACATAAAATTGGGGTGAGTTGTCTCTAACGTATAGAGGAATTACAGTTCCCTATTTTTTTTATTAAAAAAAAACCCCAAATTGTATAGTGTTTTAATGTAATTTATTTTATTTTTATAAAAATTACAAGTCAAGCCAATCATTTTAAGTCTAATCCTTGTTCCACCGTTGTTGTTATAAAAGCATTGGTGGAATTTGAGTGCGTATTATTTCTTGGTAATGAAGGCAGCCTTGGAAATGTCTAAGAGGTATTTAACCCGGACATCCATTTTTTTTTTTTGAAAAAAAAACCCGGACATATCCGGGTCCGGAAAAACACGGATCCGGACATATCAAATTCCTTTAATTTGGGTCGTCCGATGGGCGAGATCGACGACCCAGATCATAGAGCCGTTGGGAGAGTGTTCAATTTTAACATAAAACAATACCCGTATCCGGACCTGTCCCGGATTTTTTTTTCCCGGACCGGGATAGGTTCGTATCCGGGTTTTTAAAAAAAAAATCACACGGTACCTTTGACCGTGTTGTATTTTGGAGACTACACACACGCAACTTTATTAATTTTAAACTTAACTTACTTTTTTTTCTTTTCTATATAGAATGTTGTCAAAGTAGGACATACAGATCACGTGAGGGATTCTTCCATCTCGTATTTTGGCGTTTCGTGATATTTCTTAGGTGGGCAAAATCCACCCGCTTAAACTTGAGACATAAAACCCGTCCTAATTTTTATCTTTGAGTAAATTATATTTTTTCAGCCAACATAAAAAATAGTAAAAAAGTAGATGGGCGGGCAGCCCGCCCAGCCTTAGACGCGGGCTCGAGCTACATACAGCCCGCTCCTCCCTTGTAAACGGGTCACGGATTATGGTAGCCCAACTAAAAAACCCTAGTCAAAACGAATCATAAATAAAAGAATCCATAAATCATGATTATGATGAGTCTCTATAGGTACTCGTATCTCTGATCGTCCATTTACTATTCCCTTCTCACACTCACTCTCTTTAAACAAAAAAGAGAGTGAACTAAAACTGTTCACTTTTGGTATGAGTATAAATTCAGTCAGGTTTAGTCGATTCAACACTGAGAGTGAATCTGAAATATAATCAGCCTTTGTATCAAGTCGAACCCTGCATGAACAACATAACATTTTCTGATCGATATTACACATTAAGTTGACTATATATGGTCTATAATATATCCATATAACTATTTAATTTATATCAGCTCAATGAACTTCCATATGAAAGCTAAACGGAGGATATGATTGTAACTATAGTTCATTCTCGATTCCCACTTTCGTAGAATACCAAAGATAAGTTAGTGAAAAGATGTTGGACGTCATAATTGTTTTTTATTATTATTCATAGAACACGATAAAAACATCTTTATAGAGCACAATTATTTCTACCACAATTTATATATATATATTTTAAATAGTTATCTGATAAATTGGTCATTGGATAATGACTTATGAAATAAAATTGTTATTTAAATATTCATAATTTACTCGTTAGAGTATGTGTATATATATATATATATATTACTATAAGAATCAGAATATCCTTGAGTCAGGATAATGGTATAAGTAAATCAAATTTCTTAAGCGAAAATTTATGCAGATGTAAATAGCTTTCTCTAATATTCACATTTACACGTTAACATTTTTATTAATATTAATATTCACTCAATTTATATATTTTTTAGGGTTATTTGCAGTATAAATATCAATTTTTTTTCTTTCAAAAATTAACAATAAATTTTCATTCTTTATTTTAATCGAAAAAACAAAAATATTTTCTCTAAAATGTAAAACAGATATATTTTATACGATTAAAATAAAAATAAAAATTTAACGTTAATTTATAAACAGTATTCATTTAAAAACTTCTAATATTCTTGTATTTTTTTTAATGGTGAAATAAATATGAGCACCAACCGTCTTTTGTGTGCGCTTTGTCTTGTTCTGGTGTGATGAAGTGTAGGGGACAAGTGTAGGGGAGAGACACGTGTCAGGTCCCCAGTGGGTGTAGGCCTATCACGGGGCTGCGTGTTGCTCTGTGAATGAGGGGAAATGATAAAAGCTGCTGCTTTGTTTTACCCTTCTCTCCCTCTCCCGTGTTACTTCTCACTCCTCCAGTAATTTTTCTTTCTTTCTAGGGTTAATGACGGCGAAAATACCCAAAATTTGGTCAATGAACCCTCGTGTACATAAAGTTTAAAAGTGGTGGAAAAAATACCCAAAGTCGCATTTGGGGAGTTGATCACTCTATTCTCGTAACGCCACTAACTTACCTGTTAGCTCTGGTCACGTGGACAAATCTGTTTCGTTAAGTGTAATCACTAGGGGTTCAATTAGTTGTATTAAATAGTATTAATTAGGGGTTTAATTCATTGTTTTGTCGTAAACGAGGCTGATGTGGGCTCGTTCACGTGGCAAAAATTGTTATGTCAGCAATCCACATTTATCTGCGTGATCAGAGTTAACGGGTAAGTTAACGGCATTACAAGAATGAAGTGGTCAACTCCCTAAATGCTACTTTGGGTATTTTTACCACAACTTTTAAACTTTGAATACAAGAGGACTTCTTTGATCAAACTTTGAATATTTTTGCCATCATTAACCCTTCTTTTTACCACATCAAATGTCTCTGCTCACGCCTCGTGACAATTTTATTTTATTGTTATTTGTCTCGACTATTAGTTATAAATCATGCAAGCATATATAATATATAATGTAATATTATAATTTAAATACACATAATTTTTTTAGTTAATTTATCTTTAACTAGTCAAATACTTGTAAAATCAAATTATCGATATTTTCATTCAAAAAAAAAAAAAAAAAACTATCAATATTTTATCTTTTTTTTTTTTCTTTCATTTATTTTTATGTCGTAGAGTTGTATTTCTACAATATTTCACATGTTAAAAGTTTTAAGCGATTGCTTAATTATTCACTCAATCGGATTAATGAATTCGTTGTAAATTTAGCATTTGATTTTTTTGTTGTTAAAATTCGTATGTTGAGTTGAGAAAATAGTTTTGTTGTTTAGTAGTGGTACGATAGAGATGATGCTGACGTGGAAATAGATGTCGTTTTGCTTACAACTCTTGTTGTGTGCAGAGTTCTATCTTCTCACCCAACTGCTCGTTTATGGCTCCATGGTTTCCACATTTTTGTTCACACCTTTTACTTTTCAATGGATTTATTATTATTATTATTATTATTATTATTATAGACATTAGAGTTTAGACCACCCTTATTTTATTACTTTAAGCAAAAATGTTTGTTTAATTTTTTATTTAGTTTCTATAGATAGATAATCACTTTAAATTTTTATAACTTTCTTAATGAAAGCCACTAATCATAATTTTGTGAACAGAAATTATGGCTTTTATATTTTTGTATTTTTCTTCTTATAATAATTTAAATTTATAGTTAAAAACTTAAAACTAAAAAATATTAAATAACTGATTACATGAAGGCGAAAAAGTTAAACGTCTTTATTTATCGTATTAACCAGTGGACATATTGGTGTATTTGGTAGTGTATCATCTTAATTTCTGAAAGATAATAAGGTAGTCTTCTATTTCAGAGAGTAATGTTACGTTAGAGAGCCGAAAGGGTATTCAATTTATAACTACCATCCCTTGAACGAACCATAAATGGCTTTTTTTGGCTTTTTTTAATTTATTTATTATTTTATGCAATTTTTATTTATAGAGTATTTATCTTCATTTAGATCCGACACATCTTCCACTTTTCCTCACTTGTTGGATAGTGGTGGATACTTCACTTGGATCAGAATGCTTATTATACAATGATAATCATGATAATCACCGTAAAAGTATTTAAATTTTGATCAAGTGACAGGATAAGGGTTTAAACTTTAAAGTAAAAAAAAATGGCAAGAGTCTTCAAATTAAGTCAATAATGTGAGGCAACACATTTTTCCTTTAATTTATCTTTTGAATTCAAATTTGAGAATATCAGATTGCTGTATTTTAGGTATGATTTAATATCATCATACTAACAAATTGACCTACATCTATTAAAAAAATTGGACTGAAAAATTTATCGTCTCATTCACTTTGTTTAACTTTGGATACTTTTGACGCTATTTTTTTTTCACTTTGGGCCATTGCCGCTTTAGTTGATCAAAATTTGGACACTTTTGCCGTGATTATCCTTATTATGTATAAAGGATAGTTTTTAATTGACGAAATTTTTCGGTCCATCCCGATATTTGTTTATGGTTTAGCGGTTTATTTAGAATTAAGGTTCCTTCAGCTTCAAGGGTATGTGTACTCAAGATTTTAAAAATCTTGGTATGCTCACTGTATAATAGGTAACTTTTTTTATTTTTTATTATTATACGAATGCGAGCGGTTTATAGTAATCCTTTTTTGACATAATAACGGTTTTTCAAAATACTTTTTAACCTTGAAATTCGATATTTATCAAGAAAACTATATTTTATTTATAAAAAAAAATCACATCAATCCTTACATTATATCATTAAGACCTTACCAAAATACCATTTGGTAAGAGATTTTTTTTAAGAAAATCTATGAAATTGTTTTTTTAATTTTGAGTAATATATATATATATATATATATATATATTTTTACGAAAATTCCATCACTATACCCATCGGTATCGATTTTCAAAAATCTTAGAAAAAAAAAAAACGACCGGTGTACTTGTTAAGCCTTCGGTATGTCCCGGAAATTAGACTTGTGGTCCATTTATGGTTTGCGGCCTTTTCAATAAGTGCAAGAAGAATCCTTTTAAGAAGAATAAAAAATGATACTATAACTCCTATTACGATATCTGTTTCTTAGAGTTAGGGTGTCGAAGGGTATATACAACAATGAAAATAGTACTTCTATTATGATATTGATATGGTGATATAATCGGGGTTCACTGTTAGATTTGATACAAAAATTGAAAGAAATTTATACAATTTTTTTTCTTCAAAGTAATTACTGAAGTTTATGTTATTAATTTTTCTAACAAATTATATGAAGAATAAATTTAAGAAAATAGAAAAAAAGTTTGACGTTTTCTTAAACACTTTTGTGATGTCGTTTTCTTTTATTGATGACGTTTTGCGAGAATCAAATTACACAAACACAAAAACCAGCGTCACTTTATTATGCATATAAATCTAATAATTTTATATGCACAATTAAATATTTGGTACTTTTGTTTGGATATCGCTTTTTGGTTTATTGTCGTTATCGAATGCCGTCTCTTGTATATCCATATATATAAATAAATATAAATCAATTATTTTCCTTTGGACTTAAAGTTCAATTAACTTTTGCTATGCCAAAATTTTGCCGATTATTGATCCTCTTATATCGGAAATTATTTACTAAAACACAGAATTAATTTTTTTTTAATTAGTTTTTTTTTTTTTTAACTCGAATTATAACGTTACACATTCTAATATGTTTTTACTTTTTGCTAGAAAATTAACCGCTCGAAAGAATTTAAACGTTTCTTAGAAGAACAAGTCTCGTGTATTTTACTGACATTTTTTTTATTTGAATTTGAATTAGTAACTGATTTATCAACGAGTATTTTTCCATTCTTTTCCGTCTTCAAATTATGAAACTAATCATCCAAATCTTAGCCAATCTGTTGCATTAACGTTCTTAGTTCGAAACACGTATCAATCTTATCCACTTTATTTATTTTCTATTTTATAACGTTAAACATCGAGCCTATAAATCTCTCTCCATTTTCAAATCCTTAATCATTTCATATAGAACCAAAAAAAAAAACTCAGAAACAGTTTCACGAGGTTTGTCTTTTCACTCTGATTCTTATGATTACCGTCCATTTTCTCTACTGGTCAATGTTAATTGGTCAATGTTAATATTCTTCATTGTTGTTTTTTGTTCGTGTCATTGAGATCATCGTGATCGACTT
Source organism: Parietaria judaica (assembly GCA_954871525.1). Taxonomy (NCBI): domain Eukaryota; kingdom Viridiplantae; phylum Streptophyta; class Magnoliopsida; order Rosales; family Urticaceae; genus Parietaria; species Parietaria judaica. The sequence continues at coordinate 26,285,760 of OX940860.1, read as the reverse complement.
TTGTTTATTTAATTATCAGAGAAGCTTTTGTTACTCGTTCTAATAACAAGTTTTCTCATGACATTGATGATTGTTTCAATGAAATTTACTCTTCTTGTATTTAATTGACATCGTTACTTCGAAACTTTCGTCTAGCCCTACAAATATGGGAGTTCGGATATATTTTACCACAAAAATCCGGATTTTTGATATACAAGTTGTTAAGATATTTTTATATCTTGATTCTATGAGTCATTAGATACTAGAAAATGAATATAATGAAATCCGAAGCCGGAGTATTATGGTTCTAGATTTACTCGAATTTTGGTACTACTGACTCTACTTGTTTATTAATATTAAAACACATCTGTACACAAGTTACAACCGGGCCGGTAAAGGTGGCCAAAGACCGGAAATGAGTAGCCGCAGAAATATTTTGATTCGGAAATTGATCTCGTTTTTCGTTTTATTTTTGTTTGTTACTAAACAGATCGAACATTATGGAAAGGAAAAAAAATATCAATCCCAATAGTGGGCCTGGTGCTCCTAATGGGCCTAGTATGGGCCTCTACAGTGGGAGCAGAAACAGATTACATGGAATACAAAGACTCGTCTCGGCCCATTAACAAGCGAATATGGGATTTGATTGGCCGAATGACGCTGGCTGAGAAGCTAGGCCAAATGGCCCAACTGGACCTCAACAACGTGACGGTGTCTATCATGAAAGACTTCTCGGTCGGAAGCATTCTTAGCGGAGGAGGACACGTGCCACGCTCTAAGGCCACTCCCGAGGACTGGGTCAACAAAGTCAACGAGTTGCAAACCGGATCGCTGTCGAGTCGACTCGGCATTCCCATGATATATGGAATTGATGCTGTGCATGGCCATAACAATGTGTACAAAGCTACTATTTTCCCTCACAATGTGGGACTTGGAGCTACAAGGTAATTGGTTGGTTCGAAAATTAACAAATTACAATTATCATATATAATTTAAGAATATATGTTACCTCATCATTTCAAAAAAAAAAAAAAAAACCATTTGCATTGCTAGTGTTTAATTGCAATTTGTGTATATTTTTTTCCGAGTCAATATGTGAATTTATATAACTTCATGTATATTGCTAGTGTCTGTATGCTTTTCTAAACGATTTCTCATAGGTCAATAAATATATGATTTATATAAACTGCATGGTATCAAGTAAAAATGGATCAACCTTATATTTTGAACAATGTTTAAGATTAAAAAAAAAAATCTAAGATAAATTTTGAACAAAATTATTTATAGCTTACACCCATGCAAATTAATGTAGTGCTATATATATATATATATTATATACATATATGAAATATGTAATTAATTGAATTGGCATCGTTGGCAGGGACAAAGAGCTAGTGAAAAGAATTGGCGCGGCAACAGCACTAGAAATAAGATCGACTGGCATCAACTATGCATTTGCACCATGCATTGCAGTACTCATATAATCTTCCCCCATCAATTATTTATCAATATATATATATGTAATTGTGATCACATGTATGTATATCAATATGTATAGGTGTGTCGAGATCCAAGATGGGGAAGGTGTTACGAGAGTTACAGCGAGGATCCAAAAGTGGTGATAGAAATGACTGACGTCATCCTCGGCCTTCAAGGCGAACCTCCCGCCAATGCTAGGAAAGGAGTCCCTTTTGTTGCCGGAAGGTACTTTATTATCGTTGTAAGAACATGAGCCATATGGGTCGGGCCGGGACCGAAAACCGGACTTTTAGGTCTTTTCCGGCCCGGAAACTTGACTTTTAGCTCTTTTCCAGACCGGAAACTGGGTGGGAAGAAAATTGGACCCGCTTGCCTCGTTCTCGTCTTTTTTTTTTAACATATAACTAGCATGTGTATACTTAGTTTCTTTGTTGACATGTAGTGATTTATTTATATATAAATTCTTAATGAAAGGAGTAAAATAATTACACTTGAAAAGGAATAGCAAAAATGTACTTTCAGGCCAAATTTTTTTTTTAATTCTTGTAATATTATATATATATATATATATATGTGTGTGTGTGTGTGTGTGATCTATCGTTGACATGTGAATTGTGGACGTATCTTAATTAATGAAGGGACAAAGTGGCTGCTTGCGCGAAGCACTTCGTGGGCGACGGAGGCACCACGAGAGGCATCAACGAGAACAACACGGTGACTGACTTCCACGGCCTTCTCAGCATCCACATGCCGGCGTACTACCACGCCATCATCAAGGGTGTCTCCACCGTCATGGTGTCCTACTCCAGCTGGAACGGCCGCAAAATGCACGCGAATCGCGATCTCGTCACCGGCTACCTAAAAAACACCCTCAAATTCAGGGTTATACAGATTTTCCTTTATATAATTTTTTGTTACTTGTTAGAGGGATTGGAAAAGTAGGGTTTGTGCTGATAATGTGTGTGTTTTTGTAGGGTTTTGTGATCTCGGATTGGCAGGGGGTTGATAAGATTACGGACCCTCCGCATTCGAATTACTCCGATTCGCTTCTTCAGGGTATTCAAGCAGGGATTGACATGGTAATTGTGGTTATTATATTATTTTATGGGAACATGGCGTTTAGGTAACTGTTTAAAATTTGGTGAAATAAGCAAAAAGCGGTTATTTTAAGAAACAAAATGGTGTTAGAGTACTGTGCTAGCACAAATAGTAATCGGTATCTAAAATGGTATTAGCTCTTTAGTAATCGCCAATCGGTCCCTAAAGCGGTTTTTGAAATATTGTTTTCTAGTATATATTTTGTAGATTGTTATTATATGTTTTAGCTGAGATTTGTATTTATAAATGTTTGAGATTTATTTTTCTAGACTACAGAAATAAGAATATTTTCTCTTTCGAACTTTGTAATTTTTTTTTGAGGTATTAATAAATACGATTATACCCAAAAATAGTACAAAAAATTTACATAGTCGGACTTAAGATTTAAAAATATGCACCGGATTCAGGTTATGCTTCCGTTCAACCACACCGAGTTCCTAGAGATTATGACCGACCATGTTGAGAACAGCCGCATCCTGATGAGTCGTATCGACGATGCAGTTCGGAGAATTTTGAGGGTCAAATTCGCAATGGGTCTCTTTGAAGAGCCCTTGGCTGCCCAGAACTTTGCCGACCAGCTCGGAAGTCAGGTAATCATTTTAATACACAAATTATACAATAGAATGTTCTTACTACTTTGAAAATAGAAATTATATTGTGGTGAATGTATGGACTAAAATATAGAAGCATTCATATACATGGTCATATAGCATTGTACAATAGTAGTTTAGTCATATATACATACGTATGTTTGAATATTGCATAAAATTTATACATATTTTGATAAGTTATTAGTAACACAACATGGGTTTATTGATAGTGGTGGTTAAAATGCATGTGTATATGTATATATATATATATATATATATGTAAAGGCACACAGAGACTTGGCGAGGGAAGCAGTGAGGAAGTCATTAGTGTTGCTGAAGAATGGAAAGGAAGGAGAGAGTGCGATGATACCACTTGCCAACAAAGGAGTCAAGATTCTCGTGGCCGGGACTCACGCCAACAATCTAGGCTTCCAGTGTGGTGGTTGGACTCTCGAATGGCAAGGCTTTGATGGCAACAACCAGACCATTGGTATGTTTTATTACCCGTTCCCGTCACGGGTCTTCAAAGCCGGCTCTAACCCTATATATTAGGAGGATAAAACCTGAATCATGGATCCGGACTTCTATGCTAAAAAAAATATACGAGTTTGAAATTTGAAGTTTTCGAAACTAGTTTCCGATACTGGTTTTCAAGAAACCGGGTTTTTAGTATACGATATCTTGATTTTTGTAAATCCGGGAAAATATTCCAGGTTTTGCTAATATTGTCACCAATTTTGATTCTTTTATTGGTAACCGGTTTACAAAGGTAAATACTGACACAAAAACCGGTTACCGAAATATTTCAATATTAATAAAACAAGTACTTGGTATCGAATTTGGAAAGTTACAGCAAGACTACAAATCGGTAAATACTGACTCAAAAACGAGTACTTTTGATTCTTTTATTGGTAACCGGTTAACAAATCGGTAAATAATACTGACTCAAAAACCGGTTACCAAAATATTTCAATATTATTAAAACGAGTATTTGGTATCGAATTTGAAAAGTTAAAGAAAGACTACATTGCTTATGTGTATAATATGATTTGCATTGGTAAAATTGATTTAGCATTGTTGATTTTGTTGCATGATCAGGAACGACCATCTTAAGCGGGATAGAGGCGGCGGCGGACCCCAGCACGGAGATTGTCTACAGCGAGAACCCTGATGCCGCATTCATTGACGCCAATGCCTTTGACTACGCCGTCGTGGCCATTGGTGAGGTCCCGTACGCTGAGACACGTGGTGATAGCCTCAATCTCACTATCTCTGAGCCCGGACCGGCTGTGATCTCCAACGTTTGCGGGCATGTGAAGTGTGTGGTACTCGTTGTGTCTGGTCGTCCCGTCGTGATTGAACCCTACCTCTCTCAGATCGATGCTCTAGTTGCCACCTGGCTTCCTGGCTCGGAGGCCGGTCACGGCATCGCTGACGTACTCTTCGGAGACCATGGATTCTCCGGGAAGCTGCCTCGGACGTGGTTCAAGAGAGTTGGCCAACTTCCGATGAACTTTGGAGACTCAGATTATGACCCGCTTTTCCCATTCGGGTTTGGTCTCACAACTACTCCGACTCAGGCGGGTTCGAATTAAGATTTGTAAGAATAGCTTGGTCGTGGTTTAGTCAGCTTTTATTTTTTTGTTATTATGTTTTTTTCGTCGTGGATCGTATCATATGTTACGGAATAAAGAATCTTTTTAATCTTTTTATTTTAAACTATTTAAGTACAGAAAGATTAAAAGACACTAATATATTAAGCTTAGAATGTCTACTACGTTTTATTTAGTCCAAGCTGTATTATATAAGTGTTGTGGTCCGTTAGCTATTATAACCAATCGATGTGGGATTTTTTTAGTGAAGTTAAATAGGTAAGTAATATTTTTAATTAACTAATCAATGTGGGGTTTTTTTTGTAAAAAAAAAAAAGGTAAGTAATATTTACAATTAACTAATCAATGTGGAACTTAATTAAAAGAGTAAATCCTACCAAATTCACGTAATTGCAACAGTATTCGCTACAAGTAGAAACGAATATATTCCATACAAATCCGTAAGATTCACTTATATTAATGACTATACCAGTTGATTAATAATACGCAAACAAAATTCCAATCTCTACTCACCGTTTTATTTCAGAGTAAAGGTCGAGACTCTCCCAAAATTCAGGGTTGTATCCGGGTTTTAACTTTTAAGTGATCTTGAGCGAAATAAAGTTTAGAACTCATATAAAATTATTTAATCGAATTTCGATATAAAGTACTAGTATATAAAACTTAAATGTTTTTACATGTAAATATATTTAACGAAAACCAACTAAAATATACGACGGATTTAATATTTTTAGATGCAAAAGTATAATTAGAGCAGAATAATCAAGACACAAAAAAATGTAGAAGACAAAAACAACAAAAGAAATAAACCTAATCTCAAAAAAAAAATTATTTTTATGCGACAAATGAGGAAGAAAAGTATATATAAATAAGTTTGACAAATAGAATGGAGGGGGAAAAGTAACAATTGTTGGGGTTTTTCGATGATTTTATCTCAATTCCGAGGCAAAATACACGGGATACCATCAAATTAATGATCTAGACTATATTCGAAATCAAAGTTTAGGGTTCTGATACATTATCGAACTTCTGGTACTTTTGCCGATTTTATACCTCGGTATGCGTGCGTGATTTATGGGGCGGATTCCGATCGTAGCTCCACAAGTGTCGAGCATCTAGATTGTCCACCCTCGCTGCGGGAAAGTCAATGTATGACCGGAAATCGCGGATTCAGACTGCTAGGTCCTTCACGGCGATTGGACGACGAACCGGAGAAAGCACGGGGGAGGAAAAATGCGTCTAGGGTTTCTAGAGAATAGGCAGCGAATTTTTCTGGCTTTGGGAATGAGGAATGTCGAATTATGAGCTAAGGGAGAGCTTAAATAGCCCACAATGGTTAATGACCTAATGGTCTTTTGGGCCTAATAATTAGACCTAAGCTCATTAGGTCATTATTAACTAATTATCACAATTAATTAATGACTCATAATTATTTCTCGGACCCCGTGTGGGCCCGTTACCATTCATTGTGGTCAGATCGGACCCGGAAAGTCCATTGGACTTAAATCCCGATTCGGGCATCTCCTACATCTAGGGAAAAGCAAGGAGGACCATAGAAAGTGAAGTTAATTATTTCACTCAAATCAAACATGAAAAAACTTAATGCTAATTGCTAGGGTTTAGTCTATTAAAATTAATACCCTTAATAACAATTGTTAATAAAAAATAATTAATTTAATTATGCTTTTCTCGTCGTGTAGTAGAGGACTAGAGGCCATCAGAAACAGAATAACGAGAGTATATAAATTAATATGCACTCTTATGCAGCTTGACATGTATTTATGACACATTGAAAGTAATCGATTTGAGAGCAAAGAAACTATTACCTTTCTTTATGATTTTTTTTTTATAAATTGACATCCAATATATTTTTGAAGATGTATCCAAATTCAAAGTTATCAATTTATCAATGATCATTTAAAAACATTATTTATTTATCGAATAATCATTTAGAAATATTAATTTAATCATTTAAAATCTAAACTATATATAAGTAGGGATTATTAGACAAATGCTCAGTAACCAACAAACCTTTTTTAAAATTACTCATAGTTTCATAAATCCATATTATACTCGCTCTTTAATTATTTTTCCTAAACTACCCTTATTCCCCCTGATTCCTCTATCTTCTTAAGACAGCTTCTCTCTCTCCTCACCACTATCTCTCGTTCGTCTCTCTCAGCAAATTCGACTCCGAGAAGATCGAGGCTCTCAATCGCTTGCTTGCTTGCTCGCTCGCATCGCCCAAGGCTTCCACGTCTTCGCTTTCTTCCATCAGGTTCGCTCGCTCTATCGATTTCTTCTCTTGATCGCGCTCCAATCTGAATCGCCCCTGGTTCGATGATTTGGGTTTCGACGCTCCACGGCGTGCTCTGGGGCCGAAGCTCTGGGCGACGATGCTCCACGGCGATTGGTTTGAGCGTGTCGTGATAGAGGGCGAAGCTCGTGTGGATTTTGGAAGCTCTGGGTTTCTTCCCAGCTTGGACATTGAAGGTCGAATGTTTGCAGGGAGAAGATGAACCTGCTTGTGGCGGAGGAGTACGGCGGCTACGGCAACGTGGTGGCGGGGCTAAGGATGGAATCTAGAGGAGCGAGCCGTGAACATGGAGATAGAAACCGAAATCAAAATCGATCGCATGCAATTTGGAGAACTGATCGAACGAAGGCTCGGTCGAAGAAGAATGAAAGTAAAACTTGATCGATCGCGTACTCTAAGTTAAAGGGTATAATGGTCTATAAAAGACCACCTGGGGATTTATTTAATTTTAACAAACTTTTGAGTATATTTTAAAAAACTTTTACCCTAATTGAGTATTTTGCTAATAAGCCCATAAAAGTATCATTCAATTGAAATTATTTATTTATCGAGAATTATTAATGATATGTTGATTTAATTGAAATTATTTATTTATAGAGATTTTTTATTTTTTTTAATCAATGGTATGTTGATTTAGTCGAGATTTGTTTTTTTCCTTTTTTTTAATAAATATTAGAGGAAACATGTTACAACTGAAAAGTATCTAAGCTCCAATGTAAAGTTTATCATTACTTGACAATACTCTATCTTAGATTTGACACTAATTTCACTGTATCGATTTAAAGTTTAATTTTTTAGCCAATCAAAATTTCAGACACAATTCTTCTTAATTATTGGCATTTTCCGGCATAGCAACTAATAGAATTGTATTATTTTAATAAAAATGTCTAAGAGAAACGTGCAACAAAAATAAAATAAAAAATGTAACCATACAGTTTAAAATGTATTTTCCGCAACAAAAATGACTCGAAAAGTAAGAATTTAAGGCTATAAAACTAGTCAAAACACCAATCAAAAGAGAAACCATACAGGAGTAATTTTCATCACCTCAACTCTCAAGATATAATAGTTGAATAGGAAACCCGAAATGCATAAATATAAAAACGACTTATTTTATTATTTAATTGAAAACAGAGAATCAATTACGACTTCCCACAGTGTATTAAGCTCCCGGCACCGAGGAAGAGACCGAAAATCGCAGCACTACCGAGAGTCGTTTGTCCAATGTACCTGATCTTTAGTAGTCCCGGGACCTGCATTTCAAAACCGGGGTACAAATTTCATGAATAATTGTCACATTTTGTGGTAATTTTTTTTAACCTTAATGGCAGTTAAGACAGGTAAGAAGAATTAATAAAGATAAGTACTAATTCCACCGTTTTTTACTCTGCTTCAGATTGAAGTTTTTAATTATTTGCAAAAAAATAAATAAAAGCTTTCTGCTTTGTTTTTAGTTTTTACAGTAGCGTGGCATCATCAACATCTGGACCATGGGGTTAATATTATAGCCCGGGACCGTGATCTCGCTACGAGACCCGTGATCACGTGACCTAACAACTCTAATATCTCACTCACAAACCCTAATCTCCCTTCTTTTGAGAGAGATAGGATAGTTTGGTTGAAAGTTGAAACTTTTCCTTTCTAACGACTAAATAATATAAAACTGCGTAGCTAAAGACCGATATGCAAATATCAACCCTAATAAAAATACCCACGTTGGGCCTGGCTCACTAAGAACTCAGCCTTTCTACGAGCTCCGTGTCACATTTCCGTCTTTCACGTCTTATGGTAAGAACTGTTTCTTTTTTTAATACTTATCAAAGAACGGATACTTATCAGTCAATCCCTCTATGAATACAATAATTAGTTACTGAGCTAGCATAACACCATGACGAGAAGTAAAGGGGCTAATTTCGGTACAATATCATGAATTGGATTTTAGGAGAAACGGTAAGTTATGTACCTTGAACCGAATGGCCTCGTATGTTCCATACACGGCACCTGAATATGAGATAAAAATTAGAAACTAGACATGAAACTGATATGAAACAAACAAAAACCGAACAAACAATAGGCCAATGGGAATTCAACACAACGGTAAAAATTCCTGAACACTATTTTCAACAAACAAACGTTACAAAAATGCAATTCAGCATTTACCTCCTTATACTGGAATTGAAAGAAAAAAAACCCAAAATACCCCTAGCAATGCCAAATAGCAAATAAAGGAAATAGATGCCTAGGCTAAACTACAAGTTTGCCCTTCCCCTATTAGTCTAACAGAAGAGCTTATTCATTAACTTCCAAAATCTTAAGTTCTTATTTCTTTCACATATACCCTTGGAGGCATTAATTGATTCAGTTGCCGTCTTCATCATTACGTCTTCATCGTTAATTGACCGACTTAGATGATGTTAACTCGGTCAATTAACGGGTCTAAGAGTATATCTAATAACGAAATAAGAAGTTGAGGGTATGTGCCGCCAAAAAAAAAGGGGATATAAGTGCATCAATTATCATAACTTGGGGATATATGCTGCTAATATCTCTTAACTCTATAGTCCAAAAAAATCAACAAGAACTATGACTATGAATGCGGAGCACGCTTCCAAACGAACAAACCTTACGCCACAAAATCGAAATTTCAACCCCATGAGAAGACGAGGTTATTTTGATAGCCTTTTGACTAATGAAAAACACAGGATTAAATCACTTCGTAGCAATAACCTGTGAAATCTGTGACACCATCTCAGGTTTCAGCAATTTTACACATGGTGACCTTAAATCTCAGAAAATATTCAAAACTAACACCACAAAACTCAATCCCATGAAGAGGAGAAAACTGATAATTTAATGATACTTTTGGCCAAGGTTAAAAATCTGTGGGTATGCCAGCGGAAACCCTCTTTTGGCATAAGTACCGTTTTCCCAAAACTGCCTTTTCACCCTCACATTCTACCTTTGACCGTCAAATTCTACCTTTGACCAAGAAAACCACACGATTTCTACAATTTTCTCACATCAACCCCTAAGTAATATCTCAAAAACCTTCCAAACTCCCCATCTCTGTAAGATATTCGATTTTATTAACAAAAATCTCGTTGTTATACCCATCGATTTTGCGGTATACCCATAAAATTAAATCGGTTACCGGTTTTTGAAAACCTTACGGAAAACCCATCTTACCCGTAACGTCCTCGGTATACCCGTGCTACACCGATACACCCAAAAAAATTGGGCCAAAACACCACCACTTTCTACCAAGTAATGGACTCTGCTAGACCAGAAGAGAAATCTTACACCATATCAATTATTTCTCACCCAAAAAAAAAAAATCTCTTCTTTTTCCTGATTTTATACTTATGTAATCGATGAACTCTGAAAAAAGCTAAACCCCTGATAAAACCCTAATCTGAAAAACCCCCTTTTTATAGACAAATCGAAATTTGCGAGCAATCGAGATAATCAAAGACTACCAATTTCGAAAGGGCATGAAAAGACTAAAAGGGTATGAATAAAAGGAGAGAATTACCAACGGCACCACCGACGGCGCCGCCGACCGCCACACCGGCGGCGACTCGAGTCATGCAGCTGTCTCTCGCCATTGCTATGTCACGTCAAACACTTCTCCGTTATATATACCGATATATATATTTGTGTATATGTCACCGGTATATAATATCGCCGCAGAGATTTTTGGCTGAGTTCTGATTTTATATAAGAAATTTTTTATTTATTTTCTTATTTAAAGGCAAAAGTAACGAGTTTATCAAAATTTATTCTCGAGGGTTTTATAATAAATTTATCTATTTGTGTTTTGGATTCTTACTTTTGACGAATTTGCATAAGTGCTCAAATGTAACTGTGTAGTGAAAAATAATGAATAAGAAAGAAGATCTCCTAATTCATAGTTTCACTCTTTTATTTCGATATTTTTAGGGATATTTGCAGCATAACTGCCCAATCTTATACCAAGTGTGCCGGAATATATTCTCAAACTTTTTTTTAGCGACACTAGTACCTAAAGGTCATAAAGCAGTGTCAAAGTTCAATTTTGTCCATGTCGAGTTAACATGTCATACATTATGTTTAACATACGCATATGTTTCTAATTTAATAAAGGACATTAAAGCGTAATAGCCAAATAGAAAATTGATATTTGCTAAATAGCCAACTTTTGGTTTATATTTAAGCATAGCCAATTAACCATGTTAATGACTATAAAATGACTTATATACCCTTAATTATCACGTTTATACATTATGATTTTAATATCCAATTATAATTAACGAAATACATTTCCGCTAATAAATTTGAATTTAAATATTAACAGTTATACATATATAAACTGCTAATACTAGTTTATATACATTCATAAATTGTTAATACTTGTTTATATACGTATATAAACTGGTAATACAGCTGGATTTCAATTATCAAACGTATTTTCTAAAGATTATGTATTTATTTACAAAATATTTTCCATGTCAATAGGCATTTTGTAAATCTATAAATTGTTAATACTTGTTTATATACATTCACAAACTGTTAATACTTGTTTATATACATATATAAACTGGTAATACAACTGGATTTAAATTATCAAACGTATTTTCTAAAGATTATGTATTTATTTACAAAATACTTTCCATGTTAATAGGCATTCTCATGTTTAATATTTTAAAAAAATATCAATATTAATATCAAAGTAGTTACAAATATTATACATGGCTAAAATTAAGGATATTTCCTATTTAATTTTTGAAAATTAAATCGAGATATTCCACGATTCATGGAGCAATTTTTTAATCGCATATTTTTGGTATATTAACCATTAATTAGTTTTAATTTACAAAATATTTTCCATGTTAATAGGCATTATCACGTTTAATATTTAAAAAATATTAATACGAATATGAAAGTAGTTACAAATTTTATACGTGGCTAAAATTAAGGATATTCCCTATTTAATTTTTGAAAATTAAATCGAGATATTCCAGGGCGCAATTTTTTTAAACGCATATCTTTGGTATATTAACCGTTAATTCGTTAGAATTTTAATCGTATAAAGAAAGATAATTAAAAAGGTATAATAGGAACAAAAACTGACATTAATACTAATATGAAAGTAGTTACAAAAACTGATATTTTCCATGTTAATAGGCATTATCAAGTTTAATATTTAAAAAATAATAATACTAATATGAAAGTAGTTACAAATTTTATACGTGGCTTAAATTAAGGATATTCCCTATTTAATTTTTGAAAATTAAATCGAGATATTCCAGGGAGCAATTTTTTTAAACGCATATCTTTGGTATATTAACCGTTAATTCGTTAGAATTTTAATCGTATAAAGAAAGATAATTAAAAGGGTATAATAGGAACAAAAACTGGTATTAAAATGTCACCTCATACATATTGGCTATTTTAGAAAGATAAAGTAAAAGTTGACTATTTTGCTAATCAAACGTTTTCATTTGGCTATTTGGAGCAATTTCTCTTTAATTAAAGTGTTAAATAATTAGTGTTTTTAGATTTTAACTATAACCGAACACAACCTCTCGTATAACGGGACAGAACTAGTTGTATATGGGGGTGGCAAATGTCACCCCCAGGTTCCACCCGATCAAAAGATATTGTCTACTAGCTAGTTGATGATGTCGTTTAGTACTTAATGTACGCTTTTAATCAACTTTTAAAGAGTGTCAATTTAATATGTTATAAATTTACGTGCCATTATACTATCGTAATATTGTTGCCTCTAATATTTAGAGTATTCTATAAAATTATTAACCATTATTGTTATTGACCTCTGTAAAGTTATTTTTTATGATTTTTTTTTTGAATAATGGTTTTCTATTGTAATATTGCTGCCTCGATCTTTGATAAAAAAAAATTACACAAAATATCTTATGAACAGGTATATGCAAAATAAAATTTGAAAGATTGAAATAATATAAATTAATAATAGTAATAATCACAAGAAAAATAATTATTGTGAAGCATGTATAGTTGTAATTGTTGAACATTAGATTTATTAGTCTAAACTTAATGGCTCAAACCTCATGTCCTTTACAAGTGTTGTGAATTTTCTACGCAAGTATATGTATCGAAAACAAGTAATATAATGATAAGAAACGTCGATCCCACGGAGAATTGTTACTATGAATTTTGCTAATTATTATTTTTATGTCACCTTAATTTTATCTAAACAATTAATTTTTTGCAATACGATTAATTAAATAACTACTGAAAAATAAATACTATGAAATAAAAGTTTTGGACAAATAGGGAAATATAGGATCACAATCATTCGTCAACACTTCACCCGATTATTCATATCATTCCTATGATAATTAAATTGTTATAAGTTGTTAACCAAGACCCCTAATGCATCAAATAGAACTCTTCCGATATTCAATTCGAGTTATCTTTCATAACTAAATCACTATATTCCTATGTTAATTAGATTACGAAGGATTCATTAAGCATGTGTTCTTAACGGGTTACACATGTAACATATGTATATTCCTATTCTATATAAACTCAAGATTTCCATCATAGATCATGTGTCATTCTATCTACGGCTAAACACAAAATTCCTTTTTCCAAAGTTCCTAGGGTTTACCAAATCAATTTAATTGGTGATCAAGCAATTAAAAGCATGAAGAATGAGATAGAATAAACAAACTTAAGCAATTGTCATTAATCAAAGAAACGATAATCCAAATCAAGCTACATGTGAGTTTCGATTGCAATCCTATGAACGGTTTAGCTCACGATGAATCTAGAGCATAAACAAATCACTAAGAGAAACATAATGGAAAAAAGAAAATTCAGCAAAGAAGATGATACTAATGAAGAGAATCTGTCAAGCTCTTCGTCTCCACTGTTCTTCTTCGCAAAACCTGATCTCCAATGGCGTTCTTCGCGTTTCCTAGCCTCTTGTGATGTTTTTCTCTCCCAAAATTCGTCACTTAATCCCTCTTCATGATCCCCTTATATAGCTTCCTCATTAGGTTAAGATTAGGTTAAAAATAACCTAATTCGCGAAACAGTGGTGCTGGGGCATGAGAAATTTTGTGCTGAGGCACCGGGTTAATTCTGGGGTTCTTGCTGGGGCACCGAAAATCTGTGTCGCGGCACCAAGCTGCTGCCTGGTATTCTCAATTTCGGATTTTGGGCATGTTTGACTTCGTCCAAATGACTCTATTCATCTTGATCTTCAATCAAATCGCAATCCACTCATATAACTCCTAAAACAAACAAAAACACTAAAAGAAACACATTAAATAGCTCTTGGATAAACGAAACTCAAAGTGAAAGTGCTCGATTTATCGGTATAAAACCGCCTCATCAACAAGATCATCACATAACTTAAACTCTATAATATATTTAATATAAACTCTTCTATGTTCATTTTTTTACTATAAACTCTATAATATATTTTAATATATATTTTATTTATACCGTCACCCCCGGTTTTATTCCTGGGTCCGTCCCTGTGTATAACAGACTTTATCGAGACATTACATGACTAGAACAGGCCATCACACTGGTTAGACATTGAGTGTATTGCTACAAAAGAATATATTTAAAATAAGCCATCACACTAGGTATAAATTTGAAACTTATGTCACAAATATCTTTTTTATCATTGTAAATGTTACATCTAACAATTGGCCATTAATTAAAGATCCCAATCACTATAAATCCCAACCCACCCCAAACTTTTAACCCTATTAATTTTATTCTGAAGGACATCATCTAATAGACTAATATCATCTATACAAAGTTAAGAAGTTCAAACTATTTTTTAAAAAATGAAAAAATATTGAGAAAAAAAAAATGTTCAAATTTGGGAGAGAGAGATCAAAATTACCCCTCTACTCATTCTGTGGGCCATTATCAAACAACAAGTTTGGACATAAATCCTCTTTATCCATGTGAGTTGAGAGAATTCTCAAGCAATGGAAAATCATTTCTATTTGTGGGTGAGATTTATCTTCAGAAGAGAAAGTCTCAATCCTTGTATCAATCTCAATCCAGCTATATCCACTTATCTTTCTCAATCCCATCTCTTTCATCTTCAATCTCACCTCCCTAAGCTCGCGCCAATTTCTACCGTAAGCGTACAAATTCGATAGCGTGACATAAGCCGACGGGTCAAAAGGGTTCTTCTTGATGAGCAATCTCGCAACTTCCACTCCCAAATCCACATCCTTGAGCATATAACACGCCGAGAGTAACGTGCTCAACAAGTCGAAATCCTCTCTAGCTTTGGTGTCGTTTTGGAGAATCTGATGAGCTTTGTTTAATCTCCCGGCTCGTCCGAGAAGATCGATCAAGCACGAATAGTGTTCCATGCTCGGTTGGATTCCGTGCTCGGTGATCATCATATTGAAATACTGAAGACCTTCGTTAACAAGTCCGCCGTGGCTGCAAGCAGATAAGGCTGCAAGGAAAGAAACCCCATCGGGTTTTAAGTTTGACTTTAGCATTTCGTTGAAAAAAGTCAACGCTTCTTTGGCTTGGCCGTGGGACCCGTAAGCCATGATCATGGAGCTCCATGAGATTAAATCTCTTTCGGGTAATCTGTGGAAAATCTCGATTGCTTCGTCTAGTGCTCCGCATTTGGCGTACATGTCGATCAAAGCTCCCATGAGAATCTTGTCGTCTTCAAATTTACTCTCTTTTATACTCCTATGGACATCTTTACCCTTTTCCAGAGCTGCAATTTGAGAACAAGCTGGTAAAACCGAAGTGAATGTTATGGCATCTGGTTTTATACTAACGTTTTGCAGCCTGTCATATATACTGATAGCTTCGAGGTTTAGTCCGTTCGAGACAAAACCCGAGATCATCACGTTCCAACATACTATATTTCTCTCCGTAAATGTTTCGAAGACGTTTTTTGCAGACAAGACGATTCCGCATTTAAAGTAGAGATCGATGAGCAGAGCGTTGAGATAGAAATTCGGTTGAATACCGTTTCTTACTAAATACCCGTGTATGAACTTTCCATGGCGAATTTGGATTGACCTTACACAAGCCGTCAATAAAATACTGAAAGTAGTAAATGTTGGCCAAGTTTTTTCCTCTCTCATCCTCGAGAAAAGCTCAATGCACGATCTAGAATCGCCCTTTAAACCGTAGGCTCCGATCATGGAGTTCCAAGCAACCACATTCTTCCCCGGAATCTGCTCAAACACTTCTCTCGCCAGCTGTACTTTCCCGCATTTCCCGTACATGTCAACAAGGGAGTTCTGAACAAAACCAGAGGACAAAAGCCCGCTTCTTTCTGCCTCTGCATGAATTTCTTTCCCTCTCTCCAAATCCAAAAGCCTTGCACACGAAGAAACTGCAACCACAAGCGTAACTGAATCAGGCCTAACCCCGACCCGCCCCATTTCCTCAAAAAGCTCCACCGCCTTCTCAAACAGCCCGTGTCGGTAACAGCAAGTGATCATAGCATTCCAGCACGAAACATCTCTCTCGGGAATTTCGTCGAACGCGTTATAAGCACTCTCAAACACATTACACCTCGTGTACAAACTCATCAACGAGCTCGAAACAAAAACATCCGACGAAAACCCGGCTTTAACCGACCTCCCATGAACCGTTCTCCCACAAGTAAGCCAACCCAATTCGCCGCAGGATTTGAGAACGCTGGGGAACGTGAACTCATCGCCATTGGAGCCATGTAAAAGCGAGAGCTCGCGATAGAGCCCGAGTGCTTCAATGAACATGGAGTTCTTCGTGTATGCTCCGAAAAGGGTGTTCCATAGCGAGAGCTGTGATGGGTTGCCATTGGTTTTGAGAATGAGAGTAGCAGAGCGACGATCATGGCAAGAGAAGTAGAAGTTGATGAGGAATTTGCTCAAAGTGGGATCGGTTTGAAAGCCTAGTGTGAGGATCCTGTTGTGGAGGAGCTTGCCTTGGAATAATGACTTGGTGGTCGTGCATTCTCTAAGAAGACAAGTAAGAGTTACCTTTATGCCCATTCACAGTCTCCGAGTTATGTTCTTGTGTTGTTTCAAATTAACCTTGTAATTTGTCAAGAAAGATCATAGCTTTATGCCCATTCAAGGTCTCTTGTAACAAACCGAGTTATGTTCTTGTGTTGTACTTGTAAAGAAAACTCATACTATTGCGAAGGTCTTAAAACCATATAAAGATCACACTTTTTAGACTTCAAAGTATCGTGTTTTTAATTTCTTGTAAATTTATTTGTATTTTAATTCTATATCATTTTATTATTTGAATTTAAGATTATATTTATTATCTGATCGGAATGATTTGTTCCCTTTATTTTATTTTAACCATTTTACTAACGGAAACTTCATAAAATAACCCTCAATACACCACAAATTCTATTATTAATTCTCAAGTTTTCATAATTCTCAAATCAACCTTTTCAAATTTCATGTTACCAAAATACCTCTAATACTGTCCATTTTTCAAATTGATATATGTCCATTTTTCAGGATTAATACGTCCTTAAAAATAGACAGTATTAAGGGTATTTTGGTATTTAAAAAGATTATTTTGAGAATTATGAAAGCTTGAGAGTTAATAATAAAAATTGTGGTGTATTGAGAGTTATTTTATGAAGTTTCCCTTTACAAATTAATTATTGTAAAAATTAATTTTTATTCTATATAACTATTGAAATAATTATTTTTTATTTAAATCTGGATGATATTCGATTTCCTAAGGCCCGCAATAAAACGAGCGGGCCAAGAAAGGCCATAAACTCAATACGCGGTGGTAGTACCTATTTGAAAGTGTGTCACAGGGTCAATTTCGTACCTGAATTTTTGACCTTGTGCGGCGCCGTGTACACTCAAACACGACCAGCCTTCCCCGTGTAAACCAACTCTCGTATGCAAACCTAGACTAAGTACCCAATGAATTTCGACTAAGCAAGTAAAGTATCACACCACGACACAAGCTTACGGGGCACACCCCAACCTTTCTTTTTATTAAAAGGGTAGACTCAGGTGCGCTAACGCCGTTCCCTTCGTCTCACTCACAAAGCTCTCGCAAAGCCCTAACTCTCACTCTAGCCTAAACTCGCATATGGTTTCACACCTTTAAGATAGCCACATTCGACTTTATTTATAGAATACAAAGAGAAATCCTAATCCTAATCGAATTCTAAGTCCTAGGCCTAATCCTATCTTTAACGTGTTATCCTTGAAGATAGCCCACCATCTTCACTAATCCATGGGCCGAACTCTTCTCCACGCGTCCTTCTTGGGCCTTCCGCGTGGGTGACGCTCACCGAGTCCGTGTAGGTGACACTGGCCTTCTCCGCGTGGGTGACGCTCGCTGCGTCACCGCGTGCCACTTTTCCCCTGCCCGAATGCGCGTATCCGCTACCCTGGTTGCCCGCGTGTGAGTTCGCTGCCCGTGCCCCTCGTGGACACGCTGCCCGAGTTTGCTGCGTGCTTTCTCTCGTGTTCCCGTGCGTTGGGCCGCTGCCCCATCCGCACGTGCTCGGCACACCGAGACTTCTGCTTGGCACACCAAGACTTCTTCTCGCCTTGCCACTCGTCAGGCGACTCGGGAGGCTTGTTGGGCCTCCTTCCCGTGCTTCCCCGGGCACGGATCCTCTCTAAGGATTTTAGGGTGTGACAAACTCTCCCCCGCCCGATTGAACCGACGTCCTCGTCGAGTTTTCTTCTGAGCATGTCTTCATCTCTTTGCTCCTGAATCGCCAAAGGGCATCGTCACGCTCCCACGTAGCGTCGCACGTTTTACTCCCTTCCCACTGAACCAAGAGCTCGTCTCTGCCATTCTTCAAGCTCGTCCGACGGTCTAGAATCTGATGGACTCTCTTTCCCGATCTAGCTCCGTACTCTGCTCTCTTCTCTTGAAACCTCTTCCGCTCCGAATCCTCGTGATACGGCCTCAAGAAGCTTCCATGGACGGTTGAATGGAGGTTCTTCATCTCTGTCGGCAATTCAAGGCGGTACATCTCATCCCCGACCTTCTTCGACACATCGAAGGGACCTTGATACCTAAGTAACTCGGTCGTTTGAAGCTCGTCCGGTAGCTTCCTTCTCATCTGCGGCGTCAGTTTTAGCAACACCTTGTCGCCTCTCTCGAACTGTCTACACCGTCTTTTCTTGTCCCCTTTTCGCTTCACCCTTTTCTGCACCATCTCTATTGGTGTCTTCCTCTGTGGGACTCGAGTTGTCGGTCTCGTTCCGAACTCGTGCTTGTGCTTCCTCGGGGAAGGGGCCTTGCTCCTCTCCACGGGTTCCTCTCCTAGTGCATTAGCCGGGTACCCTGTCTCAACAAAAGCTAATGTCACCTTACCCGTTTCTTGGCTGGCATCATCTCTAGCCGCCAAGGGCACTGTAGGCTCCTGTCTCTCATTCCCGTCGGGTGTCCCAAGGGTGGGTAGCGGACACTTCACACTACCGCAGTGTGGAATAACGTTCGCGTCTTCGGACTCTTGCTCGCTGCCGGTTGTCACTTCCGTGGGTGTGGCTCGCTTTCTCTCGGGGCTCACCACCCATATGGCATTGAGCGACTGCAGGCATCCCATTCTGGCAGGAACCTCCTCTGGTTGTTCGGGTGTTTCGTCTCGGGCAGCCATGGCCGTTAACTTCATCGTCGTCGGGCATTCTCTCGCAATGTGGGGACCGTCACAAAGGAAGCACCGTAGACCCCATCTGGAGTTGCTTCGGTCCGACCTTCCCTTGGCCGATCCCTGCTCTTGCCTTCTGTCCCGTCTTGGAAGTTCATCTTGGCTTTTATTGCTCCCGTCTGAGTTCTCCCTCCGATCTGTCCGCGCCGGGGTGTGATTGAACTCGTAGTCGACTAACCCGTCTGCTGCCGCCATTGCAGTTTGTAGGTCACGAACGTTTCTTCGCCTCAATTCCGTCTGAGCCGAAGGCTGTAATCCTGAAAGGAAATTAAACAGCTTGTCCTCCTCGGACATGTTACGGATATCTAGCATTAACGAGCTAAACTCCTTCACATAATCGCGAATCGATCCGGTTTGCCTTAGCCTCTTTAATGCGTCTCTCGCAATCCATGTCGCGTTCACGGGAAGGAACTGAGTCTTTAGCTCCGTCTTCAGATCGTCCCAAGTCTTGATGCTTTCCCCCTCTGGGCCGACTCCTTCGGTTAGCCGGGTTCTCCACCACAGCTTAGCATCTCCCTGCATGTACATACTCGTGATCGTTACCTTGTCGTCGGAATCCACGTGAGCCGCTTTGAAGTATTGCTCCATGTCCCATAGAAAATTCTCTAGCTCCTTTGCGTCTCGCACCCCGCTGAAGGGTTTCGGCTCGGGAACCTTGAACCTCGGACCAGCACCTTTGTTAACTCCGCTTGGCAAGTTGTCCGTCGCTCGCTTGATAAGTCTAACATCGGCCTCCAAATCTGTAACTCTTTCCGATAACTGTGCAGTAACCTCCGTAAGTCGATCGAGTATAACGTCAGTCTGGGCGACCATCTCCTTCTGAGCTTCTAAGATCATCTTCTTGAGTTCCTTGATCTCCGCTGAATGCGCGAGCACCTGTTCGTCTAAGGACTTCTCGTCATTGGCCGGTTCATCAACCAGCGACTCCAATGTCGTCGATCGCGTTGCCTTCACCATTCTTGAAGACAAAAATCAGCTCTGATACCACTTGTCACAGGGTCAATTTCGTACCTGAATTTTTGACCTTGTGCGGCGCCGTGTACACTCAAACACGACCAGCCTTCCCCGTGTAAACCAACTCTCGTATGCAAACCTAGACTAAGTACCCAATGAATTTCGACTAAGCAAGTAAAGTATCACACCAAAGACACAAGCTTACGGGGCACACCCCAACCTTTCTTTTTATTAAAAGGGTAGACTCAGGTGCGCTAACGCCGTTCCCTTCGTCTCACTCACAAAGCTCTCGCAAAGCCCTAACTCTCACTCTAGCCTAAACTCGCATATGGTTTCACACCTTTAAGATAGCCACATTCGACTTTATTTATAGAATACAAAGAGAAATCCTAATCCTAATCGAATTCTAAGTCCTAGGCCTAATCCTATCTTTAACGTGTTATCCTTGAAGATAGCCCACCATCTTCACGAATCCATGGGCCGAACTCTTCTCCACGCGTCCTTCTTGGGCCTTCCGCGTGGGTGACGCTCACCGAGTCCGTGTAGGTGACACTGGCCTTCTCCGCGTGGGTGACGCTCGCTGCGTCACCGCGTGCCACTTTTCCCCTGCCCGAATGCGCGTATCCGCTGCCCTGGTTGCCCGCGTGTGAGTTCGCTGCCCGTGCCCCTCGTGGACACGCTGCCCGAGTTTGCTGTGTGCTTTCTCTCGTGTTCCCGTGCGTTGGGCCGCTGCCCCATCCGCACGTGCTCGGCACACCGAGACTTCTGCTTGGCACACCAAGACTTCTTCTCGCCTTGCCACTCGTCAGGCGACTCGGGAGGCTTGTTGGGCCTCCTTCCCGTGCTTCCCCGGGCACGGATCCTCTCTAAGGATTTTAGGGTGTGACAAAGTGTTGCCACTTAAGAGAGAAATTATTAACAAGTTAAGCGTGAAATAAGGGGATTTAGCGATGTAAACTTCCATAATTAACCTAGTGCTCGTAATAAAGCTCGAGAGTTTGAAGCTACGTGAAATTGGAAACAAATTATTGAAGATGTCGTCCCAGTTCTGGTTTTCGATTCTCAAACCGGGAACCATGGCGTCCCGGTGTCCGATTTAAAAACTAAAACCTTCCTCGTTTTTCCTCAAGCGGTCCAGTACCAGGACAAAAGTCAGAAAATGTGACGAGCAAAGATCATAATGATAATCGAGTTCATGAGAATATGACGAATCAAAATCATACACTGTCGTCAAACAAAATTACACATTCTCTTGCTGTAATCATGAAATGAATCATTTACTATGTCTAAAAGAGCGAAAGATAAGACAATTACTTCACATTTCATTCTTTAAATTCCAACGTTAGAAGTCAACAAACTCTACAATACAATCTTTGTTAATGATTCCAATACCACGGATTTCAGTCACTGCCATGCTTACATCGAAAGAAAGAAAAACCTTGGATCAAAAACATTCCAAGAACATACAAATTACCGAGAAAAATCGTTTCCGGAAAGTGAAAACCGAGTGACTGTACGAACGGCTGGAGAAGAAGTTAAAAGGGGAAAGAAAAATCTGCAGATGCATTCACTTATGGAATTTACATGGCAGCTGCTTTCACCAAGAATCAGCAACACTACTGGGAATTTACATTTCTGACCCTCAATCTCCCCAAACCAGGTATATAGGGAAAAAATGGAATACAAATCAGAAAGGGTAAAGGGGGAAGAAAGAAAGAAAGAAAGTAAAAAAAAAAAAAACACAATCAAAGCCCTCTAATTCTGGTTCCTATACCCACCAAACCCTAATTAATCAGTATGGATTTTGGAATTAGAAAAATAGCACATCATTTACATATCACTTCCGACGCCGACGCTAGACTTGTCTACCATACGCACATTGTACTGCTCATACACTCTTGCTCGGTTTTCCGCCCACCATTGCTCTGCTTGCTTTTCGCTAAACCGTTTCCGGCTGCATTGCATTTACAATTTTTCTCGAGTTTTAGATAATGCATGAAAAATGATAAAAGTGTAAAGATAATAGGGTTTGGATAATGATGGTAATTTCAGTACAATAAAACTGGTTAGCTAGTTTAGTAAAAATTACTAGGGTATCCTATGGCTATGGAGCCCGGTACCAGTCTGGTACTTTCGGAACCAGGCTGAGGCAACAAAAAGGAAGATAAAAAAAAAAAGGGGGTCCAAACCCAGTTCCTGACATTAAATTAAGTTTATCCAATACCAAACCGAAAAATTCAGCCGGTTTTTATAATATTTTTTCTCCCAATCAAATTCATTTTTCGGTTTTAAGATAAGCAAGGAAAAAAACTGCTTTAGCCCCACTAAGTCTACATGCAATCATAGCAGTAATATGTATAAAGAGGAACATTACCTGAAGCGAACACGTTTGAGATCCTTGGCACCGCCTGGTAGGGACGTAAGAGTAATATACACACCCGGTTCATCTTGCTCAACCCATTCGCTGTCACTGCGAGGTTCTGTGTCCTTTGTTCGGGTTCCATTTCTAGCCGTTAGATCCAAATGGCTTTGTTTATTGTGACCTGAAGTACGGTTTCCGGTGGTAGTGGTTCCATTAGAATGCAATAATTGTGTGTTTGAGCCGTTTGAATCTGGCTCTTGACCAGACACTTGAACTGCAAGTCGCTCAATAGGAGAAGTAGACACGTCACTGCCGATTAGTTCAGAGCTTAAAGAAGCAAGAGAAGGCGATTTAATGCTCCGTGTGCACCCCACGGGGAGCCTTTCAGCCATTTCCTTTAACTGCCACCACAAGAAGAAATTATGTTTATGTGTTGGAAACGGAATTCTCATGATTTATGTAATTAATTTGTTAATTATAAGAGATTATTATCCGTAATTAATTAGGCAGAATATATTCTTCTATTAGGAATAGCCTAATTTAGCCTGATTGTCATTATGTATCAATTAGGTTATATTTATATTCTCTATCAGCCAGAAATTCAATGTGCCGATGTTATGACCTAAAAACCCTCTCCTTTTCCCCTATATGTACACGTCATGCTGTAATAAAATTATCACAGAATCATTCGTCACTCACTTTATGTATATAGGTAGTTTCATGAAGTAGGAGTATTAGGAGAATTTTACAATGAATATGGGAATATGGCTTCTAATTCTATATATAAGCGCCTAAATCTAGTTGTGGTGTTGTCATGTTTGGTTAGTGGAATTTCCTATCAAACATCCATCCTTAAGAGAGTTTTTCTCGTCTAACTCTCTATTAGAAACAGGGGCTTTTGTCTATAAATCAATGTTAAGAAACCGCCTCTTGGTGAAAAAAATATGATAAGAAATAGCCGTAAAAATAGGCAAAAGTTTGAAACTCAAATTTCATATAAAAAGAAAATAGCTAAAAACAATTGAATTAACCATTGAACATACTTGAGCCGTAAGTGACTTGATCACTTCCTTTGCTGCCTTGCATTTTGCAGTTTCTTCCGCGGCAATCGCTATTGCGTCTTTTAGCTGTTTTGTCGTCCTTTCCAGCTCTATCTCTTGAAGTTGGGCCTTCCGTGAAAGAGTTTCAACCTACCAAAAAAAATGTCAGACCTTAAGTGCTAGAGTATTCTGAAGTAATTACTAATTATTCAAATAAGGCTATAATTTTTTCATAAATTCCCTATCTATAAAGACTGACTTTAGTGGTTGCTAGGATAGCCTAGTGGTAATTCCACACTACCTCCAAAGTGGAGGTCGTGGGTTCGATCCCCACCGCAGCAAAGCTGCCTTCAAAAAAAAATAAAAAAATACTGACTTTCAATTTCATCTTGGTTAATTTAGATAGATGATTAGTTTGTGTATATTTTAACCCTATTATCAAAAAGCACATGTGCACGTAGGAGCGAGTGAAAACAATACCTGTGATCTTAGTTTCATAACCTCTTGATGCAGGTTATCATTGGTCCTTTTGGCATCATCTATGACAATCTTCGGTGAGGTAAGCCCTCCAAGAGTTGGAGTTGGGGTGGTAGAACGTGGTGGGCTGGGCCTCCTCGAGATTGGGCTTGTAGCCCGTGAGACAATTCTTGATCCCGGAACCGAAGCTGAGAAGAACTTTTTCGAAGACCCAAAAACAGGATTGAAAGATTTAGAAATACCCCACTGTGATCCCACATTTGGAACCGGCGAAACCCGACTGCTATTAGAATCTAGTTTCTTGTTCTTCTTAGTAGAACGAGTTTCTAGTTGTTTCAACGATTCCATTGATGAGAATCTTGCAAGTTGGGCCCGAGACCGTGAATCCAGCTTTTCGTCTCTATCGACAAACTCGTTTGACCCGTGATTAATAACCCCTCTTCGACTCATAGAAGTATGAGATGACGTGTCAGTTTCTACGGCTTTCCTAAGTTTGTTAAAGCAACTATCACATACACGATATGGTTTGTTAGGGTTTGGAGCCATGGAAGCCTTGTGACATTTCTTACTGCTACACGAATGGCAGAAAACAAGTCCACAATTATAGCAATTGTGACGTTTCCTCTTGAAATTAAATGGTAACCGGCAACCGGAACACATGGATTGATCGATTCCTGAAACCCACTTGTGAAGGCAGATCGCTGCAGTGAAATTCGTGCCGCAAGCAATACTTTTGACTTGTTTGTCTTTCAACGCTTCAACTAATGTCGGGGAATTTCGGTCGTCTATGTCCCCGTGGCCTAAACGACCGTTTGCTCCCTTTCCCCAAGTGTAAACTTCGGTTCTTGATGTTAAAACCGCAACATGGTAGGCTCCGCAAGCTATTTCCTCCACGAAGCTCTTGAGAAGTTTCCCTTCAACCCTAACCGGAAGCTTTCCCTCAGACTGAGGACTACCCAGTTGACCGTAAACCGGGCTGCCCATTGTGTAGACATGGCCCGCGGTTGTGAGTGCAACAGTCAGACTATGTCCACATGCTACTTGGCAGAAGTTTGGCTCAACAAGAGGAGCGACACACGTAGGAACGAGCCTTGCTTCCTTGTCACCATGCCCGAGCCGGCCTTTATCACCATCGCCCCAAGTAAAGAGCTTACCTGAAAGAATTTTAGACACAGAAGGATTGGATAATTTTCTAGTGTACTTCCTCTTAGTTTATTGTACATTTATACAGAAACAAAGCTAGAACGGTAACTAAGTACCTGAAGTTTATGTTAGATATAAAATATTAGAATGTTTGACCAAAATTTGTCCTGAAATCCTTGTCAGTAAGTCTCACTAATCATGTTGTGTTATGGAATTTCTGTAATTACTTTGTAGATTAGGATTATTAGCTATGAGTTCTGCTTTTTTCCTTTTTAATAGTCTTTAGCTGGATATTATTTCTTAGGATAGACTAAGAATGTACTCTGTAAATGCAACTGCTTATGTCAGAGTACAGAACCAAAATTTATACCAAATTTCCTTTCGATTCAGTTTAAGGACTAATTTACTGACTTAATTACCTAAATATCTACATCTAATACCTAGCTATTAAGCCATAATCTAAAGAAATAAACCAGTAGCATGATAGGTATTAACTGTACACACTACATTACCTGAAGAACAGTTGCTGGAACTCGAGTTACCAACCATGACTTCAACAACCGCAGCCGTGTGCCAAACTCCACAGGACGCCCGAACGGTACGAAGACCCTTTAGGGATTCCACTTCTCTCGGTATAGAAACGCTTGCCCTATCTCCATGGCCTAAAACTCCAAATGTCCCTTCACCAAAGGTGAATAATTGCCCGGCAGATGTTACAACGGCCGTGTGCCACGGCCCGCAAGAGATATACGAGACGTGTATGCCTTCTAAGGGACCGTTGACCCTTTTGGGCATCCAATGGCTGACTTCATTTCCATGCCCAAGAAGCCCAAAATTGTAATTTCCATCACCCCAAGTGTATAAATCGCCAGAGAGGGTCACTGCACATGTATGGTACTCGCCGCAAGCTACAAGCTCAATGTTGGAATTACTCAACGCATCAATGAGTTTTGGGTATAAAACATCGGAGTCCACACCATGGCCGAGCCGGCCACCAGATTCCTCCCCCCACGAAAAGATCTCTCCTTGCTTTGTAACCAAAGCGGCGTGCCTTCCACCGCAAGCGATGTTTTGCACATCGAGAACAACAGCAGATTCTAATGCCTTGGGCAACAATGAATCTATTTTCCCACTACCAGAATTTCCAACCCTGTTTGATCCGCTTCCCAAAACGCCCTCTCCTGTTCCTTCTCCCCAAATGAAGACATCTCCCAAGGCGTCTCCATCATCGTGACCAGAGCCTTGGCTTGATGAGCTTACAGCACTTGATAGACTAACCCTAAACGCATCCATTGCCATTGTTTTCATGTGACCATGTACGCTTTCTGAGCCACCAGATGAGACAGAGTGTATTGAAGCACTGGCAGAGTCCGAGGGGAAGAAGCCTTTGGGAGGAACGGCGTATAATATCACATCTGATAGAGCCTTATCCAGACTGTTATTTTTTGGGGGACTTTCGTATGGACTGTGAAGGCGAAGGTGATCTGAGCCATCCTAGATTAGAAAGAACGAGAATAATAAATTAACAATAGTTTAATTATTTATCCTAATGAGTTATTGGCAGCAATCCCACCTCATCTTTTTACCAATTGGTGCTTTTTCTCCCTGAACTTTCACTTTGATGCAAGACAACTCATTCTTTTTTATAAAATGATAAAACTCTTTATCAAGAGCAAAATGATGATTTGTAATATTATTGACAAAAAGTGAGAATAGAGAAATATACTTAGCTCATTCACGAGGGCAGGTGAGTAAGGAATTCTATCAATTTAATAATAGAAACGGAATATTCAGCTCCCAAATAAATGTTCAACGGGTGCACCAGAGAAAAGTTCATGGGAACAATGAACCAATGAGCAAAGTTTAAAGGGATTCGTGCATTAAAAGGGTAAAATATAAGACATGAAAGAAAGGAACTTGGAAAAACAGGAGAAAATAATATGAGAATATATATATATATGTATAGATGTATATGTATATAGCTTTGACTGATTTTCAAGGTCCATTGTTATTCAAGACACTCGGTATAGCATTGTTGGAAAGTAAAAGAATTTCACAATACACACCTTTTGTAAGCTATCATTACTACCAAAGGGTGAGTGCAACGGGGAGCTCCTTCTAGTGTACGTCCTAGGACTATTTGCTTCGGATGGGATTCCTTCACTCCTTGATTCTGTCCTCCATTTTCGATTGTGACTACGAGAAATTAACGCTTTTAAACCACTAAACCACACCTCGGCTTCATCTTTATCTTTGCAAATCTGAGACGAATAAGAGCAAGAGAATCAAGAACTCTCTTACCAAAAGAATCCAAATATTGAAACACAATCAGATGCTCCTGAAAGAATTCTTACCAGGTCTAGTGATCTATCGTTGTAGATCAGGGAAAATGACTGATATTCCTTTTCGGGCCGTGGATACCTTTGAAAGATGGGCTGGAGAAGGCAAATTGATAATAATTAGTACATCTTAGATAAAGTATTCAGTATTAATAAGAAATAATGACAAATAAGTAAGGCATACGTAGGACATGAATATTGGAAGTTTTAAATATAATACAGTCAGAACAAGATACTCACAGTGCGTTGTCCAGAGATTATTCTTGAAACATGGCTCAGTTTAAGGTGTTTCTCCTCTTTCCCTGAGAACCAGATTAAGACGGTCTCATCCTGAAATCAATAAGGCACGAAAAGATGTATGTTATCATACTAACAACATAGACTAAATCTAGTTCCATAACCAACTGCAATCAACAAAACATGTATGTATACATATATATAGGTTATTATAAGTATAAAACTAAAATTTCATAAAAAAGGGAAATCAACAAGTACAAAAGAACGGTTCGGCTAAAACTGAAGACAAGGTGTCCTCCAATATACAAAAGGAATGTCAAAAGGGTAAAAGTAGTCGTTGCGTCTGCTAGTGTGCCAGCTAGAAACTACCAGACAAGTAAAGTAAACAGAAGGGGACGAAATTGCACTCCAATTCAAGAAAAATAAGACCAAACTTACATTTGAGAGTCGAAACGGACAGAACTTGGGTTTGCCCCTTCTTCCATACTTGAGTAAGTAAGCTCCTTTCTTAAGAGCGGTGATAGCCTGTAGCAAGAGACATATTCTAAGTATTTAGCGCACTTTCAGATAGAGAGAAATTTCGAAAGAAAAAAACAGTGCTAGATTTACAACCCAACATGAATAAGTTTTGCCTCCAAAGTTGATCGAAGAAAGAAAAAAGGTAGCATATATTTGGGGAGGACAGGAGGTAAAATTGCAGATTAGCCTGCTGTTTTGGGCGTAGTATTAGCTATCATATTTTGATCAACATTACGTCCAACAATACCGACACCAACTCCAAAGTCCATAACAGCTTCCATTTCTCGTAGAAGATAACTTCCCAAAGATTCGACTAAGTTACCGCATCGTCAATACAAAAAGAAATTTGTAGTAGCATTATTCAATAAAGACTATCACATAACAAATCCAATTGTTTTTCAAATCTTGTGATTGATTGCCAACAATTCAGGAGAGAGCCATTTGAACTACTCGGTTCCGTCTAAATCTACCCAAAAATTACATTTCTTAACGGTTACTCGTTTTCGGCGTAGTAATAGCCATTGAAGATGGAGTTTTCGCTACTTATGAATTCACATTTTGATACATCAACATTATCGAAAGTCGAAACCAACTCCAAAATCCTCAACAGCATCATTTCGCAAAGAAGATGGCTTGCCCAACAGCTAACCCACGGAATCGAGAAGTCAACCGTCTTCCAAACTTACTTGCAACAAACATCCCATGATCACTGAACCAACCCAATCCCAATCGATACTGGTACCACAGAAATCGACAATCGAGATTCACATTCCGTATAGAAAATCCACAACTTAGTATAATTTGAGTTTCAGACTAATTAGAACAAGCATAGATGCTCTAACGAAACACAGAATCACGAAACCCAGGAACCGCACCGAGGATTCGAGAGAAAGGTACCTGTTCGATGTCCCGCTCTACAGCAGCACCAGTTCTGCTGAGATCCGAAGCCATCCTATCGGTCCTCGACATTTGCGCGAGAAGAGCACGAACCAAACAGAAACCCTAAATCTAAACACCAATTTGGGGACGATGCTCGCCGTACGCCAAATCCTGCCATTCACCGATCCCCCGCGCCAATCCCAGCTCGAGCCCCAAATTGACGCATGAAAGCCTCCCCAAATCGCGGCCGAGGGTCGAATCGGCCACCATAGCCAGCTCCTCGGAGCTCCAATTCGCCCAGTTAACGCTCCAGAGCTTCGCGAATCGCAAGGAGCAGCTCAAATCGAAGATTGAGAAGAGTATTCCAATGCCGCGCTCGAATCGGCTTGAGAGCGAGGTTTGTTCGGCAAAAGACGAAGCAATCTGAGTGAAGAAAGTGGGAGAGTGAAGACACTCCACTGAGTCCGCGAATCGCGGAGGCGAGCGAGTGAGTGAGTTGGTGAACTCGAGAGCGAGAATCTGGGCGAGAGAAAGTACGGGAAAAAGTGGGAAAATCTAGGAAACTGTATGATCTGATTATCAGTTGCAGAAGAGAGAGAGAGAATTGAGGTTTTCCAGAGAGAGAGAGAGAGAGAGTTTTAGTATTTAATTAAATTTAAAGAAGCAGTATAAATAAAGTATTCCATTTCCAGTGTGTATAAGCTACTGTACTGAGAAAGAAAAAGAAAGTAGACAGTGAAAAAAATAATAAAGAAAAATTAAATAAAATAAAATAAAATTTCGTTAAAATATAGTGTCGTTTACGTTAATGAGAAAAATAAAAATAATATAAAGAGATTGTGGAAAACAGTAGGTAAATGGCCATTGCTTTGGGGCTTAATATCAATTTTGACACTAAATAAAATAAAATATTTTACTTTTTTTTTATAATGAAGAACTATAACGGCAAAAGTATCTGACTTTAGTAAATGCACTTTAATAAACATAAAAATCTCAAAAAATTATAAGTGAAAATATTTTACCGCACCAAATATTATGTGATATGGCATAACCCGTCGGCATTTCACGTGATATTACTGCATTTAATGAAGTACCAACAATATTTTGCTTAGGTATATTTTGTAGAAAGATTATATTAGGTGAGAATCAAATAAGAGAAAAAACAATATCGAATAAATATGTTGATGTTCAAATGAATCTTGGATTGACGAGCATCGGCTTGTCGCTTTAATCCGAAAAGTATTATTGATATCATGTGAAACAAAAAACGTTAGCGATTCCCAAGACACGTTGGACGCTATCTTTAAAACTTTATTCACCTCATCTACGAACTTGAGGTTCATTAGGCGATTAGATTCCCAAGATATAATAGGACAACTGCGAACTTTGTAGCACTTCAAAGGCCACCACCGAATTAAAACTTCTTGAAATTCCGTTACCGAAAGACTCACAACAAAGAAACATTAGGAAACATGAAAATTGGGTTTGCGGAGTGAAAAACTAATAAGCAAATTCATATTAACCAAAGACGTTTTAGTTTGAATATTAGTTTTTTTTTTCTTTTGCAATGTGTGACGAAAGAGGTTGAGGTAACCTACTTAGGGTGTGTTTGTTTGCATTAAGATCTATACGTCTGAATCTGAATGCACATCTGTTTATTAAGATGTGACGTCTGAGTCTGAATGAGACATAATTAAGTGTGTTTGTTTTTAAGATCTGAATACAGGTCTTAATAAAATTTTACTTTTTGTGAATTTTTTATTTTATATAATTTATATTTTTATAAATTTAGACAATATTTATCAAAAAATTAATATTTAAGATTTGTTAAAATATTTTGACCTGTAAAATATTTATCATGCTATTAATTTTTAAAATAATCAAAATATTTATAATAATATTGTGATATTAAATAATATAATATATAAATTATTAATTAATTTTTAATTTTATTAATAAGATTTTTTTAATTAAGAAAATAATTCACTAATTAGATCAATTATTTATAAAAGTTATATTCGTATAATTTTGTATGATAAAATTAATTTGATAATTTAATTAATTATTTAATCCATAAATTAATTATTAATTTTAATTTATTAGGTTTTTAATTTATTTTTATCAAAAAATTCAAATTTTACGTTATAAAAAAATCATCAAAACTATATATTCCGACATGTCATTGGATTCGTCTCGTCGCACGCTTTCCAACGGTATATTATATGAGTCAATCCGACGCTCGAAAAAAAAGTTACGGAGTTTTGAAGATTAAAAGAGGAGGGAGAAAAATAACTAAAAACAAATTGTAAATAACCAAACATAATATGTGAGGAGTGGTGAAAAGAGCATGACATGTGAATAAAGAATGAGAAGAGAGAGAAAATATAAGTCTTAATGATATTCAAACTTTGTTTAAGATCTGACCGAATAAGAGCCTATTCAGACCTATTAAGTGTTTTTAGAATAAAAAAATAAATGCACTTAATAGTTCTAAATCTGACTCATTAAGATTCAGATGTCTATTAAGTGCAAACAAACACACCCTTATACTAACTCAATTTCAAATTAACTATATATTATATAACATCTTTCAGTTTACGAATTAAAATATAATTTTAATCGAAATAATGTATTTGAACCGCTATTATTTCTTCATAACGATAGTTTTGATACAGGTTATTGTTATCTATAATTTTCACAATAGTAAATTTAAAATTTCAAAAAATAGCAAAGAGATTTTACTGTTCCAAGGATCGAATTAGAGAGGAAATTGAATCAACATAAAAGTACTTTAGCCGGAGTTATAAAGGGATATTACTGAAATAATTAATATTTTTCTTATATCTTTTTCTTTTACACTTTATTTTTCTTTTTCTATTATCTATTTCATACTTTCTCTTTCTTTGGTACTGTGACTTGTGAGTCAGACACACAATTGAGAACTTTCGATGGATAATATACTGAGGTGGTGTAACTGTAATTAAAGGTAAACAAAATCCAAAAAGTGCTTGAATTGAAATAATAAATTGAGGTGGTATATATTATTTGTAATATAAGGTAAATAAATATATCCAAAATTTTCTTCTTTCTTGATAATATTAGAGCAGAGAATAAAGACTGTCATCTTTTTAAGTCATCACAAGTTTCCTTACAATAAAATTAGCACCTTTTAAAAAAAAAACATGAAAAGAAAAGTTAATTGCTAATGCTCGTTCTATTATTTGAGATATCAATATTTATCGTAGTTTTGGACAGCGCTAAAATTTTATCGAATTTTACATTGAATTTTTCTTTTATGCTTAATTAATTTCCCACAATACTTACAGTACATTTAATGTTTACATTTTTTTAAATAAATAAATATGTGATGTAAAAGAAAACAAGTGTCTTTATTTATTTTCTCTAAATATCATCTTGTAGACTGAAATGGGTGGAGATACACATTTACTTTAATATTGTTACATTATTTCGTCAAATATAATTATGTTTATATATGTTGCTCTAAATATAAAGAATCTTTGATACTTATGCAGTAAATGTTCAAAAAAATTAGATAGTATTTTTTTTTTTACCATTCTTCAATAGATTATAGATTCAGTATTGTCGAAGATATCTCAACATAAGCTATATATTCAGTTCTTATTTCCTTCCAACTAAACTCAAATAATAAATTATAAATGTTTTCTATCAACTGGATATATATATATATAATATATATGTGTGTGGTTTATTCATATATTACAATTTGATCTTTCTTTTGAGTTTAAAAAAAAAAAAAACCCTTAATTGTAGTGGCACATGATTGCATGTCATGATTCCATATCCATCACATTAGTGACGAGAGAGTTTAATAAGAGATTCTTTGGACCATAAATTAAATAGTACCAGAAGATATAGATAATAAGATAATTATTATATTAGTAAAGGTCATTTCTTTAATTAAACGTCAATATTCTGTGTAAAATAATTTAAAATTTTGCAAACCAAAAAGTAAAACCAAATCCTCATAGAAGTTTATGACATGTAAAAAAATAGAGATTATATATTTTACATATTTGCATTAAATTAAATTAGCTGGCTAGGAACTTGATTGTTACCTGGATCATCACACCACCACATGTAATTTCATTAAATACAAATAAATAGTATGATCACATTTAAACTATACTACAGAATATTAGAAGCTGAGACAATTATCATTTCACTGATTCATGTTAAAAAAATTTTAGAATGGTTAAAGGTTCAAATCATGCATAAAATTATCTAAAACTCATTTATCGATCCATGCACCCGCCTTCGTCACCGGCGGCTGCTCGGCTAAAGCGTTCTCCAAAAGCAACGCGCCCTGCAAAGCGAAGGCCCGGTCCTTCTCTTCTTCCACTACGTGTGTGCCGTCTGCGGTTGCCACATCAGCATCTCGGTTGGCGCACTTGGCTGTGACGATCTGCCGTTGGCGCCATTGTTGTATATATTGGTCTTGCACGACGATCCGTCCGAACACGACCAGCACTTGGACGCAATCCATTTTCTGATTTAACATTAAGTATTTGGATGATAAAATTGTATGTAAATAAATAATTTGCGACACAAATTATGAGAATAGAAGAACAATTATAAATTTGATCCTGAAATTACAACATAAATACATGATGATAGTAACTTATAAATTGTCATCGACTGGAAGGATAAGCCAGTGTGATGTCAATTAAAATTTTACTTCTTTAAACAATTCTGTGTTTGTTAATTAAATAATTTGAAATTTTTGAAGTAGCAACTTATAAATTGATATTTGAAAATTAACTATAACATAAATATCGTTTAATTTTGTTCTTTTTATCTAGTCTTCTAGGGTAACAATCTTCGATCATAATGGACTTTCTCTTTCCGTTGTTTTGTTCGCGAATTGTGCTATTTCTATATTTATTCTTGTTGCTATTTTGTTCATTAATTAATAAATACTCAATTAGTATACACAGTTACATTTAGTGCTAAAAAATTAAAAATAAAATGTTTTTTTTTATGGGGTGGAAAATGGAAAAAAACAATTTGGAGATTGAGAAACGTCCATGATGTTGAGAGAGATGAAATAGCACTTGTGTTGTGTCTTTCAGAGCTTAATTGATTGAGACCAACACCAACACATTATATATATATATATATATATATATATATATATGCACTTTTTATTTTATTTATTTATGAAAAAGCTACCAAAAATTCCACTCCCTTTATTTTGCCATCTCCAAGTGGTCCTTCCTTACTCACAAAAATCTTCCACCATCAAAAAGAGGAAGAAAAAAAAACATATTTATTATTATGATAAATAATATCGTGAGGATCAAGTCTTTTATAATGTGGGAAAATATAAAAGCTAAAAGGCGGACTAATTATAATTTAAAAGGAATAAATTACACATCTTTTTTTCTCTTCCTTCACTGAGAGGAAAATGTTATTGATCCAATTTTTTAAAATGTTTCTCTCTATATATAATCATGTTGCCGTGCGGATGCATGCACTCCGAGTTTGTGCTACTCAATCCGTTGTCGTCGTCGTCGTTATTGTCACTGCCTACGACGTTGTTGTGTCTCGAATTCATTCATAGACGTAAGCATTCGAATACTCGTCTTTGTTTATTAAACGAGGTTTTACTATTCTCACTAATTTTTCACCATAAAAAAAAAAAATATATATATATATATATATGCATTTTGTCCACCTATTCTCATGCAATATCACTTATGAGACCAAATCTTTTTTAAGATAATAAATTTAATTTTTTTTTATTAAATATATACATGAGTAACATCGATTTCATCTAGAAGTTATATTTGTTAAATAAAGAGCATTAAGTGCATCTAATGAATATATATATATATATATATATATATATATATATATTAAGCAAACTAAGATGACGTGGCAAGGAGAGAAATGAGTTTCCCTTTTCATTTTTAAAATTTTGCTATTTTATTTATGAAATTAACCAAAGTATTTCTCTTTTTTATGAAATTAGGTATGACTTCTGATTTAATATATTCAAGTAAATATTTTTCTAATTTATTCAGATTTTCTATGAAATGAAAGCTACAAGTAAGATCTTTTAACCCTTCCATCTTTTTTTGTTATTTCGTGCTTAATTGAGAAGAAAAAAATTCTACCAATTGCATCGAAACACGGGATACAAAGAACGAAAGAGAATGAATAAACCGAAGGTTTTAATTATCATAAGAATTCGAAAGCATATTGGCTATTGATGAAAGGGCCAAATATTTCAAACACTAATTCAACCTTCCTTTCAAGTACATATAAAAAAACGAACGAATAATCACATAAAATGCTATAAGTAGCAAGATACAATTAAATACGATAACACGTTTTGCTAGACTTCTCAATATATCATTATTTAATTTAATTAACAATTGAAAATCTTGCTAATTCGAGTATATATGTGCATTAATAATTTATACATATATAGAAGGAGACGACATTCTAGAGGCATTCATTGGTCGTTATCATATTCATAACTCTATTCCACAACTTTACATACATATCTAGAAACGGATACTTAAACTCCGTTTTAAAAATAAATTTAATCTCTTTGTTTCTGCTTTTACTGGAAAAATTAAAAGCGGACACACAAATCTCGTTTTAAAAAATTAAATTAAAAGAAAAAAAAATAAAAATATTGTGACAAATCGCCAATTTTTTTATAGGAAAGGACAAAGTGCAAGTTTTGCATTCCCGCATCGTCTAGACAACGGGAATATGTTGATGAGACATTCATGAGAGTGTATAAATATGCATTGGTGGTCTTCGCACGCGGATTTTTCTTCGTCTTTTGTTAACGATGATATTTGTTCGAGAGAGAACTTAATTTATGTTAAGATAGTTCTCTTCTCTTTCGTTTTGGTTTGTACGCTTTGAGATTTTCATTTATATTATTACGAGCCCCAATTCTTACTTGGTGTTCCTTGGGTACCAACTTAGTTGAGATTCGAGTTCACTTAGCGAGATTCCGGGCTTTCATCTTTAACTAAAAAAGTGTATATATGCATTGTTATTGGGGACCTTATATTCATGAATTGTTGATTAGCACATGAAATATACCGAAATCTGGTATAAAACTCAAAATCCTAAAAAAAATCAATTTAGGAGAAAAATCTCAAAGTTTCATAATTACTTTTTATATATATTCTTCTTTACGAATCCCAAATTGAAGCTTATATTGTGCATTAAAAAAACTCTAAAATTATAGAACAATAGCAAAATTTTAACAAATGACAAAAAAAAAAAAAAAACGTGCAAAAACACTTAAACTTGTACCAAAAATAAGCTATAACGTCATTTGTTTCCCGGGACGCTTGTGAGAGTGCCTCTTGAAACGTCTTTTTTTGAGCATACCGTGACATTAGAAGAGTACGAACTCTTGTGCAACGAGACATTTTATAGTACTTTAGGAATATGTTCAAATGAAGCCAACGATGAACTTTGAAATGTCCATGAAAAACTAGCAAATTTGTAAATGTTTAGTTGGGAGGAGTGATCATAATTTAAAGCAAGTCCCAAAGGATCGATACGTTTTAGATCAGTCTCAATCGATTATTAAAATAAACGTGAGAATTTAATGGTACCAAATTATGTAATGTGATATATTGGAGATCTCTCATCGTCTCTGTTTAAATTTGTGTGGTTGGATGGCCTAAAGTCATACCATGTTTGAGATAGAGACTTGACACCACTTTATAACTATTAATAATTAATGTTAGCAATGTCAATTCATAATAGAATTATTTATACGCTTATTACTATTGATTAAAGAGGTGTTATTGAACTACAGTACTAAGAAACTTTTATATATATATATATATATATATC
Organism: Parietaria judaica; assembly: GCA_954871525.1. Lineage (NCBI taxonomy): Eukaryota > Viridiplantae > Streptophyta > Magnoliopsida > Rosales > Urticaceae > Parietaria > Parietaria judaica. The sequence goes on along the minus strand of OX940860.1, from coordinate 26,248,195 downwards.
AGTCTTTGTATAATAGTTATCATAATTATTGTTATCATTACACTATAACAAAGACGTGTGGTTTGAAGCGCTTCCGACTCTAGGTGCACTACGGGGAAGAGGTATCGATTGTCTACCTTTTTGTAGGTTTTGCGGGGCTCTCCCGGAGGACGCTATCCATGCGGTTTGGAGTTGCGAAAGAGCTAAGGAGGTGTGGGGTTGCTTGCTTCTACAAAGATGGGTTGAAAAAACGGAGAATCTTCCATTCCGGGAACTTTGTTTCCGGGCTTTCGAGACCCTCAATACCCCAAACTTAGAGTTCTTTTGCGGACTCATTTGGGCGTCTTGGAATGATCGGAATGTTCGTCTTTTTGAGGGCCATATTAAGACACCGGAAACTTGGGTGGAGGAGGTTACTAGTTGGTTTGCGGGCTACAAACGGCAAGCCCGAACCATGGACTCAAATCCACTTAGCATGGAGGTTAGTCGGACATTTTGGAAAGGAGCCGAGGATGGAGGGCTCAAGCTTAATGTGGACGCCGCGTGGGATTTGAAGTCCGGGCGTGCGGGTCTTGGTGCGGTCGTTCGAGACCGGAATGGGTCGGTTGTGGGGGTTTCGGCCTCGCTAATCGAACACATGGATTCGGCTTTGACGGCCGAGTGCATCGCCATCCGTTGGGGGCTCCTTTTTACTCAAACCCGGGGTTGGATTGTCTCCGCCGTTGAGTCCGATTGTTTACAAGCAACGCGGTTGGCCAATGAAGGGAATCTTTACGGCACTCGGGGGGCAATTTTGTCGGACATCGCTTCCTTGGCCTTCTCTAATAGTTACAATTGGACTCCTAGATCTTGTAACGAAGTAGCTAATTGTATCGCGAAAGCTCGTCTTTCCTTTTTACCCACGGACTTTTCGGGGTTCGATTGCCCGGAGTGGCTTGTAAACGTTGTACGTCGGGACTCCGTCCCTTTTGAATCTTAATCAATGCCATTAGATCTTTTTCCTTCAAAAAAAAAAAAAACAATGATACATGTCTTCACAAACATTAGGGCTTGTGATTTCCCAACCCTTTTTCTTGGCTCGACTCGTTTCATAATTTTGCGATGAGACATAAAATTATTTGGCATATTTTGGGCTTCAGTATTAGACGCAAAGGGATCGGACGTCCTATATATACGGAGCTTTTATTTATTTTTGACTCTCTCTATGGTATTGCAATTTTTCTTGGCTTCGCTCAGCTTCATAACTTTGCGAATATTTTGCGCCTAATGGAAGCAGAGGGATTGGACTTATACGGAGCTTTTGGATTTTAGTTTGTAATTGACACCTAATAGGTTTAATAGGCATATGCCGTAATTAATTAATTATTTTCGACTCTCTTCGATATTACAATTCTTTAGTGTAAATGTATATAAATATAGCCCTTTCAAATGTAATTTTCAGTAAACTATGGTGTCGGGTTTTCTTTAATTTATCAACGCATCCTCGTCTCTGTAACCTCCATTAATTGTGATACTTAATGTTTTAACTGGTTTGCATATAGAAAAATTAACACACATGTATTATATATATTTGTTATAACTCTATAGAAATTTTGTTTGTATGGCTCAATGTGGACCCTAGACAAGGGCAATCTTTTCTCTTCCTTTAAATTCATATATATATATATATATATATATATATATATATATATATATATATTGAGATTATTGGACTGGTTACAACAAAACCACAGAGATCAATTATTAAGAGCCCTACAGCCCCACGAATGGGGTGGCGTTCTTTTGCTGCAAAATTTGAGGCTCACAAGCTTTCCTTTTGCCATCAACGACCCATATAATATATATATATATATACACATGTCCTCTTATTAAATAATAAAATAGATTTCCAGATTATGATATCTGGAAAAATAGGCACACACTTAACAGAAAGCTGACAGATAAGGAGGGAAATGCATGCACACGCTTGCGCGTGCTTGTGTATAGCTTCATGCATGAGATGAGAATATATGATATTTACGAATAAAGGCACCAAAAAGTCCAGCCACTGAGCCCTACGGCATTATGCTCATCGGTGGCCATAATTATGCCATATATATATATATATACATATTTATATATAGATGATATATTCATGTTTGAGCTTTGAGGTTGTCTCGTGCATTTATGATGCGAAACCTCAAAACAGATATTTCTTTGGACCATGTATTGCGTTACATTCATGTATCGCTATGTGTATATAATATATATTATAAACGTGCATTGGTGTGCATGTATTAGTATAGGTGTGTCATTCATTGTCACGTGTAAGTAAACAAAAGTAGATTGTTAGTTTTATTTCTCATCCTTGTTTGATAATTTATATAAGGTAAAAACTTTAAGAATTCATTATTTATATATGTGCTATCAAGGGGTATCAAAGGGTTGCAAATTGTAATCCTCTTAACTCTTTTTTTAAGTTCAAATTTTTTTATTTTAAGGGTTGTAAATTGTAATCCTCTTAACTCTTTTTTTAGGTTCTTTTTTTTTTTTTAAATTGTTTACGATTATTATGTTTAAATATCCCGTCATGTTAATTAATACATATTCTGATGCAAAATTTATCGCATGGATCCGCCAATTAAAGCTTTTATTTTTTAGTAAAACTAATTGCTCCAAATAACATAAATACCCTTCTTATTAAAGCAGCTATAAAAACAATACAGCAATGATATTTTTATTCATTTTTTTCTTCTTCTATATATATATGGTGCACCGGTAAACGTATCTGTCATACATTCGCTTATTCCTTTTTTCACCTTCTTGGCTCAATTGGGTGATATAACATTAAAAAAAATATAATTTTATTATTTTGTAAATGAATATATGTGATGTAAAATACGAGAAAGTTGTCAGAAAAAAGATAAAATTGGATGGAGAGACAAGCCATGTTCTCCCGATCTAAGAAAGTACTGCTTTCATTTTTTTCCAACCTTGTTCATTATTGGCCAGCTGGTGGGTAAGTATGTCAATGTGTTGTGTACAAATATGGCCCTCATATATATATAATACTTTTTATTTCGGAAAATAATTATTTATAAAAAAAATATTTAGGAAATCAAACATGACCAAACAAGCCGTCTAGAAACGATTAGAAATTAAACACAAAATAACTCTCACGTGAATTTTTTTTATATATATTTAAAATTTCTATGTGTGAAGAGAATTATGATCAAGTAGAATATTTTTTTTTACTTCAGAACACTAAAAAATATGTAATAATAATAAACCCCACGACGGAATTGTAGAGGGCGATTTTCACCGTCCTTTTCCAGTCACAAAAATAATCACCAAATAACAAATAAACAACAATAATCAGTGAATATCTTTGTTTTATTATATTTTCCGAAATGGGCTCGGTTTTCTTCCGTTGAATAGCTGGACAGATGAAGGATCACGAGCCAAAGGCTTTCTCTATTTCCTTAGCCTTTCTATTACCAGATCTCTTTTCGGGCCTTTTTTTTTTTCTATTTTTCCCCCCCTTTACAAATGAGGCTTATCTTGCCTTTTATAGAGTCTACATTACATTCCCCTCGCGTCTTTCCCGCCTTTTTCCCTCTTTAATCATTCGCTTCCTGGCGTTATTTGAGGGAAGCATGGTTAATCCCTGCTTTATGTCACTTCCGAGCAGACTGCCATTATGGGTAGGTGAGCCTCATTAAATGCGCATCCCGTCAGCCGTCATTCGGCCCTGCAAGCCTCGTCGCTGGTGCTTCTCATCGAGTGAGTAGGTCGGCTTCATTAAATGCACATCTCGTCAATGGTCATTCGTGTTGGGAATCACGTCTCGGATTCCTTGAAAATTATCACGAATTGAACCTCCGAACCGTCCGGGTAACATTTAAAAATTAATTTAAAGCGGAATAACTTGTTATCCGTCCAACGGTCCGGATATCGGATAATAACCATTTCACAAGATCTGATATATATTATGTAATTTAATATTCATATATCATTATTAATAATCTAGTCATAATAGGAAATAAATAGAAAGCAGTAAATGGTTGCATTTATTGACCCAATGCATAAGGCCGTACCTCTATTGACGACTTCCGGCTGCGTGTTCTGAATCGGGCAGGGCTCCGCCGGTGCTGAGGGAAACTCCCGTGATCTTCCGGGATATTCTCCTGGAATCCTCGTACCGAAGGGTGGGCTTTGCCGGCAGGACTCCGTCGCAAAATTTTAACTGATGGTTCTTTTTAAGCTTCCGGAGAAATAGTCTCCTAAGCCGAACCAGAAAAGAGAGATCAGAGAGAAAATTCGCAGACCCTGGAGAGGGAGAGTTCGAATTTTTCTCTGGGGAAAGGTGTGAAAAATGTGTAGAATGAGCCTCCTATTTATAGGCTCAAACCGTAACCGAATTGGAGAAATTCCCTCCCTAAAATTCGAATTCCATATATTAAATATAATTAATTATCTTAATCCAATGGTCCAGATTTAATCTCATCTAAATCCAATGGACATAATTAATTAGGGATTTAATTAAATAAGAAAGATTAGGATAAAATCAAAAATCCAATCTTATCTTCTTATCTTTATAAAATTCTAATTATCCTATATATTTATAATAAAATTCGAATTTATTATCATCTAGATCCAACGGTTGAGATAAATCTTTAAACCGATCTAATGGACCAAATTAATTTAGGATAAAATCAAATATAAAAAGATTTAAAGAAAACAATTTCGATTTTATCCTTAAATTATAATTCGAAAATTATATAAATATATATGATTAATTAATTTTCAATCCGATGGTAAAGATTAAATCTTAGACCGATCTAACGGATATAATTAATTAACCAAATTCGAAAATTTAAACTTGGTCACAAGTTATCAAATTCGAATTTATCAATATCCTAATCCAACGGTTGATATTAAATCATAACCGATCCGATGGATAATATTGATTTTAAGGATTTGCTCAAATACCAAAACATTTGGTACTTATGCCGCAAATATGGAAAGACCAAATCATGTTATTCAAATTGGCTAGGGTTTCATACTATGAAACCCTAATTCGAATTTACACATATAAATATATACAAATATATATTTTTATTTATTAATATAAATCTATTAATTATTAATTAATTAATTATTAATAACATATTAATAATTAAATCCAAATAATTAAATTATATTAATATTTCCTGATCTCAATATCACACATTAAAATGTCATGGTGCCACACCATCATTTAAATTCGTGACATGTGATTTAATTTCAAAGTTTATCGAACCGATCATAAACTTAGAAAATCCATAAATCACTAACCGTAAGTCAAAATGACTTGGTTCAAAAAGCAAAGTTGCTTAGAATTTAATTTCCAACAACATGGTGCTAATAGAAAATCTAAATTCTAACTTTCTTTTATCAGTTAATTTCGTGTACCAAAATATGGTACTTTTGCCACGCTAACGATAAAACTATCTGATGTCTGCCACAGACCTTTCAGTTTTATAAGTCAAGCCAAATGATTAAACATTATCCAGAATGAATTTTAATCACGTACGTATCATCCGTTACGGAGCTATCCTGGGGACCATGGACCCGTATCACTTAAGCTCCAACGAACTGCTAGTTGTTCGTCAAACCTCGAAGTGATTCCACTATAGACCCGAGGCTGCACTCTTTAGTGATACGGTATATATTATTCCCTTTATATCAGCAGGGTGTCCATTGATACAATCAAATTCGGGTTATTGATCTTTCACTTGATGATCCACACACGAGCAGTCGGTTTCTACCGTTACGCCTCTCATTGCATTTTCATCCTTGACTCAGTCAGTAATATTATGAGCAACCCACTTATGGTTTCGATTCATAAGTTGCGCACGGGTACCTCTCACTTCTCACCACCGACAATCAAGGGAATCATCATCACTCTGAAGAGAGCTGTGTGATGCCCATGTCTATGACCAAGCTACCCTTACTGCTGACTATCATGTTCCCAAAATAATAGTGTTGGGAACAGCGGTAATATTTCGTGTTCTTTAACGGTTAAATCAAAGAACAATCAAGCCAGCAGCTTGGACTCAAGATCACTCAGGACTTAGATCGAATATCCATTTGATCATCCACTAGTGACTCAACTCCAAGTTATCAGTGACGGTATTATATGATAACTTCCGGAGTTTAAGTCAGGTCCAGTCCAGTATGAAGACACTTCATACTTAATGCACTTCTAGTGAGTGTGACACACACAAAATCCAGAATAGGATTGTCACTTAGTCACATTAATGACCTTATACGATTAATGGGCTCCCACCTAGTTGATCAGGTCACGGACATTTTAAGTTCATTTATTATGATTATTAATTCTTCCTCAAATTGACTCTGTTGTGATAATAATAACATAATTGCATCCTTTATGAACTAAGGAATCAAACATTCTATTTTACTCTACCAGAAACTATAATAAGATTATCATAATAAGCATCATCTTTATTCAACGACTTGTCATAATCTTTTACAAATGGATAAAATATCGTGTTTAAGGACACATATGTCCAACAATTCGGCTCTGCATCAACCATCATGACGAAATTCCTCGTCGAGTGTGATGGGACACTTCATCGCAGTTTGCTTTTGTGTGGCTGTGCCTCCTCGCGGTCGAACCTCCTCGGAGATAATCCTCCTCGGGGATAGTCCCCCTCGGATGATGAACTTCCTCGCCTTCCCTCATGTCGTTTATGGGCAAAACGACACGAGTTGTGTTGAGGATGGATTTGACCAAATCCGACCTTAACAGTTAGTCCCCCATTTTATCAAGTGTATACACTTGGTAAAATAAAGTATAATTGTTTTGGAGATCGGCCTTAGCCAACATTTGTTGGTTTTCAGGTTGGTGATTGCTTCCTTGGCTCCTCGCGTGGCTATATTGCTAAATTACTTCTTTTCCTCGCCACGCCTCCTTTGCTACCCTCCTCGTCGCGAGCCAGGTCCCTTGTCTGCGGGAGCTGCTGTGGCTCAAACGCCGTTGGTGTTTTCATCGAGAGTTCTCCTCGCTTACCTAGATTCTGTATAATACCGAAATATACGCTTCGAAGACAAAAGTGTAAACGTAAGCATGTACTTTGTAAGTATAAAACATAATCTTTCTGACGAACTCGTAGAAATGAAGAATCCTTAATAACGCTAAACGAGGGGTTTTCGCGAAGACCCTCGTTAACTACCGAGAAGGTCCGACTCTCTCGCTTCCCCGACCGTTGCCTGGTTCTGGGCCCCACCTTGGTTTGCTTTCCCAAAATTCGTCAGCCTCGAATCTTTCACACGTCCCTTCAGCATTAAATGCCACCCTTTCGCACTCGAGTACTTGTGGGGATTTATAACGGGCCCTTGACACGAGCCGTTGATGAGTTAGCGAGCTTTGAATTTGGGTCGTTGGATCAAAACGCGCCTATCCATTCTTTTTCCCTTTCTATAAATTCGGAGTTTATGCCCACTTTTTCAGTCGTTTTTATTTTTTTCAAAACTCCCTCTAAACTGCTTCTGAGACATCCACTCTCCGTTGCTACCCTTATTCCCTCGTCTCCAAGCTTCTTCTCCCTTCTCTCTTAGACGCTTTGATGGCTCCTTCCTGCTCCGGCCCAGTCTTTAAGACCCGAAGCCCTGCCTCCGTCATGACGACCGAGAGTTTGCAGTTTATCATCACCAACTGTTCAGACTCGGAGCTCTGTTTCGCACGTCTCCCCCTCGAGGGTGAATTCGCCGACGAGCCTCAGAACGACTTCGTTTGCGTCTATGAGTCGTTCTTCCGTATCGTCGGTCTTCGCTTCCCGGTGCCGCTCTTGATCGTGGCGTTCCTCTACGCCTTTGGGGTTCCGATCGCTCAGGTGAGCCCCAACACCCTTCGCCTCCTCCTCTGCACACTCGCTATTGCATGCGAACAGAAAGTGGAGCTTACGCTCGAGGACTTGATGCACCTCTTCAAGGTCTTCCGGAATCCGAAGAACCTGGGCCGCTTTGCCATCTCTCATCGCGTTCGGCCGCACATTCTCACGAACACGCCGTCGAACGAGTCCGGCTGGGAGAATAAGTATTTCTTCGTTCGTGTGGACAACTTCAACTTCGGTCCCCACCACTCTTTCCTACCGAGGGATTTGGTGCTCGAGGGAGTGGATCTCCCTCGATTTAAGCCTGAAGAGAACGAAAAGGCCGATGCGCGGTTCAAAGAGATCCACGCTGCTCTCCTTGCCAACCCTAGGCACGATTGGAGTAAGGACTTCGGGGATCGGCGGATCGAGAAGTCTGGGGTCTATCAACTGGCCCGAATTCACGGGGCGCCCCCAAACACTCTTCTCCCGAAAGGTTTTCTTCGCGAACCCACCCCGGAGGGATCTCCGGTAGAGCGGAAGAAAACCGTTCCAAGGCCGAAGAAGAAATCTGAGGATAAATCTGTTGCTGCTAGGGACAACGCTCCCGTTGATCGGGATCGGGAGGTGCAGAGATCGTCGAGGTCCCAGGCAGGATCCGACGCTCCTCGCTACATGGGGCTCACCCTCCGAGAGGGTGGTCCCTCGAGTAAACGCCCTATCGAAGATACTCGCGATGAGCGGCGGACGAGAACCAGGACGGATTCCGTCGCCCGCTCCCCGTCGGAGGCTTCCCGCTCCTTGAGGAGATCCCCTCGAGAAGAAAGCTCTTCGGGCAAGCGACCCGCCGAGGAGGTATGTGATGCTTCCCCTGCGAAGAAAAAGAAGGTTCCCGCCCCGACCCCCGAGCCCGAAGCTGCTGATCCGTCTCGGGGAACAGCGAAAGGGGCTCCGGGTACCGCGCCTGTAGAGGGCGCAGCGAGGAGGACGGGACTGGTGTCGGACGGGCGTGCGCACCCTGCCGCGAATCCACGGGAGAGATTAGAGTTCGACGATATCGAGCATCTAGTCATCGCGCCGAACGCTCCCCCTCCACCCCCTTTGGTAGTGGAAAGCTCCATTCTTCCTGCTGCTCCTGGGGTCGCGACCCGGTCCCCTTCGTCGTCATCTCGGGGAACCCCCGACGAAGCGACGTGGGACCTGGCCGCGGTCTCTACGCCTCCGATTCAATCTCCGGTCAAAGAGACCCAGGTCCCGAGTGAGGAAGGTACGGGACCTATTGGCGAGGAGGACGCCCGAGGAGAGACCTTCGCACCTGTCGGGCGCGAAGGTGACCAGGAAAAGATCCCCTTCGGACCCGAGGAGGAACAGCCCGAGGCGCACCCCGAGGTTAATCCTCCCGGCCCGAAGCTCATTTCCGACGCATCTGGTGTGGAGGCCCTCGAGGGCTCAGGGATTCAGCCTTCTCCCGAACTTACCGGCGTCTCCGACTCACAGGTATCTCTCATCGCTCCTTCTGGCGCGCCGCCGAAATCAGCGGATGACTCGGCGCGGCCCTCTGCGTCATCCCTTGACCCCGAGGAGACACCTACCGGGTTGCCACGGGCTCAAGCCGGCTTCTCGGCCTTGCCACCTCCGGGTGCACTTCCTAAGGCCGAAGCTTCTCACGGGCTCGTCGATCCTCTCAACGAGTCTGTGGGAAGCTTGGAACTTGTCGATCGTGTCTTCTGGGATGTAGCCCAGTTGAAAGACGTGATTGCCTCCGAGCGGCTATCCACCGCTAAGGCCGAGAGAGAGACCAGTGAGTTGTCGGCGAAGCTTACGTTAGTCCGGGGACAGTTTGAGGTTTCCACCCGCGACGGGCAGAAGTTCCGGGATCAGGCCGATAAGTTTTCCTCGGAGCTCGACGAGGCCAAATCTGCCTTGGAGTCGGAAACCTCGTTGCACCGGGCCGCAGAGGCCGAACTCAACGAGACCAAATCCGCATTGGAGTCGGAAATCTCGTTGCGCCGGGCCGCAGAGGCCGAATTCGTGGAACAGCAAAACTCTTTTGCTGTTAAGGAGGCGGGTCACTCCGATAAGCTCCGGCTTAAGGCTGAACGCCTCGCCCAGATTAGTGAAGCTGTCGGCGTACCGCTCGAGCAGGAAGACCACCTAATGTCTATAGAGGGGGTTTTTCACCACCCTTTTCCAGTCACAAAGACAATCATCAAATAATAAATAAAATGACAGCAAATGATGAGTATCTCTGTTTTATTATAATTTCCGAAATGAGCTCAGTTTTCTTCCGTTGAATAGTTGGACAAGTGAAGGAAAAGGATAAGAATAGGATATGATTTGATGCCGCACCTCGCCGGCTTCAGCGAGGCTGCCTACGTACCCGGTATACCGGGATCAGGTCATCACGTAGTTCAATGTGGTTTGCGTTATCTTTCTTCTTTCTCTCTGGTCTTTGCTCCCGGGAGCCTTCCTGCTCCTTGCTCTGCCCCCGGGAGCCTTCCTGCTCCTTGCTCCCGGGAGCCTTCCTGCTCCTTGCTCCCGGGCTTTGCTCCCGGGAGCCTTCCTGCTCCATGCTCCTTGCTTTGCCCCCGGGAGCCTTCCTGCTCCTTGCTCCCGGGAGCCTTCCTGCTCCTTGCTCCCGGGCTTTGCTCCCGGGAGCCTTCCTGCTCCTTGCTCCTTGCTCTGCCCCCGGGAGCCTTCCTGCTCCTTGCTCCCGGGAGCCTTCCCGCTCCTTGCTCCCGGGCTTTGCTCCCGGGAGCCTTCCTGTTCCATGCTCTTTGCTTTGCCCCCGGGAGCCTTCCTGCTCCTTGCTCCCGGGCTTTGCTCCCGGGAGCCTTCCTGCTCCTTGCTCCCGGGAGCCTTCCCGCTCCTTGCTCCCGGGCTTTTTCCTTCCCCTCCCCCTTTTTATGAGGTTTCTCTTGCCTTTTATAGAGTTTACATTATGTCCTCCTTGCCTCTTTCCCACCTTTTTCCTCTTTAATCATCACTCTCTGACGTGATTTGAAGGCAGCGGGGTTTATCCTCACTTTATATCACCTCCGAGCATGCTGCCGTAATGGGTAGGTGCGCCGCATTAAGTGCGCGTCTCGTCAGCCGTCATTCGGCTTTGCAGGCCTCCGTCGCTGACGCTCTCATCGAGTGAGTAGGTCGGCTTCATTAAATGCACGTCTCTTCGGCTGTTACCGGGCTCTGCATAATCATCATGACGAAGTTCCTCGTCGAGTCGTGATGGGACGCTTCATCGCGACCTGCTTGCTCGCGTGGCTGCGTCCCCTCGCTGATGAACCTCATCGGGGTATTCCTCCTCGGGGATGTCCTTCCTCGGGGATAACTCCCTCTTCGCTGGTGAACTTCCTCGCCTCCCTCATGTCGTTTATGGACGAAACGACACGAGTTGTGTTGAGGGTGGATTTGACCAAATCCGACATCAACAATGTCCCGGGTCGACGCCGCGCTGAGGAAGTTCGCCGAAGACTTAGAGGCTGCGCGAGCCGAGACAGTTGAGGAGCGTCACGGCCGAGAGCGCCTGTTCGAGGAGGCCCAAGCCAAGCTGAAGCGCCTCTCGGCGAAGTTTGATTTTCTTGATCAATCCATCAACGCCCACCGCTTGGCCGCCGCGTACCACGCCAATATCGGTTTGGTCGAGAAAATCCTCCTGGCGACACCCATCGAGGGCCTCGAGACCCGCTTGCCTTCGTGGCGCGAAAGCCGCGATAAGCACCGGGCTGTGGTAGAAGAACTGGACAAGAAGTCCTCTCGGGACCCTGATTCTCCACCGCTCTCCCCCTGCAAGCCGGCAGCCCTGGACTGCCGGAGGATTGAAGGCCTTGCCTCGGTGGGGGCCGCTCTCGGGTCCTCACCGCGCGACGGACACGGCTCGAGCATCGAGACCCCGGCGCCTCCGGAGCCCACGGTATAGGATGTTTTCCCGGAGTTTCCCTTTCAATTTCCCTCTTTTTTTTTTTTTTTTTTTGTAAATTCCGAATTTTGTGGCTCTTTCTGTAATCCAGGCATTTAAGCGAATTATCATATAAATAAAAGAAATCTTTTCCGGGTTACCTTTTCCTTCCATCGCTAATCTTTTTCGCTATCGCCCTCGTATAGTTGTCTTTCCCTTCTCCCTTTTCTTTATATCGGGCCTCTTTACTATTTCTTCCGTATCTCCACTCTCTCTTTTCCTTCGCAGGCCGGAGGTGGTACCGTTGTTCTTTGGCCCGACGCCTTTCTCCCCAGCGATGGAGGAGGTTACGAGGGGGCGGAAGAGTCTGTGCTTGCTCTTGCTCCAGCGAGGACTTTATCGGGGAGTGTAGATATTCTCCCCGAGACTACAGGGGCTAAGCTCGCCGAGTGTAGGGCAGAGCGCGATGAATATAGACGCCTCCTCGCCATTGCCGAGGAGTCCCTCCTTGAGGAACGACAGCGTTATCGGCGGTGCGAGGAGACACTCTCAGCGCAGCTCCGGTAGAAAAACGAATACTTCAACCGAGTCGCTGACGCTAAAAACCTGTCGCCCGGTTGGGAGGAGCAAATCTTTTTCCATGTCAAAGCCGTGCTGAGGAAACTTGTCAAGGACCGCGACGCAGCCAGGAGCTGGGCAATAGAGGAGGAATTTTCTCGCTTACGCCTTTATCACCAAGCGACCGACAAGCTGAAGCACACCTCTGAGAGGTTCGGTGCACTCGAGGGGATTGTCCGTATTCAGCGCCTGCTGGGCGGTGTGCTCTCGAATATCAAGATCGTCGAGGGACTACCTTCTCGCTCGACCGTTGGTGAGCTTCGAGCCAAACTGCCAAGATGGCGCAGGTTGGAGCAGGAATACCTGGCTGATTTGGCCAGGTTGGAGAGGAAAATCTCTGGTGCTCCAAACTCTCCTCTGCTTTCCCCCTGTCTCCCTCCGAGTGTCGCTAGAGCGCGCTCGCCGGGTTTTGATGTTCTTCCTTCCTCGTCGAGCACGGTATGGGGCAGCTTAGTTTAAACATTTTGTAATTTTACCTCTTTTTTGGATTGGTCCCTCACTCTTGGCTCCTCCTTTGCAGGCTGATAGTAGGGTCGATGCGAACCTCGCGGGAACTTCCTCGAGTCAGCCCCCAGAACTTCCCGCTGACGATCCTGTGTGCTTGGTTATGGATGACATCCTCCGCCGATGCTGTGATACCATCATCGAGGAATGTGCCGACGCAGTCCTGGGTCAAGATACCCTCGATGATGTCACTAGGCGGGAGGATTGGTCCCTGAGAGAATTATAATATGTGTATTTTCTAAAGGTGTGGACGAATGATTTGTAAATAATACTCTGTATTTCGTATATATATATTTTTTAATCAAACGAACATATGATGATTTCTCTTATGAGTTTGCTCGTAATCTACGAACTTGTACGGGTTGCTCGGCACCCTTAACCGTAAATATAGTTTTTTCTTTGCTCGGCACTCTCGCCGGTTCGGGCTTGCTCGGCGCCCTTAGCCGTAAATAATATATTTTTTTTTTGCTCGGCACTCTCGCCGTACCTCTTTTTCTCGACACTCTCGCCTTACCTCTTTACTCGGCACTCTCACCGTACCTCTTTTTCTTGGCACTCTCGCCGTAGTTGTCACTTGCGGGTATCGCTAGGTTTCATCGGGTACGAGCCGACTAGTTCCCATGACCCCATAGGCACTCTCGCCTTAGTTGTCACTTGCGGGTATCGCTAGGTTTCATCGGGTACGAGCCGACTAGTTCCCAGGACCCCATAGGCACTCTCGCCTTGTTTATTTCCTCGGCACTCTCGCCGGATCGGGCTTGCTCGGCACCCTTAGCCGTATATATATCTCGACATTCTTTGTTGGATCGGGCTTGCTCGGCGCCCTTAGCCGTATATATATCTCGACATTTTTTGTCGGATCGGGCTTGCTCGGCGCCCTTAGCCGTATATATATCTCGACATTTTTTGTCGGATCGGGCTTGCTCGGCACCCTTACCCGTATTTATATCTCGACATTTTTTGTCGGATCGGGCTTGCTCGTCACCCTTAGCCGTATATATATATATATAATATATATATATAATATATATATATATTGAATATGAATATTGCGAGGACACTTTCCTTTCAATTCGGTACTTTCACCGAGCAGAGTTGCACACACATTTTGCCAACTTATAATTCCGCTCGTTTCTTAAAGAAAAAACATACATACATAGACATTAAAAACCAAAACAAATTTCTATCATCTAACAAGGCTGAAGAGTAGCCATCGTCAACCCTCCCTTCGCGCCGAGCAGCGTATGTGCCTTACTCCGATGCTTATTCCTCGATGATCGAGCAGGCTGATGACACGACCTTCTCCAGAGAGTCTCTGATGGGGCGCCCGAAGTTGCAGTCCGTGCAGATGTAGGTGTACCACGTGAGACCGAGGATGTAGCATGATCTGCAAAAGCCACAAGCGCGTCCATCTTGGCGTCGGCTAACACACGGCGGGCGGATGATGTTTCTCTCTCCAACCTTCGTGCGTTTCTCGTAGACCAGGACGTCCTTACCGCACCTCCTGCAGAACTCCATGTCGAGCAGACGACCGCGTGGTGCGGGCGTCTGCTGCTCGAGGTAGTCGGTTGGATTCCCTGCCGCGAGCAGCGCGGGAAGGTCCTCAAGTCTGGCCCTGGCCCCCTCCTCGTAACTGAACCATTCGTAACTGAAAAATAGCCTGTTGACCCGTAGGAATTTTATTCCGTGCTTTATGGTGGACAGGTTATTGACCACGTCGTCTATGGTGATTCGGTGGCATCTTGACAGGCATAGCTTTATGATCGTCGGGTTGTCCTGCAGAATTATCCTCAACGCGGCGTTGGTGACCTCGAAGCACCTATTCAGCGTCAAGGTCTCCATCTTCCCTTGAGACCTCCTCGCCAGCCTCAGGAGATCCTCGTCTTCGAGCCACTCGCTCGTCGGATCGTCGATACTGAGGTTGCGCCACAGAAGGTTGTTCCCCCGAACATCGTCGCGCAATGATGTGCACACCATCTCTATCGCGAGGAGTTCTTCGAGCATAAGATACGGCATGACCAGTTCCAATACGGGGTGTGGTTCACCTGGGACCCTTGGCTCCTCCTGGTCCCGCTGGCTTTCCGTGGTGTCCTCCATCATTGGACACGGCTCGCTGCTCTCCGGCCACTCCTCATTCTTCCAGCCGTCCGTCATTTCGTGATCATCTCCTCCTCGTGCCCCCGTCATGTCTTCCTTGGGCCATCCCCAACCTTCTTCCACAACCATCTCGGACTCGTCTGTGTAGCTTTGGCCAGTAACTCCCTCCCTGAGCGCCATCTCCTCTTCGTATGCTTTCTCCGCCTGTATCGAGAAAACACTAACAAATGCTGGTTTTGGAGTAAGAAAGGAACTTTCTATTTTCTGGGCGGAAAGATCGGGACTTATCTGGGAGTTAACCGAGTTGGTTTTCACTTCCGCAAACTTGTTCTTCATGGTCCTTTCCAAACCTCCCATTTATAACCGTCGATTGTTTCGCACGCAACTCTTCGTATCCTCTGATCCGCTGTCACTTCACAACGCTTCGGGAGTCACTCCGATTCATTGATGCGCGTGCGTTTCTTTTTCTGATTAGCCGACTATACGTCTACCTCTTTTAAATGCAAGGAGTCCGTACGCCTTCCCCTCTTGCGTCACTCATGCCGTTTGAGTTGCCCCCATTAGGCTCTGCTCGCTGTTTTCGCACGTTAAATCATCACTCTGAGCACGTTGCTGATGATGACGTCGCTTGATAACGTCATGCTCCTCCAAATTCCTGGCTGCGAGTTAGAAAGAAAACAAAGCCCCACGGTGGGCGCCAAACTGTAGAGGGCGATTTTCACCGCCTTTTTCCAGTCACAAAAATAATCATAAAATAACAAATAAACAACAATAATCAGTGAATATCTTTGTTTTATTATATTTTCCGAAATGAGCTCGGTTGTCTTCCGTTGAATAGCTGGACAGATGAAGGATCACGAGCCAAAGGCTTTCTCTATTTCCTTAGCCTTTCTATTACCAGATATCTCTCTCTCTTTTTCGGGGCCTTTTTTCTCTATTCCCCCCCCCCCCCTTTACAAATGAGCCTTATCTTGCCTTTTATAGAGTCTACATTACATTCCCCTCGCGTCTTTCCCGCCTTTTTCCCTCTTTAATCATTCGCTTCCTGGCGTGATTTGAGGGAAGCATGGTTAATCCCTGCTTTATGTCACTTCCGAGCAGACTGCCATTATGGGTAGGTGAGCCTCATTAAATGTGCATCCCGTCAGCCGTCATTCGGCCCTGCAAGCCTCGTCGCTGGTGCTTCTCATCGAGTGAGTAGGTCGGCTTCATTAAATGCACATCTCGTCAATGGTCATTCGGTTCTGCATCAACCATCATGACGAAATTCCTCGTCGAGTGTGATGGGACACTTCATCGCAGTTTGCTTTTGTGTGGCTGTGCCTCCTCGCGGTCGAACCTCCTCGGAGATAACCCTCCTCGGGGATAGTCCCCCTCGGATGATGAACTTCCTCGCCTTCCCTCATGTCGTTTATGGACAAAACGACACGAGTTGTGTTGAGGATGGATTTGACCAAATCCGGCCTTAACAGGAATTAGATAATAATTAGAGTCTAGAAAAACAAAATCAGGTCACAAACTCTAATGGCTTTGCTACCAAGATAAGATATTCTCCAAATTAAGCCACAAATTAAACCATAAAAAAAATTGCAATTTTAATAAAATGGATAACCAATAATGCTCGATATTCTTTTTGCTTTTTGTTCATTTTTTTTCTTGAAACTTATGTTGTGCAAAATTAAGACCAAAGTAGGAGGAACCGTATGGTCCTTATCCTATGGTGAACCCTAAAGCCAACCAAAAAGTGTTCCTCTAAATGCATGAAATTGAAGATTAGGTACTTGGAAAAGCTTATAATATATATATATATATATATATATATATATATATATATATATATATAATGATCTTGATTCTTGATCTTGATCTTGTGGTCACACAACAAGCACTGAAAGGTAATCAATCACATGCATTCACTTGCGTATGAGTTCTTGACAATTATAGGGACAAATTTCGCTTTTGTTACGTCAGAATTAGGTCCAATAGGAGGTTTATGTCTTGCTATGAATATTGAAAATAATTTTAAAAGCTCACTGTCTCTTTTTTATTTTTCTAGTAATAGTAGAAAGAAAAGAAATGAGATATTTCTTAAAACATTATATAACTCTAGTCTAGACGGACATGCGCGTGATGATAATATGATTTATGATTACATATACTATTTTTCTAAATTAGCTCGAGTTCGTACCATGATTATTTTTGAAGTTTCGTGGTGTAATATTTTTATTAGATATTCGAAGCTTTTATGTTACTGATATTTTTAAAACAATTATATACAGTCGTCATATATATTTTTCTTTATCTCTTCTTATTGATAAATTTTTTTTTTCCAATTGAAGCTTTCCCGTAATTGATTCTAGCAGTTATTTACTTTTCGCACTCTTTCTTTCTTTTGTTTTTTTTTTCTTATCATAGCCGACTTTTCCTCCGTGTTTGTAGTTTTTTTTTTCTTTTCAACTTTGAATTTCAATGTAAAGTACCATGTCGATTTATCTTAAAATTATAATTTTTGTTTGATTTATTACATGAATCAATATGTATAATCGGCAATGATAAAAGGTAAAAGGAATGAATGGAGAGAGAATTAGACATAATGAGATTGATTTATATGATTGTCACACATTGAACTAATTGATAGCTTATGAGAGAATTGAATTGATTCGTATATATATGTAATAGTAATACAATACAATCAACTAATTGGTTATCTATTTGACTATAAATAGGGAGTGTGAGCAAAATAATATTAGGTGAATCTGCTCCACAATTAAATAAATTGAAATAAATAAAATCAACATCAGTCAACTAGTCATGTCAATGGCCAAAAGATAACTGTAATGGAACAAATAGAATCTAACTAATTTATTTATTTATTTATTTTGCTCTAGACACTACAAAAGTGGTCCAAGTGTTTATAGTTAGAGGTACATAAGAAGATGATGATAACATAATAATTAATTAGACTAATTGTAAAGCAAGCTGTATATTGGCTCCACCTTTATATTGTTTTTTTTTTTCTTCTTATATTTTATTATTGGGTTAATGCAAATTCCTTTTATCATGTCAAAAGAAGTTCTTAAAAGTTAAAATGAGTAGAAAGCCCATTTTCTTCAAAGCCCATATTGACTGAAGCCCAACTCAATTTGAGTCTTAGAGCCAGCTAGGTTGCTTAAGAGGTGAAGATTGTGCAAGTAATTTGTAATTTTGTATTAATAAACAGAATTATATTTATACTCTAAAAAAATATATATTAAAATTCATGTTCAAGAAAATGGACTATCAAACTAGTCGAGAAGGCATAGTTCAATGTTTGAGCATGTCGTCATTGAAGTCCAAGGTTCTAATTTCGTGACAAAAATAAAAATAAAATAAAAATCGAATGTGGAGTAAATGTGTTTATTCTTGTTAAGATATTCAGGAATTCCAATCTTAATGTAGATTTGAATTTTAAATAGTGTATATAGATATGAATATTCAATTATTAAGTGTATTTGTACATTAAAATATTTACCATAAATTATAAAATTGTATTCGTGCATCGGAATATCCAACGGTTAAGTTTACTTGTTTGTAAATTTATATATGATAGATACTTTTATCAAAATGACATCTATATATTATATTAGTTTCAACCTATTATCGGATTCCTCTCTCGTAAGCGATTACACTAGAAATTAATCAAGTGAGCTATTACTTACTTCCTCTCTGATATGATCCCGATACCCAGATCTCGTAACAGGACCAGAATTACCAAAAATCACTCGCTCGCCACTTCCCGGCATTCACGGTAATGAACTGTCATGTACCTTCCGAGCCTAGCCTCGCTAATTCTAGATTGAAAATCACTTGCTCTCTGCTTCCCCAGCACTCACGGTCATGAGCAGTCGTGTACCTTCCATGTTTAGTCTCTCTAATTATAGAGATGTAGACTAAATTACCCCAAAGCCATACAATTCTTCGGGACAGAACAAGATAAAATAGACGAGACATAAATAGAACTAATTACAAGAATAGAAAATTGCACAAACTTACAACTAAATGCCCGAATAGAATTCGCTTTGCCCGGTTGATCCAAAGCCCGTGTTCGGCTCCCACAGAAAATACAGCGAGTCTTGTATTGATGAAAGAGAGAGCATGATGGAAAAGAACTGTGAAATCTACCATAACCACTAAACATGAAAACGGTTATATAAAAAGGGTTCAATCATGTTTTGGGAACCTCAGATACAAGAGCAAACCCCAAAACAGGAGATTTACAACCAATTAGCTCGAACTGTCGAATTCTCGGAATCGTATGAAACCGACATTGGAAAAATAATTTTCTACACTTATAAACACACGATAACCCAAAAAAGGGCGACGAACGAGAAGCCGCGATTACGAGAGTTCCTCATGAGTTACTATTTAACTGTACATGAACAAAACCCTAGTGAGAACTCATTCATGGGTTTCTATTATCAGAAACTTCCAAAATCTCATTCAGAAGAACTGGTCTCTGCGGTTTCATCTTCGCTGAAGCTAGACGGCATTTCCATGGCAGATCTGCATGATCAATCACTGATACCGTTAGATAATACGATAAAGAAACCTATTAATAGGTCTTTTTCGCCATTTCTATCAATCTCTTTAGTCAAAGTAGTGATTGATTTCGCAAAAATCTCACATTTCCTGAACAAGGAAACCCTTGAATGTAAGAGTAACATGGCCATAATGCCCCTACTTTGGCCGTTGGTAAAAATGCTCCCTGAAGTTTCAAAAAGTAGCATATTGCCCTTACTCTTTAAAAAATGACAGAAGATATTAATTTTTGTGCACAACAGATCACTTTTTTTTTTTAAAGTAATTTAATCATTTTCATTATTTTTTTTAATAAAATCTTCTCGGACTTCCATCCTAACAAATAAAAAATTTCTTCTAAGAAAACTAAATTGCTTCACAAGGCTTATAATCTAGTATTAGGAAACAAATTGACAAAAATACCCATGAGTAAGTCATTCATTGTGCAAAAGTTAACAAGTCCTTCATTTTTTAACTGAGTAGGGGGCAATGTGCTACTTTTGAAAGTTCAAGGAGCGTGCTGCCAAAATTGAAGTTCGGGGTAAAGCAGCAATATGTAAAAGAAAATAGTAAATCATCATATGCATGTAATGTAAGAAATAAATGAAAAAAAAAATCACAAGTGAACTCTACTGACCCTCTAATGTGATTCTTACGGGGTAGAATCTCAGAGTGCGACCGAGTAGTACCATTTTTTTGTTGTGAAAAGTCAACTCTGACTCGTTTCTCGGCCTTAGAAATCAGAGAAATGGGATAAGTGTTGAGCAAACAATAGATACGTGACAATTATGTCACAACTAAATAATTGACAGAAAAAAAATCCAAAATAATAAGACCATACCATCATGTCATTCACGGGTTTCATCTTCATTTTGAAATCTTTCGTGGGTTTAGCTTCTCCAGTAAATTTATTATCCTGCAAGACCGACCATATAATTTAGTAATCGGTTTACGTATTTACATAAAGCGAAAATTCAAAATCAAATACCTGCTTCACCATCACAGATATCCTTCTTTCTTCCATATCATGTGGCTCGAAATGACTACGAGCTGAAGGGCGCTTAAACTTCGGGTATGAACTCCTTTGTACCAAATTAGGGTTTGCATCATCATCCTCATGTAAATAAGACACTGTTTGTTTGCTAGCAATCTTCGGACCGTGCTGCTTAATAAAAGAATTAGAGCCCATTTTCTTATTCTTCTTGATTATGTAACTAGGATCGTCGCAGACTTCCATGGATAAATTTCGGGAAGGGAAAGATATAGTAGGGTCAACGTAAGTTGACTTTTGTCTCAACTTTGACTCTTGTTGACCGAGCCCGTGCATGGTGGCAGAAGCATCTTGCAAGTACAAGTCCCTCGAATGCAACTTGGATTTGTGTCCTTCGTATCCCTGCAAAAATGGCCATGGGAGATATTAATATGCATATATGACGTCATTAGATATAACACGTTACAAGCAGTTAACATTATCAGCTTATGCCTTATGATTAACTTTTAAAACAAAATCTATATCACTACGAACCTATGATTGATATTCATAATTCATTAGAGTATGTTTTCGAGGATAAATTGTTACAACTTATTTATATCTAGGAATATTTCCCCAACTAAGTCTAAAGACCGAAGTTAAGTTTATCAATAAAGTTTTCTCGGGTTTCTCTTTCATTCTACATCGGGTTGTGGGGGGCAGATATGGTGGTTATAACTTATAAGGACGTCATTTGACAAATGTAAGAAACATGGTCAGTGAAATGTTCAATTTTTCTCAAAACCTATAATGCAGAAACTACCAGAATTAGACATATCAGATAAAACTAACAAGAATTATCTGAACTTCTGATATTGAAAATATATATATAATTCGAGATTCCACTTACCGTGCCAGGACTGATCTGTCTTTTCACAGCGGAAATATCTGGAGGATGAGGAAGCACAGGATTCCCGACGTAATACGGCTCTGTCATGCATTTCACCAAAACAAAACATATTAGCCAACAATCCATTTCCCGAGAAAATTAATCAAACAAATACAAAGACTAACTCTCTAAGATGAGAAATAAACCATTTTTCTATGGAGAAGATATTCAATTTGACAAAAATACCAAATGAAAAAAAAAAGGCTTGGAAGACTGACTCATAACATGTAATCACAAGAGTCAAAAATATTATCACTCACACAGAAGAAACTTATGTACAATGTAACCCTGTATATATATGTCAGAACATTATACATACCAGGAACAAGCGAAACTTACAGCATTGTAAACACATAAAAAAAAAAAAAAAGAAACAATAAACACGGCCTCATGAAGATATACACGAACGACCCAGCTCAACAAAGCACATACCATGAACAGGATCTCTGACAGGAGATTCAAAAGCGCCAGGTGGCAGCGGTTCAAAGTCGACCCCCAAGAGAGGACCATTCTCCAGATACTGCCTTCCCAGCTGCCTCTTTACCGCTGTTATAGCAGCGTTCTCTATTTCACCCTTGACTTTCAAATATCCCGATGGCCGATACCCTGTTTGCCTCGGTTCCTTGGATGCTTCTAGAAATCTAGAAGTTTCCACATTATGAGGAGCCTCGGTTTGAGAAAATAACCCATCGTGCTGCGATGAACTGCTCTCTGATGATGTATTATTTATATTACTAACTCTTTCCATATGATGAACCCTGTTTTCATGGCTGAGTTCTGCATTAGGAATTTCCAGATATAGCCTCCGGCTTTCTACTTCCCTCAAATCAACGGGCCTATGATCCAAATGCTTAGTGCTTCCACACGAATCTTGACCGAGCCCACTACCGAGATCCTGTATTATAACGCCACTTAATCGCTCTTGTCTTGAGCTCAAAGATTTTTCATCTTTAATAGACCTTTTGTCTTTCAATCTTCTGTGGCAAAACCACCCGGAAATCTGCTTCTCTGTCAACCCTAGTATAACAGCAAGCTCGGCTTTCATTTCTTCCGAGGGATATTTGTGCTCTGCGGATAGAGAAAAAAACGCTTCTGTGATCTACAAACAGTGAAGAAATCAAAATACGATTCGATAGTGAAGTGATACTTACCATCGTAGAACTTCTCCAGAGCAGTAATCTGGGACGGTGTCTTGAGCCGTCTTTTCTTACTGTCCTGACATGCTTTGTTGTCATCAGAATGTGCTTCGCCTGATTCTAAACATGAAAAGGTAAGAGTTAGAATCATCTACTTCAGGCCACATAATTACGAAATCCGCAACTATTTTTTACCCCGAATCCGAACAAAAACCTCGAAATTCCCGAATTTTGACTAGCTTCACGGCTTTAAGAACGTCGAGCAGATGGGAAAAATCGCAATGAACCACAGATCAATAAACGGAAAAAAAAAATCCAAAACGCAAAGACGAGAGTGTGGAAAAGCTAAAGTGCAAGGAAATTGATCAAACTATGAAACGCACCCAAATTCATTTCTCAAACCCAAAAAGCTCAGATTCGGATTAGCAAAATCCAATTCAAAACCCAGGCAAATCAAAGCATTATGAGAACAAAACCCCCAAAAATTAAAAATAAACAGAAACAAATTTCCTACAGTTTCCGAGCAGCCAAACACCCTCTAGAATTTCACATTTGGCATCCTCCATTGCGATAATCTGGGCGTGCATGCACGCGATTCAAACCCTCGCCGAAATCCAGAAAGCGATCTGACAAAGAGAGAGAGAGAGGAAGAGCGATTACCTTCCATGGCGTTTGAAGCTGTGGATTTAGTCTCTCTCTCTCTCTCGAAGGCTCAGAGGAAGAGAGAAGCCATTGGAGCGAAGGAGAGAAACATGCAATTGGGTCTGCAAATTTTCTTTTTCCTATTTTGTTTGCGTCGAATAAAATTCCATTTTTTATTTAATTTTATATTTACTTTTTCTGTGCTGTTACACATTCGTCGTCGTCTTCTTCTTCTTCTTCCAATTCCTGTATTTATTTGTTAATATAATATGAATATGAATATTAATTTCTGGGAAGATCTGTATATTCGTTTGAAGGAAGTTGAAGCACGAAAAGCCCAGTTGAGATAAACCAAACCAATTGTGTCTGAATTTGGAGTTTGGACGCACATTCCAACATAAAAAGCGGGCTCAAACAATAAAAAATCAATTAAAAAAAAGAATAGTTTTTATTTTTATTTTTATTTTTTATATATATATTTAATCTGTCAGACCACTTGCAATGCAAGCGTAGTCTCAAATTATATTTGGGTACGCCGTACCCGTAAGTATAACAAAAATTCACAAGTTAATGTGGGTTTATTTAATAAAGTCGTGTTATATGATATAAATAGATTCGGATTAAAATTGGATTCGGGATTAGAGGATGAAAGTTAAAACACTCGAAATCTGGATTAGAAGTCATCGAAACTTTTTTTTTTTCCCTTTTTTTTTTAGACATTTATGGACAATTTCATATTAAAAACTTATCCATAAATCTGAATTTTAAAATTAAATTTTTTTATTTTCACTTTCTTATGATTCTTCTGCTCTCCAACAGATATAATTATACCAATTTAGAGTCGACAAGTAGGCCGGGGCGGCCTATAACTTGTTAGCCCCACACATAGAAGGGGCATGCTTGACCTGCTCCGCGTAATGTGCGGGAGGGTTTTTTAAGAGCTACTAATGCCCACTTGCCTATATGAAATCTAACCCATAATTCTACGAGGTGAGACGGGTTAAGCTTTTATAGGTTGAGTTTATTGAACTAGTGAGTTTTGAATTTGGAATTATATTAGTAAACTTTAAAAGTGACTGATGAGTTAAGATATTGATAAGCGAAATGAGGGAATGTGAAAACTAATCAGTGAATTTTGAAATTGAAATTAGTGGATAATAAATTTGAGTAGTGAACTATGAAATTGATTAGCAAATTATAACATGTAAATTAAAATTACAAAATAATAAATGTTTAGCGAATGGGCCACTAGGCGAGTTTAAGTGGATCGCAGGGCGGGTTTACGTGGACATCGGCGTCGGGAGGGGCTTTAGAGCGAGGTGGGGTGGAGTGGGTTCGGAGCGGGCCTATGAAAAATAACCTAGACTGACTATATCGAAAAATAGTTTTTTTTTTGGGTCGGAACGGGTGGGCCTATTCCGGCCCGGTCCATTTGACACCTCTATACCAAACCATTAGTTTTGGGATCTTTTTTCTTTCTCTTTCTTCCTATGGAACTTGATTTTGGTCGGGTCTCAATCCCATTTAGATCTATAAATTGATTATTGATTATACTCTTAAAAGAAAAATTGGGAACAAAATTGACTTTGTCGTGATTAATTAGCCGATTAAGATCAATTATATTTTTAATATTTATTTTTAAACTAGAAAGATCGCTAATTTTATTAATTTGAATGTTTTGTGTTTATAATAATAGAAGTGTCTTGGGAGAGACTCTTCGCAATTACTAATTCTATTATGCATTTTTTCTTTTCTTTTCTCTGTGCAAGCATTGCCCTTTACATAGATCTATCTTCATGCTTCATTTTGGCAATTCTCTGCGTGACGACGGTTTTCGAAACCATTGTTTGTATGTTAACTCGCTTATCCATATGTGGTGAATATACTTACGTAAGTCTTCTCTAGGGATACAGAGAAAAATGTAAGATACAATAAAAGTGATAAATACACTAAACCCTAAGATTTTTTAACTTTCAAAATAATCTTTTAAAAAATTATAGGTCAAGTTTGCCCCTACTCTAACCCATCATTTTAATTCAGGATATTAGTGTCCAAATTTCAGGACATTAATTTCATATTTAGAACAATAATTGTCCAAATTTCAATATATTAATTTTCAAAATGACATGATATTAGTGTCCAAAGTTCAGGACATAAAATTATCCAAATTAAGTGACTAAATTTCATGGGCAAATTTGACATAGATTTTCTAAAAAAATATATTTTGAGAAGGGTAAATTGCGGCAATAATGCACAACCTTTGGTCAACAGAGTTTTTAGGTCCCCAACCTTTTAAAGTGCTGGCAAAAATGCACAACGTACGTTGACCGTGAAATTTGTTGGTCTTTTTGTTAATGATGTTAACTTGTGCTGATGTGACATCATGTTATTGCCAAATGGATAACCAACTGGATATGAGGTGCCAAGTGTAACACTAATTAACATAATTTAATAGGGTAAATTGCGGTATATACCGCAGTTTAGGTTATGTTAATTAATGTTAAACTTGTCATCTCCTGCCCAATTAGCTATCCATTTGACAATAATACGATGCCACATCATCACAGTTAACGTCCTTATCAAGGACCAACAAATTTCACGGTCAACGCAGGTTGTGCATTTTTGCCAACACTTTGAAAGGTTGGGGACCTAAAACCCCTATTGACGGCTGTGCATTATTGCCGCAATTTATCATTTTGAGAATTATGAAAACTTGGGGTTTAATGAGAGAATTAGTGGTGTTTTGGGGTTTATTAAATGAAGTTTCCCTAAATAAAAGCAAAAGATGTAGGGAAAGAATTATATAAGAATACGATGGGGATAAAATTTGGCTTAGCATACTTGTCAATTATTGCATCATCGTGGAGCTTTGACAGAAAACTCCAAATACGTATAGATATGTTTTGAACGGTACAGACGTAGATAAATTTCATGGAGCCAAAACCCCAAATGCTTATTTTGTAAGAGTAGAAGTAGCTGAAATGTTCGGTACACACGTTTGATTATTAACCTTGTGAGACAAGTTATTCAAATATTTTGTTTCTACAGGTTCCATAGAAGAAGATATAAATTCAGAACATTGTTTATTTCAATGTATTCAAATCTTTTGGTATGTCGTTAAGATTGGTCTGGTGTTTTAAGAGCCAGATAAAACTTACCGCCGGGGGGTCACACTTTACGAATACCCGATTGTGCCCATGTAATTAATAATCAGTTATATTAATAATAAAAAAAAATATATATATTTTTGAAAATTTCTATTAAAAAAAGTTCAACTTTAGTTTTTTAATTTCCATAATTTTTTGCTTAAAGTATTCAAATACATATTATATATATATATACATATATGTATATATATTTTTTAATACTGGTTCCGGGTTTTCACCAGAAAAACGTGCGGGTCACCGGGGATCCGAATTGGATTGGAATTTTATTAGTATATTTTTAGGGTTAATTGCGGCAATAATGCACAACTTTTGGTCAACAGGGGTTTTAGGTCCTCAACCTTTTAAAGTGTGGGAAAAAATACACAACGTTTGTTGAATGTAAAATCCGTTAGTCCTTCCGTTAGGAATGTTAAATTCTGCTGATGTGGCATTGTTAAACTGCCAAATGGAGTGCCAACTTGTAATATTAATTACATACTAATTAATAAGAATAAATTAAATCATATTTTAATTATGATTCAAAAAATAAATTAAAACTTTAAATTAACGAGCAATACTTATTTAACGCGTAGTTCCTATTTTTAAACTCGTGCTTCAATATTATTCACATCTTTACTATGTCGTTTTTAAAATTACAGTTGTTTTTAATAATCGGTCGTTTTCCCAAAATTTTAGTCGTTTCTAATAAACTGTCGTTATGTAATCTTTGCAAATTTTAGTTGTGTTTAATCATCCGTCGTTTTTCAAAATTTTAGTCATGTTCGACGAAGAGTCTGTTAGATTTTTAGGGGGAGTAAAAACTTTTTATTTAATTTAAAGTATTAATTTATTTTTTGAATCATAAATAAAATCTGATTTAATTTATTCTTATTAATTAAGTTATGCAATTAATATTATAAGTTGGCATTCCATTTGGCAGTTTAACGATGCCACATCAGCATAATTTAACATCCCTAACGGAAGGACCAATGAATTTTACATTCAACAAACGTTGTGTATTTTTGCCCACACTTTGAAAGGTTGGGGACCTGAAACCCTATTGACCAAAGGTTGTGCATTATTGCCGCAATTATCCCTATTTTTTATTTGCTTAAAGAAAGAGAAAATACTCGTGTGACAAAGGCGCATTTTGGCAGAAACCGAAGCTGAAGAAGAAGAAGAAACCAGTTAAACCCTTCCATTATCACTCATGTTCTTCAAATGGCCACTCCTCGTTCGCTTCTTCAAAGACCCATCTTCGCAATCTTCTCCAAAGCTCCGTCAAAGCCCCATCTATGCTCTTACGCTTCTCCGAAACCTCACTCTATCCATGGAAGCTCACGAACCATCGGAGAGAAGCCCAGAGCAAGCCTCGTCCAAGTCCACCTCAGACCCGTTCCTCGCTGAGAAGATTCTAATGGGCCTGAAGCAAGGTTCGCTCAATTCCGTGCCCAATCACCTCTTTCGATTAACCCCAGTACTCGTAGTCGAGGTTCTCACTCGTAGTCGCGATGATCGGAGTCTGGGTTTGAGGTTTGTTGAATTGGTTTCGTCGCATTGTCCCAACATGAAGCATTCTTCTCAATCTTTGAGCATGATGATCCATGTCCTCGTGCAAAGTCGGAAGCTCTCCGATGCGCAGGCGTTGATGCTTAGATTAGTGAGAAGAAGCGGAGTCTCGAGGCTCGAAATCGTTGAATCTCTGTGTTTGAAGAGTTTTGGGTCGAGCCAGTTGGTTTCTGATCTGTTGATTCGGACTTATGTGCAGGCTAAGAAGCTGAGAGAAGCGTCTGAGGTGTTTCAGATTCTGAGAAATCACGGAATTTGCGTTTCGGTGAACGCTTGCAACAGTCTTCTCAGCGGGCTTGTTCGGGTCGGCTGGGTCGATTTGGCGTGGCAGATGTACGAGGAAGTTGTCCGAAGTGGGATCAAATTGAATGCCTATACGATGAACATTATGCTCAACGCGCTGTGTAAAGACGGAAAGGTCGCGAGCTTCAAGTCGTTCTTGTCGGACATGGAACAGAAGGGGATTTTTCCCGACGCTGTAACGTATAACACGGTGATCAGCGCCTATTGTCGTCAAGGACTTCTACACGAGGCTTTTGCTATGTTGGAGTTCATATCAAGTAAAGGATTAATACCCGGACTTTTCACCTACAATACGATAATAAGCGGGTTATGTAAATCAGGAAATATTGCAAAGGCGAAGGAAGTTTTTGGTGACATGTTGAAGGCAGGATTGAATCCCGATACCGCCACTTATAATGCTTTGCTTGTTGAGAGTTGTAAGAAGAACGCCGTTTCAGAGGCAAAGGAGATTTTCCATGGAATGTCAGAGAGAGGTGTTTATCCCGATCTAATTAGCTTTAGCGCGCTAATTAGTGCGCTAGCGAGGAACGGTGAACTCGATCAGGCATTGGAATATTTCAAGAGTCTGAAAAATTCAGGGTTGGTTCCGGATAATGTGGTGTATACCATGCTTATCGATGGATATTGTAAAAAGGGTATGATGTCAGAGGCACTGAAAATGAGAGACGAAATGATCGAGGAAGGCTGCGTTATGGACGTCGTCACATACAACTCTATCATGAACGGGCTGTGTAGAGAATCGATGCTCGAAGACGCTGATACACTATTCAATGAGATGATTGAAAGGGGCGTTAATCCCGATTATTGTTCGTACACCACGCTTATACGCGGATATTGCAAGAGCGGTAATATGTCACGGGCGCTGAATTTGTTCAAAACGATGAGTCAGACGAATGTGAAGCTTGATGTCATCACGTACAATACGTTGATGGACGGGTTCTGTAAGTTGGGTGAAACGGAGAAAGCTAAGGAGTTATGGAGCGATATGATCGGTAAAAATATAACCCCTAATCATTTTTCTTATTGCATTCTGATAAATGGATTCTGCACCGTCGGATTTGTTTCCGAGGCATTCAGATTGTGGGATCGGATGGTGGAGAAGGGCGTGGGGCCGACTCTCGTGACTTGCAACACCGTCGTGAAAGGGTATTGCCGGTCCGGCGATGCCTCGAAGGCTGAAGAGTTTGTGGGCAAAATGGTAAACAGAGGTTTTGTTCCTGATAAGATTACATTCAACACTGTAATTAACGGGTACATAAGAGAAAATAACTTGGAAAAAGCGTTGACTTTTGTCGACGAGATGGAAAGGCAAGGACTTGTTCCCGATGTTGTCACATACAACACGATCCTCGACGGATTCTGTAAAGAGGGCAGAATGCACGAAGCTGAACAAGTTCTGCAAAGGATGATAGAGAAGGGCGTAGAGCTCGATAAATCGAGTTATACATCGTTGATCAACGGACATGTTTCCCAGGAAAATCTGAAGGCGGCTTTTCACTTTCACGATGAAATGCTTCGAAGGGGATTCGTACCTGACGATAAATTTTAGTGTCCGGAAATTCCAAGTGACGGTTAGTAGTTCAATCGCGAATTTATCCATCTGAATGATCTTTTGTTTTGTAGTTTTCTGACTATATTATCACTCTGTTGCAGATTTTGCTTGCTAACTAACCTGGTACCTTCTGTTTAACGAGCTTGTTTCTCCTTACGATTAAGGTTCGTTATCACGTCCGAATCGATAAATATTTAGATAGTGCTATGTGGAATTTCTCAATTTACGGGTTTCTTCTGATTTAAAGGAGCTTTTGATTGATTTATTGGTCGAATCTTTGAAAAAACTCAAATTGGAATGTGGAAGATCAAAGGTGCAATTGGGTGTTCTTGCTCGAATTTTGATAGGATACCGGAATAGAAATCCAACCATATATTGATAGACACCACCTGAGTCTCTAATTCGAGAATTAGACGGGGAAACTCTCCTAATGATGTTTCAACATCTATTGATTAGTTTTCAAAAATCTACATTCAGCCCATATAAATTTAAAACCATAATTCTTTTCTTTGGACTACTGGATGCAATTTTTATTAGTAAGTGTGTTCGTTCTTTGCATTTCAGGTAATATGGTTGGACCGGATCCAAAGCACTAATCAAACATGTAAGCCGGCAAGAACTCACCATTGAGGTGAACACTTTATTCAAAGAATGAGACTTATAGCCTATAGGAATAGTAATAGTAATTTTGTACAAGTTGGTTTAACTTATTTAGATTTTTCAGCAGTCCTCTTTGCTAGAGGTGCATCTGGCGACGTCGCGACGGGTCGCGACCCAATCGCCAAAAGTCGCGATTGTTCCCGTCTCGACGCATCGCGACGCGTGCACTCGCGACGGCTCGCGATTTTGTCGCGACTCGCTGGCCGTTGTTTGCGGCAAATGTACCTGTTTTCTTGAAATGTTTATTTTTAGTACTTTTTACCCGAATTTAATTATCAAACTTTATTAATTATTTCAAAATAATATTTAAGTATGTTAATTATTTAAAATTATTATCTCTAAGTTATTTTTTTCAAAATTAATATTTAAGTATGTTATAATTTATTATTTTGTAACATAATAATAATCTTGTTTTTTATTGTTAATTTTTAATTTGTAACATATGTTAATAAATATTAGTTTGTAACATATTAATAATTTTAACAAATTTCATTAACATATAAATAAATATGATAAGACGAGATATTAAAAAAAAAAAGTTGTATTATTCATTGTGAATATTACAATAAGGTGGAAGAAAGCTGTAAATATTCAGTATAAATATTACAAGATGCCTCACTAAAACCTCTCTTGTAAAACCCTCCTTAGGGACATAAAACCAAGAGAGGAAAGAGCACATCATTGGCGGTTACATTGCGTCACTCGGGATACAAGGCGTTAAACCTTTCAGTCATTAGCTCCAGTTCGGTTTGGTCGGACCGTTCGGCAATCGCCGGGCTGCAGAAAGTGCCCTTTCTGCCCTTTCTGCAGTTAATTTACGGAAATGGACCCTCGAATGGATAATTTCTACAGGCGTGCCGCTGAGTTTTGTCGAAAATCCCAACCATACCCGATATATGCAAAGGATTAATCCGACGTCGAGCAAATAGTGGTGTTGAATGATTTGTTGTACCACAACCCGGTGATTGCCGAACGGTCTGACCAAACCGAACTGGAGCTAATGACTGAAAGGTTTAACGCCTTGTATCCCGAGTGACGCAATGTAACCGCCAATGATGTGCTCTTTCCTCTCTTGGTTTTATGTCCCTAAGGAGGGTTTTACAAGAGAGGTTTTAGTGAGGCATCTTGTAATATTTATACTGAATATTTACAGCTTTCTTCCACCTTATTGTAATATTCACAATGAATAATACAACTTTTTTTTTTAATATCTCGTCTTATCATATTTATTTATATGTTAATGAAATTTGTTAAAATTATTAATATGTTACAAACTAATATTTATTAACATATGTTACAAATTAAAAATTAACAATAAAAAACAAGATTATTATTATGTTACAAAATAATAAATTATAACATACTTAAATATTAATTTTGAAAAAAATAACTTAGAGATAATAATTTTAAATAATTAACATACTTAAATAATATTTTGAAATAATTAATAAAGTTTGATAATTAAATTCGGGTAAAAAGTACTAAAAATAAACATTTCAAGAAAACAGGTACATTTGCCGCAAACAACGGCCAGCGAGTCGCGACAAAATCGCGAGCCGTCGCGAGTGCACGCGTCGCGATGCGTCGCGACGGGAACAGTCGCGACTTTTGGCGATTGGGTCGCGACCCGTCGCGACGTCGCCAGATGCACCTCTACTGCGAAGGCTCAAATTGATATGTAACTGTGATATAGTGTAATTATCTGACATTCTTTTCTCAACTCATAGCAGTTCTCCTATACTTTTTTCTAGCTGGAATTTTCTCTCCCTATTTTTTAGAGAAATTATAGTAGATAACCATATTTCAACATTTACATTTATCAAACTTGTGGTTTTAATTAATAAAATAGCCAATCAGGATGATGTGGCATTGAAAACTAATTTCTCCATACCGAAATTGCCCCTCAACCTATTAAAATTCGTTTTTTATTTTTAAATTAATTAGTTTTTAAATGTGCATGATTTTATGGATAATTTTGTACCAAATTTGGAATGGTATACCCAAAATATTCTCTCCTCTCTCTGATCGAAAGGAAATCAGCCAAAGAAAAACAAAAGAAATAAAGGATAAGGAAAAAGGGCATTATCAGTAAAAGAAAAAGTCCCTCTCTCTCATATCTCCGTTAAATCCTCTCTCTCCTCCATTTTCGCACACTCTCTCTCCCGTTTTCTCTCTCATCAAGAACTTCAAACACTCATAAATCCCTCTCTGAAACACCGATTGACGCAAATTTGGTACCGTTGGAAAGGTCTTGACGACACAAAGCGTTTGATAGATGGATTGTGGCCGGAAGTTGCAGGTTTTGGTCAGAATAGTCACGGTAAGTTCCTGTTGTACGATTTAATATTTATCTCGAAAGAGTTCGATTTTGGAAAAACTAACACCAGATTCATGTTTGGGAGGCCTTCTGGTGCTTGGTGGAGGTGTTCCGTGCCGTCAGCCACCGCCATCGGTCGCCGGGGAATTGGGTCGGAGCGCGGCGGCGATGGGTCGGAAGGCGTGGGCGGCAGTGTTGGTTCGATGGCGAGTTTTTTCTCTTGTTTTGTCGTGTAATTTCTGTTTATTCGTGTTTATTCGAATTGTAAATGTAAATTTATTGGTTTAGTTGTGTAAATGTATGTTAATTGGTTTACTCGTATTTATTCGTGTATATGTATGTTAAATCGAATTGTTAATTTGGTTAATGTTTTTTAATTCTTTTTTTTTAAATTATTAATATGGTTAATTCGAAGTAATGTTTGTTAAGAAATTTTAATTTTAATTTTAAAATCTGAAAAATGTTTTTATATTTAAATTTGAAATTTGATTTTTTTTTTTTAATTTGGAATTCAAATATTTGTTTCCTAATTTATTATTTTATTAATTTTTTAAAAATTTAAAATAGATTCGTAATAATTATTAATTATTAAAATGAAATTTAAATAAATTTGTTAATTCAAATTTTAATATTAATTAATAATAATAATAATAATGGTAGATATGTCATTTTATATAAGTTAATGTGATTTATTGGCTATGACACAATATTAACCAAATGGTGGCTATTTTGACAATTTTAAACGTTTAAAAAGGCTAGTTAGCTTAAGCTCCCTTTTTTATATGATTGCCACAAGGTTAGTAGTCTTTAAAGCTGGCCACAGAGAACGCGTGCAAACCAACGCGTGCAGAACGCAACGCGAAGAGAGAAACGCGTGCACACGTGGCGGCTTGGTATTCGGCGTGGCTCGAACGCGACGACACGCGTTGGTCGCGGCTGAAACAAGACCCGAGGCCAATCCGAACAAAGGGTTGGAGAGCGAATCATCGTGAGACACGTGGAGAGACTTACCCACTGCTCTCTCGCTCACAGTTTTACGCAGTAAAAAAATGTCTGGTAGCCCAAACGAGACGGGACGCGTGTCTCATTCTGACGCTCTCGTTCAACGCGTTCAAAAGCATTGGCCAATCAACGCGAACGTAATTTCACGTACACAGCTGCACGTGAATGACGTCCACCAAAAGGAGAACGTGGGCTAGGTTCAGTAGTCTCTGACTCTGTGATCCGCTTTTGAACTTAAGATGATAAGACTTTTAATCATTTAATCAGAAGCAAATATATGAATATATATATATATATATATAGGGTTAATGACGGCAAAAATACCTAAACTTTGGTCAAAGAGCCTCTCGTGTACACAAAGTAGAAAAGTGGTGGTAAAAGTACCCAAACTATGTTTTAGGGAGTTGACCTGTCCATTTTCCTAACACCGTTAACCTGGCCGTTAACATCGTTGACGTGGCAAGACTCGGAAGATTGGCTCATCCCAACCCGCTTCCCGTGGTTGCTGTCACACGGTGGAACTTCGAGCGGAAATAGTTCGCCCTTCTAAATATTTTACTGCAGTTTAGTTTAACACGTGAACTAACCAAGTTATTTTTTAGATAAATGTGGCAAAAGTCACTAACTTGAGAAGGTTTCAATTTAGTGTCTGAGCATGATTTTTTTTTTTTTTTTAAATAGCGGTACAATTTTATTGCATCTTATTGTTTAACATTATATAGCTATAGCTTAGGTGGAAGATGGGCTTGGCTATAAGTGAGTGTGAGTTCATAAACTGGCTTAACTTAAGGTCCCGACAAAATACCCGACAAAAACGACAAACTCAGGACCGGTCTTTCTTAAGAGTCATGAAACATCACCAACATGGCATCATAGCATATCTTTGTTTCTCCACGTCATATGAGGACATTGTTATCTCTAATACATTTGATTAACTATTTGAACTACGTTCGCCGTATAAAAAAATAAACATAAGTGTAGATTTGACCAAGATTATCTTGATTAAGCTTATGCCAGTTCCAAAATTCTTCTTATTAACGTAATCGAGAGGATAAGGATCTTTGTATAACCAAAGTTTCTACAAAATGACATCAATGGCCTTACGTATATTTAATAAAACTGCTAGAAAATACTGCTTTAATTAATTTGCTACGACTAATTCAAAATGGTTGTTTGAATACTATTTTTTGTTATGCTTTTGTTCACGTTTCTCCATTTTTCTTTCTTCGCTCCCAAACGACATAAATTGGAAAGAGTTAGATAGGACCACTTCCAAATACAAACGGATAAGATAATGCCAATGCTATAAGTATAAAATGCAATACAACGTCTTGTAGATTTTATTATATTTTAGAAGTTACTAATTTATCGAGGTAAAATTTAGTATGTTATTTAGAGTCGGGACCGTACAAAAATATTATATTATCAGTGTTATTAATTTATCGAAGTTTTACTATAATGTGATGATATATACATACCACACGATATCTATGAATATAATATATATATATAGTACTGTATTTGGAATGTAGACCATAGGTT
This sequence comes from Parietaria judaica, assembly GCA_954871525.1. Taxonomy (NCBI): domain Eukaryota; kingdom Viridiplantae; phylum Streptophyta; class Magnoliopsida; order Rosales; family Urticaceae; genus Parietaria; species Parietaria judaica. The sequence goes on along the minus strand of OX940860.1, from coordinate 26,212,898 downwards.
ATACTTATTGTTGGAAACATGGATATCTCGCATTCAATATCATATATTCCATGTTTAATATGTTGACTTATTTACGAAAAGTTATTGTTATATATGTGGTCATAACAGATGTAAGATATCCAACTATTCAATCAAGCCGGGCAAATAAAGGGTGCGCAATCTTAATCAAGGACTGATTGAGGCAACCTCTCCATCTCCATGCATTGCTTTATTGGGTCACAAATTTAATCAGAGCAAGCTGATTTGAAGTGATTTCCTTCATGGGAGAGAATCATGGAGCTGAATATTGTCATCAAGATGTGAAGATTTGCATTGCCATAAGTTCATATATGTCCCGGCTAGTTGCAGAGATATTCTGAGAAAAACCTTCGGGAGAAAGCAGCTGGCGATTCACGAGTAACATGAAGAACGGGACGTTCGCTGCTAGTTGGTGCAAGGGGATCTTGCGATCATCAAGAGTACTTCAAGTGTTGGATGTCAAAGTTGTTGGTGTGACAACAAGGGAGTTCCATTTTATGCTTTGGGCCCATATGTAATACTGTTTGTAATCATCTCGTAACTCTTGGTTGATAAAACTAGGTGAGTGCCGCAGAAGTAAGTTACGCACAAGGGATAGTCTGAACCGCGTTAACAAAAAGTCTCGGTGTTCTTTACTTTTCCGCACTCGCTTTTCTTTCCTAACGTTACATCACATATAAATCTTGCTAAAACGCAAAAATATGTCTTAACACTTATGCACCTGAAATATTTAAAAAATAAATGAAAACGAGATAGCTAAAATGTGTGGACTAAGAAATTGTATTCGGTATCCTTATCTGTATTGGCGAGTACTAAGCACCTTGTTAACGGGCCGAAACGTACAAACTTTTTACCAAACAGTTATTTGAAAAAAATTGCAATAATCTATTACACTACAATTATTTAAAATTAAAAAAATATAGACAACTTTTTGAGTTAGGGTGTGTTTGTTTGCATTAAGATCTAGACGTCTGAATCTGAATGCACATCTGTTTATTAAGATGTGACGTCTGAGTCTGAATGAGACATAATTAAGTCTGTTTGTTTTTAAGATCTGAATACAGGTCTGAATAAAATTTTTCTTTTTGTGAATTTTTTATTTTATATAATTTATATTTTTATAAATTTAGACAATATTTATCAAAAAATTAATATTTAAGATTTGTTAAAATATTTTGACCTGTAAAATATTTATCATGCTATTAATTTTTAAAATAATCAAAATATTTATAATATTATTCGTGATATTAAATAATATAATATATAAATTATTAATTAATTAATTTTTAATTTTTTTAATAAGATTTTTTTAATTAAGAAAATAATTCACTAATTAGATAAACTATTTATAAAAGTTATATTCGTATAATTTTGTATGATAAAATTAATTTGATAATTTAATTAATTATTTAATCCATAAATTAATTATTATTTTTAATTTATTAGGTTTTTAATTTATTTTTATCAAAAAATTCGAATTTTACGTTCTTAAAAAATCATCAAAACTATATCTTCCCACCTGTCATTGGATTCGTCTCGTCGCAAGCTTTCCAACGGTATATTATATGAGTCAATCCGACGCTCGAAAAAAAAGTTACGGAGTTTTGAAGATTATAAGAGGATAGAGAAAAATAATTAAAAACAAATTGTAAATAACCAAACATAATACGTGAGGAGTGGTGAAAAGAGCATGACATGTCAATAAAGAAGGAGAAGAGAGAGAAAATATAAGTCTTAATGATATTTAGACTTTGTTTAAGATCTGACCGAATAAGAGTCTATCCAGACCTATTGAGTGTTTTTAGAATAAAAAAACAAATGCACTTAATAGTTCTAAATCTGACCCATTAAGATTCAGATGTCTATTAAGTGCAAACAAACACACCCTTAGCTTACCTTACCTTGTTTTTTTTAAGGTTAACCTCTAAATTTCACTTTGTATTAGATTGCTCTTGAACTATCATTATGCTTCAATTCTCCTCCAACTTTAAATTTGTTCTATAAATAAGAATATATCATCTAGCTAGCTTTGTATACATAAGAGAGAGAGTAGAGAAAAAAAAAAAAGGAAATGAGATGAGATGGCTAATATGTGTGCACTAATTATAAACTATTTTGGTATTAAACTCGAATCAGTTGGTGATCTTCTATATCTTGTCTCTTTAATTTAAGTCCACAATAATATTAGGTGAAAATTAAGACCGTTAAAATTTATTAAAAGTTTATACTAATAATTGTTTAATTTTATGGTCATTTCTTACGTATTTGAAGAATAATAAGACAAGTCGGACAAGGAGTAACTAGTAAGTACTTTTTGGGGTCAGTTAGTTGAGTAGTCAACAAAACAAATGAGAGAAAAGCTGATAAGATAGTGACAAAATGATTTGTCAAAATAAACTAGAAGGAATAGAAGAAAAGTACCACTAACAAACAAACGAGTAAGCTATAAAGTTAATGAACAAACTATATATTAATAAAAACATATTTTTTTTTAAAATTCGCGTTTCTTATATACTAACTGTTTTGTATATGTACACTGAAATTGTTAACTGTTCAACGTGCATGAATAAGTTAAGCGATCGAGCACGGAGCACCATAATATAGTCCTTGCTAATTCTTATATAATCGTTTCTTATATCCTTGCACTGACTATATATATCAAGGACTATATACGTACACTGTAGTATATAGTTAATTCTTATATACCGTAGAATCTCGTTAAATTAATACTCCATAAATTAGTAATTTTAATTAAATAATTTTTTTATGGTCCAAACTCTAACTAACAGACTAAATTTTACATTGATAAATTAATAACCTCGATAATATAATACAATCCTTCGATCCCAAAGTATTAATTTATAGAGATTTTACTGTACTATTGCCTAAGGTTTGGATTGTATAGAGTTATGGTGGTCGAAATTGTTGGGTATATTTTCTATATATGATGACAATGAGAAACAACTTAGATAAAAAAAAAAAAAAACAATAGCGAATAGATTCGATGATACTTATCGGTGTGTTCTTAAATTGACGAGCATCGGCTTGTCGCTATGATCCGAAATACGATATTGATATCCTGTAAAACAGAAAACCGTTAGCGATTCTCGAGACGCGTTGGACGCTCTCCTTAAAATTTGATTCGCCTCCTCTACGTGCTTGAGGTTTGTTAGGCGACTAGCTTCCCAGGATATAACGGGATAACCGCGAACTCCGTAGCACTTCGAAGTCCACCGGCGAACTGAACCTTCTTGAACTCCGTTACCGAAAGACTCACGACAAAGAAACATTGGGAAGCATAAAAGATCGAATCCGCGGAGTGAAAATTCGAGAAGCGGATTCAAAGTATCTAGAGAGTTTTTGGAAAGAGATTTTGATTGTGGTGTCGAAAGGTTCGAGGTCACCTCAATTTATAGTTGCGGGATTGAGACATTGAATTGATTAGCAATCAATTCTATAACGACTAATAATAAATTGCAATTAATCCGAAACGTAATAAATTGAATTCAATATTCATAACGGTCATAACCGTTTTACGTAACGTTCGAACGTCGGAACAGATCCCGATAATTGGATAGAGCGTTCGTCTCGAGTGTCCGACATTTCGAGCAACTCGACGCTATCTCAATTTTATTTAACTGCAATATTTTCCAACAAAAATACTACAAGATACAAATATTTCAGGAGTTATTGAAGTCACAATGTCATCGATCTCCATCAATTTTCATCATATATATTTTATTTTATTTAGCAAAGGACAACTCTATATATCATCCCGATTTCATTTGACATCATTTTGGATATATTTCAATTATTACTAATTTCTTAAACCCTTACAATTAGTTGCTTATATCATTGTTGAATGCTTAAACCTTATTATAGTCTTTCTGTCCATTTCATAGAATATATCGTCTTTGTCAATGGTCAACAACATAAGGAGATTCTTTATTTAATTTTTATAAAAGTATAAATTAGTATCTAATTTAAACTACTAACTTGAACTTTTATTCCGTGTTCATCCATTCTATTTTTTATTTCTATTTTTGCGTGTGAAACTTTAATATCTTTCTCCACCATTTGATTTTATTTTCATTAAAAAAACAATATACAATTTAATCATCTAAATATGAAACTTTCAATACGTTATTAATTCCAAGTCTTTTTAATGTACATAGTGCTATATTATATAATATCATCCTATAACCTTGAGTGAATTCATCAAAGTCTCCTTAAAAGTACAAAAAAGTAATTAGTAATATATACATGAACACTTCTACATATCAGTATTGTTAAAACTTAAAACCATAAAATTTCATTCATTCATAAAGAAATTGTTTAAAAAACGATTTATTAATCTAAAGATTGATTTTGAACATTCAAAGGAAATTTAATTTTGATTATATGAATTAATGAAATGTATTAAAAACAATAAACATTGTTTTTTAGGTTAAATAATTTGAAACTAGTTTTACGGGGACATTTGGAATCAATAAGAAAAGTTAGAGATCAGATACAGCTAGATTTACCGATTAAGAAAAAAAAAATGTAACGCTAAATTTATATTTCCCTTAATTGTTATTATGTTTATAATTTTCACGAATTATTAATTTTTTTTTTATATCAGTGGATACACTATGGAACATATATTTATATAAAGATTCTAACCTTATTATCTTATTAAAATTGATAATATTTATACCTTCCTAAGTCAAAACCAAAGAAAAAAATAATTATAAAGAATTTATTAACTTTATGACCGATAACTAATTTATTGAAGTTCTATTGTATATCTCTTAAATATAATCAAGTAATCCTTAATGTCTTATTAGACTAACAAGTGTTTATTGATCATGTATATATATATATAGTATCTTTACGGATGATCAATAGTTGTAATTTAGTGCAAAATAAATTGCAAGTTTTTTTTTTTTGCTATATAATATGAAAGAGTGAACGTGAGAAATAGTCGTTGGCCTAATTAGTTTCACAATTTGGGAGCATTCAAAATAAATATTATTTAACTCTTTTCCTTCTTCAATTTGCTAACCCTAAATGTACACACGCGTGATAATTAAAATAAAATGACGGAGCCAATATTTGAACTACTTTATCGTCGGCTTCATAAGTCATGATCCAATGAATTGTTATAATCAGTAATATTAATGATGATTAATCTAACGTTTAGCTATGAACTAATGAATGGATTAGGTTAAATTTGGCTTACGTACGTGACTAATCCAGCGAAAGCTACACTAGTTATAATTAGTATATACAGTGACGAGCATATAATTAAAAAAGCAAATGATCATGTGATACACATGAAGGTTATGCATGTGTTTGATTCTATACGTCTCTACCTTTCTTTATTATTTTTCAAAATGAAATTTATTTGTCGACAAGTTATCCCTCTCTCTTTATTATATAATCACCTCCATTTTTTTATATATAGAAATTCTTTATCAATGGAACTTTTATGTAAGAGATATTTGCAGTATAAGTAATCAATTTTATACTAAGTGTGTTTCTCATAAAAAAATTGCGGCAATTGTGCTGAGGTCCAGTTATTCTCGTACCTTGTTAAGTCAATTTGTTACATGAAAAAAGATGTGTACGTCTACAATTTAACTTCAAAAATATCAATTGTCTAACAATATTTTTTATATATAAATTAGAGATATATGCATATTTCGAAGTTAACAGATCGTTAATTCGACATTGATGAAATCGGATTTAGACACTATTTTGTAGCGTTTGAGTGTTGTTTAAAAATTGAGATTAGCATACTTGGTATAAAATTACATAGTTATGCTACAAAAATTCCAGATAATATATATATATATATATCTTGCGATCGACGTTCAAGAACTACAAATTTTAAGGACAATCGGTATTGGAAGCTTTCCAACTTATTTTTTATGTCTTTATTTAGCTCTTGGCTTTGTAAAACGACCATATGACACCTCTAATTTTGTAATTTTGTTCACATTTAGCTCTTTTATTAGATTTTTGTTAATTTTTTACGGAATGATTTTTTTGTGTTGGTGCTCTTAGGCAAATAAATCCTCAGATTTTCGTATTTCCTTCTTTATTTAACTCTAGGGGTACCAACATAAAATAAATTATTCCGTATAAAACTAACAGAAGTTTGACAAAAAGGTTAAATTTAGATAAAGTTAGAAGATCAAGAGTGTCATATAGTTAGGGTTTCACAATTAATTTTATAAACCGTATAATGCTCACATATGCATTAAAGTTATATATTTATATACATAATTGGGTATACCGTATATACAACCATTTAAATTAGACTGGTCGCAATCATATAGTTTAAGTTTATCATTACTGCTGTAAAAAAATCATTTTTTTGATAATGTTGAAGACCATCTATATCAACATTATTCAGGTTTTATATCAACTATGTAACTTGCAAGGAAATTAAGCACCTTTAGTAATATATCTGATATTTTATCTGTGCCGAACTTTATATATTATTGAATAATAACTATTTTGAAGACAAATTCTAAGATTATATTAAATGTGACAGAATTTAATTAAGGCTTTTTATTTCTTAGAATTTCATTTTGGATTGCAATTTAATGTGATAAGTTCTAAGATTTTATATATAATAATAACTCATTGAATAGGATTTTGGCAGCTATTAATCAAGCATGACTTGGTCAGTTGCAGTTGATCAATTATTGTTGTGGATATTAATTAATAATCCACCACCACTTTACTTTAATGTGTGGAAGACCAAGAGTGAGCCGATCTTAAATAATTGACCAACTAACACTTTATTTATATGAATAAAGGAAATCACACGCATCATTTTATAATATATATATATTATATTATATTATACTACATATTCGATTGCTAATATTTATCGGAATGTTACCCTTCCGTCAAATTTTTAACAAAAAATGACCATATCGCAATCAACTTTGTATTATTTGAATTTCTGTATAATCTATTTTCAAATTTTAATTTTACAAAGAAATAAATAAAATCAAATATTCAAAATTAGCACACATGTTATTAAAAAACTTTGTTCATTTTTTGGGGTCAAAATATGCAACTTTTTTTTCTGTTTTTTTTTTTTTTTTACACAAAATCACGAATATATATATATATAATTTAAATACTAATATACCTCATAATTTTGAAATATTTAACTTCTCACGCTATTGTGTCAAAAATATGATTTTGTTCAAATTAATAGTAATTTGACAAAAAAGCTTTATAGAGAGATAAAAATATAAAAATCAAGGATATGAGTTTCAAATGTGGACGAAATACAAAATAATTTTACAATATAAATATTATTATTTCTTTTTTCTTATGTGCGGCCATTTATGTAATTTAGCTAAAGTGGTTCACCAATAGCGGTCACGTTTCATTTTCATAGACTAAGTCAAATTAGTGTGTTCTCATTTTCTCGATTTATTTTTCCTATTCACTCTAATGATTAATTCCTAATAATAAATTAATAAGATCATATAAATGGCTACAAAATTTTTTCTTTGTGCGTCAAAGTGAACATAAAAGGCCAAATTTGTTATATGCACCCATATACATAACTTCATTTAGCAGTCACATACTTTTTTGCTTTGAAATGCTCCTAAGAATTTATCCACGTGCCTAATTGATAAGAATTATCGACCTTTATTAAAAAAAAAACGACAACTTTATACATATTGCAAGGATTAAGTCCTAATTCTAAATTGAAAATGAGATCAAAACAATGTAAGAATAAAAATGGATAGAATTATAGTAGATCGCATTCACAAGAAGCATATTTATTTGCCGCTCGCTTCTGAAAATATCAAAGTTTTTAGCAATTACAAATCTTTTTCTCATGTTATTTATTTGTGCTATTTTTTTCTTTACAAATATGCCGGCCACAAACTAAGCTATTCAATTAAAAAAATTATCAACTATACTAAATACATATGAAATACTTAAAATATTGTTGCTCGATAAGTTCTTAATTATAACTCCGTGTTTGGTCCCAATAAATGTTTTAATCCCTTTAAAATAAATTAATCCCTTTAAAAATAAACCTTATATACATACTGCGTTATATATATAAATATATTCTAACTAAAAACACATTTCCTCTAAGCGTTTAAAAAACAGTTACTACCAGTTGTGATTTTTCAAGTGAAATATATAAAGGCAATTGTATATTTTTTGTAGTTCAGACTTCAGACACCCATTTCGGTCCGATCTTCTTTCCAAATGGATTCAAATGCTTATCCTTTTGGCTTATTATCTTTTATCAACAAAATAATTTATAATTTCACATATTATTAATTCCTCTAATTTATACCCAAAAAAAGGTACAATGTAAACATATTTTACGTCATTCATTACCGATATATATTGTCCACGTTGACCATTGGTTCGGGTTGACTTGGCCATATACAGATAAGTTACACTTAGAACTAGTGGTTGTCGATCGAAACACGTGATTAATTAATTAAAGCCAACTCATTATTGATGTTTTGCTAAGTCAAGGAAGTGGATAGAGGGAGTAACTTGCTGTTAATTTGTTAAACATACACAAAACTTTGTGTGTAAAACTAGTAGTGCAACAAAGCGCCATTGCAGGCTGATCGGTTCTCTGCGCCTATTGTCCGTCCGACACGTATCTGCTCGGGCCACAAGTGTCACTTCAACGCCCAATGCAGGCGCCGTTGGTTGTCCGAGCAAAACATGTCTCCCCTCTTTTTTCCAATGCAAATATAAGAAGAAGAAGAACAAAATAGTGACGGGTTGTCGGTTCCTATATTAACATTATAACATATAGATAGGCTTTGCTTGTTTTACTAATAGATTATGTAATATTTTCAGCATAAATATTTAATATTGTAATTAGTGTGCCGATATATGTACAGTGTATTTCTAAAAATAATAGTAACCAAAAATCATAATCCGTTGAAGCTCAAATTTAAAGTGTATTACACAATGACACAATGAATGCCTCCTATATATTTGAGACGTACGTGTGTCGCTAGTTTCACATATGTTAATCAACATGGCAAAATAAAATAATAGCACTGTTTTGTGGTCTTTGGGTATCATTACCCCTAAATTAAAAAGAGACTGAAAATATGCAGACACATAATTGGTACAAGATTTTTTTTTTTAATAAATATTGCGTATATATTGAAACCGCAATAAAGTAAAACTTACGTACATTTGAATACATTTATGATCGTTAACATATATGAAAACAATTATATTAGATATATTAATGGTTTAAACTTTAAACATCAAATATTGGCCAAGTTTGGTAGAAAAGAACCTTGGCCGACAGTTCTTTGAAAGAAGAGCAATCAGATAACGATTTTTTTTTTTTAAGAGAAACAAATGTTTACACGAACATTTATATAATTGGTAGTTGAAGTTAAATTAAATTGATGTTATATCACTTGTCAAACCGGATATTAATAAGAACTGTCTTAGGCACCTAGCCAACAAAACAAAAACAAAAAATGCAATATATATACATATATAATATATTTCAAGATGTATTCAAAAAAAAAATATATATTTCAAGATTAATTTTTAATAAATGTTAATTAAAATTACTGATAAATTTATTTATTTTGATAAGTTATGTATTATTAGTGTAATTAAAATTAGTTTTTCTTTCTTTATTATAAAAAAATAAATCATATTTGCTTAAGTTTCTTAATTTAATTATTCCATAAAGATTTTCAAAAATGATATATATTCAGCAAAAATAATTTTAGTATCAAGAAAAATTTATATCTGAAATCAAATTTATGATTTTTTTTTTAAAACATGACTAGAACACCCGTCTATTATTTTATCTCAAAATTATTTATTTCCGTGTCTAGACTAGTCAATATGAAATAATATACACATACATGATAGTGTCAATAGGAAACAGAAGAGAAAATACTTTATTTCCAATGTTATATATATATATATATGTGAGCTTAAGCTTGACTTAGTCCGGATGACGACCAGAACCCAGGACGGGCAGAAACACTTGCGAGGAGTCAGCCCGGGTACCGACCAGAACAGAAGACGGACAGCTGTTCAGCCCAGCTCGGGTGAACACGAGCAAAACGTCCGGATAGAAGGCAAGCCCGGCCAGAGGCAGACGAGCAGGCCAGCTCGGGGACAGAGAAGCTGTCCGGGCAGGAAAGGGAAAGTCAGCAACTACCCAGCAAGGAAAGCGCGTAGCTTGAGGAACAAGCAAAGATCAAGTCAAAGATTTGATAGGATTATTTAGGGTAGTTTCCTGATTTTGTGCGATTTGGTTAGCTAGGGTTTCGCCTATGTGAAGCTATAAATATACCTAGCATGTACACTTTGTAATTGCATAGAGTCCATTAGAATTTCGAGTTTATCTCCTTGTATTTAGCCTTCGATTATTAATCAGAGAATTTCTTCTCCCAAAAGCTTGTGTCCTTTATTTTTGGTTCGATTTCTTTTGGTGTTATTCGTGTTCTTTGCAGATCCGTGAATTGGGATCCAACAAGTGGTATCAGAGCTTGAATCGAAGAACATGTCTTCATCATCAGAGTCACCAATCGACGGAGTTCTGGTTGCGCAGAAACCTGAGACCAGAGAAGGCACAGTTACACTCCATTACCCCATGCTCACGAAGAGCAATTACGCCGTGTGGACGTTGAAGATGAGGGTGAATCTGCAGGCACAGGGAGTATGGGAGGCCGTAGAGAACGGCGGTGTCGAAGGGCGCAAGGAAAGAATGGCTCTAGCCGCTATCTACCAAGCAGTTCCGGAAGAAGTTCTTCTCATGCTTGCCGAGAAAGATTCCGCGAAGGAAGCATGGAAAACTCTTCAGACCATGCACATGGGCGCAGATCGCGTCAAGGAGGCAAAGGTCCAGACCTTGAAGAGTGAGTTCGAGGTCATGAGGATGAGGGAGAGCGAATCAATTGATGATTTCGCTATGCGGCTCACGTCCATTGTGACCGGCATACGCTCGCTGGGAGACAAGGTGGAGGAGACCACCGTCGTCAAGAAGTTTCTCCGAGCAGTGCCTCACAGGTACATGCAGATCGTGACATCGATCGAGCAGTTCGGCGATCTCAAGACCATGTCGGTCGAGGAGGTTGTTGGTCGTCTCAAGGCCCACGAAGAGAGACTTCGGGGTTACGGTGACAAAGACGAGGAGAAGAACCTCCTGCTCACGCATGAAGAGTGGACGGCCAGACAGCGGAAAACCGGGGGAGCCGAGTTTTCGTCATATTCCTCAGATCGGAGTAGCTTTGGTGGAGCAGTCCGAGGACGCGGACAAGGTCGTGGACAAGGTCGAGGTCGGGACATGCGAGGTCGCGGCAGTGGATCTACCCGTCAGGAAGGCACGACCAGGAGAGACAAGAGCACAGTGAAGTGCTACAATTGTCAGAAGCTTGGGCACTTTGCATCTGAGTGCCGAAGCAGGAACCAGGGCGAAGAGGCGAATCTAGCAAGATTCCCAGACGATCAGCACCAGCCGACATTGTTGTTTGCCGAACAGGAAACGCACCTGGACGAACAGAATGGCGAGTGTGACGCCAAGGCCCGGGCAGAAGTGATCAGTGTGCCGATCAGCCCAGAGGCCGAGCAGACCTGTCCGGAGGAGACCAGCGAGAAGGTTCTCCTCATCGAGGATAAGGTTATTGCAAACCTCCTAGTAGACGGAGAGAAGAAGGTCAGTACCGACATATGGTACTTAGACAACGGAGCTAGCAACCACATGACTGGGGACCGAGCTAAGTTTGAAGAGCTCGATGAGAAGATCACGGGTAGCGTGAAATTCGGCGACGGATCAGTCGTAGAAATCAGAGGCAGAGGGTCGATCCTGTTCGAGTGCAAGAATGGGGACCAGCGTCTGATGAACCAGGTTTATTTCATCCCGAAGTTGAAGAGCAACATCATCAGTCTAGGGCAGATGACTGAGATCGGGAATACGGTGTTGCTGCAAGGGTTCTACCTGAAGATGTGGACCAAGGAAGGAGAGCTGTTGATGAAGGTGGAGCGGACACCCAACAGGCTCTACAAGATTCTCCTGAAGACGTGTCAGCCCGTCTGTCTCATGGCATCGATGGCGGACCCGGCTTGGCTATGGCACGCACGGCTCGGACACGTGAATTTTCATGCGCTCAAGATGATGGGCGAGAAGAAGATGGCCTTCGGGGTTCCCAAGATAGAACACCCCGACCAGCTATGTGAGTGCTGCATGATCGCGAAGCAGGCGAGGATACCGTTTCCGATCAAGGCCAAATTCCGAGCAGAGAGACCCCTACAGTTGGTGCATGCAGACCTATGTGGTCCAGTTACCCCAGCAACATTGGCAGGTAACAAGTACTTTCTTTTACTTGTTGATGATTACAGTCGCTGGATGTGGGTTTATATGCTTAAGGAAAAGAGCGGAGACTTTGAGGTCTTCAAGAAGTTCAAGAAGATTGTGGAGAATGGCTCGGTGCATAGGTTAAAGGTCTTGCGTACAGACCGAGGAGGAGAATTCACTTCCCAGCAGTTCGGAGAGTTCTGCGACCAGGAAGGAATTCAGCGTCACCTGTCCGCACCCCACACACCCCAACAGAATGGCGTGGTGGAAAGACGAAACCGGACTGTGATGAACACAGCGAGGAGCTTGCTCAAGAGCATGCAAGTTCCAGCCCGGTTTTGGGCAGAAGCAGTGAGACATGCACTCTACCTGCTAAATCGTTTGCCGACCAAAGCGCTAGGAGAGCGTACTCCCTACCAGGCGTGGAAAGGGAAGAAACCCTACTTAGAACATTTGAAAGTGTTCGGGTGTACCGCACACGTGAAGATTGTGGGGCCACATCTCAAGAAGCTGGACGACCGGAGTCAAAAGATGGTGTACCTTGGCGTTGAAGAAGGAAGCAAGGCACACAGACTCTATGATCCACGACGCGGCAGACTCCAAGTGAGCAGAGATGCTGTGTTCGAAGAGGAGATGAAGTGGGATTGACGCGACGAGAAGGGAGAACCCGGGCAGAACTCAGTGGAGTTCATTGTCGAAGACGACCAGGATGTTGCCGAGCAAGAGAAGCCCGGAACACCCAGCTCGGGAACAGTCTTGCCAGAAACGAGGGAACCCAGCCCGGGAGAGAGCACCCCGGATACACCCAGGACACCAAGTCCGAGCAGGACCAGCCCGTCCAGCTCGGGAGATTCCTCCATAAAAGACGGCCCAAGAGGATTCCGACCTCTAGCAGACGTCTACGATCAGACTCAAGAAGTGGAGATGAGCCTGGAGGAACTTTCTTTGTTGTGTGCAGAAGAACCAGCCAGCTTCCAGGAGGCAGCAGCCGAGCAGGAGTGGCAGGAAGCAATGAAGAAGGAGATGGAGTCCATTGAGAAGAACAGGACATGGGAGCTTACCGACCTGCCCAAAGGTCACAATCCCATCGGCCTGAAGTGGGTGTATAAGCTGAAGAAGGACACTGAGGGGAATGTCCTTAAGCACAAGGCAAGGCTGGTAGCTAAAGGCTACGTGCAGAGGAAAGGCATAGACTTTGAGGAAGTCTTTGCTCCAGTAGCCAGACTGGACACGATCAGACTCATCCTAGCCCTAGCAGCGCATCGAGGTTGGGAAATTCACCATCTGGATGTCAAATCGGCATTCCTAAACGGTGACCTCGAAGAAGAAGTGTACGTCAAGCAACCAGAGGGGTTCGGCGTCACGGGCAAGGAGCAGAAGGTGTACAAGCTATCCAAGGCCTTATACGGGTTAAAACAAGCACCAAGAGCGTGGAACATCCGCCTTGAAAAGAGCTTGAAGAATCTTGGATTCACAAAGTGCTTGAGCGAGCAGGCAGTCTACACCAGGAGTACCGGGCAGGAAACTCTGATCGTGGGAGTGTATGTGGACGACCTGATCGTCACAGGATCCAGCGCAGGAGACGTAGATGGGTTCAAGCAGCAGATGATGGCCGAATTCGAGATGAGTGACCTCGGATTACTTTCGTACTACCTTGGTCTCGAGGTGGAACAGAAGAAGGACTGCATTACGCTGAAGCAGTCGGCCTATGCGAAGAAGATCCTTAAACAGTTCGAGATGACGGACTGTAACTCGAGCAAGTACCCTATGGAGGCGAAGCTGCAGCTCGGGAAGGATGCTGAAGGGAGAAGAGTGGATCCCACGGAGTACAGACGCGTGATCGGGTGCCTAAGGTATCTCACCCACACCCGACCAGACATCTCACACGCAGTCGGGATAGTCAGTCGATACATGGAGAAGCCCACGAGTGCACACCAGCAGGCGGTGAAGCACATCTTGCGTTACGTGAAGGGCACGACGGACTACGGGATCCAATACAACAGAGGAAGTGGAGCAGAAGTACTAGTCGGCTTTACGGACAGTGATCTGGCCGGTGATATCAATGATAGAAAGAGTACCGGAGGGATGGCTTTTTATCTCAACGGGAATCTAATCACCTGGCAGTCCCAGAAGCAGCAGACAGTAGCTTTATCCTCGTGTGAAGCGGAGTTCATGGCGGCAACCGCAGCAGCATGTCAGGCTATGTGGTTGAAAGGGCTACTCAGTGAGATGACGGGTTCCGAGCAGAAAATACCAACTCTCTACGTGGACAACAAGTCTGCAATCGCGTTGATGAAGAATCCAGTGTTTCACGGACGAAGCAAACACATTGACACGAAGTTTCACTACATTCGTGAGTGTGTGGAGAAGCGAGAGATCATCATGGAGTTCGTCAACACGAGGGAGCAACGGGCAGACATTCTTACTAAGGCTCTAGGGAGAGTCAAGTTCGAAGAGATGAGAGAGCTGCTCGGAGTGAAGAGAGTGGAAGCAAGTCAAGCTTACGGGGGAGAATGTGAGCTTAAGCTTGACTTAGTCCGGATGACGACCAGAACCCAGGACGGGCAGAAACACTTGCGAGGAGTCAGCCCGGGTACCGACCAGAACAGAAGACGGACAGCTGTTCAGCCCAGCTCGGGTGAACACGAGCAAAACGTCCGGATAGAAGGCAAGCCCGGCCAGAGGCAGACGAGCAGGCCAGCTCGGGGACAGAGAAGCTGTCCGGGCAGGAAAGGGAAAGTCAGCAACTACCCAGCAAGGAAAGCGCGTAGTTTGAGGAACA
This sequence comes from Parietaria judaica, assembly GCA_954871525.1. Lineage (NCBI taxonomy): Eukaryota > Viridiplantae > Streptophyta > Magnoliopsida > Rosales > Urticaceae > Parietaria > Parietaria judaica. The sequence goes on along the minus strand of OX940860.1, from coordinate 26,197,761 downwards.
AGCAAAGATCAAGTCAAAGATTTGATAGGATTATTTAGGGTAGTTTCCTGATTTTGTGCGATTTGGTTAGTTAGGGTTTCGCCTATGTGAGGCTATAAATATATCTAGCATGTACACTTTGTAATTGCATAGAGTCCATTAGAATTTCGAGTTTATCTCCTTGTATTTAGCCTTCGATTATTAATCAGAGAATTTCTTCTCCCAAAAGCTTGTGTCCTTTATTTTTGGTTCGATTTCTTTTGGTGTTATTCGTGTTCTTTGCAGATCCGTGAATTGGGATCCAACAATATATGTATATATATATATTATACATATTGACCTGAAATTGATTCATTCACAATCTATATTTAAATCTTAATATTATTATTATCCATGTGACAAAACCTATATATTCTTGTTTTATTTATGAAATCTCTTGTTCCCGTTGACAATATTGATCCATTTATTAACGATTACCTTACCGTGTTTTCTTTGTGTTACGCTCGCAGAGCAATGCTCCAAGATGTAATTAAATAAATATACATTGATATTTATAGCTAGTCAATCAATACCTAAATAAAACCATCAACTTAACGTATATAATACGGTCATCAATTGTGTATACTTAATAATTAATAGCGTTAGTGGCCTGATAATTTGTTTTCACGACAAAAGTTCCTAATGCTGATCATGTTGTTTCTCACTATTTTTTTTTTCAATTGATTCCACACAACGAACATGACATAACAAAATTCTCTATCTCAGAAGTGATGCGTGTCCAAAACTTAACCGCATATCTAAAATTCCATTTAATCAATGACGAAAATTTTAAAAAGAATTAAAATAATGAACTATAAATATATATGCCGTCACAAAAGAAAACTACAATTAACCCTATTACTATATTGGCTAATTCAAGAAGAAAATTATTGAGTACTTATGCCACAATTAACCCTGTTTACTATATTGGTTAATTCAAGACAACTATTTCCTTCGTGATCATGCGCTGTAACTTAACAAGTCTTTGGAGTAGTTAAATTTTGTGGGGGGAGAGAGAGAGAGGTGTTCAAAGCCGGCGAGGCTGACCACCGACCCTTCAATAAAACCTAAAGTGACAAGGAAAACCATAAACAATGTACGTTGACTTTATCCAAGTCAATCTCCAAACGTTCTTCTACTATATATACACATTCATCTTCTCTGTCCTCTTCTTAAGCCAGTAACGTATAATCGCTCTCTCTCTCATCTCTTATATATCCATTTTTTTTTTGTATTTTCTGGTCATAACCTCATGGGCAATGCGGTAATACTACCAGCTTGCTTCAAACCTCACCCTAGCTCAGCCGTGACCCTGATCTTCTTCGACGGAGAGACTAGAATCCTCGCCGGGAAGCACCACATCGCCGGCGAGATCATGGTCGAGCTGCCCGAGAGCATGGTCTGCCACGCCGACTCGTTCTTCCTCGGCCATCCCGTCCCATCGCTGGGCATCCACGACGAGCTCGTCGCCGGACAAACCTACTTTGTCCTTCCTGTCGACCGCTTCGCCTTCGGCGTCCTCTCCGCTTCCTCCTTTGCCGCTTTTGTCTCGGCCTCGATCAACAACCCGAAGAAGCCCGGCTTCGGAAACACCTCGCCTTTTGAGTACTTGAAGGGCTCGGACGGTAGGGTTCTGATCAAGGTCTCGCCGGAGTTCATAACGAGACTGATCACGCGGGGCGAGGAGGGCAGCGAGAGCCCCGTGAACCCCGGTGGGTTCCTCTGCAGCACGCCGGAGCTGCAGAAGCACTACGAGCAGCTCGTGGGGTCGAAAATGCAGCTCTGGTCACCGAAACTCGAGACAATTTCCGAGCACAAGATTAGGTTTTCGCCTTGCCGGTTGATAGGGTTGGAGTGGAAAATTAAAGAGAAGGACGAAAGATGATATATATAGGGTTATGATATCTTCAAACTTCTATTTTGAATTAGGTCGTACGTTCGAAAGAGGACGAATGATTTTGTGGTATTTCGATAGGACATTAGCATTGTATATATACTACATACATTTACTGAAAGATAAATATAATTAATACGGATTTTTCTGGATTTTCTTTTCTTCTCTCTCGTGATATTCAATGATATAACGTGGTTTCCAAAATCGGCTAAAACCAGATCCGGTTTTAAACTAAATTTTTCGCTATTTTTATTGTTTACAATTAGTATGACGTGTGTAGGAGAAATTGCAGTTAAATGGAATCAACACTCGATAAGACGGACGCTCCATGAAATTACAGGGATTTGTCCCTCGCCGGAGATCTTTGCGAAGCTTGTCGGGTTATTAAGAGTGTAGTTCTGGTGGCCGAAGTTGGACGGTCTCCAACACATGAGTTTTTCACGGGGATTTGAAGGAAATCCCCTCAAAACAAACACCACACCACACCAAGTAAGTTTGCTATGTTACTTGCATATAATTATGGAAAACTCTTAAAACTCTGGATACTTCCAAGCAGAAAGATAGTATTTATTAGCTAATGACTAATCTCGTCAGGAGCCAGATAGGTAACTAGAGCTGCACATCTTCATCGCCAAAACGCGTCGCGACCCATCGCGGCAGTTTCCGGTGCATCGCGATTCCGAGCTTCCGATCGCGATTCGTCACGGCAACACACATCCATCGCGACTCCCTCTCTCTCTCTCTCTCTCTCTCTCTCTCGCTCTCTCTCTCTCTCTCCGTCTCACAGAGGCGCTCTCTCTCTCTCTGTCGCGATCCATCGCGATGCACCGCGAGAAATCTCACCACGACGCATCGTGATTCGCCGTTTGGCGATTTCCGGCAATTTCGCCGCGACCCATCGCGACGCCGGGATGCCCAGGTCTATAGGTAACCAACCATAGATACTAATATACAACGTTGGACTATTTAATTAAATAAATATATATAAAGCATCTCAAAGATGTTGACGAACCAAAAAATAAAAGATAGACCGTTATAACTTTCCCTCTCGGTGTGAGAGGTATGTACACATGTCGCATGCAAATTTTCATCACATCATTATATCATTATCAACCGGGAGAAAAAGTTGAGGACAATCGCTAGACACACGGTTTTTGTTTTCCTAACCCGGATCCTTAAGAACCAGAAATGGCACCAAATGATATAAAACGCAAACTAGGGCAACCTCGAAGTATATGTGAAAATCTCCATATACCCCAGATCGATCAACTTGGCTATTACGCGTCGGGTCTTTGTCGTGTTTTCAAGATATTAATTAGCTTCACAGCTCAACAAACATTCGTCCATATCAATCTGCCAATCGTGCATATTACTTAATTTGCCGATTTCTTATAGAAGATACATGAATAGCTCTTTCTTTTCTTTTTATTGACGGTAAATGATAATATTGTTGTTGACCGTTGAGTTATGAAGTCGTGCTAATTCTTGGTGTCACTAGTAGTCAAGCATATCCTATTTTTTTGCATCTATGGCTTGTAGTTGTTGTAGTGAGCATTGATGCGAGCAAGGGGCTTGTAATGGATTTTGATGTGGATCAGTTTTGTAAGCAACAAATAAACGTATCTCTTACGTTAAGAGAATCACGATAACTCTTAGTGTCATCTTTAATTTTACTTTGTCATTTTTCGTTTTCGATATCAAATTTTAGATCAAAATCTTAACAATCGGGTCATATTTAAGTATATGAGATCAAACTAGCTCTATTAAACAAAGGGATTTTGTTTACCAAGATTTATTAATCTCAATATAATATTCGCAGCCGGCAACTCTTCACATACTCGAGTTCTTTGTCATCGTGCCGAATTGCCACAAAGGTAGGTTCGTTTATATTTTCAAAAAGGATTTTATGGTTTTTTTTTTTTAATAGAGAAGAACATAAAAAGTGTTCGTTTACTCATTTTGATAAAATATTTTTACAATAATATTTTTTCTATTTTATACGCTTTTACAAAGGAAACAAAACCAGTAGGTAAACCATTTTATACTAACCAACGTCTTAAACCCTCAAAACCCGCAGTTAACTCATTCTTAAAGAGTTATTGGATCGGCACAATCGGTAACCGGTATTAAAAACTTCCAAAAATGTCTTCAGTATACCCATAAAATTAGAGACTTTTGCTTGGGAAACGTCCTCCTAAACCGTTGTACTTTCAAGTTTCAGTTTAATTATCCTATTTACCAATCCATATGGACCCATATAGACAACTCAATAATTGCCGGACGTAGAAATACAGACTATTCAACATTTTCTAGAGTACTAAGGCCCATCAAGCGGACCATATAAAGACTCAATTTGATTTTCTTGCATGTAAATTAGAAATTATATTTTTTTTTTTACTTCAAAAGCCCATGTTGGAGACTATGCAGATAATAGCCCATTGATGTCCTTGGAAAGTGAAACTGAAAAGTGAAAACTATTCATCTCTTGGTAAATATTATTTGATCTTCTATTTTCAGAAATTTAGGTTTTATTATTATTTTCTCTTTTTACACAATTTGGATGAAGTGGAACTCGGTTTATGTTAGTCCAAAGCCAGTTCGAAAAATTGTCATATTATTGTATTTTCGTGATTTTATTTATTTACGTATATTTCTTAACTCTATACCTTTTTGTAAAATTTATAACTTATTCATGAGTTCTTTTTATTATGATATGAGATTAGATTTGGAGTGATATGTTTACATTAATCTAATATTTTATACAAAATGATTAAGTTTATCTGTTGTTAATTATCAATAAATAGCGATAATAATATAATTTTTTTTATATAAAATATACATCTATAAACTAATTACTCATGAAAAAGTTGTAAATTCCCATTGACAAACCAGCAAAAATGATAATTTGATTACTCATTAACCCTACCTACCAAGGCTATAAGTATCGATACCAATAGAAAACTGCAACTTCTATTTTATTAGTACGCCAAACGGAATGGGTTTTTCGAAGAAGAAAAAAAGGTATGCCGACATCTAAAGTTACGATAAAATTTTACGGGTAACGAAACCGACGGGTTATGAACGGATTTTTTTGAAAAACATAAGTTACAATTGTAATTTTATTATGTAAATAGAGTATGTAATTATAATTTGATCACAAAATAAGGAAAATAATTATAATTTGATATAATTATATCTAATAAGTAATGGGAATGTGACTGGTATATTATTTTCTCTCTATTCTTAATTTTTTGTTCTCTTTCCCTATATTATTTTCTATAAAATACATAAACCGTTACAAAAACAATTACCATCAAGTCAAAATTTGAAGGTATCCAAAGCATGTCATGGTTTTTTAAGATTAACGAAACATCCATTATATACAATCTTTTTTAAAAAACTACCCATTTTGTTATACAAATAAGTAGTTTATAAAAGAAGAAAAAAATACAGTCAGATGGATATTTCTTAAAATTTTATGATCTAAAATAGATATCAAGTGCTTGTCGAAAATGTCAGGGTATTTAAAAGCTAAAACATTGCTACCTTTTATTAAAAAATGTCATTTAAAAAAAAAACGTATAAAGATAGTAGTGTAATACGTCTAATCAATACACTATTTTCAGTTTTGAGACTAGAAATTCCGAGCATACAATAAAATAAAGGGTTAATACCGGCAGATATACTCAAGTTGCTCAGAAATGTGTCAATATAAAGCTAAGTTTTTTTTTCTTCATATTATATATACCCTAGTTGTTGTTTTCCAGTGTTATATATACCTAAGTTGTTATTTTTGCATTTTTCTTTTAAAAATTCATTTGTTTTTGTTAATTTTAATATTTTTTTTTATTAGTGGGTCTCTCTCTCCTTTATATGGAGTTTAATTGATATAAAATAAATCCAGATGAACAACTTCATCCTAAATAAACAAATAATCTCATCTTTTTCATGTCTTTCTACTTTCAAGAAGAGTGTTTTGCACTTTGAGAAAAAGAGACTAGTCTGGTGCTCTCCAATGGCGAGTCAAATTCCATTGATCATTCAAAACGATATTTTCGCAACCCTAGGTCCTCCGTAGCATCACCAGAGGCGAAGCGAGCTTCATTTCTCTGTGCAGAACAGTCCGACGCTTTGAGAAAGCATAGTATAATGCTCTGCTCGTTAGTATATCGATATTTTATGATTCTCAGCCCGAGAGAGCTCCATATCTGATCACGTCGTTGCTGATAATACTTGATGACCATGACCAAGGGCTTGGTGGGATCGGCGCTTCGTAGCTCTTGAGTTATTTTGCGGAAACCTCCCCATCTGAACCGTCGTAGTAGAGCAAGACCTCTTCCGAGGATCCGGTCCTCTCATGGTAGGTGTCGGAGGATCTGACAACAATTTGAGTATACATAGAAAAAAAAAAAAAAAAAAAACTTGGCTCTATATTGACACATTTTTTAATAACTTAGGTATATACGCCGGTATTAAACCTAAAATAAACAAGTTAAGGGAGAAATGGGCGGAGGCGCGTGAGTGAGAAAATGGGGCGCAGATTGTGGGAAAACGCGCTGAGCAAAAAGAAGTGCGACAGACTTTGAGGGGGTTTTAAGGGCTCGAGGCTCCTCGTTCCTTCCACTGCATTTCTTTTTTATTTAATTTATTATTTATGAGCGCGTGGCTTTCATATCCTCCTAATTTCATTTCATTTAATTCTTTTTTTTTTTTTGGGATGATAAATGAATGATCGCTAGCTAGCTAGGTCGCTCCCTCCAGGAATGTTTTGTTGCTATAAAATTAATTAAAATGTGTTCTCCGATTGAAATGTTTATTATTTGTGGGTCTCTTTTCTTACTATTTTTAATTTCAATAATATCATATTCACTTCTTACCCATCAGATCAATTCAAGAATTAAAGTGAATAAAAAGTTTAAGTAGCTGAAGTTCTAAATACTTATTTATTTAATAAAGAAACAGAAGGAAAAATGGTTAAAAGTAATAGTAGGTGAGAATTGATGGAATGGGCGGTGGACTGGTGGTGGGCAAGTGGAGAGAAAGACAAGAAGTTTGGGAAGCGCCGTTTTCTTCTTATTTTTGCTTTTGAGTTTTAATATAGAAAATATATTATTAAATCCTAATTTCCCATGTTTATATAGGGAGGAGAATCAGAAAAAACTATATCAGTATTCTATTCACTCCATCAACCTCTGGTTTTCTATAGGTCACAAACCGGAGTTTTGTTTCAGTTTTCAAAAATGAGGTAGTAAAACAAAGCATGTTCTTAATTAATAAAATCCTTTTTTTTTTTAAATAAAAAAGAGACAAAGGCTAAAATCTTTTTTTTTTTGACATATTCAGGCTGGTATACAATTCGGGATAAAATATTTTAAGACGTCCTTCAATTTATCAAAGGTAAATTTTTAAATAAACTAAATAATTAAGCTTTGTTCTTTCATGTGAGGATACAACTGAGGACAAAATTACTTAAGAGGTTCTTCAATTCATAAAAAGCAAAAAAAATATTATAATTATTTAGAATTATACAATTATATATTATAAAATAAAATAAAAAGAGCGCGACAAGTCACAAATCGCTAGGGAGGGAGTTGAGAGGTGTGCATCGTCATCGACGAGTGCGAATCATCGTTAAAGTTTAATCAAAATTCAAAAGTGAGTGATAGTCCATTAAAAAAAAAAGAGCGAGTGATAGTCAAAAGAAGAAGAGATGGAAGAAGGCGGAGAAAAAAAAATATAAAAAATTTATCTATGCATATTAAAATCTATAAAGATTGTCTCTCTTATTGTTCGTATCATATTTAGGTGAATGCTGTGTGACCATTTATACACTTGATATTTTTATGAATATGATTATCATACAAGCTCTATAAAAATAAAAATAAAATATTCATGAATCAGATAAATTTTAAGCCGATTTTTGGAAGGACTGTATGATAGCTATTTTACTTAAAAACTAAATAATTGATCTTTGTTGGATTGTTATTATTTTTTACAATTCATCATAACATGTATCTCTATATAAAATAAAATCAGATATTTCTTCGTCATCTCTCTCGCCTATTTGATGTTATGCATAAGGATTTAAACCGTGATTCAATTGTACACTGAAAACGACACCTATAAAGCAACCTAAATAATGCACTGAAAGTGAAAATGACACAACAAACAGAAGATAAAAATCTAAACGAACTGGATAACTACAGATAACGATGTGTATCATCTGCACAACAAGATAATTATATATACAGTGAATCTATATTATATATATATATATTGGTAAATTTGACAAAAATCAGGTAAACGACATCATTCATAAAACGACAACATATAGAGGACAGAACTGCATCACGAAAGTCATTAAACCAAAACAACAAATCTCAATATTTATGTATATAAAAACAAACATTGATACGCTGCTTCATCTCGAGAAAAAAAAATATATATAAAACGATAATTATTTTATAAACCAAAAATACTAGAAGATAAGAACCTAAATTGCCGCAAAAATAAAAGAGAAAACATTATTCAAAATCTACACCTAATTACAAAAGGAGATGATACCATCACCGTTAATGGTTCCGATTTACTATGATATCGGACGTTAAGGCTAAGGTACAATATTTAGGACGGACACTATCGATCAGTGATGCCTCTTTTGGACGGATACAAGATCGATTTCAAGAATAATTAATTTTGATTTCATTAATATTTTTATAGAAATAATTAAACAAATTCCTGCATATAACTTGTTTCTGGATTTTGGTGCTCATTATGTTCCAAGCAGATAGTTTTTTTATTATTATTTAAAAAGTTGAGTTATTTAATCATTGTTGGTTGGTTATATATACATGTAATAAATATAATCGCATGCATGTTGTGACGTATAATGTTAATTATCGCAATTGAAAGTAGAAATATATAATAATTAGCACTAATGATTAGTATGTTATTTTTATACCACTCGTTCCGGGTATATATAAAGCTTAACTTAAAAATGCTTGTTTATCTTTGCAAACTTATATCTTTATTTTATAATAATAAAGTGCGTACCTGTTGAGGATTTATTAGTTATAATTAACTAAACTATATTAAACTCAGACCTTAGCAATAATGGAGTTTAGGGGTCTTAATCAAATAAAGTACACTAATCACATAAACTTTTAAAGTCTTTGTGGAAGGGCTTAGGAAACTGCATACCCGGGTTAAACAATGACCAAACAAATTCCGTTCATCCGGCCCCCAAGAGTCAATCCAATATTCCACTTTTGATGGATCGGGTGTTTTTGCATAGCGACTCGAGTACAACGATTGTATATCATGAGACTCGCGCCATCGGACTATCGGTTAGAGTTTAATTATATGTTTTTGTTGGAATTTATTAATAATAAATGTTCTAATAAATGAGCTAGTATAATGTGTTGAGTGGAGAGTAAATGTGGGAATGTGAAAAGTCTCACATTGATTAATTACAAAGAGTTTGTGCAATATATAAGGAAAACAATAGTGATGTGAGCTCAACATGTGGCATAATGATAAGTATGCCACATGAGTGCCGTGTGGAGGCGAGGTGGCGAGACCATGCCACCTCACGCTTTCGCAACGCCACCCTCGGCGACACCGGCTCCAGGTCGGGTGCGTGGGCGTAGAGGCGCTAGTGGCGTCTTGTAGGCGCACTTAAGCACGTGGCATCTGGCGAGCGGCGTAGGCTCGGGTCTCGGGCTTTCTTGTGGCGATTCTCGCCTCGCCACGTGTCAGTCGGCAGTTACTAGCCGTTGTGGGCGATTTCTTATCGTTTTTCGTTTTCTGTTTTCAGACCAATAACTGCTACTTGTGAAGGGTCGCTACCTTCACAACGTGTAACTGTTTTTGGGTCTTTTTATTTTCGTTTCCGAAACAGAAACGATAATTCTGCTCTCTGTATCATTTTCTACTCTCAAAAACACTTCCAGAAACGCGTTCTTGCTTACGGTCGGAACTTCGCTTCGTTTTGCGATTTCCCGGCCAAAGGCTTGTCTTATCCTGTGGGTTATTGCAAGCAGACTCGAAGACGTTTTTGAGTGCTCGAAACACTATTAGGAAAGTGATCATATGCACGATTCAAGCCGTGATGTTTTCAACCTCGAAGAAATTTCCAACAGTCTAATAGTGAGTTCGATCACAGCCACCGACGCTTCCGTTTCAAGCATCAAGGTGATGAACCAAGACCTCGTGAAGTTGGACCGTTTCGACGGGACAAACTTTACTCACTGGCAAGACAAGATGATCTTCCTCCTTACGGCCCTGAAGATCTTCTATGTTCTCGACCCGGAGTTGGAGCCCATTCCCGAGCCTACGGATGACGATACCGACGAGATCAAGGCGGAGCGCAAAAAGCGCAAGGAGGATGAACTGTTGTGCCGCGGTCACATTCTGAACATGCTCTCCGACCGTCTCTATGATATTTACACGGACAACTCTTCGGCGGTCGAAATTTGGAAGGCGCTCGAGTTCAAATTTCGGGCAGAGGAGGAAGGTACGAAAAAGTTTCTCATTTCCGAGTACTTTGATTTCAAAATGTCCGATGCAAAGCCGATCCTCGCCCAAGTGCACGAACTGCAAGTGCTCGTCAACAAACTGAGGGCCGTGAAGATTGATATTCCGGAACCTTTTCAAGTCGGTGCAATTATTGCGAAATTGTCGTTGTCTTGGAAGAGTTACCGGAAGAAATTGCTTCACAATTCCGAGGATTTCTCACTGGAAAAGATCCAGAAACACCTTCGAATCGAAGAGGAATCGAAGGAAAAAGAGAAATCCGATGGTGTCCGAAATTCGAAGGCCAACGCGGTGAGCGCGAAAGGCAAAAAGCACGACGGGAAGAAGAACGTTTACGGTCCTAAAAAGGATCAAAAGTTCAAGACTTCCGATGCTTCGAAGGGGCCCAAAACCGGCTGTTTTGTGTCGGTCACTACGCGAGAGATTATCGCGTCCGGAAGACCCAAAACAACGAGGCTAACGCCACGAAGACCGATGACAACATTGTTGCTACTGTTAGCGAAATTATGGCGGTCAAAGGCAAGGTTCAAGGATGGTGGTACGATACTTGTGCCACTGTTCACGTCTCCTACGACAAAGCGGCTTTCAATACCTATTCTGAAGTCAACGATGGACAACAAGTTCAGATGGGAAACGAGGGACGCTCGAAGATCGTCGGCACCGGCACCGTAGAGCTTAACTTTACATCCGGGAAGAAAGTGACGCTGGTCAACGTGCTTCACGTGCCGGACATGTCTAGGAACCTTGTTAGTGGTGATTTGTTGGGTAAACCGGGTATTAAGTGTGTTTATGAGTCGGGAAAGTTGATCTTGACCCGCAATGGTGTATTTGTCGGTAAAGGGTATTCCGCGGACGGAATGTTTAAGCTTTGTATCGTTGACAATGTTATCAATAAAGTTTCTACTTCTGCGTATTTCAATTGTTCAATTACTTTATGGCATAGTAAATTAGCTCATATTGGTGTTAGCACAATGAAAAGGTTAATTAAATCCGGTTTGATTTCATGCAACGTTGATGATTTTGAATCGAAAATGATTAAGAAACCTTTTCATAGTGTTGAACGTAATATAAATCTGTTAGATCTTGTGCATTCTGATTTGTGTGAATTTAACGGAATGAAAACCCGAGGGGGCAATCGATATTTTACTTCATTTATTGACGATTGTTCGAGATTTACTTACGTTTTTCTTTTAAAGCATAAAGACGAAGCTTTTAATGCTTTTAAAGTTTATAAAGCAGAAGTGGAAAATCAATTGGGAATAAAAATCAAAGTCCTTAGAAGTGACAGGGGCGGAGAATATTTCTCAAATGATTTTAATGCGTTTTGTGAAGAAAACGGCATTGTAGTGTGGAGCTGCGTTGCTTATTACAAGAACATGGATCCGAAAATAACCAAGTTGGGTCCTCGTGGGATTAAATGTGCTTTTGTAGGTTACGCGGCCAATAGTAAGGCATATAGACTTCTTGACTTTGAGTCTAATTTGATAATTGAATCACGAGATGTAGAATTCTTTGAGAATCTTATCACGAACAATAAAGATTCTGAGATACCCACATATGAAGAACCTCGCGAGGAGAGTTCCTCACGGGTTGTTGAAAACCAACCTGAGCTTCGGATTAGCAAGAGAGTTCGAAAGGCTAAGGATCTAGGACCGAACGAAATAGATTCTCAACTCATTTCCTTTTACTTAGTAGAAGGAGATAGGGAGAATTTTGTTCGTAAGATTCCTATCATTCTTCTAGTGGAAGATGATCCAAAAACCTTTAAGGAAGCTGTAGCTTCACAGACTCTGCTTTTTGGAAAGATGTTATCCAAGATGAGATGGATTCGATTATGTCTAACCACACTTGGGAGCTTGTCGACTTACCCAAAGGGTCGAGACCCATTGGATATAGGTAGGTGTTTAGAAGAAAGTATCATAGTGATGGTACTTTAAACACCTACAAGGCTAGATTAGTAGCCAAAGGATTTCGACAAAAGGAAAGAATCGATTACTTCGATACTTATGCACCGGTAACGAGAACGACAACAGTTAGGATACTGTTTGCCTTAGCTTCATTACATAACCTCTTTGTTCATCAAATGGATGTCAAAACGGAATTATTAAACGGAGATCTCGATGAGGAGATTTACATGGAGCAACCGGAGGGTTACGTACTTCCGGGGAATGAACAAAAGGTTTGCAAGCTTGTCAAATCATTATATGGTTTGAAACAAGCTCCTAAACAGTGGCATCAGAAGTTTGACTCAGTCATTCTTGCAAATGGATTCGTTCACAACATTTGTGATAAGTGTTTGTACACAAAGGTGCGTGGAAACACTGTGATATTCCTTTGTCTTTACGTTGATGATATGTTGATCATTAGCAACGAGATGAACGAAATTTTAGAAACGAAGAGGTTTCTATCTTCTACATTCAAGATGAAAGATCTTGGACAAGTTGACACAATTCTAGGAATCAAGGTTAAGCGAACCAGTGGGGGTTATGAACTTAGTCAATCACACTATGTTGAGAAAGTGCTTGATAAGTTCAAACATTTGAAGTTCAAAGAAGTGAACACCCCATTTGATCCTAGTGTTAAACTTGAAAAGAATAATGGGAGAGTTGTGGCTTAGTTGGAGTATGCAAGTGCTATCGGTTGTCTTATGTATTTGATGCAATGCACTACACCCGATATAGCATTTGTTGTTAGTAAAATAAGCAGATTTACTAGCAACCCCAACGGTGAGCATTTGAAGGCTATCGGGAGGATTTTTGGCTATCTTATGAAAACCAAAAATCTTGGCCTCCAATATGGCAGGTTTCCTGCCATACTCGAAGGATACCGACGCTAGTTGGATATCGACAAATCTACGACGGGATGGGTTTTCACACTTTTCGGAGGTGCAATTTCTTGGAAGAGCAAGAAACAAACGTGTATTACTCATTCGACCATGGAGTCAGAGTTTGTAGCTCTTGCTTCCGCTGGTCAAGAGGCTGAGTGGTTGAGGGATCTTCTTTTAGAAGCTCCGTTGGCTAAGGACAATATATCGAAAGTTTCGATACATTGTGATAGTCAAGCTACTTTAGCTAGAGCATATAACGAAGTGTATAACGGGAAATCTAGACATATTAGTCTAAGACATGACTACGTAAGGAAATTGATTAAGGATGGGATCATTTCACTTTCGTTTGTGCGTACCAGCTATAATTTAGCTGATCCGTTTACTAAACCATTGGCCAGAGATTTAGTAAAGTCTATCTCGAGAGGTATGGGACTGAAACTCCTTGAGTAAGAGTTCCAACAACGGTGGCAACCCAATCTAACGTTAGAAAATCCTTAACTTTAGATTCAATGGGTAACAACAAATCGTTGATTTGGATGTGTGTAACATTGTACCACAATGTTAGTTGTTGCATTTGGAGGGTTGAGTTATTCATAACTCTTAATGAAGTTCAGTGATGAGGACATGTATCTGTAAAGCAACAGAGATACTGTAAGAACTTCACCTATGTGAATTTAGAGATGGTGCCGTCTTAAAGTGAGATTTGGAGTTTCACTCATGAAAAATTCACGAGACAGGAAGAGCACATGGCCATTAACGGTGCTAAGCGAGAGATGTAGGCGAAGAACTACTAAAGGGTGTGTGTAAGGCTTCACCGATCTTATCACAAGGAATAACAGGTTCAAAGCCTAGCTACCTGACATTCCGATAAGATCTTGTGTTGTCTTTACTAAGGACAGGTTCAAATCGAAAGATACCTAACTGTATTAGCACCCTTTGCTAGTTTTCCAGGAAATTATACTTACATTATTAGAACAGTGGGGGATTGTTGGAATTTATTAATAATAAATGACCAATAAATGTTCTAATAAATGAGCTAGTATAATGTGTTGAGTGGAGAGTAAATGTGGGAATGTGAAAAGTCCCACATTGATTAATTACAAAGAGTTTGTGCAATATATATGGAAAACAATAGTGATGTGAGCTCAACATGTGGCATAGTGATAAGTATGCCACATGAGTGCCGTGTGGAGACGAGGTGGCGAGACCATGCCACCTCACGCTTTTGCAACGCCGCCCTCGCCGGTGTCGCCACCGGTGACACCGGCTCCGGCGTTACCTTCACAACATGTAACTGTTTTTGGGTCTTTTATTTTCGTTTCTGAAACATAAACGATAATTCTGCTCTCTGTATCATTTTCTACTCTCAAATACACTTCCAGAAACGCGTTCTTGCTTACAGTCGGAACTTCGCTTCGTCTTGCGATTTCCCGGCCAAAGGCTTGTCTTATCCTGGGTGTTCTTTCAAGCAGACTCGAAAACGTTTTTGAGTGCTCGAAACACTATTAGGAAAGTGATCATATGCACAATTCAAGCCGTGACGTTTTCAACCTCGAAGAAATTTCCAACAGTTTCACCATACAATACAAGAAAAATGAGTTTTCTGAGTACTTAAATGCCGGCAAAAGTTTACCCTTTCAGTTTGTATTGGGTGAGAAATAAGTCTTTTTTAGTTAGAGATGCTACTTTTATTGTTAAGGACATAAATGTATAATCCCAATATTCCATAATGTAATAGCTTTATAGCTCTTGTAATTTTCTTATTAAAATTTAAAAAAATATTGTAAAAAAATATAAAATTATCAATAATGAATACTCCAATAATAGAGTAACATTACTGCAACTAGTCATATTAGACAAACCCTAACTCCTAAGCAACAAATTTATTTTATTTCTTAATTTCTCAATAGAATCAGACTAGATAAAAGAAAATTATGTAAGAAGAGAAAGCTATTCAAAGTAATGACTGCAAATTTAAGAATTAGATACCAAAGTTTGTATGTGGTGGTTGTACACTATGCTTTATGAAAAGTATTATATTCCAAGTGAAATCAGAGCCTTGATGTACCTATATAGTTTATTTCTAAATCATTTAAATATTCACCGTATCATAAATAGTCATTGTTATGTTATGATAAAAGATAAAGTAATAATTTACAGTTGTAAGGATATATCTATCTATGATTGTATAATTTGTATATATTAATTATATATACGACTTGAATGTCAAGTAGTTGTTGAATTTATCATAAACGACAATCGAAAGAAAAGAAAATGGAGAAAGAGATCTTGATAGAATATTCTACAAGAAAGAGACAGATTTAAACAATATTGCACTGTATTATATACATATATATATATATATATGCATCTTCAATGCTATAATAATGTGGTGAGGATAATTTATGACTTGACAATTATAGATGGGATTGAAGTTGGACTATATATAAGAAGATGTTCACGTTGACTATTAAACAGTATTTCAGAAATGATAATTGACAGTTTGAAACCATCAAAATCTGCACACTCGAGTTACCAGAAAATTAAAATGTTATTAGAAAAATGTTTGTATGTAATCATTCACACGGCTTACTTTAGTATTACAGTTTGTATATCAATTTAAAATTTAGTTTTGTCCATTTTTTAATAAATACGAAAATAAAATGGTCTACTTTAGTATTACACGAAATATATCATCATAAACAAAGTTAAAAACCTTAAAGGTATGCATTTTTTATTGTTATTTTTATCTAAATCCATATAATTTGAAGTCGCGTGTACTTATGAGTTATGAAAATTCAAAAATAAAGATATGGATCGCCCCGTGTCCGCCAATTGAAATATAACATTTGAATCCGTTAAGCTACAACAAAAATGTTATAATTTACCATCATAAGCTTTAGTTAGGAATGTGATCAAAACGTACATCTCCAACCATAATATTAAGTTTGGTGTAATCACAACTTTAGTGTTAGGAATGTTATCATAACTTTAGTATTAGGAATGTAACCATTCAACGTAATTTTAAGACCAAATTGTTTCCTCACCAACTATAACATTAAATTTCACAATATAAATTATTTTTTATTATTTAATTTAGAGATAGTTGCGGCATAATGACGCTACGGCGTCGGCGACGTATACTAGGTGGAATTCACGTTCTCGACGGTGTTAGTGAATACTCGGTGATATCGGCGACACAAACGGTGTGAGCGATATACTTGACAATATTAGTGATGCACTCGGCGTTCTCAACGCCAGTTACGTGTATTAAAGGCGCACAGTTTTTGCAATGTACTCAGTGGTCTTGACGGTGTTGGTGACCTATACTCGCAATATATTTATAAACTCTTAAAAAATTAAAAATAATATTATCAAGTACTTTTGTCGCAATTAGGTACTTATGCCACATTTGTTCTTACAAACAAAGGACAAATTGCCGAATTTCCTGATAAATCGGTTGCCGTTTTCGACGGATTTATCGTTCGCTTGCCGATTAATCGACGGAAAACTTATAATACTGTACATTATCGTTACCGACACTTTTCGAGGATTATCGACACTTTTTGATACTTTTCGATGGAAAACTTATAAAATATTTCTAAGTTTATATTTGCCCAATTTTTAAATAGTGTGTTAAAAATACCAAAAATAAAAGCATATCATAATATTTATTCACTAATGAGTACTCAATAAATAATATCATACACATATATATGTAAATAAAGTCATACACCAACACATATAATTCCATCACAAGTCTTAAATCTAAAACACGTAAATAATAAAACAGTCTCAACTCTCAAACACAAAGTCTCAAAACTCAAACACGTAGAAAAATCTCGGATTTAGCTCAATTTGCAATTAAATTACACCAAAATCTCATATTATTATTTCGATAAATATTTGATAAAATCAACCAGCAACAAAAATGAACAAATTACCTCACATATCGCAAAAGACAAACTTGTAAGACTTTTGCCGCAATTAAAAAAATCTCGGATTTAGCTCAAATATGCAATTAAATTACACCAAAATATCAGATTATTATTTCCATAAATATTTAATGAAAGCAAAGATCTACAAAAATGAATAAATTCACTCACGAATCGCAAATGATTAACTTCTTAGAATTTTGCCGTAAATACGAGAAACTCTAAATTAAGCTCAAATCTACAAATAAAATATACCCAGATACCAAATTATTATTGGAATAAATATTTAATGAAAATAAACATCATCAAAAATTAATAAATTACCTTACAAATCGCAAAAGATGAACTTGTTAGACTTTTGTCGTAATTATGGAAAAATCCGAATTAAGCTCAAATCTGAAATAAAATATACCAAAATCTCATATTTTTATTTAATAAATATTTAATTGAAGTAAACATAAAAAAATTAATTAATTACTTCAAAAATTAAAAAAGATAAACTTTTTAGAGTTTTGCCCCATTGAAAATTAAAATCCAAAAACCGTGACTCTAAATCTGAAAAATTCGAAAACTCAACACAAACATTCATATTTCTAATTAACTAGATTATTTTAAACCCCATATTATCAAGCAATCATACAAAACTAGTAAATTTCTTGTAATTTCGTAAAACTAAAACTTTATATACTTTTGCCTAACATCATTATAATCCGAAAATAGCCTAATCTAACCAAATAATTCAAAATTAATCAATCAAAACATGTTTTCATCATAAAATTTTCATAATAATTCAAAAAAACAAACAAAATATGATAAAGTTCAATCTTTAATCAATTCTAAACATAAAACTCATATGCGACTAACCCTTTAGTTTTCAACTTATGAAAATACCTTAAAATCATCTAAATGGTATTTTTCCAGCAACAAACGATGTATTCATGTAGATCTAACATTACGAGTCATTAATCTCCCAAAAATTACAATTTTTTTTAGAAATTCCGGTTGAAACTGAAAAAAAAATAATAACTTTCGAAACTTATGCCAAGAATCGAAAAATCCATGAAAAGATGAAGAAGATTGGAAAAGGATGAGTCTTACCAGCTCGATTATCATGGAAAAGCATAAACTTTGGGTGTTGGCAGTGGAAAAGGGCGACAAGGCAAGGGCAATGTGTGGAAAATCGCGAAAATGGTCTAAATATATGGCTGATTTTTTTTTAATGGATGGAAAAGTACCCAAATTTTACTCATGAAAAACCGATAATCGACTGTTGCCCCTCTTGCCGATTTTCGAGCTTTTCGATGGAAAAGTTATAAAACGATAACTGTTGGTACGAAATATTTGCCGATGACTACCGGCAAGACCGATAATCGAGGATTATCGACGATTTTCGACGAAAATTCGATCCTTGCTTACAAATATATAAATAGTTATTCAGTATTTATGTAGTGATTTATATATTAAAAAAATGTATGTTGTGAACAGTGAGATTTTCAACGCGCGCACGAAGCGAAGAATAGTATGGGTCCCTTACGAAAACTAGAAAATTAAATTTTAATACAAAAACTATTTAAAATATTTGTATAATAAATAATTACCCACTACAATTTGACGAGTCCAGTGTTTTAGAGGTAAAAGTACTAATTAGATCTACATAGTTGAGTTTCTCGATCATATCTATTTTTGATGAAAAATGTAGCTAAATTGCTCGACCTATCTTAGGACATAATTGATCGAAGATAAAATTTGATCGATGACAAAGTGATTACGAGACCCTTAAGTTAATTTTTTGGGGCCCATAAGTTTTAAGATAATTTTTTTAGGCTAAACTGCGGCTAATGTAACCAATGTTTGTTTTTCTGCGGATTATGTACCCAATGTTTATTTTCGACGGTTAATGTACCCAAACTTTATTCCGTTAGATTTTTTCGTGTTTTCCGTCACTTGACCGTCAGCGAGTGATATGTACACGTTTCGTATTTTTGACATAACTCACTCAATTTTTGTCCACATTTTATGCACGACCTATAGTTGGAAAGATAATAGATAGATCTACAACTTTGGTGTTTTAAGTTTTGTAAAAAAAGTTTTTTATTATTCCAATATTTCAATTACAACATAAAACTGGACATTAGTTTAATACAAAATTTTTGTTTCGAGGAAATTTTAATATACTTAATGACTTTTTATGATAAAATGTTAAACTACAAAGTTGTAGATAAATCTTTTATCTTTCCAACGGTAGTTTATTTATAAATTTTGGACAAAAAAAGAGTGTGTAATGCCAAAAATATGAAAGATGTAATGAAAAAAAAGCTTTCGTATTTTTGGTATAACTTACTCATTTTTTATCAAAAATTTATAAATAAACTACCACTGGAAAGATAAAAGATTTATCTACAACATTTTAGTTTTACGTTTAATCAGAAAAAATCATTATGTATATTAAAATTTGCTCGAAACAAATATTTTGTATTAAACTAATGTTCAGTTTTACGTTGTAATTGAAATTTCGTATTTTTTATAACTTTTTTTATAAAACTTAAAACATAAAAGTTGTAGATCTATCTCTTATCTTTCCAACCGTAAGTTATGCATAAAATTTGGACAAAAACTGAGTGAGTTATGTTAAAAATACGAAAAGTGTACATATCACTCGCTGACGGTCAAGTGACGGAAAACACGAAAAAATCTAACGGAAGAAAGTTTGGGTACATTAGCCGTCAAAAATAAACATTGGGTACATAATCCGCAGAAAAACAATAATTGGGTACATTAGCCGCAATTTACCCTTTTTTACTATAGGTGCAAGTCTACTCCGCCTTCCCTTAGGCACGACTCTGATTTAGTTTCCTAATCTTTAAAGGACAAGAGATTGCAAAATAGTGTTTTGCATTCTCGTTGGAGTTGCTCTTAAGCTATTTATTTTCATTTATGTACGTACTTATTTGAAGTCGCTTTTGAAAAAATAAAGACTTAAAGATACATTTTTCAAAGATTACAATACATTTTTCAAAGACTTAAGATAGTTCCATTATATGGGTTTACCAATGGGTAATGGATTATTGATTTTTTGTAAGAAAAAAATTATATAAAGTTACCAATCAAATATAACGGAAAAATCATTAATCGACGGATTTCTTGAAAAAGATAGGTTACAATTGTAATTTTATTATGTAAATATAATTTGCAATTGACATTTGTTAAGGTCGGATTTGGTCAAATCCATCCTCAACACAACTCGTGTCGTTTTGTCCATAAACGACATGAGGGAGGCGAGGAAGTTCGCCAGCGAAGAGGGAGTTATCTCCGAGGAAGGACATCCCCGAGGAGGAACATCCCCGAGGAGGTTCGTCAGCGAGGGGATGCAGCCACGCGAGCAAGCGGGTCGCGATGAAGCGTCCCATCACGACTCGACGAGGAATTTCTTCATGATGATTATGCAGAGCCCGATGACAGCCGAAGAGACGTGCATTTAATGAAACCGACCTACTCACTCGATGAGAGCGTCAGCGGCGGAGGCCTGCAGAGCCGAATGACGGCTGACGAGATGCGCATTTAATGCGGTGCACCTACCCACTACGGCAGCATGCTCGGAGGTGACATAAAGTAAGGATAAACACTGCTGCCCTCAAATCACGTCAGAAAATGATGATTAAAGAAGAAATAGGCGGGAAAGATAGAGGAGGAAGGCATTGTAAACTCTATAAAAGGCAAGATAAGCCTCATTTGTAAGGGTTGGTGGTTCGAACAAAAGAGAGAGAAAAAAGACTCGAGAAAGGAAAGAAAAAGAGATCTGGCAATAGAAAAGGTCGAAGAAAAAGATATATCTGAGGTTCATGATCCTTCATCTGTCCAGCTATTTAACGGAAGAAAACCGAGCTCATTTCAGAAATTATAATCAAACAGAGATATTCATCATTTGTTGTCCTTTTATTTATTATTTGATGATTGTCTTTGTGACTGGAAAAGGGTGGTGAAAAACCCCCTCTACAACATTTTATTTCTATAATTACAATGTGATATAAATTATATTTAGTAATTAATGTGAACAAAACCCTAATGTATTTTATTTTCTCTTTCACTCCTCTCTTTTCCGATTCCTCCGTTTTCTTCTTTTCTTCTTCTTCTTCGTTCATTTTTTTTCTTTAAAAATAAAGGTATAAACTTAAATAAAACCGGAGTGAGACTAGGGGTGCAAATAATACCCGGAAACCGGGTAATTATCCGGAACCGAATCCGTATCCGGATTTAAAAACCGGAACCGAAACCGTATCCGAATTCCGGTTCCGGGTACCCGTATCCAGATTCAAAACCGGTTTCGGGTAGTAAAATTAAAAAAACCGGGTACCCGGTTTATTACCCTGTTTTAGTTTTTTTTTTATGTTAATTTAATTTTTAGGGTTAGTCTTTAGGGCTCGACTTCATTTTCACTCCCGCCTCCCTCGCATCTCGCCGACTTCATTTCCTTCCCCGACTTCAGGTTCTCGCCGACACTGCCTCTCTCCGACGCCGGGTAAAATCCGGGTACCCGAATCCGGTTCCCAAAACCGGGTATCAAAATACAGATAACCGGATTTTGAGTACCCGGATTTTCGGGTACCCGGATTTCGAATACCAGTTCCGGGTATCAATTTTCGGATACTCGAATTCCGATTCCGGGTACCAGGTACCTCGAAAAAACCGGGTACCCTACCCGGTTGCACCCCTAAGTGAGACTATATTTCAATCAAGTTGTTAGTGAGAAGCAAAATATGAGGAGAAACGCCCATTGTCGGTGATTATGTCTAAATTTAAACCAAACGGTCCAAAAAGAAATTGCCTGCACGTGCTTGCACTTGCATGTTCGACTATCTTTTGCACATAAAATACAACATTAATTAAGGCGATTAATAATTAAATTATTACTAAAATCTAGGGGTGAAAATTTTGTAACCGTTTCCCGGTTTTGTCCCGGTTCCGGTACCGGTCCCGGATCGATTTTTCAAAAAATCCGGGAAATTTAGCTTAAAACCGGGAACCGGTACTTCCCGGTTCCCGATTTTCGGAACCGGGAACCGGAACCGGTACCTAAAAAATATTTCTCGGTTTTTGGTACCGGTTCCGATTTTAAACTACATGTAATTTTTAAGTTTTTAGTATGTCGTTTTTAGTGTAATATATATTTTTATTGTCATTTTTTATACTATGTGTAATTTTTAATTACTAATTTTTCAAAAACTACATGTCATTTTTTAGTCAAACCCTTTTAGAACCGGGAAATTTAGAATCGGAACCGGGAAATTTTAGAAATGAAACCGTAACCGGAATCGGAACCGGGAAATTTGAATCGGAACCGTTACCGGAACCGGAACCGGGAATTTTTTTTAATCGGGAACCGTTACCAGAACCGGAACCGTTACCGGAACCGTGACCAAAAAAAAAATTCCCGATTTTTCAGAACAGGGACGAAAAAAAGCTAATCTTCCGGTTCCCGGTTCCGGTTTCACCCCTACTAAAATCCAACACACATAATTAGATAAATTAACGAATAGCCAATAAGGGGACAAAACTGTGAGGCACGGTGCTCGATGAGAAATAATGCAGAGAAGGGAACAAATACAAATCCATTGAATTTTAAGGACTTGGCGTGCCCCTTTGTCCGTACACTTCTTTTGGGTCCCACGTCGAATTTTTTAGTCTTTTTTCATTATCATTTATGCTACTTTTACAATTTTATTTAGGGTTAATGACGGCGAAAGTACCCAAAGTTTGGTCAAAGAACCTCTCGTGTATCCAAAGTTTAAAAGTGGTGGTAAAAATAGCCAAAGTCGCATTTGGGGAGTTGACCACTCCATTCTCGTAACGCCGTTAACTTACCAGTTAACTCTGGTCACGCAGGCAAACGTTGGTTGTTGACATAACAATTTTTGCCAAATGGATAAGCCCAAATAAGTCTTGTTTACGACAAAACAATAAATTAAACCCCTAACTAATACTATTTAATACAACTAATTGAACCCCTAATGATTACACTTAGCAACAAAAAAAATTGTCCATGTGGTCAGGGTTAACGAGTAAGTTAACGGCATTACAAGAATTAAGTGGTCAACTCCTCAAATGTGACATTGGGTATTTTTGCCACCACTTTTAAACTTTGGATACACGAGGGGTTCTTTGACCAAATTTTAAATATTTTTGCCGTCATTAACCGATTTTATTTATCAATTCTACGTATTTAATATATAAAAATAACTTAAATACTTATCTTACTAAGAAAATATAATAACTACGTTATTAATAATAATTTTTAAAATTATACTACAATAAATATCGATATTTTGTGAAAGTTATTATCAATTATGTTAATTTTACTATATTTTCTATGAATTCTACATATTTACATATGTGATAATAACTTAAATACTTATGCCACTAATAAATAATAATAATTACATTGTTAATAATGATTTAAAAAATTATGTCATAATAAATATTAATATGTTGTGAAAATTAACAATTTAATACTAACGATATAAATAATTTGTAATATTTTAATATTTTTATCTTTAAAAATATAAGATTTTAAATATACTGTAAACTTTGAATGAACTACTTCGAAATATTTTGCCTGTATTTTTTCTAAATACAATTAACAACATTTAAAGTTCTTTAATTCATATTCTTTTTTAGCTCTCCTCGAGCCGAAATCAAACCAAAGCAAGACTGAGACGATCTAAAGCCACGGCGCAGTTTTTAATGCGAAAATGCGATCGACGGTCACAAATATTAATGGATAATAGCGGCAAAAGTGCTCAAAATTGGGCTAAATGTGCAAATAAGTGGCCAAAGTGATTTAATATTGGTATAAGTATCCAAAGTTTGCTAAACCGTGGCGTGTGCAAATTCCATCCACTCCAACCCAACACCCGTTGAGTGATTTAGACAAAATGCATAACAAAGTGCATTATCAAATACATTAAGACTGCTTGCATAACATATTAGCACAAAATACATTAACGAGCGTTGAGTTAGAGTGGATAGAATTTGTACACTCTACGATTTAGAAAACTTTAGATACTTATGTCAATATTAAATAACTTTGGCCACTTATTTTCACACTTGACCTAACTTTGGCCACTTCTGCCGCTATTATCTCTAAATATAATAAGAAATGACAATTAGGGTAAGAATTTAAGTTCATTGTTTTGTGGTCAGCTTTGAGCAGAGAAGTCTGTGTCTGTGGAATCTGGAGATTTATTTGACATTTTGATGTGACTCGCTCACTCATCTCTCTTCCTTCTCTTTCTCTCGGATTTAGGACTGTCAACATCCAACGGCCATGTTTGGTCACTAACACTAGCTAGCTATATATCATTTTATATATGCTTGGTAAATACATATACATGATAATATTCATTTTAATTCATCACTGTAATTGCTTATTCTAGGGAAAATTACGGCAAATATACCCAACTTTTGGTCAAATTTCCTTCCGTGTACCTAATTTTTAAAATTGGCGGCAAAAGTACCCAACCAGCGTTGACTGTGATTTTGGCTAAAAAACGTTAACTTTTGCCGTTAGCATAGTACACGTGTACATGCCACATAAGCCACCCGAAATTTATTACTATCATTTTTAACTGAATTAATGGTTAAACTAACTGAATTAATCTATCTATCAGATTAATCAACAAATTAATCAGCAAATAATCTACCAAAACACACACATGAACTAATCAAATTTCATACATATTAAACAACATTGAAAAAATATGTCATTGCAACGGACACGTGTACTATGCTAACGGCAAAAGTTAACGTTTTTTAGCCAAAGACACAGTCAACGTTGGTTGGGTACTTTTGCCGCCAATTTTAAAAGTTAGATACACGGGAGGAAGTTTGACCAAAAGTTGGGTATATTTGCCGTAATTATCCCCTTATTCTATTCTAATAAGGGTTTGTTTAAGGAGGCGTTTGGCAGAAGTAGAACCGTCTTGGAAGTTGGAACATGGTGTTGCTTGTTCCGGTTTACAAAGTTTAAAGAGTTCACAAACTTGTTTAACTACATACATAGTTTTACATTACGTGAAAATGTTTTTGATAAATCATAGAACGTAGAAGTTTAGTGAAAGAAGAGTTTAAAGGGTAGCAAAACTGACTTCTTGTAAGGACGTTGAACAGTTTTGTCTCGATTGATTTGAAAGCCTCTCTAATCATGATCAGTGTACTATTTAAAGGGTCGCTAAAATGAAAACGAGGTATTTAATAATAGGGATAATAGCGGCTAAAGTACCTGAATTTTGACCAAATATGCAAACAAAGATCCAAATTGAATTAATATCGGCACAAGTAGCCAAACTCTACAAACGCATGTCCATACAAATTCCTTCCACTCAGCTTTAAATGTCGTTAGCATCTCACGACGTCGTTGCAATTAATGTCAATTTATTTTTGAATGACTATCAACGTATCGACTTTTTTAATAGGGTGATTTTACTGGTCAAAGATTACATGTACTCGCAATACAAAATATATTCAAAGAATTGCATGCTCACATTATTGACCGCATGCACTGTCGATTAAGATTACAAATATATACAATTTCTTTGAATTTACCATTAACTCAATCAATCTTACTTATCATATCAACTTCTAAACTCTATTAAAAAATTAGTTCAATTGAGTCACATCTTATAGTTGGAGTAACGAGCACTTGGCAGTGCTCGTATTACATGATGATTAATCACGTCTTAAAAAATATATGCATGCAATGCAAATACAACTTTTATATATTTATACGCAAGGTTCTAAATGTCGATGTCGTTTCGCTCCTTTTATTTTACGGGCATTGCGCATGCCGATAAGCAAATCCGAAAAAAGGGCAAACCGCAAATACCACATAAATTTTATGGGCATACCGCCTGCCGATGGGAATATCGACAGAAATTCTGAAAAATATTTTTAAGTATTTAAACAAGATTTTTGTATAGGTACAAAATTATCTTTGTTACAATAATATTAACTAACTTAGTTACTAATTATTCAACAATCCAACTAACTAAATAATTAATGAAAGTTAAACACTAAACTAGGTAAGTAAGTAACTAACTAGTGAATAGTTAAATAACTTAGAAACTAATTAATCAATAAGATTCAATGTAATCCATTTTTATAATTCAACAACAAGATCATCAACATTTGTTACAATTCATCATCAAGATAAAAATAATTCAACACTTAACACCAAGATCCACAATTTGTTTTTCTATTGAGTGTGAAGGCTAATCTACTGAAACCGCTACCGAGACCATACGCAAAGATTTTTTATATTACACATTTTGTAGCGAGGGCATTTTAACAATAAAACACGGAGTTTCACAAAAATCCGAACAAAAAACCAAACCCTAACTATTTCATGAGATCTGGAAAATTTACACTACAAAGACGGGATTTCGCGAGATCTAGAAGATAACAACCATATTAACACTAATACACAAGAATTATCCCAAAAATTAACCCTTAAACACGACTATAACAAAAAAACTGAACCGAACTTTCAAAAGAACCCTAAATCCAAAATCTATAAAAGCCTAGCACGATGAGATTTTCATCAACTTTTCCGCGACAATTGGAAAAAATTGGCTATAGAGGGTCGGACTTTCATAAAAACTTGCAAAAAGGTCATTCTAGCAACATACTCGCGACATTATTGAAAACGACAGCCTTGGACATGGAATGTCGTTCCCTATACCAGCGACACTAAACATTATAGGGGTGAAAGCGGGCCGGGCACTCGATTTTTTCGCCAAACCCAATACCCGGATCCGGAATCTGAGTTTCTTGATATTGAAACCCGGATCCGGATATATTTAAAAAAAAAACCCTAAAATCCGGATCCGGGTATTGAAAAACCGGTTTTTAAAGCCGGATCCGAATTTCATGCAATTTTAATTTTAAAATAAAGTTTTGCGTAATAACCCGGATTTGAACTTAAATTTATATTTTAAAAAAAAACTTGTATTAAAGTTCATATATCATACTCAAACATTTCACGACATCATTTTGGGCTAAATAAAACGACATTTGTTTGTACTAAAACATGACTAATATACTTAGAGAAATAATGAGGTACTTTTTGGGTAAAAAATTCTTTATATTTATATAAAAAAATTAATAAGCGGGTTTTAGTAACCTACTATACGGGTTCCGGGTTTTTATTCTCTAAATCCGGGACCCGGATCCGGTTTAATCCGGATGCGGTTTTTTTAATAAACCGATTCCGGTTTAACCCAGATTAATACGGTTTCAATTTTTTAAAAATGCACTTACAGTCCGGATGCAATTTTGAACCCGCATTTCTGGATTTTATTTACACCCCTACTCGACAACCAAGGACATGTGGAACGGATTTTGCGGCATTTAACACCTATTGTATAGTAATATTCACAAAATTTAAGAAAATTGATAATTAGTGAAATACAACTATACATGTGCTGGCAGTACAAGAGCATTGATCGAGTACGGCCAGTAGAGTCCGTACAGATTTTACCTTTTTCAAATATACTTATTATTTATTTATTTATTGAGAAATTTTTAATGTTGATTGTATTTTTTTAATCAAATATTTTATCATTAAATTCACGCTTTATGGAATAATAACTTATGGCACTTTTGTTTTGGTGATTTACGCATCTAGGTTCTAAATGCAGCATCGTTGCTTTCAAGTTTTAATAATACTGTACTTCAAAATATAGGACTTTTTTCACTTTATTTTTTCAATGCCATATTATTATTTATTTGAAATATATTTTTTAATATTTATCTAGTTTTTAGATTTAGAGTATAAGAGGAACTTTGGAATGAGCTTATTGGGCCTGTTTAATTGGAAGTGTCAAATAGAGTTTGTAAACATGGGCCGGAATAGAGGGCCGTCTCATATTTTGGGTGCTCGTTATGGGCGACACTTCGTGTTAGGTGTCGTGTTCGTGCTTTGTATTGATCTTTTTATGTAGATTCAGGCTCGTCCTATTTTGATAATCGCGCTTATTGTGTCTAATTGTTTAACTCATACAACTATTTAATTAATCTTAATTGATAAATTAATTAAATTTTAACTCATTTAATTTTAATTATATAATGTAAAATATTAAAATTAATTAACAATATTCTAAATTCATCAAATGACAAACTTAATTAATAAATTAAAAAAATACAATTTTCATATATAATAAATATTAAAACACGTAATAACAAAAACACACACTATGGTTGTGCAATATGTCATTCGTATCAGTTTTACTCTTAAAATGACCAGACCATACTATTCAATTTTTTATAATAAAATAAAAATTAATTATTAAATAAGGTATTCAATATCGATTATTAAAGTTGAAACCAAACACGAAAGACTCAATCCATGATCTCGTTTTTAAGATACTAACTCTACTAATCGGTCTTTAAGCTCGGTGTCAATGCTTTGGGTCTCACTATTCGATTTTTATTTTTTTTTGTACACCATTATACACACTGCACTGCACACATACGCGTAACGTGTTGGCAAAGAAAGTACAAATCTTTGTCTTAGAAACAGACACACGGCATGCACTTCACTAGTGCATATATTATTCAGATCAACCAATAAAGAGCTTTTTCGGACAATAATTGTTGAGCGCTTTCCGCATGTAAAGGAAGAGAAAAGAACACATAAATGAGGTCTTAATTAAAATAAAACAAAGGAATTATAGTGGATTAAATATTTAATTTGATTAAATACACTTTTATACTGAAATTTATAATTTAAAGATATAAATATTTATCTTCCATTTAAATCATATTTTAATACATAAACTAAAATATTGACACAAAAATTCTTTACTTCATTAAAATGTAACAAATGTTAGGTGTCCGCTTACGTTTTTAAACTCTAAATTTTAATTTTAATTTTGGGATTATGTGATGGCATGACAAGTCAGCTGCCACGAGGCATTTGCCACATACAATAAAAATGTATTTTTTGTTGATTTAAGTTTGGATATTAAAATGAAATTTTAGTCGAACTATAGTATTTTACCATTAACTTTAAGTTTGGATATTAAAATACACCTTTAGTCAAAATTATATATTTTTACATTAATATCCCTAAAAAAAAAACAAGTGCTTTGAAAAAGAGGAACTTGGACACACGCTTATACGAGTAGAAGATGTGTGTGTTTTCTTTTGGGTAAAGAAAGAAAGGAAAATGCAAGATGATGATGGACTGTAATTGAATGAGCCTTGAGGGAAGTGTCTTAGGCAGAGAGAAGAAGATTCGGTGGCCCAAAGGGCAAGCCAAAGGGCCAAAACTACATTTGTGGGGGCCAAAGAAGCACCTTTTGCCCTTTAACTCTCTTTCACGTGCCCTAGCCATTCAAAACTAGACCCTTTCTTTCCTTTAAATTATCATTCCAAGCATGTGCTTGTAGATCCTCCACTACTCGATTTCATTTCTGCAAGCCGTTATAATTTTTCCCGAAGAGTATCGGTACCGGTGGCAGCCGCGAAGCGGCTTTGTGATGACGCATGTGCGCACTCATCCTTCTATGGTTCTTCGATAATGGAGGGGAACTAAATATCATTCAATGGCCAACTAATTATATGAGATTCTATCTTAAAATCCGTTGCAATACGAAAAATAACCGGTTTATCAACATCGTCAAGTCATTTTTATATGAGATTCTCGACATGACATGTGCTAATTAGTTTGCATAACGCCTTCTTTGACATTCACTCCGTTAGTTTTTGGTGTTGTCATCTTCGTACATTGCAATTTTTTTATAACTTCTATGTTGGATGGTTCAAATTTTCATTTGTGATTCATGTTATATGACTTTGTATTCTTATATTTTGTTAACATAGGATATATTTTTTATTAAGAATAAAATTATAGGCTATTGTTAAGAACAAAAAAATATAAACAATAAATTAGAGATAATTAATGTAAATAATTCCATGGCTATAGAAATAAATTAAAATTCAATTTAAGAGTATATATAAGTTATTCTTGAAAATATAATATATATTTTTGGCTCAGTGCCAAATGGAATAAGGTCATTTAGTCATTTTCTAACTTTGGCAGCAAAAACATAATTGCTATCATTAAATTATTAAATGTTTATTCACTGCCACCTGTTCTTACACTGCCACCTGTTCTTACATATTCAGTGTCACTTGTTCTTACACTGAATATATCTAAGTCATGCGAGAGTGCATTGTAACATTGGCCGATTGTGCCACCCCATTCAAAAAAAAAAAAATATTAAATGTTTATTCAAAATAAATCCGGGAAATTATAATTCCATGAGGAAGAGGCAAACTTCTTGAACCTAGTTGTGATGTCCCTTTAATAGAAAATCCACAAAATGCTCAAAAAACACTTAAAGTTTAAAAGAAATGCCTATAGTTTCATAAAACTAATTTATACCCAATAATAATTTTATTTGGACTATATTACCCTTATTATTAGCTATTAATTTTAATTTTCGTTTATTTATTATTAATTATATATTTTATTTTCGAAATTATTTTCCTATAATTGTGGTATTCGACAATTTCCTTAATTATATATATTTTTTTTTGGAAAAATAGAATTTTAAAAACTGCACGATTACATGGGTCAAAACTCATTAATTTCAAAATCTCTTCTCTCAAAAACTTGCTTGACTCTTTTTCTTTCAAAAATCTGGTCGACTCTTTTTCGTCCCTCTTCCTGCTCGCCAAGTTCTTGTCGTCGCCATGTCTCGCGTCATCCCGTCGTCAAGTCTAGTCGACTCGCCCCCTAAAATTTCATCGCCTCGCGCCGTTACAAAGCTTCTCGTCGCCTCCGTCGCTCTCCGTCGCCTTCTTTGTCGTGATCAATATACGATTTCAACTAATAGCTCGTTCCTCCAGTAAGTCCGAAATCCTTTGATATATCAATTATTCGTAATTATAATTACCCAAATTTGATTCATGTTTAGGCCAATGTTAATTTTGCTTCTGATTTTAATTTCGATACTGTATTTCTAAATTTTTTGATTGATATACTCTTAAGTCTTATCCGTAATTATAATTACCAAAATTTTGGTAATTTAAATTACGAACTTTTGGTAAATACATCAGATAACTGAATTTGAATTCGATTTTTTTTACATTAGAAAATTGAATTTGATATCGATTAAGTGTGTTTAGTTGTGCTTAGTTTAAGATTTGTCATATACAATTCTATTGTTGATATTAAGATTCGCATAACAGTTCATGATTTCAAATTGGTATATACATTCATAATTTTGGTAATGTTAATTTGTGCTTACACTTCATGAAATTTTGAGTTTTTATATTCAATGTTAATTCATAATTATTATTACCTACGGTTTTTAGTAATGAAATCAACAAATCCTTCAATGGCGTCAACAAGTTCCAATGTGTGCTCATCACATTTCAAAGTTATTGAGTATGTTATATCACATATATCATTTGTGCTTTGTTGTGTTGAAAGATATTTCAAAGTATATATGATTTTAATTAGTATAAAATTGTTGTATTGATTGCTTGTTTTCGCTATAACATGCATTTATTCATCTTGCATTTATAGGAAAGAAAAAAATCCCCATTGAACCAGTTGAAAAATATTCATCAACTCGCAAACGGACAAAACCACTATTTACAAGCGAGCAGCAGCTAAATCAAAAGAAAGAAGCTGAAATTAAGGTAAAAATTGTTTACCATTTCATTTCATATTTTTGTAATTATAATTACAATTTTTTTGGTAATAATACTTGCATACTGTGCTTATGTTGCTTACAATTAGTTCTTTTCCTTTTTGCAGTTTCTTGTTCCCGATGATACTGACACATTGGTATGAGACTTAATACATACCAGAGATTTCATATGATTGAGACAATCAAGAAGTCGATTTCGGGTCGTCCAAGAAGTATGGAGGGTTTCAAGAATGGCCCATTTGGCCAATTCTTATATTTCAACCAACACGATATTTCGGTGCGTTTCCTACACAACCTGGTTATTCATTTGGTCGAGGGACATGGCGACACGTTGTCGTTTATGTTCAACGACCAAGTTATTGACTTTGGTCTCAAGGAGTTTGGAGAGGTCACGGGACTGAATTGTTCAGAATATTCTGACCCGGTTTACAAAAAAGTAGCGATAGCAGAGAATAATTTACGGGCCAAGTTTTTTGAAAACTCATCCAGGATTAAGCTTCCAGCCTTTGATGATTTATTTAGGGATTCGAACCGTCTTAGGGTTCGATTGTGAACGGATTTGATTCCGTCCTACAAAATTGACATGTACTACAAATAAAATACAATTACATATATGTAACTAAAATTTTACTGTGAGTCTGCATAAGGTGTTAGTATATACCTTCGTTGATCATATTTGGATTTCTAGGAATGCTCGATGTCTCTCCCTCCGTATACATTGATTATCCTGCATAATTTAATAGTAAATATCACAGATTCGTATACATAGTTACGTAATTTTTAAAAACTAAAACTAATTTTTGTAAAGTGATTTACTATTATGAATTCGTAACTTCAATTACAATTACATGTATAGTGATTTAATTTAATAAATTCGTAACTTTAATTAAAATTATTATACAATTATAACTTTGTAACCTATAACTTACTATTATAATTCGTAATTGAAACTACAAATACAATGAAGGAATTTTCTTTTATAAATTCGTAACTTAAATTACAGTTACTTGCTATTATAATTCCTAATTGAAACTACGAATACAATGAAGGAATTTCGTTTATAAATTCGTAACTTAAATTACAGTTACAAGTATACTGAATTACTTTTATAATTTTGTAACTTAAATTACACTTCCAATGCGTAACTTACCTACAAATAATACTATTTAAAATTGGTATCTTAAATTACAAAATAGTAGATACGTCTTATAAGTTTACTAACATCGAATAAAAATTTACAACATGATTACAGATTACTTAATAAGAATCTACTCTGTACTATTTCAAAAAAATACCATAAATTGAGTGAACAAAGTATTTCAATGGAATGATTTCATGCGTTCTCATGAGGCCAAAAGTGAATAAGAACTATAATCACAAATTAAATATACTCACCAATGCGTCTGTGTTGAATCGAACGAAGGCTTTCAGTTGATCCAAAAAAGGTTTTTAATGGATCGTGTTCTATCCCTCCAGCAATGAAAGATGCTTCTGCAAAAAAAAAATGGCGAATAAAATTTAGCTATTATAATAGAATTGATTTTGTTTTTAAAATTTAAATCGTTAAATTAATATAAATTTTTGAATTTTCAAATAAAATTGTTAAAAAAAGAATTAATTGAATTTTGAATACTGATTTACCTATATTTAAGGAAAGAAGTGTATTTGATATAATTAATTCAAATAGATATTTGATTTGTACGTCAATATGTAACCTATATTTAAGGAAACTAATTTATTTTGTTTTAATAATTAGAATGATTATGGATTTTTTTCGTTATTTAAATTATTTACACGTGAAAAAAAAGAAAGGGCACATTGGTTAATATTTTTATTAGTTGGTGGTTTTAATTACCAAAAATAAATTTGGACATTTTTTTGAAACCTTGAGTCACAAATGAGCATTTGCTTCATTTACTCTTTATTTAATACAAAAAAACAAGCTTCAAGCTGATTATCTAAAATGTTTTACCGTTTTATTGTTAATATTTATTGTACGAAAAATCAGGTCGGCGAATCCAAATTAAGAAATAGCAGTCATATATAGTGGGCCATTTTTATTTATAGAAACTTTACATTAATATGAATGAAAAATATATAAGAGAATGATGCGTACCAAAAATGCAATGTATGTCATTAGATAACAAAAACACAATCTGACAGTCTTCCACCCCATTTTGCTCATGCTCTGACAAACTCAATCCGAAACGACAAAACATTCGGATTTGGGACTCTACTTGGACTCAACCTTTATTTAATGAAACAAAAACAAAAACTATATAATGATGATAATGCTGTAACGAATTTTATAAACAAGACATTAGTGTAATAACTAGTAGTATTATTATTTATCTTTTTTATATGATTATATATTAATAAAAAAATAACTATAATATTATACTCGAGGGGTATTGGTGCTGTCTTTATATAAAATAACTATATATTCAATAAAGTAAAATTATATGTATATTAGATTTGGTTCTGAGTTAAATCCATAACTGAATTTTTTTAGCCCAACGTCCAGATGATCTTGACCGGTGGATCCAGCGGCCAAGATTTTTTTTAACAATTATAACTAAAAAAAAAAAGAAAAGTAAAATAGTTATTTTAATTTGACCGTTATATTACAAACGTTAATATTACTTACCCACTTCAGTAATTCTTAACATTTTTACTTCTATAAATACTACTTGTCACCACCGATTATTTCACTTACTCCCACTCTTCACTCTCAGTATTACTCACACTCGGTTATTTTGCTACAAACAAGTTCAAAATGTTAAGAATCCTTACTTCAAACCTTTTCAGTTTGGCTCCGGCTTGGCCCAAGGGGCCACAACAATCTTCCACCAACGCTCCGACCACCAGTGACTTTGTCGGCTACAAATGATGGGGCTTTGCGGGGGTGGGTACTGGTTAATATATTCATCGAGACTCATATTTTTTATTCCATCATCAATCACCACAACGTCCAGACGGCTCCGAGAAAAGAAAAGAAAAAAAGCGCTAAAAGCCCACTTCCAACAAATTCACCACGGCTCCAGAAACGCAAGAAGCTCACTTTTATTGGTTGGATCAACGACTTCGATCAAGTTTAAGAGTAAGACTTCGAGGCATCCAAGGAGATGCGCTACGCGGTTTGCCGAACGTGCAATTCGACGCTCAAAGCCTACTTTGACAAATATAGATCGTCTTACCTCTGTTTACACGTCTCACATTGCGAAATGAGAGCCGACCGATCAAGCGGGATAAGTTCATCTCGTTAAGCCTAGGTTGGCTCAAAGCCAAAGAACAAGTCCAAGAGGAAGCGCGTAACAACAACGACAATGTTTACGACTATTTCTATTCCAAAAATATTAGTTTTTTGATGTATTTGTTAATGATTTTTCATGCTAAATGTATTTATCTATCTCATAAATCAATAGATGATGTAATTTTTAATTACCGTCTCAAATTTTTTTTTAAAGCATTCGGTGTGGAAAGCTTTGTAATGTAAATATTTTAAATATTTAAGGTTAAAACTATATATATATATTTTTATTTTTACACGTAAAATTGATTTAAAAAAAAATCAAAAACTAAATAAAAATAACAACAAATCGGGAAAACCAAAACCAGAATTGTAATTTTGGTAGCATGAAATCCTAAATCAGAAATCTGATTTGATGCTGTATTTCCCCTTTTAATTTCAATACACTTGGTGCTTGTACTCTAATAATTTTTTAGCCACGAATATATTATAAACATTATGTTATAAATTGAAATCGAAATACTACACATAGAAAACCTTGGTGCACAAAGGAAGTGAGGTTTTATTACCCCTTAAGCCCTGCCCGCAAAAACTGATAGTTTGGTAGGTAGGGATAGTCAAGAGGAAGCTAACCTTTTATGTGGCCAATGACTACATCATTATACAGTCGCCTCGAGATAGTGTTTTTACTTTTTACAAACGTGTAGAGAATATATATATATATATATATATATATATTTCTTTGTATATCACATAATTCTTTCATGTGTTCTTGATTGAGTATGTATCAGTCAGTATTACTAGTAATTATTCTTAGAGTTCCTATGGCTTAATTTCGTTTGTCATTCTTGCAAGTTAGACTTAGCCTAACTGTGTGCTTGCTAAGTGTCGTACATCGTGCGGTAATTTTTAGTGTATAATTTTTAGTGTGCTTGCTAAGTGTCATACGTCGTGCGGTAATTTTTAGTGTGCTTGCTAAGTGTCGTACGTCGTGCGGTAATTTTTAGACTTAGCGTAACTGTGTGCTTGCAAATTAGAATGAGTGTATAAACAAAGTTGGTCGAAGATTCGAATTCAATCGGATTGTCCGGAAGTGGTTAAAACTCTATTAGTAAGTCCATTCGTCTTTCTGATTTGGATTGTGTTATCGCCGATACTCATCGAATATCTACTTAGATTGAGTATGTAGTTTTCTTCTTTAATATGATAAGTTGTAATTATGAAATCGCGCACGGTCTTGTTAAACTAGCAATTAAGTTTAGAGAAGATATAGTTTGGTTGGAGTCTCTTCCGCCAAGTGTTGAGCCTTATCTTTTTTTAATAAGGGAGTCCCGACGCTTGTTCTGGATGGACGTTTGACTGTTGCCAATGATAATATGATGTGGGGTACTCTTCTTTCTCGAGCTACCCTCACTTGGAGGACTCGAAGATTTAATAAGACTCATCTTAAAAAAAAAACATAAAAATGTTGGGTGTTGTAATCAAGGTTCAAAATGCCGTTTTTGCCGAAAAATCGTTTGCCGTTATCGACGGAGTAATCGTTTACCGATGGATTTATCGATGGAAAACTTATAAAAATTATCGTTTGCCGTTATCGAAACTTATCGAACTTATCGATGGATTAATCGGTTATCGATGGATTTATCGATGGAAAACCTATAAAAAAATAAATTATAATAACAATTATTATTTACAAATTATAAGTTGTAACTTGTTAGTCAAAATGCTCTCTTTAGTTATTTACTATTAGATAAAATATGCTTATTTGATAAATTTTGGAAAGAGTCAAAGTCATATTTTACTAAAATAAAATATTTTAAAATCACCAATGGTTAATTATATAAAATCTGCCCACTTGAAGTTGTATAAAAAAAATTGGAGAACTAGCTCAATTTAACCAATTTCCTATATGTACTTTTGCCTCAATAGTTGGAAAACGTCAAATTACAAAACAAATTATGTGAATTATATACAATATTGTAAAATGAAATTACACCAAAAAAGTCGATTAACTAGCTCAATTAACCAATTTCTGAAACATATGTACTTTTGCCGCAATAATTGGACAATTCGGGAAAACATCAAATTGCAAAAAAAATTATGTCAAACTCACAGTTTCCTAATTATATACATTGTTAAACAATGAAATTACATCAAAAATATTAAAAATATAGCTCAAGTTCATTAATTTCCAAAAAATAAATATTTTTATCGCAATTATATAAACAATTCTAACAAACACTAAAATCACCCCAAATCTGAAAAAAAAAAATTTAACAAAAATCACACAAACTATTATAATTCATCCATATTCCTTAATAAACCTAAAAAAATCAAATTCAACTATAACATTTGATTCAAAACCTAAAATGTACAATCAAAGTATCATGAAACTCAAACTTGAACTTTCATTCAACCTAATAGCTTTCTATGAAACTCTATTAAATATAGAATAAAATTGTGAAAATTTAACATGATTCATACATATACAACATTTAAACTTCAAAACACTCAAGATCCACTAAAAAAAACCCTAACAATACCTTTAAATTCCAAAATTAAAAGAAATTGGAACTTTTGCCGCGAAAAAGAAAAAAACTAAACTGGGGTTGACTTATCGTTTTTGACCGAAAAGTAACAAGCTTTTCGAAAAAATACACTTGAAAACTTAGCTCGAAAAGTGACTTGCTTTTCGAATCAAAAAATCGCGATAAGTATAAAACGACAATGATAAGAGGAGATAAGTTACCGAGATGCCAAATTTCAGCGATAATCGCTCGATAATCATTCGAAAATCGCGATTTTCGATTCCTTGGTTGTAATACAAATATATTAGTTATTATAAATTAGAATTAGAATTAGAAATTTAGGAGGGCATTACTATTACTATTAGCGAGTGTGGGTGAGACGCGAGGGCCGGCATGTGGGCGTGGAGTTAGGGAGAAAAGACGCGAAGGCCACGCGCGGTGAGAGATGGAGAGACACAGACGCGAGAATTGAGGAAAGGAAATCTGATGGGAATCCAGAAATTAATACCAAAGATTTCAGGATGAGACTCGCTCATGTGAACCCGCCTCACTCACACCAAACCAAATACTACCCAACAAAACCCTCCCCTCTCTCTCTCTCTCTCCAATAATCAACCGAACCAATTTTACTCTAGGAGAGAGAGAGAAGAAAAGAACATGGTGATTGAAGAAGGAGATTTCATGAATGATGGAATGGGATGTACTCTATATATAAATGTAAACACACATAAATCTCTAGTTTAGTGGGCATACATAAAAATGGAATATTAAATCAAATTGGTGTACAAAAAATAATTTCACTTGCTAATATAGAATATTACATTTATTTGGCATACTCATAAACTCACTACACGATTCTTCGAGATGTCCTGCCTTCAATCTCAGCGGATACACAATTTTGTATGTTTGTAATTTTAATCGATAATACTTGTGGACATAATGTTCTAATATTGTAGTTATATGATGTAATGCACGTACATGTAGTATTGGTTAATAAAAAAAAGTATAAAACTACTTTATAAAAATAAAAGAATACGAAGATATTAAATAAGTTTGGTGTAAAAAATACATTTCTTGTTATTCATGAAAAATATCTAATTTTATTAATCAAATGACACGTTTATAAAAATATACGCATTGTGAGCTTAAGCTTGACTTAGTGCGGATGACGACCAGAACCCAGGACGGGCAGAAACACTTGCGAGGAGTCAGCCCGGGTACCGACCAGAACAGAAGACGGACAGCTGTTCAGCCCAGCTCGGGTGAACACGAGCAGAACATCCGGATAGAAGGCAAGCCCGGCCAGAGGCAGACGAGCAGGCCAGCTCGGGGACAGAGAAGCTGTCCGGGCAGGAAAAGGAAACTCTACCCAGAAAGGAAGACGCGTAACTTGAGGAGCAAACAAATCAAGTCAAAGATTCGGCGAGATTATTTAGGGTAGTTTCCTGATTTTGTGCGATTTGGGTAGCTAGGGTTTCGCCTATGTGAGGCTATAAATATACATAGCATGTACACTTTGTAGTTGTAGAGTCCATTAGAATTTTGAGTTTATCTTCTTGTATTGCCTTTGATTATTAATCAAGAGAAATTCTTCTCCCAAAAGTTTGTGTCCTTTATTTTTTCTATTCGATTTCTTTTGGTGTTATTCGTGTTCTTTGCAGATCCGTGAATTGGGATCCAACAAGTGGTATCAGAGCTTCAATCGAAGAACATGTCTTCATCATCAGAGTCACCGATGGAAAGAGCTTTGGTCGCGCCGAAACCAGACACCAGAGAAGGCACAGTTACACTCCATTACCCCATGCTCACGAAGAGCAATTACGCCGTGTGGGCGTTGAAGATGAGGGTGAATCTGCAGGCGCAGGGAGTATGGGAGGCCGTAGAGAACGGCGGTGTCGAAGGGCGCAAGGAAAGAATGGCTCTAGCCGCTATCTACCAAGCAGTTCCGGAAGAAGTTCTTCTCATGCTTGCTGAGAAAGATTCCGCGAAGGAAGCATGGAAAACTCTTCAGACCATGCACATGGGCGCAGATCGCGTCAAGGAGGCAAAGGTCCAGACCTTGAAGAGTGAGTTCGAGGTCATGAGGATGAGGGAGAGCGAATCAATTGATGATTTCGCTATGCGGCTCACGTCCATTGTGACCGGCATACGCTCGCTGGGAGACAAGGTGGAGGAGACCACCGTCGTCAAGAAATTCCTCCGAGCAGTGCCTCACAGGTACATGCAGATCGTGACGTCGATCGAGCAGTTCGGCGATCTCAAGACCATGTCGGTCGAGGAGGTTGTTGGTCCTCTCAAGGCCCACGAAGAGAGACTTCGGGGTTACGGTGACAAAGACGAGGAGAAGAACCTCCTGCTCACGCATGAGGAGTGGACGGCCAGACAGCGGAAAACCGGAAAACAGGTCGGAACAGCTTTGGTGGAGAAGTCCGAGGACGCGGACAAGGTCGTGGACGGGGTCGAGGTCGGGACATGCGAGGTCGCGGCAGTGGATCTACCCATCAGGAAGGCACGACCAGGAGAGACAAGAGCACAGTGAAGTGCTACAATTGTAAGAAGCTTGGGCACTTTGCATCTGAGTGCCGGAGCAGGAACCAGGGCGAAGAGGCGAATCTAGCGAGATTCCCAGACGACCAGCCAGCATTGTTGTTTGCCGAGCAGGAAACTCACCTGGACGAACAGAATGGCAAGTGTGACGCTAAGGCCCGGGCAGAAGTGATCAGTGTGCCGATCAGCCCAGGGGCCGGACAGACCTATCCGGAGGAGACCAGCGAGAAGGTTTTCCTCATCGAGGATAAGGTTATTGCAAACCTCCTCGTAGACGGAGAAAAGAAAGTCACGACCGACGTATGGTATCTAGACAACGGAGCTAGCAACCACATGACTGGGGACCGAGCTAAGTTTGAAGAGCTCGATGAGAAGATCACGGGCAGCGTGAAATTCGGCGACGGATCAGTCGTAGAGATCAGAGGCAGAGGGTCGATCCTGTTCGAGTGCAAGAATGGCGACCAGCGTCTGATGACCCAGGTGTATTTCATCCCGAAGTTGAAAAGCAACATCATCAGTCTAGGACAGATGACTGAGATCGGGAACACGGTGTTGCTGCAAGGGTCCTACCTGAAGATGTGGACCAAGGAAGGAGAGTTGTTGATGAAGGTGGAGCGAACACCCAACAGACTCTACAAGATTCTCCTGAAGACATGCCAGCCTGTCTGTCTTATGGCATCGATGGCAGACCCGGCTTGGCTATGGCACGCACGGCTCGGACACGTGAATTTTCATGCGCTCAAGATGATGGGCGAGAAGAAGATGGCCTTCGGGGTTCCCAAGATAGAACACCCCGACCAGCTAAATATCTACAAATGGTTTTGATGTGTTATTTAGGAATTTTCATGTGTCCTTTATTTTTTCTATTCGATTTCTTTTGGTGTTATTCGTGTTCTTTGCAGATCCGTGAATTGGAATCCAACACGCATTAGTCATTACTACGTTAAAATTCCTAAATAAATATCTACAAATGGTTTTGATTTTCAAGATAGTCCATTTTCCAAATAATAGACCTCAGAAAGAAGAGGAGAAAAAAGAAAAAAAAAATCATTGCTCAACGAAAGGTCGTTATAGATAATATATATATATAATAGTTTTTTCCCGTAAACAATAATAATTTTTGTCCGAGGGAGTAGAGAGAGAGAAGAGGTGGGTATTTCAGTCTGCTGGTAAGTAGCTGATCCCTCTGCGAGTGTATCTATCGCTATGGAAAGAAGATGTTCTTCTTCTCTTCTTTCTACAAACCAACTTTTGGGCTCATAAAAGCCAGAGTGGCAGTGCTTCTCGCAGCGCCAACAGCAGACCCAGAAGCACTCAGTTTAAGTCTTAACCCACCGATCTTCCTAACACCAACTCCAGAAACAAACCCACCAAACTTATCTTTCTCTTTTTCCATTTTTAATAGTAAAGATCCAATCTTTCTCCAACAATCTCTCTGCGACGCAGCTCTCAGAGACCACTTCCCACATAACACCTACACCATTTCTTCTTCTTCTTCTTCTTCTTCCTTTTTGAGGGCTTGAGACGATACACGTCAACACTCTGCTCACTTTTGGATCATACATACTCATCCATACATCTATAAGCGAATCTAGATAGATTCCATCTGCGTTGCCAAATTACCGGTATCGGATCCACAGCTGTGGCTACTACACGGTCGCGGCTGCAGCCCTCGGACTCGGGCGCCTTCGCGGACTGGGCCGCCTCCTCGGGCAGGCCCGACGAGCTCTCCCTCGGCTTCAATGCCGCGGGGGCCTCCGCCCCGCCCGCCTGGCCGGGTGGTCCGGCCCGTGGAGCCCCCGGGGCTGTCAATTACGCCATCCCGCCCGAGATGGGCATGGTAGGCCTCCGCGACGTCTTCCTCGTCGCGGGGCCGCACCACGGCCACCTCGCCGATCACCACCACCACCCTCACCCTCACATGAACGGCGTCGGGATGATTCCCTTTGACAGCATCCCTTCCGGGATCCCCACCTCCCGCGGCGGCAGCGGGATGCACCTCTGGCAGAATAGCCAGCAGGCGGGGGGAAACCCTAATTCGGGGGCGGGCGTCGGCGCGTCCACGGCCACGTGCCAGGACTGCGGTAACCAGGCGAAGAAGGACTGCACGCACCGAAGGTGCCGGACGTGCTGTAAGAGCCGGGGGTACGACTGTACTACTCACGTGAAGAGCACGTGGGTGCCCGCGGCTCGTAGGCGAGAGCGTCAGCTCGTCACCGTAGCCGGGGGAGGATCCTCGGGCTCGACCTCCGGCGCTAAGAAGCCGCGTTTGGTCGGGTCTCAGACGGCAACGACGTCGCACACTTCCACTTCGAACACCACTCCTCCGCGGAGCTTCGATACGAGCTCAAGTCATCAAGGTATGCGAACTTGAGATATAGCATTTTTGTGATAGAACATTACAATTAAGACTAGGGTTTCATTGCATTGTTCTGTGCGATGATGAATTTCTTTTGGCAATGCAGATGCGGGGATGAAGGAGACGTTGCCAGGGCAGGTGCGGGCGCCGGCGGTGTTCAAGTGCGTGCGGGTGACGGCAGTGGAGGACGGGGAAGACGAGTACGCGTACCAGGCGGTGGTAAAGATCGGGGGACACGTGTTCAAGGGATTCCTCTACGACCAAGGCGTCGAGAGCAATCGCGAGCCCTTCCCCAATCTCTCCGAATTGCATCTGGGTGGCGGGAGGAACAATGGCGGCTCCGGAGGAGGCGCAACGTCGCCCATCATGGACCCGTCGGACGTCTATGCCGCCTCTAATGGCGGCTTTCTGCAGGGGGGCTCAAGCTATGGTAATCCGATGAACTGATCTTCATAAGATATTCCATATATATATTTATATACGTATATGATCATATCATTCAGGAATGAAAAGTATGAAAAGTGCTGTTCGTAATTTGTGTTCGTTGTAATCTTTTTTGTTCTTGTTCTTGGTATAAATCACTAATGATTTTACATTGTGCATTGCAATTTAATTTGCTAACCTGCATTATTCATATTTCATTTACATATACACAGTTCTATACTTCTATATATGTATATATGTGTGTCATATGGTTTATTTGGATGTACTTGCACT
The DNA here is from genome assembly GCA_954871525.1 of Parietaria judaica. Classification (NCBI taxonomy): domain Eukaryota; kingdom Viridiplantae; phylum Streptophyta; class Magnoliopsida; order Rosales; family Urticaceae; genus Parietaria; species Parietaria judaica. The sequence continues at coordinate 26,154,434 of OX940860.1, read as the reverse complement.
TGTATAGTTATATATCTCTTGGGCTCATGCTAAGGATTATTCAGCTCATACTGTAGAAGAACTTTCTTGAAACTATGCATAGAACACTAATAATTGATACATTACTATCCCAATAGATATTTTCATTATATATATGTATTTTTTGTATATAACCCCACCACATAAGAAAACATATATTTAACCCTATTTACTTTATTGTAGTTGCTGCACTTTCTTCTCAAAATAATTCTCTCATAGGGTAAACCTACAGTGTAAAGCAAGCATTTTTCACCATCGCGAACATAAAGTTGAGGGCAATTAAAAGTATATATTATATTTGAATCTTACCCAATTTAGAATTACTCATCTTTTGTGATTATTATTGGTCAATTGTTGGAGCCTAATATTGCGGCTTAGCACATGTTGTTCGAGTGAGTGATGTGATAAGCTTTGTTGAATTGAATCTTCTTCACTTAACTTCACCACCATTGAAGCAAGCAAATGAGAGCTTGACTATCATCATGGTGCTGCTTCTTGGTTAGACTTTGGCATGGGAAGTGGTTGTGATGTCGCAATCATTTCTTAACAGAAAAATGACCTTAATGCCCCGGCCCACTTATAATTACAATTTACAACTATTGTTTGTGTTTGTGAGTGTATATGTATACATATACACGCATTTTAATTTGTTGATTATGAATTGTACTTTGCTGTTTGTGATTGCGTGGGTTCATCATGAATGTATACACTCTCTTTTGTTGATCACTTTCCTTTTATTGAAGTGTCATGCCAATTGCATTCCAATGCCCCGTAATATTCGTTTGAGAAAAAAAAAATCGATTTCGTTAGTTCTCTGGTGATCACATATTTTGGGTTTGTATGCGATATCCTATGTTTTGAACTACATCATTCTGAGCTAAGCTCCGTTTATTGGATGCCCATGCCACATCGCCGGGAATAATCGGGTTTGCCCTCCAAGACTCCGGGCTTCGGTTTCCATGATTTGTCTTCATTGAAAGAGTAGTCATAGCTAGATATTGAGATATCTTAATTAATAGCTCAATTGTGTTATAAATTATTAGGGCAACAAGCTGCATAAATTCTCTTCAGAATCTTATGGAAGAAATTTATATATTTATTCATATATCTTATAAGCATAGTTTTCATATATATATATATATATATATTTGTTTTCTTGATCTTATTTCAACTGACATCTGCATATTGGTAATGATTTTGCCTAAATGTCTATGCATGCATATATACAATGTATAGACATTTAGTGTTATTTTTTTATGTTCATAATTATATAAGGTAAATATAACGAGGGTTTGATGTAAATTATTATTAATTGTGGTATTAATAGTTTAATGGTTGAGACTTGAGATGCTCGAGACGTGGTGACTTACGCTTTCGGCAATAATATACAACCGAATTTGCATACAATTGTTGACTATTGTCATGTCTTAATATATATAATGCCTTCGCCTTTTATTTTTCTATTATATTCCCCCTTTATTTTATTTTTTTCACACATGCTGTCCCCTTGAAACACTGTCTCTAAATATTTTAGTAATTAGTAGTTGGATATCACCATGTGATTTGCATTATCATCAATTATAATTATATATCTTCATCGTCAAATAATTATTATTATATATATATATAATCTGTGTGCTAGCTAGCTGCAATTAATTTTACTGTGTGTTCATGTCGTTGTTCCTTCTTTTATTTATTTCTATTAATTACTATATATATGTTCTATCATTACGATCAGCTGTGTCTGAATATATATAGTTAGGCCCTTGGGGAATTCAAGTGGGTATATATTTATCATCTAATTCCCTATGTCTATCTCTCTCTCTTCATGTATAACACATATACGTTTTTATGTTATGAGAATATGATTTAGGATTCAGTTTTCTAGTAATATACACATTTTAGTTACTTAATTATCTGCTCTTTGTTATCTATTATCTTCTTGCTAGATTTGTATGCACATGTTCTTTGTATATGGATCGTACCTGTTTATATATCCTATTGTTTTGTTCTATAGTTAATCCATATCGGAGAATTACACATGGCATTTCAGTAATGTATATAACGGTTTTGCACTAATTAATAATAGATGATCCGTTTCCATGTTTTAATGAAATTTTAGCCACATAATATTGGGTCATTGTAGATGTTATTCGTTTTGCATTATCATATAGTTGAGCATAGGCATTTTTTATGTTTTTATTTTGAACTCCCATGACCTAATTAATATCTTATGTATATAGTTCACTTTTGTGAGTGACAATTCATTATGAAATCTCATGCATTTTACTGTACATCTGACCTTTATGTGAGGATTCATCTTGTTATAGCTCGAGTACAAAACACAGATTTCGCGACACTATGCACGGCGGTTTTTTTACTTTCTTTTGTGTAATCTACTGTCATGTGCAAGCTTGCACGGCGGTTTTGACAACCTTCGTGCAAAATGCTTGCATAACGGTTTCAAGCGCCATTTCTTCCCGTGGTGTGTGCTTAAATGACATTAAAATATCGCCATTTGATTAGTTTTTATAAAAAAATTTCTCGCCTCTTGTTGCCTCAGCGGTGGTATTGTATTTGCGCGATGGCTTCTTACCGTCCTGCAATGTTTATATTTTTTTTTTCTAAAACTGTTGCCCCGCCGCAGCAACTTTGGTGTTTTATCTTTGCACAACGGTTTTTCCAAAACCGACCATCGTGCAATCTTACTTTGCATGACGGTTTCGCTGAATCATTGTGGCAAGTCCGTAGTCACTAATGTATGTATAGTTAATTTAGCTTCGTAACCATCTTGTCCTTTAGTGTTTTTTGAACATAGTTACATAGATAATGGTGCAAAGGCATCTTGTATAAAAGTCAATGTTGCCTTTTGGTAAACCCTAGGGTTAATAGAAAATATAATTGAATATTTATGTGTATAAATATTGTGACTTTATATATATAGTATATGTATTGCATGGCTTGTGTTTGATATTTTCACGTACGCTTTGCATATTGCAGTTCAGTGGTTTCCATTGCATGTCGCTGCTCCTGATTAAATTATGTAAGTTTTTTTTCTCAAGTCTAAATCAAGTATAATAATATATAAGAATTTGCATATTGTTTATGAGTAAAAAAACCCTAGGAAGAACTAGTTTTGAGTCAATCATGTGAAGCGTGGAGTATCACAGTTACGATGACGATGACGTGCACTTTAAGTGGTGGAGGGTTTTCTCTTCAGTTTTACCATGTATATATACATATATATATATACACACATATGTATGTATGTGTGGTTTTAGTGCTGCTTGACCAAACTAGAGAATGAGATTCTAAGAAGCTGTTCTAGTCATTGTCCTTTTACTTTAACCTACTTATCTTAATGATTTGTTGCCAATTGTGGGGGTACATAATAATATATATACTATTATATAATTATATATACGTGTATACTTTATCTTCTAGATTATTATTTTTTTCTTTCGGCTGAAAAATATATATATATATATATATTTGTCGCAATGAATATGATTTTTTGTCTTCTTGATAGTTATATGATATTCGTTTTTGACTCGTAATTAAGTAACGTTACAGTTTTTTTTTAGACAAAAGTAACTTTACAACTTATTACAAGGGAAATTTAATTATTTTGTTAGAGAATCTTTTCCTTATATATAGTTTGCTTTATTGTTTTGTTTTGTTTTGTTTTTAAATAATTACTCGTGGTAGAGGCTCTTCAATTAATTCAAGCAATTATGTACAAAATATGCTTTTAACAGAATATTTAAAAACGTGGCAGAATACGGGTGATGTAGACTACTAGCTAGGGCAATTATTATCAGTACACAGTTTCTGTTTTCGATACACCAAAAATTCCAATTTGTTTATATATATAAGCATATTTTTAGTGGCATTTAATATAGATAGTTGCTTGTTACCGGTTTGTGGGTTAAATATTTCTTGATCCAGCAATGGACAATTAATTGAGACCTTTATTATTGCTCTTAAAAAGTAAAGTAGAGAGAAATATAATCAATGCTTGAAAGTGGCGTGTAGTACAAATAGTGAACATATCTATATAATTATTAATTATACATTGCTGAGAAAAAGGTACTGTTACTGTCTGAAGATGAATAATAGAGTTATGGCGTTTTGCGTCTCCATGCATATATATATATTTCATTAATATAATATATTTTGACACCTTGTTTCCGTAATTAATGGCAAACATTGTTGTATGAGACCGTATTTTCTTCGTTGTGTTTGCATGATTCGAACTGAGGAATGTTTAGAATAGCGTGTAGAGAGAACTATAGATTCGTTGAGATTTTACTTAAAATGGTAAAAAAATGAAACAGAATTATTTTGTAAGAGTACTTTCTTTCATTTTGATGGCTAAGTAACTTAATCTTGAGTAGAAATCAGTTTAGGCGACCATTTTTCAGGTAGCCCGTGGCCGGTTTAAAAAAAAAATAAAGTGCACTTTCCCGGTGACGTTAGCTATCTCGATCAATTGGGTAACCTCTAGGTAGCGGCTGGAAATTAGTTTCCGTGGCTAGTTTGCCGGTTGGGCGTAAGTTAAGACGCCGAGCCCGAGGTGAAACTTGTTTTTTTAAATCCCTTTGAAACCCCAAAAACATCTAGCCTCGGGCTGTTGTTTCTGGTGGGACTTGCGCATTTTTAACTGCCGTTCGCTCTAGTAGACATCAATCATAAAAAATGATAAAAGTTTCCACGATCAACTAAACCAAAGTGGAAATAATTTTTTTATTTACTATTGTTGTTACAAAAATGGAAATATTAAAAAGGTACATTTTTATTTTATTAAATTTTGATGGTTGGAATTTGCGAAGAAGAATTGTGAGATTCGGTTTCAAACAAAGCGAGAAAACAGTAGTCACTGACTAGGGAATCGGAATTGAAAATATATATTATTATATTTATATATACTAGAGAGATTTTGAACGCCAAATGCAAAGTGGGGTTCGCCCTAAACCCTAGGTAGACCTAGCCTAGGCTAGGCTACACTGAACTCTCTTCTGCTACATTTGATTTATATTCAGTTTCTTTCTTGACCTACTCTCAAGTCTCAACCTATATAATACAACTTTATATATGTAAGAACCTAACCAACGGCACGCAAGAGCGTTTTGGGCCTTACGGGCCTGCGGCCGGTGCGGTTTTGTGGACGCCTTGAGCCGTGTGGCAGACGTGGTCGCTTGAAGTTTTGTTATCCATAATGTGTGAGATGAGAGCTTGATCGGGCGTCGGGACAAACTACTCCCGGTTTAAGACCACGGGCGTGAATTTCGTGAGAAGTTAATTTTTTTGAAAAATGTTAAAAAAGGAGAGTAGGTTCGCGACAGATTCCTTTTATTCAGTCCACGAGCATGATTGCCGCGATAAGTTTTAATTTTTGAAAGGACGAGTGAGAGGAGAGCCCGTTCGTGGCAGACCGAAGACTCCACGTTCAGTCAACGCGGGCATTCGGGCACGATGTGGTTATGTAATTTGATGGAAATATATATTATATATATATTGCAAGATTGTAACTTTGGGCCTATTTTAAATCAATTTATATATAGACATACACACGTATGTATGGTAGCTTGTGCAAGTATGAAATAACTCTAGAGTACGGTAGAATTGATATATATATATATATATATGTGTGTGTGTGTGTGTATCTTAAGAAATAAGGCCTATAGTATAATACTAATATTATATGTATAATATAGATTTCTGTGATCAATGGGTCTTAATTCTAATAAGCAGTTGGTAGTTGAGTATTTTGTTTTCCTTTACGTTGCCAATTTGAAGAATGTCTCTGTTCATCTCAAAGAGACAGTTTCCGCATTTGGGTGTGGATCAATTATGATGAGTATTCATATTTGTTTTACGTATAAAGTGTGGAATATAATTATAGCAATGCTATAGTTGCACAAGCCACAAACAGTTATGAGCAGAACCACCAATTCAATTTACGACAGTCTCTTCACATGGAAACATTATACATACATACATACATACATACATACATACATACATACATACATACCAGTCAGACTGGTAATTACTAATTAGCATATTTTTTTTTTTGAAAGAAATGGAATTTCATTAAGATTAGGGCCTTAAATCCCTTTGAACATACAAATCGAGCCACTCCGTGCAAGTACAAGACCAAAAGTCTGAGGTCCCCTCGGGTATACAAGATTTAGCTAACGATATAGCAACTTCGTTACATTTTCTAGGGATCCACCTAATTGTTCCCGCCGGCGCCACCTTGTTTAGTAAACCTTCAATGCTCCGAATGATTGGTCCTTGCAAGCTATTGAAAGCTTTTCCATTGACAAGTTGAATAGCCCGGATGCAATCGGATTCCACCACCGAGATTAGCCAACCCCGGTCATAGGCGAATTGGAGCCCATGGAGAATGGCCGTATTCCGCCGTCAACACCGAGTCCACTACACATAGCCGCGCGGCCGTAACACCAAGAACCGTGCCTCGATAGTTCCTTACAACTCCTCCTACCGCCGCGGACCCGTGCTCTCCCGTCCAAGCCGCATCCACATTAAGCGTGAGCCCCCCATTTTCCGCTCCCCTCCAAGAAGACTGCCGAGACAATTCATCGCCATTCACCCACGATTCCGTGATTCTCGTGGCCTTCTTGAAACTTGCGAACCATCCCGCCGTCTCTTCAATCCACATCTCCGGTCTTTTTGAGTAATTCTCAAAAAGTTTGAGGTTCCGGTCCTTCCAAGACGCCCACACTAATCCGCAATAAAGTACCAAGTTCGCCACGGAAAGGGTATCCAAAGCCCGAAGACATAGCTCTTTTATGGGGATCACCCCCGTTTTTTCGATCCATCGTTGTAACGCTGAGCTTCTCCATATAGCTTGCGCTCTTTCACAACCCCAAATCGCATGTAGGCTATCCTCCGGGAGTGCTCCGCAAAATTTACAAAAAGGTAGGCAGTCAATCCCTCTACCGCGGAGCGTGCCTAGCGTCGGTAGAACGTCGAACCACATCCGCCATATTAGATGTTTGACCTTAGGGGGAATTTGAAGCCCCCACATAGTCTTCCACCAACGTGGCTCTTGAGAGCACGAGCTCGATGGACCATCGCGGATAGCCGATCTCGCAAGCCGATAGCCCGACCGAACCGTGTAGTTCTCGTCCTCCTCTATGAGAAGTATGTATTTAATTTTTATAATTTTCTCTATGAGAAGTAATTAAGTACCTGATGAGGGTCGACATAGAAAAGTAGCAATTGGGAGAGGCACATGGGAGTCAAATGAGTGCCCCATTTACATATGTAAACTTGGCCAATAATGTCACATGTTCTTACACTAAATATATCTAGTAATGCGAGAGTCCATTGTAACCTTGGCCGATAACGTCACTCTCATTAAAAAAAAAATAATCTTAAAGACTTTGGAAAAGAGAAATTGACTGATGTCAAACTATTTTTTCCATTATAATACGTACTAATTTCCGTGAATTTTTATGGAGTCGTCATATATTCACATTATTTGTATCCAAAATTCCACATACGAAGTTAAAATTACTTGTAGCGAAATGTTACCGAGAGAACATGTTTCTCTCATGTCGCCGAAGTCGTGATCAACAACATAATTAGGATTAAATTGCATGACTATTTTTTTTTTTTTTTTGTTAATGTAGACAAACAAACTAAAAGACAAGTAATTATCTTTTATTATGTTACATACTTACATACTTACTTTTTAAAATCTTGATTTCACTCCTAACAGAAAAATAATGCAGGTTTAGTAATTTCATTTTGTTAATGTGAGGGTTTTCATCTTCTACTTTTATGAGAAGTCATAAAATCCAAAAACTCGAATATACTTTTTCCGCAAAAAAATATATCATATCTTAAACGAGTGAAATTCAGAAAATAGAAAAAGAGCATTAAATAATTTGAAACTCTTCAAGCTAATTTTGTAAAGACACTTGAGGTTTTTTTCTTAAGTAATATGTATCTATTGCAATTAGCAATGCTGACTATGCAATTTTAATATTTTTGGAATAAAACAATAACTTCGTGCAAATTTTTTTTTCATAATTTTTTTTTTGTACTAAATTTCTTAAAAATCGGACAACATTTTTGTCTTATATTAACAGAATCCAGCACTTTTTGCATCCATTTAGCCTTTTGTTTCTTCAATTAAACAGGTTTTAGGAATTCTCAATGAGAATTATTAGCAGACAGAACGTACTGTAACTGTATCGCCGTTGTGTGCTTTTTGAAGTCTATTAATTTTTTAATTTTTATCTTTCTCAATAAATATATATTTGATAACATAATAGTATTCTCGAGCATTGTAATGTTTTTTAGTTTTAATTTTTTTAAGCATCATTATCTGGATGTATATTTTACTCTTAAATATTTATCGAATGAAAGATGATCAGTAAACAAGAAAATAATAATTAATGTATATACAGAGGCGGACCCACGTACATTTGGGGTGGCTGATGTCACCCCACATTTCTGGAATTATTTTTATATCTATAGGTATTTTAAATGTAAAAAGAATAAAGAAATATTATCTTTCTCCCTCTCCTTACTATTGTCACCCCTACTTTCTCTTTGAAATTACTATTGTGACTCTCACTCTGATTTCTCAGTTTTCAATGAGAGTATCATATTAGTATTTTAATTAAAAATAATAAAAAATAGTAAATTACTCTCATTCACTCAATCACACATACATTAGCGCCTGAACCTATTTATCTTTTACCCTCAACTTAGCTTTCTTATATTAATATATCATATTAATTTTATCTACTTTTTTGCACCTTCATTTTTATCATATATGAAGATTTTTATTTATATTTTCACAGCATCTATCCAATGAAATAAATGAAATTTTCATTTTTCTATTTACATTTTATACACCCCATAGTAATATCGTATTACAATTATACTTGTAAAGTCGAAACATTTTTTTTGTTCATATAACTATCAAGGTATATGTATAATGTACAGTAAAATGTATTCTCAATTTTTTAAAATTTAGCGCGACCTGATTTGATAAATACTCATAAAAAATAAATATTAGAAAGTTATTTTTAATTGTTTTAAAAAATCACTATTTAATTAAAGAGTGTTAACGAGTTTTTTTTTTTACTAATAAAAAATTATTAAGAATAGTTCATTAGTTTATAGTTCGCCACCCCCGACATGTAATCCTGGGTCCGCCTCTGAGTATATATATGAAAATACCAAACAAAAGACTATTATAATTTATTCAAGTGATATTACTGGTCAAGATTGTATGTACTTGAACTACAAGATATATTCGCAGTGTAAAAACAGCTTTTACTTTTGACCGCAATTATATACGGATGCAATTTCCGTGTCACGCTCAGGTCGAACTGAAGACATAAAATCGTTTAATTAGTTTATTATTGGGCCATACATTTCCTATATATAAAGTATTGTTCTAAATATCGATGTCGTTTCCCACTCTCCATTTTTCGGATATATCGCTTGCCGACCGGCATGCCGACGGATAAATCTGAAGAAATGGATATATCGCTTGCCGATAATACCGCATAAATTTCACGGATACATATATCGCTTGCCGATCGAAATATCGACAGATATTTTGGAAAATATTTTTAGTATTTCAATCATATTTTTATATAGTTTCTAAATTACCTATTTAATATATATGATGCATTGTTATAGCCTAGAAAATACACTCATAAGTCATAACATAACATAAACGTATAACATAAAAGTCATAACTCATAACATAATGTCAACATATAACATAGAATAAGCATAGCATGCATTATAATAAAAGTCATAGAGTACAACAAACATATACGAAATACAAATATCATGATAATAGTCTGAAACCGTAACGAATAATAATTAAAAGAAGCTGGACGAATGTGGCGGATGGAATATGTACGGCTGCTCGGCCTAGTAAGCACAATATTGATACCACAAGATCACAGAAGCGTCGTTAGCCAGGTACCTCTGTACGTGCATCTCGTAATTATACTAGTTCAAAATTATCTATTTTCTAATTTAAAAGTTTTAATTATATTTATTTAATAATCTTATTATTATAAAATTATAAACTTCTAATATTAATATATGTATAAATATATTTTGGGCTAGTTTTTGTGGTTAAAAACTTAATGTTATTTTTTATATAACTTTGATATAACTTTCTAATAGTATATGACAAATATAAATACTTAGTAAATCAAACTAATGTAAAAGACTCAGTTGAAAAATAAAATTGTTAAGTTAATTTAAAATGTATGGTGTACGTTTAAGGGTTTTGTTTATATTGATTTGATTTGGGATTGGACGTGAGACCCACAATGAAGGGTTTTATACTGATTAGTGATTAGAATTTATGAATTGAAACAATAAAATCGTGGGACCCACAACTTTATTCTTATTTTATTATTTACTCTTTTCTCTGGGTCATCGTCTTCTTCATTATATTTTTTGGCCGAGCTGTGCAAAAATGGAGGAACTTGGATCCAAGCAAAAAGCGAGCATCTTTTCCCCCTTTTTGTTCTTTAAAGTTTAGGGGGAAAATGAGTTAGGGTTCGAAGTGTGGGCTTTCAATGGTGATAATTTTAATTTTTTGAGAAATTCGACCCTTATATTGTCGTTTTTGTGCTAAACGACACGAACGAAAGATGAGGGGCAGACCAACGACATATCTCGATATAACGGAAAACGACAGCGAAATCCCTGAAATATCGTATCGCATTTCTTATTTTTTAGGCAAGTCGTACGTATATATCGACGACATATCCCGATACTTGAAACCATGATATAATGGTGTACCGGCGTCATGACGTAAGTAAATTATTGTGATAGTCACACTAAAGTTTTTACTTTCGACGATTGAATCAATGATTAGCTAAAACGCACGTTTGTGGGTGAAAGAATATGGGTGGAATGTGAAATAATATGAACATTATTGAGATTCATTTAGGCCATGATCACAATTTGTAAGTTTGTAAAATTTGTTTCTTTCTCAAAAGTGATTTGTAATCATGATTTACCAACACATTTGAACTTTTGTTAAAAGAGAGAAATAAAAAAATAAACATTAACAACTTCGATCTTGAAAAAAAAAACTTTTGTAGTGCTTGGAAACGTTTTGTATTTTCATTTTGTGTTTGATTTTTTTTTTTAAAACAGATTTATAAAAATATTTTGAAAATGTGATTGGATACTGTTTTGTTAGATTGTTTAAAAAAAAAAATTAATTGTCATTAGTTTAACATAAGAAACAATGAGAGTAATATTAATAATTATATTGATAAATATATATGCAACTATCTATAACTATGATATAAATTAATAAAAATAATAGATATAGATACAAAATTCAAATAATAATAGTGTAATATATACGAAAATATATGCAACTATAACTAAAAAATAATATATTTATTTCATAATATAATTATCGTATATTTATTGAATTCTTTCACGTGTTAGAATTGTAATATTTTTATTACAAGTATACATGAGAAACAAAACGAAGGAATTTAGTATAATAAAAATAATTTTTCATTAACCAAATTCATCTTATAAGTTAATTAAAAATAATTAATATAATCATAAGCTACCAAATCATGCATCATGCCCAACATTAGCCATAACATTAACAATAACAAAAAAAATGTAGCATACAAAGTACAATTAAGCACAATTTAATAAATAGGAAAAATGTCCTTTCAAACTCTTATAACAAGAAAGAAAATGAAAACACCTCAAGAGGTGTTTTTATTTTGTGTGTAAAAAGAAAAAAAATAAAAAGGTATTTTGAGAAAATATTTTATAAAAAAAAAATAACCAATCAAGTTTTTAGCTATTTTATTGTATAACTTTATTCTCAAAATGCAAAATCATTTTGGAAATGGAATCCAAACACTATGTCATTGTGAAATAACATAATTATATATCTATTCAATATATATATATATATATATATATATATATATATATAAAGTAGTTATAGACTACAACGGAACCCAAATAAAAATTGGGACGCAAGAAACTGATTAAAATTATAAATAAGACTAGAGTCTAGAATGAATGAAACAAATAATTTTTCGATGATCCAGCAAATTGAAATCTCTTTTTTTTTTTTGAAAACAGCAAATTGAAATCTCTATTTCATCAAGGGAATTAAGATTTTATTTCGCAAAAGTCTTTATAATTAACTCATAATTGACCCTATTTATATTATTATATATAGTAATATTAATAGTTATATTGACGATGTGAACCTATTTGTTATAAATGAATGACTATAATAAAAAGGAATAAGTTCTTTAAAAAACGACAAAAGATCCTATTAATAATAGAGTTTACTACAAGTAAAAGAAATGCAATCATTTAATTCGTAAGTGGAGAATTGAAATGGTTCGATTCTAAAGTCTAAAAGCCACTGCTTTAGGAATTTTGAGTACAAGCCCACAGTGATAAACTATGTTTAGGGTTGGTTGACATAGACATGCACTAATCACACTGTAAATGAGCATTTGAAACCCTAACAATGTGGAGAATTCCAAAAAGTTGACATGCCACTATGTCAATCGTCAAAAGTGATCAATATTTATTTGCTTCTTTTCTCACAATGAAGCTCAAAATATATATTTAAAATTGTGTGTGTGTGTGTTGAGAGTATATAGTGTTATTTAATACATTTTTTTATTCTTTCAAAAGGGAACCCTAGTGTTTGATGGCATAACTATCTATGTGCACTAATCCTTAAAGGTGCTTAATGATTACATTTTATGTGAGATGAGAAAACGGAGCTTTTAGTTATATTTTATTTATAGAATTTTTAAAATAAATTTAAAGATAACATGGGTGCATCATTTGTGATTGTATGTTTGAGTGGCTTGTTGTGCCTTAAAATGTCATACAAAAAGGCCAAAAAGCGTGGTGTTGCCCAACAATTTTTCGGTTAATGTTTTCTTGTGGGCCTCCAACGGCTCGTTGGTTGAGCCCACAATAAACTGGGCAGAGCCCGCCGGTAACTCGCTTTTGGTGACCATGCATGCAATCATCGCACTAAAAGCGAATCGTATTCCCAGATCCAGTATTACATTTTATATATATATATTAATATCTACATAATTCTTCAAAATCTCTATAAAATTGTACTTTAATATTTTTTTAAGGTCTATGTCTATTTTTTTTTCTCGGAGTATTCTTTAATTTTTTATTAAAAAATTCCATTGGTATACCCGTAAAATCGATCGGCACTAGAGCTGCAACTGGCGACCAGCTCTTGCCGTTCGCGACGTCTCGCGGCGAGCTCCGGCGGTTCGCGACGTCTCGCGATTCGGCGTCGAAAATTGCGACCAGTCGCGATTCGGTGCATAATCGCGACTCTCTCTCTCTCTCCCTCTCTCTCTCGTTGTCTCACATATCTCTCTCTCTCGCAGCCATCGCGAGCATCGCGACCTCCCCCAACCGCGACTCGTCGCGACTTCTACAGTGACGATTTTTGGCGACTAAGTCGCGACTTGTCGGGACACCGCGAGTTGCACCTCTAATCGGCACATTCGATAATGGTTCTTGTTAATGCCTGAAATTAGATTAACATAGAATCCGGCCCACTAGCCTATCCGCAAATGGTTTCTAGAAAATTTGCCTCGTTCCATGAACCTGGAAAAAGAGATAAAAAAAAAGGAGATTTTGACGCGCTAAGTGCTCGCTTCTTCGTTTTTGGCGGTCCGGAAAGCAGTCCCCGGGGACCTCGCTCTGATCCCTGAACCTGAAAAAGGAGTCTGAAAAAGGAGATTTTGACGTGCTAAGTGCTCGCTTCTTCGTTTTTGGCGGTCCGGAAAGTAGTCTCCGGGGACCTCGCTCCGATCCCTGAACCTGAAAAAGGAGACTAAAAAAAGGAGATTTTGACGCGCTAAGTGCTCGCTCCTTCGTCTTTGGTGGTTCGGAAAGTAGTCTCCGGGAACCTTACTTCGATCCCTGAACCTGAAAAAAAGAGAAGGAAATGTGAACTTTAGAGACGGGCGGAGGTGGGACCTCCGTCGCCCACTCCGACGCTCAACATTAGTCCGGATTTTTAGGTGTCGGGAAGTGAAAATATGAACAGAGGTTTTCTCGGCTCGGGAATGGCTTACCGATTGTGGCGGGGGTGCCCTCGTATTTATAGAGGGTGGAAGGTTCGATTTCATGCCTTCGGGGCGCGCGGCGCGCCCCGAAGGCATGATTTTTCTTTCGGGGCGCGCGGCGCGCCCCGAAGGCATGTTTTAGGCCGGGCCGAGTCGACATTTCCCGAGCGAGTCCGGTTGACTTTCGTTGACTTTCTTGGTTGACTTTCGTTGACTCTCTTGGTTGACTTTCGTTGACTTTCTTATTTGACTTTCGTTGACTTTCTCGTTTGACTTCTCGGGTCAGCCCGTTGACTTTTGTTGACTTTCTCGGTTGACTTTTGTTGACTTTCCCGTTTGACTTCTCGGGTTAGCCCGTTGACTTTCGTTGACTTTCTCGGTTGACTTTTTCGGGTCGGGCCTGTTGACTTTTTATTGACTTTTCCAAAGCGGGTCAAAGTTGATTTAGTATGCCTTTTTCTTGGGCCTCTTGGGCGCTTTTTTCGTTTGGACCTTAATTTTTCTAGGCTCTGAAAAATGCGCATAACATTAACCCCCCAGTTTCTTGCGAGATTGCATCTTGCGGGAAACTTTATGCTTTAAGTCACCTTTGTCAAGTTGCCGGAGTTAATATTCGACTTTTGATATTTTTGTAAGGTTTTGCGCCTTAACGTCTTACTTTCTCGTCTTCGCACTTCAGCATCTTACTTCTCGGTCTTTTGCGTTTTAGCGTCTTACTTCTCGGTCTTTTGCGCCGTAGCGTCTTATCTTTATATTTTATCGGATTTCGCGTCTTAGCGCTTATCATTCCGAATTTTGCGTTTGAGGCCGTAGCGTCTTTTTAGTATATTGCCGAGTTTCTGCGTTTTAGCGTCTTACTTCTCGGTCTTTTGCGCCGTAGCGTCTCATCTTTATATTTTATCGGATTTCGCGTCTTAGCGCTTATCATTCCGAATTTTGCGCCTGAGCGTCTTATGTTTATATACATATATTTACTCTTAATTATTTATTTTTACAAGTTAATCTATTTTGGCAAATCATTGTTAACACTTGGTTTTCAAAGTTTTCTAAACGAAAATCAAGAATTCGCATGAGTCAAAAAATGCTTGCGTCCCAAAAAGGTAACTTAAATAATTAATTAAAGTAGATGCACAAAAAGGCTTTGTCGAGCCTCGTTCATTTATCAAAAGAGGCGTTACATATATAGGCAGTCGGAGCTAATTCTGTGCCTTACTCATCAAAATGCATTACATAGGGGTTACTACTGGTGATACTGCTTCAGATGCTGGACGTTCCACGGGTGCATGATTTCTTTCCCGTTCATTTGTTCGAGGCGATACGTGCCATCGCGGATGACTCTGCGGATACGATACGGTCCTTCCCAAGTCGGGCCGAGGACGCCTGCTCCGAGCACTTAGGTGTTTGGTCCTACCTTCCTCAGGACCAAGCTTCCTTCGCTGAAGCGACGAGCTTTTACTTTGGAATTGTAGTGACGCTCCACTATCCTTTTTTGAGCAACTAGGCGGGTGTATGCATCGTTTCGCTTTTCTTCTATCAAATCGAGTTCCTGACACAAGGCTTCGTCGTTCTTTTCTTTGTCGAAGTATTCTACCCGTGGTGATGGGACTGCTATCTCTGCCGGTATGACCGCTTCGACGCCGTAAGTTAGGGCGAATGGAGTTTCTCCGGTAGCATTGCGGGTTGTAGTTCGATACGCCCATAAGACCGACGGAAGTTCCTCAGCCCATTTTCCTTTCTTCTCGTCCAATTTCTTTTTTAGAATCGTTTTGATATCTTTGTTCGCTGACTCGACCTGTCCTTTTGCCTGGGGGTAGATCGGGGATGAGAATGTGTTGCTGATTCCGAGTTCATCGCAGAAGGCCCGGAGGTTCACGTTGTCAAATTGCCTCACGTTATCTTTGATTAGCGATTCGGGTATCCCGTGGCGACATATTATGTTTTTCCAGATGAAGTTCGTGGTGTTGGCTTGTGTGATTTTTCCGATCGGCTCCGCCTCGACCCATTTCGTGAAGTAATCGACAGCGACAATTGCATATTCGAGTCCTCCGGGTGCCTTAGGAAGTTTTCCGATCAGATCGATTCCCCATTTTGCAAAGGACGGGGAACCATGACTGGGCATAACGGGACTGCGGGCTGTCGGGGGATTTTGGCAAAACGCTGGCATTTGTCGCAATCCCGGGCCATCTCGTGAGCATCCTTTTTGAGGGTCGGCCAGAAATAGCCTTGCTTGAGGACTTTCAAGGCGAGGGACCGACCGGCCGAGTGATTTCCACACACGCCTTCATGAATCTCCCGCAGGACACGGTTTGAATCGATGTTGGAAAGGCATTTGAGTAGCGGTTGTGAGAATCCCATCTTGTATAGGGTGCCCCTGTTCATCACGTATCGGGTAGCTCGGTACTTGAGTCGCTTAGCCTCTTTGCGGTCCGCGGGTACGGTCTCGTGCATCAAGTATTTTATTAACGGTGTCATCCAGCTTTCTTCGGCTTCGACGCTGATCGATAAGACTAGAGTTTTCTCAATTGATGGTCGTTCGAGTACTTCAACAGGGACTCTTCCTAGTTCTTCGTCGTCCGCCCCCGAGGCCATGCGTGCCAGTGTGTCGGCCTCGGTGTTCTCATCCCGCGGGATTTGCGCCACTTCGTACCAAGAGAGAAATTCCAACCGGCGATGGGCTTCGGCGAGATATGCCACCATGTTATCTTCTTTTGCTTGGTATTCTCCGAGGACCTGTTTGGCAATAAGTTGCGAGTCACAGTATATCTCCATATTCTCCGCTCCAAGTTTCTGGGCGATCTCGAGCCCGGCGAGCAAGGCTTCGTACTCGGCTTTGTTATTTATGGCCCGAAAACCGAATCTGACGGCGTACGGAGTTTTCCCCCTTCTAGATTGGTGAACACTATGCCTGCCCCCGATCCGTGGATGTTAGAGGCGCCATCGACGTGCATGCTCCATATTGGTCCTGTGGGATCTGTCTTTCTCTTTAGCGGCGGGGACCTTTCCTTTGGCTCCTGACTCGTTAATGTCTCTGTATCGTACGTGAATTCCGCAATGAAATCGGCCACCGCCTGCCCTTTGATCGCCACTCGGGGCTGGTATTCTACGCCGTATTCTCCCAGCTCTTGTGACCAGATGGCCATTCGAGACGAAGTCCCTTTGAGAAGGGCCTTCCTAACAGGATGCTCGGTTCGAACAACGATCTGGTGAGCTTGAAAATACGGTCGGAGTTTCTTGGCAGCTGTGACCAGGGCGAGAGCCAACTTCTCGATTTCCATGTACCGAGTTTCGGCATCTAGAAGTGCCTTGCTGATGTAGTAAATCGGTAGTTGCTTCCTTTCTTCTTCTCGGACGAGGACTGCGCTGACCGCCCTTGTTGATACCGAGAGGTACAGATACAATGTTTCTTCGTTCCTTGGTTTCGAGAGTAATGGCGGGGATCTGAGGTAATTTTTGAGCTCTTGAAAGGCCGCCTCACACTCTTCGTTCCAAGCGAAACCCTTCCCGCCCTTGAGGGCCTTAAAGAAAGGTTGACATCGGTCCGTGGCTTTTGACACGAATCGTCCTAACGCGTTGATTCTTCCGTTAAGGCTTTGTACTTCTTTGATTTTCTGGGGGATTTTCATCTCAAGTAGCGCCTGAATCTTCTCAGGGTTGGCTTCAATTCCGCGTTGGTTCATTATAAACCCCAAAAATTTTCCCGACTCGACTCCAAACACACATTTGGTAGGATTTAACTTCATTTGGTATCGTCGCAGTAGTGTGAACGCCTCTCGGAGGTCTTGGACGTGGTCGGTCACCTGGAGACTTTTGACGAGCATATCATCGACGTATACCTCCATGGTCTTCCCTATAAGCTTTGCAAACAACCGGTTGACCAGGCGTTCTTATGCCCGAATGGCATAACCTTGTAACAGTACAGGCCGCGATCGGTGGTGAACGATGTGTGTATCTGGTCCGGCTCGTGCATTCGAATCTGGTTGTACCCTGAGTATGCGTCCATCATGCTCATGAGCTGGTGACCGGCAGTGGCGTCGACGAGCTGATCGATTCTTGGGAGCGGGAAACAATCTTTTGGGCACGCCGCATTAAGGTCGGAGTAGTCTATGCAGATTCGCCACTTTCCGTTGGGTTTCTTGACCATTACCACGTTGGATACCCATTCGGGATATGTAACTTCTTTGATGAAATTGGCAGCTATGAGCTTGTTGACTTCTTCATTGATTGCTTGATATCGCTCGGGGTTGAAAGCCCGTCTTCGCTGTATCTTCGGTATTTTTCCTTTCTCGATGTTCAGTCGGTGAACGGCAATCTCGGGATCGATGCCCGGCATACTGCATGTGACCAAGCAAAGATGTCTTTGAATTCTCGCAAGAAAGCGATCAACTGGGTTTTTATCATGGTCGGTAGCTGAGCGCCGATCATGACTGTTCTTTTTGGTTTTTCTTCGTCGACGACGATCGGGGTTACGTCTGATGACGGTTCCATGGTGGGTTTACGTCGCTCGCCCCTCAGGTCGAGTTCCGTGAATATTTGAGTTTCGTCTGAATCGGCGTGGCAGTTGTCGTCTATCTGGAAAACCGCGTTGACCTCCAGGTCGATCGGGACATTTTTCATGCTCTGAGCGTAACACGCCCTTGATTCTTTTTGGTTTCCGCGCATCACGCCAATCCCGCTAGTGGTGGGGAACTTCACCAACAAGTGGAAGGTAGATGTGATGGCCTGCAGGTTATTGAAGGTCGGTCTTCCCAGGATGATGTTATATGCTGATGGTTGGTCCACTACCAAGTAGGTAATCATCCTCGTAATTTGCGGGCCTCCTTCCGATCCAAAAGTCGTTGGTAGTTCGATGGTTCCTTCGGTGACTACCGGCTTCCCGTTGAAGCCGTAAAGGGGTGTCTTTACTGGTGTGGACGAGACTTTTCCTAGGTTCATACGGTCTAAGGCCGTTTTGAATATAATGTCTGCTGAGCTCCCGTTGTCAATTAAGACTCGCCGTATTACATTGTTGGCAATTTGAGTTTCGACCACGATAGCGTCATTATGAGGGTGCGATATGGCTCGGGCCTCATCTTCTGTGAAGGATATGGTCTCGCATGACATGATCGATGGCGGGGCCAAGTGGCTAGTCATATTGACCTGGTGCGCCTCCCTGTTTCCATCTAAAGCCCGTGCGTACTTCTTCCGCTTTTGACCGGAGTCACCTGTTTCGGGACCCCCGAGAGTGGTCGAGACCACATTGAGTTGGGAAGCTATGGACCTTCCGCGGTCGTCATTTCTGTTGGTCGTGTATTTTTCTCCGCCCTGCGATTGCTCGGTGACTTGTGGTTGTTGGGTGGTGGTTGGCCCCTTGTCTGCTATCATCTTGCGGACGAACTCCTTTAATTGTCCATCCTGGATCAGTTCCTCAATTTGTCTCTTTAGGTGCCAACACTGGGCCGTCGTATGTCCGTGGTTCTGGTGGAACTCACAGTATTTGCTTTTATCTCGATTAGTGGTTTTCGACATTGGCCGGGGTGGGGTGAATTTGTCCCCATAAAGACTGAAGATCAGTGCTGGTGATGCTGTTAAGGGCGTAAAGTTTGCATTCTTTCGAAAATTCTCCATGGGTCCGGGCTGTCGGGATCGAGTGTTGGCCTCGTAGCCTTGTTGCGATTGTTGCTTCTTTTTCCGTGAATCATCGTCATTGCGGTCGTCGTCATCTCGACGTCGACCTCCTCGCTCTGATCCTCTCCTTCTCTCAAGGTATTCCTCAATGGAGATGTGTTGTGCAGCTCGTGCCATTAGATCGGCCATAGTGGTCGGCCTTTTTCCGACGAGAGACACCAAGAATTCGCCCATCCTGAGGCCGTCAATGAGAGCTATGACGACATCGCTGTCGGTGTAGTCGGTGACTTTGTTGGCCTCTTCAATGAACCTGCTTAGATATTTCTGGAGAGACTCGTCGTTCCTCTGCTTAAGCGACCATAAGTATGATTTTTCCCTTCTTTGCATTAATGAGCTTGCGAACCGAGATATAAAACGTTCCTTCAACTCTTCAAATGATCCTATGGTTCCTTTAGCGAGTCGTTGGTACCATTCAAATGTCGGACCTGTGAGGGTGAGGCAGAACGCTTGGCACATTGTGGCGGTTGTGCATTTTCTCATCTGCATCGTGGTTTGGTATTGCACTAAATGGTATGTGGGGTCGCTGCTTCCGTCATAGATAAGGTTCGGGGGGAAACAGATGTCGCCTACTATTTCTTCTGCGAGAAGGTGGGTGGCGAGGGGGGAAATGGTCCCTTCTACAATGCTCTTGATGGCTGGACTTGTGTTCTGAGCTGTCTTGAGTTCCCGTATCTCGTTTTGAAGCCCTTGGACGATATTTATCAGTTCCGTGTTGATCGATGGTGCGACTGTCGTAGGGGGCGCCGCAGGGCGACCTCTGTCCCCAATCGTCCGTCGGATCGGCACATTCATTCCCGGGGCTATGGGGTCTCTCTGACATCTGAGTCTCGTCATCGATTGCCGCTGCGTTTCCCTGTGAGTTTTGGCGGCGAGGAATCTCCCACCGGTGGTTAAGGTGTTGCCGCAGGTCTTCGCTTCAGCCTGGTTGGTTGAGGAGGTGCCGAAGGTCCCCCTCGTGCTCTGCTCGAGATCCTGCGTTCGTGCGTTGTGGTGGATTGAACCTGCGTGCTTCCCCGCTGTCCGCAACCTGTTCTTCTCTCCCGAGGCGGGCGAAAGCTGACCTCCGCGAAGCCTGGGAGCGTGTTGGTCTTTGTGGTCGAATAACTTCCGGGGCGGGGTGTTCTTGTATGTCTAAATTCTCCCGCTGTGTTGGCTCAGGATCCTGCCTTTCCGCCCCAACAGGGCTTTCCTCTTCGCCAAGCACTTCTTCCATGACGGCGTTGTATCCGAGACGTCTCGTAACCAGACCTGTGAGTCGACTGATGTTGTGTTCAATCTGTGCCATCCGCGCATCTCGCTCGTTGCCTGTCGGACCTGAGTGAACACCTGTTTCTACCCCGTTCTGGGCTCGGCTTAGTCGGGCATGAACCTGCGCTCTGGTGTTCCGTGCAATGCTTCTTGCGGGGTAAGTAGTGGTGTCGTCGGAGAGATTGACTGACATTTTTGCTTTGGAGAGCAAGGTGATGTGAGATTTGCTGGCGGGATTTCGAGGTCTTGACTTATCGGAACCCCTCCTTCTAGCGCCAAATGTTAATGCCTGAAATTAGATTAACATAGAATTCGGCCCACTAGCCTATTATGGGCCGCAAATGGTTTCTGCAAAATTTGCCTCGTTCCATGAACCTGGAAAAAGAGATAAAAAAAAGGAGATTTTGATGCGCTAAGTGCTCGCTTCTTCGTTTTGGCGGTCCGGAAAGCAGTCTCCGGGGACCTCGCTCTGATCCCTGAACCTGTAAAAGGAGGCTGAAAAAGGAGATTTTGACGTGCTAAGTGCTCGCTTCTTCGTTTTTGGCGGTCCGGAAAGTAGTCTCCGGGGACCTCGCTCCGATCCCTGAACCTGAAAAAGGAGACTAAAAAAAGGAGATTTTGACGCGCTAAGTGCTCGCTCCTTCGTCTTTGGTGGTTCGGAAAGTAGTCTCCGGGAACCTTACTTCGATCCCTGAACCTGAAAAAAAGAGAAGGAAATGTGAACTTTAGAGACGGGCGGAGGTGGGACCTCCGTCGCCCACTCCGACGCTCAACATTAGTCCGGATTTTTAGGTGTCGGGAAGTGAAAATATGAACAGAGGTTTTCTCGGCTCGGGAATGGCTTACCGATTGTGGCGGGGGTGCCCTCGTATTTATAGAGGGTGGAAGGTTCGATTTCATGCCTTCGGGGCGCGCGGCGCGCCCCGAAGGCATGTTTTTTCCTTCGGGGCACGCGGCGCGCCCCGAAGGCATGTTTTAGGCCGGGCCGAGTCGACATTTCCCGAGCGAGTCCGGTTGACTTTCGTTGACTTTCTTGGTTGACTTTCGTTGACTTTCTTATTTGACTTTCGTTGACTTTCTCGTTTGACTTCTCGGGTCAGCCCGTTGACTTTCTCGGTTGACTTTTGCGGGTCGGGCCGTTGACTTTTTAGGGTCGAGCCTGTTGACTTTTTATTGACTTTTCCAAAGCGGGTCAAAGTTGATTTAGTATGCCTTTTTCTTGGCCTCTTGGGCGCTTTTTTGGTTTGGACCTTAATTTTTCTAGGCTCTGAAAAATGCGCATAACAGTTCTTTTAAAATCTTACCCGTATCGTCCTTAAATTGAATTGCACCCGATTTGCGGTAAACGGTTTCTAAAACTTTAGTTGTAGCTATATATTTTTTTACTGAACCATGATGCATACAATATAAGGATAAATATTTCAAGTAAACTTATATTATTATTATTGAGGACATTAATAGCTAATACTAGTGTTAAAATAAAATTATCATTAAGTTAATTTACAGAGTTCGGAGGTTTTTATGCCCAATAACAGAAAGGATTACAAGCAAAACTTAAAGTGGTTCGGCTTAAAATGCTGTCAATACTCTTCTTCTTCTTATTATTTTATTTATTTTTTTTGGGTATTTTTGCTCGGGGTTACAAACTTTTTATGGGGTATTCTTAAATGACTGCTTTAATTTCTTCTTTTTAAGTTCAAATCACATAAAAATCTTATTTTTATTTCTCTAACATCTCTATTTTTCTCATCACATAAAAATAAAACTTTGAAAAAAAATCCATGTGGAATTATGCCTGTTTTTTATGAATCGTATAAAATATATCAAAACCTTGATAACACATAACCTTTTGTTTTAAGCTAAAATAATTACAGAGTAATCGAAATATACAAATTATATAGACTTCCATAGTTGAGAGAGAATTCAAATAATGAAAAAAACCAACTTCATTATAACAGAGTTCACATGTATGTAATGTAATCACCAAAACTTTTTCATTATGGGCTTGAAATCTACAAGAAAGCTTCTCAAAACTGTGTGCAAAAGGTTTATACATCAAGACATAGCGATACTGTTAACCTCTAGTACAGCAACTGCAGTGTTTATCGCGTCCATCACGTCCATCTTCCCCAGACTCACCGCCTCATCCATCGGAGTCCTCTCGTGGCTGCAACAGAGTAATTACTTTTCTTTTTAAGCGAAATCAATTCCGAGACATGATACTCAAGAAAGTAATTTACAAATGCGGTCTGTCAACTTAGTGGCATTGTCATAGTTTCCTCGCTGAATTGTACCTAAGTTGCATAAATTGACAGTTTTCGCCAAACTGAATCATGCACGTCGTACAGTTCAGGGGCGAAATTGCCATTTTACATGATAATTGATGAGCTTTTGCCACTAAACGACGAGTCTATTTCACATGACTCAAAATTTCACAGCAGGGAATATAGCTGCAAATTGCTTTAATTGAAGACAAACCAACAGAGATGACCAAAAGAATGTTCATGGACAGAGAGGACATACCAATTCAGTGCACTTACATTGGCACCTGCCAAAATCAATCTCTTAACCACCTGAGAGAGAAAAACGAAAAGAAATTGTTTGAGAAAAGAATATAGCGATAGAATTCGGAAACTAAAAACGAAATTCACGAACAAATAATTGGTCACTCTTTGAGACTTGTAATCGAATCTCTACCCTGAGGCAAACTGAGAACTTTTATTCAATCAGATGCATAATCGATGACGGATAGGGTAAGAGATATTAGTACCCTAGCTGAAAGTCATAACAATAATTGGAAAATACTAACCTGCCCCTAACTAAACCTAATAACAGAGAGACTAATAATGCTAGAGCTAAAGGAATAAAAACATTAAGGAGAAACAATTGCTAAAAATAAATAAACTAGTATTAATTTTCCTTGCGCTTGTATGTGAGAAATGGGCGCCTAACATATTGTTGCTTGCATTTGGAAATTCGATAAACTACCTCGATGTGGCCGTTGAGGCAAGCCCAATGTAAGGGCGTGTTCTTCTCTTCATTTGAAGCATTAATATCCTGATTGAGCACGTGAAAAACAAAAGTCATGAGAAACAAAATTTATTTTACTAATATAAACTAGAATTAGTTTAATAAGTATAAGAAAATATTTGGGAATAGGAAAACAAATGCCTCACCGCTCTTTTACCGATGAGGTATTCTACAACATCAAGATGTCCATTGGCAGAAGCCATGTGAAGTGCTGCAAAATTATTGATGTTGACGTTAAATTGACGATAATCATAACACATAAAACAGCAAAATTATACAGATCAAAGGCTCAGAGAGTAATAGAATGCTAAAGAAATTGATTCGACGAAACCGGTGCCTCAATTTGGTCTGTGAATATAATCTCACTTCACATATGAACCATAATGAATAGATTGAAGAAGCCATATTTTCAATTCTTTCAATGACTCATTTCAAAAAGCATTTTCCAAAACGTTGTAGAAATTTGGTATATTCTGGATGTAAACAAAGAACCAACTTGGCTATAGTTAGAAAACATTTTCTCGTTATTAAATTCCAAGTACACCGCTCATCCTTGCGCCAAGTGCAAGAGCATTACACGTTCAAGTTCAAGAGATGGAGAATCCTACGTTTCTACAATCCAATTCATAAAATGAATCATCAAAATGCATAACACCGTTGAATCCTCAATCTAACTAAACGCATCGCCCTTTAAACGGGGTTATTTCCTTCATTAGGCTCCTCTTATTACAAAGGTTGTGTAAGCATGTTCAAAATGCCCCGGAGGAGACAACGAAATCGTGCCATGAAATTATCGTTCAGAGTTCCTTCTCCGCCGAATATACCGCATAATGTCCGAGTACACGGAGCAGGTTAGGGCTATAGCTGTATCACCTCAAGGTTTACAAATGGCTATAACAGCACATAGATCATGAAGAAAGAGAAATGGCGCCAAAGAGTGATAATTTACGAATTCGATACAAATCTCGTGAGTAATCGACGAAGTAGATATGAACTGAATAGTGATGAGGAAATTCATTGAAACGATTGACAGAGACGAAGGAGAGTGATGAAAGTTGCAAACCTGTTCGACCGAGAGAATCCTTGGAGTCGAGAGGAACACCATGTGCTATCAAGCTTTCAATGTCTTCCATGTCGTCGTATCTAGCTGCCTGATCCAATTACCAGAGGAGAAGAACATACTTCCTAATCACTGATCGTGCTAATATATATATATATATATATATAGAGAGAGAGAGAGAGAGAGAGAGAGGTGTTACCTCAAGCAAGGCTTCGACATCTTCCGGCACGGCAGCGATGGCGTCGGAATGGTTGGTCTGCGCCGCCATTGTTGAAGGCGGAGAAGGAGAGAGAGAGAGCTGGCTCCCTCGCTATCTCCCAGTTTAGGTTTGGGCCTGTAAACTGAGCCCATTTTTAACCCATTATAAATCCCATAATTCATTCATATTTGGGCCTAAATCACGCCATTTCTAATTAAATTTTTGTAAGATTTTAAAATTTTGTTAGTGCTTGTGCCAATCCGTTTTTAATTAAATCGGCGGAGTTTTCGTAAAAGAAAATTAATACTAAATTTCAAATTTCATACTAAGATCGAGTTTTGGAGGAGTTTCTAGGAGTTATGTATATAATTAAGTGCAATATTAGAAGAAAAAAAAAAAAAACACAAATGAATCCCTTTCATGCGAGACGGTTAACTGCAACCCAATTAAAAGAAGGTTTCTTGTGACACACCCACAAAAATTCGGGGTTTCTCAAAACTTGGATGTACTCGTAAAATTTGATCACCATAGTTAGTTAATAGTTTTTGAATCTTATAAAAAAACTATTGGTATAACTTTACGGTATCGATAAACTCGTAAATTTAGAATATTAGTGATAACTGTCTTTTATTGTTAAATACGTAAAACTAGTTCTCGTAAATTTCATCGGTATAGGTATAATTGTCGCATATCGTTTTAACTTTTTTCGGGCCCGAAAACCTTTGCAACTGAGAAATATGTCAACTAAGCTAAATAGTTCTGTAAATAAAAAAGTAGCGGTTATCATCTCAATTCTCATCTACGTAATAAAAATAGTTGAGATGTCATAGAAATACAACGGTTATGATCATTTATACAATCAATATTGTAATTCCATTTTGAACTTTGTTTGGTTACATTGAAAGATTCATTCGAGCTCGGAAAATGGAAGTGAAGCGATGTTGATGTTCTTAGTTTGGCCAATAAGTTAATTAACTTGATACGAAAATTCTTAAAAGAAAATAATTAAAGGTACACGTACACTGTACATGTTAGATGTTTTTTAAACTAGACATGTATTTTAGCCTTATAATATTTTTTTTGTTTGTTTGCTTGAGATATTTGACGAAAAAAAAGACCCCGCGTAAACCAGTGTTATCGATTCCATTAAGAATATATTAAGAATCGATAGAATTATTATTATTATTATTATAAAAAAAAGGTCTTAGTGTTTGGAAAAGAAAACTTGAGGACCAAGTAAAACAATTAGTCTATGATAAAGATGAATTCAGCTGTTTGCTTGAGCTATTTGATCACTTACAAACAATTAGCAAACTCATCAAATTCCATAATTCTAGGACAATATTATTATTAATGATTAAATTTTAATTCCGGTCAAAGATAAAGCATGTTGGCGAACTTGAAGACCAAGTAAGAACGAGGTCATAGTTCATTTTTCCATAATAACTGAGGTTTTTTATTTTATTTTTATTTTAAGTATTAATATTGGACTGAAAATATTTATCGATGTTAGGCTTTTTATTTTATTTTTTTATTTTAATGGTGTATCAATTTTAGGCTTTCACGGGAGGGTTTTTGTCTCATTTCCACTTTTTAAAGAAACGAGGACCATATATATTTATTTTTTAAACGAGGACCATATTTACTTTCAAAAAATGAATTTTATTATTATAAATATTAAAAAATTGAATACATATACCCTTAAGATTTTGTTTTGACGTTGAAACGTGTTGGACTTTGTAATTTTAAGTCTTTTTTTTTTGTCCTCTTAGCATAAAATTGATTCATTTCGGCTCAAAGGCACGTTGTTTTGAAAGTTTGGGCCCATGAAAGGAAGGCCCTCATGACTCACCTCGTTGACTTTGACTTTCAAGGGATTGCTAGACTGTATAGATCGCCAGCGTGGCACTTTGATTGCTAGGTAAGCCAAATAAACTGATAATACAAAATTCAAAATGATAAAATTTTAACCTAATTTAACTGAATATATGTCAATTCTGAACAATCTAATAAAATCGATTATTTTATTATTTAAAAATATATAATAATACCTTAAGTGTTAAGTTAGCATTAGACTAGACCTACAATTTGATGACATTATCTTATTTTTATGACATTTATCTGTATTTTTTTTAAGGGACTTATTGTTTGTGTGTTATATTCAATAACATGTTGTTTTCAAGATATAATAATATTTAATTATATTAGCTATAACATTATTGATATAGGTCGTTTTATCTTCGAGTTTTCTTGTCAGTCAACTCTTTTAATTCCATTTTTTTAATCTTCTAACAAAATAAATCACATAATATTATTCACACTTAGGCATTAATGTAGAATAACAAGGGTAAGCTGAAATAAGGTATAAATCATATAGATGTCAAAGAATTTAACAAATAATTAAAAAAAAAAACAAATAGAAGCAAATATAAGCAAAACATAACACAAAATATAAAATTTTTGGTGTAGTGGTATAAATTTAACATATTTCTTTTTTCATAGTCAAAGTGTTTAATATCCAAAATTTTATTTAATTTTTCAAATAATTTAACAAAATTAACTTGTGTCGTTAGTCTTAAGATATGTGTCACTTTTTCAATTATTTTATTTTATTTTTTTACAATAGTGACATGACTTTAACAACATATTAACAAAACTAAACATGCATGTGAGAATACAAATAATATGCATGTGAAAATTTTAAGCGTGAAAAAAGTTAAACTTGTGCCATTATAAAATCAAAATATTAAATACTTATGGTGTTATTTATCCAATTACCAAAAAAATTAATGTTGAAAATAATCGAAATATAACGTGCTGACTTGGAAATAATTAGCTTCCACATACTGGAAGGAATATACCTTTGAGATATCACAGTCACCTGTCTCTCACCACCGCCTAAAAGCAAAACCTGGGTATTTATGCCAACCACATTTTCTTCTCTCTGTAATTACTCCTCGTTTCTCCCCTCAAAGGAGGGCTTATCCTCTATCTCTCTGCTTCGTTCGGATATTCGAATCTGGATTATTCCCTTGGCATCTATCCTCTCTTGCTTTCAATATAGATTGATCCGAGTTCAGAGATCTCTTCTTCTTCTTCTTCGTCATCCTCTAATTCATTCAGCTATATAAAATGTCTTCGGCAATCGTCGGTGGTGTTGAGCATATTGACATTGTTCAACATCTATCTCTCCAAGACCAGGTATTTTTTCCATTTCCTTTCAAATTTTGCAGTGGTCACGGATCAATGGGATTTTGGGAATTTAGGTTTTTGGTTATTTTACGATTCTCGGTTATCAAACGCAAATCGTGGAATTGATTTCGAGACCCGTGATGTTGACCAGATCCTAGGGCTCATTTCAGTTTCAAGATTCGTGTCTAGCTGCACCATTTATGTGCCCGGAGCGATTTCCTGAAGTTTAATCGCGTTTTATGTGGCTTTTCTTCTCTGCCTTGTATTCATCAGGAGGAACGGAGCAGTGAAGAAGAGATCCAAGCTCAAGGTTTGGAAAGTCAGCCCAGGGTAACAGATAAAGAGGAGAAGGGCAGTGAAGTGGGAGATCAAGAGAAGGGTTTTGGGAATCATAGTGGGAATTGCGCAATATGCTTGAATGCGATTAACCTTCAGGAAATCGCTCTCGTAAAAGGTTGCGAGCACGCTTACTGGTGTGTGCAATGTCGCCCTTGGTTTTTGTTACTTTGTCATCCAAGTGTTATTTATGATTCTCCGTCGCATTCATATCATCGATGCTTTTGCTTTTCGGTGTTTTGACAGTAATTCATTTTCAAAAAGCCATCTAGTTTACTCATTAAATGTATTATCGTTTGACAGGCTTCTGGTTTGGATTATCCTTGATGTCAAAAACCCGGGATTGCCTTTATTCGTGTTTTTCACTTTCTCAACTTCAATTTTTGAAGTGGCATCATAAGTGTTTTATTTATATTTCTTTGATGCACCGTTATTGTGTCGGTTTTTCTGGATCTCCAATCTCAAGCGTGCTTTGGATATTCTTTGATATATTATTTAAATTGTAATTTGGACTCTTCTCAACTACAGTCGCAGTCGGGATTTTATATCAGCCGCATGCTTCGTATCAAAGGCATTGTATTATTTGCATCATTCATTAGCTCTTCTCCTTTGCATCCTGCAGTGTGAATTGCATTCTTCAGTGGGCCACATATACTAAGAATCCGACTTGTCCTCAGTGCAAGCTCACCTTCGAGTTCCTGAACGTCCATCGTTCACTTGATGGCAGGTACAACTTCCCTCTTTCGATATTGATAAGTACGCACGTATTGTATCACTTCATTCTAATTTTTCCTTATTTAATATATTTTTTCTCGTCACAGCATCCATGATTACATGTTTGAGGAGAGCGTGTGTCTTCTCCTAAGGGCACACTGGTTCAAGCCGTTGGCTATAGTGGACCAGAAGAATGTTATATATGACGAAGTAGAAGATTATTTCCCATACGAAGAAGAGTTCAGCGAAGACGATGATTTCGACGAGGCGTATTTTAGCAGCTCACCGAGTCTTCGCATTGGTAATCGGAGATGGGGAGATAACGGGTATGTCAGGGGCGGCCGCCAGCAAGCGAGACCAGTGATCCGACCTGTTCTTGGTGATGATGTTTCAGGATCGTCTTCTTCTAGTCTCCCCAGACAGAAAGAGGGTTCAAAGGACAAAACCGGAAGACGGGCCAAGCGGGCTTTGAAGCGGGAAGCCGCCGATAAGGCGGCGGCTGCAAAGCACGAGCAGCATCTGACCAGGTTCGGTAGGAAATAGGGTTTTCCTTGTGTACATATAAGCTGGAAAACCAGAAACAACACCATTGTACAGCTTCAGTCACATCTGCAATTGCCTTTATTAACTTTTCGAAGGAAAAAACAAATTGAATTTCCCACATTTTAATGGTTTGTGAAATAAGCATGGGTTTTATACGACTCTTCTCTATTAAATGATGAACTAATTGTAAGATTTCTTTCGAAATGGGTATTTATGTTGTCCAATTTGGAGTTAGAAGAGTCTTATCATTCTTTGCAATGAAAAAGTGAAAGAGTTCTGATATTTGAAGGCAGTATTTGGTGATGGTGTATTCTACATCTGATAAATAAGTAGTAACATACAATATTTGCGGAAAAAGTATCAAGCAGTAACTAATAATGTGCGACGTATTTATCAACATTTATTTTTTTGGTAAAAGTTTCAAAAAAATGAAAAAATCGATTCACTCAAAATTTAATCGTTAGTTTCAATTTTCTTCCGTGTTAAGTGCCACACAACTCATGCCACTTTACTTAAGCTACTTGTCAGCCCGCAAGATTAATAATGACAATTATTTGGCACAAGTACTTAAATTATCATCTTTATTAGCAATATAAGTAATTAAGATATCATTTGTGTACAATTAATTTACTATAAAAGCACTCAATTTTAATTAAATTTATTTATTGTAATTCATGTATTATTTAAGCCAATTGGCAAACTGTGGAGATGGATTTTTTTTTTGTTTATTTGAAGCATCCGTGTGCAACAATAGAATAATGGACAAATAAAAAAGTTATATATATATATATATTGAATATGATAAAAATATATATATATATATTTTTATTTTGATTGTTGTGTTAAACATGGAAATAAACAATATTTGCTTATTTGTAAGTATTTGTGTGCTATAAAAAAGATTGAACAGACCAAATATGTTTTTTCTTCTAATGAAAAGTTATCCTCGAATGACTAATGAATAGTCATTATATAATTAGGGGTGTAAAAAAAATCGAAAAAAATGAATCGAGGGACTGGAAACCTTGACACTGAAGACTTTAAATACAATAATAGAGTTTGGGTTCATAAAGCAAGGTCTTCAATCCATTTAGACCACATTGGGTATTTGGTATTTAGTTTCGACTTTAAAAATCAGTACCAAAGATACGGATCTTATTTAATAATTTTTTTATTTTATTTATTATGAATAATTATACTCGAATTATTATGAATAATTATTTTATCTTATAGGCAACTTTTATAATTGAATTTAACATATTGTATAACCCATTAAAAATATGTACTATGTCCTTATTCATAAATAGAGAGGTTCTATGCTCTCTCATAATAAGGTGTTTCAAGATATGCATCCTATAAAACACTTGATAAATACTAACATTTATTATAACTACTCATAATAAAACTTATAATAAAAAAATTATTATATAGAGAACACATAAAATTATGAAATTACCTTAAAAGTTATCTCTCTCTCTCTCTATCTTTTTTTTTCTTTTCTTTTTTCCTACCATTTTAAAAACAAAGAATCATTCGAGTGATTAAACTATAAAGAGAACCATTTCCACTAATTTTATATTCAGCGAGACTATTTGCTCACAACTTCACGTACATACCTCGTACCCCAATTATGAGAAGAACCACTTTTAACAGTAACATTTTTTTTAATGCAAATAGTGTAAGTATATGAACTAAACTCTAAACCAACAGTCCAAAATAAGCAAGGCAAAAAGTACAATATAAATACAATACACACGATGGATTTCCCCTCCAAGGTTTGAAAACTATAAATAGCTCCCACTCATACTCCCAAGTGGGGTGGAAACCAGAGCGGGTACCCGGGTTTTTTTGGACTATTTACATGAATCCGGATCCGGAAATTCGGGTACTCAAAAATCCAGATACCTAATTATTAAATTTATGAGTACATTAGTGATTACGTTTTCATATTTATAGTTACAGAATTGTATATATAATTACAAAATTTTCTGCGATAAAATTTAACTAGTTTCGTATATATAGTTACAGTTTCATAATTATTGAACTGTTTAGAATTTTCTCAAAAAAAAAAGAAAAGAAAGACAGATATTACGAAGAAAAAAACGCAAAATTCTTAGATCTATTAGAAGAATTTAATTCGAATAATCCTATTTAATAGGATGACTAATTTGATACGGTTATGGAATTTTATTCATTAATTAGATTTCTCATTTCCTATTAAAAAGGATTAGTCAAAATTTCAAGATGGGATATATTAATTAAAAATTATCTACATAATTAAAATAGGAGGGGTATAATTATCCAGAAATCAATTAATTGGTAGTTTTAATTACTATTTATAGGTTTGGATATTTTTTTTTAAAAGATTTGATCGAAATAGGCATTTCGCTCATCAACCCTTTTTTTAATGCTAAAAGTGTGAACCTATAGACTCAGCTTTTGATTTTCATTTGGACCAAGGCTCTAAATTTCGATGCCGTTTCGCTCTCTCTATTTTACGGGCATGCTGCATGCTGATGAAAAAGTTGAAAAATAATTTTGAGTATTTCGACAATTTTTATAGAAATAACTAAAAATCTCACTAACAATAAGACATTATATTGATAGGTTATATTTTTTTTTTTTTGCTAAATTGATAGGTTATAGTTGTATTATATTAAATTAAGAGTTGTATTTGTAATTTATAAAATATCACATTAATAGGTTATAATAAGTTATAGTTATTCACGAGTAGCCCCAACTGAGAATTTTAAAACTGTGATTTGGACTAGCAAATCCATGGTTTATGTTTTTATAGTCTCATCTCATGGTATGATTGTTTGCGTTTATATTGGGCAAAGAAAAAGCGGCTTGTGGGTCAATAATTATGGCTGATGAGAGTGATGGAGATCAAAGCCTTGAAGTGCGAAGTGGAAGCTAAGGCACTGCTCTCCACCCACTCCCACAACAAAAGCAAAGTTGTTCAAAAGAATCGCCATTACTATCATCATTCATCACCGTATCTTTTATCACTCAACTAAAATATGTTAAAACAAGGTTTAATTGCGATAAATAGTTGATATATGTCGTATAATTTTGATTTTTTAATGATCAAAGTTTTTTATTATTAATTATTTATTTTAAATTCTGTTAATTTTTTAGTTAATTTGATAAAATTAAAAATATACCGTTAAGTCTTGGTATTTTGAATACAAGTCGTTTTTCTAAAAGATTAATTTTTTTCCCCTCTTTTTGATATTAACGGAATTTTAATTGTTTTAACAATTAATTATATACAATTTGGACTTCCCTATTTAATAGTTGTGTTAATCCGTAATCGTGTTACGGATTTAATCCATTTAACTGAATCTGATACTTTCAAATAATAAATAAATCACTTTAGACTCAAAAGAAAATCAATATAATGATGCACTATAAGATTTTAAAACTGACTAGTAACTTTCTATATTTATTAATTAATCAACATAATTAATAAAAAATATAAATCATATATAAAAAGTATTAGAATATTTCACGAATACAAAATGTACAAAATACATTTTTTGTTCCTCAACTGTGTTTAATTGGGTCTATAGAAACCGGACGATCCTATTTGATCAAATATGTAGCGACTTGTCATGTTCGTACTGCATTAACTCGTTATTTAATCGTGCTCGACACTGTTATTCCAAATACATTTGAAGTACACTCTAAACCCACTAATTATATCATAGCTTAATTGTCTCGTGTTGCTGCGTAAGCGACTCTAAATCGTCACCCCCACTTTAAAATCTAAAAAAATATAGGGTTAACGACGGTGAAAATACCCAAAGTTTGGTCAAAGAACCCCTCGTGTACCCAAAGTCTAAAAGTGGTGGCAAAAGTACCCAAAGTCACATTTGAGGCGTTGACTACTCCATTCTCGTAACGTAGTTAACTTACCTGTTAACTCTGGCCACGTGGACAAACGTGGGTTGCTAATATAACAGTTTTTTGCCACGTGGATGAGCCCACATCAGTCTCGTTTACGACAAAACAACGAATTACCCCTAATTGGGCTCGTCCACGTGGCAAAAAATTGCCATGTCAGCAAACCACGTTTGTCTAAATGGCCAGAGTTAACGGGTAAATTAACTGCGTTACGAGAATGAAGTGGTCAACTCCCCAAATGCGACTTTGGGTACTTTTGTCACCACTTTTAAACTTTGAGTACACGAGAGGTTCTTTAACTAAACTTTAAGTATTTTTGCCGTCATTAACCCAAATATATATACACCAAATTTATACCCTTAAATTAAATGTTTTTTTTTTAATGGATTAAATGTTTTTTCTTTCCCTTAAAATTTTCTTTCTTATTTTCTTACTCTCAATCTCACCTACTTCATTTCTAACTCTTGATCGTCATTCGTCAGCAAACTCTCTCTCTCTCTCTCTCTCTCTCTCTCTCTCTCACGTCGTTGAAGATCTTACAGTACACACTAATGGAGAACTCCGCTGTGAAAACGCTCCACTCTAGTTTTCTGAAGACAGTGTTAATGGAGAATTCATGATTTCTTGAGCCGAATCGAGCTTCTGCTCCTTCTCTCTCTCTGGAGCTCGCCCGAATGGATAGGTTCTGCTACAACCTGAACTCGAATTTGACCATCACCGACGACGAAGATCCTGAATTCCATGGCGATCTGGAGATCTTCGTCCACCACGCCAGGAACATCCACAATATCTGCATCTACGACGACCAAGACGTCTACGCCAAACTCTCCCTCACGCGCGACCCCGACCACGCGCTCTCCACCAAGGTCGTCCATGGCGGAGGCAAGAACCCCAATTTCAACGAGGCTTTGACCATCGGAATCTCCCATCTCGAAGCCGCCCTCAAGTGCGAGATCTGGATGCAGAGCAGAGCTCAGAGCTTCATGGAGGATCAGCTCCTCGGCTTCACTCTCGTCCCGCTCGCGCAATTGGCTGTGAAACCGGCGAAGACGACTCGCGACTACAGCCTCTCGTCAACCGATCTGTTCCATTCTCCGGCCGGGACCGTGCGGTTGACTCTCTCCCTCGACGCGTCGCGGCTCTCTGGGTCGCCAGCGACGTCCTCGATCACATCCGAGGTCGAGTTTCTTGGCCGGAAAGGTGGGGAGGCGGTGACGGACTACGCGAGGATCGAGTTCCCGGATATTGGGGTTGTGACTGAGAATCAGCGGATGGCGACGGAGTACTTCGATCTTGCCGAGCCCGGGGCTGCGTTTCTCTGTCTTGGTGCGCCGGCCAGCGACTGCGAAATGGCGGGGGGTTCGTCGGAGGAGTCGTCTGCCGGGATCGGTTGCGGCCCGGACACGCCTACTTCGAAGAATGGGGTGGGAGTAGGTGAAATTAAGGTGCCTTGTTTCGCAAGAAACAAAGAGGAGGGTAGATCTGGCGGTTCCGGTGAATTTGAAGGGGCATTTCCGGGGGCGGACACGGAGGAGGAGCAGTCGGCGATGCAGAAGCAGATAGTGGAGATGTACACGAGAAGTATGCAGCAGTTCACCGAGTCTCTGGCGAAGATGAAGCTTCCCATGGAGCTCGAGAACGCTGACTCGCGCCGTGAAAATGGGGGCAGCGACGGGCCGGAGGGGGAGAAGAAGGACGGGGCACGCGTGTTCTACGGCAGCAGGGCGTTTTTCTGAGCAGATAAACGATTCACGTGTGTTTTGTTAATTACATGTTACAGTATAATTATTTGTAGAGTTTAATGGGAATTATGCTTTTTGTTATAATTATCTGTAGAGTTTAACGGGAATATGATTTTTGTTATAATCACATTCCTGTTTTCACCGGAACCTGATTTAAGTAGTTTTGTCCGTAACTAGTTCAGTGTACTGAGTATTTGAATTTTATGGAAAAAGTTAGAATGCACTAACGCATTATTAAATAAGACTCGTAGCATCACGATATGTCACGGGATTTTTGGTCTAGTTACATTTTTTTGGGCCTCAAAACGATAATTTAAAAAAGGGTAATGATCAACTTTCCTATTTTTCAACAACCCTCCTATTTTTCGCATTTTAGAAAATTTTCATTACCTTTGTTCCTTTTATGCGATTATATGGCATTTATTAGTTTTCGCTTTCCGCTTTCCGCTTTTGTTTTTTATTTCATTTTCATTTCTAATTTAGTTGTTTAGGAATAAAAAAAAAAAAATCGAGCCTTTGATTTTAACATTGCGTTTTTCATCATTTCTTTCCTATACTGTCGTCTTCATTAGAACTTTTCTAATTTATTTTATAAGATTTATACCGTTGTTATATGTAAATGCTTTAATTTATGCATTTTCATAGCAGCTTTAGAGTCAATAATACTAACCGATTTTCTTGGAGCCAATGATATTTTGATGAAAGATTTGAGTGTTTGTTGGAATTTTTCAAGATTTCATACCTTTTGCCCATTTTCCAACGGTTTGTCTATTTGCTAGTGACAAAAAATGTTCCAATTTGTAATTTCAAGACATAACGGAGATTAGTAAGCGAGAGGACAAGAAAAGAAAATCTAGAAATTATTATGAATTTTGCAGTCAGTCACCGCTAGGGGTGGCAATTCGAGGCCGGACACAAAACACGAAACATTTACGACACGATTAAAACGGGTCTGGGTCTATCATAATTGGATCTGGGTCCAACCGTGTCGAACACGATTAAATAACGGGTAAACACGGCACGAACACGATAACACGATTGGACCTAATTGGACACGATTAAAAAGCAACAAGTTACATTTTATATATGTTATTAAGAGTTTTAATACTTATTATATATGACATTTATGTTTTTATTTTTTAATTACGTCATACAATTGATGAACATGCAAATTCGCTGGTAAATTTTAAAACCTTAGGTAATATAATTAGATAAATTAAGTTAAGTGAGTATAAATTGAATTAATTTATTATTTTAGAATAAATTAATCTGTTAAATTGGCTAAACGGGTATACACGATAAACACGGTATTTAAATGGGGCGGGCCTGGGTCTCATCTTCTAACACAATTAATAAATTGGATGAGTCTGGGTCTAGATAAAATAAATAAAAAACGATTAAGACCCAGCACAAACATGACACGAAATCCGAATTGCCACCCCCTAGTCACCACAAAAGTCAAGGCCAGACGGCCGGAACATGTTGCTCGCGTTCATTGCCCGTCATGGCTCAGGCAGCGGCTGCAAAATACTGCAGGCCCGCGCGTTAAATTGTATTAACGGTTTCAAAAATAAAATAAACCACGGATTCCCGTTTTAGGACATCCTATTTATTTCCACATGGAACTCGTCTCCACGACTATCATGTTTCGGGAGTCATGAAGATTTTACTAGTCTTTATCGGAATAATTTTTCCAGGTGAGGTGCCCTCGTCCAAAAAAAAAAAAAAAATGGGGACGAACAGGCCCACCGTAATGCCATCCTAAGTGGCCACTAGATTTCCATTTCTGTGTAGGCAAATAGTATAAGGCCATGAAGAATTGTCATCATAAGAGTTTGAAATTTTTTGGAGTAGAAAAACTTAAAAACTAGTATATTTCAATCACATGTGAACACCATGATTTAGTGGAGTAGGATTCGAGACACCAAACTATGTGGCGTCACATTGCGGACACAATGAAAAATTTATACTTTTCCCCTAAGCTAGCTACATCAAATACTTATCTCTAATAGAGAAAAAGAAAAGGAAAATATATTTGAGTTTTCAAAGGGCGTATAAAATGACAATTTCAATATTCTGATTTCTTGTATATGGTTAAATTATTAAATTAAAGCTATTTTACATGCCAATACCGATAAGATTTTATTTGTGTACCGATACATATTAGATTAACCTTTTTTTTTACAGGTATGTTATGAAATTAAACTTATATCATATGCCAATGGTAACCATTAGCATTAAGAAAAATGCCACGAGTCTTGCTTGTTTTATCGTCTCCGCTCAATTGGAAACGACGAAGCGAAGTATATAAGCAATCACTTGCATTTGCAAGTAGATTACATATGACTAAATGCTTGAAAAAAAGGTAGGTAGGTGAAGACTTTTTCCCCGAGTCTGATGTAAGTTTCCGCTCCAAGTTTAAAAAACCCGGGCTTCTTCAAGATATGTTTTCCGGTTTCCGCTCCAAGTTCGACCTCAACAATCTTGGTTACAACTATAACGTGAAGCACCATTCATGTAACAGAATTCTGTGTCTTTAAGGTAAAACACCATTTGGTCTATCGCTTGAAGCACAAGTCAAGCTCTGTTTCTGTCAGAGATTAATCCTCCTACGCTTACCGGTAAAGCTCGTAAGAAATGGAATGCTGTTTTAAATTATAGAGCTACGACACCATCAAACCCGAACAAACAAAATGTTGAATTGAATCGTACCAGGTCAAATTCTAAGTTCATAATCCGATTCACATCTTCATAGACGATAACGACAGACCTTGTAAGGAAGAGTAAGAAGGAGGAAGCGTACTCTTTGCCGACTTCAGAGACTCGATCGTATCTTCTATTTGACGTCTCAACATGAAAGCTTCGTCAACCGAGCCTTTCTTTATCCTATCTTCCGTCGCTCTGCAGAAGGGGTAAAAAGGGAAACCATTGATGACTTATTTGTCAAGAAAACAAACATCTAAAACACATGAATTTGATGAACAAACCTCATTTCAGACTCCGTGTTACTGCTACACTCGGTAAATAGAACCTTAATGGCCGGTTCCAGTTCTACCTTTGGAACCGCTTTCATGTCACTGTGTGCACTCAAACAAAAGCCGGTACATGACCAAGAATTTGAATTTACGAGAACTAGTTGCAGCATTGGGATTTTGGAATATAAATCACTGATCACAGTCCGATATGACAATTCATCTTTTGCGATCTCGAGCAGCTGGTTTGTGAACATTCTTTCCAACGTATACTTCCTGTTCGTAGGATTAAACGATACATCAAAAATAGACTTGGATAAATTTTTCATTCAAATGATATATGCTAACCTGAACACGTCTTTTGAACCGTTTTTTAGCACGCTTGTGGAAACGTAGCATTTAAAGAGGCGGACTCCGCCATCAACAGGTCCGGTGCCATTAGCACAAGGATATGCGCCGAGAAGACTACAACACTGAGGGCAAAGAAACTCAACCCACTCGACGTCTCTAGAAAGATTAGAGGATCGAACCATGAAAATATTTCCGAGAAAACCATTTAAAAACGGTTTCTGATTCTCCAATATCTCCACATTTTGAAACCGTTTTTGGTTCTCTGGTGAAGTTTCAGAAACATGATGATCGCAACATCCATCTGCCAGATCCGATTCCAAATGAATACGAGATAACCTATCGACCACAACATTTTCACCATGTTCTTCATATTTCAGTTCTGCTAATTTCTCGTTATTAGTCTTGCTGGGATCGGGGAAATTGCATTGAACAAGATCGTCCTTACAAACAATAGCAGTTGCAAAGTCCAAGAGACATATGCCCTTTTCACAGGTGTAGGAATTCGCAAACCGTGTGACCAGCTTCTCACTTATGCCACCGAATGAGCAGCAGCAAGCGTCAAACCAGTTATCAGCCACTTCCCGCCAATTCACTGAGGGCATTTCCACAAATTCGCTACAGAAAGTTGATAAAAACATTGCAAATCAGAACCCGAATATGAACGCGTTCAATTCAATGTCTCGCCTCTGAAGTTGGAAACGAACCCGAGTGGACTTCTTGTCAAGTTGAATTCGCAATTCCGGCAGTAGAGATGAACTCCTCCACTACATGATAAACTCTGTATATCTATACTAACGACGATCAATGCACAAATAACATCAACTTGATGATCCAATATTGTAATTCGAAAAAACATCAGCGATTGAGTTGTGAAGCCTTATTCATCGGAACCGCTAAATTTTAATAAAAGACTTTATTAGCGAGGGTATTTTTGGTATTTAACTAGTATTTCGCGTTCCCCAAGTTTTCGTGTACAAGGCTTGTGACCGACATTTGTTGGGTGTACAGCACAAACGAGCGAGCGTTGGATTATAATGATAAACGATTTGCACCACTATATTTCTCACACCGAGAGTGAACCACTATTTTTTTCCGTGCCACCGTTTATTTCACGCTTATGATTCGTTTTCCATTTGCGGTTTAGGTGAAAATCCTAACACTGTATATAGCTATTATCAACTCTCAATGTAAAGAGCACATATATTGTGAAATCTTCCGAAATCTCAGATGACCAATAACCTATATAAAATCAGAACCTATATTCCTACAATAACATATATATATATATATATATGTACAATCTCAGATAATTGCTGAGTAAAGTAAAATCATAGGCGTAAAGAGTTACAGAGTTAAAGCCTCACCGGAATCGACAGAGAGCGACCTCGAAGAAACCGAATCCGTGATTTCTTCATCGAGAATCGAATTGAAGCTCGAGAGTAAAGGATGGCCAACTGGAAGAAGCAGCACGAGCTTGACCTCAATGTGGTCGTCCAAGGCCTTGGAGCTCACTGGAGAATCCCTGTCGATCAAAGCCCTAGGAATCGGAGCTGTAATCGAAACCTCGTCGGAGTCGGCGGTGGACCAGGCGACGTGGACCAGCGAGCGCGCGAGGTTGGCGTCGACGCGGAGGTTGCGGCAGTGGAGGGCGGGGTTGGTGCGGGAGTCGAAGAGGAAGAGCCTGAGAGTGGGGATGTGAGATTGGGACTCCCATGTGAACCGCCATTGTTGGGAGTTTTTGACTTCACTCGACATTTTTGCTTTTCGTGACTAAGGTCAAACTGTACTTATAAAATTAGTAAATTAATGATTTAAGTTTCCAATTTTTTGGAGGCAAAAGTACGAGTTTTGGTTTTCTGTTGGGTGTTTTCCGTCATATGCCATCTAGTGAGCTCTGATTGGCCCACATTTAGAGCCATCTTCCACGCGTGTTATGCCTTAAAATTATTTATTTACTGTATCAGCCATCTTCCATGGTGATCAGTATAACATGCGTGGAAGATGGCTTAATACGTGCTCGTCAAATGACAAATGACGGAAAACACTAACAGTAAAATAGGAATGAGTGGAAAATAAAAATTTGTTTATTGAGTACTTTTGCCCCGAAAATAAAACATTTTAAGTCATACATTTACTAATTTATTGGTACTTTTACCGCGAATAATCTATTTTATCAATAGTTTTAAAATTTATATCATTAAGTAAAAGGAAAAGCCAAAGTAGTTTAATTTATTAATTTTGAAATGAGATAAAAATTAGACTCACTGAACTACTATTTTACTATATTTAGATAATCTTTCACTACAAATAGAACTTGTGTACCCGATGACACAATCAACTATAATTTGATACGTTTACCGTGTACATGCTATGCGGCGATCGTAAACCTTACTGGGATTAAGTTAAATTATGTCTCCCATAAACGGGATTATCAATTTCGGATATACACCGAAGATGAAGAAATGGGCGACAAAAAAATCAAATTTATCTGAACGGAGGGGCAATTTAGTACTGCTTGTACAAAACGAGACTTCCTTCAACGAGACGAGAAGTGAAGTTGCGATGCTGCGACATGGAAACTACCAGGCTGGAGTACGGTAGGGGCAGAGAGAATTTCCTGTGGAGCGGTGAAATGGTATAGATCGGAAAGAACACCAACGGTGATATGCTGGGCCGACACTAACACTAGAGATGAAAACTAAGGAAGCGAATAGGATCATATATTTAGCCGTGAATAAAGAGTGAGTTGAGGAGTCTTAATACCGTTAAACACTTGTGTTACCTTTTAATTAGTAGTCAGATCACATCATTTCA
Source organism: Parietaria judaica (assembly GCA_954871525.1). Classification (NCBI taxonomy): domain Eukaryota; kingdom Viridiplantae; phylum Streptophyta; class Magnoliopsida; order Rosales; family Urticaceae; genus Parietaria; species Parietaria judaica. The sequence goes on along the minus strand of OX940860.1, from coordinate 26,112,507 downwards.
ATATTTAAAATTGTATACAAGAAACAACATTGAAAAAGGATAATTAAGACCAAGGATCAAAATGCCGTTTTGGCCGATAAATCGTTTGCCGTTATCGATGGATTAATCGTTTGCCGATGCCGTTATCGACGGAAAACCTATAAAAATTATCGTTTGCCGTTATCGAAACTTATCGAACTTATCGATGGATTAATCGTTTGCCGATGGATTTATCGATGGAAAACCTATAAAAAAAAATTCAAACATATTTTACACTAAAAACATAACATAAAATACTAATGTCACAAAATATAAACATAAAAGTCTCATACAAAATATAAGATATAAGCCACAAACCAAGTCTCATACTAATGTAGCCAAACATAAACTAAGTCTCATACAAAATTACAAATACTTTACAAAATATGTAAAATAAATTATTATTTACTTACCAAAATAAATATTTACAAGTCACCAATTATTCTTATATAAAATATGCACTGCACAATTGATTTCATTTAAAACAAGATTGAACAACTAGCTCAATTTAACAAATTAGCTAAAAATTGTACTTTTGCCGCAATATTTTAGAAAACTTCAAATTAAAAAAAGTATTATGCCAACCGATTATTTTTTAAATTATATACAATTTTATAAAACAAAATTACACCAAAATATTCGAGTAACTAGCTCAAATCAACAATTTCCGAAACATATGTACTTTTGCCACAATGATATCACAATTCAGAAAAACTTCAAATTAAAAAAAAAAAAATTATGCAAACCGATTAGTTTTAAAATTATATACAATTTTATTAAACGAAATTACATCAAAATATTCGAGTAACTAACTTAAATCAACAATTTCCGAAACATGTGTACGTTTGCCGCAATTATACAACAATTCGGAAAAAACCTAATGACTTTTCGTTATTTAGCGATAAGTCCTCCAGTTTTCGAAATTTAACACTTGAAAACCTAAAACGAAAAGTTGTTCACTTTCCCCCTCGAAAAATCGCGAAAACTATAAAACGAAAACGATTAAGGGAGATAACTTACCGAGAAGCCTATTTTCAGCGATAATCGAACGATTTTCGAACGAAAATCGCGATTTTCGGAACCTTGATTAAGACACATCTCAAAGTCAACAATAATACAATATAGTAGGTGACACGTTTATCAAATAGTAATTTTCCAATTCATCGACCAACTTCGAGGCTCGTAGTGATTAGCGGCTCGCCGGAGCTCACCGACGGCGTCGTGGGCGCATGATAGACCGCCACTGGCATGCTCGCCGGCAGATTCGGCCACGCGGCTTCGAGATTCAGCACTGAAATCGCCTGCTTGATTGACGGCCTCAGCGCTCGGTCAGGGTGAGCGCACCACAACCCAACAATCATCAAACACTCAATCTGCTTTTCCTCGAAATCCTTCTTAAGCCTCTCGTCGACGCCGTTGACGAGTTTCCTTTTCCCGTACAGATCCCAAACCCACTCGACCAACCCCGTCTCGGAATGTTCGCCCATCGGGTGCATCGCCTTGCGTCCTGTGGCTATCTCGAGACAGACCACTCCGAAGCTGTACACGTCAGACTCTCTGCTTGCCTTACCTGTGCTGATATACTCCGGAGCCAAGTACCCTAAAGTCCCAGCTAAACCGGTTGTTTGCGGCTCGAGCTCGTGGTTCATCAGACGGGCCAACCCGAAATCGCCGAGCTTGACATTGAAGCTCGAGTCAAGCATGATGTTGCTCGACTTAACATCGCGGTGCACTACGCATTGTTCCCACTCCTCGTGTAGATAGAGAAGCGCCGAGGCTAACCCTAGCGAGATTTTGCGCCTCATGCCCCAGTTGAGAGGGCTGATTCGCTTGTCGAACAAGTGCGAGTCGAGGCTGCGATTTGGCATGAATTCGTAGACGAGGAGAAGCTCGGCTTTTTCATGGCACCACCCAATTAATTGGACGAGGTTCCGGTGTCGGAGCTGGCTGATGATCTTCACTTCGGTTAGGTACTCCTTTTTGCCTTGCCTTGACCCTCTTGAAATCCTCTTTACAGCCACAAACGCGTCGAGATCAGGGATATAGCCTCGGTAGACGGCACCAAATCCTCCCTGGCCGAGCTTTCTTTCAACGGAGAAATTGTTTGTGGCCGAAGAGAGGTCTCGGTAGGAGAATCTTCTCGGCCCCGTTCCTCTCTCGAGATCGTCATCGTTTATCAATGCAGCGTCCGTGCTTTTGGCCACGGATTTATTTTTCTTTATCCGCTTCAACATCCAAAATCCGAAGAGCATCGTTATTAATAGCCCGCCTGAAACCGTGAGACCAACTATTAGCTTCACCGTTCTGGAATTTTTTCCATCGTCTTCCTTGACCTCCAAATCCGAACTAAATTCCCACGATCGAATAACCGTTCTCTGGCGAATAACTCCGGTGGTACCCGAAATCCCGAGCATCACCCACTGCGGCAGAATTGCCTTTAGATCAACCTTGTAAGAAAGACTGGTGACGCTCTCTCGGGCAGTGTTCCCATAACTCCACCGGACACTCAAGTTCTTCTTGGACGCATCGTATGAAACCCACACGTCGACGATGTCTCCGCTGTGCTTACTTGCGTTCCAAGGTACGGTGACAGCGGAGGTAAGGGAGTTGATGTTGATCCCGACATGCTCACCAGGAGGATCCCAACTGTCCGAGTAAGTATCGAACTCAACCGCAACTATCTGGTTCCGCGACGAGGCCATCGTCGTGGTGTTGAACAAGCCCAAGTACCCCGCGCCCGAGTTTGGCGGGATCTGAAACCCTAACGGTGCAAGAAAAAAGGTCAGTCCGTGGCCATATTCCGAGCCTTCCGTTACGACTGTGAAGGAGAAGCGGGTTGTGAAATTTGCAACTCTCCCGGATTTAGGGTCGTAGACGGGAAACTTCTGATGAGAAGTTGCCCAGCCAACCCGGTACCGGGATTTGAGCTTGTTGATGAGCTCGACGGCTCCGGCGGAAGGTATGGCGTCTCCGTGGTAGTTGACGCTATTTTCGTCGAAGTGAGAGATTCGGAAGCTCAGGGCGTTTGCGCAGCCATGGTGAAGAAAGAAGAGCGATGTTGTGAGGACGAAGTGAACAGTGATGGCGAAGAAAGTGGGCATGGCTTGAGAAAGAAGCTAGTTTTGAGTTCTCCTGAAGGGATATATTTCTTGATAATGGGGAGTTTGGAGACGATGATGATCATCTGGTTTCTATGAAGCTTATTCAGAGAAGTTTCCTTCAAGTTCGTGTTGATATTTCTATGCACTTATGCCGTCCAAACAGCTCGGTCAACTCTAATAGAAAATAGGGAGTCAAGTTTGGTGATATTTTGATTTTTTATTTATTTATTTAATTATAAGAAAGGTTCATGTTTGCAAAAGTTAAAAAATATCAGATATATGAAATCAATATTTCCTAAAAAATTAATATGATGATTAGATTTAGATCAAAAAGTTATATTAGTTTTTTCATGCGTAATGCGTGCAGTCGTATGTTGTACGATATATTTATATATAGACATTACATACAACAAAATAAACGACAAAAAATAAATTAATTAATTAAACAAGCACAATAAATATGAAAGAAAGGGTAACTATGACAAGTTATTGTCAAAAAAAAAAAAAAAAAACTTTGATAACGTGAAAGTTGAAACGGTAACTTGACTCTGTCTAACATGAAAAACGATGAAAACGACAACAAATGACAAGAAGTTTGACTTAAATGGATATTTACGATTAAAATAAACAAACTCGTAAATTTGTAATTGATAAGTCTTTCAATACCGTTTTTAGCAACATAAATCACCAACTTTATATTTTTGTTGCACTTAAACGGAGTTGGCCATTGAATGCACATAAAATGCCATGTTGCTAAAAAAAAAAGCCTAGACGTCATCGTGCGGTTCTCTCTGTACTTTACGGCTGCCATTGTTGGCTCAGAGATTCCGGTGACTCGTCTCTCTCCGATCGAGACCAGCACTGTTTTTGGTTTGTTTTTGGAAATGATGGATTTAGGCAAAGGGTTTTTAAATAGGGAAAGGTATCAGAATTGAAGTAAATGTGGTAATGAAAAACATATCGAAGTGGTCTTCGAGCAAATTAGATTATATTTTGAAAGACTATAATTACTTGTGCCGTTAATATTCTTAATAAAAACCATTTCATATTAAACTGGCTTAATTGACTAATTCCTAAAAATATTAATTTTTTTTTTGAATCGGCGCTATCGGCCAAGGTTACAATGCATCTCGCATGACTAGATATATTTCAGTGTAAGAACAGGTGACACTATTGGTCAAGTTTACAAATATGTAAAGGGGGCACTCATTTGAGTCCCATGAGAGGGTTTGAACCCATGACCTCTTGAATAGAGGTGTAGTGGAGTTACCACTAGGCCAAGCCAGTTTAATTACTCCGTATAAGTTTACCCTTTTGATTTTTTATTAGTTTATCTCCTAAACTCATTTTGTATTAGATCACCATGACACCATGTAAGCTTTATCACTCCGTGTCATGTTTTTTGGCTGAACATATTTTTGTGTATCAATAATCCTAGTGAATATTGAATTCGTATCAAATGGCCCCTTATTTTTACCATTTTGTCAAAATTTATTATCAATGACAAATTTATCCTTTTTCTATCTCTTAGAATTATCATATACCTTATACAAACAAATACATATTTTAACATATTTTTTTTATGAAACCTCTCTAAAATATTTTTCTGCTTCTATTACCTTTTTTTCCGACTTAATGGCCTTCACTATCCAAGAAATCTTTAAGCTTGTTTTTTTGACATATTATTGAAAATTTTATTTTACCTTGAAATTTAACAGAATTATTAATATTTAACAAAAAAAAAAAGTAACATTTAATACACATTAAAAATTCAGGAAGCAAATTAATGATAAAAACAAAAAGATTTAAAGGCAACTGATACAAAGTTATAACTTCTAAGTCATGTATAAAAAAAATTCACCATATAACCTATATGGTAAATGATACGTTTAATAGTCTAACTGATATATTAAAAAAAAAAAAATCAAGATGCAATTTGATGCATAATAGCACTGTCAGCCTTAATTAAAACTTACTTTTTTATATATAAAATAATTAAAACTTATTTGCTGATTAGATCAAAGAGTTATATATATTTAGTTTTTCTCCTTATAAAAAAAAAAGAAAAAAAAAAGAAAAGAAAAGAAAAGAAAACAAGACCATTTTTTTTTATTAATCATATATCAAGCTTTTTTGGCAAAATGGAGGACCAACATATTCAAATATGCGAATTATTTTTGCAAAATTATGTTATCTAATTTGCAGATAAGATAATCAATAATTTCATATAGACACAATATTTCCTAACATCAAAAACCATAAAATGTAACTAGATCTTCAACAATTTTAACACGATCAAGTCAAAATCACCGAGCTTGATCGTCCACTAAAAGAAGAAATTAATGGAGTTGTTTAGATTTGTTCTTATTTCTTCACACGGCCTTCATATCCACAAAGTCTTAAAGCTTGTATTTTTGAAATTTTTATTTTTTAGGTTAATATTTAACAGAAAATGATTAATATTTAACGAAAATGTAGCATTTAATACATATTAGAAATTCGGAAAGCAAATCAATATAAAATAGGTTTAAAAGCAAACTGATACAAAGTTATGTACTTGAGGGCTAACTGATAGATAAAAAAGTTCATCAATGTTGATATACGACTTCGCCCACTGACAAAACGGCATGTCGTCTATACTCCCGTGAGATAAAACGACACCGTACGCATGACAATTAAATAACCGAGTTATTTAATTAATCATATTTCGATAAATAGCATAAATTGGATCATTTTCCATCCTCGGCCCATGGAAATTCAGCCCGAGATAAGGCCCATACGATCGATAATCAACAATCAATAGCATTGTCAACCCTAATTATACTTGTTTGATGATTAGATTAAAGAGTTATATATGTTATTTTCTCCTCGAAATATATAAAAAAATAAGAGCACTTTTTTTTTTTTTTTAATTAATCATATCAAGTTTTTTTTTTTTTTTTTTTTTTTTTTTTTTTTTTTTTATAGCAAAATTTGGATCAACATATTCAAATATGAATTAGTTCTGCAATCACGTTATCTAATTTGCGGGTAAGATAATCAAAATAGCCAAAAACATGCGCGAAAACGTAAGACTCATGCAATATTTTATTTGTTAACGCAATTAGTGTCCATATATACTCACAAAATATGCCAATATCAAAACCATAAAATGTGACTCGATCTTCAACAATTTTAACAAGATCGAATCGAAACCACCGAGCTTGATCATCAATGTAAAGAAGAAATTAAGGGAGTTGATCATTATATTTGTTTGTTTGTTTTTTTCGCAAACAATTATTCAGAAACGAATCATGAAGAATTAAGAAGATCAAGTTCGTCTTTTGCATCATTTTCATTTGGAGGGACAGATATACTCCTCGGAATTAAGAAGATCAAGTTCGTCTTTTGCATCATTTTCATTTGGAGGGACAGATATACTCCTCGAATTTAAAGTTTGTTTTTCACCTTAGAGTTAATTTCTTGTCCATCAATACTAATAAAGTACTCAATATTATCAATTCTTATTATATATATATATATATATATATATATATAAAATAGTTATGCACTTTAAGTATTCTATAGAATAATTATAATATTAAATATATTTAAGTCTAATTAATTATTTTATATAAAAAAAAATCTTAACCTCGAAAGCGTGACAAATTTTGCAATCTTAAAAATGACGTCTTTTGGCTTAAGTATCTGTTTTCATTTATTAGAGGACATGTGCAAATGCTTTCTTATGGTGGTGGTGGTGGTGGTGGTGAGTGTCTTTGCAATTGCATGGCGCTTTTTATTTTATTTTTTATTTTATGAGCGACAATGCAAACTAAAAAGGTAATTTTTGAAAACCGTCAGGAAACATTTTTTCGTTTATATATCCAATTTTGTATTCATAGACTTAGGGTGAAACCGGAACCGAGAAAAAAAAAACTCAGAAATTTAAGGTGTCGTCCTAGTTCCCGGTTTTAAAACTAAATTTCCTCTTCTTTTTTTTTTTTACAAACGGTCCGTGAATGATACCGGAACCGGGATAAAACCAGAAACCCGGTACACAATTTTCAGCCTGCCCAAAACGGCAACGTCCATTCAAATTAGCATCTCTCTTCTCTCCCTCTGAAAATTTTATGCAATCCAATATAACGTGAGTATTTTTTTTACCACTCATCCCCCGTTTCTTGTTAACCGCTGGTAACCGGCAAGTTGAACATTTGACGTTATATCCAATACTTTAGAATTCAATAACCGCAAACTTCAAACTTACTGTTAGTCTAATAAAATCAATATATTATTGAAATTTTCCTACATTTATAATCTTATCTCTTTCTTTTTTTTTATTTATTATTTCAAATCTTCATACACTACAAGAAAAGTCATTTTTACCGGCCCAGTTCAGAAATGAGCCGCAGAAAATTAATGTTTCCCCGGCCCAGTTCACGAAAATAGCCATTAAAAGTAATACCATTAGGCGGCTTAATTGTGGGCCGGTAAAGATACTTATACCTGCCAGTTTCCCGAAAAGCGCGGCTAAAAGTTTGATGAAATTTTTGTTCCACTTTTCCCCGCTCAATACGCAAACTGAGCGGGTAAAAGTTAAGCTTTTACCCGCTCATTTAATTAAATACGCCGCGGAAGAGTCATATCAATAGTTATTTCTACTTTTCCCCGCCACTTTCAAATATCACGCCGGTAAAAGTCCTTCAATCATTTTTTAGATTTTTTAATTTTGTGTTCAATTTATATAATTTTTTTTTTACATTTTTGTATATGTGTATTAAATGTTACTGTATCAATTATCATTGTATACATTTATGATTAATCATGTAATGTGTACGCATTCTATATTGAAATGACTAGACAGTAATGTTTAGCTATTACAATTTGAATTTATAGTGTTTCAATTCTAATCAATATTATACAGCCACAAGTTACTAATTTAAAATAATATATTGTTTTTTTAACATAAATTAGTAGAATAATATGTTATTTATCTTTATAATAATATGTTATTTATCTTTATAGTCTATTAGTTTGTCCAGATATAGTTAAAATTTAAATTGATTTAAAATTGAGTTTTAGCGGCACATTTAATATATATAGCCGCTGAATCACATTTTTGCCGCTGATTTAGTGAAATGAGCCGGGAAAACATTTCCTAACCCTAGAATCTAAACCCTAAACCCTAACTCTTTCGCCGCACATTTAGTATACTTAGCCGTTGAATAGTGTTTTTGTGGCTCATTTAATGAAATGAGCCGGGAAAAGTCCTTTAAACAATTTTCAAGTATTTTTTTTTACTTAACTCATCAATTTTTATAATTTTAATTTATATGTATATATATAAAGTCTTTTTGTATCAATTATCAGTTTAAATTAATTAATTTGTATTAAGTACGTTAAGTTATGTAATATTTACTTTGTATTGTAATGAAGTTAGATATTGATGTTGAGATATTACTCTTTGAACTTTATATTCTCAATTCGAATCAACATAAAGTTATTAATTTAAGAGTAATATATTGTTTTGAACATATTTTAGGGGAATAATAGAGTCATTTATCTATACAATCTATTAATTTTGTCCAAAATAGTCAAAATTAAAATTTATTTGAAATTGACTTTTAGCCGCACATTCAGTAAAGTTAGTCGCTGATTGTTATTTCAGCGGTTCATGTCACGTAAGGGGCCGGTAAAAGTGACATATGGAGCCGCTAAATGTATGTCAAATGCGCCGGTAAAAGTCCTTCAATCACTATTTTAGATTCTCTTACATTTAAGACATCAATTAATTAAACTTTGCTTCATTTTGTATTTATATAATGTGTTATTGTTTCATATTATCAATTTAAATTTTAAATCATTTTTTTTTATATGGACATGATTAAATTAAGTAATTTCTATATATCATAATGAAGTTAGATATTGATGTTGAGCAATAATAACTAGTTGAAGTTATATTAAATCAATTCCAATAAAAAACAATAAACATAAATTATCAATTTGAGAAGTTATATGTTTTTATTAATATATTTTAATACAGTAATTAAGTTATTTATGTGAGATATTAATTAGGATTTTTTAAAATCTTAGAAATATATTTTATTTTCTACCGCTTAGTGGTAACACTGGCCGCTAAATACACTTGCAGCGGCTTGGTTTATACTCTCAGCGGCTCGTTCGAAATTTTCATTGAAATTTCACCTACACTGTTTCCCTCCCGCGCGCGAAATTTCACGTTTATTCGCCAAACACCCAAATCTCAAAACCCCCAAATCCATGGTTCCGACTTAGCGCGAGAATCTCTTCTCTCACCGCCCCGGTAAGTGCAGATTCTTCGACTCTTCTCCACACTCAGCTCAAATCGATTTTTCTCTGAAATCTGTTGGTGATTGATAAAAGGGTTAGGGAGACAAGCAGAAGAGAAGTCTCGTTTGGACTGTCGAGGTCAAATCTTTTCTCTCTCCCTTTCCTACGGCGTGAGCTCCTCCAGTAAGTGTTAGGATTACAATTTTGGTTAATTTTTTTGCAGAGATATAAGAGATATTCGGTGGAACTATTGGGTGGGTTTTATTCGATGAAGAAGCTTGGAGAGACAGGAATTGGAACTGTTGCTCTTCTGTGGGTTTATTCCATGTCAATTTTTAATTTCAGATTTCATAGTTCTTGTTGTTAGGGTAGTTTGATGTAGATGATATTAGAATGTAAAAAGTTGTTTTAAGATTTTGTTAAACCCGTCTCTTTGATGTTCGTCTGAACACGAGAACATGATTCACTTTTGTGTTAGGCTTTTACGACGAGAGCTCTTCCCCTGAGATTCGACGAAGATGTTAACAAGCTCTTTCCGGGTAAGAAATGCTACATGTTGAATCATATAATTTGAAATTTGTAGATGATTGCTTGTTCTGGATTTGTTGCGTGCAGGATTTTGATTTTAGTTTAAATTTGATTCTTATAATCTGAAATTTCTATTAGATTTCTTGTCGTAGGTTTGTGCGTCCAAGATTTTGTTTTTTAGTTTGTTAAGTACGAGACTTGTAATCCTGCCATTATCATTGAACAGTCCAAAGATCGGCCAGCGGGAGGCGCAGATAAAAGAGCTATGTTTCCGAATGTCATTGATGGAGGCGATGCTTAGAAACGTGCAAGACCGTCTCAAATCTTTGAATTCATGAAACAACGCAAGCCCCGACATAGGACCGACTAACATTTCTCTGAGGGAAAGCCGTCATGATAGCACCACCGACCATCATCATTATTAGATTATATTTGTATGAACTTAGTAATTTTAGACACTTTTTGTTTATTTATGTTTTTTTGTTTCTGACATTTTAATTATTATGTGTAAAACGGTTTAGTGTTATATTTATTGAAAGATTTAATTTTATTTATGTTGGACAATTTATTTATTAGTATTCATTTTTAGTAAAATTAAAGTTATTTATCAAATAATATTTCATGAAAAAATATAAAAATAATATAAATATACTTTTAGCCGCCCAAATATGGGCCGTTAAAACTCAATTAAATGGTATTAGAAGACATACTTTTAGCGGCTCATTCCATACAAAGCCACTAAAATCAAAGGCGTTTTGCGGCGAGTTTCAAAATTAGCCACTGAAGGTATGAACATTTAGCGGCGCAATATCAGATGGGCCGCTGAAAGTATTTTCTTCACGTCACCGAGGTCGTCGTTGGAAATTTTCTGCGGCGCGTTAAATGGGTGGCTAAAACAATCTTTAGCGGCTCCGTTAGTTGTTGGGTCGCTGAAAGTTCTTTCTGTGGCCTTAACATGACGACCGAATTTAGCGGCCCAAAAGAGCGCCACTAAAAGTTTTAGGCCTTCAGTGGCCCAAATGTTCACTTTCAGCGGCAAAAAAAAGTGCCACTGAAACCCTGTTTTCTTGTAGTGATACCATACTACAACTACGGCGAAATTTCTTCCTCGTTTGACACGAATGAATTATTTTCCTAAATTAAGTGAGCTAGGTTCGTCCTCCCAACTCAAGTGTTATTTATATACTTGTAGTTTGACCATCAACATCATACAATTCAATATGTATATATATATATATATATATATATATATATATATATATATAAACTATGAACAATGGTCATTTAATATAGCGGAATTAAGAACGGTGTCGATTAGTTGTCAAAATAAGCGCCACATACTTCATAAAACGTCGACATGTTTAGTTTTTCCGGCAAGTCACCGTGAGCCGACTCCCAATTGTTCTGGACCGAATTGGCATATTTTTTTTATATTTAAAAAAAAGTAAATATTACAAAAAATAATCAACATGATTTTGAAATCATTCAAGCACGAAACATCTAACATTTTCAAATGTAAATTCTAAATAAATTTTGGCACGAGTTTTTTGCGCTTCAGCTCACCTATAACGAGGGTCAATTTAGGGAATTGGCATGCTGTGGCCAGTTTCTGCGATTGCCGGGCGGGCGCAACAGCAGGCCTTCTGTGATCAGAAATTCTGTGGCCCCGGATTTAGTTTATATATAAAAAAAAAGGTCTCCGCGAGTTTGTAATATGTATAGGTTCAATCATGATTGAATTATTGCATAAAATAGAAACAGATGCGTAAATGAAGGACCAAAGTAATCGAGGAAGCAAAAAATAGAGGCTATCAACAATAAATTAGTAAATGGACATAAATGAGAAAATTAAGAAGGTAATCTTGGAGTTGAAATTGTGGGAATCTTAGGGTTTGCAAATAAATCATGCACGTTTAAGGAACATGTGCTTCATCATAATTTTATGTTTTTCCTTTTTATATTCTTCCGAATTCATTTTTAATATGATGTAGCTTCATTATATTCATTAATTATCTAGGACTTATCTGTATGAATTTAAGGATAAATTATTCAGGGACATTTTATATATTTTTTAATTCTCTATGTCGTAATTCAAGGCAATATTATATGCATCTCGTAGAAGGAACGATTCTTAATCAGAATTCCACATTGTTTCCCAATACACTTCTTATTTATTTTTATTTTTTTTTAATTAGGTTTTGACTTTGTAAGAGAATAAAATAAAAGGAATATTTATTACTTTGTTTAAGAAAAACAAAGAGAGAAATGAATTCATGGAAAACGAAAAAGCAAAGACAAAAATATTTTCTTGCAATATCTGAAATTGATGCCCTAAGCATTCCGCGTGCGAATAAATAAGTCATGGAAGAGTAAGCGATCGATATTCGTGCGCGACTCAGCAATCGAGATTGTTTACGTTTCTCCGAGCTTGTTTGGCATAGAGGGACTGCAAAGTATGGCCCATGCGAGCCTATCCATTCGAAGCAACTAAATGTTATTCGTACGTACTCTCTCGTGATAGTTTATTTGTGTACTTATCTCATTTTTCAAAATCAAGAAAAGTAAGAGGAAAAAACTACTCTCAAGGTTTTCTCTTTACTTTCTCTTGCCTATTCACATTCTCGTCGAAGAGAGTGAATCGAGTTTTTCACGGAAGTCATCGACTATGAAAAGGAATTTATATATGTTCCGATCTAAAGATTTTTTTAGTTTGAATCTAGTTCTACCCATAAAATTCATGTCATTGAAAAAAATTGTTTTATATAACTATTAAATTGTGACGTTTGTTTTCATAGAAGAATATTATTTCTTGACTGATCTGAATATTAAACTAGGCCGGCCTTGCAATAAAAAGACAGATTCTAAGTAGTCACTTTTATTGCTAAATATACTTAATTATTAACTTTAATTTTACCGCGAATTATAGTAAAAAAAAAATGCAATATATATAATACACAACCATATCGAGAAGAAAAACTCGTTACAATAAAATACATATCATCATTAAAAAAAAAAAAAAAAAAACCTAAAAACTAACTACAATACATAACACATTGTCAAACCGTGTAACTTAAGCAATTGATAAGGTCAGTATATAGCATAAATTGAATGATTCATAACTTTTGGTCCCATTTCACTTTTTCATTAGAGGGGAGGTCAAATCTATAAATTTTGATTGTATGGGAAACAGTAACACTCATTACTCATTTATTTTATTTAATTGGATAAGTGTAACTGTGTGACATCTAATTAAATCCAGATACAATTTATATTTTATACCAAAGCGCCATAATAAGACGACAAAATATAAAATAAAATACTAGCATTAGATTCAATAAAGATGTCATTTCCATATTTTTTTCGTTTTATGTAAATAGCAATATCAACAATTCCACATGATACACTTCAGAAAGACAAATTCAACAATTATGCAATATAGTAAGTGACGGACAATTTTCAAATAGTTGTCCACATCATCTACCTGCTTCAAGGCTCGTAGTGATGAGTGGGTCGCCGGAGCTCAGGGATGGTGGCGTGGGCACGCTATACATCGCCACAGGCATGCTCGCCGGAAGTGTAGGCAACGGGGCATCGAGATTTAGCACTGAAATTGCCTGCTTGATTGATGGCCTCAACGCTCGGTCCGGATGAGCGCACCACAACCCGACAACCATCAAGCACTCGATCTGCTTCTCCTCGAAATCCTTCTTAAGCCTCTCGTCGATGCCGTTGATGAGCTTCCCTTTCCCGTACAGATCCCAAACCCACTGAACCAACCCCACTTCAGAGTCCTCGCGCATTGGGCCCATCGCTTTGCGACCCGTCGCTATCTCGAGACAGACCACTCCGAAGCTGTACACATCAGACTCTTTACTTGCCCTACCGGTGCTTATGTACTCCGGAGCCAAATACCCTAAAGTTCCAACCAAACCGGTTGTTTGTGGCCCGAGCTCGTGGTCCATCAGACGGGCCAACCCGAAATCACCGAGCTTGACGTTGAAACTCGAGTCAAGCATGATGTTGCTCGACTTCACGTCGCGGTGCACCACGCATTGTTCCCATTCCTCGTGTAGATAGAGCAGTGCCGAGGCTAACCCAAGCGAGATCTTGTACCTCATGCCCCAGTTAAGAGGGCTGATTCGCTTGTCGAACAAGTGTGAGTCGAGGCTGCGGTTGGGCATGAACTCGTAGACGAGGAGAAGCTCGCCCTCTTCGTGACACCACCCGATTAGTTGGACGAGGTTCCGGTGTCGGAGCTGGCTGATGATCTTCACTTCCGTCAGGTACTCCTTTTTGCCTTGCCTTGAGCTTCTTGAGATCCTCTTCACCGCCACAAGTGCGTCTAAATCGGGAAGATAGCCTCGATAGACTGCACCAAATCCTCCCTCGCCGAGCTTTCTTTCGTCGGAGAAGTTGCTTGTGGCTGAAGAAAGGTCTCGGTACGAGAATCTTCTCGGTCCCGCTCCTCTCTCGAGATCATCGTCCATGCTTGTGCTGTTTGCCTTCAATTTCTTTCTCTTAATTTGCTTTAGCTTCCAAAATCCAAAGAGCATAGCGAGAACGCCGGCTAGCAAGACCCCACCTGAAACTGTCAGACCGACTATCAGTCTCACCGATCTAGCGTTTTCTCCATCGTTTTCCTTAACCTCCAAATTTGAACTGAATTCCCATGAACTGATAGTAGTCTGTTGGATCCCAATTCACAGATCTGCAAAGAACACGAACAACACCAAAAGAAATCGAACAGAAAATTAAGGACACAAACTTTTGGGAGAAGAAATTCTCTTGATTAATAATCGAAGGCAATAATACAAGGAGATAAACTCGAAATCTAATGGACTCAGCTACTTTACAAAGTGTACAATGCTAGGTTTATATAGCCTCTCACATAGGCGAAACCCTAGCTAATCAAATCACACAAAATCAGGAAACTACCCTAAATAATCTCGCCAAATCTTTGACTTGATATTTCTTGCTCCTCAAGCTACGCGCCTTCCTTTCTGGGTAGAGTTTCCCTTTCCTGCTCGGACAGCTTCTCTGTCCCCGAGCTGACCTGCTCGTATGCTCCGGGCTGAGCTTGCCTTCTATCCGGACACTCTGCTTGTGTTCTCCCGAGCTGGGCTGAACGGCTGTCCGTCTTCTGTTCTGGTCGGTACCCGGGCTGACTCCTCGCAAGTGTTTCTGCCCGTCCTGGGTTCTGGTCGTCACCCGGACTAAGTCAAGCTTAAGCTCACATTCTCCCCCGTAAGCTTGACTTGCTTCCACTCTCTTCACTCCGAGCAGCTCTCTCATCTCTTCGAACTCGACTCTCCCTAGAGCCTTAGTAAGAATGTCTGCCCGTTGCTCCCTCGTGTTGACGAACTCCACGATGATCTCTCGCTTCTCCACACACTCACGAATGTAGTGAAACTTCGTGTCAATGTGTTTGCTCCGTCCATGGAACACTGGATTCTTCATCAACGCAATTGCAGACTTGTTGTCCACGTAGAGAGTAGCTGGTCTCTGCTCGGATCCGGTCATCTCTCTGAGTAGCCCCTTCAACCACATAGCTTGACATGCTGCTGCGGTTGCCGCCATGAACTCCGCTTCACACGAGGATAGAGCTACTGTCTGCTGCTTTTGAGACTGCCAGGTGATCAGGTTTCCGTTGAGGTAGAATGCCATCCCTCCGGTACTCTTCCTGTCATCGATATCACCGGCCAGATCACTGTCCGTAAAGCCGACTAGTACTTCTGCTCCACTTCCTCGGTTGTACTGGATCCCGTAGTCCGTCGTGCCCTTCACGTAACGCAAGATGTGCTTCACCGCCTGCTGGTGTGCACTCGTGGGCTTCTCCATGTATCGACTGACTATCCCGACTGCGTGTGAAATGTCTGGTCGGGTGTGGGTGAGATACCTCAGGCACCCGATCACGCGTCTGTACTCCGTGGGATCCACTCTTCTCCCTTCAGCATCCTTCCCGAGCTGCAGCTTCGCCTCCATAGGGTATCTGCTCGGGTTGCAATCCGTCATCTCGAACTGCTTAAGGATCTTCTTCGCGTAGGCCGACTGCTTCAGCGTAATGCAGTCCTTCTTCTGTTCCACCTCGAGACCAAGGTAGTACGTAAGTAATCCGAGGTCACTCATCTCGAATTCGGCCATCATCTGCTGCTTGAATCCATCTACGCCTTCTGCGCTGGATCCTGTGACGATCAAGTCGTCCACATACACTCCCACGATCAGAGTTTCCTGCCCGGTACTCCTGGTGTAGACTGCCTGCTCGCTCAAGCACTTTGTGAATCCAAGATTCTTCAAGCTCTTGTCAAGGCGGATGTTCCACGCTCTTGGTGCTTGTTTTAACCCGTACAGGGCCTTGGATAACTTGTACACCTTCTGCTCCTTGCCCGTGACGCCGAACCCCTCTGGTTGCTTGACGTACACTTCTTCTTCGAGGTCACCGTTTAGGAATGCTGATTTGACATCCAGATGGTGAATTTCCCAACCTCGATGAGCTGCTAGGGCTAGGATGAGTCTGATCGTGTCCAGTCTAGCTACTGGAGCAAAGACTTCCTCAAAGTCTATGCCTTTCCTCTGCACGTAGCCTTTAGCTACTAGCCTTGCCTTGTGCTTAAGGACATTCCCCTCAGTGTCCTTCTTCAGCTTATACACCCACTTCAGGCCGATGGGATTATGACCTTTGGGCAGGTCGGTAAGCTCCCATGTCCCGTTCTTCTCAATGGACTCCATCTCCTTCTTCATTGCTTCCTGCCACTCCTGCTCGGCTGCTGCCTCCTGGAAGCTGGCTGGTTCTTCTGCACACAACAAAGAAAGTTCCTCCAGGCTCATCTCCACTTCTTGAGTCTGATCGTAGACGTCTGCTAGAGGTCGGAATCCTCTTGGGCCGTCTTTTATGGAGGAATCTCCCGAGCTAGACGGGCTGGTCCTGCTCGGGCTTGGTGTCCGTGGTGTGTCCGGGGTGCTCTCTCCCGGGCTGGATTCCCTCGTCTCTGGCAAGACTGTTCCCGGGCTGGATGTTCCGGGCTGATCCTGCTCGGCAACATCCTGGTCGTCTTCGACAATGAACTCCACTGAGTTCTGCTCGGGTTCTCCATTCTCGTCGCGCCAATCCCACTTCGTCTCCTCTTCGAACACAGCATCTCTGCTCACTTGGAGTCTGCCGCGTCGTGGATCGTAGAGTCTGTGTGCCTTGCTTCCTTCTTCAACACCAAGGTACACCATCTTCTGACTCCGGTCGTCCAGCTTCTTGAGATGTGGCCCCGCAACCTTCACATGTGCGGTGCACCCAAACACTCGCAAATGTTCTAAGTGGGGTTTCTTCCCTTTCCACGCCTGGTAGGGGGTACGCTCTCCTAGCGCTTTGGTCGGCAAACGGTTGAGCAGGTAGACCGCATGTCTTACTGCTTCTGCCCAAAACCGGGCTGGAACTTGCATGCTCTTGAGCAAGCTCCTCGCTGTGTTCATCACAGTTCGGTTTCGTCTTTCCACTACGCCATTCTGTTGGGGCGTGTGGGGTGCAGACAGGTGACGTTGAACTCCTTCCTGGTCGCAGAACTCTCCGAACTGCAGGGAAGTGAATTCTCCTCCTCGGTCTGTACGCAAGACCTTTAACCTGTGCACCGAGCCATTCTCAACGATCTTCTTGAACTTCTTGAAGACCTCAAAGGCTCCGCTCTTTTCCTTGAGCATATAAACCCACATCCAGCGACTATAATCATCAACAAGTAAAAGGAAGTACTTGTTACCTGCCAATGTTGCTGGGGTGACTGGACCGCATAGATCTGCGTGCACCAACTGTAAGGGTTTCTCTGCTCGGAACTTGGCCTTGATCGGAAACGGTATCCTCGCCTGCTTCGCGATCATGCAGCACTCACATAGCTGGTCGGGGTGTTCTATCTTGGGAACCCCGAAGGCCATCTTCTTCTCGCCCATCATCTTGAGCGCATGAAAATTCACGTGTCCGAGCCGTGCGTGCCATAGCCAAGCCGGGTCTACCATCGATGCCATAAGACAGACGGGCTGGCATGTCTTCAGGAGAATCTTGTAGAGTCTGTTGGGTGTTCGCTCCACCTTCATCAACAGCTCTCCTTCCTTGGTCCACATCTTCAGGTAGGACCCTTGCAGCAACACCGTGTTCCCGATCTCAGTCATCTGTCCTAGACTGATGATGTTGCTCTTCAACTTCGGGATGAAATACACCTGGGTCATCAGACGCTGGTCGCCATTCTTGCACTCGAACAGGATCGACCCTCTGCCTCTGATCTCTACGACTGATCCGTCGCCGAATTTCACGCTGCCCGTGATCTTCTCATCGAGCTCTTCAAACTTAGCTCGGTCCCCAGTCATGTGGTTGCTAGCTCCGTTGTCTAAGTACCATATGTCGGTACTGACCTTCTTCTCTCCGTCTACGAGGAGGTTTGCAATAACCTTATCCTCGATGAGGAAGACCTGCTCGCTGGTCTCCTCCGGACAGGTCTGCTCGGCCTCTGGGCTGATCGGCACACTGATCACTTCTGCCCGGGCCATAGCTACGCCTTCGCCAATTTGCTCGTCCAGGTGCATTTCCTGCTCGGCAAACAACAATGCCGGCTGGTCGTCTGGGAATCTTGCTAGATTCGCCTCTTCACCCTGGTTCCTGCTCCGGCACTCAGATGCAAAGTGCCCAAGCTTCTGACAATAGTAGCACTTCACTGTGCTCTTGTCTCTCCTGGTCGTGCCTTCCTGACGGGTAGATCCACTGCCGCGACCTCGCATGTCCCGACCTCGACCTCGTCCACGACCCTGTCCGCGTCCTCGGACTTCTCCACCAAAGCTGTTCCGACCTGAGGGTCTTGTAGAAAACTCGGCTCCCCCGGTTTTCCGCTGTCTGGCCGTCCACTCTTCATGCGTGAGCAGGAGGTTCTTCTCCTCGTCTTTGTCACCGTAACCCCGAAGTCTCTCTTCGTGGGCCTTGAGACGACCAACAACCTCCTCGACCGACATGGTCTTGAGATCGCCGAACTGCTCGATCGATGTCACGATCTGCATGTACCTGTGAGGCACTGCTCGGAGAAACTTCTTGACGACGGTGGTCTCCTCCACCTTGTCTCCCAGCGAGCGTATGCCGGTCACAATGGACGTGAGCCGCATAGCGAAATCATCAATTGATTCGCTCTCCCTCATTCTCATGACCTCAAACTCACTCTTCAAGGTCTGGACCTTTGCCTCCTTGACGCGATCTGCGCCCATGTGCATGGTCTGAAGAGTTTTCCATGCTTCCTTCGCGGAATCTTTCTCGGCAAGCATGAGAAGAACATCTTCAGGAACTGCTTGGTAGATAGCGGCTAGAGCCATTCTTTCCTTGCGCCCTTCGACACCGCCGTTCTCTACGGCCTCCCATACTCCCTGCGCCTGCAGATTCACCCTCATCTTCAACGCCCACACGGCGTAATTGCTCTTCGTGAGCATGGGGTAATGGAGTGTAACTGTGCCTTCTCTGGAGTCTGGTTTCTGTGCAACCAAAGCTCCGTCGATTGGTGACTCTGATGATGAAGACATGTTCTTCGATTGATGCTCTGATACCACTTGTTGGATCCCAATTCACAGATCTGCAAAGAACACGAACAACACCAAAAGAAATCGAACAGAAAATTAAGGACACAAACTTTTGGGAGAAGAAATTCTCTTGATTAATAATCGAAGGCAATAATACAAGGAGATAAACTCGAAATCTAATGGACTCAGCTACTTTACAAAGTGTACAATGCTAGGTTTATATAGCCTCTCACATAGGCGAAACCCTAGCTAATCAAATCACACAAAATCAGGAAACTACCCTAAATAATCTCGCCAAATCTTTGACTTGATATTTCTTGCTCCTCAAGCTACGCGCCTTCCTTTCTGGGTAGAGTTTCCCTTTCCTGCTCGGACAGCTTCTCTGTCCCCGAGCTGACCTGCTCGTATGCTCCGGGCTGAGCTTGCCTTCTATCCGGACACTCTGCTTGTGTTCTCCCGAGCTGGGCTGAACGGCTGTCCGTCTTCTGTTCTGGTCGGTACCCGGGCTGACTCCTCGCAAGTGTTTCTGCCCGTCCTGGGTTCTGGTCGTCACCCGGACTAAGTCAAGCTTAAGCTCACATAGTCCTCTCGCCAAATACTCCGGTAGCTCCTGAAAACCCTAGCGTCACCCACTGAGGCAAAATCTCGGCAAGATCAACCCGGTGAGAGAGACTAGTTACGTTTTCTCTTGAAGTTCTCTGATAGCTCCACTGGACGGTCAAGTTCTTTTCCGAAGCGTTGTAAGAGATCCGCACTTCGACGTTGTCCCCGCTGTGCTCGCTCGCGTTCCACGGCGCGGTGACGGCCGAGGAAATGGAGTTCACGTTGATCCCGACATGCTCATTAGGAGGGTCCCACTCCGGGTTCGAGAACGAGTCAAACTCGACCATCACGATCTTATTCAGCGACAAATCGCTCGTCGTCGTGTAGAATAAGCCCATGAACCCGCCTCCCGAGTTCGGCGGAATCTCAAATCCTACCGGCGCGAGGAAGAAGGCAATTCCGTGGCCATACTGGGAGCCTTCCGTCACAATGGTGAAGGAAAAACGGGTCGTGAAATCGGCGAATTCGCCTTTCTTCGGGTCGTAGAGAGGCAAATTTTGATAGTAAGTTGCCCAGCCGACCCGACAGACATAGTTGACCTTGTTGATGAGCTCAATGGCTCCAACAGAAGGAACTGCGTCTCCTTGGTAGAGTATGTTGGAGGCGTTGGGGTCAAAGCGAGATATTTCAAAGTTCAGGGCTTTTGCGTAATTATAATGAAGAAGAAGGACTGATAAAATGAAGATGAAGTGAAGAAAGATATTATTGCAGGCCATGGTGAAGACTGAAGAGAAAGAATTGAGTTTGAGTTTCTCTTGCGAGATATTTATAATTATACAACTGTTTCTTTGGAGAATATAAATATTATATATATATATCTATTAATTAATTAGAGATATATTCAACTAATATTGCTTATGGTCAACGCTAATATGGGAAATACCTGAAGAATATTATCAAAGAGTTTTACAAGTTCAATTATCATGTCATGATTTCACGTTACAAAAAATTTAATTTGTTGACAATTCATTATTAATATATTATTGGAGAAAGAAAATGATGAGATTAATAACATTATATTATATGGTTTGTCCTATACTCGAACTGATGAGTAAGTTATTAGAATAGGGATGATCATAAAATATGTTGCTACAGGCTGTAATATTATTGACGTGCATAGAAGAATCAATTTGAATAATATATAATCATCCTTAATTAATTAGCGTTAATGTCGGGAAGTGATAATGGCTTAAGGCTTATTTATTGTTAAGTTGACTTAGGTTACGGGTAGAGAATATAATATTTGACGAGTGACGACCACTCAGGAAATCACTAACAAAATGATTTCATGACTAATATTCTTTGTACAGGTAAACAACTAAATATAATACCAATGGTTCTTCAAAATATATTAGTTACTAAAATAATTATTCAATATAATTACCAAAAATTATAGGATTGCAAAAAAAAAAAAAGTAAAAAAAAAATAACTCTTATATAACAGCAAAAAGCAAACAACCAATATAAACCTTTTAAGAAGGTATACACAGTTACACACATCATAAAAATATGTGTTTCAGTTTTTAATGAAAACTAGAATCGGTACAATTTTGCAAAATCAGTAGCAATTTTCAGTTTTAACTGTATTTATTGATTTTATAAATAAAAAAGGCTAAAATTATGATATGAAAAATTCGATAAATTAATATTTTTTTTTGTTTAAACTTGGTTTAATCTCTTTTAATTTTAACCCCTAATTTTAATCTATATGTGAATAAAACATTCCTTTTAGGTAGGGACACTATTCACTGTGTTTATTTTAAGAGAGAGATTTGTACTTGAAGTAATGTTATTTAAATTGTAATTAATCCATTAAGAAAGAAAAACTTGAAAAAGTTTACCACCCATAATATTGTCCCATTTAATTACTTATCAAAGAAAAACTTGGACTGACGCCTCTCAAAGCGTTCCAAAAGCGTCACTGCGATCTACCATAGGTTCGGCCTCATCATTAAATTTGGGTGTTTTAATAATGGCGTTTATCTTAGAAAAACAATTATATGGAATTCACAATTTATACGAATTTTTCTTCTCTGCATTTTCTTATTCCAAAAAATTAGACGCGTGACAATTTTTTTCAAAGAAAAATCGATTAAAAAGTGTCCCAAATTCACGTATTTCAAGTTTTGATATTTTCTGCTGCAGCATCATTCATTATCAAATATATATTTATTATTGATGATTTGAATACATCTATAGTTATTATTTATTTCCTATATAAAGTGTTGATTGTGTAGTAATTATTTGCTTCCTATTACGTGTTGATTTGATGAACCTAACAATTGAGCATTTTAGTTATCTAATTAAGCTTTGCATGAGAACATTGGTCTTCTATATATTTTAAGAGAAGTTGTAGGTGGATGGGGAGTTGATTATGAAATGAAAAAGTCGAGTTTTGCTTGCAAATAGAGTTTTTATCGTTTTTCCTATAGAGCGGATCTACATCAGTTGGTATCAGAGCCAACCGTTTATGTGCAAATGGCGCCGAAGAAACGGTTCGTTCGAGATGCTTCCGTAGAAGACGTGCATCGACGTGACGACAACGCAGGATTACGCTCAAGTGGAATTGCTCACCCGCCAGGTTTCTGCGCTGCTACATAATCGGTGGTTCAACAACACCACAAAGTCAGTTCCGACACCGAAGATCGATGACCGCGACACTCCGTTTGGTAGGACTTTCGGCGGCTATGGACACGTGCAGTATCCACGTGAAACAGCCTTGGAAAACCGGTGGGAGTCAGCATTTAAGGTGGATACCCGGAAGTACGACGAGTTCGCCGACAAGGAGGCAAAGTACGCCGAAACCGTCAATGGCGTGTACGATTTTAATGATAAAGAATTGATGACATCATTTGCATATTTTTCTTTGTATATACAGTGTGATGCAAGCGGAAACTCTGAGAACTTTTTAATGATAAAGAATTGATGACATCATTTGCATATTTTTCTTTGTATATACAGTGTGATGCAAGCGGAAACTCTGAGAACTTGTAACAGATTCCGATTGTTGATTCACGTATAGATGTTGATTGATATTCTCCTGTAACCTATTGATTTACGCGCAAAAACTAAATTAAAGAATTTTTGAACTGTTGATTCCCACACGAACTCCAAAATCGTAGGGTATTAATTAAAATCGAATTCCATCAAGAATATAAATTGAGGTATAAATCAAAGTTTTAATAAGAAACTATAATCCAAATAAACCCTAAAACAAAAGGACAATTAACGAAATAATTAAAGCAACAACAAAATATTAAAAATAACAAAACACATACAAACTTAGAAGTGCTGCGAACTCACTAAACAACACTTAGGCTTAAAAAATATGACTTACGCGTCTGTAAAGAAAAACATAGGAAAAGAAAAACACTTTACAAATCCATACTTATACAATATAGTAAATAATATTCCACATCATCGACCAACGTCAAGGTTTGTAGTAATGAGGGGGTCATCAGAGCTCAACGACAGTGGTGCAGGAACTTGGTACACCGCCACTGGCATACTCTTTGGAAGTTCTGCCACGGGGCCTCGAGATTGAGCACGGAAATCGCCTGCTTGATCAACGGCCTCAGGGCTCGGTCAGGGTGAGCGCACCACAACCCAACAATCATCAAACACTCAATCTGCTCCTCTTCAAAATCCTTCTTAAGCCTCTCGTCGATGCCATTGACAAGCTTCGATTTTCCGTACAGATCCCAAGCCCACTGAAGACTGAACCAAACCTACCTCGGAATCCTCGCATTGGGCCCATTTCTTGGCGACCCGTCGCTATCTCGAGACAAACCACTCCGAAGCTGTACACATCGGGCTCTTTGCTTGCCCTACCGGTGCTGATATACTCCGGAGCCAAATAACCTAAAGTTCCTACTAAACCGGTTGTTTGTGGTCCGAGCTCATGGTCCATCAGACGGGCCAACCCGAAATCGCCGAGCTTTACGTTGAAGCTCGAATCAAGCATGATATTGCTCGACTTCACATCGCGGTGCACCACACACAACTCCCATTCCTCGTGTAGATAGAGCAGCGCTGAAGCTAACCCTAGCGAGATCTTGTACCTCATGCCCCAATTGAGAGGGCTGATTCGCTTGTCGAATAAATGCTTGTCGAGGCTGCGATTGGGCATGAACTCATAGACGAGGAGAAGCTCGCCGTCTTTGTGACACCACCCGATTAGTTGGACAAGGTTCCGGTCGGAGCTGGCTGATGATCTTCACTTCTGTAATGTACTCCTTTTTGCCTTGCCTTGAGCCTCTTGAGATCCTCTTCACCGCCACAAGCGCGTCTAAATCGGGGAGATAGCCTCAATAGACTGCCCCAAACCCTCCTTCGCCAAGCTTTCTTTCGTCGGAGAAGTTGTTTGTGGCCGACGAAAGGTCTCGGTAGGAGAATCTTCTCGGACCCGCTCCTCTCTCGAGATCATCATCCATGCTTATGCTCTTCCCCTTCAATTTCTTTCTCTTTATCTGCTTTAGCTTCCAAAATCCAAACAGCATAGCAAGAATGCCAATGATCAAGAGACCACCTGAAACTGTTAGACCAACTATCAGCTTCAGCGATCTAGGGTTTTCTCCATCGTTTTCTTTAACCTCCAAATTTGAACTAAACTCCCATGATTTGATAAGGTTCCTCTCTCGATTAGCTCCGGTAGCTGCCGAAAACCCTAGCATCACCCACGGTGGCAAAACCATCGTGAGATCCACTTCTAAAGAGAGAGTAGTTATTCTCTCTAGCACGTTTCTCGTAGCCCCACCTGACTGACAAGTTCTTGTCAGAAGCGTTGTACGCAATCCACACGTCGACGTTGTCACCGCTGTGTGAGCTTGCGTTCCAAGGCACGGTGGTCTTCGAGGCTATCGAGTTGACGTTGATCCCCACATGCTCTTGAGGAGGGTCCCACTCGGGGTTCACGGCAGTGTCGAACTCGACCATCACGATCTGGCTCCGCGGTGAGTCGGTCGTCGTCACGTTGAACAAGCCCATGAACCCGCCGGCAGAGTTCGGCGGGATCTGAATCCCCACCGGTGCGAGGAAGAAGGTGACCGTTGCCGTAACTCGGTCTGTCCATTTCGATGGTGAACGTAAAATGGGTGGTGAAATCGGCGGCTTTGCCGGTTTTCGGGTCGTAGAGAGGCAGTTTCTGATGGTACGTTTCCCAGCCAACCCGACAGACATAGTTGACTTTGTTGATGAGCTCAATGCTTCCAGCGGAAGGAAGTGCGTCGCCTTGGTAGAATATGTTCGAGTCGTCAGCGTCAAAGCGAGATAATTTAAAGTTCAGGGCTTTTGTATAGTTATAGTGAAGAAGAAGGGTTGATATAATGTGGATGAAGCGAAGAGAGAGATTGTGTATGGTCCATAGTTGATATAATGAGTTTGAAGTTCTCTTATGAAATATTTCTTGCAAAGTGTTAGGTTATATATACACACACGAACTGATCAAAGAGTGAGTAAAAATCTTTAAGGCATGATCATAAAATATGTTGCGACAGGCTGTATTGATGTCCATACAGCATCCAATTTAACTTAATCATATTTATTTGCTGTGAAGTGGTAATGGCTAGTCAATGGTTATTTATTGTTAAGTTGACTTAGGGTTAGGGTTGGCTAGTCAAGGAAGGCATGCATACCATTCACGTTGTATCGTACTTAACCTATGTTTATTTGCAAAGAAAGAGATTTTTATTGTATATGTGTAAATGTTTTATAAGGTAAGTGCCTTTAAACAATTATGTAGTAGTAAAACAAATAGAAACTTTAAGATTTTTAATCTTATGATCGGATATGATTGTTATACTTTAACTATGATTCTAAACTAATATAATTGTTGGTTTGATCTAGTCGATCGATCATAATTTAACGATTCTATTTTCAGGTCCCGTTACTTTACCAATATAGCTCAACAAAGTCCCAATTTATTATAGAAAACATTTTTGACGAACATAATTTAAAAATTTAATAACCTATATTATTTAACCGACTATTTTTTTAAGTGAAAACTTGTATAGTTCAAAATGATGAATACAGGTGTACTCGGAACAAGACACAATTTAATAGTAAAAGCAAAAATTGTAGAGCTCCTTGGTTGATCTTAAATTAAAAAACAAAAAGAAAATGTGAAAATACAATCATGATCAGATCTATTCTACCACCTCTTCAACTATAGTCTCTCACCGATTCTTTTCCTGAGCCTACAATATTAATTATATTCACAGATTTATCATATACTACATTCTTTATCATGCAACTCAATGTGATAAGATATAGTTTTTGAAAATACCGTATAGATTTAATACACTCGTCTTAATGACAAAAAAGAATAAAAAAAAAAAGGGGAAACCAAACCTGAAAGAGAAAATTATTCATGTTCTCAGTTTTAAACAAAAAATTCATGATTTTTTTTTTTTTTTAAATATTGTTTTTATTAATAGAGAGTGACGTTTGCTTTCATGTTGTTTCTTGACCAATCTGGACATAAACTACGCCAGCCCTGCTACAAGGACGAATTCAAAGTAATCATTTTATAACTTACCCTAATTTTTAACTTTCATTTGCGGTGAATTTTTTGTATCGTGATTGTGGTAAAAAAATGCAAAATATAACACACATATTTTATGCAATGTGTGTACACAAGGCGACAAATAATACTATCTTAAATTCAATGATGATATCATTGGCATATTTTTTCGTTATATAAGTTGCAATAATACTCATCCTGATCATCATACAAATCAAATTGCATTGGAAAGGAAATTGATACACTTCACAAAGACAAAGTCAACAATTATACAATATTATAGTAAGTGACGACGTTTTTTTAAATATTCCTGTCCACATCATCTACCAACTTCAAGACTCGTAGTGATGAGAGGGTCTCCGGAGCTCAGCGACGGTGGTGCGGGCACGCTGTACACCGCCACAGGCATGCTCGCCGGTAGTTCTGGCCACGGGGTTTCAAGATTCAACACTGAAATCGCCTGCTTGATCGAAGGCCTCAACGCTCGGTCCGGATGAGCGCACCACAACCCGACAATCATCAAGCATTCAATCTGCTTCTCCTCAAAATCCTTTTTAATCCTCTCATCGACGCCATTGATGAGCTTCCCTTTCCCGTACAGATCCCAAACCCACTGAACCAACCCCACTTCGGAGTCCTCGCGCATTGGGCCCATCGCTTTGCGACCCGTCGCTATCTCGAGACAGACCACTCCGAAGCTGTACACATCGGACTCTTTACTTGCCCTACCGGTGCTTATGTACTCCGGAGCCAAATACCCTAAAGTTCCAACCAAACCGGTTGTTTGTGGCCCGAGCTCGTGGTCCATCAGACGGGCCAACCCGAAATCACCGAGCTTGACGTTGAAGCTCGAGTCAAGCATGATGTTGCTCGACTTCACGTCGCGGTGCACCACGCATTGTTCCCATTCCTCATGTAGATAAAGCAGCGCGGAGGCTAACCCTAGCGAGATCTTGTACCTCATGCCCCAGTTAAGAGGACTGATTCGCTTGTCGAACAAGTGCGAGTCAAGGCTGCGGTTGGGCATGAACTCGTAGACGAGGAGAAGCTCGCCCTCTTCGTGACACCACCCGATCAGTTGGACGAGGTTCCGGTGTCGGAGCTGGCTGATGATCTTCACTTCCGTCAAATACTCCTTTTTGCCTTGCCTTGAGCTTCTTGAGATCCTCTTCACCGCCACAAGTGCGTCTAAATCTGGAAGATAGCCACGGTACACTGCGCCGAACCCTCCCTCGCCAAGCTTTCTTTCGTCGGAGAAGTTGCTTGTGGCTGAAGAAAGGTCTCTGTACGAGAATCTTCTCGGTCCCGCTCCTCTCTCTAGATCATCGTCCATGCTTGTGCTTTTTTCCTGTGATTTATTTCTCCTTATCTGCTTTAGCTTCCAAAATCCAATGAGCATAGCGAGAATTCCTAGTAAGACACCACCAGAAACTGTTAGACCAACTATCAGCTTCAGCGATCTAGAGTTTTCTCCATCGTTTTCTTTAACCTCCAAATTTGAACTAAACTCCCATGATTTGATAAGGTTCCTCTCTCGATTAGCTCCGGTAGCTGCCGAAAACCCGAGCATCACCCATGGTGGCAAAATAACCATGAGATCAACCTCATAAGAGAGACTAGTGACATTCTCCCTATCAGTCTTCTCATAGCTCCACCTGACGCTCAAGTTCTTTTCAGACGCGTTGTATGCAATCCAAACGTCGACGTTGTCATCGTTATGCGAGCTTGCATTCCAAGGCACGGTGACCTTCGAGGCGATTGAGTTGACGTTGATCCCGACATGCTCGTAAGGAGGGTCCCATTCGGGGTTCGAGACAGTATCGAACTCAACCATCACGATCTGGTTCCGCGACGAGTCGCTCGTCGTCGTGTTGAACAAGCCCAAGAATCCGCCGGCTGAGTTTGGTGGCATCTGAAACCCTACCGGTGCGAGGAAGAAGGTGATCCCGTTTCCGTATTGGGAGCCTTCCATTTCGATGGTGAACGAAAAATGGGTGGTGAAATCGGCGACTTTGCCGTTTTTCGGATCGTAGAGAGGCAGTTTCTGATAGTAAGTCGCCCAACCCACGCGGCAGACATAGGTTACTTTGTTGATTAGCTCAATGGCTCCGACAGAAGGAATTGCGTCTCCTTGGTAGATTATGTTGTTGTCGTTGGGGTCAAAGCGAGTTATTTCAAAGTTCAGGGCTTTTGCGTAATTATGATGAAAAAGAAGGACTGATAAAATGAAGATGAAGTGAAGAGAGAGATTGTGTAAGGCCATTGTTTTTAAGTATGATGAAGAGAAAGATGAGTTTGAAGTTCTCTTGCTCTAATTCTTAGGTTATATATAACTATATAAGTGTTTGTTTGGAGTGTGATTATATCTGGTTTTGATTATAATATTATTTTGGTTTATATAATTTCTCTAAAATGTATTATTAGAGAACTTTACTTCTTTAATATATGCTTGCATGTCAACGATAATATTCGCGGGAATATAAGAAGAAATTAGAAAAGAGAGTTTACTTGGATTATATATTATATCATGCTCTCAAATTTAATTTGTTGACAGTTCATGATTAATTATATTTTGGAAAAAGAATAATATTAAAACTTTAAGGTTGCGACAGGCTGTATATGTCATCTAATTTAATATAATGATCATCCTTAAAAGTTAAAAAATAACGTTAATATGCTGAGATGATCATCCTTAAAATAAAGGCTAATGATGTGAAGCGATAATGGCATAATGCTTATATATTGATAAGTTGGCTCAGGGTAGGTAATAAAATATTGGACGGCCACTCGAGAGATTTATAACAAAATAATTTCGTCGCAAAATATTCCTAGTATGTGAAAAGCACATTCACTTTTTAGGAAGGGACAAATTCACATTTTAATATAGTACTTGACCTAAAAAAACATCATTAATTTACTCAATATAATTGAAGTTTTTATAATTCTTAAAATAGAGTTTTAAAATTTTGGGTAAACTGCGGCTAGAATACCCAATATTTCTTTTTTTTAATTATGTACTCAAATTTTTTTTTGGCTATAATACCCAAAGTTCATTCCGTTACTGCAAAACGTACCCGCCGTCTATTTCTCCGTTACTGCTCCCTATGTGGTACACATTCGCTGCCACTTGTCATTTTATCCCTCCACGTCAGCACTGCGGCTAAAGTACCCAATGTTTCAAAAAAAAATTGAATTTCTCGGGTGACTTAATTAGATCGATTTTTGGGTTGATTTTTTTACACCGGACTCGGGTAGGCTTTTCAGGGCCGGGCTCTGTATATACAATATATATATAAACAATATATATAAAAACTGTATATATTTATACTTTATATTAATTTATATATTTAATATTGTATAAAGTTTATATATAATATGAAGTACTATAAATATATACAGTTTTTATATATATTTTTATATATATTGATATACAGTTTTTATATATATTGTTTATATATTTATACTTTATATTAATTTATAATACAATATATATAAACAATATATATTTATACTTTATATTATATATAAACTTTTTACAATACATAAATATATAAATTAATATAATGTATAAATATATATATATAGTTTTTATATATATTGTATATGTATATGTATACGTATTGTATAAATATATACAGTTTATATATATGTATATTGTATATAACTATATACAACATATGCAGTTTATAAAGTATAAAGGGTTCTTACCCAGGTATGTACCCGTTCTTTTGCAAACATCCGACTTATATAAATTATATATTGTAGATTAATATATATTGTATTATAAATTAATATAAAGTATAAATATATAAACAAATATATAAAAACTGTATATCAATATATATAAAAATTGTATATATTTATACTTTATATTATATATAAACTTTATACAATACTAAATATATAAATTAATAAAAAGTATAAATATATACAGTTTTTATATATATTGTTTATATATACATTGTATATACAGAGCCCGGCCCGAAAAGCCTACCCGAGTCCGGTGTAAAAAAGTCAACCCAAAAATCGATCTAAATAAGTCACCCGAGAAATTCATTTTTTTAAAATATTGGGTACTTTAGCCGCAGTTTACCCTTGTTTTTATTTCGCAGTGCTGACGTGGCAGTATAAAATGACAAGTGGCAGTGAATGTGTGCCACGTGGGGAGCAGTAACGGAGAAATAGACAGCGGGTATGTTTTGTGGTAACGGAATGAACTTTGGGTTTATAGCAAAAAAAAAAATTGGTATATAATTAAAAGAAAATGAAACATTGGGTATTTTAGCCGCAATTTACCCTAAAATTTTTAAGTCAAATTTACTCCTGAAGTTTAGTCCCTTAATTTGAACAATTTATGTACTGAAATTTAGCACTAATATCATGTCATTTGGACAATTAATGTTCTGAAATTTGGACAACTGATGTCCTAAATATGAAAATTAATGTCCTGAAATTTAGACATTAATATTCAGAAATTAAAACGATGGATAGAGTAAGGGTAAATTTGACCTATAATTTTTAAAAAGCCAATTTTGATAATTATGAAGGAGTATTGAGAGAATTAGTGGTATTTTAGAGTCAATTTTTGAAATAGATTTATATTTGTAATTATCAAAATAAAAGTTGATAAAGATTTGTTTATTTTTTCTTCAATTAAACAGCTATATAGTGATAAGTGACGAAGCCAAAGATCAATTCGCCTTGCGATCAAAACATAAAGCAAATTATCGTGGAAGATCAAAGTCGAACTATTCTTCTGGCGAACTCATATGTTGAAAGTTTGTGTACTTGTTTATTTTACACTTTTGAATGACGGTTTAAAATTGTCGTGCAAGAAATTTGCACGACCGGAATTGCAAGTTAGATATAGTGAATGGATGTTGTAGTGATCTTTCTTTACACTAAAGCAATCTGTCAAATTAAGGTACTAAGTCCATTATTTTTTAATTATTATTTTAGTTACTTGTTTCTCATTTCTTCTCTATTAGAAATTCCATTTTGTAATGTGATGGATTTCTTTTCGTAACAGGGAGATGATGGAGCGGAAAATAATCTGCGACGCGTTTGTCGTCGAAAAATAAACAAAACAAAAAAAATATAAACGTCCACCACATTTATCTTTCAAGCTAGTCTCGATCGTGAATCCACCACTCACAATTCGACCAAAACAGACCTTCGATTTAAACACCAACTTAACCGAGAGGAATTTATTTTAGAGTAACTACTCTATATTTTCATTCGTCAATAATCTGCCCTTTAAAACGTACATACATGCTTTATTTGTAGTAAACACTTAAATAAAACTATCCTAATATTTTCTATTTTAATTCAAATCATAAACTACCCTACGTACCTATGTCAAACGTAAGCCATGACGTGGCTTGTCTCACTTGCTCAGCACGTTAAACTCTATCACAAGCTTTGATTACAAGTTTTATTTTGCTGAGTTGTATTTTCAACTTGATGCCCAAGTTTATCCTAGGGTTATTTTAGTCATTTTGGTAGTTTGTTGGTGGCTATATAAAGGCCATCGGTTGTTGCATTACAAATCATCTCTCCAAATATATATTTTTGGCTTCATTTCTCCTCCCTGCTTTTCTACTAAAGTGAGTATACATATTATATATATATATATATATATACACATCAGAGGAGAGGAAACGTGAGTGGTGCTCTAAAGAAAGTGTTATTTTATTTATGGCAAAAGTTCCAAATAGTTGGAACTAACAACCTATTCAATAACGTGTATTGAATTTGCAACTACTCTCCTTAACTACAGGGAGATTGAAACTAAATCAAAGAAGTAATATTCAAATAAAAAAATTTATGAAAATTGTACAAAATGCTCTTTTTGTGTCAAACTTTTTTAAGAAATGCTCATTTGTGAGAGTTAAAAATTAAACGTCTGCAAAATATATAAGCTCGATCTCATGCTGCGTCATTTTCCCGAGCTTGAAAAAATTCGTCCTAGAATATAGACAGTCGGCCGGTGCTAGGACTCCAGTGCCATCGCCATCGCCACGCTTGTATCGGCGCCAAAGCCGTTGTCGTAGAATGACTTCAATACATTTGTAATATTTCTGCCTTTGTCGTTGCACAGTCGGGTTTGACACGGTTATCACGACCTTCTCGCAAACAGAATCGCTCGGCGTGATGCAGACCAGCCCAACGTCTAAGGCACGACTTTGAACCATCATATCTCTTGACTCGGGTGTCCGCTTTGCACGTTCTACGTATCGATTCAAAGCGACAGACGTTATCTACTCAGAGATGTCAAATATATGCACAATTTTATCGTTTTTGTGTGTTTTGTGCGGGTTTTTAATTATGTGCGCAGTTTGACGGTTTTACCTTTTTTTATTGTCAGCTTTAATATTTGACCCTTGGTTGCCTTATGGTTTAATTTGGGCTGAGGTATTTAAGCCTCACTTATGTAAAAGTATTTTACAACAGCTTTTTGGATTGAAAAAAAAAAACTTTATGTTTTTCTTAATTTTGTATTCTTGAGAATTCGATTTTGTTGCCCAAAAATTTGGTATTCGTTTTTAAATAAACAGATTTTCGGAAGGATTTTGATTGGGTATTCGTGTGCCGAATCAACAATCGGATTCGTCCTTATCGGTATAGTTTCCACCTACATCAGTGCGGCTGCCTCAGTAGCCTTGCTTGGCACCAAAACTATCTCGTCGTGCGCGACTTCATCATACCATGCCTCATCATATACGGGCTTTTCGTTTACGGCCTCGATGTATAGAATATCGCCGTATTCTGTTTGTGGCACAATGAATACGTTGAACATTTTGCGGTAATTTGGTGTTGCGCTATTCCTTTTGTTTATCGCCCTTGGGATGTTTGATTGGATGTTATCACTCTTTTTTGCTACTGATTTATTCAAGAATGAGGTCACCGCACGAGTGTCTTTTTGCAGCTTCCCTTTATGGATTTGGCTTGGACGTAATTTTTATTGTTCTGAAAATTTTGTTCATTCGCCCTCGTCGAGCTATAACGGAAGTTTTTGTCAACGTCTCTATTTCATGTAGAGTGGCTGATTCTTTTGAGATTGAAATTCATCAATCACTTTATGAGATAATTAATGATGGTGTGAAAATTATAATATTCACGTTGACTTGATATATTCTATGTACGTTGAAAATCTCGTGCTCTTCATATAGTTTTATGGAAAATGCTAATTCAATAACTTTGTATAAGTTATTGTATATATTCATTCAATAACTTTGTCTATATATTTTGTTTTGGAAAATATTTTTATTATTAGAGAGTGACCTTCGTTTTCATGTTTCTTCCATGACCTATCCGAATATTAAACTACGCCGGCCCTTCTGCAACGACAGATTTTAAGTAGCTAGTCATTTTTATTACTAATTAAATATATATATTTATTACCCCCTACTTCTTAACAGTCACGAATTTACTATATACCCAAGCGCCGTAAGACGACAAAAAAAATACTAAGGTTAAATTCTTTCATCCTATCATTTTAATATATTTCGTTATATGTAAATTGCAATATTATTAAGTTATGAACAACTCCTTATGATCATATATAACAGATCCCACTGGAAGACGAAATTGATATACACATTGACAAAGTCATCAATTATACAACATATAGTGACGGACGTTTTTCAAATAATATTGTCCACATCATCTACCAACTTCAAGGCTCGTAGTGATGAGAGGGTCGCCGGAGCTCAGGGACGGTGGTGTGGGTACGCTGTACACCGCCACAGGCATGCTCGCCGGAAGTTTTGGCAACGGGGCATCGAGATTCAGAACTGAAATCGCCTGCTTGATCGACGGCCTCAACGCTCGGTCCGGATGAGCACACCATAACCCAACAATCATCAAGCACTCGATCTGCTTCTCCTCGAAATCCTTCTTAAGCCTCACGTCGACGCCGTTGATGAGATTTCCTTTCCCGTACAGATCCCAAACCCACTGAACCAACCCCACCTCAGAATCCTCCGATACTGGGCCCATCGCTTTGCGACCCGTCGCTATCTCGAGACAAACCACTCCGAAGCTGTATACATCGGACTCTTTGCTTGCCCTACCGGTGCTGATATACTCCGGAGCCAAATACCATAAAGTCCCGACTAAACCAGTCGTTTGCGGGCCGAGCTCGTGGTCCATCAAACGGGCCAATCCGAAATCACCTAACTTGACGTTGAAGCTCGAGTCAAGCATGATGTTGCTCGACTTCACGTCACGATGCACCACACACTGTTCCCACTCCTCATGTAGATAAAGCAGCGCCGAGGCTAACCCTAGCGAGATCTTGTGTCTCAGGCCCCAGTTGAGAGGGCTGATACGCTTGTCGAATAAGTGTGAATCAAGGCTGCGATTAGGCATGAACTCATAGACAAGTATAAGTTCACCTTCTTCGTGGCACCACCCGATTAATTGGACGAGGTTTCGGTGTCGGAGCTGGCTGATGATCTTCACTTCCGTCAAGTACTCCTTTTTGCCTTGCCTTGAGCCTCTTGAAATCCTCTTCACCGCCACAAGTGCGTCTAAATCGGGAAGATAGCCACGGTAGACGGCGCCAAACCCTCCCTCCCCAAGCTTTCTTTCGTCGGAGAAGTTGCTTGTGGCTGATGAAAGGTCTCGGTAAGAGAATCGTCTCGGTCCCGCTCCTCTCTCGAGATCATCGTCCATGCTAGTGCTCTTCGCCTGCAATTTCTTTCTCATTATATGCCTTAGCTTCCAAAATCCAAAGACCGTTGCGAGAATGCCTATCAAGATCACTCCTGAAACTGTCAGACCTACTATCAGCCTCACCGATCTAGGGTTTCCACCATCGTTTTCCTTAACCTCTAAATTTGAACTAAATTCCCATGATTTGATAATGTGTCTCTCCAGCTTAGCTCCTGTAGTTGCCGAAAACCCGAGCATCACCCACGGAGGCAAAATCGCCATGAGATCAACCTCATAAGAGAGACTAGTGACATTCTCCCTAGCAGCCTTCTCATAGCTCCACCTGACGCCAGCGGTGGATCCACGGCCAACGCTGGGATGGCCGTGGCCCACCCCAGACTTTTCGATATTAGTGTAGTTAGACACTCCGGGCCGTTCCGGCGACTATTTTGTAGTCTCGACTCAACCTTGCGGCCCCCCCTACCATTTCGCGTTTCTCGTAAGCTATATCTTTCTTTCTTCACCTCTCCGCCATTGACGAGCATCTGTGTTTTCCGACGAGCATTTTTCAATCTTTCTGCTCTGGACTCATCACGATGGAGAAGGAGAATAAAGTAGATATTACTATTTTGCCCTTAAGTCTTGATATTATTACGATAAAACTTGACAACCTTTAATAGTA
Source organism: Parietaria judaica (assembly GCA_954871525.1). Lineage (NCBI taxonomy): Eukaryota > Viridiplantae > Streptophyta > Magnoliopsida > Rosales > Urticaceae > Parietaria > Parietaria judaica. The sequence continues at coordinate 26,076,575 of OX940860.1, read as the reverse complement.
GTTTTCAAATTACAATATTACCCTTATAATTTGAAATTATTACACAAGACTCAGTAAAACTTGCCCATTGGATGATAGGATCTACGTAATTGTATAATTCAAAGCCTTAGTAATTGATGTTTTAATGATTTTTTAATTCACTATAAAATATATGTAATATAATCCAAGGTGTCAAATTTCGGGAATTTCGGTCGAAATTCGGACGGCTTTCGTTTTGCAGAGAACACCGAAACGACATTCCTACCGTTTCGCTGTCGTTTTACCATTTTTCGGGAAATTCGGAACGAATTTCGTTTTGCATGCCTCTTGTCGTTTTTACTCATAAAACTGGCGAAAAATGACTGGAATTTCGAAAAAAATTAAACTATTGGTAGATTTTGGCAAAAATACCAATTAAATTTTCCACCCCACCCCACCCCGTCCCGTCTCGGCCGGCGGCGCGCGCGTGTGGTAGTAGTACATTTGTGTGAGTCCTCCCCCATCCACAAAATCCTATGACCCTAAGGGCCCAAGCCCTTATCCCTAATATTTGGTATATAAACATCACCAAACTCTTATTATCTATCAATGTGGGACTTTTGTTATTCAACTAATATCACACATTCACACTTAACATACCATACACTTCACCTAATAAATTAACTTAATATTATACACTTCAAATAATATTATACACTTAACATACATATACACTTAATATATAATATTATATTCTTCAACTAATAATAAATTTGTTAACATACATACACAATTTACATGCATATTCACTTATTATAACACACTTAACATATTCACTTCACATAATAATTTGACTTAATATTATACACTTCAACTAATAATGTGATTTTACATTATACATTTCACACCTACATATTTAAGTTACAAATGTGTTTTGTTGTATACAATTATGTCTTGTATTTATTAAATATGTAGTTTTGAACCTATATAAATATCATGCTTAAATACTCAAAAATTTTTACAGAATATCCGTCGGCATATCCATCGGCAAGCGGTATGCCCATTCGAAAAATGCGATAAATCCGGTAAACGGCATGCCCTTTTTTTACCATTTGCCCATCGACATACCCATCGGCAAGCGATATATCCGTAAAACGAAAAATTCGAAACGAAAACGGCAAGCGGCATTTTAAACCTTGATATAATCTATAGTGATTAATACTTTAATAGTGTTAAATAAAAAAAATCGAAAACTACTTGATAAATCCGCCAAATAAAATTTTTCTTATGATTTTCGGTTTGTAATTTTTAAACATTAAATGATATAAAAGTAAATGAAATTGACAAACGATTTATTTTTGCAAATACCTACACTCCCGGCCTCGTCATAAGGCAAGAGAGGCAGATGCCTTGGGCCTAATTTTTTTTGGATTTTTTAACCTTAAATGAGGGGGCCCAAAATATTACTCATAGGGTCCAAAAAAATAATTAAAAAACTAAGCTACGGTTTGGGTTTTATTGTGTAAAACCCTCAATCTTCTTATGCAAGTCAGTAACCAACTAGGGGTGGCAATTTGGGGCCGGACACGGAACACGAAACAGTTACGACACGATTTAAATGGGCTTGGGTCTACCATAAATGGATCTGGGTCCATCCGTGTCGAACAAGATTAGCACGATTAAATAACGGGTAAACACGGCACGAACACGATAGAACGATGGGTCCCAATTAGACACGATTAAGAAATAAAATGTTGCCTTTTATGCATTTATATATGTTATAAAGTGTTTTACTACTTATTATATATGACATTTATATTTTTTTAATTTATAAATTACATTGTACAACTGATAAACATACAAAATTGTTAGTAAATTTTGAAATTTTAGATCATATAATTAAATAAATTAAGTAAAATGAGTGTAATTAAATTAATTTATAATTTTAAAATATGTGAATCTGTTTAATGGGTTAAACAGATGAACATGATAAACACGCTATTTAAATGGGGCGGGTCTGGGTCTCATCATCTAACACGATTAATAAATGGGGCGGGTCTGGGTCTACATAAAATAAATAAAAAACGATTAAGATCCGGCACGAACACGACACGCAACCCGAATTGCCACCCCTGTAACCAACCATCCCTTAAAATAAAAAGAAGTCTGTAACCCACCATCGCACTAGAAGTCAAGAGGAGAGTTTAAAGTGTGCACTCTTTTTTATTTTATCTTTGATTATGTGTTGAATGTTGATATACAAATACACTAGTGTATGGTTTATGTTTTGATTGCTGATACAAAAATAATCTAATAGATAATTGATTTATTAGAAGGCAGGGTTTAGGTATTTAAATTAGATAATAATAATTGTATTTTTTTATAACGTTTTTTTAGGATTTTATGTCATGAGTTCATTTCGAAGATCAAAGTCGGGGCCTTAAAATAAGACTTCGCCTCGGGCCTCCCGCTCCACAGGGCCGGCCCTGCATACCTATAAAGCTAAAAGAAATATGGTAACATTAAATCTTAAATATAATATTAAAAAAACCGTAAATTTATGCTTATATGTCATTGATTTTTTTTTTTCCGGCCCCCCCTGTCCATAAATCCTGGATCCGCCACTGCCTGACGCTCAAGTTCTTCTCAGAGGCGTTGTACGCTATCCACACATCGACGTTGTCATCGTCGTGCGAGCTTGCATTCCAAGGCACAGTGATCTTCGAGGAGATTGAGTTGACGTTGATCCCAACGTGCTCGTGAGGAGGGTCCCACTCGGGGTTCAAGGCAGTGTCGAACTCGACCATAATGATCTGTGTCCGCGGCGAGTCGGTCGTCGTTGTGTTGAACAAGCCCATAAACCCACCGGCCGAGTTCGGCGGGATCTGAGACCCTACCGGTGCAAGGAAGAAGGAAATCCTGTTTCCGTACTGCGAACCCTCCATGTCGATGGTGAACGAAAAGTTGGTTGTGAAATCAGCGACTTTGCGGTTTTTTGGGTCGAAAAGAGGCAGTTTCTGATAGTAAGTTGCCCAGCCGACCGGACAGACATAGTCATATTTGTTGATGAGCTCAATGGTTCCAACGGAAGGAATCGCGTCTCCTTGGTAGAGTATGTTGGAGTCGTTGGGGTCAAAGCGAGACATTTCAAAGTTCAGGACTTTTGCGTAATTACAGAGAACAAGGAAGAGTGATATTTTGAAGATGAAGTATAATTTCTTGAAGAACTTATCGCAGGCCATAGTGTCAGTATGATGAAGAGAGAGAATGAGTTCGCTCATGTTTTTCTTGAGATATATATATATATATATATATATTGCCAATTGGTACACGAGTTTAGGTATATATTATTGCCGGCCAAATAGTTTGGAGTTAATTGTTATCTGTTTTGTAATATTATTTTGGTCAAGGTTTCTGGTTATGGTCATTTTATATATAGTTTCTCTAAATTAAATATTAGAGATATGTCCTATCAGGAAATTTCTGAAAAGATGATAACAATTTGATCATTATAGTTATATCATGCTATCACGCACGCGACTAAATTTAATTGGTTGACAATTTATCAATATTTTTTTAAGAAGAGAATGATGAGATTATTGATTGTTGATCGTCCTATATTTGAGCTGATCAAAGAGTGAGTCAAATATGTTGCAACAGCTGGCTGTATTGATGTGCATAGAAAATCCAATTCAATTCAATCATCCTTAAAATAAAGGCTATTCCTGTGAACTGATAAAGGCTTAATGCTTATTTATTGTTAAGTTGACTTAAGGTTAGTCATCCGTGGAATTTCCCAGAAATTAGCACAGATATGACTCCGAAAAGAAGAGGTGTTTTTCAAAAGACGAACCCGTAAGCGTCCAAGACAGTGCCCGAAAGGACATTTGAAGAGGTACCCGCAAGCGTACAAGTTTTGATGCACCGGACTTTTGACTTGGTATCGATTTTCGCGTTTCGAATCGAAACTCAAGATGATGGGAGAAGTTTTACTCGAACCGGACTTCACGGGCCAAATATGCTGAATTCATCTTTTAAGCACATCTTTTTATTCTTCTTTTTTTTTTCATTTTTCATTTTTTTTTGTGTTGCTTTTCTAATTATTGTAGAGCCGATCAAGCAAGCCGCGAGCTTGATGCCCAAAAGCCCATATCCGTAGGCGGATCAACAGTTTATGGATGCCCGAGTCTAACATTTATGCACGAATCAATCGGTGAAAAAAGGATCTTCGATCGGATATTCTTATGTTGAATCAATTATTGTTCGTCTATCCCACTATACAACGTTTTCTATGTAGTTGGGGTTTACAGATCGGTTTTCAATCTTGCAATATAAGAACAATACAAGGACATTCTTTTAAACCAAACCGTTCACTTTATATAGTACTTAATTTATTAGCCTATGTTAATTTGAATGTATATTTGCTGCAAAAATATAGTTCACTTTTAAACCGTTCACTTTATATAGTTCTAAATTTTATTTTTATCGTCGCAAAAGTTTTTTTAAAAAAAAAAAACTAAAAACGGTCTCTCCGTTGGTGTTGGTTTCAAACTGGATCAACCAAACCACACACACAAGAACACAAAGAGAAAGAGAAATTTTTTAGGAAGAATACTCTGTGTATTAAATAATGTCAAAATTACAACGAAGTGGAAAATCACAATTTACAAAGGGGTTACACCTCTATTTATTCTACTAAAACCTAGAAATCAAATCCCTACGATCAAAGGTAATTACATCGATTCATATATACATAGAAAGAAGGATAGTGTTGACATTCTCCCAATCCCATAAATCTCGTTGCCGTCCTCTTTTGTGTCAGCGGATTGACACTCACCAACTCCTTGGTGCTTTCCCGCCTGGTCGACCTTGACTTCTCGGCATGTCTTGGTCGTCATTGCGTCCTGGTCGACCATTTGGTTTTGGTCGACACTTGTGTCCTCATCGCTGGAACCTCGTCGTCACTGGAACCTGCTCGTTGGCTCCATGGATCTTGGTCGTCGTGACCTGCTCGTCGCGACCATATGATCAGCATGTTTGAGACAAGGCTTAGTGCGACCAAGTCCTCCTGACCTGATCGGCTGGGTCTTGCCTTCTTGGTCGCTCCTTGACTCAATGAGCTAAACCAGGTCGAGCTTAACCTCACAATTGGTTCCGAGTTTCCTATACGCAGAACCATTTTTAATTTTTTGAAACTTTTGTCATAACAAAATAAAATTTAAAATATGCCGTGTCTAAAAAAATACTTATGATATTTTACCTCAGATATCCCTAGGTTAGAAAGACAGATTTTTATTGTAGGTAAGTAAATGTTTTTATAAGGTGAGTGCATTCAAAACAAATAAAGCGCCGAACACTGGTAAAACAAATAAAAACATTTTCATCTTATAATTAAGGGATATATATGATGGTGTTAGTATTAACCAAGGAACTGAATTTAATTTTGGCCGATAACAAAATATCCTTGATAACAATATATCATCTTATAATTAACGTCTCTAAAAGTATCCTCGATAACAAAATAAGACTTCAAAATATGTTCCGACCAAAAAAAAGATATAAAAAATATAAGTAATGGTCATAACTTGAGAATATATGCGCTAAGAGTTTCACATATATATATATATATATATATATACATATTATTTAATATTTCTTTGAGATGTCATACTATATATTTAGATAGTCAAATGTAACAAAAACAATATGATTAGGTTTTTGTTTAAATTTTGACTATCAACCTTAAATTCACTATGTAATTATTTTATTCATGATTAGGTTTAGTCGGCAAATTAGCTTCTCCAAGCAAATTAATATACAATTGATATCATGATCGACTTTTGTGTAATGCTATGTTTAAAATTTCTCATAATAATAAGATTTTTATTAGCAAATGTAGTTTATACAAGCACATTAAGAAATCAATTGATGTTTTGACTAACTTTTGTGTTATTCCATGTATTTGGAATTCAAGTAATTATCACTAATCAAGTAAAGAAAAAAAATATAAATTAAAAAAAATTAATTTTTTTTTTCAAAAAAAAAAAGTTTGGGTATTTTTGCCGTTAACGGCCATATGGCGGATGTTAATGGAAAAATTAACGTTTTCATGCCAAAGTCACGGTCAACGCACGTTGGGTATTTTTGCCGCCAATTTTAAAAGTTGGGTACACGGGAAGCACGTTGACCAAAGGTTGGGTATTTTTGCCGTAATTTTACATTTACCAATTGACCATATTTATTCATAAAATAATAAACATAATGACAAATTATAAAATAACATATATTGAATGAAACTAAATATTTTATTTTTGTGTCTAATTAATTAAGTATCATCGTGTATTGTCGTGGTCATGTCATATCTACTTGTTATTTAATCGTGTCTAAACTGTAGATGCATGTCCATTAAGATCAACTCAAATCCATTGACATTGTTTTGTGTCCATCCTAATATTCCGACATTAGGTATATTTTTTTTACTAATTTGATTTATCTTTAAGTCTTAGAGAGAGTGTGAGAAAAATGTTTAGACGGAACAATTTGTTTACTAATACGTATGTTAAAATGGATTATTATTATGCGGTTGTTTGTTAGGAGTTTTGATATGTAATGGATAATTTGGATATTGAAAATAATTGGTTTGTGATAGTTTGTTTCATGGTTTTAAATATCGCGGCATATCGTCGATATATCCACGACATGCCTCTAAAATGAGATATGCGGTACGATATTTCAAATAAATCGTTGTCGTTTTCGAATTTATCGCGATATGTCCTTCGATTTTCAGTAAAAATATCTTTTCGGTTAAGCCTAAAAACGTGGATAAAGTGCTCGATTTTCCAAAAAAAAAACTAGTTTCAGAACCCTTTCCTAATTTGCTTGCTGATTTGGGGGAAATTAGTATTTTTAGGGTTTGTGAAATATTTTTAGGGGAAAATCGCAAGGTATGTTCGAGATTTACGTTTTATGTTTAGGGTTTGTTAAATTTTCAACTTGTATGTTAAACTTGATGATTATCATTTGTTACGGTTTCGGACTATTATGTTCATATTTCTAGTTCGTACTCTATGTTTGTAGTTATGTTTTTATTTCGTACTTTAAGACTTTATTATGATGCCTATTTTATTGTTTTATGTTATGTTGACACTTGACATTATGTTATATTCTATGTTTGTGACTTTGTGTAATATTATGTGTTTTCATAATATTATGATTTATGAATGTGTTTTATTTATTAAATAGGTAATTTAGAAACTATCTATCATATATATAAATATATGATTGAAATACTTATAATATTTTCCGAAATATCCGTCGATATTTCGATCGGCAAGCAATATATTCGTGAAATAATGCGATATTATCGGCAAGCGATATATCTTTTTCTTCGGATTTATCCATCGGCATGTCCGTCGGCAAGCGATATATCCGTAAAATGGAGAATGCGAAACGATATCGATATCGATATTTAAAACCATGGTTTGTTTTATGGTTTTCATTTATTCAACGTGTATTTATATTACATGATTTTCCTCCGCATTAGGTAATTAAATTGTGTAGTCATATGATACGCGTGATTACATGCTAATGGAGGAAATTTCTTCTTGTTTCGCAATTGAGCCTCTCTACAAGCAGAAAATCGCACTTTTGGAACGGTAATGATAAACACTAAAAACTTCTGTAAAACATTTTTATTTTCTTTGTGATACCTTCCAAATAACAAATCATTGTTGAGTACTATGAATTATCAAATAAATGTTTATTTTCCACTTTTTGAAAATAAAAATAAATAAATATGCAAGAAGTCCCGTTAGACTCTAATAGATATTTACTTATATAATACTCAACGAACACAAAAATAAAGTGGACGCAGGACCGCAGGGCCTCAGTGGGTCGGTCGCGCTTAGGCCAAGGCCTGTACGGGCCCGTCCGATGCCCTGGACTAGTCTAGAATAATGTAGAGCACTTGATCAAAGTATAATTGAGATCACATAATATTGCACTTTTTCTCAATAATAGATCTCACAGGAATCGGAAACATTGCAAAAAGTTTTAAGTATTTTTTCCACAATTATCCCTACATTAATTCAGGGTAATATCAATCCAAACTCGTTTAATATAATCCAAGAGTGTTGGTCACTTGCTAACTATGTTATATAAAAAAAATGTATATCTTTAAAGAGACATAGACTCATTTTCTAGCTAATAAAATTAGTAAAATGGTTAGAATCAATGAGAGGACAATTAAGCTGATATTACACAAATGAGCAAACATTACAAACCCTAAATTCTCTTTTCTTTCTTCTTTTTTTTTTTAAGAAAAAATAAATCAACAAAATAACCCACCAATCCTCCCCATTCTTTCCATGTTCACTGTACAACAATGATTTTACTTTTATAGCAGATCTCTCCTCTTTTCCCCTCTTTTCATCACCCTATGTTTCTGCCATTATTGCATGCGAATTCTACCGGAACAGAACGAGCCCATCAGACAAACACGTCGTCGCGTCGCTTCTTCGGGTTCGCCTCTGGATTCCCTTTTCTCATCATGGCCACAAACTCGTCGTAGTTGATGTGACCGTCCTGGAGATATAATGGTTAAATCACTAGTTAAGAACATTAAAAAAAAACAGAGATATAATTAAAGAACAAAGCGTATGAACATCTCGCAGGGCTTACATTATCGGCGTCGACTTCTGAGATGATTTCCTTTATGTCCCTTCCGTCGTGCATGCCGAATTCCCGCAGAGCATGCTCTAATTCTTCAGTCGTTATGAAGCTGAGTACCCAATTCCCACAGAGATTAGTAATAGCTATTTTGTTCCACCATTTATTTACTACTCAAAGCAAAGTACTAAAAGTATTGAAAAGTTGGTCTCATAAAAAAAATCTAGCAAAGCTGATGGGTTCAACTGGGTTTTTTAATCTGTTTTTACCGGCTGGCGAGTTTTTTTTTACCTTGCGGTGCAAGCAATGATGGAGCCAGGGCTAATGTCAGGTAAATATTCTTCTATAAATTAGGTTTGTACTTTTATTTTATTTTTTTTCTATCCTTAGTACAATGCTTGTTCGTCCCGTCCTTAAACGTGCAAACACCGATAAATATATAATCGTTTGGTCACTGACCTGAAGGATACGAGATCAAATTCTCAACCACGTGTGACAGAAGTTTTAAGGGAAAATGTTGCATTCGAGTCTCGGAAAGAACAAAAACATACATGAAGATATTTTCCCTAGAGTTTGGTTCTTACCCGCTATTATCCTTGTCGAAGTGTTGGAATGCAGTGTAAAGATGTTCCTCGCGGTCCATCCGGTTCATGTGCATCGTTGCGGTGATGAACTCGTCGTAGTCTATCGTCCCATTGCCGTCAGCGTCGGCCTGAGTTTCATGACCGAGTTAAATAGATCAGGCCAACGACACAGCATGGTACGTTCTCTCGAGAAAAGAAAAGGGTTAAAGGAATTTGGGCTCACAGCTTCCATCAGTTGTTTGGCTTCGACCTCAGAAAGCTTGGTGCCTTGCTTGGCGAGGCCATGCTTGAGCTCCTCCATTGTTATGGTGCCACTGTTGTCAGTGTCCATGGCTTTGAACATCTGCTTCAGTCCCATGATCTCTTCCTCTGACAAACATCCTGCGATCACCTGTTCGTCGTATTCGAATGATAAACATTGAAGACTTAGCAAGCTGTGAAACCCTAAGGGAGATATTGAGAGCTTTTTAACGATCAAGTTATGGCCTATAGATATGGACATGGTACAGCTTTGATTATTGAGGTCATGCACAATATGGCCTATAGATATGGACATGGTACAGGAATTTAGGCCATGTCTAGCTCTGGTTCCCGGTTCCCAAACTGGCCAAGTTTTCCCGTTTTAAAATCTAACTCCCGGTTTTGGGCTAAAATTAGGCCGAGATAAGGACAAAATCAGGAACCGAATACAATATTTTAAACCCTAATAAAATTATTATTTGGTTAAATAAAAAATCATATATCTAGAAAATACATTAAAGCTTTAACATATGATTTAACTGTAATTAAATACGTTCATTTAAGTGTGTGTAGAAAGGTATATATACCAAAAAAAGTGTAATTCAAGGCACAAAAAGATTATTCCGGCATATACTACAATAGGTGCTTGCTATTGTATATATATTCTAACAAATATTTAAGGAATAAAAAAATATGAGTATAATAAAACTCATAACATTCATTCATTTCCTATATTTCTTCTCATGTGTAAATCATGTTATAATTAGGATTAGAATAGAATTTACCCTGAGAGCCACTTTCTTGAATTGATTCATCGCCTTGAATTGCTTGAGCCTGTTGAGCACGGCGTTGTCCAGCGGTGTGTCGGGCGCTTCCCCGTCCTCCTTGATCCACGGATGATCTGTCAAACACCCGAGATTAGTGCCGGTAAGAAACGGCGGAGCATTTTGGTTGAGTTATTTCACCACTTACTTAGAACTTGGAAAGCTGACAATCTCTGCCTGGGGTCGGAATTCAACATCTTCCTGACGAGGTCCTTGGCCCCAGGGGAAATGGACGGCCACGGATCGCTGGTGAAGTCGATGTGGCCGCGCAAGATGGCGTTGAAGATGCCGTGTTCGGATTCCGCCCAAAACGGAGGGACACCGGAAAGGAGAATGTACAACATGACCCCAACACTCCAAATGTCAACTTCTGGGCCATATCTCCTCTTCAACACTTCTGGAGCAATGTAGTACGCGCTTCCCACAATGTCCTTGAATACCTCTCCTGGTATTATATTTAATTTAACAAGAACAAATTATCATCATAATCATATCTATATTTTTTCCTATTTTAATATACAATATAATTAATATCCATTCTTTTATACTATATAATTAGATGCGCTTCCCATAATGAGTGAATATTCAAAAAGGATTAATGCTATACAAGAGAAATCATAACCAAAAATCATACATATAATATATATATATATATATATAGTTTGTATAGGAATGTTCTCTGGCATCGAAATTCTGTATTATTAAATATATCTAAAATATATAGATATATATATAAATAAAAACCAAACATTATATATATATATATATACACCATAATATTTCTTTATGTAATGTATATTCAAGATAATATGGTTAGTATTTACCAATTTCTCCCATGTAGTAGATTTTATTTTATTTTATTTTTTTAATGTCTCGTCTCGAAGGTTGTAGCTCAAGGCTAAAAGATAATTTAAATAATTTGAGCTAGCTAGCCGTTATTGACCTATAACGATTAGTATATAGAAAATATGGAAGACCTTGCTTGTAGAAGACGGAAAGGCCAAAATCGGTGGCTTTGAGCGGCGACTTCTCCTCCTTGCTGAGGAGGAGGAAGTTCTCGGGCTTGAGGTCGCGGTGGATGACGCCCATGGAGTGGCACGTGTGCACGATCTGCACGATCGTCCGCAGCAGCGACGCGGCTGCGCGTTCGGTGTAGTGCCCCTTGGCAATGATGCGGTCGAAGAGCTCCCCGCCCGCGCACAGCTCCATGACGAGGTGCACCGAGTGCTTGTCCTCGAACGCGCCCTTTAGCTCCACGATGTTGGGCTGCCCCGTGAGGTGGTGCATGATCTGCACCTCCCGCCGCACGTCCTCCACGTCCTCTTTCGTCGCCAGCTTCCGCTTTGCGATCGTCTTGCACGCGAACTGCTCGCCCGTCGCCTTGTGCGTGCACAGGTGCGTCACCCCGAATTGGCCCCGCCCCAGCTCCTTCCCCATCGTGTACGTGGCGCGCACCTCCTCCATCGGCCGCCCCAGGACCGCGCCGATCGCGGCCGGCTTCGGCTGTGGTTTCGACTCCGCGGGGGCTACATGGCGCGCACGCGGCTGCGGGGCCGGCTTGGCGGTGGACGAGGCGCTCTCGCGGCCCGTGCTCTGCGTTTTGCCCACGCTGGCCCTTCCATGCGAGCAACAGTTGCCCATTTCGGAAGGGAATATTGAAATGATGATACGGAATTCGGGTTCTGGGTTTTGAAGAAAAGCTTTGGTTTGATTGTCGATCGATAACAAGAAAGATAGAGAGAAATGTGAAACAGCTTGGAATGACAACAATGTCGAAGGGAAGGATTGATGACGAGGGATTCAAGGAGGATAATTGTTCTTTTAATTATTTTAATTAATTTAATATTTGAATAAGTATTGATTTGTTTATGAATTTGGTAGGTCTTGAATCGTCGTGTGAGGCTGTATGGAAGTTTGGCTAAGAGGGTTTCTCGGAGGAATGTAAAAAAGGAGTATTTATTAGTGGAAATGATAAGATTTGGAGGTTAATACTTAATATATATAGAATAGAATATAGATATAAAAGTCAGAAAGTCAATGGGGTTTGGTTAGAGTGTTAATATATTACGATGAGAATGTCGAACTCGAACGTGGCGCTTGTTAGGAAACAGATTGAGAATATCAATTTACATGCAAAAATAGAATGATGTGGTTGGTTTGGTTTAACAGAGACTAGCTAGTTGGAGAATCTTTTAATGTAATCTAATTATATAATTAATTAATATATGCATTACCAAATGTAAGAGTGATGGTAGTGATAATTTACGTGTCTTATTTATTAATTGTAAATTGTAATTGTGTTTGAAGATTATCAGAGGCCCGCGGTGTTATCGAACTCACCGCGGTTTTGCTATAACGAAAAAATTACTTCATATTAAACTCGTCTAACTTAATTAAATTAATGAAGTAATAGTTTAAAATTTATTAGCAATAGTATAATTTCATTAAAAGATCAACACACTTCACAAAATAAAGAACATAATCTCATTTTCAATTAATCACAAACATAAAAGCATATTTGGATCATTATTCCTTACGCATGCATATAACTAAGTTTGTCTATGTCATGTTCATCCGTGACTTTCACTTTCAATCGTACTCGTGTCTTGAAACTAAATTTATTAAGAATCTAGTGAAATTCATTTACTTGATATTGTAACTATTTTGTGTTTATGTGGTTGAATTTGCCACTCCTAGACCCTAGTCAATACGAGGGCGAAATGCATATTTGATTCTAAAAAGAAAAATCGGGACTTGAATTGGTCGAAGCACTCGTCCACACGTTTTACTTGTAGGCTAATTATTTATTCAAATTTCATAGTATAACTAATCTCTGAGAATCGTGTAAGCACAACCAAAGAAATGTCCGACTATATATATTAGAATAGTTCAAAACATACGTGACAATTACTGATAAAAGGCATTTAATAATTCGGAATAGTGCCAAAAATATATATATATATACATCAATCTTAAAAATGGCTATTAACATTCTTGGACCAAGTCGTAGTTACCAGACCAATTACTTTATTAATACATAATATATACAAAAAAGTATATTTCTTAAGAAATTATTGTTGAGATTGGCGGCCCACACCAAACTAGTTTGTGATCGAGTCTTATTTCATTTTGGTGACTTGGAGGAAAGTCATTTTTAGTTTAACAAGTTGATAAATAAAATGAAAAAACTAATTTCAGTGGCAAAATTAAATCAAGTCATTTCTCTATCTTTGATGTATTGTTAAATTCAAGGTAATACAAATTAGAACGTTTTACTTGAATCACAAGTTGCATGTCGAATAGGGTCGGTTTTTAAGAAACTATCTATGTCGTTCCTGGGATTTTGATGCGGGTCTTGAGGGGACGAGTCAAGACTGCTAATAGGGGTAAATCCGAGACGAGGAACCCGGTCCAAATTTTCTCTGAGTTTAAAATATTCCTCCTATCCTGATACCAGTTTTTAAAAACCCAATTTTTCAGAGAACCAATAAATCTATCGGTTTAAAACGTCTTACGGCCAGGTAAAAACTAGGCAATTTCAAACCGTGATTAACCGGTTTTTGCAGTGTAGTAAAATATTCGTATTCAAAACCAAGACCGGGAGATACCGGTTACCAGTTTTTCCGGAGGGAAACATCAATTTTATACCGTAACTGGCAAAACTTTCATCTCTAACCAATACAACAACCTTCGAGATTTGATTTAAATATGTAAAATCATATTTGAACACAACTTCCAGTTCTCATGACTCAAAATTTGGGTTAGATACAGGGATTAGCTAAAACCCAAAAATCTAATTGGTTTTACAACACTACAAAAAGGTGTATTAATTGCGGAAAAATAACCATGGAAGACAGTTTCCGAAGCATTACTGGTACCTTCCGATAATGGGATGGATCAATAGGTAGGAATTGTTTGATCAGCCTTCACCGCATATGCATGAATTCCGCCAGCTATGTTGTATATCTTCCGGAAACCCTGCGACATTGAGAAGAAATTAACGAAGTTTCACACGTAGTAAACTGTAAGAGGCTAATATGTATGACGTGATCAAATAGGTGGATTATTGGGATATAAATACGTGCTTCGCCTGAATTTATATGTTATTTTAATAGAAATAGATAAATATGTAGTATATGCTCGCTGGGTTTCTTCATTTGATCACTTAATGAGTGTTTCATCTCAACCAAAGTCTGACTCCGGCACTAGTAACAAGTGCGCTGACAGGGCCCACATTTTTTCAAAAACAAATCCCGGGGTAGGGTGAGACCAATGAGCGACAGGAAATCCGGGTTCAAGCCAACTTGGCCCATATTGATTCAGATTAGGCCTAGAGCTAAGCCTTTTCCGGGCCAATGTGGGCTAGCACTGAGACGTTTTTAGGCCTAGAGCTAAGCCTTTTCCGGGCCAATGTGGGCTAACTGGTTTACTGTGGGCCTAGCTCAGGTCTAACCAGGCCTGAGCCTTCCATATAACGAGTCTGGTTAATTTACGGAAATTTCTTTCGGAAATGTTTTGGAAGTAAATCTATTTCTAACTTGAATTAAATGTGCGTCTACTTAAAATAGTGTGAATTTTCTGCAACAAAATTGAAAGCGAATAAGAGATGAATATACCTGTGTCTGCAACCACTTGGCTACCTGCAGCGACCTAACGCCATGGTGGCACTGCATTTTCGAACAACGTAGTTATTAGTTAATATATTAATGCCTAGTAGAAGTTATGCATGAAGTAAAATTACCATAACGTAGGTGTCTTTCTGAGGATCAAATTTCGAATTTATCTCAGGTCCCCACGTTCCAAATTGGCGGAGAGGAAGAGCCTCAAAACCGGGCAGAGAAGCTTGAGCCCTGAGCTCAGCAGTTAAGACAATTAATTAACACATTGAAAATACAAGGAAGGGTATGTCAGACACTATTCCATTAAAAGCTTGAAAAAATAAACCAGAAAACGATTTTCCGTCAAGATATGAGAGGCATACACTTCGTCAGGTTCTCGAACATCAATCAACTGTGCCTCATCTGTAAAGCTTGGATCTTGCATTTTTGCATGGAAGTCTTCGGGTTGAATGTCTTGAAGTAATGATTCTTCCCTTGCAGAACAAGGTGTTCAGAGAGGTAAGTATGAGACAAATACTGAACCTCCAAAATCGCATCTACAGTTAAATATCTACAAATTAATTAAGGTTTATTTATTATTAATAAAGACATAATATTATATAAAACAAAACAAATTACGTTTTTGTTTATTTTATCAAGATAATATAATAAAGGAAATACATTAAGTACATGTATGTAGATTTTAATTTACACTTAAAATTACTAAACCAATAATACCATTATCCTGCGGGATAAATTTCAGCAGTATTGTAATTTAAATTAGTGATTAATATGTTATAAGGGAGGCACGCATAAAGTGAAATAATGTACTTATATCATCATTTAATTAATCATGTGTGCTCTATACGTAATCTAAAGACACACCTCTCTGACAAGACTTGCAACAAATGCCACCCGAATTGGGTTTTACATCTAACAACCTTATTCAAAGATGCACCAAATGCAGCTTCCTCGAACTCCGGTACCTGTGGAATTCGACCAATAGAGATCGGTCAAAGTGCATCAGTAATATTATCATTTTAACCAGCTATAAAAGTAGACTTGAGCCGTATCTATCAAGACCCGAACCTTAGTTTAAAATTGAAATCAATAATTATCAGTATCACAGATCATTGCATAAATTGCGATTTCACTCACTGCAATATTATACAAGTGGATATCGTTGCGGTATAGCAAATATCTGAAAGCGGGATCCGTATGAGCTTACCATTTGTCCCTTTCTCACCCAACCAAGCATTCCTCCTTCATCTTTAGAGGGACAAATCGAGTATTCAACAGCGAGATCACTCAGGTCCTCACCTAAAAAAATCAATTTACATTAGTGAAATAAACAATAGGAATTTATCTCTTTAAGATTTTATAAACCGCAGCAATCACCTCGTGCAATTCTCTGCTGAATATCTACAAGAAGCTTCTGGTCACTTTCTTTCACAAGTAAATGCTGCACCAGTATTTCCCTTGCAACATCCGAGCCACTCTCGGAACTGAATGAAGCTGATAAAACAACATTTCAGAACATCTCAAACAGACAGAATGTAACAACGTCAAAAATAAAACATCTTTGTTCTGAATAGTGAAGAAGAGACCAACGGCGTCAAATCTATCGTCAACATGTAACAACCTTAGTGCCAAAATGGTCGAAAAGCTCCTTCTTATAATCTATTAGAAATACTATGCATCTAATAAATTATAAATTTGTCACAATGTTTATTAAAGGAAAATTCCAATTAAATATTCGTTTTTCAAATACCAAACTTCTTGTACGGGAATCCCATTCATTAGCGGTTATCGAACTCCCGCCAGAGTAACTTAAACAGCAGAAGAACAAGAATGCTGACTTTTTTCTAATCTCAATACATCCTCTATGTCCAGACCAGAAGTTCTTAACAAGGGTATGCCACACCATTAATTTCCTGACAGAACCCGCCCTGCCCGCTCGTCCCTGGATTATGGGAGGGCGGGTTTGCAGGTCAAAAATAAGACCACGGACCGCGCAACCTGTGCCCGGGTTGCCCACACGCCCATCAAAATCGCAGGACGGACCCGTGGCCTGCCCATCGCACTTGGTCATGGCTACTCTTATCCTCATTTCAGGCAAACTCAAATCACAACTTCATAGCCAAAACACAAGATTCTAGGTCAAACTCAAATCAGAGAATTATCCACTCTTAGACAACAACCTAAACACCTGTTTCGATAAACACTCTCCTTCGTACCTGCTGGGCGGAGACAGGGACGGTCGGGCATCGGAGGCGAGAGCTGGAAGCCCAGCGGAGAAGTGCGAGAAAGCGACGGCTTGAAGGAGCTGAGACGGAGCGAAGAGAGAGAGTGGAGAAAGGTGGAAGGTCGAAGCGAGGATGGAGATGGGAGGAGAGAGAGAGAGCGTCCGAGAGCGGAGAGAGGTGGGAGATGCGAAGACGAAGCTCTCAACATGGCTATGGCTATGGCTATGGCTATGGGACTTGGACTTTGAGACCAACACACAGAGTCGCACATAGAAGAAGAAAGAGCCTCTCCATGTACAGACCTTTAGAAGAAATTGCGGCATATATTCCTGACTTAAGGCCATACAGATATTTTGAAGAAACTGCGGCATATATCCCTAAGTTAGGACAGTGCATATTTTCTAGCTCTTATTCTTTTTTCGCAAATACCCTTACAAGTATGCTGCCACGTCATTCTCGTGTCCACGTCGTGATTTTGCCATGCCATCATCATGCCACGTCATCGTCACGTCAATTCGTCGATGTTGAATAAACTGATTAAATTGTCGATTAATCCGTAAATGGTTTCTTTATACAAATTAATTTAAAATTATGAATTTTATAACGTTCTCGATTAATAATTTTATCAAATGAAGTAACAATAATTATTGAATTTGTGCAACAAAAAAATGAAATATAAGAACGTTTTTTGTACATATGGCTATTTTTGCCGCTAATTGCCTTAAATATTTCTAAATACACCTATTTTACTAAAACACTATTGGTTTTTTGTAATTTGCAAAATAGGATCAGGACAATCGGTTATCAGCTTTCAAAATCTTACGAAACTACATCAGTACATTTGTGTGCCCCTAGTAAAACCCGTAAAATTGGACCATATGTGGTAAACAAATTCTTAAGGGTTATTAGCGGCATGAGTACCACAAAGTATCATTTTTTTTTCTCCGAGATAATCCAAATCCAAAATCATCATGGCAAAAGAAATCCTAACTTGAGTTCGCCCCTTCAAAATTTAAGTCGTTACTTATTTTTCTTTAAGAAATCCTAACTTCCTATTTTCAGCTTATTTTTTTAGACTTTGTGTCTACATTTCTTCGTTTAGGGTATCTTTTCATGTGTAGTGTTTTTCTTTGAGAATAAGTGACACCGATTTATTTCCAGGCAAATGATAAAATAAAATAAATTTATAAGGAAGGATAAGCATCTTTGGTTTGATAATGATGTTGTTAGTGATGAAGTTGAGAACATAAAAAAATGATTCATTATTAGCTCATTGTCTTGTTGATGACATCGTTAGCTTAATTTTCACATGTAAAAACCATCCTTTTAAAGTGGTTTTCTGGAATTTTCGCTTATCATTTTTAACTTTTCTTAACTGAATTTAGTTTGGATTTTGGTCTTTTATTCGTTTTTTAATTCTTGAGTTATTTTTTAGAGATGATAAGTTGTTTTCCTTGTAGCTAGCTCTCTGAGTACGCGGCTCATACATATCTAAATTTTTTATGGGGCTAAAATTATTAATACAATTTTTATTAAAGAAAAATCAATTTTTATAAGTCTTTTCTAAAATTCTTATACATGTTTATTAATTTTTAAGAATTGAATATATTAACAAAAGGTTTAACGTGATTTATAGGTAAAAGGCCTTAAAATTTATTTTGGTTGTTCGTATTTATTTAGAATAATGTAATGCATGTTTAACGTTTGTGAAAATCAAATTGTATGGTTAGAAGACCTTAAATTTTATTTTATTTTTTTCTTGGATCAATATAATTTTCGCCCTATACCATAAATCTTGACTTCGCCCGATGATCATCATGTCATGAGACGAAGTTCTTACAACCTTGCTTATTCTGCTCGACACTCATGATTATTGTTATGAGTATTTTTTGGAGCCTAAAAATATTAATGCTCAACCCAATAAATGTATTTAAAAAGGCTCTTGACAAAGGCCCATTAAGACCATCTAGGTCTTCTCCAGAAAAGTTAACTCGGACTCGACTCATAAAGTCAATCAAACGAGCCCCAAAAGTCTACTTAAGCCCGACCCCGGAATTGCGAAAACATGCCTTTAACCCCTAATAAGTAAAGCATGCCTTTAGGGGCCGTTACGACCCCTCAAGAAAAACATGGTTTTAGGGATCGAAACAACCCCTAATTAGGGGCCCTAAAAAATAAATTGTGCCTTTAGGGGTCGTTACGAACCCTATTTAAGGGTCGATACGACCCCTAAAACGGAAAACTCACTCGTAGGGGTCGCACAAGGCTTTCCATAAATACGAGAGTCTCCCACCACATTTCGGTAAGCTATCTCAAGCCAAAAAATCTCTACTCGCCAATCTTACTTCTCGATCCTAAAATACTCTACTAATGTTGAGCGTCAGCGCGAGCGACAGAGGTCCCCCCACTGCCCTCCTCGAAAGTTCACTTTTATTTACTTTTTCAGGAGCAAAAACGGAGGTGGATCACCCGGAAGCGACTATCGGCCCATCAAATGCGAAGAAAGGAGCATCAAGCCCTTCGTGACCACCACACGGTCATTGGGCCCTACTCAAAAAAGAGCTATGGGTCGTTTTTCACGTTGATAAAAAACGGCATTAATAATCACGATGAGATTATTCTTTCCGTATTTTAATGTCTGTCCAACAAGAAAGATACAATAGTTATATGCAACTACCTAAAAGAAAAAAAAAATAGATATTTTATACTTCGTCGGGAAAATATAATTTAATAATTTTAGTAATCTAATTAATAAATTACTAATTTCTGCAGGTCTCAAATTTATATTATATAACTGATTTTAAGATATCAACAAAAAAAATTAAATTATAATCGATTTTTCTAAGCTTGACATGTGATCATCAACAACTGCAGATCCTTAACATGGTAAAATATGAATTATATGTCGTATTCACGGCCCAAAAAAAGCTGATTTTATGCCTAGGCCCAGTTTGGCATTGTTGTGCTGTCTTCAGAATTGCTTTTAAAATTTACTGTCAGAAAAAGTGCTGTCAGATAAAGTAATGCACTGTTTGGTTAATGAAAACAAAAAACAATTGGTTTTTTCAAAAGTTCCAGTTTAGTGTTTGGTAACCAGTTTTACTTAATTAGCTTCTAAATGTCAAAAAATATTAAAGTAGACATAAATAATGTTAATTGAATCTCATATTAATATTAAAAAATAAAAAAGAGTTAAAATAATATAATTACTCAATAAATAAAATAAAAAACCTTTCTTAGTTTGTTAAGCCTTTTATACTTTTAATTGACAATAATTATGGTGACAATACCAATTTTTTACATTCATGTTTCTTTCGTCCACGGTAAAAAAATTAGTACTTTTACCAACTAAAAAGAACTAATGCTTTAACTGCAATAATAATATGTATTTGTTTTTTTATATACGTTCACCTTCCAAAAAGACTTGGTACTTTTAACTATAATATTTTAAGAATGTAACGAAAAAATGTACTTTTACCACCAAAAAAAATTGGAACTTTAACCACAATGTTAAAATATTTTTGGTACTTTTACCACCCAATAAGAATTGGTACTTCAACTGAAATAATTTTTAAAAACATGGATGTAAGAAATTGGTATCTTTACCATCCAAAAAGAATTGGTACTTTAACCACAATAATTAAAAAATATGGACATAAAAAATTGGTACTTTTGCCACTTAAAAAGAATTAGACATTTAAATGCAATAATAAAATGTATTTTTGGTACTTTTACCACCAAAAAAAATATTTATAGAGATAGAGAATAAGAAAAGCAAAAGTAGATTCTAGCAGAAGCATCTATTACTAGCTTTTAAATTTTGCCTATAAAAAAACTAAACTTTTTAGTGAAGTGCTTTTATTGTAACTTATCAAACACAAATATTGATTTAAAATTCTAAAAAAAGTAAAAGCACCTTATTATAAAATATATTTTCTAGTCGCCGCGTGTCATTAAATTTATATATATATATATATATATATATATTTATGCACACTCGCTTCCTCTTCCTCTTTCCATCGTCACTCGCTTTCTTCGGCTGAAATATACTTAATGGGTCTTCCCGAAGACCTCGTGTTTCGGGAGATCCTATCGAAACTGCCGCCAAAATCTCTGATGAGATTCAGGTGCGTCTCCAAATCATGGCGAACTCGTATCTCCCACGACTCCTCATTCATTGACGCTCAACAGGCCAAATCCGACCCGCAATTGATCTTCCTCGGATGGAGAAATCGATTTGTTGACTGCCGAGATCAAATGGTGATACGGCTCTCCGACGAGAAGTCGAAGGCGACGGAAATCGACATGTCGTACGTCTATGCAAAAGACACAACCGTCTACCGTGGGTCGGTAATCCGTATCGTCGGCTCATGCAATGGCTTGGTCTGTCTCTTCCAGTCCCACCCCACGGACCCCACGGAGCGAGTCATACTGTGGAACCCGGCGACTCGGCACGTGAGACCGCTTCCGTGCTTGTTGCCGGTCACAGGCCATTTAAAGTTGTATCCCTTCATAGTGGGCTTGGGTTTTGGATTCGACATCGCGAGCAAGGACTACAAGGTCGTCCAGCTAAACAGACATCGTAGGTCGGCTGAAGAACCGTTATTCATGTGCGCCCAGGTGTTCGCCAAGAGCGGCGTCGTTTGGAGAGACTGCGGGGTCTCGGGAATAGCAGGATTTCCAAAGAGAGATAACGCGGTAGCGGTGGAAGGGGCTCTGCATTGGGTGGTGAGCTTTCGTGAGAACGCCGGCCGCTCCCGCGTGGCGTCCTTCGACCTGCACGACGAGGTGCTTCGAATGACAGACGGGCCGGTTGATGACCATGCTAACATCGGGGTCTCCCTCTGCAAGTGGAGTGATTCGCTCACCGCGTTCACATATTCCGAAACCGAGTCGCTTATGTGGGCGTCGACATCCTCCAGCGGAGTCCGAACTTGGAGTAAGATTTTGAAATTCTCACCGAGGAAGGAGATGGGGAGATGCGTGTGGAAGGAGCAACTTTTAGCGAGGAGAATACAGCGTCCATGTGGAAGAGGGTGGCCGAGGCTGGTGCTGATTGACCGGAAAGCCCCGCACCTTGAGACGGACCTAAAGCTACCGGACGATTGTATTATTCCTGATGAAAACGCCTTTGAATATATTGAGAGCACACTTTCAGTATTTTGAAGTCTCATGTGTAGTGAGCTAATTAATCTCTTAAAAGTTATAGTCATGTTCATAGATTACTTGCACTTCCTTCATAAAACTATTTAGGTAAATTACTTGCTTTATATTTAATGTAGAGAATTTTTTTAATCTTTGTGAAGTCATTTGCAAATTAAAGGATACATATTTTTGTTATATATATATATATATTATTTTCTTTTCTTTTTAAAGGTATATATATTTTTTCTCTTATCTTTTCTTTTTAAAGGTATATACTTTTTTTTCTTTTCTTTTCTTTTTAAAGGCCCGAATATATTTTGCCTAGGTGCCCGTTAAGTCAAGACCGGCCCTGCCCCAAGACTTAAATTTGATAATTAACCCATGAAAATAGAGCTAAACAAGAGTTGATTTCTAAGAGTTGATTTCTTTAAGGAAAAAAAAAAAGAACTGAATAAGAGTCCGTGTATCCTGTATATATGCTTTAACAGTTTAACTAACCCATAGAAATAGGAACAAACCTTAATTATAGGTAATTATATATATATATATACATATATATGAGTACGCGTAAAAAAATTTAACTAACTCATAGAAATAGAACTAACTAAGCTAAAAAATAGAACTATGATACCTATTTATTTGATATATTTATTATTGTAATGCTATAGTTTTCTCTTTTAATTGCTTTTATTTTTAATTTTTGAATAAAAAATAAATAAATTGTTAGATTATTTATAAAAAAAAGTTGTTGTTGGTAACAAAAGTTTAATTGGTGTTCGTAAAATATGTATATTTAAGGTAAAAAAATTATAATAAACTAAAAAAATTATTTTTCTTTTTAGAAAAAATCAAAAGTTACGAATCCTTGCTGTTACATCATTGCCATGTCCACGTCATGGTTGTGCCATGTCATCATCATGCCAATCCATCAGTGTTGATTAAACGGATTAATTAAATCATCAACGACATTAGTAAATGAAATAACGTCATCAATTAATATTTTCTTAACGAAAATACTAACTATTGAATACCTAAATAATTCAATAATAATAATTATTGAATTTGTGCAACAACAAAAAATGAAATATAAGTCACCATTTTTCGTACATATAGCTACTTTTGTCGCTAGTTCCGTTAAATGTTTCTAAATACTACAATTTTAAATTTTGTAATTCGCAAAATAAGATATGGACAATCAATTATCAATTTTCAAAATCTTACGAAACTATATCAGAATATTCGTGTGCCTCTCGTGATACCCGTAAAATTGGACAATATGTGCTATAACAAATTCTTAAGTTTATTAGCAGCGAAGTACCACGAAGAATCAAATTTTCTCCGCAATAATCCAAATCCAAAATCATCGTGGAAAAAGTATTAAAAGTTCAATATTGTGTCCTCCCGTATGTTCGAAAATGCCATTTTCTCTCTCCTTCCGTTAAATGCCTCGAGGTCGCTCACCTTCGCCTTCTAACCCAACCTCGACCCCCTCAATTCCCCATCTCACTACACCAATCTCCGACACCGTCTTCCTCGGAAACTCGCCATTTTTAGTTATTATTTGTTTTAGGGTGATAAATAAGTGATTTTGAACTTATATAAAAATTTTGTCTAAATACTCAAAATTATTTTCCAGAATTTCCGTCGATATTACCATCGGCCTTTGAATATATTGGGAGCAAACTTTCAGTATTTTGAAGTCTCGTATGTAGTGAGCTAATTCTTTTCTTTGTTTTAAGGTAAATTTAGTCACGTTAATAGATTACTTGCACTTCCTTCATAAAACTCGTGTTTAGGTAAATTACTTTCTTTATATCTAATCTAGAGAATTTTTTTTAATCGTTGTGAAGTCATTTGCACATCAAAGATTACATATTTTTGTTATATATGTTTTTTGTTTTTTAAGGCCCCAAATATATTTTGCTTAGGGGCCCGTAATTCAAGACCGGTCCTGCCCCAAGTCTTAACCGATGGGATTCGATAATTAACCCATGAAAATAGAACTAAATAAGAGTTGATTTCTTTGAGAAGAAAAAAAAAAAAAGAAGGACTGAATAAGAGTATACGTGTAACCCATAGAGATAGGAACAAACCTTAATTATAGGTATTTATATATATAAATAGGGTTAATGATGGTAAAAAATACCCAAAGTTTGGTCAAAGAATCCCTCGTGTACCCAAAGTTTAAAAGTGGTGGCAAAAATACCCAAAGTCACATTTGGGGAGTTGACCACTCCATTCTCCTAACGCCGTTAACTTATATGTTAATTCTGGCTACGTAGACAAATTTGTTTTGTTAAGTGTAATCATTAGGGGTTCAATTAGTTGTGTTAAATAGTATTAGTTAGGGGTTTAATTCCTTGTTTTGTCGTAAACGTGGCTGATGTGGGCTCGTTAACGTGGCAACAATTATTATGTCAGCAACCCACGCTTGTCCACGTGGCCAGAGTTAACGGGTAAGTTAACGCCGTTACGAGAATGGAGTGGTCAACTCCCCAAATGCGACTTTGGGTATTTTTGCCACCACTTTTAAACTTTGGGTACACGAGGGGTTCTTTGACCAAACTTTTAGTATTTTTGCCGTCATTAACCCTATATAAATATAAGAGACATGGCTCTTAATAGCCAAATTGAAAGTTTGATTAGCCAAATAGCCAACCTTTCTTTTTTCTTTGCAAAATAGCCAAATTGATGAGGTGGCTATTTAATAACATATTTTATACCTATAATACCCTTTTAACATATTAACGTGTATTAACAAAGTTAATTTTTCTTAAAAATAAGAACATTTACTTGTGTTTACAGAAAATCTATATTAACGTGTATTACCTGAGTTAATTTATTTAAAAATAAAAAAATCGTGATTAAAATTTTAACAAAAATTTAATTTATTTTTAAACAAATTAACTTAGTTAATACATGTTAATATAGTTAATACACGTTAATACAAGGGTAATACGGTCTTTCGTGATTTATTAATGTGGTTGATTGGCTATTTAGCAATATTAATCAAAATGTTGGCTATTTTGCAAAATAGTTTTTCTAGTTTGGCTATATGGCTATAGAGCCCTAAATATAATATATATGAGTACGTGTAAAAAATTTAACTAACCCAAAGAAATAGAACCAAATAAGCTAAAAAATAGAACTAAGATAACTATTTATTTTATATGTATTTATTATTGTAATGTTATAGCTTTTTTTTATTGCTTTTAGTTTTAATTTTTGAAAAAAAAAATATTTTCTTAAAAATTGGTAGATGTTTGTTAAATTATTTATAAAACAGTTGTTGTTGGTAACAAAAGTCGATTCAGTGTTTGTAAAATATATATATATATATATATATATTAACAAAAGTTGTTTTTGTTGGTAACAATAGTTGTTGTTGGTAACAAAACAGTTGTTGTTTGTAAAAGACTAAAATAGACTAAAAAGATTATTTTTGTTTTTAGAAAAAACCAAAAGCTACGAATCCTAGCTTTTATGACTCATGTACAAAATCTAAAATTATTTTTGTGTTTTATGTAAAAACAGTTTTGTCAAACACATGAAAAGTAGTTTAGTTTATTCTAAAAACAAAACAAGGCTAAATAAACTATGTCAAACGCAACCATTACTCTAAATAGAACATTGTTAATAAAAAAAATGTTATTGAATTTGGATTTAGAATACAAATTATGTGTTATATTTTATGGAATAGCTATTATATTTTAGACGTATAATTATTATCGCATGTTGAACATATATCATGATAAATCTTTGAGAAAGATTAAATTAATAGGAGAGCACATTAATTATAGACTACATTATTTAGGATAACGAGAAAACAAAGTACAAGATTTAAGAGTCCATTCGTCGAAAATAATTACATATAATTTATCTTCTTTATAAGCGTCACCCTCGATTTGAATTCCTAGGTATATATCTGCTCTTACGGTTCGTGGTAAACGAGTTCTTAAACCTTAATTGTATATGTTTAGCTCCTATTCGTTCAATCTTCGCAAAGGCCCTATAGGTTATATGAAGCAACAGAAGATAATCGGTGACACGTTCTTCCTCGAAAAGTAACCACCGAAAATATAAACGTCCACCACGTTTATCTTTCCGACGTGTCTCAATCGTGAGCCCACCACGGGAAATCTCGACAAAATCGTATCTCCTATCAAGCCCACCACTTGATAAAGAAACACATTTTTCTTGAGTAAATCTCAAGGTTTTCTCACTATTTTTCATATCCTAATAATCTGATTTCTTAATGTACCTTAACATTTACAATATATAGCAATGATGGAATTGTTTGGTAAAGCTTTGTTTTTAAAAAAATTGCTTTTAGTTTCAGTTTTTGAAAATAACATACAAGTGTTTAGTAAACGGTTTACAAAACAATTGTTGGTGGTAACAGAAAACTGATTTAGCGTTTGGTAAACTAAATATATTTAAGATAAAAAGATTAAAATAGATTAAAAACTCTTTTTTTTTTTTTTAAAGCTAGGAATCCTTGCTTTTACGACTATGTACAAATATCTAAAATCGATTTTGTGTTTTTTGTAAAAACAGTTTTACCGTTTAGTTTATTCTAAAAACAAAAACAAAAACAAACTTTTTTTAAGCTCAACCAAATGCAGATTGCTACATGGATTTAAACTAATTTCCTAAAAGCAAGCAGACCAAAAACCTAATTGGAAGGTCAACGCATGCATAAGAATAACTGCATGCATATTCTCCTAATATCAAGCAAATTACTTATAAAAAAATATGAATTCAAATGCTCGATTCCTAGGTATATGTGCAAATTGCGTTGCCATTAAGCTTGGTCTAGAATATCATCGATGAGGCAATTAACCTATTTGAAATCAGGCCTTTCCTTGGCCGTAAGCCTTTTCTGTCTCTTGGCCGCGCGAATTGAAGTGATCATATCGTCGACTGGAACACCTTCAATAAAGAGAGCAAAAGAAGTACGCAAATCGGAGCTTCCCCAATGCCTCGTGCTCCATGAGATCCTACCGAAAATGCCGCCGAAATCTCTGATGAGATTCAAGTGCGTCTCCAAAACTTGGCTGGATCGTATCTCCGGCGACTCCTCATTCATCAACTCTCATCTCACTCAGCGGTCCAAAAACGACACACTATCGATCGTCAGCGGGGTGAGAAAAGAATTCGCTAAGGACCGAAATCTAATGTCCATGCTACTCTCTCACAAAAAGTCGAAGGCAACAGAAATGGACGTGTCGTACATCGATACTGGGTCGGAAATCAATGTCGTCGGCTCCTGCGATGGCTTGGTATGCCTCTTCCAGTACCGCCCCAACGAGCGAATCATGCTGTGGAACCCGGCGACTCAGCACCTGAGACAGCTTCCGTGCTCGCCATTGGCCACAGCCTATTCAAAAAAAAAAATCCTGCGTGGGCTTAGGCTTTGGATTCGACATCGCGAGCAAGGACTACAAGGTCGTCAAGTTAAACGGACCCAAGATGGTAACTGAAGAAGCATTCTTGCTGTGCGCCCAGGTGTTTGCCAAGAGCGGCGCTATTTGGAGAGACTGCGGGGCCTCGGGACTAGCGCATACTGATACATATCCAAATTGCGCGGTAGCGGTGGAAGGGGCTCTGCATTGGGCAATGAGCTCTTATGAATCCATGCACAGCGTTGCGTCCTTCGACCTGCGAGACGAGTTGTTTCGATTGACCTATGTCCCGGCCGATGACCATCTTGACTACAGTTTCTCCCTCGGCACGTGGAGAAATTCGCTTGTTGCATTCGCGGAGTCTGAAACAGAGTGGCATATGTGGGCGTCGGCATCCTCCGGAGGCATTCAACATTGGAATAAGATTATAAAATTCCCGAAGGAGGTCGGGGAGGTCGACAGGTGGCCATGGAGGGAGGAGTTTGTGGTGTTGAGAGATGAGCGTCCAAGCCGGCCTAGAGGTTCCGCGAGGCTGGTGCTTGTCGACCCGAGAGCCCCGCACCTCGAAACGGACCTGGAACTACCGGAAGCTTGTCTTTTTCCTTATCCTGAGGTTTTTGATTATGTTGAGAGCATACTTTCAGTATTTTGATGTGTCTTACGTAGTTAGCATCATGAGAATTGGTGATGCGTTGGAAGGAACCATGCAAGCAAGCCAAATTTCTCACACACTATAAGCATATTTCTTTGTTTTATTAACGACATACATTTAATTATTACTGTTAATAAGATGTTTTATTTATTTCACTATTTCTCCTTTAATTTCCATTACGGTTGGAGTTTTATTAGGCAAGTAGTTAGGATTTTAACTATTTATATATCTAGTCAATGAAACCTGTGGTACCCACGGTAAAAAATATTTTAAATATAATTTTTAAATTAAAATTAAATAATAGTTTGCCACATGGATGATGTGGCTGTATGTGGCAAAATTAATGATAAAATTTGAAAATGAAAGGAGTGAACCAAATTCATTAATGAAATGAAAATTGGGTACATTAGAAAGAAAAAAAAAAGGAATTACCTTCAGATATCTTGCAAAGTTACTAGATGAAATTACACATTCTTATAGATAATATATTTTTCTAAATCACAAAGAGTTAAATTCCTCTTATGGAAGAAACATCCCTCATAAAATGTAGCTCTGAAAACCTGAATAATCCCTAAAGTCATTACCATTTAAATTTCAAAGTATAAAAAACATATACTAGAGTAACTTGATGTTTCAAGACTATCATTGAAATTTGAATAGGAATATGTTATATTTCAAACTAATGAATGTAATCTTCTTTATCGATTATTTTGAAATATTAACTTAATATGTTTTAACACCACCGTTGCAAAACAATATCAAAATAAATTATGAATATTGTATAAGCAAAATACACGATGCACAAATAGTAAGTTAAAATTCAAATGCTCCGGTGCTAACTAAAACTAAAACTTCTTGGAGACGCGCCAAGGTTGAGAAGCGACTAAGAATTGCATCGCTTCCAGGCATGCTGAGCGCGATGGAAGTGGGCCGGGCCGGGCCTGCCACCTGCAGGCCGGCCTTGGGATTCACTCGCTGGTTAACGTACAGTAACCATTAGATACATTATCTTTGTACAGTGACGGAGCCGGGTTGGAGCCAAATCCTGAAACTCACGCCGGCGATCCACGAGAGATCGAGATGGGATTGGGAGGAGCAATTTCTTGTGGTGGAGAAATCTGGATATCATCAAGATGTTGAGTTGTCACTGGTGGACCCCAAAGCCGAAATTGCGAACCTCCGGCAAGCCCTACATAATTGTTCTGTGTGTTTTTAGAGAACCCGTAAGCTTTCTTTTTAGTAGATTTCTTATCTTCTCTTATTTCTTTCCTTATTCGGGCAATTGTAGCGTGATTTACACTTTTTTTTAAGTCACGGGTTGAACCTTGGACCTTGAAGGTACACGTTGACATGACCTAATTTTCCATAAGCAATTACCGAGAAAAAATGTGGTCCCTTGGAAAATTTACAAGAGGATTCAAAATGATACATTCTTTATTGAAATGCTTATACACTTCTCTTATTTGAATTTCCTAGAAAACAAGAAAAAATTGGTATTACAAAATCAAGCTCAACTTTTTTGGGTCAAGCATTGGTGGAAGGCGAGGAAGAGGAGGCGTTAGAAGGCGTCCAAGAGTAGGTGAGCAGGCCCATCACTAGTACGATGCCTCCCGCCACAAAGCCTTTCGGCAGAGCCGACGGGACTCCGAGGTACGGCAACGGCAGTGTGAAGAAATACACAGATATTGGCACTGCCATAATAAGAAATTCAAATTCACCAGATGGAACATCAGAAATTAGTTGATATTATTAAATAGAGGAAATTGATAGCTCTCTCTTGAGTTTTGGCATTTCACTACAACAAGCAGATCTAATCAAATCCTGAAACTCCAAGTCACATACATTTGAATTAATTCAGTTTGATGCACATAAAAGATAAGAGTAACTGGCAGTATTGCCCCCCTGAACTTTGCTCTTTGGTACACTTCCCCCCAAAGTAGTTTTTGGCATAATTCTCCCCCTTAACTTTCAAAAATATAGCACATTAATCCCTACGCGTTAGAAATGACGGAAAATGTAAAGACGTGCTTACAATATGGTATTTTGTCGACTATATTATTTTCTACAATTTTGTGTAACTTTCATCCTAACTGATAGATAGGCTTGTTGATAGCTTCACAATTTTGGTCTTGCTTAGTATCTAATTGATTAAAATACTCTCGAGTAAGTCATGTATCACACCATTCCAAAGTTAGCCTTTTGTATCATTTTTACGGTGCTACGTTTTGAAAGTCGAGGGTAATTAGAGTTCGGGGGACAAAGTGCGCCAAGATGCAATGTTCAAGGAGCATTACCGCCAACAACCCAAGAGAGTATATTTAGTCCAAATATGATTATCAACCAAAATTATTGAGTTAAAAAGTAATTGAAGTACCTGTAAATGTGGATGCAAGACAAGAAACCACGGCGGAAGAGATCTTTATAAGATGAAGCAGCGATATATTGAATCCCATGTTCACTATCACGAACAGCAACGGAAGCAAAGGAGCGCCATCGCATCCTGCGAAGAAAAAATATATATTATATCATTCGCCTTGTTATTCCTTGCAATATTTTATTAATAATGAAGATTACCACTAGACAACGAGCCACCGATATTTAAGAAGCAAGCCGCTCCATCTTTCAGATAGTTTGGCAGCTGCGAAAACGGAATTCCCCATAGCTTCGAGAGAACTGGTAGCAGTAAACATATAAACAATGCCTGTATAAAACAAACACGCAATCGTATTGATAAACAGAAATTTCAAACCGAATGTCAAATATGGAAGCTGATATGTAGGTTTTGGGTACCTACTTGGAAAGCGGACCCAAAGGAATTTACAACAAACAGATCTACAGAGCTCCCCTGCAACAACATATTCAGTTAGATACCGAAAACGAAGCTCGTTATACCGTTAATTAGACGTATTTATTGGTGACTTTACCTTTAATCGCTTAGCGGCGTCACAAAAAATTACTTCCTGCGGGATGTTAAAAGAGCTTTGTGTTAATCACAGTGAAGTTATACGATGATGCGTAAAAATATATAGCAATGCTGACCTTTAGCACTGTATCAGCAGCTTGGAATAAAAATGAAACCATCATCAAAAGACTCCAAAAAATACCTGCTTCCTTCAACGAATTCCCGGCGCCGGAGCCACTGTACATAACGTAGTTAGTTATGTCACATGTATAAAGATCGTCGTAAAACAAAGAGGAGACTGAAAGATATCATTCTGAATTACCTCGCTACAGTTATGACTACTCCTACAGTTACAAGTAAGCATCCGAAAAGCTGATTGGCTCTATATCTTCTTCCGAGGAAAACGACCGAGAGGAGAATTTGCCAGACGAGAAAAGTCTACAATACGTAAAATCCCGGTTAGCGTTGCATATCTCAGAAGGTCCTCGTCAGTTCAGAATAGTATCTTATTAAAAGATTTGGGGCAGTGGGACAAATTAATCGGGAGATGTGCTTGCCTGCGACAAAACCGGAATCGATGCTCCGGAGAGAATTGCTGGTTCAAGAAAACAGAACATAAGAACATAGCTCATGAGAAGGAGAAAAACAAGTATATTATTCGGTCTAAGAAATTCCACAGAATTGAAGGGCATCGAGGTAATTACATCCAGCTGCCATTCCAGTGGCGGCGGCAAGAGCTTCTAAGAGGCCCACCACAAGAAATGGAGCTTTCGGCATAGAAAGCATCTCATCGGTGACAATGCCGGCATTATACCGCATATACAAGATCGAGAAGTACACAATCACATACCTGAGAAGTAAATTAAGATTGTCACATCTTTTTACTTTCGTGTGGTAAAAATTGTTTGATAGACCCTCGGTTTTTACGAACATTCCGCTTAAAATCCGTCAAATAAGAGTAGTTGGATGAGATAAAGAAACTAATACATCAAATAAAGTGTCAACTAGATGATAGTCAATATCACATTAAAGGTAAAGAAGAGTATAAATTATTCTATATATATATGTATTGATTAATTGTCCCTTTTTAATGGTATTACTATCAAGAATCAAGTAGAGAAAACGACGTGAAAAAGCCAGAACTTGCTTTCGCTTAGGACCACACACCCAAAAGCGAAAAGAAAATGAAATGTGCATTTGGCATTGGCACCACCACTCTATCCAATGGACTACATTACCCTTGTGCCCACACAATTATGCACACATTTAATTATCCTTTTTTTTTTTTTTTAATGGGTGGCACTATTGGACAAGATTACATGTACTAACATTACAAGATATTTGTCACGGTAAGAACAACCGGCACTATTGGCCGCAGGCACTATCGGCCAAGATTATTACGTAATTTATGCGTCTCAAGGGTTTGAACCCAAGACCTCATGAAGAGTCTTATTGTAGTGGATTTACCACTAGGCCAAGGGTTTGAACCCAAGACCTAATGAAGAGTCTTATTGTAGTGGATTTACCACTAGGCCAAAGGTTTGAACCCAAGACCTCATGAAGAGTCTTATTGTAGTGGATTTACCACTAGGCCAAGCAAGCTTGGTTTTATGACTCCTTTGTTTTTCACTCCCCTATTTTTTCAACAAATTTTCTCACTTACACACACAAAAAAATCAACTTCCTAATCAATAATTTAGGGTGAAACCTGGACGAATATATAGCTCTCGGCCTTTTCGACCTGGTTATGATTTTATCAAGCATCCAAAATGGGGAAGTTGCGAATCCCGGTTTTGGGAAAGCTTTGTTTTATTTTTTCAAAACATTTTTTAAATCAGTTATTGATAAAGTAAAAATCCGAATTTTCACTATGATTTTAAAATAGTTCAAAAATCCGGAAAATAATTAATATTTAAATCAAATAATAAATATAGTTTGAACTTCAAACTATTTATAGGACTAAAATTACAGTGTCACGGCAATAAATTGGAAAATAGTGGACCATGCATATCCAACTAATAAACAAGAAATAATTGAACAGGCCACTTCCACATAAAGGAACTAGTAATATAAATTATAAAATAAACTGTGTAGTACAAGGTTATGAAGAATATAAATTATTAAATACATACATCTCAGGTTATATTATTTTATTAATTTTTGTCCACCCAACTCTTCTCTTTTTTTCCTTTCATTCTTTATAGTTTAATATTCAAGAAAACATGTGCTTCTCTTCTCTGGCTTTATAAAGCCTTTGTCGTTTATACTTGCAAAACCAAGATACGTAATTCAAATGGGCACGATGACATTCATGGAAAACTTCCATAAATTAACGTAAATTAAAATTTAAAAAAAAATCAACAAGTGACCCTTTTAAGTTTTAACTCATCAGAACCTCTCATAACAAAGAAAAAAAAATACTAGTACAAGGGTTAGAACTCCCTCCAAAATTCTCTTTTTTTTTTTTTTTCTTTTTTTTTGGTTTTGTAGTGTAATTTTAAAAAAATTACAAAAAAATCTACATGCTCAAAATTTAAACAATACAAAGGTATTTTTAGCTATTATTATTTATTCAACCGTATGCCTGTTATTGTAATTATTTTTTTATGTTACGAGAATTCGAATCTTGACATTTTAAGTTACTAATCCAAAAAAAGAAAGCAATTTATTTCCAAAATATGTAGCTTCACGTAAATGAATCAAAGACAGAGACTCTTGACTCAACTCAACAACCAAAAGTAATTCGAAGCCAAAAACGACAAGAAAAATAAAAAGAACTAAATTATTAATTAATTAATTAGTTAAAAATAGAAACAGCGTGCAGAATTATGTAATACATCTTTAATATCATATTCTTCACATTTGTTAACAATAATCATTACTATTTTTTCCAACATAAATGAAAATAAGAGAATGAGCGGAATAAGTACCCGAAAGTGGCGAGCTGCGCGAGAAAGAAAGGGTAGCGCTTCAGGGGAACCAAGGCCAGCTTGTACAGCACCCGGTTCCCCACGCCCAGCACCACCGTCACCGCCGCTGCCGCCGCCACTTCCACCGCTTTTCTCCGCTCCGCCTCCCCCGCCCGATCCACCTCCACGTCCGCCGTCCGGTCCCCGATCGCCGCAGCCGGCCACGCGATTCTCCGCAGATTATTCCCCGGCTGAATCGGTGCCGCCCCCCGGAGGGGGCCGATCGCCGGCCGCCTCTTCGCGGGTTCACGCGACGAAAACGTGACCGCTACGGCGGGTGTCGGGGGGCGGGTTCGGATGGGGAGTTGGGGTCTGGCGGCGCCGGGGAGGAGCCGGCGGGAGCATGACGTCATGGAGGGTGTTGGGATCAAATCAATGATTGTGTTTTGGGGGTTGGGAAATTGGAGGGAGAAATGATGAGGAGTGAGTATATATATATATATATATATATATATAAGTGCATTGATTCAGGTGGGGCCTGACTGAGTTGAACGCATGAGGTGACGTCATACGGCGTCGTTTTA
The DNA here is from genome assembly GCA_954871525.1 of Parietaria judaica. NCBI lineage: Eukaryota > Viridiplantae > Streptophyta > Magnoliopsida > Rosales > Urticaceae > Parietaria > Parietaria judaica. The sequence continues at coordinate 26,041,861 of OX940860.1, read as the reverse complement.
GGAGGGGAGGGGAAGGACTTCATCAACTGTATTGGACTCGTTTTGCGGAAAGAGAAGACAAGGTTGACTTGTTGATCTTCATCATCATGCAATGCTCGACTATATTATCAAGATTCAAGACCCTGGAATATTTATCATTACAAGTCCCTCGGTTCTGCTTTTGCTCTTTTACGGAGACCTCTAACTTTATAAAATGATTATATTTTACCCTGTTTTGTATCTTTATGTAGCTATGTTTTCTTAACATAATCTTAATTTGGAATTTTTAAATTTGTGCTTAATTTGAAATTTTTTGTACAAATTTATGTATAATTTTATCCACTTTTAATCTCATAAACTTTATATTTTTATTTTTATGTAGCTCGTGATTTTGTTTTTGTGACAAAAGTATATATGAAATTACCTAAAGAAAAAATACAATAATTGTAGATACAATATATGTACGGACCGAGTATCCAACTCTAATAAAATATTTGAAATATAATCTTGTTAATATCTTTTTAAAAATAAAATAAAAAACTATTTAGTACGTACAAAAATACATCATATGCTATGTAGAGACAAGCAATCACAAGTTAATATATTCAAAATTTTGAAGGAAAGGACCAACTAAACAGAATAGAAAAAAAATTATACAGAATCAAAAAAACTCGATCAGTCGCTCTAAATTTTCCTTCTAATGGATCGAGTGATCGCATTACCAACCGATCATCAAGAACGCTGTGTTCGTCGTGATCTCAAAGAGCGGGCCGTTTCGGTCAGTCTCGTCTTCATCTTCTTTCTTATATCTAATCTTCAGTCATACAACTTACACTTTCTAATCATCATCGCTATCTCTTCTCCAATCGCGATCCTCGAACAAATCTTCAGGCGGGTCATAAACAATCATGTTCGGGAAAAGCTCCAAGAACTCGCCTTTGACCTTCTCTCTCAGTTCCGGATACGGGAGGAGTCCCTTCAGAATGACTCGAAAGGGGAGAGAGTTTGGCGGGTCCGGGGACCGTCTCATTTCTTGGTAGATTTCCATGGCTTCTGAAGCCAACCCGTGGTCAAGGAAAGCTCTCACGAGGTCCCCAAATGTGTGCTGATCGAATAAAACCTCCTCTTTCTTCAAATCTTCCCAAACCTTCTTTATTTCGTCGATCCTCTTGTTCCTCGCGAGCATCAAGAGCATGTCCCGGTAGAAGAACATGTCAGGGCGATACCAGATTTCCTTGCGCACCACTTCGTATAACTGGAAGAAAACTGCATGTTAGGAAGCTTCGACAAACTGCCAGCTTAAAAGATATAATTACCAATAGCCGCTAACCCTGAACTAAACTTTATTTAATCACTTTGCTTGCCCCCCTGAACTTACAAGCACTAAAATATATGATGGTTTCCGTTTAATTTTAAGAACAAAACCATTATTCGCATAATACTTGATGACTTTTTGGGGATATGTCTCCTTGGAACTCCCCAGGGCTGCACGACGGAATGACGATATAACAATTTTCTACATGAAATTTAACGGAGAACATAATATATTTAGTAGAAAATGGAGCTTATTATAACAATTTACAAATTTGAGGCAAATATATTAAAAGAAATGAGGCAAATTCAGACAATGCGATAGGTTAAGAAGAAAATATGACAATTACCCTGAAAGATAACCATACCAAAGCCAGCAACAGAAGCAATTAACGGATTAAACAACTTAATACGAAAAGTTCTTACTATAATTCTCATTAACCCAAAAAATCGGATCATAAAAATAGTAAAATTGACAATAATTAAGATATCAAATAGCTATAAGCTAGTTTTTTTCCTCCTTAAACACGAAGCTACAGAGTTTCCACACTGCAAGACGATGAAGATGACGGAGCTGCCTCAAAAGCGAACAAACAAAACCGAGCTAATTGTTCATAAAGGAGAAAAAAAAAACAAGCGCACTTAGACAAGTACTTTTAGCCAAACATACTCATAGCTCATAAACTATTACTTGAAGCTATGGAGCGCATCCAATGCAAATTCCAGGCTCGACTTCAACCACATTGTACTCGAAACCATGGATCGACATAGTTTCACGAGATCAAATGAAAGAAAACTGAGTTCGTTTTTCTAGAGGGGAAAACGTCAAGAGCACCATATGGCTAATGCCTACACCACAATCTACGAAGATTCAGTTCAAAATTCTGAGAAGTGTACTTACTCAGAGCTCATAAACTATCCACGCAAATTCGGGGCTCAATTTCAACATTTTGGATCATAGAGTAGAAACCATGATATGATGTATTTCACGAAAACGAACGAACGGAAACCGAGCTTGAACACCATATGCCTAAGCCAAACGCGTACTCCACAACTCTAAGGAGATTCTGTTCCTACCTACTCAAAGTTTGTCAACTGTTACTAGGAGAAACAGAGCTCATCCAACACAAACTACATACTCGATTTCAGCATTCGAACGAAATGCAGAACACGTGAATTTGACGCATTTCCGCAAGCAAAACCGACGCACCGGGACTTAACAACGACGCGAGACCAGAAATCTAAACGTCCACCATGTTTAGTTCCATCCAGTCTAGAAAGACACAAATTCAACCTAAAAAGCGAAATCGAAATCGCAAAAAACAAGTGCAGAGCCATTGGAGAAGAAGAGAGAGGGACCTTGAGGGAGAGGAAGACGTGGTCCTGCCTCTGGAGCTCGACGAGGAGCGAGACGAGGTCGGACTTGAGGAGGCGAGAGATGTGGGACCGCACGAAGCGGTCCAAGCGGAAGGGGTCGGAGCAGAGCCTCTTCAGCTCCTTGGCGGCGATCAGCCCCTCCTTGCTCATCTCCTTCTTCCGCCGCCATATCGACAGGCTCGCCGGACCCGAAAACCTTCTGCCGGCGGCGACCGCCGTTCTGCGGAGGAGACTTTGTAACATGAGAGAGAGAAAGACAACTCGCAGAAACTCTGGAAAACCTTCGAAACCTTGACACTGGGAATCAATGGCGGTGTTTGCGCGGGTTTCGATTGATTAGGGGTTTGGGTTTGAATTTGTGAATTTTGTATGGAGTTAAAGGGATTATTGATCGTCATCGTGTTCTTGAATTCAATTAGTTCAAGTTTAATTTGATTCAAAATGATTAGTAAGTGCCTAACTAAGTCTAAAACTACTAATTAATTATTTACTGTAAAATTGTTTTAAATTTATAATTTTTAATCAAATTATTTTTAATCACAACTAAAATAGTGGTATAAACTTAATAAATCTGATAATTTAATAAATTTTATATTTTAAAATTATTGAATTCTAAATCAATTTGGAGCGTCAAACGGAGTTGGTAGTCTTAATTTTGAATTTGCTTAATTTTATGGAATAATTTAAGACGTTGGAGTCTCTATTATTTCAACCTATAATTATTTGGGGAAAAAATTGAATACTTAGATCGATCGAGAAAGGTCTCGTCGTCACTGATTTATCAAAGCGAAACTATAATGAATAGCCACATTGATATGTTTACATTGCATTTTAACAAATTTAAAGTTTTTATTTGCAAAATAGCTAAATATTAATTATTTTGTCAATCGTTAGTATGTTATAATGGTTAATATGATTAATTTGGCTATTTTATAAATATTAAGCAAACATTGACCATTTTCTCAATTTTAAACTATCAAGTTGGCTATCTAGCTTAAGCTCCTCTCATCAAAAGCAATTTTGACTCGGTAAATGTATCGTTTTGTTGTTCAACCAAGCTGGAAAATATATATATATATATAGCATGACGGAATCTTCGATTAGGAAGCACCAGAAGCGCTCATGTTTTCCAACTAAGCAGAAAACATAAAGAGTTAACAAGTTTCAAATACTAATTGTTAGTAAGATATAACCCATGCAAATTCTAGTCAATTTTCAAGTTTCATAAATATTTGTTTATTTTGAACCATATTCGTTTCTATCTACGTCACTGGAATGGTGACACGTGTCGTTTAAGTGCCCGCCAGTTAAAACGCCTCGTGGGGAAGCTCTAACGGACATTAGTCAATTTAGATGGAATTTTCAATCAATTCTCTTTTAATACCTTCAAAAGTCATTAGACCTTGTTCTAATTGACTTGATGATGTTGAATATTTATGCCGCTAATATTTTTCATATACAATATTAGCATATATTTTAGGGTAAATTGCGGCAATAATGCACAACTTTTGGTCAACAGGGGCATTAGGTCCCTAACCTCTCAAAGTGTTGGCAAAAATGCACAACCTGTGTTGACCGTGAAATTTGTTGGTCCTTTTGTTAATAATGTTAACTTGTGCTGATGTAGCATCATGTTTTTGCCAAATGAATAGTCAACTGGACATGAGGTGCCAAGTGTAACATTAATTAACGTAACCTAATAAGGTAAATTGCAGTATATACCACAGTTTAGGCTATGTTAATTAATGTTAAACTTGTCATCTCCTGCCCAATTGGCTATCCATTTGACAATAATACGATGCCACATCAGTACAGTTAACGTCCTTACCAGAAGGTCCAACAAATTTCACGGTCAACGCAGGTTGTGCATTTTTGCCAACACTTTAAAAGGTTGGGGACCTTAAACCCCTGTTGACCAAATGTTGTGTATTATTGCCGCAATTTACCCTATATTTTATGTTTAGAAAACATAACATTTTTGTTGGCGCCGATTAGTGTTCACTTGAATTTGAAGATTGCTTTGTCATATGTGACAAATCAGATTTATAATTTAAAATCTTAAGATTATAAGATTATATGAATAAAAAGATTTTTAAGATTTAGAAGATAGATATCTCTATGTTGGTCATACAATAGTTTTGAATTAAATATGCTCTTACCAGCTGGTGTTATATATGTTTGCATGATATCCAATCTGTACATTGAATTTAGCATTACGTACAAATTACATTTTTATAATTTAATTAAGGTTTTTCTTGGTATTTCATATTCATTTGACGCCACTAATTAATATTTTTTGCATGGCCCCCAATTCATATAGATTAGATAAAATTACATCAAAATTGTGTTTGGAATTGATGAAATACACTTGAGAAAATTTTATTTATTTGATTATTGTAGGAAAAAATTATACAATCATATGAGAAACAGCTTAGCTGTTTGTTTATATTATCCAATTACTGACTATTGATTTAATTAGTTACTACTAATTACATTTTTTGCTTAATTACAACTTATCGAAAATTAACTCCAGCTTCTAATGTGCTGATTTCTTACCTCACAACAAATATATACATGTAAAAATATAAAGTCATATAGCCAAACTAGAAAAACTATTTTGCAAAATAGCCAACCTTTTGATCAATATTGCCAAATAGTCAACCAACCACATTAATAAATCACGAAAGACCGTATTACCCTTGTATTAACGTGTATTAACTATATTAACGTGTATTAACTAAGTTAATTTGTTTAAAAATGAATTAATTTTTTTTTAAATTTTAATCACGATTTTTTATTTTTAAACAAATTAACTCAGTTAATACACGTTAATATAGATTTTCTGTAAACACAAGTAAATGTTCTTATTTTTAAGAAAAATTAACTTTGTTAATACACGTTAATATGTTAAAAGGGTATTATAGGTATAAAATATGTTATTAAATAGCCACCTCATCAATTTGGCTTATTTTGCAAAGAAAATGGAAAGGTTGGCTATTTGGCTAATCAAACGTTTCAATTTGGCTATTAAGAGTCATTTCTCAAAATATAATCCATCTTTTTTTATCCAATTCGGGTGTTCGGTTTTTTCTCGCTATATTTGGTTTTAACTGCTTTAATATCGGTTGCGGTTTAATCGGTCTAAGTTTGACCGATTTTCGATTAAAAAAATTTGTTTAAGATTTCTTTTGTTTACTCCTAATAAGTATAGTTAGAACCTGGTCAATTGGCCGTGAAAACCGGCCATGGATGGCTGCAACGGCCATAGCCGTAAAATGAAGTAGAGAACTAGCCTTCCCGGTATTTGGCCGTGAAATGAGATTACCGGCCATTTATGTGATGTAGATTTACGGATATGAAAAAAGGAGCTTTCTTTGAACAAGCTTCAAGCTCGATTTTTTATTCATCCAACAAATAACCTTCATACAATTATAAAGTAAATAGGGCAAGACTAATCATCCTAAAATAACTACAAGGAATCATCAAAATAAAGGAAAGAAAGTAAATGCAAATATCACATATAATCACCATATTTAACGAAATAAGTAAATAGATTTAATAGTAAGTAAATCAATATAATGCAATCTTGTAATATGATTAATAACATATTTTTTATAAGATACTAAATAATTAAATAATAAATAAGTTGCCCATGGTAGGCGCAGCTTTCTTAATATGGATGTCCATGCATGTACATTCCAATTTCATGACAGTTTTTTCCTTAAATCCCAAACTATCGCCTTCTTATATACATATATAATATTATATAGCATATTTATTTTATATTATCCATATATATAATCAAGACAATTATATTTAGACATTACTCCACCTTGAATGCACTGTGTGAACGCTTCAAAGTACAAACGTTATATAAAGACTCAAATCCCTTCACATTCCCTCCATTAAATCATAATCAGTGAGAGGCTATAAACCCTAGAATCTTCATCGCAAGAAACAAGTAGAAGAAGAAGAACTGAAAAATCATCCATGGCGATTTCCAAAACCCCATTACTCTTAGCAGTAACAATTCTTTTCGTGTGCAATTCAAGCACCACAACCCTAGCGAACAAAACCTCTTCGGCCATATACAACGTCGTTCGGTTCGGGGCCAAACCCGACGGCCTGTCGGACTCGACGCCGGGCTTCGTAGGAGCGTGGGCCGCCGCCTGCGCCGACCCGAACCCCGTCGTGATTGTCGTGCCGAGAGGGCGGTTCTTGGTCGGGGCGTTGTCGTTCAAGGGCGACGGGTGCAAGAGCCCCAAGATCGGGTTCAAGATTGACGGGACGCTGGTGGGGCCCGCTGACTATCGCGTGCTCGGAAAGGGCGACAAATGGATCAGCTTCGAGCGAGTCAACGGCGTCTCGATCGTCGGAGGGAGGCTCGATGCGCGTGGCGCATCCTTGTGGGCTTGTAAACTGGCCGGAGGCAAATGTCCCGACGGATCTACGGTAAGGAATTATATTATATATATATATCTACATTTGATTCTATATAGTATATATCATATATTTATTACTACACGATGACGAGGAATTCTGTTTTATTTTTATTTTTTTTTGGCATTTTTTTTCTTGGCATTTCAAAGTATGTTATAGTAATAAACATTGAATATTAAAGAAATAGATTGGCTAAGATAGGTTCATTTTTTATTTTCAATAAGTCAATGTTAAACTTTTTCTAAAATAGTCGTAAATTATAATGAATTGTTACTATATATATATATATCGATATTAATATCAATAGGTTTATTTTTATGGTATGTTAAAGTAATGTTTTGAGTGACATAATTATTATGATGTTTGCTTATTACGGGTTAAGTACTCAATTACGTTTCACTTTCATATGCCTTCGTAAGCTTTTGTTGGTGTTCAAATTAATTAGTTACGTAGGAAACACATACAAACTAATGGCAAGATTATTCCGATCCAAATCACTACTTTGCAGTGATACAAACAGTTCTCTGAATTGTTTTTTAAAATGTTCAAAATTTACGTGAATTTTTTTTCTTTCACTTTTTTACCCTTAATAATGTTTGCTCAAGCGTCCAAATTTATATGGGTCCTTCGCTCCTGACTTTATGTGCTACTTATCCGTTAATTACTAGATAATTATTTTGCTAACCCGAATCTTATGTTCATGTTCAATAGTACTTAGCTAATAATTACTTAATTTCCTTATCAATTATGGCTGTTCTCTACTTTAAACTTTCAAGTATTCAAACTTTGGCTAACATATGTAATATGTGTGTGTATATAATATATATTTATATATAATATCTTAAAACTCACTTCTAAAATGTTTAGTAATTTAACATTCCAATATAATGGTTTCATCTCAGACCTAATCTGCTAGAATCAAGTTACTTCCACTTCAAAGAAACATCACATGCAAAAAAACATCTCATGTTTAGTCTATACTAATACATATACACACATATTAATAATATGTATATAATTATATTATAGAGTTAAACACTATTTATCGATACGCAATATCAATTCAGATTGTGCTTATTCTTGAAGTAATTGAATTGGAGTGTAATATCTGTCGTAATATTTTGGCAGAGCCTGAGCTTCTCGAACTCAATGAACGTCAAGATCATAGGGCTGATGTCACTCAACCCCCAGATGTTCCACGTGGTGGTCAACAAGTGCAAGAACGTGCGAATCCAAGGCGTCAGGATCATCGCCGGCCGCGACACTCCCAACACCGACGGCATCCACGTGCAGCGCTCCACCAACGTGGTGATCCGCGACTCAACCATCGGAACCGGCGACAACTGCATCTCGCTCGGCCCCGGTGCCAAGGACATGTGGATCGAACACGTCACTTGTGGCCCCGGCCACGGGATAAGGTGAGCTTTTTTCGTCCTTAAATTAGAGTAATTAATAATTTCCAAGAAGACGTTTTAATTTTCTTTGGGGAACAGTTGAGTGCATTTTTAATAAATAATTGTATATTTTATTTGATACTTCTATAATAAATAAGGAGTGTCTTGCACTGAATTGGAAAATTTCAGAAAATATAAAAAATATAAAAAGAACTTCAATTTAAAACAATATCTCATTGTTTTTGTGACCGATCAAAATAATGTTACTCATGTGTGCTTTTTTGCATCTCAAACACTTTGACTTTTGACACAAAACATTTTATTTTATTTTTCATTACAGTGGTGCGCATAATTTTTTTTCCGCCTCACAAAAAAGGGCCGGCAAAAAGTTTATTTGCGCCGATAAAAGCCCTAACACTCTTAACGGTGCATATTTGCATATCGACAAAAAGTCACCGGTAAAATAGTTTGGCCGGTGCAAGCATTACAAGCACGGTAAAGCTAACATCATTTTTCCGCCAATAAAATTTAGATGCACCAATAAAAAGGTTTTTCGACGATTACCGAATTGGCGTTGACCTTTGTACGGCGCTTAATTTGTGTCAAGCTCCAGAAAAGGTCATAAGTGCTTTTATAGGAAAAAAATGCGGTCGGAAATTAGATTTGTTTTTTTTTATTATTTATTTATTTATAAACATTTTATGATGTGGTTGCAGCATTGGAAGTCTTGGGAGAGATTTCGACGAGGCAGGAGTTCAAAACATTACAGTCAAGAATGCCAAGTTCATCGGAACCCAAAACGGGCTGAGGATTAAGACGTGGGCTAAACCTAGCCGTGGATTCGTCCAAGGAGTCCGATTCCAGGATGTGACCATGCGAAATGTCCAAAATCCCATCATCATTGATCAAAATTACTGCCCCCACAACGTCGGTTGTCCCAACAAGGTCCGTCGCCTCATAAAAAAATGTGACTCCCTCAAAAAGTCATAGCTAAACTGATGTAATTTCAAAAATAAAAATGTGATTTAGAACTAAACTTCTAAAAATGGAAAAAATCAAGTACTAATGCCACTTTTTTGAATATTTTTGTAGTTGCTACATGGTAGAATAAATCAGTAATATCTTCGGAGTCTCTTATACTTGGATTAATTTTAACGTGCAGGTTTCGGGAATAAAGATTAGTGACGTCGTCTATCAGGGGATCCACGGGACGTCGGCCACACCCGTAGCTGTGAAATTCGACTGCAGCGCGGCGAATCCGTGCAGAGGAATAGAACTGAAAGATGTGAATCTGAAGTGCATGGGCGAGGCTGCTCAGTCTTCGTGTGAGAATGTGGATGGGAAGGCATATGGCTCGGTTCAACCTAATAGTTGCCTCTAATAGTAATAATTACTCAAATTAATTAGAAATTTATACTTGGCATTAATTCTTTTAATGCATAACTCAATTGCTACATCTATTCTTTAAGAACTTAAATTGTTACTAAGGATTTGTTGTTCTTTACTTTGTAGTTGTTTGGCTGTTACCTTTTATATGTGAACTTGCATCATTCAATATTATGTCTCGACAAATTCAAAACAATATGTTACTACCGATATTCAATAATTAGCTATCGGATTTCGAGCCGGCCCAGACTATAGGTGAGAAAGGCCAGTGCCTCGATCTCTAAATTTGAAGTGTTGGAAACTTCATCTACCAACATAATACAAAAAGTGCATTATATTAATAATATTTAACTTATAATATTATAGCATTAAATCTTGAACTCTATTTAGTGTTAGAAACTTCATAAACCAACACAGTACAAAAACTGCACTATTATAATGTTACAGTATCCATTATAATCTATATATATATATAATATAAAGGATGATAGACAAAGTTTTCTCAACAATCCTATTACAAAGACATCTTCAAATGCTAATTTTTGACAATTTTGAATTAAAAAAAAAACTCATGTCAATAATTTATGATGCATTTGAGAATTTATGATGAACACTAATAATACCAATAATTTCTATGCCAATTATTGTTACATTATATGATTATTATGATGCATAAATGTTCATATTATGATGCATTTTTTAGCGTAATGTTATATTATATGATTTTATTGTTACATTCAAGGTTCGACTTATCGTGGATAATCGACGATTATTATTGGTCTTACCAATGTTTACCGATAAATAATCCACTACACTAGTTGTCGTTTTGGTAACTTATCGCCGATAATCGAGATAATCGATAAATCCTTTTCCAATGGATTATCGTTTTTTGCAGTGTAAAATTGAGGGACTTTTCGGTGCAATTTAAAAAAAATTGGCAAAAGTTTGCAAAGTTTTGATATAAGCGTTTTTCTCCGCATTTCTTCAAATTTGTGCGAACTTTTTGGTAAATTTAAGAGTTATTGTAGAATATAATAGAGCTCTTTTAGTTTGAACAATAAGTTACTTTTGCCGTTATTAGTTTTTTCCTTTGTTGATGATGTAAATACCAATCTTTGATCAATGAGAAGATAACTTTCCCAAAATCAATCTTCATGGTATCAGAGCTCTTGCTCTAGGAAAGTTCAAATCTCTTCGCCGGAATCCGTCGCCGCCGCTTCTCTCGTCGGACGTCCTTCTCCGGCGAGCGCATTTCTCCGCTGCATCTTTCTTCTCCTGCGAAGCTCACCCTCAGATCTGCGTTTTTGTTTTTCTCCGGCTTTCCTCCGGTCCTCTTCTCAATCTTCATCGCTGTACATCTTCTATTCAGGAGCGCGACTTCTCTTGGCTGCATCGTTCATCTCTCAGGCGAACATCATCGCGAATCTGCATTTTTCAGGTCACTTTTTCAGTTGAACACCATCTGTTCGACAAATTGACCGAGAAAAATCTCAGTTTGTTCAAGCTTCTCAAAGACAAGCTCCTCTCCGAGCTACCCTCCAGATCTGATCGCAAGTCTCCCAGATCCGTTTCGCCTCCTTGTTCCCTGTATTCCGACCAGCAAGCCTTTCCCACGAAGCTCGCTTCTGGCCCATCTCCGGCGTCCCTCAGTCGCTTATTCCGGCGACGTTCATCTGCTGCACCTCCGGCGAACGTCTCTCAGCGGCAAGCCCTTCCAAGCCGACCTGCACTTCGAGCCAAACAAGTTTTTCAGATTCTCTCCTCTGTGAGTGGGTCCCACGCAGTCAGAAAAACAAGAAAAAGGGGGTTATTTTTGCTTTATTTCCGAGGTTCCCAGCATCCCTTTCACATGTCCCAAAGGCAACAACCAGAAAGTCTATAATTTTTGTTTGTGCCCGTGTGAAAAATTGTGCCCCTAATAACCAGAAAATTTATTTTTTTTCTGATTGTTTCTCCGACAAGCTCTTCTTTAAAAGTATGTCTTCTCGGGCCAAATCCGCTACTCCCGCACTCTTTGATCCGACACAACGTCGAGGACGACCTTGGTGTGATCATTGCAATATTCATGGTCATTGGAGACCTCAATGTTGGAAATTGCACAAAAAGCCGAGTCCGAGTGATTATGCTACTCTTGAAGAATTCAGTCATCGTGTAAATAAGATCATCGCCCGATCAAGGTTTGAGCAGCTACAAAATCCAAGTGTCGGTAATCCTACCGATACTTATGCTCATACCAGCTTGACATCTGATCGTCTCTTCCAAATCCGAGAATCAAAATCCTGGATCATTGATTCACGTGCAACACATCACATGACAGGAGATCGGAGTTATTTTCTCACATTCGAGCGAAACACAAGTCACTCCTCTGTTAAGACTGCTGATGGGACACTTATACCGGTTGAAGGAATCGGATCGATTCGAATATCAGAGGACATTGTTCTTCAATCTGTTCTCTTTGTTCCGAATATCAAGTGCAACCTTATTTCGGTTAGTAAACTTACTCGTGACTCTAATTGCATGACTCGTTTCTTTGCCGAATTTTGTGATTTTCAGGTATTGGGTTCGGAGAGGGAAATTGGTAGAGGCGAGATGCGTGGTGGACTCTACGTGTTTCATGACACAAATTTTCATGGTAACCAAATTCAAATCTCAAGTCAAAGCCTTGTGTCTAGTTCAAACACAAACTCCACCTCTTTGCCTATCGATAAACAAGTCATGTTGTGGCATTATCGTCTTGGTCATCCAAATTTTCAATATCTTGCAAAATTGCTTCCACACTTGTTCACTAGCATAAAGTCGTCCTCTTATCAATGTGAAGTTTGTCAATTTGCAAAACATATTCGATCTTCCTTCCGTGACATCGACTATAAGTCATCAAAACCATTCTCCGTGATTCATAGTGACATTTGGGGGCCCTCACGGGTACGTCATATAAGTGGTGCTCGATGGTTCATCACATTCATTGACGACCACTCTCGCATGACGTGGACATTTCTCATGAAAGATAAAACCGAAACTGCTCCCATTTTTCAAAAATTTTACTCCATGATTGAGTCTCAATTCCATACCCGTATTCAAGTCCTTCACACAGACAACGCACGAGATTATTTCAATCAAACTCTCACGCCATACTTGTCTGAAAAAGGAATTGTTCACATAAGTTCATGTGTGGACACCCCACAACAAAATGGTATAGCCGAGCGAAAAAAGACACATTCTAGAAGTATCTCGCTCCATAATGTTTGCTCAATCCGTTCCAAAACACTTTTGGGGAGACGCTGTTCTCACGGCAACGTACCTCATTAATCGTATGCCGAGTCGTGTCCTAAATTTCCAACCTCCTCGTCAAGTTCTCACTCAAATTCACCCACATCTCTTGACATTCTCTTTCGACTTACCAAAAAAGGTGTTCGGGTCTTCCGCCTTTGTCCATGTCCACAAACAAAATCGATCAAAACTTGATCCTCGTGCCATCAAGTGCATCTTCTTGGGTTATTCTCTACATCAAAAAGGGTACAAATGTTATTGCCCTAATACCCGCACTATTTATAATTCAATGGATGTCACTTTCTTCGAAGGTGAGTCTTTCTTCCCCAAATCCGACATTCAGGGGGAGAACTCTTGGGAATCTCAAATTTGGGAAGTGAATCAAGACAGTCAACCCGAAATCTCTTCACCTTCAATTCGACAGTGAAGACCCATTTACACCCGACGGGGCGTTTTCCGCGTGGTAATTCAGTGAGGCTCCACGTTTTGTTGCTATCCAGTGCTCGAATTTCTTCTTCTACTGCATGTTTCCATGCGGGAATCTGAAGAGCTTCATGAATAGAGCTAGGGACCTTGGTGCTATCAAGGCTAGTGATGAAAGCTCTATATAACGGCTGCAACTTGTTGTAGGCTACGTAACGTTCAATAGGATATTCAGTGTTCCTATGAACAGGTTTCGTACGAATGCCTTTCCGGAGAGCAATGGGGAGATCTGAATCATGTACCACGGGTTCAAGTATTTCTGTACCTGATGGATTAGTCGAGGTAGAAGGTGTCGGATCTGGATCTTGGCCGATTTGACGATGTGTGGTGTCATCTACTTGTCTCACACTCGTCCGGACATTGCCTACTCTGTCAGTGTTGTAAGCCAACACATGAACAACCCGAACGAGGATCATTTGGAAGCCGTAAACCGAATCTTAAGGTACTTGAAGTCTACTCCTGGTCATGGCTTAATATACCGAAAGTCTGAATCTCGTGAGATCAAGATCTTCACAGATGCTAGTTGGGCTGGAGAAGCTACCGACCGAAGATCAACCTCGGGGTATTACTCATATGTTTGGGGAAACCTTGTTACTTGGAGAAGCAAGAAACAATCGGTTGTCTCTCGGAGTAGTGCCGAATCCGAGTATCGTGCTCTCGCATTAGGAATGTGCGAGGGAATGTGGATCCAGAAGCTCTTGAGAGAGCTAAGGATGGATCATTCTGGAGCTATTCAAATGTTCAGTGACAGCCAATCTGCCATTAGGATCGCAAAGAATCCTGTTCACCATGACAGAACTAAACACATTGAGATCGATAGACATTTCATCTCAGAGAAGGTGAATGGTGGCATAGTCAACCTAAGCTACATTCCTTCCAAACTTCAGCTCGCCGACGTTCTCACCAAAGCTCTCCCAAGATCTTCCTTTGATGAACTAAGTTCCAAACTTGGTTTGTACAACATATACAACCAAGTTTGAGGGGGAGTGTAGAATATAATAGAGCTCTTTTAGTTTGAACAATAAGTTACTTTTGCCGTTATTAGTTTTTTCCTTTGTTGATGATGTAAATACCAATCTTTGATCAATGAGAAGATAACTTTCCCAAAATCAATCTTCAGTTATAATCATAGATATGTATGAATCATGCATTTTTTCTTTGATATTTACTCATTTTTACGATTTTTAGAAGATTTACATGAGTTCAAAACTAAAGAGTTAGTTGTTCATATGAGTTATGTTCTTCAATGGGTAAAGATTAGTACTTTTGTGATTTTGAGTTGTTTTTTTGCATTCTTATGAATATATATTGATGAAAACTCGTTTTGATGACTTAGTTTGTAATTATTTTGTGAGATTTAGAGGAAATTCAGATTTGTATGCTTGTTAGGCAAAAGTGTACAAAGTTTTGAATTTTTAAATTTGCTCAAAATATAGATATTTTTTGATGATTTATTGTTTGTATATGCTTTAAAAGATTGTAGTTAGTATTTAGTAAGAAATATGTGTTTGTTGGTGAATTTTTTAGGCAGATTTGATGATAATTCGGATTTCCTTATGATTGCGGCAAAAGTATTTGAAGTTGATCTTTTCGTGATTTGTGAAGTATTCTACTCATTTTTTTGGGTGTTTTCATTCATTAAATATTTTTTGAAATATAAATCTGAGTTTTTTGTGTAATTTATTTTCAGATTTGACGATAATTTGGCTATTCACATAATTGCGGCAAAAGTCTTCCAAGTTTATCTTCTTGTGATTTCTCCGGTAATCTACTGACTTTTCTTGCTTTTATCTTTCATTAAATATTTATTCCTACAATAATGTGAGATTTTGGTGGAATTGAATTTGTTTTTTGAGGTAAAATTATTTTTTGTGGCAAAAGTACCTATTTTTGCCATTTGTCTTGTTGTTTTTAACTAGTCTCGTAATTCTTCTTTTTGTTTAGGTTGAAGATGAGTAAATACAATCTTGCGAGGGAGCATTGCACTCACTATGGGGATCCGAGCAACAACTCGAGTTTCAAGTGCAATTATTACGGGAAGGAGATCAGAGTTGGCGGAATCACGAGGATGAAACAACATTTGGCCGGCACCGATAAGAACAAAAATTTCGTGCAGGAGATTGTACGCACTTCGAACGTGCATGACTTGTTTTGGAACAAATATCTAAAGATGCATATAGAAGCAAGTTGTGCCATAGGAGATCGTCTTTTTTTCTGAGGTCGGAGAAGTTGGTCTGAGACTCTGAGTATTATCTATTCATTATCTATCCATTATGTGTTTGAGTTTTTAGATTATGTGTTTGATAGTTGAGATTTGTAAGACTATGTTTTATTAATGTTTGAGATTGGAGACTTGTGATGGAATTAAATGTGTGTGTATGACTTTTTATTTTTATTTTTATGGAAGTGTGTATGACTTTATCTTCATATGTTTTGAGGTATGATATTATAAAAATATTTTGTAAGTTTTCCGTCGATAAGTATCGAAAAGTGTCGATAATCCGTCGATAATCCTCGATAAGTATCGGTAATCGGTAAGCTACAGTATTATTAGTTTTCCGTCGATAATCCGGTAATCCGTCGATTAATATGTCGATAGCGGCAAGCGATTTATCGGTTATCTCGATAAGTTGAACCTTGGTTACATTTGTTATATTATATGATGTATTTGTTATAATTGGTGATATGATTAGTGATCGTTTATGTAGACCAATCATTGGTGGTATGATCAATAGTAAAATATAATTGAAGAAGAAAATAATCTATATATGTTAAAGCATGATGACAAAGTTTTCTCCAGACAATTCTATTATATAGACATGCTCAAATTAGAATTAAAAAAAAAAAGAATTCTAATTTTTAGAGAATTTACAACTTTTTTATTTATTATTTCATTTAATGTCTTTTTACAATTATTATCTCATTTGATGTCTTTTATAAATATTAATTTAATTTAAATGCTTAGAGAGTGAAAAATAAAATTTATCTTTCAATTAATGTCTTTATTATATTCTTTTATTATATTATTTTTATAATTTGTTTATCATTTTATTTTTCTACTTTTTTTATATGTAAATAATTATTTTCGACATTTTTTATAAGTTCATCATTTTATACAGTATACATAATTTTAGTTTTGTACGCATTTTTTTTATGCATCAATCTATATTTTTATGTATATATATATGTGTGCGCTTGTGAGGCAAAGATGAAAAGATTGATGTGCAATCACCAACAACGGATTGTGATTTGAAATATTCTCAAATTTTAGATTTAAGTTTAGTTATGGAGGAATTTCTAACTAATATTATTATTAACCCTTCAACTTTCAAGCTTTCCACCATGAAGTGGATAATGAATTATCATAAAGAAATACATGTTTTGGTTTTCAAACAATAATGTTAAGGTAGAGCAAGGGTTTAAACGTTTTGTAATGTTTAAACTCTCTATATATAACACCAATATCAAAAATCTTTTCAATTGCTTTTGATTTTTTATTTATTTTTTGTTTATTGTTGGAATGGTTTTCAGGTATGATGTTTAGAACTATTTAGACTTTCTTTCATGATTAAGATTTGCTAACGATCTTTTTTCTTCTTCTTTCCAGCTACTCATTACATACACTAAACATACACTAAAGGAACAAGCTTTTTTCTCACAATTGTTTCAATATTACCATGGTAAGTGGCGCAATTCAATCACGATATGTTGTCATTATTTTATATATATATATATATATATATATATATCAATTGGTTAAAGGTATGAAAATTTTACAAATTTATGTACCCTCTCATGCAAGTGTTGACAATTTTTTATTCTATATATACTCTTCTTTTCTATCGTTGAGTTTTTGTTTTAAAAATATTTGCAGGATCGCATGGCTTGATTTTAGTTTCGATCGGTACGTATTGTTATATTTTCATTTGTTTAGATTTATAATTTTGTTCTAATCTACGATGCTTCAAAGTTTTTTTTGTTTGATGCTTCTTATGTTTATCTTTACATGAAACGTTGCTTTGATTTAAAGCTTCACCACATCTACATTAGTTAATAATATGCATAGCTATACAAATATGCATGTTCACCAAGTAGTACTCACTGAAGAATGATAACAGAATAGTTATACATAAGATCGTTAACATTATTTTGTCAAAGTTTATAGATTTCACGTAACTTTCTTATTGATACAATACACATATAACACAGTTGTACGTAAATAAGCTAAATAAATAATCTTTATGCTATTTTGTAAATTGTTTTTGTTACTTTGTTTTTCTTTGAGTAGAAAAAAATTGTGAAATTCAATTATCCACTTCTTTTATTTTGTTATTCTTCGATGAACAAAAAACGTAACAACTTTAATTGTCAAATCTTCATACGCTAAAAGTGGTTAAACGGTTTTTACGAATGTCGTGAGAATTTTTTTCGTGTATTTATTTAATTTGCACTGATATATATATATATATATACATATATATATATATATATATATAAACGTTAACATGAGAATCAAAAGACAATGAAACAATATTAAATACATTGCAAAAAAAAAAGTATGTGGAAAGGCTATAACTTATGCAGATTTATTATAACTACCTATTCAATAGTAACGTATATTGGCGTGATGATACAATAGGTGGAAGGGCTATAGCGTGCTTTTTGGTCTTTTTTTTTTCTTGAACTTCCTTACATAGTTTATCATGTGCTATATATAATACAATCTTAATATTTTATGTTTCTCTCTGTATTGAGCATATTCTACCGTGTTTGTTTTTTCTTGAACAAACTGTTTGCGAGATACAAATGATGAATAAGTGGGACATATCATGATTAAACTAGCTTTTCTTCTTCTTTATTCTGGTTCTTATATTATTAGTATTATTTCTTTTGTTATATATCATTTTTTTTAAAATTTCCACTTTAGAATTTGAGTATATACCTTTTACCGTGTTTGATTTTTCTTGAGGGACTTTCTGGGGATATCAACGAAGAATGAGCCATATGTGTCGTGGTTTAAGATCTTCTTAGCCATATATCTTATCAAGTACCCGGTCATTTCTATTATAGCTATCTCTACAATATTTTCTCTAATCATTAATAAGGGAAGTGTATTAAAAATCGTTTACAAAGAGAACGCTTTTTTATTTTATTTTATTGAGTATACTTTAGATGAGTCTGTATAGTATATTATATGGAATGACTATTTAGATTTTAGTACCCTTTTTTCTTAGATTTTAGTGGTTGTTTTTAGTTTTCCTCACTATAGAACTTTTTATTCATACAAGTCCATTACACATTCCCTTTGAAATACTAATACAATTTATTCAAAATATTTTGCTCCATGATTAATCGTGTCTGTTAGAATTGATTCAAAGTGGATGTACTTTTGCCGCTCTATAGAATGAAAACGCGTAGTGCTATAAATGACAACAAACAATGTTATTACCAATTGAATTGATGTTTTTTTTTTAGAATTAATTACAAAATGTATTATTCATTTATATCTTTAAAGATCTCACCTAGAAA
Organism: Parietaria judaica; assembly: GCA_954871525.1. Taxonomy (NCBI): domain Eukaryota; kingdom Viridiplantae; phylum Streptophyta; class Magnoliopsida; order Rosales; family Urticaceae; genus Parietaria; species Parietaria judaica. The sequence goes on along the minus strand of OX940860.1, from coordinate 26,022,695 downwards.
GGTACAATGAATAACTAATAAGCCACCAGATTGAGAGGCGGCAATCCAGCACGGTGGAAATATATGCGTCATAATTCATAGGAGTCTATCTATTTATGTATTAATTGATTTCTTTGTTGGAAAAAAATATCCGAACAATGTAATGTAAGAGTAAAATTAATTTGTATTTTCTTTCCATTATATATATATATATATATATATATTCACCGTTAGCATATTTATACAAATCAAGTTACATAATTTATTTAAAAAAAAAAAAAGCATACGTGTGTGTATATATATGTATATAAATATCCAAAAGCAATTAATAATACTAATGCATGACTATTCAATAATCTTCCTATTAATATTGGAGAAATTCTTCAAATTAAAAATAAATATTCATTTTGAGATCAACATTTTATTTACCCATTATTTTTAAAGTTTTTAACATATATTTGATCATAGCTAATAAAAAAACAAGTATACTAAAATAAAGCAATATGTAAAGTTTGATAATATAGTTCTTTCATTTATAATTTACAATAAAAATAATAATTTATTAGAATTTTCATCAAATTTAAAAATAATATTTTATCGCCACCGCGCGCGAAATGTGGTGCTTTTCCACTAGTATAATAAGCAATCTTGATTCTTAAACTGTATTTATTATTATAATATTTTAATAAAAATTAAATATACTCAAGAAGAACAAACACCAAAATTAATGTTTTTGTTTTTACACCCAGACTTAGCTGAATGAGTACAAAATATTAGTATTTTGGTAAAATGTCACAGTTTTACATCAAAATTGACGGAATAAATTCGGTTTTAATTTTTTATATGGAAACACTAGAATTTTATTAATGCCCACAACAGGCTCTGGCGGTATCCGACATAGTAGAGTTAACGATGTGGAAAGTCCAACCAAATATTAAGGAGAGAAGATACAAGACTATGTTGAGAAAGAGAGTGAGCAACATTAGTTGGAGCGAGAAGTCATCCATCTTATGTCCTCGACGGTGAATCCATCTTCGTTCGCCACAAGTTCGGGATAAGCAAAAGAGCTGATTGATATGTCCTCGACGGCGAATATGTCTTCGTCCGCCACAAGTTCGTTATTATTATAACATTATTGATGATACACCATCTAAATAATGTAGGTGTTAAATTTTCATCGTAATTGGTGAAAGTGCGATTTTTGCATTTTAATAAAAAAAAAGTCAGAGGGCTAGTAATGCAAAAAAATAAGAGGATAATTTGTAATAAAATTGTGATAAACTATTGTAAATTAAATTTTTACTACAGGACTATACAATTGAGTATTGACCAAACATTATATGTTGTCTTTGGTATTTCCTCTCACTGTCAAATAAATTCTTGAGTGGCGTACACTCAACTCAAGGCATACCAACAACATTAATACTTAAAACAATTAATTGACATAAATTCGCGTCATTTTTGTCTATGCATAAATAATTTTACCAGAAAATACTTATAATAAATTGAAGGTTTTTCTCTGTCCTTCTGTACATAATTTAGCTATTTGTGGTATGTGATTGATTGTATGTACTGTATTTTAATATAACTGTTATGGGGTATTTTTATAAAGATTATTTAATAAAGGAAAATTATTTAATCAATTATTTCTTTATTAAATAAATCAATTTCGACACCAAAACGCCCTCCGGAGGCCCGTTTTCATAAAATAAAGTATCTAAACGCTCCTAAAAATAATGAGATACTAAAAAACGCCATTAAAAAAGTCAAAAAAGGGTCCCGGGACACCTCCCGCGCCCTGAAAACCACTCGGAGACACCACGCGGGCCCCACATGTGCGCCAGGGGGCCAGGGCGCAGGGACTTAGAAAAACATATAATATTGTCTCCGGGGGCTTCTCGGAGTAATTTATAATTGCATTTGAGCCCCCAGACCCAATTATAAATAGAAGCTCAGTTCAGTTTAACGGTAACTCATTCAAACTAACTTCCTCTCATCAAAGCTCGATCAAAGAGCTCTCTAAACTCCCCCCAAACTCCTCCCCCTCAAATATTACTCTAATGTTGAGCGTTGGAGGTGAATCAAGGGGTACTCCCCCCGGTTCTCTATGACCTCGGGTGTTGTTTTGCCCAGGTTCTGAGTGCGAGGAATCCAACTAGAGCGAAAATCCTGGAGAAATTTCTGGCACGGTTTACGATCCACCCTGTTAGGTTCTGTTCTAAGTAGTGCTCGTGATATCCCAGTCTATTATCTCAAGTAGATATACAACTTCGCGGATTGATCGAGGACCCGTATCAGGACCCACAATACTTGGGAGGGGTCTAACCTCCGGGGATCACTCAAAAGTCCACGCTCTAAGCCCACTCGAAGTCAACAAACAACATCGGGCCCGGTCCAACACGAACAATTGAGCCGATACAGTGTATGATCTAAAATTCAACATCAACAATAACTATACATGTATAATGTATTTACATAAGGCTAGCTTGTAGCTTTATTTTCCATACATTTTATTTTAGTACTCAGAAATTCGCTATTTTTAATTTTGTTGGTTGGGTTGATGACTTCTCTGACTTGGTGTCAATAATTAATTTTGTATATGCATTTCTTGTAAGTTGTTGTTTTTTTTTTTTTTTAAATTTGTTTTGCATATGGTGTTATTGCATTGAACAATAATTAGGTGAAAACAGGCATTTCACCCAATCACTTGTCAATATCACCATATAATTTGTAAGTTTTATTATCTAAGTTCTTCCTAAGAATATGGTACACTTCATAATGTAAACCATGTATTATTTTAGGGGGTTTTGCTTTTTATATATCTTTTTTAAATATATTTTTCCACAAATATACCCTTCATTTTGAAACTTGCTAAAATGTAACTTTGAAGTGGTTTCGTAATTTTACTCTCGAATTTTTGTTCTAAGTTAAAAATATATTAAAAATATATATATACCACTAAAAACTTAATTTGACTACCAAAGTTATTTTTGCTCTCACTTTCTCACCTGTCCCCAACCTTTTTCGGCCCTTCCTTGCCACGAGTTTAGCATCTTCATCACCCAACCGTCGGGAGCATTGTCCTCTCCAATTGTAATCATAGGCATGTTCATATTCATGTGGTCTCGATTCCTCACCTTTTCTAGTAGTTGAAGGCACCTCATAATCGTGTTCTCGATGTCAACTCATCCCTGCTCGCCAACCTCGGAGCTCGCCTTCTCTCTCGGCGTTTTTTCGTCCGATTCAATAGTACTTGACGGTTATTTATGTGGTGTATTTTGGTTTTTTGAAAAATGAAAAAGTTATAATTTTGTAAAAATAAAAATAAAACTAGAGGTATTCAAAAGTAATATATATTTATGAGAAATAGCAACATGTATGAGAAATATATTTTTTCCACTTTACTTTGGAGAGACATGTATAAAATATATGCACGTATACGATATATACATTTAATATATATTCGAAACATGCATATACAATTACATATGACTTTCTGTAAAAGACGCATTAACAAGTAATATCAGAGCACTATTATTATTTTAAATGGATTGATTAAATGTACATTAAAACAACTTGTTCAACATTTCAAACTTGAAATAAGGAGAAACAAGCATCAACAAGTGTCACTTGTGCATGACCAAGTACAAGCTTGCCCATGCCTGCCTTGTTGTAGCGAGACTATATCATGTGCACCAATTATATCATAAACAATTCACAACTCACAAGTCACTAACTTATAGTACCAAGTTCTCAACGGTTTTAAGGCAATAATTATAATTTATAGTTAAATGAATGATATAAAATAAGAATATATTGATAGTAATATCCTCAATTTAATTTTTGGTACTAATCTCCCCTATAATTTAAGAAACTAAAAATGACGATAAGTATTGACTTGTGTGTGCAACATATTACTTACTATATTTTATTTTTCATTTAATATTTGAACGAGATCAATTTTCTTTATGAAACAATCAACGAGTTCCATTGTTGAAGAGTTAAGATGAGAACTTACAAGATTGAAGAAAAATTGATGAATGTACCCTCAATCGAGTATTAACAACATTAAATATAATAATCTATCACATTACATTTGTTTGGATTATTAAATTGGTAGTGAGTGGAATGATCACTTCCAATTAAAATAGTGGTAAAATATCACAAATGTAAGAAATTGGTGACCCCATTGGCCATTTACACTCATTAAAAGTCTAACATGTCAACTATTAAATGTTTCCTTTGTATTATGTAATGCTAACTTGGTAATTGCTCGAACCCTAAACTTAAGGTTTAGCATTTTAACAAGTTTGATCTTTTAAAAAGTAAACATAAAGTTAAATTTATTTTCCTATCACCCCTTTATTTCAAAAGTCCTCGCACTTTTGTTGCTACATTAAGAACTCTACGAAGATATTAAATTTATTTTAATGCTTAGCAAGCACTAAACACATATAATTTGATTTTTCACACGTATTTTATTGATGGTACACGTACTTGGTAACTTATTCTCTTTTGAATCCGTGTTCATTACACGTATGCCATAGTTTGCTTGTTATAATTTCTTCGAGATTAATATGAGTTGCGATAGAAATACACTGGTAGTGAAATTATACTTATTTATTTATTATACTCTCTTATACACTAAATAATAATAATGATTATGTATATAACTTTTAGTGACTTTTCTCTATCACGCTACAACAATTTTTCTTTCTATCCCACGCTTGAATAGAGTGAAAAGCCAAATAGACTAGAGTGTGGCTCCAAATTTCAATCTAGTAAGACGTTAAATTGATGAATCTTAATACTCTAAATATATGTATATGTAAATTATTGTTGATATTAATATACTTTATTATGCTTCATAAATTATTGAGCTAAGATGGAATGCAAATTTAATTTTATAGTAAATTGCATTGCTCGTCCTCTTATTTTCCGCCTAACAACAAAAAATGTTACAAAAATATCTTTGATATATTACTAGGCCACCAAATAAATATATTGTATTATCAAAATTATTAAGACCACGTTAAAGAATATTTTGGTCGAGATTAAAGCTTTATCGAATATAATTTAACAAATTATTATTATCCATTAAGATAATTTTTCACATATATTTATGTTTTTAATTAATCTTGAATTTTATGACCTTAATATTTTTTTTATCTTTAGACCAGTCTCTTTTTATAACTTTCATTATTTTATGATGGAAACGGATGTTACCCTCTAGCTTTGAGTTTTAAAGTTCCAAATTCCAATTAATATTCATAATTGTTGTTTATTTTGTTACGTATTAAAAACTTAAAAAGTAGGAAAACGACAAAGAGATTGAGAAACGACAACCACGCATTGCGCTTTGACAGGCGTGACCGGTCATAGACTCCTCCAAACCCTCCCATAGACCGAGCGTGAAGCCTACTTCATTCCCTCCACCCAAAACCCTTCGAAACTGACCTGTCACCGCTTACGCCGGTCAAACCCCCTTCACGCGTCAGCGGGCGTCCATTCACGCGCGACATCCGCGAGTGGAGCTTCTCAAGTGGAACTGAACATCTTTCTCTTATGTTGCAGAGCTGACCAGTAAATGAGTGCCACGTAGTCATTTTTCTTGCTGTTTCTCATCTGTTTTCTGTTTTTTAATGTCCATCTGACTATTGGCCAACTTTCTGTTTATTTTATTTTGAGAGAAAATAGCAGTAATGCCCCTGAAATTTATGTATTTGTCTTTTTTTTTTTCAGTAATATATTTATAATTTTAAAAAAGTAATAGATCATTCTCTACATTTAAACATAAAGGGAAATGTTTACGTGCCTAAAACACGAGTTACTCGATAACATTTTGTAAGTTAATCATCGAACTATATCGATAACGATTTTTCCATTTTAACACGTAGGGGTAAATTCTTAAAAAAAAAACACGTACATGATGTAAATGCTGCTGTGAAAGTTCAGGGGCAAAGGGTCAAAAACCAAAAATACAGGGTGCATTGCTGCCCAAGACTAAAATGTAAGGGGTAAAGTGCACCAACTATGAAAGTTCATGGCATTTTTTTAATGTTTTATCTTCACGCAAATTTAATTGTGTTAGGTAGCTAAGTATTGGCCCAAGTTATGGAGTATAAGTTAGGATTTAAATCTTTAATTAATGCGAGTACTCAAGCTCGGGATATTTGTTATTTTATTATAAATTTAATATAGACTCTTAATATTAACATTTTCTAAAACAGTCCTTATTTATTACACTGAAGTTAAAGAAATCAACAAATGCCCAAATATAGATAGCAAAGTAAATCCCCATAAAAAGCTCAAAATTTACCATGCACTAATAAATTTACCGCTGGTGGATTGCTTGGTAATAATAAACTAATAGTTAAAAAATTTATTATTGTAGAGTCTCGAACACATAAACACTAACTTTCATGTGATTAACATCTTCCGATACCATAGTGTCGGATATAGGGTAAATAAACTTAGTGATACTAAAATATTGTACTTGTACATAGAAATTGAGCACTAAAACATATACAAATTAAAACTCATAAGTATAATTAAGGATGACAACGGCGAAAGTATTTAAGTTGAAGTCAAGTTTGCTGGTAATTTTTAAGTTTAGTAATTTTGTCAATTTTTAAAAAAATGTTAATGGTGTCTTTTTGTTTTGTTTTTGTTGATTTTGCTGTTAAAAAGCGTTAATAAAGAGATACATGTAACTTTCAAGCAATTTTAATGCAATATCTTTTGAATTTTGAATTTAATTATTTGGGTCACTTTTGTATTAACATTTTTCAAAGAAATTGCACGAAGCTATTATTTGATGTTTAACCGAATTTGAAGTATTTTTTCTTAATAAAGATGTATTGGTACCGCCAGCACACTTGAATATTTTTTGCGAATATTATTCCCTTAAAAATATTAAGAAATTTTATTATTTTTACTTTCATCTATAATAGTTTTTCAATATTTGAACTTCTTGCAAAATTTTCATTATCTCCAGTAAATCGACGTCGTTCAATAATTAATCAACAAAAATACATCAAATGACACAAAAATAAATGAGTATTACTCGTTAATTGTTAACCGGAGGGCATTTCTGGTAAAAATGAAAATGAAAAAAGATAAAATGCACATCACAGAAAAGCCAGACACTAAACAATTACTCCACTACTTACTACAAACAAAAAGAAAACCGGTCTTTGGTCAAGTGACGTGGCAGCACCTCATTGGGCAAAGGATTTACTTAAGACTAATCTTGACTTCACGCGAGCAGAGCCTTCTTCTCTCCTCTCCGACATTACCATATTCCTACGACAACCACTATTGCTTTCTACCTAATCCAATGACACAAATTATTTACATAATTATATTATTATTTATTTTAATATATAGTTTCTCTTCAATTATCTGAGCTAACTCTCTCTCCTCTCAGTTTCTCTCTCATCCAGTTTTTTCCCATCCGTTTTCTCGCCATCCAAGCAGTGCTTCAGAGAGAGAGAGAGAGAGAGCCAGAGGAGCATCGTCATCGTCATCAATCAGTGCGTGGTAACTCCGGTTGGTGATTCCTTTTAATTTCATCGCTGTGCTCTCCTCTCTTCTAGGGTTTCGTTTTCTCAGCTCGTCGAGCGATGCGTGTGTATATAAGGCCTATTGTTGTGCCCTGAAATTCCACTCGCAGATCGCTCTCCGATCCGCTCGGGGGTTTGCCAATGCGAGGCTGCTCTCGGCCCGGTTGACTCCATGGCGACTCCGAGGCCTTGCGCGGCCGAATCGTGAAATGTTGCTTCGGGTCGGCGGTGTTTTTCTGGTTTGGCTCGGGTTTTACGCTAGTAGGAGGAAATGTCGGCTTCGCTGGCGGCTTTCGAGCGTCCGAGGCCCGGAGCTCCCAATGCGGTAAGTCTTTTGACTCGTTTCTGTTCCGGTTGGCTGCTCGGAAAATCCAAGGGAGTTGAAAAGGAAAGTTCGGATCTTATTTGCTCTGATTCCGGCTTAGCTGCGTGGACTGTGCTTTTCTCCCCTAAAAATGGGATTCTTTTATTATTAATAGCTCAATTTAGAAACTTTTTGGGGTCATATTGAATTTAGATAGCGTTGTTTCCTCCATTGTTATAGGTGAAGATAAGGTGAGAAAGTTAGGGCTAAAAAAGGGGAAAATAAATTTTGATATTTGGGGCTTGGTTCTCTGCAATTTTATAGGGATGCGTATTAATTTGATTAGGCTTACTATAATTAGTTAATAATTGGGTCTTTTTCTAGACTCATAATTTGAGTCGGAGCTAGTATACATGATTGATTTTTGAAATCTTTTGACGATTTTTTTCGTTCCGATCATTGGACTAAGTAAAATTGAGTGAACGGTTAATGTTTTTTGTTGTTGTTGTTGCTCGTTATGCTTGTTACATGCTACTTTTTGTACACTCCACTCAATATCGATTTGTGTATTGCTTGTCGGAGTTCAAACCTCATCGGAGGCTAACATGGTTTATGATTTGGCAGGTTTTCAAGAGCGGCCCGCTTTTTATATCTTCAAAAGGTTGGTAAAAGTTTCAACTTGACCATGGATTTACCCAAATTTCGGCTTATAATGCAAACAAGGGGTTACTCTTCGGCTTATATCACCGGCTTCAGTTCTAAATAATCTTTTCATTATACTTTCATGCATTGCAATAATTTATTTCGTGTAACTTATATACATTTGTATTTGCCATTATAGGTATAGGCTGGAAGTCTTGGAAGAAGCGATGGTTTATTCTTACACGCACTTCTTTGGTGTTCTTCAAGAATGACCCGGTCAGTCAGTCTGAATTTTTTTTGGTGTTCAAATTATGCATATAGAGTTTATTTTCTTTACAATCTTTGTCTGCTTTTTTCATACATAATTAACTAATGTGTAAACAATAATTTGAGAGAATCTCATCTCTTGCTTGCTTTACAGAGTGCCCTTCCACAGAAAGGTGGGGAAGTAAATCTGACTTTGGGAGGCATTGACTTGAATAACTCTGGGAGGTATGCTTGAGATTTTTGTTTTTGTTTATCTAATTTAATAATTTGTTAACATTTTTTTAACTGGTTGCAATTGGGTTCTCAGCGTCGTTGTTCGAGAAGACAAAAAGCTGCTGACTGTGCTTTTTCCGGATGGGCGTGATGGCCGGGCATTCACCCTTAAGGTAATATGATTTGTCCTAATTTTCCTAGACCAGACATTAAATTACAGCTCACATAGTTCATTAGTGTTAATATATAGATAGTTGGGGAGTATTTTGTAAATAGTAATTATATGTGGTTAGTTTTTGGTTATAGCTAATCAGGTAGCTTTAGAGTTAATTATAATTATTATTTTTAAGTAGCTGCTGATTAGTATAAGATATGCTTTAATTTTTCATTTGTTAATCCTTACATCGGAAATAATTGTCCCCATCTCAACTAGTTGCTTGGAATTATTTACTATTTCATATTCAGGCTGAGACGTCAGAGGACTTGTACGAATGGAAGACTGCCCTTGAACATGCCCTTGCACAGGCACCAAGTGCTGCCATTGTTATGGGACACAATGGCATTTTCCGTAATGAAACAACTGATAATTCAATGGAAGGATCGTTTCCTCATCAATGTTTGTCCCTCGCCATTTAACATGATTTTTCATATTCTAATCAAATCTATTAAGCTGATTTTAACATAAATATTCTTGTTTCCAGGGAAGGATAAGCGGCCCATTAAGTCTTCAGTTGTTGGAAGGCCGATTTTACTTGCACTAGAAGATATTGATGGTAGTCCATCTTTTCTTGAGAAAGCACTTCGTTTTCTTGAAGAATCTGGTAAGTTCAATATCTCAATCAACATCGTCAATAAATTGCATTAAAATCAATATATTGTGTTTCACCCAATGCTTTAAAAACTTTAATCTCTAAAAGATGGGAATAATAACGGGGAGAAAAATCAAGAATCTAATGCTGAAATCGTGATATATTACAGTTCTCTTGCAATTTGGTAATTTAATCTGAAATATTGATTTATAATCTCAGAATTGATTTTTCATTGCACTATTCTTATGATAGTTGGAATCTTTTTTCATTTGAATAGCAATTAGGGATTGATTTGAACTATAGCTGCTCTTTGGAGATTCCCTTAAGACTTAAGAGCATGTACAAGCATGATATGGTATTTAGGATCTGATTGCTTTGAAAGGGTTCTGGAGAGGAGGTGCAATGAGTTAAGAGTTATGACCGATAGAATGGGACGCTTTTACTCCTTAAACTTTTTAGTTATTGCCGGTTACCATAGTATAGTTTTAAAACTGTTTATATGCTTTGAATATATAATTTGTAAATGGAGGCAAAGTGCAAATTGCAATTATAATGTTTTTCTTCTGAATTGTCAGTTCTGACATGAATGTACAAATGTCTTATAACAGGTGTGAAAGTTGAAGGCATTCTAAGGCAATCTGCAGATGTTGAGGAAGTAGAGCGTCGAGTTCAAGAATATGAACAAGGTATTTTCTTTATTAGTCAAACTTCATTCTTAAGAAGATATATAACTTCGTTATCGGATTTTGACATTCCATTAACAAGTAATTGGCATTAGTCTCCTCTCAACTTCCCTTTGATGCACTTTGCCCGGTCAATTTATTTTCTATCATATTCCTATTGAACATTCATTTTGGTGCAGAATGCCCTAAATAATTGTAAATGGATGAAAGTTCCAAGAATACTTTGCACCTATTAATATGTATTCAAATTATGATTTTCAATCCCGTTGTAATTTGTAGGTAAGACTGAATTCGGTCCTGATGAGGATGCTCATGTTGTGGGTGACTGTATTAAGGTAAATTCTTATTGGTTCTGAGATCATTTTACCTTTTTTTTTTTTTTTCTCTTTTTCTTTGGTTAATAATTATTTATAATTTGTTTTGCAGCATGTTCTACGAGAGCTGCCATCTTCTCCGGTTTCAGCACCTTGCTGCACTGCTTTGCTTGAGGCTTATAGTAAGTTTTTTCTTTGTTACCTATATAGGGTAAAACTTTTATTTGTTCTAGATTTGGTGGATTTCTTGATATCTATCTTATAGTATTCTGATTTTGATATTTTGTTAATGGTACTCGGTTTCTTAAATTATCTTCCACAGAAATTGATAGAAAGGAATCTCGAATAAGTGCCATGCGCTCTGCAATCTTTGAAACGTTTCCGGAACCAAACCGCCGATTATTGCAGAGGTAATCTCTTTACCTTTCTCCCCTCTTTTCCAAGTATCAAATTTATCGCTTGTCAAGACACTGAACTTTCTAGTTTGTAAGATTTATTGTTTTCCTGAGGACATGCTTCAGTCTATATGTAATTCGTAATGCCCCTAAAAAGTGTGTCACTATAAATAGATAGAAATTTTACAAAAATCCCTTCAAAACACTGATAGCTTAAAATCCATATGTTCGATACATTAAACTGCCATTAGGTTGCAATTGTTAAATCAAATCTTAAATCCACACTGCATACAACACCATAAAAGAGAATGATACTACTGGAAATCGGTTCGAAATGGGTGACTCTATGTGAGAGAGACAAAGCCATTTATCATGATTATTGGGTGCTTTTCTCATTAGCTTGAGGTCTCTTAGGACTGAGGATTACAACTTAGCTGAGCCGCCCCCCCAGACCAGATTCCACCCTAAAACATAATTAATGGAACCCTAAACATAATAATATAATAGACGTGACATAATTAAATAGCTAAGTAACAATAATTAAATAGCTAAGTAACATAATTAAATAACCATAATTTGACTTAAATGTTGCCTACAAAATAAAGAATCTGAATAAAGTATTTATTAATATATAAATCCATCGCATAATCAATTACAGTTGCACGAGCTGGCACAGAAATTGATATATATATATATATATACACACAATATATATTGTAACTTATTATATATTTTTCTTGCAGAATATTAAAGATGATGCATGTTGTATCGTCACACTGTCGTGAGAATCGAATGACTCCCTCTGCTGTTGCTGCATGCATGGCGCCTTTGCTATTACGCCCTTTATTAGCCGGTGAATGTGAATTGGATGATGACTTTGATATTAACGGTGACAGTTCAGCTCAGCTTCTTGCTGCTGCAAATGCAGCCAATAATGCTCAAGCTATCATTACAACGCTCTTGGAGGAGTATGAAAACATTTTTGATGTAAGATTACCTCATACTCAAATTATTTTTATTTGCTTTATCATGCCAGTTTGAAAGCATACGACACGTTTTCGTGTAAGAGATGCGTTCTTATGCCAACGAAGGAGATGAGCCTTAGTATTACGCGAATTGTTATTTTTTTATTTAGTGCCTCCGCATTGTTTTGTTTTAATTGTTATAGTTATGTTGTCCGGATCCTGTTTTTGGAAATATCTGGTTTGATATATAAGTTTCAGTTACTTCTAGTTTCTAGCGATAGCAACTAGGGTTGTTTTGAATTGAATCATATCATGATTAAACATGCCAAAGGGCCACTTTCTTTGACCTTGTAGTGAAAGTTAATCTCCTATTAGTATTACAACTTACAAAGGAAAAAAAAGTTGCATCCCGTAATATAAGTGATTTTAAATTATGTAGATATTTAAGAATTTTATTTATTCCTTGCTGTTTATTTACATTTAAGGTTTAGGTAATTATGCTTTAAGGTTTGCGTAATTATAATTTAAGTTTTAGGACCGGAGCATTAGTAGGTTGTAATGTTTGGTCTATTCATAACACAAAGTCATTAAATGGTGTTATTTTTTAAGGACAATATTCATCAGTGTTCAACTGAATTTAGCTACAGACACAAAAGCAGCCAATTTCCTATCTCGAGATTGCATCTCATTCTTTAATTGTGCCGTCTTGTGATCTCTTGTCCAGGATGAGAATTTACAGAGGTGTTCCATCTCAGCTGATTCTCGGATCGAAAACAGTGGTAGCGATGAATCAACTGACGATGATAATATAGATTTAAAAGATAACGGCTATCATGATGCTGAAAACGAAGTTGATGCTGACACAGACGATGATCCTGAACGTGTTCATAGTGGAAAGTTAAGTGAAAGTAGTGGCTATGCCGGCAGTGATCTCTACGACTATAAGGTTCTCTTTCCTCCCTCTATTTGGAATTCACTTTAATGACTTTAGTCTTTATATACATATACCTTATTATTATTTCACATTGAAATAAAAAGAAGTATATTGGGGAGTCTACCATATTTACATTGGTAAATGATCCAATAACAAAAAAATACAAATAAAAAATACTATGATGATTCCGGTTCTATATGTATTTATTTCGTGGATTTGCTTCATGAAAAGAAGATACCACAGCCAATTAACTTGATCGCTGAATATCGTAGAGCAAATGGAATATGCGGTCCTTTTATTCAGTAGTTTCGTTCATGATTATCCTCGTGATGCTCGTGCGATTGAATTCCAAGAATTAAGTTATTAGATTTAAAAATTCTCTATACTTTTGCTTTGGCTGTTGTGTTTTCACTTTGCAGTTTATATTTTTCACCTTCTTTGAGCTTAGTTAATGATAAGGTCTAAATCCCGCAGTTCCCGTATTTTCTAGTTTCTAGTATGTTAGATTTCTTCAAGCAAGAATGTTATTTATACTTTCACAAAGCAATTGTGAGCAACACATATTTAGATATTCTGGTTTAATAAGTACTCTCAGTTATTGATCAATTATAGCACAAAAATTATTAATAAAATCTACAACATTCCATTTTGTTCATCTACAGCCATTTGGAGTCGAGGATTTAGATGCTGGATCACCCAAAGAGAATCATGTTCCGGGAGAGAGTTCAAGTTTATGTGTCGACAACACTCGACAAGTGAAAGATCCAATCGTGAAATTGATAGAAGGAAAAGATCAGAAGAAAATTACCGAAAACCCAGTTGGTGATGTGGCGCCTCCAAGCACTTCACCAGCTGGGGAATCTTATAGATCAATGGGAGAGATTCTATCAACGATGGATCCAGGAAATCCTTTGCCTTTATCTGGGCTTGACTTGGGTTCTGGTAATAAGGCAACCAGTAAAGTCATAGGGACAAACCATTCTAATTCAAAGCGATCGACATTTTGGGGAAGAAGTAATGTAAGTGTTACGTTATTATTTCATATTTTCATTGCATTACAAGCTTTCATTTGTTTTCTTACAGAAATAGTAAAAAGGTGATAGATTTGTACTGGAAATTGGTTTTGACACCGGAAACTCGATAAATCTGGTTTTTGGGTCGGAAAAGCATGTAACCAGTCCAGAACCAGTTATTAACATTTTTTTCATTATTAGTTTGCTTCTTCTATATTTATAATTTAGCTTTAGGGTATCTAATCATTTGAACGTGTTATAATCGTTGTAATCCTTTCTCTAATAACTACCTGTGTTTTTTTTACTGCATTAGTGATATCTGATTCTCTGATCCTGGTTATCTAATGCAGGCTAGAAAAACTCCATCCATGGAATCTGTTGATTCCTCTGGCGAGGAAGAGTACGATTTCTTATTTGCTTTCTATTTTTGTAGGAAACAAGTTTTAGTCTGTAATTTCTAATCTCTTTCTCCATGCTCAATGAGTTTAATTATTATTACTCTGCAGGCTCGCTATTCAAAGGTTGGAAATTGCCAAAAACGACTTGCAACACAGGATCGCAAAGGAGGTAGATTTATCTTTCTATTCAGCTTGATTTTTGTTAGACCCACATTATCATCTCACTGGTGATATTTTCTTTCGGTAGGAGAATTTTAGGTCTTTTAGGTCTAGGTTTAATAAAGGATGTCTGAATCTATATAAGGCGCTCACTATTAGGGTTAGTCGTGATTGTTTGATTAGTGGAGAGTTTTCGCAGTCTGACTCGAATTGGAGACTGGGGTTATGTTTTTCGATAAAGAGTTTCCGTTCTCTTTGATCATCTATCCGGTACCTATCGGTTTCTGGTGGGTTGAATTTGTTTGCATTTTGACTAACTTTTCGTGGTCAATGCAGGCTAGGGGAAATGCAATACTACAAGCTAGCTTAGAGAGAAGGAAGCAGGCTTTACACGAGAGGCGATTGGCACTTGAGCAAGATGTACGGCTCTTTTCCCTTTTCTTTCTCTTCCCTCTCTTAACAAATTTGTTCTTGATGGATTCGGGATTTCTTCCCTTGATAAAATGAATAAAATTCAGTTTATCTGATATCTTTAAGATTTTGTTCGTAACATAGTCATTGAGCCAATCGGCAACCTTTGTAACATGTCACTCATGGGATTCGTATTTACAAGACGCTGAAATTCACTATGGAATGAGGATGATCTTAATGATATGAAGGATATAATATAACTCGA
Source organism: Parietaria judaica (assembly GCA_954871525.1). Classification (NCBI taxonomy): domain Eukaryota; kingdom Viridiplantae; phylum Streptophyta; class Magnoliopsida; order Rosales; family Urticaceae; genus Parietaria; species Parietaria judaica. The sequence goes on along the minus strand of OX940860.1, from coordinate 26,007,379 downwards.
ACATTACACAGATTTTAGAGATTCTTCTTTTATTACGAACAGAAAGCTTATCTCACGAATAGTATGATTTATTTTCTCATTTCATATCAGCTTATCATTCTGTATTATATTTTCGATGCATGGTAATGGCTAGATTTAGAATTGTAATTGAACGAGAAAAAATAAATAATAAAAACAATAATACTGGTATTATGCTCTAAAAATCTTCACCTACTTTGCTATATTCTCACTTTTTAAAAATAATTATAGGTTTCAAGATTGCAAGAGCAGCTTCAAGCTGAACGTGATCTCAGAGCCGCACTGGAGGTTGGTTTGAGCATGTCAACGGGGCAGTTTTCCAGCTCACGCAGCATGGATTCTAAGGTGTCTAGAGTTTTAATTAAATCTTCTTTTCAGTCTTGATTCAAATGCTTGTGTTATGCACTAATTGCTTAAGTTGATGTATAGACGAGGGCTGAGCTCGAGGAGATTGCTCTCGCCGAAGCTGACGTGGCGAGATTGAAGCAGAAAGTTGCGGAGCTCCACCACCAACTTAATCAGCAGAGGCAACATCATTATGGGTCTCTCGCTGACGCGTCTGATCGCTACCAACATGTCCAGAGTCACACCGCTCAACAGTGAGTTTGAAAATCATTCCGTCTTCATTGCTCGAATGATCTCTTATAAAGGGTAGGGTTTAAGGTTAAGTGACCTGTTATAAAGGAGCTAGCTCATTAGGGTTTAAGTAGTTAGCTCCTACGACAGTTTTTGGTTTTGAAGTTTTTGAAGAAACCGAAATCCATTATTGGTAATTTTTTTTGGATGTTTTCTGTTTATACAATCAAACAGATTTTTACGAAATGAAATGCAGATTCTACCATACAGAGTTTCAGGTTTAGACATTTTGTTCAGATCGTGTAGCAAATGCGTTTCTGCAACTGTCCACAAACCAATTGGAAATAAAAAACCAAAAGAAATAACCGACAGAGAACAGATACTAACAGGCCCCCAATGTCTCTTCTTAGAAGTATAGTGCGTCTCGACATTTGTTTATCTTGAAGTACAATATCTTTCTTATCATCCTATCGATATTTGTTTCTGCAGAAGATTTCTCCAGCAAGATTTTGACACGAGCATTGCATTTTGCAATCATGAAAGAAAGCAAAGGACAACTTCAGAGGTAGATTTTTCTGGTGCTGAAAACTTTCCGTTTCTTTCCTTCGAAAATTCTTGGTCAATTTCTCTTCATTAACAAGCACTCTGAATTAAAAAAAAATAATCAATATTAACGAATTTTTCAACAGGAGAGTATGTTACCGACAGATTGGAGGAACGTAAAAGGGCAAGCATTAGCATCTAATGGGATTAGCAGGCAACAGCCGGGTAGGAAACCTTATGTGGACCTCACTGCGAGCGATACGAAAAGCGCTGAGGCGTCCAGTAGTATGTCAATGGACGATCTCTCTGCTGTTGATTCGGCTATAGTGCCGTCCACTTCAAGAACCGGAGACGTAAGACAACTTTATTTTTCTTAAAATTTGAGGCAGAGAAAACTATATAGCGCATTCTCTTTTGAGAAGTTATTAGTTTTCCTCTCCAACAGTTTATCCCTTAATTAAACAATTAGCAGTTTATTTTATTATAAATTTTAAAAAATCGTCAGTTTCCACGGCTATATTGAAATATATGAAACGTGCACATCTTGTCATTAAATGAGCTTACAAAGAAAACGACAATTATGTTCTTAAAGTTTGAGAGAAAAAGAAATGTCATAATGTTAGAGGGTAAACCAATATAGTTTATAAGTTCCGAGGAGCAAGCTGATAAAATAAGTTTAAGGGTTCAAAGAGAGAGCTTATAATTTAATTTCTCGTCTTTTTTTTTTCTTCTTCTTCTAATTGTCATTGATGTCGAGGAATATACTCTGAACGCGGTTGCAGGTGATGGATTACCAGAGACATCCTTCGGCCGCGTCTTCTGCATTGGTGGAATTGACGACTCGGCTTGATTTCTTCAAGGAGAGGCGCTCCCAACTAATGGAGCAACTTCATAACCTCGACTTGAACTACGGTGCCACGTCAGCTCAAGATTTTGTCTATAGACCTTCCTCGCCTCCGTGGAACTGATGACGTGGCACTCGCGAGGTGGGTCATTGTATAGCTTCCGATACGCTGTTGCATATGCCATATGTAATATCCCTTTTACTTTCGCCGCCGTTTAATTCCCCGGTTCATATTTATTTCCTTCGTGGATTCTCCAAATGAGAGTGTTTTGGTCTGTCTAATGATAATTTTTATTTATTTTTACCTCGGGTGTTTTTAGCAGAATATCATGAGGGTATTTTGGTAATTGGTTTTATTTTTGGGAAACATCGTGTTATGTCAATCTGATGTTGGTTGGCTTGTCCCTTTGAATAATGATTTATTATAGGTCATGTTTTTTTTCTTCTTTTTTCCTGGTCATGTAAGTATGTAATTTAATAGTTTATCATCTTTTGAGATTATTTTACACTTGGAACAAACATGCTCGGTGTTGCTTTATTTAATTAAATTCCTTAGATATTATTTTTGTCTAAGTACATTTGATTTTTTTTAATTGTTTATTTGATATGGTAACTTTTAGGGGTTGAATTTTGGCCTGGGGACGGGCCTATGAAAAAAAAAGGGTTCTAAAGCCCTTTTGGCCTGACCCGGAACGATTCTTGATCCGGTTTTGGCCTAGAAAATAGGCCCGGGCTAATAAGTGGGGAACCGGGATAGGGCTGAGGCTATGACAAAAGCGCTGTCCCAGTTCGATAACTGGTGTTAGTATTAATTTATTTTTATAATTTTATCATGAGTTCTGTTTAGTTTTTATTTCATTTCATGTAGTATCTATCTCAAGTATTTTTATTGTATGATTTTAAATCCTCTTTGATCTTAATGATTTCAGAGGTCAGTGTAAAAATTCATAACTTTTATTTGGGTTTCTGAAACCGGACGAGGATAAATTTCGGTTTTAAAAGCCGAATAAGAGCTTGCCAAACAAAATTGGAAGTCCGGATTAGAGATATAAATATAAAACCGTGATAGCGCCTTGCCGTGGGAGGTTGGAGTATTATAATCTTTAAACCCGAAATGTAACATGCGTGTTCGCAGCGGATGTGTCGTTTGGGGTGATGTAGCGCGTCACGGACATGTTGTCCGCTAGATGGTGAGTTCGCAGCAGTGCCCTCTCTCCGTCAGTCGGCGACCATGACTCCTCACCAATTTAGGTGGTACCCGTACCCTCCTAGAGAAGTTAATCATTGAATTAAACATTACCAAAACTTCTTAGAAGACAATCTCCGCAAAAGTATCAATAATCTTAAAAAAATATTAAGAAGTTCTAAATAAAATATCAATATTCTGATATTATAAATATACCTTGTCAATTTTTATTTTATTTTTATATATCCGTCTTATATAATATCAAGAATATTGTAAAAAAAAACAAAAAACTAGAATTTATCATTATTATTTGAAAATTTGGGTACTTATACCGAGAATAACCGTTGATTTAATCGTAGCAGGAGCACTGTAGCTGGTTCTTATCTGGAGTGCCAATGGGACCCACAGGAATTTGCCTATGTATTGTGAAGAAGATAAGTGGGTCCCACTCTTATCATCCTCTCCAACACAGCAGGGGACAAAGAATATCTTCCTTACTTTCCAGAAACCTCTCTCTCCTGTAATTTCTGTTGATTTTCCCTCGTCTTCTTCATAATTCTCCGACGCCTCGCTCTCGATCCGCAACGGTGAGTTTCTCCGATCAATGTTCGATCATGCAATTCTCCTTTCTTTCTTTCTTTCGACGCCTCTCTTCGATTTTCAAACCAAAAAACTCAGCCAAGCGAAGCCTCTGTGAAAGCCGCCATTCATGTAATTGCTTCGTGTTTTGCTCTCTAGTTCTTTTCTTCCTTGTATTCAGGGCTCTCTGTGTGATCTTATTGTACTTGGGCTCTCTCGTTGATTTTGGAAGCAAAAACTCAGCGAAGCAAGTTACTGAGTTAGTATGGTTTGATTCTTAATCGCTTCGTTCAAAGCTTGCTAATGGAGTTTAGTAATCTTTTGATCCTTTAATGGAATCACGCAATTGGGAGTTCCAAATGTGGAACTATCAGCAATTAAATTGTTATATTATTTCATATTTTAAGTATTAGGCATTAATTTGGGAGAGTTTAGGAAACCCTAATCCATCATGTACAATGGCGACTAGGGTTTTGTGCCATTTTCATGTTTTTGGGAGAGCTTTTTCGTGTTCTCGGAGGAATGAACCTTTGTAATTGGTTTCTTTATTCAATACATATTCGGGAATTCATCTCTTCGGTGAATTTTATTTATACATGTGTGTTTCGGTTTTATATTTGCCAACGATTATAGGTTTTATTTTAATTCTATATTGTATAGCTAACAAGTTAAAATTCCGGGTTTTTGTCCAATTCAATGCGGATGATTAATTTTGTGAAAATTCTTTTTGGCAGGGCAGCGGTTTCGCTAGATAGTGTGATTTCGATTAAACTGTCTTGTTCTATTTCGATGAAATGGCACTAGGTTCTTTTGGGAACTTTAAAACCCAGAGCAGCCCAAAACCGGGCTCAAGCTATGAGTCCAGTACCACCGTTGTGATACAAACCAAAGAGGCTTCGAATTCTGCCTTTGATGTCAAGTTGTGGGGAGTCTCCCTCCTTTCCTTCGTTCCGTGGTTCGCCAGTGGAGCACGAGATAAGATGATCACAGCGGATACAGAGCAGACCCACAAGAACGATTTTCAAAGGCGCCCTTTGCGTTTCAGGCCGTACGTTTCGAAGGTGCCGTGGCATACAGGCGCAAGGGCGTTTCTCTCGCAGCTTTTCCCGAGGTACGGACATTACTGTGGGCCCAATTGGTCGAGTGGGAAAGACAACGGGTCTCTCATCTGGGATCGGCGACCGATCGATTGGTTGGACATGTGCTGCTACTGCCACGACATTGGGTATGACACTCATGATCAGGCCAAGCTGCTTCAGGCCGACTTGGCGTTTTTAGAATGCTTGGAGAGGCCGAATATGAAGACCAAAGGAGACGCTCATGTTGCTCTTATATACAAGACAATGTGCACAACAGGTATACTACAAAGCATTCTTATTTTTCATGTCAATCATGATAATGTGTCTTTCAAATTCTATAAAGTCAGGTCACTAGTTACACCTGAACCGGTTTTTAACTTTGTTTTGGTGTTCGGTCTAACGCCAAACATGGTTACCCGTTCATTAATTTTTTTATTAGTAGTTTATTTCCTAGCCATGGACTACATATGCTATTACTGGTTTATGTCTTCTGACTAGGATTGGGTTTTTGACCGACTTAGGTGTTTGGTTCACAGTGAACATCAATAACCGGTTGTTGGTTGTTTTATTAAATTCTTAATGTTTATATTTGTTTTTACTTTGTTTTCTTTTTCTTGTTTGGAGGCTACACTATACATACGTCAATCCTTAATATATATATATATATATATATATATATATGTATGTATATATGGGTAAATTGTTTACACGGGAACCAGTTTTACATTGTTTGTGGTGTTCAGTCCACACTGAACACGGTTACTCATTTTATGTTATTTTATTTTAAGGTTATTTCGTAGCCATAAACTACATATGTTATTTCTGGTTTTGGTCTTATAAGTTATAACTGATTGTTTTCTTACGAGAATCGGGTTTTAAAGTGACTTAGGTGTTCGGTCCACTAAAACACCAATAACCAGTTTTTGTTTTATTAATTTTTATGTTCATGTTTATGTTTATGTTTTTTTTTTGTTTTCATCCTGACCATGCATATGTTGATTTTAATAATGTGTCTTTCAATTACTATATATACAGGCGTAAAACTTTTACACATGAACCGTTTTTAGATTGGTTTTGGTGTTTGGGCCATACCAATCACAGTTACCGACTTACCGTTTTATTAAGATTATTCGTAGCCATAAACTACATATGTTATTATTGGTTTTTGTCTTCATACTGATTGTGTTGGGCTTTAAACTGGGCTAGGTTTTCGGTCCACGCCGGACTCCAATAACCGGTTGCCGGTTTTAGTTAAATTTTTATCTGTCAATCTTTATGACATGTGTCTTGCAAACTATATGTGTTATCACTGATTGTTGTCCTGAATTTGAATGGCAGGTCTCAGGAATTTTCTAATACCTTACAGAACGCAGCTTGTGAATCTACAGTTGGGGAAGCCTCTTGCTCAGTTCGGATGGCTCAGCAGCGTCCCGTGGGCTCAACCGAAGTCTTGAGAGTTCATCGGAGTACGTGACACATGTATATATCGTAAAAAATATCGTCTGATATTTTGCGTGATTGTTGTTAGCTTATTAGAAAAATCATATCTTGTAGATATCTGTTAATAATTCATATTGAAGTTGCATATAGGCATAATATCTGTTAGATGTATCATGCTAGAGGACTCTAATCGAATGCTTATTAGCGATCTTGGCTTAATTTCTCAACTTTTGATGGAACAAAATCGAGTACATTTGCCGTTACCTCCTCCTGAATTTTGAACATAAGTGCAAATAACTATCTCAATTCTCAACTTTGTTATTACGCGCTAGAGCCCCTCCAATACTTTTTTTTTTTGGGTATTTGATATAATCAAGCGTATATATCAAAAGTAGGGAACTAAGAAAGTTTTTATTTATTTATTTAATATTATTATAACAAATTCATCCTCCTTCGTGGATACGCTAAAAAACCGGATTTTGGTTCTGGTTTAGCCAAAATCGGGTACATTCAGAACTAAAAATTTTGGTTTTGAAAATTTTCAGAACAAGAAAATTTTAATTTTAAAAATAATTCAGAACTAGAAAGTTCTTGTTATGGTTTCTTATTATTCCATTCACAATGGTGAATTCCAAAAAAATTTTGAAGCTAAATCCAGAACGAAAAATTTCATGCTTGGATTTATAATTATTCCATCAAATTACTTGAAAGCAAGATTAAAAGATTTAGATTTCAAATATTAAAATAAGGTAAATTATATTTTCTAGAAACTTATTTGTTATAAAACTTGGTATACTCTATTTTTGAAGTGTCCCAATATTTTTATAACGATAATTCATAATTTTCATGATTAATTTTTTTTTTTTTTTATAAAATAAAAGTTAAAAAATCAGCAAAATAATAAATAAAATGCCACGTCACATGGCAATCAAATATGTGGCAATGTGACGCGGCACGCCACTTGACTGATAGACAAAAAATAATTGGATGAAAAAAATATTCAAGTTAATACTTAATATATCAAACATTAGATACTTTTATCATTATAAAATTGGTTAGGGTACATGTAGCTCCATTATAAACTTTAAGTTGCTAAAAGATAATAATAAAATTGGGACCCAAGGAATTCGCATAGGTAAACGAACAAGAATTAAGATGATAAAAAAATCTTTATGAATTTTAAAATATAATACTATAGACAATGGTCGTTAGTCTTAAGTGGATAATAAAAATAAAAATAATATATGACATGGAAGAAGCAATTAATAATATTTAATCGTAAAATCGTAGCACAATTGTTCGCATATTTAATCAACAATAGATAAATATTAAATAACATCGAAGATTAAAGATTAAAGAAGATTAGATAATAAAACAAATACTATAAATAACCAAACAATGGACCCAGGTTTTAGTTTTAGTTAAAAAAAAACTTTAAAAAAAAAAAAACCGAACAGGTGTTTGGTAAATTATTTATAAAACAGTTGTTGCTGGTAACAAAAACTAATTTAGTGCTTGGTAAATAAATTATTTAGGCTAAAAAGACTAAAATAGACTAAAACCGTATTTTTGTTTTTAGAAAAAACCAAAAGCTACGAATTCTAGCTTTTACAGTTCATGTACAAAATTCAAAATCGATTTTGTGTTTTTTGGAAAAACAATTTTACGAAACACCTGAAAAACGGTTTAGTTTATTTTTAAAACAAAAACAGGGCTAAATAAGCTGTGCCAAACGCATCTATCTCACATTCCACCAAACAATAACAAAGAAGAAGATTGAAGAAGGTTGTGAAAATCTGGCTCTCTCTTGACTTTTTGTCGTCTCTTCAGAACATATTCTCTCTCTGAGTCTCTGTCTGCAACGGTGAGTTCTTTTAGTCAATATCCCGGCCAGTGGGAAGCAAAATAGGCTTGCGCTTATTGAAAAAAAATTATTTCAAATTTAGAAGCCTTAAAATATCTAATTTAGAGATCCCGATTCAAAATAATATAGGTTGAGTAGTTTAACAATGTTGTTTATCGAAAAGGATACGACATAGAAAATCGACTTTATAAATTTGATTAGTACTTTTTCCTTTAAAGACGCTAAATGATTCATATTTGAATGAATAATTATTTATCATACAAATATCTTATATACTTTCTCAACAAAATTTAATTTTATATACTTTCGCAACAAAATTTAATTTGTCAAGGGTCCCAAAATTACTCATCGTCTTTGGCCTCAAAAATCTCAACGTCGATCATGCAGTATTTCTTTCGAATCCACCTTTCACGCAATTTGCTTCGTTGGCATTTTGCTCTCTCTCTTTAATTTTCGAAGAAATAACTCACTGTGTTGTGATAATTAACTTGACTTGGTCAAAGATGCTTTAATTATCTTTTATATTAAAAAAGATATAGTGAGATGTTATTTAATAATCTTAATTCGTTAAAGATATTATCCATAGTCCTATTCTAATTAGGAATTAGTTTTCCTATTTAAGGAAGCATAATAGCTTAGCTTAGTTTATTTCCTCTTTATCGTTCTTCTTGTGAGTGGAAGCATATACTGTCGTTTATTCGCAAACTGAGAGTGGGTGTTCTTATTATACTCTCAATTGTCGTTTCCTTTAATTGTTTGATTATTCTTGTCGTTTACTTTAATTTATGAGAATTTTTTTTGCCAGTACATCGATTTGGACGAGATGACGGTTTGTGAAAACTTCGAACCCCAAACCAACGAAGCTTCCAACTTCCCCGACGTCAAGCTCTGGAGCTACGTCAGCTCCGTCCTTTCGTGGCTCGCCGCCAGAGTCCTACGTAAGGCGATCATACTAAGGCCCAAGACGCGTCTGATCACGGGCCTGAGAGCGGACGCGGAGAAGGAGAGTCGCGATGAGTGGAGTGAAGCGCTTGAGTATGGCTTCAAGCCGTACGTCTCGGTGGAGCCGTGGCACACGGGCATGAGGGCGTTCCTCGCGCGGCTTGTCCCGAGGTACGGGAATTACTGCGGGCCCAACTGGTCGAGCGGGAGGGAGAGCGGGTCGCCGGTGTGGGATCTGCCGCCGATTGATGAGTTGGACATGTGCTGCTACCGCCACAACATGGGGTACGACACGCAAGACCAGGCCGAGCTGCTCATGGCCGATTTGGCGTTTGTCAAGAGCTTGGAGAAGCGCGACATGAAGATCAAAGGAAGCCCTCTTCGTGCTTTTATATACAAGACATTGTGCAGAATAGGTATAATACTACCACTCATTATACTATATATATATATATTTCAATATTGATAATGTATCTTTCAATCACGTACAATTTTTACCCGGCTACCGGGTTTTGAATTGGGTTTGGTGTTCGGTCGACACCGAACACGGTTTCAGGTGGCATAAATTGACAAATTAATTTTTTGCTGCGAAAGTATATAAATTTGCCGCTATTATTTGTAGGTTATTTTGTGGCATAAATTGCTTATGTTATTATTGGTTTTTATCTTCTTATACTTATTCTTATCTAAATTTGAATGGCAGGTTTCAGGTTTTTTCTAATACCGTACAGGATGCTGCTTGTGAACTTAAAGCCTCTGATTTTCGGGTGGCTAAGAAATATACCGAAGATTCTGCCGAAGCGTTAAGAGTACATCGGATCGGAGAGCGTGGAACGTGCACATACCGTAGACAAAACTATCGGATACTTCATGTAATTGTTCATATTTGATGTTGTTTGGTGTTAGCTCAATCTCTGAGTCTTCGAATAATTTTGTCCTGTCTGTCTTGCTTTTCAAATGCTACATTATATATTTGATATTGGTTTAGGGTTTTGATAAATATTCTTTGATTCTTTGACGTTTGTCGATTCTAAATGTGGACATATTATTATAACTTGATACAGTATATATAATTGTTATGTGGCTACAATTTCTCAAATAAAATTATTTTAAATACACAACAAATCCTTTACGTATACTTTGCTAGAAGACTCAAAGTCAAAGGCTTCCCGTTAACCATGGCTTTATTTCTTAAATATATTGATGGAAGACTTACACAATCAAAGACCATCTTGGAGAGATTGCCAAAGTAATTAATTGTATTTGAACAAAAAAAATTAATAAATATTATTTACAATAGTATATATATTATAGAAACTTGTACCATATATATATATCGTTTAACTTTCTTCGTCTCATAAATCAAAACTAGGAACAAATCTTATTACACTTGTCTACTTGAATAGATGAAAATAACATCAAATGATGCGAACACTAGAGAAGAGGAATAATTAGTTAAAAATATTTTATCTCACAATGCCATAAATTGCAGGCACAATTGTTTTAATTAGATAATAACTTCTTAGAGAGTGTAGTGTTGTTGGATGGTGTCAATGTCAATTCCCTTTAGCTTCACCACAGATTCAACATGTCCCTTCAGAGTATGAAGCTCCCTTAGCCTGCAAAATATTAATTATAACCAAATTAATTAATCCTCAAATAGATAATTTGTGAAATTCGATTACATTTTAAGTAGTATTTTGGGAAGTTATAATCCCGTTTTTTTGTTTATCACGAGTTAAGTACCCAATGCTTTAATAAACTTTGTCTCGTAATTGTAACCAATCTGAGTACCATGAGAACTTATAGAATCGCATAATGTAGCATTGAGTATTTAATCCGCGATAAACAATCAATGGGATTATACCGTCTGAAAATACTATTTTGTGAATAATTGTGTGTGAACCGATTAGATTGGCAGGTGTGACGGTCTCACCTTGCGACCTCTGCGCGCCTCTTAGCCTGCTCGGCGATCTCGGAAAGTTCGTTGTTTCCCTTGTCGTTGAACATCACTTCGGGGCGGTGGAGACCGTGGATGGTGCGCTGAGCCATGACCCACTGAGCCTCCCTCTCACCTCTTCCGTAGTCCTTCTTGGTCGTGAACGCAGTCTGAAAGCGTGATGAGAGTGAAGTTAGGGCACGAAAAGCGAACCGCAAAGATGCAATGGAAACTAATTATGAAATAAAGTATACCTTGTTTTGGAGCAAAGTATCCCATGCCTTGCCGCTGAGCCCGTATCGGATAATGAACTTGAGCACGTCGAGAGGGAAGTAAGTGATTAAGCTGTAGATCCATATCGCGCCGGCCCAGCCCCATCCGATACCTTCTATCCTCGCGAATCCCCAGCTCGAGTACGCGGCTATGGCGGTTGCAACCTATTTGAGAGAGAGAAATCGAAATTCTCAAGTGAAGATCTAGTAACCTATGAACCTTCTAAAATCTCTTTGTTTTTCAATGTGGGATTGCTCACTCATCTCGAGCGGAGTTCATCTCAGTCCCTTTTATCTTTTCAATATAGAGCCATTAACTCGGTGAAACAAAGTAAACAAAGAAACTATTTTCGGATAAGAGGAGCACGAACCAGCTGAGCTGCAATGAAAGCGCCGACGAGCAACAAGCCGGGTCGTTCGAGGAACGACCAACTCCTTGATCGGGTCACAAAGATGAGCGCTTGGCTGATGATGCTGACCTGAAGATATAGAGCCGAGTTGAGCTCCGTGGGGCTACCCTTAAGCGATCTCACTCCGAAAGTTTGCTGCGAAAGCATTAAGCGATTTAATATTTTGCGGGTTAAGTTAAAATTTGAAAAGGGTTTTTCTATGGTTTCTTACGGTAAAGAATTCGGTGTCATGAACGAGCCAGAAGAAGACGACGGTCATGATGGCCATGTAGGTCCCGAGGACGACGCCGGTGGCGAAGATCTCCTTGAGCTTCCATGAGTCGGGCATCGGAGAGGGTTTCACTCGGTCCTTGGAGATTGTCATAATGGTCCCGTCGTTCAAGATTGCGATGATCAGCACCATGAAAGGTGAGAAGTCGAACTCCCAGATGAGCGCGACGAGCATGAACCCTAGCACGATACGGATGGTGATCGAAACGGCGTAGATGGTGTAGTTCTTCATCCTCTGGAAGATGGCTCGGCTAGTCAGCACGGCGCTGATGATCACGCTCAGCCCGGGCTCGGTCAAGACAATGTCTGATGCACTTCGCGCTGCGTCGGTTGCATCCGCCACCGCGATACCGATGTCGGCCCTCTTTAGCGCTGGAGCATCGTTGACTCCGTCTCCAGTCATACCGCAGATGTGCTTCCTCTCTTGCAACTTCTTCACGATCTCATACTTGTGCTCTACATTAAATTAGAAATGATGAGCACTATGATCGAGCATTTGAACTTATATTTTGAGATACTATGTTTAAAAGCATAATGATAGAAAAATATCCTACCGGGGAAGACTCCGGCAAACCCGTCGGCCTTCTCGATGAGCTCATCGACGGCAAGACCGGCGGTGGACTCGTCTTTGTTCTGGCCGAGAAGTGAGGAAGAAGGATACATGTTGGTTCCCATACCGAGCCTGCGGCCAGTCTCTTTCCCTATGGCGAGTTGATCTCCAGTGATCATCTTGACGTTGACACCGAGCTCAAGCGCCCGGCGGATAGTCTCCGCGCTGTCGTGCCGCGGGGGGTCGAAGAGCGGCAAGAGGCCGACAAACTCCCACGCCTCTCCAGCGCTCTCCTTGGACTTCTCGGAGATAGTCTGAAAGTCAACACAAAGTGGTTTCATTGCAAGTATGAATTGGAACTTGTCTCTACTCGGTCTCTATAGATGATAATTACTTGTTGAGCAACTGCCAAAGAGCGAAGACCGCGTTCAGCGTAGTTGTCGATCACGTTGTGAGCCTTGGTTTTCATTGCTCCCTTCAGATCGCAAAGCTCAATGATCTAAAACACAAAATGGATCAATATAATAAGCGTTTTTCTCACTCTTATTATGCTTACTACTTCAAATATATATATATATATATATATATATATATAGACGGGATCACAAGACCAGTGAGCCCGGCTATTGCTTAAATATATATATTATTATAAATGATAGGGTGTAGAGCAAGAAGTCAAACCCAAAATCGAATTTTGAATCGAAAACTTCAATTTTCAAAATTTTCACTATGTTTCCAAGTTTTTGTTTATTTGTTTATAAGAACTGATTAATTGTTAAAACCGCTTTCTTTTTTTGCTAAACTGTACCTGTTGCGATTTTTCAATTTTCAATTCACTACCCATTACCGATTTATTGGATCAAAATATATCGCTTTAAGGAAATGTGTTTTCTTGGTTCAAATAAATATGTTTTAAAGCTTATTAAATTATATGTGTGTTGGCGGGGACAAGATATATTTTTTCATATACGTGTATTTTTAGCGCTTAAGACCAAATTTATATTTTCTTCATAATGCGGTTTAATCAAATTTAAAATCCAAATTTAGTAATTGGTAGATTGGTTTTTTAACCTGAATAGCAAGGATTTTGATTTTAAATATGTGGTTTTTGGTGCTAACTGATATAAAAATCGATCCGAAGACTCGGTGTTCCCCGTTATATACTTACTTGCTCAGGAGCACCCTTGCTAGATCTATGCCAGTCACCTTCGGTGTTGATGTAAGTAATGGCGGTACGCTTGTCAACGGGGTTGAAGGGTAAGAAATGGATTTCATTGATTCCTGCTCTAGCCTAGAGAAAAAAAAAAAAAAAACTTTAGTAAACCCTAGTGGACCACAATGAAATATTATTTACATGGAGAATGATTTTTGCTATTGACCTCTTTAGGGTCCCCGAGCATGCCAACAATGGAGGCGTCAATAGCGTCCTGATTCTCAACCCTAGAAGCCCTAGCAGCGAGCAAGACAACCGTGTCTTTGTCGGTGTTCTTCGAGAATACCTATATAACAATAGCCATGTTAGGGTTTTACTTAGAATATGAACCAAAAGATCCTTACATATAGTAGATTCTCTGGCGACCTCAATGAGGTTTTTGTCTACGGTGAGCTTGTTGAGCGTGAGGGTTCCGGTCTTGTCGCTGCACAGCACGTCCATTCCCGCCATTTCCTCAATAGCTGTCATTCTCTTCGTGATAGCACCTTGCTCGGAAAGGCGGTGGGACCCGATGGCCATAGTCACCGACAACACTGTAGGCATAGCGATTGGAATTCCTCCGATCAGAAGGACCAACAAATTGTCGATGCCTTCTCTATACGGCCTCTTCTGGATTGGGTAGATCACGATAATCTCGATCACCATCCCCAATGCAATCGAGCATATACAGAAGTTACCGATGGCGGTCAAGACCTGGCAAAAAGATACACGAGAAAACCAATAAAGCTAGCTCACATGATTGAGTATTTGAACTTATGTCGTCCAGATACAAAGATCAAGTCCTATAATATTATAAGAAATTCACGGCGAGAACATGGCATTTGGCAATCCGAGTTTCGTTTTTTTCGGAAAAACATTCACCGATCAATATACCTTTTGAAAGTGACCAACTTGGTTGGTGCTGTCAACGAGGTGAGCCGCTTTCCCGAAGAAGGTGTGGACGCCGGTGGCGATGACTACGGCCTCGATCTCTCCCTGCTTGCAGGTGGAGCCAGAGAAAACTCCGCTGCCAGGGTACTTGGTGACCGGAAGAGACTCACCGGTGAGAGCGGATTGGTCGATCTTGAGGGGATCGCCCTCCAAGAGACGGGCATCAGCGGGGACAATGTCGCCCAATTTGATGCTGATCACATCTCCGGGGACGAGAATCGCAGCCTCTTCTTCACTCCACTTTCCGTCCCTCAGAACCTGCAATTTCAAATATATCGAAAACCGTATCATATATAATGTTAATAATAGTAATCGTAGTTAGTCTTGTACTGTTTTATGTATATATATATATATATAATGTTTGTATAATCTATTTTTGTGATTGTTCTGTTTTGTAGCTCAATTATATATATATATATATATATTGTTTGTATTTGTATTCTCTCTCCCTCATACCTGTTCTTGTTCTTGATTGCTTTTAGCATAAGTAAAAATATATAATGTTAGTATGATTCCTGTGTTCATTTAAGGACAGACCTTGGTCTTGGGGGCAAGACCAGCCATCAAAGCAGCGGCAGCGTTTCCGGCGTTGTTTTCCTCGATGAAACTAATGGTCGAATTGATGATCAGAAGAACGACGATGCCGATAAAGTCTTGCCAATCCGGCGGCTTTCCCTACATTGCACAAGAGTTTCATAAAGTCCGCAAAAAGAAATTGGAATTTAAATATATATTTCTCCTTTTTCATGTGTATAATTACCCCTCCATTGGCCAATACAATGGCCATGATAGCAGCACATTCCATGACCCATGAGAGGGGATTCCACATGAAGCCCAAGAACTTGAGGAGCTTGCTCTCCTTCTTCTCCTCGAGCTTGTTCGGCCCGAAGATCTGGAGTCGCTTCTCGCCCTCCGACGTGGTCAAACCCTCCCTCGAACATTTCAGCCTCTCGAACACCTCCTCAATCGGGATCCTCTCCTATAAAAGAAAAAACCCCCACAGACAAAGACAATTTAAAGCCGAAACCTTATGCCAATGCTAATCCGACGTGTTTAGATCGTCAAACCGCAAAATACAACAACTGCAGTGACCGAACCAAGATACAAAAACTTGTGTAAAGGGAAATATACATTAATACATTATCAAGAGAGTAAAAATTGAAAAATATAGAAATTTAAGGGTAAGAAAATGAAGAAAAAAAATTTGTAAA
The DNA here is from genome assembly GCA_954871525.1 of Parietaria judaica. NCBI lineage: Eukaryota > Viridiplantae > Streptophyta > Magnoliopsida > Rosales > Urticaceae > Parietaria > Parietaria judaica. The sequence continues at coordinate 25,991,513 of OX940860.1, read as the reverse complement.
AAGTTTGTTGAAACACGGCGGGGACTAGAACCCCTTCTGGATTTTCCTTAGTTCCGCCCCTACCATGAATCACATCGTAAAACATCGAAGACCACAAAATCGACAATCCAACAACGTCGTCTCGATTTCGAATGTCAAAACAACGTGGGTTCCAACAATCCATTATCACAACATGAATCATGATCATGTCAAGTACTAAATATAGTTTCTTACAAGATCCACATTCTCGTTCTTGATCTCTTCGAGGGAGATTACGTCCGTCATGGCGAGGATAGAGAGAGAGAGAGACAAGAGAGATAAGAGAGAACAAGACGAGTATATAAAGAGAAAGCTCCTCCTCTAAGCCTCCTCTTCTTGGGTGATAGAGGAAGAGAGGAGAGATTGCCAACTGATACGCAACAACATTTGGCTGGCTTCTGCTTCTTTTTTTATATATTTATGAGAGATGGACAAATTTTTGGAAAATTTGACCGTTGATTGCTGTCCAATGCTTTCACAATTTTTTATTTTTTTTCCTCAATTTTTTGTTAGTTAGTTTTACAAGTGATAATTGCCTATTATTGGTTCTAGTACTATAGGGTTGTGAGACTCCTTGTCTCTTTATTTTATTTGTACAAGAAAGAACTAATTTATTATAGGGCAAGACGAGAGAGAAACTTGCATGTTCACAAATCAAGGGAGACTTTCATTTCTCAGATTTTGCCATTTTCCATATTATTATCATTAGGAATATGTGGATGGATGGCAGGATGGGAAAACAATGATAGTTGAATACAAAGACTTAAATATGAGTCATTTTCTGTTTTCAACCAATTTTAGGAGGGATAGCGGTATAAGTATTTAAAATTTTGATTTTTGTAGTGGTATAAATTCTTTTTTTTTTTTTACGACTATTTTGTTTTTTTGTTTTTTTGTTTTTTTTTTATGTCCACTTATTGCTTTCTTCTATACTTTTTCAATCAATTTAACAACATTTTAGATATGTCACTTTGGACAAGTGCCACTTCTATAAAATTTCAAACATTTTTCTTTTTCTCTTTTATTGACTGGCGCTGCTTTAACAACAACATGTAGATATAATTTTGAAAAGAAACAGAATAGTTGACATTGAGAACTTTGACCGTGAAAAAAAGATTGAATTATTATGCTACGAAAAAAAAAACGACTTAACAAACGACGTGAAACATAACGGTGTTTGGAACTTGCTGAAACAATAATGTTAGGTAGCCTTCAAAACAGTGAGTCAAATTATTCAAAAAATGAAAATGTGTTGAGGATACCATCCATTCACGACTCAAACTGGCGTTGGTCGGAGCCACCTAGTAGCCCAAGCGCCGTTTTCCTTGGAAAATCTTCACCGCGAGACAAAAATATGAAATGTGATGAATAAATAAATCATAGTCCGGCCCTAGACATAAGCCAAGTGGCCCGTGATTTGTCCAATTTTTACGATCCCAAATAATTTAACTATAATAACTACCTAAAGTAGAATGATGGTAAACTAAAAAGAATTAATGCTTGTGGTGTTGAATTTGAGCTTTGGAATTTATATAAAGTGTGGCTTTCGTAATTTTATATTGTTGGAATATCCAATTTTTATCCTTTTTAGCCTAATTAAAAACTTTTGATTTTTCTTTAACTTAGGGACTCCAAATTTTTTTAATGGAGGCTACTCAAGGTAAGACCGGCCCCTGATGGTAATGTTGAGTAATTAAACTATTTATTAAGAACTCTAGTGTAAGACTTGAATAATTAATTATTTGTGACGGTACTCACATTTCCTTTAAGTTTAAGATGAATACTACTGTATATGATTTTCGCTTATTAAAAAACATTGAGATTTGACTTTCAACGACAACAGATCACATGCAAGTTAAGATTATCGTACACACTCAACTCGTCAATTAATGTCAAGATGAAGATTGTTGATGAGATATAAATGTGTAGGGTACACACACTAACGGGAAAGATAATTCTCTATATAGGCCCAGTTTGGCATTGCTGTGCTGTCTTCAGAATTGCTTTTAAAATTTACTGTCAGAAAAAGTGCTGTCAGATAAAGTAATGCACTGTTTGGTTAATGAAAACAAAAAACAATTGGTTTTTTCAAAAGTTCTAGTTTAGTGTTTGGTAACCAGTTTTACTTAATTAGCTTCTAAATGTCAAAAAATATTAAAGTAGACATAAATAATGTTAATTGAATATCATATTAATATTAAAAAATTAAAAAAGACTTTAAATAATATAATTACTCAATAAATAAAATACAAAACCTTTCTTAGTTTGTTAAGCTTTTATACTTTTAATTGACAATAATTATGGTGACAATACCAATTTTTTACATTCATGTTTCTTTCGTCCACGGTAAAAAAATTAGTACTTTTACCAACTAAAAAGAACTAATGCTTTAACTGCAATAATAATATGTATTTGTTTTTTTATATACGTTCACCTTCCAAAAAGACTTGGTACTTTAACTATAATATTTTAAGAATGTAACGAAAAAAGGTACTTTTACCACCTAAAAAAATTGGAACTTTAACCGCAATGTTAAAATATTTTTGGTACTTTTACCACCCAATAAGAATTGGTACTTCAACTGAAATAATTTTAAAAAAACATGGATGTAAGAAATTGGTATCTTTACCATCCAAAAAGAATTGGTACTTTAACCACAATAATTAAAAAATATGGACATAAAAAATTGGTACTTTTGCCACTTAAAAAGAATTAGACATTTAACTGCAATAATAAAATGTATTTTTGGTACTTTTACCACCAAAAAAATATTTATAGAGATAAAGAATAAGAAAAGCAAAAGTAGATTCTAGCAGAAGCATCTATTACTAGCTTTTAAATTTTGCCTATAGAAAAGCTAAACTTTTTAGTGAAGTGCTTCTATTGTAACTTACCAAACACAAATATTGACTTAAAATTCTAAAAAAAGCAAAAGCACCTATTAATAAGCAATGCCAAACGGGGCCATAACCTAATTACTAGCTAGCTAGTACTGATTTTTCTTAATATTCTTGGAGAAGAGTTCATACACGAGCAAGACATTTTGTTGAAACGAAGACGCACGATAAATCTTATAAGGCGTTGGAGTTGTAAAAAAAGCGGTCTACAGAGAGAGCTATAATTTGTGGCGGTACAGGGAGGAAAGCGATCAAAATTTCCAACTTTCTACGAACAAAAACCGACAATACTCCTCCACATTCTGTAACTTCCGCAGCTTCCTCGCAAAAGTTGATAAGTTACAAAATTTCCTAAGTTGTTAAGGATCCCAACTAAAAAAGATACATTAAAAAAAAAATAAAAAAATGATAAGTAGTTACTTATATTATTGGCAATGATTTTAAGGTGCAAACCCTATAATTCTTACGTAGTCTATGGAATTTTGACAGCCCTCTTGAGTGTGTCCGTGGCGAATCGCTTCTCCAGCCGCCTTACAAAATTAATTACGCCCAGAAGTCTGGCTCCGCATCCGAAAAAAAAATAAAAAAATTAAGAGGGTTTGATATTCTATACCATGAATGATAAAAATACAAAGATATATTCTCTCAAAAAAAAAAAAATACAAAGATATATGTGAGAGAGCTCGCGAAATATTAATGGATTTACGTTGCATATCGTAAATATTCCATATTTGCTTCGGTCTACGTCTTCTTATAGTCATGCCCCGACCCAGTTCGATTAAATCTTTCCAATCATTTTTGAACTATTCAATATTTTTATTTTGTTATTTTTTTTTATATATAATTGTATGTTGAATGAAGAGATTTATTCAATGAAAAGAGAAGAATTAGGTACATATATTTAGAAGAAGAAGAAGAAGAAGAAGAAGAAGAAGAAGAAGAAGAAGAAGAAGAAGAAGAAGAAGAAGAAGAAGAATACAATTTTTACTGTACGATACCTGAACAGAGAAAAGTGAATACAACTTCCAAATTCCAGTTTCTTAAAGTTCATAAGAGCATCAACTAAGTGGGTATATATATAAGAATTTATACAAGCTCATACAACTTGCAAGCGCTCCCTCAAAAAAAAAAAAAAAAAAACACTTGCAAGCGCAATCAAGGTTCAACTTACCGAGATTGTCGATAAATCGGTTACCGTTTTCGACGGATTAATCGATAGCTTACCGATTAACCGACGGAAAACTTATAATACTGTAGCTTACCGATTACCGATACTTTTCGAAGATTATCGACGGATTATCGACACTTTTCGATACTTTTGGATGGAAAACTTACAAAATATTTTTATAATATCATACCACAAAACATATGTAAATAAAGTCATACACACATATAATTCCATCACTAGTCTCAAATCTAAAACACTAATATTAAGTCACTTTATTAGTTTAAGTGTATAATATTAAGTCACTTTATTAGTTTAAGTGTATAATATTAAGTCAAATTATTATGTGAAGTGAATATGTATGTTAATTAAGTGTGTAATATTAAGTGAATATGCATGTTAATTGTATATGTATGTTAACAAATTTAATATTAGTTGAAGTGTATAATATTAAATGAATATACATATTAAATGTATATGTATGTTAGGAGAAGTTAATATGTATGTTAAGTGTATAATATTATTTGAAGTGTGTAATATTAAGTTAAATTATTAGGTGAAGTGTATGTGTATGTGTATGTTAAGTGTGAATGTGTGATAGTAGTTGAATAACAAAAAGTCCCACATTGATAGATGACAAGAGTTTGGTGATGTTTATATACCAAATATTAGGGACAAAGGCTTGGGCCCTTTGGATCATAGGATTTTGTGGATGAGGGAGGACTCACACAAATATTACACCACCACGCGCGCCGCCGCCGCCGTCCGGTCGACGTGACGTGACGGGGTGGGGTGCTCTTGTGTGAGTATAATTATTTTTGCCGAAAGTTTAATTGGTATTTTTGCCGCGAATTTTTTTTTTCATTTAACCGAAAAGTACCTATTTTTTACACGCATTTTGTCAAAAATCGGTTGGGAAAGGTTTTATCGAAAAACTCGATAATCGTCGAAAAGTATATAAAACGATAAGTATTAGAGCCGGCAACTTACCGGTAACTACCGAAAAGACCAAAAATCGGCGATTATCGTCGAAAATGCGAACCTTGAGCGCAATATCATTATGGGGAAACCGAACCCTAGGTTTTATTCTTTAATCTTTACTTATGCAACAATAATTGTACAAGCTCAATAGTATGATAGTATGCTATTCATGTTATTTATGTGAAGCCTAATTCAATTGGGAAAGTCATGATTAGCTTAGGGGTAATTTTGGTATTTTCTCTATGTTGCTTTTAGACTTTCATGATAGTAAAGTTGTCTTCTTGGAGAAGCTTTGACCAAGGCTAAGAAGAGAGCTCGTGGGTTTCTTCATCCTTCAAGAAGAGAGAAAAGGTGAGAGCTTTGTGTGAAGAGCTTGGAGAAAAAGCTTGTGTTGTGAGGGCTTTAGTTTCTCTGTTTCAGCCATCATTTCTGGTTAAGGGAAGAACAAAGGGGTTTTGTTCTTGAAGTGAGAAACACTTGTAAACACAAGGGAAGAGTGAGTGAGCTCGAGGGTGTATTCGAACAACTCCGTTGGAGATTCTAGTGGATCATATTTGCAAGCGGCAAGTGGACGTACCTCCCGCATTGGGGGCGAACCACTATAATCTCCGGTGTCATTTTTATTTCGTTTCTTGCCATTATTTCGTCTTCGGTTCAAAGGGGATTCGGGTGATTATTCCCTAACAACTGGTATCAGAGCAACCGGGTTGTGTTGCGATCTAGAAGACGATGGGTGGAAACGATGGGTTAGGGCAAAGCTTGAAGTTCGATGGTTCAGACTACGCATTTTGGAGAATGCAAGTCGAAGACTACCTTTACGGTAGAGAGCTTCATCTTCCTTTGGGTTCGAAACCAGAGGATATGGATGAGGCAGAATGGGCTTTGCTCGACAGAAAAGTGCTCGGAGTTGTGCGGTTGACGTTGTCGAGGAATGTCGCGCACAACGTGGCGAAGGAGAAGATTACGGCGAGCATGATGAAAGCTCTCTCCGATATGTACGAGAAGCCCTCGGCGAACAACAAGGTATTTCTCATGAAGAAACTTTTCTATTTGAGAATGGAAGAAAGTGGGTCTGTAGCTACTCACTTGAACGAGTTCAACACCATAGTCAATCAATTGTCGTCCATTGAAATAGATTTTGATGATGAAGTTCGTGCCCTAATTTTGTTGGCGTCTTTACCACCGAGTTGGGAATCGATGAAGGCAGCGGTTAGTAACTCCGTGGGTACTGCCAAGTTAAAGTTCAACGATGTCAGAGATCGTATTCTTGCAGAGGAAGTTCGGAGAATCGATTCAGGGGAAGCATCGTCGAGTTCTGCGTTGCACGTAGAACACAGAGGCAGAGGAACCGAAAAGAGCCACAACCGGAACAAGGGTAGATCAAAGTCAAGAAATGGCAGAGGTCAGTCAAGATTCGGACGAAAAATGGAGTGTTGGAATTGTGGTAAAACGGGCCACATAAGGAAAGATTGTAGAGCTCCGAAGAAGAAACAAGACAACAGAGAAGATGCCGTAAATGCGGCTACCGAAGAAGTCGGTGATGCGTTATTCTTGTCAGCCGACAACCCGGTCAGTGGAGTTGTTGAGGATAAGGGTGATGCGTTATTGTTGTCCGTTGATAGCCCGATTGATAGTTGGGTGCTTGATTCGGGAGCGTCTTTCCACACCGCTCCGAACAAAGAGCAAATGGAGAACTACGTTGCGGGGAACCTCGGGAAAGTCTATTTGGCCGACGGCATACCACTAGATATTGTTGGTACTGGGGACATCACCTTGAAGATGCCAAACGGACGCACGTGGAAGATTAAGAAGGTCCGACATGTGCCGAAATTGAAGCGCAACTTAATTTCGGTGGGCCAACTCGACGGAGAAGGCCACACGATAACCTTTGGCGGTGGAGCGTGGAAGGTAGCAAAGGGTGCTTTGGTCGTTGCCTGCGGCCATAAGACCGGCACCCTTTACATGACGACAAGTTGTTCCGACTCGGCCGCGCTCGTGGACAATGCCAACAAGTCCGAGTTGTGGCACAATCGACTCAGGCACATGAGCGAGAAAGGTATGAAGATTCTCGTGAAAGACGGAAAGATTTCCGAGCTCAAGTCGGTGGACCACCATTTGTGCGAGAGTTGTGTGCTTGGGAAACAACGGCGAGTTAGTTTCTCAAATGGAGGGAGAGAGTTGAAGACCGAGAAGTTAGAATTGGTTCACACGGATGTGTGGGGACTGGCCCCGGTTGCTTCCCTCGGAGGGTCACACTACTATGTAACGCTCATCGACGACTCAACAAGAAAGCTTTGGGTCTACTTCATGAAGCACAAGTCCGATGTGTTCACCGTTTTCAAGAAGTGGAAAGCTTTGGTTGAGAATGAGACAAGCTTGAAGTTGAAGAGTTTGAGATCCGACAACGGCAGAGAGTACATTGACGGAAACTTCAAGAGATATTGTGCCGAACATGGGATTAAGATGGTGAAGACCATCCCCGGAATGCCTCAACTAAACGGGGTAGCGGAGAGGATGAATCGGACCATAAATGAGCGTGCAAGAAGCATGAGGTTACACTCCGGGCTACCGAAGACGTTTTGGGCCGATGCGGTTAACACCGCGGCGTACTTGATCAACCGAGGACCATCCGTTCCATTAAATTTCCGAATTCCGGAAGAGGCTTGTTGAGGGAAGAAGGTAAACCTTTCTCATTTGAAAGTGTTTGGTTGTTTGTCTTATGTTCATATTGATGCCACTTCTAGAAATAAGCTTGATGCAAAGTCTAAGAAGTGTTATTTTATTGGCTATGGTGACTCCGAGCTTGGTTATCGTTTCTGGGATGACCAAAACCGGAAGATCATCCGAAGCAGGGACATCATCTTCAATGAACAAGTGTTGTACAAAGACAAGCTTCGAGAAGTCCCAGAAAGCCGCGTAACGGAGAATGAAAAATCAGCGGTGGTTGATTTGAATGAGTTTCCGGCACACGAGTCGCAAAGGGCTGCCCCGGAAGTGGGAGAACAAGCAGCCGAAGAAGAAGAACATCGGCATGAGAGTGATGAAGAAGGCGATGAAGAAGTTGAACCCCCGTCAAGTCAACAAACGCCGATCACCGAGCTACGCCGATCTTCTCGGGTGAGAAGGCCAACACAAAGGTTCTCACCGTCGCTCAACCATATTTTGCTCACCGACAAGGGTGAACCCGAGAGCTATGATGAAGCTAAGGAAGTCGATGAATCGAGCAAGTGGGAGTTGGCGATGAAGGACGAGATGGACTCATTGTTGTGCAATAAAACGTGGGAATTAGCCAAGCTACCGGCGAAAAAGAAGGCGTTACACAACAAGTGGGTCTACCGGATAAAGGAAGAACACGACGGGAGAAAGCGCTACAAAGCGCGGTTTGTCGTGAAGGGCTTCCAACAAAAGGAAGGCATTGACTACACCGAGATTTTCTCTCCGGTAGTCAAGTTGGTAACTATCCGAACCGTCCTTGGATTGGTGGCGAAAGAAGATCTACACCTTCAACAAATGGATGTGAAGACGGCGTTTCTTCACGGGGATTTGAAGGAAGAGATCTACATGAGACAACCGGAAGGCTTCGAGGTCAAAGGCAAAAAGAAGATGGTGTGCAAGCTCCAAAAGAGTTTGTACGGCTTGAAACAAGCTCCGAGACAATGGTACAAGAAGTTCGACTCTTTCATGAAGAAAGCCGAGTTCGTGAGGTGCGAGGCGGATCATTGTTGCTACTTCAAGAGACTTGAAGACTCTTACATGATTTTGCTCCTCTACGTCGATGACATGCTCATAGTGGGAGCAAATCTTCATGAAATCGAGAAGTTGAAGAAAATATTGTCAAGGGAATTTGCGATGAAGGATCTTGGTGCCACGAAGCAAATCCTCGGGATGAGGATTATCCGAAGCAAGGATGGGTTGAAACTTTTACAAGAAGAATATGTGAAAAAGATCATCAAGAAGTTCAACATGGAAGATGCCAAGCCGGTTGGAACTCATTTGGGTAGCCATTTTTGGTTATCTAAAGATGACTCGCCAAAGACCGAGGAAGAGAGGGCACACATGGACAAGGTTCCGTATGCTTCGGCTATCGGGAGCCTCATGTACGCGATGGTATGTATGAGGCCCGACATTGCACATGCAGTGGGAGTTGTTAGCCGATTTATGAGCAATCCGGGCAAACAACATTGGGAAGCCGTGAAGTGGATTTTCAGGTACCTCAAAGGAAGCTCAAGTTTAGCGTTGTGCTTTCGGAAGTCAAGCTCGGGGCTTGAAGGGTTCGTCGATGCGGACAACGGCGGGGACGTCGACAGTATAAAGAGCACCTCCGGTTATGTTTACACATTCGGAGGTACGGCAATCAGTTGGCTTTCAAGGTTGCAAAAGATCGTTGCTCTTTCTAGTTGTGAGGCCGAGTATGTGGCTATAACGGAGGCTACGAATGAGATGATTTGGCTTCAGTCTTTTCTACCAGAGTTGAACCATAATCAAGAGAGCTACGTGCTCTATAGCGATAGCCAGAGCGCCATTCATTTGGCGAAGAACCCCGCTTATCATGCCCGGACAAAGCACATACAACTTCGGTACCACTTCATCAGATCGGCCTTGGAGGATGAGGTGCTAGTTCTCGAGAAAATCGCGGGAAGTGAGAATCCCGCAGACATGTTGACGAAGGCCGTGCCATACGAGAAACTGAAGTTGTGTGCAACTTCAGTTGAGCTCCTCGAGTGATAATCGGAGCCGCCGCTTGCAAGCTTGGAGACGGGTGATTGCAATTAGTCTTCAAGTGGGAGATTGTTATTTATGTGAAGCCTAATTCAATTGGGAAAGTCATGATTAGCTTAGGGGTAATTTTGGTATTTTCTCTATGTTGCTTTTAGACTTTCATGATGGTAAAGTTGTCTTCTTGGAGAAGCTTTGACCAAGGCTAAGAAGAGAGCTCGTGGGTTTCTTCATCCTTCAAGAAGAGAGAAAAGGTGAGAGCTTTGTGTGAAGAGCTTGGAGAAAAAGCTTGTGTTGTGAGGGCTTTAGTTTCTCTGTTTCAGCCATCATTTCTGGTTAAGGGAAGAACAAAGGGGTTTTGTTCTTGAAGTGAGAAACACTTGTAAACACAAGGGAAGAGTGAGTGAGCTCGAGGGTGTATTCGAACAACTCCGTTGGAGATTCTAGTGGATCATATTTGCAAGCGGCAAGTGGACGTACCTCCCGCATTGGGGGCGAACCACTATAATCTCCGGTGTCATTTTTATTTCATTTCTTGCCATTATTTCGTCTTCAGTTCAAAGGGGATTCGGGTGATTATTCCCTAACAATTCAAACACTACCAGCTTTCAAATCCTTACAATCCATAGACCATAAATACAGAACATCAAAACACATTTATAAAGAAATTACCAAACATTAGCTAAACCGTAAGGGCTATGTTTAAGTATGTATGTATGTATAATATATATATATATATATATATATATATATAACCCAACGTATTATTCTTGAGCGTTGCTAAAGAGAGAGGTACACTCTCGTCTCAACGCCATCAACCACGCACTCAGAAACTATATATATATATATATATATATATATAAATATAGAACCCTCGGTTTTTATTCATTACTGCGACGGCGAGCTCAATGTGGAACTAAACTAGCGATCAGTCGTACGCGCTCAGCTCAAGCCGTGGTTGAACTATGGCGGACAAAGGCACGGCCTTTTGCAAGGCGAGTCCGAACAACTCGTCCATGTTGAGCTCATTCACTCCACTCGGACGCTCCCAATCAAACGAGTGCACCAAGCTCCCCAAAACGTACTCCACTAGCAGAATCCCCATCCGGGTCCCGGCGCAGATCCGCCTTCCGGCCCCGAACGGGATGAGCTCGAAGTCGCTCCCGCGCGGCTCGATTTTTGCATATTTCTCGGAGAAGAATCGCGACGGGGCGAACTCCAGGGGGTTCTCCCACACGTCCGGGTCACGCCCGATCGCCCATATGTTGACGCTGAGCCGTGCGTTCTTTGGGATGTAGTGGCCGTCCACCTCACACGCCTCCGCCGCCACACGGGGCAGGTTGAGAGGGGTTGAGGGGTGCTTCCGGAAGGTCTCCTTGCAGATCGCCCGGAGGTACGGGAGCTTCGGGAGGTCGGACTCGCGGAGCCGGCGGCCTCGGCCGATGACGTCATCCATCTCTTTGTGGGCCCGGCTGAGGATGGCGGGGTTCATCATCATCTCGGAGAGGGCCCACTCGATGATGCTCGAGGATGTATCCGTTCCCGCGGTGAAGAGATTCTAGGAAGTGCATGCCAAGCACAAAATAGACGTGGTCATGAGAAGTTTATAATTCTGAAAGATACGTCACAAGTTGTGCATGGAAATTATTGTCTCGTCTTAATCGCTGATTTATTGTGTTTTAAATTCTTGTACATTGATTATATTATGAGATATAAGCAGTATGTAATAAAGATTTTCTAGCTATATATCTAGTATCAAGATTTTTGAGATATATATAGAAATGACTACTTATAAGTTATAAGTTATAACTATAAGTTGATTTTATATATATATATATATATATATATATTAAGTAGGGAATTTTGCTAATATACTCTTTATTTCTAATTTTTGTAAAAATAAACCGTTTATTTTAAAAAAAAATAGTTAAAATATACCTTCAAAGTGTACTTTAATTTCATTTTTATACCCTAACAATTATAAATTTTCAAAAAAACTCAAAACTACCCTTTATTCATAATTTTTAAATTTTATTTTAGTTTTATTTTTGACAAAAAAAAAATCAGATGTTTTGGAAATATTACCAAACATTAACTTTAGGCATCTTAATTTTGTTAAAAGAAGTTGATTAAATATTAGAAACATAGAGGGTAGTTATGTCAAATTACTCTAAAAGGGTATATTTTGGCTGTTTATTTATATATAGATGGTATATTTTTATAAAAAATAAAGACAGAAGGTATAAAAACAAATTTCCCATTAATTATACACATTATACATACATTAAAAGTCTATTGAAAACAAAACCTAAATAATTTAACAAACATTAAAACAAATGAAAGTGGGTCCAGCCACATTTCCAAAACAGATTTTCATTTTTATCAAAATATTTTATAATAAAAAAAAGTGGTAAAAATGTAATTGGTTAATATTTCGATAAAATATATTTTAAAAGCATTTTTACATTTCTACTACTTTACATACAAAAATGAAAAAAAGAAGAAGGTATTTTCACTTTTTTTTATCCTCATTTCACATTTTATATACCTCATATTATTAAAAGAAAAAATATATTTGTGGAAAAATCAAATTAAAAACTTCAATTAAATTTATTTTGTCGTGGTAAAAACTTCAAAAAATAAAAAAAGGATTTTGTCTTATAATAGGATTTTTTTTATTGAAACTTTTGATGATAAAAATTAAGTTTAGAGCTTATATCATGACTTATTTTGTTTTCTAAGAACTTTAGCCACCATGAAATAAAATTTTGTTTAATTTTATTTAAGTATGCTTTATATAAAAAAAAATAGACCGAGCTTATTTTATTTATCTTTATAAAGAGCAATTTTCTTAAAAAAATTAAACCAAACACAGTTTTCATTTTTCTTTTCAAAAAACAGGGCAACAAAATTTCAACCAATCACATTTTCAAAACGTAATTATAAAAAAATTTGACAAAAATAAAAATGCAAACACAAAACAAAACAAAAATGAAAAACACCTTCAAACGCTACCTTAATTCGGGGAAGGCACACTTTTATTTTCAAAATGAAAAACACCTCCAAACATTATTTTAGATTAGGATAACGATTTCTCGTCAAATTTTTCTAAAAACGCATATAATGCAAAAAATGGATAATACGGATAAATAATTAAAAACAAAGCAGGGATTAATTAACAGTTAAACAATAAATCTTCTTGAAAATGATATTTAAAACCCTGGACTTGTGCGTGCAAGTAAGTGTAACGTTGTCAAATTGTTAGACACATCACTGTCTTCGTGAGAAATGTGCCTCTATTTATTGTATTTGTTTGTGTTTAAAATTCTTGTTGATTGATTATGAGATATGACCAATAAATAGCAAGTGTAAGCTCTAAAGATTCTCTAGCTAGCTACCATAATTGTGTATATGGAGATCGAGTATTGAATGTTTGAAATATGCAGTTTTCTAATTAAAGTGTCTACCTACCTTTTATGTGGTTTTTATAAGTTGATACCGTAGTGTAGATGGGTGTGTCTGTCAATTAGAAATCTTATCTGCATGTCTACTACTCGTGAACTTTTACATTACAATAAGGTTAAGGACAAGGTGGCTAGCCGCCGGCTGCGCCACCGAATTGATGTCTGGCGGCAGCCGGTAGGCTAGTAATTAATTGATAGTCCAAATATTTAACTATTAATTTACTTTCACGTGGAATTTAAATCTTCAATTTTTGTTTTAAGTTGTAATTTTCAGTCCAATTTTGTATTTGTACTTACTAAAAAATTAAGTACAATGAGACTCATGGACTTATTTTTTGGCTATCTTGGACCTGTAGCCAAATTTGTTGCTGAGTAAGTACTCGGGTATCTTGTTGTTAAGAGCCCTTTTTAATAAAAACATAAAATATTAAGATTTGAACCGTAATGATTAGACAAAAAAAAAAAAAAGTAAATTATGGCAAACATACGAAAAACCTATAAGGGGTCCAAGATCGATATATAGCCGAAAATTCGGCTATCTTAGGCTTGATAGTCATATTTTCGGCAATCTTCGCTAGAAAAGTTTTTATTAAAAGTATTTTATCCAAAAAAAATATTTTAAGTATTATTTTATCAATATGAAAAACTTAAATGCTATTGTACCAGTTAGTAATAACTCGAGTTCTATTTTTTTTCAAGTTTTTCTTCTCAAATTCGTCATTTATCATAGTATATTAGTATGATCATAAATGAGCATCTCTACTAATAGATTTCTTAGGCATAAAAAAACCGAAAAGTGCATTCCATTAATTGCTCGTTTCTGCAGTTTAAAAGACGCTATCACAATTTCCGTTTAAAGTAGAACTAGATACCAAAAAATGATTTTGATTGATAATTGATTACGACATAGCTGTGAAAATACATGACGTCGTCGACATTTGTATTTTAATATGCATTATGCTCGAACAGCAAAATTGCAGTAATTTCCAAATTATTCATTTTTTTTAAGGTTTGAGCCCACATGACACGTCATCACACGCATATATCAAAGATATATTCTTTTCAGTTGCTACACTCAAGGTTCGACTTATCGTGGATAATCGACGAAAATCAGTCTTACCGATGTTTACCGGTAAATAATCCACTACACTAGTTTTCGTTTTTGTAACTTATCGCCGATAATCGAGATAATCGATAAATCATTTTCCAATGGATTATTGTTTTTTTCAGTGAAAAATTGAGGGACTTTTCGGTGAAATTAAAAAAAAATTGGCAAAAGTTTGCAAAGTTTTGATTTAAGCGTTTTTCTCCGAATTTTTTCAAATTTGTGCGAACTTTATGGTAAATTTAGGAGTTATAATCACAGATATGTATGAATCATGCATTTTTTCTTTGATATTTACTCATTTTTACGATTCTTAGAAGATTTACATGAGTTCAAAACTAAAGAGTTAGTTGTTCACATACGAGTTATATTCTTCAATGGGTAAAGATTAGTACTTTTGTGATTTTGAGTTGTTTTTTTGCATTCTTATGAATATATATTGATGAAAACTTGTTTTGATGACTTAGTTTGTAATTATTTTGTTAGATTTAGAGGAAATTCGAATTTGTATGCTTGTTAGGCAAAAGTATACAAAGTTTTGAATTTTTAAATTTGCTCAAAATATAGATATTTTTTTATGATTTATTGTTTGTGTATGCTTTAAAAGATTGTAGTTAGTATTTAGTAAGAAATATGTGTTTATTGGTGAATTTTTTAGGCAGATTAGATGATAATTTCGGATTTCCTCATAATTGCGGCAAAAGTATTTGCAGTTGATCTTTTTGTGATTTGTGAAGTATTCTACTCATTTTTTGGGGTGTTTTCATTCATTAAATATTTTTTGAAACATTAATCTGAGTTTTTGGTGTAATTTATTTCAGATTTGACGATAATTCGGCTATTCACATAATTGTGGCAAAAGTCTTCCAAGTTTATCTTCTTGTGATTTCTCCGGTAATCTACTGACTTTTCTTGCTGTTAGCTTTCATTAAATATTTATTCCTACAATAATGTGAAATTTTGGTGGAATTTAATTTGTATTTTGAGGTAAAATTGTTTTTTCCGGCAAAGTACCTAAAGTTTGCATTCTGTATATTTTTTGGAACACATATCTGAACATGCATATGGAAGCAAGTGGTGCCACCGGTGTTATGGAATCCCACGGGAGATCATCGTTTTTCTGAGGTCCGAGAAGTCGGTTTGAGTTTGAGTATTATCTACCATTCTACCTATTACCTATCTATTATGTGTATGAGTTGTTGGACTATGTATTTGATACATTTGTGAGACTATGTTTTATTGGTGTTATAGGACTATGTGTGTATGACTTTATCTTCATATGTTTGTATGATATTATCAAAATATTTTGTAAGTTTTCCGTCGATAAGTATCGAAAAGTGTCGATAATCCGTCGATAAGTATCGGTAATCGGTAAGCTACAGTATTATTAGTTTTCCGTCGGTTTGAGTACATTAGCCTTTGAAAATAAACATTGGATACATAATCCGCAAAAAAAAAAAACATTGGGTATAATAGCCCCGGTTACCCTTTCTTAAATCAAGTATTTTCGCCTTTTTATTCTTTAGTTTTTTAATTTAAATGGACAGCTTACAAACCCGTTGGTTTACTTTCCATTTTCCAAAATGAAATAAAATAAAGTCACGTCCATAACTGTACGTATAATATGCATGTAAATTAATTCAGCAGAGTCAAAGCCACTCACCAGAAGCAGCGCTTTTATATTGGTCAAGCTCAATCTCTCAGCCTCGGCGCCACCTTCTTTACTATTACGAATCACCGCGTCCAGAAAATCAGGCTTCTCCTTCCGGCTATGTGCGCTCTCGGCATGCTCGTCGATCATCCTCGTCAGGAGCGCGTCGAAGCGCTTGTGCAGCCTCTTCATGCCACGCTCGATGCCCTGCAAATCCAGCCACGCCATCGATGGGATGAAGTCTCCCACGTTGAAGTATCCAGCGGTGGTCATCAGCTCCACCACCATGTCCTTGAACTCGTTAGACTCCAAGCCCTTCGTGACAAACACGCGCCGGCTCAGGATCACCTGCCCAATCATGTTCGCCATCGCGTAGGTCAGCATCTCCGGCACCACCACAGGCTTGCGCCGGGCGCCCGAGGCGATCATGGCACGCAGCATGTGGCCGAGTTCGGCGTCGCGGACGTTTGCCCACTGGTCGAGCGATGCGCCGCCGAGCATGTGGAGGTTGCTCAGCCGCCGGAGGAGCTTCCAGCGCGGGCCGTAGTCGGCGAATACCATATCCTGCACGTAGAGTTGGCCCTTAAAGTCTAGAGACACGAAATAAACAGCAGTCTATAGCCTCTAAAAATTTATAAATAATTCAATTGAAAGATACTCAAATTTCTATAAAGATCACTGAATTACCCGTTTATTTTTGCACAATATATTAATAATTTTTATTATATATATTTATGTAAAATCTTATTTCCGGATTATATGTAGGATGGAAAAACTCTCATATATTAAAGGCTTAATTCGTCTAAGGTTTTACAAACTTAAGTTATTTAGGCCTGCCTGCGCGCCATAAGCTAGGTGGGTAGCACCGGCATTTTCGGGCCGGCTCGAAAAGTTGAGGTCTAGGGTTTTTAGGAAGGCTTTGGCGGCGGCCGGAGTGGACGCGACCACCATGTCACACGTGCCCATCTTCAGGAACATCACGGGTCCGTATTGTTTCGCCATTTTTGCCAGGGCTACATGCGGCATTGCGCCCAGCAGAGGGAGGGCTCCGACGACCGGCCAGCCTCTCGGGCCGGGCGGGAGGCTTTTCCGAGACTTCCGGAAAAGAGCCCGGAGGGAAAGGCGGGTTGCGAAGAAGATGACAATGGAGATTAGGATCTCCTGGAGAAGGAATGTGTGTAAAACCATGGCTTGAGCTAAGTTGTATGTGAACAATATATTTGAACCTAGACCTAGTTCATGAAGCAGAGAAGCTTTCGTTGTTATGGCTGTCAAGACGCTTGAGCAAGAGTACTTATATAGTAATATAACCATGCAGAGGAAGGAGTGGCTAGTTGGTGTATACACGTGCATGAACGTTTGGTGTGTGTGTGTCTATATATATATATATTATATATATATATGCGGTAAAAGTATACAAACTTAGAAAAACTGAGGTGGCATATACAATTTCTTTAGAAGGAAAATATACAAAGTTAAAAAACTGTGAGATGATTATTTTTCATCGAAGCCTTGTTAACGTGGTTAACATCTTTATACGTGGCGGTACGTCAACCACAACCAAATGATACTTGCGAAATGCCCATTTTGTGTCAAACTTTTTAAAAAACTGTCCATTGTGTGTATTTTTTACTCTCACAAATGGGCATTTCTTAAAAGGTTTGACACAAAATTGGGCATTTCGTACAATTTCCATAAAATAATATTATAAAATCTTATAAAGAAAAGTTTCACGTATATAAATATGTTAACGACTTAAAAAAGTGTGGATGAAAAATAATCATCCTATAAGTCCTCTAATTTTATAAACTTTTTACGCTGAAATATTATTTACAAGTTGCTTATATTTCTATTGCTGATGTAGACTATTAGCTGCCTTAGCTAACCTAAATTTGTATACGCAAAATATATTTATATAATATATATATTGGTCTGTTTATAATTGCCATGAACATTTACGTGAAATCTTACGTATAAGTAATAACTAATTAACAAGACTAAAGTCTTAATGTTCGTTGGGCCCAATTAAATTTCAACAGGTTTTCATCTACAACTATACTTATGTGGTGACTCGTTTCAACAAGGTTCCATTCCATCAATTAAAATTTTACTTTCTATTTGCGAGTTTAAACCTGACTTGGCTCAACCCCTAACAGAAATTTCCCCACCAGAGCTTCCCCTAACAGAGAAGAGCCCGAGCAGAAATGCCCCTACCAGGAGTGCCCTCAATCAGAAGTGGCTCCCTAGAAGAAGAGCCCCGAGTAGGAATACACCCTAGCAGCCCTGCTAGGGACACACGACCAGAAGTCAGCGGAACCCATTCTAGAAGGTGTCAAACTTGAAGAGCAAGTTTGGAGATTTGATTTGGTTTCCTGATTTTGTTAGGATTCGAATGTAAATTGTAAAGATTTGATTGAGTCTATTTTAGGAAGTTTAGCTAGGGTTTCGTTTTTTTTTTCTGGTCCCCTATAAATACTTGTGTTAGTGTTTATTTTTGTAACTCCTCCTTTGTATTTTTTGCCCTTCGAATTAATCAAAGAGAATCTTTTCTCCCAAAGCTTTCTTCTTCTTTTATTTTGTTCTTCGTGTGTTGTTCTTTGGTTGCAGATCTATTCCCATTGGGTTGTGGTACTTAATTTCTTCTTCTTTTATTTTGTTCTTCGTGTGTTGTTCTTTGTTCTTCTTCTTTCTCCCAAAGCTTTCTTTTATTTTGTTCTTCGTGTGTTGTTCTTTGGTTGCAGATCTCCCAAATCTTTTCAACTTTTTTACGTTAATCCTTACATAATATCTATCAAGAGCTATTTCGAATAATATCTATTATGTTATAATTAAAATTGAGTAATATATTTTTTTCTTATTTTTTTTCTTATGAAAATCCATCCATCCGACCGATTTTTTTTTATTTACCAAAACCCGGATACGGATATATCCGGGTCCGGGAAAAAAAAATGTCGAGGCCTTCGTTAGGGCACGGTGTCGGAGAAAGGTTGCAGAATCAGGCGTACTCGTCGATGGTGTTGCGCCGTTGACGTCGACCAAGAACTCGAGATCCTGAAGCGCTACTTCCTTGTGAACCCGGTGAAGAAGTCGACGTATTGCCGCGCCCAATAGCCGTAAGGTTGTAGAATAAACGGTGATTGTACACGTATGGTGATTGTGAACCACCGGCCCCGCGTCCGCCCTATATTGAACCAAAAATATTAAGGTTTAGAGTAATGTTAGGAAATTAAAATAATTAATCTTAAGAAATAAAGTTAAAAAAATTACCTGAGTTTGTTGTTGTTGTTGATTCGTTTCCTCCAGCTGATCTTCGATGTCGTTATATTTTTGCTCGTACTCTTGGTAAAGAGCCTTCATCTTCTGATCCGCATCTAAGTAATTGAACGTCATATAGGGCTCCCCCGTGAGGGCTTGCATGGCATTTAAGACCTCCTGCAGCTTGGAAAGCTTAAGTGTCGGATCCACGATTACAGCGGCGCAGTATAAAAATGGGAGGTTGTCAGGACTCCAATAAGTCTGAAACTTTGTAATCATCGGGGTTACAACATCGGTAAATAAAGCATTACATTTTGCTGTTTCAAAATGAAAAAGTATATCGAAAATAGCGGGCAAAGCTCTCTGAGACGTGGGTGAGTAAACAAGAGATAAATCAATAGTAATTTGATTAAAAAGGTGTAGAAAAGCCTGGAATTAGATGGCGATTAGCCAATCGTCCGGAGTGATGTCTTCGCGGTCTTCTTGCTCCGGGTTGTTGATCCAGTTTGTAAGAAGCTCCTTGTATGGTAGGACAACATCCAACATCATGTACGTCGAGTTCCAACGGATCGGCATATCCGGTTGAAACGTTCTTACCTGGTAACCGTGAGCCCTGCAATAATCTTCCCACGAAAATGTACGCATAGTAGATGCTCGTATATACAAAATAATGTTCCTAATTTTGGCGATACTATCGGAAATAACGCGAAGACCGGATTGAACTATCAAGTTTATAATATGACATGCACACCTTTGATGAAAACAATCGTCCCTAAAATTGGCCAAACTTTCCTTCATTATTTCTACAGCATTGGCGTGGGCACTTGCGTTATCTAACGTAATGGAAACTACTCTATCATTAAGGTTCCAATCCGACAAAACTTCTAGTATCGCCTCGGCTAGGTTTACTGATGTGTGCCTAACCCTCATCGGCCTAAAACCTATGATACGCTTTTCCATTTTCCAATTATCGTTGATAAAATGAGCTACGACCGTAATATAATCATCATTAGCATGGCCTTTCCAACAATCCGACGTTAAAGACACTTTGTAAGAAGATTGTTGGAACATTTCTTGTAAAGTGGCCCTTTGATGGTTATAAAATTTGATAATTGTCTCGTAAGTTATATAATACGAGATTTCCCTATAGTTTATCGGCGCCACTTTCATCATCATTTCGTTAAAACCTTCTCCCTCGGGCGCCGATATAGGCAAACCATCGCGTACAACCCACTGAGCAATATACATTCTATATAGATCATCGGGTAAGCGACTTACCTCCTCCGCCCGCTTTTTCTTCAAGCAAGTCTTGACGTGGTTTTCTAGGCGGTTGTTTCCGTCGTGCTTCGGATGGGCCCTAAATTCCTCATTGCAGTGTCGGCAAATCCCCTACCTATCTTCCAAGCCGGTTTCGTAGTTGTATCTGTAGTCGGGTATGAAGTCGTGCTGCCAAACCGCTCTCGTTAATTTCTTTCGCTTCCTCGTCGGTGGATGGGGGGCCCGACCGCGCTCACCCGGAACTAAGGGTTGTTGGGCACGTCCACGTCCACGTCTAGCTGGCGGTGGCAGCGTTGGTAGAACTTCGTCAACTTTATCCTCCTTGCCTTGGTCTTGAACGTAGTTCGGGTCCTCCGTATCATCATCATCATCATCGTACTCGGCATCGGGGTCGTTGGATTGTTTCCTCGACCTCGTTTCCTAAAAAACATAGGAATATTACAAGAGTTTAATATTAATTTAAATATTACAAGGAATATTACAATTACATTTATTAAATTTTAATATAAATCATATTAATTTAATTAAATTTGATATAGTTAAATAAAAAAGTTAACAAAATTAAAAATGATATTTCTTATGTGTGGAAATAATTATCCAGCTCTTTTAGACGGAACTCCCCGAGGTTCCACGGCCAGATCGACTGGAAAGGATGCTATGATCTCGCTTTAGGCCCAAGCTTTTCTAGACAGAACTCCCCGAGGTTTCCAGGCTAGCTTGAAGGAGATTGCAAAGCTAACCTTATTTAAAAACCAATCTTTCTAAGACACCATAATCCAATAAGAACTATATAATTATCACCACACAAACAAATTACCTTTTTTAATTTTTTTAACTTATTTAAGTAACCATTTAAAGTTTAATTAAATTAATATGATTAAATGATTATTAAATCTCAAGAAATTCATTTCTAATGTGGAAGATCATTCGGAACCGCAACCACAGAGCATACTAAGACTTTCAAGAGACGTGGCAAATTAATTAATTAAACTAAAATAATTAAACTAAATTATTAGTTTTTAACTTATTTAAGTAACCATTTAAAGTTTAATTAAACTAATATGATTAAATGATTATTAAATCTCAAGAAATTCGTTTCTGATGTGGAAGATCAGTCGGAACCGCAACCACAGAGCATACTAAGACTTTCAAGAGACGTGACAAATTAATTCATTAAACTAAAATAATTAAACTAAATTATTAGTTATTAATTATTAAGTAACTTACTAACTTATTAGTAATTGAGTATATGACTAATGACTATTTATTAAATATTAAGTAAGTAACTATTTTAATTATTATTTAATTACTTAACTACTTAAATTAAACGTACCTCGGCGTCGGGGGAAACATATTGTTGTTGACGATGTTGTTGGACTTGGTCTTGGTGTTGTTGCTCGTGATGGCGGACTTGTTGTGCTTGGTATTGTTCCTCGTTGCTAAGGCTATGCCATTCCGGAATATTTGGACCTTGAAAATTGAGTAAGTTAGTAAACGTACCGCCGTGACCTTGAGAAATTAGTAATTGTTGGTTCGGCCCGACGTCACCGGTACCATATTGACCATGAACCGGTAACGGTTGGTTAGAAGAACCGGGAACATTGTGTTGATTCATAACTCCGACATTATAATTATGTTGACTAAAAGCCGTCCCGCTATTAATCGACCTTGGCGACGGAATAGTGGACCGTCCTTTTCCTCGGACACCGGGACGTCCTCGAGAACGGTTGTTGCCACTCGACATATTAACGACAAATTAAACTAATAATAACGATTAAATAAACTAAATTACTAATAATAATCAATAACAACTAATAATAAACTAAAATACTAATAATAACAACTAAATAAACTAAATTAATAACAACTAAAATACCTAAACAATATATTAAACTAACAATAGAGAGTATTTATATAATTATAAAGTAGCTAAACTATAGAGTAAAATCGGATCTTTGAGAGCTTGAGAGAGTTTGGGAGAGTCGGAGATGAAGAGAAGAGGATGTGTGAAAAAAAATGGGAGTGAAATGGTGTATTTATAGGGAAAAATGTGTAGGAATTCGAGTAAGAGGTGTAATTATAGCTCCAACGGCTATTTTTGAGGGCCCAATGCAATTTTTACCGTTGCCTCAAACGGTACACAAATCTGACGCGTGTCAGCTACTTTTGCCGCAGACCCTTTACTTTTCCAACGGCCCAGATTAAACTCGTTTTTTTTTTAAAAAAAAAACCCGGATAATAGTTTATCCGGGTTGTGTGTTTCCCGGATACCGAAATATCCGGTTCAGGAAAAACCAGGATCCGGATATTTCGGTATCCGGGTTTTTTATTTTTTTTAATGAATCCGGGTTTAACCCGGATTCATATTTTGGGGACTAGGTATGCTCATCCATTTGCGATTTACCCATCAGTATCGATTTTAAATTTTTTCTAAGAAAACCAGTCGATATACTCATTGCACTTTTAGTGTACCTGTACTTACAGTCGATGTGCATATGGAGTTTACTTACTTATAAACATTGTTATGCCACCATGCTGCCATGGGATGTAGTTGAGTTGAGAGGTGAAGTACTTTTCTTTGAAGTGACGGTGTGTATTGTGCCTCAATACGACCATATATATAGAGTATCATAATGTCGTGTTCCATCTTCCAATCCCACCGGACTAGCGCGGTACTTAGTCCGACGCTCTTAGCACCGCACGGTGGTCTTTAATAGCGACGAAAAGCATTCTCGGTGCCACGTGATCTGGGACATAAAGGCAGATAATCGGACTACAGAAACAGTATCATTATATTTATACGTTGACTAATATCCACCTAATTACAATATTACATCTAGTCCCCAAAATCTCCCACCGGATTAAACCCGGATACCCAATTTTTTTTTTAAAAAAACCCGGATACGGATATATCCGTATCCGAAAAAACCCGGATACGGATATATCCGTATCCGGAAAAACCCGGATACGGATATATCCGTATCCGGATATTACGCAACCCGGATATCAAAATATCCGGGTTTTTTAAAATAAAAAAAAAACTTTTAATGTGGGCCGTTGGATCATCAAGATCAACGGCCCAGAAAATAAATTTAATTAAATATTAAAAAAAAACAAAACCCGGATCCGGATATATCCGGGAATTTTTTTTCCCGGTCCCGGATATATCCGTATCCGGGTTTTTGAAAGAAAAAAAAAACAAAAACAAAACCCGGATGGGTTTTTGGTATACATTTTGGGGACTAATTACATCATAAATATTTCTTCGATATTTTCTAGTCGGAGACAGTGTAGCTTTATCGTTGTACGTAAATGAGTCACGTGGATGTGATTGAAAGACCCCGTCTTTGTCCAGTTATTAATACGGAGAGTACGTCAGAGAAATTGTCTTGACTATAAATAGTGAATATCATAATACCCCCTTCAATTTATGACAGATATGCATGTACAACTACTTACAAGGGCAAAAAAATGTTTATTATTTTTGTAAAATATTTATAATTTTTTACAAGTTAACTAGGTTTTTTTTTTTTTTTTTGGACTTTGGATTAGTGCGTGGTGCATGAAGTTTATCGAATTTTTACAATACTTGCATGTAAAATATGATCGTCAAAAATCAATGTTAGTGAACTTTTTAATTTATATAATATTTGTTGGTGTATCCGTTCCCTGAAAATATTCCCGTAAAACTATATTTTTAAATTCAGTATTGGGATATCAGCCACTCAAATCTAGTTTTTGTTCTTCTCCGAATTGTGATAGTTACACTGTTTTGTTCATTAACTTTAGAGTTGGCTCGCACCCGGCATGTTGTGAAGGTCGGTTTTTCATGGGGTTTATTGTCAATTATTTGTAGGTTTTGGAAGACTGTAATTTATCATAAAGATCTTTATTGTACTAGATCGATCGTACCGAAGATATATTTTATCAACCTAACATATCAGTCAAAATCATGTATTATTACAGATAGCTGATACATTATACATATGTCAGGGTCAGCATAAATTATCCTCTTTGATTCTCTGTGATACACAGTTTGACATTTATAGAAAATATGTACATTATAAACTTATTTATAATTATAGAAAGAAAGAACCTAAAATTCTATAGCTTTAATCAAGGGACAAATTACCGAATTTGCTGATAAATCGGTTGCCGTTTTCGACGGATTTATCGTTCGCTTGCCGATTAATCGACGGAAAACTTATAATACTGTACATTATCGTTACCGACACTTTTCGAGGATTATCGATGGATTATCGACACTTTTTGATACTTTTCGATGGAAAACTTATAAAATATTTCTAAGTTTATATTTGCCCAATTTTTAAATAGTGTGTTAAAAATACCAAAAATAAAAGCATATCATAATATTTATTCACTAATGAGTACTCAATAAATAATATCATACACATATATATGTAAATAAAGTCATACACCAACACATATAATTCCATCGCAAGTCTTAAATCTAAAACACGTAAATAATAAAACAGTCTCAACTCTCAAACACAAAGTCTCAAAACTCAAACACGTAGAAAAATCTCGGATTTAGCTCAATTTGCAATTAAATTACACCAAAATCTCATATTATTATTTCGATAAATATTTAATAAAATCAACCAGCAACAAAAATGAACAAATTACCTCACATATCGCAAAAGACAAACTTGTAAGACTTTTGCCGCAATTAAAAAAATCTCTAATTTAGCTCAAATATGTAATTAAATTACACCAAAATATCAGATTATTATTTCCATAAATATTTAATGAAAGCAAAGATCTACAAAAATGAATTAATTCACTCACAAATCGCAAAAGATTAACTTCTTAGACTTTTGCCGTAAATACGGGAAACTCTAAATTAAGCTCAAATCTACAAATAAAATATACCCAGATACCAAATTATTATTGGAATAAATATTTAATGAAAATAAACATCATCAAAAATTAATAAATTACCTTACAAATCGCAAAAGATGAACTTGTTAGACTTTTGCCGTAATTATGGAAAAATTCGAATTAAGCTCAAATCTGAAATAAAATATACCAAAATCTCATATTTTTATTTAATAAATATTTAATTGAAGTAAACATAAAAAAATTAATTAATTACTTCAAAAATTAAAAAAGATAAACTTTTTAGAGTTTTGCCCCATTGAAGATTAAAATCCAAAAACCGTGACTCTAAATCTGAAAAATTCGAAAACTCAACACAAACATTCATATTTCTAATTAACTAGAATATTTTAAACCCCATATTATCAAGAAATCATACAAAACTAGTAAATTTCTTGTAATTTCGTAAAACTAAAACTTTATATACTTTTGCCTAACATCATTATAATCCGAAAATAGCCTAATCTAACCAAATAATTCAAAATTAATCAATCAAAACATGTTTTCATCATAAAATTTTCATAATAATTCAAAAAAACAAACAAAATATGATAAAGTTCCAATCTTTAATCAATTCTAAACATAAAACTCATATGCGACTAACCCTTTAGTTTTCAACTTATGAAAATACCTTAAAATCATCTAAATGGTATTTTTCCAGCAACAAACGATGTATTCATGTAGATCTAACATTATGAGTCATTAATCTCCCAAAAATTACAATTTTTTTTAGAAATTCCGGTTGAAACTGAAAAAAATAATAACTTTCGAAACTTATGCCAAGAATCGAAAAATCCATGAAAAGATGAAGAAGATTGGAAAATGACGAGTCTTACCAGCTCGATTATCATGGAAAAACATAAACTTTGGGTGTTGGCAGTGGAAAAGGGCGACAAGGCAAGGGCAATGTGTGGAAAATCGCAAAAATAGCATAAATATATGGCTGATATTTTTTTTTAATGGATGGAAAAGTACCCAAATTTTACTCATGAAAAACCGATAATCGACTGTTGCCCCTCTTGCCGATTTTCGAGCTTTTCGATGGAAAAGTTATAAAACGATAACTGTTGGTATGGAATATTTGCCGATGACTACCGGCAAGACCGATAATCGAGGATTATCGACCAAAATTCGATCCTTGGTTTTAATAACTTGGATCAGATTGGGATTAGGAAAGCTTTGTGATTCCTGGAGGCCCCAAGTGTGATCTTGGCCGGCTTTGAGCTCTAGTAATTATGGATAGTTTTCATTAGGGGTGTGCATGGGTTGGATTGGGTCGACCCGAGGTAAAACATGAACCCGACCCGATTTTATTGGGTTTTGGAAAAGCAACCCAATCCGACCCAAAATTTTTGAAGGCCCAATCCAACCCAACCCGACAAACTCTGGGTTGGGTTGGATTGGGTTGGGTCATTGGCCTGAACTAAAATTAAAAAAATACATAAAAATATTTTACCAAATAACACTGAAATTTAAACCGCCAATCAATAAACATAAATTTCATATTACTATTTTTAAACACCCAATTCAAAAATTAAACGTTATTATAGTCTTAAACATTAAATAACACAAGTACGGAACATAGTCGTAAACTAAACTAGAAACGTGGTCGTAATCATAAACTAGAAACATAGTCATAGACATTAAATAATGACTAAACATAAAAATGAGACTAACTACAAAAATATATTTGAAAAAGTTAACTAATTATTTGAAGAAAAAAACTTGATTGGGTCAATTGGGCCGGCCCAACCCAATGCATCTAGCCCAACCCCAACCCGACTATTTATTCGGGTTGAACCCAACCCAACCCGATAACTATTGGGTTAATTGGGTTGGGTTAGATTGGGGTTGGGTTAGATTGGGTTGGGCTAAATTGTTGGGTTGGGTTTTTTTTGCACACCCCTAGTTTTCATACTGAGTGAAGTCAAAATACTTGGCATTTATAATCTATATCTATATACATAGCTTCAACTTTTCATTTGAAATTCAAATACAAAAAAGTTCGCTAGAGCGCATTTAAGCCGAGATAAAAACTCTCCGAATACACTTCAGGAATTAAAGCAAACGAAAGAAGTGTTCGAAGTTCGAACCAATATTTTCTGACTTAACACACCCTGAGAACAACTTAATTTTTACAAAAAATGTTTTCAGATTTAGTTTAAAAACAAACTGTTTTTGAAAAAAATCGACAGGTGTTTAATAAATTGTTTATAAAACAGTTGTCGTTGGTAACAAAAACTGATTTAGCGTTTGGTAAAAAAAATTATTTAGGCTAAAAAGACTAAAATAAACTAAAACCGTATTTTTGTTTTTAGAAAAAACCAAAAGCTACGAATCCTAGCTTTTACAATTCATGTACAAAAATTCAAAATTGATTTTGTGTTTTTTGGAAAAACAATTTTGCCAACACCTGAAAAGCGGTTAAGTTTATTTTATAAACAAAAACAGGGCTAAATAAGCTGTGCCAAACATACCCATTGTGGGTTTTAATCAATTTTATCAGTCAGTAGAATTTCGAAACGAAACAGTTTATGCTCGAGAAACTGCCGGCAAACTTAAAAAAATCGAACACAGTCAGTTGGCAATTTGGCTCTAAACCAAATAACATAATTGTAGGGTCAATTCAGTAATCTCGTTTCATAAGGGACCAAATGTTGATACCCAATATATCAATGTAAAAAATAGTGAGGGATGAGGATGCAAAATATTAATCGAATTTAAAACCAACGGGATTTCATCAAAGTTATGATAAATTCCTGATTGTTTCATTAAATAACGAAAACTGAATAGCAAACAAAGGGTCGTATCTTTGAGGGCACGACCAAGATGCTCTGTAGAAATTAGCAAAACAAAACATAATCCGGAACAGCCCCGATAGGCTCCTATTCAACCTTACGAAACCCGAGTGGGTAACTAAGATGTGGAATCCCTTTATCGCCATTATTAATGAAAAGACTACATTAGAAAACTATTTGAGGGTCTAACTTAAGCCTGTAGAAACCAAATCGGGCTACTTTTCAACATAAATTAATTTTGACTAAGTTTATAGAGCTTTAAGGGTAACATAAAACCAGAAGCTAGAAACATCCATCCCCTAAAATCAAATTTTAAATTCAAAGACAAAAAACCCGAGTTCGCGAGTTCACAAGCATTAGAACTTTTTGCTGATGAAACACAACTTCTAAATCTCTAACGAAGCAAAAACAGAAGTAGCCCTAGTTTCTCTCATGGCCACAATTGAAAATGATATCTACACCTAAGATCAGTTGAAACCTAACATTAAAACGCACCAAAGGCAGTAAAAACGTATCACGGATAAAAGAAAAACAAGTCAATCTTTTTGCGGTGTTCTTTCTAATATAAACCTTTTTACTATCTTATCGAGGAACGTTTTCAGTAAAAAGATTTCTAATAGAAAAGATTTCCTACTGCATCTCGAGAAAAATAGCAAAATGTTTTTACTATTTTTCTCGAGACCCAACAAGAAATCGATTGTACAAAACTGCACTAATGCCCGGATAAATATTATTCTAAGACTGGGGAGATTGATTTCCATAATCCCTTTCTGATCAAGCTCCTTCTACTATCTTCTTGAGACCCAATAAGCAATCGATCGAACAAATACGACACATATATCCAGAGAAATATTACTCTTATGACTGGACGGATTGATTTCCTTATTCCTACGATTACACCGACCACCATAGGCAAGCTTCACGGCTATCTTTATAAGGAAAACCGACCAAGTTCGCAGCCACGGAACTCATCATAACTAATACATCAAATTATAACAACAACTACCCATTAAGTATACGCAATAGAACAGATAAAATTCTCGCAAAACACTGCTATCAAGCACAAAATCCCCCAAATTGTAGTGTGTTCTACAAAACGATATCCGAATTCTCTTCCAAACCCTAAGCAGAGGACTCAGCAATCAAAATTACCAGTTCTGTACATACAGTAGAACAGAGCATTCCTAAAAAAAAAACCCAAATGCTAGGGTTTCACACGACACAACATTCGATTTTTCTCATCCGAAACCCTAAACAGAGAGTGATGAAATCACTTATCTTTGGTGGAGACGCCATACTTCTCCTGCAGCTTGGTGATCTCGTCGTCCTTCTTCTTCTGGTCGAACTTCTTGCTCATCTTGGCGTGCTGGTAGTAGAGGACGATGAGGTAGCGGTTGGCGACGTTGAAGCCGGAGAGGTGGTCGACGGCGGTCTTGGCGTCGTAGATGTCCTCGTAGACGACGAAGGCGGTGCCGCGAGTGTCCTTGTTGGTGCCCACGCGGATCTGCCGGATGGCGCCGTACTTGCCGAAGATGTCGTACATCTCCTCGCTCGAGATGTTGAACGGCAGGTTCCGCACGTACAGCACGCGGTTCACCTCCGGCGGCAGCCGCGTGTTGCTCTTCCGGAGGCTGATCGTCGTCATCGCCGAGACGAGTTTTGGGAGGCGAGAAAGTGGAGAGAGAAAATGGAAGAAAGCTCGGGAAAATTCGGCCTGCTTATTTATCGGATTTGGCTATTCTGCACTTCGTAGTTTCAATTTATGTGAATATGTACCCTCTACTTTTGAAAACACTTCTAAAATACCTTTGAGATGTGATTTTGTCCGTATTACACTTTTTTTTTTTTTAATTTTTGAAAAATAGAAAAATATGAATTACCTTTTAAATATATTAACCTAATATTTTGTTATGGTAATTAAAATTAAAGAAGACAAATTAGAAGGGCATGTGTATTGGAAACAGTGAAATTAAAGGGTATGATAAAGTAAAATTCCGTTTTGTAAACACGTCAAAGCACTTTATATCAATTTATCACCTGAATTTTTGTATCAATTTGTCGCATAATTCTCTTTGGTTTAGCTTACTCTATGAATTAATCACTCTACCTTGGTAGTGAGCAAAGTGCACCAAGCTATGAAAATGAGGTACTCAAAAGAAGAAGAAAAAATGAAAATCAAATTTTTGGAAAGAAAAAATTAATTTTCCTTCTGAATTTCTTCTAGACTTATCAATTGATCTGGCATTCTATTCTTTACTTCACCTTGTGTGTGTTCAATAGAAAACTCGGTAATAAATCTGATTAAAAAAAACCTTGGCTTTAATTGAAAAACTTAATAATAAAAAAAATTAACCATTGATTTTTCGTCGGTAACGATTTTGTGAACCTTGATCTATCAAAGAGATAGTTGCTCTATATGCTAACAGGAGTTGTCCTGTAATAATATTGTATATAAATAAATAAAAAAAGACTAATAGTCTGCAATATATGAAACCTGTCAAACTGGTTTATATGCATGGACAATTTCCAATTTAATTTTTGAAGTAGTTCGAATTTAAGCCTCCTATCACATATAATTATACCCTAGAAATTATAAGTATATTTATTTAACTCTCAACAAAAACTTCCAATCAATTTCTTGGGTTGGCACAAATTGCGGCAAAATCTCAATCTTTTACACGCCATTCCATTGTGGCAATTGATCTCTTTCTTAGAACTTTGTCAAGAGATTTTAACTGAAAATAGTTTAGTTTGTCAAATTTAGCAGCATGAATTAAGCTAATGGATGTTGAGTAATTAGGGTTTATACGACTCTTGGACATCATGAGGCCAAGTCATAGAGCTAGGTTTAAACGGCCTTATAATAGAGATGGGTTATTTTTAGTAAATTAAACGTAATTTCTCATGCATTTTCTTCCAACTGATTTTTTTGTGATGATAAATCTCACCACTTTTTCGAAGAAATACTATCATGGCTGACAGGAACGAGGTACGCTCTCAATGAACTTAAATACTTTCTAAGGGAAAAACTTGTTTTTTTTTTTTTTTTTTTTGTGAAGAGAAAAAGATATTAAATGATTAATATCACTTAAACAAATATAATTACAAGGGGCAAAACTTTTGGCCTTGGTTCCTGAAGTTTCTGTCCGGCCCGACCAAAATAACCGGCTTTTTGTTGAAAAAAGGGGGGGAATCGGGACTGGGTGGCGCCTCAAAGCCTGGTTTTAGGTTTTTAATATTTTTTTCAGGTTTTAAATATTTAATTTTTCTAAAGTATTTTCGTTTGACTTTGTAGCTATAAAATGAATATAGATAAATAGAGTTTGAAAAATGAAGAGCAAGGATTTGAATGCCGTTTTTGCCGAAAAATCGTTTGCCGTTATCGACGGAGTAATCATTTACCGATGGATTTATCGATGGAAAACCTATAAAAATTATCGTTTGCCGTTATCGAAACTTATCGAACTTATCGATGGATTAATCGGTTATCGATGGATTTATCGATGGAAAACCTATAAAAAAAATAAATTACAATAACAATTATTATTTACAAATTATAAGTTGTAACTTGTAAGTCAAAATGCTCTCTTTAGTTATTTACTATTAGATAAAATATGCTTATTTGATAAATTTTGGAAAGAGTCAAAGTCATATTTTACTAAAATAAAATATTTTAAAATCACCAATTGTTAATTATATAAAATCTGCCCACTTGAAGTTGTATCAATAAAATTGAAGAACTAGCTCAATTTAACCAATTTCCTAAAAATATGTACTTTTGCCTCAATCGTTAGAAAACGTCAAATTACAAAACAAATTATGTCAACCACACAATTTATGAATTATATACAATATTATAAAATGAAATTACACCAAAAAAAAGTCCATTAACTAGCTCAATCAACCAATTTCTGAAACATATGTACTTTTGCCGCAATAATTGGACAATTCGGAAAAACGTCAAATTGCAAAAAAAAATATGTCAAACTCACAGTTTCCTAATTATATACATTGTTAAACAATGAAATTACATCAAAAATATTAGAAATATAGCTCAAGTTCAACAATTTCCAAAAAATACATACTTTTACCGCAATTATATAACAATTATAACAAACACTAAAATCACACAAACTATTATAATTCATCCATATTCCTTATTAAACCTAAAAAAATCAAATTCAACAATAACATTTGATTCAAAACCTAAAATGTACAATCAAAGTATCATGAAACTCAAACTTGAACTTTCATTCAACCTAATAGTTTTCTATGTAACTATATGAAATATAGAATAAAATTGTGAAAATTTGACATGATTCATACATATACAACATTTAAACTTCAAAACACTCAAGATTCACTAAAAAAAAACCCTAAAAATACCTTTAAATTCCAAAATTTAAAGAAATTGGAACTTTTGCCGCGAAAAAGAAAAAACTATGCTGGGGTTAACTTATCGTTTTTGACCGAAAAGTAACAAGCTTTTCGAAAAAATACACTTGAAAACTTAGCTCGATAAGTGACTTGCTTTTCGAATCGAAAAATCGCGATAAGTATAAAACGACAACGATTAGTGGAGATAAGTTACCGAGATGCCCAATTTCAGCGATAATCGCTCGAAAATCGCTCGAAAATCGCGATATTCCGTTCCCTGATGAAGAGTGTTTTAATTAGGGGTGCAAATAATACCCGGAAACCGGGTAATTATCCGGAACCGAATCCGTATCCGGATTTCGGATACCGGTTCCGGGTATCGATTTTCGGATACCCGGATTCCGGTTTTGGGTACCGGGTACCTCAAAAAAACCGGGTACCCTACCCGGTTGCACCCCTAGTTTTAGTATATGGGATTTGGGATATGTTCAATGATTCTATCTACCATTTAATTATGATTTTCCGGTTCCGCTTTCACCCCTAATCGAAGGATGTAGTAAAAGATTGTAGATGAAAATATGGGTTCTTTAGTCCTAATTTATTTATTCAAAATTGTCAAGTAGCTTAAGCAAATAAATATTTGGTTTTCATGGCGAGTTTACGTCTACCATTAAGCTAATTCTACCAAATGAGTAATTTAATAATATAATGCTTCATAATTCATATTGTCAACCTAATTAGTTTTTTCATGAGCAAAATGTCAAAGCTTAGTGTATTGGTCAATGTGCATTGACCAAGGGGACATTGACCAATACAAAATCAAGACACCATGTACAAATGTTCGATCTTGTACTGGTCAATGTGCGTTGACCAAGGGGACATTGACCTTATAAAATCGAGACATTAATCACTTCTTTAACGCAAGAGGCTTGAGCTCTGGACTTCAAGTGTACAAAATTTACATGATCAAATCGTATGCTTCTCGACTTCAATCACTTTGTATGCATGTTTCATGAAATGTCTGAATTATTAGAAGCAATTATTTGCTTATCTTACTATTAAAATTGCAAATGATTTAGAGGCTAAATTAGGCGATGCAAATAAATCATTTATTGTTCTATTCTATCTCTTACTCTTTATCTTTTCTTTACTTGCTTCTTCATTTATTTTTGTTTGAGACTTTATGATGCCTATGTTGTACTAAATGTTTTTTCTTATACGTACTTGTCCTAATATATTTTGGGAAATTATGGCAGAAAAATGGTTGGATATCGGTGCCTCAGTTCGGGGGGTGGGACCAGAAGCAGATGGCGGCTGGCGCGACGGACTACTCGGTGGTGTTCTCCCGCGCGCGGGCCAACAAGAAGCAGCAGAAGACCGACCTGAGGGAGATCAAGCGCTCCAGCATCGGCACCGAGAGGGAGCTCATGGCGCCGCATCACCACACCGAAGACTCTGTCATGGTATGGCCGGTGACTTCTCTCTTCCTTTTAGTTTTACCTTGCCATTAGTTTGATCTTGCTTGGCTTGATTGATATGAGTTTGGCCTCTTCATTGGTCATGCATTGCATGTTATTTGTTGAATGTGCATATTGCTTATGTTCGCATGGTTTGGTCCACGTCCCCTTGGTCAACGCACGTGGACCAAAACATTGTGGAACATAAATAGATAGTAGATTGATCTCAACTTTTGAAAATTATGATTTGGCCCTTCTTATATGTGTTTATGTGCATATCTGGCTCTCTTGCTTGGAAAATAGTAGAAAGGTATTCAAACATTTAAAACATGACGTGAATTTTGTCCTTGTATGGGAATGAGATATATGCGGCAAAGTACCACAAAGTATCTCTTGTACGCGGCATATCTATATTTCCTTTTGTCGGGGCAAAGTTTCAAGAAACCAAAAAATATTGCCGTAAGTTCCAAATTATATTTTTATCGTGCAAAAGAATGAACGAGTAAATTCCAAATTTCTTACGGACAACCAATTTTTTTTGTTTTTATTTTAAATTTTTCTACGACATAATAAAACTAAGAATATGCCGCACACAAAGAGGTACTTATTGGTACTTCCGCCATAAATATCCCTATACATATTTAACACTAACAATGAAAATATGATATTAAAAATACATCACACAACTTTAAAGAACATAATATGAGAACTTCTATTATACGTGAAGGGGAAGGGATAGAGGAGTTAGGGAAATTTGCTAAAAAGTCATGATTGCTCTTCAAAAGGGTGTGATCTGCAATATGTAAAACTATTTCAGTCACCCAGTTTTCAATTTCATTGCTAAGAGACGGTAAAAGGCTACTCCTAGTTTTACCCAAAACAAATCCGATGCTGAAGTCCGATTTTGGCCTGAAAACGAGGCTATCTTTGTTATCGAAAAACCATTGTTCGATAACTCGTAGATAAAAAAAATAAAAATAAAAAGCCCAATCCCGACATGATTTTCAATTTGAATGTTCGTTTTTCTTTAAAACTGTTACAATTTTCTTCGAAATGAGTGTAAAAAATCTTTTTCTTTTAAATCTCTGACTAAGTGATTTATAAATATATATATATATATATATATATATATCGCGAACTTACCGCCCTCAACACATTATTGTTGTTGTTCCAACTTCAACTACATTTATTTTGAAAAACGGAGACCAAATATAGAAAACCCGTCCGTCTAAAGGCCAAAAACCCAGTAACCAGTCACGAGTCCCGAATTTCATCCATAAATGAACGATCATTTTGACTATTTTTAAAGTAAGATGATCATTTGCACATAATATGTATAGTATAAGGGTCCAATGGTAATTACCAAAAAATTGAAAGTTATTTTCTTTTTATGCATAATTATTTTTATTTATGCGATTCGTTCTATTTTGTATGCAGAGGAAAAAGAAGATTCTGACCTACATCAACTGCTGTATTAGACCTTGAGATTTTCCAGCCATTTCTAGTTTATTTTGTCCAACCATTTGTACCTCTATTGGCCTGTAAATTCATAGACTTCTTCTTTAAGAGAAAAAAGTGAATATATATTTGCATATTTTGTTTTATATAATGCGGGTTTTACTTTTTAGTCATAAAAAAACATTAGTATGTATTATTGTTCCAATATATAAATCTAGATAAATAGAAATAACCAATAAGCGACGCAAGTGACAATCCGAGATCGTGATCTCGTAACGGACCCGTGATGACGAACAAACGGAACACACACAAGAACATAAAATTCCGATGAACGAAGCTCACCTCAACCTGATTTAATTATGGTTGAGATAATTTTCATTAATGGAAAGGACTCAGCTACCCCTAGGTCATGCCACTGCTAGAATCGGAAATGAACTTAAATAGCTGATAACAAAAATTAAACGACGTAATTAGAATATCATAATCGATAGTATATACCTCATGGTTTTAAATGCCGATACCGGCGCCGTTTCGCTCCCTCTATTTTACGGAAATGTCACTTGCTGACGAAAAAAAGAGAAAAAAGGGCAAACCGCATGCAACAAATGCTAATTACTTACTTGGGTGAAAACGACATTGACATGTAGTAGATTTCGTGTCGTTGACCCTCGAAAAACAGACATGTTAAAATTTTGGCATATTTCTGCGAAATTTAAAACCATGCTTATTATGCCTAAATCTAGGCGAGTGGCCCTTGGCCGAATCCCCCTTCGCTCAGTTCAAGCCCGTGTGTGTGGTGTAGGTTTCGGATCTGTGTTTCATACTTACCGGAATACATTTTCATAACAGCAAGCGAATTAATCATGACACTAATTTCGATACTCACATGAGCAATAGTGTAAAAGGTTTTTAATGCTTTATTATTAACAAGTATATATACAAATCTAAATAAATAGAAACACCCGTAAAGCTAAGCAAGCTAATTAATTAAACTTGGAAACATGACACTTATTTAAATACTTACAAGAGTAGTTTCCCTCGTCTCATGAATATCATAATTTTGGAGAAAAAAAAAATTGCCATTTTAGATTGTAGATTCAGAGCGCTTAACTGGGGCCCGTAGAGAAGATAAGTAGTTTGCATCGGCTTTGTCGATCCCGTTGAAAAGATAGCTATACGGTGGAAGTTCTACATACTTTCCCGAACCTGAAACAACATTCAGTTTGTTGTTTTGCCAAACGATTCTTCCGCCGGCGATCGTTACTTCGACCTTTCCCTGAGAAAACAGGATATAAGCTTGAATTTAAGAATCAAATTGTAGAGAAAGAAGAAAAAACAAACTTTGTTCTACAAATCCGATGAGCGAATTTTTTTATCATTTGTCCTCGTGAACCAGTGAACCTATTGTATTGTCTGAGTTTGCTATCTGAACCCTTTTTATCAGCTTTCCGTGTGAATTTGTAAAATACGGCTAGTTATCCCTCTTTATTGAACATCTGACTTATTTCCATTATATTTTGAGGAAAGATCGTAAATTTTTT
Organism: Parietaria judaica; assembly: GCA_954871525.1. Classification (NCBI taxonomy): domain Eukaryota; kingdom Viridiplantae; phylum Streptophyta; class Magnoliopsida; order Rosales; family Urticaceae; genus Parietaria; species Parietaria judaica. The sequence goes on along the minus strand of OX940860.1, from coordinate 25,954,453 downwards.
CATTCTATCGCTTTGTTGTGGGGAGTTATCAACTAGAATAGCTCTGAAAGTTCACAATTTTTCTTCAAAGGGTAAAGATTAATTACCTTTCCTCCCCTTCCTTCGTAGACGTTAGTGTCGGATCTCGAGTGGTGCGACTTTGCACTTATTTCGAAGCTTGAGTTTGGATTCAGTATAATTATGTCTGCATCGGACCCAACTAAAATCGCTCCCTTTTTCGGATATATGTTGAAGATTCTGGCACTAGAAAAATAATTTGGACTCATTACAAAAAAGAAAAGAAAACGCACTTTAGAGTTTAGACAGTGTCACCAAAGACTTCATAACATAATATCTGAAATGCTATTTGAAAAGAACTGAGAATATACCACTCTGTGCTTGTAACTCGGACATAGTCGGTAACTGAAATTTGTCCCGATTCCTGAAAGGTGGATAAAAGCCGTTAAAAATACTGAATAATAATGGCTTCATGAATAATTTCTCAAAAATAAATAAAATTGTTTCACTTACCACCATGGTGTCCCAAACAAGGTGCATTCTCTCCTCAATACCTGAATCAAAATCCCATAAGACAAAGTGCAAGAGTATAAATTTGAATCATCAGCCACAATAATTCTATTCTTTTTATTACCATTGACACCATTTGGTATTTTCCGGAAATCACCGATCCCAAGAGCCTTCTGTGTTGAGTTGAAGGTGCAATGATCGGTCCCTACAATCTGATAACTCCACAAATTATAGAAAGTCTTTTTTTCCTTGAAACTAACTTTATTTTTTTGGTATCAAATTTACTGTTTATTAATTTTTTTTTATGTAAATATAATATACTTACTAAATCCTATATAAGCTTGCTAAAGATAATTTAAAGGTTGCATATAGTTTACAAACTATCACAAGCTGTAAAGATAATTTGAATGTTGCATATAGTTTACTAAATCCTATGTTGCATATAGTGATTCACAACTATGCTTATTTTTCGAAATATGAGGATCCGAGATACCTAATAATATGTCACAATATCGAGGGAATTCTTATTCTATGCATCAGATAGGAACTTTCATATAAAATTGTGAAATTAAATAGTCGTTCTATATCTTTAAACCCCAGATTCTTTTTTCGTTCTATCATGCTTCAATGATGAGGAAGAAACCTGGAGAAGACCGGTGGAAAGAGCAGCTTGAAGGGCTTTGTTATGCCCGGCTTCTCTAATAGGAGGACTCATCACATACCTGAAAAAATAAGTATATAAACACTAGTAATTTAGAAATTAATAAGCACTATGACAAGGGTAAAATAATTAGGAGAAATTCAAAAAGACAATGAAAAATAAAGCTATTATCTTTGCTTCTTCTTTTTTCGTACTTAGCAGCGGTGATAAAGTCGGGATGCCAAAGCCACGAATCATCAAGTACTAAGCCAGATACTACAGGCTCTCCAATAACTTTTTGCCCTGAGATTTAAAGAAAATAACTCCCAGAGATTATTCGCAAAACATTAAGGGATACAGAAATATATTATCTACCAACTTGACAAAATAAAATTGAGACAGATTTTACTACAATCTGATAGGATCTGAACACATTTTCCAAGACAACGCTTGGCAAACAGGAATTCACCAAGAATGATGAATACCCTTATTTCTATATTAAGAAGTTTAATTATAAACAATCCCGACTTTTCCTTCAGAGCAAGGTCGAACGATCTCCAAACAATGTAAATAAGATGATTCAAACCAAGCATATAAGCTAATCAGTCCCCTCTCCCTAATTATAACCAAGTTTAATGGCATAAATAAATGGTAGACGAAAAGACATAAAAGGATTTTATGTATAAGACTAGATGACCGTCTTGCCTTTATTCCGAAAATGGGTAATAACTGCGGATCTACCACGGTCTTTCATACCTGATCGTCTATTATCTAACCCGAGATAAAGGAACTAAAGTTATGAGGGAATTTGATGGGAATAAGCGTACCTGATTTCCGAGCTTTAGCGATTTCTTCCATGGCGTCAGTGCTCATCACATGCACTACATAGAGAGGAGTATTTACAAAAGCTGCCAATCTAATTGCTCGTGCAGTTGCTTCTCCTTCAAGCTAGAGTAATTAACATTTGTGACATTAATGAGGATCGAAATCTCGAATATATTCTGAAAATTTGTCGATTCGTCTCAAGTGTGTCAATATAATCATTTTAAGATTACATACTAAATGCTTTGATTTACCAGTGGGGGTCTTGAAAGAGCATGTCCTTCAGGACCAGTGATGCCAAGTTCGATCATTCTTTGCTGTCCTTCGAACACGGCGTCTCCATTTTCGGCATGAACCATTGCTAACGCACCGAGAGACTTGCACTTCTTGAATCCTTGTAGCAGAAGCTCATCGCCGATCATGAGAGACCCCTTGTACGCCATGAAAAACTTGAACGAGTTTATGCCTGAATAATTCAATAATTAGTAAACTGAGATAACCTTCTCTCATACGGAGTATCATACGAGAACCGGATAAACAGAAGTAAATAAACGGGTAATAATCAGTTGTCCACCTAAACTTGGCGTATTGTTTCAGTTTGTTCCTTAAACTTATTTTTAAACTAGTTTGCCTCATAATTTCATAAATTGTAGCAGTCTAACCTCACTATAAAATATCGGATAGTTTCCATCAAAGTTTACACCATGTGAACTAAATCTCATTGAATTTGAACTTACTTTAAATTGATTGCATCCTAACACATGTGGCTTACGAGTTTTAATACAGACGGTAAAAGGCAAAGTTTATAAGTTTAGGAGGCAAAGTGATACAAAAGGTCGTTTATTGGGCAAGCTGAGACAAACGACAAGATTAGAGGTAAATTGAGGCAACAAAACAAGTTTAGAGAGAATAACTATAAATTACTCTATATAAGATAAACCTTTTTCTTGAACCATTATTTCCATCTCCTCTGAAACACTTTCGTCCCATTTCGTGATCGCCATGTGGAAACCGTAATCCATGCACGACCTTTTGGATTTTTCTTTGTATGCTTCGAAGCCAGCCGTCAAACTCCCGTTCACCGGTATTACAAAGTCAATATGCATAGTTGTTCCACCTGCTAATGCAGCAGCCTGTCCGGTGAAATAATCATCTATGGTTTCTGTACCCATGAACTCCATAGCTAGGTGGGTATGAGGATCGATCCCTCCTGTTAATATACAAATAATTTAATATTCATTTACTAATCAATCAATCAGATAAACAGTTACAGAGAAATCAAAAAATAAAACAACGTCGGATATCATAACAGTTGAACTGTTAAAAAGCGAGACCGCTACGGATCTGTTAGACCTCCAATAATTACTAATGGGATGAAGAAGGGTGTTTCGGTCATTTAGATTATTTTTATGTCATTTAAGTCTTATTTCAATACCGTAATGGCGCCCTGCCACCCTCCTTTGGCTAAGGGAGGTTTATGTTTTGATCAAGGTTTTAAATAACGGTTTTAAGCCTCAAAGCGTTTTTCCGTCCGTGCCTCAAGGCGTAAGCCTCAAGGCGATCGAGGCGTAAGCCTCGATACTATAATATATAAATAATTATAAAAATATATATAACATAAGATATAATAAAATCCTCAAATAACACAAATCTAAAACTCAATCAGTCCAAAACAAAACAACATAAAGTCTCATAAATGTCTCAAAAACTCATAATAAGCATAAAATAAAAATACTAATGAGACATACGAAGAGGCTTTTAGGGTTAATGAGCTTGGAATAATAAAAGTTTAATTAAAAAAGTAAAAATATTGGAACAAGTGGCCCAACATTTATTACTTTGTTATTTTCTTTTAGTCCCAATAATCAACTTAAACTTCCAATGCAGATGTATTTTTAAACTTCCAATGCAGTGTTTTCTCTCTCTCGTAGAGTCATCTTCTTCCTCATGAAAAAATACAGTGCAAAGCTTGGGTTTGTCTTCAATGGCAACCACCAATTTCGACCTAGTCAGGCTTAAAAATTGCCAACGCCTCAGTATAACGCCTCAGACTCGCACGCCTCAGTGCGTGATACGTTTCCTGATGCGTGCGCCTCGAGCGGCGGCGAAGAGGCGGCTTAAAAAAGGCGTTTTGCCTGTTTGCCTCGTCGAGGCGCGCCTCAAGGCGCGCCTCACTAACGCCTTTTAAAACAATGGTTTTGATCAAGTTATTTTCTGACAAACATTAGCTGTCGAAATATAGACCGTTTGGATTATCTTTGTTGTTTGGAATAAAGTTTTCGGTTGATCATCACCTTGGTGATTAACCGATTGGCTAATGAATTGTTCTTGTAATTATTTGTGTGAATTTGAGGACCGGCTCTATCATAGGATCATTCGGAGAAGAAGTCCATCTTCCCAAAAAGTAATAGACCGTGCGCATTTAGAGCTTCTTCGACATGAAAACCATGACTCTGCATATAAGTGTCATAACATAGACTCGTCTGGATCGAAAAAAGGAAACGAGAACGAACCTGGCATGACATATTTTCCTGTGGCATCGAGCACAACAACATCATCACCGACCTTCCAATATCATCAGCAACGAGTTAACATATGCATATATACCGAGGAAAGACAATAACAATCTGTTGAACACCATTAACATGACTCAACAGAGCGGTTCGCGGGTTACTTCTCGTATAATTATTCGAAAAACACGGTAAATATGATATATGAAAACAATAAACCAAAGTGGGAAAAGTACTATTAAAAATTGCAATTTTACCCCTCAAAATTTCTAAAAGAATTTGTTTTTATTTAGTGTTTCTGTCCACACTTCAGTCCTAACTAACAAAGAGGGACTAACTTGTTCATCTTCTTTACAAGGATCAATTATGCTAATTCCTAGTGTTCCAATTGAAAGGAAAAAGAAACTCCTTTTTATGATAATTTTAGAGAAAATGAAAGAAGAGAAGCAAAGATTGATGACTCACATGGATATGAGGCTTAACAGCAACAATGATCCCATCCTCCACATAAACATCGGCGACCTCCTGATGATGAGCGTTGACCACAGTCCCTCCTTTGATCAGAATCTTCGCCGGAACTCCGCAATCCGGCTCGCCATATCCGATCATGGAATCGCAGAACTAGGTTTGACAAAAGATTTAAAAAAAAAAAAAACAATTTTCTCAGCGCGGGGTTTCTGGTCAACCAAACAGAAAGCGGCGATTGACGTTGACCTTACCTGGTTCGCGGATTCCGACTGTGAAGGACGCGCGAGGAAGAAGACGAGCGAGACGAGGAGGAGTGGGAGAGTGAAGGATCGGTCTCGGAGATTGGAGGCCATGGATGGATTGAGCTCGGAAGTTTCAAAGTCTGAGTGAGAGCTGTTGATGGGGGTTTATATTTATACTTTTCACTTTCCAAAAGGAAATTAGTGTGTTTTATAATTATTTTTTAAAGGGAAAATACAGTCATTGAAAAAAGATTTAGATTTATACGATCCTAGCTGCGTGTAAGTTGTAACTTAGGTACATTTGCCTCATATGTGCATATTTTCTCAGCCTCGCTACTGTATAGAGAGAGAGAGAGAGAGCGATGAACTCAGCGCTAGGGTTCGCAAGGGAAGAAGAAGCAGCTTCAGTCGGAGTGAAACTGGTTCCATGGATTTCGTGGAGGGAGTGGCTCTTCGTCTACCACTCTCTCTTCTCCGATTCTCGCCTCTCCCTTGCCTCAGCTCTCACCAGGGTAACTATATATATATCTATATGTATCTCTCTGCCTGTATATCTTTCTCTGGATTGTGAAACGAGTTTGCGAAGCTCATATGATCAAGATCTTCTTCTCTTCTTCTTCTTCTTCTTCTTCTTCAAGAAATCGCTCATATTGATTGGATTCTTACTGAGACTCTGGTTTAGGGATCAATTAGTTGTTTGATTTGATTAGCTTATTGCCAATGGAGTTTTCTATTGTTATTATGAAACTAGGTTTGTTGGAGAATTCATAGAGGGCAGAAGTTCATATGTTTCTTTCAATGGGTTGATATCAAAACACATGTATTCGGGATTAACAGCGAAAATGGTTACAAAAGCAAGAGAAAAAAGAGTATAAAAGAATCAGATTGAAAGAAAGAAAAAAAAAAAGCAGATTGATTAGAATCTTCACCAAGAATTTTGAGTTCAGGGATCGATGAATGTGTCGCTTTGTTCGGTTTATGGCCAATTGAGTTGTCTATCGTTTAGTTTCGAGCTAGGTTTATCGATTGTGTGGTCGCAAGCTTTAATGATTTTTTCGTTTCCAGATCGCGACCTGGCGAAGCAGAGGATGCCTTCCTGTGACGGTTGAGGTTACAGCGTCGATCATAGAAATTCAGCTTAGAGATCCTCAATTCAGGTGCTTTTTTTTTATTGCCAGCGTCACTATAGGTGTATAATGTATTCATTAGTGATAGTTATATGTTTCTTTGCTATGATTTCAGGAAGAAATGGGCTACTAATGATTCCACTGGGAGTGAAGAGAACGATGCTGCACTCTCGGAAGAAATGCTTGCCATGTTATATTGCATGGCGATCATGAGGTGAGACTCTCTGAAATTTGCTTGGTAGTTGCTGTTACATATTATAGTGAAATTACTAAATCAATGAAGTTAGTAACTAATCTGCATCTAATTGGATGGATTGTTCGGTTTTGAAGGCTCGTGAATGGCGTTATTGAGAAGACGCGTAAGCAGAAAGAGGTTTCGATTGCTGTGGCGGCTGATGCAATCGGGATGCCACGAATGTTGATTGATATTCGTCACGGTAAGAGATTCCGGTTTTAAATTCAATAACCATTTAGTTGGTGGACTAATTTGGCTTGATGGCAATTAGATTTCAAACAGCTACACTAATTCTCAGTATTTTGTACTTTGGAAAACTTAACTTTTTCAAGAATTATTAGGGTAGAAGATGGTAGTGTTAAAAAATCTATTAATTCCTCTCATTGGTTGCTGATTTTGTAGTGTCTTTTTTAAAAAGTTTGGTACGGTTTTTTTTTTTTTTTTGGTCACTTCCATTTATTTAGTAGACTAATTCTGCTTGATGAAAATTCAATTTGAAACAATGAAATTACCTTCCTCATGTTGCTCGATACTTTGAAAAACCCTGAAATTTATCGAGAATTATTAGTATGAAAGATGGTGAAGTGTTGGAAAAGCTGATGTCGCTCTGTTTTTTATAGAAAATTTGAAATTTTCATGTTTGTAGAGGGGTCTCATCGCGAGCTTCCGGGTCCCCAAGTCGTCCGTGACGCCTCAGCTAAGGTATTTAAGTTTCAGCGTCTGTAACATTTTTTCGTCTATATAGTTAAGATCTTTATCAATAATGTAATATTACACTGCTTCGCTCAACTTATGTCTATGTGCAAGGATGTGGTTTTATAACGAGACTTCTCCATTTTTATTGTAGAATAAGCTAGGTTTTCTTTACAGACGCTGTTATATAGATAATTTTTATAAATATAAAAACAAAAAACTAAGTGATCAAACTTAAATTGTGTTGTGTGCTGCAATTGATGTTTCAGGCACTTGAATGGTTGATTTCTTACTATTGGGAGCCTCAGAAGAAGGCCATTCCACTTCAAGGAGAGAGTTCCACAAAGAAAAGGAAAAGAATAGAGAGTAAACTTCAAGAATTAGCCTCAGAATTACGGGATAAGGAAACTTCTCAATCTTCCTCCCCGTCCTCCAATGGAAAACGTAAGCGAACCATTTTTTTTTCTTTCTTTCTTGTTTTTATGATCTTGTCAATTTTTCATCGAGTTGTGATACTAGTGTTATTATTCATATATAGTGGATATGAATACTAAATCTGAGTTTTTTTATTTTCGCATCAATCTTCCTCAATATACGTTTTATTTTTCTTTGCAGAAGTACTGACTTGGTTGTAACACAAGTATATATATTTTTTTTTATGATAAACTCGATTTTAGGATATTTTTTATTTGATTTTGGTAAGAAATTAATCATTTTCACATGCCATAACAAATGTTTATTTATGCATCTAATTTACGGCTTCAGGTAACAAGAAACAGATCACCAAGATTTTAAAGAATCTTGTCGCATTGTACTCTTCCTGCTCCACAGAAGTTGTATCGGTGTTGTTGACTTTCTTGCTAAAGGCGTTGACTTCCTCAAACCTTATGGAACCATCAACGGAATCTGAAATTATCTCAAGCACGGAAGCTTTATTAGAAGACTGGAAAGTTGTCGTAAGAAAGTTAGCACATAAGGAGCCAGAATTACTCGTTTCCCTGCTAAAGTCAGTTCTCGATATTATTGAGATCCAGGAAAATAAGAAGTTTGGAACAGGTAGAAACCACTCTTTGTTACTTTAAATTACTTTATCCATATTTATACTTGCTTGAAACCCCATTAGCGCGTGTAAATTAATGTGCATCCGTTTTAGTCTTTCAGTATTAATTGACTCGTGATTGTCTTCATGGTCTGAGGTCTGTAATTTGATAATAATTTTTCTGGTCACTCGAGTAATGTTTAACAACCCTTTTTTCGTGATGAAATCAGAATTGAGTATAGTATAATCTTGATTGAATTATACTTTTATCTGGTTTTGGTTCTGCTTAAGACCACCTTAGAAAATTAAATTATCGAACTTCGTCATCACTTCTGCTATGCCCAAAGCGTTTATACGGTTGTGCTTACTGCCTTCCATAGATAATTAATCTTTGATTATCTGCAAATTTCAGGAACACGGCATCTTGAATCTGCTTACAGTGACCCAACTTTTCAACGAGTTGATCACCTCTCATCTCTGTTCACATGGCTGATCGGAAATCTCAAGGAACTAAATACTCGTAACCACAAAGATTCTGCAGCCAAGAAAGAATCTTCGTCAATAAAATCAAGCGTCTCAAAATCAGAATTGATGCAAATGCTTCACAGGTGTCTGACATTGTCAGCTCCGGGCAACAAGCTTCTCATGAGCTCCGCTTTCCATATTGCTCAGCTGATTGGAGGTGGCGACCTAACGAAGAAGCTTGATAAGCTCTCTTCCTTAGTTTCCTCAAATTGGAATATCAACCAAACCGATTCCTCGTTCATCGATTCGAAGAGTCCTTCTTGGAAAGACGATTCCATTTCCCAAGCTGCTAAGAAGCTTGAATCAATCAAACACCTTCGAATGAAGCGAAAAACAGAAATGTGTGTGAAAGACGCGAGTTTTGGTGAATCGAAAAGATGGGTAGTTGCAAAAATGTGGAATCCTTGCCCAATCGGAATGTTACCGAACTCTATCGGATCATCCAGCTGTGTCCCCGTTCTTGACAAGATGCCCGATACACTAAAACCTCAAGAATCGAATCTCCATGGCGTCACAATCAAGGCTCCACAGGCTAACGATGCTCTGTCGTTAGATGATTTTCCTGTCAAGAAGATGAGAGGGGCATCGGCTGATAGCTCTTCATTTATCGGTGTGGACGGTCAGCTGATGATTGGCGGGGTTTGGAGGAATGTTGGAGAAAAAGATCTGATTGAGATCAAGTCTGCAATTAGGTTACTGGCAGTCTCAGCTTCTAAATGGTAAGATAGATTTGGTACTTAAATTTCCTGTGATTATTTGATATCTACTTTCTATTAGAATATCAAATTCGAGATTCTTATTACATTGTACTGAAATCACCAATTTTGCAGTCACAGTTGAGACAGAATTACCCTTTTGGCTCATTTTATGGAAGATACTTTTAGCTAACGACAAATATTTTAGACTTCCTTCAACTTTGTATTTTTATTCTGTGGCCCTCACATTTACGACCAATATCGCACCTTCTAACTTTGTATTTTTGCCCTTACGTAGTTCTTTTATTATTATTTTTCAAAAAAGTTCTAAATTAAAAATTTGACTTGATATTCATTAAGAAAAACCCATGAAATGCCCAAAATTCATTCAAGGTTTAAGAGAAATACCCATAGTTTCAATCAAGGTTCAACTTACCGAGATTGTCGATAAATCGGTTACCGTTTTCGACGGATTAATCGATAGCTTACCGATTAACCGACGGAAAACTTATAATACTGTAGCTTACCGCTTACCGATACTTTTCGAAGATTATCGACGGATTATCGACACTTTTCGATACTTTTCGACGGAAAACTTACAAAATATTTTTATAATATCATACCACAAAACATATATAAATAAAGTCATACACACATATAATTCCATCACTAGTCTCAAATCTAAAACACTAATAAAACATAGTCTCATACATGTCTAAAGTCTAAACTATCAAACACATAGTCTAAAACTCAAACACATAATAGATAGATAATAGATAGATAATACTCAAACCGACTTCTCCGACCTCAGAAAAACGACGATCTCATGTGGGCTTCCAGAACACCGGTGGCACCACTTGCTTCTAGATGCATGTTCAGATATGTGTTCCAAAACAAGCCATGTGGTTCGAAATGCGTACGGAAGTAACTCACGTGGTAATCATATACGTGTTGCTCCGTAAAGATGCCACGATTTGGATACAACGGATGCGCCCAGACACCGTTCTCGAACACAGGGTGCGGAGTTGCAAACTGAGTGCTCACCGAAGTTCCCAGCGACATCGTCTCTAAGTACTCAGACATTGAGTCGACGGGGTTCTCGCTCTGAGAGTGATAGTTACTTTCAAAGTAGAATCCAACAGCAGAAGATGCGTCGTCTTGTTGTTGAGGAGACTGCTGGTCGCCGTACTGTCGGTCGGGAATGTAGCCCATGTTGGCAGGGTCGTAGTTCAGGTCACCTGTTTTGTAAACATATTAATTGACATTCATATATACATGTAATCAACAAAATTAAACTAAACGATACATTTGAAGAAGAATAGTAATCACCTGTACCTCTCTGCCCGCCACCCCATCCTCCCTGGGTGTCACCTCCCCAACCTCTCTGGCCACCACCCCATCCTCACTGGGTGGCATCTCCTCCCCCACCTCAGCCACTATGCGAAGGGCTATGGGGAGGGGAACTACGGTGAGTACCAGTCGTATGAGTATGATGTTGACTGGAACTAGGCCCAGGAGCGGTTGAGCCGCAGTCAACTCCTCCATGAACCCCCGGGGGGTCGGGGGTAGGACCGAGTCTTTGCTTACCAAGGACTCGGCTGATCACAACTCCGTATAATCGAGCCTCCTCGGCGATCTCTGGGTCTGGGTTGCCATCTTCGTCATCGAGGTGGACTGGTCGGATCCACTCTACAATTGCGTCCTCGAAGTCAACACCTGCAGAGGCCATAGCCAAAGACTTCGTGAGGTACTCATACGGATCGGCTTTGTCGACCTGGTCGTACTGCGCCCTCAAGTCTCGCAGCGCTAGCTTCTGGTTGTAGTTGCAAAACACTAGCTTCTCAAGTGTCGCGTACGCCAGACGATTGCGGAGCTTGGTGTGGATCAGGGCAAACGTGCTCCAGTTCCTCTCACACGCTGAGGCAGACGCGGTCTGCGACAAAATCCGCATTGCTAGCCTCTGCAATGTGGGGCACGGACTCCCGAATATGCTCCACCACTCAGCTGTAAATAAGTCAAAAAATTAAAACTTAGCATGTGTAAAACTTAGCATGTTGATGTGTAAAACTTACCGGGTGCAAGAGTCTTCCGTGCTGCCACGCATGACCGCTCGCGCAACGGACCTACAGCGTCACGAAACCGCACGCACTACAATAAAAGAAAGTAAGTTACATTTTATTTAATCACAAGAAGTAAAATTACGAAATTAAAGTAAGATCTTACCTCAACGGCCAGATGTGTCACGTCGTCATGAGGAAACAAACGGTCGTAGACCCTGGTGACATCTCGGATGGCGTTTTCTGGCATCTCAATATCTCACTCGTAGGCGATTCTTGGGTTTAAAAAGTGGGCCGCAATATGCAGTGGATGCTGCAAGTTTCGATGCCATCTCGCCTCCACAATTTTGATTGCCCATTTTTTCCTTGAAGTGCACGGAGGTCCGCCACGATGATTTCGAACAAGCGATACACCATACCCATCGTCGGATGCACCTCGGTGTCGACGAGCCGGAGTGCTGTGTACAAGGGGGCGAACACGCTCAAGGCATTGTCAACCGAAGCCCAAAAAGAGTCGCTCAAGCACAACGTGGCCGCGGCTCTCCCTTCTCTCGTCTCCTTGAACGATGAGGTATCCCACCAATCGGATATAAACATCGCCTTGAGTCCGGCCTTCTTCCCCTTTAAGCTGGTCAGGGAGAGAAAATTTGTGGCAAACCTTGTCGCCCCCGGACGGATGATCTCACCCTTGCATGTCTTCCTCATGGTATCGAGCACCTGGCCGTGGTTGTAGATAAACTTCGTGATGAGTCTGCACCCCTTCGCGGTCTCATCGATGCTCTTCCTTTTTCCGATGTCGTGAAACATCAAGTCGATGCAGTGAGCAGCGCACGGTGTCCAGTACAAATTGTACTTCTCCATCAAATCTTGACCGGCTCTTTTGTAAGCAGCGGCGTTGTCGGTCACAATTTGCACGACGTTATGCGGGCCGATCTCCTCAATCACTGCAGAAAATATCCTACCCAAGTAATGCGCATTTTTGCGTTGATTGCCTTGATAAACACTGTCCTCCCCGCCAAAAAGATCATGATGTTCAGGATTGACATATTCGTCGGTCCGGTCCAACCGTCCGACATGATCGTCACGCCAAATTTCCGCCACACAGGAATCTGATCCTGCTTGTACTTCTGCCACTCATCGTACTCAAGAGTCAGATACTTTCCCGCTATGTCCTTTGACGTGGGGTACGGGCATCCAACGCCTACACTCGTAAAATGCAATATTATTAATAGTTAACTTAATACGTAATCGGAAATTCAAACAATCATAACAATAAACTCATAAATTAGGTTACCTGCTTCGGCTACGCAAAACAACATGTTACGGAAAATAAGATCGTCTGCGTGGCACCACGGAACCCCTTTGTGGATTAAGTATTTGGCTATCGACTTGCCCACCTTCAAAATAGTCTTCGGTAAAAACATTAAATCGAGTCTTTTCTGTTTTTTCGAAGGCCTATCGAACAACGCCGGGGTGGTGGCGGCACCGGCGCTGCTTGCACCGCCTCTGCTCTGGTCTTCTTCCCATTGTTTGGTCGCTGCCTCCCTACTGCTTTTTCTCACTTGCCGTGCTACTTCTCTTTCATAGTCCACCGGCTGGCTCTCGCCTTCATCGGAAGAATCATCAACGCTCTGGTAAATATTTTCCCGTATATTAACTGTCATATCGTGCCTCTTCTGCTTCTTCTTTTGGGCACTCTGCATAGTCTCCCTGATGAGGTTCCGCACATCGTTCGGGACTTCGGTACACGGCGCGACATTTTTGTTCTTATCGTTGCCGGCCAAATGTTGTTTCATTCTGGTGATCCCGCCACCTCTGATCTCCTTCCCACAATAGTTGCACTTGAAACCCGAGTTGTTGCTCGGATCCATATAAGGAGTACAATGCTCCCTCGCAATGTTGTCTTTACTCATCTTCAAAGTTCAACCTAAACAACAATAAGAATTACGAGACTAGTTAAAAACAACAAGACAAATCGCAAAAATAGGTACTTTTACCGCAAATAACAATTTTTATCTAAAAAAAAATTAAACTCCACCAAAAATTCAGATTAATATTTAAAAAAATATTTACTAAAGGAAAACACCCAAAAATATGAGTATATTACCTAATGAATAAACGAAACAGAAACTTCAAACACTTTTGCCGCAATTATGACAAATTTCGAAATACCTACAAATCTGCAAATAAATTCCACCAAAAAATCAGATTAATATTTAAAAAAAATATTTACTAAAGGAAAACACCCAAAAATATGAGTATATTACCTAACAAATAAATGAAACAGAAACTTCAAACACTTTTGCCTCAATTACGACAAATTCCGAAATACCTTCAGATCTGCAAATAAATTCCACCAAAAAATCATATTAATGCTTAAAAAAATATTTACTAAAGGAAAACACCCAAAAATATGAGTATATTACCTAACAAATAAAAAAACAGAAACTTCAAACACTTTTGCCTTAATTACGACAAATTCCGAAATACCTTCAAATCTGCAAATAAATTCCACCAAAAAATCAGATTAATATTTAAAAAAATATTTACTAAAGGAAAACACCCAAAAATATGAGTACATTACCTAAAATAAACGAAACAAAAACTTCAAACACTTTTGCCGCAATTATAACAAATTCGGAAATATCTTCAAATCGGCAAATAAAATACACCAAAAAATCATATTAATATTTCAAAAAGTATTTAATAAACGAAAAGACCCCAAAAAATGAATAAATTACTTCACAAATCACACAAAGTAAACTTTTAATACTTTTGCCATAATTATTAAGAAATCCGAATTAAACTTCCAATCTGCCTAAAAATTAACCAAAGTACATAAAAACTATTACAATAACTTATTATTCAGCTATATACATAAAAAAAATTGATTAAATAGCTATAAAACTTAAAAATAATATGATTCTCTATAATTTTTACATTAAAAAACCTAAAACATATTGTAATCTTGATATATTTCACCTAAATCCAACAAAGTAATTACAAATAAACTCATGGAAACAAGTTTTCAACAAAATATATTCATAAAAATGCAAAAAAACAACTCAAAATCCTAAAAGTACCAATCTTTATCAATCTCCAAACCTAACTCATGAACAACTAACTCTTTGTTTTGTAACATATTTAAATCATCTCCAAAATCGTGTAAAACTTGTAAATATGAAAGAAAAATTGCAAGAAACATATAGATCTATGATTATAACTCCTAAATATACCCAAAAGTTCGAAAAAATTAGGAGAAAATCGGTGGAAAAATGTTAAAACCAAACTTTCCAAACTTTTGCCACATAAACGATTTCCATTGAAAAGCATAAGATTAGCCGAAAATCCAAGACTTACCAGCTCGAAAATCGTCGAGAAGTATAAGAAATGGGCATGAGGCGGCGAGAAGAGGCGAGAAGAGGCGAGAAGGTCAAAATTCGGCGAGAAAAGTGTATTTATATTTTCCCTAAATTGTTTTTTTATTCAACCGAAAAGTACCTATTTTTTACACGCATTTTATCGAAAATCGGTTGGAAAAGATTTTATCGAAAAGCTCGATAATCGTCGAAAAGTATATAAAACGATAAGTATTAGAGCCGGTAACTTATCGGTAACTACCGAAAAGGTCGATTATCGACGATAATCGACGAAAATGCGAACCTTGGTTTCAATTAATTTATTTATGCCCATTTTTAATAAATTTTGGACCATTATAACCTTGATATTAATTATATATTTTTTTAATTTCGTTAATTAATTATTAATTATTTAGGTTAATTTCGAAATTTGATTTTCCTAAAATTAAGGTGGAATTATTCCCTCTCATATTTATCTGATTTTAAGTCTCTCTCTCACCCTTCCTCCTTCTCACTGATATGGTCTCCTCTCTCTCTCTCTCTCTCTCTCTCTCTCTCTCTCTCGACCACCATCGCCGGATCGGGCGGAGAGCGCAGCGGCCGTGGGCACGACGACCGTGGGCACGGCGGCCGAGGAGGTTGGACGACAACAACCGACAAGAGTCGCGACCCAAAACCACCTCCGATCTCTGTCAAGGATGTCGTTCACAAGCTTCAGCTCGCGCTCCTCAACGGTGTCCGCACCGCCGACCAGCTCGCCGGAGCCGGCGCCATGATGTCCCGCTCTGACTATGGCGATGTCAATGCCGAGTGCTCCATCGTACGTTAATAAAATTTCGTAAATATATTTACAGTTTGATATTGGTATATACATATACCAAATTCATGTTGATATTTACGATTCACACAAGCAGTCCCCGTATTAAGATTTGGTATATACATTTACAATTTTGGTAATTAAATTTACAGTTTGATAATGGTATATACATATACTAAATTCATATTGATATTTACGATTTGTACAAAATGTCCCCGTATTAAGTATTGGTATATACATATACAATTTTGGTAATTAAATTTACAGTTTTATATTGGTATACACATATACTAAATTCGTGTTGATATTTACGATTTGCACAAGCACTCCCCGCATTAAGTATTGGTATATAGTATATACATATACAATTTTAGTAAATAAATTTACAATTTGATATTGGTTTATATATACCGTTTAATATTCGTTAACATACTTATTAATAGGGAGAAAAAAAATTAAAAAAATTAAGGAATGATTAAGATTAATCAGTTATTCTATTTAGCAACATTTAAGGAAAAAAAATATGTTTATTTTATTATTTAATTCGAATTATTAATTAATTTTAAACATAATTTAAATGCTAAATATTAATTAATTAATTAATTAAAAGAATATATTGGTCCATATTTTAATTAATGGGTTGTTTGGATTACCATAAATAAAAATGGGCATTTTTTCGAAACCTTGAGTTACAAATGGGCATTTGGTTCATTTACCCTATTCATTAACGAGTCTAAAGTCGAAGAAAAAAAAATGCGAAGTTAAATGTTTTATTAAATAGGGATCAAATTACAAAGTGAAGAGTGTTCGGTATTTGTATTCTAAGGTGGGTAGAATTTTTTTGGGCAAAGAATCGGTACCATTATTCTTTATTAAATTTCAGTTTTTTTTTTCTTTCAATAAAAGTCTAGAATAACAAATTACAGTATATAAACACTAGTCCCCAAAATCCCCCACCGGATTAAACCCGGATACCCAATTTTTAAAAAAAAAAAAAACGGATACGGATATATCCGTATCCGGGTTTTACGCAACCCGGATATCAAAATATCCGGGTTTTTTTAAAAAAAAAAAAAAAAATTTGATCTGGGCTGTTGGATCATCAAGATCAACGGCCCAGAAAATAGATTTAATTAAAATATATAAAAAAAAAACCCGGATCCGGATATATCCGGGAATTTTTTTTCCCGGTCCCGGATATATCCGTATCCGGGTTTTTGAAAAAAAAAAACAAAAACAAAACCCGGATGGGTTTTTGGTATACATTTTGGGGACTAAATTTAAACACTTTAAATTAAGTGTACACTATTTATTAACTATGCAAATTACACGACGCCAAAAGTTGGCATTTATAGTTATAATTATTCTCCTTTCTCTCTTTATACACAAGTCAGCGCTATAAGTTATTATTATTTGTTAATGTCATAAGAACTTTGGTTATTTATATTCACGTTTAATGCGATAAAAGTACTCAATTTTAATTAAGTTTGTTTACACACATTTTAATAGATAAGTTGGTAGGAAAAAAAAAAGTACTTCTTAAGTTATCACTATTGGTGTTGTGATTTCCAAAAACTTATGAAAAACCTTCAAACTACCCAAAAACATTTTTTTTTTCTTCCAATTTTGTTATTTTTTCAATAATGAATATATTCATAGAATATTTATACCGTTAAATATAACAACACAAATAATATAAAAGAAATTATGACATTATGTTTCAAATCATCTTATACTTTCACTACAGGAAATTGCACTTGTAGAGACGACACGGGCCTCATGTGCATTTAAGTGACGAAAAGTTCATTCACATTTGCGCTTTGTTTTGTGTTGAATTTATTTACTTACAGCGACTACAAAAATGGCAAAAATAAAATTTGAAGTTTATAATTCATTTGATTTAAATTTAGTTACAATAATCACTAGTAAAATACAATTGATATAGTATTATAAGTCCTGTGGTATGATTAAATATTTTCTGTTAGAATATCCCTATTAGGGGTGAACAAAATAAACCGTAAACCGAATATTAAACCGAAAACCGGATATACCGGTATCGTATATACCGAATACCGAATTTAAACGGTTAAAACCTAATGTACCGAATAGAAACCGAAAACCGATATACCATTCGGTTGCGGTACTCGGTTATTATAAAATAAACCGAACCGAAAACCAAATCTACCGCACATGACAAAAGTTAGTAAATAATTTTATATTTTATATTGCAAAATATATTAACCTCTACTTATATAATACTTACCGAGTTTATTAGTTTCACGTCTACTTTTCACATCATTTTCTAGCTTAATGACTACATTATTTGAGTAGTTAATATATATTCATTAATAATTTTATTCGATTTTTGTCATACTCCTCGAAGTGGTAAATGCGGTTAAAATACCAATTTTACCGCAACTGCGGTTTTTATCTTTTTAAATAGGGTATTCGGTTTTTGTAATAAAAATACCGAAATGCGGTATTCCATCCATTATTTTGAGAAAACCGCACCGAATACCCGTTTGTTCACCCCTAATCCCTATGGATTAAAACCCAAAAAATAGAAGAAAGTATAATATTGGTTCGTCGTTATCTCGTTAATGTTGAATAAATTAGACGTACACAAATTTGGAAGTTTAAAAACCGTTGAATTTTCATTTTGCCATAAATAGAATCAGTCCAATACTTGAAAAAATAGAAATATTCGTCAACAAGCAAGCGTGTGATTGACCTTATAAAATTGGCTTGCCATATATCTTGCTAGTTGGACGTTGACCAAATGAAAATAGATAGAATCACTAAAAACATAGCAGTAGTATTTAAATAGATTGATATTTTTGCCAAAAACTTTAGCATTCAAATAATAAAACGTATAACAAAAGTATTTACGTACAACAAATAATCTTATAGTTTTATTCGGTTAATAATAGTATAAGTATCTAAATTTTTTATTTTTGTAGTGGCATAAATCTTTTTTTTTTTTATTCACGGATTAAGTATCTAATATCAATTATATTGCTTCTCTCTAAAATTTATCTACTTTTTCAATCGAATTAGCGAAATTTTGGATGTGTCGTTAAGTCTTAAACGCGTGTCACTTTTATAAATATTCGAGAATTTTTTATTTTTTCGCCTTTTTATACTAATTGATCTTCACCAACAAGTTAATGAATATTTTATAAAGGACAGAAAAATCAAAACATTAAATATTTATGTCGCTAAATAGTAACTCTATTGTATTTGGCTAGCAATTACGCAAAAGCATCAATTATGACACGGCTTGTCCTTCTTAGTTCTTACTTTGAACTTTTGACGTTTAAAACCCCAGTGGTTGACTTTTCTTTGATAAACAAACGAGTATTGACCATTAGCTTCTATTAAATGGGTTTATTATTCGCTTTATGTAATTGATATAGAATTCATTACTAGCATTCAAGTCATAATGGATAAAATACCGTTGGTTATGATCATAGTTTTCTTCTCTATAACCGGCACTGCCGTTATTTTGAGTGTGCTGTTTCGCCTGATAAAGGGCAACGGCGGATCCGGGGGTGGCGGCGGCAGTCACTATCGTCACGGGGGAGGTCACCATCACGGCGGTTCTCACTTCTTCGGTGGAAGTGGTGGTGGCGGCGACTTTGGTGGTGGAGGCGGCGGCGGATGTGGAGGTGGAGGTGGAGGTGGAGGTGGCGGAGATGGTGGAGGCGGTGGCGGCGGCGGTGGAGGAGGAGGCTGCTAAATTAATAATAACTAGAGGGGGAGAAGTTATTATTAATGTGCATAGTTTGTTAAAATTTATTCAGTTAGGGTTCTAGCTTTTAGCAAATTCTACTAGCTCATTTTTATTATTTTAAATTGATTGTTTGGTTGTTTAGTTTGATTCAAAGTTTGGATTATGTTTTCATTTGAACAGGTTTGAATGTACTATTTGGATTAATGTATATTATTTAATTTGGATATATTTTTAGTTTTTAAAATTTCTTGAACTAGTCTAAATTTTAGTAAAAAATTAATCATACAACATAAACCGGGGCTTTCTAGTACCCGGTTTCCAAAAAAATCGGTCTTATGGCCGGGTGATGAGAGCTTGAATATGGAGTGGATGCGTTAATTTATAATTTTTTAGATTAAAACTTGGATATATAATGAATACACGGGAAAATATATCCTTGATAATTCCATAAGATCAGTTGTTCAAAGATAGAGATGTTTGGGGACAAACGTGTGCAAAGTACACTTTTGTACATGCCTCTAAAAGCATGCATTCAATGTGTCGGGTCGGGTCAGGCTCAGTCTCCTGAAGAGGGTTCTTTTCCGTTGCTTTCCCAGTCTTCCCACTGATAAAACGGTCGGAATGGTTTAATCAGCGTAGCAGTCGTTGGAGAGCATCTTCTGATACATCCCAATAACGGGCACGTCGACGTCGCTCATGGAACTGGTGGGGCCTATTTGGGTTTCTCTTAATGAAATCCGGGAGGAATATCTTCCTTTTCCATGCCAACCGGCCCTCCGCCTCTGCGGCCACATTAATGGCGAGTCATTCCAACTTCCAACTGTTTGAGAGAGAATTACATAAGTAAACCAAACAGGGCAATATTTTTACTATAATTTTCGTCGTCGAACAATTGACACTTATCTTGCGTTCTTGTAGGGTGTTATTTTTCATATTATTTACAAACGATCTTCAATTATACATACGTACACGGTACATACATATATATATATATATATAATATTAGGTTAGAATCATACAATTATACTATTTTTGAAACTGTTACGTTAGAAATTCATAAAATTAAAATATTATAATAAAATTAAAGAAAATATTGTAAAATAAATCATTTGTTGTGCTCAAGGTCATATTTCCGTCAATTTTAACGTTTCGGGCCATAATTTTATTTCATAAAAAAAAAGGGGGACATTGCTATCACAAACTAAAATCAGAGACCAATTAAGTCCACCAAAACTCAATATTCAGAGGGCATTTGTGCCCGATAACTTCATCATTTGTCAAGGTCAATGTCGTCTTTTGTAGCTTCTTTGAGGCGTAAATTACTTGTCATGGCGAGCAGACGCAGTTACGTGATGTGAAATTTGAAATGTCGTCCCTAACTATCTGACAAGGCAATTTGGAGACGACTGGTTGTCTAGTGGTGTGAAATTTCGCAAAGACGTGATAATTATGACACGGCTCGATCATTCTCACATACTTCAAACAGACTTTGAAGTTTGAAGCGACGACTTGTCAAAGCCTTTTATCATCAAACACTGTAAAATGGTTTCTGACAAGAGCTTATGATCAGGCATGTAATTCGAGTTTTGATATAAAAGCATTCAATTGATCACGTTATGAGTGACGTTATAGTAGTTGTGCTGGTAGTTTTCTTATCGGTAGGCTTTGGTATCTTTTTATTGAATTTACTTTGCTCCCTTGAAAATTCCGAGCGTGCGGGAGGAAGAGGCGGCGGCGGTGGCGGTGATGATGGAGGCGGCAACGACGGTGGTGGAGGCAGTGGCGGCGGCGGTGTAGATGGAGGTGGGGGAGGTGGTGGCGGAGGCGGTGGTGGTAGTGGTGGCGGATGTGGCGGAGGAGCATGTTAGATGTGTTAATTAAGTAAGAAGAAATCCATTCGCGTGTTTCTTTTCTTTGGAAAATATATGATAATATCATATTTGTTTGGAAGTTGGAACTATGGTAAGTGGTATATTGTGATATAATAGCGTTGCCTGTGTGGTAGTTATTGATTTATACAAATATATATATATATATATATATATATATATATGTAGCTTATAAGCTTAATATGAGCTGAAGTGATAATGTAATTTTAAATTTTGTGGGTGTGAGCAAAAATATAAAATGTGTATATATATAATTTGTGGCATAAGTAATCCTAACTAAGTCATGCAAATATGCCGTCATATTTTCAAAACTTCTAAAAGTAGTGGTGAAAGTTCTCAAAGTATAGAAATATTTTCCTCAACTACCGATCGAAAAAATTCCGTTAACCGTCAAGTGTCACATGGAGGGCTCAGATGCTCCAATAGGGCCCCACATCTCTATAATATATCTCTCTCATTTTTGTCGGGCAAATTAACGACAATTAGAAGTAGAAAGTTTTTAAAATGAGGCATTTGCAAGGAAAAAAAAGTATCTCACAGTTGATAATGTTGGTTCCACGAAGCGATCGTCGCCGAAAAACACTCGATCGAGTGAAAAGTGACACACGAAAATCCTCACCACCACACTCTGAGAAGAATGAAAACGACAAGTTGAGTGCCACCAAAATACACTCACTTTCTTTGTGTGTGTATATATATAACTAATATGGAATTGATATACCACAATATCGAATGAAGAACAAAGGAGATGGAAGAAATGATTTTTAATATTGCTGTAGAAGTAGTCGAATACAAATAGGAGAGTTAATCAAATGGATGAGCAACATAGCCTATAAATAGGCTCAGCAAACTTGTGCTCCAAGTTTAAATAAAAGCGACAAATAAATATTAAAACTAATAAATATAAAACTTGCTATGCAAGTATGCTTGGAGAACAAGCCAAGCTTAATTCACGTTCACATTCTCCCCCGTAAGCTTGACTTGGTTCAAAGTTCTCTACGCCGAGCAAATCTCGCATCTCCGCGAATTTGACTCTTGCTAGAGCCTTGGTGAGAATGTCAGCTCGTTGCTCTCTGGTGCTGACAAATTCCACGATGATCTCTCGCTCTTCGACACACTCGCGAATAAAGTGAAAACGAGTGTCGATATGCTTGCTGCGTCCATGAAACACCGGGTTCTTCATCAGCGCGATTGCGGACTTGTTGTCCACATAAAGAGTCACTGCCTTCTGCTCGGTTTCAGTCACTTCGCTCAACAAGTTTATCAACCACAACACTTGACATGCCGCTGCGGTCGCTGCCATGAACTCGGCCTCACAAGACGATAGGGCCACAGTTCTCTGTTTCTGAGACTGCCAGGTGATCAGATTACCGTTGAGATAAAATGCCATACCTCTGGTACTTTTTCTATCATCGATGTCACCGGCTAGGTCACTGTCGGTAAAATTGACCAGTTCTTCAGCTCCATTTCCTCTTCCGTACTGGATCCCGTAGCTCGTCGTTCCTTTTACATAACGAAGGATGTGTTTCACAGCCTGTTGGTGTAGACTGGTAGGCTTTTCCATGTGACGACTCACCATGCCAACTGCATATGAGATGTCAGGTCGGGTGTGCGTTAGGTACCTGAGACACCCGATGACACGCCTGTACTCCGTGGGATCCACCGGGGTTCCTTCTGCAACTTTCCCGAGCTTTAACTTCGGTTCCATCGGATACTTGCTCGGGTTACAATCCGCCATCTTGAATTGCTGCAGAATTTTCTTTGCGTAAGCCGTCTGCTTCAGCGTGACAAATTCCTTCTTCTGGTCGACCTCAATGCCGAGGTAGTACGAGAGCAGTCCGAGGTCGCTCATCTCGAACTCCTTCATCATCTGCTTCTTGAATCCATCAATGCATGTCGAGTCGAGTATTCCGTGCACGTGGTGCTTGCCGCAAGCCATAAAGAGCTTTTGATAACTTGTACACCTTATGTTTTGTGGTCTTGTCGATGAAGCCTTCCGGTTGAGTGACGTAGACTTCTTCTTCCAGCTCACCATTTAGGAACGCCGATTTGACGTCCAGGTGATGGATTTTTCAGCCTCGGTGAGCTGCGAGGGCTAGGATAAGCCTGACTGTGTCGAGTCTGGCTACTGGAGCAAAAACTTCCTCGAAGTCTACTCCCTGCTTCTGCACGTAGCCCTTTGCAACCAGTCTGGCCTTGTGCTTGAGGACCTTTCCTTCTGAGTCCTTCTTGAGCTTGTAGACCCACTTCAGACCAATGGACTTGTGACCGTTTGGAAGGTCGACTAGCTCCCACGTCTGATTCTTCTCAATCGACTCTAGCTCTCGCTTCATCGCTTCTTGCCATTCCTTCTCGGTGGCTGCCTCGCGGTAGTTGGTTGGTTCTTCTTCACTCACCAGCAAGAGCTTTTCTGGGCTCAAATAAAGCTCTCGGGCTTCTTCGTAGACGTCGGACAGGGTACGGAACCCTCTTGGTCCATCCTTGATCGATGAGTCTCCTGAGCTGGTTCCTCCCGAACTAGCTGTCACTGGGATCGGGGTGCTCATTCCTGATCCTAGGTTGGGCGAGCCTGGTGGTGAGCTGGTTCCAGACGAACTAGTTTCCGTCGAGCTGGGCGTTGCTAGCCCCTGGAAGGGACTCTCTCCCTCAACCTGCTCGACCGCCTCTTCGTCTTCGAGGATGAACTCCACCGAGTTCTGTTCAGACTCTCCGTTCTCATCGCGCCAGACCCATTTCTTCTCCTCTTCGAACACGGCGTCTCTGCTCACATGCACTTTGCCGCGTCGAGGGTCGTAAAACCTGTGTGCCTTGCTCCCTTCCTCGGCGCCAAGGTACACCATCGGTTGACTCCGATCATCGAGCTTCTTGAGGTGTGGTCCCACAGTCTTTACATGTGCGGTGCACCCAAACACCTTTAAATGCTCCAGATGAGGTTTCTTCCCTTTCCAAGCTTGGTAAGGGGTGCACTCGCCTAGCGCCTTCGTCGGTAAATGGTTCAGCAAGTAAACTGCGTGACGTACTGCTTCTCCCCAGAAGCTCTCTGGGACTTGCATGCTTTTAATCAAGCTCCTTGCAGTGTCCATGACGGTTCGATTCCGTCTCTCCACCATGCCGTTCTGCTGGGGCGTGTATGGTGCGGTGAGGTGTCGCTCTACACCTTCTTCTCCGCAGTACTCGGCGAACTTCTCAGATGTGAACTCTCTTCCACGGTCTGTTCGCAAAGTCTTCAGCCTATGTCCTGACTGGTTCTCCACGAGCCGCTTGAACTTCTTGAAGACTTCAAAGGCTCCTGCCTTCTCTTTGAGCGTGTACACCCACATCCAGCGACTGTAATCATCAACAAGCAAAAAGAAGTACTTGTTGCCGGCTAGGGTTGCTGGGGTGATTGGACCACAAAGGTCAGCGTGCACCAGTTGGAGGGGTCGCTCTGCTCGGAATTTGGCCTTGATCGGAAATGGCACTCTTGCCTGTTTCGCGACCATGCAGCATTCACACAGCTGGTCGGGGTGTTCAATCTTGGGTACCCCAAAGGCCATCTCCTTGTCGCCTATCATCTTGAGCGCGTAGAAGTTTACATGCCCAAGCCTCACATGCCATAGCCACGCTGGGTCTGCGATCGACGCCATCAAGCAAATCGGCTGATCTACCACCAGGTTGATCTTGTACAACCGACTCGGTGATCTCTTCACCTTCATCAATAGCGCGCCATCGCAGTTCCACATCTTTAGGAACTCTCCAGATAGGATCACTGTGTGACCGATTTCCGTTATCTGTCCTAAGCTGATGATGTTACTCTTCAGCTTCGGTATGTAGTAGACTTCGGTCAACAGGCGCTGGTCCCCATTCTTGCACTTGAACAGGATGGACCCTCTGCCCTTGATGTCGACGATGGAACCATTGCCAAACTTTACGTTTCCTATGATCTTCTCATCGAGCTCTTCAAACTTGGCTCGATCACCCGTCATGTGGTTACTGGCTCCGTTGTCTAAATACCAAATATCGGTATAGACCTTCTCTTCGCCATCTGTGAGTAGGTTGGCGACAACCTTGTCTTCATTAAGCATCACCTTTCTGGTTTGCTCGTCGTTCTTCTTGGTAGAGATGGGCTTCTCTGCCATCATCAGCTCGTCCACTCGGCTCAGTACTTGGTCGTCAGGTACCTCCTCGCTGGATACCTGGTCGTCAAGTACTATGTCGACGCGCTCCTGCTCGACGTGTGTCTCGTCGACCACATCCTGGTCGTCGTGCTCGACGCTACTTAAATCCACCATCTCCTCGGCGAACATAAGTGCGTGCTCATCGTCATCGAATCTCACCAGATTCGCTTCTTCGTCGCGGTTCTTAGTATGACACTCATTTGCGTAGTGACCATACTTCTGACAATTATAGCACTTCACTGTGCTCTTGTCCTTGCGGGTGGCGCTGTCTTGGCGAGGAGTGCCACTGCCTCGACTACGATGGTCGCGACCACGTCCTCGACCTCGGCCTCTGCCACGTCCACGGCTCTCGCTGCCGTATCCGTTGCGACTCGACGAGCTTGAAGAAGAACCTTCTCGCTGGTTCCACTTCTGCTTAGCCTTCCATTTTTTATGCGTGAGCAGGAGGTGTTTCTCCTCTTCTCTGTCGCCATAGCCTCGAAGCCTCTCCTCGTGGACTTTTAGACGACCGACAACCTCCTCGACTGACATAGCCTTGAGGTCGCCGAACTGCTCGATCGACGTCACGATCTGCATGTATCTATGAGTTACATATCTTAAGAATTTCTTGACCACGGTGGTTTCGTCCACCTGTTCGCCTAGTGAGCGGATACCCGTTGCAAAAGATGAAAGCTTCATAGAGAACTCGTCCACGGATTCACCGTCTTTCATACGGAGAACCTCGAACTCGCTCTTCAAGGTTTGAACCTTAGCTTCTCTGACGCGTTCTGCGCCCATGTGCATCGTCCGCAACGTCTCCCACGCCTTCTTTGCGGAATCCTTCTCTGCGATCATGAGAAAGACATCTTCCGGAACTCCCTGATAGATGGCGGCGAGAGCCATCCTATCCTTGCGTGCTTCGACATCTCCGTCTTCTACGGCTTCCCAGACTCCTTGCGCCTGCAGGTTTACTCGCATCTTCAGCGCCCACACCGAGTAGTTACTCTTCGTCAGCATCGGGTACTGTAGCGTCACGTTTCCTCCGGCTGATTTGCTTGATGACTCCATGTATTTCGGCATAAAGAAAACTCACACTGTAAAATCTCAAGAAATCGTTTCTGATGTGGAAGATCAGTCAGAACCGCAACCACAGAGCATACTAAGAATTTCACGAGACCTTACAACTGTGCTCTGATACCAAATGTTGGTTCCACGAAGCGATCGTCGCCGAAAAACACTCGATCGAGTTAAAAGTGACACACGAAAATCCTCACCACCACACTCTGAGAAGAATGAAAACGACAAGTTAAGTGCCACCAAAATACACTCATTGTGTGTATATATATAACTAATATAGAATTGATATACCACAATATCTAATGAAGAACAAGGAGATGGAAGAAATGATTTTTTATATTGCTGTAGAAGTAGTCGAATACAAATAGGAGAGTTAATCAAATGGATGAGCAACATAGCCTATAAATAGGCTCAGCAAACTTGTGCTCCAAGTTTAAATAAAAGCGACAAATAAATATTAAAACTAATAAATATAAAACTTGCTATGCAAGTATGCTTGGAGAACAAGCCAAACTTAATTCACGTTCACAGATAACATATTTCAAATATTTTGTTGTTGTGGTAAATGTTTCGAAATATCAAGAATCTACACCTTAATACCAAATAAACCTTTGTTAGTTTTTATTTGTTAAGTCCGCGTGTCACACATAAATCAAACCATTAGGTCTCTCTCCCACACGCATACGAGAACAAATATGTCAACTACAATAGAACCTTGCTAAATTAATACTCGATAAACTATTAACCTCGATAAGATAATACTTTCGCATGGTCCTGACTCTAACTAACATGACTAAATTTTCCTTCAATAAATTAATAAACTCGATAAAATAATAAAATTATGTATATAGTCCAACAATATTAATTTATAGAGGTTTTACTGTATTGTATTAAAATATGGAAACTAAAATTATTATATCATATCCCATGTTTTCTTATTATTTTGACAAACTAAATAAGCATATAATTAATGGTTAAAAAATGAAAAAAAAAATGGCAGAGTAAAAAAAAAAGATAAGTTTAAACATTTTTAAAAAATTGGGGGCGATAACTTGAGTACTTTCTCGGTCAATTCCTCTATAGAGATGTAATTAAATTTTTTATTGCAATTTTTCAGTTTCGCTCTTTCCGATAACCTCTAGCTACATCACACGTGGGCGTAATTAACAAAATAAACTAACAGCAAAGTTTATTCGATACTGACGATAGTTGTTTTTTTTTTTGGTATTTAGAATTTTTCCTACCACAAAATTTGATTTGGGATATGGCATCAACTTTGAGGTATGTTGTGGTACTTTTGTCGCAAATATCTTAAGAAAATGATATACTTTAGTGGTCACTTATCACCGTTAATTAATATTTTCGTAAAACTTATAAATTCTAATACGCAATTTGATTTTAACCATCCTTCAATAAAGTTTTAAAGTTCAAAAACCAGTTGTATGGAAAAACAGAAATATTCGTCAACAAGCAAACGAGTGATTGAACTTATAACATCGTAGAACAAGCATCGATTATACAATTATTCAATTTAATAATATATAATACTACATCATACATAGATTTTTTGAAGTTTCAAACCAATAAGACGTTAATTTTTCTTTAATAATCACCTGAGTATTGACCATACCTTCTATAAATTGGGTCTGTTTATCCAATTGTTTAGAATTCAATACCATCAAGTTATAATGGATAAAATAGCGTTAATTATGATCATAGTTTTCGGCTCTATAGCCCTCGCTATCATTATAATTTTGAGTATGCTATTTGGCCATAAGTATAGCAATGGCGGGCTCGAGGGAGGCGGTGGTGGTGTTGGAGGTCACAACCGTTATGGCGGGGGTCACCATGTCAGTCACATCCGCAACTTTGGAGGTCACCGCGGCGGTTCTCACTTCTTTGGAGGCTATGGCGGTGGAGGTGGCGATGGCGGTGGTGGTGGCGGCAGATGCGGAGGTGGAGGTGGAGGTGGAGGTGGAGGTGGAGGGTGCTAAAAACGAGGGAAGAAAGCTATATACTGAAAACATAATTTACTTTTCCGTTTCCGACTCTCATGATTTGGATTAATATTTGTTGATAAATTTAATATATTTTAGTTTGTTTATGTTTTTTGTTTTGACAAGCTTTTAATTGCTTATTTGTTAATATTTTTATTTTCCTCTCCTAAGGTTTTTTGTTTTGCTTTTTGAAATTCGAATTTGTTTTTATTTGACCAAGTTTGTAATTTGTATGTATTAATTGGATTATCTATATTAATTGATTTGAATGATTTTTCACTTTTGAAAATTTATTGATATATTATTTGACCAAAATTAATATTTCAAGGTTCAAGCCCTTTATACCCATTCCCAAAATTAAGCCTTATCCGATTCATGATCGGATTCGGATTTAAAAATCCCAAAAAAACTCAAAATTCAGTACCTAATCTGAATCTAACTAATAAGCTCGAAGTAAATAATTTCTAGTAAGAAATGTGTTAAGACTTAATTTTGGGACCAACTTAATTATGTGAGAGGGAATTGAAAAACTGTCTTTATTTGACAGTTTAGTGCAGTTACACGTTTGGCAGTATTGTTGATCATACGCGCGGTCATACCTACGATCTCCTTATCCATAAAGCGAAATTGGTCCGTTTTGGTTGAGATATTTAAGGAATTCGTTCTCCCTTATCTGCTGGTCAAATATCAGAGTTGAATGAGCTTTTTAAATTTGAATTATGGAGGAAAAACTTAGTCTAGGAAAGACTAAGTAAAAAGCCTTAAAATGTGGAAGAAGTTGTTATCTTGTTGAGAGCTTTTGGGGATCTATTTAAACTGATCTAGGGCTCCCAAATCGTGTATCCATTCATCAAAAACTTCAGAGAAAATCGTCCAAGCTTACAGAGAGTTTTCTAGGCTATTTTCTCACAATCTCCGTGGATCGTTCGTTGGTGTATTATTCCCGAGAAGAAGTTTGAAGAGGTCTGAAG
This sequence comes from Parietaria judaica, assembly GCA_954871525.1. Taxonomy (NCBI): domain Eukaryota; kingdom Viridiplantae; phylum Streptophyta; class Magnoliopsida; order Rosales; family Urticaceae; genus Parietaria; species Parietaria judaica. Next base: position 25,924,914 of record OX940860.1, on the reverse strand, counting down.
CACTTCATTATCGTCAACGGAGTTGTGCATGCTTGCACACATCGACACTCGCCGGAAGTCGTCTTACCCGCTTGCCGAGTCGCCGTGTCGTCGTCATAATCAACAGGTTACAGGGCTGGTTACATCGCTGGTCGCACTGGTTAGAGTGTATTTTCCAGTTTGTTGTTCGGTGAAAAAATCGATTGTGTAACGTCCATCTTGTAAATATCAATGTTGATTAATCTGGGTGAGGGCCCCGCAGAGTAGATAGGTATCGAACTGCGTTAACAAAACATCGCGTGTGTCTCTTTATTTTCGCGTACGTTTATTTGTCGTTATTTTCCGCATAACCGAAGAACTTGACGTTTCAATTGGTATCAGAGCTTGTCGCTGCAATAGTGTTTCTTTGATTTCAAAGGCAGCGGAAAGATCTAAGTGTTCTTCGAATCACGATGGGTTCGCGCGAAAATATTGTTCTTATAAGACCACCGGTGTTAGACGGTACAAACTATTCGTATTGGAAAGCTCGAATGACTATCTACATCCAATCGATTGACACAAAAGCTTGGAGTACTATGAAACATGGCTGGAGTTCTCCCATGAAGAAAAATACAAAAGGAGAATTTGTTGAAAAACCGCTCAGTGAATGGAGTACCGAAGATGAGACCGCATCTCTTGCGAATTGTCGTGCTTTAAATGTGATCGTATCTGCTGTTAACGAAAGACAATTTAGACTCATATCTACATGTGGTACTGCCAAACAAGTATGGGAAGCATTGCAAAATCTCCATGAAGGAACCTCAGCCGTTCGAACCTCAAAACTCCAAATGCTTGCATCAAAATTTGAAGAACTACGTATGACCGAAGATGAAACCATTGCAGATTTCAATGGAAAGCTTCGTGAAATTTCAAATCAAGCTTTTCAACTTGGAAAAGTGTATTCTAATATAAAATTGGTTAGAAAAACGCTTCGGTCATTACCAGAACGCTTCAGTTCCAAGGTTGCAGCCATCGAAGAGGCCAAGGATATAACCACGTTGAATTTGGATGAACTCATAGGATCTCTTCAAACTTTTGAGATGAATATGTCTCAAGCAAAAAGAGAAAAAGGAGTAGCATTCAAAAGTTATACCAAACGTGATCACAGAGACGATGCAACCAGTGATCTTACCAATGATGTAGCTAGCGATGGTACAAGTAATGTAACCATGGATGATATTTGTCTTCTTACTAAAAATTTTGGTAGAATGTTGAAGAAATTTAACACTCAGAGACCACCTTTCAATGAAGGAGGAAATGGTTCTTCACACAGTAACTCGAGCAGTAAATACAGATCTACTAACAACAATCGTGGTCATAATGATGGTCGTACTACAGAGGATAAAGTAAAAAAAAGTGGAATCAAGTGCCGAGAGTGTGACGGATATGGTCATATACAGTCAGAATGTGCTAACACTATCAAGAAACTAAAGACTAGATCCTACAAAATTTCTTCCAGTGATAAAGACTCAGATGAAGAAGATGGTGGATGAATTTTTAGCCATTATGTTGCGTTCCCTGCATCACACCACTCTCTTGATCAGAACAATTATTCAAGTGATGATTCAGATGAAGATTTTTCTGAAAAAGACTTTCAAACATCATTCAAATCTCTCTTTGAAAAATGGCTATCTTTATGCAACCTGAGCAATAACCTTAATTCTGATAAGGAAAAGTTGATTGGTGAAAAGCAAGCTCTCTCAACAACTATAGAGAAACTGATGAAGAAAAATCAGACTCTCAATGACCAAGCTAAGTCTGAAAAAGAGAAGTTTATTTCTGAAAAGCAAGTCTTATCCACGGTTGTAGAAGAACTAAGACAACAGAACAAGGTTCTCAGTGACCAAGTGCTAGAACTGAAAGAGTCTCTTTCAAAAGTGAACTGTCTCGCCGTTGAAAAAGACAAGAAAATAACCTCAATGGAAAACGCTGTTGTGAAGTTCAATTCTGGAAAATCCAAACTCGATGACATTTTGAACAAGGACATCAGTCGGGAAATCGTACCGGTCTTGGATTTTTAAAAGGACAAAGATTAATTAGTGAAAGTAGCCAGAATGAATATGACCGTACAAGTTACAACCGTATTTTCAGAAAAGAGTCAGACAGTCAGAATATTACCGAAAGTGAAATCATCACAACCACCAAAGGTACCATCAGTATTGCTAGCCAAGTAACCAAGAGATGTGAACTATGCAAGTCTATTTTTCACAACGATGGTAGGTGCAGAAATATGTACAAGCAATTCTCTGAAAATCTTCAAAAGACGCCGCTTCGCAAATATGCAACCAAGACCAAGAAAAGTCGTTCAGTATGGGTGGCTAAGTCTCTTCTCTTCAAGGTTCCAAAATCAAAACTTGCTTGGGTTCCTAAGAATAGTTTATCTTATGGAACAACCATTAACACAGTTCCTCTCATAGATGCAGCCGTTGATCCAACGATAACAAGATCCACCAACAATGTCTCTCATGCAAAACACAACCAGACAAGAAGCCATGGTAAATGGAGTGATAGCCAACTACAAATATGTGGACACAACTGTACTTGTTACTTCTCCAAAAGATGTAACTAGAGACATACTCAATCCTGAAGATGCCACAAGATGGAAGACTCAAGAGTTGATGCAAGCCTTCAAGAAAATCAAATTACAGAGGCTGATGAATTTGCGCTCAAAAATAGTATCTCGGTTCAAGATAATCTCTTACCGCTAGGGGTACTAAAGAACCAAAATGCAATCTTGTGAATCAATCATCAGAAGAGTCTTTGGCATCTTGCTTCGCATCGGGGGAGAATTGTGCAAATTCAGGAGAATTATCCCATAGTCAGGGGGAGCTTTACAGAGTTAGCCTCAGAATTGTACAGATTCAGTTATCAGATAGTCAGGGGGAGCATCTCTTCGTTATCACCGAGTCAGGGGGAGCTTCACAGAATCAGTCTCAGAATAGTGCAGATTCAGTCTCAGAGTATCACATAAGGAATATCAGATAGTCAGGGGGAGCATCTCTTCGCGCGTGTACGAGTTGGTCAATGTTCAGAAAGCTCAAGCGTTGGTAGTTCATACTACATAGTCTTCTATGGCACAGGTTCACGCTCTCTCAGACCAGATTACTCTTCTTCAAGAGACAGTTCTTGCCATTCAGCGGGATCTTCGTCCTCACTCCGACTAGTCTTTGACATTTTCCGTCAGCAGAGGAGGAGAAAGGTGACAGGGGGAGACATCGACAACAGGGGGAGCATTGCCATGAGTGACCAACCATTTTTCTATTGTTAAACTTTTGTTGGTTGTCGGAACATTGGTCACTAAGTTGGGTTTATCAGAAGATCAAGTTTATTTCTTGATCGTTTGTTCGTCGCTACTGTCTACATATTTTATCTAGTCACCGAATTATCTGCTCAACAAAAATGCCAAAGGGGGAGTTTGAAAAACTGTCTTTATTTGACAGTTTAGTGCAGTTACACGTTTGGCAGTATTGTTGATCATACGCGCGGTCATACCTACGATCTCCTTATCCATAAAGCGGAATTGGTCCGTTTTGGTTGAGATATTTAAGGAATTCGTTCTCCCTTATCTGCTGGTCAAATATCAGAGTTGAATGAGCTTTTTAAATTCGAATTATGGAGGGAAAACTTAGTCTAGGAAAGACTAAGTAAAAAGCCTTAAAATGTGGAAGAAGTTGTTATCTTGTTGAGAGCTTTTGGGGATATATTTAAACTGATCTAGGGCTCCCAAATCGTGTATCCATTCATCAAAAACTTCAGAGAAAATCATCCAAGCTTACAGAGAGTTTTCTAGGCTATTTTCTCACAATCTCCGTGGATCGTTCGTTGGCGTATTCTTCCCGAGAAGAAGTTTGAAGAGGTCTGAAGCACTTCATTATCGTCAACGGAGTTGTGCATGCTTGCACACATCGACACTCGCCGGAAGTCGTCTTACCTTCTTGCCGAGTCGCCGTGTCGTCGTCATAATCAACAGGTTACAGGGCTGGTTACATCGCTGGTCGCACTGGTTAGAGTGTATTTTCCAGTTTGTTGTTCGGTGAACAAATCGATTGTGTAACGTCCATCTTGTAAATATCAATGTTGATTAATCTGGGTGAGGGCCCCGCAAAGTAGATAGGTATCGAACTGCGTTAACAAAACATCGCGTGTGTCTCTTTATTTTCGCGTACGTTTATGTGTCGTTATTTTCCGCATAACCGAAGAACTTGACGTTTCATGAATTTATAAGGATTTGAGAAACAATGACGAGCAAGACAACATGGCATAATTTATGTGGTTGAGAGCTCGTCAATGAAGAGTTTAGTCTATGAGAGTGATGAGAGATATAAAATGAGTTTGTGATAGAGAGCTAATGAGGCAATCTTGTTCTCTTAGTTTTAGCAATGGCTTAAATTAAGATTGGGCTATAAAAAAAAATCTTTTTCTTTTTTGCTTACAAATAAAAATTGGTTTTTTTAGTGATGTTATGCGTATTTTTCGGAGCTTAGAAAAATTGAGGCCCAAGACATATAAAGCCCAATAAATCAACTTTTACCCGCTTTGGAAAGTCAACTTGAACCGGTCAAAAAAGTCAATTGGGCGACACAGAAAAGTCAACAGACGCGACCCGGAAAAGTCAACCGGGAGAGTCAACAAAAGTCAACCGGAAAAGTCAACAGTCCGACCTAGTAAAAGACGAGTATGATCCGTCTAAGAAATATGCCTTCGGGGGTCACCGCTACCCCCGAAGGCTAAAAATTCATGCATTCGGGGGTTGCCGCGACTCTCGAAGGCAAAAATTCATGCCTTCGGGGGTCGCGTCGACCCCCGAAGGCATGAATTCGAACTCCCCGTCCTCTATAAATACGAGGGCACCCCCGCCACAATCGGCAAGCACTCCCGAAGCCAAAAAACCTCTGTTTCCCGTTTATTCATAATTTCCGAGTCAAATACTCGACTAATGTTGAGCATCGGAGCGGGCGACAGAGGACCCCCCCTCTGTCCCCCTCTAGAGTTCACTTTTTGTACTCTTTTTACACGAACGGAGGCAGGTTTTACAGGGAAGATTTTCGGCCCATCAAGACCGAAGATCAAGCTTTAAAGCCCGTTTCGACCGTCATGTAGACATCGGGCCCGGCCCAAAATCAAGACTTGGGCCGCATTCAAGTTAATCAATTTTTAGGCATTAACATTTGGCGCTAGAAGGAGGGGCCCAACAAGTTCATAGCCTCGAAGTCCCGCCAGCAAAATTTCCTACACCACCTCTCGACGAACAGGTTTCGAAGAGGCGAACAGGTCACAAAATGACGAACAGGTTTTGAAGAGACGGACAGGTCACTAAAGACGAACAGATTTCAAAGAGACGAACATGTTATGAAAAGACGTACAGGTCAACGATAATGACGAACAAGTCACGAGAATGGCTAAAGAGACGCCTAAAGTTCAACACCGTCAACATGGAATGTTCGAAAACAAAAGCTAACACGCTCTCGGTCATCGGACACCCGCCTCCCCGTCAACTAAGTCCAGGACCTGATTCCATCGTCAACAAACTTTATGACTCGGCTCGATTGTCAACAATTCCCAAGACCCATTTTCAACCAAATCAAGACTCGCCGTCACATCGATCAAGGATATTATTCGAGCAATAAGAGCGGTTATATCCATATCGATAAGAATACAAAAATAAAATAACCGAATATATTTTACAAATTTTCCTCGTTATTAAACATACATAAAAAAAAATAAAAATAAAAACATTTTAGAAAATATGCATGCATATTCAAGTTAAATTCATAATCATCGATGAACAGCTCGGACCAACGAAGTTCCACCGAAGCTTCGTCGCTTTGGCTCGTCACGGCCGGCGAAGCCTACCACCGCGAAAACCCAGGAGCACGGAAGTCTCTTGGCAAGCATCCAACACCGGGAACTCCGTGCAACTCCACAACGCCACCACCCCGCGGCGGAAGTCTGATACTTCGCGATAGCGGTCCCCTCCATTTCGTGCTCGACCACCAATAAGGAAGCCCGATCAACGTCGCCGGCCCTCCGAAGCGTCGAGTCTGAGTTTTGGTTACCACCCACCGCCTCTGCGCGCGCCGGCGAGCTCCGAACCCATCAATGGGGTCGCCTCCTTCATCGTCGCCACTGCGCCTGAAGACAGGAGTTCGCAAGCCCCACGATGCACCATTTCGATCGAGGAAGCCCAGCTGCCCACGTGCTCGCCTGGGAACGCCGTCGCCACTGCAAAGGCGGTCGTCGTCAGAACTCCGACGGTCCGAGGCGGAGGTGGATCTGAAAAAAGAAAAAAAAAAAAAAAAAAGAGGGGAACCTCTTTGCTGCTCGAGCTCGCCGAAGGAGAGAAGAAAAAGAAAAAAGAGGAGAGCCCTTGTGCTCTTTTGCTCGACGAAGGGGGAAGAAGAGGAAAAAGAAAAAAGATATATATATATATATATATAATAAAAAACAAAAAGAAAGTATATATATTTATATACAAATATATACACGCAAGACAAAAATGACAAAGAATATTGTGAATAAAAAAGAAACATGTGTGCGTATAAACACAAACGACACAAAGCAAACGTATGTATATAGTATATACCAATATGTACATACACAAAAAAGTCAGTATATGTATTTATAAAAAGAAAAAATTATATATACAAATCTGAAATGAAAAAATATATATATATATATATATATTTATAAAGCACTCGCCTTCTAGGAGGAAGACGATGATCGAATTCCGAATCAAGGAAACAAAGTCGGAAAAACGACCGTCAAAGTCCGAAGCCAAAAGCTCAACAGGGCAAGCCAAATTCCGAAGCCCGAAGACGACGCCAAAGGCTCATTAAGGCAAGACGACGACCAAAGTCCAAAGCCCGAAGACATGCCAAAGGCTCAGCAAGACAGGTCAAAGTCCGAGGCCCGAAGACGACGCCAAAGTCTCATCAGGGCAAGACGGTCCCCAAAGTCTGAAACCCGAAGACGACCCAGAGGATCATCACGGAGAGACGACGATCAAAGTCCGAAACCCGACGACGACGTCGTAGGCTCATCAGGGAAAATCGACGGTCAAAGTCCGACACCCGAAGACGACGCCAAAGGCTCATTAGCGCAAGACGACGACCAAAGTCCAAAGCCCGAAGACGACGCCAAAGGCTCAGCAAGACAGGTCAAAGTCCGAGGCTCGAAGACGGCGCCAAAGTCTCATCAGGGCAAGACGGTCCCCAGAGTCTGAAACCCGAAGACGACCCCAGAGGATCATCACGGAGAGACGACGATCAAAGTCCGAAACCCGACGACGACGTTGGAGGCACATCAGAGAAAATCGACGGTCAAAGTCTGACACCCGATGACGACGCCGGAGGCTCATCAGTGAAAAACGATGGACAAAGTCCGAAACCCGACGACGACGCCAGAGGCTCATCAGAGAAAACCGGCGGTCAAAGTTCGAAACCCTACGACGAGGCTGGAGGCTCATCTGGGAAAAATCAATGGACAAAGTCCGACACCCGATGACGACGCCGGAAGCTCGTCAGGGAAAAACGACGAGCAAAGCCTTAACAAATAAAAATGACGGTTTAGATCTGAATCACAGAGACAACGGTCAAAATTCCGAATCAAGGAAACGAAGTCGAAAGACGACGGTCAAAGTATGAATCATAAAAACGACGTAGAAGGCTCAATCTGAATCAAGGAAAACAAGACAGTCAAAATCCGAATCCAAAAACGACGATGGAAGACCGAATCACGAAAACGACGATCGAAGTCCGAACCGCGAAATGAGTCAAACATTCAAAACAAGTAAAATCGACGGTCGAAGTCCAAATCACGGTAACGATGTCACAGACCGAATCACGGAAATGTTGATCAAAGTCTAATTTATAAAGACCAAGAAAGGCTGGATCATAATCCTATCGACTCAGGCATACCAAGACCGAGAAAGGAGGAATCTTAATCTCGGCGTCTCAGGCAAAATAAGACCGAGAAAGGCCGGAGTTTAATCCCACCTACTCAGGCAATAAAGACCGAGAAAGGCCGGATATTAATCTCGCCGACTCAGACAATAAAGACCGAGAAAGGCTGAATCATAATCCTACCAACTCAGGCATATAAAGACCGAGAAAGGCTGCATCATAATCCTACCGACTCAGGCAAAATAAGACCGAGAAACGCTAGAGTTTAATCTCGCCTACTCAGGCAAATTAAGACCGAGACATGCTGGATCTTAATCCCGCCGACTCAGGCATTAAAGACCGAGAAAGGCCGGATCTTAATCCCGTCGACTCAGGCAATAAAGACCGAGAAATGCCAGATACTAATCCCGCCGACTCAGGCAACAAAGACCGAGACAGGCCGGATCTTAATCCCGCATACTCAGGCAATAAAGACCGAGAAAGGCCGGATCTCAATCCCGCCGACTCAGGCAAAAAGACCGAGACAGGCCGGATCTTAATCCCGCCGACTCAGGCAACAAAGACCGAGACAGGCAGGATCTCAATCCCGCCGACTCAGGAAACAAAGACCGAGAAATGCCGGATCTCAATCCCGCCGACTCAGGCAAAAAGACCGAGACAGGCCGGATCTTAATCCCGCTGACTCAGGCAATAAAAACTGAGAAAGGCCGGATCTCAATCCCGCCGAATCAGGTAAAATATAAATGTCCGAGAAAGGCCGGATCTTAATCCCGCCGACTCAGGAAACAATGGCCGAGAAAAGCTGGATATGAATCCCGCCGACTCAGGCAAAAAGACCGAGAAAGGCTAGAGTTTAATCACGCCGACTCAGGCAAAATAAGACCGAGAAAAGCCGGATCTTAATCCCGCCGACTCAGGCATTAAAGACTGAGAAATGCCGGTCTTAATTCCGCCGAGTCAGGCAAAATAAGACCGAGACAGGCTGGATCTTAATCTCGCCGACTCAGGCACTAAAGACCGAGAAAGGCTGGATCTTAATCCCGCCGACTCAGGCAAAATAAGACCGAGAAAGGCAGGATCTTAATCCCGCTAACTCAGGCATAAAGACCGAGAAGTAAGTCGCTAAAGCGCAGAAACTCGACAAAATCCTAAAAAGACACTACGGCGCAAAATACCGAGAAGTAAGACGCTAAGGCGTAGAAACTCGACATAATACTAAAAAGACTCTACGGCGCAAAAGACTGAGAAATCAGACGCTAAGGCGCAGAAACTTAGCAAAATACTAAAAAGACGCTACGGCGCAAAAGTCCGAGAAGCAAGACATTAAGGCGCAAAAACTCGACAAAATACAAAAAGACGCTACGGCGCAAAATACTGAGAAATAAGACGCTAAGGCGCAGAAACTAGGCAAAATGCTAACAAGACGTTACGGCGCAAAAGACCGAGAAGTAAAACGCTAAGGCGCAGAAACTCGGCAAAATACTAAACGACGCTACGACGTGAAAGACCGAGATGTAAGACGCAAATACGCAGAAACTCGGCAAAATACTAAAAATACGCTACGGGGCAAAACTCCAGGAAGTAAAACGTTAAGGCGCGAAACCTAGCAAAAATATCAAAAAAACCGAAGATTAATTCCGGTAACTTGTCCAAGATGACAAAACGCATAAAGTTTCTCTCAAGATGAATCTCCCAAGAAACTGGGAGGTTAATGTTATGCGTATTTTTCGGAGCTTAGAAAAATTGAGGCCCAAGACATATAAAGCCCAATAAATCAACTTTTACCCGCTTTGGAAAGTCAACCCAAACCGGTCAAAAAAGTCAATTGGGCCCGACACAGAAAAGTCAACAGACGCGACCCGGAAAAAGTCAACCGACAAAGTCAACCGAGAGAGTCAACAAAAGTCAACCAGAAAAGTCAACAGTCTGACCCGGTAAAAGACGAGTATGGTCCGTCTAAGAAATATGCCTTCGGGGGTCACCGCTACCCCCGAAGGCTAAAAATTCATGCCTTCGGGGGTCGCCGCGACCCCCGAAGGCCAAAATTCATGCCTTCGGGGGTCGCCGCTACCCCCGAAGGCATGAATTCGAACTCCCCGTCCTCTATAAATACGAGGGCACCCCCGCCACAATCGGCAAGCACTCCTGAAGCCAAAAAACCTATGTTTCCCGTTTATTCATAATTTCCTACTCAAATACTCGACTAATGTTGAGCGTCGGAGCGGGCGACAGAGGACCCCCCCTCTGTCCCCCTCTAGAGTTCACTTTTTGTACTCTTTTTACACGAACGGAGGCAGGTTTTACAAGGAAGATTTTCGGCCCATCAAGACCGAAGATCAAGCTTCAAAGCCCGTTTTGACCGTCATGTAGACATCGGGCCCGGCCCAAAATCAAGACTTGGGCCGCATCAAGTTAATCAATTTTTAGGCATTAACAAGTGATATTAATTTTAGTGTAAAAGCATATACTCGAGTTGTCCAGGATTGAGACGGTATTAACTCAGAGTTTTTCTTTTATAAATAGTTATACCCAAGTTCAACTTACTATGACTTCAATGTACCCAAATTTAACTTTTTTTTCTTTTGGTTTCAATTCATTCCGTGAGTTTGTTCGCTATCTGAATCACCGAGAAATGATGACGGTGGCTTTTTTCTTCTTTTTTTTGTCGTAGTCTCCACCACCGATGATGGCTCGTTCACCATGAACGGATCGGAGGATGAGATCGAGAGTTCTAGAACTTTTAAATTTCATAGAGGAAAAGAAGATAATTGGAAGAAATAGAAGAAAAAATGGATAGAATGAATGGAAGCTATAATAAAGGTCAAAATAAAGTTGAACTTGTGGTTGTGGATATATATGTCACGGAAAGAATAAAAAAATCGGTCTATACCGCCATACAAAATGAGTACATACGTGACCATTAAATTGTCTGTGCCACTAACTGAGTACAAAATGAGTATACATGCCATATGTACCATTAATTTTCTTCTTTTAACTTACTCGGTCCAAACGGCCCCCTTCCAATATTGGAAAAGGAATTAAAATTGGGCAAATTTTTAGATTGAAAAAAACACTAAAATCCATTTATCATTCGGTCTTCCCTAATTAAATCTTCTAAGCAATGATTAAAAAGCCGTGGATAGCCGTGGGTTACCAAAAATTCGAGAAGTGTCAGAAAGAAAAGAAAAAAAAAAACTCGATATGCTGAGCCGTTTGATGAATTGTCGATGAGTTACCAACTGGTAACCAAACACCCGCAATGAAACAGATGAAAAATCGACACCGCTTCCACAACCACAAGTACTCGTTAGGGGTGAATTTTGAGTGAAAAGGAAATGCCAGCAGAACTTATAGTTTTCCGTGACATTTTTAATGAGTTAATTGCGGCAAAAAGACCTAATCTTTGGTCAAATGCTCTGCTGTGTATACAATCCGGTAAATGACGGCAAAAGTACCCAAACTCGGCATTTGGGAGTTGACCGAGAAAATTTGTCCATGTGGCTATTAGCCTTTGCCACATGGCACTTGGCCGCCACGTGGCATGCCACATAATTATTATTTTAAATAATTTAAAAAATAATATTTTTAAAAAAAACTTTTTATTTTTTTTTAAATTAAATTATTTTTCAATAATAACCAATAATGAATATTTAAATATTCATTATTGGTTATTATTATTAAATATAATTATTAATTTTAGAAAAGTGGGTCAAACGAAATAAATAAAGAAAAAAAATCACCGTTCACGGTTCACTCAAGCTCCGCCTCCGATCCGGTTCACGGGTGGAATGAAATCGCTTAATATGTTTAACAATAATAATCATATGATTATTTAACGATAATTTTTTTAAAAAAATAATATATAAATAAAAAAATATATTAAAGAATTATTGTTATATAATGCAAACGCAAAAAAAAATATCATGCAAACAAATAAAAACATTTTTTCATTAAATATAAATATGACTGCTATTTTTTATTAATAAGTGATGTGTATTTAATTATGTTTTGACTTTTTAAACAATATGTATGTGTTTATTGGTTATTATTAAACATATTAAACATTTATATTCGACGAGTGAACCGGATCGGAAACGGAATTCAAGTGAACCGTGAACCGTGATTTTTATTTCGTTCTACTCACTTTTTAAAAATATATAATTTTATCCAATAATGAATTTTTAAATTTAAATATTCAATATTTGTTATTATTGGCAAAAAAAAATTAAAAATTTATTAAAAAAATAAATTTATAAAATAAATTTAATAAAAATTATTTAAAATAATAATAATTACGTGGCATGCCACGTGGCGGTCAAGTGCCATGTGGCATGCCACATGGACAAATTTTCTCGGTCAACTCCCAAATGCCAAGTTTGGGTACTTTTGCCTCTATTTATAGAGATTGTATACACAAGAGAACATTTGACCAAAAGTTGAGTCTTTTTGACGCAATTAACCTTTTTTTATTTGCAGTCAAATTTGCCATTTAAGCATTCAAAACCGTACTCTTTGATTTTCATAGTTATCACGGCCCTCAGAACGGCATTTATGATTCAAAACAGGGTTAATGACGGCAAAAATACCCAAAGTTTGGTCAAAAAACCCCTCGTGTACCCAAAGTTTAAAAGTGGTGGTAAAAATACCCAAAGTCGCATTTAGGGAGTTGATCAGTCCATTTTTCGTAACGCCGTTAACTTACCCGTTAATTATGGCCACGCGGACAAACGTGGATTGCTGACATAACAATTTTTGCCACATAGATGAGCCCAAATCAGCCTCGTTTACGATAAAACAACGAATTAAACCCCTAATAAACACTATTTAATACAACTAATTGAACCCCTAATGATTACACTTAACAAAACAAATTTGTCCACGTGGCCAAAGTTAACCGGTAAGTTAACGGTGTTACGAGAATGGAGTGGTCAACTCCCTAAATGCGACTTTGGGTATTTTTGCCACCACTTTTAAACTTTGGGTACACGAGGGGTTCTTTGACCAAACTTCGAGTATTTTTGCCGTCATTAACCCTTCAAAATATATATACTTATGAAAATATATTATTATTATTATTATTATTATTATTATTATTATTATTATTGTATGAACTTGTATAATGCAAATGGTATTATTTTATATCAGTTTATGGCATCGATAGAATCTTTTCAGTATAAATTAATATTAAGTAGGGTTAATTGCGGCAATAATGTACAACCTTTAGTCAACAGAGGTTTTAGGTCCCCAACCTTTCAAAGTGTGGGAAAAAATACACAACTTTTGTTAAATGTAAAATCCGTTGGTCCTTACGTTAGGGATGTTAAATTTTGCTGATGTGGCATCGTTAAACTGCCAAATGGACTGCCAACTTGTAATATTAATTACATAACTTAATTAATAAGAATAAATTAAATCATATTTTAATTATGATTCAAAAAACAAATTAATACTTTAAATTAAATAAATAATTTTTACTCCCCCCTAAAAATCTAACAGACTCTTCGTCGAACATGACTAAAAATTTTAAAAACGACGAATTATTAAACACGACTAAAATTTGCAAAGATTACATAACGACAGTTTATTAGAAACGACTAAAATTTTGGAAAAACGACCGATTATTAAAAACAACTTTAATTTATAAAACGACATAGTAAAGATGTGAATGATATTGAAGCACGGGTTTAAAATAGGAACTACACGTTAAATAAGTATTGTTCGTTAATTTAAAGTTTCAATTTATTTTTTGAATCATAATTAAAATATGATTTAATTTATTCTTATTAATTAGGTTATGTAATTTATATTACAAGTTGACAGCCTATTTGGCAGTTTAACGATGCACATCAGCAGAATTTAACATTCCTAACGGAAGGACCAACGAATTTTACATTCAACAAACGTTGTGTATTTTTGCCCATACTTTGAAAGGTTAGGGACCTAAAACCCCTGTTGACCAAATGTTGTGCATTATTGCCGCAATTAACCCTATTAAGTATTTTTAAATATCTATATTTACCCGTTTAAATACCAGTTGGAGGTTTTTTTTTTACGGAAATCGGCAGTTGGTAACACGTAAAATTGGAAACTCGGAGTTCAATAAGTCTTATACAATGCAATTACATTTTGTTACTTATCATAGTGTTTGGATTCCATTTCCAAAATGATTTTGCATTTTAAGAATAAAGTTATACAATAAAATAGCTAAAAACTTGATTGGTTATTTTTTTGATAAAATATTTTCTCAAAATACCTTTTTATTTTTTTCTTTTTACACACAAAATAAAAACACCTTTTGAGGTGTTTTCATTTTCTTACTTGTTATAAGAGCTTAAAAGGACATTTTTCCTATTTATTAAATTGTGCTTAATTGTACTTTGTATGCTACATTTTTTTGTTATTGTTAATGTTATGGCTAATTTTGGGCATGATGCATGATTTGGTAGCTTATGATTTTATTAATTATTTTCAATTAACTTATAAGATGAATTTGGTTAATGAAAAATTATTTTTATTATACTAAATTCCTTCGTTTTGTTTCTCATGTATACTTGTAAAAAAAAATATTACAATTCTAACACGTGAAAGAATTCGATAAATATACGATAATTATATTATGAAATAAATATATTATTTTTTTTGTTATAGTTGCATATATTTTCGTATATATTACACTATTATTATTTGAATTTTGTATCTATATCTATTATTTTTATTAATTTATATCATAGCTATAGATAGTTGCATATATATTTATCAATATAATTATTAATATTACTCTCACTGTCAATTATTTCTTATGTTAAACTAATGACAATTAATTTTTTTTTAAATCAATTCTAAAATTAGCCAATTAATTATGTTAACCAATCACATTTTCACAATATTTTTATAAATCTGTTTTAAAAAATAAAAAATACAAACACAAAATGAAAATATAAAATGCTTCCAAACACTATATTTGTAAGAGTCTTATAAAATATTTTCAAAACTGAACAATCCAATTTCGGCCCAGATTGTGGGCAGTCCAAATTAACAAAAGAACAGACCGGGCCACAAAAGGTCAATAATCCAATCACTCCGCGAAATTTTATTACTAGTTTCCGACATCATTATAAGATTGGAAGTTTCGTGATTAACACAAACTGCAAATTCTCAGTCCCAATTACGAGAATCGAGTCCGGGACATGTTTAAGCAAATTGGAACAGGGAAATTCCAAATCCTTGTTACTGTCCTGTTTCATATTTTTTTCAAAATTATTTTTTTACAATATGGGTACCGAGACGTGGATAAGATTTCCTATTTCATGTATTATGAATTATAAAATAGGTTTCCTTCACATTCCAATCACACAAGAATACAACCACCAGTCCACCACAAACAAACCACTTTCTATTTTAAGAACAAAAAGTCAAAAACAGTAATAACAAACAAAACAACTAGATGAGTTAGGAAATCAATTGATGAAGAAATGCACAAGATTAATCTTACAACTATCAATAAAATCTCACCGTCACTGACGCGATCAAAAGGTAACCCGTTCCGACGGTAGAGGAAAGCCCCACAGGGGCGACCTGAGAACACACGGCACATCGCAGAGAAAACCCGCATTGCGGAAATGTTTTCCCGTTTACAATTATTCATGTATTCTCAGGAAACCCCTGTGAGAGTCCTCTACCATTTCTTCCAAAATGACAGTTTTTTTGAAGATTGAGGTGTGAAAAAAGGAGGATTTGGCGAATGAATAAATAGTAATGAATTGGAGTACGGTCTCGTTTGAATGTGTACTACACACTGGGATCATCAGTACACGTTTTGGAATGGAGAGGAGGGCAAATTGGGGAAGAGTACAACTTTGTACTATTATTACTACTACCATTCGTTCTCTATACTTGAACCATTTTCACGACTCTCTGGTTTGGTACTACATGGATTGACAATTTGGTACTTCGTTTGGGAAATACAGAAAAGTATTCTACGTTTTAAAAAAAATGGAATTAATTTAGATTGTAATTTACAAAAGTCGGTAATATTCTATAAAATGCTTGTTAATTCAAGTATCAAATTAATACCCAATAAATTAAGAGATATTGCATGGGATGGCCAAATTGAAATGTTTGATTAGCCAAATAGCAAATCTTTCATTTTTCTTTACAAAATAGCCAAATGGTTATTTAATAACATATTTTATACCTACAATACCCTTTTAACATATTAACGTGTATTAACGTGGTTAATTTGTTTAAAAATAAATTAATTTTTTTTTGAAAAAAAAATAAATATTTTTTTTTTGAAAAAAAAAATTAAATTTTTTGTTAAAATTTTAATCACGATTTTTTATTTTTAAACAAATTAACTCCGTTAATACGTTTATTAACGTGTATTAACGGAGTTAATTTGTTTAAAAATAAAAAATCGTGATTAAAATTTTAACAAAAAATTTAATTTTTTTTTTAAAAATAATTTATTTTTTTTTCAAAAAAAAATTAATTTATTTTTAAACAAATTAACTTTGTTAATACGTTTATTAACGTGTATTAACGGATTTAATTTGTTTAAAAATAAAAAATCGTGATTAAAATTTTAACAAAAAATTTAATTTAATTTTTTTAAAAAAAAATTATTTAAAAAAAAAAAATTTATTTTTGAACAAATTAACTTCGTTAATACGTTTATTAACGTGTATTAACGTGTATTAACGGAGTTAATTTGTATAAAAATAAAAAATCGTGATTAAAATTTTAACAAAAAATTTAATTTTTTTTTCAAAAAAAAATATTTTTTTTAATAAAAATTAATTTATTTTATTTTTAAACAAATTAACCACGTTAATACAAGGGTAATCCGGTCTTTCGTGATTTATTAACGTGGTTAATTGGCTATTTGGCAATATTAATTAAAACATTGGCTATTTGGCTAATTAGAGTTTGAAGTTTGGATATCTGGCTATTTGCCCCATAAATTAATTTAAACTTGATAATATATCTCAAGAGACGTGATATACATGTTCGACTTATCTCTTAACTTAAATGACATGAAGCGGGCTATTGAAAATTTTAGCGTAAGTAGGAGAGATTCACAAATTTTCTAAATATAACGCGCGCAGAAATCTCAAATACGTTATCAATAATTTAAGTAAATATTATCTCGATGATATAATAAAATTTAAATTACGACTTTTACATTATTAATTTATATAAATTTTACTTTATTTTTCAATATTAATAGTCAAATGGTCGTGCTGCGAGCGTCGCGGCCGGAAACAGCCGGGGATGGCTGCAACGGCCGCGAAACTGGTGGCACGGACACGTTGACTATATCTATATAGGCAAAGATTCGGCATATAATCGAAGAAATGCATAACTTTGAAGAAGAAGAAAAAAAAGGAATCTTCTAAAACAATGCCGATACACTTATCCTTTGAGTTTTGTCTGCTTCAAGTCTATGATATTTCCTCTGAAATTTTCAAGCTTTTTCATGAAGAAAGAGAACTAACCGTTGGCTCAGTCATGAGCTTGTCGTTTCACTAGCTCAAGCTTCAATGGCTCTCTCAGTCACCGCATTTTCTCGCAGCCCAGCTATCGAATTTCGACGAAACAGAGTCACACAAAGCAGTCATATAAACCCTAATTGTGTCTCCTTCTGTGAGAGCTCGGTTTCTGAAAATGGGGTTTCGAGACATGTTGCAAGTTTGCTTCACTCCATGGATTTCACTGACCCGGAAGAGTGTAACGAAACCTACGCTGTTGTTCTTCGGAAATGTCGGAAAATCGGAAACTTGGAGCTGGGTTTTCAAGTTCATGCTCACATGGTTGTGTGTGGGGTTGAATTATGTGAATTCATGGGAAGCCAGTTGCTTGAAATGTACTGTAAGCTTGGTTGCGTTGCGCCTGCACGGAAGTTGTTTGATGAAATGACCGAGAGAAACGTGTTTAGCTTCACGTCGATGATGGAGATGTATTGCCGGTCGGGGTTTTATGAAGAGACGATTGCTTTGTATTACGAGATGATTGGCGAAGGAATTAGGCCCGATCACTTTGTTTTCCCAAAGGTTTTCAAGGCGTGTTCGGAGTTGAAAGATTACGAAGTGGGAAAGGATGTTTACGAATACATGATAAGCATCGAGTTCGAGGGGAACGCATACGTTCGGAGGGCGTTTCTGGAAATGTTTGTGAAATGTGGTCGGATAAACGTCGCAAGACGTTTGTTCGAAGGAATCAAATTCAAGGATATCGTGATGTGGAATATTATGATCTCGGGTTATGCTTCGAAGGGCGATTTCAGGAAAGCCTTGAGGTATGTCAATGAAATGAGGGTGAACGGTGTAACGCCCGACCAAGTAACTTGGAATTCAATCATTTCGGGATTCGCTCAAAATAAACGGGCCAGTGAGGGTTTCAGAATTTTATGTGAGTTGAGCGATTCAGAAGATTTCAGACCCAATGTCGTTTCTTATACATCGGTAATTACCGGATGTGAAAAGAGCGGTTTTTTCTCCGAAGCGCTGCAATTGTTTAGGACAATGTTGAAGAAAGGAGTGAGACCGAATTCCGTAACTATTTCGAGCATAGTTTCTGTTTGCACAAAGTTGTCTTTGTCTCGGAAGGGTAAAGAGATCCATTGTTACTGCATAAAGAGAAACGAGTTCAATTCCGATTTACTTGTGGGCAATTCGCTGATCGATTTCTATGCTAAATGCCCGTCTTTAGAAGTTGCTCGCCATATTTTTAACGATATCAAACAAAAGGATGTAGTTTCTTGGAACACAATGCTTTCCGGCTACGCCCTTGCCAATTATTACAGAGAAGCTTATGAACTTCTTTACGAAATGATGAGTCTCGGAATGAAGACGGACATTATTACGTGGAACGGATTGATAACGGGTTTCACCCAAACGGGAAATGCAAAATCCGCTCTTGAATTTTTGCAGAGAATGCTTAGAGAAGATATAAACCCTAACTCAACTTCTCTATCTGCAGCTCTGGCCGCTTGTGCCCAAATGAAGGATTTGAAATCAGGGAAGGAGATTCACTGTTTTTTAACGAGGCACGGAATTGAACAGTTCACTGGTATTGGAAGTGCTCTTATTTCGATGTATTCGAGATGCGAATCTCTTGATCTTTCTTTCTCAGTGTTCGACGAAATCTCTGCTAAAGATGTTGTGATTTGGAATTCAATCATAGCCGCTTGTTCACAGAACAATCAAGGAATCACTGCCTTGGATCTTCTAAGAGAGATGAATCTCGAAAACACGAAACCCGACAGTGTCACGATAATTTCTGTCCTTCGAGCTTGTTCGAGATTAGCAGCTCTGTGCCAAGGGAAGGAGATCCATCAATTCATAATGAGGCACGGGTTCGACCACAGTACCTTCGTGTGGAACGCCCTGATCGACATGTACGGACGGTCCGGATCGATCGAGATGAGCCGAAGAGTCTTCGATTCCATTCCACAGAAAGATCTTGTCACTTGGAACGTGATGATCTCGATGTACGGAATGCACGGATTCGGTACAGAAGCAGTAAACCTTTTTGAACAGATGAGAATTACGGAACTCAAACCGAATCATGTCACGTTCACGAATCTTTTCTCTGCTTGCACTCACTCAGGCCTTGTTGAAGAAGGACATAGATATTTTAAACTGATGAAGGAAGAATTCAGAATGGAGCCAGAAATCGAGCAATACGCTTGCATCGTTGACCTGATTTCCCGAACGGGAAATTTCGACGAGTCTCTAGAGTTCATAGAAAGGATGCCGTTCGAGCCAAACGCAGCGATATGGGGCTCAATATTAGGTGCTTGTCGGATTCACTCTAGCTCCAACGTTGCGGAATTCGCAGCCAAACACCTCTTCGAGCTTGAGCCACAAGTCTCGGGAAATTACGTTCTCTTAGCCAACATTTTCTCGGCATCCGGGAGATGGGACAAAGCTGCCGAGATTCGCACCCTGATGAAGCAAAGGGGAGTGGTCAAATCTCCCGGGTGCAGCTGGATTGAGGTCAAGAGAAAAGTCAACAGCTTCATCGTCGGAGAGGCTTCTCATCCATCGATGAACGCCATATCCGCAAAGATCGAGAGCTTGTTCACGGAGATCAAGAAACTCGGTTATGTCCCTCAAACGGGGTTCGTCTTGAAGAATTTTTGTGAAGACGAGAAGGAGCTGAGCCTCTGTGGGCACAGCGAGAAGCTCGCTTTGGCATTCGGACTGATCAGCACGCCGGCTCGGACACCGCTGAGGATAATCAAGAACTTGCGGATTTGTGGGGATTGTCACACTGCGGCGAAATTCATATCCATTGCTGAAGAGAGAGAGATCATCATGAGGGATAATTACAGGTTTCACCACTTCCATAAGGGTGTGTGTTCTTGTGGAGATTATTGGTAAGGATTGATGAGCAATTATTTTGATTTTTTGGTGGGACTTAATTAATAAGACACAAATTATTTTGGCGAAAGGTTTAATATTGTAGATATAGTTTTGATTCTGTAAATTGAGGAATAGGGGTATAAAATATAAAGTGACATTTCATATACGAATTATGTTAGTTTCTGTTAATGATTTTTTTTTTTTTAAGAGGGCATTGAAATTTAAATGGATAAATTTCATCTAATTCCTCCAATGGAACACTGCCACGTTTACAATAATTATACGTTTATATATAATATATATATATATGGCTCGTGAGTAATGAAAACATTTAACTAAGCTTGATTGACATAGTGATAACTCTACTATATACCTCTCTAAAAGGTCACTGGTTCAAATTTCATGGGAGCGTGCCTCTTTTACATATTGTAAACTTGACCAGTAATATTACGTGTTCTTATACTGAATATATTAGTAATATGATAGTGCATTGTAATATCTACATTCTTTCTTAATAATGAAACAGTTGAAACTGATTAATAGATTATCAGCAAACAAACACGTGTCAAGATGTTACTTGCTGAGATAACTGATAAGATATAACTTGTAAAAGGCTATTGAAGAAATTGCCTTTTAACAAAAATCGTAGTCATCTCAAGCACTACTAAATGGACCTTAAAATTAATGTATTGTTCGTTTCTTAATGTACTTTTTGGAGACTAAAGAGGATTTGATTGTTTATAGCCAAAAGCAAAACAAACCATGATAAACTTGATGATTAAGTAAGCTCCATTTTTTTGTACTATACTTAGAATTTTCTTTTGTATTTGTTAATCTCATTGAGATTTTTATTTTGTATTAGATTGTCTCGCAAAGAATGTTATTACGTTATAAACTTATTACTATGTATTATTTGTTGATGAACATTTAATATTAATTTTTTTCTGAACCTTGAAATTTTTACTATTTCTGGTACAAGCGTCTGACATAAATAAAGACAAATTTATCTTCTTCTCTTTTTTTTTTACTAATCAAATATTTGTTATGTAGTTGTTACAGTATCTACTTAACAAATAAGATAACAGAAAGAGTAGCTTCTTTTCCTAACACCTGAAAATTCTAAAATGTTCCGTTTTGATTCGATTTGACCTAGTTAAAAAATTTCAACAAAAAAAATAAATCTTTCTCTACTTATGACAATCTTTTTTCGACAGCCCGGCTTTTACTATCCTTAATTACGCAAGTAACATTTGACTATGAAAGTAAAATTTGTCTAGATTAAAAAAAAGGAACAAAACCATTAAACTAGCATAGGCATGGAAAAAAATCCAACACATATAGCATCTAAATTTACAAAATAATATCCTTGACCCAAATATACACATTGACATGTATTTAGATTTTTGGATCATTCATAAGAACAACATCAATCACTTGAATAGATCACTTGTTTATGCTTGTTTCACTTGATTTGATTTAGGCTCTTCTTTTAAGTAAAAGATATGAGGCCAGGTATCTCGCAAAGTGATCTCGAAAGCCAACAGAGTTGGCAGCCAAAAGATACCATAAGAAATGAGTCATTGAATAAGATAAATGAAAAATATCATTGTTTATTTTCTTTTGATATGCTCTTATTGGCTGATTTCCCGTGGTCGCCTCTTCTGATTTCTCTTCATTTTCTTTTGGTTTGATCCTCGCAACTTCTCTATTTCGGTTTCTTTATGTTTGTCCCTTTTAGTTGATTCTTAGATGGTTAAGAGTGAGGAGGCGAGTCACAAGAATTGTGCACCGAGATTTCAACCTCTTGCTTATGTTTTTAATTTGTTTAAGCTTTTCCACAATTGAAGGTTCGGTTCAAACTGTTCCTCGTTTTAACAATTCTGTGCAAGGTGAAACTGAAGCTGCATCCGGTATCGGAGGTCGAACGACGGTGAGTCCGAGTGGGATATTCGTAGCAAAATATCATATTTTTAATTTTGTAGACAACATTAATGTTGGGCAAGGTGTAATTGACCATTTTTATTTTTAATTAGACCTAAGGATTCACGGGTCTTAAGAAATTAATGGTCGTGCTTCACATAGAGGTCAAATAAAAATATTCTTTATTTAAATCATGTTCCAATTTAATTATTCTATTGTTGCTTAAACCACGAATTGAGTGAAATAATGTTGTTCAATTGGAAACTACCACATGATCAAAACATTACGTCGTTGGATTTGTCGATCGTCTTGCACAAGAAATATAACAAATTTCACACCCGAAAACCTGAAATAAAAAAAAAAACAAGCATAAATAAGACATTGAAGTCTAAGAAGACAAAACAACCCTAAGAATCTTGGACCAATAATAATAATAACATTAGAGCTTAAATTTGATTATTTTCGAAGGACACAAAGACAAACATTTGGTCTCCCTCATGAATAAGACAACAACATTTTGCGCACAATACTCTCTCAAAATGGTTCCGTTGTATTACGAGTAATTGGTTTTAATGCCCTCCAACTTGTCGTCCAAAGTTTAATATTCGACAGCAATGCCCCATATAGTAACAAATAAATAGCACGGTATACTCTTAACCGTTGAAAATGACCAAGAAATGTGAACTTATGAATATTAAGATACTATATTACAAGATTATTGTGAAACAACCAACTGAGATTAGCTTGAGTTTTGACCGAGGATTTGAACTTTTATGAGATCTATAAGGACTATAGTTGCTAAAAATTGAAATTTAGTAGCAAACTACTCAAGCATGTAAAGTTCAGAGGCATTTACCGCTTTATCTTTATTTTAATTAATAATAAAAGAAAAAGATTAAACAAATCCTGATCTTTCACTCAACAAATCCAGCTTTTTTAATCCCATAATTGAGCTGCTGATTTGGCCACCACTTAATTTGAGATAAGAAGGTGACACAAAACCGATAATTATCTTCTCTTTTTCACTACCAAAGTCTTTTGCTTATAACTAAATCAAACTCATTAAGCCTTTGAACTTTGTTTTGAACAAATATTGATGCCCTTTTCTATATATATTTCCACGACCAAACTCTCTCTTCAATTCAACCACAAGAAGAAACAAGCTCGTATAATCCTTGAAATATGGAAACTCCCAGTGAAATTAGCTATTTAAGCGCTCCGGCGAGTCCTACGAGCGTTTGCAGCCTCGATTTCTATAGCGCGCCAACGAGCCCCATGTCGGAGCCATCACACAGCTTACTCGGGTTTATAAGCGGCCCAAAGACGCCGTTTCTCATCGATACCGACTTTGAGTTCGATACAAGTCGTCGTTTCGTTGGTGGATACGTGTCGGAGCCTGAAAACCCGACTGAGAGCGTTGAGATGGGTCTTTTCCGGCTGAATTCTGCTCCGAGCATGGCCTTTGCGGACGAGCTGTTTTGTGATGGCAAAGTGGTGCCTCTCGCTCCTCCACCCGGTAATCTCAAACCACCCCCGGGTTTTTGGGATGAAAGCGGCTCGGTTGGAAAAATTGGGTCGGTAGTCGCGGTGAGTGAACCGAGGTCTCCTCGCTCAGTTATTGGGAATCCATTTTCGAGGCCGTGCTTGTGGAACGACGAATTTGACCCCTTTGTAACGGCCCTCGAGAACGTTAAAGAGGGCGAGAATAGAGAGGGGAATTTGGTGGGAAAACTTGGTAGTCGGGTCGGGCCGAGCGAGTACTACATGGGCTTGCTTAAGCTTCAAAATGTCGTGGATGCGGGTTTCAACCCTAACCGATCAGGAAAACCCAACCGATCCTTTTCAGCCAGACTTACAAGTGCATTGAAGCTATGGGCCGAAGACGAGACAAGCCCAAATCACGAGACGGGCCAAAAGTCACCTAAACAAGAGAGAAAGGGCCCGAAAAGCCCGGCCAAGCCGAAAGGCGTTGTGTTCGCGAGGCGCGTAAGGATAGCTCGGGAGAAGCTCAACGAGCGGCGGGCCAAATCGGAGAGCGGGCCTATTAGGAGGCAAAACAGCCTCATGAGGCTTCTATTTAGGGGCTCATCAAGTGGAAAGGAGAGTGTTTGTGAGAATAAGGGGCAAAAGCATGAGATTGGGGCATTGTGGAAGCCAACATTTCTTAGGAGATTGAGCTTTAGGTCCAATGGGAAAACTCATTACAATAGGGACAAGAAGATTGTGTCACGTGTGGCCAAAATGACCCTCATTCAGTACAGATCTAGGCTTTCACTTTGCATGGGATATGGGCCTTGAATGTCCCAACTTCACGGGCTTTGAAAGAGGCCCAAACTTTACCAAGGATATGTACATGATTGTGATGTATTTAGTACTTAGTAGAAGTCTTGTATCGATGAAAATAATATTGTCGTTTTATTTGTTTTGGATGTAAATAACTATTGTAGCACGTTTTCTATTATTGTTCCATAGTCAATTTAAATATCCAATTATCGGTAACGAGAAGTACCTTTTTTTTTGTCCGTTTCAAATGTAAATTGTAAACACATGCTAAAACATTTCCTTTGGAGCATACAATAATATATATATATATATATATATATATATATATATATTAAAAAAGTTCTCTAGCTAAATAACCAAACCAGAAAAACTATTTTGCGAAATAGCTAACCTTTTGTTAAAATTGCTAAATAGCCAACCAACCATGTTAATAAATCTCAAATGACTTTATTACCCTTATAACTAAATAAATCAAATAAAATCAGAATATTAATTAAATGATTAAAAAAATCATTTTTCAACCTTTTTTTTAGGAAATTTGAATTAATTAAGGATTTTGAAACAAATTATTCGATTTTTATTTCTCTCTCATAGGTCGACGACTACGATCTCCTTTTTCTCTCAAACGCCGACGAGCTGCTTCACCACGACGGACGACGACGAAACCAGAGGTCGACAAGCTCTTTTCTCTCCCAAACGCCGACGAGTTCTTTTCTCAACAGGGTTTATCAACATGGTTTATTTCTCTTTCATTGTTCGTGCCTTTGATTATCAACAAGGTTTATTCTCTCTCATTGTTCATGCCTTTGGTTAATTCACAAGGTTTATTTCTCTCTCATCTATATATATTTGGAAATTGGATCAATCAAAACCCTGTTGATATTGATTAATTTGGTTGATTCACGTTTTTGTTATATATTAGATTGTATTAATGTGGTTAATTCACGTTTTTGTTAGTTATTAAGTTGTATTAATGTGGTTAATACACGTTTTTGTTAGATATTAAGTTGTATTTATGTGGTTAATTCATGGTTTTTGTTAGATGTTAGATTGTATTAAAAGCCTGCTAAAGAACCTAGTAAATTGCACTACACTCACGCACTTATTTTCGGGAATGTTGTTAATTCACGTTTTCATAAATAGCTGGAATTATTATTTGGTTATTAATTAAAAAAGAATATTATTATTTGAATAACACGTTCAAATGTTTGATTATTTAATTAATGAGAATATACTATCCATATTTATATGAAAATAGTCAGCTAACATGATGAACACAATCTCACGTGGATATTATTTGATTTTTTAACTAATTAAATAATTAAAAACAAATTTGAATAATATGCATAATAATATGTAATTAGTTATCAAATTGATACGTGATTAGCCACATTTATTGGTTCTATTTTAATTTTTAAAATTTTTAATTTTTGAAAATTAAAACTCGCGTATAAATTCAACCATGCGTATAATTTTTGTTAAAATTTTTAATCACAATTTTTTATTTTTAAATAAATTAATTTAGTTAATATGCGTTAATATAGTTTTTCTGTAAAACAAGTAAATGTTCTTATTTTTAAGAAAAATTAACTTTGTAAATACACGTTAATATGTTGTATCGTTGATTTTCCATAAAATAATTTTTGAAAACAAATCGTATAAACTGTAATTTTCCATTTTGATTTTTGAAAATTTTAATTTCTTAAAAATAAATCGTGATTAGCTGTAATTAGGCACGATTAATTAATTTCCTTTTTAATTAATTACGAAAATAATAATAAAAATAGGTTAATTAAAAGGGTATTATAGGTATAAAATCTGTTATTAAATAGCCACCTCATCAATTGGCTATTTTGCAAAAAAAAAAAAAAGGTTGACTATTTGATTAATTAAACGTTTCAATTTGGCTATTAAGAGCCATTTCTCAAAACAAAACAAAAAAGCTACAACATTTTCTTAGGCCTTTATCACACGCCTATATTTTATAACGAATCATATGTTTTACTTTTTTCTCTTCACTATAAATATATATATATATATATGGGTGAGTAAACGGGTTGGCTTATGTTGCCCGTGCTTTTTAAGAAAAAAATCAAAGTACTATAAGTTAATAGTGGCGATGTATATTCAAAGTTTCAAATTGTATTCAATTGAAGCGGCTTAAACTTAAAGTTTTTTCTTTTAAAAAAAAGTGGAATATATATCGGGAAACTTGATAAAATAACGCTCATGTTTACACGTATTGATAAAATAACACCTAAAGCTTCTTATTTAATAAAATAGCACTTTCAATATTTTTTTGGACATGAAAACCCTTAATGAACATGCACCGTTAATGAGGGTCATCTTTCTGCCTTTCTCTCAGAGAGAAAGCCTATTTTCCAAGCTTCGAACTGCTTTATGAATTTGGAAATCATAGGGGAAAAGACCAAATTCTCGTGTAGATTGTCTACGTGAGACAAAAGTATAAAAAAATATAACACAATTTTTAAATGTAACAAAATTAAACTTAACATATACAATCCAAGAGTAGAATCAACCATCGTGAAACAAAATAATTAATTTTTTGAGTAGTTTGCACAAACAATGTTGGAATGCTCTCAAACTTGTTGCAAGTCTAATCTAGAGGTATATTGGGGGGAAATGTTAAAAAAACAATCACAATGGATGAATAGACTTTACAAATCAATATGTATACTACAAAATTAATGGGTAAGTTATACGAATTTTTGTAACAATAATAATCTTTCCATTCCCAGGTTCGTAAATCGATAACTGCTTTGCAAATTCTCAGGTTTCAAGTTGACTTTGATGTTTGTCATAATGTTGACTAAGCTCGATTTAATTTATCTTCTCTTTCAAAGAGGCTTCTTGTGTTCGAGGTTTTGTTGGCTTCCTGAACTTATCTATTTGTGCTCTCTTCGAATTCTTTATCGTCATCTTCTAGTTACTTTGCAAAGCTTGCAGACTTGTAAAATGTGGTTTATTGCAAAATCTAGTTTATTGCAGGAGTCATTCTATCTTCCTCGTTGCATAGCTTTTGCAATACCGTACTGCATGCCCAAAAAATTCCCCATATTAATGATTCACTTAAGGCCCCGGAAAGGGTTGGATCAGCCCTAACCATATGTGTCTATGATTGTGATATGAATGACATCAATTATAAACTTTGATATTCTGGATTCTCTTGAAGCAACAAAACTATTTAAAACGATTGTGGGCACCGACTTATTTGAAGAGTCGAATATTATACCATTGGCAAACGATGTTGTGAAGGCATCAAAAGGACTACCTCTCTACATTAGGACAGTCGTTAATTCACTTATTGATAAAACAATGCTAATTGGCAAGATGCTCTTGTACAGGTTCAGAAAATTTCACCAAGTAATAAGGTTAGAATTCTAGAAGACGTCTACGAGAAAAAGGCCGAGTTTTGGTTCTCTGAAAAGTGGTGAAGCGAAGAACTTGTTGGCTTTGTTTAGTTTATTTGCTGAAGATATGATTATTGGAGTTGACGAGATAATGCCTCTTTGTGTAGGTTAGTTCTCATTTGAAAACGTAACTATTGTGGCGGAGGCAAGGAATAGAGTTTACACTTTAAACGGTATGCTTAAAGACCGGAATTTGCTAGTAGACGGTGTCAACAAAAATTATGCAAGAGTTCACAAGGTTATAAGTGACTTTGTTATATACATCAGGTTGGCATAGTTTCGTCGTAGACGAGAGATTGGAAGATTGCTTGAGTAGAAATAGTCTCAAAGATGCAGGAGCCATATCGCTGTATTGCCCTCCCGACTACTGCAATCTTCCAGGATTACAATTGAAATTACCAACAAGACCGGAATTTGCTAGTAGACGGTGTCAACAACAATTATGCAAGAGTTCACAAGGTTATAAGTGACTTTGCTATATACATCAGGTTGGCATAATTTCGTCGTAGATGAGCTATTGGAAGATTGCTTGAGTAGAAATAGTCTCGAAGATGCAGAAGCCACATCGCTGTATTGCCCTCCCGACAACAACAATCTTCCAGAATTACTATTGGAATTACCAACAAGACCGGAATTTGCTAGTAGACGGTGTCAACAACAATTATGCAAGAGTTCACAAGGTTATAAGTGACTTTGCTATATACATCAGGTTGGCATAATTTCGTCGTAGATGAGCTATTGGAAGATTGCTTGAGTAGAAATAGTCTCGAAGATGCAGAAGCCACATCGCTGTATTGCCCTCCCGACAACAACAATCTTCCAGAATTACTATTGGAATTACTAAAGTTGGAACTGCTTAGTATAAGGTCTCAAATAGTTATTCCTATTGAACCTATTCGGACCGTGGATTTTCTACAAAATTGCTTGAATCTTAAAGCCTTGAATATTGAAACTTTATTATCAGATTAAGCTAAAATTGCAATTTAGGTATTTTTTTAAATTGGAGTTTTTGACTCTTCGGGATTGAATATTGAAACTTTATTATCATATTATGATCACATGCTTATGCCAAGTCCTTCTCTCATTAGTAGGGGAGATCTTAAAAACGTGGTAGTTACGAAATGCCATAAGTTGAAGTATCTATTTTCTTTTGTCATGGTCGAGAGGCTTGTGAATCTAAATAAACTAGAAATCGGCGACTGCTGCGAGTTGGAATGCATTGGCAGCGAATGAAGATCAACAAATTGCAGTTTCTGAAGGTACTTTGTTTCCTAAACTGAGTTGGCTTAAGCTCGATGACCTTCTGGTTATTGAAAGTCTTTTTTTGGATCCGATCGACGTGTTCGATTTTCGAACTCGCATAGCCGCATAATGAATTGTCCCGAATTGAAAGAATTTTCCGATGAACATTGTCTCTCTACCGTAGCGGGGGCCACCCTCACTCAATCGGAAATCGTTTTACTTAACGCAACAATGTACATATTAGGATAATAGTATGTATTTAAATATATGTCATTCCTAGACTAATAATCATCTAGTGTAGTGGAGTGTGACAACCTTTGTAGTTTTCGCCTTCTAATTTGACAAGGGTTCGATTCCTAACATCTATATTATACAATCAACTCTTCAATATTGTTGACAAGGGTTCGCCTTCCACTTGACAAAGTGTAAAAGTATTTTACAATTAACTCTTCAATATTGTTGCACCAAATATGAAGCCATAATCTTAACAAATACATTGCGCATAACAAGGAGCACAAACTAAGCATACCTCCCACCAATAATAATAAAAACAGGCACATCTCAGATTTCAGCTTCTAAATTGTAAATATTACCGGTTTCAATTAAAAAACTAGTTTTGAATTCCATTTCTCAAGAACCAGACAGGCCTTTCAGTTTTAAAATTGCAAAAAAAAAAAAAAACGGAAGGAGTTGCATCGGTTTCACTCCATAACACAAATACCAAAACAAGTCAATCCAATCCAACTATTGTTTTGAGGCAATTTTTATTGGAGTTTCTTTCATACGACAAAGACCCCTTTCTCTCAATGCATCTTAATTACTAAAATAAATAATTAGGATTTTTATATTAATTTGTTAGTGTTAAAAAAACTTTCTCTTTGTACGTATTGACAGCTCATTTTCCATTCCCACCATTGTTACAGACTAACAGTGTTGAGTTGGCTATGTACGAAAAACAACTTTTATGCTATATAACAAGTGTAAAAATATTGTACAACCAACTCATCAATAATATTGCACCAAATTTGGAGCAATAATACTAATAATATACATACATTTTGAATCACAAGAAGCACAAACTCAGGCCCTTCTCAGGTTTCAGCCTCTGCATTCTCGTAGAACCTTGTGTCACAAGAAACCCTATTCCAAGCTCTCAGTGGGCCAAAGCCGCTTCCAAGTGGAGACCTCAGCCTCGTTACCGAGCTTCCTGATCCCGCCATAAAACCCGTCGGCCTCGTTTCCTTCCTCTCGGTGGTCTCTTCGGCTGATTGTCGTGTGTCGCCACCGAGATCCCGGCGTGTAGTGATTGAAATCTAGGACAACAGTGTCTGCAACAAGAAAGTCAACCATTTAGGATTTGCTCAAAACTATCAAGTCATAAGGTTTTACTAATGAATATATTAATTTGTAATTTGTAAGTCATTACATACTCATTTTAGTTTATAAGTTAATTTTAGAAAATAAAAATATCTCAAAATATCTCTTCTTTTTAATGTCGATTTAAACGGATACTGTGTCAAAAACATGTACCCGAATAATAACAGTTTATATTTGAAGACCGATTTTGGTTTCCATTTCTCAAAACCAGAAGCTTTAAAACCGGTTTCACCCCGTAAAATGAATACTAAAACAAGTCAATCTAACTAGTGTTTGAGGAAATTTCATTAGAGTTTCTTCAATGACAATGACCCTTTTCTCTAAATTCATTAATTTACTAGAAAAGTTGAGCTGTTCATTATGTGTTACAAAAAAAAAATCACCAAAAAGAAAGGTTAGAAGTAGGTGAAAGAGGATTTGAGAATAGGCACCAAGAACAGAAATGTGACCACATCTAGTAACTTGCTTTTAGAACAACCAATTCTCCACTATGCAAAAACCTCTTTCACAAAATGGCAAAACTTGGTTGGCATGAAAAGGAATATGGCAAAGCCAAAGCCCTCGGTGGGCCCCACCCCACCACAATGTTCGAAACGAAACAAAATCTTCTTGGAAACTACTCATGAAAAATCAACAAATTTAAATGATTAATACTTCTAAAAAGACAAAAAGAGAGCTATACAAGGCAAATCACAAGGATGGAACATGGGGTTTCACAAAATTGTTGGCTGTTTTTCTTTTCAAAGTATATTAGTTTGAAACAGCTAATAAGTCTTGTTTTATCTATAATTAGGGTACGGATGGCCTCTTCAATTTTTCCTTTTTATATTTGCCTCCCATCAATTTACAACATTGTCTTTTGGAAGCAAATCTTTCTCAAATTTATCAATTCGCATTAAACAACTTCAACTTATTGTTTGGATCATATCATCAACATCATTTTGTTATTTCAATATAAATTTTTAGAGTTAAATATTAATGAAATCATCCGGAATATACACTGATATGTAAATTTCCGAGGGTCAAGCTAATAATTAATTAAACCGAGGGGTCAGATGCTAAAAATTAAAGTTGGAGAGGCTTTAACGTTGGTTAACAAAGTTCTTGAAAGGGAGTTCAGACGATAAAAACAAAGTTTACAAATGCTAATTAACAAAAGTTGAGGGGCATAGATGGCAATTACCAAAAGACTACGATAAGTTAAAAAACAAGAGGAATTGAGAAGGTTGTGACGACAACGAATTAAATGAGAGCCCCCACAAAGCACAAAGATTCCAATTTGGCCCAAAAAAGGAGAGACTCAAGTTCTCTCCGTGTGGTTGGCCATAAATATTGTGCTTAGAGACACAAGTTATCGCTATGTTGGTGGAAAATACGACACATTGACACTGATATGTCTCAGGGTCCAATCAAAATTATTATAAAAAAATAAAATAAAAAAGCAATGTGGTCCAATCTTTTAAATACCATAAAAATATGATAAAATAAAATAATAATAATAAAAACCTTTACGTTCACGTCATCCACAAACTTGAAAATCAATAATAAATAACATTGGAAAAAAAATAGACTGATAATAACGAAGAAAAGGAAAGCAACTATGTATTGTTGTTGCAAGATTCCTCAAGCTTTGTTTTTGTAAGAAAACTTCTGGTTTAGTTAATTCCAAATTGTTTTACAAAAAAAATATCCACTCTTTTTAACATTACTGTTTTACAAAAAATATATATATATATATATATCCTGGATTATTTAAATTTTTTATTTAAAAATACTAATATAATATACCCGTCAGATGTGGGATGGATCCAGAAAAAATGATCGGTACGAATAGTTATATACTTTTAATAACCTATAGTTTTTTTTTTCGATATTATTCAGAACCACCGGCTAATTTTGTAAAGTTGAATTATCGATTATCGGTGGTTTGAACCTGGATCTAAATTATTAAATCCTTATTAATCTAAGAAAACAAGTAAATAAATGAGAATAAAACTCACCACTATCATGGCATGTACAGTAATTTTGATTCCCATCACATGGTTCCAAGTGACCAACCATTCCATACCACCACCCTGCAAAAATCACACATGTTTTCATCAAATTCAAAGAGCAGCCAACAATGGAATGGAACACTCAATCTCAATAGTTTATATGTTTATCCATATGTATGTATGACGTGTAGAATCATCTCTCTCTCTCATCATATCAGGAGAAAGAGAGAGAGAGAGAGAGAGGAATAACAGTAAAGAAGAAGCACCAACCATATGGAAACTCCTTGTTTCTTCTCCATTGAATCTCGATGTGATCGCCGGGGCGTAGTTCGTGCAAGCACTCGGAGACGTAGAGATCGTGCGGAGGCGTTTCGACCACCGGAGCTCGGAGCCTCCCCCATGGCACGGAAGTTTCTATGGCCATTGCTCTTCTTCCATGGGGTGGATACCTAAAATCAAATTCTTTTAATTATAAATAAAAAAATAAATAAAAAATCTACCAAGATAAGTCTACGATGACAGCACTTCTTAAGAGCGGAACGTTTCTCATCAGAAAAAAAATAAAAAAATATGTCGTGGAGTTCGAGCACCATATCTCAAATCAA
Source organism: Parietaria judaica (assembly GCA_954871525.1). Classification (NCBI taxonomy): domain Eukaryota; kingdom Viridiplantae; phylum Streptophyta; class Magnoliopsida; order Rosales; family Urticaceae; genus Parietaria; species Parietaria judaica. Next base: position 25,891,775 of record OX940860.1, on the reverse strand, counting down.
AGACATAAGTTCGAATGCTTAATGATCGATACCTGGCTTGGAAGGTGTCATTCTTCGAGTCATAACTGACCTCCGCATCGTAGCATGACAGCATAAACCCGACATGCCCGTTCTGTAATTACACATCTAAATGTTAATAAAACTACAAATCGAGCGGTTCCAAACGTCAAATTATCGAGATTTGTCTCATCATTTGATTGTTACTTAATATATATAGCTCTAATCAAACCATCAAATACTCAGTGCAATCGAGCACTCTACGTAATTACCGAGATTTGTTCCTTTGTTTGATTGTATTAATCATATCCTTTTGATCATATAAAACATATATATATATATATATATTGCATACCTCTCTGTTGTAAACTTGAGCTGGGAAAGAGAATTTCCCAGTCTCAAGAGCAAGGTACCAAGCCATGACCGAATCAACAGGCAAAGGGTTCATTCTCTGCTTCGAGCTCTTCTCGAACCCGTCATCGTCGATTCCGCCATTGCCGAGACCTTCGTCGACCTTCGATCTGATCCAAGAGAAAGGCCAGCCCAGAGACAGAAGCCTCATCAGACCCCTCTGCCTCCCCTGCTTGAAGCTTCCCGAATCGGGCTTCGTCGTCGAGATGCGCCATTGCCACACCTTCCGAGCAGCTTGGCCGATGAGGAAGCCCCACTTGGCCCTCATGTGCCTCTCCCAGAGCCTGTCGGCCACGCACCTCACGCGCATGGCGGAGCAGACGCCTGCCATGGAAGCCAGGCTCCGCGGCGGAAGCTTCTCGAGAATGCAGTCCAGCGCGAGCTCCGGGAGGTCGAGGAACGTCGTCGTTTCGGGCGCGAAGTCCTCGACGCTCTCCACCCTCGCCGAGAGGGCTTTGCGCTTGAGGGGGGCGTTCATGGCGGTCAACGGGGAGGTTTGACTTATGCGGGGTTTGGGGAGAGCGAGAAAGACTAGAGCTTTGAGGAGCAACAATGGCGGATTTGGTGGGTTGGGAGGGAAGGAGAGAAGGGGCTTTAAGAAGAGGAGAATGAGAGGGACACAAGTGATGAACAAGTAGAGTGGCATGAGAGAATCATCAAAATAAATAAATAAATCATTTATTTATTTATTATTTTGCTTCTTGGTTCTTTCTTCCTCTTCTCTTGGGTTGGTCAAATTTGAGGAGTTTGTAAATTATTTATTTATATATAGTGGAAATTGGAAAAGGAAGAAGCTTGTAGTTGAATAATCGTCTCATCCTTATTTCTTTGTGTTAAATGATGTAGAAAATGAAGAGATAAATGTGGGATCTTGAACACAACACAACAATGCAACCCCACTTCAATTATTTATTTATTTAATTAAATTAATATTTTAAAGGAAACCCAACAAAAATAACGAAGAGGGGCCTCACTTTACTTGAGAAGAAGAAAAAAATGGGGCTTCTAGTTTAATGGGGAACAAAATGGAGCTTCTAGTTTAATTAACCAACCAATCTAGATTCTAGAATAAGAAAGCATAAGACCACTTAGATTAATGAATAATGTTTCAATTTTTATGAAACCTACCAAATTAAAAACGAAAAAATTCCAAGATGGGTATCACTCTATTAAATCACTTTACTTATGAAGAGAAAAAAAAAATGAGCGTCTAATTTGAGAAAATTTGGGTGGGCGGTGAAATTTTACCAATCTTGAACTCGATATAGGATAAATGACCACTTAAATTAATGAATTATGTTTTACCAAAAATAAAAGATGGGCATCACTCTATTAAATTACTTTTAAAAAAAAAAAGAGAAAATAAAAAAGAACTTCTAATTTGTTGGAAATTTCTGTGGGCAATGAAATTAACCAATCTAGAACTCAAAGAGCATAATTGCATAAAAAAAAAAAAAAAAGACCATTCTTTCCTTATATTCCTCCACTTTATGAAAGAAATAAAAATTGGCTTATTTTACAAGGAGAACCCAATCGTACAGACACATAGGACAGGTGTCATTCCGAGAGAGGATGGTGAAGAGATTAAAATAGAGATTCCAAATTGATTAATTTTTGCTATAAAGAAATGGGGTTGAATTGGATGAACCAAAGCAAGGAAGCTTAATGGAGAGAGATGTGGGGCACTAAGATCTCATATGGGCTCTCTGACACCTGGACTTCCCAATAAAACCAAACATAATTGAAGATAAGTCTAGATGCAAAGACCCATATCTTCCAAATCTATCTTCACTTTTAACATTTCTTAAACATAAATTTAATTTAATTTAATTTTTGTTTGGAAATAATAAGGTGACAAGCAAAACAAAGCAGGAGAAGCAGATCCGAATATTTGGGATTGAATGGGAGAATATTAGGTGAACCCAACAACAACAACAACACACAACCTAAGATGTCAATATTGAATTAAACGAAAAAATGACTTCAAAAGAGGACAAAAGACAAAGATGAGGGTGATCTTAAAAAGTTCTTGGTGAGTATTTTTACTTTGGTTAAATTGCCGCTAATGTACCCAATGTTTGATCGGCTGCGGATTATGTACCCAATGTTTATTTTCGACAGCTAATGTACCCAAACTTGATTCTGTTAGATTTTTTCGTGTTTTCCGTCACTTGACCGTCAGCAAAGTGATTCCTCCTCTGTATGTACAATTTTAGTATTTTTGGCATAACTCACTCATTTTTTGTCCAAATTTTATGCACGACCTATGGTTGGAAAGATAAGAGATAGATATACAACTTTGGTGTTTTAAGTTTTGTAAAAAAAAAAAGTTTAAAAAAATACAAAATTCCAGTTACAACGTAAAAATGGACATTAGTGTAATGCAAAATATTTGTTTCGAGCAAATTTTAATATACTTAATGACTTTTTCTGATAAAACGTAAAACTAAAACATTGTAGATAAATTATTTATCTTTCCAACGGTAGTTTATTTATAAATATTGGGAAAAAATGAGTAAGTTATGCCAAAAATACGAAAGATTTTTTCACATCATATCTTTCATATTTTTGACATAACTCACTCATTTTTTGTCCAAAATTTATAAATAAACTACCTTTGGAAAGATCAAAGATTAATATACAACTTTGTCGTTTTACGTTTCATCATAAAAAGTCATTAAATATATTAAAATTTGCTCTAAACAAATATTTTGCATTAAACTAATGTCCAGTTTTACGTTGTAATTGAAATTTGGTATTTTTTAAAAACTTTTTTACAAAACTTAAAACACCAAAGTTGTATATCTATCTCTTATCTTTCCAAGTGTAGGTCGTGCATAAAATTTGGACAAAAAATGAGTGAGTTATGTTGAAAATGTGAAAAGTGTACATATAAAGGAGAAATCACTTGCTGATGATCAAGTGACGGAAAACATGAAAAAATCTAACGGAATCAAGTTTGGGTATATTTTTTGGGTTTTTCGTTGACTTTTTTCGATCTCGGGGTGCGGAATAACCCGAGAAGTCATCGAAACAATAAGATCTAGATTAAATACGATAATCAAGATAGAGATTCGAGTGTTACCAAAAATTGGTACTTTTGCCAACTGTACCAATAAATGCATATTTGGGTTCTGTGGCGTGCTCGGGATTCGGATCTCAGCCTCACAATTGCGAAGCCTCTATATCGTCCACCATGTCGCTGCGGGAACGTCTCTAAGACCAGAAATCCTCCTCGATGAACAACTAGGTTAATCTCGGGGATTGAACGACGAACCGACGGGAGCACGGGAGGGGGAATTCGGCCTCTAGGGTTTTGGCTAGAGGGAGGTCGAATTCTTTTCTTTCTCTGATATGTGGCATGCGAATTTTGGCCTCCCTGTGTGGCTTAAATAACCCGCAGGGTATAATGACCTGATGGGCTTTTGGGCCCAGTGACAGGGTTAAAGCTCATTAGGTCATAATTAATTATTACTAATTAATTACCGGGACTGCCATAAATTCCGTTACCTTAATTGTGGTCGGGTCGGACCCAAAAAGTCCAACGGACTCAAATCCCGATTTCAGGCCTTTCCTACAATATTAACCATCAAAAATAAACATTGGGTACATAATGCGCAACCGATCAAACATTGGGTACATTAGCCACAGTTTACCTTTTTACTTTTTATTTTTGGGGTAATTATATTTAAGAGAGAAATTGAAGAGATGATTGACGGAGAAGATGATGAAATATAGGGGTGAACAAAAGAAACCGGTAACTGAATTTTAAACCGAAAACCGATTAAACCGATACCGATTAAACCGCAACCTCTATTAAAGCGGTTAAAACCGAATATACCGATAAAAAAACCGAATACCGAATTAGGTTAAAACGGGGTTTTCGGTTTTAATGTGAAAACCGCAACCGCTTACCCGGTTCTACCGCTTTAACTAAATCTAATATTATATTTATTATATTCTATTTACCATATCTATCAACACATCAAAATGATTTTTCTTATCTAACCTCTCGGTTCAATATTGTGTAATTATTAGTATTTAGTAATCCGTTTATGTGAAATAATTTATAATATTAACATTTAGTAGTATGTTTATGTGTAATATTAGTAGTCAATTTATGCAGATGTGAATATTAATTTAAAAGCGGTAAATATGGGTAAAAAAAACCGATAATACCGCAACCGAACACCGAATACCGATTATACGGTAAATGCGGTTTTTATCTTTAAAAATAGGGTATTCGGTTATCATATCTAAAATACCGAAATGCAGTATTCGGTCTATTATTTGTCAAAAACCGCACCGAATACCCGTTTGTTCACCCCTAATAAAATATGTGAAGTTGTGGGTCCCACAGCACTCATCTTATGATCAACGTGCTCTTCTTCTTCTTCTTCACAAAGAAGCCCTTCCTTCATCACCTTCCTATATATCAACTCTCAACCTTAATTTGTCCTTTTTTTTTCCCTCTATATATCAATCATACAAATTAAAAGAAAGTTGTTTGCTAATCAGTTAAAACGAACGAGATGAGAGGCCATGGTAAAAGGTGTTGTTTCTCTATTTTGGAATTAAACAATTAATATATACAACACTCAAAATAAGCAAATTATATATTAATCCAAACTCGTTGGGTTTTGTTCAATGATTCCATGCATCGAACCATTAATACAGCAAACGACGTTCGCAAATTAAAAAAAAAAAAAAAAACACTTGTATTTGATTTCGTTTCTACTTTCTATAGCTCTCGATTTAAGCATATATCTCGGCAATTGTGAATGATAAAATTCATACACGAGCTAAACCTAAATTTTATCACTTTGGACTTGCACATAATGCTTTGTGTCTTTTAAATGATGAAGGTTGCGAGAACGTTCTTTTTCTTTTTTCAATTGTTTCTCACCGCTCGATTTTATTTTCGTTGTATATGTATGTTCTCTTTTAATTTTAAACACACAAAAAACACTAAAATTATGTCGTTACACATAAAAGAATCATTTAAAAATAGAAAATTACAGGGAAAGTCGCTCTTCTTTTTTTCAATTGTTATGTTTTTGTTGAATTGTAATAGTGTCGAACCCGAACGTTAGACCCCAAATAGTGTGTTCGGCATGTAAGTGGGCCCACGTTGTCAAAAAACCATACAACTAGTTATTCTTGGTTAAAAATTAAAGCTTAAAACTAGGGGTGAAAGCGGAACCGGGAACCGGGAAATTAATTGTTTTTGGTACCTATCCCAAAAATTCGGGATTTTTATTTTTGGTACCGGTTCCCGGTTCTAGTTGTAAATTTCCCTATTTTTTTGAAAATCGGAACCGGAACCGGTACCGGGAAAAAGTAAGAAAAGATTCGTGAAAAAAATTGATACTTAACACGAGACAAAAATCAATGGCCGAAACAAAAACTTAACACGAGACAAAAATTAATGGGCGAAACAAAAACTTAACACGGACATACATTTTGCTTGCAAGCGAAATCTTCTAGTTGGAAGACGAAGACATGTAACTTGCGGTGGAGGATTCTCGGCGAAGAGAAGAATATGACGGCGCGATGGATGAGAGAGGGAGAAAGAGAGATTGAAAGGGTCGAGAATGGAAAATGGTAAATATTTAACCCTAATAACGAAAAACTACACGTAGTTTAAGTCATAAGAAACGACATATAACCCAAAAACTATAATAAGCATACAAAATATTTAAAAACAACATAATATGAAAACATCTAAAACTACATGTAGTTTAAAACCGGAACCGGTACCAAAAATTGGGAAATTTTGCTTCTGGTACCGGTTCCGGTTCCCTGTTCCATAAACCGTGAACCAGGAAGTTCCGGTTCCCAGTTTCAAACTAAATTTCCCTTATTTTTTTTTAAAACCGTTCCGGGACCGGTATCGGAACCGGGACAAAACCGGGAAACGGTTACAAAATTTTCACCCCTACTTAAAACTGTATGTAATAATTATTTTCCTATTTAAATACCAAGAATTAGATCGTGTGAGGTTTTTATTTTTATTTTTTATTAGAAGCGTGTTAACATTTGTGGGGGTTGGGCAATTCCCTGGCCTTGGGCTGCTTACGGAGGCTAATCTGTGAGCGGAAGCCGGATCTCCTCTTTTTATCGGAAACGAAATTAAGAGGGGGTAAGGCGGATGGTTTGAAAGGGAAATTGGGCTACACAAATGGGCTAGGGGTCAATGCCAATAGTCAAAGTGGCGGTTTGCAACTTTTTTGGAATGACAATACTGAGATTGCGATTAGAAGTTTCGGAAGAGGACACATCGACACTGTTGTTATAGATGAGCTCGGTAAAGAATCAAGATTCACCGGTTTCTATGGTGAGCCGAACGAAACTCTTAGACACCTTTCGTGGGACTTGCTTAGAAGACTCCACAATGGTAATGATAGACCATGGGTTTGTGCCGGAGATTTCAACGAGGTCTTGTACGCGTTTGAACACTTTAGCCGATCCCGACGCCGCTCGTCAAAGATGGTCAAATTTGGAGAGACTCTTGATGCTTGTGGGCTCATTGACCTTGGCTTCCACGGGGAGATGTTTACGTGGAATAACATACAAAGTGGACTCCACAACATTCAATGTAGGCTTGATCGCGCTTGCGCAAATTTGGCATGGACAAGGAGCTTCCCGTCTTGTAGGGTGGAAACCTTAGACTTTTGGGGATCCGATAACCGGGCTCTCCTTATCGATACGACGGTTAGACCACTGAATATTCCGAGCCTTGGGGCGTTAAGAAAGAGATGGGCTTTTGAGCCGGGATGGCTCTTGTACGATAATTGTGCTACGATTGTGCGAGACACATGGAAGGCGGGCCTCGAGAGACGGAGGGGTGGAACCGTGACGGGTGGCCTTATTGCATGCAAATGGGCCTTAAGAGATTAGGCTTGCAAGTCCCTCGGGCATAAAGAAAGTAGGATAAAATAATTGTCGAGTGTGCTTGAGAGACTTAACCGGGATGAAGTCTCCGCGAGAACACGTGAAGAAGCAAAAAAGGTCGGGTCCGAGCTTGAATCGTTTATTTTAGTCGAAGAATACTATTGGAAGCAACGAGCGAGGGCGGATTGGCTTAAAGGGGGAGACAAGAACTCGACGTATTTCCACTCGAGAGCCGGGAGGAGAAAGTTCCAAAACTTGATTTGTGGCATCCACAACGAGGAAGACAATTGGATTACGGCGGATTGAGATGTCTGCGAAGTCTTTGAGAGGTACTTTGCCGACATCTTCACATCCAATGGGGCCTCCGAAGACGATTTTGACATAATTACCCGCGAGGACGTCCGCTCGATCCCAGAATGGCAACAACATATCACAGATGAAGTCTTCACGGGTGACAAAGTGGATCAAGCCCTTTCCTCGATGAGGCCTTGCAAGGCACCGGGCACCGACGGCTCCCACACACTTTTTTTTCCCAAAGGTTTAGGAACGCGTTAGGTGCGGAGATTTGAAAGCAATGTTTGGATATCTTGAACGGACACTCGAGTGCCCGCTCTTGGAATGCTACGAACATCGTCCTCATCCCTAAGATAAAGAACCCGACGAAGGTCAAAGACTACCCGCCGATTAGTCTTTGGAACGTAACCCTCAAGATTGTTACGAAGGTGGTGGCTAACCGGATCAAAGGAGCGCTCTCTTCTGTCATTTTCGACGCGCAAAGTGCTTTTGTCCCCGGTAGACTCATCACGGACAACTCCATCATCGCCTTTGAGCTTCTCTATTCGTTAAAGAGGAAGACAAAGAGAAAGAAAGGAAGCTTAGCTTTAAAGCTCGACATGAGCAAGGCGTATGATAGAGTTGAATGGGAGTTTGTCGACGCGATGCTAAAGAAGATGGGTTTTGGGTTCACGTGTGGTCAATGTGGTTCGGGATTGCATCTCCACCCCGGTTTTCTCCGTGGTCATTAATGGAAGAACGGGTAGGACGTTCGCCCCGTCAAGGGGGCTCCGGCAAGGGTGCCCTTTGTCACCATGCCTTTTTTTAGTTTGCGCGAAAGGCCTTTCCGCGCTCATCCGTGGCCAAGAATGTTTAGGCCTCCTACGGGGTTTTGTGTGCCGGCCTGAGGCCCCTCCGGTGACGCACCTCCTATTTGCGGATGATAGCATCGTGTTTTGTTAGGCAAATGATGATTGTTGCAATGTGATCAACTCTATCCTTGCGACATACGAGAAAGGCTCGGGACAAATGGTGAATATGGATAAATCGATGATGTGTGTCTCGAGTAACATCACGAAGGAGCGGGTGGTTCATTTTGCTAGTATGCTTAACATGGCCGTTGTTGAGAAGCTTGAATCCTATCTCGGGCTCCCGACACAAATTGGGCATCAAAAAGTTGCAACTTTTAGCAACCTTACGAGCCGAATTAACAAGCGGCTTCGGGCATGGAAAGCAAACATGTTCTTGGCCAGAGGGCGCGAAATCATCGTCAAAGCGTCTTATCGCCCGGTTTTTGTGGGGAGGCATGGAAGATAAGCGGAGAGTTCATAGGAAACGTTGGGAGCTCATTGCTAAACCAAAGTCCAAAGGGGGTCTAGGCTTCAAAGACCTTGGGGATTTCAACCGCGCTCTCGTGGGACGCATTACATGGTGTATCCTACAACACCCCGAGAGCTTGATGGCTCGAGTGCTCAAAGCAAAGTACTTTCCGCATTCATCGGTGCTTGAATTCGAATGTTAGGCTCATTTCTCCTTCATTTGCCAGAGCCTTTGTTGGGGACATGACTTGATTCGACCAGGACTTAGGTGGCAAGTCAGGTACGGGAATTTAAGGGCTTTTTCTCAACCTTACATCCCGAGAGGGGGATCGTTTGGGGTTATTACCACCAAGCCCGACGATGGGTACCCATGGAAAGTGACCGATCTCATTACCAATGGCCAATGGGATCAAGATTTGGTCCGAAACTTGATGTGCCTCTACGATGCCGAAGCGATCGTGCGAATCCCGTTGGGGCATGATATTTCTTTGAATCGACTCGTGCGGCATTTTGAGGAGGATGAGAATTATACGGTGTGGTCGGTCTACCGGCTAGCAAGATCGACATTACGAGATGGACCCTCGAGTTCGGGCTCCCAAGAACCTCGGTGGTGGAAGATGATGTAGGGATTACAAATCCCACCAAAGCTAAAGCACTTAATGTGGCGGGTGTGGTTCGACATTCTACTAACGTTTGGCACGCTCCGTGGTAGAGGGATCGATTGCTTACACGCGATTTGGGGGTGTGAAAGAGCGCAAGCAATTTGGAGAAACTCGATGCTTCAACGATGGACCGAAAAGACGGGGGTAATTCCCATAAAGAGCTATGCCTCCAGGCGATGAATACCCTCTCCGTGGAAAGCCTGGAACTTTTTTGCGGGTTATTGTGATTATTCAAAACGACCGGAAATGTGGATCGAACAGACGGCGGGATGACTCGCAAGCTTCAAGAAAGCCACGAGAACTTCGGGCCTGCGGATGAGTGGCGACACCCCGTTCCGACAATCCGTGTGAATGGGGGCGCAGAATCGAGGGCTTACACTTAATGTGGATGCGGCTTGGACGAAAGGAAGCGGGTTCACGGCGATAGGTGGAGTTGTGCGTGACAACCGGGGCTACGTCCTTTGGGTCACGGCCGTGCGGCTTAGTGTGGTGGACTCGGCGCTAACGGCGGAGTGCACGGCAATCCTCCATGGACTCCAATTCGCCTACGAACAGGGTTGGCAAATCTCGGCGGTGGAATCCGATTGTGCTCGAGCTATTCATCTCGCTAACCGGAAAGTCTTCAATTGCTTGCAAGAACCTATCATTCGGAGCATCAAGGGATTGCTGGAGAAAGCGGCACCGGCGGGGGAACTACGGTGGATCCCTAGACAATGTAACGAAGTTGCTAACTTCGTCGCCAAATCTCGTATCCCCGAGGGAACATCGGATTTTTGGTCTTGTACTTGCCCGGAATTGCTCGATGTGTATGTTCAAAGAATTTAACGCCCTAATTTCAATGAAATCTCATTTTCCTAAAAAAAAAACATTTGTGTATTTTTACAAATGGTGAAGTGCAGCTTAATTAAACTTGTAAAAGAGCAAATGTTGTGGATATTATCGTTAAATATTATGGAAAATGAAACATGCAATTAGTGGGACACTTTTGATCCAAGATTAGAATGTGCTTTTTATCATATTAGTAGGTTTGTTTTTCTTTCACTCAAGAGTCTTGACAAGATTCTAATATCCAAATATGGAATTTTAGGGCATGACGTGTTATTTTCGGTTAACAATTAGTCTTGAGAATAACAATGTGCTTTTTATCATATAACTATTATGGAATATTTAATCTTATAAAATTATTGCGCTAATGGTCTTTCTGAATTAAAATTGGCACAAATGGTCTCTATTATACCGATTTTGTGCTCTGACAGTCCCTTACGATTCATTTTAATGAGAATGTGGATGAACGTATTAAAAAAATTAGTTTTTTCAAAAATGTGAATAAAATATTTTTTTAATACTTCATCTATATTTGTGTTGAATAGGGATTGTCACACCAAGAAAATTGGTATCACGGAGAACATTGGCATAAATTTTGTTTCAGAGAGCACACCAACTTCTTATCAGAAAGACTATTAGCGCCAATTTCATGTTTAAAAACTCTTAATAGAATTTTAAGATTATTTAGGGGATTCCTAAAAATAATAAATTTTTAATTCAATATGATGCTACATATAATTGTCATTTATAATTGTCATTGTGGAATGCTCACGTGAGCATATCACTTGTCTAATGTACACAAATAGAATAAAAGTTGTGCCTAGACACTTCAATGACATTGCAATGACAAATATTATTTGTCGTCAAGATAGTTCATTAGGTGTTATATATGTACAAATTAGTTAATAAAATAATTAAGGTGATACGTATCCAATCTGACAATGGCAAATCGCCATAATATATAGTAGTGATCATTGGAATATATTATTGGTAGTGTGTATGTATAGTTTGATCATAATTAAGAGCTTCTACTATTCCAACTATATATGTTAGACTTTAGTGGTTTCCCCTTTTTTTCAACCACCAAATTATTAAAAACTGTAATCACACCAATTCTTGATCGGTTCGGTATGTCTGTATATCTCTATGATTGAACAAGAGAATAATGATCTTGAGAATGGGATTTCTTAGAAATACGACAAATCAAAATTCCAATCTAGTGATCATAAGAACATCACGTATACATAGATATAGATATTCTGCTGTTGGGCAAATCGCCTAGCTATCTTCAATTAGGTAGGCATATATACGCGACGGCATGTATTCTATAGATAAAATATATAAAAATAGAAATTTCTTAAATCGGAAACCGAACTGGCCCTTGGAAAAAATCCGACACGAAATATAGATTCTAGATTTTTATTTTACCGAATTCTATTTTTTTATTTTTTTTTATTAATATTAATAAAAATTAAATGTTGAAACGATAGAATTAAAAAAAAAAACAAATTGAAAAGGAATTCCGATTTTAATTTTAAATAAACTAAAAATAGAATTTCGGTTCCAACCATGTTATAGGGTTACGTAAAGATGTATGTGCGTTTATATTATTCAGTACAATTAGTATTACCATTCAAAGTAAACTCTATTATTCTTTGCATTTATATAAATCGTTACATGCATGATACGATAACATTTATAATAATTCCCTGTTTCCTCAATGACAAAAATAATAGTTGGATCCAAGTCATCCAACTTTATTAAACTTTATTTTTTTTTTCACTTATATTAAAAATAAGTGAAAAATGTATTTAATAATTCAATCGGTTTAACTAGGTCATTCTTACAGCAAAATATTACTTATCAAAATCCGAAAACATAATTTTCCGTCGCTCGATTTAAATTGAAAATATATATTCACGTGAAAATGTGTCCATGTGTTATTGGAAATTGATGTCTATGTAATCGATCGGTCGAAAATAATTTCATATATAAGATCTTGTTGAGTAGAGGAAATAGATAGGAACATATATGTATAAGAATTTAGGCAAAATAAATTAATGTAGTGTTATTTGTGGATATCTAGCTCTAGCTACGAACACACACATGTCTGTGTTGTGTGGTCATCAATGGTGGGCGAATAATTGGTGGGTGGAATGTAATTTTCAGCTGCTCTATCAAACGAAATGTTTATGAATGATTGATTGATTTTATATCTATATATATACATTATAATCATGTGTATATAACATATATATATATATATATATGCGGAGCATAGTAGTGGGGGTGGTAGCGGTACGCGTTTAAGTCTTTGGAACCCTAGTGATGTAGTTCGTGATAATTATTTCGGTCAGCAATTTACGTATTGTATATACAAACACTTAAATTTTAATATTAATTATTATGAAATATATATGTATGTGTGTGTGAATTTATTTATATATTAAAATTCCCACACGTATTAGATGTATGTGATAACGTGTATTTTTGTAATCGTGCCAAAATGATCATTAACTATAAAAGCTAATGTATGTACTGTACGTCTCTCTCTATCTCAATATATATATAGATCATAAATATACCACATACTGCTTCTTAAAAGATTTTTACAACTATATATATCGACATTCTAATCTTACAGCCCTGCGCATGCCGATCTTTCTTACTTTCACTCTCTAGTTTTACATATTCATACATGCGTAATAGTAATATTTTCATATATCTACCGAAAACTCATCCTATATATATATATATATATACTAAAAACCAATATATATCGATTTGCTAATATAGATGTACGTTTGAGTTTTTGTGGTTATATATTTCTTTTCATGTAGTTAAAGTTATTATTTTTTAATTTTTTTTTATAAATGTGTTAAAGTTCCGTCAATATTAATAAAAAAAAATTGATTTTTTTTAAAAGTGATATAACCTGTCCATAAAATTATGTGAAATCGACTTAAAAACAAAAAAAAAATGTGAAAAAATAAAATATAACTATAAATTGTGAGCTTAAGCTTGACTTAGTCCGGGTGACGACCAGAACCCAGGACGGGCAGAAACACTTGCGAGGAGTCAGCCCGGGTACCGACCAGAACAGAAGACGGACAGCCGTTCAGCCCAGCTCGGGTGAACACGAGCAGAGTGTCCGGATAGAAGGCAAGCTCAGCCCGGAGCATACGAGCAGGTCAGCTCGGGGACAGAGAAGCTGTCCGGGCAGGAAAGGGAAACTCTACCCAGAAAGGAAAACGCGTAGCTTGAGGAGCAAGCAAATCAAGTCAAAGATTTGGCGAGATTATTTAGGGTAGTTTCCTGATTTTGTGCGATTCTGTTAGCTAGGGTTTCGTCTATGAGAGGCTATATAAACCTAGCATTGTACACTTTGTAATTGTGTAGAGTCCATTAGAATTTTTGAGTTTATCTTCTTGTATTGCCTTCGATTATTAATCAGAGAATTTGTTCTCCCAAAAGCTTGTGTCCTTTATTTTTCTGTTCGATTTCTTTTGGTGTTATTCGTGTTCTTTGCAGATCCGTGAATTGGGATCCAACAAGTGGTATCAGAGCTTCAATCGAAGAACATGTCTTCATCATCAGAGTCACCAATCGACGGAACTCTGGTTGCGCAGAAACCAGAGACCAGAGAAGGCACAGTTACACTCCATTACCCCATGCTCACGAAGAGCAATTACGCCGTGTGGGCGTTGAAGATGAGGGTGAATCTGCAGGCGCAGGGAGTATGGGAGGCCGTAGAGAACGGCGGTGTCGAAGGGCGCAAGGAAAGAATGGCTCTAGCCGCTATCTACCAAGCAGTTCCGGAAGAAGTTCTTCTCATGCTTGCCGAGAAAGATTCCGCGAAGGAAGCATGGAAAACTCTTCAGACCATGCACATGGGCGCAGATCGCGTCAAGGAGGCAAAGGTCCAGACCTTGAAGAGTGAGTTCGAGGTCATGAGAATGAGGGAGAGCGAATCAATTGATGATTTCGCTATGCGGCTCACGTCCATTGTGACCGGCATACGCTCGCTGGGAGACAAGGTGGAGGAGACCACCATCGTCAAGAAGTTTCTCCGAGCAGTGCCTCACAGGTACATGCAGATCGTGACATCGATCGAGCAGTTCGGCGATCTCAAGACCATGTCGGTCGAGGAGGTTGTTGGTCGCCTAAAAGCCCACGAGGAGAGACTCCGGGGTTACGGTGACAAAGACGAGGAGAAGAACCTCCTGCTCACGCATGAAGAGTGGACGGCCAGACAGCGGAAAACCGGGGGAGCCGAGTTTTCTACAAGACCCTCAGGTCGGAACAGCTTTGGTGGAGAAGTCCGAGGACGCGGACAGGGTCGTGGACGAGGTCGAGGTCGGGACATGCGAGGTCGCGGCAGTGGATCTACCCGTCAGGAAGGCACGACCAGGAGAGACAAGAGCACAGTGAAGTGCTACAATTGTCAGAAGCTTGGGCACTTTGCATCTGAGTGCCGGAGCAAGAACCAGGGCGAAGAGGCGAATCTAGTAAGATTCCCAGACGACCAGCCGGCATTGTTGTTTGCCGAGCAGGAAACGCACCTGGACGAACAGAATGGCGAGTGTGACGCCAAGGCCCGGGCAGAAGTGATCAGTGTGCCGATCAGCCCAGAGGCCGAGCAGACCTGTCCGGAGGAGACCAGCGAGAAGGTTTTCCTCATCGAGGATAAGGTTATTGCAAACCTCCTCGTAGACGGAGAGAAGAAGGTCAGTACCAACATATGGTACTTAGACAACGGAGCTAGCAACCACATGACTTGGGACCGAGCTAAGTTTGAAGAGCTCGATGAGAAGATCACGGGCAGCGTGAAATTCGGCGACGGATCAGTCGTAGAGATCAGAGGCAGAGGGTCGATCCTGTTCGAGTGCAAGAATGGCGACCAGCGTCTGATGACCCAGGTGTATTTCATCCCGAAGTTGAAAAGCAACATCATCAGTCTAGGACAGATGACTGAGATCGGGAACACGGTGTTGCTACAAGGGTCCTACCTGAAGATGTGGACCAAGGAAGGAGAGTTGTTGATGAAGGTGGAGCGAACACCCAACAGACTCTACAAGATTCTCCTGAAGACGTGTCAGCCCGTCTGTCTCATGGCATCGATGGCGGACCCGGCTTGGCTATGGCACGCACGGCTCGGACACGTGAATTTTCATGCGCTCAAGATGATGGGCGAGAAGAAGATGGCCTTCGGGGTTCCCAAGATAGAACACCCCGACCAGCTATGTGAGTGCTGCATGATCGCGAAGCAGGCGAGGATACCGTTTCCGATCAAGGCCAAATTCCGAGCAGAGAGACCCCTACAGTTGGTGCATGCAGACCTATGTGGTCCAGTCACCCCAGCAATATTGGCAGGTAACAAGTACTTCCTTTTACTTGTTGATGATTACAGTCGCTGGATGTGGGTTTATATGCTTAAGGAAAAGAGCGGAGCCTTTGAGGTCTTCAAGAAATTCAAGAAGATCGTGGAGAATGGCTCGGTGCACAGGTTAAAGGTCTTGCGTACAGACCGAGGAGGAGAATTCACTTCCCAGCAGTTCGGAGAGTTCTGCGACCAGGAAGGAGTTCAACGTCACCTGTCTGCACCCCACACGCCCCAGCAGAATGGCGTAGTGGAAAGGCGAAACCGAACTGTGATGAACACAGCGAGGAGCTTGCTCAAGAGCATGCAAGTTCCAGCCCGGTTTTGGGCAGAAGCAGTAAGACATGCGGTCTACCTGCTTAATCGTTTGCCGACCAAAGCGCTAGGAGAGCGTACTCCCTACCAGGCGTGGAAAGGGAAGAAACCCCACTTAGAACATTTGAAAGTGTTCGGATGCACCGCACACGTGAAGATTGCGGGGCCACATCTCAAGAAGTTGGATGACAGGAGTCAGAAGATGGTGTACCTTGGCGTTGAAGAAGGAAGCAAGGCACACAGACTCTACGATCCACGACGCGGCAGACTCCAAGTGAGCAGAGATGCTGTGTTCGAAGAGGAGATGAAGTGGGATTGGCGCGACGAGAATGGAGAACCCGAGCAGAACTCAGTGGAGTTCATTGTCGAAGACGACCAGGATGTTGCCGAGCAGGAGCAGCCCGGAACACCCAGCTCGGAAACAGTCTTGCCAGAAACGAGGGAACCCAGCCCGGGAGAGAGCACCCCGGATACACCCAGGACACCAAGTCCGAGCAGGACCAGCCCGTCCAGCTCGGGAGATTCCTCCATAAAAGACGGCCCAAGAGGATTCCGACCTCTAGCAGACGTCTACGATCAGACTCAAGAAGTGGAGATGAGCCTGGAGGAACTTTCTTTGTTGTGTGCAGAAGAACCAGCCAATTACCAGGAGGCAGCAGCCGAGCAGGAGTGGCAGGAAGCAATGAAGAAGGAGATGGAGTCCATTGAGAAGAACAGGACATGGGAGCTTACCGACCTGCCCAAAGGTCATAATCCCATCGGCCTGAAGTGGGTGTATAAGCTGAAGAAGGACACTGAGGGGAATGTCCTTAAGCACAAGGCAAGACTGGTAGCTAAAGGCTACGTGCAGAAGAAAGGCATAGACTTTGAGGAAGTCTTTGCTCCAGTAGCTAGACTGGACACGATCAGACTCATCCTAGCCCTAGCAGCTCATCGAGGTTGGGAAATTCACCATCTGGATGTCAAATCGGCATTCCTAAACGGTGACCTCGAAGAAGAAGTGTACGTCAAGCAACCAGAGGGGTTCGGCGTCACGGGCAAGGAGCAGAAGGTGTATAAGCTATCCAAGGCCTTATACGGGTTGAAACAAGCACCAAGAGCGTGGAACATCCGCCTTGACAAGAGCTTGAAGAATCTTGGATTCACAAAGTGCTTGAGCGAGCAGGCAGTCTACACCAGGAGTACCGGGCAGGAAACTCTGATCGTGGGAGTGTATGTGGACGACCTGATCGTCACAGGATCCAACGCAGGAGGCGTAGATGGATTCAAGCAGGAGATGATGGCCGAATTTGAGATGAGTGACCTCGGATTACTTTCGTACTACCTCGGTCTCGAGGTGGAACAGAAGAAGGACTGCATTACGCTGAAGCAGTCGGCCTATGCGAAGAAGATCCTTAAACAGTTCGAGATGACGGACTGTAACTCGAGCAAGTACCCTATGGAGGCGAAGCTGCAGCTCGGGAAGGATGCTGAAGGGAGAAGAGTGGATCCCACGGAGTACAGACGCGTGATCGGTTGCCTGAGGTATCTCACCCACACCCGACCAGACATTTCACACGCAGTCGGGATAGTCAGTCGATACATGGAGAAGCCCACGAGTGCACACCAGCAGGCGGTGAAGCACATCTTGCGTTACATGAAGGGCACGACGGACTACGGGATCCAGTACAACCGAGGAAGTGGAGCAGAAGTACTAGTCGGCTTTACGGACAGTGATCTGGCCGGTGATATCGATGACAGGAAGAGTACCGGAGGGATGGCGTTCTACCTCAACGGAAACCTGATCACCTGGCAGTCTCAAAAGCAGCAGACAGTAGCTCTATCCTCGTGTGAAGCGGAGTTCATGGCGGCAACCGCAGCAGCATGTCAAGCTATGTGGTTGAAGGGGCTACTCAGTGAAGTGACCGGATCCGAGCAGAGACCAGCTACTCTCTACGTGGACAACAAGTCTGCAATTGCGTTGATGAAGAATCCAGTGTTCCATGGACGGAGCAAACACATTGACACGAAGTTTCACTACATTCGTGAGTGTGTGGAGAAGCGAGAGATCATCGTAGAGTTCGTCAACACGAGGGAGCAACGGGCAGACATTCTTACTAAGGCTCTAGGGAGAGTCAAGTTCGAGGAGATGAGAGAGCTGCTCGGAGTGAAGAGAGTGGAAGCAAGTCAAGCTTACGGGGGAGAATGTGAGCTTAAGCTTGACTTAGTCCGGGTGACGACCAGAACCCAGGACTGGCAGAAACACTTGCGAGGAGTCAGCCCGGGTACCGACCAGAACAGAAGACGGACAGCCGTTCAGCCCAGCTCGGGTGAACACGAGCAGAGTGTCCGGATAGAAGGCAAGCTCAGCCCGGAGCATACGAGCAGGTCAGCTCGGGGACAGAGAAGCTGTCCGGGCAGGAAAGGGAAACTCTACCCAGAAAGGAAAACGCGTAGCTTGAGGAGCAAGCAAATCAAGTCAAAGATTTGGCGAGATTATTTAGGGTAGTTTCCTGATTTTGTGCGATTCTGTTAGCTAGGGTTTCGTCTATGAGAGGCTATATAAACCTAGCATTGTACACTTTGTAATTTTGTAGAGTCCATTAGAATTTTTGAGTTTATCTTCTTGTATTGCCTTCGATTATTAATCAGAGAATTTCTTCTCCCAAAAGCTTGTGTCCTTTATTTTTCTGTTCGATTTCTTTTGGTGTTATTCGTGTTCTTTGCAGATCCGTGAATTGGGATCCAACATAAATTTTATATCACGGCAAAAACTACAAATATTTAATAATTATATCTCTATTTACCATGATTTTCTAAGTAATACAACTTGGATATTTTGCCATGATATTAGGTGTGATTTTAGAAAGAAAAATCCGAGTTCAGAGCTAGAAATGCATGCAGGCTTATATATATTTATACGTATATATATATATAACTGGTATATTTTGCCATGTATATATATATATAGATCTACACCTTGTGGATCCTATGTATTGTTGTCATCATCATAGCTAAACCTCTGCCTATAAACTAGGGCTCAACAATAATTGGTTTGTTAAATAGGATGAGGATGTTGATGCTATTTTTTTGTCTATTATCTTAGCCACTAATATTACACTTCAGATTTTAATGCATTTTATTTTAAGCTCTTAAGTGGTCCTATCTAAATTCTTGAGAAGTGCCAGAATATATATGGAATGATTTTATTTTTCTTCAATTTCATGGATTCTTGTAAATTACAAGATTTTAGTTTATGAATTTATCGATATTATTTAGTGTTGTCGACATGGAATATTATGTTAGAGTATGGATTTTATCAGATTTATAAACGAAGAGAGAATACTCGAACAACATTTATGAGTATATTCTAAGCTTAAGCTTTCATGGCTCTGTTACAGGTATTAATACATGATAATGATTATGTAATCAACTAATTATGTTAAGCTACTGACGTAAGCACTAACAACCAAAATAGTTAGAGCATATGACTCGTGTACTGTGATTAGTATTAATCTTAAAAGATTTAAATCACCATATAATAATAAAAACTGACAATTACAATTTACATATTAAAATGACAATTACAAGTTACATATATTAAAAAATTAAAAATATAAATTGAGGGTTTTGTATCAGATCTTTAGAAATAGACTTCACAACCTAATAAATGGAAATTAAAAAATAAACAAGAGTACCTTGTATATGATGAATAACACCTTTGTTTTTCGTTTGCTTGAAAAGAAAAGAAAAAATCTCTTAAAATAAAAATAAGAAAAAACCTAAGCCTCAACAAATCTCTACCAATAAAATCATAGCACGACAATCATTATCTTCGTAATCCATACTCCAAAGTAGAGGCTTGTACTGACTTTCATTTAACTATCAACAAGTAAATGATACCAATTTATTAAGTCCTTGCAAAATTATATGTGTGACCAATAATCATGTGGTGATGATCAACTAAACCACATTGTCAACTAGAAAATTCAATCAAGAAAGCCTAGTACCTAGTGATCTAGATAGATACATACACTAATATTATTCAAAGCCAGTATAGCCCCACTTATCATTACTAATAATCACCGTATATACACGATATTTTTTTCTTTTATTTATATTGAATTTGGTGAGCTTCGATTACTGATCATTCCATATTATTGGCAAAGCGGTGTGTCGTTTTCAGCCTAAAGCAACGCACGTTGCATGTTGAAGGATTAGGGTTTGTGACTAGTCAAAAACTAGATAAATAATCCATCGTTTTGGGGAGACAGTGGAGGGCTTCTAGGAGCAGCCAATATCGCCTATTGCCTTATTCAATGCATTGAATTGAGAGCGAGACCACACCGACCCCTCTATATATGATATGAGTCAATTCATTCACATTCTTCTTTCGTAATTTGCTATTTATTTTGGGATTGTTGATGAAAAAGTACTTAAAGTTATCCAAAATATAGCATGGCGCATATACTCCTAAACTTTAATTAACATATTGAATAAACACTCAAATTAGTCATGAAATTTGTATTTCTAATTAAATTTGTCTCATGTGTCTTTATTGACGTTTAAGTTATTTATACGTGTGTGTCTTAAATAAAGATATTTAAGATGAAAAGTATCTCAAGACGTGAAAAACATGAGTTTTAATTTAAATGTACAAGTAAATTTCATGACTTTGGATATATATAGTCAACGTAATTGAAAGTTCCTTGAATGTACGTTACTATTTTGAATAATTTGAGTACTTTTGCCGTAATTATTATTATTCCTTAAAATTGTAGGTACGTATGAACAAATAATTAATTACTATATAAGTGTCAATGTTGTTATACTTATTTATAATTCGTTTTGTAATCACGTTTCGATATGTACACGTATGTTTGTTTATGGAACTAATTTATGATTAAATTTTCAAAGAAGTAATATCAGCCGTACGTAGGATATGCCTTCATGTATAATATATTGATAAATCTTTTGAAGACAAGTGTTCACAATCTGTGCTGTAATGCTGTGTGTGTATAGTAAAACACTACATACTTTGCGTTTACGTAAAGACGATTGATCAAGAGTCAAAATAACTACTTAATAATTATTCTTTTGTAACCCTAATATATACACGCAACATTAATTAAGTATATCTTGTTTAGAAATTGAATAAAGTTGACGAGTGGAAAAGTAAATGTTATCTTTAATTTTATTT
The DNA here is from genome assembly GCA_954871525.1 of Parietaria judaica. Classification (NCBI taxonomy): domain Eukaryota; kingdom Viridiplantae; phylum Streptophyta; class Magnoliopsida; order Rosales; family Urticaceae; genus Parietaria; species Parietaria judaica. The sequence continues at coordinate 25,870,520 of OX940860.1, read as the reverse complement.
CATGGGAATACTTTCTCATTTTATAAACTGCTAATAATTATCTCAATCTAACATTTATTGTATTTAAATAAATCATGAGTAATTCAAAGGGAAGAGAACAATTGAAAAAATATACTTTACTATTATATGGAATATGAATTCGACCTACTCTTAACTCTCTTAAGATAGCTTATACATTTTTTAAAAATAAAAATAAAAAACCCATACAATTTTTCACGTGATACCATCTAAAATTTAATTACTTATAATATATTTCCTATTATGATTAAAAAAATCAGAAAAAAATATTTATAAAAAAAGAGTAAAATATCTCAAATATAAGAAGCCTTTTTGAATAAGAACCTTATCAGAACACAAATAATATTAGAGCGGGTCTTACCGGCGAGAGAGACATGCGCCTAACTAAGATCCCTCGATCCCAAATTTTTAAAGGCTTTCAAAAAATTGTACTTAGTAAAAATATCTTGTATTTATACGATTTAATTGTATAAATACCATATCATAATTTATTTATTTATACTTTTTAGAAATATAAGATTATTCATATTTAAATAACTACAAACTTAAATAGTTTAGTGTCCTAATATTACTAATCAAATATATATTATGCTAATAACTTAATATAATTATTTATATATGTCAATGTTGTTCCCAAAATCGCTCCTTTATTTTATTTTGCTTTCCCACTTCATCCGTGAAATGAAAGCCACAATTTCTTCCTACCAATATAAATATTTAAATATCAATTTATGCATTGGGAAGATGAGTACTGAGATGAGAACAAAACACCTTATATGTATCGTGTGTGTTTTGTTCCGCGTGCATGGATATTCACGTGCGAACCACGTGCCTAAGACAAAACTCCCAACGCACCGCACCGACATCTGATGCCATCTATGCGCGCGCGCGCCGAGCACCGCCAATATGGCCGCCATCTGCAGCCCCATACAGCGCTCGCTACTTTCTCGGCTTTCGTCTTATGGCTGTTTTGGCCATTGCTTTCCCATTATTATCGTATAGTCGGCACGCAATGTCTTTTGGAGTTTCAAGTTTTCAATAACTGCCGATTTATATTTTATATAATATCTACATCATGCATATATGTCATGTACGTGCATGCATATATAAACTTATCGTGGCGACCTAGGGTTTGAATTTAGAGGAGGCTTACTAAAAAAAAAAAAAAACTAGAATTTAAGAGTTTTTTTTTTTTTTATACTTCTGTTTTATTTTTCATAATTTGTTAACGGACACATAAGATGACATAAAATACCCGGAGTCCGCCCCTAGGTGATTGGAGGACTTTTAAGTTTTTTTTTAATACATATTAGTTTTTATTAACTTTTTACCAAACTATACATAATTGTCTACTCTTTTTTTCTTTTCTTTTTTCAATAACAAGATTTTAAAATTTTAAAAAATCAATAACAATAATAATAATAATAATAATAATAATAATAATAATAATAATAATAAACTCTAAGTACTGTATTATCATCCATGATCAATAAAAAATTATATTAATTTTGCACTTTCTTCCTTATCGAACAGATTGTAATTTTGTTGATCATTTTGACTTTCATTTCGTATTTTTGTATTTGTTTGGCCTTTTACATATATCAAGGGAAAAAAATGTTAAATTTTCATTAAAAAACTGGTGGAAGGGGGGCTACATGGATGAAATAATAGTCTTGTCTTTGGCTAAATTGCCCCCCTAATTATTAGATCACATACAAATTATGTGAAGGTAAGTATCTATCAATTTCAGTTTTTATTAAATTTGAAAGATTAAGCAAATAAGTGGCACTAAAGTCCTAAAGCTATTCTCAAAAGAAATCTTCTCAGATTTTCGTTTTGGTAGCGTGTCAACTCTTTAACCATTAATTTCTCAACCATTTCTATAGTTTTTTTTTTAAAATAAAATAATTAACATGGTCCTATGTGGCAGACGTGTACACTTTGATTAATGTAAATGTCATTTTCATAACGAGTGAAGAACAGTAAGTTTGTGTTCGTTGTTTTAAAAGATGAACTGTTTACATATATGATCATGAATTGCAGTTATGATCAATAGTTATAGATTTATCTAAGAAAGAATGTCATATAAATAATATATACAAATAGTATATAAAAACGTATTAATTAAGATAAACCGTCTTAATATATCATCTTATGTAAAAGTAATCATAGTTATTATCCTCGTACGTTAATTTTTTTCTTTACCACAAATCCTTCAATAATAATTTTATTAGGAGACTGTTATTCTCGAGTTTCAAAACAAAAGCAAAGCCTCTCGACGATAGATTATAATATAATTAAGATGCAAATGTGATGGCCTGATGGGCATGAGGTTCAACCCGGATATACGTATGAGAAAACCTTTACGTTTTTTAATCTTTTGATAGGTGCTCGTGTAGGGTCCAACTTAGATGGGTCGGAATTTTTTACTCATATGTCTAATATGGCTTACATATCATACTTATCAAAAACCTCAACCACTACTACTATGTCAAGACTGGCTTCGCCCTTTTCCTGAAAGACGTCAGAGTACCAGAACGTTGTTTTAGCGAGTTCCTAAGGGCTAAGGCTTATATATTTTATATCGTATTCGATTTCTTTTTTATTTAAATAATTTAAATCTCCTTTTTGAATAATGTGAAAACGGAATTGATTTGAATAGAAACTTTGAGATTCTCCCAATTTAATTTCTTGAGAGAGAGAGAGCAGATTTGATGCCGTAGAATTGAAAATACGTACGTGAATCAACATATCAAAAGTTTTGCCAAGTTATTCTTTTAGATAATGAAATCCATTGACTTCTTATTTTTTTAGGAAGACTTGTGATCTTTTGATCAACTAGTGATGGTCATGTTCCCCTTAAAAGCATATGCATAATATGAATGATATGAATTGTTGATACGCTTGTCAAACTACTAACACTTGGAATATTTTTGCCAAGTGTCACAAAACTTTCTATCCTCTTCACAACAATGGCTCATTTGATAGACGCCAAGTATGTTGGAGAATATATTAGGATACCTTTTGGATATCTTCACATGAAATTCTTAAGCCTCTTTCTTCTTAAGTAAACTTTGATTAGCTCTTAAAGAGTGCTTTTAACAAAGTAATTAGGCATAGACCCACTTGACTCTGGCAAAAAGTGAGACCCTCAAAATTGACACCTTCAAAAGCAACATTTTATTGGTCGCCATAGTGGGCAACGTGGCGAAGAAATTGGTAATTTAGCAAAGATGTTAGCACCAATAACGCTCCACATTGCTACTTTAAATATTATACACTAATGAGCTTCACACATTTATATTAAATTGTAAATTTTAGTGTCAATGACTAGATATGCTGCTTATGAGTATTTTTTTTTTCCTTTTCTACTTTGGTCTAGATTCTAATAAAGGCCAATGTTGGTGGAAATTTGAGGGGTTTTGTTTGACCAAAGTGAAATGGCACACAAGTTTTGGCCAATGGCAAAATATATAGAGGATTATGGGAGCAAATGCTTGTTCTAAATATGTAACACGCCATAATTGCAATGTATTTTTTTAAAAAAAAAAACATCATAATAATATTTTTATCTAATTGCATATATGTTTTGTTAAACAGTGACTCACTATGAATTTTTTATCTTCGCTTTTTTTTTTTTTTTTGAATAAATGAGTAGCTAGTTCTCTATTGCTCTATTCTCACATGTAGGAAAATTTTAAATAGTAAATACTATTTGCATGGATTAGGTGTACAAAAAAGTATATACACGAAAGATATTGCTCCATTTACCTCTGTATTTAGTATCTAATTAATGTTGATTGTTGATGATCAATGATCCCACTAGGTTTTTGCATTACAAGATTTAAGGGTACTAAGATATTTGCCGATTAATTATGTTCCCCAAAGCTTAAGCATTTCATCATGGTTGTTTGACTCTTAACCATCAACAAATTCTACTAAAAAAATATGCAATTAATGGTATTTTTGGGAAAGTCCAAAACCCTTGTTCCTCTACACTGGCTTGGCAAGAACCTAACCATTTTTTAAGGAACAAATTGTTTTTATTGATGGTTCATGAGAATAAGAACACAAATTTATTTTTAATTAAATATCAATTGAAAGTAAAAAAATAAGTGAGTAACAATTCTTAAGTTATATTAACTTTAATAGTTGAAGTATTAAATAGAGCTTAATTTTCAGATACGTGTTTTTAGATGGAGTAAGAGCCAAGCCAAATATACCCCGACATGCAAAAACACTTATATGACGAATATGAGAATTTTATTATGTAAGGATTTAGTTAAATATAGAAATAGATTATTGTGTATAAGATAGTTTTAAACTGTTTCCATTCGAATGTTTTTCGAAAGTAACTCGGCCCAACAAACCTTTCGATTAAGTGATTATGGGCCCAATCGACCCAACTAGTTAATCCAAAGTTTCAGTCGGAACTGTAGTAAGAGTGCTATGAGCTATCTACTCGTTGAAATATTTCATTTTATAGTATTTAGTTTTAATTAATAAATTTAAAGACATATGGGTGGAAATGATTTTTTCCTTATTTAGTCTTCTTTCCTAAATCTTGTTAGAAAATGCAAAAATATTAATGAAAGACCCTAAAGTGGCATGAACTTGCAAAAAGCTCGTTTATAATTGATAATGTTCCTTTCTAATTATCTGCATGCTTTTGCTTTGTAGTGGCTTCACATACAAATAAATCTATGAATAAATTATAATTTATAAATTCTTTATATCCCATAGATAATATAAGATCATCAAGCTCAACTAAAACCTAATTAGCCATACAATCACTTATTTACACTACAATACATCAATATATTATAGAATTACTCTTCCTCTCTTCTACATTATTAAAAGAACCAAAAATAACAAGAACGTAAATGAACAAAAAGTTACTCAAAACAATTAGTAATGACAGTACAATAAAAACAAAAGTTAATTAATTAAGACCCTAATCTAAAGTTCAAATTATCAATCTTGTCCTTACGGAATCGCTTATTTCCGCAGAGCGAAACCCCGAAAAGCTTCACATAATTCCCATTTCTTTCCTCATGATCATCAAGCTTTTCCGCAGGGACTGCACTCGCCGTAGAGGGAAGAACCGGCTCGACGTGGTTCTGAATGAAGTAGATTATGTCGCTGTAGAGGCTCTTCATTCGAGCAAGCTCCGACGAGAGCGCCAAGTTTCTCCTCCGAAGCCTCTCGTTGTCACCGGCAAGCAACGTCAGGACATCGCCATCACATCGGTCCGCTTGCTCGAAGGGCGGAGAACTCGTGATCATCAGACATTGTTGTTGTCGTTGATCATAGTGTTGGTCGTGATGAATCTGATAGTTTTCGAAGCTTTGTTGTTGATGATGATGAGAGGTTTTTCTTCTTTGTATTTTGAGTAGCGAGTGCTTTGATCCTTTTCTGAAGTGCTCGTTAGCGAATTCCCATCTCTCAGCGACGATCTTCTTGAATCCCTGTATTGTTTACAGTTATAAGTTGCTTAAAACATCATTATGGTAGGATTTATTAGGGTTTCGTTTTTCAGGGTAAATATTAATTTAAACCTTTCACTTTGTAAATTAATTTGTCCCCGAATGGCTTTTCATATTAAAAAAGACCAACGCGAGGGAATGTTAAGAAAAAGTTGATTTTGAGATCGATTTTACAAAATTGGTTTTGATGTTTGAGGTAAAAAGTAAGATATTTTATTATAAGATAAGGACATTTACATAGTGGTGTAAGCATAGCAAAGAGGGGGCATTTTATTATAAATTCATATTTCAAGGGCCATACTGATACATATAAGTCATAAGTTGAGGGAAGTCAATGCGGTAAAAAAAAAAAACATAGGGAATCAATGATACAAAAGGGATTAGTTTAATTAGGTCGAAGTGTGATAGGTTAAAATTAAAGAGTTAGTTAGAGGAATTATTGCATAGTAGGTGGTAATTTTTTACCTTCATTGATGCGTATTTTTAATTTTTTTTTTTTTTAAGTTATTAAGAATTAATCACTTCAGGTATCTCTAGTTAAAATAATATGATAATTTTCTATCGTTAAAAAATTAAAATCATTATGTACATAGTGCCTAAAAATAAATATATAAATACAAAAAAAGTGTAAATATACAAGAGACAAGACGGAACATTTTTGTGGTTCTTAACTTGGTCTCGTGGTAATCTCATGCCTCCTCTAGGTCTTGAGTTCAATTCGCACTCAGATGCAAGCCTCATGAGTACATAACAGAAAATGAAAAGAAAAAGCTGACATAAGAAGGTTTTGATGATCATGGATGCATGATCATTCTTCTCTCATTCTCTTACTTTTAATAGAAACATTCTTATTTAACATGGAATCGTCATACGCAACAAATTGAAACAAACATAGATTTCAAAAGAGAGATCCAATCCAAATGAGTGAGTTCGAAAAACTCTGTCACATGGTTTCGCGATTGAATCGATATACTCATAAGCAAATAATATATATGTATATATATAATTATATCCGAGGATAGGAAGGATTTTGGGTACTCACATATGTATTTAGTTGCCTGACAAAGCTGGAGAAATTGTTGTGCTTGAAGAAGTTTGGGAGGAGATCTCTTGCGAACTCCGGTGGCTTCCAAACCACAAACGTACTTTTGTCTTCGCTCCACGATACTATGTCATTTGTGAGAGGATCGTCGACCAGCTCGAATGTCTTCGTCAGAAACGGTGCCGGTACCGCCTTTTCCAAGTAGTCAGCGCTCGGCACCACGTTCTCCGGCCACCTCATCGTGCTATCCATCCTAAAACCATCCATCATTGTCTATATTTACTTCACACTAACTAGAATATATATATATGTGTGTTAAAAAAAAAATTGTTTGACTAATAGCAGTTTCACTTATTGCTCTCTCTCTCTCTCTATATATATATATATATATATATATATTACTGATCTATGCACATATGTATTTCTAACTTTAAGAAGAAGCATATAATGAGCGCATCTCTTAGCGATCTATATTTTAGGTCTATATTTAATTATATGTTTGTACGTGTGGGTAACTGTGCATGTTATATATGATGAATATCTATTTCCCAAAATTTTCAGTTACGATGAGAAGAGAACGAATGTTCTTGTACTATTTATTATTCTGATAGTTAAGGACTATCAGTCCCGTTGAAACTTGTTACAAGTTAAAGTAAAATTTTAGTGCTTTTATGATGTGCTGTGAAAATAAATTGCTAAGACGAGAAAATATAGATTCATCCTCTCGAAATAGGTCATTTAGAGTGGGCCTAACACGTAAAAGTTGGTGGAAAAAAAAAAGCGTGATAATATCTAAATAATAATAAGATATAAGTTGATTTTGAATTCGGTTCTCCTATGAAAGAAATCTTCTTTAAACTTAATTATAAACAAAAATATGAGTCTAATAAGTATTTTTTTTTTTACAATATAACATTTAAAATGAAAACAAAAATAAAACATAAAAGCTTCATATATATGTTATAAATGGTTATTTTACATTCATTATTAAACCTCCAAAAGTTATATATATATATATATAATGTTAATACAATTAATTCTTACTTTGCTAGTTATAGTTTCCAATTTCGTTATATAAGAATTATTAATGACTTTTAATATTAATACACAAACAATTTTTATGAGTTATGACCATCAAAATTTTTGAACGGCTAGTAGCTAATATATATATATATATATATATATATATATATATATATATATATATATATATATATATATATAGTAGCTTTGTGGACAGATTGGGAGTATTGCTATAGGGCAGAATAAATGTCATGGGCACAGCTTCTTATAGACCAATTATTTTATATTATTACTTCTATATTATAGAACAAATATCATGGAAACCCCCTCACTTTGTGTATTTTGTCTCTACGTGACCTTTTATTTTGTAAATCATTATATTATACATATTTGACTTATACTTTTGTCCTTTTGAACATTTTGCTAAAAAAATTCTTTGTTAAACAAAATCTTAATTATTTAACTTTGTATTTCTGTATATAAAAGGCTAAAACTTGTGTCTATGTTTAGCTTATAAAACTTTTAAATTCGTAAAACTTTAGCATAAAAATTATTGAAACTCCTAGTTCTGGTATATTATCTCTATATAATCTCTTAGACTTTGTATTATTGTCGTGTCGCCATTGACTTGTTTTGTTATCCATATATAACTCGTGACTTCGTATTTTAGTTTCGAATTTCCATATGCTAATTTGACAAAATAGTTACATAAAAAAAAAATGAAATGGCTAAATTACAAATAAAAATATAAAGTTATGGTTATAATTAAGTCATATTTATAAGAGGTCACGTAAAAAAAAAATACAATCTAAATAATAGTGCTGTATTTTTTGTTGTCAGCCAAATAATAAAGTAATAAACGGTATTAAAGATAGTACTCTAGCTACTAGTGTGACTTAGTGCTTAGAAGATGCACAAACAAAAAGTGGTGAACTTTTTGAATGTGATAAAACAGTTAAAGATCATGATTTTACTTTATGAAAAAAAAAGAGAGTAACAAACATGATCATGAGAATCGTCAAATCATATCAAGAACAATCATAGTATTAGTCCCCGCAAAAAATAAAAAATGATGAAAATAGTTAAAGATTGTTTAAATTTAGAAATTCATAATTTGTTTAGTACATCTGTACACATATATATATAGGAAATTATACGAAATACTCATTTTGTGTCAAACCTTTTAAAAAACTACCCATTGTGTGTGTAAAAAACTACCCATAATGGGTAGTTTTTTAAAAAGTTTGCACAAAATGGGCATTTCGTTAATTAACCCTATATATATATATTCAGTTATATATATACATTTATATTAAGTTATTTTTCTAAGCAGTTGTTGAATGTATGTGAATGAATAGATTAATTCACGTGAACTTTACCGTTTTATATGTATCAGGCATTAGCATCATAACTATAGCTCTCAACGTTTAAATTTGACGACCTAAAGAGTGAAGACGATATTGTCATCACTATAACTTAAGGGCCGGGAAAAGCGATAACGGTGTTTTTCATTGCTATATATATGTACCTATATTGCGATGAAAAGTACATTTTAACCTAATCGTCACTATTTAAGTCGCTTTTTGATATGCCTCTACCCTGTTCGAAACGAAATATCGACCGGTACCATTAGCAAAGGCCAAAGAGTAATATTTTCTTTTTGAAAATTGAAGGATTATTGTTAATTGAATATGAGTTGGTCATTTCTTCAAGGTAGGTAACGATATTGCTGTATATTAGTCATCACTCGTCATGGGAATAATCAAACTTCGAGCAAAAACAATATTTATTTTATCAACCACACTGACCAATGACCAAGATCAAGGTCCAAAGACGTGACAAGTTTATATTATCGCTTGGCATTACTTGATCCCTTGGGTTTTGGAAATCAATTAAATATATTAACTCATCTGCAAAGTTCATATTCTTGTTTACAAATTAGCGCGCGATAAAATGGCAAGCACATGAATCAGAGAATATCCCGATCTCTCTCTCTCTCTCTCTCTCTCTAAATATATATATATATATATATATATATATATATATATATATTACACACTAGACTTAGGAACATTCCTAACAAAATGTTACTTAATAATGACAAAATAAGGCACACCCGTGACAATGAGAAATTGTTAGAAATTGTTTTCTTACTATATAAAATATGCTTAGATACTAATTATATATAAGATAGGGATATAAATAGCGGCAAACATATCAAGCTTTTTTTATAAAAATTAATAATAACGCATTTTTTATCAGATAAAAAGTTGACAAACTCTAATAATAAGTCATATGTATCAAACAACTGGTAAAAAAAGTACTTATGACATGCTATTATTCGAGTTTAGCAATTTTGTCCAGAAAAAAATAAGTAGATCCTATATATTAAAATATATTTTAAAATATTATCTCTAACAATTTTGATGGAATGAAACATAAGAATGATTTCGATTGAGATGGAAGTTTTTCGCCACAAATACGAATTGTTTTTCAAGAATATTTTTTATATCTTTTGTAAAAATACGATTTGTAAAATACTTTGTAAAAATAATAATAAAGAAATCCAATATGACTAAACTATGAAGTTATAGTGGTCAATTTTCATGCAAGGTTCCTTAAGATTCCTCTAACAATGGACCGATTTTTCCGCTACATAAATAAATGGAGATGGTATATAAAATTTTTTCAAGAAGATATGTATATATATATACTGGAAATGGTATATTGTTATATACATTTTCAAGAAGATATGTATGTATATATATATATATGTACATATTAGTTTTCCTTCACTTTTTAAATTTATTATATTATTTTTGGTTTGACTAGCTGGCCGTGTTGACCTATATATATCACTTTTCCGATCGACTTAACTCTTCAGCTTTTGTTCATATAGTTGTAGATAAATATTCATTTGCTTTATTTTCTAATGGTTATATTATATACACACACATTGAGATCCAGGCACGAGTATCTTTTTAATATACTGTTTTATATTATTCATATTCCAATCACCCTATTTGGTTAACATACTAAATTAACTTTGAACCCAAACTTGGAACACATAAAATTAAACATATAATCAGTTTATGATTTATATATATCACGAGGTATGGGCACCAAACCTAGCTTGTAATCCAGCTAGCCACGCTCAATATATTTACATAAACGAAATTTGGCCACGCTCAATATATTAATTATATATCGACCCAACTGCATCTTTCTTAATTTTTTTATTACATGCAAACTATTATTTAAAGTTTAAACCATACAATACTTTGTAGGACTACTACTAGCTAGCACTATATGTCACGTTGGTTCAAAATATTGTAGGGGTCGAAGAAGTTGAAGAATATTTTGACTTGAATTATACGTGCGATTTTCTTATGCTATTTTGAGCACTTTTAAAATGTCTTCGAGGTCACGAGCCGGCAAGGGCGGCATGTGAAACTTATAGTGTTTCATGTATTTGAGTGAGCTCATAAATTTATGCTTTGTTGTTTATATATATTAAGTTACACTCATTTTTCTTCAATGTAACACTTTTCCATACACTTTAATCTATATGAACAAAACCCAACAGTAAGAACAAGATTGGAATCAAATCACAACGAGACCGGGACTAATAGTGCCACCAATAACTCTAGTTATAAGCTTTACAACTTCTTATTCTTCCATATTTAAGTTATACAAAACCGATTATGTGGTTCAACAATAAAAATTGCAATACTCACCAAAAAAAAAAAATGCAATAATAATGGGGGTATATTGTTAAAGATTTTTATTTTTTTGGTAAATGTTTAGAACTGCAGTGACTATATATATGGAAGCGTATTGTAATGATAAGGGTAAAGAGCGGCATAAATACTTTCATGTCATCTAAAATTATAAGTATATGTCATCTAAAATTATGTATATTTTCAAGTGAAAAGTAGTGGCATTAAAAAGTGAAATTTGTTGGTTCCTTTACATATTGCCCAAAAGTCAATTGACATACGTGTGACACTCTGATGACGCCACGCCATTACTCCATTAAGCTTTCTACCGTTTTGAAGTGTATCACCATTCAAGTTGTATATATATATTGATGCATTTGTTGTAATTTTGAAACATTAGGATGTAACATTAGCAAAATGATAGTACATTTTAATGAGTCAATGATATTTATGCCGCTATTTGGTCTAATGATAATTTACTTTTACAAAAGCAGCCACACAACTTTCTTTTCTTTTCTTTTTCTTGTTCTTAGAAACCAAACTTTTTATATTTGGGATTTGTTCATCTTCACATGCCATGCATCTACATTCGTGCTAGTACAAGACAACAAAACCCTCGATGTACTCTTTCTTCCTCTTTGTGTGTGTCCCTCTAGATCTCTCCCATTTCTGAAATGGTAAAAGTATGTTGGTCACATGCATTTGATTCGTGGAGAGAGAGAGAGAGAGAGAGAGAGAGAGATCTGATACCAGTAGTACTGGTCATATTAATTTGGAATAGAATCTTCTTCATTATTCAATCTCCATTATTGGATCGGCTCTTGTAACTCTAGGGTTTTTCATTATTATTGGTTTTTCAGAACAATATATTCAAAAGTTTCTTACCACTGGGAACAAGTAAACACGTGTAGTATTTGACGACTATATCCAATGAATGCACTAAATAATGTAGGGTTTGAAAATTAAAAAAAAAAAAATAGATTCGACGATTTATATCAACAGTAATAAACTAAATATATGTCCTCTTATTAATTCACTACATTTTAGTAAGAGTTTGAAATCGGCTACATTAAAACTCTGAGCATTACCAAAAAAACGTATCAACGTAATAAAAGAGTCGAGAGAGTTCCTGAAACTCTCACCAGAAACTTACATTTACAAGGTTCTTATAGGAGTTAGGGCATCTCAAAAAAAATAAAACAAAAAATGGTGTTACAATTGTACTAATTTGTTTGTAATTTTAACATTAATTTTTTTTATCTCCAACCACAACATCAAAATTATCCTAAAAAGAATGTTCTCAATTATTATATTATAAAATCAAAAAAATTTTCTAATATTGAATTTGGAGATACAGTATCGACGATGTATGCTCAGTAATATCGACAATGCACTCAAAGTTCTCACATATACTGGCATATGAACATGCATGCATGCAGTACTGGCATATAAACTTGAAAGGCAACAAAATAATAATAATATATTTATATATAAGAAAGAAAGAAAAATTCAGTGTCTCATCTAAGCATGAATAATTATGAAACTTCACATGCTAAAGATCTAATCTAACGGTCAAAGAATAAAAAAAGATTAGATATAAGCATCATTGCGTCTCATGCATTTGTCTGTGTTCTATAAAGAATTGAGAAGATCATATTTCATAATTCATAATATATATACACCTGATCATAATCTCAATGAGACTTTTAATCATAAAAACATATATACTGTTGTTCTCACTCATTATATATATGGTACGTTGGGTCCCACAATTATGTGGATATATATTCAACTCATTTATGTCTCACTTTTATAAAGTGAGTTTGAATATGCTTAAGAATAATATCAGCATTTTAGTCAGAGGCAGCGACTAAGCTATATTAAGACTACTTTTGTTCCTACTAGCTAGCTATATATATATATATATATATATATATATATATATATATATATAGGGTTAATGACGGCAAAAATACCCAAAGTTTGGTCAAAGAACCCCTTGTGTACCCAAAGTTTAAAAGTTGTGGTAAAAATACCCAAAGTCGCATTTGGGGAGTTGACCAGTCCATTCTCGTAACGCCGTTAACTTACCCGTTAACTATGGCCACGCAAACAAACATGGGTTGCTGACATAACAATTTTTGCCACATGGATGAGCCCAAATCAGCCTCGTTTACGACAAAACAACGAATTAAACCCCTAATAAACACTATTTAATACAACTAATTGAACCCCTAATGATTACACTTAACAAAACAAATTTGTCCACGTGGCCAGAGTTAACCGGTAAGTTAACGGCGTTACGAGAATGGAGTGGTCAACTCCCTAAATGCGACTTTGGGTATTTTTGCCACCACTTTTAAACTTTGAGTACACGAGGAGTTCTTTGACCAAACTTTAAGTATTTTTGCCGTCATTAACCCTATATATATATATACATACTTAGAATTATTTACGATTTGGCCATTCTAGGGCCGAAATTTGCACATTTGAAGCCTCCGATCCAAAAATAACTCTTCTTCTTTTTACAATGAATATGCATATTTTGCCCTTTCTTTTTAAAAATAACATAAATAGTATTTTACATATTTACTTTTAGTGCGGATTTAGCTTTTGACCATTAATTAATTGAAGATTGAACAATTTATTTTTTTATTAATTTTTGTTTACAAATATTAAGATATTTTTTTTAAGTCAGTGACCTTTTGTTATTTCACTAAATAATAAATCTAAAATGATTTCATAAATTAAAAAAAAATTATTAATTTTTTAGGTTAATTGATGGTCAAAATGACTGCAGCAGACCAAAAATCATAAAAATGGTCAATTACTACAATTTTTTAAAATGGAAAAATAAAATCCACTATAAAATTATAAAAGATGAGTTAAAACCGAAATGAAAACCAAAAACTCGATCATGGGTAAAATTGTTCATCAACATCAGGTTTTCAGTTTTACAAATGCAAAAAAAGAAAAAAGAAGGTGATTTTTGGTACTAATAGTTATGAAATCTGAACCGAAAGACTCGATATTGATCACTATCTTCGCCTCCAAAACTGCCGTCGACAAGCCCGCAATACTGTAACATAGAATGAAAACAAATGGGAAGGAAAGGTTCAACTTAAAAAAGAAAACGAAAGGGCTATTTATGAATTTAAATCATTCCTAACAGGGTGGCTTCATAGATAACTCCTTCAAGATTTCCTACTACTCGTCGTGTTCCGGCGACTTCCGTCATTTGAAGGCTGTGCTTTTTAGCTTCATCTATCACCATCGAATCCATACTAATTCACACACAAAAAAAAAGTATCAATGTGTCAAGAAAAATAAAAAAGAAAAAAATTGCTTGAAAGTTGTTCAATTTATATTAGAGGGCACGAGCAAAATATTTTACATATTTTGGTAATTATAATTTATTCCATAATAGATTTTATAATTAACTAATTAGTATTTATGCAGTAATCGCAGGACAAAATCATCTTAATTTTAAATAAACTAGTGGACCGGCACCACGCTTCGCGTGGTGATGTAAAAAACATAGTCATTAAAATTTTAAACTTGGCTGAAAGTTTTAAATACAATTTCTCTATATCTAAATTTGTGTAAATCTAAATCGAAACATTTATAAAACATTGCATAATTTTTTTTTTGAGAAAATAAACATGTGTCTAAAATACTAACAAATATGAGCGACAATGTAAGAATAGAAGAGTATTTTCATATTTGATAAGAAAAAGTAACTAAAGTTAAATTTAAGTATTTAATAACATCAATAAAATACGTAAAGAATAATATTCAAAATCTTAATTTTTTAGAAGTTTTTTTTATTACAATACTTTGTATGTACAATAGGCAAAACCGCAAGATATTACATTAAAGATTTTTTCTTAAAAATAAGTAAAAAAAAAGTAAAATATAATTAAAGACTAAGAATTTCGAAGAATCGAGATTGGTTGAATTAAGTCTTTCTGTAATTGAAAAGAAAAATGTACAACTTAATATTCGGTGGAATTGAGTTTCTCACATTACAACCTGAGAATGTACATCAAAGTGTTACAACATGATATATTTTTTTTCTTATATAAATTGCTCTACCACTAAATTATTTTGTACAGAATAGTATAGACAAAAAATGTAGGAGAAAATTTGAACTTTGAAATGCAATTTTGTTTGACATGCACCGAGGAAACAACATTGCTTACTTGTTCTTTACTTTCATTAACGGAAATGCTTTACTCGAAAAGCGGTTAGAACTGACTACTAAGGTTTGAAAACCGTTTTCTTGCTGTCAATTTGGTAATATCTCTTAAAATTATGTCGTATATCTTATGTTTCAAATAAATGATTGGGAATCAATACTTTGAAGCTATTGCATATCGAGATCGTTGCATACCATCGTAGATTTAAAAGTATGTGTTGGATCAAATAAAATGTTGAGAATCTCTAATCTATTAAGAGTGCATATCAAGATCATTGCATACCATCAAAAAAGTATGTGTTAGGTCTCGTGCAGTAAAATATTTAAATCTATAATATATGCTATACAGGTATATTGAAGATCTAAATGGTGGCATATCATCAAACATGTATAAGCATTATATGTTTTTAAAGAAAATTTTGAAGTATTGCTAAAAATTAATATCACCAATAACATCATATAATCTATTTTCTTGGAAAAACTATAAATTAACGTATTCAAAAGAGCTCTATTGTAATAACTATTATAATGTCTTTAGGTTTTGTGACTTTGTAGATGAGTGACTAAACATAAATAAGAAACCAATGTCAATGTGTTAATAGGTTTCTTATAATTTATTTCCTAAATTGAAAAAAAAAAAAAAAAAAAACTTGTCATTGACATAGAATTTGTCATTTATATACACGAATAAACCATATAAAAATAGGTTCAAAAACTAAAATTTCAAAATATTACATAGAAACCAAAACAGAAAAGTAAGAATATGAATCCTTATGTCACCTTGATGGCAAACGTGTTGCCGCTCCCAGCAACACTGAATACTTTAATCTTTGCACCTCGCATATCTAACATTGTAAACACGTGGAATAATAAGTCGGACACTCTTAACAATTAAGGACTATACCTTTATGTCATACCTAAAGTTTTGTTAAATAAGGACTATACCAATTAAATTTAAAACAAACATTAGGCACTTTATCACTTATATTTGTCATCAATGACAACTACAGTTCTGATTGAGTCGATAGCTCAGCTAAATGCCTTAACTTGAAAGCAATAAAAAATATATAATATAATAAAGGGACTATGTAACAACCCATATGAAGAAAAAAAGAGAGAGAAGAATTTGCTTTTGTTAAGAGTAGTAATATAACAATCTATACCTCATTTTTCTTATCGATTAGTTAAGCTAGTTCGCTAGTTGGAGGCAAAACCAATGCTAGAGGTCCATCACCGTGACATAGAGGAGATTGAGCCAAACAATGCTGCATAAATTTAAGCAAGATAAAGCAATAAAACTAAGAATTAACATCGATTGTTTGATCGTGTAATATAAATAATTTGATATATAAGTACTTGTATCTTTATAGTGTAGAATGGAATCCACTTTTGGTAATATAAATCAAAGGGCATATTCAGTAGAAGTTAGACCAAGTCAGTGTAGAACCTAATAAGAAAATTATAATTTCACTAAGAAAAAACTAAATGTCAAATGCAAATATTTGTGTAAGTGTCTTACCATTATTGAGTCCAGATTATCACTTTTTTTACCATTCCACACCAAATTCACGTATAAAATAGAATTACATGATCTGATGCAACAACATAGATATGCATTTAGATGCTTGCTACGTATCTAAGAACATCTCATCTCATCTCAAAAGTAAAAATATATATATTAAATCTCTCGTTTTATTTCTATTTTATTAGTATAGTCAAGTGACCTAAAAATACTACCAACTCATTATTGGTTCTAAAGTCTGATATAACCCAGATTTCAAGTTTGGTTTTTACATAACCCAATATTCGGTTAGTTTGAAAAACTGGTCTAAACCAAATCGAATCAGTTTCACACCTAAGCATAAGCTTTAAATGTCTAATACATGTTCCTCTTGATTAAAAATAATGAAGAGCCCTATGAAAGAAGCTATTAAAAATCTCCAAAAGATGAAGAGCCTTAATAAAGAAGCCATTCACAAAAGCAAAAAAATGAAGAGCCTGATAAGAAGCAAATACCTGATCATTACTTGCGAAGGATAAACAGCATATCCATTATTGAGCGGAGTAAGATATAAAAATTTCTTCAAACCAAAATAAGCGTCTGACTCTCTGCTAGCATAAACAATAAACAAAGACATTGCATAGGAAAAAAGGAAAAATTAAAAACAAATCACCAGGAGGCTCTCTGACATTTGTAACCCATTCGCATCACAAAGGGTTCGGAGTCGAAGTCAGTTTTGCAACCTTACCGTCATTAGGAACCACAGGTACAATGAAGAATTATCAAAAAGTGAACCTGAGATTCTGGAGTAAATATTAAGATCCTAGATGTAAAATTGCAATTTCCCATTGAGGACTTTCCTCAAACAATTACAATGCCTAAAAGTACTTTGCAACCAAAGAAATTGATATGAAATTTTCCAACTACAACTCTAATTAACTTTATGAAAAATAACCAAATACGACTCCAAAGATGAAAAATAGCCCAAAAACTACAGATTTAAAACTGAGAAAACAAACCTTGATATAATCATTTTTGCAAAAGCAGTGTCCAAGGAGATGAAGAAAATCGGAAGGGCCGTAGGCAGGGTTCGGCTTCGGGCCAAGAGGCGTCGCGGATGACAGGTTTGGGCTGTAAGGCTTTAATTGTGAGTCGACGCTTGACTGACTTCCGATGGTGGCTGGCGCGGTGGATATACTGCCGAGCGACAGCGACATAGAGAAAAAAGAGTGGACCATTGTTGAGTGGTTGGGACTGCCTGGTAGGACTGCGGGCGACGTAGCATGGCCGATTGAGAGAGAAAAACTACAAAGATCGAAATACAGTTATTTGTTAGGGAGAAGCTAGCCTATACATACAGCCAACTTAACGAAGACATAATGTTGGAAAGGTGTATCTTTTGGATGCGAACGGGCACGTTGAATCTCGTGCGAAACAGCCACATTATTTTGGAAAAGAAAAAATAATTCAAAAAAATGAAAAAAAAGAATGGGGTTAAAATGAGTGTTTTTGACCGAAGTCATTGCCCTATAAAAAACTGTACCTTGAACCTATACAGAGCAGTAAAATGAACGATGGCCAGAAACACAGATTGGAGGAGGAAAATGAGATCGTCACATCTGTAGAGTCAAAGGAGTCGCATGCGTTAGTGTGGCTCGGATCGGACTGATTGTGGAGTAAAAGATGAAGCCGAAAGTTTGCCAGAAGCAGATTTGGAGTAAAATCAGTGACACGTTATATTAAAACTGGCGACCAAGCCAACGATAAAAGATTTGTGAAATAAGCAAGATACCTTAAAAAAAGTTCTTGATATAAATATGTTTTCAACGAATATATATATATATATATATTTATATATTATGATCGTAGAGGTGATATTAAATCTCGCATTGAGGAATTTCCTCAAACAGTTAGAATGCATAAGACATAGTTTTACTTGTAAAGAAATCCATGTTAAACTGCTCAAATACAACTGCATAGAAATTTATGAAAATGGCCCAAATACAACTGCCCAAACATATTCCAAGATGAAAAATAGGCCAAGCATTGATGATATTCTAAATTTGAAGGTCGTGTAAGAGAAATATAAGAACAAAACGATGAAAAGGAAGGAATGACTTACTTCCCATAAGAGTTCTCTGTTCTGCGACGCTTTAGGCTTCATCCCGTCGTCGCCGTTTTGGGTGATCGGAGTTGGCGAAGGAGATTGCGGCGGAGAGAAGGAGGGAGACGACGATAACAGAGAAAGAATATATATTAGTGAATCGACATACGGTTATTCTTTGACATCGATTATTTTATAAGGCATCAGAGAAGATGAAAAAGCACAGTCGAGGAGAGGAGACGACGAACGAAAGATTTGAGGGAGGGAGAAGATGTTATAATAAAATAATTAAAACGGTTATCAAACAATTAAATAATTATTTTAAGAAAACAGAAAATATAAATTTTGAAAGGATGCGTCGAGCGAGCTTTTCTTTTTTCAAATTAAAAATAATTCAAAAAAGGGAGAAAAAAGAACGGGGTCAAAAAACAGTATTTTTGAACCTTGAGGTTATTTTGCTTTTATATATATATAGATTATATAACTTATTCAAATTTGATTAATAATAGCATATAAAGTTCATTTGATTTGCCTTGTTATGCGATCAACAATAAAAATCATTCCAATAGCTGATACCAAGACAAAAACAGAAAACTCACAAACTTTTGTAATTGGGATCCAAGTTTCGATTTCTGAATGTTTCAAATTCACGAACATTTCATAAATAAGTTTTAAGTTCCTAAAAGAACACTTTGTTTCTTACCTCTTTGCACGAGAGACGTAGCCTAATATGAATTTGCACGGCGCTTGTTTTCTAACTCGGAGGAGCTTTTCCACCGTCTCAAACAGCAGCGGAACACTCGCCTGTTGAAAGCTTACGAAATTGTTAAGGTTCTTCCAAAAGGGCAAAAGTTAAAAACATTTTTTCAACGTGTGGGGAAGCAATATTCTGTTTTCTGAAAGTATAGGGGTGCAATGTTCTACTTCTGAAACATATTACTAGCTCCATCAAACTTTGGGCTGCTACAAAAAGAAAATAGAAAAACGGAACAAAAACTTGAGGATATAGATATCGGCTCCGAGAATAATATCAAATCCCGTCGAGTAGTTTTCCAAGATTTGGCAAATCTGCTCTGAATTTCCCCATTCTAGTTTCTCAACCCCAAATCCTGCAAAAGAGAGTTACAAACTGGTGAATAATTCATCATTTCTTGGATATTAAGTTTCGTCTAATTAGGTTAATCTCAAGCTCACTAGCTTGAAAACTATGGTTCACAGACGACTCGTGCAGCTTTACGTTTCTCTTCAAGATCTGAGGCAATACATATCGTCAAAAACTATATAATATTTTAAAGCCTAGAAACAAGTCGGAGCTTCGTAAAACATGCCTTGAGTACTTCGTCATTGTGGTCTGTTAATACAAATTCTTGGCAAAATCTGCTACATAATATTCCCGTGATACCTGCAGATGAATTAACCAAAATTAAGCTATAATCACCAGTAGCAGACCCTGGATACAAATTCCGGGGGACTGAATAATTAGGTGCTAAGTTCGTATAATTTAGAGTAAAAATTAATTAAAAACTACGGGTAAAAGTTTGAAAAAAGTAATAACTTAGGGTAAATTTGAACAAAATTTTAAATTTGGGGTTGATGTATGTCTGCATGTAATAATGACATAAAAACAATTTATGCCGTCATTATCAAAATGAAAAAAATAGTTAAATTAACGATATACCATGATTTATTCCCATGTATATTAAATAAAGAAATTATCAGTCATGCCCCTGAGTTTTGTCGTGTGTTGCAGTTTCGTCCCTCTATATTTTTTCTTATAGCAGTTTCACATGAATTCTATTCTGTAGTATTTTTTTCCCTCCAATCTTCAAATTTTAATCCACATACAATGCATATAATACTATATTTGTGATGATTTTATCCCTAAATACTACCATGTGGATTACATTTGACTTAATATTTGACAAAAAAAAGTTGATTTTTTAGCAATAAGAGAAGAAACTGCCACAATTTTAAGTTCAGCGTGGAAACTTCAACAACACGGCAAACTCATCAGCATACAACAATAAGTTTCAATTTTTTTCACGAAATTTTTAGCTTTAGATCGATCCTCTGATTTCGCCACTTACCGACACCCGAACCTAATTCAATAACAGAGCACCCCTTGAGAAACTCGGCATTCTTCGACAAGTAATCGTTCAAGAGCATAGCTCCAGGCCATACCATTTGCCCTGTCAGATCAAAATCGGCTGCAAAGACACAAATACCCCCCAAATCAAAAAGAGAACACTCAAAAGCGAGGGGCAATTAAGGAAGATAAATTATGTAACTCAAAACACTGCATGATCTGGGAAGTAAGGCAAGTTGCAAAACACTACAATACAGCCCGGGATTTTATCTCGTTATCAGAACCACCGTTTCTATCTCGAACCACACCAAAGCCTAGTCTTTTTATTCTAGAGAGAGACTAAGATAACCAACACTAAGAGAATATTCGGCTGACAGTGGTACAATAAATCGCTAGCCAGGTCTTGCGGCCCGTGACTTGGGCTACTCGTTTCGGTTTCTACAATGGTAAGTCGTATTGAATTTTGATCATCATCGAAAGGATATAAAATCGCATCTCTACAAACTTTAAAGAATCTCAGAACGTCAAGTATTATAGTTTGGGATATTTGTGGCACACTGCACGAGTACCAATTCTCTTCCAAAAATTAACGATAAGTTCCGATTCTTTTCATTAAGCCGGACAAAATACCAAAATTTTGATACTAAATATATGACAAGTACCAAAAAAACCCGATAAAAAAATACTTGTCTTATAAATAATATCAGAGTATTGGTACTTTTGTAAGAATCGAAACTTATCGTTACTTTTTAAAGAAGAATTGAAACTTGTCTTTACTTTTTGGAAAAGAATTGGTACTTGTAGTTTTTAGTGACTCCTAAACAGAAATCTTAAGCTTAACAGCAAGCAAGATAGTTCTACAAATTCAACAATTCACTATCATCATTGATCCAAGTTCATGATGCCCTAAATTCAGCCTTGCATTAATTCGATCATTTGGACCGCAAAACAAGGAATCAGATGATGGATATTCAATTGGCAATCGAGTAGTAGTGTTGAGATTCAGAAAAGAAACTTACTGGAAGCAGATTGGAGACAGAGAAGCTCGATTTCTTCAGAGCCGAACGTGAACTTCTTCAGCTTGTAACTGATCAGTTCCATGAAAGTAATCGCCATTAATTTCTGATTCGAAAAGTATATATGAAGAAGAAGAAGAAGAAGAAGAAGAAGAAGAAAAGAGGAGAGATTACTCGTCGTTGATGAAGAAAGCCTCGTCTAAGCAAACAATGTCTTCATCGTCTACGCCCATTTTCTTTCTTTCCTTCCTTTGCTTCTGCAAATTCTTAGTTGAATAATTTTCTTAAAATAAAAGAAAGAAAATCGTAAATATAATTCTCTTTGATCATTTGATTTATAATTCATTTGGGCCTCCATGACTTCCCTTTGGGCTTAGTAATAGTAACCACATGAAGGGCAAAAAAGGAATGATGATAAACATAAAAATAAAAACATTTTTTAGAGACATTTGTGCCCTGATTACCTAATTTTAAACCAAGTGTGCTGCTATGTTTAAATATATATATATATATATATATATATATATATATATCTGCGATTGTATATGGAGGCTATAAAACAATTTCGAGATTCTGATATTCAGTTTCGTCTATGTCGAGTTAAATAAAAGTATCAAATAATCAATGTTTTTAAAATTTCAATCGTACAAGCACATGTATCCATTTTGTAAAAAACTTTATGAACGGATATACTAATTACTAATGGGTATTAAATAAAGTAATAATATTTGTAATTTATATTTACATAATATCTAAGTCTATATATATATATATATATCTCATTTTGAGGAATAAAAAAAAAACAAAAAGCTTCGTTTGAAGACCTAAAATTTGTGGAGATTTTTTCATCGGATTAGGCGGTTTATTGTGGTTATTCGGTTAGCCATAAGTAACATGTCGACAAACTGTAAAACGACTCGGTTTATCATGTCATGGTATTTTTTTTTTTTTTTTACCAATACTCTCAAAATTCTAGCAACCTGTCGACGTACCAACAATATTTTAATCATTGCAAAAAAAAAAAAATCAACACAGAAATAATCTCAAAACAATGAGCCTCAAAATTATATCCCTAATAGAATCATTACCTCATAAATAAATAATAATAATAATAATAATAATAATAATAATAATAATAATAAACTAGATTCAAGCATAGAGAAAATTGCACCTAACGATTACCAGGTGAAGAAAATTAAGAGAAAACATATACAAATTTAATGGGATAATATTTATAAAAAAAAAAATACGGAACAGAGAACAAAACTCCTAACACAAAAATAGTCTTAAAATAATGAACGTCAAAAGAACACTGATACATCATTATCTAATAAAAAAAAATCAAGACTAAAAAAGTCCGCAAACTATAATTTTATGGAATTAAATAAGATTCTAAATATCGATATAGATGAAAAACCAGAACTTTTATTTTAGTGGTATGCCGACGTGTAACAAATTTACCCAGCGACGGAACTAGATAAGGCCCAAACAGGGCCAAGGCCCCTGTAAAAAAAAATTATATAGTAGAAGCCCACGTAACATTCATAGTCAATTTCTATATGACAATCCAAAAACTAGCAATAATTGGATAAATATAATGAAAGAGGCTCATTTATATCCTAAAATATTACTGGTCTGCAAGTTTACAACAGACGTGTGTTTGAACCACAAATCACACTAACAAGTGGAACCATAATATAGGTGCATATTATATTTATATTGCAAAATATAAAAATAAATCGGAGATCATTATTTCTTTTTGTCAATTTTATGTGGCCATGAATCCAAGCAAATAGTTTGTGATGGAGGCAAACGAAGAAAGAAAAAATATTCAAACACTTAAGAAAGGTTCTATATAATTCCTTTATGTTATGTACCTTGCAATTATGTAAGTAAACCCTATTTAATAATAATAATAATATATTGACATATATGCATAAATATAAAAATGAAAGATAATATTAACAACTATTCTATATGTTGAACAATGTCTTATATAATGAGTAGATATATTTGCTTAATAAAGGTCTATATATATATACAAATCATTTGATACAAAAAAAAAAAAAAAAAAAAAAAAAAATAAGATTTTGGTTATTTGTTTAATTAGTCATTGCTTGTGTAAATGACATGAAATCTTTTAAAGCATACGCTATCATAATTTGGTTAATGTAATAGACCTATAGTATAATTTTATATACATATATAAAATATAATCAATTTTTATCCATTAATGTTGATTGATAATGATTAGGTGCAACATCTGAGTCTTCTGAAGCTACCAACCATTTTATCAACCAAACTCGAACTAGACGAGCCAATCCTGAGATTTTAACTTCTAGAAGACTTTAAGACATTAAACAATAAACATTTATCAATTATTATGTATGAAAAAGTATTACTACATATAGAGAGAGGTTAATGACGGCGAAAATACTTAAAATTTGGTCAAAGAACCCCTCGTGTACTCAAAGTTTAAAAGTGGTGGCAAAAATATTCAAAGTCGCATTTGGGAAGTCCACTCCATTCTCGTAACGCCGTTAACTTACCCGTTAACTCTGCCCACATGAACAAATTTGTTTCGCTAAGTGTAATCATTAGGGGTTCAATTGGTTGTATTAAATAGTATTAATTAGGGGTTTAATTCGTTGTTTTGTCGTAAACGATGCTGATGTGGGCTCGTCCACGTGGCAAAAATTATTATGTCACCTATCCACGTTTTTCCACGTTGTTCCACGTTTTTCCATGTGGGCTCATCCACACACACACACACATATATATATATATATATGGCAAACGAGTTTTGTCATTTGTGTCCGTTTTTCGTTGGACATAGACGATAACGGTTGTCCAACAACCAACACACACACACATATATATATATATATATATATATCTCACTTTCGACTTACGGTTCAAAATTTAATTTGTCGACAATGTTCTTGTGTCTCAATTAGTTTGATTCTCAAAAATTGAAAACCGGATTTCGGACCAGAATTATGTGAACCAAATCCGCTTCTCGATTTTGAGATATCTTGATCGTTTCCCGAGTCCCTAGAAAATTAAGTATTGAACCCTATTTTACCCTTCTAGTTGCACTCTCAAGCCTAATAATTCATTATGACAATTCGATATTTGTGTCGTGTTCGTGTCGTGTTTTAGTCATTTTTTATTTATTTTAGATTAACTCATACCCGTCCCATTTACTAATCGTGCTAGAAGATGAAACTCAAACCCGCCTCATTTACAAACCATTTTTATATAGTGTCATCCCTTTAACCCATTTAATTAATTTAAGTATTTTTATATGATAAATTAATCCACATTAGACCCATTTAGCTTTATTTATTTAATTATATTATCTGAAATTTTATAATTAATTAACATTATTTTATATTAATCAATTTAACAACGTAATTAATTACAAAATAAAAAAAACATAAAATATTATATAAAATAAGTATTACAACACTTAATAACGTATATAAAATCATCAAATGAAACCTTTTATTCTTTAATCGTGTCTAATCGAGTCTCACCATGTTATCGTGTTTGTGACGTGTTCACCCGTTATTTGATCATATTTATCGTATTCGACACGATTGGACCCAAAACCATTTATAGACGACCGAAATCCATTTACATCGTATCGCAACCGTTTTTTATTTGGTGTTTGGCCTCAAATTACCACACTTAAATCATTCTTCTAGAATTGAAAACGCCATCACTCATAGTCAACAAAATTAGAATTTAAGCTCCACAAGAAGATTTAGGTAAGCCATATATAATTTAATAATTTATTTTCCAAAACTAGTGAAATTAGAGTGTGGGACCCAAGAATATAAATGCCGTAGAAGAGCAGAAACATTAAAATATAATAAAACACATTCAAGGAAAACGACCAACTTCCAACTGAAACAATACTAACCACCCTTTCCTCTCTCTCTTTCTCTCTCTCTCTAAACTTCCTAGAGAGAGAACGCTCGCTACGCCTCTTCTTCTTCATCATCTTCTTCACTTTCCCAACAACAAAAATAAATAGCCACCGGACAAAAATAAATAAATAAATAAATCAAGAAGTAACGTTTTTAGTTAATGCAAGGATTTAACTGCAAATAATAATAATAATAAAATCTTGTTTCCATTTTTCATGGTTTGATTTGATGTGCTCTTTGCGTTCAAGAAGACTCCACCAACCTTTGGTCACGTTTTACTCACCTTCTCTTCTCTCTCGAAATCCCTAAATTCTCGTGCGCTCTTTGCTCGCTGGTGCCATTGAAACGACGGTGTTTCGGCTTCAGGTCTCGTCGATTCTCTTTCAGTTTCGGTTTTGGTTTCGATTTCGACTGCGAAACTTTGTTGATTGTGTGGAATTAGATGAATAATCTGTTTGGTTACTGAGAAAATAAATGGGAATTGAGGCTAAGATTGGGCAATGTGTTCAAAATCATGGCTTTAATTGCTCTTTTTTTTTTTTATCATTGAATGGGAGATGCTACATATCACTTACAATTTGCTGTATTTTTGTATGATTTTCAGGCGTTTGCGTCAGTCTTGAATCATGTCGAGCTTGGAGGAGCCGCTGGGATTCGACAAGTTGCCGAGCATGAGCACGGTGGATAGAATCCAGAGATTCTCGTCCGGTGCGTGCCGCCCCAGAGAGGATAGCATGAGCATGGGCAATTGCTGGATTGAGGGAAGAATGTGCAGCACATCCAATAGTTGCAGGTATTTCAGTTCAGATAATTCAACTCTTCTACACAAAGAAAGTATTAAACTTTTTATGTTTATTTTTTATTAAGTCTATTGAATAATTTCTAAGAAATTTTACTCATTAAGTAGAACCAAAAGCTATGGCCTTTACTATGAATATGCTTTTCTTTGTGCTCAGACCATAGTGTATGTGATCATGTTTGATCTTATCGGTAATTGCTTCGAAACGCTCTATGAAAACGGCGGAGGAAATCTAATGCAATCACCCATACTTCTTCTCTTCGCTAGGATTAGAGCCTAGTCCCAAATCAGAAAACGTAATTCGCATAAACGAAAAAATAAATAAAATGACACCAGGAGGTACATCAATTTGCCGCTTACAAATGTAATAAACTACAATCTCAATCTGAGTTCTTTGGTTACAACCCTCATGCTCGCTCTCTCTCATTTGTGCTCACACAATGACGACTTTACGCTATACATAAATACCTAAATTACCTTCACGACACAGTCGGGTCACTATTGCGGCTCCGGTGAATTAGGCTTCACAAATCAGCACTCCGTACATCCCTGCGCGCATTTTGTTTTTCTATAGGTTCATGATTACATAAATTAGTTTCACTATTTGAACTACATATAATCTTTAATGTTTAATACTTTGATTGTAACCAAAAATAATTTTTATTTTGCAGTGAAGAATATGAGTCGTTTGATACGGAGACTTTTCCGTGGGTACGACACACAAGAGAGTTCCCTAAAATTGACTCTCGGAGCCGAAGGACTTCGATCATCGGAAGAAATCACGTTGTTCATGGAAATGGGCGTACACTGCGTTATTCTACAGATGAGCAAGATAGCCCAAAGTGTAGTGACAGAGTGAAACGGGGTATAACAAATAAGGTGACTAAATGACTGGAAAATAAATGTCAATATTTACAAAAAGAAATGTATATAGAAATTGAACATATACCTATTATCTTTCTTTTTAGTAATGTTCTTCTTTTCAGGTTTTGTTTTTAGATATCTATGTTTAGTTTCTGACCAGAAAATATTGACTCCGTTTGAATCCGACGCTTTTTTGTTTTATTGTTACCTCGGGTTTTTTTTTTTCTTCTTCTTTCCCATAGGTCTGTTATTTTCTAGACATTATTAGGTTATTACTCATTTTAAACTAATTACAGAATTATAGCTCTTCTCAGGGATACCAAACTACGTGAAGATAGTCGAAGTTGGTCCCAGAGATGGGCTTCAAAACGAGAAAAATGTCGTACCAACCGCCGTGAAGGTTGAATTGATTCAGAGACTAGTCTCTTCGGGTTTGCCCGTTGTCGAGGCGACGAGTTTTGTATCTCCAAAATGGGTCCCTCAGGTACTTAACATTAATATTCTGCATTAAGTTTACTTCTTGAGCTCAAGAAGTAGCTCTCTGTTCCTGGTATCTGATAGAGATGTGGTGTTTTAATTGCTTTTTATTAGTTATTGTTTTAATTAAGTTCAGGCCTTTAGAGTGATATTTTATAAGCCCAATAGATTAAAAATGACTCTATAAAAGGCGCCAATTATGTTTTGGTTAGAGAGTTTTGATATTGCTTGGGTTGAACCGTCAAGACTCTTTGGGAGAGCAACGTCCGTGCTCTCAAAGGATCGGACTTGATTTCCATTTGTTCTATTGCAATAAAATTAACAAGGTTTCACACTCTTGTGAACCGGTTTCTTTGGCCGTCTTTATTTCAAGCACATGGCTTGATATAAATGTAAAGGCTAAATCTGAAGCTGAATGAAAATAAACTTGGTGGTGTGTTTCGTGCACTTTTATCGTTAGAATGATGATCCTTGTATGATTTTTTCATAATTAAGAGACTTAGTCCCGTTCCGGTTTAATGGAAGATCCAGCTATTGGTACCATGAGTTAGTTTTCATTGTTTTGAAGATCTATTGGATAAAGAACTTACTGCAACTTTAATATGAAGATAACAATTATGTTCATTTGAAGTCTCTTTTAAGACCTAATCGAGTTCTTTTAGCATCATTTTGGATATTTTTTGCCTAAATCTAAAGTTTTTTCTGGGAAGTTTGATCGCTCAGATTTAAATCTTTTTTTTATATTCGTTTTCTTCTTTCTTAGCTAGCGGATGCAAAGGATGTAATGAAAGAAGTTCGTAATTTGGAGGGAGCTCGGTTGCCTGTTTTGACACCTAACTTAAAAGTGGGTAATCTCTATATTTAACATAAATTGTTCTTAAATTTATACGTTAGAGTTAGACATGTGATTGTGAGTTATATAACATAAATATATGTAAATATATCAGGGCTTTGAAGCTGCCATTGCAGCTGGGGCGAAGGAAGTAGCGGTTTTCGCTTCTGCTTCTGAGTCTTTCTCGAAGTCCAACATCAATTGCAGCATCGAAGAAAGCCTTGTTCGGTACCGTGCTGTTACTTGTGCCGCAAGAGAGCTCTCCATTCCCGTGCGAGGGTATGCTCCCATTCAATTTCTGGGAAATTCTACTAATTAGTTGTAACTGTTGTTTCTGAGAATTTTCTGAATATTATATTCAACAATTGATAGTACATACATAGTACATACTAATAAAACAATATAATCAGCTCTAACTAACAGTAACTAATTAGTTATAATCGCATCAAAATGTACTATTATATAAAAATAATTGTTCATTACATGGTGTTGACATGAATGAATCTGGTAGGTATGTTTCTTGTGTTGTTGGATGCCCGGTTGAAGGAGCAATATCACCTTCTAAAGTTGCCTATGTTGCCAAGCAACTCTATGACATGGGCTGCTTTGAAATTTCTCTTGGCGACACAATCGGAGTCGCAACACCCGGTAAATCTCTTTCGATCTATTTTCGGGTACATCATAAATAAATTAGGATCAACATCGTTTTTATGCTTATTATTCTTCTGATTCGCACAACGTTTTTAATCTGCTTATCTCCGAGAATTTACGCCAATTTTACCTTAAAATAGTCCTTTCCTCATAGCTAGGCAGATCAATTTGACCAAAACTCAAATCATATAATTTAAAGTAAAGGGTTGATAGAGGCATAAGTACACGTAGTATTTACTATTTTTCATGGCTGAAGTTCCCAATGCTCCCTACTTTGCTTCTCTTCATAATTTCGATCACTTTTTCAATTGATTTATTATATTTTGGATGTGCCGTTAAGTTTCGGACACGTGCCACTTACGAGAGAGAGGGAATTTTGTTAAGGCTCATCCAAAATACTATTAAATCAATTGAAAAAATGGACGGAATTTTAGTGAGAAGCAAAATCGTAAATATTGAGAATTATGTCTCTATAAACCCTAACAAAGTTTTTTTTCTTTCTTTCTTGTGCTATGTGACTTTATTTTTCCGTTTGCGAATATTCGGTATTTATATTTCCATTTTTTTTTTTTTTTCGCTATCGTAGGAAGTGTGGTTCCTATGCTTGAAGCAGTAATGGGTGTTGTTCCTGTTGAGAAGCTTGCTGTTCATTTCCATGACACTTATGCTCAGTCTCTTCCAAATATTCTGATTTCCCTTCAAGTAAGCCTTTTTAATCCAAACACTCGTGTTCCTATGGGGCGATTCCGTAACGTAGAATCAAGCCAATCGGGATTCACCGAGGTGATGAATTGCGGAACTTTATTCCAAATCAACTGGAACTTTGCCTTTCCTTCGAGACCAAGGCACAAGCTCTTTAGTGATGTCTTGAGGGTCAAAGCCTAATAATAAGCCAACCTAATTAGGCTTATACCTAATTTATTATTTTTTCAAGGTAATTAATAATCGAGTTTAAATTTAACAACGTTAGTTTGCGTCGGGACTGAGTAATTAAGGTTATTAATTTGTCGACACTCAACTGTACATTATTAGTGCACATAATCGAATAACTTAATTAAATAATACGTACTCCAATACATTATAGGATTATACACCTATAAGCCCAAACTCAATAAATTAGTGCGACATTTTTCTTCGCAGATGGGGATCAGCACGGTGGATTCGTCCGTGGCGGGATTAGGTGGTTGCCCTTATGCCAAGGGCGCTTCGGGAAATGTAGCGACCGAGGACGTGGTTTACATGCTCAACGGAATGGGAGTCAAGACCAATGTGGATC
The DNA here is from genome assembly GCA_954871525.1 of Parietaria judaica. Lineage (NCBI taxonomy): Eukaryota > Viridiplantae > Streptophyta > Magnoliopsida > Rosales > Urticaceae > Parietaria > Parietaria judaica. Next base: position 25,839,493 of record OX940860.1, on the reverse strand, counting down.
TTTCTAAGCTCATGAAAGCCGGGGATTTCATCAGCAACCACTTGGGTCGCCCGTCCGGCTCCAAAACGGCCATCGCCTTGACTCGCGTCACCTCCGATACCTCCAAGATATAAGAAAATTCAGGAGGCTGGTATATTAATTTTACATAATTTGCAAGGAAATGAAAAGGGTATTTCAGTCATACATCTATACCACAACCTCTAGTTAGGAATAAATGAAATGCCATAATCATCGTTACTTATATTTAGGGGAAACAAATATTCCCTGTGTTGTATAATCTTGTTTATCAGATATAATCCAAAGCTATATGGATTATTATACACTGTATACCATGTTTAGTTGAATGTATAACTGTCAATTATATATATAATTAAATACAAATGTTGGCAAGTAATTTTTTCTATGTACATATAATAATACTAATATTATTCGAACTCCAAAAAAAAAAAAAAAGGGATAGTTATGAATTTAACTTCTTTCTTAGAGATGAACACAATGGCTTTTGACGGATTTAACATATGAAGGAATAACAATTTTCATGGCCTGAGTGTTAATATGTTTACTTTGGTGACTTCTTCAACAAATGTTTTAATTAGCCTGCACTTGTTAATTGTCATATATGCTCATATCAGCTGATGAAAGAAATACTCTCAGTTGTGCGCATTTGAAATGAACATAAATTAAAATCTTGAAATAATAAACAAGTTTATAATACCATCATACAGATCAAAAACGAAATTGACCAATTCAAAGGCCTAATCCAACCCATTTGGGCCCAGCCCCGACCCAAACTGACCAACCCGAATATTATTTGGGGTCGGGTTCGGCGAAATATAATATTTCCTGCTATAATTCAAGATCCTATTCTAAAGCATCACTACGCCTAATTATTCAAAACTTTTAACATTTGTACCTAAACCCTGAACATAATTATCTAACTAAAACACGCATTAAAAAAAAAAAAAGGAAAACCATACTAATGTGACATGACATACATTAGAATCAGATGGTCTAAATAACATGATTGATTATCCAACTGTTTGGTTCTTTGACCAATCTAATAACAAATACAATTCTGAATTCTCCCAACTCCCAAGTTGCTAAATACTAATTAAGAAAAAAATCTCCTAATCTATTTTTTTTTTCTTCCCTAATCATAGCCTTGTATTCAGATACGAAGTTTTACAATGCTCTCGATTCCAGAATGACTTCCCTAACCTTTTTCTTTTCGTCACTTTGACCTTCTCGCATTTTGATACCGACATTTGAGCCCTGAGTTTCAGTCTCTCTTAACAATCACAACCATGAACAGAAAGACACCTTCCGACGCAACTATATGCATTTCGAAGAGCGATAGGGAATTTCTAATGTTGCCATTAGATTGTTTGCCTACTCGGTCTCGCTTAAGTTGATGCCTATGGGCATAAGAAATTCTATGAAGTTACTTCTTCTAAGGCAAGCGATGAGTCCGAGTCCATCTTCAAGCCACGTCCATATGCAGCTATAAGTAGCGCATCTGCTCTCCCTGATATATATACCACATTTTACATCCATATGCTAAAATTTGTTAAAAATATTGACGGGTGACATAAGTTTTGGAATGAATTGCATACCGTGATCTTTTTTTCTCTTCAACTGCAAACTCAAGGAAGGAAATAGTGTTGAGGCCACATTCCTGCTATCATCCTGGCAAAGAAAACTGATAATGATAAGAGAACGCTCGAGATTTCATGAATGTCAAATATTCTTTAATGTACGGGAAAATATTGGTGAGAATTTAAACAACACTGGGAAAATATATATATTTTTTCGATTCACATAAATTTCTTGAATTAGAAAAGAAAATGCAAAGATTTTGAAACCTTTGTAAATGAGCTTCCAAAGATTTCGAATTTCCTTTTCCAGGAAACAGACGACACTGGAACGACCGAAAATCCGAGCGCTACTAAGATTCCAATCCATAATCCATAGCCAAATCCTCCACTCCACCACCCCTATAATGAATATATATATATAATACATAAATATGTATGTAAATAAACTAAAGATATAGAGCAGAAACAAACCTATAAGGATCTAAATATCTTGTATAAAGAAATGTAAAAGAGGAGATGATAATGGTAACTGTTACCTGCTTCCCATCTTTTGGGAAAGGCATTGATTGCTCGATATACGCGGTTGTGCCTGAAGCATTGCAAGAAAGAGACGACTAATAACGGAAGCCTTGAAAAACAAGAAAATAAAATAGATCGAAATGTACAATGATCAGAAGTAAGAAAATAAGGAAGATCTTGAAAAAGATTCATTTTAAATGACACAGAAACTTTGTAACAGAGATGAATGAAATTCGTTGAGCGAAGGTGGTAAAGCACCGTCGATTCTCGTGTTTTACATGACCATGAGTAACAGAGCATGTCAAAAGTACTTTACAATAAAATAGCAGAATGTATACTGAAGGAATAAGAGTATACCGACGGGAACATCAAAACTACGGAGCAATTCAGTAATGGATTTGGCATCTAAGCGTTTCCGAACTCTTCCCCCGACAAGAACCGGCACGTGAGGAGAGTCAAACACCTTAAAGGTCAAACGAAAAACATATCACCAAGCATCTGAGAAACTTGTTCAATATCCATTGAATTCAAAAGAGTTAGTTATATGAAGTTGTCAAAGACCAAAGACCAATTTGGTAATGGCTTCTTGATGATGCTTTCTCTACGATCATCTAATAATACACAACTATATTATGCAATGCATTAAATAAAACGTAGATGCTTCCTCTATGATTTTAACGCAACTGGTACAAGATCACGAATATCCAACTTATTTATACATTTGCCACAAAATTGTTCTTAGCTAAAGTAGTACATACAGAACTCCAAGCATGTTATAACAAACAAGATAAGCTCCCAAAACTCATCTTCGTCAAAGCGAGCTACGAGAATACATTGTTAAGATTACTAGAACCAATTCACAATTAGGTGAGTAACACGTGATCTTATGAACATTATTAAATTCGTTTTCCTTTTCAATGCACGATCCTTAACACGTCTATTCAAGATGCTCGTTTTTTTTTTTTTTTTCCTCACTCGCTTTAGGCCGAATCTTATTTAACATCGGTGCTCGTTTTAGTTTTGTCTAAACTGACTCTAATCAGACTTGTCCAGATGGGTGGGTGCGGGTTGCCCGCACCCATGATCCGCCTGGACAGCAACCCGCACCCATGATCCGCCTGGACAATGCTTCTGTTTTCTACAGACTCTGGGCAGCCCGCACCCGCCTGGACGGAGCTTTAACAAAATACCTTACAAATATATGTATATATATATGGGGACGGTTCGGTTTGCCTGTACCCAGACGGGGCAGGTGGATTTTTTCCGCTCAGGAATCATCAAAGACTGCCCGCAGGACGTGAAAACACGGGACAGGCAGGCCCTCCCGCGCGCTTTTCGTCCCACTTAGACAGCAATAACTTTAATACATATTAAAATTTCATAGGATTCAAGTAATCCATGACCTCATAAATCTTGCTAAAATCCTAATTATCTTTTAAAATGGTCTCATCCTAAACATGCCATGCCTGAAACCAGAATCTATGAAACACACCTCACCTGAGCAGAGCAGTCGGAGCCCGGTCCTCTCAGCACTGCCACAGCGCCACACGTGTCGGGATCCACGCCGATGACCCAATCAGACCCGGAACTCCCCTCGGAGAGACCCTCTCCGTCTCCGGCGAGGCCTGCGAATCTCGCCGGAGGCAGAGCGCCGGAGAGAGAAGCCAGCCAATTGTCCTTCAGCACCTGAGCTTCGGACGAGGCCTTTGCCACAGCCCTAACCCCATTGCTTGTCGGGGAAGAATCGACGGCGGAGAAGGGCCTGAGATGGAGGAGGCGCGAGGGGGAGGGTCGGAGTTTGGAGAGGAGAGAGAGAGAAGGGTTCATGGTGGGTCTGGTTCGGAGCTCAGAGAATTTGAGAGGAGGGGTTGTGGTGGCTGCAATGGTGGCCATGAAAAGTGGAAGCGGGATTGTTCAGCTCTTCGTCAGTGAGCTGAGCACTGACCAGAGTGTGAGTGAAGTCCCAATTTTCAATGTTTTTCATTTCTTTATATTTCTTGTGAATTTCTGATATTGATAAGAAAGTTTTTAGAGTAAAAGGTTTTTTTTTTTTTTTTCCAATGAAAATATAAAAATAATCCGTCAAGATTTAGCAATATATTTACAAAACGGGAAAGATATTAATTGTCACGAGTATACATTTATTTGTATCCATGAAAATTGAACTTGTAACTTCATTGGAAGTATGAGATTACCACACCAAGTTAAGAACTAAAAAAAAGTTATATCACTTTAAGAACAACACTGAACTGAAAGTGTGCTTGTATGATCTTATCGAAATTTTAATTTCAACGAATAAGATTTTCACCTATTTAGTCTATTTATTTTGTTCTAAAATTAATATTTTAGGATGAGTATTCCACTCAATGCCAATTATTCACTGAATTTTTATTATTTTCCTCTACATTTTTTTTTCTCATCTCCCTTTTTCATCATTGTCTTCGTGTGAGCCGTTCTTATATCGGGAGGAGATTGCACTTTCTTCGTACTTCTTTCAACGGTGTTAAGCTCATTTTCGTTAACACCGACGCTTAATAGGCATGGTGGAGCAGCCTCGCGCCCATAATTTTTTTCTTTCTTTCTATATTTAAGGGTCATAAAAAAAAATTAATTTAAAGGCCTCGAAATTATAATAAATTATATATAAATAATACTTTTGCTCAAAAACGCTAAATGCGTCAATTTTGAATGTTTAGTTATTTAATATACAAAAATCCCAAAATTACTCCCAGCGTGGAGCCTCGAAAATCTGTGATACGGCCATGTCGAGAGGCTAGTGGAGCTGAGGACTTGACGAGCCAATGATTGCTTGAACGTAAATCTACCGCAACGACAAAGGAAAATTGGGTTAATGACGGCAAAAATACCTAAAATTTGGTCAAAGAACCCCTCGTGTACCCAAAGTTTAAAAGTGGTGGCAAAAATACCCAAAGTCACATTTGGGGAGTTGACCACTTCATTCTAGTAACGCCGTTAACTTACCTATTAATTCTGGCCACGTGGACAAATCTGTTTTGTTAAGTGTAATCATTAGGGGTTCAATTAGTTGTGTTAAATAGTATTAATTAGGGGTTTAATTCCTTGTTTTGTCGTAAATGAGGCTGATGTGGGCTCTTTCACGTGGCAAAAATTATTATGTCAGCAACACACGTTTGTCCACGTGGCCAGAGTTAACGAGTAAGTTAACGGCGTTAGGAGAATGGAGTAGTCAACTCCCCAAATGCAACTTTAGGTATTTTTGCCACTACTTTTTAACTTTGGGTACATGAGGGGTTCTTTGACCAAACTTTAGGTATTTTTGCCGTCATTAACCCAAGGAAAATTAGAAAACACTAGTCTCAAAATTGTTCCCTCATGTGATATATATATATATATATATATATATATATATATTCCCACCTTTTAAGAAAGAAGATTTCTCGTGACATGAGCTTAACGAAGGAGAGAGTGAGGTGGTAGTTTTTCCGTTGATTAATGAATCTACGTGACACATTTGGAAAAATAAAAGTGATTTGATGTGGAATGGGTGAATATGTAACTGATAAGAAGCAAGTATCATATCACTTGGCTCTTTAACTGCGTTTCTCTCAACCGAAACCCTAGCTCCTCATACCGCCGCCGACGAAGACGAGGCTAGGCCTCCTCGCGCTTGTCTCTTTGCCGCTCCTGCAAATGACGCCGCTGCCCTAGCCTCTCGCTCTCCGCTGCTGCCTTTCGCCCTGGCTTCTCTCCTCGTCCAGTGATGACTATGGCTCTCGTCTGAGCTCTCAGTCACCTCTGTCAGGTACTTCGTATGTGTTCTTGGTGAAATATGGTGCTCATCGTTCTATTTCACCCCATGGTTTGGTTGAGTAGTATTGAATGCTCTGCGGTTTGGTGTGTTTTGAGTCCTGCCCACCACCTGTTTGTTGTTTTGCCCAAAGGAATCTGCAGCCTTTTTATCCGAATTGTGTTGTAGAAGTTGATGTACGCTCTCTAGTTTCTAGAGGAGCCCTCCCGTGTTGGATTTCTCTATTTCAGACCTTCTCGAATTTCAGAATGGAGAGAAACCTAGAGCTAAATTGTTAATATCGGTAGAAAATTGTTATGCGGGGTGACTTAGTCGAAGGCATTATGGTCAATTAAGTAGTGAAGAACGATCGACATTGATAAACTACGGTATTAATTTTTTTGTAGGATTTACAAAAACTACAAAATTGATGAAATATCATCAAATAAATCATATAGTTGAATAATTAAAAAAAAATGTTTTTTTAGTAAAACTTATAACGCAAGTATCATTTTTTTTTTAAGTGATCGATATATTTTTAATCTCTTTTTTTTAAGCATTATTAATAGCCAAAGCATAGGCAGAAGAAGCTGCAGAGACAAAATGTGTCGTTTAGAAAAAAAATACCGGCACACTTACTACAAAATTGGGTACTTATACCAAAAATATCCATAGTTTCTAAGGGCAATAAGCTACTTTAAAAAAATATGAATAGCATTTATTGGGAAAAAATAAAATACCAAGGAAAAATTGCACAAAAATATAAATCTCAGGGAGTATTTTTAAAAATATAAATAGCATTTATATTCTTCCTCTCCCTTCCATTTCGATTCAGCTCACGCCTCTCTCCCTCCTCGACTCAGCTCAGCTCGGCGCCTCTCGACTCAGCGGCGAGACTCTCCTCGACTCAGCGCCCCTCTCCCTCATCGACTTAGACGAGCTCGTGTTTTGCCTTCCTCCTCCATTGAAGGCTTGTGAAACCTTGATTTTGTGAGCAATCCAGGTTTCGCACTGATGTTTTGATCTTGAGGTTGTGTGATTTCATGCTTTTCGTTCTTTTCGATTTCGAATGAGAATTGTGTATTTTGGATGAGGGATTTAGGTCAAGGTTCCAATTTTGGATTGTGAAAATGGTCGAATTTATCTAAAGCGAGATTCCGTGCCGTTTCTTGTTGTCCAGTTTGGAAACAATAATCTGATTCTGTTTTTTCGTGTTAACAGAGCTCGTATTACTCCTATATCTTGTTGTGTTAGTACTGGAAAGTGAAGAGCTGAAAAAAAAAAGACAATATAAAAGGGTTAGAATGGAATCTCGGGGCGAAGAAGAAGAGAATCAACGAGCGACGGGTTCCCAGGACGTGGCGGTCGGGTGGGGAGGTAAGCTGGAAGAGCAGTACCGGAGTATGAAGGAAAACGCGGTGAATTACCCTTACGTCTGGGGTTCGTACATCGTCGTGTACGGCGGTTTCGGCCTCTGGTTGACCTACCGTTGGAGGAAGCTTCGCAAGACCGAGGACAGAGTTCGCACGCTTCAGGCCAGACTGCGCAAGCTTGTCGAGATTGAAGAAGCTTCGAGTTCTCATAAGCCGGTTGAGAAGGCGGATAAAGCATCAAAGTGATGCCATTGAGTTGCCCGTTGAGCTCAATCTCTTGTCTCATCTAAGAATTGCTCGGTGAGGAAATTTTCTAGAGCCGAATACTATATACATTGAAAAACTTTTGTTTAGATTTGAGGTTTCGAACATTAGAGTTGGCAATGTTGGTTTTGCCCATAGTTTTGTCTGATTGATGAACTCTTTTGGATCAAGAGTTTTTCTAATTGAAGTGTTCACTTCACTGTATGCATAGCCATATGACATTAATTCTATCTTGCTTAGCTCACTCAGTTTACTGAATATGGTTCAATTGTGTAAATTTGAGCTCATCATTTATTGGGTAACTCTTGTTTTGTCTGGGCTTTCTTCATTTGCTGTCATTGTTGATTTTGTATAACCATTTTGGTATATTTTTTTAACAATTAATATCTTTGTAGCACTGCAATAAAATACATTATTTTAGTCCTTTCTCTCCTTTGATTTTATTAATAAAATCATAATATAATAATAAAGTAAATATGTGGTTGAAGACTTGAAGCTGCCTTACTGTCATTTATTCATCTATAGTTATGAATTTAACTTCTTTCTTAGAGACATTTGCAACACTGCGTCGGTCCGCCCCTGCATCTATTGCTGCCTAAAACGAGCACAGTACGTGGACTGAAGAATGCAAATATTGTTTCTTAGAAAACGAAAACAAAATATATAGAACTTTCTGCCAATATTCCTGTTCAAAATGAATAACACAATGGCTTTTAACGGATTGACATATGAAGGAATAACAATTTTTATGGCCTGAGTGTTAAAAGTTTACTTTGGTGACTTCTTCAAAAAAATATCTTAATTAGCCTGCACTTGTTTATTTTCATAGATACTCATATCAGCTGATGAAAGAAATACGCTCAGTTGTGCTCATTTGAAATTAACATAATTAAAATCCAGAAATGGAAAACAAGTTTATAATACCATCATACAGATCAAAAACGAAATTGACCAATTCAAAGGCCTAATCCAACCCATTTGGGCGAAAGATACAAAGATCTTATTTAATAAATAAGTTCTTTGTATACGATGTATACCTTGTATACAAAGATCTTTGTATACCTCTAAAAATACTAGATGTATAATTTTGGATGAGTAATTTTAATATACAAAGATCTTATTTATTTTTGCATCAAAATTTAATTTTACAGTTTTGATAGGGATCCCAAAAGTACTCCCCGCTTCGGGCCCCGAAAATCTTAGGCACGGCCCTGTTGAGCTAGCTAGTGGAGCCGAGGACTTGACGAGCCAATGATTGTTTTGAGGTAGTAAAATATGACAAAGGCAAATTAGTAAATACTGGTCTCAAAATTGCTCCCTCGAGTAATAAATATATATATATATTCCCACCTTTGAAGACAGAAGATTTCTTGTGACACGAGCTTAACGAACGAGGGAGTGAAAGTCGGCTTTCTTATGGAAAGGTGGTAGTTTTACCATTCGTTAATGAATTTACATGACACGTTTGGAAAAATAAAAGTGATTTGATGTGGAATGGGTGAATCCTGAAAATGCATGGCCTAATGAGAACATGTGATGTCCTATACAGAAATGTACGGTCGACTTTTGAGGTACAATTTAAATTTTAAACTTTAAAGTTACAAGCAAAATTACTATTTTCTGTTATAGGGTTATGACTTCTTTCTCAGTCTAGTCAGTGTAGTAAAAACAAACCTGTGTTTGGCTTAATCCTAGTTTTTTTTTTCCTAGACATCCTAGTTGTTTTGTTGTGTGCTCTTTTAATCCCCGTTGTTTTATTTCACTAGGCACCAAGATAGGGTTTCTCTAGCTAGTCATGTAATTCCGGGATTCGAAAATTTTGAAATTCCATATTTCTTACATAAAATTTGGAAGTTTAATTCCATATTAAAGAAAAACTAAAGTTTATGCAGTTAGTCAATATAAAGTTATAAACTACCCCGTGAATAGGCAGCTCGTTTTATTTATTTTAAGACCCAAATCATAGTTAAGGTTAAGTAGTTAACTATGTATAGTTTATATTATGATAAGATATATTCACAGTGTAAGAATAGCTTGAATTATTGGCCACGTGTACAATTGACCATAATTATACACATACGCATTTTTTTTGTCTTGTTGAGATCGAACCCAATACCTCTCGTGAAATTGTATAATAGGTTTACCAATAGGTCAAACAAATTTGGTTCCGATAAACTTTTAGTTTGAGAAGACAAGCAAATAGTAAAAGTAGATAAATTATATATAAGAAGGTGGAAGCAAATTGATGAAACTTGTGATTCAGAGAGATATGAAGTCTGTTAAAAGCTACTAAAATAATACATAAGATGAGACAAAAATATAAATGAAAAGATCGATACTAATAAATTTCAATTCATTAGAAAAAGTGTTTGGAATCTGCTATATGTTATAAATGGTCACTTTCATGGCTTCAGCAAGTACATCTCAAAGCTACTATTTTTTTTTTTTTTTTGAAGGCAGCTTTGCTGCATGCATGTGGGGATCGAACCCACGACCTCCACTTTGGAGGTAGTGTGGAATTACCACTAGGCTATCCTAGCAAAGCTACTATTGTTTCCGAATGACGCACTTTACATACAAAGCCAGACGAAAGCAAAAATCTAACAAATTTTTAGATCACCTGACCTAATTTGACATCACACAAAAACTACCTCTCTTTTGGACTTAGTACACAAGGTTTGGAAAACCGGCCGTTGTTGCCCACAAAATACCGAAATTTAGAAAATACCGTTCGAATTTCATAATATATAAATTTGTTTTATAATTGACTGTTTGGTTATTCAATAACAATGATATATTGATAATATCGGTAGAAAATTGCTATGCGTGGTGACTTAGTCGAAGGCATTATGGTCAATTAAGTAGTGAAGAAAGATCGAAGTTGATAAAATACAATATTAAATTTTTTGTAGGAGTTAGAAAAACAATAAAATGGATGAAGTATCATCAAATAAATCATATATGTGAATAATTAAAAAAAAGTTTTTTTAGTAAAACTTGTAACGTAAGTATCATTTTTTTTTATCAAGTGTATCGATATATTTTTAATCTCTTTTTTTATAAGCAGTATTAATAGCCAAAGCATAGGCAGAAGAAGCTGCATAGACAAAATGTGTCTCGTTTAGAAAAAAATACCGGCTCACTTACTACAAAATTGGGTACTTATACCAAAAATATCCATAGTTTCTAAGGGCAATAAGCGACTTTTCAAAAATATAAAGAGCATTTCTTGGAAAAAAATAAAATACCAAGGAAAAACTGCACAAAAATATAAACGTGAGGGAGTATTAAGCCAATTATAAAAGAGAAGTTGTACGAAATTTTCATCAGAACATCCTCTTCTCTTCTGCTACAAACTTACTTCCTTCAAATCATGGATCACTCACCACAATCGAGGCATTTTCACTCTCTCTCTCTCTAAAAGTTCCAGACTTTTCTCTCATGGAAGCCTTGTCCGTATCATATCTCCCCGACAGAGAAGTCTCCGGAGGTCTCCCTGTCGCGCCATCCTCGTAGAAGCTTCCATGGCGAGACAGAGCACGTGTCTCAGAAAGAACATCGCGTGTTTCTCTCTCCTCCTCGTACTGCTCTTTCCGGCGATCGCAGAGTACTCCTCCTCCGGCGAAGGGCTCGCCGGAATCGGAAGCTCCGAGAGAGGGTCGGTCTCGGAGTTCAGCTCTCTCAAGCCCAGGTTCGCGAGAAGGCACGGAGGTGGCTTGGGAGATAGTGACGAGAAGAGGAGGGTTCAAACTGGCCCGAATCCTTTGCATAACAGATGAACACTTAGCAGAAGATGATTTTCGAGATGGGAAATGAAAAAAGTTGTGATCTTTCTCTCTCTATAAGTATATATGTAGATATTATTTTCAGAATTTCTTGTGTTTGTGTATCTATATAGAAGTTCCGAGGCAACGTTGAGATTGAAGATGTATTACGTTTTTGGTTACTCGTTCGTGTGTGATTCGTGCAGTGAATCAAAGAGGGACGAAGAAAATGTTAGTGATTGTAATATTTAGCTCCGTTTTGACGCCGTTTATTTGTTTGAGGCGTTAGCGTTGGCGGAACTAAGAAGTTAGAATAATGGGGCCAAGAAAAAAATTATCCAAAAAAAAAAACATGTAATAGTCTTTATTAAGGGGTAAATTACTATGTTTTTGTGTTAGTTCAAAGTCTTTTGGATTAATCATTTAGATCAACTTCACTTGATGATTTCATTTTCTACTCTAACTTCATTTTTAACATCAAAATAAAATATACATATATTTTTTATATCTTTTAACTACGCCACTTATTATATTCTATATTTTCTTTATTAGTAAACTGTTGTATTATGTGTTTTTTATTACTTAATGTACGTCTTCTTATTTTTATTTTTTGTATTTCGGCATTATTGTAATGCTTTGCAAGTTTGCATAACATAGTCATTTTATTAATATTTGCAAAATGCAAATGTCATTGTTATATTTAAAATATTACCGTCTTTTAAATTTTTAAGATAACAAATTAAGGTTAATTGTGGCATAAATACCAAAAGTATTACAAACTATAACTTCAAATACCTATTTTTTACGGGTAACATTGTCAAACTCTCATTTTATCACTTATGCCTCCTTTTCGTCGGATGACGTTAGTCAATGCCATGTGGAGTCTAGTTGACCGCAACATGGATTGCCACATCATTTTTTTTATTGCCACGTGTCATGCTATGTGGCATTTATATATTTTTGAAACAAAAAATAAATAACTTTTTTTTAGTTTCTTAAAAATTATGTATAAACAAATTATTAATATTTTTATAGTATTTCAATATCAAGGAACCGGAATGGAGTTTTGGATAATGAAGCTTTCAGAACCAGAACAATAAATACGGATGCCATGCCATTTTGTACATAACATGGAGCTCAATATTTTTAAACCTAGAATCCAAAAAACCTAAATTGAACTACCTTGAATAAAATACCATGAATCCAAAACGTACCCGGAATAAAAACATTAAAAAATGTTCGAATTAAAATACTTGGTTATATTTTTGAATTTCAGGTGAAAAATTAGCCGATTATGACTCAAAATTTTATAACCCGGATCCCCTTCTAGTTTCCCGATATAGAAATTAAAACGGACCGATTACACCCTAATAAATTCAGAGTTCTCGGTCCCGCTTTCTTTCACCCCAAAATCATGGGTAAATGAGTCCAGGGTCAAAAGCGTAAATTAGGTCGAGTGAAGTGAGGTCGCTAAAGTCCCTCTTAACTCATTTTCCATTGTTGAAAGAGAAAGAAGCTTCTAGTAGCAGCACCAGTGCCTTCGAGCTCCTCCTTCGTTCGAAAATGGCGAAGCGTTTGATTCCGTTGTTCGATCGCATTCTCGTCGAGAAGATCCTGCCTCCTTCCAAGACCAATTCTGGGATCCTTCTTCCTGAGAATACCTCCAAGGTCTCCCGTTTCTTTTTGGTTTTCCTTTTGTTAATCTCATCCTCAGGTCTCTGGTTTTGATCGAAATAGGTCTATTAAAGTTGTTTTTAGGTATAATTTATTGGAAATCAAGTGTTCATTTGATTCCAAGCTTTTCAATCAGATTTCTTCCAAGTATCTAACGATTTGGTGTAGAAATCATTGAACAAGTTGGTATGAACAAAATATGTTAGAGATATTTATATACCCATGAAGATTTTCGTTCGGTTCTCTGTATTGTTCTCATTGTGTGACGTGGTTGGTGAATCAGCTCAACTCAGGAAAGGTTGTCGCCGTGGGTCAGGGAGCCCGTGACAGAGACGGGAAACTTAACCCCGTAAATCTGAAGGAAGGAGAGACGGTTCTTTTGCCAGAATACGGAGGAACCGAAGTGAAACTCGGGGAAAAAGAGTAAGCTGTTCTTAACCTTCGGTTCTGCAGCACTATCTAGTTAATTTTGCTGCTATATGTTTATCAAATTTGTTAGTTTCTAAGATAGACTCCGCGCTTTGGACCGGTTTCATAAGGGCGTTTTTGTCGATGAATCTGCATGATGTCTATTTGGGAGAAAACTAGAAGACGTTTATGATTTAAAATGCACTATAACTTAATGGTTTGGTATATCCTTAAGAGGACTTTGCAGTCAAAATTTAGCATATTCCCCTTAACGCGCTAAAAAACGAATGAAAAATTGTAACTTGTGTGCATTACGTTACTTACTCGAATGTATTTTTTGTCGATTAGATATGTATATATAAGCTTATGAAACTGTTCCGAAGCAACCAGTAAGTCCACTTATTCAAGAATTCACGAACTGATATGATGAAAGTCATGCAAAATTGGTGTAAAGTAATAAAATTGTTGATGAAGATACCCTAGACAAGTCATGTATTGCGCACTACGGCACTATATTTTTTTTTCTTATTGTTTTTAGTTCATAGGGGGCAATGTGCTACAATTTAGAAGCATAGAGGCATGCCAAAAACTAAAGCTTAAGGAGCAGACTGCGGCATCTCTGCCAATAGAAAAACGGAACCCACTAGCGTGACCTTGCAAGTCCTTTTATGGTGTTCTGTAATAATTTATTCTTTAGGGGTTAATTGATTGACATTGTTAGACTACAGTAGTATTTTAGTTTACAAAATAAGTTGCTAGAATTTTTTTATAATTTTTTTTTTCTAGTGCCATAATGGTTCGAACCTTGTACCTGAAGGATACGAATTCAAATGTTAATCACCTTTCCTACGCCTTCCTTACTTACATTCATTCGGTAGTGTGCTCGTGTTTTGCATTCGCTTCGAACTTATTTGGCGTTTTTCCCTTTTATGATGTTTTGCAGATATCACCTATACAGGGAAGAAGACATACTGGGAACTCTTCACGAGTGAATGCTCTTCATTGAGCCTCCATTGATGCGTTTCAGAAACTGATGAGGGTCTTCTTTCATGCACTGAATTAGACTTCTTGTTGTTGCTACTTTGATATTGTTACGTTAACAAGTTCAGTCTTCAATGATCAAATCCGCGGGGAAAATTTTGAGTCTCGTTATGGTACCAAAAAGAGTAAAATAAAAAATACGTTGTCGTAAAATTATAGGTACCTTTGGCTAATTATGTCAGACAATTATTCTATCAATTATAGACATATTAATGAGATTATTGGTGGCCATTTTATTAATAATGAGATACACTTTGAAAGATTCTTGTGAATTGAACATAGAAGAAGACTTCTTAAATGGGATGTAATTTTCATTTTGGCAATTCCTTGCCCTTTCGTAATCACAAAATAGAAACCAAGCTTGTAAGAATCTTCAAGAGGTACGAAGTCTAGTAATCTTTGTAAAGAGTTCTACCTCATTCAAAAAAATCGTAAATAAATTAAAAGTGCTGATTTTTTTAGCAATGTGGTTGTTGGCCCGCGGGAGAAGTTTCGGCCATTACAAATTGATGTGAAAAAAATAGCAATCTCACCGTGTAAATTTTACCGAATAGCAATCTCAACTTTTTACTAATATTTTATTTTTACCGCTAAAAAAGTTGAGCGACACTTTCTAGTTGCCTTAGAAAACAAGTACTCCAATTGACCTATAAACTTTTTTTTCCCTATTCATATGCAAAGTATTTTTTTTTTTATATATTTGCGACAAAATATCTTCATATTGTAAAAAAAATATGATTTATATTCTTAAAAAAAATTAGTGGCACAATTTTCAATGACATAAAATTTTAAGGAATACTTACAAGTTCTTCTGTTAACTCTTTACTATGAAATTTCACATGACGACAAATTATTTCTGTGTGTTCTTTATTTTTTGACTTCGTCTGAACTATTAAAACTTCAATGAAGTTGCAACGAACACTAAGCTCATGTATAGTAGCAAAATCTCGTCCTACACTATATAAGCTAAAGCACTATAGGTCAGTCTTCTCGCCACGTGATCAAGCAGGGCGAAAGAACGATGATCAAAAGAAGTGAGACGTGAAATTTTTTTATGTTGCAATGTGAAACTTCAAAGTTAATAGAAGATTTATATTATTCTTGTCAAATTTATATTATTAAAAATTTGTGAAAAGTTTTTATAATAAATCATATTTTTTCTTGGTAACATATGGATTTTTTTTTGCTGACCTTTTTCTTATATACTTATTTTTTTAAGAAATTAAAAAATAAGAACTGTATAATTTTAAAATTTTAAAAATTGGTTTATAGTATAAATGCGTGGTGTAAAAACTAAAAATGTTAAACTGAAGTGATTATTAAATCCTAATTCCCGAGTCACTATTTCCCCCAAATTTACAAACCCTAATTTCGTCTTCTTCTTCCCAATAGCTCCTTCGCATGAACAAGCTCATCGCCATCGCCATCGCCATCGCCATCGCCATCGCCATCGCCGCGTTTCTGCAGGTTCGTGCGTCGGTAATGATTCTCTATTTGTGCATAAGTTTTTACATCGAATTGAGTTTTCTGTGATTTGCTAGCTTTTGAGATAGTTTATGGCTTGAAATCCTTTTCTATAACCATCGTTTGTTTGGTATTTCTATAACCATCATTGATTTGAGTAAATTTGGGTGCTATTTTTTTGTTTGGTATTTCGATTGCTTGTTCAAGGTCCTTGCTTTCAGGTCTAGTTGCGATCTGTTTAGTAATTTTATACTCTCTGTTGAAGTTGTTTCTTGTTTGGATCTTCTATAGTACATGGCAACTTTAGCTTCGCTCGTGTTCCGGAAGGCGCTAATCGCACTCTGCAACATTTGATTGAGCTTATCTGCGTTCTGGAAATTTGTTACTTGAACCAATTATGCTGATTTGTATGGACCGTTTGACCAATATTTTTGCTCGAACTATAGGCATTCTGTCTTCATGCCTCTAGTTGAGACATTGGTCAGTGTTTTTTTATATATACTTTATATAAATTTGAAAATGCTTTTGATCTAATGAAAATTATTATTTAATTTTTGTCAAGTTCTGTGAGTCGCTCAAGTTTGTATGTTTTCTTGACAATGGAATATTAAAATTCTTTGTTTATTGATGATGTATTTTATTCTCTGTTTAAGTCCACCGTCATATTGTTTCTATGTATTTAGTAATTGCTCTTAATTTGTGTCTCAGATTTGAACCAAGCAAAGCCCTGAAAGAGTGAAAACAAATCAATAAAAGATGTATAAAGACAATAAACAAAGGGATCGAGGGAGAGACTTCAGAACTCCGAAGAATGGCGAAGACGAAAGAATCAAGATTGGGGATATTATGAAGGATATTGAGCTTCTGGGTATGTTGATACTTAATAAATACAACATCTCTTTGTTTTAGTTTTCCTCAATTTTGGTTGTTAGAAACAACTCCATGCCTTAAGTTTTAGCTGATATAGTCATGAACAATAGTCTCTGTAATCGCAGTCTAGTAGGATATTTGATTTGATAAGGCGATTTTCTAATATAGCATTGTATATTAGTTGAAATCATGATAGCTTTACGCGTTTAATAGAAGTTGCAACTTCCTTATAAGATTCTCGATATTGTTAAGCGTTCAAAGGAAGTCTTGCCTGAGTCAAATAATTTTTTTTGGTTTGAATAATACATAAAGCATCAGTATTTTGTGGATATGAAAATATATATATATATATATATTATATAATATAATTTCCTGACTCAACTTGACTTCCCTATCTAGGTTCTACCCATATGTCATGGAAAGAGAAGAAAGCATTGGAAAATAGAAAGGTGGTTTCCCTCGGTGGAAAGGTATTACTCTTGTTTCATACACACAGCGCATTGGTCTGCACTTTATTAGTGGAGTAATGCAACCTTGAGCTTATTCTTTTAAACAGTAGCACGTTGCCAATTGCCACTTACAAGTTAAAAATTACAAAAATATTATCTTTGTGCGGAACCCACGACTTAGTATGCAGCTATTGTGAAGCAAACAGGGTGTCCAGTCCTCAAATAACTTTTAGGATAAAGTTCCCACAACATTAGAGAAAAATGATAAAATCGATGAAAATACTTTCAAATAAGTCATGTACTGTGCACAAGTAAACATTTCCCGCATTTTTTTTATTTACTTTGGAACAGTGACTAATTTTTAGAAGAAAAGGGGGCATTGCTGCCAAAAACTAAACTGCAAGAGGTATATTGTACCACCGAGCAAAATTTAGAGAGCATATGCGCCAAGAACTCTTATATTAACTAAATCTATAAGAAGTTAAAGAATGTGAAGATTATTTTTGCTCTCTTTTCGTAGGCGCCAAAAAAAGAGCGACTGACCTTGGGTGTGGCGAAAGGGAGGATGAAGAAACAGAAGCAAAGAGAAGAGCAAATTCAAAAAGAGGTATTTGTGTCTTGTGGCGCAATTTACTCTTTCTTTGTGTATAATAGGTGAACAAAAGTCCACGAAAATAGTAATTCCCGAACACTCTATTCAATTAACTCAAAGTCAACAAAACACATTACAGAGGCGAATACTCTACACAAATTATCATGATAGAAAATTATCGCCGTAACAAAACATTAAAAAAACTAGCTACCCAAACTACGTTGCAAATGCAAACTACCCAAAATTATCCCATTATAAGTGCAAACTACCCAAACTACCCATAATATGGGTTCAAGACAAATAAGGATGACGCAAGTAAGTTGGCTAAATTACTAAATAAATATTTTACCCTTATTCTTGTGTCGAAACGTCTCACTATGCTCGACTATTTAGATCCCTTATCCTATCAAGCTATCCATCCAAAAGACCCTAACAAAGCTTTAAAGAAAAGGACTTAAGTAAGTAGGCTAAATTACTATTTTACCCTTCTTCTTGGGTCGAAACGTTTCACCGACTATTTAGATCCCTTATCTTATCAAGCTATCCAAAAGACACTAACAAGCCTAAAAGAAAAGGACTTAAGTAAGTAGGCTAAATTACTATTTTACCTGTTCTTCTTTTACGTAACATGGGTCTAATAGTAAACCAGTCTTTTCCATATTTTCAACTCTATTTTCTTAACATTGGGACTCCACTTATCTAGCTAATAACTAAGATGATGCTTTTAGAGGATGATTCTCGGGTGTTTCGGTGGGAAATACGGCGGGGACTCAAAGAAATCTGCACCAATGAAGCGGCGGCCTGAAGAGCGTGTTTTGAAGTCAACGGAAGGAACCTTTAAAAACGGCGTTCTTAATGTGAAGCATCTCTTGCACAGAACTCCGTCAAGCGAGTTCCATACATTTTCTGATATGTTCAGTAAAGGGGAAAAATCAGGAAATGGAAACGGGAAAGGAAAAGGGAAGGGAAAGAAGAGCAAAGGCAGGAAGGGTGGTGGCAAGAAACGCCGTTGAGATATTACCAATTAATTTTCAAATTTTCGTAGGAAGAGAGCGAAGGGAGGGGACTATTTATGTGGTTTATCATTGTAACATTATGAACGAACTATAAGCTTATAAAGTATTAATTTTATCAATTTTGTGACAGTTAGTATATGGTACGTCTTGGATATGCTCACTTGTACATATATATATATTTATCGGCATATCATAATTAAGTGATGTATAATATATATATATATATATATATATATATACATATATATCACACTGATTAGAAATTTTAGTAGTCATTAAATTTTGAAGAATTATTAAGATAAGATCTTGTTTTTCTCATAATGCTGTTGAATTCGAATATAGAGTCGAATATTTGATGATTGGTAAATGAATTTTAAACTCAATAGCTCAACTTTCAGATTTAAAATTGATAATATTAAAATATGGTTCAAACTTTAAATATTAATTGTAAAAAATCAAACTTAATAAAATCAAACTTAAGAAAATGCCTCAACAGAGACTTGTGACAACCAACATATGCTATTCCAATTGAGACAACTTTAAGTATTTGTACCACAAATAATTATAAAAACGATAACTTGATACTTAAATCATTGACTATTGGAAAGGATGAATATATAGGTGAAGCAAGGTTCATATAAGAAAATACCTTTAAATTTGTCACATCCCAAACAGAGACTTTTGACAGCCAAAAGGTTCTTCACAAGTTTTTCTTCCGAAAATTTCGTCAATCAAGCAAGGTCTTGATCTCCTCATTCTTAGTCGGCTTTTCACCTTGGGACAATTCTCTATTTTTAGTTGGCTTATCAACTTCGGGAATCGAACATGATTATCAGATCCCAAACAGAGACTTTCGAGAGCCGGGAGGTTTACTAGTATAAGCCGATCTAGTTTAGGGAAAAGAATAACTTCTGAAACTGCAGTTTGTTGATCATCCTTTGTTGCTACAATGCCTTCCAACTCGCAGCAGTTCACGGCTTCTAGTGTCTCTAGATTCACAAGCCTCTCGGCCATGGCATACGAAAACAAATACTTCAACTTGTCGCACCCGATAACTATCAACTGTTTAAGATTTTCCATGCTAACGAGAGAAGTAGTTGGCAGAAGCCTGCAGTGATTATATGAAAATAAACGTTCAATATTCAACCGCGTCAAAGTCACTTTCTTCAATTTAGGGAACACCTGAAAGTAAAATATTAATGTAAAGTTAGTGCATATAATTTAAATGGCTTCATGTGTTCAATCTCGACAGAGTTACTGTACGAAGATAAATATAAGAAATGTATGCCTTAGACGTGACTTCTATATATTGGGTACCATTTTGTTCAAGAGAGGTTCTTCTTCCCCAAATCGGTTGGCAAACTTCTTGAGGTTTGGAAGGTCAATAAGCTTCAGGGAGTGAAGGTTAGGAAACGAAAGCTGTTCTGATGACGACGTTCCTTCTTCATCTCCTCCTTGATAGTTATGCACTTTGAATATCACCTCCAAGCTTCTGCACTTCTCTACCTTTAGCCTTTTGAGAGTTGTGGGCTTGTCGGAGATCATTGACGATAAATACTTCAAGTTGTTGCATTCACTGACATACAAGGACTCTAAAATAGAGTTTTGCAAGCAGTTAGTGGAAGCGGATAGAAGCTCTTCAGTCCATATCTTTTGGACTCCTATGTTATCCAATCTCAAATCTTTCAGCTTAGGAAGCGCGACCTGCACACAAACCATCAATAGCATGCAAGTTATCACGGGATATTTTCCAATTTCTTAATTGAGGAAAAATCTCCAAACAAAGCAACTAAATTAAAAAGTTGCCAAAAATTATTCTCCTATAGTTTGTTATTCACTACCAAAACCGCATCTGCAGTTCTGATAATAATACACAATTCAGGTTATCAATCTCTAAATGGCGATAGATTTTTCATCAGTTTTGATGAGCATTTTCCAGCTTAGGAAGCGCTATCTACATATAGAGAAATAATTAACTATTAGAATGTGATCGTAAACTCTTTTCCTATTCCTAAATGGAACTTATTTCCAAATATTCAATCAGAGCAATATATTTTTTAGGATATTCCAACAATTATCTCTATTAGTTTGAATAAAAAACTTAAATAATAGATTTCATTTCTAATTATTAACTTATTACGACTGGCCCAAAAGGCCAGACTAAATAAACTTATGCTTATCGAAACCAAAACATCAGAATATAATATACG
This sequence comes from Parietaria judaica, assembly GCA_954871525.1. Classification (NCBI taxonomy): domain Eukaryota; kingdom Viridiplantae; phylum Streptophyta; class Magnoliopsida; order Rosales; family Urticaceae; genus Parietaria; species Parietaria judaica. The sequence continues at coordinate 25,818,485 of OX940860.1, read as the reverse complement.
ATTCAAAATAATCATGATTATTGTATCACAAGAAAATGATGAAGGTGTTGTCATAATAAGCCAAAATTGTTAATAGGAAGCGTTATTACTTGTGATGGAGAAGTTGCATTGCTTCATCAAATGATCATATAAGCTAACATATTATAATAAAAATGTCAATGATAATTTCCATATAATGCTATGTTAACCATTCTTGCTTCTAGCTAAGAGACCCACACTCAGAATTCTTGCCATATTTGGTATTGAGAGAGAATAAGTTTAAAAACAGAAAAAAGTAGTCATTGCTAAAAACTGAAAAGAGATTACATTTAACATAGTTTTGAATTGACTTTTATTTAAGCAACAAATCAGCAGGATAATGGGCCCGTTTGGCACAGCTTAATTTTTACAAAAATTGTTTTTAGTTTTAGTTTAAAAAATAAGCTGTTTTTGAAAAAAACCGGCATGTGTTTGGTAAATTGTTTATAAAACAGTTGTTGCTGGTAACAAAAACTGATTTAGCGTTTGGTAAAAAAAATTATTTAGGCTAAAAAGACTAAAATAGACTAAAACCGTATTTTTGTTTTTAGAAAAAACCAAAAGCTACGAATCCTAGCTTTTACAATTCATGTACAAAAATTCAAAATCGATTTTGTGTTTTTTGGAAAAACAATTTTGCCAAAAACACCTGAAAAGCGGTTAAGTTTATTTTATAAATAAAAACAGGACTAAATAAGTTGTGCCAAACGCACCCAATATGAAAACCGAGACAAGGCGAACAATTTCACTGATATGATACTAAATGAAAATGGCTCAAGAACCATAACACTTTTATGTCCTAATTTAAGTCCGTGATCAATTTAAATATATACTTACTAATCAGTTTGTTTTGCAGTACAAATTAAGTAAATCACCGATACAACTCAAAATCAATCTCTGAAAAATAAGAATTTTGCCTAATCTGAATGGCTACATGTACTATACGAAGATAAATATATATAGGTAATGCATTCCTTAGTAACTTATAAATATTGGATAAAAGGCGTCATGATAAGTAAAGAAAACTGTTTATAGAAGGGTACCATTTTGTTGAAGAGAGGTTCTTCTTCGCCAAATTGGTTGGCAAACGTCTTGAGGTTTGGAAGGTCAATAAGCTCCAGGGAGTAAAGGTTAGGGAACAAAAGCTTTTCCGATGGCGGCGTTCCTTCTTCATCTCGACCTTGATAGTTATTCACTTGGAATATCACCTCCAAGCTTCTGCACTTCTCTACACATAGCCATTCGAGAGTTGTGGGCTTGTCGGAGATCATTGACGATAAATACTTCAAGTTGTTGCATTCACTGACATACAAGGACTCTAAAATAGAGTTTTGCAAGCAGTTAGTGGAAGCGGATAGAAGCTCTTCAGTCCATATCTTTTGGACTCCTATGTTATCCAATCTCAAATCTTTCAGCTTAGGAAGCGCGACCTGCACACAAACCATCAATAGCATGCAAGTTATCACGGGATATTTTCCAATTTCTTAATTGAGGAAAAATCTCCAAACAAAGCAACTAAATTAAAAAGATGCCAAAAATTATTCTCCTATAGTTTGTTATTCACTACCAAAACCGCATCTGCAGTTCTGATAATAATATATTCAGGTTGTCACATTTATCAATCTCTAGATAACGATAGATTTTTCATCAGTTTTGATGAGCATTTTCCAACCTAGGAAACGCTATCTACTCATATGCATTATTAACTATTAGAATGTGGTCGTAAACTCTTTTCCTATTCCTAAAGAGATAAAAAAAAGCCATTTAACTAAGAATTGAATCAGAGGAATATATATTAAGGATATTCTAACAATTATCTCTATTAGTTTGAATAAAAAACTTAATTAATAGATTTCATTTCTAACTAACTTATTACGAATAGGACGACGAATCCTGAGACTACATAAACTTATGCTTATCACGAAACCAAAACATCATAATATAATATACAATTCTAAATAACCATGATTATTGAATCACAAGAAAATGATCAAAATTGTTAATAGGAAGCGTTATTACTTGTGATGGAGAAGTTGCATTGCTTCATCAAATGATCATATAAGCTAACATATTATAATAAAAATGTCAATGATAATTTCCATATAATGCTATGCTAACCATTCTTGCTTCTAGCTAAGAGACCCACACTCAGAATTCTTGCCATATTTGGTATTGAGAGAGAATAAGTTTAAAAACAGAAAAAAGTAGTCATTGCTAAAAACTGAAAAGAGATTACATTTAACATAGTTTTGAATTGACTTTTATTTAAGCAACAAATCAGCAGGATAATGGGCCCGTTTGGCACAGCTTAATTTTTACAAAAATTGTTTTTAGTTTTAGTTTAAAAAATAAGCTGTTTTTGAAAAAAACCGGCATGTGTTTGGTAAATTGTTTATAAAACAGTTGTTGCTGGTAACAAAAACTGATTTAGCGTTTGGTAAAAAAAATTATTTAGGCTAAAAAGACTAAAATAGACTAAAACCGTATTTTTGTTTTTAGAAAAAACCAAAAGCTACGAATCCTAGCTTTTACAATTCATGTACAAAAATTCAAAATCGATTTTGTGTTTTTTGGAAAAACAATTTTGCCAAAAACACCTGAAAAGCGGTTAAGTTTATTTTATAAATAAAAACAGGACTAAATAAGTTGTGCCAAACGCACCCAATATGAAAACCGAGACAAGGCGAACAATTTCACTGATATGATACTAAATGAAAATGGCTCAAGAACCATAACACTTTTATGTCCTAATTTAAGTCCGTGATCAATTTAAATATATACTTACTAATCAGTTTGTTTTGCAGTACAAATTAAGTAAATCACCGATACAACTCAAAATCAATCTCTGAAAAATAAGAATTTTGCCTAATCTGAATGGCTACATGTACTATACGAAGATAAATATATATAGGTAATGCATTCCTTAGTAACTTATAAATATTGGATAAAAGGCGTCATGATAAGTAAAGAAAACTGTTTATAGAAGGGTACCATTTTGTTGAAGAGAGGTTCTTCTTCCCCAAATTGGTTGGCAAACTTCTTGAGGTTTGGAAGGTCAATAAGCGTCAGGGAGTGAAGGTTAGGAAACGAAAGCTGTTCTGATGACGACGTTCCTTCTTCATCTCCTCCTTGATAGTTATGCACTTTGAATATCACCTCCAAGCTTCTGCACTTCTCTACCTTTAGCCTTTTGAGAGTTGTGGGCTTGTCGGAGATCATTGACGATAAATACTTCAAGTTGTTGCATTCACTGACATACAAGTCCTCTAAAATAGAGTTTTGCAAGCAGTTAGTGGAAGCGGATAGAAGCTCTTCAGTCCATATCTTTTGGACTCCTATGTTATCCAATCTCAAATCTTTCAGCTTAGGAAGCGCGACCTGCACACAAACCATCAATAGCATGCAAGTTATCACGGGATATTTTCCAATTTCTTAATTGAGGAAAAATCTCCAAACAAAGCAACTAAATTAAAAAGATGCCAAAAATTATTCTCCTATAGTTTGTTATTCACTACCAAAACCGCATCTGCAGTTCTGATAATAATATATTCAGGTTGTCACATTTATCAATCTCTAGATAACGATAGATTTTTCATCAGTTTTGATGAGCATTTTCCAACCTAGGAAACGCTATCTACTCATATGCATTATTAACTATTAGAATGTGGTCGTAAACTCTTTTCCTATTCCTAAAGAGATAAAAAAAAGCCATTTAACTAAGAATTGAATCAGAGGAATATATATTAAGGATATTCTAACAATTATCTCTATTAGTTTGAATAAAAAACTTAATTAATAGATTTCATTTCTAACTAACTTATTACGAATAGGACGACGAATCCTGAGACTACATAAACTTATGCTTATCACGAAACCAAAACATCATAATATAATATACAATTCTAAATAACCATGATTATTGAATCACAAGAAAATGATCAAAATTGTTAATAGGAAGCGTTATTACTTGTGAGGAGAAGTTGCATTGCTTCATCAAATGATCATATAAGCTAACATAATTTATAATAAAAACGTCAATGAAAATTTCCATATAATGCTATGTTAACCATTCTTGCTCCTAGCTAAGAGATCCACACTCAGAATTCTTGCCATATTTGGTTTTGAGTTAAAAACAGAACAAAGTAGAGTAGTGGTAATAAATTTTGCAAATTTTGCAGACCCACATTCACTTGCATGCAAGCTCATTTTTTTATTTCATTTTATTTATACTTTATTTTATCTTTAAACTCTAAAAATAATTTCTTTAGACAAATGATATTTTAAATTTATACCTTATTTCTTAAAATTCTAAAATTGATTTTTTAGACCAATGATTTATACCTTATTTCATGCTAGCTGGTTTTTTAAATTCTAAATATGACTTTTTTTGAAAAAAATTGTAATAAATTTTACAAAAAATATACGAAATGTATGCCTTATTAACTTTTATATATAAATGAGTCAAAAAAAAAAAAAAAACTTATATATATTGGGTACCATTTTGTTGAAGAGAGGTTCTTCTTCGCCAAATTGGTTGGCAAACTTCTTGAGGTTTGGAAGGTCAGTAAGCTCCAGGGAGTAAAGGTTAGGGAACAAAAGCTTTTCCGATGGCGGCGTTCCTTCTTCATCTCGACCTTGATAGTTATTCACTTGGAATATCACCTCCAAGCTTCTGCACTTCTCTACACATAGCCATTCGAGAGTTGTGGGCTTGTCGGAGATCATTGACGATAAATACTTCAAGTTGTTGCATTCACTGACATACAAGGACTCTAAAATAGAGTTTTGCAAGCAGTTAGTGGAAGCGGATAGAAGCTCTTCAGTCCATATCTTTTGGACTCCTATGTTATCCAATCTCAATTTTTTCAGCTTAGGAAGCGCGACCTGCACACAAACCAGCTATTCAAAGCGAACAGTTTCACTGATACGGTACTAAATAAAAAGGGCTCAAGAACCATAACACTATTTCATGTACTATTATTAGTCCGTCAATTTGAATATATACTTACTAATCAGTTTGTTTTGCAGTACAAATTAAGTAAATCATTGATATGATCCATTGCCTAATCATCATTTAGTCCAATTTCTTAGCTTAAAGAGAATAAATTTTGTGGCCGATTATCGGCTAACTCTTTCATTTACTTAAGCTCTCATAAATTATAGATTCAAGATTACAACTTTGGGCCGACTGTGCCCGACTAAAATAATCCTCTACAACATAATTAACCAATTTAAATAGAATTAAATAACATAATTAAAAGAAAAACTAAATACATTAAATTATTTAATTGAATAACAGAACCTATTCGAAATATTATGCGTAAAGATTACTTGCGGAAAATTGAACGAATTAGTAGTAACAAAAATACGTAAATAAAAATAAAGAGTTGCATAAACAGTATTTAAGATAGTAAATATTACTCTTTTGGTGAATAAAGCTTCTTCGGTGGAGAGAGGCCCACCAAATAATCCAACAAACTTTGGCAGATTCTGAAGATGCAACACCTGGAGTTGAAATTGAATAGGAAGTTGTGATGCATCATCATCATCATCCACACTCACAATCTCTTCCATTTCCTCACAGTCCTTCAATCTCCGACAATCCTTCACATCGACATGTCTCAATTGTTTGAACGAACCACTTGTGGGATTACCACGCCATATCGCTTCCAGATTATCAAGATGGCAAAGGTATAGCTTCTCCAACCTTACAGCGACAGGATTATCCGTAACATTGACGATGTACTTTATGTCATGAAAGCCATCTAGGCGGAGATACTTCAAGTCAGGAAAATCTTGGCCCTCCGTATCATAAACGACATTGTTCTTCAGGCCACTTATCGACCCTTTTAAGATTAAGCACTCAGAACGTTTAAACAAACTTCCAAAAACTCTTAATTCACAACCTTTTGCCACCAAGTCCCTCGAATATTCTCCTTTCAATAACCGATTCCAATGCTCACCACCGCCAATATTTAGATGATGTCTCTCCAATTGTTGATTGAATACGAGTTCTTTTGGTAGAGTTTCAGCCTCTGGTATTCTCAAGTATAAACTTGTGAGTTTCTGCAAGTTCATCAATTCACCCAAATTTACATTTCTTCCTTCGCTGCCAACTTCTCCAACCCCCCAATTCTCGTAAGTGTCTGGGATATGCAACTCTTCTAGCTCCGTTAATCTCGAAATGACATTCTCTTTGATCACTTTAAGACTTAAACAACCTTCTAGTTTTAATACTTTTAAACGATTTAGCTGCCCAATTCTTGAGGGCAACAACCGAATAGTAGAACCAGAAAGATCGAGAACAATCAAACTCTTGAGGTCCCCAATAAAATCAATGTCATCGAGCTCACAAGCTTGCAGGCGTAGAGTAACGAGATTTTGAAGAGAGTGGATCGGTGAAGGGACCGACACAAGATCCGCCCCGACCAGAAATAGAGCTCTGAGATTTCTACATTCCTGCAAAAAATCCTTGATTTGGATACGTGGACCGTAAGAACTTATAAGAAATAACTCCAAGTGGGGACAATTTAAGCTTGTTTCAGGAAGTTTGTCAAAATTATTAAGAAGCCCGTGTAGTGAGATTGCTTTTGCATCTTTGATACTCTTCGTCTTGCTCAAGCGATCTTCCAGCCTATCATCTATGACGAAGCTATGCATATCCAACTCATCTCCGGATGCAATGTATATCGCGACGTCGCGTATAACATCATGCATTTTGACATGTTCATCATTCCGACCATCTAACAACAAGCAACGATCTTTAAGTTTACCAACTAATGACTGAACCCTCCTCCTTGCAGCTGCCACACTATAAATGTCGGAAAACAATCCCAAACCCACGCATATCGCCGTTAGCTCCTCTATTTCAATATCTCTATCTTCTGCAAATAGACAGCACAGCAACAACAACCTCTTAGCTTCCTTACTTTCCAAATAATCGTAGCTCAACCTTATACTCGGGAAGACACGCGTTAGCATTCCTTCTATGTTTTTCGGGGCAGAGTTTCGTAGTTGGAGCAGAGCATCCTCCCAATCAGGTAGCTCTTTATCTTTTAGTGCATTTCCCACCGTTTTAATGGCGAGTGGCAAGCCTTTGCATTCATCGACCACATCTTTTGCCGTTGTTGCAGTCTCACGTTGTTCAAATACAATATTGCCCACAATTGTTGTGAACAATTTTCTTGCTTCAGTAGAGTCCAAAGATTCTACTGATATATTCTTCTCGGAACCCATAGAGTTATCAGTAACATAGCGAGATCTCGACGTCATCAATATCTTACACCCCGGTTGATCACGATCAAAATTCAATCCCAACATTCCCAGATCAAGCGCGTCCCATATGTCATCTAAAATGATGAGGATCTTCTTTTCTTCCTTTAATCGGCGTTTGAGTCGATCGGCTCGTTCCACCACAGATTGGACCTGACCGAAATCTAGACGAATCTTATCAGCAACACTTTGTTGAATTGCTTTAAGATCCTGAACTTGAGATACAGTAGTGAAAGCCACCTCGCTAAACAGCTTCTCCTCTGTGGCTCGCCGAGCAACTTCCTGAGCAAGCATGGTTTTGCCGACGCCGCCCATGCCGTAAAGTCCGACCTTTGTGACCTCATCAGAGCTCAGATAAACCATAACATCCTTCAAAATAAGCTCTCTTGTTTCAAAATCCTCATAACCACCCCTATCAGCAAGATAACTCTGCAAAGGAGAGCGGGTAGTGATCGTAGAAAATTGAACGCTGGCTGCGAGTGCGAGTGCGAGCACATCTGCCATCTCGTTGGCTCTCTGGATCAGTCGTCTCCTTGACATCATATTCGGAAGGGACTTACCGAAACACTTGATATTGGCCACCATGCAGTCAGTCTCCAGAAAAGTCGAAGCCTCTTGAATCATACGAGCTGCTTCACTAGTCCATTTCAGAACTTCTTCGCTGATTACGTGGCCATCGAGTGTTGCCTGCGCAACTCGAGCCTCCAATTCTCCTTTCACTTTCCCCAACTCTCTCAATTTTTCTCGGACGTTCTCCAGGTTATTAGTGTAGTCATCCAAACGGCGATCAGCCACATTACATGTGTACTCGGCGACCTTGCCGATCAGCGCAGAACCAACGGCAATAAGAAACTCCATTAGATCTACTTCTCGATCAACGGTGTCCCTCTAGCGCTAGTATAATAATGATGATACCCTCAATAAATCCCTTGAAAAATCCTATATAAATAAGAAACAGTGTTAGAGTAGAAAAATATAAAGGGATTAGAAAAGAAAACGAAAAGAAACATGATCAAACAGAATAGATTACGAAGCAAGGAAAAGAGAACCTGGTGATTTATATATTCCGCATACCAAAGAGATCGTTGTCGTTCCGTTCGTTTTGTTTTGCTGTTCTATTTCCTTCCCCAAATGATGTTAAGATGAGAGATGACTAAACGCAAATAGGAAAACAAAACAGTTTGAAATTAGCAAACCAAATTGTGCAGAGAACAAAAGTGGATGAAACAAGACAATAAAAATGATGACGATACGAGAAACTAACTTTTCAGAGCGTGAAATTAACAAGCAAAGCAGCAACTGGAGAAGACGATACGAGAGGATTAAGCCGAGCAATGAAGTCCAGAGAAACTAATAATGCGAGCCCAAAGCAGAGCAAATATCGACGAATTCAAGAACCGACTCAAATAAACTGAAAAGCAAGATAGTTTTAGAAAGGATAAAGTAAGTTGGAATTGATATGAAAAGAATATAAAGGAGTAAAAAAAAAAAGAAAAAAAAAAGATAGATTATGAAGCAAGGAAGAGAGCAAAATACCTTGATCTCTGTCGTTCCCTTCGTTTTGTTATTCACTTTCCTTCTGTGAATGATGTTAACAAAGACAGATAGCAAAACCAAAACAGGAAACGAAACAGTTTTTATTTTCTTCCTTCAGATCCGATCTTTTTTGAATAATTGAAATGGACGAGGCAATTGCGAAGAGAACAACTGGATGAAACAAGGTAGTGAAACTAAGTCAGCACAAGATAATACGAGAGAAATCTACAAGCCGAGAAACAAAGTCCAGATAAACCAAGTTTTACCACTGAACGATGTTAAAGAAAGCAGAGAAACAAAGAGTTTTAATAATGATTGAAATCGACAAACCATATTGCCAAGAGAAGAAAGGAGTGGATGCAACAAGGCAATAAAAATGCAGAGAAACTAACTCTTATTACAAGTGCGAAACAGTCACAGCGGCGACGGGAGAAGACGATATGAGAGGATTAAGCCGAGCAATGAGGACCAGAGAAACTGATCATGAGAGCACAAAGCAATGAATTGGTGCAGAGAAACTAAACTGGTGAGAGAAAACAACTCCAAGAAAGTGCAAAATAAAGCAATGGAGAGCAATACTCTTAGAAAAGATAAGTTGAAGTTTATTATTGGAAAGGAATATTATTGCCCCACCAAAACCAATAATGCTTGCGCTGCTTTAATCATTAAGAATTATTCTTTTACATTTTTATCTTATATATAAATATATATATATATATATGCCATGGCATCATAAGCAGACTCATAAGTCAAGTGAAGCACAACATGCATGAGGAAAAACAATAATGGTCAAGCAAGCATCATATACATAAAAAGAGTGAAAAAATACGGTCAAGTGAACCACAATATGAAAAAGAATAATGACTAAACATCAGGTACTTATACTGTTATTAAGTCTAAATTAAATAAAATCAAATTAAATTATGAAAAAAAAAAGTGAAAAATACAGCAAAACAGTATTTGCTTGACTCGAACTTGAGTCATTGTGCAGCAAGAGAGCTTAAGTGTGTGTGTTGATCTTTGTTTACAAGAAAATATCATAATCACGTATGTCTTTATTTTTATTTTTATTATCCGCTTTGATGCAATTTTTTTAGATTGGTATTTGATGTCCAGTCGTCTTGAAATAAGCATAAGATTTATACGATTTTGATGGAAGTGTATGTTTTTAGAAGGAAATCAAAATAGAATCTCAAGCGAAAAGTAAATTATTGTGTGGATATTATCAAAAAGCAAGTGCTTGCCAGCTACAAAGATGGGCCTTTATGGCTATACCTTTACCATACCAAGACATAATTGACGTGTCCTTAATATATTAGGGTTAATGACGGCGAAAATATCCAAACTTTGGTCAAAGAACCCCTTGTGTACCCAAAGCCGAAAAATGGTGGCAAAAGTACCCAAAGTACGTTTTGAGGCGTTGACTAGTTTTTTCCGTCCATCCACTAACAGTGCCGTCCACGTGGCCGTTAGCCTCTTTCCATGTGGTCGTTGACCGCCACGTCATCCAAACTTTGGGTATTTATGCCGTGGTAAACCAAAGTTTGGGTATTTATGCCGCGATAAACTATTTAAAAAAAAAATTGGTTGCTGACATCATCTAAATAAAGGTTAAAACATTATTGCTTTGTAGGACTCGAACCCATCACCTCCCCCCACATATAAGAGCAACATAACCACTAAAACACATTCACCTCATGTTATATCTTGACAAAAATAAGAATATAAATAGAAACTTATTAATAAGTGACATAGTAATAGAAACATATATTTTTTCGCACCAGGTTCGGTTTGACTTATTAGGAACGGGTTGGGTTTACCTTTTCGGACTAGGATCGAGTTGAGTTTTTTTGGAACGGGGTGGGGTTGACTTTTTCAGACTTTGGTCGGGTTGAATTTTTTTTGTACCGGATTCAGGTTGAATTTTTTGGTACAGGTTCGGGTTGACTTTTAGGAACCAGGTCAAGTAGACTTTATTGATATGGGGTCGAGTCGAATTTTTTTTATCAAGATCGAGTTGAATTTTTTAGATCGGGTTTCTATTACTATGTCAAATAATAATAAAAAGTTCAACTAGCTCCGTTCCAAAAAAAAGTCAACTCGACCCTGTTTTAAAAAGTTAACTCGACCCAGTTCTGAAAAAGTCAACCCGAACCGTACCGACAAAGTCAACATGAATCCGGTACGAAAAATTCAACTTGACCACTGCCCAAAAAAATTCAACCCAACCCCGTTCTAAAAAAAGTCAACTCGACCCCGGTTCAAAAAAGTCAACTCGACCCTGGTTCAAAAAAGTCAACTCACCCCGTTCTAAATAAGTCAACCCGAACCCGGTGCGAAAAATACATATGTTTCTATTACAAATGTCACTTATCAATAAATTTCTATTTCTATTCTTATTTTTGTCAAGATATAACGTGAAGTGAATGTGGTTTAGTGGTTATGTTGTCCTTTTATGAGGGGGAAGGTGATGGGTTCAAGTCTACCAAAGCTATAATATTTTAACCTTTATTTAGATGAGCAACCGAAAAAAAATATAAAAAAAATGGTTTATCCCGGCATAAATACCCAAACTTTGGTTTATAACGGCCACGTGGACGGCACCGTTAGTGGATGGACGGAAAAAACTGGTCAACGCCCCAAAACATACTTTGGGTACTTTTGCCACCACTTTTTAACTTTGGGTACACGATGGGTTCTTTGACCAAAGTTTGGGTATTTTCGCCGTCATTAACCCTAATATATTATGTACAGCATAATTATTTTTAGGACTTTATTTTCTTTTTCTTTTTACTAAAGATAAAGATAAAGATGACACTAATACATTAAAAAATACACTCCTATTAATATATATTCACAGTGTAAGTACAGTTAATATTATTGACTCAGACTATATATCTACACATATTATTTAAATCTCGATAAGATTGAACTCAAATCATAAAGGTACTAATAGACTAAACAAACTTATAATCTATTAGAATTGTAGTGAGAGTTTTATCATTTTTCATTCTTATTTACTCTTAAAAACTAAATATTCAGGTATGGGTTATTACAGGCAAAAATATCTAAATTGTTCAAAAATAAGACGGCATAAAGGTAACTGAAAAAAATGTGACAATAGTGTCCAAATTCACATTTTTTGTTAAATCGGTAGACCTAGTCTATATTTTTTTGTAGCTCATGTCAGTTAACTAGAAGTATATGGTCATGTCATTGTTGCAATATGATCGCGTTAAATTGATAGAATAGACTTCATTCACGAAGTTTATAAGCATAAAATAGAGACGGAAAACACAAACATGTACAACTTGGACTTCTTTAGCCGCTGCAAATGAAAGCTGAATATACGTGATCGCTACATTGAGATTCCTCTAATGAAATAGTTGTCATTTTGCATGGATTTCTAAAGAATCATTTTTAGATGTATCATTACTCATGATGTATCGTGGTTCATGCTTTAAAATAAAACAAATAAAAAAAATATTTATTTATTTATTTATTTTTATGGGAAGTTTGGTGATTTTTGTGGTATAATCTCATTTCTGCAATGAATATATAACAACCAAATGAAGATCACCGCTATTTCTCCAACAAACGAGTCATTCCGTTTAACATCATTTCGATGGATTTGAGCTATTTCTCTAATGAAAGGGTCATTCCGCACCGATTAATGTATAATAACTAAATGACCATCACCGCTATTTATCCGGCAAACGGGTCATTTCGATAGATCTCTTAAACATCCAACAATCATAATATTAAACCAATAGTATAAAGTCAAATTAGTCTTTTTCAAAGTCATTTCAAAAGTAATTTAAAGTGATTAAACATGGAAAAGAAAAATAAATTTGGCACCTCTTCTAAACTGAATTAATTTATGCAGCTCTCTTGATTCTAATCATTTTTTACATTCCTCAATTACACAATTCAACGAAAATCACGGCGTGAAAGCGTCGGTCAAGTGTTGGAAGATGTCGATACAGCTCTGCAACGCAGACTTCGCTTCCCCGTTTCTCTCTAATTCATGCACTCCAACCAGATCGCTCACGACCTCTGAGTTCAACGATAAAGTCAACGCGAGTTCTCTGCATAGCTTGAAGATTTCCAGAAGGCATTCCGAAGCACTAATGTGAACCTACAATTTCGAACAAATATATAAGATATATATTGGAAAAAATGAAAGTTTTGATAATTTATGGACACTATATTATTCACAAAATTATGTATGAGAAATTAGCTTTTTTATACCCTCAACTTTTAAATTTAGCAAAAAATATACCCTCAAGTTTCAAGAACAGCAAAAGTATACCTATAGTTTTCTTTTTATAATTTATATACCCTCTAATGAATTTAATTTTAAAATACCAAAAACTACTCCATACTAACAATTTTCAGAATTTCTTACCATATACATCTATAGTAACTAGTAAGAAAGAGGGAACAAGAGACGGAGATATGAAGAGAGGAGGGAATGTATAAAAAACACAATCGGGAGCATATTTTAAATTTCTTTTATTTATTTAATTAAAAAAGGAAATAAGGGTAAAATTGTCAAATTATACATTAAGGGTATACTTTAGTTGTTTTTGAAACTTGGGGTATAGTTTGCTAAAAGTGAAAATTCGTGGGTATAAAAAAAAAAAAGCAAAAAAAAAACAAAAACAAAGTTCCCTATAAAAAATTATAGGAAACACATAAATGACGATCTCACTTCAGCAAAACATCAGGTGAATCAAACACTAAGAATTTCATTTCTTCAGTTAATGATGAGATACCTTATTCATAGGGAATATTTGTATTTCTCAGATTATCTATTTTTATTTTATTTCATTTTATTTTATTTCCGAAGACTATTTAAGTTTGTACTTCAATTGTTGCAGTATCATGAGAATTATTATCACATCTTCTCAAATTAAATATATAGTATTATACGTGAACGTAATAAAGCTAGATGCCTAAATTTCTGAAATTGCACTCAATGACGGAGCGAGGTACCTGAGCGATCTTTACCGTCTTTAGGCATTCAATCACCTGAGGTGTCACCGATTCACACATCTGAAGAAGGAAAAGAAATATATCAGAGTTTCCAATTCATAGGACTTGGTAATACCAGTGAATGAATAAGGGTATGTTTTTGCCTCTACCTTATGAACCAATGAAACTGCCTTAGGGTTCAGCGGGGTTTCTTTGCAGTCACGCAGCCTTGAGCAGAGTTCTTTTATGGCTGAAAATCCCGAAACTTTGACTACAGATGAAATTAAATTACTTAATGAAGGCTAAACACATTGATAATAAGCGGAAATTTAAGGGAGAGAGAGAGAGAGAGAGAGAGAGAGAGAGAGAGGGTACCAGTCCATGGGAAGGCGGGTGAGAGATAAGCTACAATCATGTGCATAAGCTTATCCTGTTCCTCAAGAACGTCGTCTATATTTGCGATATTGATACAAGTTTTCAGACAGCCCAAAACTTTGTCGTTTGGAACATAAACCTCTTCACTAGCATCGAGTGTTTCTGTCGACAATACAATAGAAACATTTAAATTCGGTCTAAATCTGATAGCATGTAAGATAGTACAAGTGCCTTTTCGTGAAGCATAATTTATGTTCCGGATCTTGAAAAGTCTTATATAGTTTCTTTTAAAAGGTCTAAAATTCTTACCACCTGCTTGATCACTCGCCAAAGTTAATTTCTTGGACTTATTGGCGGCACTCGAATTGCACATTTCAAATAGCAGAGGAAATGTCGAGGTGAAGAACTCCGGATTACCAAAGGAACCTATAACCTGTAACAACGATGACAACATATAAATATTAAAAAAAAACTTGGTAACTTTCAGTTATAGATATTGCGGAGAGAAAGGGAGAGATATATAAAGACGGGAATTACCAACTCGAGACAAGAGAATGCAGCTTCACGGTAGCTTTTCACTTTCTTAGTGCAAGCTAAAGAAATGACGCTCAAAATAGCGATAGGAGCAGAAGGATCATCGCATGAAATTTCTTTATGACAAGACTTGGAAAGAGAACCTATGGCATTAAGTAGAGCTTCCTTGCCCTGCATCATTCAGAAAACAATATATTGAACCTAAGAGCATTACTTTTTTGTTTACCAAAAAAAAAAAACATATTTCCCCTTTCAACTGCTTGATAACGGAGAACTTACCTCCCATAAACGCCCGGGAATTTCTTTCATTACAGCTTGTATCAGCACATTATGGTGAGGAGACAAGGAGTCGCCTAAAGCTTCACTCAGCTTGCAAATTGCTTGACCCGCCTGAGAGTCACATTTGGGAAATAAATATAATATAAAACAAACCAATTTGTTTAAAATAGAGCAGCAAATAATACTGAAATAAAGAGTACAAAAAAATGATGATGAAACCTTCTTTTTGCTGGACCACGATGAGGATGTAATGCTTTCACATATGAGGGAGACAACCTCGCTCATGTATAACTGCAGGGCTATCCGTTCACTGCTTGTATTTTCTTCCCACAACTCCTCAAACTGACCCGACACATTCTTGTCATCGTCAAATCTGTTCTTGTACGCATAATTTCACAATCTCAACACATTTTTAATGAATGCAACTTATTTTTTTGTCATCATCAAACATACGATTGTGCATATTGATTTTAGGCAGTTTGATAGATTATTTTAATTGCAATTTGTTAGGTAATTTGTTATGAAGCTAATAAGTAGGTGGTACATTTGACTTTTAAAAAATAATGGAAAGAAAACCCTAAACTTATATCATTGTTTATTCGTTACGAATGAATCAATCAGGCAAATGTCTATTTTTCACTCTGTGGTGCGGGTCACTTTTCCAGTCTAACATGCCTTGAATCGGAAGAAAGAAAGAAAGAAAGAAAGAAAGAAAGAAAGAAAGAAAGAAAGTCGGACCTTGATATGAAGATCGCTGGAATAATTGAGGCAAAATATCCACTAAGAACATCAGAGGCCATCGACGAGTAGCTTTTCAAGAGAAGCGCACACGTGATTTGTGCATTTCTATCACCAGTATGCAAGGCGACGGTATCTTCGATCAGTTTCTGGGCCTGAGATGTAGCTGCATACTTTAAAACAACAGCACACGAACTTGCAAAAGCCCGTTTGGCTGCATAACTTTTCTCTTCCTTCGTAACCGGAAATAACAGTTTCAAAAGCATGCTTGTGTAAGGTTTGATGTCTGAGCCAACTTTCTGAACAAGTAAGCTGATAAAGCTCGCGACACCGACCCTGCAAATGTTTGCAATCCGAATTTACCATGCTTTGTTGTTTAGTATAAAGATGTGGTTAGACAGGATTATCTTTTTATTCTAGACTCTAGAATTGCTAGATAATCTCTATATATCGCACCCAATAACGCAATGGTGATTTACACTAAATATTATATTTTTCTATTATAAAACTAACGACCAGGATTATTTCCTGTTGAAAATCGCCCCAACAGCTAGTCAATTTCTCCTTTTTCGTTCCTGTGGATCTTGATACGGATCAATACATTTTTCAGTCTTTTAAATCTGGGACAGAATTATTCTGGAACTATTATTTTACGACCGACCCACCCCCCTTTTAAGAGACTTAAGTTTTTTTGTTAATGTTTATTGGCTATTGTTCCCATTCACTGAAGCCCAACCAAATATAAACTAGAACATAATTTGACCAAACCCTAATCAAAATTTAAGCAAAAAGACCTAATTCAATTGTCCTAAATAATAATAGTTGTTCCTATATATTATGCATCTAACATACAAACCCTCACCTAGTGTTGAGACCAACCCCAGATCGGACTAACTGGGCAAGGCGAGGAACCAACTGATCTAACGATTCGGCATCCACAACATTTATGGAGAGATCTAGAGTTTCCCACATTGGAGAGCCTTTCGCGATTGAGATTCTCAAATTTTCAAGCTTTTCAGTTTGTATTCCAGCATTTGCTGCATGCAACTATGGACGGCACACGAGGTATTCAGCAGATGAATTAATTGAAGCAAAGGAAATGGTAGATATGAGAAGCATATACAGTAACAGTAAATACCTCAACATAATTAAGACCTTGGTCTTCAAGGCTTGATAAACTTTCCAGCATGCAACAGACTAAATCAGATAAATGTGGACGAAGCGCAACCCCCGCACCCTGTAAGTGCATTGTAAATTTCCTCGGTTGTCATGAATTTCCCTAGGTGAAAAAAGATTTTACAACAGAAACTGAAAAATCCGGTTAATGGAGTCAAAAACCAGGTAACCAGTTTTTCTAGACCATTATTTGTTTTTTTTTTTATTAAGAAACAACGATTACATTGATAAAGATAAGTTTCAAAGACCACTATTGGTTTTATCTATTATTATTTCTAATTTTTTCTATTCAACATATGTTATTTTTATTTTTTCATTTGAACTTTGGATTCGGACATGTCATTATTATAATTTAAACATGTTATTTTGAGTTGGAGCTTGAGCAATTGACAATCGGACACGTAATTTAGGTTTAGAATTTAATTTTTAGTTTAAGATTTTATTTCTCGAAAACTCTTTTAATAACAGAACGTAACCAAAAGAACTGATTTTTTAATAAACAAAAGTCATGCAGTTTAAAATTCTAAAAACAAAAACAAAAAACTGGAACTTGAAAATGACAAAATTCAAAACCAGTTACCGATTTCACCCCTAAATTTTCCACATATTATATAGAAAAGGAAACCAAATCAAAATGTGGTACCTTAGCAAGTTTCATAACAACTGCAATGGATGCCTTGCGAATACTGCCAACTTTACTTAATATGCCTTCTCCAAGCAAACCAGGCAGAACAATATCCATGGCTTGGCTTGCATGTGACGTTTCCGTCAAAGAGACGTCACAAAGCCTAACTGTTAGCAAAGTAACCGAACGGCATAACTTCTCACCAGAATTCCGAACGGTCTCTTTAATATCATCCATGGCACGGAAAGCTGCTGACCATACTTTTTGTAAATGCTTTCCGACCTACACACACCAGAAGTAGGAACCAATCAGGAAACTATATGCAGGGGTTAATTTCGTAATATTTTTCAAGCATTTTAATTTCCCAGTATGTTTTACTAAAACAAACCCTGTATGATAGTTTACTTATAAAGTTAGTATATTGTAAATAAATATTGTATATAATTGGTTAGTGTAGCTAATTAGGTAGTTCAGTTATTTAAAATAGTTTATTAGCAGCTGATTAAGTTAGTATAAGATGGAAGCCGAATATTTTATTTATTATTGATAAAAGAAGATTACAGAGGGTGGTCTAAGATGGAATCCAATTATTGATTACTGATGTTCAGAAAATTCCAAAAACATCAGTAATACTAATTATTAGGTAATTTGCAGAAGCATTTGAAGAGATAAAAATAATCACCTGTTCGAATTTCCGGCCTTGGATGATATCAGCAAGAGCAAGACAAGATGCCTCACGGGAACGCCAAAGCCTGGATCCACATTGTATCAACAAATCATCAATGATAGCATCAAAGTGTTCATCGATAGTCTTCTTTGAATCTTCCACAAGTGACTTCCATATATGGGACATTGCATCCTACAAACATCACAACAAGGGCAATAACTCAATGTCGTATCACAAGTATGGTAAAATTGAGAAACATGTTGAAATAGAAAAAAGTTTCCACGGCTAATAGTAATTTGATTGTCACAAATGTCCTGCGTGTTACCATTAACTATATATATACAACTTAAGACTAATTTAGGAATAATATAATTTAAACTTATCCTCTAAAACAAGGGGAAAAAAAAAACCCTAAGCTATAAGAAGAAAAAAAAATTAATTACATATTAGCATTATAGTTGACTATTTCTAGCAAAATTTGCGCCTAAGTTCTTACTTTGAATATTTAGACTAGTTATGTGAGTTTTTTTTTTTTCCTCTTTGCAAATACACATAAACGAATCAGAATTTACATTACAAATCAATCAGAAAGGTAACAAATTTGTATATCAAGGGCATTTATAGTACGATCCCAAGTAATAAATCTCTTCACACGTTTAAAGCCGGTGAATCTCTTTTCCCCAGAGGAGTATACCCTCGATCCCTAATTTCTAATAATACTTGGGTTCCTTTTCTCATTGCTTAAGCCTCTTTCAAGAACCCAACCATGACACTTAGCGTGTAAGATAATTAAGCATAAACAAACTTTCAATAACATTACATAAATTCAATAACCCAACTATAACATCTACCTGCACGTGTTTTTCAGGATCGTACTGATAGCGAACAAGTCTTGGGATTAATGCACGTAGATGCGGTTTAAGAACATCCCCCGCTTGCTTTGCTATCTTAGAAAAGCCAAAGGCAGCACCTCTTTTTGAGTTTAGAGAAGCTTGGTGATTAGCCAAATCCATAAATTTATAAATTAGGTCAGGTTGGCCCATCTCATTCGCTAAGCTACACAACTCCTTATAAGTGCTGAGTTTCCCACCATTAAGACCTTCCCCAATAGTCCCCTCTTGAAACACTTCAGAATCTTCAACAAGCTGCACACAATATGATTTAGTTCCTAATACTAACAAAATATAATATTTTCAGTGAACCCTGATTACTGACAGACAAACAAAAATGGTGATAAGAGCGACCGACTTGCCTTAATTGCTCTCTTCCTCTTCCCTGAACCGGTGAGAGTGCTTACAAGCGCAGTTACTAAGCTTTGCTTCATTGCGTCGTCCCCAAGTTCATACACAATACTCATGCCTTGTGAAGCTAGCTCTTGCGTAAGCTCGTTCTGTTCACCGAGCAAGTGCGAAAAGGCTTCCTACGCTCGTATAGAAGTTTTTGTCAGAAAATTCAAAATTCATGATTCGTTTTGCAGAGAAGATATCAATGTATTTTGTAACATCGTCCTACACAGATTTTGCAATCTGCATTATATTTAAAGCCTCACAAGTAAGAGTGCTTCACTAATCAAGAAGAAACTATTTCCATTGAAACCAATGGCACAACAATATTGTGTTTCAATAAGACAGATGAAACATAACAATATAGGTTCACGATTCTCAAGTCTGTAACCAATGTCGATCAACAAGAGAAAAAATGGACGGAAATAAACATGAATTATGGGAATTTAACCTAGGCATTATGTATTTGAAACTAACGTAGTTTTGCAGATAGATAGAGAGTCATATAACATTTTTTTCGATAATAAAAATTACAATTTTTTGTATATGTTACATATTTGTAGGTAAGTTATCCAATTCCAAGAGATCCTACGGTGAAACGTAACTTAATAGGCTTTCTGTTACTGTAACTACAAAAAATATTACTCTTGCTCTTCATTATCTCTCTAATATTCTGATAAAAAATGATTTTGGCCAAAGAAGTTTAACAGGTTCTACAAGAAACATAACAATTTCCACACCTGAATTTCAGGAAGCATTTGCTGGATAGCAGGGTGATGACCGCAGTACATCGTGATTGATACAAGCCAGACTGTTCCAGCGCAGCGTTCATCCTTTCTTGAACTGAACAAAAGTTCTTCAAATAGCTTTTTTGAAATTGCATCTCTAACCATGGAATTACAATCTTCACGGGATGAATCGGTTCTATCTGAAGAATACTTCGACTGAGATAAGTTCACATCTCCCATAAGGAAGTTTGAACTCATGGAAAGTGTGGTATAATCGGTTCTGAGAATAATGTCAGCAGCCACCGGAACCCCGCCCCACAAAAATGAAAGAGCCTCTCCAGCGGCGAAAAGAATATCTTCAACCTACACAGCTCAAAAACTTAGGAACTCATGGATAAATCATAAAATTGATAAAACTTTTCAATCTGAAATAAATAAATATAAAACACATTCAAAGAAACAACAGCATGCGTATCAATATTTTTTTAGAAGATGAATAATTTGAATTTATTGCAAGGCTTAAGAGTTTGTTCAAGATATTGTAATACTATCCCGATATTTCAAAGAAAGACATTCTTAATTGTACCGAAAACTAGAGAATAAGCCGGAAAGCGTCAATAAAAGCAATTACAATAATAATATTGTCGTATAATAACCTACCAACCTTAGATCGACAGAGACTAAAGACGAGATCAAGGGCAAGATTCAGCCGAGAAGACGATGTTTCGTTTACACAGATATGCCCAATTGCTATAACAATCTTCTGAACCGCTTTCATATCATCACCAGAGAGAAGCTTACTCAACTTTTCCCGTAAAATTGTCAGAATATCCACTGCAATTTAATCAGCTGTTTTATATTCTGATGCAACACATCAGCAATTGATCCTAAAAACAATTAAGAAAGATTACCTGTATTAGAATCAACAGTAAGTAATGGCAAAGGGATTCGCAGTCCAATATGGCCAAGTGCTTGCACCGCAACTGAAGCCAGCGTTGCGGTCTCAGAAGTCACTACATCAACAAGAAACTTGAGCGTATTCTGCAACAATGTCTCGGAAATCTGCAAAAATTATCGTTTCAACTAGTTCGTACTACATATATTACATGATATTTTGCAACAACTAGTCGAGTTATTCAATATTTTTAGACTTACATATGGTGTTCTAGACATGCAATCAGCAGTGACATACCCAATTGCGCACAATACTCCATGTTGAGTCTCGAATCTGACAAGAATAAATATTAGGTAACAATTTGATGATTCATTCTCGATAAAGGCGACATTTTAGTTATCATTATAAATAAATAAAAGAACTTGAGGAGGGTTAAGACTACCTTAACTTCTGCGGCCCACGAACTGAGGCGATTAATTCACTAATTATCGCAGATGATGCATCTATTGGAAGAGTAGAAGAAGCTATTCCGAGTAAACGTGCTGCAGATTCACGTGTATCCAAATCCACATGACTAAGTAGTTGCTTTATCCATGATATTTTTTGTGCATAATGAGATGCTATCATCTGGAAGTGAAAGCATATCAAAAATATGAAAGAAGAAAATATAACCAAATTTGATAAATATGAATAAAAAAATTTGCATGGTAAGACGCTATCACCAGAGCGAAAAGTACTTAGAAAAATGAAGAAAGACAACAAAAAAATTTAACAAGCATGATGTTGACATCTTTACTGTATAGTTGGTTGTTGTTATCTGAAGTGAAAATATATCAGAAGCATCAATAAATACAATCAAATTAAATAGGCATAATTGTGACGGCTTTGTGCATAGTAAGATGCTATAACCTAAAAGAGAAAATATTCAGAAATAAGAAGGAAAAATATATATGATCAATTTAATACACATAATTGTGATTTATTTGTGCATTGTGAGATTCTATCCCCTGAAAGAGAAACTACTCAGGAAAAATGAAAAATATGACCAATAAAATTAGCATTATTATGACTTTTTCGGGCATAGTGAGATTTGTGTTCTGGAAGCCAATGTATATAAGAAACATGAAGAAAAAAATGACGTACTTAATAACCATGAATGTGACTATTTATGCAAAGTGGGATTCATTATTTGGAAGTGAAAGCATATCAGAGACATTAAAAAAAAGACCTGTTTATTAAGCACGGTGACAATCGACATCTGAATTACTTACTTCTGGCATACAAGATCCAATTGCAATCAAAGCCTTGGAAGCAGTGGCATGCAATTCCACCGATCCTTCAAATGCCATGGAATGTTCTAGAAACAAACACATATTTCCCACAGAAGACCGAGAAGCAATTGACTCATCCATAGATTTGTTTTGCACCAACTCCGACTGAAAGCACTTCAACAAGAACTGAATCATAACTACATAAATCTTTGAAGGAAAAAGAAGCCTCTGTTCTCTCATTTCTGTTGAGTCCAACAATTTAGGCTGTTTTTTTAGGATATAGTCGAGCATGACTCCCATCTTCGGATACTGTAACTCAGACTTCTCGCTCGCATCTTTCGATAGAAAGAGCCCGTCAATTGCAATTTCCCTATAAATGGTAAGTGTGGAAATGTACAAAATTAGGGACTAGTATTTAAATTATAGCCATGTATACTTAATTAGTGTAATTATAACTAGTAGCCAGTATCTTCTGTATAGGAACCAATAGAACAATTAGGGTTTTTTTGTTAATTATAGCAGTGTAATGGTGTAACCTAATTAATTATTATCACAAAACCTACAGTGAATAAAAGAATGTTAATTGGGTGCACACGAGAGAGCCCATCAAATACGGATAAAATCATGCTAAAAATATAGCTTTATGTTTAGAATTCTAGCTTCTCCAAAATTTCCCAATTTTTTAATTAAAAAAAACAATTAACTTGAAATTCACTATTTGTGCAAGTAACGAGGCAATTATATCAGACCTTCGGATTACTGTAAAATTCTTTAAAACTAAAGCAATATGTCAAATTTGCTAATATAACGCATATGATGCGACATTTATGAGAATATAATATGAGAACTGAGAAATAAAGAACACTAGAGCAAGTCAGCACATTTGACATATTAACCAAATACTAGAACAAAATGTGAGAGATGTCGCAGCATTTATTATAATTTCACAAACATTAGGATTATTAGCAAGATTACCTTATATCCAGACTAGAATCAGCCACCGCCAGCATACAAATAAATCGACTAGGGCAGTGTTGTAAATCAAACAATTGTGTTGCCCACCTCACAGCACAGTGTCGTACTTCACTTTGTTCCTGTGACGATATTAATTAAAATTTACTCGTATTTATAACCAAATAAGTACTGATCCTCATTCCTCATCATAGTGCTAAACAAGTCAAACGACATTAGTAAAGTTCTTTACCTCTTGGGAACTTTTTAGTAAAAGCATCTCCAAATCCGTCAACACAGCTTCTGGGGCTTCCTAATACCCAGATCAATAGTTAGTTTCCTAGGTATTTTGGTCGAATTAATTCGTATAATGTAAATGATGCAAAATGCCTGCAATGTGAGTTCAAACTAGTCTAGAAACCAAATTTACAGATTTACCCTATATGGGTCTAAAATATAGAAGAGGCAATAAATTAGCAACAGCCTCTACATCAGATGGACGTCAATAATACGTTCTTGAACAAAGATTTGGAAGAAGTTCACATGGAGGCTTATCTGAGATTTCTCTGCTTATTGTCATTTTTTTATTTTTGAGACGCTTTCTTATGTTGCTATACTATTCGTTGCTTATGGACTTAATTTTAGGCCGTATAGTTAGTTTAAATTCAGTAGCTACAATTCCTAGATTTTTCGGGTCTAGGTTTTGTTATTTGACTTTCCATTGGTATCCTATGGTTATATAGGTGCCCATTTAAATTAATAAAGGCCATGAAAATATAAGAAACTGACATATAAGCAGAAAATAAGAAAAACCTTATCTCTTTCATGGGTAAATTTTTACCAATAAACGAGCTTCTGACATTTTCTTCATTTTTATAAGTATTCTGACATGAACTAGAGGATACATGCTACAGGAATCCATTAGGCAAAAATGAGAAACTAGGTACCTTATATGCACTAGAAAGGGAAATAGTTGCCTCCTGAATAATGTAACGAAGGGACTGATGCTCCACTTTCAATGCACCAAAAAGACGAACGGCCATGTCAGTCTTGTCTCTAAAAAGCAAGCCACAATCAAAAGCAGTTTCTCAGCGAAAATCAAAATTTTAAGGAACCAAAAAAAAAAAGGACATAAATAGGGATCTTCAATCAATTGATAAATTTGATGAAAAAGTGGAAACCTAAAAAGTTGAGGCATGCGCTTCGCAAGCAGTCCAATGGCTTGGAAAGCAAAGATTTTGGTACCCTTAGCTGCAGCATCTGCTCAATTGCATATTGAGGTTTGTGTAATTACATTGAAATAAACAGAACTGAAAAAAGATAAATCGACAACTAGTCACAAATACTCCATCAATACCAAACCTGATTCTAAATTTGAATAATTGTCGAGCGACTTCATAATCGCATTCAGTATCACTGGGGCCATGAGCTTAAGCTGATTAATTTGTGACTGGAGAGAGCGATCAAGAATATACTTCAATAGACCTTCCCAGAAACAGAAAGGAAAATAAAAAAATAGCGAAGCAAATTCCTTACATGTTTGAAAACCCAAACAGTGAACTCCATTCCCATTTGTTTCAATCTTGATGTCGTATCATTTCCTTTTCAGAAGCACAACAAAAACAAAACAAAACAAAACGTAGCTTCAACGTGCGGGAGACAACCATATGATTTGTATAAATGGAAACCATAAGATCATTAATGATTTAAAATAAACCAGTACCAAATACAAGTACTCAATATGTATATAATATATGATGCTTAAAGTATTGTATATCTAAAAACATGTTTATTCAAAACCTAAATACATGAAACTAGCAAATTCTAAACTACTTTGGATTCCGCTGTTTTTATTTCATCGAGCACAAATCACAATGATATATCTTAGAAATACATGAAAAAAATGGTTAATAGAAAGAGCAAAAAATAAAATTTGAATGCAAGAAATACACACCATATATGCAACCAAAAATGCATTGTAGAGTTGATGGAAAACTATTTGCTGCTGTCATGGACCGGCAAAAAATTGACATGAGCTTCGCTTTCAAAGCAAAACTCCCAGGGCTGACTTTCTGTTCAGGAGCAACAGTTTGGGAGCCAGCACTTCCTGTAGTATGTATAATTGGTTTAAGTATCTACCTCAGCCCAAACATTATCACTACTCAAAATTATGTTTCAATTTAATTTACATAAATCCATTATACGGAATAAAAAGGAAAATCCAAAGGAAAAAAAGGTTTAATTGTCATACCATTAAACAAAGAGAAAAGTTTGTTTATGAGTTCTCGATCATCTAGGTTTGTGCCATGAGCTTTCTTCCTTAAAAGTTCTTCTCCCTTCTTTATAATAGGCTCTTGACTGTGATCAATTAACAAATAAAAAAAATAAAAAAGTCAGACAAAGCTACAATGAAAACTAAATGTTCGATAACAGAGGCAGAAAGTGCGTACTAATCCACAGAAGAAGCCAGATAGATTGGATAAACAAGCTCACATGGCAGATCCATAGCTTCAAGAACATTCAAGATTCCCAACTGCTAGCGCAAAATCAAGTAAGCGACATCGTAGAATTGTAAGGCTAAGAGTAAATTGTAAATACCAATTGAAATTAATAATTAAAATTACAGTAATTTAATTAAATTATTAGCTATTGAGTATGTTACTATGTTAGTACCATATGTAATTCCATTATTGAATGATAATATTTACTCAATTATTCTGGTAAGCAACACAAAATATACTCTTGACATTTGAAAATGACCAAAATACATCTTACAGTATGAGTCTAGCAAAGATGCAGAAAAAAACTTGCACATATGCATATAACTTTTACAATTCTTGGGATACGAAAAACTACAAGTGTATTTCCTTTTCGGGTAATTTATGCATGTAGTATTTCAAAACTTATGCATGAGTTCTATTACGGTCGTCATAAAATGGCTCTATTTTGTGTCTATACATGCCCATAAATGTTAATGCTTTCACTTTTATGTACATCTATTTTTTATGGGTGCACGAGAATGTATGAGCTTTGGTTTGGTGCGTTACTATTACCAACACTTCGTTCGACTCAAATTCTCAATCACGCATTTCAACCAACATCAGCATATTTATTTTATCTCAAGAACGCAGCCTTAATATGAATCTCTAAAATAGTCAAATCTCAAATTAATTCAAAAAAATTACCTTTCGTGTTAAGAGAATGTCTCTGTCCAAAGAATGTTTCCCAGTAACGCGGTTGGTTTGAGAGATCGAGAGTCCTGGAGAGCATTCTCTGCTGCACAGAGGCATGACTCCTTAAAGAATTATATCATAGAAAAATGGTTATTTTAAAGAAGAAAAATCATGGATCAACATACTGCTGTAAACAGCACAGTGAGATCCAGACCTTTGAGATGAATGTTGATACAAAATTGTATGGAGGCAAAACTCTATAAATATTTCCCTATCCCGAGAATCACCGCCAGCCTTGTACTTTGCAGCGACTTCATCAGAAATTCGACTTGAATGACAATCACCAATAACCTGAAACCAAGGATCATAGCATGTAACTACAAGATGACATCTATAAGAAAGCAAAGATCCGTAAAAGAGCCAATAGTTTCACAATTTCAAAAGATTATGCCATTACTAATTCAATAAACTACTTTTATTTTTATCAATAAAATCTTTATTTTTATTGAAAATAAAACTAATTTGATAAACAACGACTGCCAATTAAGAATATCATTAAAGAATAAAAAATATATCTATGTTCTTCATATCAACGACTTTGAATTTCTCATAGAAAGGAAATAAGTAAAAAATTGGGACCGGCGTTATAGGTTTTTCTTATAGAGGACCAATCATGAAGTTCCAAATCTTGGTGTATACACTATACTTGTGTATTTTGGTTAAAACTTGGCAGATGGCCGGGTTATAAAATAGTAATTTATTTTCTTTGATAAAATGGCACTAGAATTTGGTTGGGCAGGTAACATCTATCCTCATGATCAAAGACACAACTATAGTCCAGGTGCATGACTTATTATTTGCAACATACAATAGGAAACATATGAAAGACTAATATGCAAGTATTTAATTTTAACTAGATATTGGTAATACCATGTTAAAAAGAAATTCCAACAATCAAAAGTAGTAATTAAAATTTAAAACAACTATAAACATCTAAACAAAGTGAAGCAGCGCAAAAAAAAGCAAGTTAAAAAACCTTGGAAATGATTCTTAGGATAATCTCTTGGTGTTGATGAGAAACCTTTGAAACATTTACAAGAAGCATGGGTGCCAAAGCTTCTTTTTCCTGCACAAAAAAAAAATAAAAAAAATCTATGAGGACATGTAACAAACCCTTAAAAAGTGCTTGCTCATAATGTGTATTCTTAATTAAACATACAACTAGTGTATGTTTTACGAGCCATTTTTTTTCGTGTTACGTTTAACAACTCACTAGTACTTCAGTTCTACTTAAAGGGGACATTTTCTTAACTAATAAGTGTAGAACTTAGATTATCAATGTCCAAAAGTCGGAAGAAAAAAAAAATTGAGCACAAGAAAAATTTTGAAACAAAAAACAAAGCCATACCTCAGAAGATGCACGCTCAAATGCCATTTCAATATAAACAATGCAAAAGTTGCGGACCATCGGCACAGCATTTGGCTTCGAATACATATCCCACAATGCCATCAATGGAAGACCAATCTCCATTTGATTCTTCACTCTCTTGTTCACGTGACTCAAGATTTCAATCACCTAATGAAAATTTCCAAACCAAACTTCACACCATTTCGCATCACCCCAACAGAAATACACGAGCAATTCGATTACGAAAAAAAAAAAAGAGCTTGAAAATCCCTAGAAACACAATTTGAACAATCTCAATTGCAGAATTCGAACTATTAAAACCTATAGCAGCACCTAGGTACTTCCGTGAGTGAAGGCGAGGATGGAAAACCTTCACACCATTTCTCATCACCACCAACAGAAATACATGAGCAATCCTATTACGAAAACGAAAAAGAGCTTCTAAATCCCTAGAACCACAATTCGAACACCGAAAAGAGCTTGAAAATCCCTAGAAACACAATCTGAGCACCGTAAAGAGCCTCTAAATCCCAAGAAACACAATTTGAACACCGAAAAGAGCTTGAAAATCCATAGAAACACAAATTGAACACCGAAGAGAGCTAGAAAAGCCCTAGAAACACAATTTGAGCAATCTCAATCGCAGAACTCGAACAATTACAAAACCTAGTGAAGAGAGGATGGAAAAACCTTGGAGCGAACAGCCGTGGAAGCGGAGGCGAGAGAGGAAATGGCGGCGGGAAGGAGCGAGGAGAGCAGAGGTTGGAGGTCGGAATCGGAGCAGAAAGCGAGGCGAGTGAGCATGCGATCGAGCATATCCTCCACTTCAACGGAGGATTTCTGCGACGGAGGTGGTTCCGCCATTTTCGCCGGTCAGAGAGAGAGAGAGGAGCAAGAAAAGACAGTCCAATCGGTGAATACTTCGGACTTTATATAGCATATCGTATACGACATCAAATGCCAGAAATAAAATTTAGTAGTAATTTTGATAATTATATTTCTATATATTTTGGAGGATACAAAAATGTGAAGCTCTTAGAAGTTACAATACCAAATTTGCATGTAAAAAATAAGTAACAAATGTTTTATATTATGGATCGTGCACCAAATTTTTTATAAACTCGAACACTCAATTATTTTATAAATTTAATAAATTGCTTTTTTATAATTAGAGTGATATCGAGGATTAGGACTTAGGACAGAATACAGAACGAAAATGCCATTTGTCTATTAAATTCACAATAGAACAAATGAACAATTATTGCTTTATTTCTCTAAACTAGTGGAATGGTGGCGAAAAATAATCGTTCGTAAAATTTGTATAATTTTTTTGAATTGGATATTTTGATTAAAAATTTACGTCAACGGGCATACATGTATTTCAAAATGTTTTAAGTAAATGGTTGAGAAAATTATAAGTCGATGTAAAGGACAATGAAATAATATAAAAAATATGGTAAGTAAAATTATTTAACAATTTCTGCATTAATTTAATAGCAATAGTCCCATATGTTAGAGAACTAAAACGACATATAATGTTTTTTTAATATATTAGTCAAGTAATAAAACGTCAAGACACAACTTATACATCTATTCGTGCTAGTGTCTTTTGTACTTCTGTAATTTGTTTATATTATAGTTTTTATATAATTGTTTGTTGGAGCGATAAAATTCTTGAAAAATCAGTAAAAGTAATGTCCAAAAATCAATTCTTCTAAAAATTTAAACGAAAAAAACCGATATATAAGAATCTCATCGAAAAGGTGAAACCAAAATTCGGTAATTAATAATTCTTCCAAACCCAAAAAATGACAAAAAGATAACAGATTAAAAAAATACATGAAAAAAAATATTAAAAATTAATTCCTTGACATTTATTTACTAAAATGTATAACCAAATTTCGGGAAATAAGAAAATATCGGCAAAAATCTATATATGTCCAAAATTTAGAATAAGCATACACAATCAAATTATTACTTACCATTCACGATTAAAATTGAAGCAAAAGTTTGTAAAATAAGGATTTTATCTAAAAACAATATATTTATTCTTGATTGAAAAAATTCCTATAAAATCAACAAAACAAATACAATAAATAAAAATCAAATCTTCGAACAAAACTTGACCCAAACTTTAAATATATTAGAGGATTACAATTCACTACTATAACTGAAAATTAATATTTTAGAACTCAACCAAAAATTAAATAAATCTAAAAAAAATATTAATAAGCACACATAGTCAAATTATACTACCTACAATTCACAACTAATATTAAAACAAAATCCGATTAAACCGCACTTTGCGAAGTGGGGAAAATCTACCATTAGTAAATTTGGATAAAAAATTTAGATGTCTTCCTCCTGTTTCATTTTAGTCCAATTATTTAATGCCCATTAATATTAGGGTAAATGAGGCAAATACCCATTTATGACTCAATGTTTAAAAAAAAAATGCTCATTTCTAATTATGGTAATCATAACTATCAAAAAATTGAAGTGTGAACTAAATTGCCTTTCTAATTCATAAAATAAAATGACGTTTAATTTTTATAATTCGTTTTTATTTTTAATTAAAAAAAATCCTTAAAAGTATGCAAACTAAAACAAATCTCCCCTATTAATTAGTAATATTTTTGTTAATCATTTACTGATCACATTGAATATTCCCTACTTTGACCATTAAAATCTAAATCTTTTTTTTTATTCCTATTAATCAGTACATGTTGGATAATCATGTACTGATCACGTTTAATCAATATTTAAAAACAAAATTAAAATCAAATCAATTATCTGCTCTTTTTCGCCATTTTTATTTGCAGAACCATTTTTGTTCTCTTGAGGATAGAACGCATCCATCTCAAGCTTTCTTTCGCTCCATTGTAAGCCTTCGCACGATTCATTGGTGAGTATATTTATGCATATTCATTGGCAATTATTATTTCGTTTGAACGTATATTTACGACTGAAAGTCTACATTGAAATACTTTGTTCATATTTTTTTCATTGAAAGTCTCCATTGAAACTTTTTGTTAATATCTACAAGTGATTTGATTTTGAGATCTTTTTCGGTGAGATTGTGAATGAGTTCATCATTCGAACTTTTTGAGACACTCAATTCTTCTTTTAGAGACCCATTTTCCTTCTTGTATTCTTCAACCTGCATGGTTAGTGACAAATTTTCATCCAGAACTTTTGAATTTTGTTTGCATACCTAAATCCATTTTTTGAACATTGTGTGGTAAAGTTCTTGAACATCCGCATCTTTTGGTGCACCACCATCTTCACCATCAGAAAGGTAGCTTCCGAGAGAGCTTGTAAGCGCCACAAAGTGATTGACCAAACCATCTTTCTCGTTATTTTCCTCATCTTCATCATCAGAATCATCGTCACTGGTGGTTGTGTGGGATGACTTGGATCTTTGCTTCATTACGGTGTTGATACATTCATTTTGGTAGTTACCATAGCCTTCGCATTCCTGACATTTTACTCCTTTGATAGATCTTGATGAATCTTCAGAGTTGTTCTTCTGATTCGTTATTGATTTATGGCCTTCTTTGGAGCGATGGTTCTTTGTACAGAATTTCTTTAACTCTCTGCCAAATTTTTTTGTTAGTACAACAAGATCATCAATATTTGAATCATCATTACCTGGATCAGCAATGGATGAATGGAATGCAAGACTTTTCTCCTGATTGAATTCATGATGATTCAGTTCAAAGGTCTTCAAGATGCCCATCAATTATGCCATGGTCACGGTCTCAATCTTCTTGTTTTTCTCTATGGCAGAGAATCAGAGATCTTTGGAAGAAAATTTTTGGGAAGAGATTTTAGGGTCTTCCATATCAATTCAGCATCAAAATATCCTTTTCCAAGACGAGAGGCTTGATTTGCAAGTTCTTGTAATCGAGCGTTGAAGTCAGAAACAGATTTATTCTCCTCCATTTTCAGATTTTCAAATTGAGATGCAAGATGTTGTCCCTTGGAGGCTCTAACAGTATCAGTTCCTTCATGAAGAAGTTGGAGACATTCCCACGCATGTTTAGCAGTTGTGCAGATGGCCATCTGGTTGAATTGTCTCTCATCTATTGCAGACACAATGGCGTTGAGGGCTCTAGAATTAGCCCGAGAGGATTCTTTGTCAGCAGCATCCCAGCTTGCAAGGGGCTTTGGTGTCGCGACACCATTGACGACAGTGACAAGAGCAGTCCACCCATCAACAATACTAGGCCATGCGTTGCCATCAAATGATTGAATGTAGATGATCATTCTGTCTTTCCAATAAGAGTAGTTCAAACCATCCAGTATAGGAGGCCTCACAATTCCAGCAGTTTCTCTAGATTCCATTTTGAAAATGGTCTAGCAGATCTTTTCACGCTTTCTCTGAAACCAAAGCAAACGTTAAGTGTACCTGCTCTGATACCAATTGTTAAGACGTACACAAATAATATGACGTGATAATCGTGAATGATAGGAAAAGCGAGTGCGGAAAAAGTAAAGGAACACCCATACTTTTTGGTAACGTAGTTCGGACTTCTTGTCACTACTTCTGCGGGGCACTCACCCAGATTAATCAACCAAGAGCTACAAGAGATGATTACAAACAGTAAATCATATGGACCCAAAGCATACAAAGGAAACTCCCCCTTGTTGTTGCACCAACAGCTTTGACATCCAGCACGTGAACTCTTGATGAAAGGCAAGATCCCCTTGCATACAATCAGCTACGAACGTCCCGTCCTTCTCCACTTCACTCGTGAATTGCTGATTGACTTCTCCCGAAGGTTTTTGAGAATTTCTCTATAAGTGCTAACGAAATTGGACCTCATTAGCTGGGACTTATAGGAGCTTTTTCAATCATATATTCATGTCTTGATGACAAAATAAGCTCATTGATACTCTCCAATCATAGGAATCACGTGCAATCTTCATAATTTAATCCAACACATAATTCCTCAATCAATGCAGGGAGAGATTGACTCAATCAGACCTTGATTGAGGATGAACCTGGACATGTTCATCTTAAAGACTTGTCTGAAATATCACAGCTGTTATGACGACAGATATGACAATAACTTTCCATAAATAGGCCAACACAGAATCATGAATAATAAATAATGAAATCGAAATCATGATTCAACAGTTTGGATGACCCTTTTTAATGTAAATTTATTTACGAAACATTGTGTTCGTTTTTTTTTTCATTCTTATGTAAATCGTTAACAATACTTGGTTATGGTTTTGACTCAGATTTTGTAAGTATTTTGACGAAACTATGGGTTGGTTTGGCTTTAGGGTTTAGGGTTTGACATTTCATGAGTTCTTCATTAATATTATAACTAATAATCTGCCCATTTTATATTTGATAGCTTGATATATTTGATAGCTTGATGAACTCATGGGATCCGTAAGAAAACATCTAAAAACAACAGAGTATAAAGCCAAGGGTATTCTAATCAGAACTAACGTGTTTTTTCTAAGATGATTACAAATTATTAATAAGCCAACATATCATAAAATAAGAAGGCAATAAGATATATATCTCCACAATCTCAATCATAAAATCAGATATTAAAAGAAATTTTCAGACCGGGAGTAGAAACAAAAAGGGAGACGAACCTCTTGATCCAGCTCATTGAGTAGTTAATTAGTTACGTCCATGAAAAATAATTGATTTTAACAGTTAAAAGGATACATCTCAAGTTCTATGCCCATAACTTATTTAGACTCTCATTTGTAATGCGAATGATTTTTTTTTTCTTCACCAAGAATCTCTTTAAGTGGCTTATAATTAAATGACACATTATAATTCAAAATCATAGGTGATGGTGAAGCTCAGCGATTTTTTCAAGCATTAACTCTAAGCATTAATGCAAACATTTAGAGGAATTTGGGTGACGAAACAGTCCATTTATCCAAGTAACTCTTCTAATTAGTTTATTCTCATAATCATATCAACCGTCTTTCATAATTTTCTTATCTAACTTAATAAACATATTAGTTCACCTTTCGAATTATTGAATAAAGAAAATAATTTTAAAACAAATAGCAAATTAACTAAGCGTGATTTTCTCTGTTTATTTCATATATAAACTTGCAAAGATACACATGACAAAAAATAATGTATATAACTAAACACAAAATGAGTAGTAACGAAACCGTAGAACAATATCCAAAAAGAGAGAAAAATAGAAGAAAAAAAATAGTAACATGAATCCATGTTGCTCCCCTCGAAAATAGTTACCAAGCCCTTCATGATCGCTGAATTCGATGGACACAAAGCAATACTTTCTTTCTCCCGACATCATATGTTCATAATAATAGTGAAAATTCTCCATGAGAGCTTAAATAAAATAATATCGTTAGAAAGAACATTAAAAAAATAGTTGTATTAGATTTATAAAGTGCACATAACATACAAAGACAATGTAAATAATAAAACGTAAAATAGAGACTATACAAAGTACAAACCTCTTTTCTCTCGACAATCGGGTGTGACTCCTCGTCTCTCTTCCTTTTTTATAAGTAAACCCCAGATGAGTGTGTTTGAACTTTTAACAATTGCATTCAAGGCCAAACACTTCATGTTAGACGGGCTCTTCATATTTCAACAGTACACTTCATATTTCACATATCATTCTTAAAAGAAGGTACACGAAATTTAAAATTCAAAGTTTGTTATCCTAAATAGTAGTTGTTAATACCCCAATAGCATTATCCAGATATTATAGCCAAATGACAATGAGTAAGGCCTAAACAATATTTACTGAGTTATTATATAAGTCACGCAAATAAAATCATAAGTAAGGCTTGAACAATTTTTACAGCAAAATATGAGTAAATTAAGATAACAAACAAGTAGTAACACTCAAACACGATAATTTGTGAAAACAAAGTTGTCCATTAGAATAAATCGCCTTTATGACCTCATTTATTCTAGAAAACCTGCAACTAAAACCAATAAACGTTTTGTGCGCATAGTAAATCTCTCTCTATATATAAATTGATATAATGCAATAAGTAAATAGTGCAATAATAATGACTTTTTGTTTGCATAGTTAATACAATAGAAACAATATATAAAGTAATTACACGATACAAAATTATAAATACTAAAAAGAAAAATCTCAATAAGTTATCCACAACATTATTTTAAAAATAAGAAATCTCAATAACTTGTGCTATTGTCCACAATATGATTGGTAAAATTTTACAAATTCTAAAAAAAAAAAAAAAAAAAAACAAATGTTAAGATCTTTACTTTATAGATCGGTAATCACTTGGTGTTTCCTTCTTTTATATTCAGTAGATTTGCACCGTGGTTTCTGAGATGGCATAGGTGATATTTTACAACTTCAAAGTATGTATATTAAGTGTAAACAAAATTAAAGAATCAGTTGTTTACAGTATGGAAACAAAACTATAGCATCAAAAAGTCGTAAATCAATAGTAATTAGTAATTGAAAGTTGAAATATCTAATCTGTTTTAGCATTCGATATTCTAAGAAATAGTAGAAACATAAACGCAAGAATCACAAAGTAGTCAAAAAAATAAAAATAAAAAGAGCATGTTTCACCTATTTCAAATGAAATCAATTGAAGAAAAAAAATAGTGTGCAGTGAGAATTTTTTACAATTGCTTAAAAAACAAAGAAAGTCTTTTGTTGCGTTTACTATCTTAAAATTTATCATTATGCAATCCTCCGTTCCTTACATATAAAGAAAATAATAAAAAATTCATTATAATTTTCTCAAACAATGGTTGCAAAACTTTTTTTCTCTAAGCAATTGAACCGTAGATTCCTAACTTTGATAGTCAAACTAAACAACCAATATATATATATAACTGAGACTAATCGAAGAAACAAAATGGACAAATATAATAAGATAACAATCCACTGAATTAATTAAATTAATTACATGGTTATATGGAGTATGACTATGGACCATGGTGTGAATTAGGCTATTCAGCCGGACCATCTGATAAGGCAAAGGAGATTGGAAGATGACCATGAAAACAAAAAACCAACCGCGAGAAAAAAAAATGTAAAACATTACGGAATGGACTTCGTCGAGTATTACCAACTGGGGGAGGATGAGAGATAAAAGAATGAAACCCCACATTTGTATTAAATGCCCCACATATATATTAGTGGATGGACCGCGCCTATAATAATCTTAACCTATTTTTAAGATTACATTTTTAATAATCTTACCATGTTTTAATAATCTTAACCTATTTTTAAAACCGGTTAAGCGGAATTCGGTTAACCTAATTTCCGGTTATCAAATTCTTATAAACTTGTTTTAATAACTTTAACCTGTTTTTTATTTCTAAACAT
This sequence comes from Parietaria judaica, assembly GCA_954871525.1. Classification (NCBI taxonomy): domain Eukaryota; kingdom Viridiplantae; phylum Streptophyta; class Magnoliopsida; order Rosales; family Urticaceae; genus Parietaria; species Parietaria judaica. The sequence goes on along the minus strand of OX940860.1, from coordinate 25,782,237 downwards.
AGCATTCAACACATTTTATCGCAACAATAACACATATCGGTCCAAAATAAATCGCAAAAAAAAAAAAAAAAAACCCAGTCCAACAAGAAACATAATGATCCAAAACATAGATCCAAAAAGTACAAAAATTATAAATAATCCAAGAAGTCAATGAGACTTTTGATTGAAGAGAGAAGTAACCCTACTTAGTTTAATTTTAAAATATTTACATAAAAAATTAATATTAAAACCTGTTATAAACACCGGTTACAAAAATAATCTGTTTTAAAAAATAAATAACCTGAAATCTTATCATGTTTGAAACCGGATACAGTTAACCTTAACCTGTTTCTAAAACAATTCGGTTACGGTTATTTTAAACCGGATAATTTTCAGTTACGGATTTAAAATTCGGTTACCGGTTATTTTGCATACCCTTTTTGGCCATTTAAAAATCAAACATAAGCTTTGTGGGTCTAGTTTGTGCGAGTTTTGGCTTGTGTGGGCTTTAGAGAATTCGAAATTAATGAGTGAAAATAAGAGAGAATATTAGGATTTTACCTCATAAAAGTTCCATGAGTTTGGTAAGCTTATCATTTCACCGGACTGTTTTTTTATGTATGTGGAAGAAACTCCGGTCGCCATTGATGGTGCTCCGTCGAGCATGGACGATTGGTTGTTGAGCCTTGAGGATATCTTCGATAAAGGTGATGGCGTGGGAATCGAATTCCCGGCGAGCATCGTAGAGGAGGCCGAACTCAGCCTAGGTGGGCTCATGGACGACGTGGCCCTCGGCGTAGAGGCAGGCTGCATGGTAGCTCGTGGCACGGCAGAGGTGAGTGGCGGAGGTGCGTCGGCGGTGTCTAGGCTAGCCGCGGCGGTTGGCGTGGCGTGTGGCGCGGTGGAGAGCGCGCTCGGTGTTGGCGCACGCGGGAGCTTTTGTGTGACGTGCGTTGGCGCGTGCAGCAGGGTCCACAGAGTGGCGGGTTCGACTAAGATAGGCTCATCGGCGTCGTCTGTTGCGGTGGAGCGTGGCGGCGTTGCGCCTGGTGCGACGGTGGCTGAGCGCGGCGTCGGCGTGGGTGCGGGTTCGCTTGGCGCAGTATTCGGTACGAATTCGATTCAAGAAATTCCACTGAGTTACGAGGAAACCAACATATACGATTAGGAGTAGACAGGTAGTTTTATCGAAAAATGAATGACATCAGTTTCATAACAGCTTCTGCCTTGCCATCGCAGGACTATAGCGTCCATTGACATTTTAACTTTTGTTTTTCCAAATTAGAAAACATCGCAGGACTATAGCGTCCATTGACATTTTAACTTTTGTTTTTCCAAATTAGAAAACAGTTTAGTAGTCTATTATTATGATTTGAAATATAAACATAATCAAACAATGGGCAGAGTAGATACAGGGGAATTTCCTATGGTCGATTTTAGAGGGGAATTTCTTCAATCAAGTTTAGGTTCGTAGTTTTCTCTATGAGTTTCTTATTTCTTAGTTTAAGTCATGGATTTTATGTTTTACGTAATTGTTTATGGTTTGTAAATTTTATTTTTTAGCACTGTTTAGTTTCTATTTAAGCCGCGAGATTCTATTTTCTTGCCTTTTTCATTATTTTTCCGGAGTTTTGTTTCGATTTTCTCGCGTCAGTTTGGTTTGATTCTTGGTATTGATTTATCATTGGGATTTTTTCAATTAAGAATTAGGTCGTCACGTTTTTCGATTAATTAGTTTCTTTATTCTCGGTGTTCCGCTCAATCTTTTCCGGTGATTTTGATTTGGTTTTCTTTTTGGTTATTTTTCAGGGGGATTTCTTCAATCAAGTATAATTTTATCGCTTCTGAGTGATTTTCTTATATCCCGGTTTTAGTCGTGGATTGTAAGTATTACGTAATTGTTTATGATTTTGTACATTTTATCCTTGAGCATAGTTTTTCATTTATTTAGCCTTTTAACATTTTTCGGGTTCATTCCAATTATTACTTACCGGATTTTATATTCAAAATTGTCGTAAGCTTAATTTTATGTGCTTTCTAGTTTCTTTTTATGAGTTTTCAGGGATTTTCTCAATCAATAATTAGTTTGTTCGCCTTTTTTATGAGAGTAATTCTGGTTACTTTTTTTTTTCCCGAGTTTCATTTCAATTCTTTCAGGTGATTTTGGTTTGATTTTGGATATTGATAGTTGTAATAACTTACAAATTTTTTGTATTCATTGTCGCTTAGTAGGGGTGAAACTGGATAAGATATGATAGGATATGGGCAAGTTGACCAACCGTATCCACATATGTGGATATAAAATAATTGTATCCACTAACCATTTTATTTTTCAATTATCCACTTGAAATGCGGTTAGCGGTTAGCGGACCGAATTGGTTAATTTAAAGCAGATAGCGGATATTATCCAATTAATTTTGTTAGTGAAAAAACAAATACATCATACATAAAAATATAGCAGGAATAGTGAAACATAAACTTTAAAAAATGTCATAAATAATATTTCATAACTAACCAAACCAAACTATTAACACACTCTAATATTTTTATGACATAAAAGACCACAAAAAGATATACAACATTTTTCTGTCACAAAGAATTTTTTTTTTTAAAAAACTTAAATAAGTGAATAACCTACCTAGGTTTAATATAAGGGAATAGGGATTAGGGATGTATATAATAAACGACACTAAGCACTAACCAATAACATCCAACAACATTTAAGCACTAACAAAATAAAATAAAGGATATATAATTATTAGTATATATTTATTTTTTATTTTTAAAACTGGTTGCGGTTAAAGCGGATATCCAATTTAAACTGAAAAATATAACCATTAACCAATCCAATTCTATAAAGCAGTTGCGGATATCCATAACCATATTAAGCGGCTGATTAAAAATGGATAAATATGCGGATAATTCGTAGCGGAGCGAATAGGATATGGTTGCGATTAGCGGATGGCGGATAATTATTTCGCTTAGTGGTAACGCTTGAAAGAATCGCTTAGGCTCACCATTATTTATGAAGTACTCTATCAACGTCTCCTCATAAGAGAAACGCAATGCATTTGTTGAACAATATTATGTATTAGGTCATTGAACATTTAAGTACAAGTTATTTATGGAGAATCTCGATACTCATTTATAATCCCTTAAAAGAAAAAAAGAAAAAAAAAACATTCCCGTTATAAAACGAGAGTCTAAATGGTGGCATAAAAATTATGGACATAGATATTATCTGGATAGTTTGTCATTTTCTTGGTCTTCTTAGCGGGTCTAACTCAATTTTCATTTGTCTTTTAATTAAAATAAAATATTTTTTGATGGTAGCGTGTTACTGTTATGTTCAATTTCCAATTGACACTATATATAAAAGTATTGAATTGAAAAATGTCATTTAATAACTAGTATATACTTTATGATCATGTGTATCTGATACTTGTGAAAACAACCAAAGCTGACTACTAACTCCTAGTAAAAAAAAGACAACAATTCGACGAAAATGTCTAGTCGCACACTGGTTACTGGTTTTTTAATTTTTATTGTGGTACTTCACCATACAGACCATAAAAAGAACTTGAATACTTTTCTTTTCAGTTGACTGCATTTTATATAATTTTACCTAAGTTGCCCCAAAAGTAAATCATATTACATAGGCCGATAACTATAAGACATGACTTTGAAAAAATAAAAACAAATTAGCGTGTCAAAAAAGAATTAAAAGAATGATATATAGTCAATTATAAGGGAGATAAATTTTAAATGAAAATGTAGGAGAACAAGACAGACTACACAACATAAATGATTAATTAAAAAAATCAAGGACAAATAACTAGTACAAGAGATAATTATACGATTTAATCCAATAGGTACAATTTAACTAAGAGAGTATTTACAATATAAGTGTAAAAACAAAAACTCAAAGCCTAAACCCAACAAGACAAGTACTGCAAAAAAGATGCTTAATAACTCTTAACCACACAATTATAATTCGAAAGACAGACTTGATATGGAAGGTAAGGAGTAGGAAATGTTTAACTTAGGCCTTGGATTTATTCCTTTTGGTTTTGGCGACAGGCTTGTTCTTGAAGGGCATAAACGACTTTCTGCCCATAAATGGCCGCAAGGCTTCGGGTATCTCTACGCCGTTTTCCTTCTGGTAGTTCTCAAGAATGCAGCACATAGTTCTCTGGGTAGCCGTTAGTGTAGAGTTCAACAAGTGAACATATTGCTTCGTCTGCTCGTTGCTCTGCAAAAGCGTGGTAGTTTAATCAAGAGGACAAAAGTAAAAGAGTAAGGGTGAAAACAGTGTTCCAGATTCGGATTTTCGCCATTCTCTGAAATAGAACTGGGTATTTGTTTTTACGAAGAAAACAAAAATCCTAAAAATCGATTTTAATTTGGGTTCCGGTTTAAAATCGGAACCGAAAACTGGACAGCAACACTGAAACCGTTGATTAAAAAAAAACAAATACATGTTTTATTCCTCCAAAATAACTATTGACGGTTTCCAGTATGTAACATTCGGCTTTAAGAGAAAATGGGCCATTCGCGTGGAACGAAAACAAAGATGTGCCGAGGGAAAAGTGGCTTTACTTTTACTATTACTAGCTTATATGTAAATGAAGATGAGGGTGTACCTTTTTCTGGCCGTATCGGATTTCTAATTTTCGGGCCTGATAGTCTGTGCAGTTAGAACACAAGACGAATTCTCTGTAAGCCTGAGATGCAGGGAACCATGCTTCCAAGTCGAATTTTTTCGAGGCTGCATCGTTCAGAGCTCCTGAAACGATCGCCACCACTTGATATGGGAGGTTTAGCTGAAATATTTGGGTGCAGTTGTTAGTATCTTATCTATTAAATACCCGAATAGTAAAATACTTAAGAGATGAAAAGACGATTTGAAGACATGCCAATAGTTCCTTTTTCTTATGCTATTTATTTTTCCCTTTCTATCATCAGATTGTTAATTATGTAAAAACAGAGAGGAATTAAATATTTCGCACGTATATTTCAACTATTCACATATTTTCTCTCTATATATATAGACTACAAATGTTTGAGAAATTTTTAATAAGGATTATTGTAAAAGATCTAGATCATTGAATATTTAAAACTAATGATAGAACATCTAAAAAGAGAAAGCTAACAGTAACAAACAAACTAAATTAAACTCTATAGAATCCAAATCATAAGCAATTTTAGTCCTAGGATTTGTCTACAATAATGACAAACAAATTCATCTACGTCAACCCTACAAGCCACCTACTATTTTCCAACACGTTATTAGCTATGTCATATGTGAAGTTCCGCGGCATCGGATTCATGAAAAAGAAATAGAGGGTACGAGCTTGTAAAAGTCTTCGGAATTCTTGATCATTTCCTCGAGCATTTCCCACGAGTCGTTGCCATTTGGGCTTGTGAGACAGAATTGCTCCACCTTCTCAAACTGATGAACTCGGAATATTCCCAGAGTGTCACGACCATGCGAACCGGCTTCTTTACGGAAGCATGAAGAGAATCCAGCATATCTGGAGAAAATATGGTGAGATCTAGGACTGAAGTGAAAATTCACTACCTTACGATCCAAAGATTAAAGAACAAATTCTGACCTAATAGGAAGTTGTGAAGGATGAATCCATTCGTCCATATGATACGAGCAAAGGGGTTGTTCGGCCGTAGCAATCAAATATTTATCATCTCCCTCACCGGTTACCTGCAGAGAGCACATACTTTAATCACGTTTGGACTTCGGTAATTTCATATATATCCACCGATTCGAAAAATGAACAATATCGATAACAGATTCCCAAACTAAATAACGATAGAAAACCATATAAATCAAATTATTCGGATAACTAAATAACGATAGAAAACCATCTAAATAAAATTATTCAGATAACAGCACTGCACTGTTCAAAAGCTACCTTGTAGAGCTCTTCATCGAACTGAGCCAATTGGGCACACTTTGCCATGATGTCTTTTCTCATAAAAAATGGAGTCCGTGACGCTGTAAACTGCCTTTCCCCCAAAAATTTGAGGGCAAAGTTAATCAGAGCTTGGTTTAGACGCACACCGTCCCCTTTTAGATAATAACCTCTTGCCCCAGCTACATGAGATCCTAGATATTCCCGAGATTTTCATTCAGTATACAATACTATCTTCGAATTGAAAAACATATAAACAGATGACATTCCAGAGTGAGTATAATAGGGTTCTCCCATTTCTATTTGTTCTACAAGTTTCTTTGGATTCCCCTGGAAACGGGCGAAAGAAATTTAATACCTTTTTTTGTATCAGCAATTCCAAGAAGCTCAACAAGTTCTACATGGTTCTTTAGCTTCGGTTCCATCCTTCTCTCACCCCATGTTCTAATCACCGCATTATTTGCCTAGAGAGAATTTAAAAACAACAATTTATTGGGCAACGAAAAGTGGCATAAAATAAAAAAGAAAAGGCCTAAACTTTACCTCGTCGTTGCTTATGGGCACCGAGTCATGAACCAGGTTCCCGATGCTTTCCAATTTCAAATTCAACTGTTCTAAGGCTTCCTTAACTTCTAGGTTCTTCTCTGCTTCCGATTTCTTAATATCCTCGGTGCTCTCGATCATTTCGGTAGCATCTTCACCTGCCTTCCCTCCAAAAAAAAAAAAAATGCAAAAAGGTGAGAAATCCAGCTCAATCAGAAACAAATCAACTTCTAAAAGAAGAAAAAAATGCATCAAGTAACTCTGACTTCTAGACCTTAAAAACCCGAAGAAGATCATCAAAGTCACAGCGTGTTATTTTCGGCGCACATCTACTCTTTATCTTTTCTTCCTCTATGTAAATGGATCATAATAATCCATTGGTTCTTGCCTCGAGGCACAACGAGGCGTAAGCCTCGATTATAATAAGAAAAAAATTTATAAAATACTATATATATCATAAAAACCACACATAATCTTATAGTCTTAAACCATAAAAACCACATATAATATCAAAGTTTTAAACCATTAAAAAAAAAAAAACAAAAAAAAAACACATAAGTCTTAAACTGAGAAAGGTTTTGTCGAGAAGAGGAGAGAAGGAGAGGCTAGAAGGGTTTTCTCGAGAGATGAGAGAAGGAGAAGCTGAGAAGGGCTTAGATTAAAAGAAGACTTTTAAAAAGCCCAAATGCAGTTAAAAAAAAGCCCAAAACATTAAAAAAAAAAGCCTTAAAAAAACCCTAAGCGACTTCCAATGAAGCGTCCGCCTCAAGCTTCGCCTCGCGCCTTGAGGAAAAAAAAGGCGTACGCCTCGCCGGAAGTCGCCTGAGAGGCGCAATCCCTCCGCCTCGCCTCAAGGCGCGTCTAGAGGCGTACTCCTTGCACGTTTTTTTAAACCATGTTCACACATATGTAAATCACACAACTATACAGTATACTTCATTAGGATCAAAATGCATCTTGTAACTTCGACTTCTAAAGTTCCAACATATTACTTTTGGCGCACATTTACTCCTTTCCTCGTATATAAATCGATCATAATTATCCAACGTTTCAGATATGCGAATCACACAACTATACTTTCATCAGGTGCAAGTAGATCAAAGAAGCCTAGATCCATCAAATTTCTCGAATGAGAGAACGAAAGAATTAAACGAATTAATCGAGAGCTCATCCAACACATTCAGAAGACTAAAAGTGATGATAAGAGACTCACGAATATGAGCTTGGCGAGTTGCTCGTTGATCTTGGCGAGCTCGTTCCCGAGATTCTCCTTCTCAAGTTGACCTAAAATCACCATTCCAGAGAAAAGTCAGGACATGGAATGCGATCGTTAAAGCGCCTTCATGCACACAGAGAGGGAAGTGTGTGATTTACGTTGACGGCATGCTCTGTCGAGCGCGATGACCTCGTCGACGAGCTCGACGTTGGCGAAACGACGGCGTTGAGACTCGCGGATGATCTCGGGGTTGCTTCTCAGCAAATTGATATCCAACATTTTCGTAACTTTCTCTCGCCGAATGAAGAAGAAGAAGCTGAATATAATATAAAACCCTAGTTTCAGAATACCTTTTGTTTCGTACCAGGTTATTTCTATTCATTATTAATTACTAGTGGACCGGCGGCACCGTGGCGATTAAATATTATTATAATTTTTAACTAAAAAATTTAGTATTTTTATATTATGTTCTATTTAAAAGAACACACAATCAAAAATTTAAAATAGATTTTTATAATATATGAAGATATATAATCTTCAATAACATTAATTGTGAACCCATAAAGAAAATTAAAATTGATTTTGAGCTTAATTATGTATCTAAATAGTTTTTCTATATATAAAATCATATTTATTTATTAATACATATATTTACGGTGGCGATTAAATATTATTATAATTTTTAACTAAAAAATTTAGTATTTTTTATATTATGTTCTATTTAAAAGAAATACTTTCACACTTTCTCTTAAAAGATTAGCTAATACTTTCGATCTTCCGTCAACAAATATGTCAACTTTGAAAGATAAGCTGGTACTTTCCCACCCACTTTCTCTTTCAAAATAAATCAATAAATAAGAAATTGATATTAAAACACAAATAATAATAATAATAATAATTATAAAATAAAGCTGAATAACTTGTAACTGTACAAAAATAGTGAGAATCAGACTTGGAACAAATAATGAAACAAATAGACAAACCATTATTTGGAAGAAAAAAGAAAGTCGATAACTAAATATTATTAAAAAAAAGTTCAAAAAACAATCTTTATAAAAATAAAGACAAAAAAGGTGAAAATGGACACACTCGAAAGTGAGTGACACCATGAAGAATGACAAAACTTTGAAAACACAATGCATATTATGAATAAAATCAATAAAACAAACCTTAAAAAGCAAATTTCCCGAGCAAATGATCATGCTCAACTGGACCTGGAGCAATATTCGTCATGTCATAACCAGCTGAAGTCGTGTCATAACCTGCTGAAGAATCACACATTCAAAATATTAGAAATATATATTCAAAATTTATCTCAATTGTCAGAATTAAAAAGAATGGATTGAGCAATCTTAGATATGTTAATATATATATATATATATATATATATACACGCATTTTAATATTAGGTAAATGCCACAGTCAATTCGTAATTCGTATGCATAATATGCATGTAACTTATTTTTTATTCACTTATTAATAATTAAGGAAATAGATCTATGATTACTGTTGTTGTCTAACAAAGAAAGTAAAGCAATTATATAAGAAAAAAACTGTTTGTATACCTCGTGAAATATAAACAAATAATGCGCAATAGATAAATGTGCAGATGTTAATGCCATATTCGTTAGTTACAATTAATATGACTACATATTTATAGGTTACAAATATTAAAAAATATGCCAAACTGCACTTACCATTCGACTCAATTCAATAAATAACACTTAAATTATACATTAATCTCACTACATTAAATTGATAAATGATAATAAATCATTTAAAAAAATTCTGAAATGTGAAAATTGTAGAAATTGAGGATTCTCAAATCCTTGGCTCTAATTTATTGTGGATAGATTTTGCTTTTATATATATATAGATTTATAAATAAATATATTAATAATTAAATCCAAATAATTAAATTATATTAATATCACACATAAAAAATCATGGTACAACACCATCGTTTAAATTCATGACACGTGATTTAATTTCATAGTTTACCGAAACGATTACAAACTTAGGAATTCTTTAAATCACAAACCGTACGTCGAAACGACTCGGTTCTAGAAGCAAAGTTTCTTAGAATTTAATTTCCAACAACTTTCATGTTGACAGAAAATCCAAATTCATTTATACCCATAAGGTTTAGGGGAATTGCTCATACTTTCAAACAATTCATTTATACCCATTTTAAAAATATTTTGGACCATATTAACTCTGATTTAAATTATATTTTTGTATTTTCTTTTGTTAATTAATTATTAAATATTTTAATTTCGATATTATATTTTTCTAAAATTATGGTTGAATTCTTCCCCTATTTATCAGATTTTCATTTAATTTGCTACTTTGACCTAAATTTCCCCTAATTTCTCTATTCCTTTTCGTCTCCTCCTTCGACTCTCTCTCTCTCTCTCTCTCTCTCTCTCTCTCTCTCTCTCTCTCTCTCAATCGACTTCTCACGTCAGATTGACCACCATCACCAGATTCGAGCGGAGAGCGCGGCGAATTCTGGCGTGGCTTCGGCGACTGTGGGCGCGACGGCCGAGGAGGCGACCGTGGCCGCGGAGGCCGTCGCCGCGATGCTGGCAGATCTACCTCCACGGAGGCCATCGCCGTGGCAGATCTACCTTCACTCGCTTCAAGGCCTCCATCGTCGTCGGCGACTCGGCTAGCCACGTCGGGATCGGAATGAAGTGCAGCAAGGAGGTGGCGACTGCGATTCGCGGCGTGATCATCCTCTCCAAACTCTCGATCGCTGTAAATTTATTTACAGTTTTTTTGTAAATATATTTACAGTTTTAAAGTAATATATTTAATTTTTTTAAATGATTTTACAATATTTTGAAGTGATAATTTCTCTTGGAGGGGCAATATTTTTGTGAATGGATTTACACGCTTTTTGTAAATGTTTTTACACTTTTTTGGAGTTATTTTACACGAATTTGCATTTGTGGATATGTATATGAAATTTCAAAATCGTGTCAATATTTTCCGTAATTTAAATTACAGATTTGTTGGTAAATTAACTTCATTGGTTATGGTATATATATATATATATATATATATATATATATATATATATATATATATATATACACACAGTTATGTCAGTTGGTATAATAGAATTTCACAAATGTTCACGTATTAAATTTTCGTATAAATATATATATACTAGATTTGTAATTGTATTTACAATTTCAATTTGGTATATTTATTTACAATTCCAAATATAATGTACAGTTTGTTGATTCCAAATTACAATTTACAGTTTTTCAATTGAATTTACAATTTCTTTTATATATATATATATACTAGATTTAAACATATTTTCAAATTAATTCTTTTTAAGGAAAATATTCAAAAATTAAATAACAAAATTATTGAAAATAAAGAGTAATCAGTTACTAATATTGCTACATTTAAGGAAAATTTTATTTTTGATTTTATTAAAAAAAATCGAATAATTATTTATGTTTAAAGTAATTTTCGAATTAATTCACACCTTAATTTCACACGTTGAAAATTAGAAGGGCATATTGGTCCATATTTCAATTAGTTTGTGGTTTTTATTACCATAAATAGAAGTTGACATTTTTTTCTAAACCTTGAGTCACAAATGGGCATTTGGCTCATTTACAAAAATAAAAAAGGCTCAAAGAGAGGGACTTACAGCCAAACACGGCGGAGAGATATGAGAAATCCGATAAACGACGCGAGAAAGGTAACAGAGGGAAAATATAAACAAAGAATGGGGCTTAATTGAGCCCTTGCCGAAGCCACCCTTGCCGATCTTGAGCAACACCCGCAGACTTTGCTCCTTCTCCTAGTACAGCTATGGCAGGCTGCGCGGCGACGGCATCGACAGCGCGTTTCCCGCCCCACCGTGTCCTCCCTCCTCCATAGCTCCGGCGCCGACTCCCCCTTCCCCTTCCTCTCCTTGAACGGGGAACTCATCTGCGTTTGTCGCCGAAGATTTGGGGTCGCAGCCGGCAAAGTCAGGAGACGAAATACATGTATTTGGGGAAAACGAAATAAGAAAATGTATTCTAGACAGTTAAAATACATGTCTTTTGGCATTCGATGGAAGTGAAAGAAAAAGAATCGTTGGAGAGAAAATGAATTTCGACTTGTCATTAACATCTTGGCACTTAAATGACAACTTATTATGAAAGAGTTAATTTCCTTTTGTATACATGAAAGCAGTTTGCGAACTATTTTCTCAATAAAAAAAAATTAAAATCTGAAGAAAAAAAAGAATCTCAAATCTCTTCTCTTCTATTTCACCACGTCACATGTTCATGATTTTACTTTTATTTATATATATATATATATATATATATATATATATATACTAGTGGATGGACCACGCAACCTGGAGTAAATTGATGTTAAAAGAAAATCTAAAATATGAAAAATTAGAGATTGAGGATTGCTTAATTTGTAGCATGCCATGAGATCTTCCTTTTATATATACTAGTGGATGGACCGCGCGTTGCGCGATTGTGCGAATTTTAATCTATAAATTTAATAAAAATATTAAATAATGTTACTACTATTTTTGACAATAGACAAAATATATATAATTATAGAGGTTTTATATGGCACACTCTACAATAAATATATATATATATATATATGTTGAACAAATGTACTTAAAAGAAAGTCATTTTTGAAATACTTCACGGTAGTCCCCAAAATCCGATACAAAATCCCATCCAGATTATATTTTTTTTTAAAACCCGGATATGGATCAGTCCGGGTCCGGGAAAAAAAAAATCCCGGACTGATCCGGATCCGGGTTAGGCGCGCGCCAACGATCTATTTTAGGGGCCGTTGATCTTGATGATCCAACGGCCCAGATCAAATTTTTTTTTAAAATACCCGGATATTTTATTAATATTCGGATCTGGATATATCCGGATCCGTGTTTTTCCGGAACCGTATATATCCGGATCCGGGTTTTTAAAAAAAAAAAAAAACAATTGCCATCCGGGTATTAACCCGGGTAAGGCATTTTGGGGACTACTTCACGGGAAAACAGTCTTTGCACTTGCCTTAGGACGCTTTTGTGTACTTCAACTATTTTTTACTATGTATGATGTTAAATGATGACACTAACAATCTGTGAGTTTTACCCGTAATTATTTCAAAGATTAATGTTGAAGACATGTCATTCTTCTCTTCGGGGTTAAAAGTATTACTTCAGGTGTCTTCTATCGTTTATATTGTAGGGAATAAACCCCGTAAATTATCACAATTTGTGCCGTCGGACCGTCCGGGTAACATTTTAAAAAAAATTAAGCGAAAATATGTTATCCGATCAACGGTCCGAACATCGGATAATAACCATATTACAAGACCCGATAAATATTATGCAATATAATATTCATAAATCATTATTAATAATCTAGTCATTATAGGAAATAAATAGAAAGCAGTAAATGGTTGCATTTATTAACCCAGTGCATAAAGCCGTACCTCTATTGACGACTTCTGGCTGCGCGTTCTGAATCGGGCAGGGCTCCACCGGTGCAGAGGGAAACTCCCGTGATCTTCCAGGATATTCTCCTGGATTCTTCGTACCGAACCGTGGGCTTCGCCGGCAGAATTTCGTCGCAAAATTTAAACTGATGGTTCTTTTTAAGCTTCCGAAGAACTAAGTCTTTTAAGCCGAACCAGAAAGAGAGATCAGAGAGAAAATTCGCAGACCCTCAGGGATAGGGAAAGTTCGAATTTTTTTCTGGGGAAAGGTGTGAAAAATGTGTAGAATGAGCCTCCTATTTATAGGCTCAAACTGTAACCGAATTAGAGAAATTCACTCCCTAAATTCGAATTCTATATATTAAATATAATTAATTATTTCAATCCAATGGTCTAGATTAAATCTTATCTAAATCCAATGGATATAATTAATTAGGGATTTAATTAAATAAGAAAGATTTTGATAAAATCAACTTATCTTATAAAATTCGAATATATATATATATATATATTAAAATTCGAATTCTAATTATCTAGATCCAACGGTTGTGATAAATCTTTAAACCGATATAATGGATTGAAATTAGTTTAGGATAAAATAAAATATTAAAAGATTTAATAAAAATAAAATTTGATTTTATCCATATTTATAATTCGAAAATAATATATAATACATATAATTAATTAATTTCCAATCCGACGGTAAAGATTAAATCTTAAACCGATCTAACGGATATAATTAATTGTTAAAATTCAAAAACTGAAACTTGGTCACCAAATTATTAATTTCGAATATATCAATATCCTAATCCAACGGTTGATATAAAATCATAACCGATCCAATGGATTAAATTGATTTTAGGGTTTTTGTCAAATACCAAAACATTTGGTACTTTTGCCGCAATTACGAAAAGATCAAAGTCAAATGTATATAGTTCCACATTCCAAGGCATAATTCGATTTCTACACTTAATATATATAAATATATATTATTTACATATTAATATAAATCTATTAATTATTGATTTAATTATTAATAATATATTAATAATCAATTTCGAATAATTAAATTATATTAATATCCTCTGATCTCAATATCATACATTCAAATGTCATGGTGTCACACCATCATTTAAATTCGTGACATGTGATTTAATTTCATAGTTTATCATAAACTTAGAAATTCTATAAATCACAAACCGTACGTCGAAACGACTCGGTTCTAGAAAATCATTTGAAGAAATGAAAGTCAAAGATTGCTTTAAAACATATATATATATATATATATATATATATTGAGCTATTTCTTCGTTTTAAAAAACTCATAAAGAATCGCATAAAGCAATGTGACGATATGGTAATTCCTTACCTCAGCGGCAACAGAATCCCCGAAGAAGAAGAAACAGTAATCAACTCGAAAAAGAAGAAGAGAAGCTGCAGCTTGAGAAATGAGAACCTAATAATCTGCATCACATGAAAACCCTAAATAAGCATCACATCATTACACAGTGACCAATCTAGTTACCTGCAATATTCCAGTATAAACATCTCAAAACAAAAGATGATGCCAAATAATCAAACCACAAAGCAGGAACTGTAGTAGAGATGTCGGCTCGCCGATGAAGACAAGCACCCGTTTGTGTCACCGTCGCCGATGTGGGATCCATCGGAGATTCAGGATGTAGAGATGACACTGGAATTCGAGGGAGAAAATTGGAAGACGAATATAAATCAAGAGTTGAGGCCATTTCAAGGGACTTTTAAATACCGAAAACGTATGATTTAAATAGTTTGTCACTCTGCCTAATAATGATATACCATAACCAAACTGACTGAAGAAATGGAGAGTCTCTGATTAATAAGCAGCAGTTTAAAAGGAGTTATTATAATAGATCATCAACCCATTACTCTACGAATAATTTTTTTTTTATGAAAAATAACTCAAAATTTGAAAAAATAAGAAACCACAAATCCTTTATAATAGACTAAGTAATTTATAACATTAGGTACATAAATGGTATGAATTTTTTTAATTTTAAATTCTAAAAAATTAGCATTTGAATATGTTTATATAATAGAATTGTTTTAAGAAAACTTTGTCATCATGCTTCAATATAGATATTATAAGAGCTCGCTGCTCTTTATCCTAATAAAACAAACAAATAAACTGACTACTCTTTATTTATATTAAGATCTAAATTTTGTATTTTGGGTTTTTGTAAATACTCTCATGAATATAATCTTTTAAATAAATTATTAATTGATTCTTCTCCTACGCAAAAGATCGTTATTTTATTTATGTACATGTAGTCAGAGTCAACCTTGACTATAGACGAGCAAGGCCGACGCCTTGAGTTTCAAATTTTAAGGCCCTAATATATATTAATATGTATGTAATTAAATATGAAAAAAATAATTTTTTGAAACAATTTTATAATCTTATTTATTGGAAACGCATTAGTAGTATTTTTACAAATGTCAATGAATTCTCCGCATAATTTATTTTTGTAAAAATGTTCTATTTTAATATTTTTTCTAATTTTGAAAACCGCAAAGGTGCATTACCGTTTATCCAATTACAGACTTTTTAATTTTATATTAGTTTCTAACCGCATTATCATAAAAACAAGATATAATAATCTTTAATATTTCTTCAAAATCATCTGAAATTTATCGAGTGAAACTAAAATAGGATAATTTTTATGTACATATTTATAATCTGAATTTTTTTATTGGATTTTAGGTACCACTTTTTTTAATGATTGACTTTATGTGCCCACATACTTTAGAAAATACTAGTTTTTCATTTACCATGTTGATCCTAAAATTTTCATTCAGGCTCTTAATATTTAGGGTAATTAGCCTTATAATTAACGTGACGGTTAGGGGTGAGCATTTTAGACCCAACCCGATGGCCCAACCCAATCCGTAATAGACCCGACCCCAATCAAACCCGCTCAAATTGGGTCGGATCGGGCCGGACCCGACTACTATTCGGGTCGGGTCGGGTCCAAAACCTTGGGTCGGGTCGGGGTCTCCGACCCGACCAATATAATTAATATATATTTCATATTGATTTTTTATTCAAGTAGTGCAATCTACAGTCTTTTAAAATTTCTCATCCTCAATTTTATTTACATTCAAAGACCCTTCAATCTCTCATTTTCATGTTTTACATTATTTATTTTATGTTTGTTTGATTAAATTTGTTTGGGGTATTTTTACTTGAATTTTGAGTTACATTGATGCATTTTTTTCATATTATTTTTTGTTATATAAGATTAAATTTTAATTAATCGGGCCATGGCGACCCAAACCAACCCAACCCGATTTTTTATCGGGTCGGTTTGGTTCGGGCATTAAAAAATTTTGGGTCGGATCGGGCATTTTTTTGGGAACCCGAAGTGATCGGGTCGGGTCCATAAAAAGCATCGGGGCGCCCCAACCCAACCCATGCTCACCCGTAGGTGACACTACCGAAAAAATTAAAAATATGCTAAAAAAATCATATATAGGAGGGCTTAGCTGTTATTGTTTAAGTTGGAGAGGCAGGTTTTTTAAGCTTATTAAGATTTAAGAGTATGGGCGATGTTGACGCTAATTACTTAACATTTAATTAATCAATTGGGCTGATGGGCCGAGCTAAGCCCAATGATATGATCAGGCTTTTTGACCTTGTGCTTAAAATTCAAAGAATTCGAACTTCGATTTAGAGTGGTGATATTTGATAGCTTGGAAAGTTGGGGACGGTAGTCATCTAATTCATTAATGTTTTACAAATAAGTTATTTTTGTTGAAAATATGCTCACGTGTAATATGTGGGCTTCTATATCCTATTCCTAATCATGTTTTACGGCCTGTATTCTCACGTATCCGGCAATGAGAGCTGATGTGGGCGGTCTAGAGCGATCGGGTGGATGGTGGTGAGGATGTCACTCGCCTGTTGCATATGACATGTTAGTATAAGTAGTTATGTAGCATGTAGCACCTCCAACATGGCAAAAGTGTGAGATTTAATGTTGTAAAGGTATATATGCAACAAAAGTATGTCATTAGTAACTTCTACTAAAAATAAGTTTAATTATTTGAAAAAAAAAATGTTGAGCTCAATGATGCCAACCTCTTAATCGAGAAGACCCAACTTCGTTCTCTCCATTGAGGAAGACGAAGGAAGAAGGAGTATAATAATTAGATTACTATTTTACCCTTAATGTTTTTAACTATTACAAAAGACAAAAGAAGAAAATTTACTTCTCAGTTTTCAATTTCACTAATAGATTTTAATTTACAATATTATCCTTTATTTTGAATAAATTACACAAAGGTCCATTAAGATTGCTTAATATATTATGATTCATGTAATTTTAAATATTAAAGATCATTAATGTTTTAATATTTTTTTGTACATTAATTATAAAGGATATTTAATATAATGCCTATAATAAATAGTGATAAGTATTATTAAATATATGTATATTTTTTTTATAAACTCCTAGATAAAACCTTAAAAATAAACTTACAACGATTTTCGATTTGTAAATTTTTAGACATCAAATGATGTAAAAGCAAATAAAAATGACAAAAATATTATTTGTATATGTACATATATAATGCTAGAAAGCTAACATAACCATAAGCGGAACTAAGATTTGGACTTCGGGGTGACTGATTTAAATTGTTAGTGTAATTTAAAAAAAATTAGTGCTAAAAATGATCAATTAAAAAAATTTGGGGTGGCTGGAACCACACCACTCACAAGAGTGGTTCTTCCGCCTATGAACATAACAATAGATGTAAAATATAATATTTCAAAAATCGTAAATCTATGTTTGTATGTAATTGAATTTATTTTGCCCCTATTCGTAAATCCTAGTTCCGCCACCGAAAGGAAAAACAATACTTAATCCTAAACCCGAACAGAAAACGTGAATAACACCATAGTTTCAAAGTTAATACGACATGTATATTCAAATTATCACCTCAACCCCGCATCATGCTCGCTCCATGGCGCGGACGCTTCGCATCAAAATTTACATGATAACAACGATAATGCATCGCTATAGGGTCCAAAATTTTAGTGGGAACGCTTGCCTGCTACTTTTTGAGCACGAAGACACGTGTCCACCAATCGCAACGAACAATGAATTGTTGCGATATAGCTTTTGGACAAAATAAATTTTAAAATTTCCACTTTTTTTTCTTTTCTTTTTCTTATTCACGCCTAAACCCTATTATAACAATATTTTAAAGTCATTGCTATAAGTTATTCCGAAGACGTAGAGTATTACCACTCACCAAAATAAAAAATGGCTCTATAGCCATATAGTCAAATTAGAAAAACTATTTTGCAAAATAGTCAACATTTTGATTAATATTGCCAAATAGTCAATCAACCACATTAATAAATCATGAAAGACCGTATTATTCTTGTATTATTAACTATATTAACGTGTATTACTTGAGTTAATTTGTTTAAAAATAAACAAATTTATTTTTAAACAAATTAACTCAGTTAATACACGTTGATATAGATTTTCTGTAAACACAAGTAAATGTTCTTATTTTTAAGAAAAATTAATTTTGTTAATACACGTTAATATGTTAAAAGGGTATTATAGGTATAAAATATGTTATTAAATAGTCACCTCATCAATTTGGCTATTTTGCAAAGAAAAATGAAAAGTTGGCTATTTGGCTAATCAAACGTTTCAATTTGACTATTAAGAGCCATTTCTCAATAAAAAAATATTTAAGATCACTAAAATTCTCTATAGATCTCATGACATATAGTATGGTCACAAGACCATAAATAAATAAATAATAGTAAATACATTACACATTGGAATTTCATTATTATTCTCACTCTATATGTGTAGAAGTAGAACCAATAATATGAACAAAAAGAAAGGCAATATGCAACTGTAAACACTCATCTAAATATATAAAAGAAAGGGGGGAAAATCAATAAATGAAATGAAACAATCAGAACAAGGAAGTAACAAACCCTAGAACCACCGCAAACAAAACCCTAGGCCATTGCCGATGGTTAATCTCCACTGCCATGGAAGAATCTGATCGCTCATCCTCGTCGTCCTCGCTCGCGGGAACCGCTTTTGGGTGATCAAAATTAGAGGGGATGTTGGTGTCGGGGGCGGACTCCGAGTCATTGCCACCGGCCTCGGGGCCGACGCCAGGGCCCGGGGCATTGTCAGAGGGGTCGCGGAGGCTGGCAGGGAGGCCCTGGCCGTGCGTGACAGTGATGGAGAAACGCTGGCCACTCATGCACTGGTCACCGTCGTAGTCGCCGGAAAAGAAGAAGGTCTTGCCCTCCTTGAGGAGCGGCACAGGGACGGTGACGGGGCGCGTAGCCGTGTTGGAAGGGTCCCCGGCGGACCACTCGGTGGTGTCATCATCGGAGGCGTCACCGGAGTTGCAGAGCTTGAAGGTGGTGGCGTTGTAGGTCTGGACAACGGAGTGGTTCGTGTTTGTGTTGAAAACTGCGACAATATTGTATACTGATCATTATAATAAGCTCTTCAATATTTGAATTAGTGTTTTTAGTATTATTTAATTCACATCATAACTATATGTAACAAAAAGAAACATTTCCAATAAGAGGAATATATATATATATATATATATATGTATATATACAGTTTGCATGAAATTAGACGTGAAAATTCGTAACACGGTGCTGAAAAATAAGTACTTATAGATGGCTAAAATAAAACTGATGTTTAAATGGATAAACAAGTATTTGATTATATATATATATATATGAGCGTGTGTGTTAAAATTTTGCAGATAATTTAGAGCTTACACGCTTTAATTAATGGCATACAAATATAGAAAATTAAAGAATTCACAATCGTACTCCATATATAATCACAAATATTATCATATGACTCATTTTCCCTTAACTTTTAATCATATTATTCAAATTTTTATAGACTAGCTCACAATAAAGATATTTGCGGCAAATATAATAAATTTAAAAAGTGAATATAACAACTTTTTCAATTTTATTTTTATCGAGGCGTATACTCTTAAATTCATTAAAAAATATATAAATTATAAACAAGTACCAAAAATATACAAACTGAGTACTCAAGACATATTTTTATTTCACCAAGTTGAGAAAATAAACCGCAAAGTAACAAAAAAAAAACACGGTAAGTATTACTTTAACTTATAAATACTTTTGCCGCAAATATAAACCTTTATGAAAGTATAGTTCCACTTCAAATGTCAACATTGCTATAGGTGTAGATGACTATTTCTTTAGTAATACTAATACATACTCTTCATATGCCTCGTGGTAAGCAAGCAAGTGTCTAATTATAATACTCAATAAAATAAAAGTATCTAATTATTAATTAGTTCTTTATGTTTCAATTAATGAAGTAGGAGACAATATAATGAGGTTCTAATACTTGTTTAAATCATTTAAAGGGGGTTTGATATTGCACTAATAATTATGAACTTTTTTTGACTGCTTGAAGTGGTAGATTATGCATATATAATGGTACATTTATGACATTAAATAATGAAAGTATTTATTTGCTACATTTATGCTAACATGCTGACAAGACAACTAGGCAAGCATAGATTTCCAACAAGATGGAATTTAAATATACTTATAGCTAATTTAATGATTGTATCTTTGTAAGTATTAATTACTTTTTGGCCAATTAATTATGACCCAAAACATCCTCTAATTTAATCATTATTATGGATGACACGACTTACAGTTTACAACAAACTTTTTGGCATATAATGAGATATAATATTCTTTATTAATGGTATTTTACTTTTCGGAGGGTGAGGAGTTCGCAAGTCTCGAGTCTCAACCGACTCTGATACTCATAATTGCCAAAGTACAAAACTGTCGAAGAGACACGTAACAAAGTATAGAAGTTTAAACTTTAAATAATATAATTTTATTTTATTTTTATATAGCATATACTTCTTACTTATTCTTTTAAACATCAATATTTATTCATCTCTTATTTTAATTTTTACAAATAGATATTCAAAATATCATTAATAGATAGATATAAGTATATATATATATATATATGGCAGCGCAGATTGCGTGTGAGTTGTTCTATTCTATTCTATCTTTGTCAATGTGATCATATAGGCCTAACACGTGATTCGCAGCTGGGATATAGCGAAATAAATTTGTTTTAATTTAATTTAATTTAATTTCTTATCTTGACATATGTCACTTTCTTAGTGCATCTTTCTCTGATATTTATCTTTTCTTTCCATAAATGTCATTCTTGTAACAGCAACAACATGTCACATGTGCACTTGAAATTAAAGTACCAAAACGAAGTTACACGTAATAAAAAGAGAGATACTATATTCCATGTATTTCCAGATTGGAAAAAGCAATTGAATCTGACAAAAATAAATACGTGAGGCCTTTTGCAAAAACATTAGAGACTGAAATTATAATGAGAAAGTAAATACTATTAAAATTGGCTTACTATGTTTAAAAATATATTTCGAGTTTTAATTGTGATGATTAAACATTTAGAATCCTGAAATTTATATTTTTAATTTTCTGTATATTTCTTATGTATATTTCAAATTAAAACATTTTAGTATGAGAAATCTAAAAATGTTTAAAAAATTGAATGTTAGTTTAGCACATATCCGTGTAAGAAACTCAAAAATTAGTACGGAAACGTAATTTTTTTTTAACTTGAGTATTTAATCAATGTAATTACAAAAATGTAAATATGACGTTATTTTAAAAAAAAAAATTAGGTAGTTTTGTTACAATTATTCCCAAACCTGATAAATATTTTTAACATTATTTTTAGCCAAAAAAAAAAGCTCTGTACAACTAAAAGGAATCAGCTTTATAAACTTTGACAAAAACAGATCAAGCAAATAAAAATCAGAAGCTGAACACAAAACCCATAACAGGAAATCAAAATCCTGCAAAATTACAACTAACCAACTAACTACCTACCAAGTCAACGTGGCCGAATGAGCGGCCATGCTTCGCCGGCCATTGAATCAGTTATAACGGAAACCGCCACTCTGCGGTTCGCCATGCGAGCAGGGCCCACCCCTGTGTCTCGCGGCCGGCCTAATTGCGATTGTCGTAGTGTGGCCGGCAGGATGCCATGGAAGGCGCCCTGTCGGCCACATCGACAACCGAGTACTAACTAGTGTAGTGTCAAATATTTAGAAGGAACCGGGATTTCGATTCCTTATTTTTTCGATTTCGAAAAAATAAAATTAAAAATATCCGCAATTATTTATCCACAACTGATTATTTGAAGTTGTACCTTTTAACGTCTAAAGTTCATTCAAACTATAAAATATATAGAAAACAATATGTGAAGGAAAAGCTTTAGAGCATGTTTTAAAATTCTAATGGAAATCAAAGAAAACTCAAAATAAATAAATAAAGAAAGAAAAGAAAAGAAAAGAAAACTCACGGAGAAAATCTCCCAAGCTGAAGTTCTTGGCATCATCAGCCCATTTCTGATAATTCAGATCAGGCTTCTCTGTGTTGTCGTACCAGCCCAGAGAATCGCCCACTGTGTAGTTCTTGTAAGCCTCTGCAGATCTCGGAATCCACACCAACACAGCCAGAAGAAGAATCACTAGAACTAGATGGTGTCCTAAACTGTAACGAAATTGTTTTTTCCCTGCCATTTTGGCTCAATTTGGTTTTCTTGGGGTGTGTGTGGGAGAGAGAGAGTTAATCGTCGTCTTCTTCTTCTTGTTATATGTGGCTCGTAATCTCTCTTCTGGGTTGAAGAATGAAGGGACTGAACTGGAATGTTGTGCCTTTTTGGTGTCTGCTTGTGGGAGAATGGAGATATAGGCAATTTTTTTTAAAGAGAATGCCCCTTTGGGGAGGAAATTACCAAAAGGGTATTCACCAGCTTGTCGGTCCAATTATTTTATTTGGTTTTGGATTAATGAGAGAAGAGTATGATTGAGTATTATTGACTAATGAGCACCTAAATATTTTTTAATGCCCACATGAATATTGAAGGGTGAGATGTAGAGTTTGCAGCATAATTATTTAAATCCTTAATACTTAATATTAATTAATCGAATTAATCCGGTTAATAGGAGTTCAGAATCCGTGATCCGCTTCCGTAATTTTTTTTTTAAATTTAAATTTGGAATTTCGGCTGATGGTTTTGTTTCGATTTTATCGTTTTTATTATTAGTAATGGCCATATTATGTGAACTGTTGTTCAGACTAATTTATTTTACTTTTATGTATAAAAACAAAAGGTAGATGTAGAATCGGGAATTTTACAAGCTAGAGAAATAAATAGAAAACGTAATGAGAGATTGGAACTGAAATTCAGGTTCTCTATTTTTTTCCAAATTAGAATTGCCGATTCCAAATTTATACGGAATCGGTGAAAGAGGAACCGAAATTCTGATTCCTCGCGAAGCAATGACTTTTATGGTTTAAATTTTTTGTTAGACTAGAGGAGCATAATTGAATGTATAAGTTCATGATAATTGACATTGTTATATATATATAGATGATTGGTGACGAAAGAACTCATGTTATTGATTTTGGTAAAATTTAGTATTTATGTTAAATTGTTTTAGTGGTAAAATACTTAATTTGTACTCTAATTAGTAATGAAAGTGGTCGACAAACCTATAAACGATAAAATTACCGTAATATAACAATAATATCACAAAGATGAAAGAAAAAAAAATGGCAACTATTATTTGGAAATTTTTACTCGGTTCTAACCATTTTTAAGGGAAATTTTAAAAGTACACTTGGTACTTTCACCAATAAAATAATTAACCCAAATATTTAATTACACTAAAGTCAATAATATGATACTTAATTACTTCAAAATTAATAACATAAATACTTTTGTCACTGAAAATCTAATGTAAATACTTAATTGCATTTGCACTAAAATCAATAATATAAGTATTTTGTTCACTAATTCCCTTATATATAGGAAGAAATGATTTAAGTAAGATCCAATAATTTTGGGAGATGATAAGAGATCTACAATAACTTTGTTCTCAAGTGATCTTTTCATTTATTACTTTCTTTTATTTTAGTCTTGTCTCTTCAATCTTGCAAAGGGTCCAAAAGAATATGTATTATTTGACTGATAAGTTTACCTGAACAAATAATTAGTTAAGACTTAAATGTCATGTTAGTTTAAATTTGAGCTAAATTAATTAGCTTATTTTGGATTTGGACAAAGCATTCAGAATTGCTTCAATTTTTTTATTTTTTTTTGTGGTATTATTCAAAGACGGACTTTTTTTAAAACATATTTTAAGGCTTATGTGTCCCTGACAAGTTGTTAGATGCTTTATTTTATACAATATTGATACCATTTAAAAAAAATGATACCAATTGTTTTGGTGGGCAATCATATATGTTTCATATATTAATATACATGCAAAAGTTATATTAATATGTCGACCAAAAAGTTAGTTACGGATTGAAATTTACAATTATATAAAGCCTTGTCAGAATGTCGATGATCACTTATCATTTGTTAAGGTCGGATTTGGTCAAATCCATCATCAATACAACTCGTGTCGTTTTGTCCATAAACGACACAAGAAGAGAGCGAGGAAGTTCGTTGACCGATGGTCAACCAAGGAATATCCTCGAGGAGAACAACCCTCGATGGAGTCTAAGAGCAACCCTCGATGGAGTCTAAAAGCAACCCTCGATGAAGTCTAAAGGCGTTATGATGAAGCGTGCAGGGCCGAATGACGGCTGACGAGACGTGCATTTAATGAAGCCCACCTACTCACTCAACGAGAGGCATCAGCGACGAAGCTTGCAGGGCCGAATGACGGTTGACGAGACATACATTTAATGAAGCCCACCTACCCATTATGGCAGTCTGCTCGGAAATGACGTAAAGCATGGGCTAACCACGCTTCCCTCAAATCACTATGGGGAAACTAATGATTAAAAAGAGAAAAGAGCGGGAAAGATGCGAGAAGGCATAATGTAAGCTCTATAAAAGGCAAGTTAAGCCTCGTTTGTAAAGGCCGGAAAAATAGAAGAAGAAACCAGAGAGAAAGAGAGAGAATATCCTGTAAGGGAAAGGCCGAAGAAATAGAGAAAGTTCTTGTTCTTGATCCTTCAACTGTCCAGTTATTCAACGAAAGGAAACCGAGCTCTTGTCGGAAATATAATAAAACAAAGATATTCACTGATCATTGTTGTTAACTTGTTCTTTGTGATTATTTTTGTGACTGGAAGAGGGAGGTGAAAATCGCCCTCTACATCATTATCAAATTAATAATGTTTTGTTTAACCATTATAAACAAAATATGCCATTGTCATCTTATTTAACCATATTATTCTCTACTTAAAAAAATTAATTAATTTTGAAGAACAAAATCCCAAAACTTAGATTCGTGAACCATTGTTTCTCTCGAGCTTGCGATCTCCCTCCCTCACCTTCATCAAATTTTGTCGCCTCGATGTCATTGGCTCGACACGTTCTATACTATTCGTTGTTCTCGTCTAATTGCATTTTATTTTTCTAATTACATGCAATTTAGAACAAATATATATGAAGAAAAAAACCATTAATGTGAAATTATATCAATTTAGGGATTTTAAAAATTATAAAATGAAAACTAAAATCACTTGGGCGTATATGTTTTTACGGTTTCTTAGACTATATGGTATATTATTATGAAGGTTTCTGCTAAATTTTAAGTTACTAAGGACAATTCGGCGGTATATAACAAATTAAGGGACCAGATGTAAGAATTTTAACAACAAATGAGTTTACATAAATAAATTGCTAAAAGACCTCATTTGGGTTTTGAATCAAATCCATACCCATAAATACCCCCTGCTAAGAAACATGAATAGTGCCGAAGGAGGGTATGCTTTTTAATGAAATCCCACTAAGGTCATTCTTGCAAAAAAAAAAAACCCTGAGTTTACATTGATCTTCAATTTCCTTCTTCAAATTAAAGATCCTCTCCATATAATAGAGAGAAGCTATCTAAATATCTGTCCAGGTAGGACAAATTTGACATATCTATGCCTTAACATAGAAACAAAAAGGGATCGGAATTCTGATTCCGAAAAATCAAAATATGGTTCCAGTTTCAGGTTAAATAAAAAAAATCATTTTTTTAAAAATTATTAACGGGGTTGTTGTGCATGAGCTGTTTGTAATCCTTGAGTTAAAAAAAATGTTGAAGGAAATAAAAAAATAATGACAATTAATTGATCACGTTTAAAATAGTCTTAAAAAGTATCAATAAATTCTAATTCTTTTTTTAAGGTACATGTCTTATATATAATATCAGAGTATATATGTTTTGTCAGAGTAAAAAAAAAAATTGAAAAATAAGTGATACTTTTATAGGAATTAACCCTTATCTTATCTTAGTAATAGATGGACAAATTCTCACTGTTCGAATGGCCAAAAGAATAAATTAATTCTCACTACATGTTCACTGCATAGATGCATGGTCAAAGTGCAAATGTTCACATAAGATATGGATTGAAATTCCAAGTCAGTATTGCTAAGATGGTAGAAAATACTAATATTAAAATGTTGCTACGAATGATGCTATAATTATATTTTCACGGGTTGGTTACTGGTAGGTAAATGGTGAGTATGTCTGACGGATATTCTCTAAAATAGTAACTTTTAAAATATTTAAATAATAATGTTCTGTACAGGGTTCGCATTTTCGACGATAATCGTCGATAATCGCCGATTTTCGGTCTTTTCGATAGTTACCGGTAAGTTGCCGGCTCTAATACTTATCGTTTTATATACTTTTCGATTATCGAGCTTTTCGATAAAACCTTCTCCAACCGATTTTCGATAAAATGCGTGTAAAAAATAGGGACTTTTCGGTTATATAAAAAAATTATCGCGGCAAAAATACCAATTAAACTTTCGGCAAAAATAATTATACTCACACAAGAGCACCTCACCTCACCTCCCCACGTCCGGCCGGACGGCGGCGGCGCGCGCGTGGTGGTGTAACATTTGTGTGAGTCCTCCCCCATCCACAAAATCCTATGACCCAAAGGGCCCAAGCCCTTGTCCCTAATATTTGGTATATAAACATCACCAAACTCTTGTCCTCTATCAATGTGGGACTTTTTGTTATTCAACTAATATCACACATTCACACTTAACATACACATACACATACACATACACATACACATACACATACACATACACATACACATTCACATACACATACACATACACTTCACCTAATAATTTAACTTAATATTACACACTTCAAATAATATTATACACTTAACATACATATACACTTAATATGTATATTCATTTAATATTATACACTTCAACTAATATTAAATTTGTTAACATACATATACAATTAACATGCATATTCACTTCACATAATAATTTGACTTAATATTATACACTTAAACTAATAAAGTGACTTAATATTATACATTTCACCTACATATTTAAGTTACAAATGTGTTTTGTTGTATACAATTATGTCTTGTATTTATTAAATATGTAGTTTTGAACCTATATAAATATCTTGCTTAAATACTCAAATATTATACACTTTCTATTATGTGTTTGAGTTTGAGATATTACTATATTAAACTATGTATTTGATAGTTGAGACTTGTTAGACTATGTTATTAGTGTTTTAGATTTGAGCTTTTTGATGAAATTGTATGTGTGTGTATGACTTTACGTATCTACATATGTTTTGAATTTGAGGTATGATATTATAAAAATATTTTATAAGTTTTCCGTCGAAAAGTATCGATAATCCGTCGATAATCATCGAAAAGTATCGGTAAGCGGTAAGCTACAGTATTATAGGTTTTCCGTCGGTTAATCGGTAAGCTATCGATTAATCCGTCGAAAACGGTAACCGATTTATCGACAAGTTCGGTAAGTTGAACCTTGGTTCTGTAAGCCGTTTTTTAAGTACCGTAACCATTTGAAGGCTTACACGACGAATTTCGACAAAAAATCTCATGAGTATTTTTCGCTCAAAACCCATTTATAATAAGTTTTTTTTTTTTTTTAAGATACTCGAATTGTAAAACAACTGGCTAGCTATTGACATTTTTTCCCGGTCAACTAGATAAGTAGGTTAAACGGCTAACTCGGGGTTGTCGTCGGTTATTTAAAACTTCTACAAATAGACACAACCAAAACCTTCAGAATGACCTTTGCAAGATATTAGTAATAACATTATTACCCATTACAAAAGCTTCAATAAAAAATCTACACAAGTACAATTATTAACATTTCCAGCGTCGCACAATAAATAAATAAATAACATAAAAATTTCACATAAACCTAGCGAACAATCTAACGTACAAGAACAAGAAGTATCTTAGAGGCAATAAATATATAATTCATTAATTTATTCACGGATAATAACGGCATTATTATCACGGTTAAAGTTTTCAGTGTCTATTGTTTTGTTTTTCTCTAAAATTTTGTCCATTTTTTCAACCGATTAAATAGAATTTTGGATGCACTGTTAAGTCTTGAACACGTGTCACTTAAAAAATAAAAATAAAAGTCAAATTCTAAGCATCTTCACAATATCTTTAATACAAATGTAACTACTTGACTTATCTTTCGAAAGATTTATTCTGCTGAGCATCTTCACAATATCCTCTATTGACTTCGTCAATCCCACTCCACTAATTTCCAATTTATATGTCCCTTTCAACGTAGGCGAAACCAAGATTTAAATTCAGGAGTTTTGAAATTGTTAAATATAACGAAAAACGTAAATATATCAAGCAGAGAACTATAGGTATTGAACCGGAAATATGAATAGAATTTGCAGTCAAAACAGTTTCTGCAAAAATGCCTATCATGACTGATTGTTTACTTCACTGGTTTGTCTTGTTGGATGTGAAACATAATTAACCGTAATCGCAATGAAGACCCGATGCGGAGCAAGTCAAGTTGATTGTATATATAAAGCTTGTGACCGACGTTTGTTAGGTGTGTAATACAAAAGAGAAATCGAGAGAAACATTTGTCAGCTATGAATTCCGAATTTGCCTCCCACACTGAAAATGAACCGCTCTAACTTCTATTATATTTTTGCTCTCTTTTAGGTTGTTTTAAATTTAAAGACTTAAGTAGAAATTCAAACACGTTTACGTTGATTTTTCTTTTTTTTACATTACTTACGTTACATTACTGATATTGAATCACTCTTCGCCTAGGGCCCAATAACCGGCCATACCGCTTGATAATATAAAATTATATAAAAAGACATAGCAGCCTAAACAAACGTTAAAATAGACCAATCACGTGTGATCTACAGTTAAGCCGCCATTAAAGTCTTCTTTGATTCTTTTGTTTTTACCCATTGATTATCATAGCCGTCGTCATTATTATTAGTGGAGGCTAACCAAAATTCTGCATGCTTTTTCAATAATATCAATACTCATCAATCATCATGCATTTTTTTTGCTTTATAAAATTCAAATTGTGTCACTTATTATTTTGTATCACAATATAGTTCGTAAGAAACTAGTGTTTGAATATATCATGATTTAGTGTAAATATGCATATAAACTCGTACTATTAACTATAATTCTTCCAATAATAGTTACACAATACGAGAAAAGTATATATATGTATATATAATTCAAACACTATTCTTTCTCCATCCATGGAAATCTAATCCGTACATAACTTAACACATAATTATTATTGTTATTTGCGGATAAAGTTATGAAATTCGTTCATTTGTAACAATGAAGTCCTTGAACATAGTTTTTGAACATAAAATGCCCCTATTGATAAAGTCCCGCATAAAATGCCCCTCGTGTTGTTACATACAAGTGTAACGTTAAAAAAATTTGCCACCAAAATTCATGCTCAAGGCTTTATCCGCTAAAAAAAAACGAGTTTCATGATTTAATAATAATAATAATAATAATTCTATATCATGTGAGATTGCACTAGAATACAAATTACAAACATTATTTCAAATAAAAAAAATTATGCCCATTTGAAATATTTTTCTAGGCGGCTACTAGCAAGCAGGTTGATTTATTTTAAAGGAATACGTAACTTGGAACAAATGTTTGAATACCATGATTAGATTTAAATCTACTTAAATTCTATCCATTTGAATAGTTCTACAATGACGCGATCGATAATAATACACTTGTAAATACTAAATACTATGTGAGATTTTACTCAAATATAACATTGCAAACATTATAATAAATAGAAAAATATCTAGCTACTACGAATATGAGATTACACTATGCGTTTACACTCGGTTTCGCTGAAACATTGTCAGAAAGTCTCGAGACTTGTTTTTGTATGACCGCGGCGATAGCAATGTTGGAAAGATCAAATCTAGCCGCGGCTTGTTTAGTTCCGCCATGGCCTTATTGCTTTCCACACCACGGCTGTCTCAAAGTCCGCACTGGCGTTTTTTTGGTGCTTCGAAGCGAATTGAACGACGTTTTAGACCACTGCACTTTACGCTACATTACTTTCGATTATGTTAATAATTATTATTAACAGTAGTCTAATCTATTTTTGTATGGATGTCTAGATTAAAATGCCAATTTGAAGTATTTTACACTAATTTAATCTGGCGGCTTTCAATTAAGTTGATTTTTTCTTTCACTTATGGCTATAAAACTCAACTTCCATGGATACACATTTCACTCACACAATCACAACAAACATAGAAAGCACAAACATGGGCCTCTTTAGATCAATGTCACCAACACTCATGATGATCTGCATCCTTGCACTCGGGTTCGGGGCCAGCTCGAGCCTGGGCCAGTCGCAGCGGGAGTGGCTGGAGCCGCACAACCGGGCCCGAGCGGAGGTGGGGGTGGGGCCGCTGGTGTGGGACGAGACCGTGGCGGCCTACGCTAGGAACTACGCCAACCAACGTTACTGGGACTGCGCACTGGAGCACTCCAGCGGGCCGTATGGCGAGAACCTGGCATGGGGGAGCGGTGACCTCTCGCCGGCTGCCGCCGTGCGGATGTGGGTGAACGAGAAGGCCATCTACGACTACAACTCGAATTCTTGCACCGGGGACAACCCCTGGGGGTGCCTTCATTACACTCAGGTACGCGGTTTTCATTTATGGATATCATTTTCTTTTTCGTAGTTTTTTTTTTTTTTCTTTCATTAAGGTGAAACCGAGACCGGGGAACCAAGTTAGGCTTCTACTTTTATTTTGGCCCAGTCCAGGCCCAGTTCAGGTTATGGAAAGGCATGCTTTTTTTTTTTAAACCGTGCCAACAAAAACTAGGGAAAATCCCTGGGGTGCCATTCAGTTGTCATTTTCATATATTTCCAGTATTTGTGATTTGTTTTTATATAACTACCGGAATAACCCTTGATTAGTCTCGGCCCTGTGGGTAGGTGAAGTCGACTTTATACTTGTAGAGCCCCGACGATTTTAGAAGACCGTCCTTTAAAGAAGGGGCCCAAAATAAATTTATTTATATGAGTGAACCTGGTGCCTATTAGTTTTCTAAAGTTAGATTAAAATCTCCCATATAATTTTTAAAAATTGAAAACTATAACTGTAAAAAATTTTATGCATATATAAAAATCTTAACACGCATTTCACTTAGGTCGTTTGGCGCAACACGAGGCGCTTGGGGTGTGCTAAGGTGCGGTGCAACTCAGGTGGGACCTTCATCACCTGCAACTACGATCCTCCGGGTAACTACAACGGGCAATGGCCGTACTCCATGCTAGCTACGAGCATCTGATGGTTTTCACTGAAAAATGTTTGTTTCCAAATTTCAATAATAATGTGCTTATGTGTGTGCCTTGAGAGTGAAGTTATGTCTGAAATGGCACTTGTGTTTACTATCTATATATCTTCATGTACTCGTATGTATTCTATAATCAATATGCTTTGATCTTGGCTTCGTTTGAAAACATTTAGAATATTGTCCATCAAAAATAAATTAGAAACGGAAGTTTTTGGTTTAGAAGCCCGTTTTACCCCCGCACCAAGCCTTTTCTACCAGACCAGGCCAAAAAAATGGGCGAAACTCAGGTATTGATTTTAGTATTGGAAAAAATATTAAACTATATAAAAAAAAATATTGCCTGTCCCGGGTATTGATTTTATACATAGGAAAGTGAAACATAAATAATAAGCTGAAATAATACATTGTACAGTCCATGATCGAGTCTCAGTGCCTCCTGTACAGTGTTCGAGTTGTCGGGGTTTACCGCTGGAAAGCGGTAACTGTTTCTAGAATCTTCCTCTTATATTCCATCTGAGCTTATATAACTCATTCTTGTAAAAGCAAAAAATATTTGATGTTGATTTGCTAACACTTTCATCATCTGCAAGGACAAGTTAGTTACCAGAAATAACTTTCAAAAGATAAAGAGAGATAAATTATGATGGCCACAAAAGATAAAAACCAGAAAAAATGATTCCACAAAACAGGCACAGCTGAGAGCAGTTATCTTTTCAATTCATGTGCCCATTTTTATGAACTTTAACGAAGGAACATAGATGGACCAGATGCAATAAAAAGCATCAAGACATTTTTCCGACAAAAAAAGTTGACGAAACGTAAGAACAAAAAATGGCATTGTCATTCAAATAAAGAAATGGAACAAGGCAAATCTACGAGAGAAACCATGCAAGATAATAAAAGGTTCATAAAAGGTTCAGATACAACGTTACTTTCTTTCTTGAACTAATACATTTTACTTCTCCACTACGAGAACACAATAACTTTTTATCTCAACAAGTTCAAAGAAGAATCTATTTCGCCCTTTGCTACTAAATGGACAAACAACTCAAGGGTTGAAACGTCAGCAGAGAAACCTTTGGACACCAAGTCTTTCACGAGTTGCAATGCTCTAGGCGTCTCCTTGTTCCGAATAAGCCCTCGGATCATTAAATTATACGTGCAGCTATTGGGTGGGCAACCTCTTTCCTCCATTTCTCTTATCATATCTGTTGCTTTAGTCACGAGTCCTCCACATAAATATCCATCGATCATCACTGAGTATGTCTTGACATTAGGTTGGAGCCCCTTAGACAATAATGTTGAGAAGAGATCCTTTGCTTTTAAAAAGTTTCCATTTTTAAACATTGCCTGAATGAGGATGGTGTATGTAACGACATCAATCTCAAATTTCCTTTCTTCCAAATCCTGATATAGTTCAAGCGCTTCGTCGATTCTTTTGTTCTCACACATACCATTGATTAAAGTATTATAAGTCTGGATATCTGGAAGTGGCCCTTTTGCTTCCATCTCGTCGAGTAACTCTCGAGCATCTTGTACTCTTCCTACGTTGCATAGGCCATGGATAAGAGTGCAATAAGTAACAACATTTGGTGTAAACCGCTTCATTGATATATCCCTGAACAATTCATTCGCCTCGGAAATCCTCTTCACTTTGCAATATCCATTGATCAAAATGTTGAAACTACGCAAATCAAGTTCACAGAGTTCATTATTCATCTTTTTAAACAATTTCCTAGCAATGTCCATTTCTCCTCTCAAACAATAACCGTCCATAAGTGAATTATAGGTGACCACGTTGGGTTTGATCCCTTGATAAGTCATTCTTTCCACCATATGTTGTGCATCTTCAACCATGCCCTCTTTGCAAAGAGCATCAACTAAGATATTGAAAGTCTGGACATTGGGAGTGATCTTTTTGCTCATCATTCCATCGAATAAGCGCATCGCTTCTTCTCGTTCACCGGTTGCGCACAATCCATGAATCATTGTGTTGAAAGTGATGATGTTTGCAGTAATGCCTTTCTTGTTCATTTTTGAAACAAGATCGAGAGCGTCAAGAACTAACCCGCTCTTGCAAAGGCCGTCAACCACCGAATTATAGGAAACTACGTTCGGTTGGCAAGTTTTGCTCTTCTCCATGTTTTCAAGCAACTGAACAGCCCCGCTAGTGTTGCCCGTCTTGCAAAAACCATTCAGCAATGTGGTGTAAGTAACAACATTTGGTTTACAACCTTCATCGACCATTTTATTAAAGAGCTCCTTGGCTTCGATGATCTTCTCCTCACCAAGAAACCCCTTCAGGAGAGTAGTCATGGTCACTGTGTCGGGTTCATGTCGAGTTTAACGAATTTCCCAAACACGGACAAACTAAACCCCAAACAGCTCAAATGGAAGAAGCAATTCATCAAGATGCTGAGGGTATAGTGGTTAGGCCGGATTCCGAGAAGACCCATCTCCCTGTCCATCGAAACCACAGCAGAGTAGTGCTTCATTTTCATGATTTGAGTCATCAACTGACTGAAACTCACGAGGGAAGGCAGAGGACGCGTTCTGAGCATCCTATGAAACGAGCTTAAAGAGGCTTCAAGAGTATTATCTTCAATGGGCACAGAAGCTTGAGAGCGAGTTCGAGTAGACAAATTCATAGCAAGAGAAGTACCTGGGAAATGGGATTGAAAAATCCGAGCGTGGCTTCGAAAGGAAAAGCCTCGAGGGACTCTGCGAAAGACGATCATATCTCTGCCCAGAAAATCGAAATCACAAATTCGAAAACTTTAGAGATGTCGAATTGGGTTTCGCTTCTAAGCTGAGGATGAACAAAGGAAGTGAACTAGAATGAGTTGTTGTTGCCGTGAGCTGACTACCTTCTCCTAAATCTGATGATATTTCATTTTCAGTCAATATTTTTTAATTTTTGCGGGGCATAAACCAAATATTTTAGTAGAATTTTGAATATTCGGTTAACAATTTTTTAATTTTTTTTTTAAATCATAGAAGGGACATCTGTTTGGGATTCAAAATAACTGTACATTTAAAATTTTACTAAATAGATTAAAAAGTGGATAATGTCTTAGAGAAGAAAAATAATAAAAATTAAAAAAATCAAAACCATAACAGTAGTGATGCGGATGGAAAGGAAAGAAAAGATATTGACTTCAAGATTTCCTATAGCAATTATTTTCGAGATTTCCACAATTGCTTCAGAATTGATACATCAATTAATTTCCAGATTTCCTTCCCAAAATTGCTGCAGAATTGCTACAGCAATTAGCTGCGTTTCTTGCTTTATTTATTTTTGACTTATCAGCTTTTATTTGTTTTCAGATTGTGTGGCATTTGTTTCCTTTCCCATTTTATTTCATTTTCTCGTTTGTTGAACCCTCTTCATATAGAGATGAATAATTTTGTAATCCTTAGTTGATATTGAAATGAGAAAAGTCGAGTATTATACTTGCAATGCGTGTTTATCGTTTTTCCTATAGAGCGGATCTACATCAGTTGGTATCAGAGCCAACCGTTTCTACGCAGATGGCGCCGAAGAAACGGGCTGTTCGAGATGCTTCCGTAGAAGACGTGCATAGACGTGACGACAACGTAGGATTACGCGCTCAAGTGGAATTGCTCACCCGCCAGGTTGCTGCGCTGTTGCAGAATCCGGTGGCTCGACAACACCAGAGAGGCGGATCCGACACCAAAGACGACCGTTACACTCCGTTTGGTAGGAATTTCGGCGGCTATGGACACGTGACAAATTCACGTAAAACAACCTCGGAAAACTGGTGGGAGTTGGCGTTTAAGGTGGATACCCCGAAGTACGACGAGTTTGCCGACGAGGAGGCGGAGTACGCCGACACTGTCTGCGATGAGCCCGTGTACTATGAGTACGCCGACGAGGAGGCGGAGTACGCCGAAACCGTCTATGGTGAGCCCGTGTATGATGAGTATGACGATACGGAGTACGGTGACGCCGTGTATGATGATGCGGCGTACGATGAGTCAGAGTATGGCGAGAAGGAATACGGCGAAATAGAGAAGGTTAGTATTGTTGTGGTTCCAAGCAAGGCAACCGCGACGAGCGAGACAACCGACGTGACGGTCGCGATGTCTAAAGGCAAGGGCGCGAAAATTGAGTCGAGCACGATGGACAAAAAGAGGCATCAAATATCGATAAGGCGACGTTGTGGATATATGCGATACTTGCAATGCGTGTTTATCGTTTTTCCTATAGAGCGGATCTACATCAAGTAGTATATTTTAAAAACTTCGACATGAAATTTTTTATTAGTTCCCACTAAAATAATAAAATATTAGGTGTACCGGTCAAGGGTATTTTGTTGATCTTATATATTTTTTTAAACTATTTTGGATGTTTTATTAATTTGGTAAATAATTGGTTTTAGTCCTAAAACATTATATTTCTCTTTAAAAAAAAATGCCGATTTATATTCACGAAATTTTGTTTACTCCAGAATTATAGCCGAGATATTTTTACCACTATTATTTGTAAGAAAAAGGACAAATAAGTGAAGCTGACAAGCCAATCCCTCTTCATCGAAATGGAATTTTGTTAATAAGGAAATATATATATATATATTATGTGCGTTATTTAAATTATTAGAACCTGGTTATATATAATATATTATGTAATTACACTTCATCATTTTGGAGAAATCAGTTTCAAATTGCATCAGTATACTTATGCAAAAATCAGATTCAATTTTCTACACGATTTTTATTTTATTTTGGAGAACTAAGAATTCACTGGCAAATAGTTAAATTGATTATTAAGAAAACACTATTAGATAAAGATTATCACAAAGAGCAATTATGCAAACCTAAATATCTTTATTTTTTTTTAATGAGGGGATAATTTTGTAGTCTTCCCTGGTAACTCATCATCTCAACAAATGTTAAAAACATTTGAATAAATATTGGTCTTTTGTGGCGATTGACCTAAAACCTAATTCAACTTGTACACCATATCTCATTCCAAAACAAATTTGAAGTAATTAATGGCACAAAATTTTCTTGACGAAAAGCGACCAAGTTACACAAGAAGAAAAGATCGGGCTTCTTTTGGCGCCTTAATTAAGAGGACCCGTGTAGCTTAGCTTTCATCTTCTACGAAAGCAAAAACAACAGAACTAGCTCTTCGTTTTTATGTGATTCCCGAATCTTCTGGACACTGTCGCATCGGACAATGTGTCCCACATCTGCATTTTGCACGGCATCAATGGTCAAGCACTTATGAAAAACCGGAGAATATGCAAGGAAAAAAAGGATCTGTGAAGAAAAAAGCTTACTTCCAATCTGCCCTTGGAGCCTCCAATGGCCAGCAAAAAGGGATTGTCCTCCGAGAACGCAATGGAAAACACGGCTCCCTATCGACAATTAAGAAGCGGATGAGAATCCGATTCGTAAATTAGTGATCATTCTGGTGATTATTTAATTAATGATGATTAGATTCCATCATATACGCACAGATAAATAACGAACTACTGAGCTAAGTCACTATACAAAAGATACTCAACAAAAAGAGAGATAATTACATTTTAACTCCTCATAATTATCAGTTGCAAACTAGTCCCTATCTTTCTATATTTCTCGTTGATTCAAATGAACAAGAAACGACAAAAAATCAACAGCAAACATTGTTAATTGGTGTAGAACACGACATCAGATAAAATATGATGTTTATGTGACCTCGTAGATCGGAAAAATATATTTGCTACTCTCTCATTATGTTACATATATTTACGTTTTCTGTATCAATTTATAACATAAATGGGATATTCTGCATCAAAATGAAGATTTATATAGCAAAGTGCACCAATGATTAAAGTTGAGGGGGGAACGATGCGAATTACTCAACCCAATAAAAACACTGACGCATTTATGGATTTTCTTACCGCTTTAGGGTTCTTGGATGTGATGCATGAAGGTTGGTTGTTTGACAAATCCCACAGCTTTACCTGTACGAAACAAGCAAAAGGTAATTATAGAATTACGTGCACAAGTTCCTAACAAATACAGAACGTAAGCGTGTACAAATAACAGCTAGTTATATAATTGTGGTCGTTAAATTTAACAGCCAATTATACAATTGTGCTCGTAAAGTATCACAACTATGTATACATTTACGCTCGTTGAATATAGATGATGTTCTTACCATTTTATCAGTGGATCCGGTTGCAATAAGCTGCACGAAACCAAATAAGTCAGAAAACAACTACAAAACGGGAATGCAAAACAAGCACAGAAGATAAAGATGTGTACATTAGGCACTGAAGGATTGTACGAGATTGAGCACACGGCTTTGTCGTGGGCATGTAGTGTAAAGCTCGGTTTAGCTTCGGAAGTTTCGTCAGCTTTTGCTGCCCGAATATCGAAACCCTTGACTGTACCATCTTCGAGACTCACCTAAATTGCCATGAAAAGGTGTTGGAAATCCGGTATAGGAAAATTTATTGGAACAAAATAAATGTGTATAATACGATTGCTGTAATTAATTAGGTGATAATTTGATACGCTCTTAGTCACGTTTAAACATAAAGGGACGGGAAAATAGGGGAACTCAGCTTTAAATAATAAGTGCTTTGGTCTATTTTGTCTTTTAGTTCTTTTATTTCATTAATGGTATTTAAGTAATTTTAGAACAAGTCCAATTAGGTTTTGGATACTATTATTGGTACCAAGACTGGGCACCAAGCCGTACAGCATTTTGGGGAGAGTTTTTGGTTTTGCTTGTGAAAGAAAGACTATTGTGAATCGTTGATCAAAAATACTTCCGAAGATTTATCATTTTTGTGTTTTTCAGGTTTGATTATATATTCAGGTCCTACCAATATATATGTATATCAATAACAATAAGTGTATATGTTGGGAACATGACCGTTGAACATATATCCAAATCTGTCCAGGAAAGTGATACTCTTGATTGTATATACAAGTATTATTATAATTACTTTAGTTTCCTTCTCTGTAAGTGTAAACCATGGTCGTATTAGTTCCTACTTACCTAGAAACAGTGTAATTACCTCAGGCTGTAATACATTAAATTCATTATTATTAACGGAACTTACCAATTTCCAACTAAAACAAATTAGTCATTGACCCGACTTCACCGTAAACTACTCAACCCTTCCGTGCATGCTTCTTCGGAGAGAGACTAAACTAGTAGAGCGAAAATGAGGTCAATAAGAAAAAGAGGCATACCACAAACGAATGTTCTGTATGCGGGTCACACGCCAAGCTTTCCACATCAGCCGCAACTTTCCACTTGTAACCGGAGTGTGTTGGTACCCTTCCATCCTTCTGCACTCCACAGCCACAAAAATTAAGGACGACAAGTTAGAAACTCGTAATTCCATAGATCCAGATATTTAAAACAATTTTTTTTTAAAAGATAACGAGTTTTACCATAACCACGGAATGATCAAAAGATCCGCTAAGAAGTACTTGGGGTGCGAAATAGTTCCATGCAACAGCCTGAACCTGTGAGAATAAGTACGGACCGGTGTCATATTGTTAAAAATAAAATTTAACAAATACTGTAAGTTAATCAGTAGACTGCTTTAAGACAGATCAATTTCTGTATATGATAGAGAATTTCCATTAATCAAGGTTGTGAAAGTAACAAAGGAGTCTAGCCAATCTCATGAATAAAATCATAGGTTAAAGAGTAACCCCGTTAATATCAAACTGAATCTATTCATACATAATGTAGAAAGACATTGACTATTAAAACCGACGACATTCTCTAGGAAGAGTTTTGGTCATTTTATATGCAAGGGCAAGTTAGGGTGTCTAGTGGAGGTCTTTTCCTGCAGAACATCTCTAGGAAGAGTTTTGGTCTTGCCCTAGAAGGAATGACCTTATATCTTTTTATTTATCAAAAGATCTATGAACAGTCTCATCACGGGTTTGGGCATATCAATTCATTGCATCAAAGTGGTTTAGAAAGAAAAAAAAAAGTGAAGCTAAGTTGATGATACATATATATAAAAATTAAAATCCAATTAGTTCTCCGTGTTACCTTGTCTGTATGATGATCCATGGTAATACTACACTTTCCAGTATCAACATCCCAGATCTTTACTTGTTTGTCGGCACTAGCACTCGCCAATAAATTCCTATTTATTATACCATGCACAGCTCGTATCTTAAGATCTATATATTATACAAAAGGAAGGAAGTCTAGAATTAATACTTGGACAAGAAGCAAGAGAAAACCTGTAGTGTTTGTTCCAAGCAAGACCGAGTACTGAATCGGTGTGGCTACCTTCTTTATATTTGACTAATGTCTGCACCAAGAGAGCATCATATCCAAATTTAGTAATCAAAGATAAATTCTGGGAAAATAAAAAACACAATATGTTTTGCATTATATTTGTAGATAGATATACCTTTTTCCCCTTTTTCTTATTCTTCTTGTCAACACCACCTAATATCTTATACGGTTCTACTTCATCAATCTGAAAGAAAGTAAAAAGAAAAACTAAGAACGTACAGTGACAAATACATCAAAACCGAATCAGCCTAGGACATCGCAAAATACATACTACATCAAGATCCCAGATTTCAATGGAAGGTTCCATTGATCCAACAGCTACGAAATTCCCTGATCGCGTAAAGAGAGAGAAACGATAAATGAGACTAAACAAGGGGGAAAAAATCTATAAAATTCCCCTATAGTGTATCAGCTGGAAAAAAATGTACCTCTTTCGCCGCCTTTAAGCTGACAATCAAGCCACGCAGTGCACAAGGGAAATTCAAAAATCATGATCTCGTGGTGGACATAAGTGTTAAAGCCACCTTCGCCAGTTTCCTCGCACACCCAAATCTGTTAAAACAGAGCAAAAACCGTTCATGGAGTGCAATTAAGGACACACAAGCAACAAAATTTATAACTGGTTAAAACATGCCTCCAGCTGATTTCCATCATCACCATTACGTGCACATATTATTACTGAATCCGTTGGATTGATGGTTATGTCCTCAAGATCTTCAGAATCCTCATCCTCCTTCATTGAAAAGAAAAAAAATGAAAATTGATATCAAAACAAAAACAAAATCTTTCCTCCTCAATTTAAAGCGACGTCGAAGAAACGTAAAATCTGATACTTACATCCTTATCCTTGAGATATGGATCCAAATCATTACTTGGGTAGTAGCGGTCACCAATCCCTTTGCTAAATATCTCAATTACTGAACCACACCATAAGACCATGAAAACCTTAGCTAAACAACTACTGTATTCCAGTTAATTGATTGACTGTCAATAACCAGCTCCGAGGTTAAAAATAGTGTATTTAAGCCTTGAGACATTTTCGTTTAGTGAGGCTAGGAGTAAGCCTTAAGGCGGTCTGAGGCGCAAGCGTCGAATAAAACATATATTTCTGTAAAATTTTAAATCAAAATACAATTCAAACATCTCAAAGATTCAAACATATAAAAACTTTTAAATTCCAACATGTCAAAAACTGTGTCATAAACTTAAATTCAAATATTATTCTCATGAAAATGTATAATTTTTTAATATAAAGTTGAAAAAAGTAGTTATGGACCTAGTAGAATCAATCTTGTGATTACTTGGCCTTAAAGGGTTTTACGCATTTAAAATCCTTGACTCCAATTTGGGGCCTTGAAAAACCCTATTTCAGGCCCAAAGTCTAAACCCAACCCTAAAACTCTCCCTCGCTTTAGCCTCTTCTCTGCCATACCATATTCTCTCCCTCTCCCTCAACCGGTAAGGCGTATGCATCAGAAGACGCGGCGAGGCGTATGCCAGAACCACACCACAGCCTCAAGAGGCATATGCGTTGAGGCTCAATATTCCGACTTGAGGCAAAACGCTTTGAGGCGAACTATTGCCGCCTCAACTAAGTAGCACGCCTCTAAAATGACTTTTATACTATCAACAGTTCTAATTAACAACTTATCCTCAAGATTAATCGAAATCCAGCATGTTGATGTATCAATGGACCTAAAATCCCCAATCACAATAATCAATGGAAAAACTATTACTCAACTTTTAAATAAATAAACAAAAAAAATCCATACCATCGTCGTCCTCCTCGTCGTAATGCTCCATGTCGAGCTCCTTCAATCCTTCCGCTATGTCATCGAATTTCGCATTCGACGACTCGGCGGCGCCCGAATCCGAAGATTCTTCAACAGCTTCATCACCAGCATCATCGCTGTCACCATCATCGTCTATCCGATCCTCGTCGTCGTCATTATCACCACGATGACGATCGTCCATTTCCGCATCACTATCCCCACTGTGCAGCACCGAAACCCAAAGTAAGCTCTTGAATTAACAGAAATGGATCGAAAAGGCACGAAAGGTGATCGTTACCTTCTATCTAAGACGCCGCTTTTGACCATCTCTTCGATTTCTTCCTTGGAGGGGAGGTCGGCGACGGAAGGGACCTGCTTCGGGGCTCCTTTGGGGACCCATGAAATCGCCGATATCATCGTTGCCAAACGGAGAGAGGATCAATGGCGGCGATTTGGGCGGTGGGAGAGTGAGAGAGAGGGGTTTGGGTTTAGGCAAGGTTTTGAGGGTTTTGCAGAAACCGAAGGTCTCTAGGTTTGAGGCCCTTTATGATATTTTTTATTTGCTGAAAAGCCCTTTTGAAACTTTCTTATGCGATGTGGCACCTTTTATTGGTGCCCAATCGTCCTACAATTTTGATGAGTAGGGCTGAAAATTTGTACTCGGTTATCAGTTTTCTCTCTATTTTTGTCCTGGCCCGATGATAGAAGAAATCGGGAATTTTAATTTTAAAACTATGAATCTAGACGTCCTGGATCCCGGTTCGGAAGCTGGGACGAAGACAAAGCTTAAATTCTTAATTTTCCTCTTGGTTTTTAATTATATATATATATATATATATTCTTTATATTATTAGAGTTTTATTTTACTTTAGTTTCTTCTATTCCCTTTTTTCCTTCGCGCTCTTCTGCGACAGTGAATCGCACTTCCTCGTGTTCTTCTCTTCATCGGCGATTGGCGTCTCTATGCTCTCTGCTCCTTCGATGTCAATTCACGCTCTTCTCGCTTTTCTTATTTTAATATATATTTAAATTATATTTTTTACAGTTTATAATAAACTTTTTATTTTTTAAATTAAATGATTATCTGTCTGAATGACTTTGTCTCGGACTGAAGAAATAATAATTGGGGTCCAAATTAACTTAATCTCCATTTGTTGTGTAAGTGTTTGACTTTGAATATGTGAGGAAAAGATCTACAGCACATCTGTTTAATTGAGTTGGGCCTAATCTTTCTCTCATGTGGAACTAAAGCCCAATAAGCAGCCTTTATTCGAACAAGCCCACTTAATGTAGACGGGCCATGTTAATTATTTGAAGTGAATAAGCTCTTCATAACCGAACGACTTGTCGTTTCTATCGAGATGGACTAATGGGGTCCGTCTTACAAGTTACACCTATAAGGCTATAATTATCATTATAATATTTATTTTAGGGTTAATGACGGCGAAAATATTCAAAGTTCGGTCAAAGAACCCCTCGTGTACTCAAAGTTTAAAAGTGGTGGCAAAAATACCTAAAGTCCCATTTGAGGAGTTGATCACTCCATTCTCGTAACGCCGTTAACTTACTCGTTAATTCTGGCCACGTGGACAAATCTGTTTTGTTAAGTGTAATCATTAGGGGTTTAATTAGTTGTATTAAATAGTATTAATTAGGGGTTTAATTCGTTGTTTTATCGTAAACGAGATTGATGTGGGCTCGCCCACGTGACAAAAATTGTCATGTCAGCAACCCACTTTTGTCCACGTTGCTAGAGTTAACTAGTAAGTTAACGGCATTACGAGAATGGAGTGGTCAACTCCCCAAATACGACTTTGGGTATTTTTGCCACCATTTTTAAACTTTAGGTACACAAAGTCTTAGACTAAACTTTAAGTATTTTCGCCGTCATTAACCCTTTATTTATGAGCTTAATGTTATTAATTGTTTTCACTTTTCATGATATTCTTGTTAACGTGAAAGCATGTTAATTTACTGACAAGAATATTACTGAAACAAGTAATTACTTTTTCTAATTAGTATAACCTGGGATTGAATGGGATATTTAATCAGTTTTTAGTTTGATGAATATATCTAGTAGTACAAAGTGGTATTATAACAGTGATAAAAATGCCACATCCATTGAAGAAAAAAAAACGACGTAGTTGATCATGTTCAGAAGCTCGAGGTCTTAAATTAGAAACTAGAAAATATCTAGGGGCCTCTCGAGAAAATAAAAATAAAAATAAAAATAAAGTGAAGTCCTAAACCCACAATAAGCCCTAATTCTCTTAGCTTCCAAACCAAAAGACCTGCAACAACACTAGAAACCAGTAATTTGGGGAAGAAGAAGAAGAAGAAGAATTAAATCAATTAACGAATTTGAAAAGCTCTCGAGCTTTCTTCCGATCCAATCAGCTCAATCCTTTCCATTCCAATCTTCAATTTCGCAAATCAAGCTCAGAAATTTCTCCTTCAATGGCCGACGATTCGGAAACGCGGAGAATCCGAAACATCTGCATTCTCGCGCACGTGGACCACGGCAAGACAACGCTGGCTGACCACCTGATCGCGTCCTCCGGCGACGGTTTGGTCCACCCGAAGCTCGCCGGCCGCCTCCGCTTCATGGACTTCCTCGACGAGGAGCAGCGGCGAGCGATCACCATGAAGAGCTCGTCGATCTCGCTCCGGTACCGCGGCCACACCGTTAACCTCATCGACTCCCCGGGTCACATGGATTTCTGCAGCGAGGTCTCCACCGCCGCGCGCCTCAGCGACGGTGCCCTCGTCCTCGTTGACGCCGTCGAAGGCGTCCACATCCAGACGCACGCCGTCCTGCGCCAGGCCTG
Source organism: Parietaria judaica (assembly GCA_954871525.1). Taxonomy (NCBI): domain Eukaryota; kingdom Viridiplantae; phylum Streptophyta; class Magnoliopsida; order Rosales; family Urticaceae; genus Parietaria; species Parietaria judaica. The sequence goes on along the minus strand of OX940860.1, from coordinate 25,737,420 downwards.
GATTGAGAAGGTTAAGCCCTGCCTCGTCCTCAACAAAATTGACCGGCTGATCAGCGAGCTTCGACTCTCTCCCATGGAGGCTTACACCAGGCTGCTGAGGATCATTCACGAGGTCAACGGTATTATGAGCGCGTACAAGTCGGAGAAGTACTTGGCAGAAGTCGACTTGATTCTCGCCGGGCCGAGCTCTGAGGTCGGAGACGAGGCCGGGATCGAGTTCTTAGAGGACGATGAGGAAGATACCTTTCAGCCGCAGAAAGGTAACGTGGTTTTCGCTTGTGCTCTGGACGGTTGGGGATTCAGTGTTCATGATTTCGCCGAGTTCTACGCATCGAGATTGGGAGCGAGCGTCTCCGCGTTGCGGAAAGCTCTGTGGGGTCCGTGGTATTACAATGCGAAGAGCAAGATGATTGTCGGGAAGAAGGGGATAAGCGGAGGGAGTAAAGCGCGGCCTATGTTCGTTCAATTTGTGCTTGAGCAGCTCTGGCCCGTTTACCAGTCGGCTATGGAGAGCGACGGAGATAGAGGGATTCTCGAGAAGGTTATCAAGACGTTCAATTTGACGGTTCCCCCTCGCGAGCTTCAGAATAAGGACCCGAAAGTCGTGCTTCAGGCAGTAATGAGCCGTTGGCTTCCTCTGTCCGACTCGGTCTTGTCAATGGTGATCAACACTCTGCCCGACCCTATTTCGGCCCAGGCACTTCGGGTTTCGCGTTTACTCCCGAAAAGAGAGGCTCATGCCGAGGCAGATCGTGTGAGAGCGTCGGTGGAAGCTTGTAATTCGAGCCCCGAAGCTCCGTGTGTTGCTTTCGTCTCCAAAATGTTCGCCGTCCCGGCAAAAATGCTTCCTCAACGGGGTCCCGATGGCGAGATTCTTGACGACGGGGTGAACGAAAGCGAAGATGGTGCTTTTGACGAGTGCTTTCTAGCGTTCGCAAGGATCTTTAGTGGGGTTCTTCATTCGGGGCAGAAAATTTTTGTTCTTTCGGCTTTGTATGATCCGCTGAAGGGGGATTCAGTTCAGAAACATGTACAAGAGGCTGGATTACAATCTCTGTATCTAATGATGGGTCAAGGTTTGAAATACGTGCCCTCGGCAAAAGCCGGGAATGTTGTGGCGATCAGAGGCCTCGGTCAGCATATACTGAAAAGCGCTACTCTCTCGTCCACAAAGAACTGTTGGCCTTTCTCGAGCATGGCGTTTCAAGTCTCTCCCACGCTTAGAGTTGCCATTGAACCGTCTGATCCGGCGGACATGGCTGCGTTCATGAGAGGTTTAAGGCTTTTGAATCGTGCTGATCCGTTTGTCGAGGTGACGGTTTCTGGGAGAGGAGAGCACGTTCTTGCTGCTGCGGGAGAAGTTCATCTGGAGAGATGCATAAAGGATTTGCAGGAACGGTTCGCAAAGGTACGCTTGGAAGTATCGCCGCCTTTAGTATCTTACAAAGAGACCATAGAAGGAGAGGAATCGAATAACACTCTCGAGATTCTTAAATTCTTAAGTGGAAACTCGGATTATGTCGAGAAGAGCACTCCGAACGGAAGATGCATTGTTCGGGTACGCCTCATAAAGCTACCGCCTTCACTGACTAAAATTCTTGACGAAAACTCCGATTTGCTCGGAGACATTCTTGGAGGTAAGGCCGATCATGTGAGTAAAAGCTCGGGAATTCAGACATCAAATCTCGAGGAGGGTGAGAATCCAGTTGAAAATCTACGGAAACGGATAATGGAAGCTATAGAGAGTGATGTTATGTCTGAGAACGAGAATGACCTGGACCGAGCAGAGAAATGCAAAACGAAATGGCTACAGTTTTTGAAGCGAGTATGGGCGCTCGGGCCTCGGCGTATCGGTCCCAACATCCTTTGCACACCAGACTCTTCAGAAAACAGTGCCGATTCCTCTACTCTCATCCACTTCTCCGCTCACGTTTCTCATAAACTAGGTTTCGTAAATGATAAAGTGGAGCGACAAGCATCGTTCTTTGAATCAGAGGGACTCGAGAGCAGTGTTGTCTCCGGCTTTCAACTTGCCACTGCTGCCGGACCCTTGTGCGAAGAACCCATGTGGGGTTTGGCTTTTATGGTCGAAACGCACGTTTCTCCGTCATCGGAGATCTCAGAAGAATCTGGAATATTCACCGGACAGGTCATGACAGCTGTCAAAGACGCTTGCAGAGCCGCCATGCTTCAGAAGAAGCCACGGCTCGTGGAAGCCATGTACTTCTGCGAGCTCAACACCTTGCCTGAGTATCTCGGTTCAATGTATGCCGTGCTTTCCCGAAGAAGAGCGAGGGTTTTGAAAGAGGAAATGCAAGAAGGCTCGCCATCCTTCACCGTTCACGCTTACGTACCGGTTTCCGAGAGCTTCGGTTTCGCTGATCAGCTGAGGAGAGAGACTTCAGGAGGCGCTAGTGCTCTTCTGGTGCTTAGCCACTGGGAAGCGCTGCACGAAGACCCTTTCTTCGTGCCCAAAACCGAAGAGGAAAGAGAAGAATTTGGCGATGGTTTGAGTGTGTTACCGAACACGGCAAGAAAGCTTATCGATAATGTGCGACGGAGGAAAGGTCTCCCGGTGGAGGAAAAAGTGGTTCAACATGCGACGAAGCAAAGGACGCTGGCACGTAAAGTGTAGGAATGAATGGTTTATAATTTATAAAATTTTGCTTGAGTAACTTTATTGGAAAAAACGAAACGGCTTTTGGCGGGAATATATATTGAGTTCAACTTACTGCTCCCACGTCTCCTCGAGAACGGTTTTGCAAGAGAGGCGCGTTTTGCGGATTTGAGTTCCTTGTTTCTAATGTCGAGTATGGTTCTGCAAGGATGCTTTCAATTTTACAAACAGCGAAAAAAATGTTTCATATGATTATTCACTTGTATCAAAGAGCGTGTTAGATTAAGCTTGAGGAATTACTGAATTAGGAAATTAAATTCGTTCCAATGGAAAATTGAAATATGTTCATGAGATCGAAAGGACTTTTGTGCAATTAACTTGTCGAAGTCGTGAGATTCTTTATAAAAGTTTCTGATTTTTTTCGCACTGAAAGTGACATTAAGCAACTTACCGAAGAAGGCATCGTAACGAACCGAGGCAAACGTAACGGACCGGGCCTATGATAGACTATTTTTTATTTAATGCATTAGGATTTATTTCTGCATTTAGGCAATTTTCATTATTACTGAGTGATTTAATTTCAGTCAAGAAAATTGGTAGTAATGTCACCTAAACAAAAACAGGTCTTCTCCATTAATGCAAATCATATTTCAATTAAGTTAACTAATCTGTCTCAAAGGAAGAGATAGTAGGTTTAGAGAAAGATTAGCGTTCGCGGTTTAAGTGATTCGGGGCACAATGCCTCCGGTCGACGTCTCGTCTAAGAGTTGGCTTATCAACTCTCTTGATATGTGGGTTTTTTAGTTTTTGTTCGGTGCATTCGATTTTCATTTAAATTCAATATTCGGTATTGGTATATCCGGTTTATGGTATCTTTGTTCTTCCCTAAATTGGGTCGTGGTCTTCGCTAAACCTACCTAATTAAAGAGAGAGATGTTTACAATTTACACAATGTTCTATAATAACTATTACTCTATATTAGTGGATAGTTACACAAATCAATTTTCTGTTTTTGCTTCTATTTATATCAATAATTTTCTTTAACAATAATATATTATTTGTTAAGACTTGGACGTTAGAAACGTAGAACTACAAGGCTGAAGCCTATACCCAACTACACCCGGGACCCTTCTTCACCCCCCGTGACCTCATCAACCCTCTCACCCGGTCCACCTCGCCCCACCTCCCGGCCTCCGCGTACATGTTCGCAAGCACGACGTAGTATCCGGAATCCTGCGGCCTCAGCCGGAAAAGATTCTCCGCCGCCCAATCCCCGATTGCCACGTCACCGTGGATCCGACAAGCCCCAAGCAAGGCCCCCCACACGTCAGTACTGGCCGACGGAAGCCCTCGGATGAGCTCCGTCGCCTCTCCAATCATCCCGGCCCGGCCCAAAAGATCCACCATGCAAGCGTAGTGTGTCTGTGTCGGCTCGGTGATTCGGGAGAAGTACCTCTTCCCCTCTTCGACCAGACCTCCGTGGCTGCAAGCTGACAAGACCGCAACATAAGAGACCGAATCGCGCTCGACGTTTTCCTCCTCCATCGCATCGAAAAGTGCGATTGCAGTGCCGACGTCCCCGATCGTTCCGTACCCCATGATCATCGCGTTCCACGACGTCACGTCTTTTCCCGGGATCCGATCGAAGACGTTTCTGGCGAGGTCGATCCGCCCACATTTGATGTAGAGGTCCACGAGCGAGTTCGATAGAAAGAGATGCGCTTGGAACCTGGTTCTTATAAGGAATCCGTGGATTTCTTTCCCGCGTTTGATCACGGAGAGATTTGCACAGGCCGATATCACGCCGACGAAAGAGACAGTGTCGGGTTTGAATCCGATACGCTTCATTTCCGAGAACAATGTAACGGATCTCGAGCAATCTGGGGATTGAGCGTACCCGACGATCAATGTGTTATACGACACTTCATCTCTCGGTGCGATATCAAAAACGTTTTGAGCGGCGGATAAGCAGCCGGATTTGGCGTACATGTCGGTAAGAGCGTTAGTGATGAACAGATCATGAGATGATCCTCCACGGATCACTTTGGCGTGAATTTCTTTTCCCGGACGAAGGAAACCCAACCGTGCACAAGCAGGCAGAGCGTTTGTGAAGGTGATGGAGTTTGGCGTTTTTCCATGAACCTGCATTTCTCTCAAGAGCTTTATGGCAGCGAATTCGAGCCCGTTTTGAGCAAAGTTCGAAACCATGGAGTTCCAGGAAACAATGTTCTTCTCAACCATGTGCGCGAACACATTTGACGCCGCTTTCGAACGGCCTGATTTCGAGTACATATCGATCAACGAATTGCAGGTGAATATATCAGAATCAATTCTCGTTCTCACACTGAATCCATGGATTTCCCTTGCAGCTCTAAAAAGACCGAGCCCAGCTAAAATTGGTACGACGTGAGAAACCGTGATGGAGTTCGGAGTAACCCCTGAATCAACCATTGACCTAAACACATCGAAAGCATCTTCGTCTCGCCCTATGTATGAAAGACTAGTAATGGCGGCATTCCAGGAAACCTCGTTTTTACAAATCATTTCATCGAAAACCTGCTTTGACACATTTACGTTCCCGCACTTCCCATAAGCATCGATCAAAGCATTGCCTACGGTCACCTGAAGATCCAAACCGACCTTCACAGCATAGCAATGGACCTCGCTCGCAAACACCCCATCTCCCACCCCAACACAAGCAGGCAAAACCGACACAACGCTCGCACAACTCGGCTTCACAGAACTCGAACACATCTCTCGATAAAACCCAAGCGCCTCGGTGCAAAACCCATTGACCGAAAACAACCCGACGAGCGTGTTCCACGACACGACATCTCTATCGGGCATTTCATCGAACACCTTCCGTGCACTCCCCAATACTCCCGAACCGCCATAAAACGCCACAAGCGTGTTCCCCACGAACACGTCCGAGTCGAACCCGAGCTTGAAGACGGACCCGTGGACTTCAAGCCCCTTCTGATCCTCGGAGAAGTCCGTGCACATCTTCAGAACGAAAGGGAAGGTGTGATCGTCAGGCCAAACGGATCCAGACCTCGCCATCCGATTGTAAACCTCGAAGCCGTCGCGGCTTCCGGCGAGGGAGCAGGCCCGGACCAGCGTGTTCCAGAGGAAGGCGGTGCGGCAGAAGGCGGCGGAGCTTTCGAAGAGGCTGCGCGCGGTGGCGATGGAGCCGTGTGCGGCGTAGCGGAGGAGGAGGGCGGCGCAGAGCGCGACGCTGCGCGGGAGGAGGCCATTGGCTGCGGCGGCGGCGTGGAGCTGCTGCGCTTGGCGGAGGGAGCGCGCGGCGGAGCAGAGGGCGAGGAGCGAAGGGGAGGACGAGAGGGTTCGGATTTGGGAGAGGGGGAGAGCGGAGAGTCGAGCTTTGTGGAGGATCATAGAGGTCTAACAATGGCGGACATCACCCGACACACACTCTCTCTCTCTCTCGTCGGAGACTCGCCGTCCTCCGCCGCACCGGCTTTGGCGACGCCGTGGCACCTTCCGATTTAACTTGCTCAGTTTTCATATGCCACGCCGAAGGTACTGTATAACTATACTATGTGCCCAATATTTTTAGTTGGGATCGGCAAAAGTACTATGATCATAAAATGCATCTTCGTGTACGTACCTAATAACACGCGGTATTTGAGTTGAAAAATAGTTGACGGACTTATTCTTTATGAGATAATCGCGGCAAAAATATTTAGATTTTAAGTAATTGAGAGTTGAGACAATAGAGGTTTGAAGCAGAAAAATAGCGAGAAAAGTATTAAAAATTAACAAATGTGACACTATATTTTTTATCATCTGTCGTTTTTGTTTTTGTTTTTATTCAATTAAAATAATTAGACACAAAAATATATCATCTTATATTTATTGAATTTAGGTATATACGATGTTCTTTTACTTTAAACTCATTTAGCTTTAATTGATCGAACTGTAAGTAATTTGAGGTATGAAATTTCAGTTACAAAATATACATACATGGCATTCCATATATTAACATATGATATGATGTATTAGAAATATTAGCGTACACATAATAACATGTGTACCTAAAGATGTTAAATTTCGCAACATTAACACTAAAAATCGAAGGCTTGTAATCAACCACCTGACATTTAATGGAAAACTACATAGTTTTGACTTTGAGGAGAGATGTAACAATAGTTTTATCCACATCATATGAAAAGAAAAATATGTTCAGTTTTCAACGTCTTAAGTTATTTTCATCATTTTTTTTTATGTATATATAGCTACTCAATTTTATCTTCTAAATGTGATTTTATTAGGCCTTAAAAGCTGAAGAAGAAAAAAAAAGGTTCAAAACTCGATTGTTAATATGTTGTTACTGAGCAAAAGAAACTTAAAAAAACAACATTAAAGTTTCTCAATATTTCATAATTGATAAATATATATATATTTCTTTTAAAAAAATTTGAAGAAAAATAACATTAAATTTATTTCCTGCATTTCCCCCCTCATTTTCTCTGTTTTCTTTCTCTCATTTTTATATTCCTCTTTGACCTTCTCTCTTCGATTCAAAAACTTATTGTCAATCCAAGAGATTTTTTCTCTTTAAATATGAACTACTTATTGTATTTGTATCTGCCCAATATTCTATATAGTCTATAAATGCATCCATGTATTTTGTTAGGTTTTTCTTTTCTCTTTCTCACTAATTCAATATCCTTTTCTTTTATATAGATTTTTCCATCTTGGGATCCGCTTACTATGATTTGATTTTGATCAATAATAAATATTACGTGTTTGGTTTTCTTCATATAAAATCTAAATAATAATATATTATTAAAATGAATCGCAACCACTTTTAGAATAAAATAAATAAATGAACCGAAAATAAGTATGACTAGGTCAATAGTAATAGAAATTCATTTGGGGCTACAACGATCATTCTTTTCCCTTAAAAAATAAGATAAAAATCATGATTCATGAGCTCACATCTCTCTTTTATATTGAGGTAGTTCCTAACCACACACTAAGCACATCAATTAATTATGAAAAGAAGTTATGCATCAATGATCAAACCACCTTGAAAGTGATGACTAGAGAAAATCTAACTATAATTTTATTAAATACACTAATTACGTCATTCTTACAAATAATAAAAACAAATTACCAAACCACTTGTGACATTTCAAAGCCATTTTTTTTTTCTTTCCTCAAGATCTTGAAATACTGTATCAACTCCTTGAATTAGATGTGTCAAAATTATAAGGGATATTTGTTGAAACTTGAAAGTAACATTTGTTTGTTTTTTTATGCGACATAAACTCAATTACTTTTTAGTAGTATAGACATAGAGTACTACTTTTTGATTAAAAGGGTAACTTGTCGAAATTAGATGCGCGGGCGCCGGTCTCAAAAACATTAGTAGAAGGTAATAATAAGATTTTTTTTTATAATTATTTCAATTTTTTTATATAAATAAATAAATTAATATATATATATATATATATGTCACCAATTGTTGCAACGTTAACGTCATTTGTCAAAAATTCAACATTATACTAGTATTCCTACCTTCAATGAAAACGGGTTTATGCTGCATAAATAACTAAAATATGTTACAAATATAAAGTACTTTCTACAAATATTCTATTTTTATTTTATTAATCACGTAATCCCCTCCTTTTATATTTGATCACACGCATGGAAGCTTCTCTCAGCAAATAAATATTAAAACGGAAAAATAAAAATAAAGCACGCATGAGATTTGGCCGATCATAGAAAAAAATTAATTAATGTGAGCTTTTATTTTCATCTATTTGGTCCTAACCTAAGATTTGAGAAAGTGACTAGATGATAGGAAATATTTTTAAGTCAACTAACATGAAAGGGTAATTTCGTCATATTGAAAAATCACACTCAGTCCTTTTCAAATCGGTAAACGGTCGGTCGAGTATCTATTCCTAGTCCAACGATTAAGCAAATTTATCCAAAAAATAGTGAGACCAACTAATAATAATAATAAAAAAAACAATCATACTGTTATGTATAATGTGAAATGCTCATTTATTTTCACACTATATTAGTCAATAATTGTATGCTCCAAATTTCCTATAAATACCCCCCTAAGTGGATGAATAAAATTCACCTCTCACATTTCTACACTTACATTTATCTCACTCACATCTTACTTCTCTCCATCATCTTTTCCATAAAAACACACCACTCACCAAATTTCTTACCACTTAAATTCAAGGTGCAAAGTTAGTGAATTCATAACACGTTATCAGCACGATCACTCTACGGTAAGCTCAGAACACGGTATATTAAACTGTGGACTGAAAATTTTATAATTATTATTATCGTTGTACAACATCATATTACTATATACAGGAGGCTCTGCCACCTTATAGTAATGTAATGGGATCTATGATAATTAATTATTCTTATGAATAACATCATCTTACCATACACAGGAGGCTTTGCCACCTTATGGTAATATGATTTATAATATTTAACTTTCTTATGTATAACATCATATTATTATACAATGGAAGGCTATGCCACCTTATAATAAAATGATGTGATTTACATCTAAAAAAAATAAAATTTATCTTCAAGTAATATCAAATTATTATATACAGGAGGCTCTGCCACCTTATAGTAAAATGATATTATTGAGATTAGTTTTAACTACTTCATTTTCAATATGCTTATGATTAATATTATATATGTATAATGTTTGACTATTTTTACATCTCATTTTATGACATATCATCACTAACCTAATTATAGCATTTAATTACATTATGTTTGTGTATTTCCAACGGCTATATAACGGCTATAAACGGCTAGTTTTTACACTATAAATACAAGTTTATCAAACCATACAAAATTCACATCTCTTATTCTACCTCATATTTTCTCTTCAAGTTTTAGCCGAAAAATGACTAGACTAATGTTAGTTTTTATAGCCATAATGATCCTTGTATTTAATGTTAGTATTTTCATTTTTCATATTACACCGGAGGAATTTTATTTTTCCTTTAAGATGGTTGTATTCATGTATCTTGCTTTATTATTTACAATATTTGTAGACTTTTATATTTTGAATTAAATCTAATGAATTATTTTATTTTCATGTTAGTTACCACTATGTCAAATCTTGTGAAGCTTGAATTCAGCCCTCTTGATATCACTGGCAATAATTACATGCCTTGGACAGTGGATATTGAGATGCACTTGGAATCAATGAATCTTCTTGAGACACTCAAGGAGGTAAACGAATCGTCAAGGACGGACAAGGCGAGATCTTTAATCTTCCTTCGTCGACACCTTGACGAAAGCCTCAAAAATGAATATCTCACTGTGAAAGATCCAAGTGAGCTGTGGAAAAATCTCAAAGAAAGATACGATCACCAAAGGGATGTAATGCTCCCCATTTTTCGCGATGAATGGACCGCTTTAAGGTTCCAAGACTACAAGAAAGTCGGAGACTATAATTCTGCAATGTTCAGAATCGTGACCCACTTAAAATTTTGTGGGGTAACGGTAACTGACGCTGAAATGCTGGAAAAGACTTTTTCTACTTTCCACGCATCAAATGTAACCCTACAGCAACAATATCGTGTACGGGGTTTTCAAAAGTATTCTGAACTAATTGCTTGTCTCCTTATCGCAGAAAAGAATAATGAGTTGCTGATGAAAAATCATCAATCTCGCCCGACCGGCTCAAAAGCGCTTCCTGAAGCAAACGCTATCAACTCTGACGAGCCTGAGCCCAAGAACTATTTTCAGGGTCGAGAGCGAGGCCGAGGTCGTGGGCGAGGTCGAGGTCGTGGTCGTAGTTACGGACGTGGACGAGGTGGTTATAATCCCTCTTATAAGTCCGCTAATTACTATCATAAAAAACAGCAACACGGGAGGAGCCACGATGACCCTTCTAAAAAGGGAAAAGAGATGATCTCCCCAAAAGGCTTTGAAACCACTTGTTTCAGATGTGGCACTAAAGGGCATTGGTCAAGAGTTTGCCGAGCCCCACAACACTTATGCAAACTCTACCAAGAGTCCATGAAGGGGAAAGGGAAAGAGAAAGAAGTCAACTTTATTGACAATAACGAATCCACTCATCTCGAAGCATCCGACTTCAATGGTGATTTCATTGACACAGTTGGCGATTTTGCTGAACAAGCGACTAGTGGAAACTAATATGAATTATGTAATTCCTTTTGGGAATGAAGCCCAATGGTCCGATGTTTGTTTGTCTTTTCTTTTTAGAATATGTCATGATTTTTAAGGTGTGTAATAGACTAATGCTCATGTTTAATTAATTACCTTTCTTATCAAAATTTGTGTTTTGTTTTTAGTTAAAGTTTTTCAAATGGACAAAGCTAATCGTGAAGCTGGAGAATTTTGTATACTCGACTGTGGAACGACACACACAATATTGAAGGATAAAAAGTTTTTCTCAAACATAAAATCAACACAAGCCAGTGTGGATACAATATCAGGTCCTGTAGATCTGATTGAAGGAGTTGGTAAAGCGAATTTTACATTACCAAATGGCACCATGTTTACCATAAACAATGCCTTATTCTCCCCAAGATCTAAAAGAAACCTGTTGAGTTTCAAGGATATATATTCTCATGAATTTGATACTCAGTCTGCAACTGAGAATGCCATGAAATATATGTTTATTATAATGCATAAATCGGGGAAGAAATACGTACTTGAAAAACTACCAATGCTCCACACAGGATTGCATTTTACGTATATAAGTGCAATTGAATCAAATATGGTAGTTGCCAAACCTCCAATATTTACCATATGGCATGACCGCCTAGGTCATCCTGGTTCAACCATGATGCGGAGAATTATTGAAAATACACATGGACATCCATTGAAGGACCAGAAGATCCCTCAAGGAAAAATATTCCATTGTAAAGCTTGTTCTCTTGGAAAATTAATCATAAGACCTTCACCGGGAAAAGTTGAAACAGAATCACCTATGTTCCTTGAGCGTATTCAAGGTGATATATGTGGGCCAATTCACCCACCGTGTGGACCATTTCGATACTTCATGGTATTGATAGATGCCTCTAGCAAATGGTCACATGTGTGTTTATTATCAACTCGCAATATGGCATTTGCTAAATTACTCGCTCAGATAATCAAATTGCGAGCTCAATTTCCCGATCATCCGATCAAGAAAATCAGACTTGATAATGCCGGTGAATTCACATCCCAGGCATTCGATGATTATTGTATGTCAGTTGGGATTGATGTCGAGCATCCTGTTGCTCATGTTCACACACAAAATGGTCTGGCTGAATCATTGATCAAGCGCCTCCAGCTTATTGCTAGACCATTGATAATGAGAACAATGCTTCCTACTTCGGTATGGGGTCATGCAATATTACATGCTGCGGCATTAATTCGCATCAGACCAAGTGCATATCATAAATACTCCCCAGTGCAACTTGTATTCGGCCAAGAACCAAATATATCCCATCTAAGGATTTTTGGTTGTGCTGTTTATGTGCCTATTGCACCACCCCAAAGAACAAAGATGGGGCCACAAAGAAGTCTTGGTATTTATGTAGGCTTTGAAAGCCCATCTATTGTTAAATACCTTGAACCTCAAACTGGGAATATTTGCACAGCTCGTTTTGCTGATTGCCACTTTGATGAAGAAAATTTCCCAGCATTAGGGGGAGAAAGAAAACAGCTGGAAAGAGAAATTACATGGTCTGTACCAACATTATTGCATCTTGATCCTTACACAAAAGATTGTGAAGGAAAAGTTCAAAGAATTTTGCATTTGCAAGATATAGCAAATCAACTTCCTGATGCCTTTACAGACACAAAGAGAGTGACTAAATCTCATATACCAGCTGAGAACGCTCCTGCCCAAATAGAGATTCCAAAAGGGCAAATTGAAAATAAAGTCACCCATGAAATCACAACACGCCTGAAGCGTGGGAGACCACTCGGTTCCAAAGATAAAAATCCTCGAAAAAGAAAAGGAGCAGAGAAACAAGATGACCCCAATATAGAGGAACGTATTCCTGAAGAAATACGCGACGAGGAAAATCTAGAAATCTCGATTAATTATGCCAGTACAGGTATAATGTGGAACCGAGATATGGACATCGATGATGCACTCTGTTACAATTTGGCATGCGATGTTATGGACGAAAATAATGGGGATCCTGAACCACGGTCTGTTACCGAATGTAAAAATAGACGCGATTGGGCTGAATGGAAAAGGGCTATTGATGTTGAATTAGAATCACTTAACAAACGCAATGTTTTTGGGCCTATAGTGCTCACACCTGAAGATGTGAGACCTGTTGGATTCAAATGGGTATTTGTACGAAAGAGAAATGAGAAAAATGAGATTGTGAGATACAAGGCTCGACTTGTTGCACAAGGTTTTTCTCAAAGGCCCGGAATTGACTTTGAGGAAACATATTCTCCTGTCATGGATGGAATTACATTCAGATACTTGATCAGTCTAGCTGTTCATGAGAAACTAAATATGCACCTCATGGATGTTGTTACCGCTTATTTATACGGATCGCTTGATACTGATATTTACATGAGAATCCCTGAAGGATTCAAAATGCCTGAAGCATCAAGTTCAAAACCCAGAGAAAGATATTCAATCAAATTGCAAAGGTCTCTATATGGGTTAAAGCAATCCGGACGCATGTGGTACAACCGACTAAGTGAATATTTATTACAAAAAGGATATATTAACGACCCGCTTTGCCCTTGCGTTTTTATCAAGAAAACAACATCTGGTTGTGTGATTATCGCTGTCTATGTTGATGATTTAAATATCATTGGGACAAATGAAGAGATTCAGGAAGTAATCTCTTACTTAAAGAAAGAATTCGAGATGAAAGACCTTGGGAAAACAAAGTATTGTCTCGGTTTGCAAATTGAGCACTTTCAAAGGGGGATACTTGTGCATCAATCAAATTACACGAGAAGAATCTTAAAGAGATTCAATATGGATAAATCAAATCCATTGAGTACCCCAATGGTCGTAAGGTCCCTTGATGTAGGAAAGGATCCATATCGTCCATGTGAGGAATCCGAAGAGATTCTTGGTCCAGAAGTACCATATTTCAGTGCAATTGGAGCTCTTATGTACCTTGCTAATTGTACTCGACCGGATATAGCTTTTGCTGTTAATTTATTAGCAAGATTCAGTTCGGCTCCTACTAAAAGACACTGGAATGGGATTAAACATGTGTTTCGTTATCTCCAAGGAACAATTGATTTGGGATTATTTTACCCTAACAATACAAAACCAGTTTTGATTGGCTATGCAGATGCAGGTTACTTGTCAGATCCACATAAAGGGAGATCCCAAACGGGATATGTGTTTACCTGCGGAGGGACTGCAATTTCTTGGCGCTCCCAGAAACAGACACTCGTAGCGACATCATCAAACCATGCTGAGATCATCGCACTACATGAAGCTAGCCGTGAGTGCGTGTGGCTTAGATCCGTGACACAGCATATCAGAACCACAAGTGGTCTTCTAACAAATGATGATCCCATCATACTTTACGAAGATAATGCTGCGTGTGTTGCTCAGATGAAGGAAGGATTTATCAAAAGCGACAGAACAAAACATATTCCTCCAAAGTTTTTCTCGTTTACTCAAGAACTGGAAAAGAACAATGTCATCAGTATCCAGTATGTTCGTTCCAGCGAAAACTCGGCGGATCTCTTCACAAAGGCGCTCCCTACTTCAACTTTCAGAAAACATGTTCATGACATCGGGATGCGAAGACTACAGAATTTATCACCCATGTCAGCATGAGGGGGAGCTTTACGTGACTGCACTCTTTTTTCCTTACTATGGTTTTTATCCCACTGGGTTTTTCCTAGTAAGGTTTTTAATGAGGCAGCATGAACACGTAATTCTTGTAATGAGCATTCCAAGGGGGAGTGTTATGTATAATGTGAAATGCTCATTTATTTTCACACTATATTAGTCAATAATTGTATGCTCCAAATTTCCTATAAATACCCCCCTAAGTGGATGAATAAAATTCACCTCTCACATTTCTACACTTACATTTATCTCACTCACATCTTACTTCTCTCCATCATCTTTTCCATAAAAACACACCACTCACCAAATTTCTTACCACTTAAATTCAAGGTGCAAAGTTAGTGAATTCATAACACATACCATTTTTTAATACGTATTAATTCAATTTATTGATATTATAATATTATTGCTCAATAATTGATACAAAATTTATTTCTCTAACTAACACATATAGCACTATATATAGCACATGCAAACTAGTATAAATACTTGTAAGCTATTAAGCAATGAATTGTCACATCAATTTTGTAGCAAAAATCAAAATAATAACAGAACAAATAGCAACATAAATATTTTTAAGTCATTTAAAATTATAAACATATTTTGTTAGTAGCTCCCAACATTTACTTAGTCAATGGCCTAGATCAACTCCGAGCTACCAACTCTTGTATACGCACTTTAAAAAAATATATATATTCGATCGCAATGTTTAAAATTTTTAAATTTTTTTTTCAAGAATTAATATATATATATATACACATATATAAGGTGGGTAACACTAACAACCAATATATCCTTGAGTTTACAATAAGCATAAGTTTTATTTATCATAACTTAAGATTTTATTTTATCAAAATTCAAATGCATAAGTTTTTTTTTTTTCATTCATACTAATTAATTCAATAAAACAATTTAAAAACAAAAAAATTTGAAGTTGATAATTTGTTTTTTAAAGAAAACAAATAAATACATGAGTGATTATTATAGAAAGCGGGTAATGGGACCCGCCAAAACTAGTTTGAAGTTTGAAAGCATAAGCATGAAATCACATCCCATGCCTCTCCATCAAATCTCAGCCGTCCATTTCTACTTTTCTGTTATGTCCTTCTCATCATTGGTCCTTTTCTTTTCCGTGACCCAGCTTCTATTTTTATAGTTTTACATTTACTTCATTTTTTGTTATTAATAAAAATCAATCAAGAAGATACTTACGTGCAAATTAGTAGGTTATAAAAATCAAAGTATAAGAAATATAATTATTTCTAAAACCCAAATCCTAATTACGATTATGAGGAAAAATAAATTTCGATTAATTTTTTAAAGAATTTTTTATTATTATAAGTGACCGAGTATTTTTTAAAAGCAAAATTAGGATTTCTAATATTAAATTTGCATAGAATTCTAAAATCAAAATAAGAGTACAATTTTTATATTTAAATACGAAATTCGGATCAAAACAATAGTTTAATCGAAACTAAATTTTCAATCATAGATTTTTATGAAAATTCGGAACTCGGAACCCAAACACCGCATAAATACTTGAACCTCAACTCAAGTACATGTCATGCTGATAAATAGTATCATTTTTTTTCACAACTTTACCAAATTGAATAAAAGATTTATAAATGAATATCCAAAAATAATTTTAGGCAGATCGATATAACAAGGGTAGATTTATCCGCACAGTTAAATTATTCTCGCCACATTATTTTCAATAATTCAATTACTTCAGTGAAAAGTAAAAAATAATAAAAAATAAAATAATAGCCACAGCTAACAACAGAAATGGGCGGCTTTTTCTTTTTAGTTTTTATTTGTTTTTTCCTCAATACTTTTCAAAAAGCTACACCAAAACCCATCTTTCCCAAAACTCTCTCTCTCTCTCTCTCTCTCTGGATTGTAGCAACCTGAAGAACAAGCTCGATTTTTCGAGGAAGAAGCTGAAATCATCGAAGCCGACACAGCTTCTGATCCAAGAATCTCCATACTCACTCTCCATTGCTTGCTATCATTTTTGGAATTTTTTTTTCTTCATCATCGGTAAGTCCAAGTTTTTTTTGTTTTTTTTTGGGTCTTCATTGGTCACTTTTGTTGAGATGTATGGAGATAGCTAGGGTTTTGGCTTTTCATGGTGATTTTTCTCTGGTGTTTGACTTGGTTGCTCTGTTGCTAGGTGCTCATTTTCACTTGGTTATGGATTTTCTGTCTCTCTGTGTTTATTTATTTATTATTTTTTCTTTCTTGTTTTGAGGCTCGCATTTGAGTATAGAAGCTTAATCAAAGCTCTTAAATGATTGATATGTGTTTTTTTTTTCTTTTTCCCGAACATGAAGTTTGCTTTCGAATTAGTTCCTATTTTTGTTAATTGTTGTTTGTGGTGATCGACAGACAGCGTAGCCGGCTCGGGATAATGACGCGGGTGAGCAGAGATTTTGGCGACACGATGCAGCGAGAGGCTGTCCCGGCGGTTTCTGCCGACGTCATCTTTGCTTCGAGCCGGTTTCCTAATTACAAAATCGGGTCGAACAATCAGATCGTGGAGGCGAAGGACGACCCGAGAATGCTGTCGATGAAGGACGTGGTGGCTCGTGAGACCGCTCAGCTGTTGGAGCAGCAGAAGCGGCTCTCCGTTCGGGACCTCGCTAACAAATTCGAGAAGGGCTTGGCTGCGGCGGCAAAATTATCTGAAGAGGTTTGATGTGTTCATGTGTTGTGTGTTGTTCATTGGATTGTACTCTTGCTGTATACGCATTGCACGATTTCGGTTAAAAATTATATATTTAGGGCTTTACAAAATAACAGATATAGTCGAAATATACCGTGTTGATAACCAAAAATGCCCCTAAATCTGGTTAACTGAAGTTTGGCCACATTTAATTGAAACAACCGATCATCGGTTATAGCATTAGCTTGGTTAGAAACTGGAATTTTTTTGTAACCATGTTATTCGGTTCGGATGAGGAAACTGGTGCACACGAAACCGAACTGGATTTACCCTTATATGCTAATGATTTTAAGGTTTGAACTGAGGTTTAGTGTGGAAAGTAGTTGTTCAACTTGAATCTATGTCGCTTTGGGTAACGTGTTTGAATAAGGGATTCTCTGATGTCTTTCTGTCTCGTATTTGTTAGTGTCACCTTAGAGATTCAGGAAATCGGTTATTTTATGATCCAGAGTGGTACTTGGTGCAAATTTTATGACGCCTCTTTTTTTTTTCCCCCTTGCGAAATACAGGCAAGACTTCGAGAGGCAGCTTCTTTGGAAAAGCATGTCCTTTTGAAGAAGCTAAGGGATGCACTGGAATCCTTGAAAGGACGAGTGGCTGGTAGAAACAAGGACGATGTTGAGGAAGCTATAGCGATGGTTGGTTTATGTGTGTGTGTGTGTGTGTTTATATATATACATTGTTTCTGTTTAAAAGCCGCGATGTAGTATTCTGTTTTTTCTTTCACTTTTCTCCTCTTTACTTGAGAGTTGGAAAATAAACCATACACGAAAACGTGTTTTTACTTCTTAAGCTAAATAAGTTGATTTCCACCCTAATTTCTTGGCAGAAATGATTTCACGTCCTTCCAGCATGACCGGGCTATGTGTTACTTTAAATCTTTGTTTATGGTTAATTTTACTATATTTTAAAAATAGGCTTGGTAATACTATCTCTAGGTGGAAGCATTGGCGGTTCAATTGATGCAGAGAGAAGGAGAGTTGATGCAAGAAAAGGCAGAAGTCAAGAAGCTAGCGAGCTTTCTTAAGCAGGTAATTGAGTTTTCTTGATCGAACGCGAGGAATGGTTCTCTTTATATTTAGCGGACGAGATTACGATTATGCTCATCTAAATCTTGAGAAATTTAAGTGTAGTGATCTGCTCTTTTAGGGGTGAACACGATAAATTTGGTGCAGTATTTCACTTATAAAAGATTGATACCGCATTTCGCTAATTTTGTTAAGAAATACCCAATACCCTATTTTAGAGTACGAAAATCTCATTGACCAAATATTCGATATTCTTTTGGTTTTTAACCGCATTTACCGCTTCAAAGAACATGACCAAAAAGAGAAAAAACATTAATCAATCATTAAGCGGTAAATGTTGTTTGCGGTTTGGTTTAGTTTATATATTCAAATACCAATATCGGATAATATGTGGGTACTCGGTTTTTATTCGGTGCATTTGGATTTTATCGTTTAAATTCGGTGTTCGGCTACGTTTTTCGTTTGCTCACCCCTACTGTATATTTTATGTGGATCCATGTGATAATTAGTGGTCAAGTCAACGTGTAGAGCAGTTTGTTTGTTTTTTTGTTCGGACTGATATATGAGACTTAATATTTTCCATCAATCTGATAGGCTTCAGACGATGCTCGGAAGCTTGTTGATGAAGAAAGAGCATTTGCACGTGCTGAAATCGAAGTAGCTAGAGCAGCAGTTCAGAGAGTAGAAGATGCCGTTCGAGAACATGAGCAGATGTCTCGGACTTCTGGAAATCAGGTTGGTACATCTTGTCTACTTTATTCATTTCCTCCATTGATCCATGGAAACATATGAAGTTAAGTGATTGCGTACCTATTTAGAATTTAGTTATGCTTATAGTCCTTAATTTTGATCTTTGCATTGTGGTGAAAGTTTTATAAACTGGGTTTGACACTGAAGTTCAGATAATTTCTATATATGTTTTATTAAGTTTTTTATTGTAATATATTTTTAGCCTAAGAGTTAGTTTACATATATTATTTTGATTTGGACTTTGGATTTAGACATGTTATTATCATTTGGGCGCGGAAAACCGGTTTTGAAGAAATAAAAACAGGTTCTGGTTTTAAATTCTAGAAAACCATAAAAGTGGTTACCGGTTTTATCCTACTTGGCATAATCTAGCATAAACTTGTTAACCTGAGTGCACACTTTTGGTTCTAAGCAATCGTTTTATTCACATTACACTCTCTTATGGGTTTCGTACCGGTTCTTTATTATAGTTTGCTAATAATTCTAGGCTATAGATTTATGTACTTTTTGTGTTTTGTTCTAACGGATTTGTTTGTGGGACAACAATAGGATATGGAGGAATTGATGAAGGAGGTTCAAGAGGCTAGACGAATCAAAATGCTTCATCAGCCAAGCAAGGTGCCTTTTCTCTCATCTTTGCGATGTGCTTTTTTTTTTTTTTTGCTGCAGTTTTTGAAAATATATATACGTATCTGTAATAGTGTATAACTGATATTAATGTTGACTATTGGATGCTCAGTTACTGGATTTTGAAGGGAATTTAGTTTATTATAAATACAATTCTATAAACATGTATAGTCACAACTCACAACATCCATGTTTTGTTCAAGGGATCATGATTGTTAGCTACATAGTTACTATGTACATTCCTATTTGAGCTCATCTTGGTCCGGTAACATATCTGCAGGTTATGGACATGGAACACGAGCTTCAAGCTTTGAGGAAACAGCTTGCCGATAAATCTAAGCATTATCTTCGACTTCAGAAAGAGGTGCATTAGAGCTTAGAAATTTGTTTCGACCGAGATAATGAAGAATTGTATAAAATAATAAATTAAACAAGAAAGTTAAGTATCTCAAATACATTATCTCATAATTAAACAAAACCTATTTTTCCCCCACAGAACATATTATAATTACGATAATTTAAACCGTGATTTTAACGATTGTGCTTGTAACGCGTGACATATTGAATCTTGAGTTTTGACATTATGGTGTTGGTACGTCAAAACGCTTTGATGTATTCCTAAAACTTTTGACGGTTGACTTTTGACTCTTTTTCGCCGATCTTGATACCCGTTTCAGCTGGCTGTGCGTAAGAGAGGCTTGGATGATAACACTCAGCTCTACGAATTCGACGGTTCTGAAGCTTTAGGTTCATATTTACAAATTCAGACATGTTCCGAAAATGCCCCTGATCTTTCAAAGTGCTCGATTCAATGGTATCGTGTAGCACCTGAAGGTGGAAAGAAGGAGCTTATATCGGGTATAATACTTCTTTACTTGATTGTTTCTCTTCACCTCTAATTGGCCAAAAATCTGTTCATAATTGTCTGATGACTTAAGTAGTTGACAACTTCTTAGTCCTAAAGCATATTTCTTCATTAGAGATTTTATGAGGGAGTTTTCTTTTATATACCATCTATTTTCAGATAAGCTAAAATATACTCTGAAAGTGTAGTTTAATTTCCTTTTTTATACCCTCTGATCATTTTAATTTTCAAAAATCCAGAATTTCCTTCACTCACAGAAATTGTTGTTGTTGTTGTTTTTTTATTTTATTTTAAATATCTCTAGTTTCATTTTTGACTAAAATATACCATCTATTTTCCATAAAGCCAAAATATTACAAATCGTCAATTTTAACTTTAAAAAAACAAAGAATTTATTAATGAATAAAAGGATATTACAGTGCTCGGACTGAGAGCGGTTTAAGATCAGCCGGCCCACAAACCGGCCTGGCCATCTAAACTAAAACTAGACCTGAAAGAAAAGAGAAAAACAAGAAAAAAAATTGCTCGTTAAAGAGAGCCAGCCCAATCTCTTGAAAGATCTGCAAGGGAATACATCGAAAGTCAATTTTACCTTATTGAATTGTCTACGACTCCAACGATGGTTTAGGGGTTTAGATTTTAAATTATTTGAAATTAATTAAAAATTAGAAAAATATAGCGTAGTGTTATCAAATAACACTGAGATGGCATATTTTGGTTGTTGAAAATAGGTGGTCTATTTTTGCGTAAAATAAATGTATAGGGTTTAAGAAAGCAATTTCTCATTTTATAATATCTTATTTGAATTTGTATATTTCAGGAGCTACCAAAATAGTGTATGCACCCGAGCCCTTTGATGTTGGAAGGACTTTGCAAGTTGATATTGTTGCTGAAGGCCACACTGTGACTCTAATCACTGCTGGTCCAATTGATCCGGGTCTGTAATTTATCGTCCTTTTTTTAAAATATATATCTAAGGCACTTTAATGGTTATTCGTTTTTGTTCAATATTGTTTATATGTTTATATAGTTTATTTACATGAAATTGCAAAAGGACTGATTTAATTTGCTTCTGAGCAGCTGCTGGATTGGGAAGTTATGTGGAGGCACTTGTACGGAAACATGACGTGGAGTTTAATGTATGTAATCAAATCTTATTAAATTAATGCCTTTATCGAAGAAGTTGAGAGCTAAATTATTATTTTTCATAGTGTCCGTTGATCGTCAAAATCGTTCAGTCAATGATCATAGGCTTTTGTTATAAGTTTACCAATTTCGGAGTTAGATAAGTATGCGATGAATAGTGCAATGGATGTCATTTACTTACTATTGTTATACCGGTAGCTTTAACCCCCATTTTCGGTTTTTATTTCAGCCATAGTGCAATGGATGTCATTTACTTACTATTGCTATATAACTTTTGTTGTCCTTCAGGTGGTTATTACGCAGATGAATGGGGTGAATCAGCAATCGGAATCGATACACGCATTTAACATTGGGAAAATGAGGATAAAACTTTGCAAGGGAAAGGCAACGATCGCCAAAGAGTACTATTCCACTTCGATGCAGGTACGTTTGAGAACTACCTGAATTTCTTAAGGTCCCTTTCTCAATGCATTCCAACAATGTAGTAATAAACCGATTCTTGCTTACATTCTCAAACGAAGTGATAGGACCCGGAATAGAAATATGAAGTAAACGAGGGCACTTAATTGATAAGTATAACCTTGGTCTCTTCGGGAGTTAAACCAGGAGAACTCTCCCAATAATGTTCAATAGTAAAACCCAATGAACTATCTTGAAATTACTACATCTTAACTACAAATGATAGAGTAGCAAAAATGAACAGAACTGAAATAAATCAACATTAGAATTCTTAATTGTTATCCTATTGTCTAGAGTCAACTCCTTAAATCAAAAGTGAAACCCATTTTAAGAACACGGTTGAGCAGAATCGTCTAGGAATAATCTGTTAGAGTTTGTGACCCGAATCCGTTTTCTTTGCCCAACCCATTTTAAAGCTTCAAGGCATGACATTATTTTATTGGATATCTTTGGACTTTTTTAATACGGCTTCATTGTGATCTGACAGTTTAGGGTTAATTATAATCTAGCGATCACTTCTCGACTAGATTCATCTAGTCTACCCATGATTTTCTCCCGAAATTCGGTTTCCACATAATTTTTTTTTTCTTTTTGTCTTTGTTGCTATTTTTCGTTTTGAGTATATAACATGATCTGACTCACATGTGTTGTTTTAGCTTTGTGGGGTCAGAGGTGGCGGAAACGCTGCAGCACAGGCATTGTTTTGGCAAGCGAAGAAAGGTGTTTCTTTCGTTCTTGCGTTTGAATCAGAAAGAGAGCGAAACGCAGCTATTATGCTTGCCAGGAGATTTGCTTTCCATTGTAATGTAAGAACATCAAATTCTATACATTTTTCCCATATTCTTTGCTTCTTTGATTATGATCGGACCCGAACAAAAAAATCAAAGGGACACTCACCGAGGTGATGAGAATCTTTGAGAACTATATTGATTGATAAAGATTTAATCAGAACTCTCCAAAAGGAAGTTTTGTAGCAAAAACCTCGACCAGAAAAAAATAAATAAAGGAAACCCTAGTGATGGCTGCTTTATGTAGACTTAGAAAACCCCTTTTTAGATAAAATGACCCAAATACCCCTACTTTTAAAGTAAAATTCTAAGAGACAAAAGATCTAACAGACTCTTGTTTTAAACTCCATTAGCATTACAAAAATGATTGACTTCCATTAACATTATTGCTTCTTAAATTCTTATTAAGGAAAGAAACTCCATTAAAACTACAGAAACGCTTTGCCTCGTAGATTCTTATTACAAACTCCATAACTTTACAGATCATGTTAGCCGGGCCTGACGACAGAGCGCCTTTGGGGGCCTAATAGAACCCCACGAATATTTAGCGTTATCACTAATGTAATTACCCGGGTTTCCCTTGTATTATATGTTTGAAATAGTAGAGCATGGCATTATGTAATTGTTAGTGAGGCCTTAAATTTTTTTTGTTTCTCACTTGAATGGTGTATCTTTTTTTCTTGATAAAGGCATTTTTTTTGTTTGCCTTTTGTTCCTTCCCACTTGTGTTTGTGAAAATTGGGATTTGTTTGTATGTTATGGACATAAAATATTATTGCAAATGTTTGATTGATTATACTAGAAGTTTATTAGAGATGTTATTGATGTTTAAATGTGGACTGTGTATTATATGTTGTGGATTTTGGCCTCTCCAATTTAGAAGGTAGAAATGACTAGTCTTTTGTGATTTTGGTATAAATTTGACTTTTTTATTGTTAATCAACAAAAAAAGTTAAATAATTTTTCAGATTTAAAGCAAAAAATGTTATAATGATCTGAGGATGAACGTAATAATTGAACGTTATATGTCGGTGAACATCCTCAGTCTTGCATTCAACAATAGCACCTATAATTTAATGATTTGAGGGTTTGTTCGGAACAAGAAGATACCAAGAGCATTGCAACTCATTAATGATATGGTGGCTAAAGGTTTCTCCGTTGACGATCTGACTCTCAAGTTCTTTGACGGTTAAGTAGCTAAGGGTGATATAGATCCCTTCTCTGGAGTTGTTATTAGCAAGTGTAAGAAAAAAGTGAAGTTGTTTTGAAGTTTTGTTTTTGTGAAATTCTGTAATGGAGTTGATATGAATCATAAACCCTAGTTCAATTTCCTTTTCTATTTGTCTTTTGCACTTTGATTTCCTCTGATTTAGC
The DNA here is from genome assembly GCA_954871525.1 of Parietaria judaica. Taxonomy (NCBI): domain Eukaryota; kingdom Viridiplantae; phylum Streptophyta; class Magnoliopsida; order Rosales; family Urticaceae; genus Parietaria; species Parietaria judaica. The sequence goes on along the minus strand of OX940860.1, from coordinate 25,713,217 downwards.
AATCACTACATGGACTTGTTCAGCCATCATATTTTGAATTTGGGTACTTTAGCCACTGAAAACAGAATTTAGGTACAGGCCTGACACTCGAATACAATTTGGCTACTTTTACCGCTGCGCTATTAGCCCTAACCTAAGATCATTAGCAGCAAGTTTTGTGATTCCATTCTGGTTTGACTAACTTAGAATTCTGTCTAATTTTGATTTATCAAACTTTTAGCTTTGATATTTTGTGATGGTGATGGGTGTGATAGTATTATTAGTATTTTTTATCAAGATAATATAATATGAAAAGAGTGAAGTTATATCTGCATCAAGGATCGCGTTTTCCCGTTTTTTTCATCGATATTCCACGTTTCCATAGTGATCGAAAACTTTTCTCTTTTCTTTTATATTTTTTTCATGGAAAAGTTATCGAAAATCCAGCTACCGTTCCCGATATTTTTTGTGAATAAATTGTCAAAAATCGATGAACTTTTCCAGGAAATTCGAAAACTTTGTTGAGGTATCCTTGTAGGAAGATGAGTAAAAACGTTGCAAGGGCACGTTGGGGAGGGAAATAACTCTGCCTTCAACTAATATTATCGCCTTCATGTTTGTATTTGAGACTTTGTTAATATATATGTTAGTTCGTTTAATAATATTATGTTGATATTTTGGACTACATAAAAATTGAATATAATTATGCATATATATATATATATATTTTCTTATATCTTGTCCATCGATAATCTATTAATCTATTGAAACTTTCGATAACGATAACTTGGGATTTTTTTATCTTTTCCATCGATAAATCCGTTACAAAACGATAAATCCATCAATAACGGCAACCGATTTTTATCGGCCAAAACGATGACCTGACCGTTGATCTGCATCATCATCTACCTATTATATTAACTGAGTATTGATTGAAATACTGAAAGTTCATACGTGTATTTCATGCGTATAATCGTGAGTATTCAGCATCAATTACATATCCAAGCAATTCGCGAAAAAATCGCAACGCGCCATCGTTGATCTGGAGCCCTAGCCCCCAGATATTGTCGGTGCTCCACGGATTACCGGATAAACGGCAGATATAACTTTGAGAAAGACTGAACCACTATTATGTTGATGTTCTTCACTGCCTAAACCTGGACACAACAAAACAACTCTGATGAGAAGTTAGAAACTGTCTTGGAAACGACATAGATTTAGAAAGCTGTGCTTAAATACTTGTCCATCTGAAAACTTTGCTTAGTTATAAACCGGTACCGATATACTAAATACAAATACGAGATTCCGATTTTGGAGATTTACAGCACTAGCTATGAGTTTCTGAAAGACAAACCATTGTTAAGGATTAAGTCTAATGAGACTTAATATTTGAGTTGCATTAACTAGGGGTGAAAATTTTGTAAATGTTTCCCGGTTTTGTCCCGGTTCCGGTACCGGTCCAGGACTGATTTTAAAAAAAAAAATCCTAGAAATTTAGCTTAAAACTGGGAACCGATACTTCCAAGTTATCGGTTTTTCGAACCGGGACCGGTACCAAAAAAAATTATTTCCCGGTTTTTGGTACCGGTTCCAGTTTTAAACATGTCATTTTAAAGTTTTTAGTATGTCGTTTTTAGTGTAATATATATTTTTATTGTCATTTTTTTTATACAATGTGTAGTTTTTAATTACTGATTTTTTTAAAAACTACATGTCATTTTTAAGTCAAACCCTTTTCGAATCGAAACTTGAAAATTTTAGAATTGGAACCGTAACCGAAACCGAGAAATTTAGAATCGAAACTGTTACCGAAAAATTTAGAAACAGGAACCGTTACAAGAACATGAACCACTACCCAAAAAAAAAATCCCTGTTTTTCGGAACAGGGAAGAAAAAAATTTAATTTCCCGATTCCCGGTTCCTGTTTCACTCCTAGCATTAACTCTAGGTAAAAAATTTAGGAACACTCTCTATCTCTTCTCAATAGATGTAGCTAAGGGTGACACCGAGTCAAAAACCAACAACGCAAATCCGGATTCCGGGTTTTGACGAACACCAATATTCCCGTATTCAGTACTAACTTCATATACTTATACCACTATTACTCATAAAAAGTTTGTTATTGTAATCCTCGACACGACACGACACGACACGACACACTACGAGTATGCAAGCAAGACAATATGTAATAAAGCTATACGACATGTCGTTCCACAATGAGCTTTACGGCTTTCCCCTCTTCGAGGGAGAATTTACCATCATCGCTCTCATCTGGTTCGAACACTGATAAGCTCTCTGGATCGAAGCTATCTCCGTGTCTCAACCAACCACTGTAAGGATTCGCTTCATCATTTTGATTACATCTGTTTTATGCTCATTCTTCACTTCCTCCTAATCAATCATTCCAAATCTCTCAGCAGCTTCAGTTCAGTCCAGTCATGTCCAACTTGCTCAGCCTTGCTTCCAACCGCCATGGCGTCTTCTCCCAAAGCCTCGCTGGGATTCTCCGAGCTACTTCTTCTGCTTTCAGCTTCTCCACTCAAACCCCAGAACACGACCTTTCTCTTCAAGCCTCTCTCGATTCCTTCCATCGAATGCTCAGAACCCGTCCTCTGCCTTCTGTCGTGAGCTTTAATCAGTTGTTGACTCAAATCATGAAAATGAAGCACTACTCTGTCGTGGTTTCGATGGACAGGGAGATGGGTCTGCTCGGAATCAGGCCTGACAGCTATACCCTCAGCATCTTGATGAATTGCTTCTTCCATTTGAGCTGTTTGGGGTTTAGTTTGTCTGTGTTTGGGAAATTCATTAAACTCGGACATGAACCCACCACAGTGACCATGAATACTCTCCTGAAGGGGTTTCTTGGTGAGGAGAAGATCATCGAAGCCAAGGACTTCTTTGACAAAATGGTCGATGGAGGCTGTAAGCCGGATGTTATTACTTACAACACGTTGCTGAATGGTTTTTGCAAGACGGGCAACACTAGCGGGGCTGTTCAGTTGCTTGAAAACATGGAGAAGAGCAAAACTTGCCAACCGAACGTAGTTTCATACAGCACAGTAGTTGATGGCCTGTGTAAGAGCGGGTTAGTTCTTGACGCTCTCGATCTCATTTTAAAAATGAATAAGAAAGGCATTAGTGCAAACGTCGTCACTTTCAACACATTGATTCATGGATTGTGCACAACCGGTGAACGTGAAGAAGCGATGCGTTTATTCGATGGAATGATAAGCAAAAAGATCACTCCCGATGTCCAGACTTTCAATATCTTAGTTGATGCTCTTTGCAAAGAGGGCATGGTTGAAGATGCACAACATATGGTGGAAAGAATGACTTATCAAGGGATCAAACCCAACGTGGTCACCTATAATTCACTTATGGACGGTTATTGTTTGAGAGGAGAAATGGACATTGCTAGGAAAGTGTTTAAAAAGATGAATAATGAACTCTGTGAACCTGATTTGCGTAGTTTCAACATTTTGATCAATGGATATTGCAAAGTGAAGAGGATTTCCGAGGCGAATGAATTGTTCAGGGATATATCAATGAAGCGGTTTACACCAAATGTTGTTACTTATTGCACTCTTATCCATGGCCTATGCAACGTAGGAAGAGTACAAGATGCTCGAGAGTTACTCGACGAGATGGAAGCAAAAGGGCCACTTCCAGATATCCAGACTTATAATACTTTAATCAATGGTATGTGTGAGAACAAAAGAATCGACGAAGCGCTTGAACTATATCAGGATTTGGAAGAAAGGAAATTTGAGATTGATGTCGTTACGTACACCATCCTCATTCAGGCAATGTTTAAAAATGGAAACCTTTTAAAAGGAAAGGATCTCTTCTCAACATTATTGTCTAAGGGGCTCCAACCTAATGTCAAGACATACACCGTGATGATCGATGGATATTTATGTGGAGGACTCGTGAGTGGAGCAACATATATGATAAGAGAAATGGAAGAAAGAGGTTGCCCACCCAATAGCTGCACATATAACTTAATGATCCGAGGGCTTATTCGGAACAAGGAGACGCCTAGAGCATTGCAACTCGTGAAAGACATGGTGTCTAAAGGTTTCTCTGCTGAAGTTTCAACGCTTGAGTTGTTTGTCAATTTAGTAGCTAAGGGTAAAATAGATTCCTCTTTGAACTTGTTGAGATAAAAAGTATGTTGTGTTTTTCGAAGTTGAGAAATAAACTATTCTAGCTCAAGAAAGAATATTCAGTTGTATCCGAACCGTTTCTCTTAGATTTGTCATAATTCGCTTTACTGGGTTTTCTGCTTACAATATGATTTGATTTCTTCATCATTGTAGTGTATCGGTAGACAAACATAAACACAGGAACATTACTGTAGACAAACATTGAAGTTCGAACTAAACATCTCTAAGATACACAAATTAATATACATTATCTAAGAATACATTTCAGAATTTATTAACCTCAGTAGCAGCTTAACAAATCTGTCTTCCTTGCGGGTCTCTTACGAGTTCCGAAGATGTAGTTTGCGGCTGCGAAAGTTTTGACATCATCGTTCATTTTATATCGCAATAGATCTCCAACAAATCGTAAGCCTAATTAATTTTCTTCCTTTAGCTTTGCCTTAGTAATCGTAAGAAAGAAGAGTGATACAGCGATAGTGATATTTTTTTCCGTGCAATCGATTTTCATGACTAACAGTCTGTTTTTCTATGCATTCATTGAATCTGTATTAGAGTTTTCTGATATAAATACATGTTTATAATTTCAGAGTACAAGCATATGTACACGATCGAAAACCGTAGATACAAATTAAGGGTGATATTTTTTTTGTGCATTCGGTCTGCGTGACTAACAGTCTGTTCTTCCATGTATTCATGGAATCTGCTTTTAATTTTAGACTTTTTCCGATATAAATACTACCTGTTTATAATTTCAGAGTACAAGTATATGTACTTGCTCGAAAACCACAGATACAAATTAAAGGTGGTGGATGATACACATTTTGGCGCAGAAGGCATTCTACCCAAACAAAGTGGGTACTTCGGACAAACAAATCTCATCCGAACCTTCAAGAACACGGACGATGTTCTTCCGAGAGTCTTGACAGAAAACTGAAGCAAATAAAACTAAGCCCTCCTAAGCATAATAGGCGCCATCTATTGGTCAGTTTTGACCTGACGGGCTTTATTTACAGGCTTATTCCTAACTAATAATTAGAGGCCTAAATATTTAACTAAAGCATAAAAGGGCTTAATACTAATGAAGTGTGCTCGGCTCGTTTCCTTCCCCGATAGAGCAACCCTTGGGATCTATCAGTTCGTGGCATTCTCGACGGCCACGTTGTATCTTGCAGTGCCGTTATGGAAGAGTCGCTGTATCTTGCAGTGCCGTTTTGGAAGCTGTGACGCTTGTGGCATTCTTGACGGCCAGGTTGTTATAGAGTCCGACGAGAGCAACCGGCAAAAGGTGTTGAGAATTGCACCGAGATTTGAGTTTATACGAGAGTCAAATTAAGTTTGGTTCGACACAAGGAATTTGTCACATAAGTTATTTCCTCTTATGAAGTACTGATGCAACAGATGTTGATTTGTAAACGCGAACACCATATTCCTATGAGAATTGAATTACTCAATTCATGCATGATTATGGGAGGATATTTTAGTATTAAGTTTTCATTATTTGTCCTTTATTGCATGCATTCTATTTTCCAATAGGATTTTTATTTGTTACCTTATTTACTTGATTTCCTATTTTGATTGTGTACGTGTTTTAGCATTGCATTTCCTATAAGAACTAGTTTGATGAACTGTAATGAGATTAGTTGATGATTATATAAAAAAAAATTGAGCTTTTGCTTGTGAAGTCGAGTTTTATCTCGCAAAGACACGTTCTTCGTGTTCTTCATATCTACACCAGTTGGTATCAGAGCAACTCGTATCAGTGCAGAGGCACCGAAGAAGCGAGCTGTTCACGACGCTTTCGTAGAGAATATGATGAGACGAGAAGAGGTCGACGGATTGCGTGCTTAGGTGGAATTGTTGATCCGTCAGATGGCTGCAATGATGCAGAATCAAACGGAGCAACGACACCGAGACGAGTCCGACACCGAGGACGACCAGGCGAACCTATTCGAGCATAATTTTGGCGGCTACAGACACGCGATGCGTCGACGTGAGGCGGTCCCAAAAGATGCGCGATGGGTAGCGGCGTTCTAGGTGGTTATCCCGGAGTACGACGAAACGACGTACGATGAGGCGGAGCACGGCGAGGCCGTGTACGACGAGTCAATTTACGGCGAGACGGAGTATGACGAACCCGTGTACGATGAGTACGACGAGCCCATCTACGACGAGGCGGAGTATGCCAAAACCAAAACCGTCTATGACGAGGTCGTGTATGACAGCGCGGAAAGTAACGAGACCGAGCACGAGGAAGCCGAGTGTGATGAGTCCGGGCATGAGGAGGCTGAAGATGACGAGAAGAAATTCGAGAGTGGCAACCTTTTCCCGAAGAAAATATTTTTGGTTTGCTTTGAGAAAGAGATGAACGAATCCAAAATTCTGTTTTGGTTGAAGCTCAAGAAGATGACTGAGGAGGACGACCAACGTAAAGAGGTCCATGCGCAACCAATAAACAAGTTTAAGAAGGAGCCACCCGACAAGACGCCCGACGTAACGATTGCGAAGCCCAACTCCGATGAGCCACTCGATTCCATTACCAGCCCGCTTCAAGAAATTCGAGGACGAATTTTCTCAACGCCGAGAGAATGATGCAACACATGTTGATTTGTAAACGCCAACACCATATTCCAATGAGAATTGAATTACTCAATTCATGCATGATTATGAGAGGATATTTTAGCATTAAGTTTTCATTATTTGTCCTTTATTGCATGCATTCTATTTTCCAATAGGATTTTTATTTGTTACCTTATTTACTTGATTTCCTATTTTGATTGTGTACGTGTTTTTTTATTTTTTATTTTTTTATGAGGATCTTAGTCACTCCTACTCCCATGGTGACTCGAACTCAAGACCTCTAATGTCTTAAGTGAAATACTTGTTACCACTAGACCAAGCACATCTTGTCATTGTGTACGTGTTTTAGCATTACATTTCCTATAAGAACTAGTTTGATGAATTGTAATGAGATTAGTTGATGATTATATAAAAAAAAATCGAGCTTTTGCTTGTGAAGTCGAGTTTTATCTCGCAAAGACGCGTTCTTCGTGTTCTTCATACACCGCTCTACACCAAGTACTAATGAAAAGACTATTAATTAATCTGATTGAGTATTGATATGATCTTGTGAGAGTGATACTTTGGCCATGTCTAAGTTCTAATGTAAGTTGGGATTTTCTGCGTGTAATAATTCAACTTGAAATCCTCAATCATAATCTCGCAAAATTCTATCCCCTTTCAGCAATCTCCATATGATCTCATGGAAAATTGGTTGTAATTTACACAAGTATTTGGTTTACTAATAGAAATTCATTTAATCTTATGGTAAATTTGTTAACAGCTTTTTTGTTGTGCATTCCGATTCTTTTGGCTATCTTTATGTTAGAACCGCATTATTTATGTCATTGATTGTGTTTGCGGGTATTTCAGGTATTTAATGCTCAAGATTAATCAATTAAGTGTTCTTGTTTCTCTTGGATTTCTATCCCGGGTCCTTTCGCTTTACCAAAATGGTTCTAAAAACATGATTTTTATTTTCAAGACATTACAAATACATTTGGTCTTTTTATAATTGTAGTTTTTTTTTTTTCTTTTTCAAACTTCAAAACTCGTTCCAAATGGAGATAGGTTCTTCGCCAATTCTAATATATTTAGAACACATCCCTTTTGTCAACTTGTTGGAATTTATTCATCCACTTTAACTTGACATTTTATAAACGCCCTTAAAACTTGAACTGAAATATCCTGCTTTGACATTGTAGTTCGGTAAAATTAGTTGAAAAGGTTATTTTCTTTCTACCACACACAAAAAAAAAAAAAAATCAAATTTACAGTGTGGTTGAAATTGAGGAAAGATTTGCACTTTTTAAATGTACATCACTTCGACTAACCAACCGAAACTGCGCAGCTACTTGAGAATCTCGCAGAATACGTCCAATTATACGGAACGTTTTTCCAACTATACGGAATGATATTGTATTTATATCGCTATTAATTAAAAATTAGAAAAATCAGCGTAGTGGTGTCAAATTACACACAGATAGTATATTTTGGTTGTTTAAGAAAGCAATTTCCCCTTGATGTTGGAAAGTCTTTGCAAGTTGATGTTGTTGCAGAAGGCCACACTGTAACTCTAATCATTGCTGGTCCAGTTGATCCGGGTTTATAATTCATCGTCGTTTCTTTAATACCACTTAATGGTTATTCGTTTTTCGTTCAATAATGTTTTTATTGAACTATATCTAATCAGTGCTGGTCCAGTTGATCCGGGTTTACATAGTTAGTTTATTTACATGAAACTGCAAAAGGAATAATAAAATTTGCTTTTGAGCAGCTGCTGGATTGGGTAGTTATGTTGAGGCACTTGTCCGGAAACATGACGTGGAGTTTAACGGAATAAAATCTTATTAAGTTAATGTCTTTATTGAGGCAGAGATTGAGTTCTAAATTATATTTTTTTCATGATGCGTTGATCATCAAATTCGTTCAGTCAATGATCATAGGCTTGCCGATTTCGGAGTTGATCAGTCAACTGGATGTCATGTAATATACTTTGTTATACCGGCTGAAAAACCGGATGCGGCTGTAACCCCCATTTCCGGTTTTTGTTTCGGCCATAGTGCAATGGATGTCTTTTACTTACTATTGCTATATACCTTTTGTTGTCCTTCAGGTGATTATTACCCAGATGAATCGGCAATCGGAATCGATACACGCATCGCATTTTACATTGGGAAAATGAGGATAAAATTTTCCAAGTGAAAGACAACGACGATCGCCAGAGAGTAATATTCCACTTCGATGCAAGTACGTTTGAGCTAGCTGAATTTCTTAAGGTCCCCTTCTTGATGCATTCCAACAATGTAGTATTAATAAATGAGATAATTGCGGCAAAAGTACCACAAAGTACCTTTTTGTGCGTGACATTTCCAAATTTCATTTTGTCTGGCAAAAGCTCCAAATCCTAAAGTTATTACTTATGCATATGTACCGTCCACTTTTAAACTTTAATACGTCATATTTTACCCCTGATGAATTTGATGTTGATAATTTTAGTAGAGGAAAAATCATTAATAATAATAATAAGAAAAAACTGGGATCAGGAATTTCAAAACCAGGGAGGGCGGGGACATATTTCTGGCAATCCAATTTCTCCGAGACCGGGACATGAAAAGGCTGAATTCCCATTTTTTTGTCCCGATTTCACCTCTTATTATCACGTGTAAATTTTACACTCTTACATTGCACTAGATATTTGTGGCTATGATACCTTATATTTTACGGAGGGGTAAAAGAAGGTCGGATTTTTTTCTCTCTCAAACTCGGAACCTGAAATCCAGCATCCGGATTTTAAATGTTTAAAACCAGAATTTCTGGATGCGTATTTAAACCCGGATTTATTAATATCAAAGCCTGGTTTTAAAACCCTTATCCAAATTAATTAATTAATAAATAAATTAAATAAAATGGACAAAATTATTTTATAGTAGAGAAATAGTTTTAATGGTAAGTCTGTTATAAAAATGTATGATTAAGCTATAAAAATACAAAAAATAGCATGAGAAGATTAAGCTCTATAACGAAAAGAAAAGTTCTATACAAAAAGAGAGAAAAATACTAAAAAAAACTAAAAATATATTAAAAAGGGGTTTGAGTAACATAAACCGATAATCCGGGTTCCTCGTTTGTTAACCCTAAACCCGGAACCGGTTTTACTCCGGATGATGTTTTTAATAAACGGGTTCCAGTTTAACCCGATTTAATACGGCTGTAGTTTAAAAAAAAAAAACGATTTTGGTTGGGATGCAGTTTAAAACCCGCTTTTCCGATTTTTTACCCCCCTGATTTACGTTTGCAAAACTTTTTAATTTTTATGGAAGTACCCCTCGTAACTATTCAACAACTAGCACATGGTAACGATAAACACCATAACCAAATTAAGATTTACAAACTATAAAGTACTACAACAATGTAATGTTGGTGGTTTTTACCTCTAAATTTTAATTTTAAGTATCAAAAGCATGGTTTTAAATTTTCCGACAAGTCTTCGGCATGCCTGTTATTTTAGAGTTGTGGTATGTCTTCGGCAAGCGGCATGCCCGTGAACAACTATAATCTATTAATATTATGTCTTATTTTAGTTGTAATCCTATATTTGTATTTTTTTATAAGTAACGAGTATAATTCTTATTTTTATATAAATACAACTATAACATATTAATATGATGTTTATTATTAGTGTGAATTTTCTTAGTTATTTATGTCTTATACTGATAAATAAGTAATTTTTGACCTATATAAAAAATTATTTTTCGACTTTGCTGTCGATATTTCCACGACACGCGACATACCCGTGAAATTTATGTGGCATTTTCAGCACGCGCCATATGCCCTTTTTTTCTTCTTCTGATTTGTCCATATGCCCGTAAGATGGAAGGAGCAAAACGGCGTCGGCATTGATATTTAGAACCTTGATCAAAAGTCCTACAATAACATAGGGGTACTAATAGTCACAAACTAATGTTGACATTAGTGCTACAAACTCAAAATGTATGATAATTTTGCCGGAAATACACCACATGAGAATCCAACAACGAGCACATGTAAACGACAAGTCGTTTCAGAAACAAAGTAACCATTTCCAGAGTTGATTATCAAACCCTAAATCAACATCCAAACCGATCTGCTTCCCAACCACTCTTGCTCCAATCTTTCAGGTTCGGACTTACTTCCGTTTTATGCTTCTTCATTTGCATTCGCTTTTCCTTTCTTTCTCGTTTCTCCATCCTTGTTTCAGTTTTCTGGGCTCAATCCAGACATGTCCAACTTGCTCAGCCTTGCTTCCAAGCGCCATGGCGTCTTCTCTCCCAAAGCCTCGCCGGGATTCTCCGAGCTACTTGTTCTGCTTTCAGCTTCTCCACTCAAACCCCAAAACACGACCTTTCTCTTCAAGCCTCTCTCGATTCCTTCCATCGAATGCTCAGAACGCGTCCTCTGCCTTCCCTCGCGAGTTTCACTCAGTTGTTGACTCAAATCATGAAAATGAAGCAATTCTCTGCTGTGGTTTCGATGGACAGGGAGATGGGTCTGCTCGGAATCAGGCCTGACAGCTATACCCTTAACGTCTTGATGAATTGCTTCTTCCATTTGAGCTGTTTGGGGTTTAGTTTGTCCGTGTTTGGGAAATTCGTTAAACTCGGACATGAACCCGATACAGTGACCATGAATACTCTCCTAAAGGGGTTTCTTGGTGAGGAGAAGATCATCGAAGCCAAGGACTTCTTTGACAAAATGGTCGATGGAGGCTGTAAGCCAAATGTTATTACTTACAACATGTTGTTGAATGGTTTTTGCACGAGGGGCAACATTAGCGGGGCTGTTCAGCTGCTTGAAAACATAGAGAAGAGCAAAACTTGCCAACCGAACGTAGTTTCCTATAATTCGGTGGTTGACGGACTTTGTAAGAGCGGGTTGGTTCTTGACGCTCTCGATCTCGTTTTAAAAATGAAGAAGAAAGGCATTTGTGCAAACGTCGTCACTTTCAACACATTGATTCATGGATTGTGCACAACCGGTGAACGTGAAGAAGCGATGCGTTTATTCGATGGAATGATGAGTAAAAAGATCACTCCCGATGTCCAGACTTTTAACGTGTTGGTTGATGCTCTCTGCAAAGAGGGCATGGTTGAAGATGCACAACATATGATGGAAAGAATGGTTCGTCAAGGCATCAAACCCAACACGGTCACCTATAATTCACTTATGGATGGTTATTGTTTGAGAGGAGAAATGGACATTGCTCGGGAAGTGTTTAAAAAGATGAATACTGAGCTCTGTGAACATGATTTGCATAGTTTCAACATTTTGATCAATGGATATTGCAAGTGAAGAGGATTTCCGAAGCCATTGAATTGTTTCACGAGATTTCACATAGGGGATTTATCCCAAATGTTGTGTCTTACAACACTCTTATCTATGGCCTGTGCAATGTAGGACGAGTTCAACATGCTCGAGAATTACTTAGCGAGATGGAAGCAAAAGGGCCATGTCCAGATATCCAGAGTTATAATACTTTAATCGATGGTTTGAGCAAAAACAACAAAATCGATGACGCGCTAGAATTATACCAGGATTTGGAAGAGGAAAAGTTTGAGATCGATGCTCATTGAGGCCATGTTTATAGATAAAAACCTTTCAAAAGCAAAGGATATCTTCTCGACCTTATTGTCTAAGGGGATACAACCTGATGTGGAGGCCAGGGCTGACGTCAGCTGTTTCGCCGCGGCGTGCGTCATGGTCTGCGTCAGTGGACACGTGTCGGGCCCCTGTGGCTGCGTGTCTTTCCTCGCTTCCAGCGAGATGGCGACACGTGGCGGGGTCGCCCTTGACCCTTGGGGGCCTGCAGCGTCGTCTGACGCACATGGCAGTGGCTCCTGGCCCTCGTGGGGCCCACCTGGTCGGGTGGTGGTGACCCTTAGGGGCCGTGGGGCCCACCTGGAGGTCCGGGGGGTCTCCGGGGGCCTCGGGCGTTTCCCGAGGCCATTTTTTACAAATTTTATATCGATTTTGGGTATATTGATATTTTTGGGATCATCTGGACCCTTTATTTTTCGAAAACGGGCTTCCGGTGAATATTTTGGGGCAAAATTAATTATAATTAAATAATTAATAAAAGAAAAATTAATTTTAATAATTTTTCTTTTGTTAATTAATATTAAATCAATTGCGTAAAATACCCGTAACATAAACTAAAAAATAAGGGTGTTACCTTTGAGTCTAGAAGTGAATTTTAGATTGAATTATTTTTCAACAGCTCTTAATGACTCAAATAGTATATTTGTTAACAATAGTTTCTCTATATAAAATGAGCTTCAATGATTTCGGTTAGTCATGTTCTAATAACCTTAACCTGTTTTTTAAAACCGGATAAACGAAAACCAGTTAACCTAATTTCCGGTTATCAAATTATGATTAACCTGTTTAATAACCTTAACCTGTTTTTTTATATAACATTCACACATTTTATCGCAACAATATAACATATCGGTTCAAAATAAATCGCAAATAAAACAACTAAGTCGAAAAAGAAGCATACTGGTCCACTATAGTTTGAGCATAAATACAAGAAGTATAGTAGTTATAAATAACCCTACTTAATTTAATCCTAACATATTTAAATAAAAAATTAATATAACCGGTTATAAAAACCGGCTACAAAAATAACTTGTTTTGAAAAATAAATAACATGTAACCTTATCCTGTTTGAAACCAGATACAGTTAACCTTAACCTGTTTCCAAAAGAATTCGGTTACGGTTATTGTAAACCAAATAATTTTTTGTTACGGGTTTAAAATTTGGTTATCGGCTTTTCCGCACACCCCTGTTAAAAAGAGCTAGTCCAATTAAAAAAAATCGCAAAAGAATAAATCGAAAGTCCATTATTTTCTTCCGTTTATTCTTAATTGGCGTTGAAATAATCTTCTTTGTGCTCTAAGAATTAGTTAGTCTTAATTTAATACTACGACTAACGTTCAAATCAATACTTTGAACTTTGAAGAGTACCTTATAGTACTTCTACCGCAAATATCCTTAAATTACATTTGGGCCTTGAAAACAGGCCCAATTAGAATAAACTTAGTCCGTTTGAAACAGTGGCCCAGTAGATCTCCACGCGCTCAGGATCTCCATTTTCCGGCTTCCCAAACACACTGAATTTTCTCGGGAAAGTCAGCTTGCTCTCAGAAAATGGACGACGACGCGTCGACCACCGGTCACGGAAGCCAGTACAAGGACGTCAACACGATCGTCTCGCTCTACTCGAACTACCTCACCAATCGAATCCTCGGCTTGCTTTCGTCAATCGATTCCTCCCGTTTTCTCGGGAAAGTCACTGGTTTCCTCCGCCGAAACGCTCGCTCCCGATCCCGGCGAAGCCGTCCGTTCCTTCCGATTCCGCTGCCTGACCACGCGCTCTGCTCGTTTCCGTGAGTTTGCTTCTCGCTCTCTCGGAGTTGTTTGATTGCAATGCTTGATGAATGCGGTGAATGAGCGTGGTTGAGATTGAGGAGCTTGATCGTTTGACTTGTGAGTTGTTTGATTGCATAATAATAGTGCGAATCTGTAATCTTTTGAGCAAGATAGTTCGAATTTGTGTGTTTCAGTGCTCTTAGTGTAGTTTCTTGTTGATGAAGTTGCGCGTTACATATGTAAATCGTATATTTCCTTACTATATGCTTTTAGATTTCACTTGCATCTTCAAACTTTTCTGCTTTTTGTCCACTAATATCAGCACAGGTCTCTCGAGAGATTGGACTTGCTCTCTTTAACGAGCAGCTTGCTTGTGTTCGAGTTCCGTTCTGGTGACCAGGATTATGTTTTGTTTTTGTTGGTTTAGCTGTGTCATCGAAGTTACGGTCATTTTTTTTTTGTTGATTAAGTTAAGTATCGGTGTTCATCTCTTCGGTGTTCGGTTTTGTTACGTTTTTATTACCAGTTCCTATCAATAAGATTTTGCCTTTCTATGAACAGATTAAAGTTGGTTTGGGGAATAACTACTTGCGTCTCAATGTTAAATATGTTTTTTTTTTCTTACTTGGTTCTTAAATTATATCTTCGAAATGTTAATTGATTCATCATACAGGTCAAAAACAGAGGCATCTAATGTTGTTAATGTTCTGAAAGATGTTGTGGGGCAAATCTATTCGAGTTTGCACGACATTGAGAAGAACTTGCAGTTTTGGCAGTCTAAGGCCGAGGTTGGAGAATGCTGCGAACGTTTTCTTTTTCTTTCCAAAGATAAAATCATAGTATTTTTCATGTTGTAGTCACTTTAATTCACGTGCTAGGTTTGATTTCAGGGAACAACTTCTGAGAAGGCGTATTTTATGCTGTTTGAGAGAGGGCCTCGTGCCTTGTTTGATGAAACGGTTCAGCTCGTACGTGGAGGTGATGCAGAAGGATCACGAATTCAACATCTATGTCACACAGCCTCTGCACAAATATCTGAAAGGATAGCGATTTTGAGTAGCTTAAGGTGTTGCCTAGCCACATTTTTAGCTCAGGTTTGCATGATCTCATTATTTTCCTAAATTGTAAACCGGATTTAACACTCACTTATTCCTGTCAAACAATGAATAACCTGGGCTTAAAAGTTTTCACACATTGCATCCGAGCTCTATTCATTATTTTTTCAGTAACTGTTGCTTCTATCGAAAATTAACTCTGCGTAAGTTATCTTGAATTTATCTTATGGTCCCGCATTCTTGATCTCGCCATGCGTCTAGAACAATTTAAACCCATTTATGTGTTTTACGCTGCTCAATTTGAGGGTTTAGCTATGGTCCATCTGTTTAGTACGTTTCTCTTGCGTACTTTTCTGTTAGAATATCTCATAGCAGTCACATTTTTGTAACTTCAACAAGTGTCAGATGATGAGGTTGAATCTTTAGCCACTAAGTTTCGTAATATTTTACGCATTTATATGTCTTCAAACATTTGTGAAGCATTTTTTACTTTCTTTAGAGGTATAGGTGGAACGTTTACCATACAATTTTTTCTTTATTTCTTACTTCAGGGGCTCTTTAAGTATTTATTACTTAACCTGTGTATTGACTTCTTTTTAATGTAGTGATTTTTTTTTTTTTTGTAGGTTTATGTTGAAGTTGGCCAGTATGAGGAGGAGCTGATGAATGAACCAGACAAGGCATTACTCTCGCTATTGGTTGTAGTTAATGCCTTGTTCTTCAAGTTAGAGAAGTCGTTAGGACATCTACATGAGACACACCAGGTGGTTTTATGAAATCAAGACATCCTCTTTGGTTATTATTGTAATGGCGTTTTTTTTTTTCCGTTTCTATAATTAAACTATCAGGGTATTTGTGAAGAGTTCCACTTTCATGTTATTAACTCATTGCACAAAATGATAGTGCAGATCGATTTGCCAATGGATCCAAACCACCTGTTTGAAAAACTGCCTGAAGGAAACCAAGAAGGATCTCGATGGACAGACCATGAAATAAATGATGCCATAAAGTTGGTTTATCAGAATCTAGAGAAATTAGAGTCTTTCATATCTTTAATCGTAAGAGACTCTTCGCATATCTTTCTGGTCATCATATATAGTGAGATTAAAATGTGTTTGCATTAATATTGCCGGAGGTTCATATGTAGCTGACTACCTTCCAAATTTCGTTTCTTTTGATTTTGTTTACTGTACAGATGGTTTTTAAAAGGTTCCCATCAACCCTTTAAATATTACCACAAAAAATCCACATCCAGAAGTTCTGGATCCATTTTTATTTTATAAAAAAAATAGTTTACCGTATTTTCACATCTTAAACCTTAGCCATTGGGATCGTGATTCTGGGTACATCTGAGCCGTTGGATACTGAAAAAAAAAAGAGAAGAATAATGGTTTCAGATTTTCCCAGATTTTGCAAAAACTGTACCATATTCCGGTTTCTTATAAACTATTTCAGTAAATTAGATGATATAAATAAACTATGCCAGGATATCATTTATTACTATATTGCCGTAAAAGCTGCACTAAAATATTTCTTGTCGTACACAGTTTAGCATAGTAAAACTTCTCTATTCATATTTTCTTTTGTATCTCGGGTTTATACAATAGTATCACATTCAGTTCTAATGTTATGCTGAGTCTCTTTTCTTTTTGAAACAAGTACTAACTCATGTAATATGTTAGGTCGTCAGTTACTATAAGAGCAAATAAGTACTACTCTTTTTTGTGTTAAGGTTGCCAAACACCGGAAACCGAGAAAGGTCGCTCGATACTGGATTCGATATACGTGTGGTGCCGTTGGTCTCTCAGTCTGTTCGATATGGCTGCTTAAACATAGCAGTCTGATGGGCAGTCCTGACATAAACAATTGGATTGGTGAAGCAAAAACTTCTACGATCATCTTTTTCAATGAGCATGTAGAACAACCGGTATGGTATTTTTGTTTTGATTTTTGACGTAGAATTTTCTGCTTTTGTGCATTTTAACAGTTTTCTTCTTCAATTGAGGATGTTAGTTAATTAGCTTTGCGCCATCGCATAAACATTTACATAAAGGTTTACATTATTTTCTTCAGTTTCATATATAAATACGAAATTTATTCAGATGAGTTCTGAATATTTTCCCCCCTAAGTAGGTTAATCTTATTCTCTTGTGAGTTGTGATTATTTTTTTTATTTAAGTCCAAGTTTGAGAATTTTTCACTCACACTATTCATATTTTGCTGGTAATGATGAGCATACGTTACAGAATTCGTAGATATGTTTGATTGATACACAATTTTCAGCTTCTGGCAATTAGAGATGAACTTTTCGAGACTTTTCGAAAGAGGCACAAAGGAATGATGGATCTTGAAGAGGTGCACTTGACTTCTAATTCTCTACATAGGTGATCCATGTTCCATCTTTAATTCTACGAGTCTGATAGGTTCCTATTGGTTTCTGAGCGTCTGTTATTGGTTTCTGCAACTTGTATCTGTTAGTATTGATACTTATAATTTGTCTGAGTGTCTGTTATTGGTTTCTGCTATTTGTATCTCCAAATTGTTTTCTATTTCACCTTCCAAAAAACTACCTTGTATCACTTTTGACGTGTAGCAAAAGGCTCTCAGACAATCCTGTCCGTCTTTAATTTGGTAGAACTTACCTTTTATTTATTTCTTATAGTTCCTTTTTGGCTCAAAGTTTGTCTGATTGATTTACAGGATGTTGATAGCTTTCACTGAGCAAGTTAAAGGTAAAAATGCCTTAGATAATGGATCAGACCTGGAAATGCTTGAAATAGTTATGGCAAGGTTCGTCTCTGGCTCAAAGTTTGTCTGATTGATTATGACTTGTAACTAACAGTTAAAATCACATATTCACATGCATTACTTTGGCCGTTTCATGGGAAGTTTGAATTATGCTTCTCTCTATATCTTAGAAAAGTTTACTTATTACGTATGCTTCCTTTTACTCTGCTAACATTTCAGTTAGCAATGATTAAAATTGTAAAACGAGAAGAAGAATTATTTGCTTTCTTCTTTAACCCAACTCAAAGATGAGTACTTATTAGTATTATGTCATTACATTGTAGTTTCTTTAATTAGGAGTATTCTAGGTATTTCAGATCTAGATTACTAGGAGTGTTTTAACTCTATATAAGGCGTCTCCTTTAGGGTTAGTTGTCATGTTTGATTAGTGGAATTTCCTATCAAATATCATTGGGAGAGATCTCCCGGTCTAGTTCTCAAATTATGGACTGGGGTTTTGCTTATCAATAAGTATTCTTGTTTTTCTTGGATTTTTATTCCGGGTCCTATAAATAACTCTCCCCAATGATGCCCAGTAGGAATTAGAGACGGTATCTATCAGATTCTAGTGACAATAACTCAAAAGTGATCCCCTAAATCGTCAGCAGAGCTTTCATATAGACAAGATATATAATAATTTTTTTTTTAAAAGAAACATCGCTTGTATTGATAATAAGTAAATTACAATGCAAGGCTAGAGAATGATTTACAATCAGCCAGTCAAAAAATCGGACCGGCTATATAAACCAAAACTCTACCATAAGAAAGATAGAAAAAACGAGGACTACTCCTTACAAAGTACTAGCCCAATCTCTCGAAAGGTCCGCGAGAGAATACATCGAAAACTCATTGCACAAGGAGAAAAGCCAAAGAGCAATACAATGGTTGATACTATCTATCAACCCATTAAGATTCCAAAATATATCATTGTAGAGGAACTTGTTGCGAGTACTACTCTCCATACAAAGTACTAGCAAGACAAGATATATAATAATAAAACTCGTGCAAGACATGGTTCATGTCAGTGCTCCTCTAAGCAATGATCCTTTCTGTTCTTTTATTGGATAGATCCATTTACATAAACGAGATGTATGCGCGAAATCTTAAAGTCCAAAACAATGAGTTAATTTTTTGTGAATATCTATCTATAGGTATGAGAAGGAACTTATGCATCCCATTCAAAACCTTCTAAATGGAGAGCTTGCTCGTGCTCTGCTCATCCAGGTAACTTATGATATTTGTACGTCTTTTGAGAAATGATAGAATCCGGGCCTCAGATTCATACAAGTAATCTCGAAAACCCCCCATTAAGCTAATCAGGTATCAAGGGGATCAACCGAAAAATTTAATTTCTATCAACCAATTACATCTTATTATATTGGCTACTAACTACAAAATCATATTACAGTCCTAATCCTTGACATAAGGATATTATCTAATGACTGAAATTACACTAATAAACTCAGCATAAATATATTTACAAAATAACCCCTTATTTCTACAATACGTTACACTGGTTCTTTCAAATATTTTTTGTTTGCCAACATTATTTTCTCATTTTATTATGATTCTTGGGTCACAGGTTCAGAAGCTAAAGTTGGACATTGAGACGTGAGTTTCACTTTCTTCATGTTCATGTTGGAATTTTGAAACGCTCTTTTTTTCCTGTTTAATTTAGATAATTATATAAACAGGGCAATGCTTGAGCTCAATCAGATTCTGAGAGCCAACGAAATAAACTTTGCTATCTTAGCTGCATTACCCGCATTTTTTCTGACTTTCGGTTTGCTTATGCTACTACGCAAATGGTTTAAACAGGTAATTTCGGTTAAACTTCCAATTTTTTATTATTTTATTTCCCTACGTTTCGTGTTTCTGATTGATTAAGTTTCTAGATACTTGCTTTACCTCTTTGACAACCATAAAACTTCCAAAATTTATTGATTTATTGCCCTATACTTGCCTGATCTAGGTTTAGCCGTCATGTTTTTTCAGCTGAGTTTCTTATTGAACATCATTGGGAGAGAATTTACCTAGTCTAACCCTTGAATAAGAGACCAAGGTTTTGTTTATCAATAAAGTGATCTCACTTTTCTTTATTTATCGCTTTGGGTCCTTCCAGAATCATTCTTGTTTTGTGATCGGTCCATTTAGCTAGAAAAAGATAGGAACTATCTCATTGTGTACTTTAGAGATTCATAGAATAATTACAAACTGGTTATTCTCGATGAAATTGCAAACGTTGAGGGTAACAAATAAATTGACTTACTAATTTTGACTGGATTTTACAACTGATTAATAACAATAGTTCACCTATTTTGTAGTAATTAAACACGTTTTATTCAAATTGCTAACGGCAAGTTACTTCGATTGGATTTGTATTTATTGCTTGTCTGATGCGTGAGCATGCAAATCAGGATACTCGAGCGGAAGGAAGGGGAAGAATTTCTCGGATCCAAAGAAGGTTACTTGTGGTGGAAGTTGAGAAAAGGATCATGAGTTATCAAACTTTTATGGATTCAGGGCTGGTGAGAAACTAATCTTTACTTATTCATTCAGTCATAAATTTCACATTTATATCTCCCAATTTAGAAATCTAAAGAGGTAAATGATAGGACCCGGAATAGAAATCTAAGAGAAACAAGAATTTATTGACTAATGTGACCCCGATCTCCAATTCAAGAGTTAGACCGGGAAAACTTTCCCGATGATGTTAAACATAAAATTCCACTTATCAAACACGAATGAAACCTAATGGATACACCTATCTATAAGATTAGCCGCATAAATATAATATACCTTTGAACACTCCTAATTAAACTTAAAAACAATTATTTGATTAAGTAATAGGTCTAACACATCCATGATGAATAAAGTCTTTTTTCTTTCTTTCTTGATAATGATCTTCCTATTGAGAATTCTAATACAGTAAGTGTAAACAGTGGTCTTCCTCTGCATACGAAAAGTATACATAGTAAGCAACCTAACTAGAGATTCCGTGCGCTTACAGGAATCCGATGCGCAATGCATGTCGGGTTTGCTGTTGTACAGTCTAGACCGCCTTTACTGTGCTGTGGAGAGGCACGCAAAAGCTAGCGGAGAATGGCAGTGGTCAGTTCCGATTATTTGTATCTCATTTCCCTTATTCTCTAAAATTCACATATCTGAATAAATCAAATTGTTCTGCTAGTTTTACGAGAGTTTGATCTACATTTTTGTTTAAAGAATTTTTTTTTTCCCGAAGTTCAGGGGAAAAACCACTGTGAGGATGTTTTATTTTTATTTTTTAATCTTATAGTGAAAGTAGAAATCATGAAACTAATTTAGCAATGTTTCAAGCAGTTTAAAGCAAGATATTCTTGACTTGGCGAAGCCGGATCTACAAACCACAAACAAACTCATCGTGACGTCGCGATTGGGAAGGATGTACGACTGCTTGCTTCCGCCGCTGAAACGTCAATAGCCTCGTTTCTGGTCTTTCTCCGGTCAATGCATGTGTTCAGAACTACAACAGTTTTGCAGACATGTACTATTGGGTTTCTTCCAATTCCTGAGGCTAAAAGCCCGCTCCCGATTTCACGTCTACTTTTGAGTTTGAGATGCCGTTTTTTTCGTTTTGGCATAGAGCGAGGGCTTATGGTCTTTGTACTTTGAAAAGATTTGAGTGAAAGCAAACTTGAGGTGGTGTTAATGGCAATAAAATTTGTTGGTAAGACAACAGAGGAATTTTGATGATTTTCTTCACCAGATCATCCCAGCTTCTCTTACTGTACGTTTGTTATCTTCACCTCTGGTTTGTCAGGAACGGAAATTTCGGTTTTGGTCTGGTCCCGGTTTCTTAGCCGGGAGCTGGGATAGGGTCAAGGAAAATATAGCCCGGTATCGGCCAGCTTTTCTGTTTTAGTATGATTTATTATAGATTTAGTCTGAAGTTTTTTTTTTACCTTATTTGGTTTATTATTTGAAATTTGGACTATGTTTCTTTTTTAAGCTTATACTAACAAAAGTTTTTATTTTATTTTTTCGCGGAAAAAGCTTATAATATCATCATATAATAGCGACAAAAGTTGTCAATTTTTTTTGCACCATAAGTTTGTTATCATATGAGTAATCTTTTTTTTTTTTTATGGCGGGGAAAACATTCAATGTCAACAATAAATTTACTGATAATAAAAAGTATTTTCAAAGTAAGGCGGAACTAATCAACCTCCTAATTTTAATTTTTTAGTCTAAATTGTATATAACTTTATCTCAACCCCCTTCATTTTACAATAAATTATCTCAACACCCTTAATATTTAATTTATTAAGTTATGGTTTGGTTGGTATATTTTTATAAAAATAAAATAAATATAATTCAAATTACAAATGAAATGCAATTCTGAAATTTAAGATTAAATTATTATATAAAAGAAATAAGAATATATTCCTATGTTTTTTACTATCTTAATAAAAAATAGAGAAGTTAATTCAAATGATATTCGGTATTTTTCTGAATTATTTAAATTAAGGGTTAATGACGGCAAAAATATCCAAAGTTTAGTCAAGGAACCCCTCGTGTACTCAAAGTTTAAAAGTGGTGGCAAAAATACCCAAAGTCACATTTGGAGAGTTGATCACTCAATTCTCGTAACGCCGTTAAGTTACCCGTTAACTCTGGCCACGTGGACAAACGTGAGTTGCTGACATAATAATTTTTGCCACGTAGACGACCCCACATCAGCCTTGTTTACGACAAAACAACGAATTAAGCCCCTAATTAATATTATTTAATACAACTAATTGAACCCCTAATGATTACACTTAACTAAACAGATTTTTCCACGTGGACAGAGTTAACGGGTTAGTTAACGGCGCTACGAGAATGGAGTGGTCAACTCCTCAAATGTGACTTTGGGTATTTTTGCCACCACGTTTAAACTATGAGTACACGAGGGGTTCTTTGACCAAATTTTGGGTATTTTTGCCGTCATTAACCCTTAAATTAATCCCGCGTCATTATTAAGCAATGAAGTCGATAGTTTGGGATTTTGGTGCGTTAATATAAAGCCACAGCTTCTCTATAAATTGATTAATTAATATTGTACTGTCAAATAATATACACTATTTCTTCTTCTTCATCATCTCTCTCTCGCCATTGCTGCTTCTCTTCCTTGTCTCTCTGAATCCCTCGTACGTCTTCTCTCTTTGCTCTCCTGTTTCAGATTTTGTCTGCTTCGCAACCTCAGCTTTCGATTCTCTCTCTTTTGTTGCGTTTCAGAACCTGCAATGGCGACGTTCGGGAGCGCTCCCGCTGGAAATCCCAACAATTCCTACGAGGTTTGTGGGTTTTCGTCTTCTCCGTACATTTCTTTAGGATTGTGGAGTTCGGGTTTTCATTTGATCAAACTAGAGGCTGTTGTGATTATTGTCTATTTTTATTGTTTTTTGTATTTAAGTAATTTTCATTCTAGGGCTTTTGTAGTTAATTTGTGAATGGATGTGAATACTGTTATGGTTAGATTTGACATAATTGATTTTTGGGGACTGATTAGAGTTTAGGAGCTTGGTTCTTGGTGATATAAATGAGCTTTCTCTTCAGTTCTATTGGTTTTCTTTCATTTTAATTTATGTAATCTTATTCTAGGGATTTAAATAGTTGATTTTTGTGGATGAATCTGGTATTCATGCGAAACTGATTATGGTGAAGATTTGGTAAATTTTATTTTTGGGGACTGACTGGAGTGTATGATCTTGGCTCATGATGAATTTTTTAAAACATCGGTTTATCAGCTTCGTGTTTCGATATCTTCATTGGGTTCTTTCGTGCTGTTTTTTGCTGCTTATGTTCCCGTTTCCGCTGTGCTTTAAGCTTTGATAGTTTGTGTGGCTGAAATGTTCATTTAAAAAAAAATCTATTTCCTTTGATTGCATTGCGTTATTCAACTTTAGGGTCTCATCTGATCATTTCTTTCTATTCATACATTCGGTTTAGGTGGTTCAACCCCCCAATGACTCGATTTCAAGCCTTAGTTTTAGTCCGAAGGCTAATCACCTGATCGCAACTTCATGGGACAATCAGGTCTGCTTTCTATTGTTTTTATTACGTCTACTTCTTTTTTATGATTTCTGAAACCTCAGTAATTCGTGTTTCTTTGTTCTGAGTATGGTTGAAAATGTAGTTCTCAGACTTTCATGTAACTGCTACTGATTTTGCAGGTGCTGTGTTGGGAAATAATGCGGAATGGCAATGCTTTAGCAAGCACTCCCAAGGCTTCAATATCTCACGATCAGCCGGTAACAAAGAAAAAATACATTAGAATATATTTTTTCTTCTATTTTTTTTTTCTTTTGTGGCAGAATCTCGAGGCTTAATGGTCATTAATTTATTAATTGTTTTCTGGGTAAGGTTTTGTGCTCAGCGTGGAAGGACGATGGTACTACCGTCTTTTCTGGGGGGTGCGACAAGCAAGTAAAAATGTGGCCTTTACTTTCTGGCGGTCAGGCAGTCACAGTGGCTATGCATGATGCTCCGGTCAAAGATATTGCTTGGATACCAGAGATGAACCTCTTGGCAACAGGAAGCTATGATAAAACCTTAAGGTAATAACGTGTTTCATTCAAGTTTAATCGGCATCGTCTTAGTTTTCCTATTTGATATCGAATTTCCTATTGAACTTGTCACATTGTCTCAATAAGCCTTAAAATAGGCCTCAATTTTCCCCTTGAACTCGTCAAATTGCCTCATTTATTCTGTTCTTCATTAAATATGACATCTGATAAGTTAAAGCCATGTGGGAGGACAAGCGAACTGAATGAGGTTGCGTATGGGTTAAATTTGGACAGAATTGTCAGATAGGTAATAGAGATAGAAAATGAGAAAAATGTGACAGGTTCAGTGGCAATTGAAAGAAAGTTCAAGGGGCCAACTGAGACAATGCGACAAGTTAAGGAGACAAATTGATACAAAAAGAAGTTCAAGGGGGCAAGTGATAATTATCTGTATTCATGTCTAAGCGAGAGGAAAGAGAAGATAATCTCAGATTGCTGAGGTTGAATTGGAATTATAGCGGGGAACAGGAGATTATTCTCTTCCCCTAGGTGCTCATGTTCAAGCTTAGAATTTATTAACCCGGTATTACCGTGTGATTTCTGTAGAATGTTCACTTTTTAAGTTCTGTGCACTCGCTCTTCAATCGTCTGTAATCATAATCCTGTTTGTGTGAGTTCTTTGCTCTAACTGGAAAATTATGTTGCTTTTCAGGTATTGGGATACGAGACAAGCAAATCCAGTTCATAAACAGCAACTTCCGGAACGTTGTTATGGACTTTCCGTGAGATATCCACTGATGGTTGTTGCCACTGCTGATAGGAATATAGTTGTCTTTAACTTGCAGAACCCTCAGGTAATCCACTTTCACTTCATTTTGGTATTTAATTTAATTTGTTATGATATTTTCATTTTCTATCAAAAGTGAAGAGGAGGAGAGACTACGAACAGAAACACTGAAATAAATCATAATAAAAGAATGTAATAAACGCTAACAGATTTATAAATAGAGAAAATAACACTTTTTGGGACATTTATGTTAAATCTCGTTTCTATCTACTCGAGCATTGGCTTTGAATTGGTAAAATACTTCTCTTTCAATACTTGCAGGCTGAGTTCAAGAGAATTATGTCACCATTGAAGTATCAGACGAGATGTGTTGCTGCATTTCCTGATCAGCAGGGTTTCTTGGTAACGATTGTTCTCTTAAATTTTAAAGATTTCTTAGTATGAAACGTTAATTGGTCCTGCGTATAAGTTATTTCTTTACTTCTCATATTTGTTGATAGTGTATGTAAAAAATATACAGTAGAGAGAAATTGGTTTGTATATCATGAGTTTTTCAAATTGCACCACAATCTTTGAAGAGAAGTAGGGAGGGCATTTTGAAGCGTATTTAAGAATATCTAGATTTATCAATAATACTCTGTAAAATATGTAGAACTAATGGGAGCGTATTACTATTAGAATACCTAGAATAAATGAGAATATTTTAGAACTTTCATACTAATATTCTAGAATAACTAGACATAGAATAGAAAAAGAAAAAAAAATAAATCTAGATTATTCCAAGTTCATATTGATATTTTGATAATTCCACGTCAAAATCCGAATGCTCATCACTGTTTCCCAAATTATATGTTTCTGGTATTTCAAAATATAATTTTGAGAAAACAATGCTTCCAGGTTGGCTCAATCGAGGGTAGAGTGGGTGTTCATCACTTAGACGATTCACAGCTAGCCAAGAACTTCACTTTTAAATGCCACAGGGATAATAACGTCGAAATATACTCTGTCAACTCTCTGAATTTTCATCCGGTAAGCTCTTATATCGCCAATATGTAATGTTCCTGGCCGTAACTCGTTAGACCATTTGTATTGATCCCAACTACATACTTTTGATTATTGATCTAAGATTATCGAGGAAAATTTGCTTTCGAGGAAAAGTTGCTAGTCTTACTCCGATTTAGACAATTTTCTATTGGAAATTGTCTTCAATTCAACATGACCCTTTGTATCGCTTTTGACCATATTTTTGGTATCTATGCTTTCAGGTCCATCACACTTTCGCAACTGCTGGCTCGGACGGCGCTTTTAATTTCTGGGATAAGGACAGCAAACAGAGGCTTAAGGTGTTGTTTTGATGTCTTTTTAGCTTTTTCTTATTTCAGAACATTCTATTTATTTGCGGTGACTAGTGGTGTTAATATGGTATCCCGGAATCAGGAATTTCCGGTTCTGGGACAAAAAAAAAAAACGGAATTGGTACCAAATTAATTCAATTACTATATGTTTCTTTGTTAGGCAATGACAAGGTGCAGTCAACCAATACCTTGCAGCTCGTTCAACCACGACGGATCACTATATGCATACGCGGTATGTGAGGATTTTTTTTTTCCTTCATTTTATTCATTAAACATTGAGATATATTCAACTTAAGACCAATTTAGAAAATATAATCTTAATTGGTTCCTCTAAAATAAGTAAAATAACACAGCTATACAAATAGAATTACTAATTACCTATTTCTAGTTAATTTCAACCTGACTTCATATAACGAAAACACCTTTGGCGGTAATGGGTTCTTGGTATCATAGTCTTTCTCTTTGGATGCAATGAACGTTGGGGAATTAGTTTCATTAAGGGCAATATTCTATCTGAGGACTCAACATTGCCCGGATCGTTGCATCATTGTATTTTTTTCTGTGAACGATGTACAAATATACTAAACACTTCATTTTTCTTCCCCCCGAAAGAGAAATACTAGCAACGAAAGTTCATGCAATTAAATTTCTTAGCACCGTTGTGTTTTCTGTTCTATCTAAATTTCCTAGTACATTAGTTCACATGCGTGTGTTCTGTTAACCATTGTCCCTAAATAGAAGAAAGTAGCATTTTAAGTTGTCTTCTTCTCGGTTTTAGGTGTGCTATGATTGGAGCAAGGGAGCAGAAAATCACAACCCGACCATTGCAAAACCCCATATTTACATCCACATGCCACAGGTAAGAGTTTTGGTTCGGTTTTAGCTTCAAAATTTCCAACTACCTTATTTATTAATGAGCCGAAAACACAAGAACACAAAATTGAAACTTTTCGTTCACAAAATTCAGGAATCCGAGGTCAAAGGCAAGCCCCGAGCCGGAGCCAGTGGAAGGAAATGAGCATGAAGCTGCTTATTCACTCATCCTGTTACGATTGGTTATTTTGCGTTTGTACATGGATTTAGTGTTCCCCAGGCACGCGGGTGTTGATTTTGGATTAAAACCTTAGGTTAAAATTCCACATCTGTTTTTGTGTAGCGATTCGGGAAATTTTGGCTCTGTTAGTTTAGCCAGCATTTCATTAAGTTCGTTAGTGTGTTCTCTCTCTGCAGTTAATCCACTAGTCACTAGAGTTGTTCAGTCACCTTATGGAAAATTTTGAAACATATTTTTGCAGTTCATTATGTTTTGATAGGTTGTTATCCACCAAAATATTCCCCAAAGACGAACACGAAAACGAAAAAAAAATAAAAAATCCTTTTGAATATTCTCAATCGATTCACATGCTTGTTGTGCAAAAATAATTTAAACAATAAATCATTGTTGTGTCTTTACACCTAGAGTTGATTAATAGAATTTGAATATAAATTAGGCCAAACCAAAGTACGAGTATAAGATTGTCGTATCACGTCGACATACGACGACCTACCTTGTCATATATCACAAATCAAATTCCTCATTTTGGTCACAACTCAATACATTACATTTCAAGTTTAAATTGCAAATAAACTCTTATATTAAAACAGAATAAACATGGATACCTTTAATGTATATATATTTGTCGAGAACTTTACAGCACATTTATTTTTTTATTAAAAAAATAGACGGGATAAATTAAAATAAATCAAATTATACAACTAGAAAAATTAAAATAATGGATACATCCAATGGGCCCGTTTGGCACAGCTTAATTTTTACAAAAAATATTTTTAGTTTTAGTTTAAAAAACAAACGGTTATTAAAAAAAAAAAACTAACAGGTGTTTGGTTAATTGTTTGTAAAACAGTTGTTGCTGGTAACAAAAACTAATTTAGCGTTTGGTAAAAAAAAAATTATTTAGGCTAAATAGACTAAAATCGTATTTTTGTTTTTGGAAAAAACCAAAAGCTACGAATTCTAGCTTTTAAGATTCATGTACAAAAATTTAAAATCGATTTTGTGTTTTTTGGAAAAACAATTTTGCCAAACACCTGAAAAGCGGTTTAGTTTATTTTAAAAACAAAAACAGGGTTAAATAAGCTGTGCCAAACGCACCCAATATATACCATGGTTTTAAATATCGCGGCATATCGTCGATATATCCACGACATGCCTCTAAAATGAGATATGCGGTACGATATTCCAAATAAATCGCTGTCGTTTTCGGATTTATCGCGATATGTCCTTCGATTTTCCGTAAAAATATCTTTTTCGGTTAAGCCTAAAAACGTGGATAAAGTGCTCGATTTTCCAAAAAAAACCTAGTTTCATAACCCTTTCCTAATTTGCTTGCTGATTTGGGGGAAATTAGTATTTTTAGGGTTTGTGAAATATTTTTAGGGGAAAATCGCAACGTATGTTCGAGATTTACGTTTTATGTTTAGGGTTTGTTAAATTTTCAACTTGTATGTTAAACTTGATGATTATCATTTGTTACGGTTTCGGACTATTATGTTCATATTTCTAGTTCGTACTCTATGTTTGTATTTATGTTAGTATTTCGTACTTTAAGACTTTATTATGATGCCTATTTTATTGTTCTATGTTATGTTGACACTTGACATTATGTTATATTCTATGTTTGTGACTTTGTGTAATATTATGTGTTTTCATAATATTATGATTTATGAATGTGTTTTATTTATTAAATATGTAATTTAGAAACTATCTATCATATATATAAATATATGATTGAAATACTTATAATATTTTTCGAAATATCCGTCGATATTTCGATCGGCAAGCGATATATCCGTGAAATAATGCGATATTATTGGCAAGCGATATATCTTTTTCTTCGGATTTATCCATTGGCATGCCTGTCGGCAAGCGATATATCCGTAAAATGGAGAGTGTGAAACGATATCGATATCGATATTTAAAACCATGATATATACTATTTAGTATTAACCTTTCATATATAAATATCTATATATACACAAAAGAAAAAATGTCATTATCCCTACGTTGTGAAGGTCAGACCATATATAGTTTTCCAGTGAAAATGATTAGCTGATCAGTTACCAAATATAAACATATATATTAATATATATATATATATATATATATATATATAGTATACAACAAGGTTCTAAATATCGATATCGATATCGTTTCACACTCTTCAATTTACGGATATATCGCTTGCCGAGAATATCGCATAATTTTGTGGATATATCGCATGCCGATCAAAATACCGGCGGATATTTCCGAAAATATTTTTATTATTTCAATCATATTTTTATATAGTTTCTAAATTACCAATTTAATAAACATGACACGTAATTATAGCCTAGAAAACACTCATAAATCATAATATAACACAAACACATAACATAAAAATCATACCTCGTAACATAATGTCGACATAACATAAAATAAGTTAGACATTATAATAAAGTCATAGAGTACAAACATAAATATGAAGCACGATTTTAAATGCTGATATCGATGTCGTTTCGCACTCTCTACTCTCTATTATACGGATATATCGATGTTTGCCGACGGATAAATGAGAATAAATGGATATATCGATTTTCTACGAATATCGTATCCCACTTCTCATTTTCTGGGCACGTCGTGGGTATATCGAGTACATATCCGGATATTTAAAACCATGGTATACAGTTACCAAAATAAACATATATATATATATATTATATGGGTGTGTGTAGAGTAGAGTGTATAATATAGAGCTTGGTCACTAAATTGGAAGGAGGTAGGAGGACAATCAAGAGCATAGATAGCGATGGCGATGGTGCTCGAAGGTGCGGCCATGGCGGTGGCCGTGAAATTCCCCTCCTTCCGAACCTCGCGCACTTCTCTGCGCTTCCGGGCTTTCACGGTCTCCGCCTCGGCCTCCGCTCCTGCCTCGCTCTCTCTCGGCCACGCCACGCGCCCCGACTTCCCTATCCTCCACCAGGTTTCTCCCCCTCCTCCACTCCCTCAGAATTGCTCTCTAGTGTTATATTAGCTTTCGATTTTGTGATTGTTTATGCCTGAAGAGAGAAAATTGCGGAATTTTCGGTGTATGTTCTTCAACTTTTGGCTTATCCAAGGCAATTTTTCCCTTTTTTTCTCGAAGAAATTAGGTTGAATTGTTTCGCTGTTTGGATAGATTCTCGGGAAATTGCACATTCGTGTTGGTAAGAAAAGAGAAAGCAAGTCTTTTTCGGTGAAAGGATTTTAGCGTGAAAATGTTTACTTTTTATTTGCTTAAGAGAAAAACATATACGAAAACTATGAAGAGAAGTAGACTCTCTTTAACATATACGAATTAACAAGATAATGTAGGTCAGATAATGACAATGTTCCTCGTGCATAAAGCGGATTGTAACTAACGATTTTCACGGCACTTACCCATTCTAGACAAACCAGCAAATTGGCCGACATTTAGTTGGTTAATCATTCTTTGTGCTTTTTCATTCTTACTAGCTGTTTCGGAAATTCTGTTTTTGGGTTCCGGTTTTTCATTGTAAATCATAATCTTTTCGCTGAAAGGATTTCAGTGTGTAAAAAAGTCTCGATTTTTAGTTTTCTTTTTTCTATGAGAAAAACAGATAAATATTGCTGCGATATTCTGCAGAAAACTATGAGGAGAATGAGACTCAACGTTAACGAATTAACTAGACATTCAACGTCAAATAGTAACACTAATACAATGTTCCTCAAATGTAAAGCAGATTGCAAACAACAATTTTCAAGACGGTTAATCATTCTATTGTAGTTAGAAAATTGTCAACATTTAGTAGGTTTATCATTCTTTGTGCTTTTTTGTTCTTAGTAGCTGTTTCAGAAATTTTATTTTTGTTGTTCATTGTTATTCAATACTGTGAACTGAATAAGGTTTTTGACTGTGTTCTTCGATTTCGGCAGGAAGTGAACGGCTCGAAACTTGTGTACTTGGACAATGCAGCAACTTCCCAGAAGCCTAAACCCGTGTTGAAAGCTATTCAAAACTATTACGAATCTTACAATTCAAATGTGCACCGTGGAATTCATTTTTTAAGGTATGTCGCCATTGATGATATCTGGCTTGAATGGGCTTTTTAAATATGACTTATTTATTCGGTTGCCTCCGTTTTCTGCTTTTGTGAAAATAGTGCTAAGGCAACAGAGGAGTATGAATTGGCCAGAAAGAAGATTGCAACTTTCATTAATGCATCGGATTCAAGTGAGATCATCTTCACGAGGAACGCTACAGAAGCAATAAATCTGGTCGCCTATTCATGGGGCCTCCAAAATTTAAAACCAAATGACGAGGTGTGCCTTTCATTTTTTTTATTTTTTTTATTTCTTGTGTAGATTTTCTTCTATTTTCTATGAGAGGAGGCAACTTGATTTTTCCCAGGTGAAGAATACCTTTTTTCGGGTTTATCATTAATAGATGTGTGTGATCTGAAGATGAAACAAAGCAAAAATAGGGTCAATATCTGTTGAGCTAAAAGTCGTGCTTTGCGTTTGTCTGACATCCTTTTTTTTTCACAGATCATTCTTACCGTTGCTGAACATCACAGCGCTATTGTTCCCTGGCAATTCATAGCTCAAAAGACCGGTGCTGTTTTGAGATTTGTGAGCTTAAATGAATGTGAAGTTCCAGATATTAGCATGTTAAAAGAATTGATGTCAACAAAGACGAAGCTTGTAGTCGTGCATCATGTCTCGAATGTCCTTGGTATGTGCTTATGTGCCTTAATAGTACTTTATTATGATTATTATTTCTTTGCCCACGTTCATGGATATTTTTTATTAAATGTTTGTTTGGAATTTTTCGTGCATTTTCATAAATCTCTCGTTGTCTTGAAGTAGAACTTTGACTTGGGCTTTTGGAACGGGCCAAAACCGGGGTTTGGGGCTCAAATCCCACCCCTAGATACAGCCCTTTTCATATTTCTTTTTCATTTTTGATGTAGCTTCTGTTCTTCCTGTTGAGGATATCGTGACTTGGGCTCATGAAGTCGGAGCAAAAGTGCTCATCGATGCTTGTCAGAGTGTTCCGCACATGGTGGTTGATGTTCAGAACCTCGGTGCCGATTTTCTTGTCGCCTCCTCTCACAAGGTTTGAATGCTGCTTAACTTTACTGAATTCTTTTGTTTATTGGAAAGTATTTCAAGCTAAGAAAATGCATCAGATGTGTGGGCCTACAGGCATCGGATTCTTGTACGGGAAGAGTCATATTTTATCTTCTATGCCTCCATTCTTAGGTAAGTTAAATTTGTTTAGAAGTTACGATGGAAAATTGGTTTCAAATTTCATACTTTGTTCTCATGACGAACAGATTCAGCAGTTAAATATATCATTTAACTTTATTGCCGTTTTGTAGGCGGTGGAGAGATGATCTCCGATGTATTTTTAGATCACTCCACTTATGCAGAACCACCATCAAGGTTGGTGAATTTACTCGGAAATATTATTTAATTGACTTGTCATTGTAAATCAC
Source organism: Parietaria judaica (assembly GCA_954871525.1). Lineage (NCBI taxonomy): Eukaryota > Viridiplantae > Streptophyta > Magnoliopsida > Rosales > Urticaceae > Parietaria > Parietaria judaica. Next base: position 25,680,051 of record OX940860.1, on the reverse strand, counting down.
CCTTCAAAATATAAATCAGATTTGAGGCTGGAACACCGGCAATTGGAGAAGCAATAGGATTAGGAGCAGCAATTGATTATTTATCGGCGATCGGTATGCAGAAGATACATGATTATGAGGTTAGTTAAATTACTCTATAATCTTTTAGCTAGATGAGGCTAAAATAAGCTTCATTCACTTCATGTTGATATGTGGAAAGCTTTCCTCTTTAGAATTACAGGAAATTAGGTGTAAATTAGTTAACGTTCCCGTGTCACTCTCACATAAATATTTTTATCTTGATCGATTGAATGAAAATAATTATTTAATAAAAATTAAAAAAAAAATCTGTAATTATGTGACAATGACACTTGTCCTACAAGTTAACATTAACTGTAAATGGAAAATAATAATTTTTACCAACATTCTATACTTTTTCCGCTAAATTTTTTGGGAACACACCGCCCCAGTTGATCTAAGATTGGTACTTCTTCTGAAAACATCCCTAGAATTGAATATGATATTCTTAGCATATTTCTTCACCCAAAACTGTACCTTTTATCCATCTTCAGCTCAAATGTTGGGATTTTGGTTACACAGGTGGAGCTGTCGGATTATTTGTATGAAAGCTTAAGATCGGTCCCTGGTGTTCGTATTTATGGTCCTGCTCCTGCAGCAAACGCTCACCGCGCTGCACTCTGTTCGTTCAACGTTGACAACATTCACCCGACAGATATCGCCACTTTTCTGGATCAACAGGTAATATTCGTGCTTCTTCTAATATAAAACCCTAATAAATGTTGTCGCATTCCCATCTAACTAATTTCATCCAATTTTGTTTAAAAAATTAATCCCGTTTTGTTGAAAAATCAATTTTTTAGTACCAATATTGACAAGTGGTGGTGCCGGTTTGACCAAATTTTCCGCATTTCGTTAAAAATAAAATTGTCATTACAAAAGAAACAAATTTTTAGTTCAAAGTTTAACAAGTAATAATGTCAGTTTTACCAATTTTACCGCATTTCGCGGGAAAAAAAAAGGTCCTAATTCTTGGTACCAAATTTGACTAGTGTCGGCTCCACCAATTTAATTACATGTCTATAAAAACCAAATTTTCAACAAACGAAAATCACAAGTGGTCCACCAGTTTTACTTTTTTTCATTGCATTTTGTTGCAAAAAAAAAAAAAAACAACAAATTTCATATTACTAGTTTTATCATACGTGGTAGACCCGTTTTACTAATTCCCCCTTATGAACACCAAATTTTCAGTTCCAAACTTTTTGTAACACGGTTTTCGGATAAGTTTTTGTATAGCTCTAGTTTTATCATACGAAGAAAGTCCTCAAACCGTTCATGAATTGTTATTAATTAATGTGTAAAAAAATTCAGCATGGGGTGGCAATCAGGTCGGGCCACCACTGTGCGCAGCCGCTCCATCGGATTTTGGGAATAAACGCAAGCGCACGTGCGAGTCTTCACATCTACAACACCAAAGAGGATGTGGATTTCTTCATTCACGCCCTCAACGACACAGTCAGCTTCTTCAATTCTTTCAAGTAAAAACCCAACAATTCTCCAAAAGATCTCTTGTATATTATGTATTTTAGTGTCGTTTGGATTAGGATCGGTTTTTATTATATTATGTGCTTTGAATAATTTCTTGCATTTTCTGTAATCGATAGCAATAAATATGTATTGAATTATAACCTTGATAAATTAATAATAACGGGACGAAAATAATTTATTATATTATCGATTATTCCTTTAGCACGTTGGTCCGGAGTTGGGCCCGACACACTTGAAATCTACATCTAAACTGTATAACTAATTACTTAGAAAAGACTAATTTTATTGGGCTTAAATGTTGAGCTTGATTTATCAGTATTACCATGCATGCTAGAAATTGTTAATTTATACTTTCTTGTTTTGTTGGTCATAATTAAACGAGAGTTTTGATGTTTAATCAAATAAGTGGAGAAATTTATTGTTTTCTAATTATTAAATGATACGATATGATTTTTAAAGCAAATTTTAATGAAGTGTAACATTTTCAACGGAGAAAAAATAATATACAAGACTTTAAGGAGTTAAATTTAATTTATTATTCTCAAAAGGGTGAAATAGATAGATCAGTATTTTCAAAATTATATTGATGATATATTCTTTTTTGAGGAATAATATTGAACCTTAAATTAAATATTAAAAAATATTGACAAATGTACTTGTGTTTAGGCAAATGTATCTTACATTTTTACGGCACTTGAGTATATCGGTAGTCATGAAACGGAACTTGTATATATGAGTGTTACTTTTGCTTAAACTTGAATATATTTTGTTGCCCACATTTTATAACCCTAATTGAACAAGTATAAACCAAGTAATCTCGACGATGATTAACCTTCAACGGCGAGATCTGAGACGGGTTTAGTATGAGATTAGACGAGCAATTCAAATCTAATGAGCAGCACTCCCTACAATCCGGTCATATTCATCTCGCAAGAAAGCTTTAAAAGGCAGAAGATACCACGACGACATACTCCATTTTGTGTAATTATTTTCATTCATTGTAAGAAACAATCGTCAAAGAAAAAGACTTAACCAACTACTAGTTCAGGTGAGCCTCTACAAAATCATGGTATCATTCACTTATTCGGATAAATCCACGCGTAAAATATCTATTGAGCAACTTACCCACGTATAACAAAAGATCGGGAATCATATGGCAAAAAATATATCGGATTTTCTCATTTCATGTGCGACTGGCAGAGTGATTTATCACGTCAACAAAACTAACGTCGAAGCGGAACAAATTCGTTTACTGTTTTCAGACAAAACAACAATGCTCATCTCCTATTTTATGTAAGTACTAGATCCACTTGTATGTATATAGATTCTAAGCCAATTGTGTATGCTTGTGAATAGTTTGTAATTGTTTGACAAAATTGATGCTGACTACATTTTCCCCACAACAGTACACGGGAAAACAGATCCGCCGAGTACGATACACAAACCACCAAATCATCGCCTTTTAATCATGCCGAGAAAACAAGGTTAGATTTAGGCCGTTGTAATTCCGAGATGTTCATTTTTCTTTCTTGGCCAAAGCCTCCCCTTTGCACTCACTACCAGCAGCAACAACAAAGCCTGCTCCAACCTGAAAAAACATAATATATCAAAGAGCATTACATGATAGACACCATATATTGAGTGAACGTCCGAGTTTATTCATGCATTTCCGTACTTTGATAAGACCTATCAAAGGCGAAAAATGTACCATTGGGTCGAACAACTAGCGGGTTGGGCCCTCAGGAGTGAGCATTAAATTTAATGCGTTAGGATTTATTTTTCGTCTTTTAATTCCGACAACTCAATTATATAAATTTATGACTCAGTCATTTTAAGTTAAGTTATTGGAATTAGAAAAGCCCGGCATTAAGAAAAACCGGTTGTAATTGGTGGCCTACATATAAATGGGTCCCTTTTCAATAATGATCAACCAATCATCTTAATTCTAAATCTCATCAAAGTGATGGGAGGTAAGATTTGTGCGAGATTAGCGCTTAGTGAATGTTCCGGTTCTGTTACCACAGCTCTTGTCACGAGATCACCATCGCGAGTCGTATCCACAGATAATGGTTAGATTGTTTTGAATTTAAATAGAAGAAGTATCATTTGTGACATTGAATTTTGACTTCCACGTTTAAGTATATAAGTAAAAGTGAAAACTTTACTTGGCAATCTTTTAGCACAACACGCTCTTGAAGCTGTACGTTGCTGCAAATAACCGAGCCTTGAATTGAACAACCATCCGCAATAGTGACGTGATTCATGACGATTGAATTAACAATCTGCGAATTCCAAAAATATATGTATTAAGAAAATTTAGAAAGCGCTTGAGATAATTGTTCATATTATGATAACATATAATAAAGGAATTTTACTACCATTAAATATATATATATATATATATAATATATATATTTACCTTTACATTAGAACCTATCCGACAGTGACGGCCAATGACAGATCGCTTTACACTGCACTTATCACCCATTTGAGAACCTTCCCCGAGCATACAAAATGGTCCGACCTAAAATTGTACAAAACAGTAATGATCTGATGTAAATATCTATTGTAAATTGTAATGGCCTAAATTTCCCAAGTTTTGGCCACGTATATTTATAATTCAAGTTTTAAAACTCGCTCACAGTTGTTTTCGATCCAAGCTCAGCCGAAGGATGGATGATATTGTTCTGGGCAGAGAAAGAATAGCCCGACAAATTCCTCGCCTCTCCGATAACCTGACAAAATTTTCCGTATGCATTCAGAAAATGAACTTGGAAAAAAAAATCTTCGGATAATGAATAGAAGAGAAAGCATTTTTAGAGTACTGACGTCTCGGTTAATGTCGTTGAATGCTTGGATGGAGTTTAATCTAGTGCAGTAATGGCTGCTGCTAGCAATATAAACGCAGCATTTATGGGTCCTCCGAACCAGTTCTGAGCCATTGGGACCCAAAGCGTAAAGTTGATGAAAACTTGGTTTGGATGCATTAGAGAGTATCTGGGTCTGCAATAATTGGTTATTCCGGGAACCGATCTTCTCGTTGCCGTTTTCTTCTGGTGGAGGAGATCCATTTAACAAGACTTCTGACCTCTAATATGATGAAAGAAACAAGAATAACTTTAGAGATCTCTAGAAAAAATATTTGAGCTCTAGTTTTTCACGAATAAAATGCTGTAATTTTGTATTCATATGATGTTGGTTAAATTATATAAATTTATCTTTCTAAATTAACCCAAAAAAAATCAGGAATTAATGCCTATGAATTAATAGGGGTGAAACCAGGACCGGAAACCGGAATTTTGAAAATTTTTACTCTTGGTACTGGGGCCGTAAAAAATGGTATTTTACCGGTTTTAAACCGGGAAACGTAAATACAGGTGTAGAACCCATAAATAACGGTTTGCACCATGATTTTACTGGTTTTTATAACAAACATATTCTAGCATATAAATTGAACTATATTACCGGTAGAAAAGAAAGAAAAAAACGCAACCGGCACCAAAGTTTCACCCATACTGGCTATGAATACAGAAATTATCAGAATAAAAAAAACCACTAAGCACACTAATTAGCTATATATAATTAACTAAATAACTTATTAACAACAAACTCCTAGAATTCTACAATAGCGAACTATGTTGCAGAGACAAACTAAACATACCAACTGGCTTCGGACAAGATAAGGCAATACATCTCGCCTCAGACTATGAAAAGTCTCCTTCTGATCCAGAACCTCTTGCAGAGCAGATCTGTGACGTAATCAAGATATCTCTCAGGCGTGTGATAAGGAAAATTAAATGCGTAGTTATAAAGGACAAGGGAAAAAAGAGAAGAAAAAAAAAACCTCTTAAATGCGTATAAATGAGCATCCATAAGATCTGATCGAATTTCCATCTACATGAAGAGTGAGAAATAAAAAATTCCACACAGGTAACGGCTAAAATAAGCAGAAAACTACGTGATCAATTTTCTCTTCCTCCTTCGGTACACAAGTACCGGAGGCTTATCGGATAGTTATTTGAAACGCACAGCATGGCCAATGGCTAAAAATACCTGCCCAACCGCCCGGAGTATGCTCTTTTGAACTCGAATATCCTTTTCAAGTTCTGCTCCTAATGAGAGTCAAAGTTCGCTAACTAAGAAACATGTAGTTAATATATGCAAAAATAAATTTTGAGTTCTAATCTAACCTGATGCAATGTACAGTAAGAACTGTTTTGTGGGGTCCAAGCCAATCAGATTGTGGCGCCCGGGTTTCTTGGTTTTGTCCTTTCCAGAAGAAGAACCCGACTCTAGAGGCCCCGATACAGGATTAGAGCACAGCATTGCTGTCACCACTGCATCATGTCGTCTGTGAGCAGCAGCCACTGCACCGGGAGGAACATCAGAGACAATATCACCACTCACAACCTGAAGCAGCATCAAAAACGTCATCAGCAACGCAGAAGCACCTTTGGTGAACAAAAAAATACAGCAGACATTGACTCAGACCAGAATGTCTTTAGCCGTCAGATGATGTGCAATCGCTCGGAGTGCACCTGCTGTTCCGACGTCCTCAGGCACTGCAGCAACCTTTCAGTACATACAAAAACAATTAGAAAAAAAAATTGCATTAATCAAGAGCGATCCGATTCCATGTTGTAGCTTGAGATTAAAGATGATTATCCTATTAATCTGAAAACATTACTTCTTATACTAGTATTACTAAATACAAAAAAATCATAATTACTTACACTAACTAGTCCCTATACATAAATCTACTTTCCAGCTAATTATAATTACACATCAACTATGCGGGCATAATTAATTTTTTACGACCGTTGTATCCGAGTATAACTGACTTATAACCATGGGTACCTGGCATTATCGACCGGGAGACTACCCTAGTGGCCCCAATTGTTGCGTCCAAGGGAATCAAACATGTGATGTGCAAGATCCCAAGTATCGCCCTTCCCACTAGACCAACCCCTTAGGGTTATGCGGAACTAATAATTGCAAACTAATCCCTAACTTTCATATTTCTACAAGTTAAAACCCCAAATTATATACTGTAGTATAACAGATTAGCAGCAAAACCTTAACCAATCTGTAATAGGCCAACAACCACATTCATGGACACTCATAGAATCTCTCTTGTATGGAGCAAACCCAAATGATCATATATCATGAACAATCGCAACCGCAATTCGTAACCAAACTCGAACAATCTCAACAAACCTAAGAGCACAAGAACTCCCGGTAGAGAATCACCTCGACGTGTAGACGATCGACATAAGCTCCCGAAATCCAGCCCCCGACCCGAAGCGCGGCGTCCTCGCCTTCCACCACCTACAAAAACCGAAACCGAAACCAAACGATTCCCATCACAACAAGCATTTCGAGAGAAATTGAGGGAAATGATAATGGAGCACGAGGCGAGAATGCGCACGACGATGAGATCTTTGAGGTTGCTGAGCTCGAGGAGCTCGAGGACGTAGGAGAGGACGGGGCGGTTGGCCACCGGGAGAAGCGCCTTGGGAACTTCCTGCCGAATTGAGCCAGTGATCAGTCGGAGAAGTGGCTATCGGAAAACCTGCAGAGAGAGAGAGAGAACCTTGGAGACGAGAGGGACGAGATTCTTGGAGGCTCCTCCGGCCAAGACGACCACCTGGAAATCCATGTCTGTCTGACCTGCAACTTCCGAGAGGGGTTTTGCCCGGAGAGAGAGAGAGAGAGAGATGGGCTTGGCCCAAGACACGTACGAGGCCTTTTCAGAGAAACTAGAGGGATTTACTAAAGGAAAAAGTAAATAATAGCGGCGTAAGTATGTAATGTTTTGTTTTGTTTTTGGCTCAATTTTTAAAAAAATTAAAGTTTTTTTTTTTATGTCTATTGTTTTTTTATTTTCAAAAACTAATCTTAGACTCCGGCCAGTATTAGAAAATAAAAATTTAAAATCTTAGACTCCGGTCAGCATATTGTAGAAGTGAAATGTGTCCGAGAATTAACGAAACTTTCAAAATTGTGTTAGATCGATTGAAAGGCGGGATGGAATTTTGAGGAGAATCAAAATAGTGAACATCGGGAACTTCGACCATGAAAAAAATGAGTTTATTCTTAAAACTTATATATTACACACTTGATTACTTTTAATCTTAATACTTTTTGCATAAAGAATCGAGTTGGTGATATATTTTGACTATATATAACGAATCCCAAAGATGATATATTGATATATCCCTAGCGTCGATATTTCGTGTCGTTTAGAAATATAAATGTCGTTTTAGGATTAGTTGAGCCAATGTTGTAAGTGTACTTTAGAGAATTAGTTGAGTCAATGTTTTTAATTGTCTTTTTAGAGGTTAATTGAGTTCATTAGGTTTTAATCTTCTCACCCTATATAAGGGAGTCATGTTAATGAAAAAAGGTAACCAAGAATCAATCACAAGACTTAGTCTCTCCAGAGGAGAGATTATGTTTTGTGAAGGTTAGCGAAAAAGTGTTTGTGTGTTCATTGTGTTCTTGTGTGCATGTTTTTTATTCCGAGACTCGATCTTGGCTCGTATCATATATACATTATATTCTTATAAGATAAATACACAGAAACACAATTTCTTCTTCTTACACTTTCAATCAAGCCTATGGTTCATCAGAATTTGGATGTTCCAAATACAATTGCACACAAAGTGGCTCACTGCTCATTGACTTTATTGGAGTTATCAAAGGAGGTTGTTGCCATTGCTTTGTATCTGTAGGAATCCACATCCCCGAGTCCTTGCTCGTGCTCGCCGAAGGAAGGGACCTAAAGTAACCCATTATTTCCCACCCGGAATCTGCAAAAACGATTACTTCTCTCAGAAAAACTGATACGAGAGTAAGATAGAACGTAAAAGCAATTCAAGCAATGAAAAAGTAAACACGACTGATATCACGGACGAACAATTTCAGAAGCTCGAACGGAAAGTATGAAAGTGCAGTTAACTTGGGCTAATTATAGAAGATTCGAGCGTGTGGGCTTTATTATATTATGTCTAAACAAGTATTTAATTGCGATTAATTAACCTAAGGGTGAATTGTGTTCTTTTATTTGTCCTCTCAATTCAATGATATTGTTGATATTTAAAAATGCTAAAAGATCTTGTTGAATAGGATTAACAGTTAAGGTTTTACTCTGAGACAAAGGTCTTGTGAGTGGTTCCGAGGCCGAAATCTTGATCAGAAACGACTTGAGAGAGAACTCCAAGTCGGCTTCTTTCACCCTCGAGCCATGGGACTGACTCAACCCGAGCTTGAACACGAATCTCTCTGTTGGGACTTTCTCGGCGTTGAAGATGATGACTGCCACTCTTTCGACCAAACCCTAAGCTCGTAAACAAGACAGTTTTCAGTATTCACTACATTTCTAGGAAACAAGGAACAACAATTTTCTCAACCATGAACTGATCTGAACACAGTGTTTGAAAGAATCAGGTAAACCGGTTTACAAACATGGCGTACTAGATTTTTTCTATTGCCCGAACACATTTGGCTTCTCTATAGCGTGTGATCTCTTGTTCTTGATTCAATTAACAGAAAATTAGTTAAAATCAATGTTAGATTGGGAATTACCACAATTAAGAACACTTTTTAACCCACAAAAGTTTACAATGCCTTGTCACTTTTCATAATATCTCCTAAGAAAATGCAATGTATTCATAGAATAGAAAATAATCCAAAACAAAAGCAAAAAGAGAAAACCTGTACAGTGAAAGGAATAAGACCCCAAACCCTAGTCGGCAAACAAAAAAAAATTGGTTTTCACTAAGTTACTTTGCACATCGCTCGAAGAACAATTCTGCGAAACAAAAGAACAACATTACGCGGAAAAATCTTCCACAATATCTCCTAGCATAGTAATTGCAATTATATACCTAGAATATAAAAACTTGAAGACAATAATTCCTAGAAGAAGCAAAGAGCAAACCTTTTGAATGAAAGGAAGAAGACCCAAAACAGAAGAATGTATGTAATCTCTTAGATCTGGGTGGAGAGCCCTCTGAACCACCAAATTCATATACCTTCTTCTTTCAAAAGCACCTGTAAAACCAAGGATATTTATATAAGTATCCAGTATATATATATATATTTTTTAGCGGCAATAGTACACAAATATCTTAAGATAGTGTCGAGTTCTAATTGGGTCTAATATCGCGATAACATCTGTTAAGCTAGAGACAGACGTAGTTTAATAATAGTGTTGAATAAGCGGGTCCCTCATATAACAAACCTTAACTGGACATGAGCGAAATTGGACCTCGACATTGTTTTGTTGCCTTTGGGTATTATTGCCCCTAAAAAAAGAGATTAGGAATATGCGGGTGCACTTAGTCTCTAAAAAAAATAGGTGCATGTATCCCTAAAATAAGTAAACAAATTCACACCCAATGGAACAGAAATTAACCAATTGTGAAGCTTAGCACTGTTAATTTAAAAGCAGAGAAATTTCCTCAATTAGCAGAAACTGAACCCACAAAACACAGATGAGTAAAAAGCAGACAAAAGTGATTTTCTAAGCAAGGAATTGCGAGAAGGAAATCGAACCAGAGGGGTAGATTCCTTTGAGGAAAACGATAGAAGTGATTGCCACTTCCAAGAACTCCACCACAATCCCAGCGGTGCCTACTTAACCATTTCGTTTTCAGTCTCAATGAAAAATCTGAGGAATAATCGATTGAAAGAGCAAACCTTGAGATTGCTTGTCTCTGCGATCCATTTACCCGCAGACTTGGGTGTTGCAAAAAATGGATCCAAGTTTTTTAAACTTTGAAAACATTTACCCGCTGCATCTCGGCCCGAGATAGATAATCATTTTCAGCACTTCTAAAACGTTTTTTTCTTTTAAAAGGTATCAGCCCGCTGCCAGCCTCAGCCAAGGCTCGGGTAGGCCCGTGCGGGCCCGAGCCCTCAAAACTTTGGCCCGGGCAGGCTGCCCACAGTGGGCCCGCCCCGAAATGCCTAGGTTTAGTTTATGAGGTTTTTTTTTTATATATATAAATAAAATAAGAGAAATTGCACCAAATAGCCAAATTGAAACTTTGGTTTTGCAAAATAGCCAAAGTTTGGTTAATTTTGTAAACTAGCCAATTAACATGAGGTGGCATAATTAATTCAAATTTTAATACTAAAATACCCTTTAATTAATCAATTTCGTTTATTATTTTCGTAATTAATTAAATTAGTAATTAACATTATCCCACAAATCATGGTAACTGATTACTTATTAATTTAATTAAAAAAGAAAAGAAAAAATAATAATACAAATCAGCTCCCTTAATTACACGTTTAAATCATTAAACGTGAGACCAAATCTGTCCTATTATTTAGGATAGTAAATCGTGCAAGGTCAAATGATACAGCTCCATTTTTTTTTTCAAAATCAACGTAAAATAAGGAAGCTGAGAACGTTGGGTTTTCTCCAGAACAGAATTGCAGATTTTTCTTCCCGTCCAGCCCAGCTCATCGATCATTCTCCCCCCGCCGAGCAGCTCATTCCGCCCCCTTCATCGTGTCGCAGTCATAGCTTCACACGATGGAACCAGCAGAGCATTGCTCCATTTTTCAAGCAATGTCAAACCAAATTGTCAATTGGAATGAAAATCGTGATCTTCATGTCTCAAACGCTGGTAATCATTGTTTCTTGTTAAAGTTTACGTTTTCTGTTTTTTTTTTGATACCAAAGTCATTATTGTATTTGATATATGCAGATTTTATTTCCTATGATGAAGAACTGATTATGCAAAGAAGCAGCTTTACGAATACTATAACCACGAAACCAATCACAACTATTGCTTCCGGTAGTCAGACTTTGTCAATCCTTGAATCAGGTATTTACGTGTTTATTTAATGTATTCTATGTTAATTCACGTATATTCGTGTTTATTTTCTCTTGAATCATCATTTACTTATATTCGTGTTTGCTTGTATTTTACCCAATTCTCGTATTTATGTGTTAGTAACGATTAATAACTGGTATTTTTTGTTTATTTGTTGAAGTTAAAACCTTCGAGAGACAGTATATGTATTCGGTTGGATCATCACCTACTTTTGTATTTCCCGATGACGGAGAGAAGGACGACGGGTCAGTTATGTACGATAATTTAGATTTCACAAATTTGCCTGAAGATTTTGAAGTTAGAGTGAACGACAAATTCACGCGAAAAGATTTGTTGACTACAGCCATGCAAATCATAGCAATAAAACATTATTTTTCATACAAAACTCGTCGGTCTAGCCAGTCTCGTTTTGAGATATACTGTATAAATGAGGATTGTCGATGGGAAATGAACGCGTCTGTGAGTTCAATTTCTAAGATTTGGTTTGTAAAATCTTATATTAATGAACACACATGCTCTGGACGTAATACCCAAGAAAAAAATCACCAGATGACATCGTCCCTGATCCGCAAGTTGGTTAAACAAGATCTAGCAGGCTGTTTGGGAGATAGATTAACACCGAAGGGCGTAGCGGAGATTATGCAAAGTCGATATAGAGTCAAAGTAAGCTACTTCCAAGCTTGGTTAGGACGGACTAAAGCTTTGGCGGATATTCGTGGCAGTTTTGAAGAGTCATATTCTCATCTTCCAAGTGTTGGCAAAATGATTTGCGAGAAAAATCCGGGTAATGTAATGTTTTTATTAGTGTTTATAATCATTATTGTTTAAAATCTGCTTTTTTATTCATATGTTTTGGTGTTAGTATTATGTAATTTTCGTTAACAGTTGTTGATTTAGGGTTAATATACAGCATATGTTTTCATTTACCAAATATATTTGTTAAGTAATTTTGGTTAACAGTAGTTGACCTTCGTGTTTATTTTCTCTTATTTCATCAATGATATATTTTCTTGTTTACTTGTATTTTACCCAATTCTGAAAATAAATCTGCATTTCTGTTAACAGTGGTTGATTTTCGCAGTATTCATGATGTGCTATTACCCTCTACGTTAACGAAATTTTCACCAATGTTGTTCATCTTTCCAGGAAGCTATACTGAAACCAAGCTTGATTCTGAAGGGAACTTCAAGTACTTCTTTTTGGCGATTGCTGCTTCCATTCATGGATGGAAATTTTGTCGGCCGGTTATCTCAGTAGATGGTACGCATTTGAAAGGCAAGTACCATGGTACATTGCTATTGGCTGCTGGACATGATGGGGATAATCATATCTTCCCGTTGGCTTTTGGAATAGTTGGCTCCGAGAAATATAAATCTTGGTCGTGGTTTATGAAAAACATAAGAAAAGTCTTCGGGGTTAGAGAGGATTTGGTTATTATTTCTGACCGGGCTCCAGCGATACCAAAGGCTGTTAAGCGTGTCTTCCCGGAAGCCATGTACGCTGTGTGCATGCAACACTTGTGGGCGAACGTAAAGTGCAAATATGGTAAATCGTCAATTCAACAAATGTATTATAATTGTGCTAAGGCGTACACGCATAAAGAGTTCCATTATTGGTTGGATCAACTTTCATCAAAAAATTCATCCATAAAGAAGTACTTGCTCGAAGCTGGTCCGGAATTCTGGGCTCGTTCGCATTTCCCCGGAAAACGGTATGGATTAATGACTACTAACATATCTGAATCCTTGAATTCCGTGATAAAAGACGCTCGTGGGTGGCCAGTAAGCGCACTTGTCTTGAGTTGGCGTTGTTTGCTACAAAGATGGTTTAACAAACAACGTGCTTTGATCCCCAAGATGGTCAATGGACTCACTGCCCATGCTCAAAGCGTACTCGTCGAAGCTGAGAGTAAAGCACGTAGAATGAACGTAAGTGTATTTATTATTTCACATTAATAGGTAGTTATTAATGTGATATTTTAGTGTTTTTAGTAGTGATGATATTTATTAATTACTGTTAATTTTATGTTTAATCAGGTTGAGGCTATTAATGACAACCTGTTTGAGGTTATTGAGGGCACGGTGCACAACGTCGTTAATATTGCATTAAAGACATGTTCTTGCTGCGTTTGGCAACTTGATGACGTCCCGTGTTCGCATGCTGCAGCAGCTCTATATAGGATGAATTTAAGGCCCATCGATTTCGTTCCCGAATATTTCACAAAAGATGCGTTTATGGCGATGTATTCACATGATGTTAATCCGGTAACACATGACGGTGCTTGGGATCTGTCTACCGATGAGGATGTAATAAATCCTCCTGTCCAGAAACGTCAACCAGGAAGACCCAAGATGAAAAGATTCTGTTCAAAATCGGAGTTGCATCATCCGTACCACAATCGTTGCGGGAGGTGTGGAAAACCGGGGCACAACAAGAGGAGTTGTTTGGCGTAGCCAATTTCGTGAACTTGATTATAACAGTTTCCACTAAATTGTGTATCGAATCATAATTAATTTTGATTATAAGCATTTACTTATTTTTTATATTTTATTTTTTCCTAAACTGCGATGCTTGCTTCATGTTTTTTTATTCATAGTACTGTTGTTTATCTTCGTTATTTTCGTGAACTTGATTTTATGGCTAGTAAACTTTTTTATCTTCGTTAATTTTGACATAGTTTTGGTTCAAATTGCTTATATGTCAACACATAATGAATGTTAGTTATATTTCTCATTTAGTAAACAAAATTAACTATCCGAATCACGTAAAAAAATGGCCATTCAAAAGCCTATTTGTATTTGTAAATCAGAAATTAACCGTATATGTTTTATAATAAGGAAACGGTAAAATTAGAAATTAACCAAACCGGTGAGTCTTCATTTTTCTAACTTAAACCTTCATTAGATGATATTATAAACGAGTTTTAACGAAAATTAATAGTGTTTAATTATATTTCTCAATCTACAAAACAAAATTAACGACGCGAATCACGTCAAAAATTGTCCGCAGAGAAGACTATGTGTTTTTGTAAGTCAGAAATTAACCGTACATGTATTATAATAAGAGAAGGGTAAAATTATATACAACTTAAACTGTGAGTCTTCATTTTACTATTTTAAACCGACATTAGATGATTTTATAAACCAGTTTTAACTTAAATTAATAGTGTATTTCATATATATTCAGCGATTATCGTGTGAAATTAAACAAAATACTTCCCGCGAAACAGTCCGTACATTGTAGTCGACAACTTGGACCTTAAGAAAAATATAATGTCGTTAATACGTAAAGTTGTTAATACGTAAAGTTGTAAACAAAATGAAAGTGAATTTTGGTTGACTACGCTTACGGTTTTGCATTCAAAAATCTTCTGCGTCAATTCTTCCCAGTCCGGTGATGAGTCATAAACCCACTTAACTAATGGGGGTTCGTCGTATGAACTATTCCTTGAAGTGAAACCGTCTTCTTCAAAGCACGAAACTATCTCAAAAGCCCACGCAATTAATGGGAATATAAACCCATTAATATCGTAACCGGTCACTCTTGAACCGAAACTTCTCGACTTCTTGAAGCTGTCTCTTAAAGCTTCGAAGCTCTTTCTACCCCAAGGATACGACGCAAATGCTTCAGGATTGTTGGATAATTGCATGTGATGTGCAATGATACCATTTGAATGTTGCTTCGGTAGAAAAATACACTCCAATATTGCTAAGTTCATCAGCGCAACCTTTTCTTCGTCATTTCCCGGCATTTCATCTGCATATATATGGTTCAACAAATCGCTGATCTTCCGGTTATCTGGATTCACGAAGAATTTATTTTGAAGCTTGTTCTCAATTGGTAGTTGCATTAACGTGTTTGGAAGTGGTCCACATTTGAGACCTGTACAAAACATAAACATAAATCAACAGATTTGTACCAGGCATTAAAACAAGCTTATATTACTTGATGAAGAAATTAGATCAGAAATTCTTGAAAATTTAACAAGTCATTAGCATGTGAACTGAAATTAACAGATTTTACCAGAGATTAGCATATGGACATAAATTAACAAATATTACCAGAAATGTCTTCAAACTCTTTGATTGTAAATTCCACTAGCTCGGGTCCAACTCGGAAGCACAAACACTGATGGTCATCTCCATTAACTTGACGCATGACCAATTGGTGCACTATTTGCTTCGGAAAAGTTGTGCCATTTATTTTTAAAAAATAGCCAAACGGTCCTGCCGCGAATAGATTACGCAAGTTCTCCGTTTTTAAATGGCCAGCAATATTATTCAGAATGGACAGTTTGGAGTGGGAATGAATCCTTTGTTTTGATTTCCAAAGCGATTTCGGCACAACATAACTACCGGGCTGCAAAACAAAATTATTTACAATTTTATTTAAATAAATTATAACGGATTCATACACATATTAACGAAACTGAGAACGTACCTCAACAAGTTCAATAGGGACAGCAGTTGATTTCCCCTTGTTTGGTGATTTCCCCTTGTTTGGTGATTTCTGTTTACTCACACTTGATCGTGTGCGCTTCATTTTGCTTCCTATGAAAATCAACGACAACTAACATTAATTAATGGATCAACGACAACTAACATTAATTAATGGATCATATAATCAAGAAAATAAGCGAATGTTCATATCTACAGAAATTCATTAGGGGATTCAGCAATTAAAAACAGAAATTAACACAAACACTGAGCTCTATTCAACAACCTAAACACATGCAAACCGATTTAACACAAAAAACGAATGTAGTGTATTAAAAACCAAACACGATTAAAACCAACACCGATTTAGCATAAAAAACCCAAACTATTACTTGTATATAAAAGCAAACAAAACATAACTCGTAAGATGCCTCGCCGGAGATTAACTCGCCGTTAATGGCCAATAAAGACACATGCATTTGATTTTCACTCCAAAATACCCGAAATTAACATAAAAAAACAATGGATCAACGACAACTAACATTAATTAATGGATCAACGACAACTAACATTAATTAATGGATCATATAATCAAGAAAATAAGCGAATGTTCATATCTACAGAAATTCATTACGGGAATCAGCAACTAAAAACAGAAATTAACACAAACACTGAGCTCTATTCAACAACCCAAACACATGCAAACCGATTTAACACAAAAAACGAATGTAGTGTATTAAAAACCCAAACACGATTAAAACCAACACCGATTTAGCATAAAAAACCCAAACTATTACTTGTATATAAAAGCAAACAAAACATAACTCGTAAGATGCCTCGCCGGAGATTAACTCGCCGTTAATGGCCAATAAAGACACATGCATTCGATTTTCACTCCAAAATACCCGAAATTAACATAAAAAAAACAAAACTAACCAAGTTCTCCATGCCGGAGAATAAAAGGTGAAGCCTTTTATAGAAGGTAGGAGATGCCCTACCGGTTAATAGAAGGTGAAGCCTCGCCGGTGATGTTTTCCCCGTTAACGGACGGTGATTGTGACGAAGACTATGGAAGCTCGAAGAAAAACGAGAGAGAAGCTCGGTGAGTGTGTTTGTTCGATGAGAGAGAAATGAGCTTGGTCAATGTAATTAAGGTTAATTTGAAAAACACCTAAAAACAGGGAGGTTGTTGAAATTTAATGTTACCAAATAAATCCTGATTCCAATTTATATCGATAGCTAATTAATGTAAATATTAAGCATTAATGAATTAAATTTTTTCAGATTAATAACCCACAAAATTCGATGTTAATTTGAATTTATTTTAAATTTCGTTTTTAATTATTAAGGGTAATAATGTAATTAGAAATTCACTTAAATGGTTAATTGGCTAGTTTACAAAATTAACCAAAATTTGGCTATTTTGCTAAACCCACTTTCAAGATTGGCTATTACCCTTAAGAACCCATAAAATAATATCATTGGGGATGTTATGTACCTCAACTTCATAATAGAAAGTTGAATGCTCAATTAGCAGTCTAGACTCTAGACGATTCAAGTTATCGTTTTTATCAGTTCAATGGTAAGCAGTTATTGCTAGTTTATCATAAAATAATATCATTGGGGATGTTATGTACCTCAACTTCATAATAGAAAGTTGAATGCTCAATTAGCAGTCTAGACTCTAGACGATTCAAGTTATCGTTTTTATCAGTTCAATGGTAAGCAGTTATTGCTAGTTTATCATTTTTATCAGTTCAATGGTAAGCGGTTATTGTTAGTTTATCGCTTGGTAATTGAGTAACTGAAAGATAACTTATTAAATTTTGGATTACCGTTTTATCGCTATTTATCGATGGTTGTCACTACTTATCGGTGAAAGATCGATTGTTTACTGACGAGCTTTATACTCGTATCATAATAATAAGTAGTCATAAATAAGTCATGAGTACAAATAATTCAATTAAAAAGAACAAGTTCCAACTCATAACAGTATTTTTATTCAACAAATACAACTAAACTGAGCAACTAATACTGATTAAACTAAAGAGATAGTAACGGCATAAATACTTAAAGTTTAGGTGTTTTGAGAAGCATATTCCCAATTGCCCGGTAAAAAATCCCAATGTTAAGAAAACTGCAGCGAACTCAACCGCCGCCTACTTATTTGACGGTTGTCGGACAGGTGTGAGAACAAACAAAGCCTTGAAATAACGTGATAATAACTGCAAAAGTACGAATTCTTTCACCAGGTGTAGTAATATACAATGCTTCAATTTCTTTTTTAGCGTATATACGTAGAGCAAAAATAGAAAGATAATGTCATATGTTTTAGTTAGAAGAATTTTCTCCAAATTGATTTTGAAGTTGTACATTATCTAAAAGGAAAGGTAAAACTAAAAGGTTCAACTGGAAGGTTGGTTTGGTCATGTTGATATTTTAATCACCAAAATCTATTCTAGATAGAGTGCATTGAAAGCAATAGGCACGTGCTATCTCTTCTTTTTTTAAGAGCGAGCAACCAACCAATGGCAATGAATGAACCCGACTTCTCAACCAATTAACAAATGTAAAAGGCCTAATCTATTTCTTCTTTATGAATTCTTTAATCACATTTCATACAATATAATAAAAAACAATCAACATCCTAAACGACGCCGTGCCGTTACCGGGCCGCACTCTAGTGAGTGAGTCTACTCTTCTAGCTACCCAACTTTGGATTCCCTATCGCCAAACGCGCGCACCTTAGCACTCCACGCCCACGCACGCCGCGCGTCGGATTATCTCTGGCAGATCCGGCGCGCGCGTCCACTCCCCGGACACCGTATCGTACACCAACACCAGCCCTTCCCTCATCCCGCGCCCGCTCCTCCCGCTCCGCCGCAGCAAGTCGTCGATACACCCCGCCACCTGCACCAGCACCACCTTGTCCCCCACCCCCGCGCACCCGAACCTCACTGTGCCGTCCACCCTCGCTTGCGCCGGCAGCGGCGGGCTCTTCACGCGCCGCCACTCCCCGAACCCCCTGCCGCGTCGCCGCCCGTCGAAGCTCCAGAACGAGAGCTCCACCGCGTGGCTCGCCAGCACGAAAACCCGTCCGTCGACCGCGCACGCTGCCACCGCGCACCCGCCGCCCGGCACCGCCCGGCTCCTCAGCCAACTACGCGTCGCCACGTCGTACAAATCCATCGACCCCGCGTAGACGTGCGCCTCCCCGCCAAGCTTCAGCCCGCCGACCACGTAGAAAACCCCGTCTGCAGACGCGCCAATGCAACCGTACCGGCTCCGCGGCGCGTGGGCCACCACACGCCACGTGTCAATCTCCGGATCGTACTCCTCAACGGCGGAGGAGCCAGGGCCTCCGCCACCGGCGATGTAGATTTTCCCGGCGACCTCGGCGGCAGCAAAGTTTTTTCTCGGGAAAATCGTCTGCGCGAGCGGGGTGACGGTCCCGGTCCACGCGTCGAACCGGAGGGCGGCGGTTCTCCCGACGGCGAAGATTCGTGGCCCGACGGCGCAGACGCGCGTGTGGGGAGGGAATTCGGGGACGGCGTCGGTGTGGAGGAAGGTGGAGATCTTCCACTCGGCGTCGTCGTTGAGGGCGAGAGCGGCGGAGAAGACGGCTTCGGAGGAGGCGGAGAGGGCGAAGAGGCGGCGGCGGAGGAGGGCTTGTGCGCGGCGGAGGCGGAGGAAGGAGGGGGAGAGGAGGAGGCGGCGCCAGCGGCGGGAGACGGCGGCGACGGAGTGGATTGAGGAGGAGGAGACTCGGGAGAGGCAGTCGAGGAGGACGTCGTCCGGGAGGGAGGAGATTGTCGTTTTGGGCGGAGGAGTGTCGTTTTGGACGACGGCGGTGTCGTTTGGGTTGGGGAAGCAGGATTTCATCAGCCATGAGAAGTGGCAGCTCTCTGAGATCTCGGATTTGCTCATTCTCTCTCTTCCGAATGTTTTCAGGAGAGAGAGAGAGAGAGTCAGTGTTCTTCTCTGTTTCTGAGTCCAAACATGTGAACCCACAACCAGTCAAAACCACTTGAGGTTTTTGTTTTTATTTAACCTCTAAATCATTTAATTATATAAATAAATAAAAAAACATCATTTAGTAGTTAAACAAATTTATAGCGAACTCTTGTGAATGAAAAGTGATTTTGGAGTTATTAAAAAATAAGGGAAAATTACGGCAAATATACCCAACCTTTGGTCAAACTTCCTCCGGTGTACCCAATCTTTAAAATTGGCGGCAAAAGTACCCAACCAACGTTGACTGTGACTTTGGCTAAAAAACGTTAACTTTTTCCGTTAGCATAGTACACGTGTACATGCCACATAAGCCACCCGAAATTTATTACTATCATTTTTAACTGAATTAATGGTTAAACTAACTGAATTAATCTATCTATCAGATTAATCAACAAATTAATCAGCAAATAATCTACCAAAACACACACATGAACTAATCAAATTTCATACATATTAAACAGCATTGAAAAAATATGTCATTGCAACGGACACGTGTACTATGCTAACGACAAAAGTTAACGTTTTTTAGCCAAAGACACAGTCAACGCTGGTTGGGTACTTTTGCCGCCAATTTTAAAGATTGGGTACACGGGAGGAAGTTTGACCAAAGGTTGGGTATATTTGCCGTAATTATCCCAAAAAATAATGTTAGTCGTCTTTTTGTAATCCAAATTAACTCGTAGATTTTTGAATGTGTTCGAAATTACTAATTTTTTTTAGTAGAGTGGACATGGTCCGTGGTGTGCTATTTACGAAGGACACGCACACCAAGCGGCAAGCGGGTGGCCCGATATAGAATTGAACAATAACGAAAACGATAAATTGTTTAAAGTTCGAATGTTTATTGATCAAACACACATTAATGTCCACTTTTTCAAGCTCCTATGATAACGATGAAGTCTAAATGTAGAAAAGAAAATAAACAATATAAAAAAAAAATAACAAGCGCCAAAATTACAATAATAAAAATAAAGCATAATTATGAAAGTAATATAGCTATAAAGGCAAAGATAGTTCAACTTCATGGCTGGAAAATCGAAGAGATAGCCCGCAATCCCGGTGTTATTTCTTTCATTTGCAATCTCGAACATCCAAGAAAGCGATTGCGGAGTTGTTTTGCTATAGCTAGTGAAATAAAATATTTTATCGTTATTTAAAAATTTAGGCATTAAAGAACAGATTTAGTGTGTAAACATGGAAAAGAGAATACTAGGATGGAAAATATTTGATAAATATGCTTTTTTGGAGAAAAAATACACAAAAATTAATAGTTTTTTTTTAGGATACATGTGGGACGTGAAGAGAGTGTTATAAATGTGCAGATGAAGTATCACTACCATTGAGTCATTGCCATTTATATTATATGCTTTAATTATCATATGCATAATTTAATAGAAACTTATATCAGCATGTGACTACATATTTCTGCAATATTCTAATTGGAATTTGGATTCTACTATTGGAATTTGGATTTTTGTCATAAACATCAATCTATTCTAAAGCACTTTTGAAATAATTGGTAGTTATCTCCCTAGATTTTACATATTATTGCTTTTTAATATATTAATTCTAGTTTTTAGCAACAATATCCTCTACTAAAAAATAAAAGAAAATTAAAGTCACACAAAATAATTAAATTATCTTCAAATAAAATATGTATTGCATTCAAGTTAATATTTTATTTTTAAAAAATTCTAATTCATATGGGTCAGTTTGTTGTTTTCTAACATATTAAGAATACTGTCATAGAAAAAATCAAAGTTCAAAAGATAAAAACACCTAATCAAGCTTGTTTGACCTATTGATAACTCTACTACATATCTCTCCAAGAGGTCACGGGTTCAAGTCCCGTGGGACGCAAATGCGTGCCCCTTTACATATTATAAATTTAACAAATATTGTCACATGTTATTATACTGAATATATCTAGTAATGCAAGAGTGCATTGTAACTAATAGTGTCACCTCATTTAGAAAGAGACTTAACCAATTCGAATATGAAACCAGGATAGGTCAGAAAAAAAAACAAACCTATTAAAAAAAAAAACACCTAATAAGAAATGTGGAATCTCAGTCGCTCTTGTTTATTGATTGCTTTGTCTCTTACATAAAAGGAGGTTGCTCCTACTTCACCGCATATGCGAGAGTTCCTTTGTTCTTTTAGATTTTCTCTCTTGCCCAAAACCCTAGCTCGCATCCACTTGGCCGAGCCCCGAGAGGTCCGCTCACAGCTTTGCTATGCTAGTTTCGTGATTTGTACATTATCAACTTTAGCTTTTAGGCCGTTTCGCGATGCATATGAACTAACTTTAGAAGGAAAAGGGAGAATAGGTGAAGAAAGAATTGAATGTTGGATCTAATGACTAATTTTACAAATTATTTAGGATGTCTGAAGTCATTTCAAGTTCTTATTTTCAATAAATATGGACATTTTAGTGGTTTGTTATGCAAGTTTGAGTTTAATCTATTTTTATAGCAAAAAATTAAAGATAAAAAGAGATTTGTTCCAATTATAAGTGGAATTTTTATGCCTCGAAGTTGTGTTGCTAACAGCTTGCATAGACTTTATATTTTAATATTTCCACATGAGATCTCGAAATCTAGGTTCTCTTGTCAATGCCATAAATTGTACTTAAATAATTACTAATTATTTTTGTTTGCATTTCCTTCGTTTTACAATGCTTTAGAGGTTTTGTCTTGTTCATTGTATTTTTCCCTTAGTTTAATACTTTACAAGCTATACATTTCCAATAACGCTTGGATTTTTGCACAGAAATTCAGAGAAAGTCGTTGTCAAAAGCATCGAATTGGACTGAAATGCCAAGCTATAGCTACGCGTGACAAAATATTATTTGGAAACAATTCAATCGGTGCATGTAACTCTCTAGAAAAAAGAAACATACATTATGAAAGTAGCAATAATATTGTCCACTGAAAATATGACTAAGCTAGTAAGATAGCAAAGAAAAATAATAATTATTAATCGTTGTTAATTGTTATTATTGTCATAATGTATATTGTAAAGAAAGTTAAAGTTCCTACCAAAGATAGCTTCTTGACTTTATAGAGCAGAAGAAATAATAGCTAATTGTGGGCATTGTCTTATTTATATATATATATATATATATATATATATATATAACCGTGGCAAAATCACTTAAATTTTGATACACTAGAGGGGAAAAGTATAAAATAAAAATAAAAAATAAAAAACAGCAAACTATCTCAAGTCAACAAATATAAAGTTACGCATTTTTTTTATTCAAATATAAAAACAGATGGAAAAATGTATTGCTCAAATTGTTAACTTTGAGCAATTTGTCGTTATTTTTTTTTTTTTTTAAACCTTTATTGTCTCAAATGATCAAATATGAGTACTTTTTTCTACAATTACCTCAAAAAATTGTGACCATTGTCTTCCATCTTACGTTTCATTAATATACACCAAAGAAATAAAAAATAAATGTTAGGAAAAGGAAAAGATACCAACAAAATAAAATTACATATTAACAATTAGAGCTCAAACCATGACAAAATGATATTCGAATGAAGCGACGAAACTCAATAGTTGTAGATTCCGATATGATGGGAAAATTCAGTTTCTAAACACTTCAAATTGGATGATTTTTTTTTTAATTTTTTATAGACATCTTGATTTAGTGAAACTATCACTTTTATTGGTTCTAATCTTGTTGGTATGATATGGTCGTTTACGCATGGTACGTACGATGTTGAACTCTTTTATTTTTGTAGAATCACCGCACATGCGAAGGATGGCAAAAAGGCCGTCTTGATAGAAAGACTAACACCATCGGTCAACGATGCCCCATCAAGGACCGGCATAATCGAATTCATCGATCGACAATCTCTACATATAGCAAGCCGTATTTATTGAAATAGATTTGCAATTTGTAGTCTCTTAAAAAAAAAAACATAAAATGGAAGATTATTATGAGAATGGACATTCTTTGAAACACGTCGAGTCTCGTTTTACTCGTCTCCTATTTTGT
The DNA here is from genome assembly GCA_954871525.1 of Parietaria judaica. NCBI lineage: Eukaryota > Viridiplantae > Streptophyta > Magnoliopsida > Rosales > Urticaceae > Parietaria > Parietaria judaica. The sequence continues at coordinate 25,656,193 of OX940860.1, read as the reverse complement.
GATTGCTCGTATTCGCAAACTGAAAGAAATACATGTTAAATTAATCAATTTAAAAAAAAAATCATAAGTTAATCAATTAAAAAAGAACAAAGTCATGAATACATGCAACTTTTGCAAGAATTATGATTTTGTTATAAAACTGTTTCCACTTAAACCATTTTTTGTAAAATGTCAATTTATTTTCACTAAATTCATTTTCAAATTTAACCGATTTTTTTTTTGGACATGTTTATCAGTTTAATTATATATATATATATATATATATATATATATATATATATTTCCAAGAGTAACTAAATAACCCTATGGAGTTACTTAACTAAAATAGTATATATAAATCACTCTTACAGTACAAATATACTAATCTACATGGAATTAGAATAACTTTTCTTGCAAATTTATGATTATACCAATACCCAAAAAAGGAAAGAAAAAATGTTAGGTCGGATCCATCCTCAACAATGCACGGATCTAATTTGAAAAGGGACAGGCGACGTCAGATTCCAAGGGATGTCGAAGGTCGACGAGAGAAGTCGGCGACGACGACAGCCACAAGGTCAGAGGTCGACGAGAGGAGTTGGTGGCGACGACGGATCATGAGTTTGATGAGAGAAAGACCCAAGCCTCATGAGAAGAAGGGAAATGCCGAGCATCGACGAGAGGCATCGACGACGGGGCATGCGGCCCGAATGACAACTGACGTGATGTGCATTTAATGAAGCTCATGCCGATCCCACCTACCCAGCGTGGCCAACCACCCTAAAATGATGTAGAACATGAGTTAACCATGCTTTCCTCAAATCACTCCTAGGGAAGCTAGTGATTGGAATTGGATGCGACAAAGGGCAGGAAAGACGTGGGAAGGCAAATGTAAACTCTATAAAAGGCAAGATGAGCCTCATTTGTAAGGGGTTCGAAAACCTAGAGGGAGAGAAACTCACGTACTCACAAAGATATCAATATACAAGCACCATTTTTATCACATTGTCTTCATCTATGAGTGTTCTTAGCTATTAAACGGGAAAAACCGAACCTCTTTCTTTAAAAATAAAAGTCAAATCTTGTGACCGTTGAGTGTGTAAAACACCCTCAACAGTTACTATTTATATGGAGCGTATGTTTTACTTTCCTCTTAGCCTTAACCATTTATTTATTTATTATAAAAAATATATAAAAGTAAATCTCAGCAAATAAATGGGCCTTAAAAAATGGGTCATCGGCCCAAAAGGCACAAATAGGAGCGTCGTTAACCCCAACGGCTACAAAATCGTGAACAACAATCGATACGATCTAGCCGTTAGATCATCGATCCAACGGTCCTGAAACGCCTAGAATCCGACCGTTGGACTGGCAATCTTTCTCCCTATTCTTCATCGACAAGGAACGATCTCAGTCGTAATGCTCGTATAAATGTTATGCAACATTCCAAAATCCCTCAGACCGAAGAACGCCCAAAGAATCCGAGAGAAAAAGAGGAGATTTCGAAGAAAGATCAGTCTGTGCTTTTTGCTTTTGCGATTTCTTAACAAGGAAGAAAGGTGGCGATCGAGAACGGCGAGGAAGGAGCAGGAGAGGCTTGGAACGCCGGTGGTTTTCACGGGTTCTTGTCGTCGCTGATCTCGAGCATCGGAGGGGTTTTCGCGGGAATCGTCGTTCAAGAAGACGAAGGAGAAATCGACATGGCCTCGAGAGCTGTCGTCGTCGTTCCTCATCAGCAAGTTCACAGAGGTATGGCTTGCGATTCCTATTTTGTTTAGGGTTTTGATTCCTTCTGCTGGTTCTTTCGGTGGCGGAATCGGACATTTTAGTAAGTCTTTTTGGGTCCTTCAGAAGTAGGAAAGCAGAAAAACATGGTCGCCGAAGGGAGAAACCGGCGAGTTCTTCAAGACATCGGAAACTTAGTGAAGCCTCGGGCCGAAGACGGGAAAGCCCAAGATCAGAAGAGGATCGCCACAAAGGTAACGGATATAAATCTTCTGTGCATCTCTCTTTAAACTATTACAATGACCAAATTATAATTTTTGTTTTGTATTGCAGAAGACGGTGAAAGAAGTGGTAGACGAGTTCAACAAGGCCGCCAAGGTCAACAAACCGATCGTCGGAAGGCAACTGAAGGAGGTGAACTCGAACAAGACCTTCAAGACCTTCTCTTCAACGCTCAGCGCCCGAAGCAAGGTGTTTATTATCGAGCTTGTTTGTTTCAATGTTTTTTTTTTTCCTTTATTGCTTAACCCCTTTGGATTATGTTACAGATTGCATCTGGGCTGGAGAAGAAGCCGAAAGAAGCAATCGTGGACATCGATGCCATTGATGCAGAAAACGAGCTGGCTGTGGTGGAATACATCGATGAACTCTACGGTTTTTACAAGCTATCCGAGGTAAATCTTGTGTGAATTGAGTTTGGTTTTATTTTAGATGTTCAATATCGTTTCTTGACCCGGGAATTTTGCCAAAGTCTGAATTTGAATTTCTTTGATGATGTGTAACTATCACACAGGAAGAGACCAAGTTGAAAGAGTACATGGAAGTACAGCCAGATATAAACGCAAAGATGAGATCGATCCTCGTCGATTGGCTAACCGAAGTTCATCTCAAATTTGAGCTGATGCCTGAAACCCTGTACCTCACAGTCAACATCGTTGACCGGTTCCTCTCGATGAAGGTCGTTCCGAGGCGAGAGCTTCAATTGGTTGGAATCAGCTCAATGCTTCTAGCCAGCAAGTATGAAGAAATCTGGGCCCCTGAGGTTTGTTCTTTTGAACTCACATTTGATTTGAGATTTGATCCGAATCATGATTGTATTTTTGTTTTACTAATGATATTTTGTAATCAGGTTAACGATTTCGTCTGCATTTCGGATAATGCGTACGTTAAAGAGCAGATTCTGGCAATGGAAAAGGCGATATTGGGGAAGTTGGGTTGGTGCTTAACGGTTCCGACACCGTATGTTTTCCTTGTCAGATACATCAAAGCCTCAATTCCTGATAATGACGAGGTACAATATGAAATAATTAAACAAATTTTGCAGAGGAAAAATAGTCGTGGTTCTGATTCATGTTTGACGATTTGGTGCAGTTGAAGAACATGGTGTTCTTCTTGGCTGAACTCGGAATGATGCACTATTCTGCCGTTACTGCATTTTGCCCTTCGGTGATTGCCGCTTCTGCCGTTTTGGCTGCGAGAACCACACTTGAGATGAAGCCGTTTTGGACCGAAACTCTGAAGCATCACACTGGCTATTCCAAGGACAAATTGATGTAATTACATTTTTACTTTTTCTAGTTTCTATTTCCAATTTCCGAGCACGAAAAAATTGAGTGACTTTGCTGCTGAAACAGGGATTGTGCGAAGTTGTTGGCGAGCTTTCACTCTGAGGCGGCGGATAGTAAGCTGAAGGCGGTGGTGAAGAAGTTTTCGAGCGCAAAACGCGGTGCTGTTGCTCTTCATTCCGCAGCCAAGAGCCTGCTGGAAAACTAATATTTTATATTCCTTGTAATTAGCACTTGCATTAGTGTTTGTGTTTGTGTGGTGTTTGACTTTTGGATGGATCATTTGCTGTTAAATGATCTACTATATTATAATTTTGATTGATTCTTTGTGTAAACAGATTGCAGTAATATATGTTCTTAATTTATTTTTTATATTGCCAAAATTATCTATTCAAATTTCTTGTTTTCCAAACATGATATTTCAATTGCAAAAATTGAAATTTCTTGTTTTCTCAAATTATAAATAAATAAATAACTCACATGTAAAACTTTCATGACGAACAAATATCATATTTTAGTCCCGAAAGGCGAGTAGTATATGATTGTGGCAATTGACATAAGGAGTAGAAACAAAAAGCCGGAAAATGAAAAATGACTCGGAATTGCCCTTGTATCCACGTTCCATTCACGAAGAATGACTAGCTCTAAAAGAATTTGCAGGCCAAAAGTATATCCTTTTTCTCTAATATTGTATTTTAATCCCATATTATCTTCACTTTGAGAGTAATTAACAAGTAATAAAGAGTATCATTCTCAACAATAACAGAAATTGAATTTATGTTCATAACAGAATTTCACAAAAACAAAACAAACCGTAGATTATTTGTTAATGCACACAACATCACTTTTTTCTTACACTTGCCAATAACAAAACATCTTATTTCATCAAGACAAAACATCTTATTTCATCAACTTTAAAGACGAATCTATTTCACCCTTTGCTACTAAATCATCAAACAACTCGAGTGTCGAATTGTCACCAGAGAAACCTTTTTCCACCATCTCGTTAGCGAGTTGCAATGCTCTTGGTATCTCCTTGTGAAGAACCAAGTTCACATCGTTTGCGATTGGCTATTTTGTGAGCTACAGCTGTAGACTTCATTAGTTTATTTCTGTCGTAGTTACAATCACGGCTGTGACTACAGTTGTGAATGCGCAGAAACTTGCGATCAAAGAAGGTTAAGGAATTCTATTAGAGTATTATTCTGGATTGATTTATTTTCATATCTTATTTAATCTCTTTTGATTCGCACGAATGTCACCCTTCCAGAGAATAACCTTGCGCTCAATATTCATCAAGGTTATCAGCTTACACAGAACGGTGTTTAATCATCGATCATCCTACCTCGGGAGAGGCGTCGACTGCGTTAGAGAGAACCGGACTGAAGGAGCCAGTCTAACGTCGACACATAGCAAGGGGATCTTGCTGAGTCCAACTTCCAGGAGGGAAGTGACCACCGTCACAAGTCAGGACTCAATCACCGTTTCAAGACCAAGCTGTTCTACCAGCTATAGCTTCAGGGGGAGCCCTTTTCTTTTAGCTATTTTACTATTGATTGTAATTGGTGCTTGTAAACATTATTGGTGATTAATCTGGGTGAGTGCCCCGCATAAGTAGATAGGTATCGAACTGCGTTACCAAAACATCGCGTGTGTTCTTTATTGCTTTCACGTTGTGTTTGGTGACTATATTCGTAATCTGCTTACAACCGGTAATCTGACTTTACACCTTGGTATCTCATTAGCAAGTTGTTGGGAAGCAGATCGGTTTGGATATTGATTTAGGGTTGATAATTATCTCTGGAAATGGTTACTTTGATTCTGAAACGAATTGTCGTTTACATGTGCTCGTTGCTGGAGAAAGAATTGGCTGAAAGACCTTAATCGAGATGTCGTTTCGTTCCCTACCCTTGTTATATCCTGTAATTTCTTTTACATTTATTCTTCGCCTAATAAATACAAATTGCTAGTTCTCATTTATTTTTTACCCAGTATTTTGCAAAATTACTAATTTGCCCTTTGATATTTTGCTCTTAGAAAATTGACACACTTGTGCAACTGATCGTAACAATAGAACCATTGAAGCTCATTTTATATAAAGAAACTATTGTTAACAAATACACTATTTGAGTCATTAAGAGCTGTTGAAGAAATAATCCAATCTAAATTCACTTTTAGACTCAAAGGTAACACCCTTGGTTTTTTTTTGGTTTTTTTTTTTTGCAAAGTCAGCCCATTTTGATCATCCGCATAGTCGGATTCCGCAACAGCCTATATACCGAGAATGTCCCCGGGCCCCGGCATCAAAACCACCGCCAGTTCAATCAATATATGCAATTTTCTTTAGTTAATTCCAATTTAACTGCAATGGAAACTACCCTACTTACCAAAATACTTTTGTCTTTTGTCAAATCTAAAAAAAGCAGAATATTTAGTTCCAAGTTATTAGCATTTATTTACAGTAGAAGTACTTTAGAATGCGACGATGCCTGACGAAGGCTTTCGACTTTCAAATTATCGGCGAATTCCTTGGATATATGTAATTGATGATGAGTACTCATGATTATACGCAAGAAATATAAAAGACAGAAGATGCAGTTACAACTTCATTTTTTTCTCTCGTCGGAAACTCGTTAAAAACCTCGTCGGAGAGGAAGAACCTCATCGGAAACTCTTTAGAATGTAAACTTTTATTCACATTTTCTTGTCATAAATCACAACACTATCACACCCATCACAAACCATAAAAGCTAAAAGTCACAAGCAAAAACTAGTCAAACTCCGAAGATACATACCAGAACAAAACTTGTTGCTAATGAGCTTAGGTCCGGGTTAATAACAGTAAAAGTACCCAAAGTGTATTCAAGTGCGGGACGTGTACTTAAATTCTTTTTCAGTGGCTGAAGTAACCAAATTCAAGTTATGATCGCTATTAACCCTCTTAGTCTATCATCTAAGAGTATCATATCAGTGCTCCACATAGAAGATATATATAATATGCGATTATACCTTTTCACTATGATTTCTGTAAAAGAAATAAACCCATAAATCCACTTCCCAGCTTAGATGGCTGAACAAGTCCTGACTGCCAAATCAGAGGAAACGAAAATGCCAAAGACAAATTGAAAAGGAAAGTAAACTAGGATTTATGATTCATCACAACTCTTTCATTACAGAGTTTCACAAAAATAAATACACAACTTCACTTTTTTCTTACACTCGCCAATAACAACTTCAAAGAAGGATCTATTTTACCCTTAGCTTCTAAATCGTCACAGAACTTGAGCGTCAAAGCGTCAATGGAGAAACCTTCTGCCACCATATCATCCACGAGTTGCAATGCTCTTGGAATCTCCTTGTTCCGAACAAACCCACGGATCATTAAGTTATAGGTGCTATTGTTGGGTGCGCAGCCACATTCTTGCATTTGTCTTACCATATTCATTGCTTCAGTTACGAGTCTTCGATGAAGAAGCCCATCAACCATCAGATTGTACGTCCTCACATCAGGTTGTATCCCCTTAGACAATAAGGTCGAGAAGATATCCTTTGCTTTTGAAAGGTTTTTATCTATAAACATGGCCTCAATGAGGATGTTGTACGTAACAACATCGATCTCAAACTTTTTCTCTTCCAAATCCCGGTATAATTCCAGTGCGTCATCGATTTTGTTGTTTTTGCTCAAACCATCGATTAAAGTACTATAACTATGGATATCTGGACATGGCCCTTTTGCTTCCATCTCGCTAAGTAATTCTCGAGCATGTTGAACTCGTCCTACATTGCACAGGCCATGGATAAGAGTGTTGTAAGACACAACATTTGGGATAAATCCCCTATGTGAAATCCCGTGAAACAATTCAATGGCTTCGGAAATCCTCTTCACTTTGCAATATCCATTGATCAAAATGTTGAAACTATGCAAATCAGGTTCACAGAGCTCAGTATTCATCTTTTTAAACACTTCCCGAGCAATGTCCATTTCTCCTCTCAAACAATAACCATCCATAAGTGAATTATAGGTGACCGTGTTGGGTTTGATGCCTTGACGAACCATTCTTTCCATCATATGTTGTGCATCTTCAACCATGCCCTCTTTGCAGAGAGCATCAACCAACACGTTAAAAGTCTGGACATCGGGAGTGATCTTTTTACTCATCATTCCATCGAATAAACGCATCGCTTCTTCACGTTCACCCGTTGTGCACAATCCATGAATCATTGTGTTGAAAGTGATGACGTCTGCACTGATGCCTTTCTTGTTCATTTTTAAAATGAGATCGAGAGCGTCAAGAACTAACCCGCTCTTACACAGGCCATCAACTACTGTGCTGTATGAAACTAAGTTCGGTTGGCAAGTTTTGCTCTTCTCCATGTTTTCAAGCAACTGAACAGCCCCGCTAGTGTTGCCCGTCTTGCAAAAACCATTCAGCAACGTGGTGTAAGTAACAACATTTGGTTTACAACCTTCATCGACCATTTTATTAAAGAGCTCCTTGGCTTCGATGATCTTCTCCTCACCAAGAAACCCCTTCAGGAGAGTAGTCATGGTCACTGTATCGGGTTCATGTCCGAGTTTAATGAATTTCCCAAACACGGACAAGCTAAACCCCAAACAGCTTAAATGGAAGAAGCAATTCATCAAGATGTTAAGGGTATAGTGGTTAGGCCGGATTCCGAGAAGACCCATCTCCCTGTCCATCGAAACCACAGCAGAGTATTGCTTCATTTTCATGATTTGAGTCATCAACTGACTGAAACTCACGAGGGAAGGCAGAGGACGCGTTCTGAGCATTCGATGGAAGGAATCGAGAGAGGCTTGAAGAGAAAGGTCGTGTTTTGGGAGAGACGGAGTTTGAGTGGAGAAATTGATACTAGAAGAAGTAGCTCGGAGAATCCCAGCGAGGCTTTGGGAGAAGACGCCATGGCGCTTGGAAGCAAGGCTGAGCAAGTTCAGCATATCTGGATTGAACTGAAGCTGAGAGATGTGAAGAATGAGCATAAAACAGATGTAATCAAAATGATGAAGCGAACTTACAGTGGTCGGTTGAGACACAGAGATAGCTTCGATCCAGAAAGAGAGAGAGAGAGCTTCTCACTCTCAGTGTTCGATCCAGATGAGAGTGATGATGGTAAATTCTCGCTCGAAGAGGGGTAAAGTCGTAAAGCTCATTGTGGAACGACATGTCGTATGGATTTATTTCATGTTGTCTTGCTTGCATACTCGTAGTGTGTCGTGTCGTGTCGTGTCGAGGATAACAATAACAAACTTCTTATGAGTAATAAGTATATGAAGTTAGTCAACTGAGGTCATTAGTATTTAATATGTTTTTGGTCAAATTGTATACATGTCTTTAGTACTGAATACAGGAATATTGGTGTTCGCCAAAACCCGGAATCGGAACGACATGTCGTATGGATTTATTTCATGTAGTCTTGCATACTCGTAGTGTGTACTGTGTCGTGTCGAGGAAAGCAATAACGAACTTCTTATCAATAAGTTTTTTTCAAGTATTTAATTGGATCATTACTCATTACATGTCTCATTAGTATTTAATATGTTTAAGTTTGTTTTTGTCAAATTGCATACATGTCTTTATTACTGAATACAGGAATATTGGCGTTTGCCAAAACCCAAAACCCAGAATCCGGATTTGTTTTTCGTTGTTGGTTTTGTCACCCTTAGCTATATCTAATGAGAGATTGAGAGTGTTCCTAAATATTTTACCTAGAGTTAATGCAACTCAAATATTAAGTCTCATTAGTCTGAATCCTTAACAATGGTTTGTCTTTTAAAAACTCATAGCTAGTGCTGCGAATCTCCGAAATCGGAAGCCCGTACTTGTTTTTAGTAAATCAGTATCAGTTTACCAAGCGAAGTTTTCAGATGGACAAGTATTCAGGCACAGCTTCTTTCCAAATTTATGTCGTTTTCAAGACAGTTTCTAACTTCTCATCAGAGTATTTTGTTGTGTCCATGTCTTTCCAAGTTAATTGTTTGTGTACGAGTGTATGTCAGAAGTTTGCCTCTCGAAGATGTTCGACACTGCACAGTGGCGAAAACAAGTCTCTTTCTTGGGGCCTAAGGCTAAGGTTCTTGATCGCCATTGGCGGGGGTGTACAAAAGAAAAAAGAAAAAAACTAATCGGTAGACCAATTACCTTGTTACCAAAGACCCTAAAGATCTAATAATACGTACGGTTCATAAAACAAAGTCTTCGGGCAAATGCATTGGGTCTTCGGCCTTCGGTTTTAAATTTGGGAACCTGTACCGAAGACTCATTTAGGGACTTAAGTAGTGAGTCTCGATTGTAATGAAACTGTAAAAATGTCTTAAGATATCAGCTACTATGTTAGTCAAGTCGCTGTCGCAATGGTTATTTCAAAACTATGTAACTAATTATGTTACGAGTGCTTGGAAATTTATCTCTTTGTTTGTAACACATATTTGCGAGAGAAAGTTTAACGGCGGGATATTCATCTATGTTTGCGTTTGTAAGGGAACTTGCGAGACTTGTTTCCGTGGCCAAACCGCAAGGTGAATCGTGTACAAACCAGAATGATGATGACGCTATTTACAGGTTTCGCTTTTTAATATAATATAACAAAAAACTAATATATATATATACGATTATCATCTTATCACGCTCTTTGTTACTTTGATTTTGGATAATGTTTAGAGAAATCTGTTTTGACGTAGCTTGGGAAGAGTGGACTTAGTTGGGGCTTCACGATTAACATCGGGAGGAAGTTGGCCACTGATTCTCTCCCGTTTTGCGGACAGTGTCTCTCTGTATTGTGGTAATCCCGTTTTGCAGACATCCGGTCCGTTGACGAAGTTGGGACCGCCAATTATGGAAGTTGTGGAGTCCACGTAGAGCATGTTGCAGAAATTATTGGGAGCTCGCATGTGTACTCCTAGAGTTAGCGCCAATATCAAGAGAAGCAAAAAACACCACGTTTTGTTTTCCACAATGGGTATTTAATCCATCAATTTAAACGTTTGAGATTATACAGCCCTGACACTGCAAACTTTCAGTACTTATGCCATTATTATCCAAAAAGAAAAATAACAAATTTTCGACATATAAAAGAAAGAGTGAAACAATATTAGGGGAAAACATTCAATTTGAAAAATATATAATATATATATATATATGATAGATAACCTTGTTTCTAACATATTCATTCATATTGTCTTGTCATAAGTCACAACACTCTCACACTCAGAAGTTATATACCAAACTTGGGTCTTTAATATACCAGAATGGATTCAAACAAAACTTGCTGCTAATGTTCTTAGCTTAGGGTTAATAATGGTATAAGTACCAAAGTTACATTCAAGTATGGGGCAACTTATCTAAATTCGGTTTTCAGTTGCGACCAATTATAGTTCTTTCGAATCCTTTATCCACGTTTATGTAATTCAAACATTAATCATTAGGAATTGTTGAGAAGAAAACAGGTCATGCAGTACGCAGAAAACTCAGTAAGAGAGATTGCAAGAATACACAGAACATGACTTCTAAAATTGAAAAGTAAAACAGATTCCATGAATGCACGATTACTATTGCGATGCATTGCTCTTTTTTGTCACAAATACTATTGCAAAGCGGAAGGAAGAAAATCATATGATTTGTGAGAGAACGATTGCGATATGTAATTTACAATGGAGTCAAAACTATTGAAGACGGATTTATTTAAGCTGCTATTGAGGTTTTTGAATTCTAAAGTACATTCTATCTCAGAAATGTTTTGTTCAAACTTCAATGTTACTGTGTTCATGTTTCGTCATGGCTGAACCAAACAATGAGCATTTATAACTCTATCAAATGTTGTATCTATGTTTATATAGCTCAAACATTAATTGTTAGGAATTGTAATCAAGCTGATGAAGAAAACAGATCATATAGTAAGCAGAAACCCAGTAAAGTGGAACAAGACAAATCAAAGATATAAGGTAATAAACGTGTTGAGATACAACTTAACGTTTTCTTCTTTGACTAAAACAATCTACTTCTCAACATTGAAAGCACGACAATATTTTTTTTTTATCTCAACAAGTTCAAAGAAGAATCTATTTCGCCCTTAGCTACTAAATGGACAAACAACTCAAGCGTTGAAACGTCGACAGAGAAACCTTTAGACAGCATGTCTTTCACGAGTTGCAATGGACAAAACAATCTACTTCTCAACATTGAAAGCACGACAATACTTTTTTTTTTATCTCAACAAGTTCAAAGAAGAATCTATTTCGCCCTTAGCTACTAAATGGACAAACAACTCAAGCGTTGAAACGTCGGCAGAGAAACCTTTAGACAGCATGTCTTTCACGAGTTGCAATGGACAAAACAATCTACTTCTCAACATTGAAAGCACGACAATACTTTTTTTTTTTTTTTATCGTAACAAGTTCAAAGAAGAATCTATTTCGCCCTTGGCTACTAAATGGACAAACAACTCAAGCGTTGAAACGTCAGCAGAGAAACCTTTAGACAACATGTCTTTCACGAGTTGCAATGCTCTAGGCGTCTCCCTGTTCCGAATAAGCCCTCGGATCATTAAATAATACATGCAGTTATCGGGTGGGCAACCTCTTTCTTCCATTTCTCTTATCATATTCGTTGCTTCAATCACGAGTCCTCCACATAAATATCCATCGATCATCGCGGTGTATGTCCTAACATCAGGTTGAAGCCCCTTAGACAATAATGTTGAGAAGAGATCATGTGCTTTTGAAAGACGTCCATCTTTATACATTGCTTGAATGAGGATATTGTATGTAACAACATTAATCTCAAACTTCTTCTCTTCCAAATCCCGATACAACTCTAGGGTGTCGTCAATTTTTTTATTTTCACACATACCGTTGATTACAGAATTAAGTCTTGATATTTGGGCGTGGCCCGTATGCCTCCATCTTGGAAAGTAAATCTCGAACATGTTGAATCCTCCCTACTTTGCAAAGGCCATCGATAAGAGTGTTGCAAGTAACAACGTCTGGGATAAATCTCCTACGTGAAATCTCGTAAAACAATTTAATAGCCTCAGAAATTCTCTTAACTTTGCAATATCCATTGATCAAAATGCTGAAACTATGCAAATTAGGTCCACAATACTCGGTAGTCATCTTATTAAACATTTTCCTAGCCATCTCCGTTTCTCCTCTCAAACAATAACCATCCATAAGTGAATTATAGGTGACCACGTCGGGAGTGATCTTTTTGCTCATCATTCCATCGAATAAACGCATAGCTTCTTCGCGTTCACCGGCTTTGCACAGTCCATGAATCAATGTGTTAATAGTGACGACATTTGCACAAATGCCTTTCTTCTTCATTTTTAAAACGAGATTGAGAGCGTCAAGAACTAACCCGCTCTAAGGCCGTCAACAACTGGGTTATAGGAAAATATGTCTGGTTGGCAAGTTTTGCTCTTCTCCATGTTTTCAAGCAACTGAATGTTGCCCTTCTTGCAAAAACCATTCAACAACGTGTTGTAAGTAATGACATCCGGTTTACAGCCTCCATCGACCATTTTATCAAAGAATTCCTTGGGTTCGATGATCTTCTCCTCACCAGGAGAGTCTTCACGGTCACGATGTCGAGTTCACAACCGACTTTAAGGAATCTCCCGAACACAGATAAACCCCAAACACTTCAAATGACAGAAACAATTGATCAAGATGTTAAGGGTGTAGCCATCGGGCTGGATTCCGAGAAGACCCATCTGCTTGTCTAAGGAGACGACGACAGAGAATTGCTTCATTTTCATGATTCGACTCAACAACTGATTAAAACTTACGACAGGAGGCAGAGGACGGGTTTGGAGCATCCTATCCTATGGAACGAGCTGAGAGAGGCTTGGAGATGATCTTCACTCATCGTAAGTTGATGTTTTGGGAGAGTAGAGAAGAAATACCTCGGAGATGAGATGGAGAAAGAGGGCAGGGCCCTCTTTCCATTATAGTAGAGAACCTTTTTCTTCTTCCCATTTGAGGAGGGTGGTGTTATTGACCATTTTGCTTTTGCATATGAATTTCGGAAAAATAATAATAATAATAATACCCAATTTTGAAATAGAAAATAATAATAATAATAATTAGGGGGAAATTAGGGTAAATTTGATATTTAAAATAAAAATAAAAATTGGGGGACTACAAAACTAACATTAATAAGTTCAATACTTTCTCCACCAGTCCCTCTAATTACATGTGTCTATTAAATGTGGATAAATAATAACTTAAGTACGTGTGTTGTTACTATATATAATTATAAGAATAATCGTGGTAAAAGAACCCAAAATTTGAGTAACTTGGGCGGCAGGGGCCCAAAATGAAAAAAATAACGATAAAAGTACCTAAAGTCAATAAATGTGAGGCGACACATTTGTCTACGCAATTATTTTACGGACGTTGGTCAATATTTTGCATAGTGCTATTAAATCATACCTAATATACACATTTATTGTTGATGTGTAAATTCGTCACGTATTTGGAACGAAAAGGTCATTAATTAAATTTAAAGTTCAAGTAATTTAAGACCAAAGTTATGAATATAATTGAATATTCATACACAAATGGGCCTTCGAAATACATAAATAAAAGCCCAAAAGAGATTTGAATAAGGCCCAGACCCGACCAGGCCCCTTGGCCCAAGACCCAAAGCTTGCCCCGGGCAAATATTGCCAGATCGGAACCCAAGCAGGAATGAAGCTCCAACGAGGAAACTCGAGCAAGAGCGCAATGTTGACTTGGTTTCGCACATCAACAGTCACGAGGTTGTGAATGGGTTTTCGATTTGAATTTGCTAAGAACTTTGTGGATCTTGACTTCTGCGTCGTCAATACTCTGACATTGACAAATATGAAAATAAAGTAACAAAAAACACAAAGGGTTTTTTTAGAGAGGTTCCTCCCAATGCGGTAGTTGACTACGTCCTCTGTAAGTTTATTGACGATGAAAAGTTCAACCAGAACCACAAGCCGATTCCGAGTTGATCAGAAAAGAAAGAAAAACACTGAAAAAATACAAATCTCACACTCTTTTCTCACAGGATGAATGCTTGCATGCGTATAATGGAGCTATCTCCTCGCTTAAATATGCCTCCAATTTTTGCCTGGTGGTGGTCGTAGTGGACGTTGGTAGTGGCTCCAAGTTCGGGGTATGACTTGCTGCCGAGCTGACACGTTGGCCATTTCTTGAGAGAATCGCGCAATGGTGGACTTTGACTCAACATCGTGGAGAGTTTGAATCCCAGTCGTGGCGATTTTCCTGGTCGGGCTTCGGAGGTTTGAATCGAGGCTGTTGACTTGGTCTGCTCGGGCTTCTATGCTTAACTGGCGTGGTCTTGCTCGAATTTCTTTGATGGGGCCACTTCTGCTCGGGCTCCTTGTCGTTGGAAACATATTTGTGCTCGGGTCCCTTTGTGGCATTTTCTGCTTGGGACGAGCTTTGGGTTCTGGGCCTGGTCGGGCCCAAGCTTTGTTCAAATTTTCTTCTGGGCTTTTTTTTTCCCTCTATGTTTCTCATAGGCCCATTTTGTGTGAATTTTCAATTATATTCACAACTTTGGTCTTAAATTACATGGACCGTAAATTTAATTAATGACCTTATCATTCCAATTATGGAACGAATTTACACATAAACACGCAACGTCAGCAAGAAGACCCGAGCAGAACAAGTCAAAAACTCCATTCAAATTCTCCAAAGCCCGACTAGGAAAATTGCCACGACCAAGATTCAAACTCCCACGACCCCAAGTCAAAGTCCACCATCGCGCAATTCCCTCAAGAAGTGTCCCACGTGTCAGTGCGGCAATGAGTCAAGCCCCGAACTCGGAGCCACTACCAAAGTCCACTAAGACCACCAACGGGCAGAATTTGGAGGCTTATAAAAGGAGAAAAGCATCTCCATATCATGAACGCAAGCATCCATCCTGAGAGAAAAGAGTCTGTGAGATTTGTATTTTTTTCAGAGTATTTTATTATTTCTATTTGATCTTCTCGGAATCGGCTTGTGGTTCTGATTGATATTTCTTCAAATCAATAAACTTACAGAGGACGTAGTCAACTACCGCATTGGGACGAACCTCTCTAAAAAAACCGTTGTGTTTTTTATTGCTTTCTTTTGTTATTGTCACCGTCATAGTATTGACGACGCGGAGGTCAAGATCCACAATTATTTAGCAAATTCAAATCGAAATCTCATACTCATATTTTCGTGTGCGAAACCACGTCAACATTTATGTGCTCATCCCTAATCTAGCTATCTAGCATCTTCTCTCATTTTAATTCAATAGAAAAAATTGGGCGGAAAAATGTGCTGCCTCGTCATTGTTGATTTTAGGTATTTTTGCAATTATATTTTCATTTTTAAACCTCTGCCGCTCAAATTGTAAAAGTTTGGGGTACTTTTTCAACGATTATTTTAAAAATATAACTTAAATACTTATGCTACTAATAAATAATAATATTTGTTGGTGACTTGGTTAATGCGCGGGGGAGGTAGGACCTACTGTTGTTGATGTGAAGAAAGAGTTGTTGACCGAGATAAACAAAAGAGCTTTAAGTTTGTTTTTGGTCATTTTTTATATGAGCAGAGAATGTGATTTGACAGAATGGAAAAGTAAGTCACACTTCTTTCCAAGTTGTTTTCTCTATTTTTTTTTTTTTTTTATGTTCTTACATATCTTGAAAAAAAAAAAATAATAATAAGTTTTCACACATGAAAAGGAGTGAAATTCGATTTTCACCCCCAAAAGTAAAAAAATTTAAAATTACACTTCGGCACTCTTTGCTTCCCGAGAAGTTTCCCGATGCAAATTAACAAATAGCATGGGTGCATTTTCACGCCACAAAGTCGGCATATAAGCATTTTTTCCGGGGTTATTTTTGTGTTTATACTCAAAGAATACACTAGCTACAATTTCACACATACTCTGAAATTCAATAATGTAAACTGAAGCTTCTTTTCTTGTCATTCTAACAGCATTCAAATCTGAATATGTGGCATATGAATGTAAGTAAATATGGTGTGTCAACATTCCGGTTCAAGCTGTGCCGCGTTTATCTTTTGGTGGACGACGTCCACGTGCAGCCGAGGACGTGAGCATCACGTCGAGTCCCAAACGAGGACGCGTGCGAACGACAACGCAGAGAAAGGCCTTGCGTCTCATCGCGTAGTGGACACGACGGTTTTTCTTTTTTAAAAATACTCTTGTCTCAACCGATCAGCCACGTGTCGCCCTCTGGTTGCCTCTCCCGGCAGGACCCACGCGTCCGCTTCTCAAACGCGAGAAAGAGCCAACGTCTCGTCTGCTACGCGCCGTGCACCCAGCGTCTCGTCCCGCACGTGAACGCCACTCTCGTCCTCGTTGGCGTTTCGTTGAATTACGGTTGTTAAGACTTAAACTTGCATAAGGATGTAAGGCATGCCAATTCCTACTTGATCGGCATCACAAAGCAGAAGTTAACATGCTCCTCATCTAACAAACCTTAACGATACAACATTATATTACAGCCTTTGAACATTATTGCCGTTAAAAAAATAACATTACACGTAGTATGAAGTTAGATACTTATGCCATAAATATTCCTGTAAAATACAAGCCGATGTTGCCAATCGAGTAAAAGCCAATCAAGCCGATGTTGCCAGCTGTCAACTGCGTTCTCTCTCTGATATAAATAACATTCTTCGTTGACCTCCTCCATTCACAGCGCTTCAAATTCAATCGCAGAGAGACCTTGAAATCTGCAAAAATGGCGAATCTCGGTGGGGTTAAAGACGTGAACGCCAACGCCAACAGCCTCGACATCGAAGGCCTTGCTAAATTCGCCGTCGACGACCACAACGAGAAGAATAAGAAGGTTCGTTACCGCGTTTTCCATTTTTCATCCTCGTTTCTCTCTCCGATCTATGGAGCGTAATCGGAAGAATGATTTGGTTCTTCTCTTGCGGTAGTCGACGCCGAACGCTGTTGATCTGCAATTTGTGAAGGTGATCAAAGCGAAGCAGCAAGTGGTGGCTGGAACAGTTCACTACATTACTCTGGAAGCCGCCGTTGGCACTGACAAGAAGGTTTACGAGGCTGAGGTTTGGGAGAAGCCATGGCTGAACTTCAAGGAGGTCAAGGGATTCAAGCTCGCCGCGGATGGCGCTTCGAGTGCTTAAGATCTTCTATTTCGCTCAAGGTAAGAGAATATGTTCCTTCTCTTTTTTGGGGAAAATAGGAATTTTGGCCGATACTGTACGTGAATTCGAGAGTGTTGAGTTTTGTCTGTGAATTCTGCTTCGGAATTTGGGGTGAGAAGGATGATAAAACGAATCTGGGTTTTGCTTTTTATAGCTCAAATCTGAAATTGGCTTAATATTTTATGGAAGAAAGTTTGTCGCTATGAAATACAGACAGTGCCTTTGAGGAGTTTACTGGCTTATTGTTATTGCGAGGATTTTTGCCGAATTTCTGAGTCCGGGATGTGCGGAAAGCGTTTGGGGGATTCCCAGAAATTAAAGATCCAGATAAGACAGAAATAGAAAATTCAAACTAGGGATCGCGAATAATACCTTTGTTGCCGATTAATACTTGAGCCTTTTTTTAAAATTGTCGACTGTTCTTGATCACGCTAATCCCCGTAGAATATGAGCCCTCCACTTCGTCCACATGTTCTCCGTTGACACCACGTGCTCTTAGCACGTCATTGACCGGAAAGACACCTTGGTCGCTGTGAGGGACAGTGTGTAACTTGGTTTTGAAGAGGCATTACTCGGTCACAACTAAGGGTTTAGGCATAACCCTCCTTATAAGGGTTAGGTTAGATTCGGCCTAATTGAGCTTAAGTTATAGTCTTCATTATTCACTCGAGTTTAAGTGGGCTTAACCCGGTCTTAGGGCGTTAAACCCAACATATTAGTTGTTAACTTACACGATCATCGTTTCATTGCCATCGTGATTGATCACCTGAATTTTGTAACTTTTGCTTAGGCCATTTGTGATCATAAACGCGAATTCTTAATGATCTTCTGCCAAACACATTTGTAACGTACTCGTTAACATTATCTTCTAACTCAAACAATGTTTTCCCTTTTGAATTTCAGATTACCCTTAATTTTTTGGTTTTGATGGTTATTGATCGTTGACTTATTACTTTCAATATCTTTTTGTGGCTTTTAATTGATAAAAAAATTACAGGCTCAGTTCATACATATTGCTATAGTTTATCAACAGGGTTTTGTTACTGGTCTTTTGATCACTATTGGGTTGTTTATCGTCAGCCAGACACACTTGTTACGAACTTGTTGACACTATGTTCTAACTCGAACAATGTTTTTCGTTTTGACTTTCAGATGACTGGGTGAATGTCTAAACTGCTGTGATGTTTGTGCAAGTCTTAAATATGTTATAACCCTAAGTATGTCCAAGCTCTGTTGATGGAACCTGGTGTTTATCGTCAATGGCGACTTGTTAATCGATGTTGCGACTCTGTTGAACATCCGGCAATAAATGCGGTGAACAATTTCGGATGAATCTCTGTTGCGTGACAAATATATGAATTGAATAGTGATATTTCTTATGGAATTCAAGTATAAAAAAAATGAAATTAGCACTGTTTTGTGAACATTTCAAGATGTTCTGATTATGAACAATCATTGAATAATAAAAAATATTAATCGGCAGTAATGTCCCCAAACTTCGTGTATGTTTCTGTAGTTTGCCGTCTCAACGTAGTGCTTTGGTAGCAATACTCGTATACTTTTAAAAAGTAGCACATTGTTCCTTATGAATTAAAAAAAAAAAAGGACAAATGTTGTTACAGGTCCTCCACTTTGTATTTGAGTCCATATGAATCCCCTCACATTGTAGATTGACCAAATCATACCCCTCTCATTACTTTTATGTACTGTAGTTAGAAGTATGGGTATTTTAGTAAATTATGAAATAAAGCCTTTTCCAGTCAAAGACTTGGTATTTATTCCTTGAGTTGCAGAAGCATCTTGCATTGTCCCACTTGAAAACCCAGTTTCCGGCAATGAGCGATCCCAGCCCGTTCTCAGACTTAGCCTCTATTAGTCTGACCAGCGAGCTCTGGCGATAAATGGCCTTCTGAAGAGTGTTCCACCCAGTGGAGGCCACCGCATTCGCGTGCCAACTGACTCGTGATCTAGGCCGACGACCAAGTGCAAGGGGGGTCGGTATCACATTGGGGAGGGGATGTCGTGGCGGTCGAGCGCGGCGAAGATCTTGTTGGCGTGTGGCACTCCTGCGCGAACGTGTATGGGACTTTACGCGGTCCCGCTGCTTGAGCTGGAGAAAATTTCCAATTGTTTGTTTACTGCTCTTCTGGAGATCAACGCCGAGGTCGAGTAAATAGGAATTTAGTTTGAGAGCTTCCTGAGGATCTCCTTCACCAGAATTCTCGCAGGGATGACGCCGGTGCCAGAAACTGAGTTTTCAAGTGGGAGATGACTCCTGCTTCTTAACATTAGAGAAACTTTTTTGGTTTTCTTCTCGGAGAGACACTAAAGAGATGAATTTACTAAAATACCCCTACCTCAATACTATAGGGGTGGCGATTCGGGTTGCGTGTCGTGTTCGTGATGGGTCTTAATCGTTTTTTACTTATTTTATCTAGACCCAGACCCGCCCCATTTATTAATCGTGTTAGAAGACGAGACCCAGACCCGCCCCATTTAAATAACGTGTTTATCGTGTCTACCCGTTTAACCCAATTAAAAGATTAATTAATTTATAAATAATAAATTAATTCAATTTATACTCATTTAACTTAATTTATTTAACTATATTATCGAAGATTTTAAAATTTTACTAGCAAATTTTTATGTTCATCAAATGTAAGACGTCATTAATAAAATAAAAACATAAATTTCATATATAATAAGTATTAAAACACTTAATAACATATAGAAAATATAGAAAATGTAACTTTTTGCTCTTTAATCGTGTCTAGTTGGGTCCCATCGTGTTATCGTGTCCGTGTCGTGTTTACCCGTTATTTAATCGTGTTAATCGTGTTCGACACGGTTGGACCCAGATCCATTTATGGTAGACCCAGACCCGTTTAAATCGTGTCGTAACCGTTTCGTGTTTCGTGTTTCGTGTCCGGCCCCAAATTGCCACCCCTACTCAATACCTTTGTTCGTTTGTAAACGTTAAAAAGGGTGACTTAAGTACATAAAAACAAAGTTTAAGGCATGGTATGGTCTGTTTAAAATGCGAGGGGCTTGAAAGAGACTCGAATACAAATGTGGAGGGCTTCTCAAAACATTTGTCCTGATTTATTGAAGGTTATTTTGTCATTTATTTCTATTTTTCTAAAAAAATTTAAATATTCATAATGCACAATGCGTTAATTTTTTCGAAGCGTTCAAGGTACATCGTGCTAAAAATTAAAATTCAAGGTATAAACATCCACTGATTTGGGGACATCATTGCTAGTTTTTTCTCCTAAATAAATAGACTTCTGCTTAAATAATGGAGTGTAAGCTTTAGAGTTTGGACCTCATGTTGTTCTAATTAAGACCATTCGGAAATTCGGTTATCCCACTGAAAGATAATCAATTGTAACTTCACACCTTGGATTTGGACCCGTAACCGAAACCGGGAAATTTAGAATTGGAACCGTAACCGAAACCGGGAAATTTAGAATCGAAACCGTTACCGGAAAATTTAGAAACAGGAACCGTTACCAGAACATGAACCTCTACCCAAAAAAAAAAAATTAGGAACACTCTCTCTCTCTCAATAGATGTAGCTAAGGGTGACACTGAGTCAAAAACCAACAATGCAAATCCGGATTCCGGTTTTTGGCGAACACATATTCCCGTATTCAGTACTAACTTCATATACTTATACCACTATTACTCATTAAAAGTTTGTTATTGTAATCCTCGACACGACACAGTACACACTAGACACTACGAGTTTGCAAGAAAACATGAAATAAATCCATACGACATGTCGTTCCACAAGGAGCTTTACGGCTTTACCCCTCTTCGAGCGAGAATTTACCATCATCACTCTCATCTGGATCGAACACTGAGAGTGAGAAGCTCTCTCTCTCTCTCTTTCTGGATCGAAGCTATCTCTGTGTCTCAACCACTTCATCATTTTGATTACATCTGTTTTATGCTCATTCTTCACATCTCTCAGCTTCAGTTCAATCCAGATATGCTGAACTTGCTCAGCCTTGCTTCCAAGCGCCATGGCGTCTTCTCCCAAAGCCTCGCTGGGATTCTCCGAGCTACTTCTTCTAGTATCAATTTCTCCACTCAAACTCCGTCTCTCCCAGAACACGACCTTTCTCTTCAAGCCTCTCTCGATTCCTTCCATCGAATGCTCAGAACCCGTCCTCTGCCTTCTGTCGTGAGCTTTAATCAGTTGTTGACTCAAATCATGAAAATGAAGCAATACTCTGTCGTGGTTTCGATGGACAGGGAGATGGGTCTGCTCGGAATCAGGCCTGACAACTATACCCTCAGCATCTTGATGAATTGCTTCTTCCATTTGAGCTGTTTGGGGTTTAGTTTGTCCGTGTTTGGGAAATTCGTTAAACTCGGACATGAACCCGACACAGTGACCATGACTACTCTCCTGAAGGGCTTACTTGGTGAGGAGAAGATCATCGAAGCCAAGGACTTCTTTGACAAAATGGTCGATGGAGGCTGTAAGCCAAATGTTATTACTTACACCACGTTGCTGGATGGGCAACATTAGCGGGGCTGTTCAGCTGCTTGAAAACATGGAGAAGAGCAAAACTTGCCAACCTGACCGAATTTCGTATAACACAGTGGTTGACGGCCTTTGTAAGAGCGGGTTAGTTCTTGACGCTCTCGATCTCGTTTCCAAAATGAAGAAGAGACGCATTAGTGCAAACATCGTCACTTACACCACGTTGATTCATGGATTGTGCGCAATTGGTGAACGTAAAGAAGCTATGCGTTTATTCGATGGAATGATGAGTAAAAAGATTGCTCCCGATGTACAAATTTTCAGTATCTTAGTTGATGCTCTCTGCAAAGACGGCATGGTTGAAGATGCACAACATATGATGGAAAGAATGGTTCGTCAAGGCATCAAACCCGACACGGTCACCTATAATTCACTTATGGACGGTTATTGTTTGAGAGGAGAAATTAACATGGCTATAGAAGTGTTTAATAAGATGACTACCGAGCTCTCTAGATATGATTTGCGTAGTTTCAACATTTTGATCAACGGGTATTGTAAGACAAAGAAGATTTCCGAGGCCTTTAAACTGTTTAAAGATATTTCAAAGAAGGGGTTCACACCTGATGTTGTTACTTACAACACCCTTATTGATGGCTTGTGCA
Organism: Parietaria judaica; assembly: GCA_954871525.1. NCBI lineage: Eukaryota > Viridiplantae > Streptophyta > Magnoliopsida > Rosales > Urticaceae > Parietaria > Parietaria judaica. Next base: position 25,633,576 of record OX940860.1, on the reverse strand, counting down.
AAGTCGGAAGAATTCAACAGGCTCGAGATCTACTTTGCAAGATAGAGGAACACGGGCCACGTCCAAATATCCAGACCTATAGTACTGTAATCAATGGTATGTGTGAGAACAGTAAAATTGACGATGCATTAGAGTTGTTTGGGGATTTGGAAGCGAAGAAGTTTGAGATCAATATTGTTACATACACTACCCTCATCAGGCCTATGTGTAAAGCTGGAAACATTTTAAAGGCAAAGGATCTCTTCTCAACGTTATTGTCAAAAGGGCTACAACCTGACATGTGGACGTACAATATGATGATTGATGGACTTCTTCGCGGAGGAGACGTAACTGAAGTAACGGATATACTTAGACAAATGGAAGAATGTGGTTGCGCACCGGATAGTTGCACTTATAACTTAATGATCCGAGGGTTTATTCGGAACAAGGAGATAGCAAGAGCATTGGAACTCGCGAAGGAGATGGTGGAAAAAGGTTTCTCTGCTGACGTTTCGACGCTCGAGTTGTTTGTCGATTTAGTAGCTAAGGGAAAAATAGATTCTTCTTTGAACTTGTTGAAATAAGAAGTTTTGTTGTATTTTTACACAAAAAACTCCATTGGTATCTGTAACTTGAGGTTTGATTGGAGATCTGCATAATCATTCAACAAAGCAACTAGTTCTTCATTTCATTTCCTGTAAGAGAAGAATGTATTTTAATTTTGCCATTTTTCTTATTGATATGATCTAAAGGGTTAGGGAAATATGGTTTGAGTTTGTCATAGAAAACTAATTTTCTTCCATCATGTCATTGCTAGGGAGGATGTAATACCATTAGATTGGCATAACGTATTTTATACAAAACTCAAATTATTGAGGCTAAATTAATCAATTGTTGATCTTCGAGTATTCAAAATCAACTACAGAGATTTAACCAGTGGCCAACGGGTTAAATCTCGCGAACGTGTATGGGACTGTAAGCGGTTTGAGCTCGCGAACGTGTATGGGACTGTGCGCGGTCCCGCTGCTTGAGCCGACATCGAATGATGCGCTTGAGCTGGAGAAAATTTCCAATTGTTTGTTTATTGCTCTTCTGGAGATCAACGCCGAGGTCGAGTAAATAGGAATTTAGTTCGAGAGCTTCCCGAGGATCTCCTTCACCAGAATTCTCGCAGGGATGACGCCGGTGAGTTTTCAAGTGGGAGATGACTCCTGCCTCTTAACATTAGAGAAACTTTTTTGGTTTTCTTCTCGGAGAGACACTAAAGAGATGAATTTACTAAAATAATTCTACCTCATTACCTCTGTTAGTTTGTAAACGTTAAAAAGGGCGACTTAAGTACATAAAAACAAAGTTTAAGGCATGGTATGGTCTGTTTAAAATGCGAGGGGCTTGAAAGAGACTCGAATACAAATGCGGAGGGCTTCTCAAAACATTTGTCCTGATTTATTGAAGGTTATTTTGTCATTTATTTCTATTTTTCTAAAAGGAAATTAAATATTCATAATGCACAATGCGGTAATCTTTTCGAAGCGTTCAAGGTACATCGTGCTAAAAATTAAAATTCAAGGTATAAACATCCACTGATTTGGGGACATCATTGCTAGTTTTTTCTCCTAAATAAATAGACTTCTGCTTAAATAATGGAATATAAGCTTTAGAGTTTGGACCTCATGTTGTTCTAATTAAGACCATTCGGAAATTCGTTTATCCCACTGAAAGATAATCAATTGTAACTTCACACCTTGGATTTGGACCCATGATATCAAAATATTGTAAGGCTAAGATTGGTTGGCTATTGGCGTCCGTCAACTTCATCTCCGTTCGTCAAAAGTCGGCATCGTCTCTGTTCATTAAGGGTCGCGTGAGTATTGTGAGGGTGGGTATTTTTGAGTTGGGTATTTTAGCCAGCTTCATTTTTTATTTTATTTTGGGAAATATGTAGATTTGGGAAAATATTTTAAATCCCAATCACGTGGACCATATACTATGGCCGACGCGATTTGTTTGGCTTTGGGTACTTACTCCCTAGAATTTAGGGCTTGAGACTACGCCGCACAAACCTAAAAAAGTTTGGTACATCTGCCACCGATACGACATGTCGTTTTCAACTTGATTTTTTTTATCAAAAGCCGAAGCTGATTACGACATCTCGTTTCACAAAGCTAATGGCTCAAATGTGACATGTCGTTTTCAAGTTGCAACTGCGTACGACATGTCCAAGGCGTGCCATCTTCGCGTCTCCATCATCCACTCACCTAAACCCTGAAAATCAGCACCAACGAACGAACAGCCATACTCTGAAACTCACGCTCATCAACGGAGATATAGAGGTTCGTCACCCACCTTCCTTCCTTTCTTTTTATGCTTCATTTGCATTCGCATTCCGATCCTTTCGACATTTCGCAGCTCCGAAGCTTACCCAAATCCCATTTCTGTTTTCTGGGCACGATCGAGATATGTCCATCTTCCTCCGCAGGCTCGCTTCCAAGCGCAGTGCCGTCTTCTTCCAAAGCCTCGCTGGGATCTCTCGATCTCATCTTAGAGGTACTTCTGCTGCTACCAACTTCTCTACTCAAACTCCGTCTCAATCCGAACTGGAAAGCTCTCTCAGCACGTTTCATAGGATGCTCCGAACGCGTCCTCTGCCTTCTGTCGTGAGTTTCACTCAGTTGTTGACCCAAATCATGAAAATGAAGCACTACTCTGCCGTCGTCTCCTTGGACGGGCAGATGGGTCTGCTCGGAATCCGGCCCGACAACTATACCCTCAGCATCTTAATGGATTGCTTCTTCCATTTGAAGTGTTTGGGGTTTAGTTTATCTGTCTTCGGAAAATTCGTCAAACTTGGTTGTGAAGCCAACACAGTGACCATGTCTACTCTCCTAAAGGGCTTTCTTGGTGAGGGGAAAGTTGATGATGCCAAAGAATTCTTTGAGAAAATGGTCGATGAAGGTTGTAAACCGAATGTTGTTACTTACAACACGTTGCTGAATGGTTTTTGCAAGATGGGCAACATTAGCGGGGCTGTTCAGCTGCTTGAAAACATGGAGAAGAGCAAAACTTGCCAACCTGACCGAATTTTGTATAACACAGTGGTTGACAGCCTTTGTAAGAGCGGGTTAGTTCTTGACGCTCTCGATCTCGTTTCCAAAATGAAGAAGAGACGCATTAGTGCAAACATCGTTACTTACACCACGTTGATTCATGGATTGTGCGCAATTGGTGAGCGTAAAGAAGCTATGCGTTTATTCGATGGAATGATGAGTAAAAAGATTGCTCCCGATGTACAAACTTTCAGTATCTTAGTTGATGCTCTCTGCAAAGACGGCATGGTTGAAGATGCACAAGATATGATGGAAAGAATGATTCGTCAAGGGATCGAACCCAACGTAATCACCTATAATTCACTTATGGACGGTTATTGTTTGAGAGGAGAGATTGACATGGCTAGGAATGTGTTAAATAAGATGATTACCGAGCTCTCTAGATATGATTTGCGTAGTTTCAACATTTTGATCAACGGGTATTGTAAGACAAAGAAGATTTCCGAGGCCTTTGAACTGTTTAAAGATATTTCAAAGAAGGGGTTCACACCAGATGTTGTTACTTACAACACCCTTATTGATGGCTTGTGCAAAGTCGGAAGAATTCAACAGGCTCGAGATCTACTTTGCAAGATAGAGGAACACGGGCCACGTCCAAATATCCAGACCTATAGTACTGTAATCAATGGTATGTGTGAGAACAGTAAAATTGACGATGCATTAGAGTTGTTTGGGGATTTGGAAGCGAAGAAGTTTGAGATCAATATTGTTACATACACTACCCTCATCAGGCCTATGTGTAAAGCTGGAAACATTTTAAAGGCAAAGGATCTCTTCACAACGTTATTGTCAAAAGGGCTACAACCTGACATGTGGACGTACAATATGATGATTGATGGACTTCTTCGCGGAGGAGACGTAACTGAAGTAACGGATATACTTAGACAAATGGAAGAATGTGGTTGCGCACCGGATAGTTGCACTTATAACTTAATGATCCGAGGGTTTATTCGGAACAAGGAGATAGCAAGAGCATTGGAACTCGCGAAGGAGATGGTGGAAAAAGGTTTCTCTGCTGACGTTTCGACGCTCGAGTTGTTTGTCGATTTAGTAGCTAAGGGCAAAATAGATTCTTCTTTGAACTTGTTGAAATAAGAAGTTTTGTTGTATTTTTACACAAAAAACTCCATTGGTATCTGTAACTTGAGGTTTGATTGGAGATCTGCATAATCATTCAACAAAGCAACTAGTTCTTCATTTCATTTCCTGTAAGAGAAGAATGTATTTTAATTTTGCCATTTTTCTTATTGATATGATCTAAAGGGTTAGGGAAATATGGTTTGAGTTTGTCATAGAAAACTAATTTTCTTCCATCATGTCATTGCTAGGGAGGATGTAATACCATTAGATTGGCATAACGTATTTTATACAAAACTCAAATTATTGAGGCTAAATTAATCAATTGTTGATCTTCGAGTATTCAAAATCAACTACAGAGATTTAACCAGTGGCCAACGGGTATCGTAAGACAAAGGAGATTTCCGAGGCCTTTGAATTTTAAAGATATTTCAAAGAAAGGGTTCATACCAGATGTCGTAACTTACAACACCCTTATTAATGGCTTGTGCAAAGTCGGAAGAATTCAACATGCTCGAGATCTACTTTGCGAGATGGAGGCACACGGGCCATGTCCAAATTTCCATACCTATAATGCGCTAATCAATGGTATGTGTGAGAACAATAAAATTGACGATACACTAGAGTTGTTTGGGGATTTGGAAGCGAAGAAGTTTGAGATCGATATTGTTACATACACTACCCTCATTGGGGCTATGTGTAAAGCTGGAAACCTTTCAAAGTCAAAGGATCTCTTCTCAACGTTATTGTCTAAGGGGCTACAACCTAACATGTGGACATACAATATGATGATCGATGGACTTCTTCGTGAAGGAGACGTAACTGAAGTAACGAATATACTTAGACAAATGGAAGAATGTGGTTACACACCGAACAATTACACTTATAACTTAATGATCCGAGGGTTTATTCGGAACAAGGAGATGGCAAGAGCATTGGAACTCGCGAAGGAGATGGTGGAAAAAGGTTTCTCTGCTGATGTTTTGACGCTCGAGTTGTTTGTTGATTTAGTAGCTAAAGGCGAAATAGATTCTTCTTTGAACTTGTTGAAATAAGATGCTTTGTTGTATTTTTACACAAAAAACTCCATTGGTATCTGTAACTTGAGGTTTTATTGCAGATTTGCATAATCTTAGATATTGATATTTTTACGTTACATAGCCTTACTCTTCTTACGCTCTATGTCTTATAAGATTCAACAAAGCAACTGTATCTGGACTATTTTAAGTATCTTCAGTCATTTCCTGTAAGAGAAATTTAATTTTAATTTTGCTACTTTTCTGATTAATTATCGTTGATCATCGTCACTGCTAGGGAGGATCTAATACCATCTAATTGGCAAGAACGAGATCTCAGAAATGGCATAATGTATTTTATCTGTGTTGAATCCTGCACAATACATTATTGATGCTTATAAATCTATCCATTGTTGATCTTTTACTCAGACAATCAATATGAAAATCAATCGTATTTCACAAAATGAAGGACACCATAAAAATAGAGCCCAAGAAAAAAACTGTTACCATCTTTGGAAACCGTGGAGGTAAGAAGTGTTGAAATTTGCGAATTCATATCTTCAACAAGTGTTTCCAAATGGAGTTTTGTTCTTCGCTTTTTAGTTTTGGAAATTGTTTTCGATGACTTGAACTAAGATATTCGGCTTTGACAGTGCACTATTTTTTATTATACTCATGTAGAATATCTGATTAAGGCATGTCTTTCTCCAAAGAAAGAAACCATTTGCATAATGCAGAACATCCCATGTTATTAGACCTCAATCAAACCAGCTTCTCTACTGCTGCTATCAACTTCTCTACTCAAACTCCGTCTCAATCCGAACTGGAAAGCTCTCTCAGCACGTTTCATAGGATGCTCCGAACGCGTCCTCTGCCTTCTGTCGTGAGTTTCACTCAGTTGTTGACCCAAATCATGAAAATGAAGCACTACTCTGCCGTCGTCTCCTTGGACGGGCAGATGGGTCTGCTCGGAATCCGGCCCAACAAATATACCATCAACATCTCAATGGATTGCTTCTTCCATTTGAAGTGTTTGGGGTTTAGTTTGTCTGTGTTCGGAAAATTCATCAAACTTGGTTTAGAAGCCGACACAGTGACCATGAATACTCTTCTGAAGGGCTTTCTTGGTGAGGGAAACTTGATGATGCCAAAGAATTCTTTGAAAAAATGGTCGATGGAGGCTGTAAGCCGGATGTTATTACTTACACCACGTTGCTGAATGGTTTTTGCAAGATGGGCAACATTAGCGGGGCTGTTCAGCTGCTTGAAAACATGGAGAAGAGCAAAATGATGTATCTCGGGCTGATTTAACCGAAAAAACACAGCGAGAATAATACCGACGGGAATCCACAAATCGTGAATCCCCTTTAATATTTATTGAATAGAAATCAACAAACAAATCCCGTCCGAACCTTCGAGAACACGGACGTTGTTCTCCCGAGAGAGTCTTGACGGCACAAAGCTAATCCAAAACTAAACCCTCCTCAGCATAAGAGGTGCCTAATATAGGTCACGTATGACCTAGTGGGCTTTATTTTATGGGCTGAATTCTAATTATTAATTAAAAGACCTAAACAATTATTTAAAGTGTTTATTCTTAATTGCTAAAATAATTAAATAAATACGTATCTATCACAAAACTTGCCAACCCGACAGAATTTCCTATAACACTGTGGTTGACGGCCTTAGTAAGAGCGGGTTAGTTCTTGACGCTCTCGACCTCGTTCCGAAAAATGAAAAAGAGAGGCAATAGTGCAAACGTCGTCACTTTCAACGTGTTGATTCATGGACTGTGCGCAATCGGTGAACGTAAAGAAGCTATGTGTTTATTCGATGGAATGATGAGCAAAAAGATCACTCCCGATTTACAAACTTTCAATATCTTAGTTGATGCTCTCTGCAAAGACGGCATGATTGAAGATGCACAAGATATGATGGAAAGAATGATTCGTCAAGGTATCAAACCCGACGTGGTCACCTATAGTTCACTTATGGATGGTTATTGTTTGAGAGGAGAAATAGAGATGGCTAGGAAAATGTTTAATAGGATGATTACCGAGCTCTGAGCTCTCTGCACCTGATTTGCGTAGTTTCAACATTTTGATCAACTGGTATTGTAAGACAAAGAAGATCTCCGAGGCCTTTGAACTGTTTAAAGATATTTCAAAGAAGGGTTTCACACCAGATGTTGTTACTTACAACACCCTTATTGATGGCTTGTGCAAAGTCGGAAGAATTCAACATGCTCGAGATCTACTTTGCGAGATGGAGGCACACGTGCCACGTCCAAATATCCAGACCTATAATACTGTAATCAATGGTATGTGTGAGAACAGTAAAATTGACGATGCATTAGAGTTGTTTGGGGATTTGGAAGCGAAGAAGTTTGAGATCAATATTGTTACATACACTACCCTCATTGGGGCTATGTGTAAAGCTGGAAACCTTTCGAAGTCAAAGGATCTCTTCTCAACATTATTGTCAAAAGGGCTACAACCTGACATGTGGACGTACAATATGACGATTGATGGACTTCTTCGTGGAGGAGACATAACTGAAGTGACGGATTTACTTAGACAAATGGAAGAATGTGGTTGCGCACCGGATAGTTGCACTTATAACTTAATGATCCGAGGGTTTACCCGGAACAAGGAGATGGCAAGAGTATTGGAACTCGCGAACGAGATGGTGGAAAAAGGTTTCTCTGCTGATGTTTCGACGCTCGAGTTGTTTGTTGATTTAGTAGCTAAGGGCGAAATAGATTCTTCTTTAAATTTGTTAAGATAAAACGTTTAGTTGTTGAAAATGTTAAAAAAAGTGAAGTCGTGTGTTTGCACCTTCTATCGCATTGACGAGTGTTGTTTGAAATGACAGTTAACAAACAATCTGCACTTTGTTATGTTTTGTGAAACTGTGTAATATTATGCCACGTTTGTTTTCTTTGATATAGCAAGTTCGAGCATCAAAGCTGGGTTCATTTCCTGTGAAGTACTGATGTAACTTGAATTTTAATTTGGGTGTTTAGTTTAGCCAATGAAAATAGAATGGAGTTCAATACGAGTACGACCCTCACTTGAAAATTAATTTGGATACTTTTGCCGTCATTTACCCTGACCAAAGATAATTAGCAGCAAGTTTTTTTATTCCATTCTGGTATAGTAAAGACCCAAGTTTGGTATGTTTTTTTTTCCTGAGTTTGACTAAAATTGAATTCTGTCTGAGACGGGTTTGACTGAGATTGACACCATGAACTTATTACATTCACATACTCACCGGAAAGACACTGAAAGAGCAAATTGGTTGACATTAAATATTAATAACACGAGCAAAGGCATTATTAACAGATTAGCATGAAATTCGTTTTCTACTAGCAATTGATTTTTAGAAATGTGTTTGATGATGTTGTTAGCTATAGGGATTTTTTGTGTAGTATCTCTGTTTTCTGTGAGAATTATTCTGATTTATTGGACTATATATTTCTTCTTCTTCTTCTTCTTCTTTCTAATCCAACGATATCGCAAAGAAGTAGCGGATAATCACTTTAAAAAGAGGTATTTAATCCTTTTTAAAGAGGTATTTAAACCTTTCATCAGGGGTATTTATGTTGCTATGTTTTATATGTATTTATGTTCTGCTGTGTGGTCTTTTTTTCTTTTTCTTTTTCTTTTTCTTTTTCTTTTTGTTGTTTCAGCTCAATTTGAGTGATGCATTTTAATCCAACGATATGGCAAAGAAGTTGTGCACTGGAAAATGAGGTATTTAATCCTTTCTTTAGGGGTATTTTAGGTACTCAATATTCGAAATGCAGATTTGTTATTCGCCTTCAATATTGGAAGTAGTTTTCCGGTTTTATTTCATCATCCTTTTTGTTACTTGGTGGAATTTATTCATCCTCTTTAACTTCACATTTAATGAATGCCCTTTAAACTTGAATTGAACTATTCTGCTTTGACCTTGTATTTTGGTAATGTTTATTATGTGTTGGTAGCTTCCACCACAGTCAAATTTCAAATGGCAAAATTTAGTAGAGCAAGAATGCACTGATAAATAAAATTAAGGAAAAGTTTGCACTAGTTAACTTATATATGTATCACTTTAACTAGCCAAACCGCAGCCCCGGAGCAGCCGTTACTCGAGAATCTCGGAGAAGATTCATACGGATCCGGAAAAATACTTCATGATCACGTATCAGAGGTGGAATCATGTATCAGGACGAGCCGAGGGAGGGACGGATTCTGCCAGCAGCTTGAAAAAAAATGATGTGCCAATTTAATTAAGATAATGGCAACATGTGTTCCCAAATGTTTATCAATTTGATGCCTGAACCTTTTTTTTGGGAGGCATATGTTCTCAAGTAGTCGAAGACTTTGGAGCGGAGCAAAATACAGCTTAACGTTTCGAAATACGGCACAGTGACAATGTAAATGAGTTTAGATCAACTTTAAATAGATTAAATAATGAGTGATGAAGTACGAGAACTTGATTGACGAAGAGCGGAGAGAAACCAGAGAAAAGAAAATTCTGGTACTTATTATTAAACTTTCTATATGATCCCTAAATCTGAAGCGGTTGTATATATATACCTGTTAACATAAAACTAAAACCTTAAAAGATAAAATTACAACAATAGCCCCACTAGTCTATACAAAACATTAATCCTAATTTTTAACTCTAATAGCCCCCCTCAAAACTATTGTAAGAGATTTCCGAAACTCTCGACACATAGTTTTGATCGTAAAGATGGAAATTTTCCACTTGAATTTGGCTTTGTGAGAAGATCCGCAACTTGCTGCTCGGAAGGAACATGTCGAACTTCAACTTCTTTTCGCACGACTTTATCCCGGACAAAATGTAAATCTATTTCAATATGCTTTGTCCGTGCATGTAACACCGGATTCGAAGACATCATGACTGTTGAAAGATTATCACACCACAGCACCGGCGTTCGAGCTGTTTTTAGCTTCAGCTCCACCAGTAAAGCTGTGATCCACGCTATTTCCGCAACTAAGCTTGCTAAGCTGCGATACTCTGCCTCTGTAGAAGACCTTGAAACTGTAGTTTGTTTCTTGGAAGACCATGAAATGATGTTGGATCCTAAGAAGACACAATGACCCGAAGTTGACCGTCTGTCCTCTTGATCCGATGCCCAATCCGCATCACAAAAACCTGTAAGAGTCAGATTAGTCGGACATTGTTTCTTAACCAAAATACCAAAATCAATTGTTCCTGCCAGATATCTTAATATTCGTTTAACAGAAGTCCAATGAGAATTGAGAGGGTTGGACATAAACTGACAAACTTTGTTAACGGAAAATGAAATTTCTGGCCTAGTTATTGTTAGGTACTGTAAAGCTCCAACCGTACTACGATATAAAGTTGCATTTGGGATTGGATTACTTCCAAAACTAACAAGTCTTTCATTTGTAGTCATAGGAGAACTGACAACACGACAATTTTCCATGTTAGTTTTCGTTAGGAGATCTTTTATGTATTTAGACTGAGATAAGTGTAAGCCAAGTTTTGTTTCTTGAACATTGATGCCAAGAAAAAAGTTAATATTACCCGTATCTTTCAAAGCAAACTCTGCATTTAGTTTACCAATTAATTCTTCCAAAAACAAATTGTCATTTCCTGTTATAAGAATATCATCTACATAAACTAGAAAATAGACAATTTTGCCCCTATTATGGTATATGAAGAGGGATTGGTCAGTTTTGGCAGGAGTGAAACCAAGTTTTATTAAAACTGTATGTAGCTTTTCAAACCAAGCACGAGGTGCTTGTTTGAGGCCATAAATTGATTTGTGTAAACGACACACGTAATTTGACAAATTTGTGTTTTCAAATCCTAATGGTTGAGCCATATATACCTCATCAACTAGATCGCCATTAAGAAACGCGTTATTCACATCTAACTGCTTAATGTTCTAGTTTTGACTTAAAGCAATGGTCAAAACTACTCTAATTGTTGTTTGTTTTACCACTGGGCTAAAAGTCTCGGAAAAATCAAACCCCGGCCTTTGATGAAATCCCTGAGCAACCAATATAGCTTTTAATTTATTTAAGGAACCATCCGGATTTTTCTTGACTTTATAGATCCATTTACACCCTATTAATTGTTTGTTTTCAGGTAATTCAACAAGAGACCAAGTTTTATTATGCATTAGAGCATTATATTCTAGCTGCATTGCATTTTTCCATTCCGGAATGATAAGAGCCTCTTTAGCATTCTTCGGTTCAGTTACACATATAAAAGCTTTAGGTTTAGAAATACCAGCCTTTCCTCTTGTAGTCATTGAGTGAGCATTTGTTACCTGTGTATCTTTATGAGGCTGAGGTGAATTTTGAACCTGAGTAGCTCTCTGATGGTGAGGTGAATATGGAACATGATCTTGAAGATGAGGTTGAGTGTGCTTGCTGAAGCATCAGCATCTTCATTTTGAATCAAAACCTCATTATTGTCCTCATCTGCAATGTTACTACGAGTTTTGCTGGAATCTGGACAAAAATGCCCTTGACGAATAAAATTCGAGTGTAAGACCGGTAATGGCATACTAATATTACAATTATCAGTTGGAATACTAGAAGTAGGCTTATTAGAGAATGGAAAATTCGTTTCATCAAAAAGAACATTCCTGGAAATATAAATTCTATCATTTTGCATGTCTAGACACTTATACCCTTTGTGATTAATGCTATAGCCTAAAAAGACACATGGTTTAGATCTGTAATTAAATTTATTCTTATTATTTACACCCAAAAACATGTATTTGAAAATAATCCGGTTTTTGTTTGAACAAAACCTCTAAAGGGCTCTGCATACTCAGATTATATGCAGGCAACCTGTTTATTACAAAAACAGCAGCTCTAAAAGCCTCATCCCAGTATTGAAAAGGCATTGATGACTGAGCCAAAAGAGTTAGACCCGTGTCCACAATGTGCCTATGTTTTTTTTCGGCTGATCCGTTTTGCTCATGAGTATGAGGGCAAGAATTACGATGAATAATGCCATTGGAAGAGAGGTTATTTGTAAAAGATCTGTATTCACCTCCCCAATCACTTTGAAGACATTTTAATTTATAGCCAAGTTGTAGTTCAGCAAGAGATTTGAAACTGTGAAAAGCCGTTAGAGCCTCTGATTTACTTTTTAAAAGGTAAATCCATGTAAATTTTGAAAAAGCGTCTACAAAATGAATATAGTAATTATATCCATTGACCGAGGTTATCGGTGAAGGGCCCCATAAATCACTATGAACGAGTTGTAATGGTTCATTGTATATTGTGTTGGAAATTGGAAAAGGCAGCTTATGAACTTTACCTAAACAACAAGCTTCACATAACGGAATAGAAGTTTTATTGATGCTCGGAATGTTACATTTATAGAGGACATTTGACATAACATTCTTGTTGGCATGAACTAATCTTTGATGCCACAAATTGTACAAAGATAGACTTTTAGTAAGGGTAGAAGTGTAACATGAAGATTTTGGAACTAGAGAACCTGTATTATGTGAAGTAGTGACAAGATCATTGTGTGGAAAGGTAGGGAAGCCTTGAAGGTCGATTTGATCTTTGTCAAAGACATACAAGCCTCCTTCAAGTCTCCCCTGCAAAAGAAGATCACGAGACACACAATCTTTAACAAGACAGTGATAAGGATGAAATTCGAAAAATACCTTATTATCTTGCGCAAATTTAGACACTGAAAGTAAATTCTTTGTAATAAGAGGAACATGAAGAATTTGCTGCAAATTTAATATACGAGAATTTAAAAAGGGAGATGAGAAATTTCTATTACCAACATGAAGGATACTTAAGCCCTTACTGTTTCCCATTTTAACCTTCTCATCACCACTGTATTTGTGAAGATGATGGCCAAGATTTGAGGAGTCTGCAGTGAGATGGTTCGTGGCGCCAGAGTCCGGGTACCATTCATGGTTCTTGAAGGCTTCTGGTGTAACCAAACCGTGAGAATTCATCGAAAAACAGGAAGGGTCTCCATATCCAAAATAGGATGCTTTTGGGTTAGAAGTGTGGCAGAGATTCCCTTCAGGACTTGAGTTGTTTTGGAGTTGTCCTGGTCCAGTCATGGACTGATCAAAACGATAATAACATTGAGGTGCAAGATGCCCCATTTTCCCACAAAGCTGGCATTGAGGCTTGCCATTGGTTCTAAACCAGGAAGCTCTCCCTCGTCCCCGAGCTGAGCCACGTACGGGCATACCACGACCAGAAAAGCTGAATCCTCATCCAGTATTCTGAGTACTGAAATTCCCACTTCAAACAGTCAAGTGTGACTAGTGAGCGTATGATATTCTTGAGATTGATGATTTGGTGGAATTCGATCTCTCACGTTGTAAGCTCTCGATTCACTCTCGATATATGTATATAAATATAAGCGATATAAATGAGACGAAGGGTTTTTTTTATAGAGGTTCGTCCCAAGGCGGTAGTTGACTACGTCCTCTGTTAGTTTATTGCGACAAATGACATAGACGGACAGCTACAGGCAGCAAATCACGTCTAGAACAAAAGAAAGAATGAGAAGAAATGAATAGAATACAACGAAATCACAAAGTAAGCAGAAATGCCGGGTAGCGAGCTCTCGATGTATTCTCTCAGGGATGTGTGCGTTGATCTCAGCTTGAGCTTGATATTTATAGGCTTCAATTCTTCCCGTTGGACTTCCAAGAATCGTGGGGTCTTCTCTCCGAGTTAAACGGATTGAATGGCTCGCCTTGCTACACGTGTCCCACGACTACGTTCTCTTCGTTGTGTTTGAATTATGCCCGTTCGAGACTTGACTCCGTGCTCCTGGTCTTCAGCTGAAGTTCGAATTGAGATGCCGGGTAGAGAATGTGACGATTCTACCCTCTTCTTCCTGGGCTTATGACGGATAGTATTGGGCCTTTGGGCTTTTTAGGCCGAGTGGCTTTGTATCTGTTGGGCTTTTTATGATTGAGGACGCTAGTGGGCTTCTCAATTGGACTTTTATGGATATCGATTTATTCCTTTAAAACCTTTAATCTTTACTTGTAAATTTAATTAATTCACAACCTTAGTATTTTATGTCATATTAAATAATGATGAATTTGTACATCAACACTTAACTTATCACTCTGCTGTTAATATTAAAAAAAAAAAAAAGTATCAGTCTGCTACTACATGTCGTTTATCAACCGGAAGCTAATGACATGTCGTTTTTGAAACACGTCGAAGTCAAGGGGTGGAACAATCATTCACTCTGAAACCCAATCCATCATCTCCGACAAGGCTCTTCCTCTCCACTCCGACGAACAAGAACAGGTACTGTCTCCGCCTCTAGAACTTCCCTTCTTTCCAATCTCTGCATTTCGTTTCCACCGAATCAATCCCTGACCAAATCCCATGCCAAATCTCTCAGCTCTGGGAAGTGAGATATGTTGAACTTACGCAGGCTTGCTTCAGGCGTTTTCGCTGGGAATTTCCGATACGGTTTCGGAGGTATTTCTAGTGCTATGAGTTTACACACCCAGACTCGTTCGGTCGATGATAGTAGTATGGAAGCCTCTCTCGATTCCTTCCATCGAATGCTCAGAACGCGTCCTCTGCCTTCCCTCGTGAGTTTCAGTCAGTTGTTGACTCAAATCATGAAAATGAAGCAATTCTCTGCTGTGGTTTCGATGGACAGGGAGATGGGTCTGCTCGGAATCCGGCCTAACCACTATACCCTCAGCATCTTGATGAATTGCTTCTTCCATTTGAGCTGTTTGGGGTTTAGTTTGTCTGTGTTTGGGAAATTCATTAAACTCGGACATGAACCCGATACAGTGACCATGAATACTCTCCTAAAGGGGTTTCTTGGTGAGGAGAAGATCATCGAAGCCAAGGACTTCTTTGACAAAATGGTCGATGAAGTCTGTACGCCAAATGTTATTACTTACAACACGTTGTTGAATGGTTTTTGCAAGATGGGCAACATAGATGGGGCTGTTCAGTTGCTTAAAAACATGGAGAAGAGCAAAACTTGCCACCCAAACGTAGTTTCATACAGCACAGTAGTTGATGGCCTGTGTAAGAGCGGGTTAGTTCTTGACGCTCTCGATCTCGTTTTAAAAATGAAGAAGAAAGGCATTTGTGCAAACGTCGTCACTTTTACCACATTGATTCATGGACTGTGCAAAGCCGGTGAACGCGAAGACGCTATGCGTTTATTCGATGGAATGATGAGCAAAAAGATCACTCCCGATGTCCAAACTTTTAGTGTGTTGGTTGATGCTCTCTGCAAAGGGGGCATGGTTGAAGATGCACAACATATGATGGAAAGAATGATTCGTCAAGGTATCAAACCCGACGTGGTCACCTATAGTTCACTTATGGATGGTTATTGTTTGAGAGGAGAAATTGACATGGCTATAGAAGTGTTTAATAAGATGACTACCGAGCACTGTGGACCTGATTTGCTTAGTTTCAGCATTTTGATCAATGGATATTGCAAAGTGAAGAGGATTTCCGAGGCCTTTGAACTGTTTAAAGATATTTCAAAGAAGGGGTTCACACCAGATGTTGTTACTTACAACACCCTTATTGATGGCTTGTGCAAAGTCGGAAGAATTCAACATGCTCGAGATCTACTTTGCGAGATGGAGGCACACGGGCCACGTCCAAATATCCAGACCTATAACACTGTAATCAATGGTATGTGTGAGAACAATAAAATTGACGATGCATTAGAGTTGTTTGGGGATTTGGAAGCGAAGAAGTTTGAGATCGATATTGTTACATACAATGTCCTCATCGGCGCTATGTGTAAAGCTGGAAACCTTTCGAAGTCAAAGGATCTCTTCTCAACATTATTGTCAAAAGGGCTACAACCTGACATGTGGACGTACAATATGACGATTGATGGACTTCTTCGCGGAGGAGACGTAACTGAAGTAACGGATATACTTAGACAAATGGAAGAATGTGGTTGCGCACCGGATAGTTGCACTTATAACTTAATGATCCGAGGGTTTATTCAGAACAAGGAGATGGCAAGAGCATTGGAACTCGCGAAGGAGATGGTGGAAAAAGGTTTCTCTGCTGACGTTTCGACGCTCGAGTTGTTTGTTGATTTAGTAGCTAAGGGCAAAATAGATTCTTCTTTGAACTTGTTGAAATAAGAGATTTGTTGTATTTTTACACAAAAAACTCCATTGGTATCTGTAACTCGAGGTTGGATTGCAGATCTGCATAATCATTCAACAAAGCAACTAGTATCTTCATTTCATTTCCCTGTAAGAGAAAAATGTATATTAATGTTGCCATTTTTCTTATTGATATGATAAAGGGTTAGGGAAATATGGTTTGAGTTTGTCATAGAAAACTAATTTTCTTCCATCATCGTCACTGCTATACGATACTCAAATTATTGTTTCTAAATCAATCAATTGTTGATCTTCGAGTATTCAAAATCAATTACAGAGAATTAACCAGTGACCAACGAACGTATTTGCTGGACTCAAAACGAAGCAGTGAAATATGAAAAAAGAGGGATCTACCCTGTTGAATACTTAACTTGAAGGTGAATGTGACCAGTACGATATTTTTCTTATAAACGGACCGGATTTATTTTACAGTTCAAAAATCGCACTTGTCAAATATTTATATTTAGTGTTCAGTTTTCAGTACCTGTAAAATCGGTATTTCAACCACACTCACTGCTTCAAGGAATATAATCGAATTAGTCTAAACATTAGTCGTGTATTCTTAAATTCTACTCACAAAATTATTACACAAAAAAATGATGACAAATATAGATGAAAAAAAAAATTAATAACTTATGAACACAAACTCTCAAGTATATTATAAGTTCAATACAATTTTCAATACATAATCCAGATATTAAATTTTAACTTTAGTTATATGAGGTAAATACAATTTGTGATTGTTCTAATTTATATTAATAAAATACCACTACCGAATGATAACTAATCGGTTTTTACCATTTAGAATCGGTATTCGGTATATTTTGTTCATTCATGTTATGGGCACCAAAGAGAGAAGGCAAGCAACAATTAATAAAAAGCGAGTTGATATGGACACTTTCACAAATTGAAGGACACCATAAAAATAGAGCCCAAGAAATAATTTGTTTTTTCACTAACCTTCTGTTACATGGCAACACAGTCCCCTAAAGCACTAAAAATGGCTCTACTCTCTAAAGTCGATCATCACTTCTCCACTAAACTTCTGTCAAAAGTCAACAATATCACACCCCTACATTTCTCCACTATATATCATCACAATCTAGGGTTTCTTAGTCACCAAAATGTAACATAAACTATCACCTATATAGAAAAAAGGTCAGCCACCACTATATCACATTTTTCCTGAGTCAGAAAAGTCAACCTTCTTCGTCGTAATCTTCGTCCTCTTCAACCCGCTTGTCCAAGATGGCGAGTTGCCCGGGATCGATGGCGATCCTCTCCATCTCCTCCACCGACCACCCGGGATATTCCTCGTGCTTCGGTTCCGGCGAACAAGCGGCGGTCGCCGAGATTGTTGTAGTTGGGTCCAAATTCTCGTTCAAGTCAATGTTCAAGTCAAAATTCCGAATCGGGACTCCGGAGATTCCCTCACCCGAAGGATTCTCCTCTGCCCGTTCGGGTTTGAGTCCATCGCTCGGAGATTCATGTAAGGGGTCGTCATCGTTGTCGTTTAGCTTTGAAATGTCTGGATCTTCTTCGCACTTCTCCTGGTGTCTGATCAAATCACGCTCTTGCGTTCGACTGCCTCTGCCTCTTCCTCTGGGTCGGCCCCTTCCCCGTTTGACAACAACCGTACCGGGGTTTACATCATGCTGAGCTAAGACGATAGACGGTTTTGGGACCTATCAAAAAAAATGAAAAAATGAGTTAATTTCGAATAGTTATGGAATTGATGAGTCGAAATACGAGTTCATATTCGTTTAAATATAGGGGGGGAAAAAAAACTAACTTCCTTGACTAACTACTTAGTTTGAAACATTTACAAGTATGAATAGCTATTATTGACCTATATTCTATAGATATATAACACTTAGCAAATTGTCTTAATTCTAGAGGTATAAATAAAGGCTAAATGTAAGACATTCAGAGGAAATAAAGCAAGACGCTAATATTGGAAATGATATCGTCTTGGCAAGTATGTTTTCTACCATGGAAAACTGTAGGAAGTATAATCTTCACGGGTTTTAAAAATAAATATCGACTAGTAAAACCTCATATTATAAAAATCGACTCAGATTTATACATACATACAAGCCATAATCATATCATAGGCCAACTATGCAAAAGCAACTACACATTGTTATTGCTTGTAAACACTTACTAGTTTAGTCTTCTTAAGCTCCTCATCACTACCATTTTCTTCACCATCAGTAACAACTTTCCTGAAAAGCACATAAATTATCAGTTGATCGGGTTTAGCGTTTTTGGGGATAAATATGCAACAACAAAAAATACATATATGGGAAAACACTAAAATTTCCTTATGAAACAAAATAAAACGAATAATATGCATCACAAACCTTCTTTTGATAGTCGGTCGATCCTCACTGACAGCATCAGAGCCGCCTAAATCAGGAACCTTACTAACTGTGTCCTTCAGAAAATCAAAAACATTGTAGCTATGCACACACTGTTTTCTGCACATTCATAACTAAGTATAAGCACCAATATAACGAATATCTTCGAGTAATATATAAATTTTTCTTAATTAAGACCCCGAACTCTAAAAAAAACTACTGAAAAGATCATGTTGTTAACGCTTTCAATGACACTTCACTAGATGCGTATGTTAATCAAACCTCACTTACAGATGCAGAGAATTCATCGTCTTTGCTCCTCTGTTCAAAGTAATCTCGTACGTCCGGTCACATAGATCTTGTAGAAACAGTTCCAAAGCTTTCGCTGTTATAAAACACGAAATTTAGAAAGGATAAGATCATAGTGAAAAACAAATTGAGAATTACTACGATAACCGATTATCACTTACAAACTAGAAGAGGCACGGCCATGGCGATCTTTCCAACATCCTCGTCGGTCTGCATAATCTTCTTGATACGAGACTGTAGAATTTCAAAAATACTCAATTCGCAAATATATATACACAATCTTATCAAAACAATTACTGTATTTAACAGTAAACCTTCTTCACTCAAACCCGTCGCAATCAAAACCGCAACGAGAAAAAATCGTCATAAATAATCGAAACATGAAAATCGAATCCAAACTGCCAAAAACAGTTAAATACCCACTCAAGCCATGATCCAACTCAGAATCTTATCTATCTGGGTTCAAACTTCACGCTTCGAAGCTTCGAATTAGGGAAGAAATTAAGAAGACTATTTGGGGAAAGTTGCAGAATAACCATTCTCAAGCACGCATAAACCCCACAAAACCCGAAAAGGGGGTTTTCCCATGCTTTTCTTGTTTTCCACGCTCGTTCGCTTCAATGGAAGCCGAAAAGAAGAATAAACTACGAATGAAGTGCGAGAGAGAGAGAGAGAGAATTGACTTACCGCTGGAAATCGAGTATCGAGCTTCTTCCTCATGTCGACAGAGCTCTGACCATGGACCGAGCCGAAGCAGTAGAATCGGATAATCGAGAGAGAGAGAGAGAGAGAGAGAGAGAACCCTAGAAATCGAAGTCGTGAGAGCTCTGGAGAAGCGAAAGCCTGGTTATAAATGAATGAATGACGAAGTAAAACAAGAGAGACGAATTCGCTCCACTTTTTTTCTTTTTTATATTTCAATATCTTTTTTGGCGTTTACTAATTATTCATTTTATAACAATCGGCTCTAATACCCCTGAACTTTGTACGTTGCTGCACTCTGCCACTTAACTTTACTGGTTTTACATAAATACCCTCTATGCTTTTCAAAAGTAGCATTGTGTTATTAGGTGGCGTTCACTTGGATGTAATTGTTTAATTGTAATTGTAATCATAATCGTAATTGTAATACACTGTAATTGGAATCGTAATTGTAATGAATTACGATATTTAGTTGTATCATTGTAATGAAAAAAGGAATGACGGTTATTTTATTTATGATTAAATAATATAAATTTTAATCAATAGATAAATTACCGAAAGACCCTTTAATTGGTAATTAATAAGACATTATAGATAAACGTAATAATATTTTATGAATCATCTTCTAATAGTCATAGCTTTTCGAAATCATAAAAAAATTGTATTATCATCTTAATACCTAAGCCGATACTATATTTTTCATTCATAAAAAATTAAAAATATGAAATACAGTATGTTGTGATGTGAATGTACGTGGTTTCATAGGTGATGATTGTTGTTACATGTTTTTACCACACTATGACACGTACAGGAGAGGAAAGAAAAAAAAACTGCAAGAATAGTGGAGAAAAGGGTGGTTACGTTGTTTAGCAAAAGGGTAGTGTTGTTTAGCAAAAGGGTAGTTTAGGAAACATAAAGAGTAGTGAAAATTGTAATGAAGATTACAACATCTGAACTTTGTAATGCTGATTCTTTTAAATCTACCTTTTTTTATTACATTGTAAAAGTGATTACAAGCGGTTACGATAATGTACTTAAGTGAACACAGTAATAAGTGCACTTGCTTATTACGATTACAACCCATTACGGTCAATTACTTCCAAGTGAACGCAGCCTTACTTAAGTAAACACCGACGGTTATTTTAGCCGAGGGAAATACATAATTATCTTGTTAAAGATTTTTTTTTTTAATTGTGTAATGTTTTTATCCTTATATTTTTGAATAAATAGTGTTGTTTGTGTAGGTCGGCCCGACCAACATTTTTAAGCGACGCGGCCAACCCGTGATTGGACTCGGGCATGAGTTGCAAGTCCCGTGATGCTTCCTAGGCAGGCAACACATGCTCGGTTTGTTTTGAGCACAAGCAAAACATGCTGGGGGCGACGCGAACGTAGGTTTTACACATGAATTCAGGCAGCCTATCTCTACCCGTCTATAACTATGGTAATAAGCTTAACTGAGTTTTTTTTAAGAAAGCTATAAAAATAAATATTTTTATTTTTTAACATGGTAATGTGTTATTTTATGAAAACGTAAGGGGATAATTGTGTTAAAATCTAAATTTCAAAAGATAAACTGTAGCAAGATGCAAAGTTAAGGGCATTAGTGTGAAGTGGTATTTATTTAGGAAGGCTCATAAAACCGGTCGTTAAGGAACTGCCCACTTAGCTTAGACGTGCCACGACACACTCTCCCACTCTCTCTTTTACTTTTTGTCTTTGCTTCTTTTTCTCCCGTACGGATGCAAAACTGATGGCACCGTTGCGGAAACTTTTCAACCGTTGGATATTAATCTGACGGTTCATAATCGATGACGTGTAGAAGGAAGTTGCGAGAGAGTGTTATTGTGTGTGGGCAGCTCCACATTTGTAGAACCTAGAACTGCTTTGTTTGACTATAGAGCTTGTTTGACTCCACTTTCGTTCACTTCTACAGGTACATACATTTTTATGCTCACTACGGAATATATATTCTTCTCTTTTTTTACTTGCTTATTAAAAAAAAAAAAAATACTAATAATTAATTACTTGAAATTAGAAAAATAAAATAAAACAGTGATGATCTCAAGAAGACTTTCTCTTTGGTGGGAATACTATTGTCGTTATCCAATGAGTCTCACTTCTGACTTTGGCGTCTGCCACGTCACCAAATATATATTGTATTTTTTTCACTGAGTTTTATTTTCTTCTATTTTTACACTATATTTATACCTTTTTTTTATCTACGCAAGGAAAAAATGGCTACAAGGGAGTTTAATTGTCCCGTTTTACTAGTTACTCAACGGTCGGGTATATCGACATATAAATAATGAACTTTTAAAAATTGATGAATTGTCGGATATATTGACAGCCGGAGAGTCCAACTCTGTTCGAGACTTTGAGCAAAAAAAAAAGTAAGATACTTTTTTGAACTAAAATATAAAAAATATAAAACTGAGTAAAAATATTATACACAGGTGAAATAAAGAAAATAAAAAAAATATATTGATGGAATGAATTAATCATTTATAATATTGAAATATGAGAAAAAATGGTTATCCTTTATTATACTTAATTATTTACTATATGAAAGTCAAATGTATCTTAAGGATAAAATAAATGAATATTTTATATAATTAATAATAAAAACATTTTTTAAAATATTTATTTTAGAAAGATGCATGAAGATTGTAGTAAAGTTAATATATATTCGGAAATTTATGAATTTTATAAACAATTTACTAATATGCCTGTTAGAATTTTAATAAAAATAGATACGAAATATGAAATTCTACATATCACTTTACTTATATGAATAAATAAAATAAAACGTGCTAGTTAGAAGACATGGAAAGGGAAGAAAAGTAAGGGGAATCCAGTAACTAGGACTATTTTTTAGTGAAAACATAAAAGTAAAATGAAAAAATATAAACCGAAATAAAATAAAAAAACAGCGCATTTATATATTTAACAAATCTTTTTGCTCAAATATAAAACTACAATTAGGTTTGTCTAATAGTAAGTAGTAACCAAACAAAAATGGTTTTTATAAAATTTATATCAAATAGTTAGTAATAGGTTTCTCAGATAATTTAAGGGTTTTGGGTTTCGTAGTTGAACATTGATATAGTATTACAGATTATTTCGCGATAAATATCACCAAATGCATTTAAAGCTAATAAGTGCAAATAATTCTATTTGCTATTGGCTTCTTTATCTATGTGGAACAGTAATTGTTTGCTTATACTTCGGACAGTAATGTCCTTATATTTTCAGTATCGCATTATTTATTAATATTAAAAAATAAAAGATATATTTTTGTTAGTTATTTACCAAACATAGTCAATAAATATAACATGATAACATATAATGGAATTATGTAAGATAATCAATAAATTTAATCGATGAAAAATAATTAAATAACGTTAATATATATTTGAAAAGGTTAATGAATGAAATGTCTATTTTGTGTCAATTTTTTTAAAAAACTACCCATTGTCTGTATTTTTTACTCTCATAAATGGCTAGTTTTTAAAAAGGTTTGACATAAAATGGACATTTCATACAATTTCCATAAAATAAATATTAAAATTAATATATATTTATATTTATATTTATATTTTATGTATAGTGTGCAATTTAAAAATAATTCAACATTCATAAAAATTAAAGTTTAAAAACAAAATACATCGACATGTAGATTTGGTATTGGAAAAATAGCGGCATAAGTACCTAAATTTTTAATTTTTTTAAAGTCGACATTAAATTTTCATTATCTTTTTTGGATGGCAAAAGTTGCCAAGCTCTTATTTTGTGTATTCCGTCATATTTTTGTCCAGAACCACGCCATGTGTCACGTTTGTAAATCCATTAAATATACCATTTTTAATATATTTAATGGGTTTAAAAACGTAACACGTGATGCGGTTCGGTGTGAAAACATGATGGAAGATACAAAATAAGAACTTGACAACTTTTGCCACACAAAAAATAATAAAAACTTAATATTAACTTTTCAAAAACTTTAAATACTTATATCGTCATTTTTCCATTTGTCTTTAATAAACATTACCACCACCCATTACTCTTATTTTTTTTAATTTTTTTGAATGGACCCATTACTCTTATTTGAATGTTCCAATTTCAATTAGCGTTACTACCGATTGTGTATGCAAGTCAACGACACAAACTTCTAAAGCCAAAAAAGAAGAATTTAACAAAGAGAACCTTCCAATTTTAAAGGAAAATAAAACAATAGAGATATCTTACAAGTTACCTTTTTTATTGGTATATTTCACTTCATTCATCAACTAATATTTACATTAATGTGTAGAAATATGAATATATATATATATATATATATATATACGACTACAGATTAAAGCTTATCATTTTGCTCGAAACTTGAATAGTTCTTTTTGATAATTTTGCTTCTATTTCTTCTTATTTTTCTGATTGGTCCACTGTTTTTGGGCACACTATACAAATCACCCAAGATTTTTCCACACACTTGACAATCCCTGCATTAATAATTTACATTAATGTGTCATTTATATAGAATATCGTATTTTAGGGCACTAAAACTTTTTTAGATGTAAAAATCCGAAAATTAATATAATATTTATAACAAGAAGTTAATGTTCTGCACAAATTATAATTTATTTGTAATCATGTTTAAGCAAAAAAATTATTTGTTTCGTGTTATTTTGTGAAATCTTATTTAGAAAAAATAAAAATAACAGAGAAAATAAATAAATTAATGAAACAAAGTATAGAAAAATCAGTTCATGAGGTTTCTATATATATATATATAAAGAAATTACTCACAAGAAATCAGAGATTTTTCGAGCTTTACGGAAGGCTATGCAGTGTGAACACCACATCGTCTCAGATTCCTTCCTGAGAAAATACATGAAACATAGAATCCAAATCACACAGATCAAACAATGGAGTGACAGATCCAGAAAATGTTGGTGTAAAATTCTCATGAATCTCTGTCTTTTCGGGGGAGAAATGATACCGTTTCTTGGATTGAGGAAGCTCGAACGCTTCCTCGATGACTCTCTCACATCTCGAGCAGGATCTGCACAATATCGAAACTCGAATCACGATTTTGATCTTCTCAACAATGAACACAGAAGAACTTCAAGAGAGAAAGAAAGATACGAACACAAATTCTCCATTGAAGCGAGCTTCGGAGACTGCATCGCAGTTAGAGCACCATAACGCCATAGCTACAGAGCTCTATGAAAGAGTATATATATATATATATATTATATAAGAAGTAGAAGAGAGTCTGAACTGCTTGGAGGCCAAGAAATGATAAACTCAATAAAAAGTCAGAGCAAAGAGTTGCCGCGTAAAACGACACTTGAATATTCTCTTTTTTTTTTTTTTTAATGTAATAATAATAAATTATTTCGGTTTACTTGTGTAGCAAGTCTCAATTCAAATGAATATTATTAGAAGGGAATGGATTGATTGATCATACTTAGTAATTTAAGATGAAAATGGAAAATATATAATGATTAAGAATTCAAGGCGAAGTCGAAATTATATAATAATTATGTTATGGTGGGCATGGGCGGGTAGTGCCCGACCTATTTTCCAAAACTAGGAGACGTTGTCCGCCGGTATATATTATTTAAGTTAAGTAAAAACTTCAGACGAAATTTTCTTCCGAAATAAAGATACAGTGAAAAGCCAGGCTAAAGAATATCCCCGTACGAGCTTGCCCGTCTCGTATGATTGCCTCAGGCCCGGCTTAAGGGCTGGGCCACTTGGGCAATGGCCCAAGGCCTACTATCTGTGGAAGGTTTCTATCAGTATTTTAATTAAAAAATATTAAATAAATGCCTCAAATTGTAACGAATAAAGGCCCAATATGATGGTATAATTATATAATAGAGTCCATTGTAGCAATATTAAATTTTATAGTAACAAAAAAAGCCCCACTTTAAAGATATTCGGAGAAATATAAAATAAAACTTCTTCTCAATTCCTTTTTTTTTAACTACTGTTTAATGTAGCTCAATGCTTACTCATGATTAATTCTCTGACTTTTTTATATGATTAGTTTAGTTCTCTAACTTTCTCTTTCCTCAGATAATTTTCTTTTTCTTTCAATATATACTATAGGTGAATTATCAATACTAGCCATGCCGACAACAGCAATAAAAAACTTTCAAGTTTTTTTCATATATAGTTTCAATTAGGCCTGCACATAAAACCCGCAAATGCGGGTTTTTAACCGAAACCGGTTTAAAAAAACCGAAACCGAATTAAAATCGGGTTAAACCGAAACCGAATTTTGAAAAACCCGTAACCGAATTAAACCGGTTCCGGGTTTCGGGTTTTGAGTTATAAAACCCGAAACCCGGTTAGTAGGTTACTAAAACCCGGATTTTTAAATAAATATTTTTAAATATTTAATTTATTTTTATAATGTTTATAAACTTGTTTTTTTTACTAAGTATTATATTTATAAACTAACATTAATACTACATGTATATGTACAAAGTTTGGATTGGTGTATTTAAGATTAGGTAATATTATGTATTAATGGCTTTATAATTGTTTTTACTTCAAATAAAAAGAAATAAAAATAAAAAAGTGGGTTAAAACCAGTTTCGGGTTTAAAATCCAGGTTTTCAAATAAAAACCGGGTAATTACCTGAACCCGGATTTCCAGGTTTTTCCTTTAAAAATCCAGTTTCGGGTTTTAAAAGTGAAAACCCGGAAATCCGGGTTCAAGTTCTGGGTTTTTAAAAAAAACCCGGGTTTTGGACCCGGTTTCAGCCCTAGTTTCAATACACATTTTTTAAAGAAAATATTATATATTTCTTTTCTTACCTTTTTGCGTAATTAATTTATGTTTTTATCATATATTTTTTATTAAATAAATAAATATTAAAAACTAAATAAGGCCTCAATTGGGCCGGCCTTGGATTGCCATTGCCTACACGGCTGAAGCGAACTGAACCAAACTAATATTTTCTAAATACGCTAAGTCAATGAATACTAACTCAACAGTTGAATACGGGAACTTTAACTGGTTTTGAAACCCACATTATATTCTCGTTTTTTTTTTTTTAAATCCTTGAGAAAAAAAAAAAGTCCGCCTTTGGGAAATATAGACATTTAAAGGTTAGAAACCTGCAAAGAAATTAAGCAAAAACGGCTACAAACCCCCCCTAGTTTCTCAACTAGTTCAGCAAAGACCCCAAATTTATATCAGATAGAAGAAGAAAATACAAAACAAAATCTAGTCCGTATCGTTCACCATAACCCCCTCTTTTTTGTTTTCGGGTTCGACTTCAGAAAGAAACGCTTCTCGTTTTTCATATTATCGAACCATCGTTACATTTACAAAACATCGGGTTTGACTTTTCAAAAAGTCAAGATCGTTGGCGGACGCGCCTGCCGTTGTGGTCTGCCCCGTCGGAGAGCTGTGCCCACACGCTGCGGGACTTCCCTCCGCCGCTGCTGCATTCTTCATCGTACCCTGCGATCATCTTCAGAAGCTCAGATTGAAGCGACGGGCAATTTTCTCTTAGACGCTCAAACCCTTCTGTTCGCATCACAGCTGCAACGATATTTACAAACTATGAAAACTAAAAATGTGCGTAGATAAAAAAATAATAATAAAAACAAACACGTAAGCCATCGGCAATCAGCAAGGTAATAGATAACCAACAAAGGCCCTAAGGGTCCATAATTAGAGAGATCGAGATTTCGTAATCCCTCCATTATTGTTAACTACATAATTAAATTCCAATAATTCTTAAAACGTAATTTAAGATTTAAAAGGACATAAACACTTAAACTAAATGACTTCCTTGCCCTTCCTTCGTTCGTAAGTACCGCGGGCTTATCGGATAGCCCTTCAATTGTATTTTTGATTCAGACAGGTGTTTAAAACCATATTGCAACCATTTAAATCTACACTATGGACAGTTTTAAACGGGCAGATGCAACTTTTGTAACCATATTCCATATAGAGATGTGACAAAACAAGTTTTGTATTTGTGAATTAAACTCAGATGCAACTTCGCCTCTTTTAGAAGGCCAAAAAAAAAGGACCACGTGACGAATATCAGACATCATTACTTTGCACCAATCAATTAGCTTGACATTTTTGCATCTTATTTATTTACTCTGTAACACTCTTTCTGCCGCACCATGAAGTTTAGAAATAATTTGACGATAAAAAAGAGATGAAAAATCCATACCAGCAAGGTTTTCTGCAGCAAATCTCAAACAAACGGCTTTTAAATCCGAAGCGTTACATCGGTCTGCCAATGCTAGAATCTCAGCAACAGATTTCACTGATATATCCTTACACAGACGAGACTCGCACATCAGTCTGAGCCTTTCAAGACCATGAGTATCGGATACTTCTAATAATTTTGCAGTCAAGGAGTCAGAAATCAAAGCCGAGGGCGATGCACCTAGATTTACATCTTCTGTGAGAGAATCTCTGTATATGTAATGGAGCATAGCCTGTTAAAAGAAAGAAATTAAAAACAAGTCAAATACCAAGATTGGGGAGAAACTATTAATTTATATGAATATTCTTCATATATTCTAGTATAGTATCTATTATCGTTAGATTAGGGGTCAAACCGGGTCCAAAACCCAGATCCAGTTTTTAGATTTTAGAAAACAGATTTCCGGATCCAGGTTTAAACCCAGTTATATAACCCAAATGACCAAATCCGGTTTTAAAACCAAAGCCTGGATTTATGAGTCAAATAAAAATAAATAAATATAAAATTTCAATACCAGATTGTCCACTACAGTAATGTATCAAGTTGAAAACACCCTAAAGAATAATAAGAAGAAAATAACACCATAAAAAGGAAGCGAACCCCCTAGAAAAATATAAGAGAAAAAACACTAAAAAATAAAATTTAATTTCATAAGAAATTAAAAACGCAGGTTTTAAGGAACCTATAACCCGCGTTTGAGGAACATTTAGATGGCATTCTAGTTTCTCTTCACATCGTTTCTAAATTTAAGCTTAGGAAGTGCAGTCATGTACCTTAAAAACTTTAGGTTCTATGTCTTTGACTTCAACATCTGTTTCGTTCTCCTCTACTCTGTCCAAGAATTTAGCACGGAAAACTGGCGATCGAGCAGCCAATACCAACTTATGAGCACAAAACTTCTCACCAGCCACATGAAAGGTAACATCTGATCCTTCCATATTCTCTAGTAACAGACCGAAATGTGATCCCATATCAGACTCTGGGACCTTTATAAATTGTAATTTTGGGGAATCTACTGCAGATACTACCACTCCAACAGTGCAATTGATTCTCAAGCAATCATTCTTAAGGTAATCTGAAGTTTCAAGCAAAGTTCGTCGGAAGAAACGCTTGTATCCCCTATGGTGTATATCAAATGAAGAAGATTAATGCCTCATAGTTTAAACATCTTTCAATCATTAAGACCAGAATCGTCGATTTAAACAAGCCATTGCAAGAATAATAGCAATAACAATCAACAGTCAACCGATAGATCAAGATAGAGAATACATAAGTAATGCGAGATTTAAAATTTTGGGTTAATATTATGATAGTCACTTTTGCAATAGCCGGAACATAGTTGTATACATGTATGCAACGAATGAACAAAATACCGGATTAAATGAAACTTAGGAAATACTAGTTGAACCATAGCTGTCTAGTATCACAAGTCACACAAATTAGTAGAAACATACTTGAGAAGAATATAGCAAAACATAATTTGGCTTCTTTCGTGCATCAACTCAGCAATATTTTCACGGTGAAACATATAAATTCAGTATTAAGTTTTAATCCACTCTAATCTTGATTCAAAACATAAGGGAGGAAAGTGAGAAAAGGATGCAACTATCTATCTCAAAATCTCAGAGTTACATCAAATTGACCCTCTTTTTATCACTGATTGATAAAATATAAGCACAAAATTCTTGCAAATATTGTGATAGCCGCTCATTCCTCGCAAATGAGCGCAAGAGCAATTAGTTTATATCTTAAATTTCTGAATAAAACATAAATTATCTTCTCCTATTTTCTGTCATTATGCTTTGTGTAAATTCTTGATTTCCTTACCTAACTGAGAGCTTCGAATGTCGCTCTCAAAGAATTGGTCCAGTTTATCTTTTTTTTTTTTACTTTAATTTAATGAATATAAAGGGGGTTCATCATCTTGGTGAATTCCCGTGAGCCGGTTTTGTTTGTGATTAATTTTGATATCCAGATCGCATCGCATTGCAGTTCCTTTAAGTTTGATCGACATTGCAGTTCCTCAAGAACAGATAAAATATCACATTTCTAAGTAATTTATTAGCTTGTAAGGAGCAGAATCTCCATTATAGAGCAACAAGATTATACTCGAAACAATCAAAAATTGGATCCAATAATGCCAAACCCTCAAACCCCAACAAATTCAAACAAGAAAAACCAGCAATCTCCATCAAAACTACGAACCCGAGAAGCTCGAAAACGTACCACATGCTTCCGCGGTACTTGAGCGTGTAAGGCCCGCTCTCGAGCGAGCGCTCAAAGTGGCTGTGGAGCTTGTGCTTCTCCTTCCCGCTCTGGTCGACGAGTGTGAGTTCGAAGAGCGCCCGCACGTCCGTGCCCTCACTGGCGAGCGCGATGAACACCGACACGTAGGCGGAGTTATCCTCGGGGTTCTTCCCGTCGGGGTAGAAGTATATCGCCCACTGGTATCCTCCGACGGAGAAGTTGTCGCTGGCGATGTGCTTCCCCACGCCCATGCCCTTCGCCAGCGAGTAGCCTTGGATCACGAACTTGTGCGAGCCGTTCACCGTCTCCGTCACCGACCGCGAGCTCGTCGGCGAGACCGTCGGGGTCCTCTCCGAAGCCATGTATCGCTCAGCCGAATCTCCTCTCTCGCTGTAAGATCCCGACCGAAGTCTCATGGAATTAGGGTTGGGAAATTTGGGGGTTTCTTAGGCGGCCGGAGAAATCAACGATGCTTGGCGGTCTGGTCGGCGATTGCCTCGGCTTGCGCTTCCGGGTTCGCATTCACTTTCGCGAAATGGCGAAATCGCTGTCGCGGAGGGTGTTTGGATGCTGGGAAAATTCTCTTTCCTCCGAGAAAGAGAAAGCGAAGGAAAGAAAGAAGTGATGATGATGGATGGGAAAAGGAAAAGTCCCAGGCCGCGCGTCCGGGTACGGACTTTCCAGATGTTTCTTTTATTTGCACTTTAACCCACTCTCTATATTTCCATTCACAAATTGCCTCAAAATTAGGTTTTTTCACAACTGGCCCCTTAGAGGTAAGAAGAAAAGAACCACAATTGTCAGTATTTCATATTTCTAATTATGTAAAAAAAAATTAACAAATGGCAATAAAAGTACCTAAACTATTCTCAAGTGAGACGGCGTAGGTCAAACCTTTTTCTTTTCGGGGGCAATTATAGTCAAGTTCGTGTTTGGTATGGAATTTGAGAAATTCATCTATTTTCTAACGATGTTAAGTTATTAAAAATTAAATATTTTCTATGTGAACAATCACGAACACAACATAAAAGGCATATTTATCAAGTGAGATCGATGATCTCTTTAAGTTTTAGTCACTTAACCTCGTTAACAAATGAATGGATTTTTCAATTACTAAACACGAATTTGGGTACAATTGCCACATAAAAGAGAGTTGAGTCTACACCGCCCATTTTTTTTATCAACTTAAATACGTTTGTCGATATTAACCCAATTATAATCAATCCATTCAACAAGTTATATATAATTAGTATATTTTTTATTTAAAAATTGTTCATATTTTTATTTAACCCAATTATATTTTGTTCTTAAATAACTCTTAATTTTGTATTATCCTTACATTCCACTTCTCAAAGTTCCCGTGGGTTCTCGACGGAATTTACCTTTTTTCGTGATACCCGTAACGTTTTTCTACTTATCGATATTACTTATATAATAATAATACTTCCACTCCTTTCGCGCCTCGTGCCGTCGGAGGACACACGTACCGAGTTAGCCTCTTACGAGTTAACTCGACAAGGGATAGGTCCGACGGCGCCTCCGGGAATTCTTCGCATGGTTAGTAGAGCGCGTTTTCCCCGAGCTAGACATAATAAAATTTGGAATATGTTGCGTACAAAGAGGTACGTTGTGGTACCTTTGCCGCAAATATCTTTTTTTTTTTTTTTTTTATAAATATTATTCCTCTTATTGATTGAGGTGTTTGAGTTCAATTCAGAAACGACATGCGCATAGCGACGAAGGGCCTTCACAATCACATGGCTAAAGACATCCCCTTTTGTTGATAGCAGCCATGTGCGGAGTCTCCAACACTTGATTACTCTCTCTCACCGCAACGATGGAGGCTAACACTGACCCCTCTGTGCTCTCCGTTGACGAAGCTCTCCGGGCTGTGCTCAGAGTCGCCCGGAGGCTGCCACGTGTCACCGTGCCTCTACACCAAGCTGTCGGCAAGGTCTTGGCCCAGGATGTCGTCGCTCGCGACCCTTTGCCTCCTTACCCTGCTTCCATCAAGGTCTCCCCACAAATCCCATTTCTGTATGTATTGATTGTAAAGTATTAATCTTTTTCTTATGTATTCATTCACTCGTGTATGTATATACATATATATATATATATATATGCATCTACTGTGTACACTTGTTTGAGAGATGTTTTGAATGTTTTGGGTAGCCAATGATTTATTTGAGATGTTAGGATGGATATGCGGTGGTGGCTTCAGACGGGCCCGGCGAGTACCCAGTGGTTGCGGAAGCAAGAGCCGGGAACGACGGACTCGGCGTCACCGTCACCCCCGGAACTGTAGCCTATGTCACGACCGGAGGTGGAAATTGTTTTTAATTTTCATTTTTTCAGTTTTAACTTAAAGCTTACAGTTGTTTTTCTTTGCCTTTTTACCTGGTCCTGGGAGAACCGGGGTTGGTTTTTCAGATATCAGGACCTGAATTTCCCGGTCCCGGTTTTTTATTTTCTTATAATTCAGTTCATTATACTATATATATTTTTATTAGGACAACAGGTAAAACAACGGTTTAAACTGTTATCTTTGGTTTAAAATAGGTAAAGAACAAGGAATCCCCGGTTTGAAATGGGATTTCCTGGTTCTAAACTGGTATATCCCGGTGCAAAACCGGCATTTACCGGGCTTGGTCCTCGGTTTAGTATTGGTAAAGACCGATTTTTACCCGTCATGAACGGACATTTACCTGTACCAAATATAATCGGTGTTGTACCAAATATAATCGGTGTTTACAGAACTGATATAATCGGTGTTGTACCAAATATAATCGGTGTTTACAGAACTGATACCAGGATCAGGAAGAGCTTTTGAAGTTCCCGGTTCCTGTTTCATCCGTAGTAACCGGTAGTTCTTACAAGCTTCACTTTTGGGGTCTTCATAAATTGCACAAGTATACTTTAAATGCTTCATCAGTTTATGGATAATTTTGTTTAGTAGATCATATTTTGATTATGGCTTTCGACTCACGTTGAAAACATTCCTTAGGACCTATTCCGGAAGGTGCCGATGCTGTTGTTCAAGTTGAGGACACAGAAGTAATTTCAGTTGATCCGAAGCGAGTAAGGATAGGGGTCGGAACAAGCAAAGGAACAGATATACGACCAGTGGTATGAAAGTATTAACTTTTTTCCTTAGACTCGGAGGCCGAAAATAATATCATATCGTTGTAATGATCTTATCGCTTATGTTCTATTATTTTTTAAATTAAAATATCATTCTGAATATGTAGGGGATATATATTGGAGTTTCTATACCTATATTATATCTATGAACCATTTTTTGAATAAATTCACAGGGATGTGACATCGAGAAAGACACCGTAGTTTTACGATCTGGAGAAACAATTGGGGCTTCGGAAATCGGCATACTTGCAACCGTGGGAGTAACGGTGGTGAAGGTATTAGAAATTGGAAACTTTTTTCTGAATATTTTGATGAAAAAATGAGATATATACACTCTGAAGACTAATTTGTCTTGGGAAGTAAAATTAGACAAATCCCTGTAAAGTAACTAATATTTTCTAATAAAATTACTAATTACATATTAACTATTCACTTTCTGTCATAACAGGTAATTTGCAGCCCAACTGTTGGTGTGCTTTCTACCGGAGATGAACTTGTAGAGCCAACAACGGAGTGTTTAAATCGCGGTCAGGTACTATTATATATGTTTCAAATAAAAGTCTAACTTGAATAAAAATGGATGATTTTTTTTTTTTAAGTTTCTCACTTTATGGTAATGTCTGCTATACTTTTGCATAAATTAAGGTTATCTGCGGCATAAGTACCCAATAAGTTGTGTTTTGGGGCTGCGTAATTCTTGTGTTTGTTTATAATGGGCTAAGTTATCCAATGTACTTAACCAATGTGCCCCAAAACACTACACAATGGGTACTTATGCCGCAAATTTTTTTAAAGAACTTTAATTTCTTCGACACGTTACATCATAATAATTCTATTTTGATATAGAAAAAAAATAGATTTCATAGTCACGAGTAAGATTATTTAGGGAGTTAAAGCTCAAGTGGAACTTTCGAGAGTACGATAATTGAAGCTTTTCAGTCCCTCTCTGTTTATATTTTTGTGTTCTCTTATTATTATGCATTATTATTTAGAAATAAATTTGATTTTTATTTTTGTATATAGTTGTTGCTTTAATGTCACTGTGATCTTCTGCAGATTAGGGATTCAAATCGTGCCATGTTATTGGCAGCTGTTGCGCAGCAGAATTGCAAGGTAGTTGACCTCGGTTACGTCAAAGATGATGAAGCTGAACTCGGGAGAGTCATGGATTCTGCTGTTTCTTCTGGGATCGACATTCTTCTAACTTCCGGAGGTGTTTCCATGGGAGACAAGGATTTCGTTAAGCCGCTTCTCAAAGAGAAAGGAACCGTATATTTTAGCAAGGTTGACTAATGTTCCAATTAATTTCGAGTAATTGGCAGTATTTCCCCTGTGAACTCTTTACATGTTGGTGCAGTGCCCTTCGTCAACTTTAGTTTTCGATTCTGCTACTTTCAAAAATAGCACATTGCCCCCAACATGTTAAAAAACGATGGAAAAGTTAAGTGCATAATACATGACAAAAAACTATCAAGTACGTAAAGTAATGTGTTGCGAATAACTTAACATATTCTTGTCATTTTTGAATGCGTAGGGGGCAATGTACTAGTTTTTGAAAGTATAAGGGGGTAATGCTACCAATATTAAAGTTTAGAGGGCACTCTGCACCAATAAGCAGAGCTTGAGGGCATTACTGCCAATGACTCATTAATTTATGTTGTGTCCATTTTTTGCTCTGCCAATGTAAGTTTGATACTCACTCTTATAGAAATTTCACTCGAAGTCTTTTTTGTTGTTGTTGATAATATTATAATATGGTTGCTGTAATATTATTAGTTGTATATTGATATTAACACACTACTTATTAATATCTTAATTTTTTCATTCTGTCAGGTTTGCATGAAACCAGGAAAACCGCTGACTTTTGCAGAGATCTCTGGGAAACCAGGAGAAAATGAACCGGGGAAAAATATACTCGCATTTGGGCTTCCTGGAAACCCAGTGAGCTGTTTAGTGTGTTTCCATCTCTTTGTAGTTCCCGCCATCCGCCACCTCGCCGGATGGGAAAACCTTCATCTCTTAAGGTTGCTCAAACCTCTCTCTCTCTCTCTATATATATATATATATATATATATATATATATATACACACACCACACGCACACACATATGTTTCTTGTTTTTATAAAACCGTAACCAAATATCCGACTATTGAGAATAGAAACCAGAACACCTAATTCAGAATTACCCTAAAATTTTAATAAAATCCCGTTACCAGTGTTCGGTGTGGACTCACACCGAAACACTGGTTACATGTTTCTTTTTTGTACAAAAAAAATAAATCAATTTCATTTAATTTATATTTATTTAGTATTTGGAGTTAAATCAGTCTCTGGTAAAAGAAACTCTCGCCCCCCTTATGTGGGAGTGACGAGTATTGTTGAAGAATCTCTTAATGTTTATCATCTTGTATTTGCAGAGTGCAAGCCCGTCTTCGTCACCCTATAAAGACTGACCCGTTCCGTCCAGAATACCATCGTGTTTCTATTTCGTGGGAGGATAATGATGGGTCCGGAAACGCTGGGTAAGTTTGTGAAATTACCATTTTGACATGTACTGAAATCTTAAATACTTGACATAGTTCTATAAGTAGTTCAATGTTAGTTTCCAGTATAGAGACATTTTGTGACTTAGTTATTTGAGTTAATTTTTATTTCCGATTTATTGTAGATAACGTTGAATTGATAAGGTAAAAGGTTACAAGTAGATAATGCTTACTAATTTTTTTATATTTAAAAATAGGATTTATTTTGTGTTATTGAATGTTCAAGAACTATTATTATTTTCTCTCTCTCTCTCTGTCTATGGTATATGTTAGTTCTACTCTCATTTTTCGTCTTTTATATTTTCTTCTAAAATTAAAGTGATCATTTTGTTGTATCAGTTTTGTTGCTGAGAGTACTGGCCATCAGATGAGTAGCCGGCTTTTGAGCATGAAGTCCGCTAATGCACTGTTGGAGTTGCCAATGCGAAGAGTGATGCCAGCTGGCTCATCCGTGTCAGCAATTGTAATTTCGGATTTAAGTAAAATTACCCCACCATCGCCAGCAAAAACCGAGAAAGAAAGGAGAGCAAATGAGTTGAATGATTCAGAGTTCAGATTAGCTATTCTTACAGTGAGTGATACAGTGGCAACCGGTGCAGGACCCGATAGAAGGTATGGAATGTTTAATAGTTTGATTAGAACCTCAACAATGATTTTTGCTCCTACAAATTTTAAACATTGAACTTGTGTTTACTTCATGCAAACTAGATATGCCTTTTTGGGTTACTGTTTTCAACATGATTACTTCTTCGAAATCAAACAATTACCGAGTTTTGATGTTAGTGTGTAAGCATACTGTTTGGGTTACCCCGTCATGTTTAATCACCGGAAATTCCTATTGAACATCGTTGGGAGAGTTTCGCGGTTTAACTGCCAAATTAGAGATTAGGGTTATGCTTATCACTGAAGTGCTGTCTTTTCTTTTCTGTCTGTCTTTTCGTTTTTATTTCTACGTAGATTGATACTTGCCTAGCATTTAGGATTAGTGGTGTTATTAAATTAAGTAATTTAGGATATTTTAAATCGAGTTTTTGGTTTGATTATGTGGTTTAGAATAGATCATTTAATTATGTAATTTAAATTCTGTTGAGTTTGATTAATTATGTTTTAGAGGTTTAATTTTGTCGGGCCCAGTCGAATAATTTTTGCTCTATTTAATTAAGCTAATGAAAGAGTAACCAACATTCATAAACTTAATATCTCTCAAACGTACGGGAGATTAAGTTAGTCAACATTCATAAACCAACATTCCTATTTTCCGAGATCGATTTGGGTCATAACATTGGGTCCCACTAGTCAACTCATCTTGACTATCTGGGCCGTGAAAAGTTTGTTAAAAAGAACATTGCATCTGGATACTCCTTCTGAATATATTTTTCAAGAAGGCCACTAATTGATGCCAAAGACAAAGAGCAGAGTTCAGTATTGTGCCTTGTTGTAGTATAGCATGGGATGTACTAAATACTCTGCAATATTTCCTAAAATCCGATTTCGAAAAGGAAGCTTCACCAACCTTCACGAAATCCAATATCCTTTCTTTTCAGAGAAATTAATTTTTTTCGTCAATGGTTAATTAAGGTTTCTTAAATAGACCAAAATACTACCGAATGGCCGGTCCCAAAACTCTGAACCCTAAATACCCCAAGCCCTAAATCATATTCGAACATAATTAAATGACAAAGCGTAATGACATAATTGATTAACCTAATAAGCATGATTGAAGTATGAATAGTGTTACGAGTGCTACATATTTATACTCAAAGTGTCATTCCTTGGGTACCTTGCTAAGTATATGGTTTTTTTACTCCACATATCGTGAAAAGTCGGTTTTAAGAAGAAGAAAATTTTGCATCTTTTTTGAATAGTTTTTTCAAGAAGGCCACTAATTGATGCTAAAGAAGAAGAGCTGAGCTGAGTATTGTGCATTGTTATAGTGAAGCATGGGATTTACTAAACATTAAATGCTCTGCAGTATTTATAATCAAGTGTCATTCTTTAAATTTTTTCATTTTCATTTGAAAAATAAATTTTGAAAAAGGTAGGTCAAAACATGATTTCGTCTCTACGTCATCATTTAAACTTTTTGAATATTATATAAAAAGCTTTTCTCATTGCGATAGCTCTGCTCTAATTACACTAGAATTTGCTTACGACATTCATTGTCTATATCGTTTTATTTCTTTTATACTATTTTCTTTTATTCAAGTGAGATTATTTCGTAATTAGCAATTGGTGACGGATTAGGACACCTTAATCCTTCGTGTAGGCGCCTAGGGCTTGTGTGATATGTTATGTTTTGTAAAGACATCCTTTGGAAAGCTTTGGCCGGGTTCCTGAAGGAGCGATCATTTGTTTATCGCATTCATTGCAATAAAGTATTCAGTGATCATCATCTTGGTGATTACGTGCTCTTGGCTTTTGTTTTGTGTTACGTTTTTGTGCCGGGTCCTATTGCATTCGCGATGAAGAGATACTTTTTAAAAGTTTTTAATTTATATTGACTTTGGGATATAATGACTACCTGATTAGTTTATTATTAATTTACAGTGGTCCGAAGGCAGTTTCTGCTGTGAACGCTTCATCGGAAAAGTTGGGAGGAGCTAGAGTTGTTTTAACAGCGGCGGTTCCCGATGACGTGAGCAAAATCAAAGAAGTTTTGCAGAAATGGAGTGATATTGACAAAGTGGATCTCATCCTTACCCTTGGTATTAGTCTTTATTAATTGAAAAGTAATAGTTTTTGCATAAAAGTAAATCATAATATTGATCATACTTTTTAATTTTATCGTTAAGGTGGTACTGGCTTCTCCCCTCGCGATGTTACACCGGAAGCAACCAAAGAGGTCATCGAGAAAGAAACCCCGGGACTTCTATATGTCATGATGCAAGAGAGTTTGAAGGCAAGCTTCATTTTTTAATTTTTTTTTATCACCATCAATTTACTGCTACATTAACGGGTCGTGTCGCGAATGTTTGTCATGCAAAGAACATCCCTACCGGGTTGCACCATATTTTTTCTTTACCATTTCCTTTAAAGGCAGGCATGGCAGGACCGCCGACGAGCAGCCATGGTGTCCGACGACATCCAAAACCTCTGTTTTCCGATGTCCAAAATAGTTCTGATTTTTAAAAAAAATACTGGTCTCGCGACACGAAATCACCACTTCGCGAGTCCTCCATCTACGGCTGCGTCGCGTTGCGAAAGCTCACAGTGGCGAGTTGATGCAGCCGTAGGTTCATGACTGTCGTTGCCCAAAAACGCGTCGCTGGCCTGCTTCGGTTATAAGTACTGCAGCTATGTAATTCTGTATTCTGTCCATATTCACAGTTTTGTTCTCTTGGCTCGTACATTTCGTGCGGGTTCAGCTCTTTTACTGATATGCTTTTCGCTCTACGTGCCTTCGATTTTTTCATTTTTACCCAAGATTTTTCTAGTAGCTTCTAACGTAGAAAACGAATTTCATGTTCCTCTTGTCTGTGAAACAGGTGACGCCATTTGCAATGCTCTCACGGTCGGCGGCCGGAATAAGAGGATCGACGCTGGTAAGAGCCTTAAAAGTTCTCTCTCGTGCAATGGACTAGACCCGGTCAATAAGTGCTAGCTCAAAGGGTTGATGTTTCTTTGAGATACGGGGCTCAAGCCCCACGACATAACACAAAAAGAATTAAAAAACGCTTACCCCAAAAAAAGAACTAAAATCAAATTTTTTTTAGAAGTTACAAATATTTTATTTTACCTCTAATTAAAAAATAATATAATATTATTATTATAAAGGATAAAACCAAAGGTACCAAAATATGTTCGATATGTTGTGCTGATAAGAATTTTTTTTTTTTTTACATGTGTTCATACTTCCAATTCATTATCATGGTGTCATGATCAATATATATACAATTTTTTCTTTTTCTCCAGATCATCAACATGCCCGGTAATCCGAACGCGGTTGGCGAGTGCATGGAGGCTTTGTTGCCAGCTCTGAAGCACGCGCTGAAGCAGATAAAGGGTGACAAGAGGGAAAAGCATCCACGCCACGTTCCTCATGCAGAGGCGCCCGCCGGAGATGAGTGGGAGCGTAGCTACAAATCTGCCACCGGAGGCGACAAATGCTCGTGGTTAAAGAGCTCTTGTTGACCATCAAAAATGATGCCGAGAGAGGCGATAAGTGAGCAAGCTCTTCCCTGTTTTGACCCTCGAGAATCTTACCAATAATCCATGTGAATACTATATGTTCAAACCTACTGTCTACTTTTGGAATGATATGGATACTTCATGAGCAACGTGACTATAAATATTAACGGTGTTACTTTTTGGTATATGAACTTTAATATAAATTTTGTCAACGGTTCACCAGATTCATTGTAATCACTAATCAGTTACCGATAGAAAATATTTTTTTTAACAGAGAAAATAACAAACGTTACATTTATGGTAGAACTTAATTACATGTCACTTGATAAACTGATTTGTTATACTACTTCACGGGACTGGACAAAATAACTCAAAGTAAATATTCAACCGATATTTGCATTATTCGTTTTGTAAACTTTGGATTTTTTTGCGGCAAAAATATCTAAATTTATATTTTGAAGAAAGAAAAAAAACGTGTTGGTAAACAAAATGAATAATACAAGTATTTTTTACTGCAATAACCCTATTTCATTTTCATTAGCATTTTCTGTTACAGCATTTCAAACTGTATATATATATATATGTGTATATATATACGAGTCAAGAAATTGATTCCAATAAAATTGAGTCCGGAAATTGTTTTTAATAAACGAGCCTCTCAGCAAAGTCGGGGATAAATTCCCAGTTTATCCACAAGTTACCAATGAAAAAAATGGTTGAACAATAAAAAAAGAAGGAAAACCCGCCTATCTGTTTCAGTTTACTTCTTTTCCGGCGACGACAGTCTGCAAACTCTCTCTCTCTCTCTCTCTAATCCCTCTAAAATAATTTACCTGTTTTTGCCGAAGATGGTCTGCGTATTTACTAAAAAACGCATTTACTCAAGCTTCACGATTAAGTCAAGAACTAGCATCAGCATGATCGAGTTGACTATTTGTTCTGGTCCACATGATGTAAGGCTTTGAGTGTACGGAATATTAGAGCAATATCTACAAACTTCGGTAATCAATCACGGTAACTTCGTCCTCCGGAGCATCAAGGTCTTGATAACTGCATAATGAAACAAATTTATCAATGTATTCAGATTCCAATATGTGCCACCAAGACTAAAAAAAACTAAGACGGCAAAAAAATCGAGCAGCTTCACAATAGAAATATTCTAATTTTCTTTCTAATACTCCTGTATATAACATTTCAGAGTAATAAACATAAAACCAAATCATTCAATAGATTAAAAAAACAAAGATACACTAAGGATAGACATAGAATAAAATATCGTGATTTATTTAGATAAAAATGTTGGACGTACCTTCGTATACGTCTAGGATCCTGACTCAAAGCAGAGGACAAAGCGAGAATCGGGGCAGGGCCATGGGCCCCGGGATGACCGTTTATGAGGGCGCCTTCGAAAGGAGTGCCGCCTTGTTCACGGAACATTCTCATTGCCACATCAGGCGGCGCGGGGACAAAAGGCCCTAATGGACTGCATTGGCACCATAAAGAACATGATCTCGACACTGGAACATAAGTTAAATGTTTGATTGAAATATAATAAAATATGTTCAACAAAAAAAGTGTCGCAATATCAGCAATAATAATAATAATAATAATAAGATTCCCCAAGTCTTTTTTTTCTTTCCTAAAATCAATTTTTAAAGGAGATATAAGTAAATAGTGACTTAAATTAACAATGAGAAAATCGGTGTAAGGGTTACGTTTGTCGTTGTTTGATGAAAATTCTTGCTAAAACTGTTTCCAAACCGATTTCCATATGACACGCCCCGTGAGTTTATAAGCCATCAAATGGTCTGATTCTTTGTCAACTAAGGATCGGTTGAGTTTTTGGGTTAAATTTCTGATTCTTTGTGAACACAAATAAACTAAGAAAGACGAGGGCAAGATCAACAGGATTGTACAAACTTCGTAAAAGGAGACAATGGCAAGAACATGGGACGTACCCAGCGCCTGGAACAGGCATTAGCAGCGGTGCAATATCGGAGGGGAATGCGGGAGTAACACACAATCCTTGCCCGCCAAATGAGTCATACATTGCTTCATCAGGATTTCCATCTTCAGGCCTGCCACTCTGCTGAGCATTCTCCGACCGGTCAAAATTCTCGCCGGCGTTGCTTCGATTATCACGCTCTCGGCGGTTATTACGATCATCCTTCAATCTAGTATCTGCTCCAAACCTGCGCCGTTGAAACCTGTCTCTCTGCAGATAAGTCATATAGAAGGATGAGACTAGGATTTCACTAAAAGAATTCAATTGCCAAAAATCATATAAGCGTAAATCATAATAATGTCAGTGAAAAGAAAAAATAACGATATCATGAAGATATACAGTGAGCGATCTGTATCATCTCAAGTTTTATTTCCGGCTTTTATTATAGTTTTATTTATTTTTTATCTGTACCGCATGGAGTTACCGGTACCCAAAAAAACAAATTTTCACAAAAAACAATAGCGGGGCCTGGAGGAAAATTGCTAACAGCCCAGTTCCCGGTTTCACCTTAGTACTTCAATGACCGTTAAATTATACCTGTCCAGATAGCTGCATAACTGGTGTTCCACCGGGCGCATCAGCATCACTGCAAATAAAGTCAAGAACTTAATTTATCACAAAGATACGAGTGATAAAAATTCAAAGAGCATAGAATCAAAATTCAGACTCACTTCATGTAATTCTGAAAGTACAGATCTTCACGCACTTTAACTGTAAGATCCATCGTAATTTCCGGGTGTTTCAGCTTCAGATGCTTCTGAACGAATTCCGAGGCATGAAATAGCTTCGTGCATCCCTTCGCTCCACACCCATATTTCCAACCATACTTTTCGTCCCTGATTTTACGTATGAAGGGATCCAAACCTGTTGAATTTTAGGAACTATAATGATTAAATAATAAAATTAGGACTACTTATACGGAGCCTAATATCACTCTAAATAAACCTACATTACATAAGACTATAATCAAGTATAACAATATTTAATAAACAATAGCTAAATACAGTTGAAATAATCAAAGTCTCGTTTTTCAACAATACCTTCAACAGCAGCTGAATCGATCTTCTCTTTAGCGGTCATGATCTCCAACGGATCTTGACTCTTCAACCGTTCTTGCCAACGGGAGTCAACTTTCTTTTCCCACTCAGTTGCAGTATTTGTGACATTTACATCCTTACCTTCCACTCTCACATGCCGGAAACCCTTCGGCTCACTTGTTTCAACCATTCCATAATAATCTACCCCATGAATACGCCATAAATACGTTAAAAGTGTATCTAACAGCTCAGTTCCCTCAAGCCCTTTGACCGAGTTCAAGCCTCGAACAATAATCACTGGACCGCTTGAGCTACTCTTATCATTATCACAGCCACATAAAATATTATCTTGGATTCCTTTTTCCGAGTCCAGCTTCCGCACAAGAGCTAGGGTTTGATCAACGTCTAGTTGTACTCGTTTGGGTTCGGAAGTTATTGGGTTAGCCTTAGGTGCAGCAGAGAGATCAGCTTCTCTAGTTGGAGTTTTGCCACGTCTCGTTCTTTTTCCATTAGCATCACCTTCATCGTCAGAATTCTGATCACTCGTCTGTCCAACTTTGTTTGAATCCAGGGCACTAAAAGCTGGCCCTCTGTCAAGAATTCAAGATTACTGATCAGATGCAGAAATACAGAAAGTTAGGAAGTATTTTGTAAATAGATAGTAAATGTAATTAGTCATTGTGTAATATAAGAAAGATAGGAAGGATTCCGTAGATAGCACTTAGATATAAGTTATTTGTGTAGAAAAATAGAAAGTTTAGAAAGTATGTTACGATTCCACATTGACTCAAAATGATCTTAGCTTGGTGGTTTATAAACGCATGAGATCACTCCTCCTAGTGTCACTTTTAGAGGTGGAGTTCTACTTATGGGACATGGTTCATGTCAATTATGTATTTAGTAAGCAGAAATTTATTTAATTTGTTATTGTATTTATATCT
Organism: Parietaria judaica; assembly: GCA_954871525.1. Taxonomy (NCBI): domain Eukaryota; kingdom Viridiplantae; phylum Streptophyta; class Magnoliopsida; order Rosales; family Urticaceae; genus Parietaria; species Parietaria judaica. The sequence continues at coordinate 25,589,567 of OX940860.1, read as the reverse complement.
AGTTAGGTAGTTTAATTGTGTAATTAGTCTATTAGGAGCTGATTATGTTAGTATAAGATGTAATCCAACTACTGATTAATCAAATAATCAGAAAATTCCTCAGAACATATAAATTTATTAAAAAAAATAAAGAGAATATAAATACATGGTTAAGCAATCTTACAAGTCCAATATTCCACTTTGCAGATCAAGCTCGAAATCCTTCGCAACCTTTTGTGCAAGTTCATTCCTCCTGCATATAATTTACCCAAACAAATATTTGAAAGACCGAACGTTGTGATTTAATTGTAATTTATAAACTAAAGAAAAAAAAGTTGAAATTAATTGAACTTGTTTAGTCACTATCTCTTTGCAAATGTACCCGGAATAGAATCCAAGAGAAACGTGACACTTTTATTGATAAACGATTTTGGCCTTTGATTCGAGGGTTAAATCGGGAAAACTTTCCCAAAGATGTTCAGTAGGAAATTCCACTAACTAGACATGATACCCTAACGGTGAGTGCCTTAAATAAGCTAATACATCATTTTATTAAGCCTAGGTCTGAAATACCTAATATACCCCTAATGAAAGAAAATACAATAGATGACATAAAAATGTGGGTGAAATAGTACCTTTCTATCACAGCAAGTAAATTTGTTGGATGATATTTGTCTTTTAACCTACAACATCCACAATAAATTAGGCAACGCAATCAAGAGGAAAATATTAAGAAGGGATGGAATAAAAGAAGATGGATATACCATTCCTCATCCTTGTGAGCATTAAAATACGTTCTTTTCTGCGTTGAAATATACTCTGACTTGTATTCCTCATATCTGTATAACAGACGAACAAAGAGTCGGTAAATTATTCTGATTGGAAAAACTCAAATGTTTAAAGAACTTTCATCTAGAAAGAATTTTAATCCGCTTCACCTGCGTTCCGCTTCACTAGGAAGAATATCATCTTCAAGCTCTTGAATGAATTGCTTGTATGACATCAAACCTTCCCTGAAAACAACTTACTCGTCACGCTACTAGAAAAAACTAGACCAAATTGTCACAGCATATCCATGCTAGTAAATAAATGAAAACAAAAATAACTAGCAGAATAGAAACAGCAGTCAAATACATGATAAACATACCATAAATATCTGAGGGGTTAAAACAGTTTTATACACATAAAAATAGCCTAAGCAAGTTTAATAACTATTGAATGTTTATCTTTAAGATTTTTTTTATGTCTTTTGAAATCATGCTCTCGAATTTCCTCTTAAGATACAAACGGTAATGGCTTTCCATAGAAAGAATAGTGAACCAAATGGATAAATTTAAAAATATCCATTTCAAGCAACAACTAAATAACTTACTTCATAAGTCTTATCTCATACGTAAGGCAATCAAGAAATTAGAAGCATAAAAGCCACAAGCTTATTCTGTGGGTAGACAGATTAGTTATTGACTCAAATATCTTGAGAATTAATTCCCAGAAATACCTTGAGACGTCACAAGTGTGATTGATAGCCAATTATTCTATATATTACCGGCATTTATGTTTGATTGACAGAATAACTGGCTGGCAATAATAAGCGTAACTGATCAAGAATGATCTTGTTCAATTAGTGCTAACCTTTGCGCACCCCCTGCACCGAAAGTACCACGGTTTGAATCCCAATCTGCAAGAGAAAACAACGTGAGCTAATGGCGTACAGTATTGGTACAACAGAAAAACATGAAGTAAATAAATCAACTTGACTACATTAAAATTATTGTAATAGAAGGATAAACTCATACACACACAAGCACCAACAGGCAACAAGGTTGACACTCAAGTTTAAAGCGTAGAAGTTTTAGCATCTTAAATTACAATTGAAAAAGAAGTGGGACAGTAGAACCTGTTATAATTCACGCCAAGGTGCGAAATATCGCGAAAATCGAACGAAATTCGCACCAATTTTCGTTTTTCGGTGATTTGCGGAACGACAACCCTTTCGTTTCGCTGTCGTTCCACAAAATCCTATGACCCTAAGGGCCCAAGCCCTTGTCCCTAATATTTGGTATATAAACATCACCAAACTCTTGTTATCTATCAATGTGGGACTTTTTGTTTTCAACTAATATCACACATTCACACTTAACATACACATACACTTCACCTAATAATTTAACTTAATATTACACACTTCAAATAATATTATACACGTAACATACATATACACTTAATATACATATTCATTTAATATTATACACTTCAACTAATATTAAATTTGTTAACATACCTATACAATTAACATGCATATTCACTTAATATTACACACTTAATTAACATACATATTCACTTCACATAATAATTTGACTTAATATTATACACTTCAACTAATAAAGTGACTTAATATTATACATTTCACCTACATATTTAAGTTACAAATGTGTTTTGTTGTATACAATTATGTCTTGTATTTATTAAATATGTAGTTTTGAACCTATATAAATATCGTGCTTAAATACTCAAATATTTTTTTACAAAATATCCATGCGAAAAGTGCGGTAAATGCGGTATGTCCATGCGAAAAGTGCGGTAAATGCGGTATGCGGTATGCGGTATGCGGCATGCCCTTTTTTTCCCATTTGCCCATCGACATACCCATCGGCAAGCGACATATCCGTAAAACGGAAAATGCGAAACGAAAACGGCAAGCGGTATTTTAAACCTTGATTCACGCTATGCCACTAATTCACAAAACTCAACCACAGAAACAAAATGATACAGCCCAAAATTGATCTCGGAAAATAAGAGCTTTTCCCTAATCTTCATCGAATCCTATCTCCCCTCTTTTGTGAGAGATTAAATTTTGATAATCTTTCATCAGCTCAAGGTCTCTTAAATAGACCAAGGATCACTACCTAATGGGCCGGATCAGGCCCGACTAAAATAAACCTTTAAACAGAATTAAATAATTCAATGACATAATCAAATGAAAAGCCATTTATCTACCCTAAATTACTTAATTAAATCACAGCACTTAATCTTAAATGTTAGGTATATAACAGAATAGCCCAAAACCCTGAATATATACTTTACTGTAATTAAAAATAAATGGACTCAAAGAGTCTTTGACACACTTACGCTGGTTCACAGATAAAAATAAAGGTCGTCACATAAATTATAAATTGGCCATATATAAAGTTAAAACATTCCAAATTTGACTATTTTCTAAACAGTAAGCCTAAAGCAAAACTACCTACAATCCGTGCTACACCGCTAACTGGCTATACTCGAAAATAAAATCCGCTGCTTCGTTTTATTTATATATCTTCTGAAAGAAACAATGAAAAACGAAGAAGGAGTGGTCTAGTAAGTTGTCTGTACCAGCGTAAACAAGATCAGAACTCGTCTGTCCAAAGACCAATAATCCTATATATACGAATATCTTACACTTAAGCTTCCTAAATATATATATATATATATATATAAAAGAACAAACAATAAAATAAAAATTCATATTACTTGAATAAAATTCATAATTTTTCACTAACCTGAAGGTCCGTAGCCACCCGATGAACGTCCAAAGTACCGTCCATATGACCTTTCATCATACCCTGGCCTTCCTCCGATCTCACGGTCGTTTCCAGCACCATCATAATACCCAAATCTACGCTAGCCGAAATTTAGAGTCAATGATCATCAACGAACACGAGCTTAAGAAAGTGAAGACAAAAGCACTTAACTACAGAAGTTTGGACAAAACAGAAAAGTCGTCTTAGAAATGACATCTTTCCTGCTTAGACAAACTACACACAAGGTTCTAGGCTAAAGATCTTAACGGTGATTGGCTAACACAAACAAAACTTTGACAAAAAGTTGTCGGTAATCATTGCTTTGCTGATTACCTATTGGCTTATTCTTAGTTCATGTAATGCTTTGAACCGGGTCCTATCACTCTACCACTGAAGCGGAATTCGAACGCGACGTTGCTTTAAAATTCAAATCGAGCAATTCTATCCGAGGTACAAATGAACAAGAATCTTACCTTCCATCTAAACCCTACTTTTCTAACTTCCCCACAGTTCTTTATGATAACATCTAGCGGTGAAGCCATAACAGAGAAATGCCGGTTCCAAACCGATATATCCCAGTATGAGATACTGGTTTTAAACCGAAATTTGACTGAAAAAACACACATCTGCATAGTAAAATGAATTATAATTAAAATAAAAACCTGTTCCGGTCCCGATTCTCAAAACCGGGACAGGGAATTCCAGATTCGTAGTAATTCAAAAGAAAATCTTGGTTTTTACAACGGAATTGGAGACGGTACAAAATCGGGGGAACCAACAATGCCAAAAAGCTCTTTCTCATCAATCAAGCTAGATTCCAATTCCATTCCAGAAAAAAAAATGAACAACAATCTCACCTCCTATCACCAGAACCACGGCCGCCCCGGGGACTCCCTCGCCGCCCGTCGTAGCCTCCCTCGTCTCGCCTCGACCGCTTATACAATGGAGGAGAGCGGCGCGGAGGCGAGTGCCGGCGATCCCTGTACGGAGGTGGCGGGCTGAAGCTGCCTCGCCGCTTGGAATCCCTCTCCCTCCCCCTAATCGGCGGCGGCGACCATTCACGGTCACCATAGTCACCACGGCGCGGCGGAGGGCGGTCGGAGTCCCGTTCGTCCCTCTCGCGGTGCTTCGCAGGCGCCGGAGGAGGAGGATCGAGAGCGGCCGCCGCCGGCGACGGCGATCGGGGAGGATCGTCGGCGGGTTTGTCATTCGGGTCGAGGGAGTCGAGCGGCATGGTCATGACCTCCGCCATGATTGGGAGAGCTTGGAAGCTCGAAACCCTAGAAATGGCGGGTGTGGAGAATAGGAAGTGTCTTTGACTCGGAGTGGAAGAAGCTTTGACTCCGAGCACAAAATTAATTTTATGAGTTGTACCCTTCACTTTTTTGTTCTTTAACTTAATTGAACCCTATTCAAAAGAACTATCAATAACGCCCTCGCTTTGGTCTGAGTTGTCACTTTATACGTATAAAAAATTATTTTATAGTGAAGAATTCGCACGATCGCCCCAAAAATTTTGTGACTAGGATTGGCCTTGACCCTCTTCTTCGGGACAACACTCATCATCCCACTCTTTATGCGCCTCATTGGAGTAGTCAACAACGACGTTCGGCGGGTTCTGACTATAGATATTATGGGGTTATGTCGAAATCTGAAGAGACTAGGGCCCGTTTGGTAATGTTTTCGGAGTGTTCTCATTTTTTAAATACATTTTTAAGATATTTTTTTGTAAAATGTTTTTGTTTTGTTTTCAACATCATGTTTGGTGGGTAGTATTTTTGAAAAGCTGCTATTAAGAAAAAGATGAAAACAACTAATTTTGTGTTTTCAATTACAAGCATAAAATGTACCAAATGAAAATACCATTTTCAAGAATATTTAAACAGTAAAATGCACCAAACAAGTTCTCATTTCCTAATACACTGTATAACGGTCAAAAAACAATGAAAATGATTTTGAAAAACTTTACCAAACAGGCCCTAGAATTTACTCGATTTCGTTAGTATTCACTATCTTCACTTTTACCGATGAAATCACTAGAATAATAACTCATTTTGTTACGATTAAATCATAGAAAGAGACGAGCTAATAGCAACGAAAAAGGCAAATGACACAAGATTTTACATGGTTGTGACTTGCGTGTTGTTAATTAAGTGTTTAATCCGCGAATATTGATTCTCAAGCTTAAGAGTTTATTAAGAAATCGAAATCATTTAAAATATATATGCAGTAGTATTTATTTTTATGAAATGTACAAAGATCCTAAACTTTTAATAGCATGATATCTATTTTAATCTAAGTCTAAGCAATGATGTTTTTTTTTTCCTTTTTTTGACAGTCTAAGCAATGATGTTGATAAGTATTAAAATATGATTTATATTTAAAAAGTTCTGCATCCAAATCACAAACAGAATTTAAGGGATAGAATATCTCGTAATTCAATTCAAACGGATCCTCATTACAAAATTTTATTACATCATAGAGATTTTGTACCTAAATAAGTTGCGGCAAAATATTATAAGTTACACCGCTTTAATATTCTAGCGGTACAAATGCTTAACTATATAAATTTTTTAGTAGAATTTTTTAGTAGAAGTAATTAAATTTTTCTTCAGCTTTTTATCGCGAAGTTTCACATTACGACATATGATTCATATTTTTTCTTTTTTCGACCTAGTTTTTACCTTACATAACATGCTTTGGCTACTCATTAAAGTTCTTATAGCTCATGTTAAACAAAAATATGAATAAATCATATGTCTCCACATAAAAATTTACGGTCGAGAATTAAATATATATATAAAAAAAAACTTTAACACTTTTTTCCAAAAACAATTACATCATTGAAAATTTGTGCCATTGTGATTTAAAATATGTGGGTATTTTTGCCGCAATATCCCATATTTCAAAATTACTCTATAAATTAATATATTCCTTGTTGTTGACTTGACTGAACAAGCAAGAAAGAAAACACCAAGAGAGAGACAGAGAGAAAGAGAATGGATCGACTCGCTAATGCCTTCTCTGTGTTAGACCTCGACGACGACGACGATCACCTTCGAACCACCTCCTCCAATGGCGATTCAACTTCCCAGAATCCTTCTGCTTCTCGCGGTACGGGATTTTACTTCTCAAATCTCCTTCTTCTTCTCCAAAATCGGTCTTAGTATGCACTGAACGTTGAGTTTTTTTTATTCTGGGTTTATTGATTCAAACTTCATTTGGCGATCTTCAGCGCATTCAAACTCAAGAACTCAATGTTCAGTGCATTCAAACCCAGTCTCTGTATGCACTGAACATTGAGTTATTGAGTTTGGGCTTAAAGCATTTCCTTGCTTTTAATGGTGATTCAAACTTGAATTGGCGATCTTCCTTGTTCTTTATATCAATTCTTCTGCCCCAAAATTTGATTAAAAACCCAGTCTTTGTATGCACTGAACATTCGCTTTTTTATTCTTGAAATCGACTCGGTGATCACAGTTGTATGAAAGGGGTTTATTTGTAATTGCAATTTTTTTCTTCGAGTTTGATGAATTGTCACAGTTGGTCATAGTAATTATTCTACGTTTTTTTTTTATGCAGAGTTGAAAGCGAAGAAGGATAAATACGGCGGCGACGAAAAGCAAGAAAGTAATGGAGGCGCGTCTTCATCCGTGCTCAAGCTTCCTCTTGTGTGGATTGACTTGGAGATGACTGGTAATTATTACATAGTTTATCATATTATCCGTTTTATATTTGCTCAAGAAATTCAACCTGCGAAGGACACGATGAACCCAGAAAATGAACGACAGTCTCACGCTTTTTCTCTCTTAATTATACAGACTTTTTTGCAATAATCACTATCAACGGACTTTTTCTCAAATGGGGTTGTATGTGTTCGGGCCTCATCTGGCCCGTTTATTTAGTTATATACCACCTCGCTTTTGTTTCGTCTGTAATTTGCACGTGTTCTTTCTTACTACAGTATTCATATTTCATCCCCCAATGTAATATTTTTGAAAAGAAAAGTACGCGTTCGTGTGTGTAAACTCTAAGTAGCCTGGTTTCTACAAGCTTCTGCTTACAATACGCTATGAAATGTTGAACTATTTGGCTTCTTAACTTATGCTTTTTGCAGGTTTAAATGTCGAGGTTGATAGGATTCTGGAGATAGCTTGTATAGTTACTAATGGCAGTTTGACCAAATCAGTGGAGGTACAAAACCAGCCTTTCCGTGTGTATTATCTCAAGGGGCGGTTAAGTTGGTGTTAAGATTTTTATTTTCTTTATGTGATTGCACTGCTTGATCAACTTTAGCAGTGTTAACTACTCTTAGGTCCGCTATACCGAAAGATTTGTTGATTCAGTTTACCAATTTTTTTATCCGTTTAAGACTTCACTCACCAGCTTAAACCTAAACATGATTCCAGCAAAAAAAAAAAGAAGGTATAGCTTACGGTCTAAGCAACGTTTTGGGCTTGTCTGTTGACTTGAAGTGGTACCAGTCGTTGACTTCAAGCTTCAGTTGTTGTTGCTATATCTTCTTACTGATATTCTAATTCTAAAATTGAAATTGATAAGTGGCTTGTAACTAAATATTAAGTGGTTTCTTTGCTTCAGTGACATGATTTAGTTTTCAGATTAGTGAACCGTGTTAGTTTGCTCCAAGTAACATATTTTAAGCAACTTTTTTTTTATTGTTTTTCACTCGGTGTTAAAATTTTTGGCCCCCCTTTTTTTTCTTCCCAAAAAGGGCTTTTCTGTCCAAAAACCGGGAACCGCTGCCGGGGCCAAAAGAACTCAGTTCCCGGTTTGGAAATACATATGCTTTTTTTTTTTCTTTTCACTTAATTAGGATATTTCATCTTTTTTCATCGTCTTTCTTTTTCTTTTTTTAGGGTCCTAATTTGGTAATTCACCAAACTAAGGAGTGCTTAGATCAAATGGGAGAATGGTGTCAAACTCATCACAAAGCTAGTGGTAAGCAGAAAATTTATACTATATTATTTCTGTTTGTTACATTATACATATATCTGTACTGATCGAGTAATACTTACAGGGTTAACAAACAAGGTGCTCAGCAGTGAAATCAGTGAAAGAGAAGCAGAAAATCAGGTTAGTATCGAATATTTAGATGAAGAAATGTTGTATGTACCAGATTATAATCCTCGGTTTCTTACCAATCTGCCTCTTGAAGAAAAAAAAGAAAAAAAAAAGACATGTACGAGCAGCTCACTTAAAATGAATTTTTCGTCTGCTATATCCATGTTGGGAATCTGAAATTAAATGGCTAAATACTATTGAAACCAATTTAATAGTCCTAAACAAATTATACTCTGAGCTGAGTTCCCTTAATTCTAAAGAAGTCATATGTTCTCATTATCATTAGGTGAATATAATTTTTTTTAATATAATTGATGTGTTTGTTTTAGATATCAATATTCACCATTAGTAGTCAATTAATTAAAATTCTAAAAAACTTTGTTCCAAGTTAATTTATTTGTCTTAAATTGATAGATTTTCTTCTCTCTCTCTCTCTCTCTCTCTCTCTCTCTTTTTTCTGCTCCTTGAGAAATTGGAATTTAAATTTTAGTCTTGTATTTCGGTTCGTCCATATTTAATATTTACCACAGAAGTTGAGCTGAAAGATAAAAAAAATTAAAGATGCATATTTGAAGCTCAATGAAAAATTGCCTATTTTTCTCTATGTTGCTAATGTGGTTAAGATGACCGTCACTAAATTGAAGTTCTAATCTTCTCCTTTGTCGGTAGAGAATTTATAATCATCTTAGGCGGGCCTTTCGTAATTGAGATTATTATGTCTTGGGATTTTATGTGTCCTTGCAGGTTATTGAGTTTGTGAAGGAGCATGTTGGAACATACATGCCTCTTTTAGCTGGAAATTCGGTTTATGTGGATTTCATATTTCTAAAGGTTTTCTTACATTTATGCAAATTATTCAACTTTTAAATTTGTTTGTTCTTGAAATAATTATCTTCGGCAAAAATCATATCTGTATATCTCTCCATATTACTCTGGTCACTTTTATTTATATCCCTTCCTTTTTTCGGCAGAAATATATGCCGGATTTGGCCAGCCTTTTCTCTCATGTCGTAGTTGATGTCAGCAGTGTGACAGCTTTGTGCATTCGCTGGTATCCTGGAGGTATAGTCTCAATCCACACTTCTGAATTTTTTCCGAGGAGGATTTCATCACCTTTATACAATTCAAAATCGTTATCTTAAGTTTTTCGCTTTATGTTTAGTTTAGCCGTACTTGCTTAATAGATTTGTTTCGAGTATAAATTAGATGACCAAATTTACTGGAACGTTTGAATCTACTCATGTTTGAAAGATTACTCAAGTTTGAAATAAAAGAACGATATTATATATTTTTCGGTTTCATTTTGGCAGTTCGTGTGCACTAATACAAGCTTGTTATTCAAATTCTAGTAATCAAATCAGCTTAATTAATCTCTAAAAATATATTTAGTTTCGTACTGATTAGTTTTTCCATCTCCTATTTCTATACTGTAATTGTCTACGAGGGCGTTGTTCGTAATTAACCGTGTTATAACCGGTCTTATGCAGAGAAGAGGAAAGCCCCGGTGAAAGAAGGCAAGCACAGAGCCCTGGATGACATCAGGGAAAGCATCAAGGAGCTCAAATACTACAAGGATAATATATTCAAGGCCACAAAGTCTAAAAAGTGAATCAAAGAACAAACGAAGAAGACAACTTCGATTTTCCGAATTTACCCCTCAAATTTAAATTGGTGATCATAATTTTTTGCACAGCGAAGATCACTTTGATATTGGGAGGCAAATATAAATTGTGTAAGATATGTTTCATTAGATTTTTTTTTGACAGATTATGTAATCTACACCATGATTTTATCCGTATTTTTTAGCAATGAGAGAGTACAACTTTGTTTTTTTTTTTTTTGTCGTTTGTTGAAGAAACAACAATATATAATTTGTTTCATTATATTATATAGAAGAATATATATATATATATATATGTGTGTATATAAAAACATTTCTTGCATTGAAGTATTACCCCCAACAGCAAGCAAAGCAGTTTAACTTAGGGCGTCATCTCAACGGAAAAGACTTCGACTGCCCCTGGTGCTCCGGACTAATGCGCCTTCTCCCAAAATACGCTGAATAACTATCACGTTACGACGTTTACATAATACTCGTTGGTTAATAACTCTAAATTGAAAGCTTGATTCGCACAAATGGTTATCGATTTTAAAAAAATAAAAATATATGTATATCCTTTGGTCAACCCGTAATCCGTCGACTAATGCGTAAAATTCGACCGTCGGTGAATTATGCTGAGTCGGTTTCATCAATTGGGTATTTCGTACAATTTTCTTAAAAAAAATAAAGGTAAAAACAAAATTATAATCTAATCTAATCTAAAATAATATATCTTACTTTACAAATGACGTACGACTAAACTGGAATGTGAAGTACACGTGTCGCGACGCTATTGGCAGATGAGCAAGTCCCACGCTGTCTGAAAATCAAACACAAGACAAAACAATGTTTGACAATCTGTTGGAACAGCTTCCGATCTTCTTCTCCATTTCAAATCTCAGTTTCAAAAATCCCACAGAGCAAAGCCATTGACTTCCAAACAGGTTCGAATCATTTGATTTTTCTGAAATTTTCCTCTTCTTTCTCTTTCAGGATTTCGTTCGGATACTTGAGATTGAATTTTGTTTCATTCATTGTGTTCTTGAGCTGACGATCCTTTGTGATTGAATCTTTATGAAATATACTTATAAATCTTTGACTGATAATTTCTTGAATAGCCAATTACAAGATTGATTAAATTCCTCAACCATTGTTAAATTTCTTTGGGTTAATAGTGGTATAAGTATCTAAGTTTTTATTTTTGTGGTAGCATATTTTCGCTGCTGAAATTCTCAATGTTTACTATTTTTGTACGGCCAAAGTTCCCGATGTATACTAGTTTTTGCTTTGCTCAGAAATTCCGCCCACTTTTTTTTATTGATTTTAACATAATTTAGATGTACTGGTAAGTCTTGGACACGTGTCACTTCCTAGAGGGAGACAATATTGTTAACGGCATATCCAAAATTCGATTGTATCAATTGAAAAAAAGTAGACGGAATTTTGTTGAGAAACAAAATAGTGAACATTGAAAACTTTAGCCTTGAAAAAGAGATTGGATCTATGCCACCAAAAAAACTAAGATAATAGGTACTTATGCCGTTACTAACCCAATTTCTTTGATGTAATCCGTTGGGAAGGGTAAGAAGAAAAGGAGAAAAATAAGCTAAAAGACCTCCCTTGGGATATTTGTGCAATCCATACCCTTATTGGGCCCACTGCTAAGAAACATGAATAGTGCCGAAAGAGGGTATGGATTGCAATGAGATCCCACTTAAGGCTATTCTTGTAAAAATCCCATAAGAAGAGTCAGATCTGGCCAAAAGGGTCATCTTTGTGTCGTTTTTCGGCTCTGAAGATCCATGGAAAGATTTCGCAGCACATAATCTCTCGGTTAATCACGACTTATAATCATTTGATTTGTTTCAAATTAAGATTTTACAGGATTGCTAATTAGTTTAATTTTTTATTTTAATTATTATTGCAGTTCCTTAATGCAGACTGATTTTACTACAAAATCATGGTAAGTAATTTAGATGTGTGAATAAGCATTTATATACAGTGGGAAATAAGATTTTGAATAGTAACACGTTTTTATTACTGCTGTTCAGAATTTCATTACCGGCGCTTTTAAGCCACCGTGTAACATTGTGATCTCATTTTCCGACGGAGAAAGTCGCAAACAGGTATTATTATAGCAGTAAGATATACATACTATATAGTGAGAGCTTCTATCAGTACGTGTAGTCACCGAGATTAGTTCGTCGATAGTAATTATAATTGTCGCCGTGGCTGCTTTAGCTTCGTTTCAGTGGATAACCGGATCAATGTTTTCGGAAAAAAGAATTTATCTTATATTTATTGGTTTATTTTATGTATAGGTTCCTTTCAAAAAGGAAAATGGTCAAACAGTCATGGTTCCTCTATTCCAGAATCAAGAAAACATTGTTGGGGAGGTAGATTAAGCTGCTTTTGTTCGTAATTATTAATAATATTCCGGAACTAGTAAGAAGAATTTTTCATTTCCCGTTGCAAGTTAACTATAACATTATATATTTTCAGGTTCTTGTAGAACCAGTGCAAGGAAAGAAAACCGAGCATTATGGGATCAAAATCGAACTGCTTGGTCAGATAGGTTTGTCTCCTTATATATGTTATATATTTTAGCATTTAATTTGTTCATTGTTGAATATATGGAAGAATTCAAATAATATTTTTGGAGTTAATACAGCGTTTACTTAATGTGTTCAAAGTACAGAAACGATATATTTTGCAGTATTCAAAATATACTTATTCCATGATATATTGCTCTTCCGAGCTCTAATCTTCTTCTTCTTTTTTTTTTTAATTGTTTCCAGAATTACATTATGACAAAGGAAACTTTTATGATTTCACGTCTCTCGGTAAGTTTGTTTAGCTTTCTTCGTTATCTGTTCATTTTTGTTCTTCGTTACTGCGATTAGAAAATCTTATTATTGTAGTAATACAGGCCCACAATTAAATGTTTTATAAATCGAACACAAAATTACAACGAACGTGAAGATAAGTCGAGATATTTGTAAGAATTTTATTTGTTGATAAAAAATGGTTTCGTCAATGCAGTGCGTGAACTTGACATTCCCGGGGAACTGTATAAGAAGAAAATGTATCCTTTCGAGTTCTCTTCCGTTCAAATGCCACACGAGTCATACAACGGAGTCAATGTGCAGCTTAGGTATGTTATGTTTTGATTCTTCAAGTGTTTCCTTACTTGAAGAAGAATTAAGAACCTCGAGGCTGATTTCGATCATCATATACTGTTTCCGCTTTCTGTTCTGCTCGTCTTTTCTTAATTACATCAAACTTAAGGTTTCTCTTTTCTTAATTGCATCAAACTTAAGGTTTCTAAGATATGTAAATTAATTTCATCCCAAATTTTATCAGCTTAAGAAGGAAAAGTTGTCCAATTATAACAAATTCCTCTCTTTGACCCCTTGAAATATTGCTCAAATTCAGTACTTTGATTTATTGTTGATTGAATAAAGTTGTCGGTATTCATCGTTTTGGTGAATACCATTGGCTTAACATGTTCGGCTTCAATTCCATATCGGTTTCGATCAGGTTGGAAAAAAATCAATTGTAATATTTACTTTCATTTTCTTTTGGGAATATCTAGGTTAACCGGTATTTAAATCTTTAGACATTATTACGAATAATCAGTTCGAGTATATGTTTATTGAAGAAGTGAATTCCGAAAATTTTAACGCTTACCACTTACCGAGAATCTCGCAGGTACATATTGAGAGTGACAATCTCTCGAAACTATGTCAGCAACATTGTGAAGAACCAGCATTTTGAGGTAGACATTTATATAACTTTGATATGCTATATTATACACCATTCTAAGCGTACTCTATTCCTTCAGAGTAAGTTATATATTAGGTTTTAAGAATGACTAACTACATAATGCTTGTTACTCACGTAACATAATTAGATATGTTAGAGACTTTTAATAATGTTATTTAATTATGTTCAGGGTTTTTTCCCATTAAGCTGTAATCTCTGGTATATTTGAGAGAACCTAAGTGAATGAGAAAAGATAGCCGATAATCATTCATAAAAGTGAAGGCTGGCAAAGCTTCTGTTCGAGAACGGTTTTGGGTCGTAACAATACTCCCTTACGTAGTGAATATCATGTTGTTTTCATACCGACTCTAGCCCGTTACAAAAACTAAATTCTGAAATCGAAGATCAGATTATGAATTTGTAACGATCTTCATGATTAACCACCATTAAACATTCTGTCAAAAAAAAAAAAAAAAAAAAAAACCCCACCATTAAACAAAATATGGTTCATTGAGTTATTACATTGTTTTCCAATGTGTAATTGATTTTGTTAGTTATTATTATCCAGTTTTATTAAGTTCTTTCTTTTTTGCTTACTTGGCCTCAGGTTCGCAATTACACCGTGCTTCCATCAATTAATAACAGTATTAAGGTACAAATTCTGGTCCATTTTCTCTACAGTAATTGGCGGTAATGCCTTTTGAACTTTGCTCGTTGTTACACTTTGCCTCCTAAACATAAAAAAAATAGCTCACTCCCAACCCTTAAAAAAAATAATGGAAATTGTTAACATTTGCGCAACACATGACTCACTAATGATATTTTCATCATCTTTTTCTAAATTTTTTGTGGGATTTTTTTTATCCTATCTTTACTTCAAGAACTAAACTTCTTGATTTCAGTACAGTAGTCCCATGATGTAGTATACTTGTCTCATCCGGTAATTAATCGATAAAAATGCTCCCAAGTTATTCATATGTTGAGCACAAGTTAACATTCCAATTACTGTAAAGAAAACTAATCATGTTTTTTTTTTCTTCTCATTACTGTGCTGGATTCTTGCAGATGGAAGTTGGAATAGAGGATTGCCTTCACATCGAGTTCGAGTACAACAAAGCCAAGTAAGCGTAAATGGATTCCCGATTCTTCTCTGTTTCGAATAAGGAACCCGATTTTCTTTATTTAATTTTCTATTTAAAAAAGGTACCACCTGAAAGATGTCATCCTCGGAAAAATATACTTCCTTCTTGTGAGAATCAAGATGAAAAATATGGAGCTCGAGATCAGGCGCCGAGAATCGACCGGATCCGGTTCTAATACGTATGTCGAAACCGAAACTCTGGCGAAATTCGAATTAATGGATGGAACTCCAGTGAGAGGTATGTAGTACATTCTGATATATTTGATCTCACTTTGAGAATATTATAGAATTGAAAATTGTTGAATACATTTAATTTTTTTTTATATAAATATTCTCTTAAAGTAGAAAATCCGTTAATCAGGATTAGATAGAAATATTTTATTTTACAGATAATTGCGGCATAAGTACCTAAAATTGTTTAAAGTGGTGCAGCAAATATTAAAACTTTCAATTCGCAGAATTAATACTCAAAAGGATGCAAAATTGGGTTTTTTGATTGAAAATATATGTAATTTACTTGCTCAAACATTTACTAATTCCAATTGAAAACTTCCATAGTTGCGTTCAACATGAATTCAATTTTACTACTACTGAATTTTGAATTTCTAATTCAGGAGAATCGATTCCGGTTCGACTCTTCCTCAGTCCGTACGAACTCACACCGACGTACAGAAACATCAACAACAAGTTTAGTGTTAAATACTATCTAAATCTGGTTTTGGTTGACGAAGAGGATCGCCGGTACTTTAAGCAACAAGAAATTACAATGTTTAGGCTTCTCGAAACTTGAATCTAATGCGACACCGACGAGCATAATCTGAGAAGAGAGCAGCATGTTCGAAAATGCTCTTCAGCTCCTTCGAAGCTAAGCACGAGGCTTCGATTTGTTTTCGAGAACGATCTGGTTTCCGTGTTCGCAAAATATCGGTTTCGATCTGCGAAAAAGAAGCGAAGGAAGACTGGGAAGGGTGGTTTATGGATTCCCCTCCATTATCGACATTTTTGCCTCAAAATTGGGGGACCAAAATATTTTTTAGATTTTTGAACATTTCTTATAAAAATAAAATAATGTGAAATAGATAATGAAATCTGCAGAGATGATTTGTTTCTGCAATTATTGATGACGTTTATTTTAAAGAATTCTCCACTTTTTATTGGAAAAAATAAAATGGAGGGATCAAATTGTCATATGATATGCTTGTTTTGTAAGTATTTGATCTATAGTATATATAAATATATATGCCTTATATGCGATGATACCTTGTCACAAATTGGCTCATATGTATTGATTTTTGGGAAGATATTTTAATTTCATTGACGTAAATTATATATATTTAACATGATAACTTTCGTCTTTGGTTCATTTTGTTTCAAAAAACGTAAGTTTTTAGAAGAAATATCTTGATATATTGAAAATAAAATAAAAAACACATTGCTCTATTGTATATACGTTAAAATAAGATAGAAAATGCTAATTTGTGTCTAAACATGACTTGTTCGATCGTATTATCATCGAGTTATTTCTTCAATCTTACGTTACTTTCATCGGAATATTTCTTGATTGTGTAGTTATAAATTGACAAAAATACATTTGATAAATCTCGTGTTGAGTTCAAGTTAACATTTTTTTTAAAATGCCACGTGCTAATCTTTGAAAATATAAAGTCATTCGTACTAAAACCTAAGGCAAAATGCAATAACGTCACTAAACATTGATAGAATTAGAAATAAAAACTTTCTCAGAGAAAAAGAAGTCACGGGTCTGTCTGAGAAATGTGATTCTCAAATGTTGATGATGAGACACTTGAATTTATAGTCACGAGCTTGACCATTTCAACAGAATCTTTTCAGAGGAATCACTGAACTAAATAAACAGTTCCAATTTTGTTCCATAGTTATCACAAGATCTATTTATAAGCAGTAACCCCCAAAAGAACAATGTCGATGTCTACTTCTGCCTATTTCCCGTTAAAGTTTGCTACACGAAAGATATAACTTATAAGTACGTTTACGATTAAATTTAAAAAATATAAGTTATTCAACATGTATTTTTATTAAATTAGAGACATGAATGTCCATAGCTTAATTGACGGTCAGTCAACATGGATGGAATAGGATTTGATACTGTTTTGTAGTTTTTAGGTACTCTTGCCGCAAAAAATAAAATAAAAAAAATTGAGAATATGTTGCTATACTTGATTTAAAATCGAGTACTTACGCCATACATATCTCTTTATTCAAAATTAAATTAACAGTAATTACAATTTAAGATAATGTAAATTTATTTCGAGAACTCTTAATTTAATAATGAAATATGGTTTAACATAATGTCAAAACTCAAAACAATAAACTGATTACAGTTTCAAATAGATACAAAACTCGGTTTATGCTAAATCTAAATTTATGTAATTAATGTTTTCTATAAATGAATTCCTTTACGTAATGCATGTATTTGCATGCATTTACGTTGCATGATCTTAGCCTTTCATTTTATAAGGAGCACGTTTTCTTTGAGTTTAGGGTTTTATTTTTCATAACATTTATAAGGGGACAATCTTTAAATAGTAATCAATTTAGTTATTTAATGACACTTTCTTCTCTTCATTTAGGGGACCCGGACATTCAAGTTAAAACGGCAAAAATAATAATTTATTGAATAGAGAGTACTAGAGACCTTCTTGATTTCATATCACAGAAACAAAATCTTATTAAATCTGTATTAAACTTTCAACAATATCTCTGCCATAGTTTAGGAGTGTAAAAAATTTTAAAAACCTCTAGACCAAATTTAGTATAAAAAACCAATTTTTTTCAGTAGTGTCGAGCTAAATATTTGCTTTATTTAATACGGTAAATGTGGTACTATCGTAAGCGATAATCAACACCACTTGTCAACTACCGATTTAGCAAGCTTAGTACCGATTTTAATAAAAAAATTAGCGACTTCTAGGTTATAATTTCTCGCATCCCAGGCCTGAATGGTGTTTAAATATAAGTATAACAGGCATATAAAAAATACCTAAAACTTATTAAATGTTGTACTAGTTAGGTTTTATGTGTAATACATTATCTTATGTTTTGATTTTTTATTTGCATATTTTAGTGTAGTTATAAAATTATCAAAAATATGAATTTTAGCATGAACTCGCAAATAATATTTCAAATATAGGTCCATGCAGTCTTTAGTGAGAGAGCATATATATTTCTAAAACTATCAAAATATACATTCTAAGTGAGATTTGCGATACTACCATATACGTTTCTAGCTTTTTATTACGACTGCATTTAGTCGGCTGTAATTGTTCTGTTGTAATTGTAATCGTAACCATAATCGTAATATAATTGTAATTGTAATTGATTGCAATGTTTAGTTGCACTATTGTAATCCAGAAAAGAATACTCATTATGTGTGCCAACTTTTATATTGGTGATTACACCAAAAATACATTTTTTAATTACATTGTAAAAATATTAATTGTGATAAGGCACCAGAGTGAACACAGTAATAAGTGCATTTGCTTATTACAATTACAACCGAATACATAGAATTACATCCAAGTTGTGAACACAATTCTTAATTAAGAAATTTAAACTCCGTAAAATTGATAATTGTACATTTAAAAAAAAAATATGGTATATTTTTGTCAAAAATGAAACTGAATAGAATCTAAAATATAATTTTAAAATTATGAATAAAGACATAAAGTAGTATTTTGAGTTTTGAAAAAGTAAAATCCTGAGAGGGTATGAATTAAAAATTAAATATATTTTAACAAAAACATTAGCTGTTTCTTTAAATAAATATATTTTTATGAGAAAATAAAAATCTATAAAAACAAAAGTCTCGATATCATATTGTGCATGCGATTTCTCTTTTGATTGTGAAAATTACGTGTGTGTATATATATATATATATATATATATATATATATATATATATATATATTATTCGCGGATCTTTTTAATATTTTTTCACGTTCTCCTAAATGAATCCATACAGTCCTTTGATGTTACATTATTTAATTATTATGGAGTGTGAACAAATAAATAAAATTTCAAATATAGCCGCCCCTTAGTCCATGCAATCTTCGATCTTTATAATAACATGGGGCCGTTTGGAAGCGTTTTGGCAAAACGTTTTTACTTTTTGAAAAAATGATACTTAGAATATTCCATTAAAAACATGATTGGTTATATTTTTCACAAAATATTTTCTCAAAATAACTTTTCATTTTATTAACTTTACACATGAAAATAAAAACATCTTTTTGATGTTTTCATTTTCTTTCTTGAACTCTCACCTCCTTTAATACTCTCTCTCCTCAATTAAATTATATTTTTCTAATAATATTTTTAGTGCTTATTTCTTCTTGATTTATACTATTTTTTTTCTTTCAAAATTAATTATGAGATGTGATATTTTGTATTATTATATATATAAATTATTGTATAGATATGTTTTTGCGTAAACTTGTGTTAGTATTTTCTAATGGCATAATCTTACGTTATATATAATTTTGACTCTACTTGGTTATGTTGATATAATATATAGATATAGGTCCTCTCTTTTGGATCTTGGTAATTAATCAATCAATACGACATTGCTTAATTTAATTTTAAGATTAATTTACAAAAGCTTAACCAAACACTGTTTTATTTTTTATTTTCAAAAAACAGTGTAACAAAACAATAATCAATCACATTTTCAAAATATTTTTATAAAGCTGTTTTAGAAAATTAAAAATGCAAACACAAAATGAAAATACAAAACGCTTCCAAACGCTACCCATATATCTAGCCGCCTGTTAGTGTGAAAACGTATACTTATATTGCTTTGTAATTATAGCATTTATAACACATGTTCTTTTAATTTACTGCCCACTAGCTATAGTACAAGGAAATAACTTCGACTAAAAGTATTCAAACTTTATCATAATAGCTCAGCATATTAATTGTGTTTTTTAATATTAAAAAGACTTAAATTTGATAGGTTATTTAAACGTGTATGACTTAAATCAAAATATTTAACATCAAAATAAGTGAACTTGAATCGGATAACACTTAAAAAACTCAACGTTATACAAGACATTCCGAATTAGGGCTAAAATCGGATCTCTTGAAACCTTCATCATCTCACGGGACGTAAATGAATACCCCATTTATATATGTAAATTTGGCCAATAATGTAATATACGAGAACGCGTTGTAACATTGGCCAACATATACAGCCACTCTATTAAAAAAAAAAAAGAGCACAAAATAAAACCATAACTTCAAATCACAAAGTTTAAGAACTAGGAAATATGTTGCCGTATTTAGGAACAGGGTACTATTTCACAAATATCCCTATAATCAATATGAGAAAATCTTTCATAAATTGGACAGTTAGTAGATTAATAACCATATACTTCACGTATGGATAGAAATTAATTAAATCCTTCTTGCCCATCATCATATTCTGGTTATGTTGGCAAACTAACAACTACATTTATTTATATATTATACCATTTCATAATTAATGGGATAATATTAATATGGACAATATTATTAGATCTATCAATTTAAAGAATTTGTGCATTATATATTAAAGGCCTTTCAAACCTTCAACCGCATAAATGGTCTCAATTAAATGTTGTGATTATTATTTGCCAAATTTTATCTGCCAGCTTTTCTGGTCCCCAACACATTTATACCACAAAAATCACCAAACTTCCCAAAAAATCATTAATAAATAAATATTTTTGTTTTATTCTTCTAAAGCATGAACCACGATGCACGTGTCGATACATCATGAGAATTGATACATCTAATAATGATTCTTTAGAAATCCATGCAAAACGACAGCTATTTCATTAGATTTATGTCATTTCATCAACAGTGATACGGTCAAGTCTCTGTGAACTTGATGTCAATTTATTTAATATTTACTATAAAATATGTCGGCACTGTCTCTGGAACTTTTTTAAAATACAAGTATAATGCTCCTTGCTAGCTAAAAGCCTAAAAAAATATCGGATATGTTAACTTGTTTATTAAAATATGATATATTGTTCTTCGAAAAGTATATCACAACAATCTTATTAATTGATATATTTATCTCGTTTAGTAATTAATTAACAAAAATATCATTAGTATAATAATATATTTTGTTAAATTAATATTTTAACGAGCTAGTGTGAACAATGTACTACTTTTTGACAGGCCAAGAGGAAGAAAAGCAAAAAGAGTTCAAGTTTGGAGGACAAAATTACCCACATACTAAATTACTTACTCTTAATTCAATGTTCAATCATTGGAATAATGCAGTAGAGGTATACTTTTTTTTTTCTTGAAAATTTTGTTGTCTTTGTAATTTTTTTTATTTTTTTATATAGAGGTATACACTTTTACAACTCAGTGATCATAAAATATTCAACCAGATTTATGCAATACAAAAGAATCAATACTTAGCGGAACGGACTTCGGCCAAACCATATCCCCTCTAGACTTAATCGCGAGTTTAGCAAATTCATGCGCAATTTCATTGTAACATCACGGACAAGAGTGGAAAATTACTGACTTTGAGTAGCTAATCGGTGAATATCATAGATAATAAAGCCTAAATCGGATAGGCGATGAATTTTTGTTTAGAGCTTTAATAATCCTCAAACTATATGATAAAATGCGAATCTTCGATTGTTCAATCAATCCTGATCGTACGCCCATTCAACTCCGCAACAAATAGGTGAAGCCTCCGCAAGTTTGGAAGGTTAAATTTAATTGTATACAAAGTTGCAAAATGAGCTCATAATATTTGCCTACCTACTTTGTTTTCTTGTAGTGTTTTTCTTCCCCAACAAAAGACCATTAATGAATACTACAAACTCTTTATATTATATGTGGCTATTGTTGATTGGTCACATCCAAAATAATTCATGGTATTGTAAGCACAAGAATATTCGTTCTTCCAAAACTAAATTTTTGGGATATTCGAAAACATGAAATCAGATATTGTTTTTCCTATTTCATGAAACTTATATTTTTTATCTACAATTGTAACATCACAATTCTATGATCCTTAATATTCGAATCATTACAACACCATTTAAAGTTCAACTTCAAACCACTGGCGGAACTACCCACAAGGGTAGTGGGGCTAGAGTCACCCTCAAAAAAAAAAATTGATCTTTTTTGTATTAATGTTTAAATTTTTTACAAATAAAACCTTTTTATTTGCACTACAAATTTAAACCAGCCACCCCGAAGTTTAAATCCTAGTTCCGCTTATGCTTCAAACCATTAATTGAGTTTCATATTTGCAAGAAAAGAAAACAAATGCATTTCTCGCGCTGAAATCAAGAACATGCATCAAATTTTGGCTTTTTTTTTCCCCTTCTTCTTCTGATTAAAACATGTTTTTTTTTTTTTTGGATGAATTAGGACTTTGGCCGGTTCAATTTTGAAAATATGACTTAATTTTGAGTTGAAATATAGTTCTTACAAAATAAAAACTTATTCAAATCAAATAATAAAAATAAATTGAACTTTTGAGAACTCCAGCGAGATCGCAGTTCTTGACTTTTGATAAAAGGGAAACGAGACCGAGCCGGAGCCAGACGAACATCGAGCTCCGAGGCAACTTCATAATTCTCTTTTTTTAAATGAACCACTTTTTGCCTAATATGTTCGTATCATAATCATCACGGTTCATTGTCAGGGTTTTTATCGAGTGGACATTTTTATATTTAATCTTTTCATTTTTTTATTTTTTTTTCTTCTTCAAAATAATTAATCTTAACCACTTTTTGCCTAATTTACTTGCATAATTGCGAATTGTCCAATTACGTTCTGTATTTATATTTTATAATGGGTATAATGGCGACCCCAACTTGATGTGTACTTTACATGATTAATTTTTTTATATCATAATTTCTTCTTTTTTTCCTCCCTAATTCTTATATTTGTATTTACTTTGTGGTCCCTTAAATTGACATAGTCTCTGTGTTATTTTTTATGACAATATTAAAATTTTAGACAATCAATTTCGGTGACATAGTTAATTATTATATGCCTTGCTTTTTTGTTCTCTTTCTTTGTCTTCATTAAGGTTTAATATTTTTCAAAAATAAAAGCAGAAACTAATTAAATTTGCATTTAATAAATTAATCTGCAATATATTTTTATCCGATCTTAATTCAAAACAAAACAAACGCACTAAATAAATATTTATAATAATTAATAAATTGATTAATAAAATAGATTCTTGTAATCCTACTCTTAACATTATTAATTTGTAAGTACTTGTACTCGGTAGAGATAAAGAAAAACTATTAATTTCATTTGGATAAATTAATAAACTTTTTGCACTTAAGGTATGAGTAAGGAATAAAATAATTAATATTCTCAAAATTGTACATTAACTATACAATTTTGAAAGATGGCACAAAATATTGTTCTCACTCTCCACTGCCTATGTAACACAATACAACCGTGTTCTCCAACGAAATGGGAAAACCAGACAATGGGAAAACCATATATGTTATGTCCTTTGACTGGACAAAAAGAAAAAGAAAAAAGAAAAAATAAAGAACATATATACAATGAGAGAGAGAGGATTATCTGAGTTCTGAACTAAACTAATAATACCCGAAATTAAACAAAAAAAGATTAATCAAATCACTTTGTATCTTGCATCTCTTCCTCAGTTTTCCAAACAACATCTTCGAGGGAAGTTGACAGGTTCTTGTAGAACTGCAAAAATATTAAAATTCATAACTAAACAAAAAATATTATAAAATTTAGATAAAGAATTTAGTAAAAATAATCAAGATACCTTATGGAACTCCAAAGTGTCTCCTTTGGCTTTCCTCACTTGAACCATGTGAAGTTGAGGTGCAACTTGGAATATCTAATTAGGGAAATAAATTTAAGATCTAATTAGGAAGATAATATTTAGTATAATGAAATTAGAAAATATTTCTTTTATGGCATTATTGTACCTCAGTGGCTACATTGAGATTCCCCTTCCGTCCCGCCATTACATTTTCGAGTCTCAGCTGAAACGATACAGTCACACGCTCGTTAATTTCGTTATCGAGCAGTTTCGAATTCGAGAAAAATACATTTATTTACTTACTATATTTTACCTTGTAATTTTTCTTGTGCACGTCGAAACCGAGAGGCTTTGCAGCTTCTTCGATTTTGTGAATGATTTCGTTGGCTGAACATTTCGACGTGAACCTTGTCTCCTTCTTAAACCCCTGCATATATTAATTTTGAAATTTAATCAGTACCGTATTTATAAAATAAATCAGTTGCACGGCATTATATAATCAATAAATCAACAATTTAAGATAATTTAATAGAGAAGTTTCGAGAAAATTTTGACTGAACCTGTTCAGCGTCGAACAAGTTGCCGAGATTAAGCCCTTTGGACATCGAAATCAGGTCAAATGCATTCATCGCCGCTGGTTGCTCCACCTTCTTCTCCTCGGTCACGTGGTGTTCCTGTTAAGTGACCGTTACAACACTTCAACATTCTGATTTCTCGGGAAAAACAGGGGAAAACGAACATGAATCACGTGAAACGCAAAAAAATAACTAAAGAACATACTTCCGAGTCCTTGAAAACCGCTTCTACGTCGTCCAAACTTATATCTTCTTTCTCGTTGAACACCGGAGGTTTGTAGTTCTTCTTAAACCACTCATCTTTCAGGATTTCCGGTACAGTAATTCTCTGCAACACATTACAATAATGCAATCACAGTTAGAGCCAAATTTTACTATAAGATTATGATTTCATGAAGGAAAAAAGAAGAAGCAAAAGTAACACTTAAACTCACTCACTTTATCGGGATTGGGCTCTAAGATTCGAGCTATCAATTTCATCGCCGGTAACGATAACCAAGGAGGCAATGTGAACTCGGCCGCGGAGATCTGCGTAACAAAGAAACGATACGTTATGATTGAAAGACAAAAGAATTATGGAAGGCTGTACCGTAAGAAAATGGAAAAATGCTCACTTTCTTATACAGGTTCATAAGATTAGGGTCATCAAAAGGCAAGTACCCTGCAAGTAATACAAAGAGAATCACTCCACACGACCACAAATCCGCCGTCGCGCCATTGTAGCCTTTGTCGTTTAGGACCTGAGAGCCCGAAACCAAAACGTTAAATCAAATTAAACAGAACATTATAGAAAAATAAATAAAAAAATAAACCTCAGATAAGTGTGACGTTTCGTACCTCAGGAGCGACATAGTTCGGAGTTCCGCACGTCGTGTGGAGAAGCCCATCATCCTGAAAAGTGAAAAGCTAAACTAAGCTCGCTTGCATAACACGTGTCACGAAGATCTTGACATACTTTTCAAAGTTTTAATTAGGGAGACAAAGTTTCACTAAATTATTAAATGAGAAATGAAGAGCCTAGTACAGATCAGCATCGAAAATTAAAAGATGAATGCCTAAGCATCTCATGTGCTTCTTTCCTTAAAGGCCATGGACCACATTGTATAGAATAACGGAAGATATTATCGCAAACAAACGAGTGATTACAAATTACAATGTACAGAAGAAATTAGAACATTTCTCACCCTGACTTGTTGAGAAAGCGCGCTGAGACCGAAATCAGAAACTTTAAGATTCCCACAAGCATCCAACAACAGATTTTCGGGCTGCAAATAAGAAAGGCGTTCATATGGATCGACCCTTTTGACCGGTAAATACTAATCGCCGAATTCGAACAGATTAGGTACCTTCAGATCTCTGTGGTACACGCCTCTGCTATGGCAGTAATCTACTGCATTGATGAGCTGTTGGAAATATCTCCGTGCTTCGTCCTCTTTCATTCGTCCGTTATTTACCTTTACAACATTCCGAAACGCAAAATTCGTGAGACTCATGATCTTGCTATTACAATTATTTAGCGAATTCTTGTTAATACTGAAGTAATATTACTCACGATTTTATCGAAGAGCTCGCCTCCGGTGACAAACTCTAAAATGATGAAAATCTTCGTCTTGCTGCCCATCACCTAGAAAATCACGAAAAACCCGTAAATGGCAAGACTCGTTTTTATCCATCGATTTTGGATAAAACCGCGATACGTACCTCGAACAACCGAACAACGTTGGGATGCTTGATCAGCTTCATCGTCGCAACTTCTCTCTTGATCTGATCAACACACACACACAGACACATTGCTCACACAGATTCAACAAACAATTGAAGAACAAGAAAGAGAGAGCGAGAGTTACCTGTTCCGCCATTTTGTGCTTAAGAACCTTCTCCTTGTCTAGGATCTTGATCGCCACCGGGTCGCCCGTCTCGGAGTTCTTCGCGAACTTCACTTTCGCGAACGTTCCCTCGCCGATCGTCCTGCCCAGCTCGTACTTCCCGACCCTGCGCTTCGCTTTCGGCTGGTTCATCGTCGGAGCGCTGCTGCTTGAAGCTTCTGATTCTCTCAGCCCAGCCAGTTTATCCTAAAACCCACCAAAAAAAAACTTCTTAATTCAAGTCTACTATGCATATATAAATATATATATATAATTTCAAAGAACCACGTGAAGCGCGTAATTAAAAGCATAATAAATTCAACGAAGCTTCAAACAATGTGCACAACGAACTAGTTATAGCAAGAACCGAATCTACACGCAATACTAGTTCGAAATTCGAAGGGAAAAAAGCGCACAGAATCTGAAAAGAGAAGTTTCTTTATGAAAACTTTCGAACCTTGGACTGAAAATGAAGAACAACGAGAGGCCAACAGAAAAAATGAAGTGAATCTTGAAAAGGGGGAAAAAGCCGAGAAAAATGATTATTTACAGGTATCAACTCAACCACCACTGGTCAAAGGAAATGCGAATTCGAGTTCGACTATGGCGTCACAGATATTTATACTAGACTGTGTGTGTGATTGATTGGTATGGTATGAGATAAGAAGAGATTTGCCAACTCGGAAAGGATAAAGGAAAACACTAGATTGCTGGGGCTTCGGGGATTCTGGTTGGCCTTTGAGGCTTCCAAGGGGCAGATATTGAAGACGAAGAAGACGAAGACGAAGAAGAAGAAGAAGAAGAAGGTGATGGATAATTATGAAATGCGATTACAGAGAGAGAGAGAGATGATTGACTGTTTTACAGCACCGAATATAAATACCCAAAAACCAGCTAATTTTTTTATCTTTCTAACCAGTAATTGACAGTAATACCCCTCGAGCCTTGCATGTTGGGTATCAAATATTTATATTTTTATCATTGTATAGCTAAAATTTCCGATACCTACTATATTTTTTTTCTCTTATTTTTTTAATTTTTTTTTATCTTTCTTTGAACGGTTTAGAAGAATTTTGGACGTGTCATTTTCAAATATTTTTCTTTCTCTATTTTAGTGTTGTTGAGACTTGAGACATCACTCATTAGGAGGAAGGACTTGGATGAAGTTTTTAGAGAGAACTACAAAAGAGACTTTGTGAATTTTCACTGTAAAAAAATAAATTTATGCAATTATAAAATTAAAAGTGTAGAAAATAAATATTTTTGAGCATTGTATGTAGGTACAAGTAAACCTGTAAATATAGAACAGAACCCGGATCCGGGTTCTGTTTTTCACGTTTCCGGAAAAATCCGGAACCGGATTTTCTGGTTCCGGATTTTCCGGAAAGCAAAATCCGGTTCCGGATTCTGTTCTGTTTTTTTTTTAATATATAAATTATAAAGTATAAACCGGTTTGATATATAAATTATAAAGTATAGGTTTTTTTTTTCTTTAAAAAAAAAAAACGGATTCCGGAAAATATAGAAAATCCAGAACCGGATTTTCTGGTTCCGGATTTTTTTAAAAAAATTCCGGAAATCCGGTTTTCCGATTACTGTATTTACAGGTTTAGGTACAAGTTACTTTCAGAGTTTCAGTTTTTGTGGCAATAGGTTCAAAAAGTAGCACATTTTCTCTAAATGCTAGATATAAAAGAATAAATTTACTAGAGTATATTATTATCAAATAATTGTAAAAAATAATAATTAAACAATCAAAATTATTGTAAAACAATCAATTAATTCAGTTATTCATTGTTTTTGAAAGACTATGTAGATAAATAATAAATATAATGCTATATCTCGGGATGATATCTCCAAACTCTATTGCACAATCAAACTAGTCATGTAAAGGGCATTGTGTTAGCATATGGAATAGGGGTGTACCAAATAATCAGTAATCGAATTTTAAAAACATATCCAAAAATTATTCGGTTTAAAATATTTGTAATCATTTAAAAAAAAATCATATGTTAACCGTATCAGGTTTCAAAACTGATTAGGATACTGATTATTGATTTTTAAAAATCGCTTATTTTATAACCAACTTTAGTAATTTACTATTAAATATACATTTTTATTTTCTTTATTTTTTTTAATTTTTTTTATCATTCTTTGAACGGTTTAGAAGAATTTTGGACGTGTCATTTTCAAATATTTTTCTTTCTCTATTTTAGTGTTGTTGAGACTTGAGACATCACTCATCAGGAGGAACGACTTGGATGAAATTTTTAGAGAGAACTATAAAAGAGACTTTGTGAATTTTCACCGTAAAAAAATAAATTTATGCAATCATAAAATTTAAAGTGGAGAAAATAAATATTTTTGAGCATTGTATGTAGGTACAAGTTACTTTAGAGTTTCAATTTTTGTGGCAATAGGTTCAAAAAGTAGCATATTTTCTCTAAATGCTAATTGTAGAGGGCGATTTTCACCGCCATTTTCCAGTCACAAAGATAATCACCAAATAGCAAATAAACAACAATAATCGATGAATATCTCTGTTTTATTATATTTTCCGAAATGAGCTCGGTTTTCTTCCGTTGAATAGCTGGACAGATGAAGGATCATGAGCATAAGTTTTCTCTATTTCCTTAGCCTTTTTATTACAAGATTTATCTTTCTCTCCTTTCCGGGCCTTTTTTCTCTATTTTTTCGAACCCTTACAAATGAGGCTTATCTTGCCTTTTATAGGGTCTACATTACATTCCCCTCGCGTCTTTCCCGCCTTTTCTCTTTTTAATCATTTGCTTCCTGGCGTGATTTGAGGGAAGCATGGTTAATCCATGCTTTATGTCACTTCCGTGCAGGCTGCCATTATGGGTAGGTGAGCCTCGTTAAATGCGCATCCCTTCAGCCGTCATTCGGCCCTGCAAGCCTCGTCGCTGATGTTTCTCATCGAGTGAGTAGGTCAGCTTCATTAAATGCACATCTCATCAATGGTCATTCGGCTCTGCATAATCATCATGACGAAATTCCTCGTCGAGCATGATGGGACACGTCATCGCAGTTTGCTTTTGTGTGGCTGTGCCTCCTCGCGGTCGAACCTCCTCGGGGGTAATCCTCCTCGGGGATAATCCCCCTCGGGTGATGAACTTCCTCGCCTCCCCCCATGTCGTTTATGGACAAAACGACACAAGTTGTGTTGAGGATGGATTTGACCAAATCCGACCTTAACACTAATTATAAAAGAATAAATTTACTAGAGTATATTATTATCAAATAATTGTAAAAAATAATAATTAAACAATCAAAATTATTGTAAAACAATCAATTAATTCAGTTATTCATTGTTTTTGAAAGACTATGTAGATAAAATCATAAAAACTCCACAAAAAATCAAGACAAAATAATAAATATAATGCTATATCTCGGGAT
Organism: Parietaria judaica; assembly: GCA_954871525.1. Taxonomy (NCBI): domain Eukaryota; kingdom Viridiplantae; phylum Streptophyta; class Magnoliopsida; order Rosales; family Urticaceae; genus Parietaria; species Parietaria judaica. The sequence goes on along the minus strand of OX940860.1, from coordinate 25,559,771 downwards.
GATATCTCTAAACTCTATTGCACAATCAAACTAGTCATGTAAAGGGCATTGTGTTAGCATATGGAATAGGGGTGTACCAAATAATCAGTAATCGAATTTTAAAAACATATCCAAAAATTATTCAGTTTAAAATATTTGTAATCATTTAAAAAAAATCATATGTTAACCGTATCAGGTTTCAAAACTGATTAGGATACTAATTATTGATTTTTAAAAATCGATTATTTTATAACCAACTTTAGTAATTTACTATTAAATATACATTTTTATTTTCTTTATTTTTTTTTTATCATTCTTTGAACGGTTTAGAAGAATTTTGGACGTGTCATTTTCAAATATTTTTCTTTCTCTATTTTAGTGTTGTTGAGACTTGAGACATCACTCATTAGGAGGAACGACTTGGATGAAATTTTTAGAGAGAACTACAAAAGAGACTTTGTGAATTTTCACCGTAAAAAAATAAATTTATGCAATCATAAAATTAAAAGTGTAGAAAATAAATATTTTTGAGCATTGTATGTAGGTACAAGTTGCTTTCAGTGTTTCAGTTTTTGTGGCAATAGGTTCAAAAAGTAGCACATTTTCTCTAAATGCTAATTATAGAAGAATCAATTTACTAGAGTATATTATTATCAAATAATTGTAAAAAATAATAATTAAGCAATCAAAATTATTGTAAAACAATCAATTAATTCAGTTATTCATTGTTTTTGAAAGACTATGTAGATAAAATCATAAAAACTCCACAAAAAATAAGACAAAATAATAAAAATAATGCTATATCTCGGGATGATATCTCCAAACTCTATTGCACAATATCAAACTAGTCATGTAAAGGGCATTGTGTTAGCATATGGAATAGGGGTGTACCAAATAATCATTAATCGAATTTTAAAAATGTATAAAAAATTATTCGGTTTAAAATAATTGTAAGCATTTTAAAAAAAAATCACAAGTTAACCGTATCAGGTTTCAAAACTGATTAGGATACCGATTATTGATTTTTTAAAATCGATTATTTTATAACCAACTTTAGTAATTTAATATTAAATATAAATATTATATTAAATATTTTAGACTTATGTTTGTTGTGCTTTTACAATTTATGTTTTGGAACTAATGTTGGTTTATTTTGCTGGTATTTGATTTGCTTGCAATAATTTAGTTGTATGTTTTATTTTACCATAAAATATAGGCTGTTAATAGTATAATTTTTTTACAATGAATGACCGGTTCCAATTTTGAAAATAGATTATTAGAATTTTAGTAACCGAAAATCCAATCAGCCCGTTTAACAAAAAAAAAAAGTTACACCCTTAAATCACGGGGCATGTGTGTCAAAAACTAAAAAAAGAGGGCAAACTACACTAATTTGCAAAATTGCGAGTGATGAGTGTCACTGTCAATCTTCATCTTTGAAGTGAAACAGAAGAGCAGGGACGAACGTGAGAATCAATGGGGGTTACTTATTTTATTCATTATTATATATTTGATTTTGTGTTGAGCTCATTTTATTAACTGTGTTTTATTGTCGTTTTGGTATGGGTCAGAGTCGGTTCAATCTGGGGAGAGAGAAAGAGGAATTCTATTTTGCCACAGAAACAACCAACTAAAAACGAGAGCAAAAATCATACTCATCACATGTGCCTAACAAAGGACACTTTTGATTTCTAGTCTTACTTTCTGTCGTTTCTTCTTCTTCTTTTTTTAATAAAAAAAAATTATGATAGAATAGAGTGAGGTTAAATGATTTAAGAAATATGTACACGAAAGTTCAGTCTAGTAATCAGTTTGAGTTTGATTTTAACATTGTTTGGTTAAGTTTTTGTAATATGTGTTTGATTTGAGATAAAAATAAATAAATGTAATAATCAAATCAAATCAAATATAATATAATATATGTCATTGAAAATAAAATATGTTTAATTTGAAAGTATATAAACATTAATACAAAAATATATTTTATTGTCGTTTTGGGATGGGGTCAGAGTCGGTTCAATTTGGGGAGAGAGAAAGAGGAATTCTATTTTGCTTTCGTGGTCCTTAGAAACATCGAAATAAAAACGAGAGCAAAATCATATTCATAACATGTGGCTACCAAAGGACACTTTTGATTTCTAGTCTTACTTTTCGTCGTTTCATTTTTTTTTATTAAAAAAAATTAATATAGAGTGTTGTTAAATGATTTAGAAAATTAATTTTACAATTTAGTTGGAGAAATTTAGTTTAAGAAATGTGTACAAAAGTTCAGTCTAGAAATCAGTTTGTTAACGTGTTTGTTCTGAAATAAAAATAAATAAATGTAATAATTAAATCAAATATAATTTACCTTATTGAAAATATAATATGTTTAATTTGAAAGTAGTATATAAACTAATACAAAAATATTCAAATTTAATTACTCTCCTTAAAATGTTTAAATTTAATTACCCTCCTTCTACAGTTAAAATGTTAATCTCAAAAAACGGATCAAAGGTTGTATCGACCCAAGTCTTGATTTTGGGTCGGGCCCAATGTCCGCTTGAAGTTTGATTCTTCGTTCTTGATGGTCGAAAATCACTTTTGACATTTTCACCTCCGTCTTCGTCTTCGTTTATGAGAAAAGGCATAAATGTGAACTCTAGAGCGATACGGAGGATGTTCCTCTATAAACCGCTCCGACGCTAAATATTAGTAGAGTATTTGAGTCGGAAAGTGTGAGAAATAGGAAAACAAAGGTTTAAAGGCTTAGAAAATCGTACCGAATGAGGAGATGGGGCACTCGTTATTTATAAGAGAGGTTTGAAGTTTCTTGGGAACGTCACAGGCTTTTCCGCACGTATCACACGCCCAACGCACCCCCTGAGGGCGCGCCAAGCGCTCCTACGGGAGGTATTTTTGCGCTCAATGGGCGCGTTTTATGCCTCGAGGGCACGTTTTTGGAACGTGTTTGAGATTTTGTAATAATTAACTTTATTTTAATATCGGTGACAAAAGTTCTCAATTTCACATTTTCATAAGTATATTAATAAAAGATCATCCATTCTAACGTTAGTGCCGTTAAATGAGTTGTTAGATGTCTATCCTCTCTCTTTCCGGCCATACCATTTCGAAACTACTTGGGTCTACGCTGTCATTTCGTAAATAAACACACTTGTGTTTACTTAAGAAATATTTAAGGGATTTTTTTCCTTTCTAAGTTCTAAGTTCTATCTCTTATCCTTTTTCTTAGGGAAGCTATCTTTTATCTAAATTCTTCTGTTTTTTTTTTTTTAAGATTAAGACGTCTGAATCTGAATGCACATCTGATTATTAAGATGTTATATCTTAATCTGAATGACTAAATATTAAGTCTGTTTGTTTTTTAAGATCTGAATGTAGTTTTATTATATAATATTGAGTAAAAATTATTATTTTATTACAAAATTTGAAAAAAATACCTATAGTAAAATAAATCTTAAAATAATTTATTAAAATATTTGATATAGTATTAACTTTTAAACTAATAAAAATATTTAGGATTTTATTCATATCATTTAATAATATTATATATAATTTTAATTAAATTTAATATTATTTGTCATTAGTATAAATTATTTATTAATATATAAATAACAAATTTAAACACTATATGATTAAACGTAATTATAATTTTTTTAATAAATAAATTACTTTGATTATTTAGTTAATTATTTACTTAATAAAATAATTATTATTTTTAATTTAGTTAATTTGTTTATTAAAAATTTGAATTTCATAGTTTTAAAAATAACATCAAAACTATAGCTTCCCACCTATCATTGGATTCTTCTCGTCGCAAGCTTTTCGATGATATATTGTATGAATCAATCCGATGCTCGGAAAAAAAGTTAAGGCGTTTTGAAGTTTTGAGGAAGAAAGAGAAAATTATTATAATAAAAAAAGGGTAAATGAGCCAAATGCAAATTTGTGACTCAAGGTTTAAAAAAAAATGCTCATTTATATTTATGTTAATCACAAAACCACCAATTAATTGAAATATGGACCAATATACCCTTTGAATTAATTAATATTTGGCATTTAAATTATGTTTAAAATTAATTAATAATTCGAATTAATTAATAAAATCAAAATAAAAATTTTAATTATAATTTTTAACGATTGATTTGAATAATTCTTATCCTATAATCTAGCTTAAAATAATTAATTAATTTTAAAAATTCTCTAAACTGTGCTATTTAGTTATCCCCTAAAAGTGTTAAAAATCCCCAATTATTGTTTCTATCATATGAAACGATTCGGTTTGATATATGTTTCAAAGATATATCATATTTACGTTTCATTGCTGTGTATAAAACCCAGATTTCTTCACTACAAGCACAGATTTTTGTTTTTTTATAAATCGTATTTATACATACCATACCATTATGTAATCGTGTATATATATATATATATATATATATATACCATTACGGGATCGTATTTGTGTGATATTTTTGAACGTATATATACATACCATTACTTAATCGTATATATATACCATTTCTTAATTGTATATGTATATTGTTTTTTAACGTATATATACATACCATTATGTAATCGTATATGTGTATTGTTTTTTAACGTATATATTCATACCATTACGTAATCGTATATATATATATATATATATATATATGTATATATATATATATACCATTTCAACAACAATCTTCAAAATCTTAATGTCAGTCTTACTATGGAGGTTGTTATGGAGTTCCTCAGTGAAATGTGCGGTTGAACGGACCGAGAGCGAGGCACAACAAAGATGCCGAAAAGCCGACGGACGGAGTGAAGAAATCGATTTGCTAACGTATGTATGCAAATATATGCATATATACATATATATACATACCATTCCGTAATCGTATATATATATATATATATATATATATATATATATATATATATATATATATATATATATGCATACATACGTTGGCAAATCGGAGAAGGAGGCTCGGCGGAGAAGGTGGCGCGACGAAGGAGGAGGAGCGACGAGCTCGGAGGAAGAACAGAGAGTCGAAGAGAGAAAGGGAGAATCGAAAAGAGAGATTGAGAGCGAGAGAAATAAGGGAGAATTCAAAATTTTAGGTCAAAGTAACAAATTAATTGAAAATCTGATAAATATGGGAAGAATTCAACCATAATTTTAGGAAAATAAAAATTCAAAATAAAAATATATAATAAATAATTAATTAACGAAAATAAAAAATATAATTAAGATCAGGGTTATTATGGTCCAAAATTTATCTAAAATGGGCATAAATGAATTAATTGAAAGTTTGGGTATTTCCCTTAAACATTTAGTGGTTTTTTGGCATTTTATGGGTTTAAATAATAAATGGACAAAACACAACGTGAGTAGTAGAGAAAAAAGAGATAGACATGTCAGCAATTAATGGGAAGAGAGAGAAATAATAGGTCTTAATGTTATTAAGACTTTGTTTCACATCTTACCGAATAAGTGCTCATTCAGACTTATTAAGATTTTTTAAAAATAAAAAACAAATGCACTTAATGGGTCTAAATCTATTTCTTTAAGATTAAGAGCCTTAATAAGTGCAAACAAACACACGGTAAACATAAAATATAACATCCCGAATTTAGATGCAAACATTAAATTATAGTCACAACTCACAGTATGGGGTTTTTGTCGGAGTTATGACAATGAGCAACTCTCGTGATGAACTAATTTTGCTTCCCAACGGAATAATAATAAATTAAAGGTAGAAAATGACAATTTTGACTATTATATTTTAGTATACCCCTAGTTCACGGACACTGAAGTTACTGCTGAAAACTTGTGTTTTTTTTAATAAATTAATTTTTTTTTTCTTTTAATAGGTGAGTGAGATTTAGGAATTTGAGTAGGTGCGATTTGGGCACTTACCCTTAGGCGCGGATGTGGGTAGATGCCATTGACCAGCCCATAGTCGACCCAGGGGAAAAGTTTTTTTTTTTTTTTTAATTTTATTTTTTTCTCACCTTGGTAAGAGCTTGCTCCTCTCTTCTAGAAGAGTCATAAGTGCGTGCAACCTGCAAAATTTATGATAAGCTTATATATATTTCAAGAATTGCATTATAAAAATTCACTTTCGATAATTCGATTTTTGTGCGTTAAAATTATTATATTAAGAATTGCAAGCCTTTGTAAACTCTTAAGAAGAAGACAAAATACATCTCTAGCTTTAAATCAAAATTTTCATCTTAAAATTCACTCATCTCGGAGAAAAATGAGGTGTCTTTTTTTTTTTTTTTTTAAGGAAAAATGAACTATATCTTTGTGTACCGATGAGTAGTTGATAGTTTATAGTTTATACTTTATATATTTAACATATATATTACAGAATTATTTAAGTATATATAAATATAATGGCTTCACTTTAACAGAAGATGATAAGAAATATAAAGGCAATTTCTTCAACAATCATGGAGTTAATAAAGTTAATAATTGAAGATTCTGTAAGCACTTTAAACTTTAATGGCTTTAAATTATTAACGTATGATAGTAAAATTACAAGCATAGGTTTTAAGCTTTTAATACAATATTAAAAACTGTGCGTATTAAACTTGTCATAAAAATAATTAAAAGTATTCACACGTCGATAATATTTTAAGAAATTTTTATTTGTAAATTTTATTATAATGTCGGTCTGATACTGCTGCGGATCGAATCAGAGTCATGACTCGTGATTGAGTGTTGATTTGTTTAATAAATAAATACGCATATTAGGATTGAGTGACCATTGTCTTAGTCTTAGCAAATAAATAAAATATAAGGCAAAGTTGCAAATGTTTTAATTCCTTAATGATTTAAAGATAATTCATTTAAACGTTCTTTTCACCTTTAAAAAATTATTACAAAATGTCACTTTCGTCTTAAGAAGATACTTCATTTCAAAATGTCATTATTTAAGAAAAAGAAAGAAGAAAAACCCGATTTAGTCAGTGATGCTATCGGCTCTTTCTTTTACGATGGATTTGTAAATTTAACCTTTTATTTTAAAAATTGCAAAAATAGTCTCTACAACGAATGTGCAGATTTTGGCTCATGCATTCTAATAGTACTAGAAAAATAATTATCTATTTTATTGCAAATATGGGAGAAATCGCAGACTTTGACCTATATATACACTTTCTATGAAATAAAATTTTCATAATAAAAAAGTATATATCTTGATATGTTTATCCACAGGGCCATGCCTGAGATTTTCGGAACCCTAGGCGAGGAATTTTTTTGCCCCCTGCCGTAATGGCAAAAGTCAATTCTCATGCAAAAATATATACAATATTTATATATGAATAAATTCCCATTCAAATAAGAGAACAAATAATTTTGGGATTATGCGAATAAATGACGCGAGGAAATTATAGAGTAAAGCGGGAATAAAAAGCCCTAATTTATTCCTTAAAAAAAAAAAAAACCCTAATTTATTTGAGAATTGGGGGGCCCAAATATTAAAGTTAAGTGATTTAAAAAAAATAAAAAAATAATAAAGGGTCCTAAATAATTTGGGAATTAAGGGCCTAAATATTAAAGCTGAGTGGTTTTGATTATATTTTTTGAGGCCCCTGAATTTAATTTAAGTGTTTTTAATATATAAAAAATTAATTTAAGTGATTTTGGGGCCAGATTGTTGGGGGCCACTAAATTTAAGTTTTTTTTTTAACTAAAGGCGGACGCCTATTCTGCCTCCCCTCAGGCACGGCCCTGTTTATCCTTACAAATGTCTTCAAAACGTGTTTGGTATCACTGTTGCTAATCGAGAGAGACAGAGAACATCCAGGACGTAGTTTCTTTGTGGTGAAAAAGTTTTGGGATTACACTTATACATTGACGTGATTTACAAGTATTTTTGCTGCAAATATTATTTATTTAAGTTGCTAGCTTATTCGATAATTGATGACATATTAAATAAATATTAAAATAGAGAACGATGTTTAGATTTCACAATTAAAAATTGAAATTACTAGGTTAGAAAGGGTTGTAAATCCATTAAAAAAGGTTGTAAATCAGTAAATGCAAACCCTATCATTCTCTTTAAAATGTCAGAAAAAATAATTAGGTATTTTGGTCCCAAATATGTACATTTCGGACAAAAGCTGTCATAGAATCAATCATACCAGTACGATGGGCATAAATTTCGGACCATTTTTCATTCATGTTCTGCCTCCAATAATGCATGCTAGTTAAGTGAGGGCAAACAAACAAATTAATATTAAAAAGGACAAAAAAAGTGACTAATGAGAGTAGACTACTATAAGAGTGATGTCGATTGCGCGCTAGATTTGTTTTAACGTTCGAACGCTCAAAATTCATTTTGATTTACGGTCGACATTATGAAAATAATTGTAATTAATTAAAACTGATTGGCGATGAGGAGAATAACCTATGACTTTTTTACACCGATTAAGTCCGCGATCTTTTCCATAAAGAACTTGACAGCCACAATCTAAAATAAATATAATTAATTAACTTTTATTTTAAAAACGGATTATTTATTTAACCTTTTATTGAATTATTGTAACGCTGTCCTTTTTTGTTTTTTTGTTTTCTCGTAAATATGGGTAGATTTTCCACTTACTAAGGTTCAACTTATCGAGATAACCGATAAATCGCTTGCCGTTATCGACGGATTAATCGACGGATAACCGGATTATCGACGGAAAACTAATAATACTGTAGCTTACCGATTACCGATACTTATCGAGGATTATCGACACTTTTCGATACTTATCGACGGAAAACTTACAAAATATTTTTATAATATCATACAAACATATGAAGATAAAGTCATACACACATAGTCCTATAACACCAATAAAACATAGTCTCACAAATGTATCAAACACATAGTCAAACAACTCATACACATAATAGATAGGTAATAGGTAGAATTGTAGATAATACTCAAACTCAAACTGACTTCTCGGACCTCAGAAAAACGACAATCTCCTGTGGGCTTCTATAACACCGGTGGCACCACTTACTTCCATATGCATGTTCAGATATGTGTTCCAAAACAGGCCATGTGCTTCGAAATGCGTACGGAAGTAACTTACGTGGTAATCATATACGTGTTGCTCCGTGAAGATGCCTGCACGATTTGGATACAACGGATGAGCCCAGACACCGTTCTCGAACACAGGGTGCGGAGTTGCAAACTGAGTGCTCGAAGAAGTTCTCATCGACATCGTATCTAACCACCCAGAGACATCGTCGGCGAGGTTCGAACTCTGAGAGAGATAGCCACTTCCAAAGTAGAATCCAACAACAGAAGATGCGTCGTCTTGTTGCTGAGGAGGATCAGGAGACTGTTGGTCGCCATACTGTCGATCGGGAATGTATCCCATGTTTGGGGGGTCGATGTTGTAGTTCGGGTCGGAGCGATACCTATCACCTGTTTTGTAATCATATTAGTTGACATTCAAATATACATGCAATGCAATCAACAAAATTCAAATAAACGGTACATTCAAAGAAAAACGGTAATAACCTGTATCAGACCCTCCATATGTAGATGCTCCCCACCCTCCGTGGCCGCCACCTCGTCCACCACCCCATCCACCATGCGAAGAGCTATGGGAAGGGGAAGTACGGTGAGTAGAAGCTGGGTGAGTACGATGCTAACTGGCACTGGGGCCAGGACCGCTTGAGCCGCAGTCAACTCCTCCATAAACTCCCGGGGGGTCGGCGGTAGGACCGAGTCTTTGCTCACCAAGGACTCGGTTGATCACAACTCCGAATGATCGAGCCTCCTCGGCGATATCTGGGTCTGGGTTGCCTTCTTCGTCATCGAGGTGGACTGGTCGGATCCACTCTACAATTGCGTCCTCGAAGTCACAACCGGCAGAAGCCATCGCCAAAGACCGGGTGAGGTACTCATAAGGATCGGCTTTGTCCACCTGGTCGTACTGCGCCTTTATGTCCCGCAGCGCTAGCTTCTGATTGTAGTTGCAGAATACTAGCTTCTCCAGTGTTGCGTATGCCAGACGATTGCGGAGCTTGGTGTGGATCAAAGCAAAAGTGCTCCAGTTCCTCTCGCACGCTAAAGCGGACGCGGTCTGCGACAAAATCCTTACTGCTAGCTTCTGCAACGTGGGGCATACACCCCCGAATATGTTCCACCACTCAGCTGTAAATAAATAAGGAAAGCAGGGTGTAGTTAGATTAATTTTTAACACTTAGCATGCTTAATGTATTACAATCAATGTATTCTTTCTTACCGGGTGCAAGACTCGTCCGTGCTGCCACACATGATCGCTCGCGTAACGGACCTATAGCGTCACGGAATCGCACGCACTACGATTCAAGAAAGTAAGTTATATTTTATTAAATCACAAGAAATAAAGTTACACAATTAATTTGAGATCTAACCTCTTCTGCGAGATGTGTCACGTCCTCGTTAGGAAACAAACGGTCGTAGACCCTGGTGACATCTACGATTGCGTTGTCTGGCATCACAATATCTCGCTCGTACGCGAGTCTGGGGTTCAAGAAGTGGGCCGCAATATGCAATGGATGCTCCAAGTTTCGATGCCATCTCGCTTCCACAATATCGACTGCCCATTGCTTTCCAGGAAGTGCACCGAGCTCCGACTGGATGATTTCAAACAAGCGATACACCATACCCATCGTGGGATGCACCTCGGTGTCGACGAACCTGAGTGCTTTGTACATGGGGGTGAAAACGGCGATGGCCTTGTCAACAGAAACCCAAAAAGGCTCGCTCAAGCATAACGTGGCCGCGGCTCTCCTTTCTCTCATATCCTTGAACTTTGAGTTTTCCCACCAATCAGACACAAACATCGCCTTAAGCCCGGCCTTCTTCCCCCGTAAGCTCTGGAGGGAGAGAAAGTTTGTGGCGAACCTCGTCGCCCCTGGACGGATGATCTCGCCATTGCAAGTCTTCCTCATGGTATCGAGCACCTGGCCATGGTTGTAGATAAACTTCGTGATGAGCCTGCACCCTTTCACGGCCTCATCGATGCTTGGCCTTCTTCCGATGTCGTGAAACATCAAGTCCACACAGTGGGCAGCGCACGGCATCCAGTACAAATTGTACTTCTCCATCAAATCTTGGCCGGCTTTTTTGTAAGCCGCAGCGTTGTCCGTCACAATTTGCACGACGTTGTGCGGCCCGATCTCCTCGATGACTGTAGAAAATATCCTGAACAAATAGTGCGAGTTTTTTGCGTGTGAGGATGCGTTGATTGCTTTAACAAACACTGTCCTCCCCGCCGAGAAGACCATTATGTTCAAGATGGACATATTCGTCGGTCCGGTCCAACCGTCTGACATGATCGTCACGCCAAATTTCCGCCACACAGGAATCTGGTCCTGCTTGTACTTATGCCACTCCTCGTACTCGAGGTTCAAATACTTGCCTGCGATGTCCTTTGACGATGGATACTGGCATCCAGGGCCTACAATCGTAAATGGAATATTAATAATGAAATAAAAATAAATTATAAATTAAGTTACCTGCTTTGGCTACGCAAAACAACATGTTGTGGAAGTGAAGGTCATCTGCGTGGCACCACGGAACCCCTTTGTGGATCAAGTACTTCGCTATCGACTTGCCCACCTTAAAAATGGTCTTCGGTAAAAACATCAAGTCGACCATTTTTTGTTTTCCCGAAGGCCTATCGAACAAAGCAGGGGCGGTGGCGGGACCGGAAGCACTTCCGCCGCCTCTTGTCTGGTCATCTGTCCACTGTCGCGCCGATGCCTCTTTACGGGTTTTCTTCGCTACCCTTGCCACTTCTCTTTCAACGTCCACAGGGGTGGCCACGTCGTCACTGGAAGAATCGCCCATGCTATGCAAAATATTCTCCCGTATGTCAACCTCCATATCATGCTTCTTCTGCTTGGGCACTCAGCAATGACTCCCTGATGAGGTTACGCACGTCGTTAGGGACCTCTGTACACGGCGCGACATTTTTGCTCTTATCGTTTCCGGCCAAATGTTTTTTCATCCTCGTTATTCCGCCTCCTCTGATCTCCTTCCCACAATAGTTGCACTTGAACCCCGAATTGTTGCTCGAATCCCCATAGGGAGTGCAATGGCTGCCTCGCAAGTTCGTCCTTACTCATTTTGAACCTAAACAGCAAGACGAATGACGATAATAGTTAAAAAAAAAAAATACAAAATGCAAACTTTAGGTACTTTTGCCGGAAAAAACAATTTTACCTCAAAATACAAATTAAATTCCACCAAAATTTCACATTATTGTAGGAATAAATATTTAATGAAAGCTAACAGCAAGAAAACTCAGTAGATTAACGGATAAATCACGAGAATATAAACTTGGATGACTTTTGCCGCAACTACGTGATTGGCCGAATTACAGTCAAATCTAAATATAAATTACACGGAAAACTCAGATTTTTATTTCCAAAAATATTTAATGAATGAAAACACCCAAAAAAATGAGTACATTACCTCACAAATCACAAAACGGAAACTTCGAGTAGTTTTGCCGCAATTATGAAGAAATTCGAATTTTCGTCAAATCTGAAAATAAATTACACGAAAAAGTCAGATTAATATTTCCAAAAATATTTATTGAACGAGAACACCCATAAAAATGAGTACATTACCTCATTAAATCACAAAACAGAAACTTCGAGTAGTTTTGCCGAAATTATGAAGAAATTCGAATTTTCGTCAAAACTGAAAATAAATTACACCAAAAAGTCAGATTAATATTTCAAAAAAAATTTAAAGAATGAGAACACCCAAAAAAATGAGTACATTACCTCATTAAATCGGAAAAGATAAACTTGGAAAAAAATTCCCCGAATTATGAGAAAATCCGAATTTGTCGTAAAATCTGAAATAAATCACACCAAAAGATCAGTTTAATATTTCAAAAAATATTTCATAAATAAAAAAACCCAAAAAAATGAGTAGATTACCTCACAAATCACAAAACAGAAACTTCAACGACTTTAGCCGCAATTATGCAGAAATCCGAATTATCGTCAAATCTGAAAATAAATTAGACCAAAAATTCAGATAAATATTTAAAAAAATATTTAATAAACAAAAACACTCAAAAAAATGAGTAGAATACTTCACAATCGACAAAAAGCTAAACTTTAAATACTTTTGCCGCGATTTCTAGAAAATCCGAATTAGCTTCAAATCTGCCTAAAAAATTCACCAAAAATTCGCCAAAAATTCTACAAAGTTTGTACATTCTGCCTCAAACCATAAAATCATAAATCATCAAAGAAAAAACCTATATTTTTAGCAAAGTTCCAAGTTCAAAACTTTGTTTACTTTTGCAAAACAATATCATCAATCCGAAAATCATCTAAATCTAACAAAATAATCACAAACTAAGTCATGGAAACAAATTTTCATCAAGATATATTCATGATAATGCAAAAAAAACATCTCAAAATTACAAAAGTACCAAAGTTTACACTCTTCTAAACATAACTTATAAGAACAATGAACTCTTAGTTTTGGAACTCATGCAAATCTTCTCAAAATCGTGAAAATGATCAAATATCAAAGAAAAAATGCATGATTCATACATATCTATCATTACAAGTCCTAGATCTACCAAAAAGTTTGAAATAAATAGAAGAAATTAGGTGAAAATGGTGTGAAATCAAAACTTAACATACTTTTGCCACTACCATTAAAATCGTTGAAAACCAGAGGAAAGGCCGAAAATCGAGCCACTTACCAGTTCGATTATCTCGAAAAAAACCAAGATCTTGCTTGGAGGTGGCGAAAATGGCGAGAAAAGGGTTTGGAGCTCGGTTAACCTCGAAAAAAACACATTTATACAACCCTATTTTATTTTTTTAATTGACCGAAAAGTACCTATTTTTTACACTGCGTTTTTCGATTATTGTCTGGAGAAGGATTTGTCGATTATCGCGATAATCGTCGATAAATGTTCAAAACGGCAACTATTGGAGTCGATTATTTACCGATGACTATCGGTAAGCTCGATAATCGACGATAATCGTCGGTAAGTCGAACCCTGCTATGGAGAGTAGATTTTTGCTGTAGCTTAAAATAGAAAGTGAAAACTTATTTAGAGGAAAGAACGATACTTATTCCGAAGGAAAATAGCATAGCAATTTGGCTATAGCTTATTTTAATTAAGTGTCCCTTTCTATCACAATGTCATACTTCAATGTGTTGCATTGTTTTCAATTAATAAAGACACTTGTACAATTAAGAATTACAAGGAAATAAAAATATATTTTTTAGTTTACTTCTAGGCTTCTAGCTATATATTTATTTTTCGTTAATTAGATAGAAAAACCTTGAGAAGATGTAATCATTAGTTAGACACGTCACTTGAATTCTATTCACGAATTTGGTAGTTTTATCATCGTATAAAAAAATATCATGGGTTTTTAATGACATCTTTAGAGGAAATTTGAATGACATTTGGTTCAATATGATCTTTGATTAATGATTACTGTTATTAAATAGTAAAAAACTCATTAAATGAACCTGTTAAAGGGTATTTTCAAAGCCTATAAAAAATTAAAGCCTAATCCAAAAAGGCCACAAAGTCGACCTAGCCCCGGCCCGAAAGAAAAAAAATGGGACTTGGCCTAAGAAGTCGACGGGATTCGGCCCAAAAAGAGTCAGTAGAAAGTTTAATTACTTCTACCGCAAAAAGAGGCTTGAAATCCTTAATCAAGAGGCGCACCGAGCACCGCACACCGTGCAAGCAATATCATAATTGTTCAAGGGCCTAAAAGAGTAATTATTAATTATTAAGAGGTCCATGCAGCCTTCTATAAATAGAAGCTCATTTCAATCAAAACGTTAACTCAGATCAACTCGAAACAGCTCACAAAACGCTCTCTAAAGTGATAAAACCTCTGATTTCCCTTCTCTTAAATATCCCGACTTAAATTCCCGATTAGTGTTGAGCGTCGGAGGTGGATACGAAGGCACCCCCTCCGTACCACTTTAAGTTCACGTTTATTTTATTCTATCGGAGAAGTATACGGAGACGGAGTTTTGGAGATAATTCCCCTGCCCACCAAAAGAGACGAGGAAGCGATTGTCAAGACCCCTTTGACCGTCAAGTGGTCATTGGGTCTGGCCCAAAAACGATACTTGAGCCCAAATTAGTGTTAAGCTATATTTAGGCATCAACAAAACTTAATAATATATGGTACAAAACAATTTGATTAAGAAGTAGTGTTACACTGTTACTGTATATAGTATTAGTAGTAATTATAATTATTGTTTAAGAGTTTGGAAATCGATAACCGCCCAAGGCGGGTCCGAATTTTCAGATATACGAAAGGGATTACAAATATACCAGTAATTAGTTGGCTCATCAGATTTTACGAGTATATATACATATAATCGGTGAGTAAAAACCAATGGTTTTGTTTTGTTAACAATAATTTTGACATAAGTACTTAATATTTTTATTTTGATGGTGGCATAAACCAATTTTTCTTCACAGTTGAAGTTTATAATGTTTATTATTTTTCATGAGCGAAGTTCCTAATTTATATAATTTTGTTTCTCTCTAAAATTCCGTCCACTTTTTTAATCGATGTAACATAATTTTGGGTATGCCGTTTTGTCTTTAATACATGTCACTTTTGAAAGAGAGAATTTTGTTAATAATACATCCAAAATTCTATAAAAAAAATAAAATAAAAAAAGTAGATGAGTTCTAGGGAGAAGCAAAATAATGAATATTGGATGCAAAGAAGAATTGCGTTTATGCCACTATAAACGTAAAAGGTAGGGGTACTTAACCTGCTATTAGCACTTCTTATTTTTAAAAAAATATATTAAAATATTTGGACGAACATCGAATTCAAAAGGGTTATGCAAAATTTTAATTTTTTATATTACAAAACCGGCAGCTTTCGAGGGGTTTTCGCACGTTTTATACATGAGCCTAAACTATTAGATACAGAAGTAATAATTCATTGATTGTTTTCTTAAATAGGCTTAAATGTAGCTGGAAAATTGAGGAGCATGTACCTTAATAGCACGAGTCAAGAACTGGCTATGTTCTTAGTGAAGCAGTTACATTTAATACGCAAAAGATACTAGATAAATAGCTGAAATAATTTACTTTTTCAAAGCTGTTCAGAAAAATAAAATACCTTATTTTATTTTACAAATCTCATAATTAAACGCAGTAGTTGTTTTTTCTTTCTTTCTTTCGTCTCTCTTCAATTTATTAGTCGATAAACTCAATGCACTTGCTTCTATATTACTCGGCTTTTAAGAAGTTGGGCCCAAGTGTGTAAAAGTCCATGATTGCTAGTATGAGATTTATAGATAAGCCCATGTATTTTCATTGCTAGTATTATTCGAGATTAAATTATATATATATATATATCCCTTTTTATTATATAAGAAAATTATACGAAATATTATTTAATTATAATTTTTAAAAAAAAAATTATTGTGTGTATTAAAATGAGTAGTTTTTTTTTTAAAAAAATTTATAAAATAGGCATTTCCTTAATAAAATCTTTTATAATAATTTCATCCAATGATTTTTTATTAAAGAATTGCAATTCTGTCTCCTTTGAGATCAATTTATTACACAGAGAAATCATATGTCACTCATCTTCCATCATTTTCTCATAAAGGTTGCTAAAATTGTTGTATTTTATTGTGTCATTGATATATATATATATATATATCTTGAAAATTTAATCTAATGCACTTGTATTGAGAGAATATAGGCGACTCAAGTGATTTAATTACAGTTCGTGCTAGTGCTGATCTAATTTCTTTTACTACATTATATATTTGTAATTATTTTCCAGAGGTACAAAATCTTTTGTATATCATATTATATTTTGTAAATATTAAGGTTGAGTAATTTGTATGTCGTTTAAAAGAAAGTGGTTAGCTTTCAAGCCACCACTATTTATTTATTTATTTTCTTATGCCGGCCTAATCATTTTAGTAAAAAAATAATTAAACTTATATGATAAATCTAAATATCCAAAATACAAATACATACGTCAATATTCTTCTGACTTCTGAGCATGTTATTCTGACGTCAAATACATACGAATTAAGTTATTTTTTTAACCAAAGAGCCCAATGCGAACATTAATTCGAACAAAATAATAAAAATAAAAGAAATTACAATTATTGATTCTCTGAAAAAAAAAAAAAAATCTTGAGTTTGGGAATGGAAGTTTGTTAAATCAAAATCACTGTACTCAATGACACATAAGTTAACTTCAAAATTGACGTAGTCTAATCTTGTACAATAGCATTTATAAAAAAACGATGAACACGCTCAATGCAAGCTAAAGCTTGACGTTTTCATTCATAATCACCTCAGGGATTACAAACCAATTCATAATATATAGCATTTAAGTTTTCCGAAACAAAACGACAACCCTTTTGGTCAGATTTTGGTGGCTACAGTCATGCTCGAAAGCAGCGTGAGGCGGCCCCGGAATTTTTATGGCTCCAACTCGTATATGATGTGGCACGACGAGCCCGTGTATGATGAGGTGGAGTATAACAAAGTTGTCTAAGACGAGACTGTGTACGACAAGGTGGAGTGCGCCAAGGTTTAAAATACCGCTTGCCGATTTCGTTTCGCATTTTCCGTTTTGCGGATATATCGCTTGCCGATGGGTATGTCGATGGACAAATCGGAAAAAAAGGGCATGCCGCATACCGCATATACCGCACTTTTCGCATGGGCATACCGCATGCCGATGGGGTTTTCGATGAATATTTTGTAAAAAATATTTGAGTATTTAAGCAAGATATTTATATAGGTTCAAAACTACATATTTAATAAATACAAGACATAATTGTATACAACAAAACACATTTGTAACTTAAATATGTAGGTGAAATGTATAATATTAAGTCACTTTATTAGTTTAAGTGTATAATATTAAGTCAAATTATTATGTGAAGTGAATATGTATGTTAATTAAGTGAATATGCATGTTAATTGTATATGTATGTTAACAAATTTAATATTAGTTGAAGTGTATAATATTAAATGAATATGTATATTAAGTATATATGTATGTTAGGTTAAGTTAATATGTATGTTAAGTGTATAATATTATTTGAAGTGTGTAATATTAAGTTAAATTATTAGGTGAAGTGTATGTGTATGTTAAGTGTGAATGTGTGATATTAGTTGAAAACAAAAAGTCCCACACTGATAGATGACAAGAGTTTGGTGATGTTTATATACCAAATATTAGGGACAAGGGCTTGAGCCCTTTGAGTCATAGGATTTTGTGGATGGGGAGGACTCACAAGTCACACAAATGTTACACCACCACACGCGCGCCGCCGGCGTGATGTGAGGTACTCTTGTGTGAGTATAATTATTTTTGCCGAAAGTTTAATTGGTATTTTTGCCAAAATCTACCAAAAATGCGAAATTCCAACCACTTTTCGTCGAATGTCGTTGCGAAATTCTCGACATTTGGTAAAACGACAGCGAAACGAGAGGGCTTTCGTTTCGGTGTTCCCCGAAAATCGACCAAAATTTGCGAAATTTTGTACCTTGGAGTGCGCAATATCCATCTACGACAAGGCCTTGTACGACGACGACGTGTACGTCGAACCCGTATGATGACAAGCACGAGGATGCCAAGTACGACGACATTGAGCATGAAGAGACCAATTACGACGAGGAGAACGTCGAGAATGACTCGTTGTTTATAAGTCGTGTCCCATGCTTTCAACGAAAAGATCCATATTTTGTTGATTTCAAGCAAGGCTCCGTAAGAGGAAGAAGTGAAAACTCGAGGTAACTTTTTTCTTGGTCCCCAACAAATTATCCAACAAAGCCACCAGGAGAGTTTCTGACATGACGACTGAGACAATTAACTCGGATGAGCCACCCGGTTCCTCTAACGGCACCACGATCTAATAAATTCGAGGACAAATTTTTTCAACTCGGGAGAATGATGTCAAACATTTATTAGTTAACTTCTTCCTTATTTATGTTATTTGCTCTCCCGTTTGTATGTTATTTGTTTTTTATTTGATTTAATTTCTTATTTTTTAGGCATGTGTCTCCATTAGAGATCATAAATGTAACACTTTTCACCCTTTTTGTTGATTTTCGTTATATATTGGTGCGATCAAGGTTTAAAATGCTGCTTGCCGATTTCGTTTCGCATTTTCCGTTTTACGGATATATCGCTTGCCGATGGGTATGTCGATGGGCAAATCGTAAACAAAAGGGCATGCCGCATACCGCATATACCGCACTTTTTGCATGGGAATACCGCATGCCGATGGGGTTTTCGACGGATATTTTGTAAAAAATATTTGAGTATTTAAGCAAGATATTTATATAGGTTCAAAACTACATATTTAATAAATACAAGACATAATTGTATACAACAAAACACATTTGTAACTTAAATATGTAGGTGAAATGTATAATATTAAGTCACTTTATTAGTTTAAGTGTATAATATTAAGTCAAATTATTATGTGAAGTGAATATGTATGTTAATTAAGTGAATATGCATGTTAATTGTATATGTATGTTAACAAATTTAATATTAGTTGAAGTGTATAATATTAAATGAATATGTATATTAAGTATATATGTATGTTAGGTTAAGTTAATATGTATGTTAAGTGTATAATATTATTTGAAGTGTGTAATATTAAGTTAAATTATTAGGTGAAGTGTATGTGTATGTTAAGTGTGAATGTGTGATATTAGTTGAAAACAAAAAGTCCCACACTGATAGATGACAAGAGTTTGGTGATGTTTATATACCAAATATTAGGGACAAGGGCTTGAGCCCTTTGAGTCATAGGATTTTGTGGATGGGGAGGACTCACAAGTCACACAAATGTTACACCACCACACGCGCGCCGCCGGCGTGATGTGAGGTACTCTTGTGTGAGTATAATTATTTTTGCCGAAAGTTTAATTGGTATTTTTGCCGAAATCTACCAAAAATGCGAAATTCCAACCACTTTTCGTCGAATGTCGTTGCGAAATTCTCGACATTTGGTAAAACGACAGCAAAACGAGAGGGCTTTCGTTTCGGTGTTCCCCGAAAATCGACCAAAATTTGCGAAATTTTGTACCTTGGAGTGCGCAATATCCATCTACGACGAGGCCTTGTACGACGACGACGTGTACGTCGAGCCCGTATGATGACAAGCACGAGGATGCCAAGTACGACGACATTGAGCATGAAGAGACCAATTACGACGAGGAGAACGTCGAGAATGACTCGTTGTTTATAAGTCGTGTCCCATGCTTTCAACGAAAAGATCCATATTTTGTTGATTTCAAGCAAGGCTCCGTAAGAGGAAGAAGTGAAAACTCGAGGTAACTTTTTTCTTGGTCCCCAACAAATTATCCAACAAAGCCACCAGGAGAGTTTCTGACATGACGACTGAGACAATTAACTCGGATGAGCCACCCGGTTCCTCTAACGGCACCACGATCTAATAAATTCGAGGACAAATTTTTTCAACTCGGGAGAATGATGTCAAACATTTATTAGTTAACTTCTTCCTTATTTATGTTATTTGCTCTCCCGTTTGTATGTTATTTGTTTTTTATTTGATTTAATTTCTTATTTTTTAGGCATGTGTCTCCATTAGAGATCATAAATGTAACACTTTTCACCCTTTTTGTTGATTTTCGTTATATATTGGTGCGATCAAGGTTTAAAATGCTGCTTGCCGATTTCGTTTCGCATTTTCCGTTTTACGGATATATCGCTTGCCGATGGGTATGTCGATGGGCAAATCGTAAACAAAAGGGCATGCCGCATACCGCATATACCGCACTTTTTGCATGGGAATACCGCATGCCGATGGGGTTTTCGACGGATATTTTGTAAAAAATATTTGAGTATTTAAGCAAGATATTTATATAGGTTCAAAACTACATATTTAATAAATACAAGACATAATTGTATACAACAAAACACATTTGTAACTTAAATATGTAGGTGAAATGTATAATATTAAGTCACTTTATTAGTTTAAGTGTATAATATTAAGTCAAATTATTATGTGAAGTGAATATGTATGTTAATTAAGTGAATATGCATGTTAATTGTATATGTATGTTAACAAATTTAATATTAGTTGAAGTGTATAATATTAAATGAATATGTATATTAAGTATATATGTATGTTAGGTTAAGTTAATATGTATGTTAAGTGTATAATATTATTTGAAGTGTGTAATATTAAGTTAAATTATTAGGTGAAGTGTATGTGTATGTTAAGTGTGAATGTGTGATATTAGTTGAAAACAAAAAGTCCCACACTGATAGATGACAAGAGTTTGGTGATGTTTATATACCAAATATTAG
The DNA here is from genome assembly GCA_954871525.1 of Parietaria judaica. Classification (NCBI taxonomy): domain Eukaryota; kingdom Viridiplantae; phylum Streptophyta; class Magnoliopsida; order Rosales; family Urticaceae; genus Parietaria; species Parietaria judaica. Next base: position 25,538,443 of record OX940860.1, on the reverse strand, counting down.
GGACAAGGGCTTGAGCCCTTTGAGTCATAGGATTTTGTGGATGGGGAGGACTCACAAGTCACACAAATGTTACACCACCACACGCGCGCCGCCGGCGTGATGTGAGGTACTCTTGTGTGAGTATAATTATTTTTGCCGAAAGTTTAATTGGTATTTTTGCCGAAATCTACCAAAAATGCGAAATTCCAACCACTTTTCGTCGAATGTCGTTGCGAAATTCTCGACATTTGGTAAAACGACAGCGAAACGAGAGGGCTTTCGTTTCGGTGTTCCCCGAAAATCGACCAAAATTTGCGAAATTTTGTACCTTGGAGTGCGCAATATCCATCTACGACGAGGCCTTGTACGACGACGACGTGTACGTCGAGCCCGTATGATGACAAGCACGAGGATGCCAAGTACGACGACATTGAGCATGAAGAGACCAATTACGACGAGGAGAACGTCGAGAATGACTCGTTGTTTATAAGTCGTGTCCCATGCTTTCAACGAAAAGATCCATATTTTGTTGATTTCAAGCAAGGCTCCGTAAGAGGAAGAAGTGAAAACTCGAGGTAACTTTTTTCTTGGTCCCCAACAAATTATCCAACAAAGCCACCAGGAGAGTTTCTGACATGACGACTGAGACAATTAACTCGGATGAGCCACCCGGTTCCTCTAACGGCACCACGATCTAATAAATTCGAGGACAAATTTTTTCAACTCGGGAGAATGATGTCAAACATTTATTAGTTAACTTCTTCCTTATTTATGTTATTTGCTCTCCCGTTTGTATGTTATTTGTTTTTTATTTGATTTAATTTCTTATTTTTTAGGCATGTGTCTCCATTAGAGATCATAAATGTAACACTTTTCACCCTTTTTGTTGATTTTCGTTATATATTGGTGCGATCAAGGTTTAAAATGCTGCTTGCCGATTTCGTTTCGCATTTTCCGTTTTACGGATATATCGCTTGCCGATGGGTATGTCGATGGGCAAATCGTAAACAAAAGGGCATGCCGCATACCGCATATACCGCACTTTTTGCATGGGAATACCGCATGCAGATGGGGTTTTCGACGGATATTTTGTAAAAAATATTTGAGTATTTAAGCAAGATATTTATATAGGTTCAAAACTACATATTTAATAAATACAAGACATAATTGTATACAACAAAACACATTTGTAACTTAAATATGTAGGTGAAATGTATAATATTAAGTCACTTTATTAGTTTAAGTGTATAATATTAAGTCAAATTATTATGTGAAGTGAATATGTATGTTAATTAAGTGAATATGCATGTTAATTGTATATGTATGTTAACAAATTTAAAAGGGAAACTTCATAAAACATCCCTCAAAACACCATAAATTATTTTATTACACCTCAAAACATCATAATTGGAAATACATCCTTTTTAAATTTTATGTACCAAAATACCCTTAGTTGTGTCCATTTTTCCGGACGCGACTTGTCCATTTTTCAGGAGGCAATATTTCCATTTTTCAGGACACAATATGTATATTTTGAAAGGGTATTTTGGTACATAAAATTTAAAAAGGATGTATTTCTAATTATGATGTTTTGAGGTGTAATAAAATAATTTATGGTGTTTTGAGAGATGTTTTATGAAGTTTCCCATTTAATATTAGTTGAAGTGTATAATATTAAATGAATATGTATATTAAGTGTATATGTATGTTAAGTGTATAATATTAAGTTAAATTATTAGGTGAAGTGTATGTGTATGTTAAGTGTGAATGTGTGATATTAGTTGAATAACAAAAAGTCACACATTGATAGATGACAAGAGTTTGATAATGTTTATATACCAAATATTAGGGACAAGGGCTTGGGCCCTTTGGGTCATAGGATTTTGTGGATGGGGAATGACTCACACAAATGTTACACCAACACACGCGCGCCGCCGTCCGACCGGCCGTGACGTGGCGGGGTGGGGTGGGGTGCTCTTGTGTGAGTATAATTATTTTTGCCGAAAGTTTAATTGATATTTTTGCAGAAATACCAAAAGTCCAACCATTTTTTTTGCAGTTTTTACACAAAAAAACGACGAACTATTTTCCATACCCGTGCCCATGCAAATTTCGCAAAATTTGGTAAAAAAAATAACGAAACGACGGGACTTTCGTTTCGCATATCTGCGAAAAAAAAAACTCGGTCGGCGCGAAATTTAAAACCTTGGGTGCGATGAATGCTATTTTTTTATTATTATTTGAAAATGTGCCATTATAAATTACAATTGATGAGATTTACAGCTGTATCCACTTGACTATGAAACTATAGCAATTCATCTAAGTTTTCTTTCTATAATTCAATGTATTCGCTAATTAAGAAACATATATTGATTAAATTAAAATAGCAAATGCATTGAGTTAGTATAAAAAAAAATTATAATATGAAAGATATAGAAAAAGGTTTGGTTAATTACTATTGTTTCATAACTTTACAGCTGTATCCTTAAGAAGTATAGTCATACAGATTCGTCAATAAAATTTTCAAACATGACATAAAATGTAAAAAATAATATAAAAATAAAAGAAAACTACGTAATCTTATAAATGGCGAGTTGCACCCGCCCTAAGCGTTAAAAATGAGGAACAATGTTAACTTTAATGTTTTCACAATGTTTTATTATAAATGAGGAACAATGTTAACTTTGATGTTTTCATAATGTTTTATTACGAGATATTCGTGGCACAAGTATCAATTCACATAAAAATAAATAAAGACAAGTATAAAAAATTTTAGCATGAAAAGATACCAATACTCGAATATTGTACTGTCGTTTAACTTCCATACACCCTCTCTTAGTCAAATGCCATATGGCATCTAGTTGGTCGCCACATGGTACTGTCATGTCATTCAACTGTCATGTGATATTTTTTGTTTAGTTTTATAAAACTTTTTATGAGTAAAATTGTTAAATATATGATAAAAATTTCAATACCGGAGAACAAAAATCGGGTTGGGGTAATGAAGTTTTAAGAACCGAAACCGGAAATCCGGACACTAGGGTATTATATGCATACCCCATAATATTTTTTTTAATTACCCGGAATTCAAAAATACATGGAATACAAAATATGTGGGTATTTTTTGGATTTAGGCTATTTTAATTTTGCTATTTTTATTCGGGTATTTTTTATATACATTATTTTTTTTACCTGCAATCCAAAAATATGTGGGTATTTTTTATTTTGATATTTTAATTCTGAATATTTTAATTATAGTATTTTTGGATTTATGTTTAATTCAAGTATTTTAATGTGGGTATTTGAGATTCAGGGTGAAAAAAAAAAAAACTGATTATGGGGTATGCACAAAATACAAGGGTATTCAAATTTTCGGTTCCTGTTCTCAAAACATCATTACCCGAACTGCCATTTCGGTTCTCCGGTATTGAAATTATTATAAAAATAATTAATAACTTTTATAAATAATTTAAAACAATAAAAATTATTTTTTTAAAATTAAATTATTTAATTTAAAATAAAAATTATCACGACACATGGCATGCCACGTGACAGTCAAATAACACGTCAATGCCATGTGGTGATCAATTTTATGCCATGACATTTGATTAATGGATGTTGCATGGAAGTTAAACAACACTAGAATTTTAAAAGTTAATACTTTCTCTGGCTAAAAAAAGAGAATAAGTATCTATATCGCGATTATTCCTAAATTTATTGACATAGAAACTGGTTGATTTGAAGAAACCGTAAACCAAAATGGCTCTTAATAGCCAAATTGAAATGTTTAATTAGCCAAATAGTCAACCTTTCTTTTTTCTTTGCAAAATAGCCAAATTGATGAGGTCGCTATTTAATAACAGATTTTATACTTATAATACCCTTTTAATTAACCTATTATTATTATTATTATCGTAATTAATTAAAAATGAAATTAATTAATCGCGCCTAATTACAGCTAACCACTATTTATTTTTAAAAAAATAAAATTTTCAAAGATCAAAATGGAAAATTACAGTTTATACGATTTGTTTTCAAAAATTATTTTATGGAAAATCAACGATACAACATATTAACGTGTATTAACAAAGTTAATTTTTCTTAAAAATAAGAACATTTACTTGTGTTACAGAAAAACTATATTAATGTGTATTAACTAAGTTAATTTGTTTAAAGATAAAAATCGTGATTAAAAATTTTAACAAAAATTATATGTGTGGTTGAATTTATACGCGAGTTTTGATTTTCAAAAATTATAATTTTAAAAATTAGAATGGAACCAATAAATGTGGCTAATCACGTATCAATTTGATAACTAATTACCTACTATTATGCATATTATTCAAATTCGTTTTTAATTATTTAATTAATTAAAAATCAAATAATATCCACATGAGATCGTGTTCATCATGTTGGCTGACTATTTTTATATAAATATGGATAGTATTTTCTAATTAATCAAATAATCAAACATTTGAACATGTTATTCAAATAAAAATTTTCTTTTTTAATTAATAACCAAATAATTATTCCAGTTGTTTATGAAAATGTGAATTAACAACATTCCCGAAAATAAGTGCGTGAGTGTAGTGCAATTTACTGGGTTCCTTAGCAGGCTTTTAATACAATCTACTATCTAACAAAAACCGTGAATTAACCACGTTAATACATGTTAATATCTAACAAAAACGTGTATTAACCACGTTAATACAGCCTAATAACTAACAAAAAACGTGAATTAACAACATTAATACAATCTAATATGTAAAAAAAAAATGTGAACCAATCACGTTAATACAATCTAAAATCTGCATATCAACCAACCATTTAACAGTTATATTAGAGGTTCATATTGAAAGAAAAAATAAAATCGATTTTTATAGTGACGATGAACATCATGTGATGAAAAACTCGTACAACCCAAATATCGATTTCATAGCAACCACAATTAGAACATTATTCGATCCCGATGTTGTTTCTGAACTTGAATTAGCCGCCGTTTCCACTACCGTCACTACCGTTTCCGTTGTCAGTTCCACAGCCGTTTGCTTCTTCGCACTTGATCTCGTCCTCCTCATTATATCTAACATAAAAGTGAATTAACCATATTAATACAACCTAATATCTCACATTTAAACAACCTAATATCTAACAAAAACGTGTATTAACCACATTAATACAACCTAATATCTAATAAAACATGAATTAACCACATTAATACAATCTAATATCTAAGAAAAACCGTGAATTAACCACATTAATACAAAATCCAAATATATATAGATGAGAGTATAATTTTTGTTATCCAATATCTAACAAATATATATCAACCACGCGTATAATTTTTGTTAAATTTTTTAATCACGATTTTTTATTTTTAAACAAATTAACTTAGTTAATACACATTAATATAGTTTTTCTGTAAAACAAGTAAATGTTTTTATTTTTAAGAAAAATTTACTTTGTTAATACACGTTAATATGTTGTGTCGTTGATTTTTCATAAAATAATTTTTGAAAACAAATATTATAAACTGTAATTTTCCATTTTGATTTTTGAAAATTTTAATTTTTTTAATAATAAATCGTGATAAGTTGTAATTAGGCACGATTAATTAATTTCCTTTTAAATTAATTACGAAAATAATAATAATAATAATAATAATAATAATAATAATAATAATAATAATAATTATAGGTTAAAAAATGGTATTGTAGGTATAAAATATGTTATTAAATAGCAACCTCAACAATTTGGCTATTTTGCAAAGAAAAAAGAAAGGTTGGCTATTTGGCTAATTAAACGTTTCAATTTGGTTATTTAGCAATAGAATTCGCACTGTTTGACAATATGCCCTACAAAAGTGTCTATTTGTAATTTTTATAGAGCAATTATATAAAAATAATAGGAAAGTAATCTAATCAATAAAAAAGAAAACAAGAAAATTTACGTTAAACCATGTTTAAATTACTTTTGCGTTGATTATTTATAAATTTGACCCTCAAAAATTGAAATTTAGGAGACTATAACCAAACAAAAAAGTTTTCACACCTTTGATACCAAATCCAAATGCTCCCCAAAAATGTATATTTGTGCTTTTTACAACTTAATATAGAAAGTATGAATTATCCAAAATAAAATAAAATAACTTGTCGTATTAAAAAGCGCCACAAAGAAAGAGAGAAAGTCCATGCAAACTCGTGGAAAATATGAGTTTGACTTTGACTCACCCTATTTTCCAAGCTGGTGAATGCTCAGTCAAACAACCACATATACATTTCAATTCCTTTGGGCCCATAAACTTTTAAAGCCAACATAAAAATGATTAATTATGTATAAGATTAATTTATTTTTTGGTCCTTGAAGAGCTATATTATTAGTCTTGCTTAAATACAAAGAATATATTTTCTAGTTTTATTCTTAAGTTCATCTTAATTATTCTTAAGAAATTGACTGATCGGATCGCTGAATAGCAAAAGTCGCGTTAGTCGCTTTTGCAACTAATTTTGTAAATATGAAGACTCTTGAATTTCGAATCTCATACAGAGGAAAGTAGAGATTTTCGTTTATAAATATTTATAACTATTAAATGAGTAATTAAGGTGGATCCGACGGTCTACTTTAACTAGCCGTTACTTATTAAAAAAAATATGCTATATTATTTAGACAATCTGAACCAAAATTCCGGCCATGATTTTTCGAGAAAAATAATTGTAGAGGGCGACAGTTTCACCGCCCTTTTCCAGTCACAAGAATAATCAAATGAACACAATAATAATATGAACACGAATATTCCTGATTTATTATATTCCCGAAAGGACTCGGTTTCTCCCGTTTATCAGCTGGACATTCGAAGTATGATGAACAAATATACGACGACGCTCTCTAATCTCAATATAATCAGATTACAATAGATCGGTACTAAAAAAATACAAAGGAATCTCTTTAAGATTGGCGTTTCTTTCTCTCGTTTCTTTCTCTAAGAACTAGTTTTTCCTCCCTGTGTTTATGAGGCTTCTCTTGCCTTTTATAGAGTTTCTCTTTTGTCCTCTTCTCGGCTTTCTCCTTTCATCATTCGTTTCCTCAAGTCCTTTTTGGGAAAGCAGGGCAGATTTCTGCTTTATATCGCATCCGAGCAGACTGTCATTTTGGGTAGGTGGGCCTCATTAAATGCACATCTCTTCAGCCGTCATTGGGCCCTGCGCCTCGTCGCTGACGCTTCTTATCGCGTAGGTGGGCTTCATTAAATGCACATCTCTTCAGCCGTCATAGGGCCCTGCGCTGATCATCATGACGAAGTTCCTCGAGACGAGCGTGATGGGCCGCTTTATCGCAACTTGCTTCTGTGTGGCCGTGCTTTCTCGCAGTTTAACTTCCTCGGGGATAATCCTCATCGGGGATGGGCCCTCGAGCGATGAGCTTCCTCGGGGATAATCCTCATCGGGGATGGGCCCTCGAGCGATGAACTTCTTTGCTGCTTTTCATGTCGTTTGTGGGCAAAACGACACGAAAAGTGTTGAGAGGGGGATTTAACCAAATCCGACCTCAACAATAATACTGGTACTCCAGAATTCGGACTACCAATGGATTAGATCAACCATGTATATATGGATAAACTGAAACATTAGGTACAGGCATATACATTTTCAATTACATTTGTTCTTCATATGAAAGCATAATTTGTATTCAAAAGTTGACTGAACAATTAATAAGCAATAAATATTATTTTTAACACCAGTTCATAAATGGGGCCAAATTGAGACTAATTTTAATAATCAAGCACAAATATATAATCTCAAAAAAGCAAACAAACAAACAAATAAATAGATATTATTGAAGAATAAAGACAGCTTATTCAACTGCTGAATTGGTCAAAGGACTAAGTCTGTCTCTCTCTATCTCTAATTAAAGTCACCATTCTTGCTTAAATACCATTTTTCATTTCTCTTTGTCTCAGATTTTTTTAATTTTTTATTAAAATCTTTTCTAGTTTGTGAAGATGGGGAGTTTCTGTGGAAAACCAGCAAAATGTGCTCATGCTTCTTCAGTCAACTTCTCAGGTTTCACAAGAATTCTCTAGTTTCATGGTTCTACTTAATTTAACTTCTAATCTACTTATATATATATTTACATAATAAGCCTTTGATTTTCATAATCATTTCAGTTTTGAAAGTGAAAAACAGAGGATAAATATGATAACAGAGAACTAATTCCGGATGTTATAAGCGGAATTCCGGTTGTGAACCGGTTGTGAAAGAAGAAAGGAAAAAAAAAAACAGAATCCAGAACTCGGGTTCCGGTTTTCTTTTAGAATTCGAAATTCTGGATTCTTATTCGATTCTTTCGAGAATTTCATATTTACGATGTTAACTACATTTATTATTTCATGGCATCGAGGGTTGACCCGAATTTAGTTTCGTAGTGAACTCCGGTTCCGTTTTTCTTTTCGGAATCTGATTTTTTGCTCTCTGCTTTTCATGTTCGTCCAGAGAATTCCAAGGCGAGTACTAGCAGCCACGCCAACAAGAAGCCCGACGGGCCGTTGGGACCGGGGAAACCGTTCGAAGGTTCGATCGCGGAAGCGAAAATTGACGCACCGCTCATGAGCTCCTTCAGCTTCGGGGATCTCAAGAGCGCTACGAGGAACTTCAAGTCCGAAAGCCTGCTCGGCGAGGGCGGTTTCGGGTTCGTCTTCAAAGGTTGGATTGACGAAGCCACGTTGGCACCGGCGAAGCCTGGCACGGGCACGGTTGTTGCCGTCAAGAAGCTCAAGCGCGAGAGCTTTCAAGGACACAAAGAGTGGCTCGTACGTAAGCTTGAAACTCTTTTCGTGTTTAGCATTGATAAAGCTGTCTCAATCAATTAGCCTAAAAGACTGAAAAATCACTCCAGTATTTTTGCGAATCTCGACCCGGATATCATGATAGTTATCTGGCCCGAACCCCGGGTTTGGCTAGTTCTTGGCCCGGATTTCGGGCTAACCGAGAATAGGGCCTGACCGGTCCCCCTGTATAAAACGAGCATCTGGACCTTGCTGGTTTATTTTTAATCTGTTTATTATAGGTTTAGCTTCTAAGATTATATTATTCAGCTTAAATCATACAGAATTTGAAGTATTAATTGTGTTTCTTATTTAATTTAAATATATATATATATATATTTCTCGATTTTTTAACTGTTTTTAAAATTATTGTTGAAATATGAAATTTCACTTATAAATAACTAACTTAAAAAGGATTTTTCATAAACCGGACTGCCTGATTTTGGCCCCGGTTTTTCCGAAATTGAGACCTTGTTTTCGAGAAACTAAGCCCAATTTCACCCATACTATATTGATTAAGATTCGAACAAATATCTTTGAAATACAAAGTTCAAATCGAACATTTTTTTAAAACGTTCAATTTACGAAGAAAAAAAAAATTGCTCGCTATGAACCGAAATATTGTTTGAAATCGCAGACGGAATTGAATTACTTGGGGCAGCTTCGGCACAAGAATCTGGTGAAGCTGATCGGATACTGCTCGGAGTCCGACAACCGGCTTCTCGTCTACGAGTTCATGCCCAAAGGAAGCTTGGAAAACCATTTGTTCAGAAGTAAGTGAATTACCTTTTTATCCTTTTGATTATTTCAAGCACATTACCTTTCTGATGGTATGAACAAATGGTTCAGAGGGTGTTCAGCCGATTTCTTGGGCAATACGCATGTCGATAGCGATCGACGTGGCGCGAGGATTGTCATTCCTCCACGGCCTAGACGCTAACGTGATCTTCCGAGATCTCAAGGCCGCCAACATTCTGCTCGATTCGGTGAGTGTCTGGAAAATAATCAATTCCAAAATTGAATTAAAATTGAAACCTCAATATATTTATAAAAAGGTTATATGCAGGATTTCTGCGCGAAGCTGTCGGATTTCGGGTTGGCGAGGGACGGACCGACGGGCGACAACACGCACGTGTCGACCCGAATTGTGGGAACGAGAGGCTATGCCGCGCCAGAATACATTGCTACGGGTATGCCAAAGAGCTAAATAATATTATAAAACGCCTGCTTCATCATGATTATGAGTATATTAAACTCGATTCACTAATTGTATTATTAGCGGTGTAAGTATCAATATTTTTATTTTGAGGTGGCATAAACTATTTTTTTTTTCACGGTCAAAACTTCTCTACTAGTTGTTAAAGTCACGTCAGTATTAAAAAAAAATAAAAAATTTGACCATGATTTTTTTTTTGAATTTGTAGCACCATAAAAATTAAAACATTAAGTACTTATTCGACTATTAAGTATTAACCCTTACTAATTTAAGTAGTTTAAAACCTCTTGAGTAATTTGAATTGAATATTTATTGCTTAGTAGTGAATAGTGATTATAACGGAGGAATTAAACTGTTGACCCAAACTAAGAACAATTTTAAATCACTTGTGATTATTATATATTAATGTGCATATGTTAACTTAAGTGAAACAATAGAATAACTCTCGTATTTTGTACTATATATTTCTTTAATATTGCAATTAAATTTTTAAATGATACAACTTTCACTTCATTGCCGTTTAACTTTATGTTACAAATAAACGTAAATAAATGTGCATATATACCACAGTACAATTAGTTAGCGGTGAAAGATTTTGTCTAGAATATCTTAGTTCAGATTTATAATAATTAAATCGTAACTAATTTTTAAATTCGGAAAACTCCGGTTTTAAGTCAGTCTCGATTTAGCTATAAATACTAATACAAGAATTTCGAAGATATTTCTTTCTTATGGTTTTTTTAATAATTTTTTTAACTTTTTATTGGCTCAGCCATATCCCGACTAGCAAAATAGCTCAACTTTTTGTCAATTTTATTTTTAGAAACAAGTTTTGGTTACTTATAGACATGAAAAAGTCATTCCTATAAGTCAAATTTCAATGATAACCGAAAAATGTCGCTATAGACGACATGTCGTCGCAATGTATCGACAACTTTTGGCCACAGGGACATACAAATGTTGTCGTTCTAGGCTTAACTTCTTTTAATGTTCTGATTATGCCCCTAGTTTTATTACTATTAGCCTAATAAAATCGGGCTAAAACACAGGGCACTTGACGGCGAAGAGCGACGTGTACAGCTTTGGCGTGGTCCTTCTCGAGCTGCTATCAGGCCGCCGCGCAGCGGGGGACGAGCGGGCCAGTGTGGACGAGACGCTCGTTGAGTGGGCGGAGCCGTTCCTGACCGACCCGAGGCGTGTCATGAGGATAATGGACACACGCCTCGGCGGCCAGTACTCCAAAAAGGAGGCTCAGGCGGCGGCCACGCTGGCCCTAAACTGCCTCCACACCGATCCCAAGAACCGGCCCACCATGCCCCAACTCCTCCACGCGCTCAAGGACCTTAACACGCCCACGCGCGACGCCAGAGACTCACCCATGAGGCGCTCTGATGATCCTCATAGGGCCATGAGATAACAAAAAAATAGCAATTGTTTCGGTATAGTTTTTTTTTTTTTTTTTGGCGAGAATGTGCGGCTTTTTGCCTGTTTATATGATTTATTTATGGATATATTAAGAAATACATGCGGCATATATACCCATAAATTAGGGAAAATAACTTTATGTTTTAATATTTCATTTACCATTATTTGATTTTTTTATCCCCTAAAGCTCTGAAATTCTAAAACTAATCTTTTTATATCCCTTGCGTCAAAATTACCAGTTTACAACATTTTAAGATAGCTTAACACAGTTTTTGATAGTTTTTGTTAAGTTTAATTTTGACCAAAAAATAAATAAATCAAAATATTAGTCTTAAAATTTAAGAACTTTAAGGATTAAAATAAAAAAAAAATCAAATAATGGTTAATGGAGGATTAGAAAAATCAAGTTTTCCTAAAATAGTGTGACTCGAAAGACATATAGTGTCTCGTTGTTTGTTTATCACGGTTAAGTACACAATGTTATAATTAATGTGTCTTGGTTACCCAATTTGAATAACAAAAGAAACTCATGGAACTACATTCATAAATCGTAATGTTGAATAACTTGTAGTGTACTAAATTTTATTTTTATTTTTTTATTAAATAATCAGGATCCGGGTTTTAAATATGGGCTTTGATATCAAATCTGGGTTTAAACCCGCATCTAAAAATTCGGATTTAAAACATTTAAAGCTGGATATGGGTACTCGGATTTTGGAAAACCCGGATTCCGATTTTGGCAAAAAATTACGGGTACCCAGCCCGCTTGCACCGGTTTACGTTTATTGTTTAAAAAAAATATTGTCTTCTCAACGTTAAAAAAACGATTAAGAATATAAGTGCCGAGTTTTAATAACTATGAATGAAAGGATTAAGAATATTAACTCTCTTGACAAATAATGAAGGAAAGGAAATACTATGTGGTCTGCTTTTTTATTAAAAAAAAATGTCTAAATTCTATGAAATGGGATTGTAAACTTCTTGGCTTTTCACACTAGCTCTTAATTGTGGAAAGATTTTACTTATATGTACCAAAAACGAATCTTTATCGTTTCAAACCTTCATTTCTTTGTTTCGTGTTACAGACAACTCTTCATTGGTATTACCGAGCTCACACATGGTATTAACATTAACTTCTGTTAAATTTGTTTTATTTTTTATTATTACTAAGCTCGTTCTCTTCTCAAATCGGATCTTCATTGCCGTTCGATATTAAAACATAAGAATTCAAATAGTCAAATAAACATGATGAATCAAAATATAAACTAATAAATAAAAGAAAATAACTAGTAAAGTTTAATAAGTAAAACTTTATCATGAATAAACTTTAATAAGTAGTAATTATGAAATTTATCAACTCAAATTAAAACTAATTATCCATAATTTTAGATACTGTTGTATATGGCCAATTCAAAAATGGAGTACACGGAAGCTAGGAAGATACATGACCGGGAGTATCCTAAGCCAATTAAAAAATGGAGTACAAGGAAGCTAGGAAGATACATGACCGGGAGTATCCTAAGCCAATTTAAAAATGGAGTACGAGGAGGCTAGGAAGATACATGACCGGAGTATCCTAAGCCAATTCAAAAATGGAGTACGAGGAGGCTAGGAAGATACATGACCGGGAGTATCCTAAGCGCTACCTAGCCAAGAAAAACGTAAGTTTATTAAGCGCTACCTAGCCAAGAAAAACGTAAGTTTATTTTAGTGCAACTTGCTTTTTTAAAATTAATTTTATTTGTTTTGTTTTTCAGGCTCGTGTAGCTGAATTGGAACGGAAGCTGTCTATTAAAACACCATTGTTTAATAATGTCAACTCCAGGTACAGTTGTATAGACAAATAAGTGGCTTTCCTTCCAAAAATCGGGGATTTATTCTCGGTTATTTGTCAAAAAAAAAAATAAAAAAAATACTAGACAATGGTGTTTAATACTGTCAAAGCTCCAAGCCCTTAATAAGTGGCTAGTCATGAAGGTGCGACGGAGAGTTGGCGACGTGGGACTCGCTCTAGAGCGGATTCTTTACCTCTGTTATTCTCTTAATTTAGCTATCGGATGATGACAATTATATTTTTGTTTAGTAAATCGATACCTAATTTTTCGTTAAAGTTCCGGGTTCAAAAGTGAAAACGTCCGAATTTGACATTAAAATTGAGGCATATGAATAAAGTTTTCATGCTGGGTATAATATTATAAAGTCGGTTATAATATTAAAATTTTACGAGTTGGCTCTAAGGAGTGGTTGGTGGTTCAGTATAGGATGTTTTGCTCCAAAGTCTAAGGGTGTGTTTGTTTGCACTTAATAAACATCTGAATCTTAATGGGTCAGATGCAGGGCTATTAAGTGCATTTGTTTTTATATTTTTAAACCTCTTAATAAGTCTGAATGACCACTTATTCGGTCAGATGTGAAACCCAATCTGAATGATAATAAGACCAATTATTTTTCTCTCTCTTCTCATTATTTGTCCACATCTTATCTCATTTTCTCTATTTCTCACGTTATATCTTATGTTTGGCCAAGTTATTAATTTTTTATTATTATATTTTTCTCTCTCCTCCTCAAAACTTCAAAACTCCATAACTTTTTTTCCGAGCATCGGATTGACTCATATAATACATCATCGGAAAGGTTGCGACGAGACGAATCCAATGATAGGTGGGAAGATATAGTTTTGATGCTTTTTAAAAAACTATGAAATTCGTTTTTTAATAAATAAATTAACTAAATTAAAAATAATAATAATTTATTAAATAAATAATTAACTAAATAATAAATTAATTCATAAAAAAATTATGGATACGTTTATTCAAAAAATAAATTTTCAAATTAGGGATTTATTTTAATAATAAATAATTTCTACTAATTATTTCGTATTAAAATTTTATATAATATTATTTAATGACGTGAATAAAATCCTAAAAATTGATTAGTTTAAAAATTAATATTATATCATATATTTATATTTTATAATATTTAACATATTATCTTAATATTTATTTATGATAGGAATTTTTAAAATTTTGTCACAAAATAATAAATTTTACTTAATAATATTATCTAATAAAACTTAATTAAAAAAATAAATGATCTTATGAAATATTAATCATGTTATTATAAATATTTTGATTAATTTAAAAATTAATACTATATTTAATATTATATTTCATAGTATTTAAAAAAAGTATCTTAAATATTAATTTTTTAATAAGTATAGTACAAATTAGAAAATAAAATTACATTCAGATCTGCATTCAGATCTTAAAAAACAAACAGACTTTAATTTTCAAGCATTCAGATCCAGATGTAAGATCTTAATATTCAGATGTGCATTAAGATTCAGACGTCTGAATCTTAATGCAAACAAACACACCCTAAATGATTAGTTGATTACTATGTTTCTTGGCTTGTGATTCGTAATCATCTCTCTTGCTTAACTCTCAAGTCTGAATTATTTATGTTTATTGTCATATCATATACAAAGCCTCGTTATAAATACTCATTATTCATGCAGAAGAAAAGTTCACATACAAAGGTTAAACTTTGGTTCATCAAAATTCAAAATTCTAAGTCTAAATTGTAATGTGGCCAATAAAAATTCGGGTTATTATGGGCAACAATATCCAAGTAGTTTGGAAATGTAGCAGTATAAATGAGATAGTGAAGTAAGATTTAGGTATTTATTGTGAAAAATGAAGTATTAAAGGGGTAAAAAAACATAGACCGATAATTTGTGGTTCTCTTGAAGAAGTGAAGAAAAGTTAGAGCATAAATTGTCAATGTGAGACTCAATATTACCTCCACGAATAACCAAGCCTGTTTGACATAGTAAGAAACTCACTAGAAGACTCTTCCAAAGTTCTTGGGCTCAATCCGGGACGCAAAAATTGCGTATATTGGTAATTTTGACCAATAGTGTTTGAGGTCCAATAGTGTTAGCCTGCTCTAACACTGCAAACATATCTTATAATGTGAGTAAATATAATCTCAGTCAATAGTCACCCCATTCAAATACTTACAAAAAAAAAAAAGTACTTCCATGAACATTGCAACCTATACATATATATATATATTTACAATTAAAATTTGTTAGGATATATACTAGTTTCTAGTAACTTATTTTTCGTTAATCCAAAGTTTAAGATATGTTGGAATGCATAGATGACTATGTATCAGATTTCATACATACGTATTTTAGTGAACAGAATTCCCTTTATTGTCACCGTTCGGATTTCGACCAAGGATCATAATTAGCTCTTATTTAAAAATTAAAATTAAAATTTTAACATGAAATTTCAATTCAGGTTTCAAAACAGAAATAAAAAAACGATAAACAACGACACGTTCCTTTGAGAATACGGGCCAAAATGCTAAACCGAAGTGCTTGAAAGCAATCAGCCAAACATAGGGGCTTTTAAACTAAAATAAATACCCATAACAATAATAAAGAGAATATATATATATATATACAATAACAACATATCATCTCATTTAAATCAATAAAAATGGTATCTCTTTCCCTCAATTTCATTCAGAAAATGGACTAATACTGCAAACCTAGGTTACTTGAGTTACAAGCAACATAAACCAAATTAGTTGAGAAAATGGATATGTACGTATATTACTTGAGTTACAAGCAACACAAACCAAATTAGTTGAGAAAATGGATATGTACATATATCACTCGAGTTACAAGCAACGATCCTCTTCTATATGTTAGTCTTTGAATAAATTTTGTCCAATAATTAAACAAAGAAAAATTTACTGCAATCAAAATGATGATCATGTCAAAATATGGTAACGTTAAATCTGAATAACTTATACTTTTGTATAAGAGATATTGTATATATATAAAGCTATCAACATGAAATAAGTGTATTGTCGAGTAAAAAACGCCGCGTAATGAACAAATCAAGAGCAGCAGAATTCATGGTTCACGAAGAAGGAAGCACATGGACCCGTTCTCTTTCTCGAAAGCCCACATCACACTTTCCCGGTTCTTCATCGCCGCCACGGGGTTCCATTTCTTGATCGCCTTATCATTCTTGATTGCCTTATCATTCTTCGTATTCGCTGTGCGTTTTCATACATCTGCTGGGACGATGACGGACCACCTGACTGGTGCAAAGAACTTTGTGGGATCTCGGGATATGGCGGATATGGCGGCAAACCACCATATCGGTGTGAAAAACTTTGCGGCTGCATTGCATCAGTGGAAATCGGCCGAATCTGTGAGGTACCGATCGAAGGCACCGATGAGGAGCTGGCAAATTGGAGCCAATAACTCTGTGGCCGTATCACTGAGTCAGTCAAATCCAATCGCATTTCCGATGCATTAGTCGAAGGGGGCAACAACAGACCACCAGACCGGTGCGAAGAACTTTGCAGCGGTACTGTATTGGTGGAATTCAATCCCATCGGTGATGTAGCGATCGAAGAGGACGGTGAACCGGTAAATTGGTGCGAATATATCTGCAGCGGCATTGTATCGGTAGAATCAAGTCGCATCTGAGATGTATTGATTGACGACGATCCACGAAATTGGTGCGGAGAACTTTGAGGCATCACCATATTGTTAGAATCAAATCGCATCTGTGCTGCGCCGATCGAAGGGGACGATGATGAACCGGTAAATTGGTTCGAATAACTCTGCAGCGGCATTGGATCGGTAGAATTAAATCGCATCTGAGATGTACCAATCGATGAACTTTGCAGCATCACCGAATTATTAGAACCGGATCGCCTTTGTGATGTATCAATCGAAGGAGGCGATGTAGGATGGCCCAATATGTCCTGATAGTACTGCATTCGATTATCGAATAAATCAGATCCTGTTGTACCGATCGAAGGGAACGATGGCGAACCGTCAAACTGATGTGAATAACTCGGCGCCATCACCGGTTCGTAGGAACCTAATCGCATCTGTGATTCAGTGATTGAAGGAGACGACGACGAAGTGCCCAACGGGTCCAGATAGTTCTGCGTTCGATCATCAAATCCCGTCTGCGATGCACTGATCGAAGGGGACGATGAAAAACTGCCAATTTGCTCAGTAAACCTTTGTGATGTACCAATCGAAGGAGACGATAATGAACCGCCGGATATGTGAGAATTACTTTGTGGCATCACCGTGATGTTGGAATCATATCGTCTCGCCTCGGTAAATTGGTGCGAATAACTCGCCGTCGCTACCGTAGTTTCGGCAAAACGCCTCGCTTGTGCAAGAAAGTCCCCGAGTATCGTCTCGCCTAGAGTCGGCAACATTCTGACTTCCTCGTTACATCTCGCTAATTGGATCTCTTGCCACAGTTGGACCACGGTTCTCCCACGCAAAGCCATAGCCGCAGCGAGATCGGCCTGTCTTTCGCTATACGACGCATGATAAAACATGGCATAGGGATTAGCTCTGTCTTCACAAGCGTGAAGTTTCTGCAGAAGCTCCAGGAGATTCATGGACGTGAGTGGTTTTTCTCGGTCCGTCAGCATCGAGCTGAACTGGAGTAAAGTCAAACTATGCAACGTCTTCTTGAACATATTTGAATTTTTTGTGTGTGCCTTGCGCTACACGCAAACAAGGGTTTAACGGTAATGAGTGGGACGTTGGTATGGAATGAGGAGCTTTGTGTAACGCGAAACCGAGACATGAAAGTTTGAGACAATAAAGATTGGATCTTGGTTAAGTCTTGATTCGTTCTGGTTCATGCAAATGACAATGAAGAACAAAGACTAACCTGGGAACGAAGAAGAAGACCGAACTCTCTGGCTTTTGATTTGTTATGAGAGCAAGTTCAGAGTAATTTGTGAATAAGAGTATCATTACATTCAATGTTCTAAAGGAGAGTAGTGGCAAAAGTAACTCAAAATTCAACAAATATGCTTAAAAAATACCCACGTCAACAAATATAGCCCGTGGCGGGCTCAAGATTTTCATGCAATTCAATACTTAGTTTAGTTGTATTGTATTTGTTGGATAATATTGTTATGAATGAAACTTAGAATATTTAATTTAATTTATTTGTACTCGTATGACTAATTTATGAGTATTTATTATTATCATATGAGATTATATTTGGATTTTATATATAAATCAAGTATATGTACTTAAAATGTTAGGGAATAAGCACCGAATCCCCTTCAAACCGAAGACGAAATAATGGCAAGAAAGCGAAATAAAATGACACCGGAGATTATAGTGGTTCGCCCCCAATGCGGGAGGTACGTCCACTTGCCGCTTGCAAATATGATCCACTAGAATCTCCAACGGAGTTGTTCGAATACACCCTCGAGCTCACTCACTTTTCCCTTGTGTTTACAAGTGTTTCTCACTATCTCTCTAATGGAGGAAGAAACCCACCAAGCTCTCTACTTAGCCTTGGTCAAAGCTAGTCCAAGAAGACAACTTTCCCATCAAGAAAGTCTAAAAGCAACATAGAGGAAATACCAAAATTACCCCTAGGCTAATAAAGACTTTCCCAATTAAATTAGGCTTCACATATTAACAATCTCCCACTTGAAGACTAATTGCAATCACCCATCTCCAAGCTTGCAAGCGGCGGCTCCGATTATCACTCGAGGAGCCCAACTGAAGTTGCACACAACTTCAGTTTCTCGTATGGCACGGCCTTCGTCAACATGTCCGCGGGATTCTCACTTCCCGCGATCTTCTCGAGAACTAGCACCTCGTCCTCCAAGGCCGATCTGATGAAGTGGTACCGAAGTTGTATGTGCTTTGTCCGGGCATGATAAGCGGGGTTCTTCGCCAAATGAATGGCGCTCTGGCTATCGCTATAGAGCACGTAGCTCTCTTGATTATGGTTCAACTCTTGTAGAAAAGACTGAAGCCAAATCATCTTCTTCGTAGCCTCCGTTATAGCCACATACTCGGCTTCACAACTAGAAAGAGCAACGATCTTTTGCAACCTTGAAAGCCAACTGATTGTCGTACCTCCGAATGTGTAAACATAACCGGAGGTGCTCTTTCTACTGTCGACGTCCCTGCCATTGTCAGCATCGACGAACCCGTCAAGCCCCGAGCTTGACTTCCGAAAGCACAACGCTAAACTTGAGCTTCCTTTGAGGTACTTGAAAATCCACTTCACGGCTTCCCAATGTTGTTTGCCCGGATTGCTCATAAATCGGCTAACAACTCCCACTGCATGTGCAATATCGGGCCTCGTACATACCATCGCGTACATAAGGCTCCCGATAGCCGAAGCATACGGAACCTTGTCCATGTGTGCCCTCTCTTCCTCGGTCTTTGGCGAGTCATCTTTAGATAACCGAAAATGGCTACCCAAAGGAGTTCCAACCGGCTTGGCATCTTCCATGTTGAACTTCTTGATGATCTTTTTCACATATTCTTCTTGTGAAAGTTTCAACCCATCCTTGCTTCGAATAATCCTCATCCCGAGGATTTGCTTCGCGGCACCAAAATCCTTCATCGCAAATTCCCTTGACAATCTTTTCTTCAACTTCTCGATTTCATGAAGATTTGCTCCCACTATGAGTATGCCATCGACGTAGAGGAGAAAAATCATGTAAGAGTCTTCAAGTCTCTTGAAGTAGCAACAATGATCCGCCTCACACCTCACGAACTCGGCTTTCTTCATGAAAGAGTCGAACTTCTTGTACCATTGTCTCGGAGCTTGTTTCAAGCCGTACAAACTCTTTTGGAGCTTGCACACCATCTTCTCTTTGCCTTTGACCTCGAAGCCTTCCGGTTGTTTCATGTAGATCTCTTCCTTCAAATCCCCGTGAAGAAATGCCGTCTTCACATCCATTTGTTGAAGGTGTAGATCTTCTTTCGCTACCAATCCAAGGACGGTTCGGATAGTTACCAACTTGACTACCGGAGAGAAAATATCGGTGTAGTCAATGCCCTCCTTTTGTTGGAAGGCCTTCACGACCAACCGCGCTTTGTAGCGCTTACTCCCGTCATGTTCTTCCTTTATCCGGTAGACCCACTTGTTGTGTAACGCCTTCTTTTTCGCCGGTAGCTCGGCTAATTCTCACGTTTTATTGCACAACAATGAGTCCATCTCGTCCTTCATCGCCAACTCCCACTTGCTCAATTCATCGACTTCCTTAGCTTCATCATAGCTCTCGGGTTCACCCTTGTCGGTGAGCAAAATATGGTTGAGCGACGGTGAGAACCTTTGCGTTGGCCTTCTCACCCGAGAAGATCGGCGCAGCTCGGTGATCGGCGTTTGTTGAATTGACGGGGGTTCAACTTCTTCATCGCCTTCTCCATCACTTTCATGCCGATGTTCTTCTTCTTCGACTGCTTGTTCTCCCACTTCCGGGGCAGCCTTTTACGACTCGTGTGCCGGAAACTCATTCAAATCAACCACCACTGATTTTTCATTCTCCGTTACGCGGCTTTCCGGGACTTCTCGAAGCTTGTCTTTGTACAACACTTGTTCATTGAAGATGATGTCCCTGCTTCGGATGATCTTCCGGTTTTGGTCATCCCAGAAACGATAACCAAGCTCGGAATCACCATAGCCAATAAAATAACACTTCTTAGACTTTGCATCAAGCTTACTTCTAGAAGTGGCATCAATATGAACAAAAGACAAACAACCAAACACTTTCAAATGAGAAAGGTTTACCTTCTTCCCTCTCCAAGTCTCTTCCGAAATTCGGAAATTTAATGGAACGGATGGTCCTCGGTTGATCAAGTACGCCGCGGTGTTGACCGCATCGGCCCAAAACGTCTTCGGTAGCCCGGGATGTAACCTCATGCTTCTTGCACGCTCATTTATGGTCCGGTTCATCCTCTCCGCTACCCCGTTTTGTTGAGGCGTTCCGGGGATGGTCTTCACCATCTTAATCCCATGTTCAGCACAATATCTCTTGAAGTTTCCGTCAATGTACTCTCCGCCGTTGTCGGATCTCAAACTTTTCAACTTCAAGCTTGTCTCATTCTTAACCAAAGTTTTCCACTTCTTGAAAACGGTGAACACATCGGACTTGTGCTTCATGAAGTAGACCCAAAGCTTTCTTGTTGAGTCGTCGATGAACGTTACATAGTAGTGTGACCCTCCGAGGGAAGCAACCGGGGCCGGTCCCCACACATCCGTGTGAACCAATTCTAACTTCTCGGTCTTCAACTCTCTCCTTCCATTTGAGAAACTAACTCGCCATTGTTTCCTAAGCACACAACTCTCGCACAAATGGTGGTCCACCGACTTAAGCTCGGAAATCTTTCCGTCTTTCACGAGAATCTTCATACCTTTCTCGCTCATGTGTCCGAGTCGATTGTGCCACAACTCGGACTTGTTGCCATTGTCCACGAGCGCGGCCTAGTCAGAACAACTTGTCGTCATGTAAAGGGTGCCGGTCTTATGGCCGCGGGCAACGACCAAAGCACCCTTTGCTACCTTCCACGCTCCACCTCCAAAGGTTATCGTGTGGCCTTCTCCGTTGAGTTGGCCCACCGAAATTAAGTTGCGCTTCGATTTCGACACATGTCAAACCTTCTTAATCTTCCACGTGCTTCCGTTTGGCATCTTTAAGGTGATGTCCCCGGTACCAACAATATCTAGTGGTATACCGTCGGCCAAATAGACTTTCCCGAGGTTCCCCGCAACGTAGTTCTCCATTTGCTCTTTGTTCGGAGCGGTGTGGAAAGACGCTCCCGAATCAAGCACCCAACTATCAATCGGGCTATCAACAGACAACAATAGCGCATCACCCTTATCCTCAACAACTCCACTGACCGGGTTATCGGCCGACAAGAATAACGCATCACCAACTTCTTCGGTAGCCGCATTTACGGCATCTTCTCTGTTGTCTTGTTTCTTCTTCGGAGCTCTACAATCTTTCCTCATGTGGCCCGTTTTACCATAATTCCAACACTCCATTTTTCGTCTGAATCTTAACTGACCTCTGCCATTTCTTGACTTTGATCTGCCCTTGTTCCGGTTGTGCCTCTTCTCGGTTCCTCTGCCTCTGTGTTCTACGTGCAACGCAGAACTCGACGATGCTTCCCCTGAATCGATTCTCCGAACTTCCTCTGCAAGAATATGATCTCTGACATCGTTGAACTTTAACTTGGCAGTACCCACGGAGTTACTAACCGCTGCCCTCATCGATTCCCAACTCGGTGGTAAAGACGCCAACAAAATTAGGGCACGGACTTCATCATCAGAATCTATTTCAACGGACGACAATTGATTGACTATGGTGTTGAACTCGTTCAAGTGATAGCTACAGACTCACTTTCTTCCATTCTCAAATAGAAAAGTTTCTTCATGAGAAATACCTTGTTGTTCGCCGAGGGTTTCTCGTACATATCGGAGAGAGCTTTCATCATGCTCGTCGTGGTCTTCTCCTTCGCCACGTTGTGCGCGACATTCCTCGACAACGTCAACCGCACAACTCCGAGCACTTTTCTGTCGAGAAGAGCCCATTCCGCCTCATCCATATCCTCTGGTTTCGAACCCAAAGGAAGATGAAGCTCTCTACCGTAAAGGTAGTCTTCGACTTGCATTCTCCAAAATGCGTAGTCCGAACCATCGAACTTCAAGCTTTGCCCTAACCCATCGTTTCCACCCATCGTCTTCTAGATCGCAACACAACCCGGTTGCTCTGATACCAGTTGTTAGGGAATAAGCACCGAATCCCCTTCAAACCGAAGACGAAATAATGGCAAGAAAGCAAAATAAAATGACACCGGAGATTATAGTGGTTCGCCCCCAATGCGGGAGGTACGTCCACTTGCCGCTTGCAAATATGATCCACTAGAATCTCCAACGGAGTTGTTCGAATACACCCTCGAGCTCTCACTCTTCCCTTGTGTTTACAAGTGTTTCTCACTATCTCTCTAATGGAGGAAGAAACTCACCAAACTCTCTACTTAGCCTTGGTCAAAGCTAGTCCAAGAAGACAACTTTCCCATCAAGAAAGTCTAAAAGCAACATAGAGGAAATACCAAAATTACCCCTAAGCTAATAAAGACTTTCTCAATTAAATTAGGCTTCACATATTATCAAAAAGTATTTTGTATAGAACTCGTCGATATACCACCAGTTTCTCACCGATAAGTAGCGATAATTGGTAAATAAAAATCATATAAGTTTATCTTTCGGTAAACCAGTTACCAAACGACGAACCAGGGACAACGGTTTATCTGTAAACCGGAATAAAAACGATAGTTTGAACCTTCCCTTCAATTATAAAATTCGCCCTAGGAGTTCTACTTCGGAGAGGAGAGTTTACCAAATTTGCCCAGGGGGCTTGATAGGATCCAATCTTAAAAACGTAAGCCAAAAAGCGTAAAGACTCAATCCAACGGGAATACCCCAATGAGATGAATTCCGGGATACTTTATTGCTATGACCAACAGTAATCAACGACGTCGTGCTCCTTCGAGAGTACGGCCCAGACTCTCCCGACGGGGAAGAGAGACTCTACTCGACTAAACAATAATACAAAAGCCAAAACTTAATAAAGCAATCAGCCAAATATAGGGGCTTTTAAATTAGAAAAAAAAAGGTACATAAAAATAATAAAGAGAATATTATTATCATCCATTTAGAATATTTTTCTTTTTCGCAAGTCGAGTACTTTACAAAGGGTCGTCGTAGCAGCTTCGGACAATTGAGTTTCACAACTCAACACAATCATCTCATGTTCATCTATAAAAATGGTATCTCTTTCCCTCAATTTCATTAAGAAAATGGACTGACACTGCAAAGCTAGGTTACTTGAGTTGCAAGCAACAAAAATCAAATTAGTTGAGAAAATGGATACGTACATATATTACTTGAGTCACAAGCAAGTGTCCTCTTTTATATGTCTTTGTTTCCCTTTCTCCAGCAGAATTGCAAAAAAAAAAATCCAATAATTAAACCAAGAAAAATTTAATAGTAATCAAAATGATGATCGTATCAAAATATCATAACAATAAATCTGAATATCTTGTAATTTTGCATAAAAGATAATATATCTATATACAGATATCAGCATGAAATAAGTGTATTGTCGAGTTAGAAAAGCGCCGAACATGTTCTTGGAAGCCGGTATTTTCCGTCTTCAATTAAATTGTTCTGATGTACACGAAACAAGACTGTAATTGTGTATGATCCTATAATTAAAACGATCCTGTTCTGCGAAGCTTGCATACCAGTTTCTTGTGCTGATCAAAATCCTGGAAAAAACATAAAAAGGAGAGCCACACGGTTAACCGACGACAACGACCCGTATTTACGTGCCAAAACACTTAAGTTATAAATATTCAATATGTTATGGTTTATACGACTCACAGCCTCTTCAAGGAGCTTTATGAACTTCTGTTTTTCTTCCTCAATCTGTTGTTCCAATGAAGCCACATAAGCCTGAAACTCAGCCACAAACGCCGTTTAATGAACAAATCAAGAGCAGCAGAATTCATGATTCACAATAAAGAACACGGACCCGTTCTCTTTCTCGAAAGCGCTCTGCACTTTCCCGGTTCTTCATCATTGTCACAGGGTTCCTTTTCTTGATCACCTTATCTGTCTTTCTCGGTTGCGCTTCGTTTACATTCATCTGCTGGGACGATGACGGACCGCCTGACTGGTGCGAAGAGCTTTGTGGCATCTCGGGATTCGATTGAATCTGCAGAGGACCTATCGAAGGGGAAAATGGTGGCAAACCCTCGTACCGGTATGAAGAACTTTGCCGCTGCATTGCATTGGTGGAGCTCGGCCGAATCTGTGAGGTACCGATCGAAGGCGCCGACAATGAGCTGGTAAATGGGAGCCAATTACTCTGTGGCTGCATCACTGAATCGGTCAAATCCAATCGCATTTCCGATGCATTGATCGAAGAGGGCAATGACAGACTACCAGATCGGTGCGAAGAACTTTGCAGCGGTACTGTATTTGTGGAGTTCAATCGCATCTGTGATGAAGAATCACCAAAATGGTAGGAAGAATTCCGCAACAGCACCGAACCGGTAGAATCTAATCCCATCTGTGATGCAGCGATCGAAGGGGACGGTGATGAACCGGTACATTGTTGCGAATAACTCTGCAGCGGAATAGTATCGGAAGAATCAAATCGCATCTGAGATGTGATTGATGAGAATCCGCCAAATTGGTGCTGAAACCTTTGAGGTGTCACCATATTGTTAGAATCAAATCGCATCTTTTTTGTGCCTATTGAAGGGGACGATGATGTGTGGGGAAAACTTTGAGGCGTCATCATATTTTTAGAATCAAATCGCATCGGTGTTGTACCGATCGAAGGGGACAATGAACCGGTTAGTTGGTGCAAATAATTCTGCAGCGGCATTGTATCGGTAGAATCAAATTGCATCTGAGATGTATTGATTGATGGCGATCCACGAAATTGGTGCGGAAAACCTTGAGGCGTCGCCATGTTGTTAGAATCAAATCGCATCTGTGTTGCGCCGATCAAAGGGTACGACGATGAAACGGTATATTGGTGCGAATAACTCTGCAGAGGCATTGTATCGGTAGAATCAAATCGCATCTGAGATGAATTGACTGATGGCGATCCGCTAAATTGGTGTGAAAAACTTTGCAGCATGACCGAATTATTAGAATCTGATCGCATTTGTGATGTACCGTATGAAGGGGGCGATGTAGGACGGCCCAATAGGTCCAGATAGTACTGCGTTTTATTATCGAAGAAATCAGATCCCGTCTGCGATGCACCGATCGAAGGGGACGATGACGAACCACCAAACTGATGCGAATAACTCGGCGCCATCACCACGTCGTTGCAATCTAATCGCATTAGTGATTCACTGATCGAAAGGGACGATGACAAAGCGGCCGACAGGTCAAGATAGTTCTGCGTTCGATAATCCAAAGAATCAAATCCCGTCTGCGATGCACTGATCGAAGGGGACGATGTCAAACCACCAAATTGGTCCGTAAACCTCTCTGCATCTGCGATGTCCCGATGGAAGGGGACGACGATGAACTGCCAAATATGTGAGAATTACTTTGTGGCATCACCGTGTTACTGGAATCAAATCGCCTCACCTCAGTAAATTGGTGCGAAGAGCTCGCCGTCGGTACCGTAGGCTCAGCAAAACGAATCACTTGTGCAAGAAATTCTTCGAGTGTCATCTCTCCTAGACGCAACAACACTCTGAAATCCTCTTTACACCTCGCTAATCCGATCTCTCGCCACAGTTGGTCCACGGTTTTCCCACGCAAAGCCATAGCCACAGTGAGACCAGTCTGTCTTTGGCTCAAGGGTGACGCAGAAATCATGGCAAAGGGAGAAGCTCTGTCTTCACAATCGTGAACGTTCCGCAGAAGCTCCAGGAGATCCATGAATGCGACGGTTTTTCTCGGTTCGTCAGCAGCGAGCTGAGCTGGGAGAAAGTCAAACTGTACAACGTCTTCTTGAACATATTTGGTGTGTGCCTTGCGCTACACGCAAACAAGGGTTTAACGGTAATGAGTGGGACGTTGGTATGGGATGAGGAGCTTTGTGTAACGCGAAACCGAGACATGAAAGTTTGAGACAATAAAGATTGGATCTTGATTAAGTCTTGATTCGTTCTGGTTCATGGAAATGACAATGAAGAACAAAGACTAACCTGGGAACGAAGAAGAAGACCGAACTCTCTGGCTTTTGATTTGTGATGAGAGCAAGTTCAGAGAGTAATTTGTGAATAAGAGTATCATTACATTCAATGTTTTAAAGGAGAGTAGTGGCAAAAGTAACTCAAAATTCAACAAATATAGCCCGTAGCGGACTCAAGATTTTCATGCAATTCAATAATGTTTATTAAAAAAAATACCCAAATCAACAAATGTTTTAAAGTTTTTCGCACCAATAATTCGGTGGTACTACAAAGTTTTTCGCACTAATAATTTGGTTCAATCTATATTATTTTGATAAAATTTTAGATGCATCGCTAAGTCGTTGACGTGTGACATATATCTCTTCGGTCGATCGAGAGAGAGAGGGTAGATTCTGTTAACTGCTCATCCAAAAGTATGTTCAATGATCAATGGACAAAGTGAACAGAATTTTAGAGAGAAGTAAAATAGTGAACGCTTAAAATTTTCACGATGAAAAATACAAAAATTAAGTTTATGCAGCTAAGAAAATAAAACATTAGATATGTATGCAGCTAGTAACACTTGATTTATTTATAGGATAATTTCTTTATACTCTATTTTCAATTTTTATTGAAATATACTATTTAAAAAAAAAAAATCAATCCCCTCGAAAATTTCATTTTCATACCCACTTATCATAATTTGTTCGTATATTTTCTAAAAATAATAATTGTCAATTGTCAATTTTATGGATTTTAAATTTTGTAAGAAATCAACTTAAATTTATAAACACATAAATTAGTTTCAAGATACATTTAGAGGGTATATATTGGTTTATAGAAATTAGAAAGGGTAATTTATAGAGGTTATCATGCTCTCAAAATCAAATAGTGCGAAAAAAATTATAGTTTATTATAAATTAGAAGGCAAAATAGTTGAATAAACATTAGCTATTAAAATAAAAAGAGTGTGAGATGTTCTCAGATTTTAATAGTTCGGAATAAATACCTCAAAGTTATAAATTTGTGTTTTCAATTGATTCCTCCTATCTGTTTTCATTAACATCAAGTATTTACACTTGCATATATGCTTCAAATTATTTTTTTATTCTCACATTTGAAAATTAACAGCAATCTTAATTTGAGAGAGATAGTAACAAGCAATTTATTATATATTTTTTTTCCTTCTTAAATTGACATTTTCAGTATACTAAGAATCGGTGATAGCAACTCCGATATCATAGTTCGGTGACCAACTCAGATGGTTAAGTTGGCCACCCTGATATCGGTAACCAACTTCGATAACTACGTTTGGCAAATCATGGAACGGCCGCACCCGGGCAAAAAGAACAATATGGTCAGCTAGTGATTTCTTCTCAACGCCCACATGTTCGGTCTTATCCACAGACACGATTGACACAACTTAGGGTATACAAATCATTTTTAAAGTATCTTCATGTGTGTTTAAGTGAATTTTCTCTGATCAAAATGTGGTAACATTCTAGCTGAATAATTATGTCATAAGAACATATATAATTTGTTTGTGTTATATTTTACTACTCTCTACTTATTTCTGAATAGGAGCAAAACTTTGGATTTCTAATCCGGTTTCAAGACAGTCCAATTTCAGTTCCGGCCCAAAAACCGTACATTTCAGCCTAGAAAAGAAAAAAAAATGGAACCAAATTCGGCCCGTTCTCGGTTCAAACTTTATAGTGAGAAAATCAGTAAGCTAGTGTTTTCAATTTTAAATTTTTTACACCCCTGGTTCATGACATTTACGGCTTAAATAAGAAATAAATCAATATTGCTAGTTTTTGAAATTCTATGACAATGGATGTGAAGTCTTTTTAATGCCCAGCTTTTATAAAAGTTTATTTATATTTATTAATTTATTATATTTTATATATAATTTAATCATTCGACTTCTGTATTACCTTTTGCTTCTGTCCGTTCCGTTCCGGTTCATAAAATCGAGTTTAGGCGAGCCCGGTTCTCGGGGCAAAACCGAAGTTCAGTGCCACAACTTCCGCCCCTAAGTTTTTAAAACCAAACACGGACATGCGTTTGATATCAACCACATACACTACCTCATTCTCAATTACCAAAGAGAATATATTAAACTACCAATGATAGAGAGAAGAAACACACTCACTGCCAAACCCTCTAATTTCTAAATCGATAAGAGCGGGTTGAAGAACGCGTTCGAAGGCTAGCGAGGCAGGTACGGTTGCTTTGCACCGTGTTGAGGCATGTACGAAGCAGCAGGGGAAAGCTGAGTCTGCTGTGCGCTCTGATAAGCACCGACACCTTGGAAACCGGCTTGAGTCCCGAAACTGCCCATCCAATTAGGGTTCATGGCACTAACACCTGGTTGAAGACCGAATTCGCTACCGATCCCCGTGCCGGAGGAAGATCCAACCCTGTCATGCATCAAAGGGAACTTTTTGAGATGAAATCATCCTTGTTTTAATCCACTAGAAAGCTAGTCACATTGTAGAGAGACAACCGAAAAAACGAAGAAAAAAAATCTCAGTTTTAAGATTGAAGATCAAATTTCCAATTACCGGGGATTTTGTTCTTAGCTCGACCTGCAATCCAAGAGGGTAAATAATGAAAAATAAGCTGACACGTGAGTACTACATCGATTGAAATTGACGAGGGACGATAAACACTAGAACTGAAATTGACCGTAGAATTGCACGGATTGGAAACTTTGTATACTAGGGAGCGGTTTCAGAAAGAAACTCCGTGATTCTTCGAAAATCGGAACACAAAATTGTAGCTAACGAACGTATAAATGTAAAATTCAACACAGCAATAGTGAAGATTATGTTCTAACATCCTAGCACATATTCATATATTCAACATAACTAGTAATGGAGCACGAAATCGCAACTTACTTCATGTTCATCACCGGAGAAACGCCCCCAGAGAACATGCCTGGTGAATACCCCATGCCCAGAAGCGGATTCATACCGAGAGCCGGATTCTGCCCCATGAAAACTGCCCCTGGGTTCAACATCGGCATAGCCATCGGACCGGGACCGGCGATGGTAGCGCTCATCACCTCCGTCGCAGCAACCGCCGGAGATGAGCCTCTCTTGCTCTTGATCGCCGCCACCGAGCACTGCAGCTGAGCCCCATCGAAAACCTTGATCGGTTCCGCCAGAGCCCTCCTCAACCCCTCAGGCGTCTTGTAGACAAACATCGCGAACCCCCGGAATTTCCCGGTCGCCTTCTCCATCCCCAACGGCCCATCCTCTATCTCCCCGAACGCCGCGAAATACTTCCGGAGCCGCTCGGGTCTCACATGGGAGCCCACATTGCCCACGTAAAGCTTCCTCTCGGAACCAGTGGACTCCGGATTGGCTGGACCGGCCGTCGAAGGGGGCACAGGCCCCGCCGCGGCCAGCTGGCACAGCATCGACCGTCCACCAATCATCTTCTGCGGCCGGCGGAGGCATTTCCGGGCTCCAGCCCGGTCGGCGAAGAGGATGAAGCCGTAGCCCTTGGACCGCCCGGTCGCCTTGTCGGAGACGACCTTGCAGTCCTCGATGGCGCCGTACTGCGCGAAGGCCGGGGCTAGGGTTTCGGTGGTGGTGTCCCAGCTGAGGCCATGAACGAAGATCTTGCGGTGGATGGGGTCGCGCTCGGCGGACTTGACGAATCCGGCGAGGAGCGCGGGGTTCTCCGCCGCGGCTTCGCGGAGGAGGGCGATGAGCTGGTCCTTGCCGAGGGGCTCGAGGAGGGCTTTCATGGAAACCTCGTCGTCTTCGGATTCCGATTCGGACTCTTCTTCTTCTCCTTCCTCCTCCTCTTCTTCTTCTTCTTCTTCTTCTTCTTCTTCTTCTTCTTCTTCTTCTTCTTCTTCTTCTTCTTCTTCTTCTTCTTCTTCTTCTTCTTCTTCTCCTTCCTCCTCCTCTTCTTCTTCTTCTTCTTCTTCTTCTTCTTCTTCTTCTTCTTCTTCTTCTTCTGATTCGTCAGCACTGGTGGAGTCGTGTTCCGCCTCCAGTGGTGGGGTGGGTTTAGGCTTGGAAGAAGATTCCATGGCGGCGGAGGAGAGAGGCTTTGGCTTCCTCGCCATTGATGAATGAAATGAAGCACTGACTGACTGACTGTGCGCGCGCGAAGGAGATGAAACGAGACAAAGAGCTTTCTTTGATGAAGATGTCAATATTCGATGAATAAATCATTTTCAATTGAATTATATTTTTTTAATCTATTTTTATTACGCTCTTCTGTTAATGTTGGATAAATTAAAAAATTTGGTAAGATACTAAAATTCTTAAATCTTTTCTTATTATTAATTTATGGTCATATATTGTATCGATGTTCAAATGGCCGATGCCGATTATTAATCTGCTTTGATGGATGATTCTCGATAAATTGAAAGTTAAAAAAAAAAAAACAATTAATATTAGGTTCCATTCAATTTTATAAAGAGAAATGACTCTTAGTAGCCAAATTGAAACGTTTGATTAGCCAAATAGCCAACCTTTTTTTTTTCTTTGCAAAATAGCGAAATTGATGAGGTGGCTATTTAATAACATATTTTATACCTATAATACCCTTTTAACATATTAACGTGTATTAACTAAGTTAATTTTTCTTAAAAATAAGAACATTTACTTGTGTTTACAGAAAATCTATATTAACGTGTATTAACTGAGTTAATTTGTTTAAAAATAAAAAATCGTGATTAAAATTTTAACAAAAATTTAATTTATTTTTAAACAAATTAACTCAGTTAATATAGTTAATACATGTTAATACACGTTAATACAAGGGTAATACGGTCTTTCGTGATTTATTAATGTGGTTGATTGGCTATTTGATAATATTAATCAAAAGGTTGGCTATTTTGCAAAATAGTTTTTCTAGTTTGGCTATATGGCTATAGAGCCCTTTTATAAATTATTTGATAACCGAGGGTTTATTGATACGGTTGCC
Source organism: Parietaria judaica (assembly GCA_954871525.1). Taxonomy (NCBI): domain Eukaryota; kingdom Viridiplantae; phylum Streptophyta; class Magnoliopsida; order Rosales; family Urticaceae; genus Parietaria; species Parietaria judaica. The sequence goes on along the minus strand of OX940860.1, from coordinate 25,506,514 downwards.
CACCTAAACAGTTGTCGACTATATGAATTTAGTTTGAATCCGATTTTTTTTTTTAATAAAAGTTAATCTCATGCGGTAGTTGACTGTTTCCTCAATAATCTTTTATTACTATTTGATGGGTTTAAACCCAATGCCTTTGAAATTTAGTTCGAGACGCTTTTAAATAATATTATTTTTACTATGTTCATAGACCCATCGGTTATATAATCATAAAATTAAGTTGGTTCAATCAATTGTTTTTAAATTTATTTATATACTTATTAATTTAATATTTTGAATAAATAATTTTATTGACTAAAATTATGTCATCTAATAAAAAGATATGTTAATAATGTCACACAGACTAGACTAATATTATTAACGGTAAGAAGCACTAAGATTACAAATATATGCAATGACTTTGTAACAACGTCGTTAATTTTAAATAAGAGTTAATGACGGTGAAAATCCTTAAAGTTTGGTCAAAGAATTCCTCATGTATCCAAAGTTTAAAAGTGGTGGCAAAAATACTCAAAGTCGCATTTGAGGAGTTGACCACTCCATTCTCGTAACGTCGTTAACTTACCCGTTAACTCTGGCCATGTGGACAAACGTGGGTTGCTCACATAACAATTTTTGCCGCGTGGACGAGCCCACATCAGCCTCGTTTACAACAAAATAACAAATTAAACCCCTAATTAATACTATAATACAACTAATTAACCCTCTAATGATTACACTTAACAAAACAGATTTGTCCACGTGGCCAGAATTAATAGGTAAGTTAACGGCGAGAATAGAGTGTTCAACTATCCAAATGCAATTTTGAGTATTTTTACCACAACTTTTAAACTTTGGGTACACGAGAGGTTCTTTGACCAAACTTTGAGTATTTTTGCCATCATTAACCCTTTAAATAATTATCTTATTGTGACCATTTATGTGCACAACATTTCGGTATTTTTCAACCGCCCAAAATAAATCTAGAATTAAAATACGGAACTGTAAATGACGAAAAAGAACTGACGCCATTATCAGGATAGCCGTTCCCTTGGGGGGCAAAACCGTCACTTCGTGTTTATTAAATAGCCCAAAAATCTCACCTATATTTGTTTCGGTTCTTCTGGCCAACAAGTGCGAACAAAGAAACGAACCTGCAAAGAGAAACGCATCTCGAGACCAAACCCTAACCCTAATTCCCGAATCCCACCGCCATGGCCAAGAAGAGGAAGATCCGACCCTCCGAGGCCGAACCCGCCAAAGCCACGGATCCCACGCCGGAGCAGACGCAGCAAGTTGCGCCGCCGCCGGTGGCGGAGGAGGAAGAAATTCAGACCATCCCTATCGAAAATGAAGACCAACATCCTGCGGAAATGGCCGTCGACGACGCCAATCAAGTAGAAGAAGGCGCTGGAGAGGAAGAGGTAGAGGTAGAGGAAGAGGATGAGGAAGAAGAGGAATTTGAGCAAGAGCAGGTCAATGGCGAAACCCTAGCTCAAAATGGGGGAGGCGGAGAGGCCGAGGAGGAGGAAGAGGACGACGAGCCTGTGGAGAAGCTTCTGGAGCCGTTCTCGAGAGAGCAGCTCCTCGTTCTGGTGAAGCAGGCGGTGGAGAAGCACCCGACCTTCGCTGCCAACGTCCGGAACCTGGCCGATGCCGATCCCGCGCACCGCAAGATCTTCGTGCACGGCCTCGGCTGGGACACGACCGCCGAGACCCTGATCTCAGAGTTCGGAAAGTACGGGGAGATCGAGGATTGCAAGGCCGTTACTGATCGCGTGTCCGGGAAGTCTAAGGGTTACGCGTTCATCCTATTCAAGCGCCGTGCAGGAGCCCGGCGGGCGCTCCGCGAGCCGCAAAAGCTGATCGGAAACCGAACCACGTCGTCACAGCTGGCCTCTGCCGGGCCGGTGCCGGCGCCTCCACCGGTGGCAGGAGCGTCAACGGGGCCTCCGGTGTCGGAGTACACACAGCGGAAGATCTTTGTGAGCAATGTCTCCGCCGATGTCGACCCTGCGAGGCTTCTGGAGTTCTTTAGGCAGTTCGGTGAGATCGAGGAGGGTCCTCTTGGGCTCGACCGGCACACAGGGAAGCCAAAAGGATTCGCTCTGTTTGTGTACAAAACCGCCGAAGGCGCAAGGAAGGCGCTCGAGGAGCCTCACAAGACCTTCGAGGGGTTGACCCTGCATTGCCAGAAAGCGATAGATGGCCCGAAAACGGGCAAGCAACACCACCAGGGACAGCATCACCATCACCAGCAGCACCACAACCAGAGCCGGCCTCACCAGCAGTTCCATCAGAGGAAGGACAAGAGTAGGTACTCGGGCGGTCCCGGGCACCTTATGGCGCCATCGGCTCCAGCACGGGCTCCGTCGGGGTACAACCCCGGAGTGGCCCCTGGGCCGCAGCTGAACCCGATGCTGGGACAGGCGTTGACGGCGCTGCTGGCCACGCAAGGAGCGGGACTGGGGATCAACAATCTGCTGGGAGGGCTCGGTGGTGCTCCGGCGAATCAGCCCGGGGCGCCGGCGAACCAGTATGGGAATCAAGCGGCCGGAGGGTATGGGACCCAGCCAGCGATGCAGGGCTACCAGAATCCGCAGATGGGGCAGGGCGGTGCGAGGCCTCATCATCCCGGCCCGGGTGCACCGTACATGGGTCATTAGGTGAGTAAAGTATTAAGTACTCTCTACTTATCATTTTTTAATGATTTCATTGCTAATTAGTAATTACCATAATTGTGGCTTTGTTTCTTCGTGTATGCTCATTGGTGGCTTTGTTTGCCTTTATGGATCGATAAAGCCTTGTAGGTTTTACCTGAATCCTTGTTTTTGTTTTTATGCTGGTTTGAGTCATTCTTTTCATCTGGGCATTATAGAAGTACGAGGTTCAGTTTCAGTAACCTGTTTGATTACCTTAAAATATTTAGCACTCTTGTGTTTCTGAACCTTATATTTGCTATTTATGATTTGATTTTTTTACTTGTATTATTTTTAACTAAGCTGGCAATTTGTGTCACTTTGTTGCGTATATAAGCATGCTTAAGATGTACATTTTTTTTCCACATAAATTGCTTCCATGAAATTGATTATGCATGTTTTCGTAATGCTATAAATTAAATTCAGCATGTTTTAATCGAGAAGCGTTGGCTCGTGTATTTTGCCTTTGTCTTGGTTAGACTGGAACCATTATTCAAGGCCATTATCTTTTTAAAATTAGTACTTCTTTTGTAACTTTTGGTATTTATTTACTCTTTAGGATTATTAAAATCATATCCATCATCACAGGTATTTGATACTCGGGTTTTATGATGTTTTATTCTGTATCTTTCAGCGAATTTGTGGTTTAAATTAAATACTTAAATTTGAAAATGGTCTTTTTTATGCCTATGATTCATTGTGCAGATCTCGCATAGATGCTTTTAGTTTTGGACTCTGCTGATTCTTCTGAAGTTCAAGGCACTCTTGCAAACCATCATTTTATTTGTACTAAAACGCAACAACTATTTGCCTGCTCAAAAGACCAGTTTCCTAAACTGTATTTTTCTTATTTTTAGTCATTTTCTCCGAGCACACATTTTCGAAACGTTTGTAGTAACTTTTTAGTTCTGCTATTGTCTTTCTTGAAAAAGTGTTGGGAGCAGGTAGTATTTTAAGTGTGAGAACTGAGAACTCTTTCTGAATGGTTTTAATTTATGATTAAAAAAACTGCTATAAGTACTTCCATTTTTCTTTCCGTTTCTTTTCCGGATGTGTTTCCATTATTTATTAAAGGGGCCTGTTTAATTTGTGCTCTTCTTTGTTCTGTACTTGGTAGACAATATCGTGGAATAACTCGTAGATTTTATGTTCTGTCCGTAAATTCAGCATTTATATTGTGATTTTCGGATTGCGATATGTGGCTACTATCAATGTTAGGTTTATTTGTTCTCGTTGATGGCAGTTGCTTCGTAGAACGAGCATTTATCAAGACGATGGCTGCATTTGTCATTGAAGGTTATGCATTCTAACTCTTCCTCTCTCATCTCCTCTCTCCTTCTAATGGTAACATTCTAACTCGTATAAGTGTGTAACTTGATCTGCAAGGAAGTATTTGTTATTAACTCGTTATGTCTTTTGTGAGACGACGGGCAATAATTAATTAATTATTTTTGTTTAAATTTCATATGAGAATTTTCTTTTAATAAAGTTTTCATCGTTTTAAAAACTAAGACGGAAGAGGAGAGTGGAATCTCTTATTCCTTTTTTAATATTTGGTTTTTTATTTCGAGCTTTCTGTGCGTGTACGGTGTGGCTCGACTTTCCAATTGATGTTAATTTGTTATCCAACCGTACCATCTGAGAACTTTTTTTATATTAGATTTTTCGTGGTTTCGAACACAATTTCCTGCAGATAAATTATACAAAAGAAAAGAAGATTAATTGGTTCTTGTTTTATATTTGGTTTTCTACTTTGTGCTTTTCACGTATTTATTACGAAGTTTCTTGCATATGGCATCCATTTTTCCAATAAAAGGTGGTGTTGATTTGATTCATTTTGTGGTATCATACTTCATATGAGCAGTGTTTTGATTAGAGAAACAAGGCGAAAGATAAGCAAAATCTTTTATTCTTTTCGATTGTTTTTTTTAATCTTATTTGAGCTTCCATTTCTTTATTATTATTATTTTTTGTGATATCATACTTCATATGGTATCATACTCCATATGAGCAGTGTCTTGATTAGAGACATAAAAAAACCGAAATCTTTTGTGCTTTATTAATAATATTTTATTTTAAGCTTCCTGTGCTATAAAAACGTTCCGTACCTTTGGCCTCCAGTTTTTAATTGAAGGTTTGGTCCATTCGAACAATAGAACTATTGAGAAATGACAAGTGCTTTCAGCTAAGGCACTTGTTATATATGTAATGTAGATGTGTGTGTGTATCAATCAACCACTGATCTGGCTCTTATAAAGGCATGAGAACCTTGGAGATTACAGGATCTGCGTTTACCGGCAGGCGAGTCGTCCTCTTCCTGTCTGGAGGTAAGAACTTAGAAGCTCGTTTTCTTGTATGGCTGTTGTTTTAGAAGAGTGCTATGTTTCTTTACGGTATACATTGTTTTACTTTTGTTCATAATATTGATGGGTTTTCCTAGAATCGGGAAAGCCATATTCCGAAATTAAATAATGTCATAGGCGTGGTTTGATTTGCTTGGCGTTTATTTTCCCCGTGCGTCGTGAATTCTAGTTCACAACTGTTTTCAATTTTATAAATTGAGGATTGTTTACCTTATAACGATGATTGGAAATTGTTGCCGGTCCGGTGGAGCTATTCGTCATATGATTTTTTGGAAATATCTAAAGTTTCTGAGCTATTTTTTTTTAGCTAATTTAAAAGCTGGTTTATCTTATTTGACAAGATTATGAAGGAAAGATATAATTTTATCAATTATATGAATACATTCTATCAAAACATCTTTGATTTTCAGTAGTAAAATAATATTTTCTGTGTAGATTCCTTTATCTTGCCATCCGACCTTAACGGATGAAATAGCCTTTTTATTGAAGTAAATCGAATCCTTCGATTCAGGCTTGGCCCAATAATTTTATGGACCTATAACATATCAAGTATGTTTAAATTGTTACGATATTTTTTTATATTGAGCGATCGTAGAAAATGGGAGGTTTTTTTTTTTTATATATAAAAAAAATTAATTTTTTTTATTATAGTGTCATGGGATCATGTTATTTTGAAATATTAGAACAAATAATTTGTTGCAACACTTTAAACACGCAATAATAAAAAACCAAAATTGGACATCTGGTCTGTTTCTCGATCGCTCTTCCCCCGGCCTCTACCTCGGTGATCGGCTGCTTCTATACCGTCTTTTCTCTCTTTCAAATTATTTATTATTTTTCGTCATTCGGAAAGCAAAAGGTTAGAAGGGACTTGTGTAATTTTGTCCATGAAACGTCCAGAATAATTTCAACATTGCAAGAAATTGTGCAGATTAAACGAAGAGAGATTCACGGCGACATAACATAATGGAGGTGACGGTCGAAGTCAAGCTCTGTATTCCTTTTTTTTTTTATATATACAAATGTATGAAATGTAATGAACATTTAAGAAATAAATGAACAAAATCCAAGTTCAAATCCTTATGAAGCTAAGTATGTAGTATAGAAAGATGGTAGAAATGACAAATAAATAAGTCGATGAAAAAAGTGCCAACATTTCATAATAAGAACTCGTACCCTTATATGGCCCCACATAAATGAAGGAAAAGAAGTGATGTTTGTAAATGCATTTTTCAACTTTATTTATTTGGGATAGGGAATCTTTTATTTTTATATAATTTTATGTATTTGGGATAGGGAATTTTGTCTTTATATATTTTATATTTTAGTAAAATCATACTCTTTATTTTACAAAAAAAAATATTTATATTTTTTGAAGTAGTTTCACACTTCACTTTTATACTCTCCCACCATTTTAATTCTTGATGATTTATATCTCTGTTTATTTATTATCTCAGTGTTTTAGTTTTATTTTGATAAAAAAATACGTCATATATATTCTCAAAATAAAATTTTAAAAATCATTTATAAATTATAGGAATTTTTATTTAAAAAAAACTAATTAAACATTATAATCATAAAAAGTGATTTAGTCAAATTAAATTTTAGAGGTCATATTTTGAATGTTTTAAAATAAAAAGGTTAGGTAAATTTCTCTAGGAGATATTTATGGTAGAAGTATCCATATGTTACTAAGATCGTTATTTTTTTTTTTATTCTCTTTTTTTTTTTTTGGTTGGAGAAAATATTCTTAATGTAAAAACAAAACAAGTATTTTTTTTGCCGTTTCCAATGAACAAATACAGTTTTTATATATTGAGTATATTTATAAAGAAAATGTTTTTTTGCCGTAAAAATCATAAATAGTAATAATAGTTTAGGTACAGCCTGCAAGGTCTGGTGGTGGGTCATTAATATATCTTATCAGCTCCATTTTTTTTTTTATAAATACTTTATTAACTCTAATTTCTATCTTTAGTAATGAGGAAATGACTATTCGCCTAACTCTGGATCATTGGTAAAGTACCTTCTCTATCAAAAGGACATATTGGTCATTTTCTAGGCTGTGCTTATCCTTCAATAGCATTTATGATTAATATTTTTTTTTAGTGAATTACAATATTTCAATCAAGTCTCATTTCTTAAATGCATACCCTTCTAATTGAAATAAGGTCAACTTTGTGATGGAAAATTACAAATTAAAGAAACATTAATCGTAATTCACTAATTCATATAACATTCTCAATCGAACTATAAACTGATTTTCAGAAGGAAAAATAAATAAATAGCAATTGGAGGTTTATGAATAAAGATTAGAATTACAATTATACTTTTCAAAATACTCCATTAGTATAATTTATATATAGTTACTTTATAAAACTCATCAATGAACCCGTAAATTAGAATCATCGAGGACGACATTTACAACACTAGTCGAAAGCAAAGTAAAAGTTTTTAGTTGGGTAATACAAGATTTCGTATGGCCTAACCTTATAGACATGAAAAGTTCTTAAACGACACGAAAGCAAGCCACGATTGTTTATACTTGTTTTCAAGGTGCACCAACCCCTCATGATCATAAGGAGCTATTTGCAGGCCAAAAACTCTACTCAAATTCTACTTAATTGGAGCCATATATATATATATATTACTCTCTTTTCTTTTCTTTTTTTCTCTTTCCAATGACATATACCATGGATTTTGGAAACTTCATCTATTCTTAATGACGGTAAAAGTGCCATTGAGATTTAGATACTTAACCTCGTTAAGAATATATAAACTTCTCAAAATTCACAGTAAAACACTACTTAGATACATGCGTCATGATTATTATTATTATTTTTTTATAAAAATAACGTCATTTAATTAAATACAATTTAGATATATATGCTATTATTACCGGAATTCCAAAAACAAAAATGAATATATTAACGACGAGAACTACTTGTCGTTTTGGTCCTTTTGGTACTGCCTTGTCGTACGTGTGCTTTAGAATCCAACCAAACTTGTATACTTACAGTTGTCCAAACTCAAGTACTCAACTAGGGTTCCAACATTCACTGATTCACATTCATATTTATATATATATATATATATATATATAATGAATATTCACACTTTCTCAATTAGATATAAAACAGATTGATATCCACTTACTTTCTTAACTAGTAAATAAATGGCCATTAAAAACATATCAAATAATTAATTATCATAATAATTGATTCACATCTTAGAAAGAGACTCTCTCTCTCTCCTTCAACTGTCAACCACTTTCTCTCTCTTCACTCCTAAAACCCTAGTCCTCCGCTTTCTCTCTCTCCTATCGCCCGCCATGATCACCCGCCAAATCCCCCATTTCCTCGCCTGACCAACCAGCCTCTCTCTCCGATTCTCCGCGCCTCGCTTCGACCCCTTTCTTCTGTGCGAAGACCTCGTCCTTTTTGTCGCTTCTCCGTTTGGCTGGGGTTCTCGCGAGATCGGAGCTCGGGGCAGCAATGGTGGTGCCCGAGAACGACTCCGGAGACGACGGAAGGGACTTCTCCGCCGGCGGCGGCCCGAAGTCGCCGTGGAAGACCCCGGCGGCGGCCGACGCGCCGGTGATGGGAGCCGAGGCTTGGCCGGCTCTCGGCGATGCTCAGAAGCTGAAGAGCGATCCGGACGCTGCGAGACCGCCGCCGCCGCAGGCGGCGAATGCTGGGCCGCATCACGTCGGAGCGCCGCCGCAGCCTCGGCCGGCGACCGTGCAGGTTCGTTTGTGAATGTGTCTGGATTGAGTCAAACATGTCAATGGTGATTCGTGGATTGAAAAATTGATGAACGATAAGCTTACTTTGATTAAATGTCGCTTCGTTAAACTTTAAGCCTTGAGATTTGACAGAAATGATGAACTCCGTTTTTGGAGTTTTGGAGGCGAATCCTTTGATTTCTGCGCTCTGTTCTCTGCTTGCTTCTGTGTTTAGATTCGATTTTAGCCCGTGAATCTTTAATAACATGTTCCTGTTCTGTTATGTGTTTGACATTTTAGTAATAATCAAAGAGATTCATGTCGATTACATAAGCATGTTTCGGAAATGAGAGAAGATTTTTCGCTAAGTTCACATTTTTCTCCCCTTACCTAGTCAGGAAAATAGAGAAAAATCGAAATTGTATAATCTGTACTAGAGCAAGTCATTGTGTTCTTAACATAAACAACTGTGTTTTGTTTTTGGGTCGTTCAGGGTTCAGTTGGGAATCAAAAGTCGTTCGGCTCGGGAAACACGAATCATTCTCACCGGCATCAAGCTTATCGGCATCAAAGATCGGGGCCAAAGAGCAACCCAAATGGTCATCCTCCGTATTCCGGACACCCGCCTTATCATCAACCACAGCAGTTGCAGCACGTGAATCCCGCTATGGTGCCCCAACCACATATGGGAATGCCCGGATATCAATACCCGCCGTTCTCTGAAACTCATTTGGCTTCCGATGGACTGGTGCAAGGATTTGCTCCACCGCCACCTCATCGGGACCCGAATGTTTATATGGTGAACTTTCCTGCTCGGAGGCCGAGCGCGCACGAATATGCAGGCCAATGGAATCATAACTGGCACCATCAACCAGCGTTTGGTCAAAGAGAAAACATTGCCATGCAACCGGGTGTGGGACCAAGGCCTTTCATTAGACCTCACTATTATAATCCAGGTCCCGGGTTCATGGTTGGACCAGGCTTTCCTGGTAAGAAGAGTCAGTGAATGTCGAGGATTATGTTTCTACTGTTTACAAAAAAAAAATATCAACTTTTTTTTTTTAACCCCAGTATCTCTGTAAGCTGTAAAATAAACGGTTTTTTTCGATCTAGTACAGATTACCTGTTTCCACTTTCAATGAAAGTATATATATGTAAATATAATCGGACCTGTTATTTGATTTCAACATGTTATTTTCTGATTAACCCCTATTTTGTAAAATGACAATATTTACCGGTTTTTATTTATGAAAAAAAAAACCCGGAAAGCCTGTACCGGTATTAAAAATGCCAGAAAAATAAATGGTATCCGGTATAGCTTTCCCTCTATCTTGTAGAGAAATCATCTCGTGGTTTTGAAAAGGAAACATTTTTACATTGTTTTTGTTTGTTTGTCGTGTAGGGCCTCCGGTATGCTATGTAGTGCCTTCTCAAGGTGCAATCAGAGGATCTCCATATGTTGTTCAGTATCCAGTTAGTCCCGTAAGTCCTGTTAGTCCCGGAACTCCGGTGGCACCCCAAGAGACCCTCAGTTTAAGGGATAGACTGGTGAAACAAATCGAATTTTACTTCAGGTAATCTTTCTTCTTTATGCTTATTTTACAAGACATGGAAATTTTATTATTCATCATCTCCATATCTTTGTTTTGGCAGTGATGAGAATTTGCAAAAAGACGGCCACCTAAAATCGTTGATGGACGGCCAAGGATGGGTTTCAATAAAGCATATTGCTGACTTCAAAAGGGTATATCCAAATATATTAATTCATTGTAATACATGATTTACAAAAAAAAAAAAGTATGTCTTTTTGAATATATTAAATGTTCCATATCTAGTTTATCTATTGATAAGTATCTTATTGTACTTGGTAAATTGCCCTGTTATATATGCGTATTATTCTGTGCAGGTGAAGCTAATGTGCACCGACGTGCAGTTCATCCTTGATGCATTACAGGCTTCAACAAGTGTAGAAGTACAGGTAATTCCACCCATGAAATGTTGTTGATGCATTGTGGATAACTACGTTTACGATTATTTTAAAAAAATTGTGCCAAGAAAATTGGTATAGTGTCTAAGAAACGTCTCTTTTAAAAATTGGCATCTGATGACTAGAGGATCATTTTTCCTTGGTTTTATTTTTCACACTTTTTCCTTCCATCAATAACTTCATATTGGCATTCTTTATATTTAGGATGACATGTTGCGGAGACGCGATAAGTGGCCAATGTATGTTAAAGCTTCTGTAGATCCGGCATTGATATCAGAAACTGAGAATACTGTGGGTGAACCTTTACAGAAGGCTGTTTCTGATGATGCTGATGCCAATGACATGAACATTAAAACGGATTCCCTCAAAGAAAACATTGGGTCATTACCCAATGAAGACAAGCCAGAGCCTTTCTTGTCAAACTACGTAGAAAATAATCCTAGTGGTGGTCTGGTAAATGGTGGGTCTTCGGTATTTATCAGAGGCGATGGGGATTCAAGTGGGAAAGTAAAATACGAATCAAATAGATACGCTAAAGAAGGAAGAAGTAATTTCGGTAGTTCTAAAGGCAAAAAGAATCTACCTGAAGTGGCTGTCAGCAATCTCGATGACCTGACTAATGATTTTGGTAACACATTTATGCTTGATGAAGAACTGGAGCTTGAACATAGAAAAACAAAACAAGATGTCCATTCATCTATTAAACGGTACAGTTTGTTACATGCATTTTCTGTTCTATTTTTGACTAATTTGTTTCTATATGTGATGAATTGCTTCGACAAAAATTATGTTTTTAGCCTCGCTAATATGTTCTTTACTCTGAATGATGCGGGATGGTAGAATGGACGACGAAGATGATGAAATCATAGTCGATCAGGACGTCCAGAGATTAATAATTGTCACTCAGGTATGGATCGTATGACCATTAAATAATTTTCAGCTCAATTATTATTTTTCTTGCATTAAAAGGATTTTGTTCACATCGATATCACGTAGGTCAACGTATTTAGTTTTTAGTGTTGAAGTGAATACTTGTATAATTGAATCTCGCATCTTCCGTCATGCAGAATAATTTGGCCGGTGAAGGATCTTCAGTTGGTGGTGAAGAATCAAAACACATTACGAATGAGCTAGCTTCCACTATAAATGACGGACTTTACTTTTACGAGCAGGTCAGAAAACACATTTATTATCCCTGGTTTGTAAAATATTTAATATTACCTTAGACCATTCTGACAGACAAATTTGTAGGTTTCTGGAATAATGTTTTATGATGTTTTTTAAATGAAGGAATAATAATGGAAAACTTACCTGAAAATAGTTTAACATGTTAGCATATTCCACTCTTTTTTTTTTTTTTTTTTGTTGCGCGGCGTATATATTTGTCCTAAGTGTAAATCCTAGGTACCAAAATATACTCATTTTGTACCTATAATTTACACTTATGAGTTATGACATATTGGGAATAAACGCCGAAAAAAGAGTGGAATATGCCGCTACCATTCACCTAACTTTTAGGTATCCGCAAATACCCCTTGAATGAATAATTTAGAGTGTATCTTAAACTAATCAGCAGCTAATAGCAATAATAATGATAATAATTAACTCTTAACAGAACTGCTAGTTCCTAACATTTAATATCTCAACTAATTGTTAACAGGAACTGAAAACCAAGCGGTCCAGTCGTAGAAAGAACAATTTTAGCCATGAAAACAAAGATGGATTCTCAAGATCCTTTGGCAATTCCGTTGGCTCATCTAATTTAAAGCCTGGAGAAACATTTTCCGGAAACGGTTCTGTTGATGACTCTAATTGTGCTAATTCCCGGAAGAAGCACTCTAAAAGCTTCCAGAAACAGCAGGCTTCGTATATGCAGAGATTCTTTAAAGGAAGTGCTAGAAATCACGGAGGTGGTCGGAACTCTGTAGGCATCATTTCAGAAAGCCCACCGAGTAAATCAGTTGGGTTTTTCTTTGGGTCTACTCCTCCTGAAAGTCATGGGTTAGTTTAAAACAACTTTTCCTTGCAGTCTACTATGTTCCATTGGTTGGTTCTGTCTACAGTGACATTATTATTTTGGATAGGGCTGAAAGTTCTATTCCGAATAATCGGATATTATAAAATCCAATTTTGGAGTAAAAACTGTGTAACAAGTTTATATTTGTACCAGCATGATTGTACAAAAACCACCCAGTTACTGCTTTTAGTGCCCAAAAAATCGGTTTCTACCGGTATTGGTTTTGATCCACACCAAAATCAGTAGCTGGTTTTTAAAATTCTGTTTTTTTTCAATAGTTTAAGCATGTTATCATGATTTGGATCTTTGGATTCGGACATGTTATCATGATATGGGGCATTGTCTTTTTGAAAGAAGTAAGAACAATAGACAATTGAACAGGTTATTTTGATTTTTTTTCCGCTAACAGTCTGTAAACCAGAACTGGTCTAAAAGCAATGTTCAAGAAGAAAATCCGGTTTTAAGTTCTACAAATCTGGAGAACCAAATTTCGGTTTTGAAAATGTAAAAGAAAAAAAAAAGGAAACTGTTACTGGCTTCACCCATTTTTTGGAATTATATTTTTATTGGTATTGAAAGAATAATTATAAAAGAAATGGCCATAAACTTATGCTTGTAAAGATTTATGACCCATCAACTAATGCTCCAATTCAGCTTAAGGTCTTCAAGATTGAGTGTCTCGCCACACGGAATACTCTCAGGTAGCAGTCCACCTGTTGGGTCCGTTCCAAAATCATTTCCGCCATTTCAGCATCCGAGTCATCAGCTCCTTGAGGAAAGCGGTTTTAAACAGCAAAAGTAAGGGATTGTATATTGAGGACTGCATTTGTAGAGAGTTGACTATTCTGTATTTTCTTTTGCTGACTGAGTTACTATCTCTTTTAGGTACCTCAAGTATCACAAGCGATGCCTAAACGACAGAAAAAAGTTGGGCATCGGTTGCAGTGAGGTATATAATTTTTAACTCCGTTAATGGTGTTAGATTTATAGCTAAGGTTGAAAATTTTATGTAAAAAAAAAACAAAAGGTTTTTGAGAAAATTCTATAATTTTTATTTTAGTTTAATAACTTTTTATAGTTTTATTTGTCATTTTACATCAGGGGTTGTAAAACCCTTAGTCCTAACTCTCGATAGCCTTCAAGCTGGTAAGATTAAGTGGGACATTTTTAAAAATTATTAAATTGTTTGGATTGAAAATTAGTTTTTGCTGGTTTTAAAACTAATTATTTGTCAAAACCGGTACCGATTTTGAAGGGTCAAAAAACGGGTTTCGGCTACCGAATTTCAGCCCTAAATAATAAAGCAAGAGCGGAAAAAAAAAGGGGAGAGTTACTCATGAAACAGTTCAATGAAATATAGCAATAACGGGAACATTATAAAATTTTGATCTCTCCTATTTAGTGATGCCTAGGACCTTTTGTTTTGGTGAAGTTTTGTTATTCGATTTGACTCAAGACATTGTTTTAGAATTTAGAATGCTTTAACCGTGCTCTCAAAAGAACAGTTGTTCATTTATCTCGTTTATTGTAATAAAATATACGGTAATTATCACTTTGGTGGCTACCGTTGGCTCACGTACTCGGTACATTTTGTTTTGGTATCAGCTCCTGTCAACCTGTTACAAGATTTCACCTTAGTTATTTTTACACTAGAAACGTTTCAAAGGCCATTTTGGAGGAGTTTCAATTAAATCTATTTTCTTTTGATGCAGGAAATGAATACTCTATATAGGTTTTGGTGTTATTTCCTTAGAGATAATTTCTCCATTTCCATGTACAACGAGTTCCAGAAATTCGCGCGAGAAGATGCCGCTGCTAATTACTATTATGGAATAGAGTGCCTTTTCAGGTTTTATAGGTAAATCTTGCTATTGTTTTGCGCTATTCCTTATTTTTCAATCAAGCTCTCTGTTATATTAAATGAAAGCGAAAACAAAGTGAAAACGGTATAGGAATTTTCTTGAATAAAGACTCCACTTTTTTCTTTTTTTTCTCTCTAATTGAAAATGATTTTATCTATTTCGTCGTATCTTTTTTTTTTTAATATTGATTGCGATTTTTTTTTATCATTTCAGTTATGGCTTGGAAAAGGAATTCAAGGAGGAGCTGTATAAGGACTTTGAACTGCTTGTACTTGAATTTTACCGTAACGGCAATCTCTATGGCCTTGAAAAATATTGGTAAGTACTCTCTTCGATTTGTTCCTTTTACCATTCTTGCTTGCAAACTTTTGGGGCATATGATGAATATCATTGAAGTCTGAGCCCTTTAAAAAAATGCATATTTAAGTAAGATGCAAACCGTTAAAACTTAAATTGAATTTGAGGCAAAACTGAATTTTGTTCGGAACCAACTGATGTTTTAAGAAAAAGATGCAATGTTGAGTCGACCGAAATGAGAAAAAGAAACAAGATCTCCGCTTAAACTAAGTTTAAAATGCTCGTAAATCCTCATCAAAACATGTAGATAAAAACCCTAATTTAGCCCAAAAGACAAATTTGCCCTTACTATAGATTGGTCTCCCTTCTCTTTTTTTGTTTTGTTTTTGTTTACTGCGTTAGACCTTAAAGGTCTACTGCATATAAGCTCTAAATTAACTTCTACTATACAGTCAATCAAACATCGGGAAATAAAAAACTGCAGCTTTCAAGAAAGATTCGCAAAAGATGTTAATAAACTTTAGGGCTTGTGTAAGTAAGTTGCTTTGAAGTCGCTGCTGTGTGCCTATTGTATCGCAGGGCTTTCCATCATTACCGAGAACAACGATTCCACAAAGAGCCTCTTGAGAAAAATCTCGAGCTGGATCAGTTGCTCAAAGAAGAGTACCGTTGCTTGGACGACTTCCGAGCCAAAGAGAGGAACGGTTCCTGAAAGAGCAGAACCCCAAAAGCGATTACAATTTTGAAACGACCAATTCTGCCAGCTTCGATAAGAACTTTGGATTTCAAGGACGGATTTTATTTTATTTTCTTTTCTTTTCAGAGGCGAAGAGGAAGAAGGATTTGTGTTATATACGGGTCGGGGGATTATTTACCACCTCTTGAGCTGTTTTTTTGAAGGTTTTGGTTGCTCCCGGGAATACGTCGTCTTGTGAGCTTTGAGAGGTGCCGGTGATTTTTACTCACTTCCGTCCTTCTCTTCGGATTCTAACTTGTATATAACTATGAAAAAACCAAAAAAAAAAAAAGGGGAAAAAGAGAGAAAATCCAAAAATAAGGGAACAGAGAGGTATGTTGTAGTTTAGACATTGTGAAAAGTGGAATAAGAGATTTTTGAATTTTTTTTTATGCAATTTCAGAATTTGTATGTTGCTTCTTTTGATTATTATATATCATGAATTGCCGGCATCAATTACAAATGAAGCTACTTTAGAGATGTGAAATGATTGTTTTGAGTAATTATGTGATATTTCAAGAGAGCGAAATCATGTAATTTTGTGCTTGACTAGGTTTCACATTGCGACACGGGGTGAAACAGGGCCGGGTATTAGCTTTTGGCTATTTTTTGCCTAGGTCTCCTTTCGGTTTTGGTTTTGAAAAAAAAAAATGCACCCCTAAATCTTCCAAGCCATCTGCTCATTGAAACATCAAATTCAATCCGGGAGCTGAAAAGGAAACAAGTCGTGATCATCCCATGTTTGCGTCTCACACCACTCAATTCCTTACATAAGTTTGATTGATAGATTTTGAAATTATGCTCAACCAAAAAAACAACAAATTTATATTGAAAACAGAAAAAATTTATTTAGTAGCTCGGGCTTGAGAACATCAAATTTAGTAGCTCCACCACTAGAGCACAACAAATTTTTGAACATTTCAGGCATTATACGTGTAGTTATCGTCAAAAATGTTATTGTAATAAATTTACTCACAATACAATTTTAGCGAGATATCGAAAACGAATTGTAGACTTTTCTCGATATCTGCTTCCATCAATAACTAGAAGTTATTCACATTGTTCATTTGAACTCAAATTTCTCAATGTGACGGTTAGTTCCTTAATTTATTAAATGGTAAATGAAGCAAATACCCATTCGTGACTCAGAGTTTTTAAAAAATGCCCATTTCTAATTATGGTTAATCATAACCACCAACAAATTGATATATGGACTAATATGCCCTTTTATTTTTTTAATCACGTTTAACTTTTAATTTCGTTTTTTTAATTAAAATAAAAAATAAAAAAATTCCTTAAATGTAGCAAACTGATTGATTTTTACGTAACTGATTGATTTTTAAAAATCCCATAATTAATTTTCAAAATATTTTCATATATTCAGTATTAAAATAATTTAATTTTAGAAACAAAATTTCAAAAAATTCTACCAATTATATCACACTTAAAATAAAATATTGATCGATATTTTTTCCTTATAAATAGATAAATACATAACTGATTGATCACTATTATAAATACATAACTGATTGATCACTATTAAAACAAATTTATTTTCTTAAAAATTGCTATACATAAAATCGTTTTATTTCCTTGAGTTACATATTTTATGAGTTCAATCCCCATTAAGTTAATTGTAATTTAAGTTACGACTCTATACTAGTATTATTTGAAGTTAAGTTACGAATTTATAGATCTCATTGTAATTGTAAATTAAGTTGCAAATTTATAATAGTATTTATGAATTTAAATTACGAATTTATACATGTAATTTTAATTGTAATTCAAGTTACGAATTTATAATAGTAAATCACTATACATGTACATGTAATTTAAGTTGCGAATTTATAATAGTAAATCATTATACCTGTAATTGTAATTTAAGTTATTAATTTATAATAATAAGTTACAAATTTAGGTTACGAATTTATACATGTAATTGTAATTTCAGTTACGAATTTATAATAGTAAATCACTATACATGTAATTGTAATTTAAGTTACGAATTTATAATAGTAAATCACTTTACGATATTGGGCGAATGGAATTCTGAGCGAACGACCTTCGCGTCGACGGAGATGCGACGGGAAGCTACGCGACGGTGGAAACCAGGGCATGAGCGTCCTCGAACAATGGCGGATGCTCTGGGGATTTGCGAATCGCGATTTGAAGATTCGCCTCAGAAGAAGAAGACCGGCGGTGATGGAGCGGCAGCGAGCGACGTTGTCTGTACTTCGACGCGCTCTTCTACGATCGATAAGAATCTGGTGATGGAGGTATTAATCCGGCGATGATATAGTGAGAGAGAGAGACGTACATAATTTAAAATTCTATTTTCTAGAAAATAAAATTAAGGAAATTGTCAAATACCACAATTATAGGAAAATAATTTCGAAAATAAAAATATAATTAATAATAAATAAACGAAAATTAAAATTAATAACTAATAATAAGGGTAATATAGTCCAAACAAAATTATTAGTGGGTATAAATTAGTTTTATGAAACTATGGGCGTTTCTTTTAAACTTTAAGTGTTTTTTTTGGGCATTTTGTGGGTTTTCTTTTTATTAAATGCGAAGATTTTTTAGTTCACAAAAAGTCAAAATACAAAATAAAACTTGATTCAACACAACTTATGTTGTCGAGTTGGAACAATATATTACCACAATATATTAAATAAGAAAATAAAATAAATCAGTAAATAAACAAAAGGTACGCCTCTAAGACACATCCAAGACTTTATATTTTAATAATTCATGAAAATTATTTAATATGTCATATAAACTCACTAATATATTTTAGGGAGCTTAAGCTAACTAATCTTCTTAATGATTTAAAATTGTCAAAATAGTCATGGTTTGGTAAATATTGTGTCATAGCCAATAAACTACATTAACGGATATAAAATGACGTTATTAACCTTTGTTATTAATCAATAATAAAAAATATTGAAATATTTACAACGAAATTAGCAATCATCAAATTATAACCAATATTACGTCAAGATAATGAATTCAAATCAAATTAAAATTGAAAAAAAAATATTGCTATGAAAAAGGTAACCATATTTTGACTAATAAACAATACTTGGACTTCCAATATGCAAAATACAAAATACGTGGATAATTATAACCATATTCATCGGTCTTTATTAATCAAGCTTAACAAAATTTTGAATTTTAAATTCCTTGTTTCATGCGTGATAAATATTTAGCTATACATAATAACATAAAATAATTTCGTTATGCTTTGGCACTAAAATAGATATTAAATTGGGTATTCATAATTTTATTTCCTATTTTATAGCCTAATATATTACTAGTTTATTTAGTATTTAAAAAAAAAGGTTGACTATTGCAACCTAAACTCATTAACACGTCAGATAGCAACATTTTATTTAGGTATTCAAAAGTTTATTTCCTATTTTGTAGTATAATATATTTCTTATTTTATTTAATATCTAAAAATATAACAAATTATTTACCACGCATGAAACAATAAAATAATTTAAAATAGTTAATTATTAAATATTGAAAATATTTTTCAGTCCTTAAAACAAAAATTCGAATTTCTTAAAAAAAAAAAAAAAAACTTTTGCCACAGACTCCAAAGATTAACACAAGTAAACAAATATTAACACGAATTAAACAAATTAACAATTCAAAACAATTCGAATTAACGAACATTAAACATATTAACAATTCAAAACAACTCAAATTAACAAACATTAACAAATTTACACGAATTAACCAAAACAAACGCAAAATAAACGTGAATTAACACATAATATTAACACGAATAAATACAAAATTAACACGAACAAACAAAATAAATACAAAATAAATGTAAAAAATACATATTTATTAACGTAAAAAAAATACATCTCCATTTATTTTAAAAAAATACGAAACGAACTAAAAGATCAAACCATTAACAATGGCTCAATCGATGGAAGCTCCTCTCTGTACCTTCCAATAACTAGATTCATTTGGTGGAAGCTCCTCTATGTACCTTCCCATAACTAGATGATAAATCTCTAAAAGATCCGAGCTTGCACAACTCAAATCCTCGTCTTCATCATTGTCTTTTTCTTCGGACGCCTGTCGACAATGGTGTCTCGGTGTAGAGCCCTCTGGCGTGGAGCTTGGTGTTCGAGAACCTGGTGTTGACTGAGTTTCTCGGATTCTTCTTCTTCTTCCGGTTAGAGTCGTTGCTGTCCGAGTTGGACCAGGCCGACTCGGACGAGGACGAGGCCATGACGCTCTGCGTTTCGACCCTTCTTTCGATCCTTGTAGTTCGGCTCCACTCATGTCCGAGGGCGGTGAGTTTTTACTGTGGTGATGGCGGTGACGCTGATCGAAGTTTGAATCATCAATGGAGCGGTAGATGAAGTCGATGAGAGAGGACGTGAAGGAGAGGTTCGTCTCCATGCTGAGAGAGAGAATCGATGACAGAAAGAGAAGAGAAAGATTTTTAATTTAATATCTAAATCTTGCACATTTAATTGCAATTTTTTTAAAAAAATTAAAATTTAAAAACGTAAATAATTAATTAAAAATTAAGAAGGGCAATATAGGAATAAAATTTGTGTTTAAATTGCCACGTCATTATAAATGGCTATTTCGCAAAGAGAATACAAAAATTGGCTAAAACGAAATTTTAACGTATACATTTTGCTATTAAGTACCATTTCTCTATATTTTAAAGTCTTCTGTTGATAATAATATTTACACTTAATGAATTTGGAATATAGTCATGCTTAGGATTCTTAACAAGGTACGTACGTAGAGTGTGCAAAATAGCCGTTTCCATCTAAAAGTTAATTACATGCAACTTCTGACTTTGCCCAAAACTGGCAATCTCTTTACTCTCTCTCCCTTTCTTTCTGATTCTGCAAATTTATAACTCCCATTTATATAATATATATATCTATATATATATATATATAGAGAGAGAGAGAGAGAGGTGATAAGAATGGAGGTTTTGGGTTCAGCAATGAAGTTGAGAAGTGGGGTTTCCATGGCCATGATGATGGTTGTGATGATGATGATGATGAGTGGTGCAGAGGCAGAGATGCACTTGGTTGGAGGGAAGAAGAACACTTGGGCTCCGAACATCAACTTCTCCGATTGGTCATCTCACCAGACCTTTCTCTTGGGAAATTGGCTTTGTAAGTCTTCTCATTTTCAATATTATTAATTTTAACATCGTAAGCACAATATTAATTAGAAGAAGAATCTCTTGGAAGGGATTCAAACATATTAATTAGCCAACACTTTTGCAAATACTCATTAGGGATCCTTTTTCCGATCTATGATTTTATGAATTTGTTGAGTGTTCGATGTTTTGAATCAATGACGCTTAATTTTTCCTACGAACACCCGAGTTATGTTTGTATCGACGAAACTTGTATAATTTTCTCCGCCAAAATCGCTTATGTTAAGAACTAATTAGTTTCTCTTTTGTTATTTACTATTGGATATTCGCGGTAAGTACTTAATCTATGTATGTGTAGGCATATTCTTATTTTTTTTTCGTGGTAATAGTACTCAAAGGCCACAAAACAGTGTCCGGCTCCAGTTTGTCCATGTCCTGTTAATGACTGTTACACGAGGGATCATTTACATATAGCTAGACATGTACACGTCTCTCAAGCTTAACATGCGTTAACTTAACATGGGCGAAATTGAACCTCGACATTATCTTGTGACTTTGGGGTTTGTTTTTTTTTTTGTTATTAAAGAAATGTGCCCGTACACTTGGTACAAGGTAGATACTGATGCCACAAATATCCCTTTTTAACTTTCTTTCAATAGCTATCTATAATAGGCTCTCACTTTGAATGTCGCATCAAAAAGTCCAAAACTATATATGGTGACATTATAAGTGAATGGTTTTTAACTTGGAAATAAATTGGTATAATTATCTCATCTCATCTCATACGATCCCATTTCAATCTGTCTATATTATGGTTTCGCACTCAAAAACTACCTTGTAGGGAGCATAGCCCATAAACGTAAAAATCATCATCTAGTATAATAAATACTTTATTCGACTAACAATTTCTTTCTTTTTCCTCTTGATTCAAATCCTCAAAGAATTGAAAGCTAGATATCCTAAGTATTAGTGAGTCAAGACTGTATGTTCATAACAACTAACCACACATAATTAGATCTTTAAGTCACAAGTTGAGTCACTAAATTTCTTTTGGTTTGGTCTTTTACTTAGGCAATTTGCCACGAAAATATTTATATTTATTAATAAGGTGCACTTAAATATCTTACTCAAAATTTGACGGCTAAAAAATGCCACCGTTAAAAAATACTTTCTCAACTTTCTACGTTCCTCGCCGGCGCTTCCCACAAGCAGTTAGTCTTCCGGAACCCTAATTTGAATAAACATTCAAACAATAGAAAATCAGGATCCAGGTTTATAACAATGCTTTTTAGAAATATATCGGATCGCCCGGTTTCCGAGTTTTGAAACAGGTTTTGGATCTGTTTTCTTCACTCATATCAATCGCACAAAATATTTGAAATTACAGTGTGGAATCTGTTTGTTATATATTGTTATTTCAAACTCCCATTATCCTCCTTTGCACACCACAATAAGCTAAAATAATTGTATTCCATATTATGTAATTGAAGATTTTGGATACAACAAGTACCAATACAACGTGCTTGAGGTGAACCAAACGAGCTTCGAGAGTTGCATTGACAGAGACTTCATCAACAACTACACAAGAGGAGCCGGGAGAGACGTGGTTCAGCTCAAAGAGCTCAAAACCTACTACTTTCTCTCCGGCGGCGGCTACTGCTTTGGAGGCATGAAAGTCGCTGTTCCCGTCACCGGCCCCGACGCGCAGCCCGCTGCCGCCCCTACCCCGCTAAAAAATGACTCTCCGGTGACGGTTCCGGTTGGCCAAATGACCACTACCGTTGTGCTAGTGGTATCACTTCTTATGTTCGTTTGGATAATTTAGTTTTGTTCTAGAGCGTTTGAAGTTGGTATTGAATTTGTTAATTTTGGTATTGAAGTGTTTTAGATTTTTCGGAAAACTTCATGGCCCCATACCTCGAGTCAATGTTTCGAATATCGTTACTAATGAAATACTCATAGTTCGATTTTACTAGTTCACTTATGAGTAATTAACGGGTTTGCCGATGGGTTTTTTTTTTTTTTTTTTTTATTATAGAAAAATAGGTTTTAACGACATGTAAATTTACCGACTGATTCTATAGGAAGTAATAATATTAATATTTTATAATTATAAACTATTAATATATATATGGGTTAATAACGGCAAAAATACTCAAAGTTTGGTCAAAGAACCCTTCGTGTACCCAAAGCTTAAAAGTGGTGGCAAAAACACCCAAAGTCACATTTGGGGAGTTGACCACTCCATTCTCGTAACGACATTAACTTACCTATTAATTCTGGCCACGTGGACAAATCTGTTTTGTTAAGTGTAATCATTAGGGGTTCAATTAGTTGTGTTAAATAGTATTAATTAGGGGTTTAATTCCTTGTTTTGTCGTAAATGAGGCTGATGTGGGCTCGTTAACGTGGCAAAAATTATTATGTCAGCAACCCACGTTTGTCCACGTGGCCAGAGTTAACGGGTAAGTTAACAGCGTTACGAGAATGGAGTGGTCAACTCCCCAAATGCGACTTTGGGTATTTTTGCCACCACTTTAAACTTTAGGTACACGAGGGGTTCTTTGACCAAACTTTAAGTATTTTTGCCGTCATTAACATATATTATATGATGAGTCAATTTTTACAAATATAAGGGTTAGAATAAACAAGTCTTATTTATTAATATACATAATGGGTCATTTTATTAAGTATACTAAACCTTATCAACAAATCTGATGACTAGTTTATACTACAATTTCATTGATACATATAAGTAATATCAAGCAAAGTGTATATAATAATTAAAAGTATTTAAAGTTTTTTGTTAATACTATTATGTTTTAAAAGAGTAACTTCAATAATATAATAAATTTGTATGATTCCCAAATTATTAATTTATCAAAGCCATAGTTTCCAACTCGACCGAATATAGCCAAAGTAAAAATTGCACCGTATGTACCTGAGATTGTCAACAAGAAGATAGTAATTTTGTACATCCTTGAATAAATAATGATATGAAAAATCAAATCTTACTGTATTTATTTTATTTTTAATTCTGTTCATCACCGTTCGCTTGATATATGTTGTATGACATTTTTATTTAAGTAATAATATACATGTATAATAAAAAAAGATGGAACGTTCACAACAATAATTCACTACTTTGAAACATTGTATAAGTTATACAATTTTTTTTGCAAGGTAGGGGTGCGACCGCGACGGTACAACATGCTTTAAGCAAAAAAAATTCCCCGGCCCGGATCTAATTTATTCACGCCTTACAAAAACATAGACCAAAGCAAACTCAGTGCATGTTACGAAAGAATCCAATTTTTTTAGATCGTGAACCAGAGTAATACGAGGAAGAGCCCGGCCGGACCGAAGCTGAGTCGGGCCCGGGCTAATTGTACATTATTTTCTTTCAAAAATCAATAAATACATGCTTTAAAGATCATCGTGTTCTTGCTTAAAACTAGTCAACGACAACTTCGTGCATGGCATGGCATGGCATGGCATAAAATACTCATGAATTCTCAAAACCCTCCCTCTTAAACCTAATGCATATCCATTACAGGAACTCTCTATCCTTATCCAAGAGAGGAAACACTTTTGTGCCAAAAAATGAAGAGCATGATGGCCTTCATGCTCTCGGTTATGGTCGCTACTAGCGCTTTCTCCAGCGAAAGCAGAAGCCCGGTTCTTCACCGCGTCGGAGGAGGAAGATTCACTTGGAACCCCTCCGTCAACTTCTCCGACTGGTCGCTTCATCAGCAGTTCTTCGTCGGAGATTGGCTATGTATAACCGCACTTCTCATCCTCTCTATTTCCTAGCATAAATCATAAGAAAATAAAAAGAGATGGATTAAAAATAGACATTTCATCTTATTGGGTTTGGAAGCTTACAAAGTTTAGCCAAACTTTATTTGCAAATTTATTGAATGCCAACGCAATTTCTGTTCGTTTTGAACAAGGACACCGGTAAAAGCCGGTATAATTGAAATGGAAGGAATTTTAAAAACATTACTTAGAGTTCCAAAAAATATATATAGATCTTGTTACCTTAAAAAAAACATTCTATACCATATGTCCTCCTAGTTTTAGATTCCAAAAATACAAAAATTCCTACATTTACTCTTTCTTCCTCATCGCAAATTTTCTGATTCAGATTTCGGATTCGACAAGCAGACGTACAACGTGTTGGAGGTGAACAGGACGAGCTACGAGGCCTGCGACGAAGCGAACTACCTGAGCAACGTGACGCGAGGCGGGCGGGACGTGTTCAACCTAACCGAGGCCAAGCCCTACTACTTCCTCTGCGGCCGAGGATTCTGCTTTCGTGGGATGAAACTGGAGGTGCAAGTCCGCGAGATCCCACCGGCACCTTCTAGCGATGATCTCCGCCTCAGCAAAAGCCCATCTCTCCGAAACATCGGCTTCCTCGGACCGGTGATGTCCTGTCTGGCTTGTCTCTGTTGGCTTTGTAGTTGAAAGTGAAGCATTGTGATATAAACTTATAAATATTAAACCTAAAGCCCTTAAATATTACGGATGTTTGTAAGTGATAATATCTTTGATACTTTATCAAAAAAAAACATCTTTGATACCACTTTGGAATTGGAACTATTTAGTCGTTATCTTAATGTTTCCAACATTTTACTCAAAATAAAAATAGTTTTGATATATATATATATATATATATATACATTTAGATTGTATTTAGTTGTTTTACCTTGTAGTTTTTAAATAAGGGGGGGACTTTTCAAAATAAATATTTTAAAATATGTTCAATTATGTTTAACAACTATAGGTTTCTTCAATATTCGTTGGCTCTAATTTTGGGTAAAAGAATTTTGACAAGTTTCAGCCGAGTCTCAGCCCGGCTACCAACTTTTTAAATAAGAACCGAGCTTCTCGAAGCCACAAAAAAGACAAGCCGATTTTAGAACACAACGGAAAAGGCAAAGAAAATAATCCGAACGGTCACAATACAATAAAATCATGCACAGCAGAAGCTACGGATTAAAAACAAGTCAATATTACTGATTAGAACACTACTGTCACCATACAATTCCACATGTCCACAAAAACTAAAATCCGACAGCCACTAAAACAGTATCGGTATTAACTTAAACCGGCTATTTACCCCGAGCCCTCCTCCACTACTAGTTCAAAACAGCAAAAGGTTCGAATTGTCATCCAGAGGTTCAAAACAAGTTCCGACACATCGAGTCAAAGGAGGACTATACCAACAGAAAGCTATATTTACAGAGCATATGGGTGTTCGACTCAGCAGAAGAACATCGAGTTGGCCACCTTTTCCTGCAGCTTCGGGAGCTGAGGGACAGGTGGCGCTCCGGCGGAGCCTCTGCCACCATGGCTAGAGGACGTCTCGGAGCTGTCGTCGAATTTCATGAACTGACCCATCTGAGAGGCTGCCAAGTGGGCGTAACAGATTGGAGCAACTGTTGAACGAAAAAATGAGCAAACGATTCAGATTATTATAATTCAGAAGATAGGTTCGAGTTACAATCAAATACTATGATTAAAAATAGACGCAAATCAGCTTGAAAACCTTACCTACGGAAATAGCAGTCGTGCTTCTCTGATAACTGCACAAACGAAACAAACGACTTTAGGCCGTACCGTAATACGAGACTAATTATAAGCATTATTCATTCAATTGACATAATTTCACTTACACATATGAAAGCGAGTGCACCAATTCTTGGAGTTCATCAGCAGAAATCCCTATCTCGTCGTGCAGAACGTGGTAATGTGTAGGCCTTGAAGTCCCCTTTATCACAGGAGCCAAGCAAAAGAATTCAAGTATATAAAAAAGAGAAGATGCATCAGAATAATAAATAACAATACTCACTATCATTCCAGCGTGGGCACATAGGTAGAAATCATTATTGCGGGGATGACAGATTTTGTTGTCGATGATCGTTCCTGCGAAAGAAACAAAGAGGTATTTATATCTGTGTACATGTTCTCGCATTATGATAATTTTCAAATATGGAGTTATTTCGAAACCTGGTGGAACATTATCGGGCGAGGAATTCTGGAAGAACCTCGTATGGTGATTCTTTTGCGCAATGATGACCACGAATTTAGGGTTCCACTTTTCATCTAGGAATTTGCAGGCCTGAAGGAAAAATTTAGGGTTAATACTATTCCTACACGAAAGAGAAAAAAAAATGTACGGTAATTGAATCTCTCGTGACCTCGATGATCTGATCGAGCTCGATATTCAGCACTTGATTAAACTGGGACTCGCTCACACCATCCCTACAAATAATAAATAGACACGATTCACAATTCATAAAACATAATAAACAGAAAAACTGACAGAAACTGAAGACGATTAATCTTATTAGATACCTGAAGATGATTATCTGTTCGGGTTTGTGTTTTCCAGAGCTGAGATAGAACTCCAGCAACACCTCCCTGAAAATCAAAACAATTCGTCAAACACAATGCAACAACAATACTATCGTCCACAATAAAACAGTGCTAATTAGTTTAAACTTAGCACTTTGAATTCGTCAAACACAATGCAAGTACAATATTATCCTCCACAACAATTGTCATTCTTCATACCTCATGATACCTTCATCTTCAGTGTCAGACACTTTCTTAAACAGATTATCAATCATTTCCGTTCTTGCTGATTGTGTTCGAACAGTCGCCCTGTAACGGGAAATCAGAGGCCAGCCTCTAGAGCTAACCACCTATTATTCAAAGCATAAGTGGAACATTTTTAATTAGTAATTATATTTACATTAAAAATAATATTAATATTAATAATAACACATCCACTGTACCGCAGCAATCGACGGCACGTCAGACTGTCCTGGAGATCCATGTGATACATCCATTCCAAGAATAATTGTAGGCTTTTTTGATACAATGGGGAGCATAGGAGATCGTTCGATAGACAGCATTGAATTCAAGCCACCAAGCTGTAAGGAACAAGAAATGATAACAAACACATTAACAAAATAAAATAAAAAATTATTACTTTCAATTAGCAACCATTACCTTCGCGTTAATCTTCAGCAGAACGTTCGTCAGGTATTGGTCGTTCACCTTCATAGGAGCGATGCACTGAGTCACAATTCCAACATCAGAAAGATTCTTTTTCTTCCATGGTCCTAGGAAATCAAACAGATAAATTCCTTCAGAGACAACAATGTAACATTATATAACCAAAGATTAAAAATGTCAAGGAAAAAGAATGCAACCGTAAAGATCGCAGTTCTTCCTCTCAGGTAGCAAACAGAGAAGGAAATCTGGTTGCCCAGGAAGCTTATTCTTGATTTCCTCAAACATTTTATCCACGCGAACTACAGGAGGTGCACGTCTGAGCTGTCCACCCTCGTTAAACACTTCAGGAAAAGGCGCTTTCATGAGCTGCACAAATAAAAAAAATGAGAACGTTTTCGTAGTCATACTCCATGGATTGATACAACTCCGAAAAAGTGTTAACTCACAATGCCTTTTGCCTCGCCACATCTCATGAGGTCGTTAATAAGGTTGTCCACGTTACAGCGCGCGTTAAAATTCACTACCGCCCATTTTTCAATCTTAACAGGTTCCACTAGTCGCTGCAGAATAATTCACCAATTATTAACCAGACCAAATAAATAAAACAAGTGTTAACAACTGATGGATCCACAAATGTACCTTGTTGTTGAAATTCCACTTCCCATTACGGGGGAAGAACTCGTCCCCGTTGCCAGCCTTCAGCTGATACAAGAATGAAGGAAACATAAAGATAAAAATTAAAATGAGATCAGGATGTTGTAGATTTTGAAATCATTTCTGTTCAGTATAATTGCATTTGACTCAATATTGGAAAGATACCACAACAACGATCATTTCTTAACAATACACTAATTACATAGAATTTTTAATACCAAATACTTCCGAACAAATTAAGTCCTAAAAACGTAGGTAAGTGAAAAATGAACACCTTTGGCGCAGGCAGAACACGACCCTCCACCTGGGTAAACTGAGGAGAGATTGCAATACCACAAGAACGCAGTAACGGTTCCGCTTCGTAGTTGCTACGCTTCAAAGCCTGGAACAAAACTCAGTCAAACAGCAGATCCCACAAGCAAAATAACCGAGAAATGGAGGGGAAAAAAAGAACCACCAACATTGGATAAAATTGTCATCCTCTCCTGCGGCTTCGTCCTTGACTTCTCGACAAGCGAAGTCCTCTGAAGAGTGGACAATGCTTTGGTATACCGTTGAAGAGAAACCAGAGAGCAGAGCTAGAAAAAGCAAATGGAATGAATTAAATACGCATATTATTATAATTAACAACTACAAATTATAAATAAATCAAGTTACCTCTATAGGGAAATATGTCGGCTTCTTCGGCTTGCCAACATTGATGCACGGTAAATCTTCAGAATATTGCAATGTCAGATTGCGATGATTAACAAAGTAGTCATATACAGTTACTTCCAACGGTTCAGCATCAGGATCTGCCCCTCTCTGCTTCAGTGAAAACCTGATAGTTAAACAGATAATTAGACGAAAAGATTTCATCTCCAATTATATTTATAGAGAATAAAGAATGAAAATACAATTGCTCTCTGCATGGCTTTTCACTCAGCCCAGTTATCTTGTATTCCATGTTCGAGGGACTGACTTTAATCCTCAAATTTTTCAAAGCACGCTTCGCCTGTTTAAAAGAAATGTTAAAGAAATCGGAATCGGAGAGACGTAAAAGGTAAAAAAAAAAAAAAAAAACTGGTTGCTATTACCTTTGCCCAATCCAATTGATGAGGATTTCTTGCGTTTTGGTTGGCAATTAAAAAGTCGACAACTGGCCCGGGTTGTATGATCATAGTGGTCGATACATCTGAAGAAGTACACTATAAGAGCTCGGTACAAGTTTACAAAATATAATTATGTTTAGCAAGAGAAATATACATTATACACAGGGGTATAGTAATTGCATATATGATGAGCCTGACTATTGATGACATTATCACAAAATAAACAAGAAACCTTACCTATGTTTAGAGACAGCCCATCCTGTGCGGTTCTAAAGCTTGAATGGAATCCACTACAACCAAGAACCCCGCCACCAACATCCGAAAAATTCTTCGGGTCATTGTGGAAGAACGATTGACGAACAAGTAGACATCCCCTGCACCAAAAAGTGCCATCTTTATAATAGCCATTTATAGAAACATAGAATAGTCTATGGATGAAACCTACCAGTCATGATGGGCTGGTACTAGGTACTTGGTACTAGGCAAACGAAAACAATATACAAGGTACTAGGCAAACAGGATTTCACCAAAACTGTGAATTCCCGAACATTTTAAAAAGCTAACTAACGTGTTTTATTCGGGATTTGGGTTGAAAACCCTTTCCACACTAAGTGGGAAAAATCCAAAGTACCAAGGATAGGTTACAATTAATACGGCTCTAACAAGAGAACTATTTCACTCACTGTCTAGATGCATGCTGTCTTAAAATGATATCCAACACGCGGAAGGCTTCCATGGAGTTCTCGGACTCTTGGCCTCGGAGTGCATTGGCAATAGCCTGCATCGGAATCTTTGCTGCAAAGGTAATCTCCACATTGTAGGATTTCGAGTTGTAACTCCGACGAACCCTCTTCTGGTCAATCTCGTTGGGACTTCCGTGTCCTTCGGAATTCTGTTTTCCGTTGCTCCTGAAATAAGGCGAGGCAAGAATTTGAGAGACAAGAATACAGAAATCAATCTAAAATCTATGTACGCACAACCACTTAAGTCCGGTTTCTTTAAGTAGTGGTGTTGGAAACAGAATTATCAGTCTCTTTTCAAAACAAATTTGTTCAGTTTTGTAATCAGTTTAAGATGTATAGGTATTTGTTAACCGCATTAGGGTGATGAAATGTAGACCCTGTGGCACAAAATAAATATATTACAAAAGCAGCATTGTCAATCAATAAATTCTGTAAATCAAAGTTTCATTTAAATTCAGTTTCCGGTTTATTACAAACACCAATACTGAAAGAGTGATACCGACCTTCCGGCAGCAACGTTGTCAAGCAGGACCGTAAATTGTAGTTTGTTGCTTGGTAGAGCACCAACAGTGAACAAACTCTTTTCGCCGTCGTAGGCGAAGTCCTTATTAGCTAAATCGCTGCGATAGGTCTCCTGGACTTTCTCAATAACCTTTCTTCCAATGCCCTTGTTAGCATCCGCAGGCGTTCCATCTTCGTACGCAATATTAACCTTTAATAAAACAAAAAGGTCAACTTCATGCAAACAGTTAACAATTTAATAGACAAGACATAACAGCAAGCAACACATACGCTGTAGTGGAAGAAATAGCCTTCGACGTTTGAAACTTTCACTTTGAAGTGATTAGTGACGAGAGGAATCTTTTGCCCTTTAGTCCCGAGACTCTTCCGTGCCATGGGAACACGGACTATCTTCTTAGCATCCGATTGAATCTTAGCTTCAACTTGGATTGGAACAATATTTGGTGGTACGGGTGGCGGCGGAGGGAGAGCCTCGTTGGCCCCGTTACCGTTTCCTTCAATGTCGCCCATATTCTGAAAACATGCACACCCAAAAGTTATAGCATATCCAAAAATCCATGCCCTAAAAGCCGAGATAGTCGACGGCTTTTTACGTTACATATTATAATTATTAATATCATTTACTACATGCAATCCGAAATTTCTAAACATGCAGAATACCAAAAGTAAAGCTAAATAAAAAAGCCATAAAAGCCGAAACACAGAACGCCTTTTTACGTTACAAACTGAAAATTATTTATAACTTTTATTACAGGCAATCTGAAATTTCTAAATATGCAGAAAACCAAAAGTTCAGCACAGCCAAAACCCGTGCCCTAAAAGCCGAAATACTCAGCGGCTTTTTACGTTACATGCTGAAAATTATTTATATCATTTATTAAAATCTGAAATCTCTAAATATGCAAAATACCAACAAAAAAAAAGTCCACATCAAACCCCAAAAAACTGGTGAAACATATAACTATGAACCAAAAACATGCAACACTAGCATTTTAATGGACGATAAACACACACAAAGTACCCATCTTTCATATAACAACATATTTGTAGACAATCATAGGAATGAAAGAAAACAAACACAAACAGAGGGTTCAAATAGCACATGCAACGCGATTATGAGAGAAATATGTAAAAATAACTACCTGATGCCGAATAAAAAACCCCTATAATCTGACAGAAGTCTCTTTCGAACCTGAAAACACAAGAAATCGTCAAATTCAGCCCCAAAAAAACCCTAAAACGAAGACTGTAAACGCATTACTCGGAACGAAGAGATTTCTTCGCTCAAACCCAAAAATACGTGACGAAAAACGAAAAAGAACTGAAATGCAAGTATGAATATGCGTAAAATCGGAACAAAAGATGAGAAAACTCCAAAGAATCTTGTACAGTGATGATCAGAAATCAAGAAAAATGCGACATTAACGATTTCGCCGCCGAAGAAGAGAGTGAAAAAACCAAAACCCTAGAAACGGAGAAGACGAAGACGGACCTTTCTCTCTCTATCTCTCTCTGCTCTTTCTCACTCTAAAAAGCTGATAATTCGAATTTAATGCCTCGCGAAAGGAGAGCTAAATAGTACTGTACTGAGGAGAGAGGGGTGCACGACAGTCTCCGTGCACCTTCTTGCAGCTGATCAAATCTCGCGAGCCCTCAAAACTCGCCACGTCATGCTCCAAGTTCGGGAAATAGGATCCCACGGCTGATATACGAAGTTAGTGCGACGGTTGTTTCTATGTAATCGCAGCCGTTGATTGCTATGGTCACAGTCACTGTCACCAAAGCGCACGCTCTGCGGTCGTTTCGTTCCATAAGTTGCTTACGTCATCCTCGATTGGCGAATGAGTGTGTTTTGCTTGCTTGACTGTTTTACCCCCAAGACTCGCGAATGGTCGGAGTTTTCCTTGGGCTTGAAACAGAAAGAAAAGATAGGGTATTTTGGTCATTTTTGTTTTGTCGGACCAAAACATACTTAAAGTCTGGCTTTGACGAAATGCTATGTGACCTGAAAGTTTCGGTTAGGAATTTGGTTCGGTTCGTATAATAAATTCAAATTTAATGATTTTTATTAATATAGTAAGAGAAATACTGTATGTCGTATTTAAATAATATCTATTTCCTGGCTATTAATATTTGATACTTAAACCATGATTGGCAAAAAATCCATAAATTATTAAATTAATTTGATTACTGTCCTAATGTCCAGTGGCGTAGTTAGAATTTCATCACAGCCGAAGCACAAACTCATAACATTAATAAATCGAACACCACTACCGCTCCACATTAATAATGTCAAGAATGTTGAGACTCAAAGTGATGGACGCGAGAATGCCGAGATCACCGAGAGCGAAGGATGCTGAGAATGTCGAGAATACCGAAACCGAAGGACGCCGAGAATGCCGAGAACACCGAGACCGAAGGACGCCAATAACGCTGAGCCCGAAGGACGCCGAGAATGCCAAGAATACCAAAACCGAAAGACGCCGAGAATGCTAAAACCGAAGGACGCTGAGAATACCGAGAACACCGAGAGCGAAGAACACCGAAACCGAAACCAAAAGATGTCGAGAATGCCCTAAGCACAGAGAAGAGAGAGAGGAAGACGGAGAAGAAAGAATGCTTCGGTTTTTTTAATACTTAGATTTCAGCATACGCACGTGCGTATGCTGATAGACGAGTTTTTACGCCCCTGCTAGTGTCCTTGTGAAAATCACCATACGAAAAGTTTATTTCATATAAAAAAATTTAATATATAATATGGACATCTTTGTGAAAACATTAATATTATACATTTTAAAACATTGGGGCCCGTTTGGTAGTGTTCCCGTTGTGTTTTTATTTTTCATAAATTGATTTGTGAGTAGAGCTGCACATCGCGACGTCGCGATGCGTCGCGATTCCCTCAAGTCGTGATGCCTCGGTGGCGCGCTCTCATTGGACGAGACCGATTCTCTTACACTGTTGCTCCACGTCGCGATGAGTCGCGATTCCCGCCAGTTAGTCGCGATTAATCGCGACCAAGAAAAAACGATCGCGATGCGCCACGATGCAAGTTCACGATTTATTTGTGCAGCTCTATTTGTGAGTATTGTTTTTAAAAGTTGGTTTTTGTTTATTTCTAAAATTACTTTTGGTAAGCATTATTTAAAACAAAAAAACAAAACAAAAAACCAGAACTGTGTTTGGTAAGCATTGATGAAGGAAGTGAAGTTTGGAGATAAAGGCAAAAAAAGGAAGAGAAATCATGTGTGTGGCAGAGAGAGAAAACAACCCACTTTAGAGAATGAGAAAACACTTTTTATTTTATTTCCAATTCACTTTCATTTTTTTACTAAAAGACAAAATCATTTTAAAGATCAAATGAATAGTATGTTAAACCAAATTATGTTTCATTTTCAACGCCCACTGTATAACGCGAAGAAAACAAGAAAATGATTTTGGAAAACTTTACCGAACAGGCATGTACTTAAGTTTTTTTTTTTTATCGCAAAATATTGACGATGAATCGTGTTTTCATTTGGAGAGTATTATATGAGTTTTATGATGAGTTCAAACTCATTTATTTGTGTGTAGATTGTTTTGCTAAACATAACGTCTATGATAACCGTGATTGAGATTTAAGTTGAAAGAATATTGAACAATAACATTTTCCTTGGATTGAGATTCGGCCATTAAAACGATATTTGAGACTAAGTAATGTCTAATGTCACGGATATTAATAGACAAAATTGCAAAATACATATATATTAATACTTTAATAGATATGCTTTAACATAAGTGTACTTACTTGATAATAAACAAAATAATAGATGGCTTTTGCGTCAAAAATAGTAAGACTGGGTTAAATGCACATGTTTTAAAACCTTAAATGGCCTCATTAAATATTTTTTAATTTTTTTAAAAAAATTATAAGAAAAGACTCTCCCCTAATGTGTGTAACTACAATGGCATTGTAATTGTTTGTCTTCAACGAGGAATTGTTAGTAAGCGCCAGTCATCAGCTCGCGTTGACTACGTCCCTGCCCTTTGTACACACCGTCCGTCGCTCCTACCGATTGAATGGTCCGGTGAAGTGTTCGGATCAAGGTGACGTGGGCGGTTCGCTGCCCGCGACATCGCGAGAAGTCCACTGAACCTTATCATTTAGAGGAATGAGAAGTCGTAACAAGGTTTTCGTAGGTGAACCTGCGGAAAGATCATTGTCGAAACCTTAAAACTTTATCAACCTGTGGACATGTTTTATAAACAGCCGGAGAATTATAAGAATGGTCTCTAGGGATCTTCTTATAACCCCTGACTTGTGGTCCTTGATTTTTTGAACGCCTCGGATTGGGGAGCTGTAAGAATGGTCTCTAGGGATCTTCTTATAACCCTCAGGTTGTGGCGCTTGATTTTTTGATTGCCTCGGATCGGGAAATTGTAAGTATGGTCTCGGATCGGCTTAAAGTGTCCTCTGTTTCTGTTTTTTTTTTTTTAATAAATTATTTTTAAGTGTTTGGTAAAATTGTTTTTACAAAAAACACAAAAGCGATTTTAGATTTTTATACATGAGTCGTAAAAGTTAGGATTTATAGCTTTTGGTTTTTTCTACAAACAAAAATACAGTTTTAATCTTGTTTAGTCTTTTTAGCATAAATAATTTTTTTACCAAACGCTAAATCAGTTTTTGTTACTAACAACAACTGTTTTATAAACATTTTACCAAAAACTTGTCAGTTTTTAAATTTTTTTTTCTTAAACTGACTTAAAAAATATTAATTAAATTGTGCCAAATGGTCCCATTATCATTTTCCTCAACTAAAAAAACAGCATCATCATTTATCACAAAGAAAATACCTAAAACACCTCTCACTCAAAAGTTATCAATATTATTGCCGTTCTTTTTTTTACTATCAAAGTTGTTAACGTTATCTACATGTTTTCCCTCTTTCTTTTTTCAAATTTTAATTCATTTTTTCAATTGATTCAAAATTATTTTAGATATGTTATTAAGTTTTAGACATATGTCACTTTCGAGAAAAAATATCTTATTTACGGCATATTCAAAATTATATTGGATAAAAAAAATTCAAAATGTTAATAAAAAAAAACAATTATTTTATCACAAATGAAATACCTAAAAGACTTCTTAATGTAAGGACTAAAGTCTTAATATCTTGTTGGCTGTAAATCTATTATTTTTGTTCACTTTTCAAGTTCTCAATGTTATATGTACCATTTTCTTTCTTTCAAATTTTAATTTACTTTTTTAATTGATTCAGAATTATATCAGACATATTTTAAATATTTGACACATGTCACTTTCGAAAAAAATCTTACTACGGCACAACTAAAATTTTATTAAATAATGAACATTTAAAATTTTGATCATGACAAGATCTATACCACTACAAAATTAAAACACTCAATATTTATACCACTATTACTACTCCTATATAAATATTATAATTGATCGAGATAGATGGATAGACGAATTTTACCAATAATGAAGAATATAAAACCATTAACTAATTGAAATATGGACCAATATACCCTTCTTCTTTTTTACGTGTGGAAAAATTAAAATTACATATAAAATCAATTAATTATTCGAATAAATTAAATCAAAATAAAATTCTTTCCTTAAATGTAGCTAAATACAATAATTGGTTACGCTTAATCTTTGCTTAATTACTTTCAAATATTTTCTCCCTATTAATTAGTATTCACACGATTATTTTAACGATTTAAATTTTAAAAACAAAATCAATTTTGGATGGTATTTACATTCAACGTAACTCTTTTTACGAATTTATAATAGTAAATCACTATACCTGTAATTGTAATTTAAGTTACGAATTTATAATAGTATGTTATGAATTTAAGTTAAGAATTTATACATGTAATTATAATTGTAATTTAAGTTACGAATTTATAATAGTAAATCACTATACCTGTAAATGTAATTTAAGTTACGAATTTATAGTAGTAAATCACTATACCTGTAATTGTAATTTAAGTTACGAATTTATAATAGTAAGTTACGAATTTAGGTTACAAGTTTATACATGTAATTGTAATTGTAATTTAAGTTACGAATTTATAATAGTAAATCACTTTACGAGCTATTGGGCGAACAAAATTCTGAGCGAACGACCTTCGCGACAGAGAAGGCGACATAAGGCGACGACATGCGACGGGAAGCTACGCGACGGCGCGAGGCGACTGGACTTGGCGTGATGAAGGTCGAACAATCGGGGAGAGAGAGAAGGTCGAGCAATTTCGAAGAAATAATTTATTAAAAAATATATAATATTGTAATTAAGAGGTGGAAGTTGTCAACCACAATTATAAGACAAATAATTTTAAAATTAAAATATATAATTAATAATAATTAAACAAAAAATAATATTTATAACTAATATTAAGGGTAATATGGTCTAAACAAAATTATTAGTGGGTATAAATTTTAGTTTTATAAAACTATAGGCATTTCTCTTAAACTTTAAGTGTTTTTTAGACATTTAATGAGTTTTCTAAATATATAAATGCTAGAGCCATACTTTAAAAATAGCTGGACATATTAAAGCATTTAAAAACGACTACATTGGGCTTTTAATGAACGAAACGTTCGAAAAGAATGTGAAACAATGGGCTTTTTGGGACTTTCGAGATCAATTCAAAATTTAAATTTATCTTATCATTAGGGGTGGCAATTTGGGGCCGGACACGAAATACGAAACGGTTACGACACGATTTAAATGGGTTTGGGTCTACCATAAATGGATCTGGGTCCATCCGTGTCGAACACGATAAACACGATTAAATAACGGGTAAACACGACACGAACACGATAGCAAGATGGGTCCCAATTAGACACGATTAAGAAGCAAAAAGTTGCATTTTTATGCATTTATATATGTTATAAAGTGTTTTACTACTTATTATATATGACATTTATATTTTTTTAATTTATTAATTACGTTGTACAACTGATGAACATAAAAAATTGTTAGTAAACTTTGAAATTTTAGATCATATAATTAAATAAATTAAGTAAAATGAGCGTAAATTGAATTAATTTATAATTTTAAAATATGTGAATCTGTTTAATGGGTTAAACGGGTAGACACGATAAACACGCTATTTAAATGGGGCGGGTCTGGGTCTCATCTTCTAACACGATTAATAAATGGGGCGGGTCTGGGTCTACATAAAATAAGTAAAAAATGATTAAGACCCGGCACGAACACGACACGCAACCCGAATTGCCACCCCTACTTATCATTAGTTTCTTTCAACCCAATAAATTTGCGGATAAAGTTATCAAAACTTGTGTTGTCTGCTGCAAATAAATCCCTAAATAAGCTTTTCAGTAACTAAAGTCACCAACGTTAGATTTGTATTGCAAATGGACGGCGTGCGACCTTAAGTGTCTATTACAAACAAAAAATTATAATAAATATTGAACCCAAATTATATGCCCTTTCCATTTATTTTAGGGTTAATGATGATAAATGTACCTAATTTTTATTCATCTGCAGTGCGCATAGACCTAAGTCTTTTCGGTAGAAAATTTACTCAAATTCCACTTTACTCGCTTTGAAAGTACCGACATTTAATTTGACGCAGCTTGAATGTACTCAATATTTCAAACAAAAAACCCCAATCATCAATAAGTGGAAACTTATATATATATTTGTGTTGAGCGTGATTCGTATACACAATAATCACAAAAAGATCTTTGTTCTTTTGTTCTTATAAATGAGATTCGGTTCTTCCCTCTTTACAACTTAAGAGCTTGCTCTGAGCAACTCTATGATTTCTTTTCTGTTCTCTCTTTCTTCTCTCTTTTCATCCCTTTCTCTTCTTTTTTTCTTGCCTTTATATAGCCCAGTTTCGAAGCTCTTTGGTGTCCCATCGGCCCATTGTCTCAGGCTTCTGGCAAAATGGGCCTGACTCGTTTCCTTTGCGTGTCCCGATTGGTGTCCCATCGGCCCATTGTCCCAGGCTTCTGGCAAAAGGGGCCTGACTCGTTTCCTTTGTGTGTCCCGAATTTGCGGAGTTACCTTTGAGGTAGTACTATTAAATGCTCATCCCATCAAAGCTCTCAGGCATTAAATGCTCATCCTGTCGAAGCTTCTAGGCATTAAGCATTAAATGCCCATCTCGTCGAAGCTCCTAAGCATTAAATGCCCATCCTGTCGAAGCTTCTTGGCATTAAAAACTAGGAGTGCAAATAAAACCCGAAAACCGGGTAAAAACCCGAATCCGAATCCGTATCCGAATTTAAAACCCGAATCCAAATCCGAATCCGGAATTCGGATCCGGGTACCCGGTACCCGGTTTAAAACCGGGTTCGGGTACCGGGTAGTGAAATCTTAAAAACCGGGTACCCGGTACCCGGTTTAAT
Organism: Parietaria judaica; assembly: GCA_954871525.1. Lineage (NCBI taxonomy): Eukaryota > Viridiplantae > Streptophyta > Magnoliopsida > Rosales > Urticaceae > Parietaria > Parietaria judaica. The sequence continues at coordinate 25,467,261 of OX940860.1, read as the reverse complement.
ACCCGGTTTGTTTAATTTTTTTTATTTTTTTTAAATATTTTAGGGTTAGGACTCGACACTCATCTCTCATTTTCATTTCTCATTATAGGGTTTCATTAAAATATTTTTTTAATTTTTTGATGCGCGGACGGTGAAATGATGATGGAAAGCCGAAAGAACTCGAAGTGCTTTATCATATGTTTTTTTTAATGCATTTTAAATTTTAGACAATGGATGCATGTTTTTTTATATACGAGACATGTAATGTTTATTTTGAGATAATTTAGTTTTTCTATTTAAAAAAAAATAAAACGGATCCGGGTAAAAACCCGGATCCGGTTGAAAAATCCGAACTTGGTTTCCAAACCGGGTACCGGGTACTAAAACCGGGTACCAATTTTCAACTACCCGGAAATTCGGGTACCCGGAATTCGGGTACCCGGATTTCGGGTACCGGGTACCGGGTAGTAAATTTCAACTACCCGGAAACCGGGTCCGGGTACCGGGTACTTCAAAAAAACCGGGTACCCGACCCGGTTTCACCCCTATTAAAAACCCGTCTTGTCGAAGCTCCTAATCTCATCAGTCCCATCTGTTCCCTTTATCGGGTATTGGAATCGTCGACTCTATTCCCTTCGACCTTTAATACTATCGGCTTCGGGCATCGTCGACCTTTGGGTGTCGTCGACTTTCAATACTATCGGCTTCGCTTCCCTTCGCTCTTTAAGACTATTGGCTTCGGGCGTCGTCGACCTTTGGGCGTCGTCGACTTTCAATACTATCGGCTTCGCTTCTCTTCGACCTTTAATACTGTCGGCTTTGGGCGTCGTCGATCTTTCAATACTATCGGCTTCGCTTCCCTTCGACCTTTAATACTGTCGGCTTTGGGCGTCGTCGACTTTCAATACTATCGGCTTCGCTTCCCTTCACTCTTTAATACTATCGGCTTCGGGCGTCGTCGACTTTCAATACTATCGGCTTCGCTTCTCTTCGACCTTTAATATTGTCGGCTTTGGGCGTCGTCGATCTTTCAATACTATCGGCTTCGCTTCCCTTCGACCTTTAATACTGTCGACTTTGGGCGTCGTCGGCCTTTGGTATCGTTGACTCTGGGAGCCCGTCGGCTCCTACTTGGGAGTCGACTCTCCAAAGTATTTTGAAAGGGATCTGACTGGATCCGACCTTAACAGTTAGTCCCCCATTTTATCCAGTGTTTTATTACTGAGTAAAATAGGAGCTGGTCCCCTCCCTTCGGTTCCGGGTCTCATCGATCTTTTGCTGCGTTTGTTCCGCGTCGTCGATTTTGGGGTGGCAACGATTCTGGGGACGTTCTCTCTTCCCGACAAATTCTGACGCTGGGGCCCACTAGTGCCTGCTTCGTAGGCTGCGCTTGCCTTGGGCAGGTGAAGCGTCATTTCTCATTAAGAGGGTCTGCACACACTCGAGTGTTTTTGAGATACGCAACGATCCTTTTCATCCGACCGTTGCTTTATCATTTTCCCCAATCTCAGGGCCGTTGGATCAATTCACGCCCATTTGCCTCCCCTCATAACCGTTTAAGCATTTTATAAATGCCATTTTCGCCATTTCGCTCATCATTTGCTTCTCTATTCCTTGCTATTGTCGTTGCCTGCGTTCCTGGTTTTCCCAATCTCCGGTCATCTTGGTTGCTATTTTTCTTTCCGGTCACGTTATGGCGGCTCCCGGAACAATCTTTCTGACCAAGTCTCCTCCCTCGACTCTGAAGGAAGAGGCTCTCGCAATCGTGAGACGCAAGTATTTTATGCGGGAGAATGTCTACGCCAGGCTCCCGGTCGACGGCGAACTAGCCGACAAACCCCCAGAGGGTTGCGTCTGCCTCTACGAGGCCTTTTTCCGGCATGTCGGCCTCCATCTTTCGATGCCCAACATCATGCTCGCCTTCCTCTATGCCTTCAAATTGCCGATTACCCAGGTAGGGCCCAACGTCCTCCGCCTCCTTTTGAGTACTTTGGTTATCGTCCGTGAACAGGGGGTAGAACTTTCTTTGGAGGATCTTGTGCGTCTCTATGGCGTTACCCGGAATCCTCGCAAACCTCGGTCGGTTTATGTTGACGCACCGGCATCGGGAGCATGTCGTGTTGAATACACCGAGTAAGGAGTACTCATGGGAGCACAAGTACTTCTTTCTTCAGGTAAGTGTTCGTACTTTCGGCCCTCACCACGCCGATCTTCCTCGGGAGTGGGCCGTCGATGTACCGAAGTATTCGCCTCCGAGCGACGACGATCGCTTTCGGGAGTTACGCCTGGCCCTTCTGGCCAACCCTAAGCGGGATTGGTCCAATGATTTCACCGAGAATCGGATCATTCGGTCCAGTGTTTTCCAGGAGGCGATGATTCTTGGTCCTCCTCCAGCGTCGCTAGGGCTTCTCCCACGTAGTGGTGCCCGAAGATCCAACCGCGCCGAAGCCTAAAGCGTCGAAGAAGAAGAAGAGGAAAGAGGAGGCTAGGGCGGATTTTGTCGATCCCCCCGTCGATGAGGATTTCTCTCCGATGCCGTCACCCTCAGGGAAGCGGCCGGTCGAGGGGTCGACCGAGGCCCCTCTTCCCAAAAGGAGCAGAAAGGTCCCCCCCGGTCATGCCTTTCGGCGCCGACTCGCGTCGGATGGGTGCTTCTTCAGCGGCCCGGCAGAGCGACGAAGCAGCCCCTTCCTCCGCCCGGAGAGAGAGAGCCGATTTTGTCGATTCTCCTACGGTCCGGCAGAGCGGGGAAGCAACCCCTGCCTCCGCCCGGAGAGAGAGAGCCGATTTTGTCGATTCTCCTACGGCCCGGCAGAGCGGCGAAGCAACCCCCGCCTCCGCCCGGAGAGAGAGAGCCGATTTTGTCGATTCTCCTATCTCAGTGTCTCCTCGGCCGGAGGCGTCCTTGCCAGTGAAAAAAAAAGTCTTATTGGTTCATGCCACTTTAGTACATTTGTCACCATTAAAGCATTAACCTTTATTTTATAATACCAAATACTGTTATTGAATATCTACGTGAGTATTTGATTTTCATCATTTTTTTTAATGGAGTGACACTATTGGCCAAAATTACATGTACTCTTATTACAAGATATATTTCACGGTAATAATAACTGGCACTATTGACTGCAAGTATTATCGACCAAAATTACATATATACGCAATTTATGTGTCTAAAGGGATTGAACCCATAGTTATTTGGTTTTTTAAATTCAATAATTAGTATACTTTGATTTAGAATTTTGTTTGAGAGTTTGGCGTGTTTTAAAAATTGGGACTCTATTACATTATATTCCGCATCATAATTATTTTTTATTTTTATTTTTTTTATAAGTGGGTCCTCTCAAGCAAGGTTTGACTTTTCCACGTTTATCTTCGATAATCTTCGATTATCCGTCTTGCCGGTAGTTATCGGCAAGACGGATATGCCAGTACTTTTCCATGATTTTTGTCAAAAATCGGCAAACATCTTGGAATACGGGTTCCGGGAATTTCCAAAATAGAGCAAACATATGGTACTTTTCAAGAAATTTTGTATTTTTCGATGATTTTATTCGAGTATTTACATATGTGAGAGTGAGACTATATTTTATTTACCTATGTTTGAGTATGGAATGATTTTATTTTTGGCATTTTAATGTTTTATAAACATTATAAACTTAGTAAATATATTCTTAAAAATATTGTAGTGATTTTTCATCGATAATCCTCGATAAGTGTTGATAATTCATCGATAATCCTCGATAAGTGTTGGTAACGATAATCTACAGTATTTATTAGTTTTCCGTCGATTAATCGGCAAGCAAACGATAAATCCGAACAACAAGCGATTTATCGGCAAATTTGGCAAGTTGAACCTTGCTCTCAAGTATAACATCCAAGCACGGTCATACTTGTAGTCCATATTCAGAAGTTATAATTACAAACATGATGAAAAAAGAGAAACCTTTAAATTGTATTCGAAAGTATAAGATCATCTATCTTGTCAGTTGTCATTTCCCAAAGTGAATTCTTATGGTCCCAAATCAACAGAGATGAGAAACTTACTATGAGAGTACTGTGATATATTTTTTTATTGACTAGGAAGTGAAATATGGATCAATTGATCAAATACTGGCTTGGCTCATAATACTGGGTGGCCTACTCCTATATATGTATATATATTAGGATCCTAACTAGAAAAAATAATCGGTACCAACATAGTTCTACCTTTGAGACCAACTCTTCATGTACCCGTTAGACGGTTTTAAACTCATATTTCCGGATTTTTGTTGTACTCATAGTTGTCATGAATTTTGTCCATATCTCAATCGATTATTATTATTGTTATCTCTCATTTTGCTGGTTAGTTGAGCAATAATTTTGATTAGGTGTTTTCCTTATGTCTCTTGTGTGTTCATTTTTAGATAACATCCATGCTCAAATATGTTTTCACTTTAGTGGATTAGTTATACTATCACAATAATAACGAGGTCAATGGTTTCACTTTCACGTACCAACATGAACATGGAGTGGTTTATAAAGCTTAAAAGTGTGCTATCTTAATAAAGATAAATACTTAAAAAAATGTTTATTAGAGTTGGCCAAATATTATAAGGCTAAGTTAAATTTTTTAGAATACCAGTTTTATGAGAAATGAGGCCGTTAAAAATATATAAAAAGATACAACCGACCTTTATAACAAGCGAATATTATATATTATATTTATTTATGTTTTTTTTTATTATTAGCCAAGAATGTAATATGTATTCGCATTACAAGATGTATTCGCAGTGTAAGAATAATTGACACTAATGACTGTAACTTCATATACATATATGCAATTTTTTACGACTCGTTGAGATCAAACCCTAGAACTTCTTGTGGAATCGTGTAGTGAGTTTATTAATAGTTATTTATGTTTGATTTAAAAAGTTAATATTTGAGCTTAAAAAACCCTTCTTAAAGTTGAAACACAAACCCCATGTTCCACTTTCCCATGATATTCCCAAACCCGATTCTCTTCTCTTCTCTTCTCTTTTAATTTCTTAATTAATTAATTAAATTTTAATAATATCCACTGCTTCTCTGTCTCTCTCTCAATATTCTTCACCCTTTGACTCTTCTTTTTCTGTATTTTATTTCAATATTATTTATTTATTTATTTATTTTAACTTCATTTTCTCGTCCATTTTCCATTCATCCCCAAAAAATTCCTCTCCAACCAAAACACCTCGGATTCTCCGATCGACCAAGGGGAAGAAGAAATCTCCGTCCTCATCCGCTCCACAACCTCGCAGTCACAGTCAACAATGGCGGCGGCGACCACCGAATCGGTGGTGGTGTTCGCGCTCTGCGTCTCTCTGCTAACCCTAGCTCCGGCGGTCGGCGCGAACTCCGAAGGCGACGCGCTCTACACGTTCCGGCGAAGCCTCTCCGATCCCGGCAACGTCCTCCAGAGCTGGGATCCGACTCTCGTGAACCCTTGCACCTGGTTCCACATCACTTGCAACCATGACAATCACGTCACTCGAGTGTATGAATCTCGTGTAACCCTACCACTTGGTGCCCTTTTTGCTGATCGTCGGTGTGGTTTGGTTCTGATCTGAGCGAGTTTCTCGCGAAACTTTGTCTTTTTGGTGTAGGGAAAGATATTTACGTTAGTGATTAGCACAGTTGGCTTGATTCGTCAGTTTCACTGTGCGTTTATTGTCTAGTATTGGAATTTTCTCGTTAAAGTTAAACTCAATTATGAGAATAATGAATCATTAGCTTCAAACTTGACGAGTCGGATCAACCCATACTTGCTTTGGTGGTTAAATCTTTTGCAAAAATCTGATTAGAGAATCTGATGATTCTGTTCTTTGGGTACTTTTTGGGGCTATTTTACAAGAAGCTTGTCAGGGTTTTGGGATGCAATAAGAAAAGTCTTTTTTCCCCCTTATGGATTCAATAGTTGGAGATGGGTAAAATGTAACTGTTCCAGCTTTTCATGTTTGTTTCTTTTTCAGTGTTTTATGTTTCTATTTTCACACTGTAGTTTTTCAAATATTTTTGATGGATTAGTGATGCTTCTGCTAGCTAGTTAAGTTTTGGATTCATTAAATTACGCGATCGGTTGCGTTATTGTTGTTGTCTCATCGTCCATAATAGTGAACATGTCATAAATATAATATATATATGTTAAGAAAGTCGTAAATTGGAGTTGTGTACTAAGTAAAGTGCTGGTAAGCTGTAAGTCTCTCGGACCTTAGAATAATATTCTTTCGGGTCTCTTGGAACTACTTGGCTTGCGTAAGCTAGCAGAAGCTTGTTAAATTCTTTTATGTGACAAAAATATAGGTTCATTAATAATAATCAGGGAGAAGGGATACCAGATTAAATAAGATGATCACTTTTATATTATACTTTTCCAGTTTTGCTAATGTTTTTGCACGACAATTTTGTTGTTGTTCGTTCTTCCATCTGTGGTACTAATAGATTTTTTTGTTTGTTTGTAAGAATTAGATTAGCGATATAATTTGATTCTTTCTTATGAGTATGGTTTCAAACACTTGGCCCATATCTAACTTCTAAGCTTCACTAATTCATAGCCCGCAACATCTTAGTTTATCAGTTTGGTTATGTATGTTTCCATTGTCACGGGTGACTGACTGCTTTCATTTATATTATATGAGCAGGGACCTTGGTAATTCTAACTTGTCGGGACATTTGGTACCAGAACTCGGAAAGCTTGAGCATCTGCAATATCTGTATATTGATCATCTCATCCTTATTTAGTTACAGAATTGCAAATGATAATCCATAATGGAATTTTTTTACCGTAAATAATCATTTATTTGATTCCTCTTTATTCCGCAGGGAACTCTACAAAAACAATATTCAAGGAACCATTCCAACTGAGCTTGGTAATCTGAAGAGCCTCATCAGCCTGGATTTGTACAATAACAACGTCTCCGGGGTCATCCCTTCCTCGTTGGGGAAGCTGAAGTCTCTTGTATTTCTGTGAGTTTTAATTAAATTAAATCAACCGATTTTTGGTTGTTACATACTTAATTTTCAGTGTGCTGTTTGTGATATTAACACGAGTCAAAGAATCTGTTGGGTTTAATTTTATTCTGAATTAAATTATTTCCTTTATATGCTTTATATTATTAAGGGCATTTTCGGTAGTTTGTAATGATTAGGGATTATGCTCTCCTAATCCCAATTTTAGAGGCCAATTTTAAGGGCCGACGACATCGTGAGTTTTGACATAGTCTCTTACATCTTTAGGGAGAGCTCAGGCCGTGTTCTTGAAGGAACGGCCGCTACATTTGTGATTGGGTCTATCCACTTAATTAAATAATTGGAAATTCATCTCTTGCTGAATTCCCGTTGGTTCGTGTTTGATTATTGGCTCAGGTCTAATTCAGAATCCTATTTGAGTAAATAGATTTTGAGCCAACATGAATTGATTTCCGTTTAAATGGGTATTTTATTTATATACTCGAGCGAAAATAATTGGTACGGTCATACCATGGTGTGTATGTGTTACTTATGCTGGACTTTATTGGTTGTTGTTCTGTAATCATCGTATGACCTAATGCTAACTTTATTTTACGTGGATCTGAACTTTGTTTTTTGTTTCTGTTTTTGTTTTATTCTGATTACTATTTAAAATCGCAGACGGCTCAATGACAACCGTTTAACTGGGCCAGTGCCCAGGGAACTCATTGGTGTTACGAGCCTCAAAGTCGTGTAAGTGGCTGTTTGACTTCTCTCCCTGTCATCGACTTTGTTCAGAATAATAATTCATAATTACGCTTAGTCGCTAACCTGCCTTTGATTGCTTCGTTTCCAGTGACGTCTCGAACAATGATTTATGTGGAACTATTCCTACAAGTGGACCGTTTGAGCACATTCCCTTGAGCAAGTAAGTCAAATTTCTGGTATTCCGAATTTATTTACAATCTGTCGAATTGAGATCCATAATAATTTCACTGTAAATTAAATATGGTACAATATTTTTTTCTTCTTCGAATTAATTAAGTGATACTCATTAGCTTTTGTTTAGAAGAGATTAAAGAAGAGGAAAATTTCATTGAACTTATAGATTCTTGATTATGCTCTTAATCGTTCCGATTAACACTTTTTGTGATTTCATTAACCCGAGGACCTTATCTGAAGTTCCCTTTGATAAAATCTTGTCTTCTGTGCTTTGTTGAAAACGGGAAATTAACCAAGAATTCCTGTGCCCTTTTCCGTGTTATTTTTTTTTGTTTTGAAGAGTAACAATTTTTCTTGGGCTTCGAATATAGCTTTGAGAACAACCCTCGGCTGGAAGGCCCGGAGTTATTGGGGCTCGCAAGTTACGACACGAACTGCTCGTAAAGAGGAAAAGCTGATGGTGGTTCGGATTCAGGTGTTCACTCAAAGTGCACTTCATTACCTCAGGACAATGTAAGGAGCGGGATGGGAGATGGTTATTGGTCCCTAATATATGAACAAAAATATGTAAATCTGAAGATAATATATCACATGCCATTTGTATTATGCTTGAGACGTAAGGTTTGGTTGCAATATTAGTGAAATCTACTACTACTTATGAATGTTTCTCTTCATCTATTATAATATCTATTTTTTCGTTTTTGAATGTGGAAAAATAGTGAAAACAGTATTCAAGTTGTAATCAAGCGTGGGCGAAATCCAAGTTTGTAATTTTTGTAGTGAAAAAACTACCAATGTCATTGTCAAATGTTCTTTAAAAACATTAGTAGAGTGGGGTTTATAATTAAAAAAGAAAAATAAGAGAGAGAGAGAGGAAAGGGAGTTATAATGTGATCTTTAATCCCACGCCTCGCGTGTTGCCTTGCCTTGCCATCACAGGCAAGGCAAGCATTTACCTGCTTACCAACAACCTTTAACTCTCGCAGACTCGCACACATATAATATTGGAGTGAAAACTAGTATTATATATATATACCACTACAGAAATTATATAGATGAAAAGAGAGCATTATAAAGTAATGGGCAGTAAATGGTGGTGGGTGATAATGTGGATGATGAGTGTTGTTGTAAATGCAAGAGAGAATGTGAGATACGATGGAAGATCTCTCATCATCGATGCCCAGAGACGCCTCCTCTTCTCTGGCTCCATCCATTACCCTCGCAGCACTCCCCAGGTCTCTCTCTCTCTATACATATATTATGGGGATAATGCGGTAAATGTACCTCACAAAGTATTTCTTTGCTCGCGACATATTTCAAATTCGAAATTACTTATGCCATAAGAAATTTAAAACTTCCGATATGACTATTTTTTGGATTTTTCAAACTTTTGTTTTGATAAAAGTGATCATTCAAACTTAAAACGTGACTTTTTTGTTTTGGTTTTAATGAAATAAAATTTGAAATGTGCCATCTACAAAAGTACTTTGTGGTACTTTTGTTGCAAATATTGTTACTCCAATGAGCGGGCATGGATGGCCGGTGCCTTCTGCCTCACACATGGCCATATCCCGCACCCAAAAATGGTGTGCGAGCGCGGGCAGCTGTACATAGCTATAGTCTGCTGGCAGGCCCGCCGCTTCTTTTTTGTTTTAGTTAAAAAGTTTCATGGTCTAATAAGAATTTTTTGAAATTATATTAAAAAAAGCCTGGTACTCGGTTAAGATTTTTCATAGCCAATTTTCTTATTTTTTTTTCTTCTTCTTCTAGATGCAGCAATTTTACCTACACAATTTGACATTTGGTCAAATTTTGAGTTATTTGCAATGCAACTATTCTTTAATGGTAAATTTGTCATTGTAAATCAAAGATTTATTGGACCAATTGGCATGACATGTATGATACGTCATGAAGATAAAAAAAAAAAACAGATTTTATTTTTCTGAAATTGACAAATAATTTGTTTGATATAGAAGTGTTGACATGAGACACTAGTTTTATTCATGAAATTATACGGCAGATGTGGCCATCTTTGATAGAAAAAGCGAAGGAAGGAGGACTTGATGTGATTCAAACTTACGTGTTTTGGAACCTTCACGAGCCCAAACAGGGACAAGTTAGTGACAATACATAAATTAAATTAAATTTAAGTCTATTGATTAATATTTTTGCTAATTTTGTTTATATTAACAGTACGATTTTAGTGGAAGACATGACTTGGTGAAATTCATAAAAGAAGTCCAATCGCAAGGACTTTATGTCTGCCTTCGAATTGGACCCTTCATTGAAGGTGAATGGAATTATGGGTATGCATTACATTATTGTATTTATTCATATACTATATGAGTTATTTTTAATCCAGTTTTCATCTTTTGGATTTCAGATAAATTGAAAAAAAAAAAAACCACAATTGGATATTTCAGTTCTATTTTTTAAAATTTAATTTATAGACGACTAAATAATTTGGACTTGCATATAGCTATGAAGTGGAAACTGTTTTTTTTTTTTTGTTGGAATTAGAATGTATATTTATTTATTTATGCCGGTCATGGTGATCGGTGACTACCATAATCATTGATTAGTATTTCTATCGATTACTCTTGTTCTGATGGGTAATTATTGTTGCAAAATGATAGAGGACTTCCCTTTTGGTTGCACGACGTACCAAAAATAAGTTACCGCAATGATAATCAACAATTTAAGGTATGCATTTTTCTTTATTTATTGATTTGATTTTGTAATTTCTTTTACGAACCAAAATAGATCTCGAAAATATAAGAGCTTTGTCAAATCTTCACGAGTCTTTTTTTCTTCTTCACTTTTTCAAAGAGGTTACGCTATGAAAATGATTACTGGCTAACTGTTTCATTAGTTTAAGTTATTTTAATAAAATAAATATTACAATTTGATGAGTTGGACTAATTCCAACTAAAGTAAAGCCTTAAAACATAATTCACCAAGTTAAACGAAATTAAACAATTTAAATGGTATAACTAAATAATCTAAGTAATATGATCAAAGGTAAATTCAAATTAAGTATCTTAAATATTACGTGTGTATACATATCACCTTTATTAACTAATAGCATGTAAGAATTTATTGACAGTTTTACATGCAAAATTTCACGACAAAAATAGTAGACATGATGAAATCAGAAGGGTTGTACGCTTCACAAGGAGGTCCAATCATACTGTCACAGGTATAGTTATAGTATAGACAATGAAACTATACATTATAATAGTTTGTCATTAAATATTATCCTAATTAATTAAGCACTAATTAAATAAATCAGATTGAGAATGAATATGGAAACATAGAAGGGGCGTTCCATGCAAAAGGAGCGTCGTACGTGCATTGGGCTGCGCAAATGGCTGTCAACCTTCGAACTGGAGTGCCCTGGGTTATGTGCAAGCAGACTGATGCCCCTGATCCAGTGGTCAGCTATTTCTACTTTAACCCCTCTACTTTTTTCTGTGACGCACTTGGCCCTCTTGTTTAAAAAAATTCCGTTCGATGCAGCGCGGGGAAACTCACCGCATCGAACGGGATTTTTTTTGGCTTGCACAATGTTTAACTCGAAATCGCCGTGCAACCATATATTGCACAACCAATGTTTTAGCCTACATAGGTCATAGTGTATTCAATACAATTTGTACTAATATGAATCGTTGACTGGTTGGTTATTAGCCCGTTGTGTAATATACGTATATTGCTACCAATCTATCCATTTTCGCAAATGTGGAATGCCGCTTGTATCGGAAAGAAAATGCTTTCAAAAGTAGCGTATAACACTTGAATAATTAAAAAAAAAAAGAGTTAATTTGTGCGCTACAAGATTTTATTATTTTTCTAAAAAATTGCGAGATTTTCATTTCTACAGTTATTTCTTTTAGAATTGGACATGTTGAGTGATTCATATTTCATATTAGTACAGTAATTTACTATATTGATAATATATCCTCAAATAAGCCGTGTTGTAAGCATAAGTAAATGTTTCCCTTCATTCGTGCAATTACTTTATTTTAAGCTAATTGGAAATAGTATATCTTAAGTCAATATTATTAGCACTAATGAAATATCACATACTCATAAAGACACAAACCATATAGGAAAAAAATGTGATAAAACATATGGTCTCATCAATTTAATAGTTGCTCTTGTCTTGTGCGCAGATAAATACATGCAATGGAATGAGATGTGGAGAAACATTCACAGGCCCAAACTCACCCAATAAGCCTTCTCTTTGGACTGAGAACTGGACTTCTTTGTACATCCTTCAATTTATTTTACATACTATATTTTACCCAATAATCTATCATTTTTTTTTATACAAACTACCCATATCAATTACAGCCATTAACTACATTATTTTATTTATTATCTAGATATTAACACAAGGATATTTACGAAAAAAATTACCTATAAACCAGATAAGTGATGGCATTATTCAACTTTTTTTGCGGCGTGTATTTTTAATGTTTTTAGAAGTGTAAGTCCTACTCCAAAATATATATTTTTGATACTTAGAGTTTTCACTTTTGACAGCCAAAAAAAAAAAACAAACTATTTTTTGCTACTTTTGCTGCAAATATCCCTTTAAATAGGCATCGAGTCAACTACATGCATATGCCAACCACTGTTTGCTCTTAATAAAGCCTTGCGAATATTTTTTTTTGACTTATTTTTTCGCTAAAATAAAGTGGAAAGATGTTACAAAACAGAGTTAAGATATCAAAGTGTAAAGATTTTATATATAATAATCTAAATATTATGTATCTTTGATGATTTTTCCACAGCTATCAAGTTTATGGTGGAAACCCTTACATAAGGTCAGCTCAAGATATAGCATTTCACACGGTGCTCTTCATTGCAAGAAATGGAAGCTACGTCAATTATTACATGGTATTATTTTATATACTTATAAATTATCTGTATTTAGTAGGAGAGAAATACAGATTTAAAACCGAAAATTTTGAATATGGGCACCTGTATCCTTATCCAGATTTTGAAAACCAAAACCTAGATTTCCGGATACTTGGATTTCATATTTGGGATCGGTCTCCTTATTTAAAAAGATTCATGATTTCTCACAAAATCATGTTACGTACTCCTAGTTTCTAGTAATTATTAGTTTATATGTAATAAAATACTTTTGATTTGTGTTCTCTACTCACAAAGTACCATGGCGGAACTAACTTTGGAAGAACAAGCTCGGCATATGTCATTACAAGTTACTATGATCAAGCTCCTCTTAATGAGTATGGTATGTCATCTTAATTATATATCACCATATACATTTATAGATCAAAAGCGCGTAATTGCGTGAATGTGAACGAACCGGAAATCTGTTTCAATTTGGCTACCTTCTGGAAAGTAGTTCCAATTATTCCGTTTTTCTTAGTTTCAAAATTATTTTAACACTATTAGATAATTATAATTAATTAGTTTTGTTATCATAAATGTATATTAATAACTGTCAGTCATCAAATACTGTAAAATAGAATCAGATTTATTTATTAAAATTTAGTTAAAAAACTATACGATTAGTACAAAATATTTTGGCTTGATGTATAATTTTATTTATGAAACACTATCAACAAAAAATAGATCTTGGACAAAATTAGTACAAGAGATTACGGTGTGAGGAGCGACACAATGCCATGGTTTGTTTTATAATTTCGTTATCTAATATATTGATCTCGTTCGGCTAGTTGACAAAAATATAGATAATTAATAGCGATTTGAGTAATGAATAGGCTATAATGCATTGTTTTCTGAAAAAATAAAAAATAACACGGGGCATTGTTGTCAAAAATTAAAATTTTAGGAGGCAAAAGTACCTAACATAGGGCATTATTATCAATTCTAAATCGATGTCTAATATTTTTTCTTCAATGATAAATATCAGGTCTGTTGCGACAACCAAAGTGGGGTCACCTTAAGGAGTTACATGCTGCAATTAAGAATTGCTCAAAGACTTTGCTAATGGGAAAGCCAACAAACGTTTCCTTGGGCCAAAACCAGGAAGTACTAATCAATTAATCCCATATTTTTTGCTAGACCATTGTGCAAAAAACATTGAAAAAAAAAGCTTGCCGTTGCGAACTAGTGTTTACACTTTGCATTGCATTTCCTCTGTGTTTTCACTTTACACGAGAATCGTTGTGTACGCGTATTTCCACGTTGCACGCAACGGTTTTGGAGCCGTGGTACAAAGACTTAGCTATTGGGAAATCCAATTAACAAACGTGGCTTTTGGCCAAAACGAAGAAGTACTAATAAATTTATTCAAGGTAATATGCTAAACCGTTGTGTGAACATCATAAAAAGCAAATTTCGCGCGGCAAACATCCGTGTTTTCACTTTGCACAACGGTTTTGCAGGAACCATACTGCAAAGAGTGTGCATGGTGAAATATCATATTTGTAATCATATTAACTAATCAATAATTAAAGTATTTATGTGTTAAAATTTCAACTTTTTTTAAATATATTTTATATTTTGTTGATCAGGCATATATATTTAGTGAAGAAGAAGGAGGTTGCGTTGCGTTTCTCATAAATAGAAACAACAACACAAATGCCACAATTCAGTTTCGAAACCAGTCGTATGACTTGCTACCCAGGTCAATCAGTATTCTTCAAGATTGCAAGAATGTCATTTTCAATACGGCAAAGGTACTTATGTTACATATAGTAATATTTTCCATCTTCAGGGTTATTTTTATCGATTTTTTTTCCTTTAGTTTTTAGGGTTTTTTATTTAGCCCTTAGACATATTATTGTGAATTTTCTACGCAAGTATACGTATCGAAAACAAGTAATATAATGATAAGAAAAGTCGATCCCACGGAGAATTGTTACTATTAATTTTGCTAATTACTAGTTTTATGTCACCTTAATCTAAACAAATAAATTTTAAATATGATCAATTAAATAACTAACGAAAAATAAAAACTAAAAATTGAAAGCTTTGGACAAATAGAGAAATATAGGATCGCAATCATTCCTCAACACTTCACTTCATATCATTCCTTCTATCATCAAATTACTACAAGTTGTTAACCAAGACCCCTAATGCATAAAAAAGAACTCTTCCGATATTCAATTCGAGTTATCTTTCCTAACTAATTCACTATATTCCTATGTGAATTAAATTACGAACGATTCATTAAGCATGTGTTCTTAACGGGTTACACATGTTACATAGGTATATATTCCTATCCTACATAAACTCAAGATTTCCATCATAGATCATGTGTTATCCTATCTACGGTTAAACACAAATTCCCTTTTTCCAAAGTTCCTAGGGTTTACCAAATCAATTTAATTGGTGATCAAGCAATTAAAAGCATGACGAATAGGATAAAATAAACAAACTTAAGCAATTGTCATTAATCAAAGAAACGATAATCCAAATCAAGCTACATGTGAGTTTCGATTGCAATCCTACGAACAGTTTAGCTCATGATAAATCTAGAGCATAAACAAATCACAAAGAGAAACATTATGGAGAAATAAATTCAGCAAAAGAAAGTGATACTAATGGAGAGAATCTCTGATGAGGTGATCTTCATCTCCACCGTTCTTCTTCGCAAAACCCGATCTCCAATGGCGTTCTTAGTGTTTCCTAGCCTCTTGTGATGTTTTTCTCTCCCAAAATTCGTCACTTAATCCCCCTTTGTGATCCCCTTATATAGCCTCCTCATTAGGTTAAGATTAGGCTTAAAATAACCTAATTCGCGAAACTGTGGTGCTGGGGCACGGGAAATTCTGTGCTGGGGCACAACGTGAATTCTGAGCTTCTTGCTAGGGCACCGAAAATCTGTGCTGCGGCACCAAGTTGCTGCCTGGGATTTTTAATTTCGGATTTTTGGCATGTAAAACTTCATCCAAATGACTCTATTCATCTTGATCTTCAATCAAATTGCAATCCACTCATGTAACTCCTAAAACAAACAAAAACACTAAAAGAAACACATTAAATGGCTCTTGGATAAACAAAACGCTAAGTGAAAGTACTCGATTTATCGGTATAAAACCGACTCATCACATATTATGTTGTTTGTATACAAACAAACATAATATAAGAAGTTTATAGCCACTGGAATTCTCGTTAGTCATAACTATATAGCCATTCTATTATTTCTTTTGGCTAAGAAGCGAAAAGTCGTGGCTAATAATTTCTCACTGTAAGATTGTAGCTAAAACGGTCTATATTGATGATCAGGGCCGGCCCAACGTTTTCGGGGGCCTTGGCGAAATTTTAAAATTAGGCCTTTTTTGTTTTAGTTTTTAATATTAATATATTTAATAAAATCTAAATCAAGAGAAAATAGAGATGGGAGGATGAAAAGTTGAAAAAGCAAATTCCAACAACGAAACAAGCAAGTTTGGCCTAGTGGTAACTCCACTACACCTCTATTCAAGAGATCATGGGTTCAAACCCCCTCATTGGACTCAAATGAGTGCCCCCTTTACATATTTGTAAACTTGGCCGATAGTACCACCTGTTGTTACACTGAATATATCTAGTAATGCGAGAGTGCATTGTAACCTTGGCCGATAGTGTCACCCCATTAAAAAAAAAACATTTTTTATATTAATATTAAGACATAATATATAAAGGGCCCACTTACCTAAGCAACAAAACAGTATAGGGGACCACTTGCCTAAAATGTATACTAAAATTCAGCTTTGAGTATTACTTTGTGCTCTTGATCGTTGGCGTTGCCTCACTCAAAAGAAATTAATTAGACTTTAATTTTGTGCCTATCAAATACAACATTGAATATTTTGGGGGCCTCTTTGATTTGGGGGCTTGGGCTGCTGCCCAATTGGCCCAATATAGGCTGGGGCTGCCGATGATTTGCGACAACAATATCGAATGTTATTTATTTTGTGTTCGATCGATCGGCTATTGTTTATTTTGTGTTTGATCAGTCGGTTCTTGTTTATTTTGTGTTCGATCGATCGACTTTTAGTGATGACACTATTAAAAAATGTAGCAGCGACAATGTCGAGGTCTAAACGCGTATTAATAATTTATATATAAACATATATATAATTACTTCTTTTATCTCTTCTCGTTGACATGATATAGGTAAATTGGAGGCCTAATAGAAGAGTCAGAAAATCAGTTTTGAGGTTTGATTCTGTGGATGAATGGAGTGAATATAAAGATGAGATACCAAACTTTAATGGAAGTTGGGTAAGAGCAAATAAATTGCTGGAGCATATGAATATGACCAAAGATGAATCAGATTATCTTTGGTATACAATGAGGTACGATATTCACCATGACAATATTGTATATACATATTACTATATTAGGGAGATTTTCAACATAGGGTACAATACAGCCTAATATTGTATCAAGTGTGGACATATTTTCAGTATCTTATTTTAGCACCAATAGTACCTAACTGCCCCAAAACATTGTCGAGGTATGATTCCGTCCATGCTAAGTTAACGGAGGCTGATCAGCTAGACAGACGTGTATGTTTCTAGTTGAATATTATATTGATGTAACAAAGTTTAATGGGACATGGATAAAATTTGATAATGACAATATTTTGTGGTCTTTGGTACTATTGCCACTAAAAAAAGATTGAGAATACGACGATGCAGTTATTACATGATCAGGTACTTATGCCACACATGTCCTGCATTTTACACACATATATAGTCACTACTAAATCCCTTGAAATTTCTCTTAGTAAAAAAGATAGACCAAAACATCTTTATGCATTGATTGTCATTATAATTGAATAATGTACAAAAATAGATAAATATTGACAAGGAAATACTAACTATAATTTACTAACTATATGCCTAAACAACCAATTTCCGAGTTATGAAAGATCATAAGTTAACAACATGGTTTTTAGGTTTTAGCATTGTTATGCAATCTCTTTAATTTCTAACTAACTTCTTAATATTTATTTGCTTAATGTATATACATGATGCAATGTTTTACCATAGCATTTCATTGATTTTCTTTTGTATTAAATTTCATATATATATATATATATCATTATAATAACCATTCATCGTCTGAATATTACAGGTTTAAACACAACATTTCTTGCACAGATCCAGTGCTTCATGTTGAGTCGATGGGGCATGTTGCACATGCTTTTCTGAATAATAATTACTTAGGTGATTTTTTCTTAATTAATATAGGCTCACTATTTTTGACATCTAATTTCTTGAAAATCTTATATATATATATATATTTTGAATTAGGAAACGAACATGGAAACCATAGCTACAACAAATTCATGATGGATAATCCAATAGAGCTACGTGATGGCATGAACAACATTTCTATTCTCAGTGTCATGGTTGGATTACCGGTAATGTTTTCATAAATTGCTATATTATTAGCATTTATCTTTTTCAGTTTTGAAGTTTTTTCTCTGATATGCATTAAATGATTATAAAGTTAATGAGTAATTGGACAAGTGCTCCTTAAGCTTTGGTCGTTGATACACTTTCACCCCTGAACTTTAGTTTTTGACAAGACGTCCCACTTGTTCTTTCAAAATGTAGCATGTTACTCCTTAACTAATAATAGACAAAAATATTAAGTTGTGCGTAGCACGTGATATATCTGAGGGTAGTTTTGTGAGTTTTATTTATTTTTCTCTAATTATTGTAGGAATTCCATATTAATGGTTTTTCAAAATTTCTTTTTGAGTACGCCACAATGATTAATGTAATTAAGGGGTACAAATTAACTAATTTTTTCCGTCATTTTCGCCGCATTATGCATCAAACAACTAAAGTCGCGCGGGCTTTTTTTTTTCTTCCACTCAGTTTATTATATATATGAAGTTTTTAGTTCTAGTAGTTTTATGTTTTCATGATAGTTGACTTCTTTTGGTTTACTTCTTAAAGGATTCAGGAGCTTATCTTGAACGAAGATATGCAGGCTTAACAGGAGTTGAAATTCAATGCAAAGCTGAAAATGGTTTCTTCAATTTTACTCACCATGAATGGGGTTACAAGGTACTATAGATATATTGTAACAAATATTACATTTAATCGATATAATTATCTTCATGAAGGGTTGTGTATATAACTATCTATTATCCATATTTATTATATTTTTATTAACTTCATTCCATATCAAATTATCTTTAGGTTGCACTACGTGGAGAGAATCTTCAAATTTACAGAGAAGAAAACTCAGAAAATGTGGAGTGGAGTAAATTTCAAGTCCCTTCCAATAAAAGTGTACTTACTTGGTACAAGGTAACAATTTTTTAAACCTTCTATGATTATTACCTAAAAACAATATAATTAAAATGAAGAGGAAAAATATAATCAATTGACACTATGACACCTCTAAATCTAACAACCTTTTCTCCCCCTAAATATTACTTAGATTTTGGTTCCATTTTAACTAAATCCGGGTAAATATGGAACTGAAAATTTTGGTTCCGAAAAAATCTGGATTTCTAATTCCTAAAAAATTGAAACCAAAATATTATGGTTCTGATTTTTTTTTCTTCCATATTCAATGGCTTAGCTTTATGATATTAAAATACAGAATACAATTTTAGTGAAAAAAATAAGCGAGTTCGAAATCTGGACTCTCATTATTACATGTTACTAACCAAATGTCTAGGTTGAGCGGGCATACAAAACTCACCTTTTGGGAACATTATAAGTAACCTTGACCTGACTTTTCTGCCAAATTTTATCTCTACATGTATGCGCTAGCTACCCTAAATTAACAACGGGGAACAAATATTTTGATAGCCTTCCTCGGCGTTTGCCAGCCGTGCCACAAAATTTGCGGCCGCTATAGCCACAGCTGCTGCGATGGGACTCGTGGCTCTCAGTGTGGTGCAATCCTCCGTTGTGCAAGTTTGTATGAAAGCACAACTTCGCCGTAGCGAGGTAGCTTGTATCAATGACAAAAGCAAAGACCAAAAGGAGGAGACTTAGAGAATAGGAATTAATAAAAAAAAAAGTTAAAATGATGGAAATTGGTGGAGCAGCGCATTAGAAAACGAAAAACATGGGCATTTGCACTACTATTATGCAAAACCGGCATTTTTTTTCTTCACTTTGGAAGATAGTTTGCAAAGCTGCGGATTTTAACTCCGTAGTGTAATCTCATATTTGCTGTAGTGTATTTTTTTTTTCTTCTAAAAATTTACAGAGAATCTCACGAAACACCCTTTCGTGGGTCGTCGCAGCCGGGAGCTCTGGCGGCGTGACAAGCCACGCTACGAGCTTCACGGCTTCCGTTGAAATGGATTACACCGTTGGCCACCATGGCTTAATCGTTAACTATTGAGAGAATAACATTCTCGGATTAATTGTTTTCTTGCATGATTCCCCCCCAAAAAAATCTAAAATTCAATAAAAATGTAGTTTAATGAAGCACAACTTTTTTGGTAGATTGTATTCGATGCACCAAAAGGAAATGATTCTCTGGCTTTGAACTTGGAAGCAATGGGAAAAGGCGAAGCTTGGATCAATGGCCAAAGCATTGGTCGTTATTGGGTTTCTTTCCTCACTTCTAATGGAGAACCCTCTCAATCCTTGTAAGTTAAGTTACTTAAAAATAAATTGGGTAATTTATGAGGGGGCAATCTTAAATATGATTTTCCGGAATTCAAGTTCCAAAAAAATACAGGACCCGAATTCGGTTTTTGTATTTTCTTGGAACGAAAATTCGGTTCTGATTTTTTTGGTCTTTTAAACTCCATTTTATATTTATTTATTAATATTTATGTTATTTGAATCGATGGATCTAAATATGCCTTACCAAGTTAACTTACCTTTTTGATGAAAAAATATTTTTAATCATAAAATCGAGAAACATAAAATTTTGGATTCTTGAGAAGTGGTTAAAAGGGAAAATCAGTAACTACACAATTTTTATTTTTATGATGAACATAAATTCTTTTCTTTTTTGCCCAGTCGAAATTGTCAACATTCATTATTTTTTTCACGGTCAAAGTTTCCACTTTTTGTACTAGCGTAATAATAATATTACTACCTTGTAATATTTTATTTGTCTTATTTATTTTAATTTTCTCTTTTTCTTTTTAGGTACCACGTTCCTCGATCCTTTCTCAAAGAGTCTCAAAATCTCCTTGTTTTGTTTGAAGAAGTTGGTGGAAATCCTCTTCACATAACATTGGACTCTATTTCTGTTAGTTTACACAAATATATCTCAAACTATAATAGTCACCTTGCTCAGTGACACACTTATTATAGATGTGTGATTTCTGTTTAATTCCACAAATACGTAGTAGTCATTAAGTAATAAATGATGTTCAAATTTTATATATTTTCTTCTTTTAGAAATAAAAGAAGATTCAATTGAAAACACAAACTTATTTTGGTGAAGCAGCTCACAAAATCTAACGTGAGTAATTTCGAAAAGAGATTTATTTAGATTAATCATCGCAAAATAATATTTTACCAGAGCTTTTTGAATGTTATAACATTAGTCATTTTCACTTTGTAAAATGATAGTGTTTAAACTGATTAAAATGCTCACATTTTTTTGTTGCAGATACTTAAATTTTTTTTGTTAAAAAAGATTTATACCGAAGATGTTCTAGAATAACGAGAGAATCAAAATATGTCACTAAAAATAATGTCTTGGAAGAAAATTGTAATTAAAGTTATTAGATTTCTTGTCATTGTATAACTTAAGAGTTAATTAAAAAACAAACTTGATTATCTAGAACAAAATGTGGACCCAGTTTTCATCAATAATGGTGGCGGCTAAGATGAGTGGGAGTAATTTATATAAAAATAAACTGTGCCGGATAAATTAAACAAGTGCCATTTGATCAGAAATTACTCATTTTTCTTGACTAAAATATTATATGTTTTAATAGTGGAATATAATATATAGTGAGATACAACAATTTAAAAGAGAATATATATGCTGATAATATATTATTAAGGCTGTCTTCTCTCTCAATAAAGAGAAGCGATAACAACATAAAATTGTAATTTCTCTTATTTAAAAATTTATTTTTTTGAGATAATAATTTATAAACTATCTATATTTTTTTAATTAAAAAAATTGACAGAATAAAACTATATAAATGTTGTGCGACAATGCTTATCTTAAAATGTCATTTTTTCTACACTAGAAGACTTTATGCCTAATTTTTTTTTTACGAAACTATTATGTTTATTGTCACGTAGTGATTGTCAAAATTTATTATACTTTTTTTTTTTTAAATTATTGGTGGCGGCTTTTCGGAAGTGGACTTATACAATGAGTATCATACAACCACTAAATAATAAGCAATATTATTATTAGATTAAAAGTATTCAATTAATTTTAAGTGAAAATCAATGGCGGAGTATGATTTCGGTTCAGGTGAAGCCTTTTTTTTTTTTTTTTTTAAATTAATAGAAGCGAAAGTTCTTAATATTTTGTTCTACGATAAAAGTTCTCTATGTTATCGTATAATAGTACAAAAGCTTTCAATCTTTTTTTTTTTTTTTTTTTTTGCGGTGGAAGTACGATTTTTTTTTCTCAATAGTGAACGTTCACAATGACATCATTTTTCCTTCCCCTTCATCAAATTTCAACCATATTAATAAAAAAAATGTTAGATTTGCATAGGTACTTAGTGTTTTTATTTCGTAGTAAAATAAATATATTTGGTACTAAAATAGAATATAATGTATAAATTAAAAAGCATCAAGTTCTTATGCCGAGTTTTACGTTATAACAATATAGATGAAATTTAATAAGAAATGATAATATTCGGAGTTTTCATCGTGAATTTTTTTTTTACCGTTATTATATGAATTTTGCTGTTAAAAAAAAAAAGGAAAGAAAGAAAAAAAAGAAAGAAAAGAGGAGGAAATATTACCGTTTACCGCTATAGATTAATCAAAGAAAGATACAAAGAATAAACTTTAAAAAAGTTAGGATGTAGTACGAGTCAGGACATATAAGACTTTGAAACCACTTTAATGCCATCTCATCTCATCTCATCTCATCTCTCTTGCTTTTATGACTTGATGCTCTCTTTTTTATTTATATTTAGTTTCTCTTATATATATATTTTTTTCAGAAATCATTTTTTGTTTTGTTTTTTTTTACTTCCGATTCAGGTATAAATGATATGATTTTTTTATATGAGAAAACATTTAAAATATTTTTTTTATTGTAATCATTATATATTATACAATATGAGAGAATATTTAAAAATTAAAGTATCTGAAAAACTTTAGTCTGGCTACCGAGTCACTCTGCTTGGTATTATTTGCTCTTTCCCTTATGAATATACTCTATGAATTTGGCCCTTTAATTCTAAAAATTGCGGAAATGAGTCCTGTTTTCTAATGAATGTTCGGATTGGCCTTTCCGGTCCAAAAGTAGATGAAAGCAGCCTCTGTTTTATAAATTTGATGTGGAAATATTTGACACTTAGACGATAATTTACCATAGGATGTATTATATTAAAAAAATGTTATATTTTGTGTTAATTCAGTCAAATGAGCGCATTCATTCAAAAATCATAAAAGAAAAGCCATTCATATCATTAAAAAAAGGGCCAAATCAATACTATACAAAATAGATGCCATTTTTCAGTATTTCTACAATGGTGAGACTATAAAGATACACACACTGATTAAAAAAAAAAAAAACCCAAGATGCCAATAACATTGTCCGAATATGCTACACGTTAATATAATACTATTTAGTGATACTTTGTCTCGGAAGATAATATATATAGCCTATATATATGTATATAAAGCCCGGTAATTAAAATTATAATAATAGATTTCTCGTAAATTAATAAGTAACTTTAAGTTATAGAACAATAAAGGAAAATGCTGGAGCTTGTGGTAATAATTAGCTAGGAACAAGAATCAACAACTTGCACAAGTTGGTCTTATAATATACACCCGAATATAGTACGAGTTTATAATATAATATTCTAGTACTAACTATTTCGATAGATATGGAGTCTATGATCAATAGTAATGAAGACGAGAAAAAGAATGCAATAACTCGAAGATATTTATTATATAGGGATAAGAATGAACAACTTTCACTCATGGATGATCATAATTCAAAGGTTTCAACGCTCGATAAAGTGGTAGGCACAAAAGGAGTTGATTTTTAATTTAATTTAAAGGAGTTATGATCCATGTCTCACTCACTTTCCTTAAATTAAGTGTTAAGAGGTCCATGTAAATTAATGATCATGTACTAAGGTTTGGGCTGTGTTTGTTTGCACTTAATTACCCTCTTAATCTTAATGAGTAAGATCTGGGTACATTAAGTGTATTTAAGAAAAAAAATCAAGTCTGAATAGCATTAAGACCTATTATTTCTCTCTCTTCACCTAATTATTGACATGTCGTCTTTGTTTTCACCACTTCTCACGTAGTGTGTGGTTGATTTACAATTTCTTTTTATTATATTTTCTCCCTCCTCTTAAAAACTTCAAAACTCCATAACTTTTTTTTTTTCCGAGCATCGGATTGACTCATATAATATATCATTGGAAAGCTTACGACGAGAGGAATCCAACGACAGGTGGGAAAATATAGTTTTGATGATTTTAAAAAAATTATAAAATTCAAATTTTTGCTTTAAAAAATAAATTAAAAATAATAATTTATTTATGAATTATATAATTAACTAAATCATTAAATTAATTAATTGTAATTTTTTTTACGAAAACTCTTATAAATAATTTATCAAATTAGTGAATTACTTTTATAATTAAATAATTTATACTAATTAAATTTAATAAAATTAAAATTAAAATTTATATATAATATTATCTAATGTCATGAATAATACGGTAA
Source organism: Parietaria judaica (assembly GCA_954871525.1). Lineage (NCBI taxonomy): Eukaryota > Viridiplantae > Streptophyta > Magnoliopsida > Rosales > Urticaceae > Parietaria > Parietaria judaica. The sequence goes on along the minus strand of OX940860.1, from coordinate 25,442,551 downwards.
TATTTTGATTATTTTAAAAATTAATACCATGAGAAACATTTTATATTTTATAATATTTAGTAAAATCTTAAATGTTTATTTTATGATAAGTATTATCTAAATTTATAATAAGTATGATTATTTTTTTACTCTATATTAATATACAAAAAATTCAAAATTAAAATCACATTCAAATCTATATTCAGATCTTAAAAAATAAACAGACTTAATTATCTGTCATTCAAATTCATATGTCACATCTTATTATTCAGATGTGCATTCAGATTCAGACGTCTTTATCTTAATACAAACAAAACAACCTAAGGCTGTGTTTGTTTGCACTTATTTAGCATCTTAATCTTACTTAATAAAACAGATTTAAGTTTATTAAGTGTATTTGTCTTTTAATATTCAGATATGCATTAAGATTAAGACGTCTTAATCTTATTAAAAGCAAAACACAACCTAAGTTTAATTCTTTCTCTCTCTTTTGTGATCTGAGAGCTAATTATGAAGTTAAAAATCTGCACCTAAGTGTTTTTTTTCCCCTTTTCAAAGGGAATCGATTTTAGTTCTTTTAACGCAGTAGTAATTAATCTTAAATTTATTAAAATGAAACTATTGAAAAACATGATAATCAACAAAGAAAAAAAAATAGTGTATAATCTCACTAAATTGATATTCAATAAATTGTCAAATTTTGACTGAAGAATTGCATATTAAATTAACACTCGATAATAAAATAGTTCTATGGGATCTTGGCATATGATATGCATACTTGATGAGCACAGATAAATTCGGTGTAATTTTAATATAAGTTGATGATTATATAGGATTTATTTTGTAGTAATAGATTCTCAATTACCTTTAAATCAATAGCTAGAAAGTTTGCTACACTGACCTATTCCACAATTTGTTTTTAAGTTCTAGTTTAATGAAAATGCAATATTATATGGCAGTACGTAGTCGGAGACAGTGACAATTATCATTTTTGCTTAATTTTTACTTAATTTTACAAAATAATTTAAAATCTCGGTAATAGTTTGGCTCTTTGCAATATATAATAGAACCTTGATGACTTAATACTCGATAAATCTCGATAAAATGAAGCCTGCCATTACTCTTCTCATACTATCTCTTCTTTTTCTAGGGTTTGTCTCCGTCCACTGCGAGAGATCCGATCACCGGTGTGGAGACAGCGTCGGAAACCCTCCTTGCGAAAACGGAAGGTGCTGCAGCCGCAGTGGCTGGTGCGGAAACTCAGCCAGCTATTGCAGACAGGGAAGCTGCGCCTACCAGTGCTGGACTGTGCTCTCGAAAGAGGCGAACAGACACGACGACGTTTACGGTGACATCATGAGCGAGCCACTGTTCAACGAGATGTTCAAGCACCGCGGAGATTGTCCTAGCGGTGGGTTCTACAGCTACGAGGCTTTCGTCGACGCCGCTTCGTCTTTCCCCGGTTTCGTTACCACCGGTGATGTGGCGACTCGAAAGAGAGAGCTTGCGGCATTCCTCGCGCTAATCTCTAGGGCAACGGAAGGTATCTTTTACTGATCTAGACATCTTTTTTGTTTTTAAGATTTGTCTAATATAAGAATGTTTTTTATTTATTAATTTTTGAAGGAGAAATTAGGTCTGATTCAGTAGATGCACATTCATATGGACTTTGTCACGTGAATACAACGAGCATGATCGAGAGTGAGAAAGATTACTGTACTTCTCCTCATTGGCCATGCTCGCCTGGCCTTAAATATAGCAGCCGAGGACCAATCCAACTCTCTCAGTGAGTATATATATATATAGTCTTTCATGTATACATCATATTCATACACTTTAAATTAATATTCCGATCTTCTGATGTATTAAACTTAATGAGTATTATATAATATATAGTACGTACTACGATCTTATTACATATAATTATATAGTGAGTCATTTGCCGTTGTTGGCTATTGAAATTAGAAGAAGGGTATATATATACTGTTGATGACATATATAATTGTATAATGAGTATATTGTGATATGTTATAAGCTTAATGAGTATAACATATATATAATTGTATATAATGAGTATACTATATATATACTATTACTACGGTCAGACTCAGACATATCCTTATATAATAATAAAAGACTATTAGAGCAAGGTATATTTCTTGACGAACGATTTTTGTTGTTCTTGTTGAAGTTTTTATAATTAGTTTTTTTTAGCTGATAAAGTGATTGCTTTAATTTTTCTTTTTTAATAAATTCCACTAAATCCCATTATGGAGGTGTTTAAACAATTTTGATTTTTGACTACGCGCTACAATATAATTGGAACAAAAAAAGTGTCCAATTTCCTTTTATATATATATATATAAATTAAAGGATAATTCTCTCTTACCCCTTAAATGACTCGAAACCACCTCTCTCTATTTAGAGTGCTCTTTACTTCTGAATCAAGAACATCTCGTTCACAACTAGAGTTCCTTCGAAATTGTAGATTATATGCAACTAAGACATAGATTTACATAGTTTATATATTTTTCCAAGTACACCGAGCATTTTTTTTTTTCTTTCAAATCTGTGCGTGCCGTGGAAGTCTAATGTCCGTGTCCAAAGATCGTTACAAGTTCAAATACTCCGTCACTACCCAACTTTATCCAACTTTATCGACTATTAACTTATATACGTGAGTTATTTGTTTCATCTTTATTGACTAGCTTGTTTTCATTTGTGACCAGAAACTCGAACTACGGCCGTGCTGGTGAAGCTCTTGAGTTAGATTTGATAAACGACCCCGATTTGGTGGCAACCGACACAGTTGTGTCGTTCAAAACGGCCTTGTGGTTTTGGATGGCACAACACGACGTCGACAAGCCGTCATTCCATGACCTTCTCACTCGTTCTAGCCACTTCCACGGCGAGAATAACATACTCAAAAGAAGCACTGGATATTACAGGAGGTATTGCGAGATGTTAAAAGTGTCACCTAACTTCTTAGAGCCCTCTCGCATCCGAATGACTGTCCTCTAGTTGGTCACGAATCCATGATATGTATAAGAGTATAAAAGCAGTGGCTTTTGGTAAGAATAAAGGAGTGATATTTGTGAAGATTAAATCTTGCCTTGGCCCCACCATTCTTCCTTGGCCATCAAGTTTTTCTTAGCCACGTTTCTTTTATTAGCTTACAAGACTTGTACTTGAAGCACAAGTTTCTTAGGGTATTAGTGTCTTTTCCTTTAGTGGTGTTATGTATATAAATACCCACTTTGTCTTTGTATTTTTCACTCCCACTCCAACAACAATTCAGCGAGAGAATTCTTTCTCCTCATTTCAATACTTGTCCTTCTTATTCAAAGCCACATTTTTCCACTAAGGAAGAGTTTCTATTTTCGTTTGTTTGTTGTACCAATTTTATTCCGAGAGTATTTGTCCGTATTGTGGACGTATTTCGGCAACGATCCATTATTTCGAACCAACATTTGGTATCAGAGCGGGGTTGTCATTATTGTTAAGTCCCTTGAAATTCTTAGTATGCTCTGTGGTTGCGGTTTCGACTGATCTTCCACATCAGAAACGATTTCTTGAGATTTTACAGTACGAGTTCCCTTTATGCCGAAGTACATGGAGTCGTCAAGCAAGTCAACCGGAGGACACGTTACACTGCAGTACCCGATGCTCACGAAGAGCAACTACGCAGTGTGGGCGCTGAAGATGCGAGTAAATCTGCAGGCGCAAGGAGTCTGGGAGGCTGTAGAAAGCGGAGATGTCGAAGCGCACAAGGATAGGATGGCTCTCGCCGCCATCTATCAGGGAGTTCCGGAAGATATCCTTCTCATGATCGGCGAGAAGGATTCCGCAAAAAGGGCGTGGGAGACGTTGCGGACGATGAACATGGGCGCAAAACGCGTCAGAGAAGCCAAGGTTCAAACCTTGAAAAGCGAGTTCGAGGTTCTCCGTATGAGAGACGGTGAATCCGTGGACGAGTTCGCTATGAAGCTTTCATCTCTTGCAACGGGTATCCGCTCACTAGGCGAACCGGTGGACGAGACCACCGTGGTCAAGAAATTCTTGAGATCTGTAACTCACAGATACATGCAGATCGTGACGTCGATCGAGCAGTTCGGCGACCTCAAGACTATGTCAGTCGAGGAGGTTGTCGGTCGTCTTAAAGTCCACGAGGAGAGGCTTCGGGGCTATGGCGACAGAGACGAGGAGAAACACCTCCTGCTCACGCATGAAGAATGGAAGGCTAAGCAAAAGTGGAACCAGCGAGAAGGTTCTTCTTCAAGCTCGTCGAGTCGCAACGGATACGGCAGCGAAAGCCGTGGACGTGGCAGAGGCCGAGGTCGAGGACGTGGTCGCGACCAGCGTGGTCGAGGCAGCAGCACTCCCCGCCAAGACGGCGCCACCCGCAAGGACAAGAGCACAGTGAAGTGCTATAATTGTCAGAAGTATGGTCACTACGCAAATGAGTGTCATACTAAGAAACGCGACGAAGAAGCGAATCTGGTGAGATTCGATGACGACGAGCACGCACTTATGTTCGCCGAGGAGATGGTGGAGTTAAGTAGCGACGAGCACGACGACCAGGATGTGGTCGACGAGACACACGTCGAGCAGGAGCGCGTCGACGTAGTACTTGACGACCAGGTATCCACAGAGGAGGTACCTGACGACCAAGTATCGAGCCGAGTGGACGAGCTGATGATGGCAGAGAAGCCAAGCTCGACCAGGAAGAACGGCGAGCAAACTAGGAAGGTGATGCTCAATGAAGATAAGGTTGTCGCCAACCTACTCGCAGATGGCGAAGAGAAGGTCTATACCGACATTTGGTATTTAGACAATGGAGCCAGCAACCACATGACGGGTCATCGAGCGAAGTTTGAAGAGCTCGACGAGAAGATCACAGGAAACGTGAAGTTCGGCGATGGTTCTATCGTCGACATCAAAGGCAGAGGGTCCATCCTGTTCAAGTGCAAGAATGGGGACCAGCGCCTACTGACCGAAGTCTACTACATACCGAAGCTGAAGAGTAACATCATCAGCTTAGGACAAATGACGGAGATTGGTCACACAGTGATCTTATCCGGAGAGTTCCTAAAAATGTGGAACAACGACGGTGCGCTATTGATGAAGGTGAAAAGATCACCAAGCCGGCTGTACAAGATCAACTTGGTGGTAGATCAGCCGATCTGTTTGATGGCATCGATCGCAGACCCAGCATGGCTATGGCATGCGAGACTTGGGCACGTGAATTTTCACGCCCTCAAGATGATAGGCGACAAAGAGATGGCCTTTGGGGTACCGAAGATTGAACACCCCGACCAACTATGTGAATGTTGTATGGTCGCGAAACAGGCAAGAGTGCCATTTCCTATCAAGGCCAAGTTCCGAGCAGAGCGACCCCTCCAACTGGTGCACGCTGACCTGTGTGGTCCAATCAGCCCAGCAACCCTAGCTGGCAACAAGTACTTCTTTTTGCTTGTTGATGATTACAGCCGATGGATGTGGGTGTACACGCTCAAAGAGAAGGCAGGAGCCTTTGAAGTCTTCAAGAAGTTCAAGCGGCTCGTGGAGAACCAGTCAGGACATAGGCTGAAGACTTTGCGAACAGACCGTGGAGGAGAGTTCACGTCTGAGAAGTTCGCCGAGTACTGCGGAGAAGAAGGTGTAGAGCGACACCTCACTGCACCATACACGCCCCAGCAGAACGGCGTGGTGGAGAGACGGAATCGAACCGTCATGGACACTGCAAGGAGCTTGATGAAAAGCATGCAAGTCCCAGCGAACTTCTGGGGAGAAGCAGTACGTCACGCGGTTTACTTGCTGAACCGCTTGCCGACAAAGGCGCTAGGCGAGCGCACCCCTTACCAAGCATGGAAAGGGAAGAAACCTCATCTAGAGCATTTAAAGGTGTTTGGGTGCACCGCACATGTGAAGAGTGTGGGACCACACCTCAAGAAGCTCGATGATCGGAGTCAGCCGATGGTGTACCTTGGCACCGAGGAAGGGAGCAAGGCACACAGGTTTTACGACCCCCGACGCGGCAAACTCCATGTGAGCAGAGATGCCGTGTTCGAAGAGGAGAAGAAGTGGGATTGGCGCGACGAGAACGGAGAGCCTGAACAGAATTCGGTGGAGTTCATCCTCGAAGACGCAGAGGCGGTCGAGAAGGTTGAGGGAGAGAGTCCCTTCCAGGGGCTAGCAACGCCCAGCTCGACGGAAACCAGCTCGTCTGGAACCAGCTCACCACCAGGCTCGCCCAACCCAGGATCGGGAATGAGCACCCCGATCCCAATGACAGGTAGTTCGGGAGGAACCAACTCGGGAGACTCATCAATTAAGGACGGACCAAGGGGGTTCCGTACCCTATCTGACGTCTACGAAGAAGCGCGTGAGCTTGATTTGAGCCCAGAGGAGCTCCTGCTAGTTAGTGAAGAGGAACCGACCAACTACCGTGAGGCAGCCACCGAGAAGGATTGGCAGGAAGCAATGAATAGAGAACTGGAGTCCATTGAGAAGAATCAGACGTGGGAGCTTGTCGACCTTCCAAGAGGTCACAAATCCATTGGTCTGAAGTGGGTCTACAAGCTCAAAAAGGACTCAGAAGGAAAGGTCCTCAAGCACAAGGCCAGACTGGTCGCAAAGGGCTACGTGCAGAAGAAAAGAGTAGATTTCGAGGAAGTTTTCGCTCCAGTAGCCAGACTCGACACGGTCAGGTTGATCCTAGCCCTCGCTGCTCACCGAGGCTGGAAAATCCATCACCTAGACGTCAAATCGGCGTTCTTGAATGGTGAACTCGACGAAGAAGTCTACGTTGCTCAACCAGAAGGCTTCGTCAACAAGACCGCAGCGCACAAGGTTTACAAGTTGTCAAAAGCTCTTTACGGGCTGCGCCAGGCACCACGTGCATGGAACACTCGACTCGACAAGAGTATGAAGAGTCTTGGTTTCAAGAAGTGTTCCCAGGAGCAGGCAGTCTACACGCGGAACTCAGGAGAGGAGGCTCTCATCGTCGGTGTGTACGTCGATGACCTGATCGTGACTGGATCCAGTGCAGAAGGCATAGATGGATTCAAGAAGCAAATGATGAAGGAGTTCGAGATGAGTGACCTCGGACTACTTTCATACTACCTTGGCATCGAGGTCGATCAGAAGAAGGATTTTGTCACATTGAAGCAGTCGGCTTACGCGATGAAAATTTTGAAGCAGTTCAAGATGGCGGACTGCAACCCGAGCAAGTATCCGATGGAGCCGAAGTTAAAACTCGGGAAAGACGCAGATGGAAAACCAGTGGATCCCACGGAGTATAGGCGTGTCGTCGGGTGTCTTAGGTACTTAACCCACACCCGACCTGATATCTCATATGCAGTTGGGATGGTGAGCCGTCACATGGAAAAGCCTACCAGTCTACACCAACAGGCCGTGAAGCACATCCTTCGTTATCTGAAAGGAACGACGAGCAACGGGATCCAGTATGGAAGAGGAAATGAAGCTGAAGAACTGGTCGGTTTTACCGACAGTGACCTAGCCGGTGACGTCGATGACAGAAAAAGTACCGGAGGGATGGCATTTTATCTCAACGGGAATTTGATCACCTGGCAGTCTCAGAAGCAGAGAACTGTGGCCCTATCGTCCTGTGAGGCCGAGTTCATGGCAGCAACCGGAGCGGCGTGTCAAGCATTATGGCTCAGAAATTTATTGAGCGAAGTCACCGGAGCCGAGCAGAAGCCAGTGACTCTTTACGTGGACAACAAGTCCGCAATCGCACTGATGAAAAACCCAGTGTTCCATGGACGCAGCAAGCACATCGACACTCGATATCACTTTATTCGCGAGTGTGTGGAAGAGCGGGAGATCATCGTGGAGTTTGTCAACACTAGAGAGCAACGAGCTGACATTCTCACCAAAGCTCTAGCAAGAGTTAAGTTCGTAGAAATGCGAGAACTACTCGGCGTGAAGAACCTCGAGCCAAGTCAAGCTTACGGGGAAGAATGTGAAGATTAAATCTTGCCTTGGCCCCACCATTCTTCCTTGGCCATCAAGTTTTTCTTAGCCACGTTTCTTTTATTAGCTTACAAGACTTGTACTTGAAGCACAAGTTTCTTAGGGTATTAGTGTCTTTTCCTTTAGTGGTGTTATGTATATAAATACCCACTTTGTCTTTGTATTTTTCACTCCCACTCCAACAACAATTCAGCGAGAGAATTCTTTCTCCTCATTTCAATACTTGTCCTTCTTATTCAAAGCCACATTTTTCCACTAAGGAAGAGTTTCTATTTTCGTTTGTTTGTTGTACCAATTTTATTCCGAGAGTATTTGTCCGTATTGTGGACGTATTTCGGCAACGATTCATTATTTCGAACCAACAATATTAATCAAATTCTCTCGAGTATATGTATATGTATATGTATACGTATACGTTGAGAAAGAATTTAATACTTCCTATTATCATGTAATGTGTGTCAAAGTATGTGTGAGAGTGAGATGTAAGTTGGTGCTAATATATATAATGTGTACGTATTTCAATCTGTGTTGTTGGATAAAAATTTATGACACCTAATATCTAGTATAAAAAATTCAAAACAATAAATTGCGGAGAAATGAACTTTTAAGTTAAGTGAGTTGTATTAAATAAATAAAAAATCATATACAAAGTTATAATGCCATGCTCTCTCATAAAAATAGATCGATGCAACAAACTGCAACCAGCTGAGCTCGCCCAACGTTTTCGGGGGCTGGGAAAAAAGTTAAAATGAGTCTTGTTAGGGTATATTATATCACCCTACTTATTTCAAGAAAGATAAAGATAAAGAATGGCATTGATAAAGTGACTGACCCGTCGGCACCAAAGTGATCGACTCGTCAGCACCAACGTAACCTCCCAGTCGGCACCAAAATGATTGACCTGTCAGTCATTAAAGTGGTCGACCCGCCGGTACCAGAGTGACCGACTAGTCGACACCAAAATGATCGACCAGTTGGTACCAATTGTGACGAGCTAGACATTCCAAGTACGGATAAAGCATATCCCTTCACGTGGGCATGTTCCTTGAGGATCCGGCAAACCTTGCCAGGCTGGATGCCACCTCAGCTAATTGGGCAACGACCCAGGACCACCAGGACCACATAATTAGGGTTACCTTTTGTAATCCCAGCCCACTTAGAGGCTCATTAAGACATCTATAAATAGAGAAGACCTCATTAGGGCAAAGAGAGAGATTTTCCATCATCATCAACCTCTGAACATTCTTTTTCTCTCCATTTTTGTACTCTTGAAGAAAAGCTTGTACTTAAGGGCTGAACACCATTTTTGTACTAGAAAAAGACATGGAGAGTGACCATACTATGCAATGTAGTGGAAGTTCTTGAGTATTATCTTTGTCTCCTCCTGAAATTCTTATTATCTCCTACATGAAATCTCACAACGATATCAACGGAAGCTAACGGCCTTCTTCTTCCTCGGAGAATATAAAAACGGCGTTGCCACGTGTAATGTCGTGATTGTTTGAGACGCTTTTGCCCTCAACAAGTCTCTTATTCGATTTTTTGACATGAATATATTTGTTGAACATATCACAAATTGCTTTTCTTTTAATCTATTATAATACACATAAATAATATTTTTTTGTTAATTATACTTCAAAGCAAATTTCTAAAAAAACGCTCTTACCTTCTCTCGGAGAAGAGAAATCAAACTAAACTCATTCTCACAAGCAACAGGTGAAGTCAAGAACGAGAAAAGAGAGCCATTGATAAGAGAGGAAAGTGAAGTGCATTGGACTAGCTGACCGGGCAATATTACATCAAAGCAATATATGAAAGTTTTTTTTATTTTTTTTATTTTTTTATTAATATAATAATATGATATATAAATGGGCCCATAGCATGTCCAATCTTCCCCTTGTCGTTGTCATGGTCAATGAATTAATTGGGCTTCAATTTCTTTTTTAGTTGTTGAATATGTCACTAAATAAATTGGGGGCCTTTTATTTTTGAGGGCTTTGAGGAGTGGCCCAATACGCCCTATCTATTGGGCCAGGCCTGACTGCAAAGGGCGGCTTTTTGGAGAGTCAATAATCAATTTACGTAAACCTGAAAATTTGAACTAATTAAACATCCCTTTTAGCTCTACGGAAAATCAAGGAAGGCCACCAAAACAACAATAATTCCATTGATGTCAATTTGTGAGTCAATAAGCTCGATTTGGACCGGCAAGTGGGGGCGGTTGTCCCCACTACTCACCATGTGGCTTCACCACTGTGCCGATGAATATATATTAATTACTAGTTACTGCAAGCTTATATGGACCACATATGTAAACATCATTAGACCTAGACGTTTCAACTACCTAAAGTTCACACGTTCTAAATGAGGATAAGGTTAAACAATACCAAGCAAGGGGATTCATAGGAAATATTCTCTAGAAGTTGTCTTTAAACACTCTAAATAGGAGTGATATTACATATTTCAGAAAGCTTATTTAGGAAAAGTAGTTTATCTATTAAAATTATATATTGATTATTGTTATGGCGGTTTTTTAAATGCTAAAAAACGACGGTTCAACTAAAAATAAGTCTCCAAAGGCCATAATAGAGAAAAATCCATAACAATGACCAAGGCTTGCTCGGAGAAAGTCAACCTAAACCCGGTCCGAAAAGTCAAATTTTGACCCGCTAGGGAAAAGACGAACCGAGTCCGCTCCAAAATGGCAACCGTTGACCCGTTTGGGAAAAGCCAACCTGAACGCGATCCAAATGGTCAACTATGAACTAAAAAAAAGTCTACTAGAGTTTGGTCCAAAAAGTCAACTTTGACCTGCTCGGGAAAATTCTACCCGATCCCGAAAAGTAAACTCTCAAAAACACGCAAGTCAATGCGTAGAAGCACGCCATGCGCCACATCAGGCGCGTGGCATAGATCTCTAGCTCTAACATTGTGGATAGCTATACCTAGTGTTGGGGTAGGGGTGAGCATGTTAGGTCCAACCCGATAGCCCAAACCAATACGTAAAGGACCCCACTCACATTTAACCCGCCCAATCCACCCCGTTCAAAATTGGGTTGGACTGGGCCGAAGTCGACTATTCCTCGGGGCTAGAGTCGGGACAAATACCTTCGGGTCGGGTGGGGCCAGAGTCGGGGCCAACTTGGGGGTAAGCACTGAGTAAATGTTAGGGATATCGACCATGATAATCCCCGACATGAGTGATTATCTCTGACATTGGGGATAATCATTGTTGTTAGTGTATAAAGGATAAGGGATATTTTGAGAAGTGAACAATGGAAAATGATAATTTTAGTGTTTGCGAACTTTGGAATTGGACACTATAAGTTTTGGTTTTTATGACAATGTAGTACTAGTTCGCGAATTTCTACGGTTTGACAACCGAACTTTGAACAACCATATATTTTACTTTATTTTCATTTTTTGGTTAAGTACATAATAAATCCTTATGAGACTTTGTGTGGATGCCATAGATCATTTTGATATAGATGTGTATAGTTTCATTCTACATATACTTGAGGCGAGATAGCAGTACAGTAATAATTTGTGTTTGCAAAAATAACTTTAATTGAACATTTTCCTCACGTGTTATAAATACGCATGCGACTTCTCTCCTTGAACCACAGCTCTCTCTCATTTCACTTGCTAACAACTTCTCTCAAAGATAAAAGATGAAGCTAATCGCTGCTCTTCTGAACTTATGGTCTGCGAGTCTCTTGCTGGCGACTGCGTCGGTGCAGCTTTCACGGGGCAAGAGCTTGGAGCAGAATTTGGGAAGATGCAACCCCAGTGGTTACTGCCCCGGCCGTATTTGCTGCAGTTAGGGGTGACAATTCGGGTTGCGTGTCGTGTTCGTGCCGGGTATTAATCGTTTTTTACTTATTTTATCTAGACCCAGTGTAATATCCGTATTAAAAGAGTAATTTATTTTTTTGGGTGATTGTGAATAATTTTAAAAATGGAGGGATGCTAGTTAAATTTTAAATATGTACCCCTAATTTAGCTACGTGTCAATTGCTCCTCTAGATGAGTCACAAGAAATGTGTCATATTGACCTTTACCCTCTCTTTTTCCCTCAGACTCACTGCCTCTCAATTTCTATTTTTTTTCCTTCCTTTCATTAATTTTACAAACCCTTTGATACCTTCTTCCGATGAGAGTTTATCGCCACTGTTCCTGACCTGCATCTTCTCAGCAACGGTGTTGCTCTTCGTCGGGGTACGGTGACTGTAAACTAGCAATTGAGTTCGCCCAGCCTCATTTCGCTTTTGTCTTCTTGAAATCACCGTCGTTTCTTTCCGAAAATTTTGTCAACGACTCTTATGCTCATCCAGGGAATCAAGCTTCCTTCATCACCTTTAATGGGGTCAAACCGACTTTTTCTAAGTAGGTAATCTTCATTGAGTTTCTGAAGTAATTTTTGATTAAATTGTGAAATTTCATGTTGTTTATCGCTGATTTTTTTAGCAATCGAGTCTGAGTGCTCAACTCTCTTTGAGATTTAATGTGATCTGTTGGTTTTTGATTCACAAATCGTTTATAGAGCAATTATAATTAGTTCTACTTGATAAACAATTAACATTTTTTCATGAAAAAGAATAGTTTAGCCGAACTAAAGACTAAAGAGATAGAGGTGTATTCATCCTTAATTTTGGAACTGTATAGGATATTTTATGGCTGTGTTTGAAAAATTGTTAAATTATTCTAAAAGCTAGACGTGAAGCATATACTTAGTATATATATATATATATATACATATGACAATTTGGAATGAAACAGTTACGAGGTTTTAGGAAATCTAAGCCATGCTTTAGTGCTAGTCTATGCATATTGAATATTTTCCAAATACTAATAAGGTTGGATCATATATGATATTAGTATGCTATATTAATAGTTTGCCAGTATAGTAAAAGAAAATGATGGTTTTCGGAAATATACATAATTTGTATATATATAATGAATACTGAAAAGTGATAACCTTTATTCTTTGGTGTTTCGTTTTCATCGCTGCTATAATTGTGTATATAAACTCTACACATGTTTTAACTCAAGGAAGTTTTAAAATGAGTTTATAACGCGTAGTTCTATATGTGACGTACGTTGTGACTTGTGATGATATAGATATGTGTAATTATCTTTGGTACATTTTATAATAGTAAATCAATCAATCTGAGTTACTCCAGGGCTACTTGTTTGACAGGTTTTAAAAGTGGATTAAGATAAGACATTTTATGACTGGGCATGATATTTCTTGTGTAATAAGAGAAAATACGGGTGTGCGCAATTAAATGCAGACTTGTATGTGAATCTCAACTGATATTTAAAAGTTTAAATATCAGGTAGTTTGTACTGAAAGCAAGTAATGGCTCGAGTTAGTAAGAGTTCGAAAGGTGCAAGGTACGTAAAAGTACTCATTGCAACACAATAATAATATAATTTGTGTATTTTAATGATGTGTAAGTTGTGATTGCATGATAGGGTTGTATGTCGTGTGAATTTTCTGTTTGAATAACTAAGTTATTTAAATTTTGAAATTGAGCTCTTAAATGTACGTTGGATATGCGACGTGTTTGAATGATCTTACTGTTGAAATTTGCCTTTTAAAGGTATACATTGCATATGTGATTTGAGCATATTGAAGAATGTGTGGTTGCATGAAGAAGCATGACCATTTGAGTATTTATGCATATTGGCTCATGCTTTTGAGCATGAGTATGAGCTTTTGAGCATGAGTACGAACATTTGAGCATGAACATATGCATACATATTATCTAATGATATAAATATATGTATGACAATTTTTATAAAATCGCATTGTACCGAGACGTTTAGTCTCATCGTGTTGCTGTGATCGGGACGGTTAGTCTCAGGAGGTTACATTGTACACGAGCCGTTGACGGTACCGAGACGGGTAGTCTCAGGATGGTACGTCGAGAAATGTTTCGCTGCTGGCTGACTTGGTTAGGGTCGCGCCCACGGTCCCCCGTAGGCTTTATAGGCGTAAAAGCGCGCTGGTACGGTGCAGGGCCCAAAAATATATTATATTTAAAAAAAAAAAAAATTTATAAAACGACATTGCATTATTGCACATGCATTTTTATGTGATCGTTTATAAATTATTTTTGTGAGTAATAAAAAGCTTTTACGTACTGAGCGTTAGCTCACTATAGTTGTGTTGCAGAATCGGGTGAAAATCGATAACTTACGGGGAAAGCGGAATCAGCGGTGCGGCATATACGAGTGCATACGGTGGATGAAAAGATCTTGCGGTGTGTTTCCGCAAAATTGTTTTACTATTGTAAAATTCCAAAGAGCTCCAAATATGTATTGTCAAATGGAGCCTACTTTATCGAATATTATTGAAGAAGTAATGGACCTTTGAAAGTGGGTCGTTACACCCAGACCCGCCCCATTTATTAATCGTGTTAGAAGACGAGACCCAGACCCGCCCCATTTAAATAACGTGTTTATCGTGTCTACCCGTTTAACCCAATTAATAGATACATTTATTTATAAATGATAAATTAATTCAATTTATACTCATTTAATTAACTTAATTTATTTTACTATATTATCAAAGATTTTAAAATTTTACTAGCAAATTTTTATGTTCATCAATTGTAAGACGTAATTAATAAAATAAAAACATAAATTTCATATATAATAAATATTAAAACACTTAATAACATATATAAAATGTAAAAAATGTAACTTTTTGCTCTTTAATCGTGTCTAATTGGGTCCCATCGTGTTATCGTGTTCGTGCCGTGTTTACCCGTTATTTAATCGTGTTAATCGTGTTCGACACGGTTGGACCCAGATCCATTTATGGTAGACCCAGACCCATTTAAATCGTGTCGTAATCGTTTCGTGTTTCGTGTCCGGCCCCAAATTGCCACCCCTAGCTGCAGTGCATTGGGCTTCTGCGGCATCATTGCGGCACACTGCAGACGCAACAATGGTTGCCAGAGAAACTGCTGGCCGTGGACTGACCTCCCGGACGCTGGCAAGGAGTTGGTGCAGCTGGAAGGAAGATGCAGTAGCATCAATCCGTGTCCTGACTGTGATTGCTGTAGTTATTGGGGCTACTGTGGCATCTCGGAAGACCACTGCAGCCGCGCCCAAGGTTTCCAGAGCAACTGCTGGTCAAGGGTTGACCTCGGGTAGTTGGTCAAACCCGCGCCGGAATAATCTTTCTTAATTAGTCGAACCTGCCGTATATGGCATGGTTAGGTAGCCAATTGTTGGGCCCGGGGGCATTTCTCCCCGCGAGATTTCTGTTAGGGGTTGAGCCAAGTCAGACTTGAACTCGCACCAATTACCTGCTCAAGTATCTAAGTGTCTTGGAAGTACCACCCGGGCTTCTGCGGCACCATATAGGCGTACTGCCGCCCTAACAATTGCCAGAACAGATGCTGGCCTGCGCTGTATGTTGTTACCACGGAATAGTTCTGGTGGCTAATATGTCGTATAAATGTTGAATGTTGGTTCCAGAAGTGTGGTAATGTGGTTTATAATAAATAAAAAATGGAACAATATTTTTGTTTTGACTTATAGGGCCGGCCTTGAGATTATCGGTTTTTGTCAAAGTTTTAAGCTAAGTGAATTTTTAAAGGTCCCTTAATATATTTAAAAAACTATTTTTAATTTTAATTAAGTATAAAATAACATATATATAAAAAATTAGAGCCTTTAAAATTAGAAGCTCGAGGCGATGGCCTTGTTCGCCTATCGCCATGCCGGCTCGGCAGACTTATGTAATCATGGGCTACTATCTGTTTTGAAATGCTGTGACTCGAGTTCAACCACAGGGGGCATTATATTTATATAAATTTTGTGATTTGCAAATAAAAATGCACCATCAAACCCTCCACCATTACGATGGTGAGGGTTCGACGGTGTATTTTAAATAATATTATGGATTGTATTATCCGATTATGTTCTTGGTTGCAGTTACCGCTTCAAAAGTGTTTAAATCGTAATTTGTAGGCCTTTTAATTTTTTTACTGAAAATATTATCACAATTTACTACTAAATAATTGACAGATTCAATAAACATTTATCTTCCATGAATATACTCTCTCACTAATGAAAACCATATCACGAAACTAAGCAAATAAGTAGTTATCTGTTGAAAATATATTACGCAAAACATTATGACACACTTTTGACGCAACTAAACTCAATACTAAGCTAATTATGAATTTGATCATAGGCACAGCACGTAGGACAAATATAAAGAGTTTAAAGATACCACCAATATATCAGCAGAGCTTTTAGGTAATACAAGTTAGTTACCATATATACACTAATATAACATTTTTACAAGGATGGGTGAATACCCTCGTTCCTGTGAGTATAGTGAATAGGAGACGTGGGCATAGTCAGAATGATTTAGTCATTGATAAACACACGTCTCTTGTAGTTTAACCAATTATTTAGGATTTATTTCCTCGTATTTGGGAGCATATAATTTGTTTTTTTTTTTTTTTTTAAATTTCATTATTTTCCATTGTTGTACTTCGGTTATTATTTCTTCAATCAGAGAAAAACCTTTTTCTTCTACATTTTTCTTGTTTTCTTATCCTCCAGTGCATATCGTGTGTATATATATATGTTGGGTTTTAACCCACCTCAAGACCCAATCTTGGGCCAAAACCGCAAGCCCAAATGACAGAACTCACACACACGACAAGATTGTCGCACACGACACGAATACGAGGTAAGTGAACGACGTGTAGTTTTGTTAGGAAACGACGAGAAAACCGAAATGTAGGCTTTATTCAGATAGGGTTTCGAAATTGTTTCTCACTTTTACAACTTGCTTTCTCTCTCTTCCTCCCGTACTATCTCTTTTCTCTCTCGCTCTAACCCAGCTAGGGTTTGCAGCCTCCGGCGATTCCCGACGGTGCTCCGGTGGCCGCGCGCACTCGCTCCTCTGTCAACCGCCTCCTGCGTGACCGTGCTTCCTTTTACCGAGAGAAGATGAAGCCTGGACCCTCGGGAGTGAAGATCAAGGAAGAGTCAGCTCCGATGGCCCCATAGATCATCGTTGAGCCTCCTCCAACGAACGAAGCCAGCATGCAACGCGTCTACGACGAGTTGGAGCGCCTGAGTAACCTCGAAGATGGCTGGAGATTGGAAGCCTTCCACTGGACACGCCCTGAGATCCCTCCAACTCCACCACCAGAGGTACGTTCTCAGATCTTCGTCTTCTTCCTTTCTTCTTCTTGAGTTTCTGGGTTTATGAGAAACCTTTAGAGAATTAGGGTTAGCTTCTTAGGGCTTCACGAACCCATGCGAAAACTTCTGGAATGTTGTTGTAGAAACTTTCTCTAGGGTTCTTGATTGCAGGTAACCCCTGATTCAGTTATTCCCCAGCCAATCACCTTGATCCGATAGCGTAGGAGCTAGGCTATTGATTATAGGCTCGGTTAACTGATTTCCCCCAATCTAATTCTGTTATCCTGTTGTGTTTCAGTTCTGGGAAGAGTATTCGAACTCTTCCTCCCCGGAGTGACGACGTGGCTGGTGGAGCTCACCGTGGAACAACAATATAATATAAACAGTATTTTGAGTGTAGTGTATTCGTATACACATATTATCGTTTTATATTTTTATCGTTCATTTCAGTGTGTTACGTTTGTGGTGTTTACGGTCCATGTTTAGTCATATGCCGAAGCACATGCCATCATCGACCAAAGTCACCGGAGTAGATATAACAGTGACGAAGATTTGAAAAGAAAGAAGCGTGTCGATGGATATATGGCAGCAATGAAGATCGGGAAAGAAAGAAATATGTCCCTAAATTATACGATGTCCACGAAGAGCAACTACTCGGTGTGGGCGTTGAAGATGCTGGTAAACCTGCAAGCGCAAGAAGCTTGGGAGGCCGTAGAAGATATAGAGGTGGAAATACGCAAAGATAGGATGACTCTCGTCGCCATCTATCAAGGAGTTCCGGAAGATGTCCTTCTCATGATTGCCTAGAAGGATTTTCCGAAAGAAGCATAAGAGACACTAAGAATCATGCATATGGGCGCAAAGCGCGTTCGAGATACAAAAGTCCAAACATTGAAAAGTAAATTCGAGGTTCTTCGAATGAGGGACGACGAGTCTGTAGATGTCAAGAAGTTCCTTCGAGCCGTACCACACAAGTATGTGCAGATCGTGACGTTGATCGAGCAGTTCGGCGACCTTAAGACCATGTCGGTTAAAGAAGTTGTCGGTTGCTTAAAAATCCCACGAAGAGATGCTTCGGGGTTACAGTGACAGAAGATGAGAAACGTCTATTGCTGACGCATGAAGAATGAATGTCAAGACAGAAGAAAAATGGTAGCGCTGATTTTTCTTCTAGTTCCTCAAGTTGGAGTGGGTATGGCGATAGCCGAGCACATGGTTGAGGCCGTGGACAAGGGCAATGTCGTGACATAAGGTCGCGACAGCAATGCACCCTGTTAGGAAGGCACCACAACCACGGGCGGATTTCATTTTCTGAAAAATTAATATAAGATTTTTTCTTCAAATTTTACAATGTTTGCACATTTTTTTAATCTTGATTGATGATTCACGTTATTTAATTTTATAAGATATAATTATATTATTGTATCTATATACATCTACGTTAACGGAGCCAGGAGCCAAAATGTTAGCCAAATTGTTGTACATATAACATATATTAGTTTATTATTTTGTTTGTGACAAGTAATAAAACAAAAAAAATCCGATATAATTTTCAACTCTGTTGAAATAGAATACTATCAAAAGAATTATCTCTAATTTAATTGATTATTTTTAATATGATATTTATTGAGATTTTTGAGAAAGTTGTAAAAAATGATTACATAATTTATAAGAAAAAGACCTAAGAGTATAATTTTGAAAGAAAAAATAAAAATAAATTGTGAACTTATAAATAGTGTAGTATCCACACTTATAGGAGACTACATAATTATTGTTTAATACTATTTATAGTCTATTAAAACAGTAAATATTGAATAAGTAATTTTTTTTTAGTTCTACAATACATGTCATGTATATTCCACGATATGAATAAATAAGTTCAAACTATCATTTTTTTTAGTATTGTATAACGTCTAGAATAAATAACACAATAAGAAAGAAAATAAAATAAAAATTGATCGTGCATGTGTCATTTGCTCCTACACCACTCTCTACGTGGTGGCATGAGAGGGAGCCTCATGGCTTGTGTATGTAAGTGATTAATAGAATCATATTTTCCCCCTTAATTTCTCATAGAGCACCTCCATCAGTTAAAATCCCACATCATCATCATTTGTAAGCCTCTCCCTCTCTAAATCAGTCCACCATGTCGTTCCAAACTTTTCCAGAAATAAAAGATCACCCAACCTTCTCAAGCTCTCTGTTTTCTTAAGTAGTAAAACATTTTTTTCTTCCCTTCCTGGTTGAATCCCGAGCTTCTGTCGAGATATGGAGCAGAAGTCTGAATAGCTCTCGCAAGAGCAAGTATAGGAACTACTAATTTTAGGTAAGTTATTCCACATATTTATATACCTCTTAAGATCATATGCTTACTCCTATACTTGTGATAAATACTTGTGATAAAGTACTTTTAGGTTTCCATCTTTCTTAGTTTCATATATATATATATAGGGAAACTACAAAAAATGTGCCCCGTAAAGCATGTTCGAACGAAAAAATACCTGACTTAAGTTACAAAAATATGCCCGAATCACATTTTTAACCCACCCCTTGAGTTAACCTAACCAAACCCAACGTTATTATTTCGTTCTCTCTCATTTCAGCACAAAATAAAAATAAAAATAAAAATTAAATCTAGGGCTTGAAACCCACATCGATGAACAGAAACGACGAAGAACGAAAGATACTGAGTCTACAACCAAAACCTACTTGATCTGCTCGTTAATGGCGGCCTCGCAGACGTCGGTGTATTTCTGGCGAGCGATGGAGACCTGAGGAACGGTCGGAACGAGATCGAGCTCCTTCTTCACCTCCTCAAACGAACCCAGGCACCTTCCCGTCGACGAACCCAGGCGACGAGACCACGCAACCCACCCCGTCGACGAACCCAGCACGCGCACGACAGAGGCAACCTTCGACCCTCATCATTCCGAAGTTCAGGGTTTGTGTTTCTATACCGATTTCTGTTTGATTTCGATCCCGATTTCTGTTTGATTTTGATTTTGTAAAGGATACAGATTTTGGTTTGAATCCCATTTGTTTTGGTTTGAATGCAGTGCAACTGTTTGATTATATGCCTCAATAGAAACTGTTTTAATAAATTTTTTTCCTTGTTTTTGTTTATGCTAGAAATGAATATCTATTACCAGGACGGCGGTGAGTGGGTTCTAGAGCAGTCCTCATGGGTTTACCGTCGTGGTAAAGGGTCTTTTTTGCTCGCAAGCGAGAACGTAACCTACGAAGAATTTTGCGGGTTATTGTACGTCGAACTTGGGATTGATTCAACTGTGTACGATTTGAAGTTTCAATTAGCACCCCAAATTGTCGGGGCTCCTTCGGTAACTGTGACTTCGAATTGCACGATAATGAAGTTGGTCCACCAAAGTACCGATATATTGTACGTGAAACATGTCCTCAAAAGTATTGATATTGTGCCATCTTCGTTTGGTGAAGTTGAAAAAGGAACGGACAGTCCACTTGTTGGTAGTTCACGTGGGAGTGCAAATCAAAAGATTCAGCTATCCGTAGACCGGCTCGAGCGTTTAGCCGAAGAAGAAAACCATGATGTTGATTTAAATGATGATGATGTTAACCTCCCCGTTCCAAGTCCATGCACCGAGCCCGTCAAAGTCACCACGAGTCAAAGCGTATCAAAAGGCGGTAATCAATCTTGGAAGGATCCAAGATTTTCCCATGATGATACGAAGTCCTTTATTCCTTTTGAAACACCATCCCTCACATCATATCCATTTAAGAAAGGCAACACCTTTCTTAGTTTGCGAGATTTGAAGTTTGAAGTAAAGAAATACGCAATGGAAAATTCATTCGACTTTCGTGTACACAAATCTGCACAGTGGGTGTGGTACGTGAGGTGCGTTGACGAGAACTGTGGGTGGAAATTAAGAG
This sequence comes from Parietaria judaica, assembly GCA_954871525.1. Classification (NCBI taxonomy): domain Eukaryota; kingdom Viridiplantae; phylum Streptophyta; class Magnoliopsida; order Rosales; family Urticaceae; genus Parietaria; species Parietaria judaica. The sequence goes on along the minus strand of OX940860.1, from coordinate 25,421,485 downwards.
GAAAAGTAGTAAAAAATAGTCATCCGTTATTCAAGATTGTTTCATCTACCGAAGAACACACACATAATCTCGATAGTAGTACGCACAATCATAGGCAAGCAGCTCCTTCAGTGGTTGGGTATCTTCTGAAGGACCGGTTTTCCCCACAGAGTAGTGCAATTTATGCCCCAAGGTAAAACTTACGGTTGTACATTTTTTTAGTTAGTGGTTTCACAATTTAGTTATTGATTTCATAGTTTTTAGTTGGTGGTGGTTTCACAGTTTTAAAGTTTTTAGTTACTGGTTTCACAGTTTTTAGTTAACAATTTTTTAATGTGTAATTATATGTTTTTTAATGTCAAGGAACTTGCAAGATGACATGAAGAAGCTATACGGCGTGGAGATGTCTTATCAAAAGGCGTGGAGATGCAAAGAAAAGGCTGTTGGTTACGCGATGGGCACCCCAGAGGAATCTTACTCAAAGTTACCGAGATACCTTCACATGTTAAAGGAGAGGAACAAGGGAACTATTACAGATTTTCAGACAGGCAAAGAGGGACGTTTCAAATATGCTTTCTTCGCCCTTGGAGCTTGTATACGCGGGTTCAAATCATTGCGGCCGGTAATTTGCATCGATGCCACATTCATAAAGAGCAAGTACGGGGGACAGTTAGTGGCTGCGGTAGGGTTGGATGCGAGCGAGTCATTATTTCCGCTAGCCTTTGGTATAGTGGATAAAGAAAATAAGAAATCGTGGGTATATTTCTTGAAGCATATAAAAGGAGCAATCGGAAAGATAGCTGACCTTGTGATTGTAAGTGATAAGCATGCTACCCTAATACACGCGATCGATACAGTTTTCCCGGAGGTATTTCATGGTCATTGCTACGCGCACGTCAAAAGAAACATAAATTTCCAATTCAAAAGTGATGAAAGTACCAATCTCGTTTATTGTGCTGCTTATGCTTATACTCTTCGAGAGTATAACCACCACATGAGTATCCTTCAGATATCGTTTCCTGATGTACACAAATACATGATAGAGATGGGGCCTGAGAAATGGAGTCGAGCCAAGTTTGGTTGTACAAGGTCAGTTTAAGTAAATTACACAGTTTTGAATCCTGTATACACAGTTTTTCCCTATTGGTACCACAGTATTTTACACAGTTTTCATAGTTTTTTTCACAGTTTTTTTTTTTCAAATTCGTGCCAGGTACGATTACATGACTAGCAACTATTCTGAAAGTTTGAACAATGTTCTTACTGAGGCTAGGACCTATCCGGTTACCAACATGCTTGAGTACATCCGGTTTACAACCCAAAAGTGGTTCTACGAGAAGCGGGCAAAAGCGGAAGCGACAAAGACCACCTTGGTAACAGCAAGGGAAAAAGTCTTGAAAATATCAAAAATTACAGGTTCACGGCTACAGGTGAATCCCATTAGTACTATGGAATTCGAAGTGGTTGATAACGAGGGAAGTTTCTTGGTTAATCTTACTTCTCGTAGTTGTGAGTGTGGAATATTCGAAGAGAATGTTATGCCTTGCGTTCATGCAGCCGCAGCATGCCAACTTCGTAAATACCGAATTTATGAATTTTGCTCGCCGCATTACTTTACCGAATTGTACAAAACAACGTACGAGGGCTTGATTTACCCTCCAGGTGATGTGCCCAACCATTGACAGTTTTAATTAAACACAATTTTGGCCTACTATAAACTCTTGTAATTGATTTACCTTGTAGGTGATGAGTCTAACTGGGACCTTCCTGAAGAGTTGAAGGACATACACATTCGACTTCCAGAGGAGAAAACGCAAGCGGGACGTCCTCCGAAAAATAAAGGTGGAAGACCAAAGAGGAAGCGTCGCCCTTCAATGGGAGAAGTTATCATTGTACAGAGAAAGTGCTCGAAATGCGGTAGGCGCGGCCATAACCGTGCATCATGCTACGCACGTACGTAGGAACAATATTTCACTAACTTGTCATTTTATCGTTTATTTTGAAGATGTTGTATGACTTTTTGAACAATATTTTGAAGATGTTGTCAGAATAGTTTTGAATCCCATATACACAGTTTTTGCCTAAGTGTTACACGGTTTTTGTTTCACAGTTTTTGAATTAAATTCCTTATATATTACCCATATATTACACATAAATTCCACAAAAGTACGATAGTCCTTTGCCCCACTTTCTATGTTCACAAAGTCACAAAAGAGTCACAGAAATTACAAAATGGTCACGAAAGAGTCACAAAAAGTCTAGACCGAAGCCGCTAAGCCTTTCCCGCGCTTTGGTAAACCGCAGCCGCTAGCTCTTGACGATATTTGAGTACGTTCTCGGAGATTATAGTGTCCATGACGTCACAGCGCATGACTTGTTCGACATATTTCAGGGCAAAAATTCCACAATCACCGCTGCACAAAAAAGGAAATTTCATGAATGTAGAATAGTATAAAATGACATTTTTATAAAATATCAATAGAGTCAACGATTGTACCTTTGATTAGCTTGAGGAACCTCGACGTATTCCCAAAAAAACGGTAGCTTTTCGACAAATCGTGTGTGCATGTAAGTGAACCCGCAATGTTGGATGAGCATCCAAATGCCTTCGCTAAGGTATCCCATTTCTGTCGCAATCCTCTCAACGCCAATGACGCAATTATCACAATCGTATACCTTGATCTTCCACTCGCAAAGGTCAACTGATACAGCGATCCAGTGTACACTATCGAAATTCAAAACCATTGCTACTTCGTGAAGAAAATCCCACGAATTCATTTGTTGTTCTTCATCGCCGAGGACACCGCCTTCCCATGGTTCCAAGTCAAGCGGTAAATTATTCTCTCGGTGGTTCCTAACGGCGTTCATAAACCCTGTGCTCCACTGAACAGAAACATTGTTCGCTAGGCCCCTCCAATGGGATTTTTCGTTACATTGACGGTCCTTACGGAAATGCGCAAGTACTGCGTCAATTTGCTGCAAAAAAATTATAACACGATTTTTTCACAGTTTTGAGAAACGATTTACACCGTATATGCCCACAAGTACCACAGTTTTTGCCCACATTTACACAGTTTTTGCCCACAAGTACCACAGTTTTTCCCTTATATATTAACCATAAATTCCACAAAGAACTATACGAATTTTACTTACCAGTGAATCTAGCCACTGCATCGGTGTTAGAAGATTTCGAAACCATGTGCGGTCTGCAAGCACGGTTATAAGTAGTCTCACTTCCGGGTTATTCTTCTTCACCTTTGCCTTCATCCATCCGTCGAAGTTTGTCCAACACGGTAGAGACTTGTCAATCTCGGGCCTGTCTCCCTTCCCTTTTGCTTTTGCGATTTTTGAGACTGCCACGGTCATAGCAACCTTTGATCGTTGTATCAACTCCACCGTATCAGGGTTCGTGTAATCATCTAGTTTCTTCGTCGGCTTTCTTTCCCTCTTTTTCGGAAAGAGGGAACCAATGCCTAGGTCAAAACGCGGTGTCTGCAAAGTCCCTATCTCTGCCCCATCGATCGCTGCGAGCAACGATTCCAGGTTTTTGGCCACAGACGACTCTTTTTTACGGAGCTTTAGGTCTTCCTCGGGGACTCCTTTTTCTGGGGTCTTCCTCTTTTGGGTGACGTGGGGGCTGTCTCCAGTCGGGCTCCCAAGATTGATGCAATCATTTGACGAACGCTTGTTCTTCTCCGCAACTTTTGCCGTGCCAGAAACCAACGCTCGAACGGTCTCACTAAGTTCTAGTAAGGTGCTTTCCTGTTAAAAATGTTAATTAAACTGTGTCAAAAATGTTGAAAGTGTCTACAAACAATTAGTTAATGAAACACAAAACTAAAAACGTACCATTGCCCCAATTTTCTTTGCTTGGGCGTCGATCTTGGTGGTTTGTTCGTCAATCTTCCTTGCTTGTTCATCAATTTTTTTTGGCTTGCTCATCGAAAATCTCCTTCCAATCGGGAGTGCCTTCTCCTTCATGTTTATGGCCGTCCTCATCTTCATTCGGGTTAAACGGAATGACAAGAATCTACAAATGAAATATATTAAATCTGTGTACAAATACTGAAACTCTGTACAAATCTGTGTAAAAAATTTAAATCTGTGTACATATATTGAAACTGTGTACAAATCTTTGTAAAAAATTTAAATCTGTGTACATATATTGAAACTGTGTACAAATCTGTGTAAAAAATTTAAATCTATGTACTTACATTGGGCGATCTGAAAAAGATTTTGGCCGTCTTGAAACGGTGGAGATCCGGAAAGATCCTCAAAGCCCAAGTAAGGAATGACTTGTGATATGCCAAGAAATTATAGCGCGGATACGATCCTCGGGCACCTCGGAAGTCTTTTTTTTTTTTTTTACGCCAATCGAACCCCCGAACAAAGTGTAGTAATTCATTCCATCCAATGTTGGCCCACAGTTTATCTAAATACTCCGGAAGTGAAGTTATGTGGGCTTTGGGCGGGTAATTTTTGGTGCCTTTACGAGCAAGTAAGACTCCCTCGAATAGAAGAAACATGCCGAGGCGGAATCTATGGGGAGGGCTCATATCCTTCGTTTGGAAAGCTTCGAAAAGATCGTCGAAACTCATAATTTATTCAATAGGAACACCTTTAAAGGAATGCCGGGGTTCCGGTACATATTCGGGGTCGTATCTGAGACCGGTAATAGCTGCAAAATCCCGAGGCCCGAACTTACTCACCACTCCCCCAAAATTAAACTAAATCTCGTTTGACGCTCCTAAGCTAGGAATCCGGTGCAAGAGAATTTGATGGACCAAACCTTTTGGGGCAGGGGGGTCAAACTTACCAAAAAGGTAGGCGAATCGTGCTTCCACCTCTCGGTCCACAGCGTCGAGATTCTCCAAGGTGAACACGATATCGTTAATTCGATCTCGAGAAAAATACCACACTTGGGCTGGACCGTGTAGCGTCTTTGGGCAAATGTAAGACATAATTCTGCAAGAGAACAACAAATTCAAGCCACAAACCAGCAAACTCACACCAAAAACCAGCAAACTCAAGCCACAAATTCAAGCCAAACAGATTTTATCGTCCACACAACAGAAATGAAACACTGTTGAATCGAAATCAAACCCTAAACCACAAATCGAAGTCTAACCCTAAACCGCAATTCGAACTCACCCCAAAAACCAGCAAAATCAAGCCACGGAAGAGCAACAGAGAGACAGCGCTGGGTTTCGTCGGTGTCGCCTGGGTTTCGTCGGCGATGGCGACAGAGAGATGGTTGGGTTTCGTCGCCGTCGTGGGTCACGCGAGAGAGATGTTCGTCAGCTAGGGCATGGTTCGTGGGCTAGGGGAGAGAGAGGTTCATCGGGGAGAGAGAGTGAAAATCGAGGAGGGAGAGTGAGCGGGAGAAGAGAGAGTGAAAATTTAGGGCTGGTTAAGTTAACTCAAGGGGTGGGTTAAAAATGTGATTCGGGCATATTTTTGTAACTTAACAAAGTCGGGTATTTTTCCGTTCAAACATGCTTTACGGGGCACATTTTTTGTAGTTTCCCTATATATATATATATATATATATATATATATATATATATATATATATATATGCATATTAATCAAAAGATTTTGAGATTGACGGATTCCTAATTTCTTTTCTTGCATTTCAACAAATTGTTTATTGGACAGATATGTGTGGATATATACAGGGGCGGAGCCAGGATTTCTACAAGAGGGGGCGAAAAAAATTAAGTCGGAACTTTTAGAATATGATATGATATTAAAAGTATTTTTTATAATTAATTTTTATAAATCGATAAAATATTTTGTGATACAATTGTACGAAGATTATTACATAATATATAATAAAAAAAATAATATTTATATTAAGAGATTAATACTAATATAGAGATCATAAATATATATATATATATAAAAAACAAAGTTGATGGGAATTGAACCTTGGTCTCCAAAGAGGAGAGAGTTAAAATTAAACTTTAATATCCACCACACCACAATATCATATTTGTCTATTTTGATACATTTTATATATATATTAATAAAACTATATTATTATTTTTATTAAAAATAACGCGTTTGAATCAAGTGGGGGCAGCCGTCCCCGCTCGGGCCTTCATAAATCCGCCCCTGGGTATATATATATATATACACACACACATACATATATGTATGTAATAATGTATTAATTTCACACATGGGAAACTTATATGGGACTTCTCTTAGTAACTTTTTTACAGTACATATTCATATATATATATATATATATATATATATATATATATATGAATATATAGTGTGAAACGATGCAACTCTATGTTGTTGGTTCCCAATAATGAGACCTGCAGCCAAAGAACAATGAAGCACAAGAAACAAAGGAGAAAAAGTTGAGAGAATTTTCTTAGATTAATGTCGAATGCAAAGAGAGCAAAAAGTTACAAACTAAAGTCATAAGACTTGTATTTATAGACAAACTAGAAAGGTAAACCCTAGCTAAACTTCTTAAAATAAACTTAATCAAATCTTTACAATTTACACGTTTTCCTAACAGAATCAGGAAACCAAATCAAATCAAATCTGGAAGCCAAATCGAATCTCCAAACTTGCTCCTTAAGTTTGGCACCTTCCTGGAATAGCTCTTCTTGACTTCTGGCGTTTCCCGTTTCTGCTCGGGAGAATCCTGCTAGGGTCCTCTTCTGCTAGGGGGCATCTCTGCTCTCCCTCATCTCTGCTTGGGCCATCTCTGGTAGGAGCATTCTTGGTCGGGTCCCTTCCTGTTGGGGGAAATCTCTGCTCGGACCCATCTCTGGTGGGGAGCTCTCTGGTGGGAGAACTCCTACTAGGAAGATCTCTGCTTGGGCTCTTCTCTGCTCGCTCTGGTGGGGAAATCCCTGGTGGGGAAATCTCTGTTAGGGGTTAAGCCAAGTCAGGCTTAAACTCACATTCTCCCCCGTAAGCTTGACTTGGGTTGAGGTTCTTCACCCCGAGCAGCTCTCTGATCTCCACGAACTTAACTCTTGCTAGAGCCTTGGTGAGTATGTCTGGCCGCTGCTCCTTCGTGCTGACAAACTCCACGATGATCTTCCGCTTCTCCACACATTCGCGAATATAATGATACCGAGTGTCTATGTGTTTGCTCCGACCATGAAACACTGGGTTCTTCATCAGTACTATTGCAGACTTGTTGTCCACGTAGAGTGTTACTGGCTTCTGCTCGTCTCCAGTCACTTCACTCAGAATCCCCTTCAACCACATAGCTTGACATGCTGCTGCGGTTGCTGCCATGAACTCCGCTTCACACGAGGATAGAGTTACAATCTTCTGCTTCTGAGATTGCCAGGTGATCAGGTTCCCGTTGAGGTAGAACGCCATCCCTCTGGTACTCTTCCTATCATCAATGTCACCGGCCAGATCGCTGTCAGTGAAGCCGACTAGCTCTTCTGCTCCCTTGCCTCTTCTATTTTGAATCCCATAGTCTGTCGTTCCCTTCACGTAGCGCAAGATGTGCTTCATGGCCTGCTGGTGTGCGTTTGTGGGCTTCTCCATGAAACGGCTAACTATCCCGACTGCATAAGAAATGTCTGGTCGGGTGTGAGTAAGGTACCTCAGGCACCCGATCACGCGTCTGTACTCCGTGGGATCCACTTCTCTCCCTTTAGCATCCTTCCCGAGCTGTAACTTCGCCTCCATTAGGTATTTGCTCGGGTTGCAATCCGCCATCTCGAACTGCTTAAGGATCTTCCTCGCGTAGGCCGACTGCTTCAACGTGATGCAGTCTTGCTCTACCTCGATGCCGAGGTAGTAGGAAAGTAGTCCAAGATCACTCATCTCGAACTCGGCCATCATTTGCTTCTTGAATCCTTCTACGCCTCCTGCGCTAGATCCAGTGACTATCAGGTCGTCCACATACACTTCGACGACCAGAACTTCTTCTCCGCTGCTCCCGGTGTATACTGCCTGCTCCCTGGAGCACTTTGTGAATCCAAGACTTTTCAAACTCTTGTCGAGGCGTATGTTCCACGCCCTTGGAGCTTGACGTAGCCCGTATAGAGCCTTGGAAAGCTTGTACACCTTCTGCTCCTTGCCCTTTACGCCAAAACCTTCTAGTTGACTGACGTAGACTTCTTCCTCGAGGTCACCATTTAAGAATGCCGATTTGACATCCATGTGGTGAATCTCCCAACCTCGATGAGCTGCTAGAGCTAGGATGAGTCTGATCGTGTCTAGTCTCGCCACGGGAGCAAAGACTTCCTCGAATTCGACTCCTTGTCTCTGCACATAGCCTTTAGCTACTAACCTTGCCTTGTGCTTTAGGACATTTCCCTCAGTGTCCTTCTTGAGCTTGTAGACCCACTTCAAGCCAATGAGCTTCTGACCTTTGGGCAGGTCGGTGAGCTCCCATGTCTTGTTCTTCTCGATGGATTCCAGCTCATTCTCCATTGCTTCCTGCCATTCCTGCTCGCTTGCTGCCTCTTGGTAGTTGGCTGGCTCCTCGGCGCACAACAAGGACAACTATTCTAGGTTCATCTCCACTTCCTGAGATTCATCGTAGACTTCTGCTAGGGGACGGAATGCCCTTGGGCCATCCTTGATCGAGGAATATCCTGAGCTGGACGAGCTGAGTCTGCTCGGGCTAGGTGTCCTGGGTGTGCCCGGGCAGGAATCTCTGGTGGAGGTACATGAGCTGGTGGGGGCATCAGAGCTGGTAGGGGTACCCGAGCTGGTGGGGGTACCTTCCTGCTCGGCAACGCCCTCTTCTTCTTCGACTACGAACTCAACTGAGTTCTGCTCGGGGTCTCCGTTCTCGTCGCGCCAATCCCACTTCTTCTCTTCTTCGAACACGGCATCTCTGCTCACCTGGATCTTGCCGCATCGGGGGTCAAGGAGTCTGTGTGCCTTACTTCCGTCTTCAACACCAAGGTACACCATCGACTGACTCCTGTCATCGAGTTTCTTGAGGTGGGGACCCACAGTCTTCACATGTGCAGTGCACCAAAGAACAATGAAGAACAAGAAACAAAGGAGAAAAAGTTGGGAGAATTTTCTTAGATTAATGTCGAATGCAAAGAGAGCAAAAAGTTACAAACTAAAGTCATAAGACTTGTATTTATAGACAAACTAGAAAGGTAAACCCTAGCTAAACTTCCTAAAATAAACTTAATCAAATCTTTACAATTTACACGTTTTCCTAACAGAATCAGGAAACCAAATCAAATCAAATCTGGAAGCCAAATCGAATCTCCAAACTTGCTCCTCAAGTTTGGCACCTTCCTGGAATAGCTCTTCTTGACTTCTAGCGTACCCGTTTATGCTCGGGAGAATCCTGCTAGGGTCCTCTTCTGCTATGGGGCATCTCTGCTCTCCCTCATCTCTGCTAGGGCCATCTCTGGTAGGAGCATTCTTGGTCGGGTCCCTTCCTGCTTGAGGAAATCTCTGGTCGGACCCATCTCTGGTGGGGAGCTCTCTGGTGGGAGAACTCCTGCTAGGAAGATCTCTGCTTGGGCTCTTCTCTGCTCGCTCTGGTGGGGAAATCCCTGGTGGGGAAATCTCTGCTAGGGGTTGAGCCAAGTCAGGCTTAAACTCACATATGTCACCCACTAAATATATTTTTGCACTCTCGATCGCTTTATTTGATTATATATCTGATTATATATAATTATATATACAAATATAATTATATGATGTAATGTTTTCTTATTAGCATAAAAGTAGTATACTTCATTTTGATAAATTAATGTAAGTTGTTGAAGACAGATATTAATGATATTATCATATAATTGATTTCAAAATGATACGTATATCGTAAGCTTTGGTGAATTATATTTACATAAGTGTTTTTCAACAAAATTAGTTAAAGTATATGATTGAGGGCATCGAGTTTTACTATTCCGTGTTTTTCAAAGGCTCTTGAAAAGTACTAATGGGTCATACAATTTATAAGCATTAGGAGGATGCTTCCTTAGTCGATAGGAAGCATATGCATGAGTTGTACAAGTGAAGAAATAGTATGTTTGAGAAACTAAGATTTCAAATTGAAATATCAGGCAGTTAGTACTCGAAGGAATCGAAGAAGCACCGATTCAAGTTTGAATAATGACTTGTAAAAGTACATAAAAGTACTCACTCCAACACAACAATAATATAATTTGTGTATTTTAGTAATGTGTGAATAATAATCGTATGGAGTGATTGTGTGTTGTGTGAACTAACTTTTTGAATAACTATGTTGTTTTAACTTTGGAATTGATCTTTTAAACGTGTACATCGATTATGCGACGTGTTTACATGGCTGTATTGTTGAAATTTACCTTTTAAAGGTAAACTTTGAATATGCGATTTGAGCATATTGAAGAAGCATGACCATTTATACATAATATATAATGATATAATATATATATAATATTTTTATAAAATTGCACTGTATCGAGACGGTTAGTCTCATCGTGTTGCTGTCCTGAGACAGTTAGTCTCTAAAGGGTACATTGTACACGAGCCGCCGACTGTATCGAGACGGGTAGTCTCCGAATGGTACGTCAGGAGATGTTTCGCCGCGGGCTGACTTGGTTAGGGTCGCGCCCCCGGTCCCCCGTTGGCTTTTTAGGCGTAAAGCGTGCTGGTACGGTACAGGGCCCAAAATTATATTTATATGATAATTTAAAAAAAACTATAAAATGACATAACATCATTGCACGTTATGCATTATGTTGTGATTGTTATAAATTATTTTCGTGAGTAATAAAAGCTTTTACGTACTGAGCGTTAGCTCACTCGTATAGTTGTGTTGCAGAATCATGTGAAAGAGATAAATTGCGGAATGAGTTAGCGATGCGTCATATACGGGTGCATACGGTGGATGAAAAGATCTTGTGGTGTGTTTCTGCAAATGTCTTTTACTATTGTAAAACCAAAGAGCTCCAAATATCTATTCTCAAATGGAGCCTAGTCCCGAATAAATTATATTTTTGAAATTGGGATTTTATCGAATTTTATCAAAGAAGTAACAGACTCTAGAAAGCGGGTCGTTACAAATAGTATGCTAAAATAGCAATGGTGACACTAGGAGTTGAACATGGGCTAACGTGACTGTGAGTAAACGTAGAGGTGTGGCAATAGCCACTACACCAAGGCGAGATTTTACATCTATATGTGTATAAATCAATATATAAATATTACATAATTTTTTTAGAAAAATATTATTGCATAAAAAAGAATAAACCCGGATCAAGTGGGGGCGGCCGACCCTGCTCGGCCCACTATAGCTCCGCCGCCGACCACAACCTAGATACAAGAGCACAGTGAAATGCTACAGTTTTCAGAAGCTTAGACACTACGCAACAGAGTGCCGCAGCAGGAACCATGGCGAGGAAGCGAATTTAACAAGATTCCATGAAGTCGAGCCCGTGTTGATGTTCGACGAATATGCGGTGAGCGTGGAAATGCGGAGAGATGAGGAGATGAGCCTCGAAACCGATAAAAAAGTTGAGCTGCAGCCCAAACCGATTAGAGAAAAGATCGACCCGGAAGACGAGCTGGTGATAACAAAAAATCAACCTAGCTCAAAGAAGAAGGGTACGAGCAACACTGTCCGGTGATACCGATTGACGACGAGATTATTGCAAACCTCCCCAAAGACAGAGAAGAGAAAGTCTATCTGGTATCTAGACAATGGTGTGAGTAACTATATGACAGGAGACCGAACAAAATTCGAAAAGCTCGATGAGAAGATCACGGGAGCTTGAAGTTCGGTGATGACTCAATCGTTGAAATAAGAGGCATAGTGGAAGAACGAGGACCAACGCCTACTGACCTAGATGTACTACATCCCGAAGCTGAACAGTAACATCATCAGTCTTGGTCAGACGACGGAGGTCGGCAACACAGTGGTGATGGCTAGTTCGACGATGACGTCTACTCAAAGGTTGTATAGGATTCAAGTAGAAGACGATGAAGAGAACACCGATAGTGACACGAGTGTTTTACTCGCTGATTGCTAGCCGTGCTTCGACCTAACGAAGAAGGTCGATGTTGCTTTGGTGCCGAGAAAGTTCACCGAGGCTTCAACACCAAACCAATCGTGCAAGATTCGAACGCGTGACAATTATCATCAATCCCTTGAGTCAAGATGTCAGTAAATGGTAAGTTGTGCAATCCTACATCGCTTGAGAAAATAGATGTGTTGATGGAACATTACTGAGATTATGTAGGTACGGTACAATACTGCATGGTTGTTTGATATCGTACAAGTATGAAACTCTACAGTCGAAGATGCTTAAGAGAATCGATTTCTACTACTTATGTCAACAATATGCATCTTCCATTCGATAGCCCATTCAATAAGATGTAGTCTAAAATTTAGCGTGCTCGACCTAGAGCAATCTAGGATAGGTGCAGAAAGCGAGTGAGTGACACAACACATTAGAAAGACTCGTGTTGGTCGTTGGGACATTCGTCAATTTGATCGAGTAGCCGCGACGTTATAAGACCAATTATTGTTATCCGTACTTCGATCAACGACAATCGAAGACGCGCTCAAGAGAGTTCCAAAGTCGTTATTAGCTGAGCTGCCCAACAAACATTTCAAGCAACATTTGAATGATGTACCCAAAAAGTCATCCGGCGAGTTGGGACAAGAGCCACATAACAAGCTTAGAAACATCGTGTGCTCGCAGTGAAAGTTTATATGTATTATACTCTTCTTACTTGACGACTATAGTACCTATACGAGTGCGGTTATAGTGATGACGCCGCGGAGTCGCGTCACTGGATGACGGCCAAAATTCGAGGACAAACCACAACCATCGGGAGAATAATGCGGAGCAATTATTGAAGATTCTCTGTAATAACACAAAGATCACACCCGGTAGATCTCATTTAATTGGTTGCAATTGATTTTTAGCTTTAATATTGATTTATTTGCTCGTACTTTACGTTAATTGCTTTACTTTTTCGACCTTATTTTTTTCTTTCATAATAATTTCATTTCCTGTTTTTCCTGGGTTTTAAGACTCAACATCTATACGAAAAACGAAAAGTACTTAGTATTTTTTTTGTGTGTAATGCGATGGACGAAAATCGAGGATGATAATAATAACAAAAATCGATCGAAATGGTTAAAACGACAACAATTAGTATGGAAAACTTACCGATGATTACCGGTAAGTGATTTTTCGTCCTATTTTCGACGATAATGTCAAAATTTCAAACATTGGTTCTCAGAACATTTTATAAGCATAATCTCTAATGCATTTATGAACAAAATTATAGAATCTTAAATGCATTGAGCTCGACCACAACAGTTATCCAAATGTCCATGGCTGTGTTTTTTTCTTAGATAAAATCGAGTGGTATATATTTGATCTCGTTCTGTATTAAAAAAGCACGTTTTCTTTGCTTATTGATGGCACCTACCTCGTTTCTCACCTACTATATCAAGGTGTATATAGTGTTCGTTTCTTGTGTAATTAGGTCTTAAAATACGACTTCTACGTCCGTAAATCATATAATTGATATATATATATATATATATATATATATATATATATATATATATGTCAAGTTGATGCTCTTACACTACTAAGTCCAATTTAGTATATACCAAGGTTCAACTTACCGAACTTGTCGATAAATCGGTTACCGTTTTCGACGGATTAATCGATAGCTTACCGATTAACCGACGGATAACTTATAATACTGTATCTTACCGATTACCGATACTTTTCGAAGATTATCGACGGATTATCGACTTTTTTCGATACTTTTCGACGGAAAACTTACAAATATTTTTATAATATCATACCACAAAACATATGTAAATAAAGTCATACACACATATAATTCCATCACTAGTCTCAAATCTAAAACACTAATATTAAGTCACTTTATTAGTTTAAGTGTATAATATTAAGTCAAATTATTATGTGAAGTGAATATGTATGTTAATTAAGTGTGTAATATTAAGTGAATATGCATGTTAATTGTATATGTATGTTAACAAATTTAATATTAGTTGAAGTGTATAATATTAAATGAATATACATATTAAGTGTATATGTATGTTAGGTGAAGTTAATATGTATGTTAAGTGTATAATATTATTTGAAGTGTGTAATATTAAGTTAAATTATTAGGTGAAGTGTATGTGTATGTGTATGTTAAGTGTGAATGTGTGATATTAGTTGAATAACAAAAAGTCCCACATTGATAGATGACGAGAGTTTGGTGATGTTTATATAGCAAATATTAGGGACAAGGGCTTGGGCCCTTTGGGTCATAGGATTTTGTGGATGAGGAAGGACTCACACAAATGTTACACCCACACGCGCGCGCCGCCGTCCGGACGGACGTGACGGAGCGAAAGTTTAATTGGTATTTTTGCCGCGATATTTTAATTGCACCGAAAAGACCCTATTTTTTACACGCGTTTTATCGAAAATCGGTTGGAAAAGATTTTATCGAAAAGCTCGATAATCGTCGAAAAGTATATAAAACAATAACTGTTAGAGTCGGTAACTACCGAAAAGATCGAAAATCGCCGATTATCGTCGAAAATGCGAACCTTGGTATATACTAAACATTCACATATAAATATATAGAGTAAATGGAATTCTACAGTGACGTGTTCAAGCAAATGGTGTTGTCTAATCAGCACGTCATTATCAAATTTTAAAAGCCATATGGAGATGACCAATTATTGACCACAAAACTAAACATCTTTAGCTGTGACGTTTCAACTATTTTAAGTTTACACGTTCTCGACGAGGATAAGGCTAAACAAGATCAAGCAAGAAGATCCACATCAAATATTCACTCTACACTTGGAACAGATAAAAACTTATCTCAGTGAAGTTTATGAATGATGATGAATCTTCATTATATATATATATATATATATATATATATATATATATATGCGGGTCATTTTTATACTAATACCTCAGTTATATGTTGGGCCATATACTGATAATCTAGTAAAGCTTAAGTTAGTGATCCAATTCTAAGAAACCCCGAGTTTATGGAAACTTGGGATTGCGAAATTTCGAAAAGAGCTTGGGTACATACCCTCATGTTTGACCTCATAGCCAAATTCACTCTTTCACGGCTCAACTCGGCAATTTTCTATTTCAGAAATACTTTTAGATTGTTACGTTAATTTTGTTTATTTTCTGGATTTGTTTCTATTTAAAGAATGTAATTTTGGATCAAGGGTTTTACATTTTACTTATTCTTTAAGCAGCTTTGATCGGATAAAAAGTTTGAGAACCCTGGTGGTTTTCTTTACGATCGGATTATGGGTTTGAGAAATTTCTTGGCGTCTTTTACATCTTGCCTGGCATTCATAACAAAACGCTGAGCCGATTCCGTACTTCATCACGTATCAAATTTATATCTACGCGGTGAATTCGCAAATTTAATTACCTCTTACGTACAGAGTAAGTTTAGACAGTGATGCGGGCCAAAATGCGGACTTCAGTTTTTTAACGCATTCTATATTTTATATTTATATGTCGTTTTTAATTATTGTCGCTTATTGTTAGTTTTGTTGTCATTTTGATTTCCGCAAAAACTACATGTCATTAACTTTAGCAAAACTACATGCCGTTTTTGTTTAGGTTGTTGATGCATTATATAAGCATCATTTTGTGTATTGTAAGGAGGATATACTTTTGATGAATGAAAACTTGAGACTTTGAGCTCTCTCTCCCCAAATCCGAGTGTTCGTGAGCGAACTCCGAGTTTGATGCCTTCGATCCGGTATCCGTGCGCGGATCAACGGTTCTTGGATGCCCAAGCCTAGCTATTTGTGCGCGAATCAATAGGCGAGGAAGGTTCTTCGATCGGGTATTCGCGAGCGAATCAACGATCCTAGTTCGACTATCCCGTTAATGATATCTATCTAGTTCAATTTGTATTTTAGTTTTCTTCCGCTGCATCCGTTTGGTATCAGAGCCTCGACGATCTTGGAGCATGGCGACACGATGTGATTCTCGTCTTCGACACCGTGAGAAAGCCGAGAGGCTTGAACCGGTGGAGATAATGATAGAAAGATTAGCACAAAAGATTTGCACCGCCGTGAGTGAGCATAGAAAGAGGGAAGATCGAAATTACAGGCTAAGAGGAGAGAAACTTAGACACAAATGGCAGAAGACGAACTTCAAATTCGTCCAAAACAGAGTTTGTGTGTCTGCGCACACCAAGTGTTCGACGAAATGTCCCACTCAAGCAAACAACTCCAACAGCGCCCAAGCAACAATCCGCAGCGCACGCAGAGCGCCCCATAACGCCCCAACTCGCCCCACAGCGCACAACCTTGCACCCAACAACGTATCCAACATGCCGGCGTCCCACACATCGCTCAAGAGCTCAAAAATTTCTGCAATATTCAGCACACACCAAGTGTTCGAGAAAAGGCAACAGTGACCCTTCGAGTAACATTTCGCTCCCATTTGAGGAAGATTTTGAGGATTCCAAGTGCGAGGATATCGTGTTTACAGAGACGAAGTACAGCGAGACAGTTTGCGCCGGGACGGAATACGCCGAAGGCCCCCACAATGAGCCCGTGTATGATTTGTACGACAATGATGTATACGACGAGCCCGTATTCGATGAGGTAGAGTACTTTGAACACGTGTACGACGAACCGGAGTATGCTCAAGTCGTTTACGACAACCCCGTGTATGACGAGGAGGATTACACCGAAGCCATTTATAACGAGGCTTTGTACGATGATTCTTGTATGCCAAGGAATTAAATGACAAAACGGAGGACGAAAAGGAGAATGATGAGAGTGAGACAAGCATGTCCCTCATAGTTTGGGATCCGTGTTCGTACCCAACGGGGAGGGTCGAAGTTTCTTTGGTGCCGAGTAAGGCCACCGAGGCGATCGCACCGAACAAGTCGCGCAAGTTTCGACCATGCGGCGATATTTTTTCACCGAGTTTCGAAGGGACGAAGCAGCCCGAGGAGTTTTTGTTGTTGGTCCCGGATAAGCTAATTAACAAGCTGCCCAAAGAGCCACTCATCGAGATAACCGGCGAGGTACTCGGGAAGCCGCGAGATGAGCCGACCGAGGAGCTAGCGGACATGCAAGACAATGAGCCGCCAGACAAACTACCCGACATGATTGCAAAGATGGAAAACCCCAACAGCCCACCCAAACCATCCATTGACACAAGTTCATATTTGTGGACGAATTCCTTCCGACCTGGCGAGAATGATGCGGGCCTAAAACGTCATGGAAAACCACCCGACTCCACAAATGCCAACACACCTAAAATTCGAGGACGAATTCTTTCCATCCCGGAGAGAATTATGCGGGCCAAAATGCGGACTTCGGTTTTTTAACGCATTCTATATTTTATACTTATATGTCGTTTTTAATTATTGTCGTTTATTGTTAGTTTTGTTGTCATTTTGATTTCCGCAAAAACTACATGTCATTAACTTTAGCAAAACTACATGTCGTTTTTGTTTAGGTTGTTGATGCATTATTTAAGCATCATTTTGTGTGTTGTAAGGAGGATAGACTTTTGATGAATGAAAACTTGAGACTTTGAGCTCTCTCTCCCCAAATCCGAGTGTTCGTGAGCGAACTCCGAGTTTGATGCCTTCGATCCGGTATCCGTGCGCGGATCAACGGTTCTTGGATGCCCAAGCCTAGCTATTCGTGCGCGAATCAATAGGCGAGGAAGGTTCTTCGATCGGGTATTCGCGAGCGAATCAACGATCCTAGTTCGACTATCCCGGTAATGATATCTATCTAGTTCAATTTGTATTTTAGTTTTCTTCCGCTGCATCAGACAGGAAACTAGATAAGCCCTAAGCGAAAATTCCCACGCCATCGTCCCGGTCCATGATCATCTGGCTTTACCTCATTCATGTTTTGGTGGGGCAGCTTACTATTTAACCGCGATGAGACCCCGAAAGCCGCCCTTGGAGGATTGCTATGCTGCCCTGGCGAGTTTCTAGATGTGCAGGATCATAAGAGTAAACGTGGCAACATTACTACGTCTTTTTCGCTGTTGGGCGAGAGACTTTGAACTCGTTTTCTTATTGATATATGTAAAGTATACACCTCAAATGTAAGTTTTTGTAGTGAAAAGTTTGCACTACGTCAATTTGATGTAGTTAATTATCATCATATATATATATATTTACTGAAGTGACATTATTAGTTAAGATTAGATGTACTTGCATTAGAAGATATATTCGCAGTGTAACATCAACTTTCACTATTGGCCGCAATTACATACATACAAAAATTTTGCGTCTTGTTGGGATCGAACCCATCACATCTTGTGGAATCGAGTAGTGGATTTACCACTAGGCCAACCAAATTTGGTTTGATACATTAGATACTTTAAATCATGATTTTAAAAACCAGAGAAAGTCCGATCAACATATATGTCCTCAGCATGCCTCTTTTTTGAGAGTTGTAGTTCGAAAACTCACAGAAATGGCGGTTAATGCAAAATGTGGCAAAAAAACCTTTATAGTTTTTCCACGTGAGACTTTTCACCCTACATTTACGGTACTCTCCACATATTAAAGTCTTAATATTTAATCATTATATGAGTTTTTACAATCTCAGTACTCTCTCCTAATAATAAGCTATTATCCTTAACTTTCATGAAAATTATAATTGTAACTCTATATTTATAATAAATTAATTACAAGTATAACTCTTATTATTATTATTATTATTATATTAAATTAAAACTATAAACTATAAATATATAGTATTAATATTATTTTTAAACTTTAAAATAATCATCGGTACGTTGTTCCGAAAAACTCGTCGGTAAACCAATTACCTATCAGCACTCGTAAAATGAAGATTACAGTTTTGAATCGTTATTGATTTTTGAATCCATGTATACCAACTTTTTAATAGTTTTTATTGATAGTAGTGTGGCTTGTTAAATCTAACTTTCAATTGACATAAGTTATTTTTATGTAAAAAAAGGAGAATAAATACCTTCAGTCTACATGAGGCACTTTAAATACATCCGTAAGAAGCTAGACGAGATCACAGTAATATATATATACTAAATAGATGCCTAGTTATATGTTTGAACATTTTCCTTACAGCTGTAACGATATATCATCACGTAACAATTACCACTATATTTAATCCTATATACCCACTTGAGTCTTGAGCCATGCAACTCTTCTATAAATAGCCATGCAACCTCTCTCCTTTAACCACACCGCTCTCAATATTTCACTTAAGCTAAGAACTTCTCATTCAGAGATGAAGCTAATCACCGCTTTTCTGATCGTATGCTCTGCGAGTCTCCTGCTGGCGACTGTGTCGGCACGAGACGGCATGGTTGCTACGTCCAAACCTTCAGTAGATGGCAAGTTCGGGCAGTCATTTACGTGCTCACGCTTCCGTCCGTGCCCCGGAAATCTTTGCTGCAGTATCTGGGGCCACTGCGGCACCGGGGAGGCATGGTGCAGCCCTGATACTTGCCAGAGCAATTGCTGGTCTTCGGTGAAGGCCGTTACCGCGGAGGAGGGCACATCTGGAAAGGAGTTGGCCAAATCCGCCATAGATGGCAAGTTCGGGCAGTCATTTAGGTGCTCGCGAATCATTCCGTGCCCCGGAAATCTTTGCTGCAGTATCTGGGGCCACTGCGGCACCGGGGAGGCATGGTGCAGCCCTGATACTTGCCAGAGCAACTGCTGGCCTTCGGTGAAGGCTGTTACTGCGGAGGAGGGCACATCTGGAAAGGAATTGGCCAAATCCGCCATAGATGGCAAGTTCGGGCAGTCATTTAGGTGCTCGCGAATCCGTCCGTGCCCCGGAAATCTTTGCTGCAGTATCTGGGGCCACTGCGGCACCGGGGAGGCATGGTGCAGCCCTGATACTTGCCAGAGCAACTGCTGGCCTTCGGTGAAGGCTGTTACCGCTGAGTAGTTGTGGTGGCTAAGATGCTTTAACAAAGGTGGTTTAATTAAGAAATAAAAGTGGAAGCAATATTCTTGTTCTGGCCTATGAAGTTGGAGCTTGCTTGCATCTGCTTATTATGTAATGCAATTAGGGTTTTGAGGTGCTGTCAAATGCATCTCTTAACCTTATGTGTGTGCTTGTTGTATGTGTTATGAAATAAATGAACCACCCTTTTTATTTTATTTTATATAATCTCTTGTTGATTGGTAGCATTTTTCAGTTTTTCTTTGTGTCTAATACTGATCCCGGACTGAAAAAATTTAGGAGATTTGAAAAGATAAAAAATAGATGAAATGAAGGTTTTCTTTTAGTGCAATAATTTATGTTAAAAAAAAATAAGTATATTAATTTGATGAATAACAAGAACAATAACTTATATACTCTTGATACAATCTTAGAAAGTTAAAAAACATTAATTAAGAGTTGAATGAGGTGGAACAGGTCTCGTCATAAAATAGGGAGAAATAACCGACTACCCACTGACGACGAAGTCGTAACGGTTTTGTAATGTTTTGGCAGGTATCCGTGTAGGGCCTAACTTCGAAGGGACTATGATTTTGGGCTTACTGCATACCGAGTCAATGCTCCCAATAAGTATATTGACGAGGGTCAATGTCATACCGACTCTAAGGGCCTATAAATGACATTTAGTTCTATTTCCAACTTCAATATCTAGTTTTGTGCGCTTTTGTACGTTAGTGTCCTTGATCGGCTCGACCATGCACGTCCCGATATACCGATAATTATGATATATTCACTGGTAAGATTACTCATTTCTGAATGAGCTAGAATAAGAAAAAACAAGGCCAATAAATTAAGGCGATTTGGGCTTATAACTTATGTAATGAAATGGCTCTAGACTGTGAGAGACAATGCATATATCTTTTGCTATTTGATCTCTTTGCTTTTGAATGGTTTGACAAGAAAAATCATGTAAGTTAATTATGGTGAAACGAAAGAATACCAACACTAAGAACTAAGAAAGAGTAGCGACACTACGACTTTTTGATAGCAACTATATAGATCACGAATCATGTTGAAAACTTACATCTCCGCGACGCTCATATTAATCATAATTTTTTTTTTATTTATTTATTTTGTTTTTGGTTTTTTATTAAGTTAATAACAAATTAATATCAATGTAATTCAAATGACAAAAATAGTAAAGGCTTCTCTGATGTTAGAACATTATCGTTCACTCTTAAAACTTTAATTATTGCAAAATATAATGAGCGTAAGATTAATGAACATCCATTTCTTCTTCAACAACAGTAGATTCACTAATCTTATTCACTGAAGGTTTTGCATTATAATTTGTACGTTAGAGGTGCAAGCGATTTGAACTTCGACTACCGACAGTAATGTAGCAAGACTATCATTTCTGGTGAAGCCCATATTTTGACCGTTTTTTCCTTTCAAATACGTAAATAACAAAATAATAAACAACCCTATTGAAGCGACTATTAGATATATAAATAGATAATATTGCTTTTGGAAGAATTGTATCATAGATTTATCGAGTCAATATGGGACGAGAGAATGAGAATAGTCGAATCAAACCCTGAATAATTTGCTTGACTAAGATATTAGCTAAGCGACTAGAATCTCCACGTGCTATATATTTATTTCACCCTTTGAATAAGTCAATGCTTAGACGTACATTAGAGACTTCATGTTGGTGATGTAGTTTTCAAGATTGGTATTTATTAAATTAATAAAGTCGATATTTTGTTTTGCAAAACTCTGCGTATTCGTATATAGATCGACGTTCCAGATAAGGGATTAGAATCAATGATCCCATTACCCATAAGATAATAATGTTTGAGCCACAAGAAGAAGAAGTTCAAAACAACTAATTAGAGCGAGTTTATGATGATAGTAGAACTTATATTGAGGCTGAAGGTTAGGGCATAACTTTCTAGGCACCAACAGTTGTGGAAGACCTATATAAATTATAAAGAAATTAACCATAATTAAGCAACCATAATTACCATAGTTTCTACTTCTAAGAACACTTTATAAGCATAACTAGCTAGTTTAATGCATTTATGAACAAAATTATAAAAACATTAATGCACTATCCATAATTGTGTTTTTTTTTATTAGATCAAATCGGGTGGTATATACTTGATCTTGTTGTGTATTGAAAAAGCACGTTTTCTTTGCATGGCACCTACCACGTTCCTCTATTATTTCTGTCGTTTCTTCTGTAGTTAGGTCTTAAAAACGATGCTCTGCGTCCGTAAAATCATATATTAATAATATTTGAAAGTTGAAACTTGTGGATTCTTTTCATGATTAAATTGTAATATTTAAAAATTATACATTTTGATTATCTTGCTTATGGCAAGCAATGGCCATTTAGAGATATTAATATGTTCTTTTTTGTGTGTGTGTGGCACACTCATAGCACTAGGTTTAATTTCCCATAATTTATTAAAATTACTAGCAAATATACATGCTAGTCCTAACTCCTAACACTACTAAGTAATTTGACAATGGAATTCTACATATCTAATTTTAAGACCATACTAATATAATATATATATATATATATATATATATATATATATATATATATTAAGTAAACATCTTTAGCTGTGACGTTTCAACTACTTAATTTTAAGTCACGTTCTCAACGAGGATAAGGCTAAACAAGATCAAACTATGAGATTTTTGAAGTACATTATCCTTATAATTTGTGGAAGAACATCTACATCTTTGCGTTTTTAAATCTCTCTAAACCTTAGCTTCCATCGGTTAGTGATCATCTATATCGTATGATCTTTTGAACTGCATTATTCTTATTTGTTGAGGAACATAAAGACTTGACATATTATATTTCTTGGATTTCCGTTTCTCTTGAGAAGAACAAATGTTGGAGCTCTAAACGAGTTATCCCAACATTACAAAGGAATGAAGGCTATATATGTTGAACTTATTTTTCATCGAGTATAGAATTCAAGACATAGATTGAAAAAATATGACTGTATATATTCAAGCTCTCCATTGATGCATTAATTAATACTCTATTTTTTTCGGCAATAAATAATAATACCCAAGTGTAAATTCGTGACAATATAGTAAAAATTGGATTATACCATAGAGATTCCACTAATTCCATTAAAAAAAATTAAAAAAACATTGTGGTGCAAAGTTAGTTTCGACTATATTCCCTAAAAAAAATTGTATTCCAACGTTGACACGTTGCACACGGTAAAAAAGGTTGTCGTCTCGACAACCATCTAATTAATTTGGAATCGATGTCATAACCTTGCACGTTATCGTAAAAAAATACATTACTCGACGTCTTTAAAGCCTCACCGCGATTGTGTGTTTAATGCATCCCCGCAAAACTTCTTATCAAAGAAAATATGAGATTTTTTTTAAAGCTCCCTTACCGTCCCTTACATCTCGCCTTGGTGTCATAACAGAACACCGAGGCGACTATGTTACTGGTACGGCAAATCTTTATCTTTCGTACTTCATCATGTTTCAAATTAATGTTTTAACAAAACGAAGCGGACCAGCGGTGAATTTTCAAAATTAACCTAAGCCATAGTCAAGTAATTAAATAGAAAGCTAAGTAACTATAAACAAAAAAATTTCTACGCTGGAACTTTCAGTACTCGTAAAGAGTCGTCTATTATATATTTTCTTCTGATTTAGGTTAAATGGATATAAATTTCAATAACCATATTAAAGAAGATAGACGACATGTACATTGTACAGTAGATGCCAAATTATATTTAAAACTTTTTCCTTAAGCAATATTTAATTACAACTATATTTAATTATAGATACCCACGGGCCATGTGAGCCATGCAACTCCTCTATAAATAGCCATGCAACCTCTCTCCTTGAACCACACCGCTCTCTCACTTCACTTAAGCTAAGAACTCTTCATTCAACGATGAAGCTAATCACCGCTCTTCTGATCTTATGCTCTGCGAGCCTTCTGCTGGCGACTGTGTCGGCGCAGGGTGGCATGGTAGGGCAGTCATTTAGGTGCTCGCGCTTCCTTCCTTGCCCCGGAAATCTTTGCTGCAGTGCGTGGGGCTACTGCGGCACCGGTGAGGCATGGTGCAGCCCCGACGCTGGTTGCCAGAGAAATTGCTGGCCTTCAGTGAAGTCTGTTACCGCAGAGGAGGGAAAATCTCCCAAGGAGTTGGCCAAACCCGCCGTGGATGGCGTGGTTGGGCTGGGAATGCG
This sequence comes from Parietaria judaica, assembly GCA_954871525.1. NCBI lineage: Eukaryota > Viridiplantae > Streptophyta > Magnoliopsida > Rosales > Urticaceae > Parietaria > Parietaria judaica. The sequence continues at coordinate 25,397,355 of OX940860.1, read as the reverse complement.
GTGCGGCCTCTTCCGGCCGTGCCCCTTAACGCATTGCTGCAGGTCGGGCCAATGCATCCATTGCGCTAGCCCGGAGGAGGGAACATCAGCCAACGAGTTGGCCAAACCCGCCTTAGTCGATGTACAGTTTCCGCCGGCATATATAAGGTGCAGTCGCTTCCAACGCTGCCCCTTAAATCTTTGCTGCAGTTGGGACGGATACTGCGGCAGCGGTGTGGAGCAGTGCGGCCCTGGTTGCCAGAGCAATTGCTGGCGCCCTCGGGTGAAGGCTGTTACCGCTGAATAGTTGTGGTGGCCTTGGGCAACATAAGGACAAGGTGGTTCTTGTTTTGGTGTGTGGTTTAATATTAAGAAATAAAAGTGGAAGCAATGTTCTTGTTCTGGCCTATGAAGTTGGAACTTGCTTGCATCTACTCCTCATGTAATGCAATTGGGTTATGAGGTCCTTGTTTGAGTGTGTGCTTGTTTGTTGTGAAATAAATGAACCTTCTTTTTTTAATCTCTTGTTATTTGGTTATTAGCAGTTTTCAGTTTTTCTTTTGGGCCTAGTACTGGTCCGAGTTGATGAAAACAGTTAGACCTTTGCAAAAGAGAAGCAATCAAGGTTGTTTTCAAAGCAACAAATATACACAGTAGAACCTCTATAAATTAATACTCGATAAATTAATAGTCGCTATTAAATAATATTTTTGTCCGATTCCGACTCGGGCCTAACTAGCTAAATTAATAATTCGCTAAATTTATAAGATAATAATTTTTTTAGAAAGTATATAGGTCCTAGGGGATATATAAATTAATAATTTAATATAAAAAATTACATAAATAATTATAAAATCACTATAAATAAAATATAACATAAATAACCATGAAATCACATTAAATATATATATAAAAAAAGAGATAACATTACATTACTAATCATGTAGTCTTCTTAAAATAAGATTCTATAGTAATTTGAATACAACAATAATTATTATAGCTTTAATTATCACTACTCTAATAGCTATTGTTATTCTTTTTTAATATCATCGGGCAATTTAATATTTGTGACATTGGTACTCGAATAAATTCTTTTTAAATCATAATAGTCTCTCTTGATATTCTTAATATTGATACTTTAATATTCTCGATAGAATAAATTAAAATAATTTTTTGATAGTAAAGATGTTTATATAATTATAGCTCATTAATAATTTGCTTTCTTCATTAATGTATAAATTAATAAATTAATAAATTATTAATTTATATGTTAATTAATAATCCGATAAAATAATATTTTTTGTCGGTCCCCACAGTATTAATTTATAGAGGTTCTAGTGTATATTTAAAAAAAAAAAAGTATTGCCGTGACATTTTATTGAAACATCTAAGTCTTGTTGGCACTACAACAAGAAAAGGCCCATAAATGAAATATAATTTTGAGGCCTTTAAAAAAAAAGTCTTTTTAATATATTTTGACGCATTGTACACACACACTCATTATCAAGGCTTACCAAGTAAATGTAATAAAACATAATTAAAAATATCATTACATAATTATTTAAATATGACGCAGTTTAACATTTTTTTTATGCAAAAAATACTAATCAAATATATATAATCAATTAGTTTCTCGTCTTTTCTTTTACTCTTTGTTGCTCGGACTTGATTTTATTTTTTATGAACTCATTAAATTTGATATTTAAAACAAGAAATTTATAATAAATATATTAGTTAATTTCTTTTTAATTTAATTGAATAATAAAAACAACAAATTGAATTATTTTTTTTCACGCTATCGAACTTTATATTAATGGGTATTGGGTAATATTTTCCACTTTAGTTGTTCTCTGTACATCATTCTATTAGTCATATATATATATATAACTATAAGCACTAACGTTATTGCCTTTTGGCAATGTCTTGAAATTCGCAGATAGAGATAGTCCTATATATAATAATAATATAAGAATGTGATTTGTGATATATATATATATATATATATATATATATATATATATATATATATACTATAACATATAAGCATGTGAGATAGTCTATAGAGATGTTATTACCTCAACAAAACTCTTGAAATTCGTAATCGCAATATGAAGATGTTTTTTACTCATGAAGTGTAAAAATGGCTGTGTGATATTGGGATAGGTTTAAAATTGTGATTTATTCGGGCCCTTTTCTTTTTAAGATTTGGAGGCCCATAGTTTTTTAGTGGAAAAAATCTTCACAAATTTGAGGCCCTAGGCCTGGCCGCCTAAGGGCCGATACTGTGATTTTCTCGATGTGAGCTACAGAGCCTAAGAAAAGATTAGTACGTCTCGGCCTCGGAAACCATGGACTCTCAGGCATCCGAATGAAGGCTCTCTATCCAGCACGGTACTTAAGAACCCTAAATCTAAATGTGGTTCTGGAAAAATATAATGAGTTAAAATGGTTCCGGAAGTAATGTTACATATAGTTATTGTTTGCTCTTATTTGATGGATCATTAATCGGTTCAAGTTTTTACCGATGCTTTTAGAAGGTTACACATCTTAAAGTTTTTTGAGATGAAAGTGAGAAATTAGTGAGAAAAACTTTGAAAAAAATTAACGTTTACTTTTGTCCCAACCCCAGATGAGCAAGCATCGACAATCATCAAGATAATAGTTGTCGTTTTATAGTTTTCCATGAATAATCGATGAAAAACTTAGTCACTTTTCGATCAAATTTTTTTTAGTGCAATTTATCGATAATCGAGTCACTTTTCCATGAAATTTTTTAATGCAATTTTACGGCATAAGTGCCAACACGACTAAAATCTCAATTTCAAGGTATTTCATTGATTTTTTTTTTTGTTGGATTTTGAGGGATATATATTGAATATTATTGTATTGTTATTTATTAAAGAATCCTTTCAATTTTTCAAAAAAATATTCATTATTTATAGAGATTGTTTGGAATGTCTACGTTTGAATCAAAGATGTTCATAATAATTAGATCTTTGTTCTTTAACATTATGAATTTGATAAATTAATTTTGATGAAATAATTTTTATTTTTTTCATTTTGATGATTGTATATAGTTGAATATAAGTTTGTTTATGTGGTGATAAAGATTTTTGTATAAGTTTGATTATATCATTTATATGAAAATAAATTAGTAGTTTAGATGGAAAGTTTGGGCAGTCATTTACGTGCTCACGCATCGTCCGTGCCCTGGAAATCTTTGCTGCAGTATCTATGGCCACTGCGGCACCGATGAGGCATGGTGCAGCCCCGATACTTGCCAGAGCAATTGCTGGCCTTCGGTGAAGGCTGTTACCGCGCGCGGAGGTGGGAAAATCTACCAACGAGTTGGCCAAACCTGCCTTAGATGGCTTGGTTGGGCTGGGAATGCGGTGTGGCCTCTTCCGGCTGTGCCCCTTAACGCATTGCTGCAGGTCGGGCCAATGCATCCATTGCACTAGCCCGGAGGAGGGAAAATCCGGAAAGAAATTGGCCAAACCCACTGTAGATGGAAAGTTTGGGCAGTCATTTACATGCTCGTTCTTCCGTTATTGCCCCGGAAATCTGTGCTGCAGTATCTGGGGCCACTGTTGTAACGCCCCGATTTCCCATGCCCGTTACTTTTTCCATAAAACTCGTTTTAGTCCCGGTTTATAAAAATATAATTTAACGAGAAAAATATATAGGAAATAAAATCCTTAAATATTAGTAAATATTTTCTCGTTATAAAATATAAAAACTTTATACAACAAATACTCGGGACTAGCTCCGATTGAATATATAACTTCGGAGCCCTTTTGATTTACAATCGTACAAAAAAATAATTTGCGGAAAATCACAAGATCGTTTTATCCACCGTATGCACCAGTATATGCCGCACCGCTGATTCCGCTTTCTCCGCAAGTTATCAATTTTCACCCGATTCTGCAACACAACTATACGAGTGAGCTAACGCTCAGTACGTAAAAGCTTTTGTTACTCACAAATTAATATAAAATAATCATGCCACAATGCATATCGTGCAATGCCATGCAATATCATTTTATAACTTTGGAAAATATCATATAAATATAATATTGGGCCCTGCACCGTACCAGCGCGCTTTTACGCCTATAAAGCCTACGGGGGACCGGGGGCGCGACCCTATCCAAGTCAACCCGTGGCGAAACATCTCCCGACGTACCATTCAGAGACTACCCGTCTCGATACAGTCGGCGGCTCGTGTACAATGTACCCTTCAGAGACTAACCGCCTCAGGACAGCAACACGATGAGACTAATCGTCTCGGTACGGCGCAATTTTATAAAAATGTCATATCTATATTATATCATTATAGATATTACGTATACATAAATGCTCATGCTTCTTCAATATGCTCAAATCGCATACACAAAGTTTACCTTTAAAAGGTAAATTTTAACAATAAAGCCACGCAAACACGTCGCATAATCGACGTACCCATTTAAGATATCAACTCAAGTTAAAACAACATAGTTATTCAAACACTTGGTTCACACAACACACAATCACTTCATACGATCATAATGTACACATTACTAAATACACAAATTATATTATTGTTGTATTGCAGTGAGTACTTTTACGTACCTTACACCTTACGAACTCATAATGATTTGATTCGGTACTTCCTTCCTATACAAAGAGCCTGATATATACATAAGCTCACATATAAGCTTTCAGACTTATTAAAAGCCCATTATATCCAACAACAATATACTATAAAATTCTCATCACATCAAAAGGACGTATATTTATTTTATTTTTGTAATCTACGAATCTTAACTTATAGTCTTTGTATTCATTAATACTTAATGAATCAACTAAGGCAATATAATAGAACTCTGTAAGAACAAGATTACAAATTATAGGGAAAAGCCTATAATTTGTTCTATACAGATCACCATATATTGCATGCCTACTTTTAAACAGTTCACTACATATTTACTACTCTTTGTGATAAACACTAAGCATCGTAAGTATTATGTAATTATATATCATATATCATACCGATTCTTATACTATATACTATATAATTAAAGCATATAATACTAATAATAATAATTACCCCATGTTCATCACTCATTTTATTGTAAGTATTTTTTTTTTTTTTTTGCATATATGTGACACATAGATACTATGCAACATATAAAATCCTTATTTCTTAGTAAAGAAATAACTTATCTCCTTTCTAAGCTTTTCTAGATTTAAACATACAAATTAAGAACAAAGCTCACCATTTTTTTTAAGTAAACGATGTCGACCAAGAGAGATGGGAGCTCTCTCCAAAGAAGTCGGCTACCAATTTGGAAAGATCTAATTGATCTCAGATATTAATATATATATATATATATAAGTAAATAAAGTAAGTCGGTTAACAAATTGTACAGAGAGGATAAGGATCACAATTAAATAACTTAGTACATAAGTTATACATATTTGCATATAAAGTATAAAAGTTAATATTTATATTTTGGCCCTCATACAAATTACTAAGAGAGCCTTAAAATTATTACTAATCATAACTAAATAGAGTACACTCTAAAAAAAATAAGAATGATTTTTTTTTTTTTTATTATCGTCAAAATTCAAAACGACAATTTTAGATAAACTTTGCGGATACTACAATTCTCCCTCCTTACAAAATTTTCGTCCTCGAAAATTTATAACAAGTACGGATACTTTCATCTAATCCTTTCTTTCACATGCCACTTGTCAGTTGGAGTGATTACTCAAACAAACCTTGATGATGGGTATATATCTAGTTGTGAAACACTTCCATTTCGATCAAATACCCCAATTGGCCTTTCTTTATATAATAAATCTTCACCGACCGTTACGGACTATTGCTAGCTAGTGAGCGATTGGTCCGAAATATTTATCGTACCATCGATATATGAGAAAAATATTTATTCACGGCCGTTAAATCTTGCGATAGTGCAAGTTTATAAGAAATCTTGCCAACTGGTTCTAAAATTTGTTACGCGCTGACATACCTCTTCATCTCTATGACGACCCCCTTTTCTTTCCAAAATGCATAGTATTCTTTTTTCATTGGCCTTACTTTTATATAGAAAACATCCGGCCTCATATCAAACCCGTAGATAAACGGTGTAACCTTTTTGTCAAGATTCAGCTTCTTTGATATGCTGACATAATAACATGATACCTTTGGTAGCCTATTTACAGAAATCAAAGCTAAAAATTTTACTTTCACCGGACTCATACGAATGGATCGGAGACTAACATTTCCCTTCATATAAACCTTCATATAGAGTCGTCTTGATCATTGCTTGATACTTGATATTATAGGCAACTTCAATTAAGAGTACTTATATATAATCCAAGAACTCTTGAAATAAAAAATGCGTGCCCTGAGCACATCCTCCAAAATCAGATTCGTCTGTTTAGTTTAACCTTCTCTCTACGAGTAAAAAGTTGTACTGACTTTAGAGTCATACCCAAATCTCATTTCGACATTCCTTGATAATCAATATATTGAGCTAGCTTCTCGGTCAGAGGCAATAAATTTTGTACCCAGTGGAGACGCACAATCTTCTTAGTATATAATTTGGCCAGTCGATTTTAATGTAACTATGGCTTCAATAGGTCAGAATAACGCGGACTTGTTAACATGTCCACATTTCCCAAATCACATCGTGCCCCTTTGTCGTTCTTTGGCAATCCTACTATTTAAATCATTGATATATGATCTCAATACCATTTTGGTATCTTCGAGGGTTGAAGTTCTCATACTGGTGGCCTATGATCATCTGATTTTACCTTCTGACAAGCCAGGCATCTTTGAACATAACTAGTAACATCCTTCTCATTCGCACCCATAAAACTTTTCTTTGAAGGGTATACATCTTCATAGTTAAGAGATGAGTGAATCTTTTATATATATACATATATATATATATATACAAAGTCCCTTTCGAAGAAGAGTGTTAGATAGCTCCGCTAATTCACTAACACAAATCTCTTACTCCATGATACAAATATCTTTTTGAAGTGGTTGGGGCAATGCATTCAACAACGTCAGTGTGACACTCGACTTTCTACTCGTGAATTTCAAAACTTATTCACTTATCATGTGTGGTTCAAAATTTCACAATCGTAATCTCTCACGAGTACGAACCATCTTCTTGCCTCACATTCTCTTTCGAGTGAAAAAGTGCTTCAAACTATTACGATTGGTAAAAATATCGCACTAAAGTCCATAAAGATAGTGTCGCCAAACTGAAGCGAACACTACTGCCGCTGACTCTAGGTCATAAGTATGGTAGTTTTGTTCGTAGCTCTTTAGCTGTCGTGATGCGTCAACATAATAATTTTTTTTTTTGTATAAGAACCTTATCTAACCCTGTCTTTTACGCATCATAATAAATGTTGAATCTGTCTACCAAATGGAATAGTAGTCCCTTCGGATTTGGGAACTCGATTTCGGCAGAGCCTTTTATAATTATTCGTCATGCATCTTTTGACGATTGAGAATATGAATTTCTTCTTCTTCTTTAGATTTTTTTTTCAGAAGATACTTCTGCTTCTTCATTCTCTGCCTAAAGCTTCCTCATCTTTGACATGTAAGTGATTGGTAAGTTATCAAAGTTGTTTGGTCTGTTAACCACATCGACGATGAATACCTTCTAGAGCATCACTTGAGAAATCATCATTCACTTTCCCTCGGCCACGGTGACGACCACAAGCACGGTCTCACTAGCCCCTCATGTCTTCAATATTATCGTTTATATCTTGTAAACGAGTAGTCGCATCATTAATTTAAACATCCTTTTAAACATAGTCGAGGTTATCATCTTCATAACCTTCCTCTGGATCGTCTTCCATATCAATCTCTCCAGGACCGTCTTACAAATCAACCTCTTCTAGATCGACCTTCTCTGGATCCTCTTTCGGATCAAACTCGTTCTTGTTCAACCTCCATCGGAGCTTGTTTTCTCGGATCATATATTTTTCCATATCGCCTTCTAGCGATCTCTTTGGGTCGACACCCTAGTTCTTCCTCAAATTAAACCAACTCAGGTTCACCTTGGGATTGGTATCTTTCATCGCAACATTTTCTAACGGAGATTCACGATCCTCAATTACAAACACTCATACATCTATCATGAGACCAAACCGTTTGTATATTACAATATAGTTATGTTCAAATATATCACTTTCAGGCATTGAGCCTTTGAACCAAACATCATCATAATGTGATGATCGAATCAAACAAGGATTAATTCCTTAAATTGATTCCATAAAATATTCATGTTAGTACACACTAAGAATTTCACCATTTTTAATGCAACTTTAAAAAATTGCGTTAGTAGATAGTCATGATAACTCATCATGTGTTAGTCATGATAACAAAGAATCAACTCTTAAAATATAAAGAGTTAATTCAACATGATTGGAAAATCTAACAATTAAGATTCTCTCTTTAATCTCAAATAGTATAAAATGATATACATTTTCAATACTATTAGACAAGATTAATCACCCAATTTGGAGGTATCATTTGTGATATAGACCTCCACATCTCACATTGACGATAAGAGTTTTCATTGACCTAATAATCATACCTCATGTAAGGAGGAACGCTAAAGCGTCCTCTCTAAATAGTTCATAAGTTAAATAAAAGAATAACTTACTTGCGGACTATAAGAAATCAGCTCGGTCTGCATATACGGTGACGATAGGTGAACCGCTCTGATACCATTGTGTAACGCCCCGATTTCCCATGCCCGTTACTTTTTCCATAAAACTCGTTTTAGTCCCGGTTTATAAAAATATAATTTAACGAGAAAAATATATAGGAAATAAAATCCTTAAATATTAGTAAATATTTTCTCGTTATAAAATATAAAAACTTTATACAACAAATACTCGGGACTAGCTCCGATTGAATATATAACTTCGGAGCCCTTTTGATTTACAATCGTACAAAAAAATAATTTGCGGAAAATCACAAGATCGTTTTATCCACCGTATGCACCAGTATATGCCGCACCGCTGATTCCGCTTTCTCCGCAAGTTATCAATTTTCACCCGATTCTGCAACACAACTATACGAGTGAGCTAACGCTCAGTACGTAAAAGCTTTTGTTACTCACAAATTAATATAAAATAATCATGCCACAATGCATATCGTGCAATGCCATGCAATATCATTTTATAACTTTGGAAAATATCATATAAATATAATATTGGGCCCTGCACCGTACCAGCGCGCTTTTACGCCTATAAAGCCTACGGGGGACCGGGGGCGCGACCCTATCCAAGTCAACCCGTGGCGAAACATCTCCCGACGTACCATTCAGAGACTACCCGTCTCGATACAGTCGGCGGCTCGTGTACAATGTACCCTTCAGAGACTAACCGCCTCAGGACAGCAACACGATGAGACTAATCGTCTCGGTACGGCGCAATTTTATAAAAATGTCATATCTATATTATATCATTATAGATATTACGTATACATAAATGCTCATGCTTCTTCAATATGCTCAAATCGCATACACAAAGTTTACCTTTAAAAGGTAAATTTTAACAATAAAGCCACGCAAACACGTCGCATAATCGACGTACCCATTTAAGATATCAACTCAAGTTAAAACAACATAGTTATTCAAACACTTGGTTCACACAACACACAATCACTTCATACGATCATAATGTACACATTACTAAATACACAAATTATATTATTGTTGTATTGCAGTGAGTACTTTTACGTACCTTACACCTTACGAACTCATAATGATTTGATTCGGTACTTCCTTCCTATACAAAGAGCCTGATATATACATAAGCTCACATATAAGCTTTCAGACTTATTAAAAGCCCATTATATCCAACAACAATATACTATAAAATTCTCATCACATCAAAAGGACGTATATTTATTTTATTTTTGTAATCTACGAATCTTAACTTATAGTCTTTGTATTCATTAATACTTAATGAATCAACTAAGGCAATATAATAGAACTCTGTAAGAACAAGATTACAAATTATAGGGAAAAGCCTATAATTTGTTCTATACAGATCACCATATATTGCATGCCTACTTTTAAACAGTTCACTACATATTTACTACTCTTTGTGATAAACACTAAGCATCGTAAGTATTATGTAATTATATATCATATATCATACCGATTCTTATACTATATACTATATAATTAAAGCATATAATACTAATAATAATAATTACCCCATGTTCATCACTCATTTTATTGTAAGTATTTTTTTTTTTTTTTTGCATATATGTGACACATAGATACTATGCAACATATAAAATCCTTATTTCTTAGTAAAGAAATAACTTATCTCCTTTCTAAGCTTTTCTAGATTTAAACATACAAATTAAGAACAAAGCTCACCATTTTTTTTAAGTAAACGATGTCGACCAAGAGAGATGGGAGCTCTCTCCAAAGAAGTCGGCTACCAATTTGGAAAGATCTAATTGATCTCAGATATTAATATATATATATATATATAAGTAAATAAAGTAAGTCGGTTAACAAATTGTACAGAGAGGATAAGGATCACAATTAAATAACTTAGTACATAAGTTATACATATTTGCATATAAAGTATAAAAGTTAATATTTATATTTTGGCCCTCATACAAATTACTAAGAGAGCCTTAAAATTATTACTAATCATAACTAAATAGAGTACACTCTAAAAAAAATAAGAATGATTTTTTTTTTTTTTATTATCGTCAAAATTCAAAACGACAATTTTAGATAAACTTTGCGGATACTACAACTGTGGCACCGGTGAGGCATGGTGCAGCCCTGATACTTGCCAGAGCAATTGCTGGCCTTCGGTGAAGGCTGTTGCAGATGAGTAGTTGTGGTGGCTAAGATGCTTTAACAAAGGTGGTTCTTGGTAGTGTGGTTTAATATATATATAAAAGCATGATCACCTTATTCTTCTTCTAAGCAATTCCTCTATAAAGAAATCTTTAAATGCAATTTTCTTAGATTTTAGAATTAAAAAAAATAAAGTAATGACATGGCATGGTACATTTAATATAATTGAAAACCTTTAGCCTTCTAGACATTATTATAAAAAATTTATAATTTACTAATTATTTGCAATCTTTATAAAAATAAATATTTTATATACACTTATTTTGTTATATTGATTATTGATTCCTACTTTTGATTTTATGTTATTTATGCGTATATAAAAAATATCCTTTTTTGTTGAGCATTAGTTTTCTTCTTTTGTTTTTGTACGTAGTCTTATTTTTCATGCACTAAACTAAATCTATATCTATAAATCTATATATATATATATATATATATATATAAAAGCAAAATCTTACCATGATGACATGGCTTGATGTTCTATATATATAAAAGTATGATCACCTTATTCTTTTAAGCAATTCCTCTATAAAGAGATCTTCAAATGCAATTTTCTTAGATTTTAGAATTAAAAAAAATAAAGTAATGACATGGCATGGTACATTTAATATAATTGAAAACCTTTAGCCTTCTAGACATTATTATCAAAAATTTATAATTCACTAATTATTTGCAATCTTTATAAAAATAAATATTTTATATACACTTATTTTGTTATATTGATTATTGATTCCTACTTTTGATTTTATGTTATTTATGCGTATATAAAAAATATCCTTTTTTGTTGAGCATTAGTTTTCTTCTTTTGTTTTTGTACGTAGTCTTATTTTTCATGCACTAAACTAAATCTATATCTATAAATCTATATATATATATATATATATATATATATATAAAAGCAAAATCTTACCATGATGACATGGCTTGATGTTCTATATATATAAAAGTATGATCACCTTATTCTTTTAAGCAATTCCTCTATAAAGAGATCTTCAAATGCAATTTTCTTAGATTTTAGAATTAAAAAAAATAAAGTAATGACATGGCATGGTACATTTAATATAATTGAAAACCTTTAGCCTTCTAGACATTATTATCAAAAATTTATAATTTACTAATTATTTGCAATCTTTATAAAAATAAATATTTTATATACACTTATTTTGATATATTGATTATTGATTCCTACTTTTTATTTTATGTTATTTATGCGTATATAAAAAATATCCTTTTTTGTTGAGCATTAGTTTTCTAATTTTGTTTTTGTACGTAGTCTTATTTTTCATGCACTAAACTAAATCTATATCTATAAATATATATATATATATATATATATATATATATATATATATATATATATATATATAAAAGCAAAATCTTACCATGATCTGATGTTTAACAAGAAAAGTTAGAATCTTATTTTTTCAAAATTTTGTTTATTTTAAAAAAAAAAAAAAGTTCAAGTGAGAGCAAACATATTAATTATTAATGAGTAAAAAAGTGGACAATAATAGTTACTTTTTTTAATGCCAGACTTAAAAAAAATTGTGAAAATTGGTGAGACATAATTAATATCAATTGTTGAAATGGTAAACAGATAGCGAAAGGAAAGGATGCATTGAGTAGTGATTAAAACTTATTTACTACTAATATATACTATATATATATATATATATATATATGTAACATATATGTTGCATTGAATATATTTCAGTTTAATGCATTGAAACGTGTACATTTATTTTAGACATGTATTTATTTGCTTTCATGTTTGAGGTTCAATGACAAAAAAAAACGTAAAAGAATAAGAAAAGGCAATCCTTAAATTACAACATACAAAATTAATAACAGCATTTAGATTAGAATCTCAATCGAGCTATGCATACATTGAAACTTTGGGGATAAAATCACAAATATTTTAGGGAAAATTTTGCTCATTTTGATTGCATGTTCTAATATATCAGTGTTATTGGACTGATAATTGAAAAAAAAATATCAGTATATCATTGAGTTATGGCTTCTCATTCTTCCCGATCTCTCTCATTGACTCTCTGGTAATGGCGACCGTGACGGTGATGACAACAACTCCATCGGTGCGCGCACGACTCTCGCCACCACTGTCGCGATTACTCTCTGTGTTGCAGCGAGTTCTTCGTATAATCGTGACTCGACTTGTGCCACTCTGCCTCGGCTGTATTTAAGATTCAGGGGAGAAGCAAGGTAGGATGACTGTTCCATTTTTTTTAGTTCAAAGTTTAAACGTCAATTTCGACTCACTGATTTATCTTTTTTTTTTGGCAGCATTGTACATGTATATTTTTTTTATTGCTTTGTATATAATGTTGATCGGCTACATGGAAGTTATTTTTAACGTGTATAGAGCTGTCAAAAGTTGGAACCACGAAATGAATTGTTATATGAGTGGCTGTTTAATATATGAATGATGGTATGGTGATAATTTTTTTAGTTTTCATAATAAATTAAAATTTATTATTAGATCTATAATAATAAATTGCATGATGTATACATCAGTTTGTTCTGCTTGATTTAATTGTTTTTGGTTTGATTTTTTTAAAACAGTAGTTTATTTTATTTTTTAAAACTATTTGGTTAGCATTCATAGTACTGTTTATTTTGTTTGACTTTCGTTTTAGGTTATTTGATTTTGATATTATACTATATCGATTAATTATCACTAATAGTTTTAGTTGCATAGAAAATAATTGAGAACATGAGGTGAGGTTATTCCGATTATGCTTGACGATGTTCTTTATGCAGATGGTAAGAGCTTGGTCAGGTTCACCTCAAATGACAAAATTTTAAGAGACTCAAGTCCACCAACAATAATATATATATATATATATATATATATATGATATTGACAGATTGAGAATATTAGTACCTATAAGAGATTAAAGTGTAATCACAAGATTTGAAAAAAAAAAATATATTGAAGCCAAAATATTAATCGATCAAAAAATTATACAAACTAACACACTCAATAAACTAACCGATCAAGTCTAGCTAGATTATATTTAAAAAACGTTGATGAAAACCTTGAATAAATTTAATCGAAGAATTTTTCTGCAGCAGACTTGCTCATACGTGAAGCTGCTCCTCGCGTATGGAGGACTGGTACCAGGTAACTCTCGATCAATTTAGTTCCTTTTTGGTTAAAAAATATTAGCAAATAATTTTTAGCTATTGACATTATCGGTCTCTACTCCAGAAATAGCACTAATTTTATTCTATTATATCTTAAACTTCCTGTCTCATGAATTCTATAATACAATTAATGAGCGTTTATTTTCAACAATGGCATTTCTCAATTTGTATAGGTATGTATATATGTCGAAAGGTTGAAGGAATGACATTCGAGTTTTTTTTCCAAATCCTATTCAGATTGAGAATTCAACAGAGTAGCTTTTTCATTGAATATTAAGTTTTCTTAGCAAAACTTCATGGTATTTATTCTATGAAAATTCTTACAGATGTGTAAGCATTTATATGCTTCACTCTATATGGTGGTGAGACGGAAATATAAAGTTATTATTATTGAGTTTTGGAGTGAAATGGAAATATATATATGGATTATTAGCTTAATTTTTTGGATGAATCCTTAACATTTAGCTCTTAATAAGATAATATTTTTACTGGCGCAACTCTTAACCTTTATAGGAATATGTATTAGTAAACTTGAGTCAATGATATTGTATAACAAAACAGAGTAAATAATAGTATAATTTTAATTTTATGTCTTCTTATTACAACACATAATTAAACTTAACTATATTTTAAATATTTTAGTCAAATTAATAGTACTATATTAGTACCCCAAAGGAAAATATATGAAATAAAATTTTTTATTTATAATTAATCTAACAGAAATAAAATAATCAATTTATATATACTTATATAACTAATAAGTTTCTATTTTATCTTAATTTATATTTAATGTTATTTGTAATTTGTCTTTACACATTCAATAATATTTCTTATCAAATTTAGACGGACTCTTCTATTATAATTATATTGACAATTTTTTATGAAGAATAATTTTGATTTAAAAAAAATTTATAACACACATTTAATTCAAATATATGTTTTATACATATATTTCATTATTATATATTATATAAATGATATTTTATTCGCTACCGCGCGAAGTGCGGTGCTTTTCCACTAGTTAAGAAATAAAAGTGGAAGCAATATTCGGCCTTTGAAGTCGGAGCTTGCGTACATCTACTTATTATATATGTAATGCAATTGGGTTATGAGGTGATGTCAAATGCGTTTCCTAACCTTATGTGTATGCTTGTATTGTTATAAAATATATCAACCATCTTTTTCTAATCTCTTGTTAATTGGTTATAATTAGCAGTTTTCAATTTTTCCTTGGGCCTAATACTGGTCCTGATTGAGAAAAACAATAGACGGATATCTTTTTTTTAATCTCTTGTTAATTGGTTATAATTAGCAGTTTTCATTTCTGCTTTGGGCCTAATACTGGTCCTGATTGATGAAAACAATAGACTGAAAACAGTTAGAAAATTTGCAAAAGAGAAGCAATCAAGGTTGTTTTAAAGGAATAAATATATTTTAAAAAATGTATTAATTTGTTTATGAATCAGCATAACGTCCATTTAAAACGAAAGGCCAATTCATGCCAGACAAATTGTTCTATTTGACAGGACTAGTAAAAAAGTCAAATAAATTAATAACAGAAATTTCAATATGTAATAATTGTAATTAACTATTTTAAAATAGAATATTTATTAACAGAGTTGAAAAAAGATAACTAAATAATATATCATAAACATTATTTATAAATTTTTTGAGAATATAACTCAATAAAATTTGGGAAGCTAAAAATAACCATTATCCTGAAAATTTGAGTAGTTAAAAAATATGTGAATGGATTATACTTCATAGAGTTAATTATTTGACGGTCGACTAATGTAGACAAAAATAGCATTAGCTCCTCTATTTTATCCTTCTGATTAAATCTTACTAGTGACGACCTCAATTACCGATTATAGAATTAGAAAAAATATTTTTGAATTTAATAAATTATCGTATATTATACTTGAATACTTTAAATTTAAAAATTAATTATCGAAAAAACTTTGATAAAAAAATTATTTTTTATAGGAATAATTATCGTATATTTTACCCTATAGGAATAATTATTTCCTCTATTCTATCTCCAACTTGGTGGCATATATCGGTATCACCCTTAAAAAAATTGTTTGATCAATAGGTGGCATATTAATAAATCTCTTCACATAATTTGACTAAATTTTACTGTAAGAAATTCTAAATTCTAAACTTAAATATGTTATGTAATAAGTATATGTTTAATCCATTATACAGACTTGCTTATATTTGTAAGTATTTTTTTTTGTGAAATTAGGTTATGTAAAATTGATTTGTATAAATAATAATATGTACGTTATGTAAATTGATTTGCACAAAACTTAAATCGATTCATTTCCTCAACCCTTATCATTATCATAAGAGAGGTTCAAAGTCTTGGAAAAAAATGAAGAGGAAATAAAAAACTATTAATCAATTTAGCTATTAATGGATGTTGGGTAAAAAGAACTAAAGTATCAAATAGAAATGTGATATGAAAAGCCACCAAACAAATACCATTAATCAAGCTTATTTTTAATTTAAAAAAACTAAAATATCAAAATTTAGGAAACATGATAAAATTTATATATATATATATATATATATATATATATATATATATATATATATATATAGATTTGGACGGAAACGTTATAACCATCAATCCCTCAGTCATATCTAATTTTTTCATTGTTTTACCTACTAATTAATTAAATGGTGGTGTTATGAAAGAAATGAAGTTTATGGTGCGAGAGTTAGATTTATATATATATATATATATATATATATATAAATCATAATATGTGTAGTATTCAAATTTACCAATTTTAAAAGCCTTATTTTGTATATCAATACCCTAACTGTTACCCCAATTCCCAATTCCCAATTCCCAATTCCCAATTCAGATGGAGTACTATCAAACTTCCGATTTATGGAATTAGATAAAGAATTAAGAGAATAAATGGCCATGTTGCTTGATGAGTTGACACCCTAAACAACTAATTTTTTTTTTGAAAGAAAGAATTAAATATTAATTATACATAATATAACTTGTTACATAGTGTTATGGGTGATTTTTCCCAAATCAATTTCGGCCCAAAAACGCCCCCTGGAGGCCCATATCTCAAAACCGAGAAGCCCAAAAACCGCGGAAACAATTTTCATTACTAAAATAAAGAGTAATTGATGAAACGCACCATCCCCGCGCCGTGATGGGACGTCAAGACGCACTTTCACGCCTAGTAAGGTTATTCCACAGCGCCGCGGCGCGAACCCCTCGCTGCCGCGGTGCGAAGGACTAAAATGACAATATTTATTGCGCGTAGGCCCCCGGCCCCTCCTATAAATAGGAGCTTGATTTCATTCAAATGGTAACTCGGATTCAAACGCTCTATATAGCGATAAACACCGTTTTCTATCTTCTATATATATATTCCGGCAGGAATACCCGATTAAGGTCAGAACGGGGGCGTTAGCAGGAGCGGAAGTGCCTGATCGCCAACCTGCCCTACGGAGGCTCCGGTTCTCAGCGGTCGCTGACCTATATCCCGAGTCCCAAGACTTTGTGGTAACGGGTCGGAGGACCCGGTCCGACGGTTAGCGGAGGGTCCGATCAGGGTACGATCACTGACCTGCCCTACGGAGATTCTGGTTCTCAGTGGTCATCAACCTATATCCCGAGTCTTAGAACTTTGTGGTAATGGGTCGGAGAACCCTGTCCCAGTCCGACGGTAAATGGAGGGTCCGATCTACTAGAAGAGCTAGCCAGAGCGGAAGCGCCGGAGGAATCCCCAGCTCACCGGAGGAATCGCCGATTCTCCAGGAGAAGGTCCGAGCGCCGTCCGATTCTCGTCTCCGCCGTCGGCCCCCCAGCTCACCCGAGGAATCGCCGACTCCCCAGAGAGAAGGCGCCGGAGGAATTTGCAGCTCCTCCACAATCAGCTTCAGTCTCGCCCAGGCCAGCCCAAGAACGGCTCAATCAACGTCTACTTTGAACTACAAGATGACCTGATCCCACTTGGCTGCAAGTGGGTACGTAGGCAGCCTCACCACACCGAACGAGGCGCGACATCACATCATCATCACCCCCTTCTCCAAGTCATTGAATGCTCCAGCTACGATCGTCGACCTGCCCTACGGAGGTTCTGGTTCTCTATGGTCCCCGACCTATATCCCGAGTCTTAGGACTTTGTGGTAACGGGTCGGAAGACCCGGTTCCGGGCCAACGGTAAGCGGAGGGTCCGATCCGCCAGTTCCTTCAAAAACAATGAGTCAAGCATCTAGCCCAGGAAAGTCAACAAACGACGATGGGCCCGGCTCAATATCCAGCTTTGGGCCGCTAGAGTGTTTGATCTATTTTTCAGCATCTAACACATATAGCATGTTTTTCTTTGGTTTTCCTTTAATATCATATAAGGTATCGACTCGACTGAGGAGAAAAGTATAAGTAAAAGATGAAGAAAAAAACAAAAGAGAATCGAATATTGTTATAAATATTCGTTACGTATTAAATAGTTCATGCAAAATTAATAGTTGGTAATGTATGCATTTATGAGGAAGTTTTCAAGATGAAATAAAAAAGGCTCAAATTTTGTTTTTATTTTTTTAAAGAATCATCATACATACTATCATTGACATTGAGTACATTGGAGCCAACATAAACTTTAGACTATAAAATATCTACCAAAATAAATTACAAAGATCTCATAATTGAGATACTAAATGACAGGCTTCAATAAGATACAAACAAAACCAAAAATAAATACATAAATATATTAATAAACCTAAAATAAAGACGGTATAAATCACCAACTTTCTTTTCGCTCGACAATTGTTACGACTCTTACTATGTTGCAAACGTTATTGTCCATTTTATTCACTCTATTTACTAATTTCCAATTTAAATGTCAAGTTTATTTTATTCTCTTTGTTCTAGCTGTTTTTTCTATAACTATTAAGCTTATTATGATGTCATTTTTGGCAAACTTTTGTGTTCTTCTCCAATTTTGAGCTCTTAACACTAGAATACGATTTTAATGTCCTAAATTTAGTATCAATGAGCGAATCAATCGGTGAAAAAGGGATATTCGATTGGATATTTTGCATCGAAGCAACGATCCTAATTCGACTATCCCGATAATATTATCTATCAATTTTCATTTATAATTTTGTTCCTAGATCAATGAGTATTGGAGGAGGGTGCCCCTCATCACTATTATTAGCCTATCACCTTCAGAAAGAAAACTATACCATCAGCATTTACATGATTATATCAGTATATGTAAAGATGGACCACATCTTTGTCGTTCATCGGGAAGATGATGAACTTCAATAATTATTATTTCCAATATAGTTTACCTGTGGTGTGATAATAGCAAAGATAATTACTATACTAATGTATAAAGTGGCTATAAATAGAAATCCAAACTGATCTTCACATAAAATCACATTGAAAATAGAAAAAAAATGAAGCTTAGTGCTGCTCTTTTGATCTTATTTTCCGGTAGTGTCTTGGTTGCGATTGCGTCGGCGGAACGATGCGGGCGAAAGTTCAACAATAGCACGTGCTCCGATTTCACTTGCTGCAGCAAGTATGGCTACTGCGGTATGACGGCGGGTCACTGCAGTGACAAAAAAGGCTGCCAGAGTCTGTGCTGGAATGAGGAGAGGGCGGACGGCCAGTGCGGCAGCAAACTTGGCAACCCGCCGTGCGGCGAGAACAGGTGCTGCGACTGGTTGTCACATTCTTGCGGATCTGGTGATTACTGCGGCTACTGGTGTGAGTACCGCTGCACTCGAGGGAATAGCACCATCAACAGCGTCGCCAACATAATCAGCAAGTCGATCTTCGACGAGATGTTCAAGCACCGTGACGACTGCCCCAGCAACCATTTCTACTCTTACCCTTCCTTCCTTGGTGCCACCGAGGCTTTCCCGGGGTTTGGGACCATCGGGGATGTCGCCACACGCAAGAGGGAGATCGCCGCTTTCCTTGGCCAAATCTCTCAGGCAACCACAGGTAGGCCTAATGTGTTTCGGGTTCCCATAAAAAGGATTCACGCCAATTATATATACTTTCATTGTAATGCTAGTAAAAAAAATAAAAATAAATAAAGATTGGCATTCAAGATAAAAATTTGCTGGTTGGCTGAAGAAGGTCCTCTAAAATTGAAAAATTTTCTGGAAATTTTAATTGATTTAAATTTATAATTGTTATTTTTAAATACTAATTGCATATTTTATGAAGTTACACATTTTTGGTATATTCGTAACCTAATTTGTATACCCACAAAATTGGACCATCAAACGGTGTAATGTTTCCGGAACTCTTTAAAACACATAGCATACAATAATAGCGTTTTTATGGTGAAGGTAAAGGTGAAGGTGAAGGGTCTGGCTTAGTGGACCGTGATTATACGTGGGGACTTTGCCACATTACCACTATCAAGAAGGAACTCACTAGGTCTGACTTTTGCACATCCCTTGGACTAACTCGCTCAGTTAGTATCTCTTTTATTAAATTCTTAAATTACATGACAATCGTTTCTTAGAACAAAATAAATTTATAGCTTGAAATAATAATGTTTGGTTCATAATCTAATTTTCAGAAACCACAACTACGAACTCGCTAGTAAAACTCTTGGATTGGATTCGATAAACCATCCTGAATTGGTGGCCAACGACGCAATCGTTTCATTTAAGACAGCCATTTGGTTCTGGATGACACGTCATGACAACAAGCCTTCATGCCATGACATTGTTATTAAAGCTAATTCTGACCCAGCTACACTCCCAACTGGTTATCTTATTGGAAAAATGATCAAAGACACTTTCAGACATCAAAGTGTTGTTACTACCAGCGTTAGCTATTACAAGAGGTATTGTGATTTGCTCGGTGTTAGCTACGGAGTCGACACAAAATACTGGTACGAAGAGGCCCCTGAAACTTCGAACTTCGCCGGAATCCGTATGGTTGCTTAGTAAATGAAGTTTGGAACTCAAGGTCGACCCTAATAAGGCGACTAGTGAAATGGAATAAATGGAAATGGAATTAAGTTGTTGGCTCTTTCCTATGTGTGATGTTAGAGCTAATTTGCTTCCTTATGATGTCCTTTACTATTATCTTCAAGCCTAAGTATTTCCAAACCTTGTATCGACCTTATTGTTGTTGTGTTTTTATGTGTAAGAATTAAAAGAGCCACTTTTATTATGAGTTAAAGTATTTCATTCTTGAAAATTAATTTAAACTATCGTGGTTGCAACTGAAATAAAGTTTTAAATTCTTAAATTTATAACACACAACCGTTGGTCATAACATAAATTTTGTAAACTTGAAATAAAAATGATGTTGGGTTCTTAATCTAATTTAGAAACCACAATTATACTCTCGTTGGTAACACTCTTGGACTAGATTTGATAAACAATATTGAATAAGTGGCAACATGTGGTTCTGGACAACTCGTCACGATGGCAAGCCTTCCAGCCAGTACCTTATTATTAAATCGGACTACGACGTAAGATTCTCTCAATTTTGTGATGTTATTGGAAAAAGGGTTAATTCTGATAAAAGTTCCAATACTTAAAAAAAAAAGTACTAGTTGGTTTCAATTTTTTTTTTTGCTTGGACAAAGTTCTAATTCTCTAGTTTTGTCTCCTCTTTTCATTTTCGTGAAAAATTCCGAACACTGGCTTATGCCGTTTTCGGGGCTTGAAAAAACAATTGTGTGTTTAAGTACATATCTCACTATTGTCTTTGATCGTCCAACTTTGGGATGGCTAATTTTACCTAGAAATATTGAGGACAAAAGTTTATAACGGTGGCATGAGTAACGGTGGATGATGGAATTTTTGACGGAGGTACCAATAGGGATACGAAACCAAAGAATTGGAATTTTATCCGGGCAAAAAAGACAAGATCTCAAAACTCTAGGACTCTTTGTCGGTAGAGGTGAAACTGGATAGGATAGGATAGGATATTGGCAAGTTGACCAACCGTATCCACATATGTGGATATAAAATAATTGTATCCACTAACCATTTTATTTTTCAATTATCCACTTGAAATGCGGTTAGCGGTTAGCGGACCGAATTGGTTAATTTAAAGCGGATAGCGGATATTATCCAATTAATTTTGTTAGTGAAAAAACAAATACATCATACATAAAAATTTAGCATGAATAGTGAAACATAAACTTTAAAAAATGTCATAAATAATATTTCATAAATAACCAAACCAAACTATTAACACACTCTAATATTTTTATGACATAAAAGACCACAAAAAGATATACAACATTTTTCTGTCACAAAGAATTAAAAAAAAACTTAAATAAGTGAATAACCTACATAGGTTTAATATAAGGGAATAGAGATTAGGGTTGTATATAATAAACGACACTAAGCACTAACCAATAACATCCAACAACATTTAAGCACTAACAAAATAAAATAAAGGATATATAATTATTAGTATATATTTATTTTTTATTTTTAAAACTGGTTGCGGTTAAAGCGGATATCCAATTTAAACTGAAAAATATAACCATTAACCAATCCAATTCTATAAAGCAGTTGCGGATATCCATAACCATATTAAGCGACTGATTAAAAATGGATAAATATACGGATAATTCGTAGCGGAGCGAATAGGATATGGTTGCGATCAGCGGATGGCGGATAATTATTTCAGCCCTATTTGTCGGTATGCGAATGACTGTCTAATAAAAGAATTTTAGTACTTAAGGACCCTAAAATGGCGACTCTGGTTAAATAAAACAAATAAAAATGGGAGTAAAGTGTTAACTCTTTCCTGAATGTGATACTAATGGGCCTTGACTTTGACTCTAGGCGCCCACATTTTATATTATCCGAAAAATACGGATAACAAATATTATCTTTTGCTTATTCAGACAGAGAAGTGGTATTAAGACATAGAAGTGGCATCAATAATAATTGTTCGACACGAGTCAGACTCGAAAATATTTAGTCACATAAGATCGAGAAATCATTAATTATAATCTATATTTACGGAGACTCTTGTGTAGATACTTTGTCTCCACTGGAAATCCGGATGTGATGAAAGTTGTATTCCGGTTTAATATCAATTTTAAAAAGCAGTTTAAACTAAAGTACAAAAACATTTTTTTTGTTTGTTGTAATGTCGTGTATATATCTTCAACTTAGCCGAGTCATTTTCATTTTGCGCTATCATGGGGCTCCTCTAAGGTATTATTGGATCGATATTATGTAGATCTGCATATAAAAAATCTGTTGATATATTTGCATGTATCTCAAACGTACCCAAAAAGAGTTGGAGTATTTAGTCATACCCAGGCTACTAAAATTAATGGTGATTATTTCATTGTGAACGGACTCATACGGCATCATTAACATTGAATCTTGGGAAGTTATCTTGATACACCTTGGTAAATACTTTCATGCACTTTTGGAAGTCATTTTCATGTACTTTGGAAAAAACTTAGACGAAGCTCGGGAAATCATTCAATAAATAAGTATTTTCATAACAAAGCTAACCCTAATGGCTATATATATATAGCGAGGCATAAAACCCGCTAACAAACTAATTTCTTATTATTTAGAATAGGATTAAAAATAATACTTTGACTAAGGATAATCAAATAATAAAAGATAATAAAATACCATTAAGTTAAGTATTATCCTCACAGTTCCGAACATATATAGGTTGATCGTTGGCAGAGGCAGTCCAGAGGTTCAAGGCAGGCACGACAACCTTCGTGCGTTGCCCGACCCTTTTGCAGCTTCGTGCTCAGAGCGTAGGGCTCCTCCGTATTCAGGCACGGTCGCAATTCACACGGATCAGCGGTTGGGCTTCATGGTGCTCGCGTCGCGAGCCTCAATACAGCGGATCCGGGCCTTGCGCGGGCCCATATTCAGCTCGGGCAGCTGCACGTCTTCATATGCAGCTCAGCCATGTTGTCCTCTCGTCTCTTTTTTTTTTCTTTTTTTTTCTTTTTTCTGATTCCTCCAAAAAAATTAAAAAATTCCAATCCAATCACATTAAAAAATCAACCAATCAACACTTAATAAAATCGTCCAGATTACCAAATATGCGTATAAGTAAAGAGACAAATGAAAACGCGATATTTGGTAACGCAGTTCGCGAACCCCTCATGGGAACCTACTCTGTGGGGCACTGACCCAGATACTTTATTCTACTAAAAAACATTCAAAAATGTTACACGGTTATACATGATACTTATATGAGTTTCACAAGAGAATAGACAACTCCCCCTCAAGACCAGGCGCAACTGGTGATCCAACTCCAGGGAAAAAGCGTGCACTCCTCTTCGGAAACGACCTTGGATGCTTCAACTGTCCACAACGAGTCGTCACTCCACGAATAAGATCGCAAGACCTTCCAACTTCCTCTGAGGTACTCCTATCGGAAACGGCCTTGGATACTTCAACCGTCGAACAGTCGGTCGTCACTCCTTGAATGAGATCGCAAGACCCCGCAGCTTCCTTAGAGCAAATTTTTACATTTTCATGTGCTAGTTGATAACCACAACCAGCAAAGGTTATATATCCTGTCAAATTGGCTTCCAAATAAGGCAATAAAGGCTCCACGATCTTGGGTGATTGAAGGGATGATTGACAATCTTCAATCGCAGCTATTCAAGGGGCTGATGCTGCAAACCACTCATTGATTATGCAGATACATGATGAAGATCGTGGTGATGACTCAAAAGATATTGGACATTAACTCTGATGAAGATCGTGGTGATGAGTCAAAAGATCTTGGACATTAACTCTGATGAAGATCCTGGTCATTAACTCCGATGTTGCTTTGACACTTGTTCCGACAACTCCTCTGACAACCTTATCCAGTCCGAATCTGGCAATCAAATCTTCTGCAATAAATGACCTCCATGAATACGATAATATCTCCCAAAAACTAAGATATCACGACCAGCTGTGCATCTTGAATTTATTCTGATTGCCTTGATCTTTTTGATGATTGAGCCATATCTTTTGCACACGCCATATATGAAAAGTCTTCCACACCACTTGTGTTACACATAATAACAAAAGTGAACACAAACTGCGGAATACAATGCAGTATTCTTGAACTTCATTGAGGAATATCATAGCACTAACTTCCTTCCATTAGAAATAAGAACCTTGGCTTTGTATCCATTGTAAAGTGCAATATATATGGAATGTTTTAGTTTATGATATAAATTATTCATCGTTTTAAGTTCTTTCGTCTTATTTTCTCAACATATTTCCTATTAAACAAATAAATTATATTAAAGAGATAATTTGGAAATACATAAGCAAAATTCTAAAGCATCACATAAGAAGAGCTAACAGTTAACACCCGATGGGCTGCGGCCTGCACCGGGCTCAAAGCCGGGCACCTTATGTAAGTTGGATTTAGTGGTTGGCTAGGCCTAGTGAGCCAACCGTTGGCGGAACCAGGAAATAGTAACCGGAGGGTTAGATTTATTTTTTTTTGTCATAAATTTAACTTGCTAGTGTTGTATTTTTTATTTATTTTTATTTTTATGATTAGGGGGAGTTACATTGAAATTTTATTTGAATTTACACTGGAAAAAACTGGAGTAGAAATATATATACGAAGAATTTCAACCCTACCACCCCTCTAAGTGGGTCCGTCACTGAAGCCAAAACCCTAGGTTGAGCCTTGGCCTACACATGCCCAGTGGGCCATCTTAAATAATGTATTTGAAAAAGACATCGATATTATTATATCGGCAATAATTGTTGGTTCCTTTGCGTGGGCCTCACATGTTAATTATTTGTCCCGAACTCAATAACTTTCTTGATTGTGTTGTTTTTCTAGTATGCACATATTGTCATTTGAATATTCAGAGAAAAAAAAGTGGTTTTAATATAAATTAAGACAGTAGGATTTACTTCAATTTCACAATGAAGGTGGGTAGTGAGAATAATCAAGTCTCAAGAGAGTTATCAATTATAAATGATCGACCCAAGAAATCATCAAGCTAATCTATATGTTAGGTTTTTCGATGATTTTTCTCAATCCCGAGGCCGAAATCATGGGATACATCGAAACAAAGATCTAGATTAAATTCGAAAATCAAGAGAATCAATTTCGATACATTACTAGACTTTTGGTACTTTTGCCAACTGCAGAAGATTTGGCCGATTTCTCATCGTTCTTTGTGCGACCGGCTGCTGCGTTTTCCGGATCCTAGCTTCACAATTGTAAAGCCTCTAGCTCGTCCACCACGTCGCTGCGGGAACATCTTATAGACCGAAAATCTCCTCGTAAGACAGCTAGGTCTTCCTCGGGGATTAGACGATAAATCGACGAGAACACCGGAAGGAGAAAATGCGCGCCTAGGGTTAGCTAGAGGGGCTAGTCGTTTTTCTCTCTTCTAGGATTTTTAGGAAGGTCCAAATCATGTCAATTATGATGAGACTTTAAGTATTTATAGCCCATAGTCCATTAATGACCTAATGGGCTTTATGACTCAATAATTGGGCCTAAGCCCATTAGGTCATTATTAATTAGTTAATCATATTAATTATCCTCATAATTATCCTTCGGGCCGAATAGGCCCGCAACCCGTTTGTTGTAGTCGGGTCAGACCCGAAAAGCCCAATTAACTCAAATCCCGATTCGAACATTTCCTACACTATATTCGTGGAGACTCATAAGCAAATACTTTCCTCTACTAGAAATCATGTTTTCGAAATTTGTATGACGTCTAATTAATATGAGTTTCACAAAGGAACTTTTTTTTTTTCATCTTGTTTTCTAATTATTTAAATTTTGTGATGTGATTTATCTTCAACTTTTTTTTTGACATCGATTTATCTTCAACTTTGCGTAAGGGTCATTTTCATTTTTCTGTCATTGGGGTCCTCTAAAGTTATTATTGGTGTGACTTTGCATAGATCTGCATAATATTTGCATGTATCTAAAGTGTCCAAAATTAGTTATGTATATAATTATATATAGCAATGTCTTACCTGCTAAAATTAATTGCGCATCTTTATTGTGAAAGGATACATACGGATCACATTATCTACATTTATCGTTTTAAAGAGGGTCTCACATTTTATTTGCACTTTACTCGACGATTTTTTCCTTACAAAATTGGATAGTTTTAATATTTTGTCGTTTTCTATTCATTTCGTATGTCTTTGTTAATGTGATTTATGTTTAAGGGTTAAACTATATGTCATTTTTTCTTAGGGTCTTTGGATACACTATATATAATTACATCATGTTGAGACTTATATGAAGGAGGATTAGAACTATTAAATGAAAATTTGTATTTCTACAATCTGACTGTAACTTCGAGTTGATGCCCGAAACAATTATTCCTACGCAAATCAACAATTTTTGGAAGCCCGAGTCTAATATTGATGAGTGAATCAATAGGCGAATGATTCCGAGCAAATAAGGCAAAAAATAACCGGGATCACGGCGAATCTTAATGATTTCCTGTCTTAAATGTGCGATTTTCAACTCTTTAATTTTGATTATTGTCTCTTTATTTACTATTGTTGCGTTTTCATTTATAGCTTATTTGGTTACAGGATTTGAGACATTTGTTGTCCTGTACCGTTTCGTTTCCTGTATTATTTTGTTTGAACCCTCTATATAATGGGTTGCATATGACTTGTATATGGATTAGCTGAAAATGAATGAAAAATTCGAGTTTTGCTTGTAAATAGCACGCTCATTGTTTTTCTATAAAGCGGATCTACATCTGTTGGTATTAGAGCCCATTCGTTATGTGTAATGGCACCGAGGAAGTGAGCCATTTGGGATACCTCTGTAGAAGATGTGCATAGACGTGACGAACATACATGACTACGCGCTCAAGTGGAATAGCTCACCCGCCAGGTTGATGCGCTGCTGCAAAATCAAGCGGCGCAACAACACGACAGAAGCGAATCCGACACCAAAGACGATCATGAAACTCTATTTTGTAGGAATTTTGGCGGCTACGGGCACGTGCAGAGTCCGCGTGAAATAGCCTCAGAAAATCGGTGGGAATTGGCATCTAAGGTGGTTACCCCTAAGTACGACGAGTTCGCCGACAAGGAGGCCGAGTACATCAAAATCATGTACGATGAGTACGATGATCCCGTGCGACGAGGCGGAGTACGCCAAAGTTTTCTACGACAATTCCATATATGACGAGGTCGTGTATAACATCATGGAAAGTGATGAGACCGAGGAAGAGGAGGGCGCGTATGATGAGGTTGAGCATGAAGAGGCCGAATAGGACGAGAACAGATTCGAAAGTGGAACGAGCATATATTTTTTTTTGTTCACAGGTTATGTTTGATCGCAACAAAGAAGGTTGATGTTTTGTGGAGTCCAAGCAACTACCCCTTACCGAATAAAATTTTATTGGCTCGGTTTGAGAAAAATGTGAAAGAACCCGACATAGTTTTTGTCTTGTTTCTGGACAAGCTACCCAAGAAAATGTCCAAGTATCCTTGCGACGAGACACCTGACAAGCCACCACGTGAATTTGCGCAAAAGCAATCCAAAAAGCCATCGGACGTGTCGACCGGATGACTAACCTCGGCGAGCCAACCGATTCATGACGACGACACACCTAAATAAATTCAAGGAAAATTTTTCTAAACCACGCAAGAATGATGCTGAGCACATAAGGCAAGAAATAACTGGGATCGCGACGAATATTCATGCGATCTCCTGTCTTTAATGTGCGATTTTCAACTCTTTATCTTTTATTTTTGTCTATACTATTGTTGCGTTTCCATTTCTAGTTTATTTGGTTATGGGATTTGAGACATTTGTCGCCTTATACCGTTTAGTTTCTTATATTATTTTGTTTGAATTCTCTATATAATGGTTTGCATATGATCTGTAATGGATTAACTGAGAATAAATGAAAAAAATAGAGTTTTCCTTGCAAATAGCGTGTTCGTCGTTTTTTGTATAGAGCGGATCTACATTATAACAGAGTATAAGAACTGAATCATGTTCCATATTCATTTTCACTTATTTTTTTTCTTCCTTTCTCTTACGTTTAAAGGAATAATTTTCCCACACAAACATCACCTAGTTGTTTTTCTGAGAATTTAGAATTTTCCCCCACCAAAGTTTGTTCTCTTACAAATACTAGTACTAATAGTAGCTTGCATGACAAAAAATTTCCTTGTTTAAGTTTACACAACGAAAAATTACCGTTGCTATATTCCTCGTTGAGTAATTTACACAACGGTTCTAAAAATCTTTGTGTAAACTCAAGCTTATACAACAATTTAAAACTGTGCAAAGTCAAATTTCGCTTAAGCGAGAATAATGCGCCTAAGCGAAGTCCTAAAAAAATTGCAAAAAAAAAAAAAATCAGAAAATTATTCCAATTTTTTTGAGAAAAAAGTTTCTGAATTTTTTTCTTCAATTTACTCATTGTTCATCATACAACATCTATATTTAGAAATACTATAAACAGACACAGACAATAATACAAAGCCAACACTAACAGTATACAACTTGGTGTCTGTCTTTTATTTGTGATATATATATATATACAGGGGCGGACCCAGCTATGTTTGGGCGTGGCTTATGTCACCCCCGAGCCGGATGGCTCGACTATATACGCCTTAAATCTTTAACTAAATAATTGACTCAGATGCATTATATATATCTTAACTACCCTAATCAAAGATAAAAAGTAGTCTGGCTCAGTGGATGACATAGCTTTTTTACTCTCTCACGTCAAGGTTCGAATCCAGCCCTCATTATTTTCTATTTTGTTTTTTTTTTCTGCACATTGATCTGATTTTTTTTTTAGATTTTTTTTTTAACTTAGTATGGTTACTTAATCCATATTATAATAATAAAAAAAATTATTATAAAAGTAACATTAATAAAAAAAAATATCGCTACCTAATTTAAAAATGATAAAAATCTAATTGTCTCTCCGTTCCGTATCAAATAAAAATAGTTTCTTAATTTGAAGCCTTTAATAAATTATTTTCTTTCTTTGCTATTCTCAGTAAAAAAAATATATATTACGATGTCATATAATTTATATAGTTTATCTATTGTTTCGCCACCCTCAACTCAGAGTTCTAGGTCCGCCCCTATATATATATATATATATATATATATATATATATATATATATATATATATATTGAATGACAATCTTATTTTGAAGCCTTTAATAAATTATTTTCTTTCTTTGCTATTCTCAGTAAAAAAAATATATATTACGATGTCATATAATTTATATAGTTTATCTATTGTTTCGCCATCCTCAACTCAGAGTTCTAGGTCCGCCCCTATATATATATATATTGAATGACAAACATAACATTATAACATCGAGAATAACAGTCTAATGCATAAGATCTTAAAGTACGTCAATCTAATTCTTTAATCGCCTAATACAAAAAATTATTATTGACCAAGGCACCAAAACTTAGCCGACGAAGATCATAGTAGAAGTGGTGCCGTCTCCACTGATTTCATCTTGAGCAACAGCTGTCCGTGTAATCAATAATCATGATCGTCATTGGGTTCTGAATTTGCTGCAATCATTTAACGAAAAAAGCAATAAAAATAACTTTAACGGAACAAAGAAAGAAACAAACACGAGGACATTCAAAAAATAACAATCGATCATTAAAAGCTAATTTTGAAATTGAAACTAAAACGCAATAAAACGATTCAAACTTCTTTAAAATAGAAAAGAAGTGGATATACAGTAAAATATCTTTAAATTAATAATATTAGGACTATCAAAATTTATTATATTATCAAATTATATATTTATAAAGTATTAATTATATAATCTTTATAATGAGAAAAAAAAATCCCTATATAACATGTCGAGAATATTATAATTATAATACATAGTTTGAAGATGCTAATACCGATCAAATGGAGCTTGTTTCATGCAGCGATGCAACTGTAGCGACAATCACTTTTAACAATTTTTTTACACACAAAATACAATACCGGACCTTCCTAAATTATATGCGGAAACCTAGAGTTTAAGTTGAAGGAGACAAAAAATTTAAAAATAGGCAAAAAGAACTATAATCATTTTGTAAAAACATTACATGATTAATTAATTAATTAATGTTATTTTTGTTATTGAAGATGATTTCATAACTAGTTATGCGTTGTTATATTTTATTTATATCGAATACATAATTATATATGTAATATTATTATATTTATATTGAATTATTAATTTATATATCAGTTGGGACTTATATACTTCAAAAAAATATATATTTTCTTATAATTTTAGCGAATTATTAATTTAGCTAGGCTCGAGTCAGGACCGGACAAAATTATTATTTACTCAAAGTTATTAATTTATCAAAGTTCTACTGAAAAACTTGTGGCTGTAATAATGTAACAAGGTATTCTATGCATTTATTGTCTACCTGCAAGAGAAGATACAAATTATTAAACATGGATAGCTAAATAGCCAAAAGCATAAACATAGTAATGCATATACAAAGAGAGAGAGGAGATAGAAGAAGAGGACACAATACCTCACCAAATAACACTTTTACATAGCAGCATGATTTACAAAGCTATGGGATCTTATAAATTAGCATTTAAAGTCATTGTGTATTTCCTTATTTGCTATTTAGTCATTTCTTTAGTATAACCTAAACATTATTGTATTATCGGTATTTATTTTATTCGATCGACAGTTTCTTCCTCTCTTTTCTCTCTGATTCTAACATGGTATCAGAGCCAAGTTATAAATCTTGAAGGAAGGTTGAACCTGGGTACTGTTCATAGCGGCACTGTTCATCGCGCCGTCGCGATTTTGCCGTCGTTTGTCGTTTAGGTTTCGACTTCCACTTGTTCATGTTTCTCTGGTATGCAATCTGGTGCTTCAATTTCTGTGATTGCGATTTGGCCAAGGGTTTGTGGAATTTGGGGCTTTTGTTAGATTGGCCAATTTTTTGCTTGGATTTGGTTTGCTTGGTACTCGTTCATTATGGCTAGTCGAAAGGATGATTCACTTCAGTCGATTAGCACACATTTAGATGGAAAGAACTACACGTATTGGAGTTATGTGATGCATAATTTTCTGAAGGAAAAATCTATGTGAGGGTATATTTCAGGTACTAAATTGCCGCCCACTGACAAATCAACGTATTCTTATGACGGGCAACTAGAGATTTGGGAAGCTGACAATTCGAAAATCATCACATGGATAAACAATTCTGTGACTCATTCGATAGGCGTTCAATTGGCAAAATTTGAGACAGCAAAGCTTGTTTGGGAGCATCTTGAGAGACTGTTTACTCAGTCTAATTTCGCTCGGCGCTATCAATTGGAGACTGACATTCGGGCTCAAGCAAGATGATTCGTCGGTCCAAGAATTCTATTCTGCTATGTCCGCTTTATGGGATCAGTTGGCTCAGATCGAACCCGCCAATTTACGTTCAATGGAGCCATACATCCAATTCAGAGAGGAACAACGTCTTGTTTAGTTTTTGATGGCGCTTCGAGATGACTTTGAGGCTCTACGCGGGTCCATTTTACATCGGAATCCCTTGCCTTCGGTTGACTCGGTTGTGAATGAATTGATGGCAGAAGAGATTCGGCTCAAGACTCGCACTGAAAAAGAGACTTCTTCAACGGCCGCTCCATCTGTTTTTGCTGCTTCCCCTCAGAGTTCATCTAGTAACCATCCGAGTCGCTCCAATACTCGTGTGGCCATAGATGAATGTGCGTTTTGTAAGCAAAAAGGGCACTGGAAGGGACAATGTCCTTTATTGGTCAATAAAGGAAAACAGCCGCATCGACGCCCGTCACCGGTCTCTCAGAAGCCTCCATGGAAAGATACTAATCAAGCTTTTCAAACGAGTAGTGCTGAAGTGTCTACATCAGATCCATCGTTGATTGAGCAGTTCCAAAAGTTTCTCGCCTCGCAACCTCAAGCCTTATCCGCTGCTTCCCCTGTCGGGTTTTCCTCTCTCCAAAAATCTGGTCCATCAGGTATATCTTCCCTCACTTGGGTTCTTGACTCTGGTGCTACTGATCATATGTCTCCTGAGAAATCATTTTTTTTCTTTGTTGTCTCCAAACTCCTCCGTATCTATAGCAACGGCTAATGGTAATCATATGCCATTGGTCGGTGTTGGTCCTATCTGTACACCCGACTTAACCTTCCTCATGCTTACTATATTCCGAGTCTTACTTTGAATCTTGCTTCCATTGGTAAATTGTGCGACTTGGACTATTTTGTCATCTTTACTAAATCTCATTGTTTTGTACAGTATCCACATGCTCAGAGGCTGATTGGAACAGGCCATAGGGAAGGAGGTCTATATGTGGTGGATGAACTAAAAGTGCCAGAGAGTGTTGCTGCTTCTAGTGTCGATTTGTCATCTTTTCGGTTGAGTCGTTCGTCTTCTGATTTTTACTTATGGCATTCTCGTTTGGGTCATGTGTCCGGATCTCGTTTAAAAAATTTAGTTTCTACGAGTGTTTTGGGTAATTTGAAAACTCATGATGTGTCTGATTGTAGTGGTTGTAAACTTGCTAAATTTTCTGCATTGCCATTTCCTAGAAATTTATCTCAATCAACTACACCTCTTGATCTCATTCACTCTGATGTCTGGGGACCCTCCCCTTTGCCCACAAAGGGGGTTCTCGTTATTATGTATCTTTTGTTGATGACTACTCTCGTTACACTTGAGTTTATCTTATGAAACGTCGTTCTGAATTTCTGAATTTCTGAATATATTTGATACGTTTCGAGCTCTTGTCAAAACCCAATATTCGTTAGTCATAAAATGTTTTCGTTGTGATTTAGGTGGGGAATACACATCTCATGATTTTTCTAGGTTACTTAGCTCTGATGGAACTGTTCATCAGAGTTCGTGTACCGATACCCCTCAACAAAATGGTGTAGCAGAACGAAAGCTGTTGGGAATCACGTCTCGGATTCCTTGAAAATTATCACGAATTGTACCTCCGGACCGTCCGGGTAACATTTAAAAATTATTTTAAAGCGGAAAACTTGTTATCCGTACAACGGTCCGAATATCGGATAATGTCCATATCCCAAGATCTGATAAATATTATGTAATTTAATATTCATAAATCATTATTAATAATCTAGTCATAATAGGAAATAAATAGAAAGCAGTAAATGGTTGCATTTATTAACCCAATGCATAAGGCCGTACCTCAATTGACGAATTCCGGCTGCGCGTTCTGAATCGGGCAGGGCTCCGCCGGTGCTAAGGGAAACTCCCGTGATCTTCCGGGATATTCTCCTGGAATCTTCGTACCAAAGCGTGGGCTTCGCCGGCAGGACTCCGTCGCAAAATTTTAACTGATGGTTCTATTTAAGCTTCCGGAGAAATAGTCTCCTAAGCCGAACCAGAAAAGAGAGATCAGAGAGAAAATTCGCAGACCCTGAGGAAGAGGGAGAGTTCAAATTTTTCTCTGGGGAAAGGTGTGAAAAATGTGTAGAATGAGCCTCCTATTTATAGGCTCAAACCATAACCGAATTGGAGATTTTCCCTCCCATTATTCGAATTCTATTAATTAAATATAATTAATTATTTCAATCCAATGGTCCAGATTCAATCTCATCTAAATCCAATGGATATAATTAATCAGGGATTTAATTAAATAATAATACAAGATAAGATCAAAAAATTTAATCTTATCATCATATTATAAATATTCGAATTATATTATATATATATATTTAAAATTCGAATTTGATAATGATTATCTAGATCTAATGGTTAAAAATAAATCTTAAACCAATCCAATGGATCAAATCAATTAGGGATAAAGTCAAATACCCTAGGGTTTTACAAAACCCTAATTCAAACTCTTATCCACAATATTATTCGAATTATATATCATATATATAATATTAATTAATTTCTAATCCGACGGTTAAAGATTAAATCTCAAAACCGATCCAACGGACATAATTAATTAAGCAAATTCGAAATACCTAAACTTGGTCACCAAGTTTCAATTTCGAATTACATTAGGTTTCAAATCAATTATCTCAATCCAACGGTTGATATTAAATCACAACCGATCCAATGGATTAAATTGATTTTAGGGTTTTTGCCAAAATACCAAACAATAGGTACTTATGCCGCAAAAATAAAAATCTTCAATTCATAGATTCGAATTTAGCTAGGGTTTGTTATCACCAAACCCTAATTCGAATTTACACATGTAACAATATATAAAAATATATTTTTATTTATTAATATAAATCTATTAATTATTAATAACATATTAATAATTAAATCCAAATAATTAAATTATATTAATATTTCCTGATCTCAATATCACACATTAAAATGTCATGGTGCCACACCATCATTTAAATTCGTGACATGTGATTTAATTTCAAAGTTTATCGAACCGATCATAAACTTAGAAAATCCATAAATCACTAACCGTAAGTCGAAATGACTCGGTTCAAAAAGCAAAGTTGCTTAGAATTTAATTTTCAAAAACATGGTGCTGATAGAAAATCTAAATTCTAACTTTCTTTTATCAGTTAATTTCGTGTACCAAAATATGGTACTTTTGCCACGCTAACGATAAAACTATCTGACGTCTGCTACAGACCTTTCAGTTTTATAAGTCAAGCCAAATGATTAAACATTATCCAGAATGTATTTTAATCACGTACGTATCATCCGTTACGGAGCTATCCTGGGGACCATGGACCCGTATCACTTAAGCTCCAACGAACTGCTAGTTGTTCGTCAAACCTCGAAGTGATTCCACTATAGACCCGAGGCTGCACTCTTTAGTGATACGGTATATATTATTCCCTTTATAACAGCAGGGTGTCCATTGATACAATCAAATTCGGGTTATTGATCTTTCACTTGATGATCCACACACGAGCAGGCGGTTTCTACCGTTATGCCCCTCATTGCATTTTCATCCTTGACTCAGTCAGTAATATTATGAGTGACCCACTTATGGTTTCGATTCATAAGTTGCGCACGGGTACCTCTCACTTCTCACCACCGACAATCAAGGGAATCATCATCACTCTGAAGAGAGCTGTGTGATGCCCATGTCTATGACCAAGCTACCCTTACTGCTGACTATCATGTTCCCAAAATAATAGTGTTGGGAACAGCGGTAACATTTCGTGTTCTTTAACGGTTAAATCAAAGAACAATCAAGTCAGCAGCTTGGACTCAAGATCACTCAGGACTTAGATCGAATATCCATTTGATCATCTACTAGTGACTCAACTCCAAGTTATCAGTGACGGTCTTATATGATAACTTCCGGAGTTTAAGTCAGGTCCAGTCCAGTATGAGACACTTCATACTTAATGCACTTCTAGTTAGTGTGACACACACAAAATCCAGAATAGGATTGTCACTTAGTCACATTAATGACCTTATACGATTAATGGGCTCCCACCCAGTTGATCAGGTCACGGACATTTTAAGTTCATTTATTATGATTATTAATTCTTCCTCACATTGACTCTGTTGTGATAATAATAACATAATTGCATCCTTTATGAACTAAGGAATAAAACATTCTATTTTACTCTACCAGAAACTATAATAAGATTATCATAATAAGCATCATCTTTATTCAACGACTTGTCATAATCTTTTACAAATGGATAAAATATCTTGTTTAAGGACACATATGTCCAACAAAAACATCGTCATATTGTTAATAAATTCTTATGTTATATTAACTATGATTAAACATCGTCATAAATCTTATGTTATATTAATTTAGACAATCACAAAATTTAATATTTAATCATAGTTAATAAATTCAAATTTATATATATATATATATATATACACAAATTATAGTTACAATAATAAATATGTATTGTGAAATAATCATAACTATATAATAAAATTTACAATAGCAATAAATTACATGCACTCATTTTAGGTGGCTGAGGTAAAAAAAGGATTTTTTTACTTGTAGCATTAATTAATTATAGAATGAGATAATTTGTTTGAGGGTATGGTATATAATTATAAGCAGTTTGAGGGGCAGGTTTAGAGGTGTTTAGGGTCGGCCTCCCGCCATTCCTTTTCATAATCTGGCCTACTACATCTTGCTCCCACGTCCCTTCCTTTTCGTGGAACGGCCCCAACAAAACGCGCCTCTCTCAAAAGCCTAATCTGGCCTACAACATCTCGCTATCTCTATAGGCCCATTCTATAATATACACATATATATATATATATATATATATATATATATATATATATATATATATATATATATATATATATATATATATATATATTACCAGTTTGAAATAGGTATTTGAATTTTGAGAAAATCCTTCAGGACCTTCGATGGCATGTTTAGCGGGGATATGGGCCGTGCTTGCCACCTCTAGATCAATAATATCTTGAAAATACTAAAAAGTCTTTTTTTTTTTTACAATAATTGTACATGTCATTATGTCATTATTTATTTAGTGCATTTATTTAGCAGTAGTAAAAAATATATATTTTGCAATTCTATTTATGCTTTTGTTTCATCATGGGTTAAGTCTATAAAAGCCAGTTTGGAATTTGTAGCCTTTTAAAATTGGCCGTACTTTCTAAAATTAATGGTGCTATGATCAACCATTGTCGTTCTCTTTGATAGGCCTAACATTTTGTTGGTCCTTAACTCAATAGCTTTCTTGATTGTAATCAACCTTTGTCGTTCTCTTTGATTGTGTATTAGAGGGTAACTTGCTAGATAGATAGTAACTTATAAACATGACTTTAAGGGCAGTGGTGAAGGTCGACGCTAATGGGTGTTTGACAATTCGAAGACTCGTCAGCTCCAATGGGGGAAACAATGAATGTTTTTCGGTGTTAAACTAGGAAAAAAGGGAAGAAAAGAAAAATGTCATGGCAAAGTTGGTCTTTTGATAACCAGAAATTAGGGTAAGATTATTAAAGCATGACTAACCGGAATCAAGTTAAGGATACTAAATAGTGAAAAAAAATATCAGGTTAACCGACCGGTTGCAGACCTAGTTCAATATAGAAAGATGAACTTCAATAATCGCAAGTCGTAGATTTTCAAGGTAGTTTCCTTGTGCTGTAATAATTAGAGCTGCACATGAACAGGTCGCGACCAATCGCGACGGAAATCGCCAAAATCGCGAGTTGGCTGGTCGCGATGCGTCGTGGCTTGCCTGGTCGCGATGCGTCGCGACGTGGTCGCGATTTAGCGAGGAGGGGTGATTCTCGACCAAAAAAAGGGCTGCGGCAAAAGTTATTTTTTGTTTCCAATGTTTAATTTTATTAGTTTTTATCCGAATTTAAGTATTAAATTATTTAAAATTATTATTTAAATTTTATTTATTTCAAAATTAATATTTTAGTATGTTATTATTTTGTAACATATTATTAATTTTGATTTATAAGTTAATTTTTAAGTTGTAATATATGTTAATAAGTATTAATTTGTAACATATTAATAATTATTAAAAATCTAAAACAAATAAGTAAATATGATAAAACAAGATATTAAAAAAAAAGTTGTATTATTCATTGTGAATATTACAATATGGTGGAAGAAGTTGTAAATATTCAGTGTAAATATTACAAGATGCCTCACTAAAACCTCTCTTGTAAAACCCTCCTTAGGGACATAAAACCAAGAGAGGAAAGAGCACATCATATTGGCGTTTACATTGCGTCACTCGGGGAACCAGTCGTTAAACCTTTGAGTCATAAGCTCTTGCTCTGTTGGCTCGGACCGTTGGGCGATGGTGGGGTTGCGGAACATCCAATCGTTCAACACCACCGCTTGCTCGAGGTGTGTGGGAGTTGTTGACGCCCTCCGGTCGTCGATTATATGCTGAGCCGAACTGAACGCGCTCTCCGAAGCAACGCTGGAAATGGGGATGGACAGTATATCCCTCGCCATTCTCGCCAATATCGGGAATCTTTCCCGTTGATTCTTCCACCATCCAATCACATCGAACTCGACGGAGTCCTCGTCGATCCGCAGGCCGTAGTACCGCTTCAGTTCTTGCAGTGCACCGTCCATTTCCTCCGCTCGTGCCGGTGGCGTACCGGATCCCGATGATTCTCCGCGATCCAGTCTTTGCTTCAGTCTCCGGACAAATGCTAGGCCGGTCTTGGTTGGGCTTTCCATCACTGCCCTTTGCTCCGCCTCCACGTTGAACTGTGGGAACCGCCGGTCGTATTCACTGTAAAGTTCATAAAAAGCTTCATTAACAACCTTAATATAATCAGTGTAATCCACCCCTAAGTTTGTCCCGATTGCTGACATCAACGGCCCGAACGTAAACATAATACGGGGATCTAAGATAGCACCGAAACAATACGAAAAAGGGGGTGGATCCCAATAACTTTTGAATTTTGCAACCATTCCCTCAATCATGGGCAAAATAACAGGGTCATTTGCGAATTCAGAAAAAGTGTTTGTAATTTCATAAAGACCCGAAAGACCATGATTCAAGGAAGGTTGTCTTTGGTTTGAAAAATTTAAAGTAACAGCGTAAAAGGGTTTGAGGAATTGGGTGAATTTCTGGGCCGTTTCCCATTCTGCCTCCGTGATCCGCTCCGAGGCCTCTAGTTCGGTGAGGAGGAAAGCGCTTAACGGTAACCTCTGTCTACAAACAACTGAAAGCATTAGATATGTAGAGTTCCATCGTGTATTGTTGTCTAAACCAAACTTATTAGCTTTATGATTGTGCTCTTTACAAAATCGTCTCCACCTAACGGTGGTTTGAGAATGCCGAATCCAATCGATAACGCCGCGTATTTTTTCAACGTGCCCTGAAATATTTCGTTCGCCCGTTCTAGCAATTAAATTAATGATGTGACAAGCACACTTTTGATGTAAAATATTACGAAAAGGAGAACCGGGCAAACTATTTTCTAAGATAGTAATAGCGGCGTTATTGTTTGCGGCATTGTCTAACGTAATAGAAATAATACGATTTTGCAAACCCCAATCATTGAATAATTCTATTAATTTATCGGAAATGTTTTTGCCGGTATGGCGACACTCGAATGGTGACATGTTTAAAAGTTTTTGACATGGATCCCAACCACTCGAGGGTCCATTTCCGTAAATTTTCGGTGGGTAAGAGCACTTACATGTGCTGTGTTTACCTCGTTACCGTCCCCGTAGCACGCTTTTTTATGTCGCGTCAAGTAGCCGGTTCCTTTCTCCCCCAACGCATCGAGGGTTGTATGGCACTTCTTGCACGTGGCGATCTTGACTCGAACACCGTTCTCCACCCGTCGTTCCTCGTAAAAATAATCCCACAGCTTCGCTTTGTTTGGTCGTCCCCACAACAAGGCAAGAGGACTTTCCCTATTAAAAATATAAGGGAGAAAAAAGGTTAACAAAATATGTGTGGAAATCATTAACAAGCTCTTTTTGACGGAACTCCCTGAGGTTCCACGGCCAGATCGACTGGAAAGGATGCTATGATCTCGCTTTAGGCCCAAGCTTTTCTAGACAGGACTCCCCGAGGTTCCCAGGCTAGCTTGGAGGAGATTGCAAAGCAAACCTTATTTAAAAACCAATCTTTCTAAGACACCGTATTCCATTAAGAACTTTATAATAATCACCACACATACAAATTACCATTTTTAATCCCGTTAACTTATTAAATCTCAAGAAAATCGTTTCTGATGTGGAAGATCAGTCGGAACCGCAACCACAGAGCATACTAAGACTTTCAAGATACGTGACAAATTAATTAAATAAACTAAAATAATTAAACTATAATATTTATCGTAAAAAAATTAAACGAAATTAATTAATTAAGATAATATGATTAAATGATTATTAAATCTCAAGAAAATCGTTTCTGATGTGGAAGATCAGTTGGAACCGCAACCACAGAGCATACTAAGACTTTCAAGTGATTATTATTTAATAATTATTAATTTTTTTTTTTCAATTTTTTTTTTAATTATTATTTATTACTTATTAATTATTAATTATTATTTATTATTAAGTACTAACTTATTAATTAATAAAAAAATTAATAATTAATGAAATAAAAAAAGGATTAAAGGTTATTACCCGGTAGAAGGACGTCGACCTCGTCGAGGACGGGCAACGGAGGCTTCACCGCTATCTTGATTGGAAGGTTGAGGAGAACCGCGGTTTTACACCCCGACATTTGAACCACGGATCGAGGGCGGCGTTTGAAAGTCATCGGGATCGGCATCGTCGGGACGTTGAGTTTGGTCGGGATCGGCATCTTCGGGACCTTGAGGTTCGTCGGGATCGGCACCTTCGGGACCTTGAGCTCCGTATTCGGCACCTTCCCGTAACATGAGATTGAAAAAAGGATCGTTATTTCCCCCCTAGATTGAGCCATCGCGTCGACCAACTCTCGGGACACACGTTCGGGATTGGCGTGGTGCTGGGCCACCGCCCGGACTAGACTAGGTCTTAGAGACCGTACTGTATCGTCGGGATAATCTGGATTGGGAGGGGAGGGAAATATTTCTCCGGGTAGCATAACGGGAATGTAGTCGTCGGGACAAGGCTGCGATGTTCCCCCTAGTAGAAATTGGGGTTGCAAATTCCTGGCCGCCCTTCGACCCCCGGAACTACCGCCGCTTCTTCGAGACATAATGAGAGAACTTTAAAAAATTTAGAAAATTGGAAATTTGGAACTTTAGAACTTTGGAACTTTGGAGATTGAGAGTGGAAAAAACTTGGAGAGTTGAGAGAATTTGAGAGAGAGTTGAGAGATTGTTGGTGAGGAAATGAGGGAGGAAGAGGTGATATTTATAGGGTTTGAGGAGAGAGTGGGGTGGGTGAATAATTATTGTGGTGGGTGAAGTGGATGAATAATTGTGAGGAGAAAGTGGGTGAAAAAATATTGAAATTTGAAATTTTAGGGTTGGAATTCGAGTAAAGTGGGTAATAATTGTGGTTGGGGAATAAATTTCGGGTAAAAATTGTGTTATTTTCGCCACCAACAAACACAAATTTTCACTCCTCTCGGATCGATAACGTGGCGTCATCTCAGCCACACGATCAACGACGCGGATCGAGCCCTGACACGTCGCGATTTCACCTGCTCGTCGCGACGACTCGCGATTTTTGCTGCATAGTCGCGATGCATCGCGATTTTCACTGTGAACGTCGCGATGGAGGGCATCGTAAACGGCGACGTCGTATGTGCAGCTCTAATAATAATAGCAAATGATAATTAATTACTATAGATGATATATATCAATTTATAACTTGTATTTGATCTTGTCAAAAATTCAAAATAGTCATAATATCTCCGTGGCGAACTCTGCCCTCCATTTTTTTTTTTGACGTGCTCAGTTTATTGTCACTGCAGCGAGTTTATTTTTTAAGAGAAAAAAACAATGGCTTTTTAA
The DNA here is from genome assembly GCA_954871525.1 of Parietaria judaica. Taxonomy (NCBI): domain Eukaryota; kingdom Viridiplantae; phylum Streptophyta; class Magnoliopsida; order Rosales; family Urticaceae; genus Parietaria; species Parietaria judaica. The sequence goes on along the minus strand of OX940860.1, from coordinate 25,354,939 downwards.
ATCATTGTGCACTTATTATAAAAATTGAAACTCAGTTCACTTTCATTTCATTTTTTTTCTTTTTTCCTTTCTCTTCCTCTAAGTCATCTTTTTCTTTTCTCTTCTTCTTCCTCAATTGTCCACGAATTTGTACATTTCTAGGAATTTTCCCTCACAATCAACACCTTTCTGTTTTCTGAGAATTTGAAAATTTGCAAAAAAAAAAATTCTGATATGAGACCAGGAATTTAAAGTTTTCCCGCATAAAATTCTGATTTTTTTTTAAGATATGAGACTTCCATTCCACAAAAATTTATATTTCAAAATTTTCCCGCAATTTTCTCAAATTAAAATGGTCAAACCGAAACAATGTGAGATTAATAAGCCTGACTTAGTGAAGCCCGTTCAGTGCGCTCTAATCGCCCCATAAAGCTGTAAAGGAAGTTGCTAAACTTGAAGTGCAAGTCGAAGAATTGGTTTTGGTCTTCATATACTTGTTTGAGGGAGAGCTGTCCAATGAGGCGTTTCAAATCTTTCGCGAAAATATCGCGTCCATTAAACTTCACTCGCGAGTAATCCCCAAAATGTGCTGCAAATTCCCCACCGATCGGACAGAATTTTTTTTGCAGCCCAAAACCCGGATCCGGAAAAAAAATCCTAGATAAATCCGGTTCCGGGTTTCTGATTTTTTTTTTAATTTAAATTGTTTTATTTAATGTTTAGTCCCTTATGTTGTTTAGTTGTTCAAATACAACATTTTGGTACTTATTAGATTTAGACCTAAGTTCGGTTTTAAAAAAGAGAAAAGTTTAAATTCTTAAGTTATTTGTGTGTTTGAATATTTATAAACAAACATGAAATAAATAAAAATTAAAGTATAAAACGAAAAATATAAATAAAAATGCGTTTTTATTCAACAAAACAAACTCAAGATCGGATACGGATTTGGATAGGAACGTACAACGGTACAAGTTACAACTTCTACAACCAAAGGTCCAAAGGCAAAGAAAATTTCAAAGGCGTAGTACAACGAGAAAACGAACAACTAAAAAGGAATTACATTTGAATATTAGCAAAGTAATTCGCCATTTCTCTGTCTACCATATCGTTTTCTTGTTGTCGCTGGTTGGCCATAATCCAATCTCTCAAAAGCATAAGGATCTCGACCATTTTTGCCGCCGTTGACTTGCGACGAGGCTCTAACAACCTTCCGGCCAATGAGAACGCCACCTCCGATGATACCGTTGAGACCGGGATTGTGAGAATGTCCCGAGCTAACATGGATAAAACCGGATACTCAGATTGGTTCATGTGCCACCATTTAAGGATGTTGAGGCCTTCATCCGGACACGGTGTTGGAGGAAGGTTGCAGAACCGGGCGTACTCGTCGACGGATCTGCGACGACGACGTCGACCAAGAACACGAGATCCTGAACTTCCGCTTGCTTGTGAACCCGGTGAAGAAGACATAACGCCGCCGCCTTGCCTGGGGGACGTAAGGTTGTAGAATAACCTGTGATTGTACATGTATGGTGAACCGGCCCCGCGCCCGCCCTATATTGAAAAGAAAAAAAATAATATTTACAGTGTTAATAAATTAAAATTTAGAGTAAATTAAGAAATTAAAATTTATAATAAAAAATTACCTAAGTTTGTTGTTGTTGCGGATTCGTTTCATCCATCTGATCTTCAGCCTCGGTAAATCTTCGCTCGTACTCTTGGTGAAGGTCCTTCATCTTTTTATCCGCGTCGAAGAAATTGTTCGTCATGTAGGGCTCCCCCGTCATATTTTGCATCACTTGTAAGACATCCTGTAATTGGGAAATTTTTAGCGTCGGATCAACGATAACCGTGGCGCAATATAAAAACGGGAGCCTTTCAGAACTCCAATAAGTCCGGAACTTTGAAATCATAGGTGTTAGTACATTGCCAAATAAAGGATTTCTTTTTGCAGTTCCAAAATGACACAGAATATCAAAAATAGCGGGCAAAGCTCTTTGAGACGTGGGTGAGTAAACGTGAGTTATATCAATAGTAATTTGATTAAAAAGGTGAAGAAAAACCTTGAATTGGATAACGGTTATCCAATCTTCTGCAGTGATCTCTTCGCGGTCTTCGTGCTCCGGGCTGTTCATCCAGTTTGTAAGAAGCTCCTTGTACGGTATGACAACATCCAACATCATGTAAGTCGAGTTCCAGCGGATCGGCAAATCCGGTTGAAACATTCTAATCCTGTAATTGTTAGCCCTGCAACAATCTTCCCAAGAAACAGTACGCTGCGTAGATGATCGTATATATATAATAACGTTCCTTATTTTGGCAATACTTTCGGAAATAACACTCATACCGGATTGAACAATCAAGTTAATAATATGACATGCACACATTTGATGAAAATGACTATCCCTGAGATTGGTCAAACTTTCCTTCATTATTTCCACGGCACCGGCATGCGCACTATCGTTATCCAACGTAATAGAAACAACTCTATCCTTAAGGTTCCAATCCGAAAAAAACCTCTATGATAGCCTCGGCTAGGTTCACTGATGTATGTCTAACCCTCATCGGCTTAAAGCCTATAATGCGCTTTTCCATATTCCAGTGACCGTTAATAAAATGAGCTACGACGGTAATATAATCATCATTAGCATGGCCTTTCCAATAATCCAACGTTAAAGAAAATTTGTAAGAAGATTTTTGGAACATTTCCTGTAAATCGGCCCTTTGCTTTTCATAAAATTTTAGAATGGTTTCATGGTTTATATAATACGTGATTTCCCTATAGTTTATCGGCGCCAACTTCATCATCATTTTATTAAAACCTTCGCCATCGAGCGCCGATAAAGGCATACCATCACGTATAACCCACTCAGCTATAGCTTCCCTATAAATTTCATCGGATAGGCGACTTACCTCTTTCTCCCGCTGTTTCTTTTTGCATACTTCGGCGTGCTTTACTAGACCGGAGTTACCGTGGTTCTTCGGATGGGCGGGAAATTCTCTTTTGCAGTGGACGCAAATTCCGAACCTATCTTCCAAACCGGTGGAGTGGTTGTATCTATACTTGGCCCGGAAGTCGTTCTGCCACACTTGACCCGTTAATTTCTTTCGCTTCCTCGCCGGCGGATGCGGGGCCCGACCGCTGCCGCCCGGAGCCTCCTCCTCCTAGGCGTCATCGCCTTTATTCGGGGTCCTCCGCATCGTCGTCCACATCATCGTCGCCATCGGGGTCGAGGTCGACGTCGTTGGATTAATTTCTCGACCTCGTTTCCTAAAAAAAACAATGGAATATTAATATCAATTTAATCATATTAATTTAACAAAGGTTAAATATTAATATTAATCATATTAATTCAATTAAATTTCATATAGTTAATTAAAAAAGTTAACAAAATTAAAAATGGTATTTTTTATGTGTGAAAATAATTATCAAGCTCTTTTAGACGGAACTCCATGAGGTTCCAAGGCCAGATCGACTGGAAAGGATGCTATGATCTCACTTTAGGCCCAAGCTTTTCTAGACAGAACTCCCCGAGGTTCCCAGGCTAGCTTGGAGGAGATTGCAAAGCAAACCTTATTTAAAAACCAATCTTTCTAAGACACCATAATCAAATAAGAACTTTATAATTATCACCACATATACAAATTACCTTTTTTAACATTTTTAACTTATTTAAGTAACTATTTAAAGTTTAATTAAACTAATATGATTAGTTGATTATTTAAAAGATTAATTAAACTAATATGATTAATTGATTATTTAAAAGATTAATTAACTAAAAAATTAAAAGTAACAATTTATTAAACTAACATGGTTAAACTAATAGTAATATGATTATAAATTATATAATTAATTAAACTAACAATTAAAAGTAACAATTTATTAAACTAATATGGTTAAACTAATATGATTATAAATTATTTAATAAATTAAACTAATATGATTATTAAACTAACATGATTATTTATTATTTATCACAAAAACTAATATGAGAATTAAACTATAATTAAACTAATATGATTATTTATTAAACTAATATGAGTATTTATTATTTATCACAAAAATTAACATTTAATTTATTATCTAACAAACCAATGTAGCAATTTAAAATATAATAAAAGTATGAAACTACTTAAATTAAACTCGACTTTTACCTCGGTTTCGGGGGGAACATATTGTTGTGTCGAGTGATGTTGGTATTGTTCTTGGTATTGTTGCTCGTTGCTAAGGCTTTGCCATTCCGGAATATTTGTACCTTGATAATTGAGTAAGTTAGTAAAACCACCGCCGTGACCTTGAGAAATTAGTAATTGTTGGTTCGGCCCGACGCCACAGGTACCATATTGACCATGAACCAGTAACGGATGGCTAGAAGAACCGGGAACATTGTGTTGATTCATAACTCCGACATTATAATTACGTTGACTAAAAGCCGTCCTGCTATTAATCGACCGCGGCGACGGAATAGTGGACCGTCCTTTTCCTCGGACTTCGGGACGTCCTCGAGAACGGTTGTTGCCACTCGACATATTAACGACAAATTAAACTAATAATAACGCTTAATAAAACTAGATTAAACTAAATAACACTAATAATAATAACAACAACTAATAATAAACTAAAATACTAATAATAACAACTAAATAAACTAAATTAATAACAACTAAAATACCTAAACAATATATTAAACTAAAAATATAGAGAGTATTTATATAATTATAAAGTAGCTAAACTATAGACTAAAATCGGAAATATGAGAGTATGAGGGAATTAGAGATGAAGAGAAGAAGATGTGTGAAAAAAATGAGGTTGAAGTGGGGTATTTATAGGGGAAAATGTGTAGGAATTCGAGTAAAGTGGTGTTTTCGAGGTCTAACGGCTATTTTCAGGGACCTGACAGCAATTTCGACCGTTGCACCCAACGACTCTATTTTTGCGCCACGTGTCCAGCTACTTTTGCCGCCCCCAATGGCTCAGATTAAAGAGCCGTTGGTTTTTTTTTTAAATACCCGGAACCAGAATTATCATGTTCCTTGTTATACCGGACCCGGATAGATCCGGGTTTGAGTTTTTTTTTTATATAAAAAAAACGTGATCCGGATTTTAATCCGGTTACGACATTTTTGGGATTACTCGCGAGTTGACAAAACGCATGACTGGCGAACAATAGTCCAGTAGAGCTCGTGAATGTTGGGTTCGCGATAAACTCGCCTCACAATTTCCAATATTGCGTAACCTTATCACTTATCAATTTCTTCGTATTGCATAACTAATCCTAGTGACGTGATTCTAATTTTTTTAAATATCACATTCAAAGCCTAACAATTTTCAAGTCAATCTCACAATTTTAACCCAACTAAGTTTGGCGCCTCGCAGCTTTACGCGCACAATTTTTATAATTTTTTACCCTAATTTATTATTTCCAACCCAACTGGGAAATTATATTTCTAATTTACCATTAGTTCTAAACATTAATCTATTTACTGAGATTATTAGAATTCCGAGTTTGCATTATACTGACGCTTTAAACAAATTTGTAGATAATCTGATGTAAAGTGTGAAGATAAACTTGACTAATTGGTAAGAGGAATATTTAGGATAATTTTATTATCTTTAATTATTCAAAAGATATTGAAATATTTTAGGGTTATTTATTTATCTTTAGCGAAATATATTATCTTAAGTCCTAATCTAATTAGGAACTAGTATTTCCTATTTATGGAGCATAGTCACATGATTTAATTAACTCCAGTAATTTTGCTTGGGCAATTATCGAGAGAAGTTTTCTTTATTCCCTCTCCACTTTATTCCCTTGCTATCATTATTATCCAACTTATTATGATGTCATGTTTATTCCATAAACCTAAACCATAATTCCCCTTGTGTATTTCATTTCCTCTTTGCTCTAGGGTTTTCTTTATAAATATTAAGCTTATGATGATATAATTTTCAGTTTTGAATAATCAATTAAAGAAATTGAAACCTTTTTGTATTTTTTTTTTTTCAATTTAAAGTTCTCGACAGAATACGATTTTGATACCTCTAATCCATGCATCAAATCAACGATTTTAATTTGACTATCTCAATATTGTTATCTATTATTTCAATTTTCATTATAATTTTGTCGCCACATTAATCAGTATTGAGAGGTTCCCCTCATCACTATTATTAGCCTATCACCTACCGGTAACTACAGCATCAATGTTTATGTGAATGTCGCAGCATTATTTGATAAAAAAATAGACCACATGTTTGCCCTTCATAGCAAGATAAACTTCAATAATAACGATTTTCAAAGTGGTTTCGGCGTGCTGTGATAATTGCAATGATTATTACTATACATGATACTATGATAATATCAATTTATTACATATGACCTTGTCAAAATAGTCACAAGTTTTTTTGTGGCAAATTGACCTCCTAGTATTTTTGAGCTGCTCAGGAATTGAACGATCCTAGCAAGTTTATTGAACTCGTAGTATTTTTGAGCGCTTTAAAATGGGAATCAACAAAATTCCTTATATTGCAATCAAAATGTAGCGTGCGATACGGATTTTTACCACCAATAATCATTTATCACAGTTCAAGGATTTAACTGTGATAAATGAATTTTTTTAATATATAATGGTTACTATAAATCCTAAAATATCCACCATTTTTTATCTTAAGGAAAATGTGTTTTTTAGAGGTGATCTATTTGCGAAGTGGCTTAACTTTACGCCCTATAGTATTATAATGAATTGGTTTTCTAGTAAACAAAAAGAGACCGCACAATGAATTTATCCTATAAATTTAGTGTTGAACATTTTTTTTTACTGAGATCTCATTGAAATTCCGGAGTTTGCATTATACTGACTTTTTAAGTAAATTAATAGACAATGTGATGTAAAAAGTGGCTATAAATAGAAATCAAAACTCTAATACCCAAATCACTCACTTCGGAACATTCATTGAGAATAGAAAAATGAAGCTTATTATAAATGCTGCTCTTTTGATCTTCTTTTCTGCCACTGTCTTGGTTGCGATTGCGTCGGCCGAACGATGCGGGCGGAACTTCAACAATAGCACGTGCTCAGATTACACTTGCTGCAGCAAGTATGGCTACTGTGGTCTGACGGTGGGTCACTGCAGCGACGAGCAAGGCTGCCAGAGCATGTGCTGGAGCCAGGAGAGGGTCGACTTTAAGTGCGGCCCCGAAGTCGGCAACCCACCGTGTGGGCGGAACCACTGCTGCGTCTTACTCAGTTTTTTCTCCTTTGGCCCCCGGTGCTTGTCGCAACATTGCGATAACCCCAAATATTGCAAATATCGCTGCAACCTAGCTAACAGCACCGTGAACAGCATTGCCGACATTGTCAGCAAGTCGCTCTTCAACGAGATGTTCAAGCACCGTAACGAATGCCCCAGCACCCATTTCTACTCCTACCGTGCCTTCCTTGCCGCCGCCGAGGCTTTCCCGGCGTTTGGGACCGTCGGGGATGTCGCCACGCGTAAGAGGGAGATCGCCGCTTTCCTTGGCCAAATCTCTCAGGCAACCACAGGTAGGCCTAATGTGTTTCGGGTTCCCATAAAAGGATTCACGCCAATTATATATAGTTTTCATTGTAGTACTTATCATATGGAAGTAAAATAAAAAATAAAGGTTGGCATTCAAGATTAAGAATTGCTTTTTTGGCTGAAGAAAGCCCTCTAAACTTGAAAATTTGGCTGGAAATTTTAATTTTAAATTAAATTGATTTTTAATTGATTTACATTTATAATTATTATTTTTAAATACTAATTTACATATTTTATGAAATACACATTTTTGGTATATTTGTAACCTAATTTTTTATACCCACAAAATTGGACCATCAAGTGGTGTACGGTTTCTAGAACTCTTTAAAACACAAGGCACTCAGTTTATCTTTGCATGCTACACCTACACAGTAAGAGTGTTTTTATATATGAAGGTGAAGGTGAAGGTGAAGGCAAAGGGTCCGGCTTAGTGGACCGTGATTATACATGGGGACTTTGCCACATTACCACTATCAAGAAGGAACTCACTAGGTCTGACTTTTGCACATCCCTTGGACTAACTCACTCAGTTAGTATCTCGTTTATTAAATTCTTAAATTACAAGACAATCGTTTCTTAGAACAAAATAAATTTATAACTTGAAATAATCCTGTTTGGTTCATAATCTAATTTTCAGAAACCACAACTACGGACTAACTGATAAAACTCTTGGATTGGATTTGATAAACCATCCTGAATTGGTGGCAACGGCAACGGACGCAATCGTTTCATTTAAGACAGCCATTTGGTTCTGGATGACACGTCATGACAACAAGCCTTCATGCCATGACATTGTTATTAAAGCTAATTCTGACCCAGCTACACTCCCAACTGGTTATCTTATTGGAAAAATGATCAAAGACACTTTCAGACATCAAAGTGTTGTTACTACCAGCGTTAGCTATTACAAGAGGTATTGTGATTTGCTCGGTGTTAGCTACGGAGTCGACACAAAATACTGGTACGAAGAGGCCCCTGAAACTTCGAACTTCGCCGGAATCCGTATGGTTGCTTAGTAAATGAAGTTTGGAACTCAAGGTCGACCCTAATAAGGCGGCTATAAGTTAAATAGAATAAATGGAAAAGGAATTAAGTTGTTGGCTCTTTCCTATGTGTGATGTTAGAGTTAATTTGCTTCCTTCTGATGTCCTTTACTATATTATCTTCAAACCTAAGTATTTCCAAACCTTGTATCGACCTTATTGTTGTTGTGTTTTTATGTGCAAGAATTAATAGAGCCACTTTTATTTTGAATTAAAGTATTTCATTCTTGAATATTAATTTAAGCTATTGCGGTTGCAACTGAAATAAGTATTAAATTCTTAAACTATAAGAAAAAACCGTTGGTCACAACATAGATTTGTAAACTTGAAATAAAAATGAAGTTTGGTTCTTAATCAAATTTTAGAATAAAAAATTATAATCTCATCGGTAAAGCTCTTGGATTGGATTTGATAAACAATCTTGAATCAGTGGCAACATGCATGCATGTGGTTCTGGATAACTCGTCATGACGACAAGCGTTCATGTCATTACCTTATTATTAAAGCTAACTCCGACATAACTAGATTCCCTCGATCTGGCGATGTTATTAGAAAAAATGATCAAAGGCTCTTTAGGGTATCCAAGTGTCGTTACTACTAGCATTGGCTTCTACAATAGGTATTGTGATTTGCTCGGTGTGAGTTACGGAGTTGATACGAAATACTGGTAAGATGAGCTCTCAGAAATCTCGGTCTCCGTCGGTATCCGACGAATGACCGTCTGATAAAAGAATTTTAGTGCTTATATTTGTGGAGACTCTTGTGTAAATATTTTGTTCCACTTTGATATCAACTTCAAAAAGCAGTTAAAAGTACAATTTTTTTTTAATATGATATATCTTCAACTTGGCGTAAGAGTCATTTTCATTTTGCGCTATCATAGGCCTCCTCTAAGTTATTATTGGTTTAATTTTATATATATCTGCATATAAAAAATCTTTTGATATATTTGCATGTATCTCAAATGTCCAAAAACAGTTATATAGACTCATTGCCTACTAAAATTAATGGCGATTATTTCATTGTGAAGGGACTCATACGGCATGTTCAACATTTATTCTTGTAAAGAGAGTTTCACATATCATTTTCACTTTACTTGAATAATTTTCTCTAAGCAATCGGTTAGTTTTAATTTTTTTCCTTTTATTTTCATTACTATTTATATCTTTTTCTTTATGTTGTTTAGCGAATTATACCGTTTCAGGGTTAATCTATATGTCATTTTTTCTTAGGGTCTTTGGATATAGACATATAGTTCTATATAAACATCATGTATAGACATGTACGAGGGAGCATTCGAAAACTTAAGAAATTGAATAAAACTTTGAATTTCTACAAACAGAGGTTAATGACAGCAAAAGAGAGGCTTGAGTTTAGCATGTCCAACCTTGTTTGAGTATTCACTCTCTTTTGCTAAATGATTGACGCGAGTGGACCCAATAAATTTACAAAGCAACTTTAATACATTAAATTTTTTTTGGATATAAATATGTAATGTGATATATCTTCAACTTGGCTCTGTCATGGGGCTCCTCTCTAAGTTATTATTGTGTTAAAACAATTTTTTTTATTTTATTTTGACTGAGATCATTGAAATTCCTGAGTTTCCATGAAGTGGCTATATATGGAAATCCAAACTCTTCAAATAAATCACACCTCTCTCACTTAGGAACATTCCTTGAGAATAGAAAAATGAAGCTTATTATAAGTGCTGCTCTTTTGATCTTCTTTTCTGCCACTGTCTTCGCTGCGATTGCGTCGGCGGAACGTTTCAACAAGTTTGGCCACGTGCTCCGATTACACTTGCTGCAGCAAGTTTGGCCACTGTGGTATCAAGGAGGCTTACTGCAGCGCTGAAAAAGGCTGCCAGAGCATGTGCTGGAACCAGGAGAGGGCCGACAAAAGGTGCGGCCCCAAGTTCGACAACCCGCCGTGTGGTCGGAACAGATGCTGCGTCCATTTCACTTTTTTCTCCTTTGGCGCCCGGTGCTTGGACACCGGCGCCAAAAGCCCAAATACTGCCTGTACCGCTGCAAGCTAGAGAACAGCACCGTGAACAGCATCGCCAACGTCGTCAGCAAGTCGCTCTTCAACGAGATTTTCAAGCACCGTAACGACTGCCCCAGCACCAATTTCTACTCCTACTGCCTTCCTTGCCGCCGCCGATGCTTTCCCGGCATTTGGGACCATCGGGGATGTCGCCACGCGTAAGAGGGAGATCGCCGCTTTCCTTGGCCAAATCTCTCAGGCAACCACAGGTAGGCCTAATAGTCCCCCGGCTGTCGGAATTGGCTGCAGAAAAGCGTCTAAAATTCACAATTTTGCTGGAAACATTAATTATTATTTAAGTTATTATTGAAATATTTATAATTAGTATTTTTTAATATTTATTATATATTTTATGAAATACATATTTTTGGTATACCTGTAACCTAGTACCCACAAAACTGGACCATGAAGCGGTGTACGGTACCCGAAGGTTTTATAAACCATGTTAAAACAAAGTAGTAGTGTTTTCTTGGTGAAGGTGAACGGTCCGGCACAATGGACCCCTATGCATGGGGACTCTGCCACATTGACACCGTCACGGCTGATCTTACCGAGGCTAACTTCTGCGCATCCCTTGATTGGCCATGCGCATCGGGAAAGCTATACAACCCCCGTGGAGCAATCCAACTCGCTCAGTTAGTATCTCTTTTATTAAATTTTACAACTATATACAAGACAAATCGTTGATTGCACCAAAATAATTTGAGCTTGAAATAAAAATAGTGATTGGTTCTAAATTTAATTTTTCAGAAACCACAACTATGGTCTCGCTGGGAAAGCTCTTGGCTTGGATTTGATGAACAAACCTGAATTGGTGGCAACAGACAATCGTATCATTCAAGACAGCTATGTGGTTTTGGATGACAAGTCACGAGGACAAGCCTTCATGTCATGACATTGTTATCTTGGTACGACGAGAACTCTGAAACCTCGGACTTTGCCGGCATTCGAATGATTGCTAGTAAATGAAATTTGGCACTTAAAGGACCTTAATGTTGGATCCCAATTCACGGATCTGCAAAGAACACGAATAACACCAAAAGAAATCGAACCAAAAATAAAGGACACAAACTTTTGGGAGAAGAAATTCTCTTGATTAATAATCGAAGGCAATACAAGAAGATAAACTCAAAATTCTAATGGACTCTACACTACACAATCGACACTTTACAATGTGTACATGCTAGGTTTATATAGCCTCTTGTAGACGGAAACCCTAGCTAACAGAATCGCACAAAATCAGGAAACTACCCTAAATAATCCTATCAAATCTTTGACTTGATCTTTGCTTGTTCCTCAAGCTACGCGTCTTCCTTTCTGGGTAGAGTTTCCTTTTCCTGCCCGGACAGTCTCTCTGTCCCCGAGCTGACCTGCTCGTATGCCCCGGGCTGAGCTTGCCTTCTATCCGGACACTCTGCTCGTGTTCACCCGAGCTGGGCTGAACGACTGTCCGTCTTCTGTTCTGGTCGGTACCCGGGCTGACTCCTCGCAAGTGTTTCTGCCCGTCCTGGGTTCTGGTCGTCACCCGGACTAAGTCAAGCTTAAGCTCACATTCTCCCCCGTAAGCTTGACTTGCTTCCACTCTATTCACTCCGAGCAGCTCTCTCATCTCTTCGAACTTGACTCTCCCTAGAGCCTTAGTAAGAATGTCTACCCGTTGCTCCCTCGTGTTGACGAATTCCACGATGATCTCTCGCTTCTCCACACACTCACGAAAGTAGTGAAACTTCGTGTCAATGTGTTTGCTCCGTCCATGGAACACTGGATTCTTCATCAACGCAATTGCAGACTTGTTGTCCACGTAGAGAGTAGCTGGTCTCTGCTCGGATCCGGTCACTTCACTAAGTAGCCCCTTCAACCACATAGCTTGACATGCTGCTGCGGTTGCCGCCATGAACTCTGCTTCGCACGAGGATAGAGCTACTGTCTGCTGCTTTTGAGACTGCCAGGTGATCAGGTTTCCGTTGAGGTAGAACGACATCCCTCCGGTACTCTTCCTGTCATCGATATCACCGGCCAGATCACTGTCCGTAAAGCCGACTAGTACTTCTGCTCCACTTCCTCGGTTGTACTGGATCCCGTAGTTCGTCGTGCCCTTCACGTAACGCAAGATGTGCTTCACCGCCTGCTGGTGTGCACTCGTGGGCTTCTCCATGTATCGACTGACTATCCCGACTGCGTGTGAAATGTCTGGTCGGGTGTGGGTGAGATACCTCAGGCACCCGATCACGCGTCTGTACTCCGTGGGATCCACTCTTCTCCCTTCAGCATCCTTCCCGAGCTGCAGCTTCGCCTCCATTGGGTATCTGCTCGAGTTACAGTCCGCCATCTCGAACTGTTTAAGGATCTTCTTCGCGTAGGCCGACTGCTTCAGCGTAATGCAGTCCTTCTTCTGTTCCACCTCGAGACCGAGGTAGTACGTAAGTAATCCGAGGTCACTCATCTCGAATTCGGCCATCATCTGCTGCTTGAATCCATCTACGCCTCCTGCGCTGGATCCTGTGACGATCAGGTCGTCCACATACACTCCCACGATCAGAGTTTCCTGCCCGGAACTCCTGGTGTAGACTGCCTGCTCGCTCAAGCACTTTGTGAATCCAAGGTTCTTCAAGCTCTTGTCAAGGCGGATATTCCACGCTCTTGGTGCTTGTTTTAACCCGTATAAGGCCTTGGATAGCTTGTACACCTTCTGCTCCTTGGCCGTGACGCCGAACCCCTCTGGTTGCTTGACGTACACTTCTTCTTCGAGGTCACCGTTTAGGAATGCCGATTTGACATCCAGATGGTGAATTTCCCAACCTCGATGAGCTGCTAGGGCTAGGATGAGTCTGATCGTGTCCAGTCTTGCTACTGGAGCAAAGACTTCCTCAAAGTCTATGCCTTTCCTCTGCACGTAGCCTTTAGCTACCAGCCTTGCCTTATGCTTAAGGACATTCCCCTCAGTGTCCTTCTTCAGCTTAAACACCCACTTCAGGCCGATGGGATTGTGATCTTTGGGCAGGTCGGTAAGCTCCCATGTCCTGTTCTTCTCAATGGACTCCATCTCCTTCTTCATTGCTTCCTGCCACTCCTGCTCGGCTGCTGCCTCCTGGAAGCTGGCTGGTTCTTCTGCACACAACAAAGAAAGTTCCTCCAGGCTCATCTCCACTTCTTGAGTCTGATCGTAGACGTCTGCTAGAGGTCGGAATCCTCTTGGGCCGTCTTTTATGGAGGAATCTCCCGAGCTGGACGGGCTGGTCCTGCTCGGACTTGGTGTCCGTGGTGTGTCCGGGCTATTCTCTCCCGGGCTGGGTTCTCTCGTCTCTGGCAAGATTGTTTCCGAGCTGGGTGTTCCGGGCTGCTCTTGCTCGGCAACATCCTGGTCGTCTTCGACAATGAACTCCACTGAGTTCTGCTCGGGTTCTCCATTCTCGTCGCGCCAATCCCACTTCATCTCCTCTTCGAACACAGCATCTCTGCTCACTTGGAGTCTGCCGCGTCGTGGATCGTAGAGTCTGTGTGCCTTGCTTCCTTCTTCAACGCCAAGGTACACCATCTTCTGACTCCTGTCATCCAACTTCTTGAGATGTGGCCCCGCAATCTTCACGTGTGCGGTGCACCCGAACACTTTCAAGTGTTCTAAGTGGGGTTTCTTCCCTTTCCACGCCTGGTAGGGGGTACGCTCTCCTAGCGCTTTGGTCGGCAAACGATTGAGCAGGTAGACCGCATGTCTTACTGCTTCTGCCCAAAATCGGGCTGGAACTTGCATGCTCTTGAGCAAGCTCCTCGCTGTGTTCATCACAGTTCGGTTTCGCCTTTCCACTACGCCATTCTGCTGGGGCGTGTGGGGTGCAGACAGGTGACGTTGAACTCCTTCCTGGTCGCAGAACTCTCCGAACTGCTGGGAAGTGAATTCTCCTCCTCGGTCTGTACGCAAGACCTTTAACCTGTGCACCGAGCCATTCTCCACGATCTTCTTGAACTTCTTGAAGACCTCAAAGGCTCCGCTCTTTTCCTTAAGCATATAAACCCACATCCAGCGACTGTAATCATCAACAAGTAAAATAAAATACTTGTTACCTGCCAAAGTTGCTGGGGTGACTGGACCACATAGGTCTGCATGCACCAACTGTAGGGGTCTCTCTGCTCGGAATTTGGTCTTGATCGGAAACGGTATCCTCGCCTGCTTCGCGATCATGCAGCACTCACATAGCTGGTCGGGGTGTTCTATCTTGGGAACCCCAAAGGCCATCTTCTTCTCGCCCATCATCTTGAGCGCGTGAAAATTCACGTGTCCGAGCCGTGCGTGCCATAGCCAAGCCGGGTCTGCCATCGATGCCATAAGACAGACGGGCTGGCATGTCTTCAGGAGAATCTTGTAGAGTCTGTTGGGTGTTCGCTCCACCTTCATCAACAGCTCTCCTTCCTTGGTCCACATCTTCAGGTAGAACCCTTGCAGCAACACCGTATTCCCGATCTCAGTCATCTGCCCTAGACTGATGATGTTGCTCTTCAACTTCGGGATGAAATACACCTGGGTCATCAGACGCTGGTCGCCATTCTTGCACTCGAACAGGATCGACCCTCTGCCTCTGATCTCTACGACTGATCCGTCGCCGAATTTCACGCTGCCCGTGATCTTCTCATCGAGCTCTTCAAACTTAGCTCGGTCCCCAGTCATGTGGTTGCTAGCTCCGTTGTCTAAGTACCATACGTCGGTACTGACCTTCTTCTCTCCGTCTACGAGGAGGTTTGCAATAACCTTATCCTCGATGAGGAAAACCTTCTCGCTGGTCTCCTCCGGACAGGTCTGCTCGGCCTCTGGGCTGATCGGCACACTGATCACTTCTGCCCGGGCCTTGGCGTCACACTCGCCATTCTGTTCGTCCAGGTGCATTTCCTGCTCGGCAAACAACAATGCCGGCTGTCCGTCTTCTGTTCTGGTCGGTACCCGGGCTGACTCCTCGCAAGTGTTTCTGCCCGTCCTGGGTTCTAGTCGTCACCCAGACTAAGTCAAGCTTAAGCTCACACTTAACGTGACGACTCTAGTTAAATAGAATAAAAGGAAATGGAAGTAAGGTGTTAGCTTTTTCCTATATGTGATGTTAGAGCTAATTTGCTTCCTATTATGGCATGTACTTCTATTTTCAAACCTAAGCATATAGTGTGAACCTTGTATTGACCTTATTGGTGTTGTGTTTTATGTGAGTGAATTTAAAATAAATGAGCCACTTTTATTATGAAATAAGTATTTCATATTCTTGACACGTAATTTAAGAAATTGTGTAAAATACTTTATTCAATTTTACAAGATCACAAAAATAAATATATCATATTAAATTCAAACTTTAATGTGTATATATAATAAATAAATAAATAAATAAATAACAGTTTCTGTGCAGCGGCCTGCACTACGTTTATAGTATGTAGCAATTAATTTATGAACGAGATACTTTGTTTGAGTTGTTAAATAAGTAATCTGCTTTTTGGTCAACTTGGCTTGAGCATTCACTCTCTATTGTTGTCATTTGGGCTCCTCTATAGTTATTTCTCAAACACTACCTGGAATTTATAGCCATGTATTATCAACAATAATTCTCGGTCCTTTTGCGAAGGCCTCACATTATAATTATTTGTCCTTAACCCATAGCTTTCTATATGCACGTCACGTTGTATTTTTTTATCATTTAAATATTACAAAAAGAGTAAGGAAAATTATTATTATCAATTCTAAATGAAGGACGTGAGTCAACCCAAGAAATTTATTAAAAGAGTTCGAGAAATCAATCTATATTTGTGGAGACTCTTATGCAAATACTTTACCCCACTAGAAAGATCACGATTTGTATGACATCTAATATATGTTTCACAAAGCAGCTTTAGAAAATTATATTTAAAAAATGATTTTTTTTTGTCATGTAATATTTATCTTCAACTTGGCGTAAGAGTCATTTTCATTTTTCTGTTTATACATTTGCATGTATAATGTTTTTAATATGTCTTCAATCAGTTGGAGTTTATATCCATATAGATATACAAGTGATTAGTCAGTTTTATATCGATAAATCGAGCACTTTCACTTAGCGTTTTGTTTATCCAAGAGCCATTTAATGTGTTTCTTTTAGTGTTTTTGTTTGTTTTGGGAGTTACATGAGTGGATTGTGATTTGATTGAAGATCGAGATGAATGGAGCCATTTGGACGAAGTTTTACATGCCCGAAAATCCGAAATTGAGAATACCAGGCAACAGCTTGGTGCCGCGGCACAGATATTCGGTGCCCCAGCAAGAAGTTCAGAATTCACGCGGTGCCCCAGCACAGCATTTCCGGTGCCCCAGCACCACTGTTTCGCGAATTAGGTTTTTTTAGCCTAATCTTAACCTAATGAGGAGGCTATATAAGGGAATCATAAAGAGAAATTAAGGGACGAATTTTGGGAGAGAAAAACATCACAAGAGGCTAGGAAACGCGAAGAACACCATTGGAGATCGGGTTTTGCGAAGAAGAACGGTGGAGACGAAGAGCTTCAGAGATTCTCTCCATTAGTATCATCTTCTTTTGATGAATTTATTTCTCCATAATGTTTCTCTTTGTGATTTGTTTATGCTCTAGATTCATCATGAGCTAAACCGTTCATAGGATTGCAATCGGAACTCACATGTAGCTTGATTTGGATGATCGTTTCTTTGATTAATGACAATTGCTTAAGTTTGTTTATTCTATCCTTTGCTTATTGCTTTTGATTGCTTGATCACCAATTAAATTGATTTGGTAAACCTTAGGATTTTTGGGAAAAGGAAATTTGTGTTTAGACGTAGATAGAATAACATATGATCTATGATGGAAGTCTTGAGTTTATGTAGGATAGGAATATACCTATGTAACATGTGTAACCCGTTAAGAACACATGCTTAATGAATCGTTCGTAATTTAATTCACATAGGAATATAGTGAGTTAGTTAGGAAAGATAACTCGAATTGAATATCGGAAGAGTTCTTTTCGATGCATTAGGGGTCTTGGTTAACAACTTGTAGCAATTTAACGATCAAAGGAATGGTATGAAGTATCAAGTGAAGTGTGAGGAATGATTGTGATCCTATATTTCTCTATTTGTCCAAAGCTTTCAATTTTAGTTTTTATTTTCCATTAGTTATTTACTTGATCATATTTCAATTTTATTTGTTTAGATAAAATTAAGGTGACATAAAACTAGTAATTAGCAAAATTAATGGTAACAATTCTCTGTGGATCGACTTTTCTTATCATTATATTACTTGTTTTCGATACGTATACTTGCGTAGAAAATTCACAAAAACAAGTCACCTACTAAAATTAATGGCGATATTTTGTTGTGAGGTACTCATACGGATCACATTATCAACATTTATCATTTTGAAGAGGGTCTCACATTTTATTTGCACTTTACTCGACGAATTTTCTCTAGACAATTGGATAGTCGTAATATTTTTGTCGTTTTATATTCATTACCTACCTTTTGTAAATTCTTATGCGTTTCAGGGTTAAACTATGTCATTTTTTTATGAGGGTCTTTGGATATACTATATAAACATCACGTATAGACTTGTACGTTAGTACGACGGAGTATTAGAAAAATAGAGAAATTGAATGGAGCTCGAGTTGATGCTCGAAACAAGTAATCAACAATTTTTTGAAGCCGGGTTCTAGTCTCTGTGCGCAAATTAACCTTGTCTCGTATCAACTAGCTTAGCTCCGGTTACTGTTTTTCGTACTTAAAAAATTTGTGGCAAATATATCCAAATTTATCGTTATTGCCGGGTCAATATACCTTATCCACTTTTTCGTTAGTTTTTTTTTACTACATTCCGTCAGTGATAACCTCAAAAATAAATAAAACAAAAAAACTAAAACGATAACATCAAAATAAATCTTTATGTGTATACAAATTCTTGGAACATCAACAACGCAAATTCTTATTTTTCTTCTCGCTTTCTCTTTCAAATTCTCAGTTCATTACCTGAATAACATCACTATTTGCGTTGTTGACGCCATTATTGACGGAAATAGTAAAAAAAAATTATGAAAAAATGGATAAACTCTACTGATCCACCAAAAAAATAAACTTGGGTACTTTTGTTTTTTAAATTAACTCTTTGCTGCTACATTTTCAAATAACTTGAATACTGTTGTCGTTAATAACATTTTTCCATATGTCAAGGCGTTATTTTCCGTGATTGTTGCTGAGACATCAATGCAATTAAATCCTTTGCGAATTTCCCACAAATTTGTGTTCTTTTTCATTTGATGCCCTAAATCTAGAATTTATGTCTTGAATATACGTGTTAAAGAAGTACGTGTGTAAACCAACAATCAATATTTGAGGCAATATTCTTCTATTGTATTTTATGAGCGAATCATGCTAAAAGAATTATTTATTTGATTTGTCATTTCGGTGAAATCCAATTGCTAATTTTGCGATTATATTTTTGAATTGTGACGTCGGTGAATTCCCAGCTGATGGCGAGCTTTCGCAGATACTCTAGAGGTGAGAACCGACACAATCGAGCTTGTTGTAACCGGACAAACTTTTCCATTACACTAATATTCATATTACATTGTTTATATTTCATATGGTAAAAATAATTATTACTAAAATATAAAATTGAAAAGTTATAAATCTACCTCTTAACTTCAAAATAATAGTTTGATCATTTTCTTATAAGTTATGGCAACAATATAAAAATTATAACATGAATTAAAGTTAATTAAAAACTTATTTTATTGAAAACTTTTTTCCAAAAAAAAGAAAGTAAAAGAATAAAGTATTTAATACTTTCGCGGCCGTTAACTCTTAAGAAAATGATGAAATGCACAGATCAATAGAAGCAAGACATCAAGTGGACTCGCCATTGATATGGCACTCTTGAAACAATTTCACTAGCAGATAGTTCAATTCTTTATCTTCATGGCTAATAATTTTAAAAAAATAAATACTAAATGAATAAACATTGATCACAATATTCATCTAGTCTACTAAGTCGCACAAGTGTCACTCTGGTTAGCTCCTTAATGGCAATTAATTGTTTTGCCTTATCTTTACAATGTGACATGTGTGGTATATATGTAACTGTCTATCAAAAAAGAAATATAAATTAAAGAAAACCACACATGCATCTTGCTCTAGCAATGTAAGTCGCTTCGCTTACCTACTAAAAACGGCAGTATTTGAATTGAAATCCATAGGGATCATATCGTCATCGAATTCAAAAATAGCCACATAAAAAATTAAAATATATGACAAATCACGTCATATATATTGAGATAATAGTAAATGTCTCTACCTGTCTCGGTGTTACCATCTGTGATCTTTATACAATTCTATATGATTCCCTATATAATATATATATATATAATAAGACCATCTCCACCCGAATTCCCCATTGTCTATTCTAATTTACAGTAAATGTCACATCAAACACTACTTCATCTCCACCTAAATTCTATTTTTAACACCAAATGAAATATTCTTTTTATATTAATTCCTCTCTTATTTATCTTCATACCCTTATATTTATTTACAACTTTAGAATTATACCACTCATTCATAATTGTAATAATAAACAAATATTCTATAAATTAATTTAGAATACGAGTACGCATATTAACGTTTTTTTTTTCGTCTTTCTGTTTTTTCATTACTTGATTTTTTTATTTCATTAGAAATTACACTTAACAGCAATGGATTTAAATGCTTTAGCATTTTAAATTATTGAAAATAATGAATTTAAATAAAATAAACATTTAAACTAATTTATATAAATATTTGTTAGATCAAATATTAAATAATTTTTTAAAATATAATCAATTGTATAAATAAAGAACTCTTAAAGGATTAAAAGAAGAATAAAGAAAATAAATAGAGGGATGAATAGTGTAACGCTAAATCTGAGGAAACACTATTCATAAAACACATCTCACTCCATAATGGAGTCAGATATGCAGTTCGGGTAGAGCTCCACCAAACACCATTATGAAGAAATAAGGTTCGGGTTGAGAAGCTTTAAGGGTGAACTTCCTTACAAACATCTTTGCGTCATTTACTTAATTAATTCACTTGCTTTCTCACAATCATGTGTCCAACTAGATTTCCAACGAGAGCAAACAATCTAGAAGTTGAACTTATTCCATCATGAATCAGTGTGTGACTACTAGCCTTATGAATTTCATCTATGCATACGGCTCTTTTCTCTCTCAATAGATAATTGCATATATATAATATTAAGTTATATAATCCATCAAGAACCAATTCGTATCCAATTACAGGAACAATATAAGCAATATTGACAATATAAAATTTCAGTTGATTGAGTGCCTCTAGCCGTCTACGGCTCTGCCTATTCTAAGGGGTATAAATTGTCACAATGTGTTTATTAACTACAGACAGAAAATAATTACATATTCAAAGGAACAATTTTGGTAAAAATATTCAAATTTTGACCAATCAAAACGGCATGGTTTTAAAGAGAAAACTGAAAATATAATGGCTTAAGTTATCCAGAAGTCAACAAGTGCGAATAGACGATTTTAATTCATGAGATGATTTAGTTGTATTATTTATGGTGTTCTCGTGTTCTTTATTGATAATTTTTCCCTCATAAACAAATTAAGAATAAATTGATAAATATTTGAGGACGGGTTTGATAAATTGATAAATATATCGTGGTTCTTATTTATTGTAGATATATATTGCTGAATATTGTTTCTTTACATATAAAACGACACATATATGGGCCATAGCATGCACTACTGAACAAACATAGCGCCACTATAAATAAAGCCATGCAATCCCTCCCATAATCCACACCACTCTCAATTTCAAACATCTCTTGAAGCGGAAAGAGAAAAGAAAATGAAGCAAAGCGCAGCTCCTCTGCTCTTAATCTCCGCCGCTCTCTTCGTGGCAATTGTGTCGGCGGAACGGCCCGACCACCGCTGCGGCCCTCATCTCGGAAGCCCATCGTGCGCCGGAAATAGGTGCTGCAGCCAGGAAGGGTGGTGTGGCGAGGGTTACCAATACTGTGACCCCCGACTCTGTCTTTACAGCTGCTGGCCGTGGACGTCCCCTCTCGCTGATGGACTCCGACCGAACCATACCATGGAGAAAACGGCTTCACCCCACGAAACCCTGGACTTTCCCGGACTCAAAATGACTGTCTAAATGCAGCTAGAAAAGAATGGTGACTCTGGTAAAAATGAATAAATGGAAACGGAAGTAAGGTGTACTTACTTCTATATATATATATATCCTGTGTGACGTGCTTTATCTTCTAAGTACTAGTACTCATGTACATATGGATCAGCCTTCGTGGTTGACTTCTTATGTATCTCCTATGAATAATTTGGTGTTACTTCTATCATGTATTGTAATATGGTTGAGTTCTTATGTAGTATGAATAAATGAGCCATCTATTAAATATATATACTACATGCATTTTATAACTAGCAGGGCATTCTTACAGTACCGGTAAAGATACAAATTACCGGTGCTTTTGGGCGACAAGTGCTGCCAAAAATCACGTGAAAAGTCATCAGCTTTTATTCATCGCGAGTAACTAAATGCGCCGGAAAAAGTTAAACGTTGTGCTTCATTGGTTTGTGCCGCTTAAAGTGTTCAAGATAAATTAAAAATTTTGTAGAAAAAGTTTGAGAAAGTTAATGATCCAAATAGATTTCTTCTAGGGTGCACTATTCATTTTCTATGCATGCAACGTCGTCAATAAACTGTCTACTTCAACCAGCAAAAGCAGTACTATTATACCGGAGAATATATATCGGGGTAAAATATTTATTTTTATAGTGTAAAAATGTGGAGAAATGATGAAAGAAAGATACGAAAAAATTAATAAAAAGGAAGAAATAAACGCTTATATTCTAATGCAAATTACCCAAACACAATCACTTTATACTTTTGATTTTGCATTGACCTTTACTTTCTAGAATTAATAATCACACTTTTAAAACGTGTTTGTGTTCATTTGGTCTTTAATTTTATTTTTTATTCACTAATTCGTTAGTTTATAACACATTTTTAACATGTCAAAGGCTAAATGGAGCAAAAATTCCTAAATCATGATTGCATAATGCATGTAGATAAAGTATAAATTAATTAAATTACCGAAATAATAATTATTGTTACATATGATTTTTCCTTAGCTAGTGTACTTATATATAAAAAAAATACGTAAATTTTTTTCTTTCAAGATAAAAAATTATTTTAAGTGGCTAGGGTCTTGTAACATATTCTAATAAATAATTTCTGTTGATACGTGGCCTTTCTCTACAAGATGATCGCTAGAGACAATTTTCTTAAAGTTTACTTGGCATCTTCAAAAAAAAAAAAAAAAAACCCCAAAAAAAATGAAAGAAAGAGCATGTTCCATCGCAAGATAAAGCAACAGCACAAAGATATATAGGGTCTAAACATAATATATCTATTAATGAATTTGTATGGAATCTAATTGTTGAAATTAATTATAAACTTATTATACTCTCTCGAATATTCTTGTAACATCTTGAATGATGTTGAAAGTTGTAGGATTCTCGAGTCTACTATTGTACATTTTCGAAAATTCCAAATTAATATATACATATATATATGTATAAATAAATTAGTGGAGCTATAATTTGTTTTTCTCTATTTCATGCAGGAACATAGTAAAAAATTGTTCGAAAGAGGGACAGAAAATTGTTAACACATATTTTTGCGCTTTAACAAGATCATTATGTGAGATGCGTTTAACGATAAAAAAGTAAAGTGTCGGCGAAAAAATAAAGAAATTGAGACTTTTTGTTCGGACTATCCCTTGTGAATAACTTAATTTTGCGAGGCAATCACTCAGATTTATCAATAAAGACTTACACGAGATGATTACAAACAATAATACATATGAACCCAAAGTATAAAAGAAAATTCTCCCTTGTTTGTCACACCAACAACTTTGACATCAATCACTTGAACTCTTGATGATTGCAAGATTCCCGTGCACCAACTAGCCGGAAGTTTTCGCAGAATTTCTCTGTAAGTGCTATCGATTTTGGACCTCAATAGCGGGGACATATAGGAGTTGATGGCAATGCAAATATTCTCGTCTTGATGACAATATTCAGCTCCATAATTCTCTTCCATGAAAAGAAATCACTTCCAATCAGCTTCCTTTTATTAAATTTGTGTCCCTTATAGAACAATGCATGGAGAGGTTGACTTAATCAGTCCTTGATTGAGATTGTGCACCATTGATTTGTGCGGCTTGATTAACTGACTGGATATATTACAATATGACAACAAGTATAACAATAATTTTCCATAAATAAACCAACACAATAAGCATGAAATATATGATTATTAAAATGAGGTATCCATGTTCCAACAAAAATAACATACTGACAATTTTTAAAATCGGATAGGATATTAAAATGCATGGTAAAAATATGATTGTTGGAATACGGAATTGAAGATTCGGAAATTTAAAATTCATCGCGTATGAAAAATATTTGAGATAAACAAGACATTTAAATCACTCTTAAATTCCTAAAAATCCGACGAATTTGATTTCCTCTGAACGATTATGATGTTACAGAGCCCATCAAATTTAGGACTAAGCTAAACCATTATGCACAACTTAAATCTTAATGATACTAAACAGTAAACAATACAAATTAATACCAAACATTTAGTCTATATATTTATCTTCGTACTATAAATTTCAACTCAGATTTGCAAATAAAGCTTGTCGTAAGAATAAAAATGTGGTTAGAGATTCTTTTTGTTGAATTAATTTAAAATTTTGGGCTACAATCATTCTCATCGCCGGTTTTAAGGTGTATTGACTCCGGCGATTTGGCCTCTGTATCCTGGGAAGAAGACGGTCCATTTGTTCTCCAACACCGGGAGGGACCGAATCTGCTTCAAGGGAAGCGTCGAACGCGCCTAGGCTCCGTTAATCTAACTCTTCTTTTGCAGATTCTTAGCCTTCGGATCTCCGAGATTGACGCCATTGTCGTCGCAGATCGGAGCTTCACGGATTCGTATTAGAGACGTATCTTTCTCCTTCGTTTTTGAGTTTGTATTTCTTTTCTAGATTATATCTAACAATACAAACCAAATGGTTAATTTATTTGTAACGTCTCCGAATACGTATCATAATGCTTGACCTTGAGTCATACTATATGAAGGAATATTATTTGGAGCTAAAAATTAGGGTTTTCGAACTAATTTTGAGTTTTGAATTTGGACCGTTGAAACTTGAAAGCGCTTGAATTTTGGTAGTTATTTGAATTTGATTTTTGTAATTTTTAGTTGAATTATCACTACATAATTAGAAAAGATTATTTATAAGCAATTTCCATTGTCACCACGTAATTGCAATATGATATAGTTTAGTTTAGTATGCCCCTCCCAGACTTAAATAATTTTGAGGTCCGACCATGCCTAGTATCTCATAATTTAATTAGGACAAACACTTGATAAAATGGCTATATCGCACTCGTGTCGTGCCATTATATTGTTCTCCCCCTCTTCATCCATGTTGTCAATTTTTAACAAAACACAAAATTTGAGACTTTTATGTTTTCCTCATCTAAGGGCAATAAATAATGTTTAAATTATTAAGATTTTAATTTAGTAAAGTTGTAACACAATTTATTATAAATTTTGTCTATTTTTATAATTACAAATTACATAATTTTATCTTTATATAATTTTAATTTAATATAATAATTAAAATCGTATAAAATATTATTTAATGGCATTAACTAAATTCTGAATATTTGATTAGTATAAAAATTTGTACTATTCAAATATATTATATTTAGTAAATTATCTTAAATATATTTTTCACAATATTTTTTTTAAAAATTTACAATAAAAATATTTATTTTTTTACTCAAAACTATACAGTAAAACTAAAATAAAAATAAAATTATAGTTAGATCTTCAAAAAAAAAAAAATAGATTTAATTAGAGGAAACTTTTAAATTTTAATTTCGTTGAACAGTACCAACAATCACTTTTGCTCTGAAAACTCGTTTATATTTTCCTCTATCTTCTTAGGGTTTGGGTTGGGGCTCTATATAAGCTAAACTCCTAAGAACGGATCTTAAATTCTGAGTTTAATGCTAAACGTTTTTCTACCATCAATGTAAAACGTTTTTGATCGTTGGTTTACTGGTTATAATGTTTATAGCTATTAAACATTATTTAATTTCATTTATCAGAGATTTATTTCCTACAATCCCCCACATAAATGAAATTAACCGTGTTTCCATTAGGTAATAAAGCTTAAAAGGATAATTCTGCATAGGATAGGTAGGTATCACCTTTGAACCTTCCCTCGTTAAATATGTTTTCTAAACTGGTGATCAGTAGACTCGATGTCTTTGAACTGTTCAACCGTCGTGTATAGTAAAACACATTTCACTCAGAATTTTCCTTAACCAGATTTCGTTCTCATTATTGTGTTCGTTCATGGTCATGAACACCTTCTGGTTCTGCGAGAGTTTACGGAATTGTGCCCTGCAATTCTGTTTGAAGCGACCCCACTTCACTCTAACATAGGTGATTTCTTACTCGTTTAGCATTTTCTATGCTCTGCTTGGTTCTATTTTCCGAAGCGTAAAATAATTAAAAGCTCTTAGCTTAACCTTAACATCATAAGCATCACTGTTTATTCATCTTAGGAATGGACCAGGGGTGTAACCCCCACAGTGATCCGTTAAAGTCTTATACAGCTAGGTTGTCCCTTTGAACCTAGATCTTGGGATCTCCAGTCAACTAGGTTGGGTTTCCACTGTTAAAACTTCATTCTATAATGGGCTTCAGTCCCATTCCTTTTGATGACTTATCAACTAACTCTCGATTTAACCCTTTGGTTAGCGGATCCGCAATATTATCATTTGACTTTACATAGTCAACTGTGATAACTCCAGTTGAGAGTAGTTGCCTAATGGTATTATGTCGACGGCGAATATGTCTCGACTTACCATTATACATACGACTATTTGCTCTACCAATTGCTGACTGACTGTCGCAATGGATACATATCGGTGGCACGGGTTTTGGCCACATTGGAATATCTTCCAAGAATTGTCTTAGCCATTCGGCTTCTTCGCCACATTTGTCTAAGGCGACAAACTCAGATTCCATCGTGGATCTGGTTATTACCGTCTGCTTGGACGAATTCCATGATACAGCTGCACCCGCTAGAGTAAACACGTATCCGCTAGTGGATTTAGAATCTTTTATATTAGATATCCAACTAGCATCACTATAACCTTCTAAAACTGAAGGATGCCTGACATAGTATAGCCCATAATTTCTTGTAAATCTTAGATATTTAAGTAATCTGGCTATCGCTTTCCAGTGATCAGATCCAGGGTTACTTGTATATCTACTAAGTTTACTTACTGCATAAGCTATGTCCGGTCTAGTACCGCTCATGAGGTACATTAGACTTCCAATCACCCTAGAATATTCGAGTTGCTCAATGCTATCTCCTTTATTCTTTGCTAGGTGTATACTTGTATCAATTGGCGTTCTAACTTCTCCAGTTTCGCCTTTATTGAATTTTTCAAGTATTTTGTCCACATAATGAGACTGATTTAAGATAAGTCCATCAAATTTCCTAATGATTTTAATGCCTAAAATCACATCTGCATGGCCCATATCTTTCATGTCAAACTTTGAGTTCAATAGCCTCTTGGTATTTTTGATCATTTGATCATTACTACCCACAATTAAAATATCATCAACGTATAAACACAGGATTACATATCCTTGACTTGTATCTTTAATATAGATACATTTGTCACATTCGTTGATTTTAAATCCATTTGATAACATAACGTTATCAAATTTCTCATGTCATTGCTTCGGCGCTTGTTTAAGTCCATACAAAGACTTAACCAATCTACACACTTTATTCCCTTGATTCGGGGCAATGAAACCCTCAGGTTGTTCCATGTAGTTTTCTTCCTCTAAATCTCCATTTAGGAAGGCTGTTTTAACATCCATTTGATGTACTTCCAGATTTCGCAAAGCTGCGATCGCTAACACCATCCTTATTGATATTATTTTCGATACAGGAGAATATGTATCGAAAAAATCAATACATTCTCGTTGTCTGTACCCTTTGATAACAAGTCTTGCCTTATACTTGTCAATTGATCCATCAGCCTTCAATTTTCTTTTGAAGACCCACTTGGAGCCTAATGGTTTACTTCCAGGAGGAAGATCTACCAACTCCCACGTGTGGTTTTGCATGATTGAATCGATCTCGCTCTTTATGGCTTCTTTCCATAAAGGTCCCTCACTAGAACTTACAACTTCGTTGTATGTTCGAGGTTCACTTTCTAACATGTAAGTTAAAAATTCGGGTCCAAATGATTTTTCCACCCTTGTTCGTTTACTACGTCTAGGTTCTATCTCATCCTCGTCTAGCTCTTCACTAGTTTCGGACGTCGTTTCATCAAGGTTTTTAGATGAACTTGAACCATCATTTCTCGACTTACAAGGAAATACATCTTCAAAGAACGATGCATTTCTTGATTCCATAATCGTGTTCTTGTGAATCTCAGGGTTATCTGATTTATACACCAAGAACCGATACGCACTACTATTGTGTGCATAACCTATAAAGATGCAATCCACAGTCCTCGGACCTATTTTCATCTTTTTCGGTGCGGGAGCCATTACTTTGGCTAAGCACCCCCACATTTTGAGATATTTATAGGAAGGTCTTCTTCCTTTCCATAACTCATAATGAGTTTTATCTTCCTTCTTTTTAGGAATTTTATTCAGAAGATAATTAGCTGACAATACAGCTTCTCCCCACATATTCTGTGGTAACCCAGAACTTAACAACATCGCGTTCATCATCTCTTTCAGAGTGCGATTTTTCCGTTCAGCCACTCCATTTGACTGAGGCGAGTAAGGTGGCGTTTTTTCGTGAATGATACCGTTCTTAGTACAAAACTCCTCATACGGCGCAACATATTCACCACCACGATCACTTTTGACCATCTTAATTTTCTTATTAAGTTGGTTTTCAACTTCTTGCTTATAGATAATAAATTTCGCTATAGCTTCGTCTTTGCTTTTTAGCAAATATACGTAACAATACTTAGTACAATCATCAATGAAAGTAATAAAGTACTTGTTTCCACCTCTTGTTTCAACAAACTTGAGATCACAAATATCTGTATGAATTAACCCAAGGGGTTCCGTACTTCTTTCGACATTTTTAAACGATGTGCGCGTCAATTTCGCCTCTACGCAAGTCTCGCACTTGTGCTTATCGTTAATATCAAACTTTGGAATATGTTCCATATTAATTAGTCTTCGCAAAGAACCATAATTAACATGTCCTAGTCTACCATGCCATAAGTTCGAAGACTCAAGCATATACGTGGAAGACTTTCGTTTATTATCAATAACGAGATTAGGCTTCGTAATGACCGTGTTCATTTTCCACATCCCATCTTTTACATATCCCTTTCCAACAAGGATTCCAGATTTGGACAACATTATCTCGTTAGATTCAAATACCATTTTAAATCCATGCTTGCTAAGTAGCGAGCTCGAGATCAAATTTTTCTGAAAATCAGGAACAAACAAAACGTTATTAAGCTTCAGCTCTTTTCCTGATATCATTTTCAGAAGCACCGTTCCTTGGCCCTTCACCTCTGAAGTTGTCAAATTGCCCATACAAAGCTTTTCTTTAGTTTCGTCTAGTGCAAGTTCCACGAACAAGGCACTGTCAACGCAAACATGTCGTGTGGTGCTACTATCGGGCCACCAATCACTTGGGTTGGAATTACCCATCTTAAACTCCGAAACAACGTATGTTTCCATGAAATAGAAATTTCAAATTCAACTTGTACCTCGATCAATAATCGGGTGTACCACAATCAATAAACTTAATTTGTTTAATTTTTTTTTTCTCAATCGAAATAAAGATTAAACAGAATCAGCATATAAATACTATGGAAAAGGAAATGATGCACATAGGATAAACGACAACTACACTTTATAATAATTATGAGAATGTGCAACAGAACCTGTGTAATATCATGCAAGCTACAACAGATTATTAATGAGAAAATAATATACTATATATGCAACATATACTTTATATATCTATATATATTGTATAGTAGAAGTACTGCACAGATATCGAACAAAGCAAAAAAAATAGGGTAAACTGCGGCTAATGTACCTAATGTTTGATTTTCTGCGGATTATGTATTCAATGTTTATTTTCGGTGGCTAATGTACTCAATATTTGATCTGTTAGATTTTTTGGATTTTCCGTCAGTTGACCGTTAGCGAGTTATATGTACACTTTTCGTATTTTTGACATAACTCACTCATTTTTTGTCCAAATTTTATGTACGACCTATGGTCGGAAAGATAAGAGATAGATCTACAACTTTGGTCTTTTAAATTTTGTAAACTCAGTTTTAAAAAAATACGAAATTTCAAGTACAACGTAAAATTGGACATTAGTTTAATGGAAAATATTTGTTTCGAGCAAATTTTAATAAACTTAATGACTTTTTATGATGAAATTTAAATAGCAAAAAGTTTAATATAAATGTTTTATCTTTCCAACAGATGTTTATTTATAAATTTTGGATAAAAAACGAGTGAGTTATGCCAATATTATGAAATATTATTTCACATCACATCTTTATATTTTTGGCATAACTCACTCATTTTTTGTCAAAAGTTTATAAATAAAAACTCTTTGGAAACATAAAATATATATCTAGAACTTTTGTCTTTTACGTTTCATCATAAAAAGTCATTAAGTATATTAAAATTTGCTCGAAACAAATATTTTGCATTAAAATAATGTCCAATTTTACGTTATATTTGAAATTTTGTATTTTTTTACAGCTTATTTTACAAAATTTAAAACATAAAAGTTGTATATCTATCTCTTATCTTTCCAACCATAGCTCGTGCATAAAATTTGGACAAAAAATGAGTGAGTTATATTAAAAATACGAAAAGTGTACATATAGAGGAGGATAACTCTCTAACGGTCAACTGACGGAAAACCCAAAAATATCTAACGGATCAAACATTGGGTACATTAGCCGCCGAAAATAAACATTGAGTACATAATCCGCAGAAAATCAAACATTGAGTACATTAGCCGCAGTTTACCCAAAAAAATATTATGAGACTAGTCTAACATTAGTTGGCTTTTTAGATACCCGAGAAATAAATTAAAGTTGTAAACAAATAGCACTATCCCAATACTAGCTTTCAGCTTTTAAACACACACGCTATGTATCAAAATAATTATTCGACAGCTAGCACGATGCACAATAATTGATAAGACCAATTAATACTGATAGAAAAACAAGACTTCAAACCTGTATTCGAGATAGTATAACGTTTACTTCTTCTCTCTCTAGGAACCAATATTCTTCTTCTTCCTCTTTCTTCTATGTTCTTATTTCTTCTCCAGAATTAATCTGCTTCAAGATTGTTAGATATAATCTAGAAAAGAAATACAAACTAAAAAACGAAGGAGAAAGATACGTCTCTAATACGAATCCGTGAAGCTCCGATCTGCGACGACAATGGCGTCAATCTCGGAGATCCGAAGGCTAAGAATCTGCAAAAGAAGAGTTAGATTAACGGAGCCTAGGCGCGTTCGACGCTTCCCTTGAAGCAGATTCGGTCCCTCCCGGTGTTGGAGAACAAATGGACCGTCTTCTTCCCAGGGTACAGAGGCCAAATCGTCGGAGTCAATACACCTTAAAACCGGCGACGAACTCAACCTGTAAGCTATGAAACCCAATATAAAACGAAAACCAACAATCACTTTTGCTCTGAAAACTCGTTTATATTTTTCCTCTATCTTCTTAGGGTTTGGGTTGGGGCTCTATATAAGCTAAACTCCTAAGAACGGATCTTAAATTCTGAGTTTAATGCTAAACGTTTTTCTACCATCAATGTAAAGCATTTTTTATCGTTGGTTTACTGGTTATAATATTTATAGCTATTAAACATTATTTAATTTCATTTATCAGAGATTTATTTCCTACATGTATGTCCAATCAATTAAATTAAAATTTTCCAAATATTTATGATATTTGCAGTTTTCATACCAAAAATTATTTGTATACAAGGCCTTTTTTTTGTAGTATTTATGTAGCGGGTTCAAATAATAAAATGTTACCAATAAGATATCAATGTTGGATCCCAATTCACGGATCTGCAAAGAACACGAATAACACCAAAATAAATCGAACAAAAAATAAAGGACACAAACTTTTGGGAGAAGAAATTCTCTTGATTAATAATCGAAGGCAATACAAGAAGATAAACTCAAAATTCTAATGGACTCTACACAATACAAAGTGTACATGCTAGGTATATTTATAGCCTCACATAGGCGAAACCCTAGCTAACCAAATCGCACAAAATCAGGAAACTACACTAAATAATCTCGCCGAATCTTTGACTTGATTTGCTTGCTCCTCAAGTTACGCGTCTTCCTTTCTGGGTAGAGTTTCCTTTTCCTGCCCGGACAGCTTCTCTGTCCCCGAGCTGGCCTGCTCGTCTGCCTCTGGCCGGGCTTGCCTTCTATCCGGATGTTCTGCTCGTGTTCACCCGAGCTGGGCTGAACAGCTGTCCGTCTTCTGTTCTGGTCGGTACCCGGGCTGACTCCTCGCAAGTGTTTCTGCCCGTCCTGGGTTCTCGTCGTCATCGGACTAAGTCAAGCTTAAACTCACATTCTCCCCCGTAAGCTTGACTTGCTACACTCTTTACTCCGAGCAACTCTCTCATCTCTTCGAACTTGACTCTCCCTAGAGCCTTAGTAAGAATGTCTGCCCGTTGCTCCCTCGTGTTGACGAACTCCACGATGATCTCTCGCTTCTCCACACACTCACGAATGTAGTGAAACTTCGTGTCAATGTGTTTGCTCCGTCCATGGAACACTGGATTCTTCATCAACGCAATTGCAGACTTGTTGTCCACGTAGAGAGTAGCTGGTCTCTGCTCGGATCCGGTCACTTCACTAAGTAGCCCCTTCAACCACATAGCTTTGACATGCTGCTGCGGTTGCCGCCATGAACTCTGCTTCGCATGAGGATAGAGCTACTGTCTGCTGCTTTTGAGACTGCGGGGTGATCAGGTTTCCGTTGAGGTAGAACGCCATCCCTCCGGTACTCTTCCTGTCATCGATATCACCGGCCAGATCACTGTCCGTAAAGCCGACTAGTACTTCTGCTCCACTTCCTCTGTTGTATTGGATCCCGTAGTCCGTCGTGCCCTTCACGTAACGCAAGATGTGCTTCACCGCCTGCTGGTGTGCACTCGTGGGCTTCTCCATGTATCGACTGACTATCCCAACTGCGTGTGAAATGTCTGGTCGGGTGTGGGTGAGATACCTCAGACACCCGATCACGCGTCTGTACTCCGTGGGATCCACTCTTCTCCCTTCAGCATCCTTCCCGAGCTGCAGCTTCGCCTCCATTGGGTACTTGCTCGAGTTACAGTCCGCCATCTCGAACTGTTTAAGGATCTTCTTCGCGTAGGCCGACTGCTTCAGCGTAATGCAGTCCTTCTTCTGTTCCACCTCGAGACCAAGGTAGTACGAAAGTAATCCGAGGTCACTCATCTCAAATTCGGCCATCATCTGCTGCTTGAATCCATCTACGCCTCCTGCGCTGGATCCTGTGACGATCAGGTCGTCCACATACACTCCCACGATCAGAGTTTCCTGCCCGGTACTCCTGGTGTAGACTGCCTGCTCGCTCAAGCACTTTGTGAATCCAAGATTCTTCAAGCTCTTGTCAAGGCGGATGTTCCACGCTCTTGGTGCTTGTTTTAACCCGTATAAAGCCTTGGATAGCTTGTACACCTTCTGCTCCTTGCCCGTGACGCCGAACCCCTCTGGTTGCTTGACGTACACTTATTCTTCGAGGTCACCGTTTAGGAATGCCGATTTGACATCCAGATGGTGAATTTCCCAACCTCGATGAGCTGCTAGGGCTAGAATTTCCCAACATCCTGGTCGTCTTCGACAATGAACTCCACTGAGTTCTGCTCGGGTTCTCCATTCTCGTCGCGCCAATCCCACTTCATCTCCTCTTCGAACACAGCATCTATGCTCACTTGGAGTCTGCCGCGTGGTGGATCGTAGAGTCTGTGTGCCTTGCTTCCTTCTTCAACGCCAAGGTACACCATCTTCTGACTCCGGTCGTCCAGCTTCTTGAGATGTGGTCCCGCAATCTTCACGTGTGCGGTGCATCCGAACACTTTCAAATGTTCTAAGTGGGGTTTCTTCCCTTTCCACGCCTGGTAGGGGGTACGCTCTCCTAGCGCTTTGGTCGGCAAACGATTGAGCAGGTAGACCGCATGTCTTACTTCTTCTGCCCAAAACCGGGCTGGAACTTGC
Organism: Parietaria judaica; assembly: GCA_954871525.1. NCBI lineage: Eukaryota > Viridiplantae > Streptophyta > Magnoliopsida > Rosales > Urticaceae > Parietaria > Parietaria judaica. Next base: position 25,320,875 of record OX940860.1, on the reverse strand, counting down.
ATGCTCTTGAGCAAGCTCCTCGCTGTGTTCATCACAGTTCGGTTTCGCCTTTCCACTACGTCATTCTGCTGGGGCGTGTGGGATGCAGATAAGTGACGTTGAACTCCTTCCTGGTCGCAGAACTCTCCGAACTGCTGGGAAGTGAATTCTCCTCCTCGGTCTGTACGCAAGACCTTTAACCTGTGCACCGAGCCATTCTCCACGATCTTCTTGAACTTCTTGAAGACCTCAAAAGCTCCGCTCTTTTCCTTAAGCATATAAACCCACATCCAGCGACTGTAATCATCCACAAGTAAAAGAAAGTACTTGTTACCTGCCAAAGTTGCTGGGGTGACTGGACCACATAGATCTGCATGCACCAACTGTAAGGGTTTCTCTGCTCGGAACCTGGCCTTGATCGGAAACGGTATCCTCGCCTGCTTTGCGATCATGCAGCATTCACATAGCTGGTCGGGGTGTTCTATCTTGGGAACCCCGAAGGCCATCTTCTTCTCGCCCATCATCTTGAGCGCGTGAAAATTCACGTGTCTGAGCCGTGCGTGCCATAGCCAAGCCGGGTCTGCCATCGATGCCATAAGACAGACGGGCTGGCATGTCTTCAGGAGAATCTTGTAGAGTCTGTTGGGTGTTCGCTCCACCTTCATCAACAGCTCTCCTTCCTTGGTCCACATCTTCAGGTAGGACCCTTGCAGCAACACTGTGTTCCCGATCTCAGTCATCTGTCCTAGACTGATGATGTTGCTTTTCAACTTCAGGATGAAATACACCTGGGTCATCAGACGCTGGTCGCCATTCTTGCACTCGAACAGGATCGACCATCTGCCTCTGATCTCTACGACTGATCCATCGCCGAATTTCACGCTACCCGTGATCTTCTCATCGAGCTCTTCAAACTTAGCTCGGTCCCCAGTCATGTGGTTGCTAGCTCCGTTGTCTAAGTACCATATGTCGGTACTGACCTTCTTCTCTCCGTCTACGAGGAGGTTTGCAATAACCTTATCCTCGATGAGGAAAACCTTCTCGCTGGTCTCCTCCGGACAGGTCTGCTCGGCCTCTGGGCTGATTGGCACACTGATCACTTCTGCCCGGGCCTTGGCGTCACACTCGCCATTCTGTTCGTCCAGGTGCGTTTCCTGCTCGGCAAACAACAATGCCGGCTGGTCGTCTGGGAATCTTGCTAGATTCGCCTCTTCGCCCTGGTTCCTGCTCCGGCACTCAGATGCAAAGTGCCCAAGCTTCTGACAATTGTAGCACTTCACTGTGCTCTTGTCTCTCCTGGTCGTGCCTTCCTGACGGGTAGATCCACTGCCGCGACCACGCATGTCCCGACCTCGACCCCGTCCACGACCCTGTCCGCGTCCTCGGACTTCTCCACCAAAGCTGTTCCGACCTGAGGGTCTTGTAGAAAACTCGGCTCCCCCGGTTTTCCGCTGTCTGGCCGTCCACTCTTCATGCGTGAGCAGGAGGTTCTTCTCCTCGTCTTTGTCACCGTAACCCCGAAGTCTCTCTTCGTGGGCCTTGAGACGACCAACAACCTCCTCGACCGACATGGTCTTGAGATCGCCGAACTGATCTGCATGTACCTGTGAGGCACTGCTCGGAGAAACTTCTTGACGACGGTGGTCTCCTCCACCTTGTCTCCCAGCGAGCGTATGCCGGTCACAATGGACGTGAGCCGCATAGCGAAATCATCAATTGATTCGCTCTCCCTCATTCTCATGACCTCGAACTCACTCTTCAAGGTCTGGACCTTTTCCTCCTTGACGCGATCTGCGCCCATGTGCATGGTCTGAAGAGTTTTCAATGCTTCCTTCGCGGAATCTTTCTTGGCAAGCATGAGAAGAACATCTTCCGGAACTGCTTGGTAGATAGCGGCTAGAGCCATTCTTTCCTTGTGCCCTTCGACACCGCCGTTCTCTACGGCCTCCCATACTCCCTGCGCCTGCAGATTCACCCTCATCTTCAACGCCCACACGGCGTAATTGCTTTTCGTGAGCATGGGTGGAGTGTAACTGTGCCTTCTCTGGAGTCTGGTTTCTGCGCAACCAAAGCTCCGTCGATCGGTGACTCTGATGATGAAGACATGTTCTTCGATTGAAGCTCTGATACCACTTGTTGGATCCCAATTCACGGATCTGCAAAGAACACGAATAACACCAAAAGAAATCGAACCAAAAATAAAGGACACAAACTTTTGGGAGAAGAAATTCTCTTGATTAATAATCGAAGGCAATACAAGAAGATAAACTCAAAATTCTAATGGACTCTACACAATACAAAGTGTACATGCTAGGTATATTTATAGCCTCACATAGGCGAAACCCTAGCTAACCAAATCGCACAAAATCAGGAAACTACCCTAAATAATCTCGCCGAATCTTTGACTTGATTTGCTTGCTCCTCAAGTTACGCGTCTTCCTTTCTGGGTAGAGTTTCCTTTTCCTGCCCGGACAGCTTCTCTGTCCCCGAGCTGACCTGCTCGTCTGCCTCTGGCCGGGCTTGCCTTCTATCCGGATGTTCTGCTCGTGTTCACCCGAGCTGGGCTGAACAGCTGTGCGTCTTCTGTTCTGGTCGGTACCCGGGCTGACTCCTCGCAAGTGTTTCTGCCCGTCCTGGGTTCTGGTCGTCATCCGGACTAAGTCAAGCTTAAACTCACAATCAACAATTCAATTTTACAAATTTATCGATGGGATTTTTATAACCAATACCAAAAGATTTTCTTTAAAATAATAAGCCCGAGCACATGAAATAATAAGGAGTTTTGTTCATTCATCTTCTACATTTTTCGTCTGATGATATTTTATCTCTCTAAAGTTTCGAATAAGATAAGACGATATATAATATTTAGTTAGACCTAAAATCTATTTTAAAGAGTACGAGCTACTAAAGTAACCTTGACCATTTAATATAGATAGATTAAACTCATAAAAATCAACTAACCAAGTCTAATAGAATTCTCCAAACTCAAAAATAAATAACAACAACGATAAAATCTTATTCGAACATTAAAGAACAGTCAATAACTAAAAGCTCGATTCGAATCGATCCCCAAAGTTGCGAGATATGGAAACTACAATAGAGCCTCGAAAGGCCCGGTTTCGTCGAGCTGTTTGCAGAGCTCGAGATAAGTGAGATAGCTAACACGGTTTTTCGCGCCGATGGAGTGATTTTTCGTGTGCTTGCAGAAGTACTTGAGCTGCTTAATTGAGCAGAGACCGATAAACTTTCCGAGCAGCAAGAACAGCCAGTTTATGTCCCGCTTCTTTGCTGCAATCATCGGCTTCACGCAGCCCTTCTGCCCGCAGAGATTGCAGTCCAAGAGTGCCGGGTTTTCCCACTCCGGTGGCGAGCAATCCCTGAACGACTCCTTCCCCGCCACCACGAAGGCTCGCAACGCGGAGAACTCGGTTTCAACGTTGTACGACACCATGAACTCCTTCTCGCGCTTCTTGCAGCGAACCTTGCCCGAGACGGCCTTGATGCCCCTCTCATCCAACGTCTTAAGGTCGTGCACCGTGGTGCGTTTGTCCCCCACCCACGGGAAAGGTGGCAGGATGGTGAAGCTCTTCCCGTGGCGGATCACCGGGATTCTCTGGTTGCGGCGACGCTGGTTGGCCCGCCGGGTCGGGCCCCGGAAGGCTCGCCTTCCTTCCGGCTGTTGATTGGGCTGCATCGAGTGTCCTTCTAGGGTAAGGTTTTGCGACAACTGAAGCGATTGGTAGAGACTAAAAGAGATTGGCCATGGTTGTGACTTGTGGCTTACAGGGCTCGGGCTTGGGCCCTGGCTGGCAAGTACCGAGTGAGAGCCGGAGTAAGTTGTCATCGTCGTTGACCGGTTCTAGGAGGTATGTCTTCGCAGCCTGATCTTTATCGTTTTCCATGGTAAAGTGTATTAGTCTTGACAAGAAGATGGACTGGTCGAAACTTAGGGCACAGCGAGATAAAATGTTTGAATTATATAGCAACGTGATAAGGGTTTGAATCATTCAAGGAAATTACGAAAAAATAACTGATTAGGGATATCTTAGTTTGAAAGTTTCAATGAATATTAATACCAATATTATATATATATATATATATATATATATATAATATTGGTATTAATATTCATTGAAACTTTCAAACTAAGATATATATATATATATATATATATTAGTCGATTAAAAAAATTAATTGTTAAATGTAAGAAAATTAGAAATATTGAAATATATATATATACAGAAAATTAGAAATATTAATATATATATATATATATACAGCTATCCCTCATGAGTGCTTATAATATATATATATATATATATATATATATATATATATATATTACACACAATTTTCAATATGTAGATAGATGTTAAGTGAGACATAAACCCTATATATATAGAGGGCTCAGGCAGGTGGACTCAAGAATTCAAATCGGGAGTGATGGTTTATAAATAAGATAAATTATGTGCAATGATCTTCGATGAACGGACTCTTAAATTTTGTAGTTTTTGTTTGTTTTTTTTTTCTCGTCATCCTAAATTATGTACTTATTCATAATTAATGTGCTCTCTTGGTATTTCTTTTTTATTATTATCATTATTATTATTATTATTATTATTACTATTACTATTATTATTATTATTATTATTATTATTTATCTAATCTTTCTCACAGAATTACCATGATATATGTTGAACATACAATAACATTTTCTTTTCTTAACAACGTTCTATTTAGAATAATATTAATATATCTATATGCATATATAAAAATATATAAAATAAGCAGTTATCTTAGTACTATTTTTTAGTTTATATAGATCTATTTATATGGGTTCGTTAAAGTATATACACGTACTCATACATTAAATGTATATATAGATAGATAATTACCTATGCTTAAGGTTTGTTCCTATTCCTATGGATGAGTTAGAGTTTATACACAATTCACGGACTCAGTCTTTTCTAAAGATATCGATTATTATTTAGTTCTATTTTCATGTTAACGTAGTTACTGAATCCTTAATCTATAATTAAGGTTGGTTGAACCACCTCCAAGTAGGTCTACGTCCGCACCAGGTCTCGGGTGCGGTGTGTAGTCGGGAAAGAGAAAGGAATCGTGAAGTAAAGATAGTTGAGCCTATGCGACCACATTGTGGTTGAATGTCGTCGCTATAAGGGGAGTCATATCGTCAATATAGATTATTCACGACGAAATTGGCGGACAACCCACCAAATTTTCAGAAACTAAGCAACTACAAGTCATTACATGGTACAGTTTTCGTCACCACTGTACATTTTGACGTGAACATGTGAAGGGGTTGGGGGAACCCTTTAAAGACGAAATAAATTAATTTCCATCGTGATTATTGATCACTTATTAGTAACGACAAGATTGTAGTCCTCGTTTTCTTGTAGTGTTCGTCAATGAAAATGTGCAGAAAATGTGCAAATTAATGTCGCACCCGATCAAAATAGAAACATATAGAATTAACAAAATGGAAATTGCGCAAAAGGCGTTCCCAGAGAGAGTGAAAAACATTAGTTTATAAAATCGATTTGCCAACCAAACAATGGATTACTTATAGTGTTAGAAGTTCTTTCGAATTAGTCCATACAATTGAACAAATCGAAACAAAATTTATATATAATCCCCCAAAAAGTAATTTTTGTTCTGCTATTGTCAAAGCCCTAAGCGAAATATCTTATTTGTTGTATAAAATAGAAGCCTATTTTTCTTACAAAATATTAAGCTTCATCATGTTAGATAATGGAAAAAGCGTTCTTAATAATTTCACTTTACTACTTTTTTTAGTGGGTTTTAGTGGGGTAGTTCTATTGGTCAAGATTATATGTACTCACATAAGATATATTCGCAGTGTTAGAAAGGGCTAACATTATTGTCTACGTGCATTATTGATGAGTCAGTTTTATACCGATAAATCGAGTACTTTTACTTAGAGTTTCATTTATCCAAGAGCCATTTAATGTGTTTCTTTTAGTGTTTGGTGGGTTCCCACTTCCAGTCACTCAAAACCAAACATTCTCTGTTCGTGATTGTTGTACAAGGATGGCTCGTTCAACCATCACTTGTAGAGTTCGAGAATTTGCTAGCAAGCCAAGAAGCGATGGCTAAGCAAATGGGAGGCGTCACACTGAAGAACGAAGATGACAAGCACTTTCTGCTTACGCATGAAGAATGGGTGGCCAAGCTATGGGGTAATTTTGCTAACTTATATTATCTTTTACTTTGCAGACAAGCTTTTTAGGGGTAATATTGTAATTTTAGAAGTGCTTGTGTATCTATATAAAGGGCATGTGTGCTAGTATTTACTCTTACCTCTCCACTTCTTTTGTAATTCTTCGTTCAGTGATATAGAGAGAAAAGATTCTCCCATAGTCTTATCATTGTTTCACTTATAAATACAAACACTTACATATATATAGATACACAAGCACTTCTAAAATTACAATATTACCCCTAGAAGCTTGTCTGCAAAGTAAAAGATAATAGATAATAAAGTTAGCAAAACTTGGTAAGCAAGTAAGATATTATTATAATAACAACTTGCAAGCCAAGTTGTATAGCCATGTCATCGCTTACGTCCATAGTGTTTTAGTTTATTTCAAGAGTTACATGAGTAGATAGCAATTTGATTGAACATCGAGATGAATAGAGTCATTCGAACGAAGTTCGGAGCACCAACGCACGGAACGATGAAAGGAAAATGATTGAAAACCAATTCCATGCTCAAACATGCCCAAAATCCGAAATTAGCCAAAATCGGGCAGCAGCTTGGTGCCACGGCATAGACTTTTGGTGCTCCGGTAAGAATCTCAGAATTAACCCTGTGCCCCCAGCACAGAATTTATCGTTCCCCAACACCACTGTTTCGCGAATTAGGTTATTTTTAGCCTAATGTTAACCTAATGAGGAGGCTATATAAGGGGATCATGAAGAGAGATTAAGAGACAAATTTTGGGAGAGAAAAACATCATAAGAGGCTAAGAAACGCGAAGAACGCCATTGGAGATCGAGTTTTGCGAAGAAGAACGGTGGAGACGAAGAACTTCCGAGAGATTCTCTCCATATGTATCACTTTCTTTTGCTGAATTTTTTTCTCCATAATGTCTATCTTTGTGATTTGCTTATGCTCTAGATTCATCATGAGCTAAACCGTTCATAGGATTGCAATCAAAACTCACATGTAGCCTGTTTTGGATTATAGTTTCTTTGATTAATGACAATTGCTTAAGTTTATTTACTCTATCCTTTTCTTAATGCTTTTGATTGCTTGATCACCAATTAAATTGATTTGGTAAACCTTAGGAACTTTGGAAAAAGGAAATTTGTGTTTAGCCGTAGATAGAATAACACATGATCTATGATGGAAATCTTGAGTTTATATAGGATAGGAATATACCTATGTAACATGTGTAACCCATTAAGAACACATGCTTAATAAATCGTTCGTAATTTAATTCACATAGGAATATAGTGAAATAGTTAAGAAAGATAACTCAAATTGAATATCGGAAGAGTTCTATTTGATGCATTAGGGGTCTTGGTTAAACAACAGGTAGCAATTTGATGATCAAAGGAATGATATGAACAATCGGGTGAAGCGCTGAGGAATGATTGTGATCCTATATAATTTCTCTATTTGTCCAAAGCTTTCATTTTTAGTATTTTTTTTCCATTAGTTATTTAATTGATTGTATTGCAAAATTTATTTGTTTAGATAAAATTAAGGTGACATAAAACTAGTAATTAGAAAAATTAATAGTAATAATTCTCCGTGGGATCGACTTTTCTTATCATTATATTACTTGTTTTCAATATGTATACTAGCGTAGAAAATCCACAACAATAATAGACTAAGATTACAAATATACACAATTTATGCGTCTTCTAGCATAGGTCTTAGAAAGAAAATGTGCATATTCTCCCTTACTAGTATAGGTTTTAATATATAAATAGAAAATGAACTTTATGCAACAAACAAATTTAAGGGAACAACCCCAATTAGTCAAACCCAAATTCTCATAAACTTGGCCTGCTAATAAGGAAAAATTGAGTGGACTGAGAAATTATACAAATAAAAGGAAGAAGAGAAAGAGGTTTTTAGGTTTATGCTGGAGATACGACATAATTAACTTTGTAGTAATCTCATCCATTGCCAGATAGAACAACGATAAGGTTTCCATCAGTTCTATAGTTGTGGAACTAACACATATTAGATACCAATGTGAGCTTAAGCTTGACTTAGTCCGGGTGACGACCAGAACCCAGGACGGGCAGAAACACTTGCGAGGAGTCAGCCCGGGTACCGACCAGAACAGAAGACGGACAGCCGTTCAGCCCAGCTCGGGTGAACACGAGCAGAGTGTCCGGATAGAAGGCAAGCTCAGCCCGGAGCATACGAGCAGGCCAGCTCGGGGACAGAGAAGCTGTCCGGGCAGGAAAAGGAAACTCTACCCAGAAAGGAAGACGCGTAGATTGAGGAGCAAGCAAATCAAGTCAAAGATTTGATAGGATTATTTAGGGTAGTTTCCTGATTTTGTGCGATTCGGTTAGCTAGGGTTTCGCCTATGTGAGGCTATATATAAACCTAGCATTGTACTTTGTAAAGCGTGTAGAGTCCATTAGAATTTTGAGTTTATCTTCTTGTATTGCCTTCGATTATTAATCAAGAGAATTTCTTCTCCCAAAAGTTTGTGTCCTTTATTTTTGGTTCGATTTCTTTTGGTGTTATTCGTGTTCTTTGCAGATCCGTGAATTGGGATCCAACAAGTGGTATCAGAGCTTCAATCGAAGAACATGTCCTCATCATCAGAGTCACCGATGGAAGGAGGTTTGGTTGCGCAGAAACCAGACTCCAGAGAAGGCACAGTTACACTCCATTACCCCATGCTCACGAAGAGCAATTACGCCGTGTGGGCGTTGAAGATGAGGGTGAATCTGCAGGCGCAGGGAGTTTGGGAGGCCGTAGAGAACGGCGGTGTCGAAGGGTGCAAGGAAAGAATGGCTCTAGCCGCTATCTACCAAGCAGTTCCGGAAGAAGTTCTTCTCATGCTCGCCGAGAAGGATTCCGCGAAGGAAGCATGGAAAACTCTTCAGACCATGCACATGGGCGCAGATCGCGTCAAGGAGGCAAAGGTCCAGACCTTGAAGAGTGAGTTCGAGGTCATGAGGATGAGGGAGAGCGAATCAATTGATAATTTCGCTATGCGGCTCACGTCCATTGTGACCGGCATACGCTCGCTGGGAGACAAGGTGGAGGAGACCACCGTCGTCAAGAAGTTTCTCCGAGCAGTGCCTCACAGGTACATGCAGATCGTGACATCGATCGAGCAGTTCGGCGATCTCAAGACCATGTCGGTCGAGGAGGTTGTTGGTCGTCTCAAGGCCCACGAAGAGAGACTTCGGGGTTACGGTGACAAAGACGAGGAGAAGAACCTCCTGCTCACGCATGAAGAGTGGACGGCCAGACAGCGGAAAACCGGGGGAGCCGAGTTTTCTACAAGACCCTCAGGTCGGAACAGCTTTGGTGGAGAAGTCCGAGGACGCGGACAGGGTCGTGGACGAGGTCGAGGTCGGGACATGCGAGGTCGCGGCAGTGGATCTACCCGTCAGGAAGGCACGACCAGGAGAGACAAGAAAACAGTGAAGTGCTACAATTGTCAGAAGCTTGGGCACTTTGCATCTGAGTGCCGGAGCAGGAACCAGGGCGAAGAGGCGAATCTAGCAAGATTCCCAGACGACCAGCCGGCATTGTTGTTTGCCGAACAAGAAACGCACCTGGACGAACAGAATGGCGAGTGTGACGCCAAGGCCCGGGCAGAAGTGATCAGTGTGCCGATCAGGCCAGAGGCCGAGCAGACCTGTCCGGAGGAGACCAGCGAGAAGGTTTTCCTCATCGAGGATAAGGTTATTGCAAACCTCCTCGTAGACGGAGAGAAGAAAGTCAGTACCGACGTATGGTATCTAGACAACGGAGCTAGCAACCACATGACTGGGGACCGAGCTAAGTTTGAAGAGCTCGATGAGAAGATCACGGGCAGCGTGAAATTCGGCGACGGATCAGTCGTAGAGATCAGAGGCAGAGGGTCGATCCTGTTCGAGTGCAAGAATGGCGACCAGCGTCTGATGACCCAGGTGTATTTCATCCCGAAGTTGAAAAGCAACATCATCAGTCTAGGACAGATGACTGAGATCGGGAACACGGTGTTGCTGCAAGGGTCCTACCTGAAGATGTGGACCAAGGAAGGAGAGCTGTTGATGAAGGTGGAGCGAACACCCAACAGTCTCTACAAGATTCTCCTGAAGACATGCCAGCCCGGCTGTCTTATGGCATCGATGGCAGACCCGGCTTGGCTATGGCACGCACGGCTCGGACACGTGAATTTTCATGCGCTCAAGATGATGGGCGAGAAGAAGATGGCCTTCGGGGTTCCCAAGATAGAACACCCCGACCAGCTATGTGAGTGCTGCATGATCGCGAAGCAGGCGAGGATACCGTTTCCAATCAAGGCCAAATTCCGAGCAGAGAGACCCCTACAGTTGGTGCACGCAGATCTATGTGGTCCAGTCACCCCAGCAACATTGGCAGGTAACAAGTACTTTCTTTTACTTGTTGATGATTACAGTCGCTGGATGTGGGTTTATATGCTTAAGGAAAAGAGCGGAGCCTTTGAGGTCTTCAAGAAGTTCAAGAAGATCGTGGAGAATGGCTCGGTGCACAGGTTAAAGGTCTTGCGTACAGACCGAGGAGGAGAATTCACTTCCCAGCAGTTCGGAGAGTTCTGCGACCAGGAAGGAATTCAGCGTCACCTGTCCGCACCCCACACACCCCAACAGAATGGCGTGGTGGAAAGACGAAACCGAACTGTGATGAACACAGCGAGGAGCTTGCTCAAGAGCATGCAAGTTTCAGCCCGGTTTTGGGCAGAAGCAGTAAGACATGCGATCTACCTGCTTAATCGTTTGCCGACCAAAGCGCTAGGAGAGCGTACCCCCTACCAGGCGTGGAAAGGGAAGAAACCCCACTTAGAACATTTGAAAGTGTTCGGGTGCACCGCACACGTGAAGATTGCGGGGCCACATCTCAAGAAGCTGGACGACCGGAGTCAGAAGATGGTGTACCTTGGCGTTGAAGAAGGAAGCAAGGCACACAGACTCTACGATCCACGACGCGGCAGACTCCAAGTGAGCAGAGATGCTGTGTTCGAAGAGGAGATGAAGTGGGATTGGCGCGACGAGAAGGGAGAACCCGAGCAGAACTCAGTGGAGTTCATTGTCGAAGACGACCAGGATGTTGCCGAGCAGGAGCAGCCCGGAACACCCAGCTCGGGAACAGTCTTGCCAGAGACGAGGGAACCCAGCCCGGGAGAGAATAGCCCGGACACACCACGGACACCAAGCCCGAGCAGGACCAGCCCGTCTAGCTCGGGAGATTCCTCCATAAAAGACGGCCCAAGAGGATTCCGTCCTCTAGCAGACGTCTACGATCAGACTCAAGAAGTGGAGATGAGCCTGGAGGAACTTTCTTTGTTGTGTGCAGAAGAACCAGCCAGCTTCCAGGAGGCAGCAGTCGAGCAGGAGTGGCAGGAAGCAATGAAGAAGGAGATGGAGTCCATTGAGAAGAACAGGACATGGGAGCTTACCGACCTGCCCAAAGGTCATAATCCCATCGGCCTGAAGTGGGTGTTTAAGCTGAAGAAGGACACTGAGGGGAATGTCCTTAAGCACAAGGCAAGGCTGGTAGCTAAAGGCTACGTGCAGAGGAAAGGCATAGACTTTGAGGAAGTCTTTGCTCCATTATCAAGACTGGACACGATCAGACTCATCCTAGCCCTAGCAGCTCATCGAGGTTGGGAAATTCACCATCTGGATGTCAAATCGGCATTCCTAAATGGTGACCTCGAAGAAGAAGTGTACGTCAAGCAACCAGAGGGGTTCGGCGTCACGTGCAAGGAGCAGAAGGTGTACAAGCTATCCAAGGCCTTATACGGGTTAAAACAAGCACCAAGAGCGTGGAACATCCGCCTTGACAAGAGCTTGAAGAATCTTGGATTCACAAAGTGCTTGAGCGAGCAGGCAGTCTACACCAGGAGTTCCGGGCAGGAAACTCTGATCGTGGGAGTATATGTGGACGACCTGATCGTCACAGGATCCAGCGCAGGAGGCGTAGATGGGTTCAAGCAGCAGATGATGGCCGAATTCGAGATGAGTGACCTCGGATTACTTTCGTACTACCTTGGTCTCGAGGTGGAACAGAAGAAGGACTGCATTACGCTGAAGCAGTCGGCCTACGCGAAGAAGATCCTTAAACAGTTCGAGATGGCGGACTGTAACTCGAGCAAGTACCCTATGAAGGCGAAGCTGCAGCTCGGGAAGGATGCTGAAGGGAGAAGAGTGGATCCCACGGAGTACAGACGCGTGATCGGGTGCCTGAGGTATCTCACCCACACCCGACCAGACATTTCACACGCAGTCGGGATAGTCATTCGATACATGGAGAAGCCCACGAGTGCACACCAGCAGGCGGTGAAGCACATCTTGCGTTACGTGAAGGGCACGACGGACTACGGGATCCAATACAACCGAGGAAGTGGAGCAGAAGTACTAGTCGGCTTTACGGACAGTGATCTGGCCGGTGATATCGATGACAGGAAGAGTACCGGAGGGATGGCGTTCTACCTCAACGGAAACCTGATCACCCCGCAGTCTCAAAAGCAGCAGACAGTAGCTCTATCCTCATGCGAAGCAGAGTTCATGGCGGCAACCGCAGCAGCATGTCAAGCTATGTGGTTGAAGGGGCTACTCAGTGAGATGACCGGATCCGAGCAGAGACCAGCTACTCTCTACGTGGACAACAAGTCTGCAATTGCGTTGATGAAGAATCCAGTGTTCCATGGACGGAGCAAACACATTGACACGAAGTTTCACTACATTCGTGAGTGTGTAGAGAAGCGAGAGATCATCGTGGAGTTCGTCAACACGAGGGAGCAACGGGCAGACATTCTTACTAAGGCTCTAGGGAGAGTCAAGTTTGAAGAGATGAGAGAGCTGCTCGGAGTGAAGAGAGTGGAAGCAAGTCAAGCTTACGGGGGAGAATGTGAGCTTAAGCTTTACTTAGTCCGGGTGACGACCAGAACCCAGGACGGGCAGAAACACTTGCGAGGAGTCAGCCCGGGTACCGACCAGAACAGAAGACGGACAGCCTTTCAGCCCAGCTCGGGTGAACACGAGCAGAGTGTCCGGATAGAAGGCAAGCTCAGCCCGGAGCATACGAGCAGGCCAGCTCGGGGACAGAGAAGCTGTCCGGGCAGGAAAAGGAAACTCTACCCAGAAAGGAAGACGCGTAGATTGAGGAGCAAGCAAATCAAGTCAAAGATTTGATAGGATTATTTAGGGTAGTTTCCTGATTTTGTGCGATTCGGTTAGCTAGGGTTTCTCCTATGTGAGGCTATATATAAACCTAGCATTGTACTTTGTAAAGCGTGTAGAGTCCATTAGAATTTTGAGTTTATCTTCTTGTATTGCCTTCGATTATTAATCAAGAGAATTTCTTCTCCCAAAAGTTTGTGTCCTTTATTTTTGGTTCGATTTCTTTTGGTGTTATTCGTGTTCTTTGCAGATCCGTGAATTGGGATCCAACAACCAATGTGTTAAATTTAACGAAAATCATGGAAAATTTTGATCGATTTTTGTTTTCCGCGGGTATGCAAAACGAAAGTCCTATTGTTTCGCTGATTTTTTACCATTTTACGCGAAATTCGCAAGGGCGCGTAGGTGGAATTTCATTTTTTGTTTTTGTGAGTAAAAATTGTAAAAAATGGTTGGAATTTCGCTAAAAATCATATTTTTTTTGTAGATTTTGGCAAAAATACAAATTAAACTTTCGACAAAAATAATTATACTTGCACCCCACCCCACCTCGCCACATCACGGTCGGTCGGACGGCAGCGGCGGCGCGCGCGTATGGTAGTGAAACATTTGTGTGAGTCATCTCCCATCCACAAAATCCTATGACCCAAAGGGCCAAAGCCCTTGTCCCCAATATTTGGTATATAAACATCACCAAACTCTTATCATCTATCAGCGTGCCCTATGCGGGCGTGCCGCGTGTCCTAGCGGTTGGGTATGCGTATGGAGTGGGGTGTTGGACAGACAGATGCGCGCCTGGGGGACAGATCTTCAGTGTACACGTGCCCTTTGCTATTTGGGCTGTAAACCGCCACCTTACTGCTTGCTTGTCTTTTATTTATACTCAATGTAAACCTAAGTGATGCAAGAGATATGTTCTCCTCACGAATGTTGTAAACACAGTTCCAGAATAATAGAGTGATATTGGTTTGGTTGGGCAGGGGCCCGTAAACTAGGGGTGAAACCGGGTAGGGTACCTGGATATCTAGTTTTTGATACCCGGATTTACTACCTGGAACCCGATTTTAGAAACTACCCGGATTTACTACCCGCTTTTTTTTTAAGTATATCAATTTAAAATTAAAAATATACTTTTATTGTATTAAAGTTAAAATGCATTAACCCGGGTATTAAAGGAAAATAAAATAATTAAAATAAACCAGGTATTAAACCCTAAAAAATTAAAGGAAAAAATAATTAAAAGAAACAGGGTATTAAATGTTGGTTCCCAAATTACGGATCTGCGAAGAACACGAATAACACCAAAGGAAATCGAACAGAATAATGAAGAACACGAACTTTTGGGAGAAGAAATTCTCTATTGATAATCGAAAGAAAATTACAAAGAAAAACTCTAATGGACTCAGCTCCTTTACAAAGTGTACAATGCTAGGTTTATATAGCCTCACATGGGCGAAACCCTAGCTCAACTAAATCGCACAAAATCAGGAAACTACCCTAAATAATCTTATCAAATCTTTGACTCGATCTTTGCTTGCTCCTCAAGCTTCGCGGGTAGTTGTTGACTTTCCCTTTTCTGCTCAGACAACTTCTCTGTCCCCGAGCTGGTCTGCTCGTCTGCCCCTGACCGGGCTTGCTTTCTATCCGGACATTCTGCTCGTGTTCACCCGAGCTGGGCTGAACTCCTGTCCTTTCTTGGTTCTGGCCGGTACTCGGGCTGACTTCCTCTGTGTGACAGACTAAGTCAAGCTTAATCTCACATTCTCCCCCGTAAGCTTGACTTGCTTCTACTTTCTTCACACCGAGCAGCTCTCTCATCTCTGCGAACTTGACTCTCGCCAGAGCCTTGGTAAGAATGTCTACCCATTGCTCCCTTGTGTTAACGAACTCCACGATGATCTCTCGCTTCTCCACACACTCACGAATGTAGTGGAATTTTGTGTGAATGTGTTTGTTCCGTCCATGGAACGCTGGATTCTTCATCAACGCAATTGCAGACTTGTTGTCCACGTAGAGAGTAACTGGTCTCTGCTCGGACACTTAGTAGCCCCTTCAACTACATAGCCTGACATGTTGCTGCGGTTGCCGCCATGAACTCTGCTTCACATGAGGATAGAGCTACTGTCTGCTGCTTCTGAGACTGCCAGGTGATTAGGTTTCCGTTGAGGTAGAACGCCATCCCTCCGGTATTCTTCCTGTCATCGATATCACCGGCCAGATCACTGTCTGTGAAGCCGACTAGTACTTCTGCTCCACTTCCTCTGCTGTACTGGATCCCGTAGTCCGTCGTGCCCTTCACGTATCGCAAGATGTGCTTCACCGCCTACTGGTGTGCACTTGTGGGCTTCTCCATGTATCGACTGACTATACCGACTACGTGTGCAATGTCTGGTCGGGTATGAGTGAGGTATCTCAGACACCCGATCACGCGTCTGTACTCCGTGGAATCCACACTTCTCCCTTCAGCATCCTTCCCGAGTTGCAGCTTTGCCTCCATTGGGTACTTGCTCGGGCTACAGTCCGCCATCTCCAACTGTATAAGGATCTTCTACGCGTAGGCCGACTGCTTCAGTGTAATGCAGTCATTCTTCTGTTCCACCTCGAGACTGAGATAGTACGAAAGTAATCCGAGGTCACTCATCTCGAATTCGGCCATCATCTGCTGCTTGAATCCATCTACGCCTCCTGCGCTGGATCCAGTGACGATCAGGTCGTCCACATATACTCCCATGATCAGGATCTTCTACCCGGTACTCCTAGTGTAGACTGCCTGCTCGCTCAGGCACTTTGTGAATCCAAGGTTCTTCAAGCTCTTGTCAAGACGGATGTTCCACGCTCTTGGTGCTTGTTTTAACCCGTATAGGGCCTTGGATAGTTTGTACACCTTCTGTTTCATGCCCGTGACGCCGAACCCCTCTGGTTGCTTGATGTACACTTCTTCTTCGAGGTCGCCATTTAAGAATGCCGATTTGACATCCATGTAGTGAATCTCCCAACCTCGATGAGTTGCTAAGGCTAGGATGAGTCTGATCGTGTCCAGTCTAGCTACTGGAGCAAAGACTTCCTGAAAGTCTATGCCTTTTTTCTGCACGTAGCCTTTTGCTACCAGCCTTGCCTTGTGCTTAAGGACGTTCCCTTCTGTGTCCTTCTTCAGCTTATCCACCCACTTCAGACCGATGGGTTTATGACCTTTGGACAGGTCGTTGAGTTCCCATGTCCTGTTCTTCTCAATGGACTCTATCTCTTTCTTCATTGCTTCTTGCCACTCCTGCACGGCTGCTGCCTCCTGGTAGCTGGCCGGCTCTTCTGCGCACAATAAAGAAAGTTCCTCCAGGCTCATCTCTACTTTATGAGTCTGATCGTAGACGTCTGCTAGGGGTCGGAATCCCCTTGGGCCGTCTTTAATGGAGGAATCTCCTGAGCTGGACGGGTTGGTCCTGCTCGGACTTGGTGTCCGTGGTGTATCCGGGCTGGGTTCTCTCGTGCTCGGCAAAGCTTTTCCCGAGCTGGGTGTTCCGGGCTGATCCTGCTCGGCAACGCCCTCTTCATCCTTTACTGTGAACTCTTCTGAGTTCTGCTCAGGCTCTCCTTTCTCGTCGCACCAATCCTACTTCATCTCTTCTTCGAACACAGCATCTCTGCTCACTTGGAGTCTGCTGCGTCGTGGATCGTAGAGTCTATGTGCCTTGCTTCCTTCTTCAACGCCAAGGTACACCATCTTCTGACTCCGGTCATCCAGCTTCTTGAGATGTGGCCCCGCAATATTCACATGTGCGGTGCACCCGAACACTCTCAAATGTTCTAAGTGGGGTTTCTTCCCTTTCCATGCCTGGAAGGGAGTTCACTCTCCTAGCGCTTTGGTTGGCAGACGATTAAGCAGATAGACCGCATGTCTTACTGCTTCTGCCCAAAACCGGGCTTGAACTTGCATGCTCTTGAGCAAGCTTCTTGCTGTGTTCATCACAGTTCGGTTTCGTCTTTCAACCACGCCATTCTACTGGGGCGTGTGAGGTGCTGACAGGAGACGCTGAACTCCTTCCTGGTCGTAGAATTCTCCGAACTGCTGGGAAGTGAATTCTCCTCCTCGGTCTGTACGCAAGACCTTTAACCTGTGCACCGAGCAATTCTCCACAATCTTCTTGAACTTCTTGAAGACCTCAAAGGCTTCGCTCTTCTCCTTAAGCATATAAACCCACATCCAGCGACTGTAATCATCAACAAGTAAAAGGAAGTACTTTTTACCTTCCAATGTTGCTGGGGTGACTGGACCGCATAGGTCTGCATGCACAGTCTCTCTGCTCGGAATTTGGTCTTGATCGGAAACGGTAGCCTCGCCTTCTTCGCGATCATGCAGCACTCACATAGTTGGTCGGGGTGTTCAATCTTGGGAACCCCGAAGGCCATCTTCTTCTCGCCCATCATCTTGAGCGCGTGAAAATTAACGTGTCCGAGCCGTGCATGCCATAGCCAAGTCGGGTCTGATATCGATGCCACGAGACAGACGGGCTGGCACGTCTTCAGGAGAATCTCGTAGAGTCTGTTGGGTGTTCGCTCCACCTTCATCAACAAGTCTCCTTCCTTTGTCCATATCTTCAGGTAGGAGCCTTGCAGCAACACCGTGTTCCCGATCTCAGTCATCTGCCCTAGACTAATGATGTTGCTCTTCAACTTCGGGATGAAGTACACCTGGGTCATCAGACGCTGGTCGCCATTCTTGCACTCGAACAGGATCGACCTTCTTCCTCTGATCTATACGACTGACCCGTCGCCGAATTTCACGTTGCCCGTGATCTTCTCAAAGAGCTCTTCAAACTTAGCTCGGTCCCCAGCCATGTGGTTGCTAGCTCCGTTGTCTAAGTACCATACGTCTGTACTGACTTTCTTCTCTCCATCTACGAGGAGGTTTGTAATGACCTTGTCCTCGATAAGGAAAACCTTCTTGTTTGTTTCCTCCGGATAGGTCTGCTCGGCCTCTGGGCTGATCGGCACATTGATCACTTCTGCCCGGGCCATGGCGACACCTTCGCCATTCTGCTCGTCCAGGTGCGTTTCCTGCTCGGCAAATAACAATGCCGCTGGTCGTCTGGGAATCTCGCTAGATTTGCCTCTTCGCCCTGGTTCCTGCTCCGGCACTCAGAAGCATAGTGCCCAAGCTTTTGACAATTGTAGCACTTCACTGTGCTCTTGTCTCTTCTGGTCGTGCTTTGCTGACGGGGTGCACCACTGCCGCGACCTCGCTGATCCCGACCTCGACCTCGTCCACGGCCTTGTCCGCGTCCTCGGACCTCTCCACCAAAGCTGCTACGACCTGAGGAATTAAAAGAAAACTCGGCTCCCTCGATTTTCCGCTGTCTGGCCGTCCAGTCTTCATGCGTGAGCAGGAAGTTCTTTTCCTCTTCCCTGTGACCGTAACCCCGAAGGCTCTCCTCGTAGGCCATGAGGCGACCAACAACCTCCTCGACCGTCATGGTCTTGAGATCGCCGAACTGCTCTATCGATGTCACGATCTGCATGTACCTGTGAGGCACTGCTCGGAGAAATTTCTTGACGAAGGTGGTCTCCTCCATCTTGTCTCCCAGCAAGCGAATGCCGGTTACAATGGACGTGAACCGCATAGCAAAGTCATCCATCGACTCGCTCTCACTCATTCTCATCACCTCGAACTCACTCTTCAAGGTCTGGACCTTTGCCTCCTTGACGCGATCTGCGCCCATGTGCATAGTCTGAAGAGTTTTCCATGCTTCCTTCGCGGAATCCTTCTCGGCGAGCATGAGAAGAACATCTTCTGGAACTGCTTGGTAGATAGCGGCTAGAGCCATTCTTTCTTTGCGTCCTTCGACACCACCGTTCTCTACGGCCTCTCACACTCCCTGCGCCTGCAAATTTACCCTCATCTTCAACGCCCACACGGCGTAATTGCTCTTCGTGAGCATGGGTAATGGAGCGTAACTGTGCCTTCTCTGGAGTCTGGTTTCTGCGCGACCAAAGCTCCTTCTATCGGTGACTCTGATGAAGACATGTTCTTCGATTGATGAAGCTCTGATACCACTTGTTGGTTCCCAAATTACGGATCTGCGAAGAACACGAATAACACCAAAGGAAATCGAACAAAATAATGAAGAACACGAACTTTTGGGAGAAGAAATTCTCTATTGATAATCGAAAGAAAATTACAAAGAAAAACTCTAATCGACTCAGCTCCTTTACAAAGTGTACAATGCTAGGTTTATATAGCCTCACATGGGCAAAACCCTAGCTCAACTAAATCGCACAAAATCAGGAAATTACCCTAAATAATCTTATCAAATCTTTGACTCGATCTTTGCTTGCTCCTCAAGCTTCGCGAGTAGTTGCTGACTTTCCCTTTTCAGCTCGGACAACTTCTCTGTCCCTGAGCTGGTCTGCTCGTCTACCCCTAACCGGGCTTGCTTTCTATCCGGACATTCTGCTCGTGTTCACCCGAGCTGGGCTGAACTCCTGTCCGTCCTTGGTTCTGGCCGGTACCCGGGCTAACTCCCTCTGTGTGACGGACTAAGTCAAGCTAAGCTCACATTAAACCGGGTACCTAGTTTTTAGAATTTAAATACCCGGTACCCGTATCCGGTCTTAATCCGGATACGGGTACCCGGATCCAGAATTCGGATTCAGATTTGGATTTTAAATCCGAATACGGATTCGGATTCGGATTATTACCCGGTTTTTTGGTATTATTTGCACTCTTACCGTAAACACTTGTGTGGTGCGTGTGAACATTGTCTCGGCATAATCTGTTTGTGTTTGGCGCTTGCAGATTCGGGTTGATTGTCTTGTTAGGTGCTTGGCAATCTAAGGGAACGTTAGATTGGCTACTGTATTCGTGGTGAACTCGTGTAATCAAGGGAACATTAGATAGGCTGTCGTTTTCTCGGTGAACTCGGGCCATCACAGGAAAGCTATTTCCGTTTTAAGCTTAACCCAGTGACAGATTACATGGCTGCATTTATAGCGGCGCTATGTTTGTCTAGTAGTGCATGCTATGGCCCATATATGTGTCGTTTATATGAAGTAGCATTTCAGCAATATCTATTATATATACACAAGGTTTTAAATACCGCTTGCCGATGTCGTTTCGCATTTTTCGTTTTACGGATATATCGCTTGCCGATGGGTATGCCGATGGGCAAATCGTAAAAAAAGGACATACCGCATACCGCATATACCGCACTTTTCACATGGGCATACCACATTCCGATGGGGTTTTCGACGGATATTCTGTAAAAAAAATATTTGAGTATTTAAGCAAGATATTTATATAATTTCAAAACTACATATTTAATAAATACAAGATATTTGTAACTTAAATATGTAGGTGACATGTATAATATTAAGTCACTTTATTAGTTGAAGTGTATAATATTAAGTCAAATTATTATGTGAAGTTAATATGTATGTTAATTAAGTGTGTAATATTAAGTGAATATGCATGTTAATTGTATATGTATGTTAACAAATTTAATATTAGTTGAAGTGTATAATATTAAATGAATATGTATATTAAGCGTATATGTATGTTAGGTGAAGTTAATATGTATGCTAAGTGTATAATATTATTTGAAGTGTATAATATTAAGTTAAATTATTAGGTGAAGTGTATGTGTATGTTAAGTGTGAAGGTGTGATATTAGTTGAATGAATAACAAAAAGTCCCACATTGATAGATGACAAGAGTTTAGTTATGTTTATATACCAAATATTAGGGACAAGGGCTTGGGCCCTTTGGGTCATAGGATTTGTGGATGGGGGAGGACTCACACAAATGTTACACCACCACGCGCGCGCCGCCGCTGCCGTCCGTCCGGCCGGGCGTGGCGAGGCGGGGTGGGGTGGGGTGCTCTTGTGTGAGTATAATTATTTTTGCCGAAAGTTTAATTGGTATTTTTGCCGAAATCTACCAAAAATATAATTTTTACCGAAATTCCAACCAAATTTCGCAATTTTTACATTAAAAAATGAAAAAAGATTTTCCACACCCATGCCCATGCGAATTTCGCGAAATTTGGTAAAACGAAAGAGAAAGGGCATGAATTTCCTACCGCATTTCTGCGAAAAACGAATTTCGCACGAATTTCGCATGGAAATTCGCGAAATTTTACACCATGTATATACATATATAGAGGGTTAATGACGGCGAAAATACCTATAGTTTGGTCAAAGAACACCTCGTGTACCTAAAGTTTAAAAGTGGTGTCAAAAATACCCAAATTTACATTTGGGGACTTGACCACTCCATTCTCATAACGTCCTTAACTTACCCGCTAACTCTGGCCACGTGGAAAAATCTGTTTTGTTAAGTGTAATCATTAGGGGTTTAATTAGTTGTATTAAATAGTATTAATGAGGAGTTTAATTCGTTGTTTTGTCGTAAATTAGACTGTTGTGGGCTCGTCCACGTGGCAAAAAATGTTATGTCAGCAACTCACGTTTGTCCACATGGCCAGAGTTAACACTAATATATTTTATTTAACATCACGATTCACGATTACATAACTCAAACAAGACATAACTCATTGCACACTATACTAATACATTGATATTAATAAATACTTTCATTACTAGTATTTTTTAGATTAGTACTTTCATTACTAGTTACTCATATACCTAGTTATGCTTTTTTAGGTTACCCAAACTAAATACGGCATGATATGATGCGCCGTAAAGAATTGCACCCACGGAGAAATACCGAACCATATGGCCAATAACTGGACCCTTATGTAGTATCGCGACCAAAGTCCCGGCCGCTGCTAACTCCAACACTACAACTGTTGCTGTCACATAGATCCTTACATTTACAGAAACCAAGGCTCCGACAACCACCGGTAGAGCACAAGCTAGATAAAACGAAAGAAAACTTAATGCAGAGGGAGTTCTTCAAGGGTGCACCATTATTTTCTGTGCATGCAACGTCGTCAATAAACCTTCTATTGCCAGCGGAATAATCTACTTCAACCAGCAAACGCAATACTACCCGAGAATTTATTTTCGACGCGTTCGCCTGCAAAAATATCTATTTTTGTAGTGTAAAGATATGGAAAAGGTGTGGACAAAGGGAAGTGGAGAAATGAAGAAAGTACGAAAAAATGGAAGAAAAAAAAAAAGCACCTATGTTTTAATGCAAATTACTCAAACACAATCACTTTATACTTTTGATTGTATTACCTTTACTTTCTAAAATAACTAAACACACATTTGGAACGGGATTGTGTTCATGGTAATTCGTTACATTTTCATCGTGTCAAAGGATAAATAAAGCCAAAATTGCTAAATCATGATTGCATAATGCATATAGATCATAAAGTACTAATTAGTTAGATACGGGAATAATATAAGAATAATTATGTATTTTCTCTAAGCTAGTGTATTTTCAAATAAAAAAATGTACGTAAATATCCGGCTTAAATCTCTTCTTTTTTCTTTCAAGATAAAAAAAATTGTAACATCTTCTGTGAGCTTAAGCTTGACTTAGTCCGGATGATGACCAGAACCCAGGACGGGCAGAAACACTTGCGAGGAGTCAGCCCGGGTACCGACCAGAACAGAAGACGGACAGCTGTTCAGCCCAGCCCGGGTGAACACGAGCAAAACGTCCGGATAGAAGGCAAGCCCGGCCAGAGGCAGACGAGCAGGCCAGCTCGGGGACAGAGAAGCTGTCCGGGCAGGAAAGGGAAAGTCAGCAACTACCCAGCAAGGAAAGCGCGTAGCTTGAGGAGCAAGCAAAGATCAAGTCAAAGATTTGATAGGATTATTTAGGGTAGTTTCCTAATTTGGTGCGATTTGGTTAGCTAGGGTTTCGCCTATGTGAGGCTATAAATATACCTAGCATGTACACTTTGTAAAGTGTAGAGTCCATTAGAATTTTGAGTTTATCTTCTTGTATTGCCTTCGATTATTAATCAAGAGAATTTCTTCTCCCAAAAGTTTGTGTCCTTTATTTTTCTGTTCGATTTCTTTTGGTGTTATTCGTGTTCTTTGCAGATCCTTGAATTGGGATCCAACAAGTGGTATCAGAGCTTCAATCGAAGAACATGTCTTCATCATCAGAGTCACCGATGGAAAGAGCTTTGGTCGCACCGAAACCAGACACCAGAGAAGGCACAGTTACACTCCATTACCCCATGCTCACGAAGAGCAATTACGCCGTGTGGGCGTTGAAGATGAGGGTGAATCTGCAGGCGCAGGGAGTATGGGAGGCCGTAGAGAACGGCGGTGTCGAAGGGCGCAAGGAAAGAATGGCTCTAGCCGCTATTTACCAAGCAGTTCCGGAAGAAGTTCTTCTCATGCTTGCCGAGAAAGATTCCGCAAAGGAAGCATGGAAAACTCTTCTGACCATGCACATGGGCGCAGATCGCGTCAAGGAGGCAAAGGTCCAGACCTTGAAGAGTGAGTTCGAGGTCATGAGGATGAGGGAGAGCGAATCAATTGATGATTTCGCTATGCGGCTCACGTCCATTGTGACCGGCATACGCTCGCTGGGAGACAAGGTGGAGGAGACCACCATCGTTAAGAAATTCCTCCGAGCAGTGCCTCACAGGTACATGCAGATCGTGACATCGATAGAGCAGTTCGGCGATCTCAAGACCATGTCGGTCGAGGAGGTTGTTGGTCGCCTAAAAGCCCACGAGGAGAGACTCCGGGGTTACGGTGACAGAGAAGAGGACAAGAACCTCCTGCTCACGCATGAAGAATGGACGGCCAGACAGCGGAAAACCGGGGGAGTCGAGTTTTCTACAAGATCCTCAGGTCGGAACAGCTTCGGTGGAGAAGTCCCAGGACGCGGACAGGGTCGTGGACGAGGTCGAGGTCGGGACATGCGTGGTCGCGGCGGTGGATCTACCCGTCAGGAAAGCACGACCAGGAGAGACAAGAGCACAGTGAAGTGCTACAATTGTCAGAAGCTTGGGCACTTTGCATCTGAGTGCCGGAGCAGGAACCAGGGCGAAGAGGCCAATCTAGCAAGATTCCCAGACGACCAGCCGGCATTGTTGTTTGCCGAGCAGGAAATGCACCTGGACGAGCAGATTGGCGAAGGCGTAGCTAAGGCCCGGGCAAAACTGATCAGTGTGCCGATCAGCCCAGAGGCCGAGCAGAGATACCCGGAGGAGACCAGCGAGCAGGTCTTCCTCATCGAGGACAAGGTTTTTGCAAACCTCCTCACACATGACGAGAAAAGAGTCAGTACCGACGTATGGTACCTTGACAACGGCGCAAGCAACCACATGACTGGGGACCAAGCTAAGTTTGAAGAGCTCGATGAGAAGATCACGGGCAGCGTGAAATTCGGCGACGGATCAGTCGTAGAGATCAGAGGCAGAGGGTCGATCCTGTTCGAGTGCAAGAATGGCGACCAGCGTCTGATGACCCAGGTGTATTTCATCCCGAAGTTGAAAAGCAACATCATCAGTCTAGGACAGATGACTGAGATCGGGAACACAGTGTTGCTGCAAGGGTCCTACCTGAAGATGTGGACCAAGGAAGGAGAGCTGTTGATGAAGGTGGAGCGAACACCCAACAGACTCTACAAGATTCTCCTGAAGACATGCCAGCCCGTCTGTCTTATGGCATCGATGGCAGACCCGGCTTGGCTATGGCACGCACGGCTCGGACACGTGAATTTTCACGCGCTCAAGATGATGGGCGAGAAGAAGATGGCCTTCGGGGTTCCCAAGATAGAGCACCCCGACCAGCTATGTGAATGCTGCATGATCGCAAAGCAGGCGAGGATACCGTTTCCGATCAAGGCCAGGTTCCGAGCAGAGAAACCCTTACAGTTGGTGCACGCAGATCTATGTGGTCCAGTCACCCCAGCAACTTTGGCAGGTAACAAGTACTTTCTTTTACTTGTTGATGATTACAGTCGCTGGATGTGGGTTTATATGCTTAAGGAGAAAAGTGGAGCCTTTGAGATCTTCAAGAAGTTCAAGAAGATCGTGGAGAATGGCTCGGTGCACAGGTTAAAGGTCTTGCGTACAGACCGAGGAGGAGAATTCACCTCCCAGCAGTTCGGAGAGTTCTGCGACCAGGAAGGAATTCAACGACACCTGTCCGCACCCCACACGCCCCAGCAGAATGGCGTAGTGGAAAGACGAAACCGAACTGTGATGAACACAGCAAGGAGCTTGCTCAAGAGCATGCAAGTTCCAGCCCGTTTTTGGGCAGAAGCAGTAAGGCATGCCGTCTACCTGCTTAATCGTTTGCCTACCAAAGCGCTAGGAGAGCGTACACCCTACCAAGCGTGCAAAAGGGAAGAAACCCCACTTAGAACATTTGAAAGTGTTCGGATGCACCGCACACGTGAAGATTGCGGGGCCACATCTCAAGAAGTTGGATGACAGGAGTCAGAAGATGGTGTACCTTGGCGTTGAAGAATGAAGCAAGGCACACAGACTCTACGATCCACGACGCGGCAGACTCCAAGTGAGCAGAGATGCTGTGTTCGAAGAGGAGATGAAGTGGGATTGGCGCGACGAGAATGGAGAACCCGAGCAGAACTCAGTGGAGTTCATTGTCGAAGACGACCAGGATGTTGCCGAGCAGGAGCTGCCCGGAACACCCAGCTCGGAAACAATCTTGCCAGAGACGAGAGAACCCAGCCCGGGAGAGAATAGCCCGGACACACCACGGACACCAAGCCCGAGCAGGACCAGCCCGTCTAGCTCGGGAGATTCCTCCATAAAAGACGGCCCAAGAGGATTCCGTCCTCTAGCAGACGTTTACGATCAGACTCAAGAAGTGGAGATGAGCCTGGAGGAACTTTCTTTGTTGTGTGCAGAAGAACCAGCCAATTACCAGGAGGCAGCAGCCGAGCAGGAGTGGCAGCAGCTAAAGGCCATTGAGAAGAACAGGACATGGGAGCTTACCGACCTGCCCAAAGGTCATAATCCCATCGGCCTGAAGTGGGTGTATAAGCTGAAGAAGGACACTGAGGGGAATGTCCTTAAGTACAAGGCAAGGCTGGTAGCTAAAGGCTACGTGCAGAGGAAAGGCATAGACTTTGAGGAAGTCTTTGCTCCAGTAGCAAGACTGGACACGATCAAACTCATCCTAGCCCTAGCAGCTCATCGAGGTTGGGAAATTCACCATCTGGATGTCAAATCGGCATTCCTAAACGATGACCTCGAAGAAGAAGTGTACGTCAAGCAACCAGAGGGGTTCGGCGTCACGGGCAAGGAGCAGAAGGTGTACAAGCTATCCAAGGCCTTATACGGGTTAAAACAAGCACCAAGAGCGTGGAACA
Source organism: Parietaria judaica (assembly GCA_954871525.1). NCBI lineage: Eukaryota > Viridiplantae > Streptophyta > Magnoliopsida > Rosales > Urticaceae > Parietaria > Parietaria judaica. The sequence goes on along the minus strand of OX940860.1, from coordinate 25,294,231 downwards.
TCCGCCTTGACAAGAGCTTGAAGAATCTTGGATTCACAAAGTGCTTGAGCGAGCAGGCAGTCTACACCAGGAGTTCCGGGCAGGAAACTCTGATCGTGGGAGTGTATGTGGACGACCTGATCGTCAAAGGATCAAGCGCAGGAGGCGTAGATGGGTTCAAGCAGCAGATGATGGCCGAATTCGAGATGAGTGACCTCGGATTACTTTCGTACTACCTTGGTCTCGAGGTGGAACAGAAGAAGGACTGCATTACGCTGAAGCAGTCGGCCTACGCGAAGAAGATCCTTAAACAGTTCGAGATGGCAAACTGTAACTCGAGCAAGTACCCTATGGAGGCGAAGCTGCAGCTCGGGAAGGATGCTGAAGGGAGAAGAGTGGATCCCACGGAGTACAGACGCGTGATCGGGTGCCTAAGGTACCTCACCCACACCCGACCAGACATTTCACACGCAGTTGGGATAGTCAGTCGATACATGGAGAAGCCCACGAGTGCACACCAGCAGGCGGTGAAGCACATCTTGCGTTACGTGAAGGGCACGACGGACTACGGGATCCAGTACAACCGAGGAAGTGGAGCAGAAGTACTAGTCGGCTTTACGGACAGTGATCTGGCCGGTGATATCAATGACAGGAAGAGTACCGGAGGGATGGCGTTCTACCTCGACGGAAACCTGATCACCTGGCAGTCTCAAAAGCAGCAGACAGTAGCTCTATCCTCATGTGAAGCAGAGTTCATGGCGGCAACCGCAGCAGCATGTCAGGCTATGTGGTTGAAAGGGCTACTCAGTGAGATGACGGGTTCCGAGCAGAAAACACCAACTCTCTACGTGGACAACAAGTCTGCAATCGCGTTGATGAAGAATCCAGTGTTTCACGGACGAAGCAAACACATTGACACGAAGTACCATTATATTCGTGAGTGTGTGGAGAAGCGACAGATCATCGTAGAGTTCATCAACACAAGGGAGCAGCGAGCAGACATCCTCACCAAGGCTTTGGCGAGAGTGAAGTTCGCGGAGATGAGAGAGTTGCTCGGAGTAAAGAGTGTAGCAAGTCAAGCTTACGGGGGAGAATGTGAGCTTAAGCTTGACTTAGTCCGGATGACGACCAAAACCAGGACGGGCATAAACACTTGCGAGGAGTCAGCCCGGGTACCGACCAGAACAGAAGACGGACAGTTGTTCAGCCCAGCTCGGGTGAACACGAGCAAAACGTCCGGATAGTAGGCAAGCCCGGCCAGAGGCAGACGAGCAGGCCAGCTCAGGGACAGAGAAGCTGTCCGGGCAGGAAAGGGAAAGTCAGCAACTACCCAGCAAGGAAAGCGCGTAGCTTGAGGAGCAAGCAAAGATCAAGTCAAAGATTTGATAGGATTATTTAGGGTAGTTTCCTGATTTGGTGCGATTTGGTTAGCTAGGGTTTCGCCTATGTGAGGCTATAAATATACCTAGCATGTACACTTTGTAAAGTGTAGAGTTCATTAGAATTTTGAGTTTATCTTCTTGTATTGCCTTCGATTATTAATCAAGAGAATTTCTTCTCCCAAAAGTTTGTGTCCTTTATTTTTCTGTTCGATTTCTTTTGGTGTTATTCGTGTTCTTTGCAGATCCGTGAATTGGGATCCAACATCTTTTATATTCAATAATTTATTTTGATGCGTAGCCTTTATTTATATATATATATATTCGCACGAGTGAGCACGAGTGTCACCCTCGCTAGCTAGTAGCTACTAAAACTGGCAGTATTATGGCCCATGTATTCGCTTCTTACCTGCTAAAACTGGCAGTATCTGAAATATGGGTTTCACATGGACCATTTGATCAAATTCAAAAAAGCCAAATGAGGCGGGTTAAGAAATAGATGGATACATATATAGATATGTATATGTATATGTTAACTTATCTAAGGATTATTCTTAGAAATCTCGGTTCAACTCTATAGTTACAGATTTATAATAATAATCCAACACAACAAGAAAAATAAAAAGCGTACCTCAAAATCCTCAAAAACACAAAACTTTGGCATGTTTGCCACATACAAAAAAAAACAAACAAACAAACAAAAAAACAAAAAACAAAACAAAACAAAACTTCAAGAAAGTAGGCTATGGGAAAATAAATAAATAAATAAATAAATAGAAAAAACCCTGTAATAACGAATCTATAATGATGTTCATCAACTAAAATAACAAGAAAATTGAAACTGTACCTGAAAATCCAACACTTTGGTACTTTTACCGCAAATGGCGATTTTCTTCCCTACGTGGAAATGGAAGTAAGGAGTTAGCTCTCCACTAATTGGACCCCAAAAAAGAATAAATGGAAACGGAAGTAAGGAGTTAGCTCTTCCCTACGTGATGTTCGAGCTCATTTGCCATGTACTATCTTCCAACGTTAGTGTATTATTTAAATTTTTATATCAACTCTATAGTGAAATAAATGAGCCACTTTTTATTATGAAATAAAGTGTTTCTTGATTCTAATGTGATTTAAGCAATCGTTTAATAATTAAATTTGAAAAAGTCATGAGTCGGCATAGCCATCCTGCGTACCTAGTTTCGGAGCCGTCCACGTTGACCTAGAGCCGGACATGGGTTGCTTACTGCACTTTGTGCTTATAAGCAGGCGAAACCCACTCGCTCCGGATAAGGGCAATGAGTGCCTATTTTCTTTATAAAATAAAATCAAAATCAAAATCAAAATCAAAATTGACCTCTATATACTAATTAATTCGCGACGAAACAAGGATTTCATTGATGTAGGTATATTATTTGGTATAATTTTGTTTTTAAAAAATTGCTTTTAATTTTAATTTTTAAGAAAAAATTACATGTGTTTGGTAAATTATTTATAAAACAGTTGTTGTTGGTAACAAAAGTTGATTTAGCGTTTGATTAAATAAATATATTTAGGGTGTAAAGACTAAAATATACTAAAAACTGTTTTTGTTTTGAGAAAAAATCAAAAGCTATGAATCGTAAGTTTTACTACTCTTGTACAAAAATCTAAAATCGTTTTTGTGTTTTTTTGTAAAAATAGTTTTTCCAAACACATAAAAAGTAGTTTAGTTTATTCTAAAATAAAAATAAGACTAAATAAATTATGCCAAAGGCATCGTTATTAACGATTAATTATGTACTCCATTCAATACGGTCAAAAGCGACATGATCATATATAGCTGGGAAATAGCGGGATAAACAATGATATGCCATAATATAATTACAGTTTAAGACATTACGTATATACCCCTAGAGCCAAATAAACGCTAAGGTTTGATAAGTCGGACATACACATAATCACATAAATATATATACCGGCGTAAAAAAAAAATCAGTCCAAAGCTCAAAAAATAATATTTAAATACATATGGTCGTCTAATAAACAGCTAAGTATTATATATGCTCAAATAATATTTTAAGTGATATATATACTCGAGTAGAATAATTCAAATGTAATAAATTTAAATTTGAGTGTATTGAAGTTATAATAAAATTTAAAATTGATCATATATTTCTGAAAACAAAATTTAAACTTATACCGCCTCAATTTAATACAACTTGAATACATATGTCGCCATTAATCTTGTATTTAATAATAAAAATATTATTAATAATTTTTAAAAGCCTATTTATTTTCCAATTATATATATAACTTGTACATGACGTCTTCGTGTATAACAAGGTGATAAATTATAAATTATTTTATCCTATTTGTAACCAAAATTCACGACACTGAAACAATATGCTTCGTAAATTCCAAGTGAGAATTTGATTCTTATCAATTTAATCTTCACAGTTATCTAGGTAATAAAAGATTCTGTTCGTCGTTACTCGTTATTCTCATGGAATATGTCTATATAAAAACCTAACAAATTTATAGAACCCTAAGGCTCATAACGATAATCCTGAAACAAAATGAAGATAATAAGCCCTCTAATCACCGTTTCATGTACCGCTTATTTCTTTATCATAGCGATCGCATCAGCAGATGAAAGATCTAGCGTTTATCAACCTACTTCCGAACTCCGAACCCTAAATCCAATTGTATTGTCGCGCCAAAGAGCAGACGAGCTGATCGAAAGGCCCGACCACCGATGTGGGCCAAGCATTGGCGGCTGCAGGGAGGGACGGTGCTGCAGCGGGCACGGATGGTGCGGTGACACTCCTGAGTACTGTCGGGACCAGCGCGTGCCACGCGCCGATCAGACACTCCTCAGACGGACGAGCAGTGACTATGATCATGGAGTGAGCGAGATAGTGAGCCGGGCGCTGTTTGACTCGATGTTAAACAGTAAAGATTGCCCTGGTCGGGGCTTCTATAGCTATGGTGCTTTCCTCACTGCCGCCGCGTCGTTTCCTGGCTTCGGGACCACCGGTGACGTCGTTACACGGAAGAGGGAGCTCGCGGCTTTTTTTGGTCAAACATCTCAAGCAATCTCAGGTGTGTGTATAAGCTGGAGTAACATTGCTCCATATATAATATTTATTTTATTTTTATTTTTTTTAATCAATAATATTTATTTTCGAATATATAAAAAATTATGATCTAAAACACGTTAATTGTATTTTTGAATAATGAAATAATTAGTCAAAATTGTATACAGTTGCAATGCAACTATATATAGTAGTAAAGAGAGTTAAGCCTATTCACAATAATAAATTTGAGCGATAAGCCCAAGACTCTAGAATAATATAAAAAAATTATATACTAATTTAAAAAACTTTATATTATATTATATCTTAATTAATTAATAATAATAATCTCGTACTAATATAAGCAAATCTAGTATTTATTTTTGCCAAAAACTATCAAAATTATTAGATTGGGCCTGAATCTCTAGAAGCTTATTGATCATAGTCACCTATAATCCGCGTCTGACTCGAAGAATTTTATCCAATAAAGATAAATTTGCAAAAATGAAGCCCAGAACGTAAAACCTGCCCATAATTTCTTACATACGTACAATTGATAATAATTAATGAAAACTATAAATTGAGCATTATATTGTACTTGTACTGCATAATACATTTATTGAGGCACTTTACAAAACTTTGAAATTATATAAAGAAAACAAAAAATACAAAGTCTATACGACATGTTTTGAAATTATGTATACTTTCTGGGCACTTTTCTACAGTAATTAGTTTTATAAGTCATTGAATCATGATAATATCATGCAATATTGTTGGTGAAGGAAAAGGGTTATACTATTACTCGGACCATTCATGGGGATACTGTAGATTAGTTAAGAGGAGATCATCAAGAAGCAGAAGCAGAAGCAGTGAATATTGCACGTCTCATTATTGGCCATGTGCTTATGCCCAGAGCTATCACGCACGAGGGCCTATTCAACTCACGCAGTAAGTTTCGGTACTGCTCAATTCTATATAATAATATTAACATATACTAATAATTATATTTTCTCATACTCATAATTACAAGACATTATTATTGTATAGATAAGGATATTTGCAGCAAAGGTATAAAAACTAGGTCAATTGGGACTGCATGGTATATAATTTTTTTCAATGGCAAAAAAATATAAAAATTAGTTAAGATAGCGGCATGTATACTGTGTTTTGTTTCAGCAGGTAAAAGGATACATCATAGAGAAAATTGTGTGATTATTTTTTTCTATCCATGGTAATTTATTCATGTTATTAATATCTTTACTTCTGCCGTGATGTTGATCAACAAATATTTGCGAATAAAACCATAAAGTAGACAAGGCGACATGTGTAAAGATGTTAAGTACTAAAGTTCGAACATTTTAAATGTCAAAGTCAAGTATTTTTCCCCGTATAATTAACCCAAAAAATATTGTGACCACGTGACGTGACATGACACATCAGCATATGTCATATTATGTTTTAAAAAATTTGCTATCTTAGGGTAAAGGTGTAATTTTTACCGTCAATCTTTCAACTTAGATATTTATAAGGTGCACCTGCAGTTGAAGTCGGATATTTTTATCCACTATTATCCCGTTATATATAGCACGTGTTGTAAACATCGGAAACTTTTGACTAAGTTGGATATGTTTTCTTTATGCGTGATTTTATTCTCAGCAACTACAACTACGGCCTCGCTGGTAAAGCTCTAGGGTTGGATTTGATAAACAACCCGGATTTGGTGGCAACAGACCCGATCGTGGCATTCAAGACAGCCTTATGGTTTTGGATGACTCATCACGACGACAAGCCTTCGTGCCACGACATTGTCATCCAAGCCAGCTCGAAATCCAGTCGCTATCGCTACGGTGATATTGGGAGCATCATCAGAGGTGAATCACCAGGCTTGGTATCCAATGGTGTGACGACTAGTACTGGCTACTACAAGAGGTACTGCGACATGCTTGGAGTGAGCTATGGAGAGAACTTCAAGGATTGGTATGATTCTAATCATCGTGATTATTATCAAAGGAGCTACTTTTACGATGATGAGACCAAACCCTCGTCGGTTGATGAAACTCAAGACCAAATGAAAGCTCAGGTCGTGGAGGAGATCTATTTGTAGTGTGTATATATATATATATATCATAGGCTTTCTCTATGATTAAGATGTTAAGTACCTTGTACTATTAGTGTGTTGTGGTTCTCGAATCTGGACATCGTGATGAAATAAAACTTATACTTTTAATGTTAATGACGTACGGTAAAAGCATTTAATTAATAAATTAGTTAATTTTAAGTTGACAGAGTCGACAACAGTAAGAGCGGAAAAAAAATCATGGCAATAGTTCTCAAACTTGTCAAAATTGTGTTGACCTAAATGTCATCCATATTTTGTAACGAACGTTGGTCAAATGTCATGTGGCGTTCAATTTGACGCCGCGTCATTAAATATATTTTTAAAATGTAAGTAATATTAGTCGGACGTCACATGGCAATTGATTAATGTCCGCCACTAAAAATGGATGGAATTTATAGTTGTGCAAATTTAATAACTTTGGGTCTATTAGCACGATTTGTTTGCTTTAGACCAGGCCGGCTCTAATATTGATTCAAATTTAGGTATTTTTGCTACTAATATTGTGGCTTTTAAGCATGTAGACATCCTTATAATAAGATTATAGCTTCTCGCAAGCAGTAAATTAGTTATGAAGACCTTAATCTTCTACGTACGTACTTTCTTGCTTGAAATCAAATAAGCTATATCGCTTTTAAATATTTTATTTCTCATATTTACACAAATTATTGTTAAGTTCAGGGAAAGCTAATAGATAAATATAAGGATTAATGACGGCAAAAATACCCAAAGTTTGGTCAAAGAACCCCTCGTGTACCCAAAGTTTAAAAGTAATGGCAAAAATACCTAAAGTCGTGGGGTGACCACTCCATTCTCGTAACGCCGTTAACTTACCCGTTAACTCTAGCCACGTGGACAAACGTGGATTGCTGACATAACATTTTTTGTCACGTGGAGGAGCCCACATCAGCCTCGTTTACGACAAAATAACGAATTAAACCCCTAATTAATACTATTTAATACAAATAATTGAACCCCCTAATGATTACACTTAACAAAACAGATTTGTCCACGTGGCCAGAGTTAACGGGTAAGTTAATGGCGTTATGAGAATGTAGTGACCAACTCCCCAAATGCGACTTTGGGTATTTTTACCACTTTTAAACTTTGAGTACACGAGGGGTTCTTTGACTAAACTTTGAGTATTTTTGCCGTCATTAACCCTAAATATAATTTATAGAGCAATCATAGATATCATAAGTTCAAGAGGTCTTATTAATACTCACTTTATATATTTTAGTAACTATACATTTTATTGGAATTGTAATTTCCATATATATATATATATATATATATATATATATATATATATATATATATATAAAAGAAACATAAGTGTAAAGTTAGATCACGTTGTATATAAACAATCATAAAAACATAACCTAATAAGTGTTAATGGGAGAGGCATGCTTAAAAATAAGAGATTGATGCTTTGCTACACTTTGCTCTTTCACCGTTGGTATCCAATTCCTGTGTCGTTTTCCCATTGTCATCATAATTATTAGCACATACTCGGTGGCAGAAAAAAGAAAAGTTTGGAAAATTAAAGGCAGAACAGAAGGAATCCTTATTTTCTGGCAATTTTTTCTTATAATTAAAAATTTTCATTTAAGAAAAGATTCAACTTATCCCGATTCAATTGAAAAAGTTAGGGTTAATTGCGACATTATAATATGTCGTATAATTTTTCGCTGTACTTTGTGAAGCTTAAAGCTAGATGATCATGTGTGTGTTCGTATATATATATATATATATATATATATATATATATATATATATATATATATATATATATATATCAAGGTGTAAAATGTCGGGAAAATCGACCGAAATTCGCGTCGATTTTCGTTTTCAGTGGAACACCGAAACGACATTCTTTCCGTTTCGCTGTCGTTTTACCAAATGCCGCGAAATTCCAAACGACATTCGGAAAGAAAATCTCTTGTCGTTTTTTGCCTTCAAAACGACGAAATGGTGCTCGAATTTCGCATTTTTGGTAGATTTCGGCAAAAATACCAATTAAACTTTCGGCAAAAATAATTATACTCACACAAGACCCTTCCACGCCACGCCACGCCACGTCCGGCCGGCGGCGGCGCGCGCGTGTGGTGGTGTAACATTTGTGTGAATCCTCCCCCATCCACAAAATCCTATGACCCTAAGGGCCCAAGCCCTTGTCCCTAATATTTGGTATATAAACATCACCAAACTCTTGTCATCTATCAATGTGGGACTTTTTGTTTTCAACTAATATCACACATTCACACTTAACATACACATACACTTCACCTAATAATTTAACTTAATATTACACACTTCAAATAATATTATACACTTAACATACATATTAACTTCACCTAACATACATATACACTTAATATTAGTGTGTTATGACTTATGAACTTATGACTTATGAACTTATGATGAGTGTGTACTAAACTCTATGGTGTCATATTTATTATTTGAATATGTTTTTGTGGTTATGTGTCATATTTATTAAATAGGTAATTTAGAAATTAATAATTCAATACCATATAAAAATATAGTTGGAATTTGGAAATACTGAAATATTTTTTACAGAATATCCGTCGGCATATCCATCGGCAAGCGGTATGCCCATTCGAAAAATGCGGTAAATCCGGTAAACGACATGCCCTTTTTTTACCATTTGCCCATCGACATACCCATCGGCAAGCGATATATCCGTAAAACGAAAAATTCGAAACGAAAACGGCAAGCGGCAATTTGGGGCCGGACACGAAACACGAAACGATTACGACACGATTTAAACGGGTCTGGGTCTGGGTCTACCGTAAATGGATCTGGCCTCTGGGTCCAACCGTGTCGAACACGATTAACACGATTAAATAACGGGTAAAAACGGCACGAACACGATAACACGATGGGACCCAATTAGACACGATTAAGGAGCAAAAAGTTATATTTTATATACGTTATTAAGTATTTTAATACTTATTATATAGAATATTTATGTTTTTTTTTACTTATTTATTACATCGTACAATTGATGAACATAAAAAAGTGTTAATAAATTGTTAATTTTAGATAACATAATTAAATAAATTAAGTTAAATGAGTATTGATTGAATTAATTTAACATTTTAAAATACATGAATATGTTAAATGGGTTAAACGGGTAGACATGATAAACACGGTATTTAAATGGGGCGGGTCTGGGTCTCATCTTCTAACACGATTAATAAATGGGGCGGATCTGGGTCTATATAAAATAAATAAAAAACGAGTAAGACCCGGCACGAACACGACACGAAACCCGAATTGTCACCCCTAACTAAAACGAACACGAGTAGTTTTGTAGGGCATACAAATAATATACTAGTGTAATAATGGTTCGTAGTCTTGAGACTGATTTGTTCACATGACCTGGTGTTTACATAGGTCTTTTTTTTATACATATAAATGAAGTCTACTCTCTCTAATTTTGACACGCAATGGACTGTAATTGTATTTTATTATTCTATTGAATTATGTGTATTCAATCTAAACTAACTTAAACTAAAAATATAGCTCTAGATTAACTTTTATTTGAGAATCACATATATATGCCTTATACACACCTTGAAAGTAATCCTAAAAATATGTTAATATGGAACAAGCATTAGATCTCTAACAAAATCTAATTCAATTAACTCGGATAAAAAGTATCGAGTATCTCATGAATAAAAATTACATTCATTACTAAAAAAAAAAAATGCTTCTCTGATAAAAAAACCTTGAGTTAGTAGACATCTAGTTTTTTTCACTGCAAAGTGCAAACATAATGTTGAATATTGTATAGTCTATCATAGGTTGTACATTATGGTACTTATGTCGTTATTATTATCTTCTAATCTTAGTGTGTAAATACCAAATTCATGAATGGAAAATACAACTTTCCCAAATTATTTAACATGGTATCAGAGCTGAAGCTTTAGGAAAGTTCAAATCTCTTTGCCGGAATTCGCCGCTGCCACCTCTCGTCGGCCGTCCTTCTCCGGCCCCTCTCTCAGGCGAGCGTGCATCTCATCCGCTGTGTCCTCTCTCTGGTGAAACTCTTCAGATCAGCTCTCCTGCGGTCGTCTTCTCTGACTCCGTTCATCGGTTCATCTCTGGACGTCCATCTCCGGCGTGGGCGTGCAAGCTTCCATCCTCAGGGTGTCTATGTTCTCCGGCGTGAAACCTTCAACTCGCGTCCTCTTCTTGGAAGCTCTTTTCAGATCTTTTTTTCAGATTCCTAACAGATCTCAACCAAGTTGCAGCCAAGTTTGCTTCTCCGACCATCGCGACTTCTCAGCTCCGACCAGCGCTGGTTTCATCCTCTCTCCAGCGAGGCCTCTCGATCTCCAGATTTGGACAAATTGGACCTGCGAAAATCAAAAGATCTATAGATCTATTCCCTGAGTGGTTTGCACTCCAGGTGTTTGGTGAAATGCCAAAGTCAAGTTTTTAGCCCAGTTTTGATACTTTTGACCTCCAGCGAAGCTTCTTCGTTTCAGCGAAGCTCGCTTTCTCACGAGTCGCAGTGAGCGATTTCATCACTGGCGCAAATCTCAGATTTGCACATCTCTCGAGCGTCACATTGTTGGAACTCGCTGTCGAAAGCTACCTATTCTAGTGGTCATCTCTCCTATTTCGGGGAACTTTCTGTGTGCTTGCACAAAATTTGGTGCCTCCAGAAATAAAAATTTTCTCTGCTCATCCTCGCAACCACAATGTCTTGTCATGTCGAATCGGGTGCTCACGTTCTTCCTTCAACACCACGTCGGGGGCGTCCTTGGTGTGATTACTGTAATGTTCATGGTCATTGGAGACTCAAGTGTTGGAAATTGCACGGCAAACCAAAAAAATTGCACGGATTCATCAAAGCCTATTACGGGTTCTCATCCTACTGTCGATGACTTCAATCGAATTGTAAATGAGATCATCACCCGATCAAGGTTTGAGCAGCTACAAAATCCAAGTGTCGGTAATTCTACCGATACTTATGCTCGTACTAGCTTGACATCCGATCGTCTCTTCCAAATCCGACAACCAAAATCTTGGATCATTGATTCAGGTGCAACAGACCACATGACAGGAGATCGAAACTATTTTCTCACATTCGAGCAAAACACAAGTCACTCCTCTGTTAAGACCGCTGACGGGACACTTCTACCGGTTGAAGGAATCGGATCGGTTCGAATATCAGAGAACATTGTACTTCAATATGTTCTCTTTGTTCCGAAGATCAAGTGCAACCTTATTTCGGTCAGTAAACTTACTCGTGACTCTAATTGCATGACTCGTTTCTTTGCCGAATTTTGTGATTTTCAGGTATTGGGTTCCGAGAGGGAAATTGGTAGAGGCGAGATGCGTGGTGGACTCTACGTGTTTCATGACACAAATTTTCATGGTAACCAAATTCAAACCTCAGGTTAAAGCCTTGTGTCTAGTTTGAACACAAACTCCACCTCTTTGCCTATCGATAAACAAGTCATGTTGTGGCATTATCGCCTTGGTCATCCAAATTTCCAATATCTTGCAAAATTGTTTCCACACTTGTTCACTAGCATAAAGTCGTCCTCTTATCAATGTGAAGTTTGTCAATTTGCAAAACATATTCGATCTTCTTTCCGTGACATCGACTATAAGTCATCCAAACCATTCTCAGTGATTCATAGTGACATTTGGGGGCCCTCACGGGTACGTCATATAAGTGGTGCTCGATGGTTCATCACATTCATTGATGACCACTCTCGCATGACGTGGACATTTCTCATGAAAGATAAAACGGAAACTGCCCCCATTTTTAAAAAAATTTACTCCATGAGTGAGTCTCAATTCCATACCCATATTCAAGTCCTTCACACGGACAATGCACGAGATTATTTCAATCAAACTCTCTCGCCATACTTGTCTAAAAAGGGAATTGTTCACATAAGTTCATGTGTGGACACCCCACAACAAAATGGTATAGCCGAGCGAAAAAATAGACACATTCTAGAAGTCTCTCGCTCCATAATGTTTGCCAAATCCGTTCCAAAACACTTTTGTGGAGACGCTGTTCTCACGGTAACGTACCTCATTAATCGTATGCCAAGTCGTGTCCTAAATTTCCAACCTCCTCGTCAAGTTCTCACTCAAATTCACCCACATCTCTTGACGTTCTCTTCCGACCTACCAAAAAAGGTCTTCGGGTGTTCCGCCTTTGTCCATGTTCACAAACAAAATCGATCAAAACTTGATCCTCGTGCCATTAAATGCATTTTCTTGGGTTATTCTCTACATCAAAAAGGGTACAAATGTTATTGCCCTAATACCCGCACTATTTATAACTCAATGGATGTCACTTTCTTCGAATGTGAGTCTTTTTTCCCCAAATCCGACATTCAAGGGGAGAACTCTTGGGAATCTCAAATTTGGGAAGGCAATCAAGACACTCAACCCGAAATCTCATCACCTTCAATTCGACCACTCGACCTTCCGAGTACAGTGTCAAAAATTCCTTTGATTCCCATTCCACTTCCGGTTGTCGAAAATATCACAGACTCACTTCCTAGCTCATCTCGATCTCTTGAACAAGTAGAGGACGCCACACATCGTCAAATTGGCCAAGATCCGGATCCGACACCCTCTACCTCGACTAATCCATCAGGTACGGAAATACTTGAACCCGTGGTAGATGATTCAGATCTCCCCATTGCTCTCCGGAAAGGCATTCGTAAGAAACCTGTTCATAGGAACACTGAATATCCCATTGAACGTTACGTAGCCTACAACAAGTTGCAGCCGTTATACAGAGCTTTCATCACTAGCCTTGATAACACCAAGGTCCCTAGCTCTATTCACGAAGCTCTTCAGATTCCCGCATGGAAACATGCAGTAGAAGAAGAAATCCGAGCACTGGATAGCAACAGAACATGGAGCCTCACTGAATTACCACGCGGAAAACGCCCTGTCGGGTGTAAATGGGTCTTCACTGTCAAGTACAAGTCCGATGGAAGTATCGAGAGATTCAAAGCTAGACTTGTCGCGAAGGGCTTCACTCAATCTCAAGGAATCGATTTTCAAGAGACTTTTGCTCCGGTGGCCAAACTAAATACGGTTCGAGTACTTATTTCTCTTGCCGTGAATTTAGATTGGCCATTATTCCAACTTGATGTCAAAAACGCATTTCTAAATGGCGACCTTGAAGAAGAAGTCTATATGAATATGCCTCCGGGATTTGAACAAGAATCCAATCGTCACTTAGTCTGCAAGTTGAAAAAGGCGTTGTACGGCTTAAAGCAATCTCCTTGTGCTTGGTTTGATAAATTCACCAAAGTCGTCACATCCAATGGGTACCTCCAATGCCAAGCCGATCACACTCTCTTCGTCAAACGGAATAACAATGGGAAGATTGCAATTCTCATTGTGTATGTTGACGACATTATCTTGACCGGTGATGACTCGGAGGAACTCATCAGGCTAAAGCAAGTACTCGCAACACAGTTCGAGATTAAAGATCTTGGAACTCTGAGATACTTCTTGGGTATGGAAGTAGCAAGATCTGACAAAGGCATTGTCATTTCTCAAAGGAAGTACGTTCTTGACTTACTCCACGAAACCGGTCTTCTTGGTTGCAAGCCGGTTGACACTCCGATGGATCCGAACAAAAAGTTCTCTCACGGCACTGAAAGTGCTTTTGTCGACAAAGGGAGATATCAGAGACTTGTCGGCAAACTCATCTACTTGTCTCACACTCGTCCGGACATTGCCTACCCTGTCAGTGTTGTAAGCCAAAACATGAACAACCCGAACGAGGAGCATTTGGAAACCGTAAACCGAATCTTAAGGTACTTGAAGTCTACTCTCGGTCATGGCTTAATATTCCAAAAATTTGAATCTCGTGAGATCAAGATCTTCACAGATGCTAGTTGGGCCGGAGAAGCCACCGACCGAAGATCAACGTCTGGGTATTGCTCGTATGTCTGGGGAAATCGTGTCACTTGGAGAAGCAAGAAGCAATCTGTTGTTTCTCGGAGTAGTTCCGAATCAGAGTATCGTGCCCTCGCATTAGGGATATGTGAAGGAATGTGGATCCGGAGGCTCTTGAGAGAGCTAATGATAAATCATTCGGGAGCTATTCAAATGCTCAGCGATAGCCAATCTGCAATTCGCATCGCAAAGAACCATGTTCACCATGATAGGACTAAACACATTGAGATTGATAGACATTTCATCTCAGAAAAGATCAATGGTGGCATCGTCAACTTGAGTTACATTCCTTCCAAACTTCAAATCGCTGACATCCTCACCAAAGCCCTTCCAAGAGCTTTCTTTGATGAACTATGTTCCAAGCTTGGTTTATACACCATATACAACCAAGCTTGAGGGGGAGTGTTGAATATTGTATAGTCTATCATAGGTTGTACATTATGGTACTTATGTCGTTATTATTATCTTCTTATCTTAGTGTGTAAATACCAAATTCATGAATGGAAAATACAACTTTCCCAAATTATTTAACACATAATATATTCAAATAACGAAATAAAATGTGATGTCCGGACACAACCACCACAAATCCGAATGAGAAAACTAGTGAATCCGAATATGATAATATGTGTTGTTCGTAAGTCAGAATGGCCCTAAACAGCGAATGCAATTAAAGTTGTTTGTTCATGTTACTAAGCGGTCTAGTTTGGCGCCTCAACTTCAATTGAGGGGGGACAATTTTATTGTATATATTTATTAGAGATTTAATTTCTAATCTAAAAACTAATTCAAATAATTTGTAATTGTTTCTATTACGCTTTATTGGGCCCTTAAATGTAAGCAAGGTTTTAAACACTGATTTTACGAGTTTATCGATGACACGATTTGATTTTAGTCATTTTCTTATTGATAACGGGTATAGCGATTTTATGCTGCAGACTTACTACCGACGGGTTAAAGGATGATTTTTATACAAAACAATAATTATTATATATTGTTAATGCACTAAAATGGACTAACTGTGAACTCGGTCCACAGTTCGAGCTCCGTGCCAGACTCGGTGGTCGCGTGGGCGGTCAAAAGTGGAGTCAATGAGGATTCGAATAATCGTCAAAGCTGGAGGCGAATCCTTCGTCATCGGCGAGCCTCCGCGTTGTTTCTGGCGATCCTTGATGATTTTCCTTCCTCGGCAAGGTCGGCGGCGGCGAGGGAGGACCTGCATAAAATAAATAATTGATGCCGCACATTGTCACTATAGCAAGGTTGCCTACGTACCTACTCTAAGTCGAGTAGGATCAGGTCATCACATAGTTCATCATTAGTGATAAATGGAGGAATACCGAGGTGGTTTATATCGTTGTTAGAGCCGATAATGGCGGCACGGGGTGACCTTCGTGTATGACGAGGATATTATCGGTGAGGGTGTCCTGATAATCATTGTGAGGAACTCCTGAGGATCAACATAAGCTCAATCTTTTCATCGTGTGTAATTATTGTGAGATATCCTCGGTCGATGTTATCGACGAGGGGTATGTCTTAGTCAAGATGTTGTGTCGCCTACAAGGGCGTTCGCCGCCCGGCGAGGATACTTGTCGAGAGGTTCGTCGGCCCGGCAAGTGAGGTTTTTCGGGAACTTTATCGTTCGTCGAGGGAGACTTGTCGGCCCGGCAAGAGGCTCGTCATCTGACAAGGGCGGCTCATCGGTCCGACGAGGGTCTCGTCGCCTGAAAAGGGTGATTCGTTGTCTTCATCTTGGTTCGTCGGGGACCTCGGGGGTCGTCGGCTAAGTTCGTCAGGGAATCCCTGGGGTCTCCATTTCCTTCTCGAGTTCCACTCTGAGTCGTCGGGAGTCTTCTATGGTCTTGTTCCTTGGTCGAGGAATTTCCCAGGGTTGTGATAACCTCGTCGGGCTGTCCGAATCGTCTTCTTGGATGTGGACTTCAGTCTTGAGCTTCATCTTCTGGGCTCTCGGTTTTGACTTTGCTCATGGTTTTGACTTTCACCAAACGGGGTTTAATTTTATATAATCTAAAAAATACGCGTAGATGATATAAATATAAGTTACCAATGTAATTTTATACATAGATGAGGTTATTAGTGCAATTCCTTACAGAACTAAGGTATCAATATCAATTGCAATTGTTCAATAAATTATAAACGTTGCTTATTGAATTAAAAAACGTTGCCATAAAAGGCGAAATGCTTTTGCGGTGGCTGACTTTTTTACGTTTGATAATAGTAAAAATGCCCAATAGCCAACTAGGCAAATAATAGCCTCATCGCTAAGATGGCTCTCTTTTTATTATATTATTATTTTATTTGTCGAAAACCATTAGTAAAGATAATTTATCGATAAAGAAATACAGTATGATTATATTTATAAAGGGTTAATGACGGCAAAAATACCTAAAGTTTGGTCAAAGAACCCCTCGTGTACCCAAAGTTTAAAAGTGGTGGTAAAAATACCCAAAGTCGCATTTGGGGAGTTGACCAGTCCATTCTCGTAACGCCGTTAACTTACTCGTTAACTATGGCCATGCGGACAAACGTGGGTTGCTGACGTAACAATGTTTGCCACATGGATGAGCCCAAATCAGTCTCGTTTACGACAAAACAACGAATTAAACCCCTAATAAACACTATTTAATACAACTAATTGAACCCCTAATGATTACACTTAACTAAACAAATTTGTCCACGTGGCCAGAGTTAACCGGTAAGTTAACGGCGTTACGAGAATGGAGTGGTCAACTCCCTAAATGCGACTTTGGGTATTTTTGCCACCACTTTTAAACTTTGGGTACACGAGGAGTTCTTTGACCAAACTTTGGGTATTTTTGCCGTAATTAACCCTATTTATAAATGATAATTTATCGATAAAGAAATGCAGTCGCCTTATTGGTCCACTCGACGACTTCTAGTTCTAGTGATATATAAAATTATAAATCGTAGGATCTAAGTAACAAAGAACATACGTTATCTGTAGTTAGGTGCAAGTTTCGACTTACCGTGGATAATCGACGATTATCGGTCTTATCGATGTTTATAGGTAAATAATCAACTACACTAGTTACCGGTTTGGTAACTTATCGCCGATAATCGAGATAATCGAAAAATCATTTTCCAATCGATTATCGTTTTTATAGTGTAAAATTGATGGACTTTTCAGTGCAATTAAAAAAATATTAGGGCAGGTATAAATTGAACTTTTTTCGCCGAAAATCAAACCAAACCCTACTTCTCGCCTCTTCTCGCCGCTGTGAAGCCAAATCTTGTTGATTTGGGCGATTTTCGAGCTGGTAAGTCACTCGATTTTCGGTTAATCATGTGCTTATCACTGATAATCGTGTATTTCACAAAAGTTTGTAAAGTTTTGATTTAAGCATTTTTCACCCAATTTCTTCAAATTTGTGCGAACTTTTTGGTAAATTTAGGAGTTATAATCATAGATATGTATGAATCATGCATTTTTTTTTCTTTGATATTTACTCATTTTCACGATTTTTAGAAGATTTGCATGAGTTCAAAACTAAAGAGTAAGTTGTTCATATGATTTATGTTTAGAAATGGGGAAAGATTGATACTTTTGTGATTTTGAGTTGTTTTTTTGCATTTTTATGAATATATCTTTATGAAAACTTGTTTCCATGACTTAGTTTGTAATTATTTTGTTAGATTTAGAGGAAATTCGGATTTGTATGCTTGTTAGGCAAAAGTATACAAAGTTTTGAATTTTTTAATTTGCTAAAAATATAGATTTTTTTGATGATTTATTATTTGTATATGCTTTAAAAGATTGTAATTAGTAAGAAATGTGAATTTGTGGGGGCTTTGAGGTATTGAATTTCAATATTCCAATATTTTTTTGGGTTTTTTTTAATGAAAAAATTAAAAAGTATAGAAATTCATATTTTTTAATTTTTGTAGTAATTTAATCAATTTTTTTATGTTTCTCTTTCATTAATAAGTTATTGAAATATTAATCTCTGATTTTGGTGCTTTTTTTTTTACATATTTGAGTTTAAATCCGATTTTCTCATAATTGCGGCAAAAGTATTCTAAGTTCATCTTTTTTGATGTGTGAGGTGATCTACTCTCTTTTTTTTAGTGTTTTCGTTGATTAAATATTTTTTGAAATAATAATCTGATATTTTGGTGTAATTTATTTTCATATTCGACGATAATTCGTCTATTTTCATAATTGTGCCAAAAGTCTTTAAGTTTATCTTTTTTTATTTATTTCAAAGGTAATCTAGTGATTACTTTTCATGATGTTAGCTTTCATTAAATAATTATTACTATAATAATGTGAGATTTTGGTGCAATTTAATTTCAGGTTTGAGGAGAATTATATTTTGCGGCAAAAGTACCTATTTTAAATTTGAGATTTGTGATGGAATTATATGTGTGTGTATGACTTTATTTACATATGTTTTGTGGTATGATATTATAAAAATATTTTATAAGTTTTCCGTCGAAAAGTATCGAAAAGTGTCGATAATCCGTTGATAATCATCGAAAAGTATCAGTAATCGGTAAGCTACAGTATTATAAGTTTTCCGTCGATAATCCGGTAAGTTATCGATTAATCCGTCGAAAACGGCAAGCGATTTATCGGCAAATTCGGTAAGTTGAACCTTAGTTAGGTGTATGAAACACTTCAAAAGGTCCTAAAATATCAAGTTCAAGGGCGTAGCAAAAAAAAAAAGATATTGTTCGAAGAAGAAACAGTTAATATAACATAAGAATTTTTTTTCATATAATTTCACAGGAAAAGTACATTAAATGAACTATCCGAAAAGCTTCAATTACTACATTATAATCACAATGATAATATTGTGGTGTTTAGAAGTATTACAAAAAAGTTTTTGACATTAGATTCCTTTCTTAGCAACGGGATTAATAATATTTTTGACAAAATAATTTTTGAAAAGCATTTCTTTTCTTAGTTTACGTTTACGTATAAAAACAAAAACACGTATTTGACATGTTAAGATTGGAATAATAAATCTTCAATTATTGTCACCGGTCTTCATTAACACGTTTTAATTATTATTCTTTTAAAGTAGGACATTTGCGGCATCATGCCACGTTCTCTGATATTATCAGATATTGCTCGAGCTTCATTTTATTCTCCTCTGCTATTTTTTTTATTATTGATATTATTCTGTCATTTATAGATTAGAAGGAAGGAAGGAAAGAAAGAAAGAAAAAAAGCGTGTCCGCGGAAAATTCACAAATCAATTATTATATACTCAATAGAAAAGCAATGACTAATTAAATCATTTTGTTTTCTGTTTCTAGAAAAAGAAGAAAACAGCGTCAAATTCAGATGACAAGTTCAGCATCGACGGCAACGAGTCGATACATAATTAATTATATAAAATATTAATTGAGATATTAAGATAAATGTATCTCGAAATATCTTTTTTTTAGCGTATTTCAAAATCACTATTGTCGTGACAATAATTCCAAATATTACAATTTACATCATGTTATGTGTTCCAAATTTTATGACTTTTTAAGTGACAAATGTCAACGATCACGTTGATCGTTCATTTGTCCAAGTTTTTTCCTCAATTACACATCTATTCCATCAAAAGTAAATTAGAGTTGTCTAACTTTAAATATCAAATTTTAGAGTTCTAAAGAGTATCAAAGAATTTAAGTTATCATTAATTTTATTATAATCCTTCTTTTAGCTTCTAAAAAAATATTTAAATTTTTACTCAAAAAAATATTTTTTAAATTTACCCTTAAATTTTTTTACTTATTTTTATTGTTATCTTCTAACTTCAATGATGCTTAATGAACCCTTCGATACAAAGTCACAAACGATTTTGAATCAAAAATGAAAATATTTTATTTTCAATTTTTTATTTAAACAAATAATAAAATTTACATCATTTTAAAATTAACAAAACTGATACCGAGTGTGCCGGTGGATCGTGATTATCAGCGATATGCTTTGAGGCTCGCACATATTTTGCAAACACAAAGTGAGTGTTTTTTTTTTTTACAATTAATTTATTTATTGCATGTATCGCGTGTTCATCACTTGTATAACTATATTATTAAACGACAAACATAATGAATACATTTTGTCCCAAACTAAGGTTAACATTTTTAAATAAATATAGCACGTTTCTATGGTCAATTATAATATTCGAAAGCTCTCATTGACAGCTATTTGTCGTTCGCACAATCATTTAAATATTATACTAATTTCGTATGACAAATCACTTCTAATTCTAAGGACACGCAAAAAGAAATTCGTTCAATATATAACTATAGCCGCATATAATATCATGATGGCATAAACTTTCATGATTAGTTCAAAGTAAATTAGAACCAAAACAGTCAACAAAAACATAGCAAGGGAAAATGTCAATAATGATGACTTTTGTTAATTTAAATATCGTTTATTTGCCTAGTATTGAACAATATTTTGTGGCTAAGATTAATCTTTGAGAGTCGAGAAACAAGAACTGATGGATATTGGAGGCTTTAATTTTACATGTATATCAACGAGTTAAGAGTATATCGATCAAATTTAGATAAGATTATAAAAATCATGGTAACTGGTTCTATGAATCTAATTTTACCGATAGATTGATAACCCGTGAAAAATTTCGTAAAAATAATAATATTACTTAGAAATCTTTAATCATTTAGTAAATTTAATTAAAATTAAAATATTTTTAAATCTTCATATTGAAAAGGTTAAAATTCAAATTTCTTCACTTAAAATTCAAATTTTAGAATGGTTTCCGTCCAAAATTTTAATCTGTTTTATATTTATATTTATATTTATATTTATAAATACAAATCTAACATTTAGATTTTGAGTTCATTAGTCGCCGATCCCTGCTGAAACCAAAAAATCTACGGCTTTCCCGTGATTTTTCATGGGTTTTAAATACCTAGTAATGGAGATTATATATAAAAGTAATAATAGCAATAATTATATCCAAATTTAAGCAAATTAGTGGTCATGCATCCAAGTGTCATATGTAGTGGTTGAAGCACTCAAGTCGAGTAAAAGTAAAGTGCCCGTGTTTTCAGAAATAGGATGATGTACCCAAATGCCAAATTCAGTGACCGAAATAGCCAAGTCAAGTAATTAAAGTGTGATCTAATGTTTGCCTATACGAGATTTGCCTTTGACATCGCCGGATTCTCCATTGGATCCACGAAATTACATTGTAGGCAAGTCGATCCAACGGAATCAACTACACATTCCCTGAGACTATATCAATAAGAAAATGGAAAGGAAAAAATTATAAATAATCGAGTAAACAAGATAATAAATGAAAAAAAAAAAGTTACATAAAAGATTAACTTTCTTCAGATAACAAAGCCTAAACATCTACCAAGATTCGCTGTCCCCCATATCTGATCAAAGTTGAACCATCGCTGGAGTTTATAGATCTGATTGTTTGAGGGATGAATATAGGGGAAAATAGAGTATGTTGTCTCGAGATTTAACATGATAAGAGATGTATAAAATGTGAAGATTGATTAATTAACTTTATACACTCATGTACAGTGTTGAAAGGTTATATTTTCTAAATCTAATTTCTAGAAAACAATGTCAGATGCCAAAACATGTTTGATTATAATTTTACTTAGAAAACGAATATAGAATCATGTTTTTTTTTTTTTGAAATATACACAGAAAACAGAAAACAAATATAAAAGTGTTCTCTACTTTATTCCACATGATTTCTTTCTTTCTTTCCCTGGTATAACTAATTTAATATATATTTTATTATTTTTTATTTTACCCGAAATTTTAAAATTATATAACTTTTTCTACGAACTTCGGATAGACACATAATATAGGTGAGAAGCAATAATTTTGATGTGTTTTTTCTAATTATTTTTTAATACAGTTAAACAAAAAGCATAACCAAATAGTATTTAAATATTCTAAAATCATAATTCCAAGTTTGCTTTTTGAATTCAAAAACAAAATACACTAAAAAAACATAACCAAAAGGTCTGGAATGTTGACTAATCTGACTAACATTGAACTTGGTAAAATGAAATGGTTGAATAATTGAAAAGATTATTCAGGAATACGCATTGAATGGAACGGCCCGCCTGGCCACTATGAATGAATATTATGTCAATAGAGTAAGTCGTTCTTTCCGTTGTGCCCTTAACACGAAGCTAGGGCAGACACTTAAGTATTAGTTCACTTTATACAACTATTTATTTTATTTTATTTTATTTTATTTAATCTTCACATTCATTTTATTTCCTATTTTCTTATAATTTATAGTGTCATGGAATGTGTGTTTACTTCAGTTGGATCGATCTACCATAATGAAATTCTATGACTCTGGGAGAATCCGACGATTTCACAAGCAAATTTTATGTAAGTAAACATATGCACTACAATTTTACTCGATTTGAGGTAATTTTACTCGAGTTGGCTACGTCAACCATTAAACTTTAACACTTACCCTACTTCTAATTAAATACACACACGAACACTCTTACTTGACTTGGATACTTAAGCAATTATAATTGGCATTAAATGAGCCAAATGTCTATTTTTAACTCAAGGTTTTAAAAAAATGTCCGAACCTATTTATGGTAATCAAAACCACCAATTAATTGAAATATGGATCAATTTACCCCTAACATATTTTATGTGTGAAATTAATTATTATTCGAAATTAATTATTTAAATTACGATTTAGTTAATAATTTAAAAATTAGATTATATATTTTCCTTAAATGTAGCTTAATAGAATAATTAATTAATCATAAAAATTCTCTAATTATTTTTTAAATATATTTTCCCTATTAATCAAGATTTTTAATGATTTTATATTCAAAATTACAAAAATCAATTATCAACAAATTGGTGAAATTTTCTGCCAAATCTGTATATGTATATACCAATACTTAATACGGAGACTGTTTCTGCAAATTGTAAATATCAACATGAATTTGGTATATGTACATACCAATATCAAACTGTAAATTTAATAACCAAAATTGTATTATGTATATACCAATACTTAATACGGGGACAATTTGTGCAAATCGTAAATATCAATATGAATTTGGTATATATACTAATATTAAACTGTAACTTTAATTACCAAAATTGTATATGTATATACCAAATTACCAATACTTAATACAAGGACTGTTTGTGCAAATCGTAAATATCAACATGAATTTGGTATATATATATACCATATACTATATACCAATATCAAACTGTAAATTTAATTACCAAAATTGTATATGTATATATCAATACTTAATACGGGGATTGTTTGTGCAAATCGTAAATATCAACATGAATTTGGTATATGTATGTATATACCAATATCAAACTGTAAATTTAATTACCAAAATTGTATATGTATATACCAATACTTAATACGGGGACTGTTTGTGCTAATCGTAAATATCAACATGAATTTGGTATATATACCAATATCAAACTGTAACTTTAATTACCAAAATTGTATATGTATATACCAATACTTAATATAGTGACTGTTTGTTCAAATCGTAAATGTCAACGTGAATTTGGTATATGTATATACCAATATCAAACTGCAAATTTAATTATCAAAATTGTACATGTATATTTCAATACTTAATACGGGGATTGTTTATGCAAGTCGTAAATATCAACATGAATTTGGTATATGTATATAGCAATATCAAACTGTAAATATATTTAAGAAATTTTATTAACGTACGTTCACAGTCGGTGACCTGCACGAGGAAGTGGTTCCCGACGATCTCGGAGATGGTTTTCCCGGTGAGGGAGCAGAACTCGGAGCGGGTCTACTCGCCGTGGGAGAGCGGGTCGACCTCGCCGAGGATGTGGTGCGGGACGCTTCGGTGGTCGGCGACGGGGAACGAGAGAGAAAGGTCGAAGCTTTGTTGGCGCGACGGAAGAAGGAGTGAAGACGACCTAGAGGCTCGATGGAATGAATGTCGAATTGGTAATAAGGGAGAGATAAAATAATGTGATAAATGAAAAAGATTTTTTGAAAAAAGTAACAAAATTAAATGAAAACGTAATTAATACGGGGAGTTGTCAACCATACTTATAGGATAAATTAATTTCAAAATTAAAATATATTATAAATAATAATAATAATATACGAAAATTAATAAATATAATTAATATTAAGGTTAATATGGTCCAAAAAAATTTATTACTGGGTATAAATGAATTGTTTGAAAGTATGGGCAATTCTCTTACACCTTAGGTGCTTTTTGGACATTTGGTGGATTTTTCTTTAAAAATATAAAGTACATAACTGCTAATTTCACCTATATTAAGTATTTAAAAAATCATCCTTAAGTAATAATTCTTTGTTTTAGCAGGACGAAATACATATTGTACTCTCATGTTATAGACACAATTAAAAAAAATAACAAAAAATAATTATATGTCTATAACGTCAGAGAAAAATATTAATATTTTGTTCGACTAAAATAAAAAATAAATATTTAACAATATTTTTTCAAATAATTTGCTATTTGTGCCGCAAATAATCTATTAAAATACATTTACCTCTGTTAGATCACCATATAAAGTCGTCCTAAGTAGAGCCGCCCCGCGTTAAGAAACTAGAGTCAAGGTGAAATGACTTTTGTTTTCTTCCATTCTTATATTTAATTTTATATACATTATACTCTTGACAAAAATAAAAATTATTTATCGTTTCTCGTGCATAATATAGACAAAAATATTAAGTGGTGTATCATTAGTTACTACTTAAGTACTTATTACACATAAAACAGACCCAGATAGAGCCCTAAAAACAAGTAAAATGTTACGATCTTCGATGTCATAGAGTTAAGAAGGTGGCGATTAATTGGGGTAAAATGCGGCTAAAATACTTAATGTTTCATTTTATTTTAATTTTGTGCTCAATGTTTTTTTTTTGTGGCTATAATACCCAAAGTTCATTCTGTTAACGCCAAACGTACACGCCGTTCAATTCTCGTGAATATCCGTTACCGCTCCTACGTGGCATTCACATGTCATTTTTAAACCGCCACGTCAGTTGCGGCTAAAATACCCAATGTTTCATTTTATTTTAATTATGTGCCTAAAGTTTTTTTTTTGTGTGGCTATAATACCTAAAGTTCATTCTGTTAACGCCAAAAGTACCCGCCGTCCAATTCTCTTGGTATTTATGGAAGTGTTTATCCAAAGAGATATAACGAGAATTTAGAGAAGATATCTCAATTTGTTGAGAGAGTAAGAGATTTTCCGATAATATCTTATGAAAAAAAAAATTAATAATCTAACTATTGTGAAATTAATAACAAAGTGTCGGAACTTACTCAAGTAAGGAGGGCGATTTGAGGACGATTTCTCAAAGGGTTTTGTATGAGTAAATAAAGTGGGCTATGATGGCGAAGAATTGTTATATTAGATGCAATTTATGATATTTTAGTATTTTCTAGTGTTTTATGTGAGCAACCGATAAGAGATATCATATTTTGGCTCGTTCAAGTGTAAAAGGTAGAGTGGTTGCTAGGATAGCCTAGTGGTAATTCCACACTACCTCCAAAGTGGAGGTTGTGGGTTCAATCCCCACATGCAGCAGAGCTGCCTTCAAAAAAAATGTAAAAGGTAGAGAAAATATGTTTACAGATATTTTATTTATCTTCGTAAAATTATAAAATATTTGTTTAGATTAAATTAAATGCACTATAAATTATAATATATAACAAGGTTTAAAATGTAATGTTGATAGAATATTGATAATCCGATTTTATAGGTATGATGATGAGTTATTATAAATTTATAAGTTTTTTAAAAAGTATTGTTAATTTTATTTCGATCATGAGTATACTAATAATTGACGGGATATGAACAATTTTAAAAGTTCTAATATATAACAAATAGGGGTTAGAAAGTGATATAAAAAAAAACGGAATAAGTGGTGTGAAATATCAAAGTCTCTTGATATCGTACAATCTTAAATTATATTGAATCAAATTATTATTATCTTTTTACTTTTCATAAAAAAAAAATCAAGTAGGAAAATTGCGACAATGTTCTTGAGGAAGTTTTTTTTTGGAAAATTACGGCAAAAATACTCAACCTTTGGTCAACGTGCCTCTCGTGTACCCGGGTATTTTTGCCGCCAGTTTAAAAGGTTGGGTACACGGGAGGCACGTTGACCAAAAGTTGGGTATTTTTGCCGTAATTTTCATTTTTTTTTAAAATCAACAATCTTAATTCATACATAAGCCGTTTGTATTAATATTACACAAGTATATAAATAATTTGTATTTCACAATTCATTTGTGATGAAATAGTCAAAGTTAAAGAGTCTAAAACAGAAGCACGACAAAATGCCCCGCCACCCAAACCGCGACACATGTGCAAGATTGCATGTGTGTATTGTTTCTTTGATTATTTAATCAACTATTATTTTAATTTAATCAAATTACATATATCTCGTAACACATTGAAGATTGGACCCACTCGTTGTTTGTTATGTTATGTTTTATTTTATTTTATTATTTTAATAGACTTAAAATTAAATTTAAAGTCTATTAAAATTACATATATGAGAATTGGACAGCGGGTACGTTTGGCGTTAACGGAATGAAATTTAGGTATTATAGACACCAAAAAAAACTTTGGGCACATAATAAAATAAAATGAAACATTGGGTATTTTAGCCGCAGCTGACGTGGTGGTTTAAAAATGACTTGTAAATGCCACGTAGGAGCACTAACGGAGATTCACGAGAATTGGACAGCGGGTACGTTTGGCGTTAACAGAATGAACTTTGGGTATTATAGCCACCGAAAAAAAAAAAAAAAAAACTTTGGGCACATATAATTAAAATAAAATGAAACATTTGGTATTTTAGCCGCAGTTTACTCTTTAACCTAATTATATATATTATAACCTAATAATAATAAAAAATCACTAAATCTTTTCTTCACATTTACATATCAGCCGTTACCGTGAACAGGTTCGGTCAAATAATTTCATATATATTTATAAAATTTGTTTAAATTAGTATTAAATATATATAATATAAACTTTTTTTATTAGATAATTATATATATAAATTTATTTTATTGTGAAACCTTCAGGCTCAACTTTTTTGGAACACTGAAATATCTTTTACTAGGCATATACGCGGAGAAGCTATATTAGACTACTTTTATTTCATATTATTTTGGATTAATGACGGCGAAAATATTCAAAGTTGAGTCAAAGAACCCTTCGTGTACCTAAAGTTTAGACTTAGTCTATTTTTGTCACCACTTTTAGACTTTGGATACACGAAGGGTTCTTTGACTAAACTTTAGGTATTTTACCGTCATTAACCCTAATATTTTGTTATGTAATAACAATATTATATATATATATACAAACTGAGGTTTCCCTGTATGTATATATATCTAAGAAATCTTCTTTAGACAACTTGCTATATATATGCATACAAGCATTGCCGATCTCTCACATGACACAACAAATTATCTCAGCCCTTCTCTCGCCTCACTTCATTCCTCAAAATCTATATCTATAATATATATATATATACACATATAGATTAGCTAGAGCTTCATTTGCTAGGTTTAATGGCGGGAAGTGCTCCGATGGCTCTCCCGTGGCTGATAATTCTGGCGATGCTGGCGGGGGCGGCTGGGGGTGGAAGGCAGGGACGGAGCTATGTTTTAATGGGGGTGACAAATGTCACCCCCAACTTTTTAGATTTTTTTATTAACATATACATATATAATGTTATATTAATTAAGTTATAAAAAATCCTTTGTAAACGTGTGTGCACTGTGTGTATGTGAAGTATGCTTGAGAGCAAATATGGAAAGTGATAGGAAAAAAGAAGTCATTCAGCCCTTGCTTCTCGTTCGTCATATTCTCTCGAGAGTCGAGTCTCCGTCGACTCCTTCTCATGGCGATGCAAGGATGTCTTTGATGTCTTTTTTTTTTTTTCGTCACCCCTAGTCTAATTCCTGGTTCCGTCCCTGGTGGAAGGTGAGGCACTACGACTTCGACGTGGAGTACATGTACAAGTCGCCCGATTGCGTCGAGCACGTCGTGATGGGCATCAACGGCCAGTTCCCGGGGCCCACCATCCGCGCCAGGGCCGGCGATACCGTCGTAGTTCGCCTCCACAACAAGCTCCACACTGAGGGCGTCGTCATCCACTGGCATGGAATCCGACAGGTTCTTTAGCAGCCATACACTAAGAAGTTTACTTTTATATATTCCTTATATTTATTTCGTCATAAACATACTATAAAATGTAATTCCTTTTTTTCAAAACTCGGATAAAAAGAGCTGATAAATATATTTAAATATATATTATTAGATATACATATATGCATGAAAGAATTTGTTTGGAGCACCTTGCTTCTAGTCATATTTATTTGATCTCTGAAAATTTCCTTTACTCTTAATTCGAATTTAAATTATTTTTTTAGACTACATGGAATTTTTTTTCATACAGTAAATGTACATTATCACTGTCTTAAAACATAGGGATTTTTGCCAGAAAATGATATATTATCTTATGGAATACAAATATACATGATTAATTATGAGGTTTATTATTAAATATTACAGTATTGATGTAGTGATTAATTTACTTATTGATCCATGTGCTTCTTTTTTATCGATTATTGCAGATAGGCACGCCTTGGGCAGATGGAACAGCTTCCATTTCTCAGTGTGCCATTGATCCCGGCGAGACCTTCACCTATAGATTCAAAGTCGACAGGGTATATTTATATATATATATATATATATATATATATTATTCCATTATTTATTTTCTTCACGCGTTGTTTTGTTCTTTGATTGAACTTTCCGATGAGGTCAAAAGTGTGAAAGTAAATTTAGATTCGAAAACAATAAGAGAAAATAAAAATAAAGTTTCACGTTTAAAGACAAATTACTATAATTGTTTGCGAGTTGTGAGCCATTATCAAAGACTGACATGCTATATTATATCTATATATATACTACTACTATATACAGGACCTAGATATACAGATTCTAATATTGTAGTATTTCTATTTTAACATATATATAGTTATTATAAGGCGTCACGTTTAAGAAAGAACAAGTTTATATTTTATTATTAGAACAAAGATTTATAGCAGCGGTTACTAATCAACGCTCGGACAATTCAAATTCACTTATTACCTACTATAATATTATAATAATATGTAGCATATAAAGACAGTCCAACTTATTTGTGTGTGTGTGTGTATATATATATATATATATATAGGTTTATGTGAACCCATATATACATATTTAACACAATTTCCAAAATTAAATTCAGAAGATGACATAAAGTATTGGAAATCTGTGCAGTCCACGAACTTCATTTGAATCTTGTATTGTACACATGCAATGGTTAGCGTTACACTTTTGACTAGTATATTGAAGTGTTAGAAATAAATAATAATTTACAAATTAATTAAAGTTGATAAATGATTTATTGAATATTTGAATTTTTATTTTTTAAATATTAAGTTGAGTTTATACATATATACTTAAAAAAAAATACACGCTATGATGCAGGCGGGAACATACTTTTACCATGGTCGCTACGGTATGCAAAGATCGGCCGGGTTGTACGGATCGTTGATTGTCGACGTGGCAGAAGGAGAGAAGGAGCCATTCCACTACGACGACGAGTTTGACTTGTTGCTCAGCGACTGGTGGCACAAAAGCGCCCACAACCAAGAAGTCGGTCTCTCTTCTCTACCGTTGCGGTGGATCGGCGAGCCACAGGTACTAACAAACCCTAATAAATTAATACTGATCAAAGATTAAAATTTTACTTAACATGTAACACCTCAGTATTATAAGTAATTATAAAATATTTATCATTGAACTACATATTTTAAAAATTAATAAGAAAATTGGGTAGCGTTTGGAAGCGTTTTGTATTTTCATTTTATATTTGCATTTTTAATTTTTTAAAACAACCAATCATGTTTTTGAAGGAATATTCTAGGAATCTTTTTCCCAAAAGGTAAAAACGTTTTTGCAAAACGCTTCCAAACGGCCGCTTTGTGTCGTGATTTTGTTTTAACCGATGATATTCAACCAAGCATGGGTTTTCCAACATTGTTAAATCTTAACCTAACCCACTCGACTTTTTCTATTAATAAACCATTCCACTTTCCTTCTTGGATTTGTAGATGCATTTTTTTTATTATGACTTTTCGAAAGATAATGATTTTTTTCACTTTTAATTCGAGATCTCAGCATGTTTGGAGAGAAACCATTGTTTTTTTTTTTTTTTCTTCTTCTTATTCTATTGATTAACTACTTTTTTCTTTTTTTACGATTTTGAGAATTTGTAGACAACTAGAACAAAACTTGCAAGCAAAAATAAATATGTAACTAAAAATGACTAATAAATCCCTTTCAGTATTTGTTCGATTCTCTTATTGGGACTAGTAAAAAAAACTAGTAAATTAATATAATTCAAAACTAGTAAATTAACATAGTTGAATTGGTGACCACTCAATGAAAACTTAGAATAGAAATATATACTCCACTTTCTTATATGATGTACTTGTAACCTATAGCAATAAAACAAAGAATAATAAATATTAAGAAGAAAAGTTGTAAGACTGTGTTGAACGTTCTACATTGTTTTTGTCCTCTCTTTTCCCTTTACCATCTTAATCAACAATTAGTCTTGCAAATATGTTGAATCCAAGAATCCGAATATATGGACAAAAATTATTTGGAATAATGAAATCAGGATGTCCAATTCCGATTTTTGCAGATAATAAATTAATTACATTTTCAAATAATAAAGGATAATATAGTATAATAGTATCTAATATATTGATTTTGTAATGACATAAATTAAATTTTTTCGCAGATAAAGTTTTCAACATTTACTGTTTTATATGCTTATCTAAAATATTAAAAAAAAATTAGAAGTGACGCGAGCCCTTCAAAATTTAACGACACATAAAAATTTTGTGAAATTAATTGAAAAATATACAAATTAAAAAAATAATTGATATTTAACAGTGAAAAAATAAACTTATATCACTATAAAAATTAAAATATTAATTACTATATCACTTTTTTTTTTTAAATGGGGAATCACAATGTCAACTATTAGTGGCTCTCTTTTTGTCTCTTTTTTCATAAGATTTTTCTAGAATATGAATATATAATTTATGATTTTATTCATTATTTTTGCGCGTGTAGAGCTTGTTGATCAATGGGAGGGGACAGTATAACACTACTACAAATCCGGGTTTCAACTATGGTTAAAAACCATGGTTGAAAAATTTCAACCATGGTTCTTAACCATGGTAGAATCCTGCATGGTAGTAAGTTCCAACCACGGATTTTTTCCGTGGTTGAAAAAATCTTTCTACAACGGAAATTTCCGTGGTTCGAACGCGATAACGCCGCGGCGTGTAATAAAACACGCCGCGGCTCTAATCGAATGAACAACGGAATTATCCGTGGTTCGAAAGCAAAAGCCGCGGCACAAAATAAAAGGCCGCGGCTATAATCGAATAAAAAGCCAACCACGCCGTGGTGTTATGTTTACATGCCGCGGCTAGAAATGAACGAACAACGGACTTTTCCGTGGTTCGAAAGCAAAACGCCGCGGCATAATATAAATCAGGCCGCGGCTATAGTGCTCTTTAGCGGCGCACTATAGCAACTCGACGACGCTGAAGCAATGCAATTTGAAGGGTGGGGAACAATGCGCACCAAAGATTCTGAAGGTTCAACCTAACAAGACATACAGGCTCAGAATCGCCAGCACCACTGCCCTAGCTTCCCTCAATTTGGCCATCGGGGTAATAATTCTGAATCCCCGGTTTAGTTTCGGTTTCTAAATTTTATTTTTTAAAATCTTTTAAATAACGACTATTCAATCTAGGTCACCTGATTAAAACAGTACACATAATTAGTTAAAGGGTAAGAATCTGTGAAAAACGGCCGCATTTTCCATATTCCCGCATTTATATACAGTACATACACGTATGTTTTTGCATAGCGTATATAGATAGTGGGAATCTTTTTATGTGTTTGTTTTTTGAGAATGATGGACCATTAATTAAAAATATAGTTTGACAGATCAAAATTATTCTCCACTACCATCGATTGTTTTCTTAATAATTGCACTTTATATATGTGTATATGTATATGTCATAATTTAAATGCAAAAAAAAAAATGAAATTGGTATAATTATTTCTCATGCATGCAAAATATGGTACCTATAAATTTTCATTATTAGTCACCACGCCCCATCAAAGGGAAATGAATAACTTTATCATCATGGAAAATATTCTTTTCCTGATTCACGCGTAATATTTTCTAGATTATTATTTATGCATGTCACTGTTGGAAAGGTAGGTCAGAGTCAAAGCACAGTCGTTTTGGGAATCATTAATTCAAAGAAAATAGTGCATTATGTATGGACTATTCATATTTTTATAAACTTTGGAATTAGTAAACAGAAAATACAAGCATTCAATTTTGAAAAGGTCGAAGAAATAAAATATCTTCACATTGTCGTGTTTCATCTTTCTTTTCTTTTCTTTTTTTTCTTTTCTTTTTTTTCTGTTTGGACCAACTTTTCCTATCATTCTTTTTTATTATTATTAACCTTAAAGGTTCAGATTTAATGTTTTTGAAAAAAATTAATTGATAATTTTTACTCTAAGATAGTATAAAAACAATAAAATCTTAAACTAATGTTTAACATTAATGTCGTATATTTTTATGTTAATGATTTTTATTATTGAGTTTTATTATTAAATATAAGTAGTACAAAAAAGTAACAGTACTAATTTTTAATACTATATCTTACCATTAGATTTAGATATTAAAGTACAATAATTAAAACTTTAAATATTTTTACAGCAAATAACCTTTTAAAATTTGGTGTATCTTATATATTTATTTATTTATTTCGAAAGATGGTGTATTTTGTATGTTAGAGGGTCTTTTCTTTTATTCGTTATGGCAGGCTCGTAGGTATAAATAGGCAAATAATAGCGGAATATTTTCTGCGACTTCATTTGCCTGGAATTACGTTACTTTAGAAAAAAGCGAACCATATCAGAGGCCATCACATGTTTATTATTCCTCTTATAGGGGATCATCACATGCACCTACATATTAATAAAGAGTATCCTATAAATTATATATACATTAGCTTATATTATATCTATATATCTGTGTGATAGAGAATACAGTAGAACCTCTATAAATTAATAGTCGTGATTAAATAATATTTTTGTCCGGTCCCGACTCGAGCCTAACTAGCTAAATTAATAATTCGCTAAATTTATAAGATAATAATTTTTTAAAAAAGTATATAGGTCCCAAGTGATATATAAATTAATAATTCAATATAAAAAATTACATAAATAATTATAAAATCACTATGAATAAAATATAATATAAATAATTATGAAATCACATTGAATAAAAAGATAACACTACATCATTAATCATGTAGTCTTCTTAAAATATGATTTTATAGTAATTATTATAACTTCAAGTATCACTACTCTAAGAAACTATTGTCATTCCTCTTTAATATCATTGAACTCTTTAATATTTCTGACATTGATACTTTAATAAAATCTTTTTAAATCATAATAGTCTCTCTTTATATTCTTAATATTGATACTTTAATATTCTCTTTATAATAAATTGAAATAATTTTTTGTTAGTAAAGATATTTATATAAATATAGCTGATTAATAAATTTTTTCTTCATTAATGTATAAATTAATAAATTATTAATTTATATGTTAATTAATAATCCGATAAGATAATATTTTTTGCCGGTCCCAACAGTATAAATTTATAGAGGTTCTAGTGTATTTAGTTTTAATTAGAGAACACGTACCCATAAACCAATATCCATTATAATCATAATTGTCATATTAGACCCTTATTATGAGATAAAAATTATATATAATAAATTCCTTATATTATATTAATCATGTCTTTTTTATTATTATTATTATTCTTACTATTATGTAAAAGAATCCGGTTTTCTTCATATATATTATGTATTGAATTACCCGTGTTTCTTATTTGTGTTGTTCAAGTAATGCCAACCTCATCAGGATTCGGGTTTGCTTGGCCCGTTTCCGGGCCTCCTTTATTCACAAAAACAAAAAGTGTTAATTTATATATAATTATTTATTTCAGAATCACAAAATGGTGGTGGTTGAAGCAGACGGAAACTACATAGAGCCCTTTGAAGTGAAGGACATGGATATTTACTCAGGAGAGAGCTATTCAGTCCTATTCACCACAAACCAAAACCCTTCACAAAACTATTGGCTCTCAATAGGCGTCCGAGGAAGAGACCCTAAGACCCCACAAGCCCTAGCCCTACTCAACTACCTCCCCAACTCGGCCTCGAAACGTCCCGTCTCCCCGCCGCCCGTCACGCCGCTCTGGAACGACTACAACCACAGCAAGTCCTTCACCAAGAGAGTCCTCGCGCGCGCCGGCTCCATTAAGCCGCCGAGGACTCACCACCGCCGGATCTTCCTCCTCAACACGCAAAACCGGATCAACGGCTACACAAAATGGGCCATAAACAACGTGTCGTTGGTCCTTCCGAGCACGCCTTACTTGGGCTCGATCAAGTACGGGCTTAGCAACGCCTTCGACATGAAAAGCCCGCCGGACAACCCCACGGCCCAATACGACATCACGATCCCTCCGCCGAATCCGAACACGACGACTGGCAGCGGGGTCTACATGCTCGGCCTCGGGCAGACCATCGATATAGTGCTGCAAAACTCAAACGCTTTGGCTCCGAACGTCAGCGAGATTCACCCGTGGCATTTGCACGGGCACGACTTTTGGGTGTTGGGATACGGCGAGGGGAAATTCTCTTCGGCGGACGAGGCAACGTTGAATTTGGAGAACCCGCCATATAGAAACACGGCGGTGATATTTCCGTACGGGTGGACGGTGCTGCGGTTCGTGGCAGATAATCCCGGTGCGTGGGCGTTTCACTGCCATATTGAGCCGCATTTGCACATGGGGATGGGTGTGATCTTCGCGCACGGTGTGAACCGCGTGGGCAGGATCCCGCGCGAGGCACTTACTTGCGGACTCACCGGGAAGATGTTCGCCGCCGGGAAGGGTAATTGAAGTTCGGGATTAAATTAATTAGCTGAAGTAATCCAATTGAATCAAAGTATTAGCTATTGGGAATGGGTTTTTTTTTTTAATATATTGCTTATGTAACTTTTGAGTGGCTGCTGATAAATGAATGAAGTGTAATGTGTGATTTTTGACGTATTTATTAGTGGAAGATTCCGTGACTTTCTTGTTGTTTGATGATTGATGAATGTCGATCGAGAAGGGTCGAGTAACTACAATAATACAAATTGGGGACTATGTAAAATATTTAATCAAGGGTTAGACAAAAATTTGTACAAAATGGAGTAAATTGGACGTAATAAAATTTATAAACTGACTAAGGACTATATAATGATATATACATAACAAAAATTATAAGCTGACATATCATCCATTAAATAATGTAAAAAATAATATGTATTTTGTGTTGATGTACAAATTCGTCGTTTTATATAGACGACATGTCGTACAAATTATGAATTAATTAAATTCGTAATTAAAACATAAAGGTTCAAAAGAATATAAAGCCCAAGTCAAAATAATTGGCAATTATAAAGCCCACGAACAAAAGCTAAAGGACTAAAAGCCCAAAAGCTATCTGGAAGCAGCAAAGTAAGTAAAGGACAAAATCGTCTTTAGTTTTGTCCGAATCAATTGAATCAAGGCGAGTAGAAGGTAAGGCGCGAAGTCAAACTCACAACGGTTCAATTCATTCAAAACTCTAGTTCAGCGGAAAGAACGCAAACGTGGAGCACGTGTCAGCTGGATAACTAGTCAGCCCGGTCAACTCAGAGATACGACCCCAAATTTTCAGGAAGACCAACGGGAAGAAATGAAGGTTATAAATATCAGTTCAAGATGAAGGAAAATACACGCGTTCACTGAGAGAGAATCACTGATAACTTCATGTCCGGCTTTTTACTGTATCGAGAGCTCCCTTTGTTTTCTTTTCTCCTTTTTTATTCTCCGAACACAATTGTTGCATGTAGCTATCTGTTCATGTTCATCATCATCTCAATAAACATATAAATGACGTAGTCAACTACCGCCTTGGGACGAACCTCTCTAAAACCTCGTCTTATTTTAATGTTATTTTTATATATTTATATACATAAAAAGAGTGTTTGAGAGTTTGCAACGCGAACGATCACTACAACCGTTGAGGTGAAAAACCACGTCAACACTTTACATATTTGTCTTAGTTTAGTATTTTGTATATTTGTCATTATTTTTCTATTTCATCTTATGATTTGTATATTTACCAATATGTTTATTGTGACCTCGTTTTAAGGAGTGTGAAGAAGCTATGGGCTTACAGCTATGGGCTTGGGCTAGTGAAGGTATAATCATATATGGCTGAACAAATTGAATCGTTCAAATATGGGGTTACAGCTATGGGCTTGGGCTAGTGAAGGTATCACATGTATTTATAAACAATTTTGTTAGTAATTCATGATATATATATATATATATATATATATATATATAAAGGGCCGTACTACGGTACTAGGGTAGTCTAAGGGCCGCGCCGTGGATCCTTTTCTCTGGAAGCCGGAGCCATAAAGCTCGTGGCACGGGAAGCCGAGTCATTAGAGCCATGGGCGCGCGGATGCTCTTAGGGGGTGGAAGGGTTCAAATCATCCCTTTTTTTATCTAAAAAAAACGTACAATAATATTCTTCTTTTTTTTTGCGTAAAATTCACATAAAAAATTAATTTAACCATCTTTAAATTTCACTGAAATTTAATTATATCCCCCCTCAAGCTAAGGTTTTTTTTTTTTTTGGGCAAAAAAACATAAATCTAATTATAATTTTTGTTGTATTGTATTTTTCGACTATTAGTTCACTGTCTTATTATTTTCTTTCATATTAATATTAAATAATTTGTTTATTTAGATTTAATAATTTCTCTTGTTTCATACAAAACAAGTGTTATTTAGAGAGAATTGGTTAAGAATTAAGAAGTATGATAATTATAGTATTTATTATATTTATATGTCAACAGTTCTCAAATAGTCAATTTTTATTATCAAATGTAAAAGATTTATATTTTTGTTCACTAGAAATTAACTTCGACCAAAATCACGTCAAGATTTTATTTATGTGTCACAACTAAATTGTAGAGTTTATTCGGTTAATATGTATACATAAATTACCATTATTTTGTTGGGGCCTCGAAAAAATATTCACCTACGGTTTCTATATTCGCAGGCCGCTGAACAATTGGTTAAGAAAAATATAAATGAATGATTTTTAGTATAGAAACTATCTGAATATTTCTCTATTATATTATATTCAAGAAATGCATAATTTACTCAAATAGGTTGCCAATAATAACGACTCAGCAGGCTGGTTCAGCCAAAAGTCAATGCCTAATTAACTTGACCAAATACAGATGAATTTAATAGAACAGCATATTATAATAATATATGAGGATTAGATAGATATATTCTTTCATATCGAGTTTTTTTATTTATTTATCTATTGCTAAAAGAAATATTATGTGAAAAAGGTGTAAGTATATAATATAATAGGAAGATTTGATGCCACTCTCAAGCCAAGCAGAAAAAGTATTATGATGCGACGATGTTGACAATTACATTACATTATCATTCTAAATTATGGTCACTATTTTAAGGCATTTATGAAGATTACTGATTACTTTTATGTAAGTGGAGACTTTAAAATTATTTTCGTACATATATATATATATATATATATATATATATATATATATAAGGTGAGAATTGGTAATGTCTTGGGACTTGGAAGCTGGCTGGGAAGAAGATTTATAATTAGATAAATATTTATTGCAAAGTTAAATAGATAGGGAAACTTCATAAAATATCCCTCAAAACACCATAAATTATTTTATTACACCTCAAAACATCATAATTGGAAATACATCCTTTTTAAATTTTATGTACCAAAATACATTTAGTTGTGTCCATTTTTCCGGACGCGACTTGTCCATTTTTCAGGAGGCAATATGTCCATTTTTCAGGACATAATATGTATATTTTAAAAGGGTATTTTGGTACATAAAATTTAAAAAGGATGTATTTCCAATTATGATGTTTTGAGGTGTAATAAAATAATTTATAGTGTTTTGAGGGATGTTTTATGAAGTTTCCCATATATAATTATTCTGACATATAAAATTATGAATTTCATTTGTTCGAAGGTATATTTTGTTATCATATGACCAGTAGAGAGTAGTTTTGTTACAAAATTGAAAAAGAAATGGTCAATTAATGCCAATATGTGATTTGTTGGTACGATATAAATGGTCGTAAGTTGTAACAATATATTAAGGGATAATAGCAATAAAATAAAATGTATTTGATTAAGTGTATTTTTATGTTTATCTTCTTTGATAAAAATTTCAAATATTTGACCAAGTCTAAGCGGTATATTCTTAAAAGTTAAAACTACCAACGTTTAATCAACTTTAAGCGGTAATTTCTTCGATAAAAATGCCAAAGATTCAATTGTACGGATCAATATGGAAAGACTCAAATTAGTTTCGAGTTCGACAAGTGACTTTTTTACAGCAATATTA
Source organism: Parietaria judaica (assembly GCA_954871525.1). Taxonomy (NCBI): domain Eukaryota; kingdom Viridiplantae; phylum Streptophyta; class Magnoliopsida; order Rosales; family Urticaceae; genus Parietaria; species Parietaria judaica. The sequence goes on along the minus strand of OX940860.1, from coordinate 25,254,994 downwards.
TTGAACATTATATGGTACCCGTGTTGGGCTGATATTGGTTGGCCATCGCGTCCGTCAGCTTCATCTTTGTTCGTCGAAGATTCGGCGTCGTCTCTGCTCAATGAGGTCCGCGTTATATCCATTCATCGATGGTGGTGTGAGTATTATGAGCATGAGTATTTTCGAGTTAAAATATTTAAGCAATCTTCGTCTTTTAATGTTATTTCAGGTAATATCTAGACAAATTTTTGAAGAAAATATAACAAATTCCAACCTTAACGTGTATCGTATATAACATTCATTAACGTTATTAAAACGGAAACCATGACCGCCACAAATTTTGAATCATTTAATACTTAATAATCTGCGCTCAAATAAAAAGAATAAAAAAAAAATAAAAAAAACTACTTTGGGCTAAAGTTATAATCTGTAAAATGATAGCGTATAATAATTATTGTAGGCAAGAACCACGTATGCTGCATTTATCACTGACCCAGCACGTGGGTCCCACTACCCCCTCCCTAGCCTATCTCAGCTCTCCTGGGTCCCACAATCTCATCTCACGAAACGATTTTATCGTAAACAAAATAAGATTTCCCTTTTTCTCTCTCTATACTCCTATACCAACAAATACAGTACCGCGATATACAGTTATATTCATATATATATATATATATAATTGTGTATCGTCTTCCTTCTGCGATCGCCATATCTGCGCTTCTTCACTCTGCGACCGGTTTCTTCGTTTGCTTCGGAAGCGAAGATTGGGGGGGATTCCGATGGGGAATGCCAACGGCAGAGAGGAAGGAAGCGACGATCATCACCTCGACGGAGGAGGAGCACCGGGGAGATCCAACGGCGACCTGGCGGCGCGTGGAGCCCACGCGTACCGCTCGGCGAGCGAGGCGTCGACGGAGTCCATGGTCAACGCCTCTCCTCCCGCGAGCCCTCGCCGATCCGTGTCGCCGATCTTGTTCTCGTCTCAGGTATTATATATGAATCTATTATATACATATTAGCAAAACGGTGCTTTAATGTTAAATTCGCTTATCGAGTTTGTTGACTATGAACATGGCGTTTTCGAGCAATCAATTTGGAAATACGAATGCGTAGATGATCTTGGATTTGGAAAGTGTGTTCTTGAGCAATTAAGGTAGCAACTACTATTAAGTTAGTTAGAGCTGATCTCTGAGATGATTGGATCTGTGACTCCCACTAGTTTGGATGAGTGGTGATGGTTTCGATTGTTGATTTCTGACCTAGTTGTATTTTAGTGAAAAGTAGCATACTCGAAGAACTACACTGTACAGTAGTGAGTGACTATATTCCTAATTCTGTATTTTTATCCCTATTTGAGTATTTGACCATCGGGATACCATGTTAAAAATGAATTTCCGTTCGAAGTAACGGTAACTTGACGGAAGGGACACGTAGGGACGAAGTGTGAAGTCGTGACTACATAGGGACAGAGCTAGAAAATCAATGGTTTGATAGCGTAGAGACAAAGTTACAAAGCGAGAGGTGTCCGATATATTTTTCCTTGAATAGATTTTAGGATACAATCCTTTGCGCTAAATACGCTTTTTCTTCGGAATATAGGTAATTAGCTTTTCATTACTCGTAATGAAATATTATCATTAGCTTGTCCATATATTTGGCAGTAATGTGATTTGTTGCTTGGTCATCATACGGCTTGGTATAGTAAGTTTGTGATCCATGTTAGGAAGGGAAAAAGTGTAACTTAGCCTAGACACTTGTGTCCTTATTTGTCCTTAGGCTCTGTTAGGGGTATTTTTGGTGTTACGCACTTATGGTAGGACGACGATTTTATAACTCAGCAATCACACTAGTAAGTCCTTTCAAGACATCTTGTGGAGAGTGTTCGCCATGCTCTCGAAGGAAAGCTGTTAATGGTGACTTGTGTTGATTGAAAAGAGTGGTCGAGAATTTACCATTGTGGTGAATTATCGTTGGCCTGTTACTTTGCTTTCGTTTTTGTTTGGTTCCTATCAATATGATTTAGTTTCCCTGTTGTGTTTTTCCATACGTGATTTATGGAGAACTAAAAGTGTATTTTAGTATGTACTTGAGATTTTCTTCATGGGAAATTGCAGGTTCCTTTAGCTCCATTACGAAGAGGCGATAACAGAACTCGTGAAGCAGATGATTCTCCTCCCGAGAAAGGTGTTCCGTGCATGATTACGTGGGCATATGGTGGTAACAGTGTGGTTGTGGAGGGATCTTGGGATAACTGGCAATCTAGGTAAACTTTTATATCGCAATTGTAATGGGAATCCTCCGAGTTTTTCTATGTTTCGTAACTTTGCATGATATACTCTGCTTGCAGAAAGATGCAGAGATCTGGTAAGGACTTTTCTATCCTTCTGGTGCTTCCAGCTGGCATATACCATTACAAGTTGGTCGTTGACGGTGAATGGAGATACATCCCGGAACAACCTTTTCTAATTGACGAGACGGGCCGTGCCTGTAACATTCTCAATGTTAATGTACGAATCTCTGAAAACCTTCTTTTGAGCTTTTTCAATATGATCTTTCTCATCTTTATTATGGGGTGTTTTCCATTTAATTCACTAGAAAATAGGAATAAACCTATATTTTGACTCAAATGGTGTCTTCATTATCTTACGAATTTATAAACACATTCGTTAATTAGTGATTATGATGGAATGAAGAAATGTCGATTTTGTCTTTAACATTTACTGGAAACAAGTAATATATTTGATAGAAAGAGGAAAAACTAAAAGAAATAAAATCAGAGACAATGCAACACGTTATACGCCTTACTTGGATTTCAATCTAATATTTTCCGAAACTCGCTTCTTTAGGATTATGTGCCCGAAAATCTCCAGAGTGTTGCCGAATTCGAGGCTCCATCGTCACCGGATTCCAGCTACGGTAACATATTTCCTGTCGAAGAAGATTTCGGAAAGGAACCGGTGCCCGTTCCAAACCACCTTCATCTGTCCGTTCTTGGTGTGGAACATCCGAGCGACGCTCCCTCTCCTTCATCGGCAACGCCATCACCGTGTTCTAAGCCACAACATGTTGTGCTGAACCATCTCTTCATCGATAAAGGTTGGCCTTCGCAGTCCGTGGTGGCCATGGGACTAACACATAGGTTCGAGTCTAAATACGTCACCGTTGTTCTCTATAAGCCCCTCAAAAAGTAGCCCTCGCATTTTTCGATCTTTTTTTTTTTTTAATGAAAGCTTAACTTTGTAAATTATATTACTAAATATGTTGGTAGTGATTTTTCCACTTTTATATTATTATAAGCTATAGACGGTATATGTTTTCAGGGCACGTTGAGTGTTCTGCGGCTATTATGCAATGTTTCTCTGATTAATGAAATTTATTTTTATTTTTCTTATATGTTTTCTTTTTGAATAATGAGCGGCATCTATTCGATCTTTCGCGGGTTCTTACTCTTGTGCTCTTTGAGTTCTTTGTCTTCTGAGAAGAACTCTTCAATTGGGGATCGGGGCGAGAGGAACGATGGGCATTATCGCAATGGTGATTTGCGAGTTTTCAAGGCTGCATCACTGCACGGCTTCGGACATGGCGGTACGTTCAGTTCATCAGTTTGGGCTTATTATTCATAGATGATAGGTGATTTCATTTACAGTTCCTTTATCATGAGCTATTAATTTTAATTTCCTCTAAAAGATGAAGTTATAATTCGGTCAGAGCATGTTTTGGATGACCAAATCCGTTTTACGGTGCGACATAACATATTGGGATTTTTTGACTCGCACGTTCAATTCTTCAGTAAATTGAATTTCTACGTAAAAATAATTATGTCAATGTAATGTCCTTTTATTTTCCGTTTCTAATTGTATTAATTTATCGTAGGTCTCTTTTAAACGGAGTTGCAAATTTTGTTAAAATGTCCATATATTTTTACAGGATTAGCGGGTGTATATCCGGTCCCGGTTTGGCAGCTTTCAGTCAAGTCATAGGATTAGTCTCTCTCTTTACTTATGCAACGTACCAATTATTTCTTAGAAATTCTACACAAATTTACATGAGAGAGTTTCACAGCTCACACACAGGCGTGGCGACTGCGGTGTTGCGTGGAACGCTAAAGCACTCAGAGGAAAACGCAGTCGCGGATACGGTCCCGCCGTCGTTTCTTTTTGCTGCTCTTGCTGTCTATTGAGTCTGCCCTGAAACCCCCTTTCGCTTGAAGCCTTTTCCTCTTTCTGCCACAAACAAGTTTCAACTTGCTACGGTTAATTTATCAAATCAAATAATTCTTATCGAAAAAGGATAACTTGAAGAACTTTATCCGTCACTGGAAAATAAAAAAAAAAAAAAAAAAAACTATGTAGAAAGAAGTTAATAAGCAATAAAAGCTTCACTGAAATCGTGAAAGTTGAGCAATTATTCTATAATAAATAGGTCGAGAGGTCCCCTTTTCAGAAACACCTGAAACTAACAATAGCTCCTCAAATTTGCAAGAGACGCCTTAAATTTAGAGTCGAGATTCCAAATAATAGTTTTTTTTTTTCTGGTGAAAAACTTCGATTATTTTGATATTATTTTTATGTAAGAAGTCGAAAATATCATAGTAAAAGTAAAGGTGTAGAATAACCAAATTTGTTTGGGCTAATGGTCAATCCACTACAATAAGACTCAATGGGCCCGTTTGATACAGCTTAATTTAAAAAATAATTATTTTTAGTTTCAGTTAAAAAAAACTGTTTAAAAAAAAATTAAGTGCTTGGTAAACTATTCATAAAACAGTTGTTGCTGGTAACAAAAACTGATTTAGCGTTTGGTAAAAAAAATTATTTAGGCTAAAAAGACTCAAATAGACTAAAAATCGTATTTTTGTTTTTTAAAAAACCAAAAGCTACGAATCTTAGCTTTTACGACTAATGTACAAAAATTTAAAATCACTTTGAGTTTTTTGTTAAAACAATTTTATCAAACATCTGCAAAGCAGTTTAGTTTATTTTAAAAATAAAAACATGACACTTTAAGCCGAACCAAACGCACCCAATATGGGTCCTGGCCCGGGGCGATTGCAGTGACAAGGCTAACACCTTTGACTTGACTTAGAACTGAGTAGGGGAAATAATAAAGGGAGAAGACTTTGGTTTTATAAAAATAAATTGAAAAGGAGTGCTCCTCCAAGTATGATATGTCAATTCCAACAATGAAAATTTCGTAAAAAAAAAAATCCAACCATGAAAAAAAAAATCATGATAAGGCTAAAGTTTAAGTACATACTCACATACTATCTAAAAAGTTAAATCTCTTTCATCAATTATAAGGGGTGTAATTTATCATCAATTAAATATTTATCACCACTTAATTGCATAAACTCTATGGAAAAGTAATCTAGATATTTTTTTTTTCTATCTTCTTACTAATTTTTTCTTGGGATAAAAAAGAGTTTATACTAACGTCAAGTCGACCTATATTTATATTAATTATAAGATAAAAAGTAATTTAGAATAATCTAACAATTGGAAGAAAAATATGGTATACTAGACTTGGATGTGTTTCATAAAGATTTTCCTAAGAAAGCGAAAATGAAAAGCATATTAAAGTTCGAATATATTTTTAGCGCTACACCCACTAGGCAGATTTGAACTTTTTAAGTTATAAATTCGAATATTCAATTCTTTTAAGATGATAAAAAAATTCTCAACTAGGCAAATAAAAAATAAATGTTCCCGTTACTATACAACTTTAAGGATCTATTTACTATAACTAGTGGGAATAAAAATAAAAAGATGCCTTTTAATAATTATGCGCTAGTAGTAAATTATGGAAATATTTTGATGAAAATAACCTTCTTATCTATAAATTTGACAGAAAATGCATGTCAAGAAAGTAAAACTCGATGGTCAGTTTAGAGATCTTAGAACATTGGATTTTTATTACAGTTCAGGTGATAATTTAAACTTAATGGATTTTTTTTTACATAATATATGGATTGGGTTGTTTGGCGTTTTGATAAAAAAAAAAAGTTGGAAAACTTTAAATAACTAGTGTCATGTCATGTGATGAAATTAAAAAAAAACGTTTAAGTCGTTTATTATGTAAACCAACTTAGAAATTAATGTTTCGAAGCATTTAAAAGTTAAAGTAGCCCAATGATTTGGGTATAGAGAAAATCTTGTCTTACGAATTTAAATATTCCAAATTTCTCTCACGAATAGATTAAAAAAAAAGACATTTGAACCTTTTTTTTTTTTTTTTTGTTAAACTAAATCGTGAGTGAAAATTGGAATAAATGCTTAGTGACAAGAATTGACCTCTTTATCTTCCTTGTATTAACAAGCAATTCTCGAAAGGCATTACCATCCGAAGCCCACCCGACGCACAAGCTCAAACTACAGAAGCCTGAGCATATCTCGGGTTAGCTCGGGCCGAAGCTACGGCTCGGACTAAAGAGGCCTGGGCATATCTCAGATTTGGGTGGGCGAGCCACCCGAATTTCCCGCTCTAATGACCAACAATTCGTACGGCCACGAAGGACATTATCGTAATTCAAACACGGCGGAAGCAGAGAACACCAAGAAAATGCAACATTGCAGGATTGTTTCACAGAATATTCTGTTGGGTTAAGGCGATTAAGCAAAGAACGATGCAACGAAAATCGGTTATTGGCAAAGAAAAATCGACCAGATAAGCGAAAACATCAAATTCAACCACTTGTTCTAGGTTTCATGATAGAGAGAGAGAGAGGGAGATACAAAATTTAAAAAACACTACCAAACAAACTACTGAATCGGCAACAAGCAAATGCTAAATAAATAGTACCACAAATAATGCAAACACGGAAAGAGACGGTCAACGGGCAAAAGCCAGTCCCGTCCCCAATGAAGATGTCCGAAAGGCAAATAGAAACCTCAGCAAACTTATCTGCCCTCTAGTTCCTTTTTTTTAGTTTTTTTTTTTTCTTCGAAAATTAAGCTTAGAGTTAAAAATGGGTCCTCACTTGGCCATCATGACTTTGACAAACTCCTCGTAGTTGATCTGGCCATCGCCATCAACATCGGCTTCACGGATCATCTCATCGACCTCCTCGTCGGTCAGCTTCTCGCCGAGGTTGGTCATGACATGGCGGAGCTCAGCAGCTGAGATGAAACCGTTCTGGTCCTTGTCGAAGACGCGGAAGGCTTCCTTGAGCTCCTCCTCAGAGTCAGTGTCCTTCATCTTCCTGGCCATAAGGTTAAGGAACTCGGGGAAGTCAATGGTACCGTTGCCATCAGCGTCGACCTCGTTGATCATGTCCTGAAGCTCCGCCTCAGTCGGGTTCTGCCCAAGAGAGCGCATGACAGTTCCCAGCTCCTTGGTGGTGATGCAACCTATGATAAAATATCATTGCGAAATGGTATCAGAAACATAAAGCTTCAAGTCGTGCATTTCCACGACTTGATACATTAACCGGGCTTTCTCTCTCTATTTACGAATAAACGCTCAGAATTCATCGATGAAGCGAGAAAGGAAAAGAACCAGCTAAATCAGATTTTCAACGAGCTAAAACGCTAGATCTCTGGTCCAAACCCCGAAGAAGATGTGCACAAACGATAACCCGAAAACGTAAAGCATCCAAACAAAAATTGCATATTGCGGCCATTATCAAAGAAACAAGCACAGATCTCGAATCTCCAACCTCGAGAAATCTGTTAAAGCGTATGAACAGAAGACTCAAGACAACATTCATTCATTCATTTGAAAAAGCTCAGAAAACATTGACATTCACATCAACAACCAAACACGATAAATCGCAGAAGTCAAACAAAAAATCCCAAATTGAAAGATAAAAGCTAGCTATATCCCACAGATCAACTACGATCTGGATTTTCGCAGCTCGTCAACAATCATAGATCAATTGTAACCCTAAATCACATAATATCCCGACAAAAAAAATTCGATCCAGGCCACGCTAAGAGCCTCACAGAAAAACCAGAAAGAATTAGGTCAGAGAATATCAAAGGAGCACTTTTCAACAGTCCCACCACGATCAATCTCAAGCTAAGCCAAATCAAGCACATAAACAAAAACAAAAAAAAAAAACTGAGAAAACAACAAATCATGCACGAAAATCAACGAAGCTGAAGAGGAAGGAGCAGATCTGCGAAAATCGGAACTCGAGATTGGAAATCAAATGCGAGAAAAACAGGAAAGAGGGATCTGACCATCGCCATCCTTGTCGAATAGGCTGAAGGCCTCCTTGAACTCGGAGATCTGGTCGTCGGTGAGCTGATCGGCCATTGGAGAGGAAGGCAAAGAAGGAGGTTCGTCGAGAAAATGGAGGAAACTCGGCTATGGAAATGTGTGTGTTGTGTTTGTCTGTAATGTGGAAAATCACTCGTCTATTTATATATTCCAAATTTCAATAATTCCATTTTTCTTCTAAATTAAATTAAACTATTTATTTAAAAAGAAAAAGAAAAAGACAATTCAACGCAATGAAATGCATCTGATTCCCTCTCTCTCATCCTCGCCCAAGCGATCCCTTTCTCCATCCTCTAATGCTCGTACAATGACGGTTTTGCCCTCTCTTTCTTTCTAAATATCTTATACTAGAATCGTCCGGTACGGTGGGGCCGTAACCGGTCTAATTGTGGTGGCAATTACGCCCCGATATTGAGCCCAGGTTTGGACCTGAGAACTGAAGCTGCAAGTGGCCGGGTAGGTGGCTCTCACGGAGTTCGCGATTAATCGCGACGCGTGAAGGGAGTTCGCGATTAATCGCGACGAGGTGAGGGGAATCGCGATGCGTCGCGAGGAGGGGAGAGAATCGCGATGGGGAGAGGGTGATCCGAGGGAAACCGTCTCGCCCAATGGGAGCGCGCCACGTATGCTGCAAACAAAGCCTCCTCATATCTCGCGAAATCGTGACGCATCGCGACCGGGCACACTTGCGACGCATCGCGACGGCTGTTTTGGCGATTTCGGCGATTTCGGTCGCGATGAGTCGCGAGGTCGTGAGTTGCAGCTTGACTGAGAACAAGCCGAATAACTTTACGTTGTTAATAATAATAGAAACTCTAAATTTTGGGATCTCAATTTTTGTAGACTTCAAAATTATAATGTTTTAAAAGGAAATTTGCAGCAAAAGTCACAAACTCATCAATTTCTTACAAATAAGTCATTAAACTCAAGTTTCGGCGGCGAACGTCACCGAACTCCTTATATTCTTATAAATAAATCACTAAACTCGTTTTTTAGCAACGAAGGTCACCAACGTCTTACTTTTATCGCATATACACCCTTACACTTGTTAAAAGTCACATTTTATGGAATGTTAGACGCGAGATATCATTAATCACTACATATACTTACATGTCATATGTAAGCATCTCTCGACCGTCCTCCCAACCACAGTCTACTGCTTGACATGCCCATCTAACGTTGCACAAAATGTGACATTTAACAAGTGTAAGGGTATATATGTGATAAAAATATGACGTTAGTGATTTCCGTTAGGGGTGAAAATTTTGTCGCCGTTTCCCGGTTTCGTCCCGGTTCCGGACCGGTTTAAGAAAAAAATAGGGAAATTGTGTTTAAAACCGGGAACCGGTACTTCCCGGTTCCCGATTTTCGGAACCGGGAACCAGAACCGTTTTTCCCGATTTTTGGTACCGGTTCCGGTTTATGTATTTTTATGTCGTTTTTTAAATATTTTTATGTCGTTTTGGTTTAATATGTCATTTTGTTTTTTTTAGAATTATATGTCGTTTTTTACCATTAAAAAAATTAGGGTTTATGCCTCCTTCCTCATTCCTCTCTCTCGCTTGCGACTCTTTATCCCCACCTTCTCTCTGCTTTTGGCTTTTCCTCGTCCAGGTTTGATTTCCTTCTGCGAAATATCTTTTATGGTTTGTTCTATGTCAATTGCACACCTTCGAAAGGCTTGATTTCCTCGCTTTCTTCTTTGATTTCGGTTTCTTTTCCTTCTCTCAAGTTTTTATTTTTTTTCTTCGAATGATTCCAGCCCTCCTATGTGATTTCGGCGATGCTTTCCTCCCGACTCTAGAGAAGTCGAACGCTTTACTCCCGGTTTTAGTCACGTATTATATCACGAATTTTTTCACGATTCTCTCACGAATTTTTCCCGGTCCGGTTCCGGTTCCGGTTTTCAAAAAAAAAGGGAAATATACAATTGGATCCGGGAACCGGTACCAAGAAAAAAAATCCCGAATTTTCAAGATAGGTACCAAAAAATAAAAAATATACCGGTTCCCGGTTCCGCTTTCACCCCTAATTTCCGTTGCTAAAAAATGAGTTTAGTGACTTACATGTAAGTATGGGTGTAAATAAAACTTGAAAATGCGGGTTTTAAACCACATCCGAACCGTAATCGCATTTTAAAAAAACCGGAACCGTATTAATCCGGGTTACACCGGAACCGGTTTATTAAAAAAACCGCATCCGGATTAAACCGGATCCGGGTCCCGGATTTAGAGGATAAAAACCCCGGAACCCGGATAGTAGGTTACTAAAACCCGCTTATTATATATATATATATATAAATATTTAGAATTTTTTCACCCAAAAAGTACCTCATTATTTCTTTAAGTGGATTAGTCATGTTTTAGTACAAACTGATGTCGTTTTATTTAGCCCAAGATGATGTCGTTAAATGTTTTTGTGCTATGTATAGCAATTCGTAGCAATCCGGATATTTTTTTGTGCTATGTGTAGCAATCCGGATGTATAGCAAGATGATTAACTATGTTTAGCAAACTGGATAATATTAGGTTTATTAATATGTAGTAATGTGGATGTTTTAAGATAAAGTATGATATATGAACTTTGATTATAATTATTTCAAGTTTTTTTTTAATATAAATTCAAGTTCAAATCCGGGTTATTACGCGAAACTTTATTTTAAAATTGAAATTGCATGAAATCCGGATCCGGCTTTAAAAATCGGTTTTTCAATACAAAAACCAGTTTTAACCCGGATCCGGATTTTAGGGTTTTAAAAAAAAAAAATCAGTATCCTGCTTTTTATATCAAAAAACCCGGAATCCGGATCCGGGTACCGGGTTTTTTCTTTTTAAAAAAAGACACTTCTTAACCTATTTTTGGCTTCTTTAAATATTGCTTACATGCAGGAAGAAGGCCTCTCCCTCCGCTAAAAGTCCATCCTTCCGAGACGTCGTCATCCCCGAGCCGAGTATTGGACAAGTCCAGTAGAATTAAGAACAAGTCAAAAGAATGTTTAACACGCTCGAAGACCGTTAGGATGGTCGGATATCAAGATGGCTAACCCCATTGTCTATGATTCAGAAGACGGTACCCAACAACGCTCAATAAGAGAATAATTTTTCAAGTTTTTTTATTTGGTTTTGGGTCCTCGTTGAAATCATTATCATTTATAAACGAGACTTGAGATGATTGTAAAAAAGGTCCTTTTTTGCCTATCGTCACCTCCACATAAGAAAGAGGGTTTCCCCGTTAGATCAATAATGAAAGTAAAAAGATTTCTTTAACACCCATTCACTCTCCACTCATAAACACTCTCGCTCTCTCTCGGATGCATCTATCTCCCATACGAGAGTTCCTCCATTCCCCCCTTGGAGCCTCTAAGAGATAGAAACACCATAAAATATATTGTATTCCTGTGTAAATTTTCCGATATCATAATGAAAATCAAGTAGATTAGGAACTTTGTTAACATGTCGAACAATGTAAAATTCTTGCACGTTTTACTTAACACGTTCGCGTAATTTACTTATGTTACGCATAATCTTCTAACACTAAAAAACAAGTTAGGTATCCGATGAAAAATCGAGTAAATTAACTCCAAAAATATTAGCCGCTTTAATTCCCTTTGAACTCGAAGCTTGAATGAATAGCCACATAGAATTAATAAAACAGAAGGTGACATAGACGAAGAATTGTGGTCCTAAATTCGGTCTATAATTTTCTGTTTTCTATTTGATCGCATATGATTTACCATGGTCTTGTTTAATCATGTTCTTATACAATAATACAATATTTTTATCATATATTATTTATTGCACCCCGTCAAATTTTATTATTATTATTTTTTATATTAAAAGTTTTGTTTAAAGGACAAGGAATAATCATAGTAGCTGAATTGGGCTGGGCTTAGCTCTTTCCAATAAATGAAGTAATGAACCTTTAGAGATTTTAGATATCTTAAAGATCTTAAAAACCAAAAGGCCCAACTACCTTAAATTTGGGTCAATTAGAACCCATCCAATTAATGGTCTTTTATTTTAGACTTATTGACAATGACGCACCTTAACTTTCCATGCTGAAGAAGCTTGCCTTTTGAATTTTATTTTTTTTGCACTAATGCTCCTTATGCTTGTAAAAAAGTAGCAAGTTTTTTTCCTACGGATAAAAAAAAAATGAAAAAGCCTATTAACTTTCTATAAATTTATTTTTGTCAATTAATTAGCAAACAAGATCCATATATAGATTATACATTACTGTGAAACAACCGTGTTGAGTCCAAATATTCCTAAATTATACAAATGAAAGTCATACAATATTGAAGACATATTATAAAATTTATGAAAATATCATAAAAATATAACTTATGTGTTAAAAAGGTCATTTTAAAAGTGTAAGGGGAAGCATGCAATTTTTTTTAAGTATAATTTGACAATTGCACCAACATATAAAGTTCAGGGGCCATAACCATCGGCTACTCTTTATTTTAAGTAGATACGACTTTTCCTCACTGAATAATAAACGACATGTGGTTACAAACCCAAGTCATTATAATATGATTGCAAATTGTTTTACTTAACTTTATATTATTATTAACTAGTAGACAGGCACCGCGCTTGCGATAAATTTAATAAAAAATTAAAAAATAAATAATTTAATTGTTTGTGTAATTGAAAGCTTTACATTAAAATTAGATAGAAAAATGTGTTGACTTGCATTTTTGCCGTTATTTTTCAATTTAAAACCTTGCTATCTCAGTTGATCAAAACTTTTGATATTTTTGGAGCAATTTTTTATTTTTTTTAATATGATTATATACTTGTAAATTTTGTTAATATAAAGAGTAACATACCTATTGTGAGTATTGTCCCAAAATATTTATAATTGCTTAAAAAATATTTATAGAAGATATATATATATATATTATCTTTTCTTATATTAATTATCATTATTAGCGCATGAGTATTTGTGGCATAATTACCGTAAACACTATGGAAGGATAAGGTTATCACTTTGACAGATAAATCGGCTGATGTTATCAATGGATTTATCATTTGGTAATAGATTTATCGATGAAAAATTTATAAAATCTCAGGTTATCATTATCAAAACTTAAGGACAGATTAATAGATTATTGATGGATTTACTGATGGAAAATATAGAAAACTACCAACATAATATGTAGCAGATCATAATATGTTTTACAATAACTAACATATATATGTAACAAAGTCTCAAGGCAACAGATACATTTAATTATACTCACAAAATTAAACACACACATATATATGGATTCCAGAGTTATAACGCATCTCTTTTATTGACACTTTTAGTCTCTCCATATAGTGGTATTCCATTTGTTTACATATTTGTAGAATTACAAAAAGAAATAAAAATCTAACAAACAAAAAGCACTACACAATTCTTTGACGACGACTTCATGAGAAAGTAAACTTAATTAAGAATACGAAAGTTTACCTTCGTCCATTGAACACATGCAATATCATTCCTCGAACACTTAAATTATTATTTTGTTTGATCGTTTTTGTTTTTGTGTTTGTATTTTTTTATATATAAATAAGTTTACAATTATGTTTTGAAAAGGTGTAATTATATTTTTTGCTTTATTATGTAAGAAAAGAAAAAAAAAACCAATAAGTAAACAGGATGAAAGTAATAAAAATATAGATAAATAAAATAGTTGTTCATAGTCCTACTTTTGAGTGAATGAGTTGGAAACACCTATGTAATTTAATGTGTAGAAAAACAAAATAAAATAAAATGAGTAACCAAACACTTTTATGTTTTTATTTTTTATAATAAAATAGAAAATCATTTTAAAAAACGTATAAGAGTACCCACTTGTTTCAAATCAAGACAATTTAAGTCTTGTTGACTAATGAAAACATAAAGAATATCTTTTAGTAATATTTTATTTTCCTACTTTCTCTATGAAAAAGAAAAAATTACAAAGAGATTACAAAATAGACATATAAACACACATATATATGGATTCCAGAGAAACTAACCCTTTTATTTTTTTTTCATTTGGATTCCTTTTTAAGAAAAACTATTAACAGATAGAAAACATAAACTGAGTTTGATTAAAAAAAAAATTACTTTATATGTACCTAATTCATGTTTGTTTATCCATTTTCTGTCGTTTTATGACCAACTTCTCCCTATATATAGCATTTGCTATTAAATTTATCTTATCATCCTTTTTCAAACTCAAATCGCTTCAGCTTATGGTAGTTCTACAGTCTCGTTTATTTGATATATGACCAATCATCGTAGATGCAAATTCATTAATTTAATGAATCATCAATTATCATATTAATTTCATAAACTGAACAGTATATATAGCAGATTTTAATATGTATATATATATATATATAAATTATAATTTAATAATATATATATATAACACTAAAGTTTTTCATGATAAAAAAAAAAACACAATTGAACAAAATAGTGAGTATTATAAATTTACATGATCTTCAATGATATAATTATCTCACATGGTCCGATTATGTCTCAAAATGTTCCCTGAAAAAAAAAGAGAGCGAGAAATAACGATCCCTCAATGGCGATTGAGGTGTTGCATTAGTTGCACACGTGTGGGTCGAACCATTAAGTGGCGAATGGAGTAACTCATTGCTTGTTTTAACGGAAGAATAATAAATTAATCAAACAAAGTCTACGATGATTAAAGTCGAAATATATAAACTTCAGGGAAATTCCTACATGCACCAAATCATGAGTAAGAAAGAAGTACTTGTCAAATATTTGAAAAGCTAACCTGATCAGAGGTGTTTTAAAGGTTGAAGAGATCGATCGAGAGCAAACGCGGCTATGGCCGAGATAGAGAGATTTCTAATAAATAATAATGAGACAAAAAATAATGCAACCATGCAATGCCCGTAAATCTTTTATGAATGGGGATATGGACGAAAGGAATGTAAGTCTTACTCATTGAAATTTTAGGAAGGCCCAGTTGCCAAAGCCGACGATAGCCGAAAGTGAGGGGTTGGACGACGATGATCGAAACAAATTTGGGAGAGACCAGAGAAAAAGTGAGAACGGAGAATCATGTTAGAAGAGAAGTTAAGAAGGTTTTGCCCTTGTATTACAAATAGTCGATCCACATCTAAAGCCTCCTGAACAACACGATATCACGAAATCTGCACACACAAAACAAAAAGGAATACTAAGTCAGTCCTCTAAGAAAAAAAAAAACTTTTAAGCATGTCAATGTTCCACTAACACAAATTAAAAGAAACTCTCTCAGAAAAACGGAGGAGAAAATTCGATATCATCTCGGGAGTAAATTTTCCATAGATATATAATAGTATATGAGATTATGTGAATAAGAAAACATAAAGAAAATAAAAAATTATAAAAAAACAACAATTGATATGTAATGGTTACAACTTACAATTCCATGCGTGGACATAAAAGTGCCGTTTGGATCTAAAAAAGCATGCATTTAGACATAAAATTGATTAATGCATTAGCTCTCTATAATTTTTTTTTGAATGGGGTGGCACTATCGGCCAAGGTTACAATGCACTATCGCATTACTAGATATATTCGGTGTAAGAACAGGTGGCACTATTGGCCAAGTTTACATATATGTAAAGGGGGCACTCATTGAGTCTCATGGGGTTTCGAACCCGTGACCTCTTGAATGGAGGTGTAGTGATGTTACCACTAGGCTCTATAATTGAATGGTATAATAAATGGATGAAATTTTTATGGCTAATATCCACTAACATCATAACTCTTAAACAAAACAAATGGTATGAATTTTTTTTTAATTCAAAATTTTGAAAAATTAGTATTTGAGCATGTCTATATATAGAATTGTTTGAGAAAACTTTGTCATCATACTTTGATATATATATATATATATATATATATATATATTGTGCTAAAAACATAAGAAGCTTAGAGCAAAGATGCTCAGTATAATTGTGTGGTATGTTGTCTTTATTGTATAATAATTAGTACAAGTAAATAAAATCTACATATATATTGTACCCAATTCCGTCACCGTTATATATATTTAAGGATAATGATAACAAAAGTAGCTTTAAAAAAAAAAAAAAAAATTGATCGGCGTAATGCGTAATCCCAAACTCTCAATTGTACGGATTAAATAATAAAATACTCAAAATTTGTGTCAATCAGGACCTGTGTCCCAACATGCCAGTGAACGTTATATGTGCTACTCATGTATGTTGAGATTAAACATATTTTCACCCTAAAACTGTTTGAGATAATTCCCCATGATAACATCAAAAAATGAAACTAACTGAAACATCCTAAATCGAAAATACTCACGCGATCCTCGAAGAACATAGACAATGCCAAACTCGATGAACGGAGACGACGTAGCCCTCGATGAACGAAGACATACAACACCGACAAACATCGATGGCCAACCAATCTAAGCCATAAATGTACGTACCGTATGTAACGTTCAATAACACTTTTATAGCAGAGATTATGCCGCCCGAATTTTTTAGAATTTAGGTACTTTTGTCACTTTTATCCTATATTATGTAATTGAATTCTTAAATTTATTAATTCTAATGAGTGCATCCACATGAATTTATAAGAGATCTATGAGATCCTAAAAAACAATTGACCTGTTTAATTACGATTATTAAAATTTATTTTTACTCAGTCATTCACCACAGATATAAGAAAATAAGTTTTGGATAAATATAGATAGCGATTAAATAAATAATTTCATATGATTATATTGAATATTTATAATGGATATATTTATGTGCTGTGTGCCACAGCCACTGTTTCTTTGTCGGAACCATGTTTTTTTTCTTCTTCTTACCTTTACTCTATTTTTATTTATTTATTTCCTCTAAGAGACGTGTGTAAGAAATTAAAAATGAATATCACTATTTTCTTTCATAAAAAAAAAGGAGATAATCAACTGAAACGATTAAAATGAACAGTTACGAGAATATACTGAAAATACATTTTTGGATACAAATAATAAAGAAGAGAACTAATAGGTATATGATATTTATATATTAATTTGTATGTAATATAAGTTATAATTTTTCATGATTTTTTTTTAATATTTCATATTCTATCTTTTTTTATTCGGTATGAATATTTTTTAATTGTATTTATTTCACTTGTATTTTTTCTTTGTTTTCTAATACTATTGAAACATTAATAATAAATAAATAAAATTTTCAAAAAAAAATAATAATATTAACGCACAATTATTTGATGATAAACTATGAATTTTACGGAATAAAAATAATGAAAAAATATACTTATGCTCTGTTAAATAATTTTCAGTATTAAATAGTATATATATATATAAAAATACATTTATGACGTATTGTACATATGTGCTGTATATATATAATAATAATTTATTGTATAAAAAGTAAATGAAAAAGCAAATTAGAAGGCGACGAGGCAATCTACTGTCCTTCCGCTTAATACAACTTTGGTCTCTCTTTCTCTCTCCTCTCTCTCTCTCTCTCTGCTCCTTTTCAAAACCCTAACTCCATAGCTCCGATTCACTTTCACCCTTCTCTCCACCGGACTTCCATCTCTCTCCGGCGATTCTCGCTCACCTCCGATTCGTCGCCATTCTTCTGCATTTTCAGGTTTGTCTCCTTTCGCAATCACTCGTATCCATTTCCCTCGATCGGAACTGGCTCGCTTGTGTTTTTCCTCGATTTCCTCGAAAATTTCGCGCTGCATGGTTCCGTTTCGCGGTCGAATCGTCTCCGCGGTTCTGGTTTCGGTCAATTGAGAGTTCCGAATCTCCCCTGCGGATTTCGCGGGTTTCTGGAAATGTCCGCGAAATTGGGCTAATTGGGGAAATTGCGCCTCTCGATTGCTTGATTCGTTCTTTTTCGTGGATCTCCGAGTGAAATGGCGTTTCGTGATCTGCAATGGTCCGTCATTGTTGTTCGAAGCTTCGGATTGATGGCAACGAGTCGGTGCCAGATGACTCTCTGTTGTTGTTACGATTTTAAGGTTTCGTGTGTATTATATCGTGTTTTTATTAGTGTTTGATAAGTTTTTTGGGGGAATTTGGGAAGAAACGTGGAAATTTTTCTTGCTCTTAACGATTTCGGCATGGCAAGAAGTTGATATGTTGTTCTCCTCCGTGTGGTGTTGTCAGAGAAGTAGAACTTTTGTATATAATGCACGTTACTAACCGATATATTCGACATGTTTCAAACTGTGTTAAGAGTAAATTTCCATAGCTCGAAGCTTGATCTTTGTTCTGGAACAAAATTCCACAAAAAATAAGTTAGTGCTTATACATTTCTGATCTGAAATTATCATAACTATGATGTGAATGACTGTTTTCCTGTGAGTATGTCCAATGTTGATTTTATGTAGAAATTGTTTCTTCGATCTTTTTTTCTTAACTCAGAATGCAACTTGAACATAAAATTTTGCTCAAACTATATGGTATTTCTGCTAATGAGTTACATGAGTACATGACGATAACACTATGGCTTGTTATGTCGAATCGTAATAGTAATCGTCGCCGGATTTCCTTTTTTTGATAGTCGAGTTGATTTTTGTGCAGTAATCGTTTATGTAAGGTGCTGTTTTGTGGTTTCTAGATAACGATTATCTTCTTCGTATTCTGTTCCTTGATATCATATTCCATCGAAGTACATATATTATAGTTTAGTATTAGGTAGAAGACATCCCTCTTTAATTAGCTGTTCGTTCCTACTCCTTCGAAGGAGTGCACTTTCCGCTAGTTTCTGACAGTTTTTCTTTTTCTTTTTATACATCTAAGATTAGCTTCAGTGTCTAGGATTATGGCATATTGGCATATTCTTTTCATCTGTTTATGAGCTTGTGCTTCCCCTTCGGTTGGAATGTACCAATTTGGATTTAACATAAGTAGTTATTGACTCTCTTAAACCTCTGAAGGATAGCACATTCTATATATTTATTTAGGATCTTGATATGCAAGTCTGTTTGAGAAATGATGCTGTTGACCGTCTTTGTTATGTATGTTGCTTCAAAAAATGATAGCACAATCTGGAAGCAGTAATATTTCTCATTTCTTGAATACATTCATGTTGGGATGTTTACGGTTGTATGGGCAAAAATGAAAAAAAAAAAAAAAAAATCATCAACCTGTTGAAATACTATATTTTTATGTTTATGTAAAATGTTTTAAGACTTCATGCTATATGATCTTTATGAGTTATATGTCATCTTGTAAGTTTAAATTTAATATCAATAAATTGTTGAATTTGATTATTTCTTTAATTCCTTTCAATTTTATGGCTGTAAATTATTTATGTTTTGAACTGATGAGCACTTATTGTAAGCATATTTCTAAAGCTCAGCTCCTTCATTTCACAGAGATGTCTCCAGCATCAAAAAAATCAAAGGAAAAAAAGGCGGGCAAGGAATCTCAAAAGGCTTCTGCAAAGGCTTCAGTTCCTGCTGGTACGGGCCCAGCCAGCGCTTACAATCCAATCCTCGGAACGTTTCACACCATTGAACTGTTGTCGGCCACGTCAGCATCGTCCGTCCCGAGCAACGGTCGTTTCCGAAACATTGACGAGTCAGACGACCACTCCGCCAGCTCACTCGCCGCCGGAGTGGAGTATGATTCTGTCTCCAACAACGGAAGCTGGTCCGGTGAATCAGAAGACCATAAAGACAAGCCTTCCTCGAATCTTCCGGGGCCGGCCCGTCAGGAAACGATACCCGGAGCGGATAACGAAAAGCGTGAAAAAATACGTCAAAAGAACGAGAAGAAGCACCAGCGTCAGAAAGAGAGGCGGGCTCTGGAATTGCACGAGCGGTGCACAGGATATCTCATGTCACGGAAGCTGGAAACACTTGCTCAACAGCTCGTGGCTATGGGATTTCCACAAGAACGTGCGACGATGGCACTTATATTAAACGAAGGCAAAGTAGAGGAATCAGTTGCGTGGTTGTTTGAAGGCGCTGAAGAAGCCGACCGGTTCAGGGATCAAACCCAAGGTGGGTCAAATCTGAAGATTGACATATCAGACGAACTCGCCCGTATTGCAGATTTGGAAACGAGACACAGTTGCTCGAAGCAAGAGGTGGAGAGAGCAGTCGTTGCAAATGAAGGTGATCTTGAGAAAGCTGCAGAAACTCTAAGATCTTTGAAGCTAGACCCACCTGCTGCAGCGCCAAAGCCGGAAGAAACCGGCGATCCACCGACCCTTGTCAACGGAAAGGTTTCAACTGCAACCCATCCGATTATGAGGGCTCAAGTGAAATCCAATCCCGTGACGATACAACAGAGAAAAGACGAACGGGACTTTAACTACACCAAGCAAACACTTACAGTATCAGGATTGTCAGAACCCGCAAATAAAAACCTGCTAAACCAAAAGAGAGTTCAACTTCAACAACAAAAGATGGAGTGGCCGAAACCCCCGCAAGCCGCAGGCGCACCGTCCGACAAAAGGTGGCCGAACACCGGATCAAACCCCTCGGCCTCGTACTCTCTGGTCTCGCCCTTACAGGTGTCTACCTCGCCGGCAAAGTCAGAACCCCGGTATACTGCTGCCGGAACCGAAGTAAAAATCCTGCAGCCCGGAGCAATGCGGGAGCCGATCATCATGATGCAGCGTCCGCAGTCGCTCAACCCGAAGCAGCCACCCCCGCAGGTACAGACGACTATGAGCATGAGTTCGCCCCTAACCGGCGCTGCAGGTTGGTTCCCGGAGATCCCGAGATCCAGCGGCTTCCTCCCACAGATTCCAACCAACAATCTTAACTCAAATCAAATGTACCAACACCAATTTCACTATCAACCCCAACATCATCATCAGCCGCCGCCGCCGTTCTCCGGAAGCGGTCTGGGAGACTCCGGAACCAGTAGAGGAAACAACTCAAATTTGTGGAGCCGAGGCGGGGCGTCTCCGATTCTGGCTGCGGCTTCCTCTCTGGGGCTCTTCTCGGGGGTGGGGTCCGCCGGATCATCCGGCGCGTCGTCCCCGGTTGACTGGAGCACTGCGGGGTCAATGATGCATACGGACTACACCAGCATCGACTGGTCCTTGGACCGGGCCTTGCCGCCCACGAGACCTAACGGGCTTCTGTGGAACAATGTGTACGAGCCAAGGGCTTCTGGGCTTGGGGCAGCTCCGCCGAGGGTAATGAGGGCGGCTTCATCTAGTTTAAGCGGCGGCTCTGTGGCGGATGACGGAGCAGCAGGGTCGGAAACGGGGGGCGGCAGGTCCCGTGAGTGGTCGTCGCCGTTTGAAGGGGAGGATCTTTTTAGTTTACCGAGACAGTTTGTTTCCTCTCCTACTCTGTGAGCATGAAAAAGGGGCTTAAATGAATAAAAACTTTGAAAAGAAGGAAAAAAAAAAAGAAAAGACCGAAAATTGTGTGCGTGAGTTTGGTGATGCTCTTCTGCTGTGTCGATTGTTGCTCTGCATGACATTCAGTGAAAAAGCATCTATCAAGTCCTTTGATTTCTCTCTTTCTCATTTATAGCATTGCTCTTTATCTTTTGTGCACAAAGGGGAATTAACTGAAAATCGTAGCAATCTGAGGACTTGGTCAAGTAGAGAATCTGGTTTTAAGACAATAATAATACGAGCTGTTTCTCCTTTGTTCTGAAAGGACAACTGCACACAAGTCGCCGGAAAAAAAATAAAAATTCCGGCGATCGGCTGTGCGGGAGGGCAGGCTCAGCTACTCAAAATGCATTTTAAAAATAAATAAGTTAGCGCCTTGTTCTTTTTTGTTATCTACTGTTTCACGTCTTAAGTTATCAAATAAATGAAATTGTTATCGGCGAGGGCGGGCCTTCTTAATGATTTAAACGTTCGGTCCGCAGTTGACTATCGGATAAAATAGTTGAAAACCAAAACTCGACTCGGCCTTTTTCTTTTCTTTTCACATACCATATGGAGAAAACGTTACTTTCACGAGCAATGGTTTATATTTCTTTTTTTCATTAGAGGAAGAACCAATACATAGCATAGTATACACATCCACATGGAACATTATTCAATGATACAATTTACTCATCTTATTCCCATATAATCGGAGGCGGCGGATAGTCACAGTTGAAACTGGTCGGAGGGCTAGCGGCGCTCGCTGAAGCAGGTTCTTTGTACCACTCGTTTTCTTGGCGGGTGAGGAAGTTGGCCTCTGCAAATACGAGAAACTCTTTCAAGTAAAAAAAAAGCTAAAGAAAATTTGGAAAGAAAGAAACTTGGCAGACCTACTATGCTTAGAAAAAGCGTACGAAGGGCAAAACAGGAATTTAGCTTTTTTTTATTAATGTCCTCAAGTGAACATTTTACGTATCTAGGGGTAATTACGTCGTTTCACCTGTTAAAAATCCATTGAGAGTGTTTCCTTGCGATTGAATTCAACAAGATTAACAGGAATTCACCACCTTGGAGAATTCCCGTCGACTTATTTCTCGGCGTGGTTCCTAACAAATTTCGTGTAGCCTCGGAATCTAATCGTGCGTGTTTTATTAATGCTCATCATTATTTATTCATGGGTTATTCCAAAAGAGAATTTCGGAGATATTTATATGGGACTGACCTGACAAAAACACATCTTTATACTCTTCGTCGTCGTATATGAACTGTGGTGGATCTGGGGAACCAATCCCGACGATGGTGCTTCCACTGTATTATTGTCATAATCAGGAAATGTAGATTGCTTCATTTTATGATTAATAAACACGGAATTTACGTGCAAGAACTAATAATGACTTTGAGAATGAAATCAATAACTTGTACCTTCCGGACATAAAAACAGCATCATATTGTCCACGACCAGCCGCCATAATACGCTGTTTCAATCTTTTAAGAGACGGCAGAACCTCGAAGGCCGGAGGTTCTACATGCAATTAGAAAGGAAATAAACGTAAAACAAGCAAATAATTGAGATCGAAAAATAACGATTCGTGCAACCTAATGAGGAATCATGTTCATGAATTCTGAGCACTAGATTGTGTCGTAAATGAATATTTCTCTTTCGGATTTAGATCGGGTTTATATCAAGTTGTTTTAAAATTAACTTTAAATCATCAAATTAACTATGAGATCAATTATTAGGGTCGGTTTCGAAAATTTTAGCTAGTTTGAAGAAAAATCACAGAGATCTTCAGTACTTTATGTGCGGTAACTTACCTAAATCATTTATACAAACATCTTGGCTTATTCCACGGCTCGAGATCTTATCTAGCAATTCCGAAGGATCAATCTTGCTAGCTTTATCCAACTGAAAGCGCTGAGACACAAATTTTTTAAAGAGTTTAAGTTCTAAATAATTGAGAAATATAAATTGGTAACATAACAATGTGATCACAATCTCAAGACGGGCTTACTTTATAAACTTCGGCAGTTGAGCACGCCTCCTGGGGCTTTATGAGAGCCATCGGAATGTCCAGAGCTATCGGTGGCGGAATATTCTCAACAATCTACGAAAAGTCAAAGCAGAAACTCTCAAACTCGATTTCATGAACTCAAACTCGGCAATTTCATCTGCAACTAAATTCTATTGTTCCATTCTAGTCAACCATTCACTCAAACTGACTCGGCAACTAAACTTGCCACTTGGCGTTATAGCAATTACGAATGGTCCCTCTCATTCTTATACAGCAATAGCGCCGGATACTGCATCGTCTCAAATCGATAATCTCTAAGGCGAGACCTACCTCACCTCGACCAGTACAGAAGGCTGCTCCGTTTGAGAAAAAGAACGGAACATCTGAGCCAATCTCACCCGACCACTCTTGAAGCTCCTTCTCGGTGGCCATTCCACCATTGAACTGATTTGCAGCCCATAAAGCCGTGGCTGCATTGCTGCTTCCACCACCGAGCCCGGCTCCAGTGGGAACCTTCTTGTCTAGATGAATCTGCCCATATTATTATAAAAGTGAGATATAGAAAATTTTAGTACAAAAGTTTCAAATTCAACAGAGATGTAGTCACTCACAACTTACCCAAAAGTACTTGTCTGTACCGGTTTTTTTCCGATAAAGATTAAGAGCTTTGATAATCTGCAAAGAGAATGCCCTTAATGATTCATTGATCGCGATATAACGAAAACAAAATGAAAATCGGCTACAGAGTCGTCGCTTACAAGGTTTTTATCATCGACAGGTACCCCAGCGGCATTCGTCGACAATGAGTCTTTCCGTTTCGAGGGCGACAGAGAGAATTTCAGTACATCTCCAAGGCTTATCACCTAAAAGCAAAACATGGTCGACTAAATGTGAGTGAAAACAAATCAGAGAGAAATATTGTTACCCCGAGTTTACAAGTTTCACGACCAAACAAAGATTTTAAGAGTTTGTGACCCAAATCCGTTTTCAAGGCCCGTCCCATTCAAAGGCTTTGCAATGTGACATAAAACTATCTGGATATGGACTTTTCGGCCATCGGCCCTCGCATTGCCATTGGGTGAATTGACACCCCGTGGCTTTCTTTGGAATTGGGTTTCTACGTTAAAGAAAAAAAATGCGATTTCTTTCTATGTTCGTTCCTAATTCGTGTTCGATTCGTGACAAAACCCGCAAAATAAACAAAATAAATAAATAAATCCGCAAACTCACATGAAAGAGAGACGCCAAATCATGAAACCCATCTTCCCTTTTGCCAGTTATTCTCAGGAAAACATTCACCTGAAAAAATCAAACATCACAACAGTGCTTTCAAAAACCCAGATTTCACCACATTGAAAATCAATTCCATAATTACGATAATGACCTTGCAGGGAGAGAAAAGAGTGAGCCTAGAGAGAGGGGCTCCCTGGTCAACTCCATCGGCCCACTTGTTCAGCTTCTCTTCTGGGTCATAAACAATCTGGAAATCCCACAAAGAGACTATCAAAAATCGCTCAACAAAATGATATAAGATGAGTTTCAGTGAAAACCTCAAACTGTTTCTTGGCGCAAGCAGAGATTTTGAGCGATCGGGGCTTGGAAAACCTGGGTTTGGAGTCGAACCAACGTGACCCATTTGAGCAGAGAGCTTTTCTGTTCAGGGAATTCGGAGGAAGGAAGTTGAGGATGTGGGAGTGAGAGGACGCCATTGTTGCGAGCTCGGAGAGCTATCTTGGAAGCACGACAAACGATTAAAGGAATCTTGGGAAAGACTGAGAAAAAGAATCAATCAAATATTAAAATCAAAATCAACACTCACTTCACTTGAATAGATTTGGTTTCAGGTTTTGATACAATGGAGTGGAGTGTGACCAGAAAGAACACTACAGAGAGGCCCTGGGCTGGGTTATGGGCAGAATAGCCTTGTTTCGGTTTTCATTTAGGTTCGTACGTTTTTCGAAATAGTTTTTTTTTTTTTTTTTTAGCGTAACATATTTGGAGAGTATGTTTCTAAATAAAATCCTAAAAAAAGTCTTGTAATTTAAAATTAATTTATTTTGACAAATATAACTATGTTCAACTGAAATTCGCAGCTATTTACTCGAGTTCTATTTTGTAAAAGCTGAAGTATCCAAGTCGTTCAAGTGCAAAGTGTATTTTTCATCTTTATTATATGTCCTTCCTGTAGTGACATGTTATAATACTGAAGATACGATAACACGACATAATGAAGACAGAAAACTCCAGTTACACACTTCTACATGACTCGGTTATTTTGACCTTTACAAATAAATTTGAATACATGATTACTAATTTCGCCAACTCTCACTAATATCTATTTCATAATCTTTTACTTTATTTTATTAAAAAATTATGATTTTATTTTATTTACTTTAATTAAAATTATATATAAAAAATATGCCTCCCAATTTCCTTCCTCTCTAGCCTCCCCATCTATACCTTTCGTCGGCTCTTAATCCGAATATAATAACTTCTTAAGAAAGATTGATACAATGTAATTAAATTTAGGGAGCGAACTCTGGAAAAAAAAAATCAAAAGACAATTTGATTACACAGTGATAAGTTCATAGCGTAAAATTGATATTAAAAAAATTAATTAATTAACGGCATAAGCTTTACAAGTATGAGAAATTTAGCTACATGTTCCAAAAAAATTTACGAGGGAAAAATGCTTAATTTTAGTAAAGTTTCTTTTGTACTCTATAGTATTCAGAAAATCCCGTTAAATTTTCTAATTCTTCCATTATTTGCAACATGTGAAGCCCATAATAATACTGCAAAAACACTTTGTTTGAAGTACACAAAATTTCAGGGCATATTCCTAATTTGATTTCGTCATGGTAAAAGTACCAAAAATAATTTTTTTTTGTGTGTCAACGTTAGTTCCAAATGATTTCCTTTTATGAATCATTTGCCAAATGCCCCTTGTGACCTTTTTACACGCCCGCATATTCCACTTTGCCCCGAATTCGAAGATGCTAACCCCGAAGTCGAAGTCGAAGTTTGTTACCCTACATTCGGAGTTAGCATCTCCGACTTTTGTGTCGTTTTAGAATACAAACCCTAGATGGTCTTGTGTAAGATCATTGTAATCCGATTTTGAGGTTAAGATCAACGACGTCGGTGTTACTAACTTTATTTTAGTGATGCTAACCCCAAATTTGGAATATGCGAACATGCAAAAAAGATGACAAATGACATTTGACGATTGTGTCATAACTGAAGTCATTTGAAACTTACGGTGACATGAGAAAAGTTACTCTTGATACTTTTACCACGTAAAAATAAGATTATGAATATATAGTAAAATTTTGTGTAGTTCAAAATACTTTTGCCTGTATTTTCCCTTTATATATTATCGTTTAAAACAAGAAAGTGACGTGACGACATGCTTTACAGATAACGACAATGTGTTTGCTGATTTTGACAGGATCATATATTAAACGACATGTTTTGAGCTCTCATGTAGCTTATTGCCTTTCATGACATGTCGCTCGAGGTCAATTATAATTGAGTTTGAGATATAGTCAACAGAAAACAATTGGTGAGAAATTTCAGCAAATGACAGTTGTTTTTTTGTTTTTTTTTTTTTTTTTAATGATAAAAATCGAGTGCATTATAATTAAGTTGTTGATAAGAGACCATGGCGCGTTAAAATTTCTATCTATACCAACAAACTTATACAAATCTTCACCAATAAACAAGTTTAATTTATGAATTTTTTTATGAGATATTTGCGATAATATACCAACATCTAATAAGAAAATAGAAAAATAAGTGGTGGAAGTAGGAGTGGCAATTCGGGTTTCGTGTCGTGTTCGTGCCGGGTCTTAATCATTTTTTACTTATTTTATCTAGACCCAGACCCAGACCCGCCCCATTTATTAATCGTGTTAGAAGACGAAACCCAGACCCGCCCCATTTAAATAACGTGTTTATCGTGTCTACCCGTTTAGCCCAATTTATAGATTCATGTATTTATAAATGATAAATTAATTCAATTTATACTCATTTAACTTAATTTATTTAACTATATATTATCAAAGATTTTACAATTTTACTAACAAATTTTTATGTTCATCAATTGTAAGACGTAATTAATCAAATAAAAACATAAATTTCATATGTAATAAGTATTAAAATACTTAATAACATATATAAAATGCATAAAATGTAACTTTTCGCTCTTTAATCGTGTCTAATTGGGTTCCATCGTGTTATCGTGTTCGTGTCGTATTTACCCGTTATGTAATCGTGTTAATCGTGTTCGACACGGTTGGACCCAGATCCATTTATGGTAGACCCAAACCCGTTTAAATTGCGTCGTAAGCGTTTCGTGTTTCATGTCCGGCCCCAAATTGCCACTCCTAGATGAAAGTACCTATGTTATGACATTCATTTTGTTATATATAAGTGCTCATGTTATATGTTATTGGTTTTGTTATCGGTGAGTCCTTGTGTCATATTTTTAGTGATGATAAGATAAAGTTCTTATCTTTTTGTTAACTTCCATCCATTGTCTTAGTTAAGTGTATATGTACCAAAGTCAATTACATAAGTACTTTTGTCATTAAAAATAATAACATAAGTATTTTCACTAATTTCTCTATTTTTGACATATGTCATGTGCCTAGGTGGAAGGCATATAGGCATTTAACCGGGGCGATTGATGGAAGCCACCAAATGATAACTTGAGGACTTTCACCACCAAAAATATAACATAAGGACTTATCTATAACAACATCAATAACATAAGGACTTTCACCACAAAAAAAATATGATATAAAGACTTATTTATAACAAAATCAATACCGTAAAATTTTCACCACTTATTCCTAAATAATATGACTTTTATTCTCACTTTTGTGGCCAACATTTTCAATAATGTAAATTTTTTTTAGCATAAGTAACTAAGTTTATTTTTTTTATGTGAACCTTTTACCATGAAGTTCTTTATGTGGTTAATTAAATACGTTTTGACTATATTTTTGCTCTTCTCGATTATGTTTTTGCTCGTTTTGACCATGTGACCATAGCGGAACCATGCCTTGGGGCTTGGTGTGATGGGGTTGCAAAATTTATTTACACCTTTCTAGTGTTGGAAGTTTTAAAAACTTGCAAGTTAACTGCTAACCTATTGGTATTAGAATCCATGTTTTAAAGAATTAAATAAAAAAGTGAAATCACCTTCACGAAAAGTTACTACGATTTAACGGTCAAGATGAAGAGAGAGATATCAAGAGATACATACCAGTTGTTAGGTTACTTCCAAATTTATATCAAACGAAAAATAAAAAAAATCTCATGTTCAATCTAACGCTGTCAATCAAATGAGCTAAAGCTAGAGTGGCTAATAAGCTGGCGCAAATGCCACAGTGTCCGGCTTCGGCTACAAAGGTTTGCGGCATATGTCGTGAGTTCTCTTTATCAAAAAGTGTAATACGTACTCAGGATTTAATACTCTCAAAAATTGTTACACCTATTGTCTATAATTAAAATGAAGACTTTTTTTTTTCTTCTTCTTCTTCTTCTTCTTCTTCTTCTTCTTCTTCTTCTTCTTCTTCTTCTTCTTCTTCTTCTTCTTCTTCTTCTTCTTCTTCTTCTTCTTCTTCTTCTTCTTCTTCTTCTTCTTCTTCTTCTTCTTCTTCTGTTTTATCAAGTATAACACTAGAACTTGTTTTTAGATAACGGAGTAAGTATATCTAAAGTTTATCAAATTCGGTGATAGGGTTTTAATTTTTCTTTTTGCAGTAGAAACACCTATTACCAATAACTAAAATAGGAAGATTCCGTTATATTTTTTGTTATACTTATGCCGTTATCCTCCTCAGTATACATAAATATAATGGAATCTCATACTTTAATTATAGATAATAGGTATTTCTACTACAAAAAGAAAATTTTTCTATTGCTAAATTTGATAAACTTTAGATATACTTATGCCGTTATTTTATATAATAGTAAGAAGTAACAACAAGCTCTAGTGATTAAAGGAAACAAAAAATTATTAACGATTTAAGAAAGAAAAAAAAGTATCGAATCAGAAAAATAAATATAACCGAATCTTCCTATTTTAATTATGGAAAGTAACATATTTTCCTCGATTTCCGTTAATACTCATTCTTCGTATTCAATCGTGATTGAACCCTACTACTTGCTAACCATGGAAGCTCAACCTACCACTCGCCTCTGCACCGAATGCGGCAAGCGCTTCTCCTCCGGCAAGGCCTTCGGCGGCCACTGGAGGTCTCACCTCGCCGCCGCCGCCGCTCCGCCGCCTCCGCTGATGATGCAGCCGCCGCCACTGAAGACGCTTTGCCGGAGAATCCTGAGCTTTCGGGATCACCGGACAGCATACTGACGACACCTGAGAGAGCCGAGCTTCCCGAACCCAACAATATTGCTTCGTCGAGCAGGGAGCCGGCGATACCCGACCCCTCCGTCCCGTGCCGCGTCTGCAACAGGAGCTTCCCGTCGGCGAAGGCGCTCGCCGGGCACATGAGATGTCATCCGGAGAGGGAATGGCGCGGGATTAGCCCTCCGGTGGAAAGCCCTACTCCTAGTCCTCCCCGCTCCACTGAGGATTTCCCGTTGAGATGGTCCCGGAAGCGCAGAAGAAACAACTCGTCCTCTTCAGTCTCACCTGCCGATTATGAAGCTGCCGAAACGCTTATTCTGCTTTCTCTCGAGCCCAGCTTCCCAGAGGAGATGATTAATATTAGGGCTCCGAAGAAGCATAAAATTTTTGGCGAATCGAAAGCTCCCCCGTCGCAGCTTCTCGAGGACCGTCCCGGGCCGAGGCAGACTAACGGGATCACAATCAGGGAGCCCGCCGCCAATCAGGCGAGTAGTTCAAACTCAAAGGGTGATGTTATGTACAAGTGCAACGAATGCGACAGATCTTTCACATCCTTCCAAGCGTTGGGAGGACACAGATCCACTCACAACAAAGACAAGAACAGAAAGCTGAAGATCAAGTTCAAGCCAATAGTCATCGAAGAGCCTCAAGTACTGCTCGAGAATCCATCATCGGACATAATCGACAACGCGGTGCCGGAGTCACGGAGCGGAGTACCCAAGGAAGAGGAGGATGAGGAGGCGCCAGCGCCGAGGCGGGTTTTTGAACTTGACCTCAATGAGCCGCCGCCATGTGATGACATGGAGTAGAGTGTTTTGGGTTTACCTTTTTCGACGACACTAATTAAGGAATATCGGTAAGCTAATTTTCTGGTTTACCGTAATCGCTAATCAGTCATTTCGTCAAGTTTTTTCTCTTAAGTTTCAGGGTTTGTATTTTGGTTTTATATTTTTTTTAGTACTTGTATCTATGTGATCGGATTTCTTGTTTTTGCCTTGCAAAAGCTCGAACCTTGTACTTCGAGAATGTCGCGAAGTCGAACGCCGGAACTTGTGAACTTGTCGGAGCAGTATAGATTTTTTTAGTAGCATATATATTCAAGTTATGTTTTATTGTGGATTTTGAAAAGTTTATTCATTCTTCATAATGTTAAGTGCATTTAAAACTTAAGGTGACGTTTGGTTAACTGGTTTGGGAAACCAGTTTTTGCAATTTGGTTTAGGAAATCAGTCTGAGAGTTTAGTCTACCAAACCAGTTTGAGAGTTTGATTTTTGAAACACTGTTTGGTTAGTATTTTGTTAATCTATGGTGTAATTTAAATGAAAAAATGTAATAAAACACAATTTATGTTACTAAAAAGAAAGTATGTTTTATTTGAAAGTAATATATATTAATATTATGTCTAAAAAATATTTGCCATAATACAAAAATTATTCATATTTCATGACTCTAATTATATGTTTAAATAATGTAATATATAAAGTAGTAAATATTCCGTTTCAAGAGTTTATATCATTGTAATTAAGTTAGTATTTAATAAAATACATAATTTAAATATATTTGTTAATATGATAGTAATATCATTAAAATATATAATTATATACAAAAATAATTTTAATAATTTATTTTATAAGTTAATTTCATAGTTAATATCTTATTATAAATAATATAATACTGTTATAGAATGATAATATATTATTATGGTTTTATTTTGTACGATTGAGTTGAAGACCAAAGATAGAAAACAACTTCAAGTCGTTTTATGTTTTCCTTCATTAAAATTTTAGTGGTCTGCGAGACCGGTCTCAGAAAACAGAAACAACTGGTAACCAAACGTGGTATGCGAAACCAATATGACACTGTTTGAAACCAAAACCAGAAACTGGTCTCGGAGACCATAACGGCATAACCAAATGCCACCTAAGTATTTTTACTGTTTGATTTTTTCTTTCGTGTTCTTCGAAAGTAATTGATTGAGCAACAAAAATACCTATGTTATAATGGCACTTAAAACTGTAAAAATAAATAAATTTATGCCTTCCTATAATCCAATATATGATATCATTAAATGCTTGCACTTGTGTTATTATGTTAAGTAGGGATTGCAATTTAGGGCTCGATACAAAATACGAAATGGTAACGATATGATTTCAATGGTTTTGGGTCTACCATAAATGAATTTGGGTTCAACCGTGTCGAACACGATTAAGTAACGATTGATTTTTAAGACCGATAAAAGAGGATCTTCGATTCTCAATCTATAATGGAGCCTCGGTCTTATTTTATTTTAAGTAAAACCGAGCCCTCCTGATGTACATGACTACATGCCATATTGGATATCTAGCTCTAAAAATGAGTAATGGCAGAAAAGTTAGTTTTATTCACAGTTAAGTTTGTGTCAAAAGAAAAATAAGAAAAAAGATTTGTTACGTAATATATGTTAATTTTGTTAATTAATCTAACACAATCTTAAACTGATTTTTCTCGATACAATTTCCTAATATACTCTTATCATGCAATGACTTGCATAGTCATAGCTGGTTAGCCAGCTAGTACTAACTCTCCTCTCTTCTGCTATGGAAGCTCAACAAACAACTCATGTCTGCGCGCAAGTGATTCGCCACCGGAAAGGCCTACGCCGGCCATTGGAGAGGTCTTACCTCGCCGAACGCCGCCGCGCCGCTGCCGAAGAATCCCGAGGGTGCCCGGAGAAATAATAAATATATATCCGTTGCAAGATAAGTATGTTCTTCATGATTTTTTTTATTTATTTTTGTGTGTACAAATAAGTCAAATTTAAACAAAAAAATATGTTCTTTTGATTGTAGAAAACAATGGAGCTTTTCTCCTCGAAAAACATCATTTTAATCTTACACATTTTTATAGTTGGAATAATTATCAAATCGGAATATACGAATATTTTCAGTATAAATTCTCTCCTTTTATATTTATTTATTTATTTATTTAGCACACGTGTAGGCTTATAATTTCGTATGCCATTAGTCCAAAGGATCGTCAAATCATAGTAGACATGCATGAACTGATGTGCAGTAAATTAACAAAGTGGATTTTTCTTTTCAGTGTGTACTATAATAAAGTTATGAAGAAAATATGTAATGCAAATATTAGACATAATTAATTTTCTTATCAAGTGATAGTTAAAAAAAATCTAAATATAGCTTGGAGTGTCTCTAATTAATTTTCTTATCCCATCCAAAGTTTGAAATTTCAGAAAATATTCTTTAAATTAATAAAACAAAAATTAAAATCTCTCTAATTACGTCGCAAAATTACTAATTTGTAGATGCTTTGATTTTACTTTATACCATAATTTTTTTCTTTGTGGGAAAGTACATCAATTGTAAACTATTTAAGAGTGACTAAAATTAATAATATGTGTTCATCACATAGCAATATTCAGAAGCATAGAGATCCTATCGAGCATATATTAGAATAGTTATATCACCAGGATTTTGTGATTTATAAAATAAAACTTTATTAAATTAATAATATCGATTAGTACTATAATACAAATTAATAAATACATAAAAACCATAAAATTTTATAATATATGTGATATCACTGTAAAGAAAAGTAATAATACATAAACAATCATGAATTCTTTTTAAAATATAAAGTGTTATTATATATACATATATTTTTTTTTTCTGTAATATACTTTACATCCATCTTTTTAAATTAATGTTATGTACTTTTAAATACTGTAAGAGCTAAGATATGAATGTATTGATATTCTTGGTTTAATATTTTATCTATATTTGGATGAATCTATTGATATTCCTGGTTCATTCTTATTGATATATTCTTACTTTAATCTTGATTGACATATCGATAAGTGGTTGAATTTGATTTGTATTTATGATTGAAAATTAATTAGTGTGTTCTTTAGTTAATATATTGATAAATTAGCAAATTACTGGACATAAACACCATAAGTCCCTAACAACTTTATTTCGGTTAACCATGATATATATATATATATATAAGCATTAAATTCTCGTGAGTACTTCTCGTTCTTCGGGATTGCTTGGTCAATAAGTTTTATATATTATCGTTGTTGGCCTTAATAAATTCGTAATTTGAAAAAAAGAGTAGTAAATAAAAACAAAAAGATTTTCAATAGATAATTTTGTGTAATTATTGTTAATTATCCGTGGTAAATATTTATATATTACTAAAAGTATGATTTATATCTTTAATTTTTTTTTTGGCACAAAAATTTTCAATGTTAAAACAATTGGTATAAATAAATACCTTTTTTTGTTAACTCCTTATTATTATAAATTTTATCTGACCATATGTTTCCCTTTCTATTGACCATATTTTGGTCATTTAATCATGTGGCGAAAAACTCTTTCAAGTTCAAATACATGACTAAATCATATCCTGTCAAGTGAAACTTTGTTAAAACACAATTACTTATGCAAACTTGTTTAGACTGGAATGTTTTTCATAAAAAAAAATAAGATTAGAAGCATAATTGTCATATTTTGTGGTAACATATAGGTACTTTTGCCCAAATATATGTTAAGAATAATTGTTAAACTCTAAATCGAGAAACTACCCTAATTACTTCGCGTATATATCTCAAACTCAAATCGTTAAAGCTTCCTTTTATACTCTTCATCTGATCAAGTGCTCTTCTTAACTTGCGATCAAAGGAAGCTCAACACTCCTCTTCTTCTTCAATGGAAGCTCCCCTCTGCACCGAATGCGGCAAGCGATTCACCTCACGCCAGGCCTACGCCGGTCACTATAGGATCCACGTCGCCGACCTCCGCCGCGCCGCCGCCGCCGCTTCGCCGGAGAATGCCGACCTTCAAGAACCACCAGAGAACGTTCTGATCATGATGCCCAGAAGAGCCAAGCTTCCGGAATCTGACATTGCTTCATCGAGCACGGAGCCGGCGAAACCCGAGCTCTCCGCCCCATGCCGCTTCTGCAAGAAGAGGTTCTCGTCGGCGAGGGCACTCGCCGGACACATGAGGTGGCACCCGGAGCGGGAATGTCGTGGAATTAACTCTCCGACTGAAAGCCCTAACTCCACCGGCTCCTTCGAGGATTTCCCGGCGAAACGCAAGCCCTCCGCCCCATGCCGAGTCTGCGAGAAGATCTTCCCGTCGGCGATGGCGCTCAACGGGCACATGAGGTGTCACCCGGAGAGGGAATGGCGTGGAATTAGCCCTCCTACTGAAAGCCCTAGCTCCGCCGGGTCCTGCGAGGATTTTCCGGTGAGCTGGTCCAGGAAGGGTAGAAGAGGCCAGTTACCTTCATCGTTCATCAACGCTGTCGAAGCACTTCTTGAGCTTTCTCACAACGTCCGAGGGGAGATTATTAGGGTTTCGGAGAAGAAGCGAAGTTCTGGCGAATCTACACCTCAGACGCTGCAGCTTCTCGAGGATTGTTCTGCGCCGAAACAGATAAACTCGATCACGATCACGGAGGCCGCCGCCGGTAACCGCAATGTTGACGCTGCCGAAGCGCTTCGTGAGCTTTCTCACAATGTCCGAGGGGAGATCGTTAGGGTTTCGGAGAAGAAGCGAAGTTCTGGCGAATCTACACCTCCGACGCTGCAGCTTCTCGAGGATCTTTCTGTGCCGAAACAGATTAACTCGATCACGATCACGGAGGCCGCCGCCGGTAACCGCAATCTTGACGATCTGGAGAAGAAGAGAAGGAGTGAAAGTGGCGCTAATTATGCGAGTGATTCTGGGATTTCTTACGCACAGTTCAACAACAAGAAGTTGAAGATCAAGATCAAGAACACTGTCGAATCGCTTAAGAATCTCGAGTACTCGAATGTTGTCCACCGGACAAGACTGGCAACGCAACGCGGAGTTACCGAGGGAGCATCGACGTCCGTGGGAGTTCGATTTTGATCTCAACATGGAATAGAGAGCTTTGGAGTACCTTTACGGTGACGCTGATCAAGTCAAATTCCGGTTTTTCAAATTTTCCAGGCCTAAGTCCCATCTAATTCCAACTTCAAATGTTCATATTAAAGTAGTTTATAATTGTACTTTTGTTATATATATATATATATATATATATATATATATATATATATATATATATATTCAGATTTTTGTTCAAAAAAGAGCTTGAATTTTGTACTTTGAGGAAGATACATTATGCAATCAATTAGCTATGACTATTGACCAATACTATGTTTAGTTTTATGCTTTTTGCTTGGATAATCATGTTTATATACTTGGATGGCACTTTTTTTCTTCCTCTAAAAGAGCTTAAAACTTTGTATGCTCAATCAATTAGTTGTTTTGATTGTTGACCTTATTAGATCAATTAGTTTATAGTAGTGTTTTATTAAGAATAATATAAGTTACCTGAGGTTATTTTAGTAAGATATAATATGAGACTTGTTGTTAAGACAATTTATTGTAAAAATATGATTTAATGGTTACGCCTTGGGCATTGTCTAAAGTTTTCATGAATAGAGTTGGTTTTGTTTTTATATTTCTATACTCGTGTTTATTGATCAATCAGCTGAAAATTATGTTTTGTTTTATGTTTTTATTTATTTATTTAGATATTCCTATTTTACATGGGATGTCCTTTTTTTTTCTTTTTTTCTTTTTTATCTCTACGGATTACGATTCTACCTTTGAATTTATATAGTGCAAAAGAGAGCACAAAGTTACATCCACAGTGGTAAAAATGGGGCACGCCGCGGGTAGACTGGAAATTAGAGATATGCGATACTCTCGATTATCATTTTACTCAAAACCATAGATGAGCCGCAAGTAAATCCCAAATCACATAATAACTCGTACAAAGCCACATAAAACTACACAATAACCTTTACACTTACTATACATATCCGTAAATGAAACTTGAGATCAGTTAAGGCATTTGAATCTTAGTTACATCCATAGTATTGGCCCATTTGAAACCTCGATAAGGTAAGGCTTCTATTGCTTGGATTGTATTGGACCTGTTTAAAACAATTAATTATGACAGGATATAGGCTGTGGATATAGTCTTATAAAGGTTTGACAGAATTTAGCCAAAAAAAAAAAGTCGCGTGATTTAAAAGTTCGAAGAAGAAGAAGAAGAAGAAGAAGAAGAAGAAGAAGAAGAAGAAGAAGAAGAAGAAGAAGAAGAAGAAGAAGAAGAAGAAGAAGTGTACGAAGTATGAAACTTTGGAACTTTGGGAAGGAAATTAGGGGTGTTTTATCTCTTATCTTGGTAACAAGTTTGGGTGAAGTTTAAGAAAAGAGTGAAAGTGGATATATAACACT
Source organism: Parietaria judaica (assembly GCA_954871525.1). Taxonomy (NCBI): domain Eukaryota; kingdom Viridiplantae; phylum Streptophyta; class Magnoliopsida; order Rosales; family Urticaceae; genus Parietaria; species Parietaria judaica. The sequence continues at coordinate 25,217,783 of OX940860.1, read as the reverse complement.
AAATAACAAAGTATTATTTATCTTAAGACTATCGGAGCTTCAATATTAAAATAATCAAATACCAAATGAATTTGACTATCTTAGGTATATGTATAGTAATTAAGGTTATATGTGACTATCTTGCACATTTTTTATCATCGAAAAAAATAATCAAATAGCAAATGACTTTAATCAAAAGGAAATTATCACTACTTCGTCTGATTTAGAGCAATATATTTAGCCATATATATATAGTTTTATGATATCACATTTGAAGCGAAATGATTATCAAATAATAAATATGCATGCACATATGTGCATATAATTAGTAAGGTCGTCTAACGAATCCACGTTGCGTTGATTAGTGAATCATTTTCAATGTTTGATGAATAATACAAATATTTGCGACATAAATTTCAAAAATCATTTTAATGAGACTGTATATTTCTTTCTTTTTTTTCTTTCTTTTTTTTTTTCATTTCAAAATAGTTTTTAAACTTATACGATTGATTTCTTTTATTTTTTTTATTTTTTGGTCTTGTTAGAATAAGAAACAAAAACAAACTCGATTTTTTATTCGCGCACGATTGAAGATCTTTTTACATCTATTGATTTACGCATAAATTTTAGGATTGAATATCAAAATAAGATATTTTTCTGAAGAACACAATTTTTTCGGTCTTGGGTCAGACTTGATTTGACCTTTTTCGTACTGAGCTCGGGTTAATTTTTAGGTCGGTCTCTAGTTGATTTTTTAGATCGGTCTCGAGTTGACTTTTTGAATATAGAGTAAAACAACAAGCATTTTTTTAAAAAACAAAAGAGAGGACTAGTACTATAGACATTATTATTGATTGTGACATTATGCGCGTGTATCAAAATAAGATAAATAAGATATTTTTCTGAAGAACACGATTTGAAAGTTTTCTAAGGCTTCAATTAATCAAATCTCCATACATCAGCCAGTAAACCTTTTGCTTCTTATAAACTAAAGGAAAACCTTTTTCAAGGATTCTATATTCTATAAATAAATAGAACAATTTATCTAATAAAATTAAATTGAAATAGTTACCTTTATTAGAAAACTCTAATGATAATTGATACTTGATAGTGGAAAAGCCTATGCTTTATGAAGTGGAACAAAGAAGATAAAAGTGATTAAATTAGTAAGCAAAATGCAAGTTTTAAACTCATATAATGTGGAGAAAACAACAACAAAACAAAAAATATATATATACATACGTAAAACACGGAAAATAACTAAAACGCTTTCACATGACGTAGAAACAAAATTTTATGATGTAGAAGTCTTGTTGATACGATTTTATCATCTGGAATTTCAATTTGATACGTGGTACACCCAGTGACGGATCTAGGGCAAGAGGTGGAGGTGCCCCCCTGTTGTCTGGGACAGATTACAAAGCCGACCCATCTCGGGTAGAAACTTCGACAGCCACGGAGAAGTTTCAAAACACTTACCGTTGAATATTTTTCTTTTAGGAAGATGACGAATAGTTATAATGGTGGGCTCCACATAGCTCATATCTTCTTTTCTTTTAATATATTTTTATCTGTCCTAACTTGTCCATTGATTGAATTTATTGTTGGCCCTACTTTATTTGTTTCTTTGTGTCTTGTTGTGAGTTACGTGTGCATGAAAATAATATTATTTGCTAATAATACTTAAAATTTGCTAATTGTGTGTGTGTGTGTTTTTTTTTTGTATTCATTAGTTTTCAGTAATATTTATATTATATCGAATATCCAAAATAGCAACCATACGCTACATGTTTTCAAATTCCTTTATATATACATATTGTCACAAATTTTCTCAAAGTAAAATAATAAAAATAAAAATAAAACACTTTTTTAATGCTATATAGAAAAATATTAAAGCTTCATATCTTGAAGCTATAATGTAATTTCAATGCAAACAAAATATGATTGAACATAATTAATCAAGAAGTAATACATATAGTATTTATCACATGATTGCGTCAAATTTTCATTGTTTTTACGTACCTCTTAGGATTTTATTAAAATTTCGTGTTCGGAAATACAATTAACTACAAAAAAAAAAAAAAAAAATCGGGCCCCCCCATCGGAAAATCCTGAATCCGCCACTGAATACACCCAAATTAGACTCTTGATATAAAAGGAATTGTCTCTCGAAGTTCGACCTAGTAGGAACTTCTTGAAGCGCTCAAAAAACGTCCTTGCTCTTGTAAAAGCTAGGCCTCGTCAAAACTGAAGTTTGTTCGTCTGTGTATTTTGTACCTCATCGATTGTTTAAGTGGGTTGCTCAACATTTTTCACTTATAAATAAGTCTAGTAATCTGTATCAAATTTGTAGTATTATAAAATGTGCAATAATTTCACTTATTTTGACCATGAGCCACGAATACTGTCAGGGCCCACTGCCACCAATGAATGACACCATTTGCTATGAGAATGGTACCATGATGGTATTCACAAATCTCGTAACAAAATAAAAATGCACTTAATAAAAATATTTTGACAAGCTGACTTAAATATGAAAAATTGACATACTACTAAAATTGATAAGAGTATTAATAAAAATGAGTAAGACTCAAACGAACAACAAATTTTTTTCTCTTATCTAAAGAGAGCTTCTTTAATACTTAGAGTTTTAGTTTCTGAAATACAATATGAGTTTTCACACCGAGAACTACCATTATTATCTGGCTTCACACACTCAAATCCCATTCATTATTTATATAAAGAACGCATCAATGTTAATCTTGAGCCAAGTCATAATAGTTTTCCGTTACTTTGCTCACTGTCACTAATTACCACAATCAATTAATTAAGACCCTTGCAAGCCACCAATACTCTTCTTCCGCAATTTCTTCACATATTATCAACTGCGGCTAATGTACCTAATGTTTGATCTTCTGCGGATTATGTACCCAATGTTTATTTTCGGCGGCTAATGTACCCAATGTTTGATCCGTTACATATTTTCGTGTTTTCCGTCACTTGACCGTTAGAGAGTTATCCTCCTCTATATGTATACTTTTCGTATTTTTGACATAACTCACTCATTTTTGTCCAAATTTTATGCACGACCTATGGTTGGAAAGATAAGAGATAGATCTACAACTTTGGTTTTGTAAAATCAGTTTTAGAAAAATACGAAATTTCAAATACAACGTAAAACTGGACATTAGTTTAATGCAAAATATTTATTTCGAGCAAATTTTAATATACTTAATGACTTTTTATGATGAATCGTAAAACTAAAAAGTTGTAGATAAATATTTTATCTTTCTAACGGGTATTTATCTTTCATATTTTTGGCATAACTCACTCATTTTTTGTCCAAAATTTATAAATAAACACCCGTTGGAAAGATAAAAAGTTTATCTACAACTTTTTAGTTTTATGTTTCATCATAAAAAGTAATTAAGTATATTAAAATTTGCTCGAAACAAATATTTTGCATTAAACTAATGTCCAGTTTTACGTTGTATTTGAAATTTCATATTTTTCTAAAACTTATTTTACAAAACTTAAAACACTAAAGTTGTAGATCTATCTCTTATCTTTCCAACCATAGGTCGTGCATAAAATTTGGACAAAAAATGAGTGAGTTATGTCAAAAATACGAAAAGTGTGCATATTAGAAAACATAATATTAATGTTAATCTTACGCGAGATAGATCAACTAGCCAATTGCTTTTAAATTATTTTTTGTCATAACCAATTGATTATGTATGCACTGATTAAAAAAAAAAAAGTTCTCATAGTGCAATTATAATTAAAAATAATAATTGAAATAGTCTATTTTCCCAACAGTATATATATATATATATATACTACTTTGCCCATTATAATTAATTTAGTTATTAATTATGTAAAAGTAACTAAAATGAATAATTTGTGGTAATCACGTTCATGTAGTAAAGAATATGCATGGCATGTGCACAAGTTAAACCCTCCAATCAATACATAATATAGGAGCATATTGTCTATACGAATGGATTAAAATATTGACCATTAAATCAAGTTTTCGAAATATGGCAAATGAAATGGACGTAATAGAAAAAAGTTGCCGCCAAATTCTGGACAATCGAAGAAAAGATGTTGAGCATAGAAGATACAAGCATTCAAAATGATGCCCAGAAAAACTCAAACATGCACATTGTTGATTTGTGCATAAATATCAATCACAAACTCTTCTAACTGACAGCTGAAGATTCCCGTGCAAATCAACGAGATTTTGGACATCAAACTCGGGTCCTTGAAGAAAGCACAAAAATCAGGGAAATTTATAAGGTTTTTTTTTTTTTTTTCCGATTTAAATCTAAAAGTTAGAGTCTTAACCAATCATACGAAGAAGACTTTGAGAAGAAAATAATGATTTCAAATAGAGGAGCGATTACGATATTATTAAACTACAAGCTCGACGGTGTATAATAATAATAATAATAATAATAATAATAAAATCCTTCCACAACGAGAAATTTAAATTGTGAAGAAACAAAATACAAACTTATGAAGAAACCAACTAAAAGAAGGTGTTTAAAACTAATATTTTTATTTTATTTTTATGCATACCTTAAACAAAGGGAATCAAATATTCTTGAGAGATCTTGTTTGATTAAAGCTATATCAATTGCAATTACTAATTTCCATCACAACCAATGGGCAGTGAGTTGGTCCCTTGCATTATTCCTAATCTCACACTCACAATATATCTAATACATTTTCTTCCATATGCATAAATATCTATGTTTAATATTAAAAAACACGTGAATAACTCAATGTGCTCATTAAAGGGAATATAAATTAATCGGGTTACCTTTAATAGAAGGGAATATATAGATGTCGCGATTCAAGGATACAACTCATCAACAGATATTTATATACATGAGTTGTTACAAAGAAGAGTAATAAATATCGCAAGTGCTCCCTCAATTTTTATGTAAGCGCAATTCGCCTCTTGTGTTTTAGTTTTTGACAACCCTTTATTCTTTCAAAGTGTACATAACATTATTCTGTAAGATTTTTAAAAGGTTTTTTCATCAGCTTTATTATTTTTCTCACATCTCTAATAATTTATATACCCTATATATATAGATATACTCTTCTATAGTTGCATCATTCTCACCAAAACTATATACAGTACTATTAGACTAGCTCTATAGAAATGGATATTCCATCATTATCATTATTGTTTCTTCTAATCCTCTCACTTTCATTACCCTCAAATGCTGCTAATAATTCCGAGCTAATAGACAGCGTTTGCGAGCAAACCATGAACTACACAAAATGCGTTGAAGCTCTGAGCTCAAACCCTAGAAGCGAATCAGCCAAGAATCTCAAAGATCTCGCCGAGATATCTCTCCACTTAGCCATTGCCAACGCCAAAGAGAGCTTGGTCTTCCTCAAAGAAACGCTCAAGACTAAGAAGATCAACGACGACGACGACACTAGCATACTAGTCGGAAGAAACGGTAGTGCTGTAACCGCTTCGATCAGACACTGCGTCGAGCTCTACAAGGCGGTGATTTTGTCGCTCCGGAGCGCGCTGATCGAGCTTTCGGAAGACGCGATGACGGCGAATTATGATGTCAAGACGGCCGGCGATGGAGCTGACGGCTGCGAGAGCGAGTTGGTCTCAAAGCGGGTCCAGCTTTTACCCGTGTCTGATAGAAACTATCAACTTAAGTTTTATAGTAACATTGGAGATGTGATTACAAGTATGCTCTAATACAAGGACTTTGCTTGGATTTGTTATTAAGATGAAAATTATGAAATTTACTTTATTAGTTTTCATTTATTTGCTTATTTATATTTCTTTGATTTTATACCTATATACATCTAGTTAAGTTATATATAAAGTTTAGTTAATAAAAGTTTTATTTTAGTTTCTATAACTTAAAATATCATAGATCACCCAAAAAAACCTAAATTTCACCACGTGTGGTATTTGACTAACGTTTGGAAGAAGAAAAAAAATGACGAAAATATGCGTGGCTCGAGTTTCGTCGACTTTGAATATTTTTATCGTTATTGTCTCACTTTAGACCACATGCAGCATCTATTTGTCAAAATTTAGTATAGATAACTTCCACAGATCGACTTATTTTGATTGGTTAAAGTGTTCTGCCCAATCAAATAACGACCACATGTACATGGATTACAATCCCATGGTTAATAAAAAAGGCATGAGTTTTTATATTTAGTGTTTTTGTTTCGATTTATATTTATTCTAATCAATTCTTATACACAAACAAGATTGATCAACTATATATTTTTAATAAAAACACCTAGAAAAGGTTGATCAACTCAAAGCAAAACTTCAAGAATTTCCATTGAAGATAATTAATGTTAAAGATCGCCATCGAAGAAGATGTAGAGATAGCAACTCATAAATTTAATAATAAAATTAAAAAAACTTATATTAGCGTCACAAAAATTTGAGAGTTGAACCATTCACCTAAAAAAAGAAGTTCGAATGATCCAACGCCGAAGTGAAAAGGTATTGAAAACTTTTGCAATTATTATATGAATACATTAAGAATTTTGTCGCGAAAAAAAAAGAAGGAAAATTGTGTCGCTATTTTATAAAATATTGGCTACTTTTGTCGCTATTAACTTCTATTAAGTATATTGAAATTTATAACTAGTATAGTATAGGTTCAATCTCTTACCATACTAAAAACTGAAAAACCACTCATCAATAAACAATAAAAGCTTACCAAAGAAAATACATGAATCAATTACATAATTACATACGTCCTAAAGCTTATAATAACATTAAAAAAAACATAATCGTAATCTAATATCACAATAAAAATAATTATAAATTAAAATTATAAGGAGTTAGGTCGATAATTTGACATGTGTGTTTTTTTTTTTTTTTTTAATTTAGAACTCAATGCTGAATAGATCTGGATCACCCTCACCCTCAGGCTCGGCCGGGGCCGTGGACGTAGACGAGGAATTCCGGGGGCTAGGGTTTGATTTGCTTGCTTGTTTTGGTGGTCTCAACTGTTCCACTTTGCAATTGCCCTTTATCCTCCAAACTCCACACACAAGGTTTCCAAGGAAGTATTTCGCATCGTTCTTCATCGCCCTGTTCCAATTTCCCACAGTTTTTTTTTTTATTATTTTTATTGATTTTAAGTTTAGTGCCTCTTCTCCATAGCCGTTGAAAATGAATCATAGATTCTTAAAAAGAGTAATTGGCGGTATAAGTGCTTTTATTTTAACCAATTGAAGCGGCATGAATCTAAAATAAAAACGATAAAAGCACTTAACAAATTAAATTTTACTTTTTATTTTTTATTTTAAATCTACGGAGTAAGTCAAAGTTAAAAGTATTCCATACAAGATTCTAGCCCAAAAAATGGATAAAATCTAAGGTTTATGCGGGTTCTTCCATTACGGTTTATGTGAAAGTCATTTTGAGAAAGAAAAAAAAAAGCGAGTTTGGTTTCCGTAACATTGTGCAGGAATGACTCCCTGTTACGATTTTGCTATGTGAATAGTGTCTCTCCGAAAAAGAATAATAATAATAAAAAAAAAGATTTGGTCATTTTATTATAATATTTTTCAAACACGGTCTTTCGACATCGATTTTTATGTGTAAAATGGTAAACGATTGTTAAATTTGACGAAAAAGTAAACAAAAAAGTTTAAAATGATTTTAATGTGAATACATCATTTCAAAGTTTAATAATACACTTAATATTTTAATTCTATATTTAAAAATTATTTTTTAAACTTTTCCATCGAACTCCGTACTAAAACATAAAAAAAAAACTAAATTCCTTAACTTTTTTACGGACGGTCTCTACCAAGGATTTGAATGCCGTTTTTGCCGATAAATCGTTTGCCGTTATCGACGGAGTAATCGTTTGCCGATGGATTTATCGATGGAAAACCTATAAAGTTTATCGTTTTCCGTTACCGAAACTTATCGAACTTATCGATGGATTAATCGCTTATCGATAGTTTTATCGATGGAAAACTTATAAAATATTTTCATATATATTTCCATACATAAAATATTTTTTATAACATAAAATACTAAATGTATATCTTCCTTAATAATTGAAAAACGTCAAATTACAAAACAACTTATGTCAGAATCATAGTATCAGAATTATATACAATGTTACAAAATGAAATTACATAAAAACAACAAAGAAATAGCTCAATTTGACCAATTTCAAAAAAAAAATTACTTTTCCCGCAATAAAGTTGCAATTCGGGAAAACGTTGAATTAGAAATAATTATGTCAACCTCACATTTTATAAGTTATATACAATGTTATAAAATGATTTTACATAAAAAATAAATAGACTAATTAGCTTAACTTAACTAATTTCCAAACATATGTACTTTTGCCGCAATAAGGTCATAATTCAGAAAGACATCAATTACAAAAATAATTATGTCAAACTAACACTTTCCTAATTATATACAATGTTACGAAATGAAATTACAGAAAAAAAATTAAAATATATCTCAAATTCACTATTTTTAGGAAAATTGGTACTTTTGTCGCAATTAGAAATAATTGGCATAAACCCTTAAATTTAACCCAAATCTGCAAAAATTCAATAAAAATCACACAAACCATCTTGATTCATCTATATTCCATCATATACTTTAAAAAAAAAAAATCAATTTCAACAACAACATTTGATTCAAAACGTAAAATGTACAATTAAACTTATATGGAACTCAAAGTTTAACTTTCATTCAACCTAATAGCTTTCTAAGTAACTACTACAAATATAGAATAAAAATGTGAAAAATTGACATGATTCATACATATACAACATTTAAACATCAAAACACTAAAGATCTACTAAAAAAACACCCTAAAAATACATTTAAATTTCAAAATTAAAAGAAGTTGGAACTTCTGCCGCTAAAAAAAGAAAAATTTATACCAGGGTTGACTTATCGTTTTTGACCGAAAAGTAGCTTGCTTTTCGAGAAAATACACTTGATAAGTTTGAGAGATAAGTGACTTGCTTTTCGAATCGAAAAATCGCGATAAGTATAAAAAGATAACGATTAGAGGAGATAAGTTACCGAGAAGTGGTTTTCAGCGATAAATCGCTCGATTATCGCTCGATTATCGCGAAAATCGAAACCATGGTCTCTACACCCAAACCATAACAAAGGGATAAAATCCAAATTTTCTTGATTGAACTATTTTGCGGACTTTTGACCTCTAATAAATGAGTTATAAGCATCAATAAATTTATTTTTATATACATAATTTGATAAATTAATTGATGGAGGATAGATTTTTTTGCTATATTAATACCATGAAATTTGGAAATATTCTATATCAATCCTTTAAATGAAAGAATTAAATGAGTTTATTGAATGATCATAGTATAAATTTATTTCAATAAATTTATTTTTATATACATAAATTTATAAATTAATTGATGGAGGATAGATTTTCTTGCTATATTAATATCATGAATTTTGGAAATATTCTATCAATCCTTTTAATGAAAGAATTAAATGAGGTTATTGAATGATCATAGTATAAATTAATTTCCTGACCTGTCAAGAATAATCAAAGTAGCATTCAAATTTGTAGCTGCTTCCAAACCAACTATTTTCGTTGAAGGTCCAGTCGCCACCTCTATGTTAAACTCGATCTGACATATATAGTTCGTTCGATACATCAAATTAATTAGTCAATCTACTGAAATTGCTCTTCTTAGGGATATTAACGGTAGAAGTACCACAAAGTGTTTCACAGTATAGTATGTGGTACATTTTAAATTTTATTTTACTGTGAAAAAAGTTATAAGAATTAAAAAAAATGAATTTGTCGTAAGAAATTTGAAACTTACTAACAATACAAGTTTTTGTTTTTTTAGAACTTTGGTCACAGTAAAATAAAATATATAATTTTTTGTTTACAAGGAGATCCTAGTGATACTTTTGTTGCAAATATCCCTATACAATATAAGATACTTCGTCTTGGTCTTTATACTACTACAAATAGTAGCTTAAACGAGGCACGTTCGTAGACAATTTTTCAAAGTCAATGTACATAAAGTGAAAACACGGAACTTTGGACACTGATTTTAAAAGTTTTTATACAAGCTTCAAAGGTGGTAAAAAATGTAAATATATATTTGAATATTTTGTTTTTTTAGGGAATATTTGAATATTTTGTTAATGCACCTTTTGCTAAATCTTATAATCGTTTTTAATAGTGATAATATTAAATGAATCTCCGTAATATTGCACATAAATGTAATATAAAGTTATAAACAATCTAACACATGGGAATTTGGCTTCTATCTATAAAAATAGCTAAAGTATACACTTAATTTATACTCTTTCATTTTTAATTTTTAAAATTCATAATTACCCCTTATTCATGATTTTCGAATAAATTTTATACATCTTTTAATTTTATTTTTGACAAAATATAACTATTTTCCAAGAAGCCTAAACTTTTATCAATTGTCAGCTTGCATTAAAAAGTAATCACATTACACTTAGACGGTGATATATTTTAGCAGTTTGAAAAGAAAAGTATATTTTTTTTCCAAAAACTAGAAAGAAAGAAAAAAAATCCTATAAGTAATATTATATACCTTCCGTTTTTGGTAGAGTTGATAAATCTCGATGATCCCATCGTCATTTTCGTATTGCTGCTGAAGCTTTGTAGCTTCAGACTCTATAATTCTGGGATTCGCTCCATTCAATGAGCAAGAGTCAACTTTTACGTAACCCACTTCAAACACAGCACAAATAAATCATGACCAACAAGAGTAAGAATCGCTGCATTTACCACCAAAAATAAAAATTCATGGATAGATAACAATAGTAATTATTAACTTGTAATGTAATTTTTCTTATAAGAAATTGCAAACTGAACCCCTCAGTTTTTTCTAAAAAATCGAACCAGCCTCCTCGGTCCAGATCTTGATTCCACCAATGTAATGAAAATGGTATTCTACAAATGTTGAGTCACTAACTGGTAAAAAACAAAAACAAAACCTCTAACTGCAAACAATAAAAACATTAATAAATTAGAAATTCTTTACCGAATACATATTGATAAAACCGGGACTAGTATGATACCGCACCGGATTTAAATATTGAAACTAAATACCGGTCTCGATCCTCAAATGATACCTATGAATTTTGATGCTTTGATTTTTTTCCCTAATATACCGTAATTACAAAAATTCGTACGTGTACAGTACATATAGCTATATAGATATGTATACACAGGGCCGGCCTTGAGGCAAGACCGAGCAAGGCAGCCTAGGGCCCCCGACTCAGAGGGGCCCTAAGATCAGCGACCACCAGAAGTTCGAAAAAACAAAATGCCATTAAATAATGTTTTGGTTGCGATTAAGAAGACTTGTATTTTGTAATATATAGGGTTAATGACGGCGAAAATACCTAAAATTTGGTCAAAGAACCACTCGTGCACCCAAAGTTTAAAAGTGGTGGCAAAAATACCCAAAGTCGCATTTGGGGAGTTGACCACTCTATTCTCGTAACGCCGTTAACTTACCCGTTAACTCTGGCCACGTGGACAAATGTGGGTGGCTGACATAACAATTTTTGCCACGTGGACGAGCTCACATCAGCCTCGTTTACGACAAAATAACGAATTAAATCCATAATTAATACTATTTAATACAACTAATTAAACCCCTAATGATTACGCTTAACAAAACAGATTTGTCCGCGTGGCTAGAGTTAAATGGTAAGTTAACAACGTTACGAGAATAGAGTGGTCAGCTCCGACCACTCCTCAAATGCGATTTTAGGTATTTTTGTCACTATTTTTAAACTTTGAGTACACGAGGAGTTCTTTAACCAAACTTTTGATATTTTCGCCGTCATTAACCTTATATTAACCCTATAGATATAGTGTATATATAGAAGATGAATACCTACAAGGGGTATTGACTTGATGAAGGACAGAAATGAGAGTGAGTCTATCTCCGGGTGTGAAGGGTAATCCTTTGAGTGCCCATTTCATGAAACTCACGCATACTTTTGCCGCCGAATCTTGGATCATCACCACTTCTTGGGCTGACATTGTTCTCTCTCTCTTTTCCTTCTTTCTTTTCGCTCACTCTTAATTAATTTGTGCTTCTAATAATCCCTTGAATCAACAACTTATTATTCTAAAGGGATATTCAATCTTGCATCATTAATTCTACATGTATTTTAATGGCGACACGTACTTGAGAAAAGTGGAATATTCGGGTATCCTGAGGGGTACATTTATGCCTTGATTTAGTAAATATTGATTCTCTCTAAATTGTGTTAAGCTAAGCCTAGTAATATCAGTATAAAATGTCCATTAACAAGAAATTACTCTTGTCGTCCATAATTGTTTGTTTGTGTTGAAAAGACTATAATAAGGTACGTAGACTTTTGTGAGAAGAAATTAAAAGAGTTTAAGGTGGACTTAGGACATTTTATGGGATTTATTGAAGATAAAGTTTGACTAGTCAAAGAGTCGTATTAGCACGATCACGTGTGACCAAGACATTCGTACATGTGTTTTTATTATTTCTTTCTTTTTTCTGTCTCATGTTTTGTTTTGGCCAATTAAGATATGGAAGGAAGTACTTGAGTTTATCTATGCATAAGCGAAAAGAGTTGGTTGCGTTTGGTTAACGTTATTTGGAAAATGAGTTTCGCAATATTGATTATCGGGACATTCGTACTTAGAGCTGCACATGAACAGGTCGCGACCAATCGCGACGGAAATCGCCAAAATCGCGAGTTGGCTGGTCGCGATGCGTCGTGGCTTGCCTGGTCGCGATGCGTCGCGACGTGGTTGCGATTTAGCGAGGAGGGGTGATTCTCGACCAAAAAAGGGCTGCGGCAAAAGTTGTTTTTTGTTTCCAATGTTTAATTTTATTAGTTTTTATCCGAATTTAAGTATTAAATTATTTAAAATTATTATTTAAACTTTATTTATTTCAAAATTAATATTTTAGTATGTTATTATTTTGTAACATATTATTAATGTTGATTTATAAGTTAATTTATAAGTTGTAATATATGTTAATAAGTATTAATTTGTAACATATTAATAATTATTAAAAATCTAAAACAAATAAGTAAATATGATAAAACAAGATATTAAAAAAAAAAGTTGTATTATTCATTGTGAATATTACAATATGGTGGAAGAAGTTGTAAATATTCAGTGTAAATATTACAAAATGCCTCACTAAAACCTCTCTTGTAAAACCCTCCTTAGGGACATAAAACCAAGAGAGGAAAGAGCACATCATATTGGCGTTTACATTGCGTCACTCGGGGAACCAGTCGTTAAACCTTTGAGTCATAAGCTCTAGCTCGGTTGGCTCGGACTGTTGGGCGATGGTGGGGTTGCGGAACATCCAATCGTTCAACACCACCGCTTGCTCGAGGTGTGTGGGAGTTGTTGACGCCCTCCGGTCGTCGATTATATGCTGAGCCGAACTGAACGCGCTCTCCGAAGCAACGCTGGAAATGGGGATGGACAGTATATCCCTCGCCATTCTCGCCAATAATTGTGGTTGGGGAATAAATTTCGGGTAAAAATTGTGTTATTTTCGCCACCAACAAACACAAATTTTCACTCCTCTCGGATCGATGACGTGGCGTCATCTCAGCCACACGATCAACGACGCGGATCGAGCCCTGACACGTCGCGATTTCACCTGCTCGTCGTGACGAATCGTGATTTTTGCTGCATAGTCGTGACGCATCGCGATTTTCACTGTGGACGTCGCGATGGAGGGCATCGTGAACGGCGACGTCGTATGTGCAGCTCTGAATCGTACTCAAGTTTGGTTTCACAAACCTGTTTGATTTAGTTTTCAAGAACGCCATTTGTTTTAGTTTCCGTACAACTGTTTTACAAAATGAAAAACTGGAATCAAATCGGTGTTTGGTTTGACTTTCTATTTTGAACTTTGTCATTTAAATAACTAATTATAGATACGCGTAAAAAGTTAATACATACATTGTATTATGGGAGAGTTTTGCCCGATGATTCTCTTTCCTTTTTTCAATAGCCTCAAAAGAGATATCCCGACTCTACTTCGCGAGTCTCATACTTCATCGTCTTCAATGATGTCTGGACTCTGAATACCATCGGAACTCACTTCTCTCGATCAAAGTACCAGACACCAATTACATTTGGCTTCAGCCTTCCAAGCTTATGCACCTTTTCAATATATATTAGGGTTAATTGCGGCAATAATGCACAACCTTTGGTCAAGAGGGGTTTTAGGTCCCCAACCTTTCAAAGTGTGGGCAAAAATACACAACGTTTGTTGAATGTAAAATCCGTTGGTCCTTCCGTTAGGGATGTTAAATCCTACTGATGTGGCATCGTTAAACTGCCAAATGGACTGCCAACTGTAATATTAATTACATAACTTAATTAATAAAAATAAATTAAATCATATTTTAATTATGATTCAAAAAAACAAATTAATACTATTAAATAAATAATTTTTACTCCCCCCTAAAAATCTTACATACTCTTCGTCAAACATGATTGAAAAACGACGGATTATTAAACACGACTAAAATTTGCAAAGATTACATAACGACAGTTTATTAGAAACGACTAAAATTTTGGGAAAACTACCGATTATTAAAAACAACTGTAATTTAAAAAACGACATAGTAAAGATGTGAATAATATTGAAGCACGAGTTTAAAAATAGGAACTACGCGTTAAATAAGTATTGCTCGTTAATTTAAAGTTTTAATTTATTTTTAGAATCATAATTAAAATATTTTAATTTATTCTTATTAATTAGGTTATGTAATTAATATTACAAGTTGGCAGTCCATTTGGCAGTTTAACATGCCACATCAGCATAATTTAACAACCCTAACGGAAGGACCAACGGATTTTACATTCAACAAACGTTGTGTATTTTTTCCCACACTTTGAAAGGTTGGGGACTTAAAACCCCTCTTGACCAAAAGTTGTGCATTATTGCCGCAATTAACCCTATATATTATGCAGGAGTTTTTCTTCTAGGATAAAAAAATCACATACAAATTAATTCAATTCAAATAGAACACTAACAAGAAAGAAATCAAACAAATACAGAACTAGATTCGTACTAAAACATAAATTCAACAGAAACTTCAAAATTAAAACAACACCAAATCATATAAACAATCAAAACTGAATTAAAGCTTTGCCTTGGTTAAGAGTCAAGACAACACTTGCTTAGCAAGTTTTTGATTAGTTTTATTGTCCTATTTTAATTACTTGACTCTCAAGCTTAGGGTAAGAAATTAAGTAATTTCATAATTGTGTTCTCTCTAGCCTAGCTATATAAACACAAGCATCGTGTTTTTGTATTCTCCTTTAATTCGACTTATTTTATTAACTAGAGTATTTTTCGATTCCCTTGTTCTTCACCTTCTTCGTCTCAGTGCTTATCATCATATATATACTCATATATTAAGATCGTGAGTGTGTTGTGGCTTTTATTCTCGAGTGGTGACATTGTGTGTGTTGTATTTTCGCTATCATTGTGTGTGTTTGATCAACGTGTTTCGGTGGAGCGATTCGAAAGAGGAACCAACAGCGCGTGTCTCCTTTGAACTTGTAATTTGTTACACTTCTATTTCTTGATAATTTGATTACACTCTATTTTTTATTTCAATTTTTCAGCTATGTTATAACACAGTAAAAAACATCAATACAAAAGCCTATAACAACACAAATTGGAACTTAAATAGCACATACAATAAATATTTTATATCCTATTGTTATATTTATTTGTACAAGAAGGATAAGAGTTTGTACACTTATTCAATAGAGCTTACTTGTACACTTTTTCAATAGAGCTTAAAATTATTGAAACATTTAATATTATGAATGTACAGTGATTATTTTGAGTTTAGGGATTTATTTGTAAGATGTAGACGAGTTCGAGGACTTTAGTCGCAAATTTCTCAAAAAATAAAAATTGAAAACGTTTAAACCTATAAATATTTGATTATTTTGATTAATACTTATTATTAATTAAACTTTTTTTTAATGATACTGTTGGAATGTGAAGCCCACAAGAAAAGCCCATCATCCCAACTCATCAACCACAACATGAACGAAGCAAAACGACATCCATTATTCAGCTCGCATCTACAGCCGTTGGATGGAGGGATGATTAGAAGGCTGTGATTAAAAGCTCAAAAGGTCTTCCTTCTTGTTTACGATGATGCTCGACAGAATAGGGTTCCAGGATGAGTGAAGAGAGTTTGGGTTCTCTCTCATGGAGGTTCTTTCATGATGTTTATCTTAGGGTTTCTCTATCTTTCTTCTCCTATCTCGTGTTTCTCTGAGAGTATATGTACGAGAGCTTCGAGTGTGTAAAGACGATACCTAGTGCATGGCTTCCGGGAAGTTTCGCCGGAGCAAAGAGTGGATGTAACGCCGGAGATCGGGTTTTGATCTCCGGCCGAACCACTCTCTAAAAATGGTTGTCTCGTTCTTCTTTTTCCGCTTTATTTTTCGTTTCAGTATTGTGGCAATGATTCGACATTTAATCACTTTGTATTTCGTGCAAGAATCGGCGAGAATCGATCTCAATACGCAACAGTGGTATCAGAGCCTCGAAGAGCGATTTCAGGCGCAGCCGGTGCGATTCCGCGGAGCTCGGTTCGCTAAGACAAGTCAAGGTGTGATTCCGACGAGCTCGGGTTGCTAAGACCAGTCAAGATCGATTCCGACGGGCAGTGAGCGTCTCCGGCGTGCAATGCGTGACTCCGGCGAGATGAACTGTGTCGAATAGGTGCTTCCATTCCGGGCTGTCTCGATTTGACCAGGTTAGGGTTCCTAATCTGGAGAAAATATATTTTTGGGCGAAATTCTCTATTCTTGGTCTTTCCTATCTATGTCTCTGAAATGTAGGTATGTCGATTCTTTCTTTGCTTTCTGAAAATTGATTGATTTCACAAATGATATTATTTTTCTTTAAATACAAAAATCACGATTTTTGATGTGTATTGAAAATACCTTATCGTTTTGTGAATAAGACTGTTTCTCTATGCATTCTTTGCTTTAGAAATCCTCTGAATCTATGAGATCTAAATTTTGGGAATGTGCTCTTTTACTCTCTGTGATTATTATATAAGTTGAATTTTTTTGTGCTTGATCAAGAAAGATTCTGTATTTGTGCAAATTAGTATATGTTATTGATTATGATTTGTCACTCCATTTAATGTGAATTAAACCTGTTCATTGGTTTTGTATTTTTTGGCCTGATACAATAGTTTGCAATATTAATTTTTTATGAACTATATAGGCATGGTTTTATGATCATGTTTTTTAGTATGGTAATCTATTATCTTGTAAAGCTAGGGCAAATCAAGTTCACGTGTTTTTCCAAAATCTGGTATAAGCCAATTGTGATTCCCTTATAAACCTGAAATTGTGTATTGAGCGTGAAGAATTTTGAGCCTCCCATATTTTTTCTCTTGATGTTTTGATGTTGTTGTGTCATAATGATTAATTCAAGTTAATACTTATTTTGTCTATGTCAATTGATGCATCTTGTGTGAGGAAGTGAGGTAGTCTAATTGCATTTTTTGTGTCTAAAGATTAAAGCATGTGCTTAAAAACTTGTGTCTCTGTTTTTTGAGAAATTAAGTTGGTAATGCTTTGGATAATTTTTTGACTATAATGAAATTTGCAAATGCATAGGTATGAATCATATTCAGTCTGTTTTGGTTTATAAGAAGTAAAAAAATTCGATGTGCAAATTCTTTGTAGATATTGATATGAAACTGTTTTCATTATAGGTTCTAGTGTTTGTATTCATCAAAGTTGGTAACATTCTTGATGTCTATTGCCTTCATTGTCTATGAATCTTCTTGGAATCTGAATTTTTATATTATCTACGGGTTAGGATTTACTGTTAGACTGTTTATAAAAGAATCTTCGATATTAAACCTTTTCTATTTGACTTATTTCCTTGTGGTTGTGTGCCTCTTTGCATTTTTTGGATGTTGTGATTTGCTTTGTGAGAAAAATAATTTGAGATAGACCAAAATCTGTGTTAATGCACGTTCATGTAATCGGCTAGCCTGAATCTGGTATTTGATTCTGTATATGCGAAAAGACTTGTTTTTAATCCTATTATTATTGTTAATTGTTTTTGGGGATATTGTTTTCAGATTTGAGGACTTATGAAAATTATCAGTTAAGATTTCTTGTGATCTCCTATAATTGCGAATCTGATCAACTTGTGTATTTTAGGTGGTCTGTAATTTTCTGCCTCTTATGTGAAGCAATATTGGAATTTGGCTTTGTTGCTCGATGTACAATTAACCTTTTCTTTGATTTATTGGAACTGGATTAATTGGTCTGATGATTTGAATGTATAATATTCTATTACTGCTGCCGGTTTGTATTATATGTGCATTGAGGTGGTTTTTTTGGAAGTAAATAGATAGTTTCCTTGTATATGCTCGTATTGATTGTATATGATATTGGAAATTATGTTTTCTCACTTGTGCATGTTAAAGGATATAATGCTTATGAAATAGGTTCAGAGACATGAGAAGTTTATGATATATGGAAAGATTAGTCGTGATGTGAAAAAGTTGCATTTCTGAGTGTGTAATGAGTTTAAACATGGTTTGAGTCATAGTTTGTTTAAGTAGAGGTATTACATTCTTATATTCTTTATTATAGCATAATTTGGTCTGTTTTGTATTCTCTTTGTTCTTCGGTTTGTGTGACCCTATAGTATATGCTCTTGATGTGATCTAGTTTTCGTGTATGACGATTATTTTATCGGCCTATTTGTCGCGTTTCTTCTAGGTATTTTTCAGATCTAGGTCACGGTTCTGAATGTTATACAATTTTTAGGGTGTTAGTTTCTCTATGCTAATAATAGGAACAATGTTATATAACAGAGATGCATGTGCTATCTTATACGGTTTGTTGTTCAGTTCATGGATACAGATCTGATTTTGAGTATACGATGTTAGGTTCGATAAAATTGTTTTTGAACTGTTAGATTGGTGTTTGCATAGTATATGTTAATAAAGAAGTGAATGTTTCTCTTCTTATTCATATTGTTTTATATGATTATTGACTCTGCTTGTTTTTTCTTTTTGACTTGGTGTGTGCAGTTTTTCCAGGTTATTAAATGAATCTTGTTGTAAGACATAATAGTTTGATCATGTGCCTGTATTATTCTGAATATATGGTTTTTTTATTTTATTTTATAAATGTGCATAGATCAGTATGCATGTGTTCTTCTACAATTGTTGTTTTTTCTATTTGAGACTAACCTAACAGGAGCCGAAAAGAGGCACCCGGGGCTCGGTTAAATGAGCAAGAAGTAAGGTTTAAGAGTCTTCTCGGCAAAGGAAGGTTGGGTAAGATAAACTGAACTTTATGAACCTTATATTTTTAAGGAATTCATCATTAGTTCATGTATTGGCATTCAAGTATTTACTCTTAAATTAGATCACGTGCTCTCTGGTTGATGAGTTATTATTGAATATGTGCCTTTAAATGTTTGAATAGAAACTATGAGAAGTATTGTAGATGGTATCTTCCTTGTGTCTAGATGATAGAGTAGGGAGTGGAAAAAACCATATGTGAGAATCAAGCGTGTAGAAAGCATTAGGGGGATCGGGACTTGTATTGTTTTTGTTATGGTCATTTTTTAGGTACTGTGTTAGGTTCCCAAGTATTTTTGGATGCTCGGTTTAGGTTCATTCCAAAAGGGAAAAGTTGACCGTAGATCCCGTCTTTAGTGTTTTCTTGGTATAGCATGATCGTCTAGAACCATGGGTATGTATTTATGGGAAAGAGGGGGCTAGGATCATCAAGATAGTTTGTCAGGTGGAGACAACATCTTTGATGAAGCGCTTTCCCATATAGATCGTCGAGAGAAGAAAAGAGAAGAAACCTTTGAGAAATCCGTGTGTACCTCATTTGAGGTGGAGTCCGTGAGTATCTTGTGAGTAGGAGGTTACTAAGTCTAGCATACCCTTATAGGTGGTGGTAGTGAACCTGTGGGAGAGAACACCGTGATCCGGCCGGATAATTGTGTTAGCAGGTTCGGGGATTCTAACTAGGAGAGTTAGATGGTATACCAGCTTGGGTTTCTAGCCATGTAGAGTTAGAATGTTTACCAGGCAGCCAGAGAATACAATAGGGAGTGTGATATGGTTTCCGTCCCGTGGGAGTGTGATGTAGTTCATTCCCGGAGATATTCCTATGCAGATTTAGGGATTTCAACTTGATTGTTATTATATAGGTTCGGTTAGATGAGCCTTGTTTAGACCTACTCGGTATTCGTGAGTTTTATAGCAGCGGGGGGAATGTGGTTTATAACCATTGTTAGCATGTGAACTCTTATAGGTCAAGTTAGACTTGAGAATGTTTTAAATCTTTAGTATTAGACTCTGTTATATTATACTTGAGTAGACGTATTCAGTATATTTCTTTAGTTTAATCTAGTGATCGATTATATATTGTTGCTATTCCCGGGTAATGTCTATTTGTCCTAGTTTTCGATGTTATCGATTATGTTGAGTTTATTAATACATGCTATGATTGTATTAGAACGGTTTTAGTTCTTTTACAGGTATATCGCTGTTATGAAAATTCATGGTTTGATTTTTTTGACTAATCACGAGACTACAGACTGTTAGAGACAGTTGTTATTTATGAGATACTTGGTACGTTTGATCTTGTTTGGTATGGTCTTTATGATTTTGCAGGAGGTTAATACTTGCAAGTACCGACCATGACGAAAGGTGAACTATCGGTGAGTATTTCAGTTATAGCGAGGATGGCGAAATACCGTAAGCGATGCACTTAGGAATCCGATTCATATTAGAGTGAGGAAATGTAAAAGGGGTTTAGCATCAAGGTGGAGCTACCGAGCATGTTGAGGAGACGACGCTTGAGGAGTGGACTTCAAGGTGGAGATTGTTGGAATGTGAAGCCCACAAGAAAAGCCCATCATCCCAACTCATCAACCACAACATGAACGAAGCAAAACGACATCCATTATTCAGCTCGCATCTACAGCCGTTGGATGGAGGGATGATTAGAAGGCTGTGATTAAAAGCTCAAAAGGTCTTCCTTCTTGTTTATGATGATGCTCGACAGAATAGGGTTCCAGGATGAGTGAAGAGAGTTTGGGTTCTCTCTCATGGAGGTTCTTTCATGATGTTTATCTTAGGGTTTCTCTATCTTTCTTCTCCTATCTCGTGTTTCTCTGAGAGTATATGTACGAGAGCTTCGAGTGTGTAAAGACGATACCTAGTGCATGGCTTCCGGGAAGTTTCGCCGGAGCAAAGAGTGGATGTAACGCCGGAGATCGGGTTTTGATCTCCGGCCAAACCACTCTCTAAAAATGGTTGTCTCGTTCTTCTTTTTCCGCTTTATTTTTCGTTTCAGTATTGTGGCAATGATTCGACATTTAATCACTTTGTATTTCGTGCAAGAATCGGCGAGAATCGATCTCAATACGCAACAGATACTCATTGTTCTCAATGATGGAGGAGGGACTCATTATGCCCTCCCTCATCTTGCGGTTATTTTTTCTCGTTCCTCAGTTCACCTCACCATCTCGGAATGCATGTGTGGTTTTTGGTTTCTTTGTCTCAGACTCTTGGTTATTTGTCTCGTCAACGGTTGATTTTTATATTATTTTTCCGTCCGTCTCTCGGAACGTAACCATCGTGGTTTTCTATATCTCCCTCCTGGACCCTCGAAATCGCCAAATTCGTTGGATTTCAAATTTGAGCGACTGGACCGAGCTTCCGTTAAATTCGTCGGTTTACTATTTTGTGCGTAATGTCGATAATCTGACTGTTTAAGTTTCTATTCCTCTTCATTATGAAATTCTTCTCTCTTATTTATTTGTTGGTCATCGGCGTCACTGATAGTTGATTGTTTATATTTTTATCATAAAAAATGTGATTTTCTGACGTGTTATCATTGTAATTTAATTCTTCGTCGGCGTCTGTGTTGAAAGGCTGGCTCCATCACCGATTGTTCTATAAATGTAATTTTTTACTATTTGCGTAAATATTTACAGAATTTTAGTTACTTCTTTATGTAACTGAAATTACGTGTATATGTGATTATCTTTCTTACAGAATACATAGCTTTTCGTCGACGATAAAAGTCCAACTTCATAATTTGATTTTAGAGTAAATAAAAAATTAATTGTTTACTATATTTTCGTTGGTAAAAATAATAGTGAGTGAGATGTTCCCAGCAAAAAAATATAGTACTATTGGCCGATTTATTTTTTTGAGAATTTATCAGAAATAGTCACCGGCATGTGACAACAACGAAGAAGACTATCAACGATGACCGGCTATGACGACAAAGATGAGTGTCACTCTCCACTTGAAGTAGAGTGGGGAGTGAGAAAGAGCGCAGTTGTCACTCTTCACTCGAAGAAGAGCGGAGAAAGAGAAAGAGCGCGATTTTTAATCGGCAAAATAATCTTTTATTCAATTAATTTAATTTAAAAAGTATTTAATAAAAAAAATAGGTATTTTTCTCATTCACCCTAAGATAGCGTGACAAATATTAAGAAGATTAGACCGCTAATTACTTCTGAAATAAATACAATAAGAAGTCCATCGAATATACCGAGAAGCGAAAATAGAGATGCGAAGGAAATAAAAAATAAAAATGAAAATGAAATTAGTCATCTAGGGTTTGCAAATCGAAAGAGGTATAAATACTCGCTCCGTCTCCGCTTAGCAACCCCTTTTGCAGCTACTCGTGTTTGAGCTCTCATCACTCTCATCATTCCCTGTTCGAAGCTCCAAAAATGGCGGTCACCTTCTCCGATCTCCACACCGAAGAGGGCCTCAAGTCCCTCGACGAGTTTCTCTCCGGCAAGACCTACATTTGCTGGTCCGTACTCGCGATCAATCGCTTCCTTGAATCCCCACCGCTTTGATTGTTATCTGAAAGCTTACTCGTGGTACGAATTTTCTCTGTGAATCAACAGCGACGCGTTGACAAAGGACGACATCAAGGTCTTCGCTGCGGTGTCGGCGAAGCCTGCCGATTCGTTCGCCAATGTCTGCAGGTGGTACGATTGTGTCGCGTCGCAGCTCGCCTCGAGGTTTGTTTGAATGATCATGCTTGTTGATTCCATTTTTAGTTTGGAGCTTGTGCGAATTGTGAAATGAATTTGATTGTTTTTTAGTTTCCCGGGAAAATCTGTTGGTGTCAAAATTGGGGGCTCTTGCTCTTCCGTAGAAGCTGCTCCTGCTGAAGAAGCCAAGAAGGTGAGCTTTTTATTGGGATTGGATATTGGATCTGTAATTTTTTGTCTGAATTTATAGTTTCTTGTGGATCTGTTCCATTTCCGAATAGTTCGATACAACGAGACTATGATACTGTCTCAAAGTAGATGTAGAATAGTAGTTACGAAAGTTTAGCGAGGGTCTGATCGCTCACAGAAGCGGTAATCAGAGATGGAAAGAATCGGCTTACAGTTACCGTCTTTTTGAATAGGCGCACGAATCACTAGGAGACTGGGATAGTGTCTGAAAGTAGAAGTAGAAAAATAGTTAGGAAAGTTTAGCGATGGTGTGATCGCTCACAGAAGCTGGAATTGGCGAAGGAAAGAATCGGAATGTTAAGAATCTTAAAGCTGCTGTCTTTTCTAATAGGCGCACTATTTGCTTGGAGCTTAGAAAGATAGAATGTTCCTCTCAGTAATTTCAAGATATAGGACTGTTACTCACTTTAATTGACTTGGCAATTTATTATAGGAGGCTCCGGTTGAAGATGATGATGATGACATGGATCTCTTCGGTGACGAGACGGAAGAGGAAAAGAAGGCTGCGGAGGAGAGAGAGGCTGCTAAAAAGGCATCTACCAAGAAGAAAGAGAGTACGTGTACTGAATTTTCTTTTGACTTGGGAAATTTAATGCTCGCATCACAGGGGAACTGTTTGAATTATCTACGGAAATGTAGAAACGAACACTTGAAGAACCCCTCATTTTGTTCTTAAATGATTACTCAGGTGGAAAGTCTTCTGTTCTCATGGATGTGAAGCCATGGGATGATGAGACCGACATGAAGAAGCTGGAAGAGGTTGTTAGGTCCATCGAGATGCCCGGTCTTCTCTGGGGAGCATGTAAGTTTTTTACTATAATTTTGTCATTATTGTCAATGCCCTTCAGCTTGGTTAGGAACTAAAAAATGAGGCAAACCAAAAAATATGTATACAAAAGGAAAACCTTAATGTAAGTAGAAAAAAAAAAATAGGTGTAGAAGGAACAATTATAGAAGGAACTCAATAATTTATTTTACTTGTTAATGATTTCTGTTATGACATTGGATTGACGAATTTGAAAGAAATTCTTTCGAACTTCCGTTAGCTTTCAGCACAACAACTTATTTCTATCTCATAGCTTTAAGCAATTTAGCAAAAGGCGTCTTTCATGGCTTTTAAGTTCTACATGTAGCTTTGAGTTGAAGGCGTCTTACATACGATTTCTATCCAAAACTATCGTTAATCGGGTTTCTCTGAAACCTCTTATAGCTTACTACCGGTACTGTTAATTTCATTTGCTTGTTTTGTTGCTAATGGTGCTTAATTTTATTTTTGGCAGCAAAATTGGTTGCGGTCGGCTATGGGATTAAGAAGCTCCACATTATGATGACAATTGTTGACGACCTTGTATCTGTCGATGACCTCATCGAGGAGCGTCTTACCGTCGAGCCCTGCAACGAGTACATCCAGAGCTGCGACATTGTTGCCTTCAACAAGATTTGAGTGTTTTAATGTATGCTTCTTTTACTGTTTTCTTCGCCCTTGTGCTTCCTGGTTTTGCTCTCTATTTTTTGTTACTGGTTAGAGGATAGTATAAGATAAAACTTTTAATTCTACATCATTAATATCAAGTTTTAAGTTAATTTCTCGAGCTCATAGTCTCATACCTTCTCTACTCGTATTTAAACGAGTAATATTTTCGTCCTTAAAATATTATAGACCGAAAAAAAAAAAAAATCAAGAGCGGTAAAGTATTGAATTTTATCATTAAGGATTGACGAGTCAAAGCACTTTTTTTTTTTTTTTTTTTAAGTTAAAACAATGACGATCCAGTAGCAATTTTCTTTAAACGGTATCAATTTGTTGAAAAGCCCACCATAAATATTCCAAACATCTCTGATTCGTTTCAAAGTTTGAATGTCAATACATATAATTATATTTAGGGAAAATTACGGCAAATATACCCAACCTTTGGTCAAATTTCCTCCCGTGTACCCAACCTTTAAAATTGGCGGCAAAAGTACCCAACCAGCGTTGACTGTGACTTTGGCTAAAAAACGTTAACTTTTGCCGTTAGCATAGTACACGTGTACATGCCACATAAGCCACCCGAAATTTATTACTATCATTTTTAACTGAATTAATGGTTAAACTAACTGAATTAATCTATCTATCAGATTAATCAATAAATTAATCAGCAAATAATCTACCAAAACACACATGAACTAATCAAATTTCATACATATTAAACAACATTGAAAAAATATGTCATAGCAACGGACACGTGTACTATGCTAACGGCAAAAGTTAACGTTTTTTAGCCAAAGACACAGTCAACGCTGGTTGGGTACTTTTGCCGCCAATTTTAAAGGTTGGGTACACGGGAGGAAGTTTGACCAAAGGTTGGGTATATTTGCCATAATTATCCCTTATATTTATATATTACATCATGTCACTTTTATAGTTTAAGCAAGATATTACGACACAATTTTCTGTATTAAGATACGTGGCAAAAACACATAGGGCATTGTTAGTTTTTATAATGGTCGTAAAGTCGTACAAGTTTACAAAAATGAATTTAACTCATTTATCTACAGCATGAATGGAATCAAATTTCAGTGACAGATTAAATTGATTATTATTACCAAAGTTTAAGTTTCTGCTAAATATTTTTCCTAGCTTTCATTTTCAGTTGATATCTCTGTACGTCATGGCTACTATTTTCTACTGCAAAAAAATAAATAATAAAATAAAATAATAATATATAAATAAGAGAAGATGAACTTTCCACTCAAAAAGAAGAGATCAACTTGACAAAAGAGAAAATTTTATTTAGTTATTTTAAGTTTGTTGAGCCTTGAGATGATAGTTAAAAAATTAAAAATAACAACTTATAAATACATCGGACAAAAATACCCCTCAAATAAATCCGAAACTGATTGTCTTCCCTTCTCTTCACAAGTGTTCTTTTCTTCCTCTGTTTATCAACTCGAAAACGCTCAACACTCACGCGACTCTCGATGTATGGAGAAGACACCGGCGCAGCGGCGGCGCTCAATGAACAAAGATAAAGTTTACAGTCGTTGATTGCCAACCAATCTTCTTAGCCCTATACGTGTACCGTAAACAACGTCCAATAACGTTGTCGTAAGGGCATCTCCAACCTTTGCACTATATTTGGTGTTGAAATTACACCAAATTTGGTGTAATTTTAGCACCAAATTTATTTCATCTCCAACCACAACACCAAATTTCACACTAAAAAGAATATTCTCTATTATTATATTATTAAATCAAAGATTCTTTTTATTATTCAATAATTTTGATAAATCTTTATTATATAGTTAATATTAATATTAATATTACATAATTAATTAATAATTAATTAACACATAATTAAATAATAATATTAATTTTAATAATAATACAAAATTGAAAACAAATTCAAAATCAAATAAAATTACATTACTCGGAAAACATATTACATTAAAATAACGAAAAAAACAAACAAGATAAATTACATTGTACTAACTCTCTGAATTACCAAATTCACTCCACAAGTGTTCAATTAGTGCATTTCGGAGATCAAAATGAGCTTCTCTATCCTTGATTTGTCTGTGTCAAGCTAAAAATTCTTGAAATCTAGCATCCTCACTACCCATCATCTCAACTCCTGCAGGTGGGACTTCGGCTCGCTCTTGAATCATTGCATTGACATCACGTTCATCCTCTATGACCATGTTATGCATAATGATACAAGCTGTCATTATATCATGTAACACTCTCTTACTCCAGGAGAGTGGAATCTGAGTATCACAAATCCGAGATTTTCAATCATCGACCACGACCAAGAAGATCTTTACAGACTCGAATGTCGATAATTCTTTCCGCAGTTTCCAAGCTAAGGGGATGTGTTAACCAAATTGAAAATAAGAATCCTAGCGGTGCTTCTGAGCAAGACATTGTAAGTATATTATGTGTGTATATATGTATATTTTTACTCTTTCTTTTGTATGCTTATTTTATGAACTAACATAATCAAATATTTCTCTTGTAAATATTTTCTCAGTTAAACCAAGCGAAGACGTTATTAGCACAAGATGTCAAATACAAAAGAGGATTCAAATTCGACCACGTGTGGCCTATCCTTAAAGGTATTGAGAAATTTTCAAATAAAAACACTAACACACCCAGTACATTCCAAAACGAAGGTCGTAATTTTACGTCATCTCCATCAAATTCAATTGATCTCGAGTCATCGACATCCCCTGGCATGAATTCAAATTATCAAAATATGAATGATGAAGAAGCCATTTTTAATTTATCTCCAAGACCTATGGGTGTGAAAAAAGCAAAAAGAAAACAACACTCCGAGGAACAATTTAAAAAAATGATGGAGCAAAATGATAAACTCATCAAATCTATTACTAAAGGCACTTCTGAAAGAAACGAAATTCAAAGGCAGAAGGTCGAGGTGGCAAAAATGAAACAGGAGAATAAAATAATATTCGCAGATTTGAATTCTATTACTGATCCAGCGGCTCGTGCCTATATTGAAAAAGAAAAAGAAAGAATTTTTAGCAAAAGAGCACAAACAAACCAATATGGAGAACAAGGAGAAGGTTCTCACCAATATGGATCTCAGTATCACGCATCTCGTAATCAAGGAGATCAAGCCCAAGGAATACAAGCTCAAGAGAATCAAAGATCACCAAATGACCCCAACGAATTCACCCAGTATTATGATTATCTTGGCGGAAATGGAAATAATTTTCCCGGCTATTAGATTATTATTTAAGTTTATCTTATGTCTTTATGAACTATCGTGTTGCATTTAGTTTTTATGTTAATTTTGTTTGGTTTTAATTTTGTAATTTATGTTGTTAATGTTTTAATTGAACTTTATTATGTATTATTTGTGTATTAATTTTGATGTCTTCTACAAAGTAATATTTTATATTAATTAAAATTAAAAAATAATTATAATTATTTTTAAATAAAAATAAATTAATCACACTATAAATTATAAATACAAATCATATAAATCACCTTTTTAAGTAATAATACATATCATATTCAATTTAATACTATTAACTAACTTATTTTGATACAATATTTTAGTAAAACTAAAAAAAAAACATATAGCGTGTGTGAATAGTGTCCCACTAAATACAGTGGGACACTGTTTGCAAAATCACCATCGCACTATAATAGCGCAGGATTTGCCTCATCCTTGGAGGTGGAATTGTAGTCAACCAACGCCAAATTTGATGATATAGTGCATCGTTGGAGATGCTCTAACAGAGACACTCGCTTGTCCGCACAATTTGAAATAATTTAAGTACTTTTACCACCATTGGCCCTAAAACAAATCATCTGACTGATGGGCTTAATGGGCCGGGTCTTATATCTGTAGGCCCAATAAGATAAGTCGTCTCCAGAATTTACCATTTATCCGAGCGCTAGTCTCAGACTCAGAAAGAGTCAAGTCTCTCTCTCTCTCTCTCTCTCTTCCTTCAATTCATACCAATCCTTATCACAATTTACACGCAATTTACTGGAAACCCACTTCGCTGATCTGCCATGGCTTGATTATGGTCCTTTCCTCTCTCTCTCTCTCTCATTGGATTTTTCGACGTTGCGTGATTGAATTTCCTGTTGATTGCTACATCTGGATTTGTTGTGTTCTTGCCTAGTTTGACTAATCAGCTTTCCATGGTTTTCATCTGAATCGCTTCGCTTTGTTACCAGATTCGTCTGTCGGTGCGATCTCGTGCGAGTTAATCTGGTTTTCTTCTTCTGGGCTCGTCGGATTTCTGCTGTTCGGTTGATTTGGTATTGAACTGTTTGTTTCCGAGTTGTTTGAATTGTGATTTGAATCGATTAGATTCAAGATTGGTATAATTGTATTTGATTGTTTGTTCATGAGCGTTGATCTGAGAAGATACTAGTAGGATTTTCCTTTCGATTAAGAACAACGAAACTTTGATCATTCGTTGAACTGAAATTAATGACGATTTCTTTGTTTCTCGGCAGATAGACTGTTTGTGGGGGTAAATCTTTCGGTTTAACGATGTCTGCCAACGGAGACACGCACTTGTGCCACCAATGCTTCAACACGTTCCGGCTCCGACATAGCGGCGTGGATTTTCTCTGCCCGTACTGCGACGGAGGCTTCGTGGAAGAGCTTAACGACACGAACAGCGTAGCTCCACGAGATCCCGTGTGGGATTCAGAACCTTCTTATCAAGTGCCCGATGTTCTAGAGCTGATGCTAGCTCTCATGGGGCGAAACGGTTCCGATCGGAGGTTCATAGACGCTTTCCGACACAGATTGGGAAGCCGGAATCCGAGCTACGATGTCAGAGGAAGGTCCGGACCCGAACAGAGCTGGGATGTTTCTGGTTCCGCACCTGTTTTGATCTTCCACGGTCCAATGCCCGGTTTTCAGGCACGGAGAAGGTTAGGTCACGGTGACGTCTTCACTGGTCCGGGACTGGAAGAGCTCATTGAACAGCTCTCCATGAACGAACAGCGTGGGCCGCCGCCGGCATGTCGTTCCTCCATCGAAGCGATGCCCACTATCAAGATAACTAGGGTTCATCTTCGGACCGACACGCACTGCCCAGTCTGTCAGGAGAAGTTCGAGCTCGGATCGGATGCGAAAGAGATGCCTTGTAATCATATCTATCACGCTGATTGTATCATTCCTTGGTTGATTCGGCATAACTCCTGCCCCGTTTGCCGGGTTGAACTTCCGCCTCCGGGAAGTAGTGGTGCTCGAAGCCGGGTCGGAGTTAGCAGCGTATCCGGTGGCAGTGATGACGTGGAAGGTGGTAGCTCTGGGGTGCCGGGTCGTCCGAGCGGTGGGAGGAGAAATCCGTTATCGTTTTTGTGGCCTTTCCGGTCGTCCAGTCAGGACAACGCTCGCCGGAATTCCGAAACCAGGGCCAATAACGAGGTGGGGTACTCCGGTTGGCCATTTGATTAGCGACGCTCAGTTTATTTCCTTTTTCGCACCCCGTTTGGGAAGCCAAATAAAAGTGGTCGGGTCGGGTCAGTTCGGTGTATAAATTATTTTGAAGTTATTGTAATATAATATATATATATATATATGTGTAAAAAATGTATCTGCAATGTCAAGAAAAGTTTGATTGGCTTAATGTGAATGTTGAATTTGTGCTTTTGATTAATCAAGAAAACAACATCTTAATCTTAGAAGTATCCACGTGAATACAAAGTTTTACACGTTAATCACAAGATTCTTCATTTTATATAATTTGTTGAAGTAATTAGCGTGATACTGTTCTAATTAAACATTTTTTGTTTAATAGTTATTTTCCTTGAGAACGAGAAATCATCATAATAATCGCGAGTCCATTTTATGGTGCATGTTATCTAATCCTATATATAATTGAGGAATATTAACGGCAATAATATATAATCTTTTCAGATTTGATCCAAAAGTGTTTCTTTAGATAGCAACAACTATTTAAATTTAAAAATTGGCTATCTAATCTTTAGAAGATAAAAGTTTGGAAATATGGCCGTCTAAATTTATTAGAATTAGGAATCAAGCTTGTTTGGCCTTGTGGTAAATCCACTACAATAAGACTCTTCATGAGGTCTTGGGTTCAATCCCTTGAGACGCAAAAATTGCGTAATATATGTAATATTGGCCGATAGTGTCTGCGGCCAATAGTGCCGGTTGTTCTTATCGTGACAAATATCTTGTAATGTGAGTACATGTAATCTTGGCCAATACTGCCACCAAATTAAAAAAAAAATAAAAAATTATAAGAATTGGGTATTATAAGCCGCTAAAATTCCTATAGTTAAATTCGGAAATATAGTAATATACCTCATTAAAACAAGAAAGATTGGAGTTAAAGAAAATACAAATTGGACGCATTCAATTTGTAAATCTCGGACATTTTAACATTGTTTCATAAAAAAAAAAATATTGCCTTCGAATTCTTTACTATTTTAAAAAAATTAAACCAATTAAAAAAATATTATAAGAATTGGGTATTATAAGCCGCTAAAATTTCTATAGTTAAATTCGGAAATATAGTAATATACCTCATTAAAACAAGAAAGATTGGAGTTAAAGAAAATACAAATTGGACGCATTCAATTTGTAAATCTCGGACATTTTAACGTTGTTTCATCAAAAAAATTATATTGCCTTCGAATTCTTTACTATTTTAAAAATTAAAAAAAAAATTAGAGATGTCCTCACTGACACAAAAGCAATTGCGTGTAATCGTGTTCAAACATATTGTAATTGTACTATCCGAAGTCATAGAATAGCAATATACTTGAACACACGATTACACTTCACGAAATTGCTAAGACCTCCTTAAGAATCACATAAAAAAACTTTGAATATACAGAGTTATAAGAATGTGAAGAAATAATATATATGTATAGGGTTTTCGTTAAATATTTTAGGAAGAATATCGCTTTCGAATCATAAATTTAGGGATATATTAAATAAATTTATTCATTCGTGTTGTAGTTATCATTTCTTAAATTTCTGATAATTAGTTAATAATTTTTTAAAAAATTAAGTTCATTACTTTGTAAAGAATTAATGAGTGAATTACTTAAATGTTTTGTTAATTCATTTTCGTAATCTTAAAGTATTAAAAAAATAAGTCCTCAAATTTTGGGTGAAGTATTAAAGTTAAGGGTAAATGAGCCAAATGCCCATTTGTGACTCAAGGTTTCGAAAAAATGCCCATTTCTATTTATGGTAATCCAAACAACCCATTAATTAAAATATAGACCAATATACCCTTTTAATTAATTAATTAATATTTAAATTATGTTTAAAATTAATTAATAATTCGAATTAAATAATAAAATCAAAATAATTTTTTTCCTTAAATGTAGCTAAATAGAATAACTGATTAATCTTAATCATTTCTTAATTATTTTTGAATTTTTTCTCTGTATTAATAAGTATGCTAACGAATATCAAACTGTATATATAAACCAATATCAAATTGTAAATTTATTTACCAAAATTGTCTATGTATATACCATTACTTAATGCGGGGAGTGCTTGTGCAAATCGTAAATATCAACACGAATATAGTATATGTATATAGTATATACAAATATAAAACTGTAAATTTAATCACCAAAATTGTATATGTATATAGCAATACTTAATACGGGGACATTTTGTACAAATCGTAAATATCAATATGAATTTAGTATATGTGTATACCATTATCAAACTGTAAATTTAATTACCAAAATTGTATATGTATATACCAAATCTTAATACGGGGTCTGCTTGTGTGAATCATAAATATCAACATGAATTTGGTATATGTATATACCAATATCAAACTGTAAATATATTTACGAAATTTTATTAACGTACGATGGAGCGCTCGGCAACGACATCGCCATAGTCAGAGCGGGACATCATGGTGTCGGCTCCGGCGAGCTGGTCGGCGGTGTGGACGCCGTTGAGGAGCGCGAGCTGGAGCTTGTGAACGACATTCTTGACGGAGATCGGAGGTAGTTTTGGGTCGCGACTCTTGTCGGTTGTTGTCGTCCAACCTCCTCGGCCGCCGCGCCCACAGTCGTCGTGCCCACGGTCGCCGCACTCTCCGCCCGAATCCGGCGATGGTGAGAGAGAGAGAGAGTGAGGATACAATATCAGTGAGAAGGAGAGAGATAGAGGGAGAGATTTAAAATCAGATAAATATGGGAGGGAATAATTCCACCTTAATTTTAGGAAAATCAAATTTCAAAATTAACCTAAATAATTAATAATTAATTAACGAAATTAAAAAAAATATAATTAATATCAAGGTTATAATGGTCCAAAATTTATTAAAAATAGGCATAAATGAATTTATTGAAACTATGAGTATTTCTCTTAAACCTTGAATGGATTTTGGGCATTTCATGGATTTTTCTTAAAGTTAATGTACGTAATGTTTATAATAAAGTATTAAAGTGAATTATCTGGTTTATAAACTGACATATTATAAATTTTTCTCATTGAAATGGAGAAAATCCATGGTAACATCGAATTTTTTAAAATTTTAATTAGAAATAGGGATTGTAATTATTATTTTTTTTATATAGGTCAAAGTATTGAAATAATTTATACCCATTTTTTATTTTATTTTTTTGTCACCTTACAAACGAAAATTTGAGTTTCAATAAAATTGTAATTTGAATGGATCAACTAGCTCTTAGTATATATAATTTTGAATATTTTTAGTTGCGTTGAGTGTTTTTTATCTTAGTCGTCATATTTTCATTTTTTCTCAAAAAAAAATTATTTTAAATATTAATAAAACCCCGTAACTCTTATATAAACACTCTATGCTAAAAGTCGAATTATAATTCTATAAATACAAGACAAATATTTAGATAACAGTTCTTTTATTATTTTTTGAAATATTCACCTTGAGCATAATCATATTACCAGATTTTATATATAAAAAAAAGTTAATGATGGTGAAAATATCCTGGTCAAAGAATCCTTCGTGTACCCAAAGTCTAAAAGTGGTACAAAAGTATCCAAAGTCACATTTAGGGCGTTGACTACTCCATTTTCGTAGCGCAGTTAACTTACCCGTTAACTTTGGCCAAGTGGACAAACGTGGGATGCTGACATAATAATTTTTCGCCGCGTGGACAAGCCTGACATCAGCCTCGTTTATCACAAAACAACAAATTAAACCCCTAATTGGGCTCCTCCACGTGGCAAAAAATTGTCATGTCAGCAACTCACGTTTGTCCACGTGACCAGAGTTAACGGGTAAGTTAATTGCGTAACGAGAATGGAGTAATCAACGCCTCAAATGTGACGTTGGGTACTTTTGCCACCACTTTTAAATTTTGGATACACGAATGGTTCTTTGATCAATCTTTGGGTATTTTTGCCGTCATTAACCAAAAAAATAAATAAGTTTGATTTAATTCCCTTAAAAATAATACCCTAAACCCTAAAAGTCTGATCTAGTATAAAACCGCCTCTCTCACTCTGAAAACCCTACCCGAGCCAAGCTTTTCTTCTCCTTTCGATGGCTTCTTGTTTGGGATGAGAGAGACTGAAGCCGTTCAGATTCGCCTTCTGGGTTTTCTCGTTGAGCCTCTCTCTGGTTCGAGAGCTTCACGATCGCAATTTCAGTTTTCTTGGCCGAGAGATATGTTCTTTCAGAGTCGCCATGGCGGTTTCTTCGAAAGGCTCGCTGGGATTTTCCGATCCCTTTTGGGAGGTATGAACATATCCAGGGGCGGACCCAGGCATGTTTGGGGGTGGCTAATGTCACCCCCGGCTCGTCCGGCAAAAAAAAAAGTTGGTATTTTAACCTGTAATTAAATTATTACTATGTATTTATTCTATTTATGTTCTACACGTGAAGCAAGTTGTCTTTGGTCCAAGGGATCAAGGAAAGAGACAAAGCTCGCTCCCACACTCTAGCCCAGAGATCGAGCCCATCTATCCTTATTTTGAAGCATAATTTTTCCTTCTTAAATTCAACCCATTTTTTTTTCCACCTCTTATCTATCTTGTATATAATCTAGACTCCCTCACTTTTGTACCAGTTATTTTTCTTTTATTTTTTAAAATTTACAGACTATTTAATTTGATAGATATTAATAAAAAAATATTTTATGAAATAAATATTAATAAAAAAATACTTAATTTAAAAGTTATAATAATATAGTATCTTTGCTCACCACTTAATAAAAAAATACTACTGAATTTAAGAGTTGTAATAAAAATAACTTTTTGTTCGCTACCTCGTAAAAATACTATAATATATATTTTTTTTTTTTTTGTGGTTCGTCACCCCTGACTTGGAATCCTGGGTCCGCCCCTGAACTTATCTACTCGTAGAGAGGTCGAAGATGATATTGAAGGCTTTTTGAGTTCGTTTCTTAGGATTCTTCGAATGCGTTTCACTCGGATAGCGAGTCAGATTATTATGATATCAGAGAATCACTCTGTTGTCGTTTCCATGGACAAGAATTTGGGTACGCTTGAATCAAAACATGTCAAGTATACCCTTAACATTTGGTGAAGAAGCTATGCGTTTATTCGATGAAATGATAAGCCGAATACGTTTATTTGATGGAATGATAAGCTGAAGGCGTCGTTTTGTCATAACTTACTTCACGCTTTGCTTCGTTAGAATATTCTACATGACTAGAGAAGTGTTTAATAAGATGATTAACGATGATCGCCCCGTCAAAAACCGGCTTCCTCTGTGCCTGCAGCCGTTACGCCCTCCTCATCAAGTTCCAAGTGAAGAAAAAGGCCAAATATGAATGGGAGTTACCACAAGGGGATCTGGTTAGAACTTGTCGATCTGTGTACTAAGTTTCTATCCGCATGCGATATAGAAACTATGACCGGTCCCTTGGTTTTAAGGTATGTGTTGATTTTAGAGAATTTTCTGAATTTTCATAGATGTTCATGATACGTATTTACCAGGGATCTTATAACAAACATAAAAGAAAGATTAACAACTACTAACACACTATCAAGTATTTACAACTAACCATTACCTGAGTAATTCATAGAGTAACACGTTTCAACAGTACGTTTTTTACGTTTGATATTACCGTGTCCTCTTAATAATATTATATCGTCCTCTTATTGAGATTATAACTTCATATTATTGACTTTCAGATCTCGAAACATGGTTCCAACAACGTTCAGCTTGAACAAGATACATGTCATGCTCAAATAGAACGCTTTAGACAATACAATAATATGACTGTTGGGAGAAAGCGCAACGCAACGGAATCTCAATATCTCCCAATAGCCGCTGAAATATGAAGGCGATAATAATCGAAACACAACCACGAACACGAGACAATTTTAGCGTGGAAAAACCCCCAAAACGGAGTAAAAAACCACGGGACCCGTAGGCCGCTTAAAATCCACTATAATCAAGAGTGAGGTACAAACGAAGTCTTCTCTAGATAAAACTAGAGGCATACATCATCATCATCAAGATCGAACACCAATCTCGGATTACAACAAACAAGCAAGAGAAGAATTTGTGAAAAACGTTCTCACAATACAGCCTCTGGTTTCCACACTTCAGACCGACCTAGAAAGCTCCAAACCACATCTCCACCGTTCAGAACATACCTCTATGTCTTAGGAACATTCTGTCCAAAAATCACGACGATCCAACGGTGAACGAATGCGCAATGATGATTTTCCTGAGGGTCGACGAAACTGTGCGGGAACCGCGAATTTGCTCTCTTTCTCTTTTTCTTGTTTTCTCTCTCTTCTTCACTCTTGCTTTTTTTTCATCTCATCTAAGTCATTTATGACCTAGGCTTCATGGGCCGGGTACATGGATCAATGGGTCAAAAATAACCCACATTGTTGGGCCTCCAAATAGGAGGGATACCCAACAATGACAAGTATCGAACACAGATTACTGTTTTTGAGGAAAAAGTGGGTTACCTTATGCAGGAACGAGACAAAAGTGTAAGCCTAATATAGGAGCAAGGTGCGGATCATGAGGAAGACGTCTTCCTTTGAAGACTCCTGTGTCGGGACAGAACTGCTTCGTTGCCGTTGGCGTCGAGCCTTCACCAGAACCACTTGGTGTAGAGGTGAAAAAGATAATGAAGATGATTACGACTATAAAGATCACCAATGATTATGCCGGTTCGAGTCGTCTTATGTCTCAGTGAAAGTTCGTCGCGTCGCCTATTGAAGATTAAAATCGACAATTCTTGAGCTCTTTGCTTATTTAGTAGCTTATGGCAAAATAGACTCATCTACAAAATTGTCGGAATATAAAGATTTGTTTTGTTTTAATGTAAATTGTAAAGTGTAGTTTTGTTTGTAATGTTCTATCATAAATGTGATTATTGTAATTATCTATTTTTATGCTTTATTTGTGAGTTAAAGATCTATAAGATAATATTTCTTTGCCTATTATTTGTCATTTTAGAAAGTAGCGAGTTTCTTAAATTTAAATCTCTTTCAATTCTGTAGAAGAAGCAAGTAAAAAATCGAATGAATAGGAAGTCAAATGTACCAATCATAAATAACATGTCGATCAACTCTGACTTAAGCAAGAGGTCATACGTTGATCGAGAGCATGCAAGTTAATCGACCCAACGATCTTCTCATTTTCATAATATCCATTTTTTTATTTATTTTGATTTATATTATTTATTAGTGATTATCTCCTTTTAAGAAAAGGATTTAGTTATTACGGGGGTTTATTCAACCATGACTTTTTTTAGGGAGGTAGATTTTTTTGGGTTTGAATATTTTCTTTATATATGTAATTCGAAGAGGGGAATGAATTAGTTGATAAATGAATAAAAATTAGAACGTGAAAGCTTATCAGAAAATTCTCGTTCTTTAGCATTGCTCGGGCTATATCACTACACCTGCGTATTGAATCACGCCGACCGGTCGCATTGTTTATAACATGTCCAACAATTCTGACTTATGGTGCTTGGGGTAAAAAAATATATTTATATTTGTATCTTTCTTATCAAGATATCATATTATATATTGGTGTTAGTTAGCCTCATTTAAACAATTTCCTTATTATCTTGTCTCAAAGGAATTTCTTCCACTGATTTTTGCACGGAATAAGGGATTATTCTGTAAACAAAAATGACCTCTTCATCAACTTTCTCTCTAGACCCTTTGGTTAGTAAAAAAAAATGGTTCCAATATATTCAATCCTCACATTGTATTCACAATCATTCGATATGTGAATACACAGATGAAAATGGTTATAAGCCCTCAAAAATAAACGTAGGATTGTGAGTTATGAGAAGGCACGGGTAACTCCCGCTCTATGTATATTGACTCACGTTTTTCGGTTGGTTACTCAGGATATTCTCTCTGCTGCATGACTCCTGTAATTGTTATCAATGTCCGGCGACGATGGGACTATGAAGAGCCTGCTCCCATCGATGCTCGACGGCAACACAAGCGACTCCTAAGATTCCAACGATGCCGCGATCTGAGTAGGTTCGGTTTTTGTTTTTGTTTTAATTCGGTTATTTTCGCCTTTATTATTTTGTAGAATGCTTGCAAATTTTGATTTTCTTTTTCTTTTTCCTTCAACTTCTATATTATTTTTTTAACACGTGATAAATTAGATGTCGATGATTACCGTGGAAGCCTTCGTATCCTCAGAAAACATCACCAACGAGAAAATTAAGAAGGTATCATATCTATTTATCTTCAGCAATTCATTATTCTCTCTTCCCTGAACTATCTTTTTCCTCAATATAATATCTATATATATATATATATATATATATATATATATATTCAAACACTGATTTTGTGATATATCAGTTCTCTATGTGTGGTATTTCATTCCTGCACTTCACAAAGTACTATTTTTATGTGTTGTACTGTCTTTAATAATTGTTATTTGGTAGCTATACTAATTTTAAAAACAATGAATCAAAGTATAATCACCGATTTAGATAAATAACTCTCTGCCCTGTATTTTCATTGGCTATGGTTTTGTTTAATGGCTTCACAAAGACTAGCGACATAAGAAATATTTGATCCGTCGTATGGGTGTTCGCCTGTTTGTGTAAGTTTGATGGCTTACACTATATTCAAACATAAAAAGTGTAGAATAAAGATATAGCTTCGTTCTTTACTTATTTTTATCGGTCAAGATTTTTTTTCTTTTTTTCTTTTTGGAGATATCGGTCAAGATTGCAGTAGGCAATAAATATCATTTATCGTTCACTTTGATGATATAATACGAATATTTTTGGCATTGTATGCGTTTTTTGGTGTTGATCGTTGATAAATAAATATTTCAGTTTTTCGCAGTGTTCAAAGAATTTTGAGCCTTTTTTTTTACGATGTTTTTTTACTGCAATGGATTGTTCTGTTTTTTCTATCATGAATAATTTTTCATAAACAAGAGTAAAACTCATTCTCAATACCCAAATTGTACTTGTTCGAAATTTGTGGCATTTGAAAACTCATTAGGCTTAACATGAATAATTGAAAAATCCTTGCTCAATAGCAACAAAATGTAACTCATTAGTCATACTGCAACATAAAACAAAGTAAACATGCTCCATTGCTTCTGACCAGTTAGAGAGAGGACGTGTGGTGTTTGGTGCAAGTGTGTGTACAATTCGCTTTCATTGTCGTTTTCACCCTTCATAGTTGTTAAGGTCAGATTTGGTCAAATCTCTTCTTAACACCACCCTTTGTCGTTTGTGGAATAAACGACATAAAGCGAGAGGAGGATTGCTTGAAGAACCCAAGCCCATGAAAGAATAAAGAAATTAAGGCCCAGCAAGCGAAGCCCATGAGAATTCAGCATCCGATAAAGCCGGCCCAACACCTCGTCGGGAAAAGGGAAGTTCATCGAGGAAAAGCTCTTCGGGAAAGCCTAATCGCGTTAAAAGAGAAACTCATTCGAGATCGCGAGAAAGAAGGGAAGATTGGCTTATTCGGTTGAAGATTTCGTGGGATATCCAACGCAAAATAAGGAAGGTCAACTACGATCATAGCAATTCAGCAGGAAACCCTAGCAAGATTTGAGGAATATTCTAGAAGACTTTCAAACCTATAAATACGAATGTAAACCTAGCATAATGATATTCATTCGATATTCCATTATTCAGTATTCATTATTATCGTGAGTTTGTGAGAATAAATCCCTGAGTCTTCGAGTTTGCTTATTCATAGCATTCTCGATCTCCCAAGGGTTAGAGTGTGTAATCTTCGATTGTCCAAGCTATCAAACGGAAGAAACCGGGTCCTCTCGGAATCATAATAAATCAGAGATATTCGTATTGTCCATAATTATTTAATTATTTCGATTATCTTTGTGACTGCACGGCGGTAAAAAGCGCCCTCTAAAGTTTGGCGCCCACCGAGGGGGCTTTGTTTCTTTCTATCGCACAGCCAGGAAATCGAAGGGAGGAAGGAGAATGTCAGCCGAGGAAGCCAGCTCCGCCCAGAAGCAAACCATGCAGCGGATGCAACAACAGCTGGCCGAAGCCATCGCAAAGATGACAGAGGTCACCAGCAAAGCCGAGGAGTCCGCCCGAAGGATAGAGGAGCAGGCCGCGGAGAACAGACGCCTCGCAAGCCTCCTAGAGCGCGCGGAGAGACCGCGCCCGACGAACCAGATAGCAGAATCGGCCGCACGAGGGGCCGGGGGGAGCGCCAGTAGAGACACGGTGACGACGGACGCACCGGTAGGCATGTCAACCCCATCGCTCATCAGGAACCTCTTCGACACGGACGCAGCCCAGCCAACCACGGCGAATCGAGTGGAGGACACGCCGGGGAACACACAGGGCAATGCGACGACGGACGTGGCGGCAAGAGTGGCCGAAGAGGTGGCCAAGGCGATGGCCTTAATGTCAGCAAAGATGGAGGCCAAGCTCGGACAAGTCGCATCGCAGGTGCACCAGGCGACGAGTTCGGCGCCGGAAATCGACAGGATGGTGCGGGAAGCCAGAATCACCCCGTTCACGACGAGGATTCGGGGGATAGAGCTGGAGGAATTGCCGAAGATCAGACTCACGCTATACAAAGGGGATACGGATCCCCATACCCACGTGAAGTCATTCCGAATCGCGACGGACCACATCGGGGGCGAGGAGGTCCGGAAGGAAGCCGTTCTGTGCAGACTTTTCATCGCGAGTTTGCAGGGCCGTGCCAGCGACTGGTTCGCGAGATTAACGCCGGGCTCCATCAACACCTCCGACGAGCTGGTCGCCCTCTTCCTAAAACACTTCTCCATCTACGTACAGACGGAGCTGACGGTGTCCAACCTCTTCGATGTCAAGCAAAGGAAGAACGAACCTCTTCGGCAATACATAGAGAAGTTCAAGAACGTCATGTTCCGAATCCCGAAGATCGAGGACGTCGTCTCGGTCCAAGCTCTGAAGCATGGCTTGTACTACCAATCTCCGTTCAACGACGAACTGTGCGTCTCGCTGCCAAGCTCGATAGAAGACGCGCTCCACAAAGCAACAATCTACATGGACATGGAGGAAAATAAGGCGATCAAGAAAAGGCTAGAAGAGGAAGCTGAAGGCCGAACCAGGCCAAAAAGGAAGAAAGCTAGAGACGGACGAGAGGGATCGTCGTCCAGAACAAGGAGAGAAGGGGAACGACGAGATCGGAGAAACAGAGACGGGGCCGACGAGCGAAGGATCAGGGAAAACCCTGGACACGGAGTCTACCAGGTGGACGGAAAGAAAGAGGCGCTCGGCAACCGCGAAGGCAATCGGCAGGAGGAACTCCCACAAGGAAACTCACAAACACAGTACTTCCCGAGCAACCAGGGAAGCTTTCCGGAGAATCGAGGAGGTTACTCTGGCAACCGAGGAGGCTATTCTGGAGGCCGAGGAGGATTTTCGGGCGGCCGAGGAGGTCATTCCGGCGGCCGAGGCAGCTACGAGAGAAAGCCTTGGCCGAGAGACATGAGCAAGTACTGCTCTTTCCACGAATACCACGGTCATGCAACCGACGAGTGCGCCACTCTGAAGAAGGTGATCCAAATGAGGATCGAGCAGGGGGAATTCCAAGACGTCTCCCAAAAGCCCACTCAGCTAGGGGTGTGCAAAAAAAACCCAACCCAACAATTTAACCCAACCCAATTGAACCCAACCCCAATCAAACCCAACCCAATTAACCCAATAGTTATCGGGTTGGGTTGGGTTCAACCCGAATAAATAGTCGGGTTGGGGTTGGGCTAAATGCATTGGGTTGGGCCGGCCCAATTGACCCAATCAAGATTTTTTTTCAAATAATTAATTAATTTTGTAAAATATATTTTTGTAGTTTAAACGTTAAATAAGTAAAAGCAAACAACAAATAAATAAAAAAAATGTATTTCTAGAGTCTTATTTTTATTTTTAGTCATTATTTAATGTCTATGACCATGTTTCTAGTATACGATTACGATCACATTTCTAGTTTAGTTTACGATATGTTCCGTACTTGTGTTATTTAATGTTTAAGACTATAATAACGTTAAATTTTTGAATTTGGTGTTTACAGACAATAATATGAAATTTCTATTTATTGATCGACGGTTTAAATTTAAGTGTTATTCGGTAAAATATTTATATATATTTTTTAAAGTT
Organism: Parietaria judaica; assembly: GCA_954871525.1. Taxonomy (NCBI): domain Eukaryota; kingdom Viridiplantae; phylum Streptophyta; class Magnoliopsida; order Rosales; family Urticaceae; genus Parietaria; species Parietaria judaica. Next base: position 25,175,374 of record OX940860.1, on the reverse strand, counting down.
TAGTTCAGGCCAATGACCCAACCCAACCCAACCCAACCCAACCCAACCCAGACTTTTTCGGGTTGGGTTGGATTGGGTCTTCAAAAATTTTGGGTCGGATTGGGTTATTTTTTCCAAACCCAATATGATCGGGTCGGGTTCATGTTATACCTCGGGTCGACCCAATCCAACCCATGCACACCCCTACACTCAGCCATGGAACAACAACAACCGATCGTGGCCAAACAAGCAGGAGGCGCCAGCACAGCGCGTGGGAGGAAACCAGGAGGCCCCAAAAAGAAGCCTCACGATCGAGGAAGCATCGGGGGAACGCCCGAACGATGGGAGACCAGCCGCAAGACCAAGGATCGACCTGATCATGGGAGGATCTCGCCTCTGCGAAGATTCCATCAACAGCATCAAAGCCTACCAACGCAGAGGGAAGGAGTCCGCTCAGGAAGACGCGCGGATGACCGGTCCGAAGACGACGATAGAGTTCGTCGACGAAGAAGTATGCGCAGACGAGCATGACGATGCCCTAGTTTTAGAGCTCAACATAGGAGGATGCGACGTTGCTCGCGTCCTCGTCGACAATGGAAGCTCGGTCGACGTCATTACTTACGACTGTTTGACACGAATGGAGATAGAAGATTTGGCCATCGGAGGCCGTCCGCGCAAGGTGTCTGGCTTCAACGGAGACGTAGCTATCTCGCTGGGAACGGTGAGCCTCCCCGTCTACGCCGGAACCGTCCATCGGATGACCGAATTCATGGTGTTGGACGTGCGATCGCACTTCAACGTAATCCTCAGGAGACCATGGATTCATTCGATGAAGGCCGTCCCGTCCACGTATCACCGATGCATCAAATTCCCCGGACGGGTAGAAGGAACCATCGATGAAGTCCGAGGAAGCGGCGAAGCCTATCGCATCTGCTACATGATGCACTACCGAGCAATGAGCGCGCCCAAGGACGTCGAGAAGGCTGAATGCAGCGGCAGCAAGCCAGCCGCTCAATAGCAATTAGCCGCGTCTGCTCCGCCTCCACCATCGACGATCAGGAGGAAGCGACGCAGGAAAAAGGGAAAAGGAGGACCCCCGGGCATCCCCAAGATCCTCAACGCGGAAGATGTGGACGACTAAATTGCCGAAGAAAGACTAGGAGGCCCGCAGCTCGAAGAGATAGAGCAGGTCTGCATTGATGATTCCGATCCAACCAGAACCGTCGGTATAGGCGCAGGACTCGAGCCAGAGATCAAAGCTCAGCTGGTCGAATTCCTGAAGAAGAACCGGAGAAGTTTCGCGTGGTCTCACGAAGACATGCCGGGAATCGATCCGACGATGGTCACCCACCGGCTTAACACGGACCCCGGGCACAAGCCCGTCATACAGAAGCGAAGAAAGATGGCCTCCGACCGGAACAAGATCATCAACGACGAAGTAGACAAGCTGCTCGCTATGGGGACCATCAGGGAGGTAAAATATCCCCAGTGGTTAGCCAATACCGTCGTGGTTAAAAAGAAGAATGGCAAGTGGAGAGTATGCGTCGACTTCACGGATCTCAACAAAGCGTGCCCGAAGGACAGCTTCCCGATGCCGAACATCGATCGCCTTGTCGAAGCCACTTACGGGTACGAGCTCTTAAGCTTCATGGATGCCTATTCAGGCTACCACCAGATCCGAATGCATCCAGACGATGAAGAAAAGACAGCCTTCGTCAGTGAAAGAGGAACCTACTGCTATAAGGTTATGCCCTTCGGTCTGAAAAATGCCGGGGCAACCTACCAGAGGCTAATGACGAAGATGTTCCACGAACAGATCGGGAAGAGCATGGAGGTATATATCGACGACATGGTCGTCAAATCTCTAAAAGCGGCAATGCACGTGGAGCACTTAGAGGAATGCTTCGGCGTCCTCAACAAGCACCAGATGAAGCTGAACCCCACTAAGTGCACCTTCGGCGTCTCATCCGGGAAATTCTTAGGTCAGATGGTCACGCGACGAGGAATCGAAGCAAACCCCGAACAGGTCAAAGCCATTCAGAGCATGCCATCGCCAAGAAACCGGCGAGAGGTTCAGAAGCTGACAGGAAGGATCAACGCGCTAAGGCGGTTCATTTCACGACAAGCGGACCGAACTCTTCTATTTTACGAGTTGTTGAGGAAAAACAAGAAGTTCGAATGGACCGACAAGTGCGAAGAGGCTTTCCAAGCGCTGAAGGTTTACCTATCGTCGCCGCCCGTTATGACAAAGCCGGAACCTGGAGAGCCGCTCTACCTGTACATCGCTGTGTCCGATCAAGCAATAAGCCAAGTGCTAGTTCGAGAGGAGAAAAGGGAGCAAAAGCCAGTCTCGTATATCAGCAGAAAGCTCCTCGACGCCGAAACGAGGTATCCCACCATCGAGAAGCTAGCATTAGCCGTATACGACGCATCGGAGAGACTACGTTTCCATTTCCAAGCCCATACGATCATCGTCATGACAGATAGGACGATTCGCTCCATCATTCAAAGCCCGAACCAATCCGGCAGGATCACGAAGTGGAACATAAAGCTAGGAGCGTATGACATCAAATATCAATTGCGGACAAGCTTGAAGTCGCAAGTACTGGCCGATTTCCTCATCGAGCTGCCCAGGGAACCCGTGGAACTGAGCGATGAAGCCGGCACTTGGAAACTCTGCGTCGACGGATCGGCGACTTCGATGGGATCAGGAATCGGGATCCGGCTCATCTCCCCGATGAGAGAAGTGATCGAGAAAGCATGCCGCCTCGCCTATCGTTCTACCAACAACGAGGCGGAATATGAGGCGCTCATCGTCGGGATGCAATCAGCCACGGCCATCGGAGTAAAGAGTTTGAACGCCTTTTCGGATTCTCAGCTAGTCGTAAAGCAAGTCAGCGGAGAGTACGAAACGAACGACGAAAGAATGGAAGCCTACGCTGGGATTGTCAGGTCTCTCGAGAAGAAGTTTGATTTCTTCACTTTAACACAAGTGTCCAGAGGAGACAACAACCACGCGGACGCCTTGGCGAGCCTGGGGTCGACCACCCAGGTAGGAGAGCTCCGATCGATTACGGTAGAAACGCTTCAGACGCCTAGCATCAAGAGAAGCGAAGGGCCCAATAAGAAGAAGCTAAAAGTGAGCGAGGAAGGACAAACCAACGAGGAGGGCAGCACTCGTGACACCGACGACGTCCAGAAGGAAAACAACGAAGAAACTCATCTCATAGAAGAAGAAGAGAGCGAGGACGAAGAGCCAAGAATAGTAGAAGAGACCGAAGACGAAGATTGGCGGACCCCCATCCGAGCATACCTGGTCGAAGGAAAGTTACCCGAAGATCGACAAGAGGCGCGGAAAATAAAGACTAAAAGCTCCCGGTACACGATCATAGACCGTAGGCTTTACTTCAAAAGCCTCGTAGGCCCCTACTTACGCTGTCTAGGCAAAAAAGAGGCGAACTATGTCATGGAAGAAATCCACAGCGGAGAGTGCGGTAACCATTTAGGCGGACGCAACCTATTGAGGAAAGCCAAGCTACAAGGTTTCTTCTGGGAAACAATGCGAGCGGATTGCACCAACCACGCCAGGAAGTGCGAGAAATGCCAGCGACACGCCCCAGCAATCAACTGCCCGGCCGAAGAGCTATCGGTAGTATCAGTGCCCTACCCCTTCATGAAGTGGTCCATGGACATCGTCGGTCCTATGCCAATCGGAGCAAGACAGAAGAGGTTCATGCTGGTGGTCACGGACTTCTTCACAAAATGGACCGAAGCCGAAGCCTACGCCAATATCAAGGACTCCGATGTCGAGAGTTACGTTTGGAAGAACGTAATCACCCGCTTCGGACTCCCCAGGGAGATAATCGCAGACAACGAGTCACAATTCATCTCGAGGAAGTTCAGAGATTTCTGCGCACGCTGGAAGATAAAGCTAAACACTTCAACGCCAAGATATCCCCAGGGGAACGGGAACGCCGAAGCAATCAACCGAACGATCACCGACAGCCTCAAGAAGCGGCTCGACAAGAAGAAAGGGCTATGGGCAGATGAACTCCCGGGGGTACTTTGGGCTTATCGGAAAACGCCACACTCAGCCACCGGAGAAACTCCTTTTGCTCTAGCATTTGGGGTGGAAGCGGTGATCCCGGCGGAAGTAGGAGTCCCCAGTTTCCGGCGATCCTGGGCACCAAACCACGAAGAAGACAATAACCAGGACCTGCTTCACCAGCTCGACCATATAGACGAAAGACGGGAGCGAGCCAGAGTTCATATAGCAAATTACCAGAACACCATCGCACGTTTCTACAATAAAAAGGTGCGACCGAGAAGGTTTCGAGTCGGAGAATTGGTCCTCAGACGGGTGTTCCAGAACACAGCCGAGATTAACGCGGGAAAGCTAGGTGAAAGCTGGGAAGGCCCTTATATAGTGACCCACATCGTCAAGCCAGGGGTATACGAACTCAAGAACACCGATGGAGTCAAGGTCATAAGAAGGTGGAATGTCAAGCACTTGAAGAAGTTCTACCAATAAAGAACGTCATCGGCGCCTTACGATTTCGGTTTTTAGTTAAGATTTCTTTCCGTTTTTCTTAAGTCTTTCTATTTTATTTTAAGTTTATTTAACAGGGGACTCCCGACCCTACTTGTTCGGGATCCGCACGATTGGCCCCGGCTTTATTCAATAAAACATGGAGTACTCTTCCCTCGCGAGCCGCACCCATTGGGGGACTCGAAGGGTTTAACGAGGCTCGTCTCTTAAGACAATATTCTATCGTTGATTCAAATAAACACGTATCACAAAGCAGAGATCAGTGCCAAGCACTTCATCGCGACAGAGCCCGGTGCGTACCGACAAGCTCATCGCCGAGAAATCAGTGCCAAGCACTTCATCGCGACAGAGCCCGGTGCATACCGACAAGCTCATCGCCGACAAATCAAAGAAAATACAAAGCCGCTCCGGCGCAAATTCCGGATACATCGCGACAGAGCCCGGTGCATACCGACAAGCTCATCGCCGAATATCACAAACTACTATGGCAAATGGGCCGACATACAAACTATTACGGCAAATGGGCCGAGCATACAAAAGACACTACTACGGCATATTGGGCCAACGAAAACAAATCAGTGCCAAGCACTTCATCGCGACAGAGCCCGGTGCACACCGACAAGCTCATCGCCAAAAAAAAAAAAAAAAAAAAAGCGGAGTACACATACTCCCATACTTTATCGATAGCGTACGAAAGTCATAGATTTTATTGATAAAACTTCGTTACAAATACAATACAATACTTTATACAAATCTATCCAGATACAGCAGGGAAAGGTCAATCCTCCCGAACAACCCTATCGGCTAGTTGTTCTATGACGAACTCCCCATTCTCGGAGAGCACGTCCCGAAGAAGATCTTCTACGGCGGCATAATTTACAGGCCTCAGCATCATAAACTCGATCACGTAGGCCGAAGAAGGACTAAAGGGAGTCTCGTCGCCCGTGACTCCGGAGAGAGAGGCAGCCGCACGCCTTATCATATCTTGGACAAACTCCTCGAGTATGGCGGGATGGTCTTCGTCGATCGCAAGAAAAGAAGCTAGCACATCCTCGTAGTAAAATAACGGTTCCGAAGTAGGGAAAAATTCGTCACCCTGAGAAAAGAAGTTTAGCCAGAAGTAACGACAGGAACACAAGAGAAGCAACAAGCGTAGAAACAAGTTAAAGATAAAGAAAGTTCTTTTCAATGATAAAATCCATCAAAGGAGTTACAAAGGAAGGACAATGTAAGTAAATGTACATAGGAAAAGCTATAAGAAAAGGCCTAAGAGCCTTCCTCCCCCCCTACCGCTTCGTTGGTAACCGCTTCGACGGTAGAGGCGTCCGCTTCGGTGGCAACCGCTCCGTTGGTGGAAGTGATGACCCCGTCGTTGGTACCATACTCATCAAGGCCATCGGAGGCCGAAGAGGCATCCCCACCTACGAAGCGGGTCGCCCAATCGATACCAACAGAAGAAGGAGCACCAGGGGTAAGCGGAGGAGATTTAGGATCGAGGAGAGATCTGTCATCCAGCTCGCGGGCCTTAGCCTCGTTCTCCTCAGACAAAGTCTTATACTTCGGAAGACGAGGCAGAAGACTCCCAATGGTCGCCGTAGGAGGAATTTTCTCAAGAAGGCGAGCGTTGGCCCCATACGCGGCGGAGCGGCGATGAAAATTGATAGACTCCTCAAGATTGATATACCTCGTCAAGGCGCGCTGCGCTTTGTCTTGAGCCCGGTCGAAGAGGTGTAGGCGCGCCTCGCGCTCAGACTTCGCCTCTGACTGCGATACCTCGAGTTCCTTTCCGAGGCGTTTCAGGCACGAGGCCACTCGAGAAGCGAGCCGGCTCTCCTGCTCGGCAGGTACGCCCACCGCCTCGCTGATTTGGGCCAGCCGCCACTTCTTCGCCTCGAGATGCTTCTCGTAGCTTTTCACTATCATGGAGTGACGCCTACGCTCCCCATCCAGCTCGGCCTTCAGCGCCGCAACCTCCGCCTCGGCCTTAGCCTTGCACTCGGCAAGCTCCCTCTCCTGAGTTTGGCGAAGCGAAGCCTCTTCCGCCAATTTGGCCCTCGCGGCCTCCAGTTCATTGGAAGCCTGCTCGGCTGCTTCCCGATATTTTCGCTCCCCAAGGACCGAAACCCCGAGGTGCGATTCGGTGTCGGCAAGCTTAGCTCGGAGGTCGCTTATCTCCTGAACACTCTCGCCCCTGCTCATGTTCTCTTCGAGAATAACGGTATTGAAACGGGCGAGGGCCTGGAAAAGCGTAGCGGCAGCCCGGCCATAACCCCTGACATCGCTCAGAGATAAGCCGTGAGTCCGAGAAGGTTCGGGCCAGAACAGGTCCCGAAGGACCCGAAGCGAGTATGCTTTCCACTCTTCCGGCGGAGACTCCGAAGTAGGAACTGCCGGAAATCGCTCCTAAGGAGAAAGAGAAAAACCTCCTGGTCCGGAGTTGGGAAGAAACTTCGGCAGCGGAGAAAGAGAAATCCCGGCATCATCGGATGAAGAGGCGTTAACCCCGGAAGCACCGGCGTCGTCGTTCGGTTCCGAAGAGCCCTCCGGACGAGGCACTTCGGGAAGAGTAGAAACACCGGAAGGAATGACGTCCGCAAGAAGGCCATCCTCTCCCTCGGGGTGGCCCTCGATCAAAACCTTTTCAGAAGAAAGGGGAGCCCCTTCCGAAGCACCATGCCGTCCGACGGGCTCCAAGACGAGGAGCGCGTCGGCAGAATCAAGTGCCTCATCGGGTAACAAACCCTCCTCGTCACCCGTAGGAACGGCGACTGAAAGTCTCTCCGCGGCAGGTGCGGGAGGTGCTAAGGAAGAAACCTCCAAGCAAGGAGGCGCGTCGGCAAAAGCCGGAGTCTGAAATCACGAAGAAAATATACATATACATACCCATTAGACACACGAAATTTGGGTACATTGCGAAAAATGCAGAGGGAAAAGAAGATGTTACCTCGGAGGCCGAGAGGTCCAGCGACGACACCAAATCGATGAAGTCATCATCGAAGCGGAAACGCTCCCGAGAAGTGGGAGAAGGACCGGGGGTCCCATGAACCCCATCGACGGTTCCGCCAGCATTGGTCGGAGGAGTCGAGGCAAGAACGGTCGACGCGGTCGTCCCGGCGAGGACGGTCCCCTCGCGAGAAGCAACGGTGACAGTCTCCGAAGCCGGAGGAGTCGCATCGATCTCCTTAGATGACTCGGAAGTCTTGTTCTTCTTCGGAGGAGGAGCGTCGCGTACCTCTTCGGCAGTTTTCCTCTTCAAGATGACTTTCTCGCGAGGAGGTGTCCGCGAAGAAGTATGAGTCTCGGGTTCGCGACGGCTCTCCAAGGGACGAGGCGCGTCCCGAGAGCGAGTCGTCCCCGAGGAAGTCGATACCCCCGAAGAGCAAGAAGCACCAGCATCGTGCTTGTGTTTTGTTCGTTTCTCCGAACTGCTCTTCGGAGGAAGAGTTTTATCGCTGGAAACAAACCGGTCAGCACCGGTCCGAGGGCCGATGCCCAAGAAGCCAGTTTTCGGTAGATCCCGACGAGAATCGGAGGATCCACTTCCTTGTCCTGGATCTTGGCCTTGTCCTGGATCTTGGCCTTGACGCTGCCGTGGCTCCGATGACCCACGGGTGGATTTTTGAGTTTTCTTCTTCGGCTTAGGAGATTGCCGAACAGCGGGGGACGAAGGGACCACATCTTTGACCTCCTCGAGGCGGAACCCAACCGGCCACAAAGATGCCGGTGGTTTACCCACGATGTGGCAGAGTTGATAAAGTCCCGACGCTTGAACGCGGGTCCCGACAAAGTCCGTCGTCCAATTCCGACGAGGATTTTCCAGCAAAGCCCGAACGACCCCAGCGAAGCGCTCGTCGTCCTCTTTATTCGCGATGGGCCTGAACCTCGGCACTTCTTTCTCGTCGACCCACTTGGTGGGAAGCGCCTCCCAATGCGGCCCGAGGGTGTGACGATCGAGATGCGCGAAGAAATACCTATTCTCCCACCCGGACTCGTTGTTCGGCGTGTGGGTGATAACGTGGACACCCGCGGCGGAGGAGAGGAAGAACCGGCCCAGATTCTTCGGGTTCTTTGACCATTTGAAAAGCCGCATCAAATCCTCCAAGGTCAGGGCCACTTTCTGCTCAAGAGCGATGGCCATGGTGCAGACAAGGAGGCGAAGCGAATTAGGGCTGACCTGACCGATTGGCATCTTGTACGCATGGAGGAAGCACACGATGAGATGAGGCAGTGGAAGGTGCAGTTCCACCGACCGGAAGAAGTGTTCGTACAGAGTGATGTACCCTTCCGGGGGCTCGTCGCCAAGTTCGCCGGACTGAGGGAGACGCAGGTAACAGGGACTGGAGTCCACGTAGTTTTTCTTCAAATCCTCGAGATGCCTCTCGGTCATTATAGACTTCGGCGATCGAGTCTTGAAAATCTTTCCTGGGTTCGACATTTTCTTGATCAGAAAAGAAGAGGGTGAACGGAAAGAAAGTTTGAAGATTTGTTCTTGAGAAGAAGAGAGTCAAGAAAGAAATTGCAGAGAGAGTTTAGAGAGAAAGTCTGAAACAAAGTGTTTGAGTCGAAGGCAAGGTTTGAATTTATAGAGGAAATCTTGCGAATTTGAAGGGACACATTTGGATCCAATGGTCCAGGATCGAAGCGGGAGAAATCATCCAACGGTGAAGATCAAAAGAGTCGTTGCAAAGCCCGAAGGCACTCGAGTGCGGAAAAACCCCGCATTTAATGCGAAATGATTGACGGCGATTTCCAAGATCTGACAGCCTGGAGAATCGCGCCCAGTCAGCACTACGTGGGAATTCGAGGCCATCAGTGAGCATGCAAGAAGTGGAAGAGTCTTCGAAGGACACAACCCTCATCGAGGGAAAAACCTCTTCGAGGATTATCCTCTTCGAAGGCATAACTTCATCGGAAAGAAACCTCGTCGGATATAAACCTTATCGGGAGTAATTTTGGTTTATTTTATCAACTGTTTCACACTCGATAAAATAGGGGACTAACTGTTAAGGTCAGATTTGGTCAAATCTCTTCTTAACACCACCCTTTGTCGTTTGTGGAATAAACGACATAAAGCGAGAGGAGGATTGCTTGAAGAACCCAAGCCCATGAAAGAATAAAGAAATTAAGGCCCAGCAAGCGAAGCCCATGAGAAGTCAGCATCCGATAAAGCCGGCCCAACACCTCGTCGGGAAAAGGGAAGTTCATCGAGGAAAAGCTCTTCGGGAAAGCCTAATCGCGTTAAAAGAGAAACTCATTCGAGATCGCGAGAAAGAATGGAAGATTGGCTTATTCGGTTGAAGATTTCGTGGGATATCCAACGCAAAATAAGGAAGGTCAACTACGATCATAGCAATTCAGCAGGAAACCCTAGCAAGATTTGAGGAATATTCTAGAAAACTTTCAAACCTATAAATACGAATGTAAACCTAGCATAATGATATTCATTCGATATTCCATTATTCAGTATTCATTATTATCGTGAGTTTGTGAGAATAAATCCCTGAGTCTTCGAGTTTGCTTATTCATAGCATTCTCGATCTCCCAAGGGTTAGAGTGTGTAATCTTCGATTGTCCAAGCTACTTACAGAATATAAAAAATGAGTGAATAGATATAAACTTTACTCAAAATAAAATATTTTAACGTTTATTTTCAATAACATTACATCTCTTTTTTGTTACAATTCAAATTCAAATATCAAAATAATCTAAATCAAAATGTAAAATATTTTCGTTGCCAAGATGATTTAAAACTTCTCCTAAACAATTAGAAATTTTAAATTACCTTTTTATATATATATATATATATATATATATATATATATATATATATTCGATTTCTATTAATAATCCGGGGTTTTAATCGTTCGATAATTCTTCTAAAATATTCAATAATTATTATAACGGACGTGGCTTATAACTTTTATGAGTAGTTTTCAGAGCGCTGCATTAATGACTTTTTTAGGAAATTTATGAAGTATCTACAAATTTATAGTCAGTAAAAGCTTTAACAATTCTGTAAGATTTTTTTATTTTTTTATTTATAAAAATTTAATTCTTATGCGTTATTATGCAACGATCTCGATATGCAATACATTTCATACAGTAGATTAGATATTTTCAAATTTTCATTTTCTTATAAACTAAGAGCAAGAAGGTTTCTTTTTAACTCTCACTTCTAATCGCTTTTAGAATATTCACTTTTTTGTTGTAAATCATTTTTATTTTCACAAAAAAAGTAAATGTTGCGTACTCAGTATAAGCCAAACAAAATTTTATTTCTAACTTCTTTTTACATTTTTTGTCCATACTCATGTTAAACAATAATTTAGTGGTAATTGTATTTGAAGGAAAAAGTTTATATCATGTTGCTACACTGTGTTGTTCATTCTCACGTTTTCCATATATGTACATTCTCAGGTTGTACATGCTCATAAGCAAGTTGCTTGATTAGTATTTCGATACGTAAGTTTTGTTATGGTTCATCGTTTTATAAATAATATCAATGTTAAATAAGCGGGAAAAAAATCTGTAACAAAATAAATACACGAGAGTGAAATAGAAACATAAATCAATCTATTTTGACTATTTGTAAATTTTATAGGGAATAAAAAAAATTCAAAAACTTTTGAATTTAAATTTTTGTTTTCACAAATTAGATGGTTATTATAAAATACTGAAATCTATCTGTTAAATAATATTTAAAAAAACATTAACTTACTCTTATATTTATACAATTTCAATTTTCACAGGTCTTCATATTTTATTATTATTTTAATGAGTTTCCGGTTATTCACGAATTAATTAAAGGAAATTTCAAAAGTTTCGAAATTAATTCGTAACATTTATTTCCCTTAGAAATATTATTTATGTCACTTGGTTTTACTTACATACTTTTTGGGTTATTTTAGGAGGATTTAAATTCGTTTAGAAACTTTTTATTTTTCAAAGGTTAATTAAACTAGTTAAACATAAAAGAAGAAACGACTTCTTATTTTAAGCATTTCTAGGTCGTTTTGTTAACGGGCTTAATTTACAGTGTCTTCGTAATAGCGAAAAGTTACGAAGCATTTGAGAACAAAGGTCAAACGAACTTTCATTTCAAAGTGTAATTACGAAATTCACAGCAGAAATATAAAAACTACTACTACTATATATATTGTATAAATAGTAGATCTAATTCTCAGTGACTGGATTTCCATTCAAATAGCCTACCATTTACACAGTTTTATATAGCTAAATAAATTAATTAAAAAATAACTTTTTTCCTGTTTCAAATTAGGCGTGTCCAAGCTTCTCAATGAGCTCGGAAATGATGATAGATCCAGCGATTCCGATCAAGAGCGTGAGCGTCGCTTTGCCTCCCGGAACTAACTCCGGTATCAATGTTGCTGATGAAGATGAAGCCGAGTATCTGTCCGACCAACTCATGGCTGCTGGAAGAATCCCAAACAGAACCAGAACTGAAAACATCCACAAAGCAAGGCTTTCTTCAGTGAAGATTTTTTTATAATAAAAAAAACCGAAATTGACTGCATAGACGGATCTAGCAGTTCGGATTTGTCCGTTCACAAAAATAAAATTAAAAAAAGAAAACTAAGAAAATTGTAAACAACAGATAACAGAAAACCCGTCTATCAATTTTCTAACAAAAATGAACACAGAAAGGCCGAACTAAATCGTTTTGCCCATCTATGTCGCCGTGCCTATAGTTGTCAGTGTAAAAAAACACTCGAAACCAACCTAGAGTACATCTTGATCCTATAATCTCCAACGTCCAAACAACCTTTCTTTAAACCGTGCCATATTTATCATTATACGGTTTAATAGGAACTTTACCATAATGGATGATGATACGAGTGCACATACTGGTAAAAAGAAAAAGCTAGAACGAGTTTAACAATAGTTCAAAACCAAAAAGCTGATAAATCGACAGAACACGTTTTTGTAGAGTAATTAGTATATAAAGCATACCTCCATAGGTTCCAGCAAAGTCTAAGGCTTTAAAAAATACTTCCGGGTCCAGCAACGACAATCCCAAAGGAGGAACTAGAGTCAGAAAGTACGGCAGAGGGCTTGCTCGACCAGAGGGGAGTTTCAGCACTGCATTTTTTAAAAATGATTTTAAGAAACCTTTTTCTAGAACGAGACACTCCTTAACGAAAATTCTAATTGTAAACCAACCAAAGTCCAATGCTTATAAGTAGACGAAAGCATCTTATATATATATATATATATATATTATATTGAAGAGAGATGGGACTTACAGTCGGCAAGAAAGTCGGTGAGGCCCAACACGAATCCTATGTACGATGTCGCAATGGCTAGAAGAGAGAAGATTTCAACTATGGGCTGGAAAAACGTTTGAAAATCAAGAACGGTGCTTCAGTACTATGAATATGTATCATATATACATGTAAACATATATTGTCTGAAGAGAACATACACCAACAGATCCATTGGAAGAACGCAACTGTTGTATCGGATCGATAATCTGGTCAGAGCTTACTCCAAGATTTGTGATGGTTCCGAGAATAACAGCGTTCCAGATAAGAAATAGAAGAAGTGGTATGGCTGTGCCAAGAACGATTGCCTGCCTGTAATATTCTAAGTTAATTAAACAAATAATTTCATATAAAACTCATACTTACAGATACTTCATTTTTTAAATGTTGAAAAATTTATTTCTTCTAGTTGATGTGTAATACAATTTTCACATCTTCTTCCATCATTTCACCAGTTGTTCAGAGAGAAAAAATCAAAACCGCTTCGAAGACTTGAAATAAAATCTCATGAAAGGGAATCATCCATTCTTCTTTGAACTACAGGATTCAATCTGATAGGAGTCATATTCAAAAGTATCACGAACAATTCTCGAAGTTCTTAAGAGGCATATTTCAAAGATGATTATTTATGACAAAGGAAAGTCCAAGCCAATCAAATTAGATGAATTTTAGTTCAGAGTTAGGGGATATATATAAATTTATGTTTTGCTGTATATAACCTGCACTACCAAAAGACACAATACAAATGCATATATATACATGTTTCCAGCAGGAAAAAGAAAATCTTCATTTCTTCTTTATAAATATATTAGTTTACATCCAATCACGACTTCTTATATTTATTTAAATTTAGCCAATTTACAAGCTCATTGAAATGTTAACATGTTTCGAAATAAATATATATACACACACACACACATATATATATATATATATATATATTACCTAATTTTTGACAGATTTCCTTCAAGATTTGTACAAAGAACTGGCACTACGTTCTGAAAGGGGCAAAAAAGGCAAGTCAGTGAGTTACTATTTTACTCGAATATTGAAATGGGTGCAAAGTATTGACGTGTTACCTACCTGGTAGACAAATGAAAGTACTATTATTGGTATACTCATAGGCACTGCTTCGAAATTGGCCTTTAGAAGAGCGTCCCAGTGTAGCTCTCCAGTCGCAACTGCCTACCAAATAATAGACACGTCAGTAACACTTAATAATTTTTTTTAAGTTAAAGGGGGGCATTGTGCACAAAAATAAAAGATTAGAGCCTGAAACTCTACAAGATAAAGCTAGGCGGCATGGTGCACCAATGCGTATAAAGTTGAAGGGGCGGTGCTGTCAATTACTCAATGCAAGTGCCTCTTGGTCCAAACAATTTCTTCAGAACTTTAATCTAGAAATGTTTTTAATCCTCTTTCCCCTCGAAAAATTTAACTAGCATGGGTCCATGTGGTTTGTGTTTCAAATCCAAATTTCTTGGCTTCTGTTTCTTATAGTGAAACCAAAACGATGAATATTGGTCCGTTTTTGTTTTCTCCAAGATTAGTAAGACAACTAAAAAAATAACGAAAAACGTATGGTTTTTATTTTTCTAAAAACCAATTATGGTATTACAGTACCAAATAGCGGTCTAAAATTAAAATCGGTTCGGATTATGCCGCGTTTTTCTTTTTCAACCTTCTACAAAAAGCAATAGTGATATATAAAGAGATTATTGATCTCAGGATGGAAGAAGTTACCACAAGAGCTGCAAAAGAAAGAATGATTCCAATCACTAGCGAACCATTAACTGCACCAATTAGACGCTGGCTACAATAAATAATCAAATCACTCAGTAATCAGCCACTTGGTTGTGGTAGTAGTAATTATTAATTAAGATGTTCATGCAAAGAAGTTTTAATGTAAAGTTAATACATGTTACGCGCCTCAAATAATTATGTTTGATTTTGAACAGATATGTGGAAAGTCAATAAATAAACAGACCTTCCAGTGTAGCAAATGCCTCCGAGAACCAAAGAAAACAAGGTCGCACTTCCCCATCTGCAACCATTAACGCTGCCATCAACACCTAACAAACACACAAGATGCACTTGAAATAGCATATAATATAACTAATTTTAGAAAACATGTATAGCTGAAACTGAAAGTTTTTGTTGAGTACAGTGGGATGTGGAGATAATCGGTCAAAATATCGGAGGAACGGGCAACATAAGCGACGAGCAGAGCGTAATGTATGAAGATGTAAGTCCAGCTGCAAAAGAAAACAAGTTGTGGAAAAATGTTGTGAGAAAAGCTTTGAGAGTTGACAGAAGAAAACAAATTTAATTTAGTTAACCGAGAGTATTAGATATCTGGTATTCGTTGATTTCGGAAAGAAAAAAATGGTACGATGCTTGTCAATAATAATTCTCGTATTACATTTAAATTTGCATTCTCTGCTACAAAATTTACTTTCTGAATATAAAAAATACATAAACACATGCTAGTATTCCATGGAAAGGGATAAAAACATTAGAAGTTTATTCTGTACTTACCAAGCAACTTGAACTCCTCCTCTACCAAGAGTTCTCATGGCCATGGAAACCTGATTTCAAAACCGGAGCAGATAATCAATTATGGAGTGAACAACTATTTAAACCATACATACTGCATGATCACTAATAGCGTGAGAAAGATTACCAATGAAACACCGCCAGAACCGAGCTCACACATGGTATTAACATTTACTTCAGCAATTAGCAGCCCTGTTGCCACCTGCGGGTTTTAATGTTTTTTCGTAACTTACACTTTCATATGCAAAGAACAAAAAGAATTTATCTCTTCGGAAGGTACATCATTTTCAGCCACTACTTACAGATGTGATTTGCTTTATAGGCCCTGAACTAGTTGGGTTGTGGAAGTTTGTTAGATTCTTATATTATCAGTAATTAAATAAAGCCTTCTACATATGTCTTATGTTATTAGGGGTTTTTTGGGTTATTTCAGTTGAGTTATTGGGCGCCTTTTTGGTAACGTTTGTAATAAGTAGGAAGGCGCCTATCACAAGGGGAGAAGGCACGTTAGTTTTGGCATACTGTCTCTCACGGCGTTTAGGAGAGATTGGGTCATGTTACTGAAGGAGCGGCGATTACCATTGTTATTCGATTTCATTTATTCGACAAAAATATTGGAAATTCATCTCTTTCGATAAATCCTGTTGGTATGCCCTCGTCTCAGTTATTTACTACCTTGGGTATTATCAAAGTCGCACACCAAGCTTTATTTCTTACCGATTTGCACCTTGAATGTAATGTAAGAATGGTTGCAAATCTATATAAACTACTAACGTTTATCCACTTCTAGTACTTAGGTAGATGTCCATGGGATTATTTACAGACAATAAAATTTGCCAAAATTTTTAAATTCGGGTTGCCATTGCCATGCTATTTAATTTTATGCAAATTACTTTTCTTTGTATACCATAAATAGAATGTTGACCTAAGATGATTTATATTAGCATGTGGCCTAATTGATCAGTTAATGAAATAAATATAAGAACACCGAGCTCGAATTGATACCATGTAAATCCAACTGAGGATGCATATAACCGCAGAGGCTAGAAATCCAGATTCTTGAGTAACAGCAGGAATTGCAAGTATCCCAGCACCTACCTGTATCAAATAACTTACAACACACACATTCAACTCCGTCCGAGAACTAAAACCAAACTATTTCTTTCGATCACCCCCGTCCCCCTAACCATTATCGGGAAATCTCGCGGAAAAACCTCGACACGCAACTTATGAAGGGGACGTGAAGCATAATTATTTGTTTAGAAAGAAAAGGTGTGTAAATTATAAGCAATATATAGATATAATCAACATTTACACTGTCATATCACCACAATCAAATCAACTGCATATCGGTTTAGCATTCGCTGATTTCTCAACTAAAATGGACAGAACTCCATTGCTGCATTACAGAAATTAAGCTTCGAGGAATCACAGATCAACGCACGTACCGTAGTTCCCGCGACTAGGAATATCGCGCTCGATAGACTTCCTGAAACGAGCGATACGAACAAAGCAGAATCATCAGCGACGAATTCAACATAAGAACAGCTATTTTCAGTGAGGTAGAAAGTAAGACCAGGTTCTCTCTTGAGCGTGACTCGGTTGACATTGGAGAAGAGCCTCTCGAACTCGAGCTCCGGCTCGGCCGGAGCCTGGCTCCGCAGCGAGAGGCGTCTGGAGCGGTCTCTGGTCCATTTGGGAGAAAGGTCGCCGGTTCTGCGGTGGAGAGCGAAGCAGCGGCGTCGAGCGGAGCTGAAGAAGCGGAGGTGTCGGTCTGGGGAAGGTGAAGAGGGAAGAGGCACGCTTAGGCAGCAGGGAAGACACGACGCCATTGATGTCAGAGTGGGAGCTCGGGAGAGAGAGCTCGGGAGTGGACGAGTATGAGTCTACGATACTCTCGTAATGTGTGGTCCTCACTCAGCCCTGTCCGGGGGCGGGTTGCCCGTGCCCACGACCCTTTCGGGTGGGCCAACCGCGGGCTTTGGGCAGGGTTTGCCCAAAGCCGGTTGGACTCGGGCACATGCTTTTCGTGGGCGCCAAATATGTGGGACGGGTAGGCTCACCCGTGGGTCGCCCGTCCCACTTTCATAAAAATATGTTGTTTAGAATTTTGATACGGTATTTTTTCCATTTTTATCGGACCTTTTGAAAAATAGTATTTTATGCAAATATAATAATTTATAAAATATTATTATTTATATATTACTAGTATTATTAGTTTGTACAATAATAATTGGCAATACCATGACATTTTAGAATAAATTGGTTTTGGAAATTAAAAATCTATAAATTACTTGTTGGCGACAAGTTCATAAAATTAGACCGCCATCATCAGCATTTAAGCTTCAGTTTAGCAAAACTCTGAACTGATATAGAATGATTTCAGTATCAGTTCTCGATCCGGTTCCCCCTTGTAAGTCATCAAGAATAATCGATCCGTTTTCTTTTTATTTTATGCAAATGGTTTATCC
The DNA here is from genome assembly GCA_954871525.1 of Parietaria judaica. NCBI lineage: Eukaryota > Viridiplantae > Streptophyta > Magnoliopsida > Rosales > Urticaceae > Parietaria > Parietaria judaica. The sequence goes on along the minus strand of OX940860.1, from coordinate 25,157,537 downwards.
AAACAAGTAGTTTATGTCTTGGTCAACATGATAAAAAAAAAGAAGTTACATAATATATGAAGAAAATTATTTATTTAAGTACAATGAAAAGTATTCAACTTTCCAATGATTCAATTTTAGTACATGTTGTAGTTATATCATATGTACCTAAGAGAAATTTATGTTATACTCTCACTTGAAATATCAGGGAATATTAAAAAATTATATATGAAAAATAAAAGAGCATTAATATATATTTGCTTAATTTTGTATATGAAATTTAACATAGTTCTGTACTCGATATATTTGATCGAAGTAAATTTTTGCCCAATAATGAGAGGCCCGTTTGGGCAAAGCCCAACTCAGAATAACCTTATCCAGGATTGAGATAGTATTATCCGAGCAACCAAACGGTACCCAAACCCCGAAACCCTAATCCCTTCTCTCTGACCTTTATAAGATCATTTGCACATTTCTGCGCCCTTTTGCCTCTGCAGACACACACTACTCAGAAACTCCGATTTCCATCGAAGCTTCAACAATGGTGGCCGCCAACAAGACCGTAACAATCTTCCTCCATTCTCATCTGCTTTTTTAGGATCTTCAGATCGTTATCATTTTGCTTCTTTCAATTCAGATTTATTTAACGGAATCTGATTGAGCGATTCTGTGTGTTTCTTCAGAAGAAGACTCATGAGAGCATCAACAACAGGCTTGCCCTCGTCATGAAGAGCGGCAAGTTCACTTTGGGCTACAAGACCGTCCTCAAAACCCTAAGGAACAGCAAAGGTACACTTCGTTTGTTTTGTAGTCACTCTTGCAGAGTCTCTGTGTTGGTTGTTTTTGGATTGAGTTTGAAATCTATGGAGTTTGAATTTGTTTGCAGGCAAGCTGATCATCATCGCCAACAACTGCCCGCCCCTGAGGAAGTCCGAGATCGAGTACTACGCCATGTTGGCCAAGTGCGGAGTTCACCACTACAATGGCAGTAAGTCTCGAATCTATCGCTCGTCGAATAGCAGCGTATAATTTCATGCTATATCTCATGTGTTTTTTTATGATTTCAATCGTATAATGTACAATCTTTTGCTCGGTTTTGCGTAGAGAGTAATGTTTAAATATGCTAACTTTCTCAACAATTATTCGCCATTTACATGTTTGTTCTGAGTTTTGATATTACTTGTTGTAGTAGGAGTTTGTAATTACTTCAGGATGTTAGATTTTTTTGTTTTCCACTGTATAAATTATTGAATATTTGTTATCAATCAAGTGGTAAATATGACACCGTTGTCGCGCAAGTATTTGTTGATACCGTGTCCATATCGAAACTATAGTTGCTTACCATTTCTATAGATAAGTGATGCGCAAATTATTTGTGTTAATGTCTCAGACAATGTTGACTTGGGAACCGCATGCGGGAAATTCTTCAGAGTGTGCTGCCTAAGCATTATTGACCCAGGTGCTTATCCAGAACTTTAAATTGATTCTACAAAACTACCCATTTGTTTGAACTTTGTTAATGATTTTTCGAATTCTGTCTTTTAGGTGACTCTGACATCATCAAGAACATGCCCGGGGAAAACTGAGGTGCCTCATGGTTAGGATGAGGTCTTAGATTTTGATCGGTCTGTTTTGTTCCTTCTTGTTTCGTTATCCTTTCGCCTCGTTGTCTGTTTGTGTTGAGAGATGAGGAATAGCATTAGTCGGGCAAGCTTTGAATGCCGAACGAAGATAATTATGAACTGCGTTGAAAGCTGCCTTTTGGTGCCTCTGGAATTGTGGTTACTTTTTGTCTTTGATTTTCTAGATTGTATCTTTATACATTTTCATGGATGACATGGATCTTAATTTGTTAGCTTCTCCTCTAATATTTATCATTATTCCCTCTTAACGTTTCAGAAGCTTCAGTTTTATAATTTAAATATTCTGATTGGTCGGGTTTGAAGTCTCTGAGATAGGCTACGGGGTGGAATTGGGTTTAAAGCCATTTTTGGTTTCAAGTCCGGGTTGCAAGATCTAGGTATGGTTTCAACCCGGTTTCGAAAACAAAACTTGGTATGTGGAAACAACATGCAGTGTCTGATAGAAGTGAGAATGAAAGAATCATTGTTCCTTTAAGAATTCAATTGTGCTTATTGATGATTTGGAAAATATGTTTAATAGATTAGAAGGCAATGGTATTGTCTCGGAAACATAGAGAGGTGTAGTCGGGAAAGTTGGAACCCTTAATGGTACCGGGTTTACACTTAAAATGAGAAAATAGAGTATGAAAATTAATATTACTATCCAGTATTCTTATGCTTAAGACCATTCGGCTACATGCCTAATTCATTGAGGACGTGTGGGAAGTTCATAGCGTGCTTGAGTGAAAGTAAAAATAAAAAAAATTAAGGGGATTTGCTTCATAAATTTGAATGTATTTTTCGTTTGTTTTAGATGAATAAAAATATAATTATATGCTCTCAAAAGGAGGATGATTCGATTCCACTATATATGCCTAAATGGAAAAAAACCAAATCTTGCATCGTCAATTTTCGCTTGACTAAAATAAGCATATATGTTCAAAATCTTGTTGTAAATTCAGTAGTCCGGAAATGCGGACTTTATAATAAATTTCGGAGAAAAACCTTGCGGGCATCGCAATTCGACGGATACACCTTGCTTCAAAACAAGGCTAGTCCAATGCGTGTTTTTTCCTTTCTTTCTACCACTTGTGTGCTCAAAACAACTTCTGAGAGACATAATTCCGTCATCACTATTTTATTCATCCGAATTCCTATTTGAGTCAAAATATAAGATGCAAGCTTTTAAAAACCAACAAAATTAGTATTTTCCGACATTATTCACGTTTAGGATTAATGTGTTACATTTTCTCATAAAAATAAAAACGGATTCGCAAAAAACTTAAATTCGCAAGACAAAGCACACCAATGACTACAACTTACAAGTAAAATCCGAGGGGCATTTGCGCAAATTACTCAAATAAAAGAGTTTTATTAAATATTTTTTAAGCTTCATTTAATTTAGGGTTAATGACGGAAAAAATACCCAAAGTTTGGTCAAAGAACCCCTCGTGTACTCAAAGTTTAAAAGTGATGGCAAAAATACCCAAAGTCACATTTGGGGAGTTGACCACTCCATTCTCGTAACGCCGTTAACTTACCCGTTAACTCTGGCCACGTGGACAAACGTGGGTTGCTAACATAATAATTTTTGCCACGTGAACGAGCCCACATCAGCCTCGTTTACGACAAAACAAGGAATTAAACCCCTAATTAATACTATTTAACACAACTAATTGAACCCCTAATGATTACACTTAACAAAACAGATTTGTCCACGTGGCCAGAATTAATAGGTAAGTTAACGGCATTACGAGAATGGAGTGGTCAACTCCCCAAATGTGACTTTGGGTATTTTTGCCATCACTTTTAAACTTTGAGTACACAAGAGGTTCTTTGACCAAACTTTGGGTATTTTTGCCGTCATTAACCCTTTAATTTAATACATGAAAAATGTGATAAACTTTGGGTACACGAGTGTTCTTTGACCACACTTCGCTGCCTTAAAAAAAAAAAAAAAGGCCTCTCTGTAATAAGTAACAGTTAAATCATCTTAAACAACACAGCTTAGACTTAGATCTCCCACCCCCAAATTATCCTCGCCGCCAAATCCGCCATTTTCAATCTCCGCAAACTCGAGGAGCCTCCATGAATCGAAATGTAGCTTGGACCCCAGATTCCTGAGCGACAGAGTTCGAGTCCCGAAATACGTTCATATCAAACTAGCGGGCACTTGGAATTCGGTCGGAAATGGAGAGTTTCAGCGCCGAAGATCTGTCGACGATCACCGGAATCGCGACGGTTTCGCTGCTTCACTCGTTCATCCCCACGCATTGGCTTCCTTTCTCCATCGTCGGTCGCGCCCAGAAATGGACCCTCTCTCGCACTCTTCTCGTCAGTACGTCTCTCTCTTCTTTCAGATCTGTGGCTTCTCTGTCGATTGGGCTTTCTACTTTATTGTTTTATTCGATTTTCATGCAAAACAATCAGAAAAATTCGATATTTATAGGATTTGATGGCTCAAAAAATGAATTCTGCAATCTCGTTTCAACATCTTCCATGCTTGACGAAGCATGCATATGTTATTTGGGAATGAAATCAGCGAGGGAACACTGGGATTGGGTGAATGACTTGAGCGAATTTTTGTTAATGGTTTAATTGGCAATTGAGTATCATTTAAGTCATTTAAATATAAATTCCCTAATTAAATCAATCTCCATCTCATTGAGAAGGGGTTGAATCTAGGGTTTCGAGTTCTTGGGCTCGTAACCAGATTGCGATTGCGGGTCGTATGAGCAGATATCTTCTGCGTATACTGCATAGTTCGACTTTATCTAACTTTTTATAAGCTGGTTTTGGTTTCTTCCAATTATGTTAATGTTATCGGAGTCAACTCTATAACCTCGCCAACGCCCAACGCAAACCTTTTAACTATTTTTCTTCAGAATATAGGGAATCAAATGCATCGTGTTATCTCGATGTCTCAGCTTAATAGTTGATGATTATGTTTTGTGCTATAAGAATTTAAAATTGGATTTGGGAAATATAGTACATTTCAAAGTCTAGCATCTATGATTATATCTAGGAACCTATTGTATATAGAAGACATTTAGAGCTAAAAAAGACGTGTCTTGCAGCTGCATTTGGAGCGGTATTACATGTAATATCCACCTCGGTGCTCGGTATAACAGCAGTAACAATGGCGAACACCATTGCGGGAGAAGAAACGGTGCACAAGCTGGCCTCACTTTTGCTTGTTGTCCTTGGTGCTAGTTATGTCTTGTTGTTTTTGTTGGGAAAAGGCGGCCACACTCACACTCACAACCAACCCATGGAGAAGATGGCTGTCGCTGGGCTTGTTCTGGTTCCGGCGTTGTCGCCTTGTGCAACTACGCTTCCGGTGTTTCTTGCTGTGGGGAATTCTTCTTCCATGATGGTACTTGCCATTATAGTCTTGCTATTCAGGTATCTTGACTTTGGAGTCAAATTATTTTATTATTATTATTATTGATTATTTTGTGGGTTTGGTTATCGAAACTTTCGTTGTGAAGATTGGAGAAGTCCCATATCGAGATTGGATTTTGGTAACATATAACTAAAATGCGTTTTTCTCTAGACTATGAATGCACTGTCCGTGTTCCATTTTCGCAACGCTTCCTTGAACAAATAATATAATCTATCAAAAGACTCCATAGCTTCTAATCTAAGGGTTTAGTTTCTTTTTGTGAAGATTGATTGATCCCGCTACTAGTCGTCATTTCTCAAATTTTGTGTTTGTTTATGTCTAAATGAATTTGCATCATAATTCTCACATGTCTGATGTTTGTTTTATAGCACCATAGCAGTTATGACATCCCTTGTGGCGCTGTCGTTTTACGGGGCAAGCCAGCTCAAGTTTCACTGGGTGGAGCGCTACGACAAGCTCCTCGTTGGATCCGTGCTGTGCTTGGTCGGAGTCTTGACACTCATCTTCCACGATCACGATCACCAAGGACACGGAGAGCATTTGCATCGGAAACTCAATGTTTGAGAAATTCTTGCTCCGGCAGAAGAATACGTCTCTTTTATTGATCTGTATTAACTTCTATATCTGTTTGTAACCTGCAATCTGATGGTCTTTAATGGTCAGTTCAGAATGTTTTATCGTATATATATCGGGAAAAAAAAGGAAAAAGAAAAGAAGAAAAAAAGCTCTGTTTGTTTAATGTACTTGCAGTTTGGCCATGGCGATATCCGATAAACGACATTATTCTTCTATTGGGAGATTAAATTTTGATGTGCAAGTGCTGTTTAGACTAGATTGGCCCAAAAAGTGGGTTTGCAATAATATTGTCGTTTCTTTACATTAATATTATTAGTGTTTTTCAGTGGTCTTCTTTAGTATTTAATTTTTTTTACATCATTCCTATATAATCTCTTAAAATTCTATAAAAACCTCATTTTAGTTAGAGGTTTGAGTTTAAAAAACATTGTTTTTATTTTTTAGTAATGGTTTTTTTTTTTATTATTATTTTATGGAAACTCAATCGATATACACATTAATACTTGTAAAATCGGTATTTCAAACATTTTTGGAAAGTATTAAGATTCTTTTTTGTAATAAAATACCATTAATAATTACATTTATTTTTAATTTATTAATTTTTTTTAGTGAGAGAGCTCACGGAATACTTACGGAGTTTATTGTAACCCGCTTTTGACAGAAGTGCGGGCAACCTGTAGGTTATGCACGAACCGGATATTGGATCCACCGGGTTCTCGGGTATTAACCAGAACACATAACTGACATAACGGGCCCACATGGGCTTTATTAAAAGCCTATTAGGTTATATGATAATGAGTATTATAAATACCCACTTATAGCTCATAATTAACCGAATTCACTAAAACCCTAGCCTCCAAAATTCGAGCTCTCTCCCCCCAGGAACTCGAGTTTGGTTTTTCTCCCTGTTCTTTATTGGTTCGTCGTCCAAGCATCGACGAGGATCTAACCTATCCTCCGAGGTGCTTTCCGGTCATCAGACGTTCTCGCAATGACGTGGTGGACGACATAGAGGCACGACAATTGGCGTGCTACTCCCCGGAGCAAGGAGAGGAATCGGCCAAGCCCTATAATCGGCAAAAGTCGGCGGTTTTTGGTACTGTTGGCATAAGTACCAAAGTTCGGTAATATTCCTGAAATGATTTCTTAATCTTCGATATTAATCTAGATCTAATTAGTTTCGATGATATCCCGTGTTTTCCACCTCGGGATTGAGAAAAGTCATCGAAAAACCCAACACAACCATTGCACCGAGTGGAAATTGTTTTCTCAATATTGCAATTTTAATTCCAAATTCTTTCTCTAATAAGGAAAATCTTGTACGTCTATTATTTCTTCACATCATAATCTTTCCAAACACCACAAAACTCCAACTTAATTAGCCATTCTAATTTTTCTTAAAATTTCTGATATTATTATTTTGATTTTCTGGTACTACAAAAAAAAAACATAAAAATTATTGATTTTGTAAAATCCGATTATTGACTCAATCAATAAAAAAACCTCAAAAATACCCGTAAATATGGTGTCTCCCGTATCTCTACAAAACGACAAATTCGTGTTCCCGCCAAGTCCAACTCTATTTTCCCCCAATCTTCCATCTCTCTCTCTAGAAATCAAAATAATATTATTTAAAAAAAAAAGCTCTCTGAAAGTTTCTTCTTCTTCTTCTTCAATGGAGAGAGAAGCAAATGGTCGCATCATCAGCTCGTAGCTCTTAGCGATACTGGAACTGGAAGAAAGAGGGGTTTTGGTTGGTGGGAAGAAAGATGGCGGAATTGAGTGTGAGGCACCACGCGCTGATTCAAGCCCTGCTCTCGCGTGGCCCTCTCTCCGACTCCCACTTTCACCGCATCTTCAAGGGCCTCACTGGAAAAACCCCAGGTCCTCCTTCTTCTCTTTCCCCTATTCTATGGACTTTAGGGCTTCAACCCAACCATCTTTCTTTCAATTTAGGGCTTTCATGCTGCTTGAAGCACAAAACATTCACAGAAGGATGTATGTAGTCGTAGTGTAGATTATACTGTTATTGATTATCATAGTATATATATATAAACCATGACATACTCTAAAATGTATTTGATATGTTCCCTGGTATACGATTACAAAGCATATTTAGATTACTGATCTGATTACAAACCTTGATCATTCTACGTTTCCACTGTTGTGCTTAAGCTCCACCCATTTAACCGTGACCGGTCCAAATGGCTAAAATTCTGGCTCCGGTTTCACATGGGTTTTGGGCCTTTTGGCAATATCTTTACACTAATGATTGAATTGACTATTTAAGAATGAGAGTAATCGGCAATAATGCCACCCCGGACTTTTCATATTAGTGCGGTTTGTTTGCGAACTCTTTAACTTTTTTGTATGCTTTCAAAAAGTGGTCCTTTACCATCTACGTGTTAAGACGATGAAAAATATTAACTTGTGCGCAACACATGACTTGCTCAATGATATTTTTTTTTTATCAATTAATCATTGAGCGAGATTCAATATAGATAATGAGACTATTGTGAATTAATCAAGGAGACTAGTCCAGATGCAAGTCCCACAAGATTAGAGAAAAATAATAAAATTGATAAAAATACCTTTAACCGATATGCACACAAATTAAAAGTCTTTTTTTTTTTTTTTTTTTTTTTTACGCATAGCGGGCAATGGGCTACTCTCTGAAAGTAGATGCGGCATTACTGCCAATCACTCTTAAGAATAAGGCAACCTATCGCTCTTGTAGGTTGCCTTGAATATTGTTCTTGTTTTGTCTGCTCTTGTAGTTTGACACATTTGTATTTTGACGCAGCAACACATCAGCAGGTTTTCGATGATTACCTTTTGAAGATAAACAAAGCACTTTCGTATGTTCAGTTTGAGCTGCGGTGCTGTCGGCATCAATACGACGGGAAAATTTACTACGGCGTCATCAATAATGTCTCTGACGAACAGTCCAAGCTGGGAACAACGTACAGTGTTCCTCAGATTGCTTTTTATAAGGCTATTGTGAGTCACTGTCAACTTAAACTATTGATTTCATGTGATATTTTTAGAAAAAGGGAATTTGAGATTAGAACATGTGATATTATTGAGTAGTTCCCCGTAGTTTGCCTGAGATGTTGTTAGAAACTGTCCCTGTTATGACCCAATATAGTTCTCGAATCGGAAGCAATGCCAAATCTTCACCGAGCCTTGTCTCCCCTCTTTTAAGAGATTAAACTTTATGAAAAATTATTGGCTTCTCTATCATTAGCTTAAGTTCTCTTAAATAGGCTTAGAGGAATAAACCTCTAAAACAGAACTAACCAACTTAAACGGAATTAAATAGTTTAAATGACATAATTAAATCATCTAATTAACAACTTTAAGCGACTCTAATTATTCCTAAATGTTACGTATGTAACAGTCTCTTAACTAATAAAGCGGTAATCAAACTAGCCTTCAAAATATCCGTTCTTCCTAGATTGAGATACAACCCGAAAATGATCTCGGAAACAGGAGCTTTTCCGACCAAAAGAGATTCATTCAATCTCCCTTCTTTTGAGAAAGATTAAGTTTTATGAATGGTTATTGACTAGTGACTACCTTTTTTATTAACATGTGGCCTCCTATATATATATACCCTAAATTAAATAATATAATAACCTTAGTTATACCTAAATGTTACGTTTGTATCAGATTGATGTTTCTTCTCTCATATGTTTTCTGCTTGCTGTTCATGTTGATACGTCAGATAGAGGCCATTGTTGCAGATTCAACAGCTAAGGGCTGTATTTCCGAGATTGAGGCTTTCAATCTGCATTTGGAGAATCAGGTTTTTATTGCATGTTATTCAACAAAAGAGATTCATTTATAAGTTAATTTAGAATGAATGCGATTTTATTGCTTATATCTATAGTCTAATGTATGTGACATTCTTGTTTGGTCGTTTTCATGAGTTTATGTTAAAAAATTGACACGAGTAATGGAACAATCTAAGTGCAGGAGAACAGACAAAACATTGATCCTGCTAAATTCTTATAAGAGTTGTCGATATTCAGATTTAAGAAATAAAGGATAGCTATATGATAGTATTCAATGAAAAATCGTCCGTATGAAAATCGCTCTCGTACAATCAAATGAAAATGGAAATGATCTAGTGCTTGGTCAACTTTTTTTTAATTGATTATTTATCTTGTAAATACGTGTTTTGTTGAACATAGTCACACAATACTTTTTTTTACTCGTGCAGGATATGTTGATATATATATATATATATATATTTAAATATCTTTATTGATTATAGGGTTTACCAGTATTTCCTACGATTTTCTTTTTCATATGCTAGTCTCATTGGTAAAAAAAAAAAAGTCTTTTACAAGCAATATTCTCCTATCAAAGAAAAAATTGTGATTAAATAATTCAAGGCTAATAATTCGGAAAATAAGGAGTAATGCAAAAGAATTCTTATAAATGAAAGAAAAATGTTATATACATTCATCATATCCTATAAGATTTATGAATTATATATTGATGGTCATGTTTTTTGTCTTCAGGCTCATGCTGGGTCGGGTTCACAGTCACAAGCCGATATTCCTTCGCTGAAGAATTTCTCATTTTCTCAGAAAGAAAAAACCCTTAGAAAGCTTCTTAATGATCAGTGGCTTAATCATACCTCTGATGGTAATATTGGACTTGGAATCCAGTCATTTCTTGACTTACGAAGTTGGTTCCGTAACAATGAAGTTCCTCCGTGTGAAGCTTGCAATGAAGCTGGAGTCAAGGTAGTTTACCGATAATGTAATCATTTGTGTTATCCTTAATGAAAATTTGATAATTTAGAGTATGTGTTTTTCTTATTAGCAGCTAATAATGGTAATAAATATTATTATTATTACCAATGTTGTGAATAACGTATTTAAGCCTCGAGGCGTTTTCTCGCCTTGCCTCGAGGCGTATAGCCTCGAGGCGTTCGAGGCGTAAGCCTCAATAAATATTATATAATTATTTAAAATAATATAGATAAGATAGATAAAATAATTTTTTTAAATAAAGCCTAATCCAAACACTTAAGACTTAAAAATTCAAAAACTTAAAGACTCAAACCCTTAAAAACTTAAAGACTCAAACACTCAAAGAATAGGGATTTGTTTTTAATTTGATATGATACGTACGTAGCATTAAAATAGGTAACAATATCCTGAATATTAGGTTATTAAATAAAAAAAATATATGAAATATTAATAATATAAAACTTAATTCGAAGATATGAAAAAGATTTGGAAAAAAAATCACAGAATATAATTTTAAGCCTTGAGGCGACGCCTCGAGGCGTAAAAATAACGACTGAGGCGCACGCCTCACTCTTTCCTTTCAAGGCGTAAGCCTCGTTGCGAAAATACCATGCGCCTCACTGAGGCGCGCCCTCATTGTCGTTTTTCACAACAATGATTATTACTATTATAAACTCTATATCTATCTAACTATTTATAATTACAATAACCAACCACATATGATTATAAATTATTAAACAAAATAATCCATAAATTTCTATATTTCTATGGATAATCTGTTCTGTTTTGGTGTTACAAGTTTCACTCAATTGAGTATTTTGGAATTTCGGCTTCTTTTTTTTTTTTTTTACTGAGCCATTTATTATCATAAATAGTTACTTTGCAAGAGATATTTAGATAAATATAGAAGATAATTCGATTGAATTACTTACATAAAAACCATATATACAGCGTGTTGGTACGAACTCTTGTAACTATCAAATTTGTCTTTAGTGTTTTGATCTGATGCTTTTATCGGGCATTTTTCAATAGGCGGAACTTTGCCAGAATGAAAATTGCACTGCACGAATTCATCAGTATTGCTTGAAGAATTTCTTTTCCCAGCGCAAGGTACCATCTTTATCGGCTTTACTTGGGTTAATAAAATTACATTAGTAACTTAGATATTTTAAATTCTGCAATACACAAGGATTATTTATTTTACTCAGAAAAGTGGATTTAGTTAGTCTTTTTACATATTTTGGAATGTAGAATTATTGAATTATACAACCATTTGTTAGGATCCCGGGTAAAGGATCTCATCAAGGGTCTAGGACGCGTGAATCTCTTTTACCCTATTGTGGGCTACCCGAAATTCTCAAGAGAAAATATGCTAATTTAGCTGCTAATTTGTCGAATACCAATAAATCTTTGGTGCCTTTCATTGATCCAGGGTCTCTCAAATAGATAAAACCCTAACAATAATTAAATTATAGATAAAGTCACGGTTAGTGACAGTAATAATTATCTATGGTGTTTCTCGTCTTAGTCTCCTCCTTCGCTCTTAACTCTAGTTACTGAATCCTTTTGTATTTTAGGGTGGACGAATTTGTCCTCGTTGTAGCTCACCATGGAAATCCAGTGGACCCAAAGCAGAAACTGTGGAGGAAGAAGAGGACGATGAGCCAATCATCACTACGGCTCAGAAACAAGAACGAACCAAGTTGAAAAGAAAGAGAGCGATAGCCAATGATGAAATTGAACGTGTGGAGGAAGACGAGGACGACGAGCCAATCGTCTCTACGGCTCGGAAACAAGAACGAGCCGAGTTGAAAAGAAAGAGAGCGAGAGCCAATAATGAAACTGAACGTGTGGAGGAAGAAGAAGACGACAAGCCACTCGTCTCTACGGCTCGGAAACAAGAACGAGCCGAGTTGAAAAGAAAGAGAGCGAGAGCCAATGATGAAACTGAATGTAGCTCTTCGGGTTCTTTTCCCACTTCTCGCCCGAGAAGACTCACTCGAAGATCAGCCAATGCGACATAATTGTCCTCTGAATGTAGGAGAATAGTGTGTATATTTCGGTAAATACATGCATGCATTTTTCGGTTTTTATATTAGCGCTTCTAAATTTCTGTTACTAATCAGTGACGTTTTCCGTCTTGAAGTTCCTTTTTGCAGGGTTGTTTGATTGTCTAAAATGGAACTTTGTTACACAAATTGGTTAGAGTTTGTTATTATGGCTATTCTAATTATATATTTATATATGTTTGGTATATACCATGGTTTCGATTTTCGCGATAATCGAGCGATAATCGAGCGATTTATCGCTGAAAACCACTTCTCGGTAACTTATCTCCTTTAATCGTTATCTTTTTATACTTATCGCGATTTTTCGATTCGAAAAGCAAGTCACTTATCTCTCAAACTTATCAAGTGTATTTTCTCGAAAAGCAAGCTACTTTTCGGTCAAAAACGATAAGTCAACCCTGGTATAAAATTTTCTTTTTTTGCGGCAGAAGTTCCAACTTCTTTTAATTTTGAAATTTAAATGTATTTTTAGTGATTTTTTTAGTAGATCTTTAGTGTTTTGATGTTTAAATGTTGTATATGTATGAATCATGTCAATTTTTCACATTTTTATTCTATATTTGTAGTAGTTACTTAGAAACCTATTAGGTTGAATGAAAGTTAAACTTTGAGTTTCATATTAGTTTAATTGTACATTTTACGTTTTGAATCAAATGTTGTTGTTGAAATTCATTTTTTTTTTAAGTATATGATGGAATATAGATGAATCAAGATGGTTTGTGTGATTTTTATTGAATTTTTGCAGATTTGGGTTAAATTTAAGGGTTTATGCAAATTATTTCTAATTGCGACAAAAGTACCAATTTTTCTAAAAATATTGAATTTGATATATTTTAATTTTTTTCTGTAATTTTATTTTGTAACATTGTATATAATTAGGAAACTATTAGTTTGACATAATTATTTTTGTAATTGATGTCTTTCTGAATTATGACCTTATTGCGGCAAAAGTACATATTTTTTGAAATTAGTTAAGTTAAGCTAGTTAGTCTATTTTTTTTATGTAAAATAATTTTATAACATTGTATATAACTTATAAAATGTGAGATTGACATAATTATTTCTAATTCAACATTTTCCCGAATTGCAACCTTATTGCGGGAAAAGTAAATATTTTTTTTGAAAATGGTCAAATTGAGCTATTTCTTCGTTTTTTTTATGTAACTTCATTTTGTAACATTGTATATAATTCTTATACTGTGATTATGACATAATTTGTTTTGTAATTTGACGTTTTTCAATTATTAAGGAAAATATACATTTAGTATTTTATGTTATAAAAAAATATTTTATGTATGAAAATATATATGAAAATATTTTATAAGTTTTCCATCGATAAATCTATCGATAAGCGATTAATCCATCGATAAGTTCGATAAGTTTCGGTAACGGCAAACGATAAATTTTATAGGTTTTCCATCGATAAATCCATCGGCAAACGATTACTCCGTCGATAACGGCAAACGATTTATCGGCAAAAACGGCATTAGAATCCTTGGTATATACTATATATATACTGTGTGGAAGGTTGAAGTTTGAGTATACTGAGTAAGTTAAAGTGTTTAGGTTTAAACTTTTCTAGTAATTTGAAGCAATAGCCCTTCAACTTTACTCATAATTGCATTATAACCCTCAACTTTCATTTGTGGTGCATTTCTTCTTTTACTCCCTCAACTTTCCTTACCACAGAATTAATCCACGGAAACGCTTAAACAGAGATATTCTGCATTAAAATGGAAGTTCATGGGGGCAAAAGTTCACCATAAATGAAGATCCGGAGAGGCTAATTTCGTACCGAGACATAATTTTCCAGAGAGATTCGCGCCAATTACTCCTAGCTCTTACAGTGATCATAAAATCTTAGTGATTAAAAGACGCCAGTGTAATTGTAATTATATTTATATCTAACGTTTGATGAAGTGCTTAGTTTTAGGTCATATTTTATGGCTTTAAAAACGTACAATTTATCAGTTGCTAACCTATAAAATTGGACCATCAGTCAATTATCAATAGATTTAAGCTTGACCTAATTAGACTCGTTGGAATATAAAATGACTTAATTATCCTTAATAACAAAAACAAAGGATATAGGTTAAAGTGTTCCGTATTTGTAATTTCAGGTGGGAACAAAAGTTGCATTAAATTTCCAGTAAATGACAACAATAAATAATAGTAAAGAGAAAATGTCAGTATGTTGAGACTTTGAGAATATTTATGCCGTTGGGAATTTGGTCATTTTTCTTTTAAAAAAAAATTGGCCATTTTCAATACTTGATATATATAATTATAGTATATATATACTATATAATATAATACGAAGCCAAATATTGGAAAGCATTGAGGGATTGAGTCTAGATATTCTTAGATCTCACTCACATGCATTACATTATTTTTATTTGTATCGTCCTTTGTACTTTTCTCTCTTATTTAATTTTTTTTTTGAAGTTTTTTACTCTTATTTAATTGTGTCTGCACTTAAATGTGGAATCGTCACATCTTGTCCTTGGCTTTCAATTTTTCTTTTTCTTTTTGCCACCTCAAACAATCTCGATCTACAGCTTTTGCTTTACAAATTTAACTTTTACAAATAACAAAATAAAATGTATTTTTTAAAGTCATCCTAACCTAAGCACACTTTAAGGTCAATTTAAAAAGGGTCTTTTGATGTTGCCATTTTCTTTGGTTTCTTGTTGAAAGGGTTTCTTTTCTTGCATTAATATTCTACAAGACTTCCCTCAAAGAATCAACTCGGAGGTCTTCTCTAACAATCTTTCTTGAGAAATTTGCTCCGAGGAATTTTTTTCGGGACCTTTTTCGGAGGACCGGTTAGGATGAACATCTTTATTTATGAATACCAACTTTGGTATAATTTTTTTTCAAATGAAACTTACGAAGAAGAAAATTCAAAAGTGAAATGATCGATCCTCCTGACACAACAAAATCTCAAACTGTTATTTTTAGCTCGTTTGAATTTCTAAATAAATTGATATGATATAAGTAGAAGAAAAGAAAATGAAGTGATATGAATATTCTCCTCCAAAAAGAGAATGTAGAAATTAGAACATATCTTTTCTTTTGCTTTTGCTGAATTCCGAGTCAGATACAGATTCCTGGCCAAGATGTGACTATATTACTTTGTTAGCAATTTTTATTATTATTTTCGCTTGAATCATAAATTTATATATTTTTTTGTTTTTTATTTTTTATTTTTTAAATTTGTTGGATCACACAGTAGTCAGTACTCGGTAGAGTAGGAAGAAAATGGATATTCAATGATGTTTACATAAATTAATGAAAATAATAGTTACATATATTTGATATTTTTCATTTATATTATTTTGAGCCCCGTATATTCCTTGGTATTTTTTTAGTGCAATGTGCCAACTGTGAACCTAATTGAGATTTGAGTTCACCAATTTTTTGTGCCTTTATTTTTAACTAAAAAACAATTATAACTAATAAGGATTGACTTCGTAAGCACTCGCTTAACTTATATTATCTATGAGCCGGCTTTGACTAAAGTGTTAACATGAAAATTAAAACTATGTGCTACTTTGATAAACATATTATAAATATGTGTATAGTATTTATCATAAGGTACCACATGTTCATGCATGTCAAAGAAAAAATAAACAAAAATTTAAATCAAGTAGGTGAGATTAAGATGGTCGATATCTTCTACGTACCCAGTACATGTGTTATACAACGACTAAATTCATAAATATATATATACGTATGCAAATAGTTTGCAATGCATGGCTCTCGTAGACACACTATGGAGCAAGATAAGTCAACGAGCCTGATGATGAAAATTAAATATGTTAATTATAACTCGGTTTTTTAATATAAATCTTCTATATTATTTTTATTGCATTACAATACCTTTTATTTTCAAATAAAGTAAAAAATATATACTTTACGTGTGATTTGATAGTACTATACTATCTTCTATTTTTCTGTTTTTTATTTATTTATTGAATTACATTAAATTGGAATTCATAATATCAATGAAAGGGTAACATCATGATTTTTTTAGAAAAAAATAGTCATATATTTTTGTTAAACATGAAATTAGAGGGTATAAAATGAAAAAAAATTAAATATGAATAAGAAGACTTTATTTTAAAATTATAACGATGGGAAGGATATAAAAAAATATTAAATACTCTTTTAAATTATTTTTTGACAATTTTTTATAGAGTATATTTCAGATGTATTTACATGTATAAAATATATATTTTTTAAAAATTAACATAGATATAAAAACAAAATCCCCCCTATAAATTTATCCTAAGTTAGTACGCAACAAATGACTTTTTATTTACTTTCCTCTTTTTTTTTTTTTTGGTACATAAAATTCAATACTAATAATTAAGTACTCTTTTAACTTTTCGCATTATAAATCACCATAAAAGCTTTCTATGAAATGTGCATAAAAATTAAACTGAGGAATAAAGGAACGAAGAATAAGGAATACAAATTAAATAATGTATCGATTTGTCCAACTTTATTATGTATGACTCAACGAGCTAATTCAGTGAATTTAAAGCAAGTATTTAAATATCGTTATTTAATTTATATATATATATTTATATATAAAAGTTCCAGCACATTTCATGTCTAAAAACAGCTTCAGATTAAAAGAGCTTCAAAAGCTTTATATTCATTTAATTTTTGCTGGCTTTTATCTAATTGTTTGTATATTTCCATTAAACTGTCTTCAACTTTGTCTTCCAACCAAATAGATATACAAAACACACTTTTGATAAACTTTTATCTCATACCTTACGATTTTAAAAATTATTATTTAATAGCTTTTATAGAGAACTTTTGAGGTCAAGAAAGAGCCGTCTAACAAAATACCAATTATTTGCCACGTTCATGTTGATATTATCCTTAACTTAATTATTTCTGGACTGATATATATTAAGTGCATCAAAAACTTTAAAACCATATACACATATAAATAAAGCTAGCATTTTCTTAAAATAATTATAGAGAATCCGATTCTTAAAATAAATATAAAGAAAGAGCTCACCATCTCATAAATATGAAATAGATTCAACTTTAAGAACGACTACAGTAATTTTTTTTTGAAGGAAAATCAATCACCAAATCAAATTATAAAAAAACTTGCATTAACATATATTTTAATTTGAAAAAATTGAAAGAAAGCATATAAGAAATATGGAGAAGACAAAGAGAGTTCTACTCAAGTCCAATCTCATAATCACTACTTTAAAAGAAAGAAAGAAAAAAAAAACTTGCTAATCTCATCTTAGAATGAATCAACAAATGAGATAATTATCAAATCCTCTTATGAAAAATATATAGAATATTTCTTACAAAAAAAAAAAAAAAAAACCCTAAATTACTTGAGAGTAGAGAAAACTTAAAATAATATGTTAATTTCTAGAGCATTACAACAAAAAGACATGAAACGCCATGTATTATTTTCACATGTATTAATTAATATCAATTACCTTCTAATAATTTTTATTATTTGTAAATTGCTTGAACAAATTATGGCTCGATTCTTCATAATCAATATAAACATTATATGCTTTGGAAATCGAATATATCACTTTAATAAATCCAAAAAACATGTTACGTGTTTAACGGGTATATTCCATATTTAGGTTGGTAAAAAATATTTTTTTTTTGGTTAATCGCGGCATAAATCCTCAATCTTAGGCTAACTGGGGTGGCATGGCCCTATATCCATTTAATAACGATAAAAGTATCGAAAGATGAGTTCCGTCCATGTTAAATTGACGGTTGTTAGTCAAACGTCCCACATGGCTGTCATTCTGTCAAACATCCACGTGGCTGTCAAACATCCACGTGGCATTGCCAGATCACCTGATGTCCACGTGTCATATTTTACTATATCTTTTAAAAAATGATATATTTTTAATGCCACATGGGACGTTTTTAATTTTAGTTTAAAAATATATCAAAATGCCACGTGGACATCAGGTGATGTGGCAATGCCACGTGGACGTTTGAATGTCATATGGGATGTTTGACTAACAACCGTCAGTTTAACATAGTGGGAACATATCTTTTAGTTCTTTTACCGGAATTAAATAAATTTGGGGCCATGCTGCCCATTGACATAATGTTGGGGACTTATTCTGCGATTAACACTATTTTTTTTTATCAAGTAAAGGCATAACTCTTATGTGTTTCCGACAATTTCTATATTAACTTTCCTATTCGCTAGTGATTATATATTTTTACTCTATTTTAGGGATAATTGAGCCAAAAAGTACCCACAAGTTATTCAAAATATGACTTATAATTCTCATTCTTTTGTTATCACGACAAAAATATACAATGCACAAAACGTGTTTTCTATTGGTACGTTGTTTTAGAGGTTTCGTCCCCAGCATTATGATCTCCAAACTTTCCTGGTTTGTTGAATTATGTAATATTTGATTTTTTTAGTACGTAACATTCTTGAGTTAATATTTTTGCTTCCTCAAGTCTTGATCAGTGTACACCTTATGAAAAAATAATCATAACTCTTCTAAATAATTTTTCCGAAATGAAAATAAAAATTGAGTAACGACTCTCCAAAATGTCCAGATAACAACTAAATATAAGCTGATCAAGCTTTTCGATGAACCAATTCTTATTTATGTATAACAAAACAACTAATTATTCTCGATCAAGATTCTAAGGAGCAAAAATGTTAACACAAGAACCTAATACCTAAAAATCACATGTTATATAGTTCGACGTAGGTGTGTGTGTGGAATAACCGATAATCAAATTTAAAAAGTTGAAACTGAAAATTATCCGGTTTAGAATAACTATAACCAATTTTTTTAACACATGTTAAGGTTAACCGTATCCGGTATCAAAACATTACTGGTTTCAAACCGGATACAGTTACCGGCTATTCATATTTCAAAATTGGTTATTTTGTTACTGGTTTTTATATTAAATATTTTTAGAATATATATTTTAGAATTAAGTTAAAGATTTATGTTTTGGATCGGTATGTTTTATTTGAATTCTTATGTTATATTCGCGATTTATTTTGAACCGGTATATGTTATTTGGATTGATATATTTTCTTTTTGCGATAAATGTGTTGAATGTTAAATTTTAAAAAAATTGAATAACCAGATCAGGTTAATCGGTTTCAAAACATGTTAAGGTTATTAAAATAAGTTATTAGATTTTTGAAACTAGAAATACGGTTAACTGATGTTTAAAAACATGTTAAGGTTATTAAAATATGAATATCCATAATTAGGTTAAGGATACCAAATTAGAGAAAATAAATTAGGTTAACCAACCGGTTGCACCCCTAGTTCGACATATCAATAAACTTCAAAGACAATGTTGGGTAAAAGACTTCTAGAACAATAGTACATTGTATACTTTTACCGCGATAAAAAAAAGAATATAAGTTATATTATAAGCAACTCGTAGATACTTTTGTCGCAATTATTTCTCTAACTTTTTTAAACTTAGTACATTGTATATACTAAGTTAGAAGCAAGGAATCGATTATCGCGATTATCGAGCGATTAATCGCTGAAAACCACTTCTCGGTAACTTATCTCCTCTAATCGTTGTCGTTTTATACTTATCGCGATTTTTCGATTCGAAAAGCAAGTCACTTATCGAGCAAAGTTTTCAAGTGTATTTTTTCGAAAAGCTTGTTACTTTTCGGTAAAAAACGATAAGTCAACCCCATCATAGTTTTTTCTTTTTCGCGGCAAAAGTTCCAATTTCTTTTAATTTCAAAATTTAAAGGTATTTTTAGGGGTTTTTTTAGTGGATCTTGAGTGTTTTCTTTTAGTTTTTTTTTTAAATTTAAATTTAAAGGTATTTTTAGGGTTTTTTAGGTTTATTAAGGAATATGGATGAATTATAATAGTTTGTGTGATTTTTGTTATTAATTTTTTTTTTTGCAGATTTAAGGGTGATTTTAGTGTTTGTTCGAATTGTTATATAATTGCGGTTAAAGTATTTATTTTTTTGGAAATTATTGAACTTGAGCTGTATTTTTAATATTTTTGATGTAATTTCGTTGTTTAACAATGTATATAATTAGGAAACTGTGAGTTTGACATAATTTTTTGTGCAATTCGACGTTTGCCCGAATTGTCCAATTATTGCGGCAAAAGTACATATGTTTCAGAAATTGGTTAATTGAGCTCGTTAATAGACTTTTTTTGGTGTAATTTCATTTTATAATATTGTATATAATTCATAAATTGTGAGGTTGACATAATTTGTTTTGTAATTTGACGTTTTCCAACTATTGAGGCAAAAGTACATATTTTTAAGAAATTGGTTAAATTGAGCTAGTTCTTCAATTTTTTTGATACAACTTCAAGTGGGCATATTTTATATAATTAACAATTGGTGATTTTAAAATATTTTATTTTAGTAAAATATGACTTTGACTCTTTCCAAAATTTATCAAATAAGCATATTTTATCTAATAGTAAATAACTAAAGAGAGCATTTTGACTTACAAGTTACAACTTATAATTTTTAAATAATAATTGTTATTATAATTTATTTTTTTATAGGTTTTCCATCGATAAATCCATCGATAACCGATTAATCCATCGATAAGTTCGATAAGTTTCGATAACGGCAAACGATAATTTTTATAGGTTTCCCATCGATAAATCCATCGGTAAACGATTACTCCGTCGATAACGACAAACGATTTTTCGGCAAAAACGGCATTCAAATCCTTGAGTATCATTAATCACGTGCTCTACAAAGTCGCCGTTTTTGCAGCCATGATAGGAAGGCACCATTAATAGGGTAAATAAAATTTCAAGTCTTTATATTATGGCAGTTGAGTAGTTTGATACTTATATTTTATTTTTGACGGTATGCGTATTTTAATATTATGGTAGTTGGTGGATAAAAATAAAATAAAAAATTAACGGTATTATAAGAAACTATTTTGTATTTTTTTTTATTAACACAATTGGTACCTAATGCGTTAAGTGATAAACAAGATTGTCAAATGAAATTCTCCAAAACTTCTTATACCACTCCTTAAGCACAAGAGAACGGCCCGTAACTACTCAAAAAAAAAAAAAAAAAAAACCGTAACTACCAAGAGAAGCGCAATATAAGTACTTATCTCCGCAAAAAACAACATAAGTGCTAAACTATACCAACTACCACAACATGATTACTTATGCCGTCAGAAAAATAGCATAAGTAGTAAACTTCACCAATTTCATAACACGAGTATATAAATTGAATTTTTTATTTATTTTAAGTCGATACAAATAATCCTACTTATATAGTATAAGCCTATAAGGAATCTGTAATTCGGTTTTTTTATTACAAAAAATTATTATTAATCGATTACAAATTATTAGTTGAATGCAAATAATCGTACTATATAGATATAGTATTACAAATCTGTAATTTCGATTTTCGATTACAAAAAAATATTATTAGTCGATTATAAATAATCCTACTAATATAGTATTAGAAATCTGTAATGCCCATTTTTTATTAGAGAAAAATATTATTAGTCGATAACAAATAATCGTATGAAATCAGAATTTCTTTTTCTACAATTTTAAAATATGGAAGAAAAAAAAATTCCTTCAATATACATGTACAGTGCTTCTACAAAATTTCCTAATTACTAATAACTTATTTTCACTTACAGTGCTTCAACAATTTGGAACATTCAACGGTAAATACTAAATTCTATTTTCTTAGTCGATCATAATAAATGGTTGAAATTAAAGCGCGTGGATTCAACGTTCGGGAAAGTTGGGAGAAGTGGGTCCCACAGTCCACGCAGGTTTTTTTTATTTATTTATATTTTGTTTGCATGGAAACAATGCTTCTCTTCTCTCTCTTCACTCTTTCTCTTTCCTACTTATTTATTTATTTATTTAATTAATTAAATAATTAATAAAATAGAAATAGAAAGCAGTTCTACTACTTCTATCTAGGCTTATAGTCTATGCAACTCTTACACAGCTCTCGATGATTCTCTCTCTCTCTCTCTCTCTCTCTTCCATGGCACTTCTCTGAAATCCAAGCAGTCCAGTATCATCATCGTTTCTCGCGGTGAAGGTGATTCAATCCTCCCTTTCTAGAATTGGCTGTGATTCCTTCCTTGTCCGACTCGAATTTTCGTTGATTCGCTCGTAATTGGGATTCTCGTTGCTTCACTGGAATTTTGATTCGGTTTTCTCTGATTTGGCCGTTGATTCAATTGCTCGCCGGTGGATTTCCGGCGAGGAGTAGCGTTCGTCGATACAGAGCTGTGTTTGTGTGTGATATTGATTGCTCAGTTTCTGGGAAATGATTCGTATGGAGCTTCTGAATCGAGATTGGAAGTGCGATGACGGAGAATGATGCTCTTGTGATCGAGAAAACTGTATCTTTTCGCTTTTAAAGCTTCGAAGCTATTGTCGGTGATTGCGAGTAATCACTAGTCACTACGCATTTCAATCGGCTAATTTCATGAAGTCTTCTGTTTTTGCTTTTTTTTTTCTTTCTCCAGAAATATAAGAAAAAATGAGAAAAAGAATGTGGCTTTTAGTTTGTAGTACCTATTATTGGTGTCCTCTGTTTTGCTAGCTGCAATTTCTGGCGGTGTTTAAGTACTTGTTCCTCCTCGTTCTTGGGTTGTGTTTTTGAGTTCTAAGTCTCGTTGAGATTCGGGTTCGCTTTGCTAAATTTCGGGGTCTCCATTTTTTTTATAATTAAGTATAAATATATAGTGCTTAACGTCCTTTTGACTTAAATTTGCTTATGCTCGTTGCTATGTGCTTCAATTGATAAACGGAATCTTCAATTTGAATCGTCGTTGAAATAAAGCTTCATCGATTTAATTTCAATCTATGCTCGCCCGTGTAACTGTCACATGTTTGCCTACTTCATAAAATTGTATCCGCCCTTACCGATCTCAAGACTTTGCTCGCGAATGAATCCCGTGATTTTACAGTCATTCTCACAGTACATGTTTTCCCTGACTTGAATCCGCATGTGCCCTAGTTTTCTCTACATTGATATTATAAAACTATGACTTTATACTAGTGATTATATCTCTTTCTTGAATGCTACATAACTTTTGATTAGTTTCAACTATCCATAAATTTATGTATCTACAAACTGGAATTGCAGGCGTAAGAAATGCTCGTGCCACTCGATAATCGGAGGGATATATAATATTTGGCTATCGCAAAATGGGAGCGTCAAACTCGAAAATAGAAGAAGATAAAGTTTTGCGGCTATGTCGAGATAGGAGGAAGTTTGTCAGGAAAGCGCTCGATGGAAGGTGCTCATTAGCCGCAACGCACGTCGCATACATTCAGTCACTGAAAAGCACAGGAGTGGCTCTTCGAAAATTTGTCGAGCCAGATGTTCAAGTCGAGTCGTCTTTATATACTTCCACCACTGCAACGCCCGAGCCAGTTGCTTTGGCCGAGAAAACGATTTCTCACTTCTCATTCTCGTCACTGTCTGCTTCACAAAGGGTAGACACAAGGGATGCTTTTTCTCCGACTCCTTCACCACCAAGCTCGACCCGACTTCACACGAATCACATGAGATTCCTAGGAAGCTCTTCGAAAAAGGTTGAAGCGAAACCACCGTTACCCATAATTGGTACCGTGACTTCGTCTAGTACTACTCCTCAGAATACTACACCGCGTTCGAATGGAATACCGGAAGGTTCACCATTTGATGATTCTTCTCTCCCTTCTGGAACTCCGCCATGGGACTTTTTCGGTCTTTTCCACCCAATTGACCATCAATTTTCATTCCAAGAAGGAAAAGGCGCGAGCCAAGGGTATGAGAATCCCGATGATATGAAACGGTTGAGAGAAGAGGAAGGGATTCCAGAATTGGAAGATGACGAAGAGAAGGCCTCTTTACACGGAAAGGAAGAGCGTCAAGATTCTGACGATGAATTTGACGAGCCGGCCACGGTTTCTCTAGTTCGAAGCTTCGAAAATCTTAATCGAGCTACTTCAATCGCTTCACCTGGAAGTACGCCTACAATGCTTTCTGCGGGAAGTACACCATTGTTGAACAGGCAAAGGAGCAGTCCCGCGGTTCATTCTGCCAGAAGTGAAGTTTCAGAAACCGAGTTATTGACCAGGGACAATAAGGTTGAAGCGGAATCAGTAACTTCAGTCGGAGCCGAAACAAGCAAGAGAGAGGAAAAAGAAAGTACCGTTGAGAATAAGGTTGCTCCTAAGGATTTTTTCTCGAGCATGAAAGATATCGAATATTTATTTATGAAAGCCTCCGATTCTGGTAAAGAAGTTCCTCGGATGCTTGAAGCAAATAAGCTGCACTTTCGTCCAATAGACTCGGGAAAACAGGGTAAGATCCTCTCAAGGATCATTTTCAGGCTTAATTTATGTATTCTTTGAAAGATATCAGCTACATTCGTCAAGTCTCCGATTATGCCAATCAATTATCAGTTTACTTTACGCTATATGGCAATTCGAAAAGTGCAGCCGCTAAAATAGAAATTAATTTTTGATAGCGCTTTCTGTTTTCTAAAGACGCACAGAAGTGGCGGTCTCTTTATAATGGTAATAACAAGACGGCCTTTTGTTGTGACAGGCGGTTCAACAGCAACTGCATTTCTGAAAGCCTGTTTCTCTTGCGGGGAAGATCCTAGTCTGATTCAAGAAGGTTTGATATCTTAATTCCGAATTTGTGTGCGTTTTGAGCTGTGAAATAATACATGAATATATCTAATCAGCAAGCTTTCTTGCAACTTTATTCATCTTAATTTTTTTAATCTGTTATTTGTACTACTAAATACTAATGTCTTTCTGTATAATATCCTAAAGAAGGAATATAACGAAAAGAACTATATCTTTAAGATCAAATATGCTGTCAAAAAAGGATTTTTTTTTTTTTTTTTTTACAATTATGTCTATAAGAGATGTTCTACCTTGACATTATAGTTGGCATCCGTCATTTTTCTTTATACCTTTGATAAAACGAACTCGATTCTATCATAGTATATTGATAGGACCCGAGCAAAACCGATCACAAATCATCAATACGCCAAGGGGAATTCACGATGGGTTAATTCCCAAACACTCTTTATAAATCACAAAGTTCACAAAAACGCATTTCCTTCGAGTCCAAGGCGCACATTCTCAACTAAATAAAACATAAGAAAACTAACTAATGGGATTTGGGTTCGAAATCTTCATTCTACTCCTGCAGAACACCCCTAACAAAGCCAAAACAAGTAAGGAGATAAGTACCCATAATAAGTTTCAAGCTTTCCCTTCCTTCCCCTATAAGCGATAATTTTATATATATTTATATATATATTTCTTGATTTGGTACCATCATTAACAAGAATTTGTTATATTGCAGAGCCTGTTCAAACGGATGATGTAAAATATTTAACTTGGCATAGGACAACTTCATCAAGATCATCTTCATCCAGAAATCCTTTAGGAGGAAACACGAAAGACGATATCGAGGACTTCACCGATAATGTCTTCGAAAACATCTGCATGATTTCCGGAAGCCATGCCTCGACGTTGGATAGATTATATGCGTGGGAGAGAAAACTATATGATGAAGTCAAGGTACTTTTAGTGCACAACGGCATCTATATTCTTCCTATGAGTCTTGATCATGATTTTTCTAAGATGTGAAATGATTGTTTTACAAGAAGTTGTCTACTTAGAGTTATTTATCTTAGATATTAGTCGATACAACATTGGGTTATAGATTATTCGCGATGGAGGCTTCTGCTTCTCATAGTAAGCTAAAAGGTTATCACATATCTGATTTTTGGGTCCATGATCTAACCAGTAAATAAAAAGCTCTTAAAAAAAACAAACTAACAGCCTAGCTACCTTTCATAGACAGGTCTAAGGACCAGGCCTATCTGGGACAATATACAGGCCTGGCCGGGACACGGGTCATACTGGGTCTTTACACGGGCCAGGCTGGGGTCTATGAAAAGCATCACTCAGCCAGTCCCTATTTGTAGGGTCTGGCTGGGCCCAGCCCGCTTATTTTACGGGCTAGAACCGGTGGGCGCAGCCTGTCCTAATTATTTTCCAATCAGATAAAAAGGAAACAAAACTCGATAACCAGCGTTATCGATTTATTCTCGGAAATGAATTTTACCCTCTTTTCCATGTACTTGAGCTCTAGCTACTAAGTTATTGCCTATTATAGACTATATATATTGGTCAATAGATCCAAGGAACTCTCGTTCCGGGAAAACGTCTACTTAAGGTTTCATATAAAGGTTTTTTATTTTATATTTTTTAAATTAGAGAACATAGCTGGTCAAAGTATTCTCTAATTGCCGAAATTTCTAGTATCATGCAATATTATCCTTCTACTATATCTCTTTTATCTCATTTATACAAGATATTATCCGGTAGTTGATAAATATATGAAATTCCGCAAATCAGGCCAGCGAGGTCATAAGAAGAGAGTACGATATTAAACGCAAGATTTTGAGGCAGCTAGAATCGAATGCGGAAAGCTCGCAGAAGGTTGACAAAACCCGCGCTGGAGTCAAGGATTTGCATTCGAGGATCAAAGTTGCGATTCAGAGAATTGATTCTATATCGAAAAGGATCCAAGAAATAAGGGACAAAGAGCTACAGCCACAACTCGAGGAGCTGGTTGAGGGGTACGTATTCATCATTTCTTATTCTTTGATTTCAGCAACAATCATGTTTCCGTTTGTTTGTTCGCTTTTTTTTTTCTTCTTAATCTCGTGCCAGTTATTTATAAATTAATATATAATCCTTTCAAGACCGGACTTAAATTGGAGAAATAGTCTGTTAATTGTGAAACATCGCATGAATCTGTTAATTTTTTTTGTATCTGTTAATCCTTTTTGTCATGTTCAATACGATTATGCGGTTTTGGAAAAATTATACATAGTAATTATAAGTTATGCTCCTAAGCATCCTAAGCATATCGTGTAGTCCCAGTTTTTTTTTTTTTTTTCTTTTTCTTTTCATTATCTTTTAGTAGTTTTCGTTTTAAAGCATCAACGGATTTCATCAAACTTTAAGCCACATACAAAGGACATGCGTAGACATTTACAAAAAAATGACGGTCTTCTGTCCCTGAGTGACTTAAAATTAAATGAAACTACCGCTATTTTGACGATCAAAAGGGACATTGCCGTAATTTACGAGTCCCATGAAAAAATATGAAAATAATCTGGAGAAAGAATTTCTACACCACGAAAAATTCAAAAGACACAAGTAATAATTCTTCTTGTATAAAATCTGGAAATTCTATATTCAATACTTGATACAAGAAAACGAGGACTTATAATTCGGAGCTTAACTGATATTATGAAATTTCATCAAACATTAGGAATATCATAATTAATTCTACTTTCCGGCAGGCTGAGTCGGATGTGGGACGTCATGTCCGAATGCCACAGGCTCCAATTCCACATCATCTCCATCGCCTTCGTCCACAGCAATGCCCGGATGTCCACTCACTCGGAATCGCGCCGCCATATCACCCTCCGCCTCGAGCACGAGCTCGGCGCCCTCTCCTCGACCTTCACCAAGTGGATCGCGGCCCAGAAATCCTACTTCCAGGCCATCAACGACTGGCTCGCCAAGTGCGCTCCACCCGCTAAAGACAAATCCAGCAAGCGTAACCGCCGCGCCTTGGAACCACGGCACAATGGCCCGCCGATCTATGTCGTCTGCGGCGTCTGGCTTGACAAGATGGACGAGCTGCTCAAGAAGGAAGCGCCGGGAGTGGTGGATTCCGCCGAGCGCTTGGCCATCGAGACTGCCGGGTTTTTACCGCGCCAAGAGAAGCACAGCGATCCGGCGGCTACCGCAGCGAGGGACGAGGCTTCTGGAGAGTTCTTGTTAGGTTTCGACAACTTCCGGTCGGGCCTGGTGGGGTTTTTCGGACAATTGAATAGCTTCGCGCAAGCTTCTGTCAAGATGTACGCGGATCTCGACAAGAATATTCAGAACGCGAAGATCATGTACGAAAGACCTCCGCCGCAGCCTCGTGTCGTTTTGAATTAAAACGGCATATGGATGTCGGTCTCCCGTCGTTGTTGCGTTTTGTATATACAGAGAAGCGCCATTGGTTTCACGGTCTGAATCTCACGGTTTTGGAATAAAGAAGCTGATTAAGGTCTCTAACTGGGTACTTAATTATATAATTATGAGATATATTAGTGTGCAAATTAAGTGAGGGAACTTCTTTGTATAGTGTTTAGTTTTCTGTCAAAAATAGAACATTTATTTTATATTTGTAATTATTTGATGATTTGTAAGCAATCAAATAATGGTCTATCACTCGTTATATCTGTAACTATTTAAAATTTACAAGGATTAAATTATGTTATCTTTTTTTACTTTATTATTTCAAGTTCTTGTGTCGTGAACTTTGTAAATTGATGCATTTTGTTTTAATATTAGTTTTTTGCAGTAATATTGTTTACAAGAACACAATCCTTAATTGAGATTATTTTCATCAATTTTATTGAATTATTATCTTAAAAACTCTTAAATAACTAAGTGCATAAATCAAGATTACTTAGCCTAGGCTAAGTAATAAACTCACTACAGGTCCGATTGATGTGACGCATTAATAAATAATGTATGTAACAGTGTTAGTCGTTCTTATGCAACAAATATATATCGTAATATATATTATAATACGAGTGTATTATAATCTTGATCAATGACCTAGTATCACTTCTATTAAAAAAAATTAAGTTGTTTACACACTAATGTCATAATATAGTTATTAATCTTCTTCGACGAGTTCTTGAATATGTATTAGTTATTAATGGTTGGATAAGAATTTAAAACAAATTATGCGGTCAAATTGTTCTTCTCTCTTATCTTATGACAATAAAATCTACATACTTTCTCAAAACTTATACTTAATCAGAATCAAGGTTTTAAATACCGCTTGCCGATTTCGTTTCGCATTTTTCATTTTACGGAGATATCGTTTGCCGATGGGTATGCCGATGGAAAAATTGTAAAAAAAAGAAATACCGCATGCCGCATATACTGCACTTTTCGCATGGGCATACCGCATGCCGATGGGGTTTTCGACGGATATTCTGTAAAAAATATTTGAGTATTTAAGCAAAATATTTATATAAGTTCAAAACTACATATTTAATAAATACAAGATATTTGTAACTTAAATATGTAGGTGACATGTATAATATTAAGTCACTTTATTAGTTGAAGAAGTGAATAATATTAAGTCAAATTATTATGTGAAGTTAATATGTATGTTAATTAAGTGTGTAATATTAAGTGAATATGCATGTTAATTGTATATGTACGTTAACAAATTTAATATTAGTTGAAGTGTATAATATTAAATGAATATGTATATTAAGCGTATATGTATGTTAGGTGAAGTTAATATGTATGCTAAGTGTATAATATTATTTGAAGTGTATAATATTAAGTTAAATTATTAGGTGAAGTGTATGTGTATGTTAAGTGTGAAGGTGTGATATTAGTTGAATGAATAACAAAAAGTCTCACATTGATAGATGACAAGAGTTTAGTGATGTTTATATACCAAATATTAGGGATAAGGGCCTGGGCCCTTTGGGTCATAGGATTTTGTGGATGGGGGAAGACTCACACAAATGTTACACCACGCGCGCGCCGCCGACCGACCGTGGCGGGGTGGGGTGCTCTTGTGTGAGTATAATTATTTTTGCCGAAAGTTTAATTGGTATTTTTGCTGAAATTCCAACCAAATTTCGCTATTTTTACACTAAAAATCGAAAAAAGATTTTCCACACCCGTGCCCATGCGAATTTCGTGAAATTTGTTAAAAAGAAAGAGAAACGACAGGGTTTTCGAACCGCAAACCCTCGAAAAACGAAATTCAAGCGAATTTCGCACCGAATTTCCCAAAATTTAAAACCTTATTCAGAATGATATTAGTTACTTATCAAACAAGGTAAAAGAGTAGTTGAAGACTTTTATCTCTTTCAATGTTATTATTAGTATTTTTTTAATTATATGAAGAAAAAAAAATATTACCTACCCCAACACATTAGATCATTTATTGGAATGCAAATTTATATATATTTCACTTGAAAGTAATTGTAAATTGTATTTTCTAAAAAACTTCAAATTGGGTCATGGACCCCAACAAATTTATTAAAGATGTTTCTTTTGTTCGAATATTATGGTATTATTATAGGGTTGACATACTCTTAGTCTTTTGCAATCTATATTTGAAAATCAAGATGATCAAATTAAAGTTTGAAATTATAATATAAATACATGAATATAACTACGAGATGCGGAGATGGACTATATCGGCTTTGATGTCATCTGAAAATTTATTAAAGTATATATATAATCAAAAATTTAAATTTTATATTAAAAGTACCTCTTCAAAGCAAGACTAATTATTATCATTTAAAATAATAAGACATGATATCATGCCATGCACATTTCCTCTAACATAACATCACTCCATGTCTATAACGACTTTTTTTCTTCTTTCATGATTTATTTCAAAGAAAAATGTTTATTTAATCTCAAAAAAATGTTTTATTTAACTAATATATTAGCATAGTTTTTATTTTCAATTAATTTTTATTTTTTTGCAAATTAACTCTATCTTACATACATCAACAAAAGAATGAAAATTCATTTTACTGATTTTGTAGGACATGGACCATTAAGGCATTAAGTAATATGAAAAGTATATACTTTTTTCTTTAGAGTGAAATAAATACTTTCCTAAAAAATAAAGGGAAACATACCATTCAAGCTATCCTTCCAAAAAAAAAAAAAAAAGATGTAGTGAATAGTGATTTCAAAATCCAAACATTTATGTTTCAGGAGGTAAACACATGATTTTGATTAATTAACAATGCCAAAATAGGAGGAATCTATTATATACACATATATTTTTTCGAGTATTATTTAAGTTCGTTGATTAGAATCGAGATTAAATAAATATATAGTTTAATTAAAGTTATTAATCTAATAACATTTTAAAGTAAATTTATTTTGCTGACGCGGAAATTGAATAAAAGAAAGTATAACAGCTTAGGGAAAATTATAAAAGCTTATAACGTTTTTAATTGAATTTTTTTTTTTGAAGGAACGTTTTTAATTGATTTCCTTACACATACATAAGATCTTGCACTATAAAATTTTTAAATAAATAAAAAAATTATAAACTGTAAAATACATTAAAAAAATGAATGTATTGTTGACCATATTAGGTAAATTGTAATACACAAAAATAAAATTATTTCTAATTCTAAAAAAATGCAAGTAAAAAAAAAAAAAAACTCCCACACGCCTTGAAAAAAATTATTTGTTTTTTACTTTTTACCACCACAGCTTCCAACTCCGATCACAGTCTTGAGAGACGATCTTCGCCTGCGCCGTCATCTTGTCCACCGCCACGGCACACCGTAACTTAACGGCGAGCGTCCACGTCTTCACGGACCCCACCTTCACCTTAACGGGAATCTCCATCCTCACCGTTAACGGGACCTTCCCTTTCTTCTCTCCGTCTCTTAACGCCTTCTTCGCCGACGCCGTCAGCTCAATCCTCGGCCCCGTCAGCGCCGTCTGGAGCACCGTCACGTTCTTCGTCGCCTGGTAAAACGACGGCGTATTGCCGTCGCAGAGCTGCACGTCGGAGTAGTAAACCCTAACGGAGCCTTGCCTGCCGTAATGGAATCCGAGCTTTCCGTTAGGGTTTCCGGCTCTGACGGAGACCGCGATCGCCGGCGATATCTCCGGCGACGTGGAAGAGGCGTTGACGCCTCGGATCGCGAGGCGGTCGAGGGAGAACCGCGGCGACTCGGGACGGAAGACGAGGTAGAGCACAGCGGTTGCGATTCCGGCGAGGATCGCGACGGCGGCGATGACGGCGAGGAGGTAGCAGATGCATTGGTGGCAGGGGCTGCGGCGAGAGCTCCGGCGAGCGTATTTCTGGATGCGGCGAGCGTTCTCCGGCGGAGGAACTCGGTAGACTTGGTCCTTGGGGATTTGGATGACGTAGGTTCCCGGTTGGGGGATTGGATTTCCCGGCGAGGGAGGGGTGAGTCTGAGGGGATGCTCCGATGAGCTGAGCGGCGACATAGAAGCCTCGCTGTAGGCTGGGTGGACTCGGTCCGCCATTGTTGAGCTCTGAATGGGACGAGACTGAGTTAACTCGGACAATGTCACTGCAAATGTGGATGTTCGAGACAGAGAGAGAGAGAGATGATTTTGTATGAACGAATAGATACACAGTATACATACACCAGAGAGAAGAAACGACCGCGTATGGAAATCTGAAATGACAAAAATAGCCTCAGTGTTAATAGGAGGATGGTGCACTCTAGCGTTCGAGGGTAAACAAGGAATGATATAAAGTAATGTTTTCTTTTTGGAAGGAAAAGTAATGTCATCTAAAGTCTAAACTTGACTTAGATGAGACCGCGTATAATTGCGTTAAATTACTAAAATATCCCTAATAAGGAACAAGGTTTGCCTTCAAACTAAAATAGCATCGGTGTGTCTCAGATCGAACTCGCTAAAGTTCAAGGGTGAAAAGGTAATTTCCGAAAAACTAAGCCAATCCGTGGTCCTATGTCGAGGGTGTAACTGTAATATCACCAGAGTGAAGCAGAATTAATAAAGAAAAACAAGGGTAGAATAGGCAATTTCTTGTGGTGGCGAGGGATTAAGTGAGGTTTAGTGAAGTACCGCGTAAGCGAGAACAGATGGAATGGTAAATTACGAAAATAGCCCTAAATACGAACTCAAGCCAAGGGTATAGGGGTAATTTTAATTTGAAGACGAGGAACTTAAGTCTTAAAGTGAAGTTTAGAGAAAAGTAGGAAAGGTTATGTGGGAGACAGCTAGGGGCCAAACAACCAGTGGAATGAATTGACGTACATGCCCCTACGGCCTGCGGTTTTATGAATAACAAAAGCGTAAAAGTATATTATTAAATAGAAATAATAAACTATATAGTTGATCCTCATTAGTGGTTTATTTTAGGAATTTTCTTAAAAGAATATATAGTTTATGGTGGAGAGCACGTCAAAATTTTGTCAAAAATTTTTATATAGGTGTGTTGTCAGTGTGTGTACCAGTACCAGACATGTTCGAAGAAAATATTCCAATGTTTATAATACGAATTAATATTTCATAAAAAAAATAGAAACAACCTAAAATTTTGTGTATGTATATTTTCTCTATGACAAAATAAATTGTTTTAAGAAATATTTTGTTATTACTATTACATGAAGAGAAGTGCAGGCCGGGACTTATCTTTGGCTTTAACTGCGCATTGTATACATTAATAATATCTATCTTTTATGGGACTACATATCCAAATACCCCAAAAATCTAGTTTTTCAACTTTGGAGCCGAAAAAATTGTATACATTTATTTATTGGCATTTAGTTTACTTTCCTCGCATATTTTATACATAAAATATATGAAGGTGCATGTGTGTATCATGATCATCATAGTAAATTAGTGTAGGAGAGATACGTATTGGTCAATGAAGTATCGTAGTAAGAAGCAATTAGTACATTAAAAAATTAGTTAAGAAGAAGCCTACCATATATAATGTAATGTATTATAACCACAAACCCTTGAAAGAAGAAAAGATGGAAACCATACCCACATGTAAATATGTGTGTGTGTCTGTGTGTGTATATATTCACATATATAACGTGTGAGTATGTGATACTTATATATAATATATAATATATTTATAGTTTGTGTGTGTGTGTTGAAGGAGTAAATTATAAGAGTGTAATATATTTGGTATAGGAAGGAAGGAAACTTCATTTGCTTGGGGGATGTATACTGTCATTTTTATTTTTTCCATTTAAATCCAGGCTGTGTCAAGTCAATTGGCAACTAATAACACACCTTTGAATCAGCAATATTTTGCAAAAATAAAATAAAAAGCCTTATCCTTTTGGAAAACTACCATATGTTTTCATTAATCTCTCTCTCATTCGCACTTAACATCTAAACATGTAAGACCTCTTCTATAGCGTCGTTTAAGACTCTAAAACATACCCCTCCCGGCCACCAAACAACTCGCTGCAGTCGTTTAATAATAAGTTTCAAACAACTTGTTTTGTAACATCGTCAGAAGTTGTTCAACGTGGCGACCATAAAACTCGCTCCGGCAAATGAAACTTTTTGGACGATGTTTTAGCTAAAATGTGGTGTAAAATGCATAGTGTAAATTCATATTTATACTAGTGTGTGTTAAGACGAGATCTTAATCCCCAAATAAAAAATAAATCAAAAAAGCGAAAATACAAATGTCAAAGAGAATTATAATTACTCAATTTACATGTAAAAAGTATAATCGATTCGAACTCTTAGTGCTTAAATTTTTGTTACACTTTCTTTTTGCTACGAGCATTATAAAAGTCGACGCAAGAGTACTACAGGCTCGAAAACTAAAATTATGTAAATCCACTCCGATAAGGACATCGACATCGGATGGAAAAGACACCTCCGTCGTTCACGAATAATTTCAATGAATACATATAGCTGTATTGAAATTTATTTAAATGCATGTTAAGACTTTATATTATATATATATATATATAATATATAATATAATTAGAAGCCAATGAGCTTCACGCCTTGACCTTTTCCAATGAAATTGCCAACTAATTAAATTTTATACATAAGGTTCATGAGTTGACAAATCATATTTTATATCTCATTTGGAAATTTAATAAAGTCCTAATTGGTTGAAAATATATGTATTTACAATCTAATTCTTGCTACAAATGAATTCGTCAACTCTTTTAATCACTATCCAACCTATTGTATAACATTTAATTTTATCAATATTGACCTATTTATACATAAGAACATATTTGTATTGAATTTATTTACTTAAATGTTAGGTCATTTAATTTGCTAAGAGTTTCTCCAACGGACTCCATAACCATAACGTTATTATAATGTTGTTTTCACACTATATGCCGTCTGATATCATAACGGTGAGCGGCTAGGGTTGACAATTTGAAGCCGTCCACGAAATATGACGCGGTTATAACTCTTGATAAATGAGTTTAATCAGTCAACTTTATATGAATTTGGGACTCTTAGTTTTTATGTTGTATGTTAGGAATGTTAAATATTCTTACAATTTTCAATACTGTAGTATTTAATTTGTATCATTTATCAAATAATGTAAATTTATTTCAGAAGATTATGGTAATCATGTATTACAGAGCAAGATCCTACTTCTTTTTTATTTTTTTATTTTAATGTTAGAGTGACTTCTTAACAGACATTTCTGAAAGTTTTTGTGTTTTTGACACTACTCACTAATCTCAAGTCCAAATATGTTCATTCAAATTTTCAGTTTATAGATTAGACAAATATTTATAATGTTGATGTTCAATACTTTGTGAAATTTGGCTTTAAATAAATTGCCCCAATCAGCAATGTGTGTGTGAGACAAGGCCGGTCTTGAGTTTGTCATGTTTTATCGTAGCCTAATAAATATTCGAGACCCTTGCAGTATTTAAAATTGAGTTTTCGTATTTAATTAAAAAGAAAATAGCATATATAAAAAAAATTGAGGCCCATAAATTTAAGGGTCGGACGCACCAGCCTTACTAGCTTATAATCAGAGCCAGGGCTGGTGTGAAAGAGTATTTTGGTCCGAGCATTTTTTAGATGATTATTTTTCCGAGAAGTGATAAAAGAATGGTCAGTTATTCGATTCTCTTCGAAGAGCAGTCAACAAAACAATATATTGTTCACTTGCACATTTATTATTTGGAATCTTATCATAAACTGCATTCAAAAGTTGTTAAGTAATAATCTGATTAGTTGAAGCCTGAGTGTCTTCTTCTGGACTCGGAGCTTCAAGATCTTGCTTTAGTTTTGACACACGAAATATCGCCAAATGGATATCTCCTGTGCAAACAAACAAACACACAAATACATTAAGTAAAATCATTAATCTTGTTTGGTTATTATTTCTATTTTTTTTTATTTTTTAAATCTGTTAAATGAACAATAATTAAGAAACTATGAATAATCGAAGAACAAGAAACCCTTTAAAAAATGAACATATAATTCAAAACAATAATTTTGTAATTTCTCTTTTCTAGGTATCTGTAAATATTTCACCCCGAAGTACACTTCTGGCCCAGTTGTAGTCCTATCCGGGGAACCGGAGCCGAGCCGGGGTGAAAAAACCTGGTTTCCAGCCTATTCCTCCCGGTATCAGCATAATTAAATTTTTAAATTAAATCATTTAGCTTTTAGAATTTTATTTTGTTCTCATTTTTTAGAATTTTAATAATAAAAAAAACTGTAAAAATAGATTTTTAATCTCTAACTAACTAATTAATATATATATATATATATATATATATTTATAAAACTAGACTCATCCAGTTTCAACTCGATTCTGATTTTAAAAACCATGCGTTTTTTAATCGGGACTAGGCCGAATTTTTTAAGCCCAAATGACCAGCATCATGTGAAAAAGGGCCAAAAACTCGGTACTTAATCTTGATATTCTACCAAAAGAATTCACCCTGTTTAATTATCCTACTACTCAACCCAAGCCAAGGTAAAAAAAAAATAAAAAAAATAAAGATAAATCACCAAAATAATCAAAACATAAAGTGCTATATTATTTCATGTTATTATGTAATAACTATATATTAATACAATTTCAGGTAAAATACGTTGAGAGCAAGGAAATTACCAAAGGTAACACAGCTTCCAGGCAAAACAAGTGAAGCAATTCCAGGTCTCAGTCTTTTTTCATCAATGAAAGTCCCGTTTGTGCTGTCCAAATCTGTCACAAATAAATTTCCTCCTTTTTTCCGAATAACAGCGTGTTGCGCCGATACTGTTAAATAAACACCAAAATAATCGTTTAGTTTATTTTTATAGGAACCGGTAAATTAAATGAAACCAAAACGACGTAACGATAAAAAGGAGGAACACGGCCTAAGTTCTCCGAACGATATCTTGAGTCAATTGAACAAAAGAAAATGATGGTAACAATTAGCGGGATATTGAAGGGATATTTCGTATAATTTTTCATTTGTAATTAAATTGATGTGTAAACTAGTTTTGTTAACTTGAAGTTAGTAACTAAATAGATTTGATCAAAGCTTAGTTAGTCTAAGTTTGTACTTATTTTTTGGTACCTGTAGCGACGGAAATCACCATATCAGCTTTCTCGGGAAGACGACCAACGATTATTTCATCCTAATTTGGGAGAAGAAAATAACGTAGTTACAAGAAATATCACTGAATTTGAGTATATAATAGTCAAATTCTTATTGGGGAAAAAAAAAAAAAAAACTATAAAAAGTAAACTTACTGATACAACTTCAAAAGCTCCTGGCATTGCAACCTTAAAGCCAATGTGTTTAAAATTTCCATCACCTATAAAACAACCAAAAATATTAATAGGGACCAAAATCAGGAAAATGTTAAACAAAAGAAGAATCACAATCTACAATCTAAATAGTCCTATTAATTTCACCCCTATCATGAAAAATACAGTCTTATTCACCAATCAATAAGGGTTAAACCGGGACTAGTATCAGAACTCGGGCCTTTTTTGGGTTCAATTCTGATTTTAAGTATGGGCCCGGTCTCTAAATTAATCAAAAAATAATCAAATTAGACTAAAACCGAGAATTGTGTTGGAACCGGGCTTTTCTTTTTTACCTCGGTCTAGTCCAATTCCCGAATTTTTACCCAAAAAGAAAAATTCTAATTTCCCAGAAAAAAACCAGACACTGGCAGGGACCGGACTACGACCCAACTCCTATGCCAAAAATTTCACCCCTACCAACTAATAGCTTTATATAAGTACCAAATATTTTCATTTATAGTGGTATAGACCCAAAAAAAAATTTCACTACGGAAGTTTCAAATGTTGAATATTGTCACGGCCAAAGTTCCCAATGCTCACCTACTTTGCCTCTCTATAATTTTGTCTATTTTGCCAATTTATTTAATAAATTTTTCGATGTGCCATTAAGTCTTAAACTCGTATGACTTCTAAGACATGAATAACTTTGTTAACAACACATTCAAATTCTATTAAACCAATAAAAAAAAAAAGTGAACAAAATTCAATGAGAAGAAAAAAAAAAAATTACGTCACCACAGAAATCAAAATATTTAATATTTAAGCCATTATTAACTCAATAAATAAAATTTGAAAGAAGAAGTGACTAACCAACAGGTTCAAGAAGCCATCTATCAGTAGAGGCCTCTGGAGGAGTCGCTTGAGAATCCGAACTAGCTAGAACAACCCATAATTTCTTGTGTTGTCTCTGCTTTATATCAACACCTTGAACCTGTTTTTGAAAACTGTTTTTGAAAATTATTTTGGGGGCAGAATTAGAACCAAAAAGAGAGGCTCTGGATTCAAAACTTAGTGGAAGCTTGGCATGGGACATACACTGTGCTGATATTTTCATTTTTTTGTTCAACCAATAAAAACTTTTTTTTTCTTTTTCTCATATGCTATGAAATAAGGTAATAAATAATAGTATAGGATAAAAGGCAGGTTTGTGTGGATGGTGAGCATTGACAAGGATATGGATAACAGAATCTACAAACTGCCCAATCTGTTTTGAGGAGGCACCAAAATGACTAAAACCATAAAGCAAGCAATTTGGAAGAAGTTCTAATTGTGAGAGAGAGAAGAGAGAAACTGTCGATGTATTTGGAATAATGGCAATAATACAATAATGTTTAGGTTATACTAAAGAAAAGGACTAAATAACAAATAGGAGAAAACATAGGGACTTTAAATGCTAATACCGCCTCTCAAACTCACGATGCTACAGCAACAAGCATTGAGAGTTTGCTAACTAAAAAACGAAGACGAGAAGATGAAAGCGCCTTGGTGAAAAGATCGGCAATTTGAACCGATGAAGAGACAAAAGGCAATGTGATGTTGTTACATTGAAAGTGATGTCTGACCACATGACAATCAATCTCAATGTGTTTCGTACGTTCGTGAAACACCGCATTCCTTGCAATCTGAATGGCACTCTTATTGTCGCAAAACAACGGAGTGGGCTGAGGAGAGCTAACACCCATATCTGCAAGTAACCATCGCAACCAAACAATCTCACATGTCGTAGATGCCATGGCTCGATACTCCGCTTCTATGGACGACCGAGAGATAACATCTTGTTTCTTGCTCTTCCACGATATAAGAGAATCGCCTAGGAAAATACAGAAACCCGTGGTTGACTTGCGATCAGTGGGATCGCCAGCCCAGTCAGCATCGGTATACGCACGAAGACCCAACGAAGAGCTCGACGATAGGAGTAGGCTTTGAAATTGAGATCCTCGAAGAAACCGAAGAATACGAAGAACAGCGCTCCAATGAACTGTAGTAGGAGCCACAACAAACTGACTAACCACGTGAACGGCATGAGCAATATCGGGACGCGTAATAGTTAGGTAAACCAAACTACCAACAATGGCACGATACAAAGCAGGATCCGGTAAAGCTACTCCATCAGTCAAAGCATATCGAGCGTTGGTTTCAATTGGAGTATCCACCACTTTGTTGTCTGTAAGCTGTGCACGCTCAAATATATCAGCAATATACTTTGACTGAGATAAGATATATCCTTTCGGAGATGAAGCAACCTCGATTCCCAGAAAGTACCGTAGCATTCCCAAATCCTTCATAGCAAAGCAGCGAGCTAACTTTATCTTGAGACATTCAATCTCATCGTCATCATCACCAGTAATAATCATATCATCAACGTACAAAGAGAGAAGAATACGACCTTTTCCGGTGCACTTAATGAATAAAGCATAATCATGGTGACTACGAGAGAAGCCAAGTGATGTGATCACGGTAGAGAACTTCTCAAACCAAGCACGAGGTGCCTGCTTGAGACCGTAGAGGGCTTTCCGAAGCTTGCAAACTTCACCAACCTTGTGAGTGACACCGGGAGGCGGATCCATATAAACTTCTTCGTGGAGATCACCGTTGAGAAAAGCATTTTTCACGTCCATCTGAGAGATTTTCCACCCACGAACAGAAGCAACAGCGATGAGAGTTCTAATTGTAGTCATTTTGGCAACCGGAGCAAATGTCTCTTCGTAATCCATGCCATATTGCTGAGAAAACCCCCTAGCAACGAGTCGAGCTTTGTATCTTTCAACGGATCCATCGGACTTAGTTTTGATCTTGTAAACCCATCGGGAACCAATTGTGCGTTTTCCCGGTGGTAACAAAACCAAATCCCAAGTACGTGTTTGACGCAGTGCCAAAAGTTCCTCATCCATAGCATTCTGCCAAAGAGGGTCAAGAACAGCTTCCCGATAGGACGAGGGCTCAGAAATTTTATGAATAGATGTTAGGAAAGACACAAAGGAACTAGAGTAACATGAATATGAAAAATCTGGGAGTTTAGTGGACTTACGGACCCTACTCGATGAGCGAGGTGGAGGATCCACATTCTCTAGAGCTGATTGCGAGACCACTGGTTGAGGAGGCGAATATGTGGCGGGAACAATAGTACCTGAGTTTGTTGCCTCATCACATGGAGCAACAGGAGGCTCGAGATGATCTTCATCAGTATCAAAAGGATCAATACTGACTAGATCTGATTTTGTCATATTATGGGAATTTTCTGGAACCGAAAAGTATGGAATATGTTCAAGGAAGAATACATGACGAGAGACATACAATTTTTGACCAATGGGATCAAAGCAACGATATCCTTTTTGACCAATCCCATAACCCAAGAAAACACACAACACAGATCGAGAAGTCAATTTACTACGCTCAACACTAGGGCGTAGCACAAAACAAGCTGACCCAAAGACACGTAATGCGGAATAATCAGGAGACTGACCATGAATCTTTTCAAAAGGTGACAAACCTGAGTTATGTGAAGTAGGAATTCTATTTATCAGATAAACGGAGGTCAGAACAGCTTCTCCCCAAAACACAGCTGGAACCTGAGATGATAAAAGAAGTGATCGAGCAGTTTCAATGATATGACGATGTTTTCGTTCTGCTACACCATTTTGTTGAGGGGTATCGGTACATGAACTCTGATGAAGAGTTCCGTCAGAGCTAAGTAACCTGGAAAAATCATGAGATGTGTATTCCCCTCCTAAATCACAGCGGAAACATTTTATGACTGACGAATATTGGGTTTTGACAAGAGCTCGAAACATATAAAATATATTCAGAAATTCAGAACGACGTTTCATAAGGTAAACCCAAGTGTAACGAGTGTAGTCATCAACGAAAGATACATAATAACGGGAACCCCCTTTTGTGGGCAAAGAGGAGGGTCCCCATACATCAGAGTGAATGAGATCAAAAGGTGCAGTTGATTGAGATAAACTTCTAGGAAATGGTAATGCCGAAAATTTAGCAAGTTTACAACCACTACAATCAGACACATCATGAGTTTTCAAATTACCCAACACACCCGTAGAAACTAAAAACTTTAAACGAGATCCCGAAACATGACCCAAACGAGAATGCCATAAGTAAAAATCAGAAGACGAACGACTCAACTGAAAAGATGACAAATCGACACTAGAAGCGGCAACACTCTCGGGCACTTTGAGTTCATCCACCACATACAGACCTCCTTCCCTATGGCCTGTCCCAATCAGCTTCTGAGCATGTGGATCCTGTACAAAACAATGAGATTTAGTGAAGATGACAAAATAGTCAAAGTCGCACAATTTACCAACCGAAGCAAGATTCAAAGTGAGATTCGGAATATAGTAAGCATGCGGAAGGTTTAGGTGGGGTGTACGGATAGGACCAACACCGACCAATGGCATATGATTACCATTAGCCGTTGTTATGGATACGGATGAATTTGGAGACAACGAAGAAAAACATGATTTCTCAGGAGACATATGATCAGTAGCACCAGAATCAAGAACCCAAGTGGGAGAAGATATACCTGAAGGACCAGAGTTTTTGAGAGAGGACAAACCGACAGGGGAAGCAGCGGATAAGGCTTGAGGTTGCGAGGCGAGAAACTTTTGGAATTGCTCAATCAACGATGGATCTGATGTAGACACTTCAGCACTACTCGTTTGAAAAGCTTGATTAGTAGCTTTCCATGGAGGCTTCTGAGATACCGACGACGTGCGTCGATGCGGCTGTTTTCCTTTATTGACCAATAAAGGACATTGTCCCTTCCAATGCCCTTTTTGCTTACAAAACGCACATTCATCTATGCCCACACGAGTATTTGAGCGACTCAGATGGTTACTAGATGAACTCTGAGGGGAAGCAGCAAAAACAGATGGAACAGCCGTTGAAGAAATCTGTTTGTCAGTGCGAGTCTTCAGCCGAATCTCTTCTGCCATCAATTCATTCACAACGGAGTCAACCGAAGGCAAAGGGCTCCGGTGTAAAATGGACCCGCGTAGAGCTTCGTAGTCATCTCGAAGCGCCATCAAGAACTGAACAAGACGTTGTTCCTCTCTGAATTGGATGTAAGGCTCCACTGAACGTAAATTGGCGGGTTCGATCTGAGCCAACTCATCCCATAAAGCAGACATAGCATAGTAGAATTCCTGGATCGACGAATCATCCTGCTTGAGAGCCCGAATGTCAGTTTCCAATTGATAGCGTCGAGCAAAATTAGACTGAGTATACAATCTCTCAAGATGCTCCCAAACAAGCTTTGCTGTCTCAAATTTTGCCAATTGAACGCCTATCGAATGAGTCACAGAATTGTTTATCCATGTGATGATTTTCGAATTGTCGGCTTCCCAAATCTCCAGTTGCGCGTCATAAGAATCATTCGACTTGTCAGTGGGCGGCAATTTAGTACCCGAAATATACCCCCACATAGATTTCCCCTTCAGAAAGTTCTTCATCACGTAACTCCAATACGAATAGTTCTTTCCATCTAACTGTGCGCTAATCGACTGAAGCGAATCATCCTTTCGACTAGCCATGACGAACAAGTACCAAACAAACCAAATCCAAACAACAAATTGACCAATCTAACAAAAGCCCCAAATTCCACAAACCCTAGGCATCAAAATCACAGAAATCGAAGCACCAGATTGCATACCAAATTCGCGATGAACAGTGCTATGAACAGTACCGAGCAGTGCGATGAACAGTGCGCGATGAACATTGCGATGAACAGTACCGAACAGTGCCGAACAGTGCGATGAACAGTGCGCGATGTACAGTACACAGATTCAATCTTCCTCAAGATTCATGGCTCTGATACCATGTGAGAGAGAGAAGAGAGAAACTGTCGATGTATTTGGAATAATGGCAATAATACAATAATGTTTAGGTTATACTAAAGAAAAGGACTAAATAACAAATAGAAGAAAACATAGGGACTTTAAATGCTAATACTAATTAGTGGGTCCATTTTATTGTGAATTCTCATAATCTAATCTCTAATTACCCAATTATTTTCGGCACAGGTAAAGATGTGGTTAGAGGAGAAAAGTGAAATACGGAGACTTCCCAATAAAATTACTTATTCTTGTATTGTTCTTCCTCAAGCAAATTTCGAAATTTTGATGAAATTTTGTGCACAAGTGCTCGTAAGATCACACTCGTAATTGGTAGAGCTGCAACTCGCGACTCCAATCTCAGAATCGCGACGAGTCGCGATGTTCTGGTGGGAGTCGCGACGCATCGCGACGCGAGGCGTGGAGTCGCGACGAGTCGCGATTCCTGCGCGTCGTCACGATCCCGCTCTCTCCCTCTCTCTCTCACTCTCTCTCACTCACACAATCACTCTCTCTCTCTCTCTCGATCAACATCGCGACGAGTCGCGACTCCACTCGCCGCGACGCATCGCGACTCGTCTTCTCGCGATTTTGGCGAATTCCATCGCGACGCGTCGTGGAGTCGCCAAACGCAGCTCTAGTAATTGGACATAATAAGAGTAAGTTTATACCGACGAGTATCCAAATTATTTTTGTTGTCGAAAAAGTATAAGTCTAGTAAATAAGTAAGTGTCATATTTTCTTTTAAAAGAATTAAATAAATGGACCCTCCAATTTTTGTTAAAAAGGTTCAAAGGAGGAACATGGGTCACTTAATAATTTTCTATTATTTATTTTGATTATTTTGGTCTTCTCTTTATCATTGTCTTTTTTAAAAAAAAAAATAAACGGTACAACTAGTTTATTTTATTGAGCTTTAAAAAAAAAAAAAAAAAAAACCTTAAATACTTGCCGACGCAACTGACTACAACTTAAATATTTTTATCACTATTACTCTTTCGTTAATGCATTAGATTAAACTTTATGAAATAACTTAATCTACTCTGTTTTCTTTGCCAAAGGCTACGAAATGTGTCAGATAAAAAAGGCTACGAAATGTGTCAGATTGTCAGTGATGGCATTGTATCTTCTTTA
The DNA here is from genome assembly GCA_954871525.1 of Parietaria judaica. NCBI lineage: Eukaryota > Viridiplantae > Streptophyta > Magnoliopsida > Rosales > Urticaceae > Parietaria > Parietaria judaica. The sequence goes on along the minus strand of OX940860.1, from coordinate 25,112,714 downwards.
ATATATTTTGGTCTTTTTGGAAATAATTTTCGAGTGAACAAACGATATCAGGAATAAGACACGTTGTCGTTGATAAGCAAAATTCTTTTCACGGTATTGTCTTTTGTGTTTTTCTGTCGGTTTTTTCCATGCCTTGATTTTCAAATTCGATTGTCGTTTTTCTCTTTTGCAATGCATCTTTTCTCTGTGCTGCCATTTAAGTAACATTGCTGCTGTAATTTTGGGACGGAGAGACATCAAACCGAGCCTCTATCTCAGTTCAAAAGTACCAAGTTAGAGAGACATCGAATTCACCTTCTATTACGAGAATACTAGTTCAAAATAACTGGCCTCTATATATACTAGTTCACTTAATCAAGTTGGAGAGACATCAAACCGAGCCAGATCTATCTCGAGAATACTAGTTCAACTAAATCAAATTGGAGAGACATCAAACCGAGCCTCCATTTCAAGGATAGTATTCAAATAAATGGAGCCGGAGTCATCTAATCAAGCTACTTTTTTTAGGATACAAGTTCAAATACTCGCCCGCGAGACATCAAAGTGAACCTCCATTCCATGCCAAAAATAGCAGTTCAAATACTCAACCAAATAAACCGGTCTTTATTAACGGATACGATATACAAGAACATAAATTTACTTCCACGAAAGAAGCGGCTCCCTGCTCTCTCGCCCAACAATCCGACACCGAATCAAACTCCCAAACGTGTTGACCACCATCTTCGCATCATCCCACGCGTTTCCACGCGCTAATCTCTTGTACAAATAGCTATCGAACGTCATGCGCTGCACGTACTCGTCGCCGCAAAGCTCCACCAGAGCCTCCCTCGCCGCGTTACTACCGTAAAACGCGCTTTGCAACACGTCCAACACCCTGAAAGTCGCCTTATACCGGTCGTCCCAAACCCGGAGATACTCCCGTCGAAGATCGGGCTCAGCCACATGGCGCTCGCCGCCCTCCGAGGCCCGCACAATGCCCTCACCACACATTCGCCCCGATGCTGCAGCGAAGTAGATCCCCTCGCCCGAGCACTTGGTCACGTACCCCGCCGCATCGCCTACTAGCGCCACCCGACCCCGAACACGGACCGGTCTCGGGTGCTCGGGGATTGGGTGAGCCTCCACTTTAATCACTCGCCCCCCGCTGATCTTGGGCCGGACCCGAGCCCGCATGGCCTGCTGTAATAATTTAATCTGCCGCTTCGCCCGGACAGTCCCCGTCCCAACCGCCACGTGGTCGCATTTAGGAAACACCCACCTAAGGTTTAATAATAAAAAATAAAAAAACGAATTCAAATTGAAACCCGAATATATACCGATATTTGGTACCGAATTGATTTATGCTCCTCAGTTTCAGCTACTTTGATCACCTTTTTTTTGGGAATGTGGTTAATAAGTAACCGATTTTACCGTTAACGAATACTAGTTATTCGGATTTGTTTATAAAAAGAAAAATCCACAAAATCACCGGTTTCACCCTGCACCCACCCGTAGAAATCGGGTGACACGTCATCTCCGACGTACATCTCCGCTAGATCGCTGTAGTACTCCATCTTTTCGTCCGGGAGCTTGATCCTCTCCTGGAAGGCAATGGCATAATCGTACTCGCCGGCCCCGATGGCCTTCGCGACGCGGCTGTTGGCCCCGTCGGCGCCAACTACGACATCCACCACGAGGCTCTTTCTCCCGCCGCCGGCCACGTAGTGGATCACGTACGGCGCATCAGGCCTGTCCGGGACATCTAGGGCGGTGACGAGCGCGTGCACAAGCGTGGCGCCAGCAGAGGCGGCGCGGGCACGGAGGAAGGAGTCGAGGGCCTCCCGGCGGAGCATGGCGATGAACTCGTGGGGGAGGAGCGTCTTCCCGAAGTCGACGGCGAGGTTGGAGGGCGAGAAGATGCGCATCTTCGTCACTCGCCGGTCCACCAGTGTGTCCGGGATGCCGAACTCGCTGAGCATGCATAGCGGGATGGCGCCGCCGCAGGGCTTGGCTGCATCAGGCGCGCGCTCGAAGAGGAACGTCTCGACGCCGCCGCCGGCTAACGCTTCAGCAGCAGAGGATCCCGAGGGGCCGCCTCCTATCACGGCGACGCGGAGCTTGCGGCCCGAGAGGGAGGCGGAGACGCGGTGACGGTAGCGGCGGGGGGCGGGGAGGGAGAGGGAGAGACCGTGGAAGTGGGCGGCCATTGATGCCATTGTAGAAAGAAAGCTAGGTAGGGTTTGAGGGAAAAGACGAGAATGGGAGGTTAAACATGGATTTGTTTATTCCTTTGCGTTGCTTTTGGTAGGTTTGAAAATATTATTTAAATGCGATATGGAAACAGTACTACACTGTATCTATTTTTACTTGCTTTTGGTTTCTCGAAGAGCGTGAAACACACGTGCATGGTTCGAGGATAGAATCTGATCATTTGAACCGTTAATATTCAGATCAGAGAAAACTGTAGCTATAATAAGAGTAGCTGCCACTTTAGGCCAGTAGTTAAGTTACAGGACTCGGGAATCCGAAATACGTGTCTTGTATGAAGAAAACAGAATCTGATTTTTTTTTTTTTTCGAAGGGAATTCAGATTTGGGTTGTCTTAAAAAGAATCGGTTTGTTTTTTATCAACGACTAATAAATCAAGATCGCTGGATCTCTATTAATTCAAATTTTCAAAAAATTTGAATTCCATTTTCTCTTGTCTAGTTATGCATGTTTACTCGGGCCAGTGCATATGTTCTAAAATTATTGATTAAAATCATTAGAAGAATTTGAAAAATAAGTTTATAGTCCCACATCGGTAACGCAATAGCTGTATACACTCTAAAACCTTTATAAATTATTATTGTTTGGGTCGAAGAATTTTATTATATTATAATATGAGTAAACTGCAGTTAATGTACCCAATGTTTGATCGGCTGTGGATTATATACCCAATGTTAATTTTCGACGACTAATGTACCCAAACTTGATTCCATTAGATTTTTTCGTGTGTTTCCGACTTGACCGTCACCGAGTGATTCCTCCTCTATATATACACTTTTCGTATATTTTACATAACTCACTCATTTTTTGTCCAAATTTTATGCACGACCTACAATTAGAAAGATAAGTAATAGATATACAGCTTTGATGTTTTAAGTTTTGTAAAAAATGTTTTAAAAAAATACGAAATTTCAATTATAACGTAAAATTGGACATTAATTTAATGCAAAATATTTGTTTCGAGCAAATTTTAATATAATTAATGAATTTTTATGATGAAATGTAAAACTACAAAGTTGTAGATAAATCTTTTATCTTTCCAACGGTAGTTTATTTAAAAAATTTGGACAAAAAAGGAGTGAGTTATGCCAAAAATATGAAAGATGTGATGTGAAAAAATCTTTCGTATTTTTTGGCATAACTTACTCATTTTTTGTCCAAAATTTATAAATAAACTACCGTTGGAAAGATAAAAGATTTATCTACAACATTTTACTTTTACGTTTTATCAAAATATTAAATATATTAAAATTTGCTCGAAACAAATATTTCGCATTACACTAATGTGCAGTTTTACGTTGTAATTGAAATTTCGTATTTTTTTAAACTCTTTTTAACAAAACTTTAAACACTATAGTTGTAGATATATCTCTTATCTTTCCAACCATAGGTCGTGCATAGAATTTTGACAAAAAATGAGTGAGTTATGCCAAAAATACAATAATTGTACATATAGAGGAGGAATCACTTGCTGACGGTTAAGTGACGAAAAATACGAAAAAATCTAACGGAATCAAGTTTGGGTACATTAGCCGTCGAAAATAAACATTGAGTACATAATCCGCAGCCGATCAAACATTGAGTACATTAGTCGCAGTTTACCCTTAATATCGAGGTAAAATTTAGTAATGTTAATTATAGTCGGGACCATACAAATGTAATATTTTATCGAGGTTATTAATTTATCGAGCATTAATTTAACGAGGTTTTATTGTAATCGTAATAACTTCACATTAATAAAATATAATCACGTACTCGACATATTTAATTTTATAGTCATGCATTCGACATGTTTGATCATAATTAGACGGAGAAAATACCCAAACTTTGGTCAAAGAACCTCTCGTGTACCCAAAGTCGAAAAGTGGTGGCAAAAGTACCCAAAGTTGTATTTGGGGTGTTGACCAATTTTTTCCGTCCATCCACTAACGGTGTCATCCATAAGGCCGTTAGCCCTTTTCCACGTGGCACGCCACGTGGTCGTTGAACTAAAGTTTGGGTATTTATACTGTGATAAACCAAACTTTGGGTATTTATGGCATGATAAACCAAAGTTTGGGTATTTATGCCGTTATAAACCATTTTTTTTATTTTTCGGTTCCTGACGTCATCTAAATAAAGGTCATAATATTATGGATTTGGTAGAACTCGAACCCATCACCTCCCCCACATATAAGGACAAAATAACCACTAAACCACATTCACTTCACGTTATATCTTGACAAATATAAGATTGACTTATATGTTTTTCGCATCGCGTTCAGATTGCCTTATTCGGAAGGAGGTTGGGTTGATTTTTTCGGACATGGGGTCGAGTTTACTTTTTTGGAACAGAATCGGTTTGACTTTTTTGGACTGGGGTCTGGTTGACTTTTTTGAACTGGGATCAGGTTGACTTTTTCGGACACCGTGGTGTTGTTGACTTTTCTGTACTGGGATCGGGTTGACTTTTTTGGTAAGGGTTTGGGTTGACTTTTTTGAAACGGGGTCGAGTTAACTTTTTGAAAGGGGTCGGGTTGGCTTTTTTTGGAACGGGACTGGTTTGACTTTTTATTAATAACTGACATAGTAGTAAAAACCTGAACTCGGTCCCAAAAATTCAACTCGATCCCGGTACGAAAAATTCGAGTCGACCCTATATAAAAAAAGTCAAGTCGACCCCGTTCCTAAAAACTCAACCCGAACCTATACCAAAAAAAGTCAACCTGAATCCGGTACAAAAAAAAAAATTCAACCCAACCTCACTACAAAAAAGTCAACCCCACCACAGTCCGAAAAAGTCAACTCGACCCCGATCCGAAAAATTCAACTCAACCCCATTCTGAATAAGTCAATTTGAACCCGGTGAGACAAAGACATATGTTTCTATTACTATGTAACTTATTAATAAGTTTCTATTTATATTCTTATTTTTGTCAAGATATAATGCGAAGTGAATGTGGTTTAGTGGTTATGTTGCTCATATATGTGGGGGGTAGTGATGAGTTCGAGTCCTACCAAAGCCATAATATTTTGACATTTATTTAGATGACGTCAACAACCGAAAAATAAAATAATAGTTTATGACGGCATAAATACCCAAACTTTAGTTTATCACGGCATAAATACCCAAACTTTGGTTCAACGACCACGTGGCACGAGGCTAAAGGCTATATGGATGGCACCATTAGTGGATAGAGGGAAAAAACTGGTCAACGCCCCAAATGCAACTTTGGGTATTTTTGCCACCACTTTTTGACATTGGGTACACGAGGGGTTCTTTGACCAAAATTTGAATATTTTCGCCGTCATTAACCCTATTATTTATACGAAACTTATCCATATAATATATTAATTTACAAAAAAGAAAAAAATGCCTAATCTTAAATAACCATAAAAAAATCTAATTGTATTATTCTCGATCACACTTTATGTAATGGCAACTCACGTCGGCAGAGCGGACAACTATGATTCTTCTCCAGCCATTGGACGATGCAGTGCTTGTGATACTCGTGCAAGCACTGCGTCCGTACAATTCTCCGATCATTCTGGTCATCGTCGGCATCGGGAAGAGTGTCGTCGAACTCTTTCAAGCAAATACTGCAATGCTTTTCCTTTTCGCCTCCGGTTGTATCTTCGTGCTTGACGTACTCCAATGATTCCAGTGACGCCTCAGTCCCCGGGACGCCTCCTGACGTAGTGGCTCGGGTCGACATATCGATGCCGCGGCGGAGGAGGATCTCGTTTAAGACCGACGGTGTGAGGAACCTTGTGCAGCAGAGGAGTACTCGAAGATGCACAACCCTTGCGCTGGGGCTCCTGGCAATGGCCTCTCTAGAGAGATCCAGGGCACGCGTGGCGATTCTTTCCACGAATTCTTGCGGCAACGGAAACCGGACGCGGGAGATGATCGTCTGGAAGCTGCCGAGAGCGTCAGACCAGAACTGCCGGAGCGTGGTGATGAATTGCTTCTGGCGGTATAATCTAATCTGGAGCGTTGGAGGCGCTCCTGGTGCTGTTGTGAAGACTTCGACCCGGCAGCCAACTATAATGGCGAGGTTTTTCGTGTTGTTGTCTCCCGGGGGAATTTGTGGCGGGGGACCGGCGGTCTCCGGGTGTTCGTCGATGTATACTCTGCTGCTCCAAGAGCTCCTTGAGCTCGACGTCATGTGTACTTTCGTGGATTCTAGTGTACACTATATTATAGTTTAATTGCATCATAAAATCAGATAAAAATATATTAGTTTAGAAAAATCATAAGCAACAATATTTGCATAAATTCAAAGACATGCAACTTTGTAGACGCTGGAAGTTGTACACCATAAATTTGAAATTATGTGAAACCGATTCCAAATATTAGTAATTAAGAATTATTTAAGTCGAGAAAATCTCATACTAGTCTCGCATACTAACAATCTCGAACCCGCAATCCCAAATTTACCGTACGCCAATTGTGGAATTAATTATCAAAATTACTACGACGATATTCATGCGGAATAAAACCGATAATCACCATCAATAATATTGCGTACCTCGATAGACGTTTTCGCTACGCATGCAACTTTCGTTTGGAGGTGAGGCTGGGAGCCGGGCAGGGCTTCGTCGAGGCACTTTGTCGGTCCGTCAAAGTCGTCAAGAACACCTCAGCATTCCAATATATGCTCCGGGCGGTGGTGGATCCAGAAAATTGTATTTGGACGAGATAAAAAAAAATAAAAAAAATTAGCAAGGTGAAACCGAGAAAGATCTCTTCCTAATTTTGGACAAAAAATTTTGGATCGGGATCAAGATAAAATTTTAACTCTAAAAATTTATAAATTGATTTCTAACTGTAATAATTACAATATTTAGCGAGTTACAATATTTGAATTTAATCTAATTCAATCTAATTAAACTCATCATATAATTTGAATTCCCACACTCATCTTAAAATACAAAGTAGAGTAACCACAAGACTACTAGATAAACTGATAGTATTAAAAATTAACTATCATTAGATTAGAAAGTAATGATAAATTAATAAAATAATCTTCAATTGAGTCATATTCCAATGTGTATTACTCACGGGAACTCGCCAAGTTGGTATACTCTAGGGAACGATAATACCGGGGGGCGTGGGCCTCGGTAATGGAACTGCAATCAAACTTCTGACTTGCCGGAGGGAGGATCGGAGGGAGGAAATCCGGGCCTGAGAGAGAGAGAGAGATTTATGAGTGGCTAAACCTTGTATTTATAGATTCTTCTCCAATTAGTTCATGTCTTTTTACATCGTAGATTATCTTCTAACTGCTATACTCTAATATACAAATATTTAATATTTATGATTTATGCACATAAAGAATATTAAGATACGCTAATTATTTAATTTGGTAGATAATTATATCTATTACATTTATCTATTAAGATAATCACATAATATCAAATATCCTTATTTTATGACCATAAGGACAAAGCACTACACTACACTGTATTATTGTATTATCTTTAATATTTTATCAATTTTTACTTGGGTTTGGTTTGGTTTCTGGAAGAGTGTGAAACGAGAAACCTCATCCTCATGTGAATTGGTTTGAAGATAGAATCTGATGGTACCGTTAACATTTAGACGAATCGACATTGCCACTTTAGTTCAGTAGTTACACGACTCGGGAATACAGTATACGTGTCTTATATTCCCGTTTCTGAAGAAAACGGAATCCGAATTTTCAGATTCCGTTGTTTTTTTTTTTTTTCTTCTTTTCTGGCGAAGGGAATTCAGATTCAGATTGTCTAAAAATGCTGGCCTTTCTCCCAACTATATGTCTGTTTTCTATTAACGACTAATAAATCGAAATCGTTGGATCTCAATTAATTCAAAATTTTCGAATTGCATTTTTCCCTGTCTTGTTATGCATCTTTACTTCGGCCAGAGCTGATGTACTAAAATATACAGAATCTGTTTATATATATATATATATATATATATATATATATATATATATATATATATATATCTAGATTGTTGGATCTCGATTATTTAGCCTTTTAATAATTTAATTTATTAATTTGTTAAAAAAAGGAGCCGGAAAATTAGTTTCGGAGAAAAAATTCCAATCCCAAATTTTCTCAAAATTCAAAAAATCAGAACTGGAATTTCGGTTTCTAGTGTTAAGAGGACAGTGTTAAAATCATAAAACATGTTTGCGAACAACAGTTAAGAATTAAGAACGCTCTTTATTAGCCTATTTCCAAAATGTTAGGTCACCTCAAAGCTATATTCACAGTGTCATTTACAGAAATAGAAGACTTGTTGTCCTACAAGAAAACCCAAAATGTGTCTACAATGTGCCAATATGAGGAGGAGAAGAAGAGACCAATTCCTGGACAGTGATTGGTCGTGCGAGACCGGAGAAGGGTTCACCAAACCAAGCGGAGTCGGCCAACAAGGTGTTGACCGTTTTGGTTGGGTTGTATTGGTCCCACCACACGTGACTCTCGCTGTTGGCACATGCCATCTCCAGCGACAGACACCCGACCTCCGCACCGTACGATCCCACTCCACAGCACGCGCTCTTCGCATCCTCGATCCCTGTCGATACACAACTCACATGAATTACTCTGTTTCAGTATCTATGACATTTCGTTCGGTTATGAGAGGACATCATATATTTGGTCCTATTTGGTAAGATCTAGACACGGTCTCACCACAAAATTCGACCGACGATAATTAACCAATGTGACAAAGCCCATTTTTTCTTTATTGTGATACACAGAATCAACGATTCCGACCTACTTCGAGAGCAACGTCGAACGCAACTCCATGCTAAGCAAGACAAGACAAAGCATAAACCCTTTCAACGGCCACATGATGGGCGCCCAATAAGAGAGACCGAAACCCTATTGACTAAAGTGAATAAAAGACTACATTACCCTTAATGACATAATTGACCAAAACGTTAAAAACACAAATACAGGAAGAGACATGGAAGAACTAAACGTGCAAGACTAAATGACGATCTTGCCCTTCTATCGCAAGTTCAATACTCAAACAATCCGACAACTCAAAGTTTGGTTTATCAGAGATTGATTTCATGAGAAGTCCTTCAATTTGTACTAATTGCTTTAGTATAAAAAGGTTTAATTGTAGATGGATTAACTAATAAATTTTGAGAACATAATTCTAAAGTCAAATTACTACTACAAACACAAGTTCAATCATTGTAAGAAGCCATACCATATCGCTCCGGCTCAGCGATGATCTTTTTCATTCCCTGATAAACGTCTAAGAACACGACTCGGGCATCAGGAAACTCTCCGTTCAACCCCAAAATCATCTCCTCCATCATCACATTGAATTCCAAAACCATCTCGTTGACCTTCTCCGAGCAAATCCCTCCTTCGGTCAACGGGTCAACCAACTCCGAAGCCATGATCTGCGGCGCGCAGCCAAGAGGCAAAATCCCAACACACACAATCCTCCTGATCTTCAAGTCATGGAGGCTCCTCACGGCGCGCTCCATCTCGGAGGCCAAAATCCGGGCAAACTCGTCCTGTCTGCCGTAAACGGAGGTGTTTGTCGGGTTGAGGAGATTGACGAAATCGTCCTTGCCGAAAGAGAGGTAAAATACTGAGGAACGGACGAAGTGGAGCATGGCTTTGGTGTCGAGCTGGAGGTTCAAGAGCTGGACCGTCTCAGCGACTTGCCGGAGCTGCTGGTTGAGGGACTGGTAGCCCTGGCTGCCGGGGTGCATGATCGTCGCCTGAGCCGACCCGTAATTCAGGCCTTGATTCAAGTCTCCGATGGAACCGTTTTGGGTGTAGAACGGCACGGAGTAGGGTAAGTCCATTTTCTCAGCTGGCTTGCGCACAAAAGGGGAAGAATTAGCATACAACATTGAACCTTTTCTCTTCAAAACACCAGAAAAGACTAGGACTCCGAAGGACCCGGGTCACGAAAACGGTATTGAAGTTAAAGAACTTGCATGATAATTAGGTATTTTATGAAGTTGGAGCTCAATCAAGCACATAAATCTTGCGAAGCTGAAACCAGAATGGCGAATTTCTTTCAAGATTAATCGCAGAGAAAGCTAGATATGAAGCAATTGGAGAGCCAAAGAGCGATTACTGAGACAAAGCCATGTAACAATCCAAGAAAAGCATGAGAGAGAGAGAGAGAGAGTACCGAGGAGATAGGGAAGGAGAGTGTGGTGGGAGGCGTTGCAGGGAAGGAGCGAGAGATTGCGGTGAAGCTGAGAGTAGAAGAGAGTGTTGTCGCCGCAATCCACGGAGGAATCGCCCAACACGAACATCGCCGAAACGGTCCGATTGCGCAGAGCTCGGAGCTGGGATTCTTCGCCAGAAGCTTCGCACTCGCAGAGGAACGCCATTAAAGCCAAGCCTCCAAGAAAGCCCAGAAGAAGAAGAAGATCACTTCTCTGCTTTTCCATCATCGTCTATCTTGATTTTCTTCCAACTGTTTAATTTTGCTATAACCATTAACCAATATAATAAATGAATCAAATCTCTTTAATTAATATTAACAATCGTAGAATACTAATTATTAAGATATTAATCTTATAAATATCAAAAGATCATACATTATATTTTAACTAGAATTTATACATGGTAATAAGTTCAGGACATGAATTTATACAAGTGAAATGATACAAAATAATAAATTAAGACGTGAAACTAATATATTATAAAGTGATACGTTCAAGGAGTATCGATAATTACTTATTTAATATTTATTCATTAAAAACTAATTGAAATTAGTTGGGGAAAATTAAATAAAAATCTATCCACATTTCTTTACTACAAAGTCAGTGTTTCATTTGTCAAAATCATTACAAAATTATCACAAAATTATCAAACTGCGTTGATTTAAAAGGAGAAAAGAAAAAAAAGTTTAACATTTATTAATAACTAACATGTGTACACTATAATCAATAAGAAAAACCCATGAAGCCCCAAAATTCATTTAAGGTTTAAAAAAATACCCATAGTTTTAATTAATTTATTTATGCTCATTTTTAATAAATTTTGGACCATTATAACCTTGATATTAATTATATTTTTTTTAATTTCGTTAATTAATTATTAATTATTTAGGTTAATTTCAAAATTTGATTTTCCTAAAATTAAGGTGGAATTATTCCCATATTTATCTGATTTTAAATATCTCTCTCTCCTTCTCGTCACCTCTCTCTCTCTCTCGACCACCATCGCCGGATTCGGGCGGAGAGCACGGCGACCGTGGGCGCGGCGGCCGAGGAGGTTGGACGACAACAACAGACAAGAGTCGCGACCCAAATCCACCGAAGACCCCACATCTCAATCACAGATCTGCGATTTAGGAATCATTGGCGGTGGCGAGGTCGCCGGCTACGGCGGAGGAGGGCGATGGACGCCCGTCGGCAGGTTTAGTGTTAATTTATAGATTTTTCTGTAATTTAATTTACAGATTGAAATTGGTTTATATATTCACAAGATTAGTAAATATTTCGTAAACATATTTCAAATATTTCGTAAATATATTTCAAATATTTCGTAAATATATTTACAGATTGATATTGGTATATACATATACCAAATTCATGTTGATATTTACGATTCCCACAAGCAGTCCCCGTATTAAGATTTGGTATATACATATACAATTTTGGTAATTAAATTTACAGTTTGATAATGGCATATACATATACTAAATTCATATTGATATTTACGATTTGTACAAAATGTCCCCGTATTAAGTATTGGTATATACATATACAATTTTGGTAATTAAATTAACAGTTTTATATTGGTATATACATATACTAAATTTGTGTTGATATTTACGATTTGCACAAGCACTCCCCGCATTAAGTATTGGTATATACATATACAATTTTGGTAAATAAATATACAGTTTGATATTGGTTTATATATACAGTTTGATATTCGTTAGCATACTTATTAATAGGGAGAAAAAAAATTAAAAATAATTAAAGAATGATTAAGATTAATCATTCTATTTAGCTACATTTAAGGAAAAAAAATTATTTTGATTTTATTATTTAATTCGAATTATTAATTAATTTTAAACATAATTTAAATGCTAAATATTAATTAATTAATTAAAAGGGTATATTGGTCTATATTTTAATTAATGCGTTGTTTGGATTACCATAAATAAAAATGGGCATTTTTTCGAAACTTTGAGTCACAAATGGGCATTTGGCTCATTTACCCTAATTAATATACACCATCTCAATTAATCCATAAAATCTAATCGGCAAAACGACATCACACGTGCCCATGGGACGTTTCAACCTAATGTCGTTTCTCTTGCGATTCCCATTGGAGTTGAGTAAACAAAAGTGGATAAATAGTTGACTATGAAATAATTCAAGTATACCAAAATGTGGACCGTTTATTAGTAATTAGTTATAAAAGACAAAATCCATCAATCAAATGATAACTTGAAATTCTACTTCTTAAACCCAAATACAAGAAATTCATATTGAAAGGAAAAAAACGACAAGAAAATTCTGAGATTTCAAACCTCATCTCATTACAAAATATTCAAATGCTTATATGATTTTGTAAAGCTTGAATTCATTAGAGCCTATGCCTTGAGCTTGTTGCTCACTCGCCTTGAGCTGCACCAAACCCCGCTTCCCTCGCCCGAATTCTTCTTCGCCGCAACGGCACACTGATCGTTGCGTTTGTCGTTCATCTCCATTTGCAGCCTGCGCCGCCTCATCCTGTTCTCTGACCGGATCCCTCTCAGAGCACGGACCCGCCTCTCCGTCTCCAAAGCCTGCGTGAAGTTCCATATCCTAACCACTCCCTCCTCACCTCCACACACGATACGATCTGCGCCGATGCACACAGAGAACAAATTGCTTCCGAACCCGTGTAGCATCCTCTGAGGCGGCTCTACACTGCACTTGGAAACGTGTTTCCGTGACTTGAGAAGCTTTCGCACGTCGATCAGAGACAACTTTCCGTCGCCGGAAGCCGATACGAGCCATGGAAACTCGAACGCTAGGCAAAAGACGGGACCCGTGTGAGGAATCCACGTCGCTATCTTCGTAGCGTTGGTTTCGGCGGGATTGCTTACGATCTCGAACATGTGGATGGCACCGTCGTCCCCTCCGGTGAAGAGGAAATCCCCAGTGTGGCTTCGGGCAATGGAGTACGTATTCCCCACGTGAGCGTTTTGGACAACTGTCATCAGATCGCCGGAACCAGTATCCCAAAAATACACATCTGAACCGGACGTGCTAGCGATAGTCGTGTCACGAGGAACGAGCCCCCAAACCCAATCACTATGCCTCAAGATATTTGTGCATTTGTACGAAACCCGGTCCCATACTCGAACCGTCATGTCCCATGATCCGCTGTAAATCCTATTGAGATCCAAAGCCAGAGAAGTTATCGGTCCCTCGTGTTCCCAGAGACGGAATTGACCACCATCGCTCTGAGGAGCCTTAATGTCAAACAGATGGGGAAGCCCATCAAAGGCCTTCCAACAATGGATAAACCCATCAGTGCCACCGGCAACCAATAGCTTTCTGTCCACAGCAACAGAACGGATAGTGCAACCGAGTGGCCGAGACGAGGCAATTGCCAACCCGTCTTCCATGTCCCACATTCGAACGATCGAGTCATAGCCAGAAGTAACCACGAGCTTAGCTGAAACTAAAATCGAAACCGCACGAACCGCTTCGGTGTGACCGTACAAGACGTCAATGCTGTAACGCCCCAAGAAAGTTCTACTCCTAAACTCTCTCTCCACGAACATCTCCTTCCAGGACTTCTCGTCGGGAATCGATGGAAGACCCCACCGCTCGGAGTAAAACTCCTTCCAAACATGGTGCTCCGACGCAAGCCTGTGGAAATTCGTCGACACACAAGAGACTATGCCGAGCTCCTTGGGACCAAGGCAGTCAAAGATTTCAGACAACAATGCAGTTGGAATATCGGTTATGGACCTGCGAAAATTCAAAAGCACATCCCCGCAACAGCTTGTCAAGCCATGGCTCTTTGGAATTCCCTTATGGCCCGAAATTGCAGCATTTCCATTTGCGGTTTTGGGATCCGGGGTCAGCTCTGAAACTCGAAGATCTTCAAGTTTAGATTCGGAACCTGTTTGAATTGTCTCAATTTCGTCTCCGCAATAATTTTCTAAACCTAATTCAAATCTCTCAGCAACTTCAGTATCCTTTTGGCATTCAAATTCCATAAAAAGTAAAGAAGACCTAACTCGAACCCCAAACACCGAAACTCGCAAAAGACCCGAATCAGAAACTAGCTTTTACCCAGAAAAAAATCCCTAAAAATGGTCCAAAACCCTAGATGTAAAACCGATAATTGATGGCTAAAATCAGAAATTGGAAGCGGATACAATGAAATCGAGGGCTTTCAAAGCGAAATAACAAAGGAATTGAAGAAATGAGAGGCTAATACGAGAAATGAAGCTCAAAATGATTGTTCCTTCTAAATTTCGGGGAAAATTACGGAAAAAAACAAAACAAACAAACAAACAAACAAAAATGGCGATGAAAAGGGGCTGAGTTCGGAATCTACCTTGGGAATTGAAAGTAGAAAGTGTAACAGTAAGAGTGTAAGAGAGATCCTAACCAAGAAGACGACGAAGATCGCGATGAACAGCGAAAAATTGCCGACCTCAGATTTATCTATTTCGTAATTTTGTTTAATTTTCAACAGTCATATTTGCGGCATAAGTATCTCATCTTTTAATAAGTGTCCATATTGACCTTTTTTTTTTCTTTTTTATGTTTGTTCTGTTAAGATCTGTTAAACTAGAAGTGTACGTCTATCTCTGTCGTACATATGTTAACCCAATATAGACGGGATTCGAATTCAACTTTGTTTTGTTACTACCATCGTTAAAAAATATATTGAAATATGCCTTCATATTTGGTATAAGATTCTATACTTATGTTATAAATATCTATTTTGTTATTAACGAAATAAGGCCGTACGGTTTTTATTGGACCTATATGGTACTTCTAATATACAACACATCGTAAATGGATATATATAGAATATAATAAGAAATACAATTAGGCATGCCAAGACGCATTAGACGTGATTAAGGAGCACAAAATTATTTACACATTTAATATATGTTATATTGTGTTTTACCATTGAATTGATCATATGTCAAAATTATGTTCGTCCTAAATCGATGTATAAAAAAGATAATTAAGACATAACGCATGACCTTAATTTCATCGATTTTGTTGCGCTTCTGCATTTGTATCAAATCGTAGTTGTTTACAAATATCATTTTATTAGCGTTTGATAAGTCGTAATAAATAAATAAATAAAAATAAAAAACCAACCATGCCATGGGAGTGTAACCAATTATCAACCGGTCATCGACTCGAAATAGTTTAAAGATATAGCGAACTGGACCACGGGGTATTTCCCGAAACTTAGGAGTTAAAGTCCGGAACGGATTATCGGACTAAGAAAATTCTCGTGGTTAGTTTACTTGTAAATTTTTCTTATTGTTACCCTAAGTCTCGTATCATTTTCATGTTTACACTTCATATGCCCCCTCAAGGTTTATCCACGTCCCCGAGATCGCTAACCTCGGCCGCTCATTGTTCTAATTAGTATTCTAATCACAATAGAATTATAAGCAATTGAACAAAAGAATTGAAAACAATCTCTCTTATATAATAATAATAATCATAACAGTACATATATAGCAGAGAAGCTACATAGTATAGAAAGGATAATAAATGAAATAAACACACATAAATTATTCTCACTAGACATGTAATCTATCTATTCCGTCTAAGTCTCAATGATAATCCGATTAAATTATAAATTTAAAAGAAATACGATATACTCTAACACGAAACATAGCTCAATCAGAAGAATGAAGCCGCAACTCCGACAAAGAGAGGTACACCATAAGCTACGAAGGACCCCAAAACTCTGATACCATTGTTTTTCGAACTTGTGGGAGACATTGCACTCGGCATACCAGCTGCAAAATTAGTCCAATTAATTTATAATTAAAGTTCATAATATTGTGTGTTGTCCTTAAGCATTATCTTAATTTATCTTCTCATTTTTTTGGCTAAAGTTCTTAAAATCATTTAATATAACTTATTAATCGAGCATTTGACTTTTTATATTTGAATTAAAAAATTAAGCCTAGGCGATACGAAAAAATTCCTCGTTGTTAAAAATTAAGTTTGTAAATGGACCTTTTCAATATCGATTTTGAAAATTACTCTCATTTTGTAATTGTTATTATGAAAACTCATAATTTAATATGTTTATGTCTTATAGTACAATTTTATTTAAGTGTAATATAGCAGTAAAGCAAATTTTTTTTAAAAACAATATTTTTGAGAAAACATTGAAGTAAGTTTATTTAAATTTCCTTAAAAATAATAAATTGGAATATCGAAAACTCCCCAAGATAAATAAAGG
The DNA here is from genome assembly GCA_954871525.1 of Parietaria judaica. Classification (NCBI taxonomy): domain Eukaryota; kingdom Viridiplantae; phylum Streptophyta; class Magnoliopsida; order Rosales; family Urticaceae; genus Parietaria; species Parietaria judaica. The sequence continues at coordinate 25,096,043 of OX940860.1, read as the reverse complement.
TACCTGTTGCTGCTGATGGGCCACTGGCAGATGATGGGCTTTCAGATGAGCCTCCAACGTTATATCCCAATTCTACACACACACACAAAGATAGTGTTATTTTAAACCGGGATCGAGCCGGAAAAAAAAATGCTAATTTTTTGTTTACTTCATCCCTAAACAATTTTTTAGGAGAAAAGATAAGTTATATTCATATTTCATGAAATATGGTTCTTTGTAACAAGTCTTGACTTGAGAGTTATCTAATAAATCAATGATTCTCTTAAAGACAATCATCCCTAAACCAATTTATTTATCAAAAAATAAAATAAAATAAAATAAATTGGGGTACGGAGCCAACAAAAGAGAAAAAAGAAAAGAGAGAGGCTAAAATCTTGGATTCTGGTTCCGATTCCAACCGTTTTTCTAATCCGTATATTTCATGAGATATGATTCCTTGCGAGAACTCTAGACATTTATCTGATAAGTTAATTATCTTAAAATCAAATAATAAGGAAGGGACAGAAAAGGCTAAAATCTTTTCTAGTCTTGATTTCACCCCTAATAAGTAGAGTAGTTTTTAAGGAAAGAAAAAAAAAATATTTCAGCACTCATTATTTCATGAAATATACTTGTTTGTGATAACTCTAGACATTGATCTAATAAAATCAGTGGTCCTAACTCCTAAAGACCATTTATGATTCAAAGCTTGCTTCTTCAAGTGCCTTGGATTCTAGGTGACATTTGTTCTAGTTTTATAGTACTAGCCAATCAATTGGCTATATTATTATTATTTTAAAATATTAAAATAGCAATATTACTATAATGCACGTGTTAATTAAACCTAAATATAGTAATAAAACTTAAAGACATTGACTTATGTACATAGTTATGAATTAAATGCAAGAGGTGAATTCGGTGTGAGACAGGTTTCAAACTATTGCATTAGGTGAAGATTGATTAATTTGCTTTAAATGAGAAGCTCTATGATAAATTTGGTAGGTGAATTTAATTATATATACTGGCTTTTCTTTTTCACACACACACACACACACATATATATATATATATATATATATATATATATATATATATATTGTCACAATAAATACGTTATTAATTCCACATTGAGATATGGGCACGGCACCGCCGATTCACACACTTCTGCCAACTACCATGTGGTTGAGTATGTGTATGACTCGTGTTTTGTAAATTATTTGTTATATACTATATAATAATAATAATAATAATATATGTATATTATCATGTGAGGTCTCAATATATATAGTAAATGCATAAAACTAATTAGTAGTCATTCCATAACTATGAGGCTAATTTATACTAAGTGACTCACTAACTTTTTAAACAAAAATTAACGACAAATTGACAATAGTATCGAAAGATTATAAAACGACATTGATGTCTAATTTTGTCTACGTTTCATTAAGGTCTTTTACACAAAGAACATGTATCGATTTTTACGATTAAAATCTGAAAATATTAATTATTTGGTAATTTTATTAAAAACATGCGCGTGTCTCTAACTTAGTATATGTTAATTATAGATGGACAAAATTGAACTTTTAAGACTGTATTGTGGCCTTCAAATACTTTTACAAGTTTAAAAAATGAATTGAGAATATGTTAATAAACTTAGTACACTACAAATTTGAGGACTCATGCCATAAATATTTCTTATAAAAATATGACAATATTATAACTTATAAGTAATAGAAATTATCAAATAATACCAGTAGGGCACTTTAAGAGTAAAGGTCAAACTATCAATCTGAAGCTTGTAACCCTTTTATCACATACTGATACTATTCTATCTAATTTTTCATGTATATAAAATAATTATTTCGGAATTAGTTATAGAAGATTGACACGTGAACAAATCCAAAGTGAAGTATTAGATTTGAATCACTGTCACATCCAATAGGACATTAAATAAATAAAAGATTTGTCTTGAATATGGACATAGATCTCAAATTCAAAGCTCAACTCAAAACTAAACTCATTAGTTTTAAGACATTTTTTAACCATTTATTGATTTATAATTTCATTAGTGAAATAGCTCAACCTTTTCTTAGCTACTCAAGCCGGACCTAAAGCTCTAGACGTCCGGGCCACGGCGGAGGGCTTCTACGGCCTCAGCCGCCCGCGCCACCAATAAGGACTAGTGGTGAAGTTTGCGGCCAAATTTCTGTTTTTTAGGGAAAAAAATATTTGTGGAAGCCCGAGCTAGAAGCCATCACACCACGGTTACTCTAGAACGAGATTATAAATGTGGCGCGTCCAAGCCGCGGCTCGCTCCCCCCAAATTCTAAACTTTGTTCAAATTCATTCTTTTTTTTTCTTTTTTTTTGTATAACCCTAAATTGTTTTATATATGCAGCCCCTTCGATATTATCCAATTTAAATATTTTGTTTTCGGAATTAGTCTACTCAATTATGAAGTTTGGATCAATTACGCTAAACAATTTTTATTTAACTCCTAAAAAAATAATATCTTATTTTTAGTCCAAAAATAATGACTATGAACATATAACAAAATTGTAACTAATATATACATTTTAACTTTTAAGTATCATTTTGTTAGTAGCATGATCCATGTAGAGACTCTTTAAAGTTTAAAGAATTGAATATGATCGTTAACAAAAGACGAATAAATAATGTTATCGAAAAAGATACGTACGTGTACACGTGTCGGCGGGCGGGGTGTCCACCTTGCAGACCCCGGGCAGCCCGGTGGCGCGCTTGATGTCGATGTCAAAGCCGCTCGACGACCCATTTGCGAGCAACTCGCAGAGACAAATCGGGTTGGTATCCACCAGAGTCTTCAGCTCGGGGCAACACGCCTTGTCGGGTTTGGTCATTGTACTACCCGACTGCACATACGTCAAACAATCCGCCATGCCATACAGCAGTGTCATGCAGTCCGAGGAGGCCGACGGGCCCGAGGCCGCCTCTGCAGGCGCGCTGGCTGGCGCGGCAGCGCGTGCAGCTGAGGCCAGGAGCGCGAGCAGGAGCAGAAACGCGACCCTTGTTGCTGTGGCCATTTTTTTGTATGAGAATGTATTTTTTTGGGGTGTTATTGTCTTTCTTTGGGAATTTTGTAGAGGAAAAGTTTGTTGTGTGTTGAAGAATATAAACAAAGAGGTTTTTATTTTTTTGGCGAGGAATTAATGGACGTAGCTACCACCGAACTGTATTTTTATTTAGAGCTTTTATAGTATTTCTTTCTCAACTTTTCACATTGGTCTATTTTATCCCATATTTTTTAGTTTTTAACAGCTATGCCTTAGAAACTTTTATATTTTATGCATTTTAGGTAATGTTTGAACGCCGAGATAAGTCTCGATAATTGTAGAAAGCCTTTTGTGTGCTCGAGTGTTGACATTATAAACAATAATCTATCCAAGTTTAGTTTCCATTTAACGGTATTTTTTCAACGATCATGATCAAAACGATAGGTTATGATTATGAATATATTATAAAACAATGAATACGTCAATCTGTTTAAGTACGTTTAACATGAAAGTTTCATGAGAAAAGAAAAAAAATGACAAGGAAATTACCTTCAAATATGTTATCTGCACCGCAAAATTTAATACCATTTGTTAACGCGTAAGGGTTTATGTGCTATTTTTTAAAAGAAGATAGGATATTAGTGTCAAAAAGATAATATTGAAGGGACAAGTTGGACCACAAAGAAATATGATGGCTCGTTTGTGGCAATTACAAAATAGGTGGTGGGTATTAATGAGTTATGAATTGTATTGAATTGAATTCACAATGTCTTCGTTGCGTAATGATTTTACGCAACAACCCATGTTTTCTGCTCATTCACACACTTTCTTTCACATGCTCTTTTCTCTGTCTCTCTCTTTATCTTGTCCATTTTTTCATTTTTTATTTTTTGAATTATTCAAGATTTTATTGGGTTGGGGTCTTTTGGGACCTCCTTGAGGAGAAAATACGAAGGAAAGAGAATTAAGCTATGCGATATATTTATTACTATGAATTATGATCATTTATAGAGATTATTAGTAATGTATCAAAATCAAATTCTAGTAATTATACCAGTTTTTTGAGCGTGAGGTATTTTCACCTTAGAATAAAAGTATTAATATACATATCATAAAAGTCTCACAATTTTTGTGGCATTTATTTATTTTTTCTTTTCTAAAAACACTCGTGAGTCGTGAGATACGGCATAAAACATGGCAATTGCAGTATTTAGGTGAAATCATATATTTACTTTTTTTTATTACGTATTAAAGTATAATTTTTTTACTTGAAGCCATTTTTTATCGTTATTATTGCTTACAAGAATTTACAAAAATATTTAAATATTTGTCAAAAAATAATAATAATTAAATCTCTTTAAAGGCCCGAAATCAGTCAGAAAATTAAAAAGTGCCGTGTTGAAGACCTGAAAAATGGATTTTGGCTTAAATTTTTTTACAAAGAAACTAAACTTGTTTTGTCGTTTCCATTCAAAATTCACCAATTATGCATATTTTTCTATAAAATCTCGGTATTTTTTATAATAAAATTGAGAAAGTATCTAGACATCTTCATCAACATTATGTAGTTTACAGTAAAAACCGTAGATTATTACACAACGATTTGAAATGGTTTATTAAAAATTACTGGCAATTATATAAAATAAATCAAATGAACTAAAATAGCCAAATGATTAATGCTCTTATTTATGAAGTTTTAAGGAGAAAAACTAAACATATGGGGCATCTGAAAAACACGATGTCTTATTAAATACTGATAAATAAATATGTATCATTAATTGTTTTTCTCTCCTGTCAGTTTAACTATCAATAAATGAATTTAATATCACTTTAAGGAACCTAAAAGATGGATCATCAAACTAATTTCAATCTTTCAATGAGTTAATTATCGTTTTCATCAATTTGAAATAATTAAATAGGAATTAATTATTTTTAATTCAAATGTTAATCCTAAATTTAATATTGTAGATGTCAATTTACAAAATTCGGGTACATGCGACAATTAAGTTACATAATTATGGTGTGTTTACAATTATGTGCCAATTCAACTATACTACAAACCAGTGTTTGAATTACGAACTTTATTTAAGTTTAGAAAGAAAGAAAAATATCAATAAATATAATTTAACTTAATTTCAATGCTTCTTTTTTGGGAGATTAATTAAAAGTTTAAAACCATGTGAAACCTTAAAAGCTAATGTTTCTGTAGCCATAATATCCGTGTTGTCTTTTTAGTTGGAGCGGCGAAAATTGAAAACCCAAAGAAGTCCACTACTCTTAAATAAATAAATAAATTATTTTTTAGTCCTCCATAAACAATCAAATTATTTTGTGATAAAATTTAAATTTTTACTGCGATACCTCTAATGATAAAGGGAACAGAACACTAAAGTAAAGAACCCATCGAGGGTCAAAGACTTCCGGCCGATAAGTCTTTGCAACGTTCTTCTCAAGCTTGTAACCAAGGTCGTGGCAAATCGGATCAAAGGGGCCCTTTCTTCAGTTATCTCCGAAGCCCAAAGTGCGTTTGTTCCGGGTCGACTTATTTCGGACAACGCCGCCATCGCCTTTGAGCTTCTCCATTCGATCCGAAAGACGGCCAAGCGGAAAAAAGGGGTTTTAGCCCTAAAGCTCGACATGAGCAAGGCGTACGATCGGGTAGAATGGGGATTTGTCATTGCTATGTTGAAAAGGATGGGCTTTGGTCCGAGGATTATTGAGGTGGTTCATGATTGTATTTCCACACCTGTTTTCACCATTGGCATTAATGGAAGGACGGGCCGCGAGATTGTTCCTTCGAGAGGGCTTAGGCAAGGGTGTCCCCTTTCCCCGTATCTTTTTCTTATTTGTGCGGAAGGTTTTTCCTCCCTAATTCGGTGACAAGAAAGACTAGGTCTTCTACGGGGGTTTGCTTGTCGGCCTAGGGCGCCTTCGGTGACGCATCTTCTTTTTGAGGATGACAGCATCATTTTTTGTGAAGCGAATGAAGCTTGTTGTCGGGCTATATGCGCTATTCTTGAGGTTTATGAGAAAGGGTTGGGCCAAGTTGTGAACATGGAAAATCGGCGATGGTGTGCTCCAAAAACCTTCCCGCGGAGACGGTGGCCCACCTCGCGAACTCCATACATATCCCCATCGTTGATGAGCTCGAAACTTATCTTGGACTCCCGATTCACATCGGGAGAACACAAAGTGGCAATCTTTGATACGATTTTGGCTCGGGTAAATAAACATCTAAGGGATTGGAAGGCCAAACTTTTCTCGGCGGGAGGCCGAGAAGTTCTTATTAAGGCGGTGATTCAAGCGATTCCTACTTATATGATGAGCCTTTTTCGCCTCCCGGCCACCACTATCCAAGATCTTCATAGGCATATTGCCCGGTTTTGGTGGGGCGGTTCGGAAGATAAGCGAATAATTCATTTGAAGCGTTGGGATTTGATTGCGAAACCAAAGGGAGAGGGCGGACTTGGTTTCAAGGATCTTGGCGATTTTAACCGGGCTCTTGTCGGAAGGCTTACGTGGCGGATTCTCCAACATTTGGATTGCTTGATGGCCCGGATCCTAAAAGCAAAATACTTCCCGGAGTCCTCGGTACTTAATTTCGAATGTAAGCCTCAATTCTCTTTCCTGTGTAAAAGCCTTTGTTGGGGCCGCGATTGGGTTCGACGTGGTGTTCGATGGCAAGTCGGGGAGGGGAATATTCGAGCCTTCTCACAACCTTGGCTTCATAGAGCCGGGAGTTTCTCCGTTTTGTCAAACGAACCCGATGATGGCTATCCGTGGCGGGTGGCCGATTTCATGACTAATGGAAGATGGAACCGGGAGCTTATCACATCCATGATGATACCGATTGATGCCGAAGCTATATTAAAGATTCCCATTGGAACCGAGGATTACAAAGATCGGATGGTGTGGCACTTTGAGGATGATGGTTGTTATTCGGTTCGGTCAGGGTATCGCCTCGCGAGGACGGAGCTAAGAGGGGAACCGTCAAGCTCCAATAGCGTCGAGCCTCGGTGGTGGAAGAAGTTGTGGGGCCTTCAAATACCCCCCAAGGTAAAGCATTTGGTGTGGAGGGCTTGGCACGAGATCCTCCCGACATATGGTGTTCTAAGGGGATGAGGGGTAAAATGTCTCCCCTTTTGTATCTTTTGTGGGGCTTTGCCGGAAGATGTGGGCCATGCGTTATGGAGTTGTGAACGAGCTCAAGGCATTTGGAAAAACTCGGTTCTACACAAATGGGCGATGAAGACGGCGGAGATCCCTTTTCGGGAGCTTTGCCTCCGGGCAATGGAGGGCTTATCAACGACTAACTTGGAGTTTTTTTGTGGTCTTCTTTGGGCGGTTTGGTCCGACCGAAATCTCCGGCTTTTTGAGAACCGTATAAAGAGGCCGGAATCTTGGATTGAGGAAGTTGCAAGTTGGTTCTCAAGCTTTAAAACAAGCAACCGAGGGTTGGAGATGACCAAGAGGCAAGAAGTGGAGCACCAAAGGAAGTGGTTGAAACCCATGATGGGGGGTTTAAAACTCAACATCGATGCGGCGTGGGAAAAGGTTTCCGGACAAGCGGCACTTGGAGGAGTCGTAAGGGACCATCATGGAAGACTCCTTGGAGTTATGGCGACAACAATTGAGAAGGTAGATTCGGCTCTTTCCGCGGAATGCTACGCTATCCGAGAGGGGCTTAGGTTTGTCAAGGCTCAAGGATGGCATATGACGGATGTTGAGTCCGATTGCCTACAAGCAACGACTCTAGTTACCCGGGGGAATTTTCGTTGTGTACAAGGGCCGATCATTGCGAGCATCAAAAATCTTTTAGCTTCGGTGGGTCCGGCCGAGGGATGCCGGTGGATCCCTAGAACTTATAACGAGTCGGCACATTATGTGGCTCAATCTCGGCTTTCGGGTTTTATTCCCGACTTGTGGGCTTTTGAATGCCCGTATTGGCTTGTAACTTCTATCCTTAGGGATTCATCCCTTGAAGATTAATGCAAGTAGTTGGTTTCTGTAAAAAAAAAAAACACTACAATTATACAAATGAATTAAAAAGAAAAAAAAATAGAAATGTGCAGTTTTTTAGGGTTTTTTTTTTTTTTTTTTTTTTTTGGGAGTTTGATGGAAGTTAGGCCTTGGAACGCGCAGATGGCATTTATTGAGAAGCAGCACTCAATTTATTGCTCAAATATAAATACAAAAGTAAAACGGTGAGTCTATAAATACTATACTATAGTCAGTGAACGCAAATATAGTAAGACCGACCAATCATTTTCTATCATAGTCAAAATTAACTTTATATTCTATGATATTGATATAGGATAGAATCTTGATAAATTAATAATTTCAGTAAAATGATGATTTTGTCCGATCGAGACCAATTAGCTTAGATGTTTTGAAAAATTATATAAGTCTTATTTGATATATAAATTAATAATTTAATAAAAATAATAACATTACATAATTAAAAATAAAACATAATTAATGTCTTTTTTAAATTTGTTTGCTTATTTTTTAAATTAATGCCTTTTTTCAACTTAGTGTCGAAGCTTCCGCATTCCGTTAATATGTCATAATAACTATATTTAAGAGTTCGTAAACCGAGAACGGTATGAGAGTCTAGTTTTATGAGTATATTTTGGAGTTAATAGTATATTGATAGGGTATTTGAGAAATTTTAAAAGCTGATAACTAATTGAACGGATCATAAAGTTATGGCCTTACTGACAATCGATTGGTATACTGGAAGGGATTTTGTACAAAAGTATTTAGAAATATGTATTATAAATATTACTAAATTATACTTTTTCAAAGTCTATTTATATACATGTACTCTCTAATAAGTTTAATTTTAGCGAACCCAAGAATTATAATTTTATAGACTTTAAGTATTTTTGCCATTATTTTATAATTTTAAAAATATACATGTAACTCTCAATGACATAGAGGTATTTATGTCGCTATTTTCTCTAATGTGTCCGGCTTTTCGATAAGGGTTAAAAAGTATTTTCCTTCATTATTGGCGTTAATGATTGAAATTCTTTTGTTTAAACAATCTTAAACAGTTTTTTAACGACAAAACTACTCAATATTACAAAACCAACGAAGTCCACAAATTCCGCCAGTATTGGAAAGAATTTAAGCTTTTTTTTTTTTTTTTGTAAACAATGGGTAATTTATATAAATAAATAAAAAACAAGAGAAAAAACTTCATTTTACCCTATTTTACCTAAATTCTTTACCGAAAATATTTTAACAATGTTATTCTATAGTGTAATATAGAAAATATTTTACCTATTTAACAAACCTATTTAAGAAAATATTTAAAAACTTCATAAATATTTTACCTATATCCTGATCATTAACCTTTTCACTTATTTCTTATTGCAATTTGCAATCAGTAGTAATATTAATGCAAATGAGATTTATGATCGTTCTAAGTTCTAACAACATTGTTGTTGGGGCCTTTAGCCAAAGCCCGGCCCAAGAACGACTCCAAACGACAATCAACGGAGCACACGACACAACTCAATAACTTGTTGTCGTACGAGGTAATGAAAAACGACACCACAGGTAAGTGTTCACTTTATTCAATCTCGAATTTAGGGTTTCTTTACAATCGATTCCTCCACTCTCTCTCTCTCTCTCCAACTCTCTCCTTCTCTCTCTAACCTCTCGCTGCTCTGCTAGGGTTTGCGAGTCCCCGCCACTCACGCCGGAGCTCCGGTAGCTTCTCGCACGAGATCCATTCTTCACCGACTGTCTGAAGCTCGTGCGACGATGGCTTCTTCCTCGCATGCACCACTTGAAGGAGAGGAACTTCTAGAGAAGATCGAGCTGCTTGACGAAGGCGACTGCACTCCTGAAGAAGACTGGACAGTTTTCTTCTTCCCGAACGGCGAGTGTGTAGCGATTCCGACCAGGACAGAGCCTAAAGCATGCCGTAGAGTCCACCGGAAGAAGAAGGTACACTCCGATCTCCAATCTTCTTCTCTTCTTCTTCTTTCTTCCTTCTGAATCTAGGGCACAGGTAGGGGTGGCAATTCGGGTTGCGTGTCGTGTTCGTGCCAAGTCTTAATCGTTTTTTACTTATTTTATCTAGACCCAGACCCGCCCCCATTTATTAATCGTGTTAGAAGACGAGACCCAGACCCGTTTAAATAACGTGTTTATCGTGTCTACCCGTTTAACCCAATTAATAGAGACATTTATTTATAAATGATAAATTAATTCAATTTATACTCATTTAACTTAATTTATTTAACTATATTGTCAAAGATTTTTAAAATTTTACTAACAAATTTTTATATTCATCAATTGTAAGACGGAATTAATCAAATAAAAACATAAATTTCATATATAATAAGTATTAAAACAACATATATAAAATGTAGAAAATGTAACTTTTTACTCTTTAATCGTGTCTAATTGGGTCCCATCGTGATATCGTGTTCGTGTCGTGTTTACCCGTTATTTAATCGTGTTAATCGTGTTCGACACGGTTGGACCCAGATCCATTTATGGTAGACCCAGACCCGTTTAAATCGTGTCGTAACCGTTTCGTGTTTCGTGTCCGGCCCCAAATTGCCACCCCTAGGCACAGAGTAGTTAGGAATCACGCTCTGAGAGTGTGTCTGGGTTGAATTGATTGTAGAAACTTTCCTTAGGGCTTTTTATGCAGGATCCATGAAGATATCTTATTTCTCTTCTTTAACTGATTTGGTTATCTGGGTAGTCAACGTCCCTCTTTGGCTGGTGATAGAAGACTGGTCACTGTAGCTCACGGTCGGGGACTAACCATTGTATTACAACAATTGTATTACAGAAAACCTTCAAAAGTTAGAAGAGCTATGGAAGATTTCCCTGACGAATCCTGGTAAGTTCATCAACTTTTCAATAATTAGCGTGCGAAATAAATATTATTTTTTTCCTTCTTGGTTAATTAATACTGTAGTAAGAAAACAGTATAAGTAGAGCAAAACTTCATGTCAAACGACGTCGTTTGAGCAGTAAAGCTACAAAACCTAGCTTAAGCTCAGAAAAAACAGCTTCCATTAGCGATTTAAGCTCACTAATCACGTGGCCAAAAGCAAAAGTAAAAGCGACCACTCAATGATTCCAAGCCTCCATTAATGGTGGTGGTAGAGAAAGCTCTGTCTCTGCGCCAAACTCGCTTCGACTGGTCCTTCCGAGTCAGACCCAGAAGCCGGTCAACTCTCCTCCGCTGCAAAATGTCAAGTCAACGAGACCGCCGTTCGTCACAAAGGTGTGAGACTATATAAGCTTTAGCGTATAAAGCTAGGGAGTATTTTGTAAATAGCATTTGTAATTAATTAGTTAATTTGATTAATTATCTAATTAGACGTATTTGTATAAGATGTAGAATTCTCAATAATTTGGAGAATAAATTAGTGCTTAATCTAATCTACGTATTAGTGTAACGACTTTTAATTTAAAAATTGTTAGTATTTGCCCGATCTCGTTTTCGTGACCGAACTAGTTTCGTTACGATCGTAGAAACGGAGAGATCGGATTATGAAATACTTACCGTTCTAAAGTTATTTAAACATTCCCGTGATTTTTTTTTCGTAAGCTTTCTCATCCATTGTAAATTTTGTGTAAATTTATTTTAATATTTTTTTTAACCTTAAATTTTTAATTTTTCAATTCTAAATTAAACATAGTCAGCCCTTCCTAAAATTTGTATCTTGGATCCGCCCGTTGCTATGCGCGCGGTTTTTTTCACATATTGGGTTTCCACGTAAAATTCCAGTGTCGAATTTTCGATAGGCTCACGAATTTAATTTACTCTTCTGCTTGTTGTTTTGGGATATCTGTACTGTATAGCATTGGTTGAGAAAATGAGCCTGAAAGTATAATTTATAGGAGAGTGCCGGAACTACCCCTGCAGGTTGGCGGTGGTGACAGGGGCGAATAAGGGAATCGGGTTGGAGACGGTGAGGCAGCTGAGCTCGGAGGGAGTGACGGTGATCCTAACCGCCAGAGACGAGAAGAGAGGCCGGGATGCCGTGTCATCGCTGCCGGGACACGTTCTGTTTCACCAGCTCGATGTTCTCGACCCTCTCAGCGTGCAAGCCTTGTCCTCGTTCATTTCCAACGAATTTGGAAGGCTTGACATTTTGGTAATATTCATTTTTCATTACTTTAAAATGAGTTATAAGTTTATTGAAGAAAGAAAATCGGATTTTAAAAAATATTATTGGCCAAAAATATGTATTTTGACCCTCTAAGTTTGTCGGGCCTTCGCAATATGTTCTGGTTCCGTCACTGATGATAATTAAATGAGGAAAATAATACTTCTTTTAAGAGATTAAATTTATCGGTCCTCCATAAACATGTTCTGGTTCTGTCACGGTTGAATAATATTATAGTTCGTATATAAGTTTATTGGGATTTGTTTTATTAATTTGAATTCTCCTAACGTGCATGACAAGTTAGTTGTGTAATTAGTCGAATTTCATGGAAACCCTCGTCACTTCAGAGACAAATATGACATTTTCAGGTGAACAATGCCGGTGCATCGGGAGTATTGGTTGACGAGGAAGGACTCCGAGCTCTAAATTTAGATCCGGCAGATTGGGTACGCCGAGCTTGAGTTATGTTTTGATGTCGTCTTGCTCTCAAAGGAAAGACGTTTTGGTTGATTATAAAGAGTGTTCGGGACATTTTTTTGTGGTACATTTTCGTGTATCTTGCAGCTTTCAGGGAAGGCGACCGACTTGGTACAGGACGTGATAAAGCAAACGTACGAGTCGGCGGAACTGTGCTTGCAGACCAACTACCATGGCGTGAGACGAGTGACGGAGGCGCTGCTGCCGCTCTTGCAGCTCTCCGCCGAAGGGGCAACCATCGTCAATGTCTCCTCTCTCAGGAGTGAGCTCAGAGTATGTCAATTCATAGTTCAAAATCATAGAAGATATATCTTGGAAATGAATAATTATATTTTTTAAATATTAAAACTATTATGTAATAATATATTTATATTCAATGTTCATACTTCATAGTTCATACCCTCATTTTATTAAATTATTGACTCATTAACCATGAATATAGCACAGCTTCTATGCTATAACCAATGAAACCAACATTGCAGAGAATCCCGAGCAAGAGTGTAAGAAACGAGCTCGGCGACATAGACAACCTAACCGAGGAGAAACTCGAGGCGATTCTGGCGAAGTTCCTTCACGACGTGAAGGAAAACACCGTGGAAGCGAACGGATGGACGACGATGCTTCCCTCGTACAGCATCTCGAAGGCAACTCTCAACGCTTACACCAGAATCCTTGCGAAGAGGTACCCGAAAATGCGCATAAACTGTGTCCACCCCGGTTACGTGGACACCGACATCAACTGGCACACTGGCACGATGTCGGTCGAAGAAGGCGCAAAAGGCCCGGTCATGCTTGCGCTCCTGCCCGCTGGCGGGCACACTGGCCGCTACTTTGACCAGACCCGCCCTGCCGAATTTTGATTCTTCGTTTCTGGCCGGTCCATTAGGATTAAGGTTGTGTTTGGAATTTTTGCGTATGGAAAGGGATTAAGGAAATTTTTGTGTTTTTGGAATAAGTTCTGGAAAATCTGCAATGAGTTTTTTTCTTTTTTAAAGTTAAAAGATTTTATTTAGGACAATTCAGACTATTCCGCATGAAAGATTAATGAACGTTGAATGTACCGTCATTGAGGTGACAACAGCTTCAGATATTTCACAGTTTTATCAAAATTTACATGCAAATGTTTGAACGTTCAAGTGAGCCATGTAATTCCTGAAAATTTTGCTTCAAATTATGTTTTACGGAGTAATTAATACTGTTGTATGTAAATATATAATTCCGTATCTGTATTTTCAAATTCTGAAAAACAGAATCTTGGGTCTGTCTTTGCGCGAAACCAGAATTCAAAATTTTATATGGCTAAACAATCGGGACTGCATGATCTCGCTGTCATCTACGGAAACAAAACAAAGAAAAACGGAATTAAAATTCTGGATTGCGGGATACCGAGTTACATCACTAAGAGTAATTAACACTTTCTCCGATGATGTGAATTTGATTGATAAACTTTCAGATTAACAAAATGTGAATCAAATGTTTCAAAGAAAAGATCTTGAGAGAAAGGCCACATTGCTACTAATAAAATGATCTTTTTGTGCCATGAAAAATCATTTCAAGGAAACAGATCCCGGAGATCGAGGATATCGGCAAGAACACCACAAGCTGTAGTATCATTCCCGGCTCCAGCACCTTGGATAACCAGCGGCTGCTCGGGGTAGCATCGGCTGTAAATCTCCAGCTTTCAAAAATATAAGTTTGTTAGGAATCGCAAGCTTCACGGTTCGTATGAAGTAAGCACCAACAGCTTATTTAGATAATGAATGATTGATGTATCATTGTAGCCCCCTGAACTTTTGGTGTCGCCGCAGTTTTTTATTTTAACTTTTTTGTTTCAAAAGTTTTCTTTTTCAATTCATAAATTGTAGCGATTTCCTCCTGCTATCGAAGGTTTCCGTCAAATTTTGATCTTGTTGCACATGCAAGTATATAAACAATATGTGCATTTAACGTGCTTTAAAATTTGATGAAAATCGTCAATTTTAATTATCATAGAGGGAATTGACGCTACTTTTTCCAAGTTCACGGAGGTAACTGCTTCCGAAATAAAAAGTTTTAGAGAGAAACTGCGACAACCCAATAAGTTCAGGGGCCAAAGCTGACAATTACTTTATTAGAAACGCAATCCAATTAGTAGCGTGTGTGTTTTAAACGTGCCTTAAAGTTTGACGAAGAACGGTCAATTTAATGATCAGCAGGGATATTGCTATTAACACATTTAAAAAAACAGTTGGTCTACTTATAAGTTCAAAATAAGTTTAGAAGAGAAAATGCGACAATCCGATAAATTCAGGGGCATAGTTGGTAATAACTTTATTAGTAACTCGATCCAGCAAATAGATGTTTGGATAGAGACTTACCACATTATCACTTCCTTTCAGTCTTCCTAAAGCAGAATCCTTAGGAAGCTCTTGAATCCCAACTTCACACCTAAACAAGTTCAAACAATGAAAGAACAATCATTACATGTTTGAATTCAATCTTCTAAACTGTTCGCATATCCGTAATCCGTGAAAAACTAACAGATCATCGGTTATCCGTCATTGAATGACTATGAACAAACAACAATTAGTAGTAATGTGATAGAAGTGAAAACAAATGGAAAGTTCATGAACCGGTTTTACACCGATAAATTTTGTATTATATAAAATCCGCAACAAAAGTCTGACCTTGATTCGTCAATCACGCATACATAGCGCAACACATTCCCGTTCAAGGAAGCTTTATGAACTCTTTCTTGAATATCTTTATCAAGATGTGAAACCCCGTTGAGCAAGAACTCTTGGACAGACATTACAGTGGGCCCCATTTCATCCGGGTACAAGCTCTCCACCTAAGAGAAAGATACAACCCAAATAAAGATCTTATAATTGAAATTAAAGACAATACTTCTGATAGAACCCGAAACCGAAGCCAATGGAATTCACCAACTACAAATAGCAATTAATCGGTTGTTCATTCGAGAACACGACTGAAGCTCTCCAAAGCCAAATCCCTTAAATACATAGGAAAAGGCGCATATATGGTGATTAACATAATAGACTAAGCGACCGAGTTGCCATTCCATTGGTATGTGATTATCAAAGGTCTAACAACTTCATATAGTGATAAAATACAGAAAGTTTTTCTTTTGAATCAAGAAGGAAAAAATAAAACAGGGAACAAAGCTCACTGTTAACCTTAATGCTGTCCATGTTAATGCACCGGCCAAGAAGTCGAGCAAGTATCAAAGCCTGCGTGAAACGAAGTAAGACATTGCATTTGCATGAATATAGTATTATACTCTGAAACAACCAAAAGAATCAATAAATCACAGTAAAATTAAGTTAAACCTTTCTTGCAACATCCATCCCACTAAGATCATCACGTGGATCTGCAGTTACACCATCAACAGAAAATCTGTTAGCCGATAATTACACACCGATGAAGGAAGGGAAAGCCGAGACTTATTTAATGTCTTTTTGTTCTTTTTTATCATTAAGGGTATTTTTGGTATTTTTTGAATAACGCCTAATTATGTTTAGGAACCTAATCTACACGTCTATGTTTCATTTTGGTTTGATATCTCGAGACATTTTTGGAGAGTGTGCCTTGCTCTTGAAGGACAGGCAGCGTTTGTGAGATATGGAATAAAATTTCCGGGATCCATCACTTTGGAACCTCGGTGAAATCCCGATTGGCTTATTGGCGTGTGTTTTTGGTTTGGATCTATCACAATTGCTAGGGGACATAAATTTCAACAAGCTTATACAAAAAAAAAAAATACACGGGATGATAATTCAATATTATAATCATTTAACAAAATATACCAAAAATTTTACTAGGGATGTTTGTGAAATTACCCAATCTCCTACTCATTATATTCCCAATTTTTATTTTTTTTTAGCGGCACTAGCACTCAAAGGCCTCAAAACAGCGTCATGGTCCAATTCCGTCCATGCCAAGTTAACGTTTGTTAAGTTAAAGACACGCATACATACATATCTAGTTTAATATAAGTGTTGAATATTTAATTTTCCGAATTAATTGTAGACATACACGTGCCCCTCTTGTAACAGACATTAACAGGACATGGATGGAATTAGACATCGACACTGTTGAGTAAAAAAAAAAAAAACCTAGAAATATGCCGGCGCACTTAGTACTTATGCCAAAATTATCCCTTTTTATTATTGGAAAAGAACGATGTTCCCCTACTTAACCGTAAATTAACGAGCAAGTAAAGCGTAAACGGAGAAATCTCAAGTTTGAAAGGAACCTGGTTCTGTGTAACCAAGATTTTTCGCAGCTTTAACGACTTGGCTAAATGGTTTGCCATCTTCAAGCTCACTCATCACATATCCCAGTGTGCCTATCACATATACAATGCAAAATAACATAAGTAACCCAATTTCTTCATACGTGTAAGAAAATAATGAGTTCATGCATAATTTTGAAGAATTCCAATGAATAATATAATCTAAAAATACTAGTTTGTAGGTAATCAAAGTCACGGTACCACTTAAACTGCCAACAATACGATGAATAGGATCTCCCGACGCAAGTATTCGGTTTAAAGACACTATGACGGGAAGGCCGGCGCCAACCTATCAAAAACCACACAAAAAATCACAAGAATCATCATCTTATGGCATGGTATAGAATATAGCATAGATTATAATCTGTTCGAATCAGCAATAACTTCTACAAAAATATTAAATAAAAATAAATAAAAGAAAAAATAGCAATAACTTCTACGAGAGACTTATGTATAATGTATCCCTTCTTTGAGAAGACTTATCAAAGAAGGAACTGTAACGCGTGATCAGAAGCTGGGCCAGACCTTAGAGCTCGGGTGTGGACCGAACTAGGTTTATTGTTTTTGTGACCAAGGTTTATTTTCGTCATTGAGGTTTAATTATGCAAATTAAATCGGGCAATTTATTATTCAGTGATTAAGTTTGATTTTTGTAACTAAAAAAGCCTGTTTCAAGAAAATCTCGGCTATAATTTGACGACCTACGTATAAATGGTCATTCTCAATGGAGATCATATATCAACCACTTCTTTCTCTGAGGAGGATAGATTTGGCGTTAATTTTTCGTTGCCACAGTTCCCATTACGAGATCGCATTCTCGGGCCGTGTAAACCTAGTAACCAGTTTGACTCATTATATGAATTTCCATCATATTATTAGTTTTACTTGTAGGGTTGGGATTTTATTCTTTCTTTCAATCTATTCCTCTTTTTAAAGGAAAACTTCACTTACGGTAGACTCATGCCGAATGTGACGGGGGCGAGAGACGAGCTTCTTATATTCCTCCTGTTAACACGAGAAAGCAACCAATTTTCGGACACCTCATTATCAATTCAAACATATCAACTACAACAGATTTTATTTATTCATGGTATAATCATATTTTAAATACATTATATTCTATTAACTTGGCTTAATACCAGTTTAGAAGTCAAAGGCTTCTTATTCGCCAAGACGACGCAGCAGCCGAATTCAACCGCTCGTGTTAGTACTCCAATGGTCTCGGAGCTTGCAGAGCAATCCACGAGAACCAATCCTGATGCAGAAAACTACCAGAAGATAAAGGACTTCATCGAGGGTGAAATGACTACAATAAAAAGAATATTTTTTCTCGAACTAAAATGAAAGTTCAGGGCGCAAAATGCACTAAAATAAAATGCACCAAAGTAAAGTTTGGGGGGAGAATAACGAAAATTGTAAAACTCGAGGAGGTTTACGGCCAATTACTATACTGTGTATCAAATATTTGAAGCAAGATATATATTATGTTGAATTCAAAGACAGCTTTTACCTGTTGGCTTACTCAAGAGAGCAGCAGTGTCTATGATCTTCTTGGTCAATTCAGATTCCATCAACACTTGGCATTCACCTTTCAAACATTTTCATAATTAATTATCGTAAAAAGTAGCGCTGAATTCCGTCATTAACGTCGACAGACATACCGGAATCTCTCAGAGCCTGCAAAGACGAGGAAGACGAAGCCGCCTTGACTCGGAGAAGCTCCAACAGAAATTCATCAGTGAGTTCCATGGTGAAGACGTCAGGCACAATGGCCAAGCATTTGCTATCGCACACTCCAACCACTCTCAAATGGATACCCTGTCACCCAAGCAATGTCACTCAAATGGAAACCGCTATCAACCCTAAACATCGACGATCATGAAGCAGAGAGCAACGTATGTATACGCAGCACTTGAACGACCGGTAAGACACTGATTTCGTATCCAGAGACGAACGAAGCTGATGAAGACATGGAATCGAAGGGAGAGAAGAAGGAGATTAACCTGGTCGGCATGAATGGAGCGAGAGGTGACGATGTGTTGGAGAAGCTCACGGCCAACTCCTCCGCAGCCCATGAGAAGCACAGGGATTTTCTTCATTCTCACTCTTCTTCTTCTTCTTCTCTTTCGAGCTCGATACAGGCTGCAATGGATTGGCTCCGAAAGGGAAGACAAAAGTTGTATTTTATAACTATTAATTGACTGTCGGAAAAAAAAATATAGAGTAAGAAAATAATTTCTAGTACTTTTACCGCAAATATCTTATTAAAATTAAAAGATTTAAATGAGGGAGAAAGTTAGAGCGTACATCACTCAAACAGTAGGCGTGGTGGGCCCCACGACCCGAAGCCACTGATCGCAATCGATAAAGTGGTAAAAGATTTGTCATCAACCACTCTCAGCCGTCCGATCCAATCCGACGGTTCACATCGCGCTTCCGCACCAATGTCATCCTCCACCATTCGATACCCCCTCTCTCTCTCTCTCTCTCTAACTGCTCGGCGGTGACGAAGAAGAAGACGACGACGAGCTCCAAAAACCGAAGATTCTTATCACAGCTCCTTCTCGTTCTCGTATCTCCGACCTGAAAATACATGTAATTCTCTTCTTCCGTGTAAACCCTAGAATCGTGATTGATTTCATATATGTGCGTTATTGTCCGAGAAATTTGTGTAAGGAAGTGATAAATTTCGAAAGCTATGTTCCATAAGTGAAGTTCCAGTTTGAGCTTTTGATTGATTATGGCTTTCTATGCAATTAAGCTAGTTTATGTCTCTGTTTTTATTACATGGTGTCTTTATTGAAAGCTAGTTTGGTACTTTGGTTGTTGTATTGCTGTCAGAAACTTAATGAGCTAAAATGGAAATTGTTTTGACGATTGTAACGCCATGACCAATTGACCATGATAATTGTAGAGATTTTTCAGCGCTAGGTTTAAAAATAAAAAAATAAAAAAAATAAAAATACTGGGTTTCATTTGTATTTAATCTATGTTTGTTTGATGTTTGGCTTTCTAATGCAGATCGAATTCAGGTTTTGTTTTCGAAGGATTAAGCCATGCGATGAATTGGACGCGATCGATTTGTTTGTACCGTGAATTGGTATGGATGTTGACGTGATTGATGTGGAAGGGATGGGTCATCGTGCATTGACCGACGATGACACGGAGCCCAGTGAATTGGGTGAGCTGAACAACGCGGAGAGTTCTGTGGCTTATGAAGATGATGATAAGGTTGACGAGCCATTTGTGGGCATGGAATTTGATTCCGAGGGTTCTGCTAGGGCGTTTTATGATGAGTACGCCCGGTGTTTGGGTTTCAGCTCCAGACTCGGCCAATCTAACCGGAGTAAACCCGATGGGACGACGCTGTATAGGGAGTTTGTGTGTAATAGAGAGGGTCAGAAAAGAAAGCAGGGTGACACTTGTGAGGCGATGCTAAGGGTTGAATTAAAAGGTCAGGAGAAGTGGGTTGTAACGAAATTTGTGAAGGATCACAGCCATTCCGTGCTTAGCCCTAGGAAAGTTCATCATCTCCCTCCTCGTCGGCACTTTGCTGGCACGTCAAAAGGAGGGACTGTGCCTAATGCGGTGATGTTCGTGTCGATGGACGGAAACCGAGGCCCGGTTGAGAAAAACCGTGTATTTAGAAATACTTCTATAGAACCGAGCCGGTCAGTGAAGAAAACCATGACTTCAAATAGTGCCGTCAGACCCGGAATTCGGAGAAAGACACTTGGGAGAGATGCCCAGAATTTGTTGGAGTATTTTAAGAAGATGCAAGGGGAGAATCCGGGTTTTTTCTACGCGATACAACTTGACGAAGATAATCGCATGACTAACGTGTTCTGGGCTGACGCGAGATCGAGAACGGCGTATGGTTATTTCGGTGATGCAGTGACGTTCGATACGTCTTACAGAGTGAATCAGTATAGGGTCCCGGTCGCTTCATTTACGGGTGTAAACCACCATGGGCAGACGGTTTTGTTTGGCTGTGCTTTGGTTCTAGATGAGTCCGAAGCTACTTTTACGTGGCTTTTCAAGACGTTCCTCACCGCGATGAGCGAGCGCCAGCCTGTCTCTATTACCACCGAGCAAGACAGGTCTATAGAAATTGCGGTTGCAAGGGTTTTTCCGGAATCACGTAACTGTATTAGCAAGTGGCATATTTTGAGAGAAGGTCAAGAGAAGTTAGCTCACATTTGTCACGTTCATCCAAATTTTCAGTTGGAGCTCTACAACTGTATCAATTTGACTGAAACAATAGAGGAGTTTGAATCCTCTTGGAACTTTATTCTTGATAAATATGATCTCAGGAGAAACGACTGGCTAAAAGCTTTATACGGTGCTCGTGAACAATGGGCTCCGGTTTATTTTAGGGATTCATTTTTCGCTATCTTATCTCCCAGTCTAGGATGCGATGGCTCCTTTTTTGAAGGCTACATGAATCAACAGACGACTTTGCCCTTGTTTTTTAGGCAGTACGAGCGAGCTTTAGAGAATTGGTTTGAAAAGGAAACGGAAGCGGATTTTGATACAATCTGTACCACACCCGTTTTAAGAACTCCATCTCCTATGGAGAAACAAGCGGCTAATCTTTACACACGAAAGGTTTTCACAAAGTTTCAAGAAGAACTCGTCGAAACCTTTGTGTACACTGCAAATAGGATTGAAGGCGACGCAGCTAATAGCACTTTTAGGGTTGCCAAATTTGAGGATGACAATAAGGCATATACCGTCACGCTAAACTTTCCAGAGATGAGAGCCGATTGTAGCTGTCAAATGTTTGAGTACTCGGGCATTCTATGTAGACATGTTTTGACCGTTTACACTGTGACAAATGTACTCACTTTGCCTTCTCATTACATTTTGAGACGGTGGACGAGAAATGCAAAGAATGGAACGGCCTTAGATGAGTGTAGCGCTGAATCCAACAGTCAGGATTCTCTGACCTTGAGATACAACAATCTATGTCGAGAAGCCATTAGATACGCAGAAGAAGGTGCAACTGCTATAGAGACTTACAATGCAGCAATAAATGTTCTTAAGGATGGAACGAAAAAAGTTGCGATGGTGAAGAAAAACGTGGCTAAAGTTCCACCTCCTAGCTCTGGCTACGATGATAGAAAGAATTCAATGGTATCTTCCGATTCAACGCCATTGCTGTGGCCACGTCAAGATGAAATTCTAAGACGATTTAACCTCAACGATGCCTGTTCTGGGTCTCAAAATGTTTCTGATTTGAACTTTCCACGGATAGCCCCAGTTTCTCTTCACAGGGATGATGGTACTTCCGATAATATGGTAATTGAATATCTGTTAATCTCTTCCGGGTTTTTTTTTTTTTAAATGTAATAGCATATTGATCCGTGTTTCTCTGTAGACTGTACTTCCTTGTCTAAAATCAATGACTTGGGTGATGGAGAACAAGAATTCAACTCCCGGGAATAGAGTTGCCGTCATTAACCTGAAGGTATGCATAAACTGAAAGAGAAGTTGTATTTCCGTTAATAACTCTTAAATATACCGTTTACTTCTTCGTCATACTCAAGTTGATATCTTTTTCCTCTTTACATACATAACTCGGTTCTTAAATTTGACAGCTGCAAGATTATAGCAGGACTCCGTGTGCAGAGTCGGAGGTTAAGTTCCAACTTTCGAAAGTCTCATTAGAACCGATGTTGAGGTCTATGGCTTACATCAGCGAACAGCTCTCAACACCGGCTAATAAGGTTGCTGTCATAAACTTGAAGGTGCGTGACTGAAAATAGTTTTTAATGCCCTAACCTACATGTTTTAAAATTGAATTGTTCATGGAGAAAAACAGCTCTACGATAAAAGGATTAGTCTCCACTATTCGTAAAAAGGAAAAGCAACATTTAAGAAGCATTTGTGCGAAAGAAAAGACCTCAATGCAGTCTTCTTAAAATGTTGTTGCCCATAAATAGGGGCGGACATACATACAACCATCCTAAAGGGGGCTGTTATTACCATGAGGGGATAGTGATGTTGATTTATTTCGTTAATAATATTTTAGCCTTGAGGCGTTTTTGTTTCATGAGACGGAGCATAAGCCTTGAAGTAGATCTAGTTTATTTTGTTTTATCGTATTTAAGCCTTGAGGCTTTTTTGTTTCGTGAGACGGGGCATAAGCCTTGAGGCACATCGAGGTGTAATTCTTAAAAATAAAACATATGACTGTGGGGCTTCCTCTGACCAGCTGAGCTGTAAGCCTTATCACGCCTCATGAGGCGGGTGCCTGAAGGTCGCCTCGGTTTTAATAGGCGTACGCCTCAAAATCTTGGCATCTCAATTCGAGACGCGCATTGATAACGTCATAATAGCTTACAATTAATTTGTGATGTGTGCAGCTTCAAGACACGGAGACCATAACAGGAGAATCGGAAGTTAAATTTCAGGTATCTAAGGACACATTAGGTGCCATGCTGAGATCAATGGCCTATATTCGCGAGCAGCTCTCCAGCACCGTAAGCATTTTTTTATTTCCTTCATATCTACGAAAGTGCATACTTATTCCGGTGTAAATTGTTCTGAAATTTTGTAAATCGAAATATTTTTGTGGTATAAGTTATTTATATATGTAAAGTTAGCGTTTCTGCTTTAGATTTGCCTGGTTACTTTGATTTAATATCGAGAAATCTCATGGTATAAATAAACCTTTTCTTTTGGCAATTTATAATATGATTAAGAGTGTTGGAGGTTAAAATTGGGCTAGGGCCCTATTTGGGGCAGAAAGTCCTTTGACCGAAAGAAGTTCAAGTCGGTCATTTTTTTGTCCCAATTTAGGACTGGCCAATACAAGCGTGGCGTATCAAATTTCTCTACCTCACTGCAGAGGCGTATATCTCTCCTCGTCTCAAACTGGGACGCCCTTAAAGACCATTTATTTAAACATTGATTTATTTATATGTTTGCCTATCTGCCACATCACTTACTGCGAAAGTTTCGAAATCATTTTCAGCTGAAATTCTCAATTTGACAGGCTGAAAACCATTCAGAGCCTCTGCTCAAGAAGAACCGGAAGTGAGCCACTATGATATTGCCACATATAAAGAATCCAGGGGCAAAATGGCCACCTGATCTGGCTCGGGAATGCTCGCCTATCCTCTTCTTCGTCTCGGGCCGCCATTCCTTTGCTATCTGTGTAAGCCTGGTCTTTTTAAAGCGGTTTCTAGATCTTGGCTGCCAAACAGGATTTCCTGTTTCAGTTCAAAATTTGGAAACCGAAAACAATAAACTGGTTTTAAACTCGCTACCAAACAGGGCCTAAATGTAACATAACAAACTTGACGAACCAAGATCGTCATAGGGAATTCATAGCTTATATTGTGCCTCAGAATGTAATAATGATACAATTTTCTGTTTCTGTTATTTTCATGTCATAATCCTTTGAGATTCCGTTGCAGACTAAGAATCGATCAGAAACCGAGAAACCGAGCAAGGTGAACGTGGATCATTGACCGGAGTTAGTTTTCCGTGGCATTGGACTTCGTTGGAAGTGATTGAGTTAGTGCCTTGTAAATTATTGAGTTTTGATTTGCATGTTTAGTGTAGATATTTAGATGCCTGAGAATTAGCTACGATAACCCTTGGAAAGAAAGGGGGAAAAAATGTGATTGTGGTATTTTATGAAAATAGCTTTCTTTATTTATTTTGACCCTTTGATTTTAGTAATTTAAATGTAAATAAATATTGATATGCTGTATCTTGTATTTGCATTAGAAGTTAATAAGTGGAACAAAAATTTACAATTTAAGAGGAAGTCTGGAAGAAATTCACTAAAATATCTCTATGATGAAAAAGTGTTAATTGTCAGTAGAAAAATCAATTACAATAATTCGTAGTTCAAAATTGAGTGAAAGACATTAATTAATACATTTTTTAAATTTCTTATAACGTAATTATTACGTAAGAAAAAGATAATAAACATAGATTTGAAATGAATAAATTCGATAAATATCATATTAATAGAAATTAATACATTGTGCAACATCCATTCAAAAAAAATCCATTAAAAAAAAAATACATTGTGCAACGTAAAATATAACGGTAAATTCGATTTTCGAATCGATTTATTTTATAATATCCGGATATTGGTACTGAATGATATATAAGCATTCAGTTTTAAGCTTTTAAATTCGATACTCAGTATATACGATATTTGTACATTCTATTTAATATTCGTTTTACGAGCTTTTCGTTCACTCTTAATAAAATTAATAAAATATCTAATTAAATAAAGCCACATTAAACGGACTAGGTAAAAGAATTTTTTATGCCGGTTTCCGTCTCGATAGACACGCAAAGTTGAAGGACTTGCTTCTCGAATCCAGGCAATGGAATGAACAGCTTACACGTGACTCCTTCCTCCATTTCGAAGCGGAATTTTTTTGTCATTGGCCTGACCACGGAACTCACAACAAGATACGATCATGTGGCACTTCGACAATCGGGGAATCTACTCGGTTAGAAGCGGTTGTTATAAAGCATGTGAATTTAATGATGGGCTTCACGTGGCTGGTCCGTCGAGGCTCAACGGCAAAAGGAATTATGGCAGCAACTTTGGAATCTGACGACGCCGCCCAAAATTAAAGTCTTCGTGTGGAGGGCATGCCAAGAAGTCATTCATACTAGAAGAAATTTGGCCCAACGTCACGTTCCGGTAGAACCAAGATGCCCTTTTTGTGGAAGCGCAGAGGAAACCTCTGCACACACACTTATTTTCTGCCCATTAATGGAAGAAGTTTGAAAGGACTGGCCTTATGATAATCCAAGCAAGGCTAATCCGCACTCTCGTTTTCGTGACCTCTTCGCAAGTTTCATAAGAAAGTTTCACGAGGGAGATACATCACTTTTTGCCATCATCTTGTGGGATGCTTGGAATCAAAGGAACAAAATGCTTCATAACCAGAAAGGTAATTTCAACCGGATCTTCTAGTAGGCTTTATTGATCAAGGAGGACTACGGGCGTTTCAGCAATCCATCGAAGAGCCCCCGGACAACCATTCAACCCAAAATTTGGTCCCCTCCCAAAAATCACAAATGGAAACTGAATGTGGACGCAGCGTTCCCAATGGTGGGTTCTATCATGGGGCTTGGTGGTTGTATAAGGGATAGCACTGGGAACTTTGTGGCTGCATTTAGACAAATCAAACCGAAGGCTTCGTCAACTCTCGGAGCAGAACTGGAGGCTTTGCGAGAAGGACTTTTATTTGCCATCAATCGAGGCTATGTCCCGTGCGAGCTGGAGTCTGATTCATCTTCGGTGATCGCGCTTGTTCGGAAAAACGATTCCGCGGCGGACGAAGTAGGTTTCCTGATTAAGGACATCGCAGAGCTTGCGACGTGGAGTTTATCGACGTTTAACTTTATTAAACGAGAAGGAAATATGGTGGCTCATGTTCTTGCGCAATGTAATCTTGATTCATCTAGGTCCGCTTTCTGGTTTGCGGAGCCTCCCTAGTGTATTGCTTAACTTTTATTGGCCGATTCGGCCCTTGCCCATTCCGGAAAGGAATATAACCTACAGAAGGTTTTCCCAAAAATATATATACAGTAGAACCTCTATAAATTAATACTCGATAAATTAATAGTCGCGATTAAATAATATTTTTGGCCGGTCCCGACTCGGGCCTAACTAGCTAAATTAATAATTCGCTAAATTTATAAGATAATATTTTTTTTAGAAAGTATATAGGTCCCAGGCAAGGAATCGAAAATCGCGATTTTCGAACGATTATCGAGCGATTATCGCTGAAATTGGGCATCTCGATAACTTATCTCCTCTTATCGTTGTCGTTTTATACTTATCGCGATTTTTCGATTCGAAAAGCAAGTCACTTATCCATCAAAGTTTTCAAGTGCAATTTTTCGAAAAGTGAGTCACTTTTCGGTAAAAAACGATAAGTCAACCCCAGCATAGTTTTTTCTTTTTCGCGGCAAAAGTTCAAATTTCTTTTAATTTTGGAATTTAAAGGTATTTTTAGGGTTTTTTTTAGTGGATCTTGAGTGTTTTGAAGTTTAAATGTTGTATATGTATGAATCATGTCAAATTTTCACAATTTTATTCTATATTTAATAGAGTTACATAGAAAGCTATTAGGTTGAATGAAAGTTCAAGTTTGAGTTTCATGATACTTTGACTGTACATTTTAGGTTTTGAATCAAATGTTATAGTTGAATTTGATTTTTTAAGGTTTATTAAGGAATATGGATGAATTATAATAGTTTGTGTGATTTTTTTTTTTTTTTTTGCAGATTTGGGGTGATTTTAGCGTTTGTAAGAATTGTTTATATAATTGCGGTAAAAGTATTTATTTTTTGGAAATTAATGAACTTGAGCTATAGTTTTAATATTTTTGATGTAATTTCATTGTTTAACAATGTATATAATTAGGTAACTGTGAGTTTGACATTTTTTTTTTTTGCAATTTGATGTTTTCCCGAATTGTCCAATTATTGCGGCAAAAGTACATATGTTTTAGAAATTGATTAATTGAGCTAGTTAATCGACTTTTTTGGTGTAATTTAATTTTACAGTATTGTATATAATTCATAAATTGTGTGGTTGACATAATTTGTTTTGTAATTTGACGTTTTCCAACTATTGAGGCAAAAGTACATATTTTTAGGAAATTGGTTAAATTGAGCTAGTTCTTCAATTTTTTTTATACAACTTCAAGTGGGCAGATTTTATATAATTAACAATTGGTGGTTTTAAAATATTTTATTTTAGTAAAATATGACTTTGACTCTTTCCAAAATTTATCAAATAAGCATATTTTATCTAATAGTAAATAACTAAAGAGAGCATTTTGACTAACAAGTTACAACGTATAATTTGTAAATAATAATTGTTATTATAAATTATTTTTTTTTATAGGTTTTCCATCGATAAATCCATCGATAACCGATTAATCCATCGATAAATTCGATAAGTTTCGATAACGGCAAACGATAATTTTTATAGGTTTTCCATCGATAAATCCATCGGTAAACGATTACTCCGTCGATAACGGCAAACGATTTTTCGGCAAAAACGGCATTTTGAACCTTGGTCCCAGGTGATATATAAATTAATAATTCAATATAAAAAATTACATAAATAATTGTAAAATCACTATAAATAAAATATAACATAAATAACCATGAAATCACACTGAGTAAAAAGATAGCATTACATCACTAATCATGTAGTCTTCTTAAAATATGTTTCTTTAGTAATTTGTTTCTTCTTGAAATTAATGTCCTCTTGAACTTCATCTCTACGCTTCCGCTCTACGCTTCCGAAGAGCATCAAAGGTCGGCTATCATATTCTCATGTTGGGCTCTTTAATATTTCAGACATTGGTACTCTAATAAAATCTTTTTAAATCATATTAATCTCTCTTGATATTCTTAATATTGATACTTTAATATTCTCGATATAATAAATTGAAATAATTTTTTGTTAGTAAAGATGTTTATATAATTATAGCTGATTAATAAATTTTTTCTTCACTTAATGTATAATATTTTTTGCCGGTCCTAACAGTATTAATTTATAGAGGCTCTACGGTGTGTATATATCAAGGTTCAACTTACCGAGATTGTCGATAAATCGGTTACCGTTTTCGACGGATTAATCGATAGCTTACCGATTAACCGACGGAAAACCTATAATACTGTAGCTTACCAATTACCGATACTTTTCGAAGATTATCGACGGATTATCGACACTTTTCGATACTTTTCGACGGAAAACTTATAAAATATTTTTATAATATCATACCTCAAATTCAAAACATATGTAGATACGTAAAGTCATACACACACATACAATTCCATCAAAAAACTCAAATCTAAAACACTAATAACGTAGTCTAACAAGTCTCAACTATCAAATACATAGTCTAATATAGTAATATCTCAAACTCAAACACATAATAGAAAGTGTATAATATTTGAGTATTTAAGCAAGATATTTATATAGGTTCAAAACTACATATTTAATAAATACAAGACATAATTGTATACAACAAAACACATTTGTAACTTAAATATGTAGGTGAAATGTATAATATTAAGTCACTTTATTAGTTTAAGTGTATAATATTAAGTCAAATTATTATGTGAAGTGAATATGCATGTTAATTGTATATGTATGTTAACAAATTTAATATTAGTTGAAGTGTATAATATTAAATGAATATACATATTAAATGTATATGTATGTTAGGTGAAGTTAATATGTATGTTAAGTGTATAATATTATTTGAAGTGTGTAATATTAAGTTAAATTATTAGGTGAAGTGTATGTGTATGTGTATGTTAAGTGTGAATGTGTGATAGTAGTTGAATAACAAAAAGTCCCACATTGATAGATGACAAGAGTTTGGTGATGTTTATATACCAAATATTAGGGACAAAGGCTTGGGCCCTTTGGGTCATAGGATTTTGTGGATGAGGGAGGACTCACACAAATGTTACACCACCACACGCGCGCGCCGCCGCCGCCGTCCGTCCGGTCGGACGGACGTGACGGGGCGGGGTGGGGTGGGGTGCTCTTGTGTGAGTATAATTATTTTTGCCGAAAGTTTAATTGGTATTTTTGCCGCGAATTTTTTTTTTTCATTTAACCGAAAAGTACCTATTTTTTACACGCATTTTGTCGAAAATCGGTTGGGAAAGGTTTTATCGAAAAACTCGATAATCGTCGAAAAGTATATAAAACGATAAGTATTAGAGCCGGCAACTTACCGGTAACTACCGAAAAGACCGAAAATCGGCGATTATCGACGATTATCGTCGAAAATGCGAACCTTGGTATATATATATATCAATAAACTACATGAAAAGGGGTCAAACTTTATCCAAATCTGTTTGACCAGTGACGTGTACGTAACTCGAAATCTGATTAAGATTAATTATATAATAAATATCATCGTAAATCCGAAGGTGGTGGCCCAAAAAAATGGCTGCAATGCTTGAAAACAAACAAACAAACACAATCCGTGCTCCACTTTGCTTTACCCATCTTGTCGTCTTCCTAAGCATGGAGCTTCTTCCTTACCCTCGATTCCGATTCTGAACCCGATTCATACAATGCTGTCGGAGCTTCGCTCCTCCCAATCGCAGGCTTCCAGGTTTGGGTGCTCGGCCAGGTACTCCCACGACCGCCATAAGTCTCGCTTCAAGCTCGTCGGCCAGTCTCTGGGGGACAAATGGAAGCTCTCCGACATCAAAACTCGTCAGGATTCTTCTCTCTTTTCCCTCATTTTATTCGTGTTTTGAACAGTTCGAGATTGGTCTCTTATTTATATATAGGTCTATCAATTAAATAGAAGTAAAATAGTCTGATAAGTATTCTTAAATGTTTGGTGAGTAACATTTCCATATATAGTTAGTTCGTGGGTGTTTGAGATTAATGAGAAGAAATCAAGATTCTACGCGAAAAAAGATTGTCAAGCAAGGATAAATAAAACGCACACGATTCGAAGCAAGCGGTAATCACCGGTGTGACCGGGTACTTTATTCGCGTAACAATAAGCAAAATACCGTTTCTTCGAGAGCTCTCCGCGCGATGTCTTTAGTCAATCGACTAAACAAACCATAAGACAGCCCTGGTAGTTATTTCAATATCTTTACTTGAACATAAAACATAACAGAATACGTAAAACAAATAACTAAGTGACCGATTTGCCCTTCCTATCCGGATTTATACATTGCCCTTTACGCATCAGCCTTCTATGCTCAAACCTAAATTGTATCCGAGTACGGTTATTAGCTAGATGTCGGAGAAAAAATTAAAGAAAAACTCCGAATGATGTCGTTGGACTTGGTTTTGATCTTGTTCAATTTTCGATCTTAACGAGCATTGTGTTATACATCTGTTTGTTGCTTTTCTATGAGCTTATATGTATTGTTCTTAATAGAGGAGGTGCAAGAAAAGTTGAGTATGTGGCTCGGGAAGACCCAGAAGTTTTTGAGTGAAGTGGCGTCTCCGCTAGTTAAACCTAGCCAAACTAGAAAGCCTGACCCTGAAGAAGATCTCGATGATTCGGTCATCGATGACGTATTTGTGGAAGAGCAAACCATTAGCAGCAAAACACCGCGAGGGATTCTCTCGCTAGCTGCTATCATATCGATTGAGCAATTCAGCAGGTGAAAATATGTTCTAAATGTTCGCCATTGAATCTCTTCTAAGATACATTGATATGCTTAGTTACATGGATACAAGCAATCAAACTTCTTCGCTAAAGCAGAGTTGATTAAGGCGTTTGAATAATTAGTTAATGCTCGAGGAATGACTTGCTAGGAGTACGGGAAATTGAATTTTTTTAGTTAATATTAAACTAGGCATTTTTAATTATTTTTGCTTCTTGGGGAGTCTGCATAGTAGAAACTCAAATTATTAATTGGAGATCGTCTTGATACAACACATTTTATAAAGGATATTTTGCATTAGTTTCAAGTATTAAATTTCATATCATGTAAATGAAGCTTTCAAGAGCTTACTTATGGTGCACGCTAGACTAATAAGGTGATTTCTAAGATATGCAGGATGAACGGATTGACCGCACAGAAAATGCAGAAAATATTTAAAGCGCTTGTGGCTAAATCTATTTACGACGATGCCCGTAATTTGGTAGAGT
The DNA here is from genome assembly GCA_954871525.1 of Parietaria judaica. NCBI lineage: Eukaryota > Viridiplantae > Streptophyta > Magnoliopsida > Rosales > Urticaceae > Parietaria > Parietaria judaica. The sequence goes on along the minus strand of OX940860.1, from coordinate 25,064,461 downwards.
ATTGCTGCTTCAGATTCTTGTCAAGAGACAGTTCTTCTGTTCATCCTTCTCTTAAGGTATGCATTGTATTTGATAAAGTATTTTTCTAATATTTTCGATTTCATTATATTATATTGATGGCTTAAATATTGATTAAATTATACTATTCTAGTTATTTGTAAGCTTTAATTATGTTTTTACGAAAATTCTCATTGTCCCAATATAATTTGTTCGAGCTCTAATAAAATAAGGCTTTATCATTTGTGAGCAGGAACCAGCTTTCCAGAAACTTGTATTCATAACAATGCTCGCTTGGGAGAACCCTTACTCCGAAGAGCCTTCCACAGCTTCCGAAAAAGATTCTCTAAAGGTTTATTCTTATGATCCCCACGAACTCTTATAAGTTTCTTTTTCAGAACGCCATGCTGAATAATTGTGATACATGCCGAGCATTTAGTGGTTTAATTGAGTCGGGCCCGGCCCATTAGGCTGTAATTTCCTTGGTCTATTCAAGAGACATGTTAATGAAAAATGTAGCCAATAACCATGCATAAAACTTAATCTCTCATAAAAAAAGAAGAGACTGGGTTTAGTAAAGGTTGGCCGAATTCTTGTTCCGAGTTCATCGATTTTGGGCACGTATCAAATTATTTGAAATATTACCTCTAATTGACAGTGCATGACCAATCATAGAAATTCTCACGAAAATTACTGAAAATTTAAAATCTTCATGGATGGCTAAGCTTGAGCACTTCTGTTCAAAAATGTTTGAAACGGTATTGTGCTGTACAAAAGTGAAATAATTCAACCATTTAACAATGTATTATTTAAAACTGATTGCAGGAGATGCTTGTTGGAGAGGATGCGTTTGTTCGTATAGCTCCTGCTGTTTCAGGTGTTGCAGACCAGTCAACGGCTCACAGTCTATTTAAGGCACTTGCCGGGGATGAAGAAGGCATTTCCTTGGGCTTGTGGCTAACATATGTCAAAGAACTTCTCAGGTGAGCTTTATTGTTTACTTGCGTTTTCAATCTAGGCCCATTGATTAATTCTAAATCATTTGTAGAATATTCCGGAATAATCATCGGCTTTGATTGGTTTTTCATTTATTCAAATTACTTACATTTCCTAATTGTTGGTAGGCTAGAACATTTTTCTTGTCTCAATTCCTGTAATTATGTCAACCTCTATTTATTTAGTCTTATGATTCTATTTACAAATATACGAGAAAATCATCTTCATCGCAAATCCTTAAAAATATAATTTAACGTTTTCTCGAAGTGTAATTGGTGTCGTATGCTTAATTTTTATGCATGGATGAAGTAAATAATTAATTTTTTTAGGTATAATTATAAATAATTTTAGGTATAATTATAAATAATTATGTACCACCATTTCGCTTGGCGTCTTATGTTTGTACGTCCATGTAGTGTGTCTGATAAGCTCCATGTCGAAATACATTTTTAATATCCGTTAGGAGCTCATGTTCCACTAGTTCATGTATAGGGTACACGAAAGGCGGATATTATACCAAACCGAAGAACTTCCCCACCTTAAGGAGAGAATTTTATGCATTGGCTCGGGTCAGAAGCAGCCCATTTTGAAATGGGAGAATAATATGGCGTGGCCAGGGAAGCTTACTCTTACAGATAAAGCGATCTACTTTGAGGTATTGGTGGATTTTTTGTATTTCGATTCTCATTGATTGTATAATTGAAATCAGAACCTAATTTACAAACTTAGAATATCGAATAGAATCTAATTTTGTACGCATATATCTATGTATGCCACGATTATGTATTGTTGGAAATGTTTTATAAATGAGTTACTAGCGGCGTAAGTATCTAATGTTTTCATATTTGTGGTGGTATAAACCCGATCTTGTTTTTTCATGGCCAAAGTTTCCAATGTTCACTATTTTGTTTCTCACCAAAATTCGTCCACTTTTTCAATTGATTTAAAAGAATTTTGGATGTGCCTTAATATGATTCCCTCTTATTCGGAAGTGATACGTGTCAAAGATTTAAGGGCACATCCACAATTTTGATAAATCAATTGAAAAGATGGATGGAATTTCGGATAGAAGCAAACTAGTGAATATTGCCGTGAAAAAAAAGGGGGTTTATGCCAATATTAACTCTTACTAAGTGAACAGAAGCAACAATCAATTTACTGCCATTAAATTACACCCGTGAAGCCTTTTGATGAAACTAAATCACTTTGATGGCTTCATATATGCATGTTCTTTTTTCATTTACATATGATTGCTGTTTATAAGCTCAATATATCTCTGCTCAAGGCGGGTAAAACGATTGATTATTTTGACACCTCCTTGTAGTATGATCTTTGTATTTTTCCACCTATGTGACTGCGCAAAATATTTAAACCTGAAATTGAAATCATTTATCCAAGTAATATTGCTCAAACTTTTTATGCAGAGTTATAGAATATCACTGTTCATTTAGTGTGGTTATTTCTTCAGTTTTTTATTCATGACGAATTTTCTCATGAACATACAGCTTCTAGTTTTTTATTCATTCGTTTTAGTCCTCGACTTGAACATTCATTTCAAGTCGTAATTGACTAATTTCCCTAAGTGGTATTCTTCTATTGATCAGGGAATTGGCATATTAGGAAAGAAAGAATTCATTAGACTGGATCTCGCAAGACAAGGGGTACAAGTGGAAAAGGCAAAAGTTGGACCCATAGACTCCGTTCGTTTTGACTCTGCTGTCTCTATTTCGTCTAGTCTCGAGTGAGTAAGCTTCTCGACCTCTTCCCAGATTATATTCACTCACTCTACTGCCGGCTTTCACTCTTTATTTTTCCTCCAATCTAATGCCTTCGTTGTACGCATTTTTGTGCTATACATTAGCTGATTATAGTGTAATTAATTGCTAATAATTTAGTTTCATTAATCAGATGAATGAGTTTTTGTATTTGTTATTTCATCAGCCCAGTATGTATATAAGTTATATAATATTGATTTCCTCATTAATGATGATAGTTCAAACCTTTGTGTCAGCTCGAAGAAGTTGGTGCTTGAATTTGTTGACTTGGGAGGCGAAATGAGGCGAGATGTGTGGCACGCTTCCATTAGTGAAATCATTGCTTTGCACCAATTCATCCGTGATTACGGACCGTCGGATGGCGATGAATCGATATTTTTCGTGTACGGTGCTCAGAGAGGGAAGGAAAGAGCAACCACAAGCGCCATTAATAGCATAGCTAGACTCCAAACTCTTCAGTTCATGAGGAAGCTAATGGACGATCCCATCAAACTTGCTCAGTTCTCGTATCTAAGTTTTGCACCGTTTGGCGACGTGGTCCGTGAAACCCTAGCCGTAAATTTCTGGGGAGGCCCGCTTGTCACACGCTTCGTAGATATCCAACCATTTCGAATGAGATCTTCCAACGAGATAGGACAGTATAGTAACCATGTGTTTGATATAGATGGAAGTGTTTACTTGCGGAAATGGACAAAATCGCCCTCTTGGTCTTCCAATGCGTCGTTGGCATTTTGGAAGAACTCGTTCTCGAGAGATGGGGTGGTTTTGAGTAAAAACCTAGTCGTTGCGGATTCAAATCTTGTAGCAAAGGCAGCAGAAATTTGCAGGCGAAAATGTGAGGTGGTTGAGAAAACGCAAGCCACCATTGACGCTGCGACGCTGAAAGGAATACCGAGCAATATCGATCTTTTCAAGGTTAACCTGCTTAACTTTCTGTCTCTTCTTTTATAGATAATGTAAATTTAGTTTGCGTGATTGGATTTGTAGACAACAAAGTTTGTTATGTGTGTTTGAAATGTATTTATCAAAGGCAATTTTGTTACAACCCCAAAACCCGATCTCGAAAAGGGAGTTTCGCCTACCTTCACAGAACCCAATCTCCTCTCTTTTTTTTTTTAGAGATTAAGTTTATAGCGAATGTTTGCTGGCTAATCTTCTCGTTCACGCACGATCTCTTAAACAGACTAAAATATTACAATCTAATGGGGCGGGTCCAGACCTTAAACCTAAATAACAAAAACTAATAAAATAATAAATTAACATAAGTAAACTATGAATATGTCAAATTTTCTTTGTGGAATGAAAACTTGAGAAATTCCGACACTGTTGTATTGAATGTTTGAAGATGCTGATTGATTTTATCATTTTATCGTCCAGGAACTGGTGGTTCCTCTGACTAAAACCACGAAGAACTTCGAAAAGCTTAGGCGGTGGGAGGAGCCGCACTTGACAGTTTCCTTTCTTGCATTTGCTTATGCAACTATATTCAGGTACATCTAGTTGTCTTCTTATTGTCAATCTTGGGCATTATGTTTTCTTATTGTTTTATTTTCTATTTTTTTTTTAAATTGTTTTCAGAAATGCATAATGTTAATTGGATGGTATTTTTTTATGTATTTAGTTCTATTTGTAAGAAGGTATTGTTAAAAATTATCATATTTTTTTATTTTCGTTTAGTAGTTTTTAGCGTATTCATTTATGTAAGTATTTTATAAAAAACAGCAGACTAAAATAAATGAAGGAAAAGAAAAAACAACTTTATTATATTATTTAATTAAATTTAAAGAGTTAAAAAAAAAGGTATTTTGCAAAGTAGTACAAACAAACATGTTCTTAACATTTAAAAACTGATTCAGAAAATGAAACAGGCTTTGAACTGTACGCTGCAACTTCAACTTTTGATTATTTTTCTTTCGCTAAATTCCCGGCTTCTCTTTTTCAGAAATTTGCTGCCGTATGTTTTTCCTACGTTGTTGATCGTTTTAGCAGCAACGATGTTGTCCTTGAGACGGCTAAAGGACCAAGGCCGCCTCGGGCGATCCTTTGGAAAAGTGACGATACAAGATCAGCCACCTTCAAATACTATTCAGAAGATCATTGCTGTAAAAGATGCCATGCGTGATGTCGAAAACTATCTTCAGAACGTTAATGTCACTCTTTTGAAGATACGAACGATTATCCTCTCCGGTCAACCTCAGGTATCGCTTTATCCTAATAAAATCCCGCAGATTACTGCCGAAATAGTTTATTTTCCATTTGTTCCAATTTTTAAAAAAATTTCTAGTGGCTAGTTTTTTTTTTTTTTTTAATCGATAAGAAAACGGACAGTCCTTTTTTTCTTTTTCTTTTTCGCCAAACAGGTCATCATTTTGTGATAAGCCAAAATAAGTCACCCGCTTATAGTAAAACTTACCCTCCCATTTTCAAACGGAAATGGATGTCCCGTTTCTCACTTCTGGTTTCACCGTGTTTTGTTTCGGGTGGCTTTTCTGCTTATCATTACTTGGTGCATCAAATCTTGTTTCCTTGTCGCTTACTCGTTTTCATCGTGAAATCATCATGTATTGATCATTACCAGGTAACCACTGAGATCGCTTTGGCCTTGCTATTCGGGGCAGTGATTCTCCTGACGGTGCCTTTCAAGTTCGTGCTAGCGTTCCTCGTCTTTGACCTCTTCACCCGGGAGCTCGGCTTCCGGAAGGAAATGGTGAAGACTTTCATGAGCTTCTTGAAGCAGCGGTGGGAAATGGTGCCCGCCGCCCCCGTCGTGGTATTACCATTCGAGACCCCCCAGCCGAGATTGGAGCCTCCAGAAAAAGGGGCGAAAGAGCAACCGAAGTTGGAGAAAAGTCAGAAAAGCAAAAGCAACAAAAACACTGTATAGACATGTCGATATAAATTATTTCTAATTCCTAATTACATAGCTATTCATCAATAGAATTGTAAAACTTCATGAACATATTCTTTTGTATCTGATTGGAACCGATATCGAAAATAGAACACAACGAACACGTTCGCCAATGATAACCACCGAGGAGATGATTACCGGATACTTGGTTCACGTAGCATGATAAAAAACCGACCGTTCGTTCGAGAACTCGGCAATGTCTTGAGTCAATTGGACTAACAAAAACATGAGACGGCTTTAAGCAATACCGCCGATACTAAAGAAAGATTTGATTTCCTAATCTCATTTCCTTCAAATTATATAAATAAGTTTACTTAATAATTTAAGGGTTCTTTAGGGTAATAGCCAATCTTGAAAGTGTATTTAGCAAAATAGCTAAATTTTGGTTAATTTTGTAAACTAGCCAACTAACCATTTAAATGAAATTCCAATTACATTCTTACCCTTAATAATTCAAAACGTATTAAAAAATAAATTAAAATTCAGAACGTATTTTGTGGGTAATTTAATCGGTCAAAAATAATTACATTAATTGAAAATATGGTATTAATTGAAATTGGTATTAATTTGGTAACAACCCATTTCCACCACCTCACGTGTTAAACCCTTTTTTTTTTTTAGCTGAAATTCAATTTTTAAATTAAATACATTGACCTCTTTTTTTCTCTCTCCTCATAGCCACACTCTCATCGAGCTTCCTCCATCATCTTCGAGCTTCCATCATCGGCGACACAAACACCTGCCATTAACGGCGAAATCATCACCGGCGAGGCATCACCGGCTATTTACGGGTATGTTACTTAAATATTCAGCACTTGCGTTATGTTTTGGTTGGTTAAATACACGGTTTATGTTTGGGTTTTATTCTGTTAATTTGGTATTTTTGGGTTTATTTGAAAATCGATTGCATGTGTTTTTTACGAATTTTTTCATGAGTTTATATTCATGTATTTAAGAATCAATTGCACGTGTTTATTTTCATGAATTTTAGAATCGATAGCATGTTCATCGTTGTTGTTGTTCTTAAATCTTATTCTTATATTTGAAAAATCAAATTTTTTTTGTATGTGTATGTTGACTGTACAGCGATATTTAATCATTGATTGCATCTTCATCATGTATTTTCCTTGCTTAAATCCATTTTTAATGTGTTTGTTTCTTTTTTTTTCTTGAATTGAGTTCTTTGATTGTGTTAATTTCTGTTTTTCCTTGCTGAAATCCCCCTTTAATTTCTGTTGATTGTCGTTGGTTGTCGTGTTTTGAATAATAGGTTACAATTAGTCTCACTTTAATTTCAGATTATTTTTGTTAATATGCTTTGAAAAACATCACAGGAAACAAGATGAAGCGTACACGATCAAGTACTCGAGCTCATCGCGTCAATTTCACGTGCCATGCGGTTATGGAGACCGTCGGGTCGTGCCTCACCAACAAGTACTCCGAGGGTTGCGCGCTCGGAAACACCGAGGCCACGGCGATCGACGGCGAAGCTTCGGCGGTCTTACGGGAGAGAGAGAGAGATTATTTTTTGTATTTAAAATATTTGATTATTGTATTTAAATTTTAATATGAATAATATTTTTTATTGTTAATTTACGTTGATTCGTGGTTAATTAACGTTGATTCGTTGTTGATTTACGTTAATTCGTTGTTGATTTACGTTAATTCGCGTCTTTAATTTGTTCATATTAAAAAACGAAAATACTATCCTAATTAATAGCAAAAGAGGTTACAAACAAAGATTTGGTCTCACCCATTTCGAGCTTCTTCATTAAACGTGGATTAATGCTACGTGATTTCTATATTTTTTTCTTTTTTAAATTAAATATAAAAATAATCAGTTAGCTTGATTTGTGCAGATAAGTTTAATTACCATTTTAATTAATTGCGAAAATAATAATCTAAAATGACTAATTAAAGGGTATTCCAGGAATAAAAATTGTTATTAATATGCCACCTCATGTTAATTGGCTAGTTTACAAAATTAACCAAAGTTTGGCTATTTTGCTAAACCTATGTTTCAGTATGGCTATTTGGAGTAATTTCCCATAATTTAACATGTCAAAATTCTTAAATGAACTAAATGATCGACTTGCCCTTCCTTCGCGATTTGTCAGAACCCGGGATTTACTGTTCGATGAACACAAAATAAAATAAAATAAAAAGTAATGAGTATTTGTTCAATTAAAATGGTCAATGAGTAATTAGATTGTATATTTTTTAGAAAACTAAAGTAGCAAAATTCCTTAAAATTAAAATGTATATGATTTTTTTTAAATATGATTTTTTTTAATGGGGTGACACTATCGGCTAAGGTTATAATGCACCCTCGCATTACTAGATATATTTAGTGTAGGAGCAGGTGACACTGTTGGTCAAATTTACATATGTAAAGGAGGCACTCATTTGAGTCCCATGAAGTTTGAACCCGTGACCTCTTAAATAGATATGCAGTGGAGTTACCAGCAGGCTAAGCAAACTTGGTATATGAATTCAAGGTCAAATTTATTTCACTCAACTAAGAGAAATCTGAAGGAAGAAACATCATACGTACACTATTATATTTAATGGGTTTAAAAACGTGACATGTGATGCGGTTCGGGGCATAAACATGACGGAAGACACAAAATAAAAACTTGACAACTTTCACCACCCAAAAAAAAAAGAAATTTAATGTCAATTTTTAAAGGGTTAATGACGGCAAAAATACCCAAAGTTTGGTCAAAGAACCCCTCGTGTACCCAAAGTTTAAAAGTGGTGGTAAAAATACCCAAAGTCACATTTGGAGAGTTGACCACTCCATTCTCGTAACGCCGTTAACTTACCTGTTAATTCTGGCCACGTGGACAAATCTGTTTTGTTAAGTGTAATCATTAGGGGTTCAATTAGTTGTGTTAAATAGTATTAATCAGGGGTTTAATTCCTTGTTTTGTCGTAAACGAGGCTGATGTGGGCTCGTTCACATGACAAAAATTATTATGTCAGCAACCCACGTTTGTCCACGGGCCAGAGTTAACGAGTAAGTTAACGGCGTTACAAGAATGGAGTGGTCAACTCTCAAAATGCGACTTTGGGTATTTTTGCCACCACTTTTAAACTTTGGGTACACGAGGAGTTCTTTGACCAAACTTTAGGTATTTTTGCCGTCATTAACCCATTTTTAAAAACTTGAGATACTTACTCCGCCATTTTCTCTAAGAAAAAAAAAAGACAGAATTGGCGACAAAAGCGCCACTCAGCGAAGAACACAAATACAGAACAAAACAATCTTATCAAATACAAACCTCGTTTCAATCGAATGTCTTCTTCACTATCACTCTCGCTTCGACCCTCTCTGAAGAACACCAATCGCTCTCTCTGAAAACCAGCAATGGAAGCCCATTGCTTTCTCTCCGCCGACAAACCAGTCGCCACTTCCCTCCGATCTAACTCCCACCATTTCTTCAACTCTGCAACCACTCTCAACTCTAAATCCTCCGCTTTCTCGCCGACCCATCATGCCAAAAACGATGCCAAGCCTCCCTTACGGCGTCGTTTCGCGGGAAACGCGAGCTCGGTGGCGAAACCGGCCGATATGGCTTTTGCCCACCAGGTGTTCGACGAAATGCCTCTGGTAGACACGTTCGCTTGGAACAGCCTCATCCAAACGCACTTGCTCAACGGCGAGCTCCGTCACATCGTGTTCACCTACCGCCAGATGCTGCTACGTGGGGTCCGGCCCGATCGCTGGACGATCCCGCGGATCCTCTCGGCTGTGTCACGCCTCGCCGGGGACTTGTCCTTCGGGGAACAGGTCCACGGGCAGGCAATCAGGCTCGGCGTCGCGCCGGACCAGTACGTCGTCACCGCGTTGCTCGAGATGTACGGGAGCTTGGAGGGCGTCGACAAGGCGAAGCGAATGATCCTCGACCGGTCGCCGGTGAAGAACTCGGTCTCGTGGACGCTCATCTCGCGGATGTACGTCAAGGAGGGGAAGCCGGGTTCGGCGATCGCTTTGTTCCACGAGATGGCGAATTCTGACGCGGAGATTGATAATGTAGCAGTGGCGACGGCGTTCGGGGCGGCAGCGGCGATGAGATCGCTGAAGGAGGGGCGGAGCATCCACAGGATTGCTAGGGAGCGGGGGTTAGAGTTCGATGTCTTGATGAGCAACTCGTTGCTGAAGATGTACATCGATTGCGGCGCCGTCGAGGAGGCTCGTGCGGTTTTCGACCGGACGCCGTTGAAGGATCTGATCTCGTGGACAGGGATGATCCAGGCTTACGTGAAGAGAGGAGGATACAACGAGGGGCTGAAGCTCTTCAACCGGATGATCACCGGCGGGATGATGCCGGATTTACTATCGTTCTCGACCGTCCTCCCGGCTTGCGCGAGGATGACGGCAAACAAGCAAGGGAGAGAGCTCCACGGCCACTTGCTCCGCCGCGGGTTCGAGCCGAACCTCACCGTCCTCAATGCCCTCATCGATATGTACGCCAAGTCGGGCTGCCTTGATTCGGCCCACAGAATATTCTCACGGCTGCGTTACCGAGACCCGATCTCGTGGACGATGATGATCTCTGGATTCAGCCACCACGGCCGGGGAGACCTCGGTGTCGAGCTGTTCCATGAAATGGCTGCCGGTCCGAGCGCCAATCGAATTGACCCGATCGCATTCGCTGCCGCTCTCCACGCATGTGCCACGTCGTGCAAGGTGGAGGACGGAAAGCTTGTATTCAGTCAAATTGATTCCCCGGGATCATCGCACCATGCACTGATGGTGGCTATCCTGGCGAATGCTAAGCTCTTTGATGAGGCGGAGAATTTCGTCCGGTTGCAGCGTCTCGAGCGGCGGCCCGAGGTGCTACGGGCACTACTCGACGGCTGCAGGGCTCATCGCAATGCGGAACTCGGCAAGCGTGTGGCCGAGGAGCTCCGTGAAATAGAGCCCCACAACGCCGACAACTACGTACTGCTGTCGAACTGGTACACGCACTTTGGCGAATATGAGAAAGCCGGCGAAGCGATGGCAGTGATCGGAGAGAAGGGTTTGAAGCTGAAGCAAGCGTTCAGCTGGATCGAGCTGAGGAACAAAGTTCATGTGTTCAGGACTGGTGACGCGTCGCATCCCCGGTCGGACGAGATCTACTCGGAGCTCGAGCGCTTGATGAGCGGAATGCAAGCCAAGGGATTCAAGCCCCACATGGATTTCAGCCTCCACGACGTCCCGGGAGAGAGGGAATGCTCCGTCATTGGCCACAGCGAGATGTTGGCGATCTCGTTCGGGCTGATCAGCACACCGGCCGGGGCGACTATCCGCGTGATGAAGAACCACCGCGTGTGCCGGGCATGCCACGACGCCGCCAAGGCCACATCCGACGTGTCGGCGCGGGAAATCGTGCTCAAGGATCCGAACCGGTTCCACCATTTCCGCGACGGCGTTTGCTCTTGCAACGATGTTTGGTGAGGTCAAACGACATGTCGTTTTTTTGGCACTCTTGATTTTAGTTTCTTGTTTTGAAAAATAGAAGACACACATCATTAGCTTAGGCACATCACAGAATCACAAATAGGTGTAGGTGGTGAATTGGCCAAAACACCCCTGTACGGCTATATGAGGACCACTAAAGTTGATACATGAATTTTTTTATTGCAGAAAAAGAAAGAAATAATTTATTTAATTAATTTATTATAATCAACATTTTGTGCTAAAAACGGTGAAACATAATGAAATTGAAAAATGTTAGATTTTTCAATAAGCAGTTTCCGGACTAGTATTTGTTGGGCCCAATTCCTCCGGCCCAACACGTCGCCGACGCTTGTAAGAAAGTTATTTTGCCCGTTAAATAGGCCCCATCACTTTTTGGCTGGGCCACACGGCAAACTTAACGGTCGTGTAGTCCCGAAATTACGAGGACCACTCCATGTGTCCGACCTCGATGAGACAATGACGGATAGTCGAATGACATGGCTCTTACGCACTCTCAGGACACTGGAAACGTGTTAGGACACGACGTTCGTCCCATCTCTTCTTAAATGTGATCCGCGAGGAAAAGATATTAGAACTCTTTGACAGACGACTGACGGTGTCAAAATGTAATTGTCCGAAATCCAGACTATACCGTAACACAGCCTGTGTCTTTTGCATGAGAGGGTTTTGAGACGCTTCAATACTCAAAGCTGACATTGTTAAGACTCCGGATTTAATATCTACGAGTTAAATTAATTTATTACTTATAAATTAATGACGAAAAAAAAATATTAATCAGCTATGATTATATAAACATATTTATTCACAAAATATTATTTGAATTTGTTATATCGAAAATATTAAAGTATCAATATTAAACATATCAAGAGTCAAGAGAGACTATTATGATTCAAAAGGATTGTATTAGAGTACCAATTCTTTGATCAACGAGTTGAATTATCACAATGAGATGGATGCTTAGGATCTTTTGGGCTATCCGGGAGAAAACAAAACTTCGGAGTTGTTAACAGACGAACAACTTATTGAAGGTATTGATGGACAAAAGAAAGATGGTGAATTGAAGATGAAAGTACCGAATCAGAGCTCGTTTCACGGAAGGATGAAATTGTAGCGGCGATCACTCTCAACAATTTTTTGCTTCAACATTAGAATACGACATCCGACCTTCTTAATGTTCTTCGGAAGCTTAGAGATGAAGTTCAGGAAGACATCAATATCAAGAAGAAAAAAAATTACTATAGAATCATATTTTAAGAAGACTACATGATTATTAGTGTAATGTTATCTTTTTATTTAATGTGATTTCATAGTTATTTATGTTATATTTTATTTATAGTGATTTTATAATTATTTATGTAATTATTTATATTGAATTATTAATTTATATATCACTTGGGTGGGACCTATATACTTTCTAAATAAATTATTATCTTATAAATTTAGCGAATTATTAATTTAGCTAGTTAGGCCCGAGTCGAGACCGGACAAAAATATTATTTAATCGCGACTATTAATTTATCGAGTACTAATTTATAGAGGTTCTACTGTATATAATTTGGATACATTTTGAAAGTTACGTTCACCGTTAATAATAAAAAGGTATAATTTTTCTTTTCTTTTTCTAAGCGAACCACTATAAACTTCCCGGGTTCGTCTACGCCCACATCCAGTCTCTATCTAGTCCGGAGTTATGATGGAAAACAGAATAACATTATTATTATTTAGAATTTAGAATAATATATTTGTATAGGGAAACTTCAATTTATATGCCCCAATAGGTATGCTTGAACGAAATTATTCCTGGTTTTAATAAATTTCAAAGTTATGCCCTAAAAGTGTTTGACTTAAAGACCAAAAGTGTCAAAAAGTTTTAGACAGTTTCTTATGTATAATTTTCTAAATTAAAACTGTCTAACCGTAAGAACAAAAGTATTTAAATTAAAGACTAAAAGTGTCTAAATCGAAAACTGTCTAACTTGAAGAGCAAAAAATATTTGACTTAAAGACTAAAAGTATTTTAGGACATAATTTTGAAATTTATTAAAATCAAGAATAATTTCGTTTAAATTTGTATTTTGGTACATACAAATTGAAGTTTTCCTTTGTATATATAATACACATACTAATTTTAAAAATAAATTACGGTTTACGAAGTACGAGCATTGCACGTAAGGTTGGTGCATTTTGGGACTGCCAACCCCAGGTCAAACAAGTAACAAGCCAAGTGTCGACGTGGCTTCACTAATAATCCTTAATTCCACGTGCTTAATTAATTAAAATTCAAGAAAGCAATAAGACCTTCTTCACCAACTTTTTGAAAACCCACTTCACCATACTCACCTGATACACAGACTTTATTTTAGCAGCCAAAAATATTCATTTATATTTCAAATCATTTTTTATTATGCATTATCTTATGACTATTGAAAGATAATTATGATAAACATATTCAAAATTTTAAAGAAAATAACACAATATATTTTAAGTTTTTAATTGCGCTAATTAAAATCCTCAAAGTAGTTAAATTTACACTATATATTGATTGTGTTTCTATTGACATTAATTCATCCACATTGTATATCTCAAATTGAAGTATTTAACATAAAAAAAATTCTAAAATGTAAAAAAAAGAAGTATTAACCTGAATTGTACACTTATAAACAAAACAAAAGTCAATATTAGGGAGACACGTGGGACGTAATCAAATTTCAGAATCTTTGACATTTAATCAGCGCAATTGAAAATGAAAGAGTATGTTATAGTATTTTTATTTTGAATAACTTTAGGTACTTTGTCAAAGTTTCCTTGGTATTTACAATTTGTTCTATCAGCGCATAATAAAGAAAAATTAGAGTTTTAACTTTATTTACCAATGAAGTATGGTCCTCTCCTCTCTCACATGTTATATCGTATTTAATTTATCAAGAAAGGATCTGGTCCAGAATAGTTCACATGTCACCAAAACAAAAACAGTACAACAAAAACTACATTAATATTATATACATATATAATTATACATATATATTACATCGATGCTCATTTTTTATCCAAAATAAAACAACAGAAAAATGTATTAAAATAATAGATGTTTATCACAAAATACCCAATATTAAACTAAGTTGAGCTCCGTGAATTCATGGCTTTTTTATTTTTATTTTCCAATTGACCTATTTTGTAAAATTACGGCGAGTTTATTATCAATCCCATATAATTACACCTATTTTGTAAAATTAGAATTATTTATTTCATTATTCCCAATTGTCCAATAATAATAAAAGAAAAACCCATAAAACAGACCACTAAAAATAAAGTTTGAGTGGAAAAAGAGAAGTAACAAACAACTATGATTACAAAAAAAAGTGGCCTACCACCACTAGCTCACCAACTCCCTAATGGTATTGTAAATTTATTATAATAATTTTGTCAAATTAGAGGACTCTAAAGTTATAACTTAATATTAATCAGATAAATAAATAAATATATAAAATAGAAATGCAAATTGTAGGCTTTTTGAAAGGTACCGATTACCAACCCACAATCGGCTTATAAAGTTGAACCACCGTGGTTGGTGGACAGGTAAACTATTGGATGAAACTCTAAAGAAACACAAACAACGTAAAGCTCAAATACTTTGATTTACTTGTCTAATATGTTAGATAAGCAAATGATATATCGAAGAAAACACCAACAAGTTCGGATTGAGATTTCCGCGTAAATCGCCAATCGGAAGCTCTTCTCATCACTTTTAGGTCCACACACAAATCAATGGAATTCGAAATTAAAAATTCCGGATATAATGTTGGGGTTTAGACATCAAACAAGTTTGATCATAACATTCATCATTTGAGACCTTAGTACTCACGTCTTCGGTAGTAAAAAAAAAACCTCGATATGTCAAAAACGAAAAGAAAAAAAATACCACATATCACACGGAAATCAATCAAAAGGCGTTGAATTATCCAAAAATACTTTTTTTAAGAAATAGAAGTCAACGAGACCAATGAAGCCCGTCTACGTGTCAATATCGGATTGAGTTTCGATTTAATTAAAGAATTGAATTTATATCGCCTCAATTAAATACACTTTTCATATTTTGCTACCGTCAATTTATAATTATATTACACCTTCAAGCTTATATTCAATGTGGGGCCTAGTTGAACTCCAAAATTGATCCCACGTTTTAGTTAGACGAGCTCCAACCGACAACTTCATATTTTACTCCATTTTGCAGTAAATATCACATCAAAAATTACTTCATCTCCAACTGAACTCCATTTTTAACACTAAATTGAAATATTCATTTTATATTCAACTTTCTCTTATTTATCTTCGGATCCTTATATTTATTTATAATCTTTCAATTATATTGTTTATTCATTATTTTTTAAAATGAAATATTACTCTATAAATTAATTCAAAATATAATTTTTGATGTTGTTGTAATGTTATTTCGTTACGGTATTAATATTAATGTTATTTTACTTTTTCCTAAAATAAAAACGATGTTGTTGTATTTTATTTTATAATAATTTTTAAAGTATTTAATACAATAAATTTTAGTTTTAGTACAAAAATACAAATAATTATAAGGAGAAAAGTGAAATAGTTTTGTGCCAATTATATAAATAACAAATTTTAAAAGGACTAAATAATAAATTAAAAAGAAAGTGCCTTAATGAACAGTACCACGCTAAACATGACCCGATATTGTTCATAAAATCTCTTTCACTCCATTTTGCAGTAAGTTAGGAGTATGAGCGGAGTTATTACATTACTGCATTTTAACGTTTTACAGTTCAGTTGGACTTGGTATTACGTACGGTTTTTATTTCAATCAACGACATTAGACTTGAAGATATTATTAGTATTAGTAGTAGTAGTAGTAGATAGAGACACAAGCACAATTTTTTTTTTCTTACACCAAAATCCACCCCGATTGTTACGATGTCATACAAAACTTAGTGTGGACCACCTTACCAATGCGGTGGGATTTTTACCGTCGATTGATGAAATTTTGGTGTAAAAATTACACATTTTAAAAAAAATATTTTTATAATTTGATTAGAGTTGTTTTGGTTAAATTTTTTACATCAGTTATCAATTACCATCTCAGTATAAAAAAGGTTTCTTAGAATACAAAATTGTGTAAGGAAAAGTAAGACCAAGGGCTCGATCGTAGGCCTCACCACCAAGATTGAGTACTTTCAAATTTCAAAAGAACAAAAACTAAAAATTTGAGGACTGATTTAAAAAGTGATCAAGTTTAAAAACAAAATACGATTTCTTCAAAACAATCCAAAACTAAGCCCTTTTGAAGAGTCAAAATCAAATGATATATAATATAGGGTTATTAGCGGCTAATGTACTCAATGTTTAAATTCTTTCGGATTATATACTCAATGTTTAGATTTCACGGCTAATGTACCTAAAGTTCAATCTGTTAGATTTTTGCCTAATTTTCCATCCAAGCCTGTTATGTTCGCCACGTCACTTCCACTTCATTTCCACGTCATTTTTGCCCCCAAAAAATTGTAAATGTAAATCGAAATCGATGGTTGTGATTAATTGTATATTTTCAAATCAATGGCTGAGATTAATTGTGGTTATAATAAAAAATAAAATAAAAATCTAAAAGCTTCGAGTAAGCTTCTCTTCTCCGAGAAAGAGAAAGCCAAATTCGCCGATTGCAAATGTTAGGGCTTGGAGACCCTCCCTGACGGTTAAGAATTGCTCGGATTTGACGGACATGGCGTTGATCGAGATCGAAAGGGGATGTTGCAGGCTTAGCAAGTTCCACATCCAAGGGTGGAAGGGGATCACGATACGGGGGTTGCGGACGTTCTCGAGTCTCCTTCACCGGAGCCTCGTTGATGTCGCCGTCTCCCGCTGTGGGACGCTCGACGCTGCCGCATCGCTCCGTGGTCTGGAGCCGATTCGGGATCGGATCGAGAAACTGCACATTGATTGTGTTTGGGGAGAGCAGGCCGACGAGCCGTTCGATCTGAACGAGGAGAGTGCTGGGATCGGCTGCGGTACCTCTCGCTGTGGATCGAGGTCGGCGAGCTACTCTCGCCGCTGCTGATGGCGGGGCTTGAGGACTGCCCGGAGCTGGAGGAGATAAGGATCCAGGTCGAGGGAGATTGCCGGCGGAGGCACAAGCCGTCGGAGCAGGCGCTCAGGCTGAGCACGCTCGTGACGTACCCGCAGCTGACCAAAATGGAGCTCGACTATAGCGAGACGATCGGCTACGCGCTAACTGCTCCTCCGGGACTGATGGACCTGAGCCTCTGGGAGAGGTTCGTACTCAATGGGATTGGGATTCTCGGCCTGAGCGAGCTCCAATTAAGCACAACAAGTTTTTTTTTTTTTTTTTTTTGATTATAACCCCAATTAATCTCAGCCACTGATTTGAAAATATACAATTAATCACAACCATCGATTTCGATTTACATATACCATTTTTTTCGGGCAAAGATGACGTGGAAATGAAGTGGAAGTGACGTGGCGAACATAACAGGCTTGGACGGAAAATCGGGCAAAAATCTAACAGATTGAACTTTAGGTACATTAGCCGTGGAATCTAAACATTGAGTACATAATCCGAAGGAAATGAAACATTGGGTACATTAGCCGCTAATAACCCTATAATATATATATATATATATATTTCTTCAATCACAATATCAAATCAATAATATCATTTCAGTAAAAAAAAAAAAAAAAAAAACGAAGAAGCATTTAATAATAATTGGCAAAGTGATAGACAAGCTTTATTCAAGTGATAAATAAATATTCTCTCATTCGTATGTTTTTAAAAATAACTCTTATTTGGAATTACGTTACACATTTTTATTTATAGTTGTTTTTTATTTTTGAAAAAATAATAATAAATATTATATTATTATCAAGAATATGAGCGGCTTAAGACATAAATATTCAAACTTCAATCATCAAAGCAGATAATACAAAGTAAAAAAAGTAATGGTAGAAGTACTTATATTTTTGTCTATATTTTTTTAACGGACCTTATTTAAATTTCACATAGTGTAAAGTTAATTAAAATATGTGTCGCCTCAGTTTTGTACAATGTCCATCATACCACGTAACATTTGACCCACATCCGTAAAAATATGAACAAAAATATGTGTTGCATCTGTTTGTTGACTTTGAATAAGTCGATAATTTTTCACTTAAGACCTAAATCCTCAATTGATCGAAATTTAAGTATTTATGGTCCCGATCACTCCTATTATTATTCTGTGTGGTTATTAAAATATGTGTAGTATGACTAATTTTTAATGTACGTGTGGTATCAATTTTAATTTTGTATTTGTTAATAAGCTTCTATGCCCATTAAACTTTCATTTTTTGTTGAAGGGTTCAGATGCAAAACAAACAGAAGGGTTTTTTATGCTTATAATTATTAAAAAGTTAAAGGGATTCGGGTGCCAGAAAGTAAAAATAGAGATGAGCTCCGTACACGCAGCGACAAAGTTGGGGGTTATATGCACCATGGTTCAAATTTAGAAGGGCAAACGTGGCAATTACCCTAATTATTTTGAAAAGGTATAGAGTATTTTTTTTTTTGAAAGGGGTAACATTATCGGCCAATGTTACAAAGTACTCTCGCATTACTAGATATATTCAGTGTAAGAACAGTCCGTGACCTCTTAAATAGAGGTGTAGTGGATTTACCACTAGGCCAAACTTGTTTGGTTCTCGCATTACTAGATATATTCAGTGTAAGAAGAGTCCGTAACATCTTGAATAGAGGTGTAGTGAATTTACCACTAGGCCAAACTTGCTTGGTTAAAAGGTACAGAGTATTTATAGTGCAAATTCTGGAATAATTAAGAGTGTCGTGTGTCGGTATCATTACTCCCCAATCCTCACCCCCCACCGACTCTCATGCAAGGCACTTTCACCAAGACAACCCATTATGTCACTTTTTGGAAATTTAGCTTTAAAGAGATATTAAATACTTTCAATATATAAATGATCTTTCAATTACCATAAATAATGTTTATTTTACAAAAAAATTACATAAAATATAGTTATAGTTTTACAATACAAAAATATATATATAATTCTAAAAAATATGTAACACATATTAAAATTGAAATAAAAACACAAAATTATAAATAAAAATAAAAAAGTATATATTATTTTTACATTGCTTAATATATAATCATTTCCAAATTAAAAAAACCGAAAATACCTAAATTTTACTGAACTTTATTAGACATTTTTTTTTTTAGTTTTGAATTTGATAATAATAAAATAGAAACATGGAGTAAAAAAGAAATGCTTAGATTTGGATCTGAAAGAAAGAGAGAAGAAGGAGAATCTGGCTGGAGAGATAAGAGAGAGAGTTGGTGAGAGGAGTGGTCCTATAAATGTACCGCCCTTCTCTTCTTACACTCGCGCCTTTCACTGCCTCTTCTCCTCTCGCCATTTCCTCTCTCCGTACCACCTTCAGGTACATCCCTTCTTCCTCCACATCTCCTTTCGCTTCTGCTTCCACTTTCTGGATCTGCGGCTTTGGATCGTGCTTCCCATATTGCAGAATATCAAACTTGGGTTTTGTTTTACCAGCCTTTGATCTAGCTTTCTCCGTTAACGTTCAGAGCTAGATCTTAGACTTCGCTTTCTTGTGTGTATGTTAATGGAGTTCATAATGGGTGAACATTTGATGTTATGATTGCTGTCATTATAATCGGCATCGTCTTCTTGTTTTGGTTTTGACTTTTGATTTCCCAGGCTTTGATCTAGCTTTCTCTCTTTGAGTTCATAATGGCTGAACCTGAACATGTGTGTAGATAGCATTTCATGCGCGGATCTCGTGGATTCCGATTTAGTATATTGTTTGAAAGAGGTTGGAGATCTGTAATCTGACGTGATTTGTTTTTGTGTTTGGGTGGACAGAGCAATGGCGTCGCACATTGTCGGATATCCCCGTATGGGACCCAAGAGAGAGCTCAAGTTCGCCTTGGAGTCCTTCTGGGATGGCAAGAGCAGTGCCGAGGATCTGCAGAAGGTGGCCGCGGATCTCCGGGGATCCATCTGGAAGCAGATGTCCGAGGCCGGGATCAAGTTGATCCCCAGCAACACGTTTTCGTACTACGACCAGGTATTGGACACCACCGCCATGCTCGGCGCTGTTCCCGCCAGATACAACTGGAACGGCGGAGAGATCGGGTTCGACGTGTTCTTCTCCATGGCCAGGGGAAACGCCACCGTCCCCGCCATGGAAATGACCAAGTGGTTCGACACCAACTAGTAAGTGTGATCCTCTGTGCCCTCAACTAGTGCTTATTGGTCTTTGTTATGTACAGCTAACTAATGACTTTATCTCTTGGGTTCAGCCATTACATTGTCCCTGAGTTGGGTCCCGATGTCAAGTTCTGCTACTCATCGCACAAGGCTGTTCAGGAATACAAGGAAGCCAAGGCTGTAAGTCTTCATAAGAAATTTTCCTATTATAAGCCCGTTTACAGAAATTTTCTCGATTCTAGGCGTTTTTTGGTGTATTTACAACAGATCTATTCGCGCGTTTGGACTATGCTGCTTAATGTTTTTTCCTTAACAAAATTTTATTGCAGTTGGGCATCGACACTGTTCCGGTTCTTGTTGGTCCGGTGTCTTACTTGTTGTTGTCGAAACCCGCGAAAGACGTTGCTAAGAACTTCCCTCTTCTTTCCCTCTTGGACAAGATTCTGCCAGTGTACAAGTAAGAATCGGATCCCTGATTCTATTGCGCTTTTTTTTTCTTTCACTGTGGACCAATTATAATGCATGCTGTTACAGGGAGGTCATTGCCGAGTTGAAGGCTGCTGGTGCTTCCTGGATCCAGCTCGATGAGCCAACCCTCGTCAAGGATCTTGACGCTCACCAATTGCAGGCTTTCACTCAGGCCTACTCGGAGCTGGAGTCGTCCTTGTCTGGTTTGAATGTCGTAATTGAGACCTACTTTGCTGATATCCCTGCTGCGGCGTACAAGACTCTTACCTCTCTGAAGGGTGTAACTGGATACGGGTTTGACCTTGTCCGGGGAGAGAAGACCCTCGAGTTGATCAAGAGTGAATTCCCTGCTGGCAAATACTTGTTCGCTGGATTGGTCGACGGTCGCAACATTTGGGCCAATGACCTCGCTTCTTCCCTCACTATTCTGCAGGCTCTGGAGGGCATTGCTGGAAAAGGTGTATCATCGCACCAGTTTTTTCTGTTTTATTTTTGAAATGTTTTAACCTAACAGAAGGGATCCAATTTTGCAGACAAGCTTGTTGTCTCGACCTCTTGCTCGCTTCTCCACACCGCTGTGGACCTCGTGAATGAGACCAAGCTAGACAAGGAGATCAAGTCGTGGCTCGCATTCGCTGCACAGAAAGTCCTTGAAGTCAATGCCTTGGCCAAGGCGTTGTGCGGTGACAAGGACGAGGTATACATTTTTTCCGTATATTTTGTTTCTAGTTCGTGACTAGTCGTCTTTTTAGAAACTCAATTATATCCTAGATCTGGGCTTTGTTCATAGTTAGTATGCGGTGTTTTTTTCATTGCTTTGTTGGATCTGATATATTTGAAATGCTCGTTTTTAAATTTAGCTAATAAATCATCTTTAATTACTGAAATAGATAATGTTGGGTTTTCGCCGTTGTTGGTTTGCGTAGATTCGGTACTGCTACGCTGAATTCACATGTTTTTTGTTTCAAACTCTGCCTTACATCGTGTTGCTGTATTGTATATGATATCTTAAATTGCATACTAGAAACATTATGAAGTGAATCTTATTTCGTTCTATTGCATATTTGTCTCCAGGCATTCTTCTCTGCCAATGCTGAAGCTCAGGCGTCACGAAAATCCTCTCCCAGGGTCAACAACGAAGCTGTCCAGAAAGCTGTAAGTTTGACTCGTTTTATCCGAAAATCATAGAGATTTAGATTGTGAATATTTATTTTTCCTCATTATTATTTCTGACACTTTTTTATTTTCCGCGTAGGCTGCTGCTTTGAAGGGCTCTGACCACCGTCGGGTCACTAACGTGAGCTCGAGGCTCGACGCCCAACAGAAGAAACTGAACCTACCTATTCTTCCTACCACCACCATTGGATCCTTCCCTCAGACCATTGAACTCAGAAGAGTTCGTCGTGAGTACAAGGCAAAGAAGTACGGTTTCTCACTTTGCTTGCGTTCGAAAATCTCCCTTTTTTATGCGTACCTGAAATTGACCGGTTGTTTAATAATGCGATAGGATCACTGAGGAGAACTACATCACTGCCATCAAGGGTGAAATCCAAAAGGTCGTTAAGCTCCAAGAAGATCTTGACATTGATGTTTTGGTTCACGGAGAGCCAGAGGTGAGTACTCTCAGATAGGAAATGTATATAGCTTTCGCAATATAATATATTAAGAAATGTAACTAAATGAACTTAAATATTTTGATGTGTCAATCAGAGGAACGACATGGTTGAGTACTTCGGAGAGCAACTGTCCGGGTTTGCCTTCAGCGCCAACGGGTGGGTCCAATCGTACGGATCACGTTGTGTCAAGCCCCCGATCATCTACGGTGACGTCAGCCGCCCCAAGGCCATGACCGTGTACTGGTCTTCTTTGGCCCAAAGCATGACTGACCGACCCATGAAAGGAATGCTCACCGGTCCCGTCACCATTCTGAACTGGTCATTCGTTAGAAACGATCAGCCTAGGTAACGAAGAAGCATAGAGATTAGTCTTTTAACTTTGATACACAAACTCTTTGAACCGGAATATAAATGCAACGTACCCTTTTCGCCCTCAGGTTTGAGACTTGCTACCAGATTGCCTTGGCGATCAAGGACGAAGTTGAGGACCTGGAGAAGGCCGGAATCACGGTTATCCAGATCGACGAGGCCGCTCTCAGGGAAGGCTTGCCGCTGAGGAAGTCGGAGGAGGCTTTTTACCTCGAATGGGCCGTTCACTCTTTCAGAATCACCAACTGCGGCGTCCTAGACACCACCCAGGTTCGATCATATCATCTCGCATATTGTATATATTTATATATGTATATGTTTTATATACATAAAGAGAATTCCGCTATACTGTGTTGCACGTTGCCCTCTAAATTTCAATCTGGTGCAGAATACTTTGAAGGGTTTTCTGTATGAAAATGAAAGTTTGAGAGGCAAATTGCTCCTTAAACTTATGTTTAAGGGTCTTCGTTCATCAAAATAAATTTTAAAGAGCATAAATTCACCATGTTTCCTTCTTGTTTTACAGATCCACACCCACATGTGCTACTCGAACTTCAACGACATCATCCACTCGATCATCGACATGGACGCCGACGTCATCACCATCGAGAACTCCCGCTCCGACGAGAAGCTGCTCTCCGTGTTCCGCGAGGGTGTCAAGTACGGTGCCGGGATCGGCCCCGGCGTGTATGACATCCACTCCCCCAGAATCCCATCGGTGGAAGAAATCGCCGACCGTGCGGAGAAGATGCTTGCAGTGTTGGAGTCCAACGTGCTGTGGATCAACCCTGACTGTGGTCTCAAGACCCGCAAGTACTCGGAAGTTAAACCCGCCCTTACTCACATGGTCGCCGCCGCCAAGCAGCTCCGATCCAAGCTTGCCGCCGCCAAGTGAGGGATTCTCGCTGCCGGTCTCGGTTTGTTACCCTATATTGAGCAAATTTTATTTGCAAGCTTTTTCCGAATAATTCGCAGACCGATATGGTCCGGTTTTTTACTTTTACCTTTTGAATTTTGAATTGAATTTGTTGTAGTAGGTACTAGTTGATGATATGGTATTGTAATGCGTTGTGATCTTCTTATATATATATATATATATGCGGATTTTTCTTAATATGATTTAGTGAATTATAAATTCATTGTAAATGATGTTTAACAAGGGATTTATGTTTGTGGAATTTATTAATATGCTGATGTAATCCCGACCATCGAACGCAATACGATGTTCAGGGAATTCCGTGGAATGGCGGGGAGCCCTCGTGGGCATTCTTGCAGCATTCTACGAATAAAATCATTTAAAAAAGGTTAATTCAGTTTCTGTAGATCAGCCAGCTGATCATAAAAGCTCGTGGAACGACGTAGTCACTGCCGCATTCTGTGGAATGGCGGAATGGCGACCATGGTGTCGGCCAAAGTAGCAATTATTTGTTTACGGGGTAAGTGCTTAATCTTGTAAAAAAGGTGTCGGTATATTTCCATTCTCTTATTTTGTGGGAATAGCCTAATCTTCTATCTCAGTTAATGTATGCTAAGCTAAAGATATAATACGCCACATTTTATTATTATTATTATTATTCATAAATAGACTTTGATGTTTTCGGAATTTATTGATAGATGTACCATTGTCTCTTTTATACTAATATTTAATGAGTCGTGGACATAATTATATTTTGATATTGTAATGCTTTCATAGTCTTAAAAGTTACTACTATTGCTAAATTAAATGCGGTGACACTCCATAAAAAATTTGGAACTTTTGTCACAAGTAGCCCTTCTTTCAATTGTCGACCACTTATGGCAGATCGACTTTGTGCAAGTGTGAAGTGTTCGACAAAGACGACACAAATGAGTGACATCACAATGGGGGACCAATCTCTGATTAAGAACAATGGTTTTTATTTTTATTTTTTATTTTTCATTTAAACAAGGTCTTATATTAGGCACTAGATTATTTATTTGAGTATAATACAGTAGAACCTCTATAAATTAATATTGTTGGGACCGGCAAAAAATATTATCTTATCGAATTATTAATTAATATATAAATTAATAATTTATTACTTTGTACATTAATGACGAAAAAAATTATTAATCAGCTATGATTATACAGACATATTTATTCACAAAATATTATTTGAATTTGTTATATCGAAAATATCAAAGTATCAATATTAAACATATCAAGAAGGACTATTTTGATTTAAAAGGATTGTATTAGAGTACCAATTCTTTGATCAGCGAGTTGAATTATCACAATGAGATGGATGCTTAGTATCTTTTGGGCTATCCGGGAGAAAATAAAACTTCGGAGTTGTTAACAGACGAACAACTTATGGAAGGTATTGTTGGACAAAACAAAGATGGTGAATTGAAGATGAAAGTGCCGAATCAGAGCTCGTTTCACGGAAGGATGAAATTGTAGCAGCGATCACTCTCAACAATTTTTTGCTTCAACATGAGAATACGACACCCGACCTTCTTAATGTTCTTCGGAAGCTTAGAGATGAAGTTCAAGAAGACATTAATTTCAAGAAGAAGAAAATTACTATATAATCATATTTTAAGAAAACTACATGATTATTAGTGTAATGTTATCTTTTTATTTAATGTGATTTCATAGTTATTTATGTTATATTTTATTTATATTGATTTTATAATTATTTATGTAATTATTTATATTGAATTATTAATTTATATATCACTTGGGACCTATATACTTTCTAAAAAAATTATTATCTTATAAATTTAGCGAATTATTAATTTAGCTAGTTAGGCCCGAGTCAGGACCGGACAAAAATATTATTTAATCGCGACTATTAATTTATCGAGTATTAATTTATAGAGGTTCTACTGTATATAATTTATATACAGATATTGGCGACACAAGTAGCTAGGCTGGGGAGTCGATTAGTCTGAGTTTATCAATAGTCTTTTAAAAAGTAAAGATAAAGTATTTATTTTTTAACTGAACAAATTTTTAATATATTAATATTGTAATGTCGCTTAGCTTTTATCGACCTTGTGTCAGTCACATGTCATGTGGCATCGAGTCGATTAACACGTGGAATCGTCATGTTATTCGACTACTATATGATATTTTATTATTAAAATTATATTTTAAGATTTGAATTTTTTTTAATGTTCTAAAAGTTTTATTTAAATTGTTAATTATTATTACAATAATTTCAATATTGAGGAATCGATATGGGGTTTTGTGTAATGGAATTTCGATAATCGGAATAGAAAATTAGGATACCCTGACATATCGTACATACTTCATAATCGGATTTTTTACCTATAATCCAAAATATATGAATTGAACTTATGTTCGGGATCCGTATCCTAAATAACTAGCTTTTAGAATCGAACTATAAATTTGTTTATAAATTTTAATTATCTACTAATATTATCAAATTTTAACATGTCACATGAATGAAATAATAAAATCTTCATTCGTATTGATAAGTTATAATTTATATATACGCCAAATTTAATTTCTTTAAAAAAAAAAAAAACTCTACGTCGCCTTAAGTGTCCAAATATACGAGTTGTCGAATATAAGTTGACGATTATATACTATATTTTTTGTACAAAGTCGGTTATTCTATTACATTTTTATGATTCATTATCGAAGAATGTCAAATGTAACTAGTTTTTTCTCTGAGCAAATGTTCTTCACTTTATGCGGCAAAAGTCCAAAAAAATTGAGTAACAAAGATAGCGAGGTTCGATATCGTAAGCCAACAACATCAAGTCGACTATGAAGTATATGAACATACAAAAAGGAAAGTGCTACGCAGACAAAAAAACGTGAATCACGACCGTACATCGACTAGAATCAAACGTGACGAACTATGAAGCCGAAGGGATGCCTAACCGACAAGCAGCAAGTCGACAATGGTTAGTGAGGGCGAGTGCGTGAAGATGAAGAGCGCAAGTGAAAATGATGACTTAAGGATTTAAGAAATGTCATCTTAAATGGTTTAAAAAAATAGAAAAATATATGAAAAATAAGTGTTTAAGTATTTAAATTTTTACTAACTGAAGCGACATGGTCTAAAATAAAAAAAATAATGGTAAAAATACTAAAAATTAACAAATACGAGACAACTTTTTTTTTTCCTTCTTTTTATGGAATTCAAATGGGAGAAAATGTTAAATAATTAAAGTAGCGCATAATTTAATAGCATTATGTCAAAAATTAACCAACTTCCTTAAGAAAAGTGGAGATAAAAATGCGTCGGTTCACCTGAGCATAAAAGTTGAATAGTTTTGCCGGAATATTCCCTTTATAACACTACAATTTTGTATTGGAAGTCGCAACACACGCACTTCCTTTTTATATTAGTTTTCGTCCACGTAAATCCTCCTTGATTGGACTTCCACACCTGCAATCAAATATTTTAATTTCCACTGCACATCTCAATCAGAGCCACCAAACATTCCACCTAATGCACACCCCAATCTCAGTCGCCCATTCCACCTCACATACATTTTCAGCCCTTGGATTTCACAATCTCGGTGGGCCCACAAAATCGACTCACCACTGCAGTCTTTCCCCGCACCGCACTAATAATCAGACAATAAATATTTGCGGCGTAAATTCTTAAAATTAAGAAGTCACACGATTGATTTTTTAACTTTTTTTTTTTAAAGAAAAAAGTTCTCAAATCTGTAAATATGTCAAGTTCTGTTTTTCGCTTAACTTTCTAAACAAGTTTGAGAACATAAAAGCAAAAAAACCAACCCAATTTAAGTAACTTTGAAAAAGTATACTGCAAATCAAGGTTCGAATTTTCCTCGATTATTGTCTTTGCTTGTAATCATCGGATATTCCATGCCAATCGATTATCCGTAAAAATAGTGTAAAAATAACGAAAAATTGGGTACTTTCCAAAAAAAATTGCACTTTCATCAATTTTCGACAAAAGTACATTCAATGCAAGAAAAAAAAAAACCAAAAAATGTATTTTTCAAGAAAATTTTTAACTTCGCATGGCCTACTAGCCAAGTATCAAAATAGATAGGTTGAGTTGCTTGAATTTAGAAATGGAGATTGCTATTTATATACTAGCAATTGTTGACGTGGTTTCGCACACCAACAGTCACGTGAGTAGTGAATGAGATTTCGATTTGAAGATGCTACAAATTTCGTGGATCCTGACCTCCGCGTTATCAATATTTTCGACAATAACTAAGAGATAAAAATAAGATAAAGCACAAAAGGTTTTTTAGAGAGGTTCGTCCCAATACGGTAGTTGACTACGTCCTCTGTAAGTTTATTGCTTTGAAAGAGAAATCAACCAGAACCACAAACCAATTCCGAGTTGATCGAAAATGAAAGAAAAACACTCTGAAATTACAAATCTCACAAGCTCTTTTCTCTCAAAGTAAATGCTTGCGTGCGTGTGATAGGGCTGTTTTCTTGCTTTTATAGGCTTCTAATTTCTGCCTGTTGGAAGTGTACGTTGGTGATGGCTTCGAGTTCGGAGCTTGACTTGCTGTCGGGCTGACACGTGGGCCACGTTCTGAGAGAATTACGCCAGTAGTGGACTTTGACTCGACGTCTTGTGGATTTGAATTCAGATCGTGGCGATATTCCTGGTCGGGCCCTAGAGGTTTGAATCGAGGTTTTTGACTTGGTCTGCTCGTGCTCGGGTACTTCATCTGCTTCTGCTCGGATCCCTTCATGGCAATCTCTGCCCGGGACGAACTTCGGGCTATTCAGGTCGTTGGCCTTTATGGTACTTGGATTTTAGCCAAGTCTTGGTTCTTGCCTGAGTTGGTATAGTTATTGAGCTCTGCTCGGGATTTTACCCTTTGGAAGCTCTCAGCCCACATCTCTATTGAGCAATCTCTACTCGAAAATGGGCTTCTGCCCTTTGGGCTTTTTGGCTCTGTTCGAGCCCAAACACAATTGAGTGTTTATTGGGCCTCTGGGCTATGTATCTTACAAGCCCAAATATATGAATATTCAATTATATTAATAACTTTGGTCTTAATTTACATGAACCGTAAATTTAATTAATGACCTCATTATTCCGATTAAAGAACGAATTTGCACATCAACAACAATGTTATTATTTTCTTTGTATTTGTTTCATGTGGGACTTTCCAAATCCAAACAAATGTGTATTTTTCATTCATTTCTATTTGCTGCGTGTGGGACTTCTCCACAAAGTCAAATAGTTAATTATGTGTATTATCAAATCATGTAGTATCTTTTAATCTAGTTTTTATTTTCTTATGTTTGCGCATGACATGATTTTATTTCCATTTGTTTGAGTATGACATTATTTTATTTGAGTATTTACATATGTGAGAGTGAGACTGTATTTTATTTACATATGTAAACTTAGTAAATATATTCTTAAAACTATTTTAGTGGTTTTTCATCGATAATCCTCGATAAGTGTCGATAATCCATATAATATATATAATCTTTGATAAGCGTCGGTAACGATAAGCCATAGTTTTAGTAGTTTTCAATCGATAATCCTCGAAAATCCATAATAATCCTAAAAAACGGCAACCAATTTATCGGCAAAAACGGCATTTAAACCTTGTTGCAAATATCTCAGTATATTTTACTTATATTTATTTATTTTTATCCCTTTTCTCTATAGTCTATACTTTATACTATATTTTTGTCTAAAGTCTAAACACAATTTCTACTTTTGTCGCTATAGCTTTTTCTTGTTCCTCTCTATTTGACCTATATTGTCTACAATATAACTTCTTTACAAAATTATGGGCCTTTTATGGATAAAAATACAAATTAAGGGGTATAATTATATTTGTCGTAATAAAAAAATGTAAAAATAGTATTTTTGAGACCGAGACCCGAAAAACGAGAGAATTGCAATTTGCAAGCGAATAAGGAGTTGGTGAAAGAGTGGCACTATAAATAGCCAGACCATTTCCCTTCCTTCAATCGCGCCGTTGAGCTTTCTCTCGCCATTCTTCTTCTTCCTCTCTCGAACGCGCTTCTCGTCTCTGTAATCGCAAGGTTCGTTCATGCTTTTCCTTCTCCGTTCTTCTGGTTTCTGTTGATGCTTTGTTCATGTCGAACTACGATTATTACGTTTGGTGTGGCTTAGATCTGAGCTTCCCAGCTCCGGATCTATGGGAGTTTCGTTTTGTTCTAGCTGAATCTGTTATCGTTCGTCGTTTCGTTTCAGTTTTGTTTGTTCTGATGCGATTTCTGTGTTGTGTAGTGTGTCTGGTTATATGAATTGAATGACGTTGTTTAATCTTTGTATTGAATTTTCGATGGCGAAGAACAAAATGCGTAATCACTTCTTGTTTTGAAAGTATAATTAAAGTCATGTTAGAATTGGTTGTTTGTGTAATGCTCAGGTTAATCATTTATGGTGAGATCTAGCAGAAATCTTCTTTGATTTAGCGTTATTATAGCGTATATATATGTATAGGTATAAAGGGAGCGTGAAGCGTAAAAATCTTATGCGATTTGTTTTCGTGTGTGGATGAACAGAGCAATGGCTTCCCACATTGTTGGATATCCCCGGATGGGACCCAAGAGAGAGTTGAAATTCGCCTTGGAATCCTTCTGGGACAAAAAGAGCAGTGCCGAGGATCT
Source organism: Parietaria judaica (assembly GCA_954871525.1). Classification (NCBI taxonomy): domain Eukaryota; kingdom Viridiplantae; phylum Streptophyta; class Magnoliopsida; order Rosales; family Urticaceae; genus Parietaria; species Parietaria judaica. The sequence continues at coordinate 25,033,989 of OX940860.1, read as the reverse complement.
GCAGAAGGTGGCCGCGGATCTCCGGGAATCCATCTGGAAGCAGATGTCCGAAGCCGGCATCAAGTTCATCCCCAGCAACACGTTCTCGTACTACGATCAGGTGTTGGACACCACCGCCATGCTCGGTGCTGTTCCCCCGAGATACAACTGGAACGGCGGCGAGATCGGGTTCGACGTGTTCTTCTCCATGGCTAGGGGAAACGCCACCCTTCCCGCTATGGAAATGACCAAGTGGTTCGACACCAACTAGTAAGTGTGATCCTCATGCCTTCATGTCAAAGAATTGTTTTTTTTTTCTTCCTAATTTAAAAATATAATGACCGTGTTTCTTTTGCACAGCCACTTCATTGTCCCGGAGTTGGGCCCGGATGTTAAGTTCTCGTATGCTTCGCACAAGGCTGTCAATGAGTACAAGGAAGCAAAAGCTGTAAGTCTTCTTCTCGCTCTTAAGAAGTGTCTAATTTACGATTTGTAAGGAGTTTTAGGTGGATTATTTTCTAGTGTCTGGACATTATCGGTAAAAGCCACTTGTGAATTTTTAGAGGAAACTGTTCATACTTTATGGTTTAAAATAAGTTGCTGATTTTTTGTTTTTGTGGAATGTTCATATCTGCAGCTCGGAATTGATACTGTACCAGTTCTCGTTGGCCCGGTATCCTACTTGCTGCTATCAAAGCCGGCTAAGGGAGTTGAGAAGTCATTTCCTCTTCTCTCCCTCCTGAAGGACATTCTTCCTGTTTACAAGTAAGAATTGATAATCGAATCTACTCTCTGAACTCGTGGTTTATGAATTATATATTGCTCTTGATAATACTTTATTGACCAATAACTCACTATTACAGGGAGGTCATTGCTGAGTTGAAGGCTGCTGGTGCTTCCTGGATCCAGCTCGACGAGCCAACCCTCGTCAAGGATCTCGACTCTCACCAATTGCAGGCTTTCACTCAGGCCTACGCAGAGCTGGAGTCATCCTTCTCCGGTTTGAATGTCCTCGTTGAAACCTACTTTGCCGATGTTCCTGCTGCGGCGTACAAGACTCTTACCTCTCTGAAGGGTGTAACTGGATTTGGATTTGACCTTGTCCGTGGTGAGAAGACTCTCGATTTGATCAAGGGCGAGTTTCCGGCGGGCAAATACTTGTTTGCTGGATTGGTCGATGGTCGCAATATCTGGGCCAACGATCTTGTTTCTTCCCTCAGTACCCTTCAGGCTCTTGAGGGCATTGTCGGAAAAGGTATTTCAACGTTTAGATTTGATCTGTTTTGATTCTTCTGCCAGACAGGCTTCTGATATTGTCTCCTTTACGCAGACAAGCTTGTTGTCTCGACCTCTTGCTCACTTCTCCACACCGCTGTGGATCTCGTGAACGAGACCAAGCTAGACAAGGAGATCAAGTCCTGGCTCGCATTCGCTGCACAGAAAGTTGTTGAGGTCAACGCCTTGGCCAAGGCCCTGTGTGGCGAGAAGAACGAGGTAATACTTCTATGATTAATTTTTTCTTTTCAAATTACTGCTTTTGAATATGCAGTGTGCATATCAGAATCGGAATAATGCTGTGATCCATATATAAAATTGCTTGGTTCGAAAAGAAAACGATCAATTAGTTTAATTTATTATATATTTATTCTATTTGATGCTTTCCTCCAGGAGTTCTTCGCTGCCAATGCCGCAGCTCAAGCTTCACGAAAGTCCTCCCCGAGGGTCACCAATGAAGCGGTCCAGAAAGCTGTAAGTTCTCCTTTCAAAAGTTAGTTTTTTTTCCCTCCTGAATTTTAAATATTCTAATTTTGGTATTTCTCTTCCCTTTTGCGACTGCTTTAGGCTGCTGCTTTGAAGGGCTCTGACCACCGTCGTTCAACTACCGTGAGCACCAGGCTCGATGCCCAACAGAAGAAACTGAATCTTCCGATTCTTCCAACCACCACTATTGGATCATTCCCGCAGACCATGGATCTCAGAAGAGTTCGCCGTGAATACAAAGCTAAGAAGTAAGTTTTCGGACTCACCTTGCATTAAAATCTTCCAATCTCTCTCTCAATATTTCCTAACGCGAATGATTGTTCAACACTCCTACAGAATCTCCGAGGAAAACTACACCAATGCCATCAAGGAGGAAATCCAAAAGGTTGTTAAGATCCAAGAAGATCTCGACATTGATGTTCTGGTTCACGGAGAGCCAGAGGTGAGTGATTAACGATACCTTAATCAAATTATACTTTGACTAGTACAATTTTACACCAAAATCTTATAATAATTCTCTTGCGAATCAGAGAAACGACATGGTTGAGTACTTCGGAGAGCAACTTTCTGGGTTTGCTTTCAGCGCCAACGGGTGGGTCCAATCGTACGGCTCTCGTTGCGTCAAGCCACCGATCATCTACGGTGACGTCAGCCGCCCGAAGGCCATGACTGTGTTCTGGTCTTCTTTGGCTCAGAGCATGACTAAGCGACCCATGAAAGGAATGCTCACTGGTCCTGTCACCATTCTGAACTGGTCATTCGTTAGAAACGATCAGCCTAGGTAGGAAACTACCAAGGATTACTTATATTTTATTTTTGATTCGCAAGCTCTTTACCAGAATATAAACGCAATGTACCCTTTTGCCCTCAGGTTTGAGACCTGCTACCAGATTGCCTTGGCGATCAAGGACGAAGTTGAAGACCTGGAGAAGGCTGGAATCACGGTGATCCAGATCGACGAGGCCGCTCTTAGGGAAGGCTTGCCGCTGAGGAAGTCGGAGGAGGCTTTCTACCTCGAATGGGCCGTTCACTCTTTCAGAATCACCAACTGCGGCGTCCAAGATACCACCCAGGTTCGATCACACACCATTTTGTGAATCATATAATACATATAGATATAATATTAATATACTGTTATATATTAAGAAAGGTGCTTAATTTCTTGTTTCAATTTTTCCTTGTTTTTACAGATCCACACCCACATGTGCTACTCGAACTTCAACGACATCATCCACTCAATCATCGACATGGATGCCGACGTCATCACCATCGAGAACTCCCGCTCCGACGAGAAGCTGCTCTCCGTGTTCCGCGAGGGCGTCAAGTACGGTGCTGGAATCGGCCCCGGCGTGTACGACATCCACTCCCCCAGAATCCCATCGGTGGAAGAAATCGCCGACCGCGCTGAGAAGATGCTTGCGGTGTTGGAATCCAACGTGCTGTGGATCAACCCCGACTGTGGCCTCAAGACCCGCAAGTACTCGGAAGTTAAACCCGCCCTCACTCACATGGTCACTGCCGCCAAGCAGCTCCGAGCCAAGCTCGCCGCTGCCAAGTGAGACCTTTTCACCGTCGTTTATCTTATTATTATTATTACTACCCGCAACGAGGGATATATTTAATTTCGAGTTTGTCAAATAATTCATCGACCTAGCGGTTGAGGCTTTTTCTCCTTTCGATTTATTTTGCTAGTTAAGTCAATAGTTTATATTCTGTTATTAACGGTATTTTGAATGTTTTTTTATAATTAATTTTCGTGAATGATGAGTGAAGATATTTGTATTATTAAATGGCAATACAATAATACATAATGTGAGGAATTTTATTCTTTTACCAATAATATGATGGGTTAAAAATGAACCATGGCCAAAACAGAAACAAAATTAAAATTATCGAAGTGCGAACACAACCATTTCTGGTTAGTTTCTCCGGTACCAACTTGTCGATGGAAGTCTTTTTTCGTTTCTCGGCGGTTAAGAGGTGGGTACCGGTTGCTTTGTAACACTGTAACACGAATCTCCAACTACAGTTTTGACGCTAAGCGTCATTTTTACCATTTATGTCGCTGCCTGCTGACCTAGGCTCTGGTTTATAAAATACCAAAACACAATTGGATGCCGAGGCCGAAGAAACTTCCACATTTAAGCAAAAATAATAATAATAATAATAATTGAAATGTCAAGTTCTTTGGTTATGCGGAAAATAACGACAAATAAACATACGCGAAAATAAAGAGACACACGCGATGTTTTGTTAACGCAGCTCGATATCTATCTACTCTGCGGGGCCCTCACCCAGATTAATCAACATGGATAATTACAAGATGGACGTTACACAATCGATTTGTTCACCGAACAACAAACTGGAAAATACACTCTAACCAGTGCGACCAGCGATGTAACCAGCCTTGTAGCCTGTTGATCACGACGACGACACGGCAACTCGGCAAGCGGGTAAGGCGACTTCCGGCGAGTGTCAATCTGTGCAAGCATGCACAACTCCGTTGACGATACTGAAGTGCTTCCGACCTCTTCAGACTTATTCTCGGGAAGAAAACGCCAACGAACGATCCACGAAAATTGTGAGAAAATGCCTAGAATGCTCTCTGTAGCTCTGAACGATTTTCTCTCAAGTTATGGCTGAAAGGATGCACGTTTTTGGGAGCCTAAGATCAGTTTAAATAGAGTCCACAAAGCTCTCAACAAGATAACAACTTTTCCTTGATTTTAGGCATTATTACTTAGTCTTTCTTAGACTTAGTATTCCCACCAAAATTCGAATTTCAAAAGCTCATTCAGCTCTGATATTTGACTAGCAGATAGGAGAAACGAATTCCTTAAATATCTCAACCGAAACGGACCAATTCTACTTTACGGATAGGGAGATCGCAGATGTAACCGTCAGTATAATCCAGGATACTGCCAGACATATGACCAGAACAAAACTGTCAAATAACATGGATTTTTCAAATAATTGATGATCTAACCGAGAAAAATTGAGCTTAAGATGATCAATGTGAATAACTTCTATTAATTGACGGAACATGGATTAAAATATCGAGAAAGTCAACGACTCGACCTCGATGACTCGCTAAAACCGTGTCATGCGTAAAATTATTACACAGTGTGAGAATTTTTATTTGTATAAAAATTGCACTTCTAGCAATATTAAGAAAAAAAGAACCGGTTGGTAACCTCGCTGCTCATCGATAAACCCGTGAAGTTAGGGGTGAAATATTTATCCGCCATCCGCTGATCGCAATCGTATCCTATTCGCTCCGCTACTAAATATCCGCTTTTTTATCCATTTTTAATCAACCGCTTAATATGGTTATGAATATCCGCAACTGCTTTTCAGAATTGGATTGGTTAATGGTTATATTTTTTAATTTAAATTGGATATCCGCTTTAACCGCAACAAGATTTATAAATAAAAAATAATTAATTAAATATATATATATATTATATATAAATATTTTTTATTTTATTTTATTAGTGCTATCGGTGGATTGGATTGTCCCTTATATTAACCTAGGTAGGTTATATTCCTACTCTGTCCATTGTTGTCTTTGTGCTTTAATTACTTTGAATATAGTATTTATTATAATTAAGATTTCATCTTGGCTTTTTAATAATCGTTTGTATTCATATTTGTATATCTAGAATATGTAGCTAATATTCTAGTGTTAGACCATATGTTTTTGTGGTCTTGTATGTCATACAAATATGGTTTGGTACTTTGGTTATTTATGAAATATTATTTACGATATTTTTGAATGTTTTATGTTTCACTATTCTTACTATATTTTTATGTATGATGTATTTGTTTTTTCACTAACAAAATTAATTGGATAATATCCGCTATCCGCCTTAATTTAACCAATTCGATCCGCTAACCGCATTTAAATTGGATAATCGAAAATAAAAATGATTAATGGATACAATTATTTTATATCCACATATGTGGATACGATTAGTCAACATGCCCATATCTTATCCTATCCACTTTCACCCCCTACGTGAAGTTACAACGAATCCTGAACTTATCAGATATCAACATTTGATCCTGAATCCTGATAATTACAATTACGATTTGACGCTATCAGCACATAAGTTTTCAATTATTTATCTTTTGAAATTAAATGAATAGCACATAATAATTGCATCATAAATATTGGAGGAAAAGAAGCGCGTCAAAGGCAAGCAACTACGGCTTGCAAAATACGCCCTTAAATACCAATTACGACTTGACGCTATCAGCACATAATTTTTTAATTATTTTTCTTTTGAAATTAAATGAATAGCACATAATAATTGCATAAATATTCGAGGAAAAGAAGTCGCGTCAAAGGCAAGCAACTACGGCTTGCAAAATACGCCCTTAAATACTTGAACCCAGCTTCAGCTTTCTTCCATTCTTGCTGTTCCAGTCACTCCACCAGACTCACACCTTGCTCAGTTACTCTCTCTTCTTCTTCTTCTTCTTCTTCTTCTTTTGGGTATTGAATGAGAGTGTTATTTGTTGATAAGTAAGAATAATCGTAAAAACTGAATATATATATATATATATATATATATATATATAGGAAAAAATCTGGTAAATTTTGAATTATTTTGAGAAGTTTGAGGAGGGACTAGAACCCCAATTGGCGGAGAGTGGTAGTCGTAAATCAAATACGGTATTGTTTGATCCTTGCACCATGTTGGTTTTTGTTAGTAAATTGAATGAATGTTGCTGAGAAAATTAAACGAAATCGGCCCCCTCTGCTCTAATTGAATTTTCTGGTGATTCTTTCAAGCTCAGGTCGTTAAGAATGCCTGAAGATTTCAACAGCGAGCATCATCGCTTGTTCGGTGGTGCCATCGCCACCGTTTTCCCTCGCAGGTTTCAGGTTCGCCGTTTTCTTGCCTTCCACTTGACAACATTATTATGTTGAATTCTCGTTTCGCCAATTGTTTGTTCGTGTTTAAGATTTAACATGCATGATATGTGACAATGGCCTTACGTACAGGATGTGAGTAACATTCGGGAAGTTCCGGATCATCAAGTGAGTATATAATATATTTCAACCCTCCCTCTAAACATACATAATAATATCTCATTTTTGTTCTGATTGCGGAAGTAACTTGATGGGATTACAGGAAGTATATGTTGACCCTGCACGAGATGAAAGTTTGATTTTTGAACTATTAGAGTTGAAACATCAAGTTGGGGATAATGGAGGCGCTACATGGTTTCTTCAAGACCTAGCCACCGAACAAGACGCTGAAGAGAGCGTGGTAATATTTATGTGTATGTAAATCAATATATGATTGATGTCTTGTTTCATTGAGCATAATTTTAAAATCTATCAAACTTCTTTAAGGGATTGAGTGCAGTGAAACGTAACATGGGATGATCACAAGTTGTTCCCTGCTCCGGGAATGAATACATGGCTAGGAATTTTCTAGGGGTGCAAGTTCTAGCCTTGAAGCCATTGGCCTGTCCGGGTCCGCTTTCGATCCAAAACTAGGTTTTTTATTTGTCATTCAAACCCGGGAATCGGGACATGACTGATGCTTTCATAAACCGCCCGGTTTATGACCCGGTATTTTAGCTTTTAGGATTTGATATTAGCCCAAATTCATGTATTGTTTGACGTTTAGAAGACGATGCTTATGATTTGAAGGTATTTTTTTTAGATTCTTGGATAGCTAATTTGTAAAAATATTTGAAATACCTGGACCAGGCCAAAAATGGCCAAAAGCCCGGTGACCATTCCCGGTTTAACCCCCAGCTTTCTGTATAAACGAATCGTTTCTTGATGATGGTATTAGTTTTAAACATGCAAATCTTCTGCTTGTACTTCATTATTAATGGGATAGTTTGGTAAGTCTTGGCTCTCATTCATTTTTCTTCCTCTAGTTTCAATCTTCATGGTACCCACATCCATTTTTTAATATGTATAATTATCTGTGACTCTTTCAAAATCTTTTGATGTGAGTTTCAAAATCTTTATTATTTGTATTAATTATATGCTTAATTACGTTATTTCAGGTAATTAAACAAACGGGAGTCGTTGAGGCCCCTGGACTTTGTTATGGGAATATACCTGCTGTTGTTTCAACTGCGGTTGGCCAAATGGTATTAACACGTTAATCTTTTATCTAATTCGTTTATTGGCTCCTTGACTTTTACTTATCTGCACCACACCTTCATATTAAAATTAGGGATATATTTGTGGCATAAGTACCCAATATCAAGTGTGCAGACATATTCCCGATTTCTTTTTTTAGCGGCAATAGTACTCAAAGGCCACAAAATAGTGTCGAGGTTCAATTCCGTCCATTTCGAGTTAGCGCCTGTATATTAAGCATATTTGACATCGTCGCCATTGTTTCTTAATATCTTTAGATAATTTTGAACCATACTTATTTTCTTTGATTGTTTTTCTAATCCAAGTGCCTTTAAAAATAATGGCGTTGAACTGCTGCATTTAATAATTTTGATTTACTTGAACGTAGGCAATCTCCAAAGGACGGCAAGGGAGGGAAGCGCAAAATGTAGTGAGGGTACGATGTTTTTCTTATCTCCCTTATGAGTTATGAATGTATTTGTATATTGAATTAAGGTTTAATCCCGTTATGTTACATATCAGGTTTATGTGGCAAATTTGCGTCTTAAAGGAGTTGGTACTGACGTGCTAATTACGGCATATGAGCCTATCCACATCAAGTAAGTATTTTGCTATGAAGTTTGATGAACTCTCAGATCACTATATGATACATTGGTACTATGTACAGTTCAAACAGTCTTAAAAACCGGTTTTGGTCCCAGCTTGGTTCCCGGTTCTGTAAAATCGTGCTGCTTCCCAATCCGGAATCGGGCTCGGTTTTTGAAGACCCTGTTTTCGGGACCGGGCCAAAAAAAAGAGCTGATAGCAAAGTTTCCGATACTGGTTTCACCCCTTTAATAGACCTATACTAGATCATATGGCCTGGTGGATAGTAATAATCTCTGTTTGGTTTGTGTAACATGTATATACGTTTATTTTGGCGGAATTGACTTTTCATTTAACTAATTCTCTTGTTTGCAAACATTGATAAGCAACATAAAAATAAATCTCATGCAACTTTCCCTTTCCCGCTTCTGAATCTCAGTTTAGGCCGTCGAAAGCAGTTTTATTTGCAGTATACTGTGGCCAAAATGGTCGTCGTTATCGAAACATGTGGAATATTACTGTGGAATCCGATCCTAGTCCTAGGAATAAGTTGTAGCATTTGTGTCTTATCTAGTTAATAACTTAATATAGATTATATACTTCCTTGATCTGATCCTGTTTTGCAAGTCTGTAAAAAGGTCGAAATCCCTAATTGCATTTGACAAGATTTATAATTCCCTCTCACTCAATACTTCCGTTCATTGTAGCCCGTTGAGCGAAAGTGCTAGTGCAGTTGGGGTAGGCTATGCTGTTTCCGCCGCGCAATTGGGGTGTATGCCGATGGCCGAGGTCTTCAAGCTCGCTGTTTCCTCCTTCAAAGTCAACGACTGGGGCCTTTTCGGTTCTTCATAGATACAATCTTAGAGCACCGTTTTTCGCTCTTTTTCACGTAGCATGGTTAATGATTCTGTTTCAAGGAGTTCGTCATTCCAAGTTGCAGAGTACGTCGTTTTCAAGTCATTAGGGCATCCTACAAATATTTCTGTTTGTTCACAAATGTTGCATAGTCCAAAGTTTTTAGGTTTCTGTCACAGAATTCCTGTAATATTAGAAGTCATTAGGAGCATTATGCACACATAGATATTTATATTGATATATAATTTAATTTACCCTCTCATTGTCTTCTTGCTTTGGTAACAAGATGTACATGACTGCCTTTTTCTCTTCTTATAATATAAGATGTGAGTTGATTTACCTGTTATGATAAGTCGATAAACTTTCTTTGTTGTATTAATGGTCTTATACACACACACACACACACATATATATATAACTAAAATTGTCAGAAAAGGAGATCACAATGGAAAATGAAGTTGATTTAACACAAGGAGCCAAATTATAATTATTTTATACAGAAATTCAATCAAATCAAAGAGGTTGAACTTAAATTAAATGACATCATAATGGTGTATATTCCTTATTCACTCTCATAACAAGCTTGATCAGTATTGTACGTAACTTGCATGAGTATTCATGCATGCAATTTATGCCAAGATGAGACAGAATCACAGTGATCATAGCTCATCATGATGATCTGAGCCGTTGGATTTGGTTAAAGACCTGATCAAGATGTTCTTGGCGTACAAGGCGAGCACTCCGACGAACAAAACGGCCAATAACATGTTCACTAACACCCTCGGATTTCCCTTCGTGACAATCGCCTTCCGATACTCTCCCAGCAAGCTTGTAGTTCTCCTAACCAAACCAACATTTTTACTTGCTAGCACATTCTGATCTCCAGACGTTCCGCTTCCCTCGCCACTTGGCTTTGCCACCGCCTTCTCCACCTCTGCCGGTTTAGTTGCTGTCACCGCCGCCTCAGGCTTCCTCGAAGCCGACGACAAGGAAGTTGTAGAGCTGTTGGTATTCTTATTAGGCATGTCCTTGGCATTATCGGATCTAGAGTTGTTGATCTCCTGCTTCTGCGGTGGTTTGCGATTCGGATTTTGGTCACCGGTGGTTGGGGCTGTGCGCTTTTCATCAGCCGTAGTGGTTGGTTTTGGGTTTGGCATTGGTTTCTCTTGGTGTTGTGCTTGAGGGTTAGGGTAGTTGGCGGGCTTCGGGACTTTGACATAGAGAATTCCGCCTTCGAATTTGGCGGATATCTTGTTGGTGTCGCAGCTGGGCTCGAGCGGAAGCTCCTTGATGAAGCGGCGCCACTTGTTCTGAGCGGTCTGCCGTTCTCCGGAGATCTTCAACTTTCCCAAAGAGCTTATCTGTATTTTCAATTTTTCCTTCGGGAATCCTGCATATGTCACGCACGTGATAATCAGTAAAGTTTTACATAACCCGGTTTACTGATTTTTTTCCAACTATTATTTCGTATGAGATAGTGCGTTTTTTATTTTTATTTTATAAAATTATATCGTGAAGTGCGGAGTATATACAAATTCAAATACTCAAAACGCATCAATAAAAAAAACGAATTGGAATATATGCCCTTGACATTCAAGTTATCAAATCTAAATTCAATAATTTGGCTTTTGAATCATTATCAATTATGGTTCAAATGTGATTGTTTCAGTATCTAATATGATTCAAATCTGTAAGATGTATGTAACATCACTATATCACGTTATTAATGGATTATAAAAATTATATGAATCATATATACTTTGATAACTAAGCAAACCCAACTAATGATCACCCAATTTTTTTATTTTTATTTTAAATAGAACCTTAACTATGAACATAGATTCACACAAATGGCACTTTTGTGTCATGATAATTTGGACCTCAATATCTTTTAAAGTAAGTAATCCTGAATTAGTACATTAAGAATAATAATGTGAATTTTAATGATTCGTATTAGTCTTGACCACATGGCACGGGCAGGCCCCGTGCATTTTTAGGGAACGGGCAACCCACTCTTGGGGTTGACCCAGGGCACACGGATCGCCCGACATGTGCGCATAAATTTCGAATGGGTTAAAGTCAATGTTATAAAAAAAATGGAGCTAGACGGGTGATGGGCTCGGGCATCCGGTGCCCACCTGTCGGGTCGTGAGTGAAAACTATAGTAAGTACCTGGCAAATAGACAAGAAGAGTGTCAAAGATCTCATCTTTAGCCCATTCGAAATTTGGTTCGAAATCTTCATATACGCGATGAGCAACTCCACCACCATTGCCATTAACACCTTGCTTTGAATCCATGGTGTTATAGTGTAATGGTTTGTTTCTCTTTTCTCCTTCAAATATTTATACAATAGAGTATATGTATATATATATATATATATATTGTGCTCAAATGATTTTGTGATGAGAGAAATCTAGGTGTGTGGGACTTGGATTTATACCATACTAGAGATATCTAAAGTAATATATATAGTAAATTACTTCATTATGGTTTTCTTTTCTTTGGAAAATGGTTATTCTCTGTTTTCTTTTTTATATGGATCCCTTTGGTTTTAGTATATTGGTATTTCTTTCGGTTGATTAAAGGCTTCAAATGAGATTATCCTTAGTCTCATCTATGGTAATCTTGTTGGGTGTGCAAAGCATATGTTCGTTTCTCATTTATCTACTTTTACTCTTTTTCTTTCTTTACGAAAGAGTATATTCTAATTTGAAACATTATTGATATTATAACATACCATGTTTCTATATAATCTTGTTATGTTAATGAGTATGTAAGTAGTTCCCTATTCATTGGTTGAAAAAGGGTTATTAACAACAAAAGTACCCCAAGTTGTTTGAAAATAGGCGGCATAAAGTCAATTTAATTTTGGGTTAATCCCGGTAAAAGTTCCAATACTTTTAAAAAATGAACCAATAAGTTCCAATTTTTTGGTTTTATATCCCTATTGGTACTTCCGTCAAAATTTTCATCCTCCAGTGTTACTCATGCCACCGTTGCCAATTTTTGTCCTCATTTTTTGGGGAAAATTAGCTATCAAAAAGTTGGACGATCAAAGACAATAGTGAAATATGTACTTAAACGGGAGCACAATTGCTTTTTCAAGCCTCGAAAACGGCATAGTTCATGGTTTGGAATTTTTACGGAAGTGAAATGAGGAGATAAAACCAAAGAATTGGAACTTTGTCCGGGTAAAAAAAAAAAAGAATTGAAATACAAAACCAAAATTTTGATGTGGCGTGAGTAACAATGGAGGACAAAAAATTTAACGGAGGTACCAATAGGGATACAAAACCAAAGAATTGGAACTTTGTCCGGGCAAAAAAAAAAGAATTGGAACATATTGGTCCATTTTTTTAAAGTATTGGAACTTTTACCGGATTAACCCTTTAATTTTTTTTTTTGGCAAAAATACTTAAGCTCACCCTTTTTAGTGGATCAGTAGACCTCATCCACTTTTCTGTTAGTATTTTTTTACTATTTTCGTTAATGACGACGTCAACAACAAATAGTAAAAAAAATAAAAAATCAAACGATCAAACCCACGAACATTAAAATAAACATGGATGTAAACACATATTCTTGGAACATCAACAACGCAAATTCTTATTTTCCTTCTCATTTTCTCTTTCGAATTCTCAATTTATCTCCTCAATAGCATCGAGACTTGCGTTTTTGATGTCATCACTGACGGAAATAGAAGAAAAAAACTAACGAAAAAATAGATAAAGTCTACCGATCCACCAAAAAAGATAAATCTGAATACTTTTGTCATAGTTTTTTAATTTACTCTATGCTCCATTTTAAAAAGACTTAATTACTTTTACCGCTAATAGCCCGTTGAAAAATAATGTGTACATGTGTAGTTATAGTGCAAGGTTAAGATTTATATAGAAGATTATGTTCGAAAACTAAAGGGCCCAATTGAGCCTCACAATACGTCGAAAAATAGAGCCACTAAAATTATTTGGTGGATTGGGTTGGCCAGTTTGCCTTCAACAATGGGCCACGCAAGCAATTAGCCCATTGGCCATCCAAAGCTATCGGAGTAACTTCGCATAAATCTTTGTATGTCCGCTTTCAAAGCGGGCATGCGATACTGATAGTGGTATCGCGGAATGCGATAGCACTGCCGTGGTATCGAGTTTTACTAGCTCAGAAGATCAGGGGCAGGCCAAAGTGTCAGTTTGCCATATATCCGCCCCCGAAGACAACTACCACGTATATCTACAAAACTACCTCGACAACTATGAGTCTGTATGATACGAGTTGACTGTCAAATTTTATTTTTTTTGAAGGCAGCTTTGCTGCGGTGGGGATCGAACCCACGACCACGACCTCCACTTTGGAGGTAGTGTGATGTGAAATTACCACTAAGCTATCCTAGCAACCACGACGGTCAATATTTAAATGCTGACAAAATTAGATATAAACATTTTATATTTAGCTAAATAAAATAAAAGGTATATAAAAAAAAAAAAAAAAATTCTCTAATTTATAATTGAAAAATAAAGACAAAAAAAAAAGATTTATATTTGAAAAAGAAAATAAACGAAGTTCCAAGAAAACACTTTTGCGCTAAAATTTTCCATTTCATTCAAACTCCTTCGCTCTTCATCACTTCTCATTCACTCAACAATGGCGATCCTTCACTCACCTTGAAACCTCTTTCCCTATACGAGCAATCGGAGAGTGAAAATGGCGGTCATCGAGCCGGACTTCGCCGCGACTCTGCTGGGCAACCTCAACTTGGAAGATCCATGGCTGCCTCCGAGCTCCTGGGAGTCCATTCCCTCCGAGAGTGGTCCGCGATTCCCTCCTTCCACGGACCATCCTCCGCTTCGCCGCGCATCTTCGGTCTCCGTAAGTCCCTCACTCTCCAATTCTAGGTTTTGCTCTTCCTGTGTTGTAATGGCTTTGAATTTCGCACTCACCGATAAGAGATATGAATTGCAATGCCCTTCGTAAACTGCTATTCTTCGTACAGGAAGAGAGTCTGGTGAGATTGGCCATGAATGCACTTCAAGGTGTTCAGTCAGCCATTATCAGTACAGAGAAAATCTCCACGGCCTTCTGTTCTTATCCAACTGACAGAACCTTCCATCAGATCCCGGGTCTCTGGAACCGGGCTTCGAGCACTCACGCTCAGGGGAAGATACTGAAATCCATAGGTTGCTCGGGTTTTCTCGTCTTTCTTCTCCGTAGATTTGTTGACTACTTTTGTAGTTCAAATATGGGTGGTCAGCAGGAGAATCCAGAGCTAGCAGAGGCTCAAGATCCTCACGATGAGAAATTACAAGAGCGCCCTCCGTACAGTCTCGTTAACCACGCCTTCTCCGTTGCCATTGGGAAGGTAATAGAAGGTTACGTCTGTGCTTTAGACACGTTATACATGTCCGTGCTTTTGAGACATTCATCAGAAAGTGCTCAAGCTCGTTTAGATTCGGCTTCTTCGGGCGGGTGTCTTACCACGGTGGTTCATTCCGAGGTTACGCTGTTAGAGCTTTATTTGCACACAGAGGAAGTGAGGACTCAGATTGAAGCTTTGGGAAATATATGCAACCTGTGTCCTATAGCTTTTTGCTTCACCAAATCTTCCTTCAACGATTTAATCACAAAAGCCGAATTCGAGTATCGTAATTTCTGCAGAGGAGGGGATCTTCTTACATATCTATATGCCCAATTACAGGTTAGCTTTGATTGATTTACATGTATAAGTTTGATAGGAACCGGTGACAAAACGTAATTAAAAGTGATAAGAAGAATACGGAAGCCAATCGGTATTCACTAAGACGATAATTATTAGAACTTTATTGCAGTCAATCAAAGAACAAAAGACTTCCTTCGAGAAAACGGCCAAAGGTCTCCCAAATGATGTCTTGAGTTAATAGACTAAACAAAACACGCCAAAACCGCTAACCCTAGGCGCCTATGTGTAGAATCAAGCTTTCCCACTCTGTCATTATTGCTAGTTACCAAAAAATCTCTCACTTGAATAAAAAGCATAACAAAGTGTTATAAAACATGCCATAATGAAATAACCAATGTACAATGTAAATAAATACTAATCCTGCGCATTGCCCTTCTCAGATACGTAATTAGTGTCGATGTATCATATAAGCTTGTTTTAATTCTTAAGTTGCTAAACTGTCTTTTCTTAGGTTTTAGCGGTGATCTTTTTCAATCTTGATTTGCTTCTATATGAATTTCTGTGAAATGATAAACTCAATTAATGATTAGGTTGCCGATCCTCCCCATCGCCCTCTGCTAAAATTTCTCTTTCTTCGTTCTTGTGAACCATATTACGGGTTTATCAATTCGTGGATGTACAAAGCTGAGATAAATGATCCTTACAAGGAGTTTATAGTAGAAAAAGTCGATACTTTTCCTTCGCAGCATCAGGGTAAACCCAACATCTCTCGGAATTTCCCATTGGCTAGTATCAGGGTAAGAGAATAATTTTATCATTAATTTTTTTTTTTTCCAGTTTGTTATACATTAGTATTATCTTGCAGATTTTAATGATTTTTCCCCTCAGGAGCGAGATGGAGTTTCCGTTCCTTGTTTTTTGAGGGACTATATTATTCCACTTGTCAGAGCCGGCATACAGCTTCAAGTTTTAATGAAATTGTTGGAACTATGTGTTTATGTTGATTCAAAGGATCTTACCGTAGAGGATCTTCTTCCCTGTTTTAACGGGTTTTCTAGCAATGATTCAGCTAATGCATGTCCGATAACTTTCAACAAAGCGGAGATTGAAGCAAGGGTAATCACCAGAGGGAATTATTACAAAAGAATGCAAGAGAAACTTGAAAGTCTTATGACAAAAATTGAGTTCAGATATCAGCAGGTTATTGCAATGTATACTTTTCTCAGGCTTTGTACGTTTACCGTGTTTGTTCCATGTTATGATATTGTTTTTATACTAATTATAGATATGATTAATTTGCACCGATATTCTGTTTCTTGTTTTTTGCATTATATCTCCTTGGATAGCACTTTCATTTGGGTACATACATTTGTGACCTCTGAATGTTTTTGATCATTGGCTTTATGACACGTGCATGATACTAAGTAAGGTCCTCATTCCCGTGTTAAACTATGTTGTGCAAGAAAGGGTCTTAGGTCAATAGCGTCTTTTGTTCTTTGTCATATCCATAAATAAAGATTATCATTGGTTCTGTACTTGATGTTATGACCTTTTAGGTAATTTCACATGACATAACATCAAACGACGTTAGCCGTGGTTTGAGGAGCTCAGATGACCCGGCTTCCTTTAAGTTAAACAACTCTTTGGTGGCTGCTTTAGCAGAAGCTAAAGGGTAAACAAATTCCTGCTATTTTCCCTCAATTTAATTTTTTTTTTTTTGGAGAGCTATTATTTCCTTTTCTTCAATGTACATTTCTTTCCTTCATGGTAGATATTCTGATGACTCAAGTACAAGGGATGATAATGCATATGAACCGTCTGAATTTTCTTCGTCAACCGATAGTGAAGAGGAACTTCAGTCTGAGCAGTTGACCGACCTTGCCGGTTCTGAGGCTGATCTTGAGGAGAAATATTTGTTGGTGTTAAATTTCTCTGTTGAAAAGTCACTGGAAAAGCCTCATGAATTTGCGGAGCTACACAATGTGGAGAGAGAGATCGATAGAGCTCGTGAAGGGAGGAATAACGTGAACCAATGTGAGAAATCTAATGATAATGAGACGCTTCTAGGTCAAATATCTATGGCCATCAAATCAGACGAACAAAGTTGGCCGGTCAGTTACAATATAAGGCCAAATCTGTTGAATTTTCAGGAAAAGTTGAACACAGTTTCATATGATGGAAGAATGATTTTCTTGAATGATGCACTGCCAGAGGAGTTGTTTGAAAAAGAACAATCGGAAATCAACACACACAATTCGGATTTGTTTAAATTGAAGGACTTGGAGGAAACATCCCATCACAATTATCTTAGTATGAATCCTATGTTGGCGAAAGGCGGCTTCACGGTAAACGATGGGAAACTCGGGCAGTCAATTCCTTATTTTGACTTTTCTTTAGTGGAAGATCCGTGTAAGGGCAGTTTGGAGAAATTTTCTGCAGAAAATATGGATTCAAGTGTAGTTTCCACCATCAAGAATGATCTTCCTGATGGAAAGCAGAAAAATCAGGATAATATGATCAATAATTTCAAAAGATATAAAGTCAATTCACTTTCGGAACAGACAGAGTATAAGCAAGCAGATGCCATGTCAGCAGTTGTTTCCGGAGGCAGTAGTTGGGAAAGTTTGCTTAGCCGGCCCGCCAATGTCTGTAGAAGCTCTGCAGACCAGAGAGAGCTTCTGTTGACCAAGTTCGATGTACCGCTTGATTACATTATTGAGAAATGCCTGCAACAGGAAATTATGCTCCAGTATCCTCATTTATGCTAAGTTATAATCAATCCATTAATATTTTTTTTAAGCTGTATGGAGCACAAAGTTTTGCGATTTCGGTTGCAGGAAGATTTTTAGTTTTTTAGCCATTGTGATAAAAAGTTTGGTCCTATATTTCATTTTTTGCTCCATTTTTAATAAAATGGATACCCAAAGTTGCTGAAAGTAGCGCGGCATATACCCAAGCTTTCAATTCCGCTGAATAAATACCCAAAGTTTTGAAGATTGTGTTATTGATTAGTTCCCTCCCATGTGTCTGGTAACATTGAGTCATTTACACGTATGCCGCAGATTAACAATTTTTTTTTATACATTTTGGGATTTCCTCAGCTGGTTTAACATAACGTTGGACAACTGAGTGTTAATTTGATGCATACACGTGTAACTACATATGTGACTATACTAATAAAAAATGCAACTTTCTTGAATTTGGGTATACAATTGAAAGCTTGGGAATATCTGTATTATTTTCAACAAGTTTGGGCACTTTGTCACAATTATCCGCTATAAAAATAAATGCTTATGCCCCTTGGTAGTGTTTCTGTATTCTATGTTTGAATTTTTCGGGACATAAATATAGTGCTTGTTCCTTAAAAGAAAATAATAGATACAGCTATGTCAGCAAATTAACTATCAAGTTGCTTGAAGAAGGATTTGATTTTAAAGAACATTTGTCAGCCCTTCGGCGGTATCACTTCATGGAGCTAGCAGACTGGGCAAATCTGTTTATTATTTCACTTTCCAATCACGTAATTTCTCCTGCTATTTTGTGAATTAAACATCGTTTTTGCTCGTCATTGCTTCATCTTATTCCTTTTTGAATCCTCAAAACAACAGAAGTGGTGCATTACAGAGGCGTCACAGAGACTTGCAGAAATTCAAGGATTTCTTGAGTTGTCAATTCAGAGATCGTCATGTGAATTTGACAGTAATAAAGATAGATTGTATGTGTACATGAAAGGCCATGATAAAATGTCTCTTACAGCCTCTGCCACAGGTAACACTGTCATACTTATATGCATCTTACTTGAAACTGATTTTTCGGTTTTTCTGGTTAATATTACTTTTTTATATGCGTTGCAGGGCTCCATTCGTTTGACTTTTTAGGTTTGGGTTATCGTGTGGACTGGCCAATCAGTATCGTCTTGACTTCGGAGGCATTGAGAATCTACTCGGAAATATTCAGCTTTTTGATGAAAGTGAAGCTTGCCCTCTTCTCATTGACTGATGTATGGCATTTCTTAAAGGTAGGAATCCTCTTTTTTAAAGGTTTGGCTCCATAGTTATTCATTTATCTACGTAAAATCTAGTCCAGATCGATTATTAATAGAGTAATTATCAGCTGTCCCTCCTGAACTCATTGGTTTGCCTCAGTTTGTCCCGTGATTTTTTTTTAATCAATTTTCTCTCTGAATTTATCACACCGTCTCTCTATATTCCTGCTGAACTTTGTTTTTCTTTTTGTATCGTTTTGAACTTGTCATTTGTCTCAGTTTACGATTTAAGTCATGTGTAAGGACGCAAAGGATTTAAAGTTAGGGAAATTTGTTTCGGCTTATATTGTCAGATATAGGTGATTGAGATAATGCAATAAACTTATGGGTTAAACTGATTACAAAGAAAAGTTCAAGGGGCACTGAGACTGTGTGACAAGTTCTTGGGGCCAGGCTGATACAAAAAAATAAACTAAAGGTGTAAAACTGCGACAATGCATTAAGTTAAGGGTGGGGAATTGATAATAAATCAATACATCGTTTACTTTGGTAATTAAGAAACCGGTTTTTAATTATCATAATATTGGTGTACAGGAGTTGAGGCCTTTGATTCGACATAGTCGACGTGCCGAACAACACGATCAAGACACGAGCCATTTTCATCTGTTGATTAAGATTAGGTACGACTCCTTATTAAAAATTAGCATGCTTGATATTATTCTTTTAATCTCGATTTCTCGGGTATTATCGATTTTTAATATGTTTTATTTTTTGTGGGATATATGGCCAGGCACCAGATCAATCATTTTATATCTACCCTACAGCAGTACATAGAATCGCAACTGTCTCATGTATCGTGGTGCCGGTTGCTTCATTCCCTTCAGCATAAGGTAGGTCAACGCCGTTTTTGATCCCATGACGCGGTCAAGTTAAATGTTAAGTATGCTCTTAGATTTGATTCTGTTTTGTACTTTGTACAGGTCAAAGATATGATGGATCTTGAGTCGGTGCATATGGCTTATATAATTGAATCGCTACATGTGTAAGTTTAGGTTGCAGTAATAATTATACACACACATATATGTATCGTTATGGATCCGGGATTTGGATCTCGACATGAACTCTGTCAAGGGTGTGGCCATGATTCTTGCCCCTGCGAGTCTCAGACTTCTATCTTGCTCTGAAGAAAAGAAAAAACAAAAGAACTTTTGATAAAATATCCCTAAGATACCCAGCTTAAAATTGCTTAGCCCTTAAATTAAAAGTACTTAAGAAGATTTATCTGCTCACAAGAATTGCTAAAAAAAAATAAAAATCTGCCAGAACGCTATATATATGTATCAAGATTTCATTTACTTCAACGTCCCGGTATAGTTACCCGAATCAGTTCTTAGTGCTTGAGTTTTCACTTGATAATTTTGGCGTAACTCATTAAAAAATAATTTGGTTTAATTAAAAGACAACCGATTTAACCCTCTTGTGATTGGTCTCTGTACTCTCTGAGTTCGAGCGGCATGCAGTCCGATTTTACTTTCAATACTTGTTTTTAGTTAAATTTGTTTCGCTTCTTCTTCTTCTTCAGCGTGAGCTTTGATTCTCACTTCATCTCATTTCTGCAGATGTTTTCTATCTGAAGAAACGCAGGCCATCACCGGAATCATTGACAGCATATTGCAGTGTGCGTTAGATTTCCGATCTTGTCTGAGGGGAGGCATGTGGGATGTTGGAATAAATCACGAAGATCAGTCACAAAAGCTCTCTCGAATCAAAATATCCCAGGTATTCTCTTATTTTTATAATTTGTATATGGACAAAAAAAAAAAAAGAGAGTTGGTTTCTTACGGTTACTTATGCCGCATATACCCCTTTTATTATATATAAAAAAAAAAACATTTCTCATGAGTTCTTATCTATTTTACAGGTGATATCCATCAAGAAAAGACTTGACAAGAATCTCCAAGAATTACACCTTCACTATCTCAAGTCACCCAAACACGGAGAACACGGGCTATCTCGGTTCTGGGGATACCTTAACTTCAATGAGTTCTACTCGGATTCCGGAAATGAGACGAAGCATTACGCTTTCTCACTTTGAACTCTTCACTCGGCTTTGGTTAAGGTAATCTAAAGGAATGCTTCTTCGTCTGAGTGATGATTGTCCATGTGTTGTATATTATAATTGGATGATGTTCATGTCACTCTGATCCATAGTGTGTTTATATTTCAGTTTTTCTTTTCTTTTCTCACTTTCATCTCATAATATAATATATGTGTGTGTGTTTAATGCTTATTGTAGTTAAAAATGTTATGAAATTGTAGAGTATATTACAAAAAAAAAAAAAAAAAAAAATGAAAAAAAAGTTTTTTTTTTTTCAATTTTTTTTTTTTTTTTTGTAGCAACAGATGAATTATAGTAAGAGTTAACATAAGATGCGGTGTTGGTTATTAATATTTAAAAACTAATTAAATGTAAATACAATTAAAATAAAGTTTCTCTAGATTTATATATAATGATTTCATACAATGAAAACATATATCTGGTTTTACTTTAGGTGAGGAGATATTTTTGGCATTCATGTGAAAGAAGAAGAAAAAAAAAAGCACATTCAATATTCAATACTTTCATCAAAGTATATTAGAGAAATTTTGGCAAAACGATTTTTTTGTTTTTGTTTTTTTGTTTTTTTTTAAGAAAGAAGACTTGTCACCAAGGTTCAACTTACCGAACTTGCCGATAAATCGCTTGCCGTTATCGACGGATTAATCGATAACTTACCGGATTATCGACGGAAAACTAATAATACTGTAGCTTACCGATTACCGATACTTTTCGATGATTATGGACGGATTATCGACACTTATCGAGGATTATTGATGAAAAATCACTAAAATATTTTTAAGAATATATTTACTAAGTTTATAATGTTGATAAAACATTAAAAATGCCAAAAATAAAATCATTTCATACTCAAACGCAGGTAAATAAAATACAGTCACACTCTCACATATGTAAATACTCGAATAAAATCATCGAAAAGTGCAAAATTTCTTGAAAAGTATTATATTTTTGTTATTTTTCAAGATGTTTGCCGATTTTCGGCAAAAATCATGGAAAAGTACTAGCATGGCCGTCTTGCCGATAACTACCGGCAAGACGGATAATCGAAGATTATCGAAGATAATCGTGGAAAAGTCGAACCTTGCTTGTCACTAAGAATAAATTTGATTAGATAAAAGTCAACATAGGAATCAACAAACATTACACGGCATCTTTTAAGATAAGTTTTTATATTCCAGTACTTTAAGCTAATATATTAATTACAACTAAAGTAACAATAATTAGTGTTCTATTTCACGTACAAAAAGTAAAAGCAAACAATAAGGCAACGTTAAAAGTCAGTACTATTCTTACACCTGCATTTTTAAGTAATATTTTCTTTTCTTAAGGGTATTTTAGGTAATGTTACTTTTTTTTTTTTTTTTTATCATGAGTGACACTACTGGCCAAGGTTACGATGCATTTTCGCATTACTAGATATATTCAGTATAAGAACATGTGACACTGCACTTTCGTATTACTAGATATAATGTTACTTCTAAGGCTATGTTTGATGACCACATTTTAAATCATTAATTTTACCTTCTTTCATTTGGTGTAGCTTAGGTAGTTTAACCGACCGACGTCTACGGTTAATAAAAGGTGTCAAAGCTTACATAAAGTGCTTACCGATAGGGTCCTGAGCCAATGTTTGATTACTGGAATTTTCTATTGAACATTATATGGAGAGTTTTCCGTGTTCAATTCTCGATTTAGAGACCGGGTTACGTATATTAATAAAGAGTTGTTTTTCTTTTATTTCTACATCAAGTTCCATCATATATCTGTTTATGTCACGTCACTGAGAGACGGATGTCTGTATCTTAAGAAATAAAAATTGCTTACGGAATGCGCAACATCATTGGTTGAAATGACAACTGAAAACAAATTATAATTTTGCCGGCTCAAGTAAATATGAGAACAATTTTATCAAATTATACAATTTTAATATATAATAAATAAGTAGTTGTAGACGTCGGTCGGTTAAACTACCTAAGCTACACCAAATGAATAAATGAATGTATACAATTTTATCTATATATATATATATATTAAATGTATTATAACCAAACAAAGTTAATATTCTAGTGTAGTGGTTATTTGAGAATAGTTAACTCTCTTTCCTAGAAGACCAAGGTTCAATTCTCATCAACTTTATTTTTTTTAATATTTATGATCTCTATTATTACTCCTCTCTTAATTTAAAGATTCTTTTATTATACATTAAGTTATAATCTTTGTATAATTGTATCACTAAATATTTTATCAATTATTAAAAATTAATTATAAAAATACTTTATTTATCATATTATATTCTAAAATTCCGGCTTAATTTTTTTCGCCCCCTCTTGGCAAAATCCTAGCTCCGCCCCCGGATGTTTATACACCGCAATATTGGTGAATGCGACTGAGTCCTTGGAGCACCGTATTTTATGGAAGGAAATGTGATAGCTAGCTTCATCAAATCTACATTTTAATATTAAAGAAGTTTTTGGCGAAATTATTTTGGGTTTTTTTTTTAATGAAAGGAGTCTTGTTTGTAAGAATAGATTTGCTTAGATAATGCTCAAATTCAACATAGGAATCCACGAATATTAAACAGCATCTTTTAAGATATGTAATATTAATACAAGTAAACTATACTTGGGATTAAAATAAACTGGAGAGAGGAGAGAGGAAAATAAGGGTAATATTGGCACAAAAAAATTCAAAGATTGAGCTTTACAATTTCAAAACTTTGGGGATTAAATAACTAGCTAGTCGTAAATAAAAAATTTAAAGGTTAACTTTTCCTATATTAATTACAAATAAAGTACCAGCAATTAGTCTTATACTGCGTTTTACTTTACAACGTTGATCTTTCAAGATATGGTTTTATATTCTAAGAAAACGTAAATTATGTCTACTTTAAGAGTATATTAATTATAAGAACAGTAATAAGTCCAGTAGTGCGTTTTGATTTTATGATAAACGTTTTCAATCCAGTAAATCTTCAAATTTTCTGGAAGAAAATTTAAAAAAACATAACAACAGGGAGAAAGTTCTTAATATTTTATAGGGTTAATCGCGGTAAAAGCACCCTACGTATAGTAAAAGCAATGTGTTAAATGTCGGGAAAATCGGTGGGCATGCAGACCGATTTTCGTTTGCCGATGGTTTGCGGAAGGAAAACCTCTCGCTGCCGTTGTCGTTTTCTCATTTGCCGAGGCATGTCATTGGAAAACTTGTGCGCATGCCGCATGTCGTTCATGAGTAAAAATGACGAAAAGTTTGTGGAAAATCGCTAAAAGCCTTAAGTTTGGATGAATTTGGCAAAAATATCAATTAAACTTTCGGCAAAAAATAACTATGTTTGCATCCCACCCAGTGCCGACCCTGTGGACCGAATGACCCGAGGCGAAGTAAACCGTAAGCCTTGTTTAGGTTAACATCTGGTCCTTTAAAATCATATTTTGGCCCCTTTGATGCAGTGTTAAAAAATGCAAAAAAAAAAAATTGGGCCTAAGGCCACCGTCTTACTCGCCTTAGCACAAGGCCGGCTCTGATCCCACCCCATCCCCACCTCGGTCGGTCGGACGGTGGCGGCGCGCGTGTGGTGGTACATATGTGTGAGTCCTCTCCCTTTCACAAAAGTAGGTGAATATGTAGTTTTGAACTTATATAAAAATCTTGCCTAAATATTCTTTTTTTTTTCTTTTTTCCAGAATTTTCGTCGAAAACCCCATCGGCATGCGGTATGCCCATGAAAAATATGCGGTATTTTCAGCATGCAGCATGCCTTTTTTTCTTTTCTTTATTGTCCATCGGCAAGCGATATGTCCGTAAAATGGGAATTGCGAAACGACATCGGCAAACAACATTTAAAACCTTGGGTCAACGTGAGTGGTGTGTACCCAATCTGTAAGCGGCGGCAATAGTATTGTTGATGTCGAAAATGGATCAACACGAAAACCGAAATGGTGGTCAAAAGGAATAAGATGCCCCATTCTTCGTCTGTAGTGGGTCGAAGTTGTTTTTGGTTCGTCTCTGCTCCCGTTCCCGATGAAGTCCACCAAGTCCAGAAAGAAGGGGAAATGACGTCATTCCCGAACTAGGCTAGAAGGAGCCGTTTATCCCGGACTTCGTAAACATTTGCACTTACATATTAACGGTCTAGTGGCACAATAAATACCATTATTGGCGAGGCCAGTAAGGTTCAACAGGGGCGGTTGCCCTCACTTGATTGGTCCAATTAAATAACATAAAGCCTATTTCAGGCCAGTTTAGCCCTCTATTAGGCTCTTCTACATATTCTCCCTCTCTCTCTCTTGGTTGATGAAGGCAGCGACACGCGTGGAAGATGCCCAATCACTTACAAGAAAGTTTGATGCTCATTATATCCCTGCTTCTTCCTTAATTACAGAATATATCCTCATAAATTCGACATGAATACCGATTTTATTAAATCAAATTTTCTAATATTCGATACCTGAACCGATAAAATGTCAATTATTTTGTTGGTTCTAAATCGGTAGTTACATTAAATATTTAAACGATTTTAATACATGATTTATTTTTTAACAAGGAAACCATTAAGTTATTGGATTTCAATCATTTTTAGCTAAGCCACTAGTTTTCGCCCCCACTTCGAAAATTCTTGGCTTCGCCCATAGGTATATATGCCGCTAAAAAAATAATATAGATATATAAGTACAATAATAATAATTTGAATGTATATACCGCTAATATCTTTATTTTATTATATAATGTACTTAACCCGGCGACTAATGACACTTTATAATATGTAAATGTATGAATGATCAATAATTATATATATATATATTATATTAAATTAGTTTTAATTAATTAAAACTAACCCGAACTATAACGAAGAACTAATTCAACAAAATTGCAATCAATCACATTCTTAAAATACGTTTATAATTTTCTTTTAAGAAAAGCAAAGTTTTTTTTTTTTTTTTTTTTTTTCTAGCTATAAAAGTGGGGAGAGGGATGGATGGAACCATAAATTCGACTTCCGAATTTCATTAAATTTGAATTTTGGGTCCTATTAGAGAGTGGTATATAAATTTCAATCTGTTTATTTTGTTTTTAACAAAAATACACGTAGGACTGTCTGAGTTTGATGGGTGGCGGAACAGAGAAAGTAGAAGACGGCTCTATCTTTCACTTTGACTGTGCCCGAAACCGACCTTCGCCAATCACTCATGGTGATGGGACTTCCACCTTTATAATATAGTTCATTACTTGTTTCTCTGAGCAGCAATGGCTGAATCCAGATGCGATTCTGGGTTTGTTTTCGCTGTTAATGGAGAAAGATTCCACCTTTCATCGCCTCTTCATCCTTCCACCACTTTGAACGACTTCCTGCGAAATCGAACTCGCTTCAAGAGTGTCAAGCTCGCCTGCGGTGAAGGTCCTCTCTCTCTCTCTCTCTCTACATATATATATATATATATATATATATATATATATATATATATATAACTATATTTGTGTTTGAATGGATACATTTTATGAAAAGATTCTTGCTTAGCTAAAAATTCTGGTCTGGGACCAACGGAGTTTGGATCGATAAGATTTTACGAGTAAACCGATACGGGTTTAGATGGTTAAGCAATGCTCAATCTGATTTCATAAACTACAGGTGGTTGTGGTGCTTGTGTTGTCTTGCTCTCCAAGTATGACCCTGTCACTGACAAAGTAGAGGATTTCACCGTAAGCTCGTGTCTGACGCTTCTATACAGTGTGAATAAATGCTCGATCACCACATCCGAGGGGCTCGGAAACACCAAAGACGGTTTCCATTCAATCCATAAAAGAATCACCGGTTTTTATGCTTCACAGTGCGGCTTTTGCACTCCCGGAATGTGCGTTTCGCTATTCTCAGCTCTCACCAATGCCGAGAAAACAGATCGATCAGACCCTCCTATAGGATTCTCCAAATTGACTGTTTCCGAAGCCGAAAAGGGTATTTCCGGAAATCTATGTCGCTGCACCGGGTATCGACCCATCGCTGATGCTTGCAAGAGTTTCGCAGCCGATGTTGATATTGAGGATTTGGGATTCAACACCTTTTGGAGAAAGGATGATACTACGGAACTGAAGGCGAGTCGCTTGCCGTCTTATGACCGCACTAACGATGTTTGCACGTTTCCTGACTTTTTGAAAACAGAAATCAGGTCAACGGCCGTTTTGGATTCCGAACGACACAGGTGGTTTGCTCCAAGCAACCTTGAGGAGCTAAGGCACGTTTTAGAAGTCGTTTTGGGAAAAGGGTCTCGGACAAAATTAGTTGCCTCGAACACGGGAACGGGTTATTACAAGGACACAGAGAAGTATGATAGATATATTAGTCTCAAGAACATACCTGATCTTTCAATGACTGCCATGGATAAATCAGGGATTGTGATTGGAGCGGCTGTGACAATCTCCAAGGCTATTGAGGTTTTACGAGGAGGCAACAATACAGACATATATCTCTCGGTGTTTCGGAAAATTTCCGACCATATGGAGAAAATTGCTTCCGGCTTTATCAGAAACACAGCAAGCATTGGGGGAAATGTGGTCATGGCACAAAGTAGGCATTTCCCTTCGGATATTGCTACATTACTTCTTTCTGTAGATTCGACATTGCAATTGATGAGCCGTTCGGGAATTGAAGAGATTACGTTTGAGGAGTTTCTCGAAAGGCCGCCTCTAGATTTTACGAGCATAGTTCTAAATGTCAAAATTCCTAAATGGGAAAAATACCAAAAGGACAACACTTCACTGCTGTTTGAAACCTATCGAGCTTCACCGAGGCCATTAGGAAATGCGTTGCCTTATTTAAATGCCGCTTTCTTGGCTGAAATTTCTCCCGGCGAGTCTTCTAATGAAGTTCTAGTGAACAGCTGTCGTTTAGCTATCGGTGCTTATGGAACTAAACATGCAATTAGAGCAAGAAAGACCGAGGAATACTTAACGGGAAAAATTCTTAGCGCTGAAGTTCTATACGAAGCTACTAAATTAATCAGAGCCAGTGTTGTTCCTGAAGATGGCACTTCGAGTCCCGCTTATAGGGCGAGCTTGGCTGTTGGTTTTCTCTTTGAATTTTTCAGCCCTTTCGTTGGAAGTATAGCTGAAGATACGAAGCATTTATTGGAGAATGATAATCGTGGTTTGTTTACTAAAGGTTCCAAATTAGGTGAGAATTGTGATGAACTTCGTAATGGAAAAGTTCAAAATGCGTTATTATCTGGCGGGAAGCAGTTGATCGGATTGAGCAAAGAGTATTCTCCAGTTGGGAAACCGGTTGCAAAATCCGGAGCAGCCATTCAAGCTTCCGGTACGTGTACATGATTTTTTTTACTAAGGATCTCACGATTTTGTTTATTTTAGGTTCGCTGTTTTGATTATTTAAACTTGTCGTGTTCATGCAATCATTTGCGCAGGCGAGGCAGTTTACGTAGATGATATGCCTTCACCGGCGAATTGCTTGTACGCATCATTCATTTATAGCACCGAGCCCTTCGCACGAATCAAGAACGTAACGTTCAAGAATAAAGAAGTACCAGAAGGTGTAGTTAAAGTTATTACGTATAGGGACATTCCTGAAGCCGGAGAAAACGTGGGATCCAAGACCGTGTTTGGTGTTGAACCTCTATTCGCCGAGGATTTGACCGTGTCGACTGGTCAACTTGTTGCCATTGTGGTAATTTCCTGCTCGAATCATATCATGTTACAATGGTGAAAGGACAATAACTTCTGGAAGCCCCTGATATATTTCTTTTGTCCTTATTTGGTCCACACTTTGTAAAATGACTATATCACATATTGACTTTGTATTTTTTTTCCCTAAAAGCTGACGGAACTGGCTACATGGGCAAAAATATCAAGTCGAAGGTGTGATAAGAATAAATTTCAACAAGGAGCTTCCATAGTTTATTGACCATTAGATAAACTTATTATTGTATAAGCTTGAGCTTTTGGGAGAATTGATAAAGTACCTTGGTTTAAAGAATAGTGTATCGGGTGCCTTCTTTGGTAAGTACTTACCAAAAGAACCCGGAGATCGTCTCAAAAGTGTAAACCCTAAACCCAATAGGTATTGGGTTCTTACTCTTGCAAAAACAATATATTGGGCTTCTAAAATATTTTGGTTTTTTCAGTTAATGTTTACTTGTCATTTGTGTTAAAATATTAAAGTATGTTATTTTGTCTCCTTTAAGCTTTGAAATGATCTGTAAACTGACAAGTAATCTAAGAAATGAGTGGCTTTTCTTTCCATATCATTATAATTTTATGTGAAAGCGTTGCTATATCTAGTTTTTTGTTTTTTGTTTACCATATTTTGGTTTCTGCTTGATTTTCTGATGGCATCAACCTCATTAGGTTGCAGATACACAGAAACATGCTGACGTGGCTGCAAGGTTAGCGGTAATTGATTACAATGTGGAAGATCTTGATCCACCAATTTTATCCGTCGAAGAAGCAGTTAGAAGATCTAGTTTCTTCTATGTTCCTCCGGTCATAGAACCGAAACCGGTTGGTGATGTGATGAGAGGAATGGCTGAAGCTGATCACAAAATTATTTCCGCTGAGGTATGGAAATTAATATATAAATTCTTCTTTTAATCTTCCCCATTTGCGTCTACAGTGTATCTATTTCACATAAATATTATTCATTTCATCTTCCTCAATTGAGTTTATAATGTATCTCTAGTATTCAATACGCTCGAGTAGTTGAGAGTTGAGGAAACTGATAGACCCGTGATCACTTAACGTCAGAGAAGGGGAAGACAGCAATGTAGTCTTGCTACTTCTGTCCTTTTATGCTTCTCCGATAATTATGTTCTTAAGGGTCTTTCGGTCAATTATGTCATTAAGGGTGTTTCAGTCTTTTCTTGTTTGAGTCAGGGGTTTTATGCTTTTTGTTTGTCTGATCTTGCTTAGCATAATATGGAGAGTGTTCGACCTTGCTCCCGTAATTCTTCACAACAATTAATTCCCACTGGCCAAATTTTATGTCAGAAACCGTGTTTGGGTCCTATCAGAAAGTTAGTATGTAATATAGTAAAGAGCAGTTACTCACAGTAGAGACTCAGCTTTCATATTCTTTTATCTAATTTCTTGTCTATTCAGATCAAACTCGGGTCACAATACTATTTCTACATGGAGACACAGACTGCCCTTGCTGTACCTGATGAAGAGAATAGCATGGTGGTTTATAGTTCATGTCAGTGTCCCGAATTCGCACATGCCGTCATTGCAAGGTGTTTGGGAGAACCTCAAAATAACGTCCGTGTCATCACGAGAAGAGTCGGAGGTGGATTCGGTGGAAAGGCGCTAAAAGCAATACCTGTAAGTTCTTAGTTCATATTTGACATATAGCTTTATGAAAATATATCATTTGCTTTCTTAAAAAGAGAACAAAAATATAGAAACTATACGTTTTTAGGTGCTCAAATCTTAAGAATACATAAAAGAAAATAAATAAAAAAAAATCAATTAAAGCAAATAAGTAACAATATACTATTTTAGCAAATTTTCAATAATCTAAAATGGCCAATGTTTGGCCCAAAAATTCAGGTCATTTACAATCAGGGGAACACATGTTCCACAGTAGATATAATTAATATTTGGAATTACATAAAAAGATATATCAGATAAGCCTCTGGTGTGCCCGATATTTTATGCATTATATGAATTTTTCGGTTTATTCAGGTCGCAACAGCATGTGCAGTCGCAGCACGTAATTTAAATTGCCCCGTCAGAATATACGTTAACCGTAAGACTGATATGATAATGACGGGAGGAAGGCATTCCATGAAGATAACGTACAGCGTCGGATTCAAATCTGATGGGAAGATCACGGCTCTAGACATAGAAATACTCATAAACGCAGGGTTCTCTATGGACATAAGTGCAATTATGCCCTCGAATGTGGTGAATTCCCTTAAGAAATATGATTGGGGCACTCTCGCTTTGGACATAAAGGTTTGCAAAACAAACCAGTCGAGCAAGTCGGCAATGCGGGCCCCGGGGGAAGTGCAAGGATCGTACATAGCCGAAGCGATCATCGAGAACGTTGCTTCTTTCCTCTCAATGGAAGCCGATTCTGTTAGATTTCGAAATCTTCACACATTTGAAACCCTACAATTATTTTACAACAACGGTGCCGGAGAAGCTCACGAGTATACTCTGCCTTCGATATGGGATAAGTTGGCCATTTCTTCAAGCTTTGAACAAAGGGCTCGGTTTGTGAGCGAGTTCAATAGGGATAACAGCTGGGTCAAAAGAGGAATTTCTAGGGTTCCGATTTTGCATGAAGTAATGTTGAGAGCAACGCCCGGGAAAGTTAGCATTTTGTCCGATGGATCAGTGGTTGCCGAGGTTGGTGGAATCGAGCTAGGGCAAGGGCTTTGGACAAAGGTGAAACAGATGGTTGCTTTTGCTCTCGGTTCAATCGGGTGCGATTTGGATAATGTACGGGTCATACAAACCGATACATTGAGCTTGATTCAAGGCGGTTTCACTGCTGGGAGCACAACCTCCGAAGCGAGCTGTGAGGCGGTGAGGCTTTGTTGCAATACCCTCGTCGAGCGGTTGACTCCGGTCAAAGAAACATTGGAGAAGCAAACGGGTTCTGTCAAGTGGGAGAATCTTGTTGCTCAGGTATTTTGTTGAGAATCTTTCTGCAATCAAAGTAGCTTAACTGATGCTTTTGATCCTGTTTGTTGATGATTATGTAGCTCGCCATCATTGCCCTTCAAATCCCCAACACGTTTTTACAGCCACTATTACAAAGGAATTTTTCGTTAGTATGAAAAATGCCGCTACATACAATTTTTCGACAAATATCTTTCCGCAATCAGGGTAGCAGCGGCGATAATTTATTTAGTTCACCCTCATTACCCTTCAAGTCCTTAATTTTTTTTTTTTTTTACAGCAACGATTATGTAGAAATCAAAAAATGAGCGCTGTTTTTCATTTTAATGTTTCCAAGG
Source organism: Parietaria judaica (assembly GCA_954871525.1). NCBI lineage: Eukaryota > Viridiplantae > Streptophyta > Magnoliopsida > Rosales > Urticaceae > Parietaria > Parietaria judaica. The sequence continues at coordinate 25,001,971 of OX940860.1, read as the reverse complement.
CATCAGAATGTCGGTTTTAACCTCTCTTGCAGGCTTACATGCAATCCGTGAACATGTCAGCGGGTTCTTTTTATGATCCTGAGTTCTCTTCCATGCGATACCTAAATTACGGTGTAGCAGTGAGCGAGGTAAGTCTTCTGATGCTACCTTAAACGAAAAACGAATTGCTCAAAAACGATAAATGTTCGTTGCGATCTCGTAGTGTTGTGTGTTTTGAACAGGTTGAGGTGAATCTGCTGACTGGAGAAACCACAATTCTGCAAGTGGATATCATCTATGATTGTGGACAGTCTCTCAATCCAGCTGTGGATTTGGGACAGGTACTAAAAATGAAACTATTACCTCATGGTACAGAGTTTGATCGGTTCGTGTTTGAAATAAATTTTCGGAAGTAGAGATAGAGTAGAAGTGAGAGAGAAAAAACTATCAGTGAAACGAGAAGGAAAAGAAAATGACCGGTCTCTCCTCTATCGAGGTCGAAAGTATACCAAGAATGTATAAATCATCAATAAACGATAGCGCGGAAATGGCCATTGTGTTCGTAAAACTAAGCGAATAGAATATACATACTATATAGATGTATATGTAAATGGGGCTGTGTTGTTTCAGATTGAAGGAGCGTTCGTACAAGGAATCGGGTTTTTCATGCTCGAAGAATATCTGTCAGATTCCAAAGGACTGATAATTTCTGACAGTACATGGACCTATAAGATCCCGTCATTGGACACCATTCCTAAAAAGTTCAACGTCGAAATTCTCAATAGCGGGCACCACAAGGATCGTGTTCTCTCTTCAAAAGGCACATCTCTTTGTCCATATTTTAGCTAAATGTTATTTCCTTTTCTCTTCCTGAACGAAAGTTTCACGTTGCGAGTATAAGGTCGTAGGTTACTGAATTATAAACACGAAAACATATTTTTGTGCACAGCTTCCGGCGAGCCTCCGTTACTTTTGGCTTCCTCTGTTCACTGTGCGACCAGAGCCGCTGTTCGCGAGGCTCGAGAGCAACTGCGTTTGTGGAGCAGCGGAGACGGACCCAATCAGACATTCCAACTTGAAGTTCCGGCGACGATGCCTGTCGTGAAAGAAATCTGTGGTCTCAATGCAGTCGAGAAGTTCTTGGAATGGACCATCGCCAAAACAAAGTGAAAACATAAAGCATCGATCACGATCACGATAATACACAAAGCTTGACTCGAAGATACCAGCCATCGTGAATTCTAGAAACCGGTGATTGTTATTATATTTTAGCTGTTCGCAATTCTTTTCGGAAAAGAATAATAATAATAGAACCAAAACAATAGATTTATTTTTATATGTACGATGTAAGAAATAAAAAGGCAAAAACGTTGAGAATATGTGGTTTTTGTCTCTCTTTGTACCTGAAGACAATCATACAAAAATTCTAAGACATGACGATGTATCAGTTGATTAAATATAAAATGCCAAATATAGTAGTAGCGTATTGGCTTCTATTTTTTTAAAATCTTATTCTAATAAGACATCACATTTTATAAACATTATTGATTCTAAACCAAATTTAGAGTTCATTTTTCTCAGTCCAAACCAAATTACTATCATCTCAAGATGCTATCACTCCCTAATCTATTTATTTTTCTTCAGTTTTCACACGTAGTTAGTTCGCTACAGTCTACATTACTTGGCACCTTCGGAATTTGTATCCTGGTTCAAACATCGCCCGCGTAAAGATGAATAAAATTTCACATAGATTAGAGCAACAAATATTATACGTCTACTGTAATTAAATGTTATTATATTAACTATATGGACCTTTCTTTGCATAAAAAAAGAAAAAGAAAAAAAGAGCTAGTTTATGAACACTCGAGACTATAAGGAGAGAAAAGAAGAAAGAAGCTTAAACTATTCTCCTATGTCACAAATGTGGCATAGAGAAAGAAGCAACGACGTACAAGTATGAACTGAGAATGCTCCTTCAAGACTTGACTTGCGACGGAAGGAGCCAAGCGAAGAAGCCGACACCGTTGACATCTCCGTTGAGTCTCTGCCACGAGTATTCGACTAACATATTCCAAAGATCTCCGACACTCCACTCGTGTGAACGAATCCATTCAGTCACCTTCAATGTAAAAAGCGCTCAGAACAATTTCCAAAACCAAATGAAAAGTTGAAGAATGTTGTACGGTATTAATTTACGACACGGGAAGTATCAGAAGTTGTTTTCAGCTGGTGTTAAGAAAATATGATTGTTTTGAGAAGACCGCATATTGAGACGAGTTTACGATGGCTCTATAATCTTCTACTAATAATTTTTCTTTTTTTCATTAATATTTATGACAGTAAAAATTATTGGTAAAGATGTCTAAAAACATATTGCAGGAACTGAATCGCTAAGGGCTGATGCACCCTATAGCCAAAAGGGGCAGCCGCCCTAAGAAAAGTCATAATTTTTTTTTTTTAAATTCAAATAACTTTTATTCCGCCCTTACAAGGTTTCTCCGCCAAAATATTTGTTTTCAAGATCCGCCACTGCAAATTGTAGAGGCTAAATGTTACCATCAAGATAGAGAAGAAAAGTACTATACCTGGTCTATGTGTTGCAATGCAGGCTCATTAAATGTGTAATAGGATACAAATGGTCTTTGTGCCTGAAAAGAAGACAGAACAATACCAAATAAATTTTCAATTTTTGTTCGGAAAAATAATTGCATGGATAAATTTACCAGAAAAGATTCATTTTTTCTGTTAGAAAAATGGTGAAATAGTCAAACCCAAACAAACATGTTTTGTATTGGCCCAAATTATTATTTAGTGTATCATATTTTCTTTAAAAGATTTTAGGGTTATATTGGCAATATTGTTACTTTTCATATTGAATTCCAAAAAAAAAATATTAGATATAATTATAAAAATACAAATTACCAAAATACACATAATAATTTTTTTGATAATGCAAATGGCTAAAAAAAGCACAAAACACGAGCACAAGATCTATTCTCGCGTTTCTTTAACACGGTGGCTATTCACGCACCACGGAGCACCTACTATTAGTTTTTAAGGCAAGGAAACATAGAGTTTTATACAAAATAACTCATGTCAGCACTGGATTTTGAATTTAACGTTAGCACATCTTTACAAAATCCCACTTTTTTTTCTTTCTTTCAATTTCAACGGTTCGAGATAGAAAACTACCTGAGAAGCCGCAAGCCATTGTAGTATGGTCTTAAGTTGAGGGTCTCCTCCGAAAGCACCACATCCCCAATTCCCAGTTGCAACACCAACACTGCCTTCATTGGCAACACTATGATCGCCCTTCTCTTCAGAATTTTCAGTCCCACAAACATCCATAGAAGATAAGTTCACTTCATTCACCTTTCAAGAAAAATAAAATATCAGGAAAATGAAGAGAAAAGAGTGTTGAAAAACTCAAACCGGTACATCTTATATATAAGAGGTATCAAATAATCGAAATATAAACCAGCATCCTAGTAATTAATTTTAAGTCGAAACACCTTATGAGTATTCAATTAGTTAAGGAGATAAAGAAAAACGATATACAGGAGGAATAACAGGATATTTTACATTACAGAAATTGAAAAACTCCACAGAGAAAAAGAGCAATCAAGACCCCCGGCCAAAAGAAAACTACGTGAAATGCCACATTAGTTCGCTATTCTCTTTAGATGTTTTATTTATAAGATTCAGCAAATGATAAAGAGAGAACGCTACTCTGTCATTGGGGTTATCATGAAGCCCACGTCTGGTGTCTTGCTGATACTTTGACTGGTCCATGAAACCGCAGAAAGCTTTGTTGCACTCCCTGTTGAAACAACAAATATTAAGTTGTCTGCCCATAAAAAAAATGAAAAAATAAACGCACTCCAAATTAATAATGTACCGAACAAGGTTCTTCAGTCTGTATTGTCCCCTCCCTGGGCAGCATAACGCGTCAATTGCTACGATTCTGGTTTTTCGTCTCCCGAGAGAGTCTGTATCACTCTTGTCCATGTAATCACCACTAAAGCAGAATGAAGAAGCATACCTGCAGGAGAAAAAATACAACTTTACATACTTATATACAATACAGGATTTTAATCAAGATCCATATGAATTTAGCAGCTCATTCTACATTTAAGTGAAATCGTGAACGTTGTAAAACGGGAAATAAATTCTTACCCGGTATATCTTGAAAATCTTTCTGAACCAACAACTTCTATGGACTCGTTATCTGCTAAGGCGGGCAAGAAAAGCATTCCAACGATTAATTCAGGATTGATCATAAAACGAATCTCCTCCTACATGGATTATTACATAAGACAGTTTCAGATTCTAGAAAAATATGGTCCGACATACGCGAGTGGGTAAAACGTGCAAATAGCATTATTTTTTCATTAGAACTTGAAAAACCAGACCTGAACGCAGCCCCTATGAAGAGCACCGCCTCCGAAGTATTCATTTGCAAAATCCACTTCAAGAGCTTCCCTAGGCTGATCTTCTATCAACCCTACTCTTTGAACCTGTGTGTTAAGGGCAACAAGGGAGTTTCAGTATTCATCTGATTATTAACTTTTTCGTCGGAACATTCTTTTAGACCCTTACTGAGTAGACGCAAGAGTGCATTGGAATCTAAACCTTGTTTATGTCCTCATTAGTCTCTATGCTGTATTAAGTGTATTTTGAGCTTATGATAAGCTTGCGGGATCCTATATAAGTAGTTACTCTCATTAGGATGAGTTATGTCTTGTTTAGTTGAGAGATCCTATCTAGAAATTTTGTGGAGTGTTCGCCTTGCTCTCGAAGAAAAGATGATTCCTAGTTTGGTTGACTATAAAGAGTGTTTGGGAATCTCCATTTTGGTATATTCTCGTTTTTGCCTATATTTCTCATTTATTTTTTCTTCGGGTTGTATCGCATTCTTATCATTCTTTACTTTTCTTTTCCATTAATTACCTCAAATTGGCACAATGCAACTGAAGAGCTGCTCCAGAAATTAGCATCAGGGTATGAAATGCATAAAGGACGATGCTCCCGTGGAAGAACTTTTCGCTCATATGAAACCGAGCCCACAGGCATAATTGCACATATTCTTTCGAAATAGTGTGTAATGCACTTTATCTTGCTCTTCTGACTTCGATTCTGACTTGCTGATAGACCCCTGTGGACATAAAAAGTTATATACCAATACCATATTCCATATTCTGAAAATAATATCTCGAAAGAATGAAAAATAAACAAAAATCAATTACCCCTGATTTTGTTACACAAATAACAACTTGGAAAGAGAGAAGCAGTATAGACTATATACATTTACATTTTCAACCTAAATATTTATAATTGACGGTAAATTAATTCTAAAATAGCCAATAGAACATATTGGTCGAGAAATGAATTAAGGTTCATAAAGCAAAAAAAGGTTTGGTCAAACGTTATTTATATTGTAGATCTAGCATTATGTAAATAGTTTCTTACATAATTATACGTTCGTATAAATTGCATCAAACGGTTATGGCAATTGTAGATAGATATTATAAAATGCATCATGTCACCTATATTAAGGAGAACTCTAATCTGGAAATCTTCTATTAATGAAAAGACAATCCATACGCTATAATAAATTAATCAGTTTATTCAACGTTGCACATATATTACACATGGATTGATTATAACGAATTGTACGTGCTTTTTATTAAAAAGAAATCAAGGTCACATACGCAAACAAACGGTCAAAGTTGATAGTTGGAAGATGTTTGCCACTTCTGCTAAAAAGCGGGAACAAACAAAAGAACGAGCATCCTAGTAGTGCCCCTATCAATTCCTGTAAAGAAACGGGTTAACTAAACAAATAACAACTAAATTAAATAATGCTATCCAGTCATTAAAAATAAATAAACTCAACGAGACCTAATAAAATGCCAAGAAGCAACAAGTTTCTGGCATTTAAAAACTGACAGAATGCTAAGAAACATATCTGTAGTTGCACCGCTTCGCGGCCTACTTAAGCAGAGAACAACATACACGACACACCATTTTAGGAGAATGAAAAATCGCTATTAAATTTTTTTAGTAATAAGCCTTTCATTAGTACACTAATTTTCAACAGGGTCGATATTAACATATGCATAGAGATAGCAGGGAATGATGATAGAAACGTAACTTTTGGGGGTTATTTAATTACGTATTTTAGGGTATTCATGTCATTTGAATAATATAACTACGTTTAAAGTTTGGATAATTATGTTTTGGAGGTTTATTTTGGTCGGGCTCAATCAAGCCCATTAGGTTATAATTACTTGGTCAATTTTAGACACCTGAAGCAAATGAAAATGTATCCAATAATCATTCATATAAACTTAATCTCTCCCAAAAGAGGGGAGATTGGGTTCTGTGAAGATTGGCAGAGCCCCATTTCGAAATTGAGTTTAGGTCGTAACAACTCTATACATATAAATTGAGCTCTGCTATATAGCTCAAGCCAGAGGGTAAAGAATCGGTATCTCTAGAAATAACAGAGAATTCAACTACGAACATATACCTGGCTGAGAAGCACCGTTCCGGAGTTCTGTGGGCCGAGAAGACGAAGACCGAATTCGGCTTTAACTCCATTGACAAGGCCGTCCACACCCCGATAGTGAGCCTCTAACAACGAGGGTAACCGCAAAACTAAATCTGCCAAGGCGGGAAGAACATCTCCAAACCATTTACTCGATTCCTCCTCTGATATTAACTACACATTATGCAAAACCCGGAATTCTCACTGAGTAGTGCATCGCAAGAAAGCACTAATTAACCGGTTTGATTCTTAATCTGGTCAGTTCCGACTCTGATTATTAGCTTCTCAAATACTAGGAAATCCAAAATTCTCACAGATGCAAACATTCACACGAAAACCATAAGATTACTGGTTTCAATGGATTGCTCTCGTGTTCATCTCCGGTTACTCGGTTTAAAAAGACTTATTCGCCGTTCACCGGTAATCGTTGTAGGATTGATTTTCAAGATTCTCATGAAAATGAAGGATATCCAATCACAAATATACTAACATTCATCATTTTGGAGGACAAATTAGAAATAACAATGAGATAGTGAGGTATTTTATGATTAAAATCTGCTTGATCCAAACCGATTGAAGAACTCAATTACATCCTCAAAAACTTCTACCATTGACTGTTAATCGAGATCATTGATCGAACATGCAAAACAAACACGGTCGTTACTTCTATATAAGTATCCGTGTGTATACGCAATACCTCGTCGAAGAAGAGAGAGTATCCTCGGAGAGCGAAAGGCGCGAGAGGCTCGGAGGAGAGGGAGAGAGAGAGCCGGAGGTCGGAAATGGCGGCGGAGAGAAGGTCGCCGGAGACGACGCGACTGTGGGAGGCGCCTCTGGAGAGCGACTTGAGAAGGTCGAGGGCTTGCGAGGGCCAGAAGAGCCCCGCCGGAGAGCGCAGTACCACCGGCAAGAAGGGCAACATTGACTTCAAGTCTTCTCTCTCCTCCATTCCGGTGGACCGGGCCATCATTCTCGTCATCGCTCCCTCCATTTTATGAGTATGCCGCATGCTGACGGACATACCAAAGGACAAATACCGCATAAACTTCACGGGCATACGGCATATGGATGGATATAGCGACGGAAATTCTAAATAATACAAGAATTTTATTATTATTAATAATATATTTTCTTACTTAAATAAATTTAGAAAATTACATTTGCAATTTGATAAAAATAAAGAACTATAATTGTAAATGTACAAACACAATCGTATTAACACAGTCCTGCATGCCCGACGACATTCCTCAGAAAATGGGAAAACGACAACAGCTTCGGTAGGATGTCCTTGTCCTTCCGCAACTCGCCAAAATCTGGCGTGCCGCCGACATGCCCCGGCATTTTGAACCATGGATTCATTTACTGTATTAGGGCAGCCTCTGCCATAAATGTACACATTTTTTATGAGCTGCTTTCCAGTGTCCCCTATTCTGATTTCTAAAATGCCCGGCTCCGGTTTCGAGAGCACATCCTTCAGGTTCAGGGTACAAATTTTTTACACCTTTCTAGCGTTAATTTAGAATATATATATATATATAAGTCAAGCCTCCTATTTCTACTAAAGAAATAATAATTCAAAGCAACTCCCCTTAAATCTAAATTATAGTTCCGCGCGGTAAAAACAGTGCTCTCGGCCAGATTATTGTCAAAATACTACTCAATTTAAGAAGAGAATAATGAGCCCATATGTTCATCTAACGGGCCTGAGAGGCCCATATTAGGCTACATGTGTGCAAACAAATCCTTGAAAAATGTACACATATAATAGAGTTGGATTTTCTTAATAAACTTTCACTTTCTTAATAATTGAGTCGGAAAAAAAAAATTAAATTTTATCATCAACATAAGAAAATGAAAAAAAAAAATTGTGTTTGCCGGATTATTGAACTTATATTTAACTAGGTGTTGATGCAGAAAAATGCCTCAAACATTCAGCGGCCCAATTGCTCGTGTTGGGCCGGGCCCAATGTCGTCTCGTTGATTTTTGTGACTTTAGGGCTTGGGCTCCGGACCTTTGAGTCGAACGGACCCTCCTCTGACTCGACGACCAGAAATCCGTGGTAAACTCCACTACCTGTTGCTAATAGGGCCAGGACTTGGCCTGGCCCGGATTACAGGTTCGGGACACCAAAAATGGATTCCTGACCACCGCGTAGGGGGGGTCACGGTATCGACTCTCCAGTGAACCCTGGTGGATCAGACCCTCGACCGGCGTCACGGGGACAGATCCGGGTCCTCGGGCTATCCGCGTAATCTGTATATCTGCCGGAGATACAAGACCAGTGGATAGAACGAGCACCTCACGGACCTAGAACCTTGGCAAGGAGGGTCTTGGATCGTGCCAGAATCTTCTCCAGAACTTCCGCTCAAATGTGTTTTCTCTCTCCCAGAACCTGGACAAAACAACACCCGAGATCAGGGAGAACCGGGGGGGATACCACCTGATTCACCTCCGACGCTCAACATTAGAGTGATATTTGAGGGGAGGCGAGTTATAGAGGGTATATAGTAGGGGTGTAACCGGAGCGGATATCCGGTTTTTCGGAACTATCCGAATCCGGATCCGAAAATCCGGATATCCGAAAATAGATATCCGGATCCGGATCCGAAAAACCGGATATCCGGATTTCCAGAAATCCGGAAATCCGGATATCCGGTTTTCAAAACCCGGATCCGGATATTATCCGAATATCCGGATCCGGTTTTTATTTATTAAAAAAAAAAAGATAAAAAGTTAATTTTAACCACTAAAAAACCCGTACAAGTCTACATATATTTCCCGTTGTCCAAAAAACCGAACAAATCTAATTAGGAACATAAAAAAATAAAATAAAATAATTAAAATATTAAAATAAACCGGGTTTTAAACCGGATCCGGATATCCGGATTTTTAAATACCAAAACCCTTATCCGAATCCGATTTTAAATCCGGATCCGGATATCCGTATCCGGATTTCGGATTCGGATTCAGATTCGGATTTTAAAATCGGATGCGGGTGCGGATGCGGATTTAAAACCGGATTCCGGGTTTTAATTACAGCCCTAGTATATAGAGAGATTTGGTCGAGTTCCGTTGAGAGAAAATGAGTTACCGTTTAACTGAAACCGAGCTTCTATTTATAAGAGAACCCGGGGATTCAAATGCAAATAACTTTTGACTCGGGAAGCCCCTGGTGCAAAATTATATGTTTTTTTGCATCCTCGGGACGTGGCCGATCCAACGCTTTAAAAATCACGGCGATCGGAGCAATGACGCGCCCTCACGCGCGGCAAACGTGGGCGGCGCGCGTAGGAGGCTTTCCCTCCAAGGCGATGACGTCAGCGTGTGTCATTCGGCTGATGTCAGCCTTCTGGCGCGTCCTCCAGCTACTCGACACGTGTAGGAACAGTGCCTCGCCCCTTGGTGGGCCTGTGGGGTGCTGCCACGTGGCGGCTGACCCTTGGGGGCTTGTGGGACCCGCCCGGGTGTTTCCCGGCGTGTCCCGGAGGTCCCGGATGTTTCCCGAGGCCGTTTTTTACAAATTTTATATCGATTTTGGGTATTTCGATATTTTTGGGATCATCTGGACCCTTTATTTTTCGAAAACGGGCTTCCAGTGAATAATTTGGTAAAAAATAGGTTTATTTAATAAAGAAATAATTAATTAAATAATTTTCCTTTATTAAATAACCTTTACAAAATTAACCCATAACACTAGGAAACAATAATATGACGATAAATGAGATATAGGGTCGATAATTAACATATGAAAAAGGGTGAAACAATAATACAAAAACGCGAAATTGAAACCACGTCTAGATTAATACCTGATTCAAAAATTGCATCCAAATTAAAACTGAATCTGAATTCCGAGTTTACAGGTAAAGAACGAACTTTGGCTTATATGTTCCTCAAATTCGCTTTTTAATATATTTGTAAAATATTACATAATTTTTGAGACTTTTTATCACTTATGTAACAGGGTTTTTTCAGCTTAATATGTAGTCTAAGTGGACAATATGGTATTAAAACTTATTTTTTTAAAATAAGTTTTGATAAAATCCGGTTTTTTAAATCGAGTTTGTATCAAAACATGGTTTAAAACCGGGTCTAAAAACCTGCCTTTAAAATTCTTAAAAACTGGTGAACTATTTTAGGCCTTGGATCACAATATCTAGTTCACCAGTCACCACTGCTGTGAAATAGTTTTTAATATACCTTTAGAAACGACATTTTTCCTTGCTTCTTTTAATAACTTTATCATTGGATATTCCCTAAAAAAAAAAAAAAAAACTTTATCATTGTATATAATTTCCCACCTGAATTATCTTTTTTATTATTTGAATGAGATAATGTTTCTGTACCTAAATTATTGGTCAACCTTGCTGCAAATTATTACGTCTTTCTATCCGTTTTGTATTTAAAGTTTTTTTTTTCTTGCGGTACATGGGTGTTTTTGTTTGGATGGTATAAGAATACATTACTAAATTGAACTGTTATTGGAAATTAAAATGACCATAGAGTATTAAATATTAAGTTAAAGTTTTGAATGTATACTACACCTCTAATGGTCTTGTTTGTTCAAATAATTAATTACTTGAACAAATATTATTTTTATTGAATATGATAAAATCGGATCAAAATGAATTTAGAGAGAGAGAAGGACGATGAGAAGGGATCATGCAACTTTATCGACTTCGAGCAGGGCCGGCCCTGACATTACGGGGCCCTAGGCGAGAAAAATATTGGGGGCCCCAAATAAAAGATATAATATAAACAAATACATACTATTATATAAAAATAAAACAAAAATACATTTTTACTATAGTATAAAAAATGAGATGTTCATAAATTAATATTTTGAATTTATCTCAAAAGTTAACCTTTTTAATTCATGAATCTGATTCTAAAATAGAAAAAAAAATGATAAATAAAGTGAAGATAAGAAATAAAATTTAGTAAATGATAGGTACTGATCAAATATAATAAGATGGGTTGTTGGGCTCTGATGAAAATATAATAAAGAATACATAATTAAAAATTGATTCACAAATAACCTGAAATATTAGATACATTTTGGTATATTCTTAATAAATTACTGAACTAATAGTGAATGTCGAAATAAAAATAAATAAACAAAAATGGGTCCCACCAATATTGCAACTTTTATAGTAAATTAAAATATATAGGAACTTGACGTATGGAAGTAAATGAAGAGAAATGACTGTGGTGGGCCCCATATTTTCACTTATCAATGTATTAACTCTTCGTCTTCTTTATACGAGTATCATCTCTTTCTCACTGTAACAATAGAACTTTATTCAAACTCATCCATGGCGTTAGTCTTCTTTTTTTTTTTTCTTGACGATGGATTATCGACGATGAGGCCCTTTGAGGCCGGGGGCCCTAGGCCGGCGCCTCCCTCGCCTACCCCCAGGGCAAGCTATATTTTTTTCATATATATTTTTCATCTTTTGTATTTCATCTTAATTATTAATAAAGATAAAAAAAAAAATACGGGCTAACTACCATTTGAGATGATCTTATATAAAAATATTAGTGTCACTTTACTTGCCATACATCATATTATATCTGACCGCTTTGTATTCATATATAATATTAAATTTGTAGTCATACTTGAGACTAAAACAAAATATTTAGATCTATACGACAAATTATACCAACAAACTATTAAATCATATTATATGATTTGATTTGTGACAATTGATCATGATTTATGACATCAGTAATTTTTTTTTTTTTTTGAAAGGTAGAAGTTATATAAAAAGAGAATTCTTCCCTTTTTTTTTTTTTTAAAATGTGGGACTTAATTCATAATCTAGAACTCAAGCACTAATAATGCTCATGGTTTCTTATTAGAAAGATATGAAATGAATAGGCGAAATAGGTGGGAGACTTTATAATATCAAGTTGGAAGAAAAAAAAAAGGTGCGATACTTTTACAAAAAGAAGAAGAAGAGAGGTATTTTTATTTTAAAAAAAAATAATAATAACGAAAAATATATTAAAATTCAAGTAATATTAACGTTTTTATGCTTAGATTCTATTATGGAAGACCAACTTAGTAAATGAGAGTCATAGACCAATAATAGGGTAATAGGGTAAGAGTGGAAACGGAAAAGACATGTTGTTATGGGTTATTTTTTCTAAATCCATTTAGGCCCAAAAACGAACACCGGAAGCCTATTTTCGAAATCGAAAGGCCCAATAAGGCCAGAAAAAAATATTATTTAATGATATTCAGATGCGCACCCTAAAAGAAGAAAAGCGCGCCCCGGAGTCAGAAAACGCACCTTCACAGCCTATTGCGCGCCTAGCAGGGCGCACAACGCACCTAGCAGGGCGTGTAACACGTCCAACAGGGCGCGCAACGCGCCCAATAGGGCGTGCGCCCACGAGACATATTACGCGCCCAACAGAATGAACAGCGCGCCCCCGAGGCCTATTGCGCGCCCAGCAAGGCGCGCAACACACTTGACAGAGCGCGCAACACACCTGAGAGAGCGCGCAACGTGTCCGACAGGGAGCGCAAGGTGCCTGACAGCTCGCGCAACGCGCCCAATTGGGCGTGCGCCCACGAGACATATTATGCGCCTAGCAGAACGAGCAGCTCGCCCCTGAGGCCTATTGCGCGCCCAGCAAGGCACACAACCCACTTGACAGAGCGCGCAACGCACATAGCAGAGCGCGCAACGTGCCTAACATGGCTGGAAACATGCCCGAGAGGTTGCGCGCCCAGTAGGTGCGCCCACGAGACTTCTTGCGCGCGCAGCAGGGCGCCCTGCTATGTGTGCAAAAAATATTAATATTGCCCAGGGGCCCCATCAAGTTATTATTAATTGCGCACATGCCCATGGACCTTCCTATAAATAGGAGCTTCATTTCAACATAACGGTATCTGAGAGAAACGCTCTCTATAGCTATATAACTCTGTTATCTCGCTTATATATATTTTCCGGTTTAAATACCCGACTAATGTCGGGGCAGAGGAGCTAGATAGAGAGAAGGCACCAGGAGAATCCCCGACTCTCCAAATAGAGGCGGAGGGGCTGGCTAGAGTGGAAGTGTTAGGAATAGTATTATGTTGAGTAAGCAATCATTGCCACGTGTATATGATACCCAGCGAAGTATGTTGAGCTGTGACGTATGCAATACTAACTGAATTCGTTGGCTATATCATACAGTGGTACTATATGTATCGTTGTAAACGTATCTGGACATTTGATCAGAGAAGATTCATTTTCATGGCTTCTTAAACCCTCTTTCTCTCTGTTTGTAATCCTGATATGGTATCAGAGCCATACCAGCTCACCATTGATTCTCTATCATTCACAGTTCTCCATTGATTGCTCGCAGCCGAAGCTCTCTTCGTTTACCTTCGCAGCCATTGTTGTTGCAGAGATATCTTCATTTTTTTTTCTCTCTCTACAGATCTTGCGATCATGGAGAAATTCGTTCCAGTCACGTTTCCTCATCCGCTTTCGGTAAAGCTTACGGACACTAATTTCTTGGTATGGCGTCACCAGATCGTTGCAATGGTATGCGGTCACAAGCTCGCATGCTACATCTTTGATCCTTAACCTCCGGTGAAATTCGTTCTAGGAAGCTCCGATTCGTCAGTCATGGAGCTCAATCCAAGCTTCATCGACTGGGAGCAGCAAGATCAACTTCTATTGTCGTGGCTCCTAGCTTCGATGACAGAACCACTCATGAATTGGATGGTGGGATTTGTCACACCTACGACTGTTTGGAGAAAATTGGACGTATATTTCACCTCCAGCACAGAGGCCAAAGTGTCTCAGTTCAAGACTTAACTCCAGAACCTGAAGAAGAATGATCTCTCTATCGCAGATTATCTTCTTTAAGTGAAAGTCGCGGTGGATCTTCTCGCATCAGTTGGCGTTATAGTCAAACCACGTATCCTTCTAACCTCTGCGGAACTGTCTTCTCATAAAGAGGCCTTGACGATCCCACATTGGAAAGATGCTATGACTGATAAGTATTTGGCCCTTATCCGAAACAACACTTGGTCTCTTGTTGAAAAACCACCTTATCGTACTCCCATTGGTTGTCGTTGGATATTTAAAACCAAGAAAAACCCCGATGGAAGCATCTCTAAGTACAAAGCATGTCTTGTGGCCAAAGGATTTCATCAACGCCACAGTTTTGATTTCAATGAAACTTTTAGCCCGGTGGTTAAGCCTACAACTATCCGTTTTATTCTCACTATTGCTATTTCACATAACTGGCCAGTGAAACAATTGGATATCAACAATGCATTTCTCAATGGGGAACTTCAAGAAGAGGTTTATATGGTTCAACCTCCGGGGTTCGAAGATGCCACTAAGCCATTACACGTGTGCCGTCTCCAAAAGTCCCTTTACGGACTAAAACAGGCTCCACGGGCCTGGTTCCACACCCTTTCCGATGCCTTCTTCACGCTTGGTTTCCACTCGTCCAAGTCTGATAAATCATTGTTCCTTCGTCACACGCCGCAACATTCCACCTATTTGTTGGTTTACGTCGATGACATCCTTGTCACCGGTAATTCCAGCTCAGAAATCAGTTCTCTCACTGAAAAGCTCGACAAAATGTTTGCTCTAAAGAACCTTGGTGACGTTGACTACTTTCTTGGCTTACATGTCACCCAAATTGGGTCCGATATGCACTTGTCTCAGAAAAAGTACATCGTTGATCTACTGAGCAAGCTAAACATGGAAAATGCTAAACCCATCCTTATGCCTATGAGCACTGGAGAACAGCTAAGTCACTTTGGCAGCGAATCTTTTGATAATCCGCAACTCTATAGGAGTGTCGTGGGTGCTCTGCAGTATGCCACCATCACGCGACCTGAGCTTGCCTATGCCGTGAATCGAGTTTGCCAATTCATGCAAACTCCTCTGCTTGCTCATTGGAACGTTGTCAAGCGCATCCTCCGCTATCTCCGAGGCACTTTGGATCATGGTATTCGCATCTCAAAGCAAGCTCACTTAGCGCTACACGGATACTGTGATGCAGATTGGGGATCCGATCCGGATGATCGGCGCTCAACCTCGGGCTATTGCCTCTATCTTGGTAACAGTCTTATCTCATGGAGCTCTAAAAAGCAGTGCACAGTTTCTCGTAGCAGCACTGAAGCTGAATATCGGAGCCTTGCTTCGGTCACCGCCGAAGTCTCCTGGGTCCAATCGCTATTGTCTGAGCTCAAGCTTGACTGCTCAGCCACTCCAACAGTATTTTGTGACAACCTCAGCACCGTACTCATGTCCGCTAATCCCGTGTTGCACGCCCGCACTAATCACATTGAACTTGACAAGTTCTTCGTGCGAGAGCAGGTTATCCGGAAGTAGCTCATTGTGCGACACATTCCGTCCCTCGATCAGCCAGCTGATATCTTGACGAAGCCTTTGATGCAACCGCGCTTTCTGCTTCTTAATTAGAGACAAACTTGGAGTGCCTGACAAGACCGCCAAGTTTGCGAGGGGATGTTAGAATTAGTATTATGCTGAGTAAGCAATCATTGCCACGTGTATATGATACTCAACGAAGTATGTTGATCTGTGACGTATGCATTACTAACTGAATTTGTTGGCTATATCATACAGTGGTACTATATATATCATTGTAAATGTGTCTGGACATTTGATCAGAGAAGATTCATTTTCATGGCTTCCTAAACCCTCCCTCTCTTTGTTTGCAATACTGATAGGAAGCGCCAAAGAAATCCCCATCGACCGACCCCTGTCTCCACAATCAGCTCCCGGCTTACCCAAGCAAGCTCATGTACGTGTCTCCTCACTCCTACTTTGAACTAAGTGATGACCTGATCCCAGTAAAATGTGTACGTAGGCAGCCTCGTTATAAGTGACGAGGTGCGGCATCATATATCATCAAACCACATCATTTTTATGTTCGAGCCCCAATCTGAACGTATAGCGGGGGTACTGGTTCTCTGTGGTCACGGGCCTATATCCCGGGTCCGATCCGACCGATCAGGCGGAGGTACTGGACCTTCGCGGTAACGGGCCAATAGACCTGGTTCTAGACCGACCGACAAACGGAAGTCTTGGGCCTCAGGATCTCCAGCTCGACACCCGAACTGCCCGTATAGCGGAGGAACTGGTTTTCTGTAGCCACCGGCCTATATCTCAGGTCCGATCCGACCGCTCAGGCGGAGGTACCAGACCTTCACGGTAACGGGCCAATAGACGCGGTTTTGATCCGACCGCATAACGAAAGTCTTGGGTCCAACACCCCCTGCCCAGGGAAGTCAACAAACGGCGATGGGCCCGGCCCATTATCAAGACATGGGCCGCTACAGTGTTTGATCCATTTTTCGACATCAACACATGCAATACTTTTACGTGATACGGTATTTTGATTTCAATAAATAAAATTTAACATACGATCGTTATTTCACTTAAATTTAAATATATTTATCGTTATTATCTCCAAAAAAAAAAGTAATATATTTTATTATTTCAATATTTCGTAATCAAACATGTAAAAGCATTAACTTTGAAATTGCCCGGTTAGG
The DNA here is from genome assembly GCA_954871525.1 of Parietaria judaica. NCBI lineage: Eukaryota > Viridiplantae > Streptophyta > Magnoliopsida > Rosales > Urticaceae > Parietaria > Parietaria judaica. The sequence goes on along the minus strand of OX940860.1, from coordinate 24,984,904 downwards.
CTCTCGCATCACAAATGATAATATAAAGAAATAACAAAAAATAAACAAATAAAGAGGATTTATAGCTACATCGTGACATCGTGTAAACTTTTGAATTAAAACGACATTGACAATCATATTTAATTTGTCTCTAAACTGTGCAATCAATACAGATAGTTAAAGTTGGATGGCTTAATGAGGAGTACTTTAATTGGTTTAGCATTTATATTACTTAATTTTAGCTCTCTATGACATGTAAATTTTGATATTTAGAGGTTGTGTAATTACAATTAAAGCCAATTATGAAAAATAATGAATTTAGTGAAGATAAAAGATAATTATGAGAATCTCTCGTGGTTAAGTCATTGGCGGTCCAAGTAACAAACTAAATATAATTAGGTGTGCTAGTTGCAAACACTCTTTTATATATTCTCACGTTATTTTTAATTTAAATAAGTTTTTTCGTCCGCAATTTATGGCTCTATAAGGCTAGTGACCGTGGTTGCGACTTGCCCCGGCCGCTAATTCGAGGCAATCGGAAAATGGCCGTACCTAAACGGCTCTTAGGCACCTCTAATCATGACTCAATAGTTTTCATGTATATGATAAATTTTGGAATTAGACATACAGCACAATTCCATAGAGAAGCTCCCAAATCTCGACTAAAATAAAATTTTGATCTTAAAAGATATTTAGTTGACTTGACTTGATCAAGGAATTGATTGAGCTTCCAATTGGTGAGAAAATAGAGCAAATAAAACAAACTAGAAAGCAAAATATACGCCAAATCTTTGATATTCTTTTATTGACATTCCATTCCAATTCAGACAAATACAAAATCAGGAAGAAAAATACTTAGTAGGTAACGTAAGAAAAAAATGAGTGACATTTTTTAAAATACTCTATAATGTTTTTTTTTTCTTCAAAATAGTTATATATCATCAAATGTGTGTATCCCTTGCACGTATGTCACGAACTCGTGAATCACAACGAATATTTTGCTAAATTCACTCTAACCACTCTTGGAGATCATTATAAATATAAATTTTGTCGGGGCCAAATGGGCTAAGTAGATTTGGAACCCTAGACGAAAAATTTATATAACTAAATTTCGTATAAAATCTTTAACATGCTTAATGATTTTTTCATAAACTATCTAACTTAATAAACTTTGAATATTTCAAACTTCAGAAAATATTCAATTATTCATACACTTCGCCACTAACTATATATGTAATAATTTTATCAACTTGATTTTTTATAAAAATAAAATAAAATTATATATTTCACAAACTCTTATTTTTAATGCATACTTTTCTAATAAAACTAGTACAAATCGTTAGCAAAATAAATAAGAATAATAAGATCAACTAAACAAACAGTCAAGAGAGAGAGAGAGAAAATTTTCATTAAAATAAAAAATAAGTACGGAAATTGTGGGCAACGGTAATATACATGTAATAATTTTATCAACTTGATTTTTAATAAAAATAAAATAAAATAAAAAATCATTATAATCCAAATCAATACGATAGTACATGTTGGGGCCTCGTGGGCACTGGGTACTACTCGCTTGAACTTACTGCAACTAGGGGTGAGCATTTTTTACCCAACCCGATGGCCCAACCCAACCAGATAGAGACCCGACCCCAAACTAACCCGCCCAATCTAACCCGCTCAAAATTGGGTCGGATCGGGCCGGACCCGACTATTATTCGGGTCGGGGTCGGGGCCAAAACCTTGGGTCGGGTCGGGGTCTCCGATCCGACTAATATAATTAAAATATATTTCATATTAATTTTTATTGATTTTTATTCAAGTAGTACAATCTTTAGTCTTTTAAAATTTATCATTCTCAATTTTATACATTAAAGGGCCGTTTAATCTCTCATTTTCAATGTCAAACACTACTCTTAGTTTTTATTTCAAATCAAGTTAGTATTAATTTATTATTATTTGGTTATGCTAGAATTTATTTAAGCATGTTTGAAAATGAGTAGTAAATTTGTTTGAATATGCTTGAAAGTGAGTTTAACCATGTTTGATGTTTGAAAACGAGCAGTAGGTTAGTAGTTTTTATGCTTGACTATGCTTGAATTTACTTAGTTCAAATATTAATAGAATTTATTTGGTGTAAGTTTGTTTGATTAAATTTGTTTGGGGTATTTTTCATTGAACTTTGAGTTACATTGATGCATATTTTTCATATTATTTTTTATATTATAAAGTTAAATTTAAATTATTCGGGCCCGACGGCCCAAACCAATCCAACCCGATTTTTATCGGGTTGGTTTGGTTCGGGCATTGAAATTTTTTGGGTCGGATCGGGCTTTTTTTGGTAACCCGATGTGAGCGGGTCGGGTCCGTAAAAAGCATCGGGGCGGCCCAACCCAACCCATGCTCACCCCTAACTGCAACTATATTAACCCTTGCTTTTGCTTTTGCTTTTGTTTTTGTTTTTGTTTTTGTTTTTGTTTTTTTGTTTTTCTTTACATTTACAAACTAATCCATGAATTATTATTTTTAAAGCATCAGTTCTTAATTTATCGCTCGGTATACATATTCCTAATGAACTTATCATGATATAAATAGAAAACTCACCAGCCCAAAAAATATGTTTAAGAAATGCTCATAGTTTCATAAAACTAATATATACCCATTAATAATTTTGTTTGGACCATATTAACCTTAATATTAGTTATAAATATTCATTTTCATTTAATTATTATTAGTTATATATTTTAATTTCGAAATTATTTTTCCTATAATTGTGGTTGACAACTGCTGGGAATCACGTCTCGGATTCCTTGAAAATTATCACGAATTGTACCTCCGGACCGTCCGGGTAACATTTAAAAATTATTTTAAAGCGGAAAACTTGTTATCCGTACAACGGTCCGAATATCGGATAATGTCCATATCCCAATATCTGATAAATATTATGTAATTTGATATTCATAAATCATTATTAATAATCTAGTCATAATAGGAAATAAATAGAAAGCAGTAAATGGTTGCATTTATTAACCCAATGCATAAGGCCGTACCTCAATTGACGACTTCCGGCTGCGCGTTCTGAATCGGGCAGGGCTCCGCCGGTGCTGAGGGAAACTCCCGTGATCTTCCGGGATATTCTCCTGGAATCCTCGTACCGAAGCGTGGGCTTCGCCGGCAGGACTCCGTCGCAAAATTTTAACTGATGGTTCTTTTTAAGCTTCCGGAGAAATAGTCTCCTAAGCCGAACCAGAAAAGAGAGATCAGAGAGAAAATTCGCAGACCCTGAGGAAGAGGGAGAGTTCGAATTTTTCTCTGGGGAAAGGTGTGAAAAATGTGTAGAATGAGCCTCCTATTAATAGGCTCAAACCGTAACCGAATTGGAGAAATTCCCTCCCTAAAATTCGAATTCTATTAATTAAATATAATTAATTATTTCAATCCAATGGTCCAGATTCAATCTCATCTAAATCCAATGGATATAATTAATCAGGGATTTAATTAAATAATAATACAAGATAAGATCAAAAAATTTAATCTTATCATCATATTATAAATATTTGAATTATATTATATATATATATATTTAAATTCGAATTTGATGATGATTATCTAGATCCAATGGTTAAAAATAAATCTTAAACCAATCCAATGGATCAAATCAATTAGGGATAAAGTCAAATACCCTAGGGTTTTACAAAACCCTAATTCGAACTCTTATCCACAATATTATTCGAATTATATATCATATATATAATATTAATTAATTTCTAATCCGACGGTTAAAGATTAAATCTCAAAACCGATCCAACGGACATAATTAATTAAGCAAATTCGAAATACCTAAACTTGGTCACCAAGTTTCAATTTCGAATTACATTAGGTTTCAAATCAATTATCTCAATCCAACGGTTGATATTAAATCACAACCGATCCAATGGATTAAATTGATTTTAGGGTTTTTGCCAAAATACCAAACAATAGGTACTTATGCCGCAAAAATAAAAATCTTCAATTCATAGATTCGAATTTAGCTAGGGTTTGTTATCACCAAACCCTAATTCGAATTTACACATGTAACAATATATAAAAATATATTTTTATTTATTAATATAAATCTATTAATTATTAATTAATTATTAATAACATATTAATAATTAAATCCAAATAATTAAATTATATTAATATTTCCTGATCTCAATATCACACATTAAAATGTCATGGTGCCACACCATCATTTAAATTCGTGACATGTGATTTAATTTCAAAGTTTATCGAACCGATCATAAACTTAGAAAATCCATAAATCACTAACCGTAAGTCGAAATGACTCGGTTCAAAAAGCAAAGTTGCTTAGAATTTAATTTCCAACAACATGGTGCTGATAGAAAATCTAAATTCTAACTTTCTTTTATCAGTTAATTTCGTGTACCAAAATATGGTATTTTTGCCACGCTAACGATAAAACTATCTGACGTCTACTACAGACCTTTCAGTTTTATAAGTCAAGCCAAATGATTAAACATTATCCAGAATGTATTTTAATCACGTACGTATCATCCGTTACGGAGCTATCCTGGGGACCATGGACCCGTATCACTTAAGCTCCAACGAACTGCTAGTTGTTCGTCAAACCTCGAAGTGATTCCACTATAGACCCGAGGCTGCACTCTTTAGTGATACGGTATATATTATTCCCTTTATAACAGCAGGGTGTCCATTGATACAATCAAATTCGGGTTATTGATCTTTCACTTGATGATCCACACACGAGCAGGCGGTTTATACCGTTATGCCCCTCATTGCATTTTCATCCTTGACTCAGTCAGTAATATTATGAGTGACCCACTTATGGTTTCGATTCATAAGTTGCGCACGGGTACCTCTCACTTCTCACCACCGACAATCAAGGGAATCATCATCACTCTTAAGAGAGCTGTGTGATGCCCATGTCTATGACCAAGCTACCCTTACTGCTGACTATCATGTTCCCAAAATAATAGTGTTGGGAACAGCGGTAATATTTCGTGTTCTTTAACGGTTAAATCAAAGAACAATCAAGTCAGCAGCTTGGACTCAAGATCACTCAGGACTTAGATCGAATATCCATTTGATCATCTACTAGTGACTCAACTCCAAGTTATCAGTGACGGTCTTATATGATAACTTCCGGAGTTTAAGTCAGGTCCAGTCCAGTATGAAGACACTTCATACTTAATGCACTTCTAGTGAGTGTGACACACACAAAATCCAGAATAGGATTGTCACTTAGTCACATTAATGACCTTATACGATCAATGGGCTCCCACCCAGTTGATCAGGTCACGGACATTTTAAGTTCATTTATTATGATTATTAATTCTTCCTCACATTGACTCTGTTGTGATAATAATAACATAATTGCATCCTTTATGAACTAAGGAATAAAACATTCTATTTTACTCTACCAGAAACTATAATAAGATTATCATAATAAGCATCATCTTTATTCAACGACTTGTCATAATCTTTTACAAATGGATAAAATATCTTGTTTAAGGACACATATGTCCAACAACAACTTCCACCTCTTAATTACAATATTATGTTATTTAAAAAAAATTATTTCTCCAAAATTGCTCAACCTTCTCTCTCTCCCCGATTGTTCGACCTTCATCACGCCAAGTCCAGTCGCCTTGCGCCGTCGCGTAGCTACCCCTCGCCTCCCGTCGCCTTCTCTGTAGCGAAGGTCGTTCGCTCAGAATTTCGTTCACCCAATAGCTCGTAAAGTGATTTACTATTATAAATTCGTAACTTAAATTACAATTACATGTATAGTGATTTACTATTATAAATCCGTAACTTAAATTACAATTACAATTACATGTACAAATCCGTAACCTAAATTCGTAACTTACTAGTCTAAATTCGCAACTTAAATTGCAATTACAGGTATAGTGATTTACTATTATAAATTCGTAGCTTAAATTACATTTACAGGTATAATGATTTACTAATATAAATTCGTAACTTAAATTCATAACATACTATTATAAATTCGTAACTTAAATTACAATTGCAGGTATAGTGATTTACTATTATAAATTCGTAAAAATAGTAACGTTCAATGTAAATACCATCCATAATTGATTTTATTTTTAAAATTTAAATCGTTAAAATAATCGTTTGAATACTGATTAATAGGGAGAAAATATTTGACAGTAATTAAGGAATGATTAAGCGTAATCAGTTATTGTATTTAGCTACATTTAAGGAAAGAATTTTATTTTAATTTAATTTATTCGAATAATTAATTGATTTTTTACGTAATTTTAATTTTTCCATACGTAAAAAAAGAAGAAGAAGAAGAAGAAGAAGAAGAAGAAGAAGAAGAAGAAGAAGAAGAGTATATTGGTCCATATTTCAATTAGTTGATGGTTTTAATTACCAAAAATAGGTTTGGACATTTTTTTGAAACCTTGAGTCACAAATGTACATTTGGCTCATTTACCCTAATATAAAAAGCTTAAGGGACAAGGAGACACAAAATTAGAGATTAAAGGCAAACTGTTTGAAAAAGAAATGAGAAAGTAATATCACATATAATTAGTGATATTTGTGATATAAGTAGCAAAATATTATTTAAATACGCTTGTATATCAATCTATTTTTTAGCGGCGTGATACCCAAATACTACAAAATAACGTCGATGTTCAATTCCTTTCATATCTTGTTAATAAATTGTTGAATAGTTGTTGAATGGAATGAGATATGAACGGAACAAGACATCAGTATTGTTTATGGCTTTTGAGTGCTATTGTTGTTAAGGGCAAAAACCGACTCAATCAGTCATGACGTTACATGTGGTTCGTCGATTGGTGTGTGTATTTTGGTAAAGAATAGGCTTGTTTGCTCCCGTTAATATTGTCTCTAGGTTTTGTTGGTCAGACGATGAATAGATGAGGTAAGGATAATTCTAGCTTGCGAGACTTGAATACTCTATTGTAGGGTGTGAATTCAAGCATAAAAATGAAGAAATAAGATAAAGTACAAATTTGGATTCTCAAGTTTAAGAATAGTAAGAAAAATGAAATGTTTGATGTTGTTGATGATAAAAATTCTCGGATGATGCCGTAACGATGACATTTTAGTCTATTTATAGTCCAGTTTAATGGGTCTCTAATGGATTGATTATAAAGATAACTTTAATTTTGATGGCCCCAGTAATGGTCACAGGCTAAAGTGGCGTCCGAGCTGAGGACTTTGTCTGGGAATCAAGAGACACACACACTTGAAGAGATCTTGCTTTGTCGTACTGAGATGCTCATCTCGTTTTCAAGCTGCATTTCGGATGACCAAGCTCTTCTCCGGATGCTTGCTTGGTGCTCACATTTTGCTAAGGAATCTTCGCCTTCTATTGGTTCAAGCTCGGCGTTTGGTCTTCAACGGTCTTCGTAAACTTTCGACCAGGATTATTGCTGGAAAAAAAAAAAAGATATTAAAAATATGTTGGCGCATTTGGTAGTTGGTACATATATACAAATATCTCTAGAAAATAACAAGTCAATATAAAAATTCAAGAGGCAATTTGATAAATACTAACAAATCTAGGGGTCGTAGAGATATTTTCGCTCTTAAAACATTTACTCATTTAGTAACATCAAGCCATCAACTATGAAAATTGGAGAGATGTTTATGAATAAACAAAGATGTACGGAGATTATGGGCCCAACGGTAAGAAGTTGAGTTGAGCCATTCAAATTCAAACATCCATGTGGACCCACATGGCCCACCTTATCGTGTGGCGTGCCGTTTCGGTGGCCCACGCAGGATTATGTTCCCACGTTTTCCCGCACCATAATGATTTTTTTTTTAATTATTTTTTTAACTTATTTATTTATCTATTTCTTCGGTTCATACTTCATTCATATCATAATTCATATTAATATAAGTGCCTTCCAGAACGTCAAATAATTGAAATGCTTACTTCAGCTTCTCTGATATGTGATCCACAAATCTGGGCATTTTTAATTCTAGATATATATATTTCTTATTTCATTTCTTAAGAAATAAATGAAGTAAAATATACGTATTATAATTTATAAGTATTTCAACTTATAGTCAAATTTAATAAATTTATTCTCAGTTATTGTCTTTTCCGCGATATCCCGATCTTCGTAATTCGTGAAGCTCAAAGCTTATAATTTTCATATAACTTGTGTTCAAATTTAACAGAAATTATTACTGAGGTGGAATTTATGGAAAAAAATCATATCAATTATTTGATAGACAGCCTGAAAAGGTCAAGGGTAATATGATAGTGATAATGTGATATATCAAGGGGGAAAATGAATATAGAAAAAAAAATAGGGGACAATTGGACACTCAATGATAAGTTGAGGAGTGTCAATAGATATTACTCTACTTCCTATGATATCGATAGCATGTAATAATATCTTTTGAATAGTCATACTCATTACTCCGAGTCAAATAAATGTCCACAAATACGCCTCATTTCGGACTTTTTTGCATTGAATATTGTCACTATAATACGAAATATGCGAATCTTTGATTTATTTTTATTTTTTTTCTTCAATGAAAATGATATGATAATTTAATAAACAAGAGAACGAAACATAACGTTAACTTTGTATATAAATCATAAGCATATGTACAAATTTTTATTAATATAAAGAACGACTAATTTAAATTTGTGAATCGTGACCATTATTGTATAAAAATATTGACTATACTCCTACATGATTATTGTTCAGGAGCGAAATTAAAAAAAAATGTCAAGAAGAAAAGCGAAAAATATTACAACGTAATTTTTAAAATAAGATGTGACATTGAAACGTGTAACATGATAACATATATTGCATTACAATTAACTGAAAAATAGATTATTATGATAATCTCGTCATTGATACAATTAAATATATCTTTTTAAATTTACACATAAAATATTATTTAGCAATTCATCGTCATTCTATTGTGTATTTGTGTGCACAAAAATCTACAAATATAATAACTAAAAAATTACTATTTTATCCCTAATTAAATATACAAAAGAATTTTTAATTATAACAATAATTATCACACTTTAAATTATTTTTGGGTGAATGATTAATTTTAAAAAAATTGTTGAATACTCAATCATCATATTGAATAACGTGTTTTAAATACGTTTCTTGAATTGAGTGGGGGTGGCCGATCCCCTCGGCCCTACATAAACTCGCCTGTGATTATGTTCGCATAATTTATGATTTGTGTCAACAAAAGATTGTCTGAGGCAAGAATATAAAAGTTAAAAATAAAGTTGAATATGTACTTGCTTTATGTTGCTAGAAAAAAGATTTAATGCAAGTTAGGCAACTAAGATGATTGAAGATTGTCATTTTCAGCATTTACAAACGAGATAAATAAAACATGTCAAGGCGTGAATGACGTTTATGGGTGAATTTTTTGCACGTCACCGAATTTTTCTATACGGTGCTAATTAAATTACGTAACAAAAGTTAGTAATGTTGAACAAAATCATGGCTGGGTCTACTTTTTTTTTTTTACATTCATGTATTATACAGAAATTTCCATAACTATAGATCGAAAATATATATTAATGCAGTTAGGGGTGCAACCAGTCGGTTAGCATGTTTTTTCTCACTGTTTTATATTTTTAAGTTAATTCCGATTATTCGTATTTTAATAACCTTAACATGTTTTTATTAACCGATTAACCAAATTTTTTATTATCGAAAATCTAATAACCTATTTAATAACCTTAACTTGTTTTGAAACCAGTTCCGGTAATGAAACCGGTTAACCGAAACCGGTTATTCAATTTTTAAAAAATATACTATTTAACACATTTTATCGCAAAAATAAAATATATTGGTCTAAATAACACATACCGGTTCAAAATAAATCGCAAATATAACATACCAGTTCAAATAAAACATACCGGTCCAAAACATAACTTTCTAACGTAGTTCTAAAATACATATTTTTTAAATAAATAATATTATTAAAACCGGTAATAAAAACCAATTACAAAAATAACTGGTTTTGAAAAATCAATAACCGTTAACCGTATCCGGTTTAAACAGGATACGGTTAACCTCAACATGTTTTCAAAAAATTCGGTTACAGTTATTTTAAATTGGATAGTTTTCAGTTACGGTTTTTAAATTCAGTTATCGGTTATTTTGTACACCTCTAATAAATGCAGTGTGTGGAGCCATCAACCTTGCATCGGGTATATCTTAAACTTATTTTTGAATTTCAGGAGGTCAAAAGTTTATAAGAAATAGTTGAGGAGGACCGGACACAAAACTTATAATTGAATGGATTCATTAACAATTACAAATTTACATATCTGGTCCACATATACTCAAAAGTTCTAGGTGAATATGTAAAAATTCTGAGTAAAATCACGGTAATGTTTTTTTTTTTTTTTGGCATGATTGTGACTAAAAATTGCATCAGGTATAATTTTTTTTTTAGATTATTATTTGGCTCTCATATTCGACCAAAAAAAAAAAACCCTCCATATTTTCTTATTCTTTTCACATCACTTTACTTCTTCCCTCACTTACTTAAAATTACTTTTACTAAAAATCCCATAAGTTATTCATTAATTTTGTATAATATCCTAAAATTTAGCAAATTTTCAAAACGTTGAGTAGTATGTTGGTTATTACATGATATTATTATTATTAACCTTTCAAGCAGCCAATGAAAGGTTATAACTTATTTATAGATTTGCTATTTTCTAGAATGGAAAAAAAAAAAAAAAAAAAAAAAGTTATCACATTTATATTATAATAGTATATTACGTTTACTATTTTTACTACTTATCCATTAAATATTAAAATTAGTCATGAATAGTCGGTTTCTTGTTTCTCGTAAAACTTGTCTGAAATTGCACAAAAATTAGATTACCCTAATCTACTAGCCCTCTAATCCCAAAACAGTTTCACATTCAAATAATAATCCTAATAAAGAAAAAATTACGGTAAAAATATATAAAGTTTGACCAATTGATACACAAGAGTTTAAAATAAATAAAAAATGACGGTAAACGTATTTAAAATTTAATAAATATGAGGCAACATATTTTTCCGTCTAATCTTTTCGTCGAATTCAAATAAGAGAAGATGCTAAATAGCCGGATTTAACCGGACTATGCTAAAAAATAACCAATGTACGTCAAATAAATTGAACAAAAGAACGTGAAGTCTCGTATTTACTGATTTTGAGTTTTTTTTACCGCTATTCTTTACTTTTAAACCTTGCCAATTCAGTTTATCAAAGTTTGGGTACTTTTCCCATTATTATTCCTAAAACAAATCATATTTATTTTGAATAAACCAAAAATTCCACTTATATGAAGCCCCTCCACCAACGCAGTTCTTCCCATTCCTCAACTCTCTTCTCCATCTTCTTCTTCTTCTCCTTCTTCTTCTTCACATTTCCAAGCTCACCATCGTCGAGGCTCGCATTAGACCTCGAATGCTCAAACCCCAAAACCCCTTTTCGTTTTTCAAATTTCCCACCTCTGAAACGTGCTCAGTGCTCTGTTTTCTGCTGCACTGAGCTCTCCAGGTCGCCATGGCGAGACTTCTAGCTTTGAGCTTCGTCCTCCTGTTGCTCGTCGTGTGCTTCTATGGAGCTGAAGCCGCGCCCAAATCCATGAGGTACAAGGACCCGACCCGGCCCTTAGGCGTGAGGATCAGGGACCTGATGAGCAAGATGACGCTCGAGGAGAAGATCGGCCAAATGGTCCAGGTCGAGCGCTCCGTCGCGACCCCCGAGGCCATGAAGAAATACTTCATCGGTAATGGAGCTGAGCAAGAGCAAGAACAGTTCGTTGATTCGTTGCTTGATAGTGTCATTGATGGCGATTTGTGTGGGTTTTGCAGGGAGTGTTCTGAGTGGCGGAGGGAGTGTTCCGGCTCCGAAGGCCTCGCCGGAGACCTGGGTCAACATGGTCAACGAGATGCAGAAGGCCTCGCTCTCCACGCGCCTCGGGATTCCGATGATCTACGGCATCGACGCCGTCCACGGCCACAACAATGTCTACGGCGCCACCATTTTTCCTCACAACGTTGGGCTCGGAGTCACCAGAGATCCGGAGCTTGTGAAGAGGATCGGGGAGGCGACGGCGCTCGAAGTCAGGGCCACGGGGATCCCGTACGCCTTCGCTCCGTGTATCGCGGTAAATACTATAGCTAGTGAATCCGGTCGCGGTCGAGCATTCGAACTTGTATCGTTAAGGTGGATTTGACGCCGTTTTTCGTTGCAGGTTTGCCGAGATCCGAGATGGGGACGGTGCTACGAGAGCTACAGCGAGGACCGGAGTATCGTTCAGAAGATGACGGAGATCATCTCGGGTCTGCAAGGGGAGATCCCGGCGAAGGCCAGAAAGGGTGTTCCTTTTGTTGGTGGAAAGTAAGGCCTTTCTCTTTTGCTCATAATACTCAAAACTATATTTAATTTGCCCTTTTTGTGTGAATTTGTCTTGTCTTTCTTAACTTAATTAAAATTATTAATTTATCGAATATTAATTTAACGAAATTTCAATTTACTTTTGAATCTGAACATGTGAGCTATGAAGGGCCATCAATGAATAGAACTGTCTGAACATGTCTGCTCTTTAATCTTGGCCTCACTTATGCAGACTGGTCTCTCTCAAGGCAAACCATACTTTTTTATATTTATTTTTTATAATTAAATTCTATAGTTTTAGGCTTTTGGGCATAGTAGTGGCAAAGATTGGTATATTTTAGGGGCAAAAAGTAGCACATACTCAACGACTTTTCTTGCATAGATTCTTATGTAACAAACAATGGTGTGTGACACGTGATGAGTATCAATGCATTGACCTGCCATCATTTAATCCGAGTAATTTATTCAGCAAATGGCCCATTGATGACTCACCATTATTAATTCGAGCTTTCATTTCTTGAGGATTCGTGTCAATGTGAACATATAAATATAATAGATGTATTGTTTGTGGCATTTTTGGTTTTGAATATGTCTTGAAGCACATGAGCTCCACCAATGACTTTTATTGCTTCATATGCTCATGTCGGTAACATACATACATAGCTATATACATATACACACACACACATATATACGTGCTTTAAGGTGTAATGCTAATTTCTCTCTCTTTTGTTTTGCCGTGACCACGGGTGGAACCGGGATAAAAAAAATATGGGCGGAGTAAGCATAATTAAGGATAAAAATTAAATTTGAAGGTAAAACGATAGAAAAATTGAAATTTTGCGGTAAAAGTTTGAACAACGCTAGAGCTTCTTGAGTTGGTTGTAGTTCCACCCCTGCTTCGCCCGGACTCCTTATTGTCTGTATAGAATATTGACTTGTGACTTTTTTGCCCCTTTGATCAGAACAAAAGTTGCCGCGTGCGCGAAGCACTTTGTGGGAGACGGAGGAACGACGAAGGGAATCAATGAGAACAACACCGTCATTAACTGGAATGGATTGAGGAGCATTCACATGCCTGCATACCTCAACTCCATCAGCAAAGGCGTCGCCACCGTCATGGTCTCCTACTCCAGCTGGAACGGAATGAAGATGCACGCCAATCGCGATCTCATCACCGGCTTCCTCAAGAACAAGCTCAAATTCAGGGTCAGAACCATAATTGTTTAATAGCATGCTAACTGTTGATTAACGGTCTCTAATATGAGAGCTAAAACGGAAAAACTCTACTAATCAAACTTGACGGCTAAAGCTATATAAGGCTACTATATATGGCATTAGAATTCCTAATTTCATCTTTATTGTAAATTGCCCTAAATACCCCTAATGACACAAGACAATAAAAAATAGAATATCACACAATCCTCCCTCAATTTTACTCGTAGTTCACTTTGCCTCTTGAAATTTTATCTGTGCACTTCGTCCTCCAAACCTCCATTTTCGTGCAGATAGGCTCTCTATTAGGGTATAGTCTACATTATAATGAAAATTCAGGGGGTACAAAATATTGCACTGGAACTAAGTACAAATTTCAAAGGAGATTGCTGTCAGATATTCAATTGTGTAAGCAAAACCTCTAATATACACCGAAATCTGTACGAATCTAATGTTTTTTCTTTGGGGCATGACAGGGTTTCGTTATATCCGATTGGGAAGGTATTGACAGAATTACCTCACCGCCACACGCTAACTATTCGTACTCGGTTCAAGCCGGAGTCGGAGCTGGCATAGACATGGTAGGTCAACGTTCACTCACGATCAATACTCGCATTGCAAGATTTCTAATTCTCGGCTACTAATTGAGCTTAGAACCTCTTATGACAAAGACTCAAAACTGATTTCTCTTGCAGATCATGGTTCCATTCAAGTTCAACGAGTTCATCGACATTCTGACGGACCAAGTGAAGCGGAAAATCATCCCCATGAGCAGGATTGACGACGCAGTGAAGAGAATCTTGAGGGTTAAATTCACGATGGGTCTCTTCGAGGACCCGCTCGCCGATCTCAGCATGGCCCACCATCTCGGCAGCAAAGTACGTTTTTCTTCGCATTACTCACAATAAACAAGGATGATTCGTTTTTATTTTACATCATCTCACTATGTTATTTTCAAACTGTGTTGTTTAGGAACACAGAGAGTTGGCGCGGGAAGCCGTACGAAAATCCCTTGTTCTGCTAAAGAACGGGAAATCCGAAAACAAGCCGCTACTTCCGCTTCCAAAGAAAGCGTCGAAGATCTTGGTCACCGGAAGCCACGCTGACAACTTAGGGAACCAATGCGGAGGCTGGACGATCACATGGCAAGGACTTAACGGAAATGACCTCACTACCGGTACGTTGCTGTCTTAAACCTAAGAAATGGATTTGAGAAATGCACAAATGTCATCCTTGTATTTCTCCATGTAACAGGAGGCACCACCATCCTCAAGGCAGTGCAGAGCACTGTGGACCCCGCCACCAAGGTAGTCTACAGCGAGAATCCCGACGCGAGCTTCGTGAAGTCGAACAAGTTCGACTACGCGATCGTGGTCGTCGGCGAGCCTCCGTACGCGGAGACCTTTGGCGACAGCCTGAATCTGACCATCTCCGAGCCTGGCCCTAGCACCATCAAGAACGTCTGTGGAGCCGTGAGGTGTGTCGTGGTCGTTGTATCTGGCCGCCCCGTCGTGATCCAGCCTTACATTGCGGCCATTGACGCCCTGGTTGCCGCTTGGCTCCCTGGGACAGAAGGCCAAGGCGTCGCCGATGTTCTCTTCGGGGACTACGGATTCACCGGCAAGCTTGCGAGGACGTGGTTCAAGTCTGTCGACCAGCTCCCGATGAACGTCGGAGACTCGCACTACGATCCCCTCTTTCAGTTCGGTTTCGGCTTGACGACGAAGGCGAAGTACTAGGCGACCCGTTCCAGTTTTTTTAACCGAATATAGACTCGTTTATTGGTGATATTCTGTTGTGATTTCGTCTCCGATTTTTATGATTCAAAGGGTGAATCCGTGTCGGAGATCAAAAATCCGCGTTGCGTTCTTATGTTGATCGGATCGGATTTGAGTTTTATCAATGTCGTTTGAAAATGAGGAATTTGCAAATTCGATAATTTTGCCATGAATATTGTTTCACAATTGATACACTTATCTTCATCGCGGCGCAATAGGCCTCCCGGCCCGGCCCAATAATTTTAGACATTGGGCGGAAAAAAAAAAAAGTAAGCTCGTTTAAATTACTACCAAACTTTTTTATAAATATATTAATAAGAAAAGACTTTATGTGCAATTTATTATTATTATTATTATTATTATTATTATTATTATTATTATTATTATTATTATTATTATTATTATTATTTATTTTTATGTTTTTTAAGTGTGAGGCTTGAGACATCGCCCAATTTTTTGTAAATAGGGTCGTGGGCTTTGCCATGTTAATATGGATGTAATATTTTGATTTCTATAATGAACCTTTATAAATTATTCATACTAATATTTAGGGCCATGAATCCCTTATGGCTACATTTTTTTATTAGTAGTATAAAAACGGGCTGTTTGCACTATGGTTACTTTTTTCAAAACCGCTGTGCAAAGTAAAATACATGTGTTTGAGAGAGAGCTTTAGGTTTATCTAGTCTCTTTAATTCCTCCTTCCTTTGGGTTTATTATGTAATTTTGATATTTTTATTTATATTATTTCAAGCCCAGCTTCTTTAATTGTGTTTTTTGGATGCCTAGTTGAAATTCGAGCTCAATTAATAAATTTTCGGGCTTCCATTAAAAAAAATAAAAATAAAAAAATACAGAAACTTGCTTGGCGGTTTAGCATAAACAGTCTAACAAGCACTATCTTTGTAGCAGTGAACTTAAAGCTCCCTCCAGAGGGAGGAGATATTAGACAACTTCCGCAACGATTTGCTAAAGCCGTCACCCGAATCTTAGGTTTGCCACGGTGTCAAGAGGGTATAACTCTTGTAGTTGAGTCTTCGAATCTTCACTTTAGTGTTGAGTTCAATTCCCATAATAATAATAAATAAAAAAACTCACAAAAAAAATTCACCACGCCGAAATATACTTATTGTTTAGGTTATTAAAGGTTATTAAAAAAATTCGGCCTAATATTACGCAAGAATTTTATTTTATTTTTTTTAATTATGGAGGAGTTTTCTTTTAATATTTTTTATGTCATTTTGTATTTGAATCTTTCACTTCATCAACAGAAAGCCCAATGCTAAAACTGGACAGGACCTGATCAAATTCTAAAAGCTTATCTTATAGTATTGATAGCTTGGTCAGATGAATAATAATCTAAGTCTAGAACACAGACATTGTAGTTCCCAATACTATTGTTTTGGGAACATGATAATCGACAGGGAATGGTAGCTCAATTACAGACATCACATAGCTCTCATAAGAGGCATGATGCTTCCCTTGATTGTAAATCATGAGAAGTAAAATAGACTCGTGCGCAAATTATGATTTGTAACCTTAAGTGGGTCAATTATAGGATGATTAACAAAATACAGTAAAATTCATGCTTATGTGTGAATCATCAAGTGAAAGATTAATAACTAGAATTTGACTATATCAATGGACACTTTATGAAGACAAATAAAATATATATTACATTTCACTAAAGAGTGCAATTTCGAGTTTATAGTGGATAACACCGAAATTGACTAACCTTTCTAGCAGTCCGTTAGAGCTTCCGTGAATTGGGTCCATGGTCCCTAGGATAACTACGGAACATATGAATCGTACATAAAGATATACGTTCTATTTAAGACGTATGGCAGAATTAAAAAAAAAAAAAACTAAAGTCTGTGTCATATTTCAGAAAGTTTTAACTTTATGTGGTATAAGTAACAAAGTTTAGTATGGGAAATATATCTGTCAAAAGATGATGGAATTGAATTTTGTGATCAACTGGACAAATGTTGGAACCGTGTCAATCCGACTGATATTTTGTGATTTATGAATTTAATACTTTTAACCTAAAGTTTCTGGGCTGCACTAATTAAATCATGTGTCACAAATAATATGGCGGGCTGGTCCGACGACATTTTAATGTGTGATATTAGAGACCATAAATTATAATATAATATAATTATTTTGATTTAATTATTAATAAGATTTAATTCTAGATTGTCATTAATTAATCATTAAAAGGTAATAATAATAATAAATATAAAAAATGAGATGCCCAATATTTGTTGAACCAAATCCAAGCATTTTGGAGATTCGGTAGTTTTTATATATGCGGCATAACTACTTAATTGTTTATTTATATTAAATTCGAATTTGTTGGTGACCAAGTTTAAGTATTTGAATTATTCCTAATTAATTTAATGTGTTGGATGAATATAAGATTTAATCTTAACCATTGGATTGAAAATTAATTATTAAATATTTATGTATAATTTTTTTAAAAAAAATAATGAGGATAAAATCGGATTTGACTTGGTCAAAGATATTTGATTTATTCCAAAATAGATTTATCCATTTGATTAGTCAAGATTTAATCTGGACCGTTGGATGTAAAATTAAATACATGTATATATATTAAATTCAAAAATTTGGGGAGAGATTTTTTCCAAGTGGTTGAGGCGATTTCTCAAAATCGGTTGAAGCTAAGCCCTATAAATAGGAGGCTCATTCTACACATTTTTAACACCTTTCCTCATAGAAAAATTTGTCCTCTCTCATTAGCTGGGTTCGAATTTCCTCTAATCTTTCCCTCCCCGGGTTCGGCTTAGTGAGAACTTTCTCTGATAGCTTCAAAAGAACCACCAATTATATTTTTTGTGTCGACGTTTTATTGACGAAGCCCATGTTTCGATACGACGAGTTCATAAGTACATCACGGAAGATCACGGGTTCTTTCTTGACAATGGCGGAGTCCTGCAGAATTTCCAAAGCGCATCCGGAATCGCCAGCAAGAGGTACGACCTTATGCATCGGGTCAATAAATGCAAACATTTATTACTTTATTTATCTCCGTGGTTGTTTATTATTTTTTGTTCTGATGATAAATTAAATTTGTATTATTTATCTAGGTGCTTTTTCGAATTACCCCGAGCTCGGTTCACGTTACTGAGTACTTTTTTTGCTTTAAAATAATTTTTAAATGTTATCCCCATGGACCGATGGACATATCTGTGATAATTCGTATAGGGATGTTAATAAAATTCCAACACCTTCACACACGAATCCAAGCCTTATCATTAAGAGATTTAATGAAATAACGGATCCTAGCCTTCACTGGGCATAGTTGTTTTCTTCGAGAAGGGGAGACCGGGTTTCAGATGAAGCTCCACTTGTTCACACTGTCAGTATCAAATAAGACCAAGATCACTCTTTCCTTAAATTCAAGAACAAAGAAGTAAACTGGCTTTGATATCAATTGAAATCGGGTACTAACGATGTTAATAACGTTGTTAGGACAAGTAAGACAACAATCAATATAATTGCCCAGATTACCAAATATGTGCATAAGTAAAAGACAGTTCGACACGCGATATTTGGTAACGCGGTTCGCGTAGCCCTTAATGGCTACCTACTGTACGGGGCACTGGCCCACATACTTAAGTTCACTGAAAAATATTCAAAAATGATATATGGTTATATATGATACTTAATTGAGTTTCACCAGAGAATAAACAACCCCCTCAGAGAAAAGTATATGCTTCTTCATCAGAACGATCTCTCGATTCTTCAATTTTCCAACAGCCAGGCGTCACTCCGCGAGCGAGCTTGCAAGATCCTCCGGTTATAATTCAAGTCGTGTGTTTTTCCGTTCAAAGTGCTCGATGTTCATCCACACCAAACGAAGGCCGAATACGCCGGTCTTCTTGGCAACATAATACAAGAAGGGCTTCAACGATCATCGAGATTGAAGGCATAATGTCAATCTCCAAGCATAGTTGTGCAGAGCGCGAATGCTTCCAATATGTCTTTATGAAACATTATATGGCATATCGTGGGAAATAAACGATGAAGATCATTGACTCTCAATTCATATCTTTCACATAAGAGAGGGGATCTTCAACACACGTGTCGATCCCTGCTGATGTCTTAACAAGTCGTTTGACTGCCAAAAAAAAAAAAACACAAAGAACTAAACAGTGTTCTCACAGTGCACCCTTTCAAATGTGTACATACTTTTATCATTAATATAATTCTATTTATTTATTAGTGACAAATATTAATAATCAAATCTAATAATCCACTATGGATAACATTCTTTGAAACAATGAGTCCTATAAAAAACCTATGCCAATTGATACTTTATTTTTTCAGAAACGACAATGCATATAAGAAGTGAATACTTCTAATTTTAAGGGTGTGTACTATAACATGTCCAACACTTCATATATTTGAGTCACACTAATGACTTTAACAATTAAGACGCTCCGACCTGCTTAATTAAATCACGGATCATTTTTTTAGTTCTTATATTGTATATACAAATTCTCTCTCACATTGACTTTTGTGCGATAGTAAATACAACTGCAAAATTGATGAATTGTGACTAACATTATTCATTAAAAAATATCAATTACGAATAGATTAAAATTATTGTGCATTCGACATGGTTGATCATAATTGTATTGATTATTTATACAAAACTAACACGTTTAATAATCTATAAAAGAAATTAATAAAAATATATACTTAATCTTAAGTAACCATAAAAAAAAACCTATGGTTATTATGTCTGGTTTCGGGCGATGTACTGCATTGTGCAATCTCGTTGCTGTATCAGGAAGAGCACTTCATCTGGGTATACGGTTATTTGCTCTAGCTGCACAAGCAAGAGGGTACAATACGTACAGCACGACTGTGGATATAGCAATGACACCAGCGAGGTGACTGTTGAGGCCGATCGCTGCACGGACTGCAAGGGAGAGCAGGTGGTCTCAGAAAGGAAAGATATGATAGTAAACATAGGGAGGGGGATAAGGAACGGACAGAACATCAAGTTCCCCAGGGATCCGACCAAGCGATGAGTTGTTCTATGATTTTGTAGACGCTTCTCATTTTGATTGGCTCTGAGCTCATTTTGTAGACGTTGTCGTAATTTGTTGTAGCCCGATGTGGTGAAAGGGGACGTTGTGATTATTGTTGCAGAAAAGGAGCACCCACAGGGCAAGTACCAAGATAGATACACACGTCATCTTACCTTAAAGGTCAAGATATGTATGTTTAGTTATTAGGGTTTGGACATGGAAATTGTTATTTATATATTAGCAATGTTATTGCTTTCTTTCTACTTGTTCCATGTGGGACTTTTCAAATGCAAACAAATGTGTATTATCAATTTTCATTTATTTCTATTTGCTCCATGTGGGACTTTTTCAATCAGCCAAATTATGTGTATTATCAAATTATGTAGTATCTTTTGATCTTGTTTTTATTTACATATGTTTGAGCATGACATGATTTTATTTACATTTGTTTGAGTATGATATGATTTTATTTTAGTATTTACATTCGTGAGAGTGAGACTATATTTTATTCACTTATGTTTGAGTATGACATGATTTTTTTATGGCATTTTTAAGTTGTATCTATCAACACTATAAATAAACTTAGTAAATATATTCTTAAAAATATTTTAGCGGTTTTCCATCGATAATCCTCGATAAGTTCGGTAGTGATAAGCTACAGTTTTAGTAATTTTCCGTCGATATATAATCCTCTAAATTAAACAAAGATTAAAAAAAAAAACAATAGCATATTATAAGTTTATAACGACATGAATGTATTTGACTAAGTTTGAGAGTTGGTTTCCAGACCCGGCCCAATAATTTTAGAGACATTGGGCTGAAAAAAACTAGGCTTGTTTAAATTACTACCACACTTTTTGTGAATAGGGTCGTCTCTGGGCTTTGCCATGTTAATTGGTTGTAATATTTTGATTTCTATAAATTATTCATACTCATTTTTAGGGCCATGAATACCTTACTGCACATAGTGGCTACATTTGTTATTACGGAGGAGTTTTTTTTTTTTTTTTATACCAATTTTGTCTAATATTGCGCAAGAAAATTTATTCATTTTTTTTTTCATATTATGGAGTAGTTTTCTTTTAATATTTTTTTATATCATTTGGAATTTGAATTTTTCACTTCAACAGCAGAAAGCCCAATGCTAAATCACTTTTACAGAAAGCTGAGAAATATATCAAAGTCTAGAAAAGAGACTGAAAATGTGATATTTAAAGATTTAGATTATAGTCTTACAAAATAGTCAATGGCTCAAATCAATCGAACATATGTATGCATGATTGAGAATGCATCACTAGAGTTTCAACAATACACGAATGGTTCCAAGCATGAGAAGGCAAGGAAAATCTTTATGTACTAAATAAAGGGATATTTGTTGCAAAAATATTTATATATTAAAAAAATATGACTTATATTTAAATTTATTTTTGTAGCAAAATTTTTGAATGATGTAAAAGAATTTAGCATAACTAATCAAGTTTTTTTCTTAACTCTCTGCTATAAAGTTTTACGTGGTAACATATGATTTTTTTTATAAAAAAAAATAATAATAATTGGTTTCTTTCATATTTTTGTCTCTGACCACATGTGAGCTAATACTAAATTCTCGTGTAGTAGCCAAAACATTTTCTAAGACACATAGGTCAATCTAATCGCCACATGATCAAAACAAGCAATAACGTTGTCAAAGATTTTTTGACTACCGAAAACATGGTCAAATAATATGTAGCCACATAAAACTTCACGATAGAAAGTTAATAATAATAATAAAAAAAAAAACTTAATTAATTATGCCACACTTTTTACATCACGAGGAAATTTTTTCGCCAAAAAAATAAAATTATAAATCATATACATATCTCATATATTAATATCTAAAAAATAAATAAATAGGCTTAATCCCCAAAATTCATATCTAACGGAAACAAAGTCAAACTACACGACACAAACAAAACTCCAATTATAACAAGCATGCCTCATGATAGTTCCATTTAATTTTTTCAATGAATTTTAATAATTAAAATCAATTTTCCACGACCATCTTTGTCTCTTTCTGCTTTGAAACATCATCTTCTTCGTCACCATTAAAAGTCGATATTTATCTATGTAGATCTTTAATGATGATCTATTGAACATAGCTTTTCGAGTTAAGTAATATTATTTTAATACATACTTATGTATATAGTGTAGAATACGGATTATTGAGATATAGAAGTGGCTTCTTGATACTTAAGAACTAAACTACCTAAGAATTTGGATCTGAATTTCAATAAAATTATTTTAGAAAAAACGTTCGTCATTTTGCGTATAATGGTATTTATCTAACGGAAATGACATAGGTTCCCTTAAATTCAAGCATTGTGCCGGTACCCGGTAGTCGGCATAGGCCACAAACGGTTAGGCCATGCTAGCCCAGCCCGCGGAGCGGGAAGGGGTTTTGAAGAGCCATCGGAATCTAACCCAGTCTGCAAGCTTTGTTCGATAAATTCATACATTCGATCAAATAAAATATTTTTTAGGTCCCAATTATACCTAATATATTACTCATAAATTAATTATCTCTATAAAATAATAATTTCACTCATTCTAATAATATTAATTTCTTAGCAACATATGATTTCATTGAACGAGCCTCCCGGACGGACTAAGTATGTGCATCATAAGACTATGAAAACATAACCCATACTGATCTCGGGCCCACAAAGAAGTGGGGCGAGCCCAACCGTGCTTTTTCGCGGAGCAGGTTAGGTGGGTCTAGGCCGGTCCAGCCCTCTAGAAACCTCCACCTTTTACGCTTTGGCTACTTTCACTCCAAAATTTCTTAATTAACATTAAAATCTCTAAGACGTCGGATCTAAATTAAACAAAGATTAAAAAAAAAAAAAAAAAAACACTTGTCATATAGCATATTATAACGACATGAATGTATTTGACTTAGTTTGAGAGTTGGTTGTGAGATCACACACCTTGGACGATCTGGTGAAAGACACTATATATGAAGCTCACATTGTCATACATTTAAAGTGTCTCATCTCTCTCTCTCTCTCATGAAAAAGTAGGCAAAGAACTCGCAAATCATAAGGTAATTAATTTCGTAAGAGCTCTAAAACCTTGGTTTGACTATTGTATCGTTGACTCTACATGCCACTCTCTATATGACACATCTTTGAGAATTATCATCTTTCTTTCTTTTTTATTTATTTTTGTAATAATCAAGAATTGCTCCAAAGATCATCAATTTTCCGCTTATTATTGTAAAGAAATATGTCCATTTTGATCTGACCAAGTTTCAGATGGAATCCCAAACCGCTTCGCACGGCACGGTCATCGAGATCCGTCGCGATGGAGTAGGCCCGAGCGGGGTATCCGGGTTCGCAAAGACGTGCGGAGAAGCGGCGTGCGGGCTCGCCGGGGACGCGAAGGAGCGGTCTTCGTCGGCGCGCAAGCTCTCCTTGGCCGCGGCTCTCTGCCTCGTCTTCATGGGCGTGGAGATCTACGGTGGGATCCGAGCCAACAGCCTGGCGATCCTGACCGACGCCGCGCACCTGCTCTCCGACGTGGCTGCGTTCGCGATCTCGCTGTTCTCGCTGTGGGCCTCCAGCTGGGAAGCCAATCCCCGGCAGTCGTACGGCTTCTTCCGGGTGGAGATCCTAGGAGCGCTCATCTCCATCCAGCTCATCTGGGTGCTCGCCGGGATCCTCGTCTACGAGGCCATCGTCAGGCTCGTCCACGAGTCCGCCGAGGTCGACGGCTTCCTCATGTTCCTCATCGCCACTTTCGGCCTCGCAGTCAATGTTCTCATGGCCTTCTTGCTCGGCCATGACCACGGCCACGGCCACAGCCACGGAGGACACGACCACCACACGTAAATATGTTTTCCTTCAACTCAAAATATTATGTCAAATACGCACAATGAGCAAACTTTTGACTCTTTTTTTTTTTTTTTTTATATATATAACAACAACAAAAAAAAAGGTTATTTACTAAAATAATGAGAAAGTTAGTGAGCAGAGCACAAAGTACTTCGAAAATATTTTTTAATTTTGTGACACGAATCTGTTTCATTATTTTTCCGAAACTCTTACCTCGATATAAACTTTAATTTAAGGTTTCTATAACGAAAGCGGAGGGACCGAAATTCCGACATGTCTAATAAATTTTTTGTCAATTGTGTCTGATTATTTTTATTATTCTAAATTATTATAAAGTTATCAAATTAATGAAAATCTTTGCATTTTCTTTTCAAAATTAGATTCCGCACCTAAGCGTTTTTATGTATATATGCCTAAAAAAATAAGCATATTTTTATAAATTCAAATACTCAACCAACTCAACTCAATTATGTATATATGCATATATTTTTATAAATTCAAATACTCAACCAACTCAAACTCCAATTATTTCCAAGTAATTTTTTATTTTATTTTTTTTATACGCATTCATTGCTTTTTCGATTTTTTGCTATGAGCGTTTATTTATCCCAGCCATGGAGTCAGAGATCACGGACACGACAAACACGATCACGGCGAGCATGACCACCATGGTCACGATGAGCCGCTCTTGGAAAAACACATCGGTGAGAGGAGGCGGAACATCAACGTGCAAGGCGCGTACCTGCACGTGCTGGGGGACTCGATCCAGAGCGTGGGGGTGATGATCGGCGGAGCGATTATCTGGTGGAAGCCGCAGTGGAAGATCGTGGACCTCATCTGCACGCTCGTGTTCTCCGTCGTCGTTCTGGGGACGACGGTGAGGATGCTGAGGAACATCCTGGAGGTGCTGATGGAGAGCACGCCGCGCGAGGTGGACGCCACAGAGCTCGAGCGCGGGCTGCTCGCCATGGACGAGGTCGTGGCGGTGCACGAGCTGCACATCTGGGCCATCACCGTCGGGAAGGTCTTGCTTGCGTGCCACGTCAAGATTGGAGCGGAGGCGAACGCGGATTCGATTCTCGAGAGAGTGGTGGACTACATTAGAAGGGAGTACAACATCAGCCATGTTACCATACAAATAGAGCGCTGATTAGGGTTTCTTGTTTGTAAGTGTGTTCAGACATGTTGATAGGTTGCTTGAGGCACAAGGCACCCGAGGTTTTTTTTTTTTTTTTTTTTACTTCTTTCAATTATTATGACCGTTACTACTGTTGTTACATATCTTGTATTTTGTTTTTGAGTATTGGCGGTACAAGTACCAATTTGTAAGTGTAATGGCGTATTTTAGTTCTTGTTCATTAGCAGCTAGAGTAGCTATATTTTAACAATAGTAACAAAGCTAACTTCCGTCCACCTCCGCCCACGGCCCACGTGTCATTCGTAATGTGTATTAATCGATTTTCGTAATTTTATATACACCAAGATCCGCCACATTTTTCAATCATCTTTGAAGATAAAATTCAAACCCGTGTTAATCGTGTTCACCTATTTTAGCCATTTAAAACTATCGTTGTAAGACAAAATTATTTTAGACTAATTTAATTTGATTAATATAATTAAATAATATTAGGTTTTAAAATTTATTAGCTGCATAATACTCTTAACTAATGAACAACAAAATTCATAAATCTTAAATCATAAATTTGACCCAGAATTAGTAACATATTTAAAATATATATTGTATTCTTTAATTATGTCTAATGGGTTGTGCTCACTAATGATTTAATCGTGTTAAATATTTTCATGTCGATTGCACGTATATTCATTAAAAGTCGACCGATCGGTTTCAATTACATCTTGTCGTAACCATTTTATATCCACAAAGAATATGCTAACACGATAACCATATATGTTGACTTTCCACACTTTTACTCTCTTAAACCTAGCGATTCTCCCAAACACCACCATGGCACTCGATAACTCAGAATCGGACCTCGTTGACCAAATCGAACAAAATGAAATCCCATTTAGGTAAAAACTAAGAAATTTAGTTATCCAATCGGATATGGTATTTCGGGATCGGCCCTCGTTCTTAATTATATATATGTTACCAGAATAACTGTATACAACAATTTTCCTTAGAATTTTATTAAAGACCGGTTGTCCCAAAGATTGAGGGGCCGTGTCTCAAGACAGGACGTGGGACATTTCCCAATACTGGTTTTGATTACAAAAATTAATTCTGATTTTTTAATTTTTTTGTGAAAATATAGCGGTTTAGGAGGCCGATTCGAGTAATTTTCCACCAGAACTAGGGCGATTTTAGCCGGTACTAGGCCGGTGTTAGATTCATTCGCTATATTAAAATGTATTTCTTCCAACATATCGTAGTAGCAACACGGTTATAATAATATTGACAACCACATGTAAGTGTTTTTTACAGACATAATCTACTTGTAATCTTGAATTGGCTGTCAGCTTCAGTCTCTAATTAAGTATATACATGCCTACCACAAACACCAATCTTTGCGGAACCGAGTCCGTATTCGTGTTTCTCCGGGAGAATCAACTGCACAACAAGCAAGACTTTGCAATTTACGTAAATATGATGAAGCAGAGTGGCATGAATTCAGAGCCGGCGTTAGCCGTCCAATTTACAGTGAAACAAATTGAAAACGTAACATTTTTGAACGGTGAAAGTTTTGGCCTTGAAGCGTGGCTTCGACTCAGCCCAGCCCGATTTAGGCTTTATTTGAAGTTTAAACTATATTTTTATCAATCTATTACATATCAATAACTAATTCTTAAAACTAATTTCAGAAACCGAACAGCCCAGTTTTTGGCCCGGTACCTAGTCCTCAATTTTCACCCATCCATTTCTAATCATCAACTCTAACAACCAGCTTCCATCTCCACGACAAATAATTTCAATGAATATCAATATTTGGAAATTTTGGCTCACCTTATTAAGTATTTTGAGCCTGGTCTTCCTCGATAAACCCTAGAGCTTTGTCCAGCGAGATGACGTTCACATTACTGACCCTGTTTTTATGTGTGACCCCATAAATCCGGTCAGCTACTTTCACAAGCTCCGGTCGGAAGGTTGTGGTTATGAATTGTGTGTTCGCCATGTCAGCAAGGCGCCGAATCATATCTGTAACCAAATATTGAGGAACTCGTATACATAAGATATTCCAAAAACATGGATAATAGATGCAGAAAAAAAAAATCAGATATTGGTTGACACTCTTTTATTAGCATTTCTGTCCCTATGTAGCCCCTGAGTTTGAACGTGGGACATATTTGGCCCTCTAAAGGCACCACATAACTAAAGTGCTATAATTTATGTACTCATTTGGAAGACTAAATACAAGAAAACAGTATTAATTTATAGCAATAAAGATATAACATAAGGCAAAAAAGTATTGAGAAAGAGGGTTACTTCCGACGGCTGTTCTGTATTGAGGGTCGAGAGCAGCGTCTATTTCATCGAAAAGATAGAACGGAGCAGGATCACATCTCTGGATTGCAAAGATGAGCGTAAGTGCAACAACGGTTTTCTGACCGCCAGATAATTGCTTCATAGATTGAGTCTCTCCTTGCCCAGTGAAAGACACCTGTCAAAAACAATTATAAAGCATAATGCATTAGATACCACACGAAAATTAAAATTATATGTATATTTTGGAGAGAATACATGCCTTCACTTTGACGCCCATGTACTTCTCAACCCGACCCTCCGAACCTGCTTCGCGAGGTTCATCGTCATCGTCTTCATCATCATCATGGTCAGCATCCTGTGACTATAATATGCCCATAGTCATTTAGTAGTATGTCAATATTCCGAAGAAAAAGATATCAAGGAGATACACAAACGTTTAGTCCTGAGTTAAGGATCTTGCCACAGGTTGAGAACCGGTTATAAAAATTTCTCAGGTGTCTACCCTAAACTAATTTACTGATTAATTTATAGTCCATGATTAAATGACAAGAGATAAATAAGGACATCGCATAATTAAACATAAATAGTAAAATCGAGTCTGCGAGATACTGACAGACCTTTTTCTTCATCATAACTAGGTGACCGTGCCCACCTTGCACAAGTTCTGAAAAGACTTCTCGAAAATGCCTTGCGACGCCCTTAAAGGTACGTTCAATGGACTCATCCTTCCTCTGATCTAAAGCTGATATGAGTTCCTTAATTTTCTGAAGAATATAAAAATCAACCTTCAAGATCGAGACCAAAAAAAAGTAACAATTAAAAGAGAAAACACCGACGTGGTAGTACCTCATCACCCGCGTCCAGTTCAGCTTGTCGTTTCTGGAGTTCTTCTCGTTGCTCGGTGAAGTTTACATACTGATCCAATGCTTTCTTGTTGACGTGGCTAAACTGCTGGAGCTGCTCATTGCACCTATGGAGCATTTTGTTCAGTTCCTTGATGCTTCTTCTCTTATGCCTGTAATTTCCAACATAGAAGAGTTAAGACTCGTGTACAAGCAGAAGAACTGCATGTTTATAGCAGGGGCGATAAATTTGATGGGGCTGGGTATGCAAGTTTTCTTAAAATATACATACAAATATGTATATATTAATATATATATGGTTTCCCTTGCAATTTTTCTATATATATCCAAAATTTCCATTTCCAACTTCTTTCTTTTTCTTTTATTTTTTTTTATATCAAGCAAAGTTACATTTTAAAAATTTGTGCGTGTTGAAAAAGTATCAGATTACTGTGTTATATACACAAACATTTATATGATTAAACAATTGATTGGTTCTGAGGAAATACGCGTCGAAGGCATCTGAAGACAATGGACCCAATTCTCTGATTTTTCTCGAGTTCTCTTCTTGTTTGGCGAGAAACACATTTCTTTTACTTAACAGTGCTTCCAATTCTTTGGCTTCTTCCTGAAGCGTCCTCTCGTATTTTTCCTCCGTAGTCTGCGTTTGTAAGCAATTACAAATGTCAACAGAAAAATAAAAAAGGTAACTTTCAAACACTCCAACCAAAGAAGGGAACCACCTTTAACTCGGCTTTTTCATCTTTGATCTTCTTGTTCTGCTTTGTTTTCTCATTTATACTCCCGGACACTCCTGAGAATCAAAAGGTTAGGGAAAATGCCGAAAGATTATTGAATAGAGTTTGAAAAATAATAAATAAAATGGCCCCTCACTCTGAAGTTCCTTTGTCGCATCCTCGACCAATAGCTTAGCATCCTGAAGTTCTTGTCTCTTCATTTTAACCTCATCGACTGAATTGTCAGTATCAGCAGAAGATGTTATGGCCTCCAGCTCTTGCCTCCGTCTCTTAAGGTTGGTTGTTAAGTTAGTCTCGAGCTCCGCCTTTCTCGTTTCCGTCTATCATTGGCAAATATATATACATAAATATAGCAGACTTTTGTATTTATGTTTCATTTGTTATTGTTATTTCCGCAATGCTATCTATTGAATTAGGTTAAGATCATAATTTTGTGAATTAGCCTAAGCCTCTAAGTAGGTTGTAATCAATTAGTCATTATAAAGAAGAAATATCACTTTCTTTTCTGTCTAAATTCACAGTAAGCAACATATCAAATGAAATCTCAAAAAGGCCCAAAAGAATCCAACATACGAACCTCAATGCGATCATTCTTGCATTTGATTAGTTTCTCTTTCAAGTCTGCTATTTCAGGGTTCAATCTCGATAGAAGAGCCTTTTCCTCCGGGGTTAAGTGATCGATGAGATCAGTTCCCATTTCGTCCTCTTTGATGCCCACGCTGGCCCTAAGCTGGTCAATCTGAGTCTGAACATCTGCAAGTGATTTCTCCTACAAAAAGTACACGAAGAATAATTCTTTAACATACTCTATTCATTTTTGTAATTCTATCATGTTATTAGATTTTCTGTGATTTCTACGATGTTAAAATTGTCATTCGGCTGTAACCTATTATATACCATCATGGGATAAGAAAAAATATTTTCATAGTAAAGAATAAATATAAATAATAATGCTTGTTGTACGTGGGGAAGCCCGTCCCGTCACCAGGACCGATTAGATCCCACAAACCCATTAACGGTCTTCTTAATGGGCAACACTTACAAACTTGATTGAGGCAGGCCCTGAATACCTTGTTTTGAAGAGCTTTTTTTATCAAGCGCTCCTGCTTATTAGCATTTGCGATGTCCTGCTTTAGCTGTTCCAGTTCTGACTTGTCGTGAGTCTGCTTTGCATCAGTTTTCTGCTGCTCGGTAACAAGTTCTGTAATTTTCTTGTCTATCTGTGGGACTAATTCAGCAAAACAAAACCACAAAGACTGCGTGCAGAAGCTTAAAGAGCCACCGAAAAGGAAATGACAATACTATAACCCTATATTTCTTTTACTGTAAAATACACACATTGCACCCACAAATTCTACCAAGTATTGGCTGCTAACTTTTTAATTGGAATAAAGATAGACTATGTCTATGGAAACACCTGAAGCCTGTTGCAAAGGTAATACGAGTTCATCAACTCAAAAAAGAAAGAAAAAAAAACATTTGGAACATACCCCTTATCTAAATCCTCTTTCATATAGAGGAGCTATTTATGGAATTCTTGTGAGAGGAATTCACTAGGGACAAAGAAAGGTACTAATACAGCCCTGGATTTCAATCGCATAACGGAACCCGAGATGATGAACACATAAACACAACAAGAATTTCTGAACATTCAACCAAAAACTCAGCCGATCCTATGTCTGAGTTGAGATGATTTTCTAATTCATATTACTTAATTAACTAATAAAAATAATTAAAAAACTAAACTAAAATAGCCTAAATGATAGAATGCCTAAGCCTAGGCGAGTGGCTCTTGGCCAGCTCCTCCTTGGGCACAGGCCCGTTCACGTGGTCCAGATCATGGATCATTGATTAAGTCTTACCACAATACAGATATATGATATCAGGCATGAGCTTGTCTTTCTAGCTTAAATTACACAAGCTCGGGAAAAAATTGGAGTATGCGACGAATATGTCGACTGATATTTTATACTCGGTGCTCGTAATGACCCTAGTAAAAGAAAATAAAAAATATATTCCCCATCCCGACTTAAATTAAAAACCCGATTAGTCCAACCACACAAAATTTTGCATTTCAAATATGTGCAGAAAGGATATCTTCAAGCTCCTTTCTAATAGTTTCTAGTTCTTTTTCCTTTGCTTCTATGGATTTTTTATTCTGCATGATCATCATCATAAACTTTAATCTTGACCGTCTATGATCATAAAATCCACCGGTCATCCCACCCTTCTTGCTAACTTGGTCACCTATCGAAGATTCAAAATAGCTCGTTCAGGACTCAAATAAAGACCAACCTGTTAAGGCCCAGAATCGTTCTCGAAATGGGCTCCGCCAATCGTCACCAAACTCAATCTCCTCTCCTTTGAGAGAGATTAAGTTAATGCGAATGATTAATGACTACCTTTTTGGCTAGCTTAAGGTTCTTAAATAGACTAAGTGATTACACCCTAATGAGCCAGACCGAGCCGGACCAGCTAAAAAATTAACTTAATTAAATAACTTTAAGAGAAATTATAATGAATAGCCACACTCATATGTTTACATTGCATTTTAGCAAACTTAAGGTTTTTATTTGCAAAATAGTCAAACATTGGCTATTTTGTCAATAGTTAATATGGTTTTAATGGTTAATATAACTATTTTTATAATGGTTAATATGGTTAATTGACTATTTTACAAATATTAACCAAACATTGGCTATTCTATCAATTTTAAACTATCAAGTTGGCTATTTAGCTTACGCTCCCTAACTTTAATGACATAATTTTAATAAGCTAAATGACAAACCCTAAATAACTTAGTAAAATAACACTGCTTATTTCTAAACGTTGGGTATGTAACACAACCAGCAATACAAGAAATAATCAAAGAGTTTATGCACCTTCCAACGTTATACAGTCTAGGCTGTTGTCACGAGCAACCCGTGTCGCTACATCCAGATCACGACAGATTACCGTTCTTGCAAATACCTATGTGAAAAAAGATTAGGAATTATGAGGCATTCATAAACATCCTGAAGCGCTTATTCAGATGATAGAGATATACACATAAACCAATACCTTTGTAGCCTTTACAGACCTGGAAATTTCTATTATAGTATCACATAAAAAGCAAATTCTGATCTTTCTTTCTTAATAAACTCCATTTAAGAAGAATATTACCCATTTGACAAGGTAATAAATAGATTTTCTTAGATAAAATCTGGGTCCTAAAACGAAAAACACAAGACAAACCTCAATATATAAAAAATAATAAATAAAAACTTTTTTCCAGTACCATAGAGTAGAACTTAACTCTCTGCACGTACAGTATACAGATAGGTTACCGGTTCTCTACCTGGTTTTACCGGTTTTTACCAAAATAAGTATTGGTTATCAGAAAACTGGCTTTATTGGTTTTTTACCTGTCCCGCAGACCGGAAAAAGTGATATCACGGAATCAGGACAGAATTTAATTTTCAAAAATCCAGATACGTACCAGAACAAAAAGATCCCAAACCACCAGTTACCAGTCTCGGTTTCACCCCTAACAGGGACAAGTACATATAGGAAAAACTGTTCTGCTGGTAATTTTAAGAACAAATAGATTTAGTGCTGATCAGCTGATAACTAACCTGTGCAAATGCAGCATTAAAATCTGGCATAAACTTCAACTTCTTCAGCAACGGAATAACATCAGAGCTCTGTGGATAATTAACACGTGGAGCTGTAACCCTATTGAGCGGGATGAAAGTGACCCGCCCACCTTTCAATGAATTGAGGTGCTTAATTATTTGGGTTGATGTGTCATCATTGTCAACCACCACGTGAAATAAACTATTCAAAAGAGGAGAAGTGTCATAAATGGAAGTACAATCTATTCAATGTAGTGCAACCATTTAATATATTGAAATGTGTAATAAGTAGAGGGGAAAATTCTCTTTTATTTTGGCTAAATTGGCACACTTAGGCAGATTTCAACAAAATCACAGTTAAGGGGAAACCTTGCGCACCTATTTCCTGCAGTAACTTCAACAGCAGTAAAAAACTTCTCGTCACAATCAACTAGCTGTATGATTGGACCATGTACCCCACGAATACCATATTCCCCGCAGATCTTCCGAACAGAATTTAGCCCTCTTCTGACATCCTGAAATTGTTAGAAAAGTATAAACCATAAGAAAAACTATCAAGAATTGATATAACATAACTAACAATAACTCAGAAAACGTACGGACATATCAAAGAAAGTATTTCCTTCTTCTCATTATTTTCATCTATAAATTTTGCTACATACGTACATATTCCCTACTGATATCCTCTTCAATTTCTGCATAACTTAGACAAAAGAATATAATTATCCCCAACTGCCATTACTTATGTTTTAAACATTATATATGCAAGTAAACGTACAACGCAGCTGACGTAAATTGAAACCAAGAGCTACTAGTGTTTACTGTGGCTAGCATAGCATATTTGGAAAACATTATATTATAAGGCAGCAGCAAAAAAAAGTACAACAAATCCTTACACCCGGTGTTGCATGCTCTAGACTTTTTTCCGCTTTTTCAAGATCTGTTCTCAGCTTGTCAATTTCAGAAGTAAGTTCAGTTTCTTTTGCCCATAAGGACCTAGAAAACAAAGAAAAAAAAATCATTCAATTAATCACTAACTGAATACACCATTGAAGACCTTATATATTCATTGAAAAGACTCGTACTTCCGCTCATCTTGCAACTTGTCTCTCTGTGACCTCTGCTTACTGAAACCTTCACGAGACTGAGAAATAAGGAATTTGATATCTGCAATTTTAGTTTCGTGGCTCTTTATGTAATTGTCTTGCTCTTCCAAATCAGAGTTAAGACGATGAATTTCATCCTGAAGTTTTTTCTCCTGGAGATGTCCAAGAACAGTGAGATTAAACAAGTTATATATCTACAGAAAATCTTCATTTAGGAAAAATGAGAAAATAGAGCACAGGAAATACACTAATACCAGACACTTATTTCTTGATTCAAAATTTAGAAGAAAAAATATGATTATCATGATTATTGTTTACATGAAGTAGGAGAGATGTGAAATTACTCTTTAGCTTAGGTTTTAAGTAGTAAGGATTACTATTATAGGTCAATTTCAACATATAATTACAGTTTAAATAACCGAATACATCATATAATGTTTACTAAATGAGAAATCTTACTTGACCCAGATTTGAAGCAAGAGCAATATTAAGATCCTTGATTTCCTTCCGAAGCCATTTGTCACGGTCAGCTTTACTTGAGAATTGGGTGGCACGACCTTGCTTTTGATAAAGAATGCTAAGTTGCTTCTCGCGCTCCATTATTCTGCATGACATTTGAATTAAGTAGAAGAGCAACAAATTTTCAATAATTAGAAAAACTGCATACTTGGCAAAAGTTGTTACACCAAGACAGTACAATGCAAAAGAAAAAGCTCAAAAACATCCAACGGGACTTGCAACTATTACGCCAAAGTAGATACAAAGAAACTATTTCATATATAGGACCCTGGTGTTCGAAAAATGGAAAGAGAGAAAAGACGGAGGTATAATATACAGTTCAACGAAAATAGAAAAAAAAAAAAAAAAAGTGTATCCAAGAAAAACAAAATTTACAAGGTACCCAGCAGCATTGAAATTTTTGTTTAATTTTAAACACTTGAAAAGAAAGGAAAGATATGAATCTGGACCAGTGGCAATCAGAATGAACAAAGATATCACAATGTTAAATTTTCACAGATATCTGTCGCTCACCTCTATCTCACAATTTTTCTTATAAGAAAAACTACAATTATTGATTACATCACGCACGTACCCTTTGGCAATGTCCTTTTCCTCTACGACTTGACTTTCATACAGAGGTTTAATCTCGTCAAGCTCGTTCGTCGAATCTTGAATTTCCCTCACCAGTTCGTGAAGTTGCCTCTCTGCATCTACCTAATTGGTCATAGAGAACATCAGCAATGGATTCTCATTACCAAAATCTACTTATTAAATTAGAGGGAAAGAAGACAGGAACGCGTCAGATAAAAACATTTGTTAATTATGAAGGTATATACTTTGGCTCGAAGACCTCCAGACATCTTCTCCTCCATATCTTTGACACCAAGCTCAAGCTCCGTGTGCTTTTTTATTGCTTCGGTTCTCCGTCTTTCAGCAGCTTCTTTCTCTTTGGTCAAAACTTGAATTTCTTTGGCTAGATCTTTAGTTATCTTGTCCAATTCTTTGGATTTTTCATGGGCATCAAGCACGCTATTGTACATCCTTGTTGAATTTTCAGAAACACGGTTCCGACTCTCTTCTACCTGAATAAAATTATTTTCAACAGCTTTAGAACTTATTTCCTTAGTTGTTGTATCGTACAAAGCATGTCAGCATCGTTAAGCTATTAAATGTTTATTGTCAAACCATGCTTTTCATTTCCATGCTTAAATACAATATAGGAATAATCAAGTAGGCAGCCAAACACCGCCATTAAGACTCGTAAAATCACCATTTAATAAGAGAAAAATAAAGATACTTCTAGTTTTGAGTAATTGGCAGCAATCCCACCTCAACTATACTGATTGCAGCACCTTTTCCACCTTAACTTTTTTTTTTTTTTTTTTTTTGTAGCCTATAAGCCCCTTATATTTTGTTTGGTGCAGATTGTCCTTTAAATTGTTATAAAATTGATTAAAAAAATTGTTACTTAATGTAACTATTAAGTACAAAATCATTATCAATCATATTATTTATGCAAGTAAGAAGATAAAGTTACACTTTTGTGCATTAACGAGGTCACAAACATATGTTGTCTATCAATATTATAATAGAGGATTATTTTACCCCAAAATAAAAGTTCAGGGGGGAAAGTACACCAATGAGCAAAGTTTAGATGACATTAATGCCAATTACTCTCTTGTTTTTCCAAATGGTAACTAACAGCGAACCAAGAATATATAAGGACGTTAACTAACCTCAGCCAACTTTTGTCGGGCATCATTAAGCTCTTTGTCGTAAATCGTAAATTCCAGGGATTTACGTTGCTTATCTAGTTGTTGATATTTTCTTAGATCCTCCTTCTCCTCATCCAATTCTCGTAATCTCTCATCCAAGTACTGGACAACTTGAATTATCTGCTTTCTTTTATTGCCTGATTAACAGTCGGGAAAAGGGTGAAATATCACCACATTAAACATTACGGAATGCTTACATATACAAGGATACAATTTTGTGAAAGGGTGTAAAATATCTATTGAAAAGAGGGCATAATTGACCAAAAAGTAAGGAAAAAAAAATCAATCAAATTAGCATTGACTTGCCAGTTTCCTGCATGATTTTTAAGCTTTCACGACGTCTTTCCTCATAAACTCGTGTACCACCAATTTCTTTAAGTAAATCCAGCCTCTCAGAATCTTTCATTAGAGTTAATGATGCTATCTGTTGAAAAACAATAGATACATAGTATCCATTGATAAGTAGAGTGTTCAACAATCAACATAATAGGAATCAAGTTCAAACAAGTATAATAGTGATACCTTTCCTTGCTGCACAACATAGTAAGGATTGGATCGAGAGAACCCGGCGCTTTCCAATAAGTTCATAACTTCAGTTTTCCTTTAAAAAAAAAAAAAATCTCAGTGTTAAAATTAATGCCAAAAACTTTTGAATTACACCAGGATATTAAGATCAATAACTCACGTAATGTGCTTTCCATCCAGAAAATAATCATCTTTCTTTGCAGTAATTGTTCTACGCAAACACACTTCTTCCTTATCCACCTGAAACATGAAAATATATGTTGAGGATGAGCAGGAGACTAACCAACACAAGTTGTTTGAAAATGAATTGTAGAAATTCATTCATGAATAAATATAAAAATATTGTAAATCACATAATAGAGCTGAGGAATGATTGATTTTAGAATAGCTGATAAAGCTAAAAAAAAATATAATGAAAATATGAACTGACATTTTGTGGTATATAATTAGATAAGCTTTCTCCACAAGTCAATCGATAATTTGGATCTGTTCTCTGAATAGTCCATTTCAAGTGAACCTTTGCATAGAAAATTGCAATTCATTTGGTGTAATCTTAAGAGATCGTGAAACTATAAAGCCCCAAATGAATCTTCTCATTACTACGCTACATATTCATGTTAAATTGTTCTGGGAACACAAAGAGATATATGATACATATTGTGATGAAACAAGCATGAAAAGAAAAGAACGATCTGTGGACAGGTATCAATATACAGAAACACAGAACAAAATCATAACAAATACAGAAGCTTTTTAGATCAGTATATTACCGGGATACGATTATCAGAATTATCAAACACAATCTCAACAAATGCGGAAGAAACTTGATACCCTGCACCTTCCTGCCAAATTAGAGCATGAGATGTCATTGTAAACATAAATTGCTAGCAAACGCAGTCCAAAATCAGCAAAGTAAAATTGAAACATACATGAAGCAGTGCATGCCTATCTTCACTCCGTAAGTTCTGAAAGAGGTCACTTAGTACAAAACGGATTGCTACAAGAAAATAAAAATTATAACCGTGAGACCGTGCTGGTCAACAAATTTGTTTATTTATTTGAGAATCATAACATAGAAGTTAAAGGAAACATACCATAGAAAAAGTTTGTCTTTCCAGATCCATTAGCACCAACTGTCAAACAAGCAGTTCATTTTTTAAAAAATACCAGTCAACTATGCATTGCACATGATACGTTGTGAAGCAAACAGGAAAAACAATAATTGTCATAAATAAGTCGAGTGATTTGACGAGTGATTATTCTGTAAGTCGAGTCAAAGAAAAAAGATTGATTGAAACTTAAAGAAAAAAAAAGGTTTAAATATTTAAAACAATAGTGAGTTTTTACAAAAAATCACAGTTTGAGGATAGTTAGGGTTTGTCCCCTTGGTTTGTTTCTTTAGGTTGAGATGAATGTTTCTAGAACAATCTATTTAAATAGCAGATTTTTCTCTTTAAGGGTTTCATACTATCAACTCATCAACTAATCAAACTTAGATTGCTTTTTCATCTAAATTTTAAAATATTTGGTTTCTGTAACCATCAAGTTAGTAACAGATATTTCTCTTTCAGGAATTAAAAAATCCACACTACTATTCAGTAACAAACGCTGAACTAACTATTCAAAAGCCAAATTCTCCAAAGTTGAGGCGAGAATTAAAGGGGCACGTAAAATGAAACGCCTAAATAAATTACGACGAAAGAAGATCCAGAGACTTATCTTCCACCAGTTACAACTAGTATAAGTGATTTTTGACGGTCCTAACGTAAGATATACCAAAAACAATGAAACCTATTAAGTATTTAACAAAATTATTCTGATGTGATTCGAGACGTAACAATCCCGTCAAACAATTGCCAGTGAAATTTAATATAAAAGATTGGAATATTAACGAGCAGTATAGCATTACCAACACAGTTGACTTTCGGGCTAAAAGGCTCCGTAGAGACTTCTTCCCTGTAGCTCTTGAATCCTTCTATCCGAATCTAAAAGCAAACAAAAAGTATATAAGGAAAGAATTGTCGAAATTGAAGAGAGAGTAAAAAAAAACGTGGATTTCAACCATGATATATACCTGCTTTATGTACATTTTGCAATTCCCTAAGTAGCAAACTTCTGCAAGAACACATTACTCAAAATTATACAAAGAGAGCAACAAACACATAACGATACTTCAAATTTAGAGTTTTCAAAAAACCTTGGCAATCATTTTCACACAATTAGCCAAAATCAACCCTAACTCGAGCACGAAAAAAAGGAAATTCAACGGTCCAAACTCAGCACTTAGTGTTCCATTAGGGTTTCGTATCAAATCACACAAAAAGGCATCAATCCACGAAAGAGTGAGCTACAGAAGCTTAATTAAACCAAATTTACAACCCCGAACTCTGCCATTTCAGAGCGAGAAAGGATCGTCGAGTTCCGATTTCTGACAGCAAACGCAGATAACAACACTTCCAGTTTAGAGTTCTCACTCTCAGAGTGTACAACAAGGTTCGTACAGAAAAAAAAAAAAAAAAAAAAAACCTTTGCGATCAATCTCACACAGTTAGCCAAAATCAACCCTAACTCGAGCACGAAAAAGGAAATTCAACGGTCCAAAAATCAGTAGCTCGAATCCAGTTAGGGTTTCGTTTTCAAATCAGGAAGGAGCGAGCTACAGAAGCTGAATTACACCAAAATCACGACCCCGAACTCCGCCATTTCAGACCGAGGGAGAATTTTCGAGCTCCGACAGCGAAGCAGAGAAAGCGAAAGCGAGTCCTTACCGTTGAAGAAGACGCGAAGCTCCTCGGCCTGAGCTCCGTGAAGAGTGAAGATCTCGAAGGAGAGAATTAATGGCGGCAAAAAGGGGGATTTTAGTCTCGCTTTTGGTGAAGACTTGATACCAGTGACGTCTCAGAACAGACACGGAGTGGAGTCCTTATTCGTTGTCATTCCCTGCTTTGGTGTGCACAGCCGTTACTGTGAAACCGCGTTAATCACGACCGTTGGATTTGATCCGACGGCTGTTCGATTCGCTGGAGCGCGGGAATGTCTTTCTTTTTCGATATTTCGCGCTAAAACCAACATTAATATAATTTTCCTTTTTTTCTCTTTTTGGGATATTACTATTATCAGGGGCGGATTTATGAAGGCCCGAGCGGGGACAGCCGCCCCCACTTGATTCAAACATGTTATTTTTAATAAAATTAATAATACAGTTTTATTAATATATACATAAAATGTATCAAAATAGGCAAAAGTGTTACTGTGGTGCAGTAGAAATTAAAGTTCAATTTTAACTCTCTCCTCTTTAGAGACTAAGGTTCAATTCCCATCAATCTTGTTTTTTTTAATATATTTATGATCTCTATATTAGTATTAAACTATTAATCTCTTTATATAAAGATTATTTTATTATATATTATGTAATAATCTTCGTAGAATTGTATCACTAAATATTTTATCGATTTATAAAAAATAATTATAAAAAATACTTTTAATATCATATTCTAAAAGTTCCGAGTTAAATTTTTTTCGCCCCCTTTGTAAAAATCCTGGCTCCGCCCCTGACTATTATGGTGATAATAATGTTAATTATTTGAAGATATCATTATTAGAATTAAATAATGCCTATATATCTTTTAATAGAGAAAATATTATGATATTGATATGATTTAATACTTGATAACTTGATAATTGATATCATATTTTATATTTAGATATATAAACTAAATTGAGGAACTTTTTCTAATTCCAATCGAACTACTTTAATGATCTTAAATATATAATTTTGGTAATATTTTATTACCAACTTTCTGCATGAATAACCTCGAGTTTTATTAAGCACCAGACTTTTACATTTATTTTTTGTACGTTGTTTGTGTAGTGAGTAGGCAACCCTATGCCTCCTTTTTGTAATTACGCCGGTAATCACGCCAGCAATCACGCTAGTATTCTATAAGTATTAAATTGTTCTCTGCATCAAAAAAAAATTAATGAGAAAATTCTTCTTCTTCTTCCAAGCTCTCGTTCATTTTCTAAAATGGTATCAGAGCATATATCTCCATTTGCTTTCTGATTTTTCTTGGCCTCTATTTCCTTTTCTCCTCATTCATCTCTTATGCCTTGAGCTGTAACGTTGACTTGGAAGAAAAAAATAACCCTTGTCCTGGTGTTCGTTTTACGTATTGTAGAATACGAAAAACGGCCTGAAGATGAGGAGGAGAGGTGCCAGTGGTCTTGGTAAATAGTGAATGATCACAAGTAGACTGAGAAAAGCCTTCAGAAATTAAAACAGAGGAGAATTTGTGGAACCATTGTCGTGAAGCCTGTTTTAATCCATAGATTGATTTGTGTAAGCGGCAAACAGTAACAAACCCTAATTTTTTTTTTTTTTCTCTCCTCTACATCCCCCGACCCCTTCAAAGATGGATTCTACCTCCAACCCCTACTACTTGCACAGTGCAGATCATCCCGGCATGATCCTCGTCTCCCACCAGCTCACTGGACCGAACTACAACACCTGGAGTCGTTCCATTCTCATGGCGTTGAATGCGAAGAACAAAATCGGACTCGTTGATGGCTCCATTCAGATCCCATCTCCCGATGATGCCTGCGCCGGCGATTGGTCTCGTTGTAACAGCATGGTAACTTCCTGGCTTCTTAACTCCGTCTCTAAAGACATTGCAGACTCTCTTCTTTACAATGATTCTGCTCGGGCTGTTTGGGAAGATCTACATGCTCGTTTTCGACAGAGCAATGCTCCTCGAATTTTCCAAATCAAACAACAGTTGCTTCATCTATCTCAAGGAGACATGGATGTTAATCCATATTACACCAAACTGAAGATATTATGGGATGAATTGAAAAATTACCAACCCGCCCCTGTTTGCTCTTGTGGGGGTATGAAATCTTGGACTGAATACCAAGATCAGGAATCTGTAATGCAATTTCTAATGGGATTGAACGATTCTTACTCCAACATCCGTGGGCAAATCCTTATGATGGAACCATTACCATCTGTTGCTAAGATCTTTAGCCTTGTCGTTCAAGAAGAGAGACAACGAGGTCTCGGCACAAGTGTCCTTGGTCCTTCACCGGCTTCGACTGCCTTCCACGTCGTTGCTCCACCTATTCCGACGGCTCTTGCTGCTCAGTTCTCTCGCTTTAAGCGACCAATTTGCTCTCATTGTGGCATCTCTGGCCATGTCGCTGACAAATGCTTCAAGTTGCACGGTTTCCCTCCGGGTTACAAGGTGAAACCAAAGGCGCCAGCAGCACCGCCAACTCGTTTTGTGGCTTCTTCAAATATGGTGAACTCTTTTCCATCTACATCAGCCACCGGTGCAAGGGGTGCGTCTACTGCACCGCCATTGAATTCTCTTTCGACGGATCAGGTTCAACAACTCATTGCTCACCTCAGCTCCCAGCTCCAGAACCAGCCACCACAGACAGAGACAACTCTTAATGATGTCAATCCTACTGTTTTGGACGGTAATATATCCTCATTTTCTCTTAGTAACCCTCCTAGAAATGTCATGGGTTGGATTCTTGATTCCGGTGCAACACACCATATATGCTCAGATCTGAAAAAATTTTTTTGAATCCAAACCTGTTTCCAATACTGTAGTGAGCCTCCCCGATGGGCATTATGCTTATGTCACTCATATTGGTTCTGTCCATTTAACCTCACGTATCATTTTGTATAATGTCCTTCATGTACCTTCATTCTCATTCAACCTCTTAAGTATTCGCGAGCTCACTCGAACTATTCCTTGTCATGTTGACTTTTTCATGGATTTCTGTGTCATTCAGGACCTTACTCGGGGCTCGACGATTGGGAGGGGTAGACAAGAGAACAACCTTTACATTTTAGAAACCACAGAAAGCTTATGTAATTC
Source organism: Parietaria judaica (assembly GCA_954871525.1). NCBI lineage: Eukaryota > Viridiplantae > Streptophyta > Magnoliopsida > Rosales > Urticaceae > Parietaria > Parietaria judaica. The sequence continues at coordinate 24,942,132 of OX940860.1, read as the reverse complement.
AATTTCTGTTTCTAGTTTTTCAGTTTCTAAATCAGACATTTGGCATTGTCGCCTTGGACACCCGTCTCATGTAAAACTACGTATATTACGCAATGAATTACAAATTCCTCGCTCTACTTCTGTTTTAGATTCACATTGCGAAATTTGTCATCTATCTAAACAACGACGTCTCCCTTTTCTTTCTAATAATAATATGTCTGCTGCCCCTTTTGATCTCATCCACATTGATACATGGGGACCTTTTCATGTTGCTACACCACAAGGTCACAAATATTTCCTTACGATTGTTGATGATTGCACCCGTGCAACTTGGGTCTATCTCTTGAAAGCCAAATCAGACGTTCTGTCCTTGTTTCCACAATTTTTTTCTTTGATTTCAACACAATTTAAAGAAAAAATTAAATCGGTCCGATCTGATAACGCTCCTGAATTGGCATTCACTGATTTTTTCAACAGCAAAGGAATTATTTCTAATCACTCGTGTGTTGAGCAACCAGAACAAAACTCCGTTGTTGAGCGTAAACACCAACACCTGCTTAACGTTGCACGAGCCCTTTACTTCCAATCACATCTTCCTCTTTGTTATTGGGGTGATTGTGTACTCACGTCAGTTTATCTTATTAACCGAACCCCATCCCCACTTCTTTCTCAGAAAACTCCATTTGAACTTCTCTGCAAAACGAAACCGTCGTACGCTCATCTTCGTGCTTTTGGTTGTCTATGTTATGGTTCCACACTAGTTAGTCAACGTCACAAATTCTCTCCTCGGGCCCGGGCATCTGTTTTTCTTGGATATCCTCCTGGAGTAAAGGGTTATAAACTTCTTGATATTGAAAGTCGCCGTGTTTACATTAGTCGCAATGTCATTTTCCATGAGACCATTTTTTCCTTTTGCTCACTATCCATCTTCATCTCTATCGACTTCCTTATTCGATGATCGTGTTTTACCACATAATTCCCTTCCTCTTCCTGAGCCTACACCAATTACACCCCATGATTCCCATACTCCCTCCATTCAAACTCCACCAGATGTCTGCCCTCCAAATATCCGTCCTACTCGAACCACTAAACGCCCTTCTTACTTATCTGAGTACCATTGCTCTCTTACAAGTTCTAAAAGTCCTACCCTCTCATCAACCCCTGCCACATATCCTATCTCATCTTTTCTCAGTTACACTAAACTATCCCCACCTTACCGTGCTTTCACCTTGTCTATTAGCTCCCATCCTGAGCCTTCAAATTTCACCACTGCCCTAAAAAGTGAGATTTGGAGAGAGGCCATGGCCCTTGAGTTACAAGCTTTGGAATCAAATCGGACTTGGTCGCTTTGTCCTCTACCAGTTGGAAAGCAATCTGTTGGTTGCAAATGGGTATACAAGACCAAATTCAAAGCCGATGGTACCGTCGATCGCTATAAGGCCCGTCTCGTTGCAAAAGGTTACACGCAACAAGAGGGCATAGATTTTCTAGACACATTTTCTCCTGTTGCCAAGCTTGTTACTGTTAAGACTCTTTTGTCTATTGCTGCGGTGAAAGGATGGTCCCTTAGTCAACTTGACGTCACCAATGCTTTCTTGCACGGTGACCTTGACGAAGAAGTTTACATGAAATTACCACCAGGATACTCTCTCGGCAAGGGGGAGCAACTTTTTGACCTTCCTCCCAATACTGTTTGCCGCTTACACAAATCAATCTATGGATTAAAACAGGCTTCACGACAATGGTTCCACAAATTCTCCTCTGTTTTAATTTCTGAAGGCTTTTCTCAGTCTACTTGTGATCATTCACTATTTACCAAGACCACTGGCACCTCTTTTCTTATTCTATTGGTGTATGTTGATGATATAATCATTGCTAGCAATGACACTCCGTCAGTCGATGCTCTCAAAGTTTCTCTCCACCGGCACTTCAAACTTAAAGACCTTGGTTCTCTTCGGTACTTCTTGGGTCTTGAAATTGCTCGATCTTCCATTGGGATTTATGTTAGCCAAAGAAAATATTCACTTGAACTCCTTTCTGATTCGGGTTACTTGGGATGCAAGCCAGCGAATATACCCATGGTCCCTAACCTTAAACTTTCTCAATCTGAAGGGGATTTATTGGCTGATCCAACTAGCTATCGTCGTTTGATCGGTAAGTTGTTGTATCTCACGATCACACGACCAGACCTTAGCTATGTCGTGAACCGTCTAAGTCAGTTTCTTGCAGCCCCTCGCACTCCTCATCTTCAGGCCGTTTTTCGTATTCTACAATACGTAAAACGAACACCAGGACAAGGGTTATTTTTTTCTTCCAAGTCAACGTTACAGCTCAAGGCATTCGCAGATTCTGACTGGGCCCAATGTCCAGATTCTCGTCGGTCTATTTCGGGTTTTTGCATCTTTCTTGGCTCTTCTCTTATTTCTTGGAAATCCAAGAAGCAACACACCGTTTCACGCTCTTCGGCAGAGGCCGAGTATCGATGTATGGCAAATACTAGTTGTGAAATAACTTGGCTCATTGCTCTTCTCCAAGATCTTCGAATTTCTCATCGTACACCTGCGCTATTATATTGCGACAATCAAGCTGCCCTTCACATCGCTGCTAATCCGGTTTATCACGAGCGGACGAAACACATTGAGATAGATTGTCATCTCATCCGAGAAAAGATTCAATCTGGCATTATCAAAACCTTTCATGTCTCTTCCGACAACCAACTTGCCGATCTGTTGACTAAGGCGTTGTATCCGTCTCAGTTTCATCATCTTTTACGCAAGATGGGAGTAATCGACATATACTCTCCATCTTGAGGGGGAGTATTAAGCACCAGACTTTTACATTTATTTTTTGTACGTTGTTTGTGTAGTGAGTAGGCAACCCTATGCCTCCTTTTTGTAATTACGCCGGTAATCACGCCAGCAATCACGCTAGTATTCTATAAGTATTAAATTGTTCTCTGCATCAAAAAAAAATTAATGAGAAAATTCTTCTTCTTCTTCCAAGCTCTCGTTCATTTTCTAAAAAGTTTCAATAAGAATAAATTAATAATTACTAAAAGAAGAAATATCGGAAATATTTTCCTTCAGATCAAAATTATAATGATTTTACCGTCATATATATACTCATATGCTTAAAAAATTAAACTCTATTTAATCGTCTCATTTCTTTGATGATCCCTTTATCTTTAGAAGAATAATTAAAAGATAAAATGCACTATCTATTAAAAGATATATATATATATAGATATATATATATTGCATACATAAACTGATACAAGTAATTACTAAACACGCACTTAAACACTGAACTCTACGGTTTGCGATCAGCGAAGATTTAATGATGAAGGACTTTGAATGGGTTCGTGGAGAAGCCATCTCCCATGGACGCTCTGCTTCCGTCAGCAAAGCCACCGTCGTGGACGCACTGGGCATCCACCTTCCCACACTGATGGCTAGAGCTGCATCTGGCGCGTCGCGACGGGTCGCGACCCAATCGCCAAAAGTCGCGACTGTTCCCGTCGCGACGCATCGCGACGCGTGCACTCGCGACGGCTCGCGATTTTGTCGCGACTCGCTGGCCGTTGTTTGCGGCAAATGTACCTGTTTTCTTGAAATGTTTATTTTTAGTACTTTTTACCTGAATTTAATTATCAAACTTTATTAATTATTTCAAAATATTATTTAAGTATGTTAATTATTTAAAATTATTATCTCTAAGTTATTTTTTTCAAAATTAATATTTAAGTATGTTATAATTTATTATTTTGTAACATAATAATAATCTTGTTTTTTATTGTTAATTTTTAATTTGTAACATATGTTAATAAATATTAGTTTGTAACATATTAATAATTTTAACAAATTTCATTAACATATAAATAAATATGATAAGACGAGATATTAAAAAAAAAAAGTTGTATTATTCATTGTGAATATTACAATAAGGTGGAAGAAAGTTGTAAATATTCAGTGTAAATATTACAAGATGCCTCACTAAAACCTCTCTTGTAAAACCCTCCTTAGGGACATAAAACCAAGAGAGGAAAGAGCACATCATTGGCGGTTACATTGCGTCACTCGGGATACAAGGCGTTAAAACCTTTCAGTCATTAGCTCCAGTTCGGTTTGGTCGGACCGTTCGGCAATCACCGGGTTGTGGTACAACAAATCATTCAACACCACTATTTGCTCGACGTGTGTGTTGGTGGTTGACGCCCTCCGGTCGTTTATGACGTACTGAGCCGTACTGAATGCGCTCTCCGAAGCAACGCTTGAAATGGGGATGGACAGTATATCCCTCGCCATTCTCGCCAATATCGGGAATCTGTCCCGTTGATTCTTCCACCACTTTATGACATCGAACTCGCCTGAATCGTCCTCGAACCGTAGGCCGTAGTATCGCTTAACTTCTGCCGGTGCGCCCTCCGGTATGTCCGCCCGTGGCGGTCCCGTGCTGGATTCCCCTGCTTCCCCGCGATCTATCCGTTGCCTGAGTCTCCGGCTAAACGCTAGTCCCGTCTTCGTTGGGCTCTCCATCACTGTCCTTTGCTCTTCCTGTGCGTTGAACTGTGGGAACCGGGCGTCGTATTCACTGTACAATGCAAAAAAGGCTTCGTTAACAACGTTAATATAATTCTGGTAATCCACCCCGATGTTTTCCCCGCAGGCTAACATCATTGCCCCCCAAGTAAACGAAAAACGGGGATCAAGTATAGCACCGAAGCAAAACAAAAACGGGGGTGGATCCCAGTAAGTTTGGTATTTTGTAATCATCCCCGGAATAATGGGAGAAATAATAGGGTCATTTTCAAATTCTTTGAAAGCACACGTAATTTGGTAAAGACCCGAAAGACCGTGGTTTAAAGAGGGCCTTTTTTGGTTTGAAAAATTTAGCGTAATAGCGTAAAATGGTTTAAGAAATTGGGTAAATTTTTGGGCCGTTTCCCAATCCGCCTCCGTGATCCGGTTCTGTGGCTCGAGTTCCATCCCGAGGAAGTGGTCTAACGGCACCCGCTGTCTACAAACAACTGAAACCATTAAATATGTAGAGTTCCAACGTGTATTATTATCTAAACCAAACTTGTTAGCGCGGTGATTGTGGTCTTTACAAAACTTTCTCCACCTACCGGTGGTTTGAGGATGCTGGATCCAATCAACAATGCCGCGTATTTTATCAAGATGGTTAGCAATTTGATGTTCGCCGGTTCGTGCAATTAAATTTATTATGTGACAAGCACAACGTTGATGTAAAATATTTTTAAATGGCGAACCGGGCAAACTAGATTCCAAGATTAAAATCGCGGCGTTGTTGTTTGCGGCATTGTCTAAGGTAATGGAAATTACCCGGTTTTGTAAACCCCAATCATTAAATAATGCAATTAATTTTTCAGCAATGTTTTGCCCGGTATGACGACCCTCGAATGGCGATAGGTTTAAAAGCCTTTGACATGGATTCCACTCGTCGTCTACGTAATGGGCGGTCAGACTCATATAGTCGTTTAAACTTGGACCGCTCCACAGGTCGGTGGTAAAAGCGACGTTTATGCTAGACATTTTAAAAAAATCGACCAAAAGGTTTTTTTGCATAGCATATGCGGTTTCCATGTCTTGGGTATAAGTTGTACGGGAAAACTGCTGGTACGTCGGATTAATCCTTTGCATATATCGGGTATGGTTGGGATTTTCGACAAAACTCAGCGGCACGCCCGTAGAAATTATCCATTCGAGGGTCTATTTCCGTAAATTAACTGCAGAAAGGGCACTTACCTGTGCTGTGTTTACCTCTTCGAGCTGCCCGGTCGGGAAGCATGCTCTTGCGTGTCTTTTCAAGTATCCGGTTCCGAGGTCACCCATCGCGTCTAGTACTTTGCCGCATTTTTTGCACGTGGCGAGTTTGATGCGTTCGCCATTCTCCAACCGCCGATCTTCGTGGAAAAATTCCTACACTGGGGCCGTGTTTGGTCGTCCCCACGCCAGGGCCGAAGGAGTTGCGCTGTTAAAACAAAGGAATATTACATCGGATTAATAATAAATTAAGTATTACAAAAAATATTACATTTATTAGATCTTAACATTAATCATATTAATTAAATTAAATTTCATATAGTTAATTAAAAGAGTTAACGAAATTAAAAATGGTATTTTCTATGTGTGGAAATCATTATCAAGCTCTTTTTGACGGAACTCCCCGAGGTTCCACGGCCAGATCGACTGGAAAGGATGCTATGATCTCGCTTTAGGCCCAAGCTTTTCTAGACAGAACTCCCCGAGGTTCCCAGGCTAGCTTGGAGGAGATTGCAAAGCAAACCTTATTTAAAAACCAATCTTTCTAAGACACCGTATTCCATTAAGAACTTTATAATAATCACCACACATACAAATTACCATTTTTAATCCCGTTAACTTATTAAATCTCAAGAAAATCATTTCTGATGTGGAAGATCACTCGGAACCGCAACCACAGAGCATACTAAGACTTTCAAGAGACGTGACAAATTAATTAATTAAACTAAAATAATTAAACTATAATATTTAAGGTTAAAAAATTAAACGAAATTAAATAATTAAGATAATATGATTAAATGATTATTAAATCTCAAGAAAATTGTTTCTGATGTGGAAGATCAGTCGGAACCGCAACTACAGAGCATACTAAGACTTTCAAGTGATTATTATTGAATAATTATTAATAATTAAAAACGGATTAATATATATTAATTATTAATTATTACTAAGTACTAACTTATTAATTAATAAATATTAATAATTAATGAAATAAACAAATGAATAAAGGTTATTACCCGGTTGAAGGACGTCGAGCACGTCGAGGACGAGCAACGGAGGCTTCACCGCTATCTTGATTGGAAGAACCGCGGTTGTAAACCCCAACATTTGAACCATGGACCGAGGGCGGCGTTTGAAAGTCGTCGGGATCGGCCTCGTGGGGGAGTTGAGTTTCGTCGGGATCGGCATCGTGGGGACGTTGAGTTTCGTCAGGATCGGCATCTTCGGGGCGTTGAGTTTCGTCTGGATCGGCACCTTCGGGACCTTGAGCTCTGTAATCGGCACCTTCCCGAAACATGAGATCGAAAAAAGGATCGTTATTTCCCCCCTAGATTGAGCCACCGCTTCGACCAATTCTCGGGACACACGATCGGGATTGGCTTGGTGGTGGGCCAACGCCCGGACTAGACTAGGTCTTAGAGACCGTACTGTATCGTCGGGATAATTTGGATTGGGAGGGGAAGGGAATATTTCTGACGGAAGCATAACGGGAATGTAGTTGTCGGGACAAGGCTGCGATGTTCCCCCTTGTAGAAATTGGGGTTGCAAATTCCTGGCCGCCCTTCGACCCCCGGAACTACCGCCGCTTCTTCGAGACATATTAATGAGAGAACTTTTGAGCTTGAGAAATTTAGACCTTTAGAACTTGAGAACTTTAGAGCTTTAGAGTGGAAAAAACTTAGAGAATTGAGAGAATTTGAGAGAGAGATGGAAGATTGTTGGTGAGGAAATGAGGGAGGAAGAGGTGGTATTTATAGGGTTTGAGGAGAGAGTGGGGTGGGTGAATAATTATTGTGGTGGGTGAAGTGGGTGAATAATTGTGAGGAGACAGTGGGTGAAAAAATATTGAAATTTGAAATTTTAGGGTTGAAATTCGAGTAAAGTGGGTAATAATTGTGGTTGGGTAATAAATTTCGGGTAAAAAGTGTGTTATTATTGCCACCAACAAACACAAATTCGCACCTCCCTTGGATCGCTGACGTGGCGAGATCCTGGCCATCGATTTCATCACGCGGATCGGCACTATTCACGTCGCGATTCCCACACGTGTTCGCGACTGGTCGCGATTGAAGCCACGTCATCGCGATGCGTCGCGACTCCCGCCCAAAGATCGCGACTCGTCGCGACGTGAATAGTACCGTCGCGAGTTTCACCTCTACTGATGGCCGTCAAATCCTGCGAAGTTTCTGTTTCCGACTCGTTGCGAGGAGAGAAGAGAATCCTCGACTCCGTTGGAGCTTGTCCACGGATCGTCCGCTGCTTCGGAGACTGCATCACCGTCGAGAACGGCAAAAGCCTCTACAACATCCTCTTGGAGTTCGCTCCCGGAGGCACTCTCGCTGACGAAATCAGGCTTCAACGCGGCTCGGGGCTGCCCGAGTTGGACGTTCGGAGGCACGCGAGAGCCGTCCTGGAAGGACTCTTGGCGATCCACACGAAGGGCTTCGTCCACTGCGACATCAAGCCTCAGAACATCCTGATGTACGACGACGGAGAGGCGAAGATCGCCGACTTTGGGGCAGCGAAGGAGAATAAGACGGGGTCGGGGATCAGAGGCACTCCGCTATACATGGCGCCGGAAGCGTTGAAGGGGAAGGAGTGCGAGCCGCCATGCGACGTCTGGGCCTTAGGCTGCATGGTGGCGGAGATGGTCAGCGGCGAGACGGAGTTTGAGCAGGCGACTAGTGACGAGAAGTTTGTGATCTTGAGTCGCATTGCAATGGCCGAGTACGTCCCGGCTATTCCGCGTGGCATGTCGGAAAACGGGAGAGACTTCCTGAGCAAGTGCTTCGTGAAGGACCCGAAGAAGCGGTGGACCGTTCGGATGCTTCTAGGCCACCCCTTTGTCGACGACGGAGCCGGTGGTGCTCCGCGGTTCCTCGGTTTCTGTAGTTTTTTGTTTGGATATTGTTTTGATATTTCACGTTAAGTTTTATTTTTACGTAAACACATATTTTCTTATGCTACGCTAGGCTCATACATTTTTTTACATTTTTTGCTAAAAAAAAATGTTTTCACATATATATCACAAATAGCCATTAACTTTTTTTTTTTTTTTGAGAAAATAGCCATTAACTTTTAATTGATATCGAACTAAAAGGCTGCTTCCTTTTAGTTTTTTTATTATTATTATTTTATATATAGTTTTTTTTTTTGTCAAACCGTGGTTCGAACTTAACGAGCACCGGCAACAAGCAGTGGCCCAAAACGGACCAATTTTTTTCTTCTTTGAACTAATTAACTTATTTTTTTTACGTTTGAGTTTTAATGGAAAGATCTAAAACGACTTATTTTATAATAACTTTGATTGATAAATGGTTAATATTTGTAAGTGAAAATAAATGATTAGTTTCTAACTCATAATTGAAGAAAATAAATGATTATACAAAACAAGTGAGATGATGATCAACTAAGCACGGTTGGCTCATCAAACTGGCTTTACACATTGTGGAATACAACAACAACGTTACTTTAAATGAATCAAACTCAGCACTTCAAACTTCCCTCCAGCAATTGCTTGGCCTCCAAGACATAAGCCCTCACACTTCCCAGCTCTTCTTCCATCTTTTCTGACGTCAAAAAACACGAATGCTCCGAACTGACACTCAACAGCTCGGTTGACTTCTCAATAGCCTCGGCCATAGCTTTTCTCAGTTCTTCGATTTCTCCCTCCAACTCTTTCATCTCGGCCTCCTTCAAGTCGGAATCGAACACGTGTTGGTGGTATTCGACAATCATGTTTTCGATATCTGCGTTGCCACTTTCTCGTAATTCCAAAAGTGTGTTTTTCTCTTGGAGCACGTTCTGAAGGGCTAGCTCGGTTTCTTCCGCGGATTTGGACGCTTTCTTGGTTTCCAAGTCAACTGTTACGATTGCAGCGCTGACTTTTGATAACCTCCTTGTTTGGTCTTCGAGCTCCTTCCTAGTCACGCCGAGTCTTTTTTGGGCGTGCTTGATCTCAGCTTGAATTTTGGTTTTCTCTTCTTCTGATTTTAGGAGCTCGGTGGCTCGGCCTCTCAGATTCAAGTTTTTCTGTGACGGGTCGGTTTTTTCAATGTTGTCTATGGCGAAAAGAACCTTTTCGTCCTCATGCTTCCTGTTTTCCTCGTCAAGCTTTGAGGATAAGCAAGAGAGGCTGCTAATCAACTCGGATTCCAACTGTTTAGACTTTCTTAAACAAGCCTCGATTTCGTCTTTCTTAACCTGTAAATCCGCTAACTCTTTTTTCTTTTGAGCAAAAAACGACGCTGACATGCTTGCCCGTGTGCGTGCTCGGGCTTCACGTTGCTCAAAGTAGGAAACCGATGTAGAGAAACTCCATAACGAGTACTTTAGAGCCGACATTTTCTTCTGAATCAGAGCTTTCCGTTCTTGAATTTCGGAGGAATCGAGTCTGAGTGATTCATGAAGATTCTGTTTCGCCCGAATCGCATCCTCCATGGAATTAATTTCTCTCGACAACTTGCTTATCTCCATAACTAATTTCTCGAGCGAACCGAACCGAATCATTGCTGTTGCAGAATCTTCAAGATGGGTGTCCGCTCTTTCCAGTTTCATCCGAGCCATACTAATCTCCTCGGGTATCTTCGCTGTAACCGGAATTGAAGGCTCTATTTCACTCATCTCTTCCGTGCACATGTCAATATCTTCAATCGAACCGTTCTCTTCTTCGAATCCAGTAGATTTCTTGTCAAAATTGCGAGCTGGCTCTTCCTGAAGCGAATCAAATCGAGAAGAATCTCCGTCAACTTCAGCAACTTTCTCGGCACGTTGGTCGACGGAAGAAAGCGTACGATTAAACTCATCCCTCTCCCGCATTGCTCGTTCGTACAACTCCATGAGTTTCTCATTCTCTTCGTGCATTTCCACTAGCTGTTGCCGCAAGTCAACGACTTCTTTCTCCGTCTCTTTTTCTCGACCTTCGGAGATCTTGCGTTCATCAACGGCTTGCTTGCTGCATTCTGCGGAAGCGACTTCGTAGAGTTCGATGAGTTTGCTGTTATCGTCGATCAAAACCTTAAGCTTCATGCGAAGTTCATCGTTCTCTTTGGCCAGCACGATGGCTGTCTCGTGAGCTTCGGCTTCTCTTTGGCTCGCTGCAGCAATGGCGTCAACCATGGCTTTAAGCTCTGTTTGGTCACTCGGCTGACTAGTTTCTTCATTCCCGGCTCTGTTAGATCTCTCCTCCGCTAGCTTCGAAGCCAAATCGTTAACATTCCTGTAAAACATTAACCCAATGTATTTCAAACAACGGTTTAAGATAAGAGCCCAAAAACTTATTACCATCTTAAAAAACAAAACTAATTGTGTATGCCCATCATATTTCATAAGTACACAGATAAACGATAGGGAAAATAATAGTATTTAAAATTAATTATTAATGAATGAATTTAATGGAATATATAGAGCTTTGACGTTTTTAATAAATTTAATAGATTTAATTAGACTATTTTAAATTAGAATTGGCGGGTGTTTATGGGATTACTTGCAGGTTTTCTGTAAAATTTATACCGAAGTGCAGGTTTCTTGGAATATCGTGTTGTTACCAAATAATTAGAATCGAAGGACTTAAAGAGTTACCTTTCGAATCTCTCCTTTTCTTCGAGACAAAGCTCCAACTTCTTTGCGAGTGTGTCGATTTCGGCTCGGTTTTGAATGGCCTATAAATACAAATTCCGAAATAAGAAAAGCAATAATGGAAGATAAATCTCATGGCAATGTAATTTCGTAATCAATCACATTACCTGCATTCGTAGAAATTCATTCTCTTCATTCACTGATGACTGCCAAGACAATCGTGGCTCCTATTTCCATACAATGTGAATTGAAACGAGATCAAGATACATGTTAAAAGACATTATATATAACTCAAATGGAAATAGCAATAAGTTGAAACACTTCGATAGAAGAATTATTCCACTACACCCGAGATAGAAAACAAACACGAACCAACAAAAATTCACCGAAGACATGAACTCCCGATAATTTTATTGAATTAAAGAACCGAGTAACAAGCATAGCGGCCGTTCCTTAAAAACACACGGCCCGAGCTTTCCCTATTAAGACGTAAGAGACAATATGCCAGATGTGTTGTCTCCCCCCTCGGGGGGATAGGAAACTCTTAAACTTACTAAATTTTAAATTACCAAAAAGCCCCTGATAATCCAAGACAGAAATAGAAGGTTTTATTGAGTTACTAAAAGGCCTAACACACTCTTACAGCTAGAAAGAGTATAATTGTTATTCTTATTATCTCACCTTGTTGGAAATCAGTAGATCATCCTCACCAAGTTCTTCTATCACCACACTTGAATTTGCTTTCTAATGCACAAAGCAATATAAAGTTAGTTCAAAATGTCAATCATTTCATGATTAAACACAATAAATTCACAAGACTAAGTTCGTACCTTTTCGGGATCAGATTCATTCATCAGCTTCCAGTCAAGAGCTTCAAGCAACTACGTATATGATCGCAATGAAACCGTTTCCATAAAAGTACATAACATCCAAAAGAAGAAGAAAGATGAAGCCGAATAAGTAGCTTACTTTATTCTGCAATACTGTGATCTGTTCATTCGCCGTTTCGCGTTCGCCCTCCTCGTAGAACGACTTTAATCTGTTGGCATTTGCATACAAGTATTAAAAAATTAATAGAAAAGTAAGGAAGCATAAAAGAAACCTTAAGCTTGACCAGACCAACATACATATATGGCAAACAAGGAAAAAATGTTTCTAAATATACTAGCATAGATAAACAACTCTTTCATGTATTAGCCCTTAAATTATATTTATTTAATGTCTTCCAAGTATTTTATTATTCAATAATAAAGGTATTTCACAATAATTTTAGGATTAGAATTTCTACACTCATAGATAACTATGTCCCAATTAAAATTTTTCTTTATGTTTCAATTATTTGGATTTGCACCTCCAAGTCATCATTGGGTGGGAGAGTTTTTTGGTCTAACTCTCGAATTAGTTTGGATCCTATCATCATATCGATTGTCAATGCTTGTATTCTACAAATAATACCTATATTGATTTTTACTTTCCGAAGTTAGAGTATATCTGATAATATTATGGATTACCAACATTTAATAAGAAAATGTTGTAAAAAAGAAAAGAAGCCTTGCCTTCTGATTTCCTCCTTCAGTCTCAAATTTTCCATTGCAAATCTTGTAACTTCTTGGTTACGGTTGACTTGCGTTCGAAGGACCTCGATTTCCTTCAAATACTCTTCCTTTTCTTTCAGCAAGTGTGTCTCCGCGGAGATCTTTCCAGCAGCAACTGCTTCTAGTCTCTTTATCCCAGCTTCTCGAAACCGTAATCTCATTTTCAAGCCTTGTATTTCATCCTCTCTTTGCTTAGCCTATTCAGAACAAAACGCAAATACATTCATTTATTTAAAAATTCAATACCACTCATAAAATAGCCCATAATTGACTTAGTGCCTTCTGATTTTCAGGAAAAATCTATGAGAACTCAACTTAGAATGTGTCATGCGTGTATGATAGAACCACACAACAGCCAAAGACTAAGACAGCAAGGATTTCACCACAATGGTAAAATTCCGAACACTCTGTTCAATAAAAAGCTCACAAAACGCCTTTCCTTCGACCGCAAGGCGAACAATGGAGCTTCTCAATCTAACAAAACATAAAAAGCTAACTATTGGATTATGAGATCAAACCCTCATCCTCACAGTTAGTGCAGACGACCCAAAGCACCCCTAAAAAGCGTAAAGACATACAAGTACATAATTACCTACTCTAAGTTACAAAGTTTGTCCTTCATTCGCCTATAAGTGATAATTGGTCTAACAATGTAATAGCCAAAATAAACTTAGTGATGGCGTTGAGATTCTTCCTTGAAACCTACCAGTTGCATAGTTGCCTGATTCTCAGCAGTCAACGCCTGTAGTGCAATGTCTTTATCCTTTTCTCTCCTGAATGCCCCAACAAGGGCAACCTCGTAATCTTTTTTCTGAACACACAATACAGTACACATGAGAACTTTAAAAATCAAAGTTAAATTACGAGTTCAAGTTGGATTAATTTGCACCTGGGACATCCTTCTGTCAGATATAAGCGGACTAAATGACCCATTATGCCCTTCCCACTTGAAGACTCCCGGAGATCCGGGGAAGCTTACTGCTAATACTTCATTATCATAGTTATCAACCGGTCTGCTGGTCATTCCTTGTAAGCGAGATACTTCTCTCTATTGTATAAGCAAATTTATACCAAAAGAATCGTTAAAACCAGCACATAAGTGTCACATTGTAAACGTTCAGATCTGTCAATATAATATGGTTCTGGCATTTATATTGCACATATGACCCTCTATTGGGTAAAATGTGCAAGCAAAAGTAGTTAAAAACTTAAAATAGCTTAATTTGATTTATTAAAATGTGAACTACAAATTTAGCTTATTTATACCTTGAGATTTTGAATTTGAATCCTCATGGCAATTACATCTCCAGATGCATCCTCATTGATAATGGCCTACAAAAGTTGTACAACGATTGAGATAAGCTGTAAAAGAAGTCATGTGAAACTTCAAAACCCATTCTTAATAAATGAAAAGAACAAAGAACAGGTAACAAGTAAATAAATTAAAACATAACACATAAATATATCCTGGTTTGAAAAATTGCGTACGTTATTCTTAATAAACTTTGCACGTTGAGCAAACTTCAAAGTGCTTAGCGTCTCCAGTGAACAACTGAAACAAATAAGCAAAACTATCAAGATATACAGAATGTATGTCAAGAGAAAAAATAAAAATTACCCTGAAATATAAGTGGCCAAAAAAAAAAGATTGTGGTAATATTATCATAGGTTTAATTAGCACCCTTATACAGTTGTAAAATAGTGATATCTAAGATACAAATAAAGCCTTCACTTACCAACTAGAAGGACTAATATTTGATATAATGATCGTTTTAGCGTTTCCGCCTAAGGAATCCTGCAAAGGAAGCCAGTGAATCATATGTCACCAATTAGCAAAAAATATACCAATTCCTAGCGATTCAACCAATATTTAACTTCCATAACTCTCATATATTGCTCAAAATTGATAACTTCGATTGCAACGAAGACAACTTATCCAGATCAGATGAATTAAATGTGTACCCAAAAAATATATGGTTAAAATATGACTAAATATGCTAATTACCTGAAGCAGAAAGGTAAGTTTTGAATCGCGATAAGGAACATGAAGTGATTTCCCATTTGAAATGTTTACCAAGTTCATAATCACAAGTCTGCAAATTTTTAAGAAAGTCAATGTATGAGTAAAGGGTATCACACACATATTAGTAAAAGATGAGGAACAAATTTGTAAAAAGCAAAATACCCCAATGTTGAAAGGGATTTGTTGATACTAGTAGCTTCCTTGAGACGTTCACCTTCAGCACCGGAACTCTTTTGTCTGAAAAGAGAAAAAAGTAATATGAAGCCCAAAAATTTAAAATAAATTGTTCTTGAATCTTTGAAATACGCAATATAACCATACCTTTCAGATCCCGCTAAATCAACGAGATTGAGCCGAGCAAATCGATGGTGAGTTACACCTTGAGATTCCCACTGATCACGAATTACCAAACAAAATATTAGTTGAAACATTGACAAGAAAGAGAAGGGATGACTAAAAGGAACGGAAATATCAAACGGAGAATTGGACCATGACACTTACCTTACTTTCTATGACGCAAGTAAATACACTATGGGAGCGACTACTCGCTCGATTCATATTAGTGGCAGCAACCTTCCTATTTGCAGCACCCTGAAAGATTAGCTGGTATTATTATTCATCCTTAATTTTAGTTATCAGATTACACAAATTTGGAGCCGCATAATCATCAATAATAGACTTATTCAATAGTTTCATAGAAAATTCTGTAGTTTGTACCTGAATAAGTTGTTGCATAACATCTCGAGCACTCGCAACTTCTACTTCCTTGAGATTCTCAACATAAATTCCTTTCTTGACATCTTCCCTCAGCTATAATTTGTTAAAAACAAATCCATTATTTAGTAAAATAAAAACTAAAGAATTGACATCACCAAAGCTTTCCTCTAGTCAACATACATAACTCAATAATTATTTAGTTTGTACCTGCAAATTGATTGATGAGGGATCCAAAAGATCGAGAATTTGCTCGTTGTAAATTTCTAAAAATGAGCATTTACAAGCAAACTTTAACTTTTCATCTCTTCGGGCTTCTTTGTCCTGTTCACCACAATAGCAAAGGAATCCATCAATAATCAGCCATAAGGAAAGTACTTTTACAAATCTCACAATAGTATTGATTATATATAATGACATTTTCATTTGTATACAACATTAAGCATCTAATACTAAGCAACAGAGTTTAACTTGGCTTATAATGTTTGTGAAAGAAGCAAATTACAGATCAACCATCCAACGTAGAATAAGCATGCGAAAAACCTTTTGGATCCTCGAGAATAGATATTCAAAAACTCGAGGCGTCATCCCGCAGTTGGTACTGTGCCTTCGAGTACCTCCTTCAATGTCTCCGAGCATTGTGTGGGTCTTGCCACTTCCTGTCTAAATTTATAGAAACAATCACAATCAGAACACAATCAAAGACTGCAATTTTTCACATACAAGTTCAAACTTTCAAGAATAAAACTCACTTGTCCATATGCAAACATGCAGCTGTTGTAGCCCTCCATGCAGTTGTCCACCATGGGCACTCCAGCCACTTTGAATAGTTTCTCCTGTTAACATAAAATTGATCGTCAAGTAAAATTCCGCAGCATCTTCAACGAGCTCGCGAGCCTTCGCGTGCATAGAGTTGCGGCCAGCAGGATTTCAGTGGAGGAACTTTCTGTTCCATGGGCCATCTCGGAAGATAAGCTACCAAAAGAAGTAACATAAGCCGTCCGTGTACATTACCTGGCTCACATTCTCGTCGGCAACGAGGTCAAAAGTAAAACGCGAGTCGGGAGGCCCAACCCAAGTTATCGCCTGCGAACTCTCCTGACGGACACATTTTCCATAGCCTTGCACTGATAATTCAGCACTACTAAGCGGTCGAATCCTGATTATGACCTGTGTAAAATCAAGACAAGAAGATCAATCAGGAAAATATAGACACGGCAAATCAAAATCCCAAATACGCATTCAAATTCAACTCTTCATACCTACAGATAACAAAAATCATATTGAATCTCTGGATTTTCTTAGCATTGACAACAAAAAAATCATATCAACTCTTAAGAAGACCTCTTAATCTATTAGCAAAACCCCAACTAAACACTGTTCCCTTGAAGATTGACGAACACAATAACCAACGATTCTCGCTCCGTACACAAATTGAAGGCTCTTTTCGAAGCATAAAATTGTGCTTAACATCTACTTACTTAGCCCTAGAACAGTACCTGGACATTGTGATCCTTCCAGAAAGCCGGGTCCTCGCTGAACTCGAAGCTCTGGCTCGAAGACGCTGCATTACCGGAGTCCTCGTCCTCATTGTCATTGTCGAAGCATTCTCGGACGCTCCGAAAAGCGGAGGGCTGCGCGAGATTGTCTCGGGACGCGGATTTGAAGACTTTCGGAGTGCGAGCCGGATCGGCCGAGGGGTCGTGGAAGCCGAAGCGGCTCTTGATCGCACTCGCAGTGTCGGAGATGAACGGCATTGCGCTTGCTTCTTCCTTCGATCGAACGAGAGATGAGCTTCAGAGAGAGAGAGAGAGAAAGAGAGTTTCACTCTTTCTGTGTTGTTTTGGGGAGTGAAGAAATGGGATTCGGAAAAGAGAGAGACGAACAGAGATCGGACGGTGGAGAGCGGTCTCGATGGACGGCCGAGATTCGTTGGGGGCTCTCTCTGAAAGGGAGACTTCGTTCGTGACCGTTTGAGGTTTGGGATTTCAAATTTTTGGCTCGAGAGGGAAGACAGTGAAATTACTGGTATACCCTCGCACGCTCTTGTCGTTTGGTTGGTTCTTTTCGCTCTTGGAATGTCAAATTATTAATGAGTCTTCATTTACGAATAAACATTTCAAACATTTACATATTCATAAAATTAAAAATTGTGTGCTATATTATATATGATTGATAATGATGAAGAACAAAAATGTAGTCAATTGAATGTGTTTGTTACTTGATATCCATAAATATCTTCTAAAAATTTAAACACATTTCCTAAAAATCTTCATAGATCTATATCAAATATCAATTTACAGGTCGATGATTGAAATATTTTCCTATATGATGTGATCCATATATAATTCCACTATTTTGAAAATGACCAAATGTCTTATCGACGTGGATCAATGCCATTCTCACCGCTCCTGACCGATACCGAGCATTTTGAAGCTCCTTCAATTCAAATGTGAGACCTCAACTCCAAGCCTAATCTACACGGAAGCGCTACTGAGACGTCCTTAGTGCGCAGTGGCAGAGCTAGGATTTCAGTTCAGGTGGTGCCTAATATAAAGTTTTAACGATTTTATTTTTTCAAGCACATAAATAACAACAATCTTCGATGCTAAAAAATATAATTGGTACGAAAATGGAATATAACTTATAAATTGAAAACATTAAGTTCTTATGCCGATTTTAACGTTTTATTATTAACATTATGGGTGAAATTTAACAGGAAATGATAATGATAATATTGAGACTTTCACATGAAAAAATATTAAGAACTTTTATCTTTATTGTATAACACAAAATATAAAAATAATTTTTTTTCTAAAAAATAATAATTTTTTTTACTAAATAAATTGTTAAAGTTTTTATTTTCAAGCACATAAAAAACAACAATCTTTGGTATTATTAACAATTTATATAAAACTTAATTTAAAAGGTAAAAAAAAATAGTACTACTTTGAAGTATTACTAGTACAAAGGACCACCTAGGAATTAGGACTTTGAACCTCTTCAACTCGGCCATATAACCCACGCTATTTGGTTGTCTGATCGGTGATTTTGACACTATTTGTATGGTTTTCGCCTATTTTAATTTCTTTCCAAACAAATATTTTCTCGTTTGAATTTTTACGCTCGGTTTTCAGGTACATCCCGTGCATGCACTAACCATTGAATAACTCCACCCCTGTTAGTGCGGCACTAATTGAGAGAGGCGAGATTAAAGGTGTAACCAAAACCTCCAATTGATAGTGGATCGAGATTTACAGTGGACGTACTTCCTATACTGGGAGCGAACCACTATATTTCTGGTGTCAAATTTCAATTCGTTTATTATTTTTATCGTTTTCTGATTTGGGAATTAAGACAATTCTTAACAATTGGTACTGACATGCATCAATGTCAACCAGTACAACTACGACATGTACGTAGCGATTTTTACTCAATTAAGCTGCAAAAATGAGGTTCGACACACTTTTTATTGTTGATGCCGATGAGTTTTAACTTTGTATGTATGAGAAATTGAGAACTAAAATTGCCTATCTCATCTTTGTCGTATAAGATTTTGAAGACTCATTGCGAACTATTATATGATTTTTTAATTTTTTTTACATAAATACTTATAGGTTTTTTTACTACAAAATATAATCGTCACAAATAATAATCGACTTTGACAAACCTATATAATTACTTGTCGTCTAACCCGTAAAATTGGATAATCAGACGAGTTTGAGAACTTTAGCCACCAAACATTAAATTAAAGAGACTTATGAAAGATAATTTTGAGTTTCTCTTAGTAAAATATTTTACAATGCACGTCTCTTCTCTTATTTCTTATTTCTTATTTCTTATTTCTGACTTGATAATACTCATAAAACACCATGCAAACACAAAGCAAACACAAAGCAAAGTTCACAGACGAACCAAGCTAGCAAATCCAAAGGATCATACCAATCACGCTCGTATCTACTCAGAATTCTCGGCGATGAAGCATTTGATACGCTCCATGAGCTTGCCGGAGTCGCTCGAGTCGGGATCGATGGTGAAGAAACCATGTTGTTTGCCTTCAAACTCCGCGTATTCGATCTTGTGGCCCCAATCTACGAGCCTGGTCGCGTAGATCCGAGCTCTGTCTCGGAGAAGATCGCTGCCTCCAACCACAACCAATATTGGGGCGAGAGCCACACCTTCTAGGCTCTGGCTTGATGGCCCGAACGGGTTCACGAGGGGATGGTCGGTGCTCTCGCCAATAGGTATCGACAGCCTCCAAAACCTACAACCATTAGCAGAAATTCGGCATCGGTTAAAAAATAACCGGTAATCCATTCCCTTTTTTACTACCACCTCAACAGAAAAAATGTAATTTAGTAGATAACTTAGAACCAAAAAATATTTAAAAAAATATAATTAAACCGAGACTCGGAAATACCGGTTTCTGATTTTTATCCGAAATACCAATTTTTAATGTGTGGAAGAATTTCATCCCATTTATTTGGGTGTTAAACCCTAGTCTCTTACTTTCAAGACCATTAATAAGGCTTGTCTTGTTCTTTGGTTTTTCCACTTTTAATTCATTAAATTATAGCTTATAGTCTTATACATGGTCAATATGTAACAGAGATAAAAGTACAATTCCGTCAATGTTCTATTAAGATCTGGTACCGTGGTATATGACATGATAGATGTGTACGATTAAATTTTTTAAATATCAATTATATATTCAACATTTTTATTAAACTAGAGACATACTCACGTCTCTACACAACTTAACAGACATAAACTGGATATGGATAAAATTGAACTTTAACATTATTTTATGATCTTTAGGTGCTATTGTCGCTAAAATAAGAAATAAAAATATACCAACGATACAAGATTAGTACTTATATCGTGATATAGAAATTATTCCCCTTTCATATTTTTAGGGATATTCATGTGACAAAACGACCCAATGTTTTTTAATTTTTTTTTCCGTTGGCATAAATTCCCAAATGCTACAAATAATTTTAGTGTAAGTAATATTTAAGTTTTTTATTTTTCTCTACCATGGCATGGGATTCAACATAGTAATGTATCATTTATCCACTTTTTTCACCTAGCTAGAAAAACTCCGAAGAGTTGACAACCAACACTAATTTTTCACATTATATCCAAAACACGCATACAAATACAATGCAAGAACTAAGGCATTTTAAGTTTATCCCCCTCGCCACGTGCTCAATAAGACCAAAAGTGTGGACAAAATGTCGCCACGTAAATTTTTAAGTTGAGAGTTAATAGAAAAAACTCAATTACTTTATATCATTAAAAATTGTGAAGAAAGAAAAAACTGATTAATAATATTAGTCATAGTTTTCGTAGCATTACGATATTTTTGCCGCACATATCCGTATTTTACTCTATAGTCTATACTTTATACTATAATAACATATAATAATGTCCTATGCTCTTCTTTCATATATAGGTTTCTCCATAATCAATACTTTTATTTTCGTATTCGTAGCATCAAAATAACGTACCGATCAATGAGGTCCAAGTTGAGAAAGGCGTCCTTGGCCCCCTCGGCCTCGGACTCGGTCCTCTCCGTCCCCCCAAAGAACGGCGCCAAAAGCACGTACCCCCTCACCCTCACCCCCTTTCCCAGCCCCTCCGGCACAGACCCGAGCCGCACCGCCGCATGGTGCGCGATGTTCCCTCCGGCCGAGTCCCCGGCCACGAACACCCTCCCGTAGTCCGCCTTGGCTCGGCTCAGCCACTCGTCCGCCGGATCAGCCGACTCCGCCTGCGCCTGCAGCCACTTCAGCGCCGCAAACCCGTCCTCGATCGCAGCTGGGAGGCAGTTCTCAGGCGCTAGGCGGTAGTCCGGCGCAACGACGAGCGCTCCGAGCTCAGCCGAGAGGCGGAGGCAGTAGTTCTGGCAGTTGGGCCACTCGCGCGAGCCGATGCAGAAGCCGCCGCCGTGGATGTAGAAGAAGACAGGCAACGGTGCATCGGCGGAGGAGGCGACGGGGCGGTAGAGACGGAGGCCGAGGGCGTGGGCCGGGTCGAAGACGATGTCCTTCCAGGCGACGGAGCCATCGTCACGGACAGGGACGTCGAAGCTTGGGCGGGCGGAGCGGACGATGGAGCCGTCGCTGTAGACGCGGAGGACGCCGCGGCACTCGTCCACCTCGTGGGGCGGGTTGTCGGCGGCGGGGGCGGCGGACGGCATGTCGTTTAATGAGGTGTGGTGGTGAAGGGCGATGGAAGAGGAGGAGAGTTTGGAGATGATTTAAGGGAAGAGTTTGGATGAAACGACAATTGGAGTTGGTAATTGGAGGTTTGGCGTGTGGCTTTTGTGGGGATTATGGTTGTCGTTTGTGTATTTTTATGTTTGTTATATACATATTTGTATATGAAACACGTCATATATGCCATAATACGTGTTAGTAGGGACTCGTGCATATATCATATATATATATAGAAATGAGAAGCCGGCCATTACGTTCAAGGACATAAAAACGGCAAATATACTCGAGTTTTGGTTAAATTAGCAGTTATATATTCAAAATTACATTCGTAAAAGGTAAAAAGTATCCAAATCACGTAAAACTGTAGGGTTTGTGTTTTTTGTCCGTATTTTGTCGCCCCCGTTATCATGTAAAACTTACCAGTTTGAGCACTTTTTTCCTGTTTGAATATGGGTTTCAAGTTTCAACTAGTGTGTACGATTGCATGTAATCTAGCAATTTATTCACATATCCCCAAAGTTTACAAGTTAAATTTCTTAAATTAGTCCTTAAAATCTACATGTAAATCTGGCAATTTTTCACAAATCTCAAAAAGCTTTATTTCATTAATCGCTTTTCATTACGAAATTTCATCGGTAAATCGGACTCGAGAACAAAAAGAATTATACATCATACAAATTAGATATATGAAGAAAAATCGAACATGTGTAGCTCATAATCGCCTCGAATATCCGGAGCCTGCACATTTCTTGCAAAAGACCAACCCTAAAAAAACATTGGAACAGTAAAAAACGGTTTGATACATAACGAGGCTGGAACTTTAGACTTCACGGGTACAAGTAACTATTAAACTTTGCCTTCTTGACAAGATTACATTGTTCCCTAACAAATATGTTGTAAAAATATATATTATCCAATTTTACCTGTTTTATTTGCTTTAAGTTTTAACCGATATTAAAACTGGTTAAACTGAATTTCCATACCTATTATAAAATCCCCCCTAATAATAACCAAATATAAATTAATCGAATTGACAAGTTAAGTGATAAGCAGATTAAAGACGGAAACCGATTACAATTATCCGCTAAACCGAATAATTCGGTTAAAATTAAAAAATGTGCCCATAACCGCCCCTGGTCTAGCATGCTAAAAAACCGGAACATTGCTTCCTAAACGACTATAAAAAGATGCTGCGAGTTTTTTATTATAACAACAAGAGAAATGTTCTATTTTTGAAAAAATGTAAAATAAAAATGCAGGGTTAAGAAGCTAGCTCATACCTGCACCTTTGCAGACCTTACAGTCGACCAATCCCGTCTCTTTCTTCATCTTACCGCCGTCACAAAATACACATTTCGTCCCGCCTGCCGAGCAGAAAATAAATTAGTATTGTACTCTTTTCCCCGTTTAGAAACGACATTTTTCAAACTAAATGCGTGATTTTAAGTCCAATTAGTTGTTTTTGGCACTGGCCTTTTTAAAAATTTTGCGGTGCGACCTAAATTTTAGGAGATACTTAGCTCTACATTGGGAACCTTGCGGATAAGGCTTTTTGTAATAAGCGTTTTAGGAGGTAATCGAAGGCAACTATTGTCCCCCTCAAAATTTATTTATTTATTTTTATCTTATTTTTTTAGAATTTGTTTTGGTTAATCACCCCCCTCGCAATACTTGACTCCGTCTGAAATTATTTTGGGTCCGTACCTAGAGTTCTTGTTACTTTTATGTCGAAATCGCAATTAACTCCGACGTGAATTTTTGTGTCGATTTCTCGTTACTTTTATCTTTACTTCATTGTTGTTTTGCGTTCCATTTTTTAACATCTGAACTATATTATACATATGTAGTTAAAATTAAAGGGTTAATGACGGCAAAAATATCAAAAGCTTGGTCAAAGAACCTCTCGTGTACCCAAAGTTTAAAAGTGGTGGCAAAGATACCCAAAGTCGCATTTAGGGAGTTGACCACTCCATTCCCGTAACGCCGTTAACTTACCGGTTAACTCTGGCCACGTGGACAAATTTGTTTTGTTAAGTGTAATCATTAGAGGTTCAATTAGTTGTATTAAATAGTGTTTATTAGGGGTTTAATTCGTTGTTTTATCATAAACGAGACTGCTTTGGGCTCATCGATGTGGCAAAAATTGTTATGTCAGCAACCCACGTTTGTTCGCGTGGCCATAGTTAACGGGTAAGTTAACGGCGTTATGAGAATGGACTGGTCAACTCCCCAAATGCGACTTTGGGTATTTTTACCACCACTTTTAAACTTTTGGTACACGAGGAGTTCTTTGATCAAACTTTGGGTATTTTTGCCGTCATTAACCCAAAATTAAATTACGTTAGTGAAATATTAACGACAAAAGTACCAAATCTCTTTCTAAGTGTAACAGCATGTTGGAATTTATCTTAGTTTTCCACCAAATCACAAATTATTTAATCATTAAATTCCAGAGATAATCCTTCACCACATACTCCAATTATTAGCGGCTAAAGTAGCTAATGTCTAAAGAGTCATCAAATTCCAACCCCATCCTTCCGTCATTAGACGTCAGCGGATGGACACTCGTCAAGCATAAAAAAAACAATCAATGGTACTTTTGCCGCTATCAGGAAAGAAAGAGGGAATTGCAAGCACTAACCATTCCCAGCACAGCGTTCGCAAGGCACTGGATCTCCCTTGAGACCGAGGAAGAGAGAGAGCGCAATGGAGGCGAGGACGCTGATCGTGGCGAGGAAGGTCTGCGTGTCAATGGAAGCGCTGAGAAGAAAGAGCGAGTTGTGGACGCAGAACCTCGTCGTCGTTTGCCTCGGTCTGAGAGCGATCGGGTTCAGCGGCGATGGCGAGAAGCGAGAAAGCGAGGACGTTAATGGAGTCTCTGGTTTTGGTGGGAGAGAGTGGATTGCGATGTGAGAGAAATAGCTCGATGATGAAGAAGAAGAAGAAGAAGAAGAAGAAGAGGGGAGAGTTTGAAGAGAGTAGCGAGAGAGCGTAGCCATGGATAGGAACACGAAATATGTGGAGCTCTCGGGTCTGTTTTTTCTGTTAATATTAATTATTTTATTTTATTTTATTTAAATAAATAAATAAATAACCTTGATTTTTATATATAATATCAAAATTTTGATATTTCGTCCAATTAAAAAAATAGAACTTATCGTTATTTCTTGAAAGAAAATTGGTACTTGTGCCGTGATTCCGCGAATAATAATAGATTCGGATACTTTGAATCTCACTACGGCTAAAAACAATATGTATATCTTAGGGATGGTTAAATTTAGTTACGGGTTTCACTAGAGACTACGACTCTTATTACGAATATCCTATAGGTCCTGAAATAAATGTTAAATCAAATATATAGTGCCCTTCATGCGGTAACGACTATAAAGCGTGTAGAATAAATAAATATTGTTGAGTCAAAAAATCACCACAACAATCACGGAGCTAGAAGTAATGTAATTTAGTTTTTAATTTACTTTGGGACTCTGATCTTTTCGTTAAAACCAATTAGGCAAACAAAGTTAGTTGAAAATAGAGAAATTCTATTTCTTGTATAATCTCGAGTGAATTACAGAGTTCTTTCCGTCCCTTTTTTCCATCTATTAATTCATTATTTATAGAGCTAAGATTCATTTCCATCCGCGTAAATGGGTGGTCACGTTCGTGTTTAATTGCCTTTTGATTGCTACGATAAATACTTTGATCATTATAATAAACAGCTTGCAAACTGCTGTCATTGATTCCCTCGTTAAGGCGTGAGAATAGTCTCATCGCCTTTATTGTCCCGCCTCTCGTCGCTTGCTCTCCTGCCTCCTCGTCTCATCGATTATTCCTTCGTCATCTCCTAAAGAGTTAGCACTTATTTCCTTTTATCTTTAGCGACCGGATTTCAACAATGAGTTTCTTCAAGAAAGTCCTCGTCGATTAGACCTTCATCGTATCCTTCATCGCCTATTGTCTCCTCGTTTCAACCCTCATCGCTCCCCGAATTCTATCATTGCTCATCGCCAATCACTTGACAAGCTCTCGGATGGGCTTTGACCCTGCTAATAGGCCCTCTCCTTGAGGCCCATGTTGACTTTTATTTCTTTTGACCAATCCTGAAACGTCAATAATAAATTCGTCGTTTTGATGTAAATCAATATGAAGAAATCATGCTTTAACAAATGCCACTTCGAATGGCTCCCGTTATCCCTCATTCGTCGAATGCCACTCTCTCGTCTCCAATGAATGTCGTCCATTATCGTCGATGTCCATCTCAACCTCAGAAACACGACTAGGGCTTTTGGGTTTCAAGAAATTGCGACTTTAAAGTTCAAAGGGTTTGTAAGTTTGAAGCAAGTTTCAAAATGTTGTTTTTGCCGATAAATCCGTTTTCCGTTTTTTAGGATTATCGACGGATTTTTGAGGATTATCGATGGAAAATTACTAAAACTGTAGCTTATCGTTAGACACTTATCGAGGATTATTGATGGATTATCGACACTTATCGAGGATTATCTATGAAAAACCGCTAAAAATATTTTTAAGGATATGTTTACTAAGTTTATATATAGTGTTGATAATACCTAAAATTACCAAAAACAAAATCATATCGTACTAAAATATATGTAAATAAAATATAGTCACACAAACACAAACATATAGGTCATAATATATGCTGTCACAAATATAAAATAGTAAGAAAATGAGAAGATTAGCTAAAAAATCCCAAAAGATAATTTTTTAATACTTTTGCCGCAATAACGGGGAATGCATAGATTAAGCTCATAATTTGATATGTTAAAATATTGGGTAAACTGCGGCTAATGTACCCAATGTTTGATCAACTGTGAATTATGTACCAAATGTTTATTTTCAACGGCTAATGTACCCAAACTTAATTCCGTTAGATTTTTTTCGTGTTTTCCGTCACTTGACCGTCAGCAAGTGATTCCTCATTTATATGTACAATTTTTATATTTTTGGCATAACTCACTCATTTTTTGTCCAAATTTCATAAATAAACTACCGTTGGAAAGCTAAGAGATATATATACAACTTTGGTGTTTTAAGTTTTGTAAAAAAAAAAGTTTTAAAAATACGAAATTTCAATTACAACGTAAAACTGGACGTTAGTGTAATGCAAAATATTTGTTTCGAGCAAATTTTAATATACTTAATGACTTTTTTTGATAAAATGTAAAGCTAAAATATTGTAGATAAATCTTTTATCTATCCAATGGTAGTTTATTTATAAATTTTGGACAAAAAATGTGTAAGTTATGCAAAAAATACGAAAGATTTTTTCACATCACACCTTTCATATTTTTGGCATAACTCACTCATTTTTTGTCCAAAATTTATAAATAAACTACCGTTAGAAAGATAATAGATTTATCTACAACTATTCAGTTTTATGTTTCATCATAGAAAGTCAATAAGTATATTAAAATTTGCTCGAAAAAAATATTTTGCATTAAACTAATGTCCAGTTTTACGTTGTAATTGACATTTCGTATTCTTTAAAACGTTTTTTACAAAACTTAAAATACTTAAGTTGTAGATCTATCTCTTAGCTTTCGAACGGTAGCTTATTCATGAAATTTGGACAAAAAATGAGTGAGTTATGCCAAAAATACGAAAAAGTGTATATATAGAGGAGGAATCACTCACTGACGTTCAAGTGACGGAAAACACAAAAAAATCTAATAGAATTAAGTTTGCGTACATTAGCCGTCGAAAATAAATACTGGGTACGTAATCCGCAGCCAACTAAACATTGGGTACATAGCCGCAATTTACCCTAAAATATTATTGGACTAAAAATCAGATCAGAATATACCACATATTTGATAAAACACTTAATTGACTATTTGGCTTACCGGAGAAGTCTCACATTAAGCAAATAGAAATGAATGAAAATTGATAATACTCATTTACTTGGATTTGGAAAGTCGTATACGAAATAAATACAAAAAAAAAAAAAACAATAACATTGTTAGTATATAAATATCAATCTTCATATCCAATCCAAACAACTCAACATACATATTTTGGCCTAAGCTAAAATGACGTGTGAATCTATATTGATAGCCTACACGAAGTTAAATTTTTCTTGAAAAGTACATTTTTTGCATTGTTCTCGAAAATTCTAAAACGACAACGATTAATGTAAAAAACTTGCCGATGACCATTGGCAAACAAAATAACGAACGATCTTCGACGATAATTCGAACCTTGGTTTGAACGTTCGAAAAGAGAGAAATAAAATGAATCTTAAATTGTGTGAAAAATAAAATGTGTTTGTGATTAATGAATCATAAGGTGAGACAAAAAAATATTTTTAGTACTTTTAAGTTTTAGCACGATAAATAAGATTGAAAATACCATGAAATTTTATATATTTTAAAGTAGTTTTACTTGGATTGGATGTACCTATTTATAAAACGAATGTAAAATAAAACGAATAAATCGTCACCGTAACAGCCAAAACGCCTGGCGGCGAGAGAGCTCAAACCCTAGAGCGAGGTTGAACGAGACCAAAACCTTGATTCGACCTTCAGAGGAATCGGCAGAGCGATGGGGTTGAGGAAGCAGAAGCGGAAAGAGAAGCTCGACCGCGAGGCCGTCGAAGAGAGCGAGCGAATCCAGCTCGGAGCCGCCGAGAAGAGGCCGTCGAAGTCCGAAGTCTCTGCGGCGAGCGCCAGCAACGACGACGACGACGACGACGACAGGGAAGCGAACGAAGATCTGACCCTCGGCATCATCGAGAAATCAAAGCTCTTGCGCGCCGCGGGGCTGATCTCCGACGGCGTCGGGGACGGAGACGGCGTCGTTTCGATTGAGTCTCATGGGGCTAACAATGGGGCTGGTTTGTCAGCGAGACCTACGATTAAGAAGTTGATTAAGGAGAGTAAGAAGCTTAGTAAATTGACGGGAATGGCTGACCAGAATGTAAGTGCTCTATACAAAAATCCATAGGTTTTGACAATTTTTGAATCTTTTGTTGGTGAAGTATTGATCTTTTATGCTGGTTATACCTAGGCCTCTCTTATGGAGAAAGAGACAGATAAATTGGAGGTGGCGGAAGTCGTCGAAGTGGCACCGGAGGCGGTGGGACTGATATCCGGCGGTGTCGTTTCGGTCGAGTCCAACTTGGCTGAGAATGGGGTTGGTTTGTCAGCGAAGACTATGATTAAGAAGAAGAAGCTCAGTAAGAAGAGGGAAATTGCCGACCCGAATGTGAGTGCTCTATGCAAAAAAATAATAATAATCAAGCTTCTGTTTCTTGGAGTCGAAGGATCCATAGGTTTTATTCAATGAAATCATGGTGATCTTCGAAATATTCATTTTTTTGGGTGAAGTCTTGATCTTTTATGCTGGTTATACCTAGGCCTCTGTTATGGAGGAAGAGAAGGATAAATTGGAGGTGACGAAAGTCATCGAAGTGGCACCGAAGGCGACAGAATCGAGCCCGGTCGAGGAACGAAGCAATAATACCGTGCTTCGTAAATTACTTGTGAGATGTTTGTTGCTCTAAACGCAGTATAATCATACATGGGTTGGATTCAGAACGGTGTGCTTAGTTTGGTGTGTCTGTTTTTACGCGATATCAGCGCGGGCCTAGGTATTTCGACCCGCCAGATAGCAGTTGGGGCTCATGCTATAACTGCGGAGAAGAAGGGCACAGTGCAGCACAATGTACATCCGCCAGGCGGAAGAAACCGTGCTTCGTTTGCGGGAGTTTTGAGCACAATGTGAAGCAGTGCACCAAGGTTTGTATAAGCTAGTGTTATGAATAATGATTCAGTTGCCACTAATAGTTATTGTGCTGTTTCTGAGAATAAATATTCTGCTTAATTTGTTGATTTAAGTTCCGAAACTCAGTGCTGCGCTTTTTTTGTGCGAGTGTAGAGCACGATGTGAAGCTGTGCGCTAGGTTTTGTTCTCGAAGAATATTTTTTATAAATGCTATAAGCTAGTGTTGTGATTCAGTATACTATATGTGTATTCTGTTTGATTTGGTTTATTTAAGTTCAAATTTCTTTATCGTGTTGTTTCTGAGAATTTGCTAGCAGTCAATATTGCATGGTGTTTGCGTAGGTGCCTTATTTGAGATGATAATCCTATTTTTTAATGGTTGTACATTTTATTGTTGTATTCGTAGCTTTCAATCTCATTAACTGAAAGGGGTTATGTTATCTCTGCGCATTCCTGCTCTAACCACGTCGTCTTGATTGGTTAATTTCAGGGAAGAGACTGTTTCATCTGCAAAAAAGGCGGACATCGTGCTAAAGACTGTCCGGATAAGTACAAAAGCAGCTCCACTAGCGTAACTATCTGTTTGAAGTGCGGAGATAGTGGCCATGAGATGTTTAATTGCAACAATGATTACCACCCTGATGATCTCAAGGTGGTTTACTTGTTATTTGTTGTCTTACAAATTTTGTATCATAATTCTTGCTTTCTGAAACCGTTCTTTCTTTTTGACCAGGAAATAACCTGTTATGTATGCAAGAAGCCTGGGCATTTATGCTGTGTTAGTTATGCGGAATTTTGTGCTAAAGAAGATTCGTGTTACAGATGCGGTCAATTGGGTCACACTGGTACGGTAAGTGTGTACTAACGCTAAAACTTGTGTTTAAAAAATCTGTTTTGAGGCTTGCCTTGGCGAAACAAGGCACCCTTCCGCCCTGAGGCTGCACAAGGCGTATGCCTTAAGCTGACGCCTCACGCCTCAATGTAGGTACCTCGAGGTGCTATTATAAAAAAAAATCCCTGAAAACAGATATGTTTACTAAAATGACATTAATGCCCTAATCGACTCACCCTCGCTCATTTTATGTTATGCCTATGTTTAAGTCTTCAAGACATATATATGCTATTTGAGACATAAGCTATATTTGATATCTTATGTTATATATTATTTTAAATTATTTATATTTTATGTATTAAAGGCTTTTGCCTCAAACACGCCTTGAAAGTGGGAAAATGGCTATAAGCCTTTTTGAACCTTGCAAAATTTATTTGTACTCATCGTTTGTCTGTTTGACGAGCAGTAAGTCAAATTGAACTATGTCCAACTGTCTTTTAGGATAATTTTGATGGATCCCGAACCAGAATTGCGTAGAAAAATACCAAAAACGCAGCAAACAACCAAATAAGACAATACCGTAAAATCAGCCAACGGGAATTCACCGAAACGGTGATTCCCCTTTCTTTTTATTGAATAAATCTCGATAACAATGGTGGACCAATCCTTCGAGAGCGAGGTCCGAGGCTCTCCGTGATGCAAGACGGCCAAAGGCTCCAATAAACTCACACACCCTCACCAACAACCAGCTAGGTCTAAATATCCTAATGACTTCTCTTGGTCCCATTAATTACAAATTAATACTAAAGCCCATTATTTAATCGTAATAACACAAATAATTAAAACCTAATGCTACTGATATTAAATCGACCAACACTAAAACAAAACAACATAAACCTAATATAGTTATAATAATATTATTTCCTTATAGCAGAAATACGATCCCATCAAATTTCTAGGGGTTTTGTTCCAGATCTGTAGTATAAAATCTGATCATAACTATTAAAATGGTTCGTATGTGTGCAGTCATGTATGAAGGTAATCGGCGAAGGCACGGCGACAGAATCATGCTTTAGGTGCGGTGAAGGAGGTCACTTTGCTCGGGAGTGCCCAACCACAACTACCAAGGTTAGTTTTGGTGTTACAATTTCGGAAATTATCACTCTATAGGATTATCAGCTGAGGTGGTTCTCGCTCAAAACCCTTTGCAGAAGAAAAAGAGGAACCGGGAACCGTCGACCCCAAATGCGAAACCACACCGAGAGGCGAAGGGGAGCAAGGGAGCCAAGTCTGCTCCTCACGATCTCGGGAAACCGCACAAGAAGAAGAAGAAGATACCCCAACACGAAGGAAGCGGCCTCTCGACGCCTCGGAAGCCGAAACATAGAGGCGGTTGGACCACGCATGATCCCGAAGACTACCCAATTATGGCACGGAGACGGACGAGTGAGCGGCGATCCCCCGTGACGCCGTCTAGCTCTAACCATAGACTGTCATACGCGACTCCTCCAAATGTTCACTATTCGAATTCCCGTTACGAGCATCAAGCTCATCACGCCCATCAATCAAATTCTCATTATGGTAATCACAATTATCAATCGAATTCGCATTACGGTTATCACACTCATCACACGCACACTCATCACGCACCCACTCATCACGATGCGCGCTACGGTTACCAAACACCTGCTCCCCGATATCCACCAAGCGAGTATTACCATCAAAACGGCCATTCTGGGTCAAGGTACGGAAACTATAACAGTAGCGGCGGTAGCAGCGGCTGGAATAGAGGAAACTACGATAGGTATTAGCATTTCATATACATTAATTCAGTTAGAAGGCATGTTTTTCTGGCTTCATCAAGCCTTTTTCAATGGTGTAACTTTATTACTTTAATCAAGTTAAATGATTTCTTTTTAAATATATTTTTATTGTGTGATTCTTCTGATTACAATTTAAAATTTATGGACACAAATGTGCTTGATTGAAGGTTGCAAACCTAACCTATAAATCAATCTATAATTCTATATAATATATATATCACATATTTTAGGAATTTAATGTAACAACGAGGATACTTGCACAAGGCAAAAAGACCGAAAGTTCATATAATCTTGATGACAAGACATTTTTTTTTCCGTAGCATAAATATTCAAAGTTTGCAAAATCTGGTGGAAGGACCTAATGTTTTTCTTTCGTGGAATAAAGAGCTAAAATTGATAAAAATCAACAAAAAGGACCAATCTTTTTAAGGTTAATTGCGGCATAAATACCTAATCTGTGATCAAAGTTTGTGACATGTACCAAACTTCAAAAAGTAGCCGCACTGTTGCAGCGTATCGATGACTTATATGTCACCACTTCGAGTACGAATGCCGAATGGTATGTGGATGCAGTCAAATATATATGGTAAGTAATATTCTATTTTCCACGTCATGTCCTTCGTATTTTCATACTTAGGTGTTTTTTTTTTTTTTAATTACCATAAACACATGTTCAACTACACTACTGTGAAAATTATCATTGGTTTACAATATATAATTTACCATACTGATGACATAAGGAACAATTAAAGGTGACTTTTTACGCATGATGTAATTCAAAACTCGTTAATTTGTTTTAGTAAATAATGTTAAGTGAAAGTTACATTAAATCGTAATGAAGTTTAAGAGTTTACGTTATGAAGGAGTAGCAATTAGCATAAACTAAAATAAAGTTGCGACTAGTTCGAAGTGCGGTGTCCGGTTGTTAATTAGCATTAAGTTGCGACTATCTAATGACACTAATACGATTTTTAATTACACATGATTAAAAAATAAATATTCACCAAACTTAAAATTTTATTCTATCACCTTTTTAAGAACTATAAATCATTCTCAATTTTAGAATAATTATTTCGTGAATTACATCAATAAGTAGATAAGATATTACTATTTTCTTCAAACATGCTATGCTAGATCAGAAGTAGCTAAAAAAAATTTAAGATACGAAAAAACGAGATCATTCATGAATTATCACCCTTAATTTAGAGACATTGACACAATGGAAGTTAAAAACACGATCTGATCCCGATTATTGATTACCATAGCCAATCAATGTTTTTTTTCTTCTTCGCAATTTAATGATTCACATCAAATTTCTATATTAGAACATATAAATCACAATAAATTAAATTCAGAGAAAATCAAAAGAGTCAATTTTCATAAAGTCCAACCAATAATGAGCGAAAATATAAATTAAATAGTTGACTCGAAAACTATAAAAAATGATAAAAAAAATAGAAAAAACTCACATAAAACACACATAAAATGAAAACAGTTTAGGCCTTTAAAGCCCGTCTTGCCATGAGGACACTGTAATCCAAATTCCGACATCTGAGTCAAAAGTCACCGCTCATCAAAGTTAGACCTTGCACACGAGCTTGTCCAAACGTACAAAAAACGTCAAGGCACGCTCGTGGGTTGGTTGGGCCTCACCGAAATCATTTTGCATAATATATGCAAAGAGCAAAAGTTTTAGCCCGATTCCCGATTTTTACTCGGTCCGGTTCCGTCCCTACATTTAATTTTATCGTCGATAACGCTTCTTTAGAGAGAAATAATAATTTAGAAATAATAATAGTAATAATAATAATAAAAAAAGAAGTGTCCGTTTTCTGGGCTCCTTCTTCGTCAATCTTCGTGTTCTTCTCACTCTCTTGACTGTTTGGAAACCCTAACCAAATTGCTCTTTCGCTGAACAAATTCAGCTCTTCTCGCTCTGTAATTCCTGCTTGGATGCCGAGAATCTGTCCAATTTTCTCGCTGCTTGGCCTCGGAATTCATCCTCCGAGTCAATGATCCGAGACTGACACCGCTCATAGCTTGGTGTGCTGTGAATTGCATCAATGTCGGACGATGTGTTGTTGCATTTCTCGTCCAACTCTTCGAACCAGTCGGACCAGTCCTTGCCGACCAAGCTTGCGAAGCTCGAGGCTCGCATGGCCGGCAAAACCTCTGCTTCGGCGTCCGGTGCCGTCTCCGCCGCCATTTCCAATTCGGCCTCGCAGCCTCTCCCTCCTCCGCCTCCGCAGCAGCCGGCTTGGGCCTCCGCGGTGACCTCCGCCGCGAGGTTCGTTGCCGACGATCTGCCTGAGCCTTCTACCTCTAGCGAATCCGACGACGACGTAAGCCCAATCATATCGTATCACTGCTGTGCTGTGAAATTCATATGGATTGTATTGTTTGATTTTTGGATAATTCAGTGTTGTTGTATATGGCTATGCATCTGAATTCGTAGCCATCTGAAGTTACTAGGGTTTTGGAATTCATAAGAGCAATAATGGATCAAGTTCTGGATTGAAGATTAGGACAAAGAATGAATTAGGTGAAATTCTAGGCACTTCTTGGTGTAAAAATCGATGGAGAAAGAGGTGTTTTTATCAAATAATTTGGTTATTCCGTTTCATCGGACAGAGCTGGCACTCTGATGAAGTTCGAGTATCTGTGCGATTGTTCGCGCTGGGGGATTCAATGCTTGTGATTTGGTAGGAGGAGTGGAAATTTCAATTTTGCTCACCTTCATGGTTCATAGTGTGCTGAAGAGGACGATGGAAATTCTGATTTTTGTCGTTACATTGTGAAGTAGCTATGCTATTAGTCCTAGGATCGAGTTTTTTTTATGGGTTTGAATATGATTGGATTTCTTTGTCTAGAGAAGTGTTATCCTTCTATGGCTGTATTTCGGGTCATTTTTTCGGAGGAACAGATTAGTGTATATGAGTCTAAGTGCTAAGTTAAGTCGAAGGCACTTTGGCGGAAATTCAAGTTTGGCTCCATCTATAGGGAAGTTAGAGATCTTGTTTTCTTTTTCTGTTCTTTAATTCAGAAAGATATCTCTGAGAGAGTGCACTTGTTATTATCCGTCTTGTTCGTCGTTTCACAATTATTTGCAACGTTATAATTTGAAAAGTCTGCAATGCTTGTTGATTCCTTGGATACTATTCGTCCTGATATTTTATTACCAATACCATAGTGATAAGACTCGTGATTACCTATCGTCGGAATAAGGGCTAGACGGTCATTTAGTCTTAAGTTTAGTCCTTTTATTTTATGTCTTTTCATTTCTTCATGTCATTAAGGGTGTTTTATTCTTTAACTCGCTTTTGTTCCTATTGTTCTGTGTCTACAGGCGCCCACAGTGTCATTTAGCATTACATTTGATGAATTTTTCGTAGGCTGAATTCTTGTCTTGGATAACGTGATTGTAACCTATAACTTGGTAATAACGTTTGTTCTTGTCTGTTCTCTTATGCCAGACGGGTGGGGAGTTTCTAATTCAGGCTAACACTCAAAAGCGTCAAAAGCTTCACGGAGATGAAAGCTCAACTATTTTTCAACATGTTGATGTAAGTCTTTATAACTCTCTCTCTTTTCACACGTCAGGTTAAAATGATTATATATTTGACTAGTATGGAAAATCATGTCAGTTATTTTTTAATAAAAAAGAAATACAAATTTACACCTCAAGTATTATCCGGACCCTGGAGTATTTGTGATGAAAGTGTTAAAATTCCTTTCATGGTCTAGTGGAGATATTCTTCTCTTGCTGCATTGAAGACATGCTATAAATTATAACTTACTCTCTAAATTTACAACAATAAAACTTTGCAGGCTGTCTCTGAGAAGAGAAAAGCGACACATGTAGAAACGAAGGTAAGCTCTGATCCAAATCGGAAAAAACATGGTCGCGGTAGAGGAAATTCAGTTTCGGGCCGTGGTCGTGGCTCAAGAAATAATGATCAAACAAGAACTCAAGTATGTGCTCCTTCAGTTGCCCCTGCAAATGGTCAGCTCGAGAATGCGCATCACAAGGTATCTTTATTAAGTTTTAAACAACAGTTCAAAGAAAACCATTTAGCATTCGATTGGGTACAAGATTTCAGTTTTTCTGGTCATTACTATGCTACAATTTAAAATCAATTCTAACTTATCTACTCTTAATTCTCTATTTTTATTTAAATTTTCTTCTGTGGATTGTTTTTACTTATGCTAGCCATAGTCTAAAAAGAAAGAACACTATTTTATTTGATAAGGAATTGAATGATCTTTACCTACTTATTACTCGTGTAGGATGGTAAGTCCAAGGAGCATTTCCGCGATGAGAGCCGGTCTATATTGGAGGTATATATCTGCTTTTACTATCCTCGTTTTCTTTTGGTTGTTGTTGCAATTCATAGTATCTGATGAAAGTTGAATCTCTTACTAGAAAACATGGATTCTGTAATGAGTTTTTTAACTATACGATAAGTAGTCTGGTATATAATAGTTGGGATTATATTATTCTAAAAACAGGAGGAAGTTGTTTCATTACGATCAAAAGTTTCAGTCCTTGAAGAGGACCTCCGTAAATCCCGTCAAGAGGCATCTGAGTATCAGAATCTATATCGACAGTTAGAGAAGGTGGTATTTTCATGTCTGAGTTTATTAACTAAACCTTTGTTCTTTTTGTTTCTTTTGGTATGAAGTTTAACTTTCTTTGTTACTCGATTGGTGCAGGAATTGAAAGATCTGAAAGATAAAGAACAACTGGTAAATCCTAAGGTACGCATATAAGCAGCTTGAATTACATTCGTGTCCAGGAAATTTTAATTATTATATTAGATATCTAAATAAATTCATTAACATTTTTGTTCGTTCAACTCTTGCTTCATTTTTTCTTCTTACGCTCAAAAGTTTTTCAAAGCCAAATAATTTTTTTTATTAAAGAGAGGTTCACATTTATTGTACTGTCTCCTATGCAGAGGGCGAAAGTCATCTCCGATTTATTGATATCTGTTTCAAAAGCAGAGAGACTTGAGGCAAGAATGAAAGTGCGTCAAGACTCCTTGCGACTTGGCAATGTCGGTGTAATCAGGTAATTTGGTTTGATATCACTGATGAAGAATGACACTTTAAATGCTTTCTTTACACGATTATGATCTTTAGCATCATTAGTAATTATACTAACATGATTATCGTAACCTGCACTTTGTTTAGACTTTAGATGGTTGAGATGGTATTCCTTGTATTTTGATAAATATTCAAACTAGGTTATGAAATTATTTAATTATGTACGAAACTTCACCATTTTTAAATCTAGGGAAACCAAGTAGTTTGTCATACCATGGTTGATGTACTTGATTGCATTAATAGGATAATGTTGGTATGATGCTGGGACATTGATCCTAACATGAGTCTTGAACCGAAGGATCGTCATTTTCCTATGTTAAGAAACCTTAATAGCTAGAGAGAAGTTGTGCCAAACTAAGAGACTAATTTATGTGAATAATTCTTCGACGGCTCAACGCCTTATCATTAATCTCTGGTCCTAATGGGCCAGGCCGAAACTTAAACATAATCGCTCAAATCGTAAACATAAAAAAAAAAAAAAAACATAATTAAGTAATGGAGCTAACATATTGACGTTAAATGATCAAAATAGACGTAAATAAATTATTATTATTAATGTAACGAGTGTAACAATTGTTTACCCACTATGTTTCTTTTTCTCATATGGTTAGAGCTGGAACTGTCATATCAGAGACTTGGGAAGAAGGCCAAGCTTTAAAGGACCTCAATATTCATCTTGTAAGCTATATACTTTTCTTTGTGTTTATCTATTGGAGATTAGATTTTCCTTTTTATTTTTCTCTATTTTTTTAAGCATGCATTGATCGTATAACATCACACAATTTTCTCAGAGACAACTGCTAGAAACACGAGAAGCCGTTGAACGGCAACGGAAATCATTGAAGAAAAGACAATCGGGTATATCTATGTTTTTTGTTTTACTATTCCGTCTCAGTGATCAGATACCCCATTTAAGTTTTTACGTGTTTGTTATAGTAAATCAGGCAAATCTACTTAACATATTTATGAATTCTATTCATAGTACTACGGTATAAAATTCGCGCTTCATTTTTGGTAGAGTTCTTACTTTCTATCATGAGAGTAATGTATCCAATTTCCACTTCTTTTTTATTTTTAATTCTATCCATAGTATTAGTACTAATAGGACTTGGTTTCTTCTTCAGATAAGGGTGACGGAGCCGACTCAGAAACAGGAATACAGGAAGAAGATTCACTCATTCAAGATGAAATCTACAAATCCCGCTTAGCCAGCATTAAACGTGTTAGTTCACTGGATCAAAAATTTGCTATGCGCATTCAATATTTTTTTGCTATCATTTGGTAAATTTTTTTTTTCTCGTATATTTTCTTAATCATAATTCCATTAATGTCTGTAGGAGGAAGAAGTGCTACTACGAGAGAGGGATCGCTATGAGCTAGAGAAGGGGAGACTTATACGTGAAATGAAGCGGATACGAGATGAAGATGGTTCTCGTTTCAACAACTTTCAAGTTCTAAACCACAGATATGCTCTCTTGAATCTTCTAGGGAAAGGGGGTTTCAGCGAGGTTTACAAGGTCATAAATCCGTGATAAATCGTATTAGGACACATTCATAAAAAAAAAAAAAAAAAAAGACGACGAGATCATTTCCTTGCCTTCATTGTTTTTTGTAAAGTTAAACCTTTTTGCAGTGATTTGAAGTAAGAAATTTCCAGCAGGCTTATGATTTGGTGGATCATAGATATGTTGCATGTAAGCTTCACGGTTTGAATGCTCAATGGAGTGAAGAGAAGAAGCAAAGTTACATACGTCATGCGATACGGGAGTACAATATTCATAAAACCTTGGTACATCATCACATCGTACGGCTCTGGGACATTTTTGAGATTGATCATAATACGTTTTGCACAGTCCTAGAATATTGCAGTGGTATGTTTACCGTCAGGAATCTCACTCATATATAAACATTACGTGTTGTATTCGCTGCTTGCTGCAATTAAATTTTCTTCTCGCTTGTTTAGGTAAAGATCTTGATGCGGTTCTTAAAGCAACACCCGTGCTACCTGAAAAGGAAGCTCGGATTATAATAATCCAGATATTTCATGGCCTGATATACTTGAATAAAAGAACCCAGAAAATTATACATTATGACCTGAAGCCCGGAAATGTGCTGTTTGACGAACTGGGCATCGCCAAAGTGACGGATTTTGGTCTTAGCAAGATTGTGGAGGATGATGTCGGATCACAGGGTATGGAACTTACATCTCAGGGAGCTGGAACATATTGGTAAG
This sequence comes from Parietaria judaica, assembly GCA_954871525.1. Lineage (NCBI taxonomy): Eukaryota > Viridiplantae > Streptophyta > Magnoliopsida > Rosales > Urticaceae > Parietaria > Parietaria judaica. The sequence goes on along the minus strand of OX940860.1, from coordinate 24,902,503 downwards.
TACTCAAATTAGAGTGATAATGTTTGTCCTATAATTATTACCGATTCAATAAATCCTTCTATTCTATCTATGTCTTAGGTTATTAGGGGTTTTTGGGTTATTTAAGGTAAAGCAATTAGGGGCCTTTTTGGAAGTTTGTAATAAGTAGGGATTTGGGTTTCTGAATCCGTATATTAGTCACCTATCACGAAGGAAGACGGCACGTGAGTTTTGGCATATTTTCTCACTTCTTTAGGGAGAGCTTGGGTAGGAATGTTCGCTACATTTGTTACTCTGTTTTTTTTTTAATCAACAATTTTTTGGGAATTCGTCACATTAGTAAATCTTCGGTGGTTCATGTTTGACTTGTACCTTGGGTCCTATCAGATAATGATCTGCTTGTATAACTAGTTCATGCGTTGTATAGTGTAAATGACCGCTGTAAAATGAACGGTATGCTTCATGAAATTAATTTTGACACTAACAATATGCATCCAGTTGAAGTTATGTCCCGGGTTCTGTACTTCTTTTCTTGTGCATTAGAGCATCAATTTATTTTTACAGCGATATAATTTACGTCGTATACAGGTATTTACCTCCCGAATGCTTTGAGCTCAGCAAGATACCTCTCATATCATCGAAGGTCCGTAGATATTTAAAATTATAATCATTTATCATCACAAGTACGCTCGATAAGGAGACCGAACTCTTTCCTGATGAATATATCTGCAAAATAAATAAAAAAATCTAAAAAGTAAGGAGACCGTGGATGGAAACGAGTTAGGGACTTTATTTTCTTTCTTAAGTTCCAGAAATGAAATTAGACCAGTTAATCCATTTACATTCCAACTTAGTCAAATTATTAGAAAATTGATTATTCTCTGATTTTTATAGCTGTCTCTTTGAGCAGGTTGATGTATGGTCTGCGGGAATTTTGTTTTACCAAATGCTATTTGGAAAACGTCCATTCGGTCATGATCAGAGTCAAGAACGCATATTGCGTGAAGACACAATTATAAAGGCTCGTCGAGTGGAGTTCCCTTCTAGACCATCGGTGTCAAGTGAGGCCAAGGTGAGTTAATTATACGTCTCTCTTACGGTAACAAAAAGAAGCTTCTTACAGAAAGTTCGATAGTGTAGAACCCTAGCTCGGCTTTTACTTAATTTCCTGAAAACCATACCGAAAGTTTGATCGTAGAACCCTAGCTCATCTTTCCATAATTTTTTTTCTTAAGATTTTAGAAACTATTCGGTTCGTATCCGTTTATGAATGGCTGCCATTACTAGAAGAATATATTTTTTTTTATAATAAATTTACGAGCTTATTAGGTTTAACCTTTTTTCTCCATGGTCTCTCGTAATTGTGTTTGCAGGAACTAATTCGCCGTTGTCTAACTTATAACCAAGCCGACCGACCCGACGTATTGACAATTGCACAAGATCCCTACCTCTCTTACTCAAAAAAGTAACAAAACAATACGAATAGTCACAGCAAAAGATCCCGCTGACGAACTCACGAAAGCTCTTTGTTTGATCGGTAAACCTCAGAGAAGTCCCCAGCAAAACCGACGTGCATTTTTTTGTTTGTAAAGGTTGTAAAGTTTTTGTAAGCACAATGGTGTTTTCCTCTTCTTGTAATTTGTTTCCTGGGCATTTGCCGTTTACTGATATTATTTCGAGAGCTGGAGAGGAATGATCTTAACCCGTGAGGAGTTCGGGGTATCGGTTTCCCAACCGAGAATGATGCATAGAATCATGGCGAAAGCTTGTGTAAGTTCTAAATTGCCCCTGCGTTTCTGAGCGTTGGTGTTGTAGGCATGGTTTGATTTTAAACACAAAAAAATTGAATTTTTGACAAATTTTATAGAAGTCAGAGGGCTTATCAATAATATTTAATAAAAACGATGAGAGTGAGACTATATATATGATATGTCAACAATACAATTTCATATTATATATTAATATTATTTTATAGAATAAATATTGTAAGTATGTAATAGTTACGCATATAATATAAAGGGTTAATGACGGCAAAAATATCCAAAGTTTGGTCAAAGAACCCCTCGTGTACCCAAAGTTTAAAAGTGGTGGCAAAAATACCCAAAGTCACATTTGGGGAGTTGACCACTCCGTTCTCGTAACGCCGTTAACTTACCTGTTAATTTTGGCCACGTGGACAAATCTGTTTTGTTAAGTGTAATCATTAGGGGTTCAATTAGTTGTGTTAAATAGTATTAATTAGGGGTTTAATTCCTTGTTTTGTCGTAAACGAGGCTGATGTGGGCTTGTTCACGTGGCAAAAATTATTATGTCAGCAACCCACATTTGTCCACGTGGCCAGAGTTAACGGGTAAGTTAACGGCGTTACGAGAATGAAGTGGTCAACTCCCCAAATGCGACTTTGGGTATTTTTGTCTCCACTTTTAAACTTTGGGTACACGAAGGGTTCTTTGACCAAACTTTGGATATTTTTGCCGTCATTAACCCTAATATAAATATCTGTTAATCATTTTACCGGTAAAATCTGATCAGTAAAAGCTTTGCTGGTGAATCCTTTCATAAAATATTCAACAAAAACTTTATTGTCGCTCGACATACCCCGTAAAATTAGACTATCGGTATTTCCTTGGTAACGGTACCTCCAACCTCGATAAAGACAGCAATAACATTAATAAGATTAGTTTTGTTTTTCAGCTCAGCTCAGCTCAGACGAAAAATACATACATAAACCATCTACGAAAAACAATATAAAATATATATAGATAATATACAAAGTGAGGGCCACAAAAATATAATCATGGCATTTTCGATATCCTTTTCTTTAGCCACCAAGCAAACTTCATCTTCTTTCCTACTCAACAGCAAGACTAATCCCTTCTCCGCTAGCCCGAATCAACGCCCAAACAATGTCGTGTCATGCGAATCAGCCGGAGACGATGAGGCTTCAAAACGACGGTCAAAACTGGGGGTAGGCTCGCCGGTTATAATGGTTGAGGCCCCAAAGATGATCAAAACTGCCGCTTCCGTTCCCTGCCTCAGGGTCAACTCCGGCCTAGTCAAGCCCGGCGATGTTGGCAGGTAAATTACTTGTTACTTCTAGTAGTCTTTTTTTTTTTTTACTAGTTCTAGTAGTCTTTTCTATTAGAAGTTATGTGCGGAAATTTTTTCTTTTAAGGAAAAATAATACGGATTTAGTCTAATTTAATCCTTAGTTTATTTATTGTATGGTGTTGTCTATATGTAAAATTTATATGCCTATGGAATTAAAAGAAACAAAAATAAAAATAAAAATTCTGATGCTAATTCGTTAAGCCAATAAATGCAACGTAAAAAGCTAAAACTTCCCATATAAAATTATGTTGCTTTCTAATTTGATGAAAAAAAAATAATATATTTTTTAAGGGGTGAATTTAATTAAAGTTGAATAAATAATGAGTTAAATTGGTAAAAATGTTAACCACCTAGAAAAAACACAAAAATACTATGAAAACCAATTATTCTAGGCTTTACAAGTGACAGTTAAGGGAAAAATAATAATTGAAATGCAGTTCCAACGGAAATACACTTTTGCCATCATTTGGTTTTATTATTCCGAAAAAAGAATGAGAATATGCCGTCACTGATGCATATCTTTTATAGGGTTCTTATGCTGTAAAAATTATTATTATAATAATAATAATAATAATAATAATAATAATAATTATTATTATTATTAAATTGGCTTTCTTATTGCAGAATTGTGTCAAGAAAACCAATGGATGTGTGGGCGATCCGTCTGAGCATTGGCACGTACCTCATTGATGGCAAATATTTCAAGCCTTTAGAGCTTCAAGAGTAATAAAAGCTTATGAATCCAAGCATCTAAAAAAATATGTGGATCAAATGATTCATGTACATATACAAAATCTAGTGTTATGTTATCTGCTCCGGTTTTGTCATCGGTATCGGTATGCAACGCATAGCCTTATTTCTTGCAATTTTATCGCAAATGTTGCTAGTCTGAGCGAGACACGTATTCCGTACCTGCTGTGATTTATCGCCGATGTAGCAAGCGAGCGACATAATCGCCACAACTTTTAAATCTTAGTTGTGAAAAACAAATTTATATCCAGCAATTAGTTTATGCATATTTCATACTTAGAATTGAACGTTTTTATTTTCAAGTATTTTGTTTAAAAATAAACTTCATATATTTAGAAAGCAAGTTCAGATGATTCCATGATAGAGTAACTTACTGAGGATAATTAACTAATTTCTGATAATGTGTTGTTAACTTAACACTACATATAATAGTTTTTATCTATAGAATTAATTTATGTACTTGCTTAGTATATGGAAGATAATTAATGATATGATTAATTAATGATATGATGTATACGGTGGTAAAAATGTTCCTATTTCGGTAATTTTGTTCGACTTATAAGGAACCAAAATTTTTATATATACGTCTAAATGTTGCCTCGAGTACTTACTGTATTAATTGTTTGAGTTTTTATTTGTTTAATTATTTTTTCTTCATATTTAAGGTCTTAAACTTAAGTACTTCTTGTCAATTTTTTTTATTTTTTTAAGCGGGGCTATGTTAAGTTACAGTTTGGAAGAAACGACCCTGAACCCGGGGTGTCACTACACATCGACTACATAATTTACATAAACTAAACACAACATATAACTAAATATTTGTTTAAAATATAATAAAAATCTGATATATTGATATACAATTGTAAGTTAAGCTGAAGGGGGTCGGGGATGAGAGGCATCACGACGGTCCATAGTGCATCTCAACTAGGTTGACACGTACAAAGACTCATCCTATCATTTGCGCTCTAATTCTCGCCCTTGTACAATATATATTAATTAATGTATCAATGATCACAAACCAAAACTAATAATGAAAAGAACTACAAAACTGTCAGCCAACTGCTGGAGAAGTCCCAACAGCCGCCGCCGTCTCGATCTCTCGAAGCCGACACCAACTGTTTTATGCGATTGGCCGGGGACTCTGAATTAGCCGATGTCGAATCCTCGAAGCAAAAATGGCTTCTCGGTGAAGCCCTAACTGCTTTCGTGGCTGGGAACGTGAGAGCAGTGCGAGCTTCGTCGTTGTTGTCTGGCTCGAAATGCGCGATGAAGGGGTGGCTGAGAAGCATCTGAGCGGTCCACCGCGCCTCCGGGTCCTTCACGAAGCACTTTCGGAGAAAGTCTCTCCCGTCTTCCGACATGCCCTCTGGAATATTTGGAATGTCGTCGCTGTCGCCGATGCGCATCAGGAGAGCGAACATGTTTGCGATCTTCGCCTCGTCGGGCCACGCCGGCTTTCCGGAGGCCATCTCCGACACCATGCAGCCCAAAGCCCAGATGTCGCACGGGGCCTCGTACTGGTTGGCATTCACAGACTCCGGCGCCATGTAAAGCGGAGTGCCTCTAACCTGACACCTCGCTACCTTCGCCTCCTTCTCCTTTGCCAAACCAAAGTCGGCGATCTTCGCCTCTCCTCCGCCGAATATCAGAATGTTGTGAGGCTTGATGTCGCAGTGGACGAAGCCCTTGGCGTGGATCACCGAGAGCCCTTCGAGGACGGCTCTCGCGTACCTACGAACGTCCGACTCGGCCAGGCCCAAGCCGCGCCGGCGCTGGATCTCGTCGGCGAGAGAGCCTCCGGGAGCGAACTCCAAGAGGATGTTGTACAAGCTCTGGCCCATCTCGACGGTGGAGCAATCTCCGAAGCAGCGCACGATCTGCGGAGAAAACCCGACGGCATCAAGGATTCTCTTCTCTTCTCTGAGCGAATCCGAAAGCGCAGCTTCACAGGTCTTCACCGCCATAATCGACGTCGGAAGGTCGGCGAATCGTGCCGCCATGACCTGGGCTTTGCTGACGGAGGCAAAGCTTCCATGACCGATCTCTTCTCCTCGAACCCATTGAAACGGCTCCATATCTTGATTATCGCAAAGGTTCGATCATGATATTTTATATATATATATATATATATATATATATATATATATATATATACACACATATATATATACATATAAAATATATAATCTATTCATATAGAAATACGAATGACTTACCGAAGTCGAAATCAAAGATCGTAAACCCAGAACTTAGAATGCGAATAGCTTAAGCCTTCATGCTCTGAAGTGTAACAGAAGCCGTACCTTCCTAAAAACTCAACCTAGGTCAACCAAACGCATATATATATCTATATATATATATGATATATCAAATTTTGGTATCTAATTTCAATATTATATTATTTATTAATATTTGAAGGTTGAAGTTGTTAGCTCTAAAAATATTACCGCACGAGTATATCGCAATAAAATAAATATAAAGTAAAAATATCAGAAAATTTTGGGGAAGATATTTCTGTTATTATAACGGATGACAAACTAAAACAATATAAATTAAAATTCTTTTAGGGAAGTTTCCTAAATCACACACAATTAGCTTTTTCCCAAAGCCACTTAAGGCAAGAAAAATCATTTAATTATTTTACCGAAATAATGGTGTCCGTACACTACACCGTACTCACATATCCTCATCGAGCTACATAATAATAATAACAATGGTATTCAATGGTATAGATAAACTCAACTATCATAAAAAGTTATAATCAACTTCTTAAAATGCCTTGTAATATCTTCGTGGTCGGTCCTGAACTTGTCGTTTTTAATCGGAGTACTAAATTAATTAATTTTCAGGGCCTATAAAGTATTTTAAAAATATTTTTTTATATTTAATTAAGTATGCAATAGTATAAATTTAATTTGAAGGCCTGTATTTGCTCGCCTAGTCAGGGGGGCTGGCCATGAAATGAATATATTCGTGAATAAAAAAAAAAAAAAACTTGTTCAAATTAATATAAGTCGATTTTGATATGCTTTGTAGAATCAATTGACAAGAACTTGATTTCAAAAATCGTTAACCGATTTGTGCCTGTCAGATATATTGGCTGTATCGATAATCGACGGGATGTGTTCATGATCGTATTCACAATTACAGTTTAAAACTCACTTTATATAGATATAACTCCAAAAATACATACAAAATAAATATCAATTGTTCTTATAGCACCTATTATCAGCAAGACAAGCTTTCTGAAGCAGCTAATTTGCACGTTTTTAATTCAACAGTTTTCTTTGAAAACCCTAACGAATTTTTCCCTTCAGCCTCCGAGAACGCGCGAGCCGGGATGTCGACAAAGGGGTGGTTAAGAAGCATCTTAGCGGTCCACCGCGCCTTGGGATCTTTCATGAAGCACTTCCTCAGGAAGTCTCTTCCGTCTTCTGACATGTCTTCCGGAATACACGGAGCGCTGTCGTCTTTGCCGATGTGCGTTAAGATGGTGCACACATCTTCGCTCGCCACCTCATCCCACGGCTCTTTTCCGGAGACCATCTCCGCCACCACGCACCCTAAAGCCCAGACGTCGCCGGGCGGCGCACACTCTTTTGTTCTCACCGCCTCGGGCGCAATGTAAATAGGAGTGCCTCTTAGCCCGCACTTCCCCTTCTTTGCCAGCCCGAAGTCCGAGATCTTCGCCTCTCCGCCGTCGCATATCAGGATGTTCTGAGGCTTGATGTCGCAGTGGACGACGCCCTTCGCGTGGATGGCCGATAGCCCTGCGAGGACGGCTCTCGCGTGCCTCTTAACGTCCGACTCGGGTAGCTTGAAGCCACGTCTGCGCTCGAGCTCGTCTTTGAGGGTTCCTCCGGATGCCAACTCGAGGAAGATGTTGTAGAAGCTCTGGCCATTCTCGACGGTGAGGCCGGCTCCGTAGCAGCGGATGATATGCGGGGAAACTCCAACCTCGTCGAGGATTCTCTTTTCGTCACGCAACGGACCCGAAAGCCAGTCTCTGCAAGTTTTGACGGCCACCAGTTTGGGAAGGTCGGTGTCCTGCGGTGCGTTCACGACGGTGGCTTTGCTGACGGAAGCAGAAGATCCACGGCTGATCTCTTCGCCACGAACCCATTCAAAGGCCTCCATCTTCATCATGAATGAATAATATCGCAAACCCTAGATTAGATTAGATGTATATCATGTGTTGAATCAAACCAATACGTCAGAGAAACTTGACTTCTTTTGAATTATTGATGATGCAAATAAGAACTTGAAACCTAATTTATAGAAATATTACCGAAGAAATCGAAGGGCTTTGGAAAGCTCGCAGTTCTCTTCTCTGTAACAATGAAGCAGTGGATTTCTTAAGTCTTAACCACGCACACTCGTCATATATATCTTTAAGAAAAGTACCACGCACACTCGTCATATATATCTTTAAGAAAAGTAGTTGTCAAAAATAAAATATTTAAATTAAATGATTTATATCTTTATTTGATTATGATATCAATCTGATTTAATTGGGCTAGCCTATCGATTCGACGACACTTAACAAGTGTCGTCGGACCCCTATTTCGACGACGTAAGTTTTTCCATCGTCGGATATCCAACGACGGTGGATCCGACGACACATAATAAGTGTAGTCGGATCTTCCGACTACACTTTTTAAGTGTAGTCGTATCCCTTATTTGTAGTAGTGGCTTTAGTTTCTATTCTAAATATGTGCGATTTATTTGCTCGATTTTCCCTCCAAATATATAAGAAAATAACGAAAATAAATGATGATCTATATAAAACAGCAGTGTTCAGTGTTCACATCTTGCGATATTGGTTTTTTTAGGAAGATTATTCTGATTTATTAATATCCTTATTAAAACTGCCTTATAATGCGGATGTTAACATTACGGGCCATCCATTACAACTTCGTTATTAATATTCTATCAATTAATTACTTCAATAAATTAATTAATATTTTATCTAATATGATTAATTGATCTTGGCAAAAATACTCAACATATGACCAAATTAGTAAGTGATGTGTATGGTGTACCCAACCTTCAAAAATAACGACAATAGCACTCAATGTGCATTCTGAGTAGTTGACTAATATTTCTGTCCATTTTTTTGGATGGCCGTTAGTAAAGACAACGAGGGTGTGGTTTGACTGCCCACGTGAACTTGCCACTTCATTCAATTGCCATGTGGTAATGCAACATGTTATTTTATATTTATTTTTAAAATTTTAATTTAATTTAAAAAATTGTTTGATGATAAATTTTTGTTGTTGATAATTTACTGGCACTCCATAAATATGGTAGCACATAAATCCGGATTAAAAAATTCAAGATACGAAAGTTTTGAAAAATTAATTTAAAAAAAAAAAAACTTGAAACAAAAGAATTATAGTTCCGATTTTTTTTTATTTTTTTTTGGAATGGTTTGAATGACATGGCAATTGAATATGACGATCGAATGACGTGGCAAGGCCACATGGGCAGTCAAACCACGCCCATATGGCTTTTGACTAAGGCTCATCCAAAAAATTGAGATGAAAATACTGATCAACCACCTAATAGGGGTTTTTGATTCTATTGCCGCACTTTTAGAGATTGGATACACGTCATTTTAAATACTTTTGCCACGATTAACTTTATTATATGTTTTTTTTTTTTTTTGCCCATATCTCTAGTAATATAGTCATGAAAACACTTAATAATAATAATAAAAAGTTAATCTCTTAGCTGCATCTTTGTCTAACTTATTCTTCAAATTAGAATGCTCTATTATTGTAAAAATAAAATCAATAAAAATTCGACCCTAGCTAAAACGATATTGGACCCTACATTGCCTCCACTTTCTAGTGTTTTCTTCTTTACTTTGACCTAATGAATTTGATTTTCAACTTCCAACTTAATAGCAGCTCTGGATTATTTTATCGACACCATAAATATCAACAGAAATCAAAGCCTAAACAAAGAGTCTTAAAAATACTGTAGGTCAAGATTATAAATGTACGCAATTTCTTCATCAGGAAATTGAACCTACGACTTATCGAAAAGTCTTGTAGTGGATTAATCACTAAGCCAAACAAGTTTGATTTGTTAAGAATGCTTTTTGAAAGCAAAAACGTGATGGTCCAATTAAAAAACAAATTAAAAAAAGCTCAAAATGACTAAGGCCCAAAAAGTCAGCTCGGGCATGCTAAGGAAAATTCAACTCGAGCTCGACTCGGAAAAGTCAATTCAGTCCTGCCTAGGAAAAATCAACGCGAGCCCGGTTTGAAAATGTCAATTTGGGCTCTAGAAAAGTCACCCGAGCCCAGCCTATAAAATTGAGCTCATACCCGCTTGGAAAAAGTTAACCCGAGCTCGGTCTAAAACAAAAATCAGCTGGATCTCGACCTCAAAAAGTCAATAACTCCACTCTAAACTTGGACTGCATGTCCAAAATAAGGACGCTCACGGATATTCCACCTCTAGTTGGGTATGCACCGCCCAGTCTTTCGACTAGATCCCGCTAAAAACCTTATGGCGGTTGGGGTCCCGCTCACGCCATTCGAGGTGACCTTGCCCAACATTAATTTGCAATTGGTAGAATCGACATAACTTATGAAAGATTATGAGGATGATTTTTTTCAAAGGCCAAGGTAATTTTCGTAAGTCCGTCAATTAAGTAGGGTCTCTAGCACCACGAATCCGTAAATTTGCAGAGTATGCCGCAACAAAAGGATGGTCTCCAATGTATTTTATTCGTTTATGAAGAGAAAACCTCTAAAAAAAATACTAATCACATCTGGATTCCTTTTAACACAAACATCCTATTGCTCAGATTACATAATTAAGCTCTTAGGGTTAAAATGAATGACTCAAGACTAAAAAAACCTATTGTTTTTAATTACTAATATCATATTTGGATTCCTTTTAATTACACAGACATCATATTCTTAGGCTTAAAATATGAATGACTCAAGACTAAACGTTAAATTATCTGTAAATTTTTCTAGCTACCTTACACAGAGAGAGCACAAATAATAAAAAATAGAGTATGAGGACCACCCGGAGTGGCTCTATAGGTATGTCCAGAGGGATTTAAGGTCCTATTGTTAATGAAGTTCATTTTTCCCTCCAAAAAAAAAAGACCCTCAAAAAAATTAATAAAATTTTGACTCATAAAAATAAATGAATAAAAATAGGATACTCTCATCAATATTTTACTGTTTTAGTTCGCCTTTGTTTTAGTCTTTTTTATTTATGTATTTTAGAGATTAGCATGTGTAGTATGTAGTGTTAAGGTCGGATTTGGTCAAATCCATCCTCAACACAACTCGTGTCGTTTGGTCCATAAACGACATGAGGGGAGGCGAGGAAGTTCGTCACCCGAGGGGGATTATCCCCGAGGAGGAACATCCCCGAGGAAGAGTACCCCCGAGGAGGTTCATCCACGAGGAGACGCAACCACGCGAGAGCAAGTTGCAATGAAGCGTCCCATCACACCCGACGAGGAACTTCGTCATGATGATTGTGCAGGGTCGAATGACCCTTGACGAGACGTGCATTTAATGAAGCCGACCTACTCACTCGATGAGAGCGTCAGCGACGAGGCTTGCAGAGCCGAATGACGGCTGACGGGAAGCGCATTTAATGAGGCGCACCTACCCATTACGGCAGCCTGCTCGGAAGTGACATAAAGCAAGGATTTACCATGTTGCCCTCAAATCACGCCAGAGAATGAATGATTAAAGGGGAAAAAGGCGGGAAAGATGCGAGAGGAAGGCTTGGTAAAACTCTATAAAAGGCAAGATAAGCCTCATTTGTAAAGGTTCGGAAAATTAGAGAAGAGAGCCCCGAAAAGAGAAAAAAGGAGGTCTTGTAATAGAAAAGGCTAAGGAAAAATAGAGAGGAAATATGAGAGAGTGGATGTTCATGATCCTTCATCTGTCCAACTATTCAACGGAAGAAAACCGAGCTCATTTCGGAAAATATAATAAAACAGAGATATTCATAATTTATTCTTGTTTATTTGTTATATGGTGATTGTCTTTGTGACTGGAAAAGGGTGGTGAAAATCGCCCTCTACATGTAGTTAATCAAGAATCAGATAATATAATTAAAAAAAATGATTCATTTATATACAAAAATTCAATGATATAATTGGTTTAGCTAATACTGCGTCTGCATGACAAGAAAAGACTTACTAACTAAACTACTAGACTGTACTGAACTAATAATAAAAAAATAATTAAAATCGTTTTAGGGAAATTTCAATCGTACGAAATGATTTTAGAATGCTTTACAGTTGGTCAAGAGCTTTCATCCACGATATAATCAAGCCATGTTCTTCGTAAACCGAACAAGTTTATCCTCCCGGGCTTGCACTCCCGAACCGGAATGGCGATGAAGGGGTGGTTTAGAAGCATCTGAGCGGTCCACGCGCTTTGGGATTTTTTATGAAGCACTTGCTCAAGAAATCTCTTCCGTCTTCTGACATATCTTCCAGAATATACGGAACGCTGTCGTCTTTGCCGATGTGCTTTAAGAGAGAGTTGACATCTTCGCTCGCCACATCATCCCACGGCTTTATGCCGGAGACCGTCTCCGACACCACGCACCCTAATGCCCAGATGTCACAAGGCGGCGCGCACTCTTTTGTCTTCACCGTCTCGGGTGCAATGTAAATCGGAGTGCCTCTGAGCCCGCACTTCCCCTTCTTTGCTAGCCCGAAGTCCTTTATCTTTGTTAGACGACCGGTACGTTTGGCGTTACCAGAATGAAGTTTAGGTATTATAGCCACACAAAAAAAATTTGGGCACATAATTAAAATAAAATGAAACATTGGGTATTTTAACCGCAGCTGACGTGGTGGTTTAAAAATGACATGTAAATGCCACGTAGGAGCAGTAACGGAGATTCACGAGAATTGGACGGCGGGTACGTTTGGCGTTAACAGAATGAACTTTGGGTATTATAGCCACACAAAAAAACTTTGGGAACATAATTAAAATAAGGGTAAACTGCGGCTAATGTACCCAATGTTTGATTTTCTGCGGATTATGTACACAATGTTTATTTTCGGCGGCTAATGTACCCAATGTTTGATCCGTTAGATATTTTCGTGTTTTCCGTCAGTTGACCGTTAGAGATGATTCCTCCTCTATAGGTACACTTTTCGTATTTTTGACATAACTCACTCATTTTTTGTCCAAATTTTATGCACGACCTATGGTTGGAAAGTTAAGAGGTAGATCTACAACTTTGGTGTTTTAAGTTTTGTAAAATAAGTTTTAGAAAAATACGAAATTTCAAATACAATGTAAAATTGGACATTAGTTTAATTCAAAATATTTACTTCGAGAAAATTTTAATATACTTAATGACTTTTTATGATGAAACGTAAAACTAAAAAGTTATAGATAAGTTTTTTTATCTTTCTAACGGGTGTTTATTTATAAATTTGTGACAAAAAATGTGTGAGTTATGCCAAAAATATGAAAGATGTGATGTGAAATAATCTTTCCTATTTTTGGCATAACTCACTCATTTTTTGTCCAAAATTTATAAATAAACACCCGTTGGAAAGATAAAACATTTATCTACAACTTTTTAGTTTTACGTTTCATCATAAAAAGTCATTAAGTATATTAAAATTTGCTCTAAACAAATATTTTGCATTAAACTAATGTCCAGTTTTACGTTGTAATTAAAATTTCATATTTTTCAAAAACTATTTTTACAAAACTTAAAATTCCAAAGTTGTAGATCTATCTCTTATCTTTCCAACCATACGTCGTGCATAAAATTTGGACAAAAAATGAGTGAGTTATGTCAAAAATACGAAAAGTGTACCTATAGAGGAGGAATCATCTCTAACGGTCAACTGACGGAAAACACGAAAATATCTAACGGATCAAACATTGGGTACATTAGCCGCCGAAAATAAACATTGTGTACATAATCCGCAGAAAATCAAACATTGAGTACATTAGCCGCAGTTTACCCTTAAAATAAAATAAAACATTGAGTATTTTAGCCGCAATTTACCCTATTTTTCTCGTTACTTTTAAATTTTAGAAATATGCACATAATTTTTTGGATGACTTAATGGTATTTATGTATTATGATAGTGTTAATTGTGAGTATTAAATACATTGAATATATAAGGCGGATAGTTCTTGTATTTACTTTAGAATAAATCGTTACAATATAAATGTTAATACATTATATAATTTTTTTTCCTTCACATAATGCACTCTTAAGAGTTTATAAGTAAGAACATATTCATAATTGGGAAACTATTTTAATAGCAATGTAGGCTACAATATCTGAAGTCTGAACCACATTATTAGTGAAATAAAAAAATATAACAACTCGTTATTAAATTATGTAGTGAGATGGTTTTTTACTTTTTTTTTTTTACACTCAATAAAGAACGCATTTATATAAAATGAGGTCCATCGTAACAATAAATAATAATAAACATGAGATATATTTTTGGGAGACGAGGACGAGAGGCATCACGACGGTCCATAATGCATCTCAACTACGTTGACACACATCAAGACTCATCCTATCACGTGCGCTCTTCGACCCCTAAAATCTCCATAATTTGTTGATGTACAGTAGAGTTCACAACAATACAGAAAATCATAACTCCTCTCAATACGGGAAAAAAAAAAACTATGAACAAAATGTCGGACTGGACTCCATTGGTGATGTCTTCGTGATCGGCGTACGACAACCGCGTAATGTAATTTCCCGCAGATTTCGTAGACGACTTCCCAATTTGCCGAAGCTGAAATGGTTCCTCGACAACGGCTGCTTCTTCCCCGAGAGCATAGGAGCGGCGCTCACAAAAGGGTGGCTAAGAAGCATTTGAGCGGTCCACCGCGCCTTGGGATCCTTCACGAAACACTTGCTTAGGAAGTCTCTTCCGTCTTTCGACATGCCCTTCGGAATAGCTGGAACGTCGTCGTGGTTTCCGATGCGCATCAAGAGAGCAACCATGTTCGCGTTCTTCGCCTGATCCCACGCTATCCTACCGGAGGCCATCTCCGATACCACGCAGCCCAATGCCCAGACGTCGCACGGCGGCTCGTACTCACTGGCATTCACCGACTCCGGCGCCATGTAAAGAGGAGTGCCTCTCATCTCACCCCTCCCCAGCATCGCCCCCTTCTCCTTCGCCGTCCCGAAGTCGGCGATCTTCGCCGCTCCGCAGTCGCACATCAAGATGTTGTCCGGCTTAATGTCGCAGTGCACGAATCCCTTCGCGTGGATCACTGAAAGCCCTTCTAGGATGGCTCTCGTGTGCCTCCGCACGTCCGATTCGGCCAGCCCCGAGCCGTGATGGTGCTTGATTTCGTCGGTGAGAGTGCCCCCAGAAGCGAACTCCAGGAGGATGTTGTAGAGGCTCTTGCCGCTCTCTTCAGTAGTGCAGTCTCCGAAGCAGCGAACAATCTGCGAGCAGGATCCAAGTGCGTCGAGGATCCGCTTCTCTTCTCGCATCGAAGCCGAAAGCGAGGCGTTGCAGGTCTTGACGGCCATCGTCCGAGGAAGGTCGGCGTCGGATGTCTGCTCGAAGACGGTGGCTTTGCTGACGGCAGCATAGCTTCCATGGCCGATCTCTTCTCCACGAACCCATCTACAGGCCTCCATCGTCATCAGTATTCACTCCTGCACCGAATGGAGAAACGACATCTCTTAGGCTTAGGGAAAGCTTTGTCGTAAATCTTTCACTCGTTTGTGCTCAATATCTCTTAGGTCTTATTTATACTACTATGTACAGCCGAGCGGTTAAAATATTAGGAATTTTTTGCGATAAAGTTCCTATTTTTTACTCGATTCTTGTGCGATTAAATTTAAGGGAGTTAAGTTTGCGAATTGCGATTTATTTCCCTTTTTTAAATAAATATATATGGAGAATAAAGAAAAAATTATGAAAAAATATCGTAGATGTAGTGGTATCGAGGTTTGATGTTACTTGGGACATGCTCTATACATGAATTAATTTCGAAACATAAATCGCAAAAGCACAACAAAGATTAAAAATACAAATATATATTAAAATACTAAAACCGGCTGTAAGAATAGATTATAAAAGTAATCCGGTTTTCAGAAGAAAAAAAAATTAATTGCGATTATTTTTAATCAGATTATTTTTCGGTTTTGATTTTAAAAAAGTGTTGTGCGTACTGTAGATTCCTAAACTGAAATTCAACTTGAAGATCATCAAAACCCAGAATATAGAATCGAGAAAATTACCGAAGAAAGTGAAGGATTTGCAGTGAGGAAGTAGAACTATGGAAAGCTTTGACTTGTGTATGCTCTATATCTCTTATTAGGTCTTATTTATACTGTAGTACATAGATTAGTAAGTACGCTTAAAAGATAAGATATTTTTGTGCAAAACTTGCGGGAGTTAGCTTGCGATTTATTTCCCTTTTTAATTAAAATGTATAGTGAGATTAAACAAAATATTACGATTAAAAAAAGGGTAAACTGCGGCTAATGTACCCAATGTTTGATTTTCTGCGGATTATATACCCAATGTTTATTTTTGGCGGCTAATGTACCCAATGTTTGATCCGTTAGATATTTTTGGGTTTTCCGTCAGTTGACCGTTAGAGAGTTATATGTACACTTTTCGTATTTTTGACATAACTCACTCATTTTTTGTCCAAATTTTATGCACGACCTATGGTTGGAAAGATAAGAGATAGATCTACAACTTTAATGTTTTAAGTTTTGTAAAATCAGTTTTAAAAAAATACGAAATTTCAAGTACAACGTAAAACTGGACATTAGTTTAATGCAAAATATTTGTTTCGAGCAAATTTTAATATACTTAATGACTTTTTATGATGAAACGTAAAACTAAAAAGTTGTAGATAAACTTTTTATCTTTCCAACGGTTGTTTATTTATAAATTTTGGACAAAAAATGAGTGAGTTATGCCAAAAATATAAAAGATGTGATGTGAAATAATATTTCATATTTTTGGCATAACTCACTCGTTTTTTATCCAAAATTTATAAATAAACATCCGTTGGAAAGATAAAACATTTATCTACAACTTTTTACTTTTACGTTTCATCATAAAAAGTCATTAAGTATATTAAAATTTGCTCGAAACAAATATTTTGCATTAAACTAATGTCCAGTTTTACGTTGTACTTGAAATTTCGTATTTTTTTAAAACTGATTTTACAAAACTTAAAACATTAAAGTTGTAGATCTATCTCTTATCTTTCCAACCATAGGTCGTGCATAAAATTTGGACAAAAAATGAGTGAGTTATGTCAAAAATACGAAAAGTGTACATATAACTCTCTAACGGTCAACTGACGGAAAACCCAAAAATATCTAACGGATCAAACATTGAGTACATTAGCCGCCAAAAATAAACATTGGGTACATAATCCGCAGAAAATCAAACATTGGGTACATTAGCCGCAGTTTACCCTTAAAAAAAAAAAAACAGTACTCAGTTTTTGCTAGAACGGACTTAGAATAAAAAAGGAAATAGATCGCAAACTAAACTCCCTGAAATATCGCTCAAAAATAGGAACTTTCTCGCAAAAATATCTTATAAGACCTATGTACATTAATATAAATAAGACCTAAGAGATTAAACAAGCATTCACGAGTCAAAGATTTACGACAAATTAAGCTTTCCATACTTCCTCAACGCAAAGCGTTTTCGGTAATTTTCTTGATATCAATTCTAAAAAATATATACGATCGCAATTCTAATACATGGTCTTATATTTCACATATATACTACATATATATATATATTCGAAGAAGAAGAAAAAAAGTAGTAATAATTTTCTGACCTAGGATTTGCGATCATCGGAGAATGATCATGAAGAAGCCGTTTGAATGGCTTCGTGGAGAAGAGATCGCCTGTGGACGCTTTGCATCGGTGAGTGAAGCCGTTGTCGCGGAGCCACCACGGGCGGATCTTCCTAGGTTACTTGCAGTCAAGACTTGCAGCGCCTCGCTTTGGGACTCGATTCGAGAAGAGAAGAGAATCCTCGATGCCATCGGACCTTGTCCGCGGATCGTTCGCTGCTTCGGGGATAGCATCACCGTCGAGAGCGACCAGCGGCTCTACAACGTCCTCTTCGAGTTCGCTTCCAGAGGAACTCTCGGCGATGAGATCGTGCGCCAAAGCGGGCCGGGGCTGGCGGAGTCCGACGTTCGGAGGCATGCCAGATCCATCCTGGAAGGGCTTTCGGCTATCCACGGGACGGGTTTCGTCCACTGCGACATCAAGCCTCAAAACATTCTGCTATTCCGCGGCGACGAGGCGAAGATTGCGGGATTGGGAGCGGCGAAGGAGAAAAGGGCGAAGGTGGGGAGGTGTCAACCGAGAGGCACTCCGCTTTACATGGCGCCGGAGACGTTCAATGCCAACGTGTACGAGCCGCCATGCGACGTTTGGGCTTTGGGTTGCACTGTCTTAGAGATGGCCTTAGGCAAGACGACGTGGGAAGAGGCGAAGAGCAAAAACATCTCCGCGCTTTTCATGCGCATCGGCGAAGGCGACGACGTTACAAATATTCTAGGGGCAATGTCGGAAGACGGAATAGACTTCCTCAGAAAGTGCTTCGTGGATGACCCAAAGGCGCGGTGGACTGTTCAGATGCTTCTCAACCACGCCTTCGTCACATTGGGTGCCGTTCTCAGAGGAGATGGCGGCCCCGCCTTTGCCGAGAAGCGGATTCAACTTCGGCAAATTTCGACATTGGCATTGGAGTCTTGGCGGCATATTGCATCAAACAGCTAGAGTTGGCTGAGAGTTGTATAGCTTCTTGTATTGTGTTGCATTTTAATTGACTCAGACTTTGTCACACACACTAATTAGTCGCACATAATTGAATATCATATTTGTTGTATTAGTTTTTAAAAAATTTGACTTTAAAATCTTATACAAAATACTTGTGTGCCAATATTCATGAGTAGTTTTGTTCTATCTACAATCTTCACCCCTACAGTATAGTACACGGACGGAAAAAGTTACTTTTTCTTGTTTTTCGTCGACAGAGAAAGATCAAACGATATAAAACATTAATATAATTTTGTCAATTTAATCATGATGTTGATAGTTGTAAATTGTAAACTATAATTTTGGTAAGGTACGTTAAATTTTTTGAAACAATGTGTTACTAATTGGACTTCATCTCTTCGATTGGAACTTTATTTTTAAGAACTAAGAAGAAATATTATATTTTGGTGGTAAAAGGAAAACAACAAGTTGTCGCCATGCAAACAACAAGTTACTAATCAAATAAGAAAACGACAAAGATTCGGTGGAAAAGTTGCTGGCAACCCCTAAAAATCGACAACTCGTTGGCCCGACTTGATTCGGCGCACTCAATCCAGTCCGGGTACCTCAAAAGCCTTGGTCGGGGTTTGATGCGAAAGTCATCAAATCCATTCAAAGAAGTTACGAAACTTGAGGAAAAAAATATAGGAATCTGATTTAGTTTTCTCATTTATTTAAGGAAGTTGGATTATATCAAGGAACCAATTGCTAGGGTTAGTTTTCTACTTTTACCTTTAAATAACTACTTAGTTTTCTTAAAAAAAAAAAAAAAAACCTACTTAGTTTGTAAGCATATTTTAATTCCTGCACTTTGTAATTTCTTGGGTGGAAATCAATATCTTTGTATTTCAATACAGAGAAACATTTTATGTATTGAATTCCGATGACACGGCTCCCTACTTTACGAGATCACATACTCGTATCATGATCGTTGCCTTTTTTTTTATTGATGTCCTTCAATTATTATTTTTGAAAAATAATTTATAATTGATGTACGTTTACTTGACACCTGGAATCGTTTTCATTGTAGTCTATTAGAGTTTTTACTGGTTACATTCTCTTTCTCTCTTGCTCTCTCTTTGTGCTACAATCACTACATAAAAGTGGGCACAAGCTTAAATTAAGACTACACTAAATACATATAAAAATCTTAGATATCTTTTGCCAAACTAGTCTTTCAATTTGATTACTATAGATCGAGTCTTCAATTTGATTACTATAGATCGAGTCTTCAATTTGAAGCACAGCTAAACAAAAATAATAATGGGCACTTTACAGTGTTGGTAAAGTGATTTTTACGCCAAACTTAATCCAGATGAGGCCGCTAATCAATGATAATACGTGTGATCAAGGTTCAAAATGTTGTTTTTGTCGATAAATCGGTTGCCGTTTTCGAGGATTATCGATGGATTTTCGAGGATTATCGATGGAAAACTACTAGAATTGTAGCTTATCGTTACCGACACTTATCGAGGATTATCGATGAAAAACCACTAAAATAGTTTTTAAGAATATATTTACTAAGTTAACATATGTAAATACTCAAATAAAACAATGTCATACTCAAACAAATGTAAATAAAATCATGTCATGCTCATAAGAAAATAAAAACAAGATTAAACGATACTATATAATTTGATAATACACATAATTAACTATTTGACTTTGTGGATAAGTCTCACATGGAGCATATAGAATTGAATGAAAAATACACATTTGTTTGGATTTGGAAAGTCCTACGTGGAACAAATACAAATAAAACAATGACATTGCTAGTATATAAATAGCAATCTCCATTTCTAAATCCAAACAACTCAACCTAATTATCTTCATACTTGACTAGTAGGCCATGCGAAGTTAAATTTTTTGTTGAAAAACACATTTTTTTTTTGCATTGAAGGTACTTTTGCCAAAAATTATTGAAAAGTGCAAAAAAATTCGAAAAGTATCTATTTTTTTTTTTGTTTTTTCACTATTTTTACGGATAATCGATTGGCATAGAATATTTGCCGATAACTACTAGTAAGACGGATAATCGATAATCGAACCTTGCGTGTGACAACTATAAATGTTTTCAATATTCTTATGAAATTAAATATTGAATAAAATTTACATATACTATATAATATACTACGAAATTGAGCCCTAATAAACTTTATGAAAATCAAATAATGACGGTTTTTTTTTTTTTCAAAGGGTTTCATAGAATACGAAGAGGGAAGACCCAGTCTTATCAAGCAAACTTAATACGCAAGTTGTAATCGAAAGTTTTTACTTTAACTAGGCAAGCAAAGAGTTATTAATTCATAATTTGCTTGCATCACTTAAGAAATCTGAATTTAATTATTGAAAACTGATTTAACCGCTGTCACGTTCTTTAATTTAATTTAATTAAATTTAATTACTATAGAAGATATATACCTCCGAAAAGTCTACCTCTTAAAAAAGCTGAAGAAATTAGTTATTGCAAGCTCTGACATTACCCCAAATGTCCTTATCAACTGGATTCTATTCCAATCTAATCAGATAATAAATTCAGAATTAAATTGTCATTTTTTAGTACGACACTGCGTTTGGAAATAATGTCAAATCTTCCAGCTGTTCTACACATGTCGTTTCTCATGCGTCATTATCATTGCATTTAGGCATAATATTCTCAGGTTATTTTGTTTTAATCAGACATACTATAAGTCACAAAATATATGGTATTACTATTAATCACATAATATCTATATATATATTAGCAAGTATTTTAAGCGTCTGTTGTCCAGCATTGTGGGATGAAAGCCTGTTTTTTTTTTTTTTTCTTTCTATTGAGGTCATTAGGATTAAAAACCGAAGAATATATATGATTCGTTATGCGAAAACCCGATGAAAATTCTCCATATTAACACATTTTCTATATTTCCCTTTGCTAATTTCTCTTATCAAGTTCGTGGAGATGTTTGCGATCAATGAATTTTCCAGCTACGTTATTTAATTAGTCTCAAAATTATGTCGACTACGTTTCGCTTAAAAGAGTAAAACATAAATAAGAAATGTAATTTTATCATACGCAAACATATTCATATCTATTACGTCTTGCACAGTAAATTACATATAAAAAAAAAGACTTTCACGAAAATAGAAAACTACAAACTATATAGAGCATTTACCAAAAAAACACAAACCAAATCAGAAAGACTACTAGCTCTGTTAGGGCTAAACACATGCACACACAAACACATAATATATGAATAAGATGAAAACACTACTATATAAATATATATATATATATATATATATTTTTCTTCTCTGTTTCTTTTCGAGTGGAGTGGTTCATGGTCAAGGGCTTCGAGGCTTCTTAGGGTTATTGCCATTATGGTGCAGAGGATCTGGTCCTGAAGGAACTTTCCTCAGTTCCCAGCCGTTGATCTCTCCATTTTCAGATGATGATGATGAGCTCTTCGCTGTCTGCTTCGTACCACTAGCGACCTGAAAATACAAACGACTCATTCAGAATATATCAAATAAAAAGACACGTGTAGTTATCTATATTTTATATATTTTGCTTAACCTTTCTGTTCATGTAGCTTTCAGTTTCAGATTTCTTAGGAAAGAAGCAGCCATGCTGCCCACTCGTATCGCAGTCTGCAAAACAAAGAGAAGGGTTTCATTATCATGTTATATAATATATATATTTATATATATATATATTTACGTGCATGCATGTATACAAGTAGAAAGAGAAAGAGAGAGAGATGGAGAACCATTATTGGAAGGGTTCTTCATGAGCATGAAGCAGAGAACAAGACAAGCCACAAAGGTGAACAAGGATTTGTACGCCATTGATATCTAACTCACTGAAGATAGGTGTATGGAGTGTGAAAGGTTCGCGGAGAGAGTGAAGGCAATTTATAGAGGGAAGCTTTGCGAAAATATGATGAGGTAAAGCAGCCATTTTGTGGAGAAATGATTAAAGAGTTTGACTGTGAGAGAGAGAGAGAGAGAGAGAGAGAGAGAGAGAGAGAGATTTTATTAGTTTTGATTAAATTTGAAATAATATATGGGATGATATGATGAGACTGTAGCGCCGTCTTAAAGCAGAGATAGATATTCCGAACTCATAATGCCAGCTCATCCCTGCTAATAACATCATTTCTTTCATTTTGACATATATATTTATAAAATAATTATATATATGTGATGTCATTTTTTAAGGAATTTAACCTCATCCAATGGAAGAATTATGTACGGCAGGTGTTATATAGATTTGGCAGCACTTTTTTAGAAAGAAAAAAAAAAGCTAAAATAAATTTTACTAGACACCTATGATATGATCTGCATCTCTGTCCTTATTTTATTTAGTTCATGATTGCATATTTCATACGTATCATCACGTTATAAAATATCTATATATATATATATATATATATATATATATATATATATATCACTCTATTGTTAATTTATTTTTATGTAGCTTTAGCTAGAGCTGTGCAAACGACGTCGCCAGTGACGACGCGACGCGTCGCGACGCAAACAGTGCCAGTCGCGACGCGTCGCGATTCACGCGGCAAAAGTCGCAACGCGTCGCGATCTCGGGCTCTGGTCGCGACGCGTCAGGGCTTGATCCGCGTGAAGCGATCGACGGCCCAGATCGTGCCACGTCAGCGATCCGCGTGATTTTGTCCTTTTGGGGCATAAATAACACACTTTTTACCCGAATTTTATTCCACAACCACAATTATTACCCACTTTACTCGAATTTCAACCCTAAAATTTCAAATTTCAAATACTTTTCACCCACCATCTCCTCACAATTATCCACCCTCTTCACCCACAACAATAATTATTCACCCACCCCACCCTCTCCTAAAACCCTATAAATACCACCTCTTCCTCCCTCATTTCCTCACCAACAATCTCTCAACTCTCTCTCAAATTCTCTCAACTCTCCAAGTTTTTTCCACTCTCAATCTCCAAAGTTCTAAAGTTCCAAAGTTCCAATTTTCTAAATTCCTAAAGTTCTATCATTATGTCTCGAAGAAGCGGCGGTAGTTCCGGGGGTCGAAGGGCGGCCAGGAATTTGCAACCCCAATTTCTACAAGGGGGAACATCGCAGCCTTGTCCCGACGACTACATTCCCGTTATGCTACCGTCAGAAATATTCCCTTCCCCTCCCAATCCAAATTATCCCGACGATACAGTACGGTCTCTAAGACCTAGTCTAGTCCGGGCGTTGGCCCACCACCAAGCCAATCCCGATCGTGTGTCCCGAGAATTGGTCGACGCGGTGGCTCAATCTAGGGGGGGAAATAACGATCCTTTTTTCAATCTCATGTTACGGGAAGGTGCCGAATACGGAGCTCAAGGTCCCGAAGGTGCCGATCCCGACGAACCTCAAGGTCCCGAAGATGCCGATCCCGACCAAACTCAACCTCCCCACGATGCCGATCCCGGCGACTTTCAAACGCCGCCCTCGATCCGTGGTTCAAATGTCGGGGTGTACAACCGCGGTTCTCCTCAACCTTCCAATCAAGATAGCGGTGAAGCCTCCGTTGCCCGTCCTCGACGAGCTCGACGTCCTTCTACCGGGTAATAACCTTTAATCCTTTTTTTATTTCATTAATTATTAATTTTTTATTAATTAATAAGTTAGTACTTAATAATAAATAATAAATAATAATTAATAAGTAATAAATAATAATTAAAAAAAATAATTGAAAAAAAATAATTAATTTTTAATAATTAATAATTATTAAATAATAATCACTTGAAAGTCTTAGTATGCTCTGTGGTTGCGGTTCCTACTGATCTTCCACATCAGAAACGATTTTCTTGAGATTTAATTATCATTTAATCATATTATCTTAATTAATTAATTTCGTTTAATTTTTTTACGATAAATATTATAGTTTAATTATTTTAGTTTATTTAATTAATTCGTCACGTATCTTGAAAGTCTTAGTATGCTCTGTGGTTGCGGTTCCGACTGATCTTCCACATCATA
The DNA here is from genome assembly GCA_954871525.1 of Parietaria judaica. Lineage (NCBI taxonomy): Eukaryota > Viridiplantae > Streptophyta > Magnoliopsida > Rosales > Urticaceae > Parietaria > Parietaria judaica. Next base: position 24,877,853 of record OX940860.1, on the reverse strand, counting down.
AACGATTTTCTTGAGATTTAATAAGTTAACGGGATTAAAAATGGTAATTTGTATCTGTGGTGATTATTATAAAGTTCTTAATGGAATACGGTGTCTTAGAAAGATTGGTTTTTAAATAAGGTTTGCTTTGCAATCTCCTCCAAGCTAGCCTGGGAACCTCGGGGAGTTCTGTCTAGAAAAGCTTGGGCATAAAGCGAGATCATAGCATCCTTTCCAGTCGACCTGGCCGTGGAACCTCGGGGAGTTCCGTCAAAAAGAGCTTGATAATGATTTCCACACATAGAAAATACCATTTTTAATTTCGTTAACTCTTTTAATTAACTATATGAAATTTAATTAATTAATATGATTAATATTAATATTTAATCCATGTAAAATTAATACCCTTTTTTATTTTGTTAACCTTTTTTCTCCCGTATATTTTTAATAGGGAAAGTCCTCCTGCCTTGTTGTGGGGACGACCAAACAAAGCGAAGGTGTGGGATTATTTTCACGAGGAACGACGGGTGGAGAACGGTGTTCGAATCAAGATCGCCACGTGCAAGAAGTGCTATGAAACCCTCGATGCGTTGGGGGACAAAGGAACCGGCTACTTGACGCGACATAAGAAAGCGTGCTACGGAGACGGTAACGAGGTAAACACAGCACAGGTAAGTGCTCTTACCACCGAAAATTTACGGAAATGGACCCTCGAGTGGTTACTGTCTACGGGCGCATCGATGAGTTTGGTGGAAAACCCTGCGCATACACAATATATGCAAAGGGTTAATCCGTCTTACGAACAGTTTTCCCGTACGACATATACCAGGGACATGGAAAATGCTTACAAAATGCAAAAAAATTATTTGGTCGATTTTTTCAAAATGTCCAACATTAACGTTGCTTTTACCACCGACTTGTGGAGCGGTCCGAGTCTTAACGACTATTTGAGTCTGACCGCCCATTACGTCGACGAGAATTGGGATCCATGTCAAAAACTTTTAAACATGTCACCATTCGAGTGTCGCCATACCGGCAAAAACATTTCCGATAAATTAATAGAATTATTCAATGATTGGGGTTTGCAAAATCGTATCATTTCTATTACGTTAGACAACGCCGCAAACAATAACACCGTTATTACTATCTTAGAAAATAGTTTGCCCGGTTCTCCTTTTCGTAATATTTTACATCAAAAATGTGCTTGTCACATCATTAATTTAATTGCTAGAACGGGGGAACGAAATATTTCAGGGCACGTTGACAAAATACGCGGCGTTGTCGATTGGATCCGGCATTCTCAAACCACCGTTAGGTGGAGACGATTTTGTAAAGAGCACAATCATAAAGCTAATAAGTTTGGTTTAGACAACAATACACGATGAAACTCTACATATCTAATGCTTTCAGTTGTTTGTAGACAGAGATTACCGTTAAGCGCTTTCCTCCTCACCGAACTAGAGGCCTCGGAGCGGATCACGGAGGCAGAATGGGAAATGGCCCAGAAATTCACCCAATTCCTTAAACCCTTTTACGCTGTTACTTTAAATTTTTCAAACCAAAGACAACCTTCCTTGAATCATGGTCTTTCGGGTCTTTACGAAATTACAAACACTTTTTCTGAATTCGCAAATGACCCTGTTATTTCGCCCATGATTGAGGGAATGGTTGCAAAATTCAAAAGTTATTGGGATCCACCCCCTTTTTCGTATTGTTTCGGTGCTATCTTGGATCCCCGTATTATGTTTACGTTCGGGCCTTTGATGTCAGCAATCGGGACAAACTTAGGGGTGGATTACACTGATTATATTAAGGTTGTTAATGAAGCTTTTTATGAACTTTACAGTGAATACGACCGGCGGTTCCCACAGTTCAACGTGGAGGCGGAGCAAATGGCAGTTATGGAAAGCCCAACCAAGACCGGCCTAGCATTTGTCCGGAGACTGAAGCAAAGACTGGATCGCGGAGAAGCATCGGGATCCGGTACGCCACCGGCACGAGCGGAGGAAACGGACGGTGCCCCGCAAGAACTGAAGCGGTACTACGGCCTGCGGATCGACGAGGACTCCGTCGAGTTCGATGTGATTGAATGGTGGAAGAATCAATGGGAAAGATTCCCGATATTGGCGAGAATGGCGAGGGATATACTGTCCATCCCCATTTCCAGCGTTGCTTCAGAGAGCGCGTTCAGCTCGGCTCAGCATATAATCGACGACCGGAGGGCGTCAACAACTCCCACACACCTCGAGCAAGCGGTGGTGTTGAACGATTGGATGTTCCGCAACCCCACCATCGCCCAACGGTCCGAGCCAACGGAGCTAGAGCTTATGACGCAAAGGTTTAACGACTGGTTCCCCGAGTGACGCAATGTAAACGCCAATATGATGTGCTCTTTCCTCTCTTGGTTTTATGTCCCTAAGGAGGGTTTTACAAGAGAGGTTTTAGTGAGGCATCTTGTAATATTTACACTGAATATTTACAACTTCTTCCACCATATTGTAATATTCACAATGAATAATACAACTTTTTTTTAATATCTTATTTTATCATATTTACTTATTTGTTTTAGAATTTTAATAATTATTAATATGGTACACATTAATACTTATTAACATATATTACAACTTAAAAATTAACTTATAAATTAAAATTAATAATATGTTACACAATAATAACATACTAAAATATTAATTTTGAAATAAATAAAGTTTAAATAATAAGTTTACATAATTTAATACTTAAATTCGGATAAAAACTAATAAAATTAAACATTGGAAACAAAAAATAACTTTTGCCGCAGCCCTTTTTTTGGTCCTTCCTCGCTAAATCGCGACCACATCGCGACGCATCGCGACCAGCCAAGCCACGACGCATCGCGACGTCCCTGCTCGCGATTTTGGCGACTTTCGTCGCGATCGGTCGCGACGAAGGCGCGTGCAGCTCTAGCTTTAGCATTTTATGAAAATGATGATATCACCGTACGCGGAGCTATATACCCACGAGCGTACGTATGCACGTATATACGCTCTATTATTATAAAAAAAAAATAATGAATATTATGTATTTATGTTGCTTAAGTCGACAAATTTTATAGTTTAATATATTAAAAAATTTGAGACATTTCTTTTGTTTTTATGCATGAAATATTGAGGTTTATTTCTTTTTATTTTTCTTAGTCACATAATACTCCTTTTATTATTGTTTATTTTCTTATTTTTTTAGAGTTATTATAGACAGCTTAGTTAAGATTTTTCTGCTCTATTATTTTTCTTGATATATTGCAAAAGTTTAAATTAATGAATGACATTAGAAAATTGATTGCACATTTGCTCATTTAAATTATGGGTTTCGAACCACTTATACAGATATAAACACATAAATAAAAAATAAAAAGTTAGATGCCGTGTAAATTAACTCAGTTAAATTTATAATAATTATATAGTGCTTCGGTTGAACCAAAAAGCTGACACCGCCACATCACTATCACACAATCGGTTTTGTTTTTATATAATGAGTAGTTTGCAATTTTTCATATCATGGAAAAATCTAATCGTCATTTCTGTTTTTTTTTTTCCCTTTTGGATATCGATAAATTATCACACATTGTTTTTTGTTTTTTTTATGAGTTATTGGTGATAAATTAATTTCTGGCATTTTATCAATCAAATATTTCTCGACATAAGAAAATGAAAAATATACTATGTCGTCGCCAGAATATTATGTTATTGGTTAGGTTCGTATTTTGGCCATAACTTACGTTTTAGATTTTGCAACTAATTTTAAAGTAAGTTTTTAATATTTCTTATGGTAAATGAGTCAAATACCCATTTGTGACTCAAGGTTTATAAAAAATGCCCATTTCTATTTATGGTAATCAAAACCACCAATTAATTGAAATATGGACCATTATGCCCTTCTAATTTTTAACGTGTGAAATTAACTAAAAAATTAATTTAAATGTAAATAATTATTCAAATTTTTTAATAAAATCAAAAACAATTTTTTCCTTAAATGTAGCAATATTAATAACTAATTACTCTTTATTTTCAATATTTTCTTTATTTAATTTTCAAATATTTTTCTTAAAAATAATGAATTTGAAAATTATGTTTAAATGTAAACAATTAGTTCAAAAATTACGTATAATGTAAATAATTACTCTTCAGTTTTCTTTAAAAATAGCTAAATACATAACTTATCTATTATCTCTTTAATTGAGCTAAATATAATATTTTCCCTATTTATAAGGATTATAACGTTTTTTATTTGTTAATCAAATTTTCAAAAATCAATTAAAAATCAATCCTATTATTTCAGCCTATTTTTTTGTAGGTAACTATATTTACGAATTTGTAATTATATTTACGTAACTATATTTACGATTCTGTATTTTTAAGTAACTATATTTACGATTCTGTATTTTTAGGTAACTATATTTACTATTTTTACGTAACTATATTTACAATTTAAATACAAATGCAGAAAAAATAATTAAAAAAAATAATTATTAAAAAATAACTATATTTACGATTTAAAAATAATTTACGTAACTATATTCAGGAAAGAGAAAAAATACAAAAAGAAAAAAGAAACAAATAATTATTAAATGAAATTGTAATTAATAGGATGAAATTGTCATTTGTAATTATAGTTTGAAATTAATTTCGAAATTAAAATATATAATAAATAATTATATACGAAAATTACAAAATATAATTAATATTAATGTTAAAATGGTCCAAAAAAGTTTATTAATGAAATGATCTTACATTAGTCTTCAACTCTTCATTATAGTTTTATAAGATTTATACGTATGAATCTATAAAAAGCTTTTTCAACACATATTATAGAAAATTCACTCTATTAATAAAACCGGCATGATGAACTACTAAGTCCTAATTAGATTCCTAATATAAAAAAAATAAAAATTATTACCCTATAAAATTTACAAAATAAAATAAAAAACCGTGATGGGCTTGCAGACCATGATTGTTCTGCATACTATTTAATGCAGATAGGCGTTGCATCATATAAAGGAAGACGATAAGAATTACATTTATTACATTATATATGATGGCAAAAATAAATTGTTATCAAAGGGACTGATTGATGTCGTTTTTTATTTCTATATCTTTGTTGCTTTAATTGGGCTCGATTAAGGCAGAGAAGATGCGATATCAATTGAGTAGATACTTTTTAAGAAAAAGTGACGTAGTCTGTGATGCATGCACTCCAATTACTTTTTTGGACGTCTCGTGACATATTTTATTAGATCCTCTTCCATTATTACATTAAAAAAGTATCAGAGATATAGATCCTATATTCGCAATATATATATATATATATATATTATATATATGAGTGTGTGTGTTTTTTTTTTTTTATATGTATGCGTAAATTGGTTAAACGGCTGTGTAAAGGAAGCAGTTTTAGGTTTATATAAAAAAGTATATTATATATAAACTTATTAAGACATGCAAAAGCCTCAATCTATTTGTGTAAGGTAATTTAGAGTAATATCTCTTTTGTTCATTTTTAACTACTAGTGTTAGTAATTTCACATAAATTCCACAAGAACACAACGGTTTTGATCAAATTATGTTATCACTAGATTACTCTTCTTCTCTAATTTGATTTTTATACATCTGAGTATGCCTAGCCTTTTGAGTTTTGACAACTCTGGAGATAAATTTATTTTTGTCTTTCAATAAATGTAATATGGAAACATGTTTGAATAATTAAGCTGAACTGTAGAATGCGATTCTAAAATAGTCGTCGAGTAAATTCGCAATTGTGAATGCAATATATAGTATTTTGGACTTTTAAAACAAACTCAGACATGTTATCTTTCAGGTGCATAGGCGAGTAGACGTGCTATGGACAGAATTCACAGATTTTAATTACACGAAATAAAAAGCATGTCTGAATTTCATTTTCTAACACGAATGGTAAATGGGGCATAGTGAGTATATAAAACAAGTAAAAGATAAACAAGAAAAAAAAAACATAGTACGAACACGACGCATAACACGAATAGTCACTCCTAATATATTGATCTCCTTGAGCAACTAAAGTAGGAAAAATACTCTCGAGTATACATTTAATGCACCATAAGTTTCATCATTCTTATAAGCGTGTAACGAACAGTATTCAGGTATTTTTTTTATTTTTTTAAAAGAATAATAAACAATGTTGAACTCACTAAAAATCAAAGTTCAGGTAAACAATGTTCGGGAAAAGATGCACTAACATGCGTAATTCAAATTTCAAAGGGCGTTACTGCTGCTAATTACTCAAAATTATTTAAGGTCAATTATTATGGTATATCTAATTTTTACAACCTCGTAAGAAATTTTAATTACACGAAATAAATGGTAAACAAATCACAAAATCGTGAATAAAAACCCACTGCGATGTACTAGAAGAACAATGTAACATTACTCATCATGGAATAGCATAAGGCTCAAGCCCCAGCTTCTTCCTAGTCTTCCCCACAAAGAGGTCTCTGGATTTCATCATCCCGGGAACGCCTCCGATGACGGTGGTGAACGACAACTGTGCTACCGCGTCCCTCCTCCCGAGCGACACAAACGCCTTCAACGAACGCGGCTCGTACATCTCGAACTTGCTCTCCTTCTCTCCCGCCATCAGTAGCCTCAAGTTCCTCGCCGCCACCAACGCGTGCTTCTGTGCCAAATAGCCTTGTTTTGCCTCCTGCAATGTCAATTCTTGTTTCGTTATTTCTTTTATCGAATCGAGTTGTTACGGATAATGGAATCATTTCAAAAAGACTAAACTAGAATCGTCCTGAGATAGGAAAAATAGAGATTATTAGGATAGAGTTAAGATCTAATGTAGGAATTACCATAATCCGAAGCCAACTACTAACGAATTTACATAAATTGTTATCAAACAGTATAACATCGATAAATTAATAATGTAGAGACCACATAAATTTATTTTATGATCGAGATTATTTATTTAACATGTTGGTCTTGAGTTGAAATAGGAAATATTGATAAATTAATCGAGGTATAATCAATTAATCACATATTAATTTAATGAGGTTCTACCGTATTAATACTTACATCAACATCAGTGATGTCTCCAATCGCGAACACGTTTTTTCGGCCTTTGACTCTCAGATTTCCGTCAACCATAAGCCTCCCGCGCCTATCCAAGCTGCTCTTGAGTATGGTTCCGTCGAGCCACGCCGAGCCTAGAGGCTTGCCCGTGCACGAGAATGCCAAATCCGCCTCCACAGTCCCTCCACTCGAAGTTCGGTATGTCTTTGGCACATCGAACGCACCGTCGAGATCGACGGACTGATCGAGTCTCACGTTGACTCTCTTGGACCTCAGCCAACGCAGGGTCTTGTCGGCGGCTTTTGGTCCCATGAACTCCAGTAGCCTCGGACCGTTGTGGACAAGAGTGAGCTCCTTGTCTGGGAAGTCAACCGCTATTTCTCCGGCGAGTTCTACCCCAGCCGGGCCTCCTCCGACGATCAGGATCGAACGAGCTGAGCTGATCTTCTCGTTATCTAACAGAGCAAATCACAAATTCAAATTTCTTTAGACTAAAGATGTACATAAATTAATTAAATTTATTCAATACTAGTTTAAATTACATTATGATCAATTGTGAGAACCGTATATCTAGAAATAAAAAATCCATATGAGAAGTGTAGTAGGTTATAGATTTCAATTATACAAAGTAATAATAATAGAGAGTACGAGTATGTGTAGGGATATTTGCGGCAAAAATACCAATATGTTAAAAAAGTATATGACTTGTACTATCCTCAAGTTTTTTGTTAGCATAAAGTTTCAATGATATAAAAAAATTTGGCGCAAGTAATTAAGCTTTTTCGTTAACTCTTTATTGCAGAATTTCACGTGGCAAACGTATGATATGATGTTGTTCATGTTTAACTATAAAATAATTAACTTAAATTAATGCTGAATATAATCTATCTAGCGTTATGATCATATGAGAAACAAATGAGAGCTTTTTACCATGGTAGAACTGGTTTAGCCTCTGGACCCTACTTTCGGGATCAGAATCAGTGTGGCCAGTGGCGATGACGAGATAATCGTAGGCAAGGAGCCGGCCCTCGGCAGTCAGGACTTGAGTTTCCGTGATATCAATCGCGCTGGATACGACGATCCGAGCGTTCATGAGATACTCCCTGTGCTCAATCGCCGATCTCTCGCCGACCGACGGCTCCACCATTGCCCTCGAGCTCGCATACGGAATCATGAGATACTCCTTCCTGATATCAAAGAAACTAATAAACACGGGATATACAGAGACAGAGGAAAAGAGTGAAACCTAGACACGGTATTGGCCTTTTTTTCTATCCGGTCCCGGTTTCCGGGATTTCCTAAATCGTGCATGGTCCTAGTTACGGTTCCTGATTTTGAAAATTACGAAAAAAAAAAAAAAGAAATAGGACTGGGTCTGGGCTGAGTCATAAAAGGACTGGCCAGACACCAGCCCCGTTATAGAAAATATTTTTATGAATATGTTAAAAGTATAAAATTCGATTATTCATACATTTATAAAAAAAATAACACATTTAAATAAAATGATACACTAATTATAGCTAATATAAAATAAAGATAATCTAAACTAAACTTGGGAACCGGATGCGTCAGGCTCTCTTTGCCTCGGCCCCGTTTTGGTTTTTGGTTTTTTCTTCTGTTTTTTAACCCAATTTTGGGGCCGAAATGGGAACCGGACATGCCATGATTGCGCTAATATAAATATATATATATAGAGAGAGAGAGAGAGAGAGAGTACTGGTCAAGAAGGGTGAGATCGGAGTGGAACTGAAGAGACTTAGCGAGGAGAGAACCAGCGATGCCACCGCCGATCACAACGACCCTTTTCCTATTCTCTGCGCTCGATTCCATTGTCAGTGGTTGATATTCTTTCACCAAATTTCTCAAGCATTGTCTGATCTGAATATAAATGAAGCCAAGAGATTTGATCTATTCTTGACCGTGTCTCTCTTCTCTGAAGACAAGACTCTGTCTCTATTATGAGCCAAGCCATGAGGAGGATGACTCGTACGTTTCTTGGCTATTTCTCTCTGCCGCGTGGGTCCTACTTCAACATTCGGACGCTAAAGTCAACCTGATTGCTGCGTCCGACCTTTTAAAAGGATGATTATGATTGACTTTAAGTCAAACAGATTTCATGACGTGTAAAAATATTGTTTTTATTACAGATATTTATAGGTTTTTTTTTTTTTTGACAGTATATTTATAGTTGAAACCATGGTTTCGATTTTCGCGATAATCGAGCGATAATCGAGCGATTTATCGCTGAAAACCACTTCTCGGTAACTTATCTCCTTTAATCGTTATCTTTTTATACTTATCGCGATTTTTCGATTCGAAAAGCAAGTCACTTATCTCTCAAACTTATCAAGTGTATTTTCTCGAAAAGCAAGCTACTTTTCGGTCAAAAACGATAAGTCAACCCTGGTATAAAATTTTCTTTTTTTGCGGCAGAAGTTCCAACTTCTTTTAATTTTGAAATTTAAATGTATTTTTAGTGATTTTTTTAGTAGATCTTTAGTGTTTTGATGTTTAAATGTTGTATATGTATGAATCATGTCAATTTTTCACATTTTTATTCTATATTTGTAGTAGTTACTTAGAAAGCTATTAGGTTGAATGAAAGTTAAACTTTGAGTTTCATATTAGTTTAATTGTACATTTTACGTTTTGAATCAAATGTTGTTGTTGAAATTCATTTTTTTTTTAAGTATATGATGGAATATAGATGAATCAAGATGGTTTGTGTGATTTTTATTGAATTTTTGCAGATTTGGGTTAAATTTAAGGGTTTATGCAAATTATTTCTAATTGCGACAAAAGTACCAATTTTTCTAAAAATATTGAATTTGATATATTTTAATTTTTTTCTGTAATTTTATTTTGTAACATTGTATATAATTAGGAAACTATTAGTTTGACATAATTATTTTTGTAATTGATGTCTTTCTGAATTATGACCTTATTGCGGCAAAAGTACATATTTTTTGAAATTAGTTAAGTTAAGCTAGTTAGTCTATTTTTTTTATGTAAAATAATTTTATAACATTGTATATAACTTATAAAATGTGAGATTGACATAATTATTTCTAATTCAACATTTTCCCGAATTGCAACCTTATTGCGGGAAAAGTAAATATTTTTTTTGAAAATGGTCAAATTGAGCTATTTCTTCGTTTTTTTTTATGTAACTTCATTTTGTAACATTGTATATAATTCTTATACTGTGATTATGACATAATTTGTTTTGTAATTTGACGTTTTTCAATTATTAAGGAAAATATACATTTAGTATTTTATGTTATAAAAAAATATTTTATGTATGAAAATATATATGAAAATATTTTATAAGTTTTCCATCGATAAATCTATCGATAAGCGATTAATCCATCGATAAGTTCGATAAGTTTCGGTAACGGCAAACGATAAATTTTATAGGTTTTCCATCGATAAATCCATCGGCAAACGATTACTCCGTCGATAACGGCAAACGATTTATCGGCAAAAACGGCATTAGAATCCTTGGTTGAAACAGTAACACTTCAATATCTATTTCTCTACTAAATTGGGGTATTGCCGGCAAAACAACCAAGGTTATTAAGTTTAGTAGCAATTTATAATACATATGTTAATTTCTAATTTGTTGTTCATTATTTTAAATTAATTAATAATTGGATTAAGTACCTAATTCTAGGTCTACGAAAATGTCCTCTTAAACAATATACCCATTGTTATAAAAATATGGTTGATAAAAAATTGGGCTTTTTGCAAGAATAGCTTTATTTAAATTTTTATTTAGTTTCTTACCCTTGGTGAACAGGTTTTTGTTTCTTAGCAAGGGAGTATTTGGGGGGGTATGTTTCTAAATGAAATCCCAACGGAGGTCTTTTAGTAATTTATTTCTAAAAAATTCTATTTGAATTACACTAACGGCACAAGTACCCAAGATTTATCAATGGCCAAATGTGCAATGGTATCTTATGAGTAATTAAACCCGTTGTTCTTATAATCTTTCTAAGGATCAGGGCCTATGCGAAATAAACTGCTTTATGTACATAATCTCGGAAGTATATATATATATCATTCAAGCACCGAGTTCGTCGTATTTTGTTGGGATCCGATGCTAAGTTAATTTTTAGGCCCTTAAAGTATTTAAAAATTATTGTTTCCGGTTTAATTAAATATAAATAATATATAATTGGGGTCCTAAAATTTAGAGGCCCGGAACTCTGACTTTGCTTCCTTATGGTCAAGACCCGACCTGATAACATCGATATTATATGGTTTTAAAGCGTGTGTGTCCTGCTTCATCTTTCAAAGCTTAGGCAATTTTTTTAGAGCCCTTTATGCCTAGCCCGTATTAAGATATCAATCTTCATGAGTCCACAATTTCCCAAAAGACTAAAATATATGCAAAAGCCCAATCTATTCGTGTAAACTGTAAAGTAATTTACAATAATATCTTATGTTCATTTTTAATTAACAGTGTTAGTAATTGGACATCAACTCAACAAGAACACAACGCTTTTGATCAAACTATGTTATGAGTGTGCTTTATTAAGAGATATTTCTAGCGTTTGGAAGACATTTCCAAAACAGATTTTCAATTTTGCCAAAATATTTAATCAAAAAAGGTGATAAAAAGGTGATTGCTTAATATTTTGATAAAATATTTTCTAAAAGCATTTTTATATTTCTACTACTTTACATACAAAGATTAAAAAAAAAAAAAAAAAAGTGTTTTCATTTTGTGTTTTTATTTTCTCTCCTCACTTTACATTTTACATATGTCATTTTATTACAAGAAAAAAATATTTGTGGGAGAAGTACCACAAGTGTGTCATTATATGCGATATATATTAAATATTTTGTTGTGGTAAAAGGTTCAAAAAACTAAAAAATTATTGTTGGACTTTTTTGAAAACTTTTGCATTGATAAAAATTAAATTTAGAGCTTATATTAGGACATTTTTTGGTTTGTAAGAACTTTTGCCACAAAGAAATAAAATTGATTTGAATTCATTTCATTTAAGTACACTCTATAAAAAAAATACACCGGACATATTTTTATTTATCTTTATAAGGATTTATTTTCTAAAAAAATTAAACCAAACACAATTTTCATTTTTCTTTTCAAAAAACAGTGCAACAAAATTTCAACCAATCACATTTTCAAAACGTAATTATAAAACAATTTAACAAAAATGAAAATGCAAACACAAAACGAAAATAAAAAACGATTCCAAACGCCAGAAGATTTCTCGTCTTCTCTAATTTGATTCTAATGACTCATAGATAAAACTTTATTTTTGTGTTCTCTAGATGTCATGGACGTCGATTGCACTTCTTCAACATCTCCTCGTTCCTCTTTATTTATCTTTTCCCATCTCTAATCAATGGCTCCTGTTTTTCTTCTTGATTTTGAGTTCGACTATTGCTTGTCATAGTGATTTTAGTCTGTGTTTGTTTGCACTTAATGAACCTCTTAATCTTAATGGGTCAGATTTAGAATTATTAAGTACATTTGTTTTTTTTCTTGTTAAAAATCTTAATAAGTCTGAATAGCCACTTATTCGGTCATATCTGCACCAAGTGTTATCCATTAAGAGCTCCAATTTGGCATATATCTCATCATATTCTCTCTCCTCATTAAAACTTTAAAACTCCATAACTCTTAAACCGAGCATCGGAATGACTCATATGATATACCGTTGGAAAGTTTACGACGAGATGAATCCAATGATAGGTGGGAAGATATAGTTTTGACACTTTTAAAAAAAAATCATTTCGAATATTTATAAAAAAATTATATTAAAATAAATGAATAAAAAAATATTAAGAATTTGAAATTAAAAGTTATCAAATATATCAATTAGTTTATATATAAAATATTACATACTCTTAGGTTTTTATTTACATGTTTACAAATTTATTAGTGTAATTAAAATTAATTTACATTCAATTAATTATCATAAATAATTTTACCGATGATAGAATTTTATAGTGTACAATTTTTCAAATTTATTATATTTATAAGTTATTCTAAATTATTATTACTATAAAAAATTTCAATAATGTTTTTATGAAAAATATAATATTTTGATTTTATTAAATAAATTATTTTAAATTTAGATTTACATTATTATTAAAAATAATCAGTATATAATATATCATTAAGTGTATAATAAAATTTAATTCCACACAAAAAATGTATTCAGATCTGCATTCGGATCTTAAAAGACAAACACACTTAATTTTTATTCATTCAGATTCAGACGTCACATCTTATCATTCACATCCGCATTCATTTTCAGACGTCTTAATCTGAATGTAAACAAACACACCATTTGTTTGATTTAATCAATTAGTTTATATATAAAATATTACATACTCTTAGGTTTTTATTTACATGTTTACAAATTTATTAGTGTAATTAAAATTAATTTACATTCAATTAATTATCATAAATAATTTTACCGATGATAGAATTTTATTGTGTACGATTTTTCAAATTTATTATATTTATAAGTTATTCTAAATTATTATTACTATAAAAAAATTCAATGATTTTTTTATGAAAAATATAATATTTTGATTTTATTAAATAAATTATTTTAAATTTAGATTTACCATTATTATTCAAAATAATCAGTATATAATATATCATTAAGTGTATAATAAAATTTAATTCCACACAAAAAATGTATTCAGATCTGCATTCGGATCTTAAAAGACAAACACACTTAATTTTTATTCATTCAGATTCAGACGTCACATCTTATCATTCACATCCGCATTCATATTCAGACGTCTTAATCTTAATGTAAACAAACACACCATTTGTTTGATTTATTTTCTTCAAAAGAAGGTTAGAACACTATTTTTTAGAAATCTATTTAGTTTGGAATATGATTCATGAAAAATACAAAAATCAAATTTTCATTATTGTGAAAAAATTACAATATATATATTGAGCCGACCCCGACTTTTGATAAGAAGATAACTTATGTGTTTCTTATTTAGTTCCCTGTGTCATTTTGTTATTACGGTATTTCATTGTTTATAATGACATCGGTAAATTTTCTCTCAAACCACTAGGATTTGCCACATTTGAGCACCAAAAAATTACAAAGATTTTCATTTTTATTAAAATCTATATTTATTGTTTTTAATTAATGCCACGAATATAAACCGGTTCTGTCTTGTCAGTGATGAATTATCCAACTTGTTAATTAATTTTCCCCTTAAAGATATAGTATAATGAAAAATAAAGGACACCGAATGCGTTGGAACAGGAAAATTACGTCGACCAATAAAAGCACGAGGCGTTTTTTATTCATCCAATAAATGACAATAATGTATAAGACTTAAAGTAATTATAATATAATTATTATATAGTTAATCTATGTGTGGACAAATGTGTATCAACTAGAAAAATGAAGGACCACATGTTTCAAATAATCGCAACAAATTCATTGGCTCTCTGTCGGTATCACCACTCGATTCACTGGTTCCTCCAAATTCGAATGATTTTGATGTCGTATTAAGTGTGTCCCTCTTTAATTAGGTACCATATTTAACAAAGAAAAAAAAGGATATAAATGGAATTTTTTATTACCTATTAATTTCAATTTTCACAAAAAATAGATCTATTTTAAAAAAACACTCCAATATATATTCTTAAGGCGCTCTATTATTAATAAACTTTTATACTTTATTATATCACGATCTAGTCGGTGCTCATCATGGCCAAGTTGCTCCGCCTCACTTCATCGGCTCGTTACATTCCATACTAATTTGGGTCGTCGTTTTTTTTTTTTTTATTATTATTATTTGTGCAACTCTTTATTTATTATTGACTCCGTGAGACGTGAATTTTACAAATATATCTTGGTTTTTACTAGAGGGTAAAAGAAAATTATAAACTCAAAGTAGGAGTTCATTTGTATTTTTTAAATTAAAATATCTTTGAGTGTGTAGTTTAACTTTTTATGGTGTTGTATTTTTACAAAAATTATCAATACATGGTAGAATTATATATAAGAACAAAATTTCTTTAAAACAAAAAAGTAGAATAATGTTTGCTAATGTTTTATATTGCCAAAAAAGAAAGAATTTTCCAAATGAGAATTAATTGGATTTCTAGTTTGGAAAAGATTTCATATATTATTAAAGTTGTTAGATAAAATTTTGAGGAGTTTAAAAAGACAATAAATAGCCATTACTTGGTTAATAAAGTGGATATGTACATATATATAATATTATTGAATTGTAAGATTTATTGAACACCATCTTTCCTTGGTTCATTAATTCATCGACAACCACAAAATTTGAAAATTAAATTGTGACTTGATTAGAAATGTGGGCTAATTTTTGTGATTAAAAAAAACTATATTATTGAATCCAATTATTGGGGTTTACGTAGTCCTTTAATTAATTATTCATATTTGAGTTGTCATATACTCGTTATTGGCCCTAATATTATTTATATTAATATGAATTAATGAATGAGTATATGATTAATATTCACTATTAATTATTTCTCGTGAAATAAATAACTCTTGTGGACAAATTTAATTTGCACATAATTGCAACAAGACAAATCCATCTCGAGCCAATGAATGATGGAACGACTTGTCAAATTATATCATATTAAGACTGAATATGACTAAAGAGATTTATCAATAATTTGAAAAGAAGAAGAAAAAAAAAAAGTAAAGATAAAAGATAAAAATTACAAAAATAAAAAATTTGAGTAAATTTTGATTCAAAAAATTAACTTTTTTCAGGTTCAACATATATCCGCCTTTAGGCTTTAGGCAGAAGAATGTCAGCTTTTGCGGAAGAGGTTCCAAGTCGTGACATAGGGTGGCCACGCCGTTATAATCTTAGATTCATCACAAAATGTTTAAAAACTAAAATGTAGAGTATAACTATAAATAATTACTAATCAAGAAAAATAAAACTTTGAATAGAATAGAGCAGAAGTTGACCATATCCATGTGATTTGTTGTTGGGATTTAATTTTCACTTTTTTATTATATAAAAATAATTTCTATTATGATGCACTACAAAAAGTAGCTGAAACTCAAAGGAAAAAATATGTTAAGAACCCATTTGGGTGTGTAGCTTCAATTATTGTATAAGAACTAGAAAGCACATTGACATTTTGTAGCCGCATTTTATAGATTAAATTCTTATATTCCCATAAATATGGAAATAAAATAGTCTAATACAACTTATACAAGTCATGTTTTTATGTTATTGAATTAATAATTCTCCAGCTCAGCAATTTATTATCACTTTAGTTAATATATCTATTTAAAGTCAAAAGTGTAATCGTCTATTTTTTACGAGTATATATAGTACGCAGATAAATTATAGATTGATTTTTTATTTTCTATAAAATATGTCAGTTTCTTCTAAAAAGGCTATTTTTCTTTTTCTTTTTTGGCAGCCACTTGAAATTGTATATATGTTGAAAACAATAATTTTCCGGCATTCACGCGCAAAACCGACGGGTTGAAGCCGACAATTTGACAATTTAAACTTCACATAAAGCATGTAATCACGTTTATGCATGGTGGCCATACTAGTTTTACTCGAGCACATTATCATAAAATCAATTTTATTTCCAACCAGATGTAATAATTTGAACATTGAGGGTAAAATGACATTTATTGTTTCTAAAAATGAAAGTGATATTCAAATTTACAAACCTAAAAATTAGGAATTGAGCTGTTACAAATTTAAAAGGTATTAAAGTGTTATAAAAATGCAAAAAAATAAAAAAATAAAATTCTCTCTCAAAATCCCGGAGCCAATATTGACATTTCACTATAATTGAAGTACAATGTGGCATTTAACGGATAAAACGAAACAAATGTCATAAAATAACGGTAGTAATTTTCGTCACCAAATTTAACATTATGTACCAAAGTGCTGCAGCCTCAAAATATAAAGTATTTTTGCAGCAATAACCCTGATAAAAATGTTATAATAGGTATTTTTCTGCTAAAAATAGTTGTTAAGTTCTACACGGGGCTTTTTGCAAGAATAGCCCTACAAGACTACAACCGTATAATAATTTATTTATTTGTGATGTGACGTAGCATGACACGTGTTTTGCCACTTGAAACTTAAAAATAAAAAAGTACATTGTTGACCGTTAATTCTACTTCTTAGTGTTAATTTTATCAATATTTTTTCTTCAAACCCCCCTAATTTTTACATTTTTTTGATCATTTAAACCAGTCCCTCAAAACCCAGAATCCTAATCCCGCCGATAGTCGGAGGAGTACGTCTAGAAGATCATTGAAGTATTTAAATGTTACAAAACAAATAACAAGGTATTTTTATCATAAATGTCATATTCTTATATGTTAAATTGTTATCAAGATACGTTTTTTATTTATATTTTTTTTATTATTAATAAATTTTCATATAAAAATGGAGCACATGGCAGATGCTTCAGCTACTAGCAACTCGATTAGTGTGGTGATATGAAATCATATAATTGGTTTACGTATTATTTATTTATTCCAGCAGATCAACCATAAACTGTTGCTAAATCTTCTCATTATATTAAATAAATGCTTTATTTTATTAGAATGTATTATTTATAATTGTATCAACATCATAAACAAAATCATATGCAATACATGTAACATGTCATGTGATGTGTTATGTTGCTGTGAATGCCCTTCTGTTTAGTTTATGTATTACTTATATTATACCCAAGAAAGAACTATTATATTTTCACCAAATTAAATAATAATAAAACACAAAAATAATAAATCTTTACAATTGCCTTTAATTGTGATTTTTTTTTTTGTCATCAAACTTTCCTTTTTTTTTTTAATGATTTACTTCTATGAATTCCTACCCGTGCCTGCAATGGGCATACGTACGAGCTGCACTATCCGTGTCTGCCCGCTTGCCCAAAATCTAGAAACAAGTAACCCGTTTTTTTTTTTTTTAATTTAAAATTTTTTCATATTAAAAATATTAATAAAAAATATTAAGTAACCAGACAAATTCCTATAAACTATTTTAGTGAGGGTAGGCAACCCAACCCGCAATGGACAAGGGCGCAAGCGTCCCACGACCTGCAGCGGAGCAGCCTAAACAAGTCGTGCGGATAACCCGCACCCACCCTTATGGACAGTTTAATTTTACACGCTCTTTATACCGGAACGGCTTCGGCTGAATATCTTATATACTGTGAACGACTGAACGACACAATTTACGCAATCATAAGCTTACTCGGATAGTCCAACAAAAGTCGGTAGAAATTCCAACTGTCAATGGTCAACCATTGATGCATAGTGAAATGTGAACATAAAATAGAAAGATTCGGCGTTTCTTGAGATTGATATGTATTATAACTTACATTCTTTCTCTCATGTCAATTTATTTAATCTATTAAGTCGCTATGCATTTTAATATACGAGTATATTTATTCTATAAAGAAATATAACATGCAAATTAATCTCCATTTAATACGTTTTCAATACCAAAATTGACAAACGAATGTCCTAAATATTTCCTTTGAAATTGATGAAAATTATGAAGTGTAAATGCTAGAGTGATTTCACTATATAATACAACTCTAACTAATTTATAAATTGTACCAAACACTGATTCATACAGAGTCGTCTCCATATTCAATTATAAGAAAATAGATTAATAGGCCTAATGTACCCAAACATCTTCTATACTGAATTTTGCGGTGCTGATGCAGTTCGCCTTTGATATTTAGTTTTTGATAATAATGTTTAAAATTTTTGGTCATTGCTCTTATCGCCTTAAAAAATCAATAAGTTGTGTGCAATGTGTGACTTGTTTGAAGTATTTTTGTTTATGTATTTATTTTCAATATTGTACGACTTTCATTTTGATAGTTACTCAATAGTTATATAGTATCATAATCTAATATATTGTTCTCATTTACTAAAGGGTTAATGATGGCAAAAATACCCAAAGTTTGGTCAAAGAACCCCTCGTGTACCCAAAGTTTAAAAGTGGTGGAAAAAATATTCAAAGTCACATTTGGAGAGTTGACCACTCCATTCTCGTAACGCCGTTAACTTACCCGTCAACTCTGGCCACGTGGACAAATCTGTTTTGTGAAGTGTAATAATTAGGGGTTTAATTAGTTGTATTAAATAATATTAATTATGGGTTTAATTCGTTGTTTTGTCATAAACGAGGCTGATGTGGGCTCATCCACGTGGCAAAAATTGTTATGTCAGCAACCCACGTTTGTCCACATGGCCAGAGTTAACGGGTAAGTTAACGGCGTTACAAGAATGGAGTGGTCAACTCTCCAAATGTGACTTTAGGTATTTTTGCTACCATTTTTAAATTTTGAGTACACGAGGGGTTCTTTGACCAAACTTTGAGTATTTTCGCCATCATTAACCCGTTACTAAATTGATCAAAATACTTTGAATAAATCATGTGTGGTGCACATGATAATATGTTTCTTCATTTTTTGTAACATGTAAGAGAATTAATTAATTTTACTAGGAAAAATTCAACAACTAGTATTACTTTACATTGAAATCAAAAGTTACTACCCAAATTTTTAAACTCTAAAACTACATTTTTTTTTTATTGTTTGCTTCTCATTTTATCCTCGACTTCTACTCTCTCTGAATACTCTCAACTAATTTTGAGTGGCTAACATTGCTAGTCAACAATAAAATTTTGGAACGAGCATTAACGCAAATCCAATTCCTGCTTTCTCTGTCCCACAAATCGTCAAATTGAATCACAACACAACACACACTTGAGATTAAAATATATATATATATATATTTGAAGTCATGGTTGGGTTTGATTTTCCTGGGTGATTAGCATCTGTGAAGTCGGTGGTTCGTTCGTAATCACCGATATCGGATATAGAGAATCATTTATTATAAAAGAGCAATTTGCGACAGAAGTCATCAATTTTATTTTCGACGACTAAAGTCAATAATATATTCAACTTTTGTTGCAAATGAAACGAACGACCTCTTACTTTCTATGACCACATGTAGACATTTGCACATAGGGAAAACTGAAACAACATATATAGTAATACTGCTATTAATTACACCATAAATAATCATTCAAAAAATAAATAAAATTTTGCTTGAATTTGTGAACATTTCATTTCAATAATATAGGAAAGAAAAACATTATTGTTCTCCTTTTGTCTTTTCCCCTTGTCTGGCTCTTTGCTTACTACAAATCATTATTGCAATATCTCACAAAAACCCTTTTTACTTTTTAATTTGTTTATACATCACTCTTACTTACCAAAATGGTATAAACTTCCCCAACTTCTTATCCATTGTAGTATAGTAATTGACCAAAGATACCAATAAAATATGAAAAATAACAAATATAGCTAGCTAGTGGACCACCTGGGTGTGTCGGCGTAGAATCAAATCAAACATCCCCACAACTTTTCCCTTCCTCATACTTCTACACTAAATCATTGAGTAAATTGACATTAGTACCCTCAAATTTTGAGTGTCTGTAACTAAATTATTGAGTAATTTGACAGCGATGCCCTCTAAACATTACGTATCCGTAAAATTTTCTCTTTTGAGTTTAATTTTATTACACTTCCTCCGATATGTTATAAATATGAAAAACAAAATCAACTTATGCACAACACATGAATTGACTTGACGGAGAATGTGGACAATAACTTTTCTCTCAATGTTGAGATGTTTTAGGATTTAATTTTGTTAAAATTATGAAAAGTGAACTTTATATATATGACATTGCTTATCCGATCTATACATATTGTCATAGGAATTTATAATTTTTTTCCAATTTTATAAAAGTTTCATCTGAATAATATTTATCTCGGTAATAGTTAATTGATAAAAATAACTTTGTTTGAGTAATAAGGTAATATTTTTGTCATTTGTTAATACGCAAGGGGTAAATTGCTACTTTTAAAGTATACGAAACACCATTATCTAAAATTAAAATTTAGAGGGAAAAATGCAACAACATGCAAAAATTAAGGGGTACAGCAGCCAATTAATCGGAATTCTTCGGTAGAAATATAAACTGATAAAATAAATATAAGTAAAAAATAAATAATATAGAAAATAATAAATATATAATAACTCGTTATAATTATTTCTTACTCCTCGGAGAACTGAACTCTTCACTCTCACAAAACAGCTATTGAATTGAGTTATTTAATCACGTATTAAATTAGGAATTATTTAATATTGAATTACTACATTTGTTTATAATCATCCTCATTATTGCCACTATTATTTATTATTTTCTTACCATTATTGTTCGTTCTTCCTCACCATTGTTGGAGTGTCGAAGAAAAGACCACTGGAGCCAAGAGCCTCACTCGGATTCCTCAGCATTTCCATCTTCAGATTTCAGGTTCTTCTGGTTCGGCTCCGATTCATGAGATATTGCTTCGGTTCGATCCAGAGTCGATCCATTTTTGCTGCTTCGACGCTGAGATTTGGGAATGGTGTGACGCATTCGGTTCTGGATTTTCTTCTTTTGCTCTATTCACTCTTGGAGCGTGCTTCTTCGGAGCTTGGAGTGGCTCGCCATGGAGTCTCGGATGGATCAGTACGAGATCATGGAGCAGATCGGACGCGGAGCTTTTGGAGCCGCCATTCTTGTTCACCACAAGGCTGAGAAGAAAAAGTAAGCTATTTAGTGAAGCTTGTACATTGTGTATCTATTGTGTGTATCGAATACAGGTACCTATATGAATTGTTGCAATGTAAGGCCAGAGAATAGTTGTTAGTGCAAGTTTTGTGAGAAGAGTTTGTGGCATTTCAGGTATGTTTTGAAGAAGATCAGGCTCGCTCGGCAGACCGAACGGTGCCGGAGATCGGCTCACCAAGAGGTAGGTTCTTCAGCTTGTGAGTTTCTGATGCATTTATGTCTGGTTTATTGCATAGTCTTTTAACTCCTGTTTGTGTCATTTGGAAAGACAGATGGCTTTGATTGCCCGGATTCAGCACCCTTATATCGTCGAATTTAAGGAAGCTTGGGTCGAAAAGGTTCGAGCACCATTAACGAAAAGCTTGTTTCTTATTGGTATTTGGGATTTTACCTGAAACTCGAGATATGGACTGTAATGTAGGGCTGCTATGTTTGTATCGTCACCGGATACTGTGAGGGCGGAGACATGTAAGCCCGATGATAAATTCAGACTATGCAGATAGTTGAGTTTCGATGCTTATGCTACGCAAATACTCGGGTGTTCTTAACGTTTTCTTTGTATGAACGTTTGTAGGGCTGAAACGATGAAGAAATCGAATGGAGTCTGTTTTCCGGAGGAGGTAGTCTCAGTCTATATTTATTCTAAAAGATTGTCTTGTTTACTTAAATAAAAATACAGTGATGATACTGATACAAACACATTGTTGACTTGGTATATGGTTTTGGAATGTTGCGCAGAAACTCTGCAAATGGTTCACTCAGCTATTGTTGGCGGTTGAATATTTACATGGAAATTATGTTCTTCATCGGGACTTAAAGGTATGGGATCTGAATCTACTGTATTTTTTCTGTTGTTGGTTTATCAGCATTTGACCATTGGAAATAAATTTGTTTCACACAATCGCAGTGCTCCAATATCTTTCTCACAAAGGAGGATGTTCGACTCGGTAAGCTCGAATTTTACATAAATTGAGAAATTATTATAGGGACGTTGGTGTTAATGTGTTTTATGTCTTCGTCGTTGATTTCTTGTAGGTGATTTCGGATTGGCTAAGACTTTGAAGGCAGATGATTTGGCTTCATCAGTATGTTCTACTCTACTTTAAAGTCGCTTGATCTAAAAATCATTGTTCTTTATTGAGCATTTTTAGCTCAACATGTTTTACATTCTAATACTTTTAATGGATGAAAATGAACCGACGCGTCACCTGATTTTTACGTACGTTATTTTATAATGTGAAGCACCAAACAGATTTGAGCTAAGTATCAGGTGGTAGATTTCTTGGGCCATTCTTAATTTAATTGTATCGTAAATTGATGAACACAGTGACGCTTACATAACTTGCATTGGATCATGGTAACGAACCCATGTTTTATATTGTTCTTTGATGTAGTGACTGAAAAATGTAAATCGTATCCTGCAATTGCTTACAGGTGGTTGGAACTCCGAATTACATGTGCCCTGAATTGCTTGCAGATATTCCTTATGGCTTTAAATCTGACATTTGGTCTCTTGGTATGTTTTTGTTTAATCATTACATGGTGTATCTTCTCTTTTGTTTTTGGCTAAAGTGTTTGGCTACACACCAGGATGCTGTATGTATGAGATGGCTGCTCATCGCCCTGCTTTCAAAGCTTTTGTAAGTTTTCTTATCTCGCTAGCTTAACGGCGGACATAAATTATATGTAATTGGGATTAGGAAAGATTTTAGTCTATTGCCCTAACGAGCGATTGAGGCTTAGGGATTATAGCTTACACTCGTCACACTCATTCTTCCTCCTCCACTATAAATGGCACCTCTGCCCATGGTTTTCTTTTCAAATTGGGTTACCTCATGAAATAATTGTGTCGTTCGATGCATACGTTGCTATTTTCTAACACATATATATTTAATTTGGTAGGAGTTATTACAATATTTTCCATTGTTGTGAAAAACGACAGGCGCGCCTCAGTGAGGCGCATGGTATTTTCGCAACGAGGCTTACGCCTTGAAAGGAAAGAGTGAGGCGTGCGCCTCAGTCGTTATTTTACGCCTCGTGGCGTCGCCTCGAGGCTTAAAATTATATTCTGTGATTTTTTTTCCAAATCTTGTTCATATCTTCGAATTAAGTTTTATATTATTAATATTTCATATCTTTTTTTTATTTAATAACCTAATATTCAAGATATTGTTACCTATTTTAATGCTACGTACGTATCATATCAAATTAAAAACAAATCCCTACTATATAAATATCATCTAGAGGATGAGGAACCCAATTGGTCTGGGAACTACGAGGAGTCGGAGGAGAGTAGCGGAGATGATTCGTTGTCGAACTATTGATATATTATATTTTATGCTTTTTAAGTTTCTGATTTTTTAAGTCTTTGAGTGTTTGAGTCTTTTAAGTTTTTAAGGGTTTGAGTCTTTAAGTTTTTGAATTTTTAAGTCTTAAGTGTTTGGATTAGGCTTTATTTAAAAAAATTATTTTATCTATCTTATCTATATTATTTTAAATAATTATATAATATTTATTGAAGCTTACGCCTCGAACGCCTCGAGGCTATACGCCTCGAGGCAAGGCGAGAAAACGCCTCGAGGCTTAAATACGTTATTCACAACATTGATATTTTCAAATAAAGGGTTGGGTTTATTGTACATCTTCGTAGCAAATCTTTTATTATATTCTCATTATAAAAATCATATTTCAATGTTGGCTAGTGATAGGGTCACTATTTACCAAAACTGAGAACTTTATTAGCTATAACTCTACGTTTAACACTGCAATTTTTTGATTCAGGACATGGCAGGATTGATAAGCAAGATTAATCGCTCGTCTATAGGCCCGTTACCTTCTTGCTATTCCCCATCCTTGTAAGTTTTGTGCACTCCTGTTTAGTACATTATTTATTCATTTATAGTAATACCTAGAAATGCAACACGAATCATTCTAGTGGGAAAAATATCGTTGACATGAGTGGTTTCAGTTTCAACAAAAGAGGCTTTGGGTCAACTTGCTATTGCTTTGGAAGATACAGTTATACATGTATGTTTAGATATGTATGATCTCTACTCAGGAAATAGACTGCGTAGTTCCTCGCATTGTTCACTCTGAGACAATTGGCAACTCAGTTCAGACATTAATTGATGGGCTTCTATAGGCACAAGTGACCAAAGCTGCTCTAAATGGGGCGACATATTTCCATGCTTTCAATTGTGCAGAATTAATACCCGAAGGATGTGTAATAGAGTTTTCAATTCGTTCCATCACAGTTTCCCTATTTATGTTAAGCCATGGACATGTGCACAAATCGGAAACCCAATTATGAAATCTTTGGGTATAATTCCGCACAATTGAAAGTTTGAGAATATGCCGCCCCATTTTGAAAAGAAAAAAAAAACATTGGGTAATTATATCGCCATTTTCCCTAAATAGTTAGAACCTGAAGACTTGAATTGTATCAAATTATCATAGCAATGTGGAACTTCAGAATAAGGTTTCCATTTGAAGTTCTCCTTAAAAGCCGATAATAATATATAACAGTAGGGAATTAGTCGAAATTGTTTAACTGTTTGCGTCCCGTTATATTCGATTTATCACTAAAGAGATTTGATATAATGACTACATAAAGCACTCTTCCAAGACAGTTCAAAGTTTCACAGCCTATAATCTCTTAAGCCAGGATGAGGAAATAGTGTTAAGTATTTGTCTGCTCATATAATAAGTAAGCTTTGGCATACTGAATGCTCTATTAACTGATCTATCTACATTGCAGAAAAACACTTATCAAGAGCATGCTGAGAAAGAATCCAGAGCACCGACCCAGTGTAAGCTTTTCTCACTACACCTTTTAATATAATTGGTTTATTGGCTCCAATGGTTCCTCTACCTAAGGGTATGTGTGGAAATATTCCCTCTGAAAAAAAAAAAAAAGTGGGAATGGTTCCTCTATTAGTGTTTTTGTGCGGATTAGTCCTTCTCATCAATTTAGATGGGAACTTGAAAAAGAATTTTTTTGTAAGTTCAAAAGCAATTATCGAAGTCGGATGTGTTTTTAACATATTAATTATATAAAAAGATATATAAAAATTTCCGAGGGCCCATTCCCGCACACATCCTCTAACAGAAGGACCATCGGAGCCAATAACTCTTAGATATATACCAACCTGAATCTCGTTCTAATAATTGGCAACTTTCTTAATTTAACCAGGCATCCGAAATCTTGAAGCACCCATATTTGCAGCCTTACGTTCATCAGTACCGGCCGTCTTTTAGTTCTCTTTCAGCTTTTTCCCCCGAAAAGCGTGTACCAGGTCATCATTCTCGGAAATCTATGGCTGAAAGTCAGAACAGTAACAGTTCAAGCAGTGACAAAGATAGCTTGCTCTCAAATGACAAAAACACTACAGGCACTATTCCAAGCTGCGGTAGTAAAGGCACAGAGACAGATTTCACTTCCATTGACGAAGAAGATTGCACCGAGCAGATTCAACCTGATAGAGATGAACATGAACCCCGTGAATTTACTGTCAAAATGGATGAACAGGCAGTGAAGAAGCCTTCCAACAATGAGCAGAGATCCAATACTGAGTCCAAGCAACCGAAAACGATAAAGAATATAATGATGGCTTTGAAGGAAGGAAAAGCTAGAGAGAATTCTCCGATGAGAGGCAACCGAGCAAAGGCGGTCGGTGTTTCGTTGCAGAGAACAAACTCGGAAACATTGTCTAAAATTCCCAAGCTTAGCGCCATTGCACCAACTGTCAAGTCAACTCCGGATACACCACCATCTAAGGCGCATCCGGATCCTGCAAAGAGAACTCACACATCACCTACTTTGAAGCATCAGGTATTATTATTGTTCTACATTCTGTTAGTTACACCCTTATTAATAAGGTATACTAGAACAGATTTGTTTTTAGGGTTTGATTCTGAGTTTTTTTTTTTGTTGTTGCCATAAATGTTCCTTTTGATATATGGTATTTGCACAAATGGCCCCTCGAATAAAAATTGCAGTGCATTTGACCTTTAAAAAAAAAACATTATCACGTTACATAAATAATGAAGTTAATGATGGTATGTATTGCCGTTCATTGTTTTTTTTTAATGGAACAAAACAAAATGTGCCAAATGCGTTACAATTTTGGATTACAGGGTTATGTGCGCAATTTTCTAATTCGAGGGGTTATTTGCGCACAGATCAGAATGGTTACTTGCGCCAAAACTCTGTTTTATACGTTCAGAAGCTGTCATTTAAGGTTCAGGAATGGATTATAAAAAGTTCGGTTGAAGTTAATTTTCTCATAGGATTTTAGGGAGAGATCGGCCTCCTTCCGAGATCGGAGGCTTGTTTTTGGTTGTTCTCTTTCCTGTGAATCCTATATAAACGTCTTCTGTTCTCGAAATATCAGTTTGACAACTATTTCCGTGAATTGAAATATCCTTATCTATTTCCGTCTACCATTGCAGTTACCAATAATTGAGTCATTACCGAAATCTCGACCAAAGTACGATGGAACTCCACCTAATCCCGTCAAGCATGTCATGGACGACGGACTTTGCACTAAGCCGAGGCAAAGAACGCCTCCTTCTCTTCCTCGCCGCTCTACATTCCCTGGACGGGTTAAGCCGATTGCTTTTGATTCTCCAAATGACTCAACAACTGGTATGATTATAGGAGCTAGTGAAATACCTAAAGTGCCCAATGGCTATCTCACTAGCTTCTCTCAGAAGGCAACACCGGAGCTTCAAAAAGTTCAAGAAAAGGTTCACAAGAAAACAGATAGCAGCAACTCCATCTCGTCTTCAGTGTCAATCCAAGGATTTGAGCTCTACGACGACGCATCGACGCCTTTCATTGACTTGACGGAAAAGATACAACCCGATGCTTCTCATTCTCCGTCCGGGATATCTGGAGATACTCAAGGAGAGAATCAAGGG
This sequence comes from Parietaria judaica, assembly GCA_954871525.1. Classification (NCBI taxonomy): domain Eukaryota; kingdom Viridiplantae; phylum Streptophyta; class Magnoliopsida; order Rosales; family Urticaceae; genus Parietaria; species Parietaria judaica. The sequence goes on along the minus strand of OX940860.1, from coordinate 24,850,179 downwards.
GAGAATAATAAACCTGTCTCGTCTTCGATTCAAAAACCTGAATCGGTCGTAGTAGATCTTCCATGTCCGAATCCCACAACTGAAATGGAGGATTCGGCTGTGGTTCTCGATCTCCCAGTCTCAAATTCGGGACAAAATAGTAATTACATGTCATTCGGTAATGCCGCAATGGAAAACCTTTCAAACGACAAGTTCACCGTTAAAGAACTTCTATCGACGATATCAGAAGCTAACCCATCAATTTCTCCTTCCGCTTCATCAAGCCAACAAGTTTCGCAGCTGAGCAAAGGATCGTCTGTCCAAAATCTACGAATAGAAAACCAAACCGTTCCTCATCTTCCTCCCGCGTTCGACGACGTTATCCACGTCATCCGACACAGCAGTTTCCGAGTCGGGAGCGATCAGCCGGTGACGGAATCTGTGGAGATGGGCGTTCAAAACGTCGACGTTGGCAAACTCATAAACGTCGTCCGGGACGAAATGACGAGTATGACCTCATACGTCCCGGAGCAGCCAGCTTCAAAGGAAACCGAACCCGATTCCCCCAAGCCGATCGGAACAAACTCTTCGCCAACAACTGAAGAGGAAACTCCGGAAAAAGAGACACTGGACGTCAAGTCATTCAGACAGAGGGCCGACGCACTTGAGGGTCTACTGGAGCTCTCTGCGGATCTGCTGCAGCAGAACAGACTGGAGGAGCTCCAAGTCGTTCTGAAGCCGTTCGGGAAGGATAAGGTCTCTCCGAGGGAGACAGCCATTTGGTTGGCGAAGAGCCTGAAGGGAATGATGATCGACGACGCTGGTGGTCGGAGTACGTGAGGTAAGCTCGTTTTTTTCCGTTATTCTTTTCGCGGGGATCGAAAACCGGTCTTCTGATTTTGTAACATATATTGAAATCTTTGATAGGACAAGGATGTGCTACAAATTCTCATTGTTAGATTATATGTGTAATTCTTTAAATGCGTTTTGGTGTAAATAATGAATAGTGATCATTCCAAATAAGAGGCATTGTGGATTTTATGATGATGCTCTCCAGTCTCCATTATTTAGCGTGAGGCTTTTATTTTTCCTTTTCTGAGCAAGTGATTTATTTCATCACGTGTCTTAATTATAAATGTTTAAACGCGACATGTTCCGTTCCGTTATATAGCAGAAATGACGTTTTTGTCATATATATATTTAACGGATCTGATACGAAAATAAAAATGATATAAATTTGAAACTTATTAACTGAAATGACAATAAACCCTAAATGGAGTCCGACTGACCTCAAGTGAAGTAAAACTTTGACTCTTACAGAAAAAAGTTTGATGAATTTTCCGAGTAAATTTATACAAATCAAATATTCATTTAAATATGACATGTATCAGGTTTAATATTACAAATGTATTAATCTAATTAAATTTGCATAATCAAGTTACTCGAAGAAAAAAAAAAGAGATGAAATTCAATAGATAGTTGCGTAAAATAGTCAAATTGCAGAACTTTTAAAGCTTGCGTCGAATAAATACTGAAAGAAATAATTTGAGGTATACATGTATAAATGACTTAACTTTTAACAGAGACGGAACGAATAATTTGAAAGCCTAAGCTTAACGATGTTTATTATTTAATCAGCGTAATTGAACTTTTGAAAATACATCGCCCTATTTTGAATAACTTATATACTTTTACCGCATCTACCCTAAATTTTAATTCTGTGCATATAAATTTCTACATGAATTGGCCGTTTGCATTTATTGTGATTGACGAAGCACACATGGAAGCTCAACATCTAGTGGGTAAAATTTACGAGCCACGTGTGTACAATTATATCTATATATCTACCGTCTTTATCAATACATAGAATAGAAGTCTTAAATTAAATTTAAATATGCACGTCTAGGATATAGATTATACTTCAATTTAATTGTAATATAAAAATATTAGTCTCTGCATTTTTTTGGTTGATGTTTCAATAATTACAATGAATATTAACAAAAAAAAAATTAAAAAAAATTCAGTTAGACAATCAACTTAAGTTTCAACTCTTAGATGAAATTTTAATTCAAGAAATACTTATAAACTTGAATACAATATTTTGGATAAAGTATAGTATTATATATTCAGTAATTAATAGCATTGGCCATTTAATTTTATTAGGTATAAATGTATAATGTTCTTTGTTTTTTCTCCAACTAAAATAAAAAGACTAATTTAGTGTAGTCACCGTAGGCAGTCAACGAGGCACTTTAGAAGTTTACATGATAGTCAAATTTATTATTAATGTTCTCCTTTAAAAAAAAGAATTATATTGTAAAATCATGAAAGTCTACAGTACACGTGCTTCTACAGCTAATAGTGACTCTATAGCCATTAGCCACGCTGGCATTTTGGGAAAACTCTTTATTTTTAGAGATGATGAGAAAGGCTACATAATTTAATTAAAATATTCACAATTAAGTAAAACAAATAAAAGTACTCAAGTTTTAATAAACTAAAGTACTTACTTAGGTTTTGATAAAATTAAGTAAAACAAATGAAAGTAAAGATTACGTAAAACGAATAAAAGTACTCAGCTTTTAATAAACTAAAGTTAAAGTAAAAAAATAACGGATAAAAATAATCCAAATTCAAGAAATATGAGACAACACTTTATATTTGTTGACTTGAATGTTTTTGTGGTAATTATTTCTCTAAAATATTAATTGACAATATTTAAAGCTATAAAATTATCTACGTGATAAATATGTATAAAAATAAAACTATCAAATTATTTAGAAGTACTCAATAATTAATTAGAGATTAGGATAAAATTACACACCTAGTATTATGGAATAGCTATATAATTATAATAATAAATTATTTAAAGGAAGTTGGTTGCCTTTTTTGGGCAGAAGCAAAAGGTAGTTAAGGAAGCGTGAAATAGATAGAATAAGCTACCTCTCTTTCTGACACTTTGATCTGACCGATTTACCCCTCCCACTCGAGCTCATGGTAAATAAATAAATAAATAAATATTACAATATATACAGCGAAATCATGGAAGTTGAGCTACTTCCAATTGCAACTGCCCATTCCATTTCCATCGCTCTCGCTTCTGACGATCGATCATGGACCTCAAGCTCAAGCTCAAGCTCCTCTCATGGCTCCGCCGATCTCGCCGCGGTAATCGCCAATTCTCATTCCATCCATCTTTCTCCAATTCCAGTTGAAATTGCTTTTCATTTTGGTCAGTCAACAATGGTGTTTGGATTATTTTCAGTATATATATATGTCCTCGGCTTTGGTCAACTTCGTGTGATCCCATCGTCGACGATTTGTGTTTACTTTGAGATTTTGGATGGTTTTAGGAATTTGTCTGGCTAAATTGTCTGCATAATCAAACAAGCAGAAGAAACAAAGAGAATCTTAATTTATTATTTATTAAATTAAAATAAATAAATAATTTAATATGGATCTGTAACTTCCGTTTTTGCTGAAAGTCTTTCTACAATTAGCAAGACTGTAATTTAGCCACACACAAAAAAAAAAAAAAACGTGTTTATGGATGGTTAATTAAGGATTTTTAACATGAACTGAAACGGTTGAAATTTATAGGCATTGCCAATTCAGTGGCGGAACCACGTCGGCGTCGACGGAACTAGGAATTAAGAATAAGGGGCGCCGAATTTTAGCTTCGCTGTGTAATGTTTTTTAGACAAAATTGGAAGAGATGGCGGTTATAACTGTGTACATGCGTCCGCCACTGGTTGCCATGGCGGGCTATATTTGACATACGGTATTCTCATGCAAACTTTCTATCTCAGGTCGAATTTCTTTTATCACACGCATCCCTTACAAGGATATAGAGAAGGCCACGGACGGCTTCCACAGAATTGCGTATTCCAATTCTCACGGAGCAGCGTATAAGGCCAGATTTCGGGATGGCGGAGTTGCGTTGGTCAGAGAGAGTGGAGACGTGAATCAAGAAAAAGAAGAGTTCTACAGGGAGGTGCAGCTTTTGGGTCGCTTGCATCACCGGCACCTCCTTGCGCTCCGCGGTTTTTCCATTGGAAGTAAAAGGTTTGACCATGATGACTCTTTCTCCAATACGTTGTGTAAAAAAATTTGGTTGCAAAAGCATGTAAGTAGGCAAAATTGGTACAAACAAACCTTTGCAACGGCCCGCAGTCGACTCTAGCGCACAATTCAATTTTTTGGCGGGAAACCACCACTTTTGGTGGTTCCGACGAAGTCTCACAAAAAGGAGGAAGACTATATCTCCTTAGAATTATCCATCAATTTCTGCCTAAGCATGTCAGATCATGGAGACATGGACCACTTGGTGGATTAGAATACATGACTAATGCAAACTTTAGATATTAAATATGAATCCTAAATAATTGTCCAGAATTTAAACCATTCAAAACAAAATTAATGTAAAGCTTATTGTCTCCCCTAAAAACTTCAATATATTGTTAGACCAGCACTAGTTAGGAAATAGTCTCTTATTTACCTACTTTTATTAATTATTATGGGCATTATGATTTATGAGTATCTACAATAATTATTGGACTAGGCTTTCTAATCCTATAAATAGGTGCCTTCATTACTTAGAATAATGTTTAAGCTTGTGATTAGCGGGAAAGTCCAATAGCATATCAACTCTCGAATTAGAGACGGGAGTATCTTTTATCAATAAAGCGTTCTCGTTTCGGTTTGATTATTGGCTCGGTCCTATCATATGCCTTAATTGATTTAAAGTTTAAGATCGGACATTTTCTTAAGTTGTTTGGCTAAGTTGAAGCTTCAATCCAGTATGTAAATTGAACTTTCATGTAATTCTGAAGGAAATACTCTCCTAAAACTTCTTTGCGATGTTCCCAAGATCGAAGTATGTAGAGTAGACTTCGTTCTCGGTCTTACCGAATATAGTAAATATCATATAGCTTTCTTTCTGCTCTTTTCAGATTGCTCGTCTTCGACAATATAGAGTGTGGAAGCTTAAAGGAGCATCTAAACGGTACATATTTTCTCAAACTATGCGCGATCATCGCAATGCACGTAAATAAAAAATCGTCTATGATCTTGATTGAAGAACCGGTACTTGTCAGATCCCCTCAGGACTCCGTTGAACTGGAGGACCAGGCTGCAAATAGCTCTTGGAGTTGTTGCTGCTTTGGTACGTTTTGTAGTAATTTCGTCTCAGTACTTATAAACTCCACACTTCGATCTCGGATAAGCTTTCACGGAAAATTATTGTCTAAGAGCTGACTCCACACCCTCATAAAATCGCACAATTAGGTCAAAATACCAAATACATGGCTATGGCGGGTCATTTATCAAGTTTTCCTTCGTAATTTGATCCTTAACACTTATTCTCTAAGAACTCAATTGGTTTTCATGTCCGGTATCGGAGTAGCAACTTCTAATCTGACTATTCTGTATTCACATAGTTACAAGTTTAATTTCTGTTGCAGGAATATTTGCTTCTTTTCAATGACCCTCCGATCTATCACGTCTCAATCAACTCCAATAACATAATGCTCGACGAGAACTTCAACGCAAAGGCAAGACGTCGTGTATAGTGTTATTTGAGCACCATAAATGTCAATAAGGCTAGATCCGTGTTTGAGTATCTAAACTTGTATCCTTATCAAATGCAAAAAAAATATTGCAAAAAGCTTAGTGTATAAAATAACATAAACAAGTAATCCGAACCGTCCTTTTTCCATCGCAGCTCTCAGACATCAACCTCATAAAATCTGGAACAGATTGTACCTCAATGTCTCACACAGCATGTTCTGAAGGTTAGCTCTTCTACTCTCGTTGTTCTTCGGATTACCGTTCCTAATTGCTCGTAATAAGTAATCGTCATTCGCATGTATCTACCGTTGTTCTGCAGAGTGCAAAGATCAGGAATGCGGTAGCATTATGTACCAACTCGGTGTTCTTATCTTGGAGCTCGTCACAGGTCAATCATCTGAAAAGTGTGATACTGATCTAATCCAATGGATTCAGGAGTCCCGATTCCGACACTCGATGCATAACATGATCGATCCGGATTTGGGCGGTACGTATGATTCTAAAGAGCTCAAGAGCCTTCTGACTTTAGCAAAACTATGCATCGGATCGGGCGACAAGCCTAGGTTTTCAGTTCTCCAAGTGTTCAGATATTTCCAGAGGAAGGTAGAAATCCCTCAGTAGAAAAGTGTTCCCTAGAAAAAGCAAAAGCACTCTTATTGTATTGATTTTTTTATTGACCTATTCATATTTTTGGTTGACTTACGTGTTGTTAATATGAAAATATAAACTTCTTTGCCTGAGAAATGCCTGGAAAATTAGGATTAATCGAAATCTTTGGTCCGACATATTATGGTGTTAATATCCGAACATTACCGTTACTGTGTAATTGAGGCATTGAGCTTAGACCAGTCAAGTTTTTTTTTTTTTTTTTTTCCGCCAAAACCATGGTTGCAAAATCCTTGGGCATGAACTAAAACAGAATATTACATTATATATATGTGTGTATATATATATATATATATATATATATATATGTATTTCACTCGACTGGTCGGACGTTCACGAGGGCATTTGGCGGCGGAAAGAAATTGTTGGTCGTTGGCCTGGTTTGATTGAGCTAGGTTTCTCACTCAAACTAAGTGAATGGGAAAAATTCTGACCGTTACCGGCAGTTTTGTTCATTAGAAATTGAGCATATGTTGGTACAAGTTCTAATTACCCAACGGCTTTTCTTGTAAAGCAATAACACTCATCGGCTTCTCGAATTCTTAACGAACTTCTTGTCCTTGTGCCCGGTATATTTCTCAACTTTTTTTGTGGTTTCTTCATCGTCGTCGTCTCTCTTCCTCTTCTCTTTCCTTTTCTTCATTTCCTAAGGGCATAAAATAAATGAATCGTTAACAACGAAAATGCACGGATGATAGAAAGCCGAGGCTATTTATGTCATTGCAATTTTGAATTTAACCGAGGCCAAAACAATATGAAGACTGTTAGAAATAAGGAATCTCCAAGCAGACATATATTGAATATATTACCAATCGGGCAAATCTTCTGGAACTTGCTACTTTCTCCATTAATGACAGGACTTCCTTTTCATCGGGTTTGTACTCCGGTAACTTTTTGCCTGAAACATGTAAAGAGAAGGGTAAGTGCGAATTTATTTTTTTCTTTTGTACCAAGAGATGACAAAAGCTAAGCCCCTACCAATGAGATTCTCAATCTTTATATACCACGCCATGTCGTATTGATTTACTAAAGAGATGGCGACTCCGGATCGACCCGCTCGAGCAGTTCTACCCACTCGATGTATGTAATCCTGTAAGGATTATTAGAAACTCAAAGCAATTATAATTTGAAGTTCTTTGCATGGGAGGTCATGTTCAAGAAACACCCAGTGTTTGAACAAGTTTTTCTTCGTATATAAACCCAGACATTTGCAGCAAAAGAATAAAATGTTTGGCCAAGTGGGTTGGCATGGGTCTAATTTTTAATTTATTTTCTTTTATTTTTTGCGGCAAAAGTATGAAAGCAGTGGAATGATGATTTGAAATTTCCATCCAATGTTGACGTTAACGTCAGTTTGATTGCCACATGTCACTCTCGTATAATTCCACTTTTTTTTTTTGAAAAAATAGTTTATTAAAATAAAAATAATAGGCAATATGCGGGAAGGCAGCTAGCGGTCAATCTAAAAATCTACGTTAACAGTCAGCATTGGACAAAAATTATGAAAGTCGCTATTTTAATAACAGAGGGTAAGCTTTTGTGACGGAAAAAAAAAAATAAAGTCACGCCGTTTCATTTGTCCAAACATTGGATAGTAGATACTTATGCCGCAAATATCCCTAAATAAAATAACACTTAGAACAATTTGCAAGAGTATATATGAAGATTGACCTTGGAATTTGTTGGGATGTTGTAATTAATAACCATGTCTACGGCTAGGATGTCGAGTCCTCTACTTGCCACGTCAGTGCACACGAGTATGTTATACTCTCCCGATTTGAATGAATTTAAAGCAGCGACCCTTTTTTCCTGTAAAAATAATTCATATAAAAAATTAGGAAAAGCAAAACAACGCTTAATCATACACACGTTTTTATAATTAGTTAAATCATATTATTACTATTTAAATTGTGATGTTTATTTCTGTTTTAAGTTAGGCTATGGGCATTTTAGGTAATTTGTTAATAAATAGGGATTAGGATTTCCTAATCTCTATATTAGGAACCTAGGCAAGCCGGCTTTTGATGCTTTGTTTCAGAGTTGTGTTCCCTTTGCATCACATAGAGCTTCCGACCTTGCTCTTGAAAGATTGGTCGTTTTTCTGATTGTATTCGATAAAGAGAGAAAGCATTCATCGTCTTGGTGAATTCCCGTTGGCTGATTTCATTTGTGAGTTATTTTGGTTATTTTTGTGTCCAGATCGCATCACTTACTTCAAACATTATGTAGACATATGCATACCTGACTCATTCGGCCGCTGATCGAGATAGCCTTGAGTTTCAGATCTGTCAGAACAAAACCTAGAAAACTGGCCGTCTCACATGTAGTAGTGAATATCATTGACGTCGATGAGGGCGACTTTTTAAGAATATAAGCAAGATAGCACTCCTGCGAATTTGTTCAAATATAGCTTTATAATTAAGTATTGGCTAGTACTATGGGCTTAGTCCAATAAAAATATAATGTAATTTTGAACATTTATTTTTTGTAATTAGCGATTATAACCTTTTCTTTATCGGGAAGGAAGCAATATTGCTGAGTTAGACTGTCAACTGTGGAATATTTCGATGTCACTTCAATCTGGAGGAAAAAAAAAATGTGACGCCAAGGACCGTCGTAAGTCAAAACCAGAGTTAAACAGAAGTAGTTTGGTGTGCAAAGTATAATTTTCGCACCTTTACGGGATTCCTCAGACTAGCCTTTTGGAGTTTCCGGACCTAAATTACAAACAAGCATATAACTAGATCAACTTTATATTTCGACGAGCCATAAAACAACGGAACAATATAATTCATTTTCTTGTTTTCGGAATAAGAGGCGTCCTTTTCAATATTAACAAAATATTAAGAACATGTGAAAATATGTTATAAAACTTACAAACAACAAACAGCAGGCAGTGTTTAACAAGCAATCGATTACAGAGTGAACTGTTTATTAAACTACATAAAAAGGAACTAGAGAGAAATCATTACCTTCTTTGTCATAGTAGCAGAAAATAAATATGTTCTACGATCACGAGGGATAACACTAAGAATTTCATCGACTGATTTCCCAAATTCCTCATTTAATAATCTATCCGCTTCATCTAAAACCTGCTCAAACAACGCCAAAGTAATCACATAATCTAAAAAAGGAACAACAATGAGGTATATAGCACAAATTAAACATCATTTAAGATGTTTTAGCAGAAGTAGGATTTTATAAATCGTCGGCAAATAATATTCTTAAACAAACACGCGCAGAAAGCTAACGCTACTTGCGGTACTAATAATGCTTTATAACGGAATAAGAATAACTGGATGACATCGGAAAAACCATACCAGATACTTCAATGCGCGAAGAGAAAACCCCTTTGTGTTGTTTAAGTGATCCACCAGTCGTCCAGGCGTCGCGACCTACATAGTTATATACGTATATAAGAGACTGAAGTGAACACTTTTAGCAATATATTATAGGAATACAATTTTATTCTTATCAAATTATATTGATCTTCTGTTTCATAAACACTATAGCACCAATGATCGATGGATAACTCAAAGTAACCACAGATAAAAGCTATAAACTGTGTTCGAAAAAGATATATAGCCAAAAGAAAATTTGGTAACTATTCAGAGATGTGCTACTGTGATAAATAAAATGTTTTTTCTTTGTAATTTATACTGGTAAAGTAATTCACAGCAAATAATAAAATAAAGAACGAAGCTACAATGAACAAAACTTCTGACTTCGTTAACAGAGTTTATCGTAGCTTGAACAATACAAGATAACTACATCTCGGGGAGCAAAAATAGCCCCATGATCACCACCCCACTTACAATTATTTGTGGCCGCTTAGCGATGCTAATTGCTTGTGTCACCATGTCAACTCCTCCAACGAGCTAGAAAGATCAGGTAAAATAATCTAAGCATTAAGCTCAAGCTCAAAATAATGACATGCGTAACATTATTATAAATTATTAGGGGATACTTAATTATGTTTATTAGACTATTTGACAAAGAAACTACACTGCATTGGTGGATAATTGCCCCGGCAGACTAACTAACCGATCAAAATTAACTTGATGAGAAAAGAACCACAAACAAAAGAACTCTTTTTTACACATGTATCTAAATATACAAGAGTCAAGACAACAAAGAGTGTTAAAATTAGTTATACTAAGGTAATTAAAAAGACTCACCACGACACATTTGACGTTCATTTCAGATCCTAAAGCTTCAAATTGTTCAGCTATCTGTATAGCAAGCTCCCTGAAGTAAAAGAAAAAGGTATAAAGAAAGAGAAAAGAACGGAACTACTGAAGAGACCACAGTTAACATGGCACGGAATATAACCTTGTCGGAGACAACACACACGCAAAGAATGTTTGTTGGTCGTCTAAAAGAGCTTGCAATATGGGCAGAGCGAAAGCTCCGGTTTTACCAGAACCAGTTTGTGCAAGTGCTATCAAGTCCCTACCTGTGATACAAATAATTCAAGGGATCAATTTAATGCAACTACTGTAAAGCTTTCGATTTCCTTCACAAAACTATGAATGCCAAATAGAACTCATTCAAATTCAAATGTATTGCTCAACTTATAATTAAGTCAAAAAAAAACACAAGGCCTGTCGCTCGGGAGTTTCTTTTGTTCTTAATAGATTTTTTATTGCTTTGTTAGGAATTTATTCAGTAATTTAATAGTGTAATCAAGGGTACATGTAATTATGATGGACCTTTATTTGTCGTTGGGTTTATTTTGGCATTTTAGGGCTTTTATTTATAAGATATTAGGTTTTAATTATATTTTACAATTAAGAATTAATAATTGGCTTTAGGTTTAATTGTGATTAGTGGGCCCTAGGGTGTTGTCGAGCAGCTTGTATTTGGACGAATTTTCCAGAGAGCTCATCGGAGAGTTACGGCCGAGCTCTCGAAGGATTCGCGCCAAGATTTATTCGTTATTCAATAAAACAACGGTAGTTCATCTTCTCGGTGAATTACCGCTTTTCCCAATTCTTTTCTCTGCGTTTTTCTTGAGGTTACAGGGCAGAGAATCTCGATTCCCGTCAAATTACATAGGGGATTAGTGTTGTATATGGTTACCAATCCCATATCCTGTCGTGCTTCTGAAGGTTAGACACGTTCGTTATTCGTTAATCGCAAATTGTTATAAAGTATCTCGGGATTCGTCACCTCGGTGAATTCCTATTGGCTTATCTCTTTGATGAATTTTGGAATTCAATTCGTACCGCATAGATAGCAAATAAGAATATAGTAAAAGATATGCTACAATCCATATCCGATCAAAATAATCATCAAGATTCGTAATTTTTCGGAGAAAGCTGGCCTTCCGTGTTTTTGAACTATTGGAGGACTTAAATCGTTGCACTTTAACTTGGACAAGTAAGACAACAAGATCAGCAAACCAGTTCTGAAGTAAACTAGAATCTTAACAAAACCTTGGAGAGCATGAGGAATGGCATTGGCCTGAATCTTCGTGGCGGTTTTCCATCCTAGTTTTTCGCAGGCCTCAGATATCGAATCGCAAACTCCTAACTCTTTAAAAGTCACTATCTCCCTGATTTCCTCCATTTGGAACACCGATTATCTGAAGAAAAACCGCCGTTAGTAGAATCTTCACACAAAAGCTAACAATGGGTACGGAATTCGATTTATTTCCAAAACCCGGAACTCGGGGTTCTGTAGAACCTGCACCCGCATCGCATCTCCGGGTTTTGAGCTATAACAACCTGTTTTAAAACCCGGCTTCTGGTTTCATAAACAATTTGAATCAGACAACCAAGCTAATATGATTCAGTGATCACCAAATACAAACCAGAAACACAATTCAAACACAGCAATCCGAACAAGAGCCTCGCCGGCGACGGAACTCAACAGACGCACCGATGGGGCGCGAGAGAAGAAACGAACGAAATTACCGAATAGAAGAGAACGAAATTGACTAACTCTACCTTGGGTTTCGCTGCGGCGAAGAGTGGATGAGGAACCAAAACGAAATCCAGTGATGAAATCGGGAAACAATATGCGAAGCTGTCAGACTGACCGCCGATGGGGACGGCGAACGCCGACGGCAAGGGAGAGTCGCCGGAGAGAGAGAGAGAGGGATGGGGTTTAAGGAAGAGCGGCGAGGAAGTGAGGGTTTAGCATAAACTGAAACTGAATGAGAGCAGAAATAAACAGAAGCCAAGAGCCAAGGAGGTTTTTTTTATTATTTATTCGCGGCACAAATACTAAAAGTGTTTGAAAATCAACGTTAATTATTTATTTTTATTATATCTCGAGAAAATATCAATACTTTTTTCTCGTACATTAGACATGACAGGTACTTTCTTGGAATTTTTTGATACTTAGACAAAATATAGTTATTTTGTCCGGCTAAAAAAAATAAGTGTAATATTTATATCTCTAATATCTTTTTTCTTAATGGGCATTGGAATAAAGTATATCGAAAGGTACGAGCTTTCAAGAGAATGGATATATCATGGCACTGGTAACTAGAAAACAACGGATAATTAATTCATCGATGAGTTTTTCCGAAAAATTCGTGGATGAATATTTTAAAATTTTGTAATATTTATATTATATATTTATAAGTTATAGTTGTAATTTTATATATAAAAAAAAAATTACACTTGTAATTTATTATAAATACGAAGTTACGACTTACGATTATGAATTTTATGAAAATTAAATATAATAATTTGTTATTGAGGAGAGAATGAGATTGAAAAAACTCTTACATTTCATGGAATCATGAGCGAATTTCACACTTTTATCATGCAAATCTGCGATTTCCAATTTTGTCGGTTTTTGGGCGACATTTCGCACTTTTATAGTAAAAATTGATTTTTTTTTATGGGCGTACCAACGACTTAAAGCAGTTTTATGAGAAAATGAAATCGGTTTGGGTTTACATTTGAAGATGTGGCTCTATAATTCTATATATTTATTTAAAAAAATAATAATATAAAATCCGGGTAAGAAACTCAGAACCGGATAAAATTCCATATCCGGGTTAAAAACCGGTGTTTCTTTTTAAACCCGGCTCCGGATTTCTTTTTTTTTTTTTTGGAAAAAATAGGATCTTGTTTTCAATTTTTGAAAACCCGGATTCTGATCTGAGCAAAAAAAATCCGAGTAACCAACCCGCTCTCACCCCTTGATATTATCATACAATAATGACGAAAATTCCCTTTTTCATAACAAAAATTTTCAATGTCATCCTATAATATCAATAAAATTTCTATTGTTTTTCGCAACAAAAATTCTCAGTATCATTTAAAAAAAATCATTTAAATCGACTGAGTACTTAATATTTTTAATTTGTACGGTATATTATAATTTAATGAAACAGTATTAAAAAAAAAGTCACAAATTGAAATTTACAAATCTTTGTCATTGCATATTGGTACTAGTGAATTGTTATTGTGCCAAATCACTAAGAAAAAAAATATGGTAACAACATTAACTAATTAAGAGAAAACTATGGCCCAAAAAACCAAACTATGGTCGTTATGACTATCTTAATTCTTAATAGCTTCTCTACATCAATCCGGCCACTGCTGCACGCAATGGACCCACGGTGGCGCGTTCCTGTGCACCCATTCGTCCCCATACGCCTCGGTTTCTCATTTCTCATTTCCCGCGCATCACTTCGTTCATGTCTACGTCATGCAACGGCATCTCCTCACACTCGCTGTCAGTGTCTATTAGATGACGAACTTTGGAGGTTAACTAGATTAATTATGTTTTTATTTTACTGGAGCAGAATTGTATTTTACTATTCATTCAAGTCAATAAAATTTTACAGTGGTATTTTTCAAATCCTCTCTCTTTCAAAGATCAAACATGGTATCAGAGCCATTTCGTCTCGAGCTCGGTATTGTAAAAGTATGCAATGACGAAGACCGAATAGATCCTACAATAAACTGCATTTTACAATTAAAGTGTTGATAAATAATCTATCAACGGTTTAGTTATAAGATGCAAAATAAGGTCTTTATTATTAACTTTATAACCACCAGAATTTGTATAGTATTCTAGGAGTCATGTAGTAATTTATGAATATGTATGATCGTTTGTTGTAGTACGTTAACTATGCAATGATTTATTATAAAAAGTAAAAAAAATTGTCTCAAGCTTCACCCCCCCTTCCTTTGTAGTTAGAGCATTTCATTGAATCTCCGGATTCAGTTCCTTTCCTGATGCAGCAACGGGATTGCACAGTTTAACATATCGCCCAAAGCTAGGCGTAATAACCATAGGGTTTCCTTGTCCTACAAGACTCACCTTTACACTTAGAGCAGATCACGTTCCGGGTAATTGGGATCTTCTTCGAAGTCCTAAGGTACAACGACACCTTTAGCGGGTGTTCGGTGTCTTTACCGCACCTCTGTCTCAACCCTCTTCCTGCTCAGTTCCCAAACCAAATCATTTTTTCACGAAATGTAATAAAGCTCGGTAGGATTATTGATGCAACGGGATAAAAAACGATCACGAAGATCCCCAAGAACGCAATCGCAAAATGAAGCAGTGGAAATATACAATTCTCCTCGCGTCCACAAACAAAAACTTAGTCTCCTCCGAAACTTCATTGTACCTTAGTGAAGAAGATTCCTAGTCTCCGGTTACCCTACTAATTTCTTGTTACCAAATGAATTCCTTAGCGAAAGAGCCACCTAGTATTTGGTTACCCTAATAACTTCTCGTTAGCTACTGAGTGTTGGGGCGTCTGATTCCGAGGAATCACCTCTGATTGATTATCGATCACCCTATGGGTGCGTAAGGTAACCTTTGAAAATTATTTCGCAGGGATTGGAGTCCCATACCAATAATCCCAATACCCTCTCCGACTCATAGGATTCGAAAAACAATCACCCCGATCGTTGATATTCAATTTTTCGAATTAATCATTAACACGCGAATTAATTGAGCCTTTGAGTATTCATAAATAATTATTCTATCAATAAATAATATTGCGTACCTTTTTCTATCGATTCTATTGCGCAATTCTGATCTTGATTCTGATCTCCGTTCTTCGCGTTCTTGAGCTCTTGCGAATTCGCTTTATTGAATCTCGAAGATAGCTCCCACGAGTCTTCCGATGTATACTTCGGATCTTCGCCGCTGGGATGTGTGGGCTCCCACTGAATAGAACCCTAAACCCTAAATCGAATTTTCCCTGAATGATGGCTCAGAGAAAATCACAGAAACTCTAGAGAGAGAAATCGAAATTTGAGAGAGAGAATGTATGTTTTTTTTTTTTCAGTTTCAGGTGTTCCCTATTTATAGGAAATGGCCCAACCGCTTTGAGAAAAATCTCTCAACCATTTGTGAAAGATTTACTCAACCACTTGGAAATATTCACTCTAAGATTTTTTTAAATAATTAAATCAAATAAAGAATTAATCCAAATCAATTCTTTTTCAGAAAATACCCTAAAAAGATTTAATAAATCAAATCTTTATATTTTCAAAGATTTAATATTTAATTTTGAATATATAGATATAAATCGAAATTAATATTCAATTTCTCTCTTTTAATATTTCAGGTATAAATACCAATAATTAATTTCTCTAATTTTCTGTTTAAATAACAGTGTCATATTCAGCCTAAGCTGAAAACCGTTATTATCATAAATCTCAAACCGTCTGTATTCATACCAGAATTTAATTTCCTACAACCCTAAAGTTGTCTAAGGAACAAATTCATAATTTTTTTATAGCTTTTGTATTGACTAAAAGTTTGGTACTTTTGCCACTATAGAGTAATCATGATTTTCATGTAACCAAGTTACAAATCATATCTGATCGATTATATTCTATGTTATGAAAACATAATTGAATTTGCGGTTTCGAAATTATGGAGCTACAAAGGGGACAAATGGACACGCGTACTTGAGCTACGGTGAAAATGAAGAGTTTTCACCAACTTCGGTTACATTCCACTATAGCCTGAAGCTGAACTCTTAAGTACGCATTAAATATATTTTCCTGACTCAGGAATCCATTGATACATTTAGACTATCAAAATCCAAGTTTTCGTATTATTATGATTCTCGTCTTACTAGGGTTGATCTATGTATACCCGTTTAGACGACACTACCTTTGTTTCCATGATTATTGCAAAGATACACACCTAACGGTTTATGAAGCCGTTACGCTCTGGATGAGTACTTCTTAGCTTCCCACAAATTACAACAAAGGAAATCATAAAGTTATTATCCGTATCTGTAGTCATGCAGTTTACTACGGCCAACCTTCCGATCCCAAAATAAAAGTGTTAGGGATACTTGATTGTAAACTGAAACGATTAAATCAAATATCGTTTAAGTTAAACCGTATAGACCCATATTACCTTAGGACATCAACTGATTCTATCTGACCATCGTTTCGGCTTCTTTACTAGTTATCATTGACGGATTGATGCGTTCAAGGTAAGTCTAGTCCGTCCAATATGAAGACACTTCATACTTGACTAATCTCAACGGTGCGAACCAGCACCATGATCCGGTAATAGATCACTACTTAAACGTGATTGAGTTCATCAATAGTTTTTACCGATTATTATATCCCATTAATAATCTGAACTATGGTCACCTTTTTAGTTATTATATTGTGTATGTCAAACCTCCTCACTTAGACCAGTGTGATAACAAATACACAACTGCAAAAACATAACAACTATGGAATCAAAACTTTCATTATATTCATAAAGAAAAACTTAAACAAAATTGTCATTGATAAGTCATAAACCTAATCTTTAATGAAGTCAACGTCATGATCTTATACAAGTGGCATTAGCATCTGAATTATAGGGCATACTAATCAAGTACGTCCAACAGTGAGTACATTGCCGAACATCTTCCAGTGCTTTCTTCCTCATCAAGTCACCGAATCTGAGTCTTCGAGTGGTGAATCAGAGCAAGAAATGATCGCGATTCACAAGAAGTCTTTCTAGTTTTTGTGGCTCGCGAACTGGGAGGTTTTAATACAGACATGGATGTACCTCGATCTTTCGATACTGGTAGATGATTGTGAACCGTTGGATTGGGCGTGTACCGTTGGGATCAACGCTCGAGATCTTTCCGTGAAGCTTACTGCGATTTCCCGCCAGGTTGGCCAGGTTGTTGTACTCTTTTGCCCTTCCATGATCTTCTCATATTTCTTGCACTTCTAAGTTCGTTATTGTACAAACAATGGGTGCGTTTGGCACAGCTTATTTAGTCCCGTTTTTGTTTTAAAAATAAACTAAACCGCTTTTCAGGTGTTTGGCAAAATTGTTTTTCCAAAAAACACAAAATCGATTTTAAATTTTTGTACATGAATCGTAAAAGCTAGAATTCGTAGCTTTTGGTTTTTTCTAAAAACAAAAATACGGTTTTAGTCTATTTTAGTCTTTTTAGCCTAAATAATTTTTTTTACCAAACGCTAAATTAGTTTTTGTTACCAACAACAACTGTTTTATGAACAATTTACCAAACACATGTCTATTTAAAAAAAAAAAAAACAGTTTGTTTTTTAAACTAAAACTAAAAACAATTTTTGTAAAAATTAAGCTGTGCCAAACAGGCCCAATATCACAAACAATAAAAACAACTAAGAAGAGCAACTATATAAAAACCAAGAAAATATTTAAAAAGTGTATGAAAACAAATCACATTAAAAAGGAAACGGATTAACAATTACGGTACAGTTAAATTTTTAATTCCGGATAACTATTAAGAAAAAATAACGCCAAAATTATTATCTTTGCTGCAATTAAATACTCGTTTTTATTTTATATATAAAATTCACTCTATAATAATAATAATTTATATATATATAAAAGGAATTTTTATTTTAATTCCTTAATTATTCAGAACAATTGAGGCATCCAATAACTAATGGGAAATGAGTTACGCTAAAGTAAAAGCAGAAGGAGAAAAATGCAAAGAGAGAAAAGAAGAATATTTACACATGAGCTAAACACGAAGATAGAACGAGTCAATTATTTCAAACGTTATTTAAACAAGTAGAAAATGATAATTAAACGACTAAAGAGACTCAAAAACGACATCCGAACAAGTCAAACGACAGAGTAAAAATCCAAACTCATATTTCCACAAGGAGATTCGCAAAGCTTCCCCCTATAGACTATAAATTGCCTTCACCCATGAGAACTGTAGTTTTATATGTAACGTTGTGCGGAAAAATTTATCACCGTATATTAGCACGATTTGGGCGTGAAATCGGTTGACTAATGGTGATTATTTTGTATTTAATTAAGGGGTTAATTGCCGCAAAAATACTAAATTTATGATCAAAGTTGATGACAAACGCTGCAACCGATGTGTACATTCTTATTATGTTCTCTCTCGATTTCCTCCCCGGTATCGGAGTGAGTTTGTGATAGAAATTTACATGTATGCTATGCCAATCAAATTTATTTATTTATTTAAATTTTTGTTCAAATTTATATATATTACTAGGCACCACACGAACGTTGACTAGTGTTATTATATATTATCTTAGTTTTTCATTATTTTGTTATATGTATATATATTATATATAGAGAAAAATCGAGCAAATAAATCGCACATATTTAAAACAAAAACTGAAGCGCAAATAAATCAAATTAATATATTTATATATATATATATATTATATAGTCAAAAAAGAAATCATTAAAATTCATTTAATTTAAATTTTTAATATTTAGGAATTCCTTTTCCTAAAGATTATTAGCGCTATAGTATAAATAAGACCAAATATACCTAGGCTTTGGATGCCATAGGCGCAGGCGATCGATCAATTTCTTCATTGATTGTTCGAAGAGATCTACGAGCATTCTATAAATTTCTTCGGTAATATATATTTCTATAAATTTCTTATTTGCATCATCACAAAAAGTCATCTTTGTTTGACGAACTGGTTTTATTCAACACAGGATATCTAATCTAATCTAGGGTTTGCGATATTATATATTATCATGAGATGAAGGCCTTTGAATGGGTTTGTGGAGATGAGATCAGCCGTGGATCTTCTGCTTCCGTCAGCAAAGCCACCGCCGTGAGCGCACCGGATACCGACCTTCCCAAATTGATGGCCGTCAAATTCGTTAGAGGTTCGGTTTCGGATTCGTTGCGAGAAGAGAAGAGAATCCTCGACGAGGTTGGAGTTTCCACGAGGCCGAGACATTATATTGATTCTTCGGATTCGCTTCCTTCAATACGGACGCTTAAGGACTATTTGAAGGAACGGTACGAGGGCATTAGCAAAGAAGACAACGAAAAGAAGCCGAAGTCTAGGCCCGTTGACACCGGTGTTATAGTAGTGGATGAAGATCCCGTTTGGCAAAAACCCGTCGTAGTCGAAGAAGAAAACGAAATGGATTTATCACCACCTTGGCAGCGAAGAAACCGCCAAGATACTGCATCACCGGAACCGGATCAAGTTGACGGGCGTGATTCTCCGAGGAAAAATAAGAAGCGTAAAACGGGGTTGATAACCGGTAAAGAAATGACGGAAGAAATTGCCAACACCAAGAAGCGGGATTGGAAAAGGTTTCAAGAGATGGATCCGTCAATTAGCGGCCGTCATGCGGAACCTATATACCGTGATAAGATCACAGGAAACCGAATAACAAAGGAAGAGTTCGTAAAATCACGGAAAAAAGTAGAGAAGGAGATAAAGATGGAACAAGGAAAGGGGCTGCCTCAGAAGCGGAAAGTTGAGGCGAGGCTCGAAGAACTAGACCTCGAGAAGAATAAACCGTTTGCGCGGACCAGAGACGATCCGGATCTCAACAGAATGCAGAGAGACGCAGTAAGATGGGGTGATCCAATGGCGCACTTGGTGAAGAAAAAGTGATTCTATCCGATCCGATCCGATCCGACCCAATGTAGGCGACACTGAAAGCATGCGGGAATCGGGATTTGTTATTCCGCACGATATCCCTTGTCATAGTTGGATGAAGGTATGGATTCTACACAGAACCGATATGGTATAAAACCGGGAAGACATTGGCATAGTGTCGATTGAAGCAACGGTTACGATCTTCATTATTGGTATGCCAATGGATAACGGGTTTACCAATGGATTTTTTGAGAGAAAAGATGGTATGCCGATATTTAATGTTACGGTAGAATATTATATAGTTTATGGTTGTTTATACAATATGGTACTTTTGCCGCTATTAACATATCTAGTCTAGTTTATGGTAGTTGTACAATTTGATACTTTTGCCGCTGTTAATATTTATAGTCTTCGTGATGTAAATATCCAATTATTCATGAATGGAAATCAACTTTTCCAAACCAATCTACAATTAACTATCAGATTTTACGGGCAAACGGCAAACCGACAAATTAAAAAAAAAAAAAATGTACATATATGTTGCGATTATAATTTTATCACAAAATAAGAGAAATAATTGCAATTTGATGTAAATTATATCCAATAACTAGTGGAAACGTGACCCACATATATTATATTCTCTCTTATTATATTTTCCGATTTTTCTCTTTTTTCTGAGGTACCTTGTAGTTTGTTTGTTTTTTTTTTTTTTTTTTCAAAAGATGAGTAAACCGGCTGAAAAAAGAACACAAGTTAAAATTCTAGAGATATTGAGGGGTAACACCGAAGTAAAAAAAAAAGAGTAAATAGCTACAAAAACGGTCTATTCAGCATCGACAGTGTATATATATAAAAAAAAAAAAAGATCGACACTAAAAAAGAAAGTAAAAAGGAAATAAAGAGAGGCATGTTTAATTTCACCTTCATGCGTATTTTCCCGGGAAAATCCTTGACTTTCTCAACTCTCAAGTCGTCTCCACCATTGCAGGCCACCAAGACGATTCCACTCCTACGCTTTTCTCATCCCCTTCCTTCTCTCTCAGGTATTTCCATCTTCTAAGCCTCCATTAATGGCTTCTTCCTCTGTTTGGTCTCCGAGAATCTCTTCACACCAACTCTAATTTGTCAGTTTTAGGTGAATTGTTGACCTTACTTTGAAAGTCTTGCCAATATTCTATACATACATATATATATATTGCAACTTGTCATGAGATTTCAGATCAGGTGTCTGTTATGTTACCTTTCTTCAATTGTACATGTTCCAGTTGTTGATCAAGTCGCTTTCATGATTATTTCTACTATAAGGAGAATATATATATGTATGTATATAGTAAATTTATACACCCTGGGGCTAGGGATTTCGTTTGGCGATTGAAATATATGTAAATCTATAATTTAGATCTTCTTTCAGCTCCATATGCTCAGAGAAGTAATGGAAATCGATAGCTAAATCAGTCCGAAGAACCCGTCTTCTCGAAGGCGAGTCGGACATGGCCTCGTTGGAGCTTATTCCGATCGGGACGCTCCTGGCACTGCTGACGAACCAGGTGATCAAGACGGCGAATGCGGCCATGGAGGTCGTTTTCGAGAAGGAAAGTTTCAAGATCCTGTCGAAGCATTTGTTCGACATTGAGCCCGTGTTGAAGGAATTGCAACTTCAGGAGCTGAACGACTCTCAGGCCGCTAGAGTTGCTCTGAAATCCCTCGAGGACGACGTCAAGAAGGCGAGCAACCTCGTTGACAAGTACAAAGGCCGGTCCCGCTTCTTCCTGCTCCTTAAGTGCCGCCACATCGTGGGAGAGGTTCAAGACGTCACGAGGAACATCGGAAGATCTCTGTCTTCTCTTTCATTAGCAAACGCCGAAGTCCTTTCGAGAATCTCCGATCAGATTAGCAGGCTTCAGAACGAGATGCAGAGAGTCGAGTTCGAAACCTCTCATTTCCAGGGTCAGATCGTCGACAAGCTTAAGCAGGGGCTGAAGGATCACAAGCTCGACCAGGCTTTTGCGAACGACATGCTTGCGGAGATTGCAATGGCGGTCGGAGTGCCCGTCGAGCCGCTGCAGATCAGCAGAGAGCTTGCGGATTTCCGGAAGGAGAGAGAGGAAGCAGCCTATAAGAAAGAGAGGATCGAAGAGTTCTTTCTGGGGCAAGTGATCGAGCTTCTTTCCCGAGCCGACGCGGCTAGGGATTTCGAAGAGGTTAAGAATCAGTACAAACGGCGTGTCATGGCCATGGAGCGGAACAATTGGCGGGAAGAGTATATCCGTCCTTTAAACTCCTTTCTTTGCCGTATAAAAGGAACGGTGATGGACGATCCCGTCAGTCTTTGCACCGGTACGACGTGTGAGAGAGCCGCCATCGTTGCTCGGTTTGAGAGGGGAGATAGAACGGATCCCGAGACTCATGAGGTTCTTGATGATACTTCTTTGAGGTCTAACCTTCCTCTCAGACAATCCATTGAAGAATGGAGAGAGCTAAGGTATTGCCTCAAGATCAGATCTTTGAAGGAGAAGTTGCTGTCGAACGTTGACGTGTGCATCACCGAGGCGCTAAGTCAAACCCGAGATCTTATGAGGGAGAACTCCATTAACAAGGACTGGATTTCCATCGAAGGATTTACCGACGTTATAGTTTCCATCCTTCGAGAAACACGCAACGAAGACGTGGAGCTGAATATTCTAATAACCTTAAAGGATTTCGTGGAAGGACATACCAGAAACAAGGTAAATTTATGATTTTGCATATAATAGAACAATCTATAATATTGTTTTCTTTCTTTCTTTAGTTAGACTTTGTTCGTTCTTGGAGCTCGTCGTGCTGTTGTTTTCTAATTGTCATTCAATATGAGCGGCCGTGAACGCCTTCATCTCAAGCATTCTGGTATAGCTCGCCCGTTCTGAGCAGCTCCGATGACTGTTACGACTCAAAATCGATCTCGGCCCAAATAGTAAAACCTAATTTAACACAAACCCGAAAGCATGTTTGAGCATAAATAACTAAACACATTGAAATAACAAAGCTATGGATAAGCATAAGAAAGCTATAATGTTACAAATGTAACATACATGTTCGTAGATAGTACTTAATTCTTTTCAAATTTCAGTGTTTAATAATTCGTTATCCAAGGACTACATCGGTTTTATTTCCGGTTTTGAGAATTGCATATATTGGAACTCTTCTGACCAAACTTGAAAGATTCTTGAAGCTCTTAATTTGTTTGTTTTTCAGGAAGAAGTGACTGAATCCGAAGGATGGGACCATATAATTTCCTGCTTAGGGCGCGACATGGCCGTTTCAAGCGCTGCGGTTGCGTTGCTTTATGAATTATTGCAAGAAATGTCTGGCTGGAATATATCTGCGTGCAGGAAGCTCAGTCAAAACTCCAATTCTGTTCCTTTTCTTGTCACTCTCTTTCAGAGTTCAGTGCAAGAATCAGCAGATATTGCCGAAAAGATCTTGGCGAAGATTCTCGAAGTTGACGAGGAGACGTACTCTCGTGCCGCTAAGGCTGGTTGGTTTGAACCTCTCATTAAATGCATAGTTCAAGGTACCCTTTGAAAACTTATAGGACTTGGAATAGATATTCAAGATAAACAAGAACATTGTATTGACAAACGATACCCGGTCTCTAATTCGAGAGTTAGATAGGAAACTCTCCCGATTATGTTCAATAGGAAAACCCTAGTAATTAAGCAAGAAGGCTGCTTCCTAACCAAAAAAAAACACAAATTTTGTTCCATTTTTCAATATAAGAACAATAACTTATAATCTTATTGAATGTGTCGCATTTATAATTCCTTACTGATGAATAATTTTTTTGTAAAATATGGAAATAAGTGTAGTTTGGTCTCAAATTATTTACAGGGCCGGAGTCTTTGAGGATATCGATGGTTCGAGAAATTGTCAAAATGGAATTGGTTGATACAAATTTGAAGCTCCTCGGTGAAAAAGGGGTTGTAACCGCTTTGATCGAGATGGCAAACGGAAATATCGACTTAAAAGAGCTTTCTTTATCCGCGTTGCTGACATTGTCGAGATGCCGTGAAAATAGAAAACTTATCGCCGGAGCCAGCGGGGTCCACTTGGTCTTAAACTTAGTGTTCACTCCCAATGCCCGCTCAATCATCGTTGTCAAGGGTTGTGAAGTTCTTGAGAAGATCTCTTCCGACGATAACGGAATCGAATATTTCGTCGATGAAAGAGGCGATCTACTTGAGCTGGAGCAGATTGTTACCAAGTTTCTAGCTTTACTACAGAATCAAAATTCCGGTTACAGTGCTCGGAAACCTGCCCTCAAAATACTTCTTGCAATGTGCAAGTTCAGACCGGATTTAGTCAAGAAGGCAGTTCTCAACATTAAGGATCTCTCTCCCGTTCTTCCGTTTTTGGACGACTTAGACCCCGAGATTCGAGAGATTGCCGTCGAATTGCTTTCGCTTTTCTCTCAGCACGAGCTAAAGGGGGTTGTTGAGTACCTACTCAAGCCGAGGAGGCTCGAAGCGTTGGTCAGCTTTATCGAGCACGAAGACAAAGACACTGTGAAGTTGGCGGCTGCAGGGTTGTTGGTCAACCTGCCAAATTCCGAGAAATCGTTGACCGAGAAGCTGATAGACTGTAATGGACACGTCACGCTCGTCAACATGTTGAAAACAGGCACAATGGAAGCTAAAGAAATTGCACTTAGCGCCCTTTTCAGGTTCGCGGATCCTGAAAATGTCACGTCACAACGTAGTATAGTAGAAGCCGGAGCTTATCCGTTACTCGTGGAGTGTCTCAGGGATGGGTCGGTAACAGCTAAAGCAAGCGCAGCGGAGCTAGTAGGGAAACTCTCGGCCAGCACTCCGAAGCTCACCGATGTCTCCAAATCCGGCTTTCGCTTGTGTTTCAAGCCAAAGGGTGTCTCTCTCTGCCCAGCCCACGGAGGCGTATGTGGCACGACATCCTCGTTCTGCCTTCTCGAGGCAAACGCCTTGCCCCAATTGGTGAAACTCTTGCACGAAAAGGTTCACGAAACTGCTTACAAGGCGGTTCGGACGCTCTCGACTCTCCTCAATGAAAACTCGCCTCACAGAGGTGCGAGCGTCTTGCACAAGGCTGACGCCATAAAGCCGACTCTAGAGATTCTGAAGTGGGGAACGAAACCACTCAAGGAAGAGGCTCTCGAGCTCTTGGAGAAGGTGTTTTCGTCGAGGGAAATGGTGCAACACTACGCTTCAACGGCTCGGTTTATCCTCGTCAGCCTGACCGGCGGGAGCGTCCAAGCCGAGGGCCAACTCACGAGGAAGGCTGCCAAGATCTTATCGAACATCGAGCGCTACTCGAAATCGTCGGCATCTTTCATCGGTAGAAATTCCGGCAACTAAGTCAACGTTACAAGGGATATTTGCTCAAAACCTCCCAAAGTTGTGTAAATACCCCCCCTTACATTAATAATTTTTACACTTGAATTCCCCTATATTTGATTTTTAGTGTACATTCCGTATACATAACAGAATAACACATGCAGTACTTGTCCCATGGACTATTTTTGTCATAGTTGATACTTAAGTAGTTAAGTTAGTGATTAAACACCTATTTATTAGTTTTACGAGTACCGGTTTCACCGCCTCGTTTTTAGAACGGTTGAAAAACGCCCCTAACTCCGTAGTCTGTATTTATAATTACACATAGAGATATTTGCGGTAAAAGAAATTAGAGATATTGCATGGGATAGCCAAATTGAAATGTTTGATTAGCCAAATAGCCAACCTTTCATTTTTCTTTGCAAAATAGCCAAATGGTTATTTAGTAACATATTTTATACCTATAATACCCTTTTAACATATTAACGTGTATTAACGTGGTTAATTTGTTTAAAAATAAATTAATTTTTTTTTAAAAAAAATAAATAAATTTTTTGTTAAAATTTTAATCACGATTTTTTATTTTTAAACAAATTAACTCCGTTAATACGTTTATTAACGTGTATTAACGGAGTTAATTTGTTTAAAAATAAAAAATCGTGATTAAAATTTTAACAATTTTTTTTTAACAAATTAACTTCGTTAATACGTGTATTAACGGAGTTAATTTGTTTAAAAATAAAAAATCGTGATTAAAATTTTAACAATTTTTTTTTTAACAAATTAACTTCGTTAATACTTGTATTAACGTGTATTAACGGAGTTAATTTGTTTAAAAATAAAAAATCGTGATTAAAATTTTAACAAAAAATTTATTTATTTTAAAAAAAAATATTATAAAAAAATTAATTTATTTTTAAACAAATTAACTTCGTTAATACGTTTATTAACGTGTATTAACGGAGTTAATTTGTTTAAAAATAAAAAATCGTGATTAAAATTTTAACAAAAAATTTAATTTTTTTTTTCAAAAAAATAATATTTTTCTTTAAAAAAAATTAATTTATTTTTAAACAAATTAACCACGTTAATACACGTTAATACAAGGGTAATCTGGTCTTTTCGTGATTTATTAACGTGGTTAATTGGCTATTTGGCAATATTAATTAAAACATTGGCTATTTGGCTAATTAGAGTTTGAAGTTTGGCTATTTGGCTATTTGCCCCAAGAAATTATATATATATATATATATATATATATATATATATATATATATATATATATATATATATATATTCGTTACAAAAGACAAAAAAAGTTATAATTTTTTGATAGGAAGTACGCAATTTTTTGCGGCATATAGACCAAAAGTTTATAACAATATAGCGAAATGAAAATTTGAGTTTTTTTTTTAAAACCATATTTTCATAAATTTTAGGTCTTTTACCGCAAAATCTGATGTACATTCGCACGACTAGCAATATCGTTATTAAATGTTTTAGGTGGGAGGTTTTACCACCTCGTTTTTAAAACGATTGAAAATGTCCGTAGCTCTGTATATATAATTAACATAGAAATAATAGACTAAAAGACTAAAAGACTTCCCTTGGATCTCATTGCAATCTATACTAAAATATATCCTGCTAAGAAACATGAATAATAGTGCCGAAGGAGGGTATGGATTGCAATGAGATCCCATTAAGGTTATTCTTGCAAAAATCCCTAATTACATACAAAGAAGAGATATTTGCGGCAAAAGAAATCAAATCTTTATTTTGTTACAAAAGACCAAAAAGTTATAAAATTTTGACAAGTACTCAATTTTTTTGCGGCATAAAGACCAAAAGTTTATGACAAAATGAAAAATTGAGTTTTTCTTTAAACCATATTTTCATAAATTTTAGGTCTCTTACCGCAAATATCTGATATATCTTCACACGAGTAACATCATCGGTTATAAAATGTTTGACCTGGGATGAGTGGGGAAAAGTTATCCGTGATTGGGTGATTGGGCCACGCACGTGTAGCCGAAAACGACGCGACTATGCGCACACCCCACCCCACCATGTCGTATGCTCTCTCCCTACATGCAACTAATACCACATTTACTATTTGGTCCCATTCTCTTCTTTTTTTTCTTCTAAAATTTTCTCATACTAAAATGTTAAATTATACTTTAACTCAATATTATGAAGTTTTTACTTATTATTATGTTGCTAATTTTTTCCACCAATTAATATGAACAAATATAATATGCTTAAGATAATCGAGTCGTTTTGTGCATTTTGCATGCTTCGGGTTGAGACCGTTATATTAGAATAAGAAAAAAAAAATAACGATACAAATATTTAAGTTATATAATTAACTAAAAATCAAATATTTTTGTATCTCTTACAAATTATTTTCATTTGTAAAAAAAAAAAGGCTAATAGGCTAGAAATTAAATTCGTGAGTCGTGAGTAATTAATTTATTATTTTCACAAAGGGTTAATGATGGTGAAAATACCCAAAGTTTGGTCAAAGAACCCCTCGTGTACCTAAAGTTTAAAAGTGGTGACAAAAGTACCCAAAGTCGCATTTGGGGAGTTGACTACTCCATTCTCGTACCGCTGTTAACTTATCAGTTAACTCTGGCCACGTGGACAAGCTTGGGTTGCTGACATAACAATTTTTTGCCACGTGGACGAACCCAAATCAACCCCGTTTACGACAAAACAACAAATTAAACTTCTAACTGAGCTCGTCCACGTGGCAAAAAATTGTTATGTCAGCAACCCACGTTTGTCCACGTGGCCAGAGTTAACGAGTAAGTTTACTGCGTTTTGAGAATGGAGTGGTCAACGCCCTAAATGTGACTTTGAGTACTTTAGCCACCACTTTTAGACTTTAGGTACACGAGAGGTTTTTTAACTAAACTTTAAATATTTTTGCCGTCATTAACCCTTTTCACAAATGGCTCGGTTGGGTAAATTAGCCATTTTGAGAAGTGAGCTTTTAAAATATTGGTCAAAGTTTAATAAGGCCGAAAATCTAGCCAATAAAATAATCAGTATAAAAAACTAATTGTTAAGAAACTTTATAATATAATGTCCATAGTCCATATTTAATTATTAAATTAAGGAAGATTCTATTTCTCAGGAATTACTTTTTTTTTTTTTGAATGGGGTAGCACTATCGGCCAAGGTTACAATGCACTCTTGCATGGCTTAGATATATTCAGTGTAAGAACAGGTGACACTATTGGCCAAGTTTACAATAATGTAAAGGGGACACTCATTTTGAGTCCCATGAGGGTTTGAACCCATGACCTCTTGAATAGAGGAGTGGTGGAGTCACCACTTGGCCAAGCAAACTTGGTTTCTCACGTATAAAATATCATAAATCGCGGTCTGATTTTGTCTTCTCTGGAAGATCAGGGGCATATTTGTCATTACGCTTCACCAGAATAGTAAATCAATTCAACTACGCTTAAACAATTCAGAACTGAAGTCAGGAAAATTTGGGGGTCGAATCGAGACTCCAAACCAAAGGTCACCCGGCGCACGTTAGCCTCTGCCCCACACCCGGCGCACGTTAGCCGCACCGGTCCTCTCTCTCTAACTTTATCTCACCGCTCACTCCACAGTCCACACACAGCATAGACCAGAGAGAGACTACTCACTCTTCTTCATGCTGAATCGAGCTTCGAATTCTGATTCCTGAAGTTGAATTTTCTCGAGAAAGTGTTGACCATGAGCTTCACTGACTGGTAGATCAACGCTTCAACAAAGGTACATACAAGCTCAAGCTCACTCTGATTCAGGTGAATTCAATTCTTCTTCAACCTCCAACTCCATGGATCTGCATTCTTGAACAGATTTTAGCTGATCTTGATTGTGGTCTTGTCTTCACTTAAATTTGTTTGTAACGAGAAGAATTTTGGTCCGATTTTGTGATTTTTGCCTTTGCTTCTCGCGAGATCATGGATCTAAAGCTATGGAGTCTCTCTGCTCTGTTATTTTGGTTGTTTGGACTGTGCTTGTGAAAAATTCAGTCGTATTTGAACTCGATTTCGGTGTTTTCTCGCGTTGCTGACATCTATGAGTTTTACTCGGCAGGTCCACGGTTAGCTGAACTGAAGTAACTGCCGCAATGGGCGTCTCCGGGAAGTGGATTAAGGCTTTGGTTGGTTTGAAGAAATCCGAAAAATCGCAGACCTCTGGGAAGAACGAAAATGTACGTCGAGAAAAAAAATTATCTTGCTGATTTCGTCGCCTTTTTCTATTAACACTTTGTTCACGTATTTGATGACTTTGCTTTCTGTTTTCGGTTATCGCAGAGAGCTAGTAGCAACTCCCGTCACCGGAGAAAGCATTCGCTTGAATTCGAGTGCAACAAGCTTCAATATGATTTCGATCCCAATGCTGCTGCAGTAGTTCGAGATTCCAGTCCGCAGCTGAATCCCGAACCAGTTGATTCCCCTTCTAGTTCACTAGGAGTTCATGATTCTGCTCCGACCCGCCAGAATACTTGGGAGGAATCGGCCGCCATACGTATTCAAACAGCGTTCCGTGGCTTTCTGGTATGACACTTACTGTAGTTTCCTTTTTATTTATTTATAAATATATACTATCAGAAGAAGTCACTATTATGAAGATTTACAATGGTAATTTAATTTATTGATAAGAAAATACAGATATCCATCTAAATATCCCAATTTCAACAATTAATTTTAGTAAATCGCTACATTGAGAATTGAATTTAGTATAGAACAGTTTAAATTAGGGTTGACAACTTTGTCCATGGTTCATTATTTCGGTACGGCCCCAGACCGATTCGGGTAAAAAAAAAAACTGGCCTTTTTTATACCGTGAGGCCACCTTAAAAGTTAAAATTTATCGTAACTTTTTTTTATCTGCTATTTGCTAAATAGAAATGGATTATAATATTAGAGACGGAAAGAGGATCAAATGGGAAAATTGAGAAACATAAGCAAAAAAAAGGTGAACCTCGTAGTTTATATGTTCCCGGGTGAAAACTTTGAAACAATGGTTGTGTGAACTTCATATTTGCTATGCCCTAGAGAGATATTATGAAAAGATAAAGCTATGTTAAATGATAGCGGTTTTGGAAGGAAAGTTTCTTATTATTTTGCCATCAATTTGAAGGCACTTGATATGAGAATACTAGAGTACAAAAAGCAAAAGGTCAACTTTAACAACTTTGGTTTATTAATCAATAGTGAAAAAACATCTTGTACTAACATAATGAGAAGCTAATAAAGTAATTAAATAGTAAAACTACCTAATTTAGCTATAATCTATTACTAATTAAGTTCAATTGATCTTTACACTCTACAATTTGTTATTTTTATCCATTTTTGTCTCAACTTCAATTACCACATCTCATATTTGAGGTATAGCTCTATAATATACAACCTTTGGTTAAAAAATCAGGCTAGAAGAGCTCTTCGAGCGCTGAAAGGGTTGGTAAGACTTCAAGCACTTGTAAGAGGTCATGCTGTGCGAAAACAAGCTGCAATTACTCTTCGCTGTATGCAAGCGCTAGTCAGAGTTCAAGCTCGTGTGCGAGCAAGGCGTGTTCGTATGGCTTTGGAAAGTCAGACAGCTGAGCAGAAACTTCAAGAACAACTTGCAAACGAGGCACATGTCCGAGAAATAGAAGTAAGTTATATGGCTTCTACTCTTGACCATTGAATAATAAAAAAAAAAGTTACTTGTGCATGTTATTGCTTTAATTTCATCAAAGATTCCCAAAACATTATAATCATATTAAAACAGAAAATATCCATGAATTAGAAGTTTGATACGCGTCTTTGAATAGGGGAATTACACCGATATGTGTGTTGACTCCCGTTTATATTGATTATCTATTAAGACATTATTTTTAGGATAAGCACATAAGAAGATTAGTAAAATGTGAAACCTATTATCAAATTTTAATTATTGACTGATTACTATTAATATATTACTATAATTAGCGTATTGCCTTCTTACAATGGTGCAGGAAGGCTGGTGTGACAGTGTAGGCTCCGTTGAGCAAATTCAAACCAAGCTGTTAAAGAGACAAGAGGCGGCCGCTAAGCGTGAACGCGCCATGGCTTATGCTTTGGCTCATCAGGTGAGTCTACAAATAGGATTCTGTAAAAACATTTGGGATAGAAAAAATAAAAGAAAATTAGAATCACAAAACTTATGATACTTTTCATATGTTAGACCCTAGTTATATTATTTAAGGGATATTTGTGGAAAAAGTACCTAAAGTTTAATTAACTGGGTGGCATGGGTCCTTTTGCGGCAAAAGTACAGTCATGGTTTCAATGAATCCCCTTAAAACTAAGATTCTATTACTACTGTTGCTGACTTTTATTTGAGTAATGAATTCCCTCAAAACTAAGATTCTATTACTACTGTTGCTGACTTTTATTCGAGTAATGAATTCCCTCAAAACTAAGACTTCAATTACTATTTCTGAGCTATAATCATGGTTTTAAAAGGCATTTGAGGCATACACCCTGAGGTGCGCCTCAAATGTCGCAAGGGTTGTGCCTCTGTTGCTGCTTTCCGACCCAAGGCGTATGAGGCGCTGCCCTCTGTTTTACACGCCACAGGGCCTGTTTTGACCTTACTCTTAAATGATTGATTGGGCTATTTATTTCCCTCAACTCCTCCTCTCATTTCCTCTGAATCTCATGACCTCGCGGTTACTCAAGCTCTCGACCTCCTCTCACTCTCGGACTAGCTCAATCTTACGATCATTTCATCTCTCTGTCTCCTCTCACCCTTGGTTCCCGTTCAAGTTGTTCAAAACCTTGGGTATAATAATTAAACTGCTACTTACTAATATCTAGCATTGGCAAATACATAGTTGCAATGTCCAATTAACTTTGAGACAATTATTAATCTAGTTGTCCCCTTTAATTGATTGTTGAGATATCCTGAGATTGATACTATATGGCCGTGATAGGTGCCCATTAGTCACCTATCATTGTCGCAAGGGAAAAAACGTCACTTAGTTATTAAGTTCAATTCCTTCTATGTAATAGGATTTAATTTATGTTATTAGGAGTATTTCCGTTATTTCCCGTCTATTGCAGTTAGAATTTGGCTAGGGTATCAGGTGCCCAAATCCTAGCCGCCACCTCTCATGCTTGTTTTGGATTTTATCTCCTTTAGCATCACGGAGAGCTTCCGATCTTGCTCTCGAAGGATTCGTCGTTTTCATTCTTGTAGTTGGTATTTGTTTTAATAAAGAGAAAGTGGATTCATCGACTTGGTCAATTCCCGGTTGCCGATTCGTGGTCGTTATTTATTATTTTATTTGTTTGCATCAGATCGTCTGTAATATACTCCTTTTAGGGTTTTTAGCCTTAATAATTCTTAATTAAGATTTTTAGTGATTGTATGGATTGCAAATGAAAGGTATTATCAATTTTCTTAATTATTGTAGTAATATTTTCTATATATATATCTGTGGTATACTAAATAGTACTGTATAAGACTGAAGTATTTATTTTTGAGCTGATATCATAGATTTGAGGACTTCTTTATACTAACTAACATCGCATTGAACACACTTTTGTACATCTTATACTAATCAAGAGTTAATTACAATGATAGTAATAATAATTTACTCTATAAATTACAAAAACTAACCACATATATTTACTTTTTGGAACATAGACCCTAACTTTCTATTTCTACATCTTTGTGCAGTGGCAAGCGGGATCTAGACAGCAGGTGCCTCCTCCCGGGTTTGAACCCGATAAAAGCAGTTGGGGCTGGAACTGGTTGGAAAGATGGATGGCCGTCCGACCCTGGGAGAATCGGTTTTTGGACATTAATCTTAAAGACGGAGTTACCCTTCATGAGAACAGTTCGGCTGAGGGGAAAACCGGAAACAAATCTCAGATAAGATCGGTCAGCAAGAAACCGGTTACGTCCAACATTCACTCGAGTCTTTCGAGCCAGAAAACCGGTCAATCTCACTCTGACGGAAACGGCACTTCCCCTAGCACGTCAACCGCTGTGGCAAAGTCAAAGCCGCAAGTGGAAGATCAAAACGGAGAGACGAAGTCGAAACCTGCCATTAAATCGAGGTCTCAAAGCAATCCGAAAGAGAGATCTGCTCAAACTGATAAGCCGGCGAAGAAGCGGTTGTCGATGAATTTTGGCACCAATACCCGCGATAATTTCAAAAAGTAGCACATTTCCTCGATTGCTTTATATATTGAAAAAAGATCTCCGCCGGTCTTCAGGAGGGATTCAACTGCGCTGCCTCTGCTTCTGTACAAATGTGTAAATCGTGGCTCAAATTGCCGCAGCGATTGTCAGTACGGGGTATAATTTAGTCATATGTGCCGGGGTTTTTCGTCGATGTCGTCTTTGTTTCTGTGATCGTGCAGTATTTATTATATTTTTTGGTTGAGATGTACAAATTTGAGCAGTTTGGGGCATTACTATCATTGTTTGTCTTGCATTTGAGTATTTTTCTTCAGCGTAATAAGTTAAGTATGGTTCAGGCTGTGATAATTGTACGACATGTAATATTGATCTTGGGTTATTATTAATAGTAATAATAATAATAATAATATATGTGGTCTCAAATTGTGGAGTGAGAATGTACTAAAATGTATTGTTGACTAGATATGCAATGTTCGGCAGCTCATGTCCATCTTGTACAAGAAAAATCCTTCTTCATTTTTTAGAATCGCTCCAATTTGTTTCAATTGTAATAAAATTATATAATTTATAGATATTGAAATTGAAATCGAATATAATATATAGTAAAGTGAGTTTTCAGTTTCGGTTTTGGTAAATAATTTTGAATTTTGATATTCAGTTTAACCACGCATTCTCATGTAGGTGTCGTTTTCTTTCTAAACTTGAATTTTTGGCAGAAACTTCCGTTTTAAAAAATGTAAATTTTCTTTTACACGTTAAATGCGTGCAGCACAAGACTTAGGTGAAAGAAAATAACTCTTGTTTTATGTGGTTTGTCCCGGTCAATTAACTAAGAATTGAATGATTTCTATATTTTAAAAAGAAATTAACACATTTTAAATATTTAGATTTTTTAACTAAAGTTTCACCAAATAATAATTCTACAGTATTTTATATATTTTTAATTTAGGGAATCTATTAAATTTTCTTTAATCGACGGTAAAAAAAAAAAAAAAAGAGTCAAATTGACAAATTCCACTAAAATAGTAAAGAATAAATTATTTTTCTTTAAAGAGGGGCCGATTTCACTAATTTCTGAATGAGGAAGCCAAATCCGTACATGCACGAAAAAGGAAGGGCCTATTACCCAAATACTCATGAGCCAACCCATTAATTAACAGACTCTTGGAGAAGAAACAAAGAAAAACGGGAGGTTAACGGCGCATGGCTATCACGCCGTGAAAATAACGGCAAAAGCCTCGTCGCCATTATCAGATCAGATTCGTCATCTTCTTCTTCTTCTCCAAATCTCGATATTCAATCTCTCTCCCGATCCCTAAACCCTAACCCTAACCCGCCATTCCAGACCGGACCCCCAAACCCTCCCTCTGGTCGCCGTCGATGCAGTCGCCGACGCCATTGTCGCCGGCGCCGGCGAGGAGCCCCATGTTCTCCACCCCCTTCGTCCTCCTCTTCTCCCTCCTCCTCTCTCTCCCCGTCGTCTTCCTCCTCGCGCCGAGGTTCCTCCCTCCCTTCCCCGAGTCCTCCTCCCTCACCGCCATCTCCACCGCCGACGAGCTCTCCGACCTCGCGCTCTTCGACCGCGCCGCCGCGCAGAACCGTCCCAACAACAACCGATTCTCGCACCTCTCCACCGCGCAAAACCCGAAGCTCAAGATCGCCTTCCTCTTCCTCACCAACACCGATCTCCACTTCGCGCCCCTCTGGGACCGCTTCTTCGCCGGCGCCGACGCCAACCTCTTCAACATCTACGTCCACGCCGACCCCTCCGCTAATGTCTCCGCCCTGATCGACTCGAAGTTCTTCGATGAGACGCGCTTCATAGCCGCGAAGCGGACGTACCGTGCGTCGGCCACGCTGATCTCCGCCACGCGCCGCCTCCTTGCCACGGCGATCATTGATGATCCAGCGAACACGTTCTTTGCTGTTCTCTCGCAGTACTGCGTCCCGCTCCACTCGTTCAAGTACGTTTACCGCTCGCTCGTCGTGTCGCGGACGTTTGACCGGTCCACCGCAGGGAAATTGAGCAGCGACGAGGCTCGGCTCGGTGTTCGGCCACGGTACAAGAGTTTCGTGGAGATTCTGTCCAAGTCGCGGAATCTCTGGAAGCGGTACACGTCACGAGGGCGGTTCGCGATGATGCCGGAGGTTCCATTCGAGCAGTTCCGGGTCGGATCGCAGTTCTTTGTGCTCACGCGGAAGCATGCAGTGGTGGTTATCAAGGACCGAACGCTGTGGCGGAAGTTCCGGTCCCCGTGCTACACCGAGGACCAGTGCTTCCCAGAGGAGCATTACTTCCCGACGCTGCTTTCCATGGCGGATCCCGATGGCTGCACGCATTACACACTGACGAGGGTGAATTGGACCGGCACTACCAAGGGGCATCCGTACACGTACAGCCCAGCAGAGATCTCGCCAAAGCTGATTGCAAGTCTGAGGGATTCGAATCACTCGGAGTCTTACTTGTTTGCCCGGAAATTCTCCCCGGATTGCTTGAGACCCTTGTTGAGTATTGCCAACAAAGTCATTTTCCGGGATTGATTGACGGGTAAGATTGAAATTTTGCTTGTTGATTTGTTCATTGTTTGAATTTGGAGTTCATTTGTCCGATCTGAAAATCACAATCTTGCGAAGTTCCCATATGAAATCAAGTTGCTTTGCTCGGAATTTATTGTCTTAATCTCTTTGATATATGCTGATCAGTTTGAATTACATGATTTGGACTATACAGTACTGATTGCAGATGCTTTATTAATTAGATTTGTCATGTTGGGCTATTAATCCAATCATTATTAATAGCAAAAGAAATGTGAAATGTTGTAGAAACTTGCTCTTTCGAGCCACCAAGGTGCGGACGGACATACAGCCGAAAAGGGGCCGCCTCCCCCACATTTTTGTAAAACGGTCAAAATTTACCGAAATTTTTTAACCCTTAAATTGGTTATATTTCACAGTTTTTACCCCTAACTATGCTTATAAGCCCCTCCCATTGTAATTAGCCCCCCGGAATTCGTATCTTGGATCAGCCCCATATTCTAGTTAACGCAGATTAAGACACCCTCTTCTTTTCCTGGGAATTTTTTTTCTGATGTCCATTTCCCAGTCCTTGACTAATGTGGATGCGTTTAGTTAAAGAAAGCATGTTTTTTGTATCTTTCTTCACCACGCCAAGAATGTGAGTGTATGTGAACTATTTTTGCGGCTATTATCTTGGCGTTTATTGAGTGATCACTTCACGCTTTACTACTTTATTCTGCAGCAAAAAAAAAAAAAAGCAATATTTTTTAATCAAAATACTTCGCATGTGTCTATGTTCATCATCACATAAAAAATGCTCAAAATTTAGAACAGTCACAATGAAATTTTGGGTTGCTTGAACTTTGGTTCAATTCTTTTTGTTAGCTTCTAAGTTACTCATGGAATAATGTGTCTTTTTTCTTGGTTTAGGTGGAGAAAGCAATCTGTAGATATGTTTCCCTTTTTTGGGGAAATCCATGGTTTTGAAGAGGCATAAAGAAATATGCCCACAACAACCATGAAGATCTGGTAGAGAGAGAAAAGAAACTTCATGGAAGCAGTGAAAAATCATCACAAAAGCAAGGTACTTTTTTTTTTCGCCATTTGTTAAACAAAAAGGCTGTATCTT
Source organism: Parietaria judaica (assembly GCA_954871525.1). Taxonomy (NCBI): domain Eukaryota; kingdom Viridiplantae; phylum Streptophyta; class Magnoliopsida; order Rosales; family Urticaceae; genus Parietaria; species Parietaria judaica. The sequence goes on along the minus strand of OX940860.1, from coordinate 24,812,956 downwards.
TAGACTTTAGATAAGCAACTTCGCTTGGTAGGGCTTGTTCTTGTTCTTTTTCGTGTCCTGTTGAAGGGTGTGTTGTACATATGTGTATAATATGGGGTTATGTATGGAATTATGGATGGTGTGAAGTCTTCTTTACAAAAATAGTGAAGAGACCCAGTTGAAAGAAAAGAATACCCTTTTCAATTAAATTATTTATTTCTCATATAAATTTTTGACTCCGCCTATATCATAATAATCAACTAATATCAATGAAAAAAGTGAGCGCAAACAAATCATGTATGAGCTGGTGACCGACAATGGAGTGCAGATTTCAATGGCAGTTGGCTAACAACCAAGTCGAGGTGGGTCCCGCTCCTTTGCATCATTTGCATGTCGCGTTTCACGGATTAAAGAAATTGTCCTTTTATGATTTTACATCTGTATGACTGTATCTATGTATGTATGTGTATATATTTATATAATAGTGTGCTTGATTGAGTTGTTCCAGATGTTGGCACGTTTGTCTCTGTTTGTTATGGTTTGTCACTGTTGTTTCTTGGTTATCAGAAATAGTAAGTGAAATTGACAGTATTGCCCCTTAAACTTTGCACGGTGGTACACTTTGCCCCGCAAACTTTAAATTTTAGCAGGATGTTTCCTTATTTTAAAAAAGTTGGTACATTTTCTACAGGTGCTATAATAATTGACAGAACATAACCACACATCTTATTCGAGGGTATACTTGTCCATTAGTGACTGAAAAGGTAAAAATATGACGAAAGTTTAGTATATTATTTGTTATTATTCTCAATTATATTTATGAATGTACTGTTTGTGTTTGTTACTTGCTGTTCTTCATCACAGAAAGTCACAACTTGTGCCTGTCAAGTCGTTTTCTGTATTTATGGCAAGTTTGTCAACTGATGATAAATTTCGCAAATTAAAGGACATTTATTGATTTGAGTTGGGCCATTTCAGTCTGAGGGTATTTTTGTAAATATCTGTCTTATTTATTGTTATGTACATAAATTGTATATTACAGCAAATGATGCTCTGTTTTCATATTTGGTAGTAAAGTTCATTATTTTTGAATTCAGAGAGGCTACGCCTACGGGAAGACTGAACACCGTACATTTAAATTTTAAAGGACATTATTTTTTATTAATAATAATCTTGTTGATATAATAAAATTTCTTCGATTAAAACTGTATTAATTTATACTCTTGTAATTGATAATATTTATAAATAAATAAAAGTAAACATTGGCGCATTTCGCAAAAGTCGCAAATCCTCCTCAAATTCCAACTTAGTTAGATAGACCACGTGTTTACTTTGTCTGTTAGAGGGATAGAACAATGACCAAGGAGAGTCATAGTTTGAGGGGGATTTTTCTGCAAATATATCATCAGTTCATGGGGCAAATGCACCAAGTTTTTTTTTTAATGTAAATGGTTGATGATAGAGTAAGCATGTGGATTTGGTGGTGGTGTTGTTTTATAGGTGACAGCGAATGACTAAACTCGAGCTATTTATTTTATAAAAAAATGGGATTATTATTTAATTGATTCTTCGATTTGGGGCCATAGTGATTCCTTTTAAATGTTTCTACATAGATCTGACCATGTTTTCCTCTACATTTAATAAGCAAACTCTCATGATTTTATTTTATAAATATTACTGTCATAAGTATCAATTGTTACATGATCCAATCCAAAGGACCGCATATTTTCAAGATTTTAATATTAAATGAAAATACTCTTTACCATTCAATAGTTACTGAAGGGCGCGATTGACCGGTTCAATTATTTGGGATACTTCATTAAAAGTTTGGGAACATGTAGTTCTTTAGTAAAATAATTGAGACTTAAAATGATATATATATATATATATATATATATATATATATATTTTACGAATGGTTACGTTATATATACCATGATTTTGTGGAAGTCAATTTTATAGATCAAGTACTGATTGACATAATCATTGGCACGTAATCTTCTCACTAATTATGCCTCGTAATTTGCACTACAACGCATACAATCTTCAAGACCTAAAATATTTTGTTTTTCCTCACTATGAAAAATGGCAATGAACACAATTTCTAGTTGTGCTAATTTGATTGAAGCTTTTGGGAGAGACAATACTGTTTTACGAATAGGAACATTTTTTTTTTTCTATAGAATTGCACTATTCTCAATTAAGTCTCAAAGTAATTTGTTAAGTTTAAAGACATATGTCAAAATGGATATCATGTTGAGATTCATCAATTTGAAAAAAATTCATGCACTGCTTATTCTCAGAGAAAATTGTGTGAGCCCATCACTAACCTCGAAAACTATTTAGATACTTTATGATTTTGATTGATGCACGAACAGATGGTCATACGTAAGTTTATTATCTACTTGAAATCTTACAATGTTAATTTTCGAAATTCAATTTAAAGTTCATATGTAAAATTTAAATATAGAAAATGAGTGTTAAAATCATGCTCGATTATATAACTTGAAAACACTCTCAGTCATATTTCTAGATCTTTAAATTTTAAGATTTTATAGAAAAAAGATAGTAAGATATTTTTTTGTCAAAAAAAACAATAATAAGGTATTTTCTACAAAATATAACCAATATAATAATCTCATTTGATACAATGGCCTTCTCTATCCTGTTATAATTTAAAGTTTAGGGGGAAAAAATATAAATGCCGTTACCAAAGAAAATACTAATTAAGTACCAACACTTCCATTTTACAAGTTCACCGATTAGTTTTTTTTATAAAATAATAGCATATATATATATAGTATAAATGAAAGTTATAAATGTAAATTTATATAAAAGTGAGGGTTTAAGTGCAATTTTGAAACAAATATAGGTGTACTTTTATATAAATAAGAATACAGCTATAATTTTGATTAATATATATATATATATATATATATATATATGATTATATTAAAAAACGAAAACTTGTAAAAAAAAATTGTCAAAATTTCGAGTTTTGGTAAAAGAAATAACTAAAATTTACTATACACTATGCGAGTATATTCCACGATAACTTGGAAACGAAAACAATATCCAATAGAAAAGTTGCCGACATCCTCGTTTTTCCGAGTATTCCACAGCATACACTCCTTCAGTAAACTTCGGGTTTTAGAACACTGCTTTAGAAAAGTTTGAACTTCAAACCTCACAATGATTTTCTCTCTGTGACGCTCGAGTGTCTCACAATGAACTCACTGATCAAATGAGACAACAACTTTACTCTTCTTCAATGATCTGGTTTAAAATTCCAAGAGATGGCATAAGTATCTATAAGTACACGAATCACAATTTAGCCCCATTCCTTTTCTACCTAAGGGATTTATGTCTCAATAAAGTAACAATTTCTAATATGGGAATCATTTTCCTGTACAGCAGAAAAATTGGGATAAAAAAAAGAGAGGGTAAAATTAGTATATTTTCAGTCTTGTCAATTGAGATTAAGCTGACCATTTTTTGATGCTATAAATCACGATGCGAGATTGCTTAGGCCGAAGTAGAGAGTGCTCTGTTGAAATGCATTAACGGCGTAATCCACTTGGAAGTGTCCCAACTGCGATTTGAAACGAAGGCCGTACCCGAACCCGAATCCCGATCCTGGCTTTCCCTGCCTCAATGCTGGAATACCTGAAAACCCGATTTAAGTTATTAAAATGCAGCCATTTCATATGATGGCGTCGGAGAAAATTACCAACTAACACACATTCACATATAAAAACAACAAGAAGTACTTTCTATCATTTTAGGTGACCAGTTTTTTTAGACTTGCTTACTCCATTTTGTTCGAAAGTATAATGGCGGACACAAAGCACACACCAAAAAGCCAATGGAATTTACCAAGGTGATGAATCCCGAAAACTATATTCCATATCAAGGGCAGAAAAACATTTACCGTCGCTCTCTCTTGAGATTAATTAACCGAACTAGGCTTATTTTTAAATGACTTAAATACCCTCAATGAATAATAACGGACGCGATAAAAACAGTATCGCGGCTTTGCCCTCCTGTCACGGCCGAACTGACCCCGGAAGTTATTATTAGGCAGTGAGTGAGTTAATTGAATTAAAAAATGAAGAGGTGAAAGACTGACCAGGTACATGATTAGCAGTTCCCAAGTCGGTTCCACAGTCCAAGAAAGCAGCAGCTTCTAACACTTTGTTCTACAAAAACAAATACAACATAAAGGTTTCAAGGAAATCAATCCCACCTGAATAAGAAAAATAAAATAAATATATTTTTGTTGAAATTTCCCGACCTACAAAATGATAGTACTTACATATAGTGTTCAAGAACACATCGAGAACCCAATATTTTCCCGCCAATGGCAGAAACCATCGCCGGAATTTTATTTTTTTTACTTATTATAAATAAATAATAATTAAAAAAATCATGTGAATTTTTTTATGGAAAAACATATAAAAATTAGAAACTTGGGAAGAAAAATTCAATTTTTTTTTAAAAATAATATAATAAATTAAAAAGTATTAATTTTTAATTTAATTAAATGATTAATATTTATAATAAGTATTTCAAAAACTATTTTTTTACGAAAAAGCAATCACTATACCATTGATTATCGGTATACCCATAAAATTTCACCAGCACAATTGGTTATTAGTTTTAAAAATCTTACGGAAAAACCCCATCAGTTTACCCATCATTTATCGCTGTGACTATATAATTGGACCATCGAATGGTTTTCGGTTTCCGGACTCTAATACCTTGGTTACATAACAGGAATAACCAGTAACAACCGTCTCGTAAGTCTTTTCAGTACAAAAATGTATTTGTTTGGATAATTTTCTCAATAAAGACTACGAGGCTGATCCCACCAATGCTCTATAAAAGTGCAACACATGCAATTTAAAAGTTCTTGAAGTTTATTTTAAGAGCCGAAAATGAAGATTTACAAGTAACATACCAGAGGATATGTCAATTCACTGTTGGCAACGAGACACGATCTCCCGCATCCGACCGCACCCTCACCGTATCCCCGGACACTACCAATACCTCCAATTGCAAATGCTTGGTAAGGTGCCATATCGCCCACAATGGAACCGCCCATCATCCTGTCAAAGCAAAGGAAGAGCTTAAGGATATTTGATTATGCTAATTGAAGAGGAAAATGAAATGATTTATAGATAAAACAACAACAAATCATTACTAATAATTAAACCCTTAAAGAAAAGACTAGACGCGAACTTGGCGTCCCGGGTGGTAAGCTTGCTATAAAAGCTTGCAGCTTCTTCTTCATCCTAATCAGATTTTTAAGACTCGAAAAGTTCTGCATTCACCGTGATACTTTATTATATTGTTATGCACATTTAATTACTTTTTACTTATATCATTATTTGTGTCTTGTTATTCATGCTATTTCATTATGTTTATCTGGTTATTAAAAGAGCTTTGGCTCTTTCGGGCATGCACTATAAGGAGAAATAGAAAACTGTCACCGGTGTTATGACGAGATCGATATCCCGAGAACATAATAAACTTCTATAGTTTTTACTCTCTAGATCTGGTACAAGATACTTTTCAACAAGAAAAGAGAAATGATGCTCACTTTGTCAAGAGAAAAGCCGGCCCGACTTTGAGACCCTTTGATGCAACAAACTTAAAGCGGTTGAAGATTAGCCATTTGGATAGAACTGGAATTCCTTGCTCTATTTGGAGACTAAACTGTACGTGACATGAAAAGCTTGTAATTAACAGAACATGGTTATTGATCTGTAAAGGAAAGGTAAGAGCATGCAGAGATGGCATATAAAAAGAACTCTTACATGCAAGAAACTTGAATCATTTACTTTCGCGAATCGAGATTCTTGCTTTAAGACGACCATGCTATCATGAAACCTTCCACTGCACAATAGGCGTGTTATGTGTTACACGTGCACCATTAGAATAATTAGGGATATTCAATTGTCTTGTTATTTGTTCACATTTGTTTGGTTTATTAAATTACACTTCATGTTTGATTTATTATGTTGATAGTTTGGAGCCCGGCTCATCCGATTGTAAACTTTAAGAGACGTAAAGCAGATGAGAAAGACTATCAAATGTCAATGATCATTCAGAAATTAATTCATTTTCTCGATTAGGTTTGGTGAAGATTAAATCTTAGGTAGCAACATTGTGTTATTAAAAAGGTCAGCCCCGTGTTTTTGTCTCTTCCAAGCTAGAAAAACACAAGTCTTTTTTACCTGCATGTCACAGGAAACCCGTCTACATCTCGGCTTATAGAGCGACTGTCGTCACTCAAAGGTCGAACATGCTGCATTTAACATGTTTAAATTTAACAATTACATCTAGATTATAACTTGAAAAGAAATGAAAATGTATACAAGAAAACAAGAATCATTATAAGACAACAAACCTCGAACTTAATGCTTGTCGTGCTACTCCATTTCGAACTTGCAGGCTCATTCAGGTCCATCCCCACTGAGAACTTAGACAAATTCACACCCCCGCTGCCTGAACGAGAGAAATTATCCACAGGGACGCCGTGGACCCCTATTTCCGGCGAAAGCGAGTGCTGCGAAGCAAAAAGGCCTGATGATTAGTTTTCACCGGAAGATACACACTAATGATGCTTAAATCATTTAAATAAATCTAAGTACCTGAATTAAGAAAGATTGTTGAGCCAGCCATTCCGGTCTCGGTCTTCTATAGGCGAGTAATACATTAGAGTCGTACAAACCCTTGTCCCATGATACGTCGAGCTTCTCACTCCCACCAAATAAGTTGGGATGTTTTATACAAAGACTGAAATCAAAAGCAGCCATTTGATTGTTGTTATCTCTTTTCTTCAAACATAGCAATTCAACCCAGCCAACAAAAGGACAAAGTAACGTACGAAAATTGATAGCCGGAGCTCAAAGTTTATGTTAGACCGGCATTATCATATAACTAATTATATTTCCTTTCTATAGGTTTAGGGTTAAGGAAAGGTCTCTTAGCCTACATTAAGCGCTCAACTTAATGTCTAGCCGTCAGGTTTGATCAGTAGGATCTCCTTCAATTGGGAGAGTTTTCTCGGACAATCTCTCGGATTAGAGAACAGGGTTTCTTTAATCAATAAAGTGTTCTTGTTTTTCTTGGACTCCTATTCCGGTTCCTATCAGTCTATTGGAGAAGGATGTCCAATGTGGTCAATTCACCTGATAATTTATTATGTCTTTTCCCTTCTAATTATGCAATTAAGTTTAATTAGGGTATTTGTTTGATCAAGGGAAAAAACCTGGGCTTGGCCACAGGTACTTAGGCAACTAAAGCGCGAATAGCGTTTTCTTTATGCTTTGTCTTCTCTTGTTTAGCATCGTTTTGGGAGAGTGTTCGACTTTTCTCTCGAAAAAAATGTCAGGACTGTTATCGTTATTTGCATCGACTAAACAAAAAAAGGGAATTCATTGCACTGGTGAATTCCCATCGGTTATTTCGCCTTGGAAATTGTGTTCGGATCCTTTCCAAAACAAAACAAATTCGCAAATCAGACAGTACAACATAGAAAATAGGAAGTGAATAATATCCTAACCTTCCTATAATCAAAGAGAGAGGACTTCCATTGCCATTCCTGCGGTGAAGACATAAAAGGACTCATTACTCAACCACCCAATCAAAGCCCTAGGTCCAAAGAACATATATGTATATATATGTATATATGTATGTAAAGCATGTCGAGACCTGAAGTGAGGAAGCATTAAGGAAGCGTAAAGTTTGTGAGTGAAATCAACATTAACATCAATCTTGGCTGTTGCAGAAGAACACGAAGACCAGATCATCAATGGCGTAAGAATGAATCTCTTCAAGGCTCCAAAGAACGGCGCATTCGAATCTTCAGTCGAAGACGGAAGGGAAAGAAATGGAAATTGTGAGAAAGACTGACCTTTACCGGCATGGATGCTCTTCTGAGCTCCCATTGTGTAACCATCAACAGCAATTCATCGACCATGAAAATGCAGAGAGAGAGGAAGAAGAAGTTCTTAGCTTGCGACGTCCGTTATCCTTCTTTCTTCGTATTTATAGACAGCACTCAACTTAAGATATTCTCACCCAAAACACTGGAAAATATATTTTATTTTTTTTGGCTAATGCTTTTACATTGGGAAAAGTATTTAATTTTTTGATCAACTGGTTGAACCGAGATTTTAAAAACAAAAAAAAACAAAAAATGGAATACGATAAAAATATTCAAAGTTAATAATGTTGAGTGTGAAGCCTAATCTACACGGAAGCACTACCGAGACCCGACGCAGAGCAGTCAAGCTGATCGACCTGTAGCCGTCATTAGAGAGTTTTGTAGCACAAATTGAGAGAGGCGAGATTGAGGGTGTAACCAGAAACTCCGATTGAGAGATTGATAGTGGATCGAGATTTACAGGCAGCAAATGGACGTACCTCCTACATTGGGAGCGAACCACTATAATTCTGGTGTCGATTTCAATTTCGTTTATCCCTTTTATCGTTTTCGAATTGGGAATTAGGGCAAAATTCTTAACAAATAAAAGTGGGACGATACATATTTTTGTGCATTTTTTACATACCTTAGTCAATTTTAAGATAGTGTTGTTAAATCATATCTAAGATAAACTCATCCAACCACCTTACCTATTTTCTCATTTAAATTCGACAAATAAAAAATGAATAAAAAAATATGTTGCTACACATTTTATTAATTTTTAATACTTTTGTCACTGTATTTTTATTTTAAACCACGACCGTTCCAGTTGATTAAAATTTAAATGCTTTTATCTCGATTATTCCTTTAAAATCATATTGTCGTTTTGTCCTCAAACTCCAAAGACTTAAGAGATAATAAATATCGGGAAGGTGAAAAAGGTAATAGCAGGAGGAAATGTCAAAGGAGAGAAAAATTATGAAAGATATTATGTTTGAATTTAGGATAATTTTGAAAGATAAAAATTAAAAATTAAAAATTGTCTTCGTATTTTGATGAAAGTATTATTAAATAATATCGCAAAAGGGAGCATTGTGATACAAATTCAAAGTTCAAAAGTGAAATTGGTAAAAGAAAGTTCAAGATGAAGTCATGAAGTAAAATGGTAAAAAAAAAAAGGGACAAATTGATACAGAGCTAAAGTTTAGAGCGTTCTAGCGATATTTCCTCTTAATTATTTGATTGCTCTATAAAATAATTAAGAATTTATAGCATTAGGGAAATATGTTGATTGACAAATGCGTTATAGTCGATAAATTAAAAATATGCAGACAGAATAATTTATATTATTGAATTATTACTTAATTTATCAAAAAATTAACTATAGATAGAGTATATTATTTAGATTTTAATAAATAAAAAATACTAATCATGTTAGCATTTATCGATATACCAATTAGATTAAACTATGAATATCAGTAAATTCGACCAAATTGAACAAAGAATATGAATGGGTCCATCGAAATACGTATTGTATGTTACACAATATAAAACTACATAATGTTCTTTAGAAATATGTTTTTTACAAATTTCTTCACATTAATATATTAGAAACACTTCATTATAGTATTAATTAATATCCAATTTAAATTCCTAACATGAGAGGATCAAACGAATTACTCAATTAAAAATTAAAGTACGTCTTTACCAAAGATCCACACTTGTAATGACCTTCCTACCAAAGTGAGGAAAGCTACTCACTTCCTTTGCCATTTCATAATAAAGAATCAAACTATATATATATATATATATATATATATATATATATATATACATATATAAATACACATATACGTAATATATATGAACATAAAACATATACACAAGTTTTATACTCTTAATAAGATATGGCAAACGCAAAGGCTTTCCGAGCAGCCCTTCTCGTGGTGGTGCTAGCTCTCCACGGGGCTTGCATGGTCAACGCCGGGAAAGTCCACGTCCGGGTGGTCAACCGGCTTGGCGACGGTCAACGCGTGGACCTCCATTGCCGGTCGAAGGAGGACGATCTCGGCCTTGTGGAGCTGGGCGAGGAGCGGGAGGCCACGTGGCGGTTCTCGGTCAACTTCTTCGGGACGACGCTCTTCCATTGCGGCGTGCGGTGGCCCGGCTCGAGCGGGTGGCGCGCGTTCGACGCGTACGACGCACGTAGAGACCGCGCGAGGTGCCGGTCGGAGTGCCGTTGGATGATCTCGAAGGAGGGGTCGCTGTACGGATACGACCAACAAATTGGGAAGTGGGTTTTGTTTCCTTTGGACAAAATGTGAACGACTTTGACAGGTTGATACGACATTGAGTTGGCATTAAAAAATGGTTTTATTAATTTATCGAATATTAATTCGATGAAGTTTCTGTAACAGGATGCGAGCATAGTCAATAAAATTAAGAATTAAGTAGTAAGGATATTTGAATTAGTAGTTACTAGGTACTAGTCTCGGTCTCGATTTAAAAAAATCATTTCTTTTAATAAAAAAAAAGGCCCAAAAATTAGACAGTCTTTTTAAATATTTTTCAAATATGTAAAATAAAATTTTTAATATTAATTTTAAATAATTGATTGAGCGTCTTTGTCAACGTTGGTAGTGGCCCCGGATTCTGCGGTTTGACTTGTTGCCGAGCTGACACGTGGTCCACTTCTAGAGAGAATTGCGTGGTGAAGGACTTGACTTGGCGCCGTGGGAGAGTTTGAATCTTAGTCGTGGCGTATATCCTGGTCGGGTCTCGAAGTGTTTGAATAGAGCTTTGACTTGTTCTGCTCGGATTCCTTGTTGGTCGTAGATTTCTGCTCGGGTCCCTTTTTGACAATTTCTGTCCGGGACGAGCATGGCTTTTGGGCTGAACGTCTATTCGGGCCTGGGCTTTGGATTTCTCCTTGATCGGCCTCAATTCGTATATTTAGAATTAGAGGCCCATTTGCATGAATAATTATATTAATTCATGTACTTTGGTCTTAATTATTTAGACCGTAAATTTTATTAATATGACTTTATCGTTTCTTATATGGAACAAATTTACACATCAACACCTCCCGAGGATCATCGTGAGCTCGGGTCTTCTCGTCGTGTGAAATTATTGCGAGTTATCCCTTGTCGATGTTATCGACGAGGGGTATGTCTTTGCCAAGATGCTTCGTCGCCGACAAAGGGGTTTGTCGGGGACCTCGTCGGGAGGTTTGTCGGCGACCTTGTCCGTTTGGTCACTTGGCTGACTAGTTTCTTCATTCCCGGCTCTGTTAGATCTCTCCTCAAATCGTTAACATTCCTGTAAAGCATTAACCCAATGTAATTCAAAGTTCAAACAACGGTTTAAAAAACTCATAACCATCTTACAAAACTTCTCGTCACAAATCAACTAGCTGAATGATTGGACCATGTTGATGTACCCCACGAATACCATATTCCCCGCAGATCTTCCGAACAGAATTCAGCCCTCTTCTGACATCCTGAAATTGTTAGAAAAGTATAAATAAACCATAAGAAAAACTATCAAGAATTGATATAACATAACTAACAATAACTCAGAACATATCAAAGAAAGTATTTCAAGATCTCTTCTCAGCTTGTCAATTTCAGAAGTAAGTTCAGTTTCTTTTGCCCATAAGGACCTAGAAAACAAAGAAAAAAAAATCATCCAATTAATCACTAACTGAATACACCCACCATTGAAGACCTTATATATTCATTGAAAAGACTCGTACTTCCGCTCATCTTGCAACTTGCCTCTCTGTGACCTCTGCTTACTGAAACCTTCACGAGACTGAGAAATGAGGAATTTGATATCTGCAATTTTAGTTTCGTGGCTCTTTATGTAATTGTCTTGCTCTTCCAAATCAGAGTTAAGACGGTGAATTTCGTCCTGAGATTAAACGAGTTATATATCTACAAAAAAACTTCTTCAGGAAAAATGAGAAAATAGAGCACGGGAAATAAACTAATACCAGACACTTATTTCTTGATTCAAAATTTAGAAGAAAAAAAATATGATTATCGTGATTATAGTTTACATGAAGTTGGAGAGATGTGAAATTACTCTTTAGCTTAGGTTTTAATTAATTTATAATTCAATATCTATTAAATAAAAACGTAATAAATGTGATGGAAATTGTCAACCGTATTAATAGCTGTAAATAAATTTCGAAATTAAAATAATTGATGAATAATTAAAACGAAAATTAGAAAATATAATTAGTCGTAAGGTTAAAATGGTCCAAATAGGTATATTAATGGGTATAAAATAATTGTTTGAAACTATGGACATTTTTCTTAAACTTTAAGTGATTTTTGGGCATTTAGTGGATTTTTCTTTACTATTATAGGTCAATTTCAACATATAATTACACTTTAAATAACTGAATACATCATATAATCTTTACTAAATGAAAAAACTTACTTGGCCCAGATTTGAAGCAAGATCAATATTAAGATCCTTGATTTCCTTTCGAAGCCATTTGTCTGACGACTATTATCGGTCTGAGAGAGATATTCGCCCTCCTGCGACAATACGAGAAGAACCTGGACCGTGCCAGGAAGACGACCGGAGCCGAACCAGAAGATTACGTACAAGCGCCTCGTCGACAAGATGTTTATCCGCATGTGCCGAATCAAGCAAAAGATCAACCTCGCCAAGCAAAGGAGTGGAGAAAAACACCAGTCAGGAGTCACCGAGGAAAGAGAAGCAAAGGTTGACTTAGTCGCCAAGCATACTATCGACGCCGACACCACCGCAGCTGAAAGAAGAAGGAAGACGAAGGACGCACCGCCGAGCAAAAGAACCGTGCCCAACGGGCCGGAATGGAGCATGCACATCAGTGGAATCACCGGCGACACCAGCACAGGAGCAGGAATCATCATCATCAGCCCTCAAGGAGAGAAGTCGAAGTACGCCATCAAGTTCGAGTTCATAGCCTCAAGCGACGAAGCCGAATGCGGAGCGCTACTCGCCGGCCTAAACCTCGCCGAAAGGCTCGACGTGAAAAATTTACAAGTACACTACAGCTCACAGAAGATCGCAAGCCAGACGAACGGCGGACCACCGACTCAGGAGGACAACACGCTAACGCAGGTGCAAGAAGCTATGGACCGCCTCCAGCCATTGACGTGGTACGAGATCGCCTGGATCCCCGCAACCACCAACGGCGAAGCAGCCACCCTAGCTCGAGCAATGAGCGGAGGAAGAGAAGACGAGCACAATATACCCGACGAAGAAACGGAGGAGGAGTCAACCGCCTACGAAGAAATCCTCGCCATCAACACCGAAGACGAGCCCAAGTGGATGACCGCGATTGTCGACTGTCTACGCCAAGGCGAACTACCAGTCCTACCAGTCAACCCGCACCACTGAAGTCATGGTGAAGACCCCATATCCTTTTCAATAAAGTGCAATGCGCGAGGCTAAGTCTACTTTGTAGGCCAACCTTACTCATGAATAAAATTAGTCTTTACGAAATACTCTGAAAGTTTTTCCGAAACTGCAAGGTAGATTACGCCAAAACTCGGGGGGTACTACGGTATATACCGTTCCTTAAAAAAAAAAAAATACCGCCTATGCGCCGAGGACCCAGCCGGGTACATAACAGGAAAACCATGCCAGGAACATAATAGGCATTTCCGGCTACGCGCCAGCCGAAGACCATTCGCCAGGTACCCATACGGCTACCGTCTACGGACAACCCACTCGTGGTTACGCGCCAACCACACTCGTCGGATTAGCTACCCGACGAGAGCACACATTGTCTACGGACAAACCATTGTCTACGGACAACTATTGTCTACGGACAACCTATACTACTTGCAGGTTAAAAACGGGTGACGACCATATAATCGCAGCGGAGTGCACTCCCGAGACCGCTATAATGCGCCACGACGCGCACACTCGACAAGCAAAGGTATGAACAAAACTCAAAGTTCAAATGCTTAAATGTCATCAAACAGGTACGCAACAAAAAAAACGAAACACGCTGAACAAACAACAAAGGCAAAAGTAAGGCTAAACAAGGCCCGAAAACGTCTGGAAAGCGTAAAAGGCGAAAGAAAGAGAACCTAATCTCTGAGAAGCACCAAGTTGAGCGGCTCCACATCGCGAACGGAGTCCGGAGCACCAAGAACGTCAAGGAACCTGAAGAAAAGAGCAAGATGATCATTATCCTGAATATGAGCCGCCTGGCAATCCACGAAACCCGACCAATACACCTCGTCGGAAGCCGCGTGCCACGTCGCCTCTGTCTCAGCTAGACTCGCGTCAGCATCTGCCTTCAGCTTAGCATGGGAAGAAGCAGCCTTGGAGACATCACTTTGAAGACGCTCGATCCGGGAGTCACGCCTCGCCAAAGAAGCCTGCAAAGTCGCGACCTGGTCCCTCGCCACACGAAGCTCATCTTCAACGGCTCGACGACCCTCGCGCACGCCCTCAGCCCTGGAGATCTTGACCTCAAGCCTCGCCTTGGTCACATCGCCGTGCAGCGCATCACGCTCAACATCGACCTTCTTCAAGACACCCTTCAAAGACGTACACCGGGTATTGGAAGCTTCAAGACGACGAGCCACCTCCGCCGACGAAATCAAGGCCTAGAAGACAAACGACGAGCATAAAGAGGAGCAATACGACGAAGTAAGCAAGAATGCCGAAAAGTATGTACCTTCGCCTGACAAAAGGAATCCTCCACGACCAAAGCCGAATCTAAAGCGCCCACCGCCGACGCAAATGTTCGAGTTAGGTATTAAAGTGCAATATGTTAAGTATTTTTCGCCGTGAATAATCATATTTAAACAATTATAATGATACATAAAATTAATGAAGTAAATAACTGTTTAAATAAAATAATTAATATGTAACATTTTTTTTAAATAAAAAATACGTACAAGTAACACGTGGTAAATGATAACAGTTATAATACGGCAATACGAATACCGGCAAAGAAAAATAGAGACGAACTATACAGATGATATACTCCGACACAACTTGAATACTTGTGCCGGCGCAAATGAACCTTGGGTAGAAGATCGATGTTTTTGTTAAAACTAAAGTACATTTGCCGTTTATATCATATTATAAAAAATCAAGAGACACATTCGCACGTGTAAACCCTGAGAAGAATCGCTTCCTAAACCCCTCTCTTCCCTCCCACCACCGCCATTGGAGCTTCTCCGAGATAGAGATGGGGAAGAGCGAGAAGACAGCCCTGGGCAGGGCTCTGGTGAGGCAGCACAACCAGATGATAATACAGTCCAAAGAGAAGGGCCGACTCTACAACAAACAGAACAAGAAGGTTTTGGAATCCGTCACCGAAGTCTCCGACATCGAAGCCATCATCGAGCGCTCCAACGAACCCGACCAAGTCGAAGACGAAGACGACGCCGATGCCGAATCCGACAGCCAACTCCTCTTTAACCTCCCTGCTCCCAACCTCCCCATCACCTTGTAAGTCCTCTTTCATCATTGCCCTTCGAACAAAAATTAGGTTTGATTTTTGTTTTCTCGTGTTAGCGCATGTTTGGTGTTGGATTATGCTCCATTTTTTGGTCAGAGCTATGTAATTTGAGATTGAAAGCTGATTCTGACGCTCAATTTCCATGGCTTTGCCATAAATCACTCACCTAGGTCGTACCAAGCTTCCGTGCTTGCTCCTCCACGCTGCGTTGTTCCTTGACTGAAACCCTTTCCTCGATCGAGATCGAAAACGCCCTCCTCGGCCTTTCGGCTGCCCTCGATTGTAACTGTGCGAAACAACACTTTGAAGCCCTTCAAAACCCCTCCTCCCGCACTCTCCTTCCTGTCCACGGTCTCTTTTTACATGATCTCGGTTCGGTTTGGTGCGATTTAGGGTTAGGTCTCCATTTCATGGTTAGTTTGCGTTAGTGTTGGTCTGGGTGTTTGATCAATGGTGCTTCGCGTTGAATCTTCGGGAAAAAGAAAAAGAAAATCTTAGAGAACATTAGTTATGATAATCAGTTCTCGTATACCAGTAATATGTGCATAGTTGAGGCTATAAATTTAATTATATGAGCTGTCTGAGCTCTCTTTAATTGTCATAATCTTTTGTTGCTTAAGAAAAACTCGGGGATGTCATTCTGTGCATATGACTTCACGAACATATTCGATTAATGTTTGGTATGGTTGCGGTTGGCAATAGAGACACAAGTTCAAGTATCAGTGAGATGAATCCCGAAGAAAGGAGGGAGCTTCAAAAGAATGAAGAGGCGCTTCATGCGAGTAGTCTTCAAATTCCTCGCCGGTATGCTTAGCTACTTTGTTTTACTATATAACAATATAACTATGTAATGTTCGAGTTTTAAAATGCACTTTTGGCTTTCTCGTAATAGACCATCGTGGACCACTGAAATGTCTGTGGAAGAGCTTGATACCAATGAAAGGCATGCTTTCTTGGCGTGGCGTCGAGGCCTCGCAAGGTTAGCTTATCTCTACGACATCAAATTAATAGCGCTGTGCCTCTATATTTCATGAAAACCACATCAGAGATAAATCTTATAATTTTAATATCAGAAATGTATCCGTAATCAATGGAGACCTTGTCTTGGATCAGGTTTGATTGTGATTAAGAATGCATTCTTGTGGCTAACCTATAATACCCAAAACAAAAAAAAAGAATGGTTTGTAATCAATATTTATAAATGATATATGAAACCTATCGCCCTAAACTTTAGTTCTTCTTAATGAAAGAGAAGTTCAATGCCATTCTATTTTTCATACATTGTTGGCGTGAGCTTTCATACATTTACCTTTCGTAGTCTATAAAACCTTTATTTTCACAGGCTAGAGGAGAATGAAAACCTTGTCCTCACTCCATTTGAGAAGAATCTAGATATCTGGAGACAACTTTGGCGAGTAGTGGAGCGAAGTGATTTGGTAGGTCTATAATCACTCTGTACTTTCAAGAAAATATATAAAGAAACTTCGGAAGCATATTCTATGCCCAGAAGAAATTTTGCACTTTAATAGCATATCATATATACTTGGCAAGTAACATTTTCTCTCCATACTGGAGAAGGGTGTCGGGTATCATTGGTTTAAAACCGTCCTCTTCTTTAATGAAGATTATATGCTTATAGTTTTTTAGTTTGTGCTTTTCTGCATATTTAGGCACACTATATCGCCGCCTTTTGTATTCAATAAACATTGACTGTA
The DNA here is from genome assembly GCA_954871525.1 of Parietaria judaica. NCBI lineage: Eukaryota > Viridiplantae > Streptophyta > Magnoliopsida > Rosales > Urticaceae > Parietaria > Parietaria judaica. Next base: position 24,795,846 of record OX940860.1, on the reverse strand, counting down.
TCTGATGTTATAATTGTTCGATTCTGGTGGACCTTTCAGCTTGTAATGGTTGTGGATGCACGAGACCCTCTGTTTTATCGCTGCCCGGATCTTGAGGTAATCCACTCATTCATGTATATATATATATATATATATATATATATATATATATATATATATATATATATAATGGTTTCTTTACATATTGTACTTGTTACACTTTATTATTATTGGGATATTTAATGCCGTCTTGTTATTCATGTATGTTGTTTTGGATATTTGTTTACATTTTAATATGCGTTAGGGTTTATGTTATTAGGTTTTAGTGTTTGGGCCTGGCCGCCTGGCCGCCTGGCCCACATGGTTGTAATGTTTGGTCTATTTAAAGGACTCTAAATCAGTGTTAGTTAGCTTAATCTCTCTCTAGGATTGAGGGACTAGGCTTGAGAAGAGTGAGGCTTGGAGCCGAAAGATTATATGTCAAAATCGATAGGACTGTTAACCTTACATGTTTTTTTTCAGATACACTTAGCATTTTAATCTATGTCTACACATTTATTTTCCTTTTCTTTTTTACCTCGTTCCCTGCTCGTCATCTAGCTATTTATCGGGTAATGAAGAGTAAACTGAAAAGTTGCTACTTTTCTTACAGTACCACTACCAATGCAAATGAAGTTGGAACTCGTAAATTTATTAACAGATCTATTAATATATCTCTCCCTTATGGAGAAGGGAAATTGTGGTACAAAACAACAAATGGGGTTTTGAAATATCAAATCAAAACACCCCATATAAAAAAAAAAAACCATCAATCAAAAAGACTCAAAACGAATCAAATAATGGAATTTAAATTATCCACGTGAACTAGAAGATTAATTCATCAAAGATACTGAATTCTATTCTTGTCTGTCACAGGTATACGCACAAGAGATCGATCCGCACAAACGAACATTGCTTCTCGTCAACAAAGCAGATCTTTTACCTCTCTCTGTCAGGTTAGTAGCTTTCTCGAGAATCTTTCTGTGACCGATGCTGTTGTCGTAAATATAAAATTCCATATTTTTCGAAATCGTAATCAGGATTTTAAATTAAAAATTGGCTCTTGAGATCCGACGGTCTAGATATATTAGCTGTTTTTTTTTATAATTAAAAAATAGTGATTGAAATATTTCAAAAATCCGGAATCGGAATTTCGATTTTGGATTCCAATAAAAAGATTCCGGAATTCCGGAGTCATGGATAACATGTCAACACCAGTACCATTTACCCCTTCTCAATTTTTAGCATTCTCAGATCATTTAACTTGCAGGGGAAAATGGGCAGACTACTTTCATCTTCACGGAATCCTCTTCGTCTTTTGGTCAGCCAAAGCTGCTTCTGCTGCCATAGAGGGCAAACCGTCAACCTCTTCAGATCTGCAAGAGTCGGATAACACAAAAATACACGGTAGGGATGAGCTTTTGGCCCGTCTACAATTCGAGGCCGAACAAATAGCTGAGAAAAGGAAAAATGTTTCCGAAAGCTCCCCTTCAAACAGCGTAATCGTCGGATTCGTCGGCTACCCGAACGTTGGAAAAAGCTCAACGATCAACGCCCTCGTGGGACAGAAGCGAACAGGTGTCACCTCTACGCCAGGTAAGACAAAGCACTTCCAAACGATCATAATATCTGAGAAGTTGACTTTGTGCGACTGTCCCGGTTTGGTGTTCCCGTCGTTCACGAGTTCCCGGTACGAGATGATTGCCTCCGGAGTTTTGCCCATCGACCGTATGACCGAGAATCGAGCTGCTGTGCAAGTGGTGGCTGATCGAGTCCCGAGATCCGTGATCGAGCGAGTCTATAATATCAGTATCCCAAAACCGAAACCATACGAGGATCAGTCTCGGGCACCTCTGGCGGCTGAACTGCTGAGAGCGTACTGTAAGTCCCGAAACTACGTGGCATCGAGCGGATTACCGGACGAAACCCGTGCCGCTCGCCAAATTCTGAAGGATTACTTGGACGGCAAGCTTCCCCACTACCAGATTCCCCCGGGAATGACGGCCGACATGGAAGTTTCCAGCCCGAGCGGTTTGGAGACTCTGTCGGAAGAATCCGACGGAATCGATGACGAGGACACTCCACGATTGGACAAGCGCGTCATGGACGATCTTAACCAGTTCGACGTTTCTCAAGGGATTGTGTCGAAACCCATTAAAAAAAAGGCCGTTAAGGCTGATAAGCATCACAAGAAACCCCAGAAGAAGAAGGACCGCACGTGGAGAGTCGGGCACGAAGACGTCGACGGAATGCCAGTGAAGTTTTTCCAAAAGCCTCTCGTTACAGGTCCGATGAAGACTGTCGGATAATAGTGTATGATTGAAATTTTGGAAAAGTGGAAAGGGTAAAATTGTCCAAGAAACTTCGAATTTATATATTTTTATTTATATTTTGGGACAAAATTATGGTAATTTGATATTTTGACTTTGAGTAACAAATCTATGTGTTTCATCGGTTTTATTAGCATCTTTCTGTGGCCATGTTGTTATGTAACGTACACAGACAAATGTACGGCCTCCAGATTTCGTCATTTGATATTATAATAGATTAATAATAATGAAAGCAACGTTTAAAATTTAGTTAAAAATTATCCTAGGGATAAAGATTCCTTGGTGTATATATATATAATTATTATTGTTTAATTTTTTATTCACATCTATTTTTTATGGATGAAATATATAACGATGGCAAATATTTGCACAAAATTAGCAATCATGTGTTCATCTTTTATTTGAGATTGTGAAGACCGAAATAATGTAAGGCCCGAGTTTTCTTGTCTCTATATTGTCACTCTTATTAATTTATATTTAATGAGTGTAAACAATTTTTGATAGATAAGAATCTATTAATTAAATGAGTGTAAATAAATAACAGGTAGTAAATAAAAACCTGATGACATACTATTATTAATTAACAATAAAGACCAAATATAGACGAAAATAAAAGCCCTATACTTTTATTGGACCCCGGTATTTCGACTTTCACAAATATAATTTAGATACATTATAATTAATTTCGTCTAAATTTAAATATATTTGTCGGTAATATCTAAAAAATGCATATTGGATACATAAAAAAAAAATACACATAAATAAATCGCACTAATTATTTATTACACAATTCCAACCGTGATTGCATATTTAAGGTTTGAATGTAAGTATATAAAAATTGAACATTATTCTCACAGGACTCGTGAGACTAAAGTGAGAGATTGTATTGCTTTTAAAAATAGTTAGTTGACGTTATTGGCCTTTGGTATATTTGTAACTTTCTTTATGATAATTGATTTAGCCTTTTTCTAAATGAAGAACTAATAGTGCTAATAGTTTATAAACAAAAAATATATCGATGTATCGTTAATATAAGATCATATCCATAAAAATATTAAAAAATAAAATAAAATTACTCGTATATATTTTATTTGTAATAATTATTTGATAAATTATTAAAATCTATTTTGTACTTAAACTTAAATATTGGATACCACAAAGCATTTACTGACATTCACTAATAAATTTTGCATCATATAAATAATAAAAATAAAACCCTGGTCAAAGTCTGCGTGATAGTTTGGAAAATTCCAGTCCACCTACCTAAGTTATTGCCTAATTATCTATCTATATAAATATTTGTATCTTAAAATTGCTTCATTAATGTGAGATAGACATAATAAAAGACGACGAATAATCTTTCTTCATCGACCACTGACAAATTTGTACAACTATTAATTCGTACTTATTAAATTGACCGTTATTTTTTTCCTTTATGGCTATATAAATATTTTTCTTTATGACTTTATAGCATGAAGGTATTTTTCCTAAAAAAATAAAAAATAGGGAAAATTACGGCAAAAATATCCAACCTTTGGTCAACGTGTCTCCCGTGTACCCAACCTTTAAAATTGGCGGCAAAAATACCCAACGTGCGTTGACCGTGACTTTGGCATGAAACCGTTAATTTTTCCGTTAACATTCGCCATATGGCCGTTAGCGGCAAAAATACCCAAACTTTTTTTTTGAAAAAAATTAATTTATATATTTTTTTTCTTTACTTGATCAGTGATAATTACTTGAATTTCAAATACATGGAATAACACAAAAGTTAGTCAAAACATCACTTGATTTCTTAATGTGCTTGTATAAGCTACATTTGCTGATAAAAATCTTATTATTATGAGAAACTTTAAACATAGCATTACACAAAAGTCGATCATGATATCAATTATCAGTTGTATATTAATTTGCTTGGAGAAGCTAATTTGCCGACTACACCTAATCATGAATAAAACAATTACATAGTTAATTTAAGGTTGACAACCAAACTTTAAACAAAAACCTAATCATATTGTTTTTGTTACATTATCTAAATATATAGCATGACATCTCAAAGAAATATTATATAATACTTATAATGTTAATTCGGTTCACCATTACCCTTTTTAAAAAATATTAATTCGGTTCATACTTAGAATTTGAAGCAATGTGAAGACATTAACTCGGCTAATTAACGTCTCTAGAAGTATCCCCACTTCAAATTTATGTTCCGACCAAAAAAAGACGTAAAAATATAAGTAATGGTCATAACTTGAGAATATATGCGCTAATGGTTTCACACACATATATATATATATATATATATATATATATATATATATATATATATATATATATATATAAACATATTATATAATATTTCTTTGAGATGTCATGCTATATATTTAGATAGTCAAATGTAACAAAAACAATATTATTAGGTTTTTGTTTAAAGTTTGATTAAATTAACTATGTAATTGTTTTATTCATGATTAGGTTTAGTCGGCAAATTAGTTTCTCCAAGCAAATTAATATACAATTGATAACTGATATCATGATCGACTTTGGTGTAATGGTATGTTTAAAATTTCTCATAATAATAAGATTTTTATCAGGAAATGTAGTTATACAAGCACATTAAGAAATCAATTGATGTTTTGACTAACTTTTGTGTTATTCCATGTATTTGGAATTCAATTAATTATCACTAATCAAGTACAGAAAAAAAAATAAAAAAATTAAAAATTAATTTTTAAAAAAAAAAAACAAGTTTGGGTATTTTTGCCGCTAACGGCCACATGGCGAATGGTAACGGAAAAATTAATGGTTTCATGCCAAAGTCACGGTCAACGCACGTTGGGTATTTTTGCCGCCAGTTTTAAAGGTTGGGTACACGAGAGGCACATTGACCAAAAGTTGAGTATTTTTGCCGTAATTTTCCCTAAAAAATAAAAGAGGTATTTGTGTATGTGTCTTGTATATCAATAAAGTATATTTTAATTGAAACGTCATTAATACACAATTTGCACCTTTTTTATATTTAAATTAAGTGCACAATTTGCACATATTTGAACATTCTTTAGCAAAAGAATAATTTGTGCAAGTACTTCCGAACCGGTAAAGTGATGCTTTAATAACCCATGAACTAAAAAATGGCGCTATTTCTTCTCGAGTTCACATTTTTTGAGTCAGTCGTAATTTTAAACTATGTTCTGATTATATATATCTCTATTCATATTTTTTTTATTACACTTTTAACATGACATACGATGATCTTAAGAATACGCGTATTGACGCATATTAAAAGATAATTTTAACGGGAGTTAGCCCGAAAGCATGGCATGGCTAGCGTAGAAAATGTGAGTTATTCTTTCTACAAATTCAGTAGTAAATTAACGGGAACATGCTATCGTCTCAAGTTAATGAGGTACTTGATAATCTTTCTACAAATTCAGTAGTAAATCTCTAAGAATAACAATGGCAAAATGAGAATCACATAGCTTATATCATTAATTGTAAATTGAATAAACATTTTGCACTAAACTACTTAAGGATTTTTTCATTATTAACAATCAATTTCTCAAGAAATCAAATTAAGATGCAACTTTTTCACACGCTAATTATTCCATGGAGATGCTTTTGCAAAAATATTATTTGATCAAATAAAAGATTATAACTTTTCAATAATCTAATACTTTTTATGTGATTCTTGTGATGAAAAAATAAAAATAAAAGATGAAAAACATAAAGAGAGAGAGAGACAACAAAACCTAGTCTGGCGTATGGGCTTCCCATGTGCATTGTTGTCCAATAGCTTCTCCCAATTCAGGCTTGTTGCTACTAAAAAGTAAAAAATTATAAATTTATACCTCTTTTTTACATATATATATATATTTCATATATATTTTCTAGAGGTTTATATTTCATACGTTATTGAATATGTATAGTTGAAATTATACTTGATAGGGAATGGCACTATTATTTGATGTAGCATCTAATTCTAAAAAGAGAAATGGCCTTTTATTTTTCAAATTTTAATTAAATTCATAATAAAAATTGAGACTAGAAACGCTTATTTAGTTTGTTTCTTCGTCGCCAAAAATTATCCAAACTTCCTCGACCACCCTCGCCGGCTCGCTCCATCCTACACTACCGTGCCACTGCCTTGCGTTGCTGAGTGTATCAATTCATATTTGAGGGATATTTTAGCTTCTTGAACTATAGGAGTATGTTTTTAATTATTTTTTTAAAAGAAATTAACGTAAAAATAAAAATCTAATGATAATTTTGTATTTCTGAAAGTTAAAAAGATAATAAGATATATAAAAATTAAAATACACTTTAATGAGAATTTTATTAAAGTAAAGATAGATAGTTTGTGAAAACTGAAAATTTCAATGTGATCAGTTATTTATGGCCATTTTTATTTATGACACATTGACATTCAATTTTCAAAATATCCAAGTAGAAGTAGAAGAAGATGAAAGAATTTTTTATTATTATTTATTTTAGGTTGAATCTAAGAGGAGTTTAATAGTGTAAGCATATTGTGTTCAGTTAATAAATGATTGGCAAATTGGAAATAAATAAGTGCAATGCATTTATTTATTTAAATAGATATATACTAGTAATAATGCTGTCGTTTGTAAGTTGTATCCAAAGCCCATATGTATTTGTCACTCTTCTTACTGCAACGCTCTCCGCACGCGTTTACCTCACGCGCGTTTAAGCCATCTTTTATTTTTCCATTTTCGCACTGGAAAAATACTTTCATTTATTAAAATATTATTTATTAATCTGCATTTTTGTAGAGAATGATGTATTTAATTTAATTATAAATTAAATATTCTAGAATCTCTAAAATTAATACGGCAGAGATTATAAAATTTTAGGGTTAATGACGGCAAAAATACCCAAAGTTTGGTCAAAGAACCCCTCGTGTACCCAAATTTAAAAGTGGTGGCAAAAATACCCAAAGTCGAACTTACCCGTTAACTATGGCCACGCGGACAAACGTGGGTTGCTGACATAACAATTTTTGCCACATGGATGAGCCCAAATCAGCCTCGTTTACGACAAAACAACGAATTAAACCCTTAATAAACACTATTTAATACAACTAATTGAACCCCTAATGATTACACTTAACAAAACAAATTTGTCCACGTGGCCAGAGTTAACCGGCAAGTTAACGGCGTTACGAGAATGAAGTGGTCAACCCCTTAAATGCGACTTTGAATATTTTTGCCACAACTTTTAAACTTTGGGTACACAAGGGGTTCTTTGACCAAACTTTGAGTATTTTTGTCGTCATTAACCCTAAAATTTTATTATATTATTGATGTTATTAATTTTGTTATGAGAGTTTATTTAGTAATATTTAATTACAATCGGAATTATAAAAAATAATATTTAATTAAAATTATTAATTTATTGAGTCTTAATTAGACGAAATTTTACTGTATAAATAATACCTGTTGAATTTATCACTAGTTTGCTACCTGAATATTTTATACCCTGTTTACCCTTGAATTTTGTGATTCCCTAATAGTTTGTAGTATAACATCAATTCCTCCGCTCATGTTTACCACTGTATCAAAATCCGAAGATAAACTTTTTTTTTTTATCTTATTTTTGTATATAAATGTTTTGGATTTTACAATTAATATTTCAGCTATTTTTTTGAAATTTCCCTCGACGTTCCCACTCCGTATTGTCTTTTTGGCCTTTTGATTTTTATTTATCTACTAAGTTCCAAACCTCGTCGTTTTAAAAGGATAAATTAATATAAAAATAAAAGGAAATTGATTATAAATTTAAGTGCAAATTGATACATAAAATAATTTACAGGATAACATAATACAAAATGACAAGTTCATTAGATAAGTTAATTAATAAAAAAACCTAGAGTGCAAGCTAACTTGATGATAAGTTTAAGTAAGGTATAGGTTATCATTTTTGCTAATAAACTGATTACCGTTTATAGTTGATTTATCGATCAGCGATTGATTTACAAAAAAAAAAAAAAAACTTATAAGAAACAAGTTTACCGATTATTGGTACTTATAGATGGTAATCTATACTTGCCAGTGATGAACTAGTGGTTTACCGATGATATTTATGTAAAATATTGTTGATAATAAATACTCACCAATAAGTCATATGAGTATAAATAAATCTAATTAAATATTTAAAGTTCCAATTTATAAGAATATTATCCAACAAATACAATTAAACTGAGTAGTTTAATCATACTAAATTAGTAATAATAATAATAAAAAAAAAATCTTCAACACTTTTGTTGTGCAAAGTGAAATGTCGGGACATCGTAAATATGAAAATAAAAACCATAGACTCAAATATATTAAAAATTGCAAAATCCAAAACTTAAGTACCTTTGTCGTGCAAAGTGAAAATTTCAAGAAATCGATAACTATGAAAGTAAACAGCCATATAATCTCATATCTATAGACTGATAACACGAACTTTTAGCAATAACGAGACAAGTTGTCGTTTTTTTATTTTATTTATTTTTTATGATAATATGGCGATAACACGCCGAATAACCAAGTTATCACCAATAACTCGTAAGAAAACAACACTTATGTGTGATAACTTACTGGTTGATATATATATATATATATATATATATATATATATATAAATAAAGAAACCGCCTGCGATAACTTAACCATTCAGTTTTAATATATATTATAGCTATTTATTATTTTTTCTATAAATATTAAGACGTCAATATTAATTATGAAGAATAGTAATTGTCATACTTTTTATTAATAACTTGCAAATGCTTCTTAAATACTTGTAGAAAAATGCATCTTATATACTATATTTTATTTAGGAGCGTGAGTCTACGCGCCCTCACAAGCAAGTTGCCATGGCCATGTCCATGTTTAGCAGTTGAGTAACAAAGCCAAAGTCCCTAAAAATAGGAAAAACAGCCGGTAAACAAGCTAAAACTTCCTCCTTGCCTATCCGGTAGCCCACTACCCTCTGCGCCACCACACGGCGTCGCTCCACCATTTGTGACCGGCTGCTCACGTTTGCGTCGGTCAGCAACCAAATCCTAAAGAAAGCAATGCACACACACAGAATAAACGACATCATACTATTATTATAATATAAACAAATACATAATTAATTAAACGACACCACTGTTTCTTAAAATAATAATCATATATATTTTAATCCACTTTTAACAAATTTCGAAAGGAAAACATCTAGATTAATTTATTTTTAATTTATTTTTAAGATTGGCCAAAGTAAGCGAACGATTGGTAGAGAGAGAAAGTGAAGGATTTTAGAAAGAGATTTCCTTTTTTATTTATTTTTATTTTTATTTTGTTCCCCTCTCTCTCTCTCTCTCTCTCCTCGATGTGTTTGTTATTGTTTGGGTTTCTTTGAGATTGTCTCCTTTGCATCTTCTTCTCCACAGAGAGAGAAAACCTAGAATTTTCTCGGGAAAGTTTGGAATCATTGGTTGTCTGTGATAAATTTTGTTGTTTTGTTGCCCGAATTAGCCAATTACGATCCGAGCTAGGGTTTCGATTGCGGAAATCGGGGATTGACGGGCTGGATTGCGAGAGCTCGATCGCGAATGTCGTGTACGGATGCTAATTGGGCGCAATTTTAGCTGCGATCTCCGAACTAGTGCTTTGAATCGAAAGTTGTGAAGAAATGGATGTGGATGCATCGATGGTGCCGGAGAACGATCAAGATCCGGCGGCTGAGAGCCCTGGAGCTTCGACGCCGGCGTCCATGGAGAGGGAGCAGCTCGGCGAGCAGGCTGAAGCCGGTGCCGGATCGCCCGCGCCGCCGCCTTCAGCGGCTCAGCCCGCACCGCAGTCTGGGGCCGCCTCTGGTGCGGCCTCGCCGGCGCAGCAGACTCCAGTGGTCGGGCCGAGGCACGCTCCGACGTATTCGGTGGTGAACGCGGTGATTGAGAAGAAGGAGGATGGGCCGGGGCCGAGGTGCGGGCACACTTTGACGGCCGTGGCGGCGGTAGGGGAGGAAGGCACGCCCGGTTACATCGGGCCGAGGTTGATTCTGTTCGGCGGCGCCACCGCTCTCGAGGGGAACTCCGCGGCTTCTGGGACGCCGTCGTCTGCCGGGAGCGCCGGAATCCGTACATCTCCTCAATCCCTTTACCGTAGCTTGAATATGCATTTCACGTTTTTCCTAATCCGTTTCGAGTTCTGGTTCTTCAAGTAGTATTGGGAAGCGATTTGTTAACCCTAATTCTCTATATGGTTATGCATTTCGGATTCGGTATATGAAATATGGTCATTCTATTTTTCGTTGGCATATATAAAATATAAATAACTCATCTTTACAAGTTAAAGGCTCTTAGCTCTTGCGTTGGATTATTGACATTTAACACTAGATTGCCATTGTTTCTTATTTGGGATAGAGGATAGAGGATTGTATATTGTTGATTGAGAACGCAAATTAGTGTTTCTAATTCAGGTTAATTTCATTTTATCATCTAGGTTGTGAATTTTCAAGTTAGGGCTTTTTTTCTTTCGTATTATTTTTCCGTTTAATGTTCATACATTGGAAGCTAATCGTGCCTTTTCGTTTGGTTTAAAGCAGTAAGCGGTACTCATTTTCTGCTGTTATTTAGATTGATTGAAGCCGAAATTGGAAACTCCAAGCGGCTTGATTTATTCATTTTTGTTAGTTGACATGAGCAAGAATTTCTCTGCAATATCATGTCCCATTATTGATGCCTGAATTTATAACTGATAACAAACCATTAATTATTTGGTACATCGTACCTCGTCAAGATAAATAGGACTTGGTTATTATGAATCGAATATGGGAAATCCGTCAACATTTGTTATATTAATAGGAACTCGTTGAGTTGTATATTCGTATCACGTATACAAAGTTGTGACTCAATCTTTGAAATTTGTAGAAGAGACTTTCACTGATGTCCGATTATATGATATGATGTTTGGAATCTTCTAAATTCAGAACCTACTGATAATTTTCTTGCATTGAACACTGATTGTCAATGTGATTTTACTTGAATTTCAGGTCTAGCTGGTGCCACAGCCGATGTGCACTGTTACGATGTGTTGACAAATAAATGGTCAAGGTAATAAAAGCCCTAGGAAAATGCAAAACTAGTAGTCCTAGTACTAGTTCATATTTGTTTCCCTTTTTGCTCCTTTATCCTATATATTGTGAATCGTCCTATTGGGGAACTATACAGGATCACTCCCTTCGGAGAACCTCCCACACCAAGGGCTGCACACGTGGCGACAGCTGTTGGTACTATGGTCGTTATTCAGGTTGGAACACAGCATTTTTAATCTTCAGTTATAAGTCTAACTGAATTTATTTTTAGTAAATTTTTTAAATTTAGTTTGGCTATTTCCTCTTCAACTTAATCTGTGTCATTTTACAGGGTGGTATAGGCCCAGCTGGTTTATCGGCTGAGGATCTTCATGTTCTTGATCTCACTCAGCAACGACCAAGATGGCACAGGTTAGACTAACGATTCGTTAGCTACGACGGTCAATTTTCGAGAGCTGACTTTATTATATGTTCTCTGAATTTCTCCTAAATGCTCTTGTAGGGTTGTTGTGCAAGGCCCTGGGCCAGGTCCTCGTTACGGTCACGTGATGGCTTTGGTGGGCCAGAGATATCTCATGGCAATTGGCGGGAATGATGGTAAAAATCAGAACTTGAAGTTTCAAGATTGCAGTTTACTCCATTTTGAAAGACATTATGATTTAAGTTGTGGGCAATATTTTCAGGAAAACGTCCTTTAGCTGATGTATGGGCCTTAGACACGGCGGCCAAGCCATATGAATGGCGTAAGTTGGAACCAGAAGGCGAGGGTCCTCCACCTTGCATGTAAATTTCTTTCACACCATCTGCAACTTAGAGTTGTTTTTCGACATTTTTCGTCATTTCAAGTCACCACACGCTCGATTTTATGTTTAATCTTGTAAACATAATTAGCTTGCTGTTCATTTCTTGTTTGCTTTTAAAAAAAATTGTGTTTTGTATTGTTTATTCTCGGTGTCCAAGGGTGTTGATACTCTTTTTGCAAAATTATATAATACTTGGCAGCGTCTTTTTTCTTTTGGTTGGAGGTGGGAATAATCATACACGGTAGTTTATGTGAGGTATGCAGAAAACAAATTATTTTTATATATGCTTGATGCTTGATAGGATAATCTAAACAATCATGGTCCACAATTTTTCTTTTATGACCATATGGAACTGATAACAAGAGAATATGGCACTCTGTTTAAGTTTTGTTTAGTTTTTTGAGGGTTGATACGTATTTTGTGATCCGTGCTTAGTAAGCTTCACAAACATCCTACTAGCTCTTGTTCTTAGCTGTGTGTTGGAATCAATTCAAATTGTTTTCTTGATAATTGGATTATTAACTGAATCTTGTCTCGGTTTGATCAGGTATGCGACTGCAAGTGCACGGTCTGATGGTCTTCTCCTCCTTTGTGGGGGCAGAGATGCAAACAGTGTGGTGAGCAATACTGCTTTCTGTTAAATATTCATTATTTGCTTTAACCTTTGTTGCATATAGTGTTTCTTATAAAATGATACAGTTGAAACTTTTGCATATTCTTTGCTTTTCTCTATATGTCCGGCAATTGTTTACTAAACGTAGTCTTAACTATTAAGGCGTTATTTTACCTTGTTCTGGTGGTTGTTTGTTAACCTCACAGTTGTTGAAAGACTTAACACGTGATTATCTTATAAGCTTCTAGCTAGAGCACTAATACGGTCCTACCATGCGATCACACCTTTCATGTAATTTCAACGGGGGGTTCTCTCTCTTTTGTTTATTTTTTATTATCAGTAGCATAAAATCTTGGATAGCTGGTTAAACTAATCAGGATTGTGTTGAACCACATATTGACTTGGAGAGTTGGAGACACTTCTGTAATATAAATGGTTACATTATTATCATTTGATTTGATTTTTACTTTCAGCCATTGGCCAGTGCATATGGACTTGCTAAACATAGGGACGGACGTTGGGAATGGGCTATTGCTCCTGGGGTGTCACCATCTCCAAGATATCAGCATGCGGCGGTGGGTTTTATTGTCTTTTGGTTTTACGTCCATTCTTCAAGTTCTTACTTTTTTTTTTAGTTTTCGGATGATCAATATATTTTATTTGTATCATGCTTATAGGTTTTTGTTAATGCCCGATTACATGTATCGGGTGGAGCATTGGGCGGTGGGCGCATGGTTGAAGACTCCTCGAGTGTTGCAGGTATATGATAATTGCCACTATAGTCCTTAATTTTTTGTTTCAGTGATTCCTGTCCTTGGAATTCTTGTCCTGTATTATATATATATGTATATATAGAAGGACCTTTGGATTTCATTCCTACTGCCTTATAGTGACTCAAACCCTTTTTAGGTTGAGTTATACACGTAATATCTAGCTTAGTCGATTTTATTTATGTTTTGTTTATGTATTGTTATTTAATTACGTTTGCAGTTAAGTTATGCGACTGCCCGGCCCACTATTTGTCTTATTTAAAGAGCCCTAAGCAATGATATCAGTAGCCAATTTTTAATCAAATCAATTAAGTTGTAGCTTAGTATTTAGAGTTTAGGTAGTACCACAGGTTCTAGACCCGAGACGAGATCCATAATAGATTGTTGATTTTTCTTCTAGTAAATACGTCTTATTGTTCTCTTTGTTTTATATCCTTTGTGCAGTGTTGGATACTGCAGCGGGAGTTTGGTGTGATACAAAATCTGTCGTTACAAGCCCGAGGACAGGTAGATACAGTGCTGATGCCGCCGGTGGTGATGCTGCTGTTGAGTTAACAAGGAGATGCAGGCACGCAGCTGCTGCAATTGGCGACTTGATCTTTATTTATGGTGGTTTACGTGGCGGTATGAACTAATTCTCTCATTTTGGTAACAGGGCCTTTAACGCCTATCTTAATATTATTGGTCTCTCAACCCACAGAAATTTGTTTTTTTCTTTTTGGTAAAAATCCTATCATTTTTGTTTTGTCTTAATAATTCTATAGAGATTTTCTTTATTAAATGGATGATTGTAAGGAGAAATATGAACAATGGATAAATTAGTATTGCATTTTATGTTGGTCAAGGCGCTAATAGGGACTAGTTTGTAAATATTAATTATGAACAGAGAGTGTAGTTTATTAATTATTATGATGTAACCTAAATCAAGATTAATGAATTATGTTATAATCAATATCTCAAACAGGCGTTCTGCTTGATGACCTGCTTGTTGCTGAGGATCTCGCTGCCGCCGAAACGACCAGCGCTGCTTCACATGCAGCTGCGGCGGCTGCAGCCAACGTTCAGGCAGGCCGTCTGCCCAGTAGATACTTCGTCGATGACAGAAATAGGCTACCATTGCCTGAAACTACCCCTGACGGTGCAGTTGTGGTTGGTAATCCAGTGGCACCCCCTGTAAATGGTGATATGTATACCGATATTAGTACAGAGAATGCCATGCTTCAGGGATCCCGGTAAGCTATTACAGTTTTCATCTTTTAGCTTTTCTCTTTCACATTCCAAAAAACGTGTGCGTAGGAGTAGCAAAGGGTTGAAAAGGGGGTGTAGATGTAAATTCGGTGTTTTTGATACTTTAGTATTAGGGTTATAAGGGCTTTTCTGTTTAAGTGAGAAGCCAGAGTTGGGGTGTTTCGTTCATGCAGAAATTAATAAAGTTTAGGGTGTAGAGACGACTATTCATTGGGAGAGAATGGGTATCTCTCTAATCATAATGGGTTATTATTTCCATTTATTGTCCATTCATTGATATTTCCATAATAAAGTGCCATTTGTTCATCAATTTGAGCGAAATAATTTGAATCGTATTAAGTTCCTAGATAAAATAAAACAAAAAACTAAATTGGAATTTATACGCAGAAGATTGAGCAAAGGCGTTGAGTATTTGGTGGAAGCATCCGCAGCAGAAGCAGAGGCAATTAGTGCCACGCTCGCAGCCGCTAAAGCAAGGCAAGTGAATGGAGAAGTTGAATCGCCTGACCGAGACCGTGGGGCAGAGGCTACTCCTAGTGGGAAGCAGATATCTACCTTGATCAAGCCTGAATCTGCTGGCACCAATAGCATTCCGCCAGCTGGCGTTCGCCTGCATCATAGAGCTGTCAGTATTAGATTTTAAATACTATCTTACTTTGATTATTTCTATTAATTGCGGTATCAAAATATTTAAACAAAAGCTAAGCTACTCATTTTCTGTCACGTGTTTGTTTCCAGGTGGTTGTGGCTGCCGAGACCGGTGGAGCTTTAGGTGGTATGGTCCGACAGCTTTCAATCGACCAGTTTGAAAATGAAGGCAGACGGGTCAGCTACGGGACCCCAGAGAGTGCAACTGCGGCCCGTAAATTATTGGACCGGCAAATGTCTATTAATAGTGTTCCCAAGAAGGTATATATCCTACCTCATTTGATCTTTTATTACAAGGACAATTACTTTTGAAGACCGACTTTCTCCTTTGGTCCCTATTTGGCCCCTTATTTTGTGCAACGAAAAAATTACACCCCTTTGTTTTTTTTTTCTCCTATAGCTGTCGGCTTTTCTGTATTTTTGATTGGGTACCCAAATAGGGGTAAAAGTGAAATGACAAAAATTCCGGTGTATATAGTCATTTGGGAATATGAGAAGCCAAATAGGGACAAAAAGAACTAATTCGGGCAATTTGTAAGATTATCTTATTCAGGCAAGACTAAAATTTCCTATTTCTTATATCAGGTCATAGCACATTTGCTAAAGCCTCGTGGATGGAAACCTCCCGTTCGCCGGCAATTTTTCTTGGACTGCAATGAAATAGCCGATCTTTGTGACAGCGCTGAGAGAATATTTTCGAGCGAACCTAGTGTGTTACAGCTCAGAGCTCCGATTAAGATCTTCGGTGATTTGCACGGCCAATTTGGTGATCTGATGCGACTTTTTGATGAGTATGGCTCACCTTCCACTGCTGGGGACATTGCGTAAGTCTCTTGATTACCAAGCATTCTATGAATTCTCTATTTCCGGTCATAAACTTCCAATTGTTTTAGGGTTTTAATCCGGACTGTTTCGTTGTAGTGTTTGAATAATTTAAAGAGCTCTAAGCAAAGAAAAAGGGAAACCAAGTTTCTGTCTAGAGTTAAGGGTAGACACCACAGGTGCCGAGATCCTCGACTCGGGACCATAACAAATTCTTCTTCATTGTGAATGACTGTTTATGATTATGTCATAAACAATTATACTCCATGAAAACATTCATATTTTGGATACATTTTATAGAATGTCTTTGGATGACCCGGAAGCGAAAAAAATGCATCGCGATGCATCTGATGCTAAAAATCCAGTTGAAAGATGCTTGCAATGTGTATATTTTATAGAATGTCTTCGGTCTCTTACTTCCTTCAACGGCTTTATGTCGGTTGATATAATGCTTTGATTCAAAAATTACGAGTTTATATGGATACATTTCAGGTACATCGATTATCTGTTCTTGGGAGACTATGTTGACAGAGGGCAGCACAGCCTGGAAACAATCACACTTCTACTCGCTTTGAAGGTATTAACTCTCCTTTATTGTTCGGTACGGTTAACTTTGTTTAGTGTTTAATCTTTGGGATAATGCAGGTCGAGTATTCTCAAAACGTACATTTGATTCGTGGAAACCATGAAGCTGCAGACATCAATGCCCTTTTCGGTTTCAGAATCGAGTGCATAGAACGCATGGTATCATGTCACTTGTGCTTATCATTGACCTAATTTTATCAGAGCAACTGGTTTTTGCGTATGCTGACTTGGGCCTCATCATGTGTTGACAGGGCGAACGAGATGGAATATGGGCATGGCATCGGATAAACCGCTTGTTCAACTGGCTTCCTCTGGCAGCTCTAATTGAGAAGAAAATCATTTGTATGCACGGCGGTATCGGCCGATCAATCAATCATGTCGAACAGATTGAGAACCTTCAGCGTCCAATTACAATGGAAGCTGGCTCGATCGTACTTATGGATTTGCTGTGGTGAGTTCTTGTCGTGTTTCCTCGTTTTGGCTGCTTGTGAAATTTTAAAAGTTTGGTCGGTTGACATTTTAATATTGGTTTTCTTTAGGTCCGACCCCACGGAAAATGATAGTGTTGAAGGACTGAGACCGAATGCTAGGGGTCCTGGTTTGGTCACTTTTGGGGTAAGGTTTAGTTGGAAATCGGTCTCTGTCATTGCAATCCACTCGTCAATAGTGAAAATAACTTTCTTTTTATGAAATCTTAGAACAAAGTGGTTTTTTCAGCCCGATCGTGTCATGGAATTCTGCAACAACAACGATCTCCAGTTAATTGTCCGGGCACATGAATGTGTAATGGACGGCTTTGAACGTTTCGCCCAGGGACACCTGATTACACTTTTCTCTGCTACGAATTACTGCGGTAACTATTATAGATTCATATTTCTTGAGATAATTCATTTGGTAACTATTATAGATTCATATGCATAGTTTCATCTCGGTGCCCTTCGTTTGAAATAGGCACGGCAAACAACGCGGGGGCAATCTTGGTATTGGGTAGAGATCTCGTTGTTGTCCCAAAACTCATTCATCCGCTTCCACCCGCCATATCGTCACCAGAAGCATCTCCTGAACGCCACATCGAGGATACATGGATGCAGGTATTTTCATTTTAAAATACCATTTATGATTTTTCGTCTTTTTACCTATATTATCATTTATCTTGATTTTTCATCGAAATCTTTAAAATACAGGAGTTGAACGCTAATCGGCCTCCGACACCGACAAGAGGCCGTCCACAAGTGGCAAACGACCGAGGCTCCCTTGCTTGGATATAGTTTGGTCTTTTGAAATTAGGTTCATCAATTTATTCAGGAGAAGGAAAAAGAAGAGAAGCTCAAATACTCCCACCCGAGAATTATTCCCGTACACGAAAATTCCGGAATTGATCCCAGAAATGGGGTGAAAGGGTTTTGGAGTTTCCGGTTCCGGTCAT
This sequence comes from Parietaria judaica, assembly GCA_954871525.1. NCBI lineage: Eukaryota > Viridiplantae > Streptophyta > Magnoliopsida > Rosales > Urticaceae > Parietaria > Parietaria judaica. The sequence goes on along the minus strand of OX940860.1, from coordinate 24,777,502 downwards.
TTGCAAATGAGAAGATGGGGTTTCGTGAAAGCGGGTCAGAGGCGGCGAGTAGGTTTGACTTTTTTGTATTGACGTGCAATTGATTCACTCACCCATGTAAATTGAGTCGCAAGAAGCTAGAAATCGGAGTCTCCGAAGCTCGTCCTGGTAGTGCCGAGAGTTTTTCTCATTATTTTATATATTTTTTATTCCTCGTGTTAGGCTCTTTTTTTTTTGGTTTCTCTCTCCTTCGCTTGTCTGTGAGAGGACATACGATACTTGAGGTGAGGGTGAGATATATAAATGTTTGTGTATCATCTCTCTGGGTTTGTATAATGTATCATTTTGTGTGATAAGCAACTTTTTGTCCCAACCCAACTTTTGCTCTTTGCACATTCTAATTATTATTTTTTTCACACTTGGAAAATTTCCTTTGATTTTTAATTTATTGGGTATTGGTTCTTTGATAATTAGGCTTTTATTTATTTTTTAAGAAAGCCGAAGCAAGAGCTTAAGCCAATAAGGTGCCAACTCAATCGAAAACGTATTCTGTTAAAAATCCGGATCTAAAACCAATACACCAATACACGAAGGGAATATAATACAACAACGAACTCTGCGTTTTGGAACCAAGCCAATTTTGGAGCAGCTTTGTGATAATGAAACCGGTCAGTAAAAAAACTGACGCAGTAAATGCAGTAAAAATGTTGTAATTTACTAGTTACCCTAGGTGCTCGCTAAAGTTGAAAAAATCCCCGAAGTTATTTATATTCCCCGGAAACCTTCCTCTACATTATATACTTCTACCATTGGTTTTGGGTATCGAAATTGTGAGTGTAAGTTTTAGATTCAAGTGGTGGTAGCTGTTAATGCCTAAAAATCGATTAACTTGAATGCGGCCCAAGTCTTGATTTTGGGCCGGGCCCGATGTCCGCATGACGATCGAAACGGGCTTTGAAGCTGGATCCTCGGTCTTGATGGGCCGAAAATCTTCCCTGTAAAACTTGCCTCCGCTCCTGTAAAAAGAGTAGAAAAACGTGAACTCTGATGGGGAACAGGGGGGGGGGGGGGGGGGTCCTCTGTCGCTCGCTCCGACGCTCAACATTAGTCGAGTATTTGAGTCGGAAATTATGAATAAACGGGAAACAAAGGTTTTTTGGCTTCGGGAAAGCTTGCCGATTGTGGCGGGGGTGCCCTCGTATTTATAGAGTGCGAAATGTTCGATTTCATGCCTTCGGGGCGCGTTTTAGGCCGGGCCGAGTCGACATTTCCCGAGTGAGTTCGGGTTGACTTTTTGTTGACTTTTCGGTTGACCTTTAGGGTCGGGCCCGTTGACTTTTTGGTTGACCATTCGGGTCAGTCCATTGACTTTTTTGGTTGACTTTCCGGGTCGGGCCGTTGACTTTTTGGGTTGACCATTCGGGTCAGTCCCTTTGACTTTCTGGGTCGGCCCCGTTGAATTTTTGTTGACTTTTTCGGGCCAGGTCCTTTGACTTTTTGTTGACTTTTTCGGGCCGGTTTGGTTTTGACTTTTTCTGAGCGGGTCAAAGTCGATTTAGTGGGCCTAAATATGTCTTGGGCCTTAATTTTTCTAGGCTCCGGAAAATATGCATAACAGTGGCGGGGGTGCCCTCGTATTTATAGAGTGCGAAATGTTCGATTTCATGCCTTCGGGGCGCGTTTTAGGCCGGGCCGAGTCGACATTTCCCGAGTGAGTTCGGGTTGACTTTTTGTTGACTTTTCGGTTGACCTTTAGGGTCGGGCCCGTTGACTTTTTGGTTGACCATTCGGGTCAGTCCATTGACTTTTTTGGTTGACTTTCCGGGTCGGGCCGTTGACTTTTTGGGTTGACCATTCGGGTCAGTCCCTTTGACTTTCTGGGTCGGCCCCGTTGAATTTTTGTTGACTTTTTCGGGCCAGGTCCTTTGACTTTTTGTTGACTTTTTCGGGCCGGTTTGGTTTTGACTTTTTCTGAGCGGGTCAAAGTCGATTTAGTGGGCCTAAATATGTCTTGGGCCTTAATTTTTCTAGGCTCCGGAAAATATGCATAACAGTAGCTATTGTTCTTTTACCAAAATTTTAACGTTTGGCTCCGACAAACGAATTATCATTGAGTCCTCATCTTTCCGGACAGCACATATAAGGAGACCCGTCAATAGATGATCAACATAGCTTAATTCAGGTAATAATATGTAAGGAGGAAATTTGGATCTTAACGCCCAACACCATAGGTTTGAAGCCTATATGAGTCATGAGTATATATACTACGTGAAGAAACTCCGTATCTCGCCGTTGTGACTCTTCTTGATCTATTTCAAAAGATCAAGAACCTAATGACTCACTTTAAAAGATCAAAACGACTTGTTATTAAGGGAATTCCTTGTCGGCTCTCTGCAAAATACTCATGTGGACGGGGACTTCCAAATACATCGCTCAAGATCAGAGGAGAAATTGGCATACTTATCATCGCCTTACGACGTGCCGTTTAACACCGAATACTGACCGAGAGCACAATCATGGACTTCTCACCCGACACATTGAAGTAGAGGCACCAGAATTTGATACATCAAGCAATACTTTTTTTAATTCTTTTTTTAACATAAAATTGTTCCGATTTGCTCGTATTGAGGTCTTTTTCCCAACATGTCCCTATTTTCTTCTGTATTTATAAAGATTAATTACGTTAGAATGAAAAGTTACAAGAGAATGAAGAAACGTACAAGTATATAATTCTCTAATCAAGCTTATAATAAGTTTGTTTTGTTTAATCACTAGGCAGAGGTTACAATTATTTAAATATACATTTCATATATAAACAAACTTTAAGTAAATTGTATATATAGATTTCTGTAATCACTTGCAGTGATTCCTAATTCTTCTGAGGTTTTGGACCTGATTTCACCCTTGACGTTTTCACTTAGAACCGGAACGACAGCATGTATCCCGGAATTCATACAACTACGAAGACGAATTTATCGCGTGCTGATATAGATAATCATCTTGACTTAATAAATATCAAGAGTTGTTGACGAGAGTTCAGAGTTACAGACACCTTAAACGTGTCATACATCAGGTAACACACTGACTGATTTGAATGTGAATTTAACAAGAGCTTTCATGAGAGATCCCCATATAGCTTTGCATATAGTCAACAATGGCGCAATTACCCTTTCTTTACAGGTCTCTGAACGTACGATTTGTTCGGATCTTCCGTCTTGAGCTTCGGTGGTCGGAGTTCTCCCTTTTTGACCTGCAACGCCGCGAATTAGAAATCAAAACTATTTCAGGCAAAGTAATAGTTTACAAAAATACCTTCTTTCCCGCTTTCATGAAGTCTCTCCAGCTCGAAACCTGATGAAAAATGAAACCATAATTCATATATATTAAATATCAAGCACCCGCAAACCAGTAACGGGTAGATTATAAGGGAGATAAACAACGGGCTATTCGATGTAAAATGTTCACAAGCTCAGCTCAGAAAGTGAGACAGGTTTAGTGCATTTTTATACTTAGCCTACGATAACCGGATCTCATTAGGACTCATATAACCCAAAATATTCCTAATAACCAAAGACATAAATACAAAGTTTTATTTAATTATTACTTATTAAAGGTCTAACATCTACTCAAACATGACGGTTGAACATAGATTCGGCGCTTATATATAGGACTAGAAACCCAATCTCATATTTACAGTAAAATACCCCAATTGGCCCTGATAGCATAGGACAATAATGAAAATAAATAATTAAAACGATTTCCTATTACGAGATTAAAACGATTTCCTATTACGAGATTAGCAGGAAGAGCTCTGGCAAAAAAAAGAATTTGAAATTGCTTCTGATATTTTAATAGCAAAGATGTAGAAACAAACTCGTTTTTCTCGTGTTCCTTCCCATTGTTCCTCGTGCTCACGCTTTCTTTTCCACATCTCTTTGGTTTCTTCTTCGTCCTTTTTCAATCTGCCTTCCTCTTCTGATATCTACAAGCCCATGAGAGACACCATGAAAATAAAAAAAAGACATACATGCTCATGGAATGAACAAAGCACTCGAGTTTCGCTTACCCTCATTTGCATTTTTCGTCGCCTCCATTCTTGGTCCGTTAATAATTCTCTAACCTTTAACCTAACTTCTTGCTGGAACTCCTCTGAATTTTCAAATTGCTGATCATACTTGCCCTGCAGAATGTAAATAGGGAATAATTAATTAAGAGTGAAATCGATTATTTATTTTCAGGGTTTCCGGTATTTTCAATTTTGGTAACGGTAAAATAACGGTTTTACTAGTTAAAAAAATCAATATAATAAACTGGTTATTACAAAATTTATATTATAAAACCGGTATAACCGATTTCCAGTTTTTTTTTTAATATAAAAAATCTCAAAATACTGGTTTTATAACTGGTGACAGAAACTGAAACCGGGAAATGTTATTCAAACGAATACCGGGTAGAAAATTACGCCCCTAATTACTATATCCATAGGAGAGCAGACAATGATATAATTGACTGACTGATAAATGAAATGTGTAAATATAAAAATTAGAAAAGAATTGCAGATACCTCATCAACTAATGACTTTATTTTGGAAGCTGTGTCCTTCTTCAAGTGTTTCTTTCTCTTTGCTCTTAGTTCCTCTGAAATCCAAACAGAATATTATTTAGTTGCCTAATCTTGTTGATCACTTAAGGATTTACTAATATGCACTCATAATTTTAATGTGATCCGGGTACCATAACAAAACAAGCACAAATCATCCAACGGGAATTCACCAAGACATCCCCTAAAAAAACCATAAAAGCCTTGACGGCGACCCCTAGGTGCCTAATTTAGGGATAAGGAAACACTAACATCTAATTATTATAAATCACCCAAAATGCCCTTATTACCTTACAACATAAGTATATAAAATAATTTAAAAAAAAAACAAATAATATAAATTAGCAGATTACAAATTACAATTCTATCAAATATTTAAATGCAGATAACCACTGAAACTACTTATTGATTTCCATGAGAACTGTTGCAGTAAATTCTTTCAATAATATAGAAGAATAAACAAATAAAAATTTACAAGCTGATTGAGACTGACCTTTTGCTGCAGTCACCTGACAAAGAATATAATCTCTTTCTTGTCCATCAAGTAATAGTTGCTGAGCTTTCGACAGTGCTAAAAAAAAAATAGCCAAGCATTCAAAAATGAAGAAATAAAGAAAAGACGTCTTCACTATATCAAAAAAATAAATGCTTCATGGCCATGCAGTAGAAGCTTTGCCGAGTGCTGAGATTTTTACACTTGTGTTACATTACCTAACATTAAAAAATAATAAAGGTTTTTCACTTGTGCTATTTAGGCTGTTTAATTATGTCTTGGTAATTTATTAGGTCTGACCCTGTCCAGTAAGATTTAATTAGGTCTGACCTGGTCCGGTCAAGTGGTAATCCCTTGGTCTATTTAAGAGACCTTAAGCTTAAAGAGAAAGGTAGCCAAGTAATCATTCACATAAAACTTAATATCTCTCTAAAGAGGGGAGATTGGGTTTTGTGAAGATTGGTGAAGCTCCCATTTCGAGAACATCGATTATGGATCGTAATAACTTCTTACATTATTTGATTTACCCAGTAAGATTCGAAACTACAGTAATAAACAAGACAAAACATTCCCGTATGATAAAAATCCATTTATGCCTGTTCACATACCTCCGAATGCCTCCTTAGCCTGTGGATGCTTGCATTTGTCAGGATGAACGAGCAATGATAACTACAAGACACAATTTAGTTGTCAGAATTTAAATTAATTATAAAAAAAGAACTCACTAACAGCCTTTATAATTCCAATAATCCAAAGAAAATACCTTACGATACTGCCTCTTGATATCATCGAGAGTTGCATCAAATGATAGATTGAAATATTCATAAGGATTCAGTTTAAAGCACGAGAGGATCCTGCATTTATTTATCTTCAGATTATCAATAAAGGTAAATATACCATCACCAATGGTAATAGTTAATACCAAAAAAAAACATACAGCACGACGAGAAGAAAAATAGAGTTATGCCCACAAGGCCGAAAGACTGCGACTGTAATACTCACGGCTACCACATACAATGACGGAGAAATATGTCTAATATCTATGGTTAAGATTCAAAGAAATACGAATATGCCAATGAATTCACCTACCAAGCATTCTTGACATATAAACTGCATTAAATTTCTATAGTAACTAAGAATTGAATACAACTACGAGCCCATACTAGTTCTCTCGATATTACCCATCATGGACTATGTTCGCAAATGCAAAAACTCTTATGTTCTTATGGGCAAAACAGTAAGCTTTAGACCACAAATACATAATAAATAGCAAAAAAAAAAAAAAAACAGATGCGAATCGGAATTCATACGAGCAACAGAATTATCTGTTGAAAATATATTTGATAGACTCATATCCATACATGGTAAATATTTATAGCAGCTATGCCATTTCTATAGTTCGTCCAAATTGTTCCCAAATTCTTCATCTTATACCAATACGTTTATCACGAATCTCGCTACGAAACAATGTTTTAGGCAATTTGGCACACACTATTGAATTGCAGTATAACACTGAAGATCATGAATCAGTAGGAGCTTATGCTCAATCAATGAATTTAACGAGTCTACTAAGATTGAGATAATCCACCACAAAAACCCTAGTGATCGAACAAACAAGAGCAGAAACCAACCAGAATCTCAAAATTGAGCATGAAAACCATAGAATCATAACAATCTACAGATAGGTATGATTGAAGAGAAAAGTTGAGAGAGAGAACCTGAGGACTTCGTTGTCTCTCTCGACTTCACTGACTTCAGCGAAGAAGCCTTTGAGAAGCAAATCATCTTCCGTCGCTGACTCTGCCATGCTTCTCCGACGAGACTCCGGCGACCAATCCGGCAAGGCGAGGGTGAGAGCGAGGCGACTCGGGCGAGTTGTACGGTGGATGGCTCGGTTTCTCTCAGCTTCACCTTCTTCTTCGGCTTCGGCTTCTTCAGCTCCAAATGGGCTTACAGTGGATTGGGCTTTTTTTTATATGGGCCCATTCAAACAGCTCAGATTATACAATTATTTCACAAACTACTCTAAATTCTCAATCTATTTGCTTCAATCAACTATGTTTTATACAGATTTCGTATTATTTTATTTTAGTTATTTAATACAGTATTCCATCAAACTGGTTCGCACATTCCATTAATAGCAGCAAAGTATACGTTTTATCAAATATTTAAGTGAACGGAATTAGTACTCGGTTATTACTTAACCGGGTTAACAGGTTAGGTCCCGTTAATTTTATTAGTTTATTTAATTATCTTAAACTAGCTTAGCAAAAGGGCTTTATGTTGTAAGACTGGGTTTCGGCCCATACGAGCTCACAACAGTTAATATTGATAAATTAAGTCGTAACGGCCTTTAATTATTAAAGCCCAATTTAGTCAAATCTTAAGTTTATAACTATGAGGAGAGTACCTACCCTCCGGCTCTCGGTCTCTCTCCGGCGTTCGACTAGCATTGATCCGGCAATAATCCGGCCTCCGATGTAGTGACGATTGCAGGCATTCCGTTCGTGTGGTGGACACCGATAGTGACTTTAATCGGTGAAGAAATGCTAGTTGAATGGCAGAGAAAAGGTGGTGTCGAGTTGTTGATTGGCCTTTCTAGCTGTTTCATTCGTTGGGATCAGAGGGCAATGGGCAAACGAAGAACTGACAAGAATGGGAAGTAAAGAGGCCGGCCATGAAGCTTCATGTCCGAAGAGCGACAAAGAAGAACATCCATAAAATCATCAAGCATGCAACAAGAGGTACATTTATTTTGTGTTGCGTGATTCATCAGATTTAAAGATTACAATTTAACTAATATTTTCGCTATTAATGAGCCCATTAAAACCATGGCGAACTAGCCCAATGATCTTCTTCATTTATCAAAGCCCTTCTGATCCACAAAACTCCGAAGCCGAGCTGTTTGCCACCGCATCATTGCCAGCCAATAGGCACATACCATGACGACCTCGTCACCAGCCGCACACGCCTTTTGCGCTGCCTCCCTGCCTTGGGTACTAATTTCCGCTCAACTCAATTGAAAGTCGGGAAACAAAAAATGAAAGGACAAAAGACGTATGATTCCCCACCGATATCCACCATTCCTATCCAAAAATTGAAACCCTAAGTAGTATGATAAAGTGGGAGACAAATATGCATGGACTATGATACTGTGAAAGATTTTTCTTTTTTAAAAGTCGTAATTATCGATCACAGACTTTTTGTAAAGGGCGTTGAGGAAGAAAAGAGCACAATTTATGTGAACTTTTTGCATTATAATTTGAGAATATGACCAACAAAATTACTATACGATGGTTGCTTTGACCCTCCCAAGAGGGACACTAAATATCACCATCGGATTATAACATATCTTCATAAGTCATATTGATGGAACCTTATTGGAGTGTCACTATTATAAATGATAAATGTTATGGACTCCACTCAGTATTACTGCTCAGTTACTTTACATAAACACTAACATTTTCTAAATTATTACCTTATTTTATATGTGAAAGACAAGTATACAATATATAGATTAAATACGAATAAATAAATAAAAAATAAACGGCCAAATAAGAATATAGAGTAAAACTTTTACAGATTAATATTATAAAAATCAGAAAAATTTACTATATTATTGAGTAAAAATTTAGTCATATTAGCCTATTAAATAAAATCTCAAATGACTTATGCGAGATGACAACATGTTTAAAAATAAACACGAAAGTTAGACAAAGATAAATATATAGAATCGATATCAAATAAAAGTATTATTTTGTTGGAGTTATTAATTTTTCAAGTATTAATCTAGATTTTTTTTTTATTATCGACAATAATGTAAATGTATGTTTTGTTAATTTATTATGGTATGGATGATATTACAATAATATAACTGATTTCTCAAAAAGAAAAACTACAGTAAAAAAATAGTATTAATAAATTCAACACCTTATAAAAATATGATTTTAGAATGTTTACTGTTAATCAAATGTCCATGTTTGTTTGTTTAATCTTTGTATTTCTATCCATACGTAATTTTCAATTTTGTGTATATATTGGTAATTTTGTATAAATATTGGTCATTTATAGTTTTTTATTTGTATTTTTGTCTGACTGGTCTGGACTACATAAAAAAATCAGGAGCTAAATAAAAATAGAAAACAAAAATTGTGGTATAAATCTTACGAAATAATGGGTGTCGACCAATATTTGTTCAAGAATAAAACGCTATCCAAAGTTTTAAATAAAATAAAATAAAAAATAGCACATTGTGGCTCTGCGTAGACAGACAGACAGACAAGACAGTCCCACTTGGTCAATTTTGATAACTTCTCTGGCTCTGAATTGCACATCCCAAAAATGTTATTTATAATTTTTTTGTAATTAATTGATTAATTGATAAATCACAGAACAGAACTCTCTCTCCTTTTTCTCTCCACCTATTATTTCCCTCCTTTTATTTGACTTGCCAAACCCTAGAACAGAGGAAAATTCAAGGCTCCAAGATAACAAGAGACAATTAACAGAGCCCAAAATGATAAAATAAAACCATATCATAAGATAAATATGTTATATTTCACTTGAAATAGTAATAATAAATATTTTAATTTAATTTAGGAGGTTGCTATGCATTTGGGCTCCCAAGTGAGAGGCCTCCTCTGCTTTTCGTAGCAGCCCTTAAACGACGACACCAAGAAGCCGTCCACTCTGTGGCCCTCCAAAACGACACGCTGTCTCTTGTCGTTTTCCCCCGTTTTGCTGTCGTTGGAGACCTTGGTCCGCCAGAAGTACTCGTAGTGGTTCAGCCTCCCGCCCGGCCCCCGGGGCCTCGGGGGCAGCGAAGCCGCCATGAACCCCGACTTCTTTTCCGCCGCCTTGTCGGGATTGTTCCTCCTCTTGTCCGCCATTACCGCTAGCTTGTGGAAGCTTATCAACCTCGGCTCCGTCGCAAAATCGAGTTTCCTCCTCGTCATAGCCTCGTAAACGGCCTCTACTTCTTGGTCCTCCTCCTCCGCTTCCTCTTCTACTTCTTCCTCGTCTTCGGTTTTTCCCGAGAACATGAGAACGAGACGGCCGTCTTGGCGCTGAGCGGCGAAGTTCCGCTGCGAGGCCGGGACGGAGACGGCCTCGACGACCAGGCGACCGTTGACGCGGTGGCTGTGCATCCGGATCGTCGGCGATCCGTCTCCGCCGCAGCGGGACGACAGCGACGGGAGAGGCGGGGGGAAAGATTTTCTCGCCGGAGAAGGACTGGACTTCACCGGGGTGTGCTCCTCCTCCGAAGACTTCTCCCGGCAGGCGGGCTGGTCGGCTTCCTCCTTCTGTGAACACTCGGATTCAGAGTCACTGACGTTGGAAGAGGCCGAGAAGCCGTCGGAGCCGGTCTCGGACCCGAGGCTCTCCGTGCAGACCTGGAGGCTGTTCTCGCTGAGCGAGCTCTTCGCCCGCTTCACCAGCGGGTGGATGTACGGCGGCGGAAGCGACTTCGACGCTCCGGCGTCGCTCGACGCCTTCTGCGAGATTATCGAGCTCCATATGTCGAACTCCTTCTTGATCTCGACCCGCTCCTCCTCCTCTTCGTCCTCGCCGGAACTGGACGACGCGGGAACCGGGCAATTCAGCGAGAAGTCCTTCGACGAGGCGACCCTCTTCATCGGAGGAGGAGGAGAGGCGTCGCCGAGGCCGCTCTGCTCCTTCCATTTCTTCGACGACATGTCGGCGGAGAGCGTGCGCCGCAGCGAGGCGCCCCGTCTCCCGCCTCCGGAGTCGGAGGCGAGAATGGCGACGGCTATGCCCTGCTTGGTGGTTCCCCCGATCGCCATGGTTTCCGATCAGGAGGGGAGGTCGATGTGATGTGATGTGATGTGAATGAAGGATTGATGGATGGATGGCAGAAACTGGGAGAAGGGAATGAGGTATTTGTAGGAAGGAAGGCAAAAGGCTAAGCTAATGGAATGGAAGGAACCTTGTCCAGTGGGGCCCACGAGAGACGCCACCATGAAAACGACCTTCCTTTTTTTGTTCATGCATTCTTTATTGTTCTATTGTTACCAAAAAAGCACCGTTCTTCTTCATAATACTCTCGAGTTTCTAGACAGAGAGAAAGAAGAGAGATAGAGAGAGAAAGTATTTGCTCTGTTTTCTTGGAGAATCAAAATCAAACTTTGCTTGTTCATCGCATTGTATTTATACATTTGTGTGTAATTGAAATACTGCAATTCTGTTACGATGATGTGGGAATGACAGGCTGTGCATCTGGAATTGCTGACGTGTCCTGCTCCTCAACACCCCCCCGCAAGCGGAACGGCGAGTCAACGACTTTCAGCTTGTTTCTCATCATGTTGAAGCGAAGAACAGAGAGTCCTTTTGTAAAAAGGTCAGCGACTTGATCAAATGTGGGTATATAGCGTATTTCGAGCTCATTTTGAAGCACTTTGTCACGCACGAAGTGCATGTCAATTTCGATATGCTTCGTTCGTTGATGGCTTACGGGATTGGCGGCCAGCGCAGCGGCGCCAATATTGTCACACCAAATCACTGGGCGACCTTGGAGGGTCAGCTTGAGTTCGGACAGAAGAGAAGTGATCCATGAAAGTTCAGCAGAAGCATGAGCGAGGGCACGGTACTCAGCCTCGGTGCTTGACCGAGCAATCACGTGTTGCTTTTTGGAGCTCCAAGAAACGAGATTTCCACCGAGGTAGATGCAATAGGCACTGGTGGAGCGTCGATCGTCGGGGCAGCTTGCCCAGTCAGCATCCGCAAAGGCTGTGAGCGTTAACGCTTTGCCAGGAGTGAAGTGAATTCCTTTGCATAAAGTGCCTTTGAGATAACGTAATACACGTTTGCATAGCTGCCAGTGCGACGTGGTTGGGCTAGTGAGGAACTGGCTAAGCTTCCCAACAATGAAAGAGATATCGGGACGTGTAAGCGTAAGGTATTGTAGTGCACCAATGGTGCTCCGGTAGAGAGCTGCATTTTCCATTGGTTCTCCGTCAGCTTTAGAAACGGTGAGGCCCGGCGCGACGGGCGTGGACCAAGGCTTGGCATTTTCCATATTGGTGCGTACAAGAAGATCCAAAATGTATTTGGATTGAGAAAGATAGAGCCCGGAGCTGTTTCGGTAGGCCTCAATGCCGAGAAAATAGTGCAGCGATCCAAGATCTTTTAGAGTAAAGACTGCATTGAGCTCGCTCGTGAATCTGTGAAGAAGAGCGGAGGAATTGCCTGTAATGACAATATCATCAACGTACACCAGTAGCAAAATCGTGCAACCATTGCGATTGTAGACGAAAAGCGAGATGTCAGACTGAATATTGGTGAAGCCCCATTCTTGAAGAGCTTCTTTGAGGCGAGCAAACCAAGCACGCGGGGCTTGTTTCAGCCCATACAATGCACGGTTGAGACGACATACATGATCAGGGCGTGCTGGATCTTCGAATCCCCGAGGTTGCTTCATGAAGACAGTTTCGGTGAGCCGACCATTCAAAAAGGCATTATTAACGTCCATTTGACGAATGTCCCAGCCATTTGTAATGGCGAGGGAAAGAACGATGCGGACAGTTGTGCTCTTGACCACCGGACTGAACGTTTCGGAAAAGTCAATCCCCGGTGCCTGTGAGAAACCTTGTGCCACAAGTCTCGCCTTGAAGCGTTGGATAGATCCATTGGAGTTGTATTTGACTTTATAAACCCATTTGTTTCCAACTAGATTATGTCCTGGAGGTAAGGGAACCAAATCCCAAGTTTCATTTTTGTGTAGAGCACCAAGTTCTTCAAGCATGGCCATCTTCCACTTAGGATCAGCTAGAGCTTGAGTAACATTGCTTGGCTCAGTGGGGCCGATCGAGATAGCCGGTGGATATTTGGTCACGTTGAGAAGCTTTGGTTTAAAAACTCCATTTTTGGCACGAGTGATCATCGAATGACAATTTGAAGAATTTGGGTGAGAAGAAGGCTGCTCAGAGACACCTTCCACAGAGGGGAGATCTATTGAATTGGAAGAAATAGGAAGTGAAAGGGGTTGGACTATGGGAGGAACAGGGGCTGCAACTAATTGTTGGTCAAGAACTGGGAAAATTTGTGCAGAAATTGGAGGGGAGCAATTTAGATCATGGGCTGGATTTTGGGAATGGGAATATGGTAAATTTGTGGTATAAGATGAATGTAGTTGTGAGGAAGGAACTGCGAGTGGCGGTGGTGAAGCGGAATTATGAATAGTATGAGAGGAAGATGGATTTGAAGGGCAAGGGTAAAATGGGAAATGTGGAATTTGAGCAGAACTTAGTGAATTTGGAGAAATGGGATGATTTTGTGGCAGAGTTGGAAAAATCTGGTCTAATTCTGGATTAGCTGGAGATATAATGGGTGATATGGTGGAGAGAGTGGTGGGATAGAGAGATGGACTAGAAGAGAGTTCACTCTGTGAGTTAATAGTATGTGATTTTTGGGAAAAGAGAGATTGATATGGAAATTCCAGCTCGTTAAACACGGCATGTCGAGTAATATACACTCGTCCTGAAGGGTGAAGACACAAATATCCTTTGTGCTTGAGGCTATAGCCGAGGAATAAGCACTTTGTGGAGCGGAATTCTAGCTTGTGTTTGTTATACGGCCTCAAATGGGGGAACACGGCACAGCCGAAAACTCTTAGAAGAGTGTAATCTGGCTGTTTTTGGAATAATATGTGGAATGGATTGTCATGGTGAAGCACAGGAGTAGGTAATCTATTAATCAAGAAAACAGCAGTAGAGAAAGCCTCCCACCAAAACTTAAGAGGCATGTTTGCTTGAGAGAGAAGAGTGAGACCGAGTTCGACAATATGGCGGTGTTTCCTTTCAGCTTTACCATTTTGTTGGTGTACATGAGGGCATGGGTGCCTCATAAGGATGCCAGATTCATTTAAAAATGGAACAAAGCTACGAAATTCTCCTCCCCAATCCGTTTGAAGGATCTTGATAGATGTGGAAAAATAATTTTCTGAAATCTGTTTAAAGATTTTAAAGGCTGGAAGTGCTTCAGATTTGAACTTTAGAGGATAAATCCAAGTGTATCTTGTAAAGTCATCAAGAAAATGGATGTAGTACTTAAATCCTTGTGAGCCACTTATCGGCGCAGGGCCCCAAAGGTCAGTATGAATCAGTTGAAGAGGGTGCTCACTCTTGGATTCAGACAATTTAAAAGGAAGAGCGTGGCTTTTACCAATTTTGCAGGCCGAACAAAATGTGGTCTTTTTATTGACTAAAACTGGAAAATTACAGACATTTAATACATGTGAGAATACATTTGGCGAGGGATGACCAAGCCGTTGATGTAATACATCGGCACTAGGACAACATGAAGTAAGAAAGGAAAAATGTCTGCATTTGTTAAGGGAATTGAAAGCTGGTCTATTCTTAAGGGCAAAACAGGAAATTGGCTTGTGAAGAGAGCTTCGTGGGAGAAAAGGCACTTTGTGTAGCTGATAGAGACCACGCTTAACTTTCCCCTTTTGGAGTAGTTTGCCGGTTCCCGGATCCTTGATAGCACAAAAATCAGGGTGAAACTCCATAAAGACACCATTATCACGGGTAAGTTTGGCAACACTGACTAAGTTTTTCTTAATGCCAGGAACTACTAAGATATTGGACAGCTTTAGAGGTTTTTGAGCAATGTGGTGAGAAAATAAACTTGTGGAACCAATGTGAGTAATAGGAAGAGAATTACCATTTCCCACCATGAGTTTGTCATTGCCTTCATACTGCCTTGTCATTGTCAGGTTGTCGAGTTGCGATGTCACATGGTCAGTAGCGCCAGAATCGGCGTACCAAGCTGGATCGAACACAGCTTCTGGTCCGGCAAAGAGAGCTGATGGCGAAGCTGAATGCATTGGACGAGGCTGGTTTGTCCGAGGCGTTGGTGAGAATTCTTCATTACGGTACCAACAGACACGCGCGGTGTGTCCCTGTTTGGCACAAATTTGACAGATTGGCTTGGCTCCACGGCCAAAGTATCCGCTCCTGCCTCGTCCTCGTCCTCTAGGAGACTGAGCTGAGGGGGCGTTAGTGATGGTGTTTGATCGGTGGTGAGGACCATAGTCACGGCCGCGAGCACCCCGAGCTTGATTTTCGACGAAATGAGCACTAGCATTCCCGATTTCTGAAGAATAGGAGCTGTGCAAGGTCTCCAGTCGACTTTCACGGTTGAGTAGCATTGCTTCAACCTCGTTAACTGTCATTCTCGAATCATTTGATCTATCGCTTATCAACGTGATCATAACATCGTATTCGTCAGGCAATCCGGCCACGATGCACGTGATGAGATCATCGGTGGACGTTGGCTGTCCGGCAAGCGAAAGAGCATCCGCTAGGGCTTTGATTTTTGCTATGTATTCAGAGATAGTTGACGAACCTTTCTTCATCGTTTGGAGCTGCACCTTTAGATTATGAGCCCGACCTCGTGTGCGAATGGCGAATAGATCTTCAAGAGCATTCCAGATATCAAATGTGTGGTGGAACTGAGTCATGCCGTGAAGAATCGGACTGGATAGAGTCGACAGAATCCAACTCAGCAATCGTTGATCCTCTCTGTTCCACTGAGTATACTCCGGATTGAGCCGCTTCATTGTGATACCTTCTTCGACAGAGTCAATGAACTTCGGTGGACACGAGTTCTCTCCGGTGATGAAGCCTTCGAGATCGTGACCACGAAGCGCAGGCAAGATCTGAGATCTCCAGACTATGTAATTAGAACTGTCGAGCTTGATGGTGATGGCGTTGCTCAGAGAAGCACCGAACGGTGAAGCAGAGCTTGAATTGGCAGCCATGGATGAAGAAAGGGAGAAAAAAAAAATCGTGCTCTGATACCAAGAAAGAAGAGAGATAGAGAGAGAAAGTATTTGCTCTGTTTTCTTGGAGAATCAAAATCAAACTTTGCTTGTTCATCGCATTGTATTTATACATTTGTGTGTAATTGAAATACTGCAATTCTGTTACGATGATGTGGGAATGACAGGCTGTGCATCTGGAATTGCTGACGTGTCCTGCTCCTCAACACAGAGGCATACACGACAAACGATTATACGTATTATTATTATTAATTAAGAAGTAATTAATCCGTTAGTTTACCGTTAATGAACATTTGTTCATGTGTTAATTTTACAAAAAGTCGACTTTTATTTTATTTTATTTTATTTTATTAGACGTGTGGTGCTACCGTGCTCTATTTGAAGCTTTGGTATTTTTTTTTTCTTGTGTTCAAATTATACTGTTAAATCTCGTCTAAAATTAAGGGAAGAATCTATAATTTCGTAATTTTCTGTTTCAATGAAAAGAAATATTTTAAAAGAGAGTCGAAATAATAAAAAAGTTCTATTATAAAAGTTTTCATTTGTGACGGTGTTCAAGTTTTTGGAAATTATCAGCGAGTACGAGGCGATTAATTGCGCGATATCGTTTTATGTCCTGTATTCTCCATCAAAAAGTTGGAACTTACGAAAAATGCAGCGCAAAATTATGGGATTCAGATGAATAATTATAGACAAGAAAGTTATATGAAAATAAAAATAAATATGAAACAATCATTTCATCGAAACAAGGCCATGACAAAAATACTAGTAATTTTGGTTTGCTAAATTTGCATTGGTAACTTTATTTACATATTTAGGAATAAATTTTTAAAGATTTGTACTGTAGTAGTAAAAACTAAAAGCACTGTACTGTGTGTTTAATAAGTTATTCTGTCTTTCTTTACCCCTAAAAATATATTCTTTCTTTTTGCTATTTTAAATATATTTCTTTTGCCGACCACAGCATTATTGATAGTAATAGTTCTGTGCTCCTTCTTACTACTTAGTAAGTTGAAATGCAAGTGGAACAGTAAGCAAATTTCAGCACTAAATTTATACTAATCACGTGTAACTTATTAGTTTTATGATTAAAATAATATCAAAACATTATTATATAGTTTAGAATTTATGATGAAAACTAATTTGAGAGTTATTTTTCAGAATTTATACTAGACTAGTGGCCATTAACTTATTATTATATTATAAATTGTGATGATTTGGCTTTAAATAAGTGGGTCTCATTTGTGGGTGCTTATAAAGTCTAGCATTTTAGTTTTATGAAGAGCGAGAGAGAGAATAGTGGGTGAGAACTTCTTGAGAGAAAATCATAGAGAGAAAAGAGAAAGTCTTAAGTGCTTGTAATCTTTGTAATCTCGGATTGATTTGATTAGTGAAACCGTTCTCCATGCAGGAAGTAGGACATTTGATTTGGTCCGAACCTGGGTAAATTCTCTTGTCTCCATCTTTTATATTTACGTCGATTGATTGTCTGGGATTTGAGCCACGGATGCTATATATACATATATGCTAGTATACTATCCGTAATCCGCAGGTATCTGACCCCGAAACATCACAACATAAATAATATTGAAAAAATAAATATAAGAATTTGATTTTTGCTCTACTAAGTACTTATGATGCTAATTGATCGACCTCTTTTAATATAAGTATATCACCCATAAAATAGTATCATGAGGAAATTATATTTAATTACGTTATAATTTGAAAATATTAACTTTAGTGATGGTAAATTAATAAAAAAATTAAGCGGTTCAACGTTGAAATGTATATAGATCACAATATTTATAGCAGGGTTTGTGTATTAGTTTTAAGCATCAACTTTAAATACCACTTCATGATGTTTGAAATTTTGATAGGTTAAAAGGAAAAGGAAACAAATATAATTATACATTTGAAGAATAAAAAACTGTCATTTGAAGAGGAATAGGTTCAAGAGACAGTGTTTTATTTTTCGGCTAATCAGTGGTTCTCAAAATGGTATCTGTTATTATATATTTATGCAAATATAGGAATGTAATTGAATAATATTGTAATTTATTTCACAGATATTGATATTTAATAGAATAATTGTTGGTAATTGGTGTAACAGTAAAGTTTGATCGTTCTAAATGACTATCGGTATAGCTGTAAAATCGATAGCAGTATCGATATTTTTTATCTATAAAATATCAATAATTTGCGTAAACCGCGGCGCCAGCGCCTTATCAATATCGGTATAATGCGTTGGCGCCGCGGTCTACTCAAGTTCTATTTATGGAAAGAAAAATATTTAAGTTTAGCAAAACATACTTTAATAATAAAAATTAGGGAGTTTAAGCTAACTAGCCTTCTTAATGGTTAAAAATTATCAAAATAGTCATTGTTTGGTAAATTTTGTGCCATAGCCAATAAACCACATTAACTGATATAAAATGACTTATCTACTCTTATTATTAATAATAATTAATATTAAAATTCAGATTTATATATCCATTATTTATATTTAAATGCTCCTAATTATATGGTACGAATTTATTTTAAAATTTTAAAAAAATTAATAAAATAATAAATTAGGAAACATATATTTGAAATCCAAAAATAAAAATAAAATTTAAATTTAAAAATAAAAAATGTTTTTCAATTTTTGAAATAGAAATTCAAAATTCTTAACAAACAATAATAATTATTAACCATATTAATAATTTAAAACATTTTGAATTTAAAAAATTAACCAAATTAACAATTCGAATTAACATACATTTACACGAATAAATACGAATAAACCAATTAACATACATTTACAATTTGAATTAACATACATTTATACGAATAAACCAATAAACTTACACTTGCAATTCGAATTAACATACGTTTACAATTCGAATAAACACGAATAAACAGAAATTACACGACAAAATCAGAGAAAAAAATCGCCATCGAGCTAATGCTGCCGCCCACGCCTTCCGACCCATCGATGCCGCGCTCCGACCCAATTCCCCGTTCAGAGACTCCGATCTCCGGCGACTCTCAGCTAATCTCCGAATTTCCTTCGCCTGGAAAATCGAATCCGAAAAACGCAAAATCAGCGAAATTGAAAGATCATAGATCATCGAAAACCAAAGCTGCTTCGATATGCCGCTCGATCATAACTCTACTCTTTCGACGAATCGCGCCATGTCGCATATCCTGTGACGACCTCGAAATGATAAGCAAAAATGGAGGATGAGGAATCGCGAACCTCGCAGAATCTGGGGAATCGCGGCCGAGCTAGTCCTATTCCTTCCGATAATGGCGTCAAGTTCCCTGTCCCGTTCTCAGCGAAGATCTCCGATTCCATCATCCTCATCGTCTGAATCGTCTTCATCCGCGTGTCTGAATCGTCTTCGGCGATGGCAGAACCGCCAACATCTCGAGCACGGCAACGCTGCCCTCCTCGTCCTGCAAACCCCGCAGACTGAACAAGAGCCGATCGACGGCATCCGGCTGCTTCCCCGGAGCGTGGGCGCCAACAGCGCGAGGCAGATTTGCGTGAGAAGCTGCAAAAAAATCCCCAGGGTTCAGCAACCAATCCGAATCGAAACACGATTGCTCGCACTCGCGGTTCTGGTATTACCTGCGGAATCGTCGGAAGTGAAGGTCTTGGCCGCCAGGAGGAGCGTCGAGCAGAGCGTCCCTCGCTTCCGATTGCAACGAAGACGCCTCGCTCTGGATCAGAAGGGGAGAGAGAGAGAGAGAGAGAGAGAGAGAGAGAGAGATGAATCGTCGGGTTTAGAGGAAGAAAGCGAACCAGATAGGAGGAGAGAAAGAGAGAACGATATATGAGCATTGAAGTATTCAAATTGTCAAAATAATAGTTAAAATCATGGAACTTACCAACAATAAACCACATTCATACGTGGAGATATTATAGGAGATGCAAAATTAATTAATATTTAAAATATTAATTGGTATTTAACGCCAATAATCAGTAAATAATAAGGTGAGGGGCAATATGGGTATAGAGAAATTGGTATTTAACGCCGCATCATCTAAATTGTCTATTTTTGAAATTAGAATCATACGTTTGTTAAAATGCAATCTAAACGTAGTAATGTGGCTATTAGCTATAATTTCTCTAAAAATTAATAGTCAGGTAAAATTATGTGGAAGTGACACATGTCTCTATCAGTTATTTTTAACCAAAATTTAGTACATTAATTTTCAACAAAAAAATTACACAGAACTACTGTCAATTTAGGTATTTTTTTCATGATAAAAGAACTTGAATATCCATCCACAAAAAAAAACTTAAATACACAATAATAAGGTCAAGTACATATCAAAGAAGGAGACCCTTGAGGCTTCAGATAAACACCATTCAATAATGGTACAGACATGAAAATGTGTAGATTATGTTGTGAGTGTAATAATACACACACATATATATATATATATTCTTATATTTTTAGTGGACATAATAAAATTAATAGAATTAAAAAAATTAAATAAAAAAAAGTGTCAATCATGAGCCTGAAATTGGTCCCAGAAATGAAATGGAGTTTCTTTAATTCTTTAGGAACATGGACAAGTGGTGCTAACCTTCTTTTCATTTAAACGCACATAAATAAAAAAGAACAGATTCTCATCGCTCCTTGTTCTCTTCTTCATCGCATCAATATGCACTACTAAAAGCTCTCTGTTATTTCATTATTTTACTCAAATATATAAAAAAATAACAGCCGCAAAAACACCTAAGTTATAATTAACTGGTGAGGTAGTACGTATCGGGTTTTTTTTTTCTTCTTCTTCAGTATCAATGAAAACAGTAGATTTATTTAATTTTTGTTAAAAGAATTAATTAAACAATCAAGTTTTTATATAAAAAATGTTAATAGAAATACATGTATCACTTCCACAAGATTTTACTTTATTTTTTTTAAGATAAATCAGGTCCTTCTCTATTATCGTTTTTAAACAAGTTAAAAGGAGTTATTGCTTTACTGAATTTAATATTTTTTCATTATACAAGATTAAAATATCTACCAACACAACTGATTTTAATTTTGATACTTTTATGCTATTATCCTAAATATGAACTAAACTACCGAAAGCTCATTATTAGTTGCTAGTCTTAGATACTAATTAATCTTCTGTTGTTGAAACAAATATTTTCTTAGCAAACGAAAAATACATAATTAGACAGGTTTTTACAAATTAATAATTTAAAACGTCAATAGACAAATTTAAAATATTATTTGAAATAAAACTTTTTCTAAAATGAAAAATAAAATAAACACCTTTAATTAAAAAAAAAATTATAAAGATAATTAGCAAATATATTCAGCAAAACTATATTCCGACCATATGAGATGAGAGTATAAAATAATTTGACATACTAAAATATCAAATAATTACGAGACATGCAAGAAGAGGCATTTTTGTTTTCAAAAGTAATTTTGGAAACCTGTATCAGATAATTTGTAACACATGCTATAAATCTAATAATAATAATATTAGTTTTGTGATTATAATGGTCATGAGTAATATGAATCACAATCATCATTATCTATTAACTATACTAATCTATAGGCCAAAATAACAAAACATATATAAAGCACCTATCTATGCCTTTAAACCCGTCCATGCAAACCATATTATAATCGTTAATCGTTAATCGTTAATCGTTCATATTTACAAATTAAGACCTTACCATATACTGATATTATTATATAGGCAATGAAGTATACGTAGAACGGCCACCACGAAGAAGGCATAATATAATAGAGATATTTACGATATTATAAGTATGTAATCGTATACCATTACCATGTATGCTCGGCATATTCTCCATTTTTTTTCTAGTGGTAATCATACTTGAAATTATAAGACGTTGTCGACATTCAATTGCGTTCATATCTCGTGAAGGTCATACGAAGCATGCTGACACATTTACAATTAAGCTATGAAAGTATTTATTATTCTAACACTTTTTATTAAAGTTGAGACGTATGCGCGTCACTAGCTTTATAAACATTATTCTACATGGGTGAAATTAGACATCGATCAATACTCTTTCGTAGCCTTTTGATGTTATTGTCATTTTTTTTAAAGAATAAACAAACACATGACTTGATACAAGATTGGTACTTACTTACACCATCATAGAATCCCTATTATATATTGTAAAATATAGGTGGTAATAGCGGTAATTGGACTCAAGTTTAGGCATTTTTCCGTCATGTACTCAAGTTTTATTTATAAAGGCTTAAGTACTCGAGTCTTTATCTAAGGTGTGTTTTTTTTTGTCTCGATTATGCCACTCTCGTTAGTTTATAATGATGTGTCATTGTATTTCATTCATCACGTATCTTCATATATAATAAAAGGCAAGAAATAAACGAGAATCCGATGACATTATAAACTAACAAAAAAAAATATAATGAAGACGAAAAATACAAGTCTTATATAACAGCTTTTATTTTATGTGATTCAGAAATTAACTTTTATAAATAAAATTTGAGAGTATGACCATTAATTTTACTTTAATTCGTGGATACTTCTTTGCTATTATTGCAAAATAATATAATATATAGCTATAAGTGTGTGAGTGTGAGTGTGATTATCAATTAGGTAAGGCAAAAAGCGAAAGTGATTTGGATGATGAAAATGGCTTAAGAAGGAAGCAAAGGAATTTCTTTGAGATAAGCCAATATGATTGGGCGGCCACAAACTCATGACATCACACTAAAAGCCACGAGAATCTTCTAATTTTTTATTCACATTGAATGATTTCTATACACACTAAAAATGACCAAACACACACACACTAATTCCCTTGCTAGCCCTAAAGAATAAACATCATATATGTATGTGTACGTGGAACAAATCCTCGCCGTCACATCTTGATCTTGCCCTAATAAATCTGTGTGTCTATCTATATATACGATCCAAAACATTGAAAACTCTAGTACTAGTGGTGTATATATACGCTCTCACCTCACCAAACGAAACGAGTAATGAAAAGGTAGTGACGTTGATATATATACACACATAATACATTATAAATTTCTTCAAGGTTAAAACAAACAACGAGGAAAGCGTAAAGGAACAATACTGCTGTGCTGTGCTGTGATTTTTATGATTATTTGTTTTAAGTAACGGTCATCAATACATTTCTTTGAAAATATCGCTGAGAACAATACTCGTATCTTTCCGGTATGGGCCGGGACTTTTTCGGACACTCACATTGCTCCGCTCGCACTTGTTTGTCTTATAAGTGAAAGTGGGAAAAGAAAAAGTTGCATGAGATGCACCTTGTCTGGCTATAAAGCAAAACCACTGAATAATAGCCCACAGAGGCAATCTATCTATTTGCACATCTTATTTATATGGCTTTCTTCTCTCCTTTGTTGTCTTCAATTGGTTCACTCAATTTCTTCCAACCAGCTGGGATACCATGTGTATATATATATTATAATTTTGAAAGGTGTAGATGTATATATATATACAAGATCGCGCATATATGCAAATATATGTGGCCAAATTCTATACACCAAAACTTATGATGGATAGTTGTGAGTTGTGATGTTCAAGGCTCTACTTCTATGCATGTTGAAAGATATTATTCAATGGCATGCATTGAAATTAATTCCATATATGTGTATCTGTAGTTACATTGCTTATTATTATCAAGGGCGCAGCCAAGGGGAGCGGACTGGGGACGGCCGCCCCACTTGGCCCGAGCTCGTTATTTTTTATTTTAATGTATTCATTTTATTAAATAAGTTTATATATAAATAATAAACATATCATTTATATACTAAATGTTACTCTAGTATAGTAGTGGAATCTTGTTGCTCCTCCAAGTTATAGCATTGGGTTCAATTCTCAATCTCTACATATTTTTAATTTTTTTTAGCAACAGTTTTTATGATTATAATTTTTAAAAAAATAATAGTAGTTTCAATGTCTCGTTTTAGTTTGAAATTTATGAGAATTCTAATCATATAGAGATCCTAATGAATTATTTCATAAATCAAAGTTCATAAAAAATAGTTGAAATGCAATGTATAATAGTAGTTTCAATGTCTTGTTTTTATTTTAAAATTTATGGTCTATTAATTTTCGCCCCCTCTTAGTTAAAGTTCTCGCTCTGCCCCTGATTATTATCACATATATTTATGTAATTTATATATATATATATATATATTTCGTTTTAATTGGCTAGCTGCTATTTCTTTTGCTAGTACTTAGGAATATCTTTATGTGCCTTTTAAGCTTTAATTCTTTATGAGTATTTTTATGAATATTTTATTATTGAATCAGAAATTTGTGGAAAATAGCGTGTCATAATTTGTGAGCGTACGTAAACTTATTCCTAAAGTCTCTTAGTAACTTCTTCTCCTTTCCTCCGATAGAAAACACGTACAACGAGTGATGGAAAGAAAAATAAAGTCTTAAAATTCTCAGGATTAGCCAGTTGCTGAGAGTAGAGTGACAATACGGGGCTAAACACGAAATATAACAAGGTTACGACACAATGTAAATTAGTTTGGGTTTATTATAAATGGTTTTGGGTCTAACCGTGTCGAACACTACTAATCCGATTAAATGACGGGTGAACAAGGCACGAACACGATAATACAATAAGACCCAATTAGACACGATATAAGGAACAAAAATATAAATTACGTTTTTTATTGATGAATATAGAAAATTATTAATTAATTATAAAATTTCAACTAATATAATTAAATAAATTGAATTAAATGATTTTAATGTGAATTAATTTATCATCTAAAATATTTGAATCTGTTAAAAGGGTCGACACAATAAACGCAGTATGTAAATGGAGTAGATTTAGATTTCATCTTCTAACACGATTAGCAAATGAAGTGGGTCCCAAACTACTTAAAATAAGTTTAAAAAAAAAAAAACAGCTGAAACACCACATGAAACACAAATTGCAACTCTTTTAAGCCCAGATATCCTTAAGCCATGTTCTCATACCAGCCGACACCTTATAGCATGATTAATTTGCATTTTGATTGGCTATACAGCACTTGCTATAATGTTTTTATGATTGTTTAAATGCATTCTTTAGGCTCGGTCTTCACGAGTGTTTTATGCATATTGTACTATACAATTATGACGCGATATTATCTAAAACATCAAAATCAATCATTATAATATTATATATGTGTATATATATAGGGAAACTTCCGTTTGTATGTCCCAAAACACAAGTTTGAACGAAATTGTTCTTGATTTTAATAAATTTTAAAATTATGCTCCAACAACACTTTTAGTCTTTAAGTCAAACACTTTTGCTCTTCAAGTTAGACAGTTTTCGATTTTAAACACTTTTAGTCTTTAATTTAAACACTTTGTTCTTACGGTTAGACAGTTTTAATTTAGAAAATTATACAGAAAAAACTGTCTACATTTTTTTGAACACTTTTGGGGCATAAGTTTGAAATTTATTAAAATCGGAAATAATTTCGTTCAAACATACCTATTAGGGCATACAAATTGAAGTTTCCATAATATATATATATATATATATATATATATATTTATATATATATTTAGATTTCGTTTCAACATGAATAGTCAATAACTCTATATAGGCTAGCTAGGATTCAAATTGATACATTTGACCTACAGTAGAACCTCTATAAATTAATACTCGATAAATTAATAGTCGCGATTAAATAATATTTTTGGCCGGTCCCGACTCGGGCCTAACTAGCTAAATTAATAATTCGCTAAATTTATAAGATAATAATTTTTTTAGAAAGTATATAGGTCCCAAGTGATATATAAATTAATAATTCAATATAAAAAAAATTACATAAATAATTGTAAAATCACTATAAAAAAAATATAACATAAATAACTATGAAATCACGTTGAGTAAAAAGATAGCATTACATCACTAATCATGTAGTCATCTTAAAATATGTTTCTTTAGTAATTTGTTTCTTCTTGAAATTAATGTCCTCTTGAACTTCATCTCTACGCTTCCGAAGAGCATCAAAGGTCGGCTATCATATTCTCATATTGGGCTCTTTAATATTTCAGACATTGGTATTCTAATAAAATCTTTTTAAATCATATTAATCTCTCTTGATATTCTTAATATTGATACTTTAATATTCTCGATATAATAAATTGAAATAATTTTTTGTTAGTAAAGATGTTTATATAATTATAGCTGATTAATAAATTTTTTCTTCACTTAATGTATAAATTAATAAATTATTAAGTTATATGTTAATTAATAATCCGATAAGATAATATTTTTTACCGGTCCCAACAGTATTAATTTATAGAGGTTCCATTGTATTAGGCAAATTAATATTGAGAGAGAAGCTAATAATAATATCTAAATATAAGAATGGATGACAAAATAAACAAAAAGTGAAAAAGAAAATACAAAAATATATTAGTTTTCGTTTCAACATGAATAATCAATAACTCTATAGGTTAGCTTTCAAAAAAAAAAAAAAAATAACTCTATAGGTTAGCTAGGAATAACTCTATAGGTGAGCTAGGAATCGAATTGATACATTTGACCTAATAGGAAAATTAATATTGTGAGAGAGAGACCTAGTAATAATATATATAAAAAAAATGATATAAATAAATAAACAAAAAGTGAAAAAGAAAATACAAAAATAAATAAATATTAACAATTAAGAAGTGGTCTGTATAGGCCAATAAGGTGTCACCCGTATAGGTAATGGCTAAGAAGAAATAATATACAAAGAAAACGGAATGTTTGAATAGATAAGATAAAAAGAAATTAATTAGACACACTCCATGATCATACAAGAATTTGCTTTGTCATGGAACCTTTAATGACATAAGTAACGCAACTCAACATTAATTTATGTTTTTTTGTCTCCTTTCTTCTAGGCATTTTCCATTTAGATCCTTTTTTTTCTCTCTCTCTATATTTATAGCATTATAATTGTCTTTAAGCGGAAATATTCTCAAAATACATAAATCATACTCTATTATTATTATTATTATTATTATTATTTTGTTGACCTATTTTTTAGTCTAACGTTAAGTGAGTGAAGAGGATATGCATTTGAGACAGATTAGTAGAGATAAACATACACGAGATTTATGTGGTTAACTTCATTAACGAGTTGCTTATTTCAGAAGATTCACTATATGGTCTTGTGAAAAAATAAAGGTTACCAAAAAAATAAATTTCTCTCAAGTAAGTGAGAGCCAAATCGGAGTAACGGTGTGACAGAGTCTACTGATGACAAGTAGTGACCAAGCTAGGAGTGACCTAGCATGTGCATGTTTTCGTTCTCAAGTTTTAAGTGTTAAAAAACTAAAGTATTTAATGTCATTATCTAGTCAAGAAGGATACAGTACTTTTAGTCTTCTCTTTATTTTAAGACCAATTCTCAACATAAATTAATAATCGGTTTAGTTATTGTTACTTAAGTAATCAAAACATAGTATTTGGTGTCTTCACTAAATTAAATACCTGGCTCCAGTCACTATTGACAATGACTGTAGTACTCTTCTTGTGGGAGCAGGCTACGTATTTTTGACAACTTCATAAGTCTGCGAATCAAGTAAGATCGACCCCGATGAAAAAGAGATCCCGTGCTCCGAGGACGTGTCAAATGGCACAAAAATCAAGAAACCACTAGAAAAATCTTTGGACTATGGCATCTGGATTCTTCAAACCCGAAATCGTGATGATGTTGTTCCGATGATGGTAGCCCTTTTCCGGTGCCACGTGAGCAAATATTCATACATCCATAAATACAACTAACACGGTTGATTTTAGCATGCGGTTTAGGATAAAAGAAAGTATATATTATGCAATATTATAGGCAAAGAAAGCATAAAGCTGAGCTGTCTAATTGGTCGAGTTGAGTCACTCTCCACCAGCCAATGGAAAATCAGCAGACATATATAGTGGTCATTAATATTTTAAGTGAAATGTGAGTACGTACGTGCATTATTGATGAAAAAGTTGGTAATTATTAAATTCATATAATAATCTTCTAATCCATATTATTCCACTATTGCGGTTTGATTATGAGTTGACTTGTCACCATGAGATGATTTAGAATCAAAACTTCACCAATCATTATAACAGTAATCCGAATGACGTCCTAATACAAATTATTATCATACTGTTAATGGTGAATGAATGCAATAGCTTTATATAGAGTAGATATTTAAATCATAAATAAATTGTTATGCAGAGTATTCCTCCACTGATCATATATTTATGAGTCACTAACGTTTGGGCCCTTCTTTTATTTAAAATGTGCAGGTTTAGCCGTTTTATTTTGTAAATGACAAATTTGGTGTTACGGGTATTTTACCAAATTGATTTTAAGATAATTTAATAAAAGAGAAATTATTTATTTGATTTTTCTTTTATTAAATTAAGTCAATTTTATCCGAAATGCTCACCGGAGATCCATTTTCGCAAAACAAATTGTCTAAATGTTCCTAAAAATATCGAGATACTAAAAAAACGCCATAAAATTTATTAAAAAATGGCATCGGAACGCTCCCGGAACCCTAGAAAGGGGCCGGGAACACCTCGGGTGGCCCCCACGCGTAGCCACGTGGCACCTGCCACCCCCACAGGCCCACATACGCGCCCCACGTGCTCTAGACAGGCGCGAACACGTGACCAGGCCGTGTCCTTTCCAGTTGTACGAGTGGAGGCGCGTCAGCCACTTTAGGCCGCGCATGAGGGCGCGTCCGGCATCGGATGGAGACGTGGTAGGTGCCATTGGGCCGACCGGACTGTAGGGACTCAAAAAACTATATAATATTGTCCTGCGGGCTTCCCGGAGCAATTTATAATTGCATTTTAACCCCCGAACTCTATTATAAATAGAAACTCAGTTTCAGTTAAACGGTAACTCATTCTCATTCATCGAAGCTCGACCAAAGAGCTCTCAAATACTCTCTAAACACCTCTCCCTCAAATATTATACCCCCCCCCCCCTCCCCCGGGTTCTCCCTAACCTCGGGTGTTCTTTTGCCCAGGTTCGAGTACGGAGAAATCAGATAGAGCGGAAGCCCTGGTAAAAGTTTTGGCACGATTTACGACTTTCCCTGTTAAGATTCTCGATCTATGCGGTGCTCGTGCTATCCTTCAGTCTATTATCTTAGGCAGATTTAATGACTTTACGTATAAAGCCCAGATTTCTGGTCCACGGTCAGTGGTGGGTCTGTTTGACCCGAAAGTGCGAGGGGTCAAAATTCTTAGCCCACTAAAGTCAACAAACGACGTTGGGCCCGGCCCAACACGAGCAATTGGGCCGCTCAAGTGTGTGATCTAATTTTCAGCATCAACACTTGGTATTTCCACTCACGGTATTATATTGTGAGTTACTAACATTTTCAGCCCTTTTTATTTAATTTAGGGTAAACTGCGGCTAATGTACCCAATGTTTGATCTTCTGCGGATTATGTACCCAATGTTTATTTTCGGCGGCTAATCTACCCAATGTTTGATCCGTTAGATATTTTCGTGTTTTCCGTCACTTGACCGTTAGAGAGTTATCCTCCTCTATATGCACACTTTTCGTATTTTTGACATAACTCACTCATTTTTTGTCCAAATTTTATGCACGACCTATGGTTGAAAAGATAAGAGATAGATCTACAACTTTAGTGTTTTAAGTTTTGTAAAATAAGTTTTACAAAAATACGAAATTTCAAATACAACGTAAAACTGGACATTAGTTTAATGCAAAATATTTGTTTCTAGCAAATTTTAATATACTTAATGACTTTTTATGATGAAGCGTAAAACTAAAAAGTTGTAGATATATATTTTATATTTCTAACGGGTGTTTATTTATAAATTTTAGATAAAAAATGAGTGAGTTATGCCAAAAATATGAAAGATGTGATGCGAAATAATTTTTCATATTTTTGTCATAACTCACTAATTTTTTGTCCAAAATTTATAAATAAACACCCGTTGGAAAGATAAAAAGTTTATCTACAACTTTTATTTTTACGTTTAATCATAAAAAGTCATTAAGTATATTAAAATTTGCTCGAAACAAATATTTTGCATTAAACTAATGTCCAGTTTTACGTTGTATTTGAAATTTTGTATTTTTCTAAAACTTATTTTACAAAACTTAAAACACCAAAGTTGTAGATCTATATCTTATCTTTCCAACCATAGGTCGTGCATAAAATTTGGACAAAAAATGAGTGAGTTATGTCAAAAATACGAAAAGTGTGCATATAGAGGAGGATAACTCTCTAACGGTCAAGTGA
Source organism: Parietaria judaica (assembly GCA_954871525.1). Taxonomy (NCBI): domain Eukaryota; kingdom Viridiplantae; phylum Streptophyta; class Magnoliopsida; order Rosales; family Urticaceae; genus Parietaria; species Parietaria judaica. The sequence continues at coordinate 24,747,350 of OX940860.1, read as the reverse complement.
CGGAAAACACGAAATATCTAACGGATCAAACATTGGGTACATTAGCCGCCGAAAATAAACATTGGGTACATAATCCGCAGAAGATCAAACATTGAGTACATTAGCCGCAGTTTACCCTTTAATTTTTGAAAGATGTGCGAGTTTAGGCTGTTCGTTTCATAATTGAAAAACTTGGTCTCCACACACATGATATCTTTTTGAGTTACTACCGTTTTGCCACCTTATGTTATTAAAGATTTTCGGGTTTAACCCGTCCGTTTCATAAATAACAAACGTGGGTATAATATAATTGTAGATTTAGTTTATATTTGAAAAAAAAAATATTCATATTTTATGATTTTAATATAGATTTTAACTTCTAATTATTAATTCATAATTTGTTTTTAATATAGACCATTCTAAAAGTATTGGTGAATGAAACAACAAAAACTAGTTTGGACTAAAGTCATAATTTTTTTAAAGTAAGTGACGGTCAAAAGACCAAATTCACGCATCAATCTATTTTTGAAATGAAATATCAAGCCATACTTTCACTACTTTTGGATCAAATAACCACTTCTGCACTTCGTAATAAAAAGAGGACAACGATGTCGCGGATAACTATAACTATATATATATATATTATTACACAATATTTATATCATTTTGCAGGATATGATAGAATTTATTCTTTTAGAATGGCTTTAAAGGCAATTAATCTCAAATATTATATTATTAAACCAATTTATATATGATAAACATGATTCCGTCATCCTACTAATTACTACTCTAGTTATAGAATAGGTAGCATAAAGGAATTGCTTAGGGTATCATTATATAGCTTAATTGACCATTACTTATAAATTAATCTCGCTCTTTTTTTTTCAATTTTTAAAATAAAATTTTGGGGTTGCTTTTTATATAAATAAAGTTTGACCTACTTTTAAAATAATGCTATTTTTTATTAGTGGTGAATGACTACAAGGATAATGACCAATTAGAAGTTAAGAGATGTCTTTCCATTAACGATCTATAAAATACTACCAAAAAATATATATTAATAAATTCAAATAATGCAAAGGCATATCTTAATTAGGGGTCCATGAAATATGAGTAAAGCTCAATAACAAAAGTTATTTATCCATTACTTTAAGGGCATGATCGAATTGTCCAAATGATTCCTTTTAAATCTTTGTTAAAAATAATTATACGTTGAAACCTTGATAATTTTCATATACAATTAATGTTTGAATTATAATTATGTGTTTATTATGCTTAATGTGACAAATGTATTTTTTCAAGGGCCACATAATGACTAATGAGGAAAATATACCACAAAGAAATCATAGGTTTTGGGGCTAAACCCTAATTTTTATCACTAGGTTATAATTAAAATAATTAGGCTTGACTTATTTCCTAAAAAAAGCTCATAAAAGATTAAGCTAAAAAGTAAAATCGTATTCCAAAACTATCATTGGACTGAACATAATTCTAATGAAATTATTATTCAAAATATTATCACATTATTGGGCTTTGATCACCCTTTTGGAAGAAAAAAAGAAGAAGGAAATACTAAACATATAGATAGCTTTAATAATACACATCTTTGTATTAAAATGGATATTTTTATTAATGATCACAAATTAAACGTCGCACTTTTGACTAGAAAGCATGCAAAGGAAAATAAAGTTCGTCTCTTTATGAAAATAAAAGGAAGAAAAAAGAAACTTTATTGACTGATGAAATATTGTCGATCGAGTTATTTTAAAGCACCTTAATATAAAATCTATTATTAGTCAATAATATTCTTTTCCTTTCGATATGTTAATTTCTTGAGGCATTTATAGGTTAGGGTTTTAATGCTATTGTGGTCCATACGATTAGGTTTCGATCGGGTATCATCTTAAAAATATTTCAACTTATTCTCTTAATTTAGACCATATAAATAATTTGTTTGTTATAAATTCACCTTAAGATTTTTTTTTAATATTCTTATGTTACATCTAAATTAATTAAATATTAACGTAATCATTTTCACAATTTATTTGTTGACTGACATTTCCAATTAACTTGATTACATATGTGGGCACTGAGTACTAGGGGTGCAAATAATACCCGGAAACCGGGTAATTATCCGGAACCGGATTGGTATCCGGATTTAATAACCGGAACCGAAACCGGAACCGAATTCCGGTTCCGGGTACCCGGAACCGATTTTGAAACCGGTTCCGGGTACCGGGTAGTAAAATTAAAAAAACCGGGTACCCGGTACCCGGTTTATTACCCTGTTTTAATTTTGTCTTTTATTTTTATGGTAATTTAATTTTTAGGGTTACTTCTCTGCACTAGGGCTCGACTTCATTTCATCCAGCCTCCCTCCCATCTCGCCGACTTCATCAAAATCCCGCCTCCCTCTGATGCCGGAGACTATGTTTCTTTTTTTTTTTCGCGGGACTATGTTATACTTGATGCGGACTATTTTTTTATGCATTTTGGACTGTTTTTTCTTTTATGCTTGATGTGCGGGATTATTATTTTATGCAGTTTTTTTTAAGATGAATGTATGTTTTTAATTTTAAATAATATATATATATATTTATTTAAAAAAAAAAAACAGGGTACAGGGTAAAACCGGGTACCCGGATCCGGTTCTCAAAACCGGGTACCGGGTACCGGTACCGGGTATCAAAATACAGATACCCGGAAACAGGGTACCCGAAAACAGGGTACCCGGATTTCAGGGTACCGGTTCTGGGTACAAATTTTCAGATACCCGGATTCCGGTTCCGGGTACCGGGTACCTCGAAAAAACAGGGTACCCTACCCGGTTGCACCCCTACGTGAGTACTAAGTTGCTTTACCATAATATTTGTTTTTTATTCTAAGTTTTGTGGGTTGTTTAAGTGGGAAAAGAAGGTTAGAATAAAACAGAAAATATATTTAAAAGCACTAATTAAATAATTGCATTCTTTTTTATTCTTTATATATATATATATATATATATTTCGAGGACTCGGTGTTTTGGTGTTGCGTTTAAAGAGGATATAATTAATCTAAGGGAAAATAACGGCATAAATATCAAAAGTTTTTGAAAAATTGACATTAAGTTCTCAATCTTTTTTTGGTGGCGAAAGTTGCCAAACTCTTATTTTGTGCCTTCCGTTATGTTTTTGCCCCGAATCGCATCACGTGTCAAGTTTTTAAAGCTATTAAGTATACCATTTTTAATTTAAAAAATTAAACTGATTTATCAATGATAAACAATGGTATATATAATGGGTTTAAAAATGCGACACGTGATGCAGTTCTGGACAAAAAATATGAAGGAATACACAAAATAAGAGTTTTACAACTTTTGCCAAAAAAAAAAAAGAGAATAAGAACTTAATGTCAACTTTTCAAAGAATTTAGGTACTTATACCGCCGTTTTTCCTTAATCTAAATACGTCAACATATAATTTTTTAGCATGAAAACCTATCATAGTCTCAACTATGATTAATAATTGATATAAATCAAAGTCTTATGATCAAATTAGGAGTATATACACTGTACACGAACAACGCCAAGATTAAACACAAATATTGGAATATAACAACTTCAATGGAAGATTATTAAACAAAACATGTACTTGATGTTGATGCTCTTGGTTTAACACGAAATTGATGCTCTAAATTTGAGGATTGTTGTGAGTCAATATAGGTAAAGAAACCACGTTTGATTGAGTATTGGTGCGTAAGATCAACAATTTTAATTAAACTAACTTAGGAAACTCAACCAAACTCCACTCTTTTTAACGGTAAGACTTGCCATACACATGAGGAGTCCATGGAAGCCTAGTCTAAAGAATAAATTATTTAGAAAGGTATTTATTTTTAACTTTAGTCCATTTTTTAAGTGAATGAACTCAGAAATCAATAAGAAAAAAAAAAAAAAACTTTGAAATGCTCTTGTCGTTTTATTCTCGAACGACACACAATCCATATTTAGTTAATTAAATGTATAACACACACATATATATATACACACACAAGAAAAACAATTATATGCAGTTAAATGTATAATGCATATTTAAATATATATGAAGAATAAAAATATCTACTTAGCAAATCTAATGTATAAACAAATGAAAATGAAAAACAAAATTCTTAAAAAAAAGAAGAAGAAGAGAACGAAAGAAAGAAATATAGGATACCATGACGTAAACATTATGCATATTAAGCTTTGTTTTATAAAATTAACAAGTTTCTTAGCACCAAAGTGATTTTGGAAAATAGATGAAAAATTAATTTAGATTTTTTTTATATATATTTTTAAGTGAGAAAAATAAATTGTACCCCTTGATTTGATAGTTTTGGAGGTTTCGCCTATTTCCTTTTCTCTTATATTATTCTTCCTGCAATTTGAATTACAAAGAAAAATTCTGAAAAAAATAATAAAAATAATAATTTCAGAGAAAATTCTTGTTTTGTGACGGCAGAGAAAAAAGAAAAAAAGAGAGGAAATATTCGCTCGTCTCAACCAAGGTGTAAAATTTTGGGAAATTCGCACGACATGTCAACCGAAAGTCATTTTTTGAAGAACACCGAAACGACATTCGTATCCTTTCACTGTCGTTTTGGTCGTTTTACCAATTTTCGCGAAATCCCAAACGACATTCGCTGTTGCTGTCGCCTGTCGTTTTTGCACTACCAAACGACGAAAAATGGTTGGAATTTCGCATTAAAAATAGGGTTTGTTTTAATTAATTTTTTTTTTTTCGATTTTAATGAGGTGGCTAGATTAGAAAGACACGTGTCATGCCACACGGGCGAAATAACGGAAACTTAACGGTGGGTACGCTGGCGTTAACGGAATAAACTTTGGGTATTATGACCACCAAAAAAAACATTGGGTACATAATTAAAAAAAATGAAACATTGGGTATTTTAGCCGCAATTTACCCATTTATAAATAATGATACGATAATACGACTTGACTCGACGTTACTAAAAATTAACATCAGCAAGAGAATAAAAATAAAAAATATAAACCCTACACTTTTGCGAGTACTTTGGTTTTTATAAATGGAACTAATTCAAGTATATAACCACTAATTTTGCTTAAACCTTTCTAAATATATCTAAAAACTTAATAATAATTGTATATCTCCGATTTATTTGTCTCATTTGACATGTTAGTATGATGTTGGGGAATAATCTTATGTGTACAAATATCTAATATCTGGTATTTGGATATTAATTCTGTGCTATTGAAATCTTGAAAATATATATTTTTCCGAAAAAATAATGATAGTAATATATTGAATATATTGATAATAAAGTGGCAAGAAAAGTAAAAGAAAAAAAAAATAGCAGAATATGTTTGGGAGAATTCCCTCCCACTTTTTTGCTTCCTTTCGTTTTATTTGCCTTTCGTATAGATACCATACAAGCACTAAGGAAGAGAGGTGAAATTGACGAATTATAGACTGCCACGTTGCTTTTATTGTTTGGCTCATTGGACCCTTAAAGGCGTATATTGGGAGCGAGGAAAACCGATCCTATTCGCTTTTCATTTTTGGGTGTCGTTTGTCTTTAATTAATAGTTGGTGCGTGAATTGTTATTTATAAATAAAAGTTTAAGCTATTACTTTATAAAATCACAAACAAAAACCTAAAATGTTTACAAAAATCAAACCCTAAAACTAAATTCAAACGATATTCCATGAATAAAATTTAGGTATTCATTGACAGCGACGTCACGACGACAAGTCATAGGCAAAGTCACAATTGCATGTTGCAGCGTTCTCGCGCTCGAAACCAGTCTGCTTGAACTATGCAAGTTGCAAAGGTTTCTGGCGATACATAGATGTGTCTGAGAGAAAAAAGAAAAGCTATCGGAAAAAAAAATTATGTGTTATTTTTTCTTTCCTCAATTAATTTGATTCTAATAATAAATATGAAAATTAAAAATATTATTCATATTTAGAAAATAACAAAAAAATATTTTTAATCATTCTGTCACTATTTTTATTTTGTATCACAACCTACCAGGTATAATTGGTGTACCGAGCAAGATATTTGTTGTTTTTCTTCAGTCGAAAAAATGCATTTGCTACTTACTACTTATAGTGAATTTTCTAGAAAACTTACTTTTATTAAAAATAATCTATAATGCTATATATTTATATAATATGTTACTGATTTTAGTAATAATGACGAAACTATTGAAGTTATTCTTAAGTAAGCCGATCGTTACCCAAATTTATAGTGAAAAAAAATGATCAAATTTGGCAAAACTGTACAATTGTTGTTATCTATTAAAAATATTATTAGAAAATCATTATATAAACTTCAATGGAAGGACATGGGTCACTTCCGCACACTTTTACTTTAATTTAATTTAATTTAATTTTTATTTTATTTTATTAATTATTTGAATCTCTCATCTATCTACTTGTTTTATTGAGATTGGATGGAGCTATTATTTTACTAAACTTAAGTACTATTCTCATTATAAAAAGAATTTGAGTCTTTCGGTGGCGAAATTGACTACAACTTAGATAGATATTTGTATCGATATTATCTCTTTCATTTAATTTTAACCTCTTTATATACCCTGTCATATAAATATAGCTTCAGCTAGCTAGATAGCTAAAGTGCATATGAGCTGTTTAATTTGCCACTTTTGTTATTGACTAAATACTAAAGGGGAATATTCAATTTTTTAACATGTCATTTAGAATTGATTTATTCCTTAGGAACTTTTAAATTCTGAGAGTACGTGTACTATATACATTAAAACCTCAATAAATTAATATTGTTAGGACATAGATTTTTATTATATTATCGAGACAAAATTTAGTAATATTAATTAGAATCGAGACCTTACAAAAGTATTATTTTTTTGAGGTTACAAAAGTATTATTTTAGTTATATTATATGTATATAATTTATCATAATCATAAATTTATTCACTTTTTTTTTTTTGAGAAATCATAATAGATAACCATCCTTCAAAGTTTAAATTTACATTTAACAAACGTATAGATTTAATTAGCAAAATAGTCAATCATGATGATGTGGCATTGAAATCTGAATTATCTATTCCAATATTACCCCTAATCACTGTTTTCCTTTTTTAATATTAATAATCATGTTAATAATAATTAAAATTCATTTTTTATTTTTAAATTATTTAAAAATAATTCTTTTTTTATTTATTAAATGTGCATAATTTTAGGAAACATTATACCCAAAAAAAGTGGATCTCACGTTTACTTCTCTCTCCTTCGATTGCTCTGCCCATCTCTCTCTCTCTCTCTCCTTCAATAGCTCTGATCTCCTCGACCATGTCGACCAAGAAAGGCTCCGAAGCCCCGTGGAGGAGTGAACAAAGGCATCGCAAAGATTCCATCTTGCTGGACAGTGAATCGAAGAAGCTCCGATGACGCTGGCGATTTTATTGACAGCGGAGAGTTCGACGCAGAATTCGTTGGGGATGTGGACTAGGACTCAGATTCGGCGACGATGGATTTGGAGAGCATCGAGTGCGTTTCTTCGTCGGACGGGCTCGAGGAAGACGAGATCCACAGTAGCACCCTGCACCCTCACCCGCACCATCTTCACCACCATCACCCGCAATTCTCGTCGTCGAAGCTTCGATCCAATGCCGTTACCAATTCTGTAGTGGCGGGTGCGAATGACACCGCGCCGGCCACGAGCGTCCATGAATTGCTCGAATGCCCTATCTGTACAACTCCATGTACCCCCCCGATTCATCAGGTTGGGGTTTAAATATTGGTTAGTTATTTTTGTATCTGTATGTTCGATGGCGATTTTTTTTCTTTGGTTTTGTTGTGTAAAATCTGTTTATTCGTGTTTATACGAATTGTAAATGTATGTTAATTCCAATTGTAAATGTAGGTTTATTGGTTTATTCGTGTAAGTGTATGTTAATTCGAATTGTAAATATATGTTTATTGGTTTGTTCGTGTAAATGTATGTTAAATCGAATTGTTAATTTGGTTAATGTTTTTTAATTTAAATTGTTTTAAATTATTAATATGGTTAATTCAAGTTGATGTCTGTTAAGAAATTTGAATTTTCATTTTAAAAATTGAAAAACGTTTTTTATATTTAAATTTGAAAGTTGATTTTTTTTAATTTGGAATTCAAATATTTGTTTCCTAATTTATTATTTTACTATTTTTTTTTAAATTAAAATAAATTCGTAATAATTATTAAAATAAATTTTTTAATTTGAATTTTAATATTAATTATTATTAATAATAAGGGTAGATTAGTCATTTTATATTAGTTAATGTGGTTTATTGGCTATGTTACAAAATTAACCAAACAATGACTATTTTAACAATTTCAAAACATTGAGATGACTAATTATCTTAAGTTCCCTTTTTTTTTTAAGGCAGCTTAGCTGCATGTAGGGATCGAACCCACGACCTCCACTTTGGAGGTAGTGTGGAATTACTACTAGGCTATCCTACCAACCACAAATTTATTCACATTTTTACCTGAGTTCTTAAGATGCAAAAGAAGATGCGAATCACAAGCCGCCACGTGGTAGGTAAGTAGCTAAACGTAGGACTTGTGGTCCAAAGGCCCATTAGCTCTTTTGCCCACAATTATTGGTTGCGAGAACATCAGATTCAGTGGCAATGGTTCTTCATTTTCATCTATTGAAAGCTATGATATGGACTACGTTATCAATTTTTGAATTTGATATCAGTGTTAGTTTTATATATCGAGAATAGTAATCCCAATGTGTTAGAATTCTCGATATTAATCCACAAATCCTTATATTAATCATCTTCGATCTAGGTTTAATTCCTTATCGTCTTCGCTAATTGAACCCTAAACTCGAAACCAAACCAAACGCGTAACTATATAAACCCTACGATTAAAAAATAATGTAGATATATTACATATACAAACATAGATTAAAAGGTATTAAGGTCAACAGATAACGTCCAATTATAGTTTAGAGTTTTACAACTTCTAAGTGTATTTTACTATTTTTATTCTAGATTGTATGTATGCAGGTAGTTTCGCTACTCATTTCTATGCATCCAATTGTTACACGTGGCTTTAAATAATATATATATATATATATATATATATAGTTTAGAGTTTTACAACTTCTAAGTGTATTTTACTACTTTTATTCTAGATTGTATGTATGCAGGTAGTTTCGCTACTCATTTCTATGCATCCAATTGTTACACGTGGCTTTAAATAATATATATATATATATATATATATATATATATATATATATAACCGGTCTTGAACTTAATGAGAATCAACTATATAATTAATTTAATTATACGATGTGAATAAATAGTTAATTAATAAAGCAATTATTTAACCGAGTAAAAGAATAAACTTTCATTTTGCCGGGGCAATATTATATTTTTGAAGCATATTCGAGCCTTTACACCAAAAATGTATGCTCTTTCAGTACAATCTAGCTAATTGGAGTCGAATAAATAGTTTTCCTAATATAGAATGTACTTGATATTTGAGTAATTAACATTTAAGTATTTAAGTTCTTTATACTAATGTAATAATTCGTCACGAAAAAAAAAAAGTTTCGTATTTCTAGGACAAGTCCAATCAAATACGTGAACACCAATTACAACCATATATTTTTAAGCTTAGATTCTCCGACCAAACTTGCTTTAAATTTCAAAACGACACTCTAATTATTCTCAGAGGATAAACTTACATCCTTATGTGGTAGCTAAACATTCTCGATCATCCATTTCCCACAACTTTACTTGCTTTACATAAATTTATTAATGGCCGACATTACGAATGAATGCCCTACATATAATTCATGAAATTTGTAGAGATAATATGATTAATTAATATAAACTTAGTAGTTCATATACTATGTTATTTGTGTAAATTACCGAAGAAACAAAAAGTAAAATAACTATAACAATGCAGGCCATGCATGGATGTCCGTGACGTGGATAAGATTATAAGATAATACACGTTGAAATAGCAAGTTCACGTGGAATATATTATAAAACATGCATTAATGATCTAGTTCAAATAAGTGACAATGAGAGTTCGACACTTAAAAAGAGTAATGGTCATAAGAGTATGTCTTTTGACACTCGATTGTTCCTTTCACACCACACGCTACACTCGCCCGTATTGCGTCGACACTGATTTTAGATCGAGGGCTGTGAGCTTAAGCTTGACTTAGTCCGTCATGCAGAGAAGGTCAGCCCGGGTACCGACCAGAACCGAGGACGGACAAGAGTTCAGCCCAGCTCGGGTGAACACGAGCAGGAAGTCCGGAGAGAAAGCAAGCCCAGCCAGGGGCATACGAGCAGGCTAGCTCGGTGACAGAGAAGTTGTCCGGGCAGGAAAGGGAAAGTCAGCGACTACCCAGCGAGGAAAGCGCGTAGCTTGAGGAGCAAGCAAAGATCGAGTCAAAGATTTGATAAGATTATTTAGGGTAGTTTTCCGATTTGGTGCGATTCGGTTAGCTAGGGTTTCGCCTATGTGAGGCTATAAATATACCTAGCATGTACACTTTGTAAAGTGCTGAGTCCATTAGAGTTTTGAGTTTACCTTCTTGTATTTTGCCTTCGATTATTAATCAGAGAATTTCTCCCAAAAGTTTGTGTTCTTTAATTTTAGATCGATTTCTTTGGTGTTATTCGTGTTCTTTGCAGATCCGTGAATTGGGATCCAACAAGTGGTATCAGAGCTTCAATCGAAGAACATGTCTTCATCATCAGAGTCACCGATCGATGGAGCTCTCCGATCGATGGAGCTCTGGTCACGCAGAAACCAGAGACCAGAGAAGATACAATTACACTCCATTACCCCATGCTCACGATGAGCAATTATGCCGTGTGGGCGTTGAAGATGAGGGTGAATCTGCAGGCGCAGGGAGTGTGGGAGGCCGTAGAGAACGACGGTGTCGAAGGGCGCAAGGAAAGAATCTCTAGCCGCTATCTACCAAGCAATTCCGAAAGATGATCTTTTCATGCTCGCCGAGAAAGATTTAGCGAAGGAAGCATGGAAAACTCTTCAGACCATGCACATGGGCGCAGATCGCGTCAAGGAGGCAAAGGTCCAGACCTTGAAGAGTGAGTTCGAGGTTATGAGGATGAGGGAGAGCGAGTCGATTGACGACTTCGCTATGCGGCTCACGTCCATTGTGACCGGCATACGCTCGCTGGGAGACAAGGTGGAGGAGACCACCGTCGTCAAGAAATTTCTCCGAGCAGTGCCTCACAGGTACGTGCAGATCGTGACATCGATCGAGCAGTTCGGCGATCTCAAGACCATGACGGTCGAGGAGGTTGTTGGTCGCCTCAAGGCCCACGAAGAGAGACTTCGGGGTTACGGTGACAGAGAAGAGGAGAAGAACCTCCTGCTCACACATGAAGAATGGACGGCCAGACAGCGGAAAACAAGGGGAGTCGAGTTTTCTACAAAATCCTCAGGTCGGAGCAGCTTTGGTGGAGAAGTCCGAGGACGCGGACAGGGTCGTGGACGAGGTCGAGGTCGGGACATGCGAGATCGCGGCAGTGGATCTACCCGTCAGGAAGGCACGACCAGGAGAGACAAAAGCACAGTGAAGTGCTACAGTTGTCAGAAGCTTGAGCACTTTGCATCTGAGTGCCGAAGCAGGAACCAGGGCGAAGAGACGAATCTAGCGAGATTCCCAGACGACCAGCCGGCACTGTTGTTTGCCGAGCAGGAAACGTACCTGGACGAACAGAATGACGAGTGTGACGCCAAGGCCCGGGCAGAAGTGATCAGTGTGCCGATCAGCCCAGAGGCCGAGCAGACCTATCCGGAGGAGACCAGCGAGAAGGTCTTCCTCATCGAGGATAAGGTTGTTGCAAACCTCCTTGTAGACGGAGAAAATAAAGTCAGTACCGACGTGTGGTACTTAGACAACGGAGCTAGCAACCAGATGACTGGGGACCGAGCTAAGTTTGAAGAGCTCGATGAGAAGATCACGGGTAGCGTGAAATTCGGCGACGGATCAGTCGTAGATATCAGAGGCAGAGGGTCAATCCTGTTCGAGTTCAAGAATGGCGACCAGCGTCTGATGACCCAGGTGTATTTCATTCCGAAGTTGAAGAGCAACATCATCAGTCTAGGGCAGATGAATGAAATCGGGAACACAGTGGTGCTACAAGGGTCCTACCTGAAGATGTGGACCAAGGAAGGAGAGCTGTTGATGAAGATGGAGCGAACACCCAACAGACTCTACAAGATTCTCTTGAAGACATGCCAGCCCGTCTGTCTTATGGCATCGATGGCATACCCGACTTGGCTATGGCACGCATGGCTCGGACACGTGAATTTTCACGCGCTCAAAATGATGGGCGAGAAGAAGATGGCCTTCGGGGTTCCCAAGATAGAACACCCCGGCCAGTTATGTGAGTGCTGCATGATCGCGAAGCAGTCGAGAATACCATTTTCGATCAAGGCCAAATTCCGAGCAGAGAGACCCTTACAGTTGGTGCATGCAGACCTATGTGGTCCAGTCACCCCAGCAACTTTGGCAGGTAACAAGTACTTCCTTTTACTTGTTGATGATTACAGTCGCTAGATGTGGGTTTATATGCAGAGAAACGCAGAGCCTTTGAGGTCTTCAAGAAGTTCAAGAAGATCGTAGAGAATAGCTCGGTGCACAGGTTAAAGGTCTTGCGTACAGACCGAGGAGGAGAATTCACTTCCCAGCAGTTCGGAGAATTTTGCGACCAGGAAGGAGTTCAGCGTCACCTATCCGCACCCCACACGCCCCAGCAGAATGGCATGGGGGAAAGACGAAACCGAACTGTTATGAACACAACGAGGAGCTTGCTCAAGAGCATGCAAGTTCCAGCCAGATTTTGGGCAGAAGCAGTAAGACATGCAGTCTACCTGCTTAATCGTTTGCCGACCAAAGCGCTAGGAGAGCGTACTCCCTACCAGGCGTGGAATGAGAAGAAACCCCACTTAGAACATTTGAGAGTGTTCGGATGCACCGCACACGTGTAGATTGCGGGGCCACATCTCAAGAAGCTGGATGACCGGAGTCAGAAGATGGTGTACCTTGGCGTTGAAGAAGGAAGCAAGGCACACAGACTCTACGATCCACGATGCGGCAGACTCCAAGTGAGCAGAGATGCTGTGTTCGAAGAAGAGATGCAGTGGGATTGGCGTAACGAGAAAGGAGAACCCGAACAGAACTCAGTGGAGTTCACAGTTGAAGATGGAGAGGGCGTTGCCGAGCAGGATCAGCCCGGAACACCCAGCTCGAGAACAGCTTTGCCAAGCACGAGAGAATCCAGCCCGGGAGAGAGCACCCCGGATACACCCAGGACACCAAGTTCGAGCAGGACCAGCCCGTCCAGCTCGAGAGATTCCTCCATAAAAGACAGCCCAAGAGGATTCCGACCTCTAGCAGATGTCTACGATCAAACTCAAGAAGTGGAGATGAGCTTGGAGAAACTTTCTTTGTTGTGTGCAGAAGAGCCAGCCAGCTACCAGGAGGCAGCAGCCGAGCAGGAGTGGCAGGAAGCAATGAAGAAGGAGATGGAGTCCAACGAGAAGAACATGACATCGGAGCTTACCGACCTGCCCAAAGGTCATAATCTCATCGGCCTGAAGTGGGTGTATAAGGTGAAGAAGGACACTGAGGGGAATGTCCTTAAGCACAAGGCAAGGCTGGTAGCCAAAGGCTACGTGCAGAAGAAAGGCATAGACTTTGAGGAAGTCTTTGCTCCAGTAGCCAGAGTGGACACGATCAGACTCATCCTAGCCCTAGCAGCTCATCGAGGTTGGGAAATTCACCATCTGGATGTCAAATCGGCATTCCTAAACGGTGACCTCGAGGAAGAAGTGTACGTCAAGCAACCAGAGGGGTTCGGCGTCACGGGCAAGGAGCAGAAGGTGTACAAATTATCCAAGGCCCTGTACGGGTTGAGACAACCACCAAGAGCGTGGAACATCCGCCTTGACAAGAGCTTGAAGAACCTTGGATTCACAAAGTGCCTGAGCGAGCAGGCAGTCTACACCAGGAGTACCGGGCAGGAAACTCTGATCGTTGGGAGTATATGTGGACGACCTGATCGTCACTGGATCCAGCGCGGGATGCGTAGATGGATTCAAGCAGCAGATGATGGCCGAATTCGAGATGAGTGACCTCGGATTACTTTCTTACTATCTCGGTCTAAAGGTGGAACAGAAGAAGGACTGCATTACGCTGAAGCAGTCGGCCTACGCGAAGAAGATCCTCAAGCAGTTCGAAATGGCGGATTGCAACCCGAGCAGATACCCAATGGAGGCGAAGCTGCAGCTCGGGAAGGATGCTGAAGGGAGAAGAGTGGATCCCACGGAGTACAGACGCGTGATCGGGTACCTGAGGTACCTCACCCACACCCGACCAGACATTTCACACGCAGTCGGGATAGTCAGTCGATACATGGAGAAGCCCACAAGTGCACACTAGCAGGCAGTGAAGCACATCTTGCGATACGTGAAGCGCAGAAGTACTAGTCGGCTTTACAGACAGTGACCTGGCCGGTGATATCGATGACAAGAAGAGTACTGGAGGGATGGCGTTCTACATCAACGGAAACCTGATCACCTGACAGTCTCAAAAGCAGCAGACAGTAGCTTTATCCTCATGTGAAGCAGAGTTCATGGCGGCAACCGCAGCAGCATGTCAAGCTATGTGGTTGAAGGGGCTACTTGGTGAAGTGACCGGATCCGAGCAGAGACCAGCTACTCTCTACGTGGACAACAAGTCTGCAATTGCGTTGATGTAGAATCCAGTGTTCCATGGACGGAGCAAACACATTGACACGAAATTTCATTACATTCGTGAGTGTGTGGAGAAGCAAGAAATCATCGTGGAGTTCGTCAACACGAGGGAGCAACGGGCAGACATTCTTACCAAGGCTCTAGAGAGAGTCAAGTTGGCAGAAATGAGAGAGTTGCTCGGAGTGAAGAAAGTAGAAACGAGTCAAGCTTACGGGGGAGAATGTGAGCTTAAGCTTGACTTAGTCCGTCATGCAGAGGAGCTCAGCCTGGGTACCGACCAGAACCGAGGACGGACAAGACTTCAGCCCAGCTCGGGTGAACACGAGCAGGAAGTCCGGATAGAAGGCAAGCCCAGCCAGGGGCATACGAGCAGGCCAGCTCGGGGACAGAGAAGTTGTCCGGGCAGGAAAGGGAAAGTCAGCAACTACCCAGCGAGGAAAGCGCGTAGCTTGAGAAGCAAGCAAAGATCGAGTCAAAGATTTGATAAGATTATTTAGGGTAGTTTTCCGATTTGGTGCGATTCGGTTAGCTAGGGTTTCGCTTATGTGAGGCTATAAATATACCTAGCATGTACACTTTGTAAAGTGCTGAGTCCATTAGAGTTTTGAGTTTACCTTCTTGTATTTTTCCTTCGATTATTAATCAGAGAATTTCTTCTCCCAAAAGTTTATGTTCTTTAATTTTAGATCGATTTCTTTGGTGTTATTCGTGTTCTTTGCAGATCCGTGAATTATGATCCAACAAGGGCGTGGTTCGCGCAGAAATAAAACCAATAATATGATAGATTCGGGACCGCCAAACCTGCTATCTTAATTTACAAGCGAAGGAAGGACATTTCGGTTATTTAAATTTAATAATTTCTTTTTATTTATAAGTATTGATTGTTTTTTATGTGATTCATTGTTGTTGAAACATGAATTTCGTTTATTGAGTATTTAATTATTCATGATTTCATTTTGTCTATTTTTGGAAAGTATTGACGTCCTTGATGTCATGACAGCTGGTAGATATTTCAGGAAAGTTATCAAGTCGTCTCAATCAAGGATTGATTGAGCCATTCTCTCCCTGCATTGATTGGGGAATTATGTGCTGGATTAAGTGATGAAGATTGCACGTGATTCCTATGATTGAAGAGTATCAATGAGCTTATTTTGTCATCAAGACATGAAGATATGATTGGAAAAGCTCATATATGTCCCGGCTAATGAGGTCCTATTTCGTTAGTACTTACTGAGAAAATCTCTAAAATCTTCGGGAGAAGTCGATCAGCACTTTCACGAGTGAAGTGAAGAAGGACGGGACGTTTGTTGCTGATTGCTGCAAGGGGATCTTGCAAGTTCATCAAGAGTTTACTTCGGATGTCAAAGCTGTTGTCGTGACAACAAGGGGGAGTTTCCTGTTTACGCTTTGAATCCTGTTTGTATTACTGATTGTAATCTTCATCTGTAATCTCTTGGTTGATTAATCTGGGTGAGTGCCCCACAGATGTAGTGACAGGAAGTCCGAACTGTGTTACCAAAAAGTATTGGTGTTCCTTAACTTTTCCGCACTCTCTTTATTCCTATCGTTCACGATTATAACGTCATATTATATGTGCAACGCGAAAATACGTATTTACAATTGTTATTTCTTTTTTTTGGCAATAAGTTTGTGTGTGGGATTGGCCTTCAGAGTACTATTTTTGGTAATAGATTTGAGTGTGGGATTATAGGCAGTGTTTTGACTTGGGGCATTGTTTTGGCGGTCGACTCTTCTCTTCACCGTTAGGAGGGTTCCGGCCGTGCTCTTGAATTTACGTGCCATTATTCTTGAGTGAATTGCAAAATCCTACTGACCAATCATTTGGTGGAATTCCCGTTGGCTGAGTTCTACGATTCGTTGCTACACTTTTTTGTCACGTTTTGGTATTATTCGGGTCCTTACGAATTGGTATTATATATAGCATCGATCTTGTGACTGAAAATGGTGAAGAATAATCACCCACGACAGTACGGTTCGAAACAAAAGAAAAAAATAACACACACACGAGAGAGAGAACGTGGAAGTTTTGAAATACAGTGAAGCAAATAAAAAATAATTTAGCTCTCTTTACCACTCACACGAACTCATCTGAAATAGAAACATAAAAAATAAAGACAAGATAATTTTGGGATAAACTTGTTCATGAAATAGTTACATGCATGGATAAACTATTTATGAGGAAACTCTAATACACAAGTCACTAACCTAAAGACTAGGTTTTCAACGTAAATTATTGACTAAATCTAGATTATAATTTCAACAGATGAAACGATTGCAGTACGAAGCGCTGGAGCGGATCCGGTGCAGACAGCTTTTGAGGAGGCCCATCGTGCGGATCTGGCGGCCATGCAGGAAGCGACCCCCGTCCACCACCATCTGCAACTCATCAGAAAGGAGATCGCACTCAGCCCTCTTATAAGAGCCCGGATCATCGTCCTTCGATCGGAAAACAGCGCCTCTGAGTCAAGACGTGACTTTTTCACCTACAGCATTGAAAACTGGTGTTTAATATTAAACACTTGAAAAGAAATGAGATATAAGAATCTGCAACTCCGGCAACAGGATGAACAAAGATAAAAATTTCATAGAAATATGTGGCTATATAACTATTGATCGATTAGGTCACGCACATACCCTTTTGCAATCTCCTTTTCCTCTGCTACAACTTGACTTTCATATATAAAATCAACACAAATAAAATTAATAAAAGAGACAAACATTATAGTGTAACTCTATCAAGAAACAGTTCACTCGTGCAATTAACATACCACGGGTGATATCATCTTCTCATATAGGTCGGTTTCATCGTGTTCACGCTCCTCTTTAAAACAAACATAGGTGCTTATGCCTTATTAACTCATTATTAAAAGTTTTAATAATGGATTAATAGGGATAAGTACCTTTTATTAGCATTTAAAGTCCCTATGTTTTCTCCTATTTGTTATTTAGTCCTTTTCTTTAGTATAACCTAAACATTATTGTATTATTGCCATTTTTTCAAATACATCGACAGTTTCTCTCTTCTCTCTCTCACATGGTATCAGAGCCATGAATCTTGAGGAAGATTGAATCTGTGTACTGTTCATCGCGCACTGTTCATCGCACTGTTCGGAACTGTTCATCGCACTGTTCGGCACTGTTCATCGCACTGTTCGGCACTGTTCATCGCACTGTTAGATGGAAAGAACTATTCGTATTGGAGTTACGTGATGAAGAACTTTCTGAAGGGGAAATCTATGTGGGGGTATATTTCGGGTACTAAATTGCCGCCCACTGACAAGTCGAATGATTCTTATGACGCGCAACTGGAGATTTGGGAAGCCGACAATTCGAAAATCATCACATGGATAAACAATTCTGTGACTCATTCGATAGGCGTTCAATTGGCAAAATTTGAGACAGCAAAGCTTGTTTGGGAGCATCTTGAGAGATTGTATACTCAGTCTAATTTTGCTCGACGCTATCAATTGGAAACTGACATTCGGGCTCTCAAGCAAGATGATTCGTCGATCCAGGAATTCTACTATGCTATGTCTGCTTTATGGGATGAGTTGGCTCAGATCGAACCCGCCAATTTACGTTCAGTGGAGCCTTACATCCAATTCAGAGAGGAACAACGTCTTGTTCAGTTCTTGATGGCGCTTCGAGATGACTACGAAGCTCTACGCGGGTCCATTTTACACCGGAGCCCTTTGCCTTCGGTTGACTCCGTTGTGAATGAATTGATGGCAGAAGAGATTCGGCTGAAGACTCGCACTGACAAACAGACTTCTTCAACGGCTGTTCCATCTGTTTTTGCTGCTTCCCCTCAGAGTTCATCTAGTAACCATCTGAGTCGCTCAAATACTCGTGTGGGCATAGATGAATGTGCGTTTTGTAAGCAAAAAGGGCATTGGAAGGGACAATGTACTTTATTGGTCAATAAAGGAAAACAGCCGCATCGACGCACGTCGTCGGTATCTCAGAAGCCTCCATGGAAAGCTACTAATCAAGCTTTTCAAACGAGTAGTGCTGAAGTGTCTACATCAGATCCATCGTTGATTGAGCAATTCCAAAAGTTTCTCGCCTCGCAACCTCAAGCCTTATCCGCTGCTTCCCCTGTCGGTTTGTCCTCTCTCAAAAACTCTGGTCCTTCAGGTATATCTTCTCCAACTTGGGTTCTTGATTCTGGTGCTACTGATCATATGTCTCCTGAGAAATCATGTTTTTCTTCGTTGTCTCCAAATTCATCCGTATCCATAACAACGGCTAATGGTAATCATATGCCATTGGTCGGTGTTGGTCCTATCCGTACACCCCACCTAAACCTTCCGCATGCTTACTATATTCCGAATCTCACTTTGAATCTTGCTTCGGTTGGTAAATTGTGCGACTTTGACTATTTTGTCATCTTCACTAAATCTCATTGTTTTGTACAGGATCCACATGCTCAGAAGCTGATTGGGACAGGCCATAGGGAAGGAGGTCTGTATGTGGTGGATGAACTCAAAGTGCCCGAGAGTGTTGCCGCTTCTAGTGTCGATTTGTCATCTTTTCGGTTGAGTCGTTCGTCTTCTGATTTTTACTTATGGCATTCTCGTTTGGGTCATGTTTCGGGATCTCGTTTAAAGTTTTTAGTTTCTACGGGTGTGTTGGGTAATTTGAAAACTCATGATGTGTCTGATTGTAGTGGTTGTAAACTTGCTAAATTTTCGGCATTACCATTTCCTAGAAGTTTATCTCAATCAACTGCACCTTTTGATCTCATTCACTCTGATGTATGGGGACCCTCCTCTTTGCCCACAAAAGGGGGTTCCCGTTATTATGTATCTTTCGTTGATGACTACACTCGTTACACTTGGGTTTACCTTATGAAACGTCGTTCTGAATTTCTGAATATATTTTATATGTTTCGAGCTCTTGTCAAAACCCAATATTCGTCAGTCATAAAATGTTTCCGCTGTGATTTAGGAGGGGAATACACATCTCATGATTTTTCCAGGTTACTTAGCTCTGACGGAACTCTTCATCAGAGTTCATGTACCGATACCCCTCAACAAAATGGTGTAGCAGAACGAAAACATCGTCATATCATTGAAACTGCTCGATCACTTCTTTTATCATCTCAGGTTCCAGCTGTGTTTTGGGGAGAAGCTGTTCTGACCTCCGTTTATCTGATAAATAGAATTCCTACTTCACATAACTCAGGTTTGTCACCTTTTGAAAAGATTCATGGTCAGTCTCCTGATTATTCCGCATTACGTGTCTTTGGGTCAGCTTGTTTTGTGCTACGCCCTAGTGTTGAGCGTAGTAAATTGACTTCTCGATCTGTGTTGTGTGTTTTCTTGGGTTATGGGATTGGTCAAAAAGGATATCGTTGCTTTGATCCCATTGGTCAAAAATTGTATGTCTCTCGTCATGTATTCTTCCTTGAACATATTCCATACTTTTCGGTTCCAGAAAATTCCCATAATATGACAAAATCAGATCTAGTCAGTATTGATCCTTTTGATACTGATGAAGATCATCTCGAGCCTCCTGTTGCTCCATGTGATGAGGCAACAAACTCAGGTACTATTGTTCCCGCCACATATTCGCCTCCTCAACCAGTGGTCTCGCAATCAGCTCTAGAGAATGTGGATCCTCCACCTCGCTCATCGAGTAGGGTCCGTAAGTCCACTAAACTCCCAGATTTTTCATATTCATGTTACTCTAGTTCCTTTGTGTCTTTCCTAACATCTATTCATAAAATTTCTGAGCCCTCGTCCTATCGGGAAGCTGTTCTTGACCCTCTTTGGCAGAATGCTATGGATGAGGAACTTTTGGCACTGCGTCAAACACGTACTTGGGATTTGGTTTTGTTACCACCGGGAAAACGCACAATTGGTTCCCGATGGGTTTACAAGATCAAAACTAAGTCCGATGGATCCGTTGAAAGATACAAAGCTCGACTCGTTGCTAGGGGGTTTTCTCAGCAATATGGCATGGATTACGAAGAGACATTTGCTCCGGTTGCCAAAATGACTACAATTAGAACTCTCATCGCTGTTGCTTCTGTTCGTGGGTGGAAAATCTCTCAGATGGACGTGAAAAATGTTTTTCTCAACGGTGATCTCCACGAAGAAGTTTATATGGATCCGCCTCCCGGTGTCACTCACAAGGTTGGTGAAGTTTGCAAGCTTCGGAAAGCCCTCTACGGTCTCAAGCAGGCGCCTCGTGCTTGGTTTGAGAAGTTCTCTACCGTGATCACATCACTTGGCTTCTCTCGTAGTCACCATGATTATGCTTTATTCATTAAGTGCACCGGAAAAGGTCGTATTCTTCTCTCTTTGTACGTTGATGATATGATTATTACTGGTGATGATGACGATGAGATTGAATGTCTCAAGATAAAGTTAGCTCGCTGCTTTGCTATGAAGGATTTGGGAATGCTACGGTACTTTCTGGGAATCGAGGTTGCTTCATCTCCGAAAGGATATATCTTATCTCAGTCAAAGTATATTGCTGATATATTTGAGCGTGCACAGCTTACAGACAACAAAGTGGTGGATACTCCAATTGAAACCAACGCTCGATATGCTTTGACTGATGGAGTAGCTTTACCGGATCCTGCTTTGTATCGTGCCATTGTTGGTAGTTTGGTTTACCTAACTATTACGCGTCCCGATATTGCTCATGCCGTTCACGTGGTTAGTCAGTTTGTTGTGGCTCTACTACAGTTCATTGGAGCGCTGTTCTTCGTATTCTTCGGTTTCTTCGAGGAACTCAATTTCAAAGCCTACTCCTATCGTCGAGCTCTTCATTGGGTCTTCGTGCGTATACCGATGCTGACTGGGCTGGCGATCCCACTGATCGCAAGTCAACCACGGGTTTCTGTATTTTCCTAGGCGATTCTCTTATATCGTGGAAGAGCAAGAAACAAGATGTTATCTCTCGGTCGTCCACAGAAGCGGAGTATCGAGCCATGGCATCTACGACATGTGAGATTGTTTGGTTGCGATGGTTACTTGCAGATATGGGTGTTAGCTCTCCTCAGCCCACTCCGTTGTTTTGCGACAATAAGAGTGCCATTCAGATTGCAAGGAATGCGGTGTTTCACGAACGTACGAAACACATTGAGATTGATTGTCATGTGGTCAGACATCACTTTCAATGTAACAACATCACATTGCCTTTTGTCTCTTCATCGGTTCAAATTGCCGATCTTTTCACCAAGGCGCTTTCATCTTCTCGTTTTCGTTTTTTAGTTAACAAACTCTCAATGCTTGTTGCTGTAGCATCGTGAGTTTGAGAGGCGGTATTAGCATTTAAAGTCCCTATGTTTTCTCCTATTTGTTATTTAGTCTTTTTCTTTAGTATAACCTAAATATTATTGTATTATTGCCATTTTTTCAAATACATCGACAGTTTCTCTCTTCTCTCTCTCACACCTTTTAATGGTATAAGCTTTATTTCTTTCATGATTAAAATTCTCAATGTTCACTATTTTGTTTTTCACTAATTCCATTTACTTTTCAAAAGATTAAAATAAAATTGCATGTGTTGTTAACAAAATTCTCAGAAAGGACACGCGTCTAAGACTTAAAGACTTAAATGCTCATTCAAAATTCTCTTAAGTAAATTGAAAAATAGAATTTTTTTTAAAAAGAATCAAAACATTAACATTTAGAACTTCGTCCTGAGAAATAACGAGTCTTGAAAATTTTGTCCATTGAAAAAAAATTATGCCGTCAAAAATAAAAACATGAGATACTTATGCCTCTATTGTTAATAGTTTAACATTCACAAATAACATGTTTCTCTTCTAAGGCTAGCCCTCACACAAGAAAGGTCCACTTTGGTCCACTCTATTAGATAGGAATTAGGTTGATATTAGAGTGGACCAAATTAAGGTTTACTTTCTAGGCCTAAGAGAGCCATATCCACATATTTAGTTTGTTGTTGAAAAAATTGAATCTAAAGTTATAGTTTTCTTTTTCTTCTTTTAATTTTCGAAGAATCTATTTAAATATTTAGGGCTCTCTCTTTTAAATATTTAGGCTTTTTAAATATTTAAAAAGGCTATTTAGTCACAAATCTCACGTCGAAGTTTCTTTGAAGCAGAAAAATCAATACATGGCCAAGCTACTATGACATCGACAACAGTTGTTTTTCATTTTATCAATTTAATGTTTCATAAATAAATAAATAAATAATTCTTGTAAATTAAATAATGAAACGCGAGGAAAATGGTTGAGCATTATTAGTTAGTGATGGGGTCTCTCAATTCCCACCACATGTAATTACTAATTTATATAAAATATTTGTGTACGTGTTTAATATGCATTTCAACTTACACTATGTATCACACGATCATGATTACCAAGTTCCTAATTTAATTAATAAGCTTTGCCTCGATCCCGATTCTATTAAAAATATTTATGTATATTTTTTTGTTCAATTTACACTAAAATGATCAGTTTAACCCTCCGAATTATGCTCTATATTAGTTTGCGGCCTGATTTTTTTTGTATCTGTTCATTTTATATCAGTTCAGCATATATATTTTTATATTAAAACAATGATGATTTATACCTTTAAATCTAAAAGAAAAACGTTAATATTTAATGAAAGTTATATATCATATGATGCACATTAAAAGTTCATGTGGAAAATTAGTTCAATAAAAAAAAAGGTTTAAGAAGCAAATTATACAAGATATAAATTCAGGGAACGTTCTATTACAAAATAGTTCAAGGAAGTAATAAGATACAAATTGATAAGTTCAAAGGTAAAATATAATATAAGAAAATCTATGTATTAGAAAATTTGATTGAGTTATAAGTTCATGTCAAATGTATGTGTGTGTATAAATTTTCGAACTGGCATGCATATACTCTATAAACATATGCAAGCTAAAGATACAGACTGGTCAAATTGACTGGCAATTTGACATTGTATAGTATATATATATATATAGTTGTGCTCAAACTCTATTTGGTGAATGTGAAAGCAAACTTGAGGAAAAAGTATAACTTCTCGGCGGGAAGGAGTATAATAAAGGTTATAATTTATGTAACACATATGAATTGCACCACTAGCTTTTTTTTTTTGAAAGAAAGATGAGTCTCGTTAAAACCTCCGAGTCCCCCAAACGGGTGCGACTCTAGAGGAAAGAGTACTCCACATCGAATTATCAACGGCAGCAGCCAAGCAATCGTCCCGAACAAGGGTCGGGACTCCCTCTCTACAACCAGCGTCGCGCAAGATAAGAGGTTCTATACTAGGCGGGACAGATTCCAACCAAACTATATTCCCTCTAGACTTAATCGCAAGTCGAGCCAGGCCATGCGCGACTTCATTACAGCTTCTCGGGATGAAGTAGAACATTACAGACTCGATCTGATTAACTAAGTGATGGATATGAGAGACAATAGTGCCTAAATCAGACAAAGGGGTGGACTTTTGGTTTAGAGACTTAATAACCCCTAGACAGTCCGATTGGATGCGGATCTTTGACCATCCCTGGTCATACGCCCATTCGACCCCACGACGAATAGCAGAGGCCTCTGCAAGCTGGGGAGATAAACCATGCTGATGGAAGTTAATTCCCGACGCAAGAACACGGTTTTCATGGTTGCGAGCCACTAAACCAATACCATAATTGTCCCCACGTCCATCAATCGCGGCGTCGACACAGATGTCAACACAGCCTTCCTCGGGGGGCTTCCAGGCTGGAGCAGGTTGATTAACATCTTTCTTCGGATTCGCAGTTTTCTGCGCTTCATTGAATTCTGACAGGTAGCTAAACGCCCCTTCTACAATGTCCCACTGGGACCTCAATTTGCTTCCATTCACCACATTGTTCCTGTTATTCCATATTTGCCAAAGGAGAAAATAGAACAATGCAGTCTCACCTTGACCGAGAGATGTCAGAACTGAGGCAATGAGACATAGAGGCTCAACTCTAGGTTTGGAGAGATCCAGAATACAACCCAGCCCAGCAAGTTTCCAGATTTTCCGGGTAAATTTGCATCCCCAGAAGGCAAAGAGGGCAAAGAGGGCACCTCGTATCCATTTGAATTCCGCGGCGAGAAAGAATAGTACGCGTCGGCAGAACCTTTTTGCATACTCTCCACAAGTGGAGTTTAACTTTCGGAGGAACCGGAATCCTCCAAATCTTACTCCACCAGTTCATTTTACTGTCAGAAGAGGATGTTGAACCGAGGTCATACGTAGAGGCGAAACCAATACGATATCCACTTTTAACCGAATACTCACCATTCGTAGAGTAGTGCCACATGATCGTGTCTCTTTGATCGATGTTCGCCCAAGGAATGCTAAGAATGGCCGAGGCATCCTCAGGGTCGAACATTTCCGTAATGAGATCTTCATCCCACCCTCCCGAGGCCGTCTTTAGCTCACACACCCGCATGTTGAGAGGTAGGGGAGGCGGGTCAATAAGACGGAAAGAGCTCGGCCTCGGAATCCAATTGTCCTTCAAGATATCAACATCCTCTCCATTTCCAACACGCCAGCGGGAGCCCGCTAAGATAATTGATCGGCCCCACAAAAGACTTCGCCAAACATGGGAAGCAGACGAGCCAATCCTAGCTGAAAGAGCATCCCCGTTAGGGAAATAACAAGCTGCAAAGACTTTGCTCACGAGAGAATTTGGAGATTGGATCAGGCGCCACATACTCTTCGCAAGCAAAGCTTGATTAAAGCATCCCATATCTCTAAATCCCAAGCCCCCCTCGCACTTGTTTCGACACATCTCGATCCATTTTGACCAATGGATTTTCCGATTATTGCTACCATCTCCCCACCAGAAACCTGCACAGATTTTATGGATGTCTCCAATGAGACTAATCGGGAGACGGAAACAGCTCATGACATAGGTTGGAATAGATTGAAGAGCAGCCTTAATGAGAATCTCCCTTCCTGCTTGTGAGACTTTGGTTCCCCTCCAGCTTTTAACTTTGTTCCACACTCGTTCCTTGATATAGGCAAACAACTCTTTCTTCCGACGCCCAGCAAAGGCTGGAAAACCAAGATAACGTTGGTGACACTCTGTTTTTTTTACCCCAAGACAATTGGCAATCCGGATTCTTCTGGTTTCATCCACATCTTTCCCAAAGCAAACTTCAGACTTTGCGTAGTTGACCATTTGTCCTGAAGCCTTCTCGTAAATTCTCAAACAGTCTCTGACTGTCTCAGCTTCTTCATCAGATGCTGAGAAGAAGATAAGACTGTCATCCGCAAAGAACAAATGGGAAATCCACAATCCTTCCCCTCCGAATCTAAGTCCATTAAGAGAGTCGCGCTCCTCTGCAGCCCTAAATAGACCAGAGAGACCCTCCGAGCAAAAAAGGAACAAAAAAGGAGACAAGGGATCCCCTTGACGAAGGCCTCTTTGCGGAATAACCCGGCCACGAACAGCACCATTAATGTTAAAAGCGAACGAGACCGACGTGACACAACACATAATCTTATCGATCCACTCCATTGCGTAACCCAGACGTATCATAACCGCCCGAAGGTAGGGCCATTCAACTCTGTCATAAGTCTTAGCCATATCGAGCTTAAGGGCCGCACATTCCCCATTGCCAAATCGGCCTCGCCGCATCGTGTGGATTCCTTCAAAGCCAATCATCGCGTTATCAAAAATCTGTCGGCCCCCCACGTGTGGATTCCTTCAAAGCCAATCAAACTCTCAGAGATCGCCGAGCTCATCGACATTTTTAGGCGATCTGTGAGGCATCTAGAGACAATTTTATAAATGACATTGAATAGACTGATAGGGCAAAAATCACTCACCTTCTTTCCTTTTGGGCTCTTAGGAATAAGGGTAATGACTGTGTTATTTAAGTCTTGAACAGCTCTCCCGTCATTCAAGATCTCAAGGCAAACCTTTGTCACCATTTGGCCGATAATATTCCAAAATTTCTGGTAGAAAAGGGCCGGAAAACCATCAGGTCCAGGAGCTTTAATAGCTTCCATTGAGAAGACTACATCTTTCACATCTTTAGCCGTGAAAGGACTCAGAAGGTAATTATTCATTTCTTCCGAGATTTTGGGAGAAATTCCGACCAAACCCGCTTCAATGTCTTCTTCGCTGGGCAAACTAGACGTGAAAATATTTTGAAAGTAGTGCGTCACAATCCTAGTAACCCCCACATCTCCACTTTGCCAGACATCTGATTCATCGAGAAGGCCGTCGATTTTATTTTTCTTCCGACGACCCGAAGCCCGTTGATGGTGGAACTTCGAGTTGATGTCTCCGTGCTTAAGCCAAGTCGCTCGACTTCGTTGGCGCCAGAAAGATTTTTCTTTCTCGGTCAAGGAATCAAGTTGACGCTCTTCTCGTCGGAAAGACTCCCAATCCAACTTCTCCTTCGTGTCACTGATCCGAGCAAGAACAAGACGTTGCCTATCAATTTTGTCCCTTAGCTCTCGAAATTTTCCACGCCCCCACAGGCGGAGACCTTCACGACAGAGATTTAGCTTCTGCTTAAGCTGCCAGTTGCCCAGGCCCAAGTGAGTTGAATCCCAAGCCATGCGAATCACTTCTTCACACCCCTCATCGAGCACCCAGGCTTCTTCAAAGAAGAATCTCCTCCGCCCTCGCTTTCTAAGAGAGATATCTGAATCAAGAGCACCTTTCGAATTGAGAAGCAAAGGATGATGATCAGAGCTCCAGAAGTCAAGATGTCGAACAACAGCATTAGGGAAACAATCGACCCACTCAGAGGTGCCTAAACACCTATCAATTCTTTCTTCAACCGTATTAGCGCCGGCCTTTCGCCTCCACGTAAAGGGTTCCCCAACATAACCCAAGTCATGCAAATCACAATCATCTAGACATGTCCTGAAGTTATCAATCAAGTAAGGGTCACACGCGCAACCACCTTTAATTTCACTATTCGAGATAACTTCATTATGGTCACCCCCACACAACCAAGGGCCCGGATGCATAAACCGGAGACGCCGAATCAACTCCCAAGAATGCTTCCGTTGACTTGAAACAGGATCACCATATATGCCAGCAAATCTCCAATCGTCTTCATCATCGCATTGAAGAACCCCTTCGATGTGAAACCTTGACAAGGATCCCAAAGAGAAAGTTATAGGATCCCGCCAAAGGAGCAGAAGACCCCCACTCATACCAACTCTCTCAACGCCAATGCATGAGTCAAAGCCAAGCTCTACACGGACTTTCTCAAACTGGGAGCGAACCAACTTAGTTTCAGACAGAAAGATAAAGTCTGGTCTAAATTGGTTCACATGAGAGCGCAGAGCTCCTAACGTCCGAGGGTTCGCCAAGCCCTGGACGTTCCACACAAGGCCTATCATTGAGCTCGGCGACCCTGATCCACAGGGTGCGCCGCTTCAGATTCTTTTGTGTCAATGATTTCATCCATTTTCATGGAACAAACCATTAACGATCCACACTCCTTGTCCCCTTCCTTCACCGCATTCAGTGGGTCTAGGGCATCTACATGAACCAACTGTCCTTCAAGCAGGGATTCCGAGACTAACTCAGTACAAACTTTGCCTTCCCTCGCCAAAGCCTTGAGAGAACGCTTGGGCTTCTTCTTCACACAGGAACCTCTTGGCATATCAAGATGCCCCCGCCCTTTATCAGGAGACGTTTTTTTTCCTTTGGAAACCCGAAGAGACATCGAGAGAGAAGTGGGTACCTCGCTAAACGATACCGGTTGTGATGGTGGAGGCGTGAGCAAACTTGACTTCTCAGGGATGAACAGGGGGTTGTCGTAGGGGGAAGAAAATTTGATCGGATCGTCTAAAGGAGGAGAGCTCTTATTCCCTGGCTCATCTATCGAGGGAAACTCTGCAGGGGACGAGAAAGTCCCGTGAGAATCCGTCTTGATATCGGTTGAGGAAACTAGACCAGTTTCCAAGTCGTTGTCATTGATATCAGTTCTCTGGTTCTGCATCTTCAGATGCATAACTGATGGCTCAAACTCTACCATAAGCTCTGACACCGAGTTAAGAGCTGCAGAGTTGGGAATACAGGAGTCCTTTTGTCCCAAAAAGGACCCATTATTCGCCTTATCAACAGGATTAGTCCCAATTCCTGAAGAAGTTGCTTCGTCTTTCGGATCCGTCGATGAAATATTCCTCGATAACTGCACCACTAGCTATTTATATGGTCCATATTTCATTAATTATTATAACCACTTTCATGAGAAGTTATTCATCACCTTTAAATCTCAACCCGCTTCAACATAATAATAATAATAATAATAATAATAATAATTCTCATTATATATGTGTGTCTGTGATAATATCAAATTTTATGCGTGAAAATACGCATCACAAAATATTTTACGCCTCAAAATCCTTTTTATATTTCAAGCCTTGTAAATAGTAAAGACCAATGCTTAAAGAGCTTGAAAATGCTCGAGCCTCTAATTTTATGAGTATATCAATAGTCGATGGATTTTCATCAAAATAATATTTAAAAATATTTATTATAACTATTAATCATTTAATAATAAATATTAATTAACCAAGCTTGCTTGGCCTAGTGGTAAATCCACTATAATAAGACTCTTCATGAGATTTTGAGTTCAATCCCTTGAGACGCAGAAATTGCGTAATACATGTAATCTTGGCCGATAGTGTCTGCGGCCAATACCGGTTGTTCTTACCATGACATATATATTGTAATGTGAGTACATGTAATCTTGGCAAATAGTGCCACCAACTCAAAAACAAAAATTAATTAAAAAAACAAAATAGTTTTTACAAATATTTACACCTGTTTCAACAACATACCCCAACAAATTATATAGTTTAATATGTGCCCCTAAAAGATTAATGGACCAAAAGTAAAATTATAAAACTAGTATAAGAGTGGGAATCAAACTATAGCGATTTTTTCATTATAAAAAAAAAAAACTGGTTGATTAAAAGAACCGGTGCGTCAGTTTTTCGGGTATATTTCGCCGGATTTTTGGAGCTTATGGTCCTTGGTAGTTGGTATGCCACAGCGATCTAAGCTCAATAAGTGAATAACAATTTAAAAAGTACGGTATGTTAATTATTAATCATATGAGATATAACTCCACATGGTGATGCTAATTAGTAATTATGTTGGATAGAATATGTTTGAATTAATGTTGACTAAATTAATTGGATCATTTCGATCTACGTAGTGTCACAACTCACGATGGCATGTGCTCGACCGCAACAAAAGAAAACCCTCCAATTTAGAGTCTAATATACTCTGCTTATTTTTTCATATATATATATATATATTAATTATTTGAATCATTATAAATATATAGTTTGTGACACAGAGAGTTTTGTTTTAGAGTTCGAAAACCAATAACGATCCAGTAGTATAGTCTAATTCAACGAGTATATTGATAGAATTTTGAAAACGATATTAATGATCATATTGATTAGATTTTATTTTACAGTATACAACTATACATTACATATATCATGTAAAATTATAACATTTTAAAATATTAATTATTAATAAATAATTTGATGGAATTTTTTTTCAAACTTTGGTGGGTCCTAAAAATTCTTTTAAATTTATAATTTTTCCAATTATAAATAATATTACAAACTGATCAAAATAATCAATCCGTTATTGGTTTATACTTATAGTTATACTTATACCGAGACTTGCAGTTATTATTATTGTTTCGTTCTATAAGCTTCTAGAGTTTGAAAAAATAAAAAGATAAAGGAATATAAAACCTAACGTCTTTTTTAGCTGTAATAATTGATTTGATTATCTAATAAAAAAAATTGTTGACCCCTTATTAAAGCCAACTAACCCAAGAAAAGGTAAATAATGGTGTGTATTAAATCTGAATTAACTGTAAATCTATCATCAAATATACATTGATTGATCCAACAAAAAGTATATTTGAGTTGACTGACCTAATTTTTCCTTGAGAATTAACAAATCATAATATTACTTCTTCGTGTTATTGGCGTGTATAAAGAATTATATATGTAATAAATAATAAAATATAGTATATATAGGTTGCCAAGAAATGCGTGAGAAAAGATAGGGCTTGCTTGCAAGTAGCAACCCCATGAGCTGCACTGATAGGCTGTCGGCATCAGAAGAATACTGCAATAAACATCCGGATTTATTATTTTAAATTCAAATTTCAATAAGGCCCTATATTTTAAGACGAAATAACGTGTGATACACATTCAAAAAAAAAATTATATAATTATTTATAATAGTTATATTGTTTTTTTTTTTTTTTATCATTGTACTTTTTCTCAATTTTTACTATTCATGAAATCTTAAGAAAATCAATTTTTTGTCCAAACATGTAAAATTTATATATAAATTAAGAGGAGTAAATAAAAAAATTTGATAAAAAAAGTTCAAAAAATAACGCATCAAACCGAATGATAAAAAATGTAATGAAGTAATTTGATATATTAAAACGGCATTAGTGATATTTATTATTTTGTAAGATAAAATAACGTATGCTACATGTCAAGAATTATACAAGTCCCGTTATGCTACAGTGTGTCATGTCATGTAATAATTTTATTAATTTTAAAGTACATGTTCAATAATAGGGTGTCATGTAATAATTTTATTTATTTTAAACTACATTTTTTAATTATTGAAGAAGATGTACACCTCCTACAAATAGAATACAATAATAAATAAATTTAAAAAAGGAAAGTCAAATAGGGGCAATGAAAATTACAGGCACGCTTGAGACACCGACGTTGTCCCATTCCAATACCTTCTTGAATTAATAACTCTCTCTTCAACTATTATTATTTATTATTATTATTATTATTATTATTATTATTCAAATCTTATCAAAGTCTTCCTTTAAGTACTTTGGACTTTCCGTATTGTTCATCCATAACTCTTAATAACCTCTTGTTTTGCTTTCCAAAACCTTGGAAAAGGTCCTTTATTTTATCATTAACATTTTTAAGGAATATTGTTTGTGGCATAAGTACTCACTTTCATATATATCTAATGTGCCGGCATTTTCGAATTCTCTTTTTTTAACCCCAATAAGATCCAAAGATCATTAAAGGGTATCGAGGTCTAATTCCATCTATATCGAGTTAAGGTATCAAATTTTAACTAGTGTTGAATAATTGTAATTTATTAAGTTTTAATCGTACAATCATACATGTATCATACGTGGTTCTTGTGTAGCAAATCTTTAACGGGACTTTGACGGAATTACACATTAGCACTGTTTTGTGGTTTTTAATACTACGGCTGCTATAAAAATAAAAAATAAAAAATACATCACCGCAAATGCATAAAATTGGATACTTACGGAGCAAATATCTTTAATTTTTATTTATTTATGAATTTCCGTGTGTTGACTTTAATATCGTTATTATAACCAACTTGCATGGCCTCTTTTATTCATTTCGATTTTCAACTCTTGTCTCTTCATCAAATTCAAAGCCTTAAAAACCATACCTATATCTCCCTTCATATCATAAATCACGTTGTTTTCTTCTCTCTTCTTCTCTCATTCTTCTTTGTGTGATTAGAGTTTGAATAATATGGATCAAGAAATAGAAGTTCCTTCACATTTTCTGTGTCCGATCTCACTGCAAATCATGAGAGACCCGGTGACGGTCTTAACCGGGATAAGCTACGACCGGGACAGCATCGAGAACTGGCTATTCTCCTGCCGGAACAGAACTTGCCCCGTTACCAAACAGGCTCTCGTCGACGCCGACATCACTCCTAACCACACTCTCCGGAGGTTGATCCAGTCGTGGTGCACGCTCAATGCCGGCCTTGGCGTCGAGCGAATCCCGACGCCAAAGCCGCCCATCGACGAATCAGAGGTCGCCAAGCTCCTCAAGAGCGGAGAGCTCCCCAACGCTCAGCTCAAATGCATGCAGAGGCTCAAGTCCATTGCAGTCCATGGCGAGCGGAGCCGGAAGTGCCTCGAATCTGCCGGCGCGGTTGAGTACTTGACCTCGGTTCTTAAGAGGAACGGCTCGCCTTCGGCGGTCGAAGCCGCAGTGGAAGTACTTTTCCACCTCCGGAGTTGTGAAGCCCGGCTGAAGAGCGCGGTGGCGGGCCATGGCGAGATCATCGACTCGTTGGTGGCGGTGATGAAGCGTGGGAGTTACCAGTCGAGGGCGAACGCCACGGTTCTTCTCCGCTC
Organism: Parietaria judaica; assembly: GCA_954871525.1. Classification (NCBI taxonomy): domain Eukaryota; kingdom Viridiplantae; phylum Streptophyta; class Magnoliopsida; order Rosales; family Urticaceae; genus Parietaria; species Parietaria judaica. The sequence goes on along the minus strand of OX940860.1, from coordinate 24,714,429 downwards.
CGTGCTCGACCTCGCGGACCCCATCCAACTCATGACGGTGAAACCCGAGCTCTACGTGGAGGTGATCGGCGTCTTGCGGGACAAGGTTTCCCCGGCTGCATCGAAGGCGGCACTGAAGCTTCTCATGGAGCTTTCTCCGTGGGGGCGGAACCGGGTCAAAGCCGTGGATGCCGGCGCCGTCTTTGTCCTCGTTGAGTTGCTTCTCGACTGCTCTGAGCCGTCATCGGAGAACAAGCGCACCTCCGAGCTGGTGCTCACGGTTCTCGATCAGCTCTGTGGCTGCGCGGAGGGGAGGGCTGAGCTGCTCCGCCATGGTGCTGGGCTCGCGGTGGTGTCGAAGAAGATCCTGCGAGTGTCGCACGCGGCCAGCGACCGGGCGGTTAAAGTTCTGGCGTCGGTGTGCCGGTACTCGGGAACGGGAAGGGTGTTACAGGAGATGCTTCAGAGCGGGGTAGTGGCGAAGCTGTGCTTGGTTCTTCAGGTGGACAGCAGCTTGAAGACGAAGGAGAGAGCGAGGGAGATCCTCAGGCTTCACTCTAGGGTTTGGAAGACCTCGCCTTGTATTCCCTCTCATTTGTTGTCTTCCTATCCATCTTCTTGATATTGTTTTCTCTTTCTTTTTTGTTATTCATATATATACATATATAAAAATGTATATATTTCTTTTTTGTAAACTATGCAAGAGAATTGCAAAATGCACCTAGATCTCTTTTTAATTTCAAATAATGTAGGAAACAATTCAGAGGAAAAATGACGATCGAGGTCTGCAATTTCCATACAAACTCAAGAATATTACATATATATATATATATTATGTATATATATTATCCTCAATTTCTGACCTTGTTCCCAATTAACGAATCCGATCAAGGGAATTCTCGGAATTTCTCATCCCCGCTATAATTAGCGGAAAAATTATTGGAGAATCATATAAATTGCGGTAAGACCGAGAAAAGTTAACATAAGTGCATATAATAAGTATAGAAAGTATCGGAATAGTGTGTCATACCCTTGTTGCTCGCTCCTTGCTCGTTCTTGACGGTTTTAAATCGCATGATGTTGCCTGATCCTTGCACGTCCTTGACGTTTTGAATCGCGTAATCCCGAGCTTCAACTCCCTTAAGATTCAAGCCTCTCCAACGTCCACCCATGTTGTCAGAAAACACCATACACTCTTCGTACAATAATCTCCGGTCGGAGAAACCTCTACGCCGGGAACTCTTATCTTAGGGTTAGCTATAACTCTAAGCTAGATATGTTTACCCAAGTAGTTTTAAGTGATAAACATAATTAGTCACTTACGTTCACATGACTAAAACTTATATTAAGGCATTAAGCATAACTGAAAATTTTGTGTAACATACAATTGTAATTTTTACCGCAGATAGATAAAAGACTTTTATACGTCAAAATATATTTCTTTTCATAGGGTTACTAGATAGGTTTAGCCTCTGAAGGCACGCCCTTAATCTCTATAAATGCCTAATCCACTCACAAGAGTATATAAGTACGTTTTCTTCAACCCATGAAAAGTTCTATTTGCCTATTGCCAAAGCTCTCTAGGTTTTCTCGACCTTAACGAATATGTTGAAACACTCGCATCAAGTTCTTCCTTCTTTCTCCAAAACACTCTTCGAGAGTGACATTTCCGAGCCCCCACCTCCATTAACGTTGAGCAACGAAGGCGCCCTTCCACCCTCTTTTAGTTCATGTTTTCCTACTTCTTTTCAGGTTTTAGGTGCGAAGACCGGGGTAAGACCGATCCCTCGAGCCAAGCCTCAGGACTGGTACTAGACCCCTTTATGCTCGGAGCACTAGAATCGAGGTCCGAGAACGACACGATCACTCGAGCCAAGCTTGGGATCAACGTTTATCTACTAGCACTTCCTACCGACACTGAAAACTCGCTTATGGATGGAGAACTGGCAGGAGGAATCGAGGAATCTTCACTTTTGACCACTTCACAGTTACTTAGTTGGCCCAGGATCGAACACGCAGCCAAATAAATTGTCATCCCAAAAAACGCAAATAACAACTACTATTTAATCTAAAATTTGTGGTGTAAGTGCCTAATTGTTTACTAAGTGTGCCGATATATAATCAATATGTTTATTAGCGACAATTGTACCCACACGCGACAACACAATATCGATGTCTAATTCTATTAATTTGGAGCTTTGTTACGAAGATCCAAATAGAATTTTGGTCGATCATATTATAAATGTAATGTGTGCTAATGTACATTATATTTGTAAATAATAATATGGTTCTGATAATTATTTAAATTAGGTTAAACAGCTTTTTTTTTTTAATGAATGAAATGTCAGTTTTAACTTTTAAGGACTAAATTGTTAATATAATATTAATTTTAAATGTTAAATTGATAAAGTGATTTTTAGGAGTGAAATTGTTAGTATGTGATTGAAATATGAATTTAAATTAAAAAATAAATAAAAATATTGGGCCCTCCATCTGTCTCTAAGGTGATGAGCAATAATATGATATATACAAGTACAACATAAGATGTGAAAATACATATACAAATATATAATTAGTGACATTAATTAACGGGGTAAACTGCGGCTAAAATATCCAAAGTTTGAATATTTTTTAATTATGCACCTAAGCTTTTTTTTAGTGACTAATGTACCTAAAGTTTATTCTGTTAAGAGATTTAGTTCCTTCTGTTAATTTTCAAAATTTAACGTTAGTTTCATCCAACGTGGCGTGACGTCACCAGACAAGTGTCACTATTGTTTTTTAATTTAATTTATAAATAATTTTTATTAAAAATTATATTTAACAAAATTCCGGAGACAAACCTGAACAACTTGATGAAGTCGAGGGGAAAAGCCTGAGGTAGCATTGAAAGAGAAGGTCTAACCCAGGTGCCTGAGTTTGTCAGCGGTTGCCGGAGCAAGAACAAATGATGAGGGTTGTGGATCGAAGGACGCGTGGGTCAAAGTCGGAGAAGCTTCCTCATGTCGGGTTCGCCGTGGGTAGAGTCGGAGAAGCTTCCTCACGTTGGGTTCGTCGTGGGTCAAAGTGGAAAGAGAGAGAGGCAGAGAGGGAGTAAAGTGAGTACAAATTTTAAATATAATTTTTTAACTAAAAATAGTGTGGCACGTGGCTGGCGTCTGGCGACGTGGCGCCACGTTGGATGAAACTAACCTCGGAAAATCTCTTAACAGAATAATTTTAGGGTTAATGACGGCGAAAATACCTAAAGTTTGGTCAAAGAACCCCTAGTGTACCTAAAATTTAGAAGTGGTAGCAAAAATACCCAAAGTCTCAATATTTGGGGAGTTGACCACTCCATTCTCGTAACGTCGTTAACTTTCCCGTTAACTCTGGCCACGTGAACAAACGTGGGTTACTGATATAACATTTTTTGCCATGTGGACGATCCCACGTCAGTCTCGTTTACGACAAAACAACGAATTAAACCCTAATTAATACTATTTAATACAACTAATTGAACCCCTAATGATTACACTTAACAAAACAGATTTTTCCACGTGGCCAGAGTTAACGGGTAAGTTAACGGCTTTACGAGAATGGAGTGGCCAACTACCCAAATATTTGGGGAGTTGACCACTCCATTCTCGTAACGTCGTTAACTTTCCCGTTAACTCTGGCCACGTGAACAAACGTGGGTTACTGATATAACATTTTTTGCCATGTGGACGATCCCACGTCAGTCTCGTTTACGACAAAACAACGAATTAAACCCTAATTAATACTATTTAATACAACTAATTGAACCCCTAATGATTACACTTAACAAAACAGATTTTTCACGTGGCCAGAGTTAACGGGTAAGTTAACGGCTTTACGAGAATGGAGTGGCCAACTACCCAAATATTGCGACTTTGGGTATTTTTGCCACCACTTTTAAACTTTGGTTACACAATTAAAAAATATTTAAACTTTGGGTATTTTAGCCGCAGTTACCCGACATTAACGTATACATATATAATTAGTGAATTGTGTATATATGTATAAACTCAAAGCCTACATATGCCGAAGTCCATGAATTTTCCAACACTTTTTTTTTTTTTCATTTCGGAAAACGAGGATTTAGTGAGTTCTGGAAATATTCCACGTTCTCAATATACCAGTCCCAAGAATCAAATACTTGCTTAGCTAGGTCAAAACTTCATATCAAAGAGAATACAATGTGCAACAAATCAGTAGTTGACCGACATGGATGCAGAAAAAGTCAAACTATATCTACCACTAGTATATAAGCACGACCCAAATATAGCTCATATCATCTGCCATTTATTTATTAAATTTTTTTTTATAATATAAATTGAAATATAAAAAATGAACTCCACTTATCGATTTTTTATTCATTCATATTGAAATGGCGTATTTTATATTATAATTTATATTTACAAGAGTTAAGAATGGCAAAAGGTATTTGACTTCTATGATTTTGATACACGGTACAAAGTATTTTTTTATGCGGTATATAATAAAATTTATTGTTTTAGTAAATGCTCTAAAACTTAAAAAAATGATTTTTTCACACGAGATTTGAAAACTTACGGCAAGGTTATTTTTTGGAATTTGTGTAGCGATAAAAATAAAATTTGCAGCATAACTTTTTTATTTTATTTTTTAAAAATTTTGCCACGAATAAATTGAAATTTAGAATGTACCGTGTATATATAAAGAAGTACTTTATTTATGATACTTGTGTTGCAAGTATCAATGCTCAAACCTACAACTTATATTAATATATCTAACAAGTTAACAGTAGAGACCATTAAGAATTCCAATAAACTTGGGGAAAATGAAAGTCATGTCATCGGCGGCATAAGTTATCTTAAGTATGATAATATCGGCAGATATTGCCGAACTTTATTTGCTAGAAAAAAAGTGCATCAATGTTAGTAAAATTCCATCCGAATATATTACGTAATTATACCCAATCTATTCCAAAAACTTGTTAAATTTTTTGTTAGTTGCTTGCAACATCTCAAGTTAAAAAAAAAAAGAAGCAAAAGCAGTGATCAATTATTATAGGTTTGACAGTAGTAAAAAACAAGTAAACTTTTCTAATATTAGATACTTTTTTATTGGATAGAATAGAAAAAGGGAATTTCGGGCCTAAATTTTAGAAATTATGCCGAAAAAGCAATATATACTCTACAATTTAATCTGCATTAAATCTTAGAGTGTGTGTATATATATATATATATATATATATATATATATATATATACTTTGTGTAATAACTAATAACTAATAGGTGCTTAATTAAACTTTAAACAAAGTGATATTTGTATACAGATATTTATATCATCCAATATATATATATATATATATATATATATCACTCCGTTAGCGAGGGTGTCTGGACAACAGATAATGATCAACACAAGGCGAATCACTCCAAACCTTGGAGTGCAGTTTGAGGATTCCTCTGGCCTTCTCTTTCAGATGAGTGTCGCAGTCGGCCTGCATCACCATGCACAGCTTCGCCACCGCCCCCACCGCCAGCATCTCCGCCAGCACCTCGCCCTTCGCCGAGTACCTCGCCACCACCGACAGCACCTGCATCGCGTGCTCGTCCGTAGCTGCCGAAACCCTAAGCACCCGCTTCGTTACCACTGCGATCCCGCCCGCGTGGCCCACCAGCCGTGCCCGCCCCTCAGCGCACGAGCACAGCCCAGCAAGTAGGGAAAACCCCAGCTCTGTCACGCGTCGGTCCGGACTTCCCAGCTCTAGCTCCACAATCTCGAAAACTGCCCCGGCCTCAACGATCTTCTGCCGGTTCCGCCCCCACGGGTACGCCTCGATTAGAGTTCCCAGAGCCGCTTTCACCGACTGAGACAAAAATGGAGAATGATTCTCTCTCATCTCACGCAGTGCGGATGTCACGTTGGCAAAGAGCTCGAGCCGAAGCCGCTCGAGCTTCCGTGAGTCAGCGGCTCTGATGACAAGATTTAGTACTCTCAAAGCTTCCGATTTGACGCCAAGGCACTTTTCAACCTCCTTAAGCCCTAGAATCCACGAGAGTGAGTCGAGAAACTCGCCGCTCTCGTCGACCGAAACCCTCTTATTACCATCGCTGACTTCCCATATGTGACGGAATATCCTCAGGGCCTCTTCGACGCCAGAGATCGTCCCATCCTCAGAGCATTTGGTGACGAACAACGTCATTGCTTTGAACACGCCCGCCTCGGCCATGCACTTCCGGTTCCGGTCGCTATCCGTCACTAGTGCCTCCATTTTCTTCAGCGTAGCGACCCCATCCTGCCTAAGGTCTCGGACAAGCTTTAATACATGGCGGCGGTCGAGCAAAGGCTTCGGCGTCGGGATCCGATCGACGCCTTTAGTGATGCACCATGCCTGGATCAAACGACGGAGAGTGTGGTTGGGCGTGAGGTCAGAGTCTCTCGGCAGCAGTTGATTCGTGACGGGACAAGTCGTCACTTTGTCGTCGTTTTCAACACGAAGCCAGCTCTCTATGCTCTCTCGTTCATAAGTTATGCCGGTTATGGCCGTTACCGGATCTCTCATTATTTGAAGCGATATTGGACATGTGAAGTACATCGGAACTTCTAATAACTCGTAATCCATTGATGAAAATACAAGAAACTAAAGATACGTTGATGAGTTTATATATGTATATCATATGTACTATGTATATATTAATAGGGTACTTCAAACCTATGGTTTGACTTTTTTTTATTCAAAAGGCCAATTTACTTCCGATTTTGCTTGTTTTTCCAGTCTAAGTATAAAAGTTCAGAGTGATGTGATATGTTGGTCAACCACGTTATACACGATCAGAAAGGCATGAGAATTCACGTTTGAACTTCCAACTAAAAGTCAACTCATGCCACGCGTCAGCTGTTCATTGAGCTATCAGTGGCGGCCATAATTAACCAGGTGGGATTATTGAAAAAAGGCTTATTCTTATTTATAGTAAGAGTTGGCCGATGGGACCAAAACATCTAAAGACTTTTCATTCTTATAATATTATGCTAGAGTCTAGTTTTAGTTTCGACTTTCCACTTTGAAACAGTTCTAGATTAGTTTTATTTACCAAAACCTGTTTCGTTGCTGCTAGTTCCGAAAACTGTTTTTATTAAATAATATAATAGTTTAATATCATATTATTATATATAGCATGATATTATTATTATGTCCTTTAAAAAAAATTAGAGTCTCATTATTGTTTTTTTTTTATATAACAATTCAAGATATTTATGTTACTACCGCGGCCCCGAATCTGGATCATGTGGCGCACGCAGCTAGATCCGGTGGACACTTTGAATTATGAGTCGATGACATTATAGAAATATATATATATATATATATATATATATATATATCTTTTTAAATTTGACTATTCATACGATTAAATTATAAGAAAAACTCATGAAATGCCCAAAAACCACCTAAGGTTTAAGGGAATTGCCCATACTTTCAAACAATTCATTTATGCCCATTTTAAAAATATTTTGGACCATATTAACCCTGATATTAATTATATTTATTTATTTTCGTATTTATTATTTATTATATATTTAATTTTCGAAATTAAATTAATTATCCTAAAATTTTGGTTGAAAACTTCCCCTATTAATTAGGTTATCATTTAATTTTGTTATTTTGACCCAAAAATTAATAGATCTCTCTCTCCCCTTCCCTCCCCTTCTCACACGTTCATGCCTCTCTCTCTCCGGATTGACCACCATCGCCGGATTCGGGCGTGCTCGGCGACTTCGGGCGTGGCTTTGGCGACCGTCAGCGCGGCTGCCGAGGAGGCGACCGTGGCCCCCGTCGCGGTCGCCCCCCATCGCGCCTCCTTCCTCCGTCGCGGTCGCCCTCCGTCATTCTCCTTTTGTTCGCCGTCTCTCGCTCGCCGGATCAAACACGGTAAGATTTTTTATTTTTGTAAATGGGTTTACACGATTTTGGATTGGTAATATTTTTTGTAAATAGTTTTACCAAGTTTTGTAGATGTTTACGAATGTAAATCTGTTTACGGTAATGTTTATACAGTTTTGTAAATGATTTTTGTAAATGGTTATACAGTTTTATACAGTTAATGATTTTTGTAAATGGTTTTACAGTTTCATATTTGTAATTAAAATTTTGTATTTATAGTTACGGATTCGTAGCTGTAGTTACAAAATTAACTTTGTAAATATTTTATACAGTTTCATTGTTACATTGAAATTTCGTAAATATATTTACAGTTTTATAACTACAGTTTTATTGAAATTTCGTAAATTTATTTACTGTAAATAAAGAATCGTAAATATAGAATCGTAAATATAGTTACGTAAATATAATTACAGATTCGTTAAATGCAGAGAAATAATTTGAAATTTTATTTTTAAAATACTGATTAATAGGGGTCAAAAAATAAAAAATAAGATTTGTTACAAACGTTAAAATAGGGAAGAATAATTCGAGTAATATTTGTTTAATGTTAAAATAAGAAAGATTTATTTTAATTTATTTAGTTTGCTATATTTAAGGAAAAATTTTGTTTTTTAATTTTAATTAAAAAAACGAAATTAAAATTAATGTGAGTTAATTGGAAAGACATATTAGTCCACATTTCAATTTGTTGGTGGTTAGAGTTACCATAATTAGAAATTAGCATTTTTTTTAAACCTCGAGCCACAGCATTTCCCTCTAAATTATATTACGTTGCAAGCTCTGAAAAGTTTTTTTTTTCTTTAGTAAATCGTATGGGTACTCAAAAAGTCAATAATCCATCTCTCTATTTAAATTTACATAAATTCGTAAGGCGCCTATTCTTATAGACTAAATATATGCACGTAAAACCAAAATTGACATTTTATATAGAATATATATATATATATAGTATATAGTATAAATGAGTATCATAGCAGGCATTCCATGATTCAGAATAATAAATTAAAATCAAACCAGTTTGTGTGCAAGTAGTTGCTGACCGTTGACCATGCAATTACTACTGCTACAACTAGTCTCTATTTATTTTCGGATGAATTAATGACTTCTTCTCTTATGGATTTCAGTCAAACATTCCAGCTTTGTGGTGGTAGGGAACAAAAAAAAAAAAAACTTCTTTTTTTACTACATGATAAAAAAATATTTACGAACCATGTTTCCTATTGTAAATTAAAGTGGAAAAATACTAGTGCTGAAAGTGCCATGCCTAGCCTCATAATTTAGAAAAAAGTAATTGCAGTTAACAGTGCAAGGTATTCCGAATATTAGAGCTGCAACTCGCGGTGTCGCGACGAGTCGCGACTTAATCGCCAAAAATCGTCACTGTAGAAGTCGCGACGAGTCGCGGTGGGGGGAGGTCGCGATGAGTCGCGATGCCTCGGTGGCGCGCTCTCATTGGACGAGACCAATTCCCTCGCACTGTTGCTCCGCATCGCGATGAGTCGCGATTCCCGCCAGCTAGTCGCGATTAATCGCGACGTCCCTTCCCGCATCGCGAACACGCCTCACGCATCGCGACTTGCAGCTCTACCGAATATATCTTATGATGCACCTGTAATTTTGTCCAACAATATCAGTTCAGTAAAAAGAAAGTGTTAGAATAACTTTTTATAAAAAAATACAAAATCTAAAAAAATATGATTCCTCACTATCTTGCTTCCAATGTTGTAAATACGGATAATTTTTTTTTTAAGTATTTGGGTATTTAATTTTTTTTTTATTTTGAAAAAAAAAAATACCAGACTCTAATTTTTGGTAATTTTAAAAATTCAGATCCATAGATCTAGATTGAGGATTACTCTAACTTTTGGTAATTTTAAAAATTAAGATCCATTGATCTAGATTGAGGATTTTTACTAGAACCAGAAGTTATAGTTCTAGTTTTTTTTTTTAATTATCTTTTTGGACGTTGGATCGTAAGATCCAGCGATCTTGATTTAAAAATAAATTTTATTTAAAATATAGTAGTAATAAAATAAAAAATAAAATAAAAATCGAAACCAGATGTTTTGGTTTCGAATTATTCTAATAAAAAATACGGAATACTATATTTCTAGTGTACTACATTAACAACAGTACTTGTTTTCCTATTTTACCCCCTCAGACTCCAAAAATCTTATATATATTTATATAGGTTCTCAGAATAATCCATTAAGTTTCATAATTCTAGAAATAATTTTTATTTAAAATTGAAGATAAATAAAAAGGTCATTTTCAAAATTATAAAACTTATGAGATTGATTAATTTGAGAATTTATGATTAATATTTCTGTCTTCTTCAAGTTTTGCTTCCCCAATTGCCTTTCTTTTTGAGAATTTTGCACTAAGAATAAGAACGATAATTATATGCAGTTACTTTCAACTACTTATACCGCAAATATTAAAACAATAACAATTTCGTATTTCCACGAGAGGCCCAAAATTCTGAAGCCCGAGCCCACAAATTCCCCAATTTTCTTTCTCCCTCTGCCGCCTCCACCATCGCTCAGAGCTCAGCCTTCTCCGTCGCTGTGTTCTGTCTCTCGCAACTGCTCAGAGCTCGCTTCTCAGTCTTCCTCCACACACGGTTCTTCAGTTTTTCTTTCAAATTCGTCGAAGGGTGTTGTTTGTTTGTATACTTTGGGACTTGGGTATCGTTTTCTAGACTTAATCCCTTTGGTTTTGATTTGATATATATATATATATATATATATATATATATAGAAGAGAGAGAAAGAGGGTCGTCGGTAATGGGGAAGACGGCGTACAAGAAGCTCTCTGGGAGCAAGAACTTCCGGCAGCGGCTGCTTCTGGCCACGCTATCGTCCACGCCGATTCTCATCGAGGACATTCGCGCCAACGAGACCTGGCCGGGCTTGCGGCCCCACGAGGTCTCGTTCCTCCGCCTCGTCGAGCTCGTCTGCGACGACTGCCTCGTCGAAATCAACGAGACTGGTACGCGTATGGGGGTGTTTCTTTGTTTGGCTTGTTAGAATTTTCGGTGGTGATTGATTTGTGGGTGTGTGGGAATAGGGACGAAGCTGAAGTACAAGCCCGGGATTGTGATGGGTGGGAGAAATCTCGAGCACGACTGTGGGCTCGGCCGCGCCATTGGGTACTTCCTCGAGCCTCTTCTCGTGCTTGCCTTGTTCGCCAAGAAGCCTCTCACCATACGCCTCAAAGGTTTGATATTCTTGCTGTCTTATTGACTGCTTGTTGAATTGTTGGTTCTATTATGTGGGGTTTCGAGCACGGTTTTGAAAGGAAAAATTGAGAACTTAGGAGTTCTATGCTAGCACCGCGAGACGCAAGCCTCGAGGCGCACCAGGGCGTAAGCCTCAGTAATCAAATGGATTTATATCTCAAACAGTGCATAACTCCACGTAAAATCCATCAATATGTCGTAAGATCATAGAATTCATTAAAGGTTTTTGGGTTTTTATGTGATTTTGGAAATATATATATATTTTTTTTCTTTTTCTATATTTTGAATAACTCATGAAATCCCAAAGCAGTCATTTAAAAATAGCCCAAAACAGTTTAGAGAATAAGCAAAACATGACCAAAATCATATGTAACAGTGAGGCATAAGCCTCATGTGTCCCAGGCGCTTTAGCCCTGGTGACGCCTCACAATCTCTGATGCATTTTTCTATTGCATGTTCACCTTTATGCTGAGCTTTTTTTACGAGTTAGTCTGATTTTGAGCGCATTACCATGCATTTTTTTTTTTCAGGAATTACCAATGATCCGAAGGATCCCTCTGTTGATACTTTCCAATCTACTGCGTTCCCGATTCTGAAGCGCTTCGGAGTTCCTTTAGAAGGTCTGAAGCTGAAGATCGAGAAGCGTGGGTCTCCGCCTAATGGTGGCGGCGAAGTTGTTCTCTCGGTTCCAATAGTACAGAATCTAAATGTAACCTCCTCACTTCAAGCTTTCTAATTTTGGCGAGTATCGTGTTAGGATCGTGGGATCCAAACAATTAGGGATATTTTATTTATTTGTACCTTGTACTTTGATCACGTCGTTTCTTATTTCTATTGCTATTTTTTTATTATTTTAGGGATTTATTTCTTAGTCTAGTGTGGGCAACTCACGAAACGGGCTACATTAAAAAAAAAAAAAGCAAAAAATTATAGTATTGCACTTCTTGTGGAGTGAGTAAGACTCGTCGGAACCACCAAAATGGGAGGTTTTCGGTCAAATGGGAAGCGTGTGAGAGACTGATTTGTGATCCGTGATATGTCATCACCGTATTATTTTCTTATGAATCTTTATATTTTGCTATCTAGGCAATCTCGTGGACCGATGAAGGTCTGGTGAAGAGGATCAGGGGCGTAACTTTCTCTACAAGAGTCTCGTCCCAGTTTGAAAACTCTATGATATATGCTGCTCGTGGACTTTTTAATCCATTACTACCTGATGTTCGTATTGCCACAGATCACAAGTCCGGTCTGCATGCTGGAAAGTATGATACAATCATTTCACTAATATGAGTCCTTGTTAGATTTTGGATGCTAATAAGTAACGTAACCACGAATTATGTACAGCTCTCCAGGGTTCGGAATATCTGTTGTGGCAGAAACTACAACTGGGTGCTGCCTATCGGCTGATACAGCTGTTTCCTACAACCGTGAAGAGGAAACCGACGAGCTTGATGATCTCGAAACGAAGGTGACCCCAGCGGACGAAGTTGGTGTGAAAATTGCTTCCGCTTTGCTTTCGGAGATTGCTCAGGGCGGTGTGGTAGATTCGACACATCAGGTCTGATCAATGTACTATGTTTTCTCATCTGCAAATGCAAATGCAAAAAAATAAATAAAAAAGAGAGAGATCTGAAGACCCTGTTAAAAATCTGAATAGTTTGGTTAAAGCTGCAGAACAGGGTCTTCGGTGCTATCAAAGAGAATAGGGTCTTGGGTAGTCGGTATAGACTTCTGGAACCGGTACCGAAGACCATGTCTAAATATTTAATACATTTAAACCATTTAGATTAAAATATATATATATTTTTTTATAATGATGTGAAGTAGAAATACAAATTGAACTTTCATTTGTTTTTTGTTTTTCCTTTTTTTGGTGTTATCATCACTTTATAGAAATACAAAAATAGGGCCAAATTAAGTCTTCGGTACATTTGGTTCTTTGGTAGAAATTATCATAAAACCGTAACTGAAGACGCAGCCTTCAAATGAGGTGAATTTTCCATGACTTGCTCTCAATTTTGTGTTCAACAGGGTCTTTTGTTTCTTCTCTGCGCATTATGCCCTCGAGATATTTCAAAGGTTCGAACGGGAAAGCTCTCACATCACGGCATGGAAACGCTCAGAAATATCCGGGAGTTTCTGGCAGTTAGTTTCTCCATAAAGCCAGATCCATCTTCTGGAACTGTTGTACTTACGTGTTTGGGAAGTGGCTTGAGCAACCTAAACAAGAAGGTCTCCTAGAGAAGTCAACTACTTTATCATGTATACATGCGTTGACAGGAGTGAGAGAAGTCAACTCTCTCTCATCAGAGAGAAATTTTGCAGTAGTCTGAAGAGGTATTTGCTTGTCTTTATTTGCTGAACCAACACTAGAAAATGTAATCAAATGCGCTATTTTTGAACTAGCAAAGTTGGTTTGTTTCTACCTTTTTCCTGATGGGTTTTAGATTCGAGGAGGTTAATTACTTAATTTAAAGTCAACCTAAGGGATTGGTCTTTTGCCAAAGGCGAAGTGAGATTTTGCAGATTTCCAGTTCGATTTTCATTTGGACGCAACAATTGAAGTTATTATTGGGGTAGTCTCTTGGTCGATGATGCCGGGGCCTGTGGTTAGTAGTCGGGAGTACCCGGATACCACGCCTATAATAAAAGAAATTTTTTTAATTCAATTTTGTTATATGATAAACTGAAAAGTATATTGTTTCAAATTGTAAGCAATAGTCAAATTTATAAGAAAAATAGAAGTAAAAAAGGCATTGTTTCGTGATGTTTGTATTTTTTTTTACCGTAACTCGTTAGTGAAAAAGAGCTTGTGGTAACTTGTTTGTAATATGTTTGTATATTTACCATTGTATTTAAAATCCAGAATTAGAATACAGAAAACAGATTCGGAAAACAAGACCAAACGGTTTGGTTAATTGAACTTGCGAAATCCCATAAAATAACTAGAGGGATTTTTTTTAATCGTCAAACCTTTCGAGCGAATATTCAAGCCATTTTTTGCGTATTTTTTTTTTCAAAACCAAAACGATTGTCTAAATCTTCATCTCTTTGAAATTTTCTAGAGATAATAAACTGAGGTTTGAGAGAAAAATAAATAGAGACGTGTAATTTCGCGAGTCAAATAAATATAAAAAATCTTAGAAGCGTCAAATAAAACAAAAAAATGACAACTTGAATTCGAATTCAGACACAGGACACAAAGCAGTTACAAATGACTTAAATGAGTTTAAATTGACTTTAAATAAATTTGGGCCCAAAAAAACCCGAACACGAATAAATAATGGATGAACGACACCATTATTTGGGAACCAAGCAGCTGTATCTAGTGTGTCACGCTGAGAATTGATAAAATACTTTCTATCTCCGTTGAAGTGAAAGCTTACTTGATCGATGGGCAACAAATGTCGAGCATACGACGATGCCGCCCGTTTTCTTTTCGTGGAAGTCCCCGGCAGAGTTGAGCATTTTGGCTTCAATAAAGTTACTTGAGGTTGATTGACAAAAAGCATGTTCTCTCCAGAAATCGCGCTCGGAATAAACGGACTCGGCACTAAAGCCTTCTTTCAGAAGAGCTTGCTCTATTTTAAGTTCCAGGCAAAGCTGTGTGTCGAGCAATTGACGCTCTTCCGTATTTGAGAGAGTAGACACGAATCCCTCCCTAATTCTCCTGCGTAACTCAGTTTGGACTAGTGGTAACTCCACTACACCTCCATTCAAGAGGTCACGAGTTCAATTCTTACAATGAATATATCTAGTAATGCGATAGTGCATTGTAACCTTGCCCGATAATGCCATCCCGTTAAAAAAAAAAATGGATGAACGACACCGCTAGAAGATTTGAGAAGTAAGGGTACTATTATCCGGAGTCCGGACACGTAACTAGGTGTAATAGTCTTAAAATATTTTGAGCCATTGTGCACACAAAAAATTTTAGAGTGGTTTTGGTGTATTAAAAGTGAAATTTCTCGAGTCCAAGAAAGAAAGTGCAGAACCAGTTAGCGAGTAGTACACTACAGGTACAGCCATGGCCGATGAAGAGCAACCCAAGAGCTCCCAGAACTGGAGCGAGTCCGTCGAAGACCTCGTCGCCGGCGGCGACACGGACGCCGCCATAGCTCTCCTCCAATCCGTGATCTCCGACCTCGAAGCCGCCGGAGATTCGGCTCTCCGGCCGCTCGCTTCGGCTCTCGGCGACTTGGCCGGACTCCACTCCTCCCAGGGCTTATCCCTCAAGGCCGATCACCTTCGTTCTCGCGCGTCTCTCATTAACCATCGACTCCTCCACTCTCGGTACTCATTGCGTTTGATTCCTCTCTACTTTCTCTTCTTCTCTGATCATTCCTTTGAAATCTGATTCGCAGAGATGGGGATTCGATGGAGAAGAAACCTCGAGACTCTCCTGTTTCCGATGAAACTTCCAGTGATGGTAACCATTAATTCGAAGTTTCTTTGTATAATCCAATGTTGAGTCTTGTGTGTTGTTCTTGTTTGTTGAAGGGAATCTCGAAAAATCAACCAAGTCTTCCCCTAATAATGATGATCCAGAAGATGGTACGTTTGATTCATGACTGGATTTCCTGTAGATTGATTGTTGAAAAAAGTGTATATAGATTTTCAGAAGATGCAAATCCTATTTAAAGAGCATGCATTTTTTTCTTCGATAGCTCATTCGAAAGAGCGCGTGCTTGACCTGGAGTAATCTTAGGACGAGTGATTCTCTTGGAAGTTTCTTGCGAAGCATGAGAATTTTGTGTAGGCATGTAGTAATTCGGAAGGGACAGATTCTACAGTACTGCAGCAACGTTACGATTTGATTTACGCTTTCCGTTTTCTTATTTTCTACGAGTCACAAAATGTCTTGATCGTATATCCTTGGATTACAGATTGGGAGGCTATTGCAGATCGCCCAGCCGATGAATTACTTTCTTCTCAATGTTCGCCCGGAGTATCGGAACTTTCCTTGGAAGACACGAAACCTAAAGTCCCAAAGCGACGCGGACGGGGAACGTTTTCATACAAGAAACAGGAGCTGTACAGTGACCAATTATCTGGTAATTCAGTTAGCGATAACATCGAGGATGAAGATATTTGCAACGGAGATGAGAGGAGTACAGAGATAAGGCATTGTAAGTAATCTGTTATGAAGAATACTAATCAACATATATATTCTACACTATTATCGTCCAAAGTCAAAGCATGTAGTAGTTTGCAAAGTCGTTCCACGCGATTTTACCGATTCCCGATCAACATAACTGTTACTCTTTTGTGATGTTTCAATGAGTGGTTCTATCCGCTATTGGCTTGAGTAGCCCCTCAAACGGTTCTTCTTCGTCAGTTTGGACGAAATCATTTAAAATTTATTTTCTTAGAACTTTGAGGGTATAAATCGGAATTTCAAATTTTATGTGTATGTTTTCTCATTTTAAATCTTATAACTCTCTTATTGTCATTTGAAAAATCCAATTTTACCCCGCATTTTTATTTATTTTGAATTAATGATTCCGTCCGATTATGAAATCTCTTGGCCAAACGAACGGACAGAAACTGTCGACAAAAACGCATCTAAAGGGCCGTTGGCATAATTTTTTATTTTTTTCTCGGGACCATCAACACACCGTCGCCTTATCGAAGAGGCTATTCAAACCAATAACTCTATTGTAATAATGAGTCATAGGGACAAGTTAGAAAAAATGTGATGGATCTAATGATATGTTTGCAGCAGCAAATACGAATCATGTTCTTCTGTGTGCCGGTTTCTCGCCGAGCACTAAGACAAATGATCTCGAGAAGCTTTTTGATGATTTCAGAGATCGCGGCGGTGTCGTTATACGATGGATTAACGATACTACTGCACTTGCAGTGTTTAAAACACCAGCAATCGGTATTATTGCATCTTTCACTTAATTTCATTTTTACTATAGATTGATTGTTTCAGTTAATATAGATACGGTATGTGCAGCTCTCGAAGCCAAGAACCGCATTTCATGTCCGTTCGCATTGAGCATACTTGATAAGGATGACAAAATTATAGCCTCAATCTCTCCTAACGGTAAATCATGCATGTTTATACGTGTAAATTGTCCTACTTTTTGTTTTTATCACTAAATATATAGATTATATTTTCATAACCTAAAAGTGGATAGATTTGTATATTTCTGTGGAACAATTATCGTTCGGTTATTGAATGATATAAGCGGAATTTGAAACATTATTATGATTATTTCCTCAGAGCTCGAACCACCTCGACAAAGACCGCAAACATCGGCACGAGCAGCTCAGAGAATGATTGCTCAAAGCATGGGATTAAGGTTACCTTCGACGTCGTTCGGTTCAAGAGAGTTGAGGAAACAAGAACTCGATAGAAAGAGCCGCATCGTCACGAGGCAAAAGTTACGTGACGATGCTTGGGGCGACGACAATTGAGATCTCGTAACATGATACATTTCAAATCCTAAAGCGGGCTGTTGAATTTTGATTTTCATGCTAACCAAAAATTCTTGGTCCAACAATTGTATAATTATTATTGCCAAATCTCCAAGTATTAAATGCCATCTTAAAATTGTGGGGAACTCTAATTTTAACAAAAGTTTAAGGATTAAATTTTGTTTGTTTCAAGCTCTCAAAATGAAAGATCATATATTCGGCACCCAAAATCTTTCATCTCAATATATCCTTTATAAACGCTGCAAAATACTGCAATTTTTTTTGTAATTTTTAATGTGGGATTTTTCATTTTACATTTACTCTCTGAACAATAAAGTCTTACTGTTTAATCACCATAAAATTTATTACAATCTCACTCTTTCTCAAGAATATGTTTTGTAATTAATTTTCACAATAATAAGTTATTGTAATTATTTCTTAAACATTGTATTTATACTAAAATTGTATTTTACAATCTGGTCGTCGTCGGTTTTAGTATTTAAAACATTGGTAGTTGGTACAAGCAACATTATCCGTCGTATCAACTTTGCCCTGAACTTCAACTTCTTCCAACTATATTTTTCTTAATCAAGTGTTAATCTTAGTAAAAGTTCCATTGCTTTCAATAATAAATTTGTTAGTTTCAATTCTTTTTTTAATCAGACAAAATTCAAATCCTCTCGTTGTATCTCCACATTTCACTTCCCTCAAAAATTTTGTTTACCACCATTACCTCATCCTACGTGTCACTCAAATGAGGTTTTTTTTTCAGCATTTAATTAAACGGTTAATTAATGGGCCTGTTAATTTCATTTTCTTACTTTTCTTACCAGAGAATTATAACTTTGTCTGGATAAATAAAAAAATTGAAACTAATAGGTCCACTTTTTAAAAGTATTGGTACTATTGTCGGGATTAACTTTAAAGATTTAAGTGGCAAATCTGCATAGAAAAAATTTGGGTTATTTGCGGCACAATACCAAGTGTTTGAAAAATCAACGTTAAATACACAATTTTTGTTTTGGCCGGACAAAATACCAATATTTTTCTCTCATGCACAAGACAAATACTTTTTTGGGTTTATTTGGTACATGTCTTATACGCGAGAGAAAAGTATTGTTATTTTATCTGGATAAAATAAATAATGAGTATTTAACTTTAATTTTTTAATTACTTTTAGTATTTATACTGCTAATATTCCTAAAATTTAAGTGACAATTTTAATAAAAAGTAAAACAATAAATAATTTAAAATTTGATAATGAAAAGCGAAAAGATTAAACTTATGCCTTTTATATAAAATTAAAATATAATATTAATGTCTTCATAAACTAAAAAAATAAGATATTTGTGGCATAAGTTCCTTAATTATTGAAAAGTTACCGACATATTTTTTATTTTTTTTACCGGAATAAGTTTCCATATTTAGTCAATCAGTAAGATTTAAGTTTTCCGTCAATGTTTTCGCAACAGTGAAACATGTTTGTTAACTCGATGACATATGTCAGTAACTTTTCAATAAATAAGGAACTTTTGCCGAAAACATCCCTCAAATATTTATTCTAAGATTTTTTTTCCTCCAAAAACAATAGCCCCAGGGTTTATCACTGACTAGGCAAAGATTTCTCGATACCCCATTCTCACTCTGAACTAAAACACTCCCCATCTCCGCCGGCGATGGGCGGCGCCACCCACCGATTCTTCACCCTCCTCCCCGCCGCCACTCTCCCCCTCCTCTTCACCCGCCGCCACTCCTCCCTCCTCCCCTTCCTCCGCCGCCGCCACGCCCACCTCATCGCCCTCTCCTCTCTCTCCCCCGCAGCCGCAGCGCAACCCCCTCGCCGCCTCTTCCACTCACGCGCCGCCGCTTCTCTCGACGACCACGGCTCCCTGCCGCTTCCGCCGCCCGAATGGACGCGCCTCCTCGACGCGCTCTCCGCCGCCGGATACTTCGACCGCGCCGAGGTCGTCGACCTCGCCGGGCCTCCGGAGTTCACACGCGCCGCTGGCGCGTGCCTCGAGTTCGCCCGTGAACGCGCCGGGCTCATCAGGTTGGTTTCTCTTCGGGTGGTTCGTCTGGTTTGGTGGGTTGTGGCTGATTCTTCCTCTTTTTCAGATTGCTTTCGAGGAGAGATGTGGAGATTGTAGTCAGAAATGGGACTCCGTTTCTATTCAAAGACGCCATTTCCACCAATGTGAGTGCTTGAATTACTGAATTCAGGAATTGCATTACTGTATACACACACACACATATATAGTATTTGGCATTGTTCTTACTTAGGACTAGGACAAAGCCTCAGGGAGGCAAGAGAGTAATTTAGCTCAAGTGTTTTATGTCCTTGTAAGTCTTTTAGTACGGTTTAAGTACTAAGTGGGGTTATTTACGTAATCCGCAAGAGATTATGAATGGGCGCGTAGTGCTTCGGGCCGTCGTGTTATGTTTTGGCTTAGAGAGCTTCGGCCGTGTTCTACAAGGAACGGTCTTTTCTATAGTGTTGGGTGAATAAAGTATTTGGTAATCACTGTCTTGGACGTGGTGATTTCCGTCACTGATTCGTTATTGCTTTGTTTTGCTTAGTTAACGGGATGGAACTAGCCTAAACTTGAGCTTATGTGCTCTAATTTGCTATTCGATCGATAATCATACTTGATAGATATTCTCAGAATGCTTAGTTATAAATTGTTAATGAACTGTTTGATTATTGTATTGATAAGTTTCTATATTTTAAAAGTCCTTATTGAAATAAGACCTGTTATAAATATTTGCAACATAACATTTTGTATTTCTCTAATTTGATCTCGAAAATAGGTGTTGGAAATGGATAAAGTGAGCACAGTTGATTTGATGAGACTCATTTTGAGTTATGTGAGCAACTTCATTTTTCCTTCAGAAAGTAACAATGTCTATAATAGAGATCTTATTGAATCTTCAGCCCGCAAGTTATTGCTCGAAATGGCCAAACTATGTTATGTCGTTCCCGATTCCAACTCTTTCGATCGAGAGCGGAACGACTTTGCTTATAGAAATGGAGAGCCCGTGAGACCTTTCGGGCAAAAAATTGAAATGAAAAGAGGCGATTGGATTTGCACAAGGTAGTAATTTTGACTGCTTGTTAGATTCACGCTTTCTTTTGTTTCTAATAGCATATGTTTCTCTATGAAATGTGCTTAAACAGGTGTAATTTCATGAACTTTGCGAGAAATGTGAAGTGCCTTGAATGTGAGGAGGCACGGCCGAAGAGCCAGTTGACCGGTGGAGAATGGGAATGCCCTCAGTGAGCACTTTATACCGTTTCTCTCTTTCTTCAGTGATCTCCAATTCCCGTGGCGAGATTGATATCCTGGGATCATAACAGGAAGTTGATGATTAACTTTTTTTTTTCAGATGCGATTTCTTCAACTATGGGAAGAACGCAGCGTGCTTGAGGTGTGATTGCAAGCGTCCCGGTCAGATCTCGGTTGGTTCCGGCGAAAATGTGGAGGGCAATTTGGTCAAGGCTGACATTGACAGAAGGCTGACAGAGAATGAGGAGAAGGCGCAGCGGTGGTTTAGTAAGATATCTCAGATGGATAGTTCTTCCGACATAAGCTCTGTGGCCGATGAAGATTTTCCGGAAATCATGCCGTTGAGAAAAGGGGTCAATAGATTCGTTGTGAGCAAACGGAAGACGCCGATAGAGAGACGGCTTGCCAACTCTGAGTTCCAAACCAGTTCAGGTAACAATATTCTATATATATATATATATATATATATATATATATATATAAACTGAAATGCCATATAAATTTAAGCTAATTTAATAGATCACATAGATCACTAAGTATGAAATGCAATGACTATCTAGAATTGTCAATTTAGCAATTTAAATTTAACGTGTATATATATATATATATGTATGTATTTTTTCCGATTATGTTGTGGATAGATTCACATTTTACCGACTGATATAGTGAATTATAAGTTATTAAATTCATCTAGAATATAATCTGGAGTAAATAATACGTTATTAGAGTCGGAAACATAAGTAATTCATAGATATTATACGATATATAATATATATATATATATATATATATATATATTTCTCTTTTGTCAAAGAGAAAAGTTTGGAATTTCAATAGGACATGTATGTTAGATGAATCCGATTAGTATAACTATAAGCGCAACTGATTGATGAGTTTTTTCTTCAGCTGGAGGTGGAAATCCAAATTATGTTCCATTTGTGCCGTTACCTCCCGATATGTTTGCGAAGAAACCGGAGAACTTACCCACAGAAACAAGGGATAAAACTAGAGAAATTGCGGAAAAGCCACCGAGCCAGGTGGAAAGTAGCGCGGAGAGAGAACAGATCGAGAAATCGGACAGATGGTTCAAGAAAGTAGCTGAGCTGCACAACGTCACTGATCTGGCCGACGCAATCTCCGACGACGACTTCCCGGAAATCATGCCAATGCGCAAAGGCGAGAATAGGTTTGTCGTCGGCAAGAAGAAAGACCGCTCCTTGGTTTCTCCGGCCTACAAACGACAAATGGCCATGGAACAAACTACCGACACCAAGTTTGTCCCATTTGTTCCGTTCCCGCCCGATTACTTCGCCAATAAGAACGACAAACCACAAGCAGGTTGTGGGATTTTCGGATAATTTTTTTAATATTAATATCTCTAATAAATAATTAACTTTCTAGTCGAGAAATCTAATTCTATGATCTATATATACATTTTCTACACAGGTGAAGCTGATCGAACCACTCAGGAGCGACTTCTTCAGACTGAAAATAGCTCCGTCTCGCCGAGTTCAAATTCCAAATCTTCCATGGCAAACTTGACTGTCGATACGACCAGCAATGCTATCGAGCCAACACCGGGAACTGTTCCCCAGGATTTCATGAATCCTCGCAACGACTCATTTGGCGGCAGCAGAATCTCTGGAAAAGATTCTCCTCTGGGAAGCTCGTTCCCGCCGCCGCAAGACCAGAATGTCAGAGATAATCGAATTCCCTACAGCAGTAGAAATGACACATCGGGCACTAGCAGAATCTCCGGAAAAGATTCTCTGGCCGGTACGCTGAATCCGAGCAGAAGCTCGCTCCGGCCACCCCAGGACCCGAATATTGGAGAAAACCGGGGCCTGTACAATAATCCCAACAATTCATTGGGAACCAGCAGAATCTCCGGGAGAGATTCTCCGACCGGAAGCTCTCTCCAGCCGCCGCAAGACCAGAATGTCGGAGAATCTCCGGCGAGAAAGAGCTTGGAGGGGTCGGCGGTGAAGGAGGCGGACCCGCTGGACATGTCGGAGGAAGCAAAGGCGGAGCGGTGGTTCCGGCGTGTGGCGCAGATCAAAGACATCTCGGAGCTGAGCCAGATTCCGGACGAGGATTTCCCGTCGATAATGCCGATGCGGAAAGGGGTGAACCGCTTCGTCGTGAGCAAGAGGAAGACGCCGTTGGAACGGAGGCTCACGTCGCCTCAGTACAGAAGGAACATTCCCGTTGTGAGCTCGGATCCGGGAAAGGCAGAAGATGGCGATGGCTGAAACACAGTGATTCTCTCTCGGTGTTTCTGAGTTTTGATAGTGCTTTTATTTAATAATCATCAACTATTATATACCGAACTTGTAACATGTATTTTGTATTAATATATTGAATTTAAAGATAAACTTATTTAGTTAACGCTCTTGATCCGGTTCTAGTTGTTACATACTTGAGATTGCATGTTCTAATATACAATCAAATTTAAAAAATAAAATAAAAAATACATACACAACCACACCGTGATAGGCCTTGTTGAATCTGGTATCTTAATTCAATAACGTGACATCTAAACCAGGTTTTTAAGACTGCCGGAGACCCGGCGGTTTTTCACATATCTAGGAGAACGCCAACCAAGTTTGCTTGGCCTAGTGGTTAATCTATTACAATACAATAAGACTCTTCATGAGATCTTGGGTTCAATCCTTTGAGACGAAGAAATTGCGTGCATATGTAATCTTGGCCGATAGTGTCTGCGGCCAATAGTGTCGCATGCACTATTCGAAAAAAAAAAAAAAAAAAAAGCCGCAGTGAAAATTGGCTCTCGCATTTTTTTTTATCTTTAAAATATAAAAATTAAGAAGTTAAGCAAATTTTTAGTAGAAGTTCGTGTAAAAAAAAAAAAATTAATTGACCGAAAATTTAAAAAATAATTTTTAGTTAAAATTAAAAAAATAATTGATGTGTATAATATATTAAGGTTAATATTTGATGAGAGAAAGAAAAAAGATAAATTGAAAAACCCTCGTATTCTGGAAAACGAAGTTGATGAGGTGAACAATCCGAAGAAAAGCCCCCAAAATCCAAGTGAGAGCGAAACTTACAGTTTCCGTGTAAGAAGATAGACGAACCAGAATTCGGTAAGAAAAATCACTCCACTTTGTATTGTGTGATAATAGAGTTTGTTGTGGAAGACATTAGTGTATGTAAAACCGAATTATAAATAGGGTCTTTTGATGTTATTGCACTTGGGAATCCCTTGAGTCTTGGGTTAAATCGGTTCCTGCTCCAATGAAAAACAGAGACTCTGTAATGTATTATCTCCGAGTCAAACCGAGACCCAAGACCTCGTTGTACCGGCATTCCTGCAATCCACTCACTACGCAGATTTTTTATACAGCGCGAGACCTAGACCTCGTGGCGGGAACGGAAAACGTTTTCCGTTCCCGCCACGAGAGATTAAAGTAGTTATTGTGTGCCGAGTCAAATGCTTTTGGTATCTATGTGCATGGTTTCTTAAGTTTGAATTGAGGGCATTCCAGGCTTTTTGAATGAAGGATATCCCGAGTTTTCTTACTTGCAAACCCAGGTTTCTTACTTTTGGTAATGGTACTTTTTACATGGAATCCGGTTTTCTTACTTTGGGTGTAAAGTTTACTGTTTCCGCAAAGAATTGCTTTCCGAAATATGAGTGTTTGTGATGTGAAATTTGATTTTTTCGATAAAATCGTATTTTCAGGTTTTCTTTGTTGAGTTTAGAGAATGAGAAGGCAAGGTCAATATAGTGATTCTGGGGTCAGTGCATATGGTGCTGCGCTGTCGAACCATGCTCAAACTCAGAGAATGGAGAGCAATTCTTCGCAGTTTGAGGGGCGGCTTGAAGCCTTCACTCCCGAAAGGGATAATCCGTACGAAAATTCGAAAGTCGATGGACATTGGCGGTGGGAGAAAGATGGATCGAAGATGTCAAACTCTTTAAACCCTCACATGTTCAATGAAGGTAGTGATTTCTCTTCTTCCGTTTTGCTTTATAAAGAGTTTGATTGAATTGTTTGAAAAAAGTAGAATTAAATTCGAGATGAAAAGCAGAAAATTTTCTGCTTATCTGGGTATTTTTAGTCATATTAAGGGGTATGAATAGTTCTTTATTTATATATATATACAAAAAAAAAAAAGAACGGGAATGGTCTCTCTCTTAGCATTTTGGTGCAAATTTAGTCATTCACCGTTAGTTAGGATGGAAACTTTGAGGTTAATCATGGCAGTTAATTTTTTTTAATAATAAGTATTAAGTATTATTTTAACTTTTAATCGAGAACACATAAACTTCCATAATTACCCTCAAAAGTTACACACACAAAAAATCTGTTTATTTCTAAAAGTTCCCATCTATTTTTCCATCGAACTTAGCAGAGGACTAAACCCGCACCAAAATGCTAATAGAGGAACCATTTCTGCACATATATTTTCGAGGGACCTTTCCGTCATTCCTTATCTTTTTGCACCCTCAATTTGAATTTGGTGACAAATTAATAACTTCAGTCCGTTTTCTAATAAAAATGATTATAATTAGATGCCTTACATTTAGTTTAAACCCGTAAACTCTCACGTGTTTTGTTTGTGTTCATTAAGAACTAAGATTTTCCTCTTTTGTGTTCCAAATTCAATAATGTAGGCCAAGGCGGTGATGCAGCTAGATCCTATTTTCAGGGCCAGAATATGATGACGGCCGATAAGCAAAGTAACAGAGAAACGAGAAGTCAACCACGAAATGAGGACATGGATGTAGGATACAAAGACGCTCTTCAGTTTCAAAGTGTAGACCAGAAGTTCCGAGACGAACTCATGAAACTGGCAACTGAGCAGATCGATGCAGAGGACACTGAAAATGCCAGACACAGAGAGGTTAGTTCCCTGTTCAGTTAAACAATGTATTCCGGGCCCGTTTGTTATGTTCTGTTTCTTGTTTTATCTGTTCTGTGCTGGGTTATGTTTTCTAGAAAGTCATTAATAAAATATGTTTTTGAAAGATGGCTGTAAATTCTAATTAAAAAGAAAACTTAATTAATCATTATTTTAAACTTGTTAGTTTTTTTTTTTTTTTTCAATAAGGAAAGATTGTAAAATGAAATATAAGGCGAAACTAACAAAACCATAAAATGAAGATAAAATTCTTCTAAATATTTTGCCAAATTAAGTATAAAAGTAAAAGAGCTTAAATTGTTGACGGAAAAGAAAACTCTGAAAACTTTTTTTGTACCGATCTGCCCTCTGAAAAACTCGCATCGTCTCAATATGCCCTTTGATTTATTCTTTTCCCTACCAATTTGCTCCATGAATTTGGAAAATATAATAGTTTAATTTATCCGTTAAATACTAAACGACTTCTGTTACATTAAAGCCATATGTGTTGAAGCTTGTTCGGTTTTCCTTTAGTTTAAATCTTTTGCGCTCTCACACGTTAGAATGTATGTGCAAACACATGGTTTAAAATTCAACAGAAACCGTCAAATATTTAACACAGCGTGAGAAGACAGTACGACAAGGTCTAGGGGCAAATTTAGACAATACCGCAAATTGAGGGGCAAATTGGATTAAAAGAAATTGGGAGAAAAACCGAGACAATGTTTAAGAGGGACTCTAACTCTGATAGTTACTCTTGTTTTTTGAGCCATTCTTGTTCCTTCCCAATCAGAAAATAATCGCAATCAACGCCCAATACGATGAGCAACTCAGAGCACTCCGGGCTCGGCATGCCAACCGCCGTGACGAGTTTCTCCTCAAGGAATCGAGTGCCCGGAAGCAGCAATACCAGCAGCTTGTGGCAGATCGCCACATGCCGGATCCTCAAGGTTTCGCCACATTTCCAGCCTCGGCCGCCGGAGGAGCGGCGGAGATGAACAGGAGCTACAGCGGCGAGCAATATGATTCCTATCGAGAGCGGGCCCGGTTTCTCGGCAGTTCAAGAGATCACATGTTCGAGCCGAGGGTTACGTATCCAGGGGGGCGTGTTTACAACGCCGGCTCTCGCTACTACCCCGACTAATGGTTGACTTTTTTAGAGTAAGATGTTCTTAGCTAGGTATTTGTTTGATATGCTTCTCATGAACTTTTTGTATTTTATAACTTTTATGTTTAATGCTATAGCTTTGGGGTAATGCACTTTTTAGTTTTTATAATTCAAGGGTGAGATATTTGCAGCGTAAGTACTCATAAAGTAGTGTTTTAGGGCGGCATAATCCTGTTGTTTATTATCACCGGAATTGTGACACATTAACAACGGGATTGTGTTGCTCCAAAAATACTACTTTAAAGGTACTTACTCCGCATATATTTATATGGGATTAAAATATTCTTCTATAGATAAAGAATATTACAGAAGTATGGTATGATAAATATGAAACTCAATATTAATGAGTTGGTAAATAGTTAATGTTATGACATTTTGCTCCTTTGCTCATCATCAGTCGCTGGTGCCAGAGAGCAAGGGCAAATCCGTCTTTTTTATTGCTTTGTAAGTTTTTTATTTCAGCAAGTTAAGAAGGGGTAATTATATAATTATATGTGAGTTTACGAATTTTAATATATAAATATGTACATGAACCTTAATCTTGAAAATCTCAAAAGTCATGTAATTAATTACTATAAATATTTGTAATTGATATTTAATTGAGTACATACATTGATTTACCTTGAGATAAATTTATGCTTATGCAATTAATAAATAATATATAGTTTTTTGTGTACTACTAAATTAGTCGTTTACTATTTTGTTTTTGAGTTAAATATATACAGTAGAACGTTAGGACTGGCAAAAAAATTATCTTATTGGATTATTAATTAATATATAAATTAATAATTTATTAATTTATACATTAATGAAGAAAAAATATTAATCAGCTATAATTATATAAACATCTTTACCAACAAAAAATTATTTGAATTTATTATATCGAGAATATTAAAGTATCAATATTATGAATATTAAGAGAGACTATTATGATTTAAAAAATATTTTATTAGAGTACCAATGTCAGAAATATTAAAGAGCTGAATAAAATTAACGATGAAGTTCAAGAAAACATCGATTTCAAGAAGAAAAAAATTACTTAGAATCATATTTTAAGAAGACTACATGAGTAGTGATGTAATGTAATCTTTTTATTTAATGTGATTTTAGAGTTATTTATGTTATATTTTATTTATAGTGATTTTATAATTATTTATGTATTTTTTATATTAAATTATTAATTTATATATCACTCGGGACCTATATATTTTCTACAAAATTATTATCTTATAAATTTAGCGAACTATTAATTTAGCTAGTTAAGCCCGAGTCGGGACCGGACAAAAATATTATTTAATCGCGATTATTAATTTATAGAGATTTTACTATACTGGGCAGTTTTTTTTTTTCTTCTATTAAGTTGTAACATGTGGAGTTTTAATTGCAATATCATACATTACAATGGCATTATGAAGATTGGAAACTATAACTTAAAAAGAATAATTTCAAAATTGTATTGAAATTTAAGTGTTGAATTCGATTTTAAATTGTAGTCAATGATAAAACGACCATTGGACAGTTCGATTTTGGTGTAGCGCCAACGGATCAGAATAATATTTTATTTTTAATAAAAGATAATATTTTAGCTTTTCAGTATAAAAAATAGATAAGTTTTAATTTTTAAATTATACATTATTTATTATTTTACGTAATACACGTCAGTATTCGATTAACTTGTAAAATGTGATTGACAAAGAAAATTATCGATCTCGTAAGAATTTACAATTTACTTATTGATTAACCGTAAAATTAGATTATTGATCATTCCGCTGGTATCGGATCGGGCGGATGCTTTGAGCCTTGAGTGTATATCAATAAAATTAAAATAATTGCCCTGCAGATAAAGAAAGATTGACTTCACTTAAATTTGTCTTGTTTTGATTATTAATCTAATTAGTCTAGTCAATTATCAAATATATATTTGAGACAAAAGTATATTTGTAAATTTGATGTAGAAAGACATTAACAATCATGATTTGTAATTTCAGCATATCCACACGTATGTAGGTCCCATTGACGATAAATAACAGCAATTAAAATTTTAATACATTAATAGTAATTCAATGGGTAAAAGTATAGTGCCGTCATTTAAATTTGACGTTTGAGTTTACTGTATTAATAAATTATAATACTAAATAATAGTATATTTTATCATAAATATTGAAAATTATGAAGCCATTTTTTTTTGTTGTTGTTCCGAAATCGAAACAACATATTAAGAAATATAATAGGAACTGGGTTTTTTATTATTAAATTCATTAATATTTATTTATTGAACTTTCAGATCTAGATTTAAAGTTAATATTATTACATTTTTAATAAAGTGAGAATTGATTTTGAAAGATTTAAAAATACAAAATCGAAAATTTTAGATTCCGACCAAATAAAAACATAAAATCCGTGTATTTTTTTTTTTTTGGAATCATAATTTCAGCTCCGAGTTTATCTTTGAATGAGATAACTCAAACCGAAATGCCGAAAAACATTTCTCATTTTATTAATTAAGTTTTTTTTCTTCTTCTTTCTATTTAGAAAAATAAAAACAACAATGGAGAGCCTTGTCACAAATCACATTACTAAATATAAGTAAAAGAAGCCATTATATTATAGTGTGAAAAATATTACATCTATAAATACACACATATATATGTATATACAGTATACACCGTGTATATAAGAATTTCCCTCCTCGAATCCTCGTCACAGAAAAAGAAAAACTCCAGTTGTTCCTCTGCAAAACTCTCTCTCTCTCTCCAGATGAGATGAGATGAGATAATCTACATTGTGAGTGACCATTTCTGAGTACTTTCTCTCCCTAAATCTCCTCGTTAATGGAGTCGGCTCTCTCCGACTCCGACTCCGACACTCAGCAACAGCTCTACTTGGTTCCCTACAGGTCCCACTTCTCTCTCTCTCTCTGTATTTATTGCATACACTTCGATGCGGATTCGTTCACTCGCAATCACTTCAGTCCGATTCTATCCAGACCGGAACATTCGGAATTCGGAAATGGAATCCGAAGCAAAAACCTTCGTCCCTTTTCGTTTTCCCCCACTCTTGCTTGTTTGGCAGCCGAGAAAGTTGGCGCTGCCATGCGAGCGGTGGTTAATCCGAGTTAGGGTGGCGAATAGGGAATCTGGATTTTGAAATTTGATTCGGGGATTTGAGAGTGTGCTTTAGCTTTCTCTGGATTCGGTTTTCGGGATTTGAGGGGCTTTTGATTTTGTTTGAAGGTGGTGGAGAGATGCTCGGGACTTCGTCTTGGGCGATCCGGAGGGACAGACGAGGGCGATTATCTACGCGATGCTGTCGCCGGCTTCGTCGGTGTATGTGGGTCCTCTGAAGATCATCAACAGCATTTTCAACTCGGATCTCGCCTTCAACCTGCGCAGGGAAGACGACCACGTTAACGGTAGTGAAAATGGCAGTGGTGACGTGGGTGTCTCTGGCCGGGACTTTGCGTTGGTTTCGGGGGAAATGTGGGTCCAGGCGCTCAGATGGTAGAGTATATCTAATCTCAAGCTTTGTTTCAATGCTTTGTTTAAATTTATAGTTCAATACTATTGTGACGGGACCGTTATGATATCGGATTTCGGGTCGTAACACTTTGTTGCCTATTGTTGGTGTATATATGGCAAAATTGTTCCCATAATTGGCTGTTGTTTTGCATTTATAATGAAGGGGTGCTTTGAAGTTACATTTGTCCACACTCTTCATGTGTATTAAAGAGAGTATCTTTTGCTTTTGCATTCGGGTTATAAATATTATCAGATTACAAGATGCAAGCTTTCTACCGCATTAATTGGGGACTAGTTTTTTTTAAATAACCAGTTTTCTCCTTCTGCTTCCTTCAAAAAAAAAAAAAAAAAACTTCCGCGAGATGTAGTTATTCAAATAGTATTGGAGCAAGTGCTATAGTATCAAGTCCAAACCTCTTGAATGTATTATCTGGATACATTAAAAAAGGTCCATATAACGTGTTCTGTGTTTGTCGATTGGTGTAGGCATAGCGACTCAAAATCTTCAATTAAAGAGGGTAAAAGTTTTTCAGCAGCCGAAGATGACATGGCAGATGTGTATCCTTTACAACTCAGACTGTCGGTATCGCGAGAAACAAATACTTTGGGAGTGAGGATCAGCAAAAAGGTTAGTTTCGAAACATAATGATTATTACCATATTATAGCTTTATCTATTAATACATTATAGGACTTAAAAGGTAGTATATCGAAGTTTGGTCCTTTGTTCATTTATCGAGATAGACATGCATCAGCATCTTTCTGAGTGAACGATATCTATTTTGTTTTCTATTTTTTCCGTTCGGATTGTTCTAATAATATCTGCATTTCTGTGTAGGATAATGCTATCGAGTTTTATAAAAGAGCGTGTAAGATCTTCACTCTGGAATCCGAACTGGTAACTAAGCTTCTTTCTAGAAGTTCCAATGTTGTCGGGAGCAATTGGAGTGGTTTTAATATAAAATATTTTGCAGGTAAACATGTGGGACTTTTCTGGGCAGACAAAGCTGCTTTTTCTAAATGATAAGAATAAGGTTCAAAGGGATTCTCAACGACAACCAGATGAGGTAATTTCTGACTGAATTGTGTAAAATTAATGTTAATCTGCTACGACTCAAAATCAGTTCTTCAAACGGGAGCTTCACCAGCCTTTACTAAACCCAATCTCCCCTTTTTTTGAGACAATAAGTTTTATAAATGGTTCTACTATTTTTCATTAGAATAAGGTCTCTTAAAACATAATGAAAACGGTAGCCAATAACCATTCATAAAACTTACTCTCTTAAAATAGGGGAGATTGGATTTCATGAAGGTCGGCGAAGCTTCTGTTTCGGGGACCGATTAATGGGTTGTATCATTTCATATCGATAATTCTATACTCCATTTGGATATTTTATTTTTCATGAGAATGGTTTATCAATTACTAAAGCTTTGGCAATATAGATAATTCTTACTAGGCATCTTTGTTTTAGGTTTATGCAGAAAATTTATGTCAGGTTATACCCTTCTGGTTCATTTGCTAACCCTCCATATCCTGTACTCTTTTTTTTTTTTTGAAATAACATATGCCATACTCTTAAAGTCAAAACTTTTTTTTTTTTTTTTTACACAGATTTTATTGGACTTGCAAATTTATGGGCTATCAGACTCCATTAGGTGCAGAGATGGGAAAAAAGATGAGATGGCATCACAAGCTTCATCTTCCATGATGATGAATGGTAGTGCCACGTCATCATCGTGGGGAAGCTCATACGAAGCTGGAGCTTTGGGATTAACCGGGTTACAGAACCTGGGAAATACTTGTTTTATGAACAGTGCACTTCAGTGCTTAGCTCATACACCAAAGCTCGTTGACTATTTTCTTGGAGACTATGGAAGAGAAATTAATCACGAAAATCCATTGGGGATGGATGTAAGTACAGCTTTATAAAATCTTATTAGTGAGTTTTTATTGTTTGAATGAAACCTTTTAGCATATGTGTTAGTAAAAATCTATTTCCAGGGGGAAATTGCTTTGGCATTTGGAGATCTTCTGAGGAAGTTATGGGCGCCGGGAGCGACACCTGTGCCACCGAGAATGTTTAAGTCAAAGCTTGCTCGATTTGCTCCTCAATTCAGTGGCTTCAATCAACACGACTCCCAAGTCAGTAAAGATTTCTGAACTATGGATTGGGGTTTCGGGATCTGGGGTTATAAAAGGTTCTTATCAAGTGTTTATCTTGATCTTAATATCATATGGTTGTTATAGGAGCTCCTGGCATTTTTGTTGGACGGTCTACACGAAGATCTTAATCGTGTGAAATGCAAACCTTATGTAGAAGTTAAAGACGGACACGATAGATCAGATGAAGAAGTTGCAGACGAGTATTGGCAGAATCATTTAGCCCGTAATGATTCCATTATTGTTGATGTTTGCCAAGTAAGTCACTAATTTTCTGACTATAGAAGATTAGATTTATAAAGATAGTAGTAAAAAAATTGGTTTGTATTCATTTGTTAAATGGTTCAACATAAGCCCTTTATATATAGTTTACGACCATTGTAGAGAAGGAATATTCTAAAAAATGTAGAGCTAATGAGAATATTCTAGTAAAATAAAGGAGAAAATAAACTAAATCAAATATTAATCCTATTATTTTCTATGAAATTGAAAAATGTGCAATATTGTTGAAATATTTGCAAAATTATATTTTTTTTTTCACAGTAAAGTTGATGTGTTACATTCGTATCACTAGTAATTTTTTATTAGGTTTATTTAATCATGTTAAGGTTAATACATTGGTCTTATTATCTGATTGTGTGGTTTTAATTATATTAGGGTTTTGAGTAATTATGTTTTAGAGTTTTGGATACTATAGGTTTTAGTGTTGTAATCTTTGGTCTGTTTAACCGACCCGAAATAAATGAGAAAGGAACCCGAAAATATTCTCTTAAATTTATTTTGCTTAGACTAGGCTTGAGAAGAGCGAGTCTCGGAAGTGAAATTACAGTTCCTTTAACGAGATTGTGATCTTGGGTTGGGTTATAACACTATGGTTTAATATGCCGGGTTGGTTCTAGTAGACTAGTGAGCTTGATTGGCTAAAAATACAATGCCTTTCCCAATATTGTTCATTTTTTCTTGCAGGGTCAATATAAATCAACATTAGTTTGTCCTGAATGCAGAAAGGTGTCAGTTACTTTTGACCCCTTCATGTACTTATCACTTCCTCTACCTTCAACAACAATGCGAACAATGACTTTTACAGTTGTAAGCACCGATGGAAGGTTTTTACCTGCACCGTATATCATTAATGTACCAAAAAACGGGAAGTTTCAAGATCTTATTGAGGCTCTAAGCATTGCTTGCGCTTTAGAGGATGGTGAAATGTTACTTGTTGCTGAGGTAAGTGATGTTATCATTTGCTCACACATCATCTTTTACAATCTTGATTTCTGAGGATTTAGTTTTATACAGATATACAACAATCGGATAATACGCTATCTTGATGAGCCATACGATTCGTTATCTTTAATTAGAGACGAGGATCGGTTAGTTGCGTATCGGTTAACAAAAGATATGGAGCATGTCCCTTTAGTTGTATTCATGCACCAGCGAATGGAAGAGTACGTTCTCTCTGCCGTACTGCTACTAACTATGTTTCTAATAATTCGTGTGCTTAGTTCATGAAATTAGCTGCAGTAACGCACAAGTACGGGAGAATTATAAACTTAAGGAATAGTATTAGTGTTATTCCAGTACATATGCACTCTGTGTATGCATAAACATGCTCTCGTGTGTGTGTAAATATTAGATATGTTTTTTTTTGTGTGTGTGTGTGCATATGAAGAGTAACAAGATCTCATTTTACATCCACATTGAAACAACATTGTATTGACATAATTTAATGTATGTAAATCCTTAATTTTCATCACCTTCTTTTCCTCGCAAGACACTTATTTGATCTTACACTCCCCCAGACAGTTCATGCTCGGAAAATCAAGTTCGAATTGGAAGACATTTGGGATTCCCCTTGTTGCAAGGCTTCATAATTTGCAATGCGGATCCGATCTACATAGTTTGTACCTAAAACTGCTTAGTCCCTTTCAATTACCCACTGTTGGTGATGTTGTGGAAGATACGGATATTTCAAAGGAAACTGAGCCTGAAGATTTGATGCAGAAAGATGACGTTAATCATGAAATGGATATTGAATCTGATGCCAGATTACGGTTTTACCTAGCTGATGAGAAGGGAACTATAAGGGAATCCGAGATAATTACGGATGACCCCTTTACGGTAACGGGAATGTCAAAGAGGCTAAATGTGCTTGTTTGTTGGCCTGAGAAGAGCATAGAAGAGTACGACACTTGCCTTCTTAGCTCGTTGCCTGAGGTTTTCAAGTGCCTCTCATTTGCTAAGAGACCTCAAGAGACTGTTTCTCTCTATAAATGCCTTGAAGCATTCTTAAAGGAGGAACCTCTTGGGCCAGAAGATATGTGGTAAGTGAAAGAAATAACAACTCTGTCAGATATTCGTATTACATGCTGGTTGTTACGTCTGTAATATTAATCATAGTTATTAATGTTTTTTAAATGTCTTGCTATTTAAATTCGAGTTATTGGCGCTATTGACCCTTCCTTTATGAGATATTTGCTGAATTATTTGTTTAATTATGTTGTATAGGATTAACTTGTAACCCCTGGTCGGCCCACTAAGTGTAATGTTTAGCTTATTCGAAGATTTCTAAGTACCGGAAACCACATATTAATCAGTAAATCAATTTAGTCAATTAGCTTAGTTTTTCCCCAGGGTTTTAGAGTAGACACCAAAGACAAAAAGGATTCACCGGTTCCAGACTCATGATGAGATCCACACCTGGGACCGTACTCTAGTGTCCTTTCTTATTATTTAAATTCTGTTATTTGAATTATTTTATGTTTAATCATGTTTTAGGATTAACTTATGTGAGCCCGGGTCAGGCCCACCATGTATAATGTTCATACTTTACCTTGTTTAAATATGTTCTCTTAATTATAGGTTTTGTCCCGTATGTAAAGAGCATCGTCAAGCCAGCAAGAAATTAGACCTTTGGAGACTACCCGAGGTGCTGGTTATTCACTTGAAGCGGTTTTCATATAGTCGGTTTTTGAAGAACAAGCTCGAGACATATGTTGACTTTCCTGTTGAGAATCTTGACTTGTCGTCGTACATCACCTACAAAAACGGTCAACAGTGTAATCGTTACATGCTTTACGCTATGAGTAATCACTATGGGAGCATGGGAGGTGGTCATTATACGGCTTTTGTCCATGTAAGTATTGCACTTTGCGTTGTGAATTTACACTAATCCGCCTTTTTCCGTAGCATCTTAAATGAAATGGCTGATGGCTAATTACCGATTCAATTCTATGATTATATATGCAAATTCCGTACATTTTTTAGTTTAGTTTGCCATTAATTGAACCGAAAATTCTGTACTTATGTAGGTTTATTTGGCTTAATTTGTAAACCAAATGATAGTGATAGGACCCAAACAAAAAACACACACCAATAATCCAATCAGAATTCACCAAGGCGATCAATCCGGGAAACTTTACTCCAAATCAACCAATCGGAAAATATAGTTAATTAAGCTCTAATTACCGCATGATACACTAAGTTTGTCTAAATAGATTAACTCTGTGGGCTTACGTACCCCCCGTTAGTCAACATAAGTGACTTATTTCAAAGA
Organism: Parietaria judaica; assembly: GCA_954871525.1. Taxonomy (NCBI): domain Eukaryota; kingdom Viridiplantae; phylum Streptophyta; class Magnoliopsida; order Rosales; family Urticaceae; genus Parietaria; species Parietaria judaica. Next base: position 24,678,300 of record OX940860.1, on the reverse strand, counting down.
ACCTGGTTTCGGAAAATGTTAACAAACATCTCCTGTTTTTCTTATTCGTATCATATTCGAATGTTCTTTTTGTATTAGACGATAAACAAAAGTCTTTTTACGGTGTTCAACACTGAATATATGATCATGTGTGGTGCAGCATGGCGGAGACCGGTGGTACGACTTCGACGACAGCTACGTCAATCCCGTCAACCTCGAGAAGATCAAGTCTTCGGCCGCTTATGTTCTTTTCTACAGAAGAGTCGTCGAAGAATGATCAGTGGGTAGATTTTCGCAGCGTTTATATGGTGGATATGTGACGTGCCATTCTTTGTTGTTCAAATTCACGCCCGAAATTACTGAGGCATGGAGTTCTTCGGTGTCGGAGTCATTTTGATCAAGATTGACCCGGGATTGTTCCCTTATAATAGTGAAATTGGAGAAATAATTTTCATGCACAGAGAGATTGAGGAGGCTCCAAGGATTATTTGACGGTTAAAGCAGTTAATTAGCGAGGATAATAGGATATTAATATTACACATGTAGTCATTTTCAGCATAGACAAGCTATTAAATGAGATGAGGATTTATTCTTTCTTTCTTTTGAGTGAGTTTTTCTTGGTCATTCAAAAGTGTAATTCTTTAACTACAATGGTCAACAATCTGATTTGTTTGATATGCAATTCATAAATTTTATATTAATTTTCTTCCAATTTTTAATTTTGTGCTATGTATTTTTTATTATTAAATTATGTTTGATAGGTATTCTAACGCGGATCTGGACGCATAGCTTCAAACTTATCTTGGTGGATTTCGAGAGGTGCTTATTATGTCTTACTTCTAGTCGAATTTTGTTCGTTTATCGGGCCTGTGCATCCCTGGTCCGGAGTTAGAAGGTGAGTTGTTTAGTTAGAAATTCTATTTCTTTTTTCATATTTTAAATCCTACCAAATGAAAATAGAGATGATGTTTGGTTAATTATTTGGTATTTTGTATCTTGTCTTCGAATTTTATTGAAGAAAAACAGAAAATAAATATAGTTGTTTTTTAAAATTTTGTAATCATTACTAATAATTATATATAAAAAATAAGAGTTAGAATTCAAGTGGCTTAATTGAAAATAATTATTAATTAAAAAGATAAATCAAGAGTAATTATACTACATAAAGTCCATGATCTTGACTGTTTGGTTTATATGTGACAAAGTTTTATTTGAATTAATTTCATTGTTGAACAAATAAAAGAATAAATGACCTCTCGAAGAAAAATATCATAATTTGCTCAAGAATTAAAAAAGTGACATAGATCCGCTATAGGAAAAACAATCAACTCACATTTGCAAGCTAAAGTTCGACTTCTTTTCTCATTCAAGCTAAAGTTCGACTTCTTTTCTCATTCAAAAGCATCCCCTCATCGTGATACGTGAAGTCTCTTTATAAATGTCTCACTGGCCTATTATAAAAATAGTGTAAACTGCGGCTAAAATACCTAATGTTTAATTTTTTTTAATTATATACCCAAAGTTTTTTTTGGTGGCTATAATACCCAAAGTTTATTCCGTTAACGCCAAACGTACCCACCGTTAAATCTCCGTTATTTCGCCCGCGGCTAAAATACCCAATGTTTCATTTTTTTTTAATTATGTACCCAAAGTTTTTTTTTGGTGGCTATAATACCCAAAGTTTATTCTGTTAACGCCAAACGTACCCACCGTTAAATTTCCGTTATTTCGCCCGCGTGGCATATATTTTTTTAATAGGGTTTAATAGACAATTTATAATATCGTTTATAAATATTTATAAAAATAATATTTATATACACATTTTATAGATTGTGTAATATATAATATATCTAGCATAATGTTATTTTATATTTTATAATTTTATTTCAATCTATTAATTATGAATATTTACGTGCAATGTTATTTTATTATATTTTTTTACATGTTTTATTATATAGTTGTACTTGTAATTGAATTTTACATGTTACATTTTATAAATTATATAATTTATAAATTTTATATATAAATTATCTACTTATTATATTATTTAAAAATATAATATTACTTCATTCACTTTAATATGTATAATTTATATTGAATTAAATTTTATGACACTTTAACATGTCACAATTTTAAGTCTAACTATATGTTAAATGTAACATTTAAGCATGTTACAATATATGTACACTTGTTTTATAAAAAAATTTAAATGTCGATTACCATAGTAGGAGATGAAGGTGGACGGGTGGCTCAGTGTGTCTGCGGGTTCTAGGAGGGCATGTGATCGAAACCCATGTACGCTTTTAATTTTGTGTCTCAGTGAGAGAGAGAGTGTGGGCCCTGTAAACAAATTATATATATATATATATATATATATGCCACGCGGGCGAAATAGCGGAAATTTAACGGTGGGTACGTTTGGCGTTAACGGAATAAACTTTGGGTATTATAGCCACCAAAAAAAAACTTTGGGTACATAATAAAAAAAAAACATTGGGTATTTTAGCCGCAGTTTACCCATAAAAATAATGAAATAACCATATAATAAAAGGTTAATGCCGACACAAGTCTCAATACTTAAAAAAAAATAGACTTGTAAATTTTATTTTATTTTTATCTGGACAAAGTTCCAATTCTTTCGTTTTGTATCCTTATTGGTACTCCTGCCAAAATTTATGTCCTCCACGTTACTAATGCCATGTGTCACTCAAATGAGGCTTTTTCAGTATTGGGTTAAACCCGATAAAACTCCCAATACTTTCAAAAAATGGACTTATAAGTTCCAAATCGTTTTTTTACCGGGGCAAAGTTTTAATTCTCTGGTTTTGTCTCCAATTCTTTAGTTTATAGTGTAATGTGTATATATTAATAGTTAAATAATTATTATTGCTTTATGCTAATTATGTATAAGGTGTAATTATCAATTATTAAATGAACATTCAGAAAATCGAATATATTTTCTCTCTCCAAAACCCTAATTTATATATATATATATATATATATACACATATATAATATACTCTATTATTGTTCGGGGATACTCTGGGTATGAAAAAGAACTTAAATCCGAAAAATTGAGGGCTCCATTATTGCAATTTGCAAACATCATATATTCAATGTACATTGTATTGACTGAAAGTCGGTATATAAACGAAGTATATTCGATAGCATTGTCCATTAATTGAAGCATTAAATAATATATTCAACGTAAACTTAAATTTCAGATGCTACAAAAGCATTTAATAAAATTGCAAATTGTTAGTAAATTTTTATTTATATATTTAAAATTACAAACAACTAATATAAGTTGGATTTATATTCGATTTAATGGCATACTCTCAATAAAATTTCGAGAGCTCCTACAAGAATCGGTACTATAAGGATACGAAATTAAATAAGATCAATATTTGTTTTTTTTGTTTTGTTTTTATTTATATCTTTTTAATATTTTTCCAGCAAATAGCCACGACAATATTACAAATGTGAAAATATTTCTGCAAAGTGCAAACACATGTGTTGACGTGGTTTTTCACCTCAACAGTCACGAAGAGCGTAAGACTTTCGATTTGAATTTGTTAATACGTTCGATTCAGTGAATCTTGATCTTCACGTCGTCAATACTCTCGAACATTATAAATGCGTAAATATAAATATATGTAATACGAGACATAAGTTTTTTTTTTTTAAAGAGGTTCGTCCCAATGCGGTAGTTGATTACGTCCTCTATAAGTTTATTGAATGGAAAGCGAACAGAAAACAATACAAGCACAATTTCTACTTAGAAATGAAGAAAACACTCAGTTACAATTCTCACGATCACTCTGAAAGGAAAAAAGTTTGCGTGTCGTTCTTGGAGCTACTTCTTTGGTATATATCGGTCTTCTTCTGTCCGTTGGAGCGTCTTGGAATCTTGGTGATCATAGCCCCGAATAAGATGCTTGACTGGCTGCCGAACTGACACGTGTGCCACGACCAGCGATTCTTACGCGTAGCTGGGATTGTTGGCGGAAAAGAGGCGTTTGAACTTGGTCTTTGCGTCCTACTTTTCTGGTCGGGGATTTGACCGTCTCCTAGCATGATTTTAGACTGTTTTGTCGTTAGGACTTTACATTCACGGGCTTTTTGCCTTTGCCAATTTTGTAGTGGACCTTGAGTGAATATTTATTTATCCACTCATTTTTTTTGGTACTATTATGATTTATTTATTAATTATTTTTAATGTAAAGTCATCTAATTTTCTCTATTTTTTCACAAATGTTAAACATAACGTTCCAAGTTTGGTAAAAATTTGAATCTAATCCTCCCATAACCTAATTCGTAGTTCCTTCCGATACTGGTAATCACCAACATTTTCTGTTTATTTATTTAAAACAATTTTTTTTTTCTGTATTTATTGTATTCTTTTTCTATGCACCTAATAAAATTCTTTTTTAACATCACTGAAGGTTGCTTAAGCAATATATTCGAACTATAATAAGTTGGAGCATATTCCATATGACTCATTTTGTGCCCTAATTCCCTGAAGCACTTCATGAATAGAAACACGTGCTTCCTCTTCACCATATATATATATATATATATGTATATATATATATACTATTCGTATTGTAAATATAATAATTCGAAAACTATATTATGGTCTATATATAATTGGAGAGGGTAGGGTATATATGTGCAAGAAAAATCGCGAAACGAAACAAACAAAATAATGAAACGACAACGTCAATAAAAAAATAATAATAAGAAAATAAATAGATAACAGCGATTGGCATTAACGCAAGAAAGCATCTTTTTTTATTTACTTTTTGGCAGTGAAAATAAACATGATTGATCTAAGCATGTTTTGTCTCTAATTTATTGAATCTGTTCGTACTATATTATTTCTAGATTATTTTAGAAGAACTCATCGACGGAGCTACATGTGCACCAATGGATGCATGTGCATACGCTTATTTAAAAAAAATCTTCATTTTTTGTTTTTGTTTTGAAAATATGGGAGGGCTTGTTAAAACTCTCTGAGCCCTCTGAACGGGTGTAACTCGGGTGAGGAAATAGCGTTCAAAAACTATCATTCAATTTCATTAAACAAAACATCCTGGACACTGACCGGAGAATCCTCAAACGAGCAAAACCCGAAGCTAACACTATTACAAGCCCAATTATATAAGTGATAAGCGACAAATTTAGTGTTTAGAAGACCCAAATTAAATTGAACAAAAGAAAATAACAGTTGTTGTTCATTAATTGTGATTAAGGCAAAAAAATAGATCTTTTGCGGTTTAGGAGTAAAAAATGACTGGAATATGAGCTTTTAGACTTTTATCCCTTCTTGACCCGATAAATCTATTCTACAATACTTCCAAAAGTAACATTATATTTTTATGATATTAACAGTCGCTTTAATATGGTTCTTCATAATTTTTTAATTACATACTTGAAAAAATAAAATCGACCAAAAATATATATTTTATGCTCCACCTGAAATGAAAGTCTGGCTACGCCACTTATAAATACGGTTAAAAACTCTGCCGTTTTTCCTAAACGGCTTAATTTTTGCTATAAAATTGATGTCGATAACTGATTTTACTGTTTATTATTGTAAACATATGTGTTTTTTTTTTCATAAAATAATATGTATGCTTACATATATAGTATAATAAACAACAATTGTTATGTATGCTTAGTTGTGTTTTTTTTTCTTTCTTTCAAATTTATGGATGGTTAAGGATCAAGTTTTCCCGATATTCTATGTTTCATGGAGATCGAAAAATTTTCTCTTTTCTTTTATACTTTTTTCATGAAAAAGCTACAAAAAGTCCAACTATTTTTCCTGATTTTTTTTTTTGAGTAAATTGTCAAAAATCAACGAATTTTTCCTAGAAATTCCAAAGCTTGGTTGAGGTATATCCTTGTAAGAAGATGAGTAAAGACACTACAAGGGCACCTTGTACCTTTTTGAGGGAGGGAAATAACTCCGTCTTTAAGTAAAACTACTAGAGCTGCACACCCACGAGTCGCGACCGATCGCGAACAAATCGTGACCAATCGTGGATCCCGGAGTCGCGACGCGTCGTGGCTTCCGGAATCGCGATGCGTCGTGGCTTCGTCGCGATGGCAGGCCGAGAGAGAGAGAGAGAGAGAGAGTCTGTGAGAGGGAGAGAGAGAGAGAGAGAGAGAGAGGGCTGCAGAAGCTTGCATCGCGATGGCCACCCTGGTTCGCGATCGTCGCGATTTTTCAGCCCCCAGTCGCGATTCATCGCGATTCTCCGGAATCCGTCGCGACCGGTCGCATCGCCAGTGGCGACGCCGGCTGTGCAGCTCTAAAAACTACTATCTTCATGTTTGTATTTGAGAGTTTGTTTTCATATGTTAGTTGGTGTAAGACATATTATGACATGCTATTATGTTAGTATTTTTGGACACTATATATAATTGAATTTAATTATCATAAAAATATTTTATATTTTTTCCATCAATACATCCATCGATAACTGATTAATCCGTCGATAAGTTTTGATAATGATAACTTAAGATTTATATCTTTCCATCGATAAATCCGTTACCAAACGATGAATCCATCGATCACGGCAACCGATTCATCGGCCAACGATTACCTGACCCTCATGGTAGTGTTTTCTTCATATATGTTTCTAATTTTTCTAGGAGACAATTATTTCATATATTATTATTATTATTTTCAAAATGAAGTTAAAAATAAAATATTCGTAATTCGTTAAATTGGGTTTTGCTAATAAATTTATTTTTATTTATTTAAAAATATAAAAAAGCAAAATCGATATTTTCAATCCTAAACTTCATAAAAAACTGAACTGGAGACTTTGTTGTTCAAAACATCCTGATTAAAATTTAGTATACCATAATTCCATATTTTTTCATAGTATAAATTTGTTTATCTTCTGGATATACCGAATTTTAAGAAACCAGCACCAAATAAAATCCCGATTCAAAGATTCTGATTAAAATTTGTTGTACCAGATTTTCATATTATAAATTTGAAAATCCTTTGGATTTACCGAATTTTACCAAACCAGCACCAAATAAAATCCGGATTCAAACATTCTGATTGAAATTTGGTATATCAAATTTACATATTATAAATTTGAAGACCCTCCGAATCTTACGAAACCGGCACCAAATAAAATCTGGATTCGATTCCGTAAATTTAGAGGGTTAAGCTAAGTCTCACTCTCTCTCTCTCTCTTTAACCCTAAACATTGTTTGTTGCATTAATTTCTCGCCCCCCTCGTCCGCTACAGAAAGCCAAGATGGTTAGAGAGATGGGTCATTCCCACCCACTGATTTCCTCAATCATAACTCTCTCTCTCTCTCTTTACCATAAACCATCTTTTCACTTATAAGAAACCACTCACACACATTTCAGTCCGACCAGACCAGACCAGTCCCATCCTCACAAACACAACACACCCTCTAATTGAGGTTTCGTTTTTGTGCACTACTTCTCTTTCTCTCTCAACTATTATTCACTAAGTTTTTCCTTTATTGTATACTACATACATATGTATTCTCCATCCTCACTCAACCCTCCTTCTCTCTCCTCCTCCAACCTTCCTCTTCTTCTTTCCTGAATCCTGAGTCAAAACCCTTCTTCTTCTTCTTCGCAGAACGATGTCACTGGACATGAATTTGGCCACCGAACGTGTGTGTTACGTTCACTGCAATTTCTGCAACACCATCTTAGCGGTATATGTCCCAATTCACCCCTCAACTCTTCCAATCGCTCCTTTTCTCACCATTTCTTTTCATATTTTTATCAATTTTGTTGTACGCTTCTCAAGTTTTTTTCTGTATGGTACCATCTTCAGCTTCCGAATTGTTTGACAAGTACTTGGGTTTAATGGTCATGACTGACAGTTTGGTCCTGCTTTTTTTATAAAAAAATTTTTATTTATTTAATTTTTTTTTGGAAGATGGAATTTCAAATGATCTATCCTGTTGTGGAGTTGTTTATTTATTTGACTTAAATTGACCCGGATTTTGTTTTTTTTTTTTTTTTTAATTTTTCTCTGTGCTGATGGTGATCATATGTGTAAAGAGAATTCTCTGATCAATTGTGTGTGGTTTTTTCTTCTTTTCATATGTGTAAATATTTATGAATATATATTCAAGTCAGATCAATTTCTCCGAATCTTTGTCAGTGAAATTCTAGCAAATCATCAGAAAGAGAAAAATCAAACCCCCATAACTAGAGTGACGAAGGAGATCGATTGACCATGATATATATGGTGCTACATTTCAAGGCAATTTATACCTAGAGCTAGCTTGAATTAGGTCATCATCATGCATATATAATTAGGGCTCAATCAAAGTTGAACTGTACTCTTCCAGATTTGGAAACCCTTTGTATTCAATATTGCTTAATATATATATATATATATATATATATATATATATATATATATGTGTGTGTGTGTATCATATTCCTTAAAAAAAAATGTATATCATATGCATACTATATACCATAGGGTTCTCTCTCTCTCTCTCTCTCTCTCTCTCTCTCTCTCATATGCATGATGCCAATATTGGGCATTAAATAGGAAGAAGTCTCTTGCATAGAACAGGTTTGTACACCATTCCAGTACAAAAAAGTGGTGTTTCCCTTCTCTTATAACAAGAGAGATAGAATAATAGCAAAGAAAATCACGGTCAGGACTTTCGTCATAAGATGCCAGCTGATCTTATTTGGAAAAAAAAAAAACTTTTTTATTTGATTCCAACTAATATATGAATGTATCTATATACCGGACCTTATTCTAAAAGAAAATACAGAAAAATATTCGATCTTGGCACTTGGGTTACTTTGTCATGTTGTTTGAAGCACTGCGAGAAAGCAAAGAGTGGTACAGTACACAGTGGTGAATTAGTCTTCTTCTTCATGATGAATTTGTATTTCTTTTTTTTATTATCTTTGATTCATATATAGCTAGTGGTTGATACTGCAATGGCCTTTAATGGTTTCCGTTCCAGTCACGTCGCTTTCCTCTCTCTCTCATCTCTCTCAGCTGCTATCTTTTATCATAACATATCTCTCTTCCCTTTTCTCAGTGTCAGTCACAAATGCCAGAAAATACTTAAGAATTTAAATTCCAAATTATGTAATCACACTTCAGAGAGAGAGAGTAATTACATTAGGTCTGATAGTTAATGCCCATGTGAGTTCTGCGAGCACTAATGTCCCTCTTTCATGCTACTATATATATATATTATATATATTAGAGAAATTCTAAGTTTTGCTTTTAGCTTTTCATATGATATACTATAGGACCAATTAGGGTTTCTCTGAATTTGGGGACATACATAGCAATGTCTAAACTTTTCCGGGCAAGGAAAATTCTATCTCTTATACAGAATTTGTTTTAGTTGTTCGAGAAAATACCTTACTACTTCACATCTGAGTGTGACATGAATGTAATTCTTTATGCTGTTCCCGATGAACATGTATCGATGTATAACTATATATATATGTGTGTGTGTGGCAGGTGAGCGTTCCATGCAGCAGCTTATTCACAATAGTGACAGTGAGATGTGGGCATTGCGGAAACCTTCTCTCCGTCAATATGGGTGCTTCCTTCCAAGCAGCTCCTCCTCAAGAACCCCAGGTAATTATATTCCTTTTTTCGGACATTCTCTCGGGTTCTTCTACAAACAATTACTCTGTAAAAGTAAAACTCATCTCTATGTTTAAGCCAAGGAGTAAGTTTTTGGGGGTTTATCGGAAAACCGGTGAGTATGTTAGTAAAGAAAACTCACACTATGAGTTATCGAGGGTTTGTTGAAAACCGAGCAAAAAATGTGAAGATCGATGATACATTCACAAATGGTTTATATATACCATGCATATATATTGTGCTGTACATTAATGATATATCAATAAAATACATTTTATAATATATGAATATTATTTTATAGAATGGATATAGAATTGTAATATATATTATAAATATAAGTATCCATATCATACCCATCGGCGACCGCTATGTCCATAAAATTTTTTCGGTAAATTAGACCATTGGTATATCTCAGCTAACGCCAACTTAAAACCTTGGTTTAAGCTGATGAGTCCTCATTAACTCACATATTATTCTTGAGTTCTTTGCTGATATATTTACTATATATATATATATAATAAATATGTAAGGTCTAAGAAGTGGGAATATGACTTAATAAAAGCCAAGAGCATGCTATAAGAACTTTTGGTCGTTATCCTCTCCTAATGGCAATTCTTGACAATGATTTAATTAATAGTTTAAACAATAAACAAAGTCGTGAACTAATAATAACTTATAAGCTTAGTATATGCTCATAATTAACTTTAAATTTTATTATTTATATTTATATATATATATATTCATCCTCTCCCACATTACTTACTTCAAAATTTCTATCCTGATTCCTCAAATATATATATATATGTTTATTCTATATGTGATTGGATTTTACTTGTGGAAAAAGTATCAGAAGCAGATTCCAAGCTCAGATCATCAAGATTCAGGAAATAAAAATAAGGAAAACGGATCATCATCTTCCAAGTGCCCCAAAATTACTTCATTCGAGTCCTTAGCTCCTCAGCGCGATCATCCGGCTAGGTCGCCTGCCATTCGCCGTGCGTATACTTACCTTTCTACCGTCTCTATATCTTTGCCTATATATATATGTAGTATCTTTATACCATATATATATATATATATATATATATCAATACTCTAAAGCAAATGTGTTCATATAACTAATAATGTCCATTAGTTGACATAGTAGGGCGTGAAATTAAAAAATGCGCATTTAATTTATGTATACACAATTTTTTCTTCACTATAATACTACGAGAAAATGAGCCTAAAGCAACAACGATTATAGGCTAAAATTCGTTGCTAAAGGCTTATAGCAACGACATAGGTCGGTATACCCTAGCTAGTTGGTATAGGCTCTCTGATTTCATCATGTTTGACAACTATTAAGAGAACATGTATGGATTGGATCATTATCAAAACATGTATAGTTCATATGTTGACTTATGATAAACGGTCAACTAGTCACACCAATCAATAAAAATCTTTAGTCTACAAAATTTATGCGACAGGAACCTGAAATAACCATCAAAATTGAACTCGAATTTTGTTATCTTTTGGTGTGGAATGAGGATCACATACATTATATTACGAATCCTTAACAACAAAGCATATATATTACAGTATAATTTCAATGTTCTTTCTGATATGCACGAGTCCAAAACTTTATAGTATTGTCCCTAGGTAGAAATACTAGCCAAATCAAAGATGAATTTTTTATTTTATATTATTATAAATGTATGTATATAGTTATATACTTCATGAGATGTCATTATTGAATGGATAAAAGTAGCTCCTTTTTGAAAGTGAAGAGAGACAGACAAATAAATCAGTTTTTTTCTTCTAATAAAATCGTATGTAAACCAACGAGGCCTCTCATTTTTCTCTCACGTCAGATCATGGCCCGTTAGAGATGTTGACACTACGTTAAAAATTTGTCTTTAAATATATATTTTTATTTATTTATATGGTACAGTAATTATATTAAGTTACCATAGCTGTGCCCTACGAAGAGTCTATTATTGATGAGTTGTGCATGTATATATATACAGTACAGAAATAAATAAATAAATATCATAAAAGCCTAGTAGTTTCTCAAGTTGTTTTTTAACTGGTTTTTAGCTAACCTTTATACCCGCTATTCATCTATAAGCACACTTTATATGTATATATATATATATATATATATATATATATATATAACAAGATGTCTTATGAATAATGAGTTATCCCAGCTCTTTATTTCTTATTTGTTTTTCTAATATGTTTCTTCAGCCCCAGAGAAGAGACAACGAGTACCATCCGCATATAACAGATTTATCAAGTAAGTTTGTTCATCCAAATAATCAATGAAAACAATTTTCAGTATTATATAAACCTCTCCTTTGCATGCAAATATATAAATAATTTATTAATATATATATATATATATGTCAAGTTTAAATTAACCTCTTGTCCCATTTTATTTTTATTTTTGTTGGAAATACTAAGTACCACGTGCCTCGTGACCCTTTAAAGTTTATTAATTTTCGCATGGGTACTGTGTGTGTAGATATATATATATATATATTATTGTGTCTAATTTTTAGTAAGATTAATAATATATATGCATATCTCATGCGGAATCAGTGTTTTCTAATTTTTCTAATATGAATTTATTATGTAAATCCTTATAACTCTTATATGGTTATATATAGGGAGGAAATCCAAAGGATTAAAGCAAGTAATCCTGACATTAGTCACAGAGAAGCCTTTAGCACAGCTGCCAAAAACGTAAGTTATTTATATATATTTGTTAATTAAGCACATTTATTTTACTGAGTATTTCTCTCTGAAAAAATAATTAAATCTATAACTGATTATATTCAATTCTATCAAGAGATCGTTGTTCATGTTATATAAAAATAAAATAAAAAATTGATTGATCAAGTAAAACTAATAATGATAAATAATTGGAAAGCTATGATATATACCCTATTTATGTCATTTATGAACCATTTTAGATCATAATGTAATCCATCAAGTAATTATCATGACTATTTAGAGGTGGAAATATCTTCAGTACTGAACAGTGTGTATAGGTAGAAAACTAGTTAATATAACACGAAGAGTTAATGTGTACATATTATAATAAGCCCTTTTATATGGGTCTAAATTCTAGGTTATATATGGACATCATTATAATGTGTACTTATAAATTATAAGCTCTTTTATATGGGTCTGAATTCTAGGTTATATATGGACATCATTATAATGCATGCACATAGAAAGAAACGCAATTATATATATATATAATATATATATATATATATATTGGTCAATGAGAGTCGGCCTAGTAAAAATATTTAAAAGGGGTCTAAAACTACTATGTAATATGTGTATATATATCTGAAAAGCACAAAAATCTTACTAAAATTTATTTACAGTTTTACATCTAAAACCGTTACACGTTCATGTTTCTACGATCTATAAACTTGACTACTTCCGTTCATATTTACTACTTTTGAATAAAGATGTCATTTCGCCAACAGTCCTAAAAAATTACTTCTTCCGGGGCCTCCATAAAGTCTCAGGCTTAGCCAACCGTATATGTGTGTGCGACTGTGTATAAATCGAAATAGTCTATATAACCTATTAATAATTTCGTTTTTCATTAACGTCCATGCGTAGCTTATGTGTTTCCTCTCCTATAAATGAAGTATTTTGTATATTAATTTTTCAGTGGGCACATTTTCCCCACATCCACTTTGGGCTAAAGCTTGATGGTGGTAATAAGAATAAGCAAGCAAAGTTGGATCATCCTAATATTGGAGCTGATCAGCATCAACAAAAGACCAATGGATTCTACTGATCAATGGTATATCTATCTATCTATATATGATTTGGTATACAATATATAATAATCGGCTATTACATAATGTATATGTGGTAGTTTATATATATATATATATATAGTAGTTTTCCTATATATGTATTCACTTATGGAAATTTTATGAGGTTAAAACCCTTTTTCCTTTTGTACGCGTGCTTATATATAAATTGTTTCCTGTAACATTGTTTTGCGTTATACACAAGTGGCTTTTATGTAATTCTCTCAAACATAATTTGTTGCACTATTGCATTGATAATTATTGAGCATATAACACACACATAGAGGCGGATCTACGACCAAGGTAAGAGTGGCCGTGGCCCCCCCCAAATTTTTCCGATGTAAGCCGAGTTCGACCTTCCGATAGCTCCGACGATCCTATTATATTCTAAACTCAACCTTACGGCCCCCTGCTTTCTTTTTGCGTTTTCCATTAGCCAAAACTCTTTTGCCATTAACGCCGAGCTATAGAAGTTTGTTACTCTGGTTTCGTTCTCATGAAGGAGAAGGATAAGATATAAAATGTACATTACAATTTTACCCTTAATACATGAAGTTATTACAAATTTACCCTTATACTGACATAGTTAAAGTCTTGAAAATTGGAACTAATCTACACGTGACACTTTATTAATATTTATTTTAATTTACAATAATACCCTTGTATTTTAGAGTTATTAAACCAGAGTCAATAAAACTTCTTTAGTATATTAATATTCATGTAAATGTGTAATTTAAGGCATTAAAGATCATTAATACTTTAGTGATTTTTTGTTTATTCATTATTATAAAGTATCTCATATAATGCCTATAGTTATAAGTAATTTTAAATTAAAAAAATTATAATTCCTCAATCAATTTGTAAAATAAGTTTTTCGGACGATTTTCAATTTTCGTATTTTTAAACCTTGAATGATATTAAAGTAAATAAAATGACAAACAATATATATATATATAACACTAAAAAGTTATTATAACAACAGACACAAAATGTAACATATTCAAAAATTTTGTCATAGAAAAGAAAAAAAAAACGGATGCAAAATATAGTATCGAAAAAAAACCATAATTTTTGTTTACGTCATTGAATTTTTTTTTTGGGCCCCCCTATACTGAATTCCTGGATCCGCCACTGCACATATATATATATATATATAATATGATTTGATAGAAGCTTTTTCTTTTGGGATCTGACGAGCTCTGCTTCTTTGTATGGCTGATAATTGAATTGATATGTCATTCCATGATTTCGTTGATTTGGGGATCCCACCCTTTAAGCCGTGGGTTTATACAATCTTCTCTCATTTGGACAAGCTTTATATATACATACATTAATATATGTGTTAGACAATAGCAGAGAGAGATCAGAAGGGAAAAAAGAGAGAGAAAATACAGTATAGAAATGTCTTTAGTCTTGATACAATCATATATATATATATATATAAAGAGGTAACAATGATGTAAGAGACCATGCATGAAAAGTAGCATAATCCCTCTCTGGCACTAATTATTATTATTATTATTCAGTAATTTAATATAGGTGAAAATAGAATGCATTTTTATAAAGAAAAAAAGTGCGACATGTTAGTGGTTCCTCAGATAATTCTGTAATAAAGAAGCATGCATTGCGTATACAGATCCTGGTCACAATGCTGTAAATGTATTGCCTTGGAATTCACAAAAAAACTCAACCTTATTCTACAAAAAAATCAACAAACATTCTCTCATATATATATATATATATATAATATTAATATTGCTGATAAGATAATTGTTCTACAATATATATTAATACACGATATTTTTTTAAGCAACAGATATTATGTATAAAAAATTATTAAAATAATAGTCATATATATATGTTAATCATTTTGGCGCTATTTATCAATTTATCGCTTCATTTTCATATAGTAATATATATGTTAATTTTTATAAAATAGTATTCTTTGTATTACATAAGTATATAAAATTAAATATTAGCCATATATAATATAATATTGATATATAATTATATATAAATATTTATAATATAAAGGTAGTACGTTTATTATTAAGTATATACACTATTTAACTTGTAATTATATGACACAAAGGTCTATTAATTATTATAATCTTCTATTTTTGGCTGGTATATATATATATATATATATACTGTATTTATGTAAAAGCTATAGTACACGATTATTCACTCTTAATTCTTAGTTCACCAGTAAGTATTTATATAATTATATTATATATATATGTAATATAAAGCTAAAAGCCTAAAACTAGTAGTGTACGACGTATATACATTTGTTGTTCACGTAACCCTAATTTCTAGTTATTATATAATGATATGTTAAGAAAGAATATTATTCGTAAGCAGAAGAAAACACAAAGACAAAGACGGAGAGAGAGGAGAATGCATGGCTGATGATGAGAGCACAGAATCTGAAACGTCAAACCATGCAGTTGGGTTTTTGGATGGACGTGAAGCTTCTTTCTCTCTCTCTCATTATAAGTTAGTTTCTCTCTCTAAAATGAATGAAAGGAAGGAGTGGGTCTTGTCCGAAAGATAGATAGATAGATAGGTCTCACTTTAGTCGCAAAAGATCACCATTTAATGTCTGACTCTGACTGTCATGTCAAGTATAATTCATACGCAGCTGGGTGGGACTCCTAACCGAGAGAGAGAGAAAGGAAACTCATATCTGCCATTATAACCCTAATTAAACATACATGTTAATTACCAGAGAGAGAGAGAGAGCAAATAAACATCCAATTCCAAAGCCCACCAGTAAGGTGTTTTTTTCTCCAAGAGTTTATGTTATGTCAAGTTGTCAACAACTGTTTGAGAGAGAGACTTATAAGCATATAATATATATATCAGTATAATTATATAGGGTTAATGACGGCAAAAATACCTAAAGTTTGGTCAAAGAACCCCTCGTGTACCCAAAGTTTAAAAGTGGTGGCAAAAATACCCAAAGTCACATTTGGGGAGTTGACCACTCCATTCTCGTAACGCCGTTAACTTACCTGTTAATTCTGGTCACGTGGACAAATCTGTTTTGTAAAGTGTAAGCATTAGGGGTTCAATTAGTTGTGTTAAATAGTATTAATTAGGGGTTTAATTCCTTGTTTTGTCGTAAACGAGGCTGATGTGGGCTCGTTCACGTGGCAAAAATTATTATGTCAGCAACCCACGTTTGTCCACGTGGCCAGAGTTAACGGGTAAGTTAACGGCGTTACGAGAATGGAGTGGTCAACTCCCCAAATATGACTTTGGGTATTTTTGCCACCACTTTTAAACTTTGGGTACACGAGAGGTTTTTTGACCAAACTTTGGGTATTTTTGCCGTCATTAACCCTAATTATATATAGTCATATTATTAATGCAAAATTCTAAGGACTAAGAGTTAATAATAATGGAAAGTCAAATACAGGGTAGAAAATATATTAAAAATAATAACGAAAAATCTTGAATAAATTCAAAACTTAGTAAGGACTACAACGCTAGCTCTTAAGTTCTGGTTTAGGTCCGCCCCTATAAAAGTATGTACAGTAGAACCTCTACAAATTAATACTCGATAAATTAATAGTCGCGATTAAATAATATTTTTGTCCGGTCCCGACTCGGGCCTAACTAGCTAAATTAATAATTTGCTAAATTTATAAGATAATAATTTTTTTAGACAGTATATAGGTCCCAAGTGATATATAAATTAATAATTCAATATAAAAAATTACATAAATAATTATAAAATTACTATAAATAAAATATAACATAAATAACTATGAAATCACATTAAATAAAAAGATAACATTACATCACTAATGATGTAGTCTTCTTAAAATATGATTCTATAGTAATTTGTTCCTTCTTCAAATTGATGTTTTCTTGAATTTTATCTTTAATATTATTAGGCTCTTTAATATTTCTGACATTAGTAGTCTAATAAAATCTTTTACAACCATAATAGTCTCTCCTGATATTCTAAATATTGATACTTTAATATTCTCGATATAATAAATTGAAATAATTTTTTGTTAGTAGAGATGTTTATATAATTATAGCTGATTAATATTTTTTTTCTTCATTAACGTGTAAATTAATAAATTATTAATTTATATATTAATTAATTAATTATTAATTTATATATTAATTAATAATCCGATAAGATAATATTTTTTGCCGGTCCTAACATTATTAATTTATAGAGGTTTTACTGTATAACGTTCTTATTTTGGCGGGCACTCACTATGATTAATCTATAACTAATAATGAACAAGATAGTGTTATCAATAATAAATTCTTAATCAAAATCAGATCATTGATTATTAATAGACTTCAACGCTGTTAATAACGATGCATCATGCAAGATCCTTTTATTTATCAATAAACTCCTTACGGAGTAAAACTATAGTAACATAAAGACACGATCTTAATTTTACAAATTATAGCCTAAACAATCAAATTAAAACATGAACTAAATCTTAAACATGTCTAATATAAGTACCTATATCCGATCACATCTTAGTACAAATGGTTTGCAAGAGAACCCTGCGGTCTACAATAATCAAATTAGGGCTTTGCAGCTTGCAAGTCCTAATTTTTATTTTATTTTTTTAACAGTTTTCCACGCTTAAATCTTTTCAGTAACACAGTTCCTAGTTTTACTTATTCAGTCCTTTTCACATCATCGAGCCCCTTCGTAATTCATACTTGGAACTCTTTTAAAACCAATGATAAGCACTCGCTCATAGTCAGCAACAAAAGCCACAAATTTCCAAACAAAATGTTCAAATAAATATAATAACGACAAATCTCCAGCTATATATATTTGAAAATAGTTTAGACTTCAGAGCTATATAGTTACATATTAGATATGTTGATTTTGCGTTATGATAATAAAAAAAATATTTCAAATATATACACTATTGGGATGACACGCCTACCCCACTCACATGACTCAGATATATTATTATTATATAGCGTTACTGTTTTCTCAAGTACTATCACTAAGGTGTGAAACTACTGTTTCATTTACATTTTGTTTCTTCTTCTCTTGAGGGAACCCAATAGGTCAGAAATACAAACTTATTTTCTTTGAATTTTGCATAAGAATGTGAAATTAACACAAACCCAACGCCCGTATCTATAGATTATAAACTATTTCATCTATATTTAAGCGTTTATTGTGTAATTTATAACATGCCACTTCATTAATTTGTTAATGTATATTCCTGGTAGCTGAGTGAAGGCATTATATTATTATATGTGAGTTGTGACCAATAATAACCTGGATTCGGCTACTCGATACACCGAACTCGACCACATAATTAATGTAAACGCATTTATTAGGACTTGGCTATCCTTGTAATTAATATGACATCAAACTAGCTAGCTAGGTCTTCTTGTTTCACATTTTATGAAATCATACTTTTACTTAACACATTCGGCCCGACATAACCTATGTAAATAGGAACACTTGCCGCCTCCCCTAACTTTGAAAATTTTACGAATTTTTACTGTTCGGGCTTGTGCATATGACACCCGTATACGGCCCTCCCTCCCGACCTCGTCTACCTGCCTGTGATAGCTCGCGGTGGTCCAACTGGCTCTCGAGCCAGGTCCACCCAAGCCGCACGATGAGACAGTCCCCTGACTAGCAGTGATACATAACTCCACAGGCGTTAATCACTTTCCATCACAAAACACTTGCTGGTTGAGGATGATCGTGTTCCTGTCCACCGCATTGTTCATGAGACTATTCCAGCAATATAAATCCGCGCCCACCCCATATAAAACTTGCCCCGTATATAACGAGTGCTTGGATCCCAAGAGAAAGGAAAAAGAGGCGGCTCCCAAACAAAAGCCTCAGCGGAGAAAACGTGCGGACCCCCATAGGAAACATGAGAGAGAAGAGAGAACAATTTCTCTTATTTTGGAGCTCGTATCCCGCTAATATTCTTCCCCGCCTTCTTATTGGGACTCTAGGGAATGTCTCTTATGTGAGCTTGTGCTTGTAATATTTACAAAAAATTATAGCGTAAACTTTTGCAAAGTTATAAGTATCTTATTAATGGGCCCATAAGCATTAAAATCTTGCATGCTCTTTACTTTGGGCATGCCTTACGTACTCCATTAGATGCATATTCTCCTTACCTTACGCCATTGACATAGATGAAAAATCACGTTAATATTTACGCTATATATATATATATTAAATTGTATCTTCAGATAAATTTAATTTTTCCTTCCAAAAATTATCCGTCCCCAAAATTTATGAACCATGAATCCGTACTCCAATGATAGTCACTATGTTGAATTAATGTTATAGCTCACATGCAATGCTTACAAGACCATAGATTTTGCGGCATAAATACTTCATTTCTTATTAGCATGACGAGGAACATATGTGTATGTCTACAATTAAATCTGAAAAAATCGAACACTTCTATTAAAATTGATTATTTGTTTATCGCTCTCGTGTGGCTGATTGGTTTGGTACCAAATCTTTGTTCCCAATATTTTTTTAAGCGTATAGTATCTTCTTTTATTTATTTATCTATGAACGTGCAACAGATATAAAGCGTGAAAAGGAAGAGAAAAGGAAAAGATACATATATATATATATATATATATTTATATAATATAAGATAGGCTAAGAAGTCCACGGTTGACTGATTTTGGAAAGATAGCTTTAGCCTTTAAGTGTTAGAGATTAAGAATTAATAATATATTGATATAGGACTAAAATCTTGACGGTTTATAACAGTTTGGCCTAATTAACCAAGAAGAATTGACAAACGTATATCTATGAGAGGGAGATATTTCCTCGTGTTTAAGTAATCAGAACTGTATGTCGTTTTGTCATATCAATAAAACAAAAAATGGGCCGTTGTTATCCATGAAAAGTACATGTCGTTATCCGATAAACGACATATCAACATTACTGAAAACAACAAAATCTTTTAAGTCCTCATTAAAACAACAAAGTCGTTCGTAAGACAAACACAGGTCGTTTCATATACAAGAAAACGACATGTTTGGATTTGGTGTAGAAAAGAGTAAATGAACTAATTAATACAACCTTGCTTGATAAATTAAAGTGTGTATAGTAGGCTTGAGCTCAATTCTTTAACTACTTCCATCTGAGTTTAAGTTTTCTGTCATCTTCCATCTCACAACTTGTATTTTATTCTTTTTCATGTTTAAAATAAGCACTTCCATATTTCTTAGCACTATCATCGTCCACATTCCAATAGTGGATCTTTGAAATTTCGGAACTCAAATCTTATACTCAATGCTTAATAGAGAACCATGTTATCTTATACTCAATGCTTAATAGAAAACTAAACATGATAAACACTCTCTATTTCCCCTTTCATCCTAGTAATACATCTACGTCTTTATAACCTGTAAATTATTAGGCATGGAATTACTTCTAATAAAATTCATATTTGAGACGACCTATTCGCTCCATTGAACCCTAGTTGTACGCGCTCTTTCCAATTAGTTTGGTCTTGAAAAGTCACACCAACTTCAATTGAGACTTTCTTCTACAAGTCAGTGGCGAAGTTACCACTACCCAAGATGTGCTCTAAATCCTCGCTTCAAATTTACATCTACATAGTTATGTGCCCAACCCATCCATCTATTATACATCTTCTCTCATTTGAATTCGATAGAAAAAAATTGGACAAAAAATATGTCGTCTCATATTTGATAAAGTTAAGTAGTGCGGTCAAAATTTAGACATTTTTATGATATGAAAATATAGGCTTAGAGTAATAATTATCAGACGAAGAAAGACTTACGCCGCCATTTTTCAACAATTATAAAAGGCAATTGTCTCTAATTTGTAGGATCAAGATCAACCAACAACCCATCTTTCAATGGCAGAAACGCCCATTTTCTACCCCTCACCAAAACATGCACACTCCCACCTAACTCACTCCCATTACATATACCCACCTACCCACCCACATACATATACATTCCATTTCAGTCTTGAAAGCTCGAATCTTGAATCGCCATGGCGCTCGCGAGAGTCCTCGGCGCCGTGTTCCTCGTGGCGGCGCTCTACTGCGGGATCGACCCTCTGAATCACAGCGCCATGTCGGGGTTCCCGGACTTCGAGACCCACCTGGTGGCGCTCCCTCCGTGGTCGGAGATCCCGGCGGAGAGGGACCGCGAGAACTCGCTGCAGAGGTCGGAGGTCAGGTTCCTCAACCAGGTGCAGGGCCCCGAGAGCGTCGCCTTCGACGCCCGTGGCCGCGGGCCTTACACCGGCGTCGCCGACGGGCGGGTTCTCTTCTGGGACGGAAACGCCTGGACCGACTTCGCCGTCACCTCAAGGAACAGGTCAGCCTTCGATGCTTCGGTTATGAGTCTTTGTGTTTGGTTGACTTTTGCTAGACTGTCAGGATTTTGACTTCAATTCTTAAATCGAAAACGAAATCAAATGCGCGAAAATACAAGTAATTAGAACAGCGCGGGAAGTATGCCTACTTGCCGCTTGCATTCTTTTGAATTGTAATTTAATCGGAGTTCACGGTATTAGACTGCTCGTCGGGTCTTCATAGCGGTTTAGGTGAATTAAGCTTCATAACTCGACATAAACAAGTTCCGGTCTAGGATAATAATAAGATCCCGTGCAAGCTAAATTAGCAATATTACTTTTAGAGAGCATGTGAAGGATCTTATGCTAGAAAAGAAAAAAAAAGAGACGAATTATTCGTGGCGTTGCCAATTGAGTTTTAGATGGAATTTCGTGATACTTTTGGCTTGCTCGGGTAGAAATGCAGGAGAGCTAAAAAGGGAAATCTCTCAAAATGGCTTGATTTCAGGTCAGAAATATGTGATCCCAAACCTTCAGCTCTAAGTTACTTACCGAACGAGCACATTTGCGGGCGGCCTCTCGGGCTTCGGTTCGACAAGAAAACGGGCGATCTGTACATTGCCGATGCATATCTCGGGCTTCACAAGGTGGGGCCCGAAGGTGGAATGACGACCCTTCTGACAAACGAGGCTGAAGGATTACCGTTAAGATTCACCAATGATGTAGACGTTGACGATGAAGGGAATGTCTACTTCACAGATAGTAGCAGCAAGTATCAAAGGAGGTAAGCTAATTATGTTATTTCTTTGACTTTGACTTTTCTTGTTACAGGTTTAGATTTAAATTTTCTTGACTACTTTTCTATCCTAGCGGAAATCTAAGCAAACTGAACGATATCTGATGTTCCCGTGTATGATTTCACCGTTGCGGAATCGTTATCTTCCGATCTTTTCGAGTTCTGGGATTAATCGCTTTAAACACAATATCTATTTGCTGCAGTTTATCCTTGAATTACTTCCAATTGTTGTTTGCAGCGTTATGATAGCATCGATGTAACAGAATTTAATTGCCCAAGTATAAAATTGATTAAGAGACAGTTCTGAAATAGCTAGAACGGTATTCTGGTCTAGTGATGGGCTAGGAGCAACATTATCATTTAATCTTAACAGTATGCTATTTCCGTCTAAATTACATTACTTTGTGTCGCCCCGAGTTTTTCGTTTTTTTGAGTCATTAATGAAGAGACATCTTTCAGCCCAATATTTACTTAGCTTAGTCTCTCTCTAGAAACAAGGGACTAGACATCGGGAAGAGTGTAATTGAGAGAGGAACAGTGATTCCCATAACGAGATCTAAATCCCGGGATGTATGATTGTTTCACTTTTCTTGAAGTTTTGCGAACAGAGAAGCATAACAAAGATTGATTCTAACATGAAAACTCGTGGTGTCATCCAGGAACTTTCTGCAGTTAGTTTTCACGGGAGATGACAGCGGGCGGGTTCTGAAATACGATCCGAAAACAAAGGAAACCACGGTGCTTTTGCGGAATCTCCAGTTTCCAAATGGCTTGTCCATAAGCAAAGACGGTTCGTTCTTTGTTCTCTGCGAAGGTGCACTTGGCAGGTACTGCTGTTTTTCATGTTCCATTCCAGTTCAATTTTTCGATCTACAGCTAAAAACATAGAGAAAACCAACTGACCTTTCGTTCAAGAGCAAGGTTGAAAGTCTCCTAATTGATGCTAAGGGAAATAAACCGAAAAAAAAAAAAATCAAAAACCAATCAGCCGTCAAGGCTAGGCGCCTATAAGCTAATTCCGAACCCTAATGATAAAATAAAGGAATTGACCGAAATACCCCTAATGACATGGCTAAGTAACCGTTTTGCCCTTCCTATGACGTTACGTAATGATGGCAGGTCTATCACATACAAGTTGTGGAGACATAATTACAAATCACGCTAACAACGGTCGGTATTTGGCAATTCAGGTTAAGCAAATATTGGTTGAAAGGAGAAAAGGCAGGGACCACCGAAGTATTTGCTGTCCTCCCTGGATTCCCCGACAACATCCGGATCAACGAGAAGGGCGAGTTCTGGGTCGCGATCCACTGCCACAGGACCACATACAGTTACCTGCAGTCTCTGTACCCGAGAGTGAGGAAGTTCCTGCTCAAGCTCCCGATTTCAGCGAAGTTCCAGTACTTGCTTCACATTGGAGGCTGGCAACAAGGCCTGATCGTCAAGTACAGCCAAGACGGTAAGCTCATGAAGATCTTGGAAGACAGTCAGGGGAAGGTCGTGAAAGCGATCAGCGAAGTGGAAGAGAAGGACGGGAAATTGTGGATAGGGAGTGTTCTGATGCCTTTCTTGGCGGTTTACGACTTAGCTTGAATTGCAAGGAACTTCTTCAAGAGAGGATAGGTTTTCTCTGAGAGCTAGAGGTAGATTCTTCAACATTCTCCGAAGCCGATGAGCGTGATATACGATTTTCTATTATAAGAGCGATTTCACTATGTAGTGTTTGTTATGAGTCTGTAGGATAATTATCATGTGCCCTACTTACTAGCATGAAAAAGTTATGAATTGTAACTTATGTTTCTTCGTTAGTTTGTTTTTCACATTGCATATACATTTTTTGATGAATCTTTTGGAGGGTTTGTCATTAATATGTTACACAATTTCGGAAGTATCTATCGGTATACTCGTTGGTTTTGCGGTATATCCATCGGTATCGGTTTTTAGAACTCTTACAAAAACCTCATCGGTATGCTCATTGAGAACTCCAAAGGTATACCTATAGGTAAATTAGACTAGGGGTGTGCAAAATAACCGGTAACCGAATTTTAAAACCGTAATCGAAGATTATCCGGTTTAAAATAACCGTAACCGAATTATTTTAAAAACAGGTTAAGGTTAACCGTATCCGGTTTCAAACAGGATAAGGTTACAGGTTATTTATTTTTCAAAACAGGTTATTTTAGTAACCGGTTTTAATATTAATTTTTTTATTTAAATATTTTAAAATTAAATTAAGTAGGGTTTTCTCTCTTTCCGTCAAAACCTCTTCAACTTCTTTCTCCTTCTTTTTCTCGCCTACCCTTTCTTCTTTCCTCCTCGACTTTCTCTTCTTTTTTTCTCGCCTGATCTTCTTCAGTTGTTTTATCGTTCTCTGCTTGATCTTGTTCATTATTTATTATTGTTATGCTTCATATTATTTATTCAAGTTTCATTATTATTGTTCATTTGGACCGATATGTTTGATCATTGTTTATATGCTATATTTTTTTTAACAAAAAAACAGGTTAAGGTTATTAAACAGGTTAATTAGATTTTGATAACCGGTAATCAGGTTAACCGGTTTCAAAAACAGGTTAAGGTTATTAAAACATGACTAACCGGAATTAGGTTAATGATACCAAATAGTGAAAAATAAACAGGTTAACTGACCGGTTGCAGCCCTAAATTAGACTCGTGGTTAGTTTTTCGGTTAGTGAACTATTGTTGAAAAACATAACTATTTAAAAAAGTTCAGACAATTCAACAAATTATTTTACGATTATTAAAACCTTAATACCTTTACCTTGTATGATAAAAAAAATAAAAAATTGACAGTGTCGTGATTTTATACCTTTGTCATTTGACGTTATATATTTATCTTTGTATTTCGTTTTTTTTTTTTTTCATTTTGATTTTCCTTTATAAGATTAGTATTTTGAAGAAAGAGTTGCGTATGAAAGAGATACAAATAAAGATAGAACTTTGAAGTAATCTAGAAAGTTTCAGTTCCGAAAACGATTCAGTTCTTTGCTTTGTTTGTTGCCCGTATCAGAGTTAACACGGCTAAAATCGTTCAAAGGCATGATCCCTAATTTACATTGCTCTTTAGCGTGTGTGTTCTCTATAATTTTCATTCGTAGAAGAGCGCGGCCATGTCTTTCTCCAGTGCCGCAGCCTGGGCGTGGCTTTATGCAAACTAAAGGTGGATCAAGTTGGCTTCGCATTTGTTGCAAATTTATGAAGTTCTAAAAGACAAAAACTTGAATCTAACGACTCTTGGGTGCATTTCGAACGTAATAAACTCCTCTACAACGACATTTCTTGGAATCAGAATAAGTGGATAGATATCATTACATTACTCTTTTTATTTTATTTTATTCGTGTAACGATCTAAAGGATCTTTCGATAGAATAAGTCGACTCTCTTTAACAAGTAGCATTTGCTTTTTTCTCTAAATTTGATCTATTAATATAACCGAAGCCGATTCTCAGGGCAATTGATTTTCAAAGGTTCGACTTTTCCACGATTATCTTCGATAATCTTCGATTATCCGTCTTGCCGGTAGTTATCGGCAAGACGACCATGCCAGTACTTTCCCATGATTTTTGCCGAAAATCGACAAACATCTTGAAAAATAACAAAAATATGGTACTTTTCAAGAAATTTTGCACTTTTCGATGATTTTATTCGAGTATTTACATATGTGAGAGTGAGACTATATTTTATTTACCTATGTTTGAGTATGAAATGATTTTATTTTTGGCATTTTTAATGTTTTATAAACATTATAAACTTAGTAAATATATTCTTAAAAATATTTTAGTGATTTTTCATAGATAATCCTCGATAAGTGTCGATAATCCGTCGATAATCATCGAAAAGTATCGGTAATCGGTAAGCTACAGTATTATTAGTTTTCCGTCGATAATCCGGTAAGTTATCGATTAATCCGTCGATAACGGCAAGCGATTTATCGGCAAGTTCGGTAAGTTGAACATTCAACCACTCTTTGTCCTTACATGTAATTTTAAAATCGTTGTCTCTTTAAAATAATAATAATAATATGAGAAATGGCTCTTCTTAATAGTCAAATTGAAACGTTTGATTAGTCAAATATCCAACATTTCCTTTTTCTTTGCAAAATAGCCAAATTGATGAGGTGACTATTTAATAACATATTTTATACCTATAATACCCTTTTAACATATTATCGTGTATTAACAAAGTTAATTTTTCTTTAAAAAAAAACATTTACTTGTGTTTACAGAAAATCTATATTAACGTGTATTAACTGAGTTAATTTGTTTAAAAATTAAAAATCGTGATTAAAATTTTAACAAAAAATTAATTTATTTTTAAACAAATTAACTCAGTTAATACACGTTAATTCAAGGGTAATACGGTCTTTCGTGATTTATTAATGTGGTTGATTGGCTATTTGACAATATTAATCAAAAGGTTGGCTATTTTGCAAAATAATCTATATATATATAAAAGCAAAATAAACACAGGGTCTAAAAAGCACCAATTTCTACCTCATTCTTTTTTCTCTTTTTTTTGAATTATTTTTAATTACCAAAAAAATTGAAATTGCATACTCCTCGCTCTCTCGCTCGTCGTGTCTTTTCTGAACTGTTTCCTCTTCGAAAGAGAGGTCGTGTCTCCTCATTCTTCCAAAGCGATTCTTCGGAGCATGTGAACGGTTATTCTCCACGAATCGATTTCTTCTCCTCCATTCATAACAGTTGATTTCTCTTCTCTGTGACTGTGTGGTTCGATTTGAAGAATCGATGAAGCCCTCGCCTCTGACTTGACCAGCGACCCAACCCACGTTCATCGCTCTATGTCTCTCTTTGTCACTCTTCACCGCTGCTTCCATTCCATCTATCGGGTTTAACACGAGTTCTCTCTTTCTCTCTCTGATTTCTGTATTTAATTTTTTTTTTTAGTTTTGTACAAATGCATGGTTCGATTGAGCCGAAATTGGTTACGGGTCCCAAACGACTCCTATCGGGCATGCGAATCCTTTCCTGGAGACAATCCGACACCTCTTCCATTGGCCAGCGCAAGTCCGACCCTCGACATCCACTCATCTCCAACGCCTACCTATCGCTCAGCAATGGTGAGTCTCTTTAATCAACGAAACTCCTCCTTCATCAGTTCACTATTTTCTCTTTCCCAGCCAAATCCCTCTTTTCTTCATCAGAATGATGCATTCTCGCCCGCTCTTCATTCATTGTAAATGTTGTTAATTCGGTAATATCCTTACAAGATCTGTTTCTAAATTTTGGGATATTTCACTTCTCTTTCGTAATTTTTCCTTTGCAATGTCTTTTGTTTATGAAAACTTCGTGAACACTAACAGAGAGTCGGACTCAGATGCTAACTCTTTTGGTTTGTATAATTTTTTCTATCTCACAGAGTCCATTATGGATATGATGTTTATGCTTAGCAAATAATGCTCAGGTATTTGTTTCTTACCATAATCGTTTTGAGTTAGTTTTTAATAGACTCTTCATATATATATATATATATATATATATTATTACGCTCTTCATTTTATCCTTTTGTTAATGGATTCTTTCATAGCGCTTTGGACGATTCGGTAAGGACGGTTGAGGAAATACATTATCACTGTTAGTTGGAATGAATGAATGAATATAAGTGATAGATTAGTGCCTAATTATGTTTCAAATTTTATTTTAAACTTAAATACAGTTTTAAGTCTAGAAATTAGGAACATTAGGTATAGTTCTTATTAGCAAAACTTTAGGTTTATTATCATGTTATGTTCACCGTAGTGTTTCTGCATAATCTTATTCTGTCTGATACTTCCTGTAGTTATCAATCATTTGCAACAAGCAAACACTTTACTTTCAATAGTTACTTTTGTTGCTCTTGTTGACGCTGATAGAATGCTACATATTGGATTTGAAAAAACTTAATCAACACGTTCACATAAGCTTTATAATTTAGCGTTTAGATTATTCTTTTTAATGCGCTCTCAGTCTCACTCTTTCTAAAATATATGAACTCTTGCTAGGATTTTTTCAAAATTTGATCATCGGCTTCAGTTCGATAGTTTTTTTTTATCATTATTGGATTAGAATTAAATTTTCTGATTTAGATCATCCTATTTGGATGCACCTCTGGATAATGGATAATTGGATTGGTTGAATTTGGATTGAACTTTAGAAGTATATTTGGATTATACAGTACTTTAAGTTAAATTTAAATCTTAAATTGTATTTTGAAATGATCTTTTTGTTTACATTTGAGTTGAATTTAAATATTCAGATTAGGAAATAACATCTAATAATTTAGATTATATTTTTGATTGAATTTATTCTTAGTCAAGAATTTGGTTTGCATTTCGAGTAGATGAAAATGCTACAATTATGCTTACTGGACTATCAGTATAATCGTGGGGAAGTTCAAGAGAACTATACATAGTTCTATAATGATTTTTATATTTATAAAGTTGGGAGTGATTCTACTTTTTTCCCTATAAACTATTTTTATGAACCATAATAATTTAACATTAATTTTTCATCTCGATGCCCGTTTGATGTCATTGATGAACACTTCAATTCTATACGTCCAAACTGTTACAGAATTGTACATGTACTAAATTTTTTCATCTACTAATTTTTTTCTCAGTTATTTATTAGTGATTTCACATGCTTCAATTACAGAATTGTTTTCCTTAAAAAAAAAAAAATTACAGAATTGTTGTAAGAGTCTCTTTTTTCCCACATTAATTCTTTCAAAGCAAACCTCTCCGGTGTCGCATCTCCGAAATATGTGTATCGGAGAGTTTTTGGTTAAAATGTGTCCACTATGTTCCCTGCTTATTCTATCTTCATGTTGTTCTTCTCACAGTTCTGCTTCTTCATGCGATCTCCGACGAGCTTTCTCGGCGCTTCCGACAAAAATCTCTAATCTTTAGGTATTACTATTTAACATATTATCTGATTATTTAGTATATTACCTAAACATTTCAAAATATTTGAGTTAGGAAAGAAACCACTAAGCATTCAAGTTGTTTAAGAGAAAGCTCGCCAAAAAGGCTTGCTATCTCAGCTACATTAGCAAGCAGGTATGATCAGGTCTTATTTTTTAATTCAACATTTCAATATGTTTCTTATCCACGCATATTGCTTGAGTGAAATCAATGACAATCAAAGTTTATTCAAAATTCTTTATTTTGATATTGGATTTTATCTTTTACTAGTTGTGTAGTTATTTTTTTCCCATCTCGCTCTCCCAATCTTCAAGCAGCTCTGACGGATCCTACTTCTTGTGACTGTCACAATCTCCTCCGCCATCTCCAACCTCGAGTTGCCATCTTTGATAAGTTTGTTGCAATTTCTTTATATACTAACATTTTTTTTTTGCATTTTAGTGATTTAGGTTGAATTAGACTGGTTCTTACAATGTTTAGAAGATACACTATTTGATTGCTTTTGGAATTGAAGTATTTCCGGTTTTAATTAATGACTAATCAGATCTTATGCATATAACAAGTTTATAAAGTATTAATGATTCCGCTATATGGTATTATTATAAAATGGATTTCACACATCAAGTTTAAAATTAAAAAATATACATTGACTGAACGTATATATTATGCAAATTAATCATTCCTTTTTATCTCTTCTTTAATCAGGCTAATCTCTTTCTATTTCTTTTTAAATGTTGAGGTAACCACCTTACCAACCTCTGTCCTGTATCAGTCATCCGTATCTCCACTACAAATAAAGTGTGCTTTGGAAGTATGTTGTTTTTCTTGAATTGTCATGTAAATTGGATGGTCGTTTACAAAATTGGATATATTTTGTAATTATTACTGTGGAATATTACATTTTATATTGACTATTCGTCATCCATATG
The DNA here is from genome assembly GCA_954871525.1 of Parietaria judaica. Lineage (NCBI taxonomy): Eukaryota > Viridiplantae > Streptophyta > Magnoliopsida > Rosales > Urticaceae > Parietaria > Parietaria judaica. The sequence goes on along the minus strand of OX940860.1, from coordinate 24,647,853 downwards.
TAACGGTGATTGCAAGTTCATAATATATGGTATTTCTTAAAAAGTACACATCCAATAGACATAGAGAGAGTGATTGCAAATGGCAACGCTTCAATCTTGGCATGTACTTTTTTTTGTCAATTTTCTTTGCTGCAATTTTTTTTTTCAAGCTCTTTAAACTGAGCCTTCAAGTAATTATTGTTGGGTCAAATTCCATACTATTTAGTTTAGATACATATATTCTTTTTAATTAATATATGATTAATTTAGCATTTGATTCTCTGCTAACTCGCCTTCTTCGGCGATTCCTCACACTATTCGGTGAGGCTTTTTATCTTTATAATTTTTGGTATTTAGTTTGTTTTTTTAACGGTCTATTTGTTAGTCCTTAAATATGTTATATGGAATTGTAATGAACTTTCTTTATTTTTAAATTTATTTGCGCAACTTATAATAGTAAAATAATGAAAAAAAGGACGTAATGAAATAATGCAAAGCTACTGGAGTATCTATTGGTTGCCTTTTTTCAAACACTTTATAATTATTTTAATAAAAAATCAATATAATGATGGCAAGAGTCTCATTATATTTACGAAAGAAGCCTCTTTTGAAAATGGTTATGGTATATAACCTTTGTTAAAGTAAGAAGCATCTTCTCAAAGCTAAATATCATTTGACAACTTATTTAAATATGACGATGGTAGTTAAAATGAGTTTCATTATGGTAACTTCTTTATCATAACAAGTCATTTGTTATAGGTTAATATTTATCATGTCTCATTTGCTCTCCAGCTTAGTTACTATTTCTGTTCTAAAATTGTTCCTACATTGATTAGTCACTAATTATTTTTAATATAAATTGACAGATGTGCATAACGGTATGAAGGTATAAAAATAATAATAAGAGAATATAGGAGCTTTTAGATGCAGGTGGTATCTAATATTGCAAGAGCTTTCACTAAATGTAAAAAAGAAGTAAATTTTCGATTTCTTTTCTCTCAAGAGTGTTTTTCATTATTCTGTGTTCCTATTAAAGAATTGAAGACCAATTCACTTTGCATGTTATTTTGCAAGTATTTTTGTTTCATTCCTAATGAATTTTAGTTTCTACTAAGATCCGTTCTTCTTCGTCGCCGATTTTCAAAGTTTTTCTTTTTTTATTTCTTTTATTGGTTATTTTCAAGTAGATTACATTAGATTCCTAAATCGAGTTCCATGAATAGATTTGAATTATTTTTTTTAAATCGAGTTCCATGAGTAGATTTGAATTACTTTTTTTTGTTTGTTTGAATTTTGTATGCTTTTTTTTCTTTTCAAGTTTGGTTGAATTTTATGGATTGATTATAGGGGTTAGAATTAATTTTTTGTTTTTGCTCGAGTCGAAGATTCAATCTCAAATATCATTTTGTTGTACAGTCGAAAAGTGCTACGATGTCATAGACTGTAAAGGCCAGTTGGAAATTCGACGCCAATTCAATTGCGATAAAAGTTCCATATTTGTAAGAAACATATCCCTGCATATCTTTTTCCGCATTTGATTCACTTTCTTTCATATCGGTTTATAAGCTTGACTGTCACATTTCTATTGTTAGGCTCTAATCTCTTTGGTGATAAATGTAGCATCTCTTTGAGGAACACCACATGTACACGTAAGCCACCACCTTTTGACCAACTATTGATAAGTTTTTTTACTCCTACGTACCACACATAGAGCTAAGCTTGACTCAATATTAGAAGATCAACTATTGTTGAGTATTTGTTTAGGATTCTTATCATTTTTTTTCCTTGAAAATATTCAATTGAACGGTGATGAGATGACAAGCAAACGAACAAAGTGGCAAGACTACAACGAAAGTAATTGCTATCAGGGAGCTTGAAGATTTTGTTAGGTGAGTGAAGCACTTTGAAAAAAATATTAAATATGACATATGATACATACTGGCTAAATGTAACTTAGAATATGAGATATACTAATTATTTTTGCCCATGTAGATAGTGATAAATTATAAATTTTAACATGAGAGATAAATCATGCAGTTTTGTAATTTGATCTATCAAGCTGATCACAATTTTTTCTAAGAATATACGCAATTTAAGCTTTAAATACTTCTTTTTTTCTCCATAAATAGCAAGTTATTACCTTACTAAACCAAATAATAGTAATCGGAAGCCATATTTAAAATAGAAAATTGATCGATGAGCTCATTTGAACGGGGATAATAAAGTATTAACTGTACTCCATAAGAAAATTTGTTCATATAATTTGACATAATTATTGATACCACAATGGAAAGTGTATAGATAAAATAAAGCTTCGTGTTACGATTTGTAATTTTTGATATCTAATTGTTCATTCAATCAATTAAAGTTGAAATATTCTATTTTGTTTCTGGTCATAATATAGGATTTTAAATGTGCAAAAAGAGAGTGAGACATATTGGTTATGTACTACGATGCATTTGTGATTGAGTTTTCGCTATTGTGAATATTATTTGAGTTAAAGTATTTTTAATATTTTAATTCTTATGTTATATATATATATATATAAATATTTTAAAGAATAGGCACATTATCGGATTGGAGAAATCAATTCTTCAACAACGCCAGGAAGCTTACGCGCCACAAAATCAATTCTAAGCATGATTGATCTTTTGCCATCAGCTACTCTCAAGATTGGTTTTACAAGATATTTCTTCAAGTCGTTGGACTGTAGGCTTGGTTTATCTTTGTTCTATTTGTAGGGTTGGAAATATATTTCTTTCTAAGATCCTATTTTTTGTCGTTGTGCAAAAACATCGCATTGCACTTACTTATAAGAAGGCCATAAACTAGATAAGAAAAAAGAACATGAATATGTCCAATAGAAATTAGCTTGAAAAAATATGCAATTTATAAATTCTTTGGTGATCTCTTAAATATTTTGTATTTTGCTGTTATATTCGATGTCTTCTAAGAGAAGATGGTATTACATTTGTTGAACAAACACACAAGGCAGACCTAAAAAAAAATCTTAAGTTATTAAATTTTATTTGTGTCCTAAGTCAATTAAATGACATGTTTTCAGTTCTTTTTTTATGTAAGTTTATTTAAAGGAAAATTTGAAATGAAAACATATAATTTTTACTTTTTAATGCGGAATGGATATCACAGTTATGTTTATTTTCAATTTTGTTGTCCTTACCTTAACTGAAACTATTAATTTCCTTACTTTGTCAGAAAGGAAATTTTTGTTTTTAAGGACAAACGAATATTTTAAAAGTGAGATTTAACATATTGTGAATTGTTTTTTTTTCTTTCTCAAATCAATCTTGGAATTTCTTATAGGTTGCTTTTCCTAATAATTTATAGTATAAAATTTGTTTGCTGTATAATATTTGTGACAAAAAGCCCAATCGACCGTTTAGGAAAATCTTGCAGAAACAAATAAAGAGGCCAGCTAAAAATGTGATCAAACTTGCATTAAAATTCGAATTCTAATTCTATTTGAATTGTTATTTTTCTAGGTTCTTTACCAAAATCTTAGAAGCACCTGATCATCTTTTTACTTTTTATTTGTGTGATTGAAATCTTTCAATTATTTCATGAATTAGATGTATTATGCCAGAGTCTAAACTAATGACACAAATTCATACTCATTTTACCTTCTAAACTTTTTTAGTTACAACGATTTGTTTTATAGAATTATATATGTATTTCTATCTTTCTGGTCTAAACAATAATCGACGTGCTAATCTATTATTATTATTAGTATTATTATTATTATTATTATTATTATTATTATTTATAATTTTGGTCTATAAAACTAAAATGTCAAGAAAAAAAATTCTCAAAATTGATTTTTAATGTCACCCCGCGAAGCGGGGTGCTGGTCCACTAGTTTTTCTAATTTGGCTATATGACTATAGAGTATCTTGCCTAAAAAGTTCTCGTAGCTACTAAAAGTTAATAAGTTGAGTCGGATGACAACTTTGGGTAATATACTTTGGAAGTAGGGACTAAAAAGAAATCGCACATAAAGTAAAAGGATAAAAGTGCAATTATTATCCCTAAACTCAAAGCTTGCCATTGCTTGCCCTGAATCTGTGCAGTCGTTGGATTCGACGGAAGCCATGGCGAGTTCATCGGAGTCCTTCTTGGGAAGCTGCAAGGACTTCTGGGCCGAGAGGTTTTCGTTCCTCAATGGCTACTCCAAGTTCCTCAACCGCGAAACCCCTCTTCCTTCCTGGTCCGATGACGATGTCCGCGAGTTCGTCGCTTCCGACCCTCTTCATGGACCCACGGTCAGTGAAGATCTGTTCTTAGGCTTCTTCGAATTCCTCTCTGTTATTGTCCTTCACATAAATCAACGATTTAGGTTAATTTTGACGGAGATCTGTTGGTCTTGTGATTGAATTGAACATGGGAAATTCAATTTTCGATTTTCCTTTTATTTTTCAAAAATCCCCAAATTCTACATTGTACTGTGATACTCAATCGGCCAGCTATTGCTAAGATCCCCCTGGACCAAACACATTGAGATTGATCGTCACTTAATTAGTGACGGAAAATTACTTCGAGTTATGTTCCATTTGGGGATCATATGGCCGACATTTTCAGCGAATTGCTTCGTGGTCGTAGCTTTCGACATTTTCCGTGCTAGGATGTATTTATGACACTTTGTTTTGATTATCTTTCTGTAACTAAAGCCGAGGTAGCTAATTATGTAATTCGTTTTTTTAGCTTCTGGTTAAGTGAGCATGTAATGTAATTACATTACGTCAAACAAGACATTCAGAAATATTCGCAAAGCATCCCGTGCGACGTTTTTTCAGAAGCTGATATGCTAAGGCAATTTACATCTTCTCGTTTTACAGCTGAAGACTGCGAGAGAAGCAGCACAATTTGGTGTAGCCGGTAGCGTTGTCGGAGCAGTGACGACCGCCGGAATCGCTTGGAAATATTCCAAGAGCTTGCATGGTACTATTATTAATTTCTTTTTTTTTTTTTTTTTGTTACCTCTTTATATCTACCGGGATTGGTTGATGTTTTACTTGAATTGATGAAGTCCCACGACTGATTAGATATAATTCAACTTCTGATCTGTTTACCGGCGATGCTAAGTGTTAGGCTATTTAATAAGTATATGAAGTACGCTAACCGTTGGATGTTCTTAGCCGCTTCTCTCTTTTCTTTTTTTTCTTTCTTTTTTCAGCATTTGCCTTGATTAACCGTTAATCGGAGTTATAGAGATTGTTAATTTGGGAGAGAGCGCCTAACTCTCGAATCGTAGGCAGTTATTGTTTCCGTTCATGAGATTTCGATGATAAAACGCCATCTGTTCATCAATTTAGGTGAAATTCCAGTTTGAATCCAACCGTAGTCATTATCAAAACGCTATAAATGTGCTTGCTGAATTTTTCAGGTACGGGACTTTCGCTCCTAGCCGGAGCTGTTTTCGGTTTTACCTTCGGGGCGGAAGTTGCCAACCACACATTTCAGCTCTACCGGTTGGACACTGTGGCAGCACAGACCAAGTTCCTACAATGGTGGGAGCAGAAGTGCGAGCAAAAGATTTAAACCCGCGATGAAGACAAGAAGACGACTTCACCTTTTTCTAGAATAAGAAAATCTAAATTGTGGGTTGAGCGGTTTCTCCGCTATTTCTCTCTTTCGTTTTTCGGGAAATAATTGTACTAGCTTATAACATGGTTATGGCTTTGTTCTGTGAATGAGAAACTTTCCTCCTCTTATGGATTGACCATGAGCTTGCAAACCGTATATTACAACTCTTGGCCCGGGGAGAACGCGGTAAATACGATGTGAGCTATTTTACACTCGGCAGGCCGAATACTGCACTTTCAATATTTTTTCCAAGTTAAAATACAGTAGAACCTCTATAAATTAATATTGTTCGGACCGGCAAAAAATATTATCTTATCGGATTATTAATTAACATATAAATTAATAATTTATTAATTTATACATTAAGTGAAGAAAAAATTTATTAATCAGCTATAATTATATAAACATTTTTACTAACAAAAAATTATTGCAATTTATTATATCGAGAATATTAAAGTATCAATATTAAGAATATCAAGAGAGATTAATATGGTTTAAAAAGATTTTATTAGAGTACCTATGTCTGAAATATTAAAGAGCCCAACATGAGAATATGATAGCCGACCTTTGATGCTCTTCGGAAGCGTAGAGATGAAGTTCAAGAAGATATCAATTTCAAGAAGAAAAAAAATTACTATAGAATCATATTTTAAGAAAACTACATGATTATTAGTGTAATGTTATCTTTTTATTTAATGTGATTTCATAGTTATTTATGTTATATTTTATTTATAGTGATTTTATAATTATTTATGTAATTTTTTATATTGAATTATTAATTTATCACTTGGGACCTATATACTTTCTAAAAAAAATATTATCTTATAAATTTAACAAATTATTAATTTAGCTAGTAAGGACCGAGTCGGGACCGGCCAAAAATATTATTTAATCGCGACTATTAATTTATCGAGTATTAATTTATAAAAGTTCTACTGTAGTGAGTTTTTTTTTTCTTAAAGACTTTCCAAAATTATGAGAAAAATATATATTTTTCTACGTATATCCCATATACAAATTCTAGTTCCTCCACTGCACTATGCCTTTTAAATTTAATCATATTCGTGACTGATCAAACTCACATCAATCCATTTACATTATTTTCATCATAATATGCTAGAATCTACTGATAAAGTGATGCTTTACTTTACCAACCAAAATTTAGTGCTGATCTATATATTTTTTTCATATCAAGAAAAATACAGAATCGTCAATAATTTAGCTTCTTAAATAAAAGCACTTTTACCCAATTGTGCCACCTGTGCTTACACCGAATATATCTAGTAATGCGAGAGTGCATTGTAACCTTGGTCGATAGCACCACCCCATTAAAAAAAAAAAAAGCACTTCTATAAATAGTGAAGAGCAGCTTAAAGTAAATAGATAATTAAAATAAAAATACAAACAAATTCTGACTTGATGACACAAAATAATACATCAAATTAAAAATGAATTTATTGCACATTGAGTGACAGAAATGAGATCTGTTTGATACCCTTTTTATTTCAAGTGGGCAAAAAAAAATGAATAACATTCAGACAAGACTCTCTCTGCCCCAACCATATATTCATTCATTCATTACACACTTCTTAAAAACCTCACCACCACAATCTACCTAATCACTTTAAATAGGCTAATATATATAGTGTATATATATATATGACTGCACAATATACTTGGATTTGAAGAAACTTCACTTACCCAAAGCCCCAAAAATAAGAATAAAAAATACAATGACAAAGAAATAAAAGAAGAAAATGATTTCCAAAAAAATAAAAAAAAGAACCAAGGTCATTGCTAGTATCCATTGCACTAAGCTCCCTTTTCTCTTTACACTGCCATTTCATGGACTCTGCATTATTATTATTATGAAAAATAACTCAAATTCCAGAATAAATATGTTAGCTATAAATTAAATGCAAGCTAATTTAGGGAGATAAATTGGTGAACTGGCAAATCTCATTATTGTCCTAGCTCAATTGATTTATTATAAATAGTACATTTTTCTATTGTAGATTTGTAAGGGAAAACCAGAGAGATAATATATACCTTAGAGCACTTCTTGAGTCCGCCAGTCTGTCGATTTCAAGGACGTTTTTTCAGTGGCAGGTGGAGAATCGTGAATCCTGTCCGACAGCTCCGAGCATCCGACATGCTACTTCTAGCAATTTGCCTGCCATATTGGAAAATCGTGTTTAACGCGTGCACAAAGTAACAAGAAATACATAGAACTTACGCAAAAAAACTATTAACGAAAAAATAGGCTGCGAGGAGTATAGTGAAAATATATATATATATATATATATATATAGCATAATTTAGTATTATAAACATGGATTGTAATTCTGTGCAATAAATTAACAGTTCCCGGTTCTTTTCCAAGCTTCGCAGTTGGACTTAAAATTATATAGATTTTTTTGGGGCTTAGAGGGATTGGGCATGGAGCTTTTCGGCTAATGGGTTATGTATTTGGAATTTGGGAATAGGCAATTTCAGGCTTTAGGTTATCGCCGTAGCACTCTCCTATTTCACTTCTTCTATCACAGTGAATTGGCCCGTGGTTTCTTCCCAAATTGGGCATCCAAATTCTCGTGTCAATTTCACCAATTGCCCTTATTTTCTCTCTTTTGTTTTTAAATTCCTTAGTTTCTTTTCAAAAAAAAAAATGTTGACACGCTTCATAGAAGAAACATTTACAGATGGTATATAATTAATACCTTCTGGAATCTAAGCAAACTTTTCTCCAAACCCGGATACATTAATAATTTTCCTATCTATACACTTTTAAAGCAAGTATTTTTTTTTTAATTTAAATCAAATCACAAGCAAAATATCAGTAGGAAATAGTCATTTCCAAAGGACAATAATAAATTAAACACTGATCGTTCTCAAACTCGATCTCAAGCAGCCTAATTTCAAAGAACCAACCAACTTCAAGTATTCATCAGAAGAACAGAGCCAAAGTGAACCTAGGGGCACCGGACAAACCTAACCCGGCTATTTCATTCAGAGCACATCTTCGAATTTGCAACGGACAAAAAAGGACACGAAAAGTGAAAGTCAAGCCATGACCATCCATGTCTGACTAACTCCACATTCCGTTTCTGACTAAGCTATTGTCTTTTAATTCGGTAGTCCCTAAGCTTTGTCTGGTTATGGAAATGGAGCCCAAAACTTTACTAGTACCAGATACCTAACTCCACAAAAGAAACTTCAGTCTTACACCATTCGATTCTAATAGAGAGAGTAGTTATTGGCACTATTGGTATCTCCTTTATAAGGGATGCGCAGATTGACCCCTTCCCTTCCAGAACTAGCAGAAATGATCCCTTTTTATATAATTTTTGTGCGGATTTGGCCCTTTGACCATCAATTAACAGAATATTTAACAATTTTCAACTTAAAAATATATAGAACATTTTAAAAATTATAGCTTGGTGAAATTACAAATATATCTTTTAACAAAATCCTAAATATTTTTAAAACGTTTTTATTTATTTTTAGATTAGAAATATCTTTATTTTTCTGTAAATTAACGGTCAAAGGTCAAATCCACAGCAAAATCATAAAGGAGGGGCCATTTCCACACATTCATCACAATGGTAGGGCAAGTTCTGTTATTTCTGTAAAGGAGTAGCCAAATCTGCACATCCCTCGTAAAAGAAGGGCCGATAGCGCAATAACTCATAATAATATGTACAGAAAGACCCAGCAACCAATTATAACTTTTCACAGCTAAAGGGTTAGCCCACATTCCAAGCAATACCAAAATGGCCAAAGAGCAAGACACCCCCCCTTTTTTTTAATAATAATTAACCTAATTATTTAACAATGATTGAGGCATTAATAAGAATTAAGACAAATAAAAAAGGGTACCAAAAATTCACCTCTTTTGGGCTTGGCGGCGACCTTTGCCGGGTGAGACGTTGCGGCTAGGCTCTCCGGACTCTCGGTTTGGTCCTCCGGCGGGTAAAGAACCCCGTCAATGCCCTGCACGGAGATTCTTCCGTCGGTGTAGATGTCGGGGTCGAAGAGGTACGCGGAGCCGTCCTCGCCCTCCCCGAATCGGACTGAGCCGTCAGCCTCCTCCGCAGCCACCTTGTGCGGCAGCCGGAGCGTGTCGTAGCGCACCTTCCCGAACCGGCGCACGGCATTGTACATGCTCTCCTCTGTCTGGTACTCCGGGATGAGGTGGTAGTACATTATCCGCTCCGGCGCCCCCGGCTCGCTCAGCCGCTCCGCTGTCACCTTCGCCATCGCCTCGTCGTTCGGCGCCAGCACCGTCAGCACGTACCCCTCCGACACCAACCGCCCCATCTCCGAAGCCAGTGACGTCAAATTCACCAGAATGTCCGCCATCTCGTTGTACCCGCCGTACTGCACCAGCGTCGCAATGAAATCCTTCACCTGAAAGTCATTTTATATTTTGACTCAGTATAATCTTAGATATCATATTCCATTCACGAGTTCTACACCAGTGCCACGAGTACTTGCCTTAATACTTGAGATACGGAATGTTGTTTGACTTGGTATCTCGAAATACCGAGTTCAATGCCCGTTGAAAACTACGAGTATTTGACTTAATATCATGAGAACTCTGTTTGACTTAGTATCTTGAATTACCGAGTTCTAAGCCAGTACTAAACCCATGCTACGAGCAGTGGCAGAGCCAGCTTTTTGGTTCAGCCAAAACACTAGAGTATATAATATACTATTATAATTTTTATCGAATTAATTTAAACGACATTCAACTTTTTATATTTTGTTTATGTGTTTATATCTTTATTAGTGGGCCAAAACCCATAATTTTAGTGAGCAGATATGCGATCAATTTTCTTATCTCGTTAAATAATTTAAATGATGCGTATCGTTTTCTGCAATATATCAAGAAAAATAACAGAGCAACAAAATCCTAACTAAGCTTTCTATAATAGCTTAAAAAATAAGAAAATAAAGGCTAATATATAAATATTAGGAGTATATATGACCAATTAAAATAAAAGGAGATAAATCTCAATATCTCATGCATAAAAGCATAGGAAATGTCTAAAAAATTTTAATGTGCTCCATTATAAAGTTTGCCGACTTAAGCAATACAAATACAATATTTCTTCATTAATTTTTTTTCTTTTGATATTTGAGTGTAAGCACGTGGATACGCTTATGCACGTACGTATGTAGCTCCGCCACTGACTACGAGTATTTGACTTAATATCTCGAGATATCGAGTTCCTAACCCGTGCTACGAGTAGTTGACTTAATATTTCTGAGATAGTCCCGTTGCGAGTGTTTGACTTAATACCCCGAGATACCGAATTCTAAACCCGTGCCACGAATATTTGACTAAATATCTCGAGATACCGAGTTCTACACAAGTACCATCGCGAGTTTTTTGACTTAGTATCTCGAGAAACCGAGTTCTACACTAGTACCGCTGCGAGTATTTGACTTAGTTATCTCGAGAAACCAAATTCTAACCAATGCCACAAGCATTTAACTTATTATCTTCACAAAACCGAATTCAAAGCCGCACAACGTACTAAAATTAAGTAAACGGTAATTCACCTGCCGCTCGCCGTCGAAATGCTGGTGGGGCCCGCCAGGCCCTGGAGCCGGTGCCGGTGCCAAATCCGGCCCAGGCGCCATCGCGTCCGAGATCGGCAGCGCCGGTGGCGCCCCCGGCTTCCCCGCCGGCGCCGGCTTCTTCAAGCGGTGCGTGCGCGGGTCCACCTCCGGCGCGCCCTCTGGCTTCACCGCCTCGATCGCGCCGAGGCTCCGCCGCCGGTTGAACTCGTCCTCCACCGATCTCGGCACCAGCAGCCTCTCCACCCCGTGGATCACCCCGTCGGGCCGGGTCACCGCGTCCGCCCCGACGACCCGTGCCCCCTCCACCGACCACTCCCCGGCGGCGCCGCGCTCGAGGAGCAGCGAGTCGCCGGAGAGCGCCACGTGGCGCGCGCCGTGGGCCCAGCCGGCGGATACGATCCGCGCGGGGACGACGTGGGCGAGGACGAGGGCCTGGAGCGAGCGGAGGTTCCCGGGCTCGAGGAGGTAGCGGCGGAAGGCGGCGGAGACGGCGTCGTTTCGGGGCGCGAAGATGGTGATGTTGTGGGCTCCGACGGCGGCTTCCAGGGAGGGGAGGAGGAGGGCCTTCTCGACGAGCTCGGCGAGGTCGGTGTAGTGCGAGTCGAGGAGGGCGACGAGGACGGAGTTGGAGTTGATCTGGTTCGGCGGCGGCAATGCCGCGGCAGCGGAGAGGAGGAAGGGAAGGAGGACGGCGGCAATGGGGAAGGCACGGAGGGGGGGAGCCATGGCTTCCGGCGAGAGGCGACGGAGCGACAATGTCGGCAGATTGTTGGGGAGAGAGCAATGAGGGTGTCTCTCTCCGTGTGAGAGTCGTGTGATGCGAAGACAGAGGAGAGAGAGAGAGAGTGGCATTAACTAGTTCACTTCATACATACATACATAATCTTGTTTTTTTTTTTGGTATAATTGGCTCCAATGTTTCCTTTTGGGACGTTTTTATCTCTTCAATTCTTATTTTTGGCAACTATGTCCTTTTGAGTTTTGGCGTGTGTGATGTGAAACATGAGTTTTTTTGTGAGTCAGTTGCCCAAATACATTAATATATATATAGAATTATGAGATAACTATTAATCAATCATAAAATTTAATTTTCAACCACAATTAAATAGTGTAGTAAGTTAATAAAAAAATTGCACTACTTGCATGATAAATAAAAACATATTCTTTAGTTTTTTAATGTGCAAGGTAACGAGCTACTAATTGAACGATTAGGGACTATGTATGCAAAAAATAAATATCTAAAGAGCAAATTGAACTAATGAAAAAAGTTCAAGGGTATTCCAACCAATTTTTACTTCGGGGTCTTTGTTCTTTGCTTTCTTCTTCTTTTTCCACTGTTCAATGATTATTGCCATAAGATTATAAGGAAATGAATGGCTTATAGATTTGATGAGAATAACTATTTGATGTAAAACTAGAGCGGTAAAAATCATTTAACTTATTTTTCTGTTGGAATACAATGATAATGATAAGAATAAGGACGTAAATACATTAGATAATGAGGTTTTAAAATAAATTAATCAATGTGAGAAATCAGCCAAACATCTAGTTATTATTACTATTATTATTAATATTAATTAATTAAAAACATGGACTCCGATCTTTTGAGGTGGTCGAAATATGATCAATTGAGTTGAGGCTATTAATTAACTTTTTATTAGATATATAATTTAATTATAAAAAAGTGTATAAAAATAATACATTATTTATCTGCTTATATATTTTTGGCATTTTGTTTTAGTTGATCACAAGATAATATTACAACTTTATGCTGAATTACGATGCAAAATTACATAATTGGGACTCGAACTGATAATGGAATGTGACTCAAGACTCTTGAGTCAAGAGGTCTATAATTTTCAGTAATCAATTTCTGAATTTTCTTAATATATTTTCTCGAAGAAACTGAAATATTTATTCTACATATTTAATTTCCCAAATTAATTAATTATTTATTTATTTTGTTGTGCATGGTGCAACCTGCAAGTGTTGGTGAAGACTGAAGAAAGTGTCGGTAAGCAATGAAAGTGGGGTGTACACGTGGCAAATCAGAAAGAGAAGGAAATGAATGAGTGTGGGGTCCACCTCCACCACAATATTCAGATGCCAAACAACTCTGCTTAGGCTTTGCCTTCGCTTCCAGTCAAAACCTTCCTTACTTTTCTTTTTTACTTTCAGAGGGTTCAACTTTTTATATTGGTGTACTTTTCTGTCTCAATTTTGTTTTTTTGGCAGAAAAATACAGTATATTTCCAGGTTATATGAAATAGGATGGAAAATGTAAACTTAAGCAAGGTTCTAAATATCGATATCGTTTCGCACTCTCCAATTTACGGATATATCGCTTGCCGATGGATAAATCCGAAGAAAAAGATATATCGCTTGCCGAGAATATCGCATAATTTTACGGATATATCGCATGCCGATCAAAATATCGGCGGATATTTCCGAAAATATTTTTATTATTTCAATCATATTTTTATATAGTTTCTAAATTACCAATTTAATAAATATGACACGTAGTTATAGCCTAGAAAACACTCATAAATCATAATATAACACAAACATATAACATAAAAGTCATACCTCGTAACATAATGTCGACATAACATAAAATAAGTTAGACATTATAATAAAGTCATAGAGTACAAACATAAATATGAAGCACAATTTTAAATGCTTATATCGATGTCGTTTCGCACTCTCTATTATACGGATATATCGACGCTTGCCGACGGATAAATGAGAATAAATGGATATATCGATTTTCTACGAATATCATATCGCATTTCTCATTTTCTGGGCACGTCGTTGATATATCGAGGACATATCCGGATATTTAAAACCATGAACTTAAGCACCAAAAAATATAGTATACCTCTCGGTTAGATGATAATATTACCAGTTGGAGTGGAGTATTATCCGTTTTTCCCGCATTTACGGCTTTTAAATTAATATTTACATCTCCATAAACTCACCACTAGTATTACACATAAACATACTACTAATGTTAATATTATAAAATATTACACATAAACAGATTATTAAATACTAATATTACACAATATTACACCGAGAGATTAGATATGAAAAATATATTTGACGTGTTGCTAGGTATGGTCAATAGAAAATAATAGATATGATATTAAAATATAATTAAAGCGGTAAAATCGGGTAAGCGGATGCGGTTTTCACATTAAAACCGAAAAACCCGTTTTAACCTAATTCATGTATTCATTTTTTTCTCGGTATATTCGGTTTTAACCGCTTTAATAGCGGTTGCAGTTTAATCGGTATCGTTTTGATCGGTTTACGGATTTTTTTCACCCCTATTGAGAAACGACCAAGTTAATTATTTTATAATATATATGAGTCCTTAATAATTGCTTGTGTGTAAATTAATAGGACAATTAATTGAATAACTCTGAAGTTAGAAAATCAGGATTCTAACCCTTAATAAGTAGTCATTTTTGTGTTAGTCTAAAAGAAATTAATTTATTTTTAAGATTTAATTTTAGATATATATCGATAAGTTTTTTCATTATTTTCTTACATATCAAGTTCGTAATAATTTATTTTTAAAATATTTTTGGTAATTTATATAGTATTAATTTAACGCTAATTTTTTAATAGTAATTTAATGCCTCAATAATTGCTTGTCTATTTTAATGAGACAATCAATTGAATACCTTTTAAGTCTTTAACATAAAAATGCAGATTCTAACCCGTTATAAGTAGTCATTAATTTGTGCTAGTCTAAAAAATGAATTTAATTCGTCTTCTTATCTTAAGCTCTTTTCTATTCTGGTTTAGCTTTAATAATTCCTTTTATCTTTAATAGGATGATAAGGGGTAAAAGTATCAAAATTTTAGTCAACAGCGTCACGAATATTCAATTTCTTTTTATAGACCAAACAAAATATAATTTCAGTAAAACTCTAATGATATGTGCAACTTTCTACAATTAATATTTATAATTTACTTTAATTTATTGCATCTCTCTTCGATTAACTTTTTTATAAGTTAGACGAAACTACTGTTTATTGAATTTACGTACTTCTCCCTAAAGGCGAGGATACATTGGCCCTAGCGGGTTCGCTACCCCACTTGGGAGTTGGTCCCAAGGTGTTAAATTTCGCGATTTTTCATGGAAATGTCCATTGATTTTCATTTTTCGAGGATATGCGAAACGAAAATTCTTTCGTTTCGCTAATTTTTTTTACCATTTTTCGCGAAATTCGCAGGGGCACGTAAGTGGAATTTTGTTTTTCGTTTTTGTGAGTAAAAATTGCGAAAAATGGTTGGATTTTCGCTACAAATCATATTTTTGGTTGATTTCGGCAAAAATACCTATTAAACTTTCGGCAAAAATAATTATACTTGCACAAGAGCAACCCACCCCACCCCACCTCGCCACGTCACGGCCGTTCGGACGGCGACGCGCGTGTGGTGGTGGAACATTTGTGTGAGTTCTCTCTCATCCACAAAATCCTATGACAAAAAGGGCCCAAGCTCTTGTCGTGGATAAACGTGGGTTGCTGACATGACAATTTTTTGCCAGTGGACGAGTCTAATTAAGAGTTTAATTTATCGTTTTGTCGTAAATAAGACTGATGCGGGCTGGTCACGCAGGTGAATTATAGAAATTAGAGTGTATTGAACTTGTCTCGTGACTCGTGAGTAAATTATAGCAAAAGTAAGTGACAACATATTGTCCTCTTTGTGGGACCAAATGAGGTCATTTTTAATTGAGGTTCATTCAGATACACACATTTGATGTTAAGCATTAAGCAATAAAACATTTTACTTCTATTCATTTGCTTGTAATTAGTCTTTTGTCTCTTCCCCCCTTTAATAAGTTTGGGAACAAAATATGAGCTGTGTTTCTGTCCACTTACAATAAAACATCTATACATTCACTTATAAAACCGACACTATATATACACATATACGATATATCAACACAAATAATATTCCATTAAAATAATACTGATTTATTGAATTTTCAAAAAATAATTACATAAATTGAAAGGATGTTTCCGGAACAAAGGTATTAGGCTGCATAGTTGCGTGAGATCATGTAACTTTCTCACGCAACTTCAATTTGTACCATTAAATAGACTTGAAACAATTAATTAGTACTATCTGTACTAATAAACTAATTTATTAATAACTCATTTGAAAAGAAAAAAAAAACTATACATCCACTTTAAATGTAATTAATAAACTAATTTTTAAAGAGATATTTGTGGCAAAATTAGTCATATGTTACAAAAAAATAATGACATATAAATATATATTTTTTTCATTAGTACCTACCCTGAAGTTTTAAGTGGTGCTTTCAAAAAAAAAAAAAGAAGTTTTAAGTGGTAACATTTTATTTGACTATATTTTCTCACATATTGATCAAGTTTTTGCACGATTTGATCATGTTTAACCACATGATTGACTTATGGTGCCTTAGTTTTGACTGCAGTAAAAAAAATATAATGTTTGTCGTCAATTCTTTAAAATTTTAGGGTAAACTGCGGCTAATGTACCCAATGTTTGATCTTCTGCGGATTATGTACCCAATGTTTATTTTTGGCGGCTAATGTACCCAATGTTTGATCCGTTAGATATTATCGTGTTTTCCGCCAGTTGACCGTTAGAGATTATTCGTCCTCTATAGGTACACTTTTCGAATTTTTGACATAACTCACTCATTTTTTGTCCAAATTTTATGCACGACCTATGGTTGGAAAGTTAAGAGATAGATCTACAACTTTGGTGTTTTAAGTTTTGTAAAATAAGTTTTAGAAAAATACAAAATTTCAAATACAATGTAAAATTGGACATTAGTTTAATTCAAAATATTTGCTTCGAGAAAATTTTAATATAGTTAATGACTTTTTATGATGAAACGTAAAACTAAAAAGTTATAGATAAGTTTTTTATCTTTCTAACGGGTGTTTATTTATAAATTTGTGACAAAAAATGTGTGAGTTATGCCAAAAATATGAAAGATGTGATGTGAAATAATCTTTCCTATTTTTGGCATAACTCACTCATTTTTTGTCCAAAATTTATAAATAAACACCCGTTGGAAAGATAAAACATTTATCTACAACTTTTTAGTTTTACGTTTCATCATAAAAAGTCATTAAATATATTAAAATTTGCTCTAAACAAATATTTTGCATTAAACTAATGTCCATTTTTACGTTGTAATTAAAATTTCATATTTTTCAAAAACTATTTTTACAAAACTTAAAATTCCAAAGTTGTAGATCCATCTCTTATCTTTCCAACCATATGTCGTGCATAAAATTTGGACAAAAAATGAGTGAGTTATGTCAAAAATACGAAAAGTGTACCTATAGAGGAGGAATCATCTCTAACGGTCAACTGACGGAAAACACGAAAATATCTAACGGATCAAACATTGGGTACATTAGCCGCCGAAAATAAACATTGTGTACATAATCCGCGGAAAATCAAACATTGGGTACATTAGCCGCAGTTTACCCAAAATTTTAATAGTGTGGTAAAAAAAAGACAAAACATTTTGTCATATGTTGTCAAAAAGGACAAAATATGGTCAAATTATCTCACCATGTTGAATTTCATGATAAAAAGTTAACTGAAAAACTTTTTTTCTATTGTAAAAAAATTTATATTATAACAAATTTTTGCCAAAAAAAGAAAAAAGAAAAGATTGAACACATAAATTATATTTTTATAACAAATAAGTATTTTGCCGTGTAAAAATTATAGGTTATGCCCGAACCGGAAAATTGTATCCACCGGGTATTTGGGTATTGACCCGAAACCGTAACCGACATAACGGGCCCACTTGTGCCCGAGTATTAATTATGATATCATTAATTAATTAGATTAATTAATTAAAAGTGTAATGGGCTTTTTAATTGAAAAAGGCTCATTAGGTTAAATACTATGTATTATAAATACTCATTTAACTCATAATTAAAACCTAATCTAAACCCTAGCCTCTAGAGAAACTCGAGCTCTCTCCCCCCATTGGAACTCGATTTTTGGCTTTCTCCCGGTTCTTCATTTGTTTGTCGTCCAAGCATCGCCAAGGATCTAACATATCCTCCGAGGTGCTTTCCGGTCATCAGACGTTCCCGCAGTGACGTGGTGGACGACATAGAGGCACGACAATTGGCGTGCTACTCCCCAGAGCCATAATAGGAATCGGCCAAGCCATAAAATTGGCAAGAGTCTGCGTTTTTGGTACTTTTGGCATAAGTACCAAAGTTCAGTAATGTTCCTGAAACAATTTCTTAATGATCGAATTTATTCTAGATCTTATTATGTTCGATGATATCCCGTGATTTCCGCCTCGGGATTGAGAAAAGTGATCGAAAAACCCAACAAAAATAACTATCAATTCAGTCGTCAATCAATAGATCAACTACAATAAAACATCATTATTTCTTTGTATTGAATCAGATGGTATCATTTGATGAATTGATAAAAAAGATATTGATGACAATAAAAAGTATAAAATTAAAAACCACATTTATGTTTTTCCGGTCTTATACAGATTATGATATTGATAACGATAATAAATAGTATTGAAGCTAATTTTAAGTCAGTGGGTGTAAATGTAATACATAAAAAGTGTACAAACTTGACGCCATTAATTTCCATTCACAAAATCATCAAATATTCGATCATCAATAACAAAACATTAACCATATATGCTTGGAATCACTAACATACACTTCCTTTTGGCACTGATTGGAATCACTAAACGGAAACGACCTGTTTTAAATTTTGAAGGGATTATGGTACTACTTGATTAGTTGACATTTTTCAATCAATTAGTATACTATACCGATTTAAAAAAAAAAAAAAAAAGCAATGGGATATTTGATACTTTTGCCTTCATTTGTCTAATGTTTTTCAATCAATTAGCACAATAGTGGTTTTTTTTTTTTTTTTTTAATTTGCCTTTTATGTATATGGCTAGTGTTATTCAATCAATAGGTACTAGTACTACAACCACAATTTTTTTTAAAAAAATCGCAACACGCCCCTTTTTATTTGCCAAACATTTGATAGCTTTGCTTCCAAAATCCCTTGATTATTTCCAAATCATATTGCTTTAGCAACTTTTTACCTTCTTTTGCTTTTTATTTTTATTTTTTATGAGTTGGATTAATAAAAGGGAATATTGTACTTAAGCCATTGCATGCAAATACCTTACAACAACACTTTGTGTTCTTTCGTTTAATTTAATGCATTATTAATTCATAAACATTTCCTGATAAAATAAACAGAAAAAGGCAAATAATTTTAGTATTTTAGTTAGGGATATTCGTGGCAACACTACTTAATTATATTAAATATGTATATTTTTACAATTTTTAATATTTTTTTATCAATAAAAGTACCCAAAGATCAAAATTGTGTCTTGATTCAATTTTGTCCATGTCGCGTTAAGATATGGTAATAGAAGGCATGCGTACGTCTGCGATTAAACTTTGAAAACATTAATTATATTCAACACTTTTATAAAACTAAAGACCGAAGCTCGTCCCCATAATTTTGGGGGCTTAGGGCTAAAAAAACATAGTTTAAGCTTGTTTAAATTATTACGAGGCTGTTTCATAAAATTATAACATATTATAAAGCTTTCCTTAAAAATATAACATATTTACAACACTTTTTCTAAATAATTCTATAGCTTAAGAGGCATTCAGTATTCACTCGACATGGAAAGAAGACTTCGACACTATTTTAAAGACTTTGAGTATTACTATTGTTACGAAGAGATTGGGACTTTGCAGACACGATTAGTATAATAGTAGGTACTATATACCACAATTATATATCCCTTTAGTTTATAGTTACTACTGATGTTAGATGCCGAAAAATGGATCAAACACTATTCCGGCCCATGTCTTGATAATGGGCCGGCCTCATCACTATTTGTTGACTTGTCGTGGGCTTGGGGCTTGGTCTTTGGTGTCTGGTGGATCGGACCCTCCGTAGGGCATATCGACGCTTGGACATTATCTCTGGAGAGTCGGGGGGATGATGATATATGATGCCGCACCTCATTTTCTTATAGCGAGGCTGTCTACGTACCCATTTTATCAGGATCAGGTCATCACGTACTTCAAAGTGAATGTTAGGAGATATGTGCATGGGCTTGCCTTGGCACGCCGGGAGCTGACAGTGGAGACGAAGGTTGGAGAGTCGGGGATTCCTCCAGCGTCTTCTCTCCAGGTAGCTTCTCCACCTCTATCTCTGGGGAGTTGGGCGTTCCTCCGGCACCTTCTCTCTAGGTAGCTTCTCTGTCTCTATCTCTGGGGAGTCGGCTCTAGGTGACTTCTCTCCCTCTATCACTGAGGAATCAGGGATTCCTCCGAAGCTTTCTCTTTAGGTAGCTTCTCCGCCTCTATCTTTGGGGAGTCGGCTCTAGATGACTTCTCTTCCTCTATCTCTGGGGAGTCAGGGATTCCTCCGGCACTTTCTCTTTAGGTAGCTTCTCGGCCTCTATCTTTGGGGAATCGGCTCTAGGTGACTTCTCTTCCTCTATCTCTGGGGAGTCGGGGATTCCTCCGACACTTTCTCTTTAGGTAGCTTCTCCGCCTCTATCTCTGGGGAGTCGGCTCTGGCTTCTCTTCCTCTATCTCTGGGGAGTCAAGGATTCCTTCGGCACCTTCTCTTTGAGTTGCTCCTTCCTTCCGACGTTAGTTGGATATTTATAGCCGAAGTTGTCTGGAGTTGTCCCCGGAGTTATTCCGAGTTATCGGGAGTTGTTCGGGTTTTTCCAGAGTTCCATTTAAATGAAATGAAGCTCCTATTTATAGGATGGTCCAATGACCTCTGAGTAATTAATAATTACTGTTTTGGGCCGTGAGCAATTATGAAACTGTTTGCGCGGTGACACGGTGAACGCGGTGACACGGCGAACGCGGTGACACGATGACGCGGTGAACGCGGTGACTTGGTGACTCGATAGAGCGTTGGCGCGATGGTTTTTAATAAAGTCTTTATAGCGATAAAAGTAACTAAACTTTCTATTAACTTTTTTCGGACCGAATCTTGTTGACTTTTTGGATATGTTTTTAGGCTGAGATTTAAATTTTTTAGGCTCTGAAAAATACCGATAACAACGGCAACATTTCTTAATCATGCAGTTTGCTCTTTATAATATACAGGCCAAAAAGACACTATTTATAGTTTCCTTGGAAGAAAAGTTTACTATAAAGTACCAAAGAGTATAAAAATGCCACTTAAACGAAGAGATATTCTTTTTCACTTTATTGATATCTAAATTCTCTAATTATAGAATCAGTGGGCTAAGCTTTTTCTTCTTCTTTAAGAACAAGACTACAGTGATGTAACACTATATTATTATTATTTTACATTATATTAATAAACATATTTAAGATATGCAACTATAAATATTAATTATTTATTGTTAGGTATAGATGTCATTTTTTTATTAATATATGTAAGGCGTAATTGTTCTGTTTCCTCTTATTTCCACTTAATTTGAACCTAAAATATGCAGTCGTGATATTAATTACTTATCATAATTTAACTTTATTAGTATATATAATATATATATATATGTGTGTGTTATATACTATTTTTATCTCATATTAAATAACCAGCAACTTGCGTCAAAACAGCATTGATATTTGTACTTTCGTCACACCATATAGTATATAAATAAATAAAAAATCTTATGGTGAAATAATAATGGACTGATTTGAATTAAACATTAGTAAGGTAAAATGGGATATTTCCGAGAGAGATGTTTCTCCTGCCCGGCTTTCTTAATTACCATTCAATGAGTTTGGTGTACATATGTTTAATTATATATATATATATGTATTCATTGTACACATATATACAGATTAATAATAAATGATATGTTCGTATCTGTGTAGTACATTGCATATAATAAGATACTTTTGTTCTGTCTTCTGTGGCTGCTGGGTCAAAATTAGCTTTGCTTTTGGTCAAGGATGTTATTAGCATTGTGTTTAGACCGGTTCTTAAAATTCCGGTACCATTTAAATACCGACGATTTTCCGTTAGGTAAATTATAGATATTAAATAGTGATATTGATTTCTGCATACAGTATTTGTATTATACAAATATATAACAAATAATAATATTCAATAATATGATTATATTTACATTATATATGAACAAATATTTGCATGATCAGAGTGTATGACAATGTATAGGGCTAGTAATTTACCGACAAACATATTCAACTCATCATCAGGATTTTTTCGAGCATTACAAATTTATTTGGCTTTCGCTGGTATTTTTCCAACGATATAAAGTTTAGGGGGTGAGCATTTTGGACCCAACCAGATGGCCTAACCCAATCTGTTAGAGACCCGACCCCAATCTAACTCGCCCAATCTAACCCGCTCAAATTTGGGTCAGATCGGGCCGGACCCGAGTATTATTCAGGTCGGGTCGGGGTCTCCGACCCGACCAATATAATTAATATATATTTCATATTAATTTTTATTCAAGTAGTGGAATCTTTAGTCTTTTAAAATTTTTTATTCTCAATTTTATTTGCATTCAAAGACCGTTCAATCTCTCATTTTCATGTTTAACTTTGTTTTTTTTTTTGAAAGCATGTTTTACATTGTTTAGTGTATGTTTGTTTGATTAAATTCGTTTGGGGTATTTTTACTTGAATTTTGAGTTACATTGATGCATTTTTTTCTTATTATTTTTTGTTATAGAAGATTAAATTTTAATTAATCGGGCCATGGCGACCCAAACCAACCCAACCCGATTTTTTATCGGGTCGGTTTGGTTCGGGCATTAAAAAAATTTGGGTCGGATCGGGGTTTTTTTTTTTTTTTTTAACCCAAAGTGATCGGGTCGGGTCCATAAAAAGCATTGGGGCAGCCCAACCCAGTCCATCCTTAGGGCTGAAACCGGGTATAAAACCCGTTTTTTGAAACCCGAAACCAGATTTTGAAAGGAATTACCCGGTTTTAATTTTAAAACCCGGATTTTTACCCGGTTAAAAAAAAACACAGAAACAAACAAATTAAAAACATAAACATAAAAAAAACAGGTCCAAATAACACAGTAATCCAAACATAGCAACAAGTTTATCCAAATAACAAAAAACAGTAATCAACAAAACAAGCACAACGATAGCTTCCGATCACAACAGACACGTCCAAGTCTTCAAGCATCGTTGACACTTCCACTTCCTCTGTAAACACAACAAGACAGAGTAAAACAACACTCTGATTCTAATTAACTAAATCAACGAAATCCATAAAAAAACACTAAATCCATAAAAATAATAAATAAATAAAAAACCACTGTAAATCTGAATTTAAGAATATGAATCATGTTCATGTAATTAACATCACTGTAATTCTAATTAACTAAAACAACACTCTAATTCTAATTAACTAAATCAACGAAATCAGGATTCCAAGCTTCAAAATCATCACAGTAATTAACAAAATCATAACTGTAATCAACGAAATCAATTTGCAATAAGAATCCTAAATCCCTAAATCAATCAGAACTGTAATCAAAACCCTAGATCCCTAATAATAAAAACAGTAACCCTAAATCCCGAAATCCCCAACAAGAATGAATCAGTAACCAACCCTAATATCATGCATACATGTAGATATCTTTTTACCTGAAGTCGTCGAGGCGAGAGGCGCAGATTTCACAGATTTCGTCGAGGCGAGAGGCACTGAGCAGAGCCGCGATGGCGAGACGATGAGTAGAGGAGAGAGAGAAAGGGGCGAGAGAAACGGCGAGGGCGAGTAGAGGAGAGTCGAAATGAGAGGAGAGAGAGAAAGGGGCGAGTCAGCGAGAGAAACGGTGAGTCGAAATGAGAAAAGAGAAAGGAAAGAAAATAAAATAAAACCCTAATACAATAGACTGTCGTTTTGAGTGAGGTACAAATATAATGTCGTTTTCTTTTATTTTATTTTTATCAGACTATTAGCTTTAAAATATTATAAATATATATTAAATATTTAATTAAAAATCCAGGTTTTAGTAACCTACTAACCGGGTTTCGGGTTTTATAACTCAAAACCCGAAACCCGGAACCGGTTTAATCCGGTTGCGGGTTTTTAAAAATTCGGTTTCGGTTTAACCCGGTTTTAATTCGGTTTCGGTTTTTTAAAACCGGATTCGGTCCGGTTTCGGTTAAAAACCCGCATTTTCGGGTTTTATGCACAGGCCTACTCACCCTTAATATAAACAGTCGATAATATGGCTAATATTCTACCAATTATCGCCGTTGCCGGAAACCAGTAAACCGCAAGTGATAAGTGGCCCTTTGTAAATTTTGATTTGGACCATATATGTGACATTCATGCTAAGTATATTTTGTTTAAAAATAATATTATAAGAGAGGCAAATTAAAGCAAAAAAGTAGCGAATAAACTCGATAATACATATCAAAAGAACCTTAGATTTATAGGCATCGAACGTCGGTTTGTCGCTTTGTTAACAAAAAAGTATTCCTGTAAAAGATAAAAACATTAGCGATTCCTAAGATGTTTAAAAGCTTTTCTTAAAGCTTGATTTGCCTCAAATTACGTGCTTGAGATTCATTAGGCTATAAGCTTTCCATGATATAGCGGACGACCGCGAACTTCGTAGCATTTCAAAATATGTAGATGAAGTGAAACTTCTTGTAATTTGTTAACAAAAGACTCACTACAAGAAACATTAAGAACCTTAAAAAAAATATTAAGAAGCATGAAAAGTTGAATCTGTGGAGTAAAAAATTGATAATCAAATTCATATAAATTAGAGAGTTTAAAAGAGATCACCCTCAATTTATAGATGAGGATATGAGACAATGAATTGATTGTCAATCACTTTTGTAGCGTTTGACAATGAATTGTAATTAATACAAACATGATATATGAAATCCAATTTTCATAACTTTCAAAGTCAATATTACTGTTTTATGTCAAATCTCTACAATTAGAATTGGAGAGAACGTTCATCTTGAGTATTTAATGTTTTCACCCGGTTACGTTAACTCAATTAAAATTTAATTGTAATATTTTCAAAAACATATTATTAGTCATCGATCATTACTCACTAGAGCACAACAATTTCCATGCAATTATTTGCAAACGTCAGTCACACTCACACCGCTACAAGTAGAGTTTAAATTTATTCTAAATTTTATGTTTCACGATACTTTAACTAACCTAACACTTTTAAAAATTATTGTTTACTAATCTCTAAATTACGTTTGTAATTATTTTATAACTTAATGATTATTTGAAAATGTAATTGATCTATTTTATACTCTCGTGGTTATTTTCTTTGCGATCAAAATATCAATTTAACCTTGACGAAAAATCTAATCCCGAATATTTGATAAATGCAGTGTAGTGTTTGCATTATTAAATAGAGTATTCCATTTTCCTTTATAAAAAAAATAAAAAATCCATCGTCCCATCATCTATTAGTAAAATATCCCATGCAATGCTCAGCGGTCCTTTTCTATAAGCTTTGTTTTGAAGTGTCTGCTTGTAATCACCGAGTCCATCGGTCAGTGGCGACACAACCATAGCGGCCGTCGCTGTCCACAGCCACCACAAAGAGACTCTGCCGGGCTCAACATGTGGACTTGTCCCTAACATGCCTTAGAACTAACTAAAATTCCCAACAAGAATACTTAGAACGTGATCAAATTTAACTCAGCTAACTGCGGTAACATCTACTTGCATGCCAAGTAAATACTTGGTAACTCTATCAATGGCCATAACATTCATTTCTCTATAAAAAATATATATATATATATATATATACTTGCAATTTACCCGAAAGAGTCCACTTTTTTCTATCTTTAAAAATCCGGATGTAATGTAACGACACGTTTAACGCTATACAACGACATGATTCATAATAATCAACTTCATTCTACAAAGGGGTTTCCTGGTATTATGTGTACACGCTTTTCTTTCTTTTTATTTATATTATCTTATAAAAAAAATACAAAAGGTTTATTATACCTACCGACCTGCAGAGGGTCGCAAAACGTCATTGTCCACGGCATCTCACAGCTCGAAAGACTCGAATTCGTTTTCCGCGCCTATGAAAGAAACCCAAACATTTATTTGAATTAAGCATAGAGAGAATTATTGACAAACACAATTAAACTAGGTTAAATGATTGACGAAAAAGGTTAAGCTTTTGAAGCACTCAGGAGCTGTCGGATTAACAAAGAAACACTAACCTTTCCGCAAACCTATTCTCGCCTCTTTTACAAGAGATGAAGTTAATTTTAGTTAAGAATATTGAGCAAAAGCCATTTATATGATACCAATTATAAACGATTTTCCGAGGCCTGTTTATAGACGATAAGATGAATTAATTATGAAATAATGATATCGCTCAAAAAATAAAGCTTAATTGCATAACTTTAATTTAAACACCCAAGTCAAGTCCCTTTTACAAAAAGATAAATTATTAATTACTTTGCCTGTTTTTCCGCGTCCTTTGATAAGTCTTCTCAAAGAAAGGAAACGTGTCAAAAAAACTTGGATTAGCATTTCCGTTTTAGTATGTTACCGGCACGCAATTGTCATGGTCCCGAGTTAAAGATATTGGAACAAATGTAGAGCCAGTAAATCCATCTTTCCTCTATAACACTATAATTGAGAAAGTAAGCTAAATTACGGAACATCATACTTGGGATTCTTTAATTATATATGCCAAACATTTTTCGGATTAGTGGCCCGGGCCCTTGCATAGCTTAACCCTAAAGTATAATTACCTCAATTGAAAAATTCAAATAACTTTAACGAACAAGACATAAATAAACAACTCAGAACTTACCCTCGATTAAATATAGCTTGGAGACTATTCATACGGAGAACACGGTTCAACTTGAACTAGAACCGGCAGCACATGATGGTGATGCCTTAACATTCGAAGAGCTCAAAGAATTGTCGCCGCCAGAATCAGACGTTTGAACTGCATTATCCGCACTGTTAGACACTGATGCATCACCGGGTCTATTATCTTTAGTTTCAAGACGCTCCATCATCCGTGAGACAGTCGCGATCCCTGCATTGACCTCCCTCTTAACTTCAGAACCAAGATCTGCCATGGAAGTGTTCCGTGAAAATAGTCTCTCCTTCCAACCTCTCGTGCTCTTTGAGATGGATTCCTTGTATCTAAAAAGATAGCAAAAAAAGAAGAAAAAAAAACAGTTAGAATATTAGAAAGCGCCTTCCTTGTTCATACGAAAAGTTTGACCAAATTATTACCTGGTCGATACTGCATTAAATCGAGACTTCATAGATTCTGAAAACGATTGGAAATCTGACGATCCAGGTCTGTCCTGACTATTTGGTGATGCTTGAGTTGGCGACCTACTATTAGGGAATGATTTATTGTAATTAAAAAAATATATAGATGGTATGGTATGGTACGGTTACCGTACAAAGGTCAATTGAATAGTTTTGAACTTGTCAAAGTAGTGTTAGTTTGTTACGACCCAAATTGGTTCTCGAAACGGGAGCTGTCGCCAAATTTTCATCAAGCTTAAGCTATTAGTGAATGATTAGTGGCAACCTTTTCATTATCTGAAATGGACCAAGGAATTACAACCTAAAGGGCTCCAACGGGCCCAACCAAAACCCTAAACATAATTGACCAAACCCTTAGCATAGTTAGATAGCCTAAATACATAATTCATCGATCCAAACACAAACACCAAATACAAAAAGAAGAATTTTCGTCCAGAATGTACCTGTTATTTGAAGGAGATCCTTGTGAATCTGCAGCAGCATTTGATCCAGATGTCGAGGCAGATGCAGATTCAACATGCGATGAAGGACTTGAATTTACGAGCCCTAATGATTCTTGACCTGTGGTTGCAGAAACTTGCTCGCCTTCCCCACTTTGAGGCGGAGATGAAATAGCGGATTGGGTATCAGAATGATTTGAAAGCAGGAGGAACTGAGGACGGGTCTGAGCCGATGCCCTGTTTCTCTGGCCTTCCCTTCTGGCAATGTGGCGCGCTCTCCCCATTGCAGCAGCAGCAGCTAAGTGCTGTATTATACGTTCTTCAAGTTCCGCATCTGTCGCACCCATCGGTAACTGAAAGGAAAGTCGAGAAATAAATTCTTCGGATGACATCATATTCCATAGGGTTCAGATTTTTATACTGAAACCTAATTGCCAGAGATATCTACTTACCAGTTTAGGGAATCGCTACCAGTACCTATACCCATTTTTTTTAATAAATTTACTTCATCCTCTATATGCTATATTGATCTGATTTTGAACTATGTTTAATCTTATTCACACACATTATTTTGGACTTGATATTGAACACGGCGTTTTGCTACTGAAACCAGTTTGAAACTACTTGGCAGAAAAACGATTTTAGCTTCCAAAAGAAACTGTTGCCGGTACTGATTTCACCCCTACTCTTCAGGAACCTTGAGCCTCGGAACAATTTATTGGGAAAAAGAAGATAATAAAATCAGATCACGTACATGCTGCAATTCGAAATCTCCCAGAGTTGGGTGATGAAATATTGTGGAGTTCCTTGCCGGATTTAGTCTCACACTCCTTTCCCTCTCAACACCCTCGAGTAGCTCCTGGCTACATATGGTAAAACCGTGTTATAGTTAATTAACAAGATTTTTTCTTCGAAAGGGGTGAGATGAATAATAAGCTTATAGAGCACAAACCTGGTTGGATCCTTGAGGCTGATGGATTGCCAGCACATAGGGCATTGAGAGCTCCTCTGACACCTATCAAAATTAAAAACAAACTATTTTAATTCTACTGATTCTTAAGTTGCTTGAAGCTAACAGAAAAATGAAAAGAACGAAAACCTCGAGATCCTGGAAAGCATAGATTATAAAGTTGAAAAAGAATTCCATGTAAGCAAAAAAATTAAAAATGCTCTTGTATTGTTACGTAAACGCCCGGTATGGAGTGAGTCAGCAAAATAACAAGCAACCAACAATTTCGAATGTGTCACACGGTCCAATTACGACAAGGTATTTTTATTCTTATTTTACTGAAACAACATTTTGTAAGACCAAGAAGAAAACACAGTGGTACTTCATCCACATAATTCCTTTTAAGTTTCACAACTCACATTACATAAAATAAAATAAAAAATCCACATAATGATAATATCAAGAGATAATCATATACTACTTGAAATGCCTATAATCATATACCACAGTTCTTACTTTCTTTTTTCTTTCAAGTGCCGGTACTAGGACCGCACCAGTTTTAAAAAATATATTTTAATGATTAAAAACCGGTAAATGCCAGCTTATATCAGAATTTACATATTTCAAACCAGAGTATGTTATGAAATATAATAATAAAATGAATAATAATTAAAAAACAAAAACCGGGCCCCGGAATTTCCCGGCTCTGATTTCTGAAAAACCGAACAGTTCCTGGCATTTCACATAATATTCCCAGTTTTAAACAGGAATCGTGAACCGGTAATAAATTTCACACCAGTCAAATAGGCTATCCGCTATGGTAAAAAGAAACCTACCATTCAAGAATGCATTGGAGATGGAACTCATGCTTGCAACCAGTTACCTGCAAGAACACAAGTCGAGAGCTTTAAACGCGGCCCCGAGCCGAGTAACACAAAAAGAAAATGCACGGCAAGAGCTTCGTTCTCCGTGATACCGTGGACGGGTCGCTGTCGCTAAAGTCTTCAAGGCAAATACTGCAAGCATCGTCACAAGCCTCCTGGATTCCCCCCTCCACAAACGCCGCCGCAGACGTTAAGTGCGCCTCCGGCTTCGCGATCTCGCCCATTCCCGGGACCTGCGCGCCAAAGCTCAACTCAATCACACAGGCATTCTTTCTAAGCATTTGCGATTCACGGCTTCAAAGAAAACTATACTATCTACAGAGAATAAACTTCCGACTGCTCCAAAGAAGTACGGAAACAATCTCGCTTTCGAGGAACCGCAAGGATCACATCAATTTGGAGAAGAAGAAGAAGAAGAGTGAATTACCTCCATTGAAGAGAAGAATCGGGGTCGGAGATGAAGGAATTGGGAATGGAAACCCTAGGAGAGAGATTTAGGGTCTGGTTTGGTGGAGCGTGTTGATTGTGTTTTGGGGGTTTACTTTTGGCAGACGAAGACTTGACTTGAGTTGAGTCATGAACCTTTAGCTTGCGCGTCGGGGCCTGTGGCGGCGACACGTGTCCCCTGTCAAACGACACTCGAATCAGTTTACCGGCCACGACTAGACTGTTTTTCTTCTTGGAAAATGTTTGTGGTGACTACGCAACCAACAAGGTGTCGTTCTATTCACCTTTTTTTTTTTTATTATTATTATTTTATGGATTTATATAATATATAATATCTATGCAAATTAAAATTGTGATTGGGAAAATTCAACAACGTATATATGACATAAAAAGGTTTTCTTGATCTTGAAATAATTTTCCCCAGATTGGAAAATTTCTCGATTAGGATATGGGGATAATCTTGATGTGAGAATTTGGAAATTGGTAATATACCCCGACAACGGAGATAATGTATAACCGATATCGAGATTTTATATTCCCGAAATTGGAAATATTAACAATAATATTGAGAATCAGATTAAATCCTGATATGAAAATATTATTCCGATTTAAAAAATAATTTTGTTCTATTTTTTGTCTATAATTTGCTTTATTTTTTTAAAATTTGATGTCAACATTTATTATCCCGATGATTAGTATATGACTATGAAGGTCACATATTGGGGGTACAAGGTCCAAACTAATCGTGAAACCTTTCGACCAAGATGAGTTGCTCGAGCGTATCCAAGGAATACGCTCTTGCTTGTAGACAGAGTGATTTTACATCGGATCCGTTCATCAATGGGCATCAAAGCTCTACTTGAATATATGCGGGAGAGATTGCCTCTCCGCTGCGTGCATTCGCATAAAACATTAACTTGGTTTTGAGGAGGCATCGTCAGAGCACCACGCGTGTTATTTAACATTTAGACAATGATGATGTAAAAAGGTAACTATTGGAATTTTCAATTTTTAACACTTAGGCATTTTTGCCACTATTTTTTACTATTGAGAATATGTTTGTCAATTTGGATCACTTAGGGTATTTATGCTGCTAATTACCCCGATAAAAGTTACTACCAAGTTTTTAACGATGAGGTATTAACCTTAGGGTTAATGACGGCAAAAATACCCAAAGTTTGGTCAAAGAATCCTTCGTGTACCCAAAGTTTAAAAGTGGTGGTAAAAGTACCCAAAGTCGTATTTGGGGAGTTGACCACTTCATTCTCGTAACGCAAGTAACTTACCCGTTAACTCTGGCTACGTGGACAAACGTGGGTTGCTGACATGGCAATTTTTTGCCATGTGGACGAGCCCAATTAGGGGTTTAATTCGTTGTTTTGTCGTACACGAGGCTGATGTGGGCTCATCCATGTGGCAAAAAATTGTTTGTTAGCAACCCACGTTTGTCCACGTGGCCAGAGTTAATAAGTAAGTCAACTACGTTACAAGAATGGAGTAATTAACGCCCCAAATGTGACTTTGGGTACTTTTGCCACCACTTTTAGACTTTAGATACACGAGAGCTTCTTTGACCAAACTTTGGGTATTTTCACCGTGATTAACCCTTAACCTTATATTTGACTTCTACAAATTATGAACCAAGAGGTACTATTGATAGACTATCGAGTACAGAGTGTTATAGAGCAGTCAATATTGGACAATTCAAAGGTCAACGACTGATACGGCATAAATTCAACGCACACACCTTGCCTCATACCAATAAGTCAACGTTGTGGGTCTCACTTCGATAGAGAAGGCAGAAATTTTGGTTCCTTTACCATTGATCAGATTCAGAGGTCATAACTTTAACTCTGAGTTTAACTTATTCAGTTGGTTATTGGCTTGATTAGTGGCTTATGTCACTCCTAAGAGAAATATATATATATATATATATATGTATATACGTATATTATATTACCACCCTTGCCGATGCAATGCCCTAAGAGAAATCGACGATGAAAACTTGAGAAACCCAAGAGGAGAGAAAACGGCCGAGCGAGAGAAACGGGTCACTAAAGAATCGAGCAGGGGCTTCTAAAGGGCTCCACATAATACCAAGCCTAACCATCAAATAAAAAAAAACAATGTACCATATTGAATCTGTTAGGATTCGTCTCCACCGAGTCTCCTAAAAATGCAGCTTCAGTTTTTACCTTGCACAATACAAAACGCGGAATGAGAACATGCAAAACGAAGAACACAAAACCAACCCCAGATCTAGAAAATCTGAAACGAAAACAACAAGACAATGAGGAGATTTCCCGATGCGTAGTCCCGTCGGTTTGTGGTCGCTGTCATGTCCTAGCGTTTGACTTCCCCTCGCTTCAAGTCTCGTTCTTCCTTCCGGTTCAATCAGATTCACTGATCTCTCACGAAGATAACCATCCTTGAAATCAAAGAAGAAACGCCATCATTGTCAAGTGATCGACATGAACACAACAATGGTGATCTCAAAGGAAATCGAAGAAGAAGCTTGCAAGAATTGCAACGTGAAGAAGAGTCAAATCGGAGAACCCCAAAGGCATAGAAACGTGCGAGCAAGAGGAGTGACTCACAAAACGATCAAGGAAGGCTACGAGGAGAAAGAGGCAGGGTAATATCGGCTCTAGGATTTCCGAGCTTGGGGAACCAAGATTGAAGCAAGTGATAAGGCAAACATGACATGTCGTTTCTACCATCATATCACTTACAACAACACGTGTCGTTTTAGGCTTGATACCAATTTGGACTTCATTATATATACCAACAAAATCAAGTAACACGGACATAGTATTAGTGATACAACTTACCAAGTCGGTTCATTTTGAATTTTAGGTCAAGTTTAGCTTCACTTATTCTGGCGCTTGGATGGAAAGGGGATGATGATTAATTGGAAAATATGGCAACTATGCAAATTCACATTCGAATTCCACAATTTGTTGCGTAGTTCAACTGCCTCAAGGGACCTTTTTGGCAATATATTGATTATTTTTGTTATGTATAATGTGAAATGCTCATTTATTTTCACACTATATTAGTCAATAATTGTATGCTCCAAATTTCCTATAAATACCCCCTAAGTGGATGAATAAAATTCACCTCTCACATTTCTACACTTACATTTATCTCACTCACATCTTACTTCTCTCCATCATCTTTTCCATAAAACACACCACTCACCAAATTTCTTACCACTTAAAATCAAGGTGCAAAGTTAGTGAATTTATAACACGTTATCAGCACGATCACTCTACGGTAAGCTCAGAACACGGTATATTAAACTGTGGACTGAAAATTTTATAATTATTATTATCGTTGTACAACATCATATTACTATATACAGGAGGCTCTGCCACCTTATAGTAATGTGATGGGATCTATGATAATTAATTATTCTTATGAATAACATCATCTTACCATACACAGGAGGCTTTGCCACCTTATGGTAATATGATTTATAATATTTAACTTTCTTATGTATAACATCATATTATTATACAATGGAAGGCTATGCCACCTTATAATAAAATGATGTGATTTACATCTAAAAAAAAAAAAATTATCTTCAAGTAATATCAAATTATTATATACAGGAGGCTCTGCCACCTTATAGTAAAATGATATTATTGAGATTAGTTTTAACTACTTCATTTTCAATATGCTTATGATTAATATTATATATGTATAATGTTTGACTATTTTTACATCTCATTTTATGACATATCATCAATAACCTAATTATAGCATTTAATTACATTATGTTTGTGTATTTCCAACGGCTATATAACGGCTATAAACGGCTAGTTTTTACACTATAAATACAAGTTTATCAAACCATACAAAATTCACATCTCTTATTCTACCTCATATTTTCTCTCCAAGTTTTAGCCGAAAAATGACTAGACTAATGTTAGTTTTTATAGCCATAATGATCCTTGTATTTAATGTTAGTATTTTCATTTTTCATATTACACCGGAGGAATTTTATTTTTCTTTTAAGATGGTTGTATTCATGTATCTTGCTTTATTATTTACAATATTTGTAGACTTTTATATTTTGAATTAAATCTAATGAATTATTTTATTTTCATGTTAGTTACCACTATGTCAAATCTTGTGAAGCTTGAATTCAGCCCTCTTGATATCACTGGCAATAATTACATGCCTTGGACAGTGGATATTGAGATGCACTTGGAATCAATGAATCTTCTTGAGACACTCAAGGAGGTAAACGAATCGTCAAGGACGGACAAGGCGAGATCTTTAATCTTCCTTCGTCGACACCTTGACGAAAGCCTCAAAAATGAATATCTCACTGTGAAAGATCCAAGTGAGCTGTGGAAAAATCTCAAAGAAAGATACGATCACCAAAGGGATGTAATGCTCCCCATTTTTCGCGATGAATGGACCGCTTTAAGGTTCCAAGACTACAAGAAAGTCGGAGACTATAATTCTGCAATGTTCAGAATCGTGACCCACTTAAAATTTTGTGGGGTAACGGTAACTGACGCTGAAATGCTGGAAAAGACTTTTTCTACTTTCCACGCATCAAATGTAACCCTACAGCAGCAATATCGTGTACGGGGTTTTCAAAAGTATTCTGAACTAATTGCTTGTCTCCTTATCGCAGAAAAGAATAATGAGTTGCTGATGAAAAATCATCAATCTCGCCCGACCGGCTCAAAAGCGTTTCCTGAAGCAAACGCTATCAACTCTAACGAGCCTGAGCCCAAGAACTATTTTCAGGGTCGAGAGCGAGGTCGTGGGCGAGGTCGAGGTCGTGGTCGTAGTTACGGACGTGGACGAGGTGGTTATAATCCCTCTTATAAGTCCGCTAACTACTATCATAAAAAACAGCAACACGGGAGGAGCCACGATGACCCTTCTAAAAAGGGAAAAGAGATGATCTCCCCAAAAGGCTTTGAAACCACTTGTTTCAGATGTGGCACTAAAGGGCATTGGTCAAGAGTTTGCCGAGCCCCACCACACTTATGCAAACTCTACCAAGAGTCCATGAAGGGGAAAGGGAAAGAGAAAGAAGTCAACTTTATTGACAATAACGAATCCACTCATCTCGAAGCATCCGACTTCAATGGTGATTTCATTGACACAGTTGGCGATTTTGTTGAACAAGCGACTAGTGGAAACTAATATGAATTATGTAATTCCTTTTGGGAATGAAGCCCAATGGTCCGATGTTTGTTTGTCTTTTCTTTTTAGAATATGTCATGATTTTTAAGGTGTGTAATAGACTAATGCTCATGTTTAATTAATTACCTTTCTTATCAAAATTTGTGTTTTGTTTTTAGTTAAAGTTTTTCAAATGGACAAAGCTAATCGTGAAGCTGGAGAATTTTGTATACTCGACTGTGGAACGACACACACAATATTGAAGGATAAAAAGTTTTTCTCAAACATAAAATCAACACAAGCCAGTGTGGATACAATATCAGGTCCTGTAGATCTGATTGAAGGAGTTGGTAAAGCGAATTTTACATTACCAAATGGCACCATGTTTACCATAAACAATGCCTTATTCTCCCCAAGATCTAAAAGAAACCTGTTGAGTTTCAAGGATATATATTCTCATGAATTTGATACTCAGTCTGCAACTGAGAATGCCATGAAATATATGTTTATTATAATGCATAAATCGGGGAAGAAATACGTACTTGAAAAACTACCAATGCTCCACACAGGATTGCATTTTACGTATATAAGTGCAATTGAATCAAATATGGTAGTTGCCAAACCTCCAATATTTACCATATGGCATGACCGCCTAGGTCATCCTGGTTCAACCATGATGCGGAGAATTATTGAAAATACACATGGACATCCATTGAAGGACCAGAAGATCCCTCAAGGAAAAATATTCCATTGTAAAGCTTGTTCTCTTGGAAAATTAATCATAAGACCTTCACCGGGAAAAGTTGAAACAGAATCACCTATGTTCCTTGAGCGTATTCAAGGTGATATATGTGGGCCAATTCACCCACCGTGTGGACCATTTCGATACTTCATGGTATTGATAGATGCCTCTAGCAAATGGTCACATGTGTGTTTATTATCAACTCGCAATATGGCATTTGCTAAATTACTCGCTCAGATAATCAAATTGCGAGCTCAATTTCCCGATCATCCGATCAAGAAAATCAGACTTGATAATGCCGGTGAATTCACATCACAGGCATTCGATGATTATTGTATGTCAGTTGGGATTGATGTCGAGCATCCTGTTGCTCATGTTCACACACAAAATGGTCTGGCTGAATCATTGATCAAGCGCCTCCAGCTTATTGCTAGACCATTGATAATGAGAACAATGCTTCCTACTTCGGTATGGGGTCATGCAATATTACATGCTGCGGCATTAATTCGCATCAGACCAAGTGCATATCATAAATACTCCCCAGTGCAACTTGTATTCGGCCAAGAACCAAATATATCCCATCTAAGGATTTTTGGTTGTGCTGTTTATGTGCCTATTGCACCACCCCAAAGAACAAAGATGGGGCCACAAAGAAGTCTTGGTATTTATGTAGGCTTTGAAAGCCCATCTATTGTTAAATACCTTGAACCTCAAACTGGAAATATTTGCACAGCTCGTTTTGCTGATTGCCACTTTGATGAAGAAAATTTCCCAGCATTAGGGGGAGAAAGAAAACAGCTGGAAAGAGAAATTACATGGTCTGTACCAACATTATTGCATCTTGATCCTTACACAAAAGATTGTGAAGGAAAAGTTCAAAGAATTTTGCATTTGCAAGATATAGCAAATCAACTTCCTGATGCATTTACAGACACAAAGAGAGTGACTAAATCTCATATACCAGCTGAGAACGCTCCTGCCCAAATAGAGATTCCAAAAGGGCAAATTGAAAATAAAGTCACCCATGAAATCACAACACGCCTGAAGCGTGGAAGACCACTCGGTTCCAAAGATAAAAATCCTCGAAAAAGAAAAGGAGCAGAGAAACAAGATGACCCCAATATGGAGGAACGTATTCCTGAAGAAATACGCAATGAGGAAAATCTAGAAATTTCGATTAATTATGCCACTACAGGTATAATATGGAACCGAAATATGGACATCGATGATGCACTCTGTTACAGTTTGGCATGCGATGTTATGGACGAAAATAATGGGGATCCTGAACCACGGTCTGTTACCGAATGTAAAAATAGACATGATTGGGCTGAATGGAAAAAGGCTATTGATGTTGAATTAGAATCACTTAACAAACGCAATGTTTTTGGGCCTATAGTGCTCACACCTGAAGATGTGAGGCCTGTTGGATACAAATGGGTATTTGTTCGAAAGAGAAATGAGAAAAATGAGATTGTGAGATACAAGGCTCGACTTGTTGCACAAGGTTTTTCTCAAAGGCCCGGAATTGACTTTGAGGAAACGTATTCTCCTGTCATGGATGGAATTACATTCAGATACTTGATCAGTCTAGCTGTTTATGAGGAACTAAATATGCACCTCATGGATGTTGTTACCGCTTATTTATACGGATCGCTTGATACTGATATTTACATGAGAATCCCTGAAGGATTCAAAATGCCTGAAGCATCAAGTTCAAAACCCAGAGAAAGATATTCAATCAAATTACAAAGGTCTCTATATGGGTTAAAGCAATCCGGACGCATGTGGTACAACCGACTAAGTGAATATTTATTACAAAAAGGATATATTAACGACCCGCTTTGCCCTTGCGTTTTTATCAAGAAAACAACATCTGTTTGTGTGATTATCGCTGTCTATGTTGATGATTTAAATATCATTGGGACCAATGAAGAGATTCAGGAAGTAATCTCTTACTTAAAGAAAGAATTCGAGATAAAAGACCTTGGGAAAACAAAGTATTGTCTCGGTTTGCAAATTGAGCACTTTCAAAGGGGGATACTTGTGCATCAATCAAATTACACGAGAAGAATCTTAAAGAGATTCAATATGGATAAATCAAATCCATTGAGTACCCCAATGGTCGTAAGGTCCCTTGATGTAGGAAAGGATCCGTATCGTCCATGTGAGGAATCTGAAGAGATTCTTGGTCCAGAAGTACCATATTTCAGTGCAATTGGAGCTCTTATGTACCTTGCTAATTGTACTCGGCCGGATATATCTTTTGCTGTTAATTTATTAGCAAGATTCAGTTCGACTCCTACTAAAAGACACTGGAATGGAATTAAACATGTGTTTCGTTATCTTCAAGGAACAATTGATTTAGGATTATTTTACCCTAACAATACGAAACCAGTTTTGGTTGGCTATGCAGATGCAAGTTACTTGTCAGATCCACATAAAGGGAGATCCCAAACGGGATATGTGTTTACCTGCGGAGGGACTGCAATTTCTTGGCGCTCCCAGAAACAGACACTCGTAGCGACATCATCAAACCATGCTGAGATCATCGCACTACATGAAGCTAGCCGTGAGTGCGTGTGGCTTAGATCCGTGACACAGCATATCAGAACCACAAGTGGTCTTCTAACAAATGATGATCCCATCATACTTTACGAAGATAATGCTGCGTGTGTTGCTCAGATGAAGGAAGGATTTATCAAAAGCGACAGAACAAAACATATTCCTCCAAAGTTTTTCTCGTTTACTCAAGAACTGGAAAAGAACAATGTCATCAGTATCCAGTATGTTCGTTCCAGCGAAAACTCGGCGGATCTCTTCACAAAGGCGCTCCCTACTTCAACTTTCAGAAAACATGTTCATGACATCGGGATGCGAAGACTACAGAATTTATCACCCATGTCAGCATGAGGGGGAGCTTTACGTGACTGCACTCTTTTTTCCTTACTATGGTTTTTATCCCACTGGGTTTTTCCTAGTAAGGTTTTTAATGAGGCAGCATGAACACGTAATTCTTGTAATGAGCATTCCAAGGGGGAGTGTTATGTATAATGTGAAATGCTCATTTATTTTCACACTATATTAGTCAATAATTGTATGCTCCAAATTTCCTATAAATACCCCCCTAAGTGGATGAATAAAATTCACCTCTCACATTTCTACACTTACATTTATCTCACTCACATCTTACTTCTCTCCATCATCTTTTCCATAAAACACACCACTCACCAAATTTCTTACCACTTAAAATCAAGGTGCAAAGTTAGTGAATTTATAACAATTTTAAGTTTGATTTTGTGCTAAAATTCCAAGTATTTTGTCAAAGTCCTTTGAGAGATGATTCCTCATGTTGGAATCTCTGTCATCATTCACATTCATCTCATTTTGATCCTCGTCGTTTGTTTCACTAAATAATTAAGTTTTTTAGAGAACACTACGACGACGGACTTGTTGTCTTATCATAAAAAAGTTAGAGATTACTATGAAAAGATGAACACTTTTGTGTATCTCATTTTTCGATAAGGTTTTTTTTTTAATTTAATTCTCTTCTATCAAAAGAGCAGAAAATTCCATTTGCTTTTCTTATTTTTTGTAATTTTTTTGGTTTGAACATTTTTAATTTATATTTCTTAGTGACTGCTTTAGTGACTGCTTTAAACTATACTTTATGGAAGACTGATTCAATAGAAATAGAATTAAGTCATGAAGAAAATTCCAAAAGCTACAACAATACAAAGTGGAAAAATGATATCTCTCTTGGTGCTAGTGGGCTTTTCCAAGTTGCAATCCACGTCACCCTCCTGAAAACAAAATCAACCAATCCACCACATTTTAATTTTGAATTCACCACCTCAATTTGCAATTATATTTATTCGAAATGATTTCCAACATATCCATAATTCACCTAAGTTGTATCATTTTTCATTGAGAAGATTTCGTTTTCGTCTTCATCTTCATCTTCTAATTATTTAAATATAAATAAATTGGTACTCAAGGCATACAAATTCAACGACATATTTTAAATCTTCAAGAAAGAAAAAAATCACATGAAATAATAATTTTGTTTACTTTATAAACTTTTTCCGCAACTTACAAAATCGAATTGAAACCCGGATTTAAAAGATCGATTTTAGTTTTATTCTTAAAAAAAATTAGCGGGTTTTCGAATCGCGTTACGAGCTTACCGAAAGTGGCGCGAAATTCCGCAAAAACGAGAGTGAACACTCCGCACAAACGATACCGTTTTCACGAACGACATTCCCTCTGAGAGGGACTCCTCCAAAAGCCAGCCCCGTAGAACTGGGCCCAAACGTCGTCGTCTTCCTCAGCCCCGGCCGCGGCGGCGACCGCCTCGATCTCCGCCATTCTCTGCCGCTCCAACTCCTCGATGGTGGGCCCGAGCCCGCAGCGGGAGGTCCCGCTCGGCCTCCGATGGAGAATCAGCCCGTCCGAACGCTGCCGCTTCGCGGCCTTGCCGGTGCTCCTCTTCTTCAGCCTCCGGCGAGCGCAGGCGCGGCGGTACAGCCCCGCCGGGAGCTTGTAGAGCGCGAGCACGAGCAGGTTCATGGCGGCGCAGGGGAAGCAGCACCACACGGCGGCGCAGTCCGCCGCCGTGCTGCCCACCACCTCGCCGATCCTC
Organism: Parietaria judaica; assembly: GCA_954871525.1. Classification (NCBI taxonomy): domain Eukaryota; kingdom Viridiplantae; phylum Streptophyta; class Magnoliopsida; order Rosales; family Urticaceae; genus Parietaria; species Parietaria judaica. The sequence goes on along the minus strand of OX940860.1, from coordinate 24,607,112 downwards.
CTCCGCCAGAACCGACGGCTGCGATTACCCGACGGCGATCGCGCCGAGACTTTCCTATTCATCTCGGAAGCGGAGGCGGAGGCGGAGACCTCGCGTGTTAATGGTGGAATCTCATCGCGTCGATGGCGGTGAAGATCATGAGAAGGAGAGATTTTCCGGGAAGATCCGCGTGAGAAAAAGATGGATTCGCAATCGGAGAAGGATCGCGCTGGATCGAGGAGGGGGAGATTTTCCCGGGAAAATGGAGAGAAAGAAAGCTGGGAGAGTTAGAGTTGGATTAATAAATAAATAAAACAGAGCACGATTAACGATATATCCGGAAAATCAGATTATTGTGTTTGTTTATCTCTCTAATCCGTTCGTTCTGTTTTTTGATACTTTCTCTCATCACTATTTGTTTTCTGTCAATTCTTCTAGAAGGCAGATCGAATTACCAATATACCCTTAAATTTATATTTAATATATTTTTTTAAGGGTTAATTGCGGCAATAATGCACAACCTTTGGTCAACAGGGGTTTCAGGTCCCCAACCTTTCAAAGTGTGGGCAAAAATACACAACGTTTGTTGAATGTAAAATCCGTTGGTCCTTCCGTTAGGGATGTTAAATTCTGTTGATGTGGCATCGTTAAACTGCCAAATGGACTGCTAACTTGTAATATTAATTACATAACTTAATTAATAAGAATAAATTAAATCAGATTTTAATTATGATTCAAAAAATAAATTAATACTTTAAATTAAATAAATAATTTTTACTCCCCCTAAAAATCTAACAGACTCTTCGTCGAACATGACTAAAATTTTGAAAAACGACGGATTATTAAACACGACTAAAATTTGCAAAGATTACATAACGACAGTTTATTAGAAACGACTAAAATTTTAGAAAAACAACCGATTATTAAAAACAATTGTAATTTAAAAAACGACATAGTAAAGATGTGAATAATATTGAAGCACGAGTTTAAAAATAGGAACTACGCGTTAAATAAGTATTGCTCGTTAATTTATAGTTTTAATTTATTTTTTGAATCATAATTAAAATATGATTTAATTTATTCTTATTAATTATTAATTAGGTTATGTAATTAATATTACAAGTTGGCAGTCCATTTGGCAGTTTAACAATGCCACATCAGCAGAATTTAACATCCCTAACGGAAGGACCAACGGATTTTACATTCAACAAACGTTGTGTATTTTTGCCCACACTTTGAAAGGTTGAGGACCTAAAACCCCTGTTGACCAAAAGTTGTGCATTATTGCCGCAATTAACCCTTTTTTTAACAAGTCTCTAAATTTATTAGGCCAAGCCTGCAATTAAGTGACAAAGTCGCCTCTTCTTTTATTTAAAAAATCCAGACAGAATAAGACGCAAGAAAATATAAACTAAGAGAAAAAGGCATTAGCTCGTATACTTATGAGTATGATGAGTGTAAGTATAACCCTATGTTTTGGCTTTATTTTTAGGGGGGAAAATAGTGCACATGCTTTATTTTTGGTTTTTAATTGATTTATTGACTGCTTTTTGTTGTGATTCGATACATATATTATATATATATATAAATTATATATCATATATGATATAAATATCGAAGCTTTATGGCTGCCACTTAGTACCATTAGTCAGACTCAGATATTAAGAAGAACGAATGTCAAATCTTATCTCCAATTGGTAGTGCTACGCATTTATATTCTACAAAACTATGAGCCATCAATAGTTCAAAACTATGGTCCTATAATATATTATAATGTAATTCCTAACAGTAAAGAGAGTAATTTTTTCCCAAATACCTAATAATTAAACCAGAATATTATTTACCAAAACATATAATAAAATCTAAGTCCCCCTTTTGACAGGGGCAAGCCTAGCCCGACCCACAAAAAGAGGAGCGAGGCAAGGTAAATCCGTTTTTTTTTTTTTTTTTTTGTTAACGAGTCGGGGCGGGCGGCTTGGGCCAGCTCCGCCTTTTGACAGTCAGCAATAAAATAATGAGTGATAAAAGAAAATCTCACCACTAAAAGAAAAAAGAAGCTCAAGATATGAATGACAGGTAAATAATATTACAGCAGTAAAATTCACCCGCACATATTTGAGGATGAGAGTTTACTCTACTACCCTCTAGATCCAAAATTCACCTTATTTTACAGAAGTAATCCAATTGAATAATCAAATGAAACAAGTTAACTACTAAACGAGACGAAGAAGTCATCAACATAGAAGGAGAGGGTTTTTCAGTCATCTACACGTCAAACTAGTTGCGATTTTTGAGAGGAAAGCCGAGTCATGCGTTGTTCTAGCTTCCGATGTATCCCAGCCTGTGAAGAATTACCGCCAAAATAAGCATGAATATTGCGAGAATCATACCGGGCTTGCCAAAGAGCCAATTCTTGGTCTTTTTTACCCCTTCAGCTCCTCGTTGTATCCGATCGGCCCATAGCATCTGAGAAGATGACGCGTAATAACATATATGAGAGTAAATAACTAAGCAGCCAAGTTTGTATATTCGCACATTGAGTTTTCAACTTTTCAAGGCTTAAAAACCGTTAATGACAAACCACATTGATGATCTCGAAACTGATAGGACTTCCAGTTTTGTTGAAACTCGGGAATTAAAAAGTGAAACTAAATTTCAACAAATTTGAGTGGTTTGCATTCAGATTTTACTCTTCACGGTAATATATCAGATTATTGTCAGAAAAGCGGACATTTATGCTGAATCGTTTAAAATCCATGTAAAACTAGACTTCGGTAAGAAGGTACCATTTTATCCAAGTGTTCCGGTGATAAAGATGACATTGCCTGATGAGCTTTCTCTGCATCTTCTCGAGAGATCTTGAAACCGAATTGTTCGCCCATGTTTGACATCATGTCCGGGCTCATGTTCTTCATCATTGATGTAAACATCTACAAAATCACATTCAACCAAAAAGGTTACTTTTACTGCACGTATTTCATATATATTTTCCTCTACGAAAAAATATCAGGTGTCTTAAAGAAGGATTAACCATCGAGTCACAGATCTCGCCACCGGTATTTTCTTTTTCCCTATGGTGGCTATCCTAAATCCTTGAGGGGAACCACTAATTGAACGGCTAATTCATCATATAACTCTTGAATCCCTTTTTTCTTTGATTCAATAAATCAGCCAAATTACAACAACAGGAAATGAAAAGAAACCTTAAGCCTAAATAAACCCTAGGGGTAATACAGGCATTTACCAAAACCTATGAAAATTAACCCAACTCCTTAAAAGAGAATTAAATTATTCAAATAAAAACATAAATTAATAACAAAACATAATTAAATAAATTTAGACAGTGGCAGCGGACTGGAGGACAAACCTGACGCGTTGCCGGATCTTTCATTTGGTTTCTCATCTGCTCTTGCAGATCAGCAGAAGAGCTGGGGAAGCTCAGTGGAGACTGACCGCTTCTTGAGTTTGAAACTGTAGCGGTTTGACCAGTGGCCAAACTTTCCCGAGCTGTTATATTTCTCGACCCACTATCTGAACTTGATGCGCCCGTTGTTGAAGCAGCTGGCATCGGAAAAGACTCGTTTCCTCTCATATGGGATGCCATCTCATACATCTTCTGAAGTTCCTCCGGAGACATTTTAGTCATCATGTCAGTGGCTGTTTTTAGCATGTCAGGCGTCATGTTTGGTGGAACTAAACCGGGCCTCAAACCGTCATGACCGTCTTTAGAACTTGGGTTATTATTTCCGGTAAACGAGGAAGCCATTTCAAACATCTTTTGAAGCTCTTCGGGTGACATTTTTCCAATCATGTTCGATGCCGTCCTTATCATGTCAGGAGATACCTCTCCGGGATTTCCAGGGTTCATAGCAGCCAAAGTTTCGGGATTAGCATTTGCCATGAAATTCTGGAATGATCTGAAAAGTAATATTACATGAGCTATGGAACATGAAGGCTACTTCGAAAACGGAATAGACTTTCTATTTTAAAATTATCTACTGAGAAATTACTTTCTCACAACTCCAAATCTAATCATTTCAAAAGCAGTTAATTGATATTACATGTTGTCAATCTGAATATACCAGTATCACAGTATGAGACAAAACACGTACTTTAAAGCTTCGGGATCGTTTTTCAGAGCCTGCAAATGCTCCGAATTGCTCGAGAAGCCGCCATTGCTAGGCACTCTTTCAGTCTGACTAGGATTCCTAATTTCCTGTGATTGTGATGATGAAGACACGGTCTCTTCATCTTCGATTATCTCCTCAATTACTAGACCTATATAACAATTATAAATTAGTTAATATGTCAAATACACAGTAACTATTGCGAATAAATGAACAAAATAAACGAAAGTAAAACAACAAGAACAAAATACCTCTTGGTGCGGGTTCTTCACCTTGATCAGCCAATTTTCCCTGCGCATCCCTGCCGAAAAATAAATTACTCGACATAAAAATCACAGAAAAGTATAGCTGATTCTTTCGTAACTAAATGTCTGATACAATCGTCCGTTTTGGCTCCAAACATCACTATACCATGGCTTCAATCCATTTTCTGTACAATATAATTGGAGCTCATATTTTCTTCTGGAATTATTATCGGTAAGTCACCAATAAGTAATATTTATACAAGAGCTTCTATAAGTGCGATCACAAGAAAGACGGTCAAAGAAGAAAGAAAATCCCTTAAAACCCTGTATTTTTGCAAAACCTTAATTTGTCCATTTGCTTGTTATAATCTAAAATTCATTTTTCAGTTAAATAAATTAACCCCAAAAGACCCTCATGTCCAGTCAAATATTGTTCCAGATATTGTCTTGGTAATAATGTTGATTCAAATTTCAAAATACTACGAGAATCATGCGAATCTTTGTTATGTCTTCTTAATTCTGCTATCTTGTTTAATTCATTACTATCCAAATCAAAAGACGCAATTAATACCTCAAAACATCTGCAATAGTTTCGTCATCAGCAGAAACTTCATGAGCCTTGCGAAGATCAAAGACCGCATCCTAATAAAATTAATTCACCATCAAATCCGAGGCTTCTGATAACAAGATCGGCTCTATACGAAGATGGTAAGAAACTTACTCTAAATCTTCCTAGTTCTTTATATGCTTGACCTCTCCGATAAAGTGCTTTAACATTATCAGCATCATGTGCCAAAACCTGGAGAAATTATACAACATTCCTTAATACGAAGCAAGAACATTCTGAACGAAGCAAAAACGTTGATAATAAAATTACTTCTGAAACACTTATAGTTCGTACCTCAGAGCCTTCTTTTACGCACTCATCGTACTGTTTGGTCTTCAGGTAACAAGACATCAAGTTTAGTGAGCATGCCAACTGTAGGGCTCGGCCTTTCGATGATGGAATATTTTTCAGGTTATTTTTTGCCTGTAAATATTTGCCATTAAAAAACAAAAGCATTAATCAAAATGGGATACCTTAACGTAGGGATGGAACTTTTCAACCGATATTTTTAGAATACAAACCGTGAACTCGTAATTTATCGGTACTTAATTTTTAGAACCAGGTATAAAACCAGTTTCAAGAAACCAGGAATCGGAATATACAGGTCCCACTTTTTTTACATTAATTTTCTAAAAACCCTATAAAAAAGCAGATTATACCGGTCAAAACCGGTAAATACCTGTATTTTGAGGTTTTTTGGTCTTGGTCCCGATTTTCCCTTATTTCCAAAATCCAATACTTGTAACCGGTTATAGAAAAAATAAAACTTTCTTTCTTTCTTTTTTTTTTTTTCTGAGCTGAATACCTAATTTAGAAATACAAAAAGCCGGTACTTGGACCAATAAACCTCAAATATATCAGTTCCCGTCCCACTTTCACCTGGCCGTACCACAATCCATAAAGTTCACTTTAGGTGAAGAAAATAAAGGGGAAAAAAACACTCACAAGCAAGTACTTTTCGGCGGCATTACTGTACTTTCCCTGATTATGAAGGTCATTCCCCTGCCATATTTAAAAACAAACACATAAAAACATAGAAAATACTCCATGCCCGCTTTCCGATCTGCTAGTTAATAGTATACTACTCAACTGGGTCACAAACACGCTTAACCAACCAAAGAGGAGATAAAAAAAGGACCTGTTTCTTCAGCATCTGTGCCCCGCTCAGTTCATAAGATATCTTGGCATCGAGACGAGTACGCATCGTGGCAAGCTCTTCGGGCGAGGCACTCGCCATCTTGTCCCCGATCTCGGCCATCTCTTCCGGGCATGTATGCTTCAACTGTTCCGCAGCATTTCTCAGGTCTTCGGGCCGCAAGTTCTTCATGCTCTCTGTCGCCATCCGCATCAAATCGGGATTGCTCATCATCTACAATCACAGTAATCCACATTGATCATTGATACACACTAATCTGTCTCATCGATTTCAACGAAATTCTAAAACCTTTCCCCTTTTCCACGCAAATCCAAGATTCCCCAATTCTCGATCTCCGAACCGACAAAGCTAAATCAGCACACATACAAATTCATATATATATATATATATATATATATATACAATAATTGGGAGATTTCAAGAATCAAGACCTGTTGCTGGATCCTGGCGAAATCCGAGGGCGACATTCGACTCATCTGCTCCTGGGCGAGCCTCATCAATTCGGGATCCATCATGTTCATGTCTCTCTCTCTCCGATCGAAATCGAAAACCCTTTTCGGCAATTCTCCAAATTCGAACTTCTTCACCGGAAAGTTAAGGAAATCAATGAAGGAGAAGATGAATTGGAGTGAAATGTATGTATATATATATATATGAGAACAAAATATGGGTCAAATAGTCGCCAACCAAACCTGAACAAATTCGTGTTGGGCTTCTTTCGTGTTCCTCTTCTTATGTCTTTGTCAGGTTCAACTGAGGGTATATGTATATGTATATGTATATACAAAGCTTCTTATTAGTAACTTCTAGATTTAATATTGTAATTTTTTGGGTTAATGACGGCAAAAATATCTAAAGTTTGGTCAAAAAACCCCTCGTGTATCCAAAGTTTAAAAGTGGTGGTAAAAATACGCAAAGTCGCATTTGGGGAGTTGACCAGTCCATTCTCGTAACGTCGTTAACTTACCCGTTAACTATGGCCACGCGGACAAACGTGGGTTGCTGACATAACAATTTTTGCCACATGGATGAGCCCAAATCAGCCTCGTTTACGACAAAACAACGAATTAAACCCCTAATAAATACTATTTAATACAACTAATTGAATCTCTAATGATTACACTTAACAAAACAAATTTATCCACGTGGCCAGAGTTAACCGGTAAGTTAACGGCGTTACGAGAATGGAGTGGTCAACTCCCTGAATGCGACTTTGGGTATTTTTACCACCACTTTTAAACTTTGGGTACACGAGGGGTTCTTTGACCAAACTTTGGATATTTTTGCCGTCATTAACCCTAATTTTTTTCTTTTTAATTAAATTTATGATTCAATTCAAATATTGTATCCAATTTTCGTTCTATCGTGTTGAATCGTGCTATATTTTTTTTATTGTTATTATTGTACGGGATAATCGTGATACTTGTTGCATAGAAGATATAAAAAATTATTCGTTGCTTAAAATTTATCTCTTTATATGAAAATCTCTATAAATTAATAATATTAGGACCGCTAAAATTTATCATATTATTGAATTATTAATTTATAAAATATTAGTTATATAATCATTATAATTAGAAGAAAAAAAAAATCCATATATAACATGTCAAAAATATTGTAGTCATGATACATAGTTTGAAGATGATAATACTGAAATAATACTTGTTCCATGCAATGATGTAATTTTAGCGACAATCACTTTAACAATTTTTTTACTTCACGAAAATACAACACCAAAACACCAGACCTTTTTAATGTTACGGGGAAGCATATAGTTGAAGTTGAAGGGGGCATAAATTTCAAAAATAGGCAAATAACTTCATAATCATAATTTAAAAATACTACATGATTAGTTAATTAGTGTAATTTTTTTATTTTATTTAAGATGATTTCATAACTAGTTATGCAATGTTATATTTTATCTACAGTATATACATAATTATATACGTAATTTTATCATTATTATATATTGAAGTACTAATTTATATATAAGTTTGGACCTATATACTTCTAAAATTTATTATCTTGTAAATTTAGCGAATTATTAATTTAGCTATTAGGCCCGAGTCGGGACCGGACAAAATTATTATTTTTTAGTCGATGTTACTAGTTTATCGAGGCTCTACTGCATTTCACGCACAAGATTAGTTTTTTTTTTTTTTTTTTTTAGCTATAATTGAAATTTTAAAATCATACGAAATCTAAAGCTAGTTCAATTGTCTCAAATATATAATTTGATATTATAAAAACATACTTTAACTGGATATCGAAATATTTTCTTTCAAAAACAATATTTTGGTCCACAAATAAACGCAAAACAATAATAATAAAAAAAAACATAAAATAGTTACGTTTATAATTATTTTAAAAACATTTCAATAAGTAAGAAATTGATTTGGATGTATATGTCGCTATATATAATTGTCCACGGGATGCAGTGAATATTTGTAGCAACGATTAATTATATATATAGAGATGGATGGTCTGATGGACAGACAGGCTGGGCTCATCAGCGGTAGATTTTGGATTACTTCATTTTTTATTTCATTTTACAATATATATCACATCAAACACTATATTATCTTCAATCAAATTCTATTTTTAACACCAAATTAAAATATCATTTTTATATTTAACTTTCTCTTATTTATCTCTATACCCTTATATTTTTTTAAGGAAATTGTACAAAATACCTATTTTGTGTCAAACCTTTTAAAAAACTATCCATTGTATGTGTAAAAAACTACCCATAATGAGTAGTTTTTTAAAAGGTTTGCATAAAATGGATATTTCGTTTATTAACTTTCAATTATACTATTTATTATTTGATTTACTTCCTACATAATTTAAAATATTATTAATACACCCAATTATACCATTTCGATGTGGTTGTTATGTCATTTAGTTTTGATATTAATTTTTATTTTATTTTATTTTTCTAAATTTTGAATATCAATGTTGGATTTTAAAAGATTAAATATTTAAAAATTTAAAATAAAAAAATATGAATGATATTATGAGTAAATATGATATAATTTTAAAATAGAGTAACAATATTTGTGTAAATTAAAAATTTTATGATAACTAAATTATAAATAAAAAAATAAATGGCGTGATGAACAGTACCCCGTCAAATATGATGCGGCAATGTAGCAATCAAGAACCCACGCCATTTTGGAGTTGGAAGTGAAAAGCTCGGGTGGAGTGATACTTTACTGCATTTGATGGTTTTAGAGCTCGGTTGGAGAAGCTTTGAGTATTATTGTTGGAGTTTATTTAACATACGTAAATTTCAAAAAGAAAATAAAAAAGGATAAAAATTGAAAAAGATAAAATAGGGTTAAGTTGAACGTTTTCAATAAGTTTGTGGAGACTGCACATCGACAGTGATAATTTGAATACTTTCGCCTCCAATTCTTATTTAAATGTGTGTAAACTAATTTAATTAAAATATGATACTTTTACCATGATAAACGTGTATAAGTAGGACTAAAAAGTGGGTAAAAGAACCATTAACGTGGACGTTTTAGGTGTTGACACGTGTTCACTAAGAGTACGCCACTAATATTTTAAAAATATGAACACAGAGAAAACATTTTTTTTTTAATTCGGGAACATACGCCTCTAAAAAAATATCAAGATGATAACATTTCAGAACATATGCCGCTATTATCCCTTAAAAAGTTTAACAGTAAGTACCTAAGTGTCTCTGCATTGAATTTTAGGTATTAACCCGTGAATGAAAATAGTTTTTTTTTTCAACAATTTTTATGATTTCAAAAAGATAAATGTTTGTTATTTAGATTTATATATTTTATTAGCATTCTTATTATCTTATAGATTAATAGTGAAAAACGATAAAATAAACATTATATGAAAAAAAAAAAAAACTAATTTCCCGTCTTTAACTAATTGAAGATATTAGTATGATAGTATCTAATTAAGATATATTATTTATTGCTTAAAAAATCTAAAAGGAAATTAGGTACCTATAAATAAGCCTAGCTATCTATCTACTATCTAGGCTTTTGTTACTACGTACGTGAGAACAATTTGTGTACTACTCGAGTACTACGTGATAGGGGTGCAAATAAAACCCGAAAACCGGGTAAAACCCCGAATCCGAATCCGTATCCGAATCTAAAACCCGAATCCGAATCCGAATCCGGAATTCGGATCCGGGTACCCGGTACCCGGTTTAAAACCGGGTTCGGGTACCGGGTAGTGCAATCTTAAAAACCGGGTACCCGGTACCCGGTTTAATACCCGATTTATTTAATTTTTAATTTTTTTAAAAAATAATTTAGGGTTAGGGCTCGACACTCATCTCTCATTTTCATTTCTAATTTTAGGGTTTTATTAAAATATTTTTTTAATTTTTGATGTGCGGACGGTGAAATTATTATGGAAAGCCGGAGGAACTCGAAGTGATTTATCATATGTTTTTTTAATGTATTTTAAATTTTAGACAATGGATGCATGTTTTTTTTTATGTACGAGACATGTGTAATGTTTATTTTGAGATAATTTAGTTTTTCTATTAAAAAAAAATAAAACGGATCCGGGTAAAAACCCGGATCCGGTTGAAAATCCGAACTTGGTTTCCAAACCGGGTACCGGGTACTAAAACCGGGTACCAATTTTCAACTACCCGGAAATTCGGGTACCCGGAATTCGGGTACCCGGATTTCGGGTACCGGGTACCGGGTAGTAAATTTCAACTACCCGGAAACCGGGTCCGGGTACCGGGTACTTCAAAAAAACCGGGTACCCGACCCGGTTTCACCCCTACTACGTGATCCAAGCTGCTCGAGTTTTGCGATCGGTAAGTTTTCATCATCTCTACGAATCATCGATTAAATATATAACACACAACCAATAATCTGAAAGTCGATTAATGAACCTTTTGAAGAAAAAAAAAAGAAGCAAAAGAAACCAAAATGTTTGGTTCTGAATTTTATCTGGATTTAAAATTACGATTCACGATAAAATCCACAATCAATATTACGATTCAGAGTTCTAATTTCGTTTTCTCTCGATTCAGGATATACAAAACTTGAAAAGAAAAGAAAAGAAAAAATACATAAATAAGAACTTCTTGTTCCAGATTTTTTCTTAATTAAATTATTTATTTATCTCTAAATTAGGACCGCGTGATTAAAATCTTATGGTATTAAAAATAATTAAAAATACAAATTTAAAAGCGAAACTTTAGATTATGGTAAAATTCAGAATTCAGATTTTTGGTCTGGATTTCCCTGAATCAAAAAGACTTTGACACTAATTTTTTTCTTCTTCCAAAATTACTCGTTGAAACTCGAAATCCGATCGATACTTTCCATATTTACGACATTACTTTCTGAGACAATGTATTATTAGAATGTAAGAGGTGTTGGTATAACTTCCGAAAAGTTTAGGGATGAATTGAATACTGTTTTATTTTAATTTATATTTGTTTTCGTTTTCTGTAATGTAAATTTGAAATTCAAATTGTATAACTATCTCAAACATATTATTTACATATATTTTGTAACAAACTTTTTTTAGGAATATATTTTGTAACAAACGTAGTGTGTCAAGCTTGTGCTTTTCATGATAAACATTCCTTAATCAATACTACGTAACATAAATATTTTCTTTCAGATAGTCTTAAATTTAATAATATTTATATAAAAAACTAATCAAGCTTTTCACAAATAAAATAACTCGTAATAACTATTTCGTGATCATATTTGATATTTTATACATATATTTTCTCGGAGAATCGTGAGTTTTTGTCTTTAATTTTTTTGTTTTCTTGTTCTTCTAGAAGGTGTTTTTTCTTATTTGGTCCACAAGGCGGAAATTAAGGGACATTCTTTCTATAGTTTAGGATACTTATTAATATTATCTTATTGATTTAAAATTAATGAAAAAAGATACATAAACATTATATGAATAAGATAATATTTTTTTATATAATTGAAGACGGGTAGATTATTTTTTTCATATAATGTTTATGTATCTTTTTTCATTAATTTTAAATCAATAAGATAATATTAATAAGTATCCTAAACTATAGAAAGAATGTCCCTTTCTACCCGCTAACCATGTTGCTAAGACACGTCTTGTAGGGTCAATTCCCGACATGTGGTCGAGTACTTGTCCCGATTGGCTTGTAATTTTCATCCACAGAGACTTACCCTCTGGTTCTATTTAATGAAGTTTCGTTTCCAAAAAAATAAATAAATAATAGTTGACGATATCTGGGGCAGATTGTTAGAGATATTATTATTTCTTTCAGAAAATCTAAAATAAAATAGTATTTTTAAAAATTAAAATTAAGTAGCTTAAATAAGACGCGGGGCTTTTTCTAAATACTTACTTAGTTACTTAGTACTACGTGAGAATATTTTCTTTTATTACTTTAAGTATTGCGAGTCCAAGCTATTCGAGTTCGGGATTGGTAATTGTTCATCTTCTATATATGCAATATCATCAGTTATATACAGGCTTTGTTGGATCCCAATTCACGGATCTGCAAAGAATACGAATAACACCAAAAGAAATCGAACAGGAAAAATAAAGGACACAAACTTTTGGGAGAAGAAATTCTCTTGATTAAATCGAAGGCTAAATACAAGGAGATAAACTCAAAATTCTAATGGACTCAACACACCTCTTACAAAGTGTACAATGCTAGGTTTATATAGCCTCTCATAGGCGAAACCCTAGCTAACCAAATCGCACAAAATCAGGAAACTACCCTAAATAATCCTATCAAATCTTTGACTTGATCTTTGCTTGCTTCTCAAGCTACGCGCTTTCCTTGCTGGGTAGTTGCTGACTTTCCCTTTCCTACTCGGACAGCTTCTCTGTCCCCGAGCTGACCTGCTCGTATGCTCCGGGCTGAGCTTGCCTTCTATCCGGACACTCTGCTCGTGTTCACCCGAGCTGGGCTGAACGGCTGTCCATCTTCTGTTCTGGTCGGTACCCGGGCTGACTCCTCGCAAGTGTTTCTGCCCGTCCTGGGTTCTGGTCGTCATCCGGACTAAGTCAAGCTTAAGCTCACATTCTCCCCCGTAAGCTTGACTTGCTACACTCTTTACTCCGAGCAACTCTCTCATCTCCGCGAACTTCACTCTCGCCAAAGCCTTGGTGAGGATGTCTGCTCGCTGCTCCCTTGTGTTGATGAACTCTACGATGATCTGTCGCTTCTCCACACACTCACGAATATAATGGTACTTCGTGTCAATGTGTTTGCTTCGTCCGTGAAACACTGGATTCTTCATCAACGCGATTGCAGACTTGTTGTCCACGTAGAGAGTTGGTGTTTTCTGCTCGGAATCCGTCATCTCACTGAGTAGCCCTTTCAACCACATAGCCTGACATGCTGCTGCGGTTGCCGCCATGAACTCCGCTTCACACGAGGATAAAGCTACTGTCTGCTGCTTCTGGGACTGCCAGGTGATTAGATTCCCGTTGAGATAAAATGCCATCCCTCCGGTACTCTTTCTATCGTCAATGTCACCAGCCAAATCACTGTCCGTAAAGCCGACTAGTACTTCTGCTCCACTTCCTCAGTTGTACTGGATCCCGTAGTCCGTCGTGCCCTTCACGTAACGCAAGATGTGCTTCACCGCCTGCTGGTGTGCACTCGTGGGCTTCTCCATGTATCGACTGACTATCCCGACTGCGTGTGAAATGTCTGGTTGGGTGTGGGTGAGGTACCTTAGGCACCCGATCACGCGTCTGTACTCCGTGGGATCCACTCTTCTCCCTTCAGCATCCTTCCCGAGCTGCAGCTTCGCCTCCATAGGGTACTTGCTCGAGTTACAGTCCGCCATCTCGAACTGTTTAAGGATCTTCTTCGCGTAGGCCGACTGCTTCAGCGTAATGCAGTCCTTCTTCTGTTCCACCTAGAGACCAAGGTAGTACGAAAGTAATCCGAGGTCACTCATCTCGAATTCGGCCATCATCTGCTGCTTGAACCCATCTACGCCTCCTGCGCTGGATCCTGTGACGATCAGGTCGTCCACATACACTCCCACGATCAGAGTTTCCTGCCCGGAACTCCTGGTGTAGACTGCCTGCTCGCTCAAGCACTTTGTGAATCCAAGATTCTTCAAGCTCTTGTCAAGGCGGATGTTCCACGCTCTTGGTGCTTGTTTCAACCCGTATAAGGCCTTGGATAGCTTGTACACCTTCTGCTCCTTTCCCGTGACGCCGAATCCCTCTGGTTGCTTGACGTACACTTCTTCTTCGAGGTCACCGTTTAGGAATGCCGATTTGACATCCAGATGGTGAATTTCCCAACCTCGATGCGCTGCTAGGGCTAGGATGAGTCTGATCGTGTCCAGTCTTGCTACTGGAGCAAAGACTTCTTCAAAGTCTATGCATTTCCTCTGCACGTAGCCTTTAGCTACCAGCCTTGCCTTGTGCTTAAGGACATTCCCCTCAGTGTCCTTCTTCAGCTTATACACCCACTTCAGGCCGATGGGATTATGACCTTTGGGCAGGTCGGTAAGCTCCCATGTCCTGTTCTTCTCAATGGACTCCATCTCCTTCTTCATTGCTTCCTGCCACTCCTGCTCGGCTGCTGCCTCCTGGTAATTGGCTGGTTCTTCTGCACACAACAAAGAAAGTTCCTCCAGGCTCATCTCCACTTTTTGAGTCTGATCGTAAACGTCTGCTAGAGGACGGAATCCTCTTGGGCCGTCTTTTATGGAGGAATCTCCCGAGCTGGACGGGCTGGTCCTGTTCGGACTTGGTGTCCTGGGTGTATCCGGGGTGCTCTCTCCCGGGCTGGGTTCCCTCGTTTCTGGCAAGACTGTTCCCGAGCTGGGTGTTCCGGGCTTCTCTTGCTCGGCAACATCCTGGTCGTCTTCGACAATGAACTCCACTGAGTTCTGCCCGGGTTCTCCATTCTCGTCGCGCCAATCCCACTTCATCTCCTCTTCGAACACAGCATCTCTGCTCACTTGGAGTCTGCCGCGTCGTGGATCATAGAGTCTGTGTGCCTTGCTTCCTTCTTCAACGCCAAGGTACACCATCTTCTGACTCCTGTCATCCAACTTCTTGAGATGTGGTCCCGCAATCTTCACGTGTGCGGTGCATCCGAACACTTTCAAATGTTCTAAGTGGGGTTTCTTCCCTTTCCACGCCTGGTAGGGGGTACGCTCTCCTAGCGCTTTGGTCGGCAAACGATTGAGCAGGTAGACCGCATGTCTTACTGCTTCTGCCCAAAAACGGGCTGGAACTTGCATGCTCTTGAGCAAGCTCCTCGCTGTGTTCATCACAGTCCGGTTTCGTCTTTCCACCACGCCATTCTGTTGGGGTGTGTGGGGTGCGGACAGGTGACGCTGAATTCCTTCCTGGTCGCAGAACTCTCCGAACTGCTGGGAAGTGAATTCTCCTCCTCGGTCTGTACGCAAGACCTTTAACCTGTGCACCGAGCCATTCTCCACGATCTTCTTGAACTTCTTGAAGACCTCAAAGGCTCCGCTCTTTTCCTTAAGCATATAAACCCACATCCAGCGACTGTAATCATCAACAAGTAAAAGAAAGTACTTGTTACCTGCCAATGTTGCTGGGGTGACTGGACCACATAGGTCTGCATGCACCAACTGTAGTGGTCTCTCTGCTCGGAATTTGGCCTTGATCGGAAACGGTATCCTCGCCTGCTTCGCGATCATGCAGCATTCACATAGCTGGTCGGGGTGTTCTATCTTGGGAACCCCGAAGGCCATCTTCTTCTCGCCCATCATCTTGAGCGCGTGAAAATTCACGTGTCCGAGCCGTGCGTGCCATAGCCAAGCCGGGTCTGCCATCGATGCCATGAGACAGACGGGCTGACACGTCTTCAGGAGAATCTTGTAGAGCCTGTTGGGTGTCCGCTCCACCTTCATCAACAGCTCTCCTTCCTTGGTCCACATCTTCAGGTAGGACCCTTGCAGCAACACCGTGTTCCCGATCTCAGTCATCTGTCCTAGACTGATGATGTTGCTTTTCAACTTCGGGATGAAATACACCTGGGTCATCAGACGCTGGTCGCCATTCTTGCACTCGAACAGGATCGACCCTCTGCCTCTGATCTCTACGACTGATCCGTCGCCGAATTTCACGCTGCCCGTGATTTTCTCATCGAGCTCTTCAAACTTAGCTCGGTCCCCAGTCATGTGGTTGCTAGCTCCGTTGTCTAGATACCATATGTCGGTACTGACCTTCTTCTCTCCGTCTACGAGGAGGTTTGCAATAACCTTATCCTCGATGAGGAAAACCTTCTCGCTGGTCTCCTTCGGACAGGTCTGCTCAGCCTCTGGGCTGATCGGCACACTGATCACTTCTGCCCGGGCCTTGGCGTCACACTCGCCATTCTGTTCGTCCAGGTGCGTTTCCTGCTCGGCAAACAACAATGCTGGCTGGTCGTCTGGGAATCTTACTAGATTCGCCTCTTCGCCCTGGTTCCTGCTTCGGCACTCAGATGCAAAGTGCCCAAACTTCTGACAATTGTAGCACTTTACTGTGCTCTTGTCTCTCTTGGTCGTGCCTTCCTGACGGGTAGATCCACTGCCGCGACCTCGCATGTCCCGACCTCGACCTCATCCACGACCCTGTCCGCGTCCTCGGACTTCTCCACCAAAGCTGTTCCGACCTGAGGGTTTTGTAGAAAACTCGGCTCCCCCGGTTTTCCGCTGCCTGGCCGTCCACTCTTCATGCGTGAGCAGGAGGTTCTTCTCCTCGTCTTTGTCACCGTAACCCCGAAGTCTCTCTTCGTGGGCCTTGAGACGACCAACAACCTCCTCGACCGACATGGTCTTGAGATCGCCGAACTGCTCGATCAATGTCACGATCTGCATGTACCTGTGAGGCACTGCTCGGAGAAATTTCTTGACGACGGTGGTCTCCTCCACCTTGTCTCCCAGCGAGCGTATGCCGGTCACAATGGACGTGAGCCGCATAGCGAAATCATCAATTGATTCGCTCTCCCTCATTATCATGACCTCAAACTCACTCTTCAAGGTCTGGACCTTTGCCTCCTTGACGCGATCTGCGCCCATGTACATGGTCTGAAGAGTTTTCCATGCTTCCTTCGCGGAATCCTTCTCGGCGAGCATGAGAAGAACTTCTTCCGGAACTGCTTGGTAGATAGCGGCTAGAGCCATTCTTTCCTTGCGCCCTTCGACACCGCCGTTCTCTACGGCCTCCCATACTCCCTGCGCCTGCAGATTCACCCTCATCTTCAACAGCCACACGGCATAATTGCTCTTCGTGAGCATGGGGTAATGGAGTGTAACTGTGCCTTCTCTGGTCTCTGGTTTCTGCGCAACCAGAGCTCCGTCGATTGGTGACTCTGATGATGAAGACATGTTCTTCGATTGAAGCTCTGATACCACTTGTTGGATCCCAATTCACGGATCTGCAAAGAACACGAATAACACCAAAAGAAATCGAACAGGAAAAATAAAGGACACAAACTTTTGGGAGAAGAAATTCTCTTGATTAAATCGAAGGCTAAATACAAGGAGATAAACTCGAAATTCTAATGGACTCAACACACCTCTTACAAAGTGTACAATGCTAGGTTTATATAGCCTCTCATAGGCGAAACCCTAGCTAACCAAATCGCACAAAATCAGGAAACTACCCTAAATAATCCTATCAAATCTTTGACTTGATCTTTGCTTGCTCCTCAAGCTACGCGCTTTCCTTGCTGGGTAGTTGCTGACTTTCCATTTCCTTCCCGGATAGCTTCTCTGTCCCCGAGCTGACCTGCTCGTATGCTCCGGGCTGAGCTTGCCTTCTATCCGGACACTCTGCTCGTGTTCACCCGAGCTGGGCTGAACGGCTGTCCATCTTCTGTTCTGGTCGGTACCCGGGCTGACTCCTCGCAAGTGTTTCTGCCCGTCCTGGGTTCTGGTCGTCATCCGGACTAAGTCAAGCTTAAGCTCACAGGCTTTACATATATATATATATATATAATTTATTTATATATGCGCATCAAGACTGACGATCTAGGGTTTGCGATATTCAGCAAAGAAGAATGACGACGACGGAGCCATGCAGATGGGTTCGTGGGGAAGAGATCGGCCATGGAAGCTATGCTGCAGTCAGCAAAGCCATCGTCGTGGAAGCGCCACGCAACGACTTTCCGACGACCATGGCAGTGAAGACCTGCAACGCTTCACTCTCGGATCCGATGCGAGAAGAGAAGAGGATCCTTGACGCCCTCGGATCCTGCTCGCAGATCTTCCACTGCTTCGGAGATTGCTCCACCGTCGAGAGCGGTAAGAGCCTCTACAACATTCTCTTGGAGTTCGCTCCCGGAGCAGGCACTCTCTCCGACGAGATCAAGCGACGAAGCAGCTCCGGGCTGGCTGAGTCTGTAACGCCCCTAGATGGGGGTTAGTAGAATAAGACAAAAACAATGACTTTTCAAACTTGGACCGGTCAATGACACATCATCATTTAAACAATACCGTTGAATATTCAACGTCCACGTCAACAAACACATAACTTTTTCCCATGGGACTTAAAACGACAATACAATATCAACGACCACAGTTTATACAACACCATAAAACGACAAATATAAAGTATCACCATCATAAATATCCTTAATTTAATCCATTACATGTCTGAATAAAAGATCAACACAAAAAGCGAGATTCACCTCGACGAACACTAGAGGTACGATTAAGCTAATCAACACGTCGACCTCCTAACTCAAACTACTCCTCGCCCGGGGTCTGATACTGATCGCCACCTGTAACTGGAAGAAAAAAAAATGTATATGGACGGGGTGAGCACCACATGCTCAGTAGGGAATCTATTACCAATTCTCTTTACCGAACCTTTAATAGACAAAATTCAATAAAATAAATTAAAAGTCATCATAAACCATTTAATCATCATTTTCATAAAATAAATAAATATACCCCACAAAAGTCAAATCATTTCGGTGGTCCATGCCGAGTCAGCTCGCGCCTTTTCTCCACTATATCCCATCGAGTCCTCAAAGCACGAGCACAGGTGGACTAGAAGTCCCTAACCGTAACTCGCCCTCGACTCGGGATCCTAATCACCACCAAAGACGGCCAGTTCGCCATGGGTCGAAATGTTGACTTTTGGGTCCAATCATATCCATATCTATATCCATATCCATATCCGGCCTACTGCGCAGTAGCCAGCTGCTCGTCAGCAGCTCATCCGCCCGAAGCGGGTACCATATCAACACACATCATTCGCCCGAAGCGGGTACCATATCATGTTAATCATCATCCGCCCGAAGCGGGTACTATATCAACATACGTCATACCGACGTAACCATAAACATAAAATATAATATCAAGCATCAAACCGATGCAAATCATACATGTTTTCCATCGTCGCCAACAAGCGACATCAATCACAATACTAACTTTTATCTTTTTAATTAACATATAAATTCATTAATTCCAATTTTAACCTATCCGGTTCAATCTTCATTATAACGTTGGTTTCTACATTCATTTTAATTAGCGAGAAAAGGTAATAGCCCCTACCTCAATCCGTGGAAACTTTGACCGATCAACTAGCTAGTCGATGATGCGGGTTCGTCTTGGCCCTGAGATTGATGACTAGAGACTTCGGGATCTGTTGAATTAGTCAAAACGGGTGGTTCGGGTAGCACAGTCTTCGAGGCGACTACGGGACGACTATCCGTGCCAGCTATAACACCGATACCATTCATAAGTCAAATACTACTAAGATTGGAATTCAAATTGTCAATTGAAAACCCGTTACACTAAAAATTAACCCGGGCCGAATTCCCGTCGGGCACGCAAAATGAGGCAGCAAAACGGGCATCAATTCGACAAATTTATGCTTCCCCTAGCTTAATTCGACTGTTCTAACCGCAATGGCGAAGTCAATTTCATCAATCAAGGCCCAGAACACACCTAATTTGATCATCTAAATTCAGAAACTAGGTCAAGGAAATTCGGGCTTACTGAGAGTCCGATGACGATTCCGATCGAGGGCTTTCGATCTCCTCGACGAGGGCTTCAAAACCCCTCAAAAAAATCCGAGATCGGAAAATGACGCGGCGGCCGACGGCGGCGGCCGGCGACGACGACGGCGAGGTGGCACCACCAACGGACTCTAATAGGCGTCATGAACATGATTCCGGTGTTAGTTTTCTCAAAATCTAACCGGAATGAAATAGATCTAAGGTTTTAAAACCGAACCTTCCGGCGATTATTCCGGTCAAACGCCGCCACCTCCGGTTGACTTCCGCCCAGCAGCTTGTTCGCCTCCTCGAGAGCTTTCCAACGGTACCAAGATCTCGCCGATCGGAGCTCCGGTGACCGAGTTGTCAAGCTTTGAACATTTTGTTGAGGGAGAATTTTTTTTTTTTAAGAACAGAGAGAGGGAGAGATACGGGAGGAAGGAGAGGGAGAAAAGGAAAAGAAGAGGGGGGGAGAAAAGAGGGTATCGAACCCTGACTGACACCTTTATTTTTTGTATATATATATAATATATATTTTGGGTTTTACAATACTCCACCCCTTTAAAAATTTCGTCCTCGAAATTTAAACGGAACTACCCCCGAACAAAAAGGGGTACTTCTCCATCATCTCCGACTCTAACTCCCATGTTGCCTCTCGAGGGTCGTGGTTTTTCCATACCACTTTAACTAGAGGAATTTCTCGTCGACGAAGGACTTTGACTTCACGGTCGATAATATGAAGTGGGTGTTCCACGTACGTCGCATTTTCTTGAATAGGTATCTCTGTCCACTCAATGATTTGTTGAGGATCGGGTTCATATTTTCTCAACATCGACACATGGAACACATTGTGAACATGAGATAATTGCGGAGGTAAATCAAGCCTGTAGGCAAGTGGCCCGACTCTTTCAACTATCTCGAATGGACCTGTGTATCGCGGAGCCAACTTTCCTTTTATTCCGAAACGGGAAACACCACACATGGGCGTCACCTTCAGGAACACATTGTCGCCAACCATGAATTCCAGTGGCCTTCGTCTTCGATCCGCATAACTCTTCTGGCGACTTTGAGCAGTCTTGAGTCTTTCCCGAATAAGCTTAATCGCTTCTGTTGTATCTCTGAGGTAGGAAGGACCGAGAGTAATACGATCTTCATACTCTGCCCAACAAAGAGGTGAACGACAAGGTCGACCATACAAGGCCTCATACGGTGTCATACCGATACTAGCCTGAAAGCTATTGTTGTAAGCGAACTCCACGAATGGTAGTTGCTCCTTCCACTTTCCTCCAAAATCTAAGGCACACGCCCGCAGCATGTCTTCTAAGATCTGAATCACTCGCTCTGATTGTCCACCAGTCTGAGGATGAAAAGCTGTGCTCAAACTCAATTCAGTTCCCATCTCTTTCTGTAATCCTCTCCAAAACTTGGAGGTGAAACGAGCGTCTCGGTCCGAAACTATTGAAACAGGGACCCCATGAAGGTTTACTATCTTTTCCACATATAGTTTACAAAGTTTTGGAACTTTGTAATCTGTCCGAATGGGGATAAAGTGGGCTGATTTTGTCAATCTATCAACGATCACCCACACCGCATCGTGTCCGCCCCGAGACCGAGGAAGTCCCGAAACGAAGTCCAGTGTGATGCAGTCCCATTTCCACTCAGGTATTTCAAGTGGTCTAAGCTCCCCGCCAGGTCTTTGATGCTCTGCTTTGACCATTAGGCAAACTGGACATTTCTTCACGAACATCGCCACATCCGACTTCATTCCGTACCAATAATATTGCCTCTTCAGATCCTGGTACATCTTCGTACTCCCTGGGTGAATAGCAAACTTGGAACGATGAGCTTCATGTAAGATGGCGCTTCGTAACGTAGTATCATCAGCTACCGGAAGCCTTCCTTTGTACGATAAAAATCCATCGACTCCCACATTCCATCCTTCAAGTTGTTCTCCAGCTTGTAATCGATTCCATACCTCTTGTAACGTTTCATCGCTCCACTGACTTTGTCTAACTTGGAGTACCATTGATGTAACGGCTATGACGTTATACGCACATGTTTTATACCCGTCGCTATGAAATTCTAAATTGTAATCGCCAATGGTAACTGATCTCTTCCATGGCTCTAAGTTCAGAGAAGCAACCAAACCATGGTTCTTCCGACTCAATGCATCGGCCACCACATTTGCTTTTCCTGGGTGATAATGTAGACTAAATTCATAATCTTCCATATACTCCACCCATCTTCGTTGTCGTAGATTCAAGTCTCTCTGTGTGAACAAATACTTGAGACTTTGGTGATCGGTGAATATCTCAAATCTTGAGCCGTAAAGATGACAACGCCAGATTTTGAGTGCAAATATAACTGCTGCTAGCTCCAAGTCGTGGGTAGGATAGTTTTGTTCATGCGGCTTTAACTGCCTAGAACCATATGCCACCACTCTCCCTTGTTGCATGAGCACACAGCCTAGTCCACATCGAGATGCATCAGTATACACTGTAAACACTTCATCTACATTGGGAACAACAAGGACAGGAGCACTCGTCAATCGTCGTTTCAACTCTGAAAAAGACTCTTCACATCTATCATCCCAACTGAACTGAACATATTTTCTGGTGAGCTTGCTTAGCGGCGCGGCAATTTTTGAAAAATTCTCCACGAACTTCCTGTAATAGCCCGCAAGACCTAGGAAACTTTGAACTTCTGCCACATTTCTTGGTTGCCTCCAGTTCAAGATAGCTTCAATCTTTGACGGGTCTACGGCAATACCTTCCTGCGAGATCACGTGGCCTAAGAACTTCACTTCGGTCATCCAGAATTCACATTTTTCTTTCTTCGCGTATAGGCGATGGTCCCGCAAGGTCTGTAAAACAATCCGCAAATGTTCTGCGTGTTCCTCTAAGATTCTTGAATAGATAAGTATGTCGTCAATAAAGACAACAACGAATCGATCCAAGTATGGTCGAAAAACCCTATTCATTAAGTCCATAAACGCCGCTGGAGCGTTCGTTAAACCAAAAGGCATAACCGTGAACTCAAAGTGACCATATCGTGTACGGAATGCTGTCTTCGGGGTGTCGGCATCTCGAATCCTCAACTGGTGGTAACCCGACCGCAAGTCTATCTTTTAGAAGTATTTGCATCCTCCCAATTGGTCGAATAAGTCATCAATGCGCGGTAAAGGGTATTTGTTCTTAATCGTTACCTTATTGAGTTGTCTGTAGTCCACACAAAGGCGTAAACTACCATCGCTTTTTTTAGCAAATAGGACGGGCGCTCCCCACGGAGATGTACTCTGTTTGATAAACCCTTTACTTAACAAGTCGTCTAATTGTTCCCTCAAGTCTGCCAATTCTGCTGGAGCCATACGGTAAGGAGTCATAGAGATCGGAGAACTCCCAGGAACTAAGTCAATGCCAAACTCAATCTCACGTTCCGGAGGAAGTCCCGGAAGCTCCGATGGAAACACATCATCAAATTCTTGTACTACGGGGGTGTACGGATTTAAGGCACTCTGCCCTACATCTTCAATAGCACAATTAACTCCCGACCCTTCAAGATTCCTCTTTCCTCCAAGAAGAGATTTCAAGATAGGATTATGGGGCCATATTCCACCTTTGGCCTGATATTCGATAACTTGTCCATCTTTCTTTCTGAGGGTGACACGTCTCCTGTAGCAATCCACTATAGCACGATACTTAGACAACCAATCCATCCCCAATATTACATCAAACTCGGTCATAGGAAGAATTAGCAAATCTGTGGTAAATTTTCCCTCCTCGATGACGAGCTTACATGACCTGCAAATCACTGAAACCTCCGACACTCCCCCTATAGGAGTAGACAACTCTAACGGAACAGTGCATGCCTCGATATCTAGCCCCAAAGATGACGCGAGATCCACCGATATAAAAGAATGTGATGCCCCCGTATCAAACAATACACGAGACAAACAATTAGAAACAAGAATCATACCGTCGACGACTTCTTTCCCCTGGGCCTCGACACCCGTAACGGCATATGATTTTCCTTTCCCTTTGTTCCTGCTCGACTGTGATCTGCCACCTCTATTCTGCCCTCCGCCTGAGCCACCACTCCCTTGAAGGCGGAAATTATTGTGACTGCCTGATGACGGTGCAGGGACTGGTGCAGTCTGACCCGAAGGAAACCCAAATCCTTGAGGTCTTTGTGGAGCGAAACCTCGAGGCTGAAATCCCATCGACTGGTTGGGTATAAGACTCTGGTTTGACAAAGGACGATTCTGATTCGCACCACCTGGCGAGTAGAAACTCTGGGTCCCAATAGGTTGGGTGTGAGATATCTGCGGTTGGAACTGTTGCTGTGAAAATGGACAATCGCGTTTGTAATGGCCTGGCTGCCCGCAGAGGTGACAAGTACCATAAGGCGAGTATCTCCGACTGCCAAATGAACCAGAACCCGAACTAGCGCTCGATCCGCTACTATAAGAACCTTGACTGTAACTCTTGCCTTTCTTGTCTGTTCTCCTGTCTCTCGTCTCGGAGCCTCTCTGTCTTGTCTGATAATTACGATTTTGCTCTGCTTCAGTGTTCTTCGTAGAAACGACAAGTTCTGAGAAATCAGAAAACCGCAATGGCGCCAAGGTCTCACGAATCCGTTGTCGAAGTCCCTGTCAGAACTTCACTATTCTAGCTGCAGGGTTAGCCACGGCATCTGGGTTATAGCGCGACAGCTCAACAAACTTTGCCTGATACTCGGCCACTGTCATACTCCCCTGAGTCAGCTGCGAGAACTCATAAATCCTTCCCAAACGGTAATCCTCAGGAACATAATACGCCAAGAATGCAGAAACAAAGTTTGACCATGTCGGTTCATTCACCCCGGTATCTTCCTGGTACATTTTCCACCATTGGGCCGCTGGGCCCTCAAAAAGATACGTTGCGAAATTAACACGGTATTCGGTCGGAATGTCAAGCACCTCAAACTTCTTCTCAACCAACTCCAACCATCTCTCAGCAGTGGCAGGATCAGGGAATCCTTCAAACTTCGGAGGGGATTGATTCATGAATTCTGCAAAGGTTCTCCTCTTTCTAGCGGCAGGATCGCGTGGTTGTGATGCTTGTTGCATCGCTTGGAAAACAGCAGCCATTTGCTCAAAATCAAACGCGGGACGCGCATCAGGGGTATTTCAAGAATTCCGTACCATGTTGATCAACTGTAAAAAGATTAAAGTGTCAGGATTATGGATGGTGATACAAAACAAAACACGACCAGAGAACACGAAGAGAATAAATAGCTTTATGGTGTTGTACCCTAGGTGCCGTAACCTAGGCTCTGATACCAAACTGTAACGCCCCTAGATGGGGGTTAGTAGAATAAGACAAAAACAATGACTTTTCAAACTTGGACCGGTCAATGACACATCATCATTTAAACAATACCGTTGAATATTCAACGTCCACGTCAACAAACACATAACTTTTGCCCATGGGACTTAAAACGACAATACAATATCAACGACCACAGTTTATACAACACCATAAAAAGACAAATATAAAGTATCACCATCACAAATATCCTTAATTTAATCCATTACAAGTCTGAATAAAAGATCAACACAAAAAGCGAGATTCACCTCGACGAACACTAGAGGTACGATTAAGCTAATCAACACGTCGACCTCCTAACTCAAACTACTCCTCGCCCGGGGTCTGATACTGATCGCCACCTGTAACTGGAAGAAAAAAAAATGTATATGGACGGGGTGAGCACCACATGCTCAGTAGGGAATCTATTACCAATTCTCTTTACCGAACCTTTAATAGACAAAATTCAATAAAATAAATTAAACGTCATCATAAACCATTTAATCATCATTTTCATAAAATAAATAAATATACCCCACAAAAGTCAAATCATTTCGGTGGTCCATGCCGAGTCAGCTCGCGCCTTTTCTCCACTATATCCCATCGAGTCCTCAAAGCACGAGCACAGGTGGACTAGAAGTCCCTAACCGTAACTCGCCCTCGACTCGGGATCCTAATCACCACCAAAGACGGCCAGTTCGCCATGGGTCGAAATGTTGACTTTTGGGTCCAATCATATCCATATCTATATCCATATCCATATCCGGCCTACTGCGCAGTAGCCAGCTGCTCGTCAGCAGCTCATCCGCCCGAAGCGGGTACCATATCAACACACATCATCCGCCCGAAGCGGGTACCATATCATGTTAATCATCATCCGCCCGAAGCGGGTACTATATCAACATACGTCATACCGACGTAACCATAAACATAAAATATAATATCAAGCATCAAACCGATGCAAATCATACATGTTTTCCATCATCGCCAACAAGCGACATCAATCACAATACTAACTTTTATCTTTTTAATTAACATATAAATTCATTAATTCCAATTTTAACCTATCCGGTTCAATCTT
This sequence comes from Parietaria judaica, assembly GCA_954871525.1. NCBI lineage: Eukaryota > Viridiplantae > Streptophyta > Magnoliopsida > Rosales > Urticaceae > Parietaria > Parietaria judaica. Next base: position 24,580,603 of record OX940860.1, on the reverse strand, counting down.
CATTATAACGTTGGTTTCTACATTCATTTTAATTAGCGAGAAAAGGTAATAGCCCCTACCTCAATCCGTGGAAACTTTGACCGATCGACTAGCTAGTCGATGATGCGGGTTCGTCTTGGCCCTGAGATTGATGACTAGAGACTTCGGGATCTGTTGAATTAGTCAAAACGGGTGGTTCGGGTAGCACAGTCTTCGAGGCGACTACGGGACGACTATCCGTGCCAGCTATAACACCGATACCATTCATAAGTCAAATACTACTAAGATTGGAATTCAAATTGTCAATTGAAAACCCGTTACACTAAAAATTAACCCGGGCCGAATTCCCGTCGGGCACGCAAAATGAGGCAGCAAAACGGGCATCAATTCGACAAATTTATGCTTCCCCTAGCTTAATTCGACTGTTCTAACCGCAATGGCGAAGTCAATTTCATCAATCAAGGCCCAGAACACACCTAATTTGATCATCTAAATTCAGAAACTAGGTCAAGGAAATTCGGGCTTACTGAGAGTCCGATGACGATTCCGATCGAGGGCTTTCGATCTCCTCGACGAGGGCTTCAAAACCCCTCAAAAAAAATCCGAGATCGGAAAATGACGCGGCGGCCGACGGCGGCGGCCGGCGACGACGACGGCGAGGTGGCACCACCAACGGACTCTAATAGGCGTCATGAACATGATTCCGGTGTTAGTTTTCTCAAAATCTAACCGGAATGAAATAGATCTAAGGTTTTAAAACCGAACCTTCCGGCGATTATTCCGGTCAAACGCCGCCACCTCCGGTCGACTTCCGCCCAGCAGCTTGTTCGCCTCCTCGAGAGCTTTCCAACGGTACCAAGATCTCGCCGATCGGAGCTCCGGTGACCGAGTTGTCAAGCTTTGAACATTTTGTTGAGGGAGATTTTTTTTTTTTTTTTTTTAAGAACAGAGAGAGAGAGAGATACGGGAGGATGGAGAGGGAGAAAAGGAAAAGAAGAGGGGGGGAGAAAAGAGGGTATCGAACCCTGACTGACACCTTTTTTTTTTGTATATATATATAATATATATTTTGGGTTTTACAGAGTCGGACGTCCGGAGGCACGCCAGATCCATCCTAGAAGGGCTCTCGGCGATTCACGCCAACGGCTTTGTCCACTGCGACATCAAACCTGACAACGTCTTGATATGCGACTGCGGAGTGGTGAAGATCGCCGATTTTGGGACGGCGAAGGTGAAAGGGGCGGCGGTAGGGAGGGGTGAATTGAGAGGCACTCCTCTTTATATGGCGCCGGAGTCCGTGAATGCGAGCGAATATGAGCCGCCTTGCGATGTATGGGCTTTGGGCTGCGTTGTATCAGAGATGGCTTCTGGTAAGCCGGCGTGGGACAAGACGAAGAATGCAAACATGGTCACTCTCTTGATGCGCATCGGCAACTGCAACGACGTTCCCGATTTTCCAAAGGGCATGTCAAAGGACGAGAGAGATTTCCTCAGCAAGTGTTTCGTGAAGGACCCCAAGGCGCGGTGGACAACTGAGATGCTTCTAAGCCACCCTTTCATCAGTGCTGCTAGCCCGAGAAGTCATTTCAGCTTCAGCAAATTGGGTCGTCGCCTTCAGAATCTCCGGCATATTGCATTTACCGGTTGTCATTCTATGACCGTGAAGGATTCACCCATGAAGATTCGTCAAGCACTTTTCTAACAGTTTTTTCGTTTTTGTTACTATTTACCCTACTTAGGACTATGGTTTGTGTAACATTATGAACTCTGTGGTACAATAAATATATTTGGGTTTTGTTGGGTTAAGAGCGCAAATGATAGGATGAGTCTTGGTGTGTGTCAACCTAGTTGAAATGCACTATGGACCGTCGTGATGCCTTATCATCCCCAACTCCTTTCAATCTAAATCCCGTTTTTAGTGCAACTATTTTCTATTTGCGCTAAGAGCATATCATGTTAAATTGTTAACTAATGATATTGTTATTAAGTTGGGAAATTAAAACACCCAAATCTATTACTGAATTGTCTTTGGAAAACTTAACATATAAATTTAGATCATCTGTTATATTTGAGGTTCAATTTGACGGTGACGATGAAATAACATTAACATTTATTAGAGTATTTCATATAATTAACATTGTTGTTCACATTAACAGACACAATACAAAGCATAAGCATATGATTATGAACATTGATTGTGCACATTATATTCGGGGTCAACATTAATATTGTTTCATCGAGTTAAATCGTAAAACAAGTTGATTTTAAGATTTGACTTGGGACATAAAAATGTCACATTCTTCCCTTCCCTTAAATGCTAGTGTTCTATCTTAAACTTTTTATTTGAAATATCTGGTAATAATCGTTTTCAAGTTAATTATATTTTCTTTCAGATAATTTTAATAACATTAAAAAAAATCAAACTTTTCATCAGTAGCTTGTAACTATTTTGCGATCATATTTTATTGGAGAATCTTGATTTTTAATCTTTAATTTTTTGTTTTCTTGTTCTTTTAGAATGACGTCTTTTATTCGTTATTTTGATATTTATAATATATCGGTATTCTTATTATCTTATAGATTAAAAATAAAAGAAGATAATATAATTAAAAAAATAGAAATTTCCCGTCTTCAACTAATTGAAGATATTCGGAGCAAATTGAGATATTATCTATTGCTTTAATTAAAAAGAAAAAATAATATTTTGTTAAGACGAAAATAAAGTAGCTATAAATAAGACCTAGCTACTACTATCTAGGCTAGCTTTTGTAACTAACAGCATTGCGAGTCCAAGCTATTCGAGTTAGCGATCGGTAAGTGTACTTCATCTTCTATACGAATCATCACTTATATAAATATAACACATAGGTAAAATTAATGGTGTAAAATTGTAAATATAATAACCTGAAGTCGGGTTATTGTATTCTTTGGGAAAAAAAATATTGAAATTAATAATTTTGTTTCGGATTTCAAATTATAATTACGGTATTCCAGATTCAGAGTTATAGTTTCGTTTTTTCTTTTCTTTTCTGGATTCAAGATATAATAACCTTGAAGTCGGATTATAACCCTGAAGTCGGATTATTGTATTTTTTAAAAACCGAACCAAATTTTTTTGGTTCCATATTTAAAATTATGATTCTGGATAAGATCCACAACCAGTATTCTAGTTTTGTTTTTTTGGATCAGGATATTTTGATTTCAGAAAAAAAACTCTGAAGCCATTTTAATAACCTTGAATTCAGGATATAATAACTATGAAGTCGGATTATTGTATTTTTTGAATAAAATAAAATCAAAACCAAATATGGTGGTTCAAGATAAAATCTAAACCCAGTTTCGGATTCAGAGTTCTAGTTTAGTTTTTTTTTCTTTCTTTCTGGATTAAAGATTTTTTTTTTATTCAGAAGAAATTGGAACAAGAACTTTTTATTCTATAATTTTTAAAATTATTTATATATAAATTTGGACGGTAGGATTTTGAGATCGAACAGTCTTATAAATAATTAAAAAAATACAAAATTAAGACTATAACTATGGTAAAATTCAGAATTCGGATTTTTGGTCCGAATTTCTTCGAATCCAAAAAGTTTTGGTTCTGATTTTTTTTTCCTTTCCAAAATGACAAATTCAAACTAGGAATCTGATCCAAACTTTACAACGTTACGCTCGATACAATGTATTATTAGGATTTAAAGGTCTTGGCATAACCTCCAACAAGTTTAGGGATGAATTGCACGAATACTGTTTTATTTTAATTTATATTTGTTTAAGTTTGTTAGAATGTAATTTTTAAGCTAAAATTGTATAATTATCTCAAACATATTATTTACTTATATTTTGTAACAAACTTATTTTTTGAGGAATATATTTTATAACAAACTTACTGGTCAAGTTGTGCTTTCCATGGTAAACATTCCCTAATTAATAATACTTGACGGAAATATCTTCTTTCAGATAGTTTTAAATTTTATAATAGTAAAAAAAAAAAAAAAAACTCTTTTGATCATATATATATATTTTATACATATTTTGTCGGAGAATCTTGAGTTTTTTTTTTTTTTTTAATAATTTTTTTTTTCTTGTTCTTTTAGAATATGTTGAATATCCTATTTGGTTCGTTAGGCGGAAATTAAGGGAAATTCTCTCTATATTTTAAACATTATATGAAGAAAAGAAAAAAAAGAAAAACTACCCCTCTTCAATATTAATTGAAGATATTTGGGGCTGATTGTTAAAGATATTATTTATTCTTTTAAAAACTCTGAAATAAATTAATATTTTTAAAACCTAATATATTAAGTAGCTATAAATAAGACATAGGCTTTTCTTCTTAGTAGTACTACGTGAGAATATATTCTGTTATTGCTTTCAAGTTTCAGTATTGCGATTTGCGAGTCGAGCTATTCGAGTTCGTATTTGGTAATTGTTCTTCTTCCATATGAAATAGCATCATCAGTTATATACAGGATTGACATACATATATATATTTATATATGCGCATAAGGCTGACGATCTAGGGTTTGCAATATTCAGCAAAGAAGAATGATGACGATGGAGCCATGCAGATGGGTTCGTGGGGAAGAGATCGGTCATGGAAGCTATCCTGCAGTCAGCAAAGCCATCGTCGTGGAAGCACCACGCAACGACTTTCCGACGACCATGGCAGTGAAGACCTGCAACGCTTCACTCCGGATCCTATGCGAGAAGAGAAGAGGATTCTCGACGCCCTCAGATCCTGCTCCCAGATCGTCCACTGCTTTGGAGACTGCTCCACCGTCGAGAGCGGCCAGAGCCTCTAAAACATCCTATTGGAGTTCGCTCCCGGAGGCACTCTCTCCGACGAGATCAAGCAACGAAGCGGCTCTGGGCTGGCTGAGTCGGACGTTCGGAGGCACGCCAGATCCATCCTAGAAGGGCTCTCGGAGATCCACACCAACGGCTTCGTCCACTGCGACATCAAACCAGACAACATCTTGTTAAGCGACTGCGGAGTGGCGAAGATCGCCTATTTTGGGACGGCGAAGGAGAAAGGGGCGGCGGTAGGGAGCGGTGAGTTGAGAGGCACTCCTCTTTACATGGCACCGGAGTCCGTGAATGTGAGCGAGTACGAGCCGCCTTGCGATGTATGGGCTTTGGGGTGCATTGTATCAGAGATGTCTGGTAAGCCGGCGTGGGACAAGACGAAGAATGCAAACATGGTCACTCTCTTGATGCGCATCGGCAACTGCAACGACGTTCCCGATATTCCAAAGGGCATGTCAAAGGACGGGAGAGATTTCCTTAGCAAGTGTTTCGTGAAGGATGTTGGTGCAGAAACGAGCGAGCGAGAAGTATTGAACACACACACCGACTCACACTCACACACTCGGAGATAAACACAAGATATATTTTCGAGAGAGAGAGCCGAGCCTTTTTTTTTTTTTGGTGCTGCGTTAAAGTGCAAGCAGTGTTTTCTGATCTTATTTATAAATATTGATTACAGAATAAACAGAGAAGAAAATAAATCATGCCCTATTTTCTTGGCCACGATCACATGATCATTAAACCACTAAGTCAAATACTAAGCTATTTCTTCCCATAGACTAGGGAATACATGTTATTTATTTTAATGAAAATAACTTAAACAAATTCATGCCACATGCAAAGTACGTAAACGAGATTAGGATATTATCCCAACAAATCACCCCCTTAATCTCGTTACGCCGCATCGGTTTGCTTGGCGTTTATTGTTGGCCGGTGTCGAGGTACCGCACTCCGTCAGCCACTTCCACGGGCACTGCCTTCACATTGTTTGGACTTACATATTCCCGTGGCGCGTCGTCGGCTGCCTCGACCAACGTACATATTTGCGCCATGAGCAGCGCCGGCTCATCTTCTTCTTCGTCTGGGCGCGTGCTAGGTTGGCTTGCTCTTGCCGTTCCCAGTCGTGCTTTGCCTTGCGGCACTCCTTAGCCCAATGGCCGGGAATACCGCAATACCGACAATTTCCCTTCTTGCGTTCGTCGTAGCCACCGCCGTTTTACGACCATTTCGATTTGTTCTTCTTGTCGCTGCCGTCGAAAAATCTTTGACCACGCCCGCGTAGTTGTTGTCGGGCTTCCCATTCTTCTTCCGTGAGGAGTAAGCGTGCACTCAGGGACGGAACTACTCTATAATGGGGGTGACAAATGTCACCCCCAACTTCTCACAAAATAAACTTTTGTTCATATATAATATCATTTTAATTAAAAATTATTAATCTGAACGTGTGTATTGAATGAGGGGGATTGAATCGTTCCTTCCTTCCTCTCGACTCTTTCTTCCCGATCGATTCCTTTCCTCAACTTGACCAATCGCGGCCACACGAGGAGTCCTTCTTCTTCCTTCCAAGGCAGTGTCTAGAGCACCGCATGCACGAGTCGTGTCGTCCCTGTGCCTACAACACCGAGTCCAGCTCCTGTGCCGAGTCTTCTGTTCTTCCCCGCACCGTCTTGATCCAATTAATTCCTCCTCTTCAGAACGACATCTTTTTTGGTTCATGTAATGAATTCAGGGTTTTATTTTCATGTTTGTGTTTCCGGTTATGAATTTCAGTTTTAATCTCAGACTCGGTTAGCCCGCCATCTAATTCCGCTATAGCCGTCTCGCCTCCTTAGTAGTCAGCCTTATCGTTTTCATTACCAAGGTAAACCAGCAATACCTTTATATTACTTGATTAGGATAATGTCTAATTGGTTTGATTTAGAAAATGATTTATTCGGATATGATAGATTAATTATAGGATGTAAATTCTAAATTGGGTTAGTTTTGTTTACTATGCAGACGAAAACACTTAAACACTTATTGATTCATGCTTTAAAAGAAAAATGTTGATACAGCAGTACAAGTGCCGATAATTAAAGACCATCATGCGTTAAAGTTACGAAGAGTCAATTTGATGTTGATTTTGATATCGGTAAAGTAGAACATTGATGTAGAGCGGGACTACGGGAAGAACGAAGAACACGTCAATTGCGAGAGAACTCGACTTTTCTCCAAGCAAAGCTCGAATTTGATTAATTACCAACTGAACCAAAAATAATTCATGCAGCTCATAATAAGCTACAGGTCTGATACGTGAAAGGAAATTAAAACAAAAGCAAGGTAACAATCGCCTAAGTCTTGAAAGCAATAAACAATAAAAGGGCAGCAAATAATAGAAACTAATGGCAATGAAATCGAAAAACTGTGGCTGTAATCGCCTTATTTAATTGTGCCGAATCCCGGTTTATTTCCATCCTTTCCGATCCCAAGCGTCCATGAAGGAAAGTCCGACAATATCGGCATCAAACATGACCTGGGTTTACGACCACGGATTTTAAATTATACAACCGATAAGCGTGAATGAAGTTCGCCGAGCTTATATAAATTTCGTCACCCCCTAGTCTAATTCCTGGTTCCGTCCCTGCGTGCACTGGAACGCTCGGTTTCGTCAAGTTCGCCGCGCTCCTCTACCACTAGGAGTCGGCCCGTGAGCTCTTCGATGGACAAATACTTGAGATCCACGAGTGACTCGATCGCCATAGCCATTTGCTTGTATGCGCGCGGTACACTCCGAAGAAATTTGAGCACCGCCTTGTGCTCGGTCACCGGATCGCCCAACACCTCGAGGTCGTTGACGATCGCCATGAGTCGAATGCCGAATGACTCCACCCCCTCGCCGTCTTTGAACGCGAGGTTCTCGAATTCTGTCTGCCGTGTTTGCGCCTTGGCTTCTCGGACGCGCTCGACGCCGACACGCATGATTTTTAGCGTGTCCCATGCTTCTTTGGCTGTCCCCTTGACGCCAATGGTTCGGATAAGTTCCGGCAGCACTGCCCGGAGCAGTACCGACATTGCCCGTCGATCTTCCCGGTGATCTCCGGGGCCGTCCTCAATGACATCCCACGAGCCTTGCGCTTGCAACTGGACCTTCATCAGGATCACCCACTCTGCGTAATTGGTACGCGTGAGGAACGGAAAGTGCACTGCACCGTCGCTCTCCCTGACGACCCGCTCAACGATGCGCAGCTCGTCACTGCCACCGCCACTAAGCCGTGCCTTTGGCGGAGACGTCGTCGCCTCCTCGAATACTCCTTCTCCTCTTCCTAACATTGCCGAAGCGGATCGAACACCGATCGGCTACAGAGGCTGGATCGAACACCATGCTCTGATACCACTTGTTGGTGCAGAAACGAGCGAGCGAGAAGTATTGAACACACACACCGACTCACACTCACACACTCGGAGATAAACACGAGATATATTTTCGAGAGAGAGAGCCGAGCCTTTTTTTTTTTTTTTTGGTGCTGCATTAAAGTGCAAGCAGCGTTTTCTGATCTTATTTATAAATATTGATTACAGAATAAACAGAGAAGAAAATAAATCATGCCCTATTTTCTTGGCCACGATCACATGATCGTTAAACCACTAAGTCAAATACTAAGCTATTTCTTCCCATAGACTAGGGAATACATGTTATTTATTTTAATGAAAATAACTAAAACAAATTCATGCCACATGCAAAGTACGTAAACGAGATTAGGATATTATCCCAACAAAGGACCCCATGGCACGATGGACAACTGAGATGCTTCTAAGCCACCCTTTCATCAGTGCTGCTCGCCCGTTGTCCATGAAGAAGCTTGCCCAGCATTCGCCGAGAAGTCATTTCAGCTTCAGCAAATTGGGACGTCGCCTTCAGAATCTCCGGCATATTGCATTTACCGGTTGTTGTCCTGTGACCGTGAAGGATTCACCCATGAAGATTCGTCAAGCATTTTTCTAGCAGTTTTTTAGTTTTTTGTTATTATTTGCCCTAGGCAAGACTATGGTTTCTGTAACATTATGAACTCTGTGGTACAACAAAATTTATTTGGGTTTTGTTGGGTTGGGAGCGCAAATGATAGGATGAGTCTTGGTGCGTGTCAACCTAGTTGAGATGTGTCAACCTAGTTGAGATGCACTATCCCGTCGTGATGCCTTATCATCTCCACCCCCCTTGGTCTAATAACGTTTTTAGTGCAATATTATTTTCTATTTGCAATGAGAAGTACATATCATATCATGCATGTCAATGAATAATGGTTGATCTTACTCTCCACTCTCAAGACAAATCTATTATAGGCCATTATATATTAAGTTAGGAAAATAAAACGTGCATCTTTTTACTGACTTTTATTTTCCCATCACAATCATGATTTTAGAATATATGTTAAATATGAGCTGAGTTATTGAGGTATAATATATTACAGAGTCCAGTGTTAGTGCTTCTCAACATTACATTTATTAGAGTATAGGCATAACGCATAAGCACATGAACGTGGATTTTGTGGATATATATAATATTCACGGTCAATTATTGATGTATTAATACTTATATATGCAATTGCAAGGGCTAAGTTTTCGTTTTATCAAGTCAACATTGTTTATCGAATTAAAATTGACAAACAAGTCGACGTTAAAAATTGACTAACGACATGAGGATATCACATTCTTCTCAAATGCTAGGGATTAAGGCAGGAATCACAAGCAAAGATCTTGCTCAAAGATAGGAGAATAGAAGAGGATCTCAAATCTGCATGTAATACAGTATTTACAAAAAAAGATGGTAGAAAATAATAAAACTGTGAAATTCACCAAATATTTTGTAAAACCCATAGCAAACTTTTTTTTTTTTTTTAAGTCGGAGGCGGAGGTCCGGCTCTGCCAAAAAGGCAGAGGGGGATACCTCCGGTTTTTTTTTTCAATTTTAATATTTATCTGTGAGTCCTTCGATTTTTAAAAACGTAAACTTATATATTTAAGATTTTAATGGTTTTTTTTTTGTTTGTAAAATTTATAAATTCAAATTCAAATAATTTATAAATTATAAGCAAATATGATAATAATATTATATGAGATTAATGTCTCCTACTATGAGCTGCGACGTAATAAAAATTATATATATATATATTATGTCCGAATAAAAAGTTCAAAAATTATATAATTTCTTAGTAAAAAGGCCTCAAAATAATTTTTTAACAAGTTTAATTATTTATTTTTTGTCCAACGCCTCGAAAATTATTGGGCCGATCTTGTATACACACCCAACATCCATTCTCTCGGCCACAAAGTCAACCAATCAAGATTGGATTAAAACAAGATTAGTCTCGGATGTTGGTTCCCAATTCACGGATCTGCAAAGAACACGATCACCACCAAAGAAAATCGAACATGAATTGAAGAACACGAACTTTTGGGAGAAGAATTTCTCTATTTATAATCGAAGGCAAAAATACAAAGAAAACTCTAATGGACTCAGCACTTTACAAAGTGTACAATGCTAGGTTTATATAGCCTCACATAGGCGAAACCCTAGCTAACCAAATCGGACAAAATCGGAAAACTACCCTAAATAATCTTATCAAATCTTTGACTTGATCTTTGCTTGCTCCTCAAGCTTCGCGGGTAGTTGTTGACTTTCCCTTTCCTGCTCGGACAGCTTCTCTGTCCCCGAGATGGTCTGCTCGTCTGCCCCTGGTCGGGCTTGCATTCTATTCGGACCTTCTGCTCGTGTTCACCCGAGCTAGGCTGAGCTCTTGTCCGTCCTTGGTTCTGGTCGGTACCCGGGCTGACTTCCTCAGTGTGACGGACTAAGTCAAGCTTAAGATCACATAGGAGGGCATTACAGAGTCCATCCTAAAATCTTCATACGAAAATAACTAAAAAGGATGAGCAAGAATCGATCTTTAGGATTATGAACAGTACTAGATATGCTATTGCATTTGACATTGTAACAAAAAACAAAAAAAAGGAACATGATGCGATGTTCCCTAAAACGCCAATTAACTGCTTGTGAAAATGACAAGTAATCTTGATCTCGTGATAGGACCCGTGTTTACGGAGCGGCAAGAAAAGCAAAAGCACAAATCACTTAGAGAGTCAATCTCCAATGGTTATTCTATTTTAAGAAAAGTCACGTGACTGTGTTGCCAAATCTATATGATGCATTCGAGGTGTCACGTAAAATACGATTAACGGAGTTTGACAGAAGAAATCAAAATCTTTAACAGAAGCAACTTTAAGTACTATAGCCACTAAAAAAGAGCTTGAGTACATAAATATTTTAAACATTAAGTACTTTAGCCATATTTTACCTTAGTTTTTAAAAAGATTTGTACAAAATAAGTATTTCGTTAATAAACCCTATTTTTAGCATGATTATTTGCGACCCAAGTATCATATAAGTTTTTTTTTATTTTTTTTAGGCGGATAAAGGAACTTTGATATTACAAATAAAACAAGTACCAGAAAACTAAAAAAATCTACTTGTCTCATATATAATATAAAAAATATTAATATTTTGTTTGGATGAAAAAATAACTAAAACTCATCGTTACTTTTTGTAAGAGAATTAGTACTTCTGTCGCGAATATTTTTTTAGTAACTTCTTTTACTTACCTTACACAATTGCACATATTGTTTTCTTTTTAATATTTTTTTTATTTAATTTAAAATACACTACTTTTGTAATCTTTGTTTAAATAACTTTTCCTCCTCCTCATTTGTGAGTCTATTTTTCCTTCCCAAGCCCTCTACGATTTTCCCTAAGATATTCTCCTTCATTACTTCATAATTTTTCCTTTTTTTTTTTATTATTATTGATTTTGCTATATTTTTATAGTTTTACGTAGTGAGCTAAACATCTAAGAGCGGCGACAGAAATGTCGATTAAGCAAGATAAAATTCATTATTCATTATAACAATATACATTGAAATTCAATGTTGTAATGGCTATCTTTCTTGTAGTATAATATACTTATTGATATTATCATATATCCCACTTTCTGACTTCATGAACAAGAGATCTCAGAGCCCTTTGAACTTAAACCCAATCTGATTATTAGTTACCGTAAATTTACATCTATAAGTAAGCAAAAAATCAATAAAGTACCTTAATCTTTGATGAGGTTAAAAAGTTTTTTAACCGTGTCAGGTAGCTTTTCATATTCTCGTATCGTTTTGCTTTAGGTGCGGCCAAGCCTCCAAGCTCGACATCTGAGGCTATAAACATTGTTAACATTGTTTAAGCGTGTTTGGGCGATTTTTAATTATTTATATAGTGCATCTTTTCGTGACTATTTTTCTATCTTTTGGTCGGTTGTGTAACCGGTCGTCGATCATAATCGAGATCTATCGACTTTCCAACTCCGTTGAGCGAATTTTTATCTTTGCGTGTATAGAAAAATAAAGCACAAAATGTATCTAGAGAAACATACCGCCAAGCAAATTTTGTGAATTAGAAGTAAACTGAGAAAAGAGATTAATGCAGGAATAGCTACGGACCTAGTTCGCAAATCCTGGATCGCGGAATAAGGCCTGGAAAGTTTCGGGCAAAAAGGTTACTTCGAAGTCAATGCTTCCTTCTACGGCCCCCGGAGAGACAATAATAACCCCGGGTCTAGGCCGTGGCCCGCTCCGGTGTGAGCCAGCCACGATCAGCCTGTTGGGTGGCAGTGGCGGGCCGCTCTTCAAGTGGTCAGAAAAGAACTTTACTGCCTCCTCCGCGGTTTGCACGGTGATCTCCCTATTAATTAGCCGTGCTGCCCACGACATCCCCCGTGTGAGAAGTTCGCCTGCCGTGCATGTTACCACCACGTCAAGGACAGCGTTGCCGACGTAGGACTTCAGAAGTGGAGGCTGCAGCCGCGACCTCATGTCGACTGTTATCAAATAAGAAACCGTGTCGTCCTCGTGGAGAGCTCGGCTGCGCGTTATACACACCCAGAGATGCACCAGGAGGGCTTGGAGTGACGAGATCTCACGGTCATTGGCACATATAGCCGGCTCGGTTGCATTAGCCTTCGCTTTCAGATTCACGATTGTCTCCTTTGAGAAGTGGAGCATCCTTCCCTCCGCACACAGAACAGGCCTTAACGCGTAACATAATTGGACACGGACCTGGAAACCGACCCGTCCGAAGCTGAAGTTGCCTCTCCGAGAAATAGCACCCATGTCTCCGCGGGTGATCTCAGACCAGACGTTGAAAAAGTCCCAGAGAGTCGTGCCGTCCGCGGCACAGTGGTTCTGATTGAGCCCCACGATAAAAACCCGTCTGTTAGGTCGGTAACTTGCACCGCAAGCAACAGGAGATCCGAATCTGCGGCTAGGTGATTCCGAAAGCCGTTCATCAGAAACAGACTGGCCAAAATTTCAACTGGAACAACACCAAGGAGATCTGCCACCGCAAGGCTATCGGCTTTCGCGTGGACAAACTTAATGCCGGTGCCGTTGCAGGCGATGTGAAAGGAAACAGTCTTGATGTCCCTGTCGTGTTCTGTAGCGATGAGGCGGCCAGCGATAGGGTAGAGCCGGTCCAAGGCCTGCGAGAGAGAGGCTTTAAAGTGCTCCACGCGGCTGCTCAGAGCTTCATTGGGTTTATGAAAAACAAGACCTCTCTGAAAAACAGTTGAAATCAAGGTATCGAACGTCCCTCGAAGTCAGTTCGATTCTCCGGTTGAAATCGACGTGGCGATCGCCGCTTGCGGGTCTGATCGCGCGCAGTGGTCGACAGTACACTGATGAGCCCGGTCATGGTTTTTCACTTGAGGGATCAAGCACAATCAACAAACCACGTTCACTTGTGAGCCCAGTCATGCCTGTACTTGGTTTGATGTTTCATTAAAATATAGCAGTGATGTGAATGATATATAATATATATCATTGTCTGTAACTAAAGCTATATTCTCTCTCAATAATTGTGAATGGTTTGACTTTGTTTATGAGAAGTAAGTGTACAAATAGTCTTTTTGAAAAGAAATAAAAAAGTGTAAATGGTCCTTTGTGAGCTTAAACTTGACTTATTCCGTCACATTGAGGAAGTCAGCCCGGGTACCGACCAGAACCAAGGATGGACAAGAGTTCAGCCCAGCTCGGGTGAACACGAGCAGAATGTCCAGATAGAAGGCAAGCCCGGCCAGGGGCAAACGAGCAGGCCAGCTCGAGGACAGAGAAGTTGTCCGAGCAGGAAAGGGAAAGTCAGCAGCTACCCAGCAAGGAAAGCGCGTAGCTTGAGGAGCAAGCAAAGATCGAGTCAAAGATTTGACGAGATTATTTAGGGTAGTTTCCCGATTTTGTGCGATTCTGTTAGCTAGGGTTTCACTTTGAGAGTGGCTATATAAACCTAGCATTGTACACTTTGTAAAGTGCTGAGTCCATTAGAGTTCGAGTTTTAACTTCTTGTATTTTGCCTTCGATTATCAATAGAGAATTTTTTCTCCCAAAAGCTCGTGTTCTTCAATTTTCTGTTCGAGTTCTTTGGTGTTGTTCGTGTTCTTTGCACATCCGTGAATTTGGGAACCAACATCCGTTTGCTATAATTTAATCACTCAATTGATCCTTGATTTAGTTATTAATTTAATATCATTGTCATTATATAATGTATCTCTCGCTCAATTATTGGGATCAATACGTTATTGCTGCATTATAAAAGTTAACTACGCGAATCTCGAGGGCATTACTTTGATAGTCATGTGACATTTTTATGACTTGGACAACTAAACTAAACTTGTGCGTCGGGCGAACCATTCCACGGCTTGGGTGGCCGGCGGGCAATTGAGTCGGTTTTATACCGATAAATCGAGTACTTTCACTTTGAGTTTCATTTATCCAAGAGCCATTTAATATGTTTCTTTTAGTGTTTTTGTTTGTTTTAGGAGTTTTATGAGTGGATTGCGATTTGATTGAAGATCAAGATGAATAGAGTCATTTGGACGAAGTTTTACATGTCCAAAAATCCGAAATTAGCCAAAATTTGGCAGCAACGTGGTGCCGCGGCACAGATTTTCGGTGCCCCAGCAAGAACCCCATAATTAACGCTGTGCCCCAGCACAGAATTTCCCGTGCCCCAGCACCACTGTTTCGCGAATTAGGTTATTTTTAGCCTAATCTTAACCTAGTGAGGAGACTATATAAGGGAATCATGAAGAGAGATTAAGGGGCGGATTTTGGGAGAGAAGACCATCACAATAGGCTAGGAAACGCGAAGAACGCCATTTGAGATCAGGTTTTGCGAAGAAGAACGGTGGAGACAAAGAGCTTGACATATTCTCTCCATTAGTATCATCTTCTTTGCTGAATTTTCTTTCTCCATAATGTTTCTCTTTGTGATTTGTTTATGCTCTAGATTCATCATGAGCTAAACCGTTCATAGGATTGTAATCGAAACTCACATGTAGCTTGATTTGGATTATCGTTTCTTTGATTAATGACAATTGCTTTAAGTTTGTTTATTCTATCTTTTTCTTCATGCTTTTGATTGCTTGATCACCAATTAAATTGATTTGGTAAACCTTAGGAACTTTGGAAAAAGGAAATTTGTGTTTAGCCGTAGATAGGATAACACATGATCTATGATGGAAATCTTGAGTTTATATAGGATAGGAATATACCTATGTAACATGTGTAACTCGTTAAGAACACATGCTTAATGAATCGTTCGTAATTTAATTCACATAGGAATATAGTGAATTAGTTAGGAAAGATAACTCGAATTGAATATCGGAAGAGTTCTATTTGATGCATTAGGGGTCTTGGTTAACAAATTATAGCAATTTAATGATCGAAGGAATGATATGAAGAATCGGGTGAAGTGTTGAGGAATAATTGCGATCCTATATTTCTCTATTTGTCCAAAGCTTTCAATTTTTAGTTTTTATTTTTCATTAGTTATTTAATTAATCGTATTGCAATATTTAATTGTTTAGATAAAATTAAGGTGACATAAAACTAGTAATTAGCAAAATTAATAGTAGCAATTCTCCGTGGGATCGATTTTTTTTTTTTATCATTATATTACTTGTTTTCGATACGTATACTTGCGTAGAAAATTCATAACACGGGCCCGGAGGTAGCCACTGTGTGGACTGCCCGTAGGTTATTTTTATTTTTTAAAACAAAGATATGCAGATTGCCCCTCAAAACTTTGGCCCGGGCGTGCTGCCTGCAGTGGGCCCGCCCCAAAATGCCCAGGATTTCTTCAATTTGTGGGAGTTTTGTTTTATTGCTTACTGATTCATTGCTAAATTAATTTTTGAGACTATAGAAATAAGTTTTAAGATGAAGCGAAGTCTACAAGGAAATTATGATCATTTTAGGGTGAAATACTCTTGTTGTTTTTAATAGAAATTTATGTGTGGGAACAAGTTAAGAAAGTTAGATGAATGAACGAAAGAGCGATTGAAAACTCTGCACATTAGGTGGTTGATAAAATTACTATATATATCACATTATGGAAGAATTGAGAAGAACTAGGGGTGTTTAGAGAAATATCATTTAGTTGGGTTTAGAGGAAAAATTGAGAAAGCTTGATGTAAAAAGGTAAAGGGGCATTTCTTGGAATAGAGAATATAGACAAGTGATTAAGGACTTGCTGGTTAAAAGATTTGCTTGTAAATTGTTTCAATATTCTTCATCCTGGTAAAAGGAGATGATTGAGAAAAAGTAGTTTTAAACTCCTCAATGAATTCATGGATTTAGATATAATGAAGCTTAATTATTAATAAGGCTCCAAAAGTAAAACTTTAAGCTCATTCTCAGACTTGAAATTGTTGTTTTGTACTATTTCGTTTCGTGACAATAAATTGTATAGTAACTTTATATTGGTGTATATGATATTTTATAGATAATTTAGCACAACCGATTTGGCGGGGCTCGACACTTTTCACAACGCAAACGTTTCAAAACTCGAGGTAAGTAGAAATCTTCTCAAAACGTATCACAAGACAATATAAAGAATATTCTATGATGTTTTGTGAAATGAGATATTTTTATATCTACGAAACGAGATATTTTTATATCTCATGAAACTATAATCATAGTACTTAGTTAAGAGTAGTACTGCTATTTTGGGATGTTGTGTACATTGTTGAATTGCTTGGTTGTAGGATGGTCCCACTCTTCGTCTTCCGTAGGACTTGCCCAAAATAGATAGTGTCTTAACGAGCGTATCTTGACGGAGCGTTAAGATACTTGCCATGGAATCATTATACATCTACCTAGTTCCCTGTGTTTCATAGGAATTGCCAGACCCGGTGGGAGGAACTGGAATGTCTTGGCTGGTGAGAGCTAAGACATTCTTCATGGTACAGAGTTTAAGTGGCGTATCAATGGCCCGTGTTTTGTAGGAATTTCTCAGGACGGGAGAAGGAATTATGTGTCATAACCATGTTCCATAGAAATCCAGAACAACAAAATGAATAAAGTGTCATAATTTTGAGGCACATTGGTATAGGCCTATAGGGATGTAACTTAAGCAAGAATTTAACAATGTAGACTACCTTTGCTTCACGTTAAAATACTTTGTGAATATTTATAGAACGAAATATGAAGTACCACATATAAGGTTTAATTACGTTTAAAGTTGAGAATTGAAAGTTCTCTTATGATTGTATTTGATTTCTACTTATTGAGTTTTAGCTCACGTAGTTCTTGTGATACACGAAATCAATTGTGAGTAGCTTAAAGAGCTGGCGGGGGATCTTGCTTCATCAAGAGTGCTATTTTGTATATGGACATAAACTTGTCGGGCTTAATCTTTTTGGATAAACTACATATTTTCTAAATATATTGAGGGTGTAAGACCCAGAGAATTTGCAAACTTGTATTTGTAGCTATATATACATTTAAGATAAGATACATAAGGTATTAAAAGTTTTAAATTTTGTAGAACATTCATAGATCTTTTTAAAAGGAAAAAAAAAAAAACATCACCTAGTAATAACTAATGCACGTAGCATGGTTATTCTGATTGAGTGTTACATAATACACGAAAAAAGGTTATTCGATTTTCGTGAGTCAAATCAACGATCCTAATTCAACCTCATTACGTTTCATAACTTTATCCACTCAAACAGGTCAAAATCAAGCGAATAAACCGATAAGCAAGGTGATAAAAGGAACAAAATCTTAAATCATCATCAAGAAAACCGGCAGTCAAATGTGCCATATTTTTGCTGCATTATTGAACAGAAACAAAACCAAGAAGCATGGATTACACAAAGCTAAGAAGAAGATATTCAGAATCCTTGTCTATGAAACTTACATACTTATGGATTCTTATTGGTGAATTATCTGCTTTCAGAGACCAAGAGACACACCTGAAAATATTAAACAAGCGAACTTATTAAAATATATCAATTCATGCAATAAATTTGGCAATCTATCATAAAATTTAAGAGCATTTTAGAAGCATAATCAAAAGAAAGTATCACAAATCCTGCAAAAAATACTCCATATATATATATATATATATATATGTACAGGAGAATCATTTAGTATAATCACGTTGGCTAACACAATTAATATATGGTTACTACAACTTACTGTGAAAGGTTCTTCCATGGCCCGGTTCTAACCGAACTCGACCAAGGGAAAAAGCGCACTCTGAGCACCTCGAACTTTCCAACGGAGCGTTGCCCAAATGCTTTTTGAGATCCTGAGGCTTCTCAGAGAAGGAGGAGGACATGGTTTTCTGTCTAGAAATGGAATTCGAGTCAACGGACAAGTAAATATTTTGATCACCACAATCGAATCGGCGGCCATTTCTTGATTTTCTCCGCAAATCCTCTGCAAACTCTGTAGATTCAATAAGATAAGGCGTTTCAGCTTAGGAAAATTGGCCTCTCCAACCAATGTTCAACTTCGTGCTTCAGCATTGTTCCTGAGATGAGCTCCGTTCTTATCCTGAATTTTATGTCTTCTGTTCGGCAGTTCAGTTCTTCCCATCGATGTTTGAGTATCACCAAGTTCTCATTGAAATTTGTAATATGAGAGGATGATATTTTCACATAATCAACCAATGAGTTCACAAGACCTTCCATCGAGCAGTTGCCCCCTGTAAACAACAAAAAACGATGTACTTGAAAAAGCAAGCACACGAAGACAAGTGCTTCTTAGATTAATTAAGTAAAGGACCAATGTTTCAAATTTCCCAAATATCCGTCGAATATCCCGCGAGTACTCAACTTCTCCAATAACTAACCTTTTTGCTGTTTTTCGTAGTCGTTTTTTAAGTTTTCGTGAATACTCTGTTATCGTTTCATTTTCTACAGAATCTGGAGTTTTTAATATGTTGTGATTATTTTCATTTTTTTATTTTCTTAGATTGCATTTTTTTTTTTACAATAAACTGGCAGCTTCATTGATTAGGAAAGGAAGAATCCCGATCAACATGGGTAACAAGCCAATTGGGGCAACCAAGTGCCCAAAAATCCGAAACTAAATCGGAGAGCCGGGATTTGGCAATGCAATTCGCAGACTCATTGCAATTATAACCCTTTATTTATACCAATTGCAGTTATACTCATATAACTTTATATATATATATTTATATAAGGGTTTTAAATGCAACTATATATATATAACAAGGGAAACTTGAAAAAATAACCCCCAAAATACAAGTTCTACCCGTTTTGTTCCCCGATTTAATGTATATGAAAAATTATTCCCCAAATTGTCTCTTACTTTTTTATTCCCAAAATACCCTTTTTACCACCAACTGTCTAAGTTCAAGAGGAAAACTGTCAAACTTTACCCAGAAAACTATCTAACTTAAAACAAACTGTCTACCCCGAAAGAGAAAACAATCTAACTTTATATATAAAACTATCCGACACTAAAATTTACGTTTTGATGACGGGGGATAAAACTATCCTTCTTGACACTAAGTTGTCAAAGTGTCTAACTTTAAGATGAAAACTATCTAATTTTATGAGGAAAATTGTCTACACAAAGTTGCAATATTTTGTGAAACCAACCAACTGTCTAACTTCAAGCAAACTTAAAACAAATTGTCTACCCCGAAAGAGAAAACAATCTAACTTTATGTATAAAACTATCCGACACTAAAATTTACATTTTGATGACAGGGGATAAAACTAACCTTCTTGACACTAAGTTCTTAAAGTGTCTAACTTTAATATGAAAACTATCTACCTTTATGAGGAAAACTGTCTACACAAAGTTGCAATATTTTGTGAAACTAACCAACTGTCTAACTTCAAGAAGAAAACTGTCAAACTTTACTCAGAAAACTATCTAACTTAAAACAAACTATCTACCCCAAAAGAGAAAACAATCTAACTTTATGTATAATACTATCCGACACTAAAATTTACATTTTGATGACGGGGGATAAAACTAACATTCTTGACACTAAGTTGTCAAAGTGTCTAACTTCAAGATGAAAACTATCTAACTTTACGAGGAAAACTATCTACACAAAGTTGCAATATTTTGTGAAACTAACCAACTGTCTAACTTCAAGAGGAAAACTGTCAAACTTTACCCAGAAAACTATTTAACTTAAAACAAACAGTCTACCCTGAATGAGAAAACAATCTAACTTTATGTATAAAACTATCTGAGACTAAAATTTACGTTTTGATGCCGAGGGATAAAACTAACCTTCTTGACACTAAGTTGTCAAAGTGTCTAACTTCAAGATGAAAACTATCTAACTTTACGAGGAAAACTATCTACACAAAGTTGCAATATTTTGTGAAACTAACCAACTGTCTAACTTCAAGAGGAAAACTGTATAATTTTACCCAGACTGTCTACCCCGAAAGAGAAAACCATCAAACTTTATGTGAAAAACTATCCAACATAGAAATTAACGTTTTGATGAAGCGAATAAAATTACCTTTTTTACCATAAATCCCTTAAGTGTCAACATTAATGGTGTAAACTATCTAAGCTAATATGAAAAACTGTCTACATTTCCTTCCAATTTTTTCCAACAATCTAACCGTAGCTTAAAAACTGTCCACCAGATCCTGGTATTTTTTTTAAAACGGAAAATGTGTCTACCTAGATGAGCAAAACAATCAAACTTGTTATAGAAAACTGTCCAGCCTCAAAACTGTCTACCTTGATAGGAAAAACTGTCAAATTTTATGTAAAAAACTGTCTAAAAGGGTATTTTGGGCAAAAACATGGCAAAATACAAGTTCGGGAATAGTTTTTCGGAAACATTAAATCGGGGAACAAAACGGGTAGAACTTGCATTTTGGGGGTCATTTTTTCAAGTTTCCCTATAACAACTTATAATATTTTTCTGAAATTGCATTCAAAACTCTCATTAATTAATTAATTATTTTTATCTTAAATATTTACATTTGTAACTTATATTTATATAATATAAATATTATTATTATTATTTGTAACGACCCGGCCTAGCGCCGTCCGCTACGACTTAAACTCACTTACTTACTTTCTTTAGATTTTATAAAAGCTCTTTGTTACGAAAATTCAAGAATATTTTTTTAAAAACATCATCTCACTTGCGCACCTAAGCACGTACGTCTTAAACTTCCTATAAGAAATTTAAGATCAACGCTTTAGCATAAAATATTCAAAACGACCATTATTGGAAATCTTCGAAAAAACATGAGACCTTCATTTGAAGGCTTATTAAATAGTTTACCAAAATCACTTGAAAAGTCCAATATAATTCTTCATACTTGTTGACTCGTATTGCGAACCCGAGACAATCATTTCATACGTAAATTCTTAACATAGGGAGGTAATATAATACCCTAATCCCAAAACATAAATCGTATTTAATAAAACATACGTCAATTACATTGTTCATCAAAACATGCGGAAACTTTAGCGGTTACCCATCCTAACCCATAACCACCGCGCGCATCACCATTCCTTCGCGAGTCCACCATAACAAATTCATGCCATGGGTTTCTTACCTACAACATGAACATATATCACGTGAGCTTACGCTCAGCGAGTACATACATTATCCTCACAAAAACATATGTCAATCATGCATATATGTATGTCCAATTATGCTATATTATTGGGTTACTTTTGAAAACATTTCCTTTCTTTTTCCTTTAAGTGGCTCAAGGGATTGGCCCTGTCTTGCCTGGTGATCACCCATATGTGTACGTGCCCTTTGCACGCAGCCGCATATGGTCTGAGGGTTGCAAGGTCCCCAGCCAACACGACCTTGGTCTTTAAGCCCCGTTCATAACATGTTTATACCCCGATCGGGTGACACGACACGAGCTTTGAAAACATTGGTCATCTTTGTTAATTAAGGTGACCCTATTATGCCTACATGCATTATGACATAAATCAAAGCTCATTCAATCATTCTTCCCATCATACATTCTTTTCTTTTCCAATATCAACACTTGGAATAACATGATACATTAACATCATAGGATTCACAATGATCCATATAATCATATCAATGTCCATCAAGGACCACACATATCAATCATTCATGCCTTGGAGTCAATGCTCCCAATCAATCATTCATGCATCTGAGTCAATGCTCCAAAACATCACATATATTCATGTCTTGACATATTTCATCTTTTCATTTGAAAATTATTCATGCTGTAGTGAGATCTGTACTCACCTGGTGTCCTCGCTGCACTTCAAGCTACAACCTATCACACTTATGGACACCCTACTTCCCTGTTTAAATCCGACCAGACGACTCGTCAGTCTTTTGGATCCAGGTTTACATGCCTGCTGTACGTTGCTGGAATTCTAGGGCACTAAGGTTTCAACACTATCCGATTTTGTATCAACACGTTCCTTTGTTTAAAGATCTACGTAATATTGTACGACTTAACTTTAAGTAAGTGTACAAGTATTTTCAGGCCGTAAAATCATCATTTAAGATTCGTATCTTTTTTTACATATAAACTATTCCTTTCATTAATAACTCCTTGAGTTTTGTCTTATCATATATCGTAAACATAGCCATTATCTTGAAAATCCGAAACAATCTCGGTGTGATCATTTTCATAATCGTAAATTATTTAGAGCTCCTAGGTTATTATCTTAACCTCTGAGTTTTATTTTTAATATCATAGCCCCATTACCCGAAATTGAAACTATTTTATTGTTCGGGTTACAATTCTACCTCAAGGGTAGAATAGCTTGTATATGCTTGCCTTATAACCTCTATCCGGTAAACGAAAACTCGTTTTAACATAACACCAATTGTGATTGCTCTAAACTTGACATTATAAAGTATTTAGTTCATTTCCTAAAAATAAAATCCCTTGGTAAATCATATATATGTATTTTTAAGCATGAACTCAAATCTGCCCTTATTTATGAAAAACAATTTGCGACCTCCGGTGTGTGATTTTTATAAAATAAATCAGGGCTTGTTTTGGAACAAAACCAATTCCTATGTCTCTTTAACTAACTTAAGTATAACATATATTTTTATCCCACCAAAATATAAACTATAGATCATCGTTTAAAGCATTTTACTAATATAGTTTACAATCTGTCTAAAACCGAAAACAGATTTGCATGTCATTACTCCGTGAATTCTTTTGAGCTAACCCGAGTATATTTTTCAGTAAAACCAACTCTATTAATTCAATAAGGAATATACCTATATCATATAATTTTTTATAAGAATTTATAAAAATATTAGGTTGGTAAAAAATGTGTTCTAAATCCAAACTTCCAGATCTGCCTGGAAGTGAAAACAGTTTTGCGCATGAATAGTGCACGACTCATATCTTAAAACTCATAACTTGAATGGCTCCAAATTTTCATTATGTTATACTAGACACACACACACACACACACACACATATATATATATATATATATATATATATATATCTATAAATAGGTCATTTTCTGTATTTGGAGTTCATTTGGTCTGGTTAAGACCCCTACAAAATTGGACTTCATCAAAACCCTAATTCCAACAACATGCATGTCATTCAATCATCATCAAACATAAGGCTCTTGGGCCAAATTCATGAAAATATAAAAAACCATTCATGCATGTCTTACTTAAATAATAAATAAGCATGAAACTTAGTATGATAACCATTCATCAAAAGAGTGAGGGTTTTTAGTTTGAAGGTTATACCTTTCTTGAATTTTCTTCAACAAAGTTAATACTTGTGTAGTTGGAAACTTAGGTGCTCTTCACTACGACCTTAGCCTAGAGAAGGTTGGATTTTGAGCTAGGATAAGAGAGAACATTATGAACATAAGTTCATATCTTATGGCCATGAAGAAAATCAACATGCAAGAGGTTTCCTTACCTCTTTCTTTGGAACTTTGAGCAATGACACGGTTTGAGGGATAAATGGAGCGTTTGAGATCGGATCTTCACGATTCTTTCTCCATGATTTCGTGGCCTTAGCAAACAACAAGATGGAGTAAAAATGAGCATAAATTTCAGAGAGCAAAACGTTAGGGAAATCAACATGCAAGAGGTGTTCTTACCCCTTTCTTCTTCTTGGAAAAGTTGATTTTTGAGGTGTTCTTGGAGGGTTTCTTCAAGAAAATGCTCTTAGGGTTTCTTAGAGAGATAGAGGGCTGAAGAGAGAGATTATTTTCTGGTCTAGAGAGAGAAGAAAATCGTGTAAATGAGTGGTGTGGTGAATAGACAAGAGCATCTCTCTCCTTGAGTGCATAAGACATGTCATAATGAGTTTTTGGGGTTTAATAAAGCTTGGAGAGCACTCAAATATCTCATTGGACCTTATTTGAGTGTTGTGGTCAAATTTAGGGCTGATATAATAGTTATTTTGGTTGTCATGCACTCCTATGAGCCCATTGGTTCATTTGGGAGGTGTATAAGACAAACACATAAGACAAAATGACCTTAAGACTTCTTTTGATTTCTAATAGAGACTTTATTCAAATTTCAGCATACATGAAGTTTTAGGCATGTGTATGGACATCAAGGATGAGTTTAGAATGTTGAAAATCGGATTAGGGGCATAATTGCAACTTTTTGGCAATTTTGGGCCATAGTGCAACTTTTCTACAAGTTGAGGACCTTGTTGAAAATTTTAGTTTGAACGTAGCTATCTTTGATAATTTTTCATGTAGATTCCAAAAATGATATTTTTGGTTTCATTTGGGACTCGAAAATATTCATTCCGGCCTAGTTGACTTTTTTGTCAACTTTGAAGATACTGATTAAAATTTAAATCATATTTTCCCCTCATGATGAAATGGTTTATATCATACATTTTCTTTCTTTATTTCTCGGTATCGTTTCTTACTTATAGAAACTTATTGATACGAGACATCATCCTTCCAATTCCGGAAGCTTTTATGTTAACCCCGCCTTAATAAGTATCTTATGCGGATCCCGAAATGACTAGCGGGAGTACTAGCGGCATAGCGGTAGTACCAACAAACATAGAGGTAAGTACTAGCGGCATAACGGTAGTACCAACAATCATAGAGGTAAGTACTAGCGGCATAGCAGTAGTACCAACAAACATAGAGGTAAGTACTAGCGGTATAGCGGCAGTACCAACAAACATAGAGGTAAGTACTAGCAGCATAGCGGTAGTACTAACAAACATAGAGGTAAGTAACATTACTTGTGTCTTACGAAAATTCTTTTCCGTCCATCATATTTTTAAATGCGTAATGCATAACGTATAGACACTCACAATAAATATCATCCATAACTTATCATTTATTTATCATCAAAATGTACCTTATAACCAAAAGATACAATGTAGTATTCCTTAAGGTTCTAGGTGTGAGAAAAATCGGGTCATTACATTATTTAACTTATATTTAACTGGAGTTTACACTTCACTCTCTTAAATTTATACAATATAAATATCATCATCATCCATCATCATCGTCGTCGTCGTCGTCATAACTTATATTTAGCTGGATTTTACACTTCATTACTTGTTAGGAAAATAGGGGCGAAAGTCCCTTACTCTGCATATTTGTTACAATTAAGTCTTTATACTCAAATTCTAGTGGTAAAAGTCCCTACCGTTATAATCTTGTTGCAAATCAGCCTCCTGCCATTATCATCTGGTTAAGTGCCATGTTGGTTGCATACGTGTCATCCATGTCCCTAAATGAGCCCACCTTGGATACACTTTGCATGTGCTTCCTTATATACACATAAATAAATTAAATGATTTATATAAAACGATACTCAAAATAAAATTGCCAAAAAAATACTCAAAAGTTCAAGGCAAACGTACAAAAATAAAAATAAAAATACTAAAACAACTCTAAACCGTTAAATCCACGTGTCACGGTGAAATTAAGCCACATTTTTAGTGGATCCCACCATTTTGAAAAGTCTTGCCGTTTCCTTATTTCTTTGCCATCTAATAATGTCGTTTATATATATTTATTTTCTTTCTTGAAATTATGTAATTAACTTTAATTATTAGATCCAATAAACGACATTATTAGATCGCAATACAAGCGTTAATGACATATTTTTCAAGAAAGAAAATAAAAAAAATATATAAACAGCATTATTTGATTGCAAGGCAATAAAAAAACGACTAGAAATTTCAAAATGGTGGGATCCACTAAAAATGTAGTTTAATTTCACCGCTACACGTGGAAATAACGGTTTAGAGTTTTCTTAGTATTATTTATTTTTGGTACTTTTGCCTTAAACTTTTAAGTATTTTTTAGTACTTTTACCGTGAATATCCTTTTTATATATAAATTATTTAATTTAATATAAATTATTTAATTTAATTATGTGTATATAAAGAAGCACATGCAAGGTGTACCCAATGTGGATCCATTTGGTGACATGGATGACACTGACACATATACAGCCAACATGGCACTTAACCATTTCATAACGGCAAGATGACTGATTTGCAAAAGGATTCTAACGGTAAGAAATTTTACCACCAAAATTTGAGTATAAAAACTTAACTGCAACAAATATGCAGACTTATGGACTTTCGCCGCTCTTTCCCCTTGTTCATACTTTCAATACCTAATACCTGCTACTACCTACTAGCCTACTATTGCCAAGTCTGCAAGGTAATTATTTTATTCTTTAGTATTGCTGCAAGTTGAAAGTCCTTTACGGTTTACTCCTAGGGTTGATTTTTAAATTGTTACGATTATTGAAAGCTGAGTACCGATTATTCAAATGCTATCGATTAAATTTAAGGAGTTTTACGAAGGAATTGTTACGATTAAATTTAAAGTGCTATTGATTAAATTTTTAATTTTTATTTATCTATGTTTTAGGATTTAGTATAATGAGTTCGACAATAAATACAAGTCAGGAGCGGAAAAACGAAAAGTTAAAAAAAAAAGTCTTCAGAGAAAGCTCAAGCCGGTTCTCTTAATAAGTATTTTCATAAAGAGGTGATTATTGATAAAATTGAAGCTCAAGTTGGAATCGAGAACTAAGAGGTCGAATAAGTTGAGAATGAGAACATGAATGTGAATTTGAACGTAAATGAGGAGAATGATGAGAAGGAAAATGATACGAAGAATGATTAAGATACAAGTGGATTTTGTTTGGAGAAAGACGATCCAGCAAATTGGAGTCCAGTGAATCAGAATCTTATAGATTTTCTTGTTGAAAGAGGCCCCAAGAGAAGCGTCCAAGCAATATTTCCGAAAGATGCATCTGATCGGTGTTTTTCTTCAGTTCATTATTCTCGAGTTTTACCGAATCAGGAGAAGCAAGATAAGAAGTGGTTGATATATTCAAGTTTGAAGAATAAGGTATTTTGTTTTTGCTGCAAGTTATTTATAAACAATCCTCATCTTTTAGGCCAATTAGCTTATGAAGCGTTAAATGATTGGCACAATATTTCCTCTCGACTTTACGTCCATGAAAAAAATAAGTTACATATGTTGGATCCCAATTCACGGATCTGCAAAGAACACGAATAACACCAAAAGAAATCGAACACGAAAAATAAAGGACACAAACTTTTGGGAGAAGAAATTCTCTTGATTAAATCGAAGGCTAAATACAAGGAGATAAACTCGAAATTCTAATGGACTCAACACACATCTTACAAAGTGTACAATGCTAGGTTTATATAGCCTCTCATAGGCGAAACCCTAGCTAACCAAATCGCACAAAATCAGGAAACTACCCTAAATAATCCTATCAAATCTTTGACTTGATCTTTGCTTGCTCCTCAAGCTACGCGCTTTCCTTGCTGGGTAGTTGCTGACTTTCCCTTTCCTGCCCGGACAGCTTCTCTGTCCCCGAGCTGACCTGCTCGTATGCTCCGGGCTGAGCTTGCCTTCTATCCGGACACTCTGCTCGTGTTCACCCGAGCTGGGCTGAACGGCTGTCCATCTTCTGTTCTGGTCGGTACCCGGGCTGACTCCTCGCAAGTGTTTCTGCCCGTCCTGGGTTCTGGTCGTCATCCGGACTAAGTCAAGCTTAAGCTCACATTCTCCCCCGTAAGCTTGACTTGCTACACTCTTTACTCCGAGCAACTCTCTCATCTACGCGAACTACACTCTCGCCAAAGCCTTGGTGAGGATGTCTGCTCGCTGCTCCCTTGTGTTGATGAACTCTACGATGATCTGTCGCTTCTCCACACACTCACGAATATAATGGTACTTCGTGTCAATGTGTTTGCTTCGTCCGTGAAACACTGGATTCTTCATCAACGCGATTGCAGACTTGTTGTCCACGTAGAGAGTTGGTGTTTTTTGCTCGGAACCCGTCATCTCACTGAGTAGCCCTTTCAACCACATAGCCTGACATGCTGCTGCGGTTGCCGCCATGAACTCCGCTTCACACGAGGATAAAGCTACTGTCTGCTGCTTCTGGGACTGCCAGGTGATTAGATTCCCGTTGAGATAAAATGCCATCCCTCCGGTACTCTTTCTATCGTCAATGTCACCAGCCAAATCACTGTCCGTAAAGCCGACTAGTACTTCTGCTCCAATTCCTCGGTTGTACTGGATCCCGTAGTCCGTCGTGCCCTTCACGTAACGCAAGATGTGCTTCACCGCTTGCTGGTGTGCACTCGTGGGCTTCTCCATGTATCGACTGACTATCCCGACTGCGTGTGAAATGTCTGGTCGGGTGTGGGTGAGGTACCTTAGGCACCCGATCACGCGTCTGTACTCCGTGGGATCCACTCTTCTCCCTTCAGCATCCTTCCCGAGCTGCAGCTTCGCCTCCATAGGGTACTTGCTCGAGTTACAGTCCGCCATCTCGAACTGTTTAAGGATCTTCTTCGCGTAGGCCGACTGCTTCAGCGTAATGCAGTCCTTCTTCTGTTCCACCTCGAGACCAAGGTAGTATGAAAGTAATCCGAGGCCACTCATCTCGAATTCGGCCATCATCTGCTGCTTGAACCCATCTACGCCTCCTGCGCTGGATCCTGTGACGATCAGGTCGTCCACATACACTCCCACGATCAGAGTTTCCTGCCCGGAACTCCTGGTGTAGACTGCCTGCTCGCTCAAGCACTTTGTGAATCCAAGATTCTTCAAGCTCTTGTCAAGGCGGATGTTCCACGCTCTTGGTGCTTGTTTCAACCCGTATAAGGCCTTGGATAGCTTGTACACCTTCTGCTCCTTGCCCGTGACGCTGAATCCCTCTTGTTGCTTGACGTACACTTCTTCTTCGAGGTCACCGTTTAGGAATGCCGATTTGACATCCAGATGGTGAATTTCCCATCCTCGATGCGCTGCTAGGGCTAGGATGAGTCTGATCGTGTCCAGTCTTGCTACTGGAGCAAAGACTTCTTCAAAGTCTATGCCTTTCCTCTGCACGTAGCCTTTAGCTACCAGCCTTGCCTTGTGCTTAAGGACATTCCCCTCAGTGTCCTTCTTCAGCTTATACACCCACTTCAGGCCGATGGGATTATGATCTTTGGGCAGGTCGGTAAGCTCCCATGTCCTGTTCTTCTCAATGGACTCCATCTCCTTCTTCATTGCTTCCTGCCACTCCTGCTCGGCTGCTGCCTCCTGGTAATTGGCTGGTTCTTCTGCACACAACAAAGAAAGTTCCTCCAGGCTCATCTCCACTTCTTGAGTCTGATCGTAAACGTCTGCTAGAGGACGGAATCCTCTTGGGCCGTCTTTTATGGAGGAATCTCCCGAGCTGGACGGGCTGGTCCTGTTCGGACTTGGTGTCCTGGGTGTATCCGGAGTGCTCTCTCCCGGGCTGGGTTCCCTCGTTTCTGGCAAGACTGTTCCCGAGCTGGGTGTTCCGGGCTTCTCTTACTCGGCAACATCTTGGTCGTCTTCGACAATGAACTCCACTGAGTTCTGCTCGGGTTCTCCATTCTCGTCGCGCCAATCCCACTTCATCTCCTCTTCGAACACAGCATCTCTGCTCACTTGGAGTCTGCCGCGTCGTGGATCATAGAGTCTGTGTGCCTTGCTTCCTTCTTCAACGCCAAGGTACACCATCTTCTGACTCCTGTCATCCAACTTCTTGAGATGTGGTCCCGCAATCTTCACGTGTGCGGTGCATCCGAACACTTTCAAATGTTCTAAGTGGGGTTTCTTCCCTTTCCACGCCTGGTAGGGGGTACGCTCTCCTAGCGCTTTGGTCGGCAAACGATTGAGCAGGTAGACCGCATGTCTTACTGCTTCTGCCCAAAAACGGGCTGGAACTTGCATGCTCTTGAGCAAGCTCCTCGCTGTGTTCATCACAGTCCGGTTTCGTCTTTCCACCACGCCATTCTGTTGGGGTGTGTGGGGTGCGGACAGGTGACGCTGAATTCCTTCCTGGTCGCAGAACTCTCCGAACTGCTGGGAAGTGAATTCTCCTCCTCGGTCTGTACGCAAGACCTTTAACCTGTGCACCGAGCCATTCTCCACGATCTTCTTGAACTTCTTGAAGACCTCAAAGGCTCCGCTCTTTTCCTTAAGCATATAAACCCACATCCAGCGACTGTAATCATCAACAAGTAAAAGAAAGTACTTGTTACCTGCCAATGTTGCTGGGGTGACTGGACAATATAGGTCTGCATGCACCAACTGTAGGGGTCTCTCTGCTTGGAATTTGGCCTTGATCGGAAACGGTATCCTCGCCTGCTTCGCGATCATGCAGCATTCACATAGCTGGTCGGGGTGTTCTATCTTGGGAACCCCGAAGGCCATCTTCTTCTCGCCCATCATCTTGAGCGCGTGAAAATTCACGTGTCCGAGCCGTGCGTGCCATAGCCAAGCCGGGTCTGCCATCGATGCCATGAGACAGACGGGCTGACACGTCTTCAGGAGAATCTTGTAGAGCCTGTTGGGTGTCCGCTCCACCTTCATCAACAGCTCTCCTTCCTTGGTCCACATCTTCAGGTAGGACCCTTGCAGCAACACCGTGTTCCCGATCTCAGTCATCTGTCCTAGACTGATGATGTTGCTTTTCAACTTCGGGATGAAATACACCTGGGTCATCAGACGCTGGTCGCCATTCTTGCACTCGAACAGGATCGACCCTCTGCCTCTGATCTCTACGACTGATCCGTCGCCGAATTTCACGCTGCCCGTGATTTTCTCATCGAGCTCTTCAAACTTAGCTCGGTCCCCAGTCATGTGGTTGCTAGCTCCGTTGTCTAGATACCATACGTCGGTACTGACCTTCTTCTCTCCGTCTACGAGGAGGTTTGCAATAACCTTATCCTAGATGAGGAAAACCTTCTCGCTGGTCTCCTCAGGACAGGTCTGCTCGGCCTCTGGGCTGATCGGCACACTGATCACTTCTGCCCGGGCCTTGGCGTCACACTCGCCATTCTGTTCGTCCAGGTGCGTTTCCTGCTCGGCAAACAACAATGCCGGCTGGTCGTCTGGGAATCTTACTAGATTCGCCTCTTCGCCCTGGTTCCTGCTTCGGCACTCAGATGCAAAGTGCCCAAACTTCTGACAATTGTAGCACTTTACTGTGCTCTTGTCTCTCCTGGTCGTGCCTTCCTGACGGGTA
This sequence comes from Parietaria judaica, assembly GCA_954871525.1. Taxonomy (NCBI): domain Eukaryota; kingdom Viridiplantae; phylum Streptophyta; class Magnoliopsida; order Rosales; family Urticaceae; genus Parietaria; species Parietaria judaica. The sequence goes on along the minus strand of OX940860.1, from coordinate 24,548,916 downwards.
GATCCACTGCCGCGACCTCGCATGTCCCGACCTCGACCTCGTCCACGACCCTGTCCGCGTCCTCGGACTTCTCCACCAAAGCTGTTCCGACCTGAGGGTTTTGTAGAAAACTCGGCTCCCCCGGTTTTCCGCTGCCTGGCCGTCCACTCTTCATGCGTGAGCAGGAGGTTCTTCTCCTCGTCTTTGTCACCGTAACCCCGAAGTCTCTCTTCGTGGGCCTTGAGACGACCAACAACCTCCTCGACCGACATGGTCTTGAGATCGCCGAACTGCTCGATCGATGTCACGATCTGCATGTACCTGTGAGGCACTGCTCGGAGAAATTTCTTGACGACGGTGGTCTCCTCCACCTTGTCTCCCAGCGAGCGTATGCCGGTCACAATGGACGTGAGCCGCATAGCGAAATCATCAATTGATTCGCTCTCCCTCATTCTCATGACCTCAAACTCACTCTTCAAGGTCTGGACCTTTGCCTCCTTGACGCGATCTGCGCCCATGTGCATGGTCTGAAGAGTTTTCCATGCTTCCTTCGCGGAATCCTTCTCGGCGAGCATGAGAAGAACTTCTTCCGGAACTGCTTGGTAGATAGCGGCTAGAGCCATTCTTTCCTTGCGCCCTTCGACACCGCCGTTCTCTACGGCCTCCCATACTCCCTGCGCCTGCAGATTCACCCTCATCTTCAACGCCCACACGGCGTAATTGCTCTTCGTGAGCATGGGGTAATGGAGTGTAACTGTGCCTTCTCTGGTCTCTGGTTTCTGCGCAACCAGAGCTCCGTCGATTGGTGACTCTGATGATGAAGACATGTTCTTCGATTGAAGCTCTGATACCACTTGTTGGATCCCAATTCACGGATCTGCAAAGAACACGAATAACACCAAAAGAAATCGAACAGGAAAAATAAAGGACACAAACTTTTGGGAGAAGAAATTCTCTTGATTAAATCGAAGGCTAAATACAAGGAGATAAACTCGAAATTCTAATGGACTCAACACACATCTTACAAAGTGTACAATGCTAGGTTTATATAGCCTCTCATAGGCGAAACCCTAGCTAACCAAATCGCACAAAATCAGGAAACTACCCTAAATAATCCTATCAAATCTTTGACTTGATCTTTGCTTGCTCCTCAAGCTACGCGCTTTCCTTGCTGGGTAGTTGCTGACTTTCCCTTTCCTGCCCGGACAGCTTCTCTGTCCCCGAGCTGACCTGCTCGTATGCTCCGGGCTGAGCTTGCCTTCTATCCGGACACTCTGCTCGTGTCACCCGAGCTGGGCTGAACGGCTGTCCATCTTCTGTTCTGGTCGGTACCCGGGCTGACTCCTCGCAAGTGTTTCTGCCCGTCCTGGGTTCTGGTCGTCATCCGGACTAAGTCAAGCTTAAGCTCACAACATATTAGTTCAGTAGCTAAGTGGTTAGATTTGGAAAAAAGATTGAAACAAGTGTCAAACATTGATTCTAGTGTACAAGAACATGTCAACAAAGAGAAGGAGCATTGGAGACAAGTTCTACAGAGGATACTCGCTGTTGTAAAAAGTCTTGGTAGAAATAATTTTGCATTCGGTGGAGATAAAGAAAAAATATACGAGGAAAATAACGGACTATTTTTACAGCTAATAGAATTACTTGAAGAGTTTGACCCCACAATGCAGGAACATGTTCGACATATCTCAAAAAAAGAGATTTGTCATCATTATTTGAGTCACAAGATTAAGAATGAATTAATCCAACTGATGGCATAAGAGGTGAAGAAGTCAATTATTTCCATAATCAAAGAAGCAAAATATTATTCAATTATACTTGATTGTACACCAGATGTAAGTAATGAAGAACATATGTCTCTAGTGGTAAGGTGCTTGAATATTTCTAGAAGACCAATCGTGATTGAAGAGTTCTTTCTGGAATTTATAAAGGTAAATGATACTTCAGGGCTTGGACTTTTCAAAGATTTGGAAGCTCTCGGTCTGGATGTTGACGACATAAGAGGACAAGGATACGACAACGGAGCTAACATGAAACGAAAACACAAAGGCCTGCAAAGTCGAGTGCTTGAAAATAATCCGAGAGCATTCTATTCTCTTTGTGCTTGTCATTCTCTCAATTTGATACTTTGTGACATGGCTAATTGTTGTCCCAGGGCAGTGTCATTTTTTGGTGTCTTACAACGGATATACACGTAATTCTCAGCTTCTACAAGAGATGGAAAGTCTTCAATGATCATGTAAAAACTTACACTGTCAAGCGGTTGTCAGAAACACGTTGGGAAAGCTATCAATTAGCGTCAAAGCAGTGCGATATCAAGTTCCACAGATAAAAGAAGCTTTAAAATATTTGGCAAACGGTAATGAGGATGCCAAGACAGAAAGTGAAGCTGAGACTGTAGCAGAGTACAATATTCAGAATTTTGAGTTCTTGTTGGGATTAGTAATCTGGCATGATTTTTTATTTGATGTTAACAATATGTTAGCAAAAATCTCCAAAACAAGGATATGCAAATTGATGTGGCTGTGAAGGAACTTGAAAGACTACTGGTATATCTTAAAAAGTACAGGGAGACGGGTTTTGTTGAAGTTATGGTGAGGGCTAAAAAGATAGCCGACGAAATGGAAATAGAACCAATGTTTTTGGAGAGAAACGAAGAGTACATTGAAAAAAACAATTTGATGACACTGGTAGTTGTCTCACAAACTGGTGAAGAATCCTTCAAAGCTAACTACTTTCTCTACATTATTGATAAAGCTATTTCTTCATTCTAAATCAGGTTAGAACCATATCATGGTCCAATTTATTTTTTATATTTGTAATATTTCATGATTTGATGTGATGATTATTTTTTTCATCTAGGTTTGAACAATTTCGTAATTTTGATAAACAATTTGGGCTCTTACTTGATATGAAGAAACTGAAAGCAGCAGATAGAAATGATTTGATGAGTTTTTGAACCAATCTTACGGCATCAATGGAGCATAATCAGATTTCGGATCTCGACACAAACGAACTCTTCAAGGAGTTGGAAATGTGAGGCGAGACTGCTTCAGAAGAGATAAGCAAAGCCATTGATATTTTGAACTACATAAAAGAACTAGATTGTTGTTACCCGGATGCTTGGATTGCTTACAGAATTATGTTAACCATACCAGTCACAGTTGCTCATGCAGAAAGAAGCTTCTCAAAGCTAAACTTGATCAAGTCTTATCTTCGATCAAGTATGTCCCAAGAAAGGTTGAGCGGTTTAGCCACGTTGTCCATTGAAACAAGATGATCGAGAAGCTTGATTATAGTTATTTGATTAGTAGTTTTGCATCAAAAAGTGCTAGGCGTGCCATGTTTAAGTGATCAAGACATTTTTATTTATTTAATGTTTGAAACATTTGATAATATAAGTATATTTTTATTCATATTTACAGTTTTTTTTATCGTTAATTATTTTGTTGAGGGCCCCAAAATTTTATTTCGCCTAGGGCCCCTACAGTCTTTGGGCCGGCCCGGCATATTTGGGATATGAACTTTTGGTCACGTCGGTCGAATCATTAGTGAGTTGGAAGAGAAAATATAGGTTAATGCAAATGACAGACTGATGCTGCAAGTTGAACCAAGAAACTGTGCAAGATTGAAACTCTATAACTCAACAATTCCTCAACATCTATGTGATCTTGATCAGAACAGTTTTATATCAAGAAGATCGACAATCTGATTCACCTCAGATTGTTAAATACATCTTCTTCTTTCTCTAAGCTTTACAAGAGACTGGCCAAGATCTTTTCTCTCTCACTTCTCATCTCTCGATGATCTGTTAGCCGTTTATAATAACGGTTTAACAGATTAATAACATGTACTCCTAGTGATGAAAGTTTTTATATGTTATTATATCTAATGCAATTAAGTATGGATAATTTATTTTTTATACCGAAAACTTTTAATTTTGACAAAAATTTAAAATAAATACTTAATTGCATAAAGTCAATAACATAAATATTTTCGTCACTAGAAATTTGTAACATAAGGACCTAATCGCACCAAAAAATCAATAACACGCACCAAAAAATTAACATCATTGCTTTTGCCACCAATTCCACTAACTTTTTGCAATTCAAAATACTGTAACTCAATATGAGTGGAAAAAGGATTATATTTGATCATAAAAGATACATCTTCTCAATCTTTTGGTGTGTAACAAGAAAAACAAATTGATGCTAAATTTGAAAATCAGGGTATCGATCGATTTCTTTCAATTTACCCTGCTCACAGAGGCGAAGGTATATTGGGCTCACAGTGGACACGTGCCCACCCTCCCCTCTCCTCTCCATTTTTATTTTTTTAAATTAATATTTTAAAATAGATAAAAACCTTAGATTTTACTATAGATAAGATTATAATCCTATTTATGCAACTAAGCCCAAGCCACACTTATAATTTTTTTAAAAAAAATTAACAATTCTCCCAAAATCAATTTATTAGGTTAAGAATTTGAAAAACCATGTTGCCTAACCAGTAGGATTTACGGGATAAGAACATGTATTTATGTAGTTTTCTTTAAATAAATAAAAAATTCCATACATTTTTGTGATGAAAAGATTTTTGACTTCGAATTCTCTTTAGTCTTGTGTTTTTATTATTTTACTCATCTCTTTAGTTTGTTTTCTATTCTAAAGATTTACTGGAGTGAGATTATATATTCTATGAATTTTTTGTGCTTTTAGAAACTATCGAAGTATTTTCTCTTTAAATATTTAGATTCTGAATTTTTCAATTTCAGTTACAATTAAGATTTTTTTTAATTATTTCTTCTGATTAGTAAAATTGCTATCTTGAAATTGAGATTTTGAGTTATTAATATTATTTTTGAATTTTTTTATATTATTAATAAAAAAAATTAAAATATATATTAGTGCCTCTCTCGACTGAAAAAGCTAGCTTCGCCATTGCCTACTCATTGTGATTTTAAAGTTGACTTCAAGTTGGTTTTAGAGCATCAATATGGTGTTTATAGCAAATTAAAATAGATCAAATGATAGAAAGATGAGAATCAATGTAACAAATTCTGACCTTTCCCGAGGCAAATCACGATCTGGACATCGGTTATCAAGAAAACAGAGACGCACAGACCATAGTCGAAAGAATGGCAGACGAATTACAGGAAATTTTGCAAGGGTCGGATTGGCTTAAAGTCAACGCCCTCTCCATCGAGAGATGTTCGCACGAAACTACAGAAAGTCAATGCACTTGTTTTCGAATGTACTACTACTAGTACATGTTCAGATGTGGCGGCCACTTAGTTGACCAATAAAGCCTTGACCGAATTAAATCTTAGAGCGTAGCCAATTCATATACAAATTCAATAGATTGAGAGCCAACTACGTGTAATAATTTACAATTTAATTTTTGTAAGTAATATAAAAAAAAAATGGAAAACTGAATAGGCTTATATCCGTAAAAAAGGGATTTTTTTTTTTTTTTTGTATATAAAGACTTGAAAGATGCTAAGCTGACAAAATCATTGTTTTATGGGAGTTTAAGCTAAATAGACCTGATAGTTTAAAATTGATAAAACAACGGTTAATATTTGTAAAATAATCTATTAACCATTATAAAAATAGTCATATTAACCATTATAGCTATATTAACCATTGACAAAATAGCTAATATTTGATATATTTTGCAAATAAAAACTTTAAATTTGCTAAAATGCAATGTAAACATATAAATTTGACAATTTATTATAATTTCTCTTGTTTTATTCACAGTTTCTTTTTATTTTTGTTAAATGACGATATTGATTTGATCCACATAAAATTTAATCATGCTTTTCATCGATATTTTCTATTCTTAAATTCATTAACAATATATAATTTATGCAAATAAAAATTCTAAACTTTCATTTTTTTTAATACGAAATAACTTATTTAGTCATGTAGTATTTACTACATAGTGGTAAAAGTTATATATAATCACTTTAGAGATAACTAAAGTAAAAATATTCAAGTTAAAGTCAATTCAGAGAAAACAGTGCTCAAGTTCTTTTTTGGTAGACAAAGTACTCAAATGAAATAAGTGTGCGATGAGAGAATTTCGTCAAATTGTCGTCTCTTTGACTAGGTGTTGTAGTTCGTTTTGGCTTTACATCTATTAGGTATATGTAGTTAAAATTAAGGTTCAAAATGTCGTTTTTGCTGATAAATCGGTTGCCGTTTTTGACGGATTTATCGTTAGCTTACCGGTTAATCGATGGAAAACCTATAAAACTGTATATTATTGTTACCGACACTTATATATCGAGGATTATTGACACTTATCGATACTTTTCTATATGAAACCGCTAAAATATTTTTGATAAATATATTTATTCAATTTTTATAAAGTGTTGTTAAAAATACCAAAAATAAAATCATCTCATACCCAAACATATGTAAATAAAAATATACACCAACACATATAAATTAATAAACATAAGCCATAACAAACAACTAGAAAAATAAAAAGATATATGGTGAGTTCTCAGTGAAATCTGTTTATAGTATGTTTTGTGCTAATTATAATTTGTTTCCTCAATGGCAGAAATTTCTATGGAAAGAATTTCCTCCACCTTCGAGGTCTATTACATGTTGGCGGGCATTTTTAGGTTTCCTTCATACCGAACTCACTTTGCAGGAAAAAAGGATTTGTTTTAACTTGAATGTGTCGCTTTTGCAACAATCAAGTAGAGGATATTGATCACATTTTTGTCCATTGCAACTTTGCGGGGTTGGTTTGGCGTGTTATCTCGGATATTTTTTTTTCTCTCTCACTTCTCGTCTCTCGATGATCTGTTAGCCGTTTATAATAACGGTTTAATAGATTAATAACATGTACTCCTAGTGATGAAAGTTTTTATATGTTATTATATCTAATGCAATTAAGTTTAGATAATTTATTTTTTATACCGAAAACTTTTAATTTTGACAAAAATTTAAAATAAATACTTAATTGCATAAAGTCAATAACATAAATATTTTCGTCACTAGAAATTTGTAACATAAGGACCTAATCGCACCAAAAAATCAATAACACGCACCAAAAAATTAACATCATTGCTTTTGCCACCAATTCCACTAACTTTTTGCAATTCAAAATACTGTAACTCAATATGAGTGGAAAAGGGATTATATTTGATCATAAAAGATACATCTTCTCAATCTTTTGGTGTGTAACAAGAAAAACAAATTGATGCTAAATTTGAAAATCAGGGTATCGATCGATTTCTTTCAATTTACCCTTCTCACAGAGGCGAAGGTATATTGGGCTCACAGTGGACACGTGCCCACCCTCCCCTCTCCTCTCCATTTTTATTTTTTAAAATTAATATTTTAATATAGATAAAAACCTTAGATTTTACTATAGATACGATTATAATCCTATTTATCCAACTAAGCCCAAGCCGCACTTATAATTTTTTTTTAAAAAAAATTAACAATTCTCCCAAAATCAATTTATTAGGTTAAGAATTTGAAAAACCATGTTGCCTAACCAGTAGGATTTACGGGATACGAACATGTATTTATGTAATTTCTTCAAATAAATAAAAAATTCCATACATTTTTGTGCTGAAAAGATTTTTGACTTCGAATTCTCTTTAGTCCTGTGTTTTTATTATTTTACTCATCTCTTTAGTTCGTTTTCTATTCTAAAGATTTACTGGAGTGAGATTATATATTCTATGAATTTTTTGTGCTTTTAGAAACTATCGAAGTATTTTCTCTTTAAATATTTAGATTCTGAATTTTTCAATTTCAGTTACAATTAAGATTTTTTTTAATTATTTCTTCTGATTAGTAAAATTGCTATCTTGAAATTGAGATTTTGAGTTATTAATATTATTTTTGAATTTTTTATATTATTAATAAAAAAAAATTAAAATATATATTAGTGCCTCTCTCGACTGAAAAAGCTAGATTTGCCATTGCCTACTCATTGTGATGTTAAGGTTGACTTCAAGTTGGTTTTAGAGCATCAATATGGTGTTTATAGCAAATTAAAATAGATCAAATGATAGAAAGATGAGAATCAATGTAACAAATTCTGACCTTTCCCGAGGCAAATCACGATCTAGACATCGGTTATCAAGAAAACAGAGACGCACAGACCATATTCGAAAGAATGGCAGACGAGTTACAGATGCCGCTGATCCGTTAAGCTTAGTTATCATATCTTCGCTCTTTGGAATACTGCGGTCATATTAACAGTTTGGCTCATTTGGCGTACGAGGAATGCTTGTGTCTTTGAGGATGTGACCCCTAACACAAAAAACCTTTTGATACAAGTTTGGTGATGTATTAAAGAAGTGAATTTCTTTAAGCTAGGAACGTCAAATGCTTTAGATTATTTACAAATTCTGAAGTTTTTTGGCTTGGAATTCCATTTTAGGAAAGCTCCTAATATCGTTTCTGTTATATGGCACCCTCCTCCCATTGCTTGGCTAATATGCAACACTGATGGTTCTTCAATTGGTACCCCGGGTTTGGCTGGTGCAAGAGGTATTTTAAGAACTTATTGTGGATTTCCTCATGGTTCCTTTGCGTTTCACATCGACTCCGCATATGCTTTTGAAGCTGAATTGATGGCTGCTATGACTGTTATTGAGAAAGCGAAGGAATCTCATTGGGAAAATATTTGGCTTGAATCCGACTCTACTTATGTGGTTCAACTTTTTCAGAAGAAATCTCATCTGGTCTCTTGGAGGTTGAGGGCACGGTGGTCGCAATGCCTCCGTTATCTTGAGTTGATCAAATTTAGAGTCACACATATTTACAGAGAGGGTAATCGAGTCGCTGATGCTCTTGCTAGATTCGGTGCTCAAACATTGAATCGTCATTGCGGTGGCCTTCACACTTGGAGTTCATTTTATCCTTTGTTAGTGATGATATTTGTAGGAAAGAGAACTTTAGATTTTGCTAGTTTTTTCGCTATTGGATATGCTTTGCTAAGAGAGAGATCTTAGGTTCCGTTAGATATCTTTTTGTTTCTTTGTAAAATGTGATATTTTCATCTATCTTATTTAGAGCCCCGTTTCTTACATTGTGTTTTTGGGTGCCAACCTAGTTGAGATTCGAGATCACATTTCAAGATATCAGGCCTCCATATTTTATTTTTAAAAAAATAAATTTAATTAAAACAAATGCAAGAAAAATGAAAAGATTAGCTCAAAATCCCAAAAGATTAACTTTTAGTACTTTTGCCGTAAGAAAAGGAAACTCACAGACTAAGCTCAAATCTGCAATTGAAATTACAAATCACATATTATTGTTACAATATATATTTAACCAAAACAATAGCAAGAAAAATGACAAGATTAGCTCAAAAATCTCAAAAGAATACCTTTTGATACTTTTGCCGCAATAGATGGAAACACACGAATTAAGCTCCAATGTGCAAAAAAAATTACATACAAATCACAAATTTATAATTATATACAATATTATAAAGACATAACATTAACAAAAATGAGTAAATTTTGTCAAAATCAGCAAAACCCAAACTGTAGGTACTTTTTCCTTACATGCTTAGAAATCCGAAAATACAACCGATCTAATTTATTTTTTACGAAAACAAAATATCTATACATATTGCCATCCTAAATCATTCATAACAATTCAAAAAATTATTTGGATATTGAAAAAGATTAACATTTTCTCATTTCTAAACATAAACTAACACTAAGGTTAACTCTTTAGTTTTTAATTCATAAAAATATAATAAAAATCATCTAAATGAGTAGATTTCAAATATAAACGATTGAATCACGTGTATTTAACATTAATTAATCTTCCTTAATTTATCAAAAATTTTGAAAAAATCGACTTAAAATTGAAAAAATACCAACCACACTAATTATACAGGAAAATCAAGCAAAAACTCAAAAAGTCCCCAATTTTTCATTTATTTTACACTTGTTTCAGTGACAAGAGTTTAGTGGAATGGCTATCGATAATCGACTATAATCAGCGAAAAAAATGTTAAAACGACAATGATTAGTTTAGAAAAGTTGACGATGACTATCGGCAAGCTCGATAATCGACGAAATTTTAAACCATGGTTAACTTAAAATAAAGAGGAAAGTTGGACGCAACCTTAACAGAAGAGATTAGTTGGACGAAATTGTATGGTCACCCTTTTATTTCATTTGAAAAACTTCGTTCACCACAAAAAGAACTTGAGTACTCTCTTCCCTAGTCGACAATACTTTTACCCTAATTATTCCTTACATATATGCTTGTTTAGACTTATATGATTATATTTATAAATCTATAATCTCAAGAAGAAAAAAATTGTGCAAACCTTTCAAAAAACTACCCTTTTTTTACACACACAATGGGTAGTTTTTTAAAAGGTTTAACACAAAATTGGTATTTCTTACAATTTCTAATTAAAAACTTTAGTACGTTTTTGCCGTTCAAATTTTTTCTCTCATATTCTTCTAAGGTAATTTCTTAGTGGGTAAATTTCAACATCTACAACATACGTAATGAAGCAGAAAAAAAAAAATGACGAGACATTAAAGTTGACATACTCATAGATAATAGATCTAACAAATAAGGCACACCATGATTTATTTAGAGAAATATTCCGCCAACCGATCTTTGTGAATAAGAAGAAAATAACTGAGAAAAGAAATTAATGCAGGAATAATTACGGTCCGTAGTTTGTGAATTCTGGATCGCGGACCAAAACCCGGTAAGTTTCGGGCAAAAAGGTCACTTCGAAGTCAATGCTTCCCTCCCCAGCCCCCGGAGAGACAATAATCATTCCAGGTCTGAGCAGCGGCCCACCCCGCGCCACCAGAGGCTTCCCCCATCCAAAATCATTGCCATATAAGTCGAACCGGTGTGAGCCGCCCATTATCAGCATGTTTGGCGGCAGCGGGGGCCTGGTCCTCGTGTTATCGGAGAAGAACTTTTCTGCCTCCTTCGCGGTTTGCGCGGAGATCTCCCTGTTGATTAGTCGTGCCGCCCAGCACATCCCTCGCTTGAGAAGCTCGCCTGCCGTGCATGTTACCACCACGTGAAGGACAGCGTTGCCTACGTAGGACGTTGGCAGCGGAGGCTGCAGCCGCGACCTCATGTTGGCAGTTATCGAATAAGCAACTGTGTCGTCTTCGCGGAGAGCTTGGCAACGCGTTATGCACACCCAGAGATGCGCCATGAGGGCTTGCAGCAACGAGATCTCGCGGTCCACACCACGCACACGCGGCTCAGCCACATTAGCCTTCGCTTTCAGTTCCGTGACTCTCTCCTTTGAGAAATGCAGCATCCTCCGCTCCACCACCTCCGCGGGCGGGACAGGCCTCAATGCACGTCGTAAAGGGATGCAGATGGGGAAGCCGACCGGTTCGAAGCCAAAGTGGAAGTTACCTCTTCTAGAAATGGCAGCCTCGTCTCCGCGGGAGATCTCGGACCAGACATTGAAAAAGTCCCAGAAAGTTGTGCCATCCGCGGTGCAATGATTCTGGTCGAGCCCCACGAAAACCCCGTCCGCTAGCTCCGTAACTTGTACCGCAAGCAACGGGAGATCCGAGTCCGCAGCTAGGTGGTTCTGGACGCCGGTCATCAGAAACAGACAGGCCGAGATTTCTACGGGAACAATATCAAGGAGATCCGCCACGGCGACGCTACCGGCTTGCGCGTGGGCAAACTTCACGCCGGCTCCGTTGCAAGCTATGTGAAAGGAAACAGTCTCGTCGTCCCCGTCGTGTTCCGTGGCGACGAGGCGGCCAGCGAGAGGGTAGAGCCGGTCCAAGGCCTGTGAGAGAGAGGCTTTCAAGTGCTCCACGATACTGCTCAGAGAGCGATGCGTTTCGTTAGGTTTATGGAAAAGAAGACCTCTCTGGATGTAGTTGAAATCAAGGTATCGAACGTCCCTCCAAGTCAGTTCGATTCTCCGATTGAAATTGCGGTGGCGATTGTCGCTTGCGGGCTTGATCGTGGTGGTTGACAATAAGCAGCTCAACCCGGTCATGGCTTTACTTCAGTAATCTAGCACAATCAACAAAACGAACTCTTCAGCGATAAGCTAAATAGGCTGATATATGTTGGTTTTATCTCGTTACGTAGTCTTTGCATGCATTAGCTTAGTATTTATTTATTTATAATTTAAATAGAATACGTACACATCCTGCACTAGTTTTTGACTTATATTTATTTTCCTTAAAATAAATAACATAATAAAAAAACACACGTATACAAAACACTAACGTACATTTGACCATTTTACTGATTAGTCGTGATTATTTTTCAACAATATATGCCGAGTATATCCGGCCAAGCTTCTCATTCCGAGTCATCGATTTCGCTTTCATGGTTGAGCTTAAGTGATTGCATTTTTGTACTGGGTTCAGGTTGGCAACGATATTACGCAAAAAATTCTCTGATGTGATTGCTTATATATATATGGTTAATCGCGGCATAAGTCCTTAGCGTTAGATCCAAATTCATTCAATAGTAGTAAAAGTACTAAAAGATAGGTTCTCACCATGTTAAACTGATGGTTATTATTCAAAAGTCCCACATGACAGTCAAACGTCCACGTGGCATTGCCACATCACCTGATGCCCATGTGGCATTTTGATATAGTTTAAAATAAAATTAAAATGTTCACGTGACATTAAAAATATATTTTAAAATGCCACATGGACATCAAGCGATGTGGCAATGCCACGTGGATGTTTGACTTTCATGTGAGACGTTTAACTAAGAGTCGTCAATTGAACATGGACGAAACTCATCTTTTAGTACTTTTACCGCTATTAAATGCACCAGGGGCTACAGTGGAAAGAATTTAATAAAAGACCTTGGATGGGATTTCATTAGAAAGCATACCCTCCAATACCTCATGCTAAAAAAAAATATTATTCCAAAATGGTATGAATCTTAATAAAAATCCAAATAAAACTATTCTCCAGAAAGACCCCACTACACTGCCCAAATTAATTTAAGGTTGAGGATTTATATGCGATTAATCCATTCCATTGTGGCGAAATATGATTATCTTTGACTTTGACTATATGTTACTTCTTTTATTACAACAGGTAATTACGTGAATGATAAGGGAAATATCCAGCATAAACTGAATTGGCGGAGCCAAATTGCGTAGGTAGTTATGTGTACAAATATTATTGGCAAATACCACATTAGAAAAATAGACAGCATCACTTGTTAGGCTCTTTGTATATAGGGCCGACCCTGGTATATATAGACAGCTGTTAGTCCCCGTTGGGTTCTTCAACCCTGGTATATATATATATAGGGCCGACTTTGTATATAGGCGCGCAAGACCGACACCTATCAGGCTTCCAAATTTTGTTAGAGGTAAACTATGATGTACTCAATGTTCGAGCTATTTTTTATTTATATACCCAACCCAAGCTATTTTTTTCTGGCTAAAGTACCCAAGCTCGATTCCGTTAGCGGCTAATGTTTGCTCCGTCCGTCTAATTTTGCCACGTCACCCACAACTGCCACGTGGCAAACTTTTTTTTTTATATATATATAATAATATTTTTAAAAAATTTAAATAAAATTTTCTTTTTTATTTATGAAATTAAAAAATTAAAAAATATTAAAAAATATTTATATAAAAAAGTCTACCACATGGCAGTGACACGTGGCAGATGAGGGTGACATGGTTAGGCGGCGTGGTGAAAATTGATGATCAAATATGAAATTGGACAGAGCGAATATTAAATGCTAACTGAATCAAGCTTGGATACTTTAGCCTTAAAAAATTTAGCTTGGGTACATAAATAAAAAAAGTCCAAACATTAAGTACATTAGCCGGAGTTTACCCTTTTATTAAATATACTAGTGGACCGGCACCGCGCAAAAACATTATAAAATTAAAGATATATGCATATCAAATTAATTGTGTGATTCAATTATGTAGTGTGATTTATTATTTTTATTTAATATAATCTGATAAATTTTGAATCATTATCATGATTTTTGTTTTTAAATGTCCATGTAAGATTAGAATAGTATAGTTAAATTCTCTAAAGAGAAACTTTGAACTTGTAAGAAACTGCATTCAAAATAACAAATTAGAAACTTTCAAATACTCTATCAAAATTTGCTTTTCCTAAATGCAAGAAACAAAATTTCTTATTTGCTATCCCATTATTATTTATAGGAACTACGAACAATAAAGTCTCTTAAAACGATTTTAAAGCTTGAAAAGCACCTTCATGCTTATGTAAAGAGAGATAGAAATGGCAAGTCTCATTATTCGACCTAATTGAAAATAAAACTTGAAAACAATGTGGTAATATAAGTGCAAGTATAGAATAATTATTGTGGGAAAGAGCTCTTTCAAAATATAGAAGAGTTACAAAATATTCCACTTTATCATTTTCGGTTTCACTCTCTTAAACTCTACTAACGAATTTGTTAAAAAAATAATACTAAATAAACAAATTCGTAAATTATATTGTAATCTCCTATCCAAAAGATTCATTGAATTTCGATTCAGATTTATTAATATTTATGGTTATTAATAAACCCAATGCCTATGATACTCGGCCTCTTTTTTAAAAAATAAATGATATATTATAAGAATTCTAATCATATAGAACTTTTTTTATTCCAATACTATTCATCATAATTTACTAACAAAAACCCAATCACAAAATCATCATCGTAAACGATATCCCATCTCTTTTTGCATTATAAAACAATTATTAAAAGAAAAAAAAAACATTATCATAGTAACCGATATCCCAATCTCTTTTTGCATTATAGAAACAATTATTATTAATTAAAAAAAAACACTTCAAGTTTAACCGATTGAGTTATACAATAACATACTCAAAATTAATAATTTGTACATGCAGTTTTATCTATATACTTTAAATTTGTGCAATCAATCATGTTGACAATGAATTTGTTATCATTCCCCTTCAAATGAGCACTTCGAAAATCTTTTTATCTGAAATGTGGTTTCCGATTCCTATTCTTCGTTTTAGTAGGGTTTGCAAAAAAAACACAAAATAAAAAAAAAATCGTTTAGATACCTTAACTTATCGATCCTCCACACACAACAATTGAGATTGAATCAATTTGGAGAAGAAGAAGAGTGAGCTTCGATCGCTCTCATCCGGAAAACCACAATAATCCATGTCCATCTTTCATTGCAAAATATTTTTACAGCATTTCAACCTCTTTTTATTCTGTTACTAATAAAACACATTTTGCAACATAAAAATTTAAAAATAGGACATGAGTGAGTGATCACAAATTTACCTCATAATCTTTGTTTCCACAAGTCATAAGAAGAAGACCAGCCCCCGGTTCAAGAAGAAGCAAAAAATGAAAACATGAAGAATAGAAGAGAATGGTATACAATGAAATTGCATACAAACCGACCGGCATTATCAGAGTTCATCACTTCATATATCTGCAATAACTAACTAAATGACACACGATTAAGATAATTTTGAGTAAAACTTAATAATAAAGTAAGAGACAGAGATAACTATGCGGTTTTGTATTTTGATACATGCCAATTTGTTTAGTTTTGCAAAAAGTGGTCTATTGCAAGTATATCAAAAACAAACATGTCTCTAAGTAAATTTATTTAGTTTCCAAAACCATTAAGCTGCTTCCGAGCAAAATTCTTGATTCAATTAATAAAAAATAAGTTAACCTAGAAATCATAAGCTCCATAAAACCAAAGGATAAAATAATTCGTTTGATCCACAAAATACACGAAGGACATATATTAGAAAGAAAATAAATAGAAACATGTAGATCTTCCAAAAACAAAGAAAAGAGACAGTAGTGAAAATGTGACGTCATTTATTGTAAAAGACAAAAATAAAAGAAAATAAAAACCGAAAGCGAAAGTAACATATACATTCAAATTGAAAAGAGTAGAATTTGATTTTTATCACCCTTGTATGATTTTCTTGAGGTTGATCTAGAAAGAAAAATCCCAGTCGTTGATTCCCAAACCTGTGGTTTTGCTAATTGGTGTTTCAGTTCCTACAAGTTTTTGCAGTAGTATATATCCGCTTGTAGATATACACGATCCACATCTAGAAAACTACACTGCCGTGGAAGAACTTATAGCCGAGAAATAGAACTACCCTGCGCGACAGACATAGAAACAACTTAAGCACATTTGTACAAAATCCCATATTGCTTGCTCTATAGTCTTTGAAGTCTTAAGTTCTCAAGCATTATAAAACTTATGTCCAAACATTATTGTAGCATTTCTGATGCTACAAATTCAATCCGAATTCAATCTAAGAATAAATTGTGCTAAGAGAGATCCAAACGACACAAATAATCAATGGAGATACATAGCAACAGCAGGAGAGAGTGTCAAAATTTTCCTTCATTTTTTCGACAACCTAACAAAAGAAACAAAACGTCAATAAAAAATATAAGACTGCGACTTTCAGAGAAGACAATGGTTGAACTCAAGGCCATAATAGACGAAACCATTTTCAAAATTATAGAATACCCAAACAAAATTGTAAAATCCGGTACTGTTGCGATCGACTTCAGCGCAACTGCGAGATCGTTTAATTTTAACAGTAAACAAAAGGAATTGAAAAAAAAAATGGAGAAAAGATCTAATTACCAGTCAAGTATGAAAAACTTTGCACGCTCAATACAAAATTTATTGTACTTGTCTCAAAGAAAAAGAAAATCTTATACGGATTTCAGATTTATGAAGATGTTTCTTCGACCCCGATTACCGTTTTTCGGAAAACTTTTTCAGTAACTAAACCAAATGCGGATTTAAAACTTAAGAATTCCTAGCTAGTTATCTGTGAGAAAAAAAAATCTTGAACCGGCTGTGGTACAAATGCGAGGAATGTCACAAGGTAGATTGATATTTCTTCAAATCCGTATTTCTCATATTTTTCCATAAGGAAATTGAAAACGGTTTTAAAGTTTTACTCGCCATAAAGAGGAATTCGTCTGATAATAGAACCATAAATCAGTTTTAAAATTACAAAAAAAAAAATGATCTTACTGACACCGAAGAAGGCCCATGAAGGCAGAAGATGAAGTTGAGAGTCACGCAGAGTCAGGTTGACGCCGAAGAAAGCACGTGGAGTCCGAACATGAAGACGATGTATAGTTTGGATCGAGAGAGGAATGGATGTGAGTATAGCTAGACGATATATAAGAAAAATCAATTGAAGAAAGGAAGATGATGCAGATGATCTTGTTGGTGCAACTAATTCTTTGCAGTTATTTCTGAAATGGACTTGGAAGAGAGTCAGTATAACAAAAAATCCAGAGGAGGCGCCGCATTTCAATAAAACTCTGAAAGTCGTAGGAGCCCAGAGTAATGAGGCATGTAGTTTAATCGAAAAAAGAAAACGATATTGTAAACATTCAACAAAGCAAACTGATGTTGAAAATTGAATTTGAGAATGTATTGAGTTATTAAAAAAAAAGAGTTGAACGAAGAATAAGTACATGACAATTTCTGATTCATTATTTCCCAAAAAAGCTATTTCATAAAAAATTATGCACGCAGACGCAATTGAGATAGAGAGACTTGGAGGACATACCCATGGTTTCGACGTTCATGGGGCGGACATCTACGGTTTCGGGCGGCGATGGGTACCGGTGGGGAAGTGCAACGAACTTTGAGAGATGAGAGAGGGCTTATGTCCGAGTGAGCAACCCTATAGGGTGAAAAAATAAGCCAAAAATAGAGTGAACAAAGGGATTAATAAAAAACAAACTAATCATGTAAAATTATGTAAAAGTTAAATTCCACGACAAAAACGGGAAATAAGAAACTGACCGGGAAATCAACAAATTTACAATTGATTTAAGAAATCCCCTGGAAAAATAAATAAAAGGAAAAACAAAGCCAATAAATTAATGCAAAATCACCAAAAAAGATTGAATGCAAAGCCAAGAAATCGATGAACTTACATTTGATTGAAGAAATCCCCCCAAAATCATCAAAATAATAAAAAAAAAACCAGTAAATCAGTGAAAATCACCGTGACGGGAAATAAGAAACCCAACACATATTGACGAACTCAAATTTGATTGAATAAATCCCCCTGAAAAATCAACAAAATAATGAAAAACACTTGCCTATAAATACTGGGAAAAATTGAACGAAACTCGGGGAATCGATGACTTACTCGTGATTAAATAAATCCCCCTGAAAAATCAACAAAAGGAAAAACAATTTCATATACAACACCAAACCCATTGAGAAAAATTTAATCGTAACTCCGAGAAAATAGAAACTAACCGAAATCAACACTCTCATCGGGAAGTCAAACGAACTTATTCTTGATTGAGGAGAACCTTCTTATTAAGCCATAGCATTCACTTTTTGTAAATACTCAGAATGGCCAAAAATTCCAACCAAGGACACAATTGAATCTGAAAAAAAAAATTGCAGAGCAATGACTCAAATTCAATTGTTTAACAAATTCTAAGGCGATGAAGAGGTCTAAATCCAAAGATATTTAAAACCCAAAAAAACCAATTGTTATAAATGACATACCTTACGTTAGTAGACTGGCGACGAGAGCAGAGAAAATGAACTTAGTGTATTAGAGGAATACCCGTCGACCGGAAGTCACGACCACTGGATTGGACAGAGATGCTCGCGCGAGAAGACATAGGCTGGAAGCGCAAACATTGATCGTGCGAGAGGTCTCTTCGAACAGGAGGCGCGTGAAGAGAAAATATGACGTCTGGAAAAAATCAGAGGGAAAAATTTGGTGGACAGAAACTGAGTAAGAGGGATATCGAATGAGAGAGAGAGAAATATTTGCCATGAGAGCGAGTTCGATTGAAGATGGACAATGATTTGATGTAGAGAAGAGCGAGGAAGCGTGATATCGAGCAGAGAGAGAGATTTGGCGTAGAATACTGATGAAGAGGGATGAAATTTGTTGCAGTTGAGTTTAAAAAGAAAATATCATGGGTAAATGCATATTGAAATGGTACATTTTTTAGCAAAAGGCATCTAATCGAGAGACACGACGACTGAAACTAAATATCTTTTCGTGTATAAATTATTTAAAAGTTGATTCAAAAATAGGAGAAAAAAGAATGAAGCTAAAATTGATGTTTAGATTCTTGTTTGCTCGGAAAATTTATGACCGCCAAATTGATTTCAGGGTTGCAATTGCAATTGTATCACCTTCAAATCCAGTTTATGTTGCAACCAAAAAGATGCGAGATCTTCGGGTCATTTCGGTTGTTATGGTGAACGGAAACAAAATTCAGGGGATACTTACGTAATTTTCCGCTCTTAGTTAATAAGCTTAAATTCTTATGAAGTGAGATATGTTTTAATTTTTCGCATACCTTCTGATATCTAAAGTCTAATGCAGTTCAAAAGATATCCTTATGCAAATTGTGGCTCAGAATCTCTCACTTGAGTTGACCCGGTGAATTCATTTTCTCTAGAAGCGGATATATAATCAAGATACGAATATGCACTAAACACCAGAGGAGATGTGATATTTTATATACAATAATGAGTTTTACAAGGATGATTATGCAACTAATTGTAAAGACATCAAACAAAAATCCTTTTAAATATCGAAGCATTTACTTAAGAAGCAATTTTTGTAACTAATGATTAACGATCAATATGAACTTTTTTGTAGATAACCATTTCTCACGTGAGAGTTTACTTGACAGAATTAATAGTAAAACTTTAATAAAATAATACTCTATATATTAATAGTCACGATTAAATAATATGGAATGTGGAACCGTAAACAACAAAATCACAAAACAAAACCGTAAATCACTAAGAAATAAATAAATTTAAATACCAGAGAGATGGAAAAGGGTGCGTAAGCGAAAGGGCGAGGTCGTGAAAGAGGATGTTTCAAACTCGCGCCACCAGAGAGAATCAGCAAGAGTCACGTGCGTCGCTGGACACCATAGAAGCTACCGAGTCACATGGCCGGGGAGAGAGAATCGTGGAAGGCAATCGACCCCGGCTAACAGGAACGATAATTATTCGAGCGGGGGACTGGAAGCCTGCTCAAAAAGGCGAAAAGATGCAAATAGATTAAACAGATAGTAGTATCTTATAAGCGATAGTAGTATTTGTACTAACAAGTTCCAAAAACAGATTAAACACGGAATCTGATGAAAACATAAATAGTATTTATCTGTTCTTAAAAAGTTCTGCAAACTGATCAAATCCGGAATCTAATCAAGACATAAATACTAATATATGTAGAACAAAATGTTCTGATAAACCATCAAACCCAGAATCTTTTCAAAACATAAGTAGTAATATCTGTTCTAAACAAATTTCAAAAACCGATCAAACCCGGAATATGATCATAAGATAAGTAATAATATTGTCAACCTGTTAAACTTGGAAAATAATGAAACCTATTGCAGATTTTTGTGACACTGTAACTATAGATTAAGAAAAAATATTTCGATTCAACAGTTTTGCGAATATTATCGCCGCTAACAGAGTGGTGATCAATTCTTATAATTCAATATTATATTAAAGAATCAGTTTGATTGCTTGCTCTTTTAATCTCTTTGGTCCCATTACTGTATTGGATTATCAAAGAAATTTAAGCGACAAACCTGGAAAAACCTTCGCTTCTGGGAGAATCCCAATAAATCAGCGGCTTGAAGAATGTGTAGCGAGAGTGAGTTCTGAGAAAGCAAAATTTCACAACCCACAATCAATAAAATAAAAAAAATTCAAAGAAAAACCAATCTTACCCATCGGAATCAATCGAAAACAGTGATTCGACACGGACATACCTAGAAAAGTTTCGAATCTGGGAGAATCCCGATCAAGCACCGGCTTGAAGAAGGCGTAGCGAGATAGAGATCTGAGGGAGAGAAATATTAAGCATGAGAGTTCTAAACAATTTAAATTTCACAACACACAATCTATAGAAAAAATCGAATCTGGGAGAATCCAAAGGTGCGAAAGTTGTGAGGGAGGTTATGGGTTAGCATCTCTCCCAAAAGATACGACAACCACAGAGACATCAATAACCGTTCACATGCTTCAAAGAATCGCGTTGGAAGAATGAGGAGACACAACCTCTCGTTGAAACTAATCAATTAAGGAAACGAACGAAAAACTAACCTCGGATTGTCGCTGATATTGGCGGCTTGCAGTCGTTGATGAAAGTCATAGGATGAGGAACGGGAGGAAAGTAAGTGAATCGCGGCTTGCTTTCTTCATCTGGGTTTCGTGTTTCTTCGCCTGCTCTGTGAGGAGACGCTTGAAGAGGACCAATGGAAAATAGTTACTTTTTCAAGTGACTCTTGAAAAAGTATAATCCGTTGCATGAAGTACATTTACGTTCTCCAACTTCCTATCTTAGTTATGCAGCCTATTTCTCTCACATTCAATGGCCAAGCAATGAAGGTTAGACTTTTTTCTTCTCTGATATCAGTTCAATTCAAGCGTGACTTCAACTCACACATATATGTTTGTGTTTCTTTTTGGCATCAAGTCAACCGTTAACGATTTCGATTCAGATACACATTATGTGATGTATTAAATTATCGTTTCATTAAATTAAAAACACATTTCTTTGTTGAATTTTATGCTGAAAAAGTGTGAAAATTTATCAATTCAATCAACGCATATAATCCGTTTTCTAAAATATCTCAATGGAAAATACACTTGAAAATAAAAGGATTGTTTGAATTCTGTTCTTTGTATTTACCGGTCAATCTTTGTTCTATGATAAATGCGCAAGAATTCCTTAGGTCGAACATCTTTAGTTTCTCGGTGTGTCACACATAGGATTTTCTTTACAACTCTAATCATAAGTTCTTTTTTTCATCTAATCATATGTCTGCTTGATCCTAGCCATGCCAATTGAAGCATTCAATATCTTTTTGCTTCCCATAAAAATATCCGAGAATATTTTTTTTTTTTCTTCCAATTTGTTGTCGTTGTTAACATTTCCAGATTCCTAAAGAATATAGAATGGTGAATTTCAGCACCAGAGATCGGAGAAGAAAATTGAAGAGTGATAGGTTTGAAAAATCATCTTTCATCGCTCCGCTAGAATAATTTATTATTTGTTAATTGTAATGGTAGATGAAGGACCGGTTCGACACTCTTCGGCTCAACAGTTCGAGTTTTGGTGTAATGGTTGCAGACAATTTCGTATCAATGTTATCTTCGGAAAGAAAGTTTGGCTCTGCACTTCCACAAATTATCGATTTCAGTTTTGAAATTCTCATTTTGTTAGATTTACTACTTGAGTTTTTTTCTTAGGCTATATTAGCTAAACTCGCCTCTGTATAATAAGATTTAAAATTGTATTTAAATTTGGATTGATTGTTAACATAGATAGTTAGATTAAAGTATTGGATAGTATATTCATCTTACAGAGCTTCTTCTGCAACCGCAGTGCCCTCTTCGTCAAGCAATTACTACTTTGTACTTGACTCTGGGTATGCGGCAATAGAAAGTTACGATGAAGAATCGTTATTGTCTCTGTAAATCAACCACATCGGCGTGAATTTTGTTCGACAATGACTGACCATTTACCGTATGATTTATGATGCTAATACTTTATACTGGATTAATAAAAAAATTATTGCTTTTACTAGGTTGAGCTCGGTTCACTACATAAAATGGTCATCGGCAATATGTGATCAAGTCCAAATGAGTCTCTGTAAGCTTGGTTTTGGATGTTTGTCCTGTTCAATGTCGTCATTTGTTCATGAAGTCCGTCGGCGTCGCTATGTCTGTTCTCCGCTTCAGGTATCGTCTTGCGTGCCTTGAAATCATTTATGTTCGTTTTTTTTTAACAGTTCTCAATTTCCGGTTTGATTTTAAATTTGTTATCTGCTTTTGATGAATGATTGAGTGACTGGTGTGAGTTATTTTGGAAATGCTCGGGTCTTGGTTCGCATAGATTGTTTTCCCGAATATGAGAGTTGTCAACTTCAACATCTCTTTATGCAGATGCAGTTAAATTCATCCGAGATTTTCCAACTATGAACCACGTTATCCGTCAACAAAATCAGGGACTTTTGAGTTTAGATATGGTCAACTGTTTTTTTAATCTATTTTTGCTTTTTAACATCTTCATGGTGTTTGTAGGACTTCTCAAATATATCCGGTTCGCCGCGTCTTTGTCGAACCTTCTTTGCGATCACCATGTATGACCATGGTTCACCTCTCATTTCGTTTCTCTGGTTAGTCATTTTCTTGAATGTTAGGTTACACACTTTTTCATTCTTAGGTTGTTTATAGCTTATGTTTTTCAATTTGTGCTTTTTCAAAATTCTTCATATATATTTATATAGTATAGTAGACATAAGATATGAGACTAATTATAATTGTTCTTTATTTATTTATTACTCTCCATTTTCCCCTCTATTTTACAATTAAGCTATTTAGTTTCCACTAATTTTGGTTGATTTCATGGCTTTGTCGATGATTGATTCGTTATTTGGTTTTTGGGTAGATGTTAGCAGGCTCGACTTCTTTGACTTCTCTAACCGAAACACAACCGCTTCAACGAGAATCCAATGTAAGTATTCGATAAGTATTTTTTTTTTTTGCCAAATTAAGTTATCCTCATAAAAAGTCCCAGCGAGTTTGCTTCATTTCTTACTTTAATCGTTCTTCGATGAATCCTCTCATAGGGAATCCTCCTTTGATCGATCGGAGTACACGTCGACTCATACCAACCGAGGTGACAACATACCCTCAAGTTTATGAGGTATTTTCTTGTAGAGCGCTATAATATTTGGTTTTCGTTTGTTATATTTTTAAAAATCGGGTCATATATGGTATTTGGTTTTTCTGTTTTATCTTTTATTGATTTATTTCTTTATGTCAATATTACAAAAGATTATAATTTAGTGGACTCATTTTTTATTATTAATCTAAGCCTTGGTACTTAATTTTTTGAGATTGTTTATTATTGAGTATTTTTTTTTTCAAACCCCGAAAGATTGTGCAACACAAAAGAACCCTACTATAGTTTACGTAAAGAAAGCTCCATAAGATATTGCATTTCATACAATATAATACAAAAAATAATTATTTTTTTCTCTCAAAGAAACCGTAGATATGTATTTGTGTGTATTTTAAGATTTTTTTTTCACTAATTTTTTACATAAAATAGTTAAAATTGATTTTGAATTGTAAGTTTTTAAATTATTGTTAAGAATTGTAAGCTTTTAAATAAGAGAAATTGCTCCAAATAGCCAAATTGAAACATAGAATTAGCAAAATAGCCAAACTTTGGTTAATTTTGTAAACTAGCCAATTAACATGAGGTAGCATATTAATAACAATTTTTATCCCTCTAATACCCTTTCATTAATCATTTTGGATTATAATTTTCGTAATTAATTAAAATAGAAAATAAATTAATCAGCACAAATCAAGCTGATTGAATGTTTTTAAATTTAATTGAAAATTTTTAAAAAAATATAGCAATCACGTAGAATCAATCAACGATTAATGAGGAAACTCAAAATTTATGAGACTAAATCTTTGATTAACCTCTTTTGCTATTAAAGGATAGTATTTTTGTATTTTAATATTCAAATAATTGCAAAAGAGGTTTCCACCTTCACCTCTGTTTCCACCCTCTCTGCGAGCGCCAAGCTCCGAACGCCATCAATGGAGTCGCCTCGTCCTTCGCCGTCTTCGCTACGCTTGAAGTCGCCCCGTCCTTCGCCGTCGTCACTACGCTTGAAGTCGCTTCGTCCTTCGCCGTCGTCGCTACGCTTGAAGTCGCCTCCTCCGAACAACGTCGCCTTCACTTCACCTCTGTTTCCACCCTCTCTGAGAGCGCCAAGCTCCGAACGCCATCAATGGAGTCGCCTCGTCCTTTGCCGTCTTCGCTACGCTTGAAGTTGCCTCGTCCTTCGCCGTCGTCGCTACGTTTGAAGTCGCCTCCTCCGAACGACGTCGCCTTCACCTTCACCTCTGCAAGCACCAAGCTCCGAACGCCATCAATGGAGTCGCCTCGTCCTTCGCCGTCGTCGCACGCTTGAAGTCGCCCCGTACTTCGCCGTCGTCGCTACACCTTCACCAACTATTAATGGCGAACCCACACTCTCGTCGAGCTTCCTCCCTCTTCTTCGAGCTTCCTTTATCGGCGAAACCATCACCGGCCATTAACGGCGAAACCATCACCGACGACCCATCACCGGCTATTAACGGGTGGCATATTAACTTGAATCAACAATATAGACAAATATGTATGTTGCACTAACGTGAATTAGCCAAATGACATGAGTTGCATTAACGTGAATTAACAACGTAGACAAATATGTATGTTGCATTAACATGAATTAGCAACGTGAATCAACGAACATTAACACAAATTTAGCATGCATTAACGTGAATTATCAACGTGAATCAACGAACATTAACACAAATTTAGCATGCATTAACGTGAATTAAGCCGAACATCAATGTGCATTAACATGAATTAACATCGTGATGGGTCGCCGGAGATTGTTTCGCCGTTAATGGCCGGTGATAGTTTCGCCGATGATGAAAGCTAGAAGAAGAGGGAGGAAGCTCGACGAGAGTGTGGGTTTGAGGAGAGAGAAATCAAGTGGTCAATGTTTTCAATTTAGAAATTGAATAATAGCTAAAAAATAGGGCTGATCGTGTATGAGGTGGTTGAAATTGGTTGTTACCATATTAATACCAATTTCAATTAATTTCAATTAATACCAATATTTTCAATTAATGATATTTTTTTGACCGAATAAACAACCCATTTTTATATTACGAATTTTTATTTATTTTTTAAAACATAAGGGCAACAATGTAATTGGATTTTTGTTTAAGTGGTTAATTGGCTAATTTACAAAATTAACCAAAATTTGGCTATTTTGCTAAACACACTTTTAAATTTGGCCTAAAGGACCCTTTAAATAATTGTTAAGGTTATGTATTATGTTTCTTTTGTAAAAACAAGCATGAATTAAATAAAAAGTCTATATAGAACATCGAATCCATTCGTCTTTTATTTTTTATCTTTACCATTTTGCTTAGTTTGATGTTGATATAGGTATGTTAGAGGACATCATTTTATCATCGAAAATATTAAGCGGTATAAATTTGCCCATATTAAGCATATCAAGAACTTTGTCTATTATATAAGAAAAAAACTATCAATCAAAGTTATCAACCTCCAAGTTGTAATCTCATTAATGTCAACAATGATTTTTTTAATTACTTGCATTGCAATTGTGATATGCTGAGATAGTTCTCATCTTTTGTTAGTTTAGGATTATAAAACATAAGATATCTTTCATATTTTGCTCTTGATAGTTTATCTTGGAATCTGTAATTTCCATAGCCGGAGCTCAGAAATTGAATGTCGCGTATGAAAGAAAAAGAGAGAGAGAGAGAATGATGATAGTAGATTATGAGTTCTATAAAAAAAAAATGAGTATCTTCTAAATTTTGACATGATTATCATTCAACAGGTACGTTTTTATTTTTATTTTTAATGATATCATTTTTTTCATAGCTATATTTATAAAATTATTTGGGTTGTGTTTCTTTGGCAAAAGAACGTGAACTAAAGTGAAATCCGTTAGAAAAAATTGTAATCTTCACCTTTTTTTTTTTCTTCTCTTAAACATGTCATCTTCATGTTTTTTTACAAATGAGACTTCTACGTTTATGTAAAATTATCTCTCGCTTCTTTTCTAACCTAAAGGTTATGCTAAAAGAGAAAATGAGGAATAGAAAAATAAATTCGAGAGAGAAGAAATCCATCCTTTACTTAAGAAAATTTTGTCTTCTATTACTTAGTTTTTCATGCGATAAGAAGACAAAATAATTTTGTATTCCCTTTCGAATGTTTCGGGAGTTCTTTTAATAGAATAGTTAAAAATGTCAAATCAAGAAAATGTTTATCCTTAAGACAAGTCCTATATATTCTGCAGTCTTTTTTTTTTTAACAAAAGTATTTTTGGTATTAAAAATGTTGAGATCAAATAGAGAAATAGTATTTATGTATTAAAAATGTCTATTTATGTATTTTTATTCTTTCTCTTAGAAGATAAATTTTCAAAGTTATTGAAATTTACTAATGATAACAAATGTAGTAGATTATTATTAAATAGATTTTAAAAATTTGAAAATACAATATAAGATTTTAAAAATTTGAAAATACAATATAAGTATCATCAATGTTAATTATAATGTTAAGTAAAATTATTGGAGTTAAATAATATAAATAATAACTTTGACCGTGAAAATTTTGTTAATGTCATCATAATTTGTTATAATCAATCCTCTTTAATGTTTTTCTTCATCAAATTTTGATATACTATTATAATCATAGATAGACATTTGTAACCAATATTTATGTTAACTTCATTTAGTATATATCCTCTTCAATGTTTTTCTTAATCAAATTTTGATATACTATTGTATTCATAGATAGACATTTGTAATCAATATTTATGTTAACTTAATTTAGTATGTTTCAAAATTTATTTGATTATATTAAGTAAAATCACGAATCATATTACATAATTAAATTGTTCGATTAATTTAATGTCAATGTATGTTTTCTCAATAATAACGGACAATAAAATTATTTAATTTTAAATCTTTTTCACAATAAACAAAATTACTTAATTTTAAATTGTTTTCAACATCACCGCGCAAAGCGCGGTGTCGGTCCACTAGTGCCTTCTAACCCTTCGAAAGAAGACGATGAGCGAGTTTTTTTTTTTAATTTAAAAATAAATCTAAAAAAAGGAGAAAATAGAGTGAGGTAGAAAAACAGTGTTTTTTTATGTTTACGTTATTTTGCTTTTATATATATAGATTATTATAAAATTAATTATATATAAAAATAACTAAATTTTAAATACTCTAAGGACCCCAAAAAATTATATAGCCTAGAGTCCCGAATAAAAATGACAGACTGATTAGTGTCGACCATATATATATATATAACATATGATGACATGAACATACATAGCCTCTTGAGTGGGATCCAAGGGCCGTTTGTGGGGGATATTAGTAAGCTTGCTAGTTTAGTAGGCCCGCTCGGGTTATGCCGGTGGGCGCCGAGATCTTGTAATACGGTGGCTAATTTTATCGTAAAAAGTCGCCTATCATCTTTGACTTCGGAATTTTAGTGTTACGAATGCCCGGAGTGGCTCGTAAATGTAGTCTGTAGGGATTTTACTCCCTCTTGATATAAATGAATTTCTATTTTTCTCGCAAAAAAATATATGCTAGTGCATTAGTTTTTTTTCTTTACTTATGTTGTCACGTATTATGCTTTGCTCTACTTGGTATGAATTAGTATTCTACATCAAGTTCTGCACGTGTGATTTTAAATATATATAATCGTGATAAGCCTACTCAAGTAATATTTAATTGAGTCATGGCAGCCTCAAGTTTTTTTTTTTTTTTTTGAAAAATGTATTCAAGTTCCACTTTGTTAAGAATTTTAGGATTTATTTATTATTATTATTATTTTTTACCTAAGGTTCATTAAAGCTACTATAAAGTGGAGTTTGAATATATTAACTTACGAAAAATCTAGTACCTGTTAATGCCTAAAAATCGATTAACTTGAATGCGCCTCAAGTCTTAATTTTGGGCCGGGCCCGATGTCTGCATGACGGTCGAAATGGGCTTTGAAGCTTGATCATCGGTCTTGATGGGCCGAAAATCTTCCTTGTATGACCCGCCTCCGTTCCTGTAAAAAGAATAGAAAACGTAAACTCTAGAGAGGAACAGAGGGGGGGTCCTCTGTCGCCCGCTCCGACGCTAGTCGAGTATTTGAGTCGGAAATTATGAATAAACGGGAAACAGAGGTTTTTTGGCTTCGGGAGCGCTTGCCGAAGGTGGCGGGGGTCTCCTCCTATTTATAGAGGATGGGGAATTTGAATTCATGCCTTCGCGGGGCGCAGCGACCCCCGAAGGCATAAATTTTAGCCTTCGGGGGTCGCGGCGACCCCCGAATGCATATTTCTTAGATGGATCATACTCGTCTTTTACCGGGCCGGATTGTTGACTTTCCCGGTTGACTTTTGTTGTCTTTCCCGGTTGACTTAGTTGACTTTTGTTGACTTTCCCGGTCGAGCCACTGACTTTTGTTGACTTTCCCGGTTTACTTTTTGGGTCGGTCCATTGACTTTTTTGTATTGGGCCTAATTGACTTTTTAGACAAGCTCGGGTTGACTTTTCGTGAGCGGGTCAAAGTCGATTTAGTGGGCCTTGTTTGTCTTGGGCTTCTTGCGTGCTTTTTTGGTTTGGGCCTTAATTTTTCTAGGCTCCGAAAAATACGCATAACAGTACTCAAAGAAAGAGATTGGGCCCAATTGAACCCACAATCGTATTGGGCCTACGGGCCAATTAAGTGGAGTGGTCGGGCCCACATACGTCTCATGAGTAATTATGGGTTATTAATTAGTTAATTGAATTAATTATTTAATAATATGACTTAATGAGTTTGACCCAATTAATGGTTAAAATTATTAGGTCAAAATACCTAAAACTTATAAATAAGGAGCTAAGGAGCTCCCAAAATCCTACTCCTAGACCTAGAGAATTCGAGAAAGCCCTTCCCGCGAGGCCTCTGCAATTTCTCTCTCTCCGGGAAGCATTAATGTGACGTTGTCATATCACCAACGAGGACCTAGTACTTTGACGAGGTGATTTTCTATCTATATAGTCCACATAGAGCTCCCGAGACAACATGGTGGACGAGATAGAGGCTCGAGGTTTCAAAGCTCTCAAGTTGTGGTTTCCGAAGTTCACAGAGCATAAGGCAGGCTTATGGATCCTGAGAAGTCATCAGAAAATTCCCAGTGGAAAAAGTTGCTAAGTTTTGGTAACTTTAGAACTGGTAAATTTTTAATCTAGATTATTTCTGTTTAGAATTGAGATAAATCCACGAAAAAAACCAAACGATTGTATTAGAGCTTAGAATGATAACAAATTTGATTTTTTGGTTCCGAAATAATTTTATGTGTTTGTAGAGAGTTTGAAAATTTTAGCGGGAGCGTATATATGCATTTAAACTTGGCCAATAATGTCACTTGTTCTATAATGATTTAAATTTAAATTGGCCAATAGTATCTAAATTTATGATTTTGTTCTTGAGAAACTGAATCAAAAAAATGAAAACTCGACATAGAAAAACCTATGAGATCGGGAAATGCAGGGGTTGATTATATTTATTTTTATAATCAAAATCCTGACCAAGAATTTGAGGTAACTTGATTATAAAATGTTTTTAAAAAATATTATAAATAATTTATATTTATAAATAAAAATTGCAAAAACTAAAGAAAAATTGAAATAAATCTTTTAAAAATTAATTTTAATTTTTGTAAAAATTAATTACCATGGTAGCCTAATGAGTGGCAATGCCACATGATTCCTTTGAGTGTATTGTGGCAGTGGACTAACAGTGTAAAAAAACGGACGAAAAAGTTAGTCAACCCACTTTAGAGTAACGTTAGATATATTTGCCGCTATTGTTTGGCGCTGAGCTCATAGCTCATATCGCATTAGTTGACCATACATTGAATAAATTTTACTGCTTTTATCTAATAACTTAAGTGGCATAATATATTATATCATTGTTTCTTATTTGTTGAAACTGGATAGAGAGATGTGGACCACGAAAAATGTGCCAAATGTCAATTAACGGAATGACAGAGTTAAAATGAGAAACTATGGCATGACACTTTGGCGATACAAAAAGAAAAAGAAGTGAAAGATTTAAGTAACTTATGAGTGTTTTATCGTAATTATCCCTACGGAAAATAATGAACTCGTGTGTTTACTTACCATGAAATGGTAATTTATGAAATATATGTAACAGATATAGGCAGGTAGACATTTTCGTAAATTTTCTTAAACGTAAAGGATGTCGCTTGGGTATTACAATGACCTAGTCTGTTATTTATGAAGAAAAATTATAAATTTGGAACCAAAAAACCGAACTGAAAAATAACATTTTGACTTTGAGAACCTCAAGCTCAATGTAACCACAACCTGTAGAAGAAAATTTTCAAATAATGCACTTGTCGTTTTTCATTTAAAAAACTACATGTATAATGTTCATCAATACGTGTAATAGAACAAATAAAGCACAACGAGATTTATTTAGAGAAGTATATGAACTGAGAAAAGAGATTGATGCAGGGATAGCTATGCACCGTAGTTTGCGAATTCTGGATCGCGGACCAAAGCCCGGAAAATTTCCGGCAAAAAGGTCACTTCCAAGTCAATGCTTCCTTCAACGGCCCCCGGTGAAACTATAATCATGCCGGGTCTGAGCAACGGCCCGCCCCGCGCCACCAGAGGCTTTCCCCATCCAAAATCATTGCCATATAAGTCGAACCGGTGTGAGCCGCCCGTGATCAGCATGTTGGGCCGCGGCTGTGGGCCGCTCTTCGCCTGGTCGGAGAAGAACTTCACTGCCTCCTTATTAGCGGTTTGCGCGGAGATCTCCCTGTTGATTAGCCGCGCTGCCCACCAAATCCCCCGCGTGAGAAGCTCGCCTGCCGTGCATGTTACCACCACGTCGAGGACAGCGTTGCCGACATAGGACTTTGACAGCAGCGGCTGCAGCCGCAACCTCATGTCGGCGGTTATCAAATAAGAAACAGTATCGTCCTCGTGGAGAGCTCGGCTGCGCGTTATGCACAGCCAGAGATTCCCCATGAGGGCTTGGAGCGATGAGATCTCGCGGTCAACGACACATATACCCGGCTCAGCCGCGTTGGCCTTTGCTTTCAGCTTTGCGACTCTCTCCTTCGAGAAGTGGAGCATTCTTCGCTCCACCACCTCCGCGCACGGTACAGGCCTCGGCACGCGATGTAGTGGGACGTGGATGGGGAAGCCAACCGGTTCGAAGCCGAAGTGGAAGTTGCCTCTCCGAGAAATAGCAGCCTCGTCTCCGCGGGAGATCTCGGACCAAACATTGAAGAAGTCCCAGAAAGTTGTGCCGTCCCCTGCGCAGTGGTTTTGACTGAGCCCCCCAAAAACCCCGTCGGCTAGTTCGGTAACTTGCACCGCAAGCAACGGGAGATCTGAGTCCGCAGCTAGGTGGGCCTTGACGCCGGTCATCGGAAACAGAGAGGCCGAGATTTCTACTGGAACAACATCAAGGAGATCCGCCACTTCAATGCTATCGGCCTTCGCGTGGACAAACTTCACGCCAGCGCCGTTGCAGGCGATGTGAAAGGAAACAGTCTTAATGTCCCCGTCGTGCTCCGTGGCGACGAGGCGGCCAGCGAGAGGGTAGAGCCGGTCCAAGGCCTGCGAGAGAGAGGCTTTCAAGTGCTCCACGAGGCTGCTCAGAGATTCGTCGGGTTTATGGAAAAGAAGACCTCTCTGAGTGTAGTTGAAATCAAGATATCGAACGTCCCTCGAAGTCAGTTCGATTCTCCGGTTGAAATCCCCGTGGCGATTGCCGCTTGCGGGTCCGATCGTCGTGGTTGATAATACACAGGTCAACCCAGTCATGGCTTTACCTGAGTGATCAAGCACAATCAACAAACGACTCTCTTCTCAAGCTAAAAAGGATATATGAGTGTGTTTGAGTGATCGATTTTGTTTCACAGAATAAGCTCAACTTGCTTTAATGGCCGTTGACTTATGACTTACGAGTGTGTTTGAGTGATTGCATTATTGTACTTGGTTGGAAAAGATACTATATAAAAAAATTCTATATTGAAGCATACAAAATTTTAGAACATATTTTTAAAAAGTAACTTTTTTCTTATATTATTGGAAGTTTCAAGTAACTTTTTTTATGACTTATCTGTCAAATGTCACTTGTTATTCTTTTTAGCATCACCGACAACATAGATAATAACACCAATGTCGGATTACAGTGGTCCTATGCAAGATCTATGGTTTGTTTAGTAAAACAACACCGAAGATGATAACCCCAAATGTGGGGTTAAAAACTCCAACTTCGAGATTAGCATCTTTGAATTTGGGATAATGTGAAATACGTGGGCGTAAAAAATGACAAGTAGCATTTGAGTGATGAGTCGTAAGGAAGTGACTTGGAACATACGGTGATACGAAAAAAGTTACTTTGAATACTTTTATTACGACAAAATAGGATTAAAAATATACTTGTGAAATTTGCCTGTATTTAGTCAAATTTCTATGTGACGTGAATGCTTATATATTATTGTGTAAAATAAATTGCAATCACTTGATTCTCTCTCTCAATTATTGTACTTATTTATACTTTGGATTTATGTCATGTGTATCATAAAATTTCTCAGTGATGTAACATCATTATCTTTATAAATATTTTTTTTCCTCTCTCTATTATTGGTATCTATATGTTACTTCTTTATTACAACTTACAACATTACGTGAATCTCGAGGGCATTGCTTTATTTTAACGAGCAAAATTAAAAATGTCTTGCGTTCTTTAGCATAAGAGCCAACGTGTATATATAATTAAAGAGAGACAATTAAATGTGAATGGAAAGATGATCAAATTCATATAATACAATATAGTAATAAGACATATTTGTGGCAGAAGTACCACAAAATATCAAATTTTTAGCCAAATTTTTAAAACTAGTTTTTGTGTGGCAATAGTACCAAATATTACGATTTTATCATGGACTTAATCCAAATAGTTCATTTAGCATCTTGTCGTGTGTTAAAAAAAAAAAAAAAAAATCCGCTACTTTTCTCCTTTAAATGCCACATGACATTTGCAGAATCGTCAACCTTGTGCGTTGACTTGTAAACACAGAAGCTTCAAATTCACATGCCACAAAAGTATCAAATTATTATTTAAAATTGTTTACAAACATTTGAATAGAGGAATTAAGGGCGAAAATACTCAATTTATCATTGTAAATGTTGTATATTATTCTGCCCAAATTTCTAGAAAATGTTCAAGGTTTTTGCATTTTATACTTAAGTTCTTATATATTTTTCTGCGTGTACCACCAAACGTCTCTTCCTTCACAAAATGCTAGTCAAAACGTTGAAATTTGACTGAAATGGTGGTACATGTTGGCAAAAGAGGAAATTTAGTTAATATAAGATAATGACGTCAGCGCGCCACATGTGTCATTTAACATCTAACCAATGACGACGTAAAAGAAGAGCCAACATATTTCTAATTTTTAACACTCTAGTTTTTAATTACTTAGATTTATATTTATGCCGTTTCTTTATGAAGGAAATATTAATCTTAAAGTGAATTGGCAATTGAGGATTTAGGGATTTTGTTTTGGGAACATTGGGTCTATTCAATTAAGCCGTGATGGAGTAAAACTTGGATACATATATCATTGAGAAAAAAAAAAAAAAAAAAAAACTTGCATGAATCTCTAGTTGAGTACAACTTTAGTAAATTTGCTACTATTAACTTTTAAATATATATATTAATGCAATTATAATCATTGCGAGAAAATATGATCTCCTATCACTCTATTAATTTCTCCCCGGTATGTAAAAAAACATTTTAGTGACGGTGTCTTGTCAAGTTGTCAAACTCAATAGTTAGATGAGGTTGAATCATCAAATTTCAGCGCATATAATATTTTACCAACCATTTGGTGTTGAAATATTGACCGAACCGGACCCAGACCCAACAAATTTTGGCAGATTTAAAAAAAAAAAAAAAGTTGAAAAATCCGACAGCTCCACATTTATCGCACTAGACATTTGTACTCTTCGCTCTTTGAAGAAGCCTTTCATTTCCCTATCCTTCTATGCATCCATCGAATAAATGTAAACCGTTTTTATAAGTACCGCCATTCGAATTCGAATATATGTAGAATTCATGATCGATAAATATTTCTTCCTTACAAAGAGATTAAACTCGACAAACAAAATCGCTATTTCCAGCTGTGTAAGAAAACGACATTCCTTCACAATATCTAAAACCAAAAAACGACAAACTAATTATTATAACAATGTTGTGACTGTATGCGTTGACTTAGCGGGCATCCGTAGAAGTCAACGAATCCGCGAACCCGGCAGGCCTCGCCGGGATGCTCCCTTTGCTGTCGCTGAGGTCGGAGGCGCCGCCGCCGTCCGTTGCCTGCCAAGCCTTCAGCTGCTGCGGCAGCGGCTGCCCGTAGTCGATCCCAGTCCTCCCGTCCAGCTCGGCCACAGCAGGTATCCACTTCTCTACCAGCTGCGAGAGCGCGCCGACCACGTGGCCCATGTCCGGGCGGCGCGCCGGCTCCCGTGCGGTGCAGTGCCCGGCGAGCTCGGCCACTCTCGCAACGCTCTCGGCGTCGGCATCTAGTGCCGGATCAAGCGCAGCCATGAGCTTCTCCTCGTTGGACTTGAGCTTCCAGAACCAGTTGGCCAAGTAACGGCTCTCCTCCGGCCGGCCCTCGTCCAGCGCTGTCAGTCCCGTCACGAGCTCCATCAGCACTACGCCGAAGCTGAAGACGTCGGCTTTCGTCGTGATCTTCCCCATCACTGGAAGGAAATGTATGAACGTTTGAGCTTAATTAGCCGTATACGGGTCAGCATATATAATAATAAGTAAGAAAATTAAGCAATTAAACACTTTTCAGACACAAATTCCGGGGCCAAGTAATATGGAATGGGTTGAATAAGTATAATTTAAAGAAAAAATTTGAAACAAGGGTAAAAAAATGAAAAATTAGGGTCAATATGAATAAAATTTGGAACTTAATAAGGAGACTAAAGCACCCTGTCAACTTGCTGCAGGTCGTAAAGATATACATTTCAGGACTATAACTCCTGCAACTTTTATTTGAGATTTATTTTGAACCTTCATATGTGTTATTTGGATCGATATATTTTATTTTTGTCATAAAATATGTTGAATTTTACATATCAATATAAAAAAAATTGAATAATCGAATCCGGTTAATCTGCTTCGTAAGCATAACCGATTTCAAAACAGGTTAAGGTTATTAAAACTGAATTAGATTTTGATAACCGATTTTTAAAACATGTTGTTTTAATAAAGTTTTTAAAAACATGTTAAGGTAATTAAAATATGAATAACCAAAAACATATTATTGATACCAAATAGTGAAGAATAACCGATTAACCAACCGGTTGCACCCTTTCTACAGATTCCTCGACATGCAATAAAATATTAAGATCAAGAACTTATGTTCTACTCAAAATCAAACGCTTCTAAGGCACATATTTTTAAGTATGAAAAAGGAGACTAAGATCCTTTTTTATTTGTCTAAGTGTTTTTTCCTTTGATATTTATAGTTCAACACTTCAACTACTCTATCTAATGAGCATTTGTATTGACAATTATGTCCTCGGTAGATAAGAGTTTATGACTCGAATCCATTGAATTGGCCAGGCCGGTTTCGCGCTATTTTATTGATATTTATGTCCTTAGCTGGAGTTTTATCTCCTGAATCCGTTGGGTTGGTCCGGCTAATTTCGTAATTTCACGGTGCGATATCATTTTGATTGGTATGGTGAAGCGGAGACATTAGACCTTTCGGATTAGAGATTTTTACTTAATTTAGGCGGGTTTTTTTTTTTTCGTAGTATCCTTATTGTCATAACGATTTTTCGATCACAGTACAATCTACCATTTGAGAAATGAAGGCCTACCTGCGTACTCAGGCGCGAGGTAGCCAAACGTTCCGGCAAGCTTTGTGGCAATGGAGTTTCCACCATCAGGAGCGAGCTTAACGAGCCCGAAATCCGCTACTTTCGCCCTGAAATCGTCGTCGAGAAGGATGTTGGCTGACTTGAGATCCCGGTGTATGAATGTCTCGCGTGCCAAGCCGTGCAGATACTCAATCCCTCTAGCCACGTCGAGCGCGATCACGAGCCGGCTCGTCCACGTCAGCGGCTCTAAGCCGAGGCTCTTCCAGTGGAAAAGGTGTCTACTGAGAGCCCCCTGAGGCATGTAGTCATACACGAGGAGCCTCTCGCCGCCTTCCACGGTGTATCCGACAAGCGACACAACGTGGCGGTGCCGGACCCGCGAGAGCACTGCCACCTCGGCCTCGAACTCCTCGATCGCCTTGCCACCAGAGCCTGCCATTCTCTTGACAGCTACTAGTGTCCCGTCCTCGAGCTCGCCCTTGTACACCGTTCCAAACCCGCCACGGCCGAGCTCGTTCCCAACAGAAAACCCAGCGGTCGCCTTCCGGAGGACGTCCACGGACACTACGAGCCCGCTGGAGCCGCTGCTGACGGAACCCCTGGAGACGGTAATCTTGAATGCGTTTTCGGGGTCTGAGTTTGCTACCAATTTGTTCCGTCTCTTCACGCGGCGGCGTACCGACAGAGACGTCATGAGGAGAGCCAGAGCAGAAACAGAGCAGATTGCAGATACTATCACAGTGACTTGTTTGACTTGATTGTTTCTATTGGAGTTTATGGCTTTGGGATTGACTTTCTCGGTGGTACTTACTGGCGGTTTATGCAACGGAGTTATCCTGTCGACGGTCGGAGTTACTGTTTTGTTAAAGAGAAGGAAAGGGTTTCCGTCGACAACGACCTTGGTACTGTCCGGAAATCTCGGCAACTGACGGTCCAGATTGTTTTCGGACAAGTCCAACAGTCTCAAGTGCTCCAACCGAGTCAGATTCTCAGGGATCTCGCCGGTTATGTTGTTCCCAGAGAGGCGAATTTCGATCAGCGAATGCAGTGTCGCGACTGAAGCGCTAATCGTGCCGTTGAGGCTCCGGCGAGGCAAGTTGATAATCGAAATCTCCTTGTCTGGATCGCAGCTCAGCCCCATCCACGGCCCGTCGCAGGGATTGTCGCCGGACCAATCCCGGACAAGCCTTTCCGGGTAATTCATCCCGCGGAGGAAGTCCAAAAGTGCAATCACCTCCGGCGGACACCGGGTGCAAAAGTAGTTGCTGGCAAGCGCGACATTGCCAAATTTGAACTCCGGGATCGGGCCAAAGAGCAGGTTGTTGCTCAGGTCTAATCTCCGGAGCTTCATATCGGCCAGACATCGAGGAACCGTTCCGACGAGCTTGTTTCCGTTGAGGTTGAGCTCTTTTAGCGACGGAAGATCCGCAATTCTATCAGGAATCTCTCCGGAGAACCGGTTTCCGTGCAGCCAGGCTTGCGTTAGCATAGTCATCGAAGCAACGACTTCGAGGCTCCCACCGATCCCGTCCCCGTCCTGATCGTTCAGCCACAGAATCTGCACCAGCGAGTCCCCGAACCCCGCTGGAATCTCCCCGGTGAGCCGATTATACGACAATTTCAGCACCGTCAAAAATGGCAACGCAGTGAGAAACTCCGGGATCGGTCCCACCAAATTGCAGCCGACGAGGGAGAGATTCGTGAGCTGCACCGACTCCGCCAAGTCAGCAGGGAGGGACCACCCGGTCGTGGCGTTAAACGGGTTCCGGTCAAGCGCAAGAACCCGGACACTGGTGAGTCCCGCAAAGAAATCAAATGGGATCGAGTCGAACTCGTTGTTGTCGAGGTAAGCGAACTCGAGCTCGGAGAGGCCCCGGAAACTCGGGAGCTCGCCGGAGAACCTGTTGCCTTGGAGTCCGACATTGGTGAGCCTGGAGAGAGAGTTGAAGCTGGGAGGCAGTGTTCCTCTGAGGCCGAGATTCTGGACCTGAATCTGCGAGACCCGGTCGCCGGAGCAGAACACGTGGGGCCACGAGGGAGGGCCACATGGGTCGTCGTCGCCGTTCTCCGGCCACCTGAGACGGTCGGCATTGCGCAAGCCTCGCCGGAAGTCGTTGAGGACTTGAAGGTCAGTTGGGTCGGTGACGCTGTGACATGCCGTTACGAAGAAGCAGAGAAGAAGAAGAAGAACCGGTCTGAGAGCTTGACCATCTTCCACCATCGCCACGTGGCAGAATGTGAGACAGAACAGTGTACGTAACTACATTGCCAAGAAGAACCTGCGGTTACGAAGACACAAGTTCAGTTGATAGAGATTAGGGTTTATTCATTGCTTGTTGCGAACAAGAAATCTAATGTACAGTCCTGTGTTTTGTGAAGATTGACTTTTTTTTGAAACTTGGAAACATTACTAACATTTGTAGAATCGAAGTGAATAATTTTTCGAAATTATATAAAAATATAGTGGCAAATGTATGTAAGTTTGGGAATGTACCCAAAAAGATGGAAGTACTCAAATTATGTAAAAATGTATGGTATATGTTTTCCACCTGTTTATAGTTACGTGTCATCGTATTCTCATTTATTATCTTTATAATTAAAGATGTGTAAATAAACGTGGTAATGAGAGTTTTATGACACGTGTCACGACGTTATAGAGTGACGAAAAAGACAAAATGGAGATAGAAAACACAAGCTCTGTACTACTTTACGCGATTTGGGTACTTCGACCTCTACAAATAAAATTTTATTTCGCCTAAATTTAAGTATATTTATTATTGTTATCTAAAAAAATAGTAATTTCGAAATTTACAACAAAATACCTATAAATTAGATTAAATTTTCAGAATCTATTTCTTTATTTTTTTTTTCCAAGATATATTTTTAATGTTATCAAAAGTGTAACTCCCGAGTACTTGTATTTTTTTTACTTAAGATTTACATTTTTTTATAGCAAAATAAAAACTTTTTTGGTATTTTTGTTGCAACTAAATTATGAAAAAATAATTTGAAAAAAATTGAATTTGCATCAAATACAATTTTGATAATTGATTAAAAATATATGAATATATGAGGGATAATTACGGTAATAGTACTCAAATTTTGAGTAACTGATACCTGAGGGTTTTAAAGTGAAAAAAAAAAATAGTGGCAACAAATACCCAAAGTCAACAAATATGAGGCGACGTACTTTTTCGTCCAATTTTTGTATACACGTTGGTCAATTTTTTTTTATCATAGTTCTACTAAATCATACTT
Source organism: Parietaria judaica (assembly GCA_954871525.1). NCBI lineage: Eukaryota > Viridiplantae > Streptophyta > Magnoliopsida > Rosales > Urticaceae > Parietaria > Parietaria judaica. The sequence continues at coordinate 24,509,094 of OX940860.1, read as the reverse complement.
AGGATTCACATTTATGTGCTCATACTTTGGTCAATTCGAATTCGATAGAAAATATATCACTTCAAAAATTTGTTTACTTTGAATACTTTTACTGCTATTTTTTTCATTTTAAATTTCTGCTCTTCCCTTTGATCAACGTTAAAGTACTTTTTCCGCAATTCTTCTTATATTTAAATATAGAAGTCTCAAATAAGAATCCAAGGATCACGTTCCAATGGTTCCTTTGCTCAATAAGTAGTATTAGTTGTGGTGGGAGGCATAATTAAACGACAGGTTGGGGCGTGGGACCCACTTGGGGATTAACGAGAACCGCCGGTGATTGAGGATGGAATTCCTTTGTTGTCGTTTGTCACTTTATTTGCCTCCTTATTTCATGCTTATTCCGTGGATTCCGATCTCTTTATTCCCTCTCTTTTCCCCCTCGTTTCTATTAAAAAATAATAAAGAATAAAATTGAATATTGTTGTAAAAATGAATGAGAAACTATTACATCAGTATATATAGAACATGGAGAAGAGAGAGATTAGCGAGGCATGGCGGAGTTCTGTGAAACAAAGACGATGTTTGTGAGGGGGATCGACAGCACAGCCAAAAAAAAACAAAAAAATAACTGCGAGTTGAAATAAGAGGGGACAAAAAAGAAAAATTAAAGAAAAATAAAATAAAAATTAAGAAATTGACCGTCCTAAAGCTTGAATTGCACAAAAACGAAAGAACGATTGTAGACACAAAAATATTTATTTATTTGATAGCGCATGAGAGAGATAATTTTTGTATTGTGACAGTGTGTTCGCTTGTTAAGCCTACTAACTTATAAAGACTAAAAAATATTTTTTATGAAGTCTTAACCCTCCAAAGATAATAGTTGCTTTTTAAAACCATGCATTTCATAATCGAACATTCGAACTAATGCAACGTACGAAACGACATGTCCTTTCGTGGTTGTAGAATAACGGTTGATAACTATCACCCGCTTGACGAACCAAATCGAGGCAAAAAATAGTGCAAGGACCCTAAAACCCTAAACCTTAAAACCCTAAACAATTGAAAATAAAAGAAGCTAAGCCTCTTTTTTACTTTAGAAACTGAATCTAGAGACAAGAACATGTTAGTTGTGATATGATAGAGAGGCGTGAGTGAGACTTTAATAGAATCCATGGCAAAGTGCGAAACACAAGACCCCACTCCTTACTCCAAATATCAATAAAGGCCTCACTATAACTGCTGTGGACCCTCCTTTACTGCCGACTCATAACGGATCCAACATGCGCAAATATTTGGTTCAAAACCAGTCAAACATATATAGCTACATTATATATATTATATATATATATATATGTGAGTGCGTTGGACTTTTAAAAGTCATCCGATTTGATTGTTCTGGGTTGGTTAATTGTTAATCGTGTAATCATGCTAAGTACACAAATAGATCGGGTAAGCATATTAATTTCCTTAATAACAATAACATCTAATATCAGATTAAAGCGGTTTAATAAAAGGAAGATAACTTAAGTGGTTGAATATTTAACTTGTAATATGAAAATAAATTAAAAAATAATGCGATTTGATTGTTCTAGATCGGTTAATCGTTAGTTATGTAATAATCGTGTTATTGTTAAGTACACATATACATGGTTAAAAAATATTTATTTCTTTGATGACAATTACATCATTGAAATGATATAGCTTAAGAGGCGATCGAAGTTCAATTTTATGACATCAAAATACTCATCAATTAAAAAGAAAATAAAGTTTGGACCCACTATCTGACTATATTAACTTTTTGTTTGAGACTAAAAAATATATATATGTCAATTAGTAACTCAAGTGGTTTGGCACAAATATGATTGTATTGAGTGCAAATCAAGTCAACGTAATCGATTCCAAATGAAAGAATCTATTTACTTCTATCTATCTATCCAAATGGTTTAATGTACCACGACGGCAATGAATTAGTTGGTTCAAATGTTTGGCGTGCATGTATTTCTCAATTATAATGATAAACTTCAATTCTATCTATACCAGTCAATGTTATCTTCAGTGAAAATGCTTACTCGCTTATGAGTCCGCTAAGATATATATTAAATTTTATGAAAATTAATACTCAGTAAATTAGTAATTTTAGTTTAAATATTTTAAATTTTAATATCGTTGTTAAATTATTATTCAATAAATTATAACATAAATAATATAATAAAATTATAACATTCATATTTTTTGAATTTCAAGGGGTCAGGCAACGTTGCAGATGCGAAATGTAAGAAATTGGAAAAGAAAAATAATTCAAGGGTAGGCAAACTGGATTGAGACTTTTATTTCTTCGTCATAAGATTATATAGGCACCCGTTTAGCACAGCTTAATTTTTACAAAAAATGTTTTTAGTTTTAGTTTAAAAAATAAACTGTTTTTAAGGCGTTTGGTAAATTGTTTATAAAACAGTTGTTGGCAACAAAAACTAATTTAGCGTTTGGTAAAAAAAAATATCTAGGCTAAAAAGACTAAAATAGACTAAAACCGTATTTTTGTTTTTAGAAAAAACTAAAAGCTACGAATTTTAGCTTTTACGATTCATGTACAAAAAATTAAAATCGATTTTGTATTTTTTGGAAAAACAATTTTGTCAAACACTTGAAAAGCGGTTTAGTTTATTTTAAAACAAAAACAGGGCTAAATAAGTTGTGCCAAACGCACCCATTGACAAGGCCAGACGTTCAATCCAAGAAGGGCACTGCAAGATTTTTTTAAAATTCGTGATTTTTTTATTGTAAAAGAAATATATATCATGCTTACTTATTTTTCTAATATCACTTTGTTTAACTTTGTAGTGTAGTAGAATTTTGATTAAATTTTATCGGGTTTCAATTTTGAAACAAACTACTAAATTAATAATTAATGGATTAATAGCCCCGATAAATAATCAAATTGATGGTCCCTACGTTATTAATATATAGAAACTATAATGTACATATATAAAGATATATTTTATTTTTTACTATTGCATTACATAGAATTCTTTTATACTGTTGTTTTTCGTGGTTATAAAAAGGATGTGAATTGTTAGTTCAACGAGTCCACCTCCTAATAGAAACTTACACGTATATTCGTACATTAGTTAATCATTGAGTCGTGATACAATTAGACAGTTAAATGTATTAAGTTCCTAATTTCAGTATAGGCACGTGCCCTTTCTAGGACCTTCTATATCTGTCACTTTATTACATTAAGATACTGGGCCCGTTTGGCACAGCTTAATTTTTACAAAAATTGTTTAGTTTTAGTTTAAAAAACAAACTGTTTTTGAAAAAAACCGACAGGTGTTTGGTAAATTGTTTATAAAACAGTTGTTGCTGGTAACAAAAACTGATTTAGCGTTTGGTAAAAAAATTTATTTAGGCTAAAAAGACAAAAATATACTAAAACTGTATTTTTGTTTTTAGAAAAAACCAAAAGCTACGAATCTTAGCTTTTACAATTTATGTACAAAAATTCAAAATCGATTTTGTGTTTTTCGGAAAAACAATTTTGTCAAACACCTGAAAAGCGGTTAATTTTATTTTATAAACAAAAACAGGGCTAAATAAGTTGTGTCAAACGCACATCAGACTAAGTAGCAGAAACTCGGGACATTTATGCCCCTTTCATGAAGGGCACATTGTCTTTATGATACTTCTTCAACGATTCAACAAACTCCACAGCAAATGCCTCGTCTTCCGGGTAATAGGCCATGGGGTCGGACAATAAGCGAGACGGTAAGTCGAGCACGCCTTCGAGAGTTGCATGGAGACAATACGACGAGTACGTGATATGGTACCCACCTTCTTGGACGATGAGAAGCCTTCCATTGGAATGCCTGTTCGCCATGTTTTTTACCATCTTTCCTATCTCGCGATAACCGTCCATTGTCAAACACTGCCTTCCGTTTGGATCAAACTGGACGATCAAATCATCAAATTAGAGACGCAGTGAAAAACCGACAGATTATTGGCAAATGAACAGAGTAGTAATATATGCAATAATTTATGTGGAAAATCAATTGGACGAAAATCACGAGAAGAAATCTGACCCTAATCAGACACACGAACAAATCTGAACTACGAAAACATGTATGTCAAAAGAATAAACATGTTAAAAAGAATAATAGGTACAAATGCCGCACAACTTTGTTCTTACACTTTGCCCCTCTTCAACTTTATTTTCGTGCATGAATATCTTTTGAATTTTCATTTTGCTGAACTCCATTAAACATTGCGAAAAATTTAACAAAGTAACCCGGTAAAATAAAATATTTCTCTCATTTTACGCTAAAAAAATTTCCGTAATCATTTGCATGTAAAAGTCATATTAATAGCGATGTTCATCAACTTTTATAATTTATAGCAAAAGAGGGAGGGTATTCTGCACAAAAACAAAAATGCGGGGACATAATATAAAACAAATTAAGCAAGAAAAGTTCACTAATAAGAAAACTTGAGAGCCGTTTGACACGGTGATAGAGTCGTAAGAGCAAAGATTCAACTTACAGCGCTCGAATCTTGGCCGATAACCAGAACCAGCATGTCAGGCTCAAACCTTTCTATCGCAGGAACGACCAACTCCGTCATGGCAAAGCCATAGCCCCGGTCGCCCGTCCCGTTTGGGAGAGGCACATTCAGGTTATAGCCAAACCCCTCCCCCTCCCCAAGCTCATTGACGGACCCAGTCTGCGGGTGAGACGGGCCCCACGAGCCATGATTCATGTGGAGGGAGACCGTGAGTACCTTGTCCGACCGGTAGAACCCTTCCGCAGTCCCGTTTCCGTAGTGCACGTCGATGTCGATCACCGCAACTTTCGCGCACCCTGAGTCTAGAGCCGAACGGGTTGCTAGACCCGCATTGTTGAGGAAGCAATACCCGTCGGCTCGGTCGGGCTGGGCGTGGTGGCCCGGAGGTCTAACCAGGGCAAAAGCAATTTTCCCATGCCCGTCGAGCACGTGCTTCATTGCTGATAGGGTAGTTCCGGCAGCGAGAAGAGCAGCATGCCACGATCCGGGGTTCAAGAACGTGCCAGCACACATTGTTTTGCCTCCGGTTCTATCCGCTTCGATGAGTTCGTTTATGTATTCTGAGACATTATAACACATTGAATACTTAATCAGTCTGAAACCATAGTTAGGCTTTACTATGTCTCTGCAAAATGGTTTCGGATCTTATACACAATTTGTAGCTCAAATGAAGTTTGAGAAGACAAAAGAAAGAGAATAAAAGAGAGGCGGATCTAAGTAAAAAGCCAAAGCCCATTTCTCACGGGAAGTTCGAAGAACATTTGGAAAGCTACATGTTAAACCTTTATTTTATGTCGTTTTAGGTGTTTTCATTCGTTAGGGTGGGAACAACAGTTATTTTAAATTTAAAGGCTAACTAGGTGATACGTTCCAAGAAAGATTCCAACACAAGACAATTAGGCCGACGGAAATTCACCTAGGTGTTGGGGCCTACATGGTGACACGCAACCCTAGGGACAAAACGAAATGAAAAGACAATAACACCCTTGATGAAAAAACGACTGAAAAGCCCTTAACGACATAAACAAACTTAATTAAAAGGACTCACACGACGCTCTTCTTCCTCCAACAATACATAAGCACGGGTTCATCTCTAGGATTGTAAGCTCATACGAGGCGCCCACCTCTATGTTTTCACTAAGTTTTGTTAAGTGAGGTTTTTCCTATGGAGCATCACTGGAAGGGTTTCGCTCCTTCTCTTGAAGGAAAGACCGTTTATCGTTATTCATCAATATCATTTTCGAGAATCCGATCTCTTTGGTGACGTAATCTTGTATTTCTATGCTAGTCCTGTCAAATAACTGGAAGCCTATTGAGTGTAAACCTAGTAAAGAATATTCACTTATTACTTCACAATCGACCATATATACACAGGAGCTGCCAACGATTTGAGAAACTAAATCCGAATCTCGTGACCGAAACAAGTATACTGCTAAGTTACGAAGCCTAACTCACCGGAACCGCTATGAAGACCTGATGCATAGCAGTCGTTACTGCGTGTATTGTAACACAAAAGAGAGATCGAAAGAAAGAGGGTCGGATGCACCTCCTTCACCGGGAGCTAAGCACTAGTTTCCCGGTGTCATCTCTTTTTTCGCTCGTTCAATTTTCGTTTTCTAATTAGGGATTAGGAGTTCAATCCTACCAGTACCATACACTAGTTATAACGAAGCAGAACCAGCTTGATGCACAATCAAAAAGTAGAACCAGTTTCTAACGGGAAATTGAACAAACAATTGGAGGGTCAATCGTAATCCTTCAATATAGAGCAGATGAGCGAAGGAGAAGAACCTGGAGAGTGAAAGGTGAGAAGCTCGGAGACAAGAGCGGGTCGACCCGAATGCCAAGCGATGTAGGGCGAGATGGGGCCTCGCCGGAGAATCGAGAGCATGTTTCGGAGCCTGTCGGGGTTCTCGGGATGTTTGTCGAGGACGTCCAGGAACTCAGGCCGGGTTCCGGAGCAGAAAACGCCGTGGCCGGTGTCGTGGGCCAGCATTCCCTCCTCCCAGAACACATCGAGTCGTCCTGCTGATCTCCCCTCCATTGGAGCCTCGCTAACACTGCTTCAGCTTCCACCTTCTAATAGAGGCGGGGCAAACCGGAGCCGGTACTTCTTTTAGTATCCGGTATCCGAATTCAGAATCCGAATATCCAAAAATCGATATTCGGATCCAGATACTTAATTATTTTAACCCGGATTTAATTGTCCGAATTCATTTTTGGAAACCGGAGTCGGGTACCCTAGTTATTAGACATAGGATTAATTTCTGTTTTGTTTACCATGATTAATTAGATTTATGCTTATAAATTATGGTAAAGGGTTCACTAGGATTTAGTATTTTTTTTATGTATAGGACTAATGGTTTCTGGTTCTGTTTAACATAAATTCGGTAAAAATCGGAATAAGAATTTTATGGTTTCGGATTTTTTCGGAATAAGAAATTTTGGTTCCGTTTTTTATTCGGAACCCAATATCGATTGTGGTTTCATTCCGCATTTTATTTTTTTCTTAGTTTTTAAAATCGACCGTATTAACGGTTCATATAGAACAAAAGAAAAATCGGAATCGGAATCGGAACCAGAAAGTTCTGGCTCTGGATTTTTTCCGAATTAATACCGGAATTCTGGTTTTCTAGATACCGTATTTACACGACTATACAGGACTAGAGAGAGAGAGAGGGGGTACTTTGGTAGTTTTTTCCTGTATTTTGTTTTATCTGTTTATTTGTTAAATTCATGTATTTAGTTTTTTTTCTTCTTCGGTAATTCATGCATTTAGTTAGCATTCTTGTATCATTAATGTGGCATATACATGAATCAAAGCATCAAGAATAGCTTTTCTTTCTTCTTCTCTCTCGATGAATTCTCTCTGTTCTTTAGTTTCTTGAACTCCATTAGTGGTCAATAGTGATTCTGATTTTGTGTCCATTGCTTGGATAGATTACTTTTATAATTTGGATATAATTACAGAGGTCGGTGTAAAAATAATGTAGGGTCACCGTAAATATGCCGACGACATATTTAGAAATATGAAAAATGCCGGCAGAAAACCATGTTGGCAGGTTACTCACGAGTAATCGAATACCCATGCGACGATAAATTGATAATAACTGCGGAAAATCAACTATACCTTTATGAATCTTAATTAATTTTATAAAATATCGACCGTATGTAAAAAAAAAAAGGATTTTGAATTGATACGGCACAAAAAAGACTATTGTATGAAATCGACGCTCGGCGAGAGAGAGAACTCCAAGTCAGCGGTAGCCGGTAGGGTGTGAGTCGAGGTCGAAGAGAGAGATGTGTTTAGGTCTAGAGCAAAGAGAATAAAAAAAATACAAGTGAAAAAAAAAAATAGGTTTATACCTCATGTGATTTTTGTTGAGCATTAGTGAAAAAGAAAAGAAAAATAAATAAATTAAACTCACCAAAAAGTCTCACCAAACATCGTATTTGTCATTAACTTTCACTTACTAAGTTGAAAAAGTCAAAAAGGCTTTTCAAGTTGGATATCAAACACACCTCTAACTTTATAAATAATGAAACGTAAATAACAATGAATACGGAGTAGATATGATAAATGAATAATAATTTTTTTCTTATTAATTTTTTTTTTATTTCTATATAATCCGAATCCACATCACTCTCCATGCTAGAACTCCTCGTACCGATTATAAGGAGGGGAGGGAGGAGGATGACGGTCCAACGATAAAGGGCAGAACAAAATGACTTCAGACAAGAGGAGTCCAAGTCGATAAATCGTTGCACTTGTGTCTTGTAATATCAAGATATTCTCATACTAATGGAGTAAAATGCGTCTCTAACCCTACGTTTTTAATTGGGTTCCGGAGATTTTCTATAAGAATATTCTTCTATCTTAATTTACTTCAGTTCAGAGTACAGATAACTTGAATTGATAAATATAGATATAAACCTGAAATATATATTATTAGAAAACGTGTGATAATAGATCGAAAGCTGTACATCTTGTGGTATCCGCGTATCAGGTAAATCTCATGGACAGGCTATACTTCTGATTCTCTTATCATTTTTTATTACTACTAATATGTATAATAAAAGTGGTTCAGATTCAATAATAATAAACAATATATTAACTTGATTCCAGAGAACATACGACAATTACCAAGGAATGATGCTTTTAACTTTTACTATTGGGGTTCGTTAAATACATACGCGTACACGTACTTCTTAGCTGACTTTAGTTGACTCATTAATTAGTCATTTGGAGAAACACAAGACTGTCACCTTGTCATATCTCGCAATTTCACTTTTCTGTCAGCCAAAACTAAATTAAAAAAAGGCATAATAATTTTATTTAATTACTTAAATCACCGTTAAAATTCTCGATACCCACAAATTTATTTCATTTGAGAATTTCGTTAATTTCTTTTGGATATACTGATAATCATATTCTACTCTACTTTATTTCATATTCTTAATTTAGTTTTTCGTTATTTTTAATAATTATTAATTAGTTAGTTTTAAATCTTATAGTATTTAAATACATATTCAAAATGTATTAATTCATCCTTTAATATTATCACGGTCAATGAATAAGCTAAACATATAGAGCAAGATAAAAAAAAAAAAAAAAAGTTTGATTAATGGGTCATACGCGTTTTATGTAAGATTAGTTAAAAACAACTACAACACTGAAAACACGATACATGGCACGAATTGTAAGCTGTAACCTCTCTCTAAAATTAATCAATACCAATTAAGACACGGTACAAATACGACACGTGACACGAACCACGACATCTCTCTCTTCCGCATCGACTATTGAATTTGAAAGAAACAAAAATCACATTCACACAGAGCTGTCATGAAATCGAATCAAACATGAACTGCTGAACTATATAATATACTCAAATTATATGTATATCCATACATATACGTCAAGATACTCACACTATTGAATATTTCTTTATTCCTTCGCACCACGTGCTCCGTACCCTATTATTTTATCTTACTTCCATTGTTCCTCGGATGCTTTTCCACATGCACTAGGAACAATGTTGCTAACTTGCTATATATATGTGGCTCCAAGAAAGTGCGTCTCTTAACTACACTGAGCTCGAGAGTGAGTGAGAAACAATGGCTTCCTCGGGTCAAGACCAGAAAAGTGGAAGAATAGTGGAGGTGTCAAGGAAGCTAAAGAAGCTTGCAGAAGATGATCCGAGAAGGATTGTTCACTCGCTGAAGATAGCTTTGGCTATAACGTTGGTGTCGCTCTTCTACTACTTTAAGCCTCTCTACGATGGCTTTGGTGTCTCTGCCATTTGGGCTGTCTTGACCGTCGTTGTTGTCTTCGAGTTTTCAGTAGGTAATATCATATATATAATACTTACTATATTACATATAATGTGTTTGTACATTCTGATCCTAATATAATGGATTTCAGGAGCAACGCTGGGAAGAGGTTTGAACAGAATGTTGGCAACACTGCTGGCCGGCGGTCTCGGCCTTGGAGCTCATCGGGTAGCTACTTTTTCGGGAGAGACCGGAGAGCCCATACTCATCGCGGTCTTCGTCTTCATAGTAGGTCCGTATGAATATACGAATACGAAAGCTCTCCAAATATATATATATGTGTGTGTGTGTGGGGTATCAATTTTCAAAAGCCATTAGATTTGTGACAAAATTAATTAATTAATTAAGAAGAAAGGCGCGATGTTCTTAATAGCTAAAGCTCTCCATTATGTTATGCAGCTGCAATTGTGACGTTCCTCCGATTCATTCCGAAAATGAAAGCGAGATACGACTACGGGCTGATGATGTTCGTGCTGACGTTCTGCTTGGTGTCGGTGTCCGGCTATCGCGACGACGAGGTGATACACATGGCGTTCAAGAGGATCACCACCATCCTCGTCGGCAGTGCTGCTTCGGTACTCGTTTGTATCTTGATTTGCCCGGTGTGGATCGGAGAGGAGCTTCACAAGCATGTTGCTCGGAACTTGGACAAGCTTGGAGAGTTCTTGGAAGGTATTCAGTCATGTTCACCCGAAATGATTAATATATATATAAATGCCTCTCTGCATGCAGTATATTATGCATGTTTGATGTTTGTGCTCATTATTCTCTCTTTTGGCAACTATTAATTACAGGATTTGGAGATGAATACTTCGAAGAATCTGAGAGATCAACAGACAAGGCATTTCTCCAAGGATATAAGAGCATTCTTACTTCAAAGAGCAATGAAGAAACCATGGTTAGTTAGTCTCTCTCTACCTATATATATATATATATATAATGGAAAATATATATAATTGCAGGCCAACTTAGCGAAATGGGAACCGCGTCATGGGCGATTCAGACTGAGTCATCCATGGAAGCAATACCTGAAAGTGGCCAATCTTACACGCCATTGCGCATACAAGATCGAAGCTCTCCACTCCTATCTTACATCTGAGACTCAAGTATGATATACCAAATTTATCATATATAAAACGAAAGACAAGAATTAATTGCCATTATTAGTTGGTGACTTGGTGCATACTTCACAATTTTCTGCTAAGGTTTATTTATTTTTTATTATTTCTCAAATGTCTAGTACTTTAATCTTTCTACATTTAGAAAGAATTATTAAAAAGTAAATAACGTATCAAATTATTATTTATATTTTTTATTATAGTTTCTTATAAAAATATTACCTACTTGTAAGTTGTAATGAACAAAAGAATACTTACGACGAAAGTACAATTTTTTTTCAAGCTTTGATCAGTTGCACTTATAGGAGTTAAAAAATCGTGAAAATTTATAATTTGATTAACTTAGTCTTCAGTGTCTTCATTAAAATGAAAATGCTCAAATTTGAGGCATAGACATGTAAACGACTTAATTAAAGGAGACATATGACCAAAAAAAAAAAAAACACACACACGCACAATTAAAAACGTAAACTTTAAATAAGCTCAATTGAAAACTTAATATACCGCGCTAGCTATTTTCAAAATGTTCCGGTGTTTTTTCCACAATTATTCCTTATTAAACATACATATTTATAAGTTATTTGCTTTACTTGCACTTTAATAAAATAAAAAGATCCACCCAATAATAAGTGATATTCTACTTCATATTAATTTATCTTTTTACCATTTAATCACAGACACCGATACAAGAGCGCATCAAAATACAAGAGCCATGCACGGCCATTAGCTCGGAGTGTGGCAAGGCACTGAAGGAAATGGCGTCCACCATCAAGCGGATGAAAAAGTCAACAGGTGGGCCCCACATCGCCGCTTCGATGGCGGCTTCTGAGAGCCTCAAAGCCTTGCTCCGGTCGGGCATATGGAAGGACCACCCCGACCTGCTAGAGGTGACTCCAGCGGCCACCGTGGCGGCGCTGCTGCTCGAAATCGCATCCTGCGTCGAGGCCATCGCCAGAGCAGTTCACGAGCTCGAGTCTCTCGCCCGCTTCGTCGGCGACAAGCCCCGTGTCACGCCGGAAGCGGATCGGAAACAAGATCGTGTAGACAATGCCGTTGATCACGATCAGGATATTCATGACCACGTCATCGAAATCGATACCCCGCAAGATGATCACGTTCATGATGCGATTGCTGAGTCGGCTCACGATGATCATGATCATGTCATCGATATCCATGGCTTATCTGAGCATAGTTCGGATAAGATTACTTCACATAAAGCAGAAGAGTGATCACACGTGACGTTTCGTAATAGGAAATTATATATATATATATATATATGCTTTCAATTATTTAGCTGGTTGGGTGAAGCTTTATCTCGAAGCTTTGCTAGTCATTGATCAATGTATTAACCTAAGAATGGAATGAATTCATTCTATTCTCCTATAAATTTTTTCACTATGAGTATGAGCAATGGTTGAATAATATTATTAATTATTCTTAAGATAGAGCTGGATGGAAATACTTGAAAAAAAATAGAAAAATATATGTAATCTTGTTACAAACGATTGCAGAAAGAAATTAAATTATATGATTCTTGAGTAATAAAAAGTTGATGATATAGAACCAGTGGCGTAACTAGACTTTCATTTCATGTGAAACACATAGCATATTTCAATCGATTTTTTTCAGATACGTAAAAAAAATCATAAACAACTTTATTAAAGCGACTATTAGACATATTGATAGATAATATTACTTTTCGAAGGACAAAAGAATAGATTTATCGAGTTAAGAAGGGAGAATGAATGAGAAGAGTCGAATCAAATCATGAATACTATTTTTTTGTTTCAGTGAGCGTATACATGTAGCTCCACCACTGTATAGAACCATATTGATGAATCAAATAAGGCTATCTAAATATAATAAATCAACAGAAATAAACCTTTAAAAAAATACCTGCAATTTCATTTAATCATTTTATAATCATTTCTCTTATAATTTTTCCTTAAATACTCTCATACTAGTTTTCGAAATAAAATGCAAAACTGGTTTCTGTAACCAAATGCTAACTCAAGTTTTGAGGGTTTTTTTTTCCCTCTTTTTATGGTTGCTTTTATGCTGACTTGCTTTTTAATTATTGTTGTTAATCTACGGCTGAAACCGGATCGGATATCCGGGGTTTTTTTTAGCTATTCGGAATCCAAATATTCAAAAATTAAAATCCGAATATCTTTTCCTTGAAACCCGATTTAATTAATAAAAAAAATACGTTGACGGCCTGTCTTAATTGTTTTACTGAGTTGAGTATAGGTACTGTCGTTTTCCTTTTAATTGCTGTTTATCAAATTCGATGTCGTTTTCTTCTCGGGTATTTATTTCATACACTTTGCTGTTTTCCAGCTAATAATCGTTTGATAATGGGTGCGTTTGGCACAGCTTATTTAGCCCTGTTTTTGTTTATAAAATAAACTTAACCGCTTTTCAGGTGTTTGGCAAAATTGTTTTTCCAAAAAACACAAAATCGATTTTGAATTTTTGTACATAAATTGTAAAAGCTAGGATTCGTAGCTTTTGGTTTTTTCTAAAAACAAAAATAAGGTTTTAGTCTATTTTAGTCTTTTTAGCGTAAATAATTTTTTTTACCAAACGCTAAATCAGTTTTTGTTACCAACAACAATTGTTTTATAAACAATTTACCAAACACCTGCCGGTTTTTTTCAAAAACAGATTGTTTTTTAAACTAAAACTGAAAACATTTTTTGTAAAAATTAAGCTGTGCCAAACGGGCCCAATGCCTGTCATTTTCCTATTAACTGAGTGTCGTTTTCCTTAATAGTAACTGCCGTTCGTGAATGTTCTTTATAACTGAACTGTCGTAGATCTATATCTTATTATATATGAAATTGTGTGTCGTTTTAATTTTTATCGACAAGTACTTCTTCTGTCATATTCAAAGTTGTCTTCTTTTAAATAATACTTTCTTTTAAAAATAATTTTAATAGTGCACATATCTCTAACTTTGGGGTACCGATTAAATATTATTTTTTCTTCTTTTAAACATAAGAGGATATTTTTATTCTTTTCAAATTCTAGATGCAAAAACAACAATAATATGTAGCTCAAAATGAAAGCAAAATCACCCAAGAAGAGAGAGACCATGTAAAGGATCTTAAAATAAAATAAAATAAAAAATAGTCAAGTTAATCGAGTTGAATTGAAGCATTAATCTAAATTCTAATGCCAAAAAATTTACTAGAAAATTAATTATTATAATATAACAGGATAACCCATTAAATGCACACGTGGCGCTCCAAGATTCTCAACACGCATCTAAGCTTAATTTTTATTTTCAATTATTTTTAATTAATTGAACCTTGAGAATAGAAAGTTGCCAAAAAAATATGTTTTGATGCAGGACCGTTTGTTACTAGAGTACACTAGTTGGTATATATTCCAAATTCCTCAACTTTAATTGGTCTTCTCTGCACCGCTGTCGTATCCAATATATACACACACACACATATATATATATATATATATGAAGTAATAAAATAGATGTAACAAACTGAATGAGACCAAAGTCACCAAACTATAGGTCACCAATTGAGACATAAAGGATAAGAAAGAAACTTTATGTTAAAAAGGAAGGAGGAAATTGAAGCTTGGCAAAAGTAGGTTTTTTTTTTTTTTTTTTGTGGTTTTGACTTGATTTGATTTTGTTCCCTTTCATTATTTAAATTACTTTCTGTTTTTCGTAAATATAATCATATTAGTACTTTTAGTTTAAGCTCTGTAGCTGATGAAGAAAGATAAATGACAGGATACCCAACGAGAAAATATCAAATAAATGTTCTTTGAGCAATGAAAATTCTAAAAAGGGAATGAAAATGTATCAAACAAATAAAAATAGTAATTTTCATTCGTTTTCCAGTTTAACTTTCGTAAATTAATATTATTGAGACTAAAAATATATTATATTATAAAAGATATTAGTTTATCAAATAATAAATTTATCGCGTATAAATTTAAAGATAATCTACTTTACTTAGAGTTAGCTATGCATACAAGGTATGCAAATAATAATAAAAAAAGTCATTAATAGAAAATAAATAATCTAAGAAACTTAAACATTTGTGGGCTCGAATGATTATTGGGCTATTTGCGTAAGTTGCATAATATACTAAGGGAAAATTACGGCAAAAATACCAAACCTTTGGTCAAACTGCCTCCCGTGTACCCAACCTTTAAAATTGGTGGCAAAAATACCCAACCTGCATTGAATGTGACTATGGCATAAAACGTTAATTTTTCTGTTAACATCCCTCATGTGGCCGTTAGCGGCAAAAATACCCAACTTTTTTTTGGAATTTTTTTATTTTTATTTTTACTTGATTAGTAATAATTACTAACACAAAAGTTAGTCAAAACATCAATTGATTTCTTAATGTGCTTGTATAAGCTACATTTGTTGATAAATATCTTATTATTATGAGAAATTTTAAACACAATGTTACAGGTATTTTAAGCCATTTTTTTTTTCAATACGGAGACATTGATTGACTATATTAATTCGATCTAAAACGGTCAATTACCAATGAAAAGGGTAAGGTTGTATCCGGAGTGAATTAATATAGTCAATCAATGTCTCCGTATTGAAAAAAAATGGCTTAAGAATATATACCAGTAAAAAAATATTATCAATAATCAATAGGGCTTGATTAGTAATAATTGACTAAAAGACCTCCCTTGGGATCCCATTAAAATCCATACCCTTTAATACGCTGCTAAGAAAATATGAATAATGCCGAAGGAAGCTATGAAACACAATGAAAACTCACACCCGCACCTCTGCTTACGTCATCAGGCTGACGTAAGCCCTTATGAGGGCGCGTGAGGAGGGCAGGAGACGCGTGGTGGATCGTGTGGGGCCTGTGGGTCCGCCTGAGGTGCTCTCGGCCAACTTTAAGGGTTTCGGGAGCGTTTCGTGACCATTTCTTGCAAACTTAATGACTTTTTGAGTATCTTGATATTTCTGGAAACATCTAGACACTCTATTTCGCGAAAACGGAAGAATATCTTGGACTAAAATTGACTTTATTTAATAAAAAAGAAAAATTATTTATATAACTTTCCTTTTATTAATTTATTGAAAATCAATTACTTAAAATACCCGTAACATTGTGTTTAAAATTTCTCGTAATAATAAGATTTTTATCAACAAATGTAGTTTATACAAGCACATTAAGAAATCAATTGATGTTTTGACTAACTTTTGTGTTATTCCATGTATTTGGAATTCAAGTAATTATCACTAATCAAGTAAAAAAAATATAAATTAAAAAAAATTAAAAATATTTTTTTTCAAAAAAAAAAAGGTTGGGTATTTTTGCCGCTAACGGCCACATGAGGGATGTTAACGGAAAAATTAACGTTTTTATGCCAGAGACACAGTCAAACGCAGGTTGGGTATTTTTGCCGCCAGTTTTAAAGGTTGGGTACACGGGAGGCAGTTTGACCAAAGGTTGGGTATTTTTGCCGTAATTTCCCCTAATACTAATAATAAAATAAGGATTATCAGCGGCAAAAATACTTAAATTATTTAGAAATGAGGCGGTATAGAGTCAACTTAAAAAAAAAAAAAAAAACTATAGCAAAAGTATCTAAGCTCACTTTTTTTAGCGGATGGGTAGATATCATCCACTTTTCCGTTAGTTGTTTGACTATTTCCTTCAATGATGATGTCAATAACGCAAATCGCGATGTTATTCAAGAGATGAACTGACAATTCGAGAGAGAAAGTGAGAAGAAAAATAATAATTTGCGTTGTTGTTGTTACATCCAGGTTTATTTGATGTTCACTGGGTTTGATCGTTTGAGTTTATTTGTTTAATTTGCGTTGACGTCATCACTGACAGAAATAGTAAATTATTGGACTTGAGTACTTTTGCTATAATTTTTAAATTGATTTTATACCGCCCCATTTCTAAATAATTTGGGTATTTTTGCTGCTAATAACTCATAAATTAAAAATACACGTTATCCAGATACGAGTTTTCGTATAGCTAAAGTTTAAAGATGGCTTTAAAAAAGCATATGAAGAGAGACAGACAAATAAACGTATTGGCTCTTCCGCTAGTGGCTGATCGATGTATTGTTAGTTTGTACTTTATAGTCCTAAAACATCTGATTCCATTTATATTCGTCTTTATATACTCAGAAAGCATAATTAAGTGATTGTCGTTTGTATATATATTTTGTTGTTTGTTTCGTTTGGACAAAATGAATCCTTCAACATGCATGTCATTGCCATGATTTAAGTACACATTATCTTCCTAGATGGGGTATTTATTCGTCGGACGAAAATAATATATGAAACTTAAGCATGAAAATTTGAAAAACGAAGAGCAGAAAGACAAATGAATATTAATGAGTACCTATTTGAGAATCAAACTAAAACAGTCACAACAAAACCGCCATTACACTCGATTGGAGATAGTAATTTGATATAACATGTTGTAAATAATATAACACATACTGTGACATATAAGATCAAAAACAATATTTAATATTGAATATCCAAACAAGTATGGCAATTTGAGGATTTATAAAAAAGTAACATGGAAAACTACCATTATCAATAGTTAAAAACATCAAAATTAAAAATTAAGAAACTCTAATATGAAATATATTGAAACATACACATGTAAATTTTACGACTTTAAAAATTTAAAATAATTTAACTATTTCAGTTAAAAGCTCGAGAATTTATGTCAGCACTATTTGAAATAATTTTGGGTACGTTTGCTACAATCATTCATTCGTAAAACACTGAATAATTCTTAAACTTCCATATCTTTTTTTTTTTTTTTCAAATATATTTAATCACATAAAATAAATATATTCCAAAGCAGCTTTCTCTCTTATAATCAAGAAATGCCTGTAGTTTATAAAATAGTACTTCTCAAAATCCATACCCTATGTTCATTGGATAGACAATTAGCAATAACTCAATCGGTCAACTTATTCCTCATGATATACAATTACTTAGATTCCGAGGCATATAAATCATCACCATCTACAAGGCGCATTAATACAGTATCAATTTTATCCTAGTCAAATTAGATATCGTTTAAGAAAGAAAATAAATAAATAAAATTGAAAGTCAAAATACCATATCTTGTTTGTTTTCAATATTATAACACATCTTTATCATATACTTTTTGAACTTTAATTTGAATCAAACTACCTATCTGAGCTAATTATTTTCTATATTAGTTTTTGGATGAATTTTTAATTTTTATTACATTCTCTTTTCTGCTGAATATATAACGATTTTCCAATAAATAAATAATCATCATTTCCATGACGGAATAGCAAGCATAGAAGTAAAAATAATTAACAAGCTGATAAAGGTAATTCCAGGAGCGTTTTATAAAATTTAGTTGAAATATGTAAGGTTTAAAATAAAATATTTTTTTATAAAAAAAAGAACATAGTGGTTTGTCTCTTCACTTCAATAAAAATAATAAACATTGGTAGAAATGTTTTGATACAAACTGTTTTATATCAAGGGGAAGTTAATTTTTTATAAAAAAAGGCTATAAAGCAAATTAATACAAAATAAATTTGAGAGTGATTACTAAAAAGTTTATAAAATAAACTAATTGAGTCGGATACGTTCGAAAGGAGTTTGAAAAATTGGTTCAAGTTTTATTGCATACATACATACATATATATAATCATTAGATCTCAGTGCACTTTCTTTTATTTAAATAAATGTGAACACAAATGATGAGAGGCGTTACCTAATCTAGCTATAGAAATTACAAAGTAATTATTTGCATAAATGAATTTCTTAGTATAAGAAATTAGAAAAGTTGAGAAGTCGTGTTAAGGTGGTAATGGAGCAGAGAAAGTGTACTGTGTGATAGACAATACCACATATCCTTGAAAAGTAGTTGTTAATTTCATGCACTCACTATTTTCCACCAAAAAAGTTGAAATTTTAACTCATAAATGGGAATTATTCGTACACGTGATAGTGGAAAACAACTCAAACACCACAAGACAACACTGCTTTTACTTTATCAAAAAAAAAACACTGCTTTTACTTTTTATGTTTACCACTTCTTGCGGTGCTCATGGAACGACACACTTTATTTATTCATTTTTATGTCCATATATAACTTCACTCTCTTTAAAAATAGAAAATATGAGATCAACCAATTGGGTTTCAGTAAAATATTATTTCTCATTTAGACATAGCTTAGTGCTATATAGGTTTAGGAGATTTGCGGCAATATACTTGTATAGTACAACATAAAAAATAAAAAAATAAACATTAAAAAAATGTTATATATACTATACAATATACATATATATATATTATAAACTTTTTAACAATATAATTTTTTTGACATAAATAATTAATTTTTCGTTAACAATCTAACGAAGTGTTTCATGTGGTTATGTACTATATGACCATGTTTTTGCTCTTATTGGCCACTTTTTTGCCCGTTTGATGATGTTTGATGATCACGTGGCAACAAGATTGAGTTATAGCTAGTGTCTTAATTTTTGTATTGTAAAACATTTTTTTTTTTTTTTGCTATTATGAGAAAATTTATTATACTTTGTTAACTCTTTGAAGTTTTTGTAGCTCATATGTGGTCTAAAGAAAGGAAAAAAAAAAAGAAAAAGATCAAATCATATATAGCCATATAGAACTTCACGGTAGCAAGTTAATCGAAAAACTTAATAATTTATGTCAAAAAATTTATATTATTGAGAATCTTTGCCATTAAAAAAATAGAATATCAATTGAATTTTTTTTATATAATATATGGGTATTTGTACCGCAAATATCCTTTTGAGTTTAATTAATACATATAGCCATATCTAAAGGAAAACATATATACTAAAACAAAATAGACACAGATCAGTTAAGATAAGCGGTGAGTGTGTAATGTTAGAGTAAATGTGAGCCTAAAGAGTTGCATCAAGAAAAAGAAGCGTGTCAATGTCAAGAGCTTTGTTAGGATTTCTTGTTTGCTTCACTGATTAGTACCAAATTTCACACAATTAGTAGTGTTGTTTTGCTAGTTTGCTATATAGCAAATTAGTCGCTATATAGGAACTAGTTTCATTAATAAAACTCATTACATTGAACAGAGAATAGACATTTGGATACGAACTAAATTGATATATACAACCAAACTCATATAAAATAATAAATCCAATAAATATAATTAAAAAAAAAAATCAAGAAGCAATACATAGTGGTAAATATAAGGTTACAAGAGATACTAAGACCAACTCCAACACTCCATGTCACAAAAAGGAGTCAGAATTGGTCTCCAACTGAGAGGGCGAGACTAGAGCTGCACAAATAAATCGTGAACTTGCATCGTGGCGCGTCGCGATCGTTTTTTCTTGGTCGCGATTAATCGCTACTAACTGGCGGGAATCGCGACTCATCGCGACGCGGAGCAACAGTGTGAGAGAATTGGTCTCGTCCAATGGGAGCGCGCCACCGAGGCATCGCGAAGCATCGCGACCTGTCCACTCGCGACGCATCGCGACTTTGAGTTTGGCGATTTTCACGATTTGGTCGCGACTCATCGCGATGTCTCGATGTGCAGCTCTAGGCGAGACCCATTTCCCACGCTATCTTGGGGTGGGACGGGAGTGAACATTGTCGCGTCATTTTTTTTTTACAGTAAGTAAGTAGTGTACTTCATTAATCAGTTTGAATAAAGTCCGTACTAACAAAACTTAGAAGTCACTCGGGTCATTCAAACGCCCAAAGATCCAATGTCAAAACAGATATTTTAGCAATATGATTAGTCGTCTCATTACAACATCTAGGAATCTAGGAGCCCAATTAGCCTCTCTCATATTTGATGCGACTCTCTCACTACATTTGTTTTGTTATTTATCTTTTAGTCTTTCTCAAAATTATAATTTACACAATTATTACTGTTTTCTAAAATTATTTCGTATTTTTATTTTTAAATTATTTATATTCTAAATTTTAATTATCTTAAATATTGTAAAAGGCAAAAATATTTTAAAATACAGATAAAAAATAGAGTTGTAGTTTTTTTTTTCTTTTTCTTTCTATTTTATGTTATTTATATTGTATTGTAATTTCTACTATTAAATAATATTCATTTTAGTTTATGTGCATTTACACTTGAATTAATTTATGGAGGACTATTTTATTATCGTAATAATGAATAAGTGGTATAGTTAAAAGATTCTAAATAAATATAAAAGTGTGAAGATAAATTAGAGAAAGTTGAGTATAAAAAGAATAAATTAATTTGCTGTAAAAAATAAAATCCGGTTAAAGATAAAGTAGTGGTTGATGTGATATTTACTGCAAATGAAATAGAAAATTGAGTTATTGGTTGGTAGGGGTGAAACCGGAATCGAGAACCGGGAATTTCTTGTCCTAGTTCTAGCTTCAGTTTTAATTCGGGACTCATTAAAGTGAAATCGTAAGTGTAAACTAAAAAAATAAAAATGAGAAAATTACACTACAAACGATAATGAAAATATAAATCATTAAAAATGACATGCCAAAAAATTAAAAAACGACATGTAATTTTAAAATCAAAACCGGGACAAAGTGACTAAAAACCAAATATATGTTATAAATCTGAATTTATCCCTAACATGTTCAACTTAATTTTTCTCGTGATAAATAAAACGAGGTTATTTATTTAATAAAAAACATAAACCAAAATAATTCACGATAGCTTTAAGTTGGCAACTCGTCTTCATCAGATGCTAGCTGTAATTTCTAGGAAATGTTTTTGCTTCTTTTTTGGGGTGAAAACATCAAAGGATCACGAATTACCAAAAAGATAATATCAATTTTATTCAAGATATATATATACATATATATATATATATATATCTTTAGCTTCGATATCTTTTGTAATTGATTATTCATTTTATGTTCTAGCTATAGTTACAAGCTTAATTACGTACACATGTGATCCTGCTAGATGGCGATTTTGTATGGTTTTCTCTGATATCTGTGTGCAAGAAGCTGTCCATCACAAACACATGTATAAATAAATATATATATATATGCACACATATAAATATATATAACTTTAGGTTCAAAATATATATATATATATATAACTTTCATTTCAATCCAATTTAATATTTACCTAATATTATTCTTTTAGGCTCCAAAGGTCTTCAATCTTCTATGTATATATAAAATTCAAAATTACTTAATAAAAATATTACTTCGACACATTTTGGAAAAAAATTAAAAATGCGTTAAGTAATAAAAAACATAAAAAAAATAGAGAAAAGTAGCCAATAATACATTACATGCATGGTATTTCTGTTGTAATTAATAACACACTGTATTGTAATTAATGGGTATTTTTAAATAATATTAATTAATTATGTGGTGATTTTTTTTTTATCAATACAAGAAGATTTCTTAGTCATCTAATTTTTAAAGTAGGAAATAAATACGAGCACAAATAAGGATTAACAATTTATAATTCTGTATGCACCAAAAATGATTTATATAAGATTTTTGTATCATCTTACTAATACTATCACAATTTTATATATTACCAACAATCTCATTTAATTTAATACATTCTTATAATATAAAGTCCCACTGTTATATTATAATATATTTTAATATATTATAATTTCTATATGCTCGAGTAATGAAGCCGAACTAAGGGCGGTTATCGAAGAGTTAAGTGTATGTAAGCAAATGGGCTATAATGGTATATTGAGATTGAATGCGACTCGAGAATTTTGTAGGTTGGATTAATTCAGGTAATTACGATCCTTGGTACCTTTAGGATTTTTGAGAAGAATTAATTCTACTATTAGAGGTTCAAATTACTCTATACAACACTTTTATTGAGAAGGGCATCAAGTAGCAGATGTGTTGGCTCGTCTCGGTGTTGAAGGAAGATAATGGGTCCGTTTGGCAAGCTTAATTTAAAAAACAATTTTTTTTAGTTTCAGTTTAAGAAAAAAAATTGTTTTTTTTTTTTAAATTGACAGATGTTTGGTAAATTATTCATAAAACAGTTGTTGTTGGAAACAAAAACTGATTTAGCGTTTGATAAAAAAAAAATTATTTAGGCTAAAAAGACCCAAATAGACTAAAAACCGTATTTTTGTTTTCAGAAAAAACCAAAAGCTACGAATCCTAGCTTTTATGACTCATGTACAAAAATCTAAAATCGTTTTTGGGTTTTTTGTAAAAACAATTTTACCAAACACGTGGAAAGCGATTTAGTTTATTTTAAAAACAAAAACAAGACCTTTTAAGCCGAACCAAACGCACCCAATATATTCACAAATTCTAGCCATCTTTGGAAATATAAGAGGTTTGTTTAGGTTAGACAAAATGAACACTACGTATATTAGACATATTTAATGTTTCTCTTGTGCTAGATGGTTCGTGAACTTCGTGTGTTTTTTGTTAATAAGATAGTATTGTATTTTAGAGATATTTTTAATGTTCAAATTGTATATCTCAAATTTGATCATGTATCTACGGTTTTGGAACATTTAATGTTTTTTTTCTAGTTGGTTCGTGTGTTTTTTGTTATTAAGATAGTTTTGATATTTGGGATAATTTTAATGTTCGAATTGTAATTTTCAAATTCTATCACGTATCTACAGCTTTTCTTCGACATACATGAGGGGATCTATTAATAAAATTTGAGGTGGAGTCACTACGTGAGTAATCTCCGGATGTTGATATAAAAAATAAATAAAAAATCCCTGTTAAATCTAAGAAAAGTCTTCAAATTTGAAGCATACACTAAAAAAAGACTGCTATTCAAATCGTTTTAAAGACCTATAACTATGAGAATGTATGTAGACACTAAAAAAACACAAGTGCTAGTTTAATAAGTACATGATAAATAAAGCACATAATATATTTCTTAGAGTGTTTTGAGATAACGACCTTGCAAGAAGCATCTGCAGTACTTAATATTAGCATATTCGTGTGCCATAAGCCCTAAAAAAGAAAGCAGAATATAATAATATATTCAAAAGGATTTTTAGTCAAATTTGATGCGACCATTCGTGCTTTAAGTTAGTGATGAAATGTGGATGTTTCAAAAACATGAATTCATTTCTTTTGGGGTTTCTAAATCAAAGATTTAGAATGGACGGTCAGAATTCTTCACATACTTTGCTTATTTGTCATAACGAGCACGATCTTTAGATCACCACCAAACGTTGGTATATTTTTATCCGTATTTGTACAAAAGATTGAGTCTTTTTTCATAGAATAAGAGAAGAGTGAATATCACTAATAACTAGAACTTATCACTCTATAACAAAGTGCTCCTCAACCTTCTTTTTTTGATCTATTTATTCCCTAATCAGTTTATATATGAGTCTGCCCATTAAAACATTTTTTTAAATCAATTTTCACCCTGAAGTTTTTTTTTTTTTTAGACAATTTCACTCTGAAGTTTTGATATATATATATATATGAAGATTGAGAAGCCTAAATAAATAAATAAAAATTAATGTGTGGATATAGCGAAGACTGAAATTTATATGTATCAACTTCGTTATAAATATTGCACGATTTTCTGTTAAATCTTAAGATAAAAATCATCATTTTTAATAATATGAAGGAAATGAAGAATTTTGTGACTTAGTGCATAGTGAAGAAAAAAAGCCGAAAAAGCAATAATATGAGAGAATGCCGAGAGATGAACATCTGAGAGGGATTTAACAAATTTTGGTTAAATTTTTTAGGTAAAAAAGTAAGACAATTGTAAAAGATATAAGAATACTCAAATTTATCTTTAGATTTTATAGAACTGTTAATTATTTGTAACGCACCAACTTATTAATTGAGTCTACAACTATCATCACACACGAACACGAGTGTTTCCAGGATGTTAAGGACAGAGCGAGAAACTTCCTACGAAGTTATCCGTCCTTAAAATACTACTCCATGTAAAAGTCGCTTAACTTTAAAGTTCTTACAACTGAGATACCAAGCAAAACTACTTATCAAATTAACATAAGTGGTACATACATATTAATAAGTTCTTTTAGGCATCTTCAATTGTGCAATCTCTTACTTATATAAACTAAAACTATTCTTTAGCCTCCCAAGTCCTACAAGAACTTTCTCGAGAATTTCCCAGCACATTCACTTGCTTTCGTGGTATGGAATTGCACAACGTACAATTTATTTTTCTCTCCGCTCATTATTTGGCTAATGGACTTTGACTTTATTTAAGGGCTTGACTTTTGCTAATCGGGCTTGTTTATGCCAACAAATGGATCAAACATTATAGCAGTCCAAAACTGGATATTAGGTCGGGTCCGTCGCCGTTTTTTTACTATCCTAGGCTAGATGCTTGATTCACTGTTCTTATAGGGTTTGGCGGACCAGACCAGCGGCGAAGTCAACTTTCAATTTAAGACGGGGTACTAATGATTTTTAAAAATTATAATTATTTTAAATAAAATTAAAATAATAATTTAACATTACAACTAATATATGAAATATAAAACACTTATTATTTATATTGGATATATAAACATAATTTATATTCACATTATTGTTTTATATATATAACTATTCATTAGTACTACAGAATAAATACACTATCTACGTACCATACGTTTTCAAAATATTTAATACTCACCATACTGCAATATAGATTTATCCACTAATTATCCTATATTTTCAATAAATACATGTGGCCTATAAATAGAGAAGGTTCTATCTCTGTCACTATGTCTGTGAATGAAGATAATTAAAAGGTCTGGTTAACGATGAACAAAACAAAACTGGTTAACGATGAACAAATTAATGATGTGAGAAAGGTCACGTGTCCATCCTCACCCTTTATGCCTTCGTCATTAAATCGGACCCTCAGACAACCGTCGGATCGGAATCGGGTCCTCCAAACCGTTATCACAAAGCCGTGGGATCCGGGACATGTCATCGCGTAGTTCAATGTGGGCGTTAAGGAGTGCGTACCTGGGCTTTCCTGGGCAAGCCAAGGGCTGATGGCCGAGATAAGAGTCGGACGGCGATTAGACCTTCCTCTAGGGAGTCTACGATTCCTCCGATGAGCCGGGAGGCCCATGGCGGAAGCAGGAGTTGGACGGCGCTCAGGCCTTCCTCTAGGGAGTCGGTGATTCCTCTGATAAGCCGGGGATTCCTTCGGCGCTTCCGCTCTAGCTAGCTCCTCCGACGGTAGTCGGCTGTTTATAAGAAGAAGAGAAAACAATGATTTTATAGCTATAGAGAGTGTTAGAATGAGTTGTGATGAGTTGTTATGAGTTACCGTTTTATTAAAATAAAATTTTTATTTATAGGAGGGTCCAAAGGCTTATATGACTTTAGGGGGCCCTCTGTCAATAAAATATTAATTTCCGGGCTTTGAGTGCCACGGCGTGCTTCACGCACGCTCACGCGTCCATTTGGGCTGCCCAGCCGCGCTGGCGCGCACAAGCGTAGGGGCGCGCGCGTGGGAGCGCGCCACGGCGCGCAAAGCCTTGCGAGACCCCTGTTTTGCGTGTCGATCAAGCCGTTGGTCGTTTTTAATATTTTTCTATATTTTGGTCTCTCGTTTGACAAAAACGGGCTTTCATAGGGCGTTTTGGGTCAAAATTAATTTATTTAATAAAGAAAAAATTGATTAAATTATTTCCTATTTATAAAATGATCTTTGTGAAAACACCCCATAACAGGAATAACAGTTTGGTATTTAAGTGGTATAAAATGTAATGTAAGTGATTTTTATCATTAAACTTTAACATTATGTATTAAACTGGTACAAAATATAATGCAAGTGATTTTTATCATCAAACTCTATCGTTACGTATTAAAGTGATTAAAAAACATAAGATTAGTGGTTTTTTACAATTAAATTTTAATTATTTAAATGCAATAAATTCAAAATCTTTGGTATTGTTGCCGTAAATAACCCTGTATATATTAGCAACAGCAAACCCAAAAGCCCCTGTAGCCATCCCCAATGTGGAAACATTTTAAATAAATTTGACCCCATTTTTTCATATTTTTTTTATTGTTTGCCCTTAAATTCTATATAATTTCAGTAAACACGCATATACAAAAATATATATACTCCAAGTAAATATCCTAGCTTCTTCCTATCAACGAAATAAAGATTATTAAAAAAGTTAGTGACATTTAGTTTTTTTTTTAAAACATATTGTATATTTGTATATCTTATAACTTCTAGAGGAATAGGTCAGTAAGTCTGGGAATATATCATGATCACTTGTGTAAGGCTAAGTTGCCAAACTATATATAGGGCAATGCAATACAATATGGGAACTTTACCATATCAAGTTATCAACTATACGTACATATATATAGTTATACACAAACACAAATAGTATCTGAAGCAAATAAAGTTCCAAAACCAAAATCAATAACCATGCAAAATTGTGGGCTCCAAAATTCGTATAGTGAACTAGTTTCAGTGGCTCAGAAATTTCTCTGTACTTGCATGGGTACGAACTACAAACCCAAAAGCTATGATATATATATATATATATATATATATATATATATATATTCATATATATCCACCAAAATATTACTCGCTAAAACAATATTTTTCTATATATAAATAAACCCCACTTGTATTATCTTTTGCACGTTTTATCCCTTATAAATAAGACCCCATTTCTCTCCCTTTCTCTCTCATACCTTTCCCTGAAAGTTACAGCCATGGAAGCTCCGAGCTCCGCAAAACATGGCGATCATCGTCATGATGAGGAGACCACCAAACCCAAAGTGTGGTGCTGGGTGAACGGAGTGGCAGAGAAAGCGCGTGGGATAGCGAGCACTGCGAAGAAGCTCGGGAAAGATGACCCGCGACGAGTGATTCACTCGGTCAAAGTGGGAAGTGCGCTCAGCTTCGTGTCGTTGTTCTACTACTATCAGCCACTTTACGACAACTTTGGCGTCTCTGCAATGTGGGCAATCATGACTGTCGTTGTCGTTTTTGAATACACTGTTGGTAAGTTTGCACATCACTAATGATTAATAAAATATTAATCTTTTCACGTAATATGGAAGGGGCTTAATTCCCACGTATAATCTAGAGCAAAAAATAAAATAAAAATTGAAGATGAATTAATGGAGCAAATTTGAAACTTGAGAGGGACTACAGCACCCTTTGATAATCTAGGGTTCCGTCACTGCCAATAACAACTGATTAAAAATTACAAATTTATATATGTCGGTAATCTACAAGGATAATAAAATAATATTAATCTAGTTACAAGTTATCCAAGACATGTAAAAAGGGTCCGAAGTCAGTTATTTCTTGACTCCGTTTCAGTTCTATTATTCGATAATTTTCCAAGTCATAATAAAAAATAATAAAAAATTGCAAGTTATACATCATCAATCTAATGATTAGCTAATAGTTTTTTTCACTTCCCTAGCATCAAAAGTCATTCATTTTGTGGTGACTCCATCCAAATTTTTATTATAATTAAACTTATTGGTATTTGGTACTAGTAGTAGTGGTGAAGGAAAAACGTGATAACAAAATAACACATGGGATTTTCGGAGGATTAATTATAAATCAATCTTTGTCTTTGGCGTAGATTCATTAACAGAAAATATGTATAATTAAAAATATATATTGCAGGAGCTACCCTTGGAAAAGGATTGAATAGGGGCTTAGCGACATTGGTGGCTGGAGCTTTAGGTGTTGGAGCTCATCACTTGGCGAGCTTATCAGGCCAAATCGGCGAACCCATTTTACTTGGCTTTTTTGTGTTCCTACAAGGTTCGTATCAACATTATCATCAACCAATATTCCATTTTGCACATGATATATTGGAGTTGGACACTGACAAAAGTATTTAGTTCATGTGGACCTATAGTGCTTTTATTTTTTTGAATACCCTTTACGTAAGTTAATTAGTGGAACGTGATTATGTATCCAATGGATGAATTATTATCAAGAGACCAGATTTTGCTTCGATTTATATGTTACATGATGTATGAAATGTACTATGACAAACTATCTATGGTCGATAAGTTTGAAATTATCTCAAAAATAATATTAAAAGAAATCGCTATACACGGGAGGCCGATTGCACAGCGGTTATTACAAAACTAAATAGTTATTTTCAGTCGTGTAATCTACCGTCGTGAAAAGCGTTTTTCACGTCGTACAAAAGTGTAAGAAACAAATTTGAGTGAGACGTTTTACTTTTATATTATCGCCACGATGTTCATGTCGCTACGGCGAAGGTGGCACTTGCACGATGATTTCCAACCGTCCTGCGAATTCTAAAAGTTATTTCTTTGAAAGAATTTGCCACGACAAAAACAAAAAAACAGAAAATTTGTCATCTTTCGCGACGGTTTTAAACCTTTTCGTTTAAAATGTTACATGTATAATGACATGTTCATGATCTATTTGTTTTTATTTGTCTGTTGCAGCTGCTATTTCAACATTCATACGGTTCTTTCCTAAAATCAAGGCGAGATATGACTACGGGTTGTTGATATTCATACTAACATTCTCTTTGATCTCGGTGTCTGGTTTTCGGGACGACGAGATTCTGGCGATGGCTCGGAGAAGGCTTTCAACGATTCTCATCGGAGGCTCTTCTTGCGTGGCCATCTCCATTTTGGTGTGCCCTGTGTGGGCTGGTGAAGATCTTCACAATTTAATTGCACTCAATTTGGAAAAGCTTGGAAATTTCTTAGAAGGTAAAAATATAAATCAGAAACAAACATGGTCTAATTCAATTAAAAATAAAACACATGCCGTCAAGTTACCAGTCTAATTAGTTATTAGGTAGTAAAAAAAAATAAAAAAAATATGGTAGTATAAATTGGTAATTATGTTAGACCATGTAAATATTTATAAAAAAATACTGATTAAATCTAATTGATGGTATAATCGTTTTTCTAATGATTGATATGTGTTATTGTTTTATTTTGCGAACTTAAAGTTTTCGTAAGTGGATCCATTAATTTTTTAGTAGTAATTATTAATTTTTTACGTAGCTTAATAGTCTACCATCAGCATCAATATCTAATATTGCAACCAAGGACAAATATTGTACGGACAGTGTCATATATATTGAGAACAAATGGAGCCCCTGTAAATATAAAATAGAAAAAGTGAAATAAGATTGCGACTAGAAGCACCTGAAACACCGAACTGTGCTATTTACGTCTTCAAAAACAAGTAAAAGAATCACTCCAAGCTTGTGACCTAAACAAAATATTCTCTATTTCAAAATGGAATAAAGCAAACACACACACACACACAATATGCATGAATATTTTACGTAAATATAAATATATATATATATAATACACGTACATCATGTATACTACTTTCCAAGCGCACGACGAAGATAAAGTTGATTATAATGAGACGAGGCAAAAATTGATAAGCTAATCTCTTGATTAAAATACAGGATTCGGAGGCGAATACTTTGACACGTCAGCGAAGGAAGACTCTGATGATAAAGAGGACGACAAGAAGGGGTTTTTGCAAGGATATAAAAGTGTGCTCAACTCTAAAAGCACTGAAGAATCTTTGGTAGGTCTCTCTATATATATTATCTATATATACACAGACATGCATAGACATATATATACATATGATGATATATATATTATATTGTAGGCGAACTTGGCGAGGTGGGAGCCAGGTCATGGGCGATTCAGGTTTCGTCATCCATGGAAGCAATACCTGAAAGTTGGAGCTTTATCTCGCCAGTGTGCGTATCGGATTGAAGCCCTTCATGCACATCTCCTCAATGCTTCCCAATTCCAAGTATATATAATAGCCATTTTCCATAACCATCATATATAGCTTCACTATTAATATTACATATTTTTTATCTTTGCGTACATGCATGAAAATTATATGACATTTTCGGTACATCTAGTATGTAATTTGTTTTGGTTTTCTAGTATTCTAAATATATCATTGTAAAACAAGCCTTAAAAACTTATGGAGCTACTATAATTACTCTATAAATTTGACTAACGTACACACACACACACACACACATATATATATATATATACATGCATATATATGTAAATAAATATAAATGTGTGCCATACATCGGTATTATTTTAGCTATAATTTTTCTAACTTTTTAATATATGGCATATTTAATGTAGACCTCTCATGTAGATCTAATTGCTAGAATAATTTACCATAAACAATATGTGAATAACATTTTATTACGCCAATTTTATTGGCAGATATTATTAAAAACGTGAAAATAATATCCATGCAGTAGGGTTTAATTATAAATAAAATTAAATTAAAAACAGTATAACCGATTATCGAATAGACAATAAAAAGTATCTTTTACGATAAAATATTGAATACACGTACGCTATTTGGCATTTATCCCGTAAAATACTTCACCGTATTTACCACTTTTTGCCCTTACCATGCAGGCATCGGAAGAACTCAAAGAACAAATGAGAGAATCATGCACAAAAATCAGTTCGGAAACCGGGAAAGCCCTAAAAGAACTAGCGAACGCAGTCAAGAAAATGGCTATGCCGTCGTCCGCAGATCCACACATTGCGTGCGCACAAGCGGCCGCGAAGTCCCTGCGATCACTACTGAAAACAGGCCTTTGGGAGAAGAACGACAACGTTGACCTTTTGGAAGTCATACCTTCCGTCACTGTCGTTTCGATCCTGCTCGATGTTGTTTCGTGCGCTGAGAAGATCGCCGAGTCAGTCCATGATTTCGCCTCGCTTTTGGACCCCAATGTCTCGCCGGAGAAGTCAACGCTGACAAAGCCTGACAACGTTGACCAAAGTCCCAACGCTGACCATGTGGTTGTTACTATCACATCAAATACGAGAGTATAGATATTATAATTAGCATCATATATTTTTTGGCCACGTCATTTATTAACAAGGCGGGTGATTATCGAGACATTAATTAACAGTGATTAATAATATTGTAAATGGTTTCATCAAGATAAAATTAATATTTACCGTTCGCTTGAGGTACTTGTGCCAATTAATACTCCAATGACAAAGTTTATTAAATTTAGTATCCTTGCACTCACATTCAAAAAAAAAAAAAAAAAAAAGAGTAGTGATCACACGTCATTTTTTAGCAAATGCTTTGAGTTTTGAAAAATTGGGGCACCCGTGTGCCCGTAGGAAAATCACAAACCGCCGTGACTATACAAGTTAAATAAGTTGTTTTACCAAATGCTAAAGGTAACCCATGCCGTAGAAAAACCCTAATTTGCATAAAAAAAATTATTTAAAAAAAAAAACTCAAAACTCTATTTAATTATTAAATAATCTATATATCAACTACTATTTTTAAATAAAAATTGTTACAAAAGCCTCATCGGCACAATATGTTTTGCAGTATATTTATAACACATTTGATTTTTAAAAATCTTACAAAAACTTTATGTCTAATGATAACTTGAGATCTCAGGTACACCCAATTTAGTTGGTAATAGATAGTTAGAAAGTATTTATTGCAATTCCGGAGGAAGATTATAATTTTGGGTTCATATCAGTCCGTGGACGTTCCGAGAGACTCTAGAAAGACAGCCAGAGAGGCGAGCTTAGATAATACATTCATATAGAGAAGCGCTCCAGTGGCTCTAACTTTGACAAGTCATATCTTTTGACTCAGGTTTTCGATTTACAAGTACAATGTATCAAATCAAGCTCAAGACGATAGTTATATGACAATGAACTTACAGGCAAAAAAACGTTGTCTTATCGAGTTCATCCCACTATTGTGTTTGGTGTTCATTTTATAGAGGGTTAATGACGGTGAAAATATTCAAAGTTTGGTCAAAGAATTCCTCATGTATCTAAAGTTTAAAAGTGGTGGCAAAAATACCCAAAGTCGCATTTGGAGAGTTGAACACTCCATTCTCGTAACGCCGTCAACCTACCCGTTAACTCTAGCCACGTGGACAATGTGGGTTGCTGACATAACAATTTTTGCCACGTGGAAGAGCTCACATCAGCCTCTTTTACGACAAAACAACGAATTAAACCCCTAATTAATACTATTTAATATAACTAATTGAACCCCTAATTATTACACTTAACAAAACAGATTTGACCACGTGGCCAGAGTTAACGGCGTTACGAGAATGGAGTGGTCAACTCCCCATATGTGACTTTGAGTATTTTTGCCACAACTTTTAAACTTTGGGTACACGAGGGGTTCTTTGACCAAACTTTGAGTATTTTTGCCGTCATTAACCCTTTTATATATTGTTTTTATACTTTTTGTCGTTTTGTTTATTTTATGTGAATTTTATGTAGCGAAAATACATATTTATGATTTAAGTTTTTGGATGCAAGGTGTAAAATTTCGCGAAAATCGTGCGAAATTTCGACCGATATTCGTTTTTCGAAGATATGCGAAACGAAATTCTTATCGTTTCGTTGATTTTTTACAATTTTTCGCGATATTCCATGCGGCATTCCTTCTTCATGTCGTTTGTCGTTTTTTCACTGTCAAACCACGAAAAATGCATCGAAAGTCGATGAAACATGAAACCCTATTTTTTGTCTCCGACCCACTCGACGACCCTTTTCTCATAGACGGCGATCCAAATCTTCAATTTTTTCGCGAGGAGACTGAGGCTGGAAGAGATCCACGGAGAGAAGAGCGAGAGGCGGGGTGAGGTGACAGAGAGAAGAGATGGTGGAGGCGCATAGAAGAAAGGAGGGAGAGAGAAATAGCAGGCTAGGGTTTGTTATAACTAGTATGGGCTTATTAGGGTTTTATTTAATGGATTTGGTTTATTATGGGCTTATTTGGGCCTTTATACATAAATGATATATAAATCAATATAAATTTAGTGAAATTACGCCTTATTATTCTATATTTTTATTATATTACAACCATGATAATCAAGTATAATATCTTAATTACTTAATTTTTAAGTAAAAAATTTAATAATTCATTTTAATAGTGATAATAATATGTTAATAATAGAATTCATGTATTATTTTCCAGAATATCCATCGAAAACCTCATCGGCATGCGGTATGCCCATGCGAAAAATGCGGTATATGCGGCATGCGGCATGTCTTTTTTTTACAATTTGCCCATCGACATACATGTCGGCAAGCGATATATCCGTAAAACGGAAAATGCGAAACGACATCGGCAAGCGACATTTTAAACCTTGTTTGGATGCACTATATAAGCTTGGAACTTGTAAGAAGAAAGGATACATGAAACTGCTAGTGCGTAAATCAATTGTTCTTTGATGCCATGAGTCTTTTATTCGTGAGCAATAAAAAAAAAAAGGTTATTCGATCAATACTCGTGCATCGAATTAAAGATCTGATTTCAAGTTATGTTTCCCCTAAATCCGCATCATCACTTTTTTGGAACCCAAAATTTTCTTGAAGCTTTTGATCATTTTTGGTTACCCAATTTCCATCTCGGTTCCTAAATGTTATATTTTTCCATCACATTAATTATTCTATAAAGAATATAGGCCTTCCGGATCTAATATATCCGTTGTTAATGGTTTTCGAACATGGAATAAAGTTAAAGGGATTTTTTTTATTTTTTATTTTTCACTTTCTGGAGTACACCATCAACTTTAAATCCGGAGTCCGTCCGGGTCGATATATAATTACTTAGACCATTGGACAAAAATGTTAATGTGTCGTTGTGTTTGTCAAACCTCTAAAAGCTACCACAGTATTTTCGCCATAATTTATTTGAAAGAAACTTAATGGTCCCAAGCTAAGGCTCAAAAGGGACTTTTTCCTTTCGTTTATTTATTTTTTTACCCTTTAATAATGAAGTTTTAGACTTATAATGGAAGGTCTATAAAGCTTGAGTCCACTAGGGTCAATCATCAGCCATGTAGTAGTATCCTTCTTTTTTGACAAAATCAGTGATTTTCTTTTACTTAACACTTGATTAAGACGTCCACTTAATCTTCATTATGATCTCCACTAGTTCATATTTATTAGTAATTAGGTCTTCACTTTGTTTATATTGATTGCGAAAAGAGAAATATATTACTTTACTGACCCAGCTAAGAGTCACTATATATATAATAAGTGTAATATTTTATGCATGTTACACATATTACATAATAGTACTCATGCACTTGTACGCAATACCTATTGATTAGTGACGACTTGGTTAGGTTTTCAAGCTCTTAGACATCTACTGTTTTGATTTATGAAAGCACAACACTAATTAGGATATACATATACATATAATTTATTAAGCCCGAGATATATGCGCATTTAGCTATATGTTTTAGCTTACATATACCTATAAATTTACATGTTCATGTACATACATATGATGATACATATGCCATGTTAGATATGGACTGCATTATATTAATTGTGGTGTTATAAACTCTCCTTTTTTTCAGATTCACTTTTTTTATTCTCTTCAAAATGATAGTAAAAACTTCCAGCGCAATATATATACCACCACAACACAAATATCAAAATATAATTATTTACTTAACACCGCAAGCGCGAGAAATGCCCATTAATTAAGCCTATAACATCAACTACGTCACACCATAATAACTAGTCGACGGCACCGCGCTTCGCGCGGTGACGTAGGATTATTTATAAATTTTAATAAAAATATTAAATAAATTAAATAATTTAGCACGGTGACATAGCATTATTTATACATTTTAATAAAAATATTAAATAAATTAAATAGTTGATTGTAACATTATAATAGAGATATTAGTTAGTCAGCTAAAATTTTATACAAAATTTTGTAAGCGATTGAAAACATGTATTCATTGCCAATAGTTAAATAAGTAAAAAATGATAAATAAATAAATAAAAACATTTGATGGATAAATTTATTTTTTGTAAATTAACAATTTTTAAGAAAATCTCAATATCCTTCTTATGTACAATATAATAATTTTGAAAACAAATAAAATATTCAATACTCCGTATGTCAAAACACTTCTATATTGTTCATTAATTCAAAAATAAAAATAAATCCGCGCAGAAAAAGATCAAAATAAAGGTAAAATAAGACCATGAGAAACGTGAATGAGTGATATAATATACGCATAAAATGGAAATTTAAGAGTAATAATAAATATATGAATATATTATTAAAAATTGAGAGTTTAAATGAATTTAGGCAGAAAAAGTTTTTTTTTTTTTTTTGTTTATTGAATGGAAAAAGTTAAATAGGCTTCAATAATCTCATTTATGATAAATAATAATAATAATAATAATAATAATAATAAACAAAACCATAACAAAATGGTGCGTAATATCAGGGAAGAAATTCGATAACCTCAAATCCCAACTCGCGACCATCTTATTGCTTCCGCTACAAAATCTTGTTCGTAGATCCTTCATTGATGCCTTTGCCATTTATAAATTATGTGATTTATAAATGTATATGTAATTCATTTATAATAATTATATACGCAAAGAGACCGTCTTCAACAAACCATGAGCTGCGCATGCCTCTTAATCAAAATATTCATCTATATCGAGTCAAAACAAAATAGGACATGGAATGAAGATATGTACCGGATAAAGTTTTGTCATTTGCTTTTGGTGGGCTAGCCTAGCTAGAAGTGAAACGTATGATTAATTACAAATAGAGGATTATTTAATTATTTCAAAATAAGTCTTTTTGGTTAAACTTGCAATCAATGAGTTTAAATAATAAATTACATAGATATGAAATGAAAATCACTAATAAGTGTGTCTTTTCAATTTAGTGTTCTAATGACAACTTCAAGTCTTCATGAAATGCATTTATATACAGCAATTGACAATGATCAAAGTTTGTCCGTGTGTGTGTGTATATATATATATAAAAGATTGATAACTCATTTTCTATTAAAAAAATTTCAAAAAATTGAAATTTGAAAAATTAAATCCTTGCCTTGTTTGCATGCCATGTAACACCTAAAAACCATATATATATATATATATATATATATATATATAGGGTTAATGGCGGCAAAAATACCCAAAGTTTGGTCAAAGAACCCCTCGTGTACCCAATGTTTAAAAGTGGTGGCAAAAATACCCAAAGTCGCATTTAGGGAGTTGACCACTCCATTCTCGTAACGCCGTTAACTTACCGATTAACTCTGGCCACGTGGACAAATTTGTTTTGTTAAGTGTAATCATTAGGTGTTCAATTAGTTGTATTAAATAGTGTTTATTAGGGGTTTAATTCGTTGTTTTGTCGTAAACGAGGCTGATTTGGGCTCATTCATGTGGCAAAAATTGTTATGTCAGCAACCCACGTTTGTCCGCGTGGCCATAGTTAACGGGTAAGTTAACGGCGTTACGAGAATGGACTGGTCAACTCCCCAAATGTGACTTTGGGTATTTTTACCACCACTTTTGAACTTTGGGTACACGAGGGGTTCTTTGACCAAACTTTGGGTATTTTTGCCGTCATTAACCCATATATATATAACACCATCAAGCATTCATAGTAATAAATTATTCTACATATATAAAAGTATTATTATTAAGAACTCCAACTATTGCGAAAAAGATAAAAATGAAAGAATAACTGAAGAACTCGGGGAACATATCCAAAGTAAAACTCACATGCAATATATTTTTCTGGGTTGTAGTCAAAAGATCACCGGCTAAATTAATCCAAACCAATATTCAACTAAAAATCTAACACATGTTCATATAAATACAATTGGCAATAGATTCAATAAAGGAGATTGATGAAGATAGTGCCTGTTGTGGTTAACGATTAGCTGGAGCAAAGAATCTTCGCGAGGTTCTGAGAAAGAACAAAATAAGAACAGAACCCTAAAAATATTAAAGGGGCCATCTAATTGTTTTACGTAAGACTAAATGATATTTATAGTGACAGAAGCAATAAATACATAATCAATAATATAATTAATAAATATTAATACAATCAATAATGAGTACCAATAAAAACAGAAGGTGGTAAGTCATAAGAATAGAAGTTGAGAAGGTGGTATAGTTCTCATGAGTTTTTTTCAAAAGAAATATTTGTTTAATAATCATATAATAATAAATAGCTCATTCATCTTTACTTTTTTATGTGCATGGTTAGTACAATAGAACGTTCTATAATCATAATTAAGTATAATATACATAAAAGATGGTGTATATGCATAACAGTAGAAACGTTTATAATAAAACCCATTAGTCATAACCTTAATGAAATTATTTCACATTATTTGTATATGCATAACAATTTATGTATCCACTTGCAATTAAATGAGACACAATTATTTGTTAAAAAAATAGAAAAAAAAAATGAGAATACATTTGATCTCATTATGCCATGCCACGTCATGATCCAAGAGAAGAAAAATGACGTAGGGTTAACATTTGAAATTACACAACAAAATTACAAAACTATTTAATATATAGAATAAAAGGAATAAATTACTTACATGATTATATGTTGTGAGGTGATGGAAATTGGTCAATTTTGAGCAAAATAGGAAAGAACTGTGAAGGAACAACGATCTGAGAACAAAATAATAAAAAAATGTGTTCAAATCCTACTATTACTTACTCGATATGACGGAGAGGTAGATCGGCAACTCATATTCGTGGAAAAGTAAGAGATAAAATAAGAAACTTACTCGATATGACGGAGAGGTAGATCGGCAACTCATATTCTTGAAAACGTAAAAGATAAAATAAGAATAAGAAATTGATTTTTTTTTTTTTTTTGAGGTCTAAGAAAATGATTATTTGTAGAGAGATTTCTTCCACATTTATATACACTATGCATTGATTGTAAAATAAATAGACTCAATTAGTTTTAGTGAAATTTTAAGCGGCATACATTTGGTGTTACATATAGCCATAGGTGGTTTGGTTTTACTGTTAGACATATAATTAAAAAGTTACAAAATTGTCTTTAATGATAAACATTTTAACTTTTTATTTCCCTTTGCTATTAATTAATGTTCATGTGCATACTGGATGCTTAAAATTATAATGAGTGCAATTGAAGCATAATAAAGATAGATCATTTATTGTGTGAAGCAATATTGTATTCCTTCCAAATCAGTACTCCATTTCATTTCTAACGAAGAAAAACAATGATTCTCTAAGTAATAAGATTTAACCATTCCTTTGATTTTAGGTTGCCACATCATCAACTCAAAACTGTCCTTTTATATATATATATAAATTAATCAAAACGCTTAACCCTGAACCCAATATGAAAACAATTAATTTTGCCAATATAATGATTGACAATAAAAGAATTAACACATAATTCTTTAAGCAATGTTAAGTCTCCTTATATTTTTCATGTGAGAAACATGGTAATGTTGTGAAATACTACAGAATCTAGTGATACTGTATCTAGGTATTATATTGTTGGCTCAATATTTTTTGTCTCGAGGAGTCAACGTGACAGACCGAGGAGTCAACGCGACAAAGAGTGAGGAGCATCAGCCACTGCATTGGATTGGGCAATGGCGGATAGCCAACACGCAAATGATTTGACTTTGCCCATTTATAACGAGGTGCCTACTCCACAGGGATTTTCCACTACGCATAAGATACAATTCCCGAAAGTCTCCAAGAAGGAGAAAGGAAAATGGCCATGGAGGGCTACAAATCTTCAATTGTGCTTGCGGGAGAGATGGCCGATCCGAGTGATAGGATCTTCTTATACCGAGTATACAGTCCGGGAGGGGTAACCTACTCTCCAGGAAGAGGTGGTTGATCCGAGTGTCACTGAGCCAACCACCTTCTCATGGAGAAATTCTTCTATCTTTTGTGCTCTTTAAGGAGCTACTCTTCTTTTGGGAGTTTTTTCTCTTCTCAAGGAGTACGCTCTTTTTAAAGGTTTCTCCTCATCTCTCTCTTTGTGATAAGTATGCAACCATGCATTGCCTGGGCAAGAAGATGTACTAACGGGACGCTCCCGAGACTATGCATGCATGACACTACATGGTCAATTGAGATCGTATAGACATGGGAGTATGTAGTCGAAGATGTTTTAGAGAATTGATTAATATCACCTATGACATCAATATGCATCTTTTTTTGTAACTCGTTCGTATGAAGTCCAAATTTAAGTGTGATTGGCTTGGATCAATCTTAGGATGGATGACTTTCCTAGAAAGTTTCTACGAGAACGTTCGAGTAAGGACAAAATACGTTGAAAAAACTTGTGTTGATTTGTGGGGACAGTCGTGACTCATACCCTGCTCGGGAGTATAAAACCCGAAAATGGACCCAACATGCATATATAAGCTAGATATTTGTGTGGGTGCATTCTATAGCTCACATTGCAAGTAAAGTGGAGATTCAGTGAATGTGCAACCTACACCAAAAAATGAAAAGTCGCTTTCAGTGGACACGTCATGGTGGTGAGAAAGAGTAAAGCAAAAAAGCGGGGGTTTCACTTCCAAAAATAGAGGCAAAGGACGACAAGTTGATGACAAAACCAAGGCTTGTTATCAAAGCACAATCAATGAAATGAAATGAATGATGTTTTTGTTTAGTGATGTTGTTGCCTCTCCCCATCTCTTCCACACAACACAAATGGATAGCATTTGTCGTAGGCGTGGTTGTTGAGAATAATGCCTCTTTTGTGGCTTGGTGGTGTAAGTGTTTTTCTTCTCTTCCCTTTGGTCCTTTCAAGTCTACTACTGCTTCACTTCCACGTTTTGGCCTTTTCTAATGACACAATCCAACACGCAATAGCAAATATTAAACGCAACGTACGGCATTTTAATGCCTTGTTAGTCGGCCAACGCCAATGACTTGAACTTGATCCCTTGCCCCTTGCGATATTGGGGTACCACCAATTACGAACAAGTAACAACCAAAGCTCTGGTTCCATTTTAATATAAAATTTATTACTTTTTATTTCAAGATGGAAAACAGCTGAAAATTCGGATATCTCCGGCCCATGGTAGTCGAAAATTTGGATATCTTGTTATGAGCACTTTTTTCATATATTTAGTGTTCGGTTTTTGTCTAAACATAAGCCTGCAAAGTTGTAGATCTACCTCTTAATTAGCTTTAAAACGGGAGTTGAATAGTAGCAATTGGACTACAAAAAAATGAGTGAATTATGAAAGAAAAATACGAAACATATGCAGGTTTGGCCGAATATACGACAATCTTGTTACTAAAAATTGTGTAGGAGTTCTCGACAGCGTATCTTCGCAACCGCAGCGGGTTTCGACTATCTTTGAACCGAGATATCAAAAATCGCAAGAAAAAATTATCCATTAAGACAATTTCCGTCTAAAATATATTATAAGTTGTTATAAATTCACTAACTTTGCACCTTGAATTTAAGTGGTAAGAAATTTGGTGAGTGGTGTGTTTTTATGGAAAAGATGATGGAGAGAAGTAAGATGTGAGTGAGATAAATGTAAGTGTAGAAAATGTGAGAGGTGAATTTTATTCATCCACTTAGGGGGGTATTTATAGGAAATTTGGAGCATACAATTATTGACTAATATAGTGTGAAAATAAATGAGCATTTCACATTATACATAACACTCCCCCTTGGAATGCTCATTACAAGAATTACGTGTTCATGCTGCCTCATTAAAAACCTTACTAGGAAAAACCCAGTGGGATAAAAACCATAGTAAGGAAAAAAGAGTGCAGTCACGTAAAGCTCCCCCTCATGCTGACATGGGTGATAAATTCTGTAGTCTTCGCATCCCGATGTCATGAACATGTTTTCTGAAAGTTGAAGTAGGGAGCGCCTTTGTGAAGAGATCCGCCGAGTTTTCGCTGGAACGAACATACTGGATACTGATGACGTTGTTCTTTTCCAGTTCTTGAGTAAACGAGAAAAACTTTGGAGGAATATGTTTTGTTCTGTCGCTTTTGATAAATCCTTCCTTCATCTGAGCAACACACGCAGCATTATCTTCGTAAAGTATGATGGGATCATCATTTGTTAGAAGACCACTTGTGGTTCTGATATGCTGTGTCACGGATCTAAGCCACACGCACTCACGGCTAGCTTCGTGTAGTGCGATGATCTCAGCATGGTTTGATGATGTCGCTACGAGTGTCTGTTTCTGGGAGCGCCAAGAAATTGCAGTCCCTTCGCAGGTAAACACATATCCCGTTTGGGATCTCCCTTTATGTGGATCTGACAAGTAACCTGCATCTGCATAGCCAATCAAAACTGGTTTTGTATTGTTAGGGTAAAATAATCCCAAATCAATTGTTCCTTGGAGATAACGAAACACATGTTTAATCCCATTCCAGTGTCTTTTAGTAGGAGCCGAACTGAATCTTGCTAATAAATTAACAGCAAAAGCTATATCCGGTCGAGTACAATTAGCAAGGTACATAAGAGCTCCAATTGCACTGAAATATGGTACTTCTGGACCAAGAATCTCTTCGGATTCCTCACATGGACGATATGGATCCTTTCCTACATCAAGGGACCTTACGACCATTGGGGTACTCAATGGATTTGATTTATCCATATTGAATCTCTTTAAGATTCTTCTCGTGTAATTTGATTGATGCACAAGTATCCCCCTTTGAAAGTTCTCAATTTGCAAACCGAGACAATACTTTGTTTTCCCAAGGTCTTTCATCTCGAATTCTTTCTTTAAGTAAGAGATTACTTCCTGAATCTCTTCATTGGTCCCAATGATATTTAAATCATCAACATAGACAGCGATAATCACACAACCAGATGTTGTTTTCTTGATAAAAACGCAAGGGCAAAGCGGGTCGTTAATATATCCTTTTTGTAATAAATATTCACTTAGTCGGTTGTACCACATGTGTCCGGATTGCTTTAACCCATATAGAGACCTTTGCAATTTGATTGAATATCTTTCTCTGGGTTTTGAACTTGATGCTTCAGGCATTTTGAATCCTTCAGGGATTCTCATGTAAATATCAGTATCAAGCGATCCGTATAAATA
The DNA here is from genome assembly GCA_954871525.1 of Parietaria judaica. NCBI lineage: Eukaryota > Viridiplantae > Streptophyta > Magnoliopsida > Rosales > Urticaceae > Parietaria > Parietaria judaica. The sequence goes on along the minus strand of OX940860.1, from coordinate 24,466,204 downwards.
AGCGGTAACAACATCCATGAGGTGCATATTTAGTTCCTCATAAACAGCTAGACTGATCAAGTATCTGAATGTAATTCCATCCATGACAGGAGAATACGTTTCCTCAAAGTCAATTCCGGGCCTTTGAGAAAAACCTTGTGCAACAAGTCGAGCCTTGTATCTCACAATCTCATTTTTCTCATTTCTCTTTCTAACAAATACCCATTTGTATCCAACAGGCCTCACATCTTCAGGTGTGAGCACTATAGGCCCAAAAACATTGCGTTTGTTAAGTGATTCTAATTCGACATCAATAGCCTTTTTCCATTCAGCCCAATCATGTCTATTTTTACATTCGGTAACAGACCGTGGTTCAGGATCCCCATTATTTTCGTCCATAACATCGCATGCCAAACTGTAACAGAGTGCATCATCGATGTCCATATTTCGGTTCCATATTATACCTGTACTGGCATAATTAATCGAGATTTCTAGATTTTCCTCGTCGCGTATTTCTTCAGGAATACGTTCCTCTATATTGGGGTCATCTTGTTTCTCTGCTCCTTTTCTTTTTCGAGGATTTTTATCTTTGGAACCGAGTGGTCTCCCACGCTTCAGGCGTGTTGTGATTTCATGGGTGACTTTATTTTCAATTTGCCCTTTTGGAATCTCTATTTGGGCAGGAGCGTTCTCAGCTGGTATATGAGATTTAGTCACTCTCTTTGTGTCTGTAAATGCATCAGGAAGTTGATTTGCTATATCTTGCAAATGCAAAATTCTTTGAACTTTTCCTTCACAATCTTTTGTGTAAGGATCAAGATGCAATAATGTTGGTACAGACCATGTAATTTCTCTTTCCAGCTGTTTTCTTTCTCCCCCTAATGCTGGGAAATTTTCTTCATCAAAGTGGCAATCAGCAAAACGAGCTGTGCAAATATTCCCAGTTTGAGGTTCAAGGTATTTAACAATAGATGGGCTTTCAAAGCCTACATAAATACCAAGACTTCTTTGTGGCCCCATCTTTGTTCTTTGGGGTGGTGCAATAGGCACATAAACAGCACAACCAAAAATCCTTAGATGGGATATATTTGGTTCTTGGCCGAATACAAGTTGCACTGGGGAGTATTTATGATATGCACTTGGTCTGATGCGAATTAATGCTGCAGCATGTAATATTGCATGACCCCATACCGAAGTAGGAAGCATTGTTCTCATTATCAATGGTCTAGCAATAAGCTGGAGGCGCTTGATCAATGATTCAGCCAGACCATTTTGTGTGTGAACATGAGCAACAGGATGCTCGACATCAATCCCAACTGACATACAATAATCATCGAATGCCTGGGATGTGAATTCACCGGCATTATCAAGTCTGATTTTCTTGATCGGATGATCGGGAAATTGAGCTCGCAATTTGATTATCTGAGCGAGTAATTTAGCAAATGCCATATTGCGAGTTGATAATAAACACACATGTGACCATTTGCTAGAGGCATCTATCAATACCATGAAGTATCGAAATGGTCCACACGGTGGGTAAATTGGCCCACATATATCACCTTGAATACGCTCAAGGAACATAGGTGATTCTGTTTCAACTTTTCCCGGTGAAGGTCTTATGATTAATTTTCCAAGAGAACAAGCTTTACAATGGAATATTTTTCCTTGAGGGATCTTCTGGTCCTTCAATGGATGTCCATGTGTATTTTCAATAATTCTCCGCATCATGGTTGAACCAGGATGACCTAGGCGGTCATGCCATATGGTAAATATTGGAGGTTTGACAACTACCATATTTGATTCAATTGCACTTATATACGTAAAATGCAATCCTGTGTGGAGCATTGGTAGTTTTTCAAGTACGTATTTCTTCCCCGATTTATGCATTATAATAAACATATATTTCATGGCATTCTCAGTTGCAGACTGAGTATCAAATTCATGAGAATATATATCCTTGAAACTCAACAGGTTTCTTTTAGATCTTGGGGAGAATAAGGCATTGTTTATGGTAAACATGGTGCCATTTGGTAATGTAAAATTCGCTTTACCAACTCCTTCAATCAGATCTACAGGACCTGATATTGTATCCACACTGGCTTGTGTTGATTTTATGTTTGAGAAAAACTTTTTATCCTTCAATATTGTGTGTGTCGTTCCACAGTCGAGTATACAAAATTCTCCAGCTTCACGATTAGCTTTGTCCATTTGAAAAACTTTAACTAAAAACAAAACACAAATTTTGATAAGAAAGGTAATTAATTAAACATGAGCATTAGTCTATTACACACCTTAAAAATCATGACATATTCTAAAAAGAAAAGACAAACAAACATCGGACCATTGGGCTTCATTCCCAAAAGGAATTACATAATTCATATTAGTTTCCACTAGTCGCTTGTTCAGCAAAATCGCCAACTGTGTCAATGAAATCACCATTGAAGTCGGATGCTTCGAGATGAGTGGATTCGTTATTGTCAATAAAGTTGACTTCTTTCTCTTTCCCTTTCCCCTTCATGGACTCTTGGTAGAGTTTGCATAAGTGTGGTGGGGCTCGGCAAACTCTTGACCAATGCCCTTTAGTGCCACATCTGAAACAAGTGGTTTCAAAGCCTTTTGGGGAGATCATCTCTTTTCCCTTTTTAGAAGGGTCATCGTGGCTCCTCCCGTGTTGCTGTTTTTTATGATAGTAGTTAGCGGACTTATAAGAGGGATTATAACCACCTCGTCCACGTCCGTAACTACGACCACGACCTCGACCTCGCCCACGACCTCGGCCTCGCTCTCGACCCTGAAAATAGTTCTTGGGCTCAGGCTCGTCAGAGTTGATAGCGTTTGCTTCAGGAAGCGCTTTTGAGCCGGTCGGGCGAGATTAATGATTTTTCATCAGCAACTCATTATTCTTTTCTGCGATAAGGAGACAAGCAATTAGTTCAGAATACTTTTGAAAACCCCGTACACGATATTGTTGCTGTAGGGTTACATTTGATGCGTGGAAAGTAGAAAAAGTCTTTTCCAGCATTTCAGCGTCAGTTACCGTTACCCCACAAAATTTTAAGTGGGTCACGATTCTGAACATTGCAGAATTATAATCTCCGACTTTCTTGTAGTCTTGGAACCTTAAAGCGGTCCATTCATCGCGAAAAATGGGGAGCATTACATCCCTTTGGTGATCGTATCTTTCTTTGAGATTTTTCCACAGCTCACTTGGATCTTTCACAGTGAGATATTCATTTTTGAGGCTTTCGTCAAGGTGTCGACGAAGGAAGATTAAAGATCTCGCCTTGTCCGTCCTTGACGATTCGTTTACCTCCTTGAGTGTCTCAAGAAGATTCATTGATTCCAAGTGCATCTCAATATCCACTGTCCAAGGCATGTAATTATTGCCAGTGATATCAAGAGGGCTGAATTCAAGCTTCACAAGATTTGACATAGTGGTAACTAACATGAAAATAAAATAATTCATTAGATTTAATTCAAAATATAAAAGTCTACAAATATTGTAAATAATAAAGCAAGATACATGAATACAACCATCTTAAAGGAAAAATAAAATTCCTCCGTTGTAATATGAAAAATGAAAATACTAACATTAAATACAAGGATCATTATGGCTATAAAAACTAACATTAGTCTAGTCATTTTTCGGCTAAAACTTGGAGAGAAAATATGAGGTAGAATAAGAGATGTGAATTTTGTATGGTTTGATAAACTTGTATTTATAGTGTAAAAACTAGCCGTTTATAGCCGTTATATAGCCGTTGGAAATACACAAACATAATGTAATTAAATGCTATAATTAGGTTAGTGATGATATGTCATAAAATGAGATGTAAAAATAGTCAAACATTATACATATATAATATTAATCATAAGCATATTGAAAATGAAGTAGTTAAAACTAATCTCAATAATATCATTTTACTATAAGGTGGCAGAGCCTCCTGTATATAATAATTTGATATTACTTGAAGATAAATTTTATTTTTTTTAGATGTAAATCACATCATTTTATTATAAGGTGGCATAGCCTTCCATTGTATAATAATATGATGTTATACATAAGAAAGTTAAATATTATAAATCATATTACCATAAGGTGGCAAAGCCTCCTGTGTATGGTAAGATGATGTTATTCATAAGAATAATTAATTATCATAGATCCCATCACATTACTATAAGGTGGCAGAGCCTCCTGTATATAGTAATATGATGTTGTACAACGATAATAATAATTATAAAATTTTCAGTCCACAGTTTAATATACCGTGTTCTGAGCTTACCGTAGAGTGATCGTGCTGATAACGTGTTATAAATTCACTAACTTTGCACCTTGAATTTAAGTGGTAAGAAATTTGGTGAGTGGTGTGTTTTTATGGAAAAGATGATGGAGAGAAGTAAGATGTGAGTGAGATAAATGTAAGTGTAGAAAATGTGAGAGGTGAATTTTATTCATCCACTTAGGGGGGTATTTATAGGAAATTTGGAGCATACAATTATTGACTAATATAGTGTGAAAATAAATGAGCATTTCACATTATACATAACATAAGTGTTATTATGTCAAATAAAAAACTTGAGTGTTATTTTACCAAATAGTGATAGGTGCTATTTTTATCAATTAATATCATATTAATATATGTATGATAGTAAGAGATTCGGTAATTAGCATGTTAAATTTTGTGGAGTTGTGTTTGTGTACATCTCTATGCAATACAATATTTTACCATCAAACGATTATCTTTAGAATTTTTTTCAAGAACGGAACACCATATATGTATGTATGTACTAAGTATTTAGAGTTGTTTAGTGTTGGATAGACTTATTCAGAAACAACATTTATTACATAACCGGAGACCTTTACAATCTCTCTTGCCATCTGTTGCACATTACCATAGTCAATCTGTTGTGTCGCCATACAACGATGTCGTTGAATCATACCGTAACCATCAAAACCGAGCTACAGAAACTTCAAGAGCGAGCTCGATAGGTAAACAAGAGAAACTCGAGGGGTAAAAATGACAGAAATTGTTTTAGTAGACCTACATAATTAAAAAACAAAGAAATGAAATACCCAATAAAAATCACAAAGCAAAGTCAGTCTAGTTTAAATTACACCTGAAACCCCATAATTCTATACCCCCACAACACTCCATTTATACACTTCCCATCAGAAACCCACCAACACTTCTGGAAGAAAAAGAATCAAGGGGAAAAAAGAAAATCAAACCGGCCTCCGTAAAACCGCAAAACTATTGGCTTAATTTTCCCGGAAGGTCGAGGACCGAAACATTCGGATTCTTACCTAGAAAGCAAACAAATAATCAAAGCCGGTTCGAAGTTCTTGAGATGCCCGCTGCAGTAATTTACCAGAGATTGACACCAGAAGAGGTCAAAGTCAAGTTAGCCGGTGTCAAAGCCGCCCCCGCGAGATTGGACCAGAGTTTGTGTCGGTCACGGCGAGCGGGTTTTCGCGCGCTCTCAACATGTCAGGTCCGAAGGCTGCGGCTCACTGCAAACCAGCAGCAGCGGCTATTGGGAAAGAGCCTTCGTTCTCGACCGCATTGGCGGAGGACGATCCATCTCCGCCCTTTGCCGTTTGCTCCAAGAGGTGAACCAGCGACATGAAGATTTCCATCCTCGTCACGTCCCTATTAGCCTGCATCGGGAATTTGGTGTCATTGGTAACAATAAATAATTAATGAACGGGTCGGGAAACATAGAGAAGCACGAATTCGGACTATTGGCAGTAATTAGGATTAATCGTTACGTCATATACGTACTAAGATCATGCAATATCAAGAAGACCGTGACTATGTACCTCTATTGCAAAACGAGCCCATATCTTATCTTTCCGAGCTTCCATCACCCCGTTCAAAATTGTCAAACCAAGTCCCCTGATTAAGTCAGCTATTTCTAAGAAGAAACCCCGTTCTTCACAAAGCATCTGAGAGGGAAAGGAATAAAAAATCAGAAATGAGAATAAGAAAGCAACATAAAAACAACTATGCAATTTTTATAATATAAATTTTGACAGATGTAAAACGGGTCGTACCTCTACGAGCATCTGACGTGGCGCATTCAGATCCTCTACGATGATAGGACAGACCATCGATTGTGAACCAACTTCAAGTGCCCATATTGCCCCTCCCTCAAAGTTGTCCTTTAAAACTAGACCACCCTCCTTGTTAACAATCTGCTTACATAACCAGAAATTGTAAATTGATCAAGCAAGCAATTATATTCTCAAATAAAGAGTGTTGCCATTACAACCAAATTACATATCTAAAAGTATGATCCCAATAAATTATAGAAGTAGATTGTTTTCATTATTCTCTTTCTCAATCCACGTGCATAAGCACACAAACCGTAAGCTTATTCAAACGGTCAGCCATGTTATAGAATTTCATACATGTAACTAAAAAAATCCAGACACAACATTACCTTGGATTCTCCTGTTTGCTTGAGCTTGTCAGAATGTTTCATGACACTTTGCAAGAACAGCATGTGCTTGATAGTGCGTTCAAGAAGAGCATCGATGCTACACTGAAAAAAAAAATAACAATAATGGTATCAATATCGGAGAGCAATTACCAGCGATTAACAGAAATCACGTAAATTGAAATGAATAAATCACCTTTCCCCCATGTGGAACTAGCTCTCGTAACTCTTTGACACGGTCTTGGATCATCTGACGATCTTTTGGTCTCGGTCTAGGGTTCTCTCCGGGTTTAAGCCTTTTGCGATTTGACTTCCCAGTTTCATCAGGCCTCTTAGAATACCCAGTTGAGATACTATTGTGGTCATGTTTCCCATAGTTTCCTTGCTCAACCCATGAACTGACGTGAGATCCAAAAGCACTTGTTGTCTGGGAACAGTTTCCCGTGTCAACAGATTTAAACGAGCTTGATTTTCCCATCACTGCTTTATTCGGAGAGTCGGGAAGCTGAAGTTTCTCTCCTCTAATATGATCAGGCAGAGTGACTCTTGCAAATGCCGGTGAGCTGCTGAGCACAGAGGAATTACTGATCTTTGTCAATGTCGTTCCACAAGACATGTTATCGTCTGAACACTGCTTCGGAGCAAACTGAGCCTTCGATACAACAGCATCCAAAAGATGGTCCGCGCCAATCCCCGAGAACAAACTATCGTCCGATGTACCTTTTTCTGAATAGAAATTAGAATCCAAAACTTTCATGCCTGGAAATCTTGAAGTATTTTCATGCATAAGCAGTGAATTTTCATCCCGCCGGTTACTGCTGAGCAGCTTGTTTTTAAGTTCCTTCCCGAAAATGTCAAACAAGTCATCTCCAGACGAAGGTTGGGTACATTGATTACCCAAATCAGAAGGGACATGCTCATTTGCATCAAACATCGGGATATTAAGCGTTTGAAACAGCTTACTATCCATTGTTTGTTCACTCTGAGCAAAACCATTTCGGGGTTTCACCTCTTTTGAACATTGAAGATTGGAAAAATATTGTTGGTCTAGCACACGAGAAGAGACCACCTCAGCTTTAAAAGATTCAGACTTCTGAAGCTCTTTCCCAGCGTGAGAAGGAACAGAAGCGGAGAGATATACGTCAGGCGCTTCATGTGTGTTTGAAAGAGAATAGCTTTTCATTCCACCATTTGTTTGCCGTCCTTCATGGGATTGAAAGCCAACAGAACTCAAGTTGTGATCATGCGAGATATTTGATACACTTGGTTGATTGTAGATTCTAGAACCAGAAAGGATCCTCGGTTCCACTAACAACTGGCTGCACTGAGTTGAGTGGGACTGGCTAAAATGACTTGCGTTATTATCGAATCCAGACCAAACACTGGCATTTGGCGGGATTAGTTCTGCTCCCACAACTGCATCTTTTGACTGGAAATGACTACTGTGAGATTTGGCCCCAATATTCATGCCATAACTATGGGAGAGAGTTGAAGCTTGGGACAAGTTGCTTCTTTTATTGTAGCTGTCCGCCATGTAAGAAGAGTTTTCCCTTTTAAGCATTCCAGATGGATCTATAGGTGCCAGGTGGCCAGCAGAGACAGGAATACCGATCGTCTCAATTGAATCCTCTATGGGGTAGTTATCCGATAGAAGCGCACCCGGGATACATCCCAATTGCAGGATCAAACGCCTAACGTCATTAACAAATCCGATGTTCTCCATAATCTGATGAGGAAAACATAAGAAACAATCACATTTGACGGATAAAGCAATTGTTCAAAAAAAAAACGCCCTCAAACTACCAAAAATTAAATAAAATAATTCACATGGAGGGGTAATTCCAGGACAAAAAATTATGATCGGGCTACTTGTAATGGATTAGGAAGAGGAAAAATCCACTACATTGCATAATTCATTCTTTTATCGGTTATGTGTGAAGATGACAAAACAAATAAACAACTTACATCCAGGGAAGAACCAAGCTGAACAACACCATGAGGAAAAACAGGAATAACAGCAACTGTCTGCATACAGAATTCAAGAAGGGTAACATAAAGAGCATACCGTAAAGATAACTTGATTAAATTAAACAAATAATAAATTAACAACAAACCTGCATTCCAGCTGAAAATTGATGATGCATCTCATTCAGGACCTGAGTCATGCAAACAGTTTTTCAACTTTAATGGCATGAACTACTAGACTTTCATACATTTTCTCAAACAAACAATAATTGTATCAAATTGAATGAAGGTTTGGATTATCAGAAGTTTAGCAGATGAAGCTCTAATACATTCAAGGTTTGGATTATCAGAATTAGATAGACTAACTATACCTCTGGGGGATGAGCAAATGACGAATAGGTGTTCAACAGAATCCACTGATGATTCCCGGTAAACGCCGCTCGGCCAACTATTCTGTAACATGAAGAACAAAGAGAGAGGTTACAGAAACCGCAGCCTACAAGCAAAACGACATACATACATTAATTTGTAGATCCAAAAACCGTACCCTTCCCCCAATATATTAACCTGATTACTGATCATCATTTTACTAACAAGAGCGGATACTCGATCTCCGGCTTGACTTCCTAGCTGGGAAGCGCAAGTTTCCGAAGACATCAGTATTTTCTCCCACTCCCCGAAAGGTGTTTCCGCCCGCCCAGCGGGCGGAGGAGATTTCGAAGGTTCATAGTGACATTCTTCCCATATCAAAAGCCTGTCAACAAGTCAATGTAGTCAATTTGCATTCAAGAGAATCAAAACTAAGCTCAACAGAAAACTGCCCTCTACTGAAAAAGTTGGTGAAAAAGGAATAAATTCAGAATAGTGCAACAACGTTGAAGACAAAATCTTTGGCCAATGGATTGACTGACTTAATGAGTGAGACACAGAGTTGGCTTGTGAAGCTGCTGATAAAGATGTAATACTATTCTCTGGAATCTTCAGGACAAAGCAGAAAACACCAAAACATAACATTCCAAAATCAATGGCAATGAGAAACCGGATCATAAAACAAATTCAAGAAAACAAAATTAGGTGAGTGAGACCTTAACGTGTCAATCACACACTAGGACCACAAAGATATTGCAAAGCTACCCACAAAGAACAAGAATCAAAATGACAAAAAAAAAAAACATTTCCAAAAAACGTTTCTTCATTCCACAGATCCATTCGGTTTTGCCAAAGAAAAAGACATGGAAGAAAATGCTCGGACTTGAACTCAAACGAGTATGACAGTAGCTTAAGCTACAGAGCACAGACCAAGAGCAGAAATGGTGTTCGGAGAAACTCACTTAGGGTTTTGAAAGCCGATCTTCCAGAACACAGCGTAAGACCACTGGTTCGAACCGCAGAGACTCTTGAGCACCTCTTTCAGCAGGTTCCCCATGGGTTCTCCGATAAAAAGCTGAGATATAGCTAGATAGATAGAGAGAGAGACAGACTGATGTCTGGACAGTGATAGAGAGAGCAAGATTTGAAGCAACCGATGATGACGCCGGAGAGAGAAACCCGGCGACTAACTCCCACGGCAGGATCCTCTCCCGGCCTGCTTCGTCCTCAAACCGCCGCTCCTCTTCCTCTCCGGATCCAAGTTCACAGCACTTTTCATCAATCTACGACAAGCCATAAGCTCGAGTTCGCCGAGAAAAAGAAGAACGAGAGAGAGAGAGTGAACGAGAGAGCTCGAAGCGAGAAAGCTCCTCCTACACTATGCCACACTCTTCGAGCTTCAGAACAGCCATGGATGGATGGACTGGTTTCTCTTCTCTCTGCTGGTTCTGGTGTTTGACGATGATGAGTCTTCAATGGTGGCTGAGCGAATTCTCTCTGTGGAGTCTGAAAAGAGTGTTGGAGAGTGGTAAAGTGCGGCATTATATGGAGGGGCGGGGTTCGAGAAAGGGCCTGGAATTGGGGGGAAATTACAGGGGAGTGCCACTGACTGAGGGAAGTCAGGTTTTGTCGGTTTGTGGGACTCGGTGGCATGGCTTTTTGGACAGAGATAGTGCGTGTTGCTGTCGCGCTGACGTCATCATTCCGGACATGAGACTGCCCTCGTTTTCTGGGTGTAATTACGGCACTGCCAGAGCTGCTTCAATTGCTTTGCTTCAGACAGACGTGACGACATCGTTTTATCATCCCACTTTTTATTTTTATGTCAAATTATCATATAGTTGTGGTGACCGTCCTGGGCATTACGGGGCAGCGGCCACCCCGTCCGCCCCGAATTTTTTAGGGCTTTTCAGCTCCAGGTCACTCGGTCCCAGGCCCGCACGGGCCTGCCTGAGCCCAGCTCGACGTTAGCAGTGGGCCCGTGGGTTTGTTTGCTCAAGCATAAATTTGGTACATCGTAGCTGTAGAATTTGAAAAGAAGGGGCAATGATGGCGAAAATATATAAAGTTTGTTCAAAGAATCTTTCATGTACTCAAACTCTAAAAGTGATAGTAAAAGTACATAAAGTCACATTTGGGACGTTGACCACTCCATTCTTATAACGCAGTTAACTTATCTGTTAATTCTGGCCACGTGGACAAACGTGGGTTGCTGACATAGCAATTTTATATCACGTGGATGAGCCCACATCAGTCTTGTTTACGACAAAACAACGAATTAAACCCCTAATTGAGATCGTCCACGTGGCAAAAAATTGATATGTCATCAACCCACGTTTGTCCACGTGGCCAGAGTTAACGGGTAAGTTAATTGCGTTACGAAAATGGAGTGGTCAACTATCCAAATGCTACTTTGGGTACTTTTGTCACTACTTTTAAACTTTAGGTACATTGGGGTTCTTTGACCAAATTTTAGGTATTTTTGCCGTCATTATCCCTAAAAAGAATGATTTAATGCACCTTAACTTGGATTTTGGTGATACTTTAGAATTAAAATTTTGGATTTTTGTTTTTAGGAATTAAACTTGTGATTCCAAATTTCATAAAACGAAAATCGAGATTTTAGATATTGGAATATTATATTAACACCGTTAGCGGTAGTAGAATGCATCGAGACAAGACAGAGATAGGTGTGAGTTTTAGATTTTATAATATAAATATAGCTATGGTATTTTGTTTAGGGTTTCATCGGGACAACTTATGGCTCGAGTACGATTCTACATACGTCGTTCAATTTTTTCAGAAGAATTCGAGCTTGGTTCTTTGGAAGTTACAGGCTCGTTGGTCCAAATGCATCCGCTATGTGTAAGTCATTAATTTCAGAGTATCTCATATTTTTCAGGAGGAAAATAGACTAGCCGATGCATTAGCTAGTTTTTGTGCTCAAAATTTAGGTCATCATTGGTGGCTTGCGCACCTGGATTTTTCTTCATCTTTTGTAACACAACGATATTTGTTCGAGAGAGAACTTTAGATTCTTTTTTTATTATTATTTGGTCTGTAAACTTTTATATATTTTTTATATTATCCGAGTAATGGTTCTTACTTGGTGTCAATAAAATTGGGATTCGAGTTCACTTAACGAGATACTGGGCTTTCATCGTTAACTAAAAAAAGGCTACGGTATTTTGTTGAAAAAATTCTTAAAGTGGATGGTTTTAAAAAAATAATGTTAGAAGACATATTAGTTATTTTCTCATAAATAAATAAATAATACCGATAATTATTTGCGAAATTGTTATCTTAATTTGAAGACTTCCTAACTTTTATTCGTAAGTAACAAAGTATAAACAAATGCACGTGGTCAAACGATCAAATGCATAAGTCGACTATAGAGGAAAGAAAAAAGTATCACGTGTAGAATGAAGATTTCCATGAAGAACAGGAGAAGCTTATCACTTAAAATAATTTAAGAGAGAATAATTGATCTTTGTTTTATTATGTTCGGTAGTCTATCACAATTTACATTTTTATTTTATTAACCAATAAGTAAAAAAGAAAGAAAGAAATTATAATTATGCATGAAAAGACGAGCGCCATTTATTTATTTTATTTTATTTATTTTGGTGGGGCTCTAGTTGGAAACACATGTGAGATGTGCTTTTTGTGCTTTATTTTATTTGTTAATTATATGATTTCTCATAGGCTTACAGTTTTGTAATATTGTAGAGCTAACTTTATTGTATTTTTAATTTCGGGAATTGGGTAAAGATTTCTGTTCAAACCTATCCTTGGACAAATATACGATTTTAATATATATTTTTTTTATTAATACAGTTTATCTTTTAGTCTTTAGGTTTAGCTCTTCGATGCGTCGATTTATTATTTAATCTTTAATCGTCTAATTTACTCAATAAAAAAAAAAGGAATATTAGATTGCTTTTCTTATTCACTTCACTTTCCCCTATGATTTGGAGTTGGTTTTACACAATGTATTTTTAGTCATTTTAGACTATATTGTATTTAATATTTTGTAAACATTCCATAATTTTTATTTAGTATTTTATCTTTATGTCACCTATTTTAATCTTTGGATTAATAGTATTCTTGACGGTTATATCAGGGTTTCAAAACTCATTGAATACGGTGAAATTAAATCGGTACAATTGATTGTCGATTTTTAAAATTTTACGAATATATATATATATATATATTTTAAATACATATAACTCATCACTGACTAGGGACCACTGGGTGGCTCTCACTTTCCAAAGTTTGAAACCTTCAGTCATAAGCATAAATCCACATTCAATAGGTTACAAGAAAAAAAAGAATAACTTTGATAATTAAATTTGCGTTAAAAGTGTTTAACTAAACATAATTTTGAAACATTAAAATCCAATTAAGAATTTGATGAAAGCTACGTTGAAACAAAAATACAAAGTGAGGGTGCACTGTAATTACTTTACAAAATCAGGGTACACACAAGATAAAAATAGAAAGTGAGTAGTGTTCACGAATATTTGTTATTTTTTCAAACAAAAAATTGATTTGACTAGTATAAACCTGGATTATTTATATTTTATTTTAATTAAACTGGTCTTCCATAATACATAATTAGATATTTGATTCATTTTCATGTTTAAAATTTGTAATTACATCATTGTGCCTTCTCTATATTGTTGAATATATATTGTATCAGATAACAACGCAAACAAATTAATCAAGCCCAACACTTCAATTCTCACAGGCCCATAACAATATTGGGTAAGCTTATCATCGTTGACCTCTCTAATACATCTAAATCAAAGATATTTACACTATAAATACCTAATTTTGTAATTAGTGCATCAACATGTTTCTAATCTCGTTTTTAGCATCAATAGTGTGGCATATTGTTAAGGTCCATATCCGTCCATGCGCATCTACGATTAAATTAAAGAAGTACGCAGTGGCGGATTCATGATTTCACAAAAAAGGGGCCGATTTTTTTTTTTTTTGTCATCAAATTCATAAAATATGTACATTGTCATTACAAAATCTCGACATATTAATTTTCTAGTAACATAACGGACATTTTCATCACAAAATCCCGACATTTGTACTTCTAAGGTAGTTAATATTATTTGAACTACGGCATTTTCTTGTTTTTATGTCATCAAATCCAGAAAACATGTACATTGTCATTTCAAAATCCTGACATAGTAGATCGCCTGTAACACGAACAATATATTAGAGTTTAATATCATTCAAGTACCAATAAAGCAAAATAAAAAAAGTAACAAGCTAATTAAAAAAGACAAACTTGAACAACAATGATTTAAAATTGAGAGCGTCTTTATGCCATATCACGAAAATCGTCAAAAATAGGGAGTGTCAATATAAGAGTTATCTCACTCTATAAAGAAGATGATATGATTCATATTTCCCAGTTAATGTCATCCAGCGACACAGATCGAAAAGTGTAATCAACTTAGTAAATTCTGGGAATCGTCCATAATAATCAAATCCAATAATGTCCGAGCGTAGTCGTAGCATTTTGTAAGCTTCAAACTGTTTGGTAGAATTTTTGCACAAGCATGCAAATGTCATCGATTCTGAATGTCTTTCGCATCTCTATAGGATCTAAAGTTATACTGAGACGAATTATATTACATGGTATTATCACTGAATCTGCAATCCATTTCTTCCCATTGAGTATCTATTGCAGCAGAGAAAGCATGAAATTTGTAAAAACACTTTAGAATATCATCATTATCTGAACGACGAGGTTGTCAACTTTTATGAACATATTTGGAATTGTCAGATTGGGAAATTCTAAAGATACTTTTTTTGTGCAAAATTTTAGCACTTCTTGAACTATCGGCTCCCATCCAACATCTCTTAACTTTGCATTGCATATTTCATAACTGATACAACTAACATTGCATTTATAATATATTGAGTTTGAAGTTGCAAAGCTTGACAAAGCCTATCTGAGATCTTTAAATTTGCTTTCATAATATATAAGATGAAAACATATTTAATTTAAGTTAACTCATGATAAGTTAATCCTGCATCAACTCGTACATTCTTATACTCTTGTCTATGAATCATGCCCAATAAGACTTCATAAGTGGCGATATACCACTTCATCAAACTGTAAACTGACTTCAAATAAGAACTCCAACGAGTATCACCAGGTCGCGATAAAGAACCTACTTGATTTAGACCACTTCCACTATCTAGAAATTCGATATTTGAAGCATGAGCCGCCTTTAGTTGGTCATTTCGCTTAGATGATGCACTGGTAACATTGATGATGAAACTTAATTTGTTAAAAAAGTGGTAGACATGACTAACGTCCTTAGATGCACAAACTAATGTCAATTGCAAACGACGAGCAAAACAATGAATATAATAACTAATAAGCTTGTTAGACATGCTTTTGACACTAATGTTTGCGAACCGTCGAACTCGCCATGCATGTTACTTGCATCATCGTAGTCTTGCCCTTTAATTAGGGGTGAAACCGGGTAGGGTACCCGGTTTTTTTGAGGTACCCGGATCCGGAATCTGGGTATCCAAAAATCGATACCCGGATCCGGTGCCCGAAATTCGGGTATCTATTTTTTGATACTCGGATTTCATACCCGGGTACCGTTTTGGAAATCGGATCCGGGTATCCGGATTTTTACCCGGATGCGTTTTTTTTTTTAATAAATTATCTAAAAACAAAAACATACATTCATCTTAAAATAAAAATGCATAAAAAAATAGTATTATCACTTAAGCATTGGAAACCCTAAGAAATTAACATTAAAAATAAAAATAAAAAAAACTAAAATAAACAGGGTAATTAAACCGGGTACCGGGTACCCAGTTTTTTAACTTTTAATACACGGTACCCGTATCCGATTTTAATCAGGATACGGGTACCCGGATCCGAAATCCGGATTTGGATTTGGATACGGATTTTAAATCCGGATATGGATTCATATTCAGATAATTACCCGGTTTCCGTGTATTATTTGCACCCCTACCTTTAATAGAGTTAACATCGAGATTGTATTGACCCAAACCAAAAAAGATACCTACATAAAAAAAAAAAACTCATATCAGGAAGGAAGTCTCTTATCCGTGTAAAATTTGCGAGAAGATATAGAATATGATAAGAGGGCGGCGAGAAGGATGATAACTCTGCCTAAAGATTACTCGAAGATAGTGTATAAATACTCTTCCATTTGTTTTTTGAAAATTTGAAAAGAAGTACCTCATTTATCTATTTTTACGCTAAAAAAATTGACAACTTTCGATTTATCCACCTATTAACCGGTCTATTACCAAATGATAAATATAAACAATAATGATTATAGAATATACATTATCAATTAACTAAAAAAAACGATTACTCGTCGATAACCGACTAAAGACTCTCCAATCTCGATTACTCAAACATCGGTCATAAAAACATATAGCTTAATAGGATCCCTTCTGACTCATTAAATATATTTAAAATTAAAATAATCTCTAGTCCTAGATCTAATTCCATAGATATAAATCTCATTTACATAATATCGAACCTTTCTTATCCAGATTTTTTTTTGTCTCTTAGTACATTCTCCTCTGAGAATAATACCATGTAAAAGAATAATTTATAAAATATAGCTATTAATTTTTTTTTCAATAACACATAATATAGTATTAATGATGTCTAATAATATTTATTCATTGATAAATATTAAAGGTTTTAATATTAAACATTATCAAATGATTTAATTTTGATGCAAAAGATTATAAAACTAAAAGGGTAAACTGCGGCTAATGTACTCAATGTTTGATCGGCTGCAGATTATGTACTCAATGTTTATTTTCGACGGCTAATGTACCCAAACTTAATTCCGCTAGATTTTTTCGTGTTTTCCGTCATTTGACCGTCAGCGAGTGATTCCTCCTCTACATGTACACTTTTCGTATTTTTGGCATAACTCACTCATTTTTTGTCCAAATTTAATGAATAAACTACCGATGGAAAGCTAAGAGATAGATCTACAACTTTGGTGTTTTAAGTTTTGTAAAAAAAGTTTTAAAAAATACGAAATTTCAATTACAACGTAAAACTGGACATTAGTTTAGTGCAAAATATTTATTTCGAGCAAATTTTAATATACTTAATGAATTTTTATGATGAAACGTAAATCTACAAAGTTGTATATTAATCTTTTATATTTCCAACGGTAATTTATTTATAAATTTTGGACAAAAAATGAGTAAGTTATGCCAAAAATATGAAAGATGTGATGTGAAAAAATCTTTCGTATTTTTGGCATAACTTACTCATTTTTTGTCCAAAATTTATAAATAAACTACCGTTGAAAAGATAAAAGATTTATCTACAACGTTTTAGTTTTACGTTTTATCAGAAAAAATATTACGAAACAAATATTTTGCATTACACTAATGTCCAGTTTTACGTTGTAATTGAAATTTTGTATTTTTTTAAAACTTTTTTTTTTACAAAACTTAAAATATCAAAGTTGTAGATATATCCCTTAGCTTTTCAACGGTAGTTTATTCATGAAATTTGGAGAAAAAAAATAAGTGAGTTATTCTAAAAATACGAAAACTGTAGAGAAATTACTTGCTGACGGTCAAGTGACGGAAAACACAAAAAAATCTAACGAAATCAAGTTTGGATACATTAACCGTCGAAAAATAAACTTTGAGTAACTAAAAATAAAAAGATTTGCCAAAGTAAGCTCACGTAGACACGTACTTAATGAAGACAAGGAAGAAATCAGTTAAATCGCCACGTGTCTCGATCGGTGTGCTTCGATCGCCAAATATTTCCCGCCTTCGCCGGACTCGAGTTCCTTATCCAAAACAGTTAAGTAAGCACCCCGGACGCAACCCCTCTCCTCAAATCCACCTGACCCGAGTCGCGTGGCGTCCGTAACCCCTCACGCGCAGGCGTCGAATAAATCTCGTATATCTCGTCTCGCACTTGGCTAGTTTTCGCGTCTCATTTCGAGAGAGAGAGAGAGAGAGCGGGAAGTTGAAGCTCCAAAACAATGGCGTCGTCGGTGGAGAACAGGGACGACAAGCCGTCAGGCGAAGAGCTCGCACTCTCAGCTCCTGAAGGCTGGAAGAAGATGGTTCGGTTTTCCTTTCTCTAATTTCTGCTCCGATTTTGTTGATTCTCTGTTCGCGTTTTTGGAATTTGTGATCTTCGCAATTCAATTTCTGCTCGGTGCTTACCTGGTTGGAATTTCTCGTGTGAGCTACGAGTTTGCGCTTCGAATTCGTGGATCGAATTAGTCGGTGAATGAATTATTGATGCTTCTCAATGTCGCTCGATTAGGTTTGGGGATTTTGCTCTGAATTGGTTGTTTCTCGGATCGCGATTGTCTTACTTTCGAGAGCTTGCTTTTCCGTTTGGGTTTTCAGGTGTTTTTTTATTTTGTTCGTTTACATGTTGGTGTCAATACCTGATGGTGGAGACGGCGTTGACTTATTTGGCTGGTTTGAGGCTTCGAGATCAAATTAGCTATGGTGTCTGGTAGTTGTGAAATGACTTGTTATGTGAATAATTAGCAGAGCTTCTTCAATTGTACCTAAGTTCTCAATTTAAGACTTCATCATGAAATTGATTTGAGATTCTTCCAGAGAGATGTTGATGTTGATTTTGTACAGTGATTTGGAGCTGTAAAGTTTACTTCGTGCTGTTTTTTGGTCGTGATTTTGAAACAACATTGAAATGAAATAAATATAAAAAACTAAGCATCCTTTCCCTCTCTTCCATTTGCTGAATTAATCATATACTTAGATTGTTACATCATGTGTATCTGGGTTTTGTTTCTGTCCCCCACTTGGGTTCTTAAAGATAATCTGTAAAACCTCTTACCATTATCTCTGTTCGGAGATTCTATTGTTTGTTAATGGGTTTCCTAACGTAGTTGTAACCGGTAACGAGTGAACAATTTTTAGGTGGTTATTGCCATAGGACTTCTGTAACCTGGTAGCCGCAGTACTAGATCGATTGTTAAAGTTGGTTAGCTGAACTGGAAATAGTTTCCTGTAACCCAATATGAATTTAAGGGCTTGTGGATAAGGCCGTTAGATAGATAAAATAACTTTGCCTAATATTGATACTTCACCAGCTCCGAGTCCGAGTTGTTGCTTTCCCGTTTTTCTTAGTAAGCTTGAGCTGCCCGAAAGGTCAACTATTATATTATATAGTTTCTAGAGTAAGGGGCCATTTCTTACTGGGCTTGGATGGCTCGTCTGTTAAATCTACCCTCTATTTGTTTTGGAATTTCGATCTCCTGGTAAGATCAAGAATTTCTTTACTTATGCGGTCTATATCTCTACTGTTCTTCAGATCGTACAGAAGAAGACGAAGACGCCTACCAAAGGTGTTGTAGTATTTGTGTCACCTACCGGAGAAGAGATCAAATCAAAGTACCAACTGGATCGATACCTCAAATCTCACCCTGGAGGTCCCTCTAGCTCCGAATTTGATTGGAGTGCAGGTTTTTCTTCTCTCTCTTTGTGGTGTGTGCTTTTTCCTTGCTGAGCAAGAATCTGTACCGAGTTTAATTTTTTTTTATTGTTATAGGTGAATCTCCGAGGCGTTCTCGAAGGTTAAGCGAGAAGGTAAAAGCAGTCGACGAACCAGAGAGCGAGCCTCCCAAGAAAAAACAGAACAAATCTAGCTCGAAGAAGGTGGCGGATGATGACGAAGGAGAAGATAATGATGTTGCCGAGGAAGAAACTAAGAAAGAGGGTGAAGATGTGGAAATGAAAGATGCTGAGCCTCTGGATAAGGCAGAAGCCGAAAACCCGGATTCTGAAAATCCTCCAGAAGAGGGAAACAAGAAACCCGAGGAGGGAGTTCAAAATGAGGCAGCTTATGAGAATGCTGAGGAGAAAACGGTTTCTGATGAGAAAGTTGAAATCGAGGCCGGTGAGCTAGAAAAGAACGATGAGAAAGCTGAGGAGAAAACAATCTTGAGCACCGCTCTTGACGAGAAAGTTGAAGACAAGGCGCCGCCCTGCGAGGTCAGTGATTCAAAGGGAGGACCAGAACACGACGAGCCAGTGAAGGAAAGTGAGAATGTCGACGAGAAGACGATCTCAAGCACCGAGCCCAATGAGAAAGTTGAAAACGAGGCATCTTACGAGGACGGTGGTTTGAATGAAGAAACAAAAACCGACGAGCCAGAAGGCAATAAGGATGAAGAAACTAAAGAAGGGTCTCGTCCCACCGATAGTACGCCGACGAGCACTGAAGAGAAGACGTCGCAGCCCGAGCCCAAGGCACCGGAAGTTAGTTGTTGAGAGTGTTGATGTTAATTAGCTTTGTATCTCCCCTTTTGACTAGGTTTATATCACCGTCTAGGTTATCTCACTCACACTGAATATTTGCTGTTAGAGTACAGGCCCCCGGTTTAGAAGGGTGCTTTATCGACTCCGGCCTCGTTATTTGCGTGATCCGCATTTACATGAAAACGCTCTAATTTACGATGCTCAATTCGTTTGTACTTTCTGTTTTTAACCCACATTCTCGAGAATTCAACTGCTTATATGAATAATTAACTTTAAAAGTTCCCCAATTCCGCTTTCTCTTCAAACTTGGTTTGCGTTTATTAAGCGAATTGTTCTGAACGGAGAAGAATCTGCATTCACCGTATTCAGTATCGAAATTATAAAAATTTCTATGGGATATTGATCAATAAATATGAAATTTATTTCACAATCAAAAGAAAATTAAATTGATGATGAATAGGCTAGAATCTAGTAAAAGTTTCTTTGTACAGAATCATTAAACCCAACTCCAAAATGACCTAAAAAGTTGCAAACATTAATCAATAAATGTGAAATTCTATTACACAAAAATGATGCTAGTAAAAGTTTCCTTACATCAAATCATTAAACACAAATCATAGTTTCAAATATTTCAAAATTTGAAATATTTGCGACAAATAAACCACAAATTATCTATTAGAAGCGACATAATTCAAAATTTATTTTATCGTTACAAAAGTTTCAAAAAATCAAGAAATATCACCGTAAGTTCCAAATTTATTTTTATCGTGATAATTAAAAAAAAAAAACTATAAAAATTGCCCAGCTTTAAGTTCCAAATTTTCTAAAGCAAAATTATTTTTTGGTTTTCTAAAACATTTTCCGGTGACAAAATAAAATTTGTAATATGCCGTGTACATTTTTTTTTTTTTGGTTTTTGTGATATTTTTGCGCAAATACCTGTTCAGTTTTCAATATATTCTCAGATTTAAAATGCAGTACAAGATTTCATTTTTTTAATAAAAAAACAAAACAAAACATCTCTCCCGAAAGCGTTTTGTTTTTTAAATATAAATTCGGTATTCGGTAGTATCAATCAACATATATTGTTTTCTATTTAAAATTCAGTAGAGGACTATTTTTGTGGAACCCTTGTTAATAACATGTCCTGAAGGAGAGCTAAGCTAAGTAAGTTACATTTCATGGTTACTAGGCAGAGGCCAAGGAGCCAACTTTGATCTTGAATTTGAAAGTGAAGCAGCTCAACTCTTGACTATCTCCCTCCATTCTCATTTTCAGCTCAACTCGGTAAGTTTTATCAAAGAACGGCTACGTATCAAATACTTAGTTTGATCTGATAAGTTGATAAGGATAATTTAGTCATAGACTCATAGTTTCCTTGCGCATCTAACTCAGACCTTTGTTCCTATGTCAGAGCTGATTATTAAGCTCATAATCGTTGTTAAAGCATTAAGAATTATTAGTCTTCTGTTGCGGAACTTACGGGTGGAGTGAAAACAGGTAAAGTTTGGGTGTGAGAGAGCACAAAGTTTCCGGGTGCAATAGGAAGAGAGGCCTCCTCACCGAGGTCGTGAGTTTCACTGTGGACGTGAATTCCGAACAGCGAGACCTCTATCACAATCTTGCCTCCAGAAATGGCTTTCCCTGTAAGAAAGAGCACGGAACATGTCAATAAAACTAGCTCAAGACGTTGAGCTTTTGAATTTTGGTTCCTTGAGATACAAGGTTCAAGCCTTCTTGGCACGAAAAGAAACACGAAACACACAAGTATGAGTGTAGGGAAACTCCGTCGACTTCTTTGTAAGAACAAAAAATATAACCGACACGACACACATGTAACAACGCCATTCACCGAAGAGATGACTTCCCAATAATATTATTGAATATGAAACCGATTCCTTCGAGAACACAACTAAAGCTCTCCCACAAGATATCTTGAGTCAATTGACTAAACAAAACATAAAACGGCACAATCCCTAGGCGGCACTAAGTTGGAGGGATTAGGTTTCCCTAAAGTTTCCCTTATTCTCATTTACCAAATATAACACCTAACATAAAAATTTAAAGCAAGCAAAATTTAGTATGTCAAAACCCTCCCTCATGTACGAGGAACAATTCTTATTTTATCCTCCTATGTGTGATTTTTTGAGACATTTTATGCCTTTTTAGATGTTTAATTTATTTTTTAGACTTCTATGCTGCTTTGGACACTTATGCTATAATTGAGATATATATATGATATTGTATGTTATATTATATTATTTTTAAAATCATTTACGTTTTATATTAGGGAATTGAGGCTTACGCCTTGAGGCACGGGGAAAAAGCCTCAAGGCTCTAATAAAACCTTGGTCAAAACAAGACACCGTAGCACAAGCTACGAGCAAAATCAAAGTCGTGTACGACATTTTTATTAATGCTTGAAGAAATGTTCAAAGGCATTCCCTTTTAGTACTGAATCACCAAAGTCTGAATAATATGGTTAATTCAAGCTATATGAATCGCGAGGATGATCATAGAAGCAAATAGATGAAATTCATCGAAGATTTAACCTGTTGAAGCCGAGATATTGAAGGTAGCTGGCTCACCACTCACCACAGGGTCAGGAAATATCTCAACACTCTTCACCTTCACTGCATAATTACATTTCTTATCTGCAAAAGGGTAACATTTCTTGAGCAAATATGATGGTATCCGAACACAATTCCGACGCAAGAAATTCGGCCGTCGGGAATCCACCAAACCAAAGCGATGAATCCACAAGGTCGAACATGCTCCTATGCGCTAGCTAAGCAAGACACGACAAAGCATAA
Organism: Parietaria judaica; assembly: GCA_954871525.1. Classification (NCBI taxonomy): domain Eukaryota; kingdom Viridiplantae; phylum Streptophyta; class Magnoliopsida; order Rosales; family Urticaceae; genus Parietaria; species Parietaria judaica. Next base: position 24,443,330 of record OX940860.1, on the reverse strand, counting down.
AGACTCCGACGGCTAGGTGTTGGCTCCTATAGCAAATACTAAGTTGCCCTTAATGACTTAGATGCCCGAAATACCCTTAGTGACAACACTTAATGACCGTCGTTTTCTCCGTCGTAAGTGACCATGGGTCTTTGAAATACTTAGAGATATATCTTTGCAAATGTAGGAATATGACTGACTAAATTCCAATTTGTGAAAATGGCTACAATTCTAGGCATTTACTCAAATGGGTGTCTAGAGGCTTCAAAATAGTCCAATTTCTCAGACATTTTTAACTCAATGGAATTTAAGAAGATTACCCAACAAAGCAGAAGCAAAAGGGCAATAATTAAACCCAAAAAATAAATTTGTCTATGCTCATTTTCATAGATCCAAGAATGTAAACATGCATGCGCTACTTTGCACCATTGCCATTTTCAATATGAAATATATAATGAGTAGTGACCAATAAATAAATAAAAAGCAAACAAACACATTGATATATATTTATTCATATTACATTCAAATTCAGGTATATCAATGATTTTCACCATATTTTTTAGGAGCACCCAAGAAAACAGAAGCAATTTCTGAGCTTTATATTCAATCCTTTTTCTGGTGTTTCTCAGCCAACGAGATATGAACATGCATGCTATTTTCAATATGAAATAGATTATGAATAAGACCCACAAAAAAAAATATCAAAAGCAAATAACCCATGCCATCTAAAAACCAGTTCTGGGATAATCAATAATTGACCAAAAAGCAAATGAATTGGGTGATTATATCACTCTCTCACACAATTACCCAGAGACAGAGAAGGGTTTTCAAGTACCGCAATATTGAACATCGGCAGATTGAGCGCGAGGAAGAAGATGAAGAAAGCAGAGCAGAGCAACAATGGCGAGCTTCATCAAAGCCATCATCTCAGAATTACTCATAAATGAATTATTGGGTACTACTAAACTAGACTAGTGTAGTACAAGGAAATTGGGACTTGGAAAATGATCCACAACACTTGTCAAGCGAAGTTGTCGTGTTGTTGAGCTCGCCCACGTCCTACGTAAGCTGCCAAACGACCATCTTCTTATTACATGTCGTATTACATGCACATATTTCTATATGTATGTCGTTATGTGGCTATATGTCGCATTACATGTACATATTTCTACGTGTATGTCGTTATGTTTGGCTGTGTCGCTATATAAAAAATAAAAATAAAAAGTAGAAGCTCAAGTCCAATTCTGGGCATCGAGTGAGCCTTGAAGGCTTGAGGCCTGACCCCCCCGGCCCGAGTGCCTGCGAGCTTCAAGCCCGCAGGCCTGAAAGTTGTTTCGAGGGGGCTGGTCCGATCCTGAGGGGCAGCTCAGCCCCAGCTGCCACTTGCGGAACTACCTTATAAGGTAGTGGGATTGGAACCCCTCTAAAAAAATAATTATCGATTTTTAGTGCTAATTTATTTTAAAATTATAAATTAACATTCTTTTTTTAAACCTAAAATTTAAATCACGATTCTATTTCTGCCTATGTCATCTTTTTTGGCACGGAGAGGAATTTTATTTATTTTTTTGTTTATTTTTTTTATAGATCTTATTTTGAGTTTGAAGGGTAAAATATTAAAGATATGTTCTAATGGGAAGTTCTCGAAACTATGCAGGTATGAGATTGTGCCATTATCTGAGATCGTACAAGCATAAGACTGTAGAATGAGAGATAATTAAGACAACGATTGGTACTATCTGTTGAACAATGAGAGATAATTAATACAACGATTGGTACTACCTGGTCAATAGATGGTTTTTTTTTTTTTGTTTTTTTTTTTCGGTAACTCGTTCAAAAGAACTCCAAAATTAATCGTGCTTAACCGGGAGCAATCCTAAGATGGTAGAGTAGCCGGGACATAACATCTTCCCTCCCGGTGTCACCCGCTACATTGTGTTGGATCATATGATAAAATTACTAATTTATGCTTGAGCCTACAATTTTTATTGGACTAACATATGCTTAAGTAAATAATAAATATGAACAATTTCTCATGTATTAGGAGGAAAATAATTGGACTGGTCCAAACTCCAAATTTATAAGCTGTTTAATAAGGACCGAGAATACTTTTAAATTTGGGAACAAGTCAACTGTGCATAGTCAACTTTCTAAGTTATGGTTCCCACAGGTTTGAAAATTCTATATTTGTAGAGTTTCATATAATATTGATTTAGTATCTATCAGTTCACACAACAGCCATGGACCCTAACATCTATCATGCTGCAAGTAAAAACTCATCCCGCGGCTTCGCCCGTTTCGAATCGGACGGCAGTCTCCAGAGAACTTCCGGAAAAGGAAACACCGTCCTTCACGTTGCAGTGATCTCCGGAAGCCAAGACTCCGTCAAGCACGTTCTCAGCTGGCAGCGTCGAAACGCTTCACTTGCGTTCGAGCCCAACAACGATGGTGACACTCCGCTTCATATCGCCGCGCGTCTAGGCCGTGTAGAAGTCGCCACTCTTCTCACCGATTACTTTGAGTCTTGTGACAAAGTTCTCGAGGCAGCCATATATCCGTTCCGCGCCTTGAATGCGAAGAAAAATACTGTACTTGTTGGTCACAAGCTCGGTGACAAGCAAGCTTGACTTTGTCTGTGAGTCACGGACGCTACACTTGACTCAGCCTATCGGGATTGACTTTCAGTCAACACCCGAGGACAGGAATCAAACCTCACACTCTATATAAGTCTCATCGGTGAAGCGGTTATGATCAACCCAGAAATAACAGAATCACAACGACTTAGAAAGAAGAGCCAAACAGATTCTAGAGAGAGAGAGACTCTGAGAGGATCTTAGAGAGAGAAACCCGTGGAGTGCCAGGAAAGCTCTGAAGAATCACCGGAGAAGAAGGACGCGGTGGAACGCGACGGAGAATCACGACGGAGACGAAGACGACGTACAGTGCTTCGAGTTTCTCAGAGGTGGTCATCGCGGCGTCATGGATCTTCTTCAAGGTTGGTGATTCGTCTCTATCTCCGTGGATCGGTTGAGAAACCTAAGGGAATCGTACGGGGATTGTACGTGGTGGGTTAACCGTAAAGAGAGAGTCTGTACAGTCGGGAATCGACCAAGACGGTGTCGCCGGAGGAGTGTGACGGAGTTAGCCGTGGGTCAGAGAGGTTCGCCGAAGAGAGACGACGGAGAAGAGACAGAGCAAGGGCCACGACGGGGAGTATCAAAGATTGAGTCTTGATCAGAATCAGAGAGTCATCGAACTTCAGAAGAGAAGAAGAAGCTGTGATCGACAAGGCGTGTTTAGCTCTTTACAAAAAGGGGTATCGTTGTAGAAAGGGTGTATTTCTGGGGAAAGTACCCATCTTTGAGACTTTTGTACAAACCTTGTGTGTTGTGTATAAATAAAGTAGATTCTTGTCCACTGTTATTAGTTTGTCATAATTCCGCAACTTTTGCCTTCTTCAAGAAGTGAATCTTGACCGGGTTGTTGGTGAAATCCCAACAAGTGGTATCAGAGCGAGGAACGTCGTCGAACCGTGGACGGGTTCGTCGAAGGATCAAGAACCGGATATCAAGATGTCAGGGGCAAAGTATGACATGGAAAAGTTCACTGGAAAGAATGACTTTGGTCTCTGGAAAATGAAGATGAGGGCGATGATGGTTCAACAGGGAGTGGATGTGGCTCTTCGCGACGAGAAGGATTTGCCGAAGTTCTCGTCCGATGAGAGGAAAGAGGAGATTTTCCAGAAGGCACATAGTGCTCTGATTTTGAGCCTCGATGATCGTGTCCTGAGGGAAATCACCGAGGAAACCACTGCCCGAGGGATTTGGCTTAAGCTCGATGAGCTGTATAACACGAGAAGTCTCAACAGCCGGCTTGTGCTCAAGAAGAGATTGTACTCGTTCAAGATGCCACCGGGGAAATCCTTTGAAGATCATTATGATGACTTCAAGAGGATCATCTTGGATCTCGAGAACTGCAAAGTCAAGATCGAGGGAGAAGACAAGGCATTGTTGTTGCTTGGTTCTCTCCCCGACGACTATGAAATCCTCTACGACATTCTGGTCTTCGAAAAGGAAACCCTTACCGTCGGTCAGGTTACCGACGCGATAAAGGGTAAGCTTGAGAAGAACAAGTTCATCAAGCCGGATCGAGGAGGAGAGAGTCTCTCGATGAACCGAGGAAGACCAGAGAAGAGGGATAAGGCGAACTGGACGCCATCGGACAGATCAGTTTCGAGAACGAGGAGCTTCAAGTGTTATCATTGCGACAAGGAGGGGCACATGAAGAGAAACTGCCCAGAACTAAACGCCAATAGACCCTTTGATAAGAACCGGAAATCAGAGGCGGCATGCTCGACGCAGTACACATTGGAAGTGGATATGCCCGAGGTGCTAAACGTCTCGACGGGAGTTGTGCCAACAGCATGGATCCTGGATTCAGGAACCTCTTTGCACATGAGTGGAGTGAGAAGGTGGTTCGAAGAGTTTCAGGAAGACGATGGGGGAAAGTCAGTCTCCACGGGCACCGAAGAGTGTTGCTCGGTAGGTGGAGTTGGCACCATCAAGTTGAAACTCGAAGATGGGTCATCGAGGACCCTGAACCAGGTTAGATTCGTACCCAACCTTAAGCGAAATTTCATCTCACTTGGAATGCTTGAGGAATTGGGGTATGAATGGAAAACAGTGAAGAGTGGCTTGGAAGTTACGATGGGCGGAAAGCTATTTCTCAGCGCTTATCGGAAGAATGGGATTTATATCCTACGAGGAGCTACGGCCGATAAGAAGGGTTTTTCGTTCGAGGTGGAGCAACCCGAAGAGGCTTATCGAGAAAGCTCATCGCGAGGATGGATTCCCGATAAGATGCCAAAACTGATGAAGGAAGTTCCGATGACTGGAATTCCCGATGAGGTGTCGAGAATCCCCGATGAGGTTTTTCGACAATGTGGTCCAGCGATGAGAAGTGTCCGAAGAGGTAGGTCCGATGAGCTTACCCGAACATACGTTCACGACAAGGTCTCGCGACGAGACTTCAAAAATAAGGCACTCGAGCAAGCTGCTCGAATAGGGACCACGAAGAGAGCTGTTCGGAAACCCGACGAGAAGAACCAAAGGAGCCGCGACGAGAAGCGTCGCGATGACTTCCTCGAAGAAGAGGAACAGCGAGCAGCGGCAAGGCAAGCTAAAAGCGATGACGAGAAAGACGATGAGCTAGCCCAGAATAAGGAAGAGCGAGGAGATAGCACAGCGACGAGGAGTTCCGCTGGTGATGAATCTTCGACAAGCACTCTCAACACAGAGGATTGGCGAGAAGCCATGAAGAAGCTCTCCAGGGTTATCGAGGAAACCTTGGCTATGGAGCGAAGAGGAATGAAGACAAGGTATCTTCAAGAAGAGGGCCAGGATACTTCATCGCAGCACAAAGAAAAGACCTCGACGGGAAAAGAGGTGCGTTTTGTGGCTGAAATTGAAGTGGCTAAGGAAGGCTTTCGGAGCAAAGCTATCATCGAAGATTTCGATGAGGAAGAAGACCTGTTCGGGGTTTGTGGTCTCAAACTCGAACAGGAAGGCGATGGTGGAGGTTGCCCGAGCTTCTAAGCTCGGGGTGACAAGGCTGATGAAGAGTTAGCGTCAGAGACTCAAGGTGGAGATTGTTGGTCACAAGCTCGGTGACAAGCAAGCTTGACTTTGTCTGTGAGTCACGGACGCTACACTTGACTCAGCCTATCGGGATTGACTTTCAGTCAACACCCGAGGACAGGAATCAAACCTCACACTCTATATAAGTCTCATCGGTGAAGCGGTTATGATCAACCCAGAAATAACAGAATCACAACGACTTAGAAAGAAAAGCCAAACAGATTCTAGAGAGAGAGAGAGACTCTGAGAGGATCTTAGAGAGAGAAACCCGTGGAGTGCCAGGAAAGCTCTGAAGAATCACCGGAGAAGAAGGACGCGGTGGAACGCGACGGAGAATCACGACGGAGACGAAGGCGACGTACAGTGCTTCGAGTTTCTCAGAGGCGGTCATCGCGGCGTCATGGATCTTCTTCAAGGTTGGTGATTCGTCTCTATCTCCGTGGATCGGTTGAGAAACCCAAGGGAATCGTACGGGGATTGTACGTGGTGGGTTAACCGTAAAGAGAGAGTCTGTACAGTCGGGAATCGACCAAGACGGTGTCGCCGGAGGAGTGTGACGGAGTTAGCCGTGGGTCAGAGAGGTTCGCCGAAGAGAGACGACGGAGAAGAGACAGAGCAAGGGCCACGACGGGGAGTATCAAAGATTGAGTCTTGATCAGAATCAGAGAGTCATCGAACTTCAGAAGAGAAGAAGAAGCTGTGATCGACAAGGCGTGTTTAGCTCTTTACGAAAAGGGGTATCGTTGTAGAAAGGGTGTATTTCTGAGGAAAGTACCCATCTTTGAGACTTTTGTACAAACCTTGTGTGTTGTGTATAAATAAAGTAGATTCTTGTCCACTGTTATTAGTTTGTCATAATTCCGCAACTTTTGCCTTCTTCAAGAAGTGAATCTTGACCGGGTTGTTGGTGAAATCCCAACAGTACTCCACGAAGCCGTGCAGAAGGGCCACGCCAAAGTTGCCGAGCTGCTAATTCGGAAGGACGAGCACATGGTTTCATTCAACAACGCTGCCGGTGAATCGGCTCTATTTCTGGCCATGGATCGAGGATATTTCGATATCGCGCTTAACATGTTAAAAACTTCCCCGAATTGCTCCTTGTCGGGAAGAAATGGTATGACGGTAGTCCATGCTGCAACAATTCGCTTCCAAGATTGTAAGTTGAAGAATCTCACTATGGTTTCCTCTTTTAGTTAATAATATATAGAAAAAAAAAATTATAGCGTATAAAATCATCTATTAAATATAATATAACTTTCTTCTCACTTGAGTATATAATAGTGTATATATATTGACATTGTATAAAGTAGAGGTGGCGATTCGTGTTATGATCGTGTTCATATCGTGTCTAATTCGTCTTTTTACTAATTTTTTTGATGAAAAAAAAGACTAACACGCAAATGCTTTTAACTAAAGATTTTTTATAAGCATTTGCCTGTTAGTCTTTTTTCATCGAAAAATTTAGTAAATTAATATTGAATTTTTTGGGCGCCAAATTAATAAAGAATTGCTAAAGATAATTGGAGATACCATTTCACAACTGATTTATCGTAATCATAGTCTCCACAAACTTAGGTAGAAAAAAATATATATATCATTTTCTTACTAGTGTGTTGATGATTACTGCTTTTAGATTTTCTTCAAGAGGTGTTGAAAAAATACGGATCAGAGGATCTTGAAGTTCCTGACGATTTCGGGTGGATGCCGCTTCACTATGCAGCCCGTTTTGGCAATGATTTCGCTGTGAAACTCTTTCTCAAAACAAATAGTTTGCTTGCTTGCGTAAAGGATAATGAAGGAATGACCGCCCTTCACATTGCTGCCGGGAACGGACACTGTCCGACGATAAGGAATCTTATCAAAGGTCGTCCCGATGTCTGCGAATTATTGGACAACAGAGGACGAACGGCTCTTCATGTTGCTGTTGAGAGTGGAGAGACCGACGCTGTGAAGCTGTTGCTAAACACGGTACCTTTTGTCGATCTCATAGACGAGCAAGACCGAGACGGAAATACATCTTTGCATATAGCCGCTATTAACTGCGATTATAAAAGCCTTATGGTATTGGCAAGTGGCAAGAGAATAGACAAAGGAGTGATCAATAATAAAGGGATGACTGTTCTTGACATAGTTCTGGAAACCCAGCAATTGACGGAACTCGGAAAGGTACGCCATCCAATCTAGCTAGTAACCGATCCAGTTATAGAAGCGGTTCCGGTTATCTGTAACATTTTTTTTCGTTATTCCATGGCTAAATATACCGTTAATTCTTACATAAAGAAACTTCTCAGGCTCGAATGGTAGCGCTTCTCGATAAGTCGGGTGCGCTAACGAGTTTCGAAAAGGGCTATACGTACGAGAAAAAGAAACAGAACAAGGCGACTGCGGAGGAAAAAACCTTATGCAGTACTTCTTGCACGGAAGCATACAGAGCAGAACAATGGCCGTTATTCTCGGGCCTTAAAAATGCGTCCTCAATCAACTTACTCATCGCAACGATAATAGTAAGTGTCACTTATGCTGCTGCAATTCAGGTGCCGGGAAGCTTCGATTCCCACGGCATGCCAAACTTAAAGTCCAAGCCGGATTTCAAATTCTTTATGCTTTTCAACTCTATGGCCTTTGGTAGCGCGGTGGGATCAATGATTACGTATTTTGTCGACGAAATTATGCCAAAGCATCGGATCGAGCGGAAGACCATGACAATTTCCGACGTGATTCGCTTCTCCTCCGCGTTGCTCACCGTGATTTTTACTCTCCTCTCCACTTGTTTCTTGGTATTTTCTTATGCTTACGCGACACGGGCGATATGGTACAATGCTAGTGAGCTCGAGTTCACTATCAGTTCGTTTTTTTGAAAGCGGTGGAGGAAGGGAACACCGTTCTCGGATATCGGTCTGCCCGGTAACGTTGCCTTGTACTTCTTCTCCCTTCCCTTCTTTTACTTCCTAGTTGCTGCGTATACGCAACTTCTTTCTTTCACGAGAGTTTTGTCACTGAAACGTTCTACATACAAGTAGAAGAGAAATATGTCAAGGGGTTACATTACAAGTTTCTGTGGTGCTGTAACTGAAGATTCTTAAGAATATTGCTCTCATATTATGATGGAAAATCACAAATTTGATATATTACGGAGAGAACAAACAAGTCTTCAATTAAATAATTCAATTAAATAAGGGTTATTACCGGCATATGTTCCTGTTCTTTTACAAACATCCGACTTATGTTCCCATTCTTTTTTTTTTCGCGGCATATATTCCATAAGTCTTAAAACGTACTCAAAGTCAACCTCCGTTAACACTTCCGTCTATGTCCGTTAGTTTGTCACGCCCTTAATACCGGCATATGTTCCCGTTCTTTTGCAAATATCCTACTTATGTTCCCGTTCTTTTGCAAATATCCTACTTATGTTCCCGTTCTTTCTATTTATATTTTTTTTTATCATTTTAAAAAAAGTACTAATTTTTTCCATTTGTAATTTTCTAAATAATATTTTTTTAGACGATAAAAGTACCATTTTTAGATGATACTAATTTTTTTAAGCGGTAAAATTACTCTTTTTTTTAATCTTCATTCTCTCATCGATCGATGTAGAATTGATCTTTCTTTTTAATCCAGAAATCCTCTTTCGTCGTGGAAGTCTTTGATCTCCGCTTCTAACAAGCTATCAAATCCTTAATTACCAACCCTAACCAAAGCACCAACCAATCGAATTGCCACAAAACCACGGTTCTCACCGACACCCGCGAGCTTCCGTCGTGGGAGGGTTCGGTGCCGAGGAGAATTGACATTGGGCAGAAGCAGTAAAGACACAAAGGAGGTTCTAGTGGACCGAGGTTAGGATCGCCATGACCGATGACTATAGGAAAGCCATCAATGACCTGTCTCCGAAGTGTTGGAAAATATTGCAATGAAAATAAAATTGAGATAGCGTCAAGTGGGTCGAAACGTTGAACACCCGAGTTGAACGCTTTCTTCAAAATGAAGTATCGAAAGCTATCTAGATATTATGAGTTTGCTTCCCATTAATTTTTCACTATGTAATTTTAATTTTTTATAGCTTCCCATTGTTTTATGTTGTGAGTCTTTGGGTAACGGAGTTCAAGGAGTCTTAGTTCGCTAGCGAACTTTGAAATGTTACGAAGTTTGGGGTTGACCGATTATATCCTGGGAAGCTAATTGCCTAACGAAACTCAAGCACGTAGATGAGGCGAATCAAGCTTTAAGGAGAGATTCCAACGCGTCTCGGGAATCACTAACGTTTTCTATTTACAGGATACCAAGAACAATTTTCGGACAAAAAAGATAAGCCGATGCTCGTCAAATTCAATAACACATCGATATGTATTTTGAATTTACTCGCTACTATTTTTCTATAATTTATTTCTCATATATTATCATCTCTAGAAAATATACCTAGCGTTGCAAGGCTGTGAAACTCGGGCTCTGCTCGAACCAATCGGTGAAGATGAAGTTTGTCGAGGTGTACATGACACGTGGCAAAAACAAACGGATATAGACGGAAGTATTAACAAAGGTTGAATTTGAGTACGTTTTAAGACTTATGGAATGTATGCCGCTAAACAAAAAAAGAACAAGAACATAAGTCGGACATTTGCAAAAGAACAGGAACATATGCCAGTCTTAAGGGCGTGACCCATGACAAAAACTAACGGACATAGACGGAAGTGTTAACGGAGGTTGACTTTGAGTACGTTTTAAGACTTATGGAATATATGCCGCGAAAAAAAAAAACGGGAACATAAGTCGGATGTTTGCAAAAAAACGGGAACATATGCCGGTAATAACCCATTAAATAAATGTTAACAGGAACAGAAAGTAATGAATAGATCTAATGAGTTTCACTTCAGAGAGAAGTGTTTATTTGATAGTTTTCTAAAAGTATTTTATTAAAATGAAAAAATAAATACTTTTTATGTTTTAAAAATAAAAATATTTTTCAAAAAAATGTAAATGAAGGGTATCTAATAAAAAAAGAGAAATGACTCAATAGCCAAATTGAAACGTTTGATTAGCAAAATAACCAATCTTTCATTTTTCTTTGCAAAATAGCCAAATTGATGAGGTGACTATTTTATAACATATTTTATACCTATAATACCCTTTTAACATATTAATGTGTATTAACAAAGTTAATTTTTCTTAAAAATAAGAACATTTACTTGTGTTTACAGAAAATCTATATTAACATGTATTAACTGAGTTAATTTGTTTAAAAATAAAAAATCGTGATTAAAATTTTAACAAAATTTTAATAGAAAAACCCATGAAATGCCCAAAAATCACCTAAAGTTTAAGGGAATTGCCCATACTTTCAAACAATTCATTTATGCCCATTTTAAAAATATTTTGGACCATATTAACCCTGATATTAATTATGTTTATTTATTTTCGTATTTAATATTTATTATATATTTTAATTTTCGAAATTAAATTAATTATCCTAAAATTTTGGTTGAAAACTTCCCCTATTAATTAGGTTATCATTTAATTTTGTTATTTTGACCTAAAAGATCTCTCTCTCCCATTCCCTCCCCTTCTCACACGTTCGTGCCTCTCTCTCTCTCTCTCTCTCTCTCTCTCTCTCTCTCTCTCTCTCTCTCTCTCTCTCTCTCTCTCTCGTCGGATTGACCACCATCGCCGGATTCGGGCGCGCTCGGCGACTTCGAGCGTGGCTTTGGCGACCGTCGGCGCGGCTGCCGAGGAGGCGACCGTGGCCCCCGTCGCGGTCGCCCTCCATCGCGCCTCCTTCCTCCGTCGCGGTCGCCCTCCGTCGCTATCCGTCACGGTCGCCTTCCGTCGCGCATCCTTCCTCCATCGCTCTCCGTCGCGGTCGCCCTCCGTCATTCTCCTTTTGTTCGCCGTCTCTCGCTCGCCGGATCAAACACGGTAAGATTTTTTATTTTTGTAAATGGGTTTACACGATTTTGGATTGGTAATGTTTATTGGATTGGTAATATTTTTTGTAAATAGTTTTACCAAGTTTTGTAGATGTTTACGAATGTAAATCTGTTTACGGTAATGTTTATACAGTTTTGTAAATGATTTTTGTAAATGGTTATACAGTTTTATACAGTTAATGATTTTTGTAAATGGTTTTACAGTTTCATATTTGTAATTAAAATTTTGTATTTATAGTTACGGATTCGTAGCTGTAGTTACAAAATTAACTTTGTAAATATTTTATACAGTTTCATTGTTACATTGAAATTTCGTAAATATATTTACAGTTTTATAACGACAGTTTTATTGAAATTTCGTAAATTTATTTACTGTAAATAAAGAATCGTAAATATAGAATCGTAAATATAGTTACGTAAATATAATTACAGATTCGTAAAATGCAGAGAAATAATTTGAAATTTTATTTTTAAAATATTGATTAATATGGATCAAAAAATAAAAAATAGGATTTGTTACAAACGTTAAAATAGGGAAGAATAATTCGAGTAATATTTGTTTAATGTTAAAATAAGAAAGATTTATTTTAATTTATTTAGTCTGCTATATTTAAGGAAAATTTTTGTTTTTTTATTTTAATTAAAAAAACGAAGTTAAAATTAATGTGAGTTAATTGGAAGGGCATATTAGTCCACATTTCAATTTGTTGGTGGTTAGAGTTACCATAATTAGAAATGGATATTTTTTTTTTAAACTTTGAACCACAAATGGGCATTTCCCTCATTTACCCAATTTTAATTTATTTTTAAACAAATTAACTCAGTTAATATACGTTAATACAAGGGTAATACAGTCTTTCGTGATTTATTAATGTGGTTGATTGGTTATTTGACAATATTAATAAAAAAGTTGGTTATTTTGTAAAATACTTTTTTATAATTTGGCTATATGGTTACATAGCCCATAAAAAAATACAAAATTTTTGCGTGATCTTAGTAGGCAGCAGGCGAAGGAAACTTAATCAAAATAATTTGTATTTGAAAACGAAAAACTTAATAATTTAATTAATGAACATAAAAAAGGGATCTTAATTATTGGAGTATAATATTCCTTGCCGTCCAATCCAGCATTCAAGAAAGCTCCACCACCACACTCCAAATTCCAAAAGCACCTTACTTTCCAAATCCCCATTTTGCCCCCTCCCTCTCTCTCACACACACGAGTAATAAATGCCACCTTACTTTCCAAATCCCCATTTTGCCCCCTCACTCTCTCGAGTAATAAATGCCACTCTAATAAAAATCCCCAATTTTCCACTCTCTCTCGTCTCGTCGCGGATCAAGATGTCACTCTGAAACCCCCCAATCCCTAACCCTAGCCCTCAAAAACCTTCTCCACCTCGTCAATGGCGGACCCCGCAAGGCCACCAGTCACGGGCTACCCCGCGCCTACCCACTCCAGCTCCGCCTACTACGCCCATTCCGGCGCCGCCGCCGCCAACGGCTACCCTTACCCCGCCGCCGTGGCGCCTCCGCCGCAGCAGAACTACGCCTACGCCTACCACTACGACCCCGCCTCCGTCGCCGCCTCGCGCGCCGCCTTCCTCCGCCGCATGATCGCGGTCATGATCGCCTTCTTCGTCGTCTCCGCCTCCGTCATCTTCATCATCTGGCTCGTCCTCCGCCCCCGCCTCCCCAAATTCTCCGTCGATGCCGTCGCGGTTTCGAATCTCAACCTCACGTCTCCCGTGCCGCCGGCCAAATCGGCCATGTCTGGCGACTGGTCCGTCGGGTTTTCGGTCTACAATCCGAACAAGAAGATGTCGATCGCCTTCGACGACATCTCCGCCGAGCTCGTCTACCACTCCGCCTTCCTCTCAGAGACCCGCGTCCCGCCGTTCGAGCAGGACACCAAAGACCGGACAACCGTGAACGCCACCTTCTCGGCAAAGAACTCGTACGTCGAGAACTGGGTCGTCTCTGACATCAACGGCGATCGGGGCAAAGGGACCGTGAGTTTTGACTTTAGGATTTGGGCTCGGGTCGGGTTCCGCAGCGGCGGGTGGAGGCTGAGGAGGAGGCTGCTCCGTGTGCACTGCGAGAATGTAGGCGTCAAAATGTCTACAGGATCGGGTTCAGGGAAGCTCATCGGTGGCCCGAGGGAATGCCGGGTCGGTGTCTAAATCGAACTGAAGTGAGTAAATTCCCGTCAAGAGAGATTATTTATTTGTATTTGTTCCGATTTTGGTTCGCTATGTTCCTTTTTTTCCCCACTTTTAGAACTGGGAATGTGATGGTAGTTAGAAGTTAGAACTAAGTAGATGTAAATGGCTGTACAGATTGATTCTAAAGTTGGGAGATTTTGGCTTTGAATGCTTTTCTAAGCTGTTGAATGATTCGTGTTTTTCGATTTGCTCATCTTGGTTTGTTCGATATCAAATGCAATGTTGTTAGGAATAATAATGGTCAATCAGAGCTTTGTGTATAATGTTTTAGGATTGTTTATCGTGAAAAGTAGTCAATAACGTTGACACATAGTTTAGACTCACTCAAAAGAGGAAGATTGAGCTTTGTGAAAATTTAGCTACGCCCATTGTCTGAGTCGATAGATCGAGTGCTTGATTACCCAAAAGTGAAAATATGTACTCTAATGCTTGCCATGATTAAATGGAAGTTATAAGAAGCAAGGTGTAAGACTAGGATTTATCATAACTTAGATAAGTAGTATTTTGGCATATATTGCTTTATATCCAAGACTCGTGATCTCACGTACCGCCGTAACCTAGATTTGATAGAGGCAAGGTTTTCTAAATTGGTCGAGGCGTTAAGGTTGCGCCTCGGTGCGTACACACCTAGAGGGAAATTTTGTTTGTATGCCTCACGGCCTTGGGGCGAACATGCCCTGAGGCATCCGTAGCGCATGCTTTGTGCTATAGAAATTAGAAATGCCAGACTCAACGAAGACTCTTATCGAGCCTCGGTCAGGAGCACTTACAAAGATGGAGTTATATGTTCAGTAGTTCCTTCTGTTCAGTTAGGCCGTCAGGGCATTTTCGCCCCGAGGCCATGAGGCGTACATATGAATCTCAAGAATGCCCATATTTACTTGTATTTTCCTTTTGTTGTGACAGGGTAACCTGTATAGTAATTCGCTGATTGTTCGCTTTAGTTTGATAGAAGATATAATTCTTTTTAGGATAGGGGTACATTTGCTTAAATTGCTTTATTCCGTATTGTAGTCCAACAGTAGGCGGTTTTGGTCGTCTTTCCTATAAAACTCTAAAAGGATTCGACGCAGGTCTGCAAAAGCGGTGGAGCATGTGGTTTAATCGATGCAAAGCTAAGAACCTTACGAGGGCTGAACATGTCGCGAATCCGCTTGATAGAGAGGGGTGCCTTTGGGAGCGCGGACACGTGTGATGCTTGGTTGTCGATGCCGCAACCCTCGTGTTTAATCGTCACCGTTGAGTAGGAACCTGAGGAGGATGACGTCATGTCATCATGGCCCTTATGCCCTCGACGTCACACGCGCTAGAAAGGGTCGCTACCCGCAAGCTTTACTAGTAAACTTGCTGGGTCACACTTGAAGGATGATTTCTTCCCTTTTCTCTCTTCTCCCTTCCTCGCCTCATTCTTTCTACTCTTATTTCTTCCAAGCTCACCTCAGACTTGAAGCCCCATCTCGATTCTAACTAACTTCCCCGGCTGCCCTGATCCCTCGACTGCAGCTCTCCGCCGCGCCTCCACGCCGTTCTCTGCCGTGTCCATATCGACAGGCGCCATGGAATTGGCGAAGGAAGAACGGCGATTCGTCCCCTTTATTTGCTGGAAAAGTATTCAATGGCTAGGGCTTTATTTTTATTTTTATATAGCAGTAGTTTAAAAGGTGTCTTCGTTCTTGCGTTCTGGTTTGGATGCCATTGATGGAAATAGATACAACCTTAAAAATAAATAAAAAATAAAAAAACTGTGTAATATATATACATTGTATGTAGTTGATTTAGGAATTACATAATTGTTTTCTTGTGATTTATTTATTTGTTTATAGATATAAAGACCAACGCTTGCCCGAAGATTGATTTATAATTACCGTCGCATTCATATTTTACGTCAAATCTATAATTGCAAATTTATCAAAGATTGTGATAAATTTATATTTTTTTAATAAAGATTTTTCATTTATGTAAATATGTTAAGTATTTTTTTTAAGTCCTTCAAATCTCAATTAAAAACTAAAATTTACACTATAAAATCATACCTATATTTTATATAAATATATTATATTGTTAAATGTTGAAAAAAAATCACATTTATTTGAAAATAAAAATAAAAATCTATACCAAAAACAACTATTGGAAAATAGCTGCAAAATTTAAAAAAACACAAAAACATGAATAAAGAGATCTGAAAGCCGTTTGAGTTAACTGTCAAAATACCTTGGTCTTCTTTCTTTCTTTCTTTTTTAGCAATATTAATGTGTATCAATTTGTCATGGTGTACACTAAGTACTAAATAGATGAAGAATATAGATTATTTTAGAAAGTTTTGATGATTTTAATCCAAATTGTTAGTCGACTATTATTTTATCAACTACTATTGCATTATCGTTTATTGATATTTGTTAGATTTCTTTATTTGTACAACTTTTAATTATTATATCATTTTTATAAAGTATATATGTCGTAAGTATTGACACTTAGTTATATGTTACCATTCATTATTAGTCAAAAGATTTTGCTTTTGTATAGTTTAAATTGATTCAGTTTCTTATATAATTCTGTCGTTTTCCTTAAATCTTGTCCTTTAATGTGTTCTAGTTGTAACTTGTAAGTATCACTTGGGGAATAAAACTATAAATCAAACCGAAATAACATAGTGCAGCTCATGAAGATATAAGAATAAAATCAATAATATATAGTTTAAAAAGAAAAAATAAAATAAAATGACTTAGAACAAAAATGCAGTTTCAATTATGCCCACAATTAAATTTTCGATCTGCATGTGTTTTCCATCTTATTATACAAATCTTTTATCAATATAATTATCATTGATTATTACTTACCTTACGTTCCATCTATTAATTTTTATACCAGCATATGTCGTTTTAAGATCAAATAATAATTAAAGAACCAAATATATATATGATCTAATTTAAGCCACTTTGCGAAATACAATAGTCAATGATGATAAAGAAAATTAATTACTGAAAATTATCAATATCAAATATACTAAATGTAGTATATCCAATATTCATAAATTATTTTCCTCAAAAAAATATTGATCAATTATTCATTTTTACATATTCGGTTTTTAGTAGGGGTGACAATTTGGGGCCGGACACGAAACACGAAACGGTTACGACACGATTTAAACGGGTCTGGGTCTACCGTAAATGGATCTGGGTCCAACCGTGTCGAACACGATTAACACGATTAAATAATGGGTAAACACGGCACGAACACGATAACACGATGGGGCCCAATTAGACACAATTAAAGTGCAAAAAGTTATATTTTATATATGTTATTATGTATTTTAATACTTATTATATATAACATCTATGTTTTTTACTTATTTATTACATCGTACAATTGATGAACATAAAAAAGTGTTAGTAAATTGTAAAATCTTAGATAATATAATTAAAAAAAAATTAAGTTAAATGAGAATAAATTGAATTAATTTGACATTTTAAAATACTTGACTATGTTAAATGGGTTAAACGGATAGACACGATAAACACGGTATTTAAATGGGGCGGGTCTGGGTCTCATCTTCTAACACGATATTTAAATGGGGCGGGTCTGGGTCTACATAAAATAAGTAAAAAATGATTAAGACCCGGCACGAACATGACACGAAACCCGAATTGTCACCCCTAGTTTTTAGGGTGCAAAACTTTACAATCCAGGTCCGGCTCCGTAACTTCCTTTTAAATACTATATCTCTCGTTTATTCAAATATCTAATTGACAGTTGATTATTTGATATATAATATGCCGTACGTTAAATATCCTTCACTTATAATCGATCGTTCCTCATGCATGTTTATATTTCATATCTTTTTCTTTGGGATGATTATTCCTTTGTTCTTATAAGTCCAAAGCAACAAAGCATTTTACTTTTCTCATTGCTTGATATATATACTTCCATTCGATCGGCTTTATTCAGGTTAATTTATCTCTTATGTGTCAAAAAAGGAATAGTATATTCGTATCTATATGCAGACTATATCTATATAAACCCAAGAATCTAATAAGGGATCTTCTTAACTGTGTCTGATCTTACTACAAAATCCTGAATTAGTTGTCAGATGGAGAGGAATATCCTTAGCTTGTGTGGTTTGAAAAGCTCTATAAGAGAACAATCAGAACTGAATATTATATAGAATATAGATGAATATGCAGAAATATTTCATAAAAAGAGGTTAATAAACAGAGAAAGTAACCCTTAATGACAGTTATTGTATAATGCAAAGAAAAGTATACGTAAGTTTTTTTTATATATATAATGGATTCTGAAATATTTGCGGTGTGTATTCTCATCATTTTTGAGTTCCACGGATGACAAAATAAATATGTATAAGTAATATATCAATTGCTACATACATGACAATTATTTACATGACTTTCATTTTATAACTTGTAGCTCCTTGAATTTATATTAAAGCATATTTACGACATTAATTTCTAAATTTATTTAAAATAATGTCGGCATATATCTCTAAATTTTTTGTAAGCGAAAAATTAAATCCTATAAATTCGTTATGGAAGTTCTTATTCTTCTAAATTTGTTTACAAAATTGAAATCTGCAGTTGGTATTTTTGCTATAAGTAGTCAGCCATTTTTTGTTCAAATTGTAAAATTCAACTCTCGTTTAAATATACAATTCTTATTTTATTTTTTACATATCTTTCAAGACGATGAAATATAATCTAGAAGCATAATTTTCTTATTCAGGAAATTAGTATCCATTATCCCATTTTATTTTGGTTTGCTTTTTTATATCTTACAATTGTTTTCTGTTTTTCCGAAGAACTTTAAATATCCTTTTTATTTTAAATAATTTTGAGAAATTGTGCCTCATATCTTATTAGCTCTTAGTCTTGCAAGATATTATAAATTATAGACATTTTTAAGTATTTTCAATATATAATATAATATAATATTGATAAACTTATAATATGAATTAATCGTGAACATTAATTAATTAATTTTTTTTATGATAAAGTTCTACTATATCAATAAAATATAGCAATAGAAATGAGAGAAGATCACTCGTGAGCGTTGATAAGAGACAGCCACGTGCGATTTCACATGCAGCCATGCATGCAATTGTTGCTTTCGTCTCTGCAAAAACCGACTTTCTTTGAGATATTTCGTCTTCACTTATGTCCATATTATTCTCTCTCACTCTCATTTACCTATACAAACTCTTTTGATGTTGGTAAGTAATTCACTCATTAAAAACACCCTTATTCAAGTAAGTTTACTTACAAGAAATATGTACAGTTAGGCGTGAAAGTGACCCGGTTACACGATTTTTTTTTTGCCAAACTCGGACTCGGATTCTAGGTTTTGTAAAATCAAAACTCGCATTTCAATTTTAAATGTTTACGACTCATATTTCCGGATGTGAGTTTAAACCCATATTAATATTAATGATCATACAAGAGATATGTAATTGAAACATGATACTAATAATCGTAAATTACATGGTTGGTCTTGATTTGTCATTTTTTTTGTTGGGACTCTAGGGTAACTAAATAAATTTTTAAGACTTTTAAAATATTTAATTTTTTTCATATTAATAAAGTATAAAATAATCTATATTACTAATTCATATAATTAATCTAACTTTTTTACATAACCAAATATATTTAATTGATTAGTCTAATCATCCGCTTCTTCAGATTCTAATTAAAAATGTATCAACAATACTTTACAGTTTATAACAGATGCGCATTATATAATTACTCATATATATATATATATATATACAGTGGCGGAACCAGAAATTATATTCGGGGGTGGCTAAGATTAAATTTTAGTGAAATTTAAAGATAAAATAATAATAAAAAAATAAAACTGGGGTAAAAAAGTACAAAAAAAGAAATTAAGGGGGTGGTTTCAACACCCCTGCCCACCCCCTGCTTCCGCCACTGTATATATATATATATATATATAGCTAGTGATTTTTTAAAATATCCAATATTGTATTGGTTTTTGTAATATGTAAATAAAATCTGACAAGAATACGAGAGATCCGAAGCATAGGTTACACTAATTTCGGGAGCTGAGTTTATTGTCTCCGCCTTCCATCACGTGGACATCCATATTTTGATGAACCAAAACATTTATTTCTTTAACATTTACTAATTAATGCATGTTCACCATTTCAATGATCGAGAATTTATTCAGGAAAAGTCACCTCGTTTCTTAGCTTTGCACTTTAATGCGTTGCCTAGGCACATATATACATATATAACTTTAATGTCAAGTAATAGTTTCGAAATCATTAGTCATGTAGCAATATATAATATTATATTATGTTATGTTACTATAGCTAGTTGTACTGTACTTTCATAAAATATTTAAATCACTATACTATACTATCCAGCCGGTTTAACTCAGTGAAATTATTTGGTCTCGATTCTAACTAACATGACTAAAATTTTCTTCGATAAAATATTAAAATCATATAATCCCAAAAATATTAACTTATAAAGGTTCTAATACGATCAAATATTTCTCCTATAATAAATTAAAACACCACATGGCAGTAGTCAAAATGTAATGTAATGTAATGTAATGACGGTCAAATGGACGGCCTTACAACAGACTTAGTGTTGGGGAGTATTTTTGTAAAATATATTAATAAAGAAATATTATTTAATTAATCATTTCTTTATTAATTAAATCATTTCTAAACCCAAAAATACTTCCGGAGGCCCGTTTTCGTAAAATAAAGTGTCTAGATGTTCCTAAAAATATCAAGATACTCAAAAACGACATAAAATTTGTGAAAAACGGACGCGGGACGAGTTCGGGAGCGAAAAAACACTTCGGGAGCACTTTTGTGGGCCCCACTCGCATCCAGGCCCAATCAGGGGCTGCCACGTGGCAGCTAAGTGCTAACACCCCCCACTCGCCCTCCACTCGCCCACCTGCCCGCTGACGTCATCGCTGACCTCATCGCTGACGTCATCAGAGCCTGTTTCTCTCTCCTGGCGCGTGGACAGCGCGTGGGCAGCGCGTAGCCGCGGAAAACCCGCGCGTGTGGGCGCGTGGAGAATCGGATCGGCTGATTTCGGTGGCGTTGGAAAGATCTCATTCCGAGGACCCAAAAAACTATATTTATTTTCTTCAGGGGCCTCCGGAAGTGGGAGATAATTTCGTTTTAGTCCTCGGATTCGCTTATAAAAGGAAGCTCGGTTCATTCAAACCGGAAGGCATCGGAACTCGACCAAATTCTCTCGAGCCTCTCTCTACTCCCTATAAACTCGCCTCCCCCTAAAATATTCCACTAATGTTGAGCGTTGGAGGTGAATCAGGGGGTATTCCCCCCTGTTTTCCCTGACCTCGGGTATTCTTTTGCCAGGTCCAGAAATTGAGAGAAAGCGGAAGTTTCGGAGAAATTTCTTCAATAGATCAACCCGAGGGGAACCTCTGGAGAAAATCCCGGGATGATTGACGACCCCGCCTGTCTTAATTCTAGCTCTGTGCGGAACCCGTTCTGTTTCCCAGTCCGTATCTTTCATAGATATCGTGACTTTGTGAACAGTCTGTAGGACCCAGACTAGGATTGACATCACAGGCCGAGGGTCCAATCTCCTAAGATTCACTACTAGATCAAACACACTCTCCCGTTCGTGGGAACCCGATCCTGTGAGGTGCCCAAACCTGTAACCCGGGCCTAGTCCATTCCTGGCCTCGAGGTGACAGGTAGTGCGTATCCCCGGATCGCTGGATCACGAACGACGAACGATACGTTTAGATCTCAGTGTCAGGAACTTCGCTCGGAATCCGTATCATACACACCAAGAAGGGGGAAAGAATCTGTCATCCCCGTAATAGGGCCTACAAACCCAACACAAGTCGTCATAAGCCCACCAAAAGTCAACAAAACGAC
The DNA here is from genome assembly GCA_954871525.1 of Parietaria judaica. Lineage (NCBI taxonomy): Eukaryota > Viridiplantae > Streptophyta > Magnoliopsida > Rosales > Urticaceae > Parietaria > Parietaria judaica. The sequence continues at coordinate 24,421,663 of OX940860.1, read as the reverse complement.
ATTGGGCCCGGTCCAACACCAACAATTGGGCGGCAACAGTGTTTGATCCAAAAAACGGCATCAACACTTAGTATTTTGCTCGATTTAAAAAAAAAAAAAAACACTTGTCGCTACTTTTGGAAGAAAAAAGTTGATACTTATATACCGCTATAATCTCTTATTCTGTAACTATCCATCCTTGCAGTTAGAGCTGCAAGTCACGACGGAAAACACGCGATCGCGACGAGTCGCGATGCTGGAGTCACCGTCGCGACGAGTCGCGATTCAGAGGTCACGATCGCGATGAATCGCGATTATCCTTCGTCGTCACGATCCCGCTCTCTCCCTATCTCTCTCGCTCTCTCTCACTCACAGTCGCTTTCTCTCTCTCTCTCTGGATCAACGTCGCGACGAATCGTGACTCCACTCGCCGCGACGCATCGCGACGCACCTCCTCGCGATTTTGGCGAATTCCATCGCGACGCATCGCGGAGTCGCCAAACGCAGCTCTACTTGCAGTAAGGAATGGAATGGAAACAGAAAGAAAATCAAAAGAGAAGCAATAAAGGGTCCAAATTGGTGCAGAGAAAGTAGGGTGGGTTACATTACATATTCTTGTCCAAATACAAGAGAGTTAGAATCTTGCAAATGGGTCCCACACTCTTGTCACATGATCATCCAATCTATACATTTTTATTATATTACAATTTACATAAGATAAGATCATCACAAATTTTCGACCACCCAAATATTTTAGTACTTCTGCTTCAAGTTTCTAGATCCTTTTACTGCATTGTCCCTACGAATTCTGATATCCTAAATTAACACTAACAATGTCATAGTATTAAATCTAGATATCAACCTCACTATTTGAATTTGTATTCATATTTCGAGTCTTACGACAATGTTAGATGATAATGAAGTTATTGAAGTAAGAGACGTTTATGTAATCCTCATATATAATAAGGGGATATGTGCGCTATAACTACCTAATTTTATATTAAGTGTGTCAACATATTTTTAATCTCTTTAGAGAAAATGATACAAGGTTAAGATAGATACACGATTATGTCTCAAGTTCAAAGACAATGTTGGAATAAAAAAAATATTCTAAAATTGAATCGTAGACGCACACATCATACATGTCCCTCGTGTAGCGAACCTTAATAAGACATTGGCCGAATTAGACATTAGGAATTTAGAATATTTTAGAATATTTTTTTTATTCAAACATTGTCTTTGAACTTGAGACATAATCGTGTATCTATCTTAACCGTGTATCATTTTCTCTAAAGAGATTAAAAATATGTTGACACACTTAATATAAAATTAGGTACTTATAGTGCACATATCCCCTTATTATATATGCAAAGTGTTGATTCTAGAGGATCATTTTTGGCTATGACTTTATATATTGATGAACTAAAAAAAATGTGATTACCATAAAAAGAAAAAGGTTAGTAACAATTATAATTAATTATTAACAGAGATGACATCAATATTTAGACATTTTTTCTCCCACATTCAATGTAGTGATCAAGCTTGATTATTATTATCATAATTTAATTGTTTCTATCATTTCGTATGAATATATATATATAAGTATTGGATGTAACTTGGACGCTTTTTCTTTCTCTATATAAATGTAACCCTCACTTGGAAACAAAACAAAACCTAAACCAACTTGATAACAACAATCTGCTAATCGCCATCGCCGATGAGCGTAAAGGATTGCGGCCACCACCGCCACGAGGAGTGGCGGAAGCTCCTCCGCCGAATCCTCGTCGCTTCTGCCACTGCCACGCTCGTCCTCGCCATCGTCGTCCTCCTCACATGGGCGGCAATCCACCCGCAGAAGCCCCGCTTCATCCTCCACGACGTCACCATCTACAACTTCTCCACCTCGGTTGCACCGCCATACGATCTAACGTTGGTGGTTCAGGCCACGCTCGCGTCCCGTAACCCTAACAACCGCGTCGGCATCTTCTATCGCCGCCTCGACGCCTTCCTCACGTACCGCGGCCAGCAAATCACGGCGGCGACATTGCTGCCGCAGGGCTACCAGGGCCACAAAGACGTCGCCGTCTGGTCGCCGGTGCTGTATGGCACTACCGTGCTAGTTTCGCCGTATCTTCAGCCTGCACTCGGGCAAGACCTGACCGCCGGGTCAATGCTGGTTGACGTAAAAGTCGTTGGGAAAGTGAAGTGGAAGGTCGGGTCTTGGGTCTCCGGGCAGTACCAGCTTGTCGCGAACTGCCCGGCTTATCTCCGATTCGGAAACGGACCGGTCGGACCGGCGATGAGGACTCAGTTGGTTCAGCGGTGTCATGTGGAGACTGCTCTTGGCTGATGAAAATAAGTACTTCTCTTACGTATATTATTACTATTTACTTCATCGTCTCATATTATTATTATTTAATTAATTGTATTTTCTTAAAATTTGTTTAAGATAAAGTCTAAAATCTATGTTTGATTCATTTGCATTTAATTGTATGTTCCTTAATGTTTGCCCCATTAAGTGAAATGAATTAGTGTGTTCGATATAATCCTCATATAAAAAAAAAAAAAAAAAAAAAAGGAATGTGTATTCAGTTAGTACTAGTAGATAACTAAGTAAATTGTTTATAGTTCTAAATTTTTAATTTGTTTGAAACTATAAAGCCGCAAATTATTTGAATATAAGTTGAAGGAAATATTATATATATATTAAACCAGCTGAATTTGAATTCTAAAAAATCGAAATTCTCTTTTTTATGGTTAATTTTATTGTCATTTTTTAGTAATTAGCTATTGGAAAGATTTTTATAGAAGTATATTTATATTTAGAAAAGAACTAATAATAAAAAAGAAAAGAACTTATCAACTTATCTCGTTATCTTTCATTCATGACCCTCCTGGATTTCTCTTCTATCTTTTTTTTTTTTCAATTAATTGGAAGATCACAATTTTGATTTACCTTTTTTAACCTTTGCTCCAATAGTTTTACTATATGAAGGACGAAGAAAGCCTTTGACTTGTAGCCACATGGTAACAAACAATCTCATTAATTGGACCACTGCAATATATATATATATATATATATTATAAGCGTTCAATCTTCAATTACTGCGTCATTTTCAATGAATATTTTTCTTAATGTCCCATAAATGGCAATAAAAGTTGTGAATAGAGGAATCTGATGAGATAGTCACTGTTGGGTGATTAAGGAATTAAATATATAATTGAAGGTGACATCGTGATATTTGAGATTCTATATGTATATCCCAAAGTAAGTATTTTGCAAAGAATATAGCAAAGTCATAAATGGATCCATTTTGCAAGCAAGTGGTCCTTGGAATCCAATATTGTAATTCATTTATTGAAACTTACTGTCAAGGTTACCCAAGAATCGCACTACAATGCAGTTTAATATGAGATTATTGCTCGAGATTATTTGATATATTTACGATATAAAAGTATTAAACTAAAATGAAAGCATCCTTGCTGCTGATGAGACAGTTTTCATAATTTTTATTCAATTAAATACAAATTTAAATGATCTTTGTAACACAAAATTTATTAAATTAACACTTGAGTTGGCAAATATATTTCTTCTTCAATCCAAATATGGTCACTGCAGTCGGACTGTAACCGGTAGAAACGGGCCACTACGAGCGGACTCCCTCACCCGCTTCTTTAATGAGTCAATATGATTTTTTCAATCTACAACATTTACAGAGAAACAAATTGAAAGCTTTTTTTTTTTTTATAGTTGATATGCAACTTTCAATCCAGTATATTTATAGAGATACATAGACTAATAATGAGTTATCTAGTAAAAGCTGAATGCAAAAATAATTAACTTATCACAAACTCTAATTAATCATCAAAATCTCCAAGAAATATGTTATAAAATATTAAAATGAATTCAATTATAGTGTTTTATATGTTCTCTAAATTTGAAACCAGATAACGAGACAAATGACTTATAGGCTCATCCTTTTATTAAACTTTGAACTAGGTCACCAGAAAACAGAACAAAAAAAGACTTCAATTTTAACTAAGACGCAGAAATGATTTATTATGACTACTAAGCTTTATTTATAGCAACTAAAATCACCAAGTCTTTACCAAGCTCCAATGTAGTGTTTCTCTACTACCAATACAACAAAGCCCACTATTTCTGCTCATTCCGTGGCCTTCCCCTTTCGGCGGCCGCTGCTCGTCTCCGCCAAGTAGCAGACGATGGAATCCACGTCGTCTCCGAAGATACTGTACGCCTCCATCACCCGCATATAGCCAAAGCCCATCGACAGCGCCATCTCCACACTGCCACACACCACTGGATTATCTGCCGAACCGCCCTCGCTCCCCGGTGACCCTGTCATTCATTTAGATACAATGTAAGATTACGCCAGCAATGCAATTTTTTTGTTTTTTTAGATTTTTGCAGCTAATTTTAAGAGCTTTCTGCATTTGACTAGCGGGACGATAACGTGATAAGAAATGAGTAAATTAACAACACAGTATACTCATTAGATAGACGTGGTGCGTGGTTTTAACTTTGACAAAAACGTCAAACGAAAAAACAAAGTAATCGCTCCAGTTTATAAGTTCGGGGGAAAATTCCGAAAAATGAATTCAGAGGGAAATTTGAAACAAAAATGACAAGTTCAGGGATCATAAACTATTCTGCTCGTCTCGGCGATGCGGTTTCTTTGATTTAACAACTAAAGAAAAGAAAGAACTTACTAACTCCGGAAGAAGATGGCTCGGCATTAGAAGTAGAAGACTGACTGTGGCGAAGTTGTTGCTTATGTATATCATTGGCAAGATACTCCGCTCTTGATAGTTCCACCACCGATCGTTCGATTTCCTTCTCAGTAAGCTCAAGATCCGAATAGAATCGTCCCTCTGCCAGAAGGGCCTGCAAGTACAGACATTAAAATAAGAGACGCATCATCAATATACAACGTCAAAGTATTCGAGAAACACACATTATCAATCTGTTGATCTTGTTGAGCCGCAATTGCTGCCTTGATTTGGTCTTTGTCAGTGTTTGCCTACAAAAAATAAGACGAGAAAAATTAAAATCAAATAAAAGGGAAAGATTATTTGTATCGAATAAGTCATTATAAATTGCTATTGAAAGAAAGTCGTACATGCACTCCACGAAGAGAGCTAAACCCAAGGCCTACCCCGTGGGATAACCGACGGGGATCAACAAGAGAGTTGTAATGATTCCCCTGATGATAACTCAGCCGTATTGGTGGCGTATCAGTGTCGTAGCTTCCATGGAAGATATTGATAGGTTCTGGATGATATAAAACGAAACAAAATTATAATGAAAACAATATAATGATCAACAATATAATGACATATATCGAAACCGATGTCCACATAAGAAAAAGCAGTACCTGTGCTATAAGAGTAAATATGGATTGGCCTATTATACATTTCAGACAAAGCTTGGATCTCCACATTATTCCCGTAGACCTGCAATCGATAAAATGAAATAGATTATTAATTAGCATGATTTAGATAAAAAAAAAGTATCTTACAATAGCCAATGGAAGACTTATTTCACAAAGTAAATGAAAAACTCGAGGGTGGTTTCTCATTCTCGATAAAATAATACTACAAATTCTTGACATTTTCATCAGATTCTTTGATTAAAATCATTAACTTAGTGTATTTCCAAAAAAAAATCCATTCAATTTCACATGATACCATCACTCAAACGCATTCTTGGGAAGAAAGTGATGGGGGCTTTTTCCTACACCCCAGAGATCGCAGTAATTTGCACACAGTATTCTTTCCGTGAATGTTGCTATATAGTAGCACTGTTATACACCGATAATTTTTCAAAAACGCATTTTATATCAAGATGTTCAGAAATCCATGCATGTCAGCCACTTTATTCAGGATGCTTGCTTGCATCAAGTGTTTATGAGTAACAGCACTACAAAAAACCAGAAATAAACGTACCTTATCTCGTCTTTTCCTCTTACAATAAGATGTAAAGCCTTCAGTTACGAATTGAGAAAAATGATCTCTCTCTCGCTCCTGGATAACGGCATTACTAAGAGTTAAATATCTAGAGTTGCATCGCAAATGGGAAATCAATTAACTTTGACAGGAAATTCGGTCAACCTTCACTAAAGCCAATCTCCCCTCTTTGAGAGAGATCAAGCTTGTGAATGGTTTATTGGCTACCCGCTGCCTTTCTCATTAACATTTGCTCTCTTACATAGAGCAAAAGAATTAGAACCTAATGGGACAGATCGGCCCGACCAATTAAACCACTAAATGACAATTACACCTCTAAACGACAATGACTCAATTGAACTGCTAATCGACAATTAAACCTCGAAACAACATTAATCCTAAACCCCTCGGTTGCATCATTGCATCAGTTGACGGGGACATAATTCGATAGATACCTCGTGAATTTATTTCGATCTAATATTTTGGCCTCTTAACAATACCCATTGTTAGACTTCTATTCTTCCAATTTTCTTTCTTATATTAATTTTACTCATTGCGATGAATGTAAAACATTCAGGCATAAAAATATTCAGAACCCAATTTCAGACATCAACAGATAACGGTTCTTACCATATAATCAATGCACATTTGTCTGGTCAGTTCATGGGACTCAGAATCACCATAGACCTGATCTGCAACGGCACGAAAGAGGCAGTTCCCATCCGGCGCCATTTTCTTCAGTTCCAACGATTTCACACGTCGGATCTCAATTTCAAATTGCCGCTCACGTTCCTGAAATAGATTATCGTAACAGTTTATCGGTGAAAATGTAAAATATGCCTCAATTCTTTTAATAAAATCTACTCTTTCGATAACTCCGAATAAACTTACGACATCATCGTAAGAAGATACAAAGCAAGGGTTTTGTTCATCAGCGCTGTTGTACCCCTCATTTTCCACGTGAGACCGTGGTGAAGAAGGCCGTGATCCTGTGGGTGAAGTCCTAGTGGATATGATAGGCCACGCAACCGCTCTTCTAGAAGTTCCAATTCGTGTTGCCGAAACGGGCCTCCTGGCATCTGAGTTTGATGCCAAAGGTTTTGGCGGTGGCGGAGGTGGAGGTGGCTGTGACATCTGACCAAAATCCAACGAAGAACCCCCGATTATATCTATATTCTCAACTATAACCTTCTCTTCATTTGTCAATCCACTTGAACCCGAAAGATCACGACTATCATTAACTTTCTCGGGAGACTTCTCATTCTGATCTTCAATCTGCGATTCCCGGATATGATCAGCAAGTTCATCGAGAGCCACGTGTTCTCGAACTTCCTCTCCACTTTTCTCTTCTTTCACAGTCGAAACAATTGGAGCAGTACTAGCCTGAGGCTCTGCCCTAGCCGTTGGGCGGCTCTGATTAGCCGAAGAGGAAGAAGCACCGGTAGAACCTCGCTGATAATAGATCCTAGTCATTGTGTTGGATGAAAATTACCGAAATCTCCCTGACCAAAACCCGCCAATCTTCTTCAAAGACCTAAAACACTATTCAATCGTGAGCTTGTCACGCATTCTAGCCTTGGGTGCGGTGACGCCAATCCCTTTGCTCAAAGATTTTTTCCGTCCCGAAGACTTCCGTTCCTCGCAAAACAAACTCTGCATTCCCCTAACAAATCTCATGAGACGCGGACCTCCAACTTTTATATTAATAAAATCCTCTAAGGTAGTTGTATTTACCGAAAAATCGAAACTTTCCCCTCAGATAACAAAGCTGCAAGCAAACCATACATACATAAGAAGTTAAAAATATATATAAACAAAAGCCCTAACCCTAAACCTAACTTAAAACAAAGAGTACCATGAAAAGAACGAATCTTTACAAAAAAACTCATGTCATACATCCAATAATATCATCATCTAGTTCATCTAATTGGTATATCAAGAAGGAAAAGCACCCAAACGAAGCCCTAGGGTTGACCCGCGCGAAGAATACCCAATTCAGAAAACCATAAATACAAGAATCAAACAAGATTCCACTGAAGAGTTACAGTGCAAGACAAGAAACCCAATTCATTTCATACAACAGCATCATCCATCGGCAAGGAATCAGTTGACGTCTCATACGAAGCAAAACCCAAATCGAATATGACAAAAGAAGAAGGAAATCAAAGAATCCACAACCAACAAAGAACGACTGAGACAGAGAGAGAGGGTACCGAGGGCGGAGGAAGCGCACAACAATGGTGGAGGATGAGGAGGACGATGGTGGGAGTGAGTTGAGGACTCGGTGATGGTGTGTGTGCGGTTTAGTTTGGCGCGACTCGCGAGAGAGAGAGAGAGATTTGCGTGATGAATCGAGAGCAAACGGTTGGAAATGGGCCAAACATGAGATTTGGGAATGGAAAATCAAAAGCCCTAATAAATCAACACTCATTTGCCCAAATGCCCAACTTTTGCTGAAATGAAAACTCTTAGCCAAAAAACATAATCATACACAAATATTTAATGGTTAATGGCGGCAAAAGTATCTAAATTATATTTTATTGGGATGGTATAAAGCTAAGTTTGATATTCAGTAGCTAAAGCATCTAGATTCAAGTTTATTACCGCGTTAGATGAATCGGTCTTTAATCCGTCACTACAGTTGTGTGCCACCGATAATCTAGATACAGTTAAAAAAAAGTGCCCGGTTTGTGGTGCGCGTGTACTTAAATTGCGCCTTAAATGTAATGATAGTAACGGAATGAAGATGGATTCATCTGGTACAACATTAAACGTGAATTTGGGTATTTAGATTTGAGTCTACCAACTGCAATTGATTACAACTTTAATACTTTTTATACCGTATATAGCAAGCGGCTGATAACCGAAATCAGAATCTCGATGTATGGCTATAATTTAGAGTAATAAGTCACGCCCTAAATTTGACAAGAATGATAAACATATAACAAAAATATGATAATTTGACACAAATTAAAGGATGAAAGAAAAATTGATAGAATTCAATGAGCAAGAGAAAATTAAATATAATGTTAGTGATGATGTATATTATGGTTTCTTTTATTTTCTTAACATAGAGTATTAACATCCACCAATTTTAACATTTGATCATTCCCTTTACTAGAAAAAATATGGATAAACCACACCATTACTTTGATATATTAAGAGGTGTAAAAAATAATAACAATAAGGAAACCAAACTTGCTTGGCCAAGTGGTAACACCACTACTCACCTCTCCAAGAGGTCACAGGTTCAAACCCTATGAGAAGCAAAATGTTTGCCCCCTTTAGATATGTAAACTTGGCCAATAGTGTTGTCACCTGTTCTTACATTGAATATATGCATTTGTAATAAAAAAATAATCTTTTAAGCTAAATTTTTTTACTAAAATATATGTATTAACTATTAAGTAACAAAATACTAAAAAAATAACATTACAAGATTAAACTCTATAATAAGAAAAAATAACATTGAATAAAGACTAGAAAGTGTGTTCATGGTGTTGCAGACAGAGCAACTTGACTTTCCTACTTTTAGGCCCCTATATTTCTTACGACTTGACACTTCATATCACAAATCATTAATTTTAGCTATTTACGGCAAAAATCATAAAACTCATCAGATTTTTTTTCTTCTTCTGAAAATCACTAAGTTTTGTTTTATTTATGACAACAAAAATAATTACCGTCTTACTTTTATTGTAGATAATACACATTTACAACGTTAAAGGTAACAACGAAAGTAATATTTTTATTTTTATCTGCGTTATTTATAAGCAATAATTTGCCACATACGAATCCGATTTATAGCAGAAAATAGAAACAGCAAAGCAAACAAGAGGAACTACAGTGTTCGAGCAGAGACTGAACTGGAGGAGCTCTCCAGCTAGCTATCTATCAATGGCGTCGCCAAACTGAGAGACTATATCATTTGTTGCGTGTGTGTTTGCTCTAACTGCGTCACTGAATTCCACTTGCCTTTGCGTCCGAACGAGAGCGATGTCGGTGTCGGTGTCGGAGTTCAAGCTCTCGGCGGCTCTGTCGCTTCTCGACCACAAGCCCGCCCTGGCCAAGCCCGCGCGGAGCTCCGTCAGGTTCCGGCGGCGCTGCCAGCCGTCGGATGTGTTCTCGGTGACGTCCTCCAGCGGCAGCGACGTCGACTATCTTGGACAGAGCACCAAAGGCGATTTCAACCTCAATCTCAACCATCTCGACCATTTATGTCAGTGATGAACCTTGAATCGCGAATGTCTTGCTTCTCTTTCCTCTTCTCATTTCGGTTTCGGTTTCGGTTTCGAATTCGATTTCGTGTGTATGTAGCATTTGATGGTCAGTCAACCCTAGAAGGACCAATTGAGGAGGTCGCTTGGATGGAGGCTGAAGAGGCTGAGAATCTGCTCAAGGAATTGGAAATCCCGGTTCGTATTTCGTTGCTGCCTTTGTTTTTCTTCCTACTACGCTGTATCTATAGGTGTATGTATATGTCTTTGCTGGCTTTTCTGTTGTCTCTGATCTGTAGCTTGTGCTGGTATTGAGTTTCAGAACCCGTCATCGTCCAGATACTCGTCGCGGGGAATCTTTTGCAGCCGCACGTTGAACCTCCGATCGATCAGCGCCATCGGCTATGACATGGATTATACCTTGATACACTACAATGTCATGGTAAATACTGATTTAGCTCAATATATCAGTCAATTACCATGGTGTATAGATAACACTAGAAAAAACCGCCCTTTTCCGATCATTCTTTTCGAACATATGCGAGCAGCTGAGTTTCTTTTGATTTATTTAGTAGCTTCTCGGTACCAAATTGTGTTCCTTGTAGGCCTGGGAAGGACGCGCTTACGATTATTGTATGGAGAACCTGAGGAAAGTTGGCTTCCCTGTGGATGGACTCTCTTTTGATCCTGACTTGGTGAAACCCTAATCTTAGCTTATGCTGTAATGCTTGGCGACACGATCATAGTTTTGTTACATTTTTTCCCGTTGATTCTTAGGTTATTAGGGGCCTTGTTATAGACAAAGAGAAAGGGAACTTGGTTAAGGCTGACCGATTTGGTTACATACAAAGGGCAATGCACGGGACACAAATGTTGTCTACTCGAGCTGTAAGGTATGACTGTTGTCCAAATCGTAATTTATTTTTACAATGATAATCGTCTAGATGAAACTACATAGTTTTTTTATAATTGTATGATACGGTATTATATATTCTAAAACCGTATCCATACTTTGTCTATATTGTAGCGAGATGTATGGGAGAGAACTGGTGGATCTCCGCAAGGAGAGTAAATGGGAGTTTCTCAACACACTATTCTCTGTTTCAGAAGCTGTGGCTTATATGCAGGTGTTTCTTCTTACTCTCTGTTGATGCTTATTTTTGCTTTTAGCGGACTGTTGTATTTAACTTTACGTAAAAGCGCCAGTATTGTAACTCTTCGAATTCACGCTCTCTTGTTCTCTTTCAGATGGTTGATAGATTGGATGATGGGGATATACCGGCCGAACTCGGTCCGTTAGATTACAAAGGGCTTTATAAGGCAATATACTGTCAAGTTTTGTAATGTACATACACTAGCCTTGGTCGCGTTTACATTGACAAATAATATAATTTCCAGGCTGTTGGAAGAGCCCTCTTCCGAGCTCACGTAGAAGGTCAGCTTAAGGTATTTGATACTAATATGTGTGTGCTGACATATATGTTTCTATTCGGGTTTGGTTCACGGATGTAAACTTACTGTTTTTATCTTCCAGAGTGAGATAATGTCTAAGCCTGAACTTTTTGTGGAGCCTGATCCGGAACTACCTTTGGCGCTTTTGGATCAAAAAGAGGTACTTCCTGTCAATATGGGATAAGGGTTAGACCGTAAATAGGAAAAAAGTTATATATATTGTTAATCATTGTCTTATGTTATTTGAGGCATTTGAGTCTTTTTTTTTTTTTTTTTACAATCAATATGGGATAGGGTTTATAATCCTATCTATAGACACCTAATTTAGGTTTAACCATCATGTTTGATTAGTTGAATTTTCTATTGAAAATCCCGAGTTAACTCAACAATCTTTGTTTCTCAGGCCGGGAAAAGACTTCTGCTTATCACCAACTCAGATTTTCATTACACAGACAAAATGATGCAACATTCCTTCAACAGATTCCTTCCCAACGACATGGGTTGGAGGGATCTATTTGATATTGTTAGTAATTGTTCTACCTAATTTCCTCCTTACCCTATTACAGAGACTCTTTATTTAAGTTTTGTTTTTTAATTATGTTTAGGGCTTGGTTCATTATGTTTTACCATTAGGGTTTAATTTTGTCCGACCTCGCCGGCCAATAAGGTTGTAATACCCTTGATCTATATAAGAAACCTTAAAGGCTTAATGTAATGAAAAAAATAGCTAATAATCATTCACAGAATAGCTTAGTTTCACAAAAGAGGGAAAGCTAGGCTTTAGGAGGATTGGCAACGCTCCCGTTTTGAGTTCGAATCTTGGGTTGTAACAAATTTTTCCTTTAAAATGGAAGCAATCGCGAAGCTTATTTTGTGATCAATTAATTTTACGATTAGGTGATAGTCTCAGCCAGGAAGCCAGAGTTTTTCCAAATGTCTCAGCCAATGTATGAGGTGGTGACCGGTGAGGGCCTTATGCGTCCTTGCTTCAAGGCACGAACGGGTAAATGACCAATCTACCCTTGAGAGAAACCAGAAATAAATAACAAATAAATGCTGATTACTTGACAGTCTGTACCCATGCGCGTGTCTTCTTCAGGGGGATTGTACTCAGGTGGCAGCGCACAGATGGTCGAGAACTCCCTGAACATCCACGGTGATGAGATATTGTATGTCGGTGATCATATTTATACGGATGTAAGCCAATCCAAAGTCCATCTCCGATGGCGCACTGCATTAATTTGTCGAGAGTTGGAAGAAGAGGTTAGTGTATTATTGAAGCTCACAAAATATTATTAGAAACTGAGTGACTACTGGTGAGGGTGAACAACTGAGTCTTTGGTTCGGTTTTTGTAAGCGATATAACCACTTTTTCGTTTATTTCATAAGCCAAAAACTGAAATTTTTGGGCTCAATACCAATTACAGCTCAAACTGTTACCCAAAATGATAGAAAAATCTAGATGACATTTATTGTACTAAAATTGACAAGTGATCTAGAGGTTTTAACCACACTTATCAATTTTCACAAATAACAACGGTTTATCCGGTTATAATAAAAAAATTGGTATATCCGGGTTTTAGTTTTCAATCGGTTTGCAGCTTCTTTTGTACACCCCTACTTACTGTTAACTATTGTATGATGACCAGTGACCACCAAAAGTAATTCACCCATTAAAGTCTTATTTGGATAATCTTACTGACCAAAATTAAATTAGTAATCATGTTTTTATTTGTCCTTTATTTTATTTTTTCATGTTTCTCGATATAACTGTAAATGGTGTTGCGAAATTATAAAATGCAGTATCTTGCGCTGATCCATAGCCGCAGTCATAGAGGATCACTTATAGAGCTGATAAACCAGAAGGAGGTTGTTGGAGATTCTTTCAACCAACTTCGCCTTGCTTTGCAGAGACGTACCAAAGGCCGCCCCGCCCAAGTAAGCTTCTCCCTTCGCTGCCCGGATTCTTCTACTGCTCCTGGTCTCGATCTAAAACCGATAAAAATACTGATTTTTTTACTAATTGCGGTACTGGTTCATGAAAAACCAGTTCTTAACTGATACTGGGACCGAGAGGAAAAAAAATCTCGAATTCCCGGATCCCGGTCCCATATCATCCATACTTAGTATCTACACCATAATCTCGTGACTGATATACCCTTAAGTCACTATTTAATCACAAGTAGATCAATTATTCAGAAATTTTTTAACTAATAGTTCATACAATTTATTTATTTACATGTATGACCCAATTATTTGATTAATATAAAAATTAATCCAGTAAAATCTTTGTAAAGCTCAGACTCTGGCTGCAACAAAGATGGACGATCACGACCTCACAGAGTCTATGCAAAAGCTACTTATCGTTATGGGGAGGCTCGACGAGAAAATCTCCACAATGCTTGAAACCGACGGAGAACTCTTCAACCGGAGGTAAGGGCATAAATGAATTTTACGATGAACTTTGGGTTTGCATTTTTCTAAGGGTAAAAAAACTGAGAGAAATTTAACTCGTGTCAGGTGGGGCTTTCTCTCCCGAGCGGGGTTGTGGGATAAAAGCCATTTGATGAGACAAGTTGAGAAGTATGCAGATATTTACACCTCTAGAGTGTCGAATTTCTTGCATTACACGCCATTTATGTATTTCCGCTCGCAAGAACAGGTAGGGGTCGCTTATTCAGAGTCACGAATTTCTTGTAATTTATAGTTATGCCCCTCTGTATTTTTGCAGTTTCTTAAAAGTTCCTTAAACTTATAAAACTGTCAATCTATAAATCAATGGAAGAAACAAGGATAATATGAAAACTGACTCGTTTATTTTGCCGATGCAGACTCTCGCCCACGATTCATACGCGTGTTTATACCCCAAGTCTAGCAATGGCGCTGCATCCGGGGACAACTACTGAAGCTGAAGTCGTTTCTTGCGGCTTAAGTTATTAACATTATTTTCTATGTATGAAAGTTGAGTCACAAAACTTCTACAAGAGACATGAATTTCGACGACATATTTACGAAGGAAGAAAAATAAATTGTGGATTACGTCAGGTTTGATAAATGTAAAAACAGAGTTAAGCCTCTTCAAATTGTCCAGTAATCGAAGGATTTACTGCACCCTCGGGTTAATTAGGTGCAGAATAAATTAAGTAAATCCTAGATCGTTAAATCGATGAATAACGTAAAAACAGAGTTAAGCCTCTTCAAAATCGACCATGCTAGCCTGGGATTTTGTGAAGGAAAAAATAAAATAAAGAAGCTAACAACGCGAAGTCAGATGAGTGGAATTTGCTAATTTTTCTTCTTTATTTTCACTCACTCTCAAATTAAAACTATATGCGTGAAGGAAGCGAGTCCTTTTAAATTTTGATTCTGTAGTGTGTGATCACAACTTAAAAAGGGCAATTTTGTCAACATTCATAAACTTGTAGGTGGAAAATGAAACTTGTAAAATTAGAAGGGTCCAATGACAATTACGTAAAAAACTCTAATAGTCTCTCTCCCCCTTCAAAGAAAGCTTGTTATCTTCTTCTTCTTCTTCGTCTCAGTTGGAAGCTCTCGGTATCGCTGCTCAGAAATTTGCTGATTCGTAAGTAAATCCGGATTTGATCTTCTTTTCTCCTTCGTGCTTCATTTGCTTTGCGTTTTGCGTTTTGCGTTTTGCGGAGCTTCGATTGATTGTCTGAGAAATTTATGCGATTTGAAGAATCCAAGTCTGGTTTTGTATTGCTTGTTTGAAGAAGCATTATCCACAACAGTTGCTTATCACTCTGAAAAAAGGGATGAATGATTGCTCGTCCTTTGAAATATCCTCTTTCAATAGAGTTAGAGCTCAATAACCACACAGCAAGTAATATTTTTTCCTCTGAAAATCGATTACCACCTGATAATCTAATTTTACGGGTATATCAATAACCAACGGGTATACCGATGGGATTTTTGTGGGGTTCCATAAAACAAAACGGGTTTTGGTAAAATTTGTGTTTGTTGAGGTGGTGTGTGTGTGTTTTTTCCCCGGGTTTTCGAGGGGTTTCCGAGGTATTTCTCGGAAAATTATCATGAAGAGAGCAAGTCTCGCAACATAGACTGATTAACAAGATAATGAACCTCGAAAGCTTGTGTGTTTTTGGTAAGACGAGCGGTTTCAAGAGAGAAAGTAGGCTAACGGTTTTCAAAAATATCAATCAATCTACGGTTTCAAGTGACCGGACCCGACTAATATATCATTAAACGGAAATTACATCGTTTAAACGACATGATCAAGTAATCTAAACTACAACATTGAATGACTTTAATTATTTCTAAATGTTACGTTTGTAACACAAACACAGCTACGGTCTCTCTTCCCGAATATTTTGATAGGAGTTAACGGATCACGGGGTTGAAAAATACCCTTGCTACCCCTAATTACACTAATTAAATAGAAAGGACTCTAAGGACTTAAATAAAGAGCCTATCTGACCAGACTTTAGTTTCTTATTCTCCTCTGTGGTTAATTCTGAATTGAGTTTCCACCGTGAATTCTCGTGTGCATAGCTTTCCGTTTATTTGTTGCTTAAGTTTATCGATTTTCTCAAACACCGACTCAATATTCGCTTGCAGGACACGTCATTTTGCAGAAGCTATCAGTCTGCTGCAGTTGCCATGGGAAACAAGCCGGCGAAGCAAAGGGAAGAGATTCTCTTGAAGGTGGCTCCTCCGTTGGACCCTGCATTCACGAGATGGCTTGCCCGTGACGTTGAAAGGATTCACAGGTTCGCTCCGGCGAACCCTCGGGCTATAAAGCCGCCGGAGCATTACATCGAGTTCATGCGCTTTAGTGGATGGTTGGATGTGGACTTGGATGATCCAGACATTGCCCACTTGTTGAAATCTAAATAACTTGTATGCTTACTTGTCTTGGTTTTCTGATTTACAACGTTAGTTCTTGGTTCTTAATGTAAATCAGAGTTTTATCAACTTTCTATCATTTAAGATCGGGGACAAAAATGAAAAAGAACACTCAAATTGTAGTAAGATCAGGGACACGAGAACTTTCTATCATTTTTAATTCATTTCATTTATAATAGATTATATACTATAAATATTATTGTTTTACAAAATACTCTGGCTAGAATTCGTTAAATTAATATTCTATAAATTAATAACCTCGATAATATAAGTGTAAAGTTTGACTCTTACTAACATTACTAAATTCTACATAGAATAAATTAATAATTTCGAGAATATAATAGTTTTTATCTCAATAATATTAATTTATAGAGATTTTATTGATATTATAATTTATACTCGTGATTGACAAAAGTACTCCAAAGTCAAAACATCAAATTAACATATTGTGCATTGACATTCAAAAACACATGATACTTACAAAATCATATTATCGGTTCACCCGTTAGTATCGGTATTTAAACCTTGGATATAATTAGGCGGTAATATTTTTAAACCTAAAATATAACCAAGCGGTAATAGCGGCAAAAGTACACGGACTTCAACTGAAATTATACTATAATATTCAAAGTCAAAGATTGACGATAAAATATTTTATTTCACTAGCAAACACTTCCTAAATGCTATGGACCAAGGTTCAACTTACCGAACTTGTCCATAAATTGCTTGCCGTTATCGACGGATTAATCGATAACTTACCGGATTTCAATTATCGACACTTATCGAGGATTATCGATGAAAAATCACTAAAATATTTTTAAGAATATATTTACTAAGTTTATAATGTTGATAAAACATAAAAAATGCCAAAAATAAAATAATTTTATACTCAGACATAGGTAAATAAAATATAGTCTCACTCTCACATATGTAAATACTCGAATAAAATCATCGAAAAGTGTAAAATTTCTTGAAAAGTACCATTTTTTTTTTCAAGATGTTTGCCGATTTTTTGCCAAAATCATGGAAAAGTACTGGCATGGCCGTCTTGCCGATAACTACCGGCAAGACGGATAATCGAAGATTATCGAAGATAATCGTGGAAAAGTCGAACCTTGCTATGGACTATGGAGTATGGACGATGACGTGTCATATACGTCACATGAGCACAATATCTAACTTTGACGGCAAATATACCTTAACATTACGTTTTTATCTCTGCGTTTTAACATCGGACGCCAGAGAGTGGGTCCCGGTCCTCTCTCTTTCCCGCCTTTTTTTCTCATTGTGAAGATGAAGTCTCAGTCTCAGTCTCACCAAAGCTTGACTTGCTACGTTCATGGAGTCTCAGAACCGAAAGAGGCCATTTTATGTAATCATATCAACCCCTTAGTGGCTTCCAATGCATCGACGCTTTCTCTCCACGCAATGTCTCGCATCCCAGCAACTCTACGACGCCATGAAAGCTTGCGCCTCCATTCGGTCAGCTCAGAAACTCCATGGTCAACTCATCTCAACCGGGTTGGACTCTTCCGTCTTCCTCCTGAACCACCTCCTGCACAACTACTCCAAATGCGGCTCCGTCCACGAAGCTCGCAGAGTCTTCGATGGCATCGAGGAACGGAACGTCTTTAGCTGGAACACGTTGCTCAATGGGTTAGTCGATTCCGGTCGGATCACGGAAGCGGAGAAGCTGTTTGACGAAATGCCCCACAGAGACTCTGTCTCGTGGACGACGATGATGTCCGGGTATTTCCGCCATGGCCGGTCTGAGGAGAGTGTTAAGGTTTTCGTTTCGATGGTACGGTGTTGCGGTTTCGTCTCTGACCCGTTTTTGTTCACTTCTGTCATGAAGGCTTGCGGCGGGCTGGGTTCGATCAAACTGGCTCGTCAATTGCACTGTCTCGTTGAGAAGTTTGATTTTGCGAACAACTTGCCCGTCAAGAGCTCGGAGATCGATATGTATATCAAGTGCGACGATGTTACTTCTGCGGAGAGAATCTTTCAGAGGATTCCGCAACCGAGTTTGTTCTGTTGGAACAGTATGATCTACGGTTACTCTAAGCTTTCCGGGGTTGACAAGGCTTTCGGAATCTTCACCAGAATGCCCGAACGTGACGATGTTTCGTGGAACACCATGGTTTCGATCTTCTCTCAACAGGGATTCGGAGTTCAGAGTCTCGGCACATTCGTTGAAATGTGGAACCACGGTTTCAGGCCGAACTTGTTGACTTATGCCAGTGTGTTGAGTGCTTGTGCTGGGATATGTGATCTCCGATGGGGAAGCCATTTGCATGCCCGGATTATCCGTCTTGAAGCAAATACTGATTCGTCCTTAGGGAATGGTCTGATCGATATGTACGCAAAGTGTGGAAAGTTGAGATCGGCAAGACAGGTTTTCAACGGCTTGAAGGAGAAAAACGCAATGTCATGGACTTCTTTGATCAGTGGTGTTGCGAATTCCGGGCTCGAAGAAGAAGCTCTCGCTTTGTTTAGCCAAATGGGGCAGGCTTGTGTTGCCTTCGACGAGTTTATACTCGCGACCATTCTCGGGATTTGTTCGGACAAAAAAATTGTTGTCATCGGTGAGCAATTACACGGATATACGATAAAGGCCGGTATGGAATCATCCGTTCCCGTAGGTAATGCTCTTGTGACGATGTATTCCAAGTGTGAAAATCTCGATAGAGCAAATCGTGCATTCGAGCTTATGCCGATTAGAGATATAATCTCATGGACTTCGATGATTAACGCTTACTCTCGTGCCGGTAACTTGGAAAAAGCCCAAGAATGTTTTGATAAAATGCCGGAGAGGAATCTCGTGACATGGAACTCGATTGTTTCTACGTTTGTCCAAAATGGTTTCTGTGAAAAAGGCTTAAATTTGTATAAACTCATGCGAAAAGAAGGGGTCAATCCCGACCCGGTTACTTTTGTAACGTTGCTCAGCGCTTGCGCCGACTTAGCTGTGTTGAAGCTTGGAACCCAAATCGTTTCTCACGCTGAAAAATTCGGCTTTGGCTCTAATGTTTCAGTGGCCAATAGTGTTGTCACTTTGTACTCGAAATGCGGACGCATGGAAGAAGCGAAAGAAGCTTTTGATTCGATAGACGAGAAGAATCTGATATCATGGAATGCGATAATGGCGGGGTATGCTCAGAACGGCCATGGCAGGAAAGTGACCGAAACTTTCTCGGACATGTTAAGAGCTGGTGTCAAACCCGACCACATAAGCTACGTGGCAGTACTTTCAGCTTGCAGCCATTCCGGCCTTGTGGACGAAGGAAAGCTTCACTTCGCTTCCATGGTGGAAGATCACGGCATTTCTCGAACACCCGAGCATTTCGCCTGCATGGTGGATCTGCTTGGAAGAGCTGGGTTTCTCGACGAAGCCAAGAATCTGATCGAAGGTTTGACTTTCAAACCAAATTCAGCCATTTGGGGCGCTTTACTCGGTGCTTGTAGGACCCATTCCGATTCGAATCTAGCGGAATATGCAGTGAGGAATCTGCTCGAGCTAGATTCGGGAGATTCGGGGTGTTACGTCGTTTTAGCAAACATATACTCCGATTCAGGAAACATGGAAGCTTTTGCCAATGTGAGGAAGCTGATGAGGGAGAGAGGAATCCAAAAGAATCCAGGCTGTAGCTGGATAGAGGTCGAGAATCAGGTTCACGTTTTCACCGTAAACGACAACAACCACCCACGAATCGCACAAGTCTATAAAACGCTAGATGAGATCATCGAGAAGATTGTCATTTCGGGATTGTATAGCAGCTCAGAATCCGATACATCTCTTCTTCGTTCCCGGCGGTACCACAGTGAGAAGCTCGCTGTGGCTTTCGGGCTGCTGAGTTTGCCTGCATGGACGCCTATACACGTCATGAAGAATCTCCGAGTGTGCCACGACTGTCACGCTGTGATTAAAGCGATCTCGCTCGTCACGGCAAGGGAGCTCGTGGTGCGAGACGGCCATCGGTTTCATCACTTCAAGGGCGGCATCTGCTCGTGTGGAGATTTTTGGTGATGCTCCACTCATTCTTCTCTTCGGAGCAGCCGTCTCCAATTATGTTAAAAGGCGTCGAAAACAACTTAAGATTGCAAACAAATTCTTTAAATCAAGAAATAACAGAAGAATGTAAAACAATTTTGTTACATTTCTAATCAAAATTATTTTTTCTTAGATAAATACAGAAGTCTTGTGTTGGTAAGAAAGAGCAAAAAACTAGATTGATGATCGCAAGTCAACCTGTTACCGTGGAATGCTGAAGGTTCCGATCAGTGTAGAATCCGAGTACCGAGGCTTCGCCAAAGCGTCCGGTGTCACGTGCCGTTCATTCCCTAACCAAACATATCGAGTTACATATACACTATTTTTATTTTATTTTATTTTTTTGTTGTAAAGATTGCAAATATATATTTAATGGTTTTTATTTTTGTGGTGGCATAAACCTTTTTTTTTTTTAGAGCTGAAGTCCTTATTGTTCATTATTTTGCTTCTCTCATGTCCATTTTTAGAAGTCATGCTAACAAAATTCTATTTTTTCAGAAGTAAGGCATGTTCAAAATTTAACGGCACATCTAAAATTCTCTTAAATCAATTGAAAAATTAGGCAAATTTTGAAGGGAAACAGAATAATGAACAATGAGAACTTAAGCCGTGAAAAAAAAGAAGATATAAAATATATGTTATTTTATTATATTCAATATCCTATATTAATATAATAAAGCTAAATCTGATTCAATATTTCATGAAATTAGTTATATTCTATCTTGATTTACTGACGTAAGCAGTAAAGTCGTTGTAAGTTTACATCACTAACAGCTTTTCCCTCCAAATTCTCTCTCTCATTTCTCTTCAATCTCTCCATTTCCCCCCCAAAACCAAACCCTTGCTTTCATCATACTCCGATCAATGTCGGGCTCCGTGGATCCGCCTCCCTCGAAGACGCCGCCGCCGCCGCCATTGAAGCGGAAGCTCATGCTTCCATCGACGAAGCCGTGTATCTCCGACCACTCCGGCTCTCCTAAGCCGAACTTGCTCGGTGTTCACGAATCAGACGCCGTTCGATCCGATTGAACTCGTTGCCGAAACGTTTACCAAAGTCCTGGAGGCGCTGCGGAAGCCGGCGATCGCGGTGGTTCTGCTAGGGTTTCTGCTCACGTGCGATCCGAGGTTGGCCATGGCCGCCGGAGGTGGACGGATGGGCGGGAGAAGTTCCACGTCGCAGTCGCGGTTGCGGTTGCGGTCGTCCTCTTCGCCGTGGAGGAGGCCGGAGCTGTCGTCCTCCTCGCCGTGGTGGTTCGAAAGAAGTGAACGGTGGAACAGAGCCATGCACCTGTTTTGCACGCCCATTGCCTTGCTGGCCTACGCATCGCGCGATTCCAAGAAAACCACCATTCTCAAGGTTCAGGTAGGTCAAAGAAAGGAACTTCCTTTGATGAAATGCTTAAATGTATAGAGTTTAGAACATTGAATTTGGATTAGTTGATGTGTTACCAATTCAAGTGAAGAAATATGCTTTCTTATAATCTATTTGAGTTAATTGATACGTAGAACAGTGAAGCTTAATCTTGTTTACGAGGGTATTTATTTTAGACTTTTCACATGACTTCGTGTCGCCTTAGATTTTTTTGCTTATACTAGCTTAGACATGGCCTTGAGTGTTATTTTTGCAATGGGTAACACGTAAAAAAGAGAGAGCGAGATTGAAGGTGTAACCAAGTACTTCGATTGAAATTAGGGCTAATGACGGTAAAAATACTCAAAGTTTGGTCAAAGAACCCCTCGTGTACTTAAAGTCGAAAAATGGTGGCAAAAATACCCAAAGTACGTTTTGAGGCGTTGACCAATTTTTTTCGTCCATCCACAAACGGTGCCGTCCACGTGGCCGTTAGCCTCTTTCCACGTGGCACGCCACGTGGTCGTTGACCGCCACGTCATCCAAACTTTGGGTATTTATGCCGTGATAAAACCAAAGTTTAGGTATTTATGCCGCGATAAACTATTTAAAAAAAATCGGTTGCTGACATCATCTAAATAAAGGTTAAAATATTATGGCTTTGGTAGGACTCGAACTCATCTCTTCCCCCACATATAAAGAGCAGCATAACCACTAAAACACATTCACCTCACGTTATATCTTGACAAAAATGAGAATATAAATAGAAACTTATTAATAAGTGGCATAGTAATAGAAACATATGTTTTTTCGCACCGGGTTAGGGTTGACTTATTAGGAAAGGGGTTGGGTTGACCTTTTCGGACCATGATTGAGTTGACTTTTATGGAACGGGGTCAGGTTGACTTTTTTTCAGACTCATGGTTTGATTTTTTCAGAATTTGGTCAGGTTGAATATTTTGTACCGGATTCAGGTTGAAAAAGTTAACCCGACCCCGTTTCAAAAAGTTAACTCGACCCAGTTCTGAAAAAGGCAACCCGAATTCGTACCGACAAAGTCAACATGAATCCGGTACAAAAAATTCAACTTGACCACTGTCCAAAAAATTCAACTCAACCCCGTTCCAAAAAGAGTCAACTCAGCCCCGGTCCGAAAAAGTCAACTCACCCCGTTTCAAATAAGTCAACCCAAACCCGGTGCGAAAAATACATATGTTTCTATTACTATGATCACTTATCAATAAGTTTCTATTTATATTATTTTTTTTTTGTCAAGATATAACGTGAAGTGAATGTCGTTTGATGGTTAAATTGTCCTTTTATGAGGGGGAAGGTGATGGGTTCAAGTCCTACCAAAGCTATAATATTTTAACCTTTATTTAGATGACGTCAGTATGCGAAAAAAATATAAAAATTAGTTTATCGCGGCATAAATACCCAAACTTTGGTTTTATCACGGCATAAATACCCAAACTTTGGATGACGTGGCGATCAACGACCACGTGGCGTGCCACGTGGCAAGAGGCTAACGGCCACGTGGACGGCACCGTTAGTGGATGGACGGAAAAAACGGGTCAACGCCCCAAAACGTACTTTGGATACTTTTGCCACCACTTTTCAACTTTGGGTACACGAGGGGTTCTTTGACCAAACTTTAGGTATTTTTACAGTCATTAACCCTTGAAATTGTACTCGATCGAAATTTAAGCGACAAGTGGACGTACCTTCTACACTAAGATTGAACCGCTATCATTTTGTTTTGTTTTTTTGCCTTTTTATTATTCGAATTTGGGATTTAGATAAAAAAATCCTACAAGATATTCAAGCAGTTGTTTAATAATCATTAGTCTACAACACCAATACAAACTCCAATCATATGAAATATTGTTATTCTTTAATGTTAATGTTTTATTGAGTATAATGAGTGTATTGAGTATTGCTTGCCCTAAACTTCACCATTCTCGGTAGGTTGGGTTGTTGGGAATGGGACTGTCAATAGTTTAATGAGTTTGATTTCTAATTTCTTCCCATTTTTTAATCAAGGTTTGATGTTGTTTCTGCATTGTTTTGTGCTTTCTGATAGAATTGATTTTGCTACTATATGTAAAAGAAAGTTTGTTTTGGTTGCTGAGACGACACTATCTCTGCTACGGCGTCCTGACTACTGCATTTCCAGTTGTTCATCTGTAAGTATCCTAGAATCTTGGGAGATTTTTTTTTTCGTCACTGTATGCGATATAATGCATTTGTTTGTAGTTTGGTGCAAAATATCTCATGGTAGTGAAATAACTAATAAATGTTTATGATGCATTAAGATTGTTTTTTGCGGGAGGCTTTACGTCTACGACAGGATTATGATAGGACCCGAGTCAATGATTAAACCGGAAGGAGAATGCTTTATTGATAAATGATACCCTGAACTCTAATTCTAGAGTTATACAGGAAATTTTCACCAATTAAATATGACGGCTAAGCCTCAAAATGGTCATCTTATGTGATTTTAGACACTTTTTATGAACCCACGACTTTAAATGTGTAAAATACCCCTAAAGAAGTACAAAATTAATGACATAAATTATGCGGGTCGAAAATATGATTCATTATTGAGTCAAGATTTGTATGTGAAAAATACGTTTTCTGACAAATTAATCCAACGCATATTAGCTGTATTAGAGTTAGAAGGGTGGATTTATATCTTCAATCTAATTTTTGTGACATAATAAAGTATAATCCAATTTAATTATTTACCAAGCATATGTATCTTTTTATATGTGTGGAATCTTTATTTCTCCATTCTGAGTGTTTCAATCATATAGAAACAATTTATATTGAAACATATATACATTGAATTGAACATAAATGTGACGAAGTTTAATCTTTGGAGTGGTGAGTAAATCAGTTGTGTCTTTCGTGTACTTGTAGGTGGATGTAAACGGAGCATAGAGGACTATGAAAAACGGTTTAATCAACTTTCTATTGAAGAAAGGGGAAAATTTGATGAAGAGACTCTCGTCAATGTGGACAATATCAAGAGGCAAAGCACATCAAGCCAAAGGGCTAGCGGATTTAGTAACGAGTACGTCGTGGTTAGTTCGGCTCAAGATAGCGGATCTAGCAACAAGTACATCGTGGTAAGTTCACTCTGGATATGTAGATTAACCTTTTGTTGACTAGGGCGGTAACCGGAGCGGATATCCGGTTTTTTTTTTTTTAACTATCCGTATCCGCATCGGGTTTTCTGGATATCCAAAAATAACTATCCGTATCCGGATACCTATTTTCAAAACCCGGTTTTATTATCCGAATTCGGTTTTGAAATCCGGATTCGGATGTTATCAGGCTATTCTGATTTTTTATCCGGATCTGATTTATATTAAAAAAAAAAAGATAAAACGTATGTCTCAACCACCAAAAAAACCGTACATATCTTGCCATTGTCTCAACTCTCAACCACCAAAAAACCGTACAAATCTAGTACATATTCTAGTACATATAAAGATAAAAATGCATCAGGATACCCTAAAAAAAAAAAACTAAAAAAAAAACTAAAAAATTAATATAAAACGGGTTTAAAACCGGATATCGGATATCCGGATATTAGAATAACAAAACCCGTATCCGAATCCGGCTTGGAATCTGGATCCGGATATCCGTTTCAGGAATCCGGATTCGGATTTTAAAATCGGATACGGATACGGATGCGGATTTTTATCTGGATTCTGGGTTTTAGTTACAACCCTACTTTTTTAATTGCATTATAAGTTGTAATGAAAGACCTTGATTATATCATATAAATATATTTTTTATTTATTAAGGGCATTTTGAGAGTTTGTAATAAGTATTAGGACTTAATTTTTATATTAGGCGCCTAGCGGTAGCTGTTGAAGCTTTCATGTTTTGCATAATATTATTTTTCATTTACAGAAAGGTTGGTAATTAATTTATTATTTTTGTTTGATTATTGGCTTGGGTTCGATCAGATTGCTTTGAGTGTATTTTAATTAATTTTTTTATTATGATTTTAATTAAACTGTGGGTATTGTTGGTATTTAATTAATAATAATGGGATTAAGGTTTTCTAGATGAGGGTAATAATATGATGACACATTTTAATCATGATTTTTTTTTTGTTATATACATCTCATGTCTGAAGACCGGTAAACTAAGGAGTTCATTCTTAAATGATCAAAATGCAATCTTTTTTCTTCTTCTAATATTCGATTTGATGAAATTCCGCAGGTAACTATTTTGGTGGCTGCCAAAGGAGAACACAAGCTCCCGGAAATCAACGTTCGTAAGGATTTGGAAGACGCCCTTCAAAAGCTAGGCTGCATTCTTCCGAACAAAATATGTGTAAGACTGCAATCTTGCCTCTTCATATTTTCGTTATTCGTGATAAGTGTTTGATTCTGATGAGAATTTTTTTTTATAGGCGGTGGAAGTTTTATGGACGCCGCAGAATGAAAACGAGACCTTGTCGGGGCAGAAATTGCATGACGATTACCCTCTTCTTAGGCCTTTTTGAGGGAGTGATAGATACTTATGTATTTAGGATTTTAGACTTTAGTACGCGGTATTAGGATTAAACTTCCGCCTTTATTAGGATTTTTATTTAAGCAAAAATAATTAAATTAGTTTCTTATTATTTTGCAAGGAGTAAAGGTTTTCTTCCGTTATTAATTAGGTCAACATTTGTTTGGTCCTCCTCCTCCATATATAGAGCTTGATTTTAATAAATAGAATTTATTTATCTTTCAAATAATTAACTTCAGTTTCAGATGCAGATTAGTATTTATTGGAAGCATATGCAATCGACTTTCTCTTTTTCTTTGCATCTTTTAGTACTTCTGCCGAGACTGTGCAGTTGGCGGTTTGGCTTCCTACTTTACGAGATAACAGGCTCGTATCAGAATGTTGTATTGGGAAATCGTGTGCAAAATATATTTTGTGTACAAAATAGTAACGGGAGAGATCATACAACTTAGGATGTCTGCCAAAGTCTCTTTTCAAAAAAGAAAATCGACGTAGTTATAAATGGAGATTGCTTACAAAAAGACTTTTTTTTTTAATTATTATAGAATCACGATTTTGAATCCAACACGATTCTGCCTGTTGTTGCAACTTCAAGCAAATGGGCGTTGGAAACCCACATAAACCCGCATCGAGATAGTTTATTTACTCTTTTTTTTTTTTGTTATATAAAATGAAAAATAAATCAGAAGAAACGATATGGTTTGTATTATAGGGTATTGTGTTTATTTTATCACCCTAAACCCTAAACTAAGATAGAGTTTTTGAGGTATTATCGAAAAAATAGTCAAATGTCGAATTCGAAGACTAACATAATTTTAAAAAAATTTGTACCTACTTAGTTCGATCTTTGCCCGTACCATATATCAAATACGAGTTACCATGGGTATACCGAGGACTATTAATCAAACCAACATATCTTATTATATATCTCCTTCCATCATGTATAGATCGATAACAAATAAAAAAGTAAGTATTAATTGGATTGAGTACGATGAAATTCACGTTAATGGGCCCACAAGGCAAGGTTCGACTTACCAACGATTATCGTCGATTATCGAGCTTACCGATAGTCATCGGTAAAAAATCCACTCCAATAGTTGCCGTTTTGAACATTTATCGGCGATAATCGCGAAAAAAGATAAATCCTTTTCCAAATGAATATCGGAAAACGCAGTGTAAAAAAGAGGTACTTTTCGGTCAATTAGAAAAATAATATTGGCTGGTATAAATGTGTGATTTTCGATGATTTTCGAGTGCAAACCCTTCTTCTCGCCATTTTCGCCGCCTCCAAGCAAACTCTTGGTGTTTTTCGCGATTTTCGGACTGGTAAGAGGCTCGATTTTTGGCTTTTCCCTCTGGTTTTCAACGATTATCGTGAATGTGGCAAAAGTGTTGAAAGTTTTGATTTAACCATTTTCACCGAATTTCTTCCATTTATTTCAAACTTTTTGGTAGATCTAGGACTTATAATGATAGATATATACGAATCATGCATTTGTTCTTGATTATTTGATCATTTTCACGATTTTGAGAAGATTTGCATGAGTTCCAAAACTAAGAGTTCATTGTTATGATGAGTTATGTTTAGAAGTGGGTAAAGATTGCTATCATTGTAATTTTGAGATGTTTTTTTTTTGCATTATCATGAATATATCTTGATGAAAAGTTGTTTCCATGACTTAGTTTGTGATTATTTTGTTAGATTTAGATGAAATTCGGATTTGATCCTAGTTAGGCAAAAGTATACAAAGGTTTGAATTTGGAACTTTGCTAAAAATATAGTTTTTTTGATGATTTATGGTTTGAGGCAGAAGTATACCAAGTATTCAGAGTTTATGGCGAGTTTTTGGTGAATATTTGGGGCAGATTTGATGCTAATTCGGGTTTTCTAGAAATTGCGGCAAAAGTATTTGAAGTTGATCTTTTTGTCGTTTGTGAATTATTCTACTCATTTTTTTTAGTGTTTTCGTTTATTAAATATTTTTTTAAATATTAATATGAATTTTTGGTGTAATTTATTTTCATATTTGACGATAATTCGGATTTCTGCATAATTGCGGCAAAAGTCATTGAAGTGTCTGTTTTGTGATTTGTGAGGTAATCTACTCATTTTTTTTTTGGCGTTTCTATTTATTAAATATTTTTGGAAATATTAAACTGAGTTTTTGGTGTAATTTATTTCAGATTTTACGACAAATTAGGATTTTCTCATAATCCGGGCAAAAGTCTTTCAAGTTTATCTTTTGCGATTTATGAGGTAATGTACTAATTTTTTGGGTGTTCTCATTCATTAAATATTTTTTGAAATATTAATATGACTTTTTGGTGTAATTTATTTTCATATTTGACGAAAATTCGAATTTCTTCACAATTGCGGCAAAACTACTCGAAGTTTCTGTTTTGTGATTTGTGAGGTAATGTACTCATTTTTTTGGGTGTTTTGATTCATTAAATATTTTTGGAAATATTAATCTGAGGTTTTGGTGTAATTTATTTTCAGATTTGACTGTAATTCGGCCATTAACGTAATTGCGGCAAAAGTCATCCAAGTTTACATTCTCGTGATTCATCCGGTAATCTACTGACTTTTATTGCTGTTAGCTTTCATTAAATATTTATTCCTACAATAATGTGAAAATTTGGTGGAATTTAATTTGTAGTTTGAGGTAAAATTGTTTTTTTTTTCGGCAAAAGTACCTAACGTTTGCATTATGTATATTTTTTTTTAACTATTATCGTCATTCGTCTTGCTGTTTAGGTTCAAAATGATTAAGGACGAACTTGCGAGGCATCATTGCACTCCCAATGGGGATTTGAGCAACAATTCGGGTTTCAAGTGCAACTATTGTGGGAAGGAGATTAGAGGAGGCGGAATAACGAGAATGGAAAAACAACTTTACTATACAACTCTTAAATTTTTTTATTCTACCCAAGAAATTACATACTTTACATAAACAAAGGATCAATGACTCATCCAAATGGTTTGTGAAAGTCAATGTGTTAGTGCAAAATAAATTATTTATGAAACTAAACTTGGATAGTGCAAAAAGGCAAAGAAATGTTGCAAGTCAAGAACTTTTTCAAATAATATATTTGATGAATTGATCGAGGTAGGGAAAATATATTTTACCGCACCAAATTTACAAACATTGATCGCCATTTAATAAAGGAGAAACATTACGCACAATTTTTTTCTTAACACAC
The DNA here is from genome assembly GCA_954871525.1 of Parietaria judaica. NCBI lineage: Eukaryota > Viridiplantae > Streptophyta > Magnoliopsida > Rosales > Urticaceae > Parietaria > Parietaria judaica. The sequence continues at coordinate 24,392,025 of OX940860.1, read as the reverse complement.
ATATGGTTGTCGTTCGAACTGTTGTCATTGTCTCTATTCTTTACCCGCTATCATTCTTTCCTCTATCGTCACCGTCTTTTAAGCCGCCATGGTCATTTATTCATGTGACCGTTCTTTACGGTGTCGTGGTCATCATTCGAATCTTTTACCGTCTTCATTCTTTACTTTATCATCCTTCTTTATGATAATGTTATCGCCTTGAAAATCCGAAAGCTTGCATCCCAAAAAGAAATCAAATTTTCTGCATATAAACAACATAAGCATACGTGTGATTTGTACATATACACTAAAACTGAGTCGACAATTTTAATAAGAGCTCTAGTTTTTGTTCTTGCTTTAAAATTTCTCATGTTTTCTTTTGTTCTTTACAAAACATTGTGAAGATCAAGACCATACGTGAATAATTAAAATCAATATAATTATTATGTTATTATAGAAAACTTAAATAAGATGAAGAACTTATAATTTCCTTGAATCAAGCAAATAATATTATAAAAAAATGCTACTATAATACTAACGTCTGAAAAAAGAATGAAAAAAAAATACTTACCCCTACACATGCTAGCCCACAATTCAAATATTTCATACTTGAGTTGATGCATTATACATGGCTGAAGCATATAATAAAAATGTATTTACAAAATATTAAGAACATAAGAATAATAAATAAATAATAACAAACAACATAAAATAGAATAAGAATTATATGAGTTCATAATCTAGTTTATATATTTTTTTACATGATAGACATAATTACTCTTCCAAGGTCTTCAAAATCAATTTATGACCTTTAATTTCATAGCTTCTTGATGTTTAACTTCATTAATAAGACATTTAGGTTTATGAAAAAATATTCAAATTAGGAGAAAATTAGAAATCCCAATACCTTGATTCTATTGTTCTAAATACCTTGTAGTTCTTCTAGCTCCTCTTTTTTTAAATGCCTTAGTATTATTGTGCCACGACACTAATAAGTTCCTCCTTTTATAATATATAGATAGATTTTTATTTTTATTTCAACAGTAATTACCAACGACGTCCCTAAATCTTACATGTTGGTACAGTTACTTCCTATACTTCAATTTACGATAGAAGTACTTTACATATTTTAAAAAGTAGCTTATTATGAAAATACAACGGAAGACACGAAGTAAGAGTTTGATAATTTTCGCAACAAAATAAGGGAATGAGAACCTAATACCAATTTTTTAAAGACTTTAAGTACTTATGACGCCATTTTCGCAAGATATTATATGAATATTAACACAAATTTCTATTTTAGGGCAATACATTACAAAATAAAATAAGTAGAACCTTTATAAATTAACACTATTGGAACCAAATAATTTTATTATACCGTCGATAAAAAATTTAGTAATGTTAGCTAAAATCGGGGACCGGAAAAATATATCATTTTATCAAAATAATTTATTTATCGAGTATTAATTTAACTAAATTCTACCGTAAATTGTTGTGATTTTACCCCGTAAAATCAGCAGGTTGTTGCACTTTAAGCTGCTAACTTTAATCTTCGAAAGTGACGCTTCCTAAGTTTTAACATGTACATATCAGTATTTTTGCCATTTTTGACATACGGGAGGTAATACGACATTTTTTTAAAATTAGGAGGCATCTCTACCTAAACCTAAAATTCAGAGGTCAAGCTGCACCAATTAGCAAAGTTTAGAGGTCCAATTACTCAAAGTGCACCAATTAGCAAAGACCAGAGACATGTAATAAATAAAGCTATATAAGAATATGTATAACAATATTTTCTAGTTCTCAAGGTCCTTATTTGAAAAAGAAAAAGAAAAAAAATCAGATTGAACCATTATTTTCAATTTCCACCCCTTAGCAACATTTCAACATCAATTCTCACCCCCAAGACATGATTCCATAAATTTGGTACCAAAATTTCAACACTCTTTTGGAAACACCCCCAACTTCGCCTCGACGCTCTTCCCTCCCATGTCGGCCAAATAACCCTCCGTTATCATCCCCGTCCTCATCAGCGTGATTTACATCTCCATAGTGAACCCACGGGAGCATCGACTCCAACAACACGGCTAATGCGTTTCGGTTCGCCACTTCACGTGGAGCTGGGACTCCCTCGTGTGCATTTACCATTTCGCCCTCAGCGGGAATGGCGTTATTCACCATTGCGGGATTGACCATGAAGGGCTGCAAATTTTCGGGCGGGAGAGTCGCCACAGAATGAGAGAAGTCCGAAACCATCAAATGGGAGTACCTGAAAAAAAAAATTGCTTTTATATTTCATATTGTAGATAAAGATTAAAACTAGTTGAGAGAATATAGAGGAAAATCTGTTTAAGACTTTATTTATATTTACTTAATTATGTTTTTGGGTATTTTACTATAAACATGGGATTAGAGTTTCTTTTTTTTTTTTTTTTTTTTGAAGGAATGGGATTAGAGTTTCTAATCCTATATATTTTTATCAATATAAAACTTCTGGAAAAGTTTTATCTGTTTTAACTCTGAAATTAGAGACCCGGGTTACTTTTATCAATAAGGTATTTTCGTTTCTCTATGATTATCTATGCGGGTCCTATCAAAATGATAAAAGTTAAATCAAACACTAAATGAATAAAATATTTACACTTATCCTACGATCTGTCAATATCATAAAATACGCTATACAATGAGAGCAGCAACAAGAAAATAGCATAATAAAGCGAACATGTTTCGAGACTCACTCGTTCTTTTCAGAAGAGAAAGCTTCCCTTCTGACGCAAGCCCAATCATTTGCTTCACCGCTATTGTTTTTTAGTATTTCGAGAACCTTAAGAGCCGATTCCCGTAACAAGGTTTGCAAATCTGGCAATCTATATATGAGAAAATTGGTTTCAACATACATGTTGATGAGATGATCCAGTGATGGGATATTGACTTGCTCCGCTCGGAAAAATGAGTGCTTAACATTCCCGTCCAAGCTTGCTCCTTCAAAGGCACTTTTTCCACCATTATCTTGATAACCGAAGGGCGAAGCATCAAAGCCTGCTTCATAAGATCCGATGAACTAGACTTTGTATTTGCTTCGTCACTATCGTCTATATTCTCCTGTTTCTCCAGATATAGTCGGGAAATCGCAAGCGAATACGAGAAATTCGGAAACAGCCATAACGAGTTATCACTTTCATAGAGTTCTGAGAATTTTTCCAGCCATGAATACTCTTCGGCTCTTAAAGGCTAAGTAGTCAATATAGAGCTTTGCGCCCATTGGATCGTCGGAATCCAAAAAGAGCAAAAGCTTACAAGCTTCTAAAGCCGATCGATGACAACTTGCCGATCCATATTCTTCATGTGAGCAAAAAGCGCCCTAAAAAGAGGCTTGTTATTATCATCGTTGAACTTCACTTGACAATTCCCCTGAAATGGCGTGAACATTTGGTGCCACGCACATTCTAATGCGTATAAACACTTTGAAATAGCATCTGCGGCCATTTGATGCTCACCGGAAAACTTAAACTAATCCACCATTGTAACAAGTGAATCCAAGTGATAAGGGTAATGCAGTAAAATACTTGCTATTCCGTTGATATCATGAGTGGCTTTTGCAGCTTCAAACGTGTTTTGAGCTTGAGAATAGGATGATGAATGCACATATCTACATATCAAAATACAGAGTGTACATAAAATAGATGTCATGGAGAAAAACAGGGAAACAATCAAGAGACAGATAGTGATTTTACCTAAAGTAGCTGTATCCACCTTTGACTTCAACAAATTCCATGGAGAAAGAACCGTCCCACCGATGCCAATGTTCCGATGGAGTAATAAGAGCAGTCTTTCGGTTATAACCGACACGCCGTCCTCCACGTACCTGTCTTGAGCTGCTCGGTTGATTACTTTTCTCAAAGGATTTCACAACCTTGGACCCATATGTTCTTCGGAGTTTGTTCTCCGCATTCAGATATTTCGTATCCACTTGTAATACCGAGGATTAACACTGTTTATCTTTGACAAGAGTATCGCCGAGCTGCAAATTTTCAGCTTTTGATTTTTCAATATTCTTGTTTAGCGATAACGTTTCCAGAATCTCATCTAAAGGCTCCTCGGCTTTCTGTATAGAAGCAGAAGAACCCTCCTTGTTTTTCTTCTTTGATTTGTTACTGGATTTCGAGGCTACTTCAGAAGAACCTCTAGACCTGGGCAATTCTTGTTTCTCACTAGTTCCAACTGAATTTACTTTGGCGGGTTCTTGCTCATCCTCCTGCATTCAGAATATTGATATATAACTTTGCATCTCATATCGTGCATTTCTAGTGTGCATAATAATAAGTTAAGAAGAAGACCTAAACACTTTGAAAAGCGCACTTAGAAACACCCTATAAAAACCAGTTATTAGTGTGTAAACGAGTCAAGCCACCAGCAAACCCATTTTGACCTATAACTCAAAGAGTAGCGTTACGCAACTATCAATATTCAGAATCGAAAATATGAACACACAAACACACACGACCTATTGAAACCTAATCGCATCGAAACGGGTCGTGCCACGGGCACCAGCAGAACCCGATTTGACCTATTACTAAACGAGTTGTGTAACGCAATTATCGATATTCAAAATCTTAAAAAAAAAAAAGCAAGGAAGAGAAGGATTGGTCTTTCAAGAGACAGCTAGTGAAAGCTAAGAGTCAATAAGTCTAAGACCAGCAAATGAAACTCTCACTATCTAATCAAATCTGCATATTAACGAGCAATGCTACACATATACATATGTAAATATATATATATATATATAACACGATATGAACATATACTAGCTTAAAAATTCAACAATATTTTTATTAGAAATGAATATTTAATCTTCTGGTCACTGTATGGTAATCATCGTCAAAGCCAAGGAGGTCGAACGGATTGATCAAAGGAAACAAAGATACACACATATATTATGATATGTAAATCTATATACTAGCTTCAATTTTCAATAGTATATCAAATTAGAAGCCGAAATCGAACCTGGTCACTGATATGATCATCATCGTCGAGGAGGTCGAAGGGATTGATCACAGAAAACGAATTAGCCTTCTCCTCCTCGAAATCTTCCTGGATTTGAGCCTCGCTTTGAATCTTCTGCTCTTGCTCTTTCAGAACCTTCTTCGCAGAAAAGCCCAAACGGAATCGACGATCGTGCGACCCAAAATGACGGAATGAATCGAAGGAAATCGAGAACCCATTCCCTAATCGCAAGGAAGATTTGGGGATCAGCTATTCCATGCCCAAGCTAAGCGACAGACGAGATGACCAACCGAAGGTGATGACGTGGAACAATAAAAATTTTTTTACTTACCATTTCTCTTTTTTTTTTTTTTTGAAAGAACTTACCATTTCTTCTTTTTACGCTCCCTCTTCACCCCTCCCTCAGCTTTCCATTTTTGCCCTCTCCCTCTTCACCCTCACTTTCCGTTTTTGCCCTCACCATCCTCTTTCCCTCGCGCACTATTAGCCTCCTCCCTCTCCGCATTTTCTCGCCATCCAACAAGTATTCCTATCAATATTTTTTTGTCTCAAACAGCTTTACATCACTTCCCAGTCCCTGACCCACTATCTAAAGAATCAATATCTCATTTGGAGTTCTTCGACCTCTCGAAGCGGTTCCATTTCCACATGGTGCGAAAGATTATCAGAAACCATATCATCATTCCTGCCCTGGCCGGCCCACTCATCAACTGCATGGCCGTAGTCTTACGCCGTCAACCGCATCTTGTAGCACGATCAAGGCAAGAAACATGAATATCCCCATCACTGCTTTTTAATCCCGATCTTCATGTAATACCCTGCATCTTTGAACAAGATATCGATCCAAGCGAACACCCCGAGGAAGACTTTGATCAAGGAGAGCACGGTGTCGGGGCGTTCGGGGGTGGTGAAGCCATGACAAAGCAAGTGCAGCAGCGTTTCCCCTAACGGCGAGGTGATCAGCTGACAAGCTCCTACGAGATCTTCGGCCGCGATAGTCACTTCGCCGTCACTCGGGTCAGCGATCTTCTTTTTGAGGCAAGGGATCAGAGGGAGGAGCACCGCGCAAACCGCCAGAGACTGAAGAACAGCAACCGCGTCGGCCTTCAGTTCTTCGCCGGGGCCAGGGGAACTCTGAATTTTACATTTTAAGCGGGCGAGGCCTGACTTCCGGAAGTTCATATATAGTTTAAGTGTTTTTTGAGAGATCTGATTTAAATATATATAGTTTAAGTGTTTTTTTTTTCCTTCTAATATTTAGCTTTGTTTATTTTTTGTGATTTTGTTTCTTTTTGTTGTTCTCACTTAGATAGTCCATCTTCTCTTATTGCCACGTGTACACTTACATAAATATGGAAAACGAAGTGGGAATCGAACCACACCCTTACACTCAAAAAATAGTCTCTCCACCATTGAACTACGAATTCTTCACGTCTTAATGTTGCAAAATTAAAAATTTAATTAATTATTAATATCCCCCGATAATTCTACAGTTGATAATCCATCGCGAGGGTAGCAGAATAGTGGCATTTTTTCTCTTCTTCTTATTTGTTCCTCGATTATATATTCTCAACGCTGAAAATTATGTTTATAACAATTAATCTGTGGTGGGAATATTATCTGATCATTCAATTTCCACAGTAGATTAGAATAATTTTTGCATGCGACGATGCATGTACGCGAAATTCAAATAATTTGGAGTTGGACGATGGCATGTCCTGATGTCCAATTTTTTTTTAGTATTTGAATAATAAAAAATCTCATATATCATGAAATCACTTTTCTTTTATTATATATTTGTCAAGTTTGGCCTCCAATAATGCATCACCATGATTAATAATGAGAGGTTCTGATCAACATGTAGGTAGTGATATATAGTTGTGTCTTAATATATGGACACACACAATTAATATATGTAGAGGGCGATTCGCACCGCCTTGCAGTCACAAAAATACACAAGCCAACACACGGATTGCACGAATGGATGAGTATCTTTGATTGATTATTATTACGAGAGGGCTCGGTTCCTTCCGTTTATAGCTTGGAACTTCGGAGAGGAAAAACCAATACACACACAGATTAACTCGGAGATGTTTTTGACGAACAACCTCAAGTGCTTCGAAGGCTAGCTCTATTTGATGACCCTTCCCCCGCTTTCCCTCGGATTTTTCCTATTTATAGAGAAGTTCTGGCGCCTTAGGCTCGAATCCCATGGACGATCCTCTGATGGTCCCCCCTCCAAATATTCCGTGGTCCCCTCTTCTGGCATCCTCTGTTGAAACCATGGAGGCTCGTTTCCGCTAACGTTGTCGCCTGCCACCTTCTGAGCGCACTACCCAGCATTTAATGCTCGAGTCGTACACTCTTGTCGCTAGGGGTGCAAATAAAACCCGAAAACCGGGTAAAAACCCGAATCCGAATCCGAATCCGGAATTCGGATCCGGGTACCCGGTACCCGGTTTAAAACCGGGTTCGGGTACCGGGTAGTGAAATCTTAAAAACCGGGTACCCGGTACCCGGTTTGTTTAATTTTTATTTTTATTTTTTAAATATTTTAGGGTTAGGGCTCGACACTCATCTCTCATTTTCATTTCTCATTATAGGGTTTCATTAAAATATTTTTTTTAATTTTTTGATGCGCGGACGGTGAAATGATGATGGAAAGCCGAAAGAACTCGAAGTGCTTTATCATATGTTTTTTTTAATGCATTTTAAATTTTAGACAATGGATGCATGTTTTTTTATATACGAGACATGTAATGTTTATTTTGAGATAATTCAGTTTTTCTATTAAAAAAAATAAAATGGATCCGGGTAAAAACCCGGATCCGGTTGAAAAATCCGAACTTGGTTTCCAAACCGGGTACCGGGTACTAAAACCGGGTACCAATTTTCAACTACCCGGAAATTCGGGTACCCGGATTTCGGGTACCGGGTAGTAAATTTCAACTACCCGGAAACTGGGTCCGGGTACCGGGTACTTCAAAAAAACCGGGTACCCGACCCAGTTTCACCCCTACTTGTCGCATCTTCCAGGGATGCATTAGGCCTTAATGGGCCTCCCCCCGACCTTGGGCCTCGTCATCCAAACAAGCATCGACGAGCTCGGGCTGCCCCCCCCATCCATCATCCTCTTGATGGGCTGAGGGCCCATCACCACCTCGGGGAACTGCACCCCCGTCGTCTCATTGGAAAACGACAAGTATAAAGTTGAGGGTGGATTTGACCAAATCCGACCTTAACAATATATACACCATTGTAGTTTAACGGTGGAGACTTTCTTGTGTAAGGAGTGAGGGCGTGGGTTTGATTCCCACTTCTGCCAATTTTGTTTCCATATATTATTTAAGTGCTTTTACGTGGATGGCAAAAACTTTGGGCACGTCAGCGATGTTAACGGGTTGTTGGGAAAATGGACTGTCAACTCCCCAAAACATTGTTTGGGTATTTTTACCAATATTTTTTGAATTTTGATAAACGAGGAGTTCTTTGACTAAACTTTGGATATTTTTACCGTTATTTAATCCTTAAAACAATTACCATTAATACACTATGGTCTATAATTATTAGAGTGACTAGATTAAAACTCATTTAAGTAGTGTGAAAGAAAAATACTAAATTTGGTATAAAATACACACACAATAAGAAGAGTCAGCAAATTATCCGTGTGCGACAATAAGTGTGTGAGTTATTTCGCGCGAGAATCACAATACATACTTGTTAGTCACGTGACGGGTGACATAGTCGATGAGTCACAGTCACTTGAATCTTGGCAGCCAATCAAGTCGATGACATTCAGTCAACGACGGGTCAGCAACGAATATATCTTTGGATATCGAGGATGCCCTATAAATACCCAGAGAGGGGTCATCCGAGAGTAGAGATATAACGAGAATAAGATCTGATTAATTATCAGTGAGACCTAGATCGCAAACACCAGAGTTAGAGAGAGAAAGACTCAAGGGAATCTAGAGAGAGAAACCCAGAGAAGCAAGAGACGCTCTGCAAGAATCGCCGGAGAAGAAGCGACGTGGTAACGTGAAGGGAGGTCCACGACGATGGTAAAAGGCGACGCACAGTCCTCTTGGAGCATCTCAACGGTCGACGTCACGGCGTCGGGCAGGCTTCTTCAAAGGTTGGTGATTCGATCCTCTTCGTATCGTCGGAAGAGATTCACACCGGGAAGTGCGAGTTCGCACGGTTGTGGGTTGACCAGGGTCTTGCGGGAACGGCAATCGGGAACCTCTGACGGTGTCCCCGGAGGTGGTGACGGAAACCGTGGGTATGAGGGATTGGCCGGCAAGGGGAAGCGAAGACGGAGACAGAGGTTGAGCGACGGGGAGTACTCAAAGATTGAGTCTTGATTCTTCTACTTGGACGGCACGAGCTTCAGCAAAGAGACGAAGCTGCGTGGGACCGTAGAGGGTGTTTGGGGACGATCAGGAAGGGTTTCATCGGGAAGATTACTTTGGGTAAAGTTCCTATCTTCTGTAACCGATAGTTGTAAATAAATCTTGTTGAGTATCAATAAAGAGTTGATTATGTCCATGAATTTGTTAAGTTTGTCGTGATTCCGCATAGATCGTCATTCTGTGATTTGTTTGGGTGTTCTTGGTTGCTTGGGTTGTTGGTGAAATCCCAACAAGTGGTATCAGAGCTGAGAAGGCCGAAGAACCAAGGAAGGGTTCTTCGAGGATCAAGATCGGGCTCAAGAAACGAACAAGAAAGTCAAGAAGTCTCAAGACTCTGAATCTTGACTTCAGCTACGCAAGCAAGAATGACTACGACAAAGGTTGAAATGGAAGTGTTCACCGGGGAGAACGACTTCTCGATATGGAGGATCAAGATGCTTGCTCGGCTATCAACACTTGGCCTCGAGGATGCTCTAGAGGGTAAGGAGGACCTCCCCAAGGAGATGTCGGCCAAGGAGAAGGTTTCTTTCTTGCGAAAGGCGAGGAAAGCACGATGTTAAGGGCGACACGTGAGGAGGTGGAGCTGAGAGTCTCTCGATAAACCGTGAAAGACCGGTCAAAAAGGAGAGAAGGTCAGATGGACCTCCTCGGCAAGGTCAGCCTCTAGGCCGAGGAGCAGTAAGTGTTATTGATGCGACAAGGAAGGGAATTTCTCGAGACAGTGCCCAGAAAACAGATCAAGGAAATTCTCGTCAACAGACCAAACGAAAGATTCCCAGAAATATACCAAAGAGAGACTTTCTTGAAAGAAAGAAAGCTCCGGTGGAAGCTGAAGGTGGAGAAGAAGGGCAACGACGACGGAGTACGGAGAGAGAAGGCTCGGTAACGACAGACAGAGGTGCACACTCTGGGGATTCTGTCAGAGCTTCTTCGCGGCGTCTGGGCGGATCGTTCTCACCAGGGTTCGGCTAATCGGGGGTGCCTGGGTTATCTGGAAGCTCTACTCAACCGGTGAAGGATGCTACACGGCGGAGGCAACATCCGTGGACCGAGTAGCTCATCGGGGCTCGCGGGAAGACGACAGGGATCACACGGTGGTGGTGATTGGAACCTGGGGATCGTCGGCGAGAGTAAGAGGTTAAAGGGGAGTTTGGGTCTGGGGAAAGATCGAGTCTTCGACAAGACTCGCGATGACGAGGCAGCAAGTTCCTCTCGGGTCACCGACGAGTGTGAGAGGACAGAGATGCTTATGGAAGTCGGTAAGGAATGGCATGGAAGCCACCATGGGCAAGGAGTTGTATCTCAGAGCTTGTCGACATAATGGGATTTATGTCCTAGAAGGTGCAACTGCCATCGAGGTAGCAGCGAGCAAGTCGATGTGTTGTCGAAACATCGATGAGGAGAAGCTGGGACTACTCGAGGAGAAGGCAGAATACTTCGGAAAGGATGAAATTGACAAGCTTGAATACGATGAACATTGCGTGCCCTGCGAGCAGCGCAAAGGAAAGTTCATCGAGGGTCAGCACTGTAGCAAGGCGGTTCTCGGCTATGGAAACTCAGCTTTGTGGGGTCCGACGAGTTGCGACTCAGGAAGCTGTGGAGAGTCTGGCTGAAGACAAATCGCGAGGAAGGACTTCAGCTCGAGGTGGAGCACCCCGAGAAAGTTGCTCGAAGAAGTTTTCCCGAGCAGGTTGCTCGAGGAGGTATTCTTGACGAACTTTGCTCGGCGAGCTAAGTATCGACGAACTTTTCTCGAGGAAGAAACTGCGAGCAGCAATCTACGAGGTTCGTCTGATGGGAGCTTAGCAGGATGCGTTCGACAAGCCTCAACCGAGGAGGATTCAGCAGAGTACAGCGAGGACGACAAAGGAGATAGCGAGGAGGAAAACTGCTATGTAGAAGTGCGAGGATCTATTGAAGGGAGATCAGCTAGCCCAGGATGAAGCTCGAGGAGCTATCATGGCGATGGGCAGGAGTGCTCTCGCGGAGTTGGTGACGTATGCATTCGAAACCGAGAGGTGGTGTGGAGCTATGACACGAGAGATAAACTCTCTCGTAGTGACGAAAGTCGGGGTACTTGTGCCGAAACCCATGGATTACCATCGAGTGGTATTGGGTTGTCGGGGGATATACAAGGTAAAGCCAGGAGACCTCTAGGAGATGATTCTGATGCAGCAGCCGATGGGCTTCGTGTAGACGGGGGAAGAGCCTGAGCTCTGCCCAAGGACAAAATCGGAGGAGAAGCGAAAGCTTCTGCGCAAGGCCGGATATAGGCAACGCGGTCAGCTCAGAAAGTAGGTGGAGTATTAACCCGGGAGAGGTGCATCGACAGGAAGTCATTTGGATCCTTCGGAGCATGACATGGAGCGTCGACATAGGGTTACCCTACGTGAGCTGGGAGTTTGTGAAGCTGAACCGAGCTGGTAAGCTCGAGGAAGAGGCTACGAGGAGAATCAAGCGACAATGACTCAAGGTGGAGATTGTTAGTCACGTGACGGGTGACATAGTCGGTGAGTCACAGTCACTTGAATACGAGTGAACCTTAAAAGATAAGGATGAATTGATCCAGAACTATAATTTAACCAATATATTTTAAAGATTTTAATTTCTAGCCTACAACCTCAGCCGTCCATTTTGAGATGAGAAATATGAGTGATCATCTTCTTATAATGCCGTCTTCGTTGCACTAACAGCTGCCGTCACCACAAAAATAATATAAATCGTTAGACCATGTGATCTTCTGGTTTTGAGATTTCCAAATCGACGCTTTGAACTACTGATCCATGATAAATCTAGATATATATCAGTCAGATTTTGTCCTTTAATTATTGTTAGGCGAATTTTCTTTACAATTTATAAGTTTAGTTTACTACTTAGCATGTATCTATGGTTTTATGTTACGAGTTGTGGTGGTTTCTTTCATTGAATAGTGAATGATATTAGTAGAATTTTATTTTTATTAAGATTTTTGGGTCTACAAGTTTTACCATGAAAAAGTTTATATTTGTTTCTTAGCGTGGTCTGTTATTTCGGTCAATTAAATTAAAATGTAGAAACAATTTTTTGGGTTTGTCGTAAGCTACGAATTCAACTTCTCTCGAATTAGAATTATGATTACGTTTAGTTAAGTTGACTTAGAACGATGAATATAGTATAACCACTGAAAATTATGGAAGGTTATTTTCATTAACATTCGGAAAAAAACAGGGCCCCCTACCGTGTTCGAAATCTCTGTTTCCATCTCGCAAGGTAGTTTTTTATGCGTTGACCTATGCATTAGGCGATTCCGGTTCCTATATTGTTGATTATTCACGAACATGAAATAGATGTTTGGTAGTTCTTGAAAATTGTTACTGTATGAGGAAGAAATGGTTTCTAAAGATAAAACCGTAATGTTAATAGGTAAAACCGTAATTCTTCATTTAAAGCTAAAACCGCAATGTTATCATATTAGTAACTTTGATATAGAGAGAGTTGATTGCCGCTTTTAATTTTAATGTGATTTGATGATTTTGTGTTCTGTAGTCTTGATTAAGTGTAGTGATGTAGGTAAAAGGTATCACATAATTTATGTATGCTATAAATTTCTATGAATTTCTTCAATTGGCTTTATTTTTGTTCTCTGTCTGTAGAATAGTTCTTCAATTTCTATGAATCTTCACCATAGCTTATATATTCAAATTTAACAACAAAGGCCATTTTTTATTTCTTGAATATGAAATATCTTCGCCGGGGAAGAATAAAATTAAGGGTTTACTCTATGATGCTAAGTGCTGATTGCTACTATTATGTGGGATTTTTCAATTGCAATGTGGGCCTAAAATCGACATTGATCTGAAAGTTCCTCCTAGACCCCCCTGTTACGCTTTTTTCCACGTGCGCTTCCGTTACATGAGCTTTTATTGGTTAATCAAGTTTAATTTAGCAGAGTTGTTATTTACACATTCTATTTGTGGCAAGCAAACAAAATGAATACACATTCTATTTGTGGCAAGCAAACAAAATGAAACAACAGATTGCATGCATATATTGTAAATATGTTAATACTTCTTATATAATTTACTTTACTAGGGATGATTCTTAAATTTGCTTCAATACTTCTTAGAATAAAAGGTTTTAAACCGAACCCGCGTGCATTGTTATTACTATCTTAAATAAAGGACAATACAGTGATCACTTATATATACATATATCAGTGTAATGAGTTTGTTATTTTTATGGAATGAAAATTTAACGACTTCACTATCTTAAATGGAGTTTAAAATAGAGCCTTATCTTATTAGTCACTTTAATGGTTAGCTATTGTTCTTTATTTCAAGAATAGCTAAAAAAATTAATGTTCATATATAGACGTTGTTGAGTTTTTTTTTTCTTTCTATATTAGTTACATTACGACATCATTGGTCTTCTACTCTTCTTTTACTTCAACAATATCGAAAAGATTAATGTTCAAATATAGACGTATAATTTATTTCTTGATATAACTTACATTACGACCTCATTGCCAAGTCTTTATCCAATGTAAACAATGTATTTATTTAAGATGAGATACATATATCACGTAGACAACTCTTTCAAACATAGATATCATGTAATTAATACTAAAAATGATTGATTAATGACAAAATAAAAATATTAAATTACTTTAAAATTATACGGAAAAAAAAACACAAAACTATGAAATTTCTCTTGATTAGAGAAAAAAAAACGTAGTTAACCCGCAACAACGCGCGAGTTATATACCTCGTATTTCACTCAAAGAACAATGAAAAAAAAAACTCCTAAGTTCCATATGGAATGAATGAAGAACTACTCCTTGTGTGGTATGGAGTTTGAGGACATTGTCATCAATGGTCAAGATCGTCTCTTAAACGACTTATCGTATGGGACTTGTTCGTCGTTTGGGCTTGGGCATATGACGTGGGCTTTCAACTATTTGACAAAATTATTACTGTTTTATCGTAATTAAATTTATATCCAGCAAAAGGCTGATAAAATGTTAGTAATTTTTTCTTAATAGATATATGATATGAGAATAAGGAACTCTTGAGAAAAAAAGAAAGAAAGAATAATTATGACAAAAGTATCTAAGTTTTTCATATTCTCAAATTCTGAATTGTGCCGATTAGATACACAAAATTATAAAATTTGTATCTTTGATTGATTTTTTTTTTTACATGTGCAGCTGTGTACAACTTATACTAGCACTCTTGTTCTTCACTTTTTGAGATTTTAGAGGTTAAAAAGTTCAATCAATGCGTATACGTGAAAACGAATTAACGGTAAACGGAGACACATGAGCATAAAAAAACAATTTTCACGAGCTTAGGTATTCAATCAACCTGATTAAAAGCTTGAGAATTTGCTAAACTAATTTGAAAAAAAAAACACTTAGGTACTTTTGCCGCAACTATAAAACATGGCAAGATAAAAAGTAAAAATAAAAAATTGGTTGGTTACTTTGGATTGGAAGTAAAAGAAAGTGGATTCCAAACGAAAGTAAATATAAAAAAAGAAAAAAGAAAAAAGAAAAGTGCTTCCCTCCACATCTCTCTCTCCGTGTGTCTGTCAACCAAGCCAACCTACGCCTATTTCCCTCGTTTTTCTTGTCTTTCTCTCTCCCGCTTTATTTTCTTCCGAATTTTCCCTCAGATTCTCGCCATCCAAACACTGCCCGATCCATCAGATCTCACTCTCACACGTCCCATCCTTCCCTTTTCTCCAATCCTAACTTTCCCTCCCCGATTTCCCCCCAATTTCCAAACCCTCACTCCCTCCATGTCCGACTTCGGGGCTCCGCCGCCATTGAAGCGGAAGCTTCCGTTTCCGTCGACCAAGCCCTCGTTCTCCGGCGACTACCACCGCTTCGGCTCTCCCGAGCCCAACTGGCCAGGCGATCGCGAAGCGGACGCCATGGTTGTCAGGACGCCAGTGAGTTCGTCGTTTCAGTTCTTAGATCGTTTTGCTTTGATTTCCTGCTCTCCTGGGATTTGTGCTGAAACTCCATTGGATCATGTGATTATTACTTAGCTAGTCGATTGGTATAACTAGATTATTGGACCAATCATCGGTATGTGTTCGTTTGGTGATTGTTTCTCAATGTACGAAGAAAAGTTTCAGTTTTGATCAGGAAAAGTTTAACTTATGATTGCAAGCTTAAATTCAGTTTTGATCAGGAAAAGTTTAACTTATGATTGCAAGCATAAAAAGAAAGCTTGGCTTTAGTTTTCAGACTCTAGTCTCGTTTTTATCGATTGAACCGGTCGAGTTTTTTAGTCGATTTGAGTTCTTTGTGCGAATATGGACTAGGTATGAAGATCAATTCTAGTATCACATTATCATGGAGAGTTGTTTAATTTGGACGAGAGTCAAGCCTGCTCTTATATCTATGTGCTTCATGCTTCCTCATGACACTACATGGCTTCTGAGGATTCTGGATTATTAAAAAGAAGTAAAAATATCCAAAACAAAACAGATTCTAGTAGTTATTAACCTTTGCATTTTAAATGGTCTCCTAGCAGCTAAAGCGGAAGAGTGATGTGGCAAGTTATGAAACGGGTCCTAAGGCTCCTGAAGTAGTGAATACCCCCCTTCAGAATTCTACTCCAAGCACAGGAAAGGCAATCAAAACACCAAGGCTCACCAAGTGCAATAAATCTAGACCTCGAACCCCTGTTTCAAACGTTGGTACGTTTCTTCATGCTCATAATCTTATTAAAATATTTACCAGCTCATAGTATGAGATAATACTGTAACAATTAATTGGTTTACGTGACAAGGATTCTATACATATGTTGTGTATTTAGTGAGTAACATTCTGTAAAATTTACAGGTTCTCCTTCCGGAGCTAACATAACACCAGCTGGTCCTTGTCGCTATGACAGCTCGTTGGGTAAGGGCTATTTTCCACTGGTTTTCAATTATTAAAACGTTATTTTCCAGGGGTATAAAAATTATATATATATATTGTGATATATTTACAGGTCTGTTAACGAAAAAGTTCATCAATCTCATCAAGCACGCAGAAGGCGGTATATTAGACCTAAATAAAGCTGCTGATACTTTAGAGGTAGCATTTGATGTCTTGATGAAGAATCATATCTTTTCTGTTTGTCTTCTTGAATTTAAAACATTGACTTTTCCTTCTTACAGGTGCAAAAGAGACGAATATATGACATAACAAACGTTCTAGAAGGAATCGGTCTTATAGAAAAGAAACTCAAAAATAGAATTCAATGGAAGTACGTAAAGACAGATTCGACCTTTTGAAAATGTCAACCATTGCTAAAAATAAATATGATTTGAAATTTTCACTTCCCAGGGGACTGGATGGCGAAACACCAGCTGATGGGGACGAGAACTATGCCAGTTTGCTGGTAAAATTGATAATTTAAAAGAAAATGTTCACATATTTCGAGCATAACATTTATATGTGTACTCTGTAATAGAGAAGTTGGCTTATGTACCTTTTTTTATGTGCAGGCAGAAGTTGAGAATCTATCCATTGAAGAGAAAAGAATAGATGACCAGATAAAGTAATGTGGCTATTTCAATGCATAATGTATCATATTTTTGTTGTTTTCTGAACTACCCATAATCCAATCTCGAAAAGGGAATTTTACCAACCTTCACTAAACCCGATCTCTTCTCTTTTGAAAGAGATTTAGTTTTTAGTGAATTGTTTTCGACTACCTTTTCTCATTCAAAGTCTCTTAAATAGACCACGGATTACAACTTAATGGTTGTTCCGGGCCCAGCCAAATTAAATTCCTAAACATAATTAAAATGACAGTTAAATAACAATACATAATTATATAGCCTAGATAACATAATTAAATATCTCTAATCTCTGTAAAAATGTTGCTCGATGTAATTTTTTGTTTTGTTTATTATACTGAGGCTCTTTCAAAATGGCAGAGAGATGCAAGAGAGATTGGGTGATCTGAGTGAAGATGATAGTAATCAGAAGTGAGTTTTTTCCTTTCACGTTTCCTCTATGTTCATAGTTATATCTGTACTTATATACAACATTATATGAATCGTACTTACCTAGACAATTCTCTGGTTCAGATGGCTGTTCGTCACCGAAGAAGACATCAAAAGCTTACCCTGTTTCCAGGTTTAGTAGCTGGCTTACTTAATGCCCATTACTCTTTGTCTTTGACCGTTGACTGAATCCTACAGCTTATTTATGTTTGTTTGTTGAGAGAATGAATCCTAGAGTTTATATTTTGTTTTTTTGAGGTGAATTAATCGTAAAGCTTTTGTACTTCCACAGAATGAAACCCTAATAGCTATCAAGGCTCCACACGGCACGACGCTTGAAGTCCCGGATCCGGATGAGGTACTTCCATAGGACAATATGTAATAAAATAATGAGTTATTGACTTCCATAGCCCCTTTATAAGGAGTGGTCCGCTAACAGACTCCCTGAAAGGAAAAAGAAAAAAATATAAGTTTTGGTGCTCTGACTCGCTTCGCTGTTCGTTTGAATCAGCATAAAGAATGAAATTTTGAGGCGTTAAATTGGAATTTCAAATTTCATATATATGTATGTTTACTCATTTTAACACTTATAGTCTTTCTTATTGTCATTTGAAACTCCAATTTTACCCCCTAAAATTTTCATTTAAAAAAAAAATATATTTTTAATGATTTTGTTCATATATCTGTCCAAACTATGGACAGGGTCAGTGGATTGTCAGAGCACCAAAACTGCATCCGAGGGACCGTTTATGTAATTTTTATTCGAGGCCATTAGCAGTTAGCATACTCAAGTTAATGTCTCAACATATTATATATAGGTTTCCTTCGTGCGTGTTCTTAGTGAATCTCTCTTAACTCTTGACTAGGCTGTGGATTATCCCCAAAGAAGATATAGGATAGTTCTGAGAAGCACAATGGGTCCCATTGACGTTTACCTTGTCAGGTACTGTTTCTGTAATCAATCCTCTTTTTACCTTCATGATTGCGTACTAAAACAACCGTTAATTCACCTCAATCTAGTCAATTTGAAGAAAAAATTGAGGAGGTTAATGGGGTTCATGTCCCTTCAAACATTCCGTCGACTTCAAATATTACTGAGAATCCAGCAACAACGCCAGCAGCAACGGCTATGGAAAACAGAGTCGAGGAAATCCAGACACCGGTACAACATGGCAACGGTATTCACATAGATGCTGCTCAAGATTCCATGAGTGGGATCATGAAGATTCTTCCTTCCAATGCTGATGTAAGTCTGTCTTTTACCCTTTTCATATCTTCTGTTTATTTTTCTACATCAAATTCTGCTTCCGTTTATTAAAAAGGAAATTTCATGTAAATTTTGGAGTTAGTGCTGATGGTAGAGATTATTTGTTTACAAATACTAATCAGTTTAAAATTTATAGCGTTGCCATTTTTTTCCTCCGCCAAAAGTGATGGATCTAATAATTTTTTTACGGAAATAAAAAAGTCTATGGATAATGTAAACTGAATTTGAATTATATTTGTTTGTTAAGAGCGAAGGAGATTACTGGCTCTTATCGGATGCCGACATCAGCATTACGGACATGTGGAGAACAGAACGTATCCTAATTTAGTGCAGTGACCTATCTTTTCTTCTCGTTGCATCATTTACCAAACTCAAGTTGTTCAAATAATGCTCGGCAATGTATTTTCCTTGACCCTTTTCCCCTAGCTGCATTGGAGTGGAGCGACTTTGGTCTCGCCGATGACTACCCGTTGATGGTTGATATCAACCCACCACAGCCTCAAACCCCACCCTCGAATCCAACCGATGTCCCTTCTTCATCGAATCCCCCGGCGAGTTGAGAGCTCCTATGATCTCGACGTGACCTATTTTGCTCAGGAGAATCAACGACATTCAAGCTGTCTGCCCAAGTGATTCTCCCAGTGAGGGTTAAGATGGGAAGATCCATGGCAGATGTCGCATTGTACAGCTAAGTAAGTAATTAGGTAACGGTGTATGTAGGGTTAAATAAGAAGCTAAAATTTGTATACTGTTAGTCAGTAATATGTAGCTAAATATGGTAACGTAGATTTCAGAAACAGGTATGATGACAATTACTTGTAGAGTCGGAGCAATGTAGCCTCAAATTAGCATTATATTTTTTTTTCTATGTAATTCTTTCTTTCTTGATCATGTTTGTGAGCATAATATATGATGTACCTATGCGATAATTAGGGGAGAAACCGGGAGTAGTAAAAGTAAAAGGGTTTTGCCCTTTTCTCGTGCCTTCGAGCGGGGAGCAAAAGAGCCTTTTTTTTTTTTACATAACCCGGACCAGGGCAGGGCCAAAAGCCCGGTACGCTTTGTACTAACACTGGATTGGCAAGTCTAGACTAGTCTCGTTTTGATATTATTGTCTCAATTTACATGAGTATAAGCTGGTATCAGACAAAATCTTTAAACAACAGTGAAGAGAGAGAGACTAGTCTTCTTGTTTATCAACTTTCTTGCCGATCCAAGACGCAACGATGGGAGTCAAAGCCACGGTCGGGGGAAACCTAATCGGAGAAGCGGCCTTGTGTGCAGCATAAGCCAGGGCGAATGTTCCCACTTTTTCTCCCGTCTCATTACCAGATATTCCCACCTATACAAAAAACAAACATCATAATTAAAAAGAAGTTGATGTGGGAGATAAAGATTGAGAGGAGAGAATATGAAAGAGTAGTTTGAGAAAGAAAAGAAACCTTTTGGAGCAAAGCAGGGACATCAACACCGGCAGTGACAAGGAGATAGCAGAGCGAGAAAGAGATGAGTGAGAGAGTTATGGAAGTTGCAAGATAGGCCCCTCCATACTTTGCAAGCAGCTCTTTCGCCTCATCTCCCTTTGATTTCTTTCCCTCTTCTTTTGAACTCAATATCTGCATTTGAGTCAATAAATTCATAATTACATGTGTGGATGGAACCCTATTATTTCACCCACCAGTATTTGGCATTTCTTCTCTTCTGGGATATTTAATTTTACTAATCATTCAAAATATACTTCTCGTAAATAAAAATGGTAAAATCATTATGCAATATTGGATTAATGGTAAACATGAATGAAATTATAGCTCTAGATTGCAGAAAGAAGTTGAAACGTAGTTAGTTACCTTCCAGAGACCGGCTTCGAGGCCATATTTCTTTGTGACATCTTCCACAGAAGAAGAAGAAGAAGGGTTTTGGATTTCCTCGGCTTTCTCTTTGACGGCTCTGATTCTGAGAGATGGAATCGGTGAAGAGACTACTCGCCGAGATCTTATCGGAGAAGAAGAAAGAGCTAATCTTGTTGCTGAAACTGCTGCTATCATTTTTGGATTTTCTCTTCTTTGAATTGAGAGGAGCTCACAAGATTTTAGATACTACTGCCTCTTCAACTTCAATTCAATTGTATACTATTTTTGTGCTCTGTTAAATGACTACACTACCCTCTTCAATATATGTATTACTAAACAACCCTTTATTTTTGTTGGGCACGTTCGTACATCAAATTAAAATTTTGACATTCTGATATTAATATATCATCCCCGATTCTAAATTCCTCGATGATATGATGAATCCTTATTTTATGAAAGTTCTACGATACTCAAACTAATAAAAAAAATGCAATTTTTGAAAGTACTTTTATTTCTGTTACTTTATTCACATATCTGATTTTTGTTTGACTTGACTCATCTATAGATAAAGGGATATTGTTGGAAAAAAAATATTCATAAGCTACAAATATTCCGTGGATTAAAAATCTACTCTTAGATATTATTTTATTTACAAAATTCATATTGTATATATAAGTTAGATATCATATTAAATATATATAAATAATTTATTAAGCTCAAATTCAGATTTCTTCACTGAAATAGATCGGGGAAATACTGTAATCTATTTCTTTAAATATAGATAGATTAGATATAGAGTTTATACTTAACACAAGAAAGACAAAGATAAATGAAAAATAAAATAAAAAAATGACGATATGCATATAAGTATAAGTCACGAGCTATACCCCAAGGTTAGAAAAGTAATTTCACATTCTAGGCTACACGTTGAAGACTCGAGCCATCTGTGACTTATAACAATTTGAGTGGTGAAGGAGAGTCCAAGTAGCCACATCACCAATCATCAGAAGCTAAGCATGAAAATCGAAAACTTTTATGCCATAAATCAACCTTTTTTTTTTTTTTTTTTTGTTAGTTGAAATAAATCAAACTTTCGTGCATAAGAAAATTTTTTATTGACAATTCGTGCACGAAAAAACCATAGAAATTTAGTGTCAAATCCCGAGCTTCCACTACATCAAAGCATAATCTAATTACTTAACATTTGTTGTAAAAGTATTATTTTCTGAGTTGCATTAAGAAAAAAAAAAAACTATTCCTACTATCAAATTTGGAGATATCATTTGAATATTCAATATTGTACTTGTAAACAGATAAACGACAGAAAATTGTGAAACGACTGAATTAAAAATAGGTGAATATTAAAACCGACAAATTTGGATAAAAGGATAATATACGACAGAAAATGTGAAAATGTCGTATGACATTGCACTGAAGAAATTTTCTAGAAAGAAACGACATCGTATGACTAAACAATGTCGTTTTCATTGTTCTTGTCGGTTTTCATTTTCATGTCGTTATTTCCAATATAAAATGATATTGGAAAGAGAGTTCAAGCATTTATAAATATCTATCTATATATATTATAAAATATATATAAGGGTTTATTAACGAAATACCCATTTCTTACAAACCCTTTTCAAAACTAACTATTTTTATACAGACAATGAGTTGTTTTTAAAAATGTTTGTAACTAAATATGTATTTCATACAATTTTCTTATATATATAAATAGTGAATATATATAATTTTATTATATATCATAGAGTCTATAGAGAAGAACCATCAAGCACGCAACAAGAAGTATAATCGATTTATTTAATATTTTTTTTTGCATTTTATTAACCTTAAAAGCTGGAAAAATAGTACAGAAAATTGAGATCTAGAAGGTGCAAAATTTCGGGAAAATCGCTCGACTTTCGGGCCGATTTTCGTTTTTCGGAGGCTACCGAAACGAAAGCCTTCTCGTTTCGCTGCCGTTTTCCCTTTTGCCGAGACTTTCGCAACGACAATCGCATTTCATGTCGTTTATCGTTTTTTGCCTGCAAAACGACGAAAAGTGGTTGGAATTTCGCATTTTTGGTAGATTTCGGCAAAAATACCAATTAAACTTTCGGCAAAAATAATTATACTCACACAAGAGCACCCCACCCCACCCCACCACGCCACGCTCGTCCGGTCGGCGGCGGCGCGCGTGTGGTGGTGTAACATTTGTGTGAGTCCTATGACCCTAAGGGCCCAAGTCCTTGTCCCTAATATTTGGTATATAAACATCACCAAACTCTTGTCATCTATCAATGTGGGACTTTTTGTTTTCAACTAATATCACACATTCACACTTAATATACACATACACTTCACCTAATAATTTAACTTAATATTACACACTTCAAATAATATTATACACTTAACATACATATTAACTTCACCTAACATACATATACACTTAATATACATATTCATTTAATATTATACACTTCAACTAATATTAAATTTGTTAACATACCTATACAATTAACATGCATATTCACTTAATATTACACACTTAATTAACATACATATTCACTTCACATAATAATTTGACTTAATATTATACACTTAAACTAATAAAGTGACTTAATATTATACATTTCACCTACATATTTAAGTTACAAATGTGTTTTGTTGTATACAATTATGTCTTGTATTTATTAAATATGTAGTTTTGAACCTATATAAATATCGTGCTTAAATACTCAAATATTTTTTACAAAATATCCATGCGAAAAGTGCGGTAAATGCGGTATGTCCATGCGAAAAGTGCGGTAAATGCGGTATGTCCATGCCCTTTTTTTCCCTTTTGCCCATCGACATACCCATCGGCAAGCGATATATCCGTAAAACGGAAAATGCGAAACGAAAACGGCAAGCGGTATTTTAAACCTTGACATTCATTATTATTGATTCATTTAACTGCAAAAATGAAGATACATAACTTCATTATGTATCATATAGTCTCTGAGCCTCTCAAGCACGCAACAAGAAGTATAATCGATTTATAAAATATTTCTTTGCAATAAATTAGACTTAAAAGTTTGGTAAATGATACATATATAGGAAATGGAGATCAAGACGTTCATTATTGATTGATTTTTACTATTAAAATAAAGATACATAACAAAACTTCGTTATGTATCATAAAGAGTCTACGGATAAGACCCGTCAACCACGCAACAAGAAGTATAATCAATTTATCTAATATTTGTTTGCACTTATTTAACTTTAAAAGTTGGAAAAATAGTACACAAAAAGAAATGAAAATCAAGACATTCATTATTATTGATTGATTTAACTGCAAAAATGAAGGTACATCATATAAATTGCAGCACATGAAATCAATGGTTGGTTTTAGGACAAGGACGGTGGCAGTTGCAATCGGCGGGAATCTTTCCAGGCGTGCAGTAACCGGAAACGCCGGGGCCCTTATTCCCAAACTTATACTGGCAGACTGCTTTGCAAATCTCGGGACTGCATTCCAGCTTTACCGTTCCAGCCGTACATAACCTCCCTTCCACATTGCCTGTTAATTATATATGTATATACTGTAGATCAAGAACTATAATGTATGTTTATATGCTAATATAGTGGCACAGTAAAAAATTGAAAATTATGAAAATTTAGAGTAAATATGATGGAAATTACTGTAGAATAAACCTAGGGGGGTAAATTTAATATTGGAATAATATAAAAATTGAGGGGGAAAATTGAAAATTATGGTAAAATTAGAGGAATCTAAACTAGTCCCCAAAATGTCGGTTCCGGTATTTAATCCGGAACCAATTTTTTTTTTTTAAAAAATTCTGATACGAAAAATATATTTTGTTCTTTTTTTTTTTAGTAAAAATTATTAGAGAAGAGAATTTATAAATGTACCTGAAGAAGCAACCAAGACAATGAAAAGCAAAAGAAAGGCTGAGAAAAAGAACTTCATTTTTCGTTACTTGCTTTGGATGATAGTACCTTAAGCTTATGTTATTCTCATATTTATAGTTCGATTTTTAGTTTTTGGAAGTTTTTTTACTACATATTTTTTTTATCCATTTTTAGTAAAAAAAACAGACGTGTTGTTGGATCCACTCATCAAGTTCTTATTGAAATAGTATCCAACACAAATTCTTTTTCAAAATCCTAACATTGAGGATTTTCCTTGCCAAATGTAATGCATTAATGAATACATTGTATCCATGTGACATCGAGTTCGATATCATTACATATATAGATCCAAATATAAAAATAAAAAAATCCCAAATTATATGCATTTTAATTTTTTTTAAAACCGTACGTTTATAAATCTTAAAAGCACATCACATCTCTTAAAATAATTTAAAAATGAACTCTATGTGTAAGATAAATAGAAAGAAATCAACCGTAATTATTCTTTTTTTTTTTTTGGAATAAAGGGAATTAGAAATGTTATGCATATTTTATTTACAATAGACCAACAAATACAAATAATTTTTAAATACTTCAAAGACGCAAAAAATTTACTTAATCTAGAGCTCTGAAAAATGAGTCGAATTCATATATCTATTTACTCGTTTATATTCATATGGAGTATTCATTATTCTGCCTTTTTTAAATATATTGTGATGCAGACATATTGCATCATGCATGGAGCAAGCAAATTCAAGCCCAACGATCCTTCCATATCCATAATTTCCTTTTTTTAATTATTTTTATTTATATTATTTATTGCTCATTATTTCTTTGAACAATTCATGCCTTTAATTTTGTTTGATTGATGATAGTATCAATCGTGATTTACTTTTCATTTATTTTATGACTAGGATTTAGTCATTAATAATATTTATCGTGGTATTATTATAGGAGGTTAGGTTTAAGGGTTTTTTTATATTTTCTATATAATGTAATTGGAAGAGGAGAAGAAGATTAGTTGATGATGAAATAAAAATTAAGCTTTTGCTTGAGAAAGTCGAGTGTTATCTCGCAAAGACGCGTTCTTCGTGTTCTTCGTATCTCTCTACATCAGTTGGTATCAGAGCCACTCGTTTCTGTGCAAGGGCACCGAAGAAGCGAGCCGTTCGCGACGCTTTCGTGGAGGATATGGTGAGACGAGAAGAGGTCGACGGATTTCGTGCTCAGGTGGAATTGCTGATCCGTCAGATGGCTGCAATGATGCAGAATCAAACGGAGCAACGACGCCAAGACGAGTCCGACACCGAGGATCGAGCAAACTTGTTCGAGCATAATTTTGGCGGCTTCGGTCACGCGATGCGTCGACGTGAGGCGGTCCCAGAAGATGCGCGATGGGTGGCGGCGTTCCAGGTGACTATCCCGGAGTACGACGAAACGACGTACGATGAGGCGGAGCACGGCGAGGCTGTGTACGACGAGTCGATTTACGACGAGACGGAGTATGACAAACCCGTGTACGATGAGTACGACGAGCCTGTGTACGACGAGGCGGAGTACGCCAAAACCGTGTATGGCGAGGTCGTATACAACAACAACATGTGCGCCGAGAAGGATGATGAGATAGTTTTGGTTTCGAGCATGGCCACCGAAGTGGCTGCACTGAGCGATTCCATTGTAGTGACAGTCGTGATGACCGCGAGCGAGGCTGCGAAAATCAAGTTGAGCACAACGTGGAAACAACGGATTAAAATTCCCGCTCAACGACAACCTATGTACGTGCATGATCATGGTAAACGAAAAAGTAAGCTTGAAGACATAATTAGGAGATATTGGTGCAACTGCATATTCGAGGAGGTCTTTTTACGGCGGCGGCTTTGGCGCCGACACAAGCGCGGTGATTGCGGCGGAGTCCCGACATATGCAAATTCGAGGACGAATTTTCTCCGACACGAGGAGAATGATGCAGACATATTGCATCATGCATGGAGCAAGCAAATTCAAGCCCAACGATCCTTCCATATCCATAATTTCCTTTTTTTAATTATTTTTATTTATATTATTTATTGCTCATTATTTCTTTGAACAATTCATGCCTTTAATTTTGTTTGATTGATGATAGTATCAATCGTGATTTACTTTTCATTTATTTTATGACTAGGATTTAGTCATTAATAATATTTATCGTGGTATTATTATAGGAGGTTAGGTTTAAGGGTTTTTTTATATTTTCTATATAATGTAATTGGAAGAGGAGAAGAAGATTAGTTGATGATGAAATAAAAATTAAGCTTTTGCTTGAGAAAGTCGAGTGTTATCTCGCAAAGACGCGTTCTTCGTGTTCTTCGTATCTCTCTACATCAGTTGGTATCAGAGCCACTCGTTTCTGTGCAAGGGCACCGAAGAAGCGAGCCGTTCGCGACGCTTTCGTGGAGGATATGGTGAGACGAGAATAGGTCGACGGATTTCGTGCTCAGGTGGAATTGCTGATCCGTCAGATGGCTGCAATGATGCAGAATCAAACGGAGCAACGACGCCAAGACGAGTCCGACACCGAGGATCGAGCAAACTTGTTCGAGCATAATTTTGGCGGCTTCGGTCACGCGATGCGTCGACGTGAGGCGGTCCCAGAAGATGCGCGATGGGTGGCGGCGTTCCAGGTGACTATCCCGGAGTACGACGAAACGACGTACGATGAGGCGGAGCACGGCGAGGCTGTGTACGACGAGTCGATTTACGACGAGACGGAGTATGACGAACCCGTGTACGATGAGTACGACGAGCCTGTGTACGACGAGGCGGAGTACGCCAAAACCGTGTATGGCGAGGTCGTATACAACAACAACATGTGCGCCGAGAAGGATGATGAGATAGTTTTGGTTTCGAGCATGGCCACCGAAGTGGCTGCACTGAGCGATTCCATTGTAGTGACAGTCGTGATGACCGCGAGCGAGGCTGCGAAAATCAAGTTGAGCACAACGTGGAAACAACGGATTAAAATTCCCGCTCAACGACAACCTATGTACGTGCATGATCATGGTAAACGAAAAAGTAAGCTTGAAGACATAATTAGGAGATATTGGTGCAACTGCATATTCGAGGAGGTCTTTTTACGGCGGCGGCTTTGGCGCCGACACAAGCGCGGTGATTGCGGCGGAGTCCCGACATATGCAAATTCGAGGACGAATTTTCTCCGACACGAGGAGAATGATGCAGACATATTGCATCATGCATGGAGCAAGCAAATTCAAGCCCAACGATCCTTCCATATCCATAATTTCCTTTTTTTAATTATTTTTATTTATATTATTTATTGCTCATTATTTCTTTGAACAATTCATGCCTTTAATTTTGTTTGATTGATGATAGTATCAATCGTGATTTACTTTTCATTTATTTTATGACTAGGATTTAGTCATTAATAATATTTATCGTGGTATTATTATAGGAGGTTAGGTTTAAGGGTTTTTTTTTATATTTTCTATATAATGTAATTGGAAGAGGAGAAGAAGATTAGTTGATGATGAAATAAAAATTAAGCTTTTGCTTGAGAAAGTCGAGTGTTATCTCGCAAAGACGCGTTCTTCGTGTTCTTCGTATCTCTCTACATCAGTTGGTATCAGAGCCACTCGTTTCTGTGCAAGGGCACCGAAGAAGCGAGCCGTTCGCGACGCTTTCGTGGAGGATATGGTGAGACGAGAAGAGGTCGACGGATTTCGTGCTCAGGTGGAATTGCTGATCCGTCAGATGGCTGCAATGATGCAGAATCAAACGGAGCAACGACGCCAAGACGAGTCCGACACCGAGGATCGAGCAAACTTGTTCGAGCATAATTTTGGCGGCTTCGGTCACGCGATGCGTCGACGTGAGGCGGTCCCAGAAGATGCGCGATGGGTGGCGGCGTTCCAGGTGACTATCCCGGAGTACGACGAAACGACGTACGATGAGGCGGAGCACGGCGAGGCTGTGTACGACGAGTCGATTTACGACGAGACGGAGTATGACGAACCCGTGTACGATGAGTACGACGAGCCTGTGTACGACGAGGCGGAGTACGCCAAAACCGTGTATGGCGAGGTCGTATACAACAACAACATGTGCGCCGAGAAGGATGATGAGATAGTTTTGGTTTCGAGCATGGCCACCGAAGTGGCTGCACTGAGCGATTCCATTGTAGTGACAGTCGTGATGACCGCGAGCGAGGCTGCGAAAATCAAGTTGAGCACAACGTGGAAACAACGGATTAAAATTCCCGCTCAACGACAACCTATGTACGTGCATGATCATGGTAAACGAAAAAGTAAGCTTGAAGACATAATTAGGAGATATTGGTGCAACTGCATATTCGAGGAGGTCTTTTTACGGCGGCGGCTTTGGCGCCGACACAAGCGCGGTGATTGCGGCGGAGTCCCGACACATGCAAATTCGAGGACGAATTTTCTCCGACACGAGGAGAATGATGCAGACATATTGCATCATGCATGGAGCAAGCAGATTCAAGCCCAACGATCCTTCCATATCCATAATTTCCTTTTTTTAATTATTTTTATTTATATTATTTATTGCTCATTATTTCTTTGAACAATTCATGCCTTTAATTTTCTTTGATTGATGATAGTATCAATCGTGATTTACTTTTCATTTATTTTATGACTAGGATTTAGTCATTAATAATATTTATCGTGGTATTATTATAGGAGGTTAGGTTTAAGGGTTTTTTTATATTTTCTATATAATGTAATTGGAAGAGGAGAAGAAGATTAGTTGATGATGAAATAAAAATTAAGCTTTTGCTTGAGAAAGTCGAGTGTTATCTCGCAAAGACGCGTTCTTCGTGTTCTTCGTATCTCTCTACATCATATTGTTTATGTGTTTTATTGTCTTTTGTTCTTATTGTCGTTTCTGACTGAACCAACTTTTATATTTCTACCATCATTTTTGTTTCGTACGTTGTATCTTCTCGTAAGTTTTTTTTTTTTGTAAACTAATAAGAACAAAAGACAATAAAACACATAAACAATATGATGTAGCTGGTCCGCCGTGGTTGTCGCTGCACTGTAATGGGCCGAACTCTACGAGCAAAGCCCAACAACAATTCGATCTAAAAACCACGGTATCTCTGGAGTTTCTGTTGAGATATTTACGCAGGATTTTGTTTTATTATGGGTTCTTAAGAGTAATAGCCAATCTTGATAGTGAGTTTAGCAAAATAGCCAAACTTTGGTTAATTTTGTAAACTAGCCAATTAACATTTAAGTGAATTTCTAATTACATTCTTACCCTTAATAATTAAAAACGAAATTAAAAATAAATACAAATTAACCACGTAATTTGTGGGTTATTAATCTGAAAAAATCAATGACATTTATTATGAATAATTATATTAATTATGAATTCGTTTATTTTAATTAATTAAAATATTGTTATTGATTGAAATAGTTATTAATATGGTAACAACCAAAACCAAACCCTTTTTTTATATAGTTCAAATTTTAAATTCAAAACATTGATATAATTTTCGGATTTATTTTTTTCAAAAAATATCAACGATTTTTTTTCTTCATATTAACGTAAATCAACGACGAATTAACGTAAATCAACAACGAATTAACGTAAATCAACGTAAATCAACAACGAATTAACGTAAATCAACAACGAATTAACGTAAATCAACAACGAATCAACGTAAATTAACAATAAAAAAATATTATTCATATTAAAATTTAAATACAATAACTATTTTAAGTACAAAAAATAATCTCTCTGCCGAAGCTTCGCCGTCGATCGTTGTGGCCTCGGTGTTTCCGGGCGAGTGCTCCGATGGAGGAGCTCCTTCGTGCGCGACGGGGGCAGCGGAAACTCGTGAGTTCACAAGCTCAGACGGAGGGCAGACAATGGTGAGGGGTGCAGCGAGCCCATTGACGGCGCCGAAGTTTGCTGGGGTGCCCAGCGGTGGTGGGCTGCGTCCTACCTTCAGATCTGAAGCTTCAGAAACCGATGATGTTGATCGGGCTTCCTCGGTGGTGCGCGAAATTGCGGACAGCGACAAGGCGGTTTGCGGTGGCCGAGAAACGCGCCAGGAGGTCGCCTCGGGGTCGTCGGCGCTCGCGCCGGAGCTGGGTGGCAGCTATTCCGTTGCCGGTTTGGGCGTGCCTGTGAATCTTCTTCATCTCGATCTTTCTGCAGTTCCGAGCCTGCTGTTCTTACTGCTGTTCCGTTCTCCATTGCTGCACGAGAGAGAGAGAGAGAGAGAGAGAGAGAGAGAGAGAGAGAGAGAGAGAGAGAGAGAGAGAGAATATTAAGCTGTATAATTTGACGTTGATTTTGAAAAAAATGAAGCTGTATAATTTGACCAATATATGAATATTAATTTGCACGATTTAATATCCTGATTAATAGGAAAGATTTGGTCTCACTTCTTAACCATTTAAACGTGTAATTAAGGAAGCTGATTTATATTTTTTTTCTTTTTTTTTAATTAAATTAATAAGTAATCAGTTACCATGATTTGTGTGATAAGGGTAATTACCATTTTAATTAATTACGAAAATAATAATCTAAATTGATTAATTAAAGGGTATTTTAGGATTAAAATTTGATTTTAATATGCCATTAAATGGTTAATTGGCTAGTTTACAAAATTAACCAAAGTTTGGCTATTTTGCAAAACCTATGTTTCAATTTGGCTATTTGGTGCAATTTCTCTTTTATTATTATGAGAAAGTGAGAATAAGTTATGGGCAGTTGATCGTCAGGGTTATATAAATACCCCTCGTATTATTCAGAGAGAGAGGAGTCGTTCGTTCTTGTGGAGGCAGAGTCAGAGTCTTCATGTTTTCTGTTTTTTTTTTCTCTGTCAAACGATGAACATGATCGGCTAATTCTGTATCGGTTTGAGTTTTTGAAACTATGATTCAATAAATCTGTGAGGTATAATTTTGTTCTATTGTCATTCCTTGAATATCGGTTTCTTCTACTAGGAATTATATCATATTATCAACGATATTGCAATCTTTGATTTATATCAATTTCAATTATTCGATTTAGTTTGAGCTTTGATGCATTGTGATCGTTGATTATATATTAATCGTTAGCATTATATTATTATAAATTTTAGAATTCATCGTATGTGTTTTGATGTATAAGCATTTTGAAGTTTATATACAATTAATTAATTGGCTCGTCGTACTTGTCTTTTAATTGTTGAACACGAGTTTGGTTAGTTTATCACGCGGTTGTAAATTAGCGGAACAGTAAAAGAAATCAAATAGATTAAATATTACCGCAGAGTTTTATTGTACAGTTTCTTGGAGGGTTCAAAATATTAATGTTGCTTGGATTTTAAATTCTATCATGTTTGATTGAGTTATCTTTGAGTTAAGTTTAATTAAATTGCGTTCAATTTGGTTAGATAATCTTAAGGAAGTGTTAATCCGGGAGATATTTAGTAGGTTTAAGGACGAATTCTTGTTGATGATCGAATTGAATCATTAGTGGAAGTTTACTCAAGCCAATGGTTTCCTAATATTTCTCATCAATTTCTATATTTTTATTTAATTATTCTCTTTGATAAAATCCTCCTTTTTCTTCGTTTTTATTATTTTTATAACGTTTATTAGAAAACTCTTCGTGGGACGACTCGTACTTACTCTACTACATAAGTTTTGTAGGTTACGAATTTTATTAGTAATTTGGATTGCATATGATAGCACACCAGCAACACATTCATCAGAGCTTTACAAAAACGAACGTAGGTGATTAAGAACATGACGGAAAGTAATGGTCTCCGACGATCACGCTCCGATTGGTTAGAGAAACTCCGCTACGACGCGGAAAATCGCCGGTACGTGTACACTTCGCTGTCAGACTTGTTGCAACCGTCCCCGAGGAATCTCCGACGAGGCTTCGCAAGCGAGAGGGAAATCCCGTTTCGGCATAGCATTCAAAGAACAAGATCGTTCAATCACGACGATGATCAAGATTCCCCATTAGGGTTTGGTTCGCACTCTAGGTTTTGTGGCGTGAGCGAGATTTTGGCTAAGATTATCAGCTTCTTCTCTCGCTGATTAGGGTTCTAGAAGGTTAATTTTTTATTTTTATTTTTGTTATTAATTTTTTTTTCTTTCTGTAGAGTAAGTAGTTAGTTTTCCCTTTTTTTAGGGCTTATTTTACGCCAACAATATTCAATTTTGAGTTGTAAAGAATGAGTTTTTGAATACACAATTTTACGGTCCTTCTAATTAGCTTCGTCTTGTAAATATCATATAATTTTTTTTTTCTTCGGAATTTGATGTTATCCATATAACTTTGTAAGATCAAATATCTTATAATAGTATGCACTTGTCCAAATATATAGTACGAGGCTGTTTGGATAATATATTTGTCAATTGACATAAGTGCCACTCAGTTTTGAGTATTTGTGCATATAAACCCTTAAACTTTGGTAATCAGTATTCAGTAGAGTACGTAACCCCATTAAATTTGTTAATCAACTTAAAAGTCTCTTCAACTTTAAGATATTTCAGAAAAAAAATCGAACATTAAATTTTCTTCAACTTCAATGTTACGATAATTCTTTTATAACTCAGTTTAGCTATTCCTCACAGTTACATGTACTTTTGTTTTAGACTGTTTTTAGAAATCCAAATTATATCCACATTAAATAGCTATTTTTATTATTATTATTATAGCATAATAGCAGTACATATTGTGAATTTGATTCAGATTAAAGTAGATTTAATGCCAACTTGAACAAAAATAAAATAAAATAAATAAATAATATCCGAATACTAAGCATAAAAAGGAAAGAGAAAAGAAAAAGTCCACAACGTCACAATCCCTTGAATCTCTCCACTACTCACCATTATTCTCAACACTACTCTTCTTCTTCTTCCTCTTCTTCTTCTTCAAAACAACTTGAAAACGACACACACATCTCTCTCTCTCTCTCTCTCTCTCTCTCTCATCCTGACAATATTCTGGAAGACGGCTGTCATTTGCGAAGATTACCCGGAGACTCTAATACGGGAGATCACCGGAAACAGCCTTCTCCATCGGGCTAATAAAACCGACACAAAACCCTAGGAAGTACAAAGCGTACCTCCTAAATTTTTGTCCAATGTCAGACAACAACATATCAAAAAAGCTCCTGAAAACGATCCTGAAGGCCAACGCGGGCTGCGGCTGCGGAAAGCCGAAGCCCTCGGAAGTGTTCGAGCCCAAGCCGAAGCCGA
This sequence comes from Parietaria judaica, assembly GCA_954871525.1. Classification (NCBI taxonomy): domain Eukaryota; kingdom Viridiplantae; phylum Streptophyta; class Magnoliopsida; order Rosales; family Urticaceae; genus Parietaria; species Parietaria judaica. Next base: position 24,358,382 of record OX940860.1, on the reverse strand, counting down.
AGCCCCAACTAACCCTAGCACCGCCTCCGTCCAACGATGAAGTTTCAATCACCACAACCACCACCACCACCACCACATCCACATCAGCGACAACCGAGTTCTCGTCCCCGTCGACTTCACGCCCCTCGCCACCGAAGAGGCGGCTGAACGACACTTGCATCGCCGTCGTGAAGGACTCAAACAACCCTCTAAAAGACTTCAAGCACTCCATGAAGCAGATGATCGTCGAGAAGGAGATCCGCGAGAAGCCGGATTTGGAGGAGCTTCTCGCGTGCTTCCTCGAGCTTAATTCCGCGTCGCACCGGGAGGTCATCGTCCGCGCCTTCTCCGAGATCTGGAACGAGGTCGTCTCGCAGCGGCGGGCGGCGAAGGGCAAGGAGCTCCCACCCATGTGAGGGCATTGAAGTCGCACGTGCGAGAGAAGGTGTTGAAAGAATGCTCAATTAGAGTGTGACAACAACTAGCTCAATTATACAATTGAAAGAATGCCCATATTGAAATTGTACAATTACAATAAAAATTAAATGCCAAGAGAAATTTCCCTTCACAATTAAAGCTCCTATATCTATCCATCACCATTATTATATATGTATCCCCAAACCACAACACCAAATCTGAGCCTTACACTCTAAGAAATTAACTCCTTAAAATATCCTCATATAGTATATATGCTTTGATTGCTTCATAATGAGATTCTGACATTGAAATTTAATGGCAATAGATATATTGTTGACTCTAGTGGAATAAGAATGCATAATAAATTTATTAGGGAAAATGAGACAAATGCCTATTTGTAACTCAAGGTTTGAAAAAAATGTTCATTTTTATTTATGATAATTATAACCACCAATAAATTAAAATATGGACTAATATGCCCCTCTATTTTTAAATCACATTTAATTTTAATTTGATTTTTTTAAAATTAAATTAAAAAACAAATATTTTCCTTGAATGTAGCAAACTAAATAACTAATTAATCTTTATCCTTCCTTTTCGAATTTATCCTCCCCATTAATCAGTATTTTAACGATTAAAAACAAATCTTTTTTTTTTCTTCAAATTTTTGGTCCCTATTAATCAGTAAATCCACGTGAATAAATCCTCTTAATTACAATTTCGTATTTATAGTTACGAATTTGCAATTTTATTCACTTGTAAATATATTTACGAAATCTATTAACCTGTAAGAAACTGTAAATATATTTACAAAAAAGTTTTTAACCTTTTGAACTGTTAATACATTTACGAAATTTTAATAAATCCTTTTAATTACAGTTTCGTATTTATAGTTACGAATTTGTATATGATGTCACGAAAATAATTGTAATACGAAGTAAAATGTAATTGTAATTTAAGTTACGAATTTGTAATAGTAAATCACTATACCCAAGTTGGTTTTGGTATTTACATTTAACGTAACTCTTTTTACGAATTTATAATAGTAAATCACTATACATGTAATTGTAATTGAAGTTATGAATTTATAATAGTAAGTTACGAATTTATACATGTAATTGTAATTGTAATTTAAGTTACGAATTTATAATTGTAAATCACTATACATGTAATCGTAATTTAAGTTACGAATTTATAAACTTACTGAGTTGAGCGGCGATAGAGATGGGTTTTCGCGAAGGATATGGTTTTAGGCGAACGAGCTTTTGGGCGATTAAGCTTATGGGCGAACGACCTTCTGGGCACGACGGAAGAATGCGACTGGAACTTGGAGATGGAAGAAAGCGACGAGATTGAATGTTCGGGGGAGAGAAATTGATATCGGGTGAGAGATTGAAGGTTTGGCCGTTCGGGGGAGAGATTGAAGGTTCGACGGAAGTAGGTCGGAAGGTGGAATCAATTGATATTGGGTGATAATGAGGATATTTTTTTGAAAAGTACCATAATTAAATGATATCCTAATTAATAGGTAGAAATTGTCAATCATAATTAAAGGAAAAAGTAATTTCAAAATTAAAATATATTTAATAAATATTATACGAAAATTAATAATTATAATTAATATTAGGGTTAATATGGTCCAAAAAAGTTTATTAATGGGTATAAATTAGTTTTATGAAACTATGAGCATTTCTCTTAAACTTTAGGTGTATTTTGGGCATTTGGTGGGTTTTCTTTAAATATCAAATACCATGGTTTCGACATTTTTTTTTATTGTTGAAGTTGAAGAAATCTACTTCTTCAAAGGAATATAATTAAAATAGTTTTAATTTAATCCTCTGCACCGCATTCATTTTTGAATTTTTTAGCAGCAAAAGTATGTAGAAATTAGATCTATTAGGGCAGCGTTCAAACTGATTTTTTTAGCGGCTAAATTATTTAAGAAAAATAAAAACAGTAGAATTGTGATTTTTCATCCATCAAAATATGTTGAAGTTAAACCCAATAACATATGTCACTCTTCCAATCCCATAAATGATTCACAAAAAAAAAAAAAAAGTGGTCTTACGTGGGCACGACACGTGCCGTTGGGGTTAACTCTTACAAATTTTGATGTATGAAAATTACCAGACTCTCTATTTTCTACCATATTGTTAAATTTTATCTATTTCATAAATAAAATGTATAAGATCTATCTTGACATATTACCTTTTTAGAAAATAAAATGTTAGTATCTGATGAAAATGGAATATCAATTACAAGCTACTGGATAAGAAACATTTGACATTCTATTTAATTATCATTATACAATTCATCTACATATAGCATTTATCAATTCTAGTACTGATCAGCTAAAAACTAGTAGTCACAAACATAATAGTTCTCTTTCATTTCTATCCTTTTTTCTTTCTTTTTCATTGGGATATACACATTATTTTATTCATGAATATTGTCGTTTATCAGTATATATTGTCGTAAAGTAGTTGAACGACAAAAAAGCAGCATTATATAGTAAAATATATGCCATGGTATATAAAGTGGCCAATAGACTAATTTAACCGTCTAGGCCGGAAATAATCAAGTTTGTTTGGCTTAGTGATAACTCCACTACATACGTCTCCAAGAAGTCACAGGTTCAAACTCGATAAGACGCAAATACATGTCCTTTTTACATATGTAAACTTGACTAATAGTGTCACTTGTTCTTACACTGAATATATCTATTGTAACATAGTCAATAGTGTCACCCTATTAAAAACCTGAAATAGACGATATATCTTTATAAAATCTGAAAATAAAGACTATATAGAAATATACTTCTATTCTATCTCAACAATTTTTATTAATATTAACAAAAAGTTCTTGCCGATGGGTTTTTCAAATTTATCATCTGTCATTTTTCATTCAGCTTTCTCACCGTCGTGTCTGATTCAATCGCTCTAAATTCTAAGCAGACATGTAACACTCTCTGATTTTGTTTCAGAGAAAAATCTCCTTTGAGCTCAATCGAAGCTTACTTTACTCTATTAACCTCACATTTCTCTTCGTTACACAACTCTGTGGTTTGCTTTCATTGCACATTGCGTTAATAAGTTTTTCGGTTTTGAATCGAAAGGTTGCTTTCCGATAAAAACCCCCAAATTGATAAAATCCTAAATTCTAGGCAAACTCCCAAATTTGAGTTTTTATTTTTATTTTATAAATATTGATCCGGTTCCTGTTGCGAACTCAGATCTGGTTTTTTGATCCAATTTTAGAATTTGAAAATCGGATTCTGGATATCCGGATTCCGATTTTTGAAAAACCGGATTATGGATATCTAAAAAATCCGGTTATTCGGTTTGGTTTCACCCTTATTACCGAGAGATACGAGAAAGGTTTCACTAAAAAAGTATTAAAGTATTTAGTGCAAAACAGGATGGGGAAAATAATTTTTTGTCTTTAAATTTATGAAAGTCGTAGAACTGATATAGATTCAAAGCTGGAGGGTCATGGAATAAATTGATACAGAGTAATAAGCATCAATACAAAGTAATAAGTGTAGAGTGAGCTGAGAAAAAAAATTAGGAAGAAAACATGTATAAAATAATAATTTTCAGGAGTAAATTAATAATAATAATAATAATAATAATAATAATAATAATAATAATAATAATAATAATAATAATCTAAAACTAAGTTGATAAAAAGTTAAAACAATTCAAGATGTTAGTGATATTTACTCTATCTTTACAATAATATTCTTCTCAAACAGCTAGCAATTTGAAATTTCACAATTTATAGTAATAACGATGTGTAGTTGTAGTAGTATTTTGTTGATGCGTCGAGTGATTTTGCTTATCATTTTAGCCACAAAGCTTTATTCAATATACACGTATATATTTTATTTTTAGAGAAATGTTTCTAGTATTCTCCTTTCTTCTTTTTAAATAGTAAATCTTAAAGTCATAGATTCTTAGATGTTCAAATCACTTATAAATTATAATAATTAACAATCACATAGTAATATGCCAAGTAAAAACTATAGCAAAGGTTATTTATACGAAACTTCATAAAATCAAAAAAAGAATATCTTCTTTGGGACCAACATAAATCCGCTCCTCATCATTTATACAAATGGTTTTTATTTTACACTATTAGTCTTTACTTCTTATCCATTCAAACTATTTGTAATGTTTAGCAATAGACCTGTAAAATAAAATGATTTAAATTTAGCAATTGATATGTACCGAAAAGAGCTACAATTTATATAGTTTAATTGCCAATAATTGTGAAACTATTAGGATAAAGCTCTGGCAATTATACTAATTACACTACGAATCACGTTTGAGATTAATCTTTGTGACTTTACCTATTTAGTCTAGATTTAGCTTGTTTTTATTTGAATTGATTTTATTGTGGTACTTTTTAGGAAATAAATAAATAAAGCAAAGACTTTGGAAGTAATTAACACGGAGAAAAGTCAAGGATCAAAGCAGTATATAGGAAGAAGTCGTATGAGATGTGCAGCATCGAATAAGATCAGCAAAACAACCCTTGTAGCAAGTGGGGCCCAGGAGAAAAGTCAAAGAACCAAATCAGTTTACAAAGCAATAAAGGAAATCAGCCCACAAAATCAGCAACCGAAGTCAATCTTAGAAGCTCTATAAATAACACCATCATTCGACGCACAGAGAGCAGATGCAAAAGTTTTAGGGTTTAGTTTTAGTTTTCTTCATCTAGCTTCGAGTTGTCATGTCAAGCTCCGGCTAAGACTCGCGGGTTAGCTACGGATGAATTTTATTGTTAAGTTTTTCTGTACCAAGTTTCAATGCAATTTTTATTCTTGATTCAAGTATTGATATGTTCAAGTTGTTTAAGGTTTACTAAATTATGCATTTCTATTATACATATAATTCTAGTCATGCTCTTATTATGTGGATTTTATTATGCATGAATTCTATAGATTTCTTCAAACCTTTTTCATATCAAAACATTATGTTAAGCGAAAATTTAGGCATTGAAATTGGTATCGCATTAACGATGCAATAAAAGGATTCCCGAAGCTAACCGTTCTCTCATATATTCTCATCGTTGAATTTAAATATTTTTCTTCTTTTTAAAAATCAATTATTTTTATTCTTCTCGTTTCTTTTAACGTTTGTTCTTGGTGAAAGTTTCTCTTAATTTCGCTTCCTCGTGGATACGACTCCGCTTTCCTTGTGCTATACAACGACCGCTTAGCGAGAGCACTTTTTGAGCGTGATCAGCAATGAATATATTAAAATCGTGGAAATGATAGAGAAAAATGTCACGAAATTTGTGGATATCGTTTAAGATAGACATGTATATCAAGCATTTTTTTTAACACTTCAAACTTACACAGAACAATGAATAAAAACTTAATTAGATGAAAAAAAGTTATATTAAGTTTAATAAAAATGGACTTATCAGCAAACACAATATATAGGAAAGTTGCTACAAAAGATGCCAGTAAAAAAAATATATTCCCTTTAGTTAATTTAAGTAATTAAATAAAAACGTATCTGCATAATACATTTAATTATATATATAAAAAAAACAGCAAGTGCATATAGTTAGCAAGCAATATTGGAATTAAAAAGTATTGTTCACAACAAGTTTAATGTAATCTATAAAAATATCTCGAATTGCTTGTGAAGAAAATTACATACCTGCTATGCATGACTAAGAATAATATAAGAAATGTTAAATTCTTTGATGAAGTACTAAGAATAATATAAGAAATGTTAAATTCTTTGATGAAGTAGAAATAGTGAATCATGCCCTACAAAACCAAAGCACACTTTCTATTCATAATATTCTTAAAACAAAAGAATTTTAGCCCACCTCATTTTTCGGTGATGAGGGCGTCAAATCCATAGACTTGAATGAAGATCGGTGGATATAGATGTGAGCTTAAGCTTGACTTAGTCCGTCACTCTGAGGAAGTCAGTCCGGGTACCGACCAGAACCAAGGACAGATACGAGTTCAAGTCAGCTCGGGTAAACACGAGCATAACGTCCGGATAGAAGGCAAGCCCGGCCAGGGGCAGACGAGCAGACCAGCTCGGGGACAGAAAAGTTGTCCGAGCAGGAAAGGGAAAGTCAGCAACTACCCGCGAAGCTTGAGGAGCAAGCAAAGATCAAGTCAAAGATTTGATAAGATTATTTAGGGTAGTTTCCCGATTTTGTGCGATTTGGTTAGCTAGGGTTTCGCCTATGTGAGGCTATATAAACCTAGCATTGTACACTTTGTTGAGTGCTGAGTCCATTAGAGTTTTTCTTTGTATTTTTGCCTTCGATTATCAATAGATAATTTCTTCTCCCAAAAGTTCGTGTTCTTCAATTCCTGTTCGATTTTCTTTGGTGGTGATCGTGTTCTTTGCAGATCCGTGAATTGGGAACCAACAAGTGGTATCAGAGCTTCAATCAAAGAATGTATTCATCATCAGAGTCACCGATCGACGGGGCTTTGGTCGCGCAGAAACCAGACTCCAGAGAAGGCACAGTTACGCTCCATTACCCCATGCTCACGAAGAGCAATTACGCCGTGTGGGCGTTGAAGATGAGGGTGAATCTACGGGCGCATGGAGTGTGGGAGGCCGTAGAGAACGACGGTGTCGAAGGGCGCAAGGAAAGAATTGCTCTAGCCGCAATCTACCAAGCAGTTCCGGAAGAAGTACTTCTCATGCTCGCCGAGAAAGATTCAGCGAAGGAAGCATGGAAAACCCTTCAGACCATGCACATGGGCGCAGATCGCGTCAAGGAGGCAAAGGTCCAAACCTTGAAGAGTGAGTTCGAGATGATGAGGATGAAGGAGAGCGAATCAATTGATGACTTCGCTATGAGGCTCACAGCTATTGTGACCGGCATTCGCTCGATGGGAGACAAAGTGGAGGAGACCACCGTCGTCAATAAATTTCTCCGAGAAGTGCCTCACAGGTACATGCAGATCGTGACATCGTTCGAGCAGTTCGGCGATCTGAAGACCATGACGGTCGAGGAGGTTGTTGGTCGCCTCAAAGCCCACGAGGAGAGACTTCGGGGTTACGGTGACAGGGAAGAGGAGAAGAACCTCCTGCTCACGCACGAAGAGTGGACGACCAGACAGCGGAAAACCGGGGGAGCCGAGTTTTCTTCAAATTCCTCAAGTCGGAGCAGCTTTGGTGGAGAAGTATGAGGTCGCGGACAAGGTCGTGGACGAGGTCGAGGTCGGGATCAGCGAGGTTGCGGTAGTGGTGCACCCCGTCAGCAAGGCACGACCAGGAGATACAAGAGCACAGTGAAGTGCTACAATTGTCAAAAGCTTGGGCACTTTGCATCTGAGTGCCGGAGAAGGAACCAGGGCGAAGAGGCGAATCTAGCGAGATTCCCAGATGACCAGCCGGCATTGTTGTTTTCTGAGCAGGAAATGCGCCTGGACGAACAGAATGGCAAAAACGTCGCCAAGGCACGGGCAGAAGTGATCAGTGTGCTGATCAACCCAGAGGCCGAGCAGACCTGTCCGGAGGATACCAACGAGAAGGTTTTCCTCATCGAGGATAATGTTATTTCAAACCTCCTCGTAGACGGAGAAAAGAAAGTCAGTACCGACGTATGGTACTTAGACAACGGAGCTAGCAACCACATGACTGGGGACCGAGCTAAGTTTGAAGAGCTCGATGAGAAGATCACGGGCAACGTGAAATTCGGCGACGGATCAGTCGTAGAGATCAGAGGCAGAGGGTCGATCCTGTTCAAGTGCAAGAATGGCGACTAGCGTCTGATGACCCGGGTGTACTTCATCCCGAAGTTGAAGAACAACATTATCAGTCTAGGGCAAATGACTGAGATCGGGAACACGGGGGTGTTACAAGGGTCTTACCTGAAGTTGTGGACCAAGGAAGGAGAGCTGTTGATGAAGGTGGAGCGGACACCCAACAGACTTTAGAAGGTTCTCCTGAAAACATGCAAGCCCGTCTGTCTCATGGCCTCAATGGCAGACCCGGCTTGGCTATAGCACGCACGGCTCGGACACGTGAATTTTCACGCGCTCAAGATGATGGGCGAGAAGAAGATGGCCTTAGGGGTTCCCAAGATAGAACACCCCGACCAGCTATGTGGGTGCTGCATGATCGCGAAGCAGGCGAGGATACCTTTTTCGATCAAAGCCAAATTCCGAGCAGAGAGACCCCTACAGTTGGTGCATGCAGACCTATGTGGTCCAGTCACCCCAGCAACATTGGCAGGTAACAAGTACTTTCTTTTACTTGTTGATGATTACAGCCGCTGAATGTGGGTTTATATGCTTAAGGAGAAGAGCGGAGCCTTTGAGGTCTTCAAGAAGTTCAAGAAGATCGTGGAGAATGGCTCGGTGCACAGGTTAAAGGTCTTACGTACAGACCGAGGAGGAGAATTCACTTCCCAGCAGTTCGGAGAATTCTGCGACCAGGAAGGAGTTCAGCGTCACCTGTCAGCACCCCACACGCCCCAACAGAATGGCGTGGTGGAAAGACGAAACCGAACTGTGATGAACAAAGCCAGGAGTTTGCTCAAGAGCATGCAAGTTCCAGCTCGTTTTTGGGCAGAAGCAGTAAGACATGCGGTCTACCTGCTTAATCTCTTGCCGACTAAGGCGCTAGGAGAGCGCACTCCCTACCAGGCGTGGAAACGGAAGAAACCCCACTTAGAACATTTGAGAGTGTTCGGGTGCACCGCACACGTAAAGATTGCGGGGCCACATCTCAAGAAGCTGGATGACCGGAGTCAGAAAATGGTGTACCTTGGCATTGAAGAAGGAAGCAAGGCACACAGACTCTACGATCCACGACGCGGCAGACTCCAAGTGAGCAGAGATGCTGTGTTCGAAGAAGAGATGAAGTGGGATTGGCGCGATGAGAAAGGAGAACCCGAGCAGAACTCAGTAGAGTTCACAGTCAAGGATGTAGAGGTGGTTGCCGAGCAGGATCAGCTCGGAACACCCAGCTCGGGAACAGCTTTGCCAAGCACGAGAGAACCCAGCCCGGGAGAAAACAGCCCGGATACACCACGGACACCAAGTCCGAGCAGGACCAGCCCGCCCAGTTCGGGAGATTCCTCCATTAAAGACTGCCCAAGGGGATTTCGACCCCTAGCAGACGTTTACGATCAGACTCATGAAGTAGAGATGAGCTTGGAGGAACTTTCTTTATTGTGCACAGAGGAGCCAGCCAGCTACCAGGAGGCAGCAGCCGAGCAGGAGTGGCAGGAAGCAATGAAGAAGGAAATGGAGTCCATCGAGAAGAACAGGACATGGGAGCTAACCGACCTGCCCAAAGGTCATAAACCCATCGGCCTGAAGTGGGTGTATAAGCTGAAGAAGGACACCGAAACAGCACATGGGAGCTAACCGACCTGCCCAAATGTCATAAACTCATCGGCCTGAAGTGGGTGTATAAGCTGAAGAAGGACACCGAGGAGAATGTCCTTAAGCACAAGGCAAGGCTGGTAGAAAAAGGCTACGTCCAGAAGAAAGGCATGGACTTTGAAGAAGTCTTTGCTCCAGTAGCTAGACTGGACACGATCAGACTCGTCCTAGCCCTAGCAGCTCATCGAGGTTGGGAAATTCACCACATGGATGTCAAATCGGCATTCCTAAATGGTGACATCGAAGAAGAAGTGTACGTCAAGCAACCAGGGGTTCGACATCACGGGCAAGGAGTAGAAGGTGTACAAACTATTCAAGGCCCTATACGGGTTAAAACAAGCACCAAGAGCGTGGAACATCCGTTTTGACAAGAGCTTGAAGAAACTTGGATTCACAAAGTGCCTGAGCGAGCAGGCAGTCTACACCAGGAGAACCGGGCAGGAGGTCCTGATCGTGGGAGTGTATATGTGGATGACCTGATCGTCACTGGATCCAGCGCAGGAGGCGTAGATGGATTCAAGCAGCAGATGATGGCCGAATTCGAGATGAGTGATCTCGGATTACTTTCGTACTATCTAGGTCTCGAGGTGGACCAGAAGAAGGACTGCATTACTCTCAAGCAGTCGGCCTACGCGAAGAAGATCCTCAAGCAATTCGAGATGGCGGATTGCAACCCAAGTAAATACCCAATGGAGGCGAAGCTGCAGCTCGGGAAGGATGCTGAAGGGAGAAGTGTGGATTCCACGGAGTACAGACGCGTGATCGGGTGTCTGAGATACCTCACTCACACCTGACCAGACATTGCACACGCAGTCGGGATAGTCAGTCGATACATGGAGAAGCCCACAAGTGCACACCAGCAGGCGGTGAAGAACATCTTGCGATACGTGAAGGGCACGACGGACTACGGGATCCAGTACAGAAGAGAAAGCGGAGCAGAAGTACTAGTCGGCTTTACAGACAGTGATCTGGCCGGTGATATCGATGACAGGAAGAGTATTTGAGGGGTGACGTTCTACCTCAACGGACTCCTGATCACCTGGCAGTCTCAAAAGCAATAGACAATAACTCTATCCTCATGTGAAGCAGAGTTCATGGCGCCAACCGCAGCAGCATGTCAAGCTATGTGGTTGAAGGGGCTACTACGTGAAGTGACCGGATCCGAGCAGAGACCAGCTACTTTCTACGTGGACAACAAGTATGCAATTGCGTTGATGAAGAATCCAGTGTTTCATGGACGAAGCAAACACATTGACACGAAATTTCACTACATTCGTGAGTGTGTGGAGAAGCGAGAGATCATCGTAGAGTTCGTCAACACAAGGGAGCAACAGGCAAACATTCTTACCAAGAATCTAGCGAGAGTCAAGTTCGCAGAGATGAGAGAGCTGCTCGGAGTGAAGAAAATAGAAGCAAGTCAAGCTTACGGGGGAAAATGTGAGCTTAAGCTTGACTTAGTTCGTCACACTGAGGAAGTCAGCCCGGGTACCGACCAGAACCAAGGACGGATAGGAGTTCAGCCCAGCTTGGGTAAACACGAGCAGAACGTCCGGATAGAAGGCAAGCCCGGCCAGGGGCAGACGAGCAGACCAGCTCGGGGACAGAGAAGTTGTCCGAGCAGGAAAGGGAAAGTCAGCAACTACCCGCGAAGCTTGAGGAGCAAGCAAAGATCAAGTCAAAGATTTGATAAGATTATTTAGGTTAATTTCCCGATTTTGTGCGATTTTGTTAGCTAGGGTTTCGCCTATGTGAGGCTATATAAACCTAGCATTGTACACTTTGTAGAGTGCTGAGTCCATTAGAGTTTTTCTTTGTATTTTTTCCTTCGATTATCAATAGAGAATTTCTTCTCCCAAAAGTTCGTGTTCTTCAATTCCTGTTCAATTTTCTTTGGTGGTGATCGTGTTCTTTGCAGATCCGTGAATTGGGAACCAACAATAGAGATCCTCGTCGCCGTCGCTTATAAAGGCAATGAAGCTGAAGCCCTAGCCTTGGAGTCGATAAACCACTGAATACATGGATAAAATACACCAAACTACACCAAAATACAGGTCAAAGATCTAAAAAAATGTATTTCAAAAGCAAGAGTAAAATATTGCAGTTAAATTAAAATTGAGATAGCATCGAGTGGGTCGAAATGTCGAACACTCGAGACGAACGCTCTATCCAATTACCGGGATTTGTTCTGACGTTCAAACGTTACATAAAACGGTCATATTGATTATTACCGTTATGGATATTGAATTCAATTTATTACATTTGGAAATAATTTCAATTTATTATTAGCCATTATAGAATTGATTAGACATCAATTCAGTGTCTCCCTTCAGTATCTATAAATTGACGGTGAGCTCGAACCCATTCAACACACCAATTGCAAAACCGTCTTCCGAAATCTCTCTAGATACTTTGAATCCGCTTCTCGATTTTCACTCAGCGGATTCGATCTTTTATGCTTCCCAATGCTTTGTTGTCGTGAGTCTTTCGGTAATGGAGTTCAAGAAGGTTCAGTTCGCCGGCGGACTTCGAAGTGCTACGAAGTCCGCAGTTATCCCGTTATATCCTGGGAAGCTATCGCCTAACGAACCTCAAGCACGTAGAGGAGGTGAATCAAGTTTTAAAAAGAGCGTCCAACGCGTCTCGAGAATCGCTAACAATTTTCCCTTTTACAGGATATCAAGAACCTTTTTCCGGTTCAAAACGACAAGCCGATGCTCGTCGATCCAAGAACACGTCGATACGTATTTCAAATTTTACTCACTACTGTTTTTTGCTTTAATTTGTTTCTCATTACCATCGTCTATAGAAAATATACTTAACATAAGGTGAGAGTGAGAGACACTCACAATTCAAAGCATGCAACACGGCGGTTAAAGACATGAAATGAAAGGTTGTAGCCGCAACAGGAGGTAGACGCTGAAGGTTGGTTGCGAGGGAATGTGATTTAGATTTAGATGCTCGGAAATTTTCACAAAAAAATGATAGTTAAACAAAAAAAAAAGGATTGCAATGCTTGTATTGGACTTTTGCCTTTTATACAATTGTGATAGTACTCAACCAAGGTAATCTTTTCTGATTCTAAAAATAAAGGCTACTTATTGTGATCATAATTTGGCTTTAAAACGTTTACAAAGACAACTGAAATGCCTCTTTTTTATTCTTATGAGTTCCATGGAAGAAATAAACAAAACATTGAAACAACCCGATTTGCTTCTTATTCTTATAAGGTTCGAATGAATTTAATACATGATAATAGGCAGTTTTTAGTATCTTTATTTCTCTTGTTTGATTCAGGTTTTAATATGAGGAAATTGAAAAGCTTAATATGTTACATGATATTGGAAGTTTTTAAATTTGTGTGTTTTGTATTAATATGAAATGGAATCCAATGATCACTGATATAACTACTCCATAGCAAAACGCTCTCATCACTCCCATGCATATATTAATTAGTATTAATCTTTTATTAGAAAAGAAATTCAAAATTACGAGAATTAAGGAAATCTCAATACCTTATTGATGTTATGCAAAAAAAATTCTAAATTCTTAAAAAAATTGAATTCTCTATTCCTTCATCACAACTTGCCACATCACTTGTGAGTTCCTCCTTTTAATATATATAAAAGAAATTCAAAATTATGAGAATTAAGGAAATATCAATACCTTATTGATGTTATGCAAAAAAAATTCTAAATTCTTAAAAAATTTGAATTCTCTATTTCTTCATCATAACTTGCCACATCATTTGTGAGTTACTCCTTTTAATATATATAGATGTTTGATTCAAGTTTTAATATGAGGAAAATGAAAAGCTTAATATGTTACATGATATTGGAAGTTTTTAAATTTGTGTCTTTTGTATTAATATGAAATGGAACCCAATGATCACTGATATAACTACTCCATAGCAAAACGCTCTCATCACTCCCATGCATATATTAATTAATTAGTATTAATCTTTTATTAAAAAAGAAATTCAAAATTATGAGAATTAAGGAAATCTCAATACCTTATTGATGTTACGCAAAAAAAATTCTAAATTCTTAAAAAATTTGAATTCTCTATTCCTTCATCACAACTTGTCACATCACTTGTGAGTTCTTCCTTTTAATTATATATATAGATGTTTGATTCAGGTTTTAATATGAGGAAAATTAAAAGCTTAATATGTTACGTGATATTGGAAGTTTTTAAATTTGTGTCTTTTGTATTAATATGAAATGGAATCCAATGATCACTGATATAACTACTCCATAGCAAAACGCTCTTATCACTCCCATGCATATATTAATTAGTATTAATCTTTTATTAAAAAAGAAATTCAAAATTATGAGAATTAAGGAAATCTCAATACCGTATTGATGTTATGCAAAAAAAAATTCTAAATTCTTAAAAAATTTGAATTCTCTATTCCTTCATCACAACTTGTCACAAGTGGAGTTCCTTCTTTTAATATATATATAAATTTCCACCAATATTCATCCAATATATTAACTCACCACATTATTATGAATTTGGGCACTCTTATCTCAGTAAAAGAAAAATCCACACTAAATGCGTCTGCAAAATGAGCGAACAATCTTTCATATATATTCACGTACATATTAATATAAGCATGGACTGTGTCAGCGCCTAAAAATTACAAAAATAAAAAATAAAAAATCTTCGCTATATTTAGAGACTCAACAAACCCAATAATTAGCTTGCAGATCGTAGAATGTCGATGTTCTTTATATATATACATATATACATTATATGTATTTAAGAAAACCGTAGAACTCAGAGATTAGAAACTCAACTAATTAAGTGATTAAAAGCCGTACTCCCAATGATCTAGTTCTCTTACGTTTGAACGTTTCACCGATCAATACGTGATGATCATGATCATATAAATAATCAAGAATATAATCATTAAATCATACATAAAAAACCTACTTACACAAAATTAAACATATATATAATATGAAGGTGTACGTATCATCAGACATACTTGGGACACGTTTCACTGATCTTGATCTCCCACCAGTCCTTCGACTTCGATGACGAACCAGAAGCGTTGTACGAGAACGAGCAGGAGCTAGGGCACGACGGAAGAGCCGTGTACATGTCGATGAAGGCTTCGACTATGGCGTCGTGGTTCTTATTCTCATTCATCCTCAAGTACCACGACAGAAGCCCCTCCAAATACTCCCACTGCCCGCTCCTCTCCCCATCATTGTCGCCGTTTCCGGTCTTGACCAGCCCGTACGAGGCCACCATTTCTTCCATCGAAACCCTGAACTCCGCGTACGGGTCGGTGGTCTCAACCGCGTGGACGATGCAGTCCTGGAAGACGAACCGTGCCGAGCCAAGGATCGAGCTCGAGCCGCCGCGCTCGAAGAAGAGCCTCCGCGTACGTATTGCCTGGACTGCGCTCTCCACGAGAAGCTCGCCGCTCTTCGCAATCACCTTGTGCGACCACGACGGGTCCAGCACGGCCCGGTGCTGCGACGATAACGCGAAGCTAGGGTTTGCGCTCACCGCCACCTTGGCCTTAACGTAGAATGTTAGGGTTTTGAGGTGCCTGAGAGGCTTCCAAAGTTTCCATGAAGCTCCATTACTTGATCTCTTGATCTTTCTGTGCTTAAAGATTGAAGGAAGCAGCTTCATAGTCTAAGTCTTTCTTCCAATGGAGGACCTAACCCTAATTGGATATCATATATTGTTTTTGATTGTGAGTGGTGGAAATGAGAAGGTTTATATACTAATTAGGGATATTTATTTTACATACCCTCAATTTTAAATTTCGTTACAAATATACCTCCAATTTTCAAAAACAACCAAAATATACTTTTGTTGTGATTCGACAACCCACCGAGCTTCGTCGCCTTGTCGCCTCGCCAATGTCGGCTTCTAATCTCCTCTTAGTTTCGTTGGCTCGACATATTCCACACTAGTTAGTTGTCGTTAACCGGTTAAAATTTTGTATTTTCTGATCTGTGCGCATTACGGCCTTTGTCGTTATTCGATCATCAAGTTTTCTTCGTCAACTCGACAAATAAATAACAAGAAGGTACACGCAAAAACAAATTATACAACCGTGAATAAGAGATACTTTCCGGTTTATTGAAAAATTAAAATATAAGAGAATGTTAAAAGAAAGAAAAAAGTTAAAATACGTACGCTTTGAGGGTATATTTTGAACATTTTCCAAAAATAGATGGTATATTGCCCAAGTATTTAATGGAGGGCATTTAATTAGTTTACAGTGTATTCAGAGATTATTTAGTTGTATTTATGTGGTCAAGAATGTGACATACTTGGTTGTTATTTGGTGAATATGTAAGTGGTAGTAACATACATGTTAATTATCTATGGATCTATGTATCTATACATCTTACAATTTTAAGTGCAATTATTAATCCAAACTCTAGCTACCCCCTAATAACTATTCGTAAATTTTGAGTAGTTGCTCGTGTTTTTAAAGGGACGATGGGTTATTTATTGAGCAGCTTTTAATCTCTTTTAAATATAACGAATTTACTATGTTCAAAATTCAAATGGGAAAGAGAATATAGGTATAAATTAACACTAATTATAAGCAATACGCAAAAAGAACACAATCATCAGAACGCAATTCAAATGTAATTAACACTATTCCAGGTATACAAAATTTTGAATAAAGCATGTGTACACTTGATTCGTTGAGGTATAAAGCGAAAGTCGAGAGACGATCGGATATTAAGGAACGTGAAGATAACTATTATAAAGATAAAATTGGAAAATTAGTGCAGGTTCTGGGTTTAATTAAACTTAAATTAGATGAGAGTAGCCTTGGCAACCCGGTCTTGCTTGAAGAAGATTCTTAAATGAAAAAACTGCAAAGGTTTTGGGTTACTTTTTGCACTTTTCGCACTTGCCTTAATTTCTGTGAGTTTTCGAACCGCAACTTTAAAGAAAGCACTTGTCAAAGCAATGCCAGCGACTTTTAGGAGTTTTTAAAACCATGGGGGAAATAACAATCGTTTGAGGACAATAGAAAGCAAACATTTTTACTAGAAAAAAAGGGCCCACCACTTTAAACATCTCGACGGATGACAATACAAAACAAACATACAGTAAAAACTCTATAAATTAGTAATGTTCGGACCGTCAAAGTTTTTTATTGTCGAGTTATTAATTTATACTTAGATTAATAAAATATTAATTTATAAAGTATTAATTATATAATAATACCATTAGTGAAAAAAAAATCATTATAACATCATGTCAATAATACTAATGTGAATATATCTCAAATCACACAAATTGTTTGAAGACAAAGTTACTACTAAATTAAACCTTATTTCACACAATGATGCAATATTGTAGCGACAATATTTTTGAACTTTTTAATACATCACAAAAATACAACACCATATCTTCTTAATGCTATCGGAAGCTTAGAGATGAAGTTGAATGAGATGTCAACAATAATTTGTGAATAATTTGAGAATCATATTTTAGAAAGACTAAATAATTAGTTATTCGATGCATTTTTTATTTATTTATTCAAAGTGATTTCATAACTAGTTATGTAATTTTATAATTTAATTATAGGGATTTCATAATTAGCTATTTAATATTATTAATTTTTTATTGAATTATTAATATATATATATATATATTAATTGGGACCTATGTATTTCTAAAAAAAATATTATCTTAAATTTAGTGAATTGTTAATTAACTGGTTAGGCCCGAGTTAGGAGCGGATAAAATTATTATTTAATCGAGGGTATTAATTTATCGAAAATTTACTAAATCTATAAGAAAAAGTCTAAGAATTAGATTTAGTATATTTTTTATTTACTTTTTGGGCCCTACAATACTTATTTGAGAGGCAAACTAAGATTCATTGACCTAGTGGTAACTCCACTACATATCTCTCCAAGAGGTCACAGGTTCAAATGTGTGCCCCCTTTACATATTGTAAACTTGGCCAATAGTGCCACCAGTTCTTACACTGAATATATCTAGTAATGGGAGAGTGCATGGTAACCTTGGCCAATAGTGCCACAAAAAAAAAAAAACTTATTGGAGAGGCCTTATGCTTAGTGTATTTTTACCCATAAATTTGAGGCCCTAAGCCCCGGGCCTAATCAACCAAGACCGGCCCTGGTGATCTAACTCTCATAGGTCGAGACAGCACGTATGCACCGGCCTATATCGCGTTGTTCTCTTTCATCTAAGTGGCCCATCCCCGACGAATCCTGTCAGTTCTTGTTTGGGCTCCTCCCAGTGGTAAGAGATCTAAGGTTTAATTAGCTAACCACGATCGGCCTTCACCAACTCGATTAGTTGTTTCATTCGCATTTTTTTTTAGAACATACGACGTGTGACTTGTTTATCTGATCTTCGAATTTATTGGATCCTTGGGGAAGCTGGTATGGGACAATTAACCAAACGGTTACAAACGCTTTCACTCGTACATCGCGCGCCGCTTACATCTATTAATTGTTAGGAATTAGGATTATAGTCCTAATCTCATATCAATCAATGAAATTGACCGACAAAAAATAAGAGACGACACCAAAAAATTAAAAATTAAAGAGATTTGCTTTTATTATGGAAGGTACGTCTATTCGCCGCTTATTAATAAATACAGCAAGAAAAATATATAGCTCCAATTGTTGGGTCTTGAATTTCTACTATTGAGTGTTCAGTTCATTTGAACAGACACTAAAAAATGTCACTTAATGTTAATTTTCTTTTTATTCCATTTTCATTTAATTTTCATAACCTTTTGATTCCATTCCACATAATGCACTAATACGAGTTTATAAGTAGGGTAAGAAAAAATCATAGCTGGACAATATTTTAATAGCTATGTTGGTTTTCATATCCGAACCACATATGCATAGTGAAACAAAACCAAACAACTCATGGACTTATATATAATTTTTTTTTTCACTTAATAAGAGCACATTAATATAGAATGAGAACCGTCATGACCAGTGCCGGCCCTGAGTTATACGGGGCCCTAGGCGAGGTATAGAGGTCGATAGCGATATATTATAAAGATGATACAACATAGAATTTTGTAAATTGTTTAATTTTCATAATACACTTAACATAAATAAATATATTGTCAATTACTCGTAGTCATGATTATTAACATAAAATGGTTATTTGTTTCGAGAAAAAATAAGCGAAACTTACAAAATTAACTAGGTCTAAGATCAATATTAATACTATAAATAGAATACCACTAACATATTCACTACAAAAACATATTCTTGTTCTCTAAAAAAAAAAAAAAAAAATACTCTTGCATTCTCTGAGATATTTTCCAGATTGATAGTCAATTAGTGACTTTAAGCATCTACTATTGTTTTTACTTAGTGTCACTATATGAAAGTTATAACTTTTTTTTTTTTTTTAAACTATATTCATGTTTAAGTACTACTTACGTAAATATTTTACTCTTCTTTAGTGTGTATACGCGATCTACAAATTTCCTTTTTCCAATAAATAAAAATATTCAGCTTTTACTTGAATTATGATATAACTATATTGACGTAAAATGAGGCCCTGAGACCCTTTTTCATTTTTTTTTTTAAAAACAAATAATGGGGCCAGACTGTGCCCCGGACCTGATCCCGCAATAATAAATATGATAAATATTTTTGGAAGAGAGGGATGAAAGGCATCACGACGGTCCATAATGCATCCCAACAAAGTTGACACATATTAAGACTCATCCTATCATGTGCGCTCTTCAACCGCATAAAATCCATGTCATTGATAATGTGTGTTAAAGGTTTACAAGAATAAAGAAATCATAAACCCTAAAAAAAAAAACTATGAGCAAAATGTCGGATAGGACTCTATTGGCGAAGCTTTGGCAATAACCGGACGACAACCGCGTAAAGCGATTGCCCGGAGATTCTGTAGGCTGCTTCCCAATTTGCCGAAGCTGAAATTCCTTGACAATGGCTTCTTCTTCGCCGAGAGAATAGAAGCGGCGCTCACAAACGGGTGGCTAAGAAGCATCTGAGTAGTCCACCGCGCCTTGGGATCCTTCACGAAGCACTTGCTCAGGAAATCTCTTCCGTCTTTCGACATGCCTTTCGGAATAGCTGGAACGTCGTCGTGGTTGCCGATGCGCATCAAGAGAGAAACCATGTTCGCGTTCTTCGTCTGATCCCACGCTTTCCTACCGGAGGCCATCTCTGATACCACGCAGCCCAATGCCCAGACGTCGCACGGCGGCTCGTACTCACTGGCATTCACTGACTCCGGTGCCATGTAAAGAGGAGTGCCTCTCATCTCACCCCTGCCCACCATCACCTCCTTTTCCTTCGCCGCCCCGAAGTCGGCTATCTTTGCCACTCCGCAGTCGCATATCAAGATGTTGTCAGGCTTAATGTCGCAGTGCACGAATCCCTTGGCGTGGATCGCCGAAAGCCCTTCTAGGATGACTCTCGTGTGCCTCTGTACGTCCGACTCGGCCAGCCCCGAGCCGTGACAGCGCTTGATCTCGTCGGTGAGAGTGCCCCCGGAAGCGAACTCCAAAAGGATGTTGTAGAAGCTTTTCCCGTTCTCTACGGTAGTGCAGTCTCCGAAGCAGCGAACAATCTGCGAGCAAGATCCAAGTGCGTCGAGGATCCGCTTCTCTTTTCGCATCGAATCTGAAAGCGAGGCTTCGCAGGTCTTGACGGCCGTCGTCCGCGGAAGGTTGGTGTCCGGTCCCTGCTCGACGACGGTGGCTTTGCTGACGGAAGCATAGCTTCCATGGCCGATTTCTTCTCCACGAACCCATCTACACGCCTCCATCGTCATCACTATTCGCTCCTGCGTGAGTTTAATCGCTTTCTTGAGACATCCGAAGCAAAAAAGCAACTCTCACGACGCAAGTCAACTCCAAGCGTTGACTTGTGCTAGATACTTAGCGAATGATGAAGTGTTGTGCATATCGTAGATTCTTAGACTGAAATCCCACTTGAAGATCATCGAAACCCCAGAATTTGGAATCGAGAAAATTACCGAAGAACTATGGAAAAGCTGTGTCAAATATCTCTGACTCGCGATCGCTCAGTATCTTCACCAATATAATTCTTAGCCAAAGGTAAGTTTTATTAATTCGCTAAACGGATAATGATAATCTTCGATTTTCTTGCGATAAATTAAGTTCCCTATCTTTAAATAAATTGTTATGCGATATTTGAGGGAGTTAGTTTGCGATTTAATTCTCGTTTTTAATTAAAAACGTAGGTCGAATAAAGAAAATAAAATACTATACGAGTTCACTTTTATTTATATATACAGATTTTATATAATATATGTTGTTGATAATTGATATAACTGCTTTTCATGGGCCGAACCAAGATAATACTCGATTTTTGAGGGAGTTAGTTTGCGATTTAATTCTCGTTTTTAATTAAAAATATAGGTCGAATAAAGAAAGAAAAAAAATACTATACGAGTTCACTTTTTTATTTATATATATAGATTCGTATATATAATATATGTTGTTGATAATTGATATAACTGCTTTTCAGGTTTGATGTTACGACTTACGATCATCACGGGAAAAAATAATATCAGCCTTCCCAAAAATATCAGGCTTTCCAACGTACCCAACATACCTAATGTATTATATGTTTATTTTATCATGCGACGCCAGGGACGGAACCAGGAATCAAACTAAGGGGTGACGAATTTTTTTTCATAAAATACTATATTTAATAGTTAATTATCAAAGAATATGACACTAAAATAGACATTTTTTTTAATTCTCGGGTCACATTCTATAATTTTTTAATCGTAAACTCGAATCACGTTTTACTTTGTTGATATCAAAATCAACATCAACTTAGACTCTTCGTAACTTTGATGCATGATCGATGGCCTTCAATTTCCGGCACTTTAATTGACGTATCAATATTTTTTTCCAATGAATCAATAGTCGGTGTTTCCATTTGCAATAATAAACGAAACTAACCCAACTTAATTTTTATATCCTATAAATAATATATTACATCTAACTAAATAAATTTCTAAGTCAAATTAATAAAAGAAATACAATTTATCACATTTAACTATATAAAAGTTTCTAAAAAAAAACTTATAAAAACTACGCTAGATAATCAAGTAATAAAAACATTTGAAGGTGTATTTTGACAACAATCCAATTGCATGCCCTTGTGTGTTGTGTGTTGGTAACTTGGTATTACACATTTTGCATTGATATTTTTATATCATTAATTTTAAACATAAAAAAAATGATTTCTAAAAAGTTGGGGGTGACATTTGTCACCCCCATCATGCTATAGTTCCGTCCCTGTGCGACGCCGTTGATTAATGAAAATAGAATTTATTGGTTCATTCCTAGCGATCCTAAGGATGCACTCGGCCGAACTTAGATAAAAACTCAACCCAACTCGATTTTATTAGATTTTTAAAAAGCAATCCAACTCGACCAAAAAAATTTGGAGGCCCAATCCTTCCCAACCAAAAAACCTATAGATTATGTTGGGTTGAGTCATTGGGCTACACTAAAAATGAATAATAATTTTTTTATACCTTTTTTTCTTTATATATATATATAACGATCTTTAGATTTCACTCTGTAAAGTCGGTTTACGGTAATTTATGCGGATTAACGAGATAGTTACCAAACACAACGCAGAAAGCAATAAAGAGACACGCGATGTTTTGGTAACGCAGTTCGATACCTATCTACCTCTGCGGGGCACTCACCAAGATTAATCACCAATAAAGTTTACAAACACCAATTAATAGGTAAGTAAGATAGCTAAAGAAAAAGGGCTCCCCCTGAAGCTACAGCCTGCTAAACAACCAGTAACACAGCTTGGTCTTGAAACGGTGATCGAGTCCCGATTGTGACGGTGGTCACTTCCCTTCAGGAATCGGACTCAGCAAGATCCCCTTGCTATAATCGACTAGGCCTGAATCCCTCAGACTCGTTCTGCGAACACGGTCGACACCTCCTCCCGAGGATTTAAGTTTGAGCTCCGACTTGTGACGGTGGTCACTTCCCTCCTGGAATCGGACTCGGCAAGATCCCCTTGCTATTGTCGACGTAAGACTGAATCATTCAGTCCGGTTCTTCACAACACTGTCGACACCTCTCCCAAGGCAGGATGTTCAATGATAAAACACCGTTCTGTGAAAGTTGATAACCTTGATGATACTGACGGCAAGGTTAAACTCTCAAGGGACAATGTGAAACTTATCTGTGTAGCGTGCATACCTTCTGTAGCGTCCCTTCGAATGTTCTTGACGAACAACAAGCTTGGTTTTGTGGATGACGTGAAAATCGCAAGCTTGATTTTGGGTTGTATATGGAGAACAACCTTCGTGAGCTCTCTGTGTATTTTCTCTGAACTTTAGGCTTGGAGAACTGAGGAAGGCAGCAAATAATACGTATTTAATAGGTCAAATTCGTAGCTCACTTTTTCCCTCAAAATAGCAACTAATTCCCAAGATTTAAGGAATAATAAATATGAATATAAATCATTAATCTTGAAAATAATCACTAAATGATTAGAGTCAATCTAGAGAGAATATAACCCATGAAATTTGCTCAAATCTGTTGAAGAAAAACGTGTAAACTTTCTATGAAATTCGCAACAAACTGAGACTGTTTCGACTGCATGATGTAACTGTAGTTACGACTGTAGCTGGCGATATTTTAACTGTAGTCACCAAAATAGCCAACACAAGAAATAACAGCGGAACATGTTTCTTCACACTCCTACCCTACTTTTTGGTTGATCCTATAGAGCAGATTGATACTTCTTCGTACCGTATTCCTTTTTCTGATTCCATTTATTTTTCATCCAAAATTTATAAGACCTGTAAACTAGCCGGCTTGTGATACATAACGGATAATGTGCGGAGTTAATATGACTTCGACAACAGTTTTGCAGTAAAGGTACCACGCGACGACGAGTTATCGAGCGTTACGCAATAAAAATCAAAATTTCTTAACATAAAATTACCAAAAACAATATTTACAGACTTGTTTGCAATTGCAACCCTTAAAAGAATTTGTACCATAGAGTAAAACCAATAAAGAATTTGTACCATAATCATAAAAAATAAAAATAAAAAAAATTCCGATCACGCGGCGACCTCCAGGCCGTACAGCACCCCGGCGAGCTCCTCGGCCCCACCCGTGGCGAAGAAAACGTCCCTCATCTTCTGAAACGCGTGCCACGTCAGCAGACTATCCGACCCGGCCTGGTGGCACTTCCCCACGACCCGGCCCACTTGCAGCGTCTGGGCGACCCGCTCCAGCCCGCCGTACAGGCTGTTGCAGAACTTCATCATATGCTTCACGTCGTAGACCCGGATTCCGAACAGCAACGTCTTCAGGGCGAGAAACTCGGCCAGCGTGCCGGGAAGCTGGCGGCGCGTGAGGATCTTCACCAGGTACCCGAAATCGTACGCGCTGTGGAACGTGACCCACGACACGGCCTCGTTGCAGACCAGCCCCGACGCCATCAGCAGCTCGCCGAACCGGGCCGAGCTGATCCCCTCCCTCCTGTTGCGGTCGAAGTCGATCCCCTGGCGGTGCAGGAGCGCGATCGAGTCCGGCGCGTGGAGGTCACGGGCCAGGTCGAAGTCGCAGAAATTGAATTGCCAGATGACGCGCGAGCCGGCGACGACCGGGAGGTTTCCGTCGCGGTCGGAGAGCGTGAGGCCGACCTGGATCAGCTTGAGCGCGTCCACGTTGGCCTTCAGGATCATGTAGTGATCGGACGGCTGGAGTTGGCAGGCGTAGGGTTTGGTGTGATCGAACGGCGCTCGGTACACCACGCCTGGGAATTCGGTATCCATTGAGATGAATGGATGATCGTCGATGAAAGCTCGGATTTTCTCGATTTCGCGATCCAGATTCCAGGACCAGACCTCTATGATCACGATCGGCGTCATGTTCTCCGATTCGAACATGGTTGATTTGACCTAATTCTGAAATTTTGATTTTCTTCTGGGTTTTTCAGTCTGGTTTGGATTGTTATATATATATATATATATTTATGGGAATGGGAGTGAGTGAAGTGGAGAGAGGAGGTTGCTTGGAAAAGAGGAAGCCCAATATTTTAATGAATAAGCCCAATATTTGATATAATAAGAATAATAATGTTTTAAATTAATAATGAAAAAGGAAAGAGAGAGTGTAGAGAGCGCGTGGTTTCGATGCAGGGGGCTGTTCAACGCGTTCGCATTTGACTAATCTACTCAAGAATGGACTTCTTTCCTTTTTGGCTCCTAGAGTAGATATATATCATTATAATAATAATTGTACGTTTTGGCATTATCTTTGTGTTATAGTTGCAATTGCTTCAAAGGATTATTATGTATCAATTTTATTTTTATTATATGTTTACATTCTTTTATTATTAAAAATATATATATATATCCAGCAACAAATATAGTTATTGGTGGGCTTTTATAGGCTTATTTAGAGGTATACTGAAAGCGGTAACGGGTATTCTCGTAGAGTTTTCGTGAGATTTTAAAAAACCGTTAACGATAGAGCTGATCCGATTTTACAAGTATATAGCAAAACGATGAATTTTTTAGTAGAGTTTTCACAAAAATAAAGAGTAATTATATAAAATAATATTAATAAGAATTGTAAATTTATAGGATTTTGAGGATGTTTATGTAATTTTTAAAGTTATCACATGAATTTTAAATTTATTATGTTGTTTATCGATATTTACGTGGTTACATGCGGGGGGCGGGGATCACCCACGATATTTCTCGGGTTTCATATTGTTTGCTTAAAATAATAATCGCCACAAATTTTTTACTATAATTATATAATATTGTATAAATATTTAATTTTTTATTTAATTTTTTGAATGGATTTTTTACGTAGATATTATAACCGTCAGATTTCAATTTCCGATATCCGTTTCGATTTTATTTCACCCTAGGAGAAGACTGGATGTGCAATTAGTAGGTATGACAATTGACAATGGACTTTTAGCAAAATCCGTTATTCATTTATAGTATTATTTCATTGGGATAATGTCTATCTTCGTAATCATTTGCTTCACGTTTCCTTTCTTATGCAAGTCGGCGGCTGTATTAATTTATAACTTTTATTATCATATTTGAATATTTCAAACACACAAGAAATAATAAACGTGCTATTAATAGTAGTGGGTTTGACTTTTCAATGATGTTTTGATTCCAAACACTGTTTGCTGTGATTACCATTATACCACTGAACGGAGCACAAATATTTTATTCCGATTTTCTACCAATTTAAAAAAGAAAAAAATAAATTGAAAACATTTAGTTTTAGATTTTTTTTTTGTTAGTATTTAACAGCTTTATCTGGAATTAAAGATTTAAATTTTTTTAAAAAAATTGTAAATGTTATAGATATAATGTAATGCTCATAAACATTAGGTCAGGTTTGCATTTATTATTTTCATTATGGACTAACTATGTGTAATTACCTAATTACCACTAAAAGTTTCTATAAATACCCCCTCTCATCTATTTTGGAGGATGAATACACACAGTTCACTCTCATTTTCTCCCACTTTGGTAGTATCGATTCTCTCCTCTTTCTCTCTACTTTCTCACTTACTTACTATACTATTTTCCTACATGCAAATTAAATCACTCACATATTCATACATTCATATTATACATTCATATTCATATTATACATTATCACACTCAACAATAATAGGTGTAAAAGTAGCAAGTTTACAACAGTATAATGACATTATTTAATGATATATAAAATTGATGTAACGTAAAGTTCTATGTAACAAGTTATGATTAGTCAATGTCTTTTGTACTTTTTTACTATATTTTATACATTTCAAATATTATCACTTTTTTTTTTTTTACTTTTTATCATCACTAAAAACTAAATGAATTTGTACTTATAAATAAATATATTAATATTCATATCTTTTCCAACGTATACGGGGATTATTTGGAAGAAATCTGCATTAATTTGGAACAGACCATCAAATATTTGAGTGGGATTATTTATTTAATAATGGAATAAAAAAATATAATGCCCCAAATATTTTTTTTGGTAACTAATTACATGGTAATCTGATGGCAGATTGGATATTATTTCAATATAAGTATAATAGAGAGTTAATAGTGGCAAATATATAATGTTAAGTAAGTGGTGCGGTATATTACTAATGTTATTAATATATAGCTAAGTATAACAGCGTATTCTTAATATTTAATATTTATTTTATCAGTGAAAATATCAAATATTTCATCAAGTGTGGCGGAATATTCTCAATTATTTTCAGTGATGAAAATACTAAATATTTTGCCAAGTATAATAACATAGACGTCCACCCACCTCCGTCCACATTGTGGAATAGAGACACAAGTATCAAATATTTAGCCAAGTGTAACAACATATTTTAATTATATATTTAATCGGCTAAAGTACTAAATATTTGCGGTACAAGTAAACATGTAAATATAGAACAGAACCCGGATCCGGGTTCTGTTTTTCACGTTTCCAGAAAAATCCGGAACCGGATTTTCTGGCTCCGGATTTTTTCCGGAAAGCAAAATCCGGTTCCGGATTCTGTTCTGTTTTTTTTTAATATATAAATTATAAAGTATAAACCAGTTTGATATATAAATTATAAAGTATAGGTTTTCTTTTTTCTTAAAAAAAAAAACAGATTCCGGAAATTACAGAAAATCCGGAACTGGTTCCGGATTTTAAAAAAAAAAATCCGGAAATCCGGTTTTCCGATTACTGTATTTACAGGACTAGGTACAAGTAACCAATTGTTTTACAAGAGCCCGACGTTAATACAAAGTATTAACCCGCCCGAAAACGGTTTCATAATGCATTTTAACCCTAAAAATCTAAAAAACTTGGGGAAAAAACCCTTTCATCCATAATAATATATATAATATTACATAATTTTTATTTATTTATTAACAAATATTGTTTAACTTGCTATCTCACAAATCTGTTATCTAGAGCTTGAGGCATATGAATCCCACAAAGCCGAAATCAATATAGAAAAATACAAAAAAAAAAAAAAAAGAGATTTTTTTTTTAACTTCTCTAGGGAGTATATGTTCAAAATTTTGGTACATTGGTAATTAAGAGCGTGAATCTTTTTATATAACCATTATGTAAATGATTCTAAAGATTATCCTATTTATTAATAATCATTTCGATAATTTCTTTAAAGTTTATCCTAAATATTAATTATTATATGAATATAAGGAGGAAGCAGAGGCCGAACCTATGATTTCAATAAGTTCTTTTATGGGCTTGGACTGTATTTAGTCAAGCCCATCAAGTTATTTTTTAAACAGTGATAGGCGTATCTCTGTTCCAAATACATCTGTTTTCAATATTATTGTCGGAAGTATTAAGTACCGAAGTGCAGTCCTTGATACCATACAACGTATCCGTCAAATGTTCCCGAGAGAGACGGTCTATCGTTAATATTGATTTTTCATGCGTATCGTTTGAGATTCATATTCAGTTTCAGAACTGATATGTCAGTCCTTGATGCATTTCGTGTGAGATTCATATATAGTCTTCGTTACGTTAGTTTCGGAAATGATACAGATTGGTTTTTCAGTCCTTGATGCATTTCGTATCAGATTCATTTTTAGTTTTCGTTACGTTAGCTTAATTAGATATTGATATTGCTCGATCCTTGATACGGTGCTTGCGAATGACAGTACGGTATTTGTGACTGACATTGTCTATCCTAATATGGTGATTTTGAGGCTCACATAAAGTTTTTAAATCTATCAATCGTGAGTTTTTAATATTTCATTCTCATGCCTATTATATGGCTTTTTTTTTACTGATTTAGAGACTCAAATTTATGTTTTTACGATGTTTATTTTTATTATTTTAAAAACGTATGCATATATAGATAGCTTATTTATGATAGGTTTTGTACCTATCAAGTTTTGAATATATATTTGTGATGGATACACATACACAAGTAACACAACAACCAATAATAAAAACAATACAAATCTGAATATATAATACTAATTAAAGATATTACAGTTTACATTTCAAAACAAAAAATAAGCATAAAAGAATAACTTAGTAAATACATAATAATCCAAATACATGAATTTTTATCCTCAAAATGATAATAGAATCCCGAATATTCAGTAATTGTACTTTTGAAGTTTTGCCTTTTTACAAAAATACAGAAACACAATATTGGATCGTTATATTAAGTACAATACTGGATTGAATTTACCACATTTGAACACTGCCGGTACTATTTATCAGTTGAGATACCGATGATATGATTCTTGAAAAGCCTATCAAATTCCTATCCCGATACACGAGTTAATATGATATATATGAACAAGCATAACATGACAAGCTTCAAACTTTCTATTACATTTATATCCAAAGCAAATTGTTCGACACTACATGTAATCAGAATTTTAGCTAACAATAACAGAAGTCATCGGTAAAGGCTAGATATGTCGTCGCTAAAAATTGTGCCTAGAAGCTCATCCATGTCCCTGACAAAATCATTCTGATTGGAGCACGAAATCATTAATATTTTAACACAGGAACACAATTCTAAAATTGATTAAATTTACGAAGGAATACGAATTCTAAACGAACATTTAGAATTATATTTTTTGGTTTTGTAATTTGTATACAAAACAAAACAAAAAACAAAAAAAAATGTTTTCTACTTTATTCATCTTTTTTCTTTTCTTTCTCTCTCCTAATATATATGGCTGCAGTATCTGGCATGGATTTCTTTGACGACAGGGACCTGCTTGTGACGTATTGGGATGATAGCGTATATATATTTCCGAAGTATTACGAGAATATAGAGCATGTGCGTTTTGAGAAACTCGAGAACACGAATCAAGTTGTGGGGGGCTAGATTTTTAGTTGTTGACCAGTGCAACTACATAATTAGCTCCTGCAACAATGAAATGTTAACCAGTGCAACTACGTAATTAGCTCCTGCAACAATGAAATATCTGGCGTGGATTTCTCTGACGACAGGGACCTGCTTGTGCCGTATTTGGATTATAGCGTATATCTACTTCCGAAGTATTTTGAGAATATAAAGCCTGTGCATTTTAAGAAACACGAGAACACGAATCACGTTATGGGGGGCTAGATTTTTAGTGGTTGACCAAGTGCAACTACGTAATTAGCTCCTACAACAAAGAAATATCAGGCGTGGATTTCTTTGACGACAGGGACCTGCTTGTGCTGTATTGAGATGATAGCGTATATTTATTTCCGAAGTATTATGAGAATATAGAGCCTGTGTGTTTTGAGAACTCAAGAACACGAATTAGGTTGTGGGGGGCTATATTTTTAGTGGTTGACCAGTGCAACTACGTAATTAGCTCATGCAACGGAGAAACGTGCATCTGGAATAGTGTGTGGTGATTGCCTATATAGTTGCTCGAAGCCAATTTCTTTGTTCGTGGACTTCATACAAGTCGAAGACCACCTCTTCTGAAGTTTAGTTTCTCCCTAGATTTTGCTACGGATATTATTATCATGCAGAGAAGCAAGATCACAATGAATACCTTAAATTACTTGGTTCGATAGTCCATGAGAATTAATTCACAAGCATGGCTTGGCTTTTATGATGTGGAATTATATGTTGTTGATTTGACCATCCGATTGAGTCAAGGTTGTGTTGAGAAAGAGATGGATAAACTCTTTCTTTGTGTCGTTTGAGTGCTTTTTTCCATGAAGGAAGAAGTCAAATTTGACTAGCACTAATTGCTCATTTCAAGGAAAAGATATTGGACTCTTTATAAAGAACAAAGAAAATATTCGATATCGCAGAGAATTTTTTTTTAAGTGCGTGTTCTTAAACGTGTTTCTCTCGATCACCGAAAAGCTGTAGATCAAGTGTTGGCGATCTTCCAAAGAAGAAGATTGAATTGATGTGTAGCTGCCGCCAACCTACCGTGCAACTGTGATTTGCACGGATTGACTCTCGCTGGAGCCTGGAAGACATGTTAGCCGCTAGCTGAGTCATCGTCGATCTGTTATAGTCCACAACTACAAGAGTTGTTACAAAGTTGGTTACATTGTCTAGGGAGGATAGGGAGGATTTTCCAGTTTGTTGTATGGAATACAAATCGTTGAGTATCTTACTCTCATATTGTAATTCTCATGGCTGATCAATCTGAGTAAGGGTCTCACACAAATAGATAAGTATCAAATTGTATTTACTAAAATATTGTCTGTCTCTTTACTTTTGGGGTATGTTTAGTTACATTGTCTATTATTCGTATAATTTGAAAAATTGACTAGATTTCTACCACAAGATTTTAGGAAGCACACCTGTGTGGTTATTACAATCCACTATATAACAAGGATTACAAATATGATCACCCGACCCCTTTTTTCACTTCATCTTCCGATCACAACTCTTTTCTCTCTTAATTGCTGCGTTAATGATACAATTACATTGATCCATTATTTATACAGTGGCTAACTTTCAAGAAACAGAGTTTCGATCGAAGGAAGAAGCTTCAAAGAGAGAGAGAAAGAAATTGATTTCTTTATTGATTGAATTGAATGATTACAAAGAAAGATGGTCAGTATATATGCCAATCACGGGGATCGATTCTCAGCTCGGATAGAGCTGTTGGAGCTTTATATAAAGCCTTATAAAAACGACTAAATAACTCATAGCCAATCCAAGCTAAAAACAGCTCAAAG
Source organism: Parietaria judaica (assembly GCA_954871525.1). NCBI lineage: Eukaryota > Viridiplantae > Streptophyta > Magnoliopsida > Rosales > Urticaceae > Parietaria > Parietaria judaica. Next base: position 24,326,886 of record OX940860.1, on the reverse strand, counting down.
CTCAAAAACGACAGATACATTTAACAAGCAATAAAAAGAGCTAAACGACATCAGACAGAGCAAACAAGGTTAATAATTTTGAAACTAACCAATAATGTTGTGTGTTAAATATCATTAGGTTAATTTCAACATAAAACCATTTGGCAATAACGGGATTAATCCCAAAAATATAGACCATTGCGGAAGTTCGCTCCTCGATAATTTTTTTCTTTCTTTCTTAAAGCTCATTTAATTGTTATTAAGTTCGTGAAGCTTTATCAATGCAAAATTTTAAACTTTTGGTATTTAAATTAGACTCTTAAGTGCAATGTTTGCCGCGGTGAATTAGCGTCTAATATTCGACATGCCAAACATATGTGTTAAAGACTTTGGTGTAAGCTCACTATTTGTTTGTAGTGATAGGAACTTTGCCCTAATTCCCAATCCGAAAAGCGATAAAAGCGATAAACGAAATTGAAATCGACACCAGAATTATAGTGGTTCGCTCCCAGTGTAGGAGGTACGTCCACTTGCCGCCTGTAAATCTCGATCCACTATCAATCTCTCTATCGGAGTATCTGGTTACACCCTCAATCTCGTCTCTCTCAATTTGTGCTACAAAACGCACTAATGACGGCTACAAGCCTTATAAGTGAGATTGAGATTCTGGTTACACCCTCAATCTCGCCTCTCTCAATTTGTGACTTATTTTATATTTTTTTTACTCATGGACTTTTCGTAATCCCCTGCTACACGCCACAATAATTTTTTTTTACTCATTATTTTATTTCTTTTACTTTTGTGGTCTTATGTAATGAGTTATTAACTTATTTCTTTTGTAAATTGTAACTAACTAATTTTACGTTTGTTATAGCTTGATCCTTTTTTTAAGAATAAAAAAGTGTTCATTATTTGAAATGAATATATGTTTCTCGTTTAGGTTTGAATAGTTTTACAATTTTAAAATATAAATTGAATTTTTTATTGCTTTGAAGAAGATAAAGAAGGAGTTTTGAAAATGTATGCAACAAGCTATAAATTATTATAAATTCACACCAAAACTCAGATAAACAATTTATTAAGGGCCCCCAAAATTTTGGCCGCCTAGGGCCACCTACAACTCAGACCATGTTTCCTAAATAATAAGTTTGTGTTTGTTATTCATGAGAAACTTTAGCAATCAATGCAATCGCAAACACAATATCGACATGCAGTAAATGATCTGTCATCTCATATAGATTGTTATTTGATTCTATATAAGATCATAAAATGCGAAATTTGTCCGTAAGTCAAAAAAGATAATCCCTACAAGTTGTTGCATTTAATAAACAAGCTTTTTTATTTTCTTCTGATTGATAACCGAGGTTCAATCATGTCATCCAAATGATAATTATATGCATTATATCCATTATTCTTCCCGAACTTTGTTTTTAGAATAAGACTCGTATTAAAAACGAAATTTGATTATACAAGAATTTCGGCGAAGGCCTCAAAAGACCGAAAATATAACTAGCTTAATTTAAGCCTTAATAAACTTAGAGCCTTGCATGACTATCCAAACAAAATTTGAATATATAATTTGTTGTGAACGAAAAGTCTAAATAGTTAAAAAGAGATGTTGAGTGTTTAATGTCATACCTGTTAAATATCATTACTAGCCCAATAGAATTTTTATTTTACAAACAGTATGTAGTTGAAGTAATAAATTAGAAGTAGCTTATAATTCAATGAATGATTATATTGACCGGGAAGTTCAATGAATGGATTAAATGGTTTTATTAAATCGTACACCTAAATATAAATACGTCTTCATCTTCATAGATTAAATATCCAAGTTTTTTTACCTACTTATATAATCGACGTATAATTATGGTGTCTTCCTTATTTGTGTATATGTATTTGTTTCGTGACAAGAAAGTTAGTTTTATCACAACATTTTTGGAGTTTATTTCATTAAAAAAATAAATTAAAAAGACTACTTTTCCAGTTAATACCATATTTTCATAGAATTTCGTATAATCACCCGGTGTATTGATCTGAAGGCGTATTAAATCGCCTTTGAGCAACTACGAATCCCTATGCACACAAATTAACTACATGATAGTTGTTACTATTTTCCAATTTTATTAGAGTTTAGAATTATTATTGTTTGATAAAATCTATAATAATAAAATGTTTCTAATAACTATGCACACAAATAGTAATACCTATCATGTAGTTAATTTACAAAACGTTTTTACTATAAACACAAAAAGTAATAGTTATTACACTATTCACTCATTGCTTTCTTAATTTCATGAATACTAAAGGTTTTTTATTCTATTATCACGTAACAGATAATTATTATTTCAATCGAATGATGTGATTCAGTAATAACAAAATATTGGAATATATATAGTGACTCCTATGTATATAGTGACTCATATATAGTGACATATAGTCATTGGTAGGACAATATGTATTTTTATAAAAAAAAAATACTGTGATTATGAGCCTATGATCGGTGATTTCTTTTCCCGGTAACGGCTTTCCGGTCATGATAAGAGTTCGATATCTTCTATTGTACAAATGATTTGTTTACTCATTTCTTTTTCTAGAATGACTATATGATCATGGATTCCTTATTTTGGTGGCGGTTTTCTGGTCTACAATTAGTAAGAGTTTTATATCTTTTATCGTACAAATTATTTATTTTATCATCGACGATTCTTTTTTTTTTTTAATGCAGAGAAGTCGGGCACAGAAAACCGAGATGATAATAATATATATTTCTTGGCACTTTTATAGTATTAAATTTTATATTTTTAATAGTTATCTATAATGATTGTAACATTTTGTGCATGTTTATTGTGTCCTTCGTCATCTTATTTTTATTTTTTATTTTCACACTTTTTAAAAGAGTTTATTTAGATTATATGAGTTAAGGACCAACACAAAATGATTTTGGATCGCGGGGGACTTTGTCCCGACCCGAATATGTAATAAAAATTGGGATCTTCATCCCCATCCAAGTTTTTTATTTTCTAAAAAAAGAAAATCTCACAAACCATAGCCGGAACTAGGATGTGATTTTGGCATACTGGTTTTTTCGAGACCATGACACACACAAAAAAAAAAAGACTATTCCTATTAGGTTCAGAAAAAGAGAGAATAAATAATTATCTAAATTACTTATTACGATCTTTTAGAGGGGAAAATGATTTATTTTTCATCATTTCATTTGCATTCTTAATATGTTACACATTTAATTGGTAAAAATCATTTATCATTGTAAGCTTTAAAAATACTAAGAATCGGTTGCAAAATTACATTTAAACTTGATGACTTTAAGTTTCTATTTTATAGAATTATGACTAGACCTTTTATTTTCTCTTTCAATGTCTAAATTCAATTACTTGTATTTATGCAGTTTAATGCGCGCCTTTTTTATTTTTGTAACTAGCTTATGAATTGAGTTTTTATATGGTGAAATGCACGAGGAAAAAAACAATTTCTATTATTTTTATTTTTTTGGTATATAATCTCTTGTGCTCTTAGTATTTTGTTAATAGTTTGTTTATTTTCATGACAAGTTATTCAAGTATTATTAGCTATTTGATTTTATTTGTAGCAGCAGCTTTTCGTGAGACCGAATGTGAAGATGAGACCGAAATTATAGACATTACCAAACTTGAAAGAAAAAAAAAAAAAAACACAATGATGTTCACCTTCTTTCCCTCTATTAAATTTTATGTCTGACTTGCTATGATAACTATGTTTTAGCTACGATTTCTAACAAGCAGCGGTGCCGCAATGCAATCACATAGTGATAATCCATGGTAAAATTAAAAGACAAGGATCTCCACCAAATATATAGTGAGCAAGTATGAGTAGTATTATGTATTTGGTTTCTCTTATATTCATACAAAAATTTTAGACAATTTCATGCGTAAAATAATAAATAATTTTTACAGATAACTTTAATAAAATTTTGATATGCTACTTTGAGATTTTTGATCCATTAATTACACGTAGTTAATAATCATTTATGCACGTATATCAATACCGTCTACTTCTTAAAATAAATAAAATAATTCAAATATAATATTCTAAGTTCTAACACATTATAAGTCAAAGATAACAATTTTTTTTTGTTGAAACAAGATAACAGTCTTACTTACTCCAAGTTTATAAAAAGCTTTCCAATGGAAAGTAAATTTAACAGAAAGAAAGTCTAAAAGGCTTTCTTTCTTTCCTTCTTTCTTTTCTTTTTTATTTTTTTTTAGAGAAAAAGCTTTTTTATTAAAAATTTGTCTTATTGAAGAAAATTAGTATGAATTTTGCGCTGATATAACCTTTTTTTTTTACTTAACAGAATGTCATAAATTTATATTCTTTCAAAAATACAATAATCAATTATGATATATCAATTTAAAATATAAACAATATTTTTCTACACCCCGCGAAGCGGGTTGAATCCACTAGTATAAATAATAATAGAAAAAGATCAAAATGACAAAGCAATTTAGTGAGGATGAACAAAATCTAAAAGAAAAAACAAATAAAGAAATAAGAAGAGACGATGAATGGCAATGATGAGTCAATGACTGACTTATCATACTTGCAGCCAAATGTCCGGAGAGTAATACTACCATGTCTATCAATGGCCACAACTACTTCGTACGAAGAATCTTAGCAGTTTAGCAAAGAATTTTTCATTTTAAAAAGTAAATTTCATATTGTGAAAATGTTTAGTTTGGTTGTGAAGGGCTCAAGGCTCCTTTTAAATTCAAAAAGTGTATACATTATTTTGTCCACGCGAAAAAGTGACTACGGCATAAATTTTGTGCACGCGAAAATGAACATAATGTTGGCCAGCGATTTCTCCTCATGGTGATCGGTCAATGATGCTTCCTCTTAACAAGTCATATTCATTGAACGTGTTGATCGTGACTGTTGTGGTGGAGGGAATTTGAGGAAACGAGCATTGGCGCAAGTGACGTTGAGTACCATTTTACACCTCTTTTGCTTCGTGTTTGGCTCCATATCATCCCTAACGTCAAGGAATGTATGTATGCCGTACGTACATTCCTTCGTCTTATTGCCCTTGTGAGGTGGGATATAAGAAAGGAATGTGGTATCGGGTCTCTAGTCATCCTTCCGTCCTTGTTCTCGAATCACAAGAGAAGCAAACATAATTCTGCGTCGATGGTCCTTTGGCAATTAGCATACATGTGAATGCTCTCCATGGATTTACTAGAGTTTTGGGGTTTAAGATTTAGGCATAAAATTCATTCGATATAGTAACACGTATGTGATAAAAGTTGTTCGATGTTTAAATGTCGTGAGTGTAAACTAATTGAACACGAAAAAGAAGTGTTTAATTAATTATTCCTTATGTGGTAATTCTCAAGCCATAAATTTAATTATTGCAATGTGATATGCTAAAATGTGTTAACTAGGACGAAGTCGAAGTCGTATACTTAGGGACGAAATCATCCCGGTATGGCATGATATCTCCCCGTATATATGGGACGATATCGCACCACTTTTAGTAGATATCGTCCTAATTTTGCGTAGGATGATATCTACTCAGAATGGGATGATGCTCTTCCATGATGAAACAAAAGAGAATACCTTCAAACTAAGCGAGACTAGAATAAGGAGAGAACATATATATTCTATGGGCTAGGGTTAGGGACGGGTATTACGGTAAAAAAAAAAATTCCAACCATGTTCATCTTCCAAATATAACAACTTTCAAAGAAAAAAAAAACACCATACTCATAAATGTTCGCATTATTTTACAAAAGTTGCAACAAACAATCATTTCTAAAAAACCAATTTTTCAACTCTATAACAATTACATAACGTTACGTCTAATTACTAAGCAGTTGAGTCATTGACAATAATAGAATTTTATGGACATTTACTCCCAATTAATTCTATATTAAACTTGGCTGTTGCTCTAACTTGCAAATGAAAAGTGCTCGACTTTCTTAACTCAAATGGACGAATAAACCGGATAATTATTGTGACACAAGTTTCTATTATTGTCTGAAAATTGCCAAAATATATCTATTTTTTCACGGATTAAGTTCCAATGTTGAATAAACACGTGTTTTCAAGTATACAGAAAGCATGGTATCATCTCTGGTGGATGGATGTACTTTTCAGCACCCTAAACCCGTGATGATAAAATTGGCAATATACCGATTTTTTTTTAATAACAATGTCAATGAGAATTTATCCCACAATTATCTCAAACTAGATTAGAAGCATGATTTCCAATTTAACGAGAGATAATATGTAAATAAAAATAAAAAAGCTTAACATTTCGAGTACAGCTCAACACCATATATTATACGATAAATAAATAAATAAAACTGTTGATTAAGAACACTCTTTAACGCTACATAACTGAACAATGAATCGCAACATGCCAAAGAAAGAACATTGATCTTGCTGGTACACATAAGAGCAAATTAACCGATCCTTAAAAAAAAAAAAAAAAACGCAAATTAACCGAAGAAGATTATGCATGAAAACTACATCAGTTGAGTATTTGAACTTGTATTTTGAGATACACGGTTCAAGCCTCACGACATATAGAAAATGGTAAAAGCGCGCTAGGTGGTGCCGGTTTTCTTGTGGACCCCCTGGCTGAGGAAGTCAAGGAGGACGGTGCTCTTACACTTGGGGCACTTCGGGTTGGCTTCGGACAGCATGACGTACATCAGGCAGCGGGGGCACCCCACCAGCACCATCGGGCTGGACCGGTCGCTCTCGGGGCTGCTCGTATCGTTGTGATCGTCGGCCTCCGACGATACGCAAGAGCCGTCGATTGACATCTCCGATGAGGAAGACGACTCGGCTGAGCAGGACGACGTCGCGCTGCTCGATGTCGGGCTCTCAGGAGCCTCCGACGAGTCCGGTGTGTCGTTGGGCTTCAGCTCCGGCTTCTCGGTCGCGACGTTGTTGATCATTTTCTTCTATGTGTAACTATATCAAATGAAAGAAAACAAAAGTTTTCTTAGGATATGGATGAAGAAGAAACTCAGAATCTAGGAACTATGATTTGATTGTTTACCAGTCAAAGAGGATTCTGAATAGTACTGGCTATGAATTTGTTTCTATATATATATATATATATGTGTGTGTATATATATATATATTTATATGTTTGTGGTAGTTAGCTAAAAAAAAAAGATTTGTGGCTATAGCAAGGTTAGCTCAAAGGCTCTTATGTATGACAAGCATATAGGCTTTGGTGATGGTAGATTTGAGACATCGATCAAGCAGGTTATATATAGCCATATAAGAGATTGTTAATAAATAGCGAGAGAGAGAGAGAGAGAGAGAGAGAGAGAGAGAGAGAGAGAGAGAGAGAGAGAGAGAGAGAGAGAGAGAGAGAGGATTAAATGGAAGGAAGAACTGGTTGAAGAGTTTAAAATGATAGATGAAAATTTGCATGCAATTAATAAATACTAAGGAAGAAAAAGAAGCTTACGGAATAAAAATTGTATGACTCGTGAGGTTTCTAAGCAGTTCATCATTAAAAGCTGGTGAAAAAGTTGGTTTTAATATTAAATTGAGTTCGATGTATAAGCTTAGCAATATGTAAAGAATAAAAACAGCATTTATACTCTTTAACGGTTCTCTTCTATACCATATTCTAAATTAATTAATTATTGCATATATATCATCTACATTCATATTCCAAAGTGGATCTAGCATTCATAGTCCTATCCAAAAAGGAAATTCACTTTCAGCTAGAATATTATAACACTAGATAAAAAAAAATATCCACTTATTTGAATTACACCGATGATATAATATTCAATAATAAATTCAATCAAAAGTAAATTTTATTAGTTTCCCTTAATTATTAAAAGATTCAACTGATTTCTAATATGGTTTTATCAAAAAAATTATGTGAAAATTGTTACAAGTTGATTATTAAATATTTGTCATGGAGAGGAAATAATATGACATTCGTTAACGCCTACATAAATATGACGTGTATAGATTGTCAATATGATGTTGGAATAAAATTGCATTTCCAATAATGTTCTAATAAAGACTTAGTTGTCGGGTCCTCGGACTCTCTCGCGGCGATTCTCGCCTAGCGGTAGCAATTTACTTGGCTAGCGGTAACGACTTTCGCATAGCGGTAGAGGTAACGGCTACATGGCGGTTTTCGCCTAGCGGTAGCAATTACTTGGCTAGCGGTAACGACTTTCGCATAGCGGTAGAGGTAACGGCTACATGGCGGTTTTCGCCTAGCGGTAGCAATTACTTGGCTAGCGGTAACGATTTTCGCATAGCGGTAGAGGTAACGGCTACAGGGCGGTTTTCGTCGGTTACTGTCTTTTCATAAAGGGTCGCTACCTTTGGGAATGGCAGTTACTTTTGCCTATAAAACACACTCCATATTTCGAGTTTCAATATACATGATACAAAACTCGAAATACAGAATACCAAAAAATCTCTCTCAGAATACCAGAAACTGTTCTTGCCTATTTCGTGCTTCACAAACGTCTTGTGCAGTACGATTTAAGGCTTGTCATATCCTGCGGTATTCTTGCGTTGTAGACCTCTAGACGTTCTCGGAGGTGCTACTATAAGGAAAGCGTGTTTCATGCGTGATTCAAGCCCGGACGTCTTCGATCTCCAATAATTATCCAACATATGACATTTAGTATGTAATATTTGTCCCGCATATTTGCGGCATAAGTACTCACAACTTCATCAACTGCAGCGGCATATGATCAAAATTTACAAGTCGTGGCGAATGTTTTTAAAGTGTAAAAAATTATTTTCGGTAGGCACCTAATTTAGTCTGTTAATGCAAGCCTCCATCAAATGTCACACGGGGCTCAAATGTTCCCATTCTTCGGAGGCTTATTAAAAAAAGGTACCTAAAGAAAATATTTTCTTATACTTTGAGAACTTTTCCATAATTTATAAAATTTGAGAATACAATTCCACATTTGTACAATTTTAACGTACTTATTCTGCAAATATCTTTATTGGCCTAATTGTTTCCCTTAGACTCTTAGCTTTGGATTCATATGGTAACGCTTCCATATTAATTGTATGAGGTTCTTGGTTTAGAATGACTAATGTATCATTTATTATAAGGTGTTGAATATTGACCATATATATATATAGTTATTACTTTGACAATATAGATGTCGTGTATGAGCATAGCAATTAAAATAATTAATCGCGCTATATATGTATATACCTTTTCATACACGACATGTGTTTTTGTGGTTGATAACATCTGAGCCCCTGTATTGTTGCGGTTTGAACAATCCAAGATCTTAATTATTTAGATATTTTTGTTACTTTATATAGATTTTATATATTCCAATAATAGCACGGCTTTGAATTTTCCACGCTCGCACGTCAAATGGAGGAAAATAGATGGGAAAAGAAAAATAAACGTGATATTCAAAGCATACCTGCAAATTTGTATAAGCGATAAGGATTTATTTATTTATTGACATGCTTTTATTGGATATTTTATCATCTTTTTTCTTTCTCATATACAAATTTATTAGTATTGAACCGTGAAGCTTAATTCACCGAAATTTCTTTTATAACTGAAGGTGGTACACTGAGATAATTTTATAATAAAAGACTTTTTTACGAAGATATTTTAGTTATTTTACATGTATTTTGGTGTAGGTCTAATTTTTTAATATAATATATATATATGTTATTTTCACTTAGTTTGTGGCAAATTATCACATATATATATATATATATATATATATATATATATGTATATGCATGATTCATAAATTAATTGTTATTCGTGTATGAAATAAGAACCTGGTTCATGTATGGATTTATTTCATGAATTTAAATAAATGTGTCAATTTCGGTATTGGTTCATATATTGGATTTGTTAAATATATTGTACGTTATTTTCAATTGTGAATGAAAACCAATTGATCATGCATGAATATCATGTCTTATAATGAGGCTAATTCCTTCTCGTTTCAACATACAGATCCAATTTTCTCGTCGTTTCTACCTAGACTTCTCAATACGAGTGATTTTGAGTTTTTATATTGTTCACGACTTCTTAGAGTGTTATTTTAAGTCATTTTAGTGATAATATATAGTAACACATTATGTCAAGATTTTGTTGGTCTAGTTTGACCGTACCATCGCTGTATTCTAAGCCTAGAATTGAGGTTTGTTTATGCTCAAGTGATTATTTGAACACATGCATGCAAATTCCATCAGGACAACATCGTATACAAATACATATAATCATGAGTGCGATCATATACCAGCACTGCCGCCCAGCCTTCCTTAGCTTTCGCCCTCCCACAGGGTGCTTTAATTTGAAACTCCGTACTCTTGTGGAAACGGAATACACTGTCTCAACCACCCGTCTTTCCCTTCTTTTCTTTGTTCTGGACCCGAAGATGTCAGCCTGATCTTCCCCAAGAGCTCACATCGACGAGATATCTTTATAACAATAACAGGTTAAAATGTTGTTTGGACAATAATTGTACTGGGTGACCTCTTGAGAACTCCTCGTGTTACACCTCAAAATAAGAAAAAGCATAAACAAATACATATAATTGTTATAGAAAAAAGAGGACACTCACCATTTTCCGCGTATTTGTTGTCCTTTGACTTTTGTAGTTTGTAGTCTTAATATACATATTCAATTAATATTATACACTTGAAGTAATATTAAATTTGTTAACAAATTTGTTAACATACCTATACAATTAACATGCATATTCACTTAATATTTCACACTTAATTAACATACATATTCACTTCACATAATAATTTGACTTAACATTATACACTTAAACTAATAAAGTGACTTAATATTATACATTTCACCTACATATTTAAGTTACAAATGTGTTTTGTTGTATACAATTATGTCTTGTATTTATTAAATATGTAGTTTTGAACCTATATTGTTAATATGTGAAGCCTAATTTAATTGGGAAAGTCATGACTAGCCTAGGGGTAATTTTGGTATTTCCTCTATGTTGCTTTTAGGTTTTCATGATGGTAAAGTTGTCTTCTTGGAGAAGCTTTGACCAAGGCCAAGAATAGAGAGCTTGTGGGTTTCTTCATCCTTCAAGAAGAAGAGAGAAAGGTGAGAGCTTTGTGTGAAGAGCTTGGAGAAGAAAGCTTGTGTTGTGAGGGCTTTAGTTTCTCTGTTGTAGCCACCATTTCTGGTGAAGGGAAGAACAAAGGGGTTTTGTTCTTGAAGTGAGAAACACTTGTAAACACAAGGGAAGAGTGAGTGAGCTCGAGGGTGTATTCGAACAACTCCGTTGGAGATTCTAGTGGATCATATTTGCAAGCGGCAAGTGGACGTACCTCCCGCATTGGGGGCGAACCACTATAATCTCCGGTGTCATTTTTATTTCGTTTCTTGCCATCATTTCGTCTTCGGTTCAAAGGGGATTCGGTGATTATTCCCTAACAACTGGTATCAGAGCAACCGGGTTGTGTTGCGATCTAGAAGACGATGGGTGGAAACGATGGGTTGGTGCAAAGCTTGAAGTTCGATGGTTCGGACTACGCCTTTTGGAGAATGCAAGTCGAAGACTACCTTTACGGTAGAGAGCTTCATCTTCCTTTGGGTTCGAAACCAGAGGATATGGATGAGGCGGAATGGGCTCTGCTCGACAGAAAAGTGCTCGGAGTTGTGCGGTTGACGTTGTCGAGGAATGTCGCGCACAACGTGGCGAAGGAGAAGACCACGGCGAGCATGATGAAAGCTCTCTCCGATATGTACGAGAAACCCTCGGCGAACAGCAAGGTATTTCTCATGAAGAAACTTTTCTATTTGAGAATGGAAGAAAGTGGGTCTGTAGCTACTCACTTGAACGAGTTCAACACCATAGTCAATCAATTGTCGTCCGTTGAAATAGACTTTGATGATGAAGTTCGTGCCCTAATTTTGTTGGCGTCTTTACCACCGAGTTGGGAATCGATGAGGGCAGCGGTTAGTAACTCCGTGGGTACTGCCAAGTTAAAGTTCAACGATGTCAGAGATCGTATTCTTGCAGAGGAAGTTCGGAGAATCGATTCAGGGGAAGCATCGTCGAGTTCTGCGCTGCACGTAGAACACAGAGGCAGAGGAACCGAAAAGAGCCACAACCGGAACAAGGGCAGATCAAAGTCAAGAAATGGCAGAGGTCAGTCAAGATTCGGACGAAAAATGGAGTGTTGGAATTGTGGTAAAACGGGCCACATGAAGAAAGATTGTAGAGCTCCGAAGAAGAAACATGACAACAGAGAAGACGCCGTAAATGCGGCTACCGAAGAAGTCGGTGATGCGTTATTCTTGTCGGCCGACAACCCGGTCAGTGGAGTTGTTGAGGATAAGGGTGATGCGCTATTGTTGTCCGTTGATAGCCCGATTGATAGTTGGGTGCTTGATTCGGGAGCGTCTTTCCACACCGCTCCGAACAAAGAGCAAATGGAGAACTACGTTGCGGGGAACCTTGGGAAAGTCTATTTGGCCGACGGCATACCACTAGATATTGTTGGTACCGGGGACATCACCTTGAAGATGCCAAACGGACGCACGTGGAAGATTAAGAAGGTTCGACATGTGCCGAAATTGAAGCGCAACTTAATTTCGGTGGGCCAACTCGACGGAGAAGGTCACACGATAACCTTTGGCGGTGGAGCGTGGAAGGTAGCAAAGGGTGCTTTGGTCGTTGCCCGCGGCCATAAGACCGGCACCCTTTACATGACGACAAGTTGTTCCGACTCGGCCGCGCTCGTGGACAATGCCAACAAGTCCGAGTGTGGCACAATCGACTCGGACACATGAGCGAGAAAGGTATGAAGATTCTCGTGAAAGACGGAAAGATTTTCGAGCTCAAGTCGGTGGACCACCATTTGTGCGAGAGTTGTGTGCTTGGGAAACAACGGCGAGTTAGTTTCTCAAATGGAGGGAGAGAGTTGAAGACCGAGAAGTTAGAATTGGTTCACACGGATGTGTGGGGACCGGCCCCGGTTGCTTCCCTCGGAGGGTCACACTACTATGTAACGTTCATCGACGACTCAACAAGAAAGCTTTGGGTCTACTTCATGAAGCACAAGTCCGATGTGTTCACCGTTTTCAAGAAGTGGAAAGCTTTGGTTGAGAATGAGACAAGCTTAAAGTTGAAGAGTTTGAGATCCGACAATGGCGGAGAGTACATTGACGGAAACTTCAAGAGATATTGTGCCGAACATGGGATTAAGATGGTGAAGACCATCCCCGGAACGCCTCAACAAAACGGGGTAGCGGAGAGGATGAATCGGACCATAAATGATCGTGCAAGAAGCATGAGGTTACACTCCGGGCTACCGAAGACGTTTTGGGCCGATGCGGTTAACACCGCGGCGTACTTGATCAACCGAGGACCATCCGTTCCATTAAATTTCCGAATTCCGGAAGAGGCTTGGAGAAGGAAGAAGGTAAACCTTTCTCATTTGAAAGTGTTTTGTTGTTTGTCTTATGTTCATATTGATGCCACTTCTAGAAGTAAGCTTGATGCAAAGTCTAAGAAGTGTTATTTTATTGGCTATGGTGACTCCGAGCTTGGTTATCGTTTCTGGGATGACCAAAACCGGAAGATCATCCGAAGCAGGGACATCATCTTCAATGAACAAGTGTTGTACAAAGACAAGCTTCGAGAAGTCCCGGAAAGCCGCGTAACGGAGAATGAAAAATCAGCGGTGGTTGATTTGAATGAGTTTCCGGCACACGAGTCGCAAAGGGCTGCCCCGGAAGTGGGAGAACAAGCAGCCGAAGAAGAAGAACATCGGCATGAGAGTGATGAAGAAGGCGATGAAGAAGTTGAACCCCCGTCAAGTCAACAAACGCCGATCACCGAGCTACGCCGATCTTCTCGGGTGAGAAGGCCAACGCAAAGGTTCTCACCGTCGCTCAACCATATTTTGCTCACCGACAAGGGTGAACCCGAGAGCTATGATGAAGCTAAGGAAGTCGATGAATCGAGCAAGTGGGAGTTGGCGATGAAGGACGAGATGGACTCATTGTTGTGCAATAAAACGTGGGAATTAGCCGAGCTACCGGCGAAAAAGAAGGCGTTACACAACAAGTGGGTCTACCGGATAAAGGAAGAACACGACGGAAGAAAGCGCTACAAAGCGCGGTTGGTCGTGAAAGGCTTCCAACAAAAGGAAGGCATTGACTACACCGAGATTTTCTCTCCGGTAGTCAAGTTGGTAACTATCCGAACCGTCCTTGGATTGGTGGTGAAAGAAGATCTACACCTTCAACAAATGGATGTGAAGACGGCGTTTCTTCACGGGGATTTGAAGGAAGAGATCTACATGAGACAACCGGAAGGCTTCGAGGTCAAAGGCAAAGAGAAAATGGTGTGCAAGCTCCAAAAGAGTTTGTACGGCTTGAAACAAGCTCCGAGACAATGGTACAAGAAGTTCGACTCTTTCATGAAGAAAGCCGAGTTCGTGAGGTGCGAGGCGGATCATTGTTGCTACTTCAAGAGACTTGAAGACTCTTACATGATTTTGCTCCTCTACGTCGATGACATGCTCATAGTGGGAGCAAATCTTCATGAAATCGGGAAGTTGAAGAAAAGATTGTCAAGGGAATTTGCGATGAAGGATCTTGGTGCCGCGAAGCAAATCCTCGGGATGAGGATTATCCGAAGCAAGGATGGGTTGAAACTTTCACAAGAAGAATATGTGAAAAAGATCATCAAGAAGTTCAACATGGAAGATGCCAAGCCGGTTGGAACTCCTTTGGGTAGCCATTTTCGGTTATCTAAAGATGACTCGCCAAAGACCGAGGAAGAGAGGGCACACATGGACAAGGTTCCGTATGCTTCGGCTATCGGGAGCCTCATGTACGCGATGGTATGTACGAGGCCTGACATTGCACATGCAGTGGGAGTTGTTAGCCGATTTATGAGCAATCCGGGCAAACAACATTGGGAAGCCGTGAAGTGGATTTTCAGGTACCTCAAAGGAAGCTCAAGTTTAGCGTTGTGCTTTCGCAAGTCAAGCTCGGGGCTTGAAGGGTTCGTCGATGCGGACAACGGCGGGGACGTCGACAGTAGAAAGAGCACCTCCGGTTATGTTTACACATTCGGAGGTACGGCAATCAGTTGGCTTTCAAGGTTGCAAAAGATCGTTGCTCTTTCTTGTTGTGAAGCCGAGTATGTGGCTATAACGGAGGCTACGAAGGAGATGATTTGGCTTCAGTCTTTTCTACAAGAGTTGAACCATAATCAAGAGAGCTACGTGCTCTATAGCGATAGCCAGAGCGCCATTCATTTGGCGAAGAACCCCGCTTATCATGCCCGGACAAAGCACATACAACTTCGGTACCACTTCATTAGATCGGCCTTGGAGGACGAGGTGCTAGTTCTCGAGAAGATCGCGGGAAGTGAGAATCCCGCGGACATGTTGACGAAGGCCGTGCCATACGAGAAACTGAAGTTGTGTGCAACTTCAGTTGGGCTCCTCGAGTGATAATCGGAGCCGCCGCTTGCAAGCTTGGAGACGGGTGATTGCAATTAGTCTTCAAGTGGGAGATTGTTAATATGTGAAGCCTAATTTAATTGGGAAAGTCATGACTAGCCTAGGGGTAATTTTGGTATTTCCTCTATGTTGCTTTTAGGTTTTCATGATGGTAAAGTTGTCTTCTTGGAGAAGCTTTGACCAAGGCCAAGAATAGAGAGCTTGTGGGTTTCTTCATCCTTCAAGAAGAAGAGAGAAAGGTGAGAGCTTTGTGTGAAGAGCTTGGAGAAGAAAGCTTGTGTTGTGAGGGCTTTAGTTTCTCTGTTGTAGCCACCATTTCTGGTGAAGGGAAGAACAAAGGGGTTTTGTTCTTGGAGTGAGAAACACTTGTAAACACAAGGGAAGAGTGAGTGCGCTCGAGGGTGTATTCGAACAACTCCGTTGGAGATTCTAGTGGATCATATTTGCAAGCGGCAAGTGGACGTACCTCCCGCATTGGGGGCGAACCACTATAATCTCCGGTGTCATTTTTATTTCGTTTCTTGCCATCATTTCGTCTTCGGTTCAAAGGGGATTCGGTGATTATTCCCTAACATATATAAATATCGTGCTTAAATACTCAAATATTTTTTACAAAATATCCATGCGAAAAGTGCGGTAAATGCGGTATGTCCATGCGAAAAGTGCGGTAAATGCGGTATGCGGCATGCCCTTTTTTTCCCTTTTGCCCAACGACATACCCATCGGCAAGCGATATATCCGTAAAACGGAAAATGCGAAACGAAAACGGCAAGCGGTATTTTAAACCTTGATATATAGATCAATGTCCTACTCATGTAGATACAATCTTTCACAACAAAAACACAGTTGTAAATAAAAAAAATACAATGATGTCTCTATTAGTTTCAAAAGGAAATGAAAAAAACAATACGCTCTTTTTCAAAACAAGTTCTGACTGATACTCCAACTCGTTGTGAAATGAAGCTAGCTCACCGAAAGACACGGTGTTTTATCTTTTGATTGTCCACCAACCGATCGCTATAATCTGGTAGTGATTAGTGATTATCAATTAACTCCAAAAAATGGCAATAAGTAATTTTTCCAAGTATTAAAAGATTGGAACAAATCCAAAAAGCCAATAATCTTGCAAGTCGCACCAAGTAATCAATCATTCTTTCTTTGCGGGTATCAGTAGCGGGGATCGTGATAATATCGACATCAAACTGGCAATGCAAGACTCAGAGAATCTGATCAGTATTGATTTTAAATTAGAATTTTTACGAATATAATCCCATTCATTACTAGTATTCTCACCACGAGGGTCTGACCCTAAGGGGAGATGACATGGACACATATCTATAATGAACAAAAAATCTATTAATTTAGGAGTTCCAAATTCGAAATATATATATATATAATCTAAATTTTTATACAGATATTTATTTTTCTTAGTTTCTACAGGGTCCCAAAATCATTCTTCGCTTAGGGTTATGACAAACTCAGGACCGGCCCTGCTCACCACCTTCACAAGGAATAATCGAACTTTGAAACGGATAATTTTTTTTTTACAATAGTTATATAATAACATTAATAACAATGGATGAATGAATAACACAAACAATAGATAATCAATACAATACATATTTAAGAAATTTATTAACCTAATGTGGTTTAAAGTAAGCCGTTGATCTTTACTCTTTACCTGGCCTTGTATGTTTCAAGCTTTATGAAGGTAGATTATATATTTAAAAAAAAAAAAAAAAAAAAAGAGATTGATGTGAAAGTTATAAATAAAATAATTAATTGGTTGATGTGGTTATGAATGGATTTATCATTAAAAAAAAAATACTATTTACTGTTTATACCTAATGTCAGCAAAACTCGTCCTGCAAAAAAAAAAAAAAACGTTATAATTTCTTTAGATATTAGGAATTTATGAGAGTACGTAGCACATTCTACAAACACAATAAACTTGTAATCGACAATCTTGATATTATAAGGCTCACCACATATGAGTAGATTTTTTTATTTTTCATTTTTGAACCAGTTTTATTGGAGGCGCTCTCATAGAGTCCAATATTAAGGGGCTGTAACTTTAGATCGGTATCTGAATTTGTAACATCGTACTTAATCAAATACTTTAGAGGCCTAAATACATTGTTTAAATATGCTCCGAACATTTTTTATTTTATATTATTTCTCTTATTTTATTTTACTTTTATTTAGGGATGGGACAAGTTTATTTAAGCCTCATTTGGAAATCGTAACGATAACAACTCATAAAAAGCAAAACATTGTGTAAATTTTCACTAATTCCGAGCTATTAATGTGAAGATTTTTACACCCTAAAATGTGAAAATTAATATTTATCGAATTCTACAAGTAAAGAAGATTCGAAGATTGACATTTGTGCGTAAAACAACAATGAAAGATTGACGCAAATCCCTAGCGCTTCCGCTATATCTACTTTTTAAAATGAGCAATAATACAGTAAATCTTCATTAATTCTTTTTTTTTATTTATTTTTTTATTTTCAGACACACAAATTAATTAATTGTGTGCATGGATGCATGAATATGTTTTTTACTTTTGAAATATTACTTGTAGCAGTTGAACCTCCACCTAATTAAGCCTAAACTATTTATATGTAAGAAACTTTAATTAGATGCAATATATTCAAATATTATTAACCGCTGATATTTTTAGGTGTTAGGTTTTGGTTTTTCAAAGTTCTATCTAAGATCTCTCTTTCATCAAATAGCTTAGTGTCAAGTGTCGTGCTAAATTAAAGAAAGAAACGTCAGAAAAATAGTTCATGTAATTTATAACAAGCTTTTATACCTCTCATGAATATGTAGCTAGAATTCATGCAAATTTTAGGTAAAAGTTGGTTGAATATATGTATCTGTTTCTAAAATAATTTAGCCTAATTTCTTCATTTAAAGCTTTATTAATTGATTATTAAATAAAATTAACTACAACATTAAATAGAGTTATTTGCTTTAATGTGACTAATTAACTAGAGCTATTATATATGTGAGTCAATTTATCAAAAGTTTTTAGGTACATGTCTTTAAAAAATAATTTAATTAATTTATTTATAACTTGGGTTATGGCCATAATATTATAATTCAAGGAGAAAGAATTAACTTAGACAACTATGTAAAATTGCATTTTCAAATTCTAAAATTTAATAATAAAAAAATATTGCTGACTAAAGAAAAAATATACACCTATTTTGTACAGCGTTTTTAAGATATAAACTTCTAGTACAATAATTTTACAAATTGTGGTCAATATTATTTAAAAAATCATACTTTATTTCTCTTAATTGATTATTATGAATATTTATTAAACAAGCCCTTGATAACTAAAAAACTATTAAGCATGCAATTGAATCATGTCCATGATTATTGATTAGATTATGATTGATAAGTGCTTAACTAATGACCATATTTACATTTTATTCTAACTCGTGATGTAAATTGTTTAATTAGTGTATAAGTATTTTCAAATATTCATTGAATTATATGTAAATCGTTCTTTAAATTCGATAT
Organism: Parietaria judaica; assembly: GCA_954871525.1. Lineage (NCBI taxonomy): Eukaryota > Viridiplantae > Streptophyta > Magnoliopsida > Rosales > Urticaceae > Parietaria > Parietaria judaica. The sequence continues at coordinate 24,307,864 of OX940860.1, read as the reverse complement.
GGATATCTTAATAATTTTTTTCGTGAAATATTGCATGAACGAAATTATTTTGCTCCACATGGGTATTTTAGTTAGATAGTAGAGCAATTATATTATCTTCACAATTACACTTATTTATTATTATTATTAGTAGTAGTAGTAGTAGTTTGCTTCAGTTTTGTGATTACTATAATCAATACGAGGTATTTGATTTTTAACCGCACAAATAATTATGACTATGAAATAAAATATTTGTAGACTTATGTATATCGTATCCAAAACAATCACTTCAAGCAATGGTGTAGAAAATATTTCCTCAAATATATATTAATATATGCATGTTTTCCTTCATTAACTCTATGTATTAGTAGTTAATCATACTTAGGAACATATAAATATTATTCTTAAAACAGTCCATGTTTATTTCGTTACGATATTAAATTTTAACGTACCTTTTCATGAGTAAGGAGTGGTAGTTCGGCAAAGAGAATTGAATTCTCTTAACCATTGCTAATAAAGAAAATTTAAATCTTAAAATTAATTATCTCTTAAGTGACATTATTTTCCCACCCCACATATATATGTAAGCTACCACATATATTAATCAAACATTATAATGTCAATTACTTCTGGTTATACAAATTCCTCTTGGTGAGGCCTCATAACTATATATATCATTATTTTTATCATTTTATTTGCTTGCTTTTTTTTTTTTTTACTTAACTTCATACATAATAAACAATAAATAGCCAATTTTTTTCTAAGCTTTTTTGGTCAGATTAGTTAATAGTAATATTTTACAGTAATATTGATATATCACCTACACTCATTTTATGACTTATTTATGACGAAAGCGGCCATGAGTTTATCTATTTAACTAATGTGTTTGTTTCCATTAAGATTAAGACATCTGAATCTTAATACATATCTGAATGATAAGATGTGACATCTGAATCTGAATGAATAAAATTTAAGTGTGTTTGTTTTTTAAGATCTGAATGCAGATCTGAATACATTTTTCTTGTAGAAATTAAATTTTATTATACACCTTGATATATACGGATTATTTTTTTCTTGTAGAAATTAAATTTTACTATGCACCATGATATATACGGATTATTTTTAATAATAATAATATAAATTTAAAATAATTTCTTTAATAAAATCAAATTATTATATTTTCATAAAAATCTCATTGAAAATATTTTATAATAACATATAAATATAATAAATTTTCAACACTATAAATAATTCTATCATCTATAAAATTATTTATGATAATTAATTACATGTAAGTTTATTTTAATGATTATTTAATTTATTATATTAATAAATTTGGAAATATGTAAATTTAAACGTAAATATATATATATATATATCCATTAAAAAACGTAAATATATATATAATTTGATAACTTTTAAGGGCGCTTTGGAGAAATAGCCAAACTTGAAAGTGTGTTTAGCAAAATAGCCAAACTTTGGTTAATTTTGTAAACTAGCCAATTAACCATTTAAATAAAATTCCAATTACATTATTGCCCTCATGTTTTCATAAAATTAAAAAATTCATTTATTTTCATTAATTGAAAATATTGCTATTAATTGAAATAGCTATTAATATGGTAACAACCAAAAACCAAACCCCATTTTTTTGTATAATTCAAATTTTAAATTCAAAGCATTCATATAATTTTCGGATTTTTTTTTTTCAAAAATATCAACAAATTAAAAACGCGAATTAACGTAAATCAACAACGAATTAACGTAAATCAACAACCAATCAACGTAATTTAACAACGAATCAACGTAAATTAACAACGAATTAACGTAAATCAACAACGAATCAACGTAAATTAACAACGAATCAACGTAAATTAACAATCAAAAATATTATTCATATTAAAATTTAAATACAATAATCAAATATTTTAAATACAAAAAATAATCTCCCTGTTTCCCGTAAGACCGCCGAAGTTTCGCCGTCGATGGTCTTGGCTCGGTGTTTCCGAGCGAGTGCTCCAATGGAGGAGCTCCTTCGCGCGCGACGGGGGCAGCCAAATCTCATCGTCGTTGGAGGCGCCGGAGCCGGCGGTGCTGCTCCCACCCAGAGACGGGGATCCCAACGGCCTGAAAAACGACTTCCTGCCCTCCGCGCTCCCTTCCTCATCCTCGCCGGAATCGTCGCTGTCGCTGACCAAGTCCCCGTAGAACCCGACGAGCTCGTTGTCGGGCTGCAGCGCAGCGTTGAGGGAGGAGCTGGGGCGGGGCTTGGGCGGTGTCTCGCTGACGCAGTCGTCGTCACGGTGGAAGAAATGGACGGAGGTGATCTCGGTGTCGGCGAAGCTCACGCGGCGAGCGATGGAGCAATGTTGCACTGGTTCCATCGTGTGAAGCTAAGAGTGCGGCACGATGCAGGCGGGAGAGAAAAGATGCGCTGGAGAAGGAGCTGCTCGGCAGGGGAAGAACGATCTACAACTCACGGTTTAACGACGAGCTGGGCTGGAGGGGGAAGAACGATCTGCAATTCTGTTTCTGAGAACGAGCAACGTTCTGAAAGTTTAATTTTCACGTTGAAATTTGAAAATATGCAGCTGCCATATTTGGCAATTATTTGAATATTAAAAAACAAAAAACTATCCTAATTAATAGCAAAAAAGGTTACAACAAAGATTTGGTTTGACCACATATAGAGCCACTTTATAAAACGTGGAATAATGCAACCTGATTTCTATATTTTTTTCCTTTGTTTTAATTAAATTTAAATGTAATCAGTTACCATGAATTGAAACAATTGATTAATTACCATTTTAATTAATTACGAAAATAATAATCTAAATTGATTAATTAAAGGGTATTCTAGGAATAAAAATTGAATTTAATATGCCACCTCATGTTAAGTAGCTAGTTTACAAAATTAACCAAAGTTCGGCTATTTTGCTAAACCTATGTTTCAATTTGGCTATTTAGAGCAATTTCTCAACTTTTAATTACAAATTTTTAATAATTTTTTTAATTTAATATATTTTATATATATATTCGAATTTTTTAAATAAAAGAAAGCGTCAAAACTATTTTCCCACCTATCATTGGATTCATCTCGTCGTAAGCTTTCCAACGGTATATCATATAAATCAATCTGATGCTCGGTTTAAGAGTTATGGTGTTTTAAAATTTTAAGGATGAGAGAGAAAAATAAATGTGTAGAGAAAATATGAGGAGATAAATGAACATGAAATGTCAAATTGTAGCTCTTAAAAGATAAGACATAGTGTACTGAATAAGTGGATAATCATACCGATTAAGATATTTAATAAGAAAAAAAACAAATACACTTAATGACTCTAAATCTGACCCATTAAGATTAAGATGTTTATTAAGTGCAAACAAGCACACCCAATACTATTATTATTTGCTTTCATGTTCAATAGCTATATATATCTAGTTACTTCTTATAATATATATTATATTAATCATTCAAAACAAAATTAAATAATTTATAAAGTTGATTGTAACATAATATATATATATATATATGTGTGAGCTCTCAAGGTTTTGAGATGTTAATGACAACAGAGAAATAGAACTTTGTATATTGATTACTCTGTGGCAAAGAATTCTATTATATTATAGAGTGATAATTTAGCAATCTTAGATAGAACTAGGACTATAAAAATATTATTTAACAAAATTATCAATTTATCGAGTATGAAATTTCCTTAAAAAATAATATGAATGGTGTCTTGTAGCCAGAGTAACTAATAACAGAAAGATGCCATAAGCAGTTGTAGCCAACTATGCAGCCTCCTAGTAATTAATATATATATATATATAGTAATATATAGTAATATATATATATATATATATATATATATATATTACTATATATAAATTACTAACAATAAAAATCAGAAGAGTGTTACAAATCACCGGCATGTTCTACACTTTCGCCGGTGTGTTGTAGACTTTCTCCCGTAGGTTTTACGATATACGATACTTATTGTTACGGGTATTTTACGTAATTGGTGTTTTTTAATTATTAAAAGATTAATTTCAAATTAATTTATCTTTTATTAATTATAATCAATTTCGTCCAAAATATTCACCGGAAGTCCGTTTTCGAAAAATAAAGTGTCCAGATGATCCCAAAAATATCAAAACACCCAAAATCGATATAAAATTTGCGAAAAATGGCATCGGGACGCGCGCGGGGCCTTCGGGGGGTGCCGGGGGCAACACGGGTGGGCCCCACAGGCCCCCAAAGGCCAACCGCCACGTGGCAGCGGCTCTGCAGGGCCACCAGGGGTCAAATTTGACCCCTCCACGTGTCACGCCCCCACTGGGCTCGCCAGAAGCCGCCAGGGCCACCCAGGAGCCGACACGTGGCGGGTGACGCGTGCCCTAGCCCCCACGCGCGTGGGCCTTGTGTCACCGGAGCTGTTGCCGCGCTTGAGGGCGCGTCCAACGTCAGATTAATTCGCAGTTTGCGGCGTTGGATCGGCCACGTCCCGAGGACCCGAAAAACTATATAATTTTGCCCCAGGGGCCTCCCGGATCAAGAGATAATTGCGTTTGAATCCCCGGGTTCTCTCATGAATAGAAGCTCCGTTTCACTTCAACGGTAACTCATTCCGACCCACGGAAACTCGCTCTAAACCCTCTCTAGACCCTCTCAAATTGTTTCCCACTCAAATCTCCCACTAATGTTGAGCGTCGGAGGTGAATCAGTGGGTAAAACCCCCGGTTTTCCCTGATCTCGGGTATTGTTTTGTCCAGGTTCAGAGAGCCAGAAATCCCACTAGAGCGGAAGCCCTGGAGAAAATTCTGGCATGATCTAAGACCCTCATTGCCAAGGTTCTAGATCTGTGAGGTGCTCGTTCTATCCACCAGTCTTGTATCTCCGACAGATATACTGACCGCGGATAGACCGAGGACCCGAATCTATCCCCGTGACGCCGGTCGAGGGTCTGGTCCACCAGGGTTCACTGGAAAGTCGATACTGTGATCCTCCCTACACAGTGGTCAGCAATCCGATTTTGGTGTCCCAAACCTGTAATCCGGGCCAGGCCAAGTACTGGCCCTTTAGCGACAGGTACTGGAGTTTATCACAGATTTCTGGTCCTGAGTCAGTGGAGGGTCCGTTTGACTCGAAAGTCCAGAAGTCCAAGCCCGAGAGTCACAAAAAGTCAACGAGACGACATTGGGCCCGGCCCAACACGAGCAATTGGGCCGCTGAGTGTTTGAAACATTTTTCTACATCAACACTTATGTTAGCGCGTTTTACTATATATGTCTCACGCAAACTATATATAACTCACTATCATAATTTTTTTGGGTTATTAGTTTAAATCCAAGATACTTGCGTTAAAAATACTCATAAATAAGTTAAAGTGGCAACATATTTACACTTTTTCTTCTTTTCTCGGTGTATATATTTTTGGTATTGTGAAAATTGTAATTCCTAAGTATACCTAACTGATTAACGGGGTTTTGTTATTTATGCTATCACTCTCACCTATATCCTAGACAGGGCCGGCCCTGAGTTTGTCGGGGCCCAAGGTGAAGTCTGATTTTGGGGCCACTATCGTAATTATATATAAAAAAAAATCAAGCGCACTAATACTACACTACACATCATGGCTCACTTTTAATATGAATTAACCATTTTTTTAATATGAATTGTGTATATTATATATCCTCACAACAGTAAAACGTGAGTACAATACACTCAATGTTTTTTTCTTTCATCGTGGGGCCCTTAATTTACAAATCTATTATATAGTCTTGGGCCTACCATGTATACCCTCAGGGCCGGTACTGATCCTAGAATAATAATTTTGTCTCAAATTTTCCTTTAAGTTAATTAGCCCCTAAAATGAATTTTTCCGGTGCATATTGATATCCCCGGTGAAATTCTAGAATTTCAGCGTCGTATTCCTTTCTAGTAAGGGTTTTATATATATATGTGTGTAAAAAAATTCACTGGCCATAACATATTTTACATTTAATTACACACCACCCGTCATACATTTTTATCCATTTTATGAGCCATGTGGCGGCAAAAGTACCCAACTTTTGGCCACGTGGCGGCAAAAGTACCCAACATTTGGCCACGTGGCATGCCACATGAGACAGCCTAACGGCCACATAGGCAGTGTCTAACGGCGTTAGTTGGTTGGCGACAAAAGTGTGACGTTGGGTACTTTTGCCTACGTTTATTGAGGTTTGGTACCTATCGGAGAATATTGACAAAGGTTTGGTATTTTTGCCGCAATTAACCCTATTTATATATATGTGTGTAAAAAAATTCACTGGCCATAACATATTTTACATTTAATAACACACCACCCGTCATACATTTTTATCCATTTTACGACCTATCTGAAGATTATTATAAATATACAACACAGTTTTTTGTACGTTGCTGTCAGATTTTAGCTCCAAAAATTCTATTTCTATGAGTAGGGCCATTCCTGAATTTTTATAAAATTAAAATGCCAAGAGGCTGTGACATGAAATTAAAGTACACTTTTTGGTTTATTTCGCCTTTTTTTTTTTAGAATAGAGGGTATCTTTCATGAATAAATAAAAATAGAAGGTATTCATATATAAAAACGAAAGATCCCTAGAACTATAAATATATAGTACATGGTCATATATATATATTCATAATAAATACACATACACACCTGTATGTTCATATATAATATTGTATGACTTTTCAAAAATGGTAGGAGCTTATAAAAATGAAATTAAAGTACACTTGTGGGTAGGGCTGAAACCAGAACCGGGAATCGGGAATTTGACTATTTTTTGTCCCTGTCCCGGAAATATCAGGACACAGTTTTCTGTCCCGGTTTTGGTTTTGGTTATGAAAAGTCCTTGTTTTTGTTTTAAATCAGAACCGGGACCAGGACACCGATTAAAATCCCGATTTTTTTAGGACCAAAATTCAGGACGAAAACCGGGACAAATCCGGGACAAAATCCAAGATAGAAACATGAAAAAAACCAAATCCAAAATGCAAATTACCAAATCCGAGTAAATCCAAAATGTAAAATACCAAATCCGAGTACAAAAGCAAAATACAAAATAAACAAATGCAAGATCCGAGTTCACGTCGTGAACTTCACAATGCCAAATCCAAATCTCAGTGCAAAAAACCGAGTCTAAAATGCTAAACAGTAAATACCGAGTACAAACAAATTATTTTTTATAACAAAACGACATATAAGAAATGACATGTTAAATAAAATACCGAGTAATGGCTGAAAAATAAATGACATGTTAAAATAATGGGCTGAAAAAAAATAATGGATTAAAACCCTAATAGTAAACGACTTATAAGAAATGACATGCTAAAAAAACGACAAACTTATAACAAAACGACATAAAACCGGAACCGGGACAAGAAAACCGGGAATTTCAGATTTTGAATTGGTTTTGGTTTTGGTTTTTCAAACCGGAACCGGGACGTCCCTTTTTAGGTTATAGTAAAAAGAAAAAACTAATTTTTTGCCAAAAACGGTCCGGTACCGGGACCAGAACCGGGACAAAACCGGGAACCGAGTACAAAATTTTCACCCCTACTTGTGGGTATATTTCGCCTATTTTTATTTTTTTTTATAATGGAGGATATCTCTTATGAAAAAAGAAACAAACAAATGTATTTGTATTGGAAAAGTAAAGATCCCCTCTATATATAAATATATAGTACATGAGTCATGACTAGTGCTGCACACCACGACGTCGCGGCGCGTCGCGGCGAAGTCGCCAAAATCGCGAGCCAATATGTCGCGATGCGTCGTGGCGTGTGGAGTCGTGGTGAATCGCGACTTGGTCGCGATTTAACGAGGAAGTGAGGAAGTGGACCAGAAAAAGGGTTGCGGCAAAAGTTCAATGTTTGTTTCCAATGTTTAATTTTATTAGTTTTTATCCGAATTTAAGTGTTACATTATTTAAAATTATTATTTATACTTTATTTATTTCAAAATTAATATTTAAGTATGTTATAATTTATTATTTATACTTTATATGTTAATTTTTAATTGGTAAGATATGTTAATAAATATTCATCTGTAACATGTTAATAATTTTTAAAAATTTAATAAGAAATAAATAAATATGACAAAACGAGATATTAAAAAAAAAGAGTTGTATTATTCATTGTGAATATTACAATAAGGTGGAAGAAAGATGTAAATATTCAGTGTAAATATTACAAGATGCCTCACTAAAACCTCTATTGTAAAACCCTCCTTAGGGAATAAAACCAAGAGATGAAAGAGCACATCATTATTGGCGTTACATTGCATCACTCGGGGGACCAATCGTTAAACTTTTGTGTCATAAGCTCAAGCTCGGTTGGTTCGGACCGTTGGGCAATTACGGGGTTGCGGAACATCCAGTCGTTCAATACCACGGCTTGCTCGAGGTGTGTGCCGGTTATTGACGACCTCCGGTCGTCGATGATATTCTTAGCCGTACTGAATGCGCTCTCCGAAGCAACGCTTGAAATGGGGATGGACAGTATATCCCTCGCCATTCTCGCCAATATCGGGAATCTTTCCCGTTCATTCTTCCACCAATTGATGACATCGAGCTCAGTTGATTCGTCGTCGATCCGAAGGCCGTAGTACCGTTTGACTTCTTCTGGCATGTCGTCCGTGTCTTCCGTCCGTGCCGGTGCCGAACCAGATCCCGTTGCTTCACCGCGATCCATTCGTTGCTTGAGCCTCCGGCTAAACGCTAGTGCGGACTTGGTTGGGCTTTGCATCACTGTCCGCCGCTCCTCCTCGGCGTTGAACTGTGGGAACCGCCGGTCGTATTCCCTGTACAATTCATAAAAAGCTTCATTAACAACCGTAATGTAATCAGTGTAATCCACCCCTATGTTTTGCCCGATTGCTACCATTATTGGACCGAAAGTAAACATAATACGAGGGTCTAATATAGAACCGAAGCAACACGAAAAAGGGGTTGGATCCCAATAATTTTGAATTTTTCAACCATTCCTTCAATCAGGGGAGCAATAATAGGGTCGTTTGCAAATTCTGAAAAAGTGTTAGTAATTTCAAATAGACCCGAAATCCCATGATTCAAAGAAGGGCGTTTTTGGTTTGAAAAATTTAAAGTAACAACATAAACCGGTTTAAGAAATTTAGTGAATTTTTCTGCGGTTGTCCATTCCGCCTCCGAGATTCGCGCTGACGGCTCGAGTTCCAAGTGGAGGAAGTGGTCCAACGGTAGCCTCTGTCTACACACAACTGAAACCATTAGATACGTTGAGTTCCATCGTGTATTATTATCTGATCCGAACCTGTTAGCTTTATGATTGTGATCTTTACAAAATCGTCTCCACCTATTGGTGGTTTGAGAATGCCTTATCCAATCAACAATGCCGCGTATTTTTTCTACGTGACTTGAAATTACTCGTTCGCCCGTTCGTGCAATTAAATTTATAATGTGACAACCGCACCGTTAATGTAAAATATTACGAAATTGATTAACGGGCAAACTAGCCTCCAAGATAGTAATAGCGGCATTATTGTTTGCGGCATTATCTAAGGTTATAGATATAACACGATTTTGTAAACCCCAATCACTTAATAGTTCTATTAATTTGTCGGAAATGTTTTGGCCGGTATGGCTACAGTCGAATGGTGCTAGGTTTAAAAGTTTTTGACACGGCTCCCAATCTTCGTCTACGTAATGAGCGGTCAGACTCAAATAATCGTTTAGCATTGGATCGCTCCACAAGTCGGTCGTGAAAGCAACGTTTATGCTAGACATTTTAAAAAATTCGACCAAATAGTTTTTTTGCATAGCATAAGCTTGTTCCATGTCCCTAGTATACGTCGTACGGGAAAACTGCTGGTAAGACGGATTAATCCTTTGCATATATTGTGTATGCGCAGGATGTTCCATCAAACTCATCGGTGCCCCCGTAGACAGTATCCATTCGAGTGTCCATTTCCGTAAATTTGGGGTCGTGAGTGCACTTACCTGTGCTGTGTTTACCTCGTCAAGCTCCCCGGTCGGGAAGCATGCTCTTGCGTGTTGTTTCAAGTAGCCGGTTCCCAGGTCACCCATCGCATCTAGTGTGCGGCCGCACTTTTTGCACGTGGCGAGTTTTATTCGTTGGCCATTCTCCACCCGCCGATCTTCGTGAAAAAAGTTCCACACGGGGGCAGTGTTTGGTCGTCCCCACGCCAAGCCCGAAGTAGATGCTCTATTAAAACAAAAGAATATTATTAAGAGTTTAATATAAAATTACAATTATTAAATTTTTATATTACAATTATTAAATTTTAATATTAATCATATTAATCTAATTAAATTTCATATAGTTAAATAAAAGAGTTAACGAAATTAAAAATGGTATTTTCTATGTGTGAAAATAATTATCAAGCTCTTTTGGACAAATTCGAGTAAAGTGGGTAATAATTGTGGTTGGGTAATAAATTTCGGGTAAAAATTGGGTTATTTACGCCACAAACAAACACAAACTCGCACCTCCTTCGGATCGCTGACGTGGCGAGATCCTGGCCGTCGGATCGAGTTCGCGGATCGAGCTGCACAGAGTCGCGACCACGTGTCTTAATCGCGACTCGTCGCGATTTTCGGGTCAGAGTCGCGAACGTCACGACTTTCGGGTCAGCGTCGCGATGCGTCGTGGTCAGACCTGGCGACGTTTTATGTGCAGCTCTAGTCATGACTACACATGCATATATATATATACATATATATGGAATCTTGAAAAAAATACTCTCAAAAAGCATGTTTTACGTTTTTTATTCCCTAAATTGATGTATCTGAGTATCTATTCGTCAATATGTATTTAGTTACATTTTGGACAAAAACACTCTTTTTTGAGAAATTGTACTCTACTCATAAAATTGTCAAACTTTGTGCCAAATGTTGTCAACCCCTACTCGAAAAAATGTCGAAGTTAAGACAATATTCCCAGAAACTGTCAAACTTTGTGCCAAATACTGTCAACCCATACTCGAAAAAATGTCAAAGTTAAGACAATATTTCTCAGAAACTGTCAAACTTTACTCATAAAACTGTCCAAAATGACAGTTTCTCAACTCAAGTATAGAAAAGGATATTTTTGTCCAAAATGAGATAAAATAGAGTTTGGGGAACAATTACTCAGATACATCAATTTAAGGAATAGAGAACGTAGAACATGCTTTTTGAGACTCATTTTTTCAAGTTTCCCTATATATAGTACACACCCGTGTCTTCGTATATAATATTGTATGAAAGGTTAAGTTGAGCCTTAAATTTATGAAGGCAATTTTTGGATCTGTATAGTGAATCGCATTGAATTTGAAGATCCAAAGTGAAATAAGTAGCTTTATGAGGATGTGCCATTATATGCAAGTATGTAGGTTTTAAATAAATATAATTGATTTGAGAATGAACCTCTTACCTTAACAAGGCTTGTGTGCTAAAAGCAGTTCAAACTTCAAACACTCCAAACAACCAACATTAATTGAAACCTAATTAATATATGTAACAAGTAACACCAAAAGCAACGCATATCCTTAAAAGTAACAGCAATAAATCCCTACTGAAAAACAAAACAAAATTCTTACAGAGAAACTTTATTTGGATAGAATGAATTTATTTCTATATATTATATATAGATTTTTTAAAATTAACTGCATAATATATAGCTCAGTAATTTTTTTAACTGCTGGTTTTTAGTGTAAACTGGTATAGTTTTATTTCGAATTATTAGTATTATAGCCCTTTATTTAAAAGAAATAGGTAAACTCGTCCCTTTGTATACATAAATTGCAAATAAAGAGACCCTTTGATTATGATCAATGAGCCAATTTAGTCCCTCCATTTCAAAAATGGTCCTCGCTCTTTTTATATGATTTTAGTGTAAATTTGACATTTTTACCACTAGTTGACATAAAATGTGATATTTTTTATTTATTTAAAAAGGAATAATGATATTTATAAATATATTTCCTTTTTAATGTCAATGATATTTTTCTATTTTACTTAATAGTAATTTCATATATTTAAATTAGAGAAAACACTAATTTTTCTTTTAATTGACAGTCAAATAATTAAATTCAGACCAAAAATATAAAAAGAATAGTCATTTTTGCTAATTCAAAAAATAGAGGAGGTGAAATCCAAGGTTCAACTTATCGAGATAACCGATAAATCGCTTGCCGTTATCGACGGATTAATCGACGGATTACCGGATTATCGACGGAAAACTAATAATACTGTAGCTTACCGATTACCGATACTTATCGAGGATTATCGACGGATTATCGACACTTTTCGATACTTATCGACGGAAAACTTGCAAAATATTTTTATAATATCATACAAACATATGAAGATAAAGTCATACACACATAGTCCTATAACACCAATAAAACATAGTCTCACAAATGTATCAAACACATAGTCCAACAACTCATACACATAATAGATAGGTAATAGGTAGAATGATAGATAATACTCAAACTCAAACCGACTTATCGGACCTCAGAAAAACGACGATCTCCTGTGGGCTTCCATAACACCGGTGGCACCACTTGCTTCCATATGCATGTTCAGATATGTGTTCCAAAAAATATACAGAATGCAAACTTTAGGTACTTTTGCCGGAAAAAACCATTTTACCTCAAAATACAAATTAAATTCAACCAAAATTTCACATTATTGTAGCAATAAATATTTAATGAAAGCTAACAGCAAGAAAAGTCAGTAGATTACCGGAGAAATCACAAGAAGATAAACTTGGAAGACTTTTGCCGCAATTATGTGAATAGCCGAATTATCGTCAAATCTGAAATAAATTACACCAAAAACTCAGATTAATGTTTCAAAAAATATTTAATGAATTAAAACACCCAAAAAAATGAGTAGAATACTTCACAAATCACAAAAAGATCAACTTCAAATACTTTTGCCGCAATTATGAGGAAATCCGAATTATCATCAAATCTGCCTAAAAAATTCACCAACAAACACATATTTCTTACTAAATACTAACTACAATCTTTTAAAGCATATACAAACAATAAATCATAAAAAAATATCTATATTTTGAGCAAATTTAAAAATTCAAAACTTTGTATACTTTTGCCTAACAAGCATACAAATCCGAATTTCCTCTAAATCTAACAAAATAATTACAAACTAAGTCATCAAAACAAGTTTTCATCAATATATATTCATAAGAATGCAAAAAAAAAACAACTCAAAATCACAAAAGTACTAATCTTTACCCATTGAAGAATATAACTCATATGTGAACAACTAACTCTTTAGTTTTGAACTCATGTAAATCTTCTAAGAATCGTAAAAATGAGTAAATATCAAAGAAAAAAATGCATGATTCATACATATCTATGATTATAACTCCTAAATTTACCAAAAAGTTCGCACAAATTTGAAAAAAATTGGAGAAAAACGCTTAAATCAAAACTTTGCAAACTTTTGCCAAATATTTTTTTAATTGCACCGGAAAGTCCCTCAATTGTACACTGCAAAAAACGATAATCCATTGGAAATGGATTTATCGATTATCTCGATTATCGGCGATAAGTTACCAAAACGACAACTAGTGTAGTGGATTATTTATCGGTAAACATCGGTAAGACCGATAATCGTCGATTATCCACGATTATCCACGATAAGTCGAACCTTGGTGAAATCAACACTATAATCATTAAAAAAAATCATTTCCACTATTTCTTAAACGGATGGACTAACTCTATTATATGTTGACATAATATTACAAATTTGAAAAAATTAAATGTACAATTAGAATCTATATATATATAAAGAGACAGTTTATCAACAATGACGTGGCACGATTTAGAAAGAAAGATTTGAGAATACTGCTTTGTCAAGATATGCCTCAAAACTGAACTATTTCAACACAACACTTAGCACTCACTTACGTGGCTTATGAATGTCATGTACATATAAATATTTATTACATATAAATATAAAGATATGCCTCAAAACTGAAATATTTATTACATATAAATATTTCTAGCGTATGAATGTCATGTACATTAACGTTTCGGTTTCTCTATCTTCCGTCTGTCCCTTCCATTTCTCCTCTATTGCGAATCAAAACCCGCTTCTCTTTCTCACATCAATCCATCTCTCTCCCAGCCCTTTCCGATGAAGACAAACCACCTCCCACGCATATCTTCGCTCCCTTTCTCCGTCCACCTCCGCACATGTTCCAATTTGAGATCGGAAACCCTAACAAGCCATGAAACCTCACCAGAAAGCGATTCTTTTGGAACCAGAAGCGACTCTAATGTCTCACCGGAGGTCCGATGCATTCAATCGAGCTGGCTTCAGGTCGTGTTCAACCGTTTGATCATCTCTCTCGCTTGGAGGAAGCAATCAGAAGCTATTTCGCTCTTCTCTTCACGCTGTAGCTTCTCTGACCACTTCGGCTACCGTCTGACTCAAGCTGGATGATTTCCTCTCACGCACGTGCTTCGTCGATAATCATCAAAGGTTAATTTCTGATGTTTATATCATTTTTGTTGGGTTTCATTTCATATTTTGTCCGAAGGTGTTAAAGCTTTGAATAACTGGGCATTATTTTTGCTTTTGCTGATTTTTCATCAGGAATCTTGGAATCGGCTAGCCTTTCATCCCTGTTTCCGGTGAGATTCTTAATTCCGATATTTTTGTTTTAAATTAGTTTACAATTATCAAATCTTTTTGTTTTAAAGTAGTTTAAGATTGTTTTGTTTACGGGGTTGGTAGCTCATTTTTTGATGCTTTGAGAATTCTTTTACATTTAGAGTTTGTAGCTCTTGGTGTTGCCGACTTCAATGTCCATAGAAGACTTGCTTGGACGTAGAGAATCGCAGTGAGAACCCGACTATTTCTCAACACAAAGTCATCAATCAAGGAAAGGTATATCCATTCCGAATGAGTTTTTCTTTTAATCATTTGTGTCTCTCACATTTGCTAATTTCGTTCCGACACTTTAATGTTGCTTGATTCTTTGAAATCTACCATGAATATTTAATGTTAACAATAGCGCTAGATTCAACCAGTTTCTCTATGTATATTTTCAGTCGAGTGGTGCCTTCGCTAATGTTGTCGGTCACGTGATTATGTACTTTCTTTTGTTTTTCCATGAAACTTTCTTTCTTCAATTCTCTATGTAGATTTTGTTGGGTTAATGTTTAATTATTTCATTATCGAAGGCAATAGATATAAGTCCAGGTTATGATCTGCGTGGCTTTTTTTCATTATCTGTTGGTTAGGAATTCGGTAAGATTATACATTTGTTAATATTCTTGACGTGTTGACATTTGGGATACTTTGTTTCTCAGTATATGCTTCTGTTAATTTTTTGGGACCAGTATATGCATGTTTATATTTGTTCATGGATTTGCTTTTAATATGTCCTGTTCTTGAAGATATAGACTATTGAGTCATTGGTTAAATGGTGCCTTTTGTTATATTTTTAATCCTTTTGTTATATTTCATGGTGCCTTTTGTTATATTTTTTTTCTTCCCTTTTTTTCATTTCCTTGAATGTTATATCTTCTTTGCAGGTACAACGATTGTTCCAGTTGAGAATGGTTGTTTGCTCAAGTATTTTGGTGGTTTGCTGCTCTAGGATTTTACTTTACAGGTTTGTTTGCTTTATTTGTAATCCGTATTTTTGTGTTCCCGTCATTTGTCAATTGTATTAGTCAACTCTACCGTATCATGAGTCCGATTTATATACCATTGGGAATTTTAAATACAAAACATATAACAGTAAAGGATACTTTAGGTATTCTATTTTTTAAATTTTTTTGGTAATTAGAAATAATTTTATTATTTATCAAATAATTTTATGGAAATTGGGTATCAATTTCATTTATTACTTAAGGAAATTATTCAAATAGGTTTCGCGTGATATGCGTAGTTCCTAATTTTGCTCAATTATAATAGCTGATATGCGTGAAAGTGTCAAGATTTAATAATTTGTCAAAAATATTGCACATTAATAATATCAAGATTACTCAAAATATAAACAGACATTACGTTCTAATTGAGATGTTTAAGATATACGTAGTCCATTGGTTTCTTGGTGCCTTTTCTTATATTTTTTTATCCTTTTTTCTTTGCTGCTACAACGAATGATGAAGTTGTATCTGCATTCAATCGAGACTCGCACGCAACGGCAAAAGGTTGGTGTGAAGCATTTTGACTTGCCGCCTTTTTCCGACAGTGGTATATGTTGAAGTTGTATCTGCATTCAATCGAGAGTCACACGCAAATGGCGAAAGGTTGGTGCGAAGCCTTTTGACTTGCCGCTGTTCTGCTACCGTTGAAATTGGGCTGCTTGCAATTACACGTTTTGGGCATCTTACCGCTCTAATGTTTTGCGAATAGTTGATTAATGTATTTGTATTTCAATTTTTTTTTGTTAATTTTTTTACGATTCTGAAACAAATTTGCACATTAAATGGATGAGAACAATTTGCTGTAAATATCTTCGCTCTCTTTGTGGGAAATTGAGTATCGATTTCAGTTATTGCTTATTTTCAGGGATTCTTAATTTCAGGGATTCATATAAATCCATCATTTATCTAAAATCAATTTTCAATTATTGCTTAGTTATGCGTCAAATTATTGCATGACATGGGGAATTGGAAATCAATTTCAGTTACTGATTTTACTCCATTATATTAGCTGAATCAAACTCTAATACTCTTTTTTTCGAAGTAGTACATGTAAACTCTGATCTTCTGCAGTTGTATGTTCTGTTTTGCTTCAAATTTTACTCCTCGGCCTCTTCAGTGAATAAACAGGTAAGGAAGTGAAATCTTTTATTTAATAGAATATGAGTTTATTCCCTTTACTTTTTAATCTTTTTTTTAGTTAGTAGTTTTTAAAATACATGTAAAGTTGAGGAGTCTAAATTATCAAATACATGTAAATTTCATGAGTCTAAAACATTCAAATTTTTTCTATTGGTTGTTTTTCTTAATTGTAGTTGTTTAATTTCTAATAACATTTAATAGTTATAAAATCATAACAGTTTTAAAAAGCCAGTTATGATTATAAATATTATTTAGGATATTATTTGATGTTGACTCAGAATATTATAGGGAAAACGGAAATAACACTCTTGATCAAAAGACCGAATTTTCATTCATTATCAAAAAACTAAAAACCCTATACGAAGTTCTGATACTATATATAACAAGAAATTCATGGACTATGAATTTACCTTCCTATAGTAGTACATGACCGACTAAAAACATAAAAGGAGAGAAATAAATACAATAAATACTAAATCAACTCAAATAAAAGACATATCAGCTAAAAGATATAAAAGGAGTAAATAATTCATGCAAGAATCTTTGCATGATACGACAAGATATTAGGAATGCTTATGGGTGTGTCCTTCGTTATTTGCTGCATGATCGTGCGTGACTCCATCATTCTCCCGATCAAGAGAAAATTCGTCCTCGAATTTAGACCGTTACCCAGTGTCCGGACTCCACCGCCATCGCCGCGTTTGTGTCGGCGCCAAAGCCGGCGTCGTAAAACGACTAACTTAGATTCATTATCCCGCCACCATCGAGTATTGTCTCCAAGACTTCTTTTTCGTCCGCCACGCTCATCTCGTTTCTCTGGTTGTCGTTGCATGTAGCCTTTGACTTTGAGCGTCGTTACCGAACCCGCTCTACAAATTCCGGCATAAACCGACGCCCGTAAACCGAAAATAAAATCGCCTCCGCTATTTTTTTGTTTTTTTGTTTTTGGATTTAACACATTTGCCTCGGTCATCGCGACCGTCACGCCAACGGACTTGCTCGGTGTGGCCATTTCGGTGATCTTGCTTGACACCAAAATAATCTCATCGCACACGGCTTCATCGTCGTACACGGGGTCGTTGTACTTCGTCTCGCCGTCCGACTCGTCATACATGGCCTCTCCGTGCTCCGCCTCGTCAAACACGGTAGCGCCATACTCCACGTCACCGTACACCAATTCATCGTACACGGCCACGCCGTACTCCTCGTCGTCAAACACGGGCTCATTGTTCTCCGATTCGCCGTACACCGATTCGTCGTACACGGCCTCGCCGTGTTCCGCCTCATTGTACGCCGTCTCATCGTACTCCGGGATAACCACCTGGAACGCCGACTCCCAACGCCAATTTTCCAGAGCTTCGTCATGCGAGCGCATCGCGTGGACGTGTCTACCAAAATTTCCGGCGACAATGTTGTCATGGTCGTCTTCGGTGTCGGATTCGTCAAGAGGGGCAAGCAATGCTTCGGGTCGCTGTTGAAGAAGCGCTTCGACGGAGCGTGTTAGGACCTCCACTTTTAGACGCAATCCAGTGTATTCGTTACATCTATTCACCTCGTCTGAAGATGCATCGCGAGCGGATCGTCTCTTCGGCGCCATCGCGCAAGATCGAATGGCTCTGATACCAACTGATGTAGACTCAGAATATTATAGGGAAAACGGAAATAACACTCTTGATCAAAAGACCGAATTTTCATTCATTATCAAAAAACTAAAAACCCTATACGAAGTTCTGATACTATATATAACAAGAAATTCATGGACTATGAATTTACCTTCCTATAGTAGTACATGACCGACTAAAAACATAAAAGGAGAGACATAAATACAATAAATACTAAATCAACTCAAATAAAAGACATATCAGCTAAAAGATATAAAAGGAGTAAATAATTCATGCAAGAATCTTTGCATGATACGACAAGATATTAGGAATGCTTATGGGTGTGTCCTTCGTTATTTGCTGCATGATCGTGCGTGACTCCATCATTATTTGAGGAGCCTAAAACGTTGGTATACATTCTTTTGGTGACTAATAAACGATTTAATATTAAGAAGCTAAAGAGTTGGAATATTTTTATAACAAAAAACTGTTACAACAAATGGTTTTATTAATACCTATAAACGTTAGAGGTCTCACAACAGATTGTAAAAAGTCAGTTATGATTATAAATATTATTTATTTATAAATATGAAGGGCAATGATTTTTCGGGTTTTAATACTAACAAAAGTTATAAGATTATAACTGTTTTAAAAAGACAGTTATTATGATTATAAATATAATTTATTTTTAAGGGTGCATTGTAACAGTTTTAACAATTTAAATATTATTTACTTCTAATTATGAGGAATTTGATAAAATTTTACGTTCAAAGTCATTAAACAGAGTTATAATTATTTTTTTAGTAGTTAAATAGAATGTAATTACACACAATTCTCTATTAACAATGAATTATAATAAAAAAAAAATTGTGGTGATAATATCAATAAACTAAAACGATTGCTATACATTATTGTGGTCATTAGTAAACGGTTTATGATTTAATATTAAGAAGCTAAATAGTTGGAATATTTTGATGAGAAAAAACTGTTAGTACGTACACTTTACATTTGATGATTGGGTTTTATTCTTAATTGAGTGTTTTAAATATTATATAATATCAGTTTCATCTTGAGCAACTTATAAAATCAGAAAGAAATTCAGTACCAACCATCATCTACTTTTGGAGTTTGCTCTTTTAACCATTTCTATATTTTTATCATGTCATTGGTATCTTTGCAACGTTTGACCACACAAGTCGAAAGTTGGTGTGTAAAAGGTAGAGTTTCTCGATTATGGGAATCTGTGAATTTGAAGAGGAACAACGATCTTATTAGTTGGGACATGGTATTGATCGATGATGAGGTATGTTTTCTTATGAAACTTTGCGTTATGTTACAATTTTTTTTAAAAAAAAAATCTCAAATATACGTATTTGTCCACTTATTGTAGTGTATATCTTATCCTTTTTAATGCATAATTTCTTTTTATAATCAGACCTTCAAAAGTAAGATTAACCGGTTTATATTTTACAATTACACTTTCTTGGAAAGCAAGACTCAGACTTTTAAAATTGACAGTTTTCAAACGTTTCCTCAATATAACTCTAAATTATATCTCTTACATTTGGATTTTACTATGAGGATGTGTTTTCAATATAATTTGTTCTACATTAGTGCAAGAACTTTTTTTATATATATAAAAAAACATGTTACATTAAAAATGTATCATGACATATTACGGATACGAGCCATGAATTTAATTTTAAATATCTGTTTAATTTTATCATAATTGAGGAATATCACCAACATAATATCTGTTTATCTATATATAAAAAACTTTTACGCATATTGTTTTGCTTATCATAGTATATTATTGGAATAGTTAATAACAATTATACTATAAAAAGAAAACACATATATTGATATTTGTGTTATTTTTATAAGTTATATATTTGTAATGGAATTGTTAAACGTGCATTTATGTTCTGTCTAATATTTCAATCTTAATTTTTTTTTTTTTGGTTTGTTTATTTTAACTCTTATTTTTTTTTCTTAATTTTAGCAAACTTTGATAAGTGCAACCATAAAAAAAAATATGGTTAGCAAGTTCAAATCAATCATCGAAGAAGGGAAGACCTATGTTATACAGAACTTTAAGGTAGTCGACAATACAGGGTCATTCCGAGTAGTTGATACAAAGGTAAAAATCATGTTTACCTCAATGACTTCTATTCAGAAGATAGAGGATGACTCATCTATAGAGATGCACGGTTTTCAGTTTGTACCGTCAAACGTTATTGAGTCCCGCATGAATGATGATAGCATTTTGACAGGTTTACACTCTATCTTTATGTGTTTAGGTATGTATATATTTTTATTGGTTTAAATAAATAAATTTTTCCTAACGCAGACATTGTTGGATGCCTGACTGTCGTCAAAGATGTAGAAAATGTTGGGATAGGAGGTGTTCCAAAAAGAGACTTAGAGATGATTTTGCATGAGTACGTTATTTCATATTATATGGGTATCTAAATATAATTAATTGAGTTTTTAATCTTAACAAATGTGTTCTACTATTTTTTTTTCTCAGCTCTGTAAGATGTAAAGTGACAATGTGGGGAAACCACGGACAAAATTTTGACGTAAAAAAACAAGTTGAGAACTCCGAAGCACCTATAATAATCGTTGTTACCTCTACAAAAGTTTCATCTTTCCAAGGTGATTTGCTAATACTATTTCTATCTCTTAAAATGCTTATATGTTAATATGCAAGTATTTTTTATTTCTATCTAATACTGTTTGTTTTAAATATAACATATAATGTATATGTTCTTTTGTTTTATTTTCTTAATAAGGTGTTGTCAACTTTTCAACTACAATGGGTAGCAAAATATATGTTAACATCAAGAATGATGTTGTCGATAATTTGACAAAGAGATTTTCAAAAGAGATGCATCAAGTTACGCTCCATAAATCTTCTGCATTAACTCAAAAAACCTTTGAAGAGGAGATGTCTGAAAATCGAATAACCATCAAACAACTTGGAATGACTGATTGGAGCAACGTAGCACCGGTAAGATCATACAATGATAATAATTCTCATATATTATTTATATTGTTTTGTAATATTTTTTGTAATATTTCTCATTTTATTTTCTGCTTGTGTTGTTGTTTTTGAAATATTTCATAAACATGTAGGGATATTCAATGACTTTTGTTGGGGTGATAGATCACATCGATGGAAAAAAAAAATTGGTACTATATTGGATGCTTAGTATGCTTGAGAAAGACAAAAGAGACGAAAGAAGAGAATGGAGTGTACACATGTGGATGCAAGAACGGGTGTATCGTACCCGTGCCACTGTAAGTTTGCGAGAATATATTACATGGATAAATTTTTTTTAGCATTCCTCTATTTCCTCACAAAAAATAGTATCATTATTGAAATTGTTTTGGACAAGTATACGTTTATCGTTCTGAGAAAATGATCAAAATAGGCAATAATGATTCTAGCATACAATATTTTATACAAATGGTAACTCCCTTATAATAAGTCTTAATTTTCATAGGTACAAACTCCATTTCCGTGTTCAAGATGAAACAGATGGAGCACCGTGTGTTCTTATGCACAGGTGGGCTGAACGGTTAGTGGACTCTTCACCAATGAAGTTTCTGAACAAATACGGTACGAACAACAAAGAGGTTCCTTCTGAAGTTATGCAGCTGTGTGGCCGACAATTTGTATTCAAAATATCAATAACCAGATATAACATCGACTACGGGTATGACGAGTTTACAGTGACCAAGTTAGTTGAAACTATAGACGGAATCGGCCTCAAATTGAAGGAGGTAAAGGACAATGTAAGTATATATAATAAACTATTTTTAACACATAAGATTTACATGTTATCAAAATAATTATTTAAACTGTTTTTGCAATATAGGATACTGGCTCATTTACAAAAACTAATTTGTCTGAGGGAGATGGATCTCAAGAATCAAGCACTACGACCGGAAGTGTGAAAAGAAGGAAGATGGCATCATATGATGAAGATTTGGGCAATGAAGAAAAATCAAACAAAGAGGTTTAACAGTTGACGGCGGCAGTAAAAAAGCATAGAGTTGAACATTTAATATTTTGGGTGTTTCGTACTTTATCTATCTTATGACAATGGATCTTTTGTGGTTTTTATTGTTTTAATTTCACTATTAATTAAGGTTGTTTATGTTTCGGCTTTGGGTTATTATGTGGATATTGATTTTGGGATTATTATGAAAACGTTGATTATCTATGTTTTTAGCTACATCAAAGCTATTTCTAGAGTTTTAAATATTTAATATGATGGGTTATGTTCAAGCAGAATGATTTTTTATTTTTTTTATCAAGAACGGATTTCGTGTAAAGTTTTGCAAGAATTCAGTGCCTTTATTTCATAGAAAAATTTGGTTCAATGACTCATTAATGTAAATATTAAGATCTGATCACGTATTTGGTGGAGATTTTAATTTATCTAATCTTTTAATTTCATTACATAAGAAAGATTAGCATTAGGTGCCTTATATAAAATAAAAGATATACAGCGGTGGAAAGAATACTTAAGTTTTTTTTTTTTTTTTTTAACTCCTTTAATAGTTTAAAATTGATTTATACGAAAAACAAAATTGAAGCAAATTTGCAAATTAAATAAAATGAGAATAATTGGCTCAATTATAATAGCTCATATATATTTAGGAAAGTATTAAGATTTTAGCGACAATATACTATTTAAAAAAAATCACATTAAAATTTTCATGATTAATCAAAATAAAAATAGACATTACGATATGATTAAGACTCAATTATTGGCAAAAAATGATGCAGAATTTATGTTATAATAAATTCATTTTTTAATGACGTTCTTAATTTGCTAATGCAATCAATTTTAAAATTGATACTGATTGTAGACAAACTTGGTCTTTGGAGTTTTACCGAGGGAGAAGAAAATCACCTCAAACAAAAATGAACAACGAATCGCGGTATGTCTATTGCAGCTTTCAATTTTTAGTTTGTGTTAGTGTTCAAGCTATCTACATTTTCTATGGTGTATGAATTACTTTTAATCTTCGAACTTTATAATTTTTAAAACTCTTATTTTAGTCAAGAATTATAATCCAATTTGGTTACCGTATACAGGGTTTAACCGTCACATTCGAGCAGCGGCTCAATTTTGATAAATTTGGCTTCTTCGGCAAAAAATTACGGCTGAAAGCTTCGTGCTTCAAACAAACACTGAGTAACGTTCTTCGGATTACTTTCCCATGTTTAGTTATTATTGTTTATCGCATTATTTGTAAAAGGATTTTAGGGTTCTTAGTCGATTGAATATACAAATATACAATAAAACAACTCTAAAAATTCAATGTGCACTTTTGTGCATACCATTCGTTTATTGCCAATTAAAACTTTATGTTCTTTATAAATGGTGAATTTCCTTTTTCTCGCCTATATCTAACCCCACACAGAGCGGAACTTTTAACAAAGTTGTGGACGTAAATTTATCAAGTATATATCTTTTTGGCTACCCAATATATAATTATTTTAATTTATTAAGAAAGGTATATAATTATTAAGTACATTGATTCACATATTAAAAGAAGTACAAATTTGAGAAAAAACAAACACAGTATCGATAATAACAAATCATTTATTGAAAAATAACTATATAAGTAATAACTAATAACTATTCATAACGAGGATTTTGGTTGAGAAATTCTAAACAATTTCTTTTATTTTCATAGGTGGGGACTAACATCTACCTCACGAACTAAAATGCATCACACTAAGAGCAGAACAAACAAGCATGTAGGTGGACCTAAACTTATAAAGTACATATCTATACGCATTCTTTGTATGTAATATTTAACTCGAGTAGAGAAAAAATAATTATTAAGTACATTTATAAGCATTTTAAAAGAGATGCTACCGTTATTCAAGTTGGTGATGGACTTATAATTAGCAAAATGTTTCTTTTGCAGTTTATTTATTAAAAGTTTACAAACAATCCAATATACCATAGACACTGAAATAAAGATGTAGTAAAAAAAAATACTTTAAGCATTACTTTGAATAATTTAAACTAATCATATTTGATAAACTGTTACAGAGCAAAAATGGGTGACAACTTTGATGAGGACCGGAGCATTAGATCAAGATTGTCACGTATGACACGATATGTAAGGCTGGAGAAGCTGAGGATTAAACGAAATAAGAGGAATGAATCCTTCACCCATTCCACCCATGAAAGACTATTAATAAGAAAAATAATATGCAAACATGCAAGACTACAAAGAAAAATTGTTATTATAAACAAGAGGTACAAGACTTCTTACCATGAGAGAATGACAGCCAAGTTTGAATTCCTTAAGCTCACAACAGCATGTATGCCTGGGATTAATAACGAACAAGGTAATTTTATCTTTAAATTCCCTTCATTTAATGTTGATAAGAAACTCATTATTGATATTTGTGTAATAATGTAATAGACTTATTATCGGTCTTATATTAAATTATTTATTCAAAACAATTTTCTTTTTACTAAGTATAATTTTTTTTGCCATTCAATGTATTAAATTATCGGTCTTATATAACGTATTCAATTTTTTTTGCCATTAAATTAGGGTTATTGGACGAGAGTGGCAAACAAATGGAGAACATATCCGTCAGAACACTAGATTACGATGACAAATCAGGTAATCGGGAAATATATACATTAATTTTAACCAATTAGATATCATGTACTTAATTTAAAATTTTAAAACTAAGTGTATGATGTTAAATACAGTGATAGGCAATTTGTACGGGAATAGTTTTCAAGTAGGTGAAACATCAAACGCACAATCAATGAGGCAAACAACAGAAAATCAACAAGGTAACATAATTTTGTTTTTTAAGCATAGGAAAATAATAATGTTAACTAAATAATTTTTTATAGGAAATCAATACATCTAATTCTGACACCAACTATCATTACAGTGAAACGATCCTTTCTTTGGAATTTCGGAAAACCAACAGATACATGCCAGTACTGCGGGGCTATTTTCTGGGTCCAAGAGCGTGCCAAGAAGTACAGTAGATCATGTACTCCAAAGTTCATGTTCTGTTGTTCCGAAGGTCGGGTCAAACTACCTTTACTTAAACAGCCACCAACCCTCCTTGCTTATCTACTTGGCTCCGAGTCAGGCCAAAAAGGGGCTTCATTTAGAAAGGAAATAAGAACGTACAATTCAATGTTTGCTTTCACATCTATGGGAGGTCGTATCGACTCGAAAATTAATCGCGGAAGGGGTCCGTACGTTTACAGAATAAGCGGCCAAAATTACCATCGAATTGGTTCGTTACTCCCTCAGACAGGAAAACAGCCTCAATTCGCGCAACTTTACATCTACGATACTGAGAACGAAATAGCCAACAGATTGAATGCAATGCGTCGTCAATTTGGAGTAACTGGTATTGATGCAGAAGTTACTGAGGATCTTTCAAAAATGTTAGAGGAATGTAACATATTGCTGAAGTCCTTTCGTGCAGCACGGGATAGATACGAAGCGTCTCCAAATGATTCATTTTGCATGCGTCTAATCAATACACGAAGTACGGACGGCCGACAGTATAACATGCCAATGGCTAATGAAGTTGCGGGTCTAATAGTCGGTGATTTCAATGAAAATAGTTTCGAGCGTGACGTGATAGTGGAGCACCGTGCTACTGGCCTCCAGAGGATCACTGAACTCCATCCAAGCTTCATGGCGATGACATACCCACTAATACACCCGTATGGAGAAGACGGGTTCCGTACGGACATACAATTAGACAATTTGGACGCGCAAAGCACAAAGAGGCAATTCCTCACTATGCGACAATACTTCTGTTATCGACTTCAGCAACGCTTACAGGAAGGACACACACTTCTGAGAGCTGGAAGATTGCTCCAACAGTATATCGTCGATGCGTACATGGCAATTGAAGAAGGCCGTTTCAGGTGGATCCGAAATAATCAAAAGAAGTTACGAGCAGACCTTTTTTCAGGACTAATGGATGCAGTTAACCGTGGAGACTCAGACGGAAAAAAAATTGGAAAAACTATTATTTTACCATCATCACATACTGGGGGTCCACGCTATCGAGTCCAAAATTATCAAGATGCAATGGCCATTTGCAAATGGGCAGGATATCCAGATTTGTTCCTCACATTTACGTGCAACCCGAAATGGCCAGAGATTAATGACATGTTGCGGCTGATAAACCAAGAAGATGATCTAAATATAGTTGACATTGTCTGTCGAGTTTTTGAGATTAAACTCAAACAACTTATGTCGGACTTGAAAAAAGAAAAACCATTTGGCGATGTGATTGCATGTAAGTTTTAACTATCCTTTTTACAAAAATTTAACAATCGTTTTAATGTTTTCTGTGGATAAATATAGTGAATTTTATTTGCTATTTCAGGTTTATATACGATTGAGTTCCAAAAAAGAGGATTGCCACACGCACACATGCTTCTATTTTTGGAATCGAAATTTAAAAATCCTTCACCGGAAGAAATCGATAGGATCGTTACAGCAGAAATACCAGATCCTGTTTCTGATCCTGATGGTTTTAACGCAGTGACTAAATTCATGATGCATGGACCTTGCGGAGAACTCAACCCCAATTCCCCTTGCATGGTTGGGGGGCGATGTTCAAAGCATTATCCAAAGGAATTTAGTCTCAAGACGTCAGTCGATCTTGAAGGGTTCCCGGTGTATAGAAGGAGGGATAATGGATCTCGCATTGAAAAGAACAAAAAGCCACTGGACAACAGGTTCGTTGTGCCACACAACAGGAATTTAATTGTTAAGTTTGACGCCCACATCAACATCGAGGTTTGCAATCATTCAAGAGCCGTGAAGTATTTATTCAAGTATATTCATAAAGGTTCTGATCGAGCAACCGCAAGCCTGGCACACTCTGACGCTGACTCAGAAAGGGATGAAATAAAGTCTTACTTAGACTGCAGATACATATCTGCGTCCGAATCATGCTGGCGTATTTTCCAATTTGACATACACTACAGATATCCACCAGTTGAGCGATTGCCATTCCATCTTCCTGGTGAGCACACTATCATTTTTTAGGAGAACACAAACCTGGAAGCAGTTGTCACAAATCCGGGAGCGGGAAAAACAAAATTTACAGAATGGCTGGAAGCAAATAAAAAGTACGAAGATGCTAGGACTCTAAGCTACTCAGCTTTTCCAATGCAATGGGTTTGGAATGCAAAGGAGAAAAAGTGGACAAAACGTAAGCAAAATATGTGTATAGGCCGAATCTACTTCACACATCCTTCTGCAGGCGAGCGATTCTACATGCGAATGCTTTTAAACATTGTTAAGGGGTGTACTTCGTTTGAAGATATCAGAACAGTAAATGGAATCACATACCCCACGTTTAAAGGTGCATGCTACTCCCTTGGGTTGTTAGACGACGACAAAGAATGGATAGACTGCTTAGCTGAAGCGGCGCATTGGGCAACAGGACACGAATTGAGGCACTTATTTGTAACAATCCTAATAAATTGCCAAGTCGCAGACGCATCAACATTGTGGAACGCAAATTATGAGCTTTTATCTGAAGATATATCTGTAACGCAACGCCAACGATTTTCAGGAATGAGACTCGCGCCGAGCGATGATCAAATCAAGGCGTACACATTGATGGAAGTGGAGACAATAATGTCGAAGATGGGCAAAAGCTTAAAAGATGTAGACGGAATGCCACTCCCAAATCGAGAACTGTTAAGAGAATCTCGAAACAGGTTGGTCCAGGAAGAGCTAGACTATTGCAGAGAAGAGCTAAAGGCTACTCACGAATAATCGTTGTCTTCTTTGAATCACTGTCAGAAATTAGCTTATGAAGCTATTGTCAATTCTGTAGAAAACGACAAAGGAGACTTGATTTTTATTCACGGACGTGGAGGAACGGGGAAAACATACCTTTGGAATACGGTAGTTGCACGAATAAGATCAGAAGGCAAGATTGTACTCCCAGTTGCCACTTCAGGTATAGCAGCGTTGTTACTACCGAATGGCCGAACAGCTCACTCGCGATTCAGAATACCAATTGATATAACGACAGAATCAACATGCGAAATACGCCAAGGAACACAACTAGCTCAACTACTTCAAAAAACCTCCTTAATTATTTGGGATGAGGCTCCTATGGCTCATAAGTTTTGTTTCGAGGCTTTGGATCGAACTTTAAGAGACATAATGAACACGCGATATGAAAATAGCGCCTCAAAACCATTTGGGGGATTAACTGTCGTATGCGGGGGAGATTTTCGACAGATACTGCCAGTTATTCCTAAGGGAAATCGAACAGACATTGTTGGCTCCGCATTGAATTCGTCTTATCTGTGGCCATTTTTCAAAGTTTATGAGCTTAATGAGAACATGCGTCTACAAATGGGATCTTCTATCGGAGTTGATGTTGTCGAGATTCAAGAATTCGACAATTGGATGTTGGAAATTGGGAATGGTTCGGCGTATATGGACAAGGAAAAAGAACTGTTGTACTTGCCTCCTAATATTACAACATCCCAAACAGTAGACCCTCTGAAAACCATTATCGACTCAGTTTATCCGTCGTTGTTGGAGCAATACAAAGAATCTATATACATCACCGAACGAGCAATACTGACACCCAAGAATGACAAGGTTCAAGAGTTAAATGATGCAATCATGGAAACTATACCTGGGGAAGGACGAACCTATCTTAGCTCGGACAATGTTTGCAAAGGGAGTATGCAAACAAATGAAGAAGACCTCCTTTATCCGACAGAGTTCTTAAACAGTTTACGCTTCAGTGGAATCCCAAATCACGCAATACAGCTCAAAGTTGGCACCCCAGTCATGCTCCTTAGAAATCTAAATCAGACAGAAGGCCTGTGTAATGGAACACGATTGATTATAACAGTTCTTGGGACATGGTCCGTTCGAGGCGACATTATATCGGGAACAAACAAGGGAAAAAACGTCACGATTCCGAGGATAATAATGTCACCATCAGAAACAAAGTGGCCTTTCAAACTTAATCGTCGGCAATTACCGTTGGCCCCTTGCTTCGCGATGACGATTAATAAAAGCCAAGGTCAATCACTTAAACATGTTGGTTTATACCTCCCTAAACAGGTAATATTCTTACATTAGAGTAAATACAAAATCAACAAGAGAATTAGCTTACAATAATGTAACATAAATTTTTAATAATAGGTTTTCACGCATGGTCAACTTTATGTGGCGGTTTCGAGAGTTACATCGAAGGAAGGACTTATAATAGTTAATGCAGATGAAGAGATGGAAGATCCAACACTCATAAAGAATATAGTTTACCATGAAGTCTTTCGAAACATTTCACCAACTAACAGATAAAATTGAGGTAATTATAAACATGTTCTTAAATAACCTACTTATAATGGAAACTAAGGTTTTAAAATTTAATAATGATTCTTTAATTAGGATGAAAAGTATAATATGCTATAATGGAAAACAGATTCAACAAATTGTAAGAAAATACAATGTTTTACTTTGCAGCCTACACTTCAGTTTACTCGGTCGCAAGGCTGCACCAACTACACTCTAAGATCTGTAAAACAGGGGATTAAAATGTCTTAGCTAAATCACATAATAGCAAATTAATTCCCACTTAATAAGAAAACGTTTTAATTCTACAGCTAAGGTTATGTATTTATTGCTCTGTTGTTTAACTCACAAAATTATTATCATTATTTTTCAAATAAGTTGACAAAAAGTTGATGAACGGTTGGGTGAGATTGCTAAAAATCCCCAGATAGATAACCATGTAAGTTTTTAGGATTCAAGAATGATATCCAATATGTTTTATATTCCAATACCAGGTATTCAATTTTTGTTAGTAGACTTTTTATTTACGTTTTTCTTACTGTTGAATTTATTAATTGGTCTTATAGCTAAACTTAAGGGATATTCAAAATTGCCACGAAGAAGATTGAAGAATAAAGAAAATCGGATGACAATAAAACAACTTCAAGCAGCTGAATGGAGAAACAAAACAAAAGTAAGAAGATATCTTTTAAGTTTTAACACTTGAGTTTATTTTTTTTAAATCGTGAAATTGTTTCTTACATAGTACCTATAATGTAGGGATATACCATCACCATTGTTGGGGTGATAGGTAGCATTCCACAACGGTATGGGTGGAGCTATCCTGTTTGCAAAGAATGTTTGAGAAAGCTGATACGTGTATATAAAAGTTACAAGTGTGAAGCATGCAACGAGTATACAAGCACGCCTATAATTTCGTAAGAGGAGTATTCTATATATATACGTTGTTTTAGATCATTTTCATTTGCATACTAATATGGTATTGTGGGACCTGTCGAACATAGGTTCATGATAAGCATGTTTACATATTACAAAAAAAATGTTCTAAAAATAATTTTGTATTGAGGTGGTTTTAAAAATAGTGTCGTCTTTCGTATCGAAGTGGTTTAAAAAAAAAAGTTTTAGATCATTGTCATTTGCATAGTAATTTTGTCTTGCGTCGTCTGTCAAATATGGGCATCAAGAATAAGTATATTTATTTACTTATAAGAGAAGAAAAAAAATAGGTACTTTAGAATAATTATCATATAAAACAATGTTTGTTATATAATCTGTAGGTACAAACTACATGTGAATGTTGGTGATGGAACAGGAGTAGCAAGATTTATCATCCTGCCCAAATTGGCTGACCAGCTGATTGACTCTTCACGAAAGAGTGTTTCAAATCACCCCGATAAGAAAGACAACAAAAATCCTCTAGAAGTAATGGCATTGTGTGGAAGAAAATTTATTTTTAACTTGGTGTTAACAAAATATAACATCACCGCAGAGAGGAGTGACATCTTTTATGTTACGAAAGCAATTGAAATCTTAGAGGATGCTGGCAAAAACGATGAAGCACGCAAAGGTTAAGGAATATTTATGATGCATTTATTTCCTACATGTAAAGCAATTGAGTCACCGTTTCATAATAAATTTGTGACTTTTAGCTAAATAACTAAATTGAAAATGGTCAATTGAGAAGTTAAATTCATCGAACTTTATTTGTGTACAGGATGCTGGTTACACAATTTCGACAATGAAACTTCATACCTACAATGAAGAATAAGGATAGTGGAATGGTTGTGTGAATGTACAAATTAATATTTATTGAGCTTACGTCAAACACTACATTGGTTTAATTTACTTATTTCCAAACATTTTCATGCATAAAATCAAAGTAAACTCTTTCGAATTTTCATTGGTTTCGTCATTTTCATTTCAATTTTCGGGTGACTTTAGTTTGAATATGGACATTGATAGTTGTAATAACTTAATATTTTTTTGTATTTATTGACGCTTAGTGGTAATGCTTGGAAGAACCGTACGTTTGGCCTTATCATATTCTTTCTTCTCATATCATTATTTTTATAAGAACATATATTGTTTGTATCATTCATGCTTAGATGTAATGCTTGAAAGAATCGCTTGGGCTCACCATTACTTATAAAATCCTACATCAACTTCTCCTCATAAGAAAAACGCAATGAGTTATTGAACAATATTATCTATTATGTCATTTAACAATTAAGTACAAGTTATTTATGGAGTCTTGGTACTCATTTATAGTCCCTTAAAAGAAAAAAAAAAGTATAATAAAAATAAAAATTCCGGTTACAAAACGAGAGTCTAAAGGTGGCATAAAAATTATGGACATTGGAATTGCAATGAAATAGGAGATATGGATAGTTTGCCATGTTCTTGGTCTTCTTAACGGGTCCACCTCAATTTTCATTTGGTATGTTAATTACAATAAAATATTTTTTAATCAACCAAGTACTCGATGAGTTGAGTGGGGTTCGTAAATTGTCTCCCTTTTAGTTTCTACTTCATATTTCATTCGTTATCTTTTGCTTTTCTACTATAAACCAGCTATTTTTTTTTAGAAAAAAGGTGTCTGATTTTTTAGACGAAAATTAACGATAAATATTTGTAAAGATATATTAATGTCACCCTTCTATATATTATTGCCTTCGCATTTGATTAACTCAAATGAAATCAGCATGAATCAAATTTTTAGTAGTGTATTATTATTACATTCAATTTCCGACTAACACTATATATAAAACTATTGAAATGAAAATTTTCATTTAATGATAAACATGATGAATAAGGAACTATATAAAAAGCACTAAGTTAATCGCTCATGAAAAATGTCACGATAAAAATGAGGAATACGAAATTATAAAATTGATAGATTTATAAAAAAATATATTTTAAATTTATAATCGATAATTAATCGCCACCGCGCGAAGCGCGGTGCCGTCCACTAGTTCAAAGTTAAGTCTCGGAGTAGCCGTAATAACTAGAGAGCGTTTGGGATCACTTATTTCGAAAGATGGAGTATATAAGTGAGAGTGTACTTTGAAGCGATAACATAAAGAAGGTGATTATTACTAGTAAAGAAGATCACTTATTTGAAATCACCACACTTGAGAGTGCTTTAGCTATTATATTAATCTTCATCCTTTTAATTTTAATGCATAACAATAATATCCTAGATGCATCTATTTATCACTCATAATATATCTACTAATTAGGTATATAAAATTATGTGGGTATATACAATGTGCATTGATGTAGTGGAAGCTAAGAAAACACAAACAAATCACGATCGTTGATTCGTACGCCGTACGCGGGTTCGAATTCGTAACGATAGAATTTTACACTATGAAATGAGGCTTAAATTGTACAGACCAAAAATAATAACTTAAACATAAAACTTAAAAGTGTTTGAACTCATGAACACGATAGTTATAAACCTCCTACGTCCTCCCAAGATGGGCATTGCCCGTATTAACATAAGTATCATCAAGACTTATTATAAGCACAATTAGGATATATACTAAATTTGATTGTTAGGATGAAAACTGATCGAACCAGTCAAAGCTACTGTTGAGTGTGACAAGTGAGTGAATTAGTCACGGCGTTACACTTGGCGATGCTGATTTTAAGGGTGATTTCGGGGGAAATAGGGTTGTGTACTTCCGTTAGTATTGTCTTGAAGTTGATAAGAAATATGCGAAAATGGACAATAAAAATGAGAGTAAAATGCTAGTTCATGAGTGTTTGATTTCCATTGAATTATGCATATTCTAGTACAAAGATGCGAAGAAAAGATTAAGTACGAGCTAGGATTCTCTAGCACAAGAATGCCTCATCGTAAGGAGTGTTTTTGGGGAATTGTGTTTTTCTGAGAGAATGATTCGCAGGTGTCTAGGTTATGCCCTAATGGAGGACATCTTATTATTTATAGTACTACTTTGGGCTTTTAATGGGCTCTGATTATATGAAAGAAACCCTAACTCGGTGGTCCCATTGTGGCCTCGAAATATCCCTGCGTGCATAGCTGACGTGGTGATCTTGTCTGGGCTTCAGGTGACATACCCATGTGAGGAAGATTTGGTCTCTTGTCGTGTAGTTGAGCACAACCTTCGTAATTTGCGTTGTGTCTAGCAAGACTTGCAGTAGATTGCGTCTTTGCTCGACACCATGCTCCTACTCGACGTGGGTCCTTGCTCGACGAAGTTACTCATATTCTTGCTCACCATACAATGATTTTTTTGGTCCGAAGGCTCATGTGGCAAATGATTTTTTTGGGGATTTCTCCCTCACCTCTCCACATATCATGCTAGTCAAATGTTTTTTTGTTGACTTTCGACCAGGGTAAATTTCCAACAGCTACGAACCGTTGACCCTAATGCAAACGCTTCATTTTTAAAACTCTCAAAAAAATGTCAAGCCATGTTTGTCTATGAGTTGAACCTCATCAAGGTCTAACCGGCTAACCCCTATTTTGCAACATTATGCAACAAGGTAATGAAGTTGAAAATAAAAATATGTAAAGGGAAACTTGCAAAAATGGCTAAAAAAAACACCATAATTCAACTTTTAAACTCATATTAAAAAAATACATAATTCTAAACTTTGTCCAATTTAAGACATTTTTACCCCTGATTAACATTGGGGAGGTTGTATGATTAACATTCTTGGGACAGTTTCTAATGATCCTCGGGGACAGTAATTTGAATTTAGGGGACAATTTTTGGTAATTTAGGGATAGTTTTCTGGGCAATTTTGTGGGAGGTTGTATGAGTAACATTCTTGGGACAGTTTCTTCATATTTTGGGGACAGTAATTTGGATTTTGGGGACAATT
The DNA here is from genome assembly GCA_954871525.1 of Parietaria judaica. NCBI lineage: Eukaryota > Viridiplantae > Streptophyta > Magnoliopsida > Rosales > Urticaceae > Parietaria > Parietaria judaica. The sequence goes on along the minus strand of OX940860.1, from coordinate 24,273,210 downwards.
TTTTATAATTTAGGGACAGTTTAGGAATTAATTAATCAGGGGTAAAAATGTCTTAAATTGGACAAAGTTTAAAATTATGTATTTTTTTAATATGAGTTTAAAAGTTGAATTATGGTGTTTTTTTTAGCCATTTTTGCTAGTTTCCCTATCTAAATCAACATTTCAAAGCACAAATTCTGAAAAATAAATAAAATTGAAACTAATATTATCTTAGCTCAGGGTAAAGTCTAATATGAATTTGGTCTTTCTATGTATTATGATGGAAGGTAATATACAGTTTGAGTTATTATTATTATTAATGCTAAATATTAAATCCCATACACGTTATTGAATAAATATTAGTGCGATCGTTAATTTTATTAAAGTAGAATAAAATTTTGCGCCAGCTGCAATTATGTGATTTATTAACGTATATATATTCAAATTAATTAAACCCTAAATATAACGGACCCCACAGTTGCGAATATTTTTTATCGACGCCAATGAATTACATTTAGTTTAAAACTTTAAATTAATATAGCTAGACAACATGTAAAATAATGATAAGTTTAAAGCTGCATTATGACTATGTAATATATTTATATAATTAAAGTGTCTTGATTGCATCATTATGTAAAAAAAAAAAAAAATCTTATATCTTAATGCCAATAATCACCTTTTTTTTTTTATAGTGCAAATAAAGACGAACAGACTTATTTAAACACCCACAAACGCAACATAATATATAGTCATTTTTTACTTGGTAACAATTTTGGATTCCAAACATGGCAACTACAAAGAATCATCTATCAAAATGTTTCTCTCCTGTGAAAGAAATCATGGCTGATTTGGAGATTGAAAGAGAAATTTAAAATAAATTATAATATTGGGGAAAGAAACAAATACGTATATACTTTTCCAAATAAATTAATTTAGGAAGAAATTGATTTTTTTTTATTTTTTTTTTGTGTCCTCAGTACATGTATACATATCCTCGTTAAATATGATATTTAATTATCTTCCCATTGAAATCATTAATCCCGAGCATATTGCCGTTTAATTTGCAAAGCTAACGAGTCGTTGATTGATGGATTTTTACCCCAAATCCTTTCGTACAAGTGAAATAGGGGTGAAACGGGAAACGGACTTTTAGTCCTTCCAAAACCAAGCCCAATCCTTCGGAGAAAGCCCAACTTTTTGAAAACAAGTAACTAGACCAGGCCCTTTTTTTTACAAGACCTGACCAGGCAGCCCGGTTCCCATTTCGCAAAAACCAATTAACCACAAATCAATTGAATTTGCTTTCATTATGCCGACTTCTGTGTCACGGGCCAGTGATACATTTACGTTACAGTTTACATTAAATGGGTCTCTCGTGTAAAATGACGGGTTATTAAAACACACTGGGAGCAATTAGCTAGCTCTCAACAATCTTCTGTCGTTGGAGTTCGATAAGACGCTCTGAGAGAGGGTGTTGTGCGGTCAAATTCGCTTTCTCGTTGCTGCCTCGACACTGCTGTAACTGAACGCGGAGGCTGCGGACGAGCTCCTTAAGCCGGTGAATGTTCATCTCTTGCGATAATATAATCTGCAATAATTAAGAATCCAAATGTCTGATAAGTCAGTCACGAACTCGCCGGAAGTAAACCAGATGTACTACGAGAATAGCAGGAGGACAAATATGTTATGCTTCATAACAATGCAGTGACAGACGTACTTAGAGGAGGCCGAAGGGGGTGTATCCGTCTAAACTTCAAAAAATGTTTAAAAATATTATTTTATAGAAATTCTGGAAAATGGGTAATAAAGCAAAACTCATTCCAAAGATTATGTGCAAGAAATATATAAATAAATGGACATTTATAGGGTTGGTGTCTACAAAATGAATAGCCTAACAACCCAAGTGATACCATCAGCAATTCAGATCAATTGAATTGCATAACAATGAATTCTCCTGGGATCGAACGGCCGCCATTGTCTAAGAGACTCAAAATCAATGGGAAAAATCTAGGAAACCTCTTAAATGAATGATCATTCCCAATTGAAACGACTTTCTGGAATCGGAATTTTTAACCAAAAGATTAATGAACAAGAAACAATCAAGGCCGAGAGACTAGAATATCCATGGATACTAAACGAACCGTTGTCAAGAACGGTAGAGTCCCATCTGATTTAGGTCATACTTGCTTCTAATCACCAAGCTTCACAAACCACTCTTTGATTTGCAGGTCACGATTTAGAGCTTATAAGAAAGACATTAATGCCCCTTTAGTTGCCGCCAGAACTTTGCTAAACTTTTAATTATTACTAACTAAATAAAACCTTCTGTTTATGTCTTAGGTTACTAGGAGTTTTCTTGGCTTGGTTCGGTTTCTTTATTCAACAAAAGTTTCGCGAGTTGATCTCTTCGGTGAATTTTTCGTTGGTTTCATGTTTGATTTCTATCCCGAGTCCTACCAATCTACCCGTTTCGTAGTCACAGTAATAAAAATGAGGAAGATCTTCCTAAAACCAAACAATTGATTCCATTGGACCTCTCTCCTATTAAAAAAAAAAAAAACCTTGAAGATAAAATTTTATTCAGAGGCAATATGCACACGCAACCATATAAGCCTAAACAGATGCTACATGCTTAACATCTGTGCATATAAAATGTATCATCTAGTATCAATCAATTCCAATATGTAATGCATCACTTGGTAAAACATATTCAATGATTCACAAAACGATATCTAGACTTTTTACTTGGACCCAATATCGTGCACTCAACAGGTTCTAGACACCATTACGCGTTACGCCCAAAGAATAATACCCGAGATTAAGATTTCTCATTTTATCATGTACACAGCACAACTATATGTATCTAGAGATTCTGGGAAAAAATAAATCTAATATCGATAGATTTATTCTCCATATGTTGAATTTCAAGAATTTAAAGAGCAAGTAGGAAAACCTTATACGAAAAAAGAAAAAAAAAAAGAACCCGTAGAAGAAGAAATTGAGCATCGGAGCTGAAGAATTAAATTAGTAATGCCTTCAGTCATTCCTTGAACATCGAATACTTTAGTGTCAAACAAATGTATCATGACTGAGAATAACAATATGAAACGTTACAAAAGGGCATGGCGAAAGAACACGCCCGGAACCAAAACGTTAAGTTACTGTAATTAAGCGATGAGAGTGAGAAAAAATGCAAGGATTTTAGAAGAATTTACTGATATAAATCCTACAATATGAAGATTATACGTGTAAGCTTTCTTTGTGAATAGTCACTACACTAGAGTTAACATTCTTTTTAAAGAAAAACATAGATTAATAAAGTTCCTAGGAACTGAGAAAATGTTAGACCCGCTAAATAGGACATAATTTCTAATTATCTATTTTCATTATTGTCTTAATACATTAGGGGTATTAGGTTATTTTTCAATGCTAGACGTCTAATCCCGGTTGAGGGGCATGTTGTTCATTTAGTGATTGAACATCATTGGGAGAATTTTCCCGGTCTAACTGGAATTAGATGCTGGGGTTACATTCATCAATAAACTGTTATTGTTTCTTCTCTAGTTCCACCCGGGTCCTATCAGAAAAATTAAGGAACAGACATCGAAAAACGCTTCTTATACTTACTTAAAAACAGAAATAGGTTTCACTAGCACTATACAAAACATCGAATTCTGACACAGCAGAGCCGGAAAAGCTTTGTACCTTCTCTTTTACCACCTCTTCTCGCTTCGGAATCTGCGGCTGCTTCTGAGAGATGCTCGGAGCTGCGTCCAAATCGACGACAAGGGGCTGTTTCCATTCAAACTGAGAAGTGATTATGAGTATAATGAGAAGAAATACAAGCAACACTGGCCTTGACATCGTTCAAGATTCCCTCAAAAACCCTGTTTCAGAAAAATTAAAGTCAAAGTAAGCATCGCTAAGCTTATATGATCTTAGAACAAGTCACTGAACAAATTTTCCCAAGCAATTCGAAAATCCGAAGCAGCAAAAATTCATCTGATCGAAATGTTTCCAAGAACCTGTTTATCTACTTACTTGAAACATAATAAAAACACAAAAAAAAAAAAAAAAAAAAACCACAACTCAAAACTATGGCAATCGAAGCTGGGTTTCAATTTCTGTGATCGGCCAAACGAAACCCAGAAGAATTCCAACAAACGTAAAATCAAGGTTCGAATATAATACCCACGAGCTGTTAGGAGAAGGAAATCCGTGCGGTGGTGATCATTGGCGAGGATCGGAGAATCGGTCGGCGGAGAAAGAAGAGGGTTTGATGGGTGAGTGAGAGAAGAAGAAGAAGAAGAAGAAGAAGAAGAGAATGGAGGTGAAAACAAAATGGTGTGTCGATGATTTAGGGAAAGTCTTGGATGAGTCGCTCTGTCTCTGAGCGAGCAAAGCTCGAGACGAGGAACAACAGTTGAGAATTTCTTCGGCGTGTCGTTGAAATAATATTATGATCTCATTTGATATAATAAAATTTAGAAGGGAAATTTATAATTTGTTCATTTTTAAGGGGTATTTAAAAATGTATTTTGGAGGTCAAATTGATAGATGATTAGTTATAGGATCAAATTTATCGTACATATTAATGTTTGAGTACTAAATCCGCTTAAAAAAAAAAGCTTCAAGCAGCACTTGTGCACTTAGTATAAATTGAGTACTTATAATGTTATTTCTTATATATATAAATGATTTAGCAATTAAAACAAAGATACAGTAGTTCTAAACTTTGACATGTGGTCAATAGTGGTCATTAACGAAGAAAATCTACTTGGACAAATTGAGTTCTAATTGAATTACACTTTTGAATATTGAATCTAAATCAAGCTTGTTTAGTAATGAATGGAAGTATATATAAAAATATTTTCGAGGTCAAATTTAATTCCCGCTTTTGCGAGGAAAACAACATCTCGAAACGGCAGCTAGATCCCAAATCCCGACGAGCCCGAGATGATGATAATCTATAAAAATAATTGAAAACGATTAATGCACGGACGAACATGACACGAGACACACAAATCGTGTCACACAAATTGTAAATTGCAGTTAAAACCATGGTTTTAAATATCGCGGCATATCGTCGATATATCCACGACATGCCTCTAAAATGAGATATGCGGTACGATATTCCAAATAAATCGATGTCGTTTTCGGATTTATCGCGATATGTCCTTCGATTTTCCGTAAAAATATCTTTTTCGGTTAAGCCTAAAAACGTGGATAAAGTGCTCGATTTTCCAAAAAAAACCTAGTTTCAGAACCCTTTCCTAATTTGATTGCTGATTTGGGGGAAATTAGTATTTTTAGGGTTTGTGGAATATTTTTAGGGGAAAATCGCAAGGTATGTTCGAGATTTACGTTTTATGTTTAGGGTTTGTTAAATTTTCAACTTGTATGTTAAACTTGATGATTATCATTTGTTACGGTTTCGGACTATTATGTTCATATTTCTAGTTCGTACTCTATGTTTGTATTTATGTTTGTATTTCGTACTTTAAGACTTTATTATGATGCCTATTTTATTGTTCTATGTTATGTTGACACTTGACATTATGTTATATTCTATGTTTGTGACTTTGTGTAATATTATGTGTTTTCATAATATTATGATTTATGAATGTGTTTTATTTATTAAATATGTAATTTAGAAACTATCTATCATATATATAAATATATGATTGAAATACGTATAATATTTTCCGAAATATCCGTCGATATTTCGATCGGCAAGCGATATATCCGTGAAATAATGCGATATTATCGGCAAGCGATATATCTTTTTCTTCGGATTTATCCATCGGCATGCCCGTCGGCAAGCGATATATCCGTAAAATGGAGAGTGCGAAACGATATCGATATCGATATTTAAAACCATGGTTAAAACTAAAAGAATGACAAGATTGATAACATAGAAGTCATAATATAAATGTAAAAATGTCCCAAAAGAATCAACAAAACAGCCAACAAATCTCCGAACATACAAAATCCAGGGTTGACAATGGTAAACCCTCCGTCAACCACCCGGTTATGCCCGCTCACATACTTGGACTCCTCGCTCGCCAGGTACAGAGCCGCCTCCGCCACGTCACCTGGCGTCAGAACTGCATCTTTCAGGTTCCCGTAAACGGCACGGACCCCGCCATCATCGAGCTCGAAGAAGCCCTTCGAAAGCGGCGTCGCCGTCAAGTAAGGTGACACGCAGTTCACCCGGATCCCATGCCGGTCGAGCTCCACGGCTGCATTGCGCATCATCCCCACGGCCCCGTGCTTCGAGCTCGTGTACACGTGCGATGCCACCCCGCCGATGGTCGAGCACACGCTCGCCGTCGTGAGGATGCTTCCCTGGACGCCCCCGGCCACCATCGCCCGCGCCGCATGCTTCGTCCCGAGGAACACGCCTACCAGGTTGACCCGCAAGACACGCTCGTACTCGGACACGTCGTTCCGGGTGATGTCGGGCTCGGGGGTGTCACCCACGCCAGCGTTGTTGTACATTATGTCGAGCCTTCCGTGCTCCGCCACAGCCTTGTCGACCGCGCTTTTGACATCGCTCTCGTTGGTGACGTTGCAGTGGACGAAGCACGGCGGATAAGGCGACTAAGCTTTGAGGTCTTCGCAGACGGATCGGCTGAGGTCGTCCTGGATGTCAGCAATCAGAACTTTGGCGCCGTGTTTGGCGAACAGCCGCACAGCGCTCTCGCCAATGCCGCTCGCCCCGCCGGTGATTATCGCCACTTTGCCTTCCAGCCTATTGGGATCACGTGACAGTGTCAATTTTCAATCAATTTTACTGCTTTTTCAATGTCGTTTTTATGATCAAGTGTTTATTTTGTAATTAAGAAAGAGAAACTTGAGAATAATAACGATTAAAATATATGTTAATTTAGGTTTTAAACACAATATTCAAGTAATTTCTTATGAGAGGATTTTGGTTTTCTCAAGACTAAAGAATACACGAGTAAAAAATCAAAGAATTCTCTCCTTCGCTGTCTCGTACCGTTCCATTGTCGACACGCATTCCGGTTATTTGATCTACCTCCCCTTAAAACCCGAAACTCGAGATCTCTTTTCATTTCCAATTTCGCGAATTTTTCCGGTTCGGAATGAATGAAAATCCCCATATTTTCCAAAAAAGAGAAGAAAAATCGATCAAATCGCCTCAATTTAGAGAGAGATTTAATTTTTGGAGAAAGAAGAAGTCTGATCTGATCTAAGACCATCCCTACCTGAATCCCCCATTTTCTACTCCATTTTGCAGTGAATGTCACATCAAACACTACTTCATTTCTGCCCGAATTTCATTTTTAACACCAAAGGAAATATTCTTTTTATATTAATTCCTCTCTTATTTATTTTCATACCCTTATATTTATTTACAACTTTAGAAATATACCACTCATTCATTATTGTAATCATAAACAAATATTCTATAAATTAATTTAAAATACGAGTACGCATATTAACGTCTTTTTTTTGTCTTTCTGTTTTTTCATTACTTAATTTTTTTATTTCATTAGAAATTACACTTAAAAGCAATGGATTTAAATGTTTTACCGTTTTAAATTATTGAAAATAATGAATTTAAATAAAATAAACACTTAAACTAATTTATAAAAATATTTTTGGGATCAAATATTAAATAACTTTTAAAATATAGTCAATTATATAAATAAAGAACTCTTAAAGGATTAAAAACATAAATAAAGAAAATAAATAGAGGGATGAATAGTGCAACGCCAAATCTGGGGAAACACTGTTTATAAAACACATCCCACTCCATAATGGAGTTAGATATGCAGTTCGGGTGGAGCTCCACCCAACACCATTTTGAAGAAATAGGGTTCGGGTGGAGAAGCTCTAAGCTATACATTATAGACTAAACTCTAAACGAATCAAGTTTCTAATAAGCAACACGTGCGTAATTAATTGTAACCAAGAAATGAATTTGAATGAGAAATTCAGTTAATGCATCACCTTCTTGCAGCAGCTAAGAGAATCAATGCCATGGAAGCTCACTACAGAAGAACTCAGAGGTAGAGCTGCACATGTCTTCACCGCGATGAGTCGCGACGTTCATCGTGAAAATCGCGAGGACGGGCGTCGCGACGCAGGGCGACGAAGCTCGTCGCAATTTTCACGACTTCGTCGCGACTATGAGCTCCTCGAGAAAGCTCGTCGAGACTCAGGTCCTCGCCATAATTGCGGCATAAGTCCCAATTTGTTTGTAATGTTTAATTTTATTAGTTTTTACCCGAATTTAAATATAAAACTTTATTAATTATTTCTAAATTATATTTTAAATATGTTTATTACTATTATTATTTATAACATATTAATAATTTTAACTATTATTAATTTTGTAACATATTATTAATTTTGATTTATATGTTAATTTTTAAGTTGTAAGATATGTTAATAAGTATTAATTTGTAACATATTAATAATTATTAAAAATATAAAACAAATAAATAAATATGATAAAACAAGATATTAAAAAAAAGTTGTATTATTCATTGTGAATATTACAATAAGGTGGAAGAAGTTGTAAATATTCAGTGTAAATATTACAAGATGTCTCACTAAAACCTCTCTTGAAAAACCCTCCTTAGGGACATAAAACCAATAGAGGAAAGAGCACATCATATTGGCGTTTACATTGCGTCACTCGGGGAACCAGTCGTTAAACTTTTCAGTCATCCTCTCCAGCTCGGTTGGTTCGTTCCGTTGGGCGATGGTGAGGTTGCTGAACATTCAATCGTTCAACACCACTGCTTGCTCGAGGTGTGTAGGAGTTGTTGACGCCCTCCGGTCGTCGATTATATGCTGAGCCGAACTGAATGCGCTCTCCGAAGCAACGCTGGAAATGGGGATGGACAGTATATCCCTCGCCATTCTCGCCAATATCGGGAATCTTTCCCGTTCATTCTTCCATCATCCAATCACATCGAACTCGACGGAGTCCTCGTCGATCCGCAGGCCGTAGTACCGCTTCAATTCTTGCGGTGCGCCGTCCGTGTCTTCCGCTCGTGCCGGTGGCGTACCGGATCCCGATGATTCTCCGCGATCTAGTCTTTGCTTCAGTCTCCGGACAAATGCTAGGCCGGTCTTGGTTGGGCTTTCCATCACTGCCCTTCGCTCCGCCTCCACGTTGAACTGTGGGAACCGCCGGTCGTATTCACTGTACAGTTCATAAAAAGCTTCATTAACAACCTTAATATAATCAGTGTAATCCACCCCTAGGTTTATCCCGATTGCTAACATCAACGGCCCGAATGTAAACATAATACGGGGATCTAAGATAGCACCGAAACAATACGAAAAAGGGGGTGGATCCCAATAACTTTTGAATTTTGCAACCATTCCCTCAATCATGGGCGAGATAACAGGGTCATTTGCGAATTCAGAAAAAGTGTTTGTAATTTCAAATAGATCCAAAAGACCATGATTCAAGGAAGGTTGTCTTTGGTTCGAAAAATTTAAAGTAACAGCGTAAAAGGGTTTGAGGAATTGGGTGAATTTCTGGGCCGTTTCCCATTCTGCCTCCGTGATCCGCTCCGAGGCCTCTAGTTGGGTGAGGAGGAAAGCGCTTAACGGTACCCTCTGTCTACACACAACTGAAAGCATTAGATATGTAGAGTTTCATCGTGTATTGTTGTCTAAACCAAACTTATTAGCTTTATGATTGTGCTCTTTACAAAATCGTCTCCACCTAGCGGTGGTTTGAGAATGCCGGATCCAATCGATAACGCCGCGTATTTGTTCAACGTGCCCTGAAATATTTCTTTCGCCCGTTCTAGCAATTAAATTAATAATGTGACACCCACACTTTTGATGTAAAATATTACGAAAAGGAGAACCGGGCAAACTATTTTCTAAGATAGTAATAGCGGCGTTATTGTTTGCAGCATTGTCTAACGTAATAGAAATAATACGATTTCGCAAACCCCAATCATTGAATAATTCAATTAATTTATCGGAAATGTTTGTGCCGGTATGGCGACACTCGAATGGTGACATATTTAAAAGTTTTTGACATGGAACCCAATCATCATCGACGTAATGGGCGGTCAGACTCAAATAATCGTTTAGACTCGGACCGCTCCACAAGTCGGTGTTGAAAGCAACGTTTATGTTTGACATTTTAAAAGCTTGACCAAATAATTTTTTTGCATTTTGTAAGCCTTTTCCATGTCCCTGGTATACGTCGTACGGGAAAACTGTTCGTAAGACGGATTAATCCTTTGCATGTATCGTGTATGCGCAGGATTTTCCATCAAACTCATCGGTGCGCCCGTAGACAGTAACCACTCGAGCGTCCATTTCCGTAAATAATTATCAAGCTCTTTTGGACGGAACTCCCCGAGGTTCCACGGCCAGATCGACTGGAAAGGATGCTATTATCTCGCTTTAGGCCCAAGCTTTTCTAGACAGAATTCCCCGAGGTTCCCAGGCTAGCTTGGAGGAGATTGCAAAGCAAACCTTATTTAAAAACCAATCTTTCTAAGACACCATAATCCGTAAAAACTTTATAATTATCACCACACATAAAAAATACCATTTTAATTTCTTTAACTTATTTAAGTAACTATTTAAAGTTTAATTAAACTAATATGATTAATTGATTACTAACTAATTAAATTCGAAAATTAAATAACAAAAAATATCAAGAAATTCGTTTCTGATGTGGAAGATCAGTCGGAACCGCAACCACAGAGCATACTAAGACTTTCAAGAAATTCGTTAAAACAACACTTACAAATTGATTATTAAACTAGTATGATTAAATGATTATTAACTAATTGAAAAAATTAAACTAAAAAGATTAAATGATTATTAACTAATTGAAAAAATTAAGCTAAAATGATTAAATGATTATTAACTAACAAAAAATCTCAAGAAAGTCGTTTCTGATGTGGAAGATCAGTCGGAACCGCAACCACAGAGCATACTAAGACTTTCAAGAAATTCGTTATTGATTATTAATTATTAATATTTAATTATTGGTTATTAAATATTATTTATTACTAAGAACTAACTTATTAATTATTAAATATTATTAATTAATAAAATAGAAAATGATGTATAGCTATACATAGAGAAATGAGTAAATGTTATTACCCGCTTGAAGGACTCTCGTCGGGGATGGGCAACGGAGGCTTCACCGCTATCTTGATTGGAAGGTTGAGGAGAACCGCGGTTGTACTCCCCGAAATTTGAACCACGGATCGAGGGCGGCGTTTGAAAGTCGTCGGGATCGGCATCGTCAGGACGTTGAGTTTGGTCGGGATCAACATCTTCGGGACCTTGAGGTTCGTCGGGATCGGCACCTTCGGAACCTTGATCTCCGTATTCGGCACCTTCCCGTAACATGATATTGAAAAAAGGATCGTTATTTCCCCCCCTAGATTGAGCCACCGCGTCGACCAATTCTCGGGACACACGTTCGGGATTGGCTTGGTGGTGGGCCAACGCCCGGACTAGACTAGGTCTTAGAGACCGTACTGTATCGTCGGGATAATTTGGATTGGGAGGGGAGGGAAATATTTCTCCGGGTAGCATAACGGGAATGTAGTCGTCGGGACAAGGCTGCGATGTTCCCCCTAGTAGAAATTGGGGTTGCAAATTCCTGGCCGCCCTTCGACCCCCGGAACTACCGCCGCTTCTTCGAGACATAATGAGAGAACTTTTGAACTTGAGAAATTTAGAACTTTAGAACTTGAGAACTTTAGAGCTTTAGAACTTGGGAGAATTTGAGAGCTTGAGAACTTGAGAGAATTTGAGAGAGAGATGGAAGATTGTTGGTGAGGAAATGAGGGAGGAAGAGGTGGTATTTATAGGGTTTGAGAAGAGGGTGGGGTGGGTGAATAATTATTGTGGTGGGTGAAGTGGGTGAATAATTGTGAGGAGATAGTGGGTGAAAAGTAATTGAAATTTGAAATTTTTGGGTTGAAATTCGAGTAAAGTGGGTAATAATTGTGGTTGGGTAATAAAATTCGGGTAAAAAGTGTGTTATTTATGCCCCAAAAAGACAAAATCACGCGGATCGCTGACGTGGCACGTTGTGGGCCGTCAATTGCTTCACGCGGATCACCATCTCAGGCGTCGCGACGCCAGCCCGAAATCGCGACGAATCGCGACTTTTGCCGCAGAGTCGCGACGCGTCGCGACGCGTCGAATCGCAAGTGGCGGCGTCGAGTGTGCAGCTCTACTTAGAGGTTAGCTTCAACCAATCAATACAATGGCATATCAATATTTCATGTCACACGTGTCTCAATTGCCTAATAATCCGAAAAAGTCAAAGAAAAACAGCCTTGCCCATTTCTCAAAAGGAGAACTTTTATACTTTAGTACGTTGTAGGGGCGCAACCGGAATCGGGAACTTACACACAAGACTACCCCTCTTCCCGAAAGCTTCGGGTTTTTCGTATTCTTATTCTCAGTTTAAGCGGGATAAAAAAGGCTAGGTAGGTGCTCGCTAGCTGACTACGATGATTGCTCTCACTCGTAAGCCGCTACAAAAAAAAAAAAAAAAGTCCAATAAGGTTGTTTTCAACACAGTCAACTAGACTTGACGAGTCAGTAGCTGCATTTAGAGCTGGGATAAGTAGGGTAATTGAAAATTTAACATATTTTTTGTCTTTGCTCCAAAAAATTGAGACAATTTTTTTTCTCGGTTTCAGTTTTAAAAAGTCTCGGTCTTTTTTTCAAATCGGGAACCGGAACCGAGACAACAGTCGGGACAAAATTTAGGAAAAAAAAATTGAACCGGAACAAACTGACAAAATACAAAATATCAAGTCTAAATTACCAAAATCAAATACCAAATCTAAAATCTAAAATCTAAAACATGAAAATAAACAACATTATCGTATAATCCAAGATATTATGAAGATATAAACAACATAATCATATAATAAAAAAGTAACATGTATTTATGTTTGTATCTACATTGAAAATCACAATTGAGACAAAAAGGAGAATTTAAGGTGTTGTCCCGGTTCCCAATTTTAAAATTATATTCTCTTTTTTTTTTCTTCTACAAATGGTCCAGGACCAGTAGTGGAATAGAGACAAAACCGATAACCGTGTACAAATTTTTCACCCTCAGTTTGTAGTTGCTAGGGGTGAAACCGGGTCGGGTACCCTTTTTTTTTTAGGTGCCCGGTACCCGGATCCGAAAACCGGGTATCTAGTTTTTTATACCGGGTACCCGAAATCCGGGTATCTAGTTTTTGATACCCGGATCCGGTACCCGATTTTGAAAAACGGATTCGGATTTTTAACCGGATCCGGGTTTATACCCGGATCCGTTTGTTTTTTTTTTGTTTTTTTTTATAAATATATTATCTCAAAATAAACATTGTCTCATAAATAAAAACATGCATCCATTGTCTTAAAATTAAAATGCAAAAAAAAAAAAAAACATAGTCTCGCGGTTTTTTCTTCGTTTCCGCCATCATTTCTTTGTTCCACGCATCAAGCATCATCAACATCAATTGTAAACATATGATATGACAATAAAAAAAAATTATTACAAGTCAAATAAACATGACATAAAAATAATTAAATAAAACTAAAGGAAAATAAAATAATTAAAAAAATCGGGTATTAAACCGGGTACCTAGTACCCGGTTTCTATGATTTTAATACCCGGTACCCGAACCCGGTTTTAAAACCGGGTACGGGTACCCGGATCCGGAATTCGGATACGGATTCGGGTTTTAAATCCGGATTCAATTTTTACCCGATTTTCGGGTTTTATTTTAACCCCTAGTAGTTGCGGTATAAGTATCTCCGAGTAAAAACATATTCTAAAAAATATCTGAGTTCTTAACAAGTATTATATTCACGGGCGGAATCACTCAATATTAAGGTGGGGCGTGGGGTTTCAACCCTCAAAGCTCTTGATTCCGTTCTTAGACGCCCTCAACAATCAAATTCATGGTTCCGCCAATGTTAAATCTTTCGATTTGCCAGTAGAGAAAGTTAAGAAAGACTGAAAGAGACACGTGTCAATCCCTCGTTTCAGTATTTGCTACTATTTTGTAAACTTGGGTATTATACCCGCTAAAAAAACCTCGGAACACAGGCGTATTTTGGTATAATTTGAGTACTTTTATTATTATTGACCCATAGATTTGGGTATAATTTGGTATAAAATGAGTAAAAAAATGACTTAAGACATAGAGACACAAATTGTAACAAAATGATTGATGTAGCTTGTAAATCATAATATAAAAGTAGAAACAACACAAGAGAAATACACCAATTAATCATGTCTTGCGGTAATAAATTAGAGAAGTGCCAACAAAACAACCTACAAATCTCCGAACATACAAAATCCAGGGTTGACAACGGTGAACCCTCCATCAACCACCAGGTTATGCCCGCTCACATACTTGGACTCATCGCTCGCCAGATATAGAGCCGCCTCCGCCACGTCACCTGGTGTCAGAGCCGCCCCTTTGAGGTTTCCGTAAACCGCACGGACCCCGCCATCATCGAGCTCAAAGAAGTCCTTTGACAGCGGTGTCGCCACCAAGTACGGCGACACGCAGTTCACCCGGATCCCATGCCGGCCAAGCTCCACAGCCGCGTTACGCATCATCCCCACGGCCCCGTGCTTCGAGCTCGTGTACGCATGCGACGCCACCCCGCCAATGACCGAGCACACGCTTGCCGTCGTGAGGATGCTTCCGCGGACGCCTCCGGCCACCATTGCCCGTGCCGCGTGCTTCGTCCCGAGGAACGGGCCAACCAGGTTGACTCGCAACACGCGCTCGAACTCAGCCGGATCGTTCCGGGTGATGTCGGGCTCAGCGGCTTCGACCACACCAGCGTTGTTGTACATGATGTCGAGCCTTCCATGCTCCGCCACTGCCATATCGACCGCGCTTTTGACATCGCTCTCGTTGGTGACGTTGCAGTGGACGAAGCGCGGCGGATAAGGCGAGGAGGCTTTGAGGTCTTTACAGAGAGATCGGCTGAGGTCGTCCTGGATGTCGGCGATCAGGACTTTGGCGCCGTGTTTGGCGAAGAGCCGCACGGCGCTCTCACCGATGCCGCTCGCTCCGCCGGTGATTATCGCCACTTTCCCTTCCAGCCTTGATGTTTGATCAAGTTGATTACTTTCAGTAACTAAGAAAAATTGATAGCTTGATTTTGCCGGCTTATTGATAATAATGGATTTATTGACCGGTTTTTCATACGTGTCTCAGACCCGGGCATATATGCAGTGTTTTAAAGACCCGGGCACGCTCACCCACAAAATCTGTAAACCGCACGTCCGCACTTATACGAGTTAAAACCAACCCACTTAGTTTTCGTTTTATCAAATGCTGGGTAACTTGTGCGCCGCATGAAAATATGAAGAATTCAATAGAACGTGCATAAGAATTTTAAAAAACCGCATAAAAATCTTAAAACTCTTTAAATTTCTTTAAATTTGTGATTAAGTTTATTTACATAAGTTATTTAATTTTAAACACTATTATTTTACAAAAAAGTAAACCGTCCATCAAATCAGATCGGTACAATCATTATCGATATAACCGTAAATATATTGCAAATTGAACTTGCGGGTGGTGATAAAAGGTCTTGAAAATATTGCATCTGATTTTAACCGAGAGAGAGAGAGAGAGAGAGAGAAATCTAGTTTACGCATATTACCTTCTTGCAGCAGATGAGAGAAACGACTCCATGAAAGCTCGTTACAGAACTCGGTGTTTAACTTCAACCAAGCAATTGCATTTCATGACAATCTAATCTATAGCTACCTCCAAATTCCAATATATATATATATATATATATATATATATAAGCGACCAATCGCACCAAAAGAGGAAATTCACGAGGATGTTGTGTCTAAGTCCAATAGTCCAAACACTACCCATTTCCAACGTAGAGATTCTTCTGTGTCTAGTCAGTGCACATGTGCTGTATTCATTTACTGCCCAAATTCACTAAAATAACCTATGAAGCTTAAATATATATATATATATATGTATCAATTCCTTGTTAATCTTAATACACCTATTTTTATTTTATTTTTAATTATTAACTCCATAAATAGTCCATTTACGTAGAGTCACGTCCGGCCTAGTAAGGCCCGAGACTCGGACCACCAAATGTAAGTGCCTCAAATTTTTTTTACATATTATACTATATTTAATTAAATATGAATTAATTTTTAAATACTTTAAGGGGCTCCAAAAATTTACGACCAACTCAGAGTTGGCCCTGTGTAGAGTCGGCAGGTGTCTATAATAACTCTCCTTGATGAAAAATTGACGGATTCAATATTTTCTATTATTTTAGTGAATTTGAGCACTATTTTCGTTGAAAAAAATTCGGGAACCCATCGGTACCTTTTAGTATAACACGTTGGCATATTTACTTTACCTTTTTACTAAGGACTACAATTGGTATTTTGTGTTTGTTTCGCGTCTTAAGTTTTTCGTTAATCTCTATCGGATTTCCGTGTCGACGTTGACTGCTCAAAAGTTCCACTTACTTCTTGAACGGGACGTGTCGACAAGCTTTTTTTTTGTTTGTGATCTCCTTACCATTTTTTGTTTTGGCGCTTTCTTTCGATGTGTAAATGATGCAAGTCAGGTCATCAGCATGATCCGTGAGAGTACGACTTTTTTCAAAAGTAAATTGGCATCTTGGGGTGTTTTTACCTTTAATAGAATTAACGACGTCGTTCAACTTAACGGGTGTGTACAGTACACTACTCGGTGCCTTTGCTTATTTTTTTATTTTTTTATTTTAACTATTTGTTATAATTTGAAATGATATATATACATATATGACAAAAACACTTAAATATTATAAGAATTTAATATATTCTAAAAAAAGGGTATTAATTCTTATATAAAAAAATTATCTTTTCGTAAATACTTAATTTTAATTCCATTAAGAATTTTCTATCAAATTTCACGTGATGTATTCTAATTGTTCTAAGTGTAATATATATTTCTTTCTTTCCCTCGTATCTATGCTTCTTCTTCTTCTTTTTTTCAATTTTTAATTAACTTAAAGACACAAAAGACCAAATTGTTACCTGAGTTTTAGTAAAGCTGTAAAAAGGTTAGGCCCCGTTCACTTGGACGTAATCGACTGTAATGAGATGTAATCGTAATAAGCAGAACTACCTATTACGATGTTTAGTTACTAATTAAAAAAATAAGGAAGTAATGTCAATTACATTGTAATCAAAAGTCCCTATTTTGATGGAATGGTCATTACAAAATTCAACCGATGGAATTGGAATTACAATCTCACTCTCTTCTTCTTTTTCCTAATATACCCTCAATAACTACCCATTTCCTCCTACTTTTTCTCCACGTCGTATGCTTGTTGTGCACTAGTATTTCTCTCTCCCATCACTATCTTTCTCCTCAGTATTGTAATCAAAACTAGGGCTGCAACCGGTCGGTTAACCTGTTTATTTTTCACTATTTGGTATTCTTAACCTAATTCCGGTTAGTCATGTTTTAATAACCTTAACCTGTTTTTGAAACCGGTTAACCGGAAACCGGTTAACCTAATTACCGGTTATCAAAATCTAATTAACCTGTTTAATAACCTTAACCTGTTTTTTTGTTAAAAAAATATAGCATTCAACGGAGTTTATCGCAACGATCAAACATATCGGTCTAAATGAACAATAATAATAAAACTTGAATAAATAATATGAAGCATAACAATAATAGATAATGAACAAGATCAAGTAAAGAACGATAAAACAACTGAAGAAGATTAGGCGAGAAAAAAAGAAGAGAAAGTCGAGGAGGAGGAAAGAAGAAAGGGTAGGCGAGAAAAAGAAGGAGAAAGAAGTCGAAGAGGTTTTGACGGAAAGAGAGAAAACCCTACTTAATTTAATTTTAAAATATTTAAATAAAAAAATTAATATTAAAACCGGTTACTAAAATAACTTGTTTTGAAAAATAAATAACATATAACCTTATCCTGTTTGAAATCGGATACGGTTAACCTTAACCTGTTTTCAAAATAATTCGGTTACGGTTATTTTAAAACGGATTATTTTTTGTTACGGTTTTAAAATTCGGTTACCGGTTATTTTGCACACCCCTAATCAAAACTATGTATTTATTTATCATGTTGGTAACTTGGTATATTATTTATTACGTTTTATAAAATTTGCTATGTATTTTAGAAATCATCTTGCTTTTACAGTTCACAAACGAAATAATAATAAACCGTATATTTAGTTTCCAGTTCGGGAAAAAGCTAAAACCCGTGTTACACCCTAGATCCAAAGCAATTTTTTTTCGGAAAACGAAGAACATGTCGAAAAAAAAAAAAAAAAAAAACCTAGAACCCATGTTACACCCTAGATCCAAAGAAAATTTTCCTAACAACCAAGGATATGTTGAAAAAAAAAACCCCTAAAACCCATGTTATACTCTAGATCGAAAGCAATTTATCAGGAAAGCGAAGAACGTGTCGATAAAAACTAAAACCCATGTTACACCCTAGATCCAAAGAAATTTTTCCGGAGAACAAAGAAAGTGTCGAAAAAAGCTAAACCCCGTGTTACACCCCAGATCCAAAGCAATTTTTCCGACAAACCCAGACCATATCGAAAAAAATTAAAACCCGTGCTACACCCTGGATACCAAGTCAAATCTAAGATAAAATTTTAAGAAAATGAACTCAAATAACTGTAATATGGGCGTTATTCATACATGGGAAGAGACATCAACAAAGATGACAAAAATTCTCCATATGGCCATATCCTTGTAATATACTTTTTAATCCCTCAAATAATAAAAGTGTTCTAATTCCCCAAAATTTTAATGCAAGTCCAAATTCTGCACGCTTTTCTCATTTTTATCTTCACAGATCCACTAGATATTAGTCCCCTTCATATTAAACAATTGATACAATACATACTAAATCTCCATCTTTCCACGCTTAAGTACTACTCCTAGCAGTATAATACACAAAGTAAGCCCTTAAAGTCAACGATTCTGACGTTGACTTCTACCTCACGAAGCTTTGAGGCAATGGGCCGTAAACGGCCCACCTAACAAATACACGAACAGAGCCACCAAAGTCAACAGCAGCGCCAACGCGACAAGCACAACGTGGCGATTCAGCGACGGTCTCGGCAATGGTTTGGAGTGGCAGCTCGATGCAGTCTCCTTGCTAAGTCGGATCCTCCGGTTTGCGGTGCCCTGGAACGGAGCTGCCATGGACGCGGGAGGCTCAGCCGCCGTAGGCTCGTGCCCGTCCTCAGTCAACACTAAGCCAGATTGTCTGTGGTCAAAAGAGGCTGACACCGACGTCCCGTTGTCCACCCAAGGACGGGTGTTGAGACCGTTAGTTATTGAGGATTTGTCGAGTTTTATGATGTCATCCTTTAGAATATCTGCGAAGAAATCGTCTCCGTCCTCGTACACCTGAAATTGCCACATTGCATAAGAGATTATATATATATATATATATATATATATATATATATATATATATGTATTATGGAATGATTTTTTTGGTGTTTGAAATCAACATAAGAAGAAACAAGTTAGATAAATAAAAATTGCTATGAGAAGATCAACATTTCATTTTCTTAACCACTAATTACAGTTTAATTATAGTTTTTAAATGTTAGAAAGTATCTGAAACTTTTTAACTTGTTTGAAAGTAAAGAAAAGTTAGAGAAAGAAAAAAAAAAAAGCTTTATTAGAGTTTGGGACGTCAAGAAAAAATAAGATCCAATCATAGTCGAAGAATATTCTTTTCCTACCTTGGGAGAACATTCAGGCGATTTGACCTCCGATGCGGGCTTTTGGTCAAATTCGGGTGCCAAATCGTTTTGCTCATTGGAATAATAATCGTTGCTGTCGTTGGATTTTTTCGAGCAAAACCCATCTGCCATGTTGACTCGGTCAGCGTTGACTTCCGAGGTATTTCTGTTTTGAATGGCCGATAACGGACTCTGACTTGTTGAAGCTTGGTCCGTGCAGCCATTTAAACGGAACTCGCTGTTCTTCCTGAGTCGGCAGACCACCATGAAATCCTGCACGAAACCATGGAGGAAAAGAAATGAAGCATTTCACTCGTCAGTTTTTGAAATTTTAAGCGTCAGTTTAACAGCATTATGCCAACGCATTAAGCCGGGAATGATGAAAGTGGTCTTATTTGATATTAGAAGGAAGATTGAGTTTATTCTAGATACCCACAGAGGTCTATCAGAACAAAACAAGTGGAAATCTAATTTTATAATTCGGAATTTCTTGTCCAAGATACATGTTTCTGATGTGAATTCTCTTTGCATCGGAAGGATAGATGAGGCCACTGCAAAACTGAATCCGAGGACAGAAGCGCCTAAGACCGTACCGAAGACCCTAAAAACCGAATATTACAGTCCAAAGCTTTAAACAAGGTCTTTGGTTCAGTAGGACCATATTGGGTATTCGGTTTTTATTTCGGAACCGAAACCTATTAATGAATTTAATTTAAATTTAACATGAAACAGAAAAGTAGAGTCTAGATCTTTTACAAGAAAACCAATCCCGAAGACCCTCTGATATAGACCTGCTTTAGAGAACTCAAACAAAGAACTATTGCTAAAATTATAAATTTTAGTTGCTCTACCAAACAGTGCATTTCCTCTTCACTTACTGATCGCGCTATCAGTAAGCTTTTTCAGATCTTATCCGAAACAAAACCAGGCATTGGAACTTAAAAAGAAAAAAAATGCTCAACCAATACAACAGCAATCCCTCAAGAAAATCAAATTCCATTATGTTTTTTATCGAATAAAATAATCGATAAAATAATCGAAAGCAAACATGTAAAAATTCACCGAACAGATGAATTTCTGATCATTTTATCGAATAAAGAAACCAAACAACAAACTTAGTGGTTGTTCCTTAGAGAACATGATCCACGCATTCTCCCAAAAGACTTACGAGACAATACGCCAAAACTCATCTGTATTATATTAAAGGTTTTAACGGCGTATTGTGAACCAAATCCAAAACGAAATATACTAAAACCAAACACACACTAACAAACTCTAAGGTGATGAAACCAGAAAAAAAAAAATCTAATCTTGAAAATAGTTATGTGAAAAAAGAATACCTGAGACTTGTCGAGAAGGCAGTATTCGTGCATGAGCCACTCCGTCCTCTCCCCTTTGGGCGCACGGCCCACGTGGAACACGAGCGTCCTCTTCGTGCCGATGAAGCTCGAACCGGATTTCACGTTGCGCTCCTTTCCCGTGGCTTTCCAGTAGCCCAGCTCGGTAGCGCGCCGACTCTGGGAACCATTAGGGTACTTCCTTCCGCGTGGAGAGAAGAAGAACCACTCGGTCTCTGACGGAATCACCGACTTGGCTAATGATTCAAAATAGACGCCACCACTAATCAGATGACAATCCCCACAGCATAAAATCAGTATAACGTCTACAAACTCGACATCTAAATCGTTCCATTCACGTTCCATCTAAATCGACGAAAGATCTAATTAGTACAAACTTCACTGAGATTATTATTCAAGCAACTACATGTCATTTCGATCATTTTCAGCAAACCAAAACAAAGGTTCTCTAGCTACTTTTACTCGTCCGTTTCCAGATTTTCTCCACCAAAACCAAAACCTAATCAAGCTTGAGAAAATCTAGAAACCGGGGCCGAGAACCGGTTTTTTTTTTCTTCTTCCGTCCCGGATTCCAGAATTCAAAATCAATACCGGGACGGGTTTAAAGCCGGCAAATACAAAGCCATCATGTCACGCCTGCGATTCTGCGGTGATGGAAACAAAGCTCAGCAATTAGCTTCGTTTCGATCAGATTTTTGTGAATGAAAAAGAGGAAGGAAGAAACGAACCAGGCAATTCCCAGGGCTCGTACTTCCAAATCTCGATCTCGGGGATGACCTCGACGGTGTCCTCGGAGCCGTCAACCTTGTTCCTGAGGTAGTAGGAGATGAGCTCCTCGTCGGTGGGGGAGAATCGGAAGCCCGGGAACATGGCCGAGGCCGCGATCGACATCTTCGCCTCCCTCGACGCCGCTCCGTCCATGCCCAGAACCAGAGAGAGATTGGTTTGGGGATTCCGTTGGTTGGTGTTGCTTGCTTTAGGGTAGGCGCGTGGAATCGCGTGCAGAGGTGGTTGCCTTGCCTGCGCCGAAAGGCACGTGAGGGTTCGCGCCTTTTCATGCCAATACTGAATTGCCAGGCAGTTGGGAAAATGGCAGAAGCTGACAAAACACCTGAAACCTATAATTAAATTAAATTAAAATAAGTTATGATAATGATGGCACTATTCAGTATTCTATCACAAGACAAGACAATTCTTTTTGCTGACGGGCGTTGAGGCGGTCGACGACCATATATCCTCTCACGAAAGCCTGCCTGCCTGCCTGCTACTCGTGTGCTCCTGCTCTATTACTCGGTTTTCGATGTTTTTGTATATTTATTTTCTAAAATTAAACTTCCGATAAAAAATTTATAAGTTTATTATGTCATCGAGTATTTTTAAAGTTATTAGTTTATTAAACTAATAAACTGTTAAAAATATTTAGTAATGTTATTTATTGTATTTAGTAATGTTATTTAGAATTAGGACTACATAAAAATATTATTTTATTAAAAATTAATTTATCAAATTATTAATTAATTAGCAAATTTTATGCAAGTGTATTATGTATTGAACATAAGTCGATATTTTTCCTATTTTATTATGAAATTTTAGAAGCATTAGGGAAATTGGTGTAGAAAGTAAAACTAAAAGGATAAACTAGACCAATATATAAAGTTTTTTTTTTTTTTTTTTAAGAAACCAATATATAAAGTTAAGAGAGTGATAAAAAAAAAAACTCTTTATTTATTATTACGAGTTTCGAGTTTCGACATTATCACCTAGTCTACGCTGCTACGCACAGACTCTGAGCTTCTACTACCGAGTACTCCGGGGCATTATAGACAAAGCCTATCCAAACATAAGTCATTCACTCACCATTTTCCGCGTATTTGTTGTCCTTTGATTTTTGTAACATATTCAATTAATATTATACACGAACTAATATTAAATTTATTAATATTCATATACAATTAATATACATATTCACTTAATATTTCACACTTAATTAACATACATATTCACTTCACGTAATAATTTGAGTTAATATTATACACTTCAACTAATAAAGTGACTTAATATTATACATTTCACTTACATATTTAAGTTACAAATGTGTTTTGTTGTATACAATTATGTCTTGTATTAATTAAATTAATATATAGTTTTGAACCTATATAAATATCTTGATTTAATACTCAAATATTTTTTACAAAATATCCGTCGAAATCTCCATTTGCATGCGGTATTTCCATGAAAAAAGTGCGGTATATGCGGCATGCGGCATGCCCTTTTTTTATGATTTGCCTATCGACATACTCATCGGCAAGCGATATATCCGTAAAACGAAAAATGTGAAACGACATCGGCAAGCGACATTTTAAACCTCGGTAGTTTGTACTAATCCTATCCGCTCTCGGTCAACGCTAACCAGAGGAAGAGAGAGGCCGAAATGGAGACGACTCTCTCGCCGGAGATAGTCATGGCCGGCGATTCCTCCGCCGCCATCATTCGCGCCACTGTCGTTCAAGCCTCCACCGTCTTCTACGACTCTCTCGCCACTCTCGGTTCTCTTCTCGCTCTGCTCTCATGGAATCTCAATTTAGTTGCATCTAAATTTTGTTTGGTTACTAGGGTTTACTGAATCGGAACTTCGTCCAGTACTGCAGAGATTCGATTGTTCGAACTTTCTGCTTGCCATTAATTAGTTAGATTGTATAGATACCCAATTTCGTAGCATCTTGTGCTGTTCTAGGGTTTACCGAATTGGCATTTACATTCGTACTGCGGAGATTCGATTGGTGGAACGTTATGCTTGCAATTGATTAGTTAGACTCTTGGAGGTTGGGAATATCCTAATTTCTCTCATAGAATCCCAATGTCCTTGAGCATTAAAATTATGCTGTTCTGGGGTTTATCGGATCGGCATTTACTTTCGTATTGCGGAGATTCGATCGGTCGAACACTATTCTTGCAATTGATTGCTTAGATAGATGGAGTTTAGTGATAGCCATTTTCTTATAGAATGAATGAACTAACTGAAACGCCATAGCTCAATTTTGTTATCTAACTTTTGTCGATGAACGCGAAAATTATGCTTTGACATTTAATTTTGAATCGTGGAGATTTGATTTGTCGTACAATCTGCCTGCAATTGAGATTTTTTTCTTTACTTTTCATAGAATGAATGAACTGAAACTCCATAGCCTAGTCTTGTAGTGTCTATCTTTGTCGGCGGATTTTAAAATTTTGTTTCTTGGGATTGCGAATTGACACTAACTTATATGTACCAAAATGTTTCTATTGGTCAAACGATCTGCTTGTAGCGGCTTATAGTTAGCTTGATGGAGTTTGTTTGATTGTGGTTGTTCATTTACTTGGATATGTGGCGGAGCAGATGAAGAGTATTGTGTTGAGGTGTTAAATTTTGGGCATTTTTGGTGTAGATAAGGCGGAGAGATTGTTGGCCGAGGCAGCGAGGATTGGGTCTCAGCTTGTTGTGTTTCCGGAGGCGTTTGTCGGAGGCTATCCTCGTGGTTCGAATTTCGGTGTCTCGATTGGGGATAGGACTGCGAAGGGAAAGGAGGAGTTTCGGAAGTATCATGCTGCGGCCATTGATGTTCCTGGTAAGTCTGCTTCTTGATTTGCATCGAGCATGGTTATCTGTTCTATTTATGGAAGCAAACCAGCTATTGTGGTCGTTTATGAAGTCAACTGATATCGACTTATCGTTACTTGCTTCTTAATACTTTTTGTATGGATTCTTGTATGACCTGATTAGAAAATCGAAATCCAAATTCATGTTTTCCTTTTCCCCTGTGAGTGAGAGGAATGTCTTTTCTTTCTTTTCTTGGGTTTTTAAGAGTATATATTGAAATCATGTTGCAATAGATTTCTGGGGGCTTTGCTTATGAACATAGTTTTTATTTCTGTTAGTGCATCATGCAGCCAAGGTTTGCCTTTCATGTATCTCAGGCGTTCGAAGTTTTTAAGAAATTATTAATGTTCATGAGGCTTGGTTTAATCAAACGAGACATTTTTCTCGGCTTCCCTCTTTGTGAGACTGTTCGCTATGAAATCCAGAAGAAGCAAAAATGCCCTAACATATTGCAATTGGCTTATTTCTCTTGTCTTCCGCAATGTAGTTTTCACTGAATTTGGTCCATGTATCGCAGGCCCTGAAGTTGACCGATTGGCAGCAATGGCTGGGAAGTACAAAGTTTATTTGGTGATGGGGGTGATAGAGCGAGACGGATATACGCTCTACTGTACAGTTCTATTTTTTGATTCCCAAGGTCAGTACTTGGGAAAACACCGAAAGATCATGCCAACAGCTATGGAGAGAATCATATGGGGATTTGGAGACGGATCAACAATTCCTGTTTTTGACACTCCCGTTGGAAAGATCGGTGCTCTTATTTGTTGGGAAAACAGAATGCCACTTCTGAGGACTGCCATGTATGGTAAAGGTAGGTTTCAGAGTCTGATCCTTAAAATCAATAAAGATTTAACGACATATGTCGAATATATGCTTTCTTAATTTTGTTCAGTTTCCTGAGATATAAATGGAATTATGGATATTGATTAGGCATAGCACTACAACATTTTAGCCATCCCCATCGTGTTGTGCATTTTACATTCTTTGCATTAATTGTTAAGCTCACTACCAAGTAAATGTCCATGGACATTTAGCTGCGTGTCGCCACATAGTTTCTCGTCTCAGAATTGCAGTAACTTTATCCTTTTGTGCACCGATTGTTTGGACGATATTTGTCAGACCGGGTATCATTTATAGGAGAAGTAAGGTAAAACTTCTAAATTAGCCGGGTCACTTGCGTCCTTATTTGACTTTAAGTTTTGTTGAGCGTATTTTGGATGTTTTGCACTTACAATAAGGTGACGGTTTTAACCCAAAACCCTTAAAAGATGGAAAACACATTAGCTAGCTTGTTTTGTTAAGTTAAGGTATATCTTTCAAGACATCTTGTGTGGAAAGTGTTTGCCTTGCTTTCCAACGGAATGTGATTTTGTGACGTTTTTTAATCGGAAAGTGTTCGGGAATTTATCATTGTGGTCGTTGGCCTACGAATTTGTGTTTTATATGTTTGGCTCCTATGATATATCAAGTTATTACTTCCTTAATAATACTTTTTGTTTCACTCGTGTTCATTGTTGTATTGTGGTTCATCAATTTTCTGCTTTTATCTCCAGCTGAAATTTTTGATTGATCAATCATTAGGGATTGAGATATACTGCGCTCCCACTGCCGATTCGAGGAGTACATGGCAAGCGTCAATGACGCACATTGCCCTCGAGGGCGGGTGCTTCGTTTTATCAGCTAACCAGTTTTGTCGACGGAAGGATTACCCCCCACCTCCGGAATATATTTTTTCCGGCACCGAAGAGGATCTTACACCGGAATCTGTCGTCTGTGCCGGAGGAAGCGTCATCATATCGCCCTCCGGGACGGTTTTGGCGGGACCTAATTATGACGGCGAGGCGCTCATCACGGCAGACTTGGGTATTTCACCAATCTTCTGTTCAATTTTGAAGAATTTATTTTTCATAAAATGCAAATTCAAATTGGTAACCTATGATAGTTTTCAGCAAGATTACGCTTCATGCACTTTTCACATATACATCGCTCACAAGTAGCTTTTTTATTTCTAGGGCCGGCCTAAAAATTTTAGTACGTGTGTGTGTGTGTGTGTATATATATATATATATATATATATATATATTTATATATCAGGGCCGGCTCTGGTAGTTACGGTATTTAGAACTAATTGTGCAACCATGTCTGGTCCAGTAATTTTGGGAGGGTTGATTATAAAATTAGGCTTTTTTAAATTAATATAAATGTTCATGATTCAGTACATTTTCTAGCTGTTTCTAACCACGGGCAATCAAAATGGTATGCAGATCTCGGAGAGATAGTGAAGGAAAAGATCGCTTTTGACGTGGTCGGACACTACTCGAGGCCGGAAGTGCTTAGCCTGATTGTCAGAGACCATCCGTTAAAGCCGGTCACTTTCACGTCGTCGTCGTCGTTGTCCAAAGAAGAAAGCTCTCAGAAGCTATAAATGCTCAAATCTGAGCTCTCGAAAGCTTAGTATGTATTGAAAAAGTGCACGTCATACAACAAAAGATGAGAATTTAAACATATGATTGTCTTATAAAAAGCAAATGCAGGTAATGAATTTTCTGGATAAAAATTGAAAAATAATATTTTATATTAAAGAAAAAGTTATCAAAATAAATTTAAGTAGATCAAGTATATTGATGAACAAAGTTTAAAACTAATTATGATTAATCAAATTTAGAACAAAGCTTCAGTGTAAATAGGAAACTCTTTATATTTATATGTGGTGGTTATATAAGTCTTTGACAATTGGATAACTGATGAGCTAAAATTAAGATATAAATTTTATCGAAATCCAACATTTTATCGAAGACACTTCCGCTCCGACCTTATTTATTTCATTCTCTAAGTTTAAAAATTATTTCATTACATATATTTAACTGATACTTAAAAAAATTAGTCAATCTCAATATACAATTTAAAGTTATTATATATATATATATATATATATTGATTTTTCTGGCTTGTCACTGTATTACAATAAAATTAGAAAACGAGCAGACAATTTTTATATTATTAGAGAAATTAGACAATATCTAAGCTACTGGTGCAAATAAAATACCAAATCCGGATACCGGGTCTATATTTTCATTCCGGAAAAATTTCAGGAACAAAACTTTCTGGTTTTGGAAAAATTCAAATGCAAAAATCCGGATTCCGGACTTTACCCTGGGAAGTTTCGAATCTGATTTTGTATTTTTTTTTAAATTATTTTTTGAGACCATTATTTAACTATATTATATATAATCCTGAAAAACTCCAGAACAAGAAATTCTGGATTCAAATTTTCCATAAAAATAAAGTAGTTTGATTTTCCGGGTTAACGTATTTACAGCATTGATCTAGGCAAGCTAACATGATACTTCTGCCCTTACAGTACAGTATTGAAAGTAGGAGATAGATTAGATTAGATTAGATATACACGTGACGTGAGATTGTTACGTTAGACTAGTGTTTCTGTTTTTGTGTTTGTGTTTGGTTCTTTATACTCGCTACGTACTCTAATTGTGTTTGGTCCTTTCTTGTCTTTACTTTCCTCCTCCATGTTCTCCAATCTTCAATTATATGTGTTAGGAATTATAGACTAGTGAGTGGTTAATTCATGCAATCTGTTGGGGAACCACTTGAAGATAATGAATGGTGTACGACACTCTATATACTACCCAAAATACACAACTTGCCCAAACTTGGCCAATGTTTGTAAGGGATAATGGGTCAAGTTGATTTCTTGTGTTCGAGAAGAATCTTTAGAAACAACAAAGGATATATGAAGTAAATGCCAAATCAATTTGGGATAATTGTGGAATTATATTTCTTGACTCATTTTCTCGTCATTTTCAATCAAGTTTATACTCAATTTGTGCCCATACAGACCGAACCATATAAATCACTATGTTCGTTCTTTCTTTCATTCTTTTATTTTAATTTCATATTTTGATTAATTCATAATCGTGATTCCAAGAATCGGTTTAAAAACATTATGCTATCACCCGAGTGATGTGCAAAAAGAAACTCAACTCAATCCAATCCAATCCAATTATAATTAAACTCAACCCAATTAACATACTAGTTATTGGGTTGGATTCAGCCCAACTCAATAAATTATTCGGGTTGGGATTGGACTAAATACGTTAAGGTCGGCCGTCCAGATCTACCTAACCGAATTAAACTTAATAATTTATATAATATTATTTAACGAGAAAAGCTTGTTGATCATTGGCTCTCGCGGTGGGGGGCGAGCTTCTGCAAAATGACACTTGTGTCCTTTTAGTGGTTAGTTAGGAAACAGATAAGATAGAGAAACACGTGAGATTGTTGTGCTCGAAGTGTTGCTGTTTTTCTATTTGTTTCATCTGTGTTTGGTTCTTTCTCTCTTGTTCGCTTGCTATTATAATAACTAGTCTTCATTGACAGACCTTGTTCATGAATCTTCAATTATGTGCAATGATTTTTGGACTAGTGGTTCACCATTGTGTTGATGGATGATATGGAAACGACAATAGATCTTGTTTACTTGATTGCTCATTCGACGTCCAATTTTTTGTAACAAGTTTACTATTTGAAATTGTCGATCCTTTTTCATTACTGATTGATTGACGTGTTATTTCTGATATTTTCTTCCGGCTTCGTACGTAAACATTTTGTTTTTCTCGATTATATTATTCCGAGTTAGTTATTTTAGTGTACATGTTGGAACTCTCGCTCACTCGTATATGGATATCATGATGCAGTGTGGCAGCCGCGGCCTAATAATTTTAGAGATTTGAGGAAAACATAATTAAAAAATATTTTTTAAAAGGATCGGATATATAATATGTTCTATTTTATTAAGAATTTTTATTTTTATTATATGGGTGTCATCGCTCAAAATTTTGTAAATAGAGCCGTAAAAATATAAACATAAAAGTGCTTTGTAACTCGCTTAAATAGTATTTTTGGCTACAGACATGGATTGCGTTGAGACCATTGATTTGGTATATTTTAAGATTAATTCTGAAACCGAGTCAAAAGGTACGACCCATCAAACATGAGCCATGCACGAGCGCCTGTACCAGATCGCTCTAAAAACATCAAACATGAGTCAAAAGTTACGACCCATCAAACATTAGCCTCATCGTTTCGAAACTCCAGTCGTTCGCTAGAAAAGATTTATTGTTTAGCAAACAACCCTGCCTTCCATGTTCAACGGGTTTGTCATATGTGCATTATCTCAATTAATCCACTTTGCTAATTCTATTCCAAAGTAAATGTGTTTGGCGTAGTATAGTTTTTGGGAGAAAATTATTAAGAAAATGAGCATAACAAAGAAGAGCTTATGTAAAAGCAAACGTACTCAAATTTGTGACCATGACTCAAAAACTCGTATAAGTATATGGGCTATGTCAGAAAATATCATATGACAAAAGACGAAAAATCGTGTAGTGTAATTTTCAAAAGAAGGAACTTTGCTTTCCTCTTCTACTATCTCGATCACTATCCGTGTAAGGTCGTTAACGTTTTCTAACCCACAAAAGTAATCATCTTAAGGAGTATTCAGTGTGTAAGTTTTGAGCTAATTTTGTAGACAATTAGTTCCATGGAGGAAAAATCTACCTTGTAGAAAGAAAAAAAAAAGATATTTAGTTTAACTCCATATATAACAGTATAAAACTGAAAATTGATCATTTTACGACTCAAACATAACCAATGTTTGTGTCCTTAAAATGAGATTTCATACTTATTAAGTTAAATATCATTAAGACATTAACCACATCAACTTTATAATGATCCAAATTTGTGACATTGTGGATTTTTGTGGGTCAACCAAAAACTTCGATACTAATTATATGCATCATTAATATAATAATTCCAATAAAAAAATAAAAATAAAAATTACGTATGAAAAAATTATGAGCCAGCCATGTCCAAATTTTATGACACAGCTTTTAACAACTCTATTTACAATTATGCTATATACCCCTAAATACTCAACAGCAAAAAAAACACATCCAAGAAACAAGTTTCGAACAAAAAAAAAATTAACTCAGTTTTTCAAAACAAACATGGACTTAACTTCTGTTTTTTGTATGCTTTATATATATATATATATATATATATATATATATATATATATATATATATTTAAAAAACAAAGTATTTGAAGGCTTGTAATTTAACCCCATTGTCTGGTCGGACTAGCAAATCCAGGAACACGAGCTATGTCCGACCCAGACATTATATGGTCCGCCAGATCTTTCAAAGATCTGTATCTCTTCACTTCACCGTCTCCATTTCCGTCTCCGTGCCCGAACTCTGACTCGCCGCCGTTAACCGAGCTTTTGTTCAAGCAGATGTTCCCCCACTGGACCGTCTCCTTCGCCTCCGTCTCCTTCTCCTCGAAGCTCCACTTGAAGCTCTTGTCGCCGTTGTCCACGTTCAGCTCGATCGACCCCATGTCGCTGTCGCCAGAGTCGCTTTCGCCGCCTCCGCCGAAGTTGATCTCCTTCAAGTATGCCTCGAGCTCCCTGATCTTCTCGAACTTTGGCGATGCCGTTTCGATGCCTGGTCGCGAGCCCAAGTATGTCTCGAGCTCGGTTCTCAGCTCCTCCACGGCGGCGCTCTTCTCCTCGAACTCGAACCTCGCCTCCGAAAGTTTCATGTGAACCCTCTCCTCTCGCAGGACGTCTGCCACGTGGAGCATCTGCCTCTCCCGCTCGACTTCGTCGCGGAGCTCCTTTGCCGCCTCGCCGACGCCCCGAGCGAGCTCGTCGCAGGTCTGCTCGAGGATCTCCCTCGCCCTGCGTTCGGTCTCAAGCGACGCCTTCGTGGCCGCGAGCTCGGCGCCGAGCTGCTTGTTCAGCCGCTCCGCCTGCCGGCGTAACCGCTTCTCTGCCTGGAGATCCACCGCTGCGGCTGAAACTGCCGCATGGATGCGCTTTGCTTCCTCGGTGTAATCCGTTCGGTGACTGGCGAGGTGGTTGGCGTGAGCAAACGCACGGTCAAGCTCCGAGCGGAGGGCAGAGAAGAGGGACGAGCTTAAGGAACGGCGATCTTCGTGGCCCGAAACTTTGCGGAGGAGCTTCAAGAGCTCCTTCGACGCTGTGAGGCCGTTGACGAGCTCTTTCGAACCGGCTTTTCCTCCGTGGACGCGCGTCTTCCTCCGAGAACAATCGTCAAGCTGTAAATCGAATTAATTGAATGTATAACTTTATTAAATCTATAAATTAGAGAAGACATAAATTTATTAATTTATCGAGTACTATTAATTTAACACATTAATTTGAATTTAAATCAAATACAAAAATAAAATGTTTAATAACAATTAATAATTTAACCGAAATTTTATTAAAATAATTTGGAAGAACATTCGCTTGACTAAAAAGGTATTAAAAGGACATGGTGAGATTGAGCTTAGTAAAAAAAATTGAAAAAAGACACTAACTTGCAATCCCGACAGTTTTTACACCTAAATTTACCGCGAAGAACACAGATCATATAATTTAATATATATATATATATATATATGTTCTCATGCAGTTCACGTGAAAATATTAAGTTGCTTATGTTTTTGTTGGGTATGCCAGTGCTATATATACAAGGCCGGCCCTGAGTTTGTCGGGGCCCTAGACGAAGACTGATTTTGAGGCCCCTAATTTTTAAAAGGTGAATTTTTTTCTTTCACGTGGGGCCCTCAATTTACTAATGTATTGTAGGCGGGGACCTACCATGTATACTCTCAGGGTCGGCCATATATATATATATATATATATATATATTATGCATTAAAAATCTATATTTTATTTATTCTTTATACAGCCGAAAATGACAAGATCGTCATCATGCCAAACTTATATATCGAACTACGTTTTGTTATTATTTATTCTGATATAAAAAAGTTTATTTATTATATTATTGAGTTCCCACCTTTTGGTAGGGCATGCGAAGCTCGCAGTGGGCACGGGCTACCGCTATTCAGCTCGTATAGGGCCGGTCCAAGGAAAAGTTAAGTAGGCTTAAATTTTTAGTAATTTAAAAAAATTAAGACCGTCAAAATAAAAATAAAGCCGTTTTGACAAGTGTCTCACACAGTTCGTCTAGCATCCTTTCGAATTCAAGACCAACTCTAAGTTCGTGGACGACATAAAAAAAGAACTCAAATAAATATCTCTTAATTTTTACCGCAAGAAAATTGATAGATATGTGTACGATTGATTATTAAAAAAAAAGATAAAAATCTCCTACTTTCCATGCAATTCACGTGAAAATATTACGGTGCATATGCGTATGCTTGATTAGGTGTGGCAGTGTCCTAATTTTATTATTTTTAAAATCTACAATTATTTTTCTTTATATGTATAATAATACAACCGAAAATGACAAGGCATAGAACCAAATCTGACTTATAATATACAAAAGTGGGACCAATTTATAAAAGAAATCAATTTAATTCATTGAGGAATCGTGGCTAACATGTAGTTCATGTCGCTTTTGTAACAATCATTAGGAGATCGCGTTTCGTGATTATCTTGATTTAGAAAATGTTAAATTGACATTTATAAACTAATTAATGATTAATTAACAAGTGGAAACTACCTCTTTGTCCATGAGGCTCGCGTTGCTATGAGAATCCAAGCCTTCTAAAGAGCAATGTTGAAGCCTCTGAGAAGACTTTGTTCTGTGGTGATCTTTTTCCTGTATTTTCTATTAAGATTAAAAAAAAAAACATATGGAAAATATATAAGCATGCATACCCTTGCAAATTACTAGAGAAAAAACTCAATTGTAAAATTATAATTAATATTTAGTAAAGTGCTATAAAACTATTGTATTAAACTTTTTAGTTTGACTGATTTATTTGCACTAAAATAAAAGTGTTATACTATTATGGATATTTTTATTTCCTCTTTTTTACTATTATTTGAAAAGAAAAAGAGACGGTGACCAGAAGAAACAAACAAGGTCTCGAATAATAAAGCTATTGAAAATAACAAACACACCTCCCAACAGAAACTAATGGCACAAATTTTATAGCAAAATAATATATATATATATATATATATATCATTCTCTTCTCTGGAACTGTGATCTCTTTAAATCTATAATTACATTTATTTTACAATCCATCTCAATTTCGCTACCAGATACGGAATAGCCAATAACAAGAAATACATTAATGACCCTAATTTTTAGCACTGATTTATTTTTAGATATAAAAAAATTCATAATTCAAGCATCAATCTCGTTAAATCAATACTCGATAAATTTATAATCTCAATTAAATAATATTTTTATATAGTCATGACTCTAACTAACACAACTAAATTATATCTCAATAAATTAATAAAATTCTCGAATCCCAACAATTTTAATTTATAAAGATTTTTTTTTTAATCATTATAAAAGTTCTACTATAGTTTACAATATAACCTACATATATTAAGAACACGAGAATCCGGTGATTTTATATCAAACAAACATATAAATTAACCGAGGTTATAATTTAACGAAACTCTAATAATAACTAGCATAATCAAATCAATAAAAATATATGAAACTACCTAAGCTTGTGCCTTGTATCACACAAGAATCCATAAATAAAAGAAGAGAGGAAATTGATGAGCTCAACGAAAAAGTTATGCATATTCAGTGAGTATTTGAACTTGTAATTTTGAAATTCCGGTTTTGATTCTTTCGATGAACATATAAAATTGCAAAAGCTCACCTCCAATAAAAACTTTTCTTATTCTGAATTAAATTAATTTAATATTGGTATATTGTTATAGTAATGATGATCTATACCTGATGGCATTTTGGCACTTGGTTGATCTCCCACAAAGTGGCCGCCAGTTTCCTGGCGGAAACCGAGGCCGAGGCCGACGACTCCCTCGCCTTTCCTCCACCAGCCGAATCCTGGGTGGTCTCCCACGCAGGCGCCGGCGTGGTGAAGCCGCCCCGCTTTCCCATCAGAATCGCCCGCTTGAAGCGGTTCTTCCTCGCCAGCGTCGCCGACGACGATGATGACGAACCGTTCCGCTTCCTGATTTTCTTCCCGTTCGCGCCTTCGGAGTCCGAGTTTTCGCCCCGATCGATGGCCGAAGACATGGCTGAGAGATTTAGCCAATATTGCTTGGTGATTTTATAGCATGGAAGGTGAATACAAAACAATCAGTGAAGTACAATGTCGATGATGGTCATTTTGCTTTTTTGGCAAGTTGAGAGAGAGAGAGTGAGAGAAAGAGTTTAGAAATGTTGAGAGGGAAATAAAGAAGAAAAATCTACATATAAAAGTAATTAATAAATAAAGGTTTTGAAATAATAACCAAAAAAGACACGAGAGGCTGACGTGGACGACCAGTCAGCGAGAAGTTGTCCAATCAGAAACGTGCACGTGTCGAAGAAGAGGCAAAATCTTGACTAGGTTCTGCGTATTTAATTTTGTCGCCTTTCAAGCTTTGCTCAGCTGGAAATTGGAATGTTCTTATTTCTTATTGGGATTTTTTTTTAATATATTCATTCACTATTTTTCGTTGATCGTAACTGAACAGTTAAAATTTACCAGTTAACTGTAATTTGATAATATAATATTGCAGTTTCCTTACTACATAATACTTTTTTTTATTTTAAACACAAAAGCAACTAAAAGAGAAGAATTAGTTAATAACACGTCTTGACAAGCAATCGTGGAAGATTATAAATACAAGTTTTTTTCTTTCTAATTAAACATTTTTATCTTTAATAATCTAACATGATTTTTTTTTTTCTCTAGAATAATATATATGTCTCTCTGATAATCAATTAGTTATTTAAATAATAGCCATTATAAAAATAATACTTAATTATCGCTAGAATTTTTTTAAAGCGGTTTGTTTAAATTTTTTATTCTACCATATCTTTTTTTCTTTTTTTTTCTGTTTTTCAATTCGCTTAAATTTAATCTCTTAACATTTCTTTTTCGTTTAAAATTGAATAGTGTCGCGCCATTCATACATTATGATGTGACCTAATAAATAAGAGATCATGTGATACTTAGCAATTTATTTACTAAAATGCAATAAAAATATAATCTTAAAAGATTTAACTGGAATAAAATGAATGAGTTAAGAACTTTCATCCCAAATTTTGCTAAAAACAAAATTCCTATGTATATTTGTGTGGTCGACAAAATGCTATATAAAATAGCGGTGAAGGTGGACGCATTAGGTGACATGGATGACACGTATGCAGCTAACATGGCACTTAACAAGATGATAACAGCATGAGGACTGATTTGCACCAAGATTCTAACGGTAAGAATTTTTACCACCAAAATTTAAGTATAGAGACTTAACTGAAATAAATATACAGAATCAAAGACTTTCGCCGCTATTTTCCCAAAAAAAAATTGCGCCACCTCGAGATTGTGTGGAGATTGAATGGCCGATCAATAAGCAATCATGTTACCGTGTTATTATAACATGTTATAATCACATTATTATTTTATTATATTGATTAATTCATGGGAATAAGCAAAGTACTAATCTTTATTGGCTCTAAATGTTAACGTCAATATAATTATACGTGATTATGAACCGATCCAAGATCCACACCCGATATCAATTATGGTGATATTGCAACATGTGATGAATTTTATTTCGGAAGAAATATATTTTCCCATTATTGAATATTACTTCGAATGAAAATTGAAATATTAAGTCATAAAATATTGGCTACAAAAGTCAAAGGAAGAAAATCAGTGTCTCGGTGTGTTACTTTCTCTTTCAGTGAAAGTCGCTAAATTCGAAAATGGTATTTTGGACCGAATTACCTCTCCAATAATAGAACTTATTATCTCTACTTATTTATTTTTTATTTACTTTTGGACATGAAAGTTTTGTTTCAAATGGTACTATATCTTAAACCGCGAGACAACACTTTAATATGAGTGTATTGGTGTACGACTTTGCTATTTATAAATCAGTATAAATGACAAGTCGTTTGAATCCATATGCGTAACAAAAGCCCGATGCGATCAATCACGAGAGGATTGTGGCCTAAGCTTACTTGAGGAATGATTGCCTAAAGTATCTAAGGTAATTAGCTTGCCAGATGCAACTAGCCAGCCTTAGCTCGTCATTAGCAGCTTTGGAATAAGACATTTCAACTCGGAAGTACTATAAATAGAGGGCAAGACAGGGATCCACTGATATGCGACATTCTTAGCTCGCTTGCATTCTTGTCTTTGTTATTTTTGTATTTGTAGTGTACTCAAAGATCAATAAACGCAAGAGGGCGTAACATATGTACATGCATTACTTTCTGCTTACACTTGCAACTCCGTCGACCTAATTTTCACGAGCAACAAACATCATTTTTCACGAAACAAATTTAAAAATAAATTTCCGCTTCTCATTCCATAATTGTGAGCTGTGGAGGTGCAATTGACCTCAACGGGGGATACTGTCCCAACTGTCCTGGACGTGGACGAAATCATCTCATACAAGTACAACTAGGTAGAATCGTCCAACATTAGACAAAATTACTCCGAGTTTGAGCGATTTCATCCTTCTCCGGATCAAATCCTCCAAACAAACAAAAAAATATTTTAAAGTAAATTTGTTTGTTATTTTATCACATGGATACCAACTTGCTGTTATTTCTTAAAAATTTCTGAAACGAAATCACAAACAGAAAAAGCGACATAGTTTAATAATGATCAATCAATCACAGTCGCGAGTCGCAACTAATTTTTCTAAGAAAAAAAAAAGTCACAAGTACAACAGAAAGAAATAACCTAGAAAGTTAAAGGACTAGTGTAGACTATAGGTCGAGAAATAGTGGTATGTGTGGGTCCCAATAAGAGTATGAAATAAGTTGGAAGTTGATGGTAATAATGAGAGATCTCTCGATACAAACACTCACGTAGGGCTGTTTATGTGGGTCCTACCTGCCATCTATTGCCCATTGTTGATCCTCAACGGCTACACGCCGCTTCAATTTTGTCAATTCAAATACTTTAAGCTTATTTTTTTTGGCAGCCGTTAATAAAAATTAAGCATCTGCGCAGCCGTATCCTTCAATATATACGTTTGTGTATATTTAGACATTTATGTTAGTTATGATCATCAAGACACGTGGCACGCGCATATTTACTCGTTTACAACTTTAAAGCTTGATAAGTGTGTTGAGCATAATAGTAACTAATGCTGTAAATACAGAAACCAGAAAACCGGATTTCTGGTTTTTTTTTTTAAAAAATCCGGAACCAGAAAATCCGGTTCTGGATTTTTCCGGAACCAGAAATTCCGGTTCCGGATTTTTTGTGTTTTTCGGAATCCGGTTTCGTGTAAAGGTGTAGTTTTATTTTTATTTTTTTAACCGGTTTATCCATTTCAACGTATTTTTTTAAAATAAAAAAAAAAACAGAACAAAATCCGGAACCGGATTCTGCTTTCCGGAAAAAATTCGGAACCATAAAATCCGGATCCGGTTTAAACCGGAACCAGTAATTACTGGTTCCGGATTTTTCCGGAAAATCAAAAAACAGAACCGGATACCGGTTTTTGTTCAGGATTTACAGGTTTAATAGTAACTATATACGATGTTTTGAATCTTCTAATGAGAAAAGTTCAAGCTATAATTAAGAGACATGGTGACTATGAAGAGGAAAAAAAAAAACACCAGAAAAATAATCCACAAATGGTTACTCCAAATTTCAAAAAATTCGTAAACAAAATTTCATCATATCGCCCATAAGATTATCGTGGAGGACATTTTTCCGGTTCTTTGAGTACGCAATCGAGTCTCTTTATATGAGCGAGTCGATCCCTCTCGTTCTAAGCTTTTCATTAGCAAATTTGGTAACTATATTTTATAAAAATAATAAAGATAAAAATTCAATATAACCATGTGTTTTATTGATGCATTGTACAACTTAATTAATTCATATTATTATGAGACCCGATGCAAAGTTGTCAAATTGATCGAGATCATTTAGCAGGGTTAGTTTTAGCTAGGTATTTTGCACGTAGTTAGTGTAGTTATATTTTTCGTGTATATGAATTGTGATAGGCATTTACCTTGTTACATAAAAGTGAGAGCGTGAAAAAGAGAAATTCATCAATCATACTGAAGACGATTTGCGAGTGACAAGCTGACACTCTCTCACACTATTTATTTGTCGTTTCGTCAAAAGATTTAAGATTTATTTTGACATTTATTTGTCAAGTTTTGTGTGCCCATGCATGTTCGTAGCCGTAGCTTTCATTTCATTTTGATAATAAAATAAGATAAATCCTAGTATTATATATACTCAATGATTAGTGAGTTCTAACGAACTTATTACTTATTAGCACTTGATTAATTAATGAATTAAATAACAAGATCAATAATCATAGTCTCCTAAAAGAAGAATAAAAAGAAACAAAAATTGATGTCTATAAGGGTGGAGATGAATGTTAATTAATGCATGAATTAATAATGTATGCAAGGATGAATGAGGATGATATGTCTCATGTCACTTATTTTTTTATTATTATGTCATGTACCTACAAATTAAGAGCATCTCTGTAATATTTTTTTGTATATATTTCCTCTATATCTTGTCGTCTTCTATATCGATTTAATTAATAATTGCCCTTTACATATATGTAAGTTATAGAGGTGCACATGGAAGGTTTGTTGGGTGTCAACCATAAGAATTGATTCTTTATTTTTCTTTCAATTTATTATTATAAATACTTGGTTGGTGGTTTGAAAGATTACTCTTGGCCTTAATTGCTAGGTCAAAGAAAAATTCCGGTGATGATCTCTCTTTAAACTTTAATTAATTGTCGAAAAGCCATTTCCGGTATCTAAATATCAAAAGGCTTTAAGGTTTAATGAAATATATAAAATATAATGTGATTACATGATAAAATATATTAAAATTAAATGTGATATTATCCGCTTAACTAGTGATCAAGATTACATAAATGATGTATTCAAATATGACACGATCGGTCAAAGTGATACTATCGGCTCAATTGATGATCAAGATTACATAATATGATATATTCAAATATGGCATGAATGTGATATTAATGATTACGTGACACACACATATATATGTGTGATACTAACGGCTCAATGTGACACAAATGACCAAGTATATGATACATTTACAATACAAACTTATAATAAAAATGATAAGCGTCGACTAATATAGTTGAAATAATATTTTGATTCTTGTATCAATAATAGTATAATACTAATTACTAAGTGAATAAGGTTTATTAGCCTACTTATAAACAATGGTCAAAGTTGAACGGACTCTCATGCTCGAAAATTTAAATTGAAAGAACTCTGAGACGCCTATTAACCAAGCTGAAGATTATTTCAAAGTTCATGAGATAGCGATATCAATAGCCCTTGTCTTGTAGTAATTTAATTCCAAATGTTCAAGAATATGTGAGAACTAAATTCCCAACACAGTCTAAGCCCAATGGGCCCAGCGAACTCTAAACTAACTCTCCAAATTCCTTAATAAAAGCCATGTCAACTGTTTATAATAATACTCTATTTCAAGGTTTTATACTTTTATATACCGATATCATGAAAAACTGCAAACTCAACATTTTTTCATATATAAAAATAAAAACATTTCTTGCTTATGAGAAAGCTAATTAAACATGCTAAATTGGCTTAGTGGTAACTCAACCAAGATATAAACCTTATATTCTATTTTAGTGTCTTTTGATAACGAGATCTCTAGTCAATAGTGCCATCCTATAAACTTCATGGGAAGCAAAATGTTTACCCCCTTTATATATGTAAACTTGGCCAATAGTGCCACCTGTTCTCACACTTAATATATATAGTAATGCGATAGTGCATTGTAACATTGGCCGATAGCGCCACCCCATTCAAAAAAAAAAAAAAAAAGATTCGGTTTATTGTTTGTCCAAACCCACTCTAAACTATGTTTTATCTCTTAAAGTCACATGATAAAAATGCTTAAGACAAACCATTGTTGTGGCAATATGGTATGTTGGGTTAACTCGATATTTTACAAATAAAAAACCGAATAATTCATTTTTGTTACGTTTTCTTAACAAAATTCAATACGTTATTTGTTAGTTATAAAAAATATTCCGAATAACTCATTTTTGTTACGTTTTCTTAACAAAACTCAAAATATTATTTGTTAGTTAAAAAAGAAAAAGAAAAAAAGAATAACTCATTCTTGTAATTCGTTTTTTTCAATTATCACCCTTTGAAGAATCACATTCTCCTTGATGAATTTTACATTATCTTCCATTAAATGTTTGTGTTCATTTTGGTCACCCCATGAACTTGGAACAACATTTAGAATTTACAAATACTAGACAACACAAATGAGAAGAGGAAAGGAACATACTCATGGTATTAAACAGAGTTTTGAGAAAGATAGAGAAGATTGAGAGAGTGATATTATATTATTATACAGAACATTATAAGAAATTAATGCACAAAAAGAAGTTGAAATAAACTTCTTAGAAGTACTCCTCAGTCCTTCCCTTGAATCCAATCTGCCCAAAAGTGAGGCACAGAAACAGTCCAAGGTGCCACGTCACCAGCCATAGCCTGCCAAATAAATAATTACTATGTAAATTTTATAGCAAATCGGTCCCATGTTCTAGTGGTCAGGACATTAGACTCTGAATCTAGTAACCCGAGTTCAAGTCTCGGTGGGACCTTTTTTTTTTCTTCTGAATTTTTTGATTTTAAATATTTTTTACTGAAACAAGCTGTTTGAATGGTTGCCTTCAATCGACACGAACTAACATGTTTAACGCAATGAAATGATCGGTGAACACGGCTTAAATATGGAAAAACGAGAAGAAGAAAAAATACCTATCAAACATAATTAAAGAGTAAAATATGCTTCCAATGTATCAAATTTATATTGTTCATACTTATGAACTAGTGAACTACATTATGTCAATATAATGTTGCTGATTAAATTTAAAATCTAACTCTTTTAGACTTATATATATATATATATCAATATAAATAGCTCTAAATCAATCTTATTTTTAACTATAACATAAGCAATAAATGTAAGCTTTGTACTAAAATACAACCTATACAGCTTTGTTTATAAAATGTTATGTGCGAAAACTGAACAAAATCGGTCCCATGGTCTAGTGGTCAGGACATTAGACTCTGAATCTAGTAACCCGAGTTCAAATCTCGGTGGGACCTTTTTTATGATTATCTTTACGTTTTTTTTTTAATTATTCATATTTAGTATAAATCATGCTTATATTGCTAAGTACATATGTATTATGTCCCTAAGATTGTTTTCTTTCTTTCAAACATATGTATCATATTTTGAATTTGATTAGTAAACAATGTAATAGATATATACAAACCAGAATTGGGAAGTGAGAGCCGGAGGGGTGGGGAAGTGGGCGAGCTCAGTGCCGATGCTCTCGAAGAAAAGGCCGGTCAGGCTCTTCCCGTCAATCGCGGGAATACTCGACGGCGCGAGCCACCCGATCAGCCCGAAGCCGATCACGTTGAAGTCCCTCCGCAGCCAGTCTCTCTGGAAGCTTTTCCATATGACAAAGCAAAAGACATTATTCGCAAAAATCTTTATATTCTTAATTTAGTTATAAAATAATGAAAAAAAACGGAGACTGTTTATAATTTTAAAGAATATTCTTACCAGGTGTATTTCCCGCCCGAAGCCCGTGCTTGCCGGAGTGGGTTTCTAGCCTGAACAGTGGACTTCAAAAACCCTAGAATAACACCAATACAACTCTATCAAAAAAGAAATTGCTAAAAGACCTCATTTGGATTTTGAATCAAATCCATACCCTTAAGGGCTCACTATTAAGAAACATAAATAGTGCCCGAGAGGGGTATGGAT
This sequence comes from Parietaria judaica, assembly GCA_954871525.1. Lineage (NCBI taxonomy): Eukaryota > Viridiplantae > Streptophyta > Magnoliopsida > Rosales > Urticaceae > Parietaria > Parietaria judaica. The sequence goes on along the minus strand of OX940860.1, from coordinate 24,230,623 downwards.
TTGACAAAAAATCCAACCAAGGTCTTTCTTGCTATTTGCCCCTCTATCAATGACACTACATAGATTGACGAAATAAATACCGGAAATAAATACAAAGTTAAAAAAATAAATGTAAAGGGATTTGAAATAGTTTATTTATTTGTTTGGAAATTGAATGCCATTAAACGAAATCTGATATCAAAATTTTGGGACTAAGCTAAAATAAGTATACGAAAAAAATATTATTTTGAAAAGACATAAGTGAATGTATCCGTTTCAATTTTATTTTATTTTAATCTTTTTACCTCAACTAAATTAACCCGTAATATTCAAGATTTTTTTATTTAAAAAATAAGCGTTAATTTAGATTTATTTGTAAGCAAATTAGCGCCAATTTGCGGTTATTTATTCTAGTTCCGCCGCTGCTCTTTTAAGTACTCTGTTTAAAAAAAGAAACATAGAAAAATATGCAAATCACCTGAAGAGAATACAGTCTTCTTTGGGGAAGAGAGCGACGAGCCGAGTCCGGCAACGGTCGATGCGGTCGCAAATGTCGATGCCATTCTCTCTCACTCTTCTCTAAGAAATGATTCAGAAGCTTGAAATTGTGGTGCCAAATTCGAGTGATCCGGTTGCTCTAAGGTACTAATTTTTTCTTGTCCTAGCTCAAGAGTGTGACGTAGATTCTCCAAGATAGATTGCAATTGCGTTACACGATTCTCTTCCACAATCAGGTCATGCCACGTGTCGCCCGGATGGATAAAGTGGGTCCTTTATTGATCTACATTTCGTGGTCGAAAATGATTGTGAGCTGGCCTGAGATTATGGGCCTTTTAGACATAAACGAGGTATGTAACCCGCGCGTTGCTGCGGGTCAATTGTTTTTTTCTTTTTCCCGCTTAGTAAGAGAAATTCGACATTTTTTTATTAATTTTTTTATTTAATTTTTTTTGTGTTGTTAATCAATCTTTTTAGAGTTAATTACATGATATCTATATGTAATTGGACAAAAAAGCCGTCTACGTAATAAAAGTATCCTTTGTTAAAGGAATACACGGTATCGATTTCCAAGAAGAAGTATTTCTCATATACATGTTTATACACACATATATGTATCTATATATATATACACATATACATGTATTATTTCAGTAAGAAGAGTTTGGTATACATTTCCAAAGTGCTATAGTTTGTTGGACTGACTATGAGATCTGCAAAATTAAATTAACATAATTAGTAGTTAATTCTTGTAAACATATATGTAATTTTTAATGTCTAGAATTATGATAACAAAATAAACGTATATGTAAATTTAATGTCTAGAATTATGAGGACAAACAAATAAATATACTTGAAAAATTAAAGCGTACCTTTCAAAACTTGAAATATTTTATCTCGTAGACACTTCCTGTTTGTAATTTTGGTACAACAATGGCTATATCCCGAGCTCGAACAGTTGCTTGTATGCTATTATTAATTAAGAAAAAGGAAGTTGACTAAGTAAGTTATTAAGCATAATATTTTGGAACATGTAAATACAAATATGTACTTACCTCTTCGTCCAACAAAATACAATCGCTAACGTGTCCAATAGTAAAATCTTTGTCCACCCAGCTTCCACAAAGCTTATCAACAATTGTATCGTGTTTTTGGTTTGGTGTTATTAATTTGATTGGCGTCACCATTATAACAAAATAACAGTATATGATATGATACATGTGATACTTAATAGACACTGATTTTTTATTTTTATTTAACGTTTTGGACGATCTCTTTGTAGACGATGTTTTTAATATGATTTGGATATTTGTCCATGGATTTATGAATTAATATAAATAACCCATTTGGTGACCTGACTCTTGATAAAGCTACATATAATTGTCCATGAGTAAAAAGTTCATTTTCTATATATAGACCAATTTTTTCAAGAGATTGTCCTTGACTTTTATTTATTGTCATAGCGTATGAAATTTTTACAGGGAATTGTCTTCTTTTTAAAATAAAAGGCCATCGTGATTCATGTACAGTCATTTCTATTCGAGGAATATATACTATTTCGTTAGTATTATCTGAATTAATAATTCGGGCTTCAATTACTCTGTTTGTTAATTGTGTTATTAATAGTCTAGTTCCATTACATAGACCTAAAGATTGATTTAAATTTCGCAATAACATAATAGGTGTGCCTATTTTTAAATTTAATTCATGCGGTGGTAGTCCATTGAAATTTAATGTGTTTAAAAAGTCTTCCGGGTATAAAAGATTTAGTTCTTCAATATTACCATATGAGGGTAAAATTGTATCACAACTGTAATAAGTTTTTAAATCACCAGGTACTAATGATAAAATGTATTTATTTATTTCATCGACTGTTTTATTTTTAGGGGCGAAAATTGTTCGATTCCTTAAATATTCAACGTCATTAAAATGAGTTAAAAAATCAGTATATATTGAATTGAAAATTTTGTCAATTGGATTTGAATCATAATCTAGTAAAAAAAATTTGGGTATCTTAATCCATGTAGCATCTTCATTATCTAAATCTTTGATTCCTTCTACAGTACCGTCACCGATGCTTGAAATCCATGTAGAAAATTGTGCGATTTCTTCTTTTTCCTTTTGTGATAAATTATGTCTCATGAGCCGCATATTTTTGGTCAAGGTTAAGATGTCAAAATGTGGCCATAAGTAAGAATTAGTTAATGTTGCATCAATTATATGTTCTTTGGATCCCGATGTTATAATTGGTAAGATTTGGCGAAAGTCGCCACCTAGTACCATAGTCATTCCTCCAAATGGTATGTCAAAGTTATTTTTCATATCTTGTAATGATTTATCTAAGGCTTCAAAGCAATATTTGTTATTCATTGGTGCTTCATCCCATAATATAAGGGACGTTTTTTCTATTAATTTTGCTAATTGTGTTTGTTTTTTTATATGACATGTCGAGAATTTATCTACTAATAATGGTATTCTGAATCTAGAATGTGCAGTTCTTCCCTTTGGTAATAGTAAAGATGCTATACCAGATGATGCAACAGCTAAAACGATTTCATTATTCGATCTTATTTTGCTAATTATAGTATTCCATAAATATGTTTTTCCTGTTCCTCCATGTCCGGAAATAAAATATAATTTATGATCTTGATTTTCAACCGAGTTTAGGATTTTATTGTATATAATATTTTGTTCTTCAGTTAAATGAGAAACTAATTTGATATTTTCTTCTTTCAACTGATTTGCATCGTAATTTAATTCATCTCTTAAAAGTTTGTTATTTAAATCATCAAGTAGTGACTCTCGTGGCAGGGGTAAGTTGTAATTTTTCAAAGATGATGAATTTATATTTAATATCTTTTCTAATTCATATAATACATAATCATGTAATTCATGTTCAGGTATTTGAAAATAATTATTGTTGAATAATTTGCGAATTTTATATACAATATCTTCCGTCATGAGTTTCCAGTGTTTTTCAAGCAATTTTATTGGATCATTTACATTACAAAATAAAAGAATTAAAACAAATAACTGTCTTAGTTGTGTTGATGTTGAGATAAATGCAGTTTCTAAAATTGAATCATTCCATTCTTTATCGTCGCCTAGTAATCCTAGAGCATTACATGCTGCTTGAAAAGTAGGGTACTTGATATCATTAACTACTTGTAAGGATTCGAAGCTAGTAGCTCCTTTTTTATGATTCAGTAATAATCTTAAATAATATAACTCTCCTGAATTTGGATGGACAAAATATGTTCGCCCAATCGTATATCCAGAATGTCTTGGAGTCCAAATTTTATCTTTATTGTTCCAAACAATTTTTTTCGGAAATTGTATATATGTAAGCGCTCTAGCTTCGTCACTTGATTTATTAACCGTCATCCATTCTGTTAAAGTTGTTTTTTGAATTCCGGGTTGAATTAAAATATTTTCAAGATGTTGGTTTGAACGATAAGTAATATTTTGTGTATGTGGTAAGTGTATTGATAATCGTTGAATAGATGGTCTTCTATGATGTATAGGATATTCATATAACCTCCATACAGCTTCGTAGGGTGTGATGTAGCGACAATTAATATAATTTTTTATTTCATCGACTTCTGGGATTTTTGTTTCTAACAAATTTTCAGAGCATATATTATTTTCAAGAATTGCTCTAATACGGTCTGGTCCTTTAGTTAAATATTTGAATAAGTATTTTATAAGCATTGATTGCGAGCACACTTCAGTATTTATATGAGCATTAAATTTGAGACACAGTTCTCTATTAAAAGGCACAACATATCTATTATCTAATTTTATATTTTCTTTTTCTGAATAAATATTCGAACTTCTACGTTTATAATTAATAATTCCATTTTCATCAATTGTTGTTTCATTTCTGATTTGTTTTGGAAATCTTTTGGAGCATATCGAGTTTTTCATACATGCAGCATTTGTTTTGGCGAGACCACATGGTCCATGTATCATAAATTCAGTAACTATATTATATCCTAACAAATCAATATTAGGATCTGGTATCTCCGCGGAAATAAATTTATCTATTTGTGAGGGATCGTGTATTTTGGTTTCATCCGGATGTAACCAAAATAAGAAATGACAATGTGGTAATCCTCTTTTTTGAAATTCAACTACGTTTAAATCAGCAATCACTTGTCCAAATATAGTTCCTGCTTTTATAGTTCGAAGTATTTGTTCTAATTTCATTTTGAATACTCTTGTTATTATATCTGGTCTATCTTCTGCTTTTTGGCCAGGAATTAAAGATAATGCTCTTTTAATTTCAGGCCATTTTGGGTTACATGTAAATGTTATAAATAAATCAGGATTTCCATATTCTCTACAAATTGCCATTGCATCTTGATAATTTTGTATCATATATCTAGGACTTCCTGTGTGACTTGATGGGAGTATAGTTTTTTTTCCTATTTTATTTGCATCAGTATCTCCTCTATTAATAGCATCTTGAATACCTTGGTAGATTTCTGATCGTAATGTCTGTTGATTTTTCCTAACAAAATCTAATCGATCTTCTTCAACGGAAGCATATGCATCAACTAAATATTGTTGTAACAATCTACCACTTCTTAATAGAGTAGTCTTTAAGTTTGAACGTTGTTGTAGTTGGTAACAGTATAAAGCTCTCATTGGAATTCTTTTACGTAAAGGTTGTTTGTCTAAATGGTTTGTAAATAATTGTAGATCAGGTCTATATCCATCTTCTCCGTAAGGAAACAATAATGGGTATTGCAATGCCATATATGAAGGGTGTAATTTCGTAATTCTTTGTAGATCATTTGATTTGGTTTCAATGATTATGTCTTTTCCTTTTTCATACTCTCCAATATCTCCAACTATTAATCCACCAATGTCATTCGATGTCGGTAAATCATATTGATTAGAATCATTATTTCTTCGGCCTAGAAGGCGAAGTCTTATGCGTGGAATGTTTGTTTCTTTGTATCTATCTCTTACAGTCCTGAAAGTTTGTACCAATATATTTTTTTCATCTAACATACTTATCAACTTTGTAATAATTGATTCAGTAATAAATCTTGAAGAATCATCAAACGATAATGTTGACAGTCTATTTTGGACTTCATTTTCCGTGTCATGTATATACAGTTGTGCGAATCTTGGAGGTTTGTCATCAATAGGTAATAGAGATCCAAGCAAATGATGAACTTGGCCACTGATCTTAAAAATATATGGACCATGAGAATTATTTATATTTGTATCTATATTTGCACCAAAAGATGTAAAAGCTAATAATGAATTCAAAGTGTGGATATTATTTCTGTAGTATGTACTCTCTATTTCACCGTTGTAGTTTAATAATTGATCTAATATTGGAGGACTTTCTTTAAGCAAAGGAAATTTAATTTTACCGTTTTGGCAGCATAGATTATATTTGGGTAAACTCTTTTTGCCCGAACTTTCATCAAACCAGAAAAAGGCACCACAATAATCGCAACAATATTTCCAGTCTCCCAAGTCTAAATATAATGTGTTCGATGATTGTGCCACATGTGGTGATATTACTTGTATTTCTGAAATTAATGATAATCTATTTTGAATTTGATGTGATAAGATTGAAGTCCGAAAAGCATAATCGACACTTTCAGTATTTGAGCTCTCAGTAGAAGTTGTGGTATCTGTCTTAGTATCTTTATATTTGTTCTTTTTGCGATTTGGGTTACCAAGATGACCCGAAGATGGGTTGACACGTTTTCTGCCCATTCTTTATAAAAAAAAATAAGAATAAGAAAAGAAGATCATTCATTAATAGTCTTAAAAGCTAGGTAACAAAATATATATTACCAAATGTAAACTATCCCTTTGCAAACATATAAGACACAAATATAGAATTAAAACTATATTTCTAATGATTAGGAGTTGGGACTTCGCATGAATTAACTGTTGCTATTAATTAGAAAAATTAAAATTATCATGATTTCAATTACGTAAATTATATCCTATTTCTGACTTTTAAGCATATAATCTAACTGGTCAAGTCGGTAGAGCTACACATGATTAATCAATAATTACACAATTTGAACTTTAGAGTGAGCAATTATATAACTAAACATCAACTTACATGTACGGTGCGTGATATAGTGAAGTAAGCTCAACGGTAGAAGATCAGGCCTGTAAATAAATAAGAAACAGAAATAAATGAGGCCGTAATGTCAATCATCTTAAAATAAGACTTGGCAATGAGTATATTATATTATATTAATATATATATATATATATATATATATATATATATCAAACTTCAGTTTCAAGAGCTGGAAATAAAATAGAAACAAAAATAAATGAGGTTGTAATGTAAGTGATATCGAGAAACAAATTATACGTCTATATTTGAACATTAATCTTTTCGGTATTCTTGAAGTAAAGAAGAGTAGAAGACTAATGATGTCGTAAAGTAACTAATATAGAGAACTAAACTCAACAACATCTATATTTGAACATTAATCTTTTTTGGTATTCTTGAAATTAAAAACAATAGCTAACCATTAAAGTCGCTAAAAAAATTAGGGCCTATTTTATACTCTATTTAAGATAGTGAAGTCATTAAATTTTCATTCCATAATAATAACAAATCCATTAAAGTATATATGTATAGATAAGTGTTCACTTATATATGTATAGATAAGTGTTCACTTTATTGTACTTTATTTAAGATAGTAATAACAATACGCAGTTTAAAACATTGACGTTAGCTTTCAAAAATAAAAAATGAAAAAAACATTGACGTTACTGACATTTCGAGAGTAGAAAATGAGCAATAAAGGAAAAATAGGGGTTTTTTGACATATCTCTTATAAGTAATGTACACATACACTGATAGATATAGATATGTATATATATATATATATATAGCATGGTAATAAATAAGCAAATTTGATACTAATTGGTCTAATATATTTGATATTGTCAATAAGAGATATTGGCGTATGGATAAAACAACACAATTAATTAGTAGTAGAGTACGATACAATCTTTTAGACAATAATATCAATTTTTTTGATATTCTGCAGCGTCAGATATGAAACTTTTGAAAGAGAGGAAGAGATTTATCAGAATTAAACCTACAAAAACACAGATCCAATTAGCGTTATTTTGATACTACTACTCAAAATAAACAACAATGAAAAAAAAAGAATTACAATATGAATTTGATAATGAGAACAGTAGTTTGTATACAATAGTGTAGTGAAGGTTATCCGTACAAATGCGGCAAAAAACAAACCCATTAGAAAAGATGATATGAATTTTATTTTTTTTACCCATCACATATGCAGCATGTTTTTTGTACCGTCGGGGTAAAAAATATGTGGTAACGATAACATATTATCCAATAAATATCGCCTGAGAGATGGTCATACAAAAAAAATTATGTTTGTCTAAGCGTATTTCTTTTCTTTTCATATATCAACACAAAACCAAATATGTTTTTCTTAATTTTCTTCCACTAACCCGATTAAAGCAAGATATCAAACATGATCAAATTGGCAAATTTACAAATGTAATATCATTTTTATTTCTAATTTTTATTTTAAATTCTAAGACCTATAGGGACAATAATTTCCGTGCCTCAATGGTCTTTAAGTTAGATTCACATTCACGGTAGGTTTCATGTATATTGAAGTGTACAGGGACGATCGTTATTGTTGCTATAGTATAATAAATTCTATTGAAAATTTTAAACAGACAATAACACTAATTAAAATTAAAATATTTATAAAAAAGTCTTTGCAGTCACGAACCCCTAGTTAAAGTTAAAATTTTTAATGAAAAACTGTCAAAAATATTTTAAGATTTATGGGAGAATTGGGAGGGAATTGGGCATTCCTCTCGGCAAGTACAACCATACCTTCCACGCTATGCAGAGTTAAAAAAATATAATGTTGTATGCTCTCTGTTCTAGGTTGGCTAAATTTTTTGTTTAAGAGTTAAGAGTATTGTACTGTGGCGCTAAAGTCTAAATCGTAAAAGAGGACGACGTGAAGATTCAATAATTTTAGTTATCTATTTCCACTCTCACTTGAAGTTTATTCAAACAGGTTTGTGTTCGATGTAAAAGCTAAATCTCATTACGGAAAGGGAGGAGGTTACAACCATTTTACAAACATGTAACAAACACAGATCTTCCATAAAATTATTTAATCTTCATGAAGCAAAACATGGGATGTTATTCCAACATGAATTAGTACACAACGTTAATCCCTAACACACACAGTCATAAATTAGCATCCAAAATTTCAACTTAATATTAAGCATGAATCTAAGAAAGATGATTTTTTTATTGAATATTGCCTGCAAACAAACAAACTTTATAAATTAGGTCTAGACATTTATCAAGCAGTATGTGTGCAAGATTGTAATCAGAACCTTGAAGCTAAACATCAACCAATTCTCATACATTGAAAACTGTACTTGAAAACCACAACCAAGTTTCCAATCGTTGATCTCTGTTACTTCTAACTCATATCACAACTCTAACTTGCTAAAATATCAGATCATCAATGAAACATTCTATAACGATTAAGAACACAAAGACCACATCTTTTCACATTTCTTCAAGGATGAGTGCAGTTCAAACTAATTAATCACACATAATCATCAATAATTTAAAAAACCTCAATCATCAACGAAACAGAGTGAAGATATGAATGCGTACACGATATACACCTTCGTCGCCGTCGATTGATAGAAAGATTTGCGATCGCAGAGAACGATAAGGAGTTTCGGCTTCGACCGAAGTTCTTCAAGTGAGAGACAAATTAGAAGAATCGTGAGGTATTAAAAAAAACACATGTCAGGCATGAGTGAACAACGTATGTCAGTTAGTAATTGGCAAACCAAAATACTGTAGACTCTACAGTACTATTGCACTCCAAAGTAGTTAAATAGAATCGAGAAGTATTAAAAAAAAAAAACACATGTCAGGCATGAGTCAAAGTGATAACCAATGATTGACTTCATAGTGCCATGACTACTAAACGAATGGTGCATTAAATCCAGATTCATGCATTCTATCTTCAGTAGTGAATAATTTAAGTAAGCTTTAAAAAAGTTGATGTATATGTCTATTACAAAAATAAAACCTGAACATTCTATATTTAAATGCTCCCTTCCGAGTTCGAGTAGTTACCTTGAAATCGGATTCGGAAATCAACAATGAGCAGCTGCCTTGACCAGTGTCTCTGGAGCACGAAACAGGAATTCGGAAATCTAGGTGGATCAGTAACTCTGCGTCAAACCATTTGGGAGGAAAAATAAGAAATTGGAAATCGGAAACGATTTTTAATTCTTGAAACTACACCTAAAGAATGTTTGCTTTAATTTGATCATCAAACCAAAGCACTATGAATAAACTTTGAGCAAACCCAATGCAAAGCGGAAAACGACAACAGTAACAATAAGAGCACACCAATTTCCACTAAGAAGATCACAATATCACTATGTACTATCATACTATTGTCTATGAATATACGCAATAACGCAGAACAAAAGAGACGCAAATATTGAAGAAGTTGGGAAGGAATTATCTTTCTTAATCGCATTAAACCAAATGCCGGAGTTGATTAAAATACAAACGCAAGTGCCTTTTAAATAGCTCAAATAAAATCTCAATCCTAAACCAAATAGGAAATCAATAAAACTAATCTTATCTTTAAATAACTAATATCCTAATTAGTAGGTAATGATAATAGCTTTGGCTAAGTCAAGATTTAAATCTCATAAAGAAAGCCCCGCAGAATCTAAATTTGGGAGGAAAAATCGAATTTCCCTCTCTTACAGTTTTCCTTGTCAATTTCTTAGATATGAAAACCTAAAAAAAGCAACGCGGAATCTAAATTTGAGAGCAAAATCAAATTTTCCTCTCTTAGAATTTTCCTTCTCACTTTCTTACATGTGAAAAGTTCATGATCTCTCGGAATATAATTGGTGGATGAATAGTACTCCAACTAAAACTACAGGAATATAAAATCTGATTATTATAATAAAGGAAAAATCAAAACAGGTATGAGTTAGAAAGCTGTAATAAAGGTAATATTGGATACAGGTAAATCAAATAAATGGCTGAAAAAAGAAGAATTTGACCGAGCTAAAAGTTGAATATAATTCATATGAAGATCACTTGATGACCATAATTCATATGAAGAACACTCGATCACCATAAACATATATCTCAAAGTTAAGAAACATGCAGCTCAATACAAAGTATTCAAAATCTACTATCACTTGACATCTCAGAATTGCTCAAGTAATATTGAATTCTTGCATAAATAAAAATGAAGACAACAATATCAAACTCTCTACTTGAAATAGGCGATTTTGCCGAAGGAAGAAAAAATTAATAATAAGCTCATATACCTGCCCAGCTACGGATTCAGGAATCGACAATGACCAGCTGTGTCGAGCAGTGTCTCCGGAGCACGAAATCGGATATTGGTGTCGATCAGTATCTCCGCGTTGAACCACCGCTAAGATCAGTGTCTGTGGAGCACGAAATCGGAAATCGGCAATGACCAAGTCGGTCATCGACGGTTCGAATCACAGTGCACAAACCAATAAAGCTTTCTAATACGATAGTCAAGAAAATGGAGAAATTAATAGAACAACAAATCGAAATCGAAAAAGTAAAACAACAAATATCAAGCTTTAAATCTCACAGACAGAGGCCTAAACTCCAGAAATATTGCTCACATACGATCCCTTAAATCGCATAAAAATGAAAGCCTAAATGCTAAATCGCAGCCTTTGCAAAAAAATAGTAGACAATACCCTGTTTCACTGCTTAGGCTGAAGAATTCGGCTTTCAAATTCATCGAGAGAGAGAGAGAGAGAGAGAGAGAGAGAGAGAGATGAGGAGTTACCATGCAGGTCGAAGGCTGGCTCCAATGGCGTCTGGGTGGCGAAGAGGTAGTGAGAGAGAGTGTTATTCGAGAGTCGATGCATGCAAGAGAGGGCGACGGTGAGCAAAGGTTCAATGGCTGAGGGTATTTCAGTTTTTTTTTTTAACAAAAGAAAAAAGAAGAAAAATGGTTTCTGGGTGGTTCTTGGGTGAAAGGCATGAGTGGAGGTGGAGAGGAAGAGGGAAAACAGATGTTACTTAATTAGACAGTCACATGTAAATTTTTTATTGGTCAAAATAGTTACTGTAGACTCTACAGTACTATTGCACTCCAAATTAGTTAAGTAGGATAATGGGCCTTTGAGAAGAACTATTTTTTTCTCTATTTGAAATAATAGATTTTGTGTTATGAAAATAGAAAAAATAAAAGGGTAAATTGCGGCTAATGTACCCAATGTTTTATCTTCTGCGGATTATGTACTCAATGTTTATTTTCGGCGGCTAATGTACCCAATGTTTGATCCGTTAGATATTTTTGTGTTTTTCGTCACTTGACCGTTAGAGAGTTATCCTCCTCTATATGTACACTTTTCGTATTTTTGACATAACTCACTCATTTTTTGTCTAAATTTTATGAACGACCTATGGTTGGAAAGATAAGAGATAGATATACAACTTTGGTGTTTTAAGTTTTGTAAAATAAGTTTTAAAAAAATACGAAATTTCAAATACAACGTAAAATTGGACATTAGTTTAATGCAAAATATTTGTTTCGAGCAAATTTTAATATACTTAATGACTTTTTATGATGAAACGTAAAACTAAAAAGTTGTAGATAAACTTTTTATCTTTCTAACGGGTGTTTATTTATAAATTTTGGACAAAAAATGAGTTAGTTATGCCAAAAATATGAAAGATTATTTCTCATCACATCTTTCATATTTTTGGCATAACTCACTCATTTTTTGTCTAAAATTTATAAATAAATACCCGTTAGAAATATAAAATATTTATCTACAACTTTTTAGTTTTACGTTTCATCATAAAAAGTCATTAAGTATATTAAAATTTGCTCGAAATAAATATTTTGCATTGAACTAATGTCCAGTTTTACGTTGTATTTGAAATTTCGTATTTTTCTAAAACTGATTTTACAAAACTTAAAACACTAAAGTTGTAGATCTATCTCTTATCTTTCCAACCATAGGTTGTGCATAAAATTTGGACAAAAAATGAGTGAGTTATGTCAAAAATACGAAAAGTGTGCATATAGAGGAGAATAACTCTCTAACGGTCAAGTGACGGAAAACACAAAAATATCTAACGGATCAAACATTGGGTACATTAGCCGCCGAAAATAAACATTGGGTACATAATCCGCAGAAGATCAAACATTGGGTACATTAGCCGCAGTTTACCCAAAATAAAAAGGAAAAAATCTTAACTTGTTTGGTTCGTTTCTAACAGAGATCTAAATAAAATTAATACTAAGGTTTAAAATGTGGAAGCTGATAAAATACCGATTTCTGATTTTGTCGATATGGAGAATGATGAATTTTAAGTAATTGAATACTGATGTCAATTTGTACCTATTTATATTTGAAATTATTATGTTATGCAAGCATATGACAAGCTTCATTAATAACAAATATGCGTATGAGTTAAGAGATTTAAACATGAAACATTTTAGTTTTTGAAATTCAAGAAATGTAATATGGTTTATTTCACTAAAAGTCATATATATTATACGTGACAAAAATATTTATTGCCGTCAAACCCTGGGTTGCCGATAGAATTTCGAACATTGATTCATATATTACGGGTAAAACCAAAAGACTCATATGGACAACAAAAATCTAGAAAAAAAAAATTATAGATATTTAAAACGTTATTCTTAAGCTTATAAGAAATTAGATATATGTATAGGAAAATAGCGAAATTACCTAAATTATAGTGTCAAGTTTAATGAACTCCATCAAATATATATGTATAGGGAAAATTACATTGAAAATACCTAAATTATTGTTTATGGTGAAGTTAAATATTTTAAGTCTTTATTCTAATAGAAATAAAAGTTAGGTATTCTTTCCATTAAAACAAAGACTTAGGTATTTATTCTGGGCATAATATATCTATATCTAAAGAAGATAATTGCGGTAAAAAATATTTAAATTTTAACAAACTGAGGCGGTAGAGGTCCAAACTCTGAAGTGAAAAATGGTACTCAAATTCAACAAATGTTAGGCTACAAATTTTTTCAGTCTATTTTTTCCATCCTAAATTGGGTATCTTAAGTATCATGATTTAATAGAGCTGTGCTAAAAATTGTCTAAAGTCCGTAAAAGAAAAAAAAGAAAAAAACTGTTATTTTTTCACTTTGAACTTATGCGTGTCAATTGGTCAAAATTTTGCTCCGGTTATCCCTGTATAAGAGAATAGATAAAATCGGAATTCCGGTAATATTTGGGCCAATTAAGAGAAAAGTTGGATTGGTCAATTAAATTATCAGTAGTACACAATTCAAATGAGAAAGAGCACAGCACCAAATTGGAGACTAAAATCGAAGTATGAAATATGAATAAAGAGACTGCTCTTTCCTTACTCGCATATTATTTTAGTCAACGAAATGCCTTATTGACTCAGAAACTTCTGGTAAGCATACTATATTACAACTTTTAGAGTAATCGCGCACATGTGCGAAACTCGTATTTACTACAAAAATAAGTGTGTAAAATATTTCAACCATGCGATTTAAAAGTCTACCCAATGACAAGTCATGTATAATTTCGTATCTTTTAATTCTTTCTGATTTATTACAAAATGCATACATCCACACTCAAAATAGAAAGCAAGGTGAAGGTGGCTCTAGCTTATTTACTTGGGTTATTTCTTGATTAAATTTATCTCGATAACTCAGTACTTCAAAAATGACCAGTTTGCAGCAACCTTCGAAAATCCGTCGGGTCGAAAGCCCAAGAAACCCATCATCTCAAGATAATTTTGACTAAAATCCCTTTTGTTATACCAAAATCGAGTGAAAATTCCATAAACCGCTACGATCTCATAAAATTCCATAGAGTCTCTAGAACTGATCTATAATTTTTTAATTAATTTTTTAGAAATGATTAATAGTTACAATCTATATTTCTAAATTCAATTTTTTATTTCATGTCAGTAAACTCTTAATCATCATAGTTGGCTGTAAGTTTATATCCGCGACCCTTCGATATACCGTTAAAAATGAATCATCAGAAGACCCTTTCCTTGATTTGGAAGCCTTTCATTGACATAAAGTCTTAAGCATTAAAAATTATACTCAATAAAATACTATTTGCATTGTTTAATATCTCAACTTAGCTTAATACAATGCACCACCAAATTAATTGATTTATTTGCCGGCCTTTCATTTGAATTTTTATTTTATTTTTGGCTTTGTGCTTGGCCTTGGAACATACAGGTTGTTAAAATTTGAAAGTCCCAATATTTACATTGCTCAATCTCGCAATACTTCTTGTTACAAGAAATGAAACGAATATATACAGTGTGGGTAATTTTTCACCCCATAGAAGGTAAATAAAAGAAGAAGAAATATATCAAATAATAATTTGAATTCTACATATCTCTATGTATGTATCATGTATGGTTTTGTGTTTGTAATTAACGGTCGTAACGGTAAAAGTAACCGTCGTTTATCTGAAGAGGATAAACGACCAGAAAGAGACGAAAATGAAGAAGCCAGCGACGATGCAGGCGAGGTCAAGCGCCTTCTCTCTTCTCTGCCGCCTCTCTCTCATCTCTCTCCTCCTCTCCATGTACGCCTCGTACCTCTCCTTCGCCTCCGTCGCGCCTTTCTCTCTCCGCCACCGCCTCCCGCCCCCGACGGCGTTGCCCAGCACCGCCACGCTCTCGCCCCCGCTCACGTGCCTCCCATCCATGTCCTCCACGTGCAGTCCCACCTCCCGCACGTGCATCACGCTCCCTCCCCCGCCCCCGCACGTGACCACCACCGAGCACTGCACGTGCCCCCCGTCCGCCCCCGCCAGCACCGTCGCGTAGTGGAGCTGCACGTCGCCCGTCAGCCAGTGGCGCCGCGCCGACACCGCGTGCCGGCTCGAGAGGTTGGCTGCTCGGCGCCGCTCCGGGTCGACGACTACCCAGCTCAGCGTCACGCGGTCCTCCAGGTGCTTCAGCCACGCTGCGTCGTCCTCCGCGGCGCGCGGGATCGTCGTCGGGACGGACACCTTCGGCTCGAGGAGGTCGACGAGGAACGGCGAGTTGATGAACCAGTTGGTGACGGTCTCGGTCTCGATGACTTTGGAGAAGACGGGCTCGCCGTCGTAGAAGATGTCCACGGCGGAGATCAATCCCGGCGGCGAGGTGATCTCGCGATCAAATTTGCGAGACGAAACTAATGTGTCGACATCGGTATCGGGGAATGAGTCGGAGAAGAAGGAGCGGTGGCCGCCGGGGAACTCTCCGATGAGGTTACAGAGGCGAGCGTCGCCAGCGATGGAAGGCCAAGTGGCGGCGCAGACGCCGCGCCAGAGGCTCTCGTCGGCCGAGAGCGTGTGCAGCTCTGGCGACGCGCAGCTGGTGGCGGCGAGGCTAGGCCCGTCAAGGCGGGACATGATGTGGGCCCGGATGATGTCCGGGTGGATCGCGGAGATCATCGTCTCGGCCGGGGACACTGTTGTTCGGTCGCAGGAAGCCATCTCGGCCAATAACCGCGCTTCAATGGATTTGAATTTGTATGGAGACTCCGAGATAGAAGACAAAAAAATGAAAAACGCGCACCTTACCGTATTCAACGGCGTCGTTTAAATGATTGTAGAGAGGCTGTGTGATTGAGAGAAGGAAGGTATGAGCTGAGCTTTTATACGCAAGAGAAGAGAGGGTCAAGTTAGGCGCCTTATAAGCCGAGTGAAGGCTTTTTTGTCTAAGAAATATCCTCCTAACTTCGCCTCTTAAACTTTAAAGTAATTGTACAAATGCTCCCTAAACTTTATATGTCAACGCATTTGGCCGTCTAAACATTAATTTTAGCAGCAATGCCCTTTGTTCTTTTGAAAAATATACATACGAGACTTACTTGATGATAGTTTAGTTAATTGATTATCGAACGAGATTAGTATACTAAATTATAAAATTATTGTGAAGTAATCAATGAACCGAGCTGTTCAAAATTTATTAAGATGAAAAACTGATAATATTGATAAAATAAAGCGTTGCACAAAATTATAATATTGCGCTATTTGCAACATGTAGGGGGTAAATGTATTATTTTTTGAAGTACAAAGGGCATTTGTGCTAAAAAAATAAAATTTAAAGGATAAACAGCAATAACAAAGTTGAAGAGGCATTACTTCCCATTACTCCTAACATAATGATGCTTTCAAGTTTCTACTCCAAAATATATATATTCAACGTGCAACACATTTTTATATTATTTATGGCTATCTTTTGATTTCTTTTTTATATTCCTTTCTTTAATAATAAACTAGTTATTATTATATCGGTGGGGTTCAGGACAGTGTTAGTTCCCACGCAATTTGTAATAAAGAATATGT
Source organism: Parietaria judaica (assembly GCA_954871525.1). Classification (NCBI taxonomy): domain Eukaryota; kingdom Viridiplantae; phylum Streptophyta; class Magnoliopsida; order Rosales; family Urticaceae; genus Parietaria; species Parietaria judaica. The sequence continues at coordinate 24,213,706 of OX940860.1, read as the reverse complement.
GCGTGTCGCTTTGATATGGTTAAAAAACCAGTGCTTAACTAATCTACACCAAAAACATTAAATATATATTCATGTATTCAAGAAACCTAGGTGGCATTATTTGAATTTTCTTTTCAATAACTTATTTTAATATTCTAATTTTGACGACTTATCTTTTTCCTAGAAACCAAAATTGTTTGAATTGAAGTAGCAAATGATGGGATGGTTTTTGATACTTTAGGGCGTCGAATTTTGATTCTTTGCTTGTCCAAAGACTTGTGTACTTTGAAATCCAAATTAAGCAAAAAAAATTATGAGAAAATTCATTAACTTTGCTCTCATCATGTATATTTTAAAATTATTAAAGTTGAAAAATTGATTAAATCTGCTTCATTCACTCTCCTCATTCAATCAATTTTTTGTTTTGTTTTTTCTCCCCTCAAAACAACACTTATTTTCTATGGGGATTTCAGACTTGACGTCTTCATTTGAAGATTTATGAGTAAGATTCATTTGTTCACTAAGCGAGCTTTTTATGTGTTTATAGATGTGTTCTTGGACATGTTTACGTCCACATCAGGATTAGGATCGATATCTGGAGTACAATCCCAACAGTTTTACCATGATTTTCAACATTGGAGTATTGGTGATAGTTTATCACCGGTATCAGAGAAAATACTTCCGTTATCGGTGATACTATCAATAATATCTGAGATACTATATCGATGCTATCATCTTCGATATATATATCGTTTATTGTAGCAGTATATCGTTGATAGCGGGTAAAAATATATCGTTTGTATTCGAAGTTGTGCATGAGGGGGAGGCAGCCAAGTATAGCATGCATAATACAATAACAAAAAAGAAAAAAAGAAAAATCAAATTCAGAGACCTCAAATTTTTTATTTAAAAGTTTCATATTAGGCCCATCACTTTATAATTTATCTCTACTTGGCACATTTACTGTGTTTTGTCTCTTTTTGGCTAATAACTTTGTATGATCTTTCTTACCTGGCTCTTGAATTTGTAATTTTATCTAAATTTAGCCATCAAACTAAAGGAATTTCAAGGGAAGGGCGGGGTAGATAAGGATAATATTACGAAATTGAGTGTCATATAATCGATTAAGCAAAGTAAAGAGCTAAATATGGTCAAAAAGGCAAACTTGAAGACCACCAAAACTGATTGCCCACGTTAAAATAAAGGGAAACGAGAAAAATATTATTAAAAATAATTCAAAGGTCGGCACTTTTTTATGGCGCCGCGTGCCTTTATAATGTTAGTGGACTGCACAATTATCTACTCTTCGGTCCTTCTATTTTGGATAACTATGGACAAGTTTTGTGGTTTATATATACACACACATTTGCGGCATAAATACTTTATATTTGTATTTTAACAGAAATATATTTTTAATTTTTTAATGACATAAAAACCTAAATTATTTTATTTTCTATATAGCTTTAAGTCCCAGTCGCTAAACAAACTATAAATGATAAGTTTTTGCTAAGTATATGACAATGTCGAGAATGTTGCGTGCGCCGCTAATATCATCGAGTATAAGTCATCGAGAGCGCTGAGTGCGTCACCGGTACCAACGAGTACTTCACCAGCACTGTCGAGAACTTTGCACGAATCACCGATACAATCGAGTGCACGAGTAATTTTACCGCCAAAAAGATAACAATATTTAATTTCATTTGCTTAACAAAAACATAGCGTTTGCTGTTTATTTAATAACGGAGACTCAAAGTTATAAAAAAAAATATATAACATTGTTTACTGTAAATTTAGTGACGGAGACTCCAACTATACAAAATACATAACAATAGATTTTTGTACTAACAACAGAGATATATTATTGAGAATATGTCTCTAATAAGGTGTAAATATAAAGTCTTTATGTCGCAATTCTCTCTATAAATATATATAGGTGTTTATTAAACCCTTAATGGATTATAAAAAACACATACAATCATTTATTAAGATATTTAGTTAAGTTGCCTTACGGGATTGTCCTATCTGTGCCCTTATCGGCTATCGCGTAACCAGATAATCATAAGCTGTCTTAATTTTTTTTATTTATTTTGATAGCTTATGATCATCTCCTTTTTATTTTGTTGAATTTACTATTTCTGTAAATATATTTATATTATATTTATCTTGTGTAATATAAGATCGTTAAATTTTTTCCCTACGAAATCAGATATATATATATATATACACTATATATATACTCTATGTATCTTGTTAAGAGTTAATTTTTTAATAAATGATTTGCAATGCAACATCAACTATATGAATCGTACAATTTGTTGATAGATTTAATATTTAAATTCAATAAATCTATCAACTTTCACTAAGATAATACATTGTTTGAAATTTGGAATATGATAGATTAGATTGGTATATGAATCAATGAATGAAAAACCAACTACACTATAATTATATTTTATCGTACCAAAAAAGATTAGGTACTCAGTCATACGATCTATTACTCTAATAGATAAGAACATAATCTTTCGTTTATATGTTGCTGAAAATTCATTATTCTGTATCATATCATATTATCTACAACCAAAATATTTTATGATTTAGTTACGGAAGGTTAAGTTTCTAAGTTCCACCTTTCAAAAGGCGATAATTTTTTTTATACTCTTAAAAAATTCTACATTCTAAAACTTATAGTATTTTCGTCCCAAATTAATACCATTCTTTTCGATTTCAAGGACATTTTTTCTTGAGAATACTTAGAACATCGATGATGATTCCCGATATCAGTGAAGATTCTCAATGCACATCGATGAAGGTCATTAATGTATTGTTCATATCACTATTATTGATTATTATAGCCGATTTTAGTTAGATTTATTCCTCATTTTAGTGATAAACAATGACTTCGGATTTATGGTTATATTGCTTATTTTTAATTTTATTCGTGATTTCAATAATATTCTTATTTTTATTGACTTTATTGTAATTTTTCCTTAATTTTTTGTTCTTCATAATAGTAATTTGTTCAATGTTTCACGTGTTTGTGGTAACTTTGGATATAAGCTCTTGCAATTTATATTGAATCATGTAAGTAGGGAAAAAAAAAACATGTACAAAAGACTTATTACAATTAATTCGTTTACACACAAAACATTTACGAATTAGATCAATTTTGTTGCATTTACTTTGTTTATATATCGGACGAATTCTACAACCCAATATCATAAACCCTATAAACCCTAGACTATAATATTACTCTAAAAGTCGCACCAATGCATAATTCAATTTCTCTTATGATTTTGGAAAACGGAGACCAACCGACAGACACGATGTATGCATCTCTTATCATATTCTTCCTTGTTTCTTAAGACGGACATATGTTGGTAAACACGATTCCAAAGGCGAGTAAAATGGGATTCGATATTCTCCGCAAATGCCCGTCTACACGTTGATCCTCCACCACGACAATTACATCCGACTATTTTGAAAAAGTGCACGTTGCAGTCTACTTCAAAAAATGTGGCTTGTTGTAAAAAAGCATCACGGACCGATCATGAAATGTGTAATGTGTCCGGAAAATCTTCGAGAAATGTAATGTGTCTCAATGCTTGAGCATATGAGATTAAAAATAAAAAATAAAAAATCATATAGTCATTAAATTTGGGAGTAGAAAACATAAAGATAGTTACATGTCACCTGCCATGATAAGACTTTTATCATATTATTATTGCTATGAAGTGAGAATATATATGGATGGTTCGAGAAAAAGACAATTATCTATATATCAATATATGGTGAGAATTATTTCTTAATTTTATTATTAAGAGAATTAGTGTAAAAAAATCATTATGAAAAAATACGATTTGTTTGGTATACCTATATATGATTGTATGTCACCTTTTTTATTTCTTGATTTATTTATTATTGATTTTCCCATCCCTTTTTGTAATTAGTGCTTCAATTGTATCGAAGGCATAGGCGGAAGCACACTGATGAATACCAAGGTTTTAATTTTTGCGAAATTCCAACGACATTCTGACCGATTGTCGTTTTTCGCAGAAATGCGAAACGAAATCCGTGTCGTTTCGGCTAAATCTTACCAAATGTCGTCGAAACCGACACGACATGGGCTGCGAAAATCTTTTGTCGTTTTTGTGTGTAAAAACTGTGAAAAATGGTTGGATTTTCGTCAAAAATCATATTTTTGGTTAGATTTCGGCAAAAATACCAATTAAACTTTCGGAAAAAATAATTATACTCACATAAGAGCACCCCACCACGTCACGGCCGGCCGGTCGGACGGCGGCGGCGCGCGTGGTGTAACATTTGTGTGAGTCCTTTCCCATCCACAAAATCCTATGACCCAAATGGCTCAAGCCCTTGTCCCTAATATTGGTATACTAAAATATTCAATTTATTTTATTAAATAACGCAATTTGAAACCCCTCCAAATTATTATTTTAGTATATTGCGTTATTTAATAAAATAAATTGCAAGTTGACCCCTCTATTTCTACTAAAAATCAATACGAACCCCAACCAAGATTTTGATTTCATCAATATTCGAAACAAGGCTGGCCGTGACTATAGGAGACCATGGTCGGCGCTCGGGCCCCTAAATTTAAGGGCTCTAATTTTTTTTATTATATATTATTACATATATAATTAAAAATGAATTTTTAATTTTCCTATGGCCCTGACAAAAAACGACTAATTCGGAGCCGATCCTTATTCGAAGGGCTTTGGGTTTAGATTTATCGATTTGATGGGTCACGTAGAGTGCATGTACATGCCAGAACGATATACAGTGCTTTTTAATTATATGTTTTTTTTTTTATATATGCAAAATAAGTTCTATATATGAGAAACAATTATACGTCTTAATCAGTTCATATAAGTGAAATCAATGTATTAAGATAGTACATTAATGTATTTTTGAGTCATTAGCAAGTAATATATATCAACCCAACTGCATGACAATTCAGTATAACTACATTGCACTATAAAATTTCGTTCGAAATTTGCGTATTTGATTTTGATACTCGATCATTTATTTTTGTCTCTTTCTCATTAGATAAAGAGGTCTTCGGACTAAATTAGAGACTAACACGACGGTGTGATGTAAAGAAGATGAATAAACTTTTAAGTGAATCGTTTTAGAATTTCTAGAATAATGAATTGGTTTATATTATGCTGCTTTTAAGATTTAGAAATTATAATTATATGTGATAGAAGTACTTAATATTACGACTAATGTAGTCTTGTTAGTTTCGCTGCTTAGTGTTTAGATTGCATAAATGAAAGACACATTTATCATATTAATATTACGTTCTTAACTTGATTCTTAACGTGCGATAAACAAATAATTTAAGTGGCCAAAAATATTTATTTATCGGTGTTTGTGCTGTATATATCTATATTGTTAAAAAAACAAAATTAGAGCAAGCAAAAGTTTATAATGCTAAAACATGAGAGTAGTTTTTCCCTTTTTGTTTTCCTATTACCACGATCAATTTGGTTCGTTCTTTATTTTATTTTTTACATATAGCTCAAACTTATAGAAGTTTTATGAAAGAATGTTAAACTGTTGATGTGTGTTGGATGCAGGGGTTAAACAAAACGTAAATCGAATATTAAATAAAAACTGGATTTACCGATACCGAATGTAGTAAAAACAAAATCATTCGGTAGCGGTATTCGGTTATCATAAACCGAATTGAAAACTAAATTTACCGCATATGATTAAAATTTTAAAATAATTTTATATTTTACATCGCATAATGCATTAAACTCTATTTATATAATACTTATATAATACTAATCGAGATTAATAGTTTCAACTTTCAAGTCTACATTTATCATCATTTTTATACCTAATGATTTTGCTATTGAAATTTTATGATAAAAAATGATTAATATTTTTAGTTTTTTACTCAAGTTTAGTCATTTTTTGAAACGATATATGCGATAATATACTGATTATCAAAACCGAATAAATGCAATTTTTATATTTTAAATAGAGTATTCGGTTAATTATATGTAAAAATATTATACTGAAGATCCAGTTATTCACATAGTGAGATGCCTAGAGCTAAAAGTCACAACAAAAATTATTAAAATCTATTGCAATGCATTTTTCTAATATGTGGGGCTATTATAATTGTTAAAAAAAAAAAAAAATAATTAGACCTCTAATACAGTTTTCAACTATGCCTATAAGATGACTAAAGTGTAAACAATTAATATTAACGGCATGCTTTTAATTTTTAATTTTTAATACAAAGAAAGTCGTACTTTGAAATCTTTAAATAGTAAATCAATCATTGGTCGGACTTATTCCTTTCTTCCTCCCAATTTGAAGCACAACTTGGGACATTTTAGATAAATATGCCAACAACTACACCTTATGATAAACTCCACTATAAAATTAAAAACCTAAATAATATATGCAACATCTAATATAATATTTTGACCATTAATTATAGCCTTATCTCTTGATCTGAATGACTCAAATGCCACTTTTTTGGAATCAACTTGGCAAGTTGGAATAGCCAAGTCAAGACTCAAGAGAAGGTTTGATCAGTTTTAGAATATATTTTAAAATTTACTTAATTATATTAATTAAATGAAGTATCTCTAAGATGAATTATTTAATCTAATAATAACAATACCACGACCAATTAGATGGATTAGACAGATAAATAAAAAAATCAACAAAGCTAATAAGTAAGATTTGCCGAGATCTATCTTAAAACACAATTTAACAGACGTGTAAAGTATTAATAAAATTCATAATAGTTAATCAAGACACTAAGTAGAAGCTTTTTTGGGATATTCAATTGATAATAAGTCCATAAACAAACGTTCATATGTACAAAATCTATTTGGTTTTTTTTTTTTTTTTTTTTCAAATCCAAAAATTAATCATTAACTATAAAATTATCATTTTGTATCATATGACTCTTTGACGTCATTTTATATCAAATTATCTTAAACTTTTTATTAATCACTTTGATCCCGAAACTTACAAACTTACAACTACACGTGTGTTTTCCGCACCTATTCGAGCGGCATTAGCGATATTTAGCCTTTTTTTTTACTAATTATAACAGGAAGTATAAGTACTTTTCAAAGCGCCCAAAAATTCTAAGGACCTGAAAGGGCCCATAACAATGTTACAAATACTGAAATGAAATAATAGTCAAAACCAAAAATTTATACGCGTACACATCAAACATTGACATTACTCAGTCTCCCCATGTCGATTCCCCGCCCATTCCCACTTCAACCGCAGTGGGGCGTTCTTCGCCGGAATATTTACTCTGAACTTTCACTTTCTTCTTCAAAGAGAGACTTACTATGCCATCCATTGACTTCTTATCTTGACCGCTATTTTTGTTGACTTTTTCAACTTCGTACTTTGACTCTTCCATGACCTTATCGGTATTAAGAAGCTCTGCAAACGAAGCTTCTCCATCGTCGATAACATCCACTTCACTCCGCTTCCCCTTTGAACTTCTCTTCAGTATACTTTTCGTACCGGCTTCTTCGACTATCGGTTGACCTTTTCTTTTTTGAGCCTTGTTCTTCTTTTCTGTATTTTTAAGCTCTGATTTCTCATCATCAAGGGACACATTTTCCTCTGAAGCGTCTTGGTTCATTTGCTGAGTTTTTCTCTTTGATTTCTTATCAAACTCACTAGCATCCCTGTTTTGTTCTCCCAAATTGACTGCTCCGGTTTCTAGGTCTTTGTCAGTGGTGAGTGAAGAATTCTTGTCGTTCTTATCAACCTTCTCGTTCTTTGATTGTTTGTCGATTGGTTTAGCATTAAACACATTCAGCTTTGGTAGTACCTTTTTTATCTGCAAAAGCATTGGCTTAGTGAGGAAAATGGTGATAGAACCCGAACAGATGAAATCGCCAAAGTAACGAGATTCTCAAAACTTTATTGCTAAATAACGATAAACACTCTTTCCTTCGAGAGCAAGACCAAACATATGTACCTTTTTCGTTAATTTGTCTTCCTCGGCTATAGGATTCCCTTGTAGATTTAGATTTCTCAGAATAACTAGTGAACTAAGGACCTGATATATTAGGATGAAAATTATTTAATAATAAATTTGTTCCGTAAATCAGAATATAAACAAGAGCCGACATGTTTGAGCTACATATTCAAACCTTTAGATCCGACCATCTTGTAATTGCATTATTCCCCAAATCCAAACTAAGCAGACTCTTATTATAAGCCAACTCAGCTGGAAGACTCTGAAAGAAGCAGAACAAACTTAAAAAAGATCTTTTTAAAATCGACAAAAAAGGAAGCTTTCAAGTTGAGGTAAAAAGAGATACCGAAATATGCAGCTTTTACCTTGATGTCATTGTGAGCTAATCTGAGCTCTTTCAATTCAACACATGATTTGAGAGAATTACTGATATTTTTAAGTTGGCAGTGAGAAAGAGAAAGCTGAAACCACGAAAAGATTTCGTGAGTTAGAACTTTCCATAGAAATTTCTGCTAGGAACTCAATTATCAGAAGTGCTTACTTTTTTTAAGGACTTCGATTTCACCAGAGACTGGCCAATATCACCTATTGGATTTTTAGATAGAACTGCAGAAGAACCCGAAAACAGAATTATCACTTCGACGGGGCAAAGGTGGATGAGCCGTAAGACAAGGAACCCCATTTTAAATAAATAATTTAAATAATGAATTAAATTATTATGTTATTTATGTTTCAAGTATTAGTGGGTTATTTTTGGTCAGTAGCAACATGAAAAAAGCAAGGAAGCCTAATCTCTCCTATTTAGCAATGGCTAGGGCTTTGTTTTACGTTTATGCTTTGCTTTATGGGTGTTTTGTCGGTTTGACTCTAGACCTTGTTCTGGTGAGCTTTGGCCCTGCTATCCAAGGAACGGTCCTTCATTGTTGATTAAATCAAGTTCCGGTGATCATCATCTTGGTAATCACCAATTGGCTTGCGTGTTCTTAGCTTGTATTGTACATTATATATTTCTATCGGGTCCTATCAGAATCCTAATTAAGTTTGCGGGATCAAGCGTACCATACTAACATGCTTTGCATTTTTAATTTGTAACAATATTTAGATGCTAGATTAAGAACAAACTGTCTATATAAATTGATGCATACATTTCAAGTGAATCGATATATGATTATTGAATAAGATTCGTACTTGGAAATTATACCTAGAGTGTTCAGGTCTTTCATTTGATTAAGCATGCAAATCGAAGTGATCTCATTATCTGCAATTTAAGAGAATAAAACTTAGTTAGAAGCGGCAAAGGGTTCATAAGAAATCATTAAGCTCCAAAAATTGAATATTCACAGTAAAAATTTACTAGCATAGAGCTCACCATTCAATATTAATGCACATAAGCTTGTAATAGACCTCACTTCATCCATCGATTTAAGTTTGTTCTTACCGGCATTCAAGACCTGTTTGGAACAAATATAAGTGAGTAAAAAAAATAATTTAACTTGAAAATTCAGAACATTCTTGAAATAAAGACATAAAACATAATTAGACACATACATCCTCAGTTAAGTAAAATCACACAAAAGCCTCCATTACTTGAAGACAAATGATAGTTCTCTCAAAACACCGTTTGAAATGTGTGTTAAGGAGAAGAAAAATGTGTCTTGTTGACAGATTTTCACTTAAACAAGAAGCTTTCAACAATGTTTATCGCGGGTCAACTTCTGTATAGCAGTGCAGAATGTATACTTTGAAATCAAGCAAAGGTACATAAAATGAAATATATAATAACCCTTAAAACACTTTCTTTCGGGTTGAATTATGCAGTTTAGATGGGCGGGCCGGTTTGTGGGCCAACTAATCTTAAACCACTCTCTGTCGGTGCACTGTAATCACCTCTTATTTATCAATAAAATCATTATTTTGATAAAAATAAAAAATAAAAAAAGTAAGGAGTGCATGTTTAAAACTAATCACCGACCGGACCAAGCAAACTGTTATGTGCCAAGATCGACACTCTCGGAATCAAGAACACGATTGAACACACAAGGCCAACCTTCACAAACCCGAATCCCCTCTTTGAGAGACTCAAGTTTGTGATTGGTTTATTGGCTACCAATCTCATTACATGAACTCCCTTATATAGGGAAAGGAGCTTACAACCTAATGGACTCAATTAACGACATTGACTCGACTTGACTTACTCCTAAACAACGCTTAACAACAACTAAACGACAAGACTAATCGACTCTCGGGTTACATCATTACTCCTCCTCTTCACATTGAGCTTGTCCTCAAGCTCAAGACACGTATTTTGACCTCTTAGGCCCCCGGGTTTGGATGTTATCACCGCTGCCCGGCCCGCTTCCGCTCGAAGGCTCTTTCAAAAGTAGTCCCTCCCGTACTTGTCCCTCTCGTCCAACAATCGTGCGAATCGTAAGTCTTCCGCGAATCAGCCTTCGGAAAGCACTTCGCTGCCCCTCGTTGGTTCCGATCTCCGGGGCTAGGACTCCGACTCCACGAATCGAAGCGATTGCGTGAATCAGCCCGAGCCTTTCGAAAGCGCTCCTCCGCCCTTTGCCGGCTCCGGATCGACCCTCCACTACTGCCACTTGAGTCGCGCGACCCGTAGCTCCTCCGTCCAGGGCTTAAATCGCGTCTGTTTGGTACTTTTGCCTCCAAATACCCTGTATTAAGCTTTTGGTACTTTTGCCCAAAAATACCAATCGCTAAATTCTCTCTGGTTACCTTCCTCTCACTGCCGCCGCCACCAGATCCGCCGTCGCCGCCGCCTACGCCCCCATCGCCGGTGACTTCGCCGGGATCTCCGCCGTCTCTACCGCCGTTCGCCGGAGAACCTCTCAAATCGTAAATCTGAGATTTGGGAGCCAAACAGCCCATTTCCTTTTCCAAACAGCCCTGGCCGCCTCTCGCCGCAACTCCTCCTCCTCCGGCGCCGTACAAGTCGCCGGCGATCTCGCCGGAACCTTCCTCCGATGACGAGTTGCCGTGCCGCGACGCTGATTCGCGAAATTCCCGCAGATCTGCGTGAAACCTAGCCAAACAGCCCATATTTTCCACTTCTCCGGCACAATCTCTCGTCGTTATCGCTCCACCCTGGCTGACCACCGATCCTAGGTCGGTACCCGGCCCTCCGCCGCTCCCGGAAATCTGACCACCGCCACGGCTCCATAGATCTGCGCGATCTAGGGTTTCGCCCAGATCTTGGTGACCTTTCGCTCCATTCTTTGACCGTCGCCGTCCTCTCCCGATCTGCTCCGATATCTTCCCCTTCTTGAAGTCGTTGCGTTTTCTCTTTCGGCGCCGCCCCTGACGCTTCGCACGGTTGCGCTGGTGCGCTGCTCGGCCAGATCTGGTTCGTGTTCCAGATCTGATCCAAGATCGTCGTGCTCGCCGGCCTCGCCGTTGTCGCTTGATCGGCCTCGACTTCGCGCTAGGTTGCCTTCCTCGCCGGATCTGCTCCGATCGTACTCTTGTTTTGATTGGAGTGCCTTGCGATCGTTGGATCTGCTTCGGTTCTTCCAGCTTCGGGACACCGATGACCACCAAGATTGGCTGGACGTTCTCCCGAACTTCTAGCACAACCGTTGGTTTCGCCGGAGCTGTGGCCTTCACGGATTCTTGCCTCTGCGATCGTTGGATCTGCTTCACTTCCCCATTCTCCGAGGCGTCGATGGCTGCCAAGATCGGCTGGACACTCTCCTTAACTTCGTGCACCACTGCTGGCGTTGCCGGAGTTGTCGCCTTCACGGATTCTTGTCTCTGCGGTTCTCCCCGTGATCGGCTGTACTTCCTTCGGCTCAATCCCTTGACTTGCTCGGTCAATTCGGCTAGGTCACGCAAAATCCTTGCATGCGATTCTGCCCCCCTCGCCTCCATTTCTCTTAACGCCTTTCTAAAATTCTCCATGGAATCGACTTCGTTCACCGCCATTCCGAGATCGGCTCTGATACCAATTGTTATGTGCCAAGATCGACACTCTCGGAATCAAGAACACGATTGAACACACAAGGCCAACCTTCACAAACCCGAATCCCCTCTTTGAGAGACTCAAGTTTGTGATTGGTTTATTGGCTACCAATCTCATTACATGAACTCCCTTATATAGGGAAAGGAGCTTACAACCTAATGGACTCAATTAACGACATTGACTCGACTTGACTTACTCCTAAACAACGCTTAACAACAAGACTAATCGACTCCCATGGATAAGAACTCGAGCAATATCAAACTCTGACTACAAAGCAACATGGTTCCGTGCACAATAAAAAACTCCATATTCCATCGGATTCACTTCACACATTTCTACGGTTATTGAGTAGATGATCACTAGCCATTCTAGAGAAATTCGAACATTCCTTAAAGAAAATTTGAAATGGGAAATATAGATAAGAAACTGTAGTTACAGTGAGTTTAGAGAGTGCTTCGACTCCTTTCAAGGTCTCCAGTTTGTTTTCAGCTACCGATAGCCACTTCAAATTCGGGCACGATTTCAAACCCTAACAAGAAACGGACACTACTGTAATGAACACAAGGTTTGCTTCTATACACACAATACAAACACATGTAGATAATGGGAGGAAACGGGAAATACCTCGAGCGAAGTGAGGTTGTTGAGCTTCAGATCGAGCTTCCACAAGTTCTTGAAGCCGCTCAGGCACGAAACCTGCAAAACCTGCGCATCAGAGAGAGAGAGAGAGTAGATGAATGAGAGAAATGGAGAAGAGTGGAGGCGAACGTCGGAGAGAGCTCTGTGGGTGAGAGAGAGAGATTCAATGGCGGCCGAGTCGCGAGTGTTGGTCTCGTCGAAGACCTTATCGGAGCTCAGGCGAGCCATCGGAGGTGAAACCCTAACTGAACCCTAAGCGGCGTTTGCTTCGGCTTGTGTGTGTGTGTGAGCTCTCAAGATTTTCATCTCTCATATGCATATGCAAAGTGTACTTTTCTCCAATTTTTACGTCTTAAGAATTTTTAAATGAACGGCTATATATTATAAGAAAATAAAGGCAAAAATACTGAAGTTGTAAGGGAAATGTACTCATATCGTATTTAGTAGCTTCGCTTTTTTTTTTTAGACGTTAAGAGTGATATTAAATGTTTAAAATTTGAAGAAATGTAAGATTACAAAGTTGATTAAAGTAAGGATGATAATGATAGAAAAAAAAAACTATAAATACTTAATTCACCGAAAAAAAAAATCGGTGTAATGTAACAAACACTTTTAAGTTTTAACCGCTATATGATATGTGGACATCAAGTGGGTGTCTTTTTTTAATTAAATACGACAAAAATACTTAACTTTTAATATCTAGGTTTAAAGTTGAAACTTTCGTGATAAAAATACTGGACATTATATTTTTGTTGCTCAATTCATTAACAGATCGCCATAGCTTTCTTTTTTGCCTCTGCGAGAGAGATAGACTCGCAATATACGTAGACAATTTAAAACGTGTTAAGTAACACGCAACGGAAACGTAGATAATTGTAGCGCTAATATCTCTAATATAATATAATATTATAAATTGAGATTGCAAATGAATGATCTTGCAAAGCGACGCACTAAAACTTCCACAAACACTGATCGCTTAATGTCTATGTAGTGATTGATGGTCAATTACTATCTAAAGCAATCTTCACCAAATTTCCTGAACTGTCTGAAATAGAGAAGAAAAAGAAAACCTGAATAATTTAATTTTGACACAATAATATAAGACATAATTTTCAACTTGGTTACACTTGTTGTGGCACACCATTTTGACATCTTTGGCCAACAAAATTGCCTTGTAACCAAAAACTAAACTCGACCGCTCACAAGTTAGTCACTTCCGTTTCTTACAAAGACCGGCCACCTATTTTCACCTCGGCAAAGAGAATATCCTCAAATCATGATCACGCAACGCTGAAAAGAAGAAGTAAATGTCCAAAAAATAAAGCTGCAAATTTACAATCACGATATGTATTTCTCCTGCTGTTCCTGTAGAAGCTTCGCCGATGACTTGGCATCTAGATAAAGCGACGTCACTTCCTCGAGATCCGCCTATGTTACAGAAACAGAAGGGTGACTAGTTAGCTAAATTGCACTTGGGTTTGTTCCGGCTTTATGATTCGTATCAGAAATATAAAGGATAACTTGTTAGCTAAGATACTGTTGATTATTCAGGCTTATATCTAGTTCCAGAGGGTAACTTGTTAGCTAAGATCCGGTTTGATTATTCAGGCTCTTATCCAGTTTCAGGAATAGAAGAGTAAACTGTTAGCTACGGAGCAGTTTGATATTGCTCGGTTCAGGCAAACAACCAGTTTCAGATGTAGAACGGTAACTCTTTAGCTAAGAAACGGTTTAAATTGTTCAACTCAGGCTCATAACTAGCTTTAAGTACCTTGCAGATGGAATCTCGGCCGTTCATTTTTGCCACGATGCTAGCTGGCGATAGGAGCTGAACCGCATGTCTGAAAAAAAAAAAAAAAACCATGAAAAAATATAGTCAGGCAAAGGCGAGAATCAAAAGAATAAAACAGAGAAAAGTCATGAAATTGCAGAGCAGACCTCAAAGATGTTCTCTGTCCAATTTCACCAAGGTATGCCAAACTCTCTTCATCCACAGTCAGTTCCTCTACCTGAGCTCGGATGGCTAGAATCTAGACCAAGCAACAACAAGACATGTAAATGATTCCACTCTCATTAATGTGATTTGGGTCGGAAAAAAATTGTTTTAAGAATCTAAAGGGCAAATAATTCGGGTCTTCACCTTAATCATCTCCTCGGGACCATAAGTTTGTGTACGGATAATGACAATCCTATCCAACAGATCGACGGGTATTCCATGGGGACTAGTCATATCTGTCCCTCTGCGCATAGACATACAATGCCATTCTTTAGGATTCCAGCACCAAGGTCAAGGTTTTATGCATGAAAATTCGACACGCATCATTAAAAGTAAACTTAGGGAAATTTATATTTAACTAAGACAGTAATGTAAACTATCGATTTATGCATATTCAAGAACTCATGTATTGCAGAAAGATGTGAAATTGGTGGCCAATAAAACTGAAAAAATAAAAATAAAAAAATAAGACATGCATGAGCCGTTTCCATAAATTAAGCTCGGTGAAGTTGACAAGTGACTTGATGGTATATATATAATATTATAATTATATATACATATATATTTATTTCCCAACCAAATAAACATTTCCATATAATATGAGAAATTAGCAAAATCCTTCACTAAGTTTCTTATAATTTCAAGTTATTAAGCACAGCTGTAATTCTTCCATTAAATTTTTAAATGTTAGTATACAAGGCACTAGCTATATCTACGTACCGGACATTGCAAATTCCCCTGTTGGTGGCAAATATAACAATTGGAGATAGAGAGCTCTCTAAAGCCCGGTTTAAGTAGGAAAAACACTCCATATCGAGCATGTGTACCTATACATAGTTATAGATACGATGTATAAGGCTTTCAATCAAGCTTTAAAAAATTGAGAAATAGAATCAGTAGAACCTCGTCAATGAATAAAACCCCCGGAACAAGCTCAGCCACACCTTCATCTATATATCGGTTGACAACCTGCCCAAAATTGAAAGAGAAGATATACTTGTTTAAGTGTGAACTCATTATTTATAAAAGCTTACTTTATGCATAAAGAAGAAAACTAACAAAACTACTTAGCAAATTCATCTAACCTCAAATGTAGCATTCATATCCGCAAAATTGTATACTATTCAAAATACACAAAGGCCATAAATGGGTCAAAGCTATAATAAATTTGAGAATTAAATTTTTCGGGCTTAAAACAGCCTTTTTCAAAACCATGTCTGCAGACTGCAGTAGCATATGACAATCCATGCCAATAAACATCTCAGAGGATAAATAATCTCTTTGGTACATTAGCATTGTCTGACATACATATGAAAATAGCACTACCAGCGAATTATGTCTATAAGTTCGGCTATTTCTTGACAGATAAATATTTTTTGAGCTATTTTGTTCTCCGCAGTTAAACACCCTCACTCATTTGGACTGAAACTGAATCTATACCTTATTAATTTCTTGGCGCAACTTGTCAGTGATTTCTGTTTTCCTAGGCTTCATCATTTGACCCATTAAAGATAGTATATCTTGACCACCTTGCGGCCGTGCATTTGCAGCATCGAGATCATGAAGAGTGACATCCTGCAAATACAAAATGGAAAATAAAAATGGCAAACTTAATACTCTGATTAACAAATATGACATAAATCAAGTTTCAAACTCAAATACGCAACAGGAAAGTGTCCGAATTCCAAACGCAGCATGTATTATAAGTTATAACACAGAATTTCATTAGTGGCGAATAGACGATATGAACAATGAATTCCTAAGGCATCATACCTGAACTATTTCCTTCTTTTTGTGGACTTCGCCTTTAGGAATTGGAACGTATTCTTCTGCTTCAAGGTCAAATTCCGTGGCAAATGCATCACATCTACCTACTCGTTTCACCGCCCCGCTATTTGCTTCGATATATATAACATCGCCAACAGCCACCTACAGTTGAAAGAAGATAAAAAAAAAGGATCAAATGATTAAGTAACTAATAAACCCTGAATTAAGCTGTAAATTGACTTGAATATCTAGTATTTAACAACTAAGTAAGCAGTTATTACCTTTTCCTTAATCAACGCGTCATAAATAGTGGGATCCAATTTAAGTTGCTTTGTTCCTTTAACTGTTTTTAGCCCTATAATTACATGGCTAATGCTCTTGCCATAACCACCGGATACACTTTCCGTTTCTTCGGGTGAGAGTTCAGTCACCTAAAACAACTCTCAAGCATCAGCTCTCAATTTCAAAGACAGCAACAAAAGGATAAAACTTAATAAACTATTTCTTAGAAGTTAGAACTTGCCTCGCCCTCATAGACCTCTTTATTTTCCTTTATACGTAGACCAATGGCTCGTCGGAAATTTTCCATTAAAACCTCGGTTTTCTTAACTTCGGATGAATACACTTCTGACCCGACCATCGGGCAGAAAGGGACCTGAACAGATAGGAAACCGTCGATGATTTAGAGAGTTCCATAGTAACAAACAGTACTAGAGATATGATTACCTTGCTCCCAAGATCCTGGGATATTCCAAGGGCAAGCGCCGTCTTTCCCGTACCGGGAGGTCCGGCCATCAAAAGAGCCCGACCCGCCATTTTCTTCTGCCGAATCATGTCGACAACGAGGCCCGAAGCTTCTCTAGCCTCGGCTTGACCCACGAAACCGGCAGCCCATGGCACTGCTCTTCCATTAGCCTGCAAAAAGAATGCCAAACAGACACACCTCCACGGTCAGGTTGGGACACGAACTTCACGAAAGACGCCATAGCAAACAGTCAAAGTACGAGCTAATAGGCGAACAATACACCAATCGCCTACCGAAACAAAACCTCCAAAACCCTAAACCTTGAAATGGTTATGGTGAAGAAGCAGTCAGTGAAGGTCACTACTATGACAGTGATAAAGTTCACCATTGATGAGAGAGAGAGAAAGAGAAAAACCTCGAGACCAAGGCCCTTGATATGGGTGTGAGTGGCTACGCGCTGCTTCTTGGTCGTCGACTGAACTTCCTCTATCTTCATCTTCTCCATTTCTCTCTCTCTCTCTCTCTCTCTCTGACTGCGAAGATTCTGGCTCCAATATAAACCCTGCCAAACCCCAACTGAACTCGACTCGACTCGACTCGGCTTTGAGTCCGAGTTAGGTGACTGAGTCTACTCGCCGAGTCTGATTCCAGGCCTGACTCAATGGGTAGGAATAAGAATATGGGCTTGCGATTGGGCCCGTACACATTCTATATCTCTTTGATTTTGTACTTATGTAATCTCTAATTTTATATTTTTCTTTTTAATTTACTTCTAATGAATAGCAAGCTAAAAATATAACTCCGTTAAAACTAACGGTAACTTGACAAAATGGCTACGTGGAGACAGTAATACAAAATCTTTAATTATATGAAGATTAAAAAAATACAAGTTTATAGTTCGATATAATCATTTTACAAGACGAGAGACCGGATCAAATTACAACGTCACAATGACGTTAAACAATTTCTCCCATAAAAGTGATAGGAAATAAATAATATTATAAATTTAAAATTAATAATTATATATGGGGGTTAGTTTTGGGAAAAAATATCATTAATGGACAAAAATAATTTTATGAGTAATTTTTTAAAAGATTTGTGTAGTATCAGTTCGGGTGAAATTATATTTTTTATCACGTGAATGCTCGAGAATGGACCTTCGTATCCCACGCCCTAATAGCGTGGGATAAATTACTTCAAGAACACTACAATGCTATTTGTAACGCTTAATCTTCTCTTTATTTTTGTTTTTTTAGTCCTTCCAAACTTTAAAATTCACACAAATATCTATTTTATATAATTATTTAATATTTACCCTAAAATTATTGAACAAACTATTCTGTTGTATTTTTATTAATTTATCTTGTTCTTTAATCTTTTATAGGAATCTTCAAGCTCCAAAAATTGAAGATATTTAAAAAACATAAAGTTGAGATGAGAGTGTTAGATTCAGACCACGTGAAGTCTTAGCTTGAAGAAGCCATGGACACTCTCCACAGATTTAGCTGCTTCACCACCTCCATCAAACCTCCTCGTCCATGGACACCCAATCCCTCGCCTTCCCTCTTCCTCCCGAGAACGAGCCTCCGTCCAGGCAAGTCAAGCCTTGCGTGTTTTTCCAGGTACCGAATTGCGGACTCACTTGCCCAAATTTTGCAGCGAGTGATGTCGTCGACGAGGACGTTTTGGAGACATTCCTGAGAGAGAGACAGACCAACGGAGATTTCATATCCAAAGTTTCTGATATGTTGTGGCGAAGAGGTTCCGCCAAGCTTATCGTCGGCTCTGAGTCCGAGGCTTCATTCGCTGACTCTCCTCAGCAGGTAATTATCTCTGGGTATGTGCTCCTCTTCATTCTCTTACCTGATTAAGCACCGCACTCTGTCAATCACAGAGTAGTTTGTGGCGTAAGTACCCAATCTTATTTAAATGTTCCGATTTCGGTTAAAATTTGTTAAGCTAGAGAGACGCGTTCGTCTCTTTTAGAAGTGTGTTGATAATTGATATTTTCGGAGTTTTAAGTATAGACGAACACATGTCCCTCGTGTGATGAATCTTAACGGAACATGGACGGAATTGGACTTCAACAGTATTTAGTGGCCCTTGAGTACCATCGCCGGAAAATAAAAAGATTGAAAATATGGCGGCGCTTTTGGTACAAGAGTAGGTTTTGTGAAGGATTATCTCGGTTGTAAAATTGATTCAACCACTCAAAAATAGACTTCAGGCATCAGAAACGTGCTTATATCGTTACGGGATATAACAACACAAGTAGCGATTCTCATCCAAAAAATAACGATAATTATCCTCTTTTTTTACCGGACAAAATCGCAAAACTCTAGTAAAAGCATACCAGAGGTACCTTTTACCGTCTATGTTGGTACATGTGGCATGTTATTATTAGTTAGAGCTTGACAACTTTGTTCGGCAATAAAAAAACACTAAGTACGTACCGTTACTTTTTGGAAGAGAATGGTACTTTTGCCACTAATAACCCTAATAGTAACCTAGTACCTAATGATTGTCATTACCAGCATTGAATTTTCATTATTTTTGTTAAAAAGGTGTTGTATAGAGCCTCTATATCTTATCAAATTTAATGCTTTTCATTAGAAATTTGATGGAAGGATGCTAACTTTCGTATAATAAAATTGTGGATTTATAGGTTGAATTTGGCGATGACGATGACGATGGTGGGTTTTTGAAGCTCTCAAGAACCCAGGAATGGATATTAGGTGACCCTTCCGCTCCGATAAACAAAAAGGCTATTGCTAAGGTTAGCCATTTCTTTCGAACAATCGAAACCCGTAGCTTTTGAAGCACAATTATGCGTGGAGAGATTTTCTTGAGCATCTATATATTTTACAACAGGCATTGGAAGATGACAGAGAAAGAAGAAAGAGACTGAACCTTCTCAATTATGAAGCTGTATGATGCTTGAACCCTTTCCCTCGTAGTTTATGTAGGTCCATAGGCGTATTTCTAATAAAAACGTGCACCGTGATTTTATACTTTTGTGTGCATCACTCGGCATTATCCGACCAAGTGTTAGACCACTAATCACGGATTCACGGATAATCGTAGAGGCAAGGGTACGTTGAGAATTTAACCCTTCGTTTATGTCCTCATTTGTCTTTATGTTTATGAAGGGTGTTTTGGTCTTACAATAGGATTGTCAATTGTGGGATCCTATGTATGTAGCTAACTTTCCTTAGATTATGTTTTGTTTAGTTGAGAGTTTTCGCCTTACAAGACATTTTGTGTTATTTAGTTGATCACGAAGAGTGTTCGGGAATCTCCGTTTGGTAGATCCTGGTTGGTCTATATATTTCTTTGGGTTGTATCACCAAGTTTCAACTAACGGTACATGTGTGTTAAATAATGGAGAAATGTGTAATCTCTTTTCTCTTATGCAGATAAAGAGGGAACTATTTCTTCTATCGATTGGGATCGGAACTGCTTGTACCGGATATTGTTTAATTGTTCTATCGGCTCAGGTACATATAGTCATATACATTCCATTAACAGGGAAAAATAAGATTATTCACTTTCATTTAAAATTCCTCAAAGTTTCTGACAAGTTTAAGAGAAAGACACTTAACTAGAAATGTTTTTTATTTTCCTAACTTAACCGCGTGAGTTCGTATTAACATTATTCACCGTTGAACCTCACTTTAATAAAACCATTTCTTTTTTTACAAGAAGAGAAATAAGATATTCATGATATAATATTTTCATTCATATGGTGAACGGTGAACTGACTTGCTTCTCGACAGCGCAGGCCGCCGTTAGTTACGCAACGGGTGTTCTGTTCAGGCAAGTGCAATTGCATTCATAATAATGTAATATGCTATAAAATTAGCGTCTATATATTCAGTCTTCTTGCTTAACTATAATCGTTCCAATTTTAGCCTATTAATTTCATTTATATTTGAGAAAATATCAGCCATTTCCTTTGGTCTCGTAGTTCTCTGCCTTAACTTTTTTGTAACAGTTTCCCCCATAAAGTTAGAAGTTATAGCAAATCCCCCCAGATCGCTAAGAAAATCGACGATTTCCGTCCAATCTTAATCCACGTGCAGTGCACATGCTACCGTGTATATCATGCTTTTGTCCCATAAGTTTGACGGAAAGCAATGGTTTTTTTTTTTTTTTACAAGGGGAAATTGCAACGACTTAAAATAATCCTTAGCCTGTTTCATTTCTTGGTAAATCTAAGTTATTTTATTTTACAATGCAGTTGCTTGTACCTTCAGCTTTTGTTCAGACACTCGGACAACTTGTCTAGAGAAGCAGTTCCGCTAATCTTCAGGCAAAAGAAGGCCAAGAAGTACAGCTTTATTTTTCTCTGATCGGTGATTAATGTCGGTTGTTGCTTATAATTCATTCATCACATTTTTCTGTTGTTGATGTGATCCAGAATTGGAATACGAAGCGAAGATCTTGAGGACACATTCGAGAAATCAATAAAGGGCATCGGTATTGCTTTGTCCTCTCCCAGACTCGTGATCCCAGCAGCGATATACGGTCTCTGGATTCTCTCCCACCGATACTTCTCCAATGATATCTTCGATTTCCAGGTCACTTCCCGAAACCGGACGCACTAAAAATCCAATTTTTTTATTTTTATTTAATTGTTATACTTGTTCAACGTATTGTTTACAGATAGTGCCAGCGATGCTCGGGATGTTCGTATATAAAGCCGCTGCACTTGTTCAAGTCTACAGAGACAACGAAGACCTGCAATTCATTTTCCCGGATGAGTAAATGCCGAATCGAATGATTCTCTATTTATAACACAACAAGCTTTATAGAGATCTCAAAATTTATAAGCGAAATAAGTGCGGCGACTCGTCTTTTGTTTGAAGCCCATCAGGTCAATAAGCGAGCTAGAGAATTCTTGAAGCCCATCAGATTCGTACCCGAAATTCCTCGTCTCTTTACAGAACCGGACCGTTTAAGCTCGGACAATTTTACTGACCTTGGTGTAGTGTATAAACTTGTAATTAGCTCAAGCCAATTGTATTACATCAATATTGTTTGGTGAAAATGAAAACAATGTTTGAGAAATGTGTTTGGACGTTTTATTCTGAGAGTTTCTGCTTCCTTACTTACTCAGCGCTCGAAGGAAGAAGCTCACGGTGAGGGCAAAAACCAACTTTTATTATAGTCATAGATATGGGAATTTGACACTCATGTTTTAAATATAACGGAAATAGTTCATCTCTTATCATTTTAGTGTGAATTTGACGCTTTCACCGTTAAATTAAAAAATAAAAAATAAATAAAAAAACACGATTAATCTATTTAAAATAAATAAAATTATTTCAAAATTTTATCTTTTTTAAGTTAATTAAATTTTTAATTCACTAAATGAAAAAATTTAAATTTATTTTAGCACTTAACTAGTGAGTATTTACTATTTAAATAACAAACAAAAGGTGCTAAAATCACAATTTGAGTTTTTCTTATGTTTTAAATATTGACTAGTTTGCGGTATAGTTACTCAAAAGTATATTAAAGTAAGTGACGTTCCTAATATGTAGTTACAGCAAATGTTCTTATCAAACTTTAAAGTGTCATCTATTAGTATTATATATTTCAATGCACATGTTTTGATCAAACTTTAAATTTTAGGTATCCTCTAGATTATTATTTTACAAAGCAAATATTCTTATAAAATGTCCTCCTGTCACCAAACTATGGAATAATGTTTTTTCTTGAGCTTTTTCCACGATAAAATGTTCTATTGAGTTTAAGTTTACACCACAAGTGGCAATTCATGCTTTGTGTCGTATTCGTGCCGAGTTTTTAAAGTTTCCGACTTATTTTGACTTTAATAGACTTTGACAATTCGTGTTTCGTGTTGTGTTCTTGCCAACACGAAAAAAGTGGAAAACACTTTAAATGTACTGTTAGGAACTTTGCCCTAATTCTCAATCCGAAAAACGATAAAAGCGATAAACGAAATTGAAATCGACACCAGAATTATAGTGGTTCGCTCTCGATCCACTATCAATCTCTCATCGATCAGCTTGACTGCTCTGCGTCGGGTCTCGGTAGCGCTTCCGTGTAGATTAGGCTTCACACTCAACAAACATGTACGAGAACGTTGGATTTGCAAACTCAGCTTAAACTTATAGATACTTATGCCGCCAACTAATCAAACTCAGCTTTCTTCTCTACTTAATCAAATTAACATTTTTTCCAAAGACAAGGCAGCCCAAAATCAGACATGGCCATTGCAGAAGGCGCTCCCATCCCCGTCGATCTCTTCGTCTCAAAGAAGCACCCAAGCAGCAAACACGGCGATTTCCGCTTCCTCGATTCCGATGGCGTCACGGTCTACAAGGTCGATCATCGCTCCGATTCCTCGCCGGAATCGTCCTCCGCTCAACGCCTTCTGACCGACTCCGCCGGCTCTCCTCTACTCTCTATGCACCGTCACCACGTGAGTCAAACCCTGTTTGTTTCCCGAGAAAATGCGTAGAAACCAAGCTAAGTATGGAAAGCAGAACATGCTCGATCCGATCATAAAGCGAATCCAATTGACCGATGATTGCAGAACGGTTCTTGGCAATGCTTCAGAGAGGGCGCGGAGGGGAAGGAGTTGGTGCTGAGAGTGCAGAGGACGAAGCATACGCTGACGAGAACGGAACTCGACGTCTTCTTTGGCGGCGGTGGCGACGGAGACTCGGCCGCCGATCTGAAGGTGATAGGCCTTCCGTTTCAGAGGTCCTGCACCATCTACACCGGCGCAGACATTGTTGCCCAGGTACAACTCTTAAAAACGCCATGCCCTTTTACCAGCTCATCAGTGTTGTCTAGACGGGTGGGTGCGGGTTAACCGCGCCAAAGGTGGACGGGTTTTGCCCGTGCACCCAATGCTATTTTATTTTGTTTAAATTACAATTTATTTATTTTTTGAAAAATTAAGAATGGTTTGCCCGTCCCTTGACTTTGCGGACGGGTTGGGTAGCCTGCCCGGGTCCAACCCTAGCATGGACTTCCAGTGGTAGGATGGTCAATCCTTCCTGTAGGCTGCCCGTCCCACTTAGTCAACACTACAAGTACAATAGAATCTCCGTAAATTAATATTGTCGGGACTAGATAATTTTATTATTTTATCGAGTTTAATACTTTTTCAAGTGGTAACTTAGTTATGTTAGTGAGAGTCCGAATCATACAAAATTAACGATCGGTGGTTGTTGCTAGTTTCCAATAAATTGAGTATTATTTGATATTGTGAATGCAGACTAGCCTGATGTACAAACTGAACCAGATATTTCCAAAGAGGGGTAAATTCAGATTGACCATATTCCCAGCTTCTGATATCGATCATTCTTGGATTGTGGCTTTGGTTGTAATGTTTCTTCATCGATGAACACGATTCTTCTACTTACCAAATAATATCTCACCACAGATAACTTCTCAAATTGGAAAAGAAGTGGCTCTTTTTCATTAATATATTTACTTATCCGATCGTTTCTTTTTTTATATCACTGAAAGCGGAATCGGGAGTTACAAAGAACTTATAGGGGTATTTGCAATATATAGCAGTTAATTGGACCGAAAATCTGCATATTCTACAACTGTCCAGAAAGGTCTCAAACTCTTAAGTACGACTTCTATGAAGTGAAGAGTGTGATTAGCGATTACAGTGTCAAATGTCAAATATGGGAAGTAAAAGGTGTTAGAATCAAATTATGGAAAGTAAAACGTGTTAGAATCAAAGTGAAAGGAGAAGGAAGAAGAAAAATCTTTGATTGAGAATAAGAGAATCATACTAAAGTTTAGGTTAATAAAGGGGAAATGACTAAATAGTAAATAAGTAAAACAAAAAGGATTGAAATGTTAATATCCCAGTCAAACTCACGATGCTACAGCAACAAGCTTCGAGAAGCATCGAAAGTTTGCTAACTAAAAACCAAAAACGAGAAGATAGCTATTGGTAAACATATCGGCAATATGAACGGATGAAGAAACGAAAGGCAAGGGTAACGAGTCGAATTACCATCTTTCAGGTCGCGGGTCGAACCACTCTCTTTCGATTCACGGGTTGTATCATAATTTTTGTAATTCACAGGTCGAATCACCATCTTTCAGGTCACGGGTTGAATCACCATCTTTCATGTCACGGGTCGAAAGACAACCTTACAATTCCTGAGTCAAAATCATTATTTTTCGGGTCACGGGTCGAATCACCATCTTTCGGGTCACAGGTCAAATCACCATCTTTCGGATTAGTGTTGAATCACCATCTTTCGGGTCGCGGCTCGAATCACCATCTTTCGGGTCACAGGTCGTATCACCGTCTTCGGGTCACGAGCCGAATCACAATCTTTAGGATCATTGGTCATGTAACCAAAAGATGATGACTCGACTTACCATCTTTCGAGTCACGAGTCAAGTGATCATCTTCTAGGTCACTAGGCGTGTATACAACAATCTTTAAGGTCACATGTAGACTCAACATCTTTCAGGTCACGATCGAATCACCATTTTTGGAGTCCCAAGTCGAATCACAATCTTTCGGGTCACTAGTTGAATTACCATCTTTCTGAGTCGTATCACCATCTTTTGAGTCTCCGGTCGAATCACCATCTTTCGGGTCACGGGTCGAATCATCAAATTTCGAGTCGCATGTCGAATCACCATCTTTCGGGTCACGAGTCGAAACACCATTTTTCAGGTCACAGGTCGAATCAGCATCTTTCGGGTCAAGAGTCGTATGACCCTCTTTCGGGTCATGGTTCGTATCACCATCTTTTGGATCACGGGTCGTATAACCAAGGTTTAAATGTACTAGAATTCGAGGCGAGGCGTTTTCTCACCGCCTCAAAAGGCATAAGCCTCGAGGCGCAACGAGGCGTAAGCCTCGATTTTTAATAATAAATTAATTATAAAATCATATATATAATAAAAACCATAGTCAGATAAGAAAGCACACAAGTCTTAAACATAAAAAAAAACCCACAAAATAAGTCTTAACCATAATAAAGCACATGAAAGTCTTAACCATAAAAAAAAACCACAAAAGTCTAAACGGTGTAAACGTCCGCGTCGCCTCCATCACCATTGCCCTCGTAATCTCCGGAATCAAAATCTTGGAGAAGCCTTCTTCTCTTCCTTGGCGGTGGTGGTTCCGTTAGTGTCGATACCAATGCCGATGGCGATGAGATCATAGGTATAGGTTGACTCTCTGGCTCGTCTTCATCGTCACTAGGATTCTCCACCCATTCATCGTCGGAAGGAATTTCCTCGTGAACCAAAGGATCTACTCCATCTTTCCGTTGCTTTTTCTTCATCCACCTTTCCTTCAACTTCTTGTTGTACATAATGTACACCAATTTATCCATCTTATTCGTGGATAGCCGATTCCTTCTCTTGGTATGCACTTGATTGAACGTACTCCAATTTCGTTCACATTCCGATGCCGAACAAGTAAGCCCGAGGATCTTTAGAGCGAATTTCCTTCAGTTTGGGAACATCATCTCCAAAAAATTTCCACCATTCAACTAAACAAGAAAAACAATCTAATTAATTTAGGAAAACTTTAAACTTGAAAATAAATATAGAAAATTTCATACCCGGAGAACGTGTCATGTACGAGATCGTAGCCGCTCGCCTTCCAAACAATCCTCGCTTGAAAACAAACTCATTAAGTTGGCTCTCAATCTTTGTGAACAAATCCGGATCCGGCACGAGTCTTTCCATGAAATTATACAAACCATATTTGATCTCGGGATGCTCGGATACATTAGGACTCCATTGGTATTGAGGATTCAAATAATACCCCGTCGCATGCAAGTCTCGGTGCATTTGTTTCTCCCACTTTGTATCAATGATGTCCCAAATTTGTTTGTAGTCCGCTCTTTCTCCACCCAAGTTCTTCGCTATTCCTTCTTTTGCCGCATCCATTGAACCATAAAGAAATCCCATTGCCGGAGTCTCGCCGTCTACGATTCGAAGAACATGAACAAGAGGCGATGTGCTTTTGATGGCATAAATCACACTCTTCCAAAAACATCTTTCGTCCATAATGATCTTTCTCACGGCTTTCCCGTCATTTGTCTTCGCATAAGAGGAATTGGTCCATTTTTGTGACACAAACTCTCTTGTAGCGGTTGCTTAAACTTTAGCATACTCTCTAAAGTCAAATACGCCGTGGCAAATCGCGTGTCGGCCGGTCGAACAAGATCCTTCACCGCAATGTGTCTTGCTAAAGCGAGAACCCAATTATGATTGTGGATATAATTTGTTACCTTCTTCGCTTTGTACAAAGCTCTCTTGTGCTCCGGTAAGTCTCCAATCTTCTCAAGCATCAAATCAATGCAATGTGCTGCACACGGAGTCCAATACAAAGTTGGCCTCTTATCCATCAACAACCTTCCCGCCGCCTTGTACGCCGCCGCGTTGTCGGTTATCACTTGAACAACGGATTCTTCTCCAATCTCATCAACGACACCATCAAGCAATTCAAACAATTTCGGAGCATTTTTTACCACATCCGACGCATCAATGGTCATCAAGAAAACTGTCCCGTGTTGATTGTTGACAAGAAAGTTTATCAAACTTCGATTCCGGGTGTCCGTCCAACCATCCGATAGCAAGGAGACTCCCGTCTTCTTCCAAGTGTCTCTAACTTCGGTCACAATCAATTGTGCCTTCATGGTTTCTTCCTTAAGTATCCATGTCGACAAATCGTGCATCGATGGAATCTTCAAATCTCGGCCAATGTGAGCAACGGCTCGCAACATACTCGTGAACGAAGGACTTGTGGCTACATTGCAGGAATCGCATTTTCATAAAAAAAATCGTCCTATCTCGACGCAAACTTTATTTCGTAGCTCTTTCAATTGACATGGAGACAGAACGACATTTTCATCTTCATTTTCTTCGCCACATGTACCTATCCATCGGCCCTCTAACACCTCTAGAACCGCTCGGACAAGAAATCTTATCTCCAACTCCCACCGACGCCCTTGAATCGAGCGCATTATAAAAAACCCCGCCATCAACTAGTTCTTCGAACTCGGATTGATTTGCTTTCTTTGCACTTTGGAATCTCTTCAAATAAGT
This sequence comes from Parietaria judaica, assembly GCA_954871525.1. Lineage (NCBI taxonomy): Eukaryota > Viridiplantae > Streptophyta > Magnoliopsida > Rosales > Urticaceae > Parietaria > Parietaria judaica. Next base: position 24,185,520 of record OX940860.1, on the reverse strand, counting down.
TTTCATTTCTTTCTTTACTTCATCGGGAACACTAGGACATCCGGCAACATTTTTCTTAGTGAAAGCAAGATGCACTTTTACTCGAGCGACTCCTCCGGATATCGATCTCGTGCAAAAGTTACACTTGAAATAAGTGTACGTCTTGCCCGGTATCTTGATTTCCTCAGCATATTTCCTAGCGAGATCCGTTGACTTAGAACTAGACATCTTGAACCTAAATAATGATAAATAAAAAAAACGATTAAAACCCTAATTTTTTTTTTACATTTTAAAAAACGAATTTAAAAAATCAATCAAATGAGGAAGAAAGGAACCTGAACGGATCGAAGAAAGGAAGGCAGACCGCAGATGTCGAAGAACCAGAGGAGGCAGCTTGCGTCGAAGAGAAAGAGAGCAACGTCGAAGGAGGAAGAGAAAGTAGCAGCGTCGAAGGAGGAAGAGAAAGGAGGCAGAGAGAAGAGTTGAAGAGAAGAAAGAGTCGAAGGAGGCAGTCGAAGGAGGCAGTCGAAGAGATTTAGGGTTTAAAAAAAATGAAAGAAAAGAAGCCCAATTTTTTTTTTTAAAAAAGGCCCAAACTGGGCCTGATTTTCGACTGGAGAGGAGGCGCTCGCCTCAAGGCTCGCCCAGCGCCTCACTCCAGAGGCGGACGCCTCCATCGCCTAGGCCAGAAAAAGGCGTACGCCTCCTTTTTTTACGCCTGGAAAGACTCCCAGAGGCGAAATCCGACCGACTCGCCCTAAGGCGCGCCTTGAGGCGTACGCCTCAATCGCCTTTTAAAACCATGCGTATAACCATATTTTGGGTCTCGGGACGAATCACCATCTTTTACGTCACGGGTCGAATCACCATCTTTTGAGTCACACGTCGTATCACCAACTTTTGGGTCACGGATCGAGTCACCATTTTTCGGGTCACAGTTCGTATCACCATCTTTCAAGAAACAGGTCGTACCACCATCTTTCGGGTCATGGGACGTATCACCATCATTCGGGTCTCAGGTCGAATCACCATCTTTCGGATCACGAGTCGAATCACTATCTTTCGGGTCACGTATCGCATCACCATCATTCTGGTGACGGGTCGAATCACCATCGTTCAAGTCTCGGGTCGGAAAACCATTTTTCAGGTCACGGCTTGAATCACCATATTTCAGATCACGTGTCGAAACTCTTTCTTTGGAGTCACAAGTCGAATCACCATCTTTCGGGTCACGGGTCAAATAATCATCTTTCGGGTCACGAGTCGAATCACCTCTTTCGGGTCACGGGGAGAATCACCATCTTAAGGGTCACGAGTAGAATCATCAATTTTCAACGGGTCGACCATATTTGAGGTCACAAGTCGAATAAGTCGCATAACCATCTTTCGGGTTACAGATCGAATCACCATCTTTCAGGTTATAGGTCGTATCACCATATTTCGAGTCGCGGGTCAAATCACCATTTTTTGTGTCGCGAGTTGTCTAACCGTTTTTCACGTCTCGGGTCGTATCACAAGCATTCGGGTCTCATAACGTATCACCATTATTTGGGTCTCAGGTTAATTAATCGTCTTGAGTTGTCTAACCGTTTTTCACGTCTCGGGTCGTATCACAAGCATTCGGGTCTCATAACGTATCACCATTATTTGGGTCTCAGGTTAATTAATCGTCTTTCGGGTCGCGGGTCGAATAACCTTCTTTCGGGTCGCGAGTCGTCTCACCATATTTAAGGTATCGGGACGTATCACTATCTCTCGGGTCTTGGGTCGAATCACCATATTTCGGGGCACGGGTCGAGACATATAACTTTTGTGTTACTTTTCGAATCACCATTTTTCGAGTCACGGGTCGAATCACCATCATTCAGGTAGCGAGTCGTCTCACCATCTTTCGGGTCTCAGCTTAAATCACCATATTTTGGGTCGCGTTTCGAATCAACATCTTTATGGTCGCGAGTCTTTTCACAATCTTTTGTGTCTAGTGTGGAATAACCATCTTTCGGGTCGCGGGTCGAATCATGATTTTCCGGTTCACTTTTCGAATGACGGGTTGAATCACAATCTTTCGAGTCGTGGGTCGAATCACCATCTTTCTAGTCGCGAGTCGTATCACCATCTTTCGAGTCTACTGGCGTATCACCATATTCCGAGTTGTGAGTCGTCTCACTATCTTTCGGGAGGCGGGTCGAATCACCATATTCCAGGTCGCGAGTCGTCTCACCATCTTTCGGGTCTCGATTCGTATCACTATTTTTCCTGTCTCTGGTCGAATCACCATCTTTCGGGTCGCAGGTGTAATCACAATCTTTCGGATCGCGAGTCGTCTCACCATCTTTCGAGTTCCGGGTCGTATCACCATCCCTTGGATCTCGGGTCGAATCACCATCTTTTGGGTCACGAGTCGAATCATAATTTTTCGGATCACTTGTCGAATCACTATCTTTCGGGTCGCGGGTCGAATCACTATCTTTCGGGGTCGCGAGTCGTCTTACCATCTTTCAGGCTTCGTGTCGTATCATCATCTATTTGGTCGCAGGTCGAACCATCTTTCGGGTCTCGAGTCGTATCACCATCTTTCAGGTCTTGGGTCAAATAACCATTTTTCAGGTCACGGGTCAAGTGAAGATTTTTCAGGTCACTTTTCAAATTACCATCTTTCGGGTCACTTGTCGAATTACCATTTTTCGGGTCCCGGGTCGTTTCACCATCTTTCGGGTTTTAAGTCGAATCATCTTTCGTGTCGGGGATCAAATCACCACATTTCGTGTCGCGGGTCGTCTCACCATCTTTCGAGACTCGTGTTGTATCACCATCTTTCGGGTCTTGGGTCGAATCACCATCTTCCGGGTCGCAGGTCGAATCATGATTTTTCCGGTCATTTATCGAATCACCATCTTTCGGGCCGTGGAACGAATCACCATCTTTCTGGTCGCAAGTCGTCTCATCATTTTTCGGGTCTCGTGTCGTATCACCATCTTTTAGGTCTCGGGTCGAATCACCATCTTTCGTGTCGCGGGTCGAATCATTATTTTTCAGGTCGCGAGTCGTCTCACCATCTTTCAAGTCTCGTGTCGTATTCGGGTCGCGGATCGAATCACCATTAATCGGGCCGCGAGTCGTCTCACCATCTTTCAAGTCTCGGGTCGTATCATCATCTATCGTATCTCGGGTCGAATCACCATCTATCTGGTCACGTGTTGAATCATAATTTTTCGGGTCACTTGTCGAATCACCATCTTTCGGGTCCCAGATCGAATCACCATTTTTCGGGTTGCGACTCGTCTCACCATCTTTCGGGTCGCGGGTCGAACCACCATCATTCGGGTCGCGAGTCGTCTCACCATTTTCGGGTCTCGGGTCGTATCACCATCTTTCAAGGCTTGGTCGAATCATCATATGTCGAGACACGAGTCAAATCATGATTTTTCGAGTCAATAGTCGAATCACAATATTTCGGGTCACGGGCCGAATCACCATCTTTCGGGTCGTATCACCAACTTTCAGTCGTGAGTCGAATCATGATTTTTCGGGTCATTTGTCGAGTCACCATTTGGGTCACAAGTCGTATCACCATATTTCGGGTCGCGAGTCGTCTCACCATCTTTCGTGTCTCGTGTCGTATCACCATCTTTCGGGTCGCGTGTCGAATCACCATTTTTCGGGTCACGGGTCAAATCATTAGTTTTCAGGTCACTTGTCGAAACACCATCTTTCGGGTCACATGTCGCATCACCATCTTTCAGGTCGTCGATCAAATCACCATCTTTCGGGCTGCGGGTCGAATCACCATCTTTCAAGTCGTGGGTCGAATCACCACCATCTTTCAGGTCACGAGTCGTCTCACTATCTTTCGGGTTTCAGGTCGAATCACTATTTTTCGGGTCACAAGTCGTCTCACCCTCTTTCAGGCATCAGGTCGTTTCACCATCTTTCGAGTCTCGGGTCGAATCATCATCTTTCGGGTCATGGGTTGAAGCATGATTTTTCAGGTCACTTGTTGAATCGCTATCTTTCGAGTCACGAGTCGTATCACTATCTTTTGAGTTGCGGGTCGAATCACTATTTTTTGGGTCGCGAGTTGTCTGACCATCTTTCCGGCCGCGTGTCATAGCACAATCTTTTGGATTTTGGTTGAATTGTTATCTTTCGGGTCGCGGATCGAATCACCATCTTTCGAGTCGCGAGTCGTCTCACCATCTTTCAAGTCTCAGGTCGTATCATTATCCTTTGGGTCTCAGGTCGAATAACCATCTTTCGGGTAACTTGTCGAATTACCATCTTTCGGATCACTTGTCAAATTATCTTTCGGGTCACGGGTCGTATCACCATCTTTCAGTTCGCGGGTCAAATTATCATTTTTCAGGTCACAGGTCGAATCGTCTTTCGAGTCGCGGGTCGAATCACCATCTTTCGGGTCTAGTGCCGTGTCACCATCTTTCGGGTTGCGAGTCAACTCACCATCTTTCCAGTCTTGTGTCGTCTCACCATTTTTCCGGCTTCTTGTTGTATCACCATCTTTCGGGTCGAATCACCATCTTTCGGGTCTCAGGTCATATCACTATTTTTCGGGTCACGGGTTGAAACATGATTTTTCGGGTTACTTGTCGAATAACCATCTTTCGGGTCACGAGTCGAATCACCATCTTTTGGGTCACGAGTCGTCTCACTATCTTCGGGTCTCGTGTTGTATAACCATCTTTCGGGTCGCAGGTCGAATCACCATCTTTCGGGTTACGGGTCAAATCATGATTTTTCAAGTCACTTTTCGAATCACCATATTTCGGGTCGCGAGTCGAATCATCATATTTCGGGTCGTGAGTCATCTCACCATTTTTCGAGTCTCGGGTCGTATCACCATCTTTCGGGTCTTTGGGTCGAATCACCATCTTTCGAGTCACAAGTCGAATCGCCATCTTTTGGGTTGCGGGTCGAATCACCATCTTTCGGGTCACGTGTCGTATCACCATCTTTCGGGTCTCGGTACGAATCACCATCTTTCGAATCGCAAGTCGTCACCATCTTTCGGGTCTCGGGTCCTATCGGCTATCAACATTTTTCGGGTCACGGGTCGAAGATTTATTTTTCGGTCACTTGTCGAATCATCATCTTTCGGGTCATGGGTCGTATCACCATCTTTCGAGCCGCAGGTCGAATCACTATGTTTCAGATATAGTCGTCTCACCAATCGGGTCGCGTGTCGTATAACCATCTTTCGAGTCTTGGTCGAATCATCATCTTTCGGATCGCAGGTTGAATCACCATCTTACTCGGGTCGTATCACCATCTTTCGGGTCACGGGTCGAATTATGATTTTTTGATTCACTTGTCAAACCATCATCTTTTGGGTGACGATTCGTATCACCATCTTTCGGGTCACGTGTCGTATCACCATCTTTCGGGTCACGTTGGAATTACCATATTTCGGGTCACGAGTCAGGTGTGGTATCACCATCTTTCGAGTCAAGTTGGAATTACCATATTTCGGGTCACGGGTCATCACCATCTTTCGGATCACGTTGGAATTACCACATTCGGGTCACGAGTCAGGTGTGGTATCACCATATTTCGGGTCACGTTGGAATTATCATACTTCAGGTCACGGGTCATATCACCATCTTTCGGGTCACGTTGAAATAACCATATTTCGGGTCACGGGTCATATCACCATCTTTCGGGTCACGGGTCAGGTGTGATATTACCATCTTTCGGGTCACGTTGGAATCACCATATTTCGGGTCACGGGTCATATCATCATCTTTCGCGTCACGGGTCGTATCACCATTTTTCAGGTCAAATATTTCTTTAAAAGAACAAAGATTAAAAAAATATTTTGATCTTAAACGGTTTTAATCAGAGAACATAACATGCCGAATTATGCAACTAAAATTTTAAAAGTTTCAAAAATAGTTTACTGACCATAAGAGGTAACTAATTTAATCTTGCATCTTGAAAAGCTATGTGATCACAGAAAACGGTAAAATAATAGTATAAAGGCCAATAGCATCTAATCAATAAGAAAAGCCTACCCCATTGAGTGGTAGTAATATCGAATGCCGCCGTCGCAATAACTAATTCATAAAACTTCAAAGCTTTTATATGATAGTAATCCGAAGCGCATCCAAAGAAGTCCTCAAAGTTAGTAATAAAAAGATAAGACTTTGATTTCCAAATACTTGAATGTTACGAAGGACCTGAAATGATATCAAACGATGCATATCAAGACTAAAATCGACCAGAAAGCATATAGAAATCTTGGTACAAATAAAGATATTGCTTACTTCTTAGCATTACTAACGAAAGCAACATATAAACACTAAATCAAGAAATGAACATATATTATTAAATGTTTAGAGGGTTCCTTGAAACGGCTACTTGATATTATTAAGGAAACTCACAATCACATTAATTTTAAATTATTTTCCGGCTATTTGTTCTATAATTTTAGACAAAATTACAATAAAAGCTTAGATCGATAAATAACATACCGTTCACCGTGACGATAAAAACAGCAAGCCGAAATAGCGGAATTGTTTTTGGAGGAAGCATCACCAATGGATATAAAAGATCGTTGTTCTGAAACCACCAATAAACACCGATGACATGAACAATAAAAGCAATACATGGTAACAAGAAAATTTATTTTTCTTTCTCCCTCGGGCCAAGATATTCTCTGCTTAGAGAGAGAAAAAAAACAAAACAATCACTTATACAAAAAAAAGGAGTGAAAACAAATTGTATACAAAATCATTTTTTATATTAAAAGCAGTTTTTCTTAAAACATTGTTCGACTTGAACATAACTGTTGCAAATCCATAATGTGACAAAGAAACCTGAAAATCAGTATACCAGAAAGAATGAAGAGGAAGAAAATATAATTACACTTCTCAATTTGGTTAAAAGATCTTAACAAAGCTAGAAATTATAAAAACTACAAACATAAAAATATAGTCCTGAATGAGAATTAATTTGACAAAAAATAAAAGAAATAAAGAAAAACATTAGTACTCACAATCCGGGTAAACTTAAACAGCTATTATCTAACCTTGGATATAATGTTTTGAGAACTGGTTTACTACATGTTTAAGAATTTAGCTTTTGAAAAAGCAATAGATTACAAGGGTTTCATCCGATAAATCATCCCCATAAACCCTTGCTTAAATTATACTTGCTTACTCAATCTATTAAATTGACTATTCAGATTCATTCGCATCAAAACAATCTCCCAGAACCTATAACTTCGTGATCAATATTGTCTATTAAGGTTTATGTATTAGTAAATATCTGGTTTATGTATTAGTAAATTTCTTCTAGAATCATACATAACAATATAAAAAAGGATGCAACCCTCGTCTAAGCACGGAATGATCTTATGTCGGGTAACAATTAGAGTTCAATAATAAGCTTATATTAATCATAAATGACGATTTTAAAGACAAAACTTATAGCCGAATTACCTAGCAAAACACCGCCAACAGAAGCAAAGAAAAAGGCAGCAGCCTGCTGAACGCCGTACCTCCGGTATGACGAATCCCGTCCTAAACCATTCCCATTCACTCGCTCTTCAAAAAGCAAATAAAGATTCAGCAATTCAACATATTTCAAGTTTCTAACAACCAAATCCAAAATCCAAAATCAAATCACCAGATCCAATTAATAGACAACACGAAAACCAAACAATCAAGAGATAGGCTCATGAAAAAACCTTACCAGCAGGAGAGGAGTCTCGGCCCTCAGGAGGAACTTCCAAACGGAACGGGATTTCATGCGCGCCCGTGGGAGAGGAGTCGTGCGACTCGTCGGAGAGCTGAAAGAAGCAGAGAGCGTAGCTCAGGGAGAATCAGGATAACTGAATGAAACCCTATTCTCTCTCTCTCTCTATATATATATATATAATATATATATAGAGAGAGAGAGAGCATACGAAGAAGAGAAGAGTCGTCGAAGAACAACGGAGCACCAAGTCGCAGAGGTAAATCAGGAGAAGAGGAGAGAAACCCTGATCGCTAGAGACAGAGAGAATAGGAAGGGAGAAGATTCGCCGGCGAAAACCAGAGGAGAAGAGAAACCCAAATCTCTATAGAGAGAGAGAGAAGATTCGCCGGAGAAGAAGAGAAGTGAGGGCCAAAAACCAGAAGAGAAGAGAAACCCTAATCTCTACAGAGAGAGAAGAAGATGTGAAGAGAAAGAGAAACCCCGCGAGAGAGAGAGAGATGGGTTTCCCTTTTTCAACTTCTAATTTCAAAATATAGCTTGCTTGCTTGCTTACTAAGCAAAGGCTCAAAATCCACATTTGACAGCTAAAAATGACTTAAATAACATTATTTAAGTATTAATAATATTTAATTCTTTGATATCATGTATTAATGAGGTAGATACTCTCCAACAGCTATATTATTACTATTATTTCTTTTTAATTTTGTCCACGATTACAATTATATTATTTTTCTACCACTATGCTATTTATGAAACTATCAACCAGAAAAAACATCAAGTACCGTGAAATATAATCGATAATTTTTACATGTTGATAATTTCTTTTTCTTTGAAAAATTCATCGCTAAACTTATTGCCCATCGATAAGCCTGTAATATTAAGTCATATGTTATCTATTGATAACGGTAATTAGAACGCTAATTATTATTGTTCATTGTTTGTAATAAAACTGCACAGAAAAAACATGACCAATGTAATGTAAAGTTAACGATGCATGTAAATTCCTAAATTAAATAGACATTTAGTTTAAGCCTAATTTGGTATAGTGTGGGCTATTATTATAATTAGTAAATTTATACGCGATATACGTTGCCACTATTTTATCGCGTATAAATTAAATAAAATATTTAATAAAATTATATCATTTATATTTATCTCGTGTTATGAAGAGAGTGTGACATAGTCAACAATCAACAGTTAAATGATTTTTTTGGGTGATACTATTGTCAAATTTTAACTATGGACTAAAATATATTTGAAAATTAAGAGATATGTGTTGCAAAAGTATAAAATATCACCAAAATTATGACTTATGTACAAAATTCCATTCACAATTATTATGGTTTACGATGGAAATCTAAATTTATATTAAGTTAACCTATAATATATATATATATATTACATTACATTAATATATATATATATATATATATATATATTCATCTTCAAGCCAATTCTATTCAATTTTACTTGAATCACCATCTTTCGAGCCATGTTCTAAGTTTGTATTTATGTTCGCACTTCGTACTCTATGTTCGTATTTATGTTCGTACTCTATGACTTTATTATGATGCCTAGCTTATTCTATGTTATGTCGACATCATGTTATGAGTTTTATATTATATGCTTGTTTCATGTTATGATTTATGAGTGTGCTTTTTATGCTATAACTAGGTGTCGTATTTATTAAATATGTAATTTAAAAACTAAATAAAAATATGATTGAAATACTAAAAATACTTTTTTCTGAATATCCGTCGATATTTCGATCGGCAAGCGATATATCCGTGAAATTTATGCGGTATTATCGGCAAGCGATATATCCATTTCTTCCCATTTATCCGTCGGCAAGCGATATATCCGTAATATGGAGAGTGCAAAACGACATCGAATCGGCATCTAGAACCATGTTTCTACCGAGTTGCCCATGATATCCACTAAAGCAGCCACCATCGAGACTTTGCCCCCTGTTTTTACTTGTGCCACAACCCGCAGATCACACCTTCTTGTCCATGTCCTTTTCGAATATCTCAGGGATGAGTTGGGGGCATTATTCGTCAAATAACATTATTCCACTAAGATGGGAAAATTACACATGTTTTTGCCTGCAAGCAGAACTTGATACCCCGAATAAGATCAAACTCGTCATTCGTCAATAGGATACACCACAAATTGGGATTTTTCTTGCTACGCTCCATGCGCATAAGTGCGTTAGTCGTTCTCAAAGATACTTGGGTTTATCTTTAGGCTCCGCGAAAACTCTGGTAATCTGCAACCTTCCTTCAAGATTCATAATCGCGGCTTTGATACCATTTTAAAAACAAAGAGAGATTGAAGAGAAGGAAAATGAAAAACCCTTGATCGAGAATAAAATAATAATTAAATAGTAAATAAGTTATACAAAAAAGGGACTAAAATGTTAATAAAAAGGTCTTATTACGATATGTTATTACGATATGTTGATTAGTGATTACTATTATATATGGAAACAAAGACGTTTATGTTGTGATATTGTGAATTTTTTGTTGCGTTCTAGTTCTACAATATCTAAAAAATATCAAGTTATTGGTTCAGTTTCAGAATATTAATTTTCTTTTTCATGTCAAAAACTATGAACAACTACCCATCTGCAAGTTAAGATGCGTGTAATTATCAGATATGTAGTTCTAGATGGATACACTTTAATTTTAGACTTTTTGACAAAGTTATATAGTTCTTGGTGCACGAACATGCTCTTTAATTTTACATCAATAGTTATAGGTGAACATACTTTAATTTTACATCAAGAGTTTTTTTTAGAGTTTTGTATGGCATTTTCACCTAAAAAATTCTAAAAACTCTAAAAAAAACTTTTACGAACCTTGAAACTCCCTTAAAAAAAAATCTAAATTTTGTTGGTCTACAACAAAATAACTATATTGGGTACTTTTACCTATTATTTTGGAGTTTGAGTACACAATAGAACATATGCTATATGGGCTAAGGTTAAGTGTTTTTCTTAAAATAAAAATAAAAAAAGGGTTAATTGCGGCAATAATGCACAACCTTTGGTCAAGAGGGGTTTTAGGTCCCCAGCCTTTCAAAGTGTGGGCAAAAATACACAACGTTTGTTGAATGTAAAATCCGTTGGTCCTTCCGTTAGGGATGTTAACTTCTGCTGATGTGGCATCGTTAAACTGCCAAATGGATTGCCAATTTGTAATATTAATTACATAACCTAATTAATAAGAATAAATTAAAATATTTTAATTATGATTCAAAAAATAAATTAAAACTTTAAATAAACGAGCAATACTTATTTAACGAGTAGTTCTTATTTTTGAACTCGTGCTTCAATATTATTCACATCTTTACTATGTCGTTTTTTAAATTACAGTTGTTTTTAATAATTGGTCGTTTTTCCAAAATTTTAGACGTTTCTAATAAACTGTCGTTATGTAATCTTTGCAAATTTTGTCGTGTTTAATAATCCGTCGTTTTTCAAAAAAAATATTCATGTTTGACAAAGAGTCTGTTAGATTTTTAGGGGGAGTAAAAATTATGTATTTAATTTAAATTATTAATTTTTTTTAATCATAATTAAAATATGATTTAATTTATTCTTATTAAATTATACAATTAATATTACAAGTTGGCAGTCCATTTGGCAGTTTAACGATGCCACATCAGCAGAATTTAACATCCCTAACGGAAGGACCAACGGATTTTACATTTAACAAAGGTTGTGTATTTTTTTCCACACTTTGAAAGGTTAGGGACCTAAAACCCCTCTTGACTAAAAGCTGTGCATTATTGCCGCAATTAACTGTGTTTACCGCAATTAACCCTTATAAAATTAACTCCCCACTCCCAGTCTCTTTTCTTTTCAATTTTACCCAAGTGTCCTCCATTTTTGTTTTGGTGTATCTCTCCAACTCCCACTATTTCACTCTTCGATCACTACTTTTGTTTTTTCCTTCATCAGCATTCTTAACTCCCAGTCACACTACCTTAACTTTCTTTCTTTCTTTCTTTCTCTTCTACAAAATCACTCACAATCATGATATATTGCACGAAAATAAGTATATTGATACTATTATAATTTTTTAATATAATATATTATATGTTGAATTTTTTAATCACACTACTCTTTTAGTTTCATGTGTATAACATTCATTTCATCCCATGTATGTTGATATTTTTATATATTATTAAAAAAAACATTAATTATAAGAGTATTTTGGTAAAAAAAAATTATTAATTACAATCTCAATGATATCTTATGAAACAATATAACTAGTATTATTTTCTTAATTACATTAATACAATTACGATTACAATCAAACTATAACAGCGAATTAGACGCCACTTAATACATGATGATAATTTCAATAGGATTGAGTTACTATATAAAAAAGACCAAAAATATATATATATATAAAAGAAATCAGATAAACAAATATTATAGAAAATTGAAAAGAAAAAAAAAATCAACAAACTAAAATTTCTGGGGTCTTACACTTAATGACCTTTTAACCTAGAGTTAATAGCCACATAAGTATTTATTAATCTTCATATATAGTATCATGAATTAAAAAAATTAGGGCTAAAGTTATCAACGTATGCTATTTTAATTCTCTCTAAAATTTCATTAATTTTTTTAATCATTTTAATAAAATTTAAAGTACCAATAAATTTTGCGCTTATGTCACTTTTAAACTTTAACGAATGAATAACCTTAATAAATTATATCACCATAAAAATCAAAACATAATAATATTAATTAACCCTAAATAAAAGTAATAATGAAGCCCAATCAAGCAAGCCTCTCTCTGTAGTCGAATTGGTCCAGAGCCAGAACCCACCCAAAGCCACGAAGCCAACTCACAGTGAGCAACACTGAGAGCATCAATGGCGATCGCTCCGAGGAGGAGAGTCATCGACTCCGTGTTTCCGGTGATCGAGGCTCTCGTCGTGCTCTTCGTCTGCGTCGAGCTCTGCGGCGCCGCCACAGTCGTCGACGTCTACCGCCTCATCCAATACGACGTCGCATCGGCGCCCTTCGGATCTCGCCTCGCCGCGCTCAACCACCACGCCTCTTCCCTGCACTTCCCTCCCTCCGCCGATCTCTCTCGCGCCGTCCTCATCGTCCCCATTCGCGACCTCAACATCTCCTTCGTCAAAGGTTCTTCCTTCTCTCGTCTCTCGATTGATCTGTTTTCATCTCTTCTTCTGCGAATCCAGATTGTATTTTTTTTTTTAGTTTTTCTGATCTAGATTTGAGCGAAAACTAGTTCTTGCTTGACCAAGGAGAACTAGTTCAAGCTATATTTTTTGCATCCTTTGAATCAAATCATCTATGGTGCTTTGGATTTTGGTTGAATTTTTTCAAATTAGTTTGTATGAAGTATGATGAGATCTTGGAACGAATCAAGGTTTTTGAAGCTAAAGGGTCTAGCAAGTAGAGTGTGTGGTCCTTTTTGACTAAGAAAAACAAGCAAATTGGTTGACTCTTACGACTGATTTTCTGAGTATTTTGTTGTTGACTTGTTGTTGCAGAGTATATTTCTCAAAGACAGCCTCTTGGAGGATTGCTGTTTTTGCTTCCCCAGATGTTTAGCTTTGAGGGCAAAGATGGTTCAGAGAGTGCTCATCAAGATCCCCAGAGCGAGCAATTTAAGAATGTTGTAGCTGAACTTGAACAGTTTCTCGTTTCCTCGAACATACCCGTAAGTGACGTAAACTTTACCTCTTTCCATGGACTTCTAAAATATAGTCTTTCAACTACTTTATCAACAATGGTGTTGAAAATTAGGGTCCTTAGTTTAAAAAATCTGCTTGTCTTTTCGTATCTAGTACTAATTAGTGCAATTATGTAGTATCTTAGTCTCATGTAAGACGCATATATCCATTATGGCTATATGTTTATGCTTAGTGTGTTGGGTTCCTAAACTTTATAAAGTTCCTCAGATTCTTTTAACTTATAATATGTTACTAGGTCTAGTGTAATAGTGTGAGTTCCATTAAATTCTGTTAGCTAGGATTCCTCTATGTAGGAAATCAATATTTGTATGATTTTGGGGGCTGACAAAATGGCATTCTTATCTGGGAACAGAATCTTCCAAGTTTTCATTGTTTTGATGGACTTGTGGCGTTTTCTGTTGCAGTATCCCGTGTACTTTGCTTTTGAGGATAGTGATATTGAAGCTGTTTTGGCTGACATTAAGAGAAGTGATGCCACTGGGCAACCTGCAACGGCAACGACTGGCGGGTAAGTGGTTGACTTTGACCTTCTTTCAATTAAACAAATATTCCAGAATCATAATGTTAAGATCTTAATGAGAACAAGTGAACAACAATACCATTTTAAATTGTATCTGGTCATCTTAATAAATTATCTTGAGAATAATAACTATGTGTCACAGCCATTAAGATTGTATATGGTGGTGATATGTGTAGATACAAGCTTGTTGTTTCGGCGCCTGAACCCAGAAAGCTTGTGTCACCTACAATCACAAACATTCAGGTGCTTGTCTTAATATATCTTTGTACCGTCTTTCTTCCCTCTGATATTGTATTCTTTTTTTCTTATCAAGGAAATGTTTTTTTTTTTTCTTTTTCCCAAGAGTATAAAACTAGCTTAATTAAGGTCTCAAATACAACTACGATACGATCATAAATCTGTGGAACAGTTTTAGTGTTTATATTGATGGGTCTTCTTGTCTCATAAGTCATAAACGGCTGCTTTTGTAACCAACCAAAAAATTGTCGGCAAAGTTATTTCTTGTTTTTTTTTTTTTTTTCTTTCCTTTCAAATCCAAAGAATTTCCCTGAATTCATTATACGTAGGTCATCCATTTAGAGTTGGATGCGAAAAGATTTTAAAGAGTCGTGAACATACCATTCTTATAGTTTTTCAACAAAAAGGCTCAAATCGTGTTTTAATTGGATTTTTATTTCTTCATTGCAGGGATGGTTACCGGGATTGAGGACCGAAGGAGATAATCAACTTCCAACCATTGCTATAGTCGCATCATATGATACATTTGGGGCTGCTCCAGTATGTAGTTTTGCTAGCTTATATTACGATTAATGGCGGCAAATATACCAAGTTATTGCAATTAGTGTACTTATGACCTAGCATAATTTTTTGACAGTTGATGTACCTAAGTTTCAATATTTGTAGCATCCGTTTGGAACTTATATACCTGGATTCTGTTCAATTTGACTACAACCTCCAGAGGAATGTTACAAATATGGAAATTTAGGTATATTTGCCATAAAAAAAATAACATTGGTGTATAGGTAGTTAAGCACATTACACCAATTGCAACAAATTAGGTTTATTTGCTGCCAATTTCTCTATTATTAATTTTTACTTCTGTTAGCTTTGAAAAGTACTCATCTCAATTTGAATTGACAGGCTTTATCTGTGGGAAGTGATAGCAATGGAAGTGGTGCTGTGGCACTTCTTGAAATCGCTAGGTTATTCTCTCTTCTTTATTCGAACCCTAAAACGAGAGGGAGGTACAATATACTCTTTGGGTTGACTTCTGGTGGGCCCTACAACTACAATGGAACTCAGAAGGTGCTGGTCTCCTCCCGTTGACTTAGCTTCCTTGTAATTGTTGTTTACTTTGCTTACATAAATCTACTCACATTGCAGTGGCTTCGGAGTTTTGACCAACGTCTACGCGAGAGCATTGACTATGCTATTTGCTTGAATAGCATTGGCTCATGGGATGACGATTTGTGGATTCATGTTTCTAAGCCTCCGGAAAATGCTTACATAAAGCAGATTTTTGAAGTAAGCTTATGATCCAACCGTACTGAATCTGTCAGAGAACTTCCTCATAAAACTTCACCTGCTTCATCCTTTGATCTGATCGGCGTTACTTTGTAGAGCTTTTCTGATGTAGCTGAAGAATTGGGATTTAACGTTGGACTGAAGCACAAGAAAATCAACATTTCAAATTCTCGAGTAAGTGCATGATTAGTATTACAGTGCTGTCTTATGAGATTTAAGTATTTTTTTTACCTGTGGTCATGAGTTTTAGATTTTTGTTGGGTTTGTTGGTTCTGTGAATTGTAGTTTTTTTTTCCTTTCTTTTCAGGATACCTTATCCTCTCGTTGATTTATTACGGCTTTTTTTCTTCTTCTCACTTATTTAATATTTTAACCGTTGATGAATTTGGTGACGTATTGTAGGTAGCATGGGAGCATGAACAGTTTTCGAGGCTGAGAGTTACTGCTGCCACACTCTCTGGACTCTCATCTGCTCCTGAATTGCTGGAAAGAACGGGTGGTTTGGTTGATTCCAGGTTTTTATTCCAAGTTCTCTCTCTCTCTGTATATATATCTTCTTGCTGAGAGTACTCTTCAGTGGTCCCGTTCGGCCCACTCTCAAAACCCTAAAAACTCATTAATTTCGTATGCCTCCATCAGTTAGTGTCAACTCATAATGGGCTCTGGGGGTTTAATTGGGTTTTTTTCTTTTAATGTTTTAGGGGTGAGTCGCCCCGACCCATTAACAGAACCTGAGAGTTAAGTTTTATTGTTGATGAACGATTGCTGATATGTCATTTTTCTGCAGCAATTTTGTGAATGAAACCGCCGTAACCAGAAGTGTTAAGCTTGTTGCTGAGAGTCTTGCGGTAATCTGATGCCCTTTGTTTGACGCTCTATCTATTAGTTTACAGGAGTGTGAATGCATATAAGTGATTTATATCTTTTTCTCATGTATTTAAACTGGTTTTTATCATGTTAAATGGAGGAAGTAACAATACTTAATTGTTAATATGATATCATTTGATCTTTCTGTGCAGAGACATATTTATGGATACCAAGAAAAGAATATCAAAATCTTCGCAGATGACAGTAGTTTAGCAGTGAATCCGTTCTACATAAGGTCGTGGTTAAAGTTTTTTTCAAGAACTCCGCGAGTCGCTCCATTCCTGCCAAAGAATGATCCCTTAATCATGGCTTTGAAAAAGGTTTGACATTATTTTCGTAACAGTTTATGAAAGACTTGAATTCTCTTAACTTGAAGGTAGATGAGCTAAAAATTGGTGCCTGGAATTTTTTCAGTTAGCATACAGGTTTAATTTTAGGGTTTGTTTAATTGTGTTACGGGTTTGCCTAATCCGTCCCGTTTGATTGTAATGGTTGGTCAATTTAAAAGACCTCTAGTTAATGAAAGAGTAGCCAATAATCACTCAAAAAGCTTAATCTCTCAGAAGAGGAGAGATTGGGTTTGGTGAAGATTTAGCGACAATTTCCATTATGAGAACAACTTTGGATCGTACCCTAAATTGCTAGAAACAGTGTCAAAATATTTTGCGGTACCTTCTAATCCATATTTTGTTTCCGCTGTCAACAGGAATTAGAAGAACACACTCAAGTGAGTGTGCAACACGAGGTGTTCGATGGACTGTTTACTTTTTATGATTCCTTCAGAGCTAAGCTTTACATTTATCAGGTACCTTGTAGGTTGTGCTCTTCTGCATTTTATTAGTTGGCTGCAAATTATTCAAATTTCCTAAATTTTATGGAAGTTTTTCTGATTCCCGCTAAGTGTCTCCGTTACAAAAACTCACTAGAAAAAGTTCTCGGTTTAAATGACTTATTACAGGTTGCTAGTGTGACATTTGACCTGCTCTTGCTTCTGGTTCTGGGATCATACTTGATAGTATTATTCAGTTTCCTTGTCATCACCACAAGGGTATATATACATACCTCATCTTTTGTATATATCATATGTATATATAGTTTTTGCTCTTTCAGTTATCTTGAATTATGTATCTTGAAGATGAAATTAATAATGAATCTATCCAACAGGGCCTTGACGATCTAATCAGTATATTCAGAAGACCGCCGTCAAGGAAGGTTAAAACAGCCTGATGACGGGACGGCTGGATTAACCTCGATTCCGATTCCGATTCCGATTCCGGTGATTAGTTCAGATTGAAAGTTATAGCTGACCCATGGGTTAATTTAATTCAGTTTCAGTTATCGTTCATCGGTTTCGTGACACGAGCGACGGTGATCGGATGGTAGCTTTTATTTTTTAGGAAGATGTTTTATGATTATTTAGTGCCACTTTAGCCATTTTGAGATGCGACACAAATTTTGTTGAGATTCTTAATTTACGAATGTATTTTTTGTTGCTTTTGGCAGAAAAAGATAATGATTTTAATTGTCTAGAAAGCGAATGGTTTCTTAAATTTAAGAAGATAGGAGAGGATATTACACGTACAAGTACGTTAATCTTGAATAATAAAAGCTGTCTTTGCTTGAAGATCCTTTGACCTTTTCTTGATGTATTGTTTTGCTCGGATTTATGACGCCAGTTCTGGAAGTTCCATTTGTCTTATCTTGCAAAAGTTTCCGACCAAAAAATGTGAAAGAAATAATGGGGACGGACAGTCCGCCGGTCTTTCGATTCTGGGCGGTGGGTTTTGCTCGTTCCTATAAGCTTTCCTCACCTGTAAAAATAAATGTTTGAAAAGAGACCAGAGAAAAGAAAATAAATACGATTTCTCTATAAGTTCGGGGTTCAATCTCAGCGAGACAGACAAATTACGTATGTACCAAAGATGGCGTGTTGTACTGAGGCACTGGAGGCGTGGTTTTCCCCAAGGACGGCTCTTATCACGAGATCTCAATCCGGGTTTATAATAGACTCGAATTTCAAAATTAATTAAATTATATTGGCATACCATTAAGCATACCTTGAAGATTAAATTAAAACAAGACACCACGTCTATGTTTCATTCCAAACTATTACTTTTTTTCTTTTTCTTTAATGCTAATGAGAAAAGAACGTGTTGCTTTAAGATATTTAAAAAATAAATAGTCATCATGAGCAGTATAGAAGACAATTTTATAGTGGTTCGCCTCTTCTACCGGTCTTGCGACTCGACAACGTCGACTTCCCAGGATATATGACCGTTGTATTCATATAGTAGACTAGGGCAAACTGATGAACCAATAAACTCTAACCCATTTAGTATGTGAACAAGTGATTTTGAAATTCGAGTGTAAAACACGATAGAATGATTAAGAAATTTTGTAAATGATTTTCTTAGTGTGTCGAAACAAAGCCGACGAGCATCAATTTATAGATGTAATAATATTGTAAGGTTGATACTGTGAACTGATTTACATTCATATGTTTATGTAGATAAACATATAAAACAATATCAAATTCCATATATAGCAACCGAAATATGAAAGATAATCATATATACAAATAGCCCTTATGAAGCACTAGAAGTTTAAAACCAAGTTACATTCAACCATTTCATACACATTAGATAAAGAGAAAAATGTACGTAAACAACGAGATACAAATATATATATATCATAATTTCTTCATGGAAGTTTGCGTGGTGTTTTGTTTCAAGTTGCTTCGCATAATCTTCATAGGTGATGAGCAAATCGATCGAAGCGTTCAACGAGAAGTCGCTTTAAGAGCGAAAATGGAGTTAGCGGCGAGCACAACAAGAAATACTCCAGTGACAAGGGCTGCCACAACTGCACCGGTGATCTGCTGGCAAAAGTCGGTGAACTGCTGACAGATGGCGGGCCAATTCGCTTCGGAGCTCCCGTTGTGAGCTAAGTACATCACCGCTGCTGCCGATGCTGCGGCGGCGAAAGTAAGAGCCATTAGTGCCTGCGTCAATATTATGTGACTAGGCATTAGATTACTCATTTGAAAGAGAACAGTGTTTTGATTATTTAATTTTATTTTGAAGAATGTTGTTTACTTTTAATTTTTACTTTTTCTAAGTGACATAAATATTTACGCTTATTATCCATTCAGGTTTAAAATGTAAAGTAAATTATTGGTACAAAACAAGAAATCAGTTTTTATCTTTTCCCAATTGAATTACACTTTTGATCATGTTATTTATGTTCTTGGGGCACAAAATGACTTTGAAGTTATATCTATGATAAGTTTATATGCAATTTGTGTGATATATATATATATATATATACACATATATAAATATATGTATTATATTGCGATACGGGATATCTTAATTTAATGAAGAAGAAAAAAATGGAGTTCCGGTTCAGTATTTACTATTTTGTTCATTTTTTTTATAAGTTCTATACACATTTATTTAATCAGGACAATCCGAGATTCAAACGGTCCAGACTAATAAAATGGAACGTATTTCAGTTCCGGAAAAATACGAATCTGGATATGGGTTCCTTGTGCATTAATGACACTAAATACTATTTGTGTGGGCAAGTTATGCTAGTGACGAGCAGTTAAAATATAAGAGGTAATTGGGATAGTAAATGAAAAATTACAGTGTCTAATATGATGAGGAAGAGCCTTGGCCCTCGCTTTTGAGGACGGACAATGCACGCTATCGACAACGGCAACGCCAACACCAAAAAGCCTCCCACGAATGCCATCGCTACCACAAAAAACCTGCATTTATTTTTGTAGTAACATTTGCTCATAAGTAAGTTTAGATTAGTGAAAAATATAATGAGTTTATATCGGTGAGAAAAGGCTTCTTATCGGTGATATTTAGTTCTATATCGGGAGTACCAATACATATCGGGGATAATCATCGATAAATTAGGAATATACAATGAAGAAAAACGTCACAATTTTTTATAGGATAAGCGTTTTTCAATATTTATGCCGTGAGACTCGAACCTTATAACAAGTTAAAATACTAGAAAACGTGTGAAAAAATGTCACGTTACTCAACGTTATTCAGTTATCATAAACTTTAATTTCAATTATATACTTACGTTATGTACGTATATATATATATATATATATATATATATATATTGATGAATCCCTACAACATATTCTCTAGCGTACAACTCATAATGAAGCTTACGTACTGAAGAGAAGTGACGTCAGTGTACTCGGCGTGGAACTGAAGGAACTGCGTGAAGAAGGGCAGCACTTCCTCCGCCTGCCCCACGTTGGCCGAGGCGCCGAAGGCAGCGCCGCTAGCGCAAAGCCTCAGAACAAGGTCTGCTATGACGACCGCTTTCCGACACCTCCTCCGTGCCGGCACGGCGGCTTTGACATCCCAGTGAGCGTCGTCGGCGACGGCTTTTGCTTTTCCTTTTCCTTTCGCCTTTGCTTTGGCCAATGGGATTTCGGAGTCGTCCTTTTTGGGAGAGTCCATTCTGGTGTGTGTTGGTTTGGAATGAACATATGCATATATAATGTATATATATATATATGAGAAATGGGTTGTACATGGAGTGGGTTTGTGTATCTGCTCCATCTGTGAGGACATGAATATTGGAGAAACGGGAATATAATGATGCAAAGGTGTTTAGTGTCGTATGATCACAATCTCTATTACTGACTGCGCTTTTGCAACTCATGATTGGTTCAATTTCCTCAACCTCTATTATATTTTTGCTTGTAACAATAATATAAGTAATATTATAAGGGAAACTTGCAAATATGGCTAAAAAAAACACCATAATTCAACTTTTAAACTCATATTAAAAAAATACATAATTCTAAATTTTGTCCAATTTAAGACATTTTTACCCCTGATTAACATTGGGGAGGTTGTATGATTAACATTCTTGAGACAGTTTCTAATGATCCTTGGGGACAATAATTTGAATTTAAGGGACAGTTTTTGGTAATTTAGGGACAGTTTGCTGGGCAGTTTTGTGGGAGGTTGTATGAGTAACATTCTTGGGACAGTTTCTTCAGATTTTGGGGACAATAATTTGGATTTTGGGGACAGTTTTTGATAATTTAGGGACAGTTTAGGAATTAATTAATCAGGGGTAAAAATGTCTTAAATTGGACAAAGTTTAGAATTATGTATTTTTTTAATATGAATTTAAATGTTGAATTATGGTGTTTTTTTGAGCTATTTTTGCAAGTTTCCCTATTATAAACGCGAGCTTTTAAAATAATAATAATAATAATAATAATAATAATAATAATAATAATAATAATAATGCAGGGATTAGTTCAGAATTAAAAGAGAAGTTTTTAACTCTTTTAATTTTTATTTTTCATTTGTTACACCTCGACTCAAAACATGCTAAAAAATATGCATCTTGTTGACTACAATCCAATTCACGTATGTCCTATCCCACGCAAACAAGACCGTCCCATAAACCCCTTTTTTTTAACCGGACAAAAAGATCAAAATTCTGATTTATTCTCTTCAAACAAGTAATTCTGATTTATAGCCAACCGAAGTATCAAATCTCTAATATTATTTTTTAAATAAAGTAACGATAAGTTCTTCTTTTCTTTAGCTAGACAAAGTACCGAAACTCTAATATCATATATAAAACGAGTACCAAAAGAACCCGATAAAAGAAGAAACAAATTTCTATAGCTACCCAGAGAGAAGGCAAGAAAAGCGCTCATGAACAAAGAGAATAAACTAGGCAAGCGAAGTAAAGTAGCTTTTGGGTTCACATTTGGTTAAACGCCATGAAATGTTTAGGTATACATTATTGCAGCAAAACCAAGCTCGATCCTCTCTGTAATTTACAAGCCGTTTATCCTTTTATTTTACACATTTTGAATGCCCCAAAAAATGGAGAGAAATAGAAATTGAATCAGAACAAATATAAAACCTATCTTTCCTATATCTGCTACTCAACAGCCTAAGGTCAAAAAGTGTAATAACAGCAGAAAAACTATGGTAAAAGGAAACGGAGCTTTTCGACCACCTTCTTATGGCCGTATTCTCCATCCGCGGTCATCGAGCGCCTGATGCACCTTTGAGGCGGCCTCGGCCGTGTCGTTCAGTGGAGGGTAGCTCCAGCTTTCCGTTATCTAAAAACAAGTAATGACAAGGCAACTTCAATAGTCGATCAATTGGTTCTCAAAAAACGACGATCGAGACAAAGCTACTGATTCGTACAAAATTAAGGAAATCAGCTATTGAACATACAAAAAATAACTTATCATGTTTGATAATAACGGAAAATGAGACAATTTGTATAGAATTGTATATATAACTGATAATAAGTATATAATTATGTGTAATACAACTTTCAATTATCATAGAAGGAATAGATTTAAAAGACCCAAAGAAAACAGCAACAAGAGTTTGGGAATTAAGAATGTAAAAAAGAAAACTCTTGACGTTAGAATCATTATATGGAAAACAGAGATTATATATACACATATATAATGTGTTGCAAGTGAAAATTGGAAAAATTCTTAAACGAGGCATCTAATTGGAGAATTTAAGGTCCGGAAGAAAAAAAAAATGTGAGCAAATAATGGAGGAGACGGAGTAACAAGTTGATCCTTCAATCCCGTAAACACACGAAACATTTAAGAGAATCACAATGCGCAGATATGTGGCCATAGTTATTTCATAAACAATTAATAATATATTGGTTCTGAATGTCAGACTTACATCTTCTGAACCAGTGAACGGCCGTACAACTCCTCGGTCTCTCAGTGTTTTGTAGAAGTCGGAGAATTTCCACCTACAATTCTCGATGCCAACGACGTAAACGGGTTTCCTGGGAAGCAAACAGGTATAAATAAAGGCAAGACGAGGATCGAACAGTTACAAAAGACTTCTACATGATCGGTTCAAGATTTTTATTCGTAAAATTGAAGTAGTTATGATAAACATACCCAGTGCTGCAGACTTCACTTATCATACTGACAGAATCTGCTGTGACAACGAAGGCGTCGGCCCAAGCCAGATGACCCATGTGTGGGTTTGGTTCTGTAAAGTCAAAGTGATCCATCGGTTAAATAATTTCCAACTATTACTAAGCGTAAATTATTTATTACCAAATTGATAAGACTAAAAATAAAAAAAATCCAAGAGAAACAGTGAAACTTAAGTAAAAAAACGAGACTCTAGTCTCTAATTTGATAGTTAAACCGGAGAACTTCTCCAATAGTGTTCATTAAGAAATTCAACTAATAAATGATGACTGCTAAGCCTAGATTACGCATCTTTATATAGGATTACAAACTCTAATCCTATATTTATTGTAGAATACCATAATTAATAATAATATATATATATATAAAGATAGAACAGTGCTCACCTTCTCCATGCCAAATGTAAACTTTGGGATTATCTCCAAGTTCCTTCACAATAATATTTGATACCTGTTGATGAAAGCACAGAGAATCCAAAATATCGTATAAGAGATCTAAAAGAAAAGAAAAGAAAAGAAAAAGTGGGCATAAAAACTGGCAAGACCTTTTCCGGGGTTCTATCTGATAAACATATTCTGACAGTTCCACAGGTGAGGAGAACACTATGCAGACACGAGACCAAGTTCTTTGCAAGTCCCGCACCATATCGACAGCACCCTAAAAGTGATACATAAGAAAAACAAGAATTTATCATGTATCATGTATGCAATATCAAAGTAGAATATGGAACCCTAACTAGTTCAAGTTCTTTGTACACCATCACTTCTATATAGAAATTGTGTGAAATGATGTTGACCCTTTATTTTAATTAATTAATTATATATCTTTTTAGGCATTTTAATGACGTGGGGGTATTATTAAATTGTATGTTTATGGGCTCATTAGGCAGTCACCTCTAGGGTTATTGCATTGACACGTTTCGTTTAATTGATATTTCCTATCAGAACGTCTAGGGAGAGCTTTAGTCATGCCCTCGAAGGAAAGACTCTTAGTTTTTGTTCTTATAAGAAATAATTCTGGAGACTCAACACCTTTATGAGTATCCCGTTTGAATTATCTGTCCAGGACCTATCAGATGATTATGCAAACCCTTATATCAATAACCCCAGGAAACATGGAATTCCGCGACCAGTTGGAAATTAGCAGCAAGGGGAGAAAAATATACACGGATAACCTTGATTTCATGTCAGCATATATTTACCGTAGATGACATTAGACAGCATAGTAGTAACACACACACTCATGAAACATTGTGAAGTTCACTAAAAGATTAAGGGTAAAACAAAAGAAACCTGTAGGTCCACCGACATTAACAACAAGTATGGGCTTTGGAAGAGGTGCAAACTCCTCATGCCACGCACTAGCTGCATTACGAAGTGCCCCAGAATCGATTTGATGCAATGATCCGACAGTGAGGACCTGAGTTAGGAAATTGTTAGCATCATCAACTAATTGAGGGTAGAGTCGTAAATAACTCAAATCATATAAGTGGCATAACAAAAGGAAGATTGAAAATTGTGGGAGTACATATTTAGAATTACAATGATGATACATACCACATTCTTGCCGGCTGGTTCATATGGAGTTATCCATTTACGAAGAAATCGAGGGATTTGGTCTTGTCCTTCAGGGGTCAACGGGTAGTAATCATGGCGAGGAGTGATTACTAAATCAAATCGATTCAGCTCTTTTCTTGGATGTTGTATCTAAAAAGGATAGAAAAAACATGCCATAACCCCGAAGTCAGAAGAGAAACAAGACTACTGCAATACGATTTAAGCCATAAGGAAGTTCGCTATTCTAATTTATTAGCCACAGACGGAAACTATCACTTTAATTCTTTTATTTTATATGGTGGCCTTATGTATAAATTTTCAGTTTCGTGCATTGCCCTTTTCAAATAAGCATTTATAAGAACGGAATCATCCAGTTGGAATGATACTTGTCTTGGTCGAGGAAAACTAATATTTCTGGAAAATTAAAAACTTCAAGAGAAAAATAAAATTATTCCATGAGAATTTACAAATATTGTTAGAACTTCTCAGCTTTGGGTATTATACATTTCTATGTAAATTAACCTTCTACTTAACATAGTAACTACGCATCTTCCCAGTATAGAAGATTTGTTGCAATAAGGTCAACTAAATTGTGCCCACATCACAAGATATATTATTAATACAACAAATCTCAAAACAAAATTCTGCAACAAACCTGAATCACGAAAACATTTTCAGAAGCTAGACGTTTAATGGAACTCGCAATGGAAATGGTATCCCTGCCAGAAGCAATCACCAATAACGGTCCATCCCTATTGAAAAACACACAAGTAATTATGAATACATGGAGGTGTAATTGAAAGAAGAGGGATGATATACAAGCACAGATGTATTTTTACTAGCATAATATTTTTACTTCGATTTATTAATTATACTGCTCCTATTTAAAAACCCGAGTGGACACGTGGAAGCAGCCCCATCAGACAGAAAATACTATTGCCTTGAATTACTACGTCAACAAAGAAAATAGATGTGTCTTATAATTCTAAGAGTAGCAGTAGCGACATTATTTACTTTTCAGAGGTCTCCCGGGCCATGTTAACAATATTGTTCACATCAGCTTCCAAAATCGATGACAGCCCAGCATTGCCGCCATTTTCTGAAGGTATAGACGTGACCTTGTGGCCTTGACGTTTTACCAAAATTTTTGAGTAACATCTAATCCGGCTTAGGATGTATATTATCTGTTTATGGACGGAAACAGGAAGCCAGTGAAGCCACTCATTCATTCCTCCTTTTGGTCTTGTTACCCGCTGCATATGTGAAGTGAACCCAGTATTAAAATTCAGTGAACGAATGCATATAATCTAAGGAAAAGAATGCATATAATTTACGCCAAATCTAGTGAGTAAAACATACAATTCTGGAATGTGCTATAATTACATCCAATTCTACTTTCTTTTCATTTACTACTTTAGAGTGATCCCGAAGAACGATAAATTGAAAGTTAAATAAATAAAAAAACACGCAGGAAAAAAAAGTAATCAATCAAGCTCGAAAACTTGGCGTATTTTATAACTAGTAGGTCGAACCCTGGATTCCAAGTTTGACATTAAGCTAAGAATTTACACACATCTAAATTGATGCTAATTCCTCTTATCAGAGAAATTAAAAAAAAGATCTAAAATCTAATTTTCATTTCTTCACTTCCTGAATCCATTTAGTAGGCACTCTTTGATCAAAAAGATATAACCAGCAGAATTACAGCTTGATGAATGAGCAATATAAGAGTTACCGCCGCACATACATAAAAAAAAAATAAAAAAAAATAATCTAAGTTTCAGTTCCTTGATTCAGTTAATTGGCAATAAAGTACCAGAATTATAGATTAATTAGCAATATCCAAGATATCTAAAATCTAAGTTCCATTTCACAAATTCAGTTTCTTAAATCCAGCCAATAAGCACACAAACCGATTGATCGGAACAATACGATCACCAGAATAATTTGATTAAAGAACAATATCTAAGTATTGCAAATTTAGAATTTAGACCAAATCTAACTTCCATTTCAGTTCCTTAATCCAGTTAATAATACCTCAAATCGATCGATCAAAATCAGAATCACCACAATTATATAGCTTGATGAATTAGCAATATCTAAGTCACGACTGATTCATCTTATCAGAGAACAAAAAATTCCTAAAATCCAAAATTCATTTGATAAGCACTCAAGTTGATCGATCAAGAACACGCAAACACAAGAACTTCAACTTTATTACGAAAATCTCAAAAACCGATAAGTACGATCGAAGGAGGGATTTCTGTAGCGTGAACTCACATATACGACGTGCTTGTCAGCGAGGCCGAGAGCACGAACCAAGCCGATGCTCTGATTCTCGGAGCCAGGAAATCCGTTCCCGATCACCACCGCGCGCCGGACGACGCCGTAGACGGCTCCTTCGAAGATATCCGCGACGCCGGCACCGGCGCCGACTTTCGGACTCGGCGGCTCGGGAAGCCGAATCGGCTTCATGATCGCCTCTGCGAAATCGTCCCGAATTGAAAGCCGAGATTGGGAAAAACCGCTTGGGAGTGAGACCAGGAACGAAGTGAAATCGGTGATTTCTAAGATCGTGAGAGAGTTGTGGATTGTAGTTTGAGAGAAGGGAGAATCTTTGTCGTTTAATTGGTGTTGGAGATGAAGGCCAACCCTTCCTTGTGTTTGGCAGCCAGGAAAACGTATTTTTTTTCCGGGAAAACTTGTATATTCTCGTTGCTCCGGACACGGGGGGTTGGTGTTGGTTCTTGGGCCCAAACAAGGCCCAATACAAATAGTCAAAAAAAAAGAAAAAAAAATGGCAACAAAAACATTTTCAAATATCCTTCATATATGAGAGTTTATAAAGGATATTTGCAACAAAAACATTCTTTTATGATTTTTACTTTTTATTTTTTGGAATAATTTTTTATGATATATAAGATTTTAGCATAAGAATTAACTTCTTTTTTTTATTAATTCCCCACCGTAAAATTTCATGTGATGACAAACGATGTGTCACAAGTCATACTTTTTGTTGTTGTTGTAATAAATAGATATTTTACTGCAAATATTCCAATATGACATCTTCATGATTTTTTTCCAAAGTATCTAATATTAAGTCAAGTTGAAGCAATGCAAGTCTAATATTATTATTTTTTTGCGGAAAAAGTATCGATCGTTATTAAAAACAATGACATTGATAAAAGCCGTTGACTTATGGCAATCAAATTAACATTAACGGTCAAAATTGGACTTTTTATTTTTTATCAATGGCATTGTTCTAGTAACACTATATACTTCTGTCAACAACAACAAAATATTGAACTCGCGCTACCCTACTAGACTAATATTGGTACTTAACTACTCATATAGCAAATGTTATGAAATCAAAAGCCTGTACATAAATCTATCAAATTTTTATTAGAATAATAGACGGATTAGATCGGCGTATCACACATAAGTTTAATACATAGATACGCAACTCCTCAACTTGCGTTCTTCTATAACTCACTCATTTGAACCACAAATGTATGATCAAACTCTCTTTATAGGTTTGCCGAATGAGAATTAACCTTTAAAATTAAAATTATGATGATCTATCCAATCATGGTTAGCTATGGGCCTACAGCCAAGCCGGGAGAAGCCGCGGCCGCACCACAAGATACAGCCGCCTTACGGAGATTCACAGTCGGCATAGCAGGCCGCAAGCTTTGAAATATACTCTATTGAAAACGAAACAAGGACCTATGTTCTCACAGGTGCGAAAACGGAACGCGAGCTTCCGCGGAAGAGATATCACGACTCGCTAAAGGCTGTCCACCTTAAGTATGTATATATTTAGCAATTACGAAATCAAATCGAAAACCAACAAATTACTGCAAAAAGTCTAACTAGAAAGCACCACGGAAGCATGGCATTATTGATCCCTAACATGAAGCTATGTAAGAAAAATGAGAATCTGAATTCGAGAATCTGCACATATAAAATATGAGACTAAACTAAAGTACTAAACCCTTCTTGTTGCGCAAAAAATAAAAAAGATTAACGAGAAACCCGGTTACATTAATCAAATTCAGGGCAGGAGATGAGCTCTGCAAAGAGAAGGTTCTAATGAACAAGTAAATAAATTGACTGAAACTTTACAGCGGGAAATCATTCATCGGTCAGTGTTGAGGTAAACCCGGTCTCTTTTCCATATGATCGAAATGGAACACGAAATTATCCTGCAATTATGACGAAAATTTCAGTTTCATACGATTTTTTATTTTTTTTTATATATACGTGGAAGAGGAATGGAGATAGTTTGGATAGGGACCTTTCGGACAATTTCGAATGAGTTGGGATCGAAGCAGTGGTATGAGCCTCTCTCGTACGTGGCTGTTTTGACTAGTAGCTCGGAATTGGGGGCTCTTGTGAACCACATGCGATGCTCCTTGTGATAAATCCAATTTCTCGAGGAACTGCAACAGAAGTAGTGATTGTAGTTGGAAAAAAAAAAATTCAACACTCACCCGACCCGCTTCACTTTGCGACGAGATTGCATCTTTAAGAACAAGTATTCTAAAAATGTAACGAGTTTAGGGATGTTAGTACGTACAGCTCATTGGCAGCAAACATCTGGGCTTCATCTTTTGGCATGCTGCGATCAAGAATAACGAAAGGTTTAGCTGTATTTGAAAATACTGGAGAGAGTTCTAATGCTTATTTTTATACAAAATAACAGTTGAAACCTATATTTATATTTTATATAATAAAAAAAACTCATCGGTAAACCTTATGGAAAAACCCATCAGTAAACCCGCAAATTCGAACCATCAGTATCTGAAGCACTGATATGTATTTAAACTAAATATATCAAGAGCAGAGACATAAATACAGGAAAGAGCTACAAAAACGAGAGAGAGAGCACGTGTAGAGCACATATATATGTGTGTGTATATATACATATATATATATATATATAGAGAGAGAGAGAGAGAGAGAGAAAGAGAGAAATAGACACCAGCCGAATATATAGAAAGGGTGATTCAAGATTTAGCGGTCCTAAAATTACAGAAGTGAGAGAGATAGGAGCACCTGTAAAATATATAGAACAGCGTCTCTATCGTAAATTTCTGAAAATACCCAATCTGCAATGCAAACACACCTCAAAAAATAAGCACGCAAAATAAAGTTCACAACCAAACCAACGAGCACCACAGTTCAATAAGCAGTCCACTCACATGCAATGCCGGAGGCTGTTTGGCAAAGTAACACTGCGGGATATTAAACTCGGGGTCGCCTTTGGCGGGCTCGTCCGACCACGGAGACCCAAAAGTCTTGTGGAGATTATCCGCCGAATTCAAATTCAGGCCGAGGGTAGTGAGGTCAATCCCGAGGGCGAGGGAGGTGAGGTCGGGGTCGCTCATCCTTATCACGCCCAGCAGGCCGAGCAGGCCATAACGATCGGGTGGCGACTGCGCAGATGACGGCTTGAAGGGTTGACTGACGGGTGAGATCTGTTGGAGGCGGAACTGGGATGAGTTCTGTTGCTGCTGCTGCTGTTGGTACTGCTGAATGAGCTGGTCGTACGACAAGCCCGACACTGAGCTCGGGGTGTTCAGAGGTCTCAGTCCGATCCCAGGAGGTCCACTGGACTGATAAAATTAAGAGTAATTTGAAGCAATACGTATTCAGAAAAATTGACCAAATTAGAAGAATAATTGGCTGTAAAACATCCTCAAGTGTATTTATTAAATAAAATTGACGATATTGAAAGCGTAATTGGCAGATGAACACCCTCAAGTGTAATCACTTAGTAAATATTGAAAGTATAATTGGCAGCAATAGCCTGCCAGATTTACTCGTTAGTGCCTTCGTTTCCTGATGCACTTTGCTCTCTGAACATTTGTTTGGGAACGCTTTTCCCCTGCCTAAATTTTCATTTTACTGAAAAAGACCCCCCTTCAGAAGAAAAAGTGCACCACAGATGAAAGTTCAAGAGGCAAGGGAACCAAAATAAAATTGAAGGGGCAAAGTGCAACATTAAATAAAATTGAAGGGGGAATGTCAGCTTGTGACCAATTACTAAGAATAAAATGCCGCTTCTTTGAAAGTACATCTTTTATAAAAGTTGAACAGGGAAAATGCACCAAACAAAATAGAAGGGGCAAATTGCAACAATAAACAATATATATGTGTGTATATATATAGGAATTAGGAGAACAGCCACCAATTCCACAAAATAATATTCTCAAGGTGAGTCTGGCGTTTCATAAGTCGATCCACAAAAAAAGAATACACACAACATAAGTATCAAATAAAAGATTCTAATATATGACAAAATAAATGTTAGAAGCAATTAGTCAGTGAACTTAACATTCTATCTTGTTAACTACTCGTTTATAACCAACTAAGGTTAAATGTGGCTAATTTCACGTCTGCATTCCAATTTTTAATGAATCTTTACCAGCTGTAGAAAAACGGAGGGTCATACCTGGGAATGATAGCTTGAATGCGAAGAAGGAAAGACTTCTGAGCCGTGTAAGTGCAGAAGATCTTGATTGTTTCCGGGTGTGAAGGAGACACCGCTGCTACTGACCGACGAAGTGTGTTGTTGTTGTTGCTGCTGAGGCCGGTGAGACGGAAATGATCCTCCAAGGTTGAACCCAGAAGACCGACCCAACTAAGAAGTCAAACATGGAAATATTGGAGTCAATTCAAAGCACACAAGGCCCATCTAAGAAGTCAAAACCAAAATTTAGCCTTCGTAATGTTTGTTACCGTTAATTTATGTTTATTAGGATATTTAATTATGTCTAATTATATATATGTTTTATGTTATGTTATCAAATTAATTTTGGTTAATGCTTTAGGTTTTATGTTATTCGGTTTTGGTGTTTGGACCCGGCCCATAGGTTGTAACATGTAAGGTTTTGGTCTATTTAAGGGACTCTAGATCAATGAATAATGAAGGCAAAAAGATTTTATACTAGGCTTAGTTAGCTTAGTCTCTCTCTAGAATAGAGAGCCAAGGCTAGAGAAGAGAGGCTCCGAAGTGAAACGATACCATGATGACGATAAGATCCCGATCATGACAGTAAATATTTTAGAGTCAAATCAAAGCACATCAGGTCCGTATAATGAATTGACAGAAACAAAAAAGGGCTTGCGACTAACCGAGAAGTGTGAGGATTGCATCATTGACAAGCCATTGTCATGAAGTTGTTCTTTCTGGTGCATATCCATTGAAAAATCAGGACTTCCACCTGTGCAAGATTTTCAGTGAAATAAAAACGTACTTATAGTGCACTCAGCGGGGCAGTCTAGCACAATTAACTTTTGAAATAATTCACATTTCGGACCTTTAAAGCCAGGTAGAGCAGGGAAATCTTCATTTTGGATGCTGAACTCTTGATTTTGTTGAGCTATAGGACCAACACCCAGACCTTGTTTTCGAAGTGAACCTAAATTTATTTCTTTATATGTTACAAATATCAGGAGATAATACAACACGTATCTGATCCTTATAACGATCAAGAAACTTGAAGTTACCAAGTTGCCCTTGAGGCCCACCAGCAGAACTTGGACGGCTCGTCAACTGGGGGAAATCATTTAGGTCAAAAGGCGAACTGTCGTTTGTATTTACGTCATTCAACATACCCATAGAGCTTAAATTGTTGACTGTTTGGACATGGCCTTGAGAATGTTGACCTCCCGCATTGGGATATGAATTTCCAAGCATTGACATCACCTGTGGAGAACCTGATTCATAAAACGTGTCATCAACATATCATACATAGCTTCTTTATTGCACTCAAATACTATAAAAGATAAATATAGGAAAGTCGACATATTATCAACATCAGAACTGATAGGAACCCGAACCAAAACACAATCCGAAACACTTAAGCACCCAATCAAAACATTTCAGCCAACAGAAATTCACCAATGAGATGAATTTCCGGATACTCTTTCAATAAACAAAACGGAACGTTCCTTCGAAAGCATGGTCAAAGTTCTCTAACGGTGTCTTGAGCGAAAAGATGAGTGAAACTGAAAAATGAAAGAAAAATATAAACCTAGCCTCCAATCGGCATCTAAGAGCATGACCAATTAGGTCAGATAATTTCCTCTAACCTATGTAATTAATTGAATAAATTTGGCTTTCTATTTTTTGCTCAGGGCTTTTTAAATAGCCAAACATTAAAGCTTAGTGGCCTGAACATGGTCTTACATAATTTAACCCTAAAACATAAATATAAAGTTTAATAACTAATATAAAATTCAAATTGGGACAAAAGTAAAAATAAATTATACAAAATTATATATAACCAAAACTACGGAAGTTAACAAAGTTCGAGGAATTATACCTTGTGGAAGCACACCACTCATCAGTCTATTTTGGCCTTGAATGCTTAAGCTTCCGGACCCACTATTTGTACCCAAATTAAGACGCGATGCAAGACCAGGCACTGATAAGCCTCCACCAGCGCCAATGCTCCTTCCTATGTTACCCATAGAACTCGTGATCCGCGGCCCTGCATTACCCAAAATAGGGTTTACACCTAATCCTGGAACAGCATTTCTGTTGCCAATTGCGCCAGAGGTTGGGAGAATACCACCGACTCCATTTGCGCCACTACTATATCCCGGGTTCCCCACAACATTTAGACCTCCTCTATTTGAAATCCCATGGGCGCTTCCATGTGATAACTAGAGAATTAAGCACAGAGGAAATTGTTACAGCTAATATCGCTCTCGAATCGGGAGCTTTGCCAACCTTCAGAAAATTCGATATCTCTTTTGAGAGAACTTAAGTTTTATGCAAATGATTATTGACTACTCTTCTCATTCACTTAAGGTCTCTTAGATAAACCAAAATAAAACAAACTAATGGGCAGTGCCCAAAGTATAAAACTGAAATACCCTACAACCTTAACATGTTTAAAAGGTATCTCAATAAGTTTCTCATGACTGTACATTGTATGTTAATAAATCTTAATCAATGATATCTCTGTGAGACAATTTCAAGAATATGAACATTTAACATATTAAATCCGGTCTTTTTTCTGGTTGTCACGTGTGCATGGCATACAAAGCAAATATTGAACTAATCAGAAATGCTATTTAGCACCTCTAGCGTGCAATTTATACACTTGTACTAGAAGAAAATGAGGTTTCAAATTCAGAAACAGATAATTAAAAATGGCGAAAAGAGTACCTGAGAGAGAGCCACTGGAAGGTTATTTGATGAAAAACGTCCACTAGAAAGGCTTCCGGTAGGCTGCTGAACACCCCCGGAAGGTATGTTATTCATTGTCGAATTCCTTTGCATGTTGGGAACATTGAAGCCTGCATGCATGTTATGCAATGACTGAAGACCTGTCAAAAGAAATATTTACTTCAGAAATTTTCACGAGTTGAAACAGTAGACATATTATCAGCTCCCTTCATAGGAGTGTGCATTATTTATAAAATACAACAGAAACAAGGCAAGTCGTTGATTTGAATAATTAGCTAGTCCTATGAAAAACTAGAGAATATTCCTTCCTACCTAATTACAGCATAATATGCTACACACAATGCACGCTACATACACATAATATACCCACCAGTATGATGAAAAACAGGAGAACCGGCACCAGACTGACCCGAGAAGGATGACGTGAAGGATCGCCCAGCGCTGTCTGGAATATTTGTTCCCGATCCATTTAATGAGTTCTGCAACACAAGAAGCAAGCTAAATTTACTAGTCCACAATCATTTATCCACTCTACATACATTATGTTATTTGCAGAGAGATTTTAATCCTAGCTATCAGCTCCAGAGAATTTAACTATCCATGAGTTCAAACTACAATGGCAATAACAGTCTTCATAATTCTACACATCAAGCAGAGGAAATTTCGCAAGAAAATTCAAGAAAAATAAGCATACAGCCGAAAATTAGGCTACAAAAGAATCGAATAATATAAGAAACTATATTTCCCATGTTCACTAATTTAATGAAAATAAGAGTTTTTTGTCGCGCGGGATACAATAGCAATAAAATAACCTTTATAAA
The DNA here is from genome assembly GCA_954871525.1 of Parietaria judaica. NCBI lineage: Eukaryota > Viridiplantae > Streptophyta > Magnoliopsida > Rosales > Urticaceae > Parietaria > Parietaria judaica. Next base: position 24,150,602 of record OX940860.1, on the reverse strand, counting down.
CTTAAAGTCAAAACAATTATTCATAAGAGTAACCGAGGGTTCAAGAATTTATTAAACCATAAAAAAATAAAATGTATGTGCGCAAGGAAAGTTAGAAGATAAAAAAATACCAAATTCATTGGGGTTTTTTACCTCTAAGAAAGCACTAAATCAAATGTAATTTCTAATATTACTAGAGGGGGTACATACGTTTATTAAACCCGACATTGTATGAGCATTAAAATGTCATACAAAATGACATTCCCTGCCGAAAAAGGCCCTTTCTTTCTCTTGGTTCAAAAAATAGAGAAAGTGGAACTACTTTGCCTTTCTTCTCAACCTATAACCTGAAAAATTGCACCAAATTTGTAAGAAGTACATTCCAAGAACCGTCAGAAAATTGAAAACAAAAAGCCAGTGAATATCTAATTATGGATCAGACGAACACAAAATGTTCGAGCAATTCACATCATCAAAGAAACATAGAAAATTAACCAAAACAATTCATTTCTGTCTCGACTTATGAAAAAAGACACGCCTTTTGTCGACTTAGATGGAGTTCAGATTCAGCAATGTAGAGGGGAGTGTTATCGCATTGAAGTAACAATTCCTTACGCTAAACACACAGATGCAAACAAGATTGTCTCTTGACATACCACTCTTAATCCATGGAACATGGAATTTATAAGATCTATAACACTTGATTTAAGGATCATGAACTACTTGACATACTCTCATGCACTAAAATTTCTCTGATGAATTATCAAGAAAATTATCCGTAACATCTCTATAGATATTGTATTATACTTACCCAGAAAGATATATGCGTATTTAAGTGTTTTTATCTAGACAACTTCAACGCAAAACAAATTCCAAAAAAATAAATCAAAATTCGCCATTAATATGATCCCCAGTGAATATACATAAATATGTAAGTATATATATATATATATACACAAGAATGACGATCTGAAAAATTCAGAGCACAAAAATCGCGATATCGGAGAAACCTAAACCCTATTGAAGAAACAGTGAAGAAAAGAAAATGCGAGTTGCAAGACAAAGAGAGAAGCTTTGGCAGATCTGGCCACGGAATTCTATGGCGATGTTAGGGTTTACAGTGAGTGTGAGAGGGAAAATAGTGCGACAGAGAATAATGGAGTTCAGTCGAAACCCTAAACATCAACGATTGTGAACAATCAACAACCAAATCCGCCATTGAAGACACGAAATTAAAAAAAAAAAAAAAAGATCCGACGTTGAATCGGCGATGGGATGGGAAACGAAGAAGAAGTCTCACAGCGCAACAACAAGAGGCAACGAGTCGTGACTCGCGAGGTGAGCTGGTGGTGAGTTTGAATCGCGAGCTCCGAGTTGGGAATCGGAACGAGTCGGACGATCGGAAAGAGCGAGTGCGAGCGGCTGAGAGAGACGAGAAATGGAATGAGATATGAAGTGAGAGTGATTTTTAATTCTAAATATGTTAAAATATTTAATGACTGCTATTAATTAATTATAATTGATATTAGTTTTAAAAAAAAAAAGTTACCGAAAAATATGTTTTACACACAAGGAATTTCGATACCCATTGTTTTATTATTAAAATTGAAAAATAATTATCGTGTTTGGTGAAAAATCCCCTTGGAATAGCGAAATAATGGTGACTAATTCAGATTTAAATTTGTGTTTGTTTGATGTCAAAAACACAATCTAGCATTCATTTGAGTTTTTAATTTTCATATTGTGTTTGTATTTTTGAGTTTTTATATTGTTTTCGTAATATGTTTTGAAAAACGAGTTTGCATAGATTATATGTCTCATTTTTTAAAATGGGGAGAGGAATAAAAATACTTCAATAAATATGACTAGGATGATAAATAAATTATAAAAATATTAGATAGTAGGTCTCACTTTAAAGTTTAAAGAGATAAAAGTTTTGAACACATCTTTGGTGTTGTTGTTTTCTTTATAATAAAAAAAATTAAAAAAAAGAAATAATTATAAAAATATTTTATTAAAATGACTAAATTAACATTTTTTATGTTTTTATTTTTTAAAATTTTGATTACTAATTCAATTGATAGAAAATTAAGAAAATTATTCAATTGATGCGTTTTATACAATTTAAAATATATGTTTTTTTTTTCTCTTTTGGTTTGGCATAAAAAGATACAGTATAACTCGTGTCTCCAAAAAAATATGCACTAAAAGAAAAAAAAAAATATTAGAGAATTTTTATAATTTTATTTTATATTAAATAATATTAGGGCTTATTAGCAAAATACTCAACTTAGATGAAACTATTTTAAAAACTACTCAAGGTTTAATTAATCCAAATCATACTCAATTAAAAGACTATTTTCCTAAAATACCCCTCAGGCTTTGAGCCCTAACGAGCCATCCCTTCTCCTTCTCTTTGACTCCTCGCGGCGATCTCTCTCTAGATATCTTCTTCCTCGCAGAGTGAGTTCGGCGGAAGCTGTGTCGCAGATTCGCGAGCACCGGAGATTTGCCGAACGAGCAGGATTGCTCGGAGCAGAGACGAAGAGGAAGGGCTCGTCGGAGTGAGAGACGCTCGTGGCTGCAAGAGGCGTCGTTGGAAGGGGCTTCGCCGGAGAGGCGAGCTGCGTTGGAGCTCGAGGAGGAGAGCCCTGAAAAAACCCGAGCTGAGATTGGGGCTCTGAGTTTCAGGTTGGAGGGCTAGGAGATGAGCTTCGCACAGAGGAGAGATCTGAGCATCTCGCAGAGAAGACGGAGGGAGCGCCAGACGGAGCTTCACCGGAGAGAGCGTGAGACAGAGATTCGCGCTTGAAGGCTCAGAGTTGAGGAGCGTCTTCTCGGATCTGGTCTTGCGCTGATCTGAGGTGAAGCAAAGGTGGAGAAGCTTCGTTGGAAGGAGATCACAAGCTTCACGAGCTGACTCGTTTTTCTGTTTCGATTCTGTTAGGGTTTTGGTCCGATGGGTCTTGCTCGGAATGAGGCTTGGGATGATTTGTATAAGAAGCCGAAGAAGAAGAAGAATAGAGAGAAGAAGAAGAAGAAGAAGAAGAAGAAGAAGAAGAAGAAGAAGAAGAAGGCCGACGATGGTGAAGAGATTGGTTGCTTGTTCAACATTAGGTTTCTGGGAAGCTGCATTTCTTCAAGATCCAAAGTCGATACCTCAATTAGTGGAACAAGCGCTCACTGTGGTAAAATTTCTTGCTTTACGCTGCGGAAAGTAGGATATTCGTGGAATCATTTCGGTTTTGTGTTTCATTTTAGTCAAATTATTGCTCGTTTAGTGTTTCTCTTGTCTGAAAATGGTGATTTTTGTGTTAGGAAACTCTACGGTCTAAAAATGGTAAAATTTATTGTTCGATGAATTTTTGGTGAATTTAGTTGTGGTTCGGGAGTATGAACTCTACATGTTTGATGAAAGACATGAACTAGATAGTTTGATTGGTTATGGAATTTTGATCAATCTTCTTCCTTTGTCATTTTATTCGGTTCTTCGATCCTTACGGGTTTCTTCAAATTTGGGGATAGAAATTAAATGGCTCTGATGAACAAGATTATGCGTTACGGTTTTGGTCGTGCAATTAGTGATAGTTAATCGCAATTGTATTTGGTTTCATTCCTGTAACAAAGTTGTGTGCTTTGGTGTGTTCTAAGTATTTTTTGTTGTTGTTGTGTTCTTGTTGGTGTTTGTGTTAATGCCAGGTAATGGATTGAGCTTTGTGGACCACGGGCTCGGCGAGGCCAATCCCGAGGTTCGGGCGATCGTGGAAAAGGAGAAGCAGAGGCAGTTCCGGAGCCTCGAGCTCATCGCGTCATATAATTTCACCTACCGTGCGATTATGGAGACCGTCGAGTCGTGTACCATAGAAAGAATCGGCACTCTGAGGCCCAACCCGAGGCAATTGGTCGAGGCTTGAGCGAGCAACTTTAGGCGGCCTAAGGGGCTGATTTTAATTGCTTTGATTTATTTAATTTGTGCCGTTAAGTTTATGGAATGTAATTTCCTAGCAAGAATGTAACAATTGTAATTTTCAAAATTATTATACCAATTATCAGTTTTGAAATAATTTCACTTATGTTACATAAGTGTACCTATACTAAATTATGTGAAATTATTGCAACATACCTTTATATGGAGACTGGATTAATATAATTATGTAACATAAGTGTAACCATATATGACTAGAATTACGAAAGTGTAACTCCTGTTACAAAAGTGTAACACCGGTTACAATTATGTAACTTGAGTTACAAAAGTGTAACTTCAGTTACAAAAATTATTTTAATACTTCCAAATTAACTCCCAAAGCACTAAATTATTATTTGAACAAATATATTGAAATTGTAACTCCAATTACATAAGTGTAACTTCAGTTACGATAATGTAACTTCGGTTACGATAATGTAACTTTAGTTACCATAATATAACTTTGGTTACGATAATGTAACTTTGGTTACAAGAATTTAATTCCAATTAAATTAGTGTAACTTCAGTTACGATAATGTAACTTTGGTTACCATAATGTAACTTTGGTTACGATAATGTAACTTCGGTTACAAAAATTTAATTCCAATTAAATTAGTGTAACTTCAGTTACGATATGTAACTTTAGTTACCATAATGTAACTTTGGTTACGATAATGTAACTTCGGTTACAAAAATTTAATTCCAATTAAATTAGTGTAACTTCAGTTACGATAATGTAACTTTGGTTACCATAATGTAACTTTGGTTACGATAATGTAACTTCGGTTACAAAAATTTAATTCCAATTAAATTAGTGTAACTTCAGTTACGATAATGTAACTTTGGTTACCATAATGTAACTTTGGTTACGATAATGTAAGTTCGGTTACAAAAATTTAATTCCAATTAAATTAGTGTAACCACATTTACATTAGTGTAAGTCTAATGATTGTTGTCATAGTATTAGATAATTGTATGCCACTATTTTTTGACGATATTTCAATTTAAATTCTTTTTTGTAACTCAAATTATGTGAAATTATTGCTACATACCTTTAGATGGAGACTGGATTAATATAATTATGTAACATAAGTGTAACCATATATGACTAGAATTACGAAAGTGTAACTCCTATTACAAAAGTGTAACACCAATTACACTTATGTAACTTGAGTTACAAAAGTGTAACTTCAGTTACAAAAATTATTTTAATACTTCCAAATTAACTCCCAAAGCACTAAATTATTATTTGAACAAATATATTGAAATTGTAACTCCGGTTACAAAAGTGTAACTACAGTTACATAAGTGTAACTTCAGTTACGATAATGTAACTTCGGTTACAAAAATTTAATTCCAATTAAATTAGTGTAACCACATTTACATTAGTGTAAGTCTAATGATTGTTGTCATAGTATTACATAATTGTGGTCATACTATTATTATTTGAATTCAGCTTCTTGGATTCTTTGGTGCTCGTCTCGAATTCTCTTCGACAACGTTCTTCGACTTCTTTGGCGCTCGTACCGAATTATCTTTGAATTTTTTGACCTTCAAATCACAATCAAATCATAATGATTTTACCATAAATATAAACGTGCTCAAAGAACAAAAGCTTTGAGTTTCGGAAACCTCGGAGAACAAACAAAGTAAATTTAGTCAATGAAGAAGATCGATCAATCAATATTCGAGGTGATCAAACTATCTGAAGAATAAAAATTGAAGTGATTAGCTACTGGAACTCAAACACCATCAGATTCGATTGTAAAATTCTAATTTAGCCGAGAATCTAACATTCGTGTTACAATCTGAGACCTAAGAATCATACTGAGTCAACAACAACTACTCTATAATTACATACATTTCGCTACTATCAATCTCCGAACCAGAGATAAACAGATTCATGTTCCAATAAGAGATATAAGAGTAAGCTAAGGATCATACTGATTCTAGGACATCGAATTGAAATCAATCCCCCAAGAGTCATACGATGATTAATCAATTTCCAAACCTGAGAAACTTGGCGGACGAGAAGCCGAAGTGGAAATGGAAATAACAATGGCATTTGCAGTCACCAATCTTTATAAGAAGTGTACCACTCGGCACTACTCTCACAATCAAACTTCAACTCTTCCTTCTTCCTCTCTTCGATCATTCAATTTCAATTTGAAGACCTGCAATTCAACAAGACAAGCCATGGCAATGGCCTTCAAAATGGTAGGAAATCAATCTCTTCCTTCTCCGACAACGACGATGATATTCATTCGCAGATGATGAGTTGCAATTTGCAGGCGACGACGGGGATGTGGGTGACGGAGGAGTGCAAGAGCTCGTTCATGGTGATGAAGTGGAAGAAGGTGCACTGCTACATCGTCTTCAAGATCGACGAGAAGTCCAAGCTCGTCACCGTCGACAAGGTCGGCGACGCCGGCGAGAGCTTACGCCAATCGGAAGGCGGAGGATGCTCCACGGCGATTGATTTGAGCGTGTCGTGAAAGAGGGCGAAGCTCGCGTGGGTTTTGGAAGCTATGGCTTTCTTCCCAGCTTGGACATTGAAGGTCGAATGTTTGCAGAGAGAAGATGAACCTGCGTGTGGCGGAGGAGTACTGCGGCTACGACAACGCGGCGGCGGGGCTGAGGATGGAATCTAGAGGAGCGAGCCATGATCGAACATGGAGATGAAACCGAAATCAAAATCGATCGCATGCAATTTGGAGAACTGATCGAGCGAAAGCTTGGTCGAAGAATTGAAGAGGAGTAAAACTTAATAAATCGAAGACGTACTCTGAGTTCAAAGGGTATAATTGTCTATAAAAGACCAATTGAGGGTTTATTTAATATTAGCAAACTTTTGAGTATATTTTAAAAAAATTTCACTCTTATTGAGTATTTTGCTAATAAGCCCATAATATTATATCAATATAACTCTACTTTCAAAATACTAAAACAATCTTAAAAATTACACTCCAATTTAATAAAGCATTAACTCGTCCAATTTCTGATTTTAATATATTTATTTATTAATCTAGTATTATTTCATTTATTATTTAAAGTTTACACTATATTATTTATTTCATTTGAATGCATTTGTTGTTTTTGTAAAATATATAAAAGCATAACCCAAATAAATAAATAAAATTAAATATTTCAAAATAATTTTCTAAACCTAGCCTGGCCCAATTTCAATTCGTTTCAGCCCAGTTCTTTATTAAAAAAAAAGGGATAATTACGGCAAATATACTCAACCTTTGGTCAAACTTCCTCCCGTGTACCCAACCTTTAAAATTGGCGGCAAAAGTACCCAACCAGCGTTGACTGTGACTTTGGCTAAAAAACGTTAACTTTTGCCGTTAGCATAGTACACGTGTCCGTTGCAATGACATATTTTTTCAATGTTGTTTAATATGTATGAAATTTGATTAGTTCATGTGTGTTTTGGTAGATTATTTGCTGATTAATCTGATAGATAGACTAATTCAGTTAGTTTAATCATTAATTCAGTTAAAAATGATAGTAATAAATTTTGGGTGGCTTATGTGGCATGTACACGTGTACTATGCTAACGGCAAAAGTTAACGTTTTTTAACCAAAGTCACAGTCAACGCTGGTTGGGTGCTTTTGCCGCCAATTTTAAAAGTTGGGTACACGGGAGGAAGTTTGACCAAAGGTTGGGTATATTTGCCGTAATTTTCCCAAAAAAAAAAATCAACAACCGAACCCAATTTCCAAAATGGGTTAATTAACAAAATACCCATTTTGTGCAAACCTTTTAAAAAACTATCATTTTTTCCACACATAATGGGTAGTTTTTTAAAAGGTTTAACACAAAATGGGTATTAAAAATCTCAGAAAGACCGGAACCGGGCACGCAAAAAAAAAAAAAGAAAAGAAGGCGAGCTGTTGACGTAACATGAGGAATCTGTTCATGAAGGTAACGATAACAGAAAAGCACAAAATAAAAACAAGGGCCGAAAATCAAACTAATCCGCTAAATATACATGCACAACGAGCAATATCTGTTCTTGAGACAATATGACGTCATAAATAAACTATCCAGGCACATTCAAAGAATATATAACAAGGAATTAATCAAGTTCAAAAGCAACTACCAACCTTCCAAAGATTGATGATAATCATCTACACACATTCATCGATCCTAAAAGATCTGTAAGACATAATGCTCTCACGTTGACCTGAAAATTATCTTGTTGACCAAGCAACGGAGAATCCGCTGCCGTAGGCAGCTACGGAAACGGAACAGTCAATATAACTTGCCAGAGATTTCATACGACGCAAGTGTAACGATCTGGAAACTTTAAGATCTGCAATTGGGTAGCGTGATTCCGCCACAAGCAGCGGCGATGATTATGTACAGCAGCAGAACAATCAAGCACGTCAATAGAGCCCTGCGTCAAATTAAATACATAGTTTTTAGGAATTACTTGCTTAGTGCTAATCACTAATGTACACAAGAAAACATGTTCCAAACCAGAAGGGAAATTTCCATGACAAGAACAAGAAGAAAACGTCACGAAGGTGGTAATGCTCAAATTTCATAACGAAATCTACAAGAACACTTTTCTCCTTCGAAAGTCGAGGACCCAAGATGATTTCGAAATTATTCTATTAATCCAACGTACCTATGGCTGCTGCCACTAGGCGCCTATAAGGCCTAACGAAACCCTAATTACATTTAATTAGTAAAAAAATATATAAATAGCCTTAATTAAATAAAGCGAAAGACACGTGCAGACATAATTAAATAGGTGAATCTCCTAATTACCCTTCTATTTGCGCCTATAAATAAGTAGGGGCTTATTACAATGGCATTGTAATATCATAAGAAGCAACATACAACTATTTCTTTTTTCTTCTATTACTAAAATCCTGCATTTACACACAATAAGTAATCTTGAATTTACATACTTTTTAAAAGAACTGGGGTACCAAAAATTTAAAGTTCAAAGGGCCAGCTGCACCAACATGCAAAGTTCAGAGGGCATTACTCCCTATTACTGTTTACATGTTAACAAACTTACACATCTTGTTCGGAGATGAATGTATATAAAATGGTCAAAAAACTCATAAATGTGCAGAAATTCATATACTTACAATAGCTTGGCATTTTTCATCCATAGAGCTCGTCGGAGCCGCTTCGACTGCTTCTTGAAGTGGAATGCACCATCTTGCATGGTTGCTGTTTTGTCAACAAGAAGTTCAATCCGATCACCTCTCTCCAATATTTTTTCTATGTTATCCACCATTATAGTTCGAACCTAACAGAATAGGCAGAGTAAAACAAGAACAATTACGGTGGGCTAAACCTTATAATAAAAAAAGGGCGATTCAAAGAGACAATACAATTCAACGTTAATAAGAATAGTAATCTATCATACACTTTCACAGTTTCAAAAGTAAACTTTGTAGACGATGGAAACACACTAGAATAAAACGAGGCTTCAGAGAAGGCAAAAAATTATTATTCAATTTTTTATTTTATTTTATTTTTCTCAAAAGAAAAGAAGCTATTAAAAGTAAGTGCTCACTTGCCTCACCAACTTCGCCTCTTAGGCGATTGAGAGTATCTGAGCCAGGATTACTGGAGAAAAATTCCATTTGCTGATGCAAGACCCTCGAGAACTCATCGTTCATGGCATATGCTGGAGCGTATTGAGCCACTCTACCATAGTTTTTCATGAATCTCATATGAACATCCTCCAAATACGAGAAAGGTATTCTCCCTGCGTATAAATAGAGAAACCAGGTTTCAATTACTAAAACATATATAGGACAAGCCGTGCTAAAAAAAATGCCAAAGAAATTATGCAACACTTTAACTAAATTTTATCATACTCGTATTTGGCTATTTAACCCCAACAGCATATAAGATGCAAACACACCGAGTTTAAAGCATATATAAGTTTATTGATGATATTCACCATACTATTACAATAATTACAAAACTACAAGGACAACAATATTGGTATCGTATTTAAGTGAATTTCTTGAAGAAGAAAAAAGGAACCACCATGATTTACTCATTGGCCGCTAATTATCATTTTTGGGTTTCTTTTGGAAAGAAAATGAAAGTACAAAACATTGGGGGGAAGAGGACACAGACGTTCACCTTAAAAAATTACATGCAAAAACCAATCATTACATAAATAACAATTGGAAATATCATAACATTTTACATGTATAAAATGGCCGACAAATTTCAATTTGTGCCGTCTAAAATCATCTTATTTTGCTTCAAAGTGCACAGACAAACCACACCTGTTGGCATCGAATTCACAAAGAATTGGATTTCTGGTTCATTAATGGGAAGATGGGAATTTCAATAGAATCATTGCTCTTGGAACCCAGATCATTCCAAATTCTTCCCAAAACAAAGTCTACAGTTTTTATGCAAAACCCAAGATAAACAAATTACACATCAATGGATTAACTAATTTCCCGTTACGTGAGACAGCATACAGACAACGTTTAACTTCAAAACACAAAGAAACCAAACAAAATCCACAGGACCACATCCAGTCCGTATATCTCCAGATTTCTATTCTAGGTCTCCAAGGTCACGAAGATAACTAGCCTTAACTATATAGAAACATAACCACGATCATAAACTCAAGAGCAATGATCTCGCATCTGACTGCAAGCAATTAACTACAATAGTGAACAAAGCAAAAACAAAATCAGAACACAAAAAACAAACAAACTAAATCCACGTCTAACACACACAGCTTCAGATTGCTATCATGGGTTTTTCAAGGTCACCAACATAAAAAACACAGCACAACAACCCTAAACTACACCGAAGCATGTGCATGATCATAAACTCGAAAAAGAACAACGGTTTCGAATCCAAATTGCAAGCAATCAACAATTCAGAGCGCGAAGAATCCCAACATCTAAACCGAACAGCTTCAGATTGCTGTTCTTGATTTCGAAGCTACCATGATAACAGAGCAATCCTAAAAGAACAACGATCTTGCATCCGATCGCAAGCAATTAGCTCGGAAAGTGAACATACATAATGAAAAAACATTAAGAACAAAACGAAACCAAACTAAACCCACATCTAGTCCGTACAGCTCCAGATTATATTCCAAGCTTTCAAGGTCACAAACCCAGAGATATCAAACACGACAAAACAACGATCTCGCATCCGATTGCAAGCAATAAGCAATGAAAGTAAACGAGGAATCAGGATCACAAGGGAGAAGAAGGAACCACGCACTTCCAAAGGTGTCGTTGGCCATACAGAGGAAGATGAGACCGTCGGCCTTGAGGATGTGGAAGATGTAGCGATCCTGGGAGAAGCAGAGCCTGGAATCGGCCTCCGAGGGCGGGAGCTTCTCCATGATGCGGCGAGCCACCGCGCCGGTGTTGCCCGTGGCCGCGCTGAACTCCGCGAGCACCACCGTGCCGCGAGCCACCACCGCGTAGAGGATCGCCATCGCAGGACCAGCGACTGCCCGCACTCTTCAGTTCGATCTCGGACGATGGCTCATCAAAATCGGAAGAAGGGCTTGGATTCGATGATGCGAGATGGGTCTCGCGATTTGGGGGTTTTCTCGAAGGGAGAGAGAGAGAGAGAAGGTGACGTCAAGCTTTGTATGAAGAAGAGTGAGAATTTGAGTTGTGAGCTGTGACCGACCAGTCCCTGGGTGGTGGGTGGCACCCAAGAATATTGGTTCCAAACGACACCATTACTGACCAAACGACATTCAACATTGTGGTCAACCAATTATTTAGGCATTGTAACATCACGTATATAAATCTCAATACAGTAGAACATCCCTAGATTAGTACTCGATAAAATAATAATTTTGTATGATTCCGACTTTAACTAACATGACTAAATTTTACATCGATAAAATAATAAAATCAGCTCAATTTCATACTAAATTTACTTACATATACTTATCTAATTTTTAGTGGCAATATTACTCAAAGATTACAAAATATTAGTACGACGATGGTATGTTATATGAGGAACACATGTATGTATGATTAAAATTCAAAAATATTGATTATTCTACATATTTATCACACGAACTTAACAAATGTTTGCTCGACATGAAAGGATCCTAATTTTAGGTTTTTCGATGATTTTATCACAATCCCAAGGCGGAAGACGGGATTTCATCAAAATAATGATCTAAATTAAATTCAAAATCAAAGTTTAAGGATTCGACACATTGCCAAACTTCTAGTACTTTTGCCGACTGGAACCTGTCTGGCTAATGTCTGTGATTATCGCGGGTGCTCGGGATACGGATCGTAGCTCCACAAATGTCGACATCTAGATTGTCCACCCTCGCTGCGGGAACGTTAGTGTGACCGGAAACCGCGGATTTAGACTGCTAGGTCCTTCACGGCGATTGGACGACGAACCAAACAGAAGCACCGGAATGAGAAAACTCGCACCTAGGATTAGCAAGAGGAGCTGCGATTTTCTATGGCTTTGGTGAATGATGGATATCGAAATATTAGCTAAGGGGATGCTTAAATAGCCCACGTGGGTAAATGGCCTAATGGGTTTCTGGGACTAGTAAGTGGGCCAAAGCCCTTTATTTCATATTAATTAATTCTGACAATTAATTAGCAACTCATAACTATTTCACAGGCTCGAGTGGTCCGTCATTATTTATCGTAGACTGGTCGGCCTTGGAAAGCCTAATGGACTTAAATCCCAATTCTGGCATTTCTCACACCTAACATACAACTAAATTATTTTAAACTAAAAAATATAGAATTGATTACATTTTTATGAACACATACTTGTTGACATGGTTTTTCATTTGAACAATCAGACAATGTAAGTTAGGGGTGAAAACGAACCGGGAACTGAGAAAGTAGTTATTTTTGGTACCTATCCCAAAAATTTGGGATTTTTATTTTTGGTACCGGTTCCCGGTTCCGGTTGTAAATTTCCTTTTTTTTTTTTAAATCGGAACCGGAACTGGTACCGGGAAAAAGTAAGAAAAAATTCGTGAAAAAATTCGATACTTAACACGAGCAAAAATCAATGGCCGAAAAAAAAAAAAACTTAACATGAGACATACATATTGCTTGCGAGCGAAATCTTCTAGTTAGAAGACGAAGACATGTAATCGGCGGCGGAGGGTTCTCGGCGGAGAGAAGAGCATGACGGCGCGATGGATGAGAGAGGGAGAAAGAGAGATTCAAAGGGTCGAGAATGGAAAATGGTAAATATTAAAACTTAATAACAAAAAACTACACGTAGTTTAAGTCATTAAAAACGACATAACCCAAAAAGTACAATAAACATACAAAATATTTAAAAACAACATAATATGAAAACATCTAAAACTACATGTAGTTTAAAACCGGAACAGGTAGAAAAAATTGAGAAATTTGGCTTTTGGTACCGGTTCCCGGTTCTATAAACCGTGAATAGGAAAGTACCGGTTCCCAGTTTTAAACTAAATTTTCCTCTTTTTTTTTAAACCGTTATGGGATCGGTACCGGAACCGGGACAAAACCGGGAAACGGTTATAAAATTTTCACCCCTAATGTGAGTAATTCGAATTTATTTACTTGTGTGCTTGCCCGTATGAATCCCGATCTTGTGTCGTAGCACTCGAGCCACTCAATATAAGTATATGTAAAAATTAAAGAGATGCATAATTTTTTATAGACGTTCGTCTCAAGTGGTAGTCGACTACGGCATCTAGAGATTTTATTGATGTAAAAGATACAAGATTTTATTGATGTAAAATTTATAATTAAGGGAGAAAATAATTGAACTGGAAAACAATTGTATGACAACAATATGATTAGATTCTCCAAATAATAGGTTTATTAATTCGTAATGTTCTTGAACGAGTCATCCTGTACGGACACCCTGCGAGAAATTCGGAAGTATTTCAATGGATGAAAGCATGTGGTAGTATTGACTATTGGTCAACCGATTCCGATGATTCGGTATTTTCTTGCTCGGATTTTGAAGTTGTTTTTCTTGCTCGGATTCAATATCCCCGTAGGTAAGCATTTATTTATGGTTTTCAGTTTCACCACTTGACTATCAAGTCTGATATCCTCTGCATGCGATCATGTGCGTACTTGCGTATTTCTTTGTATCTCTTTTATATGTTTTCAACTTGGAATCTTAGTATTAATTAAAGTTTAACTGGAGAAAGGACGCGTTAATTCTGATATTGTACTTCTTATGTCTGGATTAAAGTCGCGCACAAAACTAAATTGACTTTTTGGGTGTACCATTTTTCTTATAAAATAATGTATTTTGTGATATTGCTTGACTAATTCTTTTCATGTGCTGTCATCTTCAGATTAGTGTAGCCACTCATCAACTCACACAATACGGAAGTTATAAAATATTTATCTTAGTTAAGTATTGTGTTATATTTGCAATTTTTCTAATTTAACTTAGATTCTACGTATTATTTCGCTATCCAAAAATACTTTTGTATGTGGTAACATAATTCATCAATATCTAACTAGCACCGATCTATAGATAACGGATCTCACGGAAGATGAATGAGGCACAAAGAATTACCATTTATTAAATATCACATTAGAGAAATGAAATAAGTTAACAATAGTTTATGAGTATTAGCGACGTTAGTATCTTAAAGCACGTCAAAATTTAAGGCACTTAAAAAACATTATGGCAATAGTATTAATTAATTAAAAGACATGATTCTTCGTGGGCATAAACAGAACCGATATTTAAATTTAGAAAGGTCTCACTCTTTTTTTTAGTGACAATTGTTCTGCGTATTTTTTCGGAGCCTAGAAAAATTAAGGTCCAAACAAAAAAAGTCCAAAACAAATAAAGCCAAATAAATCAACTTTTACCCACTTTGAAAAGTCAACCTGAACCGGTCAAAAAAAGTCAATTGGGCCCGCCCCAGAAAAGGCAATCAGAAAAGTCAACGGACCCGAACTCAAACCCGGAAAGTCAACTGACAAAGTCAACAGATTCAAACTCGGAAAGTCAACAGACTCGACCCGGTAAAGTCAACCGACTCGACCCAGAAAAGTCAACGGACCCGAACTCGAAAAAGTCAAAGGGCAAGAATCCGGAAAGTCAAATGACAAAGTCAACAAAAAGTCAATGGCCCGACTCGAAAGGTCAGCCTGAAAAAGTCAACCAAAAAGTCAACCCGAATCGCTCGGTAAACTCGGTCCGACTTAAAAAACATGCGCGCCCGGAAGGCATGAAATCAAACTTTCGACCCTCTACAAATACGAGAGCACCCCCGCCACAATCGGCAAGCACTCCCGAAGCCAAAAAACCTCTGTTTCCCGTTTATTCATACTTTCCGACTCAAATACTCGTCTAATGTTGAGCGTCGGAGCGGACGACAGAGGGCCCCCCTCTGTCACCTTCTAGAATTCACTTTTTGTACTCTTTTTACTCGAACAGAGGCAGGTTTTACAGGGAAGATTTTCGACCCATTAAGACCGAAGATCAAGCTTCAAAGCCCGTTTCGACCGTCATGCGGACATCGGACCCGACCCAAAATCAAGACTCGGGTCGCAATTAAGTTAATCAATGTTTAGGCATTAACAACAATAATATCAATTGTTCGAAAATAAAATTGATTCGCCCTAGCTAGCTACCTACGGTGAATCCTTTTTATTATTATTATTTAGTATCAATCGGTACAATTTCCAACCAAAAAAAAAAAAAAATCGTAGCGTCGCAAACTTTAGTATCTTTTAAAGTATCTATGTCATAAGTATCCGTAATATTTCCATGTGCCTCATTGCTAATGATTTTGAAGGAGAACTTTGATACTTGGCGTAATTTTTTTTATATTCCAAACACAATTATTTTTTGAATTATTTTACATCCCTTTTCCTAATCTGGAAAACGAGAAAATATAAGAAAAAACAAATGACGTCTTTTTCACTACAGTTATAGTCACCTACGTTTGCTTAAAGCCTTAAATTCTCTAGAAATGTGGCCACTCTTGCTCCCATTCCAGCAGAGTTCGTTCAAGTCCTTCGTTCATTTCCTCGTCAGTTCTCGTCCCTGAAGACTCCACATGGTCTCTCAAATCCGAAGTCCCCGTTGTTCCGAAACCGGCGCCTCGGTTCTGCGTGCTAAGATTTCCCGAAGGCACCACGAGATCTGCCAGCTCGGAGTCTGAAGTCCCAGATGAAGTTGCACCTTTTCCGGGAACTAAAGTGGTGGTTTGAGAAGACGTACCGGCTACGTCGCACTGCTCGTCGCCCGCTATTTCCAAAGGGCGACGGTCGTAGGCTCTGAAATTACCGGATATGACGTAGACTCGGCATAGGCTGAACTCATGCCTCAACTGAACATAAAACATACGAAAGATAGTAAGAATTAGAAGAACCGTTAGTTAAAAAAAGAAAATAAAAAAAGAATAATAATTATTTGCAGCCATGCCCCCCAACTTATCGCAGTTGCTCAGTCTCTCCTAATATTTCTGTCGAATTTTAAGTACATGTATGATGGTTTCGTCGCTAAACATTAACGATTTTTGAACGATAAGGGAGAGATATTTCAACAATTTACAAGTTCGGGGTGAAACCATAAAAGAAAAAAGAGGGAAACCGCGACAACCCGAGAAATTCCGGGGTGCATGGCTGATATTATTATTGGATTTTGTGTAACCTTTGGAGTTGCGACGTTATCAGGATTGATGACTTCTTCGATGGCTCTGTATTCGTTCATCTTCCACTTTGTTTTCCTCCCGGTGGGCGCTTTCCCTTTGTAGAAAACCATGGTCTTCTTCACTCCGATCACCCGGTTATCCGACGAGTACACGTAGCTCGGCGAGCCCGTCGCCTTCCAGTACCCAGTCGCTGTGGTCCGGTTCGGCCTCCCGCCTCGAGCCTCCCTCTCCTGCCTAGGCGTGAAGAAAAACCACTGTTCCGTGTCTCCGTTGCACAGCTCCCCCGAGTGCTCTGCAAAAATCAATTGGCATTGTTAGTATAAGTCAAATCGAGACTGAAAACCGAAAAATTCCAAGATTTTCCTGGAGTTGAAACACTCCTCCATCTACTACTAGTTTTGTGAAAACGGTTTTTTATTTATTTTAGAAACGATACCAGGATCGGTTAAAAAACCGATATTACCGGTTTAAACATGAAAATACCGGTTTTAACCAAGATTTTATGTATAAAAGTGTATAAATGTATAGAAGATGAAAAACCCGGACTTGAATTCCCGTTCTCCATTTATGAAAACCGGTCGAGCTCCCAGATCTCAAAACCGAGTCTGGGAATTCCCGGTGTCGGGAACCGATAAGAAAGTTTCACCGCTACTATATGTATGCAGGGAGTGGGTGTGTACTTGAAAGATCCCACGGCTCATGGGCGTAAATGTCGACGACTCTGATGACGCGATCGATGTCCTGTCGCTTCCCTTCGAGCTTGCTGCGGAGGTAGAAGTCAACGAGCTCTTCCTCGACGGGGTAGAAGCGGAAACCAGGTGGAATTTCCTGCATTGTTCTTCTGCTCTGCTCTGCTCAATCGATATTTCAAATTCAAATGCCCAATCTTGAGTCGTCTATATATATAGATATAGATATAGATATAGAAATTGAGGAGTGAAATGATGGAGGTTGGACCGGGTACACTCGACGCGGTTGTGTTGGAAAAAGGGTGAGATGAAAGCAACATGTTGAGTTGAATGGGTCAGTCAGGGGGCAGTGCTTGCTGGATTCGATAAATCCAGTGAGTGGGGTCACTTCAACTTCTTCTTTCTTCCTTTCTGTTTCTTTGTGGTACCATGCCGTTTTTTTTTTTTTAATTTTTATGTTTATGTATACTTGCTTGGGGTAAACTTTTTTGGCTCCGTTTGACCCGGTCGGAGCATAGGCGGAATCAGAAATTTATAAGTACGGGGCTAGTTCGATATTTTAGTGAAAAAAGAATTAACTTGCAATTTTTTACCTTTTTATACATTAACACTAAAAAAAAAGCGAAGAGCAAATCGTTCAGCCTATGGGTGAGGGTTCGGTTTCGGTCCTACAAGTTTTTTTGTTTCCTTGTACAAATATAAAATTGGGATGGGCCTGAGAAAGAAGCCCAAATCAGATTTTTGTTAAAGTTTGTTTTGAGTTTTCTACTCCATACATTTTTGAAATTATAAATGATTTTTTTTTTTTTGGAAAATTCCATGAAATAATTAATATGTAACAATTTTTTTAGAGATTTTCCCATAGTTTCAAAAAATCAATTTCTGCCCATTAATGATATTTTTTTACCAAATTAACCCTGATAATTATTAATTAGAAATATAATTAATATTAAATTCGAAATATTATTTCCTATTATTAATTATTAATGTTGACTAATTTCCTGTAACATTTATTTCCTTTTTCAAATTAAAAATTTTCCTTCGTTATATTAACATCTCTCTTAATTTTCTCTCCACTAACAAAACAAAATTAAATGTTAAAAGATTTGTTTGCTTTTTTTTGCGTCTCTAAGTGGAAAATTAGAAATTGAAGCCTCGTTCTCATTTTGACAGTGCTTTTCATTGTAAAATCGATTTTTGTGTCTAAGTCAAGCTTGTCAACAATGCTCGATCACATGGCCTTCTCAGTGCCGGCGAACTCCTAGCCCGATCCCAGGGCCTTGTCGGATCCCCTCTCTCCTGGCGGCGAATTCGTTCTTGAAGAGGACGATGCTCCAGGTTTCTCTTTCTGTATTTCTATTTTTCTAGAATATATGAGAAACTTTGAGTTTTTATTCTTCTTGCTCAGTTTTATCTTAGGATTAGCCTCATGGTTTATCTTTTTTCTAGTTTGTAGACGAAATTGTAATTACGTCAATGTAATTACATATACGTATTCGTAACTTCAGTTACGTAAATGGAACAAAAAATACATTTATATCTAAGTATATTGAAAATTAAAGTTACAGTTTTAAACTTACAGTTACAATTTCATATTTAAAGGTATAATTATCGAATTGCAGTTTTGTATTTACAGTTATAGTTTGGTAATTACACATTCGTGCTTCAGTTTCGTAATTACAATTTCGTAACTACAATTGTACAAATTTTAAACTATTCTTACAGTTTTCTAATTACATTTACCAATACGAAAAGCTACACCTAAAAACTTAAGAACAGTTTGTTATGGATTTTTTTTTTCAAATTTTAATTAACGATTAAAAATTAATTTTATATGCATTAATTGTTGTTTATTTATTTTAGGTGTTAATATTGAATAGATTTAATATAAAATAGGGGTCAATATTCGATATCATTTTGGTGCTACAATTAAGGAAGATTATTAAAAAAATGGGTATAAAAATTATTAGCTCGAATATTTTATTAAACAATATTCAATCTCATTAGTTCCTATAATTAAGGAATAATATTTTATAAGCTGAATATAAAAATGGTTATACGATTTTAAGTAGGGCTGAAATAATTATCCGCCATCCGTTGATTGCAACCATATCCTATTCGCTCCGCTACGAATTATCCGCATATTTATCCATTTTTAATCAGCCGCTTAATATGGTTATGGATATCCGCAACTGCTTTTTAGAATTAGATTGGTTGATGGTTATATTTTTCAGTTTAAATTGGATATCCGCTTTAACCGCAACCACTTTTAAAAATAAAAAATAAATATATATTACAAATTATATATCCTTTATTTTATTTTGTTAGTGCTTAAATGTTGTTGGATGTTATTGGTTAGTGCTTAGTGTCATTTATTATATACATCCCTAATCCCTATTCCCTTATATTAAACCTATGTAGGTTACTCACTTATTTAAGTTTTTATTTTTTAATTCTTTGTGACAAAAAAATGTTGTATATGTTTTTGTGGTCTTTTTATGTCATAGAAATATTAGAGTGTCTTAATAGTTTGGTTTGTTGAAAAAGTTAGATCAAAATGGGCATTTAGCTCATTATTTTTTTTTAACAATTATTAAAAATGGGCATTATTGATCTGACTACTGATCACCCATTCTTGCTTACATGGCATTTAGGGAACCTCTTTGGTGAGAAGATTTCCCGACAAGTTTCTCATCCGTCGAGATACACCCTTACACCGAACATGTTGTGCCCATCTACACATCCAGGGTGGTGTACATCTAAGACTCGGGAATCGAGTAGCCCCAATATTTGATTTTACAAAAGGCATGTTGTCACTACCTAATAGTATGATCACGTCTTTGCTCACAGCTATGTGAACAAAAGCGTGATCTCTAAAGTCATTATCAAGGATCTTAAAGAATTTCTCAATTCTATTTTCTTGAGCAAGAACAGGTGACTCGATTTCTTGAACGCTACGGATCTTTTCTGATATTGAACGAGATCTAAAAGTATCCAATTCAATGGGAAAGCCTTCACGAATTCTATTAACATATGTTTTCTAAATGTGACAGTACGGCAAACAAGAGAAAGTAGATCAGCGAGATTATGACCTTAAAGAGATAATAATTGATCGAAATAGAATATTTCCAAATGCTAGTAAGTTAATCTTTCCGGTACTTCTGTTTATATACATGCCATACGTGTAAAGTCAGATAAAAAATACTTACTAAAATGCATATCATAAAAAGCAGTTTGGATGACGATGTAATTCCCAGCAATAGCAATTAGAGTTTCATGTAGATAATTATGTAGCAAGAGTAAGCTTTGTACTTTTCTTTCTAATTTGTTTTTGCCATCACGATCTCAAGATTCATAGTTGGAATGTTATTCTTATGCATGGCATGGATATATTGGTTGTATATAAGCCCAACAACCATTTTAAAATATTACATTCAAATCAATTTCTATATTGTACTACGTACACACCTTCCTTAAAGAAGCACGAGTTGTTAGAGCCCGATTGAATAAACTATACTTTATTTCTGTATCATACTAGTCTCGCCGTTGAAACTCTTGTTGATCTTATATTGAATAATAATAATAATAAGACGGGTTAATGACGGAATATATACTCAAAACGTACTTTAGAGCGGCATAGACCAAAATTTTATTTTCAATGACTTATATACTTAAATTTAATTTTATTGTGGCTTCGATGTATCCAAATTCAAATTTATTGTGATTTCAATTATTCTGTGAGCTTTCTCACTATCGGAATCGCCGAGTTATCTAGCGATGTTGCCGACAACGATGGAGGATGTTGCATTGTTGCTGTTGCCGCCGCCGATGATGGTTCGACCGTCATTGATGGATCAGAGGATGATCTTGAGATGTCTAGTGTTTTTGAATTTCAGAGAGCAAAAAGAATGATATTCGAAGAAAATAAAAAAGGTTTTGGACAACAAAAATACTTATGTTTAGTGACACTTAACATCGTTAATAAAAAATTGAGGGAATGAATTAAAACCACGTACAATATATAAAATTGAACTTGAGTACATTGAAACTACTGTAAAACTTAACTTGAATATATTTGTGACTGAAAATAAAACGCGAGTCTTTACCACTCTAATTGAGTATAAATTAAGTATATATGCCTCTATTAACCTAATAAGATCCATAAGAAAGATGAAATTTGATTTTATAAGTCACAGTACGTACTATTACGTAAGTGCATACGTATACTATATACACATATATATCACACAATTAGTGTATGCTAATAGTAATAGAGTTAGTGGCAATGACCAATGTCTTATTATTTATATATATAGTGCGGAAATGATTTACTTTCGTTTAAAAATATATTAAATAAATGATAGAAAGTCTGAGTAATGAATAATTAGATACTGTATATATATATATTTATGTATAGTTATTTATTATATTAAAAAGCTAAATTATACATATTATCGATTTAATCTTAAAATAATATTATCAAACTTTATATCGTAACGAAATCAAGTTCACTAAAATTATATCTTTATGGATTCACCAAAGTAATTATGTAAAATATATCATTTTTACACCATCATTTTTGGAATCATTATGGTTAATCAACGATAACATGAAGAACGAGGCGGGAAAACATACATCAATTTAGTTCATAAGAATGTCAATTTGACGTATTTTATAGGGCTATACATATTTATATGTACACAAACATTTTGTCCAATATTACTGCACTGAAAGGAGAAAGCGTGCGTGAAAAAAAAAAACATGGATATCGACGATTACATTGGTCTCAAACACCGCTTCAACGTACATGGCGTTGTACTTTTGGCTCGTCTTGCACATGTTTGTCACATATGGCCAGTGGCGGATCCAGGAATTCTAGATAGGGGGGGCCGAAAAAATTTCATTGACAAGTACACATAAATTTACGGATTTTTTTTTTCGACATTTCATTTTACATCCGTTGTTATCATAGCTCTTTCTTGTATATGTATATATATGATATACAAATAAATTATTTGTCATTTTCATTTGCAAGTCAAAATCTGTCTTAAAAAAATTATTTTACAGATTTTTATCTATAAGCATTATATTAATTATTAAGTATACTTTATAATGAGTATATAAAAAATTATTATTTATTAAGATATTAATGTCCTTAATAGTTAATACCTTGAATACATGAATGATAGTAGTCAGCTTAGTAATTTCAAAATATAAGGGTACATCTGTAAATTAAAAAACTACAAGTAAAAAGTTGTCATATTTGGTGTAAAAATGAAGGATAAAATAATAATAAACGTTATGTTTAGGTAATAATTTCAAGGTTGAAGGACAAAATTGTAATCTCCCTATTAAATCTTCTTCCTCATCCTTCCGAGAGATATTATCGTCTTCATCCCCGAAGATACACAGCTCGACCTCGACGTCAATGGCGGAATCGAGTTTAGCTTATGAAAACGCATAAAAATGGAGGGGGGGCCGCAATGCTAAGTTTAGAGTATTATAGTGTCGCCGGAGTGGACCGAATAGTCGAACACCATTAACATCGGAAAAGCAAGGGGGGGCCACGGCCATCTTAAACTTGGCCGTGGATCCGCCACTGCATATGGCCTCGCCGTAGTTCAAGTACTCCTCGCAATTTCTCTCAGTAGGCGACTTCATCAAGTTTCGATAAGAATTGTCCAAACTCGCAATTAGCAGAAATCGAGCCGGTGCGAATTTGGTCACTGGATAATCTCTTAATGAATGTGTCTTAGGGTCGGAGCAAACGCAAGACTCCTATAAATACTATAATCTTGCAATTAAAAGGGGTATATAATTGGAGTATATTTATTATTATATATATTGACATTTGGCTGGTTATCAATCCCCCAAATCTAGTTAATAATAATAGCTTACGCATATTATATTCACCATTACATATAGCTTATTCAACCAAAATTATATTAAACTATAAATCGATCCAAATTTCATCAAACTGCTATTTTGCCCCAAAATTAAACTTTACACTGACCCCTTATTAGGCACCTCCACTAGCGTCTTCTTGAGAATAATGTTTGGGTTTTCGATGACTCTTTCTCAATCCCGAGGCGGAAATCACGGGATATCATCGAACTATATAGATCTAGAATAATTACGAGATTAAGATATCGAATTAGAGATCGTTACCAAACTTCGGTACTTTTGCCAACAGTACCGAAAACGCTGACTTTTGCCGATTCTGAAGCTGGCCGATTCCTGTGAGTGTTCCAGGGATGAGCACTTCAAGTGTAGTGCCTCTAAGTCGTCCACCACGTCACTCGGGAACGTCTTGATGACCGGAAAACACCTCGGAGGATAGGTTAGATCCTTCTCGGTGTTTGGATGACGAACCGATGAAGAACCGGGGAGCTAGCAAAAACTCGACTTCCTTCTAGGGAGGGGAGGTCGAATTCTTTCTATGTGCTAGGGTTTGGATTCATCTGTTTTATGAGTCATGATTAGGTATTTATAATACCTAATATCATAAAACCTAATGGGCTTTAATTAAGGCCCAATAAGCTTTAATTTATTAATTCTTAATTAATTAAGTGTACTCATAATTATCACTCGGGCCCAAGTGGGCCCGTTATGTCGGTTATGGATTCGGGTCGATATCCGATAACCCGAAAAATACAATATCGGGTTCGGGCATAACCTACAAATAATCCGATCCGAATCGTTCGACGATCGAAGACGGGTCCTTAAAATGTTATTTCTGATGGAAAAAATACTGTTAAGGTCTTTGAAATGATTGTCACACACACACACCCATATATATATTATTGTTAATGATGTGGCATGAAATGGTTAAATAATTTCTAGAAATTAAATGAATGGCGAAATTCCCATCGGAGAAAACATCGTTTAAAAGTGAAAACGAAGTCAGTTAATTTGCCAAAGTCGAGCCTTGGAAAAGAAGACAAAAGAGAGTATTAAGAGCATTTACTCGAGTAGTTGGAGTGCCTGACAATGGTTGAAAATATCTTCCCAGAATTGAATGTTTCATGTCATCTGCTCTCTACGCCCATATTTCAACGCTTTTTGCTAATCTGTGACGTTAACTTTCTTTGTACTAGTGAAGCTAATAAATTTTGATTTGTCCACGGCGTGCTCTCGGTATGTCTAAAATTTTAGTTTGTCGATTTACTTTTTTGCAATAAGGGTTCCCCGTTTTTTAAAATACTAAAAATGAAGAAGAAAAGAGAGAAGAAGTCTATAAATAACGAAGAAAAAGAGAAAAAAAAAGAAAAGAAAAAAAAAACATATGTGGATTTCAGCTCCATTAGTTATTAGATGTAATCAAATTGCGACTATAACTTTTATTTTGATATAAAACTATGATCGTAATTTATATATACATGATGAAATTACATGAATTGCAAGTGATGATATTTTTCAAAATCTGATAAGAGGGTATAAAATTTAATTTGATAAGTTTAAATTTTGTAAACACAAAGAGAGAAAATGTATGCACAATACATAGTGGAAGTATAATTAATTTGTCTTACATCATCCCCATTTGGGAAAGCTACTTGTTATCTAGTCCTAAACTACAAAGAACAAAATTTGACAGGAAATATATTATTAAAAACAAAATTATTCAATGAGACAGCATATCATATATATATATATATATAACAATTTGCATCGTTCTAATTAACACACTTCATGACGTGGAGTATAAATAATGTTGACAGCTAAAAATTCAATAACTGAATAACATATATATATATATATATATAGACTATAGTATAAATTTTATATTTGCATGTTATTATCCTCAGGTGTCTCTGAGTAATTAAACAGGACATATATTCAATAATCATTATTCAAAATGAAGATACGCAAAACATTGTTCCAAATTAAGAAGACAATACTTCCAGTTCCAAGCATAACTATAAACAAAAATATTGCAGGTATTAAACTATACTAGTTTGGAGACTACCTTAACAAATAGCAAACAAATACACACACAGATATATATATATATTTTTGTAGCTCATGGGATTCCTATGATCGGAAAGAAGGGAAAATAGAGGCTTGAAGGTGCTAAACCCCACTCGTGCGGTAATGGAAGATCGATGGTTTTCGAAGCGCCCAACTGTTGCGTGGACTCGCACGTGGCGAGTCCTATGTTTGAAGGGCACGACGAGTAGAAGGAGAGAGCATTTGAGAGTGTGTACGTGTTGGATCGGGGTAGGGTTTCAACGATCGGGGACGCCATGGATCTCTTTGAGACATAGAGCTGGTCAGGTCCTCCGAGAAGCTTGACGAGGCACTTCAAAGGCGTCGCGCTGTGTGGCTGCACTGTGTCATCTGAAGGGATTTGGGCCTCGAAAGAGCCATCGGCTTCTGTGTGGGCAGAGACAAGCTTTTTCACTTTGTCGCACTTCACCAAAACTTGGATTCCTGAGGAAATAAAAGTAGAGACCCGAACATGTTTACGTTCGTTTCTAGCCTTGGCTAGCTCAGATGGTTAAGTATTTTTACTTGTATCCTTGACGTACATGATGAAACCCGAACATTTTTATTTGGAGTGGGCAACAATTTTTAAGAGGACCGAAGTACGCAAGTTTCGTTAAAAAACCTACTTTTCCCCGATAATGTTACGAATAAATTTCTTAATCTCTTAGAATCAAAATTTTGAAAGGGGTTACACATAACTTTTTTTTTTCATTTTTTTTTTGGTTTCACAAGAGATTCAACATAGGACATCGAGCGCCAGTTCAAAGTGCTCAACCACTTGAGTCATTTCTCATCGACAAAATATGAAATAATTCGACGAGTTGTCCTAACATCTTATACGACTAACAACGTGGTTCCGCCTAAAAGCGAGTTCAAGCTCTTGTGTTAATCTATTTTTTTTTTTAAATAATTTCCAATAAAATTTAATCTAGGTGGATGCAAATCTTGATCAAAACATATACATGTTTTGCATAAATTGATGAACATAACACATATCACTACACCATGAATGAAGTGAGTTTTACTATTTTATCTTATTTTAAAGCACCATAATTATGTGTATTTTTGTGTGCATATAGTTTGTAGAAAGCAAACCTGCGAGGTCAGTTTTGGTAGTGCAATCCAGGCATGTGAGCTTGGCTTTGATCACTTGGCATTCGGAGAGATGAACCCTCGAGAGAGCCCAAACGAAGAGAAGCAGCTTGATCGCCTGAGAAATCGCCATAATATTGCAAGTGAAATAATTATCTGAGTACTGAGAAGAGAGTGTTGAGTTTCTACAACATATATAGAAACACAAGTATATATTATTGTTTTTCACCTACTTGAGAAAGTATTAAATGAGACACCCAACAGCTGAGTTTAGTGGTTGGTGTCTATTCAAGTCCTTCGCCATTTTGTTCCTATCCCTCAAAGATGTGTATATATATATATATATAGTCTTTAATTAAATGTTGATTGATATGTATACATTAATTAGATTATCTTTTATATCTTAATCAAACTTGTTGAGTTTAGTAGCACCGCCACACTTAATGAATGTTACAGTTAACGCGTTGATATGATGGACCATCATATACTGTATAAATTGTACTATCTAGCTCAACAGTTTTTGGTAGACCTTCCCTCAAAAAAAAAAAAAAAGGTTTTTGGTAGACCCCAATATTTGTTTTAAAAATATGAGATGATGATATAGATAGACGGAGGAAGAACGAGAATTTTTTTAGTTTGCAAGTACTTGCAAACTCAGAAATTTGACTTTTTTTTTTTAATTCATTAACAACTCATGCAACTAATTATATAAGGGGTTCAAAAACAATAAAAGAAAACTAAATAGTCTAAGGCAAGAAATGACACAAATCGTGAAACCAAATAAACTAAAAATCAGAACGCAATAGCAGGAAATAAAGAGACAATTGTCAAAATTAAAGAGGTGAAAATCGCAAATTAAAGGCAAAAAATTGCATGAAGATTTGTCGTGATCTTAGTTATTTCCTTCCTTATTTGCTCCGCATCAGATGACTTCCTTGTACTTTCCATGTGGGACGGACAGCCCGCGGGGTTGCCCTTCTCAAATATTTGGTGGGCATGGGCAACCCGTGAAAGAAATTACTAAAAGACCTCATTTGGATTTTGAATCAAATCCATACCCTTAAGAACCCACTGCTAAGAAACATGAATAGTGGCCGAGAGGGGTATGGATCCGACAAAAAATCCAACCGAGGTCATTCTTGCTATTTGCCCGCAACCCTTCCTCAAGTTGGACTCGGGATTTTCTTTCCAAGTTTACTCTCGAGATTTCTTTCTAGGATGCATTCTTGCATTTCCTCCTCATAATCTATCCATTGGATTTAAAAGTCTCCGAATATAATAAAGTAGCATAAAGGTTTCTGATTTCTCTATTATAACTTAGGACGCAAATGGTCCTTAATTGTTAAAATAGATGGAAATGTCTACAAAATATTTTTTGGGTTAAGTTTTTAGGGTGATTTTTTAAGTTTATATAAATTACGAAATATTCTTAAAAGTAGCAAAGAATTGTTTTTTGAACAATAATTAAATTTTTCCATAAAGATCATTTACGCTACTAAATCACAACACATAAACCATTTGCGCCATTTTTTTATAGGGACCATATTATTAGCACACATAGCTGTTAACATTGGGACAATGTGAACCATAAACTTAATATAATAATATAAATATACATGTTTTTAATTACTTGTAATGTTCGTATCGCCGCAAAATATAAAAAAATTGGCAAGTTATTTTTAATGTTTATAATCACGTCATGACAAAGGCTAAGGTAAAATGGCGTCTAAGGACGGGTTACCCATAATTAAAAAACGCTTTTTGCAGTTATTAAGATTTTTGAGTCACAATGGGGTGCAAATAATACCCGGAAACCGGGTAATTATTCGAATCCGAATCCCTATCTGGATTTTAAATCAGAATCCGGATTCCGGATCCGGGTACCCGTATCCGGATTAAAATCGGATACGGGTATCGGGTATTAAAACTAAAAAAAACTGGGTACCCGATTTAAATACCCTGTTTATTTTAGTTTTTTATTTTATTTTTTATGTTAATTTCATAGAGTTTCTTTATTTCGCGAGACTATTTTTTTTACGCTTGATGTGCGGGATTATGTTTTTTTTTTTTTTTTATGCTTGATGCGCGGGACTGTTTTTTATGTATTTTTATTTTAAGATGAATGTATGTTTTTGTTTTTAGATAATATATTAAAAAAAATAGATCCGGGTAAAAATCCGGATACCTGGATCCGGTTTCCAAAACCGGGTACCGGGTAAGAAATCTGGGTATCAAAAACTAGATACCCGGATTTCGGGTACCGGATCCAGGTATCGATTTCCGGATACCCGGATTCCAGATCCGGGTACCGAGTACCTCAAAAAAATCGGGTACCCTACCCGGGTTCACCCCTACTCTTAAGTTCTAACCTTAATAATTAGAATAAATTGGCTGTCATATTTTGGTGTTATTGCGTAGGAAGAAGTCAAGATTCTTTCGTCCCATCGACTCTAAGAAGACTTGAAGAAATCTCTGCTTATTTTACACATCAACCTATTATTATGTTTATGTCTGCTTTATGTCGTGTATTTAGTTTAGCTTTTGCTACACCTTGCAATGTCAATTTTTGGCCTGTCATTATATATATATATATATATATATATATATATATATATATATATATATATATGCTTTTTACTTTTTGAAAAAGAAATCATCAAATGAGTCCAGGCAACTTCTTAAGACAAGAACGTGGTCTTCTTGCTGACACATAGTAGTGTTCGATCGATTGCGAACAACACTCTCACTAGTTCTGAAGCCGTGAGGATACTTAGTTACGTACATATTGCTCTCAACGATTTTCTCAATTATTTATTTTGACATTATTCTACAAATAGTGATATCTACGTGACTCCGTCATGACAGACTCTACTAATTTGATTTTTGACTTCCGAGGCCTGAAATGTTATTCTCGCCCGGTTACTGGAAGCAACTTTTCTTTGTCAAAACAAAGTGTAATTTTGTATTGACGTAGCGTTTCACCGAAATATTGTCCGTCATAGTTGACCGTGCTCTAGAAGGGTTGTGACCTCAAAAAGAAAAAATAAAAAATATAAAGTACCAAAGAGCTTTACGAACTGATCATTTCATACTTCTCTCCCAAAACACTTTATTTTCAAAAGAACAAAGCTTCACGAACACTTTGTCTTGCGCATTTCCAGCGCAAGACGAAGATGCTTTTCAGTAATCGAGATATTATTAAAAAAGTAATTAATTTGTGCATGATTCAAGCACGATTTTCAAAGAGATTTCTAAGATAATTCAAACTAATTTATTATAACCTCGCAACTATGTCAGCAACTTTGTCAGGTTGAGTTGTGGATTGCAATTTGCAAGAACCACAAAGACTCAATCCTGAATTGTTATGCAATAAATTAAAGGCATAAAAAGTAGTGTTGTATAATTTGCAGCCAAATTCAAAATATGAAGTCGCTATCAGATGATTATGGCATTGCAGAGTGGTAGGTGTTGGTTTCCTTTTAATGCAACAAAGTGGTAGCTATGACTTCCTTGGAAAACCTTATATATCACTTCTTACAGCTTATATTATATCTATATGTGTATATTAGCACACTAAATAATCAACGTAGTAATCAATGATGTTGGACACGCGTTTATCTTATACAGCACGAACCATGCATGCATGATGCATAGAAATTTTATACTATATGCACTCACATGTGTATATATATATAACTTCAAATTGTATGCCCCCAATATGTCCTAATAAGTATGTTTGAACGAAATTATTCTCGATTTTAATAAATTTTAAAATTATGCTCCAAAAGTGTTTGACTTAAAGACCAAAAGTGTCCAAAAATTTTTAGACAGTCTTTTCTGTATAATTTTCTAAATTAAAACTGTCTAACCGTAAGAACAAAAATGTTTAAATAAAATACTAAAAGTGTTTAAAATCGAAAACTGTCTAACTTGAAGAGCAAACGTGTTTGGCTTAAAGACTAAAAGTGTTGTTGGAGCATAATTTTGAAATTTATTAAAACCAAGAACAATTTCGTTCAAACTTGTGTTTTGGGGCATACAAACGGAAGTTTCCCTGTATATATATATATGCAATAAAAATCAATGGTGTTCAATATTGTTACCTTCAAGTTAGGGCACGTAGGGTTTTCATTGATTTACAGATTGTTCGTTCGACCTCTCTGTGTGCCCTAAATAAGACTTCACAGGGCACGATCGGTTCTAAATTTTAAGAGTTATAAATGAGAATAAATTTGGAATCTTTATGAATTTGTTTTTTTTTCCTAGAGTTCCAAAATAGTAATAGAATAATTAATAAATAATATTATCTTTGAAATTTATTTTGAAAAGTTTTGTTTTACTAAAAACGTGGGTCTATTTGGTCTTTCCTCAAGTCCGGTTATGCTTATGTGTCATGACTCATGCTTAACCATGCTAAAGTGGAGTCGTGATCATGAATATATAGCTCGTTTTAAAAGAAAAGTTTCTAACTTCAAAGGAAGTGAAGTGTATTGTGAAGGTTTAAATCGATCTCTACATACTTGATATTGCAAACTACACTAAAATTTCTATAAAAATTAACAATAATGACAAATAAAGAATTTATTATATTATATTATTAAAGTTATTAAACTATCGAGAATTACTTTAATAATATATTTGTCTTGAATTTTGCAGAGAAAATGTCATAAAAAAATATTTTTAGAATTACGAAACTTGGTGGATTATTTTGAAAATTAGTAGTGAGAGTCATTTTCTGAAATTTCTGTAATATAATAACAAATTTGAATCCTATTTGGTCCATTTTTAAGGCACAAAGTACATCTAATAATTTGAATTATTAATTTATAACACTATGGTAGAATAAGACCATAATCATGTTAACTATATGCATATTTTAGTTTATATTATTTTGTTAACTATAAGTATGTCATTAAACTATATTTTTACATATATACAATTCTCTCACTTAAAATAGTGCTTAGAAGAAATAATACTTGAGATTAAAAATTAAATAAAGCACTTTTTTTCTTTTCATTTCTTGAGAATAATACTGATTAAGTTATCCATGATATAGTCTCGAAAACCTGGTCTTTAAAGTGTTAATATAACCTATATTTGATAATTATACATTTCTATAACTATATTGCAAAGTTGGTGGTTAAAGTGCTAATATGTTTCTATAATTATATTATTGATAATTATAATTTGATTCATTCAAATATATATAATAATTTTCAAATTATTAATTTAAAGGCATAATATAACATCAATATCTTAAATAATAGTATTTCATGGTCCCCATATTAATGAATCAATGTTTTTTTGTTTCTTTGTTTCTTACATTTAATTCAATTGATATTAAATGTATATTGAGATATAAATGAAACCTACATCACTAGAAATAAACCTCACGACCTATACACATTAATTTTTGGGGTGTACCTTAATGAGTAATAAAGTTTGAAAAATGCTAAATACAAGAGCTACTATTTCAATATGAATATTAATCCATATATAGCCTTATGTATATATTAATTGGACTATACTCTCAACAACTTTATAAATAGAGCAGGCCAATTGAGACTAGCTAGCTCAACTGAAAATTCATGGATTAATTTAAAAAATGTAGCATGTCATCTTTAAAAAAAAAAAAAAAAAAACCTGGTATTTTGCAAAGCAAATATTTGGTAACACAGTCAGTATGAGCGTGCATAATTATGTGTTAAAAAAAATGTTGTCGTTTACTATAAGATATATAATAATGTTTGAGTGTAATCGTAATAACCGGAACTACTTATTAAGATGTTTAGTTACAATTATAAATATGTTGATCGTAATAATATTTACTTTGTAATATAAGACAATTTATAATTGAGTTTACTGTTTTTTTTCATCTATTTTTTCTATCAACTACTATTTATTTCTCATTTATCACTTCTTCTTTTTTTCTTCTTAGCTAAGTTCAATCTCTTATAGAATTTAAAGGTACTTCATAATGTTCATCCACTTAAGTTATATCTCGTTAGGATCAGATTGTTATAAGATATTATATACTAATTAATAATCTATCTTTATAATCATGGCTTTAGTATCACACTCATCAACATTTATAACTTGAATTTAAATTATTTTAGTCTAACAAGTATTGGTAGTTGTAGTTTGTACAGTGGCCTAGTTAGAATTTCATTCCAGCCAAAGCACAAACTCAACAACGCCAAGGTCAAAACATGAATAAATCGAACACCAGTACTGCTTCACATTAATAATGTCGAGAATGCCGAGACTCAACGTGATGGACGCGAGAATGCCGAGATCACTGAGAGCGAAGGACGCCGAGAATGTCGAGAACACCGAAACCGAAGGACGCCCAAAATGCCGAGATCACCGAGAGCGAAGGACGCCGAGAATGCCGAGAACAGCAAGACGCCGAGAATGCCGAGAACACCGAGAGTGAAGAACACCGAGACCGAAACCAAAAGATGCCGAGAATGCCCTAAGCACAGAGATGAGGGAGAGGAAGACGGAGAAGAAAGAATGCTTTGTGTTTTTTTTTTTAGTACTTAGATTTCAGCATACGCACGTGCGTATGCTGGTAGAAGAGTGTCTACGCCCCTGAGTCTGTAGGTAATGTTTGTTGCATAAAAACTAATAAAATTGTATTAAAAAAAATGTATAGAAACAATAAAATCTCAAACTTCCACCGTTCTTAAAATGATTTATTTATAAAAATTATATTTCTAACTAGGGTTAATGACGGCAAAAATACCCAAAGTTTGGTCAAAGAACCCCTCGTGTACCCAAATTTTAAAAGTGGTGGCAAAAATACCCAAAGTCGCATTTAGGGAGTTGATCACTCCATTCTCGTAACGCCATTAACTTACCGGTTAACTCTGGCCAAGTGGACAAATTTGTTTTGTTAAGTGTAATCATTAGGGGTTCAATTAGTTGTATTAAATAGTGTTTATTAGGGGTTTAATTCGTTGTTTTGTCGTAAACGAGGCTGATTTGGGCTCATCCATGTGGCAAAAATTGTTATGTCAGCAACCCACGTTTGTCCGCGTGGCCATAGTTAACGGGTAAGTTAACGACGTTACGAGAATGGACTGGTCAACTCCCCAAATGCAACTTTGGGTATTTTTACCACCACTTTTTAAACTTTGGGTACACGAGAGGTTCTTTGACCAAACTTTGAGTATTTTTACCGTCATTAACCCTTCTAACTACTATTTTTTTTATACTATCATTATAAAACCATCAATGCCGATTCTTACAAAAATCCATGTGCATTCTAGTTTTGTCTCGGTCCACCCATAAATTGAACTTGCGGTCAGTTCAGAGTTACGAACTTTGAAATCCATAAGTTGGCAAACTTGCATATATATATATATACATTTCCAATTTTTTTTTTTTTTTGAAAGCTATATATTTCCAACTTGAAAGCATATGATTTTGTTTCAATGGTTTTATTGAACACCTACAAGGTTGGTGACACCTGAAATGCTGACAAAAGACAACGAATGACCGATCTCACTTTCAATAGGAATTGCAAACTACTAATCTGCCTGAAATATATTACAAAAACACAATCCATCTACTAATAGTAATTGCTTGCAAATACAAAATCGAAATAAAATAAAATAAAAAGTAGCAACAAGTTTGTCATATTGATTCAAGTACCGGTTGCTCTCTGTACCAACACTTTGGCTCCAGAGTTCGAATCAGGCAGCGCTGGAGAGAGTAGTGTGAGTTTATGGATGCCAAGCAAATATTTCTTGATGGTAAGACTCCGGATCCGATATCGTTTTTTTTTTCCCAGAGCGCTCCTGATTTTTTTTTTTGGTGTGGAATTGGATTGGGACGAATCTTCTTCTTTTTCCTCCGCCAATCACTTTTTTTTTTCTATCTAATTTCAGAATGGAATCAGGTTGGAACCGGGTCTAAATCGAGCATCGCGACTGAAATTTTCACCCCAACATTTTTCTTTCTTCGTTCTTATTTTTATCAGAATATATTGCGGTCTTCCCATGGTGAACGATGGGACCCTCCCCATTTGTTGTGTTGTGGGCATATCATCTCAATCGCCAGGGCCGTTTTTTATGTTTTCGGGACACGAGACGGTGTAATTTTCGGGCCCCTATCAAAATTACAAAAGTATTTAAAGATATTAGTATAATAAATATATACTCATTCAAATATAACGCGTGTAGCGTATTATAAGTTGTGTATAGTCAATTTTATCAATTATATATATTTCGATAGACGATGTAGCTAAACTACTCCGCCCATATTATTTTAAATTTTGTCTCTTAAATTGGCTTTTTTTGGGACTTTTATTGTGATTTTTTTTATTATAAACATGGACTTACTCCACTTCCCTTCAAGCACGGCTCCGCCAATCACCATTGCCGTTCATATTAAGGGTCTGGACGAGCAGTAATTGTTTGCATAGTCTAGTGGGAAAAATTTATAAAAGGACGGGTTGACGTGACCATTAATGAAATTCGTCAAATCTAACTCAATTCTCTATACAAGAAAATGAGAGACTTGATTGAAATATTTTGTGAGGAGTCGAGAAACGAAGGATCTAAAACTAAATTGACAATCACAATCTAGTATATTGTTGGTTAATATCCAAAATCATAAACGTAAAAGAATCGTCACCAATATTTGACGTGATTTGGGAGCAGAACATCCACGGAATTTCTTTTTTAAGAATTAAGATTGTGTTTGCAATCACAAACTTTCTTTCCTAGCCTAACAATGGTGATTTCCTTCCAAAGCTATCCATCTTAAAATCTCTCAGTCTTTCTCGTGCAATCTTCGATTTTCCAATTTATTAAATGTGGTAGTAAGCAAGGTTTAAAATACCGCTTGCCGTTTTCGTTTCGCATTTTCCGTTTTACGGATATATCGCTTGCCGATGGGTATGTCGATGGGCAAAAGGGAAAAAAAGGGCATGCCGCATACCGCATTTACCGCACTTTTCGCATGGACATACCGCATTTACCGCACTTTTCGCATGGATATTTTGTAAAAAATATTTGAGTATTTAAGCAAGATATTTATATAGGTTAAAAACTACATCTTTAATAAATACAAGACATAATTGTATACAACAAAACACATTTGTAACTTAAATATGTAGGTGAAATGTATAATATTAAGTCACTTTATTAGTTTAAGTGTATAATATTAAGTCAAATTATTATGTGAAGTGAATATGCATGTTAATTAAGTGTGTAATATTAAGTGAATATGCATGTTAATTGTATATGTATGTTAACAAATTTAATATTAGTTGAAGTGTATAATATTAAATGAATATGTATATTAAGTGTATATGTATGCTAGGTGAAGTTAATATGTATGATAAGTGTATAATATTATTTGAAGTGTGTAATATTAAGTTAAATTATTAGGTGAAGTGTATGTGTATGTTAAGTGTGAATGTGTGATATTAGTTGAATAACAAAAAGTCCCACATTGATAGATGACAAGAGTTTAGTGATGTTTATATACAAAATATTAGGGACAAGGGCTTGGGCCCTTTGGGTCATAGGATTTTGTGGATGGGGGAGGACTCACACAAATGTTACAACTTACACCGCGCGCGCCGCCGCCGTCCGGGCGAGGTGGGGTGAGTAATTATTTTTGCCGAAAGTTTAATTGGTATTTTTGCCGAAATCTACCATTTTAGCGAAATTCCAACCACTTTTCGCACCGAGAAGGCTTTCGTTTCGGTAGCCTCCGAAAAACGAAAGTCGAGCGATTTTCCCAAAATTTTGCACCTTGGTAGTAAGTAACCGAATTTCCAATTTAAAAGCTCAGATATCACTCCAAGCTTTAAGCTCCCACGTGCGCTCCGCAAGTCGCACACGTGCTATAGATTTTCCATATCAAACGCCAAAGCAGTTAATACTTAATTCTATTCAATGAATGTAAAAAACAATCAATAATATATCGGGGTGAAAGAGGTTTATGGCCCCAAAAGTCAATGAAGATTGGATATGACAATGTACCGGACAAAAATATTTCACAACTTACCGACTGGCAGAAGAAATTGATTCACCGGTTATCGATAAGATAAACAAACAGGTTATTTACAGATAAATTTTATACATATATACTTAATTTATATATAGAATCCAGATATAATCTCATGGTGTAATAATAAATACTTCAAGTCCTAGTAATTTCAATTAAATATTTAAAGTTCCAATTTATAGCAATATATTCTAACAAATACCACTAAATTAAGTAATTAATTATACTTAACTACTAATTAACTAGATCCAAACTTTGCTAATTATATCGCACAAAGTGAAGAACATTGTTCAAAGAAACACGGGTTTACGTTTGATAATGCATAAAAAAGAAGAGAGAATAACAATATTGAAGAAAAAAAAAATAGAGTATGTAATCTTTAATTTATATTCGATAACTCAAAATATTTGAACGGATATAAATGATACCTTGACAAGTTATCATTTTTTTTTTATCTATCAATTAACTTGTGTCGAAAACAATAACTATAACCAAGAAACTACTGATAACTCATTATAAAAAAAAAAGATTACGAGTAATAGCTTATCAATAAACCCAAAAAAACGAGAGATCGCCAAAAATCACGATAATTAGACGATGATCAACCCCCTAGAGAAGTTTTTTCTAAGAAGAGGTACCAGAAGCTCACTTAACGCATAGGAAGACCGCATCGTTATTGGCTCAGGTCCACGACTAGCCCACCTCAAAGCAGGACCCAAATCAACTCAGTGAGTACTGAATTTCTGGGATACAGACATTTCATACTTTGGACATCAATGAGATACAGAGACAACTTTTCTTGTTTTCTTTTCATGAGTTTACATCCCTTCCAAGAAAGATTTTACGATTACTACGTAACCAGTTTGCGTCGGAAACATTCAGGTGAAACAGAGAAGAAAGCTAATTACAACTTACACGAAATAGGGACATGTCCTCTTAGCTTATGGAACCGAGCTTCAACATTAAGCAATATAATATACATCAAGGTTTTAAATAACGGTTTTAAGCCTCAAAGCGTTTTTCCGTCCGTGCCTCAAGGTGTAAGCCTCAAGGCGATCGAGGCGTAAGCCTCGATACTATAATATATAAATAATTATAAAAATATATATAACATAAGATATAATAAAATCCTCAAATAACACAAATCTAAAACTCAATCAGTCCAAAACAAAACAACATAAAGTCTCATAAATGTCTCAAAAACTCATAATAAGCATAAAATAAAAATACTAATGAGACATACGAAGAGGCTTTTAGGGTTAATGAGCTTGGAATAATAAAAGTTTAATTAAAAAAGTAAAAATATTGGAACAAGTGGCCCAGCATTTATTACTTTGTTATTTTCTTTTAGTCCCAATAATCAACTTAAACTTCCAATGCAGATGTATTTTTAAACTTCCAATGCAGTGTTTTCTCTCTCTCGTAGAGTCATCTTCTTCCTCATGAAAAAATACAGTGCAAAGCTTGGGTTTGTCTTCAATGGCAACCACCAATTTCGACCTAGTCAGGCTTAAAAATTGCCAACGCCTCAGTATAACGCCTCAGACTCGCACGCCTCAGTGCGTGATACGTTTCCTGATGCGTGCGCCTCGAGCGGCGGCGAAGAGGCGGCTTAAAAAAGGCGTTTTGCCTGTTTGCCTCGTCGAGGCGCGCCTCACTAACGCCTTTTAAAACAATGATATACATACATCTTTCTGACAGAACAGAAAAGCTAAATGTTACACATTTTTCTGCAGTGACACTCCCATTTAAATGGTGACCAGATTAATGAAACTCTTCATTTTTTGGTAATAATAAACCTGCTCACACAAGTATATATATATATATATATATTATTTTTTTGAATGGAGGTGGCACTGTCGGCCGATGTTACAATGCACTCTCGCACTACTAGATATATTCAGTGTAAGAACAGGCAGCCCTATTGGCCAAATTTACATATGAAAATGGGGCACTCATTTGAGTCCCATAGGGACTGAACCCGTAACCTCTTGAATAGAGGTGTAATGGAGTTACCACTAGGTTTCACACAAATATATTCTATTCGAAAGCTCATGTTTAGAGATCAGATTGAACTAGTATATATTGACAAAGAGCACGGTCCCACATTCTTGATGATTGTAATTGAATGCATGGTGTATAAGCACTAGGTTTATGAGAGGGGAGTGATGACGTGGCACGCTCTCATGGACCAAAGTGGACTATGGTCCAAAAGTCAGATATTTATATCTTTATAGTCATTCTACGAATAGGATCATCCAAGCCAATACTCAAATGAAAACAAGAGCTCGAGAAACTCTTCTATCGATATCTAAAAGCAGTTTTCCACTAATCTAACACGATGGGCGATGGCTAACCCAAGCTCCTTATGTAAGCTTCGACGCCCTTTTACGAGCTCTAGACCTAAAATAATTAGCGAGGCATAAGATATGCGAGTCTAACACAATATATCTCATGTTCTTTATCCGATTCCAGAAACATCAGTCTGTACAGAAGATCAAGAGTCTGTGTTGCTTAATTAAAAGGATGCAAAAAATATCCATTCACTGTAAGAGTTTATCATTTATCATGCGTTGCTAAACTAAAAGATTGCAAGCTGCAACCTTCACTAAACCTATTCTGACGTGGATGGAAAACCCTAATAATCACAGTATCAACAAAGAGATTCATTGAAATAGAAGCTTCTTGCTAATGGACTCTTTTATAGGTAAACCTGAGTGGTGCCAAATAGAAAACCCATTATGCTTTGACCAAATTCTCTCTCATGCAAAGAACCCAATTTCCTTGTCTTTAGAAGTGTTACATGTTATATTCCTGTGCAACTGAAAAGCTCATACGACCCGAGCCAATAATCAAACCGTGACAAGAACATTCTATTAATAGATGATAACCCGTCCCTTATTCGAGAGTTAAGACTGGGAAACTCACCTAGTAATGTTCAATATGAATTTTCTACGAATCAACATGACGCTAACTCTCGAAATGAGCTCCTTATATAGGCTTGGACGTCCTAGATTGACCTAAAATACCTAAAACACCCCACGAGTAAGAAAATACAATCAATGATAAAACTGCACGTCCAATAAAAGAACGAAATTTAGAGTAGTTTGAAAAGAATATATACCTCAATCGTAGTTTTCAAAATCCCTCGAGGCGCACCTCAAGATGAGGCTATGAAAAAACGCCTCTGAGCCTACGCCTCAGCCCCCTGCAACGAGGCTTACGCCTCACTTACTTGAGGCTTCACTTACGCTAACGCCTCGGATGCTTAAGCACCCGAGGCTTATGCGGCTAACGCCTCTGTTTAACTCACAATTTGTCCCCATTTTGCTACTTTTGGCCCTGTTTTGATTATTTACTATCCTTGTTTTGGCCTATTCTTAAACGACTCTTTAGTTCTTAAAAATCAAGGAAAAAAGTTCCCTCATCACATAAAACCCGAGAACCTTCAAAATAAATTATACAATTTTAACACTTCTAGTAAGGTCATGACTTGTATGAAATATTTCATATTTGATGAATTTATTGAGGCTTACGCCTCGCGAGGCTAAGGGAAACCGCCCCGGTTCCCATCTCAGAGTTTCAAAACCAGTAGTAAGGAAATCATGAACAAAAAGTTCTCCATTAATTGATTTCCATCATATTGAAGAAGGCAAACATGCGAATCATCCATATTTTTATTCGCCAAATAATGGAACAAATGAGAATTCTAAGAGACATAGCTTCTGAAACCATTGCTTATTCTGCAAACAAAAAATTTTAAGCAACAGAACTAACCCATTCTAAGATCCTAGTCTTCTTCATCATCCGTAATACAAGATTACATACTAATTGCTTGACCGCCATTGCCAAATCAACCCTCGATTTCCACGGCAATGAAAGCTACAAACATGAATATGAAGCGATTCGAGAACACCCCTTTCGCTCCATGTGAAATAATCAATCGAGAAAACCTGTTTGGCGCCATATGGCGTTGCGAACTTGCCGGAGATCCCGCCCCTTCAGCGTCCGACCGGCGCCTTCCAGGACTGAGCACGACAGCCTCGGCGACTCCGCCAGGCTCCGCGCCACCAT
This sequence comes from Parietaria judaica, assembly GCA_954871525.1. NCBI lineage: Eukaryota > Viridiplantae > Streptophyta > Magnoliopsida > Rosales > Urticaceae > Parietaria > Parietaria judaica. The sequence goes on along the minus strand of OX940860.1, from coordinate 24,110,151 downwards.
CTCGTGCGGTGGCAGCATCTCCGTCTCGCCGTCGCCGTCCCCTTCCAATTCGCTGTTGGCCTCGACCTCTCCGAAGAAATCACGCCGCGTCCGTGACAGCAACGGCACGTTCAGCGGCGCGGACTGGTGGTACTTCACCGACGAGACCGGCGTTATCCGCTCCTGCGGCGGCTTCGGGATCACCGGGATCAGCCGCGAGGCCGATGACGACGGCGATGAAGACGCCGAGGACGACGAGACCGAAGCCTTGTGGAAGAAGCTCGAGTAGTCGCGGCGGAGGCTCTGCGACGGGCTCTCGTCCTCGGGGAGCGCCGCGAGGATCCCGAACCCGTCCGGCTGCGCGAAGCTCCGAATCCGGCTCTGGTTGCTGAGGCGAGACACGACTGCGGATGCAGAGGCGAAGGAGGAAGGAGAGCTCGCTAGGTTTCCATTGCTGGGCGATTCGGCGGCGGAATCGCCGCTCCAGAAGAGGTCGTCCTCGTGGAGCTCGTCGCCGGCGGCGGATGTATGCGGCGGCGCGTGGGCGTAGGCGCCGAGGAAGCGCTCAGAGGAGGGGGAGGGGCGGTGCCGGGTCGGAGCTTTGGATCTGGGTATGTCCATGGCGGGTCTAGAGGGAGGAGAGAGAGAATAGGGTTGTTGGGGAAGAGAGAGAGAGAGAGAGAGAGAGAGAGAGATAGAACACTCTGAGAATATCTCTAGAATATACTTTTGCAATCTCGAAAATAAGATAAAGATGGATAATTAATTAATTTATTATTATTATAACAATAAATTCAAGACCTGGCATTTTTTAAGCAGCCATAGAGATGAAAGGTTTCATTTTAGTGTATAAAAAGAAAGCAAATAAACTGTTTTGTAATTGTTTCTCGGTTTTGTCCCGGTTTTGGTATTGATCTTGGATTGATTTAAAAAAAAATAATTAAAATTTAGTTTAAAACCGAGAACCGATACTTCCCCAGTTCCAAGTTTTTCGAATGGAGAACCGGAACCGATACCAAAAAAATATTTCCCGGTTTTTGCTACCGACTCCGGTTTTAAATATATACATGTATATTTTTTATTTTCATTATATAAAAATATTGTTTATTTATTGCTCATATCTTTGATTGTGTTTTTATGTTTTAAAATTTTGATTTAGTATTTGATTTTGGTAATTTGGACTTATTTTTTGTATTTTGTCTAGATTTTTTTCGGTTCCGGTTCTCGATTTTTCCCCGGATTTAGTCCCGAGTTTTTTCCCGGTTCCCGGTTTCTAAAAAGCCAAGACTTTTTATAACCGAAACCGATACCAAATTGTTTTTTCCCAGTTTTCGGATACTGATAAAAAATATAATTCCCGGTTCTCGATTCCCGTTTCACCCCTATATATACATATATATTAAAATATTTTACTTTTATTTTGTTTATTATACTTCTTTCATTTAAGTTTTTTAAATGTAAAATAGTCTTTTACTAATAATTTTAAAATTTTATTTTAACAAAAAAAAAGGAATTAATTAAAAGTAAAATAAAGAGTAATAATATATAAAATAGAGGATAATGTTGTGAATTTACACTTAATGGTTATATTTTGACTCTTTTTAAAATATATATTGATTTTTTACAAAAAAAAAAGTACGGAAAATTTTAATTCTCAAATATTAAAAACTTTGACTAAATTCGAGTAAAATAAATAAGTCTAACAAAAAAATATGCATTTAATGATTTTTATTTCAATATTTGGTTAATTATTATACTTAAAGAGCGTAACTGTCTTAATTTATAATAATTTTTAGGGTAAACTGCGGCTAATGTACCCAATGTTTGATTTTCTGCGGATTATGTACCCAATGTTTATTTTTGGCGGCTAATGTACTCAATGTTTGATCCGTTAGATATTTTTGGGTTTTCCGTCAGTTGACCGTTAGAGAGTTATATGTACACTTTTCGTATTTTTGACATAACTCAGTCATTTTTTGTCCAAATTTTATGCACGACCTATGGTTGGAAAGATAAGAGATAGATCTACAACTTTAATGTTTTAGGTTTTGTAAAATCAGTTTAAAAAAAATACGAAATTTCAAGTACAACGTAAAACTGGACATTAGTTTAATGCAAAATATTTGTTTCGAGCAAATTTTAATATACTTAATGACTTTTTATGATGAAACGTAAAATTAAAAAGTTGTAGATAAATGTTTTATCTTTCCAACGGATGTTTATTTATAAATTTTGGATAAGAAACGAGTGAGTTATGCCAAAAATATGAAATATTATTTCACATCACATCTTTTATATTTTTGGCATAACTCACTCATTTTTTGTCCAAAATTTATAAATAAACAACCGTTGGAAAGATAAAAAGTTTCTCTACAACTTTTTAGTTTTACGTTTCATCATAAAAAGTCATTAAATATATTAAAATTTGCTCGAAACAAATATTTTGCATTAAACTAATGTCCAGTTTTACGTTGTACTTGAAATTTCGTATTTTTTTAAAACTGATTTTACAAAACTTAAAACATTAAAGTTGTAGATCTATCTCTTATCTTTCCAACCATAGGTCGTGCATAAAATTTGGACAAAAAATGAGTGAGGTATGTCAAAAATACGAAAAGTGTACATATAACTCTCTAACGGTCAACTGACGGAAAACCCTAAAATATCTAACGGATCAAACATTGGGTACATTAGCCGCCAAAAATAAACATTGGGTATATAATCCGCAGAAAATCAAACATTGGGTACATTAGCCGCAGTTTACCCTAATTTTTATATGTATTTATGTAGAATCAAAACAAGGCCTATGCATTTTTCTTTTGTCATATTTAATCATTTATTTACCTTTTATGACTTTGTAGTTTTTTATTTTCCTATTTAGAGTATCTCATACTTACTCCATGAATATGATGCTAATAGAGCAAAATTAGGCTTCATTTTTACGCCAGTTTAACTCTACAAGAAAGTGAAGAATTATTCGCATTTGATTTAACCATATACTAATTCATGTTTTAATTCTATTTCATAATTCTTATACTATTTAATTATACAATTAAACATTATCAATCAAATTATAAAGTTTTATTCAAAATACAATTATTATCAAAACGACACATACTTCGATAATTAAAAAACAGCTATAATTCTACAAAAAATTTAGAAATCGAAAGATCAATCAAAATTGAAAATAATATACATGAATTATTAAAACAACATATAAATTAAAAAAAATTAAAATAACATTTAAAAGTAAACATAACATAATATTTCAATAAGTTGGCATCACTTCTACCAATATATGTAATGAGAATAATTAGTTTTTGATATAATATTTATTTCTTTATGTAATTATAATAGTATAATATATTTATAATTATTTTAAAAAATATAAATTAACTGGAAGAGAAACATCGTATCTACTTTCTTTTAAAGTAAAATTTATATTATAATATTTTAAGACTATAAAAAGGTAACAGATTGTGTCTTACACGTTTAAAATGATCACAAAACTCCGTATAACTATAAGATTATTTAAGAAAATTCTAACCAACTCATACACTAGCAAATGATATTAAATATATAACATTTAAAAATTAAAAATAAATAATGCACATGTTGGATCAGCCCTAACTTCGTTCGAGAAAGATTTTTAAAGTTCTATATTTGGATTAAATGTAGCACGACCAAAACCATTCTCTAATTCTATTTAAATTGATCTGAGAATACGAGATACTAAGTAAATGATTTCAATAATAATGAGCAAAAACGACACCAAATTTAATAATAGTTTAGTTCTGTTAATACATTAATCAAATAATTAAGATAGAATATGATAAGATCAAAGAGACTTCGTCTTCGTTCTTATTAGAACTTATTTTCGAGAGAAAACGTAATTAAACAGAGAAAAACACACCAAGAAACACATGATCAAACACATAGCTCAACGATTCCATCCTGTTTCCTCAAGCCTTGGGAGCGAGGCCAGCCTTGAGCGTCTGAACGGTGGCCACGTCGGTCTTGAAAGAGACGGCCAAGACCTCGTCGTCGATCCCGGTGGCGAACAGCGTGTTGGGGAGCGAAGCCGTGCCGGCGCTGGCGCTCCCGAAGGCCGATATCGCCACTGCCGAACTCCCCATGTCGGTGTTGTACTGGAAGTGCACGAGCCCCTTTGGGAAGACGAAGACGTCGCCGGCCTGGAGCGTCTGCGTGTAGAGCTTGTTGGCCGTGTCGACGAAGCCGACATCGAGCGTGCCGTAGATGAGGAAGAGGAGCTCGGCGGAGCGGGGGTGAGTGTGCGGCGGGTTCGCGAGGCCGGCGGGGTACTCCAGCACGGCGTACGACACGCTCTGTCCGTTCAGGGCTGGGAATTCGGCTGCGCTGACCTTGGTCACCTTGAATGCCGTAGGCTCGGCCATTTCCTCGAAGAGCGACCGGAGCCCGGTGAATGTGAAGAAGCTGCCCGTTATGTTCCCCGCCCCCAAGTTCGGTGGCACGACGAAGTCGGTGAGTATGTCGGGATCGCCGGCGATAGCCAGCTGGATGACGGCGAACGAGCAGATCAGGAGTGAGAGAGATCGGAGAGAGCAAGCCATAATAAAGCCTTTGGTTTAGTGTTTAGGGTTTCTTCTTTGGTTATATATGTATGAATTGGATATGGAATAATTGTAATAATAAGGGTGTTTATATACAGTGGATGATTTTGGACTGTTTATATATGCAGGCCAATGAGTTTAATTAGGTTATATATTGATGATATCAATGATGCTATCATTGTAGTTATTGCTGTAGTTCTTAGTTTACAGTTGTGATAAGATTTAAATAAGTATATATTGTTTTTGTACACGAACTGCGAGAAACAAAAATGCAAATTGGGTTGAAATATCGAACACTCGAATGAACCTTCTCTATAGACTATAATTATTGATATTTGTTTCGACGTTTGAAAGTTACCTAAACAGTAAGCTCTCCGTAATGCCGATTTTTGTTCCAACGTACGAATGTTACCTGAAACAATCATATCGATTAGGAATAATCGCGTAAAAATAAACCCAAATTTTGACCAATGTGGTAAAGCAGATAGGGCAAAAGTAAAAAAAATATATAGGGGCAAAGTATTCAAAGTCGACAAAATTAAGAAACACATATTTTCGTCCGTTTTGTTATTGGCGTTGGTCAGATTTTAACATAATTCTATAAGAGCATACCTAAGATACATATTTGCGTGTTCATCCAGCTATCTAACATTTTCTTTTGTTTGAATTCGATTAAAAAATTAAACAAAAACAATGTGTCGCCTTACATTTGTTGATTTTGGGTACTTCTATTGTTATTTTTTTACTTCGGCCTCTTGCTACATAGTTTATCAAAATTTAGGTACTTTTATCGCGATAATCCCTATTGATTATGAATATTTATATAATTCATTTCAATTCATTACATTTCAAATTAAATTTAATTCATTGTTGAACTAAAAAATTGATTGTAAACTCTTTCATCTATAAATTGACAATGACATCGAATCCTTTTGATACATTATTGGAAAACCGTATTTTAAAAGTTTCAAAACAATTTTTTCAAAAAAAAAAAAACATTGCAAAAATTTTTTTTGTTTCTTTTCTCTTTCATGATTTCCAATATTTCTTGTCTGAATCTTTTCAAGAAGTTTCAATTCGTCGCTGGACTTCGAAGCCATATGCAAAGTTCAATGTTATCATGTTAGGCTATTACATCCTGCGACGTAATGTAAGGAACCTGATCAAACATGTAGAAGAGGGCGAATCAAGCTTTTATGAGAAATCCAACGCTTCTATAGAGGAGTTGACGGGTGTCGGAATCTTAAAAGAAGAAACGAGTACAGTTGGATGGAGTTGTTTGATCGCACACTTAAATTTCATTTGTTTACTTCGCTCCATACAAAAAGATACTTTTATTGACTACCATTTAAATACTTTTACTTTCGTTAACCAAAAAATATATAATGTATCTGATCGCACTGCTAGAGTCTATACTCTACAGAAATTACCATGTAAAATACCAATATATAATCGGGTAAACTGTGGCTAATATACACAATGTTTGACCAGCTGCGAATTATGTACCCAATGTTTATTTTCGACAGCTAATGTACCCAAAGTTGATTCCGTTAGTTTTTTCGTGTTTCCCATCACTTGACCGCTAGCGAGTGATTCATCCTCTATATGTATATTGTTGGAATTTATTAATAATAAATTACCAATAAATGTTCTAATAAATGAGCTAGTATAATGTGTTGAGTGGAGAGTAAATGTGGGAATGTGAAAAGTCCCACATTGATTAATTACAAAGAGTTTGTGCAATAATAAGGAAAACAATAGTGATGTGAGCTCAACATGTGGCATAGTGATAAATATGCCACATGAGTGCCGTGTGGAGGCGAGGTGGTGAGACCATGCCACCTCACGCTTTCGCAACGGCGCCCTTGCCGGTGTCGCCACCGGCGACACCTGCTCCGGCTCGGGATCGGGGTTGGGTGCATGGGCGTAGATGCGCTAGTGGCGTCTTGTAGGCGCACTTGAGGAATTTGAGCACGTGACATCGGGCTCGCGGCGATTCTCACCTCGCCACGTGTCAGTCGGCAGTTACTAGCCGTTGGGGGTGGTTTCTGACCGTTTTCCGTTTTCAGACCAATAACTGCTACTTGTGAAGGGTCGTTACCTTCACAACGTGTAACTGTTTTGGGTCTTTTTATTTTTCGTTTCTGAAACAGAAACAAGTATAATTCTGCTTTCTGTATCATTTCCTACTTTCAGAAAAACACTTCCAGAAACGCGTTCTTGCTTACGGTCGGAACTTCGTTTCGTCTTGCGATTTCCCGACCACAGGCTTGTCTTATCCTGGGTGTTCTTGCAAGCAAACTCGAAGACGTTTTTGAGTGCTCGAAACACTATTAGGAAAGTGATCATATGCACGATTCAAGCCGTGACGTTTTCAACCTCGACGAAATTTCCAACATATATTTTTTGTATTTTTGGCATAACTTACTCATTTTTTGTCCAAATTTTATGCACGACCTATGGTTGAAATGATAAGAGATATATCTACAACTTTGGTGTTTTAAATTTTGTAAAAAAATAATAAAAAATACAAAATTTCAATTAAAACGTAAATATGAAAGATGTGATGTGCAAAAATATTTCGTATTTTTGGCATAACGCACTCATTTTTTGTCTAAAATTTATAAATAAGCTAAAGTAGGAAAGATAAAAGATTTATCTACAAATTTGTAGTTTTACATTTCATAAAAAAAAAGTCATTAAATATAAGAAAAACCCACCAAATACCCAAAAACCACTTAAGGTTTAAGAGAATTGCCTATAGTTTCAAACAATTATTTTATACCCATAAATAAACTAAAATGGACCATTTTAACCTTAATAATAATTAATTTTCGTATGAAATTTTTTATTATTTTTTTAATTTTGAAATTAATCCTAGAATGTAACAGATTTGACTCATTCACCTATATTCTCATTTAATAGATGGATTATGTTACTTTTTTTTTTATTTTCATTTTATTTTTTTTTTTTAAATTTTCTCGACCATTTCTCTCCCCCCTCTCTCGACCCTTTCTCTCCCCTCTCTCTCGACCCTTTCTCTCCGCCTCCTCCACTGCCCAAAAACCACCGCGCCACCGTGAATCTCTTGCTGTCGCATTCCCCTGTCGCGCTGTCGCATTCATCCGTCGCTCCGGCGCCGCTGTCGCCGTCGAATTCCTTTGTTGCTCCACCGCGAAGATCGGTCACCATATATCGCCATCTCTCGGTCTCGAAATCCAATATAGTAAGTTTGAAATTTCTTGTTTACATTCCATTAATTCTCTGCACGTGGTCGTAATCCAACCTAGAAAATCCTCTTCATGAATCTGCCGTCATGGCTCCAATAGAAAGATATTAGGAGATCAGATGTGCCTTTAATATATATACGAGGGCTTTCAATTGGGTTTACCAATAATCCCGTTTGAAATTTTTTATTGAATTCGAAATTTGCTAGTTTACAGTTCGAAATTTGTAATTTAGTTTACATGATTTTGGATTGGTAAAAAAAATTTGTAAATAGATTAACCAAGTTTTTGTCAATGCTTTTACGCGATTAATACAGTTTATATACGTTTTTGTAAATGCTTTTACACGATTGATACAGTTTATACAAGTTATGGTAAATACTTTTGTAAATGGTTTTAAACAAGTTTAATACAGTTTTTGTAAATGCTTTTACAGATTTATTGTTTACAGATTTACTGTTTCAAATTGTATATACATCTACAAATTTTATTGATAATCATTTAGGAAATGAAACTATTTCAAATTTTGTATATACATATACAAATTTCAAACTGTTTCAAATTGTATATACAGTTTCAAATTTTGTTGATTCTATAGTAATTTGTTCTCATTATTTCTTATCATTTTAAGAAATGAAACCAACTAATCCTTCCAAGGCATCGACAAGTGCAAAGGTGCGCTCAAAGTCGTCATCTTCGAAAGGTAACGAGTATGTTATATCACGTATTTTATGATTGCTTTGTTGGATTGAAAGAAATTTCAAATTAAACCGGAATTAAATTAGTAGGACATCGTTGTTTTGATTTGGTTGTGTTGCTATCATTCAACTTGCATTAATAGGAAAGAAGACAAACCCGATTGGACTTGTTCAAAAACATTCATCAAATCGCACTCGGACAAAACCAGTTACGTTCGAGGAGCAGCCAAAACAGATAGAATGTGTTGAAATTAAGGTAAAATTGTTGACAATTAAATATGTAATTATAATTACCGATTTAAGGTTTTTCGATTATATTTAGTAATTATAATTACAATTTTTTTGTAATAATATTTACAAATTGTTCTTAAATCACGTCTTTTTTGCAGTTTATTGTTCCGGATGAGTATAGACACAGCGGTATGAAAACCATTACGTACCAGAGATATCACATGCTTGAGACAATCAAGAAATCGATTTGTAATCGTCCAAGATGTATGGAGGGTTTCAAGAATAACCCTTTTGGTCACTTCTTGGATTTCAACCAAGAATATACCTTCGTTGATCATATTTTAATTTTTGGGAATGCTCGATGTCTCTCCGTCCGCATACATTATTATCCTGCATAAATTACCATTTAGCGTGTCAGTTATATTACCTAATGGTAAGTATCAAAGTCTGGTAAACAGACTTAAATAAAACTAAAACCAAGTTTTCTAAACAGATTTACATAAAATGAGGCAAAACGAAAACCATGTTTCGTAAAAAGATTTACATATAATAAGGCCAAACCAAACCATAGTTTCGTAAAAAGATTTACAAAATATGAGGCAAAACTATAACCAAATTTTGTAAATAGATTTACATAAAATGAGGCAAAACGAAAACCATGTTTCGTAAACAGATTTACATAAAATAGTTTCGTAAAAAATTTACAAAAAAATGAGGCAAAAGCAAAACCAAGTTTCGTAAACAAATTTACATAACCTATGCGATCGTAACCATGTTTGATTTGATTTTTTTTTTAATTCTGATTTATAGGTGATAAAAATTCGAAATAATAACTGATTAATAGGAAAAAAAAAGATTTAGATTTTAATGGTCAAAATAGGGAATATTCAACGTGATTTGTAAATGATTATCGAAATTATAACTAATTAATAGGGGAGATTTGTTTTAGTTTGCTACATTTAAGGAAAAAATTTATTTTGTATTTTAATTTTTTTTAAACAAATTATAAAAGTTAAACGTGATTTTCTTTTAAAAATTAGAAGGGCAATTTAGTCCATATTTCAATTTGTTGGTGGTTATGATTACCATAATTAGAAATAGACATTTTTTTAAACCTTGAGTCATAAATGGGCATTTGCCTCATTTACTCTTAAATATATTAAAATTTGCTCGAAGCAAATACTTTGCATTACACTAATGTCCAGTTTTACGTTGTAATTGAAATTTCGTATTTTTTTTTAATCTTTTTTACAAAAACTTAAAACACCAAAGTTGTAGATCTATCTCTTATCTTTCCAAACATAGGTCGTGCATAAAATTTGGACAAAAAAATGAGTGAGTTATGCCAAAAATACGAAAAACTGTACATATAGTGGAGGAATCACTCGCGACGGTCAAGTAATGGAAAACACGAAAAAAATCTAAAGGAATCAAGTATGGGTACATTAGCCGTCAAAAATAAACATTAGGTACATAATTCGCAGCCGGTCAAACAGTGGGTACATTAGCCGCAATTTACCCTATATAATATTGTACGTGTAATTATTTATATGCTGTTATACAGTCATTATAACAATTATTTCAATCTTTCAAAAAAAAAACAATTATTATCAATAAATTTAACTTTTGTAGCGACTCAATATACCACCTTCGCCATCATGATGTTATTACTTATTACATAGGATAATCGTAACGTAACATTGTAAAACTTATTAACGAGAAAGCATAAACGTTATTCAGAGCACATATCCATCAACATTCAACAAAACACACAAAAACTTGAAGAGAACACATTACAGCCAACAAAGAAAGCGGCCACCATGGATATATTATGAATTTGCTTAGGGTTTTGGAGCAAGACCAGCCTTGAGCTGCTGAATGGTGGCCACATCGGTCTTGAAAGAGACGGCCAAAACGTCGTCATCGATCCCCGTGGCGAATAGCGTGTTCGGGAGCGACGACGTGCCAGCGTTTGCACTCCCGAAGGCCGAAAGCGCCAGCGCTGTGTTCACGGGATCGGCGTTGTACTGGAAGTGGACGAGCCCCTTCGGGAAGACGAAGACGTCGCCGGGCTGGAGCGTCTGTGTGAAGAGCTTGTTGGTCGTGTCAACGAAGCCTACTTCAAGCGTGCCGTCGGCGAGAAAGAGGAGCTCGGAGGCACGTGGGTGCACGTGCGGCGGGTTTGCGCCGCTAACCGGATACTCCAGCACGGCGTACGACACGCTCTGCCCGTTCAGGGCTTGGAATTCAGCCGCGCTGACCTTGGTCACCTTCAGCGTTGGAGGCGATGTCGTTTCATTGAAGAGCGCCCGGAGCCCGGTGAACGTAAAGAAACAGCCCGTTATGTTCGCTGGCGACCCCAAGTCCTCGGGTACGATGAAGTCAGTGAGTATGTCGGGGTCTCCGGCGATCGCTACCTGGATGAAAGCGAACGAGCAGATAAGGAGCGAGAGTGATCGGAGAGAGCAAGCCATTAGGGCCTTGGTTTAATATTTAGGGTTTCTTCTTTGATATATGTATTATTCCAATATATATGGAACGATTGTAATAATGGTGGTGTATTTATATGGCTCTATATAAAAGGGTTGGCTTAGTAAGAATATTGATGCATTTAATTTGGGAATTCCAATGTCGTATGCAATGCATTCCAGTTGGTTAGTTTTGTCGTTTAACAAGTTTGTCGATGATATTTATTAAATATTTTGGCTGATTTAGTTACAAGAAATACCGATGACGGCAAATAAATTGCATATATATTGTCGTCAAGGACGAGTTGGTTTTACTTTTATGTGTCACATAGGTTAGGTATATTCCTGGTTTTTTTTCCTCTCCAAAATGAATATTCTTGAGTTTATATGACACTAAGTATTTATATTATATATAAATAATCAAATGGTCTGGGTGTATCAATGAAGCAGCGGAGATTGAGGAAACACGAACTTGCTCGGATCTTCCACTCGCGCACGAATGCCAAATCGTAAACTCTTCCAATCGCTTGAAAGATTCAAGATCGAAGTTCGCTCACGAGTACGGAATGAGGCTTAGATACTCTAGTCTAAGTGACCTAATAATACAAAACACATCATCCAAAATTAACGGAGTAACGACATAAAAACTAAAAGGCGACAACAAACGTGCACAAAAATTAATACTCGTCCATTCACAAGAAAACAATGTTTTTAGGCCCAGGAGGTCAAAATCGGGTCCGGTGAAGCCCGTCCATGGTGGTTATCATCTCGAGAATTCGATTTGATGTACTTGAAAAGGATCTTTAAGAAATATATTTACTTTGGCAAATTCTTCATAGTTCGTAGTACATATGTTCATCAGTTCTCGCTACTTATCGATGATTATCAATACTTATCGGTGAGAAATATCAATATTATAATAACAATATAATAACAATATAATCTCATATTATAATAACAAATATATGTACATATACTTAATTTATGCATAAAATCCCAATATAATCTCATATTATAATAACAAATACTCATAATTCATAAATAGGTCATACAAATAAATCCAATTAAATATTTAAAGTTTAATTTTATAACAACATTATCCGACGAATACAACTAAACTTAGTCATATAGTAAACCACCCGCACTAATTAATTAAAGGATAATTTGTGGCAAAAGTATATATGTTCTACACTTAGAGCAATTTAGTCTTTATGTTATATTTTTTGGTGGCACAAGTATGTATGTTGTTATTCTACACTTGATTTTTGCATAAATCAATAAATAATGATTATATATTCGAATTAATTATCATTAAAATATAAATATAAATTGATCGATCGCAACAGATGTGTACTGTCAACAACCGAAATTGACACCAAAAAGATTGCAAAACAACCGAATGCAACATTTAAGAAAAAAACGACAAGAAAAAAATTGAAAAATTAAAACAACGAAGATGATCATCATCCATCCACCATTTTATTGATTGATCCACAGACACTTCTAATCTCGCCGTTTCTCGGGTTCGTAATTTCACCGAGTTTGACCATTGCCTTCGCAAACTGAACGGAGAAGTCCTCCTCGCCGGTGGCGAGCCGGCGGACAGTGTCTCTTGTGCTGCTGTGTGAGGCCAAATCCTGGTCGATCTGGAGAATTCCTCGGTTCTCCATAAGCTGGCCGTAGAAGAGTCGGTCAACGAGAGTCGGAGTGGCCTGGTCGAGGTTAACGGGTACGCTGCCTCGGACATTGTTGTTCTTATCAACACACTGATTTATGAGTTGAGTTCTCAATTTTGGGTGCATGTTGCGGTCGAAAGCCGGCGAGGTCTTGTTGATACGATCTCCCACGAAGTTGCAGTGTGTGATTCCGACTGTGTGAGCCCCTGAAAACAAACACACATTAATATATATATATATATATATATATATATATATATATATCTTTTTTTTTTTTTTTTTTTATAAAGCTGAGATAATCTTGTCGTATGAACTTGTACCAATCTCCCATCAAACGAACAAAATTTATATAAATACATAACAGTACTAACTATTGATAGATAAACAATATTGTAAGAGTAATTTTGAAGCTGTATATTTATTTTATTTGTGTCCATATAATTAGGCTCTCAATTTTGTAAAATGGCTATATATCTTACACATATTTTGTCTCTTTGTTAACTCTTTTGTCCCTAATTAAGTGATCTTTCATCGTGAATAAAATCCCTAATTTGCCCCGTCTCATATAAGAGTATAAACACACCCGGAATTCTAATAACTATTAGTTCTTAGTTTTAGAATTAATGGGAGAGATGCCTAGTCTTTCTGTTAAGAAAAACAAAAAATAATCTCTATTTAGTGGCGCAAATGATCACTAATAACTATTAAAATGGTGGAAAAGTATACGGTATAACATTTTGGGTTAAATTTTGAAGGTAATTCTGCTTTATATAAATTGTTAATACATTATTAATTTTACTTTAAAGGAATAAAATTACAAAATTTAACCCATAATTTTTTTACTCACTTTTCTATCTATTTTAACGGTACGTACAATTTGCGCCGCCACTAAATCTTAACAGATAAATCATTTGTGTTATTACTAATTTATTTTTTTTTACAAAAAAAAAAAAAAAAACTGTTTGCTTCGCTACCTCTTAAATGATGGGTTGATTGCGAAAATGAAATAAAATGATAGGTCATTTGTATCATTAACTCTTTTTTTTTTTTTTTAGAAGTGTAATACATATACATATATAATGTGTATATATAAATATACGTACCAAGAAGATAGACCATTTCAGCAGGAGATAATTTCTTGTCGCCGAACACTTTAATGGAATCCTGTACTTTGATGGTTGAAGATGGCAGATTGACATTAGAAGCAAGAGATACTTTGCCATCTCTTCTTCCTGTCCGTACGCTGTAATTCACTCTTCGTTGCTGAAATCAAATATACACATTCAATGCGATGATAATAATAATAATAATTCTTACAATTAAAGATTATTATTGACAAAAGTACCCAAGTTATTCTGAAATAAGGCGATATAGAGCCAATTTAAAAAATTATGTCAAAAGTACTTAAGTTTACTTTTTGAATTTGTTGACTTCATCCACTTTTTTGTTACTTTTTTTTTACTATTTTCGTCAATGATGACGTCAGCATGTTTTAGAATAGTTCGTGTAATTTGATTTACAATTAATAAGTCAACTGGGAAATAAATGAGTTAATTATAAAAAGTCCGCACATGTTTTATAAGCCAAAAAGATAAATAAAATATATTTTACATTATTGTAAGGCTAGTTAATGAAACACTAATGATTTAAGCATAATTAACTATGTAATATTATTTTTATTTATTTATTTATAGCGATTTCCCAACTAATTACGAAATACTATTTTTTTTATCCCGAATGAACATTTAAATTTTATATACATTTATATATTACTATTCATACACTATTTTACTATTTTATAAATTTGTAAATTACTAACCTAACAAAAATACAATTTAATTAAAATTATTAATTTATTGAATATTATTTTAACGAGTGTCTACTGTATATAAGTTTGCGAAAGACATAATGTAATTAGAAGTAACCCTTTAAAAGCAAACTCGAAATTATTTGTGTGCGAGAGTGGCGATGATTACGCTGGCGATAGAGACGGCTTCTTTGGTAGCCAAGACGATGATATCAGCGCAAGAGACGATTTGTTTGCATTTGCTCTCGAAGAAAGCCTTGACACTCTCGATGAACTCATAGCCTCTCACGCTGAAATTGGGACTTGCAGTTTTCTCGCTGTTCATCCCATTGATTAAAATCGACGCATCGCAGCCCTTCATTTTCGTAGCCAAAAGAACAAAGAAAGGTTCAGTAAGGGCGAAAAAAACTGCTATAAACAAACTTTCTTTAACGGTAAATAATAATGTTCCATGAGGTCTTGAGTTCAATCCCCATAATACGAAAAAAGAAAAAATTGTGATAATTAATGTTGTATCAGAACTAGTAAATCTTTTTTTTTGTTTTTTGAAGGCAGCTCTGCTGCAGTGGGGATCGAACCCACGACCTCCACTTTGGAGGTGGTGTGGAATTACCACTAGGCTATCCTAGCAACCACTTGAACTAGTAAATCTAATCAGCGGTAGAATTACAAAAGTAAATCAATGGAAAAGAGAAACAAAAAGTGAACATACACAACTCTATATATGCACCATCACCAAATTGGCTTTAATAAGTAAACTTTATGAGGGAATAATTGCATTAAAATATTTTTTTTTTCATTATTGTCTTAAATTTGCTACTTTGTTAATAGTTCTATTTTGTTCATAATTTTTTTTAGAAACGTACATATAACATTGTATGTATCTTTCTTTAAGTCTAATGCACTCACCTTGACAAGAAAAAGAAACCTATGAAGAAAACATGTATTTCAGCAGAAATATACTCTTTTTATAATTACCTTTTCAAGCTAGACTATAGCTAATTTTATAAGGCTAATTAGAGAGTGAAATACATGTCGCAAAGCAATGTTTTCAGAGAATTAATGAGCTTGGAATTAGAGCTGTTGAAAAGCAATGTTTTCAGAGAATTAATGACCTTGGAATTAGAACGGTTGAAACTAAACTAACACACCTCAACGAAGCAGTCGTGAAATTGCATGCGGAGAAGAGCGGCGGCGTCGATCAGGTTCTTGTCCATCGCCTCCTTCACGAGACGGGCCACCTCTCTCTCGACATCGACATTCTGAGCAGGCGCGGTTTTTGGAGGATTAAAAAAATCAAAAACCGGATTGCCGGTTTTGGTCGTCGTGCTCTTGCACCTGTTTAAGTAGAAGTCATGCTTCAGTTGGCCATGGCACTGCCCGGCCAAGCTCAGCAGTAGCGCAAGGCTTAGCGCCAAAGCCACGGTTGCCGATCTTCCTCTACTCATCTTCTTCTCTAGATAGTGAATTATTAATGTCGTTTTTTGTGTGTATATGCATGGAAGATAAGTTTGGGTTGTTCTTTTATAGCAACGATCCGAGTATTATGGTAAGCACGTTTTGCTGATAATTATGGCTTGAGAGACGTGTGAGGTCGTGCGAGAGGGATTGTGGTCATGTTGGGATGAATTGAAATGTGACTATTATATATTATATAGTTTATTATACTATTTAATCATATCATACATATTGATATATATATATATATTGTTAATTCTTTCTAAGTTCTTGGGATATTCTTCCTAATTTTCATGATTTTGAGTTTGATTTGGCCGATGAACTAGACGAGGAAGGCTTATGTTGTAACCGAGTTTGTTCATGAAATAATATTATTCGGGTGTTCGAGTTTGGTTTGTAAACCTTAATTACTTTGTTTATATTTCTATATGCATGTTTCATTTTTGCTAATAGAGTTGGGATATCCATATTCATTTTTACGATTTCGCATCTTCATCTTTTGCGTAAAAGTAGTAATTAAAACTTGTCATTAACTACTACTATTTTTTTTTGAAGATTTTGTTATGCACCAAATCTTTGAATAAGAACTGTCCCTGGGAATTTCAACTTTCCAGCATATAATTAGAATAGCAAGGAACATAAAATAAACTTTTAAGAGAGATTTGCAAGACCAAAATAAGATATGGCGGTGAGATTAAGGAACATAATATATTGCTAAGCGAAGATGATTTAATAAGAAATAAGAGAAGAAGCTGTAATGCATGATAATACATAGAACGTGCTCAAATTTGCTGAATCATTTTTATATAAAATTAAAAATTGCACACTTATTTTTTAAAATTCTTAGACAATTGAAAATAAATTCTGAAATAATTAAATATTAGATAAGTTACCAAGTCAAAATTCTGCACTTTGTGTTCAAAGGAAATGTCTACAACTTCTGTTTTTTTATTATGTACTCAGACGTTTATGCTCTAAGACTAGTGAAAGCTAGCTCATGTGAATTTTAGTGATCAATGTTGATAAATCATATAAGCAAACCTAGATTAATTTATAGATTTAGGGTTATGAGAAATCCTATAGCAACAAGTCACATTCTCTCTCCTAGAGTGAAATTCGATCACCTCCCTCATAGGTGTTGTTGCTCCTCCAAATAAAAAACAAATAAAAAATTATGTGCCGGGACACTTCATAGAGGATCTATGTGGGGTTTTCCGAACGGTGAAACTAACAGCAATGCCACTGTTTTCGAGCGGCGTGGTGGACAAGATAAAGTGTATTCAAAAAAATTTAGGAGTCCAACTTAGTCACCTAGATATTCCAATATTTAGTGGATTGCGTTTGGACGCCAAACATTTTGTTGAGCTTTTTTAGCCTTAAAGATCATACGATAGAAACACCTTTGAATAGAATTAGGCCTCCAATTTATTTCAAACCCCGCAATGAAAAGAGCTTCATAGTTTTAGTTCATATTGATGCTTTTTGAACTTCACTTTTTGGAGAGGATAACCCTATCAATCATTGAATGTTTGCATACTTCCAATCGATTTTTATAGGCAATTTGTGATATTCTTACAGCAAAAAACCCCTACAAATCTGTAACTTTAAAAGCATTCGCCGGGTGGCTGATTCTAGCAACCACCACCGGGCCGGGGTAACTGTTGCATGGGAGAGCTTCGGAAACACACGAGAACTCTGTCCTGCAACTTGTGACAAAAAGGATTAGATGGAAGATAAATTTCTGAAAAAGAGGAGGCATGAATCCACAAATAAATACGACGACGCGCCACCACCTCTGAGAGCGCCGGAGGCACGAAGCATTTCTAGAAATAAAGAAAAATCCCAAGAGAGCGCCTTAAGGGGTTTAGGGTTCAGTTTAGAGGGCCTTAAGAAAAGTCCGTTGATTGTTTGGGCAATGGCGATATAGACCGAAACAACACCTGATTTCGGAAGAGAAATCGTGAACGTAAGCGTAGCTCACTGACACGGGATCTAGCTAGGAGGACCATCAAACATTAAGCCAAACGTAGATGCCAAACTACCAGAAATCAGCACAAGATTGTGTGTGTTTTCTTAAGCTCCATTCACCCCGTTTGCAGAAGACACCATTAATGAAGGATTGAAGTCACTGTGAAACCAAACTCAAGCCAATAGATTTCACAGAAAAAGAAGACTACTGCATGTAAACACAATACCTCTAATATATGAACACTATAATTAGAACTTTATAAATTTTTAATTAATAATTTTGATTAAATATACTTTTGTCCAGTTCTGCCTCGAACTAAAGTTATTAAATATTAATAAATATAATAAAACTGTCTAGTCATGGCCATATTAATTTATAGAGACTATACCGTACATATTAACTGTTCTTGTCACTTTTATTGGGACTCGTAAGATTATATAATGATTAGGGGTGTAACCGGAGCGGATATCCGGTTTTTCGGAACTATCCGAATCCGGATCCGAAAATCCGGATATCCGAAAATAGATATCCGGATCCGGATCCGAAAAACCGGATATCCGGATTTCCGGATATCCGGAAATCCGGATATCCGGTTTTCAAAACCCGGATCCGGTATCCGAATCCGGTTTTAAAACCGGATCCGGATATTATCCGAATATCCGGATCCGGTTTTTATTTATTAAAAAAAAGAAAGATAAAAAGTTAATTTTAACCACTAAAAAACCCGTACAAGTCTACATATATTTTCCGTTGTCCAAAAAACCGAACAAATCTAATTAGGAACATAAAAAAATAAAATAAAATAATTAAAATATTAAAATAAACCGGGTTTTAAACCGGATCCGGATATCCGGATTTTTAAATACCAAAACCCTTATCCGAATCCGATTTTAAATCCGGATCCGGATATCCGTATCCGGATTTCGGATTCGGATTCGGATTCGGATTTTAAAATCGGATGCGGGTGTGGATGCGGATTTAGAACCGAATTCCGGGTTTTAATTACAGCCCTAATAATGATCATGTATCGTCGAAATAAACACATTCCTATTTACAAACTGATAAATTTGTGCAATTACAGGAGCAGCAATAGAAGCCTGCGATAAAGTTCAAGCATATTTAGTAAGAATTTCCAAGGGAGCATGTTTCAGCCTAAAGTCCAATCCAAAATAAAGAAGTACCTGAGGCGATACGCTCTGTTTTGCTTTTCTTTTCTTTTTTTTTTTTTAAATTGTTTTTGGACTAATTTAAATGACTTCTTTGAGCTTTTTGGGTCTTTTCAATTAAAAAATAATTGGAACTACAGTTTATGATGATATAAAAACAATACTATTCCGTAATTGTATTTAAATATAAAAACAATAATTATATACGTATATAAAGAAATTCCTTCTCCCCCTAAAATGGAGGTGACATGAGCCATTCTCAATCTAAGCTAGTTTTGTCCCTGCTTCTGGATCAAAAGTGTTGGCCCGGCCGTGATAATAATCGAGAATCTGACATTTAGTGCGTCTTTATTTTTTAATAATATGCTATTTAATTTTAGTTAGTATATTGCCATTGTTAGTTTATTTGATTATGGAATTTATGGTATTTGTTGCCTTATATGTTCCGTTTCCTTTTTATCATTTTGAATAATTTATATAAGGGGGCTGCATTGTATGTAATCCTTTAGTTAATGATGGTATTTAAAAATCGAGCTTATGCTCGTAAAATCGAGTTCTCTCGCAAAGACGTGTCCTTCATTGTTCTGCCTACATCAACGTGTCACCCGACCTTCTTTAAACTTTTTTGGGCTTCGGCTATCGAGAAAAAGGGACTCCACGTGTCTTCCCTTTTTCGACATCCGTCACGATCGAAGAAGGATCGAGTTCGACGAGTCAACTCGGTGATGCATTAATCAAAAAAGGATAATGGGAGTTCGTATTCTATTTCCATTTTGCTACCTAACATTAAATATAGAGATATTGCATGGGATAGCCAAATTGAAACGTTTGATTAGCCAAATACCCAACCTTTCATTTTTCTTTGCAAAATAGTCAAATGGTTATTTAATAACATATTTTATACCAATAATACCCTTTTTAACATATTAACGTGTATTAACGTGTATTAACTAAGTTAATTTGTCTTAAAAATAAGAATATTTACTTGTATAATAATATATTTTATACCTATAATACCCTTTTAACGTGTATTAACGAAGTTAATTTGTTTAAAAATAAAAAATTGTGATTAAAATTTTAACAAAAAATTTAATTTTTTTTTTCAAAAATAATAATAATTTTTTTTTAAACAAATTAACCACGTTAATACAAAGGTAATCCGGTCTTTCGTGATTTATTAACGTGGTTAATTGGCTATTTGGCAATATTAATTAAAACATTGGCTATTTGGCTAATTAGTGTTTGAAGTTTGGCTATTTGGCTATTTGCCCCTTAAATATATATATATATATATATATATATATATATATAAATAAGGATATGAAATTAAATAATGCATTAATCAAAAGACTGGAGACCCTCAAACTCAATCTGACATCATCCATGAGTTGACTTTCATACGCCCTTTCCTTACACTTTCCCAGACCACAACTTGTTCTGAGAATCGGAGATTTGGGTGAGGGTTGACCTTCTTTCTTAGTCTGAAAGGACACAACATCGATCGAACAAACCCATAAATACTTAAGTCTTGTCTTTCTTTGTGCAGAAGCTTTGGAGAAGAGAGAGATCATGGTGAGTCGGAATTCGAGCTCGTTTGTGATTGGAGTGGTCGGAGCGGCGTTGACTTTATCGGCTTATTCGCAGAGCTACGTGTCTCCGACGCAGTGCATCGGTGTCGGGCTTTTCGTGCTCATGTTTGGCTTGCTCATCAGGGAAGGTCTTATTTCGGTTTAGCTACAAAACTATGCAATAACAGTGTACAATCTGATGATTGGTGTTCATGTTTATGATGCAACATAACATATGTTTTCAATTTTTAGTCATTACAAGTTAATTTGTTTCTTGCTTCTAGATTTAGAAATAAGAATAAATGAGCCAAACATCAAGAATTCCCAATTATGAGTGTAGGTGATCTGCTTCTTCTGGAATTTTTTTCCTCAAAAAATATCTGAAATTTGTATCCATAGATGCGGCTTTCGAGCCGCATCGCGTGCTGGCCCCGATACCAGCTTGTTTGCACCGTCAAACCCGTGTTGAGATTTTTCAGAAGTTGGGATTGATACAGTTAAAATGTGAATTGTACGGTTTGAAGACTGTCTTTCTTTTAGGGAATTGAAGATTACTGTTGTATTGGTTTTGAATATCTTTTTTTTTTTTTTAATGGATTTTGTACTTTTTGTTTTCTTTTAGAAGTTGTGACTGAGTTTCGAACGGCTAAGCGTATAGTTTGATGAACTTTTGGAAGATTGTTGTATTTTTGTTTCAATATTATTTTTCTGCTCTATTGGCGTTTGAGAATATGCAGCGTGTTTGAGCGAGAGCCGCGTCGGAGGACAAAAAATAATTTACCGAATTTATTTGCTTTTTCCAGCAAAGTAAATTCTTAACGAGAACCAACAATCTTTTTACTTCAAATAAAAAAGCAAAAGACTAATTATGAGAATTGAATTGATCAGCGTTGTACTTGTAGCATTATTTAAAAAAATGAGGCAAAAGAAAACAACAATAAATAATTATTGGGAGAATGCTTACTACTTTTGGGAACTTAAAAATTAATTATGATTTGCAAACACATTCCTATTAACATGTGAAAATACAAGCAAATTTGTACAATTTTGAAGCTGGGGATACAGATTCAAGCACTATTTACGACAAATATATTACAATGTTGAGACTTCAGAGTGCTCTCATAACCACTTTGGTTGTCGTATGAACACCCATCGCAGCAATTTTCAACACGGCACGGCTCTTGTACAACCTGAAATCCAAAATGACCATGACATTAATAACGTGAGAAATCTATTCATTTATCGAGATTATTAGTTTAACGACGAGATAAAACAAGATGTGTTAAATATCTCACTATATTTGGTAATAGCTTATTGGTCGTACAAGAAATTGGTAATGTCATTCTGTTGAAATCGAATTATTACAGGTCCGAAGATCAGAACTCGGCTATGGTATCATGGAGAATTTAGGATTTTTTTGGGTTACCGGACTAAACCTAGGTAGAACTTAAACTGATATCCCGTGATGTAAAGGACTTGCATAGCTAGCTAAACTGGATAAAAAAAAAAATGGAACCAATAATAATAAAAAGGGACGATATTCAATAATGATCTTGATAGGAATCAAACCAATAATCAACGGGATACAAGAACACTTTACTGATAAACGAAACTCCGGCCTCTAATTCAAGAGTGAGATCGGTGAACTCTCCCAAGGATGTTCAATAGAAATTTTCCACAGATCAAAGCATGCATACATACACCTATTTATAAGATTAGAAACCCTAATCCTAAATTATTGTAAAATACCTCTAATACCCTTATATAAATTTCCGTAAGTAAAAAAAGTGGAACCCGGGCCTTTTAGACCCCAAACTCCATCATATTAAGGCAATGCCCTTAAAATTTATTTGACCTACTTGCAAGAGAAGACACAAAACGATACGGGTTAGTTGGGTTCTTAATATTTTAATTCGCTTTATATAGAGCAGAGAACTAGCAATAGCCAATAATGACCAGGAAAAAAAAAGAAAAAAAAGAATGGTTAATTACCCGGTCAGCGCAAGACCCCAGGTGCCAAGTGCATAGAACAACTTCCCGGCATGCCAAATTTCAAACATCTGTTCCAATCTGTTCACACTACCCAATGCTTTCACCATTGCTGCACGAAATAGAGATCCACAAAGAATATGAAATTGTTTTTGTTTGCCTTTGAAATAAAAACCAGAAAATTAAGTACAAGATAATTTAAGTATTTAATTATGACCCGGTTATAGCTTGTACATCTTTTCAAAGATAATGCACTGAATCAGCTTCTTAAAAAATCGCGCAAAAATGGCAAGAATTCGTTGCATCGACAGGAACTTACTCTTTTGCAACTCCTCGGGTGACATTTTCTGCAATATCAAAAGAGGATTCAGGTGAGATGAGTACCGTAAATTCTAATAAATAATAAATAAAACAGTTTCATACGAAATCAACCTGAACTTTCGGGTTTGAGACAATGCACTTGGCAATAAAGCTCGCAACGCCATCAACGACATGTTCATCGCTGACAACAACATAAGTATCGCCGTCAATCCCACTCTGTTCTTCAACGTTGCTGGGGACCATATCGTCCGTTACCCACACCCACCAGCTAGGCTCTTCCTGATCCACATTGATAAGAACTTCGGCCATATGTAAATCATCTCCTATTACAAAACCAACCCGACAAAATGTAAGTGAAAACTAAAATCATTTAGTCCCACCGAACTTAGTACTGGCAGTGATGCCCGGTGATTATGGAGTCAAACCTGTGGCTACTTTGAAAGGAAATTGATTGCAAGTTCCATCTGCAGATGGCTTCTGAAGAGCTTTAATCCGAGCCAAGAACTTCTCCGAATCAACGGTAGCGACGAGACGGGCATACAGCTGCATCAAGAACACACTCCTATATTAATATTGCACACACACACAAAACAAAAAAACAAAAAAAAACACACACTATCAAGGCATGAATTCTCCAAGTCCAACACATTCCGTTAATTTCCGGGTTCCGGTTTCATCGTTTCTATTGGAATCTCAATCATAGATTTCCCCTAGTTTCTAAATCGCCAAACCAATAAGATAACACACGAAAGAGAAGGAATTTTTCACACAAGTCCCTACTATCGATCACCATCCAAAATCCCAAATTTGATCTGGTTCAATTACTTAGGGTTTCAAAGCAGAGGAAGTGGATATACAAAATAATCAAATAGTAAGCTGAAAAGGCGTACATCGGGAGGGCAATCCTTCAAGAGAGAAGGCGAATCGGAGAGGTTCTGAAGGAGCTTGAGATTCTGCTGAAGCAATTCCCTGAGACGCCGATTCTCCGACCGCAGAGACTCCAAGTCATCGCCGGCGGCGACGGCGTGATCTCCGGCGACGGCGTCTTCATCGGCGTGGTGGTGGGTGTGGCGGTAGTGGTTGCAGCACTCCATGGCGGTCCAGGCCACGTCGGCGACCTCCATGACCGTCTTGGCGACCTCGATGGCTTCATGGCCTCCCATCTGCAAGACCCTTTCTTGCTTTTTGGTCTGATTGTTTTTGGATCAAAGTTCGTAGCTTTGGCGTGTTAGAGGAGAGAGAGAAAGAATTTAATATATATATATATATATATATATATATTTGGATAATGGGTTAACTTAGTTGTGTGAGAAATGGAAGAGGATTTCAAATGATTAGGAGGGGTATAACTGGAAAAACAGCAAAGTCTTCACCGTAAATTTTCATGCTGAACTGAAAACCCTCTAATTTTTACTAATGTTATTAATATTTTGGGTTAATGACGGCAAAAATACTCAAAGTTTGGTCAAAGAACCCCTCGTGTACCTAAAGTTTAAAAGTGGTGGCAAAAATACCCAAAGTCGCATTTAGGGAGTTGACCACTCCATTCTTATAACGCCGTTAACTTACCGGTTAACTCTGGCCACGTGGACAAATTTGTTTTGTTAAGTGTAATCATCAGGGGTTCAATTAGTTGTATTAAATAATATTTATTAGGGGTTTAATTCGTTGTTTTGTCGTAAACGAGGCTGATTTGGGCTCATCCATGTGGCAAAAATTGTTATGTCAACAACCCACGTTTGTCCACGTGGCCATAGTTAACGGGTAAGTTAACGGCGTTACGAGAATGGACTGGTCAACTCCCCAAATGCGACTTTGGGTATTTTTACCACCACTTTTAAACTTTGGGTACACGAGGGGTTCTTTGACCAAACTTTGGGTATTTTTGCCGTCATTAACCCTAATATTTTCTACTAATGTATTTTATTTTGTACAAGGGGTCTTTGGTAGAGCTGCACACCACGCGTCGCCACTCGCGATTCGACGCGTCGCGACGTGTACAGGAGGAATCGCGATGCGTCGCGATTTTGCGGCAAAAGTCGCGATTCGTCGCGATTCTGGGCACGCGTCGCGACGCGTGGGAGGGTGATCCGAACTTTCGATCCGACGGCCAGGATCGTGCCACGTCATCGATCCGTGTGATGTGTTTGTTTGTGGCAATAATAACACGTTTTTCACCCGAAATTTATTACCCAACCACAATTTTTACCTACTTTATTCGAATTCAACCCTAAAATTTCAAATTTTTATTTTTTTTACCCACTATTATTCACCCACCACAATAATTATTCACCCACCCCACCCTCTTCTCAAACCCTATAAATACCACATCTTCCTCCCTCATTTCCTCACCAACAATCTTCCATCTCTCTCTCAAATTCTCTCAAGTTCTCAAGTTCTCAAATTCTCTCAAGTTCCAAAGTTCCAAAGTTCTAAAGTTCCAAAGTTCCAATTTTCTAAATTCCTAAAGTTCTATCATTATGTCTCGAAGAAGCGGCGGTAGTTCCGGGGGTCGAAGGGCGGCCAGGAATTTGCAACCCCAATTTCTACAAGGGGGAACATCGGATACTTGTCCCGACGACTACATTCCCGTTAGGCTACCGGCAGAACTATTCCCTTCCCCTCACAATCCAGATTATCCCGACGATACAGTACGGTCTCTAAGACCTAGTCTAGTCCGGGCGGTGGCCCAGCACCACGCCAATCCCGACCGTGTGCCCCCAGAGTTGGTCGACGCGGTGGCTCAATGTAGGGGGGGAAATAACGATCCTTTTTTCAATCTCATGTTACGGGAAGGTGCCGAATACGGAGCTCAAGGTCCCGAAGGTGCCGATCCCGACGAACCTCAAGGTCCCGAAGATGCCGATCCCGACCAAACCCAACGTCCCGACGATGCCGATCCCGACGACTATCAAACGCCGCCCTCGATCCGTGGTTCAAATATCGGGGTGTACCACCGCGGTTCTCCTCAACCTTCCAATCAAGATAGCGGTGAAGCCTCCGTTGCCCGTCCTCGACGAAGTCGACGTCCTTCTACCGGGTAATAACCTTTAATCCTTTTTTTATTTCATTTATTATTAATTTTTTATTAATTAATAAGTTAGTACTTAATAATAAATAATAATTAATAAGTAATAAATAATAATTAAAAAAAATAATTGAAAAAAATAATTAATTTTTAATAATTAATAATTATTAAATAATAATCACTTGAAAGTCTTAGTATGCTCTGTGGTTGCGGTTCCGACTGATCTTCAACATCAGAAACGATTTTCTTGAGATTTAATTATCATTTAATCATATTATCTTAATTAATTAATTTCGTTTAATTTTTTTTACGATAAATATTATAGTTTAATTATTTTAGTTTAATTAATTAATTTGTCACGTCTCTTGAAAGTCTTAGTATGCTCTGTGGTTGCGGTTCCGACTGATCTTCCACATCAGAAACGATTTTCTTGATATTTAATAAGTTAACGGGATTAAAAATGGTAATTTGTATGTGTGGTGATTATTATAAAGTTCTTAATGGAATACGGTGTCTTAGAAAGATTGGTTTTTAAATAAGGTTTGCTTTGCAATCTCCTCCAAGCTAGCCTGGGAACCTCGGGGAGTTCTGTCTAGAAAAGATTGGGCCTAAAGCGAGATCATAGCATCCTTTCCAGTCGATCTGGCCGTGGAACCTCGGGGAGTTCCGTCAAAAAGAGCTTGATAATGATTTCCACACATAGAAAATACCTTTTAATTTCGTTAACTCTTTTAATTAACTATATGAAATTTAATTAATTAATATGATTAATATTAATATTTAATCCATGTAAAATTAATACCCATTTTTATTTTGTTAACCTTTTTTCTCCCGTATATTTTTAATAGGGAAAGTCCTCCTGCCTTGTTGTGGGGACGACCAAACAAAGCGAAGGTGTGGGATTATTTTCACGAGGAACGACGGGTGGAGAACGGTGTTCGAATCAAGATCGCCACGTGCAAGAAGTGCAATGAAACCCTCGATGCGTTGGGGGACAAAGGAACCGGCTACTTGACGCGACATAAGAAAGCGTGCTACGGAGACGGTAACGAGGTAAACACAGCACAGGTAAGTGCTCTTACCACCGAAAATTTACGGAAATGGACCCTCGAGTGGTTACTGTCTACGGGCGCACCGATGAGTTTGGTGGAAAACCCTGCGCATACACAATATATGCAAAGGGTTAATCCGTCTTACGAACAGTTTTCCCGTACGACATATACCAGGGACATGGAGTCTGCTTACAAAATGCAAAAAAATTATTTGGTCGATTTTTTCAAAATGTCCAACATTAACGTTGCTTTTACCACCGACTTGTGGAGCGGTCCGAGTCTTAACGACTATTTGAGTCTGACCGCCCATTACGTCGACGAGAATTGGGATCCATGTCAAAAACTTTTAAACATGTCACCATTCGAGTGTCGCCATACCGGCAAAAACATTTCCGATAAATTAATAGAATTATTCAATGATTGGGGTTTGCAAAATCGTATCATTTCTATTACGTTAGACAATGCCGCAAACAATAACGCCGCTATTACTATCTTAGAAAATAGTTTGCCCGGTTCTCCTTTTCGTAATATTTTACATCAAAAATGTGCTTGTCACATCATTAATTTAATTGCTAGAACGGGGGAACGAAATATTTCAGGGCACGTTGACAAAATACGCGGCGTTGTCGATTGGATCCGGCATTCTCAAACCGTTGTTAGGTGGAGACGATTTTGTAAAGAGCACAATCATAAAGCTAATAAGTTTGGTTTAGACAACAATACACGATGGAACTCTACATATCTAATGCTTTCAGTTGTTTGTAGACAGAGATTACCGTTAAGCGCTTTCCTCCTCACCGAACTAGAGGCCTCGGAGCGGATCACGGAGGCAGAATGGGAAATGGCCCAGAAATTCACCCAATTCCTTAAACCCTTTTACGCTGTTACTTTAAATTTTTCAAACCAAAGACAACCTTCCTTGAATCATGGTCTTTCGGGTCTTTACGAAATTACAAACACTTTTTCTGAATTCGCAAATGACCCTGTTATTTCGCCCATGATTGAGGGAATGGTTGCAAAATTCAAAAGTTATTGGGATCCACCCCCTTTTTCGTATTGTTTCGGTGCTATCTTGGATCCCCGTATTATGTTTACGTTCGGGCCTTTGATGTCAGCAATCGGGACAAACTTAGGGGTGGATTACACTGATTATATTAAGGTTGTTAATGAAGCTTTTTATGAACTTTACAGTGAATACGACCGGCGGTTCCCACAGTTCAACGCGGAGGCGGAGCAAAGGGCAGTTATGGAAAGCCCAACCAAGACCGGCCTAGCATTTGTCCGGAGACTGAAGCAAAGACTGGATCGCGGAGAAGCATCGGGATCCGGTACGCCACCGGCACGAGCGGAGGAAACGGACGGTGCCCCGCAAGAACTGAAGCGGTACTACGGCCTGCGGATCGACGAGGACTCCGTCGAGTTCGATGTGATTGGATGGTGGAAGAATCAACGGGAAAGATTCCCGATATTGGCGAGAATGGCGAGGGATATACTGTCCATCCCCATTTCCAGCGTTGCTTCGGAGAGCGCGTTCAGCTCGGCTCAGCATATAATCGACGACCGGAGGGCGTCAACAACTCCCACACACCTCGAGCAAGCGGTGGTGTTGAACGATTGGATGTTCCGCAACCCCACCATCGCCCAACGGACCGAGCCAACCGACCTAGAGCTTATGACGCAAAGGTTTAACGACTGGTTCCCCGAGTGACGCAATGTAAACGCCAATATGATGTGCTCTTTCCTCTCTTGGTTTTATGTCCCTAAGGAGGGTTTTACGAGAGAGGTTTTAGTGAGGCATCTTGTAATATTTACACTGAATATTTACAACTTCTTCCACCATATTGTAATATTCACAATGAATAATACAACTTTTTTTTTAATATCTTGTTTTATCATATTTACTTATTTGTTTTAGAATTTTAATAATTATTAATATGGTACACGTACATACTTATTAACATATATTACAACTTAAAAATTAACTTATAATTTAAAATTAATAATACGTTACACAATAATAACATACTAAAATATTAATTTTGAAATAAATAAAGTTTAAATAATAAGTTTACATAATTTAATACTTAAATTCGGATAAAAACTAATAAAATTAAACATTGGAAACAAAAAATAACTTTTGCCGCAGCCCTTTTTTTGGTCCTTCCTCGCTAAATCGCGACCACGTCGCGACGCATCGCGACCAGGCACGCCACGACGCATCGCGACTGGCCAACTCGCGATTTTGGCGACTTTAGTCGCGATCGGTCGCGATTGGCTCGTGTGCAGCTCTAGTCTTTGGTGATAAGATGCGCGGTTTCACTCGGTGGTGGTGACGCAAGGTCGCGGTTTTGATAAACTCACCATAGAACCTGATGCTAAGACAGTGATTGTGATTGAAGCGATTATACAACTCTCACAATGGACTCAGTATAAATTTAGAGCAATATCAAATGTTTCAACAGGCGTCTATCAAAATAACTATAATAAGAGCAAGCTTAAATAATAAAACAAATATATTATGAATGCGAAACATTCTCAATTTTTTTATATCGAACATCATCACTTTTTTTTCAGTTGGAAAAATATTAAGGATAAATCTTTTAGTATATTTACTTAAATTTCCTACGTTTTCTACCATCATGCAATTCACTTGTGATGATTAACGACGATTAGTGAGTACTTTCAATAGGGCAACAAAATTCAGTACGGCACGCATTTGTCCGTGTTATCTTGTACAAACAAGACAACATTCGACAGGTATAGGATTCTTGAGAATGTCATGAATGCAATCGAGTCAAGTCTTGCACTCTCTTGCAGAGCTCCTCCACCGAAATACCCATCTGCGTCGAGATATCGTCCATCTTTGAACGATCTAAATCGAGAAACGATTCGATGAGATCCCCGTCAAGGAAGTTGTTAGCCCCCACTCTTGTATCATTTTTGAATGATCTCCACTGCTCGTGGTCTAGACCTCCCACGCTCTTAATAACTTTCCTGAGACCCTTTTGGAGCTTCTCTAGAAACATATACTGATCCGGAGGGAGATGAGCGATGACCCCTATTGCGCCGCTGATGCAACCGAACATGACGGTTGGAATCTGATCCACCTTCACAAAGGAACCGTGGTGGAATCGGTTAACAAACTCGCCGAGGTGATACTCGCCAATAACATTAAGGCGATTGCTCTTCTTTCTAACTGTGAAGAGGTTGAGGCTGCTCTCCGCACCGAGGTAGACGTCATCATCGAGAATCTCGACTGCAGACATCCACCTTATGTTCTCCTCCCGAGCGAGAACTTCGATGGCCTCTTTCTCGTGCTGAAAAGGCATAATGGTTAGTAAGCTAATTGTGTAAACATCAGTGTCACACAAATTTTTTAAATAATTTAAAGCAAGACATGATATTGTTACTTTACAAAGAAAATAATGAGAAGGATATACTTGAAAGAAAATATATAGTGAGTTACCTTGTAGACTAACAGAGAGATCGAGTCTGCCAAATCACCAACAATGATGAAATCCCCACGAGTTTGTATATAGAGGATAAGCATAAGCGCACGCCCGTGATAAGCACACTCGGATTGCAAATCCCGTGAGGGCATCCATTTGTACAGCTGTATCTTTCGATTAATGGCAGCGAGTAATTTGCCATTAAAGCTAGTTAAAGAGTAAACAACCCCGTCAGTTAGCTTCTCCGTTATAAGTTGTAGTTTTCTATCTCTCAATTTGAATACTAGGATACGGCCCTACAAGAGTGGAAGAAACACCAAATTAAGTATCTTCAAGTAAATAAAACTGTCTATGCAGATAAATAGGACAAAAAACTCCATCTTACCTCGGATGGGTCGATCTCTCCTGGCAATATATATACAGTCCCAACACAATAATAGTCGGTACTGTCATCCGAGAACGAGCAGCTGATAACAGAGCAACCACTTTCAAAAGTATCTAGAGCATACGTT
The DNA here is from genome assembly GCA_954871525.1 of Parietaria judaica. Classification (NCBI taxonomy): domain Eukaryota; kingdom Viridiplantae; phylum Streptophyta; class Magnoliopsida; order Rosales; family Urticaceae; genus Parietaria; species Parietaria judaica. Next base: position 24,078,961 of record OX940860.1, on the reverse strand, counting down.
GATATGACATCGAAGGTTTGATCGTCTAAGACATGGACGAAGTTCGTTTCGCCGCCGGATTTGTCATATTTTACAGTGCAAATGGCAAAGGTTCTAGACTGCTCTTGATGGCATATCCGGCGTGCCTGTTCGCCTAGAGGAATAGAGCGAATGTGAATCTTCTGGATATCATCAACGGTGCAGATCACAAGTTCACCTTCTTTTGCAATGGCAAGGCTGCAGCCAGAACGGAATATTTTATTCATCTCACATTTTGCAAAACTAAAGACTATTTTTAATGTCCACACATGCGATGCCAATACAAGATACTGTACAGAAACCAAGGTTTGTATTCTGAAAACCAAGAACCAGATGATGCAGATTGTGCTATTATGCATTAAATTAATTGTCTTTAGGTCTTTCGTTTAAGAGTATTATCGTATTTTATGTTTATGGGCTAATTATGGTTTCTAATGTTATAAATAGGTACCTCCGTTTGGTGTTTTAGTAGAGTCTCCTATTGAACATCCTTTGGGAGAGTTTTCCAAGGTCCAACTCTCAAAATAGAGACCAGGGTTCGTTTATCAATAAAGTATTCTCAGTTCGTGTTTGATCTATATCTCAGGTCCTATGAGATTAATATTCCAACATCGACGCTTCCTCTAACTCAAGGTAATGCCAAGACGTCATAATTTCCCTTTTTAGCTTCAACTGTTAGTTACACCATTTACTTCATTTAAATATAAACTCATGACTAAAAAGTAGGCAGATACAGATAGGACCCAAACCGAGAATTAAAAAAAAAAAAAAAAACTAGAACTCTTTATTGATAAACTAAACTCCAGTCTCAAATTCAAGAGCAAGACTCGGAAACTTTTCCAATGGTGTTCAATAGGATTTTTACTCTAATCAAACATAACGTCTAATCCTCACAATGAGGTCCTTATATAAGCTTAGATTCACACTCTTTATTAAACCTAGACCTAAAATACCCCTAAGGAAAGAAAATAAAATTAATGACAGAAAATATGCGGGTCTAACAAATACCTGTGAGGAAAAGCTGAAGAGCTGAAAGGGCACATATGAGTAACTTGATTGATATTTACATTGCTATAAAGCAGCTTCTTATTGCTGCTATATATGACTGTTGGCCTATCAGAAGCAGAAAATACATGGGTTGTACTCTTGGACGGGAAAGTACTCAATGTTATGGGCCGAGTCCCGAGACACATCTTTTTCCTATCAGATAACTCGCCGGAACTTGTGTTCAGCTGAATGCTCAACAGATGTCCATCTCCAAGGCCGCACAACAGGTAGGAGATCTAAAATGAAATACATATATATATATATATATATATATATATATACACACATATATTAAAATTTATAAAATTCAACTCTCTCAGCAATGCAAGACATTGTAAAGAGCTTAACACCATACAAATAGATCAAACAAGAGCATTACCCCATCCAAAGTAGACAGGAGAAGAGAACGAGGGACTACTTCCCCTCCTAAAAGCTCCTTCGTAATCAGATTCAGATCAGGCAGTGAAAACATGCGGATACCAATGTCCGTACACATCCCCACGGCGGCTAGGCTGCTATAGTTCGGATTATCAGCGATCGGGCTTATGTCCAAGCACGAGATCTCATACTCCAACTCTGATTGTTTCACTTCTCTCAATACACCATCGCCAATTTCAAGATATACCAAATGCGAGCCTCCAGTTGCCAATAAAACCTATGCACAAATAGAAGTATTGAAAATAATTTATCCAGATCATAATATAATATCCCTAAAACTAAATTAAAAATATTAAATATTACTATATTATTATTAGTACCGGTACCGTTAAAAAAAAAACAGTTACATTTTTTTTTTACCGTAAAACCGAAATTTTCCAATTCCGGTATCACCCCTAGCTCATCTTCTTACGTTCTAATAACCGAGAAATAGGAATGATACCTGAGAAACAATCGCAGTAGCCACTTCAATGGAATTTCCTAATGGAGCTGTCCACACGCTTCTTAGTTTTCCGGTAACAGAACAAACAAGTCTCACAGAGCTCGAAGTGATCTGTCATGTGGTCAATCAGCGTTTTGAAATATAAATTAGCGCAGTACAAGTTAAAAACAACAACAACAATAAAAAGGTTTGGAACATAGCAAATTCAAAGGAAGAAATGGGAAAAATGATAATTAAATAAATAACCTACTTGCACAAGTTGGTTGTTGACAGCCTCGTGGCAAAACAAAGTCTGGACTTGAGATTCAAACCCTTCTATTTCAGTCTCTTCTAACTCATGTTCAATGTTCATAGTTAAGATTTGTGTCTTGTTGATGGAGCTTACGACCAAAAACGTGTCAAAGCGATCTCGTCGGTAGAAGATCTAAGTGACCACATTCCTTTAATTCCTTGAAGCTCAACTGACACCTAAAAATCATATTCCCTCTTATATTAAGGGGCAATTCAGATACAGAGAAATAATTTAAGCATATAATAGTCCCAAAACTTTGATACTAAGAGAAAAATGATGATATTAGAGTGACCTGTTCATTTATTCCGATTCCATTTCGAACCACACGAAGAGAACCGCCCTTAAAAGATCCAGAGCAAGTCACAACTTGGCTTTGGCCTTGCCTCTCAAGATCAACCACACAAAAGTCAATGATTGGACCCAAATTGACAAACCGCTCCTGAACATCTACGTACGAACCTTTTGTATCAGGTTGCGTTCGTAGCCTTATAAGCTGTTTTGCATCATAAAAATAACAATTGTGAATATACATCGTTCCCAGCATATATAAACTATGTATATGCATCACTATTGGTCAGATTTAACGTACCATTTTTATCAATGTGTTACGTCCCCGGAATCGGGATCTCGTGATCGGTGGTGTGGACCGGACGAAGTTCCACTCGCCGCGAGCCGTGATCGCTGCTCGTCAATTTCCTGCAGATTTCCAACAACCCAGCACACAGAGAAGAACACAAGATGATGAACACAGTGAAGAAAGACTTGGATTCAGTCAATGGCGATGAACACGCCTACACCCGGAAACGAACACAAACACGTTACAAGTTCATCAACCAAATTCCCGCCATGGGAACCTAGCCAAACCTTGCATAACCTCCCTCTCATACAAATGAGGATATTTAAAGGTTGTATTATTTTCACAAAGCATAAAGACTAAAATGCCTAAAAAGACTATCGAAAAGACTTATTCGCCCTTGTCTCCGCTTGAGCTCGTTTGCGTGATCTTCCTTGCGTATGTCAATCCAAACCTCTTGTCGGAAACGTCGGTAACATTTCTCCCCTCCTCGACAAGGAGCTTGACCTCAAGCTCCAATTCCGGAAAGGCGTCGACGAGGTTGTCGAGATTCTCCCATACCGCGCTGGTCGGATCTGCGTAGTCCCAAAGGACGAGGACCTCGCGCTCACCGAGATGTGAACGGACACGGAGCAGCTTGCTCGGGCGAGAGGGTATGGTTTTTCCGTCGAAAACCTTTGGAAAAACTGCCTCGGTGTCGGGTAGAGGTCCCTTGTGTGCTTTGAGAAGGCACACATGGAATACATCGTGAATTCGACTCTCCGGTGGGAGCCGAAGCCGATACGATACCTTGCCTATGCGGCCCACCACTTCAAATGGCCCGTAGAACCGGGGAGACAATTTCGTAAAACTCTTCTTGGTCACGGATAGTTGGCGGTAAGGTTGGAGCTTGAGCCAAACCCAACTTCCCACGAGAAACTCTACCTCTCTATGGTGTACATCATAAACGGTCTTCATTCGGGCTTGGGCAGCGAGAAGGTTAGTACGAACCAGCTCAAGAAACTCCGTGCGCTTGGTAAGAGCGACATCCACTTCCTCAACACGTGCGCTGCCCGTCACATAGTCCAACAAGCGGGGTGGATCTCGCCCGAAAACCACCCGAAATGGCGTTGTTTTAAGTGCCGAATGATAGGAAGTATTGTAGCAATACTCTACCCACGGAAGCCAAGCGGGCCACTTCCGAGGGTTGTCTCCCGTAACGCATCTCAAATACATTTCAAGGGTGCGATTCACCACTTCGGTTTGCCCGTCACTTTGGGGGTGAAACGCCGTTGAGAAAGCCAAATTCGTACCGGACAACCGGAATAATTCTCGCCAAAACTTACTCCGAAATACCTTGTCTCTATCCGACACTATCGACTCGGGAAATCCGTGTAGACGGACGATGTCGCGAAAGAAGGCCTCGGCCACCGAGACGGCCGTATACGGATGACTTAACGGTATAAAATGCGCGGCTTTAGAAAAACGGTCAACAACCACCAAAATAACGGACTTACCCGCTGCCCGTGGCAATGCCTCTACAAAATCCATGGACACGTCACTCCACACGTGGTGCGGAATCGGCAATGGTTGAAGTAACCCCCCCAGTCGTAGCGATTCCCACTTATTCCGTTGACACGTGGAACATTCGGCCACATAGTCTTGCACTGACTTCTTCCACCCCTTCCAATAAAACTCTCCCCGAATCCTCTCCGATGTCTTCGTCACTCCTTCATGTCCAAGCCGGTGGAAACCTCCGATAATGATGGGAATAAGCGACGACGACTCTCGCACATAAGCACGCCCTTTGTACATGACTAGCCCATCGCAAATGGTCCATTCCGGCCCCGCTTTCCCTTCTTCTATTTTCTTGACCAATTCACCCACCACCGGGTCACATTCGGTTTCGGTTCGAAGTTTCTCAAGCAGCCCCGGGCCCACCGTACAAGTATTAACGGTTATGCTTGTGTCGTTGTCGTCCTGCTCGCGCCGAGAAAGAGCATCCGCCACTTTGTTCAACGAGCCCGCTCTATATTCAACCGAAAAATCATAGCCCAAGAGTTTACTTACCCAATGAAGTTGTGGGGACGTCGTTAATCGTTGCTCGAGCAAATATTTGAGGCTTGAGTGGTCCGTGCGCACCAAAAAGTTCCTTCCCCACAAGTACGGTCGCCAATGAATAATTGCCTTTGCAAGGCCGATGAGCTCTCTCTCGTAAGCGGCTAGCTTAAGGTGTCGGTCCGCGAGTTTTCGGCTAAAAAACGCAATAGGATGACCGTCTTGTTGAAGGACAGCCCCGATGCCGCTACCCGATGCGTCACACTCTACCACAAAGTCCTTTGAAAAGTCCGGTAACGCGAGAACCGGTGATTCGGATAGAGCCTTCTTGAGCGAGGTGAACGCCTCGCTTGTCTTTTCGTCCCACTCAAAGCGAGTTCGGCGCAATAGGCTCGTGAAAGGCGCCGCGGTTATCCCGTAATTCCGGATAAACTTCCGGTAGTATCCGGAAAGCCCCAAGAAACCGCGAACTCCCCTCGGTGTTGTCGGTGTCGGCCACTCGGTTACGGCGCTAACCTTGGTTTCGTCGACTTTGACCCCCGCATGTGAGATGACGTGACCGAGATATCCCACCTCCAATTGTGCAAATGAACACTTCTTCCTTTTGAGGAAAAGACCATTTTGGCGAACTTTGGTCAATACCTCGTTAAGGTGCGCGATGTGTTCCTCCCACGTGCGACTATAGACAAGTATATCGTCGAAGAAAACAAGCACGGACTTGCGAAGTAAATCGCCAAAGATGTCGTTCATAAGACCTTGAAACGTCGATGGCGCGTTCGTTAGCCCAAACGGCATGACGAGGAACTCGAAATGGCCGTGATGGGTACGGAACGCGGTTTTCTCCACGTCGTCGGCATGCATCCGGACTTGGTGGTAACCCGAGGTAAGGTCGAGTTTCGTAAAGAAACGGGCACCGTGGAGCTCGTCGAGTAACTCTTCGACTACCGGAATCGGATACTTGTCCTTTACCGTTACTTTGTTTAGAGTGCGGAAGTCAATGCAAAATCTCCAAGAGCCGTCCGGTTTCTTAACCAACAATACGGGGGATGAAAAAGGTGACGTACTCTTCCGGATAATGCCGTTCCGTAGCATCTCGGCACATTGTCGCTCAATCTCGTCCTTATGTAGGTGTGGATACCGATACGGTCGGACCGCCACGGGGTTAGTGCCGTTGAGAAGCCGAATTCGATGGTCGCACGAGCGTTCCGGCGGTAGTCCCGCGGGTTCGGCAAACACATCCGCAAATTCGTCAAGAAGCTTCTCGAGGACGTCCTTTGCTCCGCCATTTTCTATAGCCCAAAGCGCAATCCGATTTCGTCGTTCGGTATGTGTAAGCTTCGGTTCCACCTCTCCCGGTGTGAAGAATATTTCTTCCGCGTCGTCAAACCATTCATCCATATCAAGTTCGTTTTTTCCAATGTGATTTAAGGTGACCTTCGCCTCATTCTTTACAAACTCGTTGGCTTTCCAAATGATCTCTCTTCCCTCGGCAAAGAACTCTACCGTTCGGGTTAATCCATCCCACAACATTCGCCCCAAAGCGTTTAACCAACGCATGCCCATAATAACATCAAACCTGGTAAGCTCAATCGTGAAGAAGTCGGTGGTAAACGTGTACCCTTGAATTGTCATGGTGACGCCGCAACATAATCCGTCCACGGCGATTTGCCCTCCGTCGGGTAAAGTAGCAAACAGCCCCGGTTTTCGCCGAACCGGGATTCCGAGAAGATCCGCTAGGCTCGTCTTGATGAAATTCCGGTTACTCCCGGTGTCGAGTAACGTTCGCCCTTCTCCCCCGGCAAACGTCGCGGTAACTTGGAACGTATCTTCGGTTTGCTGCCCGCTTATGGCGTTGACCGTGATAGTTCCCGGATTTTCATCCAACTCCTCGTCCACTTGATCTTCGTGTCGATTCACTATTTCTAGGTGAAAGAGCACCGGTTTACATACGTGGTCCTTCGCCCACACGCTATCGCAATTGAAACAAAGACCTTTTGCTCGTCTCGCGCGATATTCCGCGTCGTTCAACTTCTTGTAAACTTTCTTCTCCTCTCCGTTGTTGCTTGTCACGTTTGCGCTTGATTTTGACATAGACACACTTCCGGTTGACGAATTTCCCCCTTGCCGTGTATGGTGTGGTCCCCGGGCCAACAATGGCGCTAAATATCCCCCGAACGTTCGCGGACCTCTCTCCACGGTGGTTTGGAAACCGTTGTCTCGTGCAAGCTTCATTGCCTCGGTTATGTCCTTCGGTCGGTAGTATTCTACGATCCGGCGTAAGTCATCGGAGAGTCCCACGCAAAATTGCCATGTTTGTTGTTGGTTTGACAACTTCCCATGCCTTCCCGTTATTTCTTCAAACTTAGAACAATAATCCTCGATGTCGCCGGTTTGGCGCAAATTGGAAAGTTCAGAAATCGGATTAGCCGCCGCTATTATACCAAAACGATCGGAGCACAACTTCTTGAATGCTAACCAAGCCAAGTCGTCGGGAACTAACCTACGTATGTTATTCCACCATTCGTAAGCTTTCCCGGTGAGAACACCCCTCGCTTGTTGAACCTTGGCTTCCTCGTCACGAATTCGTTGATCGTGGAAGTACTCTTCACACCGTTGTAGCCAAAGTTCGGGGTCGGTTGTCCCGTCATACGGTGGACACTCCGTGCGCCCCGGTTGGAGCTCCGTCTTCGTTCGTTCCGTATCTCGGTATTGCTTACGTTCGTGCGTTTCGCTCTCCTCATTTCCTCGTTGTAGTTCATGACCCCCCAAGGGTTTTACCGGCCATTCTCCTCGGAACTCGGAACCGAATCTCACTCCATGGTCTAAGTTCACGTTCTCAACCCCTTTCATCATCTCGGTGTAGCGAGGGTCGGCCGGGCTCCACCGCGTTACCCCTGGTGGTTTTCCGGCGTCTTCTTGCGAATTCTTCTTGTCGCTCGGACCAGCTTCGGTCGTCCCTCTCCACATTCCTTCAAGACGTATACGATCCTCCTCTTCTCTTCGTTTGGACGACCCGGTGGACCGGTCTCTTTCCTTCCTATCTTCGTGTCGCTCCTGGTTTCTCGCCACTGACCTTTCTCGGGGCTGTTTCTGGTTATCGGAACGGTGGTGGCTGGTTTCCCTCCTCCGACGATCGGAATCATCGTCGCGGCGTGACCGTTGACTAGCCCGGGAGCTGTGCCGAAAATCGCGTGAGGACGACCGATGTCGTGACTCCCTCCCCTCGCTGCGGTGTTCTTCCCGGAGTCTGGAGTCGCCGCCACGGTTCAGGGTTTCCTCGCCGCCCTTCTTGGTGGTGAGTCGCCGTCGTTCTTCGTGGCTGGGATCTGAGCGTTGCCTTCCTTCTTTTCTTATCTCCTTTCTCTCTCGTCGTCGCAGCTCACCCGATCTGGCATCTGACTCGCTCTCTCCTGTCTCCGACCTAGGGTTACGCTCGCGGCGGTGGTGCGACTCCGACCGACTACGATCGGCGCCGTCGCGCAGCCCTAGGGTTTGTTCTCTTCCCTCCTTGCTCGATCTTGAGGGGCTGTTTGGCTGACTTCTTCTTGCTGCGATTTTCTCCTCCATCGCTGCAAACTGAGCCGCCATTTCCGATCGCATCTCCGCCAGGGCTTGCATCATTGATGACGCGATCGATTGCATCTCCGGCGCCGCCATAGCTGGAGGTTCGTCGCCGTTCTCAGCTGATGAAGATCCTGCCATCACGAGATGCGGCTCTGATACCAAAATGTTACGTCCCCGGAATCGGGATCTCGTGATCGGTGGTGTGGACCGGACGAAGTTCCACTCGCCGCGAGCCGTGATCGCTGCTCGTCAATTTCCTGCAGATTTCCAACAACCCAGCACACAGAGAAGAACACAAGATGATGAACACAGTGAAGAAAGACTTGGATTCAGTCAATGGCGATGAACACGCCTACACCCGGAAACGAACACAAACACGTTACAAGTTCATCAACCAAATTCCCGCCATGGGAACCTAGCCAAACCTTGCATAACCTCCCTCTCATACAAATGAGGATATTTAAAGGTTGTATTATTTTCACAAAGCATAAAGACTAAAATGCCTAAAAAGACTATCGAAAAGACTTATTCGCCCTTGTCTCCGCTTGAGCTCGTTTGCGTGATCTTCCTTGCGTATGTTGTTGATGTGAATAATCACGACCAACTGTCACAAAGTGATAGCACTCTGTTTACGATGATTACCGCAACGGATCTTAACTATCCAAGAAAAAACCCACTTCGGTAAATAAAGTTACGAGATGACAATTTGGTAAAGAGTTAATCGATAATAAGTAATTTGTATGTTTGATTGATAACAAAATGAATACAAAGTGAATAGCTAATGTAAAGTGTAGAACGAGATCTTCCTCTCTCGAGTTACGTCGTAGGCTTTATTTATAGCCCGAATTACAACGTCTATTTCCTATAATTTTGTAACGGCTAGTAGACTAGGCTGATTCTCTCCTCTTTTCGTTTTGACCACCACGTGTAAAACTTTGACGATGTGATGCCTGGTCTATTTCCACGTGGAGGCTCCTTGGACTGGTCAATAAAGTGGAGCACGCCTGATATCCCGGGCTGCTTGGTCTTCGGGAAGGCTACTTGGACTTCGTGGGCTTGGTCTTCGGGAAGGCTTGGCTTCGGAGTAGATTCTTGGTGGACCAAACGTGCTAGGTTGCTTATTGGGCCTGCTGGTTAGTTGTTAGGCCCAACTTTCTTTGGATCTTACGTCGTTTTACGTCGTTTACGTGGTTGAGTGTAACTCCATCCTTTCGATGTCGTTTTTCGGAGAGGGTGAAATCCTGCATCATCAGTGAGCCCCCCAGTTCATTAAGTGATTTTCACTTGGTGAACTATTATGTCGCTGATGATTATTTTCGTCTGATCGTGAATGATGTGGAAACCTGAGGTATTTTTGCCAAATTTTTCTTTTCAAAGGGATTGTCAGCTTCTTTTTTTTGTATTTGGCGCGATCCCCGATTTTCAAATGTGAAAATTTTGAAATATTTGATTTTGAACTGAATTAATTCGTGGGGGGTGTTTTGAGGGTTTGCATGGGTTGTACACGTGGCGTGCTTGGATTAGCCTAGCGTGTGTTTCTTTTCCTTCTCGATTTCTTGCGTCGAGTTTTGAGCCAATCAACATTTTGATTTGACAACGGTCTTGACCGAGTGGGATTGAGGCTGACACGCCTATCTCGGAGGTAATGGGGCTATTTAGCCCCTTGGGCTTCGATGCCATGATTGTGGCAGTTTTTGGAGATCGTGAAGGGTGGTTTTTGGAAGAGGCGGTTTTTGCAGAGGTGAGTTTATAAACTTCTTACTCTGTTACCTTCTTCACATTTTTTCTCTTCTTCCTCTCTCTACATTACGAAGAAATGTCTGCCTCTGGTTCGAAGAGCGACTCCTTCCAGGCTGATGGCTCTCTCTCGGTGATTACTCAGACCTATCTTCGCGAGCTCCGGAGTCTGTACAACATCCCCGATTTTATCGAGACAGAGGCCCCGGGCGCGATGGATCGAGCTTTTGATGAGAAGCCGGGGTGGTCGTGTGTCTACGAGGCTTTCTTCGAAGCCGGGGTTGAGCTCCTTTTTGCCGATGTGATTGTCGAATTTCTCCAGCACATCGGGCTGGCTCCTGGGCAGTTGGTCCCAAACGCCTACCGGAATCTCGTGGCTCTTGGGGTCATGTCACGGGAGAACAGGGCGGTCCTCACTGTTGAGGATCTTGTTCGTTTTTATTATCCCAAGAGCGCTGGGAAGTCCTCGGGGAGGTTCTTCTTGAACGGGAGGATGGGGAGGATCCTCGGAGGAACTCCCGACGTGCGAGGAGGGTGGACGGAGAAGTTTTTCTTCATCAGAGATGTTCGATCTGAGGCACTGAAACCTCCGAGATGGAGTTCTGGCCCTGGTGGGCTTTGAAGGCTTACTTCATGTTTTTCTTTTTTTTTTTTTTTTGCCTTTTTCGTCTCTTTTTACTCTGACTGTTGGAACATTTTTGTTTTTCAGCAACCAAGATTGTGGTACCGGAGGTCGATTCGAGGTTCAGAGGGCTCAAGAAGGTTCTGGCCCCAAAGAACGGGTTGGATTGGAGCGATTTTCCAATCAGCAGGATTAAGGCCTCTGGGTATTGGAAATTTCGGACCGACGCGGGTCAAGTGTTGTCAATTCCTCCCCTATCCGCCCTTGGTAGGTCCTTTTCACGTCGTAGGGTTTTTGTTGGTACAATCGAGGTGTGTTTTTCACCTTGTTTTCTTTGTCTCGCAGCGCCTGAGGAGTCTATGAAGTCCTCGAGCAGTCAGCAATCGTCTCCTGATCGTCGTAAGGACCCCACTCCGCTCGTTCACCACGTTTCATCTGGGTCCGATGAGACTCCCGAAGACATGGCGTTGGAGTCGTTGGTGGCGAAAGCGCAAGAGGCTCAATCGTCTCGGCGGGTCAAGATGGAGAGCGAGGTGGTGCTTGATGCTAAAGCACGCTCTGAAGCGGGTAATGAAAGGAAAATTATTTCCACGAGGTCGTCGAGTGACGTTGCTCCTCGGCTGGATAAGCGTGACCGTTCCCCCGACCGTGCCGAGGTGAATGTCGCTCCATCCAAGAGAGGCAAGGTGATTCCGGAACGTCAGGCGCCTCGCACGAGGTCAAATCCTCAAGGGTATGCTGCGCCCCTCGTCGGCAAGATGAAAAGTTGAAGGCCCCGGTGGTTCGCGAAGGAAGCAGTAGCCGTTCTGGATCTGGGGATCGCCAGGGGGTCCAGACCATCTCGATCGACTTTGCGAGTTCCCATTCTCTCGTTGATTCGCCCCGGGCGTCCTCGCGCTTTGTGGCTAGCTCGGCTCGCCGGGGGCATCCCCTCGATGTACTCTCACTATCGCATTGTAGGGAGTATGAGAAGACTGCCCATAACGGCGTGAAGGTAGTCTCTATTCCATTTTTATGGAGATACTTGTTTATCGAGGTGTTTTTCACCTCGGATTTTTCGATGACAGTTTCTGACGGCGATGAACGAGATGGTTCTCGCTTACGAGAAGAGTGTTGCGGCCTTGAAGCTTTAGCTCAGCGAGGCGGGGTCCGACGGTCGCCTGAAGGAAGCCGAGACCCAGCTCGCCGTTCGAGAAAAAGAGGTGCGGGACGTCCAGGGGAAGCTCCGAAACATCGAGGAATGCCTATATTCTTCGCGTTTAGATGCCGACTTCCAGAAGGAGACGGCCGAGAAACTGCAGGCCCAGGTTTCCGAGGAGCGTGGCAAATGTCGTGCCCTTCAGGACGAGGTGTCGTCACTTCGGGCTGAAGTGGCTAGAGTAGAGGCTCTCGAACGGAGTTTGAAAACAGCGCGGGAGGGTCTGCTGAAAGCGACGGAGGAGCTCCAAGAGGCCAAGAGCGAGGTGGTTTCCGCTACTCGCCTTGCTGTGCAGAAAGTCTCTGAGAAGCTCAATAAGAAAATTGAACGCCGCAATGACACTATCGCTAAGCTCGGGCTCCAGCTCGCCAAATTCACCTCGGCTGAAGGATCTCAAGGTAAATGCCCGAACCTTCTTCGTGGTGTTTTCAGAGCTGCTACGTGTGTAGGAGTCTTTGCTGGAATGCTCACTATGGGTTTCATTTCCCAGGTGGTGTTCCGCCTCGTGCCGTCGTATTTGGATCCTCTCCGGCCTCGAGTCCTACCTCGGCTCGCCCTGCCGCCACCTCGAGCGTACATCGTGACCCCGCCTTCCCCGTTGAAGAGAAACAGGAGGAGGCCCCTGATGCCATTGCCAGCGTGGAGGGTGCCTTAGGCGTTGGGCCTGGCGAGGATGAGGTCGTGGGCGATGATCTGGAGGACGAAGAGGCCGGGGACCGCACCGCTGAAGTCGACGATGAAGCTTAAACAGCTCGGGGATTTCCCTTTTTGTTATTTGTTCTTTTGTTTCCATTTCCATCAAGTTTAAGACAATGCGTACCTTTTTTCGGTTGGGAGTCCGACCGGGGTACTTTGATGTTCGGATATTTACGTCTTTTTGTGGTCGGGAGTCCGACTTAGTTGTGGTCACTCCGAGTTTTCGAGGTGATCTTTGCTGTTCGAATCCTCAATAAATTCTCGTTTTGTCGTCCTTCCTCTGCTTCTTTGTCTATTTCGTACACCCCGGTATTTGGTTAGCCTTTTGTCACGCGCAACTCGATCGATCGATCCTGTAGACGTTTTCTTTTCGGGGTCTTTCACGTCGGGGTACGAGTGCGATCCCTACTCTGAAATCGAGTCCAAGGAGATTCTGAGTGTCAATGCGGTCGAGACGTAAAGGCTTTAGGGAGGATTTTCTCGATGTGCTTGTATGACTCGAGGTGCTTTGATATGTTTGTAAGCACTTTACCTCGTTTTCGGGGTCGATGTTGGTATCGAATGGTTAGAGCTGGGTTGTTCCCATGCTCCCTCCCCGGGGGAGATATAACAAAGAAGAGATAAGGTGTAATCGAGATGTTTATTGAAGTTGTGGGGAATCGGGCTGTGCCTGCGTGAGGCTGCCTACGTACCCGCGTTTACCAGGATCAAGCCACTACGTAGTTCGGGGTGATATCTGTTCTGTTAAGAATAATATCGTTTTAGGTGTTGGGTATTCCAACTTCGGAGGACTTTTAGTCCGTCCGAATTGATGAGTCTGTATACACCGGGTTTCACTATTTCGGACACAATATATGGTCCTTCCCAGTTTATTCCTAGCTTTCCGGCGTTTAGTTCCGAGGTGTTCTGAAACACCTTGCGTAGTACCAAGTCTCCTACTTTGAACGAACGAGGTCGAACTTTCGAGTTGTAGTATCTTTCAATTACCCTTTGGTAGTTGATGATCCTACTCAAAGCTCTTTCTCTTCGTTCTTCGATGTAATCGAGTTGGTCTTTTAACATTTCTTCGTTTTCGTCCGGCTGATCTGGACAAAATTCTCGTCTTAAACTCAGGGATTCTGCTTCGGCTGGTACCATTGCCTCGGATCCGTATACCAACGCGAAGGGTGTTTCCCCGGTGGCTCGGCGAGGTGTGGTTCGGTATGCCCAGAGCACCTCGTTTAACTCCTCGGGCCATCTTCCTTTCTTGCTATCTAACCTCTTTTTGATCCCGTCGATTATCGTTCGGTTTGCTACCTCGGAGTGTCCATTCCCTTGCGGGTATCTCGGGGTCGAGGTGTTGAGAGAGATTCCTTGTGTGGCGCAGAAATTTTTAAATCTGCTAGAGATGAACTGTGGCCCGTTATCCGCGATGATCTCCTTTGGGAGCCCGTATCTGCAGATTACGTTTTTCCATACGAAATTTTCTGCGTCTACATCCTTTATGTGCGCATAGGCCTTGGCCTCTATCCATTTCGTAAAATAATCGGTTGCTATTAGTAAGAACCTTGTTAATCCTTTTGCTGCCGGCATTGGTCCGACAATATCCATCGACCATTTTATGAATGGGTATGGCACCGTGACCGAAGACAATTTCAATGCGGGTTGCCTAATTGTAGGCGCGTGCCTTTGACATGCATCGCATTTTCGTACGTGTAATTCGCTATCCTTCAGCATTGTGGGCCAGAAGAATCCTTGTCTTTTGATTTTGTTAGCCAAAGATCTTCCTCCGGAATGGTTTCCGCAACTTCCCTCGTGCACTTCGTGGATGACATTCTTTGCTTCGTCCTTTCCCAAGCATTTGAGGTATGGTCCGTTGAAGCTTCGTTTGTAAAGCGTGTCGTTTATCAGGCAGAATCTCGAACTTCTAGCCCTCAATTTTCTAGCCTCTTGCCGATCCCGAGGTGTTTCGTCACCTCGTAGGAATCTGATTACTGGAGTTCTCCAGTCTTCCGGGCCGAGTTCGATGTTGTGCACCGTTAAGTCGATGCTTAGTGTGTCTATAGTTTCTACCGAGATGACGCGTTTTACTTCGGGGTCCGAGGTGGATGCCAAACCCGCCAGCGCGTCGGCCTGTGCGTTCTCGCTTCTCGGGATCTGATCTATCTCGACTTTTTCAAACATATCGATTAGTTGGTTTACCACGGTTAGGTAGGCACTCATTCTTTGGTCTTTTGCCTCGTATTCCCCTGCTATTTGGCTTGTAACCAACTTTGAGTCGGAATAGACTTTGACCTTCCGTGCTCCCACTGCTCGTGCCAGCTTGAGGCCGGCGATTAGGGCTTCGTATTCGGCTTCGTTGTTCGAAGCCTTGAAGTTGAGGCGAAAAGACTGTTCTATCACCTCGCCGCTTGGAGTTACGAGGTGAATTCCTATGCCGGATCCGTTTTGATTAGATGATCCGTCTACTTTTACCGTCCATGCTTCGTCGGCTGACTCATTTTCGGGGCTCTCAGTGTTAAGTTCTACCACGAAATCAGCTAGGACCTGTGATTTAGCGCACGTCCTTATTTTATATTCGATGTCGAATTCACTGAGCTCTATTGCCCATTTGGTCAATCTTCCGGATTGGTTTGGACTGTGTAGCACTGATCGCAGTGGTTGTAGAGTCATTACCATGATGGTGTGCGCTTGAAAATACGGTCTCAACTTCCTTGCCGCCGTGATGAGGGCGAGTGCCACTTTTTCCATGGCAGGATATCGGGTTTCTGCGTCCTCTAGTGACTTACTAGTGTAGAAGATGGGCTTCTGATCACCTCGGTCTTCTCTGACGAGCACGCTGCTTACTGCGTAAGCTGTTATTGCGAGGTAGATTAGGAGTGGTTCGCCGATGATCGGGCTGACCAGTATTGGTGGGGTGGACAAATACTTTTTCAATTCCTGGAAAGCTTGCTCGCATTCGTTCGTCCACTCAAATTTTTTATTTCCTTTCAGCATTTTGTAGAAGGGAAGGCATTTGTCGGTAGATCGCGAGATGAATCGATTTAGTGCCGCGATCCGCCCCGTGAGCCTTTGAACCTCTTTCACGCTGCGAGGTGAGGGCATTTTTAACAGGGCGTTTATCTGATCCGGGTTTGCCTCTATGCCTCGTTGTGTGACGAGGTATCCTAGGAACTTTCCCGATGACACCCCGAATGAGCATTTAGAGGGGTTTAGCTTCATCTGATACTTTTTTAGCATTTCGAAGCATTGTTCGAGGTGGGCGATGTGATCTTCTGATCGTTTGGATTTGACTAACATGTCGTCTATGTAGACTTCCATGGTTTTGCCGAGTAAATCCGAGAACATTTTGTTCACGAGTCTTTGGTAGGTGGCCCCCGCGTTTTTCAGCCCGAAGGGCATTACTTTGTAACAGTAGATTCCCCGTTCGGTTATGAATGAAGTTTTTTCTTGGTCGTCGGGATGCATCAGAATCTGATTGTAACCAGAGAAGGCGTCCATGAAAGAAAGCAGCTCATGCCCGCATGTAGCCTCGACAAGTCTGTCGATGTGCGGGAGTGGGAAGCTGTCCTTAGGGCAGGCCTTATTTAGGTCGGTGAAATCGATGCACACCCTCCATTTCCCGCTCTTTTTCTTGACTACGACTGTGTTTGCCAGCCAATCTGGGTATCTAACCTCGCGGATTGATCCCGTTTTGAGTAGCCTTTCGACCTCTTCGTTCACCGCCTTGGAGCGATCTGGGGCTAGCTTTCTTCTCTTCTGCTTGATCGGTTTGAAGCTTGGGTCGACATTGAGTTGATGCGAGATGATTTCCAGACTGATCCCTGGCATGTCTTCGTGGGACCAGACGAAGCATTTCTTTGTTCTTTTTCAAGAACTTGATGAGTCGTTTGAGTGTTTCGCCCTTCAACTCGCTCCCGATACCAACGGTGTTTTCGGGATTTTTGTCGTCAATGGGGATTTGTCGCACCATCTCGACTGTTGGGGACTCGTTTTCTTCTTCCGAAGTGTTTTTCACTTCGTTTATTCTGGGATGCTGTAATTGCTATGCTTGATTTACTGTACTCTGTTTAGCAAGCAAAAAGCTGTTCATGTAGCATCTCCGCGCCATGGCTTGGTCACCTCGGATCTCCTTGATCCCTTCGTCGCTCGGGAATTGTAAACTTTGATGATACGTCGAGGGCACTGCTCTCATGGCGTGCAGCCATGGTCTTCCTAGGATCGCATTGTAGGGCGACGGGCAGTCTATGATCATGAACTTGGTTGTGACGTTCACGCCTCCTGCCATTACGGGAAGTTTGATCTCCCCGACGGTGTTGACGGAGTGGCCGCTAAAACCGGTGAGGGGCACTGTTTCCCTGTTAATGTCCTCGGGCCTTATTTTCATTTGGCTCAGGGTTGATAGGAAAATCACGTCTGCGGAACTTCCGTTATCGATGAGAATCCTTTTGGTTTCCCAGTTTGCGATGTTGAGAGTTATGACTAACGCATCGTCGTGCGGTCCGGGGAGCTCCCGAGCTTCGCTTTCTTTAAATGTGATGAGGGCTTCGGGTCCCTGGAAAATTTGGTGGGGTGCGTCTGATTGGAGCTTTCGCTGGTGGGCTTTGATCGAGTTGACTGAAGGTTTGCAATAATGAGATCCTCCCATTATCACGTTGATGACCTGGGAAGTTTTCTCTGGGCCGTCGTCTTCGACCTCGTTGACCTGCTTCCCCTTCTTTTCGAACGGGGTGTCGGGGACTTCCCCAGATTGGGGAGCTCGGTTCTTTTTGTGCTTCCTCTTCTTCGAGGTTGCCGGGTCGCCATCCGGACTTACGCTTCCCTGCAATTTTGGGTTCAGGGCCTCGATGTCGAGGTCGCTCATTTCGCCCCGCTCCAACTTTTCTGCTAGGGCCATCTGGAGCTTGCGGCATTGGGACGTTGCGTGTCCGAACACCTTGTGGAATTTACAGTAGGCTTTCGGGTCTTTTGGCCACGGATCTGCCTGTGTTGTTGCGCCGCCGCCCTGGGCCATGTTGACCTCGTCTTTCTCCGAGTTCATCACGTAGCCCCGGGGCAGGTTGCTTCGCTTAGGTTGAGGTGTGCTACCTCGGTGAGACCCGGATCCTTTATTGTGCCCGGAGTCTCGTGGCGGCCTCGGGGGGTTGTTGAACTTAGGTGTCACCGGGGTTGGGTCGAATTTCGCGGCGAGGGCTGCTCGCTCCTCCTCGACTCGGATCCAATTTCCCCCGCGGTGCATTACGTCCTCGATCGAGGTATAGCGGTTCACGCAGATATCCTGCCTGAATTTTGATTTATACCACAGTCCTGCGGTCAGGGCTGCAATTGCTGTTTCGTCGCTTACTCCGTTAAGGCGTGATAGCACGTCCTTGAATCTAGTTATGAAATTCCGCAGTGGCTCATCCTTCGTTTGTTGCAACGCGTAAAGCTGCGCCACCGTGGTTTCCGTTTCGATGAACATGGAGAAATGCTTCAGGAAGAGCGTTGTCAGCTGATCAAACGAGCTGATTGTGGCTGGTTGCAGCCTTGAGAACCAATCGAGTGCATTCTGTACGAGGTGCTCGGCGAATATCTGGCAGTATCCCGCATCTCGTTGGTGGGGCTGGAGATCGGCCCTCCCCATCGCGATGTAGAACGCCCGGAGATATGCCCTTGGATCGGTCTTTCCGTCGTAACGCGGGACATTGACCCTTCCCACGTCCCTGATTTTCTCGTTGGTGATCAGCGAGGTGAACGGTGTGCTCGTGGATTCTTGAACCAGACGATCTATTTCTGGAGCCGCCGAGGTGGCGTGATGAACTTTTGAACTCACTGCTTTCACCTCGGATTGCACCTTTTCCATCGTGGATTCGAGTCCTCTAAGCCATGCCGGGAATGGCGAATTGGGATTGTAAACGAAAAGGTTGTCCCTGTCGTTGTCGATGTTGCCTCGACAGGCCACGGGGGGGGTCTCTTCCTGAATGCGGATAGGATTGTTCATCTCGTTCCCGACCCGCGCAGAGCTCGGGCGCGTTGGTGCCTGAAGGGGCTTGCACTTCGGCGTTCCGATTCATCCTTGGAGGGGTTCGGAATCCGGGATCATCGGGTTGGCCCGGTGCATCATAGTTGGATTGGATTGACCCCAATCCGGTGTCAGGGTGTCTGGTCGAGATGTGGCCGATTGCGACCCCGTGATCTGCAGGCCCTCGCGGGTCCGTGGTGGGATTTTGCCCATCTGTTATACCCGGGGTGTTCTCCACCTCGGTCGTTCCCGGAGTGACCTGGATTCCGGAAAAATCTAGAGTCCTTCCTCGTCCGAGATCCCTTCGTGGTGCTGTCGAAGATTGGGCTTTCATCGAGCTGACCGCGTCGGTAACACAATGCTTATTTCAATTTGCCATATAAGATAGGTATACAAAAAAGTCACAGTGTCACACCGTTACAAAATTTATCTCTTACTTCTCAGCAAGATTAACAACAAAAAAACTCCCAAATAAAGCTTTTATGAGACAATAAAAAGCTGTTTAGACTTTAGTATAGACTGAGGAAAAACTAAAATCACATGTATTTTCTTTCACTTCTGTTCCAAGACCTATAATTCAATGTAAAATGGTAGTTTGAAATAATATCTACACTTTCACGTGGACTGAAAAATGAAGTTGAACAGCACAAATTTTAAGTCGCAATAACGGATCAACATAACAGGTCATTTTTTTATTCATCTGCCTCAAAAAACTCAACCGGGGTAGGTCTAAGAACACACCTGTGAATCTTCAGAGCTTGGTCCAATATAAACGAATGCATTATCAAGATACGATATGGCTGATGCGATTGATGCTCCCCCCAGTGGCTCAATTCTGAGTCCAGTCACCCTTCAAAAACAACAGGAATCAGTGTGTTATCAGAACTCCAACCCTATATACTATACTTATGTCAACTTTTCTATCGGAACAAAAGAGAATAATGCTCACTTTTCTTTCTCGTGGGTGATAACGAGCCGGTGAAGTAACCCAGTATACTGATCACTAAGCAAGTAACTCGATCCCTCCACATCAACTCTTCCATAGGCTTTTGTGAATGACTGGAGATCCAAATATAGGTCATAAACATAAATTCAACACCTTATATTAAAAAAATTCGTATAGAATACGTGGCCTACATTCTTGATCTGGATTGCTCTAATTGCATTAGTGCTGTAATAAACTATTGTTTCTCCTCCAATTATAAGAATGCCGTGTAATGGTGGAGGAACCGGAATTAGCATAGCAGCCCCATTGTCAAGATTGGTCCGAGACCATGGCCCTTCAATGAAAACTCCGTCTTCCAAAGGTACCTCGTATGTTTTAACATGACGAGCATCTTCGTCATCCTGTATTTCAACACCAGCATCCTATTATTTTAAAGAAATAAAAATTTTATTGATAAAAGAAGTTTACATTGCAAAGACGGTTTATGGTTTAAGAAACCGGTCTGGCTGCCTTAACGAAAACCGATCAAAAAAGAACAAGAAAACTGCTCATTAGAGAGAGGCAGCCCAATCTCTCGAAAGATCCACAAGTGAATACATTGAAAACGCATTACTCGAGGAAAAAGTCAAAGAGCAATACAATGATAAATGTTATCTATTAACCCATTCGGACTCCAAAGGACATCGTTGTAGAAGAATTCGTTGCGCATGTTCCAAATGTACCAGAGAGTCGTTAATATAACACCAGCGTCCCATAAAAATAGCTATTGAAAGAAAAGAAAAACTCTGCTTTCACGCTTACATAGAGGGCAAACAAACCGCTCCATAGTATATAAAGGACAAATATGACTCCTTTCCATCTAAAAAGGCATGCAACCATTCAAGTGATAGACTTTAGAAATACAGAAAGTCAGGGACTAGTATATCTAGACATTAGAGAATATATTATACACTTAATTAGTTATTGTAATTGTATCTAATTAATTAGTTTCTGAATGAGTAGGATTAATCAGAGTTGATTCTTATTATTTATTTTATTACCAGCCTATAATGTGTATAAGAAGTAATATCAATTATCAATGATGATACTCAGAATCATTGTCAGAAAAAACTACAGCTGATAGCGCCCTGAAGCATAATTACTCCCAGAGAAACTGCTTATCATATTCTCCCTTCTCTACGTAAAATATGTAGTTACAAAGTTACACTTTTAGTACGAATAAAATGTAGATAATTGGCACCTTGAAAATTCACACCTACTGCCTATGTTCAAATTCAACAGCAAAGATACACCAGTAATTGCGAAATTCAACAGGCCTTAACTTCTTCTTTTTTAAGAGAAGCATCGATAATATTGATAAGATTAAGTTTGCAACGCAAGGTAAGAGAACGGTTTACGATCAGCTATTCCGTAAATCAGTCCGGCTATATAGACCAAACTCTGCCATAAAAGAGATAAAAACACGAAAGCTACTCTTTAAAGAGAGTCAGCCCAAAATCTCAAAAGATCGGTGAGAGCATACATCAAAAATCGTTGCATGATGAAAAAAGCCAAAGGGCAATACAATGTATGCATTAGTATAAAACAAAAAGATTGCAACAGAATGTATAGGAGAGACCTGGTAAAGAACTGCAATGGTGGGTTTTAAACAGCCATAGAGAAACTTCATATCCAAAACGTTTATCTCTTTAAGCCTGAAAAGTAACACACAATTTAGAAAGATGAGTTTAGAAAAATGGAGGATTTCACGAGTGAGACCATGGAAGAAAAGAAAAGAAAAGAAAAGAAAAGAAAAAAGAGTAAAAACCATATATTAAATGCTTCTTTGATATGCCCTTTGTTGTCTAAAGGAATAACCTGAAACAAAAGAGTAAGAGGATGCTCAATATCAGCCGCTAATATAGAAACTTCAGGCATAATTCGCTTACCTTGAACCAACCATCATAATGCATTCCAACTAGTCTCCAATCTGGGTCAATAATTCCAATCTGCATAACCACATAAAGAAAATGTCACGGAGCAGATATGAGATATCAACCTTTTTGATAAGAAAAGAAACAAGTTATTGTAGCATAAAGCAGTACAATACCAGCGGACGACCCCTAAGGTCTTCGACATCCCTTGTAGCTCTACAAACCAAAAATTATTAAATTAAATAATAAAAATCCAAGATTCGAATGGAAACGTAATATATATCAGATGTGTAATCAGTTTGTATTGTATGCACAAATCAATGGACCTTGTGACGAGCTCAGATGTCTCGCTGTCCCACTGGAGAACGCAGAACATATTCTTTTCAGTTGCAATAAAGAGAAGATCCTGAGTTTCACCCTGTTCATTCAGAAGAAGAAAAATATATAACAAAAAGTCGAAAGAAAAAAAAAATATTGCATATGTATTGCGTACACTATGATACTTACACGAGGGCGAAAAAGCTCCAACATCGTAACTGTTCCGTATATAGGAACATCCAAAATGAGCTGAAAGTAGGCAGATTTAGTTTAAATATTCAAAAAGTAGCCCATCTTTAACAAAACAAACTAAGAAATACATTCTTCCTGCATAAAGTGAAAAGACTAAGAAATGTCTGCTCAATCATGGAAATATAGCTAGTTAAATTACAGTAAAACTAAAACCTGTTATAATAGGAAGCCTAATCAATGGGCAAATCGGTAATTAGCCTCAAGGGTATTTAGGGTATTTCCTTTTATTTGCTTTTGCTCGACGTATCAAGCAAGATTGGCTCTGGGGCTTATTAAAGCTATCAGCCGAGTGTAAGAGAAAACACTCAGAGAGACCGTGTATAGTTCTAGGCGGGTTTCCAAGACAGCATCAAACGGGGGTGTTGCTGCAGCATTCAAAGTTGTGTAGCATAAAGACCAGAGGTGAGCTTGAGAGTGTATTCGAACAATTCCGTTGGAGATTATAGTGGATCTTGATTTGCAAGCGGCAAGTGGAAGTACCTCCCGAATTAGAAACAAACCACTACAATTTCCGGTGTCACCTTAATTTCGTTTCTCGCCATTTACGTTTTCGGTTCAAGAGATTAGGGTCGAAATTCCTAACAAAACCTCTATAAATTAATAGTATCGGTACCAACGAATTTTATTACATTATCGAGGTATAATTTATTAATGTTAGCTAGAGACGGGACCGCACAAAAGTATTCTTTAATCGAGTATTAATTTAACGAGGTCCTACTGTACGGTTACAAGCCCGAGCAACCTCGTTTATCGTG
This sequence comes from Parietaria judaica, assembly GCA_954871525.1. Taxonomy (NCBI): domain Eukaryota; kingdom Viridiplantae; phylum Streptophyta; class Magnoliopsida; order Rosales; family Urticaceae; genus Parietaria; species Parietaria judaica. The sequence continues at coordinate 24,056,132 of OX940860.1, read as the reverse complement.
TCAATCTCGAGCCAAATATTCCGAAAGGCCTGCCTATTTAAGTTAACATACTCGTGGCTAACAGAAATTAGTTAGCGAATTGTACCACAGAGAGAAGAACAGAGTAGCTTTACTTTACCTGCAATCCTTGAGTGGCAAGTAAGTGAATTTCGATTCGAGTACATTTCCTGAAGAAGCGAGTAAACACAGGATCATTATATCATCAGAAAAGTGTAGAGTCATTTCTAGAGGAGAATCGGGGGTTACGCAATGACGAGGTTGAGGTGGTGAGGAGAGGTGAAGTTGCCGGCGCAGGAGTGGGTGACATTGGTGGGCTTCTGCACCGTCGCCACGTAGTTGCAACTGCTCATCGCCGGCTATGGCGGTGTCTGCCCTAACTCGCTCTGGTTCGAATGACGTCACCCCCATGGAGATGGAGATGGAGATGGAGATGGAGATGGAGAGATATACTCGCTCAACTTCGCTTCTGTTCAATTCAACATTTCCCACGATGGATGGAGTTATACACGCTCAATCACACGTGTCACATACTATATGCTGATTGATAATGATTGGATATTGTTTTAATTGGAATAGTAAGACAAGGTTAATAAATCGAGAAATGCCTCCTCGTACCCACATTGCCAACCTTTCTTTTTTTCTTTTTTTTCGTAAGATAGTCAAATTGATGAGGTTTAACAAAGTTCATTTTTCTTAAAAATAAGAACATTTACTTGTGTTTACAGAAAACATATATTAACGTGTATTAACTGAGTTAATTTGTTTAAAAATAAAAAATTGTGATTAAAATTTTAACAAAAATTTAATTTATTTTTATACAAATTAACTTAGTTTATACACGTTAATATAGTTAATACACGTTAATACAAGGGTAATACGGTCTTTCGTGATTTATTTAAGTGGTTGATTGGATATTTGACAATATTAATCAAAAGATTGACTATTTTGCAAAATAGTTTTTCTAGTTTTGCTATATGGCTATAAAGCCCTAATAAATTTTAGGTTAAATGAGCCTAATGGACTCATTGTGACTCAAGGTTTTAAAAAAATGCTCAAATTTATTTTAAGTAATTAAAATCACAAACTAATTGAAATATGGATCAATATATCTTTTTTTTTTTAAATACATATAGATGATTGTTGTGCTCTTTTCTCTCTGAACTTGTTCTTTTCTATCTTGAATCCTCTCCCCCTTGCATGTCATTCTTCATGTATTTACAAGGTTCTTGGATGTATACGTTGCTGCCCTATTCTCTTGGAAGAGTGGGTGACTTTTTTACTTGTCTTTGAGGAATTCATGGGATTAGACTATGTTTGCTTGCCTTCTCCACTTGACATGTGTAAAGTATCATGCTAATATGTAGCTTGACTATATTCCCACTTACTATCCTCAAAAAGGTGATATTAAAAGAATCTAAATTGCCATTTCAATCCCTTGATTGGTGGAGAATATATAGTCTAATTATAGACTCAATATTTTATGCTCATAATGTGTATCAAAAGTGAGGAAATTATTACTTAACCCCCTCAACTTTGTTCATGCTGCAAAAGATGACAAATATTGATTTGACAATTTAACTCAAATGATAAACTTTATTTAATTAATACTTGCCATATAAATTAAATAAATAGTTTTTGCTAAAAGATTAATACTTTTGCCGCAGTCTCTTTGTAGTCAAGACGTTAAATGGCGTGTCGTATTTACACAATGACAGACGATATGTTGTTTTGTCCGAGGATGAAATCCCACATCAACAGTAGTCATATTTATATTTGACGAAAAATTATTTTTGTTTGTTTGCATGATATTTTTTTATGTTTGCATTTTATAATAATAATAATAATATTTGTTTAATATGTTTTTTTTTATTTATATATTATTCTTTTTTAAAATATTATCGTTAAATAATCATATGATTATTATTGGTTATTATTATTAAACATATTAAGCGATTTCGTTCCACCCGTGAATCGGATCGGAGGCGGAGCTTGAGTGAACTGTGAACGGTGATTTTTTTCTTTATTTATTTTGTTTGATCCACTTTTCTAAAATGAATAATTATATTTAATAATAAAAACCAATAATGAATATTTAAATTTAAATATTCATTATTGGTTATTATTGAAAAATAATTGAATTTTTTTAAAAAAAGTTTTTTTTAAATAATATTTTTAAAATGATTTAATAAAATAATAATTATGTGGCATGCCACCTGGCAATGACTAATAGCCACATGGACAAATATTCTCGGTCAACTCTCAAATGTTGGGTTTATGTACTTTTGCCGCCATTTACGGAGGTTGTATACACAGCAGAGCATTTGACCAAAGGTTGGGTCTCTTTGCCGCAATTAACCCTTTTATATTTTGTTCAAACCTTTTAAAAATTGCCAAACATATTTATAGTAATTAAAACTACCAAATTAATTGATTCGTAGACAATTACACCTACGTTAATATTTTCTTAATTTATATATGTAGTTATACAATAAAGTTGTAGTTATAAAACTGTAAATATAGTTACAAAATTTTAATAAAGTTGTAGTTATAAAACTGTAAATATGTTTACGACAATTCATTAACCTGAACCTCAGGACATTGTGCTTGTTTACTAGCGTCCGTAGGATTTTCAACCACAGTAGTACGTGCAATAAACTAGTTACGAAATTTCAATAAAGTTGTAGTTATAAAACTGTAAATCCATTTACGACAATTCAATAACCTATTGAACCTCGGGACATTGTGCTTGTTTACGATCGTCCGTAGGATTTTCAACCACAATAGTACGTGCAGTAAACTGTAAATATACTTACAAAATTTTCAATAAATTTGTAGCTATAAACTGTAAATATATTTACGAAATTTAAAAAACTATAAATATATTTACAAACAAACGACGGTGATCGAGAAACTGTGAATTAACGACGGCAAACCTCCGCGAGCGAACGAGCGACAAATGACGGCGACCGAGAAACGGCAAACAAACGACGGCGAACCTCCATGATCAAACGAGCAAACCTCCGCGAGCGAACGAGCAAGAGCATTTGACCAAATGTTGAGTCTTTTTGCCGCAATTAACCCTTTTATTAATGGGTATAAAAAAATTATTTGAAAACATGGGCAATTCCCTTAAACGTTAAGTGGGTTTTGGGTATTTGATGAGTTTTCTATTAATTAAACATGGATTATGTGTTAATTGAGTTATTAGGTGTAACTTTTCGTAGTGGTAAATGTAATTAACAAACTATGATAATAATGTAAAACTCGTATAATTGTAGTTACTATTGTAATTAGGAAACTGAAGCCACAAATCTGTAGTTATCAAAGTGTAACTGTAAATACAAAATTATAATTCGATAATTGTATTTACCGATCTGTAACTGCAAATTCGAAACTGTAACTGTAATTACCAATGTACGTAGATACAAATGTATTTTTTGTTACACTTACGTAGCTTTAGTTACGTAACCGTGTTATTTGAGAGCCACCAAATCAAGAGAGAGAGAAATTAATGAGGAAATAAATTTAAAATTCAAAATAAAATTAATTAGAAAAATAATCATTAAATGATACGAAAAATTGGTGAACAATTAATAATAGTAAATAAATAATATTTATAATTACATGTCAATGTTAGTTTTTTTTTAATAAAACATGAATAGGTAAAAATTGATTTTATGAAATTATTAACAATATTCTAAAAGGTTTGTACATTTATGAGTATTTTATATTATTTATTATATATTTTTATAATGTTAAAAAATATAAGATGAAATTTTTAAATTGAGCTTTTGTTTTAAGACACAAAGAAAGATATAAAGCAAAACTCACTTCCAATTATTTTTTTTTCACATATATATTATAAAAAAATCCGCAATCGCATTCACTGGTGTGCCATTGACTGGATGACACTTAGCATATAATAATCATCTATCACTAGCAGGAAAAAATGAATTTAAAAACCCAGGTGTCAAAATGAGCGACTTCGAAAAATTTAACGGTAAATTTTTTCCAGGGTAAATGAGGCAAATGCCCATTTGTGACTCAAGGTTTTAAAAAAATGCCCATTTCTAATTATGGTAATCATAATCACCAACAAATTAAAATATGGACTAATATGCCCTTGTAATTTTTAATCACGTTTAACTTAAAACCACATTTAATTATAATTCATTTTTTTAATTAAAATAAAAAATAAACAAAAAAATTCCTTAAATTTAGCAAACTAAGTAAATTAAAACAAATCTGTATTTTAGAATTAATATTTTCCCTATTTATAAGGATTATAACGTTTTTTATATGTTAATAAAATTTTCAAAAATCAATTAAAAATAAATCCTATTATTTCAGCCTATTTTTTTGTAGGTAATTATATTTACGAATTTGTAATTATATTTACGTAACTATATTTACGATTCTGTATTTTATGTAATTATATTTACGATTTTGTATTTTTAGGTAACTATATTTACTATTTTTATATAACTATATTTATTACGAAACTGTAATTATATTTACAGAAATTCAACCACAATATTACGTGCATTAAACTGTAGAAATATTTATGGAATTAAATCGTAAAAATAGTTACGAAATTATAAGCAAGATGTAGTTATAAGACTATAAATATATTAATAACTTTGAAAATTGTAAATATATTTACGAAAGTATAAGAAAGTTGTAGTTATAAAACTGTAAATATATGAACAACTTTGGAATATAAGACTGGAAACAAAGACGAACTCCGGCGACCGGCGGTGGTGGTTGACGGCGGCGACGGTGAGAAACACCTCCAACAAGCACTAGCAAGCCTCCCGAACACGAATCCGGTTTTAGTTTTTCCAAAATCAATCTCTTTCTAAACAAATCTACAATCTTGTAACCAAAGTTTACCGCGATTATTCTGACTAAAATCTGAAACTTCCGGTCATCTTCCACCTATCAATAGCTTCGTCTTCTCGAGAGCTTTCCAACGGTAGCAACTACGCGTTAATCGGATTTGCAGAGAGGAAGATATGAGGGTTTGAGTCTTTAGAAGAGGAGATAGAGAATCCGACGTGAGAAGGAGGAGAGAGAGATATTTAATTTTTGGGTCAAAGTAACAAAATTAAATGATAACCTAATTAATAGGGGAAGTTTTCAACCAAAATTTTAGGATAATTAATTTAATTTCGAAAATAAAATATATAATAAATAATTAAATACGAAAATAAATAAATATAATTATAATCAGGGTTAATATGGTCCAAAATATTTTTAAAATGGGTATAAATGAATTGTTTGAAACTATGGGCAATTCCCTTAAACCTTAAGTGATTTTTGGGCATTTCATGGGTTTTTCTTTCTTTCTATTATAATATTTTCAAGATTGAACAAATATATTAAAAATATCAAGGGTAAACTGTGGCTAATGTACCGAATATGTGATCGGCTGCAGATTAAAAATCTAATATTTATTTTTGACGGCTAATGTACCATACTTAATTCTGTTAGATTTTTTCGTGTTTTCCGTCACCTGGCCGTCAACAAGTGATTCCTCCTCTATATGTACACTTTTTTATATTTTTGGCATAACTCACTCATTTTTTGTCCAAATTCCACGAATAAACTACCGTTGGAAAGATAAGAGATATATTTACAACTTTGGTGTTTTAAGTTTTGTAAAAAAGTTTTAAAAAATACAAAATTTCAATTACAACGTAAAACTGAACATTAGTTTAATGCAAAATATTTGTTTCGAGCAAGTTTTAATATACTTAATGAGTTTTTATGATGAAACGTAATACTACAATTTTGTAGATAAATATTTTATCTTTCCAACGATAGTTTATTTATAAATTTTGGACAAAATATGAGTGAGTTATGCCAAAAATATGAAAGACGTGATGTGAAAAAATCTTTCGTATTTTTGGCATCATTTACTCATTTTTTGTCCAAAATTTATAAATAAACTATCGTTGGAAAGATAAAATATTTATCTACAACGTTATAATTTTACATTTTATCAAGAAAAATCATTAAGTATATTAAAATTTGCTCGAAAAAAATATTTTGCATTACACTAATGTTAATTGAAATTTCGTATTTTTTTTAAAACTTTTTTTTTTAACAAAACTTAAAACAGAAAAGTTGTTGATATATCTCTTATCTTTCCAACGGTAGTTTATTCATGAAATTTGGACAAAAAATAAGTGAGGTATGCCAAAAATATAAAAACTGTACATATAGAGGAGGAATCATTTGCTGACAGAAAACACAAAAAAATCTAGCGGAATCAAGTTTGGGTACATTCAAGGGCGTAGTCAAGGGGGGCGGCCGCCCCCTCTTGGTCTGAGCACGTTATTTTTCTTTTTATTTATACATATTATTATAAATTTATATATAAATAATAAACATAACATTGATAGACTAAATATCACTATAGTGTAGTAGAATTTTGTTACTCTTAAAGTTCTCCTCCAAGTTATAACCCAAAGTTCAATTCCTAAACCCACCGTATTTTTTAATTTTTTTTAGCAACACTTTTTATGATTATAATTTTTTTTTCATAGTATTTTGTACTTTACTTAATTATAGATATACTAAAACGATTACAACTTACAAAATTAGAGAATAAAAACCCCTAATCAATTTAAGACGTGCAAAGTTTTAAATATTGGAAAAAAATTATATTAATATTTTGAGAACGTAACATGTATATTTCTAATCAGTCCCCCAAATGTGAATCCGGGTTAAACCCGGATTCGCAAAAATTAAATAAAAAACCCGGATACCGAAATATCCGGATCCGGGTTTTTCCGGAACCGGATATTTCGGTATCCGGGAAACAAATAACCCGGATATAAGAATATCCGGGATTTTAAAAAATAAAAATAAAAAGCCAACGGCTCTTTAATCTGAGCCGTTGGATCTACGATCCAACGGCTCAGATTAAAGAGCCGTTGGATTTTCGGCGAAAGTACCTGGACACGTGGCGAGAGAATAGAGCCGTTGGGGAGGCAACGGTAAAATTGTTGTCAGGTCCCTGAAATAGCCGTTGGACCTCGAAAAACACCACTTTACTCGAATTCCTTCACATTTTCCCCTATAAATACACCACTTCAACCTCATTTTTTTCACACAACTTCTTCTCTTCATCTCTAATTCTCCCAAACTCTCTCAAGCTCTCATATTTCCGAATTTACTCTATAGTTTAGCTACTTTATAATTATATAAATACTCTCTATTTTTAGTTTAATATATTGTTTAGGTATTTTAGTTGTTATTAATTTAGTTTATTTAGTTGTTATTATTAGTTATTTTAGTTGTTATTATTAGTAATTTAGTTGTTGTTATTATTAATTTAGTTTATTTATTTGTTATTATTAGTTTAATTTGTCGTTAATATGTCGAGTGGCAACAACCGTTCTCGAGGACGTCCCGATGTCCGAGGAAAAGGACGGTCCACTATTCCGTCGCCGCGGTCGATTAATAGCGGGACGGCTTTTAGTCAACATAACTATAATGTCGGAGTTATGAATCAACACAATGTTCCCGGTTCTTCTAGCCAACCGTTACCGGTTCATGCTCAATATGGTACCGGTGGCGTCGGGCCGAACCAACAATTATTATTTTCTCAAGGTAACGTCGGTGCTTTTACTAACTTACTTAATTATCAAGGTCCCTATATTCCGGAATGGCACAGCCTTAGCAACGAGGAACAATACCAAGCTCATCAACAAGTCCAACAACATCGTCAACAACAATATGTTTCCCCCGACGACGCCGAGGTACGTTTAATTTAAGTAGTTAATTAATTAAATAATAATTAAAATAGTTACTTACTTAATATTTAATAAATAGTCATTAGTCATATACTCAATTACTAATAAGTTAGTAAGTTACTTAATAATTAATAACTAATAATTTAGTTTAATTATTTTAGTTTAATTAATTAATTTGTCACGTCTCTTGAAAGTCTTAGTATGCTCTGTGGTTGCGGTTCCGACTGATCTTCCACATCAGAAACGAATTTCTTGATATTTTTTGTTATTTAATTTTCGAATTTAATTAGTTAGTAATCAATTAATCATATTAGTTTAATTAAACTTTAAATAGTTACTTAAATAAGTTAAAGAAATTAAAAATGGTATTTTTTATGTGTGGTGATAATTATAAAGTTTTTACGGATTATGGTGTCTTAGAAAGATTGGTTTTTAAATAAGGTTTGCTTTGCAATCTCCTTCAATAGCCTGGGAACCTCGGGGAGTTCTGTCTAGAAAAGCTTGGGCCTAAAGCGAGATCATAGCATCCTTTCCAGTCGATCTGGCCGTGGAACCTCGGGGAGTTCCGTCCAAAAGAGCTTGATAATTATTTCCACACATAGAAAATACCATTTTTAATTTTGTTAACTTTTTTATTTAACTATATGAAATTTAATTAAATCAATATGATTGATATGAAAATGATTAATATTAAAATTTAATAATTGTACTATTCCTTTGTAATATTTAAATTAATATTAAACTCTTGTAATATTTCTTTGTTTTTTCAGGAAACGAGGTCGAGGAACCAATCCAACGACCCCGATGACGAGTATGATGGTGGTGGTGATGATGAGAACGATGATGCGGAGGACCCGAACTACGTTCAAGGCCAAGGCGAGGAGGAGGAAGTTGACGAAGTTCTACCAACGCCGCCGCCAGCTAGACGTGGACGTGGACGTGGACGTGCCCAACAACAACCCTTAGTTCCGGGTGAGCATGGTCGGCCCCCCCATCCGCCGGCGAGGAAGCGAAAGAAATTAACGGGAGCGGTTTGGCAGCACGACTTCATACCCGACTACAGATACAACTACGAAACCGGCTTGGAAGATAGGTGGGGGATTTGCCGACACTGCAGTGAGGAATTTCCGGCCCACCCGAAGAACCACGGCAAAAGCCGTCTAGAAAACCACGTCAAGACATGTCTGAAGAAAAAGCGGGCGGAGGAGGTAAGTCGCTTACCCGATGATTTATATAGAATGTATATTGCTCAGTGGACTATACGCGATGGTTTGCCTATATCGGCGCCCGAGGGAGAAGGTTTTAACGAAATGATGATGAAAGTGGCGCCGATAAACTATAGGGAAATCTCGTATTATATAAACCACGAGACAATTCTCAAATTTTATAACCAGCAAAGGGCCGCTTTACAAGAAATGTTCCAACAATCTTCTTACAAAGTGTCTTTAACGTCGGATTGTTGGAAAGGCCATGCTAATGATGATTATATTACGGTCGTAGCTCATTTTATTAACGATAATTGGAAGATGGAAAAGCGTATCATAGGTTTTAAGCCGATGAGGGTTAGGCACACATCAGTAAACCTAGCCGAGGCTATACTAGAAGTTTTGTCGGATTGGAACCTTAAGGATAGAGTAGTTTCCATTACGTTAGATAACGCAAGTGCCCACGCCAATGCCGTAGAAATAATGAAGGAAAGTTTGACCAATTTTAGGGACGATTGTTTTCATCAAAGGTGTGCATGTCATATTATAAACTTGATAGTTCAATCCGGTCTTCGCGTTATTTCAGATAGTATCGCCAAAATTAGGGACATTATTTTGTATATACGAGCATCTACTATGCGTACAGTTTCTTGGGAAGATTATTGCAGGGCTCACCGTTACCAGGTAAGAACGTTTCAACCGGATATGGCGATCCGCTGGAACTCGACCTACATGATGTTGGATGCTGTCTTACCATACAAGGAGCTTCTTACGAACTGGATCAACAGCCTCGAGCAAGACGACCGCGAAGAAATCACTCCGGACGATTGGCTAAAAGCCATCCAATTCCAGGCTTTTCTACACCTTTTTAATCAAATTACTATTGATTTATCTCATGTTTACTCACCCACGTCTCAGAGAGCTTTGCCCGCTATTTTCGATATACTTTGTCATTTTGAAACCGCAAAACGTAATGCTTTATTTACCGATGTTGTAACCCCGATGATTGCAAAGTTCGAGTATTATTGGAGTCCTGACAAGCTCCCATTTCTATATTGCGCCGCTGTAATCGTGGATCCGACACTTAAGCTTTCAAAGCTGCAGGAGGTCTTAAATGCCATGCAAGCCCTCACGGGGGAGCCCTATATGACGTTCAATTACTTCGATGCGGATCAGAAGATGAAGGCTCTTTATCAAGAGTACGAGCAAAAATATAACGACATTGAAGATCAGCTGGAGGAAACAAATCAACAACAACAACAAACTCAGGTAGTTTTTTTAACTTTATTTCTTAAGATTAATTATTTTAATTTCCTAACATTACTCTAAACCTTAATATTTTTGGTTCAATATAGGGCGGACGCGGGGCCGGTGGTTCACAATCACCATACGTGTACAATCACCGTTTATTCTACAACCTTACGGCTATTGGGCGCGGCAATACGTCGACTTCTTCACCGGGTTCACAAGGAGGTGGCAGTTCGGGATCTCGAGTTCTTGGTCGACGTCAACGGCGCAACACCGTCGACGAGTTCGCCCGATTCTGCAACCTTCCTCCGACACCGTGCCCTAACGAAGGCCTCGACATTCTTCAATGGTGGCACGCAAATCGATCGGAGTATCCGGTTTTATCCTTGTTGGCTCGTGACATTCTCACAATCCCGGTCTCAACGGTATCATCGGAAGCGGCATTCTCAATGGCCGGAAGGATGTTAGAGCCTCGCCGGAAGTCTACAAAATCATTGATGGTCGAGATCCTTATGCTTTCGAGAGATTGGATTATGGCCAACAAGCGACAACAAGAAAACGATATGTTCGACCGAGAAATGGCGAATTACTTTTCACAGATTCAAATGTAATTCGTTTTCAATTGTTCGTTTTCTTATTGTACTTTGAATTTGTAACTTCGTTTGCCGTTCGAAATTTGGTTGTAGTTGTACTTTCTCGTATCCGACCTTCGAGTTTGTTGAATAAAAACGCATATTTACTTTCTTTTGTTGTTGTATGTTTTATTTATTTCGTAATTATTTTTTAAATATTTAAAACACTTAAAATAATTTAAAATTTTAAAATTTTATTTTTTTCATAACCGAACTTAAGTACCAAAATGTTAGATTTGAACAACTAAACGAAACGAGGGACTAAACAATAAATAACACAATTTAAAAAAAAAACAAAACAAAACAAAACCCGGATCCGGATATATCCGGGATTTTTTTTCCCGGACCCGGATATATCCGTATCCGGGTTATGGTAAAAAAAAAAATTACCGGTCGGATGTGAAATAAGGGGACATTTTGGGGATTGTTTCTAATCATATTGAGATCCTAATGAACTATTTTCATGAACCGAAAGTTCATAAAAAATTAGTTATAATGCAATGTATAATAGTAGTTTTAATTTTTAGCCACTTAATTTCCGCCCCTCTTAGTCAGAGTTCTGGCTCCGCCTATGAGTACATTAACCGTCGAAAATAAACATTGAGTTACTATGCCATATTTCGCATATTCTCTCGTACATTAACCGCAGTTTATCCAAATATAAATCCAAAACTTCCAAACATACAATCTGATCCTATTATAAATCCAAGTTGCGGATCAGTTACAAGATATCATGAGACTAACTTGTCCAGGTGTCATCAAATATACTGGGCCAGAAGATTCTTTCTGAAAGAATCGCCTCAGCAGAATGACTGAAACGCCCCTGAATCTCGCCATGACATCCACACGCGCGAAACGACAAACGAACCGAAACCTGTGGTCATCAATTACCGACCGAGTCGACTCACTCCAATCCATTTAAAACCGCCAAGCTCACTCTCCGAGTCACACTCGCTCAGCTCACTCTTTCTCCGACTCCATGGTCGTCGCTTGCAAGCCATCGAAGCTCAGCTTCGGCTCTCTCTCTCCTCACCTCGTCCCCATCAGGAACCCTCGCAAGCTCCACGTCTCCAATCGCGCAGTCTTCGACGGTCCCCGATGGAACCTCCACCACCCCGTCGACGCCGCGGCGAGCCGCTTCTGCCCGAAGCGGAGCGACGAGCTCATGCTGAAGAGGCCGGTGAGGATGGAGGACGAAGAAGAAGACGAGGAGGAAGAGACGGAGGAGAGAAATGAGAGTAATGTTCACTGCGAAATGGAGGTGGTTTCATGGCGAGAGCGGGGAATCAAGGCCGAGATTCCGGTACAAGCCGACGTCAAATCTGTGTGGAGCGCTCTCACCGATTACGAGCGCCTTGCCGATTTCATTCCCAATCTCGTCTCCAGGTATAATTCTGTATGTGTGTGTAGATATTCGTCAATGATTCTTTCAATTTCAGGTTTTAAGTTTCTGCTAATCATGTTCACTAGTAATCTGGTAGGCACGGGATCGCCAATAGGCTCCATTCGAGCGAGAACAAGCTCCTTCAATGGCACAACTGGAAAATAAAACAGAGGATTTTTCTTAATTAAATGATTCATGCTACAACATTAAGCTTAAATACTAACATGAGTCCAACTACAATAGCGAATCGAAAGTCCAAAACGCAGAAACAAAACGAAGGTTCAATCTTTCGTAACCTAGGCCGAAGATGCTAAAATTAGAGAAAGTAGAAGTAAAATTAGAAGTGTTTAACCGTTTCTGGAGCAGCGAGAAACTCGTCAGACGTCTCGCGCTCTCTCCACCTTTGACTTCCCCGGCTCTGTCACAAGCATCGTTTTCATGTTTGGTCTCTTGCCGGCATCCTCTTCAGTGTTCTTCTTCAGAAATGATGCATTGGGTTTGAGCCTCACCTCACCGTCGGATCGGGTCGGGTTGGGTCGTGGAGTTGGGCTTTTAGCAATCGTGTTGTATCATAATATGAATTTCATGTAGAATTTGAACTATGCCATATTTCGCATATTCTCTCTTTTCTGTTTGTAGTTCTACGTTTTCTCGACCAAATAGTAAATTGCTCCAATCTGTAAGTAAGTAAGTGAGATCAACTCTGGATCTTTACAAATTTGATTGCTGTGTTGCCCCATCCCAAGGGGTTGCCCGATTCGGCCTGGCTAGCTATTTGTAAGACTGACAATTTTTGCTGAAAATCCAAAAAAAGAAAACTTCGTTGGCTATTTAGAACTGTTCTAGCTAGCTGAAGTGTCTATATCCATTTTGATAATGGTGATTTTTTTTTCTTCATGTATTTGATATTGATGGTATGACTTGTGAAATCGACAGCAAAAGGATTCCGTGCCCGTATCCGGGACGTATATGGCTGGAACAGAGAGGCTTTGAGAGGGCGCTCTATTGGCAAATCGAAGCTCGCGTCGTATTGGACCTTCAAGAGTCCATCAATTCAGTAATCATCTAAATCCCACAAGTTTTTTGCTTACCAGTAGAAAACAGGATTCGACTTTGTACCTATGTGGGTTTTGGTTCATTTGATCTCTTTCCTTTTGTCGTCCTTATTGAATAATTCTTTCGAGCATCACGTTCAACCTTTTCCGTTCCTTTTTTCCATTGTTATAGCAACTTACATTCAGGGTGTCGTGCTCTTTTCAGGATTTTGATCGTGAACTCCATTTTTCCATGGTGGATGGAGACTTTAAAAAGTTCGAAGGCAAATGGTCAGTTAAGTGTGGTACCAGGTAATACTATGCGCAGATTTGAAAGATAACACTCGCAATAAAGAAAAACTACCACCATTTGTTGATTATACGTGTTTTTTAAGTTTTTCGTCTTTAAATATTGTAGGTCGTCTTCATCCATCTTATCATACGAAGTTAACGTGATACCGAGGTTCAACTTTCCCGCGATTTTCTTAGAAAGAATTATTAGAACAGACCTCCCACTGAATCTCCGAGCCTTAGCTTGTAGAGCTGAAAGGATCTCGGAAGAAAATCAAAACATTGTAATTACTGAAAAATCCTCGGTAAGAAGCGTGGATAATTCCTTGTATAGAAAGGATAATTTGTTGTCTTTAGAGTTCAAGGACAGGCTACAAGCCTCCAACTTTGGTTCCTTATCTTTAACCGAGTTGAACGGCTCAAGTTGGGGCATGCTCGGAAAAAGTTGCAGTCTCGATCGACAATCTATAGTAGACGAGGTTCATCTTCGTAGATTCGATGGATTATTGGTAATCTTTATTTTTATCAAATTTATTCTTAGTTTATTACTCGAATCCGAGGGGAATTTTTTTATTTTAGTTTTGTTGATAAATTCGTTTTGGATGAAGGAAAATGGAGGCGTTCATCGATTCGTTGTAGCTAGCATAACAGTTAAGGCTCCCGTTTGTGAAGTATGGAACATATTGACGGCATATGAAAGGCTTCCCGAGTAAGTGATTGTATTCAAGTCATGAATATAACCTTAAGCAGTTCATGAAAACTTTCTCGTGGATGCATTCTTATATTCCGCACGAATTTGCGACAGATTCTGCATTTACTCCTTGATTTCTGAATAATTAAAGAAGCACATGGTGAGCAGCTTAACACATGGCTAGAAAATCTAGATGCCCAAAGAAAAAGGCTCTTAAAAGTTAAGACTAGACATCAGAAGCTTTATTAAATTCATATTTATCACTTTCAGCTACCACTAAATGCAATATTTGGACCTCAGCCTTTTTTTTTATCCAAAGCTTCTTTTATTGAAGGGGTATCGGTAAAAGTACCTGAAAGATAGGTGAATGTTGCGGCAAATTCAACTTCTTTTTTTGCCGCGTATATTCTATTGGTGTCAATCCTAGTTACCAAAACTATACGGATTGGGTATCTAGGTTTTACAATTTTGACCACATTGAAATACGCCGTAAAAGAAGTTGTTGAGTATGTCGTCATTTTTACCTAACTTTGCTGCAAATATGTCTTTATTTATGACCATCTTCTGTCATTTTTCCTTCTGAAAGTTTTGCTCCCTGATTATTTATCCGAAAGAGCTTCCTTGTATTTACTCGTCAAGCTTATTATGCAGGATTGTCCCAAATTTAGCAATCAGTAGAATATTATCAAGAGAAAACAACAAAGTTCGCATTCTTCAGGTACACAAATGATGTTCTACCTATCCAAAATTTCACAAAACTACTCTAAATATAAAGGGGCTTGTATAATTGTGGCTTAAATTAACACAAATAAAGTATATCGTGAAGCTTCTAAATAAAGAGATTTTGTTAAAAAAAACGGCCCATCAGATCATTACAGGTTAAGGACTATGAGAAGCCATAATGTGCAAAATTAGTTCATTTCGAGATCTTCTCGCTTTCTCTACTACAAATTTAAGTCAGCTATTTCTTAACAATTAATTTCTGAAGCCATGTCTGCAATTTTTCTATCATATACGTTTCCCAGATTGTACTGTCCCTCGGCTGAAAAGTTAAGAATGTACTTATGACCAATCTCCTTTATGTGCTAAACTTTCTTTAGGCCATTCACTAATCCATACTCTAAATTTAGAGTGAAGAAAACAACAATATATCTAGAAATGAGAAACACTGACTATGTACAGGTACTTACTAATTCAGAATTTAACATTGAGAATGAACGAAAAAACATTATAGCCATACCATACGACACTGAATCAAACTGTCGAGCGACGAGATGGAATCGATCGACTCCGAGTTCTTAATTTTTCTAAAGAATTTCCCAAGTGGCTGGATAATTAATTTTTACAATTTCGATTCACAATTTAATCTATCTTTTCTTGGATTATACGCAGGAAGGATGTAAGGGTCTTCTTTACATGGTACTCCATGCCCGTGTTGTCCTCGACTTGTACGAAGTCCACGAACAAGAAATTGGCTTCGAGCTGGTCGAAGGCGACTTCGACTATTTTCAAGGAAAATGGCTTCTCGAGCAACTAGGCAATCACCACACACTATTAAAGTACACTGTAGAGTCAAAGATGCACAAAGACACGTTTCTTTCGGAGGCTATTATGGAAGAGGTTGGTATTCTTTCTTGAATTCGTAAAGAGTCATGTAGTATTGTGTTGTGACCCAAAAATCCTCTTTCGAAATGGAATTGTCTCCAACCTTAAATATACATAGGCCAAAATATTAGAGTCTAACGGGCTGGGCCTGAACTCTGAAGCTTAAAAAACGTAAAGCATAACTTGCTTAAATATAGTTAGATAAACAACACAACATAGTTCAATAGCATTACATAATTAAATTATGGGTAAATGAGCCAAATGCCCGTTTGTGACTAAAGGTTTCAAAAAAATGCCAAACCTATTTTTGGTAATTAAAACCACCAACTAGTTGAAATATGGACCAATATACCCTTCTTTTTTTTAAATATCAAATAATTAAGAAATAATTAATAATCTTAAATTGTAGCAACCCTATTTTGTAGCAAAAATAAGGATTGTAGTTATACTTTTTGAATTATACGCTGGAAATAATAATTCAACGTCAAAATTAATACATTGAACGTAACTCTTTTTACGAATTTATAATAGTAAATCACTATACCTGTAATTGTAATTTTAAATTAAGTTACGAATTTAAGTTGCAAATTTATAATAGTATGTTATGAATTTAAGTTACAAATTTATACATATAATTTTAAATGTAATTTAAGTTACGAATTTATAATAGTAAATCATTATATCTGTAATTGTAACTTAAGTTACGAATTTATACTAGTAAGTTACAAATTTAGGTTACGAATTATACATGTAATTATAATTATAATTTAAGTTACGAATTTATAATAGTAAATCACTGTACATGTAATTGTAATTTAAGTTACGAATTTATAATAGTAAATCACTTTACGAGCTATTGGGCGAATGAAATTCTGAGCGAACGACCTTCACGACGGAGAGGCGACGCGAGGCGACGGGAAGCTACGCGACGGCGGAAACCAAGGCATGAGCGTCCTCGAACAATGGCGGATGCTCTGGGGATTCGCGAATCGCGATTTGAAGATTCGCCTCAGAAGAAGAAGATCGGTGGTGATGGAGCGGCAGCGAGCGACGTTGTTTGTACTTCGACGCACTCTTCTCCGATCGATAAGAATCTGGCGATGAAGGTATTAATCCGGCGATGATATGGGGAGAGAGAGAGAGAGAGAGAGAGAGAGAGAGAGAGAGAGAGAGAGAGAGAGAGAATATGATATAAATGAAAAAAAAAATTGGGAAAAAATAACAAAATTAAATGAAACCGTTACTAATAGGGGAAGTTGTCAAACGTAATTATAGGATAATTTAATTTTGAAATTAAAAATAATTAATATTAGGGTTAATATGGTCAAAAAAGTTTCTTAATGGGTATAAATGAATTTTTTGAAAGTATGGGCAATTCTTTGAAACTTTATGTGCTTTTTTGGGCATTTGGTGCGTTTATTATTAAATTATTTACCCTAATAAGCATAATTAAATTAAAAATGATGTTTCGAAGGTAACATATCGTAGTTTAATCACCTGAATTTCGAGGCAAACTGAACTTAAGAGAAGTTATTTCTGCTTAAAAATATAAATGTATTCCAGTGTATGACTTTACAACTTTATATTGTTAAAGGAATATATGATGGTAGGTTTGATGTAAATTACAAACTATACAGTGTAAAATAATATAATCCAGTATATAATATATGATTGTAGGTTTGATGTAAATGAAATTACTATATATAATTTAAAAATCTATCTATGTAATTTTAACTAAGCGTAGATTTTGCCTTTGTGCTTAAAAATTATTTACGTCAGTGATTGATAATACTAAATACACGACTTAATTTTCTAGGTTATATACGAAGACCTTCCTTCGAATTTGTGTGCGATCCGTGACCATGTTGAGAAGATGGTGGCAAATCAGCCTTCAAGAGAACGTGACCAACTTATATATACGGAGGATAAGAACACGCAAGCTTGTACCGATAGTGAAGGAGATTCAAATTCATTTTCTAATGAAGTTTCTGACTGTACAAGAGAGAGTTCATCAAGACAAAGGTCAAGAGTCCCTGGTTTGCAGAGAGATATCGAAATCCTTAAAACTGAGCTTTTAAAGTTCATCACAGAAAATGGTCAAGAAGGATTCATGCCGATGCGAAAGGAGCTACGATTGCATGGAAGGGTAGATATCGAGAAGGCGATCACACGCATGGGTGGATTTAGAAGGATAGCTTCGATGATGAATCTGTCTCTTGCTTACAAAAATCGTAAACCGAAGGGTTTCTGGGACAACCTCGAGAATTTGGAGGAAGAGGTATGATATTAAACTTCAGGACCTCATAAACCATAAAAAAAAAAAAAAAAAAAAAACAAACAAACAAAAAACAGATACGTAGTATTAATAATGCCTTTTTTTTGTTGTAAGAATTACCAAAGAAGGAATCGCAACATGCCGGTCTAGGACTGAAAACATCGTTTCGTTTATGTCGTTTTTATGTGAACTCTAGTTATGTCGTTTTTAAGCAGACATAGTTTGCATCATTATAACCCACTATAAGTGGGTCACATTTATCCAATTTAAGCCATCTTAAACAAATATTTATCTTATTTTAGTCCCTCTGGACAGAGAGACTTGGCTTGTGAGAGTGGTTCGAAAATCGAGAAACACTTCTTGTTACGACATCGAGATCAAGATCCTAGACTCTATTACGTAGATTTATGAATCGGTGACGTAGTGGCTGCAACGTCATAAACCATTCACGAGCTAAGGAAATGACCGGAAACTGGAAGGAAAAAAAAAGAAGTGAAGTCATGTAGTTCTTACTAGATTTCTGTCTTACGTATAAAAAAATGATGTTCCCTTTTTGAGTTCTTTTACATGTTTCAGATAAGTCGTTTTCAAATGAAATGGGGAATGGATCCATCATTTATGCCAAGTAGGAAGACATTTGAGCGTGCAGGTATTCTTTGCTTTCCGTTTTTTCATCTTTTCCCTCAAAGCAGCAACACGTTCCAAGAGTAATTTGGCAAAATTCGATTCGTTTATCCGTTCTTCTTTCGGTTTCTTTCTTGACTGAAACGTATGTGGGGTTGTTACAGGTCGTTACGACATAGCCCGAGCGCTGGAAAAATGGGGAGGGCTTCAGGAAGTGTCGCGGTTGTTGTCGCTGAAAGGGAGGCATCCGAACAGGCAGGCGAGGGAGAGGAAAACCGTGGTTGAAACTCCGACCCCTTTGGAGGACAAAACCAACACAGCCTCAAATCCTTACATATCACAAGACACACAAAAGTGGATCTCACAGTTGAAACATTTGGATATCAATTGGGACGACTGAAATTATTGTTTTTTTTTTTTGTTCTCAGAATGCATATATCTAGCTAGAAATGTTGGGCTCTATCCAAAAATATGTATTATACAGTCATGTATAGTAACTTGATGATTTATAAGCACTATCTTAATCAACAGCAATTGCTTAACTTTACATTAGGGAAAAAAAAGTGATCATTATTAATATGAGTCATTCGCGTAACCACAACCTCCATTCAGTCATCGAAAATCTGCTCGATCCGGGCGTTGATACGGTCCTCCATGTGCGCCATCTCCTCTCGCGTACAAGTTTCATTCTCTGGTCAAAGTCTAGTCGTCTTCTTCGGTGCCATGATCGAATCCCGGAATGGGATAGCTCTGATACCAAACTGATGCGGCGGAACCTTAAGTATTATGTCCCCACGTAAAAAAGGGATTTCTAAGCTAAACAATGTTAATCGTAAAATCCCAGAGAAATTGGTGAGCAAAACAAGCTCTGTTTTCTATTATGAAAACAATTAAAACCCAATCTTGTTCTTGGAATAAAACACAACAAAATAACAAAAGCCATAAAACCTCAACAAACTTTCCTTAAACGACTAGCAAACGAATAAAAAATAGTGAGCTTAAGCTAACTAGCATTTTTAAACGTTTAAAATTGTCAAAATAGCCACAGTTTAGTTAATTTTGTGTCATAGCCAATAAACCACATTAAGGCCCAGTTTGGCATTGCTGTGCTGTCTTCAGAATTGCTTTTAAAATTTACTGTCAGAAAAAGTGTTGTCAGAGAAAGTAATGCACTGTTTGATTAATGAAAACAAAAAACAATTGGTTTTTTCAAAAGTTCAAGTTTACTGTTTGGCAACAAATTTTACTTAATTAGCTTCTAAATGTAACAAAATACTAAAGTAGACATAAATAATGTTAATTAAATCTCAATATTAATATAAAAAGTTAAAAAATAATATAAATAATATAATTACTCAATAAATAAAATAAAAAACATTGCTTAGTTTGTTATGCCTTTTATGTTTTTAATTAACAATAATTATGGCGACAATACCAATTTTTTACATCCATGTTTCTTCCGGTCACGGTAACAAATTAGTACTTTTACCAACTAAAAAGAACTAATGTTTTAACTGCAATAATTATATGTATTTTTTTTTTATATATGTTTATCTTCCAAAAAGAATTGGTACTTTAACTATAATGATTTAAGAATGTGAACGAAAAAGGTACTTTTACCACTTGAAAAAATTGGTACTTTAACCGCAATGGTAAAATATTTTTGGTACTTTTACCACCCAATAAGAATTGGTACTTCAACTGAAATAATTTTAAAAAAATGGATGTAAAAAATTGGTATCTTTTCTATCCAAAAAGAATTGGTACTTTAACCACAATAATTAAAAAATATGGACATAAAAAATGATACTTTTACCACTTAAAAAGAATAAGACTCTTAACCTAGTAAAATGTATTTTTTGTACTTTTACCACCAAAAAAAGTATTTTTGGGGATAGAGAAGATGAAAAGCAAAAGTAGATTCTAACAAAAGCATCAATTATCTGCTTTTAAATTTTGCCTATAGAAAGCTAAACTTTTTACCGAAGTGCTTCTATTGTAACTTACCAAACACAAATATTGACTTAAAATTCTATAAAAAGCAAAAGCACCTAATAATAAGCAATGCCAAACGGGGCCTAAATGATATAAAATGACTTATCTACCCTTATTATTAATAATAAATAATATTAAAATTTAAATTAACAAATTTATTTAAAATTTATTTTAATAATCAATAATTAATACGAACTTATTTTAATTTTTTTAAATTAATAAAATAATAAATTAGGAAAAAAAATTTGAATTCCAAATTTAAAAATAAATTTCATATTTCAAATTTAAATTTAAAAAACGTTTTTTCAATTTTTGAAATAAAAATTTAAATTTCTTAAGAAACATTAATTCAAATTAACCATATTAATAATTTAAAATAATTTGAATTAAAAAACATTAACCAAATTAACAATTTGAATTAGCATACATTTACACGAATAAATACGAATAAACCAATAAACATACATTTACAAGTCGAATTAACATACATATACACGATTTAACATACATATTAACACAAAATTAACACGAACAAGTACAAAATTAACACGAATAAACAAAACAAAAAAAACTTCGTCCCTTGGAGTAGCCCAACCGTCCCCGTCATGTACGATCTTCTTCAACACGCCACCATAGCCGATGACGTCCTTAATCACACTCCAAGAAATAAACTCGATATCGAAAACGAGCGTCGAGTTTGGCGGAACCAAAGGAGGAAATCCGACGAAATTGAAGCTTATCGAAAATCGGATTACGAAATTAATTGAGGGGTTTTAATCTCCTTGGCAAGGGCTTCAAAATCCCGAATCCAATTTCACGATCGGAGACGAACTCCGGCGACCGGCGGCAGTGGATGACGGCGGCGATGGCGCGGAACACCTCCACCAAGCACTAAAAGGCCTCCCGAACATAAATCCGGTGTTAGTTTTTCCAAAATCAAACTCTTTCGGGATAAATCTTAAATCGCGCAACCGGAACTTACCGTGATTATTCTGATCAAAACCTGCAACTTCTGGTCACAATCCACCTATCAATAGCTTCGTCTCGTCAAGACCTTTCCAACAGTACCAAATTTGCGTCAATTGGAGTTTCAGAGAGGGAGTTATGAGCGTTTGAAGTTCTTGATGAGAGAGAAAACGGGAGAGAGGGAGAGTTGCGAAAATGGAGGAGAGAGGGAGATGATTTGATCATATATGAGAGAGGAGATAATATTTTGGGTATACCATTTCAAATTTGGTACAAAATTATTCCTAAAATCATGCATAATTAATAAAAAAATAATTATTTTAAAAATAAAAAACGAATTTTAATAGGTTGAGGGGCAATTTTGGTACGAAGAAATTAGTTTCCAATGCCACATCATCCTGATTGGCTATATTAATAATTAAAACCACACGTTTGATAAATGTAAATTTAAACGTTAAAAGATGGTTATCTACTATAATTTCTCTAAAACATAAAGGAAATAAATTACTATAATAGGTAATAAAAGAGAAAGAAATCTCATGCATAATAAAGTAGACTCTCATGCATATTGTGCATCTTCTTGTCGTAATCACAATGGTACTCACCAGTCACCTCTAAATAGTTTTGTCTACGTAATAGTCCCCAATTTAAAGTTAGTATTATATAAGTGGATATTTTCATCGTAAAATGACAAGCCGGGCACATAACAAAACAATACTTCAAAGCCAAGCCAAAGCTACGCGATGCGGGGTCGTTTGGCTCTGCGGTCACCGCCGCCAATGCCGAATTCGTTATCGCTGCCGCTGTCGTCGTCGCTGCTGCTGCCGCTACTCTCGATTTCACTCATGCCGCTCTCGTCATGATATACAGGGTCCAGATATAGATCCTGAAAATATATAAAATAGATTAATTAACGTATTCATATTCAGTTTGAGTGATGATGATGAGACTAAGAGACTAACCAGGCCGTCGTCGCAGTTGCCAATGAAGATCGGTGTTGTCCAATGCTTGCCAACCTCATGCTCCTGGAATGTGTTACGAAGAGACGAATCGGAGAACTTGCTTTCTGACGACGAATGAGTCGAGCGCCTGTACTAGTCCAGATGCATAATACTCTGTCGCAAGTGCTAATCACGTACTTGCACCGGTCAACTGCTAAAAATTTAGCCCCAACAACCAGACTCGTGTTCTCGAGTCTCTCAAGACGCACATGCTCGGTATTCTCGTAGTACTTCGGAAACAGATATACACTATCTTTCCAGTACGACATGAGCATGTCCCCATCGTTAGAGAAATCCACGCCAGATACCTTATCCCGGGCGGTAGCATTTGGAGCGCTAACTGTTAGAAACAGAGTTTAATCTAGAGAAATTATACAGAGAAAATACACGGAAGAAATACGAATCCGTGAAGCTCCAAAGCTCCAAGCTGCAACAATGGTGGCGTCAAATCTCGTCAAATCTCAGAGATCCAAAGCCCAAGAACCTGCGAATGAAAAATCAAAGAGAAGATGCCAAGGCGCGTTCGACACTTCCCTTGAAGTAGATTCGGTCCCTCCCGGTGATGGAAAGCAACGGGACCGTCTTCTTCCCAGGGTACAGAGGCTATATCGCCGGATTCAAAACACCTCGAAGCTGGCGACGAACTCGATCCGTAAGCTTTGAGACCCAAAGAAAATCGTAGGAAACCAACGGCTGTATGATGAGAAAACTCTGTGTTTGTGCTATGTATCAAGCTTTCCTATTTGCTTCTACTTATATAGCTAAACCTAAGCATGCAAACGTTCAGAAATTGATTTCTGATTAATGCTTGAAAACGTTTTTCCGTTGGTTTTCTGGTCATAAAGATTATGGTTGTTAAACGTCTTTAACAGTCATAAGCAGTATTAAATTTCATTTATTTGAGATTATATCCTACACTAACGGAGGCCATCGGGTAACCTTCTTAGGACCGGCCGCGACCCGCTACCATCCGGGTGTCGTACAGCCTGACAAACTGATCGTGACCAGCTAATGCTAACACCTCTTCTCTGCTCGGATCAAGCGCCATTTCGCACAGTTTGCTGTTTCTCTTCCAGTGTTTTCCTCCGCGATACTTGTAAATGTAGATGTGGGAGCATCAACCCTCGAGTCGAACTGATGTATAGCAATGACATAAATAAATAAATAAATAAATAAATTAGTTATAAACATTAATGTTTAAAATATAAACTTGATTTAATAACAAATCTCAACTATAGAAACCGACCTTATTCACGATGCCGTCGTCGCCGCATGAATAAAAAATGTATCGACTCTCAATAGCCTCGCCTTCTCGTTATGGGTCGCGAGCATCGTTGAGATAGTGTGACCTCCTTCCCCTATTTTAGCGATTCTGACCTGGAATAATAAACAATGATTTTTTTATTTTTTATTTTGGTTTGTGAACTAAATCCAAAAGTGAAGAGAAAAATAATTCTAACCTGTCCATCAAGTCCGCTAGTTATGATGGTATTGTCGTCTCGCAGAAATTTTGTTTGTAGAATAGCGTAACTGTGTCCGGATTCGAAGCGAAATCTTTCTCTCATCAGATTCGAATCCCAAAGCAGTACTTCCAAATTTCTACCTCCTCTACCTTCCGATACCAAAATATCTCCTGTCTCGTTGAAGTCCAAACAGTTGATTTGATGATCGTGTTGAATCTTCCCGTATAAACCAAGCGATGAAACAATGTACTGAAATACAAAATATATATAAGCTGAAGAAATGTCAAATAAGCAAAGTATTATTATTATTATATATATATATATATATGTATATATATATCTGCTTACATCGGTACTTGGAACTGAAAAATTTCTCCCTATGCCGCTGTGTCTCTTCCAAGGGTCACGGACCATCGCCATTGATGACAGAGATCTAAAATAGACGAGAGAGAATCAGTTAGTACTAAGTCCACTCCAGAGTAAAGGAATTCCGAGCTGTTAGAGAGAGAGAGAGCAACAACTACTGAGTATGGAGAGAGAGTAATTGTTTGTTCACGGAATAATATCCCTCAGATCACCACCATGGACGCAAGAGAACAGAGTGACACACTCAAGAAGATATATGAGAGCACAGCAGGGCCGGCCCAACCTTTTTCGGGGCCTTGGGCGAATCATTAATATGAGACTTTTTTTGAGAGCCTGCAATACAATATTGCAGGAGCTATTTGTTGGGAATCGGGGTTTGAATTCCGACTCCATTACCACGAAATATGCCTCCGAGCCGTCCCGGTAACATTTAAAAAATTATTTTAAAGCGGAAAACTTGTTATCGGAATAACGGCACGGATATCGGGTAATAACCATTTCAACAAGATCCGATAAATATTACATATTTAATATTCATAACATATTATTAATATCAAAGTCGAAATATAAGAAATAAATAGAAAACAGTAAATGTTTTTGCATTTATTAACCCAATGCATAAGGCCGTACCTCGGTTGACGTTTCTGATTGCGGACTCTGAAGTTCGGCAGGGCTTCGCCGGTGCTGAGGGAAACACCCGTGATCTTCCGGGATATTCTCCTGGACTCCTCGTACCGAAGCGTGGGCTTCGCCGGCAGGACTCCGTCGCAAAATTTAACTGAGGTTCTTTTTAAGCTTCCGGAGAAATAGTCTCCTAAGTCGAACCAGAAAAGAGATTAGAAGCAGAAAACTCGCAGACCCTAGAGAGAGAGGGAGAGCTCGAGTTTTTTGCTCTGGGGAGAGGTGTGTAGAATGTTGTAAATGAGCTTCCTATTTATAGACTTGGCCCGTAACCGAATTAGAGATTTTCTCTCCTAAATTCGAATTTTATATATATATAAATACTTTAATTATTTCAATCCAATGGTTAAGATTTAATCTCATCTAAATCCAATGGTTATAATTGTATTTAATTAAATAAGAAAGACTTGATAAATACAAAAATCAAGCTTATCTTCTTATTTAAATATAATTCGAATATATATATATATATATATATATATATATATATATATATCTAATTTCGAAAATCATTATTAAATATAATTAATTATCCTAATCCAAAGGCTTAGATTCAATCTTATCTAAATCCAATGGATATAATTAATTAGGGATTTAATTAAATAAGAAAGACTTGGTAAATCAAAAACCAATCTTATCTACTTATTTAAATATTCGAAATATATATATATATATTAATGATAATTTCGAAATTAATTATCTAGATCCAACGGCTTAGATTAATCTTAGACCGATCTAATGGATCAAATTAATTTGGGATAAATATCAAATATTCTAAGACTTGGTAAAAGCCAAATTCGATTTTATCTTATCATTATATTCGAAAATTATATATTACATATATAAATAATTAATTTCCAATCCGACGGTAAAGATTAAATCTTAAACCGATCTAACGGATACAATTAATTAGATCAAATTCGAAAACCCTAAGCTTGGTCACCAAGCTATTATTTTCGAATTAGGGTTAGGTCAAAAATCAATCATCTTAATCCTACGGTTGATATTAAATCATCTCCGATCTAAAGGATAAGATTGATTTTAGGGTTTTTGCCAAAGTACCAAACTTTAGGTACTTATGCCGCAAATATTAAACCCTATCTAGGTCAAACTCGAGTGGACTATATCATGTAGGCCCAATACGATTTACAATGTAACATGTATAATTAAATATACATTATTATTATTAATATAAATCTATTAATTATTAATTAATTATTAATAAGATATTAATAATTAAATCCAAATAATTAAATTATATTAATAATTCCTGATCTCAATATCACACATAAAAATGTCATGGTGCCACACCATCATTTAAATTCGTGACATGTGATTTAATTTCATAGTTTCTCGAACCGAGCACAAACTTAGAAAATCCATAAATCACTAACCGTAAGTCGAAATGACTTGGTTCAAAAAGCAAAGTTGCTTAGAATTTAATTTCCAACAACATGGTGCTGATAGAAAATCTAAATTCTAACTTTCTTTTATCAGTTAATTTCGTGTACCAAGATATGGTACTTTTGCCACGCTGACGATAAAACTATCTGACGTCTGCCACAGACCTTTCAGTTTTATAAGTCAAGCCAAATGATTAGACATTATCCAGAATGTATTTTAATCACGTACGTATCATCCGTTACGGAGCTATCCTGGGGACCATGGACCCGTATCACTTAAGCTCCAACGAACTGCTAGTTGTTCGTCAAACCTCGAAGTGATTCCACTATAGACCCGAGGCTGCACTCTTTAGTGATACGGTATATATTATTCCCTTTATAACAGCAGGGTGTCCATTGATACAATCAAATTCGGGTTATTGATCTTTCACTTGATGATCCACACACGAGCAGGCGGTTTCTACCGTTATGCCCCTCATTGCATTTTCATCCTTGACTCAGTCAGTAATATTATGAGTAACCCACTTATGGTTTCGATTCATAAGTTGCGCACGGGTATCTCTCACTTCTCACCACCGACAATCAAGGGAATCATCATTACTCTGAAGAGAGCTGTGTGATGCCCATGTCTATGACCAGGCTACCCTTACTGCTGACTATCATGTTCCCAAAATAATAGTGTTGGGAACAGCGGTAATATTTCGTGTTCTTTAACGGTTAAATCAAAGAACAATCAAGCCAGCAGTTCGGACTCAAGATCACTTAGGACTTAGATCGAATATCCATTTGATCATCTACTAGTGACTCAACTCCAAGTTATCAGTGACGGTCTTATATGATAACTTCCGGAGTTTAAGTCAGGTCCAGTCCAGTATGAAGACACTTCATACTTAATGCACTTCTAGTGAGTGTGACACACACAAAATCCAGAATAGGATTGTCACTTAGTCACATTAATGACCTTATACTATTAATGGGCTCCAACCCAGTTAATCAGGTCACGGACATTTTAAGTTCATTTATTATGATTATTAATTCTTCCTCACATTGACTCTGTTGTGATAATAATAACATAATTGCATTCTTTATGAACTAAGGAAACAAACATTCTATTTTACTCTACCAGAAACTATAATAAGATTAACATAATAAGCATTATCTTTATTCAATGACATATCATAATCTTTTACAAATGGATAAATTATCTTGTTTAAGGACACATATGTCCAACAATCTCCCACTTGTACTTAAAGAAGATGACCCATGTCTTTCAGACCCATATTCTCCAGATGCCTCCTGAATATTTTCTCTGGCAATGTCTTGGTAAATGGATCAGCCAGATTGTCTTCCGAAGCTATTTTCACAACCCGTACGTCGCCACGACGTACTATCTCTCTAATGAGATGGTATTTTCTCTCTATATGTTTCGCCTTGTTATGGTCTCTGGGCTCTTTAGAATTTGCCACCGCTCCACTGTTGTCACAGTATAGCATTTGTGGCCCATCCACATCTGGAACTACGCCCAATTCCATGTAGAAATTCTTTAGCCAAACTGATTCTTTGGCTGCCTCACAAGCTGCCACATATTCAGCTTCCATTGTGGAATCTGCGATACAGGATTGCTTTACGCTTCTCCAGAATATCGCTCCACCAGCAAGGGTGTACACTGCTCCCGACGTCGATTTTCTCGCGTCCTTATCAGACATAAAGGCTGAATCAGTGTATCCTAGTGGATTCAGTTCTGACCCTGAAAACACTAACATATAGTCTCTCGTTCTCCGAAGATACTTGAGAATGTTTTTTTTTTTACTACACTCCAGTGAGCCATACCTGGGTTGGATTGATATCTACTTACTATTCCCACAGCGTAACAGATGTCTGGTCTAGTACACTGCATAGCATACATCAGACTTCCGACTGCTGAAGCATAGGGTATACGCCTCATCTCGTCTTGCTCTTCCGGAGAAGTTGGGCACTGTTTCCTGCTAAGGAACACTCCATGTCTGGTTGGTAAATTACCTCCCTTGGAGTTTGCCATTGCAAAACGTTCAAGCACCTTATCAATGTAAGCTGCTTGAGATAAGGCCAGAAGCCTGTTGTTGCGATCCCTAAAAATACGGATCCCAAGAACATAACTGGCTTCTCCCATGTCCTTCATTTGGAATTGTGTAGATAGCCACGCCTTCACGTCCGATAATTTCTTCACACTGTTTCCAATGAGAAGAATATCGTCGACGTACAGAACAAGAAAAATTTCCACGGTTTCGTCATTGAGCTTATAGATGCAGGCCTCAGTGACGTTTTGAATGAATCCATAGGTTTTGATGGTCTCATCAAATCTTAGATTCCAGGATCTGGAAGCTTGCTTCAATCCATAAATGGATTTGAGAAGTCTGCAAACTTTCCCTTCTTGACCCTTCTGCACGAACCCTTCTGGTTGGTCCATATAGATGTTTTCGTCAATGTACCCGTTCAGGAAAGCGGTTTTGACGTCCATCTGCCAAATCTCGTAATTGAGACTACAGGCTATGGCCATAAGAATCCGGATGGACTTATACTTAGCGACTGGAGCGAAGGTCTCATCGAAATCAATACCTTCCCTCTGGGTAAAACCCTTTGCCACTAGTCTAGCCTTGAAGGTTTCAACCTTCCCGTCCACTCCTCTCTTTCGCTTGTATACCCACTTACAGCCAATGGTTTTGAAGCCATCCGGTAAGTCTACAAGTTCCCAGACTTCATTAGAATCCATTGATTCTATTTCTTGGTTCATGGCTTCCTGCCATTCTCCCTTATCAGGATCAACCATAGCTTGCTTGTAGCCTATGGGATCTTCAACACTAGTGTTTGTGACAGCTAGATGAAATTCCAACTGGGTGTGCTCGTAGCGTTCAATTGGTCTTTTGAACCTCCCACTACGTCTGAGCACTCCCTGGTTCTGATTTGGGACCGTGGTTTCCGCACTCTCTTCGACAACAGGCACTGTTGTCGGTGTTGTGACATCTTGTCACATGGTTCAGCAATTACTTAAGCATTGTCATGTATTTCCATCATAATGATATTATCACTATGATTAGATATCAACCTTTGATAAAAGGTTTATCTAACAATGAATAACTCAGATATTTACTCAATATTGCATAGGATCTAAAAGGCAAATTTTATTTAATAATAATTAAAATTGTCAAAAAAAAAAAATTGAAAGGTTTTCAAATCGCCTTTTAACAAAAGATCCTTACATAAATGAGTAAAAATAAAAATGAGTCTCTTTATTGTGCCGACATATATCTTCGAGGCTCTCGAATGACTTCCGGCAATTACTCCTTAGCTGCTGCTGAAAAACAAAGAATGTCACATGTTACAGTTTTAGATCTTTGGAGAAAAGACTTTCTAAAACAAATGTGTGATAAGCAACTTATCAGGTGAGACACTCACCGGTTTCATTCTTCTTTTCACCTTGGAACTTGGGACAATCTCTTTTCCAATGTCCCTTTTCCTTGCAAAGGAAGCATCTTCCTTTCTCAGCAGCTTTCTTGCCTCCTGTCTTTGGCTGGAAATTCTTTCCCCACTTTTTCTTAGGACCGGGCCTTTTCTTCATCTTCGAGTTTCTGGAAGAAGATCCTTTCTTGAACATTATGTTCAATTCAGATTTCTTCTTGACCAAACCCGATATGTCCTCAAAGGTTTGCAACTCATTAATCAACTGTGTCAAACCATATTTCAGTTTGTTCATA
Organism: Parietaria judaica; assembly: GCA_954871525.1. Taxonomy (NCBI): domain Eukaryota; kingdom Viridiplantae; phylum Streptophyta; class Magnoliopsida; order Rosales; family Urticaceae; genus Parietaria; species Parietaria judaica. Next base: position 24,025,774 of record OX940860.1, on the reverse strand, counting down.
ATGTAGTTGCTGGTGAATGGAACAAACTCAAGTGACAGCGAGTTAAGAATGATGCTGATCTGAGATTTCTCATCCACCACGGCCCCATGCAGCTCAGCCTCATTGAACCAATTGGTCATGCTCATAACATGGTCACGAACATATGTTCCTGGTTTCATTTTGGCATTCATGTAGCGACGAGTCGCTTCATGTTGAGCTTGCTCAGACTGCTTTCCATACATACCTTGGAGAGATTCCATGATATCATAAGCAGCGTCCTTTCCCTCTAGCTTGACTCTCAGTGAATCAGACATGCTAGCCAGCATATATGCCTTAGCACGATTATTTGCATGAACCCAAGAGTCATAGAGTTCCTTTACACCTCTGGCGCTATTAGCAGCCGGTGCAGGGGGACATTCATCAGTGAGAACAAAGCGTATGTTTTCACTGATTAAGACAATATTTATGTTGCTCTTCCATTTTGGAAAGTTACTTCCGGCGAGAGTGTTGTTCGAAAGCAGTGACATGATAGGATTCGACATTTTAGACTGGCATTGAAAAAGAAACTTATTAAACTTTATTATAGGTAGAATGTTTTAGGTAAAAAGGTTCGAAATAGTTACATGATGCAAACATGCTATGGGAAAAACGTTAACAAAAACCCTTTAACTATTTCGTGATAATTTAACCGACTATACACGTCGTTGCCGTCCTTAAGGCATGGTCATACGAAGATGACTCGCGGTATCAACCGTGTAGTTTGGTTAAACTGAGCTTTAGTCATAAACTCAATTAATATTCAAAGAACTACCAAAGTTCCTCATGATTATTAACTATCACCATAGACGGTCGGGAAGCACCAACTTCCGTGCAAGCTTAACCCATTATTTTCGGTTCTCGGGATCCTCTTGGAAACGTCGTCCTTAAGGAATGGTCATACGAAGATGACTCGCGGTCCATTTCCAAGATTTCTCCGTCCCCATATTCTTTTGGAACTATCACGGTGTCAAACCTTCCACAAGCACACCTTTCCTGAGGAGTGGTCACACGAAGGTGACTCGAGGCGGTGTGGTCAGCAGACCTTGTGACAGTAATAATGGAGACCTTTAATTTATTCTATACTTGCCTTGGTTTTAAAATAACGTTTTAAATACTAAGTTATTAAAAACTTATTATAAACTCTCTATTAATGAAACATTAAAAGTTTATATTTCGGCTTAATAAAGCCCTTATTTATAGTGTTTATTATTTCGTCGGTAGTGATAGGTCAATTCATACTTTCTCCAGGTAGATGGGAGGGGTCCTAACCGGTCACCCAGAAATGGATGGTGAACCGGCCCCACTTTTGATTCCCTCTTCCTTAGACAAGATCATATGATTGAGATTTTTCCGACTAGTAATAAGCACTTTTACATTTACTCTTTTTTATTTATGTCTATCTTAATTTCGACATATTAATAATTATCAAAACATAGACACTATGTTCACGGGTTATGAAAATAGGTTATAACAAATTATATCTATGATGAACATTTATAATATGATATTAATGATACTTATTCTCAAAGAATTATCATTAAATCGATTTTAGGCCATATTAATAATTATTTATGAAATATAAAAATATGTCAATGATATCATTCCAAAGAATTATCATTCATATTTTAATATTAAATAAGACAATATTATTTAAGTATTAAATAATATCCATATTTAATTTTATGAATTTTATAAAATAAGACAATGTTATTCATCCAAAGATAACATCCATATTTTATTTCTAATTAATTAAAGATAATTAATTTAATTCATAATTTATTAATTTCAAAAATAATAATTAATATTAAATTTATTTAATCCACGGGTACCGGGTCGGATTAAAAATCCGGCCCATTTTTTTAAAAAAAATATTGCACGTGGGACTTCCGGGCTTAAGCCCGGGCCCACGTGCCGTGGACTTGCCTTGGCCTAGGGCTCGGGAAGGGTAGGGCAGAACGCTGCCAGCCCTATGGGCCTACAGGCCCATTACGCTGCCAGGCAGCGGGCTACCCGAGCCCAGTTCCGAGGCCCTTGGCGCTGCCAGGCAGCGCCCTTGCACTGGGCTTGGGCCTGGCCAGGGACATGGCCCATGGGTTGCAGCGAGCAGCCCTTGCTCGCTCCCTGTGGGCTTGACCCGAGCCCCTCGGGCTGGAGACCAGCCCGGTCTCCCACTGGGTTTGCTGCCAGCGAACCCTTGCCCACGGGTTGGGCTACTTCGGTAGCCCGGCCCATTACCCGGTCCGGTTATGGGTCGGGTAATATTCTAATTTTAAATTAATATTTAAAATATCTAGAAATTCAAAAATTTCAATTTTAAAAATATTAATATATTCATCAAATAATTCGTTCTTTAAACCGTTAAATTAAATTACGTAATTATTTATCCTTGAACCATGGCTCTGATACCAATTGTTGGGAATCGGGGTTTGAATTCCGACTCCATTACCACGAAATATGCCTCCGAGCCGTCCCGGTAACATTTAAAAAATTATTTTAAAGCGGAAAACTTGTTATCGGAATAACGGCACGGATATCGGGTAATAATCATTTCAACAAGATCCGATAAATATTACATATTTAATATTCATAACATATTATTAATATCAAAGTCGAAATATAAGAAATAAATAGAAAACAGTAAATGTTTTTGCATTTATTAACCCAATGCATAAGGCCGTACCTCGGTTGACGTTTCTGATTGCGGACTCTGAAGTTCGGCAGGGCTTCGCCGGTGCTGAGGGAAACACCCGTGATCTTCCGGGATATTCTCCTGGACTCCTCGTACCGAAGCGTGGGCTTCGCCGGCAGGACTCCGTCGCAAAATTTAACTGAGGTTCTTTTTAAGCTTCCGGAGAAATAGTCTCCTAAGTCGAACCAGAAAAGAGATTAGAAGCAGAAAACTCGCAGACCCTAGAGAGAGAGGGAGAGCTCGAGTTTTTTGCTCTAGGGAGAGGTGTGTAGAATGTTGTAAATGAGCTTCCTATTTATAGACTTGGCCCGTAAACGAATTAGAGATTTTCTCTCCTAAATTCGAATTTTATATATATATATATAAATACTTTAATTATTTCAATCCAATGGTTGAGATTTAATCTCATCTAAATCCAATGGTTATAATTAAACTTGTATTTAATTAAATAAGAAAGACTTGATAAATACAAAAATCAAGCTTATCTTCTTATTTAAATATAATTCGAATATATATATATATATATATATCTAATTTCGAAAATCATTATTAAATATAATTAATTATCCTAATCCAAAGGCTTAGATTCAATCTTATCTAAATCCAATGGATATAATTAATTAGGGATTTAATTAAATAAGAAAGACTTGGTAAATCAAAAACCAATCTTATCTACTTATTTAAATATTCGAAATATATATATATATATTAATGATAATTTCGAAATTAATTATCTAGATCCAACGGCTTAGATTAATCTTAGACCGATCTAATGGATCAAATTAATTTGGGATAAATATCAAATATTCTAAGACTTGGTAAAAGCCAAATTCGATTTTATCTTATCATTATATTCGAAAATTATATATTACATATATAAATAATTAATTTCCAATCCGACGGTAAAGATTAAATCTTAAACCGATCTAACGGATACAATTAATTAGATCAAATTCGAAAACCCTAAGCTTGGTCACCAAGCTATTATTTTCGAATTAGGGTTAGGTCAAAAATCAATCATCTTAATCCTACGGTTGATATTAAATCATCTCCGATCTAAAGGATAAGATTGATTTTAGGGTTTTTGCCAAAGTACCAAACTTTAGGTACTTATGCCGCAAATATTAAACCCTATCTAGGTCAAACTCGAGTGGACTATATCATGTAGGCCCAATACGATTTACAATGTAACATGTATAATTAAATATACATTATTATTATTAATATAAATCTATTAATTATTAATTAATTATTAATAAGATATTAATAATTAAATCCAAATAATTAAATTATATTAATAATTCCTGATCTCAATATCACACATAAAAATGTCATGGTGCCACACCATCATTTAAATTCGTGACATGTGATTTAATTTCATAGTTTCTCGAACCGAGCACAAACTTAGAAAATCCATAAATCACTAACCGTAAGTCGAAATGACTTGGTTCAAAAAGCAAAGTTGATTAGAATTTAATTTCCAACAACATGGTGCTGATATAAAATCTAAATTCTAACTTTCTTTTATCAGTTAATTTCGTGTACCAAGATATGGTACTTTTGCCACGCTGACGATAAAACTATCTGACGTCTGCCACAGACCTTTCAGTTTTATAAGTCAAGCCAAATGATTAGACATTATCCAGAATGTATTTTAATCATGTACGTATCATCCGTTACGGAGCTATCCTGGGGACCATGGACCCGTATCACTTAAGCTCCAACGAACTGCTAGTTGTTCGTCAAACCTCGAAGTGATTCCACTATAGACCCGAGGCTGCACTCTTTAGTGATACGGTATATATTATTCCCTTTATAACAGCAGGGTGTCCATTGATACAATCAAATTCGGGTTATTGATCTTTCACTTGATGATCCACACACGAGCAGGCGGTTTCTACCGTTATGCCCCTCATTGCATTTTCATCCTTGACTCAGTCAGTAATATTATGAGTAACCCACTTATGGTTTCGATTCATAAGTTGCGCACGGGTATCTCTCACTTCTCACCACCGACAATCAAGGGAATCATCATTACTCTGAAGAGAGCTGTGTGATGCCCATGTCTATGACCAGGCTACCCTTACTGCTGACTATCATGTTCCCAAAATAATAGTGTTGGGAACAGCGGTAATATTTCGTGTTCTTTAACGGTTAAATCAAAGAACAATCAAGCCAGCAGTTCGGACTCAAGATCACTTAGGACTTAGATCGAATATCCATTTGATCATCTACTAGTGACTCAACTCCAAGTTATCAGTGACGGTCTTATATGATAACTTCCGGAGTTTAAGTCAGGTCCAGTCCAGTATGAAGACACTTCATACTTAATGCACTTCTAGTGAGTGTGACACACACAAAATCCAGAATAGGATTGTCACTTAGTCACATTAATGACCTTATACTATTAATGGGCTCCCACCCAGTTAATCAGGTCACGGACATTTTAAGTTCATTTATTATGATTATTAATTCTTCCTCACATTGACTCTGTTGTGATAATAATAACATAATTGCATTCTTTATGAACTAAGGAAACAAACATTCTATTTTACTCTACCAGAAACTATAATAAGATTAACATAATAAGCATTATCTTTATTCAATGACATATCATAATCTTTTACAAATGGATAAATTATCTTGTTTAAGGACACATATGTCCAACACTATTGGATTACAGTATTGCAGGAGCTATACGATATAGCAAAACTTATACAACGCATTAATAGACTACTTTAAAAGGGGTCTTTGGCGACCGCCCATAGATTGGGCCGGTCCTGAGCTCCGCTATCTGTGGATAAGCTCCATCGGCATGCTCATGGCGTGGCTCGAGCCGACCAATTTTGTGAGGCTTCACTTCAAACAGCCGAAAAATCATTTTAATCATTTTTATTATTATTATTATTATTATTATTATTATTATTATTATTATTATTATTATTATTATTAATTTAATTATTATTATTAATTTACTACGCGGCAAGCAAACACGAGTTGCCAAGTGCCCATGTCATGTGGTGCTCAACTGAAAAACACAAGCAAGTTTATATCAGCTACTACTATTATATTAAATCAAATATTCAGTAAATTGTGTATTGAAATTAAAATAAATATTAACATCAAACTCGCAAATTAAAATTTATGAAAACGAAAATAATGCAAATGATGAAAATTAAAATAATATAAACTAATGTACACTATAAGAGAATATTTTTAATTGTTTATATATATATATATAACAGAGGGAATATTTACTATAGAAAAATGAAAATAAATTTCCTATGAATAAGTAAATTATATATATATATATATATATATATATATATATATATATATATATATATACATAACAGAGGGAATATTTACTATAGAAAAATGAAAATAAATTTCCTATGAATAAGTAAATTATCTAATGTAAAAACGAAAAGATATTGTTTCTGTTTTAATTTCTTTTTTAAACTCTTCACTAATAATTTAGGGAATAAGAGGATTAAGGTATGGAACTGAATAAGGAATATTAAATTATAAATTTGTATAGTATAGCAGAAAAAAAAAAGTTAACCAATAAAATATTAGAGAGGGCCCACTTTCCAGAACTTGTATCAGAGCCTGTAGACTTTTTTTTTCTTCTTCCAGATATTCTTTAGTGAGTTCTTTTTGCTATATGGGCCTAAAATACGATGTCGCAAGGCCTAGTACAAAAATTATTTGTTCAACTATTTCTCACTAAGATTCCTTCATATTTTGTAGGCCTTGGCCGATGGCCCAAGCTGCCCAGTGCGGGCCTGGAGCACAGCATAAGTTTGAGAAATAAAAAAAAAACTCATCAACTAATATTATTCGTACTAAGTTTGAGAAATAAAAAAAAAAACTCATCAATGCCAGGTGGACCATGCATTCCTCTCATAAATTTTTACTTTTTTTTATTATTATATCCGTACTAAGATTATTCAGTATATCCGTACAAGGAGCACTTTAATTTTACTATTCTACCCTCACTTTTATTTCTGTGCTCTCAGCTAGGTTTTAATTTTGACAAAAATACATATGTTTTCCAAAAAAAAAAATCAAAATATCATGATCGTCAATATTAAGAATGTAATTTTTTTTAGGAAACAAATTTACTATTAGAATTTAGAAACATAGAGAGTTTACTCTGAGAGTACAATTGTTAAATTACAATTAGAGGGTATATTTTGGCAAACAAAATGAAAATAGAAAGTATTTAAGAAATATAACTAATTAACTATATGTGAATACTATAAATATTTCAAAGTGATAGATACATAAATATATAACGGAACATTATAGCGCCGAGCCTTTTATGAGAAAAGGGAAATTATACTGTATAAACTATATGATAAGTGATAGCTAGTTAATTATACCTTGCTTCGCTCGGTAGGGGAAGATACATAGGCCCAGTTTGGTATTGCTGGGCTGTTATCAGAATTACTTTCTAAAAGCAATTTAGTGAGAAGTGCTGTCAGATTAAATAACTTAGTGTTTGGTAGATTTCAGGTACAAGCAGTTGCTGTTTTAAGAAGTTATAGTTTACCGTTTGATAATTTTTATTTTATTTTTTTACTGCTTTTTAAATGTTTAAATGCCATAATATACATATTACAACTTGAATTCCCAACTAGTTGATAAAAATAGACGAGATACGATGTAAGTCACTGCTCCTCTCTAATCCAGGTAATAAGTTAACAACTTTCATCACACTAGCTATGTTTGAATCAGGCTCACAACTTGCGGATGTTGATGATGAACTTCTTTTCTCGACAACTTCACATAAACGCTCAATTTGTGCTGACAATTTTGCCGCACCTCCAACTTTCTAATTTTTTCTACATTTTTTTTCTTTTCCTTGAGCCATATTCAAACGGTGTAGAGTTCAAGTTTTTCTTTGAATCATGTGACTCAGTATCACTTTCAAGTGGTATAACTTCTTCCGTTCCTTTGTCGATTTCAATCGGAATAGTCCAGAGGAAGGTGTCCAAGCATGATCACCGGATGCTGTGATATTCATGAACATCATATCTAACTTTTCTACCAATTCTGGTTGAAGACCTTCTTTCCGAAATTTTGCCGCATTAGGATGAACCTGTATAAGAAAAAAAAATATTTACTTAATCGTAAATACGTGCAAAAAAATATAGATAATAAAGATTATAAATATTAAATGGTAATTACCTCCAATTTTTTGTCCAACCATTCGTCAGTTGCATCGATCGTTCTCTTCTGAATATTCCAACCAAGGCCAGTTTCTTTGCCAATGAGTTGTTTCCATAATTTCCAATCATTCTTGAGAGCGTCCCATTTGTTTTTTAGTTGAATCTTATCATAAGTCTTTCCGGTGCTTACTCTAAAATTCTTCACTAAATTATCCCATCCAACCTTAGTAAAATGTCGTTGTCCACCTTCTACTTCTTTAATGCACAACTCACAAAATAAATTCACACTTTGCATATCCCAAATAGCCTTGGTCTTTGAGACACTACCCTTATTTTCTACCGAACTTTCATTGTTTTGGCCGGCCATCTAAAATTAAAATTATAAAATTCAATACTTAATTATAATTATGCCATCGTTAAACAAAAAATACATTAACGAAGACAAAAAAAAAAGGCAAACAAAAGCATATATATAAGAATTTGATACCAGTATGAAACTCTGGATATATATATTTTTTATCAAGTGATAATCTATATATATTAATATTATTTTATCATGTTCGTACATATGATATGCATTCATATATTCCAAAAAAAGAATTCAATCATTATTCCTATAGATGGTATAGGCATTCATCCAAAAAAAAAAAACAATCATCATTATGGAATAGATATAGGCATGCATATGCCTATTCGAAACTGTATGCCTATAAACTGTATGCCTATAGTTCATGTATATGTTATATGTATAAACTGAGATATGCATATAACTTCATGTATATCTATAAATAATCATTATGAACTACAATCATTACGAAAGTGATACAACTATTCCAGAAACAAGAATTTTGTGTACCTGTTTGTGAAGAAAAAAACTCTTTGAGTCAGGAGGATAATTATTTTATTTTTTAGCGTAATAGGTGATGCACAGAGAAAGAGTATTTAATAAACCCTAAATAATAGTTAGAGGAAAACGTGTTAAATAAGGAGAAAATAAAGGAAGCATTAAAAAACGGATTCCCTAAAAAGCATCCGTAGGCTGCTTCTATATTTTGCCTAGAGAAAAGTAAGGATTATATTAGAAGTATTTATTTTTTTACAAACCAAACATATTTTTTGCCTAAAATTTAGGAAAAAAGTAAAAGCAAAACACCCTTTTAAAATCAATACCAAACTGGGCCATAGATTTGTACAAAAATAGTAACTAATTTATTCTTATGAATGCGATATCTGATCAAAAGGCCTATATCCATATCGAATTCAACAAAATTTGTTGTTGAATTCCTAAATATGACAAAAATATGCACTTGAATTTAAAATGTTTTGTTTACTATGATCAAATTAAAACTCAAAGAAGAATCTATCGATTTTTACACATTTAATAAATAAATATTAGCATATTTTCTTACTTTGGCAGAGATATATTTAAAGGAACTTTTGGATCTTTAGCTTATTTGTAACTTTGAATTCCTTACAATAATTTCTCTTAAAGTATCTTTGCTTGTGAAAGAAACTCCAATAGAATTAGAGAAACAATTTCTAAAGATTTGTAAATTTTTAAATTAAAATACACACAAAGAAAACAAATATACAAGGCGGATATCATATAGTATATAAATCACCCCATGTATTGTTCATTGTTTCTACACCACCAATGACAATCAAGCATACAATTGTATCTACAAAATAAACAATTTATAAGTACTATGTAAACAAAAACATAAAAATTAATATTTTAGCAAATAACCACTGGTAAAATACGCATATCCTTAAATACACGGTAGAATATGGTTGAAGAAGAAGAGAGAATAAATAAAGGGTTTAAGGATTCTTATTCACGATATAATGCATTGAAGTGGGAAGGGAATAATTTGAAGAAATTATAGCACTTCCTTACCAATAAAATAATAATAAAATAAAACTCTTCAGAGGACAAAATAAGGAGAATCACCTCAGTATACTAGTTGAGTTGATCGTGCCATGCTTCAACACAACGTTCATAGTTCGAAGATAAAATTGTACGTATAAAAGTAATTTGTTACACAAATTAGAACATAAAATAGTTATATATATGATCTTGAAATTAGCATTTTGTCATTAATTCATTTTTTTTATTCTCTTTGGTATTATTTTCATAAAACATAATTCAAGTGCCTCAAGTGCGCCTACAAGACGCCACTAGCGCCTCTACGCCCACGCACCCGACCCCGACCCCGCCGGCGAGGGCGGCGTTGTGAAAGCGTGAGGTGGCATGGTCTCGCCACCTCGCCTCCACACGGCACTCATGTGGCATCCTTATCACTATGTCACATGTTGAGCTCACATCACTATTGTTTTCCTTATATATTGCACAAACTCTTTGTAATTAATCAATGTGGGACTTTTCACATTCCACATTTACTCTCCACTCAACACATTATACTAGCGCATTTATTAGAACATTTATTGGTCATTTATTATCAATAAATTCCAACAATATCTCAAAGGAGCAGAGGCTGTACATGCATACGCTGTATTATTAAGAAGGTTAGTTTTTGGCAAAAAAAAGAAGGTTAGTTAAGTATACAGAGAGTGACACGTGTATCGCACTTATAGGTTGTAAGAAAAGCAAAAAGTCCATACCTACGGTACGGAACCTTGGAAACAAAAATGTATTCACTTCGTTCATACAGCTATATATTATTTAATTACGCAATAAAAATGATGTAATTATTTTTTTTATTTAAAGATTTTTATTTTTAAGGTGAAAAGGGAAATCCAATGGGAAACATATTAACGGGAAATTATATCCAATATCCATAATAATTTCTAACAGCTCTCAACAAACTTGTATTCTAAAAGTTTGTAATCATTATTAACAGATTTTGTTGTATTTACTTTTACTGCACCGCCTTTTTTTTTATTGAATTACAAAAGTTAATGATTAGCACATATATGTATATTGACAAACTATATCTATACGTGTGATAATAAAATCAAGAGTTAATGATTAGTAGCACATCTTCCTATTAAAAAAAACAATAAAATCTAAAAAATAACTCCTATAGATTAACTCGTAGTACACCACATCACCACTAAAAAAATCTTCCCAATAATAGAATACATAGAAACAAAGGTAAAAAAAAAACTTGACAGTTATCGTTACAAATAAGTCATGCAAATTGCATGAAATTATAAAAAAAAAAGGGTAAAAAATTGTTAGTTACGTTATGAAAAATGTAAAGAAATTGAAGATAAAAAGAATTTAATTAGCAATGAATATGTATTTAACTCCTAATAATGATATTTAATTTTTTTTAAATATAAAATATTAAGAAATAGGATGTCACATTTGTTTTGAATCTCATTAAGTCATGTTATCTATAATCTATCTATTTTTTTCTTTTATATATATGGATGTAGATTTATTATATTATAACTAGTGAATTGGCGCGATTTTCTATTAAATTTTGTTGAAAAATTTAAAATAAATATCTTTAGAAAAATTATAAAATATATATATGGTCTATCATTAATAATAGTAACTAAGGCTTTAAATAATCCGGCTTTACAATCGGCATGCCTTCAACATGTCTAAATTTGTTACCGTGCATTAGCGGCTTACTTGTTAAAAAAACAAACTGAAAACATAGAAATATGAAAGGATGAAGAACATCATCGCTGTTTTGACTTTGTTGAAGACGATGTCGTCCCATTATAAATATAAATAAATATATATATATATATATTGTGCTAGATGATTAAAAAAAGTTAAGCATACGTTAAGAAACTAAATGATATCCAAAATCCATACACAAATCTTACATGTAATTGTGAATAGTGATATCCAAAGCACATCATACGGCTATAATGAATGCTGAATAAGTAAAATTAGTTGAGAAACTAGTTGACCTACTAAGCGTAAGCGGAATTAGAATTTGGACTTCACGGTAGCTGATTTAAATTTGTAGTGTAAATAAAAGGGGTTCATTTGTAATTTTAAAAAAATTAATGCTAAAAATGATTAATTAAAAAAATTTGGGGGAGCTGGAACCACACCACTCTTGTGAGTGGTTCCGCCTATGCCACTAAGTAAAGTTATAGCTCAATCAATCCAATATTATGGAATACAACGTGCTAAAGCTCTTTACTGTCATTAATATAACTTTGAACTAAATATTCAACAAATTGGCTTATTTTCCTGTGTTTATACGTTCACATAACACCTTCGAAATTGATTGACCACGCATGTCATATTTGTATTCAATTATTATACCTCTATATACATATCTAAACTATTAAATGTTGCTTCTAATATTTGTACAAATGAACGACCAAGACAAATTAAAAAAAATCACGACCATAATAGTTTTGACATAATCGGAACACAAACTCACAAAATACAACATATGTCATATGCTATCCAAAGCCGCTGCTGAATTAGAGACAACAGAAGATGTAATTTGTATTCAACCAAATACTATTTTGAAAAACAGAGATGGAATACCACAATTATTAAAATATATATATAAAAAAAAATTCATGTTATTTTCAGTAAACAAATATTTTAAAAAAATTATACATTGATAATGCTTAAAAATGGATCAACGTTAAAAGCGGCTCATGAGTTGATTTTGGGCCGAGCCCCATCTTATGCCTTGAGGGCGCACAATGCATCGAGGGCGCCTCATTTTATGCATCGAGGGCGTACAATGCCTTGAGGGCGCACAATGCATCGAGGGCGCCTCATTTTATGCATCGAGGGCGTACAATGCCTTGAGGGCGCCTCATTTTATGCCTCCAGTGCACATAATGCCTTGAGGGCGCCTCATTTTAATTAGATGTAAGTTTTTTTTATTTTTCATTATCTGTTTGATGCAAAACTTTTGAATTAGGTTAGTTTTGTACGGTTTAATGACGGTTGAGACCTGAGACGATGTTATGTATTTAATTTTTTTTTTTAATTTAAAAATAGGATCCAGGTAAAAATATGGATCCGAATACAAACCCGAATCCAATTACCAAACCATATTCGGATAATAAATTCGAGTTTTAAAAATTAGGTTTCTGGATTTCAAGAACCGAATTCGGATGTCAGTTTTCGGACATCCAAAATCTGGATTCGGGTACCGAATAGTCCAAACCTGGGTAGCCGCTCCAGTTAATTAATCCCTTGTTACAATTTTCAATGGTCATTTATTATCCATTGTATATTTTTTTAGGGAAATGTATATTTATTTATCTATATGTATGTACGTGACAGAAATTAATTTCATTAAAAAAAAAAAACAAGATTTCCTCCATTATTCCATTCTACAATTTCATCCTATGTAAGATTTTCCTTTATATATATTGAGAGAGATTCATGAAACTTAATTTCTCTTTTTACAAATTTTATTTAAACTAATTATATATACATATAACATATGCTATTATATAATTTTCGTGAATTTATTATTATTTGGTTAATTTAATATATCTATTATTAAAACACTAATAAACATAACAATAAAACATTTTAAAAGATGTTAAAAAAATATAATTTCAAAAATAATGTATAGAAACAAAAACTGGAACATTAAACATGATGAAATAACCTTGGGGTAGATTACAGATTTGGACAGATCGTGGGTGGGACCTCGTAAAAAACTCTTGTGTGTTTGTTGCCCAACTTAGTCTTTTTATGGTCATGACACTCTAAAATGAAATCTATATCTATATATTATAAAAGGAAGAAGTACAACATGACGTGGCACAATGATATTAATCAATTGAGAAATAGATGTTTCTTAGAGAACCCACAAAATAGTGTGAAACAATGAAAACAACCATTGAGAAATCTATTTTTCTTAGAATTTAGAATTATTTTTAATAAAAATATTAATAATAATTATGCACACAAAAGTAATAACTATCATGTAGTTAATTTACAAAACGTTTTTAGTGTATGAATAACTATGCACACCAAAAGAAGTAGTTTTTTTTTTTTTTTTTTAATGGTAAAGATATAGTTATTACACTATTTACTTATTGTTTTTATCATTTCCTTGAATACTAAAAGTTTGTATTGTATTATCATGCAGATTAGTGGATCCTATTGAATATTGATGTAACTCAATAATTGCAAAAAATTGGAATGTATATAGTCACTATATTTTTAAACGGCCTACTAGAACACTCATATAAAATTGGAATGCATATAGTCACTACATTTTTAAACGGCTTACTATTGAACACGCATATATAGTGACATATAGTCATTGTTGGGACAATTCATAGTTTTATACAATTTTTTTTATAGTGGCTCGGTGATTTCTTTTTCCGGCAGCGGATTTCGGGTTTACAACTGGTGAAGGTTCGATATCTTCTATTATACAAATTATATGTTTTCTCATTTCTTTTTCTAGAATGATTATATGATCATGGATCATTTATCTTGGTGGCGGCTTTCCAGTCTATAATTGGTGAGAGTTCTATATCTTTTATCGTACGAATTATTTATTTTCTCATTTTTATTATTTTTTCAAGTGATTATCATTAACGATTCTTTTTTTTTTTACATGCATAGAGAAGTCGTGAAGAGAGAACCGATATGATGATGAAATATATTTCTTGGTAATTTTATAGTATTATATTTTATATTTTATATTTTGAATATTTATTTATAATAATTATAATATTTTGTGTATATTTGTTTGGGTCCTTCATCATCTTATTTTTATTTTTAATTTCACATTTTTAAAGAGTTTGGAGAATTCTAATTTTTAAAAGAGTTCAAGGTGACTCGGCTTTATTTGATTGTTTGATTAGAATACATAAAAAAATAGTCATATTGCAAATAATATGAAAAGATAGTAACAAGTTGCTTGTGTAGGTGGAGATCCGGTATTTGATGAATCCTTATACAAGGAATTACAAAAGAATTTTTTTTAAGTAAGAATCCCTGTCTTTACATGAATAGAATAACTCAACTATTATTTGAGGGTTTGGTTTAATAAATGTACGACTTGATTAGTGTAGAGGGGGTTTTTCACCACCATTTTCCAGTCACAAAGACATCATCAAATAACAAGTAAATAACAACAAATGATGAATATCTCTGTTTTATTATAATTTCCGAAATGAGCTCGGTTTTCTTCCGTTGAATAGCTGGACAGATGAAGGATCATGAGCCTCGGGTCGGTTCTCTTCCGTTCTATTACAAGGTTTCTTTCTCTCCTTTTCAGGTCTTTTTCCTCTCTTTTTCCGAACCCCCAGATGAGGCTTATCTTGCCCTTTTATAGAGTTTACAATTTACATTATGCCCCCTGGCATTTTTCCCGTCTTTTCCCTTTTTCATCATTCGCCTCCCAGAGTGATTCGATGGAAGGCATGGCGGATTTCTGCTTTACGTCGTTTCCGAGCAGACTGTCATTTTGGGTAGGTGAGCTTCATTAAATGCACGTCCCTTCAGCCGTCATCGGGCTTTGCAAGCCCCGGCGCTGACGCCTTTTATCGAGTAGGTAGGTGAGCTTCATTAAATGCACGTCCCTTCAGCCGTCATTGGGCTTTGCAAGCCCCGGCGCTGACGCCTTTTATCGAGTAGGTAGGTGAGCTTCATTAAATGCACGTCCCTTCAGCCGTCATCGGACTCTGCACAATCATCATGACGAAATCCCTCGTCGAGTGTGATGGGACACTTCTTCGCAACTTGCTTTTGTGTGGCTGTACTTCCTCGTGATCAAACCTCCTCGGGGATAATCCCCCTCGGGGTTGAATTCCCTCGGAGATTTTCCTCGGGTGATGAACTTCCTCGGGGATCATCCTCGTCGGGGATAATCCCCCCTCGGGGTTGAACTTCCTCGGGGGTCATCCTCGTCGGGGATAATCCCCTTCGGGGTTGAACCTCCTCGGGGATCATCCTCGTCGGGGATAATCCCCCTCGGGGTTGAACTTCCTCGCCCCCTTCTATGTCGTTTGTGGGCAAAACGACACGAGTTGTGTTGAGGATGAATTTGACCAAATCCGACCTTAACAGTTAGTCCCCCATTTTATCAAGTGTATACACTTGGTAAAATAAAGTATAACTGTTTCGGAGATCGGTTCTAGCCGGCATTAGTTATCCCCCCGGTCGATGATTGCTTCTTCGGCTCCTCGCGTGGTTATATTGTAAAATTGCTTCTTTTCCTTGTCAAGTCTCCTTTGCGTCCCCCCGGGTTGTTTCCGCTTGCTCCCTTTCGGGCTTGCTTGCCTGCTTAATCATATATGTATATGTGTATATTTCTCTTTATATTATTCTCGGCTCTCTAGCCGGACCGGGCTTGCTCGGCACCCTTAGCCGTATATAGGGTCTCGGCCTGTTTTGCCGGACCGGGTTTGCTCGGCACCCTTAGCCGTATATGGATCTCGACATGTTTTGCCGGACCGGGTTTGCTCGGCACCCTTAGCCGTATATAGGGTCTCGGCCTGTTTTGCCGGACCGGGTTTGCTCGGCACCCTTAGCCGTATATGGATCTCGACATGTTCTGCCGGACCGGGTTTGCTCGGCACCCTTAGCCGTATATATGTATATTGTTATATACTATAGTTTTCTCGAAGCTTTCATCGGTGCGTGTGTAGAAATGTAGAAATTACCTCCTCCGACGAGCCTGAGATAAGAAAATGGTCATCCGTAACAAAATTTCGAATCAGTTCAATCAAAGTCGAGGTCATGCAAAAAGAAAATAGCCCCGAACAAGAGAGGGTCGGGACTTCCCCAACTGGCAAAAAAGATAAGATTTATATGCATAAAGAAGAGAGTGAATCAGTGAGATGGGGCTACTGGTAGAACTTTTTTAAGTGTTTCACGTTCCAACTCCGTATTACTTTTGCTCCTTTCGTATTCTTGAGCTCATAGACTCCCGGTTTGACGACATTGGTAACCATGTAAGGGCCTTCCCAGGTCTGCCCTAGCTTCCCGGCATTTGCTTCGGCGGTATTCTGGAAGACTCGTCGGAGGACCATCTCCCAGACTCTGAACCTTCTCGGGCGCACTTTCTTGTTGTAAAAGCGCGCGATCGTGTTTTGATAGTTGGCAACGTGCGTGCTTGCTCGCTCACGCCTCTCGTCGATGTGGTCGAGATGATGGAGGAGACCCTGCTCGTTATCCTCTTCGCCGCTAGGGGCTAGCGTTCGACGAAGGCTCGGAATGTCAACCTATGCTGGGATCACAGCCTCCACTCCAAAGGCCAAGGCGAAAGGCGTCTCGCCGGTCGCGGAATGAGGGGTGGTCCGATAAGCCCATAACACTCCTGGTAGCTCGTCCGCCCACAGTCATTTCTTTCCGCCGAGCCTCCTCTTGATGTTGTCGACGATGGTTCGGTTGACCGCCTCGGCGTTCCCGTTGCCTTGGGGGTACCGCGGAGTCGATGTGTTGAGTTTTATCCTCCATCGCTTGCAGAAATCTCCGAACCTCTTCGAGATGAACTGGGACCCGTTATCGGCGATTATCTCCCGGGGCAATCCGAAGCGAGTAATAACGTTCTTCCAAACGTAGCTCTCGACATCGGAATCCTTGATGTTGGCGTATGCCTCCGCCTCCGTCCATTTGGTGAAGAAATCCGTGACGACGAGCATGAACCTCTTCTGTCGTGTGCCGATGGGCATGGGGCCGACGATGTCCATCGACCATTTCATGAAAGGGTAAGGAACCGAGACCACTGAGAGTTCTTCGGTCGGGCAGTTGATTGCTGGCGCGTGCCGCTGACATTTCTCGCATTTCTTGGCGTGGTTGATGCAATCGGCGACAATGGTTTCCCAAAAGAAACCTTGCCGCTTAGTCTTTTAAGCAGGGATCGCCCGCCAGAGTGATTTCCGCAATCCCCGCTATGGATTTCCCGCATGACGTATTCGGCCTCCCTTTTGCCCAGGCATCTTAGGTAGGGACCCGCGAAGCTTCTTCGGTAAAGTATGTTGTCGAGGACGGTGTACCTGGAACTCTTTGACTTGATCTTTCGGGATTCTTGCGGGTCTTCGGGCAGCGTTCCTTCAAGGATGTACCTTCGGAAGGGCGTCCTCCAATCTTCTGTTTCATCGTCGTCCACAACTCCCCGCTCCCCTTCCTCATCCTCGTTCTCTTCGATCTCGTTTATGTTAGCTTCGTCCGCACTTGCCTCCTCGGCTTTTTCTTTTCCTCTAGCTTTCTTCTTTGCTGGGCCCTCCTCTCTCCGGATGCTTGGCTTCTCCATCGTTTCCACCGTGACAGACTTTAGTTCTCCGACTTCAGTCGTAGAACCCAGGCCTGCTAGCGCGTCGGCGTGCGTGTTGTCTCCTCGCGTCACCTGTGTTAGGCTAAAGTAGTCGAATTTTCTTGAGAGAGCCTCGACCACTCCTGCGTAAGCCTCCATTCGCTCGTCGTTTTTCTCGTATTCCCCGTTTACTTGCTTCACCACAAGCTGCGAATCTGAGAAAGCGTGCAAGTTCTTCGCCCCGATTGCCAATGATGATTGCATCCCGATGATGAGCGCTTCATACTCCGACTCGTTGTTGGTGGAACGATAGGCGAGGCGACAGGCTTTTTCTATCACGTCTCCCCCAGGGGAGATGATCCTAATCCCCACTCCAGATCCTTGTGCTGTCGCGGATCCATCGACTTGTAGCTTCCAGACGCCGGCTTCGTCGCTCGGGTTCACCGGATCCTTTGGCAACTCGATGAGGAAGTCTGCGAGCACTTGAGACTTGAGGCTCGTCCGAAGCTTGTACTCAATGTCGTACGCTCCCAGCTTTATAGACCACTTCGTGACCCTTCCCGACTGGCTCGGGCCGTGGATGATAGTGCGGATGGGTCTGTCGGTCATGACGACGATGGTGTGGACTTGGAAGTGATGCTTCAGTCTTTCCGATGCGTCGTATACTGCCAGAGCAAGTTTCTCGGGTTGAGGGTATCTTGTCTCGGCGTCGAGGAGTTTTCTGCTGATATAGGAGACTGGCCTTTGTTCCCCATCCTCCTCTCGCACAAGCACTTGGCTGATCGCGTGGTTAGACACGGCGATGTATAAGTATAAAGGTTCCCCCGGCCTTGGTTTCGTCATAATGGGCGGTGATGACAGATAGGACTTCAGCGCCTGGAAGGCTTCCTCGCATTTCGCGGTCCACTCGAATTTCTTGTTCTTCCTTAGCAGCTCGTAGAAAAGGAGGGTCTTGTCGGCCGATCGTGAGATAAATTGGTTCAGAGCAGCAATCCTTCCGGTCAATCTCTGAATCTCTCTTCGATTTCGGGGCGAGGGCATGCTCTTGATTGCCTCAATTTGCTCGGGGTCGGCTTCGACCCCTCGCCGAGTGACCATGTGGCCCAAGAACTTTCCCGAGGACATACCGAAGGTGCACTTGGTGGGATTCAGCTTCATCCCGTGCAGGTTTAGAATCTCGAAACATTCCTCCAAGTGCTCGATGTGTGCCGCCGCCTTCAGGGATTTGACGACCATGTCGTCGATGTATACTTCCATGCTCTTTCCGATCTGCTTGTGGAACATCTTGGTCACCAGTCTCTGGTAGGTGGCTCCGGCGTTCTTTAGTCCGAAGGGCATGACCTTGTAGCAGTACGTGCCCCTCTCGCTGACGAAGGCGGTCTTCTCTTCATCCTCCGGGTGCATCCTTATTTGGTGGTACCCGGAATACGCATCCATGAAGCTGAGAAGCTCGTAGCCGTGGGTGGCCTCGACGAGGCGATCTATATGCGGCATCGGGAAACTATCCTTCGGGCAGGCTCGGTTGAGGTCGGTATAGTCCACACAAACTCGCCATTTACCATTCTTCTTCTTTACGACGACTGTGTTAGCTAGCCATTCGGGGTATTTTACCTCTCGGATGGTTCCCATCGAGATCAGCTTATCTACCTCGTCGTTGATGATCTTGTTTCTATCGGGGGCCATTTTTCTCCTCTTTTGCACGACGGGCTTGTGCCTTGGGTCGGTGTTGAGGCGGTGAGCTGTCACCGAAGGGTCGATTCCTGGCATGTCCTCATGAGACTAAGCGAAACTCCCCCGGTTCCTCTTTAGGAAGTTGATTAGTCGTGCTCTGGTATCCGGATCGAGCTCTACGCCTATACCGACAGTCCGAGTAGGATCGGATTCGTCGATGCAAACTCGCTCTACTTCCTCGATCTGTGCTCCCCCCTTTCTTTCTTCGGCGCCCCGAGCCTCGATGTCTTCCGTGCTAAGTACCCTGGCTGTCCTATCGACGCTCTTCCCCCGCCCCTTACTCCGCCCGGGGAATCTTGGGGCGGGCGTCGCTAATTGCTATAATCCGGCCGATTCTCCCTTCTCTGTTTGCTTGATTCCCTTCTCGGCAGTCATCGACTTGTGGTGCATCATGTAGCAAATCCGGTACGCGTCCCTGCTTCCTTTGAGCTTCTCGACCTCCCCCTCTCTCTTTCCCGGGAATTTTATGCTTTGGCGGTAAGTTGACAGCACGGCCCTCATGGAGTGGATCCAAGGTCTCCCTAGGATAATGTTGAAATGTGACGGGACGTTTAGCACCATGAACTCCGTCATCCGGTTGACGCTCCCTGCGCGGACCGGGAGGTGGACTGTCCCCATCGAGACGGCGACGTCCCCGTTGAAACCCGATACCTTGCGGGGTCGTCCCCCTATCGCGAGTCCCTCGATGCCCATCTTCGTCAAGCATTCATAGAAAATGACGTCGACCGAGCTTCCGTTGTCAACGAGGATGCGGCAGACCTCGCATCCGCCGACGCTGAGTTCGAGGACCAGAGCGTCGTCGTGCATATCAGCGCAATCCTCATTCTCCACGAACTCTATCCTTGCGCCTGCGGCGCCCATCTTCACGTCTTCTTGGCCGTGCTCCTTCCCCCTCCGCTGATAAGCTTTTATGCTGTTGACCGAATCCTCGCAGAACCGTGATCCGCCCATGATCACCTCGATTCTCGTTCTCGAGGCCGGTCGGTCTTCCTCGCTACGCCTTGCCGGTGGCGGCTCGATTGCCAGGTTCCTCTTTGCCCCGTCTCGACCGTCTCTCCCGTCGTACGTAGGTTCTTCTTGTCGGCCCTGCCATGCCCTGTTCCCATTATTCCAAGGCACGGGAGGTTTGTATGTGAGGTCCTTGATCTCCCCTATCGCGTATCTTCTCTGGAGCTCCTTCTTTAGCATGGCACAATCTTTAGTGGCATGGCCATTATAGTTGTGGTAAGCACAGAATTTGCTCATATCTTTTGGCCAAAACTTCGCCCCGAAGCCTCCTCGGCCTCCAGACCCCGAGGATCCCCCTCGGTTTCCAGCAAATCTTCCTTGGTCGTTGGAAAATCCTCCCTGGCTCCCCGGGTATCCTCCTCGATCATCGGAGAACCGTCCTCGGTCCCCCGAGAATCCTCCTCGATCATCGGAGAATCGTCCTCGGTCCCCCAAGAATCCTCCTCGATCATCGGAGAATCGTCCTCGGTCCCCCGAGAATCCTCCTCGATCATCGGAGAATCGTCCTCGGTTTTCCGAGGACCCTCCTTGGTGGTGGTCTCTTCGATCGTAATCGCGATCTTTGTGCTCGTCAACCTGATACACTTCTTGACTTGGAGCTTCTCGACCTCGTCGCTCACCGAGATTTCTTCGGTCTTCTTCTCCTTTCCTCGCTCGGGATGATGAGGCATCTCCTCCGTCCCCGCTTTCCCTTTTTCCATGTTGCCTTCCTTTGCTTCCACCTTCGTGGATCTTCTTCTGGGCCAAAGTCTCTTCCTTTATTTCCATGAAGAGCGTCACCCTGTGGAGCGCGTCCTCGATCGTCAATGGGCGCATTTTTATTAATTCCTCACGGAAAGGGGCCAAATACCACAGCCCATGCTTCAGCGCCTGGATAGCGACGACGCTATCGAGCCCCTGGATTTTGACCATAATGTCTTTGAACCTTCCGACGTACTGTCGGAGGGTTTCTTCTCGTCCCTGTGAGAGGTTCCACAGGGTCGTAACGGTTGCCTCGTTCTGGACGTACATTGAATAGTGCCGCAGGAAACATGCGACGAGCTCATCGGAGTCGCCGATGGATTGCGATGGTAGCTTAGCGAACCAGTCGCTCGCCGGGCCCTGCAAGCTTTCGACAAAGAGGTGGCACAGTATGGCCTCCAGCTTCGTCTCCTCGCCGCCTACGCGCTCCGTGGCGATCCGAAATGACTTCACGTGGGTGTTTGGGTCCGAAGCTCCTCTGTACTGCGAGAGCCTGACCTTTGGCAATTCTCCTAGCTCCACGTTGCGGATCTTTGCCGAGAAAGGTGTCACCCTGGCCTCCCTGACCAACCTATCGATTTCGGGCGCCGCGCTCGTGGCTTTATGCACCTGCGAGGCTACGTATCCCATATTTGCCTCCATGCTTGAGGATATTTCCCTCATCGCTCTCTGGACCTCCTCCTGGATCGTCTCCGCTATGGTGGTTGTCAAGCCTCCCGGCGGGTTCGTCGCATTCACCGGTGTCACGCCGGCGGCATTGAAAAGATCCCTAATGATCGGCGGCACCTGAGGCGTCAGGTTGCCTTGCTCTCCCTCAGCCATTATTCCACCCGCTCCCCGAGCTGATGATCCTACGATCGTGCTCTCCGGGCCTTCCCTTCTTTGACTCGCCCGCTCCAGAAGGGCAGTAAGTCGTCCGTTCCGCTCTTCCTGTTCTTCCGCCTTCCTGGCCGCCTCTTCGGCCACTCGTGTTGCCTCCATCACTTTCGTGGTGGCCTCGGCCAACTGCTGCCGGAGTCTTTCCATGGCTGGGACTTCGTCCCCTTCTACGGTGATGACGTTGTCGTTCGACGACATCTCGCTCCTTCAAATTCCTGGCTGTGAGTTAGAAAGAAAACAAAGCCCCTCGGTGGGCGCCAAACTGTAGAGGGGGTTTTTCACCACCCTTTTCTAGTCACAAAGATAATCATCAAATAACAAATAAATAACAACAAATGATGAATATCTCTGTTTTATTATAATTTCTGAAATGAGCTTGGTTTTCTTCCGTTGAATAGCTGGACAAATGAAGGATCATGAGCCTCGGGTCGGTTCTCTTCCATTTTATTACAAGGTTTCTTTCTCTCCTTTTCGGGTCTTTTTCCTCTCTTTTTCCGAACCCCCAGATGAGGCTTATCTTGCCCTTTTATAGAGTTTACAATTTACATTATGCCCCCTGGCATTTTTCCCGCCTTTTCCCTTTTTCATCATTCGCCTCCCAGAGTGATTCGATGGAAGGCATGGCGGATTTCTGCTTTACGTCGCTTCCGAGCAGACTGTCATTTTGGGTAGGTGAGCTTCATTAAATGCACGTCCCTTCAGCCGTCATCGGGCTTTGCAAGCCCCGGCGCTGACGCCTTTTATCGAGTAGGTAGGTGAGCTTCATTAAATGCACGTCCCTTCAGCCGTCATCGGGCTTTGCAAGCCCCGGCGCTGACGCCTTTTATCGAGTAGGTAGGCGAGCTTCATTAAATGCACGTCCCTTCAGCCGTCATCGGACTCTGCACAATCATCATGACGAAATCCCTCGTCGAGTGTGATGGGACACTTCTTCGCAACTTGCTTTTGTGTGGCTGTACTTCCTCGTGATCAAACCTCCTCGGGGATGATCCTCCTCGGGGATAATCCCCCTCGGGGTTGAACTCCCTCGGAGATTTTCCTCGGGTGATGAACTTCCTCGGGGATCATCCTCGTCGGGGATAATCCCCCCTCGGGGTTGAACTTCCTCGGGGATCATCCTCGTCGGGGATAATCCCCCTCGGGGTTGAACCTCCTCGGGGATCATCCTCGTCGGGGATAATCCCCCTCGGGGTTGAACTTCCTCGCCCCCTTCTATGTCGTTTGTGGGCAAAACGACACGAGTTGTGTTGAGGATGGATTTGACCAAATCCGACCTTAACAATTAGTATTCATTCTAATTCACTTATTTTGTTTGTTGTTCCTTTGGGTTTATTATTACTAACAAGTTTGTCTTTTGGTGTTAATCATACTTCTTTCTCCTAAACTCATAGTCACACAAACTCATTCACACTTACTTTATAAGTCTTTTCACTGTGGTGAGAAGTATTAATAGTTAAGCCATCTTTTCTAAAATGATTTTCGGATTGAGAAAAAAGTAATTAGATCGGTTATGTATTATTATAAAAATCAAATTATTTTTCTCTTCTCTTATTTATTTTTTTCCCTTTCTTTTCAGGTGGCATTCAACACTGTTGTGATTAATTCACACTACTAGAATTACGTTTAATTGAGACAATCTAATTTGTCACTGAAACTCAATGATTTGTTTCTAATAGTAATAGGGACAAAAAATTGTCTCTAAATAATTGCATCTAAATAATTACGTTCAATCGCCTTCTTTTCTCAAGTGATTGAGAGCTGCTTTTCGTAGTGGAGTTTCCAAGAGATTGAGAGGTGAGGGTGGGTTTCGTGCGTCGTGCGTGGGAGCTGTGGATAGGGGTGAAACCGGGTCGGGTACCCGGTTTTTTTGAAGTACCCGGTACCCGGACCCGGTTTCCGGGTAGTTGAAATTTACTACCCGGTACCCGGTACCCGAAATCCGGGTACCCGAATTCCGGGTACCCGAATTTCCGGGTAGTTGAAAATTGGTACCCGGTTTTAGTACCCGGTACCCGGTTTGGAAACCAAGTTCGGATTTTTCAACCGGATCCGGGTTTTTACCCGGATCCGTTTTATTTTTTTTAATAGAAAAACTAAATTATCTCAAAATAAACATTACATGTCTCGTATATAAAAAAAACATGCATCCATTGTCTAAAATTTAAAATGCATTAAAAAAACATATGATAAAGCACTTCGAGTTCTTTCGGCTTTCCATCATTATTTCACCGTCCGCGCATCAAAAAATTAAAAAAATATTTTAATGAAACCCTATAATGAGAAATGAAAATGAGAGATGAGTGTCGAGCCCTAACCCTAAAATATTTAAAAAAATAAAAATAAAAATTAAACAAACCGGGTATTAAACCGGGTACCGGGTACCCGGTTTTTAAGATTTCACTACCCGGTACCCGAACCCGGTTTTAAACCGGGTACCGGGTACCCGGATCCGAATTCCGGATTCGGATTCGGATTCGGGTTTTAAATTCGGATACGGATTCGGATTCGGGTTTTTACCCGGTTTTCGGGTTTTATTTGCACCCCTAGCTGTGGAAGGGTGAGGAGAGAGAAATTTGGGCTTTTTTGTTAATATTTTCTGAAAAACATAACCACTCCCGCCATTATATGTGCGCCTTTTTTCCCCCCTGAAGAATAGGGATTAGGGACCATATACATCGTCTTTAAAAGTTAATAATTAATATATATTTATTAGTTATATTAAAAATAAATAGGTTCGCGGGAAAGAAACGCGCGTCAATATTGTGTCAATCTTTAGAGTCAACAAATTGTCCTTGAAGGTGCAACAGAAATTAAAATAAATTTTATTTATATTCTCGTGGGATAATGGACAATTGGAGACAATTTTTTTGTTGTTTCTGAAAATTTAGTCACTAAAACCAACGTTTCTTGTAGTGTCATTGAGTGTAATTGTAAGTGTTGCATATTTTTTTTTTTTAAATTTTATTAGCAATTACTCACCTTTCAAAAATCACATATTAATTAATTTGTATTAGCAATTACTAACCATACTAACCAATTAAACTCACGTACTAATATTGTCACCCATTGTTTATTCACATATTAAAATGCCAATATCGATTAATCAATATTGTTTATTCACATATTAATTAATGCAAATATTCACATATTAGTTTACACATACCTACTGTTTTCGTTTTCATTTATTCTACGAGCACTCTTCATATTCTTTACCAATTAGGCAATTACTAAATTAATTAGCTTTTTATTGTGCTATATATCCTCCGTAATGGAAGAGGAAGGTTATAGAGAGGCTTTTACAAGGGACATCATTTGACTTAATTGTTAATAAATCGGTATTAAATCTCATATAGTTCCTTAAGTTTATATACATAGCAAGAGATTTACAAGCGACCACTTGATTTTCATTATAAAAGAAAAAGTGCACTAATATAAGATATAGTATGCTCAGAATATATATATATATTCCGAAGATGGTAGTATCAATGAGATTGTTTGTAATGTTGCACCTAATCAAGATTTTTTTCCCTACATAATAAATGTCACAGTTTTACTTTACTGAAAAATTATCAATGATAGATCGATTTATGTAATATATTTATCTAAAATTATAAATTATGTTTTTTACTGAACGCGCGGGCAATCTACTAGTTTTACAAAGTATGTGATGGATATACTTGGATGGCGATAGTTACTTTACTAACTTGTTGTATTACACTTACACGACGCGTGCTAAAAAGGGTAAGAGTTGGAGTGGCAATACGTGTAATTAACCCCCGAATCTAGGGTTTTCTCTCAAACTTTGGATATGCCACGCAAACGGTTTGCCACGTATTGAAAAGGGACTAACGAACCAGTATATTAGCGAAGCGAAGAGACTTTGAAAAACACATCTGCAAAATCACCGACTCTCTCTCTCTCTCTCTCTCAATCAAGGCCGTCCGATCATCGCCCTCGCCGTCGGTCTCATCCCAGCCGTTGATCCGCGCGGGAATACGATACACGGATAAAGTTTTCCGGCTTCGTCGCCGATGTTCCCGGCAGCCCCAGAATCTGGCGTGATTTTCGCTGGTTTTGGATTGGGGATTTGATCTCCGAGGGCTTTCCTTGGAAATAGGGGGATAATATATATATCCAGTTGGTAGAATCCGCAATCGCTATCTGAAACGATGCAACGGCTCGTTGACAACGTTCTCGCTGTTACGAAAGAGTGAGCCCAATTTCTTCTTACCCATTTACGTTTTTTTTCGATCGTGTTGTATATGCATGTGCGTATAGTTTGGAGTTTTCCGGGTTGATTACCGTACAGCGATGAACAATGATATGTGGGTTTTGAATTAGAGATTCGGGTTTTTCTTTTTCTTTCGTTTTGCCATGGAAGAAGCTTCGTAATTTGACATTTGCGCTGTATTTAATGTGTTAATTAGGATCGGAAAATCAGGATTCATGTACCCAGTTCGATATTAAAGCTGACAATTGTTGTGTTGTTCAATTGATTTGAAATTGAATCATATTAAGATGAATTATCTGAGGATGGTATGGAATTTTAGTTCTACTTGAATCGCCAATTGAGCTTGTAGCTTTGATGAGAAATTTTGTAAATCTATTTTCGAAGTAATTTTTATTTGGCATATCCTCTGGCTATGGTGATCTGAAATTCTGAATTAGCTGGTATCTGAAAATTCAATAGTTTACAAAGTTAGGTCTGGTTTATAACGTTTGATCGTCAGATTAACAATTCTACTGAAGAATTTGAACCGTCTTGTGCTCGTAATCTATCTATGGGTGTGTTTTTAGCAGGAGCGGATTTAGTTAAATGTAGATATATAATGCCGTGGGCTTTGGCGTATATGCCTTTAATATTCAGGAATGGTAGCAGGATGAACATTTGGTTTTGTTTATGCTGTTTAGTGCAGGTCTGTGAAGACCTTCACATACGAGTCTTTACATAACATTGCGAGGTTCATCAATGGATTATCAGGGCTTTTGTTGACTTTTTTGCCCGGAAAGAGGTCGATTCTTGAAGGCATTCATGGCTGGGAACTCAAGCCCACCTTTTATGGACCTCGATTCCCGCGCTGGATGGAGCAGTAAGATTTTTTTTGTTTTTGTTTTTTGAATTGAATGCATGAACCAAACTCAAGTAGTATTTGAATTTAAATGCCGGAGAATCTTATTTCTCAATGAGACCTACATGGCAAGGATGTAGGTACACGTTAATATGAAGAGTAATTAGATTTATTCCTATTGTAATTATGCAGCATAAAATTTGTTAATTCTATTGGTTGAGGAGACTTGTATCTTTCTGGATTAGAATTAAAACTTTGATGTCTATTTGTTTTTATTTGCATCTGTTTCTTGCAAATTATATTTTTTACTCATCAGTATTCCCTGGATTTTACAGTGGTGTGTCCTCTTTCAACCATTTTATTCATGAGCTCTCGGTGGATTCTGATTCTTCAAGCTCAGGCTATTCATCCGCAGAAGATGATGATGGGATATGCCCGGCATCTCCATCGTCACATTGTTCTC
This sequence comes from Parietaria judaica, assembly GCA_954871525.1. Lineage (NCBI taxonomy): Eukaryota > Viridiplantae > Streptophyta > Magnoliopsida > Rosales > Urticaceae > Parietaria > Parietaria judaica. The sequence continues at coordinate 23,997,815 of OX940860.1, read as the reverse complement.
GAGCCTCAAGATCTAGTCAATCTGCAAAGTCTGAAAGACGACAGATTGGATGGATTACTTACATATTCCTGTGGGTTTTTTTGCCCTTAAGGATCATACTTACGATTCCATATCGTATTTTCTATTTCATTTTTCGCAGCTCCAAATCTTCTGGCCCCGAAAGCAATCGTCCTTTAAGAGTTTCCTCTCTTAAGAAGGTCAAGGATCATTTCGTTCAACGCGCTACTGATAGGAGACGAGGAGTTGTTGAGGTATTGTCATTAATTTTGACAAATGTTATAAATTCAGAGTAGTTGGCAGTAATTCCCCTGATGTTTTTGAGAAAGAGCAGTTTTCTCCTGATCTTGGGTTTATTGATGGAGTACCCCCTGAAAATAGAAAGAAAGTACTGTATAGTAGATTGTCCTCCCAGCAGTGGGACAGTGTATTTTGTTTTGAACTGGTCCATGGGGCGATTTTATTCGTTTCAGGATCCTTATTTCTGTTTATTAATTATCGTTTATAAGGGTGAAGAGACCGCCCTTGTTCGTCGCTGTCGAATTTTCTGCTCATATTTTCAACAGATAATTAGTGATTTTGGGGCTGATTATCAGTGATTTTTGTTTATCAGATTTAGCTCAGGATTTGTAGGGATTTTATTCTCCGAATCGTAGATTTCTTGGTTTTTGAAGATTCAGTAATTGGCTATATTTCTTGAGATTCAGAGAGAAATCTGAGACTGCATGGACGAGTTTCATTTTTTACTTTTTTTTTTTTTCATTTCATGGTTACAGGATCTTCAACTAGCCATAGAAATTTTTATAGAAGCGGTATTCGATGTTGTTCACAAGGGCACACGTGTTCTCCTCTCGCCTTCGCTACTTGTTAAGTGGTGCTCTTCAGGGAACAGTCACGGTGCTAAAGATGATGGAAGTGCATCAGAAGCTTCTTTTGCCACAGCTACACTTGGTGAGAACGATCCGAGTCCCACTGAGAGGACTAGAACTTTCCACGATTCTCTAAATACAGATGCTAGAACGTGCCAGGATGTTATAACAGAGCTAGGGTAATATTTTTTCTGTATTTATATTATTCCTTGGTAATCAAGAATTTTTGTAGCTAATTTTTTAACCTTTCACTTGTAGATATCCATATGAGGCAATTCATGTGATCACAAATGACGGTTATGTCCTTCTTTTGGAAAGAATTCCTAGGTATGATTTTGACCCTTTTTTATTCATTTATTTAAGGGGGTTTTGTTGAATTTCAACTAGAAGTCATGTGATGTTGCAGACGTGACTCACGCAAGGCCGTTTATCTACAGCACGGGATTTTGGATTCTTCCATGGGGTAAGTTGTACTTTCTTTGAGTTTCTAACATGCAATCACGTGAATGCTAGTTTTTCATCAAAAGCATTTTTTAGTATCGAATATGCCATCAAGCACATACTTTTTGTTTGACGTAGTTTAACAATCTGTTCTATGGAACACTAATTTGTTAGTTAGTTAGCACGATTGTCCACATGTTTTGATAGGTCTATGGATAGGAATGTATGCAACATGTATATTTCATGTCATCCTGTCGGAGTTTGTTTTAGATCTTTTTTCTTTTGGGGTAGATTAGATTGAACAGCCTACTCTTTTGACCAGATGTAAGCTTGACTTTAAGTCTGAGCAGTATGACTTGCGGTTTTAACAAGTAAAATTCTAATTAAAAAAATATATCTAAAGGAATTTTTTTTCGCTCTTTAAAATATTTGTCAAAGAATATGTATAAGATGCTTTTTCTCTTTTGGAGTATAATATCTTATGTTTAATTGACTTTAATTGACTATCATATTAATCCAGTTGGGTGTCCAATGGAGTGGTTGGTTCCCCGGCTTTTGCAGCCTATGATCAAGGTTCGGCTTCATAAACACTCAGGAAAAAGTTTCCGTTTTGTTTTTCATTAATTCGGGAACTTTTTACTCAATACTAATATGTTTATTATATCCATAGGATATGATGTTTTCCTTGGAAACTTCCGAGGTTTGGTTTCAAGGGAGCATGTCGATAAGAACATATCTTCCCGACAGTAAGCATTCGATTTAGTACACTTTTATAACTTACATTTCCGTTCGAAAATTGATGGAGCAACTGTTGCAGGTATTGGCGGTACTCCATTAATGAGCACGGAACCGAGGACATTCCGGCACTGATTGAGAAAATCAACGAAGTCAAAAACGCCGAATTAAAGCTGAGTAACCCCGATCTGGAGAAAGAAACGGACAATAGTAGTCAGCCTTACAAGCTTTGCGCCTTGTGCCACAGTTTGGGTGGCGCAGCAATGCTTATATATGTCGTGACACAGCGAATCCAAGAGAAGCCACACCGACTCTCGAGGCTCGTCCTGTTATCCCCTGCCGGTTTCCATGATGACTCAACTCTCGTATTCACCGTCGTTGAACGAATCTTCCTTCTCTTAGCGCCTCTTTTGGAGCCCTTTGTCCCGGGATTCTACATCCCGACGAGGTTCTGCCGCATGCTTCTCAACAAATTGGCACGTGATTTTCACAACTACCCTGCTGTCGGAGGCCTCGTTCAGACGCTAATGAGTTACTTCGTCGGCGGCGACAGCTCAAACTGGGTCGGGGTTCTAGGGTTACCTCATTACAACATGAACGACATGCCCGGCGTGTCGTTCCACGTGGCGGTACATCTGGCTCAGATGAAGCGGTCCGGAAGGTTCAGGTTGTACGACTATGGGAGCGCTCGTGCCAATATGGAGATTTATGGGTCTCCAGAGCCGTTGGATGTTGGCGAGTTCTACGAGTTCATCGACATTCCCGTGGATTTGGTCGCCGGGAAAAAGGACAAGGTGATCCGACCCTCAATGGTGAGGAAGCACCGAGAGGCGATGAGAGATGCAGGCGTGAGCGTGTCATACGAGGAGTTCAAGTATGCACATTTAGACTTCACGTTCTCGCACCGCGAAGAGCTCTTGGCATACGTCATGTCCCGGCTCCACCTTCTGGAGCCTACGCCTGTGGTTACAAGGCGGGCAAGCAAGAAGAAGGCACCAAAGCTGAAGAGGAGAGGACGGGTTCAAGAAACGAGCTCGTCAGACTGATTGGATGTCATTTTGGGCCGAACGCTTCGACGCAATTTTAGAGTCGAGAGTGTGACCTGTACAAAGCTCGGCTCGCCGTCTGTGTTTACAACCATTTTTTCTTGTTTTGTTGTGGGTTACGGTGAAACTTTCTTTACATCACACGGGTTGTATATATTGCTGGTTAATCTCTCCTCGAGATTTACACATCTCATGAGCTTTTTAGACCCTTTTATTTGGGATAATTAGCATAAACATTTCTTATTTTACTTTCGGACATTATTATTAGCATTATTGTTGGTCTAGAATAATTTTTTAGATATATGTTGTATTTTAATATGATTATGATGTTGACAAATTATTGATTTCACGATGGTAAAGATTAGGAATACTTGTGGTAAAAGTACTACAAATTACTTCTTTGTAAGCAATATATTTTAAGTTCATTTTGTTATAACAAAAGTTCCAAAAAACAAAAAGTAAAAAAAAAATATTTTGCTATATCAAATTTGGAACTTATGGTATGGTTATTTATTTATTTGTTTGAAATTTTTACTTTGTTAAAATAAAATTTAAAATTAATGCCAAGATTTTTTTTTCAGTGATAAAATGAAGATTTAAATAATGCTGCCAACAAACAAGTACTTTGCATTAATTTTTTATATTATTAATTTCATTGCAATGAAATAATTTCATCAAAATTATATTATATTTTTATTTTATTTCAACGTATGCTCGAGGCAAAAGTACCCATAATTAATCAAACTGTGATTTTTATTCTTTTTCTTTTCTTGCGGCAGCAAACACTAGGTGAAAAATGATTTTTCTTGAGTTATAAATTCAATACATTAAGTCTTCCGTCAAATGTCACGTGGCGCGTTTTAAATGCGGCATACATACTTGGCTCGGTGTCTATATCTTCTTTCTCTCTCACTCAAAAATTTGAGCACGTGCGCGCTTCTACTTAACTATTCCCCCGATCGAAATATACACGCTCAATGAATCACACTCCTTTTAAACAAATGGTGATGATGGATGGATACTGTTTACTAGGATATTTACAGCAAATGTACTTACAAGTTAATCATCGTGAAATTAATAAATTGTGGAAACTTTAACCGAAATACATATTTTTAACACCCATACATTAACAAACATTAAACGACAATCAACCCATCGTTGGAAACTTTAACCGAAAATATCCCAATATTATTATTTTTTGAGTGTTGAAATCCCATCTATTAGAGGGACTGGAGGTAGCCTTGGCGATACCAAACAAAAACTTATGGAACTTTCTCTTGACTCGCGATACCAAACAAAAACTTATGGAACTTTCTCTTGACTCGCGATACCAAACAAAAACTTATGGAACTTTCTCATTACTCTCATGAGCACCAATAATACATGCTGCCTTTCAATGTCGATCTGTACCTGTTACATAAAAGTTAAATCTGAAAACAATTAATCTAAAATCGGGACAGGACAAAAAAGAAGAAGAACGCTTATATAATATCATGCTACATGACTATATTTTCTTGTCTCTATTCATCTGTTGGTCAAGTTAACATTGAATTTTAACGGAAATTATATTGTCATTTATGAAGTGAAATAAAAAATGATAAGTATTTCGTATTTTATCCATATTTAACTCTACACCATATTCTTGTCTATATTTGGCCATTCGCTTTATATATAAGTATATAATACTGTCCTTATTCGGCCATCTAACTTCGTATCTTTGTTTTTGACATAAATGTAAAGTCAAAGGTGATGGTTACGTTGAAAAAGTAACCAAAGTAAAAAGTGAAGATGAATTTTGTTGCTCTAATCAAAACTTAATAGCTATCAATTTCCCAAGCCAAAAAAAAAAAAAAAAAAGCTATCAATTTCAAAGGAAGAGAACAAATTCAGACCTGAATCTGTGAGATGCTTTGACCTTGCAAGCCCTTGCACAGCAACACACACGCTTCGGCATAGGTTAATGTAATAGGAAGTTTCTCTTCGAAATATAGAATCGCCAGCTTTCGAACTAGTTTAATTATCTGCAAAAAATAGCATCACTGTCCAAACTAGCAATTGCTACCATAACTTTATTTTTTTTTATTTTTTATTTTTATTTTTTTTTATGGTCCCTCGATCAGCCAGTATGTACGAGAATGATCCCACAGGAAAAAATGAGCGAAATGATCCCTCTATTGCGGCATTAGTTCAGTGCTAACTTGGGTGAAAAAAATGATTGGAAATTAGAAAGAAAAAATAAATGTTTAACTTTTAGGTTAATTACGGAAATTCATATATTCTTCATGTAATTAATCAAACATAAAATTATATATGCACTAATCTCAATAAAAGGATCATTCCTGCTCATTTTGTTTTTCTTTAAAAAGACCATTTCCGCACATACCCCGTAAGAGAGAAGAACATGTCGTCAATAACCCTAGTTTTTTTTCATTTAATTCTCGGGAGTTCAGTCGATTATCTTGCTTGCACATTTTAATTTGTAATTAGTCTATCCTCTCTTAACTTTCTTACTTGCCTCTCGAATTTATAAGTTGGGTTTAGAAAAGCTGGTAGTATGAATATTTCAAACTAAAACCTCAGCCTGGATCGATAGCAATATGATGATTAAGAGTTCTTCAATTAAAATAGAATTTAAAGAGAGGATGGACAAGCTTCAATATCTTACCTTAGTATAGTCGAGAGCATTTTGGATATAAGCTTCTAGTCTCTTGATTTCATGAGATGAAAAACCCGCCTTAATTGAGGTCAGAACCCCGTCTGATTCTAGCTCCGCGAATTTTATTTTGGGATCTAACACCCTATGAAATTGAGAGTAGCATGAGAAGCTTGAATAACAACAAATGTGTGTCTTAAAAGTATATATTCAGAGAAGAAGGAAATAGGGGCTTAGGCTATTCACCATGTTAACATTCAGGATTATTTATGGTTGTCAAATTATGTTCTTGAGGCTATTCACCATGTTAAGTATTGTAGTTGTTTTGGGTTTTGAAGTTATGATTTCATTCAATGGTAAAGAGCTTTATACAACCTAAAGCTATGAACAGTAATTAACTTAAACTAATTACACTTATTTACAACACTCCCCCTCAAGATGGGCAAAAGATATCGATCAAGCCCATCTTGTTACATAATCTCAACTGGTCAATAGGGCCCAATCCCTTGGTGAGGCAATCTGCTATTTGCTCTCGTGTACCAATGTGGTTCAGCTTTAGTTCTCCGCTATCGAGGTGATGTCTGACGAAGAACCTGTCAATCTCGATGTGCTTGGTTCTGTCGTGCTGCACCGGGTTGTTGGCAATGCTAATCGCCGCTTGATTGTCGCACCATAGCTTCATTTGGGCACCTTGGTCCATCTTCAGCTCCTTCAGTAGCATCTTCAACCATAACAACTCCGCGACACTGGAGGCCATCGCTCGGTATTCCGCCTCAGCTGTAGACCTTGCTACGACTGACTGCTTCTTACTCTTCCACGACACCAAGTTGCCACCGACAAACATACAATGCCCGGAGGTAGACTTCCTATCGTCAGCACAACTAGCCCAGTCGGCATCACAAAATCCCTCCACCTCGAGATGGTTGTTCTTCTCGAAGAGCAACCCTTTTCCCGGAGCTCTCTTCAAGTATCGGAGAATCCGATATACTGCTGTCATATGTCCATCTCTCGGATCATGCATGTAGCGGCTCACCACGCTCACAGCAAACGAAATATCCGGACGAGTATGACACAAGTAAATCAGACGGCCAACCAATCTCTGGTATCTCTCACGGTCAACTGGCTTCCCTGACTCGGCACTCAACTTGGTCTTCTGATCAATCGGAGACGCTGCGGGCTTGCATCCTAGCATACCAGTTTCTGTAAGGAGATCTAGGGCATACTTTCTCTGATTTAAGACTATTCCCTTTGGTCCTCGAACCACCTCAATCCCTAGAAAGTATTTCAGTCCCCCTAGATCCTTCACTTCAAACTGCTTCCCGAGTCTCTCCTTTAACCGAGTGATTTCGCCCTCATCATCACCCGTGATGATTATATCGTCCACATACACCGCGAGTATAGTGGTCCGATCTCCTCGCCGCTGATGAAAGACGGTGTGGTCAGCGTTGATTTGCTCGTATCCGATGTCTATCATAGCCTTTCTGAATCGATCAAACCAGGCTCTAGGAGATTGCTTCAAACTATACAACGACTTCTTCAACCTGACCACTCTCCCTATCTTCTTCCGAGTCTCAAATCCCGGCGGTATCTCCATGTACACTTCTTCCATCAAGTCTCCGTGAAGAAACGCATTCTTCACATCCAGCTGGTGCAGCTTCCATCCGCGATTGGCCGCCACCGATACAAGAGTCCTTACCGTACTCATCTTCGCCACCGGTGCGAATGTCTCGTCATAGTCGATGCCGTACGTCTGACTATACCCCTTCGCAACTAACCGTGCCTTGTAGCGCTCAATGCGCCCTTCCGGGTTTTGCTTGACCGTAAATACCCATCTACATCCCACAGCCTTCTTCCGCGCTGGTAGCGAGACAAGATCCCACGTCTTGTTCTTTTCCAAGGCATCGAGTTCTTCCTTCATCGCAGCTTCCCACTTCGGATCCGCCTTCGCCTGCTGCCATGTCTTGGGAATAACGACTGCATCCAGTGACGCGAGCATTGCCCGAGCTTCATCCCCGAGGTTCTCATACGAGACATAATCTCCAATGTCGTAGCCGTATCTGTTTGGAGGGCATCCTGCATTACTTCGCGAACTCCTCCGCAAAGTAGCTTCCACTGGTGTAGGTGGCTCGAGCATTTCCTGGTCCCATCGCCTCCTCCTCGTATACACCTTCAGCTCCCCCTGAGCTGGACCTTCACTTCTCTCCGCATTCATCTCTATCGGAGCACTCAGCTCCCCCTGTGCTTGATCTCGGTCTGTCGGAGCACTCAGCTCCCCCTGAGTCTCCTCGTCACTCTCTGACCCTGAGCTCTCCCCGTGAGCCTGACCTCTGTCACCTCCTCTGACCTCTGTCACTGTCTCCTCAATCTCTGACTCCGTGCTCTCCCCCTGAGCTTGACCCCTGTCACCACCTCTGACCTCTGTCACCTCAGTCTCTGAATCCGAGCTCGAATCATACGAAACTGGACGCGAATCATACGAAACTGGACGTCTCACCACAGTCACCGTGGATGGTCTGGAACTAGAGCCACTACCACCATTCTCCCCCTCTCGCGTATCATGCGAGTCTCCAAAGGGAGAAGAAACAGGCACGTCGTAGTAGGACTCGTGCTCACGGAAGGTCACATCCATGCTCACAAACTGTCGCTTCTCCACAGGGCTCCAACATATATATCCTTTCTGAGTAGGAGAGTATCCTACAAAGATACACTTCACGGCTCTAGGATCCAACTTCCCGACTGCTGGCATGTTGTCCTTGACAAAACACACACATCCCCAAACTTTGTTGGGAACAAGTCCTTCGACACTTAGTCCCCACATCTCCATTGGTGTTCTTCCATCTAACACCCTTGACGGCATCTTGTTCACTAAGTACGCCGCTGTCATAACAGCTTCCCCCCACAAGTACTTTGGAACATTCTTCTCGATCATCATACACCGAGCTATTTCGAGAAGATGTCGGTTCTTCCGTTCTGCAACTCCATTCTGTTCTGAGGTATACGGGCACGTAGTCTGATGATCGATCCCATATAAGGATAGATATTCTCTGAAGGCCTTATTGATATACTTCGTCCCATTATCCGACCTCAGTGTCTTGACCACAGAATGATACCGAGATACTAGAACCTTCAACACAGCACCGTAACGAGTTTGAACCCTTTTGTGAAAGTCTTTGAAACATGTAAGCACTTCACTCTTGTTTTTCATAAGATATAACCAAGTAACACGAGTATGACAATCAATAAACGTCACAAAATAACGATACCCGTGTATTGAAGTCGTGGGGCATGGTCCCCATACATCTGAATGAATCAAATCAAAAGGATGAAGGCTTCTTCTGCCCGAGCTAACATAGGAGCTCCGGGTATGTTTTCCGAATTCACATGAATCACATACGAGTTTCCGTTTGTCAGACTTTTCATACAATGACGGATATAACACCTTCAAGGTTCCAAAAGATGGATGTCCCATCCGTTGGTGATATAACATCAACTCGTCTTCCGCACTCTTGCCGGACATCTTCATGCTCTCTTTCTCTACTATGGACGCCAACGCCGCATCCATACCTCCTCGGTCCATGTACCACAAACCGTTACTCCAAGTCCTAGTCCCAAGTAGTCTGTCGGTTCCCTTTTCTCGAAACACCACCTTGGGAATGTCAAATATCACTCTACAATTCAACCGGAGTATAATGGCACTGATAGAAAAAAGATTCACTGGAAACGATGGAGCATGCAAAACATTTGTCAACGTCATATGATCGGTACACTCAACTACACCCTTTCCAACAACTGGTTGGGATGTGCCATCAGCAGTTTGAATTTTTTCAGGGACTGCAAGTTGAGTATATTTAGTGAATTCACTCGCAGTGCCAGTCACATGCCGAGTAGCGCCAGAATCCACTATCCAATCTTTTCTTCGTGTAGTGAACTTCGCAACATTCACTGCAGAGGAAGTACACCCTTTAGTTATGGACTTCATACCTTCCTGGTTCACCGGCATATAATCCCTGAGCATCTTGAGAACCTCATTCTTCAGGCATTATTGCTTCGTGTATTCCTTTTCATCGTCTCTAGTCGTCAAGTGTGCCCGATGATTACCATTGTAACCATATCTACGACCATCACGGTCACAACCTCCAAACTGCCCATGCCCGCGGGCACTAGACTGTCCTCGATTGACGTACTCCATCTCCTTCGGTGCCTTTGGACATGCCGCCCTCAGGTGGCCAATCACACCGCACTTATAACACTGTCGAGTTTCTTTGTGGACTCTACTGCCACTTACTCCAACTGTTACTCCAGGCCTCATATCCGGTGCTTCTCCCGTCTTTTTCCGCCTCATACCAAATCCTCTAGTGAATTGGAAGAAATCGACCAATTCTTCCGCTGTCATCCTCTTTGAAGTAGTTGTCGTCATCCTGTTTTTCTTTGAACTTAGTGCCGGATCCTAGCTTATGGCTCCCCGGACCCAATCAAATTCAACAAACGAAAGGAAAAATGACAGAGAATGATCTCACAAGAATATTTTTCGGGCGTTGGCACAAGGATTTTGGCACAGGAACACGCACAAACTTGGAAATTTTTGCTCGTGGGCACACCAAAAGGAAGCAGGAACACACAAAAAACACTAAACGAGCATAAAGGTAATTTCCCTTTTTTCTTTTTTTCTTTTCCCCTTTTTTTTTTTGGTTCCCTCTTTTTTTTCCGTCCGATTCCTGCCTCCCCTCTCCAAGCTATGCCTTAGTCGCTTGGGCTGTCGCCTCCGTCGCCGACGACCGCCGTGGAAATCGCCAGAATATCTCCGACCACCGTCGCCGCTGGTCTCGTCGCGTCAGGTCTCCGATTCACGAATCCCAGCAGCAAGATCCATGAGCCAAAGAGCAGCCCCTGCTTCCTATCGAGCTTCTTCGATTGAAGCTTCTTCCAGGATTCGAGCTGTCAACTCCCACCGAGTTCCAAGCTCTTCTTCTTCTCCGCGCTCAGTTCACGACCAAGCTTCAGATTCGTGTGAGGAGATTCTCACGAGGTTTGAGCTTCTTGCTGGTTTTCTCTTCCTCACAATCCCGCTCCTTCTCCTTCGATCATCACCTTCGAATCCTCAGATTTAAGCGACACAATCCTCTCCAGCTTCACTTCGAGGTAACGATTCTCTCCTGCCTTCGATTCTTCTCTCTTTGGACTGAGCTTCTCACTCGATTCCTTCGATTCTAGGGTTTTTCAATCGATCGAGCTTCCCCTCTTCTCCAATCAATCAAACCCTAAACCGATGCGATTCCAGCTTCGCAATTCACACAGCGAGCTTCTCCAACCGGGAGCTCCACGAGCTTCTCCACGCCCCAGATCACCGAGCTTCTCCCTTCCGACCAGATCTGGAACGCGACCAAATCTGCTCTCTACACGCTCACTGAGTCCTCGGACTCCCTTCGAGCTTCCAAACCCAAACTCCGAGCAGCAGCTGCCGAGTTACTCCACCGCTCACGGTCCGAACTCCGGCAAGTCACCAACGCTGCTCCGATAAGCTCACAACCCGAGCTCTGATACCATGTAGTTGTTTTGGGTTTTGAAGTTATGATTTCATTCAATGGTAAAGAGCTTTATACAACCTAAAGCTATGAACAGTAATTAACTTAAACTAATTACACTTATTTACAACAAGTATTTAGTTAATTATGTTTTAGAGTTTAATTTGGTCGGGACCAGTCCGGCCTATTTAGTTGTAATCCTTGATATTTTTTTAGAGGCCCGAGAAGGGTAGCTAATAACCATTCACTAAAAACTTATTTCTCTCAAAGAGGGGAAATTGCGTTTTATGAAATTTGGCAAACCTCCCTCTTCTAGAACCGAGTTTGGGTCATAACACATTATAAATAAAACTCAATTTTGTTTTTAAAAGCAGTTTGTGGATCCTATCAAAAATGTCTACACTCACCCCATAACTAGTTTGAGCTCCATTGAACGAAAAGGGTCAGCTAAAAGATGAATAAAATCCAGTCTGAAATCTGCAAACAATTGATTGATTACAAAGAAGCCAGCCTGATGATTAGGAATACAGATTAAAAATAAATAAAAAACTGCATGAGAAGTGGGCACACCTTGGCGGAACGGTCCAAGAAATCCCCATTTATCTGATCCATTAGCTCCAACATCGTTATTTGTCAAAGGCTTAAGGACGATACATGTATGCTCACCGGTAATAGAACTCTAAACCGTTGAAATCACAAGTTCAATATCCGTAACAACAATGAAAATGTACTTAATTGATTTTACATGTTGGTGCACTTTGCTACCTGACTTCTAACCTTTTACAAAAATGCCCTCTAAAGTTTTAAAATATACCACATTACCCCCCATGTGTTAAAAAATTGACGGAAAAAGTTAACATGTTCGCAACACATGACTCATTCTGTGTATTTTTAGTAATTGTTATTGAACGAGATCAATAAACTATATTTTGAGACTGTGGTCAAGCAATCAACAAGTCTAGTACTCGAAGAAAAGTCTGGAAAAGAGTTCCAAAATATAAAAGAAAATAATAAAATTGAAAAAAATTCCATACAATAAGTCATGTGATACGCGCATGGTAAACATTTTATGCCAATTTTTTAAGCACAAAGGGGCAATGTGCTACTTTTTGAAAGCTCGAGGAACTTTTACTGTCATAGAATGAAAAATCTATCTTAACTGGAGTATGATCGATTATGTACGGAGCAAAATTATGCTTTCTCCAAAAGAGGAGGAGTTCGAAGGTAAGCCCAAAGGAGACGCCAATGTAATGAAGCTTCTCTGGTTTCCTTTCACTGAGACGACCAAACAACCATGGTTCTCTTGTCTCTTCTTGCAGCAAAGTCTGTAAAATGGGCCTATCAATTATGTCAGAAGCCTACATTGTGAGGAACTGACAGGTCAAACTACCAAAAGTCAAACAAAAATGTTAGCGACGAATCCAAACATGCAAGCCAATAGGAATTCACCAGTGAGATGAATTCTCTGAGACGTTAATTTAACAAACGAAACACGAAACAAAACAGTCAAAGCTCTCCAATGGTTTCTTGAGTCGGAATAGACAAAACAAAACTATAAGCCCTCTAAAGTCTCTAACCGGCGCGCCTATAACAATGACCAAGATAGGTCAACATATTCTCTGAATCTTAAGTACCATAAAAAAGTCTTAATGACAGAATTAAATATGAAGACATAAAAGGACTTAAACAGTAGTTCTAAAAGACGGTTGTTCCATTCCTTCTCCTATATGTAATAAGCACGGGTCTATCAGAAAGACAGATTCATGTGTAAATTTGGAGAAACAAAAATAAAAATAAAATAAAAATATCTTATCGTATAATGAATAATTGTTGCAAATTCTGATTCCTAATTAAAACCAACCTCCTACAATCTAGGAATTCATGTTCTTATTCTAACAAAAAGTAAACAGCTGAAATAACGCAATATTATATTCAGTACAAAACTAGTAAGCAGTTCAATCGACCTCTTTAGCTGCTTCTATAATGCTGACAGATGACTTGTCTTCCACGTTATCAGGATCCATTTCAGAAATAGGAGCAAAGTGTCCTCCGTAGTACCTGCCAGAGATTAAATGCCCAAATCAATATTTCAAATTCTTTTTACTGCAGAATATTCGGACCTTTCTTTCAATTATTTTATCACTAGGAATAATTTGATGGATCGGGAATTTAGTAATTAATAATTAGTATGTTAATAAATGGTTTTAGTTTTTAGGGGTTATTCTTGGTTAGAAACAATTAGGGAATGCTTAGGAACCCTAATCATTCCTATTAGTGGCTCCTAGGGCTTTCTGCCCTTTTATGTATTGTTTAATATATCGACTCGAGACATCTTTTGGGAGAGCTTTGGCGGTGTTCTCGAAGGAAAGATCTGTTGCTATTAGGCTTTTTTTATTCGATAAAATTATCGGGAATTCATCTCTTTGTGAATTCTCGTAGGTACGTGTTTGTTTCGGTTATCACATTTATTGTATTGAATACTATATTGCCATTGCCAATATGGGTATGCCAAAATGAATTATATTGTGATACGTGCCCGAAAGATCGATAACTCGAAATGGAATTATAGAAAATACCGGCCAAACACTCACAAACCCAATCTCTGAGAGATTAAGTTTTTGAATGATTTTTGGCTCCGTTTTCATTAATCGAAGCTCTCTTAAATAGAGCATGGAATTACAACCTAATGGGCCGGACCGGGCCCGATTATTAAACCTCTAACATAATTAACTTTAAATAATTAAAATGAAAAGACATACTTAAATAATTAAAACGACATAATTAAAACGACTAACTCAACTAAATTATCCTAAACACTTAATTAAAATAACCCACGTAATCAAATAACGACTCTTATAAAATAAACGACTTAATCCTAAACTCCGGGGCCGTATCATTACTCCCCTTCTCCACTTTGAGCTTGTCCTCAAGCTCAAATTTAATAATCTTCGCTGACGTAGTCGCAACCCCGATTGTAAACGTTGTAGGCCCCGTAACCGTTGTTGTAGGCAGCATTGTACGCGCCCTCATTGTAAGCATTATGTGCACGCTCGTCGTAGTCATTGTGTGCGCCCTCGCCGTAGTCATTGTGTCCGCCCTCAATGTAGTACCCGCCCTCTTTGTGGTCGTCGTGTCTACCCTCGTCGTAGTCATTGTATGTATCCTCTCTGTAGGTTTGATTCATGCTCTCTTCATAAGCATTGTACAACCTTTCACCAGTGGTATCGTATACACTTTCACTATACGCGTCACTCGCACCCTTACCGTAGCTTCCGTCCGCACCTTCGTGAAAGTCGTCGTTCTCGATCCTTTCGTCAGTCACATACTCTCCATAGGCATAATCCCCATCATCGCCCAAGGTCTTATATTCAACCTCGTTGTATGCACTCTCACGGTCTTCATCCTTCCCCCCATCGTAGATGTAAATCTCTCCATCGTCGTCTACCTCAGAACATTTTGGTGATAAATTGCTACTTCCATAGTCACTGTAGACTGAATCTTGTTCCGGCGGTACCTCGCCGTTGCTATCACCTTCGTCTAACGCTCGTTCCTGCCAATTCTCCCCTGAATATTTCTCTTCGTGACTCATCATCACTTCGTCAGTCCACTCTTCTCTTTGGAATCCATTTCCTTCCGATGCATTCTGCTGCCCCATATCAATGCCTTCACTTCCACCTACCACTTCATATTTTGGTATTTCATAGTGTCGTGGTCTAGGAGTGCGAGAACTCCCTTGGAAGTCGCGACTATTAGCCGAGTAGACCAATTCACTGCATGTTGTACCTCTTCTGCCGTCTCCGGCGAACTGCTCTCCACCGCCCACCGAAGCCTCACGGTGACGACCAGCGCCTCCTGCACGACCCTCTTCGCGCTCCAAAGGTCTTGCCATGTGCCCTGATCGTTGGGCTTGGTGTACAACTGGCCTGTGCGGCACCCCTACTGGGCCCAAATTGTAATCCTGACCCATTAAGGCCTTTTCAGCCCTAGCTTCTCCAGCCCCCCACTTCTCTTCAGCCACCCAGCCTCTCACTTCTCTTCGGCTCGATTCTTCTTTAGATACTTTTGTCGCAAGCCAACTTTCTTCAATCTTAGGTACTTTTGCCAAAATATCACCAACCTCAGTCTGTAAGTCCAGCCCTCCTTTCTTTTCCTTGCTACTCTCTGCATTAGGGTTTTTAGAAAACAAACAATTTTGTCCAGCTTCAGGTACTTTTGCCGTCAAATAACCTTTTTCAACTTTAGATACTTTAGCCAATTTGTCATCAAACCCTAACTCTATCGCTCTTTCTTCTTCTTCAGCTCTGCCGTCACCCCTCTTCTCACAACCACCTCTCTTCTCGCTGCCGCCGCCCTTCCAGTCGCCGGAAACTTCGCCGGCGAACTCTCCGGTGACACTGCCGTCGCCACAGATCGTCGGAGAACTTCCAGAATCGCAGATCTGGAAATCCAGAGCCAAACAGCCCTTTTTCTCATCCAAACACCCTGGGCGGCTTCCAACCGTCACTCCTTCGTGGACGACCGGCCCTCCTGGATCGATCCCCAACCCTCCGCTACTCCCGGAGCGCAGAACGCAGCCACCGTTGGCACTCGCGGTCAGATATGGAATTTCCAGACCCGAGTCGCGAAGCTGTGATTCGCAAGCGCCACCTTGTATCACCGGCGGTCCGCCATCAGAAATCAACCCACCTTCGAGCGCAGCCGCCGGCGCTCCGTCGCTGTTCTCCTTCTCCGATGGATCTGGATCGCCGAGTTTCTTGAAGTCCACGGCCTTCATCAAACTAAGATCCTCCTTCGTTGTGCGGCTCGATGTCAGTGACGTCTCCTCCTCCGTGGGACTCGCCGGAGCGGTCGTCGGTGCTACAATGCACAAATCCATTGATTCCAACGCTGCCACGCGCAGATCTAAGGCTTCGAGAGACTCAATCGGCGTTACCTCCTTGGATATTATCAAACCCTGCGCTAGGGATTGGACCGCGGAGGCTAGGGTTTCCACCGTCGCTGCCAATGCAGCGATTGCCGCCTCTTGTCGCTTCGCCGTGGCTTGTTGCGCTGCCATTAATCCTCGGAATTGTTCCTTCGAAAGACCCCCCATCTCGAGCGGCTCTGATACCAAATTGATACGTGCCCGAAAGATCGATAACTCGAAATGGAATTATAGAAAATACCGGCCAAACACTCACAAACCCAATCTCTGAGAGATTAAGTTTTTGAATGATTTTTGGCTCCGTTTTCATTAATCGAAGCTCTCTTAAATAGAGCATGGAATTACAACCTAATGGGCCGGACCGGGCCCGATTATTAAACCTCTAACATAATTAACTTTAAATAATTAAAATGAAAAGACATACTTAAATAATTAAAACGACATAATTAAAACGACTAACTCAACTAAATTATCCTAAACACTTAATTAAAATAACCCACGTAATCAAATAACGACTCTTATAAAATAAACGACTTAATCCTAAACTCCGGGGCCGTATCATATTGCTCCTCCAAACAAACCAATATAACTCAAACAGAACCTAGGCATTTGTTTGGTTGCTTGTAATTTACGCAATTTAAGATTTTTTAGTTAGGCAATTAAATTTTTATTTTGCTCAAGAAACTTATTGTACGTATCATGGGAATGGGTCTTAATTATCAGCGTAATTTGATGGCTTTTGTTCATTAATGAAAAGTTATCTTTCAGCCAAATTAACCTGATTTCTCTAAGGGTGAGGGGAATTTGTACTTTGGGAAAGACGAGCATTCTTATAGTGTTTTTCCTCCGTTACCACGGCCCATTTATACGTTCTCAGACCATATCACTAAGGTTGGCATATTCGTCTTCTAATCACTTAATTAATAGGAGATTTCTCGGAATCCAAACAAGGAATATAAATTACGTTTCGAGTTTTATAAATAGAAGACATCCCCATGTCCCCATAGAGAATCTACAGATATATTATGATGCATAGAGATCTATAGACATACTCTGTCAAAAGTTGGACTGCTCGAGAACCATACCCACGCTGCAGAAAAATAAAATAAAAATCAGGAATAAGTACAAAATATATGCAGGAAGAACATTATAAAAAACATGAGAAATAAGTTCCACCTTTGTCACATCTGGATGGGTCGCTATTCGCACTATCCGAACCCCCGAGAGTGTCGGGAAAACAGTGTCTTGGAATTGCTCAGCAAATTTTGAAGGAATCATATCACCAGGAAGTTGATGACCGTTGCGGCTACTTCCGAGCACAACCTTACTAGAAAACTGTCCCTCCAAAGCTACATACAAATATCATGATAAAAGAAATTCTAATAGTTTAAGTAAGCCACGGGAAATTCCGCTCCCAGATGTATGACAACTAGGAGAACATTTTTTTTTAAAAGAACGTTGATTATATTGATAAATAAAAATTTACAATCCAAACTCAGAGAATGGTTTACGATCAGCCTGACCAAAAACCGGTCCGGCTATATAGACCAAACTCTACCATAAAAAAGATAGAAAAAGAGGACTACTCGTTAAAGAGAGCCAACCCAATCTCTCAAAAGATCGAAATAAGAACATTTCTTCTCTTATACTTAAAGGTGGCACGTAGTGGATGATCATCATATCCATCAATGTAATCATAATGGCAATTGTAATCCCAATATGCTACTTTTTAATGAGCAGCAGAATATTAATAATGATGTTTAATTGAAGAGATAAGGTAAATACTTCAAGTAAATTATACTCGAATATCATACATAAATAAGTTCAATAACTTAATAATTTTATATGGAAGTTTTATTTTCAATGTTTTTAAACGTACTATCCTATATTTGCTTATACTCACTCACTCATCAAGCCAAGCATGTGACTCAGTGGTGATGTGAGCATGGTGCTACTAGTATTGTCTTTGAGCATGTCCAACATATCGTCATATGACATATTCCATTTAATTTAAAAACCTCAAAGCCTATCAAAGACGTATAAGTGGTGTAACGCATCCAAGCTAACCTGAATGACGCACAAAATATCACGATGTCGATTTTCTGACTCATCGGGACCTGCCAAAAAGAGCAAGTCCGGTTTTTGTTTTGTATTTCTAAAGAAAGTTTGCTATTATCCACACAAAATATTAACATATCAAGTAAAGTAAGAAGTTGGAAAATATAAGCATACCAAGCAATACAAACATGTGGTGCGCAGGATCATCTGCCATTGGTTGTAAATCATTTGGGGAGTTTTTGTAGTTCGAGGAAGCATATATTGCCATCACCCGCTGCAGATATTACCATGATTTTTAACATTCGAGCTAAAAAAAAGAACGACAATGGACAATCATAAAATACATTCATAACTATTATTAAAAGAAAATATCGATGCTTACTTGTAAAAACACCTCGCTATCTTTGTGGTAAGAGAAAAGCGCATCGCGGTTAACGTAGTAGAGTCTGCACTCACTCGGACAAGGATACCTAATTTTAAAGCAAACATCATTAAAATAAGACAACATCACTACACGTGGCTTCATTCGCTTGAGTTTTATCAAGTAAGTTCCATACTTAGCGAGTTCTGGGATGAAATTTGTGACATCCAAGCACAACAAATCGTGGCTTCACGATTCTATTGGATCTCCACTCGCGTATCGAATAGATTCAGTCAGTTCTATCTTTTCAAAACGACCACCTACAATGGAGTTTATAAGGTTAGAAAGTTAACCACGCAGCAATAAAATATAGAAAACTAGGAATAACTTCAGGCAACTGATCAACGAGAATGTACTTGTTTAAGAATTTCATAAATCATTACGGAATCACAACTCCAAACAACAATCAAATCATCAGATATCAATACAAGATGCAGGTTTCTTCTTTCCGTTATTGAATATGATTTAATTTGAGTAGTGTGAGCCTGTTGACTAACAAAGTTTGGCAAAGTGAATATGTATCAACAGTTTTAGTTAAACCAATGCTTTTATAAAAAAAAAAAAAATTCAGAAATTCTTTATGCACATTATAAAATGATTAGAAACTATAAGAGGGAAAGCGAAGAGATACCGGATAATGCCTGGCTTCGTAGTTCCAATTGTTGAACCAGTTGACGAGACAACGATCGACCAGTACCTTCATAGCTTAAAGGGAGGAAATTTGAATAATTAAATTAGTCAGTATTTTAAGTGTACGAGACCAATCTCATCTACTTAAAGACGAATACTGGACATTCAAATATATAGTTAGAGATATAAACACATTATTTTAAATTTTTTTAAAGTATCATCGGTTCCACCTTAAAATTAATTGGTGGAGGAGTAACCCATGAACTTATAAACCTAGCTATGTCCTTTTATCATTTCTAGGTGGGATTCTTAACATTATTAACTTAAACAAATTCCATTAGTCAGTTTCTTAACTGTTCAAGAGCAATCTCATCAAATATCAGACAAAGATTGGGCATTAAAAATGATGAGTAGACAATAAAGTCATGGCTCACTAAAATATTGCCAAATTGATGGGTAAAAGACCATAATACCCATTTACAGTAGATGAAAGGAAGACAGGATAAGGGCCAAGGAGTGAGGTCACTATTGGTAATGAAATAGCTGCTGCCTCATCAATCACCAATATGCCCACTTGGGAAAGCTTTTCACGTTCAGTAGGCTCTATATACTGCAAATATATGATAGAATCACTAGTAAGCAAATACAGTGTTTAAGAAATATTATTTTGAATGAAAATCTACATGCCACAAGCCATGAAAAATGGTCATACAATTAGTCATTAATAAAAGAACCCATAAGAAGAAATCTGTTACGAATCTGAAGTTGTAACCTTTTCCTTAATCGTTATAAGCAATATCCCCTTTTGATAATTAGCACTTAAGTTGTAATTTCGACCTACATATAAATGAGTCTTTTCATCCATAAAATTATCTTCGACCAATTAACTACTATCTAGGGTATTTCAATCAAAATATATGTGCCACAAGCCATGAAACATCGCAATATTTCTAAGCAATGTTAAGTGAATTTATAAGAAGAAAGAATGCACTTCGATTTGCTTTTATAATCATTTCTCTTTCAATATGTAATGAAACAAGACAGAGAAAAACTCAGGAACCTTAAACCTACATAAGGACTTTTAAAATTACTTTGAATAGTAAAACAGATCACTTAAGAAACTACTGAGATTGGGTTCACAAAAGGAGAAGATTTCGGTAGACTTTATTTGCTTTATCTATTTTCAATTTCATTTAATTGTATTTTCTTTCATTATGGGCATTTAAGGATGTTAGATCTAAGTTCATAAAGAATATTCAAGCCTACAGAAAACGTTCACTGTGTGGTTAGCTGTCATGTTTGATTCCAACTCTCAAATTCGAGACTGGGGTATCGTTTATCAGTAAAGCATCCTTGTTTCGGTTTGATTATTTGCTCAGGCCCTATCAGTAATCCGTACAAAAGTGGGAAAATATAATAGAATTAACTCACAAACCTGAATTGTCTGCCGGCTCTGCTTGTTAATGTTAATCCGTATAACTGCTTTTTTGAACTCAGGATTGGTACTTCTTACCACATCATAATCTGAATTCTCCTATAACAAGTTTCACAACAACCACAAGAAAAATATGTTCATAGGACGTGTATAAGCTAAAACATATTAAAATGCAATCGATCAAACCTAGGAGTACAATTAATCATAATATTTAGCAAGAAAAAGTTCTTACAGCAGAAACAAAGATGGATTTAAAATCAAACTGATATGAATTCTATGTCCCTTATTTTACCTCCTAAACACATTAAATTTCGAACATTATTATGTCAATGAAGAATAAATTGCCATGTTCGGCTACTGAAGGCCAGGAATCAAAGAGTGTGTCCCAATGATTTTGAAATAATAGCAAGACAGATCTGTGCATTAAAAGTTAACTAGTAGATACAAATTACCTAATCATCTGTTGATAGTTTACTAGATATGGAAAACAAAAGCAAAATTCAAAGGACAGTTGCGCTCTCAGCACAGCCTACAACAAGTCTTTTTAAGATTTATAAAAGAAGTTATATGATAAAACTCACGGTAATGATAATATATCCATTAGACTAGACGGCAAGAATACCTTATAACCAAGTGCATCAAGACCTCTGCAAACGAAGTCAAACAATGTGATAACATTCTCAGGGCTAGGTGCAGTTACATAGATACCGGGGTACCTATTAAAACAAATGTTCATCAGCATCATGAGTACGGTCAATTATGAATGTTATAAGAAAAATAGAGCTAATTCAACACAAAAATAAATATCAATGACCACAACAAGGAGCAAGGAACTAACCCTGCAGCAACCGCTCCAGCGATTGCCAAACCTAGAGCAGCTGATTTTCCCCGGCCACGAGGAGCGAAGCATGCAACCGTGCTTTTCAGTGCCTTATCCGAAATTGCGCCCATAAATGCAAAGATAGCGCTTCCCTATTAAGTATCCAACAAAAATGATCACCAAATTATATAAGTATGATTCAAAATTGAGCTGAACTCTACCTGGTCCAAAGTGCAACACTTTTTTATTAGAGGGCCAACTGGAAAACCATCAACAAGCTTTTCTTCACGATGCTTCAGGTGTTTTTCCGCATCTAATAATTCTTCCAAGTCCTTTGATAATGAATAAGAAGAAAGAGTGTCATCACTCAAATGATGGATGAAATACTTAAATAAATTCAAAACAATCGAGATTACCTCTCTGATAGGAACTGGCTCAATGGAATTCATAAGCGAGGAGGATATAGGTAGTACATTCAATTTATCATCTGTCACTATACATGTCTTGCACGACCCAAGCGATAACAAAAGGCGCTTATTCAATCGGCTTGTAGCCTCGGTACACGAATCTATATTGAACCTCTCACGAACATCCTGTGAGCAACATGAAAAGACCAAATGATTCATACATTATGCTTTCTAAGACATTGCAGAGAGGAGAGATTGTAACAATACCCTAAACACGGTGTCTACACTGGTAAGAGACGACGAAGACCGAATTAAAAGCAATATCAATCCCCCACCTGCCACTGTTTCAATTGATCTTGCAAGTAAATCTGGAGTCAACGCCTCAAAATCCTGAAATTTAACGAATTATTAACTAGATCCCACTAAAAAATAAAACTTAATTTTTGAAAAGTACGGGGAAATCATATTTAGGTAACCAAAGTATGTTTAAAGTTACCTGTAGTATGCACATTCCGAAAGTTTTACCAAGAATACGATCTGACTCGTGGTAAAAGCAATGAGTTACTCCCGCAGTGGCCATAAAAAGTGAGAAAGGGTCATCCTTCCGACCCTCACGGAGCCTACTTCCCTTCGGGACTTTCAATTGCCTCTTACGTTTCCTCGTGTTACTGCAACCAAATCAAGCACGTCGAATGTAAGATATGCCATTGAATCATTTTCCACCTCTCTGACTGTGAGGAAAACCAGAGTCTCCAGATGATCCAAGGATGTAATAGCAAGATTTTCCCTGAACCGTGATTCGTAAGGTAAGGTCGACGCCGGTTGCTATCAAGTCGTGAATTTAAATTGGGAAAAAGCCACAAGAAGTATTACACCATAGACTGGCAGCCTTGCTTCAATCAATCCAAATGACATTTTCAAACAAAGAAAGCGATAATAAATGGTTCGATCCCGCTAACATTGCACTAAATCTAAGTTGGAGCAAAGCTGATGCGATTAACGATTGGGCGAAACCTGCTCAATTCAACCCGGCTCTTGCGGCACCACAGCACATCGGCCCGGGAGTTTACCAGCGCCTTGCTGAGAATGGAGTGAAGAATCACGATCTGTGTCAAAACAAAAAGAAGAAGGTTGCTAAGGTCAGGTGTAATATTTCAAAAGAACAAACAATCAGTTTGCAACCTGGTCATGATACTCGTCGCCGACGATGACGAACATAGAACGGTGTCTGGTCTTGACACCGTTCTCGATCAGCGTTCGGATACGTTCGTCCATCTCCTTCCCCATTTACACTCGGATTTCAAATCAAATTGCAGAGGCTGGAAATCAGGACAAATCTACAACACCCAGATGTGGAGGTGAGCGATCAAGAGCGACTTCGCAACTTTCATGCATGGCAGTTGGCACTGATGCATAATTTCTTAAATATTAGCGGCGTATGTTCCAGTTTTTTTTTTACAAATGTCTTAAAATATATTCCAAGTCAATTGCCTGTCATGTTTGCGTCTCTTTCGTTAGTTTTGCCACGTGTCTTGATACATATTCGCAGCATATGTTCCAATTTTTTTCAAATATCATATTCATGTTCCTTTTCTTTTTCGCGGCTTATATTTTAATTTCCAAATGTCTTCAAACACATGTATTTCTAGTAGAGCTCGACGCACGGCAGCTTGAACCGGCCGCCGTGTCTATCATGAGTAGTTTAAGCCTCAAAGGGCATCATTTCTATCAAAAGTCAAAAGCTTGGGGCAAAGTTAACTAACATGTATATTTGAGGGCGATACCCCACTTATATAGAATTTTTATGCATGTTAATATTTTGAGTAATTAATGAGAATGTGTTACGGCCCAAAACCGTTCTCGAAATGGGAGCTACGGCCAAATCTTCACCAAGCCCAACTTCTCTTCTTTTGAGAGAGATTAAACTAAGTGATTGATTATTGGCTGCCTTTTTTATTTATTTGAGGTCTTTTTTTTTATTTTAATAAGGGTGGCACTATCGGCTAAAGTTTTTTTTTTTTTTTTTTTATATATATAGAATAAGCGATATATTAAGAAGAAACAGGGGTAAAATCCCCTATGATATCGTTTACAAGCCACCCGGGGCATTTGCACGACCACATGTCGGGAGTTGATTCCAAAAGACGGGTTCTAGCTATCCGATTAGCCGCCCTATTACAAGACCTTGGTGCCCAACGACACCCATTAGACGGCCCTACCCCATTAGACGGCACTATCGGCCAAAGTTACAATATACTCTTGCATTACTAGATATATTCAGTGTAAGAACATGTGACACTATTGACCAAGTTTACATTTGTAAAGGGGCACTCATTTGAGTCCCATAAGGTTTGAACATGTGACCTCTTGAATAGGTATTTAGTAGAGTTAGGCCAAGCAAGCTTGGTTTACTTGAGATATCTTAAATATACCAAATCATTACAAGTTAACGGGCCGGACTAGGCCCGAAAACATAAAGCCTCTAACATAATTAAACAAATACTAAATCTAATTAAATAATTAATCAACATAATCGAATAACAATTAAATTAAATATCTTAAATTACTTAATTAATTATGTACACTAATGTATAAATGTTACAATGTTACGTATGTGTAATAGAATGTTTCCTTTGCTAAAAGAAAAAAAAAACATATTGGGTGCGTTTGGCACAACTTATTTAGCCATGGTTTTGTTTTTAAAATAAACTAAACCGCTTTTCAGGTGTTTGACAAAATTGTTTTTCCAAAAAACACAAAATTGATTTTAGATTTTTGTACATGATTCGTAAAAGCTAGAATTCGTAGCTTTTGGTTTTTTCTAAAAACAAAAATACGGTTTTAGTCTATTTTAGTCTTTTTAACCTAAATAATTTTTTTTACCAAACGCTAAATTAGTTTTTGTTACCAGCAACAATTGCTTTATAAAGAATTTACCAATCACGTGTTAGTTTTTTTTTTTTTTTTAAACAGTTTGTTTTTTAAACTAAAACTAAAAACAATTTTTGTAGATAACTTAATTAAAAATTGAAAAATAAGATGACCTTGCCATAAATTGGCCCAATTTTGAAAGCCTCCGTGTCTCAATTCCTTGTATTTGAAAGAAGAAGAAAAAAACTTGATATTCGGGCCAAAATCTGGCTAAAACCGAGCTTCAAAACAAAAAATTTCAGCCCTACGGCTGGCTACATGCAAGGTTCGTCGCGCTGTATTGGTGTGCTGCTACAATTCCGTTTTAGCAACGGTTCGTCGTCCGATGTGGTTGAATCATGCAAAATGAGTGAGTTATGCAAAAAATACAAAATATTTTTGAATATCACATTGCAAGAACACCCACATCAGGCTGGTTTGCTAGTCCCTTTCCAATACGTGGCAAACCGTTTTTCGTGGCGTATATCCTAAGTTTGAGAGAAAGCCCTAGATTCGGGGGTTATTTACACTTATTGCCACTCGAACTTTTGCCCTTTTTAGTGCGCGAAACGACGTCGCGTAAGGCAACAAATAAGTATCGCCATCCAACTTGATGTATTGGCTCAAATCGAGTGGTACATATATTTTGACATATTTATGATATAAAAACCCGATTTTTAGCAGTAAAGGTAACGATAATAGTACTCAAATACCATAAAATAGTGTTGAAATCTGTTGACTCGATTTTTCGTCGAGCATCAACTTGTTTACGTTGTGAGAAACAAAAATATTTTTAACACAAAAAAAAAAAAGACGAGTAGTGTTGACACAAGAATTTTATGTCATTCGGGCGACATTTTGACTAAATTGTCGTCTAAATCATGAAATGTTGTTTGATTATGTTACTTGTTTTCGTTTCTGTTTCTATTTTCTTAATTATGTAACTTAAATGTCGGCTTATATAAATGTCGGTTTAAAAAAGTCAATGCGAGATCAGTCTGAAAAAGACACGCATGATAATCAATGTCACTCATTGTTAGAAATAATGTCATATATAAATTTTATTTTATAAGAAATTTACACAAAACTAAATTGGTGTATTGGTAAGTTGGTCTTTAGTTCCAGGTGAACTCCCTGGTTTGAATCCCTGAATTGCAAGAAAAAAAAATTGATGTTGTGAGGATGTGGCAGGTGACAAAGTGGAAGATGTGGTAAAGTAGAAAGGATGATGTAACCGAGTTAACGGTCGTTAGTAAAATATATACAGAAATCATCGATTGAAACTTTTATCATTTTTAAAAAATTAACTTTATATATGAAATTAGACTCACCCCGTTTCAGCTGACCTAAGATTGAAATTTATGCCGCTATTAAGCCTTAGAAGAAAGAAAAAGTCCGCTTTTGTGTATATTTAGGCCTTTCATGAAATTTTCTAATAAAATATTTGATAAAATAGGCCCATGTGAGTATTTTTGAGGATTAAAAATATTTATTTATATTTTTTGTGTCCATTAAAAGTTTCGAATATAAATGTACAATGCAGAGATCTTTGTTTTGTCGTTTTTCGTCCTCTTTGAGTAGAATTAGAATTACACTTGTACTAGCTAGACGAATTTCAAAAAAAAAAAAAAGCTAGACGAATTCCAAAGTTATTATATCCCACTATCCATTTAAATGTGGTCCATTTATATTTTTATTACATTATATAATATACACTCACTTTTTATTTTACTATATTATAAAATATACTCCTTTTTCAACACCAATACTATTTCATAAGGTTGAATATAGTAGAGGTTAATATAAAATTAAACCTTAATAAAGATTGTAACACAATCAATTAGTCTATTAATTCACTTTGTTCTAGTAACAGTCAGAATTTGAAAAGATATTCAATTGATCAAATATATAAATGTTAAAAAGAGGACTCCTAAAATTATTGGGCCGACCCTGGTTGTGTCACTACAATTCCGTATTAGCGACGGTCTGGCGGTGACGCTGGATCACTAAGTATTATTCATACGTTGTAATACTTGTCTTTCTAAACAAATTAAGTTTCAATTTCTTCAACAGTTTTTTTTTTTTTTTCTACTTCTTTAATTAGTAGAGCTAGCTAAAGCTTATTGAAGATACGTGCTTTGACCATCTTAAAAAGAAAATAAAATTATGTGAGTTTATTTTTAGAGCCTAAATGAATATGGGAAGTTATTATATATTCTTGGGTAAACTGCGGCTAATGTACCCAATGTTTGATTTTCTGTGGATTATATACCCAATGTTTATTTTTGGCGGCTAATGTACCCAATGTTTGATCCGTTAGATATTTTTGGGTTTTCCGTCAGTTGACCGTTAGAGAGTTATATGTACACTTTTCATATTTTTGACATAACTCACTCATTTTTTGTCCAAATTTTATGCATGACCTATGGTTGGAAAGATAAGAGATAGATCTACAACTTTAATGTTTTAAGTTTTGTAAAATCAGTTTTAAAAAAATACGAAATTTCAAGTACAACGTAAAACTGGACATTAGTTTAATGCAAAATATTTGTTTCGAGCAAATTTTAATATACTTAATGACTTTTTATGATGAAACGTAAAAGAAAAAAGTTGTAGATAAATGTTTTATCTTTACAACGGGTGTTTATTTATAAATTTTTGACAAAAAATGAGTGAGTTATGCCAAAAATATAAAAGATGTGACGTGAAATAATATTTCATACTTTTGGCATAACTCACTCGTTTTTTATCCAAAATTTATAAATAAACACCCGTTGGAAAGATAAAACATTAATCTACAACTTTTTGCTTTTACGTTTCATCATAAAAAGTCATTAAGTATATTAAAATTTGCTCGAAACAAATATTTTGCATTAAACTAATGTCCAGTTTTACGTTGTACTTGAAATTTCGTATTTTTTTAAAACTGATTTTACAAAACTTAAAACATTAAAGTTGTAGATCTATCTCTTATCTTTCCAACCATAGGTCATGCATAAAATTTGGACAAAAAATGAGTGAGTTATGTCAAAAATACGAA
This sequence comes from Parietaria judaica, assembly GCA_954871525.1. Taxonomy (NCBI): domain Eukaryota; kingdom Viridiplantae; phylum Streptophyta; class Magnoliopsida; order Rosales; family Urticaceae; genus Parietaria; species Parietaria judaica. The sequence continues at coordinate 23,969,907 of OX940860.1, read as the reverse complement.
AAGTGTACATATAACTCTCTAACGGTCAACTGACGGAAAACCCAAAAATATCTAACGGATCAAACATTGGGTACATTAGCCGCCAAAAATAAACATTGGGTATATAATCCACAGAAAATCAAACATTAGGTACATTAGCCGCAGTTTACCCTATATTCTTAACTATGATTTATTGCATGGCTTCAAGTTTATTTCGTCAAAACAGTTATTCTAACAGCAACCATATGTATAGCTATAGTTATGATTTAATGAAGTAACGACTATATATATAAATTCATTTCCTATGCACAGAACAGAACAACCAATCTTCTATTGATATTCAGAAAACCACTTTCTCTGATCGCTCTCAGATTCTTTCAAGATTCTTTCAACATCCGTCAGAAAGATCAGGCGGCGAAGATCGCCATTGCGACGCCTCCGCCGCTTCCATCGACGCAAAACCAGCCTCGGCGTCAGCCTTTTCCGCCTTCTTACAAGATCCTCCCTGCAGCCAGTTCGCCATGGAGAGAGACAACGATCCGGCAGCAAAGACCGACCTCCAAGAAGATGGCGGAGAGGACGAAGGGTTTCAGGAGATCATGCAATTAGCTTGTGAAACCAACCCGCCTCAACAGCTTGATTTAGAAATCCCGACCCTTCAAAACCAGCCTCGGCCTCAGCCTTTTTTCGACTGCTTTCAAGATCATCCCTGCTTCCAGTTCGCCAGGGAGAAAGGCAATAATCAGTCAGCAAAGGCCGACCTCAAGGAACCAGTGGGTGGCGAGGACGAAGGCCGTCAACCTGAGCCGCCTCCACTTGCGGAAAACCCGGCCCTGCAATACAACCTTCAAGAACCAGTCGATCTCGAGGATGAAGACCTGCTTAGGCACACGCTGGGTACTCGTCATCCCCAACCCGAGCCCAATCAGCCGGTGCCGTGGCCCATCCATTTCCACTACTATCCGTACCCGCCACCATCAACGCAGGCTCAACATTCCACACCGAATCTGTCGGCACAAAACCCTACCCTCGTACAACCCGAGCCCAATCAGCCGGTGCGGTGGCCCATCCATTTCCACTACTATCCGTACCTGCCACCATCAAAGCAGGCGCTATATTTCACATCGGATCTGTCGGCACAAAACCCTACCCTCGTACAACCCTTGATGCCGCCCCACCACGCTGAGCCGGCAAACCCACCTCAACTGCCCGTGAAACGGGATTTACCTGCACCCTGGAGGGGCGACCAGAGCCGCCGCCGCAGCTCGGCGCCCAAAAACGGGAAAAGCGAGACCATCCCACCGCCTTTCCCGTGGGCGACAGACAGACGTGCCACCGTGCACGACCTCAAAACACTCGCGGGGATGGGCATCGAGACCGTCTCCGGCGAGGTTCACTGCTCGCACTGCCAGAAGAAGTTCTCGCTGCCCTACAACATTGTGGACGAGTTCTCGAAGCTTCGAGCCTTCGTGGAGGCGGGGAAGGCTTCGTTCAACCACCGAGCGCCCCCGCAGTGGACAAAGCCCGTGTTACCAGACTGCAGGTCGTGCGGAGGGGAGAACTGCTGTAAGCCGGTGATTGCGGAGAAGAAGAAGAACATAAACTGGCTGTTCTTGCTCCTCGGATTGCTTCTCGGGCTCTGCTCGCTGGAACAGCTCAAGTACTTCTGCAAGTACACCCTGAACCACCGCACCGGCGCCAAAGACCGTGTTTTGTATCTCGCTTATCTCGGGCTCTGCAAACAGCTCGATGAGACCGGGCCTTTCGAGGCTCTCGATTAATTTCTTGATGGATACATCCACGGTGTGCCCACTTCTGGTGCAGTTTCTTTATTTTTTATTTTGTTTATCTGTATTTCTAATAATCAGGCTCTCTTCTTTGTAATCAATTAAGTGTTTTCAAATTTCCAAACTGAATTTTATTATCTTTTGGCTGACCCTTTTCGTTCAATGAAACTCAAACTTGTTTCTCGTTTCTTTTCGGGAAATTTATACTCTATTTAATTGGCTGCTCTAGTTGTAATTTTGAGTTTACGATGATCGACAAAAAATCGACCATCGAAGATTAAGAGTGTTTTTTCGTCGTTCATATATATCGAGTCTATGTTAGTTGGTAAAACTAAGGCCTGAAACCCGCCTCCTGGCTTCAAAAAAGCCTACGCCAGTTCGGATGCGAATTCGGGCTACAAACTTGGCAGGTCTATTTTTTTTAGTATAGTTAGTTTCTTATAAGTAAAAGAAAAAATCTAATTTCTTTTGCACATTTTAGATACACAATTAGAAAAACACTACATTTTTAATCCAATAATAAAGGTAATCTAGTCTACGAATGATAATTGAATAAGTTGATGAATAAAGGCTAAAATAAGCCGTAAAAGCTAAAACTATATGGTAAATTAATTAAAAAATAAAAATATGATGACATTGCCATAAATTGAACCAATTTTTAAAGCCTCGGCCGCGTCTCAGTTCCGGTATTTGAAAAAAGAACAACACTTGATTTTGAGCTGCTAAAACCTAGATTCGGAACCAAAATATTCACCCGTACATGCAAGGTTCACGGCGCTTTAGCGCTGCCTCTCTATTGGTGTGCCGCTACGACTCCGTTTTAGCAACGGTCCGGTTATAGTGCTCAATCACTAAGTATTGTATTCGTTGTAATATTTGTCTTTCTAAACTAAGTTTCAGGTTTCAACAGAAGTTTTTTTTTTTTTTTTTTTTCCAACTACTTTTTTCAGTTGAATTTTTTTCTTTTTAATTAAAGTAGAACTAAAGCATTTTATCGAAGATTGATCACCTTAAAAACCAAAAAATAAATTATGCAAGTTAATTTTTAGAGCCTAAATGAATACATGGGAAGTTATTATATACTTAATTATGATATTTGCATGGCTTCAAGTTTATTTCGTCAAAACAATTATGTAACACCAACAATATTATGTATAGATATAGTTATGATTATGAAGTAACGACTATATATATAGATTCATTTCCTATGCACTAAACAGAACAACCAATCTTCTATTGATATTCAGAAGACAGAAAACCACGTTCTCTGATCGCTCTCAGATTCTTTCAAGATTCTTTCAACATCCGTCAGAAAGATTAGGCCGCGAACATCGCCATTGCGACGCCTCCGTCGCTTCATCGACGCAAAACCAGCCTCGGCGTCGGCCTTTTCCGCCTTCTTTCAAGATCCTCCCTGCCGCCAGTTCACCATGGAGAGAGACAACGATCCGGCAGCAAAGAACGACCTCCAAGAATCGGTATATGGCGGAGAGGACGAAGGGCTTCAGCAGATCATGCAATTAGCTCATGAAACCAACCCGCCTCAACAGCTTGATTTAGAAATCCCGACCCTTCAAAACCAGCCTCGGCCTCGGCCTCAGCCTCAGATTTTTTCCGACGACTTTCAAGATCCTACGTCCAGCCAGTTCGCCGTAGAGAACAACAGCGATCAGGCAGCGGAGACCGACCTTCAAGAACCGGTAGATAACGAGGACGAAAACCTTCTGAACCAGTTGACGGGAGTCCCTATCATCGATGAACGATCGATGCAGCCCCAGCAGGAACCACCTCAGCCGCTCGCGGACCGGGCTCTCCCGGGACCGATCCTCCAGGGGACCCGGCCCCGCCGCCCCTGCGAGAAAAACTCAGCGCCCAAAAATGGGATCCTGATCATCGCACCGCCATTCCCATGGGCAACGAACAGACGCGCCATCGTGCACGACCTCAAGACATTGGCGGATAGGGGCATCAGGGAAGTCTCCGGGGAAGTTTGCTGTTCTTGCTGCATGAAGCAGTTCACGGTCTCGTACAACATCATGGACGAGTTCTCGAAGCTCCGAGCCTTCGTGGAGGCAGGGATACGGGAGGATAAATTCCGTGACCGAGCGCCCGAGCGATGGATGAAGCCCGTGTTAGCAGACTGCGAGTCGTGCGGACAGAAGAGGTGCATGAAGCCGGTGATTTCTGAAAAGAAGCGGGGCATAAACTGGCTGTTCTTGCTTCTCGGATGGTATCTTGGTCTCTGCACGAAGAAACAGCTCAAGTACTTCTGCAAGCACACCCTGATCCACCGCACTGGTGCCAAAGACCGTGTTGTCTATGCGGTTTATCTCGGTCTCCTCAAACAGCTCGACGAGACCTGCCCTTTCCATGCTCTCTCTTGATGGACACGCTGCATGTACGTACGTTCTGGTTTCAGATTATGTGACTATGGATTCGTTTAAATTCTTTATCTTCTGGTTAGGGTTTGTCTGTAGTCTCAGTATTTTGTTTGGCAAATTCAGTGAATGCTTGCGTTGAAGTTTTATGTGTCCTAAGAATAACTTGTCAACGATATTTTAGACTCTGCTTACCCAAATCTGCCTCTGAGATTGATTTACGAAGATTTTTGAAAATCGGTGTCGACTGTCCCGATCTGATTTTATGGTTATATTGCAAAATTTATAATGGGTATATCGATCTACGAGGTTTTCGTAGAAAAATGTATTATACAATTTTAGGAATAAAAATTAACATCTGAGACTTTTAAAAAGAAAAAAATGAATTGTTCAGCTTCTAATTGTGATTTTTTTTTCCTAATTAACATACAATGTAAAAAAAATGTACCCTTTTGATACGACATGCAAATGCGTGCAGACCAAACCAAAATCATCTTGCTTGTCAAAAGTTTATGTCGATCATTAGACTACAGAAAATAAAATTTTCTATTAGTTAAATGTGGGTCAAATGTATGAGTTTATACATTTATAATATTAAGTACATATGTGTATTAGCAAATGAAAAAATTAATATATATTTTTTTATTGTGATATATAATTTGGAACTTATTATAAGCAGCAATAAGCGGTTGATTCGTTGGCTTGATTATGAGGCTCTGATTTTAAATAAATTATTCTTCCAAATCTAAACTGATGTAGTTAAAAGTTGTTATCTAACCTTATCGAAAAAAGAAAAAAAAAAAGTTGTTATCTAATGACTAATGTTGTAAATACTCAAGGAACTGGAATCAGTGAGCGCTTTTATATAGGTTTTGGGTGCGTTTTTATATCGTCGGTGTATTTGTTGTCGTTTTTTCAAAATTCTTTTAGATGCACTATATATAAGCATCATTTCAAGACTTGTAAGATAAAAATTTAGAAATCGCATGATCACGTGTGAGCTTCTTTTCCAATTCGAATGTTCTTGAGTGGATCCGATTTTTTGTGCCCAAAACTAGTATTTGTGAAGAATCGACAGTTCTTAAATATCCCAAATACACTATTCAACTCAAACTCCTCGATTTTCTTGAATACTATCTTATACACGTACGGTATAAAGTAAAGTTTATCCCTAATAAGCCTCTCTTTTTTTCTTTTTCTTTTCCTATAAAAAACTTAATTAGTTTAAGCAATTCTATCGAATATATATATATATACACAATATATATATATATACACAATATATAAAAATTTAATGCGCATACAGAAAGTAATAAAAAAAAAAAACTCTTATAATTTAACGTAAGATTCATAGAGAAAATAACTAGAGTAATAGCGTCATATAATCCCCAAAATGTGAGGCGTTCCATCATCCGGTTTAATTTTTTTTTAAACCCGGATACGGACCATTCCGAGTCCGAGAAAAAAAAAATCCGGACTGGTCCGGATCCGGGTTTTTTTATTTTTATTTTTCATATTAAATTTGTTTTATTTATTATTTAGTCCCTAATTTCGTTTAATTGTTCAAATCTAACATTTTGGTACTTAAGTTCGGTTTTGAAAAAAAAAATGTTCAAATTCTTAAATTATTTTGTGTGTTTTAAATATTTAAAAATAAATATGAAATAAATTAAAACATACAACAACAAAAGAAAGTAAATATGCGTTTTTTATTCCACAAACTCGAAGGTCGGATACGGGAAAATACAACTACAATCAAATGTCGAAAATCAAACGAAGTTTCAAATTCAAAGTACAATGAGAAAACGAACAATTGAAAACGAATTACATTTGAATATGTGAAAAGTAATTCGCCAATTCTCGGTCAAACATATCGTTTTCTTGTTGTTGTCGCTTGGAGGAGATTGCAAAGCAAACCTTATTTAAAAATCAATCTTTCTAAGACACCATAATCCTTAAAAACTTTATAATTATCACCACACATAAAAATTACAATTTTTTGTTTTTTTAACTTATTTAATTAACTATTTAAAATTTAACTAAACTAATATGACTATTTATTTAACTAATAATTAAGTAATTAAGTAACAACTAACAAGTAAGTAATAAAGTAACTAACTAACTATAATATGACTATTAATTAATTAATTAAACTATTAAACTAATATATTTATTAATTAATTTATTAGTTATTAATTATTAATTAACTTATTAAGTAAGTTAGTAACTACTAACTATAATTAAGTAATTAACTATATGACTTTTTATTTAACTTATTAATTAATTTACTATCTATATGACTAATGACTATTTATTAAGTAAGTAACTATTTATTATCCAACAATTTAAAATTTATTATCTAACAAAGTAACAAACTAATATTTAATTTATTATATAACAATTTCAAATATAATAAAACTATAATTTAATTAATTAACTACTTAAATTAAACTCGACTTACCTCGACGTCGAGGGAAACATAATGTTGTTGACGATGTTGTTAGACTTGGTGTTGTTGCTCGTGATGGCGGACTTGTGCTTGGTATTGTTGTTCATTGCTAAGGCTTTGTCAATCCGGAATATTTGTACCTTGATAATTAAGTAAGTTCGTAAAACCACCGACGTGACCTTGAGAAAATAATAATTGTTGGTTCGGCCCGACGCCACCGGTACCATATTGACCATGAACCGGTAACGGTTGGCTAGAAGAACCGGGAACATTGTGTTGATTCATAACTCCGACATTATAATTATGTTGACTAAAAGTCATCCCGCTATTAATCGACCGCGGTGACGGAATAGTAGACCGTCCTCGAGAACAGTTGTTGCCACTCGACATATTAACGACAAATTAAACTAATAATAACGGTAAAATAAACTAAATTAAACTAAATAATAACGACAAATTAAACTAATAATAACGGAAATATAAACTAAATTAAACTAATAACTAATAAAAACTATAACTAATAACAACTAAAATACCCAAACTATATATTAAACTAGTATTTGAGAGTATTTATATAATTATAAAGTAGCTAAACTATAGCCTAATTTCGGAACTTTGAGAGCTTGAGAGAGTTGGAGAGAGTTGGAGATGAAGAGAAGAAGATGTGTGAAAAAATTGGGAAATGGTGTATTATTATAGGGAAAAATGTGTAGGAATTCGAGTAAAAAGATGTAATAATAGCCTCAACGGTAACATTGGGGGACTTTGAGGTAATTTTGACCGTTGCCTCCAACGGTAATAAAATTCTGACGCGTGTCAGGTACTTTTGCCGCAGACCTTTTGCACTCCAACGAAAAGATCATCTGGGCCGTTGATTCACTTCATCCAAAGGCCCTCATTTAACGCGCTGCCATTTTCTTTTTCTTTTCTTTTTAAATCCCGGATCCGGCCGCACCGGATCCGTGTTTTAAAAGGATCCGGAGAGTTCCGGATCGACCGTGTTTTTCCGGACCCCGGATATATCCGGGTCCGGGTTTTTTTTTTTTTTAATGGCATCCGGGTATTTACCCGGGTACGCCATTTTGGGGGTTAACGTCATACTTTTGTTGTGAGTGGACGACGGGTGATGTTAAGAGCCACATGGCTATACACGTTGGCCCAATACGTTTTCAATCTTGGTCTTAATTAAAAAGAGAAATGGCTCTTAATAGCCAAATTGAAACGTTTGATTAGCCAAATAGCCAACCTTTCCTTTTTCTTTGCAAAATAGCCAAATTGATGAGGTGGCTATTTAATAACATATTTTATACCTATAATACCCTTTTAACATATTAACGTGTATTAACAAAGTTAATTTTTCTTAAAAATAAGAACATTTACTTGTGTTTACAGAAAATCTATATTAACGTGATTAACTGAGTTAATTTGTTTAAAAATAAAAAATCGTGATTAAAATTTTAACAAAAAATTAATTTATTTTTAAACAAATTAATATAGTTAATACACGTTAATACAAGGGTAATACGGTCTTTCGTGATTTATTAGTGTGGTTGATTGGCTATTTGACAATATTAATCAAAAGATTGACTATTTTGCAAAATAGTTTTTATAGTTTGGCTATATGGCTATAGAACCCTTATTTATTTTTTGTTCTGATCAAAAACAAAAAACTGTATACGAAAGACTCAACGCGGTTCTTTTAGATAAAAAAGAATCGTGACCTCAACTTTCTAATTCGATATATAAAGTCTTCATTAACATGATGATGATCTTATCATTAAGGATTGGCTGTTACTTAAGACTACTGACATTTTAATCGGGACGATTAATTACGAAATATGTATGACAAGGTCTGTTTATGATGACTCACTGTCTAATAGAGTAGTACTAGTAGCTCGGTAACTTGTATTGTAGCGATATTCTTCTCAAGAAATTAATATCAAGTTGTATATATAAGTAATCTTACTTATCCACATGTTAAATCAATTCCACGTCCTTCCCTTTTTTATATCAGCACATGAGTATTGAGTATAATCGTTTGGTTTAATTTAAATTTTGTTAATATAAACAAATTGTGTATAAGATAGAAAAAAATTTAATCGATCCCGAAACATCTCAACCACTATTCAATCTCTCACTATCCTTTAAGAAAAATAAACAAACTAACGTGGCTTATATAGAAGTTTGTTAAAGAGAATTAATATAATAATAATAATAGTAATAATAATAATAATAAAATAAAGTAACAAAAAAATAGAGATACGTGCTAATTTCAACTCTTTTCTTTCTGCTGCATACATGTCGCCATACTGCACACATGATGTGGTAGTCAAGCAACGTTGGCTTTCGTTTCAGGAGCTCAGAGAATACGAGGTTTTTTTTTTTTTTTTCCTGCTCCTTCTTCTAGTATCTGAAATCTTCTATTTTTTTTTTAGGTTTCTTTTATTATAGAATTTTTTTGGTTTCATTAGAGCTTGATTTGAACCCTTTTGGTTGAAAGTGAGTGAAGCAGCGTTGGCTTTGATTTCAGGAACCCAGAAAAGAAGAGGTCGCATTTTTGTTTTTTGTTTTTCTTCTAATATCTATAATATTTTCTTTCGATTGGTGAGGGTTTTTTTTTTTCGAGAGAGTTACGAGGGCTTGAACCTTTCGATTTCGAGAACTCTTCCTTATTGACCATTGTCAAAGTGATCCAAAAAGATTTACGATTCGGAAAAAGAAAAAAAAAAACTGAATTCTCCAATATTCTGATTTGTTGTTTCAATCTGCGGTGCTGAATCCACGTGGTTTTGAAAAATGATTTAAACCCTAATTCATATTCGTCTCTGCAGATTGGTAATCTTCACTTTTCCTCGGCTTTGAATAACTATTCAATCTCTCTCTCATAAATATCCACGTTCTCTCTCTAACATATTCATGTAAATAGAAGAGCTTGTATGTAAAGCTCTTGCTATGATGAAGACATGCCTCAGTCCGAAAATGGTTCGTAAATACTTCTTCATGCATACTTTGTTCATTCAGATAATTGATTATTTTATTTTTATAGATTTCATTGATAATATGATATTATCACATTGCTTTATGAGTACCATGCATATTAACACAGTACGAACAAAAAGAATTCTGTTTATTATTGGTGAAATTTTATTCATGTTCGATTGAGATTATTGACTTTATTTTGGTTTTTAATATGATGGATTTGTTTGTGAAATCATGTTGTTTCTGGTCAATATATATTATGACCATGTTTATGTCTCATATTTGGATAAGTCGTTGTACTTATCAGATTCTTATAGAGAAATTTATTCATTTGATATTCGAATTAAAGCAATTTTTTATTTTTTGTTCACGCAGAGCTAAGCCCTAGAATTAGAACAATTGCTTTTATGTCTAAGTTTGGTGAGAACGACAAAGCTCAAGGAGAAGAATCAATGCCAATTGGTGACGGGCTCACACTCGGCCCTCGTCGGAGCCGAACTCGGCCACTTTTCCGGATAAGCCCGCCATCAGAGTTAGGTAAGATTATCCAATTATTCGCATGAAAATTTAAGTATATAAATCATGTGTAGCTTCATGGTCGGAGAGATGCGTGCATATATAATTGGTTGTATATATATACGCGTATTTAATAGGGTGTGATACTGATAACGAAGACATGCATCAGTCAGAGAATGGTACGTATATAAACCCTTTCATATAATTTTTTTTTTATGGATTAATCATTGATAATGAAATATTATCACACTGCTTTGTAAGTACCATGAATAGGGTTGAGAAAAATTATATATACAAGAATTTAAATAACATAGTATGGAAAAAAAATTAGGGTTTGTGGTTTCGTTGGCAATTTTGCATTGAATTTTTCTGTTATATTTGGATAATTTGTTTTACTTATCATATTCGCATAGAGATATTATAGTATTTCGTAGCTTCATGTTGTTCCAATACTTATAAGTACTATATGCTTCATGTATAATTGGCTTATCTGATTATTCTATTAGATTTATTGAATGAATATATTTTTGCTACTTAGCGGCATAAGTATTCAAATTTTGATCAATTGAGACGACAAAGATCTAAAATTAAAATAGCTGTAGAAGTACACAACAAAATCGACAAAACTGGTGCGACGTAAAATTCTGTCTTTTTTATTTTATTTTATTTTATAACGGACGTTGGTCAAATGTCTGGTGGTATGACAGACGTTGGAAAAAACGGCAACGACGAAAAAAAAAAGAGTCGCTTCAATCTTATCGACTTTGGAGACTTTTGATATTACATATGTTTCACTTTAAACTTATATCGTTTCAGTTGATCAAAATTTGTGTACTCGTGCCACCAATATCAAAATCTCAAACATGGAATACTCTAGAAAGTGTAATTGCATAATTGTTTTATATTTTTGTTTACTCAGAGCCAAGCCCGAGACTTAGAACAATCGATTTTCAGTCTAAGTTCGGGGAGAACGACAAAGCTCAGGCAGCATCGACGTCGAATTGTGACTGGCTCACACTCGGCACTAGTCAGAGTCGAACTGAGCCACTGTTCCGGAGAAGCCCGCCATCAGAGTCAGGTGAGATCATCCAATTGTTCGCATGAGTTTAACAAATCTAAAAGTACATAATTGTCAGTACTAAATTTAAGTATATAAATAATTGGTAGCTTCATGGTATAGATACATAGTGTATATCTCTAACCCTATATTAGTTAGGGAAACTTTATTAGTATAATCTTAAGGTTAATGGCGGCAAAGTACATAATTTGTATTTTTCCGATTAAATTTATTGAATTTCTATTAACATAAACACTTATGGACTTTTACATTCGATTTGATATATATATATATATATATATATATATATATATTTATTGTTATTTTCACAAATTCAGAAAGACCCTAATCTCTCTCTTGGCCGAATAATCTTTCGTGACTATGCCTTAGAATCATGACCTAAACTATTTTCACGCAGGGCTAAGCTTAAGAATTAGACCGCTCTCGACGGAACGCCGGGAACCGGTCAACGAAAAGGAAAAAGACCTTCTCGAACTCTCACTCTCACGTTACAGTCCTGATCAAAATCAAACTGATCATCCAAAGTTCCAAGGATTATTTGGTCAGATTATATAATTCCTCGCATGAGTTTTACAATATGATCATTCATATGGTTAATTTCTCAGTATGATTATAAAATTAATTAATTATTCAATGAAGCTTTTGATTGTTTATAGAAAACATACTATATTTTCTATATAATATATATGAGACAAATTTATTCATTATACTTGATAGGAAAAATTGTTTTTTTTTTTCTCTACTTTTATTTTATTTTTTCCACAAAATATCCCTTTTATTTTTAGAAACGGCATTAAGTATACCGAAGGGTAACAATTTGGTTTTTGTAAAAACTATAAAAAAAAAATTAAAAATTAAAACTACAGGGTATATTTTGACTATCTTTTTCAACTAGTTGTAAAATTACTTCAAAATAAGTTTTTTTACATGTAAACATTTATAACTATTTTCTCAAATTCTCTCTCATTGCGACATAGTTTTTCTTTGTAATTTTCTCATAATTATGTATATTCACACAGGTCCGCGAACTAAAAGTCAAACAGACCTTCATGCCACTATGCTAGCGTTGACCAAGCTCCCGGCAAACGCAGAGGAGGAAGAGCTCCTCCGACTCACGCTCGGTACTCATCAGCCTAAACCCGAGCCAGAATTAGGTCATGAGATAATGAAGCCTATACGAACATGATAAAACATCCACAATTGTGGTTAATTTCGCAAAAGAAATTACGAAATTAATCTAATGAATAAAGCTTATAATTGGGTTGATTGTTTTCTACTAGTTTTAGGGTTTTTATATATATATATATATATATATATATATATATAAATTTTATAACTGATGCGATCAATACTAAATTATTTTATCAAATATTTTCGACATCAAAGGAATTATATGTGTTTACGCAATCATGTTAATACTTTAACCTAATGATATAGATATTGTGAACTACCTCTTTTTCTTGTTATTTTCTTATAACTTCCTCACCATATCTATAATCATACAGGTCAAACAGACAGCATGCAAGGGTTGACTGGACTCCCACAACCGGTCAACAATCAGCTGGAAGACGTCGTTGGACACCCATTCGGATTCGGTACTCATCATCCCCAACCCGAGCCCACTCAGCCGCAGCCGTGGCCAATACATTTTTACTACTATCCGTACCCGCCGCTACCATCAATGCAGGCGGATTATTTCACATCGTATCTGTTGACGCAAAACCCTACCCTCGTACAACCCTTGATGCCGCCACATCAGGCTGGCCCGGAAATATCACCTCAGCCACCCGCGAAACGGGCTTTACCTGCACCCCGGCGGGGCGACCAGAGCCGCCGCCGTAGCGAGAAATACTCGGCGCCCAAGAACGGGAAAAGTGAGTCCATCCCACCGCCTTTCCCGTGGGCGACAGACAGACGTGCCACCGTGTACGACCTCAAAACACTTGCGGAGATGGGCATCGAGACCGTCTCCGGCGAGATTTACTGCTCGCACTGCGAGAAGAAGTTCTCGGTGTCGTACAACATTCTGGACGAGTTCTCGAGGCTTCGAGCCTTCGTGGAGGCGGGGAAGGCTTCATTCAATCACCGAGCGCCCCCGCAGTGGACAAAGCCCGTGTTACCAGACTGCAGGTTGTGCGGACGGAAGAACTGCACTAAGCCGGTGATTGCGGAGAAGAAGAAGAACATAAACTGGTTGTTCTTGCTCCTCGGATCGCTTCTCGGGCTCTGCTCGCTGGAACAGCTCAAGTACTTCTGCAAGCACACCCTGAACCACCGCACCGGTGCCAAAGACCGTGTTATGTATCTCGCGTATCTCGGCCTCTGCAAACAGCTCGACGAGACCGGGCCTTTTGAGGCTCTCGATTAGCTTTATCTCGTGGTTTCTCCACTGGCAGCTCATTATTTAGGTTTAGATTATTAGGTTGTTTATCAGTGTTTTCATATTCTATAAGACTTGGTTTCGTTGAAATTTATATGATTTGTTTTGTTGGTATTTGCTTTGGTTGAGTACTTATTGTTTTGAGAATAAAAGAAACTGCCATTTTTCTTGATATTATTAAAAGGGCATTATAGCGTAATAGCTAAATAGAAAGTTGATATTTGCTAAATAGTCAACTTTTAGTTTATATTTAAGCATAGCCAATTAATTATGTTAATGACTATAAATGACTTATATACTCTTAATTATCACATTTATACATTATGATTTTAATATCCAATTATAATTAACGAAATACATTTCCGCTAATAAATTCGAATTTTAATATTAACGTACGGTTAATACATATATAAACTGTTAATACTTGTTTATATACATTCATAAACTGATATACGTGTATAAACTGGTAATACAGGTGGATTTAAATTATCAAACGTACTTTCTAAAGATTATGTATTAATTTACAAAATACTTTCCATGTTAATAGGCATTCTTTGTTAATCTATAAACTGTTAATACTTGTTTATATACATTCATAAATTGTTAATACTTGTTTATATACATATATAAACTGGTAATACAGCTGGATTTAAATTATCAAACGTATTTTCTAAAGATTATGTATTTATTTACAAAATACTTTCCATGTTAATAGGCATTCTCACGTTAAATATTTAAAAATATCAATATTAGTATCAAAGTAGTTATAAATTTTATACGTGGCTAAAATTAAGGATATTTCCTATTTACTTTTTTAAAATTAAATCGAGATGTTCCACGATTCATGGAGCAATTTTTTAATCGCATATTTTTGATATATTAACCGTTAATTCGTTTTAATTTACAAAATATCTTCCATGTTAATAGGCATTATCACGTTTAATATTTAAAAAATGTCAATACTAATATCAAAGTAGTTACAAATTTTATACATGGCTAAAATTAAGGATATTCCCTATTTAATTTTTGAAAATTAAATCGAGATATTCCAGGGAGTAATTTTTTAAACGCATATTTTTGGTATATTAACCGTTAATACGTTAGAATTTTAATCATATAAAGAAAGATAATTAAAATGGTATAATAGGAACAAAAACTGATATTAAAATGTCACCTCATACATATTGGCTATTTTAGAAAGATAAAGTAAAGGTTGGCTATTTTGCTAATCAAACGTTTCTATTTGGCTATTTGAAGCAATTTCTCTTATTAAAACACGCTGCTTTAGTTTTTGTCTTTATGAAAAGTTTCGTGGACGTGCTACTCTATTTGGTTTTGTCGATGTTTGCACTGATTATTTTTTAATAAATACTGGTGGCATAAATATTCAATGCTCGATATTATTAGTATAAAAATCCTATTTTGCCGTCAAAGTTTGCAATGTCTACTTGTTAAAGTCTAGTTCAATTAATTCACTTGTTTTCTTATATTCTTTTATCGAAGTTTCGAATTCCGACCGTGGTTATTCTATGCATTCGAATTGGTAATTTTTCTTTAGTATTAGTAAAAATATATGTAACTGAAACGTTTGAAGTGGAGAGACCCACTGAAACGTGCATACCGTGGATTTTGGAGTACTTCAAAATATTTTTGCTAGTATCTTCCCTATAACATTTAGTAGTATTGCCACAACAAAATTGATTTTAAGATATTTCAGGAGAAAACATGAGTTTCCTAGTATTTATGCCGCAAATAGCCCATATCTCTAATTCTATAGCTTTTGAGAACCTCGTCAGAGAACTCGTCAACCCTTGATAAATATTGTCATATTGACTCAAGCAACCTAGCTATAAAATAGGTAACGAGAATCACCAATATTGTTACATCATCAACACCAAAATAAAATAATAATATAATATAATGATTGTTAGTTATATAAATTGACCATAGTTATCTCGTTTTGTTTGTTTTTTACATTAACCCATTATTAATCGCACTATTTTCCTAATACTTTATTTCAACTCCAAATACCCTTAAATATCTCACTCCTACAACCTCTCGTCTTCATCCTCCCTCGTGCTCGTCCTTCTCTCTCTGTTAAAGCTCTAGCAATTCACCATGGAAAATGACGACGATCGCCATGGAGACGCGCCTCAGCGGCAGATTAATGGTACGTAAACAGTTGGTTCTTGCGCATAACTATTTCGTTTTTTACATTACTATTTGACAGTTCGTTTATTGTTATTGAGTTTATTTAGGGCACTCTCTGAATATTAGGGTTTGCATGTTATATCTTGATTTGGTTTCGTTGTCTTTCTGCATGAAATTTTCGTTCATAGATTTGGATCAATTGTTTGAGAGTAATAACATAATAGATTAAACAATTTATATTCAAATAAAAACCCTAAATGGATTAGTCACTGATTGTTTTAGGGTTTTCAATCCTTCCGTTGCTATATATATATATATATATATATTTGTGTTGGACTGTTGGTATATATGGAGGATTCGATCAGTATAGACTTGGTTTCGTTGACTTTTTGCATTGAATTTTCTTTCATATTTGGATAATTTGTTTTTAATTATACATACAAATTGTATTAGGGCACAACGCATATTTGATGAGGTTTTTCTGAATTTTAGTTCCGATTAATTAATGTATATAGACTTTTGCTATACCCTTACCACGTGTGTGTTCTATATACAAAGACACAAATACGACATTGAAGTTTAGATTCTTAATATTTTCATAAATACAAATAATACCCATATTTAAAACATAAGCATTTTCTGTATGTGTGTAATTTTACAATACTTTTAGGTACTGGGATTTGGGAAAGTAATAAGAAGAAATTGTGTCATAAGAAAAAGTAAAATCGGTAGGGAGATGGCAAAGCCTAAGAACATGATAAAACATCCACAATGATTCTCTCAATTTTTAATATATTGTAGTTAAAGTCCCAGTACAATTTTACTAAATTAATTTAATCAATGAATCCTATGATTGGTTTTACTGTTTTCTCTTAATTTCGATTTTTTCTTTTCTTTTCAATTTTTATAACTGGGATGATCAATCGTAAATTGTTTCTCACGACATCAAAATGATTATATGTGTTTTCTTAATCATATACTTTAACCTAAAGATATAGAAAATGTGACATACCTTTTTTTCTTGTTATTTTCTCATTTACTTCCTCACCATAAATATTTATTAACATAGGTCAAACAGACAATCTTCAGTCAGACCATGGGGCCAACATGCTAGAGTTGACCGGAGTCCCACAGTCGGTCAACAAGCGTCTGCGCCAAACCGAGCCACCTCAGCGCCAACCCGAACTCACTCAGCAGCAGCCGTGGCCAATTATTTTGTTCCACTATCCGTACCCGACACCATCAATTCAGGCGCAATATTTCACATCGTATCTGTTGACGCGAAACCCTACCCTGGTACAACCCTTGATGCAGCCCCACCAGGCTGGCCCGGAAATATCACCTCAGCCACCCGCGAAACGGGGCTTTACCTGCACCCCGGCAGGGCGACCAGAGCCGCCGCCGTAGCGAGAAATACTCGGCGCCCAAGAACGGGAAAAGTGAGTCCATCCCACCGCCTTTCCCGTGGGCGACAGACAGACGTGCCACCGTGTACGACCTCAAAACACTTGCGGAGATGGGCATCGAGACCGTCTCCGGCGAGATTTACTGCTCGCACTGCGAGAAGAAGTTCTCGGTGTCGTACAACATTCTGGACGAGTTCTCGAGGCTTCGAGCCTTCGTGGAGGCGGGGAAGGCTTCATTCAATCACCGAGCGCCCCCGCAGTGGACAAAGCCCGTGTTACCAGACTGCAGGTTGTGCGGACGGAAGAACTGCACTAAGCCGGTGATTGCGGAGAAGAAGAAGAACATAAACTGGTTGTTCTTGCTCCTCGGATCGCTTCTCGGGCTCTGCTCGCTGGAACAGCTCAAGTACTTCTGCAAGCACACCCTGAACCACCGCACCGGTGCCAAAGACCGTGTTATGTATCTCGCGTATCTCGGCCTCTGCAAACAGCTCGACGAGACCGGGCCTTTTGAGGCTCTCGATTAGCTTTATCTCGTGGTTTCTCCACTGGCAGCTCATTATTTAGGTTTAGATTATTAGGTTGTTTATCAGTGTTTTCATATTCTATAAGACTTGGTTTCGTTGAAATTTATATGATTTGTTTTGTTGGTATTTGCTTTGGTTGAGTACTTATTGTTTTGAGAATAAAAGAAACTGCCATTTTTCTTGATATTATTAAAAGGGCATTATAGCGTAATAGCTAAATAGAAAGTTGATATTTGCTAAATAGTCAACTTTTAGTTTATATTTAAGCATAGCCAATTAATTATGTTAATGACTATAAATGACTTATATACTCTTAATTATCACATTTATACATTATGATTTTAATATCCAATTATAATTAACGAAATACATTTCCGCTAATAAATTCGAATTTTAATATTAACGTACGGTTAATACATATATAAACTGTTAATACTTGTTTATATACATTCATAAACTGATATACGTGTATAAACTGGTAATACAGGTGGATTTAAATTATCAAACGTACTTTCTAAAGATTATGTATTAATTTACAAAATACTTTCCATGTTAATAGGCATTCTTTGTTAATCTATAAACTGTTAATACTTGTTTATATACATTCATAAATTGTTAATACTTGTTTATATACATATATAAACTGGTAATACAGCTGGATTTAAATTAGCAAACGTATTTTCTAAAGATTATGTATTTATTTACAAAATACTTTCCATGTTAATAGGCATTCTCACGTTAAATATTTAAAAATATCAATATTAGTATCAAAGTAGTTATAAATTTTATACGTGGCTAAAATTAAGGATATTTCCTATTTACTTTTTTAAAATTAAATCGAGATGTTCCACGATTCATGGAGCAATTTTTTAATCGCATATTTTTGATATATTAACCGTTAATTCGTTTTAATTTACAAAATATCTTCCATGTTAATAGGCATTATCACGTTTAATATTTAAAAAATGTCAATACTAATATCAAAGTAGTTACAAATTTTATACATGGCTAAAATTAAGGATATTCCCTATTTAATTTTCAAAAATTAAATCGAGATATTCCAGGGAGTAATTTTTTAAACGCATATTTTTGGTATATTAACCGTTAATACGTTAGAATTTTAATCATATAAAGAAAGATAATTAAAATGGTATAATAGGAACAAAAACTGATATTAAAATGTCACCTCATACATATTGGCTATTTTAGAAAGATAAAGTAAAGGTTGGCTATTTTGCTAATCAAACGTTTCTATTTGGCTATTTGAAGCAATTTCTCTTATTAAAACACGCTGCTTTAGTTTTTGTCTTTATGAAAAGTTTCGTGGACGTGCTACTCTATTTGGTTTTGTCGATGTTTGCACTGATTATTTTTTAATAAATACTGGTGGCATAAATATTCAATGCTCGATATTATTAGTATAAAAATCCTATTTTGCCGTCAAAGTTTGCAATGTCTACTTGTTAAAGTCTAGTTCAATTAATTCACTTGTTTTCTTATATTCTTTTATCGAAGTTTCGAATTCCGACCGTGGTTATTCTATGCATTCGAATTGGTAATTTTTCTTTAGTATTAGTAAAAATATATGTAACTGAAACGTTTGAAGTGGAGAGACCCACTGAAACGTGCATACCGTGGATTTTGGAGTACTTCAAAATATTTTTGCTAGTATCTTCCCTATAACATTTAGTAGTATTGCCACAACAAAATTGATTTTAAGATATTTCAGGAGAAAACATGAGTTTCCTAGTATTTATGCCGCAAATAGCCCATATCTCTAATTCTATAGCTTTTGAGAACCTCGTCAGAGAACTCGTCAACCCTTGATAAATATTGTCATATTGACTCAAGCAACCTAGCTATAAAATAGGTAACGAGAATCACCAATATTGTTACATCATCAACACCAAAATAAAATAATAATATAATATAATGATTGTTAGTTATATAAATTGACCATAGTTATCTCGTTTTGTTTGTTTTTTACATTAACCCATTATTAATCGCACTATTTTCCTAATACTTTATTTCAACTCCAAATACCCTTAAATATCTCACTCCTACAACCTCTCGTCTTCATCCTCCCTCGTGCTCGTCCTTCTCTCTCTGTTAAAGCTCTAGCAATTCACCATGGAAAATGACGACGATCGCCATGGAGACGCGCCTCAGCGGCAGATTAATGGTACGTAAACAGTTGGTTCTTGCGCATAACTATTTCGTTTTTTACATTACTATTTGACAGTTCGTTTATTGTTATTGAGTTTATTTAGGGCACTCTCTGAATATTAGGGTTTGCATGTTATATCTTGATTTGGTTTCGTTGTCTTTCTGCATGAAATTTTCGTTCATAGATTTGGATCAATTGTTTGAGAGTAATAACATAATAGATTAAACAATTTATATTCAAATAAAAACCCTAAATGGATTAGTCACTGATTGTTTTAGGGTTTTCAATCCTTCCGTTGCTATATATATATATATATATATATTTGTGTTGGACTGTTGGTATATATGGAGGATTCGATCAGTATAGACTTGGTTTCGTTGACTTTTTGCATTGAATTTTCTTTCATATTTGGATAATTTGTTTTTAATTATACATACAAATTGTATTAGGGCACAACGCATATTTGATGAGGTTTTTCTGAATTTTAGTTCCGATTAATTAATGTATATAGACTTTTGCTATACCCTTACCACGTGTGTGTTCTATATACAAAGACACAAATACGACATTGAAGTTTAGATTCTTAATATTTTCATAAATACAAATAATACCCATATTTAAAACATAAGCATTTTCTGTATGTGTGTAATTTTACAATACTTTTAGGTACTGGGATTTGGGAAAGTAATAAGAAGAAATTGTGTCATAAGAAAAAGTAAAATCGGTAGGGAGATGGCAAAGCCTAAGAACATGATAAAACATCCACAATGATTCTCTCAATTTTTAATATATTGTAGTTAAAGTCCCAGTACAATTTTACTAAATTAATTTAATCAATGAATCCTATGATTGGTTTTACTGTTTTCTCTTAATTTCGATTTTTTCTTTTCTTTTCAATTTTTATAACTGGGATGATCAATCGTAAATTGTTTCTCACGACATCAAAATGATTATATGTGTTTTCTTAATCATATACTTTAACCTAAAGATATAGAAAATGTGACATACCTTTTTTTCTTGTTATTTTCTCATTTACTTCCTCACCATAAATATTTATTAACATAGGTCAAACAGACAATCTTCAGTCAGACCATGGGGCCAACATGCTAGAGTTGACCGGAGTCCCACAGTCGGTCAACAAGCGTCTGCGCCAAACCGAGCCACCTCAGCGCCAACCCGAACTCACTCAGCAGCAGCCGTGGCCAATTATTTTGTTCCACTATCCGTACCCGACACCATCAATTCAGGCGCAATATTTCACATCGTATCTGTTGACGCGAAACCCTACCCTGGTACAACCCTTGATGCAGCCCCACCAGGCTGGCCCGGAAATATCACCTCAGCCACCCGCGAAACGGGGCTTTACCTGCACCCCGGCAGGGCGACCAGAGCCGCCGCCGTAGCGAGAAATACTCGGCGCCCAAGAACGGGAAAAGTGAGTCCATCCCACCGCCTTTCCCGTGGGCGACAGACAGACGTGCCACCGTGTACGACCTCAAAACACTTGCGGAGATGGGCATCGAGACCGTCTCCGGCGAGATTTACTGCTCGCACTGCGAGAAGAAGTTCTCGGTGTCGTACAACATTCTGGACGAGTTCTCGAGGCTTCGAGCCTTCGTGGAGGCGGGGAAGGCTTCATTCAATCACCGAGCGCCCCCGCAGTGGACAAAGCCCGTGTTACCAGACTGCAGGTTGTGCGGACGGAAGAACTGCACTAAGCCGGTGATTGCGGAGAAGAAGAAGAACATAAACTGGTTGTTCTTGCTCCTCGGATCGCTTCTCGGGCTCTGCTCGCTGGAACAGCTCAAGTACTTCTGCAAGCACACCCTGAACCACCGCACCGGTGCCAAAGACCGTGTTATGTATCTCGCGTATCTCGGCCTCTGCAAACAGCTCGACGAGACCGGGCCTTTTGAGGCTCTCGATTAGCTTTATCTCGTGGTTTCTCCACTGGCAGCTCATTATTTAGGTTTAGATTATTAGGTTGTTTATCAGTGTTTTCATATTCTATAAGACTTGGTTTCGTTGAAATTTATATGATTTGTTTTGTTGGTATTTGCTTTGGTTGAGTACTTATTGTTTTGAGAATAAAAGAAACTGCCATTTTTCTTGATATTATTAAAAGGGCATTATAGCGTAATAGCTAAATAGAAAGTTGATATTTGCTAAATAGTCAACTTTTAGTTTATATTTAAGCATAGCCAATTAATTATGTTAATGACTATAAATGACTTATATACTCTTAATTATCACATTTATACATTATGATTTTAATATCCAATTATAATTAACGAAATACATTTCCGCTAATAAATTCGAATTTTAATATTAACGTACGGTTAATACATATATAAACTGTTAATACTTGTTTATATACATTCATAAACTGATATACGTGTATAAACTGGTAATACAGGTGGATTTAAATTATCAAACGTACTTTCTAAAGATTATGTATTAATTTACAAAATACTTTCCATGTTAATAGGCATTCTTTGTTAATCTATAAACTGTTAATACTTGTTTATATACATTCATAAATTGTTAATACTTGTTTATATACATATATAAACTGGTAATACAGCTGGATTTAAATTAGCAAACGTATTTTCTAAAGATTATGTATTTATTTACAAAATACTTTCCATGTTAATAGGCATTCTCACGTTAAATATTTAAAAATATCAATATTAGTATCAAAGTAGTTATAAATTTTATACGTGGCTAAAATTAAGGATATTTCCTATTTACTTTTTTAAAATTAAATCGAGATGTTCCACGATTCATGGAGCAATTTTTTAATCGCATATTTTTGATATATTAACCGTTAATTCGTTTTAATTTACAAAATATCTTCCATGTTAATAGGCATTATCACGTTTAATATTTAAAAAATGTCAATACTAATATCAAAGTAGTTACAAATTTTATACATGGCTAAAATTAAGGATATTCCCTATTTAATTTTTGAAAATTAAATCGAGATATTCCAGGGAGTAATTTTTTAAACGCATATTTTTGGTATATTAACCGTTAATACGTTAGAATTTTAATCATATAAAGAAAGATAATTAAAATGGTATAATAGGAACAAAAACTGATATTAAAATGTCACCTCATACATATTGGCTATTTTAGAAAGATAAAGTAAAGGTTGGCTATTTTGCTAATCAAACGTTTCTATTTGGCTATTTGAAGCAATTTCTCTTATTAAAACACGCTGCTTTAGTTTTTGTCTTTATGAAAAGTTTCGTGGACGTGCTACTCTATTTGGTTTTGTCGATGTTTGCACTGATTATTTTTTAATAAATACTGGTGGCATAAATATTCAATGCTCGATATTATTAGTATAAAAATCCTATTTTGCCGTCAAAGTTTGCAATGTCTACTTGTTAAAGTCTAGTTCAATTAATTCACTTGTTTTCTTATATTCTTTTATCGAAGTTTCGAATTCCGACCGTGGTTATTCTATGCATTCGAATTGGTAATTTTTCTTTAGTATTAGTAAAAATATATGTAACTGAAACGTTTGAAGTGGAGAGACCCACTGAAACGTGCATACCGTGGATTTTGGAGTACTTCAAAATATTTTTGCTAGTATCTTCCCTATAACATTTAGTAGTATTGCCACAACAAAATTGATTTTAAGATATTTCAGGAGAAAACATGAGTTTCCTAGTATTTATGCCGCAAATAGCCCATATCTCTAATTCTATAGCTTTTGAGAACCTCGTCAGAGAACTCGTCAACCCTTGATAAATATTGTCATATTGACTCAAGCAACCTAGCTATAAAATAGGTAACGAGAATCACCAATATTGTTACATCATCAACACCAAAATAAAATAATAATATAATATAATGATTGTTAGTTATATAAATTGACCATAGTTATCTCGTTTTGTTTGTTTTTTACATTAACCCATTATTAATCGCACTATTTTCCTAATACTTTATTTCAACTCCAAATACCCTTAAATATCTCACTCCTACAACCTCTCGTCTTCATCCTCCCTCGTGCTCGTCCTTCTCTCTCTGTTAAAGCTCTAGCAATTCACCATGGAAAATGACGACGATCGCCATGGAGACGCGCCTCAGCGGCAGATTAATGGTACGTAAACAGTTGGTTCTTGCGCATAACTATTTCGTTTTTTACATTACTATTTGACAGTTCGTTTATTGTTATTGAGTTTATTTAGGGCACTCTCTGAATATTAGGGTTTGCATGTTATATCTTGATTTGGTTTCGTTGTCTTTCTGCATGAAATTTTCGTTCATAGATTTGGATCAATTGTTTGAGAGTAATAACATAATAGATTAAACAATTTATATTCAAATAAAAACCCTAAATGGATTAGTCACTGATTGTTTTAGGGTTTTCAATCCTTCCGTTGCTATATATATATATATATATATATTTGTGTTGGACTGTTGGTATATATGGAGGATTCGATCAGTATAGACTTGGTTTCGTTGACTTTTTGCATTGAATTTTCTTTCATATTTGGATAATTTGTTTTTAATTATACATACAAATTGTATTAGGGCACAACGCATATTTGATGAGGTTTTTCTGAATTTTAGTTCCGATTAATTAATGTATATAGACTTTTGCTATACCCTTACCACGTGTGTGTTCTATATACAAAGACACAAATACGACATTGAAGTTTAGATTCTTAATATTTTCATAAATACAAATAATACCCATATTTAAAACATAAGCATTTTCTGTATGTGTGTAATTTTACAATACTTTTAGGTACTGGGATTTGGGAAAGTAATAAGAAGAAATTGTGTCATAAGAAAAAGTAAAATCGGTAGGGAGATGGCAAAGCCTAAGAACATGATAAAACATCCACAATGATTCTCTCAATTTTTAATATATTGTAGTTAAAGTCCCAGTACAATTTTACTAAATTAATTTAATCAATGAATCCTATGATTGGTTTTACTGTTTTCTCTTAATTTCGATTTTTTCTTTTCTTTTCAATTTTTATAACTGGGATGATCAATCGTAAATTGTTTCTCACGACATCAAAATGATTATATGTGTTTTCTTAATCATATACTTTAACCTAAAGATATAGAAAATGTGACATACCTTTTTTTCTTGTTATTTTCTCATTTACTTCCTCACCATAAATATTTATTAACATAGGTCAAACAGACAATCTTCAGTCAGACCATGGGGCCAACATGCTAGAGTTGACCGGAGTCCCACAGTCGGTCAACAAGCGTCTGCGCCAAACCGAGCCACCTCAGCGCCAACCCGAACTCACTCAGCAGCAGCCGTGGCCAATTATTTTGTTCCACTATCCGTACCCGACACCATCAATTCAGGCGCAATATTTCACATCGTATCTGTTGACGCGAAACCCTACCCTGGTACAACCCTTGATGCAGCCCCACCAGGCTGGCCCGGAAATATCACCTCAGCCACCCGCGAAACGGGGCTTTACCTGCACCCCGGCAGGGCGACCAGAGCCGCCGCCGTAGCGAGAAATACTCGGCGCCCAAGAACGGGAAAAGTGAGTCCATCCCACCGCCTTTCCCGTGGGCGACAGACAGACGTGCCACCGTGTACGACCTCAAAACACTTGCGGAGATGGGCATCGAGACCGTCTCCGGCGAGATTTACTGCTCGCACTGCGAGAAGAAGTTCTCGGTGTCGTACAACATTCTGGACGAGTTCTCGAGGCTTCGAGCCTTCGTGGAGGCGGGGAAGGCTTCATTCAATCACCGAGCGCCCCCGCAGTGGACAAAGCCCGTGTTACCAGACTGCAGGTTGTGCGGACGGAAGAACTGCACTAAGCCGGTGATTGCGGAGAAGAAGAAGAACATAAACTGGTTGTTCTTGCTCCTCGGATCGCTTCTCGGGCTCTGCTCGCTGGAACAGCTCAAGTACTTCTGCAAGCACACCCTGAACCACCGCACCGGTGCCAAAGACCGTGTTATGTATCTCGCGTATCTCGGCCTCTGCAAACAGCTCGACGAGACCGGGCCTTTTGAGGCTCTCGATTAGCTTTATCTCGTGGTTTCTCCACTGGCAGCTCATTATTTAGGTTTAGATTATTAGGTTGTTTATCAGTGTTTTCATATTCTATAAGACTTGGTTTCGTTGAAATTTATATGATTTGTTTTGTTGGTATTTGCTTTGGTTGAGTACTTATTGTTTTGAGAATAAAAGAAACTGCCATTTTTCTTGATATTATTAAAAGGGCATTATAGCGTAATAGCTAAATAGAAAGTTGATATTTGCTAAATAGTCAACTTTTAGTTTATATTTAAGCATAGCCAATTAATTATGTTAATGACTATAAATGACTTATATACTCTTAATTATCACATTTATACATTATGATTTTAATATCCAATTATAATTAACGAAATACATTTCCGCTAATAAATTCGAATTTTAATATTAACGTACGGTTAATACATATATAAACTGTTAATACTTGTTTATATACATTCATAAACTGATATACGTGTATAAACTGGTAATACAGGTGGATTTAAATTATCAAACGTACTTTCTAAAGATTATGTATTAATTTACAAAATACTTTCCATGTTAATAGGCATTCTTTGTTAATCTATAAACTGTTAATACTTGTTTATATACATTCATAAATTGTTAATACTTGTTTATATACATATATAAACTGGTAATACAGCTGGATTTAAATTATCAAACGTATTTTCTAAAGATTATGTATTTATTTACAAAATACTTTCCATGTTAATAGGCATTCTCACGTTAAATATTTAAAAATATCAATATTAGTATCAAAGTAGTTATAAATTTTATACGTGGCTAAAATTAAGGATATTTCCTATTTACTTTTTTAAAATTAAATCGAGATGTTCCACGATTCATGGAGCAATTTTTTAATCGCATATTTTTGATATATTAACCGTTAATTCGTTTTAATTTACAAAATATCTTCCATGTTAATAGGCATTATCACGTTTAATATTTAAAAAATGTCAATACTAATATCAAAGTAGTTACAAATTTTATACATGGCTAAAATTAAGGATATTCCCTATTTAATTTTTGAAAATTAAATCGAGATATTCCAGGGAGTAATTTTTTAAACGCATATTTTTGGTATATTAACCGTTAATACGTTAGAATTTTAATCATATAAAGAAAGATAATTAAAATGGTATAATAGGAACAAAAACTGATATTAAAATGTCACCTCATACATATTGGCTATTTTAGAAAGATAAAGTAAAGGTTGGCTATTTTGCTAATCAAACGTTTCTATTTGGCTATTTGAAGCAATTTCTCTTATTAAAACACGCTGCTTTAGTTTTTGTCTTTATGAAAAGTTTCGTGGACGTGCTACTCTATTTGGTTTTGTCGATGTTTGCACTGATTATTTTTTAATAAATACTGGTGGCATAAATATTCAATGCTCGATATTATTAGTATAAAAATCCTATTTTGCCGTCAAAGTTTGCAATGTCTACTTGTTAAAGTCTAGTTCAATTAATTCACTTGTTTTCTTATATTCTTTTATCGAAGTTTCGAATTCCGACCGTGGTTATTCTATGCATTCGAATTGGTAATTTTTCTTTAGTATTAGTAAAAATATATGTAACTGAAACGTTTGAAGTGGAGAGACCCACTGAAACGTGCATACCGTGGATTTTGGAGTACTTCAAAATATTTTTGCTAGTATCTTCCCTATAACATTTAGTAGTATTGCCACAACAAAATTGATTTTAAGATATTTCAGGAGAAAACATGAGTTTCCTAGTATTTATGCCGCAAATAGCCCATATCTCTAATTCTATAGCTTTTGAGAACCTCGTCAGAGAACTCGTCAACCCTTGATAAATATTGTCATATTGACTCAAGCAACCTAGCTATAAAATAGGTAACGAGAATCACCAATATTGTTACATCATCAACACCAAAATAAAATAATAATATAATATAATGATTGTTAGTTATATAAATTGACCATAGTTATCTCGTTTTGTTTGTTTTTTACATTAACCCATTATTAATCGCACTATTTTCCTAATACTTTATTTCAACTCCAAATACCCTTAAATATCTCACTCCTACAACCTCTCGTCTTCATCCTCCCTCGTGCTCGTCCTTCTCTCTCTGTTAAAGCTCTAGCAATTCACCATGGAAAATGACGACGATCGCCATGGAGACGCGCCTCAGCGGCAGATTAATGGTACGTAAACAGTTGGTTCTTGCGCATAACTATTTCGTTTTTTACATTACTATTTGACAGTTCGTTTATTGTTATTGAGTTTATTTAGGGCACTCTCTGAATATTAGGGTTTGCATGTTATATCTTGATTTGGTTTCGTTGTCTTTCTGCATGAAATTTTCGTTCATAGATTTGGATCAATTGTTTGAGAGTAATAACATAATAGATTAAACAATTTATATTCAAATAAAAACCCTAAATGGATTAGTCACTGATTGTTTTAGGGTTTTCAATCCTTCCGTTGCTATATATATATATATATATATATATATTTGTGTTGGACTGTTGGTATATATGGAGGATTCGATCAGTATAGACTTGGTTTCGTTGACTTTTTGCATTGAATTTTCTTTCATATTTGGATAATTTGTTTTTAATTATACATACAAATTGTATTAGGGCACAACGCATATTTGATGAGGTTTTTCTGAATTTTAGTTCCGATTAATTAATGTATATAGACTTTTGCTATACCCTTACCACGTGTGTGTTCTATATACAAAGACACAAATACGACATTGAAGTTTAGATTCTTAATATTTTCATAAATACAAATAATACCCATATTTAAAACATAAGCATTTTCTGTATGTGTGTAATTTTACAATACTTTTAGGTACTGGGATTTGGGAAAGTAATAAGAAGAAATTGTGTCATAAGAAAAAGTAAAATCGGTAGGGAGATGGCAAAGCCTAAGAACATGATAAAACATCCACAATGATTCTCTCAATTTTTAATATATTGTAGTTAAAGTCCCAGTACAATTTTACTAGATTAATTTAATCAATGAATCCTATGATTGGTTTTACTGTTTTCTCTTAATTTCGATTTTTTCTTTTCTTTTCAATTTTTATAACTGGGATGATCAATCGTAAATTGTTTCTCACGACATCAAAATGATTATATGTGTTTTCTTAATCATATACTTTAACCTAAAGATATAGAAAATGTGACATACCTTTTTTTCTTGTTATTTTCTCATTTACTTCCTCACCATAAATATTTATTAACATAGGTCAAACAGACAATCTTCAGTCAGACCATGGGGCCAACATGCTAGAGTTGACCGGAGTCCCACAGTCGGTCAACAAGCGTCTGCGCCAAACCGAGCCACCTCAGCGCCAACCCGAACTCACTCAGCCGCAGCCGTGGCCAATTATTTTGTTCCACTATCCGTACCCGACACCATCAATTCAGGCGCAATATTTCACATCGTATCTGTTGACGCGAAACCCTACCCTGGTACAACCCTTGATGCAGCCCCACCAGGCTGGCCCGGAAATATCACCTCAGCCACCCGCGAAACGGGCTTTACCTGCACCCCGGCGGGGCGACCAGAGCCGCCGCCGTAGCGAGAAATACTCGGCGCCCAAGAACGGGAAAAGTGAGTCCATCCCACCGCCTTTCCCGTGGGCGACAGACAGACGTGCCACCGTGTACGACCTCAAAACACTTGCGGAGATGGGCATCGAGACCGTCTCCGGCGAGATTTACTGCTCGCACTGCGAGAAGAAGTTCTCGGTGTCGTACAACATTCTGGACGAGTTCTCGAGGCTTCGAGCCTTCGTGGAGGCGGGGAAGGCTTCATTCAATCACCGAGCGCCCCCGCAGTGGACAAAGCCCGTGTTACCAGACTGCAGGTTGTGCGGACGGAAGAACTGCACTAAGCCGGTGATTGCGGAGAAGAAGAAGAACATAAACTGGTTGTTCTTGCTCCTCGGATCGCTTCTCGGGCTCTGCTCGCTGGAACAGCTCAAGTACTTCTGCAAGCACACCCTGAACCACCGCACCGGTGCCAAAGACCGTGTTATGTATCTCGCGTATCTCGGCCTCTGCAAACAGCTCGACGAGACCGGGCCTTTTGAGGCTCTCGATTAGCTTTATCTCGTGGTTTCTCCACTGGCAGCTCATTATTTAGGTTTAGATTATTAGGTTGTTTATCAGTGTTTTCATATTCTATAAGACTTGGTTTCGTTGAAATTTATATGATTTGTTTTGTTGGTATTTGCTTTGGTTGAGTACTTATTGTTTTGAGAATAAAAGAAACTGCCATTTTTCTTGATATTATTAAAAGGGCATTATAGCGTAATAGCTAAATAGAAAGTTGATATTTGCTAAATAGTCAACTTTTAGTTTATATTTAAGCATAGCCAATTAATTATGTTAATGACTATAAATGACTTATATACTCTTAATTATCACATTTATACATTATGATTTTAATATCCAATTATAATTAACGAAATACATTTCCGCTAATAAATTCGAATTTTAATATTAACGTACGGTTAATACATATATAAACTGTTAATACTTGTTTATATACATTCATAAACTGATATACGTGTATAAACTGGTAATACAGGTGGATTTAAATTATCAAACGTACTTTCTAAAGATTATGTATTAATTTACAAAATACTTTCCATGTTAATAGGCATTCTTTGTTAATCTATAAACTGTTAATACTTGTTTATATACATTCATAAATTGTTAATACTTGTTTATATACATATATAAACTGGTAATACAGCTGGATTTAAATTATCAAACGTATTTTCTAAAGATTATGTATTTATTTACAAAATACTTTCCATGTTAATAGGCATTCTCACGTTAAATATTTAAAAATATCAATATTAGTATCAAAGTAGTTATAAATTTTATACGTGGCTAAAATTAAGGATATTTCCTATTTACTTTTTTAAAATTAAATCGAGATGTTCCACGATTCATGGAGCAATTTTTTAATCGCATATTTTTGATATATTAACCGTTAATTCGTTTTAATTTACAAAATATCTTCCATGTTAATAGGCATTATCACGTTTAATATTTAAAAAATGTCAATACTAATATCAAAGTAGTTACAAATTTTATACATGGCTAAAATTAAGGATATTCCCTATTTAATTTTTGAAAATTAAATCGAGATATTCCAGGGAGTAATTTTTTAAACGCATATTTTTGGTATATTAACCGTTAATACGTTAGAATTTTAATCATATAAAGAAAGATAATTAAAATGGTATAATAGGAACAAAAACTGATATTAAAATGTCACCTCATACATATTGGCTATTTTAGAAAGATAAAGTAAAGGTTGGCTATTTTGCTAATCAAACGTTTCTATTTGGCTATTTGAAGCAATTTCTCTTATTAAAACACGCTGCTTTAGTTTTTGTCTTTATGAAAAGTTTCGTGGACGTGCTACTCTATTTGGTTTTGTCGATGTTTGCACTGATTATTTTTTAATAAATACTGGTGGCATAAATATTCAATGCTCGATATTATTAGTATAAAAATCCTATTTTGCCGTCAAAGTTTGCAATGTCTACTTGTTAAAGTCTAGTTCAATTAATTCACTTGTTTTCTTATATTCTTTTATCGAAGTTTCGAATTCCGACCGTGGTTATTCTATGCATTCGAATTGGTAATTTTTCTTTAGTATTAGTAAAAATATATGTAACTGAAACGTTTGAAGTGGAGAGACCCACTGAAACGTGCATACCGTGGATTTTGGAGTACTTCAAAATATTTTTGCTAGTATCTTCCCTATAACATTTAGTAGTATTGCCACAACAAAATTGATTTTAAGATATTTCAGGAGAAAACATGAGTTTCCTAGTATTTATGCCGCAAATAGCCCATATCTCTAATTCTATAGCTTTTGAGAACCTCGTCAGAAAACTCGTCAACCCTTGATAAATATTGTCATATTGACTCAAGCAACCTAGCTATAAAATAGGTAACGAGAATCACCAATATTGTTACATCATCAACACCAAAATAAAATAATAATATAATATAATGATTGTTAGTTATATAAATTGACCATAGTTATCTCGTTTTGTTTGTTTTTTACATTAACCCATTATTAATCGCACTATTTTCCTAATACTTTATTTCAACTCCAAATACCCTTAAATATCTCACTCCTACAACCTCTCGTCTTCATCCTCCCTCGTGCTCGTCCTTCTCTCTCTGTTAAAGCTCTAGCAATTCACCATGGAAAATGACGACGATCGCCATGGAGACGCGCCTCAGCGGCAGATTAATGGTACGTAAACAGTTGGTTCTTGCGCATAACTATTTCGTTTTTTACATTACTATTTGACAGTTCGTTTATTGTTATTGAGTTTATTTAGGGCACTCTCTGAATATTAGGGTTTGCATGTTATATCTTGATTTGGTTTCGTTGTCTTTCTGCATGAAATTTTCGTTCATAGATTTGGATCAATTGTTTGAGAGTAATAACATAATAGATTAAACAATTTATATTCAAATAAAAACCCTAAATGGATTAGTCACTGATTGTTTTAGGGTTTTCAATCCTTCCGTTGCTATATATATATATATATATATATTTGTGTTGGACTGTTGGTATATATGGAGGATTCGATCAGTATAGACTTGGTTTCGTTGACTTTTTGCATTGAATTTTCTTTCATATTTGGATAATTTGTTTTTAATTATACATACAAATTGTATTAGGGCACAACGCATATTTGATGAGGTTTTTCTGAATTTTAGTTCCGATTAATTAATGTATATAGACTTTTGCTATACCCTTACCACGTGTGTGTTCTATATACAAAGACACAAATACGACATTGAAGTTTAGATTCTTAATATTTTCATAAATACAAATAATACCCATATTTAAAACATAAGCATTTTCTGTATGTGTGTAATTTTACAATACTTTTAGGTACTGGGATTTGGGAAAGTAATAAGAAGAAATTGTGTCATAAGAAAAAGTAAAATCGGTAGGGAGATGGCAAAGCCTAAGAACATGATAAAACATCCACAATGATTCTCTCAATTTTTAATATATTGTAGTTAAAGTCCCAGTACAATTTTACTAGATTAATTTAATCAATGAATCCTATGATTGGTTTTACTGTTTTCTCTTAATTTCGATTTTTTCTTTTCTTTTCAATTTTTATAACTGGGATGATCAATCGTAAATTGTTTCTCACGACATCAAAATGATTATATGTGTTTTCTTAATCATATACTTTAACCTAAAGATATAGAAAATGTGACATACCTTTTTTTCTTGTTATTTTCTCATTTACTTCCTCACCATAAATATTTATTAACATAGGTCAAACAGACAATCTTCAGTCAGACCATGGGGCCAACATGCTAGAGTTGACCGGAGTCCCACAGTCGGTCAACAAGCGTCTGCGCCAAACCGAGCCACCTCAGCGCCAACCCGAACTCACTCAGCCGCAGCCGTGGCCAATTATTTTGTTCCACTATCCGTACCCGACACCATCAATTCAGGCGCAATATTTCACATCGTATCTGTTGACGCGAAACCCTACCCTGGTACAACCCTTGATGCAGCCCCACCAGGCTGGCCCGGAAATATCACCTCAGCCACCCGCGAAACGGGCTTTACCTGCACCCCGGCGGGGCGACCAGAGCCGCCGCCGTAGCGAGAAATACTCGGCGCCCAAGAACGGGAAAAGTGAGTCCATCCCACCGCCTTTCCCGTGGGCGACAGACAGACGTGCCACCGTGTACGACCTCAAAACACTTGCGGAGATGGGCATCGAGACCGTCTCCGGCGAGATTTACTGCTCGCACTGCGAGAAGAAGTTCTCGGTGTCGTACAACATTCTGGACGAGTTCTCGAGGCTTCGAGCCTTCGTGGAGGCGGGGAAGGCTTCATTCAATCACCGAGCGCCCCCGCAGTGGACAAAGCCCGTGTTACCAGACTGCAGGTTGTGCGGACGGAAGAACTGCACTAAGCCGGTGATTGCGGAGAAGAAGAAGAACATAAACTGGTTGTTCTTGCTCCTCGGATCGCTTCTCGGGCTCTGCTCGCTGGAACAGCTCAAGTACTTCTGCAAGCACACCCTGAACCACCGCACCGGTGCCAAAGACCGTGTTATGTATCTCGCGTATCTCGGCCTCTGCAAACAGCTCGACGAGACCGGGCCTTTTGAGGCTCTCGATTAGCTTTATCTCGTGGTTTCTCCACTGGCAGCTCATTATTTAGGTTTAGATTATTAGGTTGTTTATCAGTGTTTTCATATTCTATAAGACTTGGTTTCGTTGAAATTTATATGATTTGTTTTGTTGGTATTTGCTTTGGTTGAGTACTTATTGTTTTGAGAATAAAAGAAACTGCCATTTTTCTTGATATTATTAAAAGGGCATTATAGCGTAATAGCTAAATAGAAAGTTGATATTTGCTAAATAGTCAACTTTTAGTTTATATTTAAGCATAGCCAATTAATTATGTTAATGACTATAAATGACTTATATACTCTTAATTATCACATTTATACATTATGATTTTAATATCCAATTATAATTAACGAAATACATTTCCGCTAATAAATTCGAATTTTAATATTAACGTACGGTTAATACATATATAAACTGTTAATACTTGTTTATATACATTCATAAACTGATATACGTGTATAAACTGGTAATACAGGTGGATTTAAATTATCAAACGTACTTTCTAAAGATTATGTATTAATTTACAAAATACTTTCCATGTTAATAGGCATTCTTTGTTAATCTATAAACTGTTAATACTTGTTTATATACATTCATAAATTGTTAATACTTGTTTATATACATATATAAACTGGTAATACAGCTGGATTTAAATTATCAAACGTATTTTCTAAAGATTATGTATTTATTTACAAAATACTTTCCATGTTAATAGGCATTCTCACGTTAAATATTTAAAAATATCAATATTAGTATCAAAGTAGTTATAAATTTTATACGTGGCTAAAATTAAGGATATTTCCTATTTACTTTTTTAAAATTAAATCGAGATGTTCCACGATTCATGGAGCAATTTTTTAATCGCATATTTTTGATATATTAACCGTTAATTCGTTTTAATTTACAAAATATCTTCCATGTTAATAGGCATTATCACGTTTAATATTTAAAAAATGTCAATACTAATATCAAAGTAGTTACAAATTTTATACATGGCTAAAATTAAGGATATTCCCTATTTAATTTTTGAAAATTAAATCGAGATATTCCAGGGAGTAATTTTTTAAACGCATATTTTTGGTATATTAACCGTTAATACGTTAGAATTTTAATCATATAAAGAAAGATAATTAAAATGGTATAATAGGAACAAAAACTGATATTAAAATGTCACCTCATACATATTGGCTATTTTAGAAAGATAAAGTAAAGGTTGGCTATTTTGCTAATCAAACGTTTCTATTTGGCTATTTGAAGCAATTTCTCTTATTAAAACACGCTGCTTTAGTTTTTGTCTTTATGAAAAGTTTCGTGGACGTGCTACTCTATTTGGTTTTGTCGATGTTTGCACTGATTATTTTTTAATAAATACTGGTGGCATAAATATTCAATGCTCGATATTATTAGTATAAAAATCCTATTTTGCCGTCAAAGTTTGCAATGTCTACTTGTTAAAGTCTAGTTCAATTAATTCACTTGTTTTCTTATATTCTTTTATCGAAGTTTCGAATTCCGACCGTGGTTATTCTATGCATTCGAATTGGTAATTTTTCTTTAGTATTAGTAAAAATATATGTAACTGAAACGTTTGAAGTGGAGAGACCCACTGAAACGTGCATACCGTGGATTTTGGAGTACTTCAAAATATTTTTGCTAGTATCTTCCCTATAACATTTAGTAGTATTGCCACAACAAAATTGATTTTAAGATATTTCAGGAGAAAACATGAGTTTCCTAGTATTTATGCCGCAAATAGCCCATATCTCTAATTCTATAGCTTTTGAGAACCTCGTCAGAAAACTCGTCAACCCTTGATAAATATTGTCATATTGACTCAAGCAACCTAGCTATAAAATAGGTAACGAGAATCACCAATATTGTTACATCATCAACACCAAAATAAAATAATAATATAATATAATGATTGTTAGTTATATAAATTGACCATAGTTATCTCGTTTTGTTTGTTTTTTACATTAACCCATTATTAATCGCACTATTTTCCTAATACTTTATTTCAACTCCAAATACCCTTAAATATCTCACTCCTACAACCTCTCGTCTTCATCCTCCCTCGTGCTCGTCCTTCTCTCTCTGTTAAAGCTCTAGCAATTCACCATGGAAAATGACGACGATCGCCATGGAGACGCGCCTCAGCGGCAGATTAATGGTACGTAAACAGTTGGTTCTTGCGCATAACTATTTCGTTTTTTACATTACTATTTGACAGTTCGTTTATTGTTATTGAGTTTATTTAGGGCACTCTCTGAATATTAGGGTTTGCATGTTATATCTTGATTTGGTTTCGTTGTCTTTCTGCATGAAATTTTCGTTCATAGATTTGGATCAATTGTTTGAGAGTAATAACATAATAGATTAAACAATTTATATTCAAATAAAAACCCTAAATGGATTAGTCACTGATTGTTTTAGGGTTTTCAATCCTTCCGTTGCTATATATATATATATATATATATATTTGTGTTGGACTGTTGGTATATATGGAGGATTCGATCAGTATAGACTTGGTTTCGTTGACTTTTTGCATTGAATTTTCTTTCATATTTGGATAATTTGTTTTTAATTATACATACAAATTGTATTAGGGCACAACGCATATTTGATGAGGTTTTTCTGAATTTTAGTTCCGATTAATTAATGTATATAGACTTTTGCTATACCCTTACCACGTGTGTGTTCTATATACAAAGACACAAATACGACATTGAAGTTTAGATTCTTAATATTTTCATAAATACAAATAATACCCATATTTAAAACATAAGCATTTTCTGTATGTGTGTAATTTTACAATACTTTTAGGTACTGGGATTTGGGAAAGTAATAAGAAGAAATTGTGTCATAAGAAAAAGTAAAATCGGTAGGGAGATGGCAAAGCCTAAGAACATGATAAAACATCCACAATGATTCTCTCAATTTTTAATATATTGTAGTTAAAGTCCCAGTACAATTTTACTAGATTAATTTAATCAATGAATCCTATGATTGGTTTTACTGTTTTCTCTTAATTTCGATTTTTTCTTTTCTTTTCAATTTTTATAACTGGGATGATCAATCGTAAATTGTTTCTCACGACATCAAAATGATTATATGTGTTTTCTTAATCATATACTTTAACCTAAAGATATAGAAAATGTGACATACCTTTTTTTCTTGTTATTTTCTCATTTACTTCCTCACCATAAATATTTATTAACATAGGTCAAACAGACAATCTTCAGTCAGACCATGGGGCCAACATGCTAGAGTTGACCGGAGTCCCACAGTCGGTCAACAAGCGTCTGCGCCAAACCGAGCCACCTCAGCGCCAACCCGAACTCACTCAGCCGCAGCCGTGGCCAATTATTTTGTTCCACTATCCGTACCCGACACCATCAATTCAGGCGCAATATTTCACATCGTATCTGTTGACGCGAAACCCTACCCTGGTACAACCCTTGATGCAGCCCCACCAGGCTGGCCCGGAAATATCACCTCAGCCACCCGCGAAACGGGCTTTACCTGCACCCCGGCGGGGCGACCAGAGCCGCCGCCGTAGCGAGAAATACTCGGCGCCCAAGAACGGGAAAAGTGAGTCCATCCCACCGCCTTTCCCGTGGGCGACAGACAGACGTGCCACCGTGTACAACCTCAAAACACTTGCGGAGATGGGCATCGAGACCGTCTCCGGGGACGTTTGCTGCACTCACTGCGGGAAGCAGTTCTCGTTGTCGTACAACATTGTGGACGGGTTCTCGAAGCTTCGAGCCTTCGTGAAGGCAAGGAAGGATTCATTCAACCACTGAGCGCCCCAGGAGTGGACAAAGCCCGTGTTACCAGACTGCAGGTCGTGCGGATGGAAGAACTGCTGTAAGCCGGTGATTGCGGAGAAGAAGAAGAACATAAACTGGCTGTTCTTGCTCCTCGGATCGCTTCTCGGGCTCTGCTCGCTGGAACAGCTCAAGTACTTCTGCAAGCACACCCTGAACCACCGCACCGGTGCCAAAGGCCGTGTTATGTATCTCGCTTATCTCGGCCTCTGCAAACAGCTCGACGAGACCGGGCCTTTCGAGGCTCTTGATTAGCTTCATCTCGTGGTTTCTCCACTGGCAATTCATTATTTGGGTTTGGATTATTAGTTTGTTTATCAGCGTTTTCATATTGTATAAGACTTGGTTTCGTTGATATTTGCATGGTTTGTTTTGTTGGTTTTTGCTTTGGTCGAGTACTTATTGTTTTGAGGATTAAAGAAACTGCCATTTTTATTTATATTAAATATGTTCAGTGTTATAATCACATTGCATTACTTACTGGTGATGTTGATGTTTGCATTAATTTTTCTAAGAAATATTAGCGGGCATAAGTACTCGATGTTAGATTTTGGCGGTGAATGGTGATATAGCAAGTAATGTATAAATATAGAAATATGTGTACAATGTCATAGATATATGAATATGGGTATCGGACGCGATGATGGGGATGACAAGGTCAATTCTACTGATGAAGGTGAAAGGTTCAAACCTACATTGTAATCATAAGAGAGGCCATTTCTGCTATTTCTAAAACAGAGAGGCCAAATCTACAGATTCGTCAAAGAAAGGCCGTTTCTACTATTTACGGAACAAAGAGGCTAAATCCGGACATCCTTCGTAAAGGAAGGACCAGTAGCACTAATATTCCGAGGGCGTTCCATATGTGCCTACAACACTGACTGAGTCTCACCATTTTCTGGTTAAAAAACCTTTATATGTTTAATACCATTTTCATATGAACCATTGCTTCATACAAATTTGAGAACATTAATGACAGATATTGAAGGCTCAATATATTCCAGTAATGATACAATTTAGAATTTTGCAGATATAAATAGTTCATAAACACGACATCTTTTTCTCGAAGAATTGTTAATCTAAAGCGGAGCAACCGACTCCGGTGCTGAAAGAATCTGCCGAACTTGATTTGCAAGATCCATTACATGCTTGTCCTTGCACCCTAAAACAAAACAAAGAAGAAGCCATTTACAGAAAATAGAAAATATGTGATGAAGAATGGAAAAGAATAATTTGTCTGAAATGTATGCGGTTGAGCATGGAACGACATGGTCGATGCAGCGCCAAGAACGACGCGCTGGGGCGCCCAAACATGCACAACCGATTCTACGTGGAGCTGCTTTGTTTTACAGTTATATTATTATATCTCTTATTTTTACTGTTTTATTTAGGGAAGGAAGTTCGTTTAATTATTTTCTAAATATATAAGTGGAGGGCTTGGTAGGTGGTACTATCTTTTGGTCTTGATTTTCGGTGGTGGACTCACAATCGAGACTCGCGGGAGAGCTCTAAATGTGTTAGACGTTCAGTTAAATAGTTTCGGTGGAGTTTTTGTTTGTGTTCAAAGATGTGATCACAATCGTTTTAATTCCCTAGGACGATGACTCGCATCAATATCTTATTATCTTTAGTAACTAAAAAAAGGTATTGCGAATTTGTGTAAAGGGTATTAGGACAGACCAATTTTGAGAAGAGCCGCTTCGAGTTGGAAAAGATAGTCTCTGTTCGGACCTGACGGGCCTTCAGCTTTAACAATTTGCCTGCAGGATCATATATATTTGATATAATTAAACAAATGCTACACTCTCAAATATATTAGTATTATACATGTATTATTATTGTGTTTAAATTAGTCTGTTTTGTGAATGAATACACTGATATGTTCTAATTAATTCAATGAGATATTATTCCATATAGTGGTGTAAGACAATAAGGCAATATAGAAAAGATATACGCGGCAATGTCCTCGGTGGATGCCGGGCCCAAGTAGTTGACGTTTTTTTCCTTGTCCGGAGAAGCGATGTACCTGAAATGATTTAAATCTGTAAGTTCTGAACTAGTTCTGTTGTTCAGTTTAGCATCAAGTTCTTATGGTTAAAGCTTACAGCATCACTCCTGAAATGGCTGGTGTAGTAGCCGCAGGCTCCTGAAATATAAATATTCACGGAAATTATACCTAAGTTACTCCAATTGGCAATGCTAACGTTTTTTACAGCAGATATACCTAAGTTTCAATATTTGTAACATCCCTTCAGAAGTTGTATTTAAATTGGACAGAGTCCGGATATATAATTTCCAAAAGGATGCTTCAAATATTGAAACTTAGGTATATTTACGGTAAAAAAAAATTAAGTTGTGTGTAAAAGGACACCAATTTCGGAAGACATACCTACGTTATTGCAATTGGTGTACTTATACACCAATGTTATTATAATTATTATTATTTTACAGCAAATACACCTAAGTTTCAACATTCCTAACAAATCTTTGGGAGTTGTATTCAAATTGGACAGAATCTTGGGTATATTTACTGTAAAAAAAATTGTGTAAAGTACATCAATTGCAACTTAGGTAAAAGTAACAATTATTAACATGAAGACTTACAGTGAAAAAGTTAACATAAGCCTTCTGGTCGTATTGCTTCTCCCTCACCTCTAAGTACTGTGTCACACAACACCAAAGCATGAGTTCTACTATATATATATATATCCTGCTGCAAAAATTTATAAGAATAAAATGATCATCATATAGAAGCCCCAATTAATAAGTGACTGTCATGGTTAAAGCAAATTGTTGGTTTCATTGGAGGAAAGGTGAATTAAGTTCAGAATATTTGGTTGCTTACAGAAACATGAAGCAAAATACTCACAAGGGTGCTTCGCCTAATAAATATATGATTTTCGATGTACTTTTCTTGCATACGGATGACAAAGTACGGTCCGTATGAGCATATTATCCGGTAAAATACAAGGGTAAGTAAACACGCCTAGTTAATCAAACTAAATAATGGCTAACCCGCAGCCGTATATATTTTTACATTGTATTCTTTAGGAAGAATGACGAATGGTATAAAGGTAATTTGCGGCACAATAGGTGCTCTAAATCATGAGAAATTTACAATAAATTTATCGATTACTTACCGTCAAAGCAATTTCTTGATCTTCCTTTTTCGATATCCTGTATGCAGCTCCCCACTGAAACTCAAATACAAGAGTTGTATGACACACTGTATTTATTCTCTATAATTTACTATATTAACATCTGATTTTCTGCAGATTCCTCATTAGGTACCCAAAAAAAGTGGAAAATTTAGGCAAAAGTTCCGTTAATAAAATGACTATGAATTGGTCTTCTTAATACAAGTGTGTAACTGGCTTAAGAAATGAAATTCTCCATGATATTTAGTATCTCAAATCTTAATCTAAAATAGCAAAGCACAACGTGTAGCGTCAACGTAACGCCTTCCTCAATCCCGGACAGCTTCAAATCGGTAATCTCTTTTCGCATTTTTCTTCCAAAACTTATCCACCTCACCCAAATTTGCCACTCATATATGAATAAGCTACTTTCTAAGCACATAATCGCTCAAAATTCAAATCCCTAAGCTCACAAGTGCATTGCATCGCCTCAAATTCAATTTCCAATTTTGGGGAAAAAAAACTTACGCAAAACTCTCCGTCAGCTGGTTCCAATGTCACTGTTCTTCCCGGGTACTCAGGCGTCCCTCTGTGGTCCGTACTGCCTAATATAACAATCAAAGAACCCAATCAATCTATACATACAGAAGCAGATATATATATATATATAGAGAGAGAGAGAGACCTTGGTAGAAGACACGGCGATAGTCCTTGATGAAGCCGACGATGCGGTCGTCGTAGTTGAAGCCGGCTTTCCAGATGAGAGAGCCGTAGCCGAATACCCACATCGCCGTGGCTTGGTTAGCCCATCCAATAGAAAAGCTTTAAAAATTGCCCCCAGTTATTTTTTGTTTCGTTTGTTTTAATGCTTCAAATTTAGTTTCTCCTTCTCCCTATTTTCTTTCTCCCTATTTTCTTTCTCTGCGCTGACTTAGTAGCATTAGGTATATTTTATTTAGGATTTATGTATTTCTCATGGAAATTAAAAGCATACATTCATGTCCTAGTATTTAGGAGTTTGTTATGTACTTATGTTTAGTTGATATAGTGGCAGTGTGATCATTTGATCGTGGCTAGGGCAATTTTTTTTCTTTCTTTGTTTCAACAATCAATATAATATTATCTGAATTTTAATATTATATCTTATTTTTCAAAATTGTAGAATGTTAATTTTTCGCCCCCCCTTCCGATAATTCCTGGCTTCGCCACTGAGTCACGTTATACCACTGTTAAAATGACAAATACTTATACTTGGTTTCTCATATTGGAAAATGATTTCACATTTTTTTGTATTTTGTTTTATGCATCTTTTCTAATCGATTTCTGATACTCCCATGGAATAAATGAGGGGTAAGTAAGAATAAAGTAATAATCATATTATTATGATGACAAATACTTAACTGCTAACTCTGCCTAATTATTAAAAAGGTGTAGCTTTTTTTTTTATATAGGGAAAACACTAGCATTTCATTAAGGATCAGGGACAAGAGTCCTTCGAAGCAGTGTTTACAAGTCACTCCGGGCAACTTAAGCACAATACATCGGTCGACAAAATTAAAAGGCGCTGTTTGGCGGCCTCGTGTGCTACTCCGTTGCAGCTCCTCGGGATCCAAATGACACTCCCCAGGTAAGCCCATTGCTTGAGTTAAGTGTTAACGATCGGATATCCACCAAGATTGGGTCTCGGAGACATAGCTTTAGTGACTATTTTGATGAGAAATTGTGTCTGGAGACCTATCTAATACAAATAAATAATTATGATGACTTTATATGTAAATATCCATTTTATTTCATATATAAACTTGACCTTCTATATGTTAAAATCTGAAATCAAAACTAACCTGAGAAAAAGGGTTCGATTGAAGAAGAAGAAAGACAAGCTCCAATGGGGAAAAATCTTGGGCTCGTCGGACTTCAGCCGACCTTCAGCGGAGAACAACCTCTCGGAAGAAGAAGAGGTGACGACCTTGAAAGAAGAAAATTAGGTCAAAATTCTAGGTCGTGAAAAGGTTTGGGGAAGAAATGACGAGAGAAAGAAATAAGAGAAAGAGGAATAAGTCATTCAGACTCAATTGAAGGTCTTACCGATTCAGAGGCTGGACAGATGTATTAAGATGTGTAAAGGAAAAAAAACAAACGCTCTTAATGATACTATGTCTGGACCATTAAGATTCAGAGGTGCAATAAGTCCAAACAAACACACCCCGAATGTTGCTTACAAGCCAATCAGGGTATTCAAACGCCCACATGTCGGGAATTAAAAAAAAAAGAGACGTTTCCTAGCTACACAATTGGCCACTGCATTACATTCTCTCGGGGCTCAACGGCACCCTGTCCTACCTTCTTCGCTAAGTCTCCAATTCCGGAGAGGAGCGGGCCTTGAACACTATTAAGCTTTCCTCCTGTAAGAAGATGAATCGCTCGTGAGCAATCGGATTCCACTGGCACTACCGACGCCCTCCACCCGTAAATTTCTTTCAGAATCTTCAAAAATTAGAGTCTGAAAATAAAATAATTCACCAACCCAGATCCATTTGCCTCAAAATAAACAACCTTTGTACTTGCCTAAATCATGGAACACGTGAAATCGCACTTTCAAATGACCATAATACCCTTCCCTTGAACCGGAAGGACATTATAGTCATTATCGAAGCCCAAACATCTGCACTGCCTCCGAAACTGAAACCCCCTTCGCTTCAAAGTTCAAACTCAAACGGCAAAACCGTAATTGTCTCAAAACCCATGGGCAGAAAGGTCAATTGGAGCTGGGGCTCGGCGCTGGTCGGCGCGGCGTCGGCGGTGGCGGCGACGGCGCTGCTCCGAGCGAGGCCGAAGGACCCGACGTTCCACCTCATCTCCATCAGCCTCACCTCCTTCAAGCTCAACCTCCCGGTGGTCGACGCCGAGATGATCCTGACCGTCCACGTCACCAACCCCAACGTGGCGCCCATCCACTACTCCTCCACCGCCATGTCCATCTTCTACGACGGCGAGCTCGTGGGCTCCGCCGACGTGCAGGCCGGCGCGCAGCCGGCGCGCTCGTGCCAGCTGCTGCGCCTCCCGGCGCGCCTCGACGGGCTGCGGCTCGCCGGGCACGCCGCGCGCTTCTTCGCCGACGTGGCGCGCCGGGAAATGCTGCTGGACGCCGCCGTGGACATCGCCGGCGCGGCCAAGGTGCTGTGGTGGGACCACGGGTTCAGGGTGCGCGTGGACAGCCGAATCACCGTGGATCCAGTGTTCTTGGATGTGATCGATCAGGAGAACCAATCGCAGTTGGAGCTTTTCCATTCTTAGGGGATTGTCGTTTGTGCTCTTTTGGTGTCGTTTGTGCTCTTTTCTTCCACTTTCTAAGGATGATAAGGTGGAAATTAGAGGCGGGTCTTTTTTATATATGTATTGATAATTAAATTATAATATAAATATATTTTTTCATCGGAATTTTTGTGCTGCTAGTTTTTTTTCCCATTATAACACGATAATCATTTCTCTCAAACGATATCACAAAACAATTTATGGATAAAACTTATCACAAAAAAACTAACGAAAGACTTGCACCGAAAGCAATAAAGACAAGCAATGTGTAGGTGATTGATGAATAATAATAAAATAACAATAGTTATCATCAATGATCTTTAATTATATTGTCATACTCATGGCCATGGGTCAAGGTAATTATGGGTTTGCTTGATTTTACGCATCACCATTACAAGTGTCAAATGACTAGAGGATCATGTTGTGTGTATATGTCTTTTTTTTTTTAAGGAAAAAGATCTATTGGCGATTAAGATTCAAAAGGGACGGAGTCCCGACGTACAACGTTTACAAGCCACTCCGGGCAATCGAACCCCGAAAAGTCCGTGGGTAAAAAGGAAAGACGAGCTTTCGCGATAAAATTAG
Source organism: Parietaria judaica (assembly GCA_954871525.1). Lineage (NCBI taxonomy): Eukaryota > Viridiplantae > Streptophyta > Magnoliopsida > Rosales > Urticaceae > Parietaria > Parietaria judaica. The sequence continues at coordinate 23,925,015 of OX940860.1, read as the reverse complement.
CTACTTCGTTACAAGATCTAGGAGTCCAATTGTAGCTATTAGAGAAGCCCACCGACCGGGCCAAGGAAGCGATGTCCGACAAAATTGCCCCCCGAGTGCCGTGAAGATTCCATTCATTGGCCAACCGCGTTGCTTGTAAACAATCGGACTCAACGGCGTATATGTCTAATACAGTAATACTACAATAGAAGACTTCGAAAATCAATTATTTATTAGGTTAATCGCGGCATAAGTATTGAATTTTAAGTTAACTAAGACGGGACGAGTTTAACTTCATTTAACAATGGCATATGTATGTAATGTTAGTTAAAGTGGGTTGACTTTTTCGTCCACAACATCTGTGTACACGTGGCATTTCCATGTCATTTCCTTCTTTCATGCATGATAATAAATAAAAAATTGTCACTTATTAATATATATGTTTTTATTTATTAAAATCTCTTTAACTTTATTAGAATATAACACGAATTAAATTTTGTGTAGTGGCAAGGGTCTTGGGATGTTTGACTGCCACGTGGACTGTTCGATTGGCAGACGTTGGTCAAAATTGGACACAAAAAAAAAAAAAAAAATCAACTATTTTAACTAACATTACGTATATATGCCGTTATTAAATGAGGTTGGACCCATGCCGACTAAATTGACCTAATTTGGCTTACTTATGCAGCGATAAATCCACGTCAATAGTACTTATTTTTGCCTCTATGATCCATAACTATTCATTCTAGTTTCTAACTCTATTCTATATATCTTCTATCTCACTCTTGCTCTATCCTTTTTTTAAAATAATTGAGCTCATACATGGGTCCAGATAGCTCACACGGACAGAAATCTGAATTCTTATTTGTAGAGGATATTCTTTTCTTTTGCTTGCATTTTATCTCATTGATATGTATAACCTTCTAATTTCAAAATAAAATTATGCAAGCAAATAAAATCCAAATATAAGTACTGGTTACAAATTATAGTCTGGTTTTCTTTAACTGAGAATATAACTGAAAATTGGAAAGTTTATTTAATTGTATATCTAGACGATATTTTAATTAATTAAAGGAGTTCCGATAAAGTTTGATAGGACTTTTTTTCTTATTCGTACATAAGATTCTTTAATCGTCCACTTATTCTTTGTTTTAGTCATCAATCAGTCTTTAATGACATACTTTTTGGGTTAAGGATGACACGTCAAATACTTATGTCTATGGAGGAGACGAATCATATGATATATGATATATCAACCAACTTAAATATTTAATTTGTGTGGTTTAATGGTTGACATATAGTTCATGCGAGGCATTACCATTCAATATAAATCTTAACGCTATTAGTTTTAGGGCCTTCTTTGGTTTAAAATATGCAAAACATTTGTAACACCCACTCAATTAATAGACAAAACTCATGAGGTTACATGTGCAAAACAAAAATGAGTTGTTTATCTTTGGCTTTAGATGCCCCATTACTATTAGTATAATATGTATATATATATACATATTTTAGCAGGCGAGCCTTTGATTTCTATACTCTTAAGTATATATATTGAACACATCAGGTGTATGTTGTTCATAAGTATGTGTGTATATATATGTATATAATATAATATAATAATGAGTTTTTAGTTTGTTTGATGCTTGTGCAAAGAAAACAAATTATAATATAGTGGATATATTTGTAGCCAGGGACGGAACCAGGAATCAAACTAAGGGGTGACGGAGAAAAAATGACATAAAATACTATGATTAATAGTTAATTATATTTCAAAGGATATGACATCAAAATAGACATTTTTTTAACTGTCGGGTCACATTTTATATAATCGTAAACCCGAGTCACGTTCTACTTTGTTGACATCAGAATCAATATCAATTTAGACTCTTCGTAACTTAGAAGCATGATGGTCTTCAATTGTCGGCACTTTTATTGACGTATCAACATTTTTTCAATGAATCAATAGTCAGTGTTTTCATCTATAATAATAAACAAAACTAATACAACTTAATTTTTATATCTTATAATTAATATATCACATCTAATTAAATAAATTTCTAAATCAAATTGATAAAAGATATATAATTTATCACATTTAGCTATCAATTTCTAAAAATAACTAATAAAAGATATACAATTTATCACATTTAGCTATCTAATTATTGCAGTTTGACGATCCAAATGCATGCCCTCGTGTTTATGTGTTGGTATCACACATTTACATTAATATTTTTATATCATTTTTTATTGAAATAATTTTAAACATAAAAAAAAATTGATTTCCAAAAAGTTGGGGGTGACATTTGTCACCCCCATCAAGGCATAGTTCCGTCCCTGGTGCTATGCTATATATATATATATATATATATATATATATATATATATTTGTGACGGAGAAAGATATATTTATTTACATTTTACAAAGTAAAAGATGTCACAACTTCTTCATGTTTATTTAAGTGTATATATATAACCTTTCACGACCTATTTTTCTATATATAGACGTACAGATTTAATTACATATCTATATTAGAGAGTAAAAATGAAGTATAAAGTTATTATTATTATATATATATATACTTTTTAAACGCATTCGGAGGATTTCTATATAGTTATTATCATACATATATATGAAAAAAGTTTATAAGAAAAGTGACACGGCTATTGTCTATTGCTATTCATAGCCTTAGGTCAGTATCAAATATAGTTATATACACATACCTTGTTACCCTTCTGTCTAAAATGATATGCATAAATATATATATATATATATATATATATATGTATATATACTCTTACCGTATGATGCTATTTTAACAAAAAAGTATTTTTGTTACATTATAACACATATTGTCTTGCAGTAGACACCTTTTATAGCAAAATTAAGAGGAGGAGCGCTAGTACAAGCATGGGATTATTGCTACTTCTTATTAAGTCGTAATGAAATTTTAGGTATAGATATCTACCTAAGATAAAATCAGTTACTATTTTTCCTCCATCTATAGGATAAAATATAGCACGAGATCCATTTACGAAGTTTTATAAACTTATATTCGAAGTCAAATATCAAGAATTTCGGACTGCCTAGTAAGCAAGTTCATTGAGTAAGACTGCTCAAAAGACTAAGGTACGTACAAGTACTCACCTATATCACGACAATAATATTGTGTGCATACATATATATATAGTTGAATATGCTTATATGTTATTGGTATGCTTTGTATGACCGCTACTTTATGTGATGTGTTTGCTAATATGTTAAGTATGATGCTTATTAAAGCAAGATGATAAGGTTTATATGATATGCAAATGATACGTATATTTTTACGATAAAAATATATATACGTAAATATATTATTCTACAAGAAAAAATAATTAAGGCGTCGTACCAGAGACGACTTAGGTCTCATTATGTTCTGTGCCACGGGAATGATTCGGTTTGGGTAGCTCCCCCGATCTCCCGTTGGTTGCGCGCAAAGGTACGTACGCAGGCCCAAATTATGTTAAGAATATGAATATGTATATGTATATGTATGTGTAAATGAAATATCATGATAAATTTTTAGATGATAAGATATGATATATGCTTTACGATGATATGATAGGTTATGTGTATCTTAATATATGACGTACGAAATGTTACAACATAGCATTATATATGATTTCTAAGTTGCTCGTTTATTGTGAGTTATATATTAGCTTGTATGTACTGGGCGTTAGCTCATTATAGTTGTGATGTATATCCAGGAAATAAATCAGTCGGGAGTTAGGAGCGGATCGAGCGGAACCGGCATTGCGGCATATACGGTGCATTGGTGGTGGAACCGATCGTTAAAACTATTTTTTTTTCCGCAACTTAATACTATTTTTATTTTAATCATGAACTTATTTTTCAAACCTCAATAGAGGATTTTGCCAATGGGTTTTAAGTATATTGTACTAACGATATTTTGTTATTTGACTTTAATTGTCCATTATGTTTTAAGTGGAATGATCATCATAAGTTTTTGGTGTAAACATATTACATATCTAATATGTTATTTTGATATACAAAAGAAAGAAAGAAAGAAAAATTCAGAAGAAAAATTTCGAATTTTATTTTCTTATAAACAGAAAATTTTATAAGTTTAAGATTAAGAAGTAACGACCGAAAAAGTGGGTAGTTACAACATTTTACCGCTAAAAATTAAAATCAATTTTAAAAGAACTCTCTTAAACTTCGCATTCTTCTTAGGGGTGGCTGCCCGGGTTTCGTGTCGTGTTTGTGCCGGGACTTATTCATTTTTTTACTTATTTTATGTAGACCTAGACCCGCCCCATTTATTAATCATGTTAGAAGATGAGACCCAGACCCGCCCCATTTAAATATCGTGTTTGTCGTGTCTACCCATTTAACTCATTTAACATATTCAGGTATTTTAAAATGTTAAATTAATTCAATTTATACTCGTTTAACGTAATTTATTTAATTATATTATCTAAGATTACAAAATTTACTAACGTTTTTTATGTTCATCAATTGTACGATGTAATAAACAAGTAAAAAAAAAATATCATATATAATAAGTATTAAAATACTTAATAACATATATATGATGTAACTTTTTGCTCCTCAACCGTATCTATTTGGGTTCCATCGTGTTATCGTGTTCGTGCCCTGTTTACCCGTTATTTAATCGTGTTCGACACGGTTGGACCCAAATCCATCAATGGTAGACCCAGACCCGTTTAAATTGTATCGTGACCGTTTCGTGGTTGGTGTCCGACCCTAAATTGTCACCCCTAATTCTTCTATACAAGGTTCGATTTTTCCACGATTATCCTCGATAATCGTCGATTATCCGTCTTACCGGTAGTCATCGGAAAATATTCCATACCAATCGATTATCCGTAAAAACAGTGTAAAAATAATAAAAAAATTGGGTACTTTTCGGAAAAAAATTGCACTTTTCAACAATTTTCGGCGAAATTACCTTCAATGACATGATTTTATTTACATTTATTTGACTATATGACATGATTTTATTTGAGTATTTATGTATGTGAGTGTGAGACTATATTTTATTTACATATGTAAACTTAGTAAATATATTATTATAACTATTTTAGTGGTTTTTCATCGATAATCCTCGATAAGTGTCGATAATCCATCGATAATCCTCAATAAGTGTCGGTAACGATAAGCTACAGGTTTATTAGTTTTCCATCGATAATCCTCGAAAATCCATCGATAATCTTCGAAAACGGCAATCGATTTATCGGCATAAACAACATTTTGATTCGTGCTTCTATATAATTTCCTTCCTACTTTTTTGCTATTTCCGAAGTTCTAAAGTTGGTCATTTCTATCTATTGAAAATATATATTTTCACCTACATTTAAAAGAATTTTTTTTTATTAGAGCATTTAATTCATATAAAAGAACCAGGAGGCAAACTCAAAAGAAAAAAAAAACAAGAGAGTTTAGAGTAAAAATTAATACAAAATAATAAGGCATATGACAAATTGGTAAATAAATAAATAAAAATTAGGATAAAACGAAAAATACATTTTTCTTTAACCCTTAACTTAGACTTTTATTTGAGATTTTAAGACTAAGTTTTAATGCCCGAATCCGGTGGATCCAATTTTGAGTTATCACCTGTATCTATTTTCATAAAAAAAAAATTACATGTTAAATTAAAGTATTATGAATTATAAAAGACAACTAATAATCACTATGTGGAAATAAACATTAATTCAAAATTGTAAAATAAAAAAACAAACATAGCATAATTCAAAAATAAATCAAACATAAAAAAATAGTGGGTTTTGGCTACTCATTTTCTTCAAAATCTAAAAATAAAAATATCGACTTTACCCGATTTGAAAGATATTGTTTCAACCCAAGTATTTTTTTTAAACTAGAGTTACAAATTATAATTTTCACCTTGAAATATATTCAAGTAATATGCTCCCGAGGAAAATGGATTAATTCTGAGATAATTTGATAGACACTAATAAATTCAGAGGATAGTTTTCTAAATTAGCATAACAAAAGTTACTTATATATTTAATCTTTTGATAACTGATTGCACTTGGATGGACCTAATCTTGTATTCTTGAGATTAATTTTTAAGAAACCGTGTTTTTTAAAAATAAATAAAATATAAAAGTGACGATATGAGTTTTCTAACTTATCCAATAATAAAAAAGTCATAGAGCTTATCCAATATTTTTTCTTTCATGCTATTCTTGTCTTAAGCTATTAAAGGCAAAAAGATTTGTCTAATCAAAATGACGAAAATGACTAGTCAAATTACTTATCGTATAAATTAGTTTATTCACTTTCTGTTTTTTGACTTATCACGGATAAATTTCCATATGCGTGTAGCTTGATTGGATAATTTTTAATTATGTCTAAGAAAACAAAATTAATTAGAGGAGAGAAATAAAAATACTGAGACTCACGTACCTATTTTCATATATATTTTAAGGATTTTTGGGTATTAAAGTAGAACAAATCTTGAAGGAAATAAATATACTAGATACCAAATCTTCTTTTTAATATAAAAAAAAAAATCATTAGAATGTCCAATAAATAACTCGCTAACTTATTTGAGAACAATTAGCTATAAATAACCAAGCAATATTATCATTTATTTTTCTCAAAAATGAATTATCATTTATTAATAAAGACATTTTCTCTCTCAAAATCATAAAACTTTATTTTTTTAATATAATTAAATATAAATAAGATCTGGACCTATGCTTGTTCTTCTACCCGAATCTCCAAAAGGAAAATAATAAATTACAGAAAACAAACAAAGCCACCATAATTAATTAATTAAATAAATAAATAAGCACTTTCTTAACCAGTAATTCCACGCTGTTTATTGTTCCTCATCAGTCATCTCTCTCTCTCTCCTCTGTTCGTCATCTCTCTCTCTCGTTCAATTCAATTCAACGCCTTCGAACAAGCATTAAAATAAAACCCACCTACAAAAAAGGGCGAGGAGAGAGAAACAGTGAAGAATCAATCATATATACACATATAGATACATACATGGGAGGAGGAAGTTAATGATTCTCACGTCTCGCAAATCTTTCTTCCTGGGAGCACAAGACAAGACCTTTTCTTTCCCTTGAAGCTCAACCCATCTTCTCTTCTCATCCCAATATTCTATTCATTGAATATTTTAAAGAAAAAGAAAAGGGGGTTTTCAAGAGCCGGCCATGACAGAGGTCCTTCATTCCCCTTCGCATTTCACCCGAGAGAGGAGGCGAACAAGGCCCTCCGATTCTTCCTCCTCCTCCTTCTCGCCTTCCAATTCCTCCTCCTACGACGACGCCGGCGACGCCTTCGGGGTCACGCCCGGCGCCGGCGACGAGCGGAGCAGGGACCAGCAGCTCTCGCTGTTGGCGCTGCTCGTCACGCTCTTCAGGAAGTCGCTCGTCGCCTGCAAGACCGACCGCAGGGACCTCTGCGCCTCCATGGAGATCGGATGGCCCACCAACGTGCGCCACGTGGCGCACGTCACCTTCGACCGCTTCAACGGCTTCTTGGGCTTGCCGGACGAGTTCGAGCCCGAGGTGCCCCGGAGGCCTCCCAGTGCCAGGTAAAGACAATGCGGACTCCATTGTTGCGTTTTTCGGATATTTTAGAGCTCAGAAATTGAGATTACTATTCACAAATTCGTTTTGGGTTCGTGAAAGTTGGTGTTCTTGAATCTCTGGGTTTTTCAGGGCTTGAAAGATGATTTGGTTATGTCTTTTTAGGAATGTGATTGTGGGTGTTGTGTATGTTCTTCTTTCCAGGAGTGTCTTGTTCGTTTCGATTCCGTTGTAACGGGTTTTCTTCGTTTTTTGTTGAAATTTAATCGTGTGAGCTATTCCTCTGTTGGGTCTGCTTCAGATTTAGTTTTGTGCTTATGAATGGTTCTTTTTCTAATTCCCTTATGAAGATTGCAAGCTGATATTATGTTTTATGTTAAATTTCCTTTGTTGATGAGAATATTGCCTTTTGATGTTTTTGCCGTCGCCACGTTTAACAATCTGAATGTATTGTGTTTAAGCTTTCCTTATAGCTTCCGTGTTTGTATAAAACTGAAAACTGATTCTGTTATGTTATTATGATTTTTCTGGTTTACAGCACCACCGTTTTTGGAGTTTCGACGGAATCCATGCAGTTATCTTACGATTCCAGAGGGAACAGCGTGCCCACGATTCTCTTATTGATGCAGGGACACTTATACGCTCAAGGAGGTCTTCAGGTACGTCATCCCACGAGCCATGTCTGATTATCCTTTTTATCCCGAATTATAGTTTTCGATAAAATAATCCATAGAGTATACAAATCCCGTGTTTTTCATTTTGAGTTCGTGATTAATTTGGTGCCTTGGTGTGTTTAGGCAGAAGGAATCTTCAGAATTAATGCAGAAAACAGTCAAGAGGAGCATGTACGGCTCCAATTAAACCGAGGAGTTATACCGGAAGGCGTAGATGTGCATTGTCTCGCCGGACTTATCAAGGTAACGGGTTTTCTTCTTTAGGATATTTTAGCTGTTCATTATTGCCTTAATCTGATTCTATGCAATTTCTGATTCATTTAGGGAATTTTCTTCGATGCATAAAATTCAAGAGAATTTAAACAAAGAAACCGTTATAGCAGACAAAAATAAATAAGTCAAATTGAGAGAATTCAAAAAGTTAATTCGAAACTAAATCCGTTACGATATAAATTTGTATTCTTGATTTATAAGGGAGTAAGCGTTAAAGTAGCAACCTAAATTTATGATCTTATATAAGATGTTTCAAATATCCGAAACTTCGCTAAAATAGTTGTCAAATCAAAATCAAAACGTGCAATCTCTCTTTCTTCCTTATATATATCTAAATGTTAGTATTGCATTTTCAAATGTTGCTCTTATTCAATATTATGGAAGCCGAGACTTCGTGAATCATTATCCAGTCTTTATGTACTGACTTGTCTTCTGAGGTCCACGACGAAACTAATACCGTTCTCTTGGATTTTATTGGCATCTGATGAATTGACTAAATGTGTTATTGGCCTTTTAGCTCGGTTCCGGTATTCCCAACTGGAGCTCTAGATTCAAATCTGTTTGAAATTATTAGAATGAATTATGAGTCGTAGTATAGTAATTAACGCTGATTTACTGTAATTAGCTGAGAGGCAGTAGAAGACGTAGAATTCATCTCACACTTTTATTACACTTTTTTATTAAACGTTTTTTTTTTAATGATTAGGCTTGGTTTCGGGAGTTGCCAAGTGGGATTCTGGATTCATTAGAGCCGGAGCAAGTGATCCAATGTCAGACGGAAGAGGAGTGTGCTGCGCTCGTGAGGCTTCTTCCTCCGACTGAAGCCACTCTGCTCGACTGGGCCATCAACTTGATGGCCGATGTCGTCACACACGAAGACCTTAACAAGATGAACGCTCGCAATATCGCTATGGTTTTTGCGCCAAACATGACTCAGGTGTGTGCCTCAGTATTTTTAATTATATATGTTGGAGCTTTCCAACAAATTGTTTATTTTATTCGAGCCACAAATTCTAGTTCGATCGATTATTTTTTGCCATTATTGAATTATTGGTTGGTTCTGTTTTAACATTTTTCTTTGTAAAATTACATAATCATTTCTTGAAAATGACACTTAACACTAAAGAAACACTATATATATATATATATAATCACTTTCTAAATAATGTTCAAAATCTCTAGGATAATTTTTAAACAATTGAAAGATGAAGCATAATTTACAAAAGATTATGCATTTTCCGATATTGGATCCTGTTTCCGCAACTAGATATATTTGAAAGATAAAAAGATCTTAGAAGTTCAGTTTGGTAATTAATGATTAACCGGTTTTCTTTAATTCCTTAACCGATAACCAAACTACTTTGATAATCGGTTCAACATTCATTTATGGTTATTTTCGTCGAAGTTCGGTCGTTTATTTTCAGCCCTAATATTTGCAACGCATTTCATCACAGATGGCGGATCCTTTGACCGCACTGATGTATGCAGTCCAAGTGATGAACTTCCTTAAGACGCTCATCTTAAAGACACTAAAAGAGAGGAAAGATTCATTCATAGAGGCTTCTCACCCACGTCGTCTGGAGCCTTCAGACGAGAACGAGCACCAGAGCCCTTCGCAAATGTGCACTAAAGATTCCCGCAGCGACGACGACGAAGCGTTGACCAGCGAGAATCCTAATTCTCTGGAGGCGTATCAAGACGAAATTGATAATTTGAATAGCACGATACGAAAACTAAATTCGAATCCGGGAGGCGGGTCTTGTGAGGCTACAAGTACCGGCAGAAGAAACGCCGGGAAGAGCCGATCGGGACAATCGAGCTCTTCGAAAAAGGGGTCGAGAAAGCAAGAGATTCCTTTATCCGAGCACGTTCAGAAGTCAAAGGGAATCAGCAAGCTGAGCCGCGTGGAGTCTAGAATTGAGCTGATCGAGGCCTGGCGTTGACCAGAATCATTGGTGGGCGTTGACTGACTGTAATTGGTGAGTGTGAAGTATGTGAATTTGCTCTTTGTGTGTGTGTTTGAGCCTTTTTCTTTTTAACATGTTGGTCTGACTCGATGAATGTTCACACTAACGATTGCCTTTGAGCTTCATTAATGTCGTTTCTTGAGTTTGTTTCCGTGATTGATCGTGGCTTTATGACCACTAAAAATCGTAAAGAGATTCTATTCTTTTTTTCTTGGAGAATTTGTGCAGTTTAGTCTGTTATTAGAGAGAAGGCTCTGACTAATTGATGATAAATTGTTTTTCTTATAAGGGTAATATGGATATTGGAGTTTTAACAGGAAAACCAATTACCAGATGAGGTGGATTAATTATCTTAGCTATTAATTCTTGAAAATGTTTAATTATGTAAATATGTCAAACCATAAGCTGTTTCGGTAATTCCGTTTTGGATTTTTCTAGAGAAAAAAGGTATTTATTTTGAAAAGAAATGAGGTAACAACAATATTGGTTTCGAATTTTTGTAGAAATGTCGAAAAGATGTGTTTTGTATTGGGAAGAAGATATTTACATGAATTGTGAAGATGGACGATCTGTGGGCATGCATGGGTAAAAAAAAGAAGAAGAAAAAAAGAGTATACTTTGAAAGTGCAAAGAAAAAGAAAAAGAAAGTGGTCCAGAGAAGACTCCAGATATGTGTAGGATAAATGGAATATATTCACTTACTGGCATTGATTATTACAAACGATATTCACAGACAAAGGAAAACAATTATTGGCCTCTTTATTTATAATTATTTATGAGGAAATATAAAACCATGCAAGCGAATTGCTACTTTTGATATATTATATTGAACGAGTGAGTACTTCAGATTTGCCAGTCCTTTTCTTATTACAACTTGTATTCATTATTCCTGAGGACTACAAAATTGCCAATATACATGGTACTTCTATTTAAATGTGGAGATAGTTGTCTTTCGCTAATTTTTAAAGAAAATAAAAGGAAAAATGAACTGATGATATTTTTTTTAAAGAGGTCTACTTATCTATCCTTAGATGTTTATCGGTCAAAAATCTGGTATTTATTGATTTTTTGGGTATAATATGACAAGAAGAAAGATGGATGATTACAATCTTTTAATAGCATGAAAGCTTTTTGTTACGTGATTTCTCTGTCTTTCTGATTTTCAATCTCCTATTCATAGGTTTTTTTTTTTTATTATTATTTTTAAAGGCATTGGATTCTCTGTCTTAAATTTGCCGAGTCGATAATTTTTAATTATGTCTCGATGACGAACTTTGATGGGTTTTCAAAGCTCACGTTAAATACTATTAATTCTTTCTTTTTGAGCTGCTCCACATGTATTTCGGTCAATGATTGTAATCGCTAAACTCATAATCTTAACGATTCGTAATTAGAAATTTAGATTTTTGCTAATTATTGAAAATCAAACGATTTGTAATTTATACAGATTTATAAACGAGATCATCGTTAAAAATTATTATTAATGAATCATCTTCGATCACTTCAGTGTCTTCTCAGTAGTACTTTCTCAATTCTCAACTTGGAATTATTACAGTTTTATTCTCTTTTGGAAGTCTGTGGTGACCGGACGATTTTTTATTTTTTATTCTTACAGAAATAATCTGCAATTATATATTTTGATTTTGTCGTAAATAAATTTCCATAACAATAAGGTCGAAGGATTTTTTATTTTTATATTTTGGGAACAGCATTTTAAAAAAAGTTAAGCTCGGCCAAAAAGTAAAATCTTACGTTAACTGAAAAGCGTGTACACGTCATATATAATGTGGTATATATATACTATATATATACTACTTTACGTGATTTTTATGAGAAAATGCAGAATTGGAATGTATTTTTCCTAAAAATATAAATAACTAATTTATTACAAATTTGTTGAATATTATGAGTCATGACAAGAGGTTTCTGTCTTTTTTTTTTTTAATCTTTCTTTCTTTTTGAATATTATTACTTGTTACATTACCTGAAAGGCTGAAATCGAATGGAACAAGTCGTGGTGAAAAAAAAAACAAGTATTCCACAAATTTAGTAACCTGTGAACACTCTTGATTGTCGAGAAAAACTATAGCTCTATATCTATTAAATACACTTGAAATCGAACATCAAATAGATAATATATAAGTATTTGAAAAATAATTATAGCTTATAAAATGTATATCCAAGAAGATTGCATGATATAACAAGCCTTAGAGATTCGAAAGGCAGGGGACGAGAATAAAAAATATTATTTTTAAAGATTTCGAGTGATTAAGATAGATTTCGGTGTGATTCAAAGATGAATTACTAAACTTGCTTAAATTATTAGAATTTTTTTTACACGTTACGATTTAATATAGAGTTTTTTCATTAAAAATTTGTATTTTTATTTTATTTTATCATGGTGGCCATCGCGGAAAAAAAATATTGATGATACGAGCCGGCCCTAACCGGAATCATATGGTCTCAACTCCAAGTATAGATTACTGGCCAAAAATTGTGAAAATTATTAATGGTGAAAATTGGCATCGTATATTTAATGTGTGCTCCAAAATAAATCCTTGTAGATGTCTCTAGATCACTACATGATACAGAGGATCTATTTCTGAAATTTTAGCTTCTCAATTATATAATTTACTTCTCAACTAGAATATTGCGGAAAAAGTACCACGAAATATATTTTTATACGTAGCATATTTCAAATTTCATTTTATCGAAGCAAGAGTTCGAAAAAAACAAAACAAAAATCATTCCTTAAGCTTTTAATTCTATTTTTATCGTTAAAAAGTTCTTTTTGAAACTTTTGCCACGAAAAAATAAATTTAAAATATTCCGCATACAAAGTAATATTTGTGGTACTTTTGCCGCAAATATCCCATTTTCAGCAAACAAACCTTGAAAGATAGAGGAAAGCCTTTGGAAAAGTCTTAAGGAATTGTAACCACCAAATCTAGGCCTCAGGCTCCAAACCACCCATCCATCTTTGTTGGAGACAAAACCTTCTTCCTCTTCTCTTCCTAATTTCATTAAATTATTATTTTTATTTATTTAATATTTTTACCACTATATTTCCCCTTCATTGTTCTTGGTCTTGCTCACACAACAAGCTAAAAGCACCCCCAAAAAAATGGCTGCCTGTGGAAGCCTACAACACATCTTGGAAAACCCGCTGCCAGAAAACCCTACCCTCCTTGAGTCCCTCTCGCCGTGGAACCAAATCAAGAAAACTTCCATTTCCACGGCCGAGCAGTCGTCTTCGTCTTCGTTCACCGAGATCTTCGGGGAGCTTCACTTCAAGGAGAATAGTTCCCTCTTCCAAACCGCACCGGAGATCAAAGAGGTAGTCAGAATCTCTCCGTCAACGGAGTACCGCTCCTTTCCGACCTCACGGTACGATAACTCCCACAAGAACTGCACGGAAGGGCTAGGGTTCGAGAGCTTCGACGAGGTCGAGGATTTGGCGGGGAAAGACGAGAGGGACGAGAGCGTCGGAGACAGTCGGAGAGTGGAAGATCGCAGGAGTGAGATCGGTGCAGCCTGCGAGATGGGTCGTTGGAGATCGAGGATCTCGCCAGCTCCGGTGCTAGAGAGTTTCCCTCCGCCGATATCGTGTCTGAGGAAGAATGGCGGCCAGCCTAGGGTTTGCTTCGAGTCGTTCCGAGAAGACGGGAGGTTTGTGTTAAAGGAAATTAGGGTTCACAGCCACGAGATTTTGCATGCATGCAGGGAGGACGGACGTTTAAAGCTGCACTTCGTTCGGCCGAATTATGATGATTTCATCGGCGAAGATCACGACAATGAAAATGAAGACGACGTAGAAGGAGACACCGGCGACAAGAATTGTGCCGGTATAATCTGATGTATATGATAGAGGCTTCGTTAATTAGCACGTGATATTCTTTTTTGGTAAGACGAGAGTTTGTTCGATTTTATTTTTTGTCGCGCGACGTGAAACCTTGAACTATGTATCTCAAAGATACTAATTCGAATACTCAACCAACGAAATTGACAAACACATAATTAATTAAATTGCGAACATGTTTTCTTTTTTCTTCGTCTTTTGGTCAGGAAATTGCTTGATGACTATGAACTACTTTATTACTAATAGCAATCAAAATTTCACATTGATCGAAGTGAGTTTCATCGTTTTTAAATCTGTTGTAATGAGTCAAAAGACGAACTTTTGTTCGTCTGAGGTTCTGAAGCTTCCTAATTAACATAAGTTATTTTTACCGAGTTGACGGTAAATGAGTTCAGAAAACTAATAAAAGACTGAACATCGTATTTTCAATATTGTCCAAAATATATTCTATTTTGAAATTCAAAAATCACATTTACTGCATATTCGATATTTAAAAAAAAAAATATTCGATATTTACTAAAAGTAAAATCGAGATATCAAATGCTTATACCATTCTAAAATAGTGACTACAGCACATTTTTTAAAAAGTAATAAGCATTTAAATAAAATTATAATACATTTGATCATTAAAGAAGAAAATAATAATAAAAAATATTTAAACAAAAAAATAACGCAATAACCGAAGATAATCAGGCCATACGGTTTTTATATGTTTATATATATATATATATATATACACAAATCGAATACGGCCGAAGAACATACGAGTTTCGGATCTTAAAATTTATCGTTACAATTAGATTTTTGTTCGTTATCGGTATATTCGGTATTAGATTGATTTTTTCTATTGGAATAATGTGGAAAGGTGATTTTGCTTTAGATGAGTTTTAGGTGGTAACATCATAGCAATAATGCATAAAGATTGTGACACAACACGAGTGTCCCAAAATATCGACCACTATCAACGCAATCTAAAGTCTTAAGATTGCAGCATTCAAATGGCGACACGTTGAGACCAAAACATGTTTCTACTCGTGACTTTTTCAGGTCACAAAGATCACCACCAAATATAATATGCTTTTCCAAAAGGCATATATATATATATATTTATATAGCAAAAGAACAGGGATGAAATATAAGTAAAAAGTTATAAACTTAATATGGTAGGAAATAATGAGTAGGGTGAGCTCTCTTTTTTCATGGGAGAAACTACAATAATAGTGCTTATCCAAGGATGTCAATTGTCAATTGTCAATTCAATCCCAATAGATAAGTTATTTTAATAAGGTTTTAGAGGATTCGAGTATCAAAATTTTAGAGTAATTGACGTCAAAATTTCTTGAACTTTGAGTATTACTAACTTTCAAATAAAACCACCAAACCTTCTCAATTTTGAATTCTGTAGCATTTGTACCCTTCCTAACTTTGAAAATGGTGCAAATACATTTTATGTTTTATATTTTTGCAATAAATATGAATTTAGCTGCTGTAACACGTTTTTGTTTAATTTAAGGGTAAACTGCGGCTAATGTACTCAATGTTTGATTTTCTGCGGATTATGTACCCAATGTTTATTTTCGGCGGCTAATGTACCCAATGTTTGATCCGTTAGATATTTTCGTGTTTTCCGTCACTTGACCGTTAGAGAGTTATCCTCCTCTATATGCATATTTTTCGTATTTTTGACATAACTCACTCATTTTTTGTCCATATTTTACGCATGACCTATGGTTGGAAATATAAGAGATAGATCTACAACTTTGTTGTTTTAAGTTTTGTAAAATAAGTTTTAAAAAAATAAGAAATTTCAAATAATCTTTCATATTTTTGGCATAACTCACTCATTTTTTGTCCAAAATTTATAAATAAACACCCGTTGGAAAGATAAAAATTTATCTACAACTTTTTAGTTTTACGTTTCATCATAAAAAGTCATTAAGTATATTAAAATTTGCTCGAAACAAATATTTTGCATTAAACTAATGTCCAGTTTTACGTTGTATTTGAAATTTCTTATTTTTCTAAAACTTATTTTACAAAACTTAAAACAACAAAGTTGTAGATCTATCTCTTATTTTTCCAACCATAGGTCGTACGTAAAATATGGACAAAAAATGAGTGAGTTATGTCAAAAATACGAAAAGTGTGCATATAGAGCAAGATAACTCTCTAACGGTCAAGTGACGGAAAACACGAAAATATCTAACGGATCAAACATTGGGTACATTAGCCGCCGAAAATAAACATTGGGTACATAATCCGCATAAAATCAAACATTGGGTACATTAGCTGCAGTTTACCCTTAATTTAATTAAGACCGATGGTATGACACTAATTACTCAAACCTTTACGTTAAAATTTAATATGAGAAGAAAATCACTAGTGGAAGAGTAGAATTCAGAGTTATAGGATTTGAACCCGGGACCTCTCGGATGTAGTAGAATTATCACTAGACCGAACAAACTTAGTTGAAATCATTTAGTTTAAAAATACTGAAACTTCCCTTAGTTTGTTAATGTAGAAATATCTACAGTAATAACAGATATTTCTTTCGTAAATTACAAAACCCAAACTGTTGTCGCCTGTGGAAACTTCATTGCTGCCTTGATCAAACTTCGGGTACCTGCAAAACAAAAGTTAACGAAAAAACTCCGGGAAGGCTGAGTCGCAGACTAGGTCGCTCTATTTAAGGTGTTTCGCGCCGCCTTTGCCTCAGTGCTCGCAGTTCGTGTATGCCCCGTCAACCCCAGGATAAAACAACCGAGATCTTTTCTGTCTCGACCGAAACCGTGCACTCGGTATCGATCGGAATCACTCAAACCCTCGGGAATATTTTGCTCGGAATACTGTATATAGTTCTGCGATTTTTTAGATATGAAAAACGAGAACCAAAGCTTCGTACTTATAGATATAGAAAATATAAAGTATAAACATTATAAGTTTACAACGTGCATCAGGAGATCGTGGAGAAGACCGAAGACCATGCACACACGTTGGAGAGTTTGAACGCGTTAGAAAATCGTGGGGAGACTGACTGACCAAAACAATTATAACGACTAGGTTTTATCCACGTCAGAAAATAATTTTCGTAAATAATTAATTTCGGCAAAAGTAATTATAGTTTTAATTACGGCAAAAATACCAATTAAACTTTCGGCAAAAATAATTATATTTGCACAAGAATACACACCGCGCTACGCCACGTTCGGCCGGCGGCGGCGCACGTGAGGTGGTGGTGCATTTGGGTGAGTCTTCCCCTCTTCACAAAATTGTGTGACCAAAAGGGCCCAAGCCCTTAGCTCAATCATTTGGTTTATAAACCATTTCAAACACTTGTCTCTAACTAATGTGAGACTTCCCTAAAAAAAAAACTAACGTGAGACTCTGAAATAGAAAAAAATTATGCAAAGCAAAAATTTCATTATTTGTAGAAGAAGTTCAACACAAACAAATATCCAAAAAGAAATATTTTTACTGTAGTAAAAAGGAACGTCTGTGGTTGGTGGAGATGATTGTATTTGTGATCATAATGCACGGGAAAGTAAATCCAACGATGCAGAATCACTCTCGATCTTCACCACAATCTCTTTTGTCAGAATTTTTGTTTGGCTCATTTGCTAAGAAAAGGACCTTTTAAGTGCGACTATGACACCGGATCGTTTGAAAATCTAAAAGCAAAAGATACCAATAATCATATTAGTGATGCCAATGAAATATAAGGAATATTAAAAGTAAAATAAAATAAAACTATAGATGCTCAGTGAATGTATTTGACAATTTTTGTAGACCACATGCATAATATTTTGTTGGAATTTGGTGTAAGATATGGCGTTGATTGAGGGAATATGGACATTTCATGAGGCTCTTATCTCTCACCAAACCTTACCCATAATCTCATCTCTTGCTATCTATCAACTTTCAGATCCTTCAATTCAATCATACTGCCCCAAAATTCCATAACGAAATTGATGGCTATAAGACTTGAGACATCAATTTAATGTAACGTTTAGTTGTCGTTATCGAGGAATTACGAAAGGTCCGATTTTAGAGCTATACCGACGGGTTATGAGTTTCTTGGTGGATATTTTATGAGCAAGAGGTTTACGGATAAAATAATAAAATTGCATTATATAAGTAAACAATATACTTCATTGCCATTGTAAAAAATAATATCAGTATACAATATATAAAATAATTTTATTAGTATATCACACTATATTAGCTTGATAAGTAAATAGTAGCATCGGTTTCTTATATTATCGATAGACATTTTAGTATGTTATTAAAATTTATACAACAAAATATGAATAAATAAATAAATAGATAAAAAACATCGAATTTTTCATCAACTTTCTCGGTTATTTTATTATTATTATTTTTTTTCTTCAATTTTTGGTAAACCACAGGGGAAGCTTCGGTAACTCATAAAACGGTAACAATTAGTGCGTCTTTACTCTATCGGCAGCAATTAATGCGACTTAATTTACCAGTACTCACCAGCTTCCAGTAAAAACATGAAAACTCAAACCTTAATTTAAGGATATCAAACTAAAATGTTGATAGCTCAGTAAGTTAATAAGCTATTTTTGGGACAATCTATGGCTAAGATGTTAAAGCTCTTCCAAAAACTCCCAATAAGAAAGGAATTGGAATGATTAATACAATGTGAGTTACGTTACAGAGATTTCTTAAAATGAAGTGTTGTTCTACCTTAACTAGATTATAATAATTGGGCATAATACTGTCAGCGGCGACGGCGGTGGCACGTCCAGGATCGAACAAATTTTGAAAAAGCGATTGAATGGTAGCTAATTATTGTTCTGAAAATCCTTCATTAAATACGGGAAAAAAAATGAAACTTTGTTTGAACTATAAAAATGATTTATAAAAATAACTACCAAATAAAATAACAAAAACGTTTTTTTTAAAAGACATCCTAACCAAACATGGCCAAAATTTTCTTATGAGGTGTAAAGCGACATCATTTATCACAAAAAATTTCTGCTTCAAACATTATGAAAAATGATTTTAATAATATCCCACTTCAGAAAATTAGTGCATAACAAGGGTACTACTGAGAAGAATTTATTTTAATTTCACAAATTTGTGCCAATGATTAGCAGGATGATCAGGCATTACTACCATCTAGTGTAAGTAACACCTTGTATAGATCGGGGCGCCGGTCGCGGAATATTCCCCAACTTTGTCTCTTTGACTTGATTTTGTCCAAATCGAATTCCTTCACGAGGATGGCTTCGTGCTTATCATCTGCAGACGCTACGATTTCTCCGGTCGGACCTGGAATTAAAGTATAAAAATTAGCACATGAAGGGTTTTGAAATGTGCATACTCAGAAATGGCATACCTGCAATGAAAGAGTTCCCGTAAAACGTTATCTCGCTTTTCCCGTGCTCTGTCTCGATCATCTCCTTTCCTATGCGATTCGAGGCAACCAAAGGCACCTGAAATTTCATTGATATTAAGAAAATATTGGAGGCCAATTAACTCTTCCAGTTAATAATACTACAAGATTCGCAAAATCATACCCTAAACCCAAACGGGATTAGCACTGTACAATATTAATGTCAGCATGCCCCAAACCCCGAACCCTACAGGCTACAGATTAGCACCAGCAACTTCTTAAAACCCTATAGGATTGGTACCAACATGCTCTAAAGCGTAAACCGTACTAGACTAGCACTAACAAGATTAGCACCAGTACGCCCTAAACCTTAAAGCTTAAACCCCACAAGATTAGCACCAACATACCCTAAATCCTCCAAGATTAGCACTTACAAGATTATCATCAGCATGCCCCAAACACCACAATATTAGCACCAACATGCCTTAAGCCCTAAACCCTACAAGATCGGCACTTACAAGATTGGCACCGGCATGGCCTTGCATGACCCTTTTCCAGTGATCACGTGAGTCAAGTCCTTGATCTTGAGGCTCAGATCCTATAGCCGTAGGATAGAACAGTATCTCCGCACCTTGAAGGACCATGGCTCGGGCCGCCTCTGGAAACCATTGGTCCCAGCAAATTGCTGCAAAAAAACAAAAAAACTTCGCTCTTCAAATTTCAAATACTCAGATCAAAATATCATACCACCAGAAACGATATTATCCTTATTGGTTAACCGCATATTATGGCTGCGACAAAATTGTGATACTAGTTTTAACGAATTTTATCTCTATAAAGAGAAACAAAAGAATGAACAGAGCTCAAAAGCAAGATTACATCTTACCGACTCCAATTTTCGCATATTTTGTTTGGAACACCTGATAATAAGTAGCATCATTGTGAGCCTTACAGACATGATAATATTCGCAAACTTCAACTTATGAAAAATAATAGTTTCAAGAACCCACCTTGAAGCCGGTGTCCCCAGGATTGAAATAAAACTTCTCTTGATATCCTGAACATGGAATCACTTCTCATGAGAATATTACTTCGGAGACAGGGGGGAAATAGATTAAGACAAGAAATATGTGGGTGTTTGATACCTGGTCCATCAGGAATATGAGACTTGCGATAAATTCCAAGATCCGAACCATCAGCATCGATTACCGCAATTGAATTGTAGTGTGCGTTATTCGCCTCTTCAAAGAAACTAACCGGGATCACCACACCCAGCTCTTTTGCAAGTTCCTGCATCCTATAAAGCAATTATAGCTAAATAGCTTTGTAGACGAATTGTCCTAGATAAATTAAGATTTAATAGGAATCTTATTATTATTATTAGTATTTTCTAGATATTCGGAAAGGTTCTCAATTCTCGTTAATTCTAGACGTTTCTCAATTATTCTTTATAATTATGGATGGTCTAGAACACATCCCTTTCATGCTAGATATCCTCTCAACTAAGTTGTACTCTATACATCGGGACATGATATTGTAAAATAATAGAACTTTTCTGAATTTTCTTTACCGGAGGATGGTCGGATGATCCTTATAAGGTTTAGCTCGCTGAAAGAAGTCTTCCCTCTGTGCCTGACAGAAGTAATATCCTTCAAATAGTTCCTACACAATCCATGAACGAAAATTCTTTAAAGCGTAAAACCTCCATTTCGATTGTATACAACAAATAAATTGAGATAATTAATACATGATCGAGGAAAATATCTGCCGTACTAAGCAAACAGTATAAGATTATAAAAGAATTAAAACCAAAATTACTATCTTCACGACATCATACTGAGCAGTAAGCAGGAATTAACAGAAAAAAGGCGTTATCTGTAACCAAATGATTGATTGATAAATGCGGATCATATGTTATGGAAGCTAGCCAAGTCTACACTACATTTGCTTTAACATACAAAACCGAAAAACAAGTCCCGCTATGCAATTTTAGGTACCAAGTACAAACCAAAGTAAGTAGTACTTATTAGATTTTGATACGATATATCCACGAAACTAACTTTTGCCAGCTGTAGTTTCAACTCGACTAATACAATACCAATGATCAATGTGACTATATATATACATACGAATTTGAACAAGGCATGTATAAAACACTCTTAATACACAACATGCTCAACACACTTTCTTTTTTGTTAAATTCAATTTTCAGTAGGGGCTCGAACCCCGTTATTCAAGGATACAAGTTCCGATACTCAACCCCGAGCTGGTCCTTTTTTACACCATCAATTATCAAAAATACATTGGCTCATACCAGTCCAAAGATTACATGTACTTGTCATCCCTAGGCCATAACAAGCATATAAAATTGATATGATGTGGAGCAAACCTGAATGAGAATGATATTGGCTCCCTTGGAATGAGCAGCTCTCACAAGTCTGCAATGGAGAGAAGAGAAGATACAGTAATCAGTTTCTCAAAAGAAGAGCAAATGGACAAGAAAGAGCGTGACACACACAGTACAAGTAAGATTGGACGAAGAGATAATATCGTGGATTGAATGTCGAGAAAAGAGCGATAAGAATCGTGAATTGAGAGAGACCTCTCGGCGGTGGCGACATTGGAGGAGATTTGGTCGGAGCAAGCGAATTGCAGAGCCGAGACAGTGACGCTTCTCTTCCCTTTCTCCTCCATTTCTTTCCTCTCTGTTCAGATTCAGAACGTCTTTGCTAAAAGTGCGTGTCCTGCAAAGGAAGGAAGGAAGTAGGAACCGACCTATGTTAAATTTAAGGGTTAATGACGGCAAAAATACTCAATGTTTGGTCAAAGAACACCTCGTGTACTCAAAGTTTAAAAGTGGTGGGAAAAGTACCCAAAGTCGCATTTGGGGAGTTGACCACTCCATTCTCGTAACGCAGTTGACCACTCCAAACGTGGGTTGCTGACATAACAATTTTTTGCCACGTGGACAAGCCCAAATAGGGGTTTAATTCGTTGTTTTATCGTAAACGAGGCTGATGTGGGCTCATCCACGTGGAAAAAACTTGCTATGTCAGCAACCCACGTTTGTTCACGTGGCCAGTGTTAACATGTAAGTTAATTGCGCTACTAGAATGAAGTGGTCAATGCCCCAAATGTGATTTTGGGTACTTTTGCCACCACTTTTAAACTTTGGGTACACAAGGGACTCTTTGACTAAACTTTGAGTATTTTTGTCGACATTAACCCTAAATTTAATCGAGAAAATAGCCATATAAATACCTTTTCTTTATTTAAAACTAAAAAATAATGATAATTTTTTTTTTTTTTGCGGGATGATAAAAATATTTAAAAGTGTTTAAATTTATAAATTTGTACGCTATTTTTTTACGCACCCACACGTTAAATCTATATATTATAAAAGGAGGATTTCTATGGCAAGATGTGTTGATGGTATTGAGAATTTGAAATTTTTAAGAGTTTTGAATCTTTTTGCTAAAATATAGAGATAGTAGTGAGAATTCTATTTTTTAGAGAAATTGTATTTTTTTTTAATAAATCATACAATTTATAACTAAATTTGATTGCACATAATTTATGAACGTGTTAAATGACTTATATGACGTGTTAACTGTTTATGATGCCACGTTTAGTCTATTTCATCTTCTTTTTTTCACGTTTTGTCAATATGTACACTATTGTGGTTGCTATGATAGCCTAGTGGTAATTCCACACCACCTCTAAAATGGAGGTTGTGGGTTCGATCCCCATTGCAGCAAAGCTGCCTTCAAAAAAAAAATGTACACTATTTAAGCTATATTTTAATGTTTTTGAATCATTGTAAATTTTCCGAAGAAGGTTTTTGGTGGTACACGTTGCAAAACATATAATTTTTTGGTTGAATTGAGATAATAATATGGTATTCTCAGCGCGTCAGACGTATCATTTAACGTTTAGATAGTGACGGCGTAAAAAAAAGACCAAAAATATTTTAACACTTTGAGTATTTTTACCTCTATTTTTAAATTTTGTGAATATGTCTATTTTTTAATGACTTATAAGAGACCAAAAATATTTTAACACTTTGAGTATATTTGCCTCTATTTTTTAATTTTGTGAATATCTCTAATTTTTGAATGATATATATATATGTAATATTCCTATTTTCTTTATTAATCAATGCCACACTTTCATATTTTCATGTTACTATAGTTTTTTTTTTGTCGTTCAAATAAATCTTAATTTATGTATGGTATATTGATGATAACAGTAATTAATTATGAGCGCAGCGTAAATACTTAATATTTAGATTTTTGAAAAATATATTCTTAATTGTATTTGCTTGCCAGGCTAATTATCTAATATTTACAAAGTCGTTTAATTTGGGCAACCGTCCACTTATTTAACGGATCTTAAAAAAAAAAAAAACATCATTAACATTAAACACGTGTCACGCTGAGACAAATGGATCTATACTGATATCGCTATTAATAACCCCTAATTAACCAAGTAATCTCTAAAATTCTTGACAAAACATAAAATATAATAGAATTTATAGGACATAGTAGTTCTCTTATCAGTTTTTATTTTTTATTTTTAACATAAGATAAATATACGACTTTTATCAAATTAAATGACTGAATGCTCATGCATATGAATGAGGCAATTGATAGCGATATCACCTTAACTTTTGATTCCGCAATGAAAGAAGAGTCTCCTGAAACTATTTTCGGAAACAGGTAAAAGATTGTATTTCACTGGAAATTCAATATACCCGACCAAACACGAAAACAAAAAGGTTTGTGCAAATTCTTGTGTTATTTGTCGAAGACTCGATTCCGGAAGTTATTTGCAACATCGAACGCTACAACGGCCTCAGTCCTCCTGAACTTCGGGCTTCTTCTCGCTCCCTTTGATGTACCATCCAACCGCTCCGAAAATGGTCGCCACACCGGCCATAACTGCGTAATTCCGGTGCTTGTCCGTTGATGTTTTCTCCGTTGAAGCTCCGGCGGAAGCGGTTTCGGCCGCGACTTTGGTCTCTGCGGCAGCAGCTGCGGCGCTGGAGCCAGCTACCTCCTCCGGCTTAGGGCCCTGCACCAGATTGAGAGGAAAGTTGTGAATTTAGATATTAGAACAGAGTTTACTTGACAAAGGGGAGATAAATATTTTCTTGAAATGGCTTATGCCGGAAAAATTCTGAGGGATTGGTAATTTGGTTTTGAAACCAGGACTAGGGTGAAAGTTTTACACCAGAAACCAGAAAAGTTCCTCTTTCATGACAAATCTTGTAACCAACTTTTTTATTAGAAACTGTTTAAACTGATACCCGTTTTCCGTCCACATCGGCAATCAGACACTGGTTACCAGTTTTTCTACTTTTTTCTTGTTTGGTATATTTTGGTTTTCTTAAGTGCATTATAGGTTTTGTTAGGTTACTGTTAGGTTTAGCTTTAATTTAATTTAGTTTATACAAAAGAAGGTTTCAATACTAGTTTATACCGAATCCAGGTCAAAAAACTAAATTCATTAAGAAAATGGCGATGAGGTGATGATCTTCTAGAGAAGTATCCGGAAAATAAGCTTTTGCGCTTAGATCTTCCGAAAAGAAACTTGAAACAATGTTTAAACGACAAAAAATGCAGCTCGTTCAGCCCTAATAAGCCCGTGAAGAGATGGGGTTCGCCAACGTTTAAATCAATATTCTGGCTCAACTAAACCTCCCAGGGAAACAAAAGGCAGAAAATAGTCTTTTTTATTTTTCAGCGGTTCACGTTATTTACAGTCAAAGTACGCTTCTGAATTTCATGCGGTCAAAATTAGAACAGAGAAATAAGGTTCATGTCATACCTTGGGTGCAAGCTTAGCAAGTTTCTCTTGCTCGGTTTTCTGGAATTGTAACAACCATAAAGAGAGTATAAGAAGACAATATAAACTTTTAACAAGGTAATACCACATTTAAAATCGAAGCAGCAGCTACAAAAAGCAAGAAAATGTTATATCAAGCATCAATATTACCATGCAAATCACCTGATAAGCCTTACTATCTAACCCTATATAAAGGTAATACGAAGGGAGTTAACAGCTGATACGGCCCCGAGATATTGATCTCATAACGGGACACGTGACAACAAATCCAAGGCCACAATTGATTGAGAGATTGAACTTTACTCGGGTCAAGATAATTCATTAATGAGAAATTAGACCCAATTATAGCTAGGTCCACTTATGGCTAATAACTTAATTTAACTTAACTGCTACGATTAAAATAAAAGAATCTAATGAGCCTAATAAAGCTATATTTAGCCTAGGCTTGGCGTCTAGGGCTTCTCAGCCCCTCTATCAGTTGCTTGGTTCAGGCCTATGGCTCGGGGCTTGGCGTCTAGGGCTTCTCAGCCCCTCTATCGGTTGCTTGGTTCAGGCCTATGGCTCGGGCCTAGTGTTACGGATTCGCCCACGATGAGTCTTGCATATTTAGGATAACAATTTCACTCTCTGCATTAACCAAATGGCCTTACAAAAAAGCTGGATCACTCTCAAAAACCGATAATTTGACGGCGCTTGAGACACGAAAGCAAGATTTTAAGCCCGTCAATCATGATAATCTTGAGTGAATAGTGATATAACCGAGCATGAAAGAAATGAAAGAGAAAAGGACCATGTAATAACACACTTCAACAATATACAGACATAGATTTCCAATGTCTAATTCCATTTCACTTAGAAAAACACATAGAAATGGGTTAATACAATCGTCAGCTACAACTTCGAACTATATCGAACCCAATTCACAAACAATCATCCCAATCCAATTCGTCATATTATTCTGAATAGTCAAATTGATCAGCGAGCAAAAGAAACCCTAGAAACGAAGAGGCAAACACCATGAATGCAAGCTTGAATTTACCTTGATGTATATATTCTCGGCGGCTTTTTCCTCCTCGCTGAACAATTTCCCACTGCTCGACAACCTTCGGGATACGAATCTAGCAGCGATTCTCGACGCCATTTTTGTCCCGATTAATCAATCAAAAGACCCCTGAAATGACACAATGAAGCTCACATTACACGATGAACGATCGAGTATCGTAAAATGCGAGAACGAAGCGATTCAATCGATGGCAGGGGAAGACAAGATCCCAGAAAAAAAAAAGTGGCGTACGGAGCAAATTGCAGGTATGGAATTTGGGAGGAGTGAATTCACTTGTGTTGTGTTGTGTGCTTGTCTTTGATTTGATTCTAATGGTGAAAACAGAAGGGCATTTCTGGAACTCAACGTGGCAAAAGTACCTAAAGCCTGTTTCTCTATCTCTTGGGCTTCTTAGCTTGATGGTCCTTCGATTTTCTTTTTCTTGACAATTCTTGCTTAATTTCGTAATTGATTACCGGTTAATTTGTAAAGTCTAGTTGCCACAAACTGTTTTTTATTTTTAAGAACTTTTAATTTATAGAATTTTAAGCAGTGATAAAAGTTCACAAACCGTGAATCGAACGCAAGTTTAATTTACTAGTATAGTGAGTGCGCAACTAGTAATTAATAGAATTTTCGTAATATTTTTAAAAATCGATAACGATGAGTAAACCGCAAAACTTATGGATAAACCGAAAAATCAATGGGTATACGGATGAGATTTCGTAATAATAATATTATTTAGAAATTGAGGATAATCCATATAAAAGTACCACGAAAAATCTTAAACTCCAAGGCAAATTTTATATTTTTTTGAAGCAAAAGTTATAAAGGTTAAGAAGTCGTTTTTAATATAATTTTTTTGCAACAACATTTTTTTGATACTTACAGAAGAAAGACGATTTTGTGACTCTTACAAATTACAATATTTGCCTCTAAAAAATAATATATAGAATATACCATAAATTTAGAAAAATACTAGTTGTATAAACCGTGAGGATTGCATACTCGTGGTTGTAGCAAGAAATCGCTAGTTGAATTATATTTAACTAAAATGTAACACAAAAACAAAAAATCTCACATGTATTCATATAAAAACAATTGGCAACCGCAACGGACGAGATATTTTTTAAAATTGAGCTGCACATTTGCTCCTACTTCAATATACATAGTTATTTGAATATATAGCTAGGATTTGAATTTAGATATTGATATGGTGTGATTGTCTTTTGATTATAATATAACTCTCTCTCGCGTAATAGATTCGCTTCAACTATCCCTCCTACAAAATTATTATATTTTTCAAGGTTTATATTTACCCGTTTCTTCTCTGGGTAACCAAACCTTCAAAAATATATTATGGGATATCAGAGAATCCAATCTCGTATAGTCGAATGTGTACCACTCTGACAACGATGTCTTAGTCGATGCTTCATCAGGCAGTGGAAATACCATATGTCTCGAACTATTTATTTTAAGGAACTTCCAAAAAGCGCATGAAATTATGAAGGCGGTGTGCCCTGCGACAACTAAACGCCTCGCCTTTGGACGGTACTCCAAGTGCAATAACAGATTTGGAGACAATCTAATAACCTAAGCGTCTGTCAGCTAACTAGAGAGACCACAATGGACTTGAATTTGGTCAAGATAAGGCATATCATAGTAAGCACTCGGGGGCAGTAGGATGCTTTATCACGTCAAGGTGGGCACGTGTTTTTAGGTGATCATATCTCACATGATGTACATATAAAGAATGACCGAAAACAGGACTCGCATTGTTGGATGAAAGTGGCGTGGCGCATAACCTTGGGAAGTTGATCGACGCCACATTAAGTGGGGTTTTTAATTTCCACCCTGGCGTGTTTTCGACTCCTCAGATACATTTTCAGGGGATAGATTCAGCGGAAGCGTGGATACAAAATTTAGAAAAACTCACATGCACTGCGCTAATTGAAGACAGGACGATTAGATATAATCGATCCATTGTATGCGTTATCAAACGTGAAATCCACAGCTCTTAACTTGACGAAGTACATGGAGGAAGGAAACAACAATACTCTGTTTTTGGAAGAGGAAATTGGAGACACGAATTTGTTGCAAGTTTTGCATCACATGCTCGGATTCTTGCATGAGAGCTTCTCTTCTTTGGACCAAAACGTCGTCACTCGGCTCTTCCAAGTGGGGAAGATTAAAGCTTGTGTGTTTGCTATATTTAGAACCTAGGAATTATCATCTCATTTAGTGGTGGCAGTGAGAACATATGAAAGACATTATTAAATTTGATTCAGGTGATGGGTCAAGCTCGTCGGAAGTTCGTCATTATTTGTGACGCTTCTCGTATAGCATATCAAAATCTTTTGTGCAGTACATTCCGAGTTGAAAGTTGTATCCACTATCATCTTCACGACACTTTGAAACCAAAGTTATTTCTTGCAGGATCACTTATACTGAAAATGAATTGCACATTTTGTATTGGACATTCATGTGCCTCCTACTATGCGAATGATAACATAACGTACTGTACCAATACAAATTTTCAAGAGGAATTTTTTTCTTTCTTTCTTTCCGTTGACTTAAAAATTTTGAGCCGAAAAATTCTCTCCAAAATTTTTAAACAAAAAAATGTACTTAATTTGCACAACACTTTTTAACTGTTGTGCAAAGCTAATAATAGAGTGACAACAATGAGCTTGATAAGTTTACACGATGGTATTCAAAACCCGTTATGTAAGTTTCAACGATACCAGTTTCCACAACATATTTTAACGTTGTGAAAATTGTTTTGTAGTTGTGCTGTTTTTTAAAATATATATTCATTTGACTCTTGCATGCAATGATCTTTCACGGTGAACAAAACTCCGATTGTTTTAAATGAATACAGAAACTTAACGTTTATTGTTCATTTAGCGATGAAGATTCAAATTTATAAAAAAACATTATATTTTTTATGCTGTAAAAATAAAATAAAAAATCAATGAGAATATGCCTCTAACAAAGTGCAAATATAGAGTTTTTACGGCCATATAACTCTAATTGTAAACTAATTACAAAGATCCGAAGTTGTTAATAGTGCCAAGTGCCAACGTGGTGATTATGGTGAACTCCGACTCCGTGTTACGTTGGGTTGTGTTCTTCGAGTAGGCTTGGATCGCGATAGCCGATAGTCTCGTGGGATGTTAGAGGAGTCTCTGTTTGATTTTTCCTAAACGCAAGGATTTAAACGGCTTGTCGTTTTTAATAATTCAAAAACGATACACTCGTATGTATCGGTTAACCTATAATTATCGACTAACCAAGTAACCCGTAAATTAATTCCGATGTTAAAATAAAATAAAATAAAATAACTTCTATGTCCCAATAGCGAAGCATTTTAGGCCCATCCTACGTGGACAAAGTGGTCTTGTCAAATGCCACGTTGTCAAACACGTGGCAGATTTCTATTGGTCCTCTTCATGTGGCACTTCAGTGTCTCCTCACAGTGCGAGCTCTCCCATTTTCCGTTTGTTTCCCGAGAAAAAAAAAATTCGAAGATCCACAGCCATGGCGGTGAGAGCGACGGTGTCGAGGTTTCCGATGGACGCCGACGCGCTGGAGAGCTCGGGCCTTCCCTGGGGCGTCACGGTCACTCCCTTCGCGGCGAAGGACGAGGAAGGCCGCGCGCCGGCGTACGGCACCGACGGCGACCTCTTGCCGCGCTGCGAGAATTGCTGGGGCTACTTCAACAACTACTGCGAGCTCGATCAATGGAGTTGGACTTGCTGCCTCTGCTCCCAGCTCAACGGCCTCTCCTCCAAAGCCATCGCTCGCTACTCTCACCCTCAGTCCTGCGCCGAGATGACCTCTTCCTTCATCGATCTCGATCTCCCTGGTCAGAATCGCCCTAGCATTTATCTCACAGAATATAATTGGTGTATATTGTGCTCTCAATTGCGTGTTTGTTTGGTCTCGAAGTTCGTTTTCCCCTCGTAACAATGGCGATTGGATCCGGAGTTGACTGGTCAGAATTGTGCCAACTGCGAGCTCGATCAATGTGATTAAGTAGTTTAATATTTTCCTCATGGAGTTTGAAATTTGGGTCTCGGTTAATCGGAAGATTTGAGAATCTTGGTTGTGTTTGCTGCAATGAAACTTGAATTATGGGAAAATTTTCTTCTTGTTCTCATTTCTTGTCTATTTGGTTCAACTGTATATATGTGATGAAATTGGGATCAATGCAAGCTACAAGTTCGTTGTTTTGAACTACTTGCGGTTTAGGCTTGGATTTGTGCGAATTTTCTGTTGGCTGATTTGGGTTTTGCTTGTTTAAATCTTTGTAAAGTGGAAGGAGAAGAAGAAGGAGTGCAGCTTCAGCCGCTGTATGTTGCAGCCATTGATTTATCTTGTAAGATGTTGTCAACCGATAGCCTTTCATGTGTTGGTTTTATTTTTTACTTAATTATGGTCCTTGATGTCCAATATTTTTTTATCCAGTTTCTTCTCTTAATACATTAATTAGAAATTCGGTACGGTTCTGAAACAATATTTTCTCTTTGTTTTGGATGTTCTGACTAATCATGTCAAGTAGATTGCTTGGGAAATGGGCATCAGGGATGCTTTCATAAAGCATAATAGATTGTTAATCGACGCCCATCATGTGGGCATCGGGGGATTTATGATTTGTTTAGTCTGTCTTCCTAGCATCGTTTGGAGAGCGCTAGACCTTCCTCTTAAAGGAAAGGTCTAACATGTTTACTGTTTTTCATCGTAATAAAGAGAAAAAGGAATTCATTACACTGGTGAATTCCCGCTGGCTGAACTTTTTTCTTGGAAACCATGTTTGGATCCTACAATCAGTAAGAAATGGCCAGCCTGGTAAAGATAAAGATCAGAAATGAATCAAAATCAGACGAAAACTAATAAGTTTTTATCTCATTTATCAGAATGATCTAATTTGGACATCTTCATTTGTATTACTCTTAATGTACTTGCATGCCTATAAATTTTGAAATTTCTTCTTGAACTAACTGCAGCCTCGGAGGAATTTCTGGAACTTACCAAAAGTGCACTTCTGGCTGCGCTAGAAGGTTAGCAATTGTTACCAACATAAGTCCCGTATTTTATTTAATATAATTTCTGTTTTCAGAAAATTAGAACTCTCACTGTTCCTGTCGTTCATATCCAGCTCTTGCGCCGGGTTCACTATTTGGGCTTGCCACCTTCAGCCACAAAGTGGGCTTATACGATGTTCAAGGGCCCATACCTGTAGTAAAAAACGTTTTCATCCCTCCTGATACAGAGTCCACTTTGCCTATACCTCTTGCAGATGTCATGCCTTTGTTACAGTTCCTGGCTCCTGTATGGTACTCTTTTTGGTCTTATATATCGTTATTTACTCATTCTTGTCTGCATCACATTTAAACTTGGTTGCAATGTCCCTAAACTTTTTGAGACAGAGCAGATTACTCGCTGATTTTTATTTGCGGCAGGCGACATATATATCCACTGTGATTTTTTTAAAATGTAGTAGAATTGCCCTCGGTTTTTTTTTATTATTTTATTTTTGGCAGTATTAGCACCCTGTACTTTGAAAATGTAGTGTATTACAACCGCACTCTATCAAGTTTCATCCAATGCATCAATATTCTAAAATTTTCCTCTCAGACCTGAATATAGTAATTTCGCTTCAGGTAGAAACTTGTAAAGACCGTATCACATCTGCTCTCGAAACTCTCAGACCAACAACCTCGTGGGAGAGAACCACCGCAGCCGGCCAAGGGCTTGATGGGGTTTTGATGGGTGGGAGAGGTTTTGGGGTTGCAATGGAATCTCTTTTAAATTACCTTGGCTCGGAATATGGAAATACATTTGCATTAGGTCTGTCTCGAAATACATAATTAATATGGAAATATATTATGCACCTTTATGTTTAATTATCTCTTGGTATTTCTTAATTATGTATTAATGTTTAGGTAATTATGTTTTATTTATGTATTTAAGTTTTTCTTTTAAATTCTATTATTTAAATGATTTAATTATGCTTGTATATAGGTTTATAATTGTATGGCCCTGTTCGGCCCACCCCACCGAGTACAGTCGTTGAATTACTTAAAGAGACCAAAGCACTGAGAAAGGACTGAATCAAATATTATTCATTAATTTAGTTTAGTAAAATTAGCGTAGCTCTAAGATTTTAGCGTAGACACAAGAAGGTAAACAGAGTTCACCGGTTTTAGACCCATGACGAGATCAATTTACTGGGAACATAACAGTGTATATAGAAGATAACGTGAGACTATCAACTAAAGAATAATTAGGTTTATGTCATTTTCTTAACATTATTGCAGCTAGAATTTTTGCATTTCTCTCTGGGCCTCCCGACTATGGAGCGGGCCAACTAGATACAAGGCGTTACGGTGAACAGTATGCGAGTAAAGGAGAAGATGCAGATCTCGCTTTGCTTCCTGAGCAGACACCTTTCTACAAAGATTTGGTAATATGATCATAACTTTTTGAGCACTTCAATTTTCCTCTATTTTTTTAGTGTATTGAGGATCTGAAAGAAATGTGCAGGCTTCAGTTGCTGCTCAAGTGGGCGTTTGTGTCGACATATTTGCTGTTACAAACGAGTACACAGACTTGGCATCGTTAAAGTTCCTCAGCATCGAAAGTGGAGGCTCTTTATATTTGTATTCCAGTACAGATGATTCTACACTCCCTCAAGATATGTAAGTAGTGTGTATGGACTTATTTAGTCATCTTTTGAGAGAATGAAACTTTATACCTGAGATGTTTTAAACTTGTAGCTATACTTTTGAGAGAATGAAACTTTATACCTGAGATGTTTTAAACTTGTAGCTATACCGTAGAATGATAGAATCTCTTTAAATTTACACTCGTAAATTGTTGAACTCTCTAATTTGGTCCCAACTTGGCTTATGGTTTAAAAATCGTCAATTTTGACAAGGTAATAAGATTGTATGTTTTCAAAAAAATTCCTATACTTATGTATGATCTGATTAATTGTAAATTTAAATCACAAATACAACTACGAGAATTAAGTTTGAGTCCTCGATGTGATTAATGCTTGATTGAATTCAGAAAACATTCATTAAACTAATAATAATAATTTATCGGCTATTTAATATAAATTAATAAATCATGTGGTTCCAATAATATTATTTTATGGAGTTATTATTGTTCCTTGTGAAGGTACCGGATGCTAAGTCGGCCATATGCTTTCGGGTGTATATTACGATTGAGGACATCTACCGAATTCAAACAAGGGCATTCTGTAAGTGAGCACTGTAATTTTATGTATATTTACAAGAATATAATTTTTCATACCGTTACTCTGTTTGTTATGTTGCAGTATGGTCATTTTTTTCCAGACCCGCAGTACGAGAATGTTCAGCACATTATTTGCTGTGATTCTTATGCAACATATGCTTATGACTTCGAGTTTGCAAATGCTGATGGGTTTTCAAGGTAGGAGATCTGCTGTTATAGTTATCGTATATATTCCTTTAGAAGTTGATATAATTAGATAAATATAAAAGAATTGCAATTGTTACTAAAAATAAAACCTTAAAAGGTATAGTGTACTTGTTACAATTTTTCAATTAGAATGAAGCCTTAGGATGCATTTGATATATGAATTAATAATCAAAGCATGAATGCTACTGAAAATTAGGGTACAATGACTAAAAATGGCGTGTGTTTGGATAAATGTAAAAAGAATACTACCGGATATTAATAAATAGTATATATACCTAAATATATGCTTTGATCATTTTCATCCAAGGAACTCCTAAGGATTTATTTGTATATGAATTAATTACGTCCTAAAAACTATAATAATATCAATATGAAAAATGAATAATCGGCTAGTATAGTTAGAGGTCAGATCTTTAGATCTTGTTTAATATCCTTAAGAAGTTCTCTGGTATTGAGTACTGCGGTCATCTTTTTGCACCTGTATTTTATTTTTCCCTGAAATATCTTATTATCTTACAGCATGGTTTGCTTATTAATTGTGTTACTGACTTTTTATGATTGTAGACATCATTCAGAACCTCCTCCAATCATACAGATTGCGTTCCAGTATACAGTTGTTGTGCCCCCGGATGAGCTTTCTAATTCCGGGCTTCGACCCTCAAGTAGGTATATATACTTGCAAATCTTAATCTTTTGGATCATATATCTTTGGAACACTTTCCATTTATGCCCCTTCTATGTTGCTATTCCTTGCCATATCTTAGTTTCTGAGGCAATAATGTATGGTTTTAACTGATTTGCCTCGGAAAAAAAGACTTCTGTTGAGAGATTCTGAATGAATCTTCCTGACTGGTAATAGGGGCAAATATTCACTCCAACGGCGACTTAGGATTCGTACTTTGCAATATGCAAGTGCTCAAAATATCAACGAGATTTATGACGCCGTTGATGCAGAAGCGATTCTATCTCTACTTGTTCACAAGGTAATGCCAAATCATCTATCTGTGCTATTTATGTTAATAAACTATGTTATTTTAATTGTGTTTTAGGGTTTAGTGCTTGAATTGTTATATTATGTTGTAGGTATTTTAGTGCAACATTATTTATTTTTCTGATTAAATGTAATATTGAACTCCTGCAGGTAATATTAGCGTCACTGAAGGAAGGGGTTCGAGAAGGAAGGCTGTTGCTACACGACTGGCTAGTGATCTTGACAGCACAGTACAATGATGCCTATCGTCTCGTTCAATACAAGAACGGAAGCTCGATGACGACGGCTCAGATGGACGTGACGTTCTCGCAGTGTCCTCAGATGCAGCATCTGCCTCGTCTCATCTTCGCTCTGCTTCGCAGTCCCCTTCTCCGCCTTCATGAAGAAGGGGTTCATCCTGATTACAGAATCTACTTGCAGTGCCTCTACAGGTAAAACTTAATCCAGGGGTTGACTTTTGACTTTTGATTTCTGAACAGAGAACTTGTTTTGGTTTTAGGCTCTGTAGACTTACGGTAAAAGTAGCTTAGCTTACAATTCTTTGTTACGGACCCGAGTCGTGATTTCATTACTATCCTATATACTAAGAAACTACCCTCACCTCTCTAACCTCCAGAGAAGACTAACTAAAGTTTTGAGTGGATAATTGTTTATCTCCATGAAGTCTAATCTGGTCTTCTTGCCTCTGTGTGCCTTCTCGTAAACTTGTAACGGAGTTTGATGATACTGCTTGTGGCTGGATTCCAATTTAGCATGGTTCTCCTTGGTTTTCTTTTCGATTTCTGAACTTTTGGTTATAAAATGTGATGTAATTCCCATGTACTTAGACTTTAAGTAGCATATTTCTCCTACCAGGTTATAGTTGAAAATATCTGATATTATTCCCAGTTTAGCATATTTCTCCACGGGTTTTTTCTTCGATTTCTGAGCTTCTGGTGGTAAAATGTGATGATAATATCCCTCGTAGTTAGTTACGCTTCAACTTTTTAGCATATTTCTTCTCGGGTTTCTCTTCAATTTCTGAGCCTCTATTTTTGTGTGTGTGCAGTGTGCTAGAGCCAAGCTCGCTCCACCGAGCAGTGTATCCGGTGCTGACGTCGTACTCCACGCCAGATAAGCAAGCCTTTCCCCGGCACTCACTGAGCCGTGCTGCACTCATCACCAGCGGAAGCCCCATATTCTTCCTCGACGCCTTCACGACTCTAGTCGTGTTTTATTCCTCTATGGCCGACCCCTCGCTTCCATTCCCTCCACCCCATGACTGTAAGTACTCTTTGTCATTTTTTCTTTCCCATCACGACTTTAACAAAAGGTCCGCAATTATGATCTGTTTGGTTATGTTTTTTTAGTACTATAAAGCTAAAAAAGTGAAACCGTGTATATAAAGATGAATCCAGACCTGGAAACCAGTATTTTGAGATTCTTACTCCCGATTTTATAATATATAATTTACAACAATCTAAAAGCTATTCAACACCATAAAAAATGTGTTTCTAAAAAATAAAATAAAAAATGATCAACCCTCACTTTCTTCTGGTCGACAATGATGTGGCAGGCTTATTGCGGACGACGATCAACAGACTGAAGCATGAGAGGTGCGTGACTCCGAAGCTGATATTCATCCGCGGAGGGCAAGAGGATGCCACGGCCTTCGAGAGCTATCTCATCGAAGAGCAGGACGTTGACGGCAGCGGCCTCGCCACCGTCACGGGCTTCGTCTCGTTCCTCGACGAAATCGCACAGAGCGTGGCCGAATACATGAAGTGAAATGAATCAGACTGAGAAGCTATGTGGTTCTGTGATCTCAGCTTGTGTCGAAGGAATTATCTGTTTCTGAGTCAATTGAGTAATGACATCAATCAACAAGGCCATCATTTTTTCCCTTTCTTTGTATCATAGATATATGAGATAAATTTTACAAGTTTTATTATTTTCTTTCGTTCTTTTCATTTTATATACTCATTGGTATGGACTTAGTTTTTTAAATAGCAAAAATGATCCATCTTTTAAGACTTCTAGTCCATAAACTTGAATTGACTAATTTTTTTATTTTTTTTTCAATTTGAAAGTAAACAAAAATGATTTTGAAAATATTTAGGGAGATCTTTTAGGTCAATTCCATATAAATTTGCATTGGAATGAGTTCTTAAGCATTTTAATTTGAAACACACAAAATATAATATATTAATCGATTAAATTGTAATTTCATGACTGACAAATTTGAAGACAACATTTTTTTTGGTTATGAAAATGAGTTTCGAGTATGAACATAAAGTTAATCTATATAATATTAATAATGTCAGAGACAATATATTTTTTTCGAGTATAAATTTAAGATTACATAGCTAAAAATGTATTATAATCACGATTATTAATATATGAGTATTAGTTAAATGTAATTTATGATATATTGGTTAATAGCTTTATATTGAGTTTTCCCTAATTTTCCCTCCAAATTAGCAGAGCAGAGATGGAGCGAGCAGAGGCGCCGGAGCTGCCGAAGGCTATCGTGCGCCGCGTGGTGAAGGATAAGCTGTCGCGGTGCTCCGACGACGCCGAGATCCTCCTCCACAAGGACGCCCTCCTCGCCTTCTCCGAATCCGCTCGCATCTTCATCCACTACCTCGCCGCCACGTAACCTAACCCCCTCCTCTCTTCACTTCCTTGTCGATCATCTATCTTCGTTGCGAATCTGAATCTCTGTCT
The DNA here is from genome assembly GCA_954871525.1 of Parietaria judaica. Lineage (NCBI taxonomy): Eukaryota > Viridiplantae > Streptophyta > Magnoliopsida > Rosales > Urticaceae > Parietaria > Parietaria judaica. The sequence goes on along the minus strand of OX940860.1, from coordinate 23,887,246 downwards.
GTGCAGCGCCAACGACATCTGCAAGGACTCCAAGCGGCAGACCATCAGCGGCGACGACATCTTCAGAGCTCTCGAGGAGATCGACTTCTCCGACTTCGTCGACCCTCTCAAGGACTCTCTTCAAGGTATATAACTGTTTGCTGATTAGTTAGGAATCTTCAGAAGTTACTCAATATAGCATCTCTCAACACAGCAAGGGAATGTTGATTCAGTACAACTTTGTTTGGAATCTTCCAAAGTTTGTGTTTAAGCCCTAGGTTGTGTGTGTGTGTTTGTGTTTTTGAAGGGAGTTTTTAGAAAGAAGGTGAACACTTTCTAAAGGGCGTGAGAGTTGAATGTCTCTTTCTTTAATTTTATTGTGAATTTGGTAAGTGTATACACACACGATATATATGTATATATATATATATATTTGTTGTGAGTTTCTGGTGTTTTTCAATATGATCACTGGTGCCTGTAGTTTCTGTCAAGTAAATTTGTGATGTGTGTTGAGAATTTATTCGTAAACCTTAGTTAGTCTAAGGTTACAGGACCCGAGACCTGACCGAGTTTCATCGGCCCTTCTGGATGACATGTTGAAAATTGTTTAGAATGTCTGAAAATTCGTAACTGGTTATTAAACATATAGTATAATGCCAAGTTGCTAACGAGGTGGTTTTCCAAGTCTCGGCGTGATTGGATCTCTAGAGAATGTACTCTTCTCATTTGGCATGTGCTCGTCTTTGCGCATATGCGTTTCAGGTTTTTGTGCAAAGATCTCCCTACAATTTTGGTTTTTCGAGCAACCTTGGCATTTTTAACTCCTGAAAATGCTTTCAGGGTAAAACTTCATGGTTTTACATCGAATCTTGTTCGAGATCACGTTTTCAGATCAATTTTGCTTTCATCGACGTGTAAATTTCTTACATCTACCATCAAATCTCCTAGTTCAATATCAAATCTTTCATGAGACGATAACTTTTTTGATAATTTTTTTGTGTCGATACTCTATATACATCTTTCGTTCAGAATTTGTATTTGCCATTTATATAACTTTAGTCAGCTGATATATCGATTCGTTTTATTTATTGATTCTAGCGAAGATGATCAGTCTTTAAGCGTTATTGATGTATTTTTCTTTATAATAATTTAAGGATGACTGATTAGAGCAAGTAGATAGTTAAGGAAATTCATTTAAATTTTAGTTTCTTGCGTGACATCGGATTTTTTACCAAGCCTTAAAACTCTTCTGTTGTTGGTTTGTCAGAGTTTCGAAGGAAAAACGCGGTAAAGAGGAAAGGAGCTACCCAAGCGAAGGACGCAAAAAAGAAGAAAAAAATAGAAGAGGAGCAGCCATCAGCTGAGAAAGAAGACGACGAGAGCAAGCAGGACGAAGACGAAGAAGACGAGGCAGAAGAAGAGGACTGAACCAATTATATTTTAACTTACTAAAAGCTTCTGAATAGTTTCTGCTTGTAAGCTTCTCTAATTTAAACACTATTGTGCTTCTATTGCACCATTTCTCTCTTTAATATATTCTTTTTGCTTATGTAAAAAGAGAATTTAATATTATTATCATTATTATTATTATTATTATTTCAATGTGTTGAAGAAGTATTTCCTTGCCATAAGTGAATAATACAAACTTATTCATCTCGATTAGAATGGTTTGCCTCTGTTGATGTGTTAGTGAAAATCTTTAAGTTTGAAATTAGAATCAGTTCTTCTGTAAATTAATTGATATTCTTATTCTTAGATGGCAGATTAATATATGCTGCTGAAATGTTTTAAATCTAACCATAATTTTAATAAATTCATGTAGAACACATTCAATATGAGATTATACAAACGCAAAATAACTTAAGCTGACATGAATTTACTGATACATTTATAGTTCGATTGCAAATTTAAAATTTATCAAAATGAAATATAAGGCAAATATTGAATAACAATATATATTTACATAATATATACGTAAATTAACTCGAATGAACAATATCAAACCTGGATTTTTTTTATTTTTATTTTTGTAATCAGGTCACCTATTAAGGTCACCTATTAAAGGAAGGTGAGAGTAAGAATTTTCAAAACATTCACGTATCTCTACCAAAGCTTTAGTTCGTGCTTTCCAAGCCTTGAAGTAATAACATCGACTTTATATCGTGATCGCACAATCTACGCAACACCCTTCGGTGTTAAACTTTACCGAAATATCCTGAGAGGTCAGCTTTTACGCACTTGCTTATTGAATAGGACGAGACTTGACGATTTTGTATTTGGGTATTGTGTCCATAACAAGTGTGAATCTTGTCATAGGACCTAATAACCCACATCTTAGAAGCCGAACAAACTGATGCTTTCAAACTCCATGGACAATCCGATATCCTACAAACAATCTCATAGCGAGTTTTACTAGACCTTGGGACCCAAAATTTAAAATGACCTTTCATGGCTATAACTTTCATCGCTGTTTTCAAACAACCTTTTTCAATGAAAAGGACATTAACCTCAAAACTAGTCATACGTAAATTGGCAAAATCAATTGTTACATGCAAAACAGGTTCTTGGACGTTTTTCTTCACTTCCGATAACGGAAGAGCAGAAGATGTTCCAGCCGATGCATCAAATTGACTCTCAAATACTTTGACTAAAAAAAGCAGAAATCTGTGTTATTATTATTTGATAATTAAACATATAGAAACATAAAAAACAAACATAGATTTGGTTCGTAATACATGACATTCCCATGAATTCAATATGTGTTAATACAAGTTAATGTTTTAATATATTTTTTTCAAAAAATTGAAAATTAAACAGATTCAAATGTGAAAGACACACATGGTAATTACGTTTTTCATAATTTTATGTACTTTAACTACATTAAAAAAGTAAATCAGAAATATGTGTTAATATTATTTGACGATAAAACATATTCAAACATCACGAACAAACACATATTTGATATACAAGATTCACAACACATAGAAGCTACAAAATATATACGTAAAAAGAAAATATAATCGTCCTGAACCTAATTCAATAAATTCAATAAGTGAAAACCCTCCACTTGTAGCAGTTGTAAATGAAATTTCTTGAGTATTCATTGATGAGATTACGATTTTGTTATACAAGAATCAAAGCACAATCTACAAAATATACACGTATTAACCAATATAATCATCCCGAACCTGATTCAATAAGTGAAAATCCTCCACTTGCAGCAGGTGTAGATGAAATTTCTTTATTATTCATTGGTGAAATATACCGTCTTCGTTGGACATGGCTGGATTTGATTGATGAGAACGTTGAAAAGGTTTATGTTAAGCAAAATGGTGGATTGAAGATGAAATCTGTTTGAATTTTTGAAAAGAAAAAAAAAAAAAAAAAACTCGTCAAATATCTTCTTTGAATGTGGCTGCATTGAATTTTTAAAATATCAAACAATGAAATGGCTCTTAATAGCCAAATTGAAATGTTTGATTAGCCAAATAGTCAATCTTTCCTTTTTCTTTGCAAAATAGACAAATTGATGAGGTGGCTATTTAATAACACATTTTATACCTACAATACCCTTTTAACATATTAACGTGTATTAACAAAGTTATTTTTTCTTAAAAATAAGAACATTTACTTGTGTTTACAGAAAATCTATATTAACGTGTATTAACTGAGTTAATTTGTTTAAAAATAAAAAATCGGGATTAAAATTTTAGCAAAAATTTAATTTATTTTTAAAAAAATTAACTTAGTTAATACACATTAATACAAGGGTAATACGGTCTTTCGTGATTTATTAATGTGGTTGATTGACTATTTGACAATATTAATCAAAAGGTTGGCTATTTTGCAAAATAGTTTTTCTAGTTTGGCTATATGGCTATAGAGCCCTATTTTAAAATAAAATTACCTAAAATTATGAAACTTAATATCAAACAACTACATTCTTATGTTCAGTTATTATAGGAAACTTGTTATTAATTAATATTTACGGAATTATTAATATTAAAAACTATTGAGAGGCAACAACGATATGGATAAATTAGTTTCCAAAGACACTTGAGGATGATGGACTATTTTGTAAATTAAAATGCAATGAACACATTGAAATATGACTCTAACATATTATTATAAACTATTATAAACATTGGGGATGATGATCAAGGAGTATCGAGTTATAGACGTGGGTTCAGGTTGAGTATTAACACGACACGTCACCGTGTTGCGTTTGGAGCCAAACTTATCGACCAAGTTATTGTCTTCCCTTCCCTTCCCTCGAGTTGAGTGTGATAACATTATTTAAATAAACCATCAGAGTCTATCTCCAGTCAACTCATACAATCTTCCATCTTGTTGGATCGGCCATGGCTTCCTTCCATCGATACGGCTCTCACTCCTACTCCCCTTCGGCCCCATCACCGCCCCAACACCCACACAACTCTCCTCGGCCTCTCAACGCCTATGGCGACCACTATTCTTCGTCGTCCTCCTCCTCGTCTTCGTTCGGGTATTCTGGTTTTCCGGCGGGGACGAATCCCGATGTGGTGAGAAGCTTCGAGATGGCGGACAGGGATCGGAGCGGCTTCATAGACGACAGCGAGCTGCAACGAGCGCTGTCTTCTGGGTACCAGAGGTTCAGCCTCAGGACGGTTCGATTGCTCATGTTCCTCTTCAACACCCCCGACGATCCTCTCCGAACTGGTCAGTCTCTTCTTCTGGTTTTCGAATCTAGAATTGCTTTGTGGAAGGTTGTAATTATTCAGATTGATTTAGTATGAGTTCTTGCGATTAGTGATGATAGCTAGAGAGTAGAGGCCCAATTCAACAACAAGTTTTGCTCAAAAACACAAAAACTTGCAAACGGGAATAGTTTCAAACCGGGATCACAACCATAATTTTGACCTTTTTGAACCTCTCAAAACTGGGCCCGGTCCTGATCCCGCTTCGAATCCGGCTAGCCCGTAATCAGACCGCCCGTTACAAATAGGTCCTAATGATGTATGATTTAAGCTTAATAAAAGTGGAACCTGTCACAAATTAGTTAGAAAGTGTACCTAAACCGAGGCAGAAACAGGCCGGCTGTTTGTGGAAGCTTAGGCCGGCCGAGTCCCGGTTTTCTGCCATAACGACCTGACTTTAGGGACAAAAAATTTTCACCCTTATTAGAAACTTATGGGTAGAAAGATTACTCATTAGGTAAATTAGTCTTAGAATGCTGACGTGCCGTTGAATTGAACAAAAGTAGGAAACAAACATCTTTACTTGGTGTTGAGCCTCGTGGAAAGTTGGTCGCCTTTATAGACTTGAAGATTTAGGAAACATGTTTTTGTCGCCGTATTCATATGATAATGAGGTGTTAATTATGTTATGTTTGTGTGTTGATAGGGCCTAAAGAGTTCGTTGCGCTTTGGAATTGCCTTGGTCAATGGCGCGTAAGTCTATTCAACTTTTCTACTCTCTTCCTGCCTCTGCCTTTATCACATATTTGGTCAAAGGGATAATTGTGGCATAAGTTCCCAGTGTTGTTCGAAAAGGGTTGACTTATTTGATCAAGTTCTCAATGTTGAATAAAGCGCGTTCAGGTATCCACAAAGTAGTTTCATCTCGTGATTTTTCGTGGATGGGGGGGTCTTTATTCAACATTGAAAGTTAATATGACAAAAAAAAAAAAAAAAATTGGCCGTTTTTTTTTTTTTTTTTATAATAATGGGAACTTATTCCGCAAATATCCCTTATGTCAATGGCCTTTTAAACTTTATAGAAGCACATTATTGACATTTATTGTGGAAGGGTAAACTATTGTTTTTCCTATTTCCATCACATCACTTTCAGTCTAACACGAGGGCTTTTCAGTCCAAAAACAATTAATGTGGTCAGGTCTCGTAATCTAATACGTAGGTTCATTAATGAATTAATAGAGAGTAATTTGAGCGCTATTTACTTCGCTTTGTTTCCTGAATATTTATTTGGTGCTGAATATCCACTCACTCCTTTATGAAATTGGTGATATGCTACTTGGCATTTTATTAAATGCGATACCATAATTAATATTATTATTACTAATATAAGTGAAAGTAGGAAAAAATAAAATCCACTGTTTTAGTTTATGAGATTACGTAAATAACGAATAGAGAAGGGAGTATTTTGCGCGAAAATAAAAATTCACAGGCCAAAGTGTACCAAAATAAAATTAAATAGACAAATTACTATTTAAGCAAAGTTTTATAGCATTTATGTCATTTGATTTTGTTGAAACTCTCTCCATTCTAAAAATCAATGGACATATTAAATGTTGCTAGGAAGTGAAGCAATTTGCAATGTACTTTTAATGCAATTTTAATCTCAAGAATTGTAATTTTTTAAGTAAATGACACTCAATATCACGGATTCTTCGAAAGCAATCGAGTTTTAAAAAACTCGTCGCAAAAGCTGGTACTTAGATTTTGCATTTCTTGGCCAAAATGTGTTTGATCTCACACAACTACCGTTGCAGGGCATATTTGAGAGATACGACAAGGATCGGAGCGGAAGAATCGACGTAATGGAATTGCGAGACGCTCTTTACGGTCTGGGTTACATGGTCCCGGGTTCTGTTCTTCAGCTCCTGATTTCCAAATACGACGATGGAAGTGGTCGGAAAGTTGAACTCGACTTCGACACTTTCGTCGAGTAAGTGTTCTTGAGCAACTTTTGCAGCCCTAGTTTGATAAGAAAAATTTTATGTTCTGACATTTTTTATTTGTTGGATCTGCAGATGTGGGATGATCGTAAAGGTAGGATCTTTAATTTCCACATTAATTTTCGTACTTTTTATTTTACTATTAATAAATGCTGTAGATATGGGAATTCTGAAAATTCCAAAATCTCAAATATTATTTAGTTAGAAAATACTAGAATCGGAATTATTTAGCTCTATTATGAAAAGAAAAAAAAAATAGTGATTAATTTATGTGGAGAGATCTAACGATGTCCATTAACTAGCTGTTATTTACATAGTTTATATATCTTTTTTTATATGGATACTTTTTTCTCTTGGAAGTATGGAACTAGTGCTGTAAATGTGGTCCGAACCGGAACAAAACCGAAATTGTTTGCGGAATCCGGAATTTTTTTATTTTGGATTTTAATTTTTCTAAAATTAGTTTCTTTATTGAAAAGGTAAATTAATCAGGAAATCTGACGGTCTTAGATTAAATAGCTACTATTGATATTAGTTTAAGAAAAAAAGCTAGGTCAGTAGAATTAAAAATATGGACTAATTAAATAGCTTCTTTTAAAATTAATGGAAAAAAAAACATATTGAATACAAGAAATAAAATGAAATCCAGGTGGATTTTCCTGGATACGAAATTTGGGTTTCTGGCTAAAATAATTAAATGAAATTGAATCTGGATCAGGAAAAAACAGTTGAGATTTCCGGAGACGATATTAACAGAAATGTCGAAATTGTTTTGGTTTCGAGTTGATCAGATAGCTGTTTGCATTTTGCAGGGTTTGACGGAAAAGTTCAAAGAGAAGGACACGAGATATTCTGGGTCTGCGACGCTAACTTACGACGCATTTATGTCGATGGTTCTTCCATTTCTTGTATCATATTGATTTGAGCTTCCGTGTAACATTTTTTGTTTGTTTAATGTGTTGCATACTTGTAAATTGTTTCCTTGCTTCTGTTTGCTGAATTTTTTTATAAATATTTTTCATAAATCAAACAGTTCTATGGACTCTGCTTGTTTTAATTCAAAGATTTCAAAGATAGTGATTGTATAAATTAAATATACAGATGCTTGAGACTAATTAAGAAAAACTCACAACAATGCAATGTGACCTTTTAAATCTTTCTAAGATAGTAGTATTTTATTTAATATGAAATAGATCTTTCGTAATCTTAATCACATTGTAGATAATTTCATAACAAATTGAATTATTTAGATTTCTGACTCTATTAGTTGATTCTATCAATATCACGAGAAAAATGCTATATATTGCGTAAGAAGAGAAAATTACAAAGTAAATACACAACAGACAATGGTTTTTTTTTTTTTTGAAAGGCTAATCCTTAAGAACCACATTTTTTGGTGTTTTATTTGTTTATTTCTCTTATTAATAGCTCGATTACAATCACATTTTGTTTCTTCTCCTCATGCCATGTATCTTGAGTGGTTTATCGATAATGTTTGCTTTTGTGTCGAAATTTCTTGCTGCGAGCTAGTAAGATTTGCCCTCGTTCTTCTTCATGACACGGCTGTCAACCTATTAGTGAGCCCTGTAATGTTTTCGGGCTTACAACGGACATGTTAGTCCGAAATCCGATGACTTGGGCTCACGGATGTTTGCTGGCCAAATTGTCAATTCGTGAAGGTTTTATTGAGTGATAAATGAATTGTTATTGAAAAAAAAAAAAAAAAAAAATCTTACACCAGCAACATCCCTCGTTATTTTCTTCCGCGTATAATTTTATTTTATTTTTTTATGTTTCCACCCTCAAGTTGTACATCCTCCACTATTTTTATTTAATAAGTACTGTGTCTTTGAGATTACTATTATTCCTTACAGGCTTACACCATGAGAATTGAATAGTGTTTTCCTTTTTTCCTGGATAAAAAGTTTAATAGTTATATATATATATATATATCATATGTACTGTATATGTATATGTATGTGTGTGTGTTTTGCTTGAATTCCAATAGATATATGCCTATAAAGATTCAATTACTCTTTTCTTTTTCTTGAGAAAATTATCCACATTTTAAACCAATACAAATCATTCCTAAATAAAAAGGGCCTAACCAATGCCTTAAAGTCATTAGCTAGTGAGTCAAAAGGGACTAAATACATTATCTTATAAGATTCATGCATTAATTAAGTTCTTTGACAATCTTCATTGGAAATTGTTTAGAAATATTATTCCGCTACTGAACTCAAGAAAAAAAAAGTAACTAAGCTTGTTTGGCCTAGTGGTAACACTAACACCACTACTCACTTCTCCAAGAGATCACAAGTTCAAACCCTATGGGAAGCAAAATGCTTGCCCCTTTAACATATGTAAACTTGGCCAATAGTGTCACCTGTTCTTACACTGAATATATCTAATAATGCGATAGTGCATTGTAACCTCGGCCGATAACATCACCCCATTTAAAAAAAAATAAACTCAAGAAAAAAAGAATATGATAAAGCCAAAGTCCGCCCATCTGTTCAATTTTACAAATTAATCGATTGATAAATTGTAAGCTTTTAAAAACAAAAACCGTTTGACCAAATCAGACTTTACGCATTATGTAAATTAATATATAATATTACAGATATCATCGTTTATAGATATTAAAAAAATACTTTTGATTTTTTTTTCTATTTAAAATTTAATAGAACTTAAATTTTGTTTTTTTGAAGTTACAATTTTGAATATTTTTTAAATAAAGTTTAGTATAAAAAAAATGTAAGTCGGATCCGGTTACCACTAGAACCCGTTCTAGTCGCAAGAAAAAACCGCCCTTTGAACATTAATTCGAACTAATAAGTAATAATATATTGAAGAAAATTAGGAACACTTTAGGTTAAGTCATATATATATAATGAAGATGCTGAAACCAATTAAATATAATATTTAATAAAATTTAGCTAAATATCCATGATAACGAGTAACAATCATATGATGGGCACTATTGATGAAGATTACATATGTTGGCCGCAAACACTATCGACTAAAATTACATATATACACAATTTCTGCGTCTCGAGACATTAAATCAAAGATTCCTCAAAGAGTCTTATAGTATATTTAACATTAGCCCTAACAATTTTGATTATAAATACAAAGCATTCAACTCATACATTTTGAATGAAATAACTTATACTATACCAATCCCTCAATTTTTATTATGCAAAAGATTTTAACTATCTTGTATAATTTTTCAATGTTTTTTTTTTTTTAAATTCTTAGACAAAAGGGCTTTTTGGTGATTATTGTTCAATAACATTAAGCTAAAAAAAAACTCCAATCTCCAATTTCTGTCACATCTCAAAAATCTGAAGCTTAATTGCATCGATTGTAGTGGCTATAATCTCCCTGAAACAAATGCAAAAAGATTTTTGTCAATAAAAAAATTAGAAAAATAATAATTGTGTCACGTAGTTCATTAGAACATAAATCTTATAACCACTTTTGCAAAATCATCATTATTTAATGCAAAGTAGCTGAAATTAGCATCAATTCCTCATTAGTGATGCCCTACCTGTCACCATTAATGATTTATTTTCTTTTCCCATGATAATTAAGGATTTAGCTAATCAATCTTAGTCTGGTTTTCGATGATGACAACACATAATTACAAAGTTAATTAGCGAGGAAAAATGTCGATATTAGGCCCATCGCCCATATATATATATGTAATATAGGTGTGGCTGACTAGTTATGAACATAATGCAATGGATTGGGCCAGGTGGCGATCTTATCCTTGTGGGCCCAAAGTGATGAGAATCCTACAAATTCAAAGCAAGAAACACATGGACATGGTCTATGATGCTGAGAGCCACCAAAATAGATCACTGTTTTTGTGGCCTTTTCATTTTTATTATTATAATGAATCAGTATCCTTTCGTGCTACGTATCTCCACTTTTTCAACGTTATTATCGTTATTTTGATTTCATATGAGAGAAAAAAATGTCTTTTTTCCTGAGCCATAACCGGCCAGGAAGCATATATAAAGAGAAGAACAAATTGTATATTAATTTATATGGCTCTATAGCCATATACCCAAACTAGAAAAATTATTTTGTAAAATAGCCAATTTTTTAATTAATATTGTCAAATAGTCAATCAACCACATTAATAAATCACGAAAGACCGTATTACCCTTGCATTAACGTGTATTAGCTATATTAACGTGTATTAACTAAGTTAATTTGTTTAAAAATAAATTAAATTTTTGTTAAAATTTTAATCACGATTTTTTATTTTTAAACAAATTAACTCAGTTAATACACGTTAATATAGATTTTCTGTAAACACAAGTAAATGTTCTTATTTTTAAGAAAAAATAACTTTGTTAATACACGTTAATATGTTAAAAGGGTATTATAGGTATAAAATATGTTATTAAATAGCCACCTTATCAATTTGGCTATTTTGCAAAGAAAAATGAAAGGTTGGCTATTTGGCTAATCAAACGTTTCAATTTGGCTATTAAGAGCCATTTCTCTAATTTATATATATATATATATATATATATATATATATATATATATATATAAACATAAAATTAATGTTGTTGATAATGGAGACTAATTAATAAGACCTTGACCAAAGAATATCTCTAGCTAGGTCTCAACAAAGGCTGCTAATTAATTTATTATGTCCATTAGGTGAAGAAATTAGATATGATTTGATTTGACCACAATTAATTAGTGCATCATCATCATCATACCATATACATATAGTTCACGATACATGTGCAAGTGGGACGGGATCGGACATGCCTGCTCAACCTGTGATTTTCACGAATGCCGGCTACCTTGATGGACAAGTTGCTCGTTCTGGACAAGGGCAGCCCATTTTCATTTTTTTCAAAATAAAATATTATTTTATTTTATTTTTTATAACTTTTGAATTTTTATACACGATTTAGCAGGCGGACAAATCCGTATGCGTATGCCTTTTTGGTGGTGTATTTTTGAAGTCGATGAACTTCGAGGTATGAGAAATCAAAACTCTTCGTTAGAGCATTTATTATATATATTTTTTCTCGTGATTTTGTACTATCTTGAAATTTTGGGGGACGCCGAATGACGAAAGTTAAGAGGGTAAATTTGAAATCAACCTAAACGTACACGGCTTAGACATAACCGAAATACTAAGTGGTCGTCTTAAATTTTTTGACAAAATTAACTTCTTTTGTATATAATAGACAAAAATATGAACATGTGAATGCGAAAACGGGCAAAGGACATGTGAAAGTGAAATCGGCCAAGATGATAGGGTGGTTTAGAATCAAAGACAAGTGATGATTATTGGTGTAACTTGAAGTAAAATAAAACATGATTATAACAAGTGTTACACACAAACCACGAAGTAAATAATAACAAAAAAAGAAGAAGGTGTCTTTTCTATTCTTTGATGCAAGCCAATTTGGACTTTTGTGTGACTGAAGACAGGAAGAATTTCATCAATCGCTACAAATATTCACATGCACGATCGCTAGTGGGATGAGATAACGAAGATAAAGACCCATCACGACTTTTTTTTAATTACATATAAATGATATTAAAAAAAACTATAAAAAAATAAAATTGTTATGTTATTATCATAAATCCTGGCTTGATACAGCTCTTGATAAAACTCATGTCTGATTACGTCAGGCGAGTCCATTTCGGTGCATGCATGATTTGGCCAACGTTGACATATGATATACTTGTGCATATATATAGATTATGACGTCACACAACAGATATTTTAAAAGAGGATGAAATAACCATAAGTGTTATAATTTATCTCAAAGTTTACCCAAAATTTTCATTTAGTTTTATTTTTTACTCCTCATATACAAATAAGAATGATAATTTGAAGCTGAAAGCCTGAAACAAGACATTACATGATAAAATAGGTTTGGGATTAATCTTAACCAAACTATTAATTTTATTAAATAATTAGTAAGAACATAAAATTCATTTTATATATTTAATCTAATGTATATAGGCAAGTGTTTTGTTAATTAAGTTATACGTGTCAAATTTATATATAAAAAAAATCATGAAATAGGGTGTCCTGTATGTATATGAATATATAACATTGCTAATTAATTTTAAATTTTACATTACATAATTGTACTAATTAGATCAACTAGTCTAATATGAATTTTGTCATTTAATAATTCTAAAATCAGTTACATGGATTAAACGTACCAAACACGATTAATACTATTAACAAATATTTTTTAGTTAAAAATAGGAGGGACGAAATTTCGTTAAGTGAACTCGAATCACAATTAGATTGAGAAAATGAAATATTGCTATCGACGAATATATGTTTAGATAAAAATAAGTAAAATAAAAGATCATCAAAACATGAACACAACTTAGACATGAATTGTCATTCCAAAAGTTAAAGCTTAGGCAGCAAAATTGATGCTTGAGTCCTTATCATTAATTATTATTAGGTTGATATTTCTTATTATTCTCCATATCTTTAGCATGGTTAATTCCACTTTTGAATTTCCAAGAGAATCCAAAGGAAATGGAATGAAATCATTTGAGAAAGAGGTTACAACTTTTTTGGCCCTTTATAAAAATACACATCTTCAGACACCGACTGCTGGAGTCCCAATCTAATTGGGTTGGCAAGGGATAAAAAAGCAATTTGTGATCGTGATTAATATTTATTGGAATCTTCAAATTGAATAAAGATAGGAAAATTTTATTTAAATTAAATAAAATTAATAATATGAGAAAATGAATGTTTATACCTGTTAGTACACTCTTTCTAGCTCTAAGCAATATATGCATTTGCGTAAGTATAAAAAACAAGGGACGATCTCAAACGCAGATGAAGGAAACGACGAGAAGTGTTACGAGGTTGAACAGTGATAAAACCTGTAAGGAAATAAAACCAGAATTAATTTAACAGTTATCATATCATATAAATTAATAATTAAAATAATAATAATAATAATAATAATAAGCTTCGTATAATATGAATTGGGTTGTTCATAAAAAAGTATACGAATGATTTTTTCATAACGCGTGATATAATAGAGATGTGACAAAAAACTTATATAAAATATATTATATGATACGCGTATGGTAATAAATTAATAGTGACCACTACAATAATCAATATTCATTTATAACAATACGTACTCGTTATTTTTCAAAAAAAAAAAAATACGTACTCGTAAAATTATTTCTATATTTAATTAAGCGCATAACGCTACCGACCCAAAATTCTCACACCAACACCAAATAAATTAAGAAAGAATAATATGTAATCTTCGTAATAGAGCACTAAACCAATTAATCAACCAAGTATTTATATATCTAATGTTCGAAAAGTGTACTATAATATTCGAGTAATTGAATAATTTATCATGTAATAATTGATCGAATAAAGTAATTGAATCTGTTGTTTTAAAAAAAAAAAAAATTATGTCACTCACAGTGGAACTGCATGCCGATCCTGGTCCTGGATACATGGCCAACTCCGGCAGGTTCCCCCGCACGCCGATGTCGTAAACCGGCGTCCCATCTGGATAAAACATTCCATAGTTTCTCTCCGACCCCGGTCCGGGCTTCATATTCTCGTTAAACAGCGCAAAAACGTAGACGTCGATGGGCACGGAGGGCCTTGCGGGCGTGCCCTGCCGTTGGGAGACTCTCTGGATAAGGTTCCGGTGATAGAGCCCCGCGTTTACGGGTGTAGCACCCGCCTCGTTCTCGTCACCCTTTGACGGCCACCCCGTCTCCGAGATCCTCACCTCGATGTCGCCGTCGTGCCCCATTGCCTTCATCGCCGAGTAGACCGCGTCCACTTGCGCGTAGAGCATGTTGTCGTAGTGCAAATTCGTGTTCGCGTCGGTTGAACCCTGATTCGGCTCGAAGAGGACGTACTCGATCGGGACCTCGCCGGGGCTGTCCTTGTACGCGAAGTATGGGTACGCGTTGATGAGGAACGGCGATTTGATCTCGGCGTGGAAGTTCAACAACGGCTGGATATACTCCGCCAAGCTAGGTTTAAACGCGCCGAGGGAAGGCGGGAATGACGTGCCGAGGATGGTGAGGGAATGCGCGGTGGTGACGGTGACATCGTCGGCCAAGCCGAGGTTGACGAGGGCGGTGTAAACCGTCTGCATGGCGGGGAGGAGGTACGACATCAGGTTGGTGTCGTTCGAGCCGAAGACCTCGTTGCCGACGAGGATTGAGGTGATCTTGGTGCCGGGGAGGTGCGGCGAGAGGTGCTGGGTGACCCAGCTCTGGGCCTTGACAGGGTCGGTCACCTCGGCGAGGAGCTCGTTGCCCAGGCCGATGACGAACGACACGCCCGTGCCGGAGAAGGCCGAGAGAACGTTCGGGTCGGCGTCGTAGAGCTTGACGCGCGTGACGTTTAGCGAGCTGAGGAGCGATGCCACGCGCGTGGGCGACGGGAGGTTGTTCGCAATCTGCCCGTAGTTTATGCCGAACCCGCCGAGGCCTCTCGCAGAGCCTGCACCGGAAAAGTCAACAAAGACACGAAAACAGAGTTACGATGAGTTCAAAGGCAGAGCAACAGTATATCATAGTATTTAGCGTTAATTAAGGTTGAGTTTTGGAGTGCAATGGAACCTATGAGCACATGGGAGCATTGGGGAAATCAGCTGGAAGATCTGGATTTTAAATTATTTAATCAAAATATACAGAGTACGTTGATATGGCTGAATCTTGAGAAGAAAGCTAAAACAGAGTCATATAGTGTTCATCGTTTGTTGGATTTCAGAGCAATATGTATTGATCATATTCATTCAAAACAAAACAAAACAAAACAAAACAAAACAAAACAAAAGAGACGACGAAGCAGAGAGCTAAACAGAGTCATGGTTGTTCGTTGTTCCTGGTAGGAGGTTTAAGAGAGGCACCTGAGAGGAAGAGAAGGAGCAGAATGATTCTGAAGACGAGGGAAGAAGAAGAAGCCGCCATTGTTGAATGGATGTGAAGCTCTCGTCTTCTTCTTCTTCTTCTTCTTCTTCTTCTTCTTCCACCGCCTAGAAGAAGAAGCTCGTCAGATGGATGGAGTGCCTTCTGCGCTATTTATAGGGCTAATCATCTACTGTTGTCGGCTCCGTTCACACTATGCTGGGCTCCACTTCTGTATTATTTAATTCATTTATAATTTTGGTATTCGATTTAGTTTTCTATTTTTTTTTATTACAGCTTTAATTAACAATGATGTACCTGAATTTCAGTATTTGCTATTTTCTTCCTGGTAAAATTTAAATTCTCGTAATAATGTCTGAAAATATTTTCAAAAAATAGCATACAATCCCGGGTTGAAAATACAGAAATTTTTAACTTTTGTGCAGTGCATGACTGACTCGGGAATATCAGTTACCGAACCGAACGAGATAAATATATTAAATTATGAGACTATTTTAAAGTCTAATCACGTAATCTAATTCTTGAAGTAAAAAATAGAATAAAAACCCCGCTAAATTAGAGAAAATAATAAAATTGATTTAAAATAAGAATAATAATACTTTTTGGTACCTTTTTAACACGTATGAAGCGTTTTTAGTAGTAAAGGACTATATGTGAAGATTTTAAAAGATTGGAGGGTAGTTCATGAAATTAGTAAAGCTGTAGGGTTATACTGCCAATTTTGCTTAAGGAGCTATGATCTCCTGCTGTGGGCTCCGTTGACACTACCGTGGGCGTCCACATGCTCCTATTAGAGCGTTGTTTATATGGGTTTTGATTGGGCAGTTGTTTCGCGTGCACGTTTAAGACTCTGGTACGCGATTATACCGACATCGACATCGACATGGCTTTTGTTTTCCAGATATACCCTTCTTAAACGGCGTGTATGGCAACGGGATTCAAGCAATACACTCTTTCGTACCAGATTATGGCTGTATTATTAATCTTAAATAACGACATGAACATGATATAAAATACAAGGTGTTACTTTTTTATCTTTCTCATATATATATATATATATATACGCGATGTAAAAATAATACACGAATTTAAAATATTTTTTGTGTGAAAGAAAATCATGAATAAAAAATAAATGTATTTTGTGAAGCAAACATACAGTTGTACTCATTTTTGTCGCTCTTAAATTTATTATCTTCTTTAAGTACAAGTAACTGCAATATCGACTACAACGTAAAATTGAATATATAGTAACTCACTCGTCAATATATCAACATGTATAAATACCTGAATATATCCCTAAAAACTCTAGAGATATTAGCGGCTAAAGTAGCCAAGGTATATCCAATTATGCAAACATGTGGCCAAAGAGAATTAATATCAACAAAAGTTACCAAACTATACAAAACGGTGACGTGCACAAAGTCAATGTGCCACGTGAGTGGCGTAGCTACAGTTTCATTCCAGCCGATGCACAATGTAAAGCGAGAATGCCGAGAACACCGAGGAGCGAAAGACGTCGAGAATGCCGAGAACACCGAGGAGCGAAAGACGTCGAGAATGCCGAGAATGCCGAGAACACCGAGATCGAAGGATGCCGAGAACACCAAAACCGAACGACGCCGAGAATGCCAAGAACACCGAGACCGAAGGATGCTGAGAACACCGAGAGCGAAGGACGCCGAGAATGCCAAGAACACCGAGACCGAAGGACGCCGAGAGCACCAAGAGCGAAGGACGCCGAGAACACCGAAACCGGAGAACTCCGAGATCGAAGGACGCCGAGAACGCCGATAACACAAAAACCGAACGACGCCGAGAATGCCGAGAACACCGAGACCGAAGGATTCTGAGAACGCCGAAAACATCGAAACCGAAAGACGTCGAGAATGCCGATAACACCAAGACCGAAGGATGCCGAGAATACAGAAACCGAAAGACGACGGGAATGCTTGTCGGATTTGTCTGGCCTGAAAGCAATGTGTAATGTGTAAAGGGGAGAGAATGCCCTTAACACAGAGAAGAGGAAGAAAAAGAGAGAGACGAACGTTTCGTTTTTTTTTTTTAATATTTCAGCACATGCACGTGCGAATGCTCGCGTACACGTGTTTACGCCCCTGCGTGGCAGTATAGGATCCTATACATGTATATCATCGGCGATGGAATTTGTGGCTTGACTATAGTTCTGCCATGTGGCACAACTAGCGGATGTTAGAAAAATTGAATGGAATTTGTGCACGCCTTTGTTAGATAAATTTTGATTACTTATGCCGATATTAATTTGCTTTGGCCACATGTTTGCATAATTAGGTATACTTTGGCCACTTTTGCCGCTAATACATAAGTTATTATATTCAACTACTATTTAGAATAGATGTCTAATGCTTGGATCAGTACTGTTCTGATTTAAGATTGGACGACTACTTTTGAACGTTCGTTCAAAACCGACATCGCCACGGCACTTTTCGGCTGTCGCCACACGTGAAAGTCCCATTACTCTTTTGAACGGTCGTCAAAATCCCACCGCGGCTAAACCTTTAAAGCCGCGGTTGTTGGGTAAAAAAAGCCCCGGAGGTATGAGATATATACTGCGGCTGCGCAATATACTGGCCGTGGCCACAAAACGATAGCAGCAGCGTTTATTCGATAAAGTAGCCGTCAGAGTGGCACAAGATGTATCCGTCACGGTTGGATCATTATAAGATAATTACCGCGGTTGGCATTTTCCGTAGCCGCGGTAAAGTATACTTTTTCTCCCGAGGCCATCAAACCAATCGTGGCAATGGTCGCTCCACCAGCCGTGGCGTCCGGCAGATGCTTCTTCACCGCTGTGGCTTAATGTGTGGTGGTAATATTGTTGTTGCCAGAAAAGTTGCTTGCTCAACCGTGCGCTAGTTCTAACGCCACCGCCACGGCTTGTGTTATTCCGACGCAGCGACTTGTCTTTGTAAAACCTCGTCAGGTGACGAGTTTTAAAAAAATGGTGGGGTCCCAATAGTCTAAATCTATATTTGTAGTAGTGAGTTTACTTTAAAATATTTTCATGCGTTCCTGAAAAAAAAACAAAAAAAAAACTTTGTTAAAAAAGTAACTAGAAAAAATATGCATGCTTGACTATGTAAATTAATTACTAAATTCTCCAGATAAACATGTAAAATAAATTAAGATTTCATCACAAGTTAGGGGCTACAAGTGTTGGGAGTTCACCTTTCAAAATAAAGTTGATATTTAGTTTAAGTTTACAAGTTAAATATATATTTCAATGTTGGGTCAAACATATATAAAACCTAAAAATGAAAAGATTTATCTTTTAATAGAATCTTATGTTATTATATTGATTGATGGAGAAGCGTGACGAGAAAATAATAGCATGCACTTTTCAATCATTGAAGCTTTTTAAGCTTTTATTGATCCAAAGAAAGAGAGAAAAGAACGATTGTTAAATATGATTTACTAACCAAAAAAAAAAAATTATGTTCAATATGAAAAGCAATAGATTGTTATAAGTTGAAATGTATATCTGATTAATAAAGAATAATTGATACAACTAATAGTGGTAGTAACTAGTAAGAATAAACTAGTATATATCATTTGTAGATTAAAAGTAAATATTGGAAATAATTGATTATAATTTTTTCTAATAAGTAAAAATAAGTATGTAGGAAAGTCATAGTTATTTAGTGTTTATATATATAAAAAAAAATGTATTAATGAGTAAACTCAAATACATGGTTGAAGTAGTTAGATAGGCTGTTGTAACCGGTCGGTTGACCTGTTTATTTTTCACTATTTGGTATCCTTAACCTAATTCCGGTTAGTCATGTTTTAATAACCTTAACATGTTTTTAAAATCAGTTAACCTAATTTCCGGTTATCAAAATCTGATTAACATGTTTAATAACCTTAACCTGTTTTTTTTTTTTTTTTTAATATAGCATTTAACAGAGTTTATCTCAACGATAAAACATATCGGTCCAAAATAAATCGCAATAAAACAACCGAGTCCAAAAAGAAATATACCATTCCAAAACATAAATCCAAAAAGTACAACAATTATAAATAAAAAAAATATCCAGTTCAACAACTCGAAGATGTTTTGACTGAAAGAGAGAAAACCCAACTTAATTTAATTTTAAAATATGTAAATAAATAAATATTAAAACCGGTTAAAAAAATAAATTGTTTTGAAAAATAAATAACATGTAACCTTATCCTGTTTGAAACCGGATACGGTTAACCTTAACTTGTTTTCTAATGAATTCGGTTACGGTTATTTTAAACCGGATAATTTTCGGTTACGGTTTTAAAATGCGGTTACCGGTTATTTTGTACACCACTTAGATGTGTGCAAAGTAGCAAAGTAGGAGGGAATTTGAGAGTAAGACTCATTTTGTTTTTCAATACTCGGAAATTGAAATCGGAATTTGGATATTGAACCGGGTCTCGAGAACCAGTTTAAAAGCATAGTAATACGCCCAGGATATGTAATCCGGTTCTAGTTCTAAATCCACATTCGGACCTGGATTTTTGTTTTTAATCTGAAATTATAAAGAATTAAGTAGGACAAAATTTGACTAGAAACAAAATTCAAATGCACAAATAATTATATCGACAATACTTAGACTAATTTAAAAAAATGGAAAAAATTGGTGGAACTTGAAGTGTTAGATTATTGTAAAGATTCTTCATTTAAATCTCTAAATTACGCTTATATAAAAATGTAACATATCAATAGAAATAATGTACTTAATAGTTTCATGTTTTGACATGATATAATTTTACTATTAGTAAAAAAAAAGTAATTTTATTAACAAATATATATAATTCGGTTTCAAAACCAATTTTATAATGAATAGTTCTTGAAAACTAGGAATAGGATATCGAAATTGAATTTCAATATGGATTTGGTAACCGAAATCGAAATCCGAGTTTTTTTTTTCTTTCTATTCTTAACAACTAGTCTAACAATTCTAACAAGCAAGACAAAACCACTTTTTTATTATTATTATTATTATTATTATTATTATTATTATTATTATTGAGATCGTACTATTGACCAAGATTATAAGACGTACTCGTATTACAAGATATCTTCGCAGTGAAAGAAATTATTAGCCAAAACTATATATGTATGCCCAGTTTTTACGTCTGGTTGCGATTGAACCCAAGATCTCTCGAAGAATCATGCGGTGGAGTTACCACTGATCCAAAAATAATCACTTTCTAACATATATATGGTAAAAATTACTAAATTTATATGCACTTACTTCTAAATTATAAAGGATCTTTTTTTTTCTTTTCTCTCATGTTACTTTTCCGCGACTACACCGAGTTCTTGAATAATAATAATATAATTTAAACGTTAAAAAAATGCTTTCATCCTAATATAAATTGCAATTTTCCTTAGCCTATTTAAATGATAGCATTTGCGTAGCATGTGCTAGTACTCTAGCTTACCTGAAGAAAAAAAAATGTTAATGAATCAATATTATATTCGATAAAATAAATAATTTGTATAAAAATATATCTATCTGATGTATTTTTTCGATTTATAATTTTTATAAGAGAACAAGAACCGACGATCGAAAGTTCAAAAATCAATCGTGATCATAATAAAATGTGTGTTTTTACTTTGATTTTTTATTACGAGCATTACTGATTAGATCCTTGTGTTACTCTGTATTTGTTGACTTTGTTTTGAAATAATTATTAACCATTATTGATTATTTTGAATTTTTTATTCTAATTATTATAAATAGTCGATACCTTATATATATTCGGTAATTGGTTAATCAGTAAATAATTTGGCTAAAAATGATCAACTAGATGAATGGAAAGGTTTAATAATATATAAGTTACTTTCAAAATGTTTTAGAATTGGTAAAATTCAAATAAGTATTGTATTATATATAAAAATTAGAAGGAAAGATTAAAAAAAATGTCATAATTAGCTCAAGAAAACTTTGTTTATAATATGACAGAGTCACATTCATAAAGTATGTATGAATATTCCTAATTTGATATTATCTGTATTATTATGTATATATATATATATTATATATAGTATAGTACGTTGTTATGATTGTAGTATTTAAAAGCCGGTGCATGGACGCGGCATCTCCTCTGCTGACAGGTGTCAACAGGATTATCTTTCATTATATTCCAAGTGCCCATAAAAAGTAATCTTTATATTTCCGAAAGGTCCTAAAATAAAAAAAGTATATTGGTCCCAACAAAGGACCTGAAATAGTGTTGACTGAAAACATAAGTGAATAAAAGAGCAAAGTTTAAATGAAATCGAAGAAAATTAGATAAAAACTAATTAAGTCGTGATCCAATCGATTCCTACCAAAAGACGAGCACCTTCCGGACCCCGAGATCAGAATTAGGTTTTTGTGCCGACTTTTAATTAGTGGGGTCGCAAAATGAAAAAGAAAATATATTGATCTAAAAGACGAAATCTATGTAACACAAAAACAGAAGAGGTTTACGCTTTCGTAACTAAAGATTTCAATTAAGTTTTTTTGGTAGTTAAACAAGCTAGTATTTGTCTCAAGGCTCTACTCTTCAAATAGGCCTAAAGGGAGGCTGCTCCGTTGTGTAGCGAGGTCTTGTTATGTGGTGAGATATTGGAGAATCACATCTTGAAATAAGGTATCAATCTATGACTCGAAGTATGGCTACTAATGCCGCTTGGTTTTATAATTCAATTTTAAAAATTACTCTATACCCTAGCTAGCGCAGAAGTGAAGGAGCTACTTAATGATGATGGTACATGAAATGAGCCGATGATCGCGAGAAGTTCTTTAAGCTTTGATGATAGCGAAAACGAGACACAATTAGGTGGCATTTCAACAAGAGGGATATTACTAGGTAGCAAAGGAGGATGATATTAGGTCATTGGCACAAGGAATATATAGAGTTAATGGAATAAGATACAAGATCTGAATATTCAACCAAAAATTAAGATTTTCTTTGGAGAGTTTGGAAAAATGTGAGTCCGACGTGAGGTAATTTATTTCGCCGTCAAATTCTAACGTTCCCATTATGTTGTTTTTGCTCAAAAATGCATACAAAATGTGTTTGACAAATTAAAAGTTCAGAGAAGAGCAAATTGATAACATAACTAGTAATTAAGGAGAAAAGTTCAGAGAAGTCCACTCCCTTGATCCACTTATCTGATTTTATTTTTATTTTTTTAAATATATAAACCGAGGACAAATTACCCAGTACTCCGTAAGTACAAATAATTTCTAGGAGAAAGTAATAAAAATAAAAAAAAAATAAAAAATCGACGACCTCTTGTTACATAATAGAATACAATACAATGTAGTAATGGTATATGTGGTATTTAAATTGTTTGCTAGAAAAAAAATTGCAGAGCGCACGTGTTAGCCACCGTCCTTCAGGCGCATTCTTCGTTGCTGCTGCATGGGAAGGGTTGCCTACACGCGAGCCGCGCACGTGTCATGTTCTTTCCTCGTCCAACTCATGACTTTTTATTTTTTTATATATATATTTCTCTTTCTATCAATAAGATTGCTATACTAGTTATTCTTGTTGATATAAAGTAATTAACCCATTAGTTTCGTATATTAAGCAAATTGAATCTATGATTGAGAAATCGATATGATTCGATTAACGCTTACTCAATAATAATAATAATACAGTATGTGTTTTTACCATTTAAATCAATTTAATCTTTACGAGGTATATAACTCGCGCGTTGCTGAAGGTTATAATTTTTATTTATTTTCTTATATAACCCGCGCGTTGCTGAGGGTTATAATTTTTTTTTTATTGTTAGTCAATCTTTTTTAAAGTTAATTACATGATATTTATATGTAATTGGACCAAAAGACGCCGTCTACGTAATAGAAGTATCTCTTCTTAAATAAATGCATTATTTACATCCAATTAAAAATTTCTACGGTATTGATTTCCAAAAAGAAGTATATTTCATTCATATATATATGTACACATGCATTATTCCATTATTAAACAGAGTTTAGCATACATTTCAAAAGCGCTAGAGTTGGGCTAACTTTTTCAACTACAAAATTATATTCAGTTATACAATTCTTATAAGTATCAAAGATTAATTAAATTATGTTTAAAAATAAATAAATAGAGTGAGATTGTAAGTCTGAGGCTCACAAATTTGTGTATTTTTTATTTTCAATATTTTCCAATTACTTTTGAAGAAAAAAATAAACGTATATGCAATTTTAATGGCCGAGAAGTAAGACGCTAAGGTGCAGAAACTCGGCAAAAATACAAAAAGACGCTACAACACAAAAGACCAAGAAATAAGACGCTAAGGCGCAAAAACTCGGCAAAATACTAAAAGACGCTACGGCGCAAAAGATCGAGAAGTAAGAACCTCAAGAGGAAACTCGATAATGAAAAATAAGACGCTATGCGCGCAAAAGACCGGGAAGCAAGAGCAAAGATGCGAAACCCAAAAAAAAATAATCAAAAGTCCGAAGACTAATTCCGGCGACTTGACCAAGGTGAGTTAAAGCATAAAGTTTCTCGCAAGATGCTATCTCGCCAGAAACTGGGGGGTTAATGTTATGCGTATTTTTCGGAGCCTAGAAAAATTAAGGCCCAAACCAAAAAACGCACCCAAAAGACCCAAAATAAATAAAGCCCAATAAATCAACTTTGACCCACTTTGAAAAAGTCAACCCAAATTGGTCAAAAAAGTCAATTGGGCTGGACTTGGAAAAGTCAACAAAAAGACAACGGGCCAGGCCCGGAAAAGTCAATGGCCCAGCCCAAAAGGTCAACCGGAAAAGTCAACAGGCCCGACCCAGAAAGTCAACAAAAAAGTCAATGTCTTGAACCAAAAGGTCAACTGGAAAAGTCAACAAAAAGTCAATGGCCCAACCCGAAAAGTCAACCCAAAAAGTCGATGGGCCGACCCGAAAGGTAAACCAAAAAAGTCAACGGGCCCGACCCGGAAAGTCAACCAAAAAAGTCAATGGACTGACCCGAAAGGTCAACCCGGGCTCGCTCGGGAAATATCAGCTCGACTCGGCTTAAAAACACGGCTCCGGGGCATGCCGTGCGCCTCGAAGCAAAAAACATGCCTTCGGGGTGTGCGCCGCGCGCCCCGAAGGAAAAAACATGCCTTCAGGGCCCGAAGGAAAAAACATGCATTCGAGGCGCGCGGCGCGCCCCGAAGGCATGAAATTGAACTTCCGACCCTTTATAAATACGAGGGCACCCCCACCACAATGGGTAAGCTTTCCCGAAGCCACAAAAACCTTTGTTTCCCGTTTATTCATAATTTCTGACTCAAATACTCGACTAATGTTGAGTGTCGGAGCGGGCGACAGAGGACCCCCCATCTGTTCCCCTCTAGAGTTCACGTTTTCTACTCTTTTTACAGGAACGAAGACAGGTCATACATGGAATATTTTCGGCCCATCAAGACCGAGAATCAAGCTTCAAGCCCGATTCGACCGTCATGCGGACATTGGGCCCAAAATCAAGACTTGGGCCGCATTCAAGTTAATCGATTTTTAGGCATTAACAACAAGTATATATGTTATCATTTTGTTAAAATTATATTCATAAAAATTTATAACTAATTTTTTACGTTAAAATTGTGATGAAAGTACAAATATTTTTTATGGCAATATATATTTTTTTTTCCTTACAATATTTGCTATGAAAAAAACATTTGTACTTTTGTCCTAATTTTAACGTCAAAAGCCAATTTTTAACTTCTAAAGACTAATTTGTAAAAGAAAATGACAATATATATTTGTTCCATTAAAAAATAACATAAGATTAAATTGCTCTAAGTGGTAAAACATGTATAATTTTGCCTCAAATTATCCATAATAGTATTACAGAACTGTTCTTTTTTCATCACTTTGTCGTGATGACCCAATTTGTCATTAATAACTCCTTACTGGCGTCATTCCCTAAATAATATGCATATAGTGCATGAAAGTGAAATATTTCTTCAACTATATAATATTATATACATGACCCTACAATAATATTATATACTTATATGTTGCCGAATCTAGTACAAAGGAACCCCACTACACAAGCACAAAAGAAATGAGTATCGTAAGAAACGTCCCACATCGAGCAATTACACGGAACTGGGAGGATTTATATAGAGAAGAGTGCAGGAGAAAGGACACGACCTTACTTGAACAGGATCTGTTCTATAGTCTCGTACCTCTGCTTCGTCGAATACAAAGTAGACAAGAACCAAAGCTTGGTGGATGAAACCGTAACCGTGCAATCAGAGCGTGATTAACGGCAGGATGCTCCGAGGGGGTTATCTCGGCTGTAGAGGATCGTTCTTGGCCTTGCTTGCCGGGGCCAGGGTGGTTGCACGGTTGTCTGACAAGCTCCCCTCTTTTTTACGTTTTATTCTTCGTCTCAATACATCTTGTTGGTGCGGCGAAGTTTTTTACGTGTTCAGGCGTGTGATTGCCATTGGAGCTCAACGAGGTTTGAAAAGTATAATTTTTTATTAGGGTTAAAAACGACAAAAATATGCAAAGTTTGGTTAAAGAACCCCTCGTGTACCCAAAGTTTAAAAATGGTGGTAAAAATACCCAAAGTCATGTTTGAGGAGTTGACCACTCCATTCTCGTAATGCCATTAACTCTGGCCATGTGGACGATTGGCACTGATCCGAGCGTGATTAACAGCCAGATGCTCATTGGGGCTATCTCAGCTGTAGATGATTGTTCTTGGCCTCGCTTGGCGGGGCTACGGTGGTTGCACGGTTGTCTGACAAGCTCCCCCCTTTTTTGTGTTTTATGCTTCGCCTCAATACATCTTGTTGGCGCGAAGTTTTTTACTAGTTCAGGCGTGTGATTGCCATTGGAGCTCAACGAGGTTTGAAAAGTATAATTTTTTATTAGGGTTAATGACGGCAAAAATACTCAAAGTTTGGTCAAAGAACCCTCCGTGTACCCAAAGTTTAAAAATGGTGGCAAAAATACCCAAAGTCACATTTGGGGAGTTGACCACTCAATTCGCGTAACGCCGTTAACTTACCCATTAACTCTGGCCATGTGGACAAATCTGTTTTGTTAAGTGTAATCATTAGGGGTTCAATTAGTTGTATTAAATAGTATTAATTAGGGGTTTAGCTCACTGTTTTGTCGTAAACGAGGTTGATGTGGGCTCGTCCACGTGGCAAAAATTGTTCTGTCAGCAACCCACGTTTGTCCGTGTGGCCATAGTTGACGGGTAAGTTAACGGCGTTGCGAGAATGAAGTGGTCAAATCCCCAAATGTGACTTTGGGTATTTTTACCACCATTTTTAAACTTTGGGTACACAAGGGGTTCTTTGATCAAACTTTGAGTATTTTTGCCGTCATTAACCCTTTTTTTATTATATATCAAGGTTTAATAGTTGTCGGTACTCGAAAAATTGAACCATCAGTATATAATTTATCGAGAAATATATTGTAAACTTCAGTACAAATACCATTATTATTTTTAATTACTTAAATGATTTTTTTAATCTAATACACGAATTTACCGAATTAAAAGCATAAGAGCAGTTTATGATAATTAATCTTTAAATACAAAAAAAAAAGCAGTATTTATACAATAGCATGTTTAAACAATTTAGTGATAATACTCAAAATAGTTAGTATTAGTATAACAATAAAATGATTTTTTTTTATATATCTAATACAAGAATATACCTCATTAGCATGTAATCTGTATAAGATAATTACTAACAATTATATAACATATTAATCTCTAAATAAATAAAAACACACAATATTTATTTTATTTAGCAAGTTGAAACAATTTAATAATAATATTCAAAATAAATAGTTTAAGTAGAATGACTTTCGCAAATATTAGTTTCTTAAGTTTTACTATGGGACTTTCATATTTAGACACATTATTGATATGTAATGTACCGACCAATATTTTTTAATGAGAATCGTCAAACTTATCTTTTTCCCAAAGTCTTTTTACAAGCCCAAGTAACAAAAAGGGCCGGTAGAAGTTGACAAGAAAATATTTTTGATGAAACACTTTCGGTAAAAATATTTGTGTGCCCTTACATATTCATGAACATTCACCGGTGTAAAAAAATGCAAACAAAGACGGAAAACTTGGCCGACCGCTTGTCACGGATTTCAGGTTGTTAGAAGCAGACGTAGAAAGTATAAATCTAGGCTTGGTGGAGAGGTTGGGCCCAAAGCCCAATTGAATTTTAAGGGACTAAGCTTAAAGAAAATGTTTTTGGGCTCATCTTGAATTAATTTAATCCTAAAACATTTGGACTGGCTTAGGCGGGAAATCGTTTTCTCCGATGAGCGGGTCCACCCGGTGCAATTTGTGTAAGCCGGCTAAACCCTAGTTTCTTGTAGCGTTACGAAGGCTTGCATTTCGTAACTGGACACTTATTACACGTTCTATATTTGAAATTTGATGATTAAAGAAAATCTATGAAAGCCAATTGACCTAATTTTGGGTAAAATATTCTCAAAATGATCAAGAGTATATTTTGGTATTGAAGATCTACAATTTTGTCTACATTAGTAATATACGTTGCAACAAATAATAATAATAATAATAATAATAATAATAATAATAATAATAATAATAATAATAATAATAATAATATATATGCCGCGAGATTGATCTATATATTTTGTGTATTTTTATACTGCAAATATTTCTTACATAATAATAGGGCTCTTGACCGTATAAATCAATTCTTATAAAATTAGACTTTTAAGGATTTATCAAGTGCTATAACTTATATAACCCTCGGGTAGACTCTTAATTTACTTTAATTAGTGAATAAAGGGATTATATAGATCATGCATACAGCTTATATTCATGTCCAACCCTATGTTTGTTGGGGGTCCTATTTCATGAAAATGGTAATTATAATTGAAAGTAGTCTAAGTTTTCAAATACATAAACAATGTTATAGTATTTTTAAGTGTAAATATTAGGCATAATGTTTGAAACCCTTAAATTAATTTCGAGTTGCTAGATATACGAATTAATTAGACTGCTAGAATTGCTTCAGTCTTCTTCACCAGCGGGTGTAATATCACGAGAGAAAGTATATACTAAACGTGCGTGTTGTAACACACACACACTGACACATCTATTTAAATATATATATGTATAAATTAATAATTATGCGTATCATTCATGCATACATCATAATTTGTTTATAGTATACCACTACAATTGCTAATTGCTTCAATCTTTTAACGAGCAGCTCACTAGCATGAGACATTATTATATATACATATAAATATATTATTGTTCATAAATCTGCTTCTAGCTAATTAGTGATACACTTAATAATTTAAACCTAAAGAAAAACTGGTGTAAGTGAACAATACTCGTGTACGTATATATATAAATACATATATATATATTGGCGGAGCAAGAATGAGATTTGATTTTTATATCTTACTATTACAAAACTGACTCCGCGGCTATATACGTATATATATATGCTTAACACCTGCTCTCTATCCTCGTCAGACGCGGCGAAGCGGCAGTGGCTTGACGACGGCGGTGCGCCTCCACGACGAGCGCTTCTCGAGCGGATCTGATCCCGGCCGGCGCCAGGAGCTTGTCGAACGAAGAATAGTCGATCCAGTCGCTCATCAGATCCTCCATTCCCCATCTCTCTGGCACCGAAACCCTGCCGGCCACCTCCTCCCGGTGCCTCTTCAGCCTGTCCCGCCCACTGCTCCGATGCTGATCATCCTTTTGATCGGGTTTCTGCGTGGCCGTGGCCGTGACCGTTGGTATCACTTCGGATGAACCGACGAGAGGCATGCTCTGGAAACTTTCGTCCATGGAATTGAGGACTGTGATCTTGTTGATGCTTAAGGATACTGTGGAGAGATAGGATATTTGTTTGAGGGATCTTTAATGTAATGAGCGAAGAGAAATGGAGTGGAGGAGAATGGGTTTGTGGGGTTTGGCGAAACACGTCGCTTGGTCGAAGCTTTGTATGGCAATGGAGTTGTCTACGTCTCATGCTAGCTTTTTGGTTGCGTTTGTGTGGTTTGTAGGAGGAGGCTTCCTAGGGCTGACGTAAGCGGTGCATGTATTCCGCTTCGTGTACATATTTGCATTGCATGTGGTGTGTCGTTTTGTGAGGACCGTCGATATTGTATCGATCGGTTGAGTATTAGGTCTTCAAAGGCATTGATTGCTCAAGGGAAGGAAGGGAATGATGCTGACTTCTTGTGCGAGATATTTTCTTCGCCCAATCTCAACCCTACGATTTTATGATTGACAAAACTTAGTAACATTCTCCAGGCTCGGATTTTATGACATATCACGTGGTTGAACATTTGAACTTGGTAAGAAAACAGTAAACCTAATTATTATCGCGACGATCATATCTTCATTGCTATTTATAGGCCCTTAAATACAACGAAGTTGTTCGTTAAAGATGGAAAATCGACGGGGAGGAAATAATTCATCAATATGTATAGGTACCCGTACGACTACGAGAACCCGTAAGGCACGAGGAGAAACACGTCTTTAGAAACGAAGCACGAATTATAGGAGTGTAGTGATATCACTCCTATATCTTAACCAACCATTTTGTCCAATAATGATTGACATCATTCTCGAAGCAGTCTTCATCGTTAACCTAATTAAAAGTGACATCCAACTAAATCAAAGAAGATCTTTACCAGGTGAGAAGAATTATTTATCTCAAATCAAAGATTTAACAATCTAATCTATATATATATAAAAGCAAAATAACATCAATCCTTAAAAACAACGTTTTTCGACCCCATTCTATTTTCTCCTTTTTTTAATTATTTTTAATTAGAAAAAAAGTAGTTTTTAAGTATCGGTCGTCGTGTCTCTTGATTTATAAATAAGTGCTCCTATATATTCGTGTATTTTAATAATTTTTTTTAAAAGAATAAAATATATAAAAAAAAAACGTGTTTTTAGAATTATTTCACATAATATTTTTCATTATTTCCCTAACAACTTTTTTTTTTTTAAAATAGAACGCAAATATGAATATAGTTCCTTTTTAGTAGGTAATTTTAATAAAAAAAAATTAATTATTATTTAATAAATATACTACTGATTATAATTATTTGAATTATTTAAAAAAAAAGGTGCACAACAATACGTTAAAAAAAAAAGGTGCACAACAATACGTATTGTAAACCTCCACAGTTATTTCTTGTAATGGTTGCTTCTTTTCAAATATTTATAATTAAAAAAATAGAAAAAAGCACTAACTAATTACTAATATTTATATATTTTACCAAACAACGTGTTTGTTCACAATAACTGCCATCTTTTTCATTGAGAACTCTTCACATGTTACGCTATAAAAGTATTTTTCCATTTATTTTGACTCTCATTTTTGTTTAGCCACGTTTCTCTCCATTTGATATCTTTACATATTTCCTCCTCATAAAAAAAAAAAACAGATTACAAATATATTTGAAGGTATTGTTTTAGAAGATTGATTTTATAGGTTTTTTTTATTTGTATGTTTTTTTAAGTTGTGCATGTGTTATGAATTTGAGGTGGTGTTGAAATTATTCACCGCACACAAAGATTATCGAATCAGAAAGATTGCACCTTCAACAACGTGAAGTCATTATATAAATAAACCGATTATAATTAACGACCCACAAAGTTTGATCGGCCGCAACCGACGGTGCAACGACCACAACAAAAATCAACGACGGCACAGTGACCAATGAGCCTAACCAAGATCTCCATTGCATGAAGATATATTTACAATTGATTCTTGTCGTCGTTGTTCATTGTACAATCGCTTCCCTGTACTGCTTCAGATCCATTGGTACGATTATCCTCCTTATGTACTTGACTTATATGAGTTCGTTTTTTTTTTAATGTTTTTGGGTTGTTTTAATAATTTTCAAGTCATTATCTATCTTTATAAATAAAAATCCAAAACCGATTGTTCCTTTCAATAGAAGGTACGGGCTAAATTATTTTTTGGGGCGAATTTTAGTTTTAATCCTCCAGTAACTGTAGTAAAAAATTAATGTTTCTTTAAGAATCTATGTATTTGATGAAAGAAATATCAAATCGTGTCACAACTCACAATAGAGAAAAGAATAAACTCACGAATTAATTGACCTATACGTACATGTTTTCTTTTTCTTTTTTAAGATGTGTACGTACGGTTGTTTTGGTTCGCTTAGTTAACCAGTACTAACCTATTCTCAAGCGTTGCATCTTATTTAATACTTTCTTTTTAATATTTATTAAATAAATATAAATTCAAACGATGCCAATGAAAAAAATAATTATCAATAATAATTAATAAAATCATGCAGTTACATAAAGCTCAAACGATGCCAATTAATATAACTAACCACATTCCAGTAAATATTAAAATATATATATGAGAAAAATCTTACCAACAATTGCTATGTAACATCTACGATTAGATTTATATATTTACATAAAAAAAATATCAGGAATAAAAAGACCTGTTTTTTTGGTAATTTGTTATTAAAAAAAATTAATAATTAAATCTATATAGTTACGTGTTAAAATAACAATATCTACAAATCTTTTTATATATAAATATTTATATCGGTAAATTCACAATTTCAATATATAACGTGTCATGTCTCTTTGTTAATTGAAGAAAAATATACTATTATTAAATAAAACATTTAGAAAAAATAGCTTCGTTTCACAGATCGACGCAACCACTGATTCAGTTTCGATTCTAAGCGCAACAACTCTTTGTCTCTAAATTTCCTTTCTCTGTAAATATATAAATATATAGATTGTTATTTTTTTTCTACTTCATTTTGATTTTGTCTTTCTCTATCCTCCCAGTCTCTCATTTTTCACAAGAAGTTTGGCTCCATCACCATGTCTCTCTCTTGGTTTACTACTACGTTTTAATTCAAGAAGACACAGTATGGCATGCTCTTCGCTTTGCAGTTGATCTCGATGAGAGCCAAACCACAGGAGAGCCTACGACTTGATTTGTGTATCCCTCTCTCATTT
The DNA here is from genome assembly GCA_954871525.1 of Parietaria judaica. Lineage (NCBI taxonomy): Eukaryota > Viridiplantae > Streptophyta > Magnoliopsida > Rosales > Urticaceae > Parietaria > Parietaria judaica. Next base: position 23,854,629 of record OX940860.1, on the reverse strand, counting down.
TTCTAAGTAAAGCCAATTATTTAGTCATTAACATATGATTCACCTGATTCTGATTTTGTCTCTGCGACGCCTTCGACTGCTTCGGCAATCAATGCCTGCTCATATTCATTCTTTTTTACTCCGAGAGTTTGATGTGCATATTTTTCTACGACGCTCAACGCTAACGTGTGCGACTACTCCAGCACCACCGCTCCACCATCGATGTGAAATATTTTGAAAGTTTATTGGTTTTTCATTTTTGGAATATATGTTTCTCTTTTCTTAGTGCAGAAACGAGGGAGAAAGAAATATGAACACGCAAACGAACACTCACTCACCACCATCAAGATAAACACGATATATTTTCAGAGAGAGCGAGTCGTATTATTTTGGTGGTGCATTAAAAATACTTGCAGCTTTTCTGATTCTAATTAATGATATTGATTGCAGAAAAGGCAAAGAAAAATCATGGTGATCGTGTATCGGTGCCCTTTCGAATTCTCTCTCGCTCCCTGTTTTGTTCATGGCGATATACAATTTAGTTTTTTTGTTTGTTAATCTTTGAATCTTATTCAATCTGTATTAATCATGTCTCTTTGTGCATTGATATTCAGTGTAATACTTGATTGTGAATTAACTCCATTGTAGATTGTTTTCTTCTTGATCTGATATCAGAATTTATCGTTTGTTCTTCCTCTTTTGCATTTCTAATTTTTTTTCTTCGATATTTATGCAAGGTGTGTGGTCTCCTTCAGATGATCTTTCTATGTCTCTCTACCAAGTATTTAGTAAGCATTCTAATTCCCTTGCTCCGCAGATCCGCGGATTTCTGATTTGTTTCTTTCTCTTTCAGTCAAGTACGAAGCTAAATTTCAAAATGGGACATTGGTTTCAAAATCTGACAGAGTGGAATTTACTGTTGGGGATGGTATGCTCTGTTTTCATGCCTGATCTGCATTATAATTAGTGTTCTTTGTTAAGAAATCTTCAATTTTAATCTTTGTTGATGCATGATATTTTTACCCGGTGTTGGCGAAAGCTGTCAAACTACGCGGATACGACAACCTCAATGCCTCTTCCGCGACCGGCATCCCAACAAGTTGCTTAGAGTTATTTTCCTCGCATGACATTTTTTCACTGATAGATGAGATTGTTTTATGATTTTTTTATGTGGATTTTGGCAGATTAATAAGTTAAATAAAAGGACGACCCCTGTCTAGATTATTTTTAGCCTTGAGGTTGCATGATGTTGGCTATGGAGGTTTGACAAAAAAATGTTCAATGCTTCGTTTCAATTTTCTCTAGAACTCTTCTGCTCAAGTGTTAGTTTTTTTGTGTGTATAATTTCATTTTTAAACTTTCATCATCTTGGCGTTTGTGGACGTGGTTCTAGCGTTGTTTGTGTGTGATTATGTCAATTTCTCAATTTTAAATTCCATAGAGAATTGAACAATTGATCAATTCCGTTAAATTTGGGAGGAATGTTTGTAAGTCCAGGTACTTTGATATAATCTCAACGGCTTTTGGTTTTCCCTGGCGAATCATCGTCATTCCCTGCATCAAAATTTTCATTTTTCAATTTCCATTGTGTTGAATATTTATTCTGTAGCTCAGTTTATGTTATATCAAAGATTCTTATACCCAAAAAAAAATTATTTCTCAAGAAAACCTATTGCGAATACTTATCCTAGATCAATATGTGTTACAACTTTTAGTAAAGGACCTTTATATGCATGCATAGCAACCTCGGCTCTATTTTGGTGGAGCAAAGAGTATTGCATCTTTCCGAATACCAGTTTGTTTTTACCACAATACTTGCAGGAAATTCTCTGCTCCATCTTCTCTAATTCGTCGTCAATATTCAACCTCGGGTTAGCTCCATCTTTTCGAATCTCTATATGATTTTGATGCATTTGAATATAAATTGGTTGGTTATACGAGTGAAGACTAATTGATGGTGTTTAAAAAGTTAAAGTAGAGAAATAATGATAGCAGAGTATGTTGTAGTGTGCAAAACAAAGTAAGCATTATGTCATCTCCTACTAATAGGACAAGGTCTCATTTCCATTATTTGTATTATGAAATTGATGACAAAATCTAAAATGTGTACTGTTGTAAACACAAGGATTTTCATTCTTTTTTTTTTCTTTTCAAAATTACTATATGAAGTTCAAAACATTTTGACGAAAAATTAAACTCATGAATTTTAAAATGGGAGTATAAACCTTCTGAAGTCACTATGTACTTACAAGGTAATGAGTCATATCCAATGTGTCATTTGATTGGTTTGTCCGTGAAAATATATGGGATACAAACTTTTTTATGTCTCCCCTTTATCGCATTATTCTATCTTTTGTGTTCTAATAATTTTTCAAACTTTCACTTATTGTTTCATTGATTCAGCTTTTGTTACTATCTGATATGTGAGTCCCTATATTTAGAAATAGTATGTGATATTTTTTGCAAAGTTATTATTTGATTAGTAGTGTATATAACTTTAACATTAATCTACATATATTTGAAGTTAAAGAATGATTTTGGGGGATGACATAGTACAATGAAAAATCAAGGATTCTCATTCCCTATTTTAATTTTTCTATTTGAAGCAGATGTTATTGCTTTTGTTAATTTTTTGTAAGAAATAAAACGTGTTCAATGCTAACTAATATGTCCATTCGTTTTTGCGTTAATACACTATCGAAATGGATGTTATGACTGGAAACTCTGTTAAAAATTCAGTATTTAAAGTCTTTGCTCACTTTGTAACTTCCACTTTTATGTTCTTTTCTTTGTGATGCAACAATCGACGTAAAGGAAATATTCAATATACACAACATTGGCATTTGATATAGATAACTTCATACGTATACCAGAGTATTCAAAAGATGAAGACCGGACTTTATCAGTGGAAAGAGTGATGACATCTCTCGACTCTCATGATGTTGTGAAGAGAATCTTGTAACTGTTCTTGGTGTGAGGATTTGTTGGTTTTTTTGTTCCTACGAACAGGGACCAATGCTTGACTCTGGATTTCTTCTATCGCCATAAAAAAAGTCTCAATTATTATAATATATAAGTATTTTATAGCTGTTGATTTATACAAGTCTGATGTTTTTATTTATTTTTCCTTTCAGTTGCTAGGACTTCTTTCTTTACAGCAAGAAGATACCAGTACATTTTTCTTATACAAAGTGTTTAATTTATTGTATTTAAGAGATATAGGAATTAGATACCATGAATTAGTATTTTAATCTCCGTCACAAATCTGTTGATATATATATATATATTATCGGTTTAAATACGTATTTTTTACTTATAATTTTAATAGTGGAATACATGGATTTCAAAAATAGTTCTTTTATTTTAGGTATTTATCTAGCAAACTTGTGGTTTGTTATTTCAATATATAACCGTGAGTCAATTATTTCAATAAACACACACACATATATATAAATAGTAATTATAATTATTTTTACAAATCAATAAAATCCACACCCCACTAATCTATATATATAAAGCACAAAATTTTTGGAAATTGTGCAGGCCAAAAACCATCGATTTAAGTCCCACTCTTTTTCTCATTTTTTGAATTATTTTTTAAGAAAAAAATATGGTGCTTTTTCAGTAGTATTCTAGAGTAACTTTACGAAGAATCTAGAGTAGCTTTACGAAGAATTGTACCAAAAAATGTATTGGCTCGCCACTTTTGAACTGTTTTATTAACTTTTTCTTATTGGTCAGTCTAATAGTTCTCCATCGAACTCTCATTTGATTCGAGAGAGTCTGGCCGGAGATGACGTCGGGCTCGAGAATGATGACGTGGAAGGAGATAGAGAACAACAAGAGGAGAGAGAAGCGGAGGCGAGCGATCACGGCAAAGATCTACTTAGGCAACTACAAGCTGCCTAAGCACTGCGACAACAACCCAAGTGCATGCGAATACTTTTTTGGAGACTCTCAAACGGTCAGACTCCTCTTCCATCGGCAAGCGCGAGGCTAAGGAGTTTCTTCAAGGAGCCTACCACCATAGCCAAGTTGGCCTGCCACGCTCTCTGAGGCCTGAGTTCAACCCGGCCAACGATCCCTCGACCCTATTATCTCTCTCATCCTCCACTATGTAGATATTGAATGTTTGCTTTTTCAGTTTTTGAATTTAAGTATTTCAATTAGCGTTATTGCGATTTCTGTGGAGTTTGTATTTGACCTTTTATTCTCGATTTTTTTTGGTGATTCAAGTCCAATGATTTTTCTTCCGGTCAAAAATGTGTTTTGCTATACACCAATTGTTTACTCTAATGTTTGAGTGAAGAACAATGTGTTAGAATTTTCAGAGTATATTAATAATAAGTGTAACGGCTTTGAAAAACAAAATATTGTTAGAATTTTGTTCTTTGTATTTACCAGTTAATCATTTTTATATTAATCATTTTTATATGATTGATTAAAGCATAAGGATTCATAATGTCAAATTTTTTTGTTTCTCAGTATCTCTTTATATTTAAAATAAATTAATATATATACTTTATTTACATAGTTTATACATTTTCAATATTTATTAAATGTTGCATACCACTTTATTATTACTTTAGAGTTAGAATTAAATTTATTCAACTAAATGAATATATTATATTTTTCTTAACAACCTAGAAATATTTGATTTTATTGAAGAAGATATTTGATTTTATTGAAGAAGATATTGCGGATTTCTAACTCAACTATCACATATTGCAAGATATTCACGATTTGCAAACACATAAATAAGTATTTTTTTTTTACTATTTCCATAATATTTGATTAAGCTTCTTTAAATAAATTAAAAGAAGTTTTCAGATTGTTTTCAAAAAAATTTCCGAAAGCAAAAAAAATAAAATGTATTTTGTGTTTGATTTGTGTCTTTGTTGTGATTGTTTGGTTTACAAATATGGATCTTTATTTGATCCTCACTTGCCGATCACAGGAGAAAAAGTATTGTAGCTGCATGTGAGTCACAAACTTGATTCTCCAATAGAACAAGAGAAACTTTATTCGATTAAGGTTTAACTGGTTTGAAAAATTATAAAATTAGTATCTTCACAACTTTGTCAACGTCAAATGTATCCCTCTATTCCAATGATCTTATCCACCAAGTCTATGCTTGCAAATTTGTAGAAGTAATATTTTAAAACGGTCATCATTACTAAACGTTTCTAACATGCTCGGGTGTTACAATTTCTATTGCCAATTGTTGTCTTCATAAGTCATTGTTTATGTTTTGTTGATCTTTTTTGGAAAAAAAATGAGGAAAAGTGGAAGATATTTATGTTTAGCTATTCCTAAATTATGAGTAATTCTTATTATCCTCTAACGATGTAGATGGAACAATAGATTAATAGTTTTTTTTTTTTGGGTACTAAACTAAATATATTTGGTATAAAGCTTTCTCAAATATATATAATCTTATTTAATAAAAAAAACGTGAATAACATTATCCAACAAATTAAGCAACTATTGAGTGAATAAAAAATATGTATTTTTACCATTTACCGCACTTAATATTTCTTATGATATCAAATTATTAATTTATTTAATATTTTTAATGTCACCGCGCAACGCGCGGTGCCGGTCCACTAGTTATGAGAAACGTTGGTGATATCAGAAATGTAATACTCCCAAGTTGAATGATCTATTCAGTATACCACGATTAACAAATTATCGCGCGCGTATATGATATAGTCAAATTTGTCATCAAATCATTATACTAGTCTCAACGCACCGCATTATCTTTGTCCTTTTCTTCGATATGATGATTGACCTGAGACTTCTTAGAATGTTATTAAGCTTTATTAATAATCATCTCATTGTTATACTAACACATGTCCACAATTAACTTTTAACGTATTTGGATGGATGGAAAACAACATGGCACTATTATACTAAGTACTAACGTGTATGTTATTGCCGCTAATAAAATAATTAATGTAAACATGCCGCTCTTCTTGGCCTAATTTTGTATATTTTCGTCAATCTAAGATTTCTCGCCTTTCTTTTGCTTCCGAATCATACTGTACCTTGAAGTGGTACTTAGAAATCCCGGATTTCACCACTGGTAATCGCACCCAAGTCCATGTCACTAGACCTTGATAGTGTCTTGTTATAGTGCCCAAGTCTGCTTTTAGGCCCAAATGGACTTAAGTGTGACTTAAGCCCAATAGAGCTAAAATCCTTATTACGCTTACACCCCTCGCACGTGGTGCTACAGTGGCCGGCGATCGTTTGACGAGGATGGTGTTTTCCCGTGCAAACGATGGATGATTATTCGATACATCTACTCTAAGTATCGAGTTATCATTTATCGACTTTTCATTAGTGTTATATTTACGAGTTGTGAGGGTTAACATCGAGAAGTCGACCAAACGTTACAGAAAAATTTTAACGTCTTGCATGCAAATATGGCCGCAAACCGTCGAGAAATCGGCAAAAAGTACGCAATTATCAGCACAATTTGTCGACTTATCGACGGTTTTCTGTCTTATATCTACGAAATGTGTAAATAAATTTTCATACACTATATTGAAATATTGAAACATTTCATCAACTTCTTGGCAGTTTTCCGTCATATAATCTATAGTATCATCAGCACAAAATTTGATCATGAGGACAGAATCTATTGGACAGTTTACGATAGATCACTCTCTTTTTTTTTTCTTTTTCTTTCTTCCAATTGAACGATTATCAGGCATTTTTATACACATGTCGATATAATTATGGAGATGTATGCAATTGTTTGTAAATTCTTGACATGGCATTCTTGTCTATTTAGTAAAGAATCTATTCCTTTTTCTCAATAGAGTTGGTACTTGGTACACTACTGTTTCTGAATCTCGTTCGTGCATTATACTCGGAGCTCTTATCCGATGCGTATGCGTATATTATACATATAATCATAACATACTTCTACAAAAAGCTTAAAAAACTAAGTTGTTCCGTTGTACTGTAAAAACGAGTCAAGTCAAACCAGCAAACCCTATATTTTGGCTCAAAAAACGAGTAACCTCGAATCCGTCACACTAATCATACAACAGAAGGTATTTTTCCTCATGTCAAGGAACCATGATGGCTAATAAAGCCTCTAATTAGCTCAGATCTAAAACCTGCATATATGTGCAATGTCGAAGCTTTTCTATGACTATCAAAATTCTGTGCTGTCATTTCAATTTGTTGCTCGGTTCCGGGTAAAAAAAAAAAAAGCAAAATAATACAGCTGTGATTTTCTAACTCATTCACTTTTAACTGCGCGGTAAATGTAGCGAACAAACATCAAGGAAGAGCGGAAGCTGATCGTACCCAGCACCAAGAAGAAAGCATAAGACATGCAGGCATTGTAGCCGAGGAAGAACGATAGCTGCGTCAAGCCACTCATATTCGATTTCTGGAAGAAATAAATGCCATAGCCGAACATGAAAATAGCTGTTGACCCGCCATTCAACACCGATCTGCAGGGCCAGAGAAGATTAAATTTAGTTATTTGCAACTCTACAACGAATCAAATTTAAAATTTGGAAAAAACACTCGGCTCAGGAATAATAAATCGCGTACTTAAGAAGTCAAATCATTCCCTCTAAATCTAATAAGCATATGAAGAGAAATGCAATAAATGCATTGCCAAATGTTGGCTCTGGATAAATGCTTCCCGAGCATATGAAATAATAATAAAAATAAACCCGCTAAAACTACCATAAACACAGAGATGGAGTGCAATAAATACACAGAATTCTAGTTTAACACTACTTTGGAATTTACGGTCGAAGAAAAAAACTTGGCTCTGGAAAATCCCTTTCGAGCTTATGAAACCAAATTAAATATGCTAAAACTACCTCAAACCCAAAGACTGAATGCATATAAATGTACATATTTTCCAAAATAAGCATTTACTAAGAAAAAGAAAAAAAACTACGAGTGTCATAATTTTGCAGCGTTGTAATGCGAGTGAACGTGTAGCATACCTCCACCACCATCTGTGATCTTCAACAGAGAGCTGAACATAAGTCAAACCAACGCTTAAAATTGCGGTCAACACGATGAGGATAACGAAAGTAAGAAACAGAATCCCGGGTAGAGTGTAAATCTTATATCCCCATATACTCGAATACAGATGATCCAATTGAAGAACAATGGCACTGAAAGGAAGCAGACCGCCAAGAACCATTTGACTGGGTGTCTTCCTGTACCACGCTAATGGAGGGATTTCTCTTGGGAACGGCTTTGTGGCGCAGGGGGCAGAAAAGTCAGATCTGATACTATGACCGATTAGCCCTCCTAAGATGAGCAGCGGGATCGAAAGAAACACATATATTAGAACGATGACCATGATGGTGCCAAATGGAAGTGCAGAGGTTGTTCCTTTCGCTATAGCGATTGCATTAAGAATCGACATAATCCCAAATAACGGACCAATGAAGAGAATTCCCGCCAGAATCACACTCCTATGCTGTAAAAATAGAAAGAAATTGACTAAATTCAAGTCTATAAATAGAGATGAGAATAGTAATATACCCTTTAAGATCTAGGATTAATGAGATCACTAAGAATTTCTAAAGCTAATGAAAATATTCTCAAACATCTCGAAAAGAAAAAACGTAAACTAAATTAACGCTACTAATCATAACAAAATATTAACTGTAGTGACTTGTCTATTGACAATAGTCAAGAAAAAATAATGGAAGAATTTCAAAAATTACCCATCCTGAGTCGGAAAATTTACTGTGGAAAGAAGCGGCTGTGTAGCCAGAAACCACGGATGTAAGAGCGTATCCGAGGACCAAAGACGTCAAAAGCGCCCCACGATTGTAGGGGTATAGCGTTCCAAGAAATGCAAGCAAAAATAAAATGCAAACCCTGAAATTGTGTTTAAGGGTTGAGAATATAATTATTTAGCATCTGTCGAAAATCCGTGAAGAAAGTATTACATCATTTTACAGCCCAAAATCGCGAATGGGGATTCCACCAATCTCCTTTAAACTCAATCTCACCTTTTTAAGGTTTATGTGAATGATTATTAGCTACCATTTTTATTAGCTTAAGGTCTCTTAAATAGACTATAAGTGATTACAGCTTAATGGCATCAACGAAACCTTCAAACATAATTAATTTTACGACTTAGTTAAATAACATAACTATTCTGCAGTAAAATTCTACTTGTTATATTTCACACTATGCATACGTCTCCATAGAGTACAGCCGTTTAAGAGAACATCGAACGTTAATGAGAATATTTTAGAACATCTATGAAAGAGAATAATTCACTTAGAATTTGTCTACAATATATCTGATATTACTTTACAGATAATATTTGCTGGCAATGCTAAAAGAAAAAATCAAACCTAGCATGAATACAGAAATATTTTAGTAAATTAGCTTACAGAACAAGTAACTGCGTGCCGGCGCCTAGGACCCCGCTAAATACCGACATGTTAGAGGGACATCTGAAGACATCACCATGAATATATTTCCAACCGACCTCCTTATCTTCTTCCTCGTCAAAACTAGAACACCTATACACATACACATTATATGTCTGAAAATAATATCACCATTAAGTGAACATATTTCGCATTTCTGATTGCTAACCTTCTGAGATCATTCTTCAACCGCCGCATAATAAGTAAGGAAAGAAACCCCATCAAGAGCAAAATCACGACAACCGAATTAATGAACGAGAACCAATGAATTTTCTGCCGGAAAGGCAGCAAAGAAGCCTTTGCGTACTTATCCATTCGATTTCGGAACATTGAAGAGGTTTCCGTCCAGTTAACCGAATAAGTGAACTCAACATGTTTCTCGACGTCTTCAGTTATATCCACGGCTTCATTAGGATCACTGAATGCTTGAATTTCTATGATTTGGTCAGCATTGTAGAGAACATCAAACTGAACATGCTTGAAAATGAAGTTCTTCTTGTCACTCTCACTCAAACTCTGCTCCTCAACTTTCCCGACAAACGCCCACAAAGGGAGATCATCGTAGTACATCTGGAAGTAAAATTCATTTTTGACCGCTTCCCTGAGTTTTTTTATTTCAGAAACTTTAAGTCTCGGTTCGCAAAGGGTCTTACGAGTTTGTCCGGCCCTGAAGTTCAATTCATATGCGGAATTCATTAAGCGATCACCGTTCAGTACTTCACCCATCGTTTCAGTCTTTTGGATTATAGGATCTGCATAAAAAGAAACAAATGAAATACTATATAATCTTCTTATATCAGAATACCACAGAAGTGAGCAGAAGCAGAATTAGTTACAGGTAACATTTTGTTTATATCCTACATTGTTTGATATGGCCCCAGTGTCGAATACATCTATATCACTTGGTATCAGAGCCAATTTTCCCTCCACCCACGTTTGCTTTTGGGGAAACCTAGGAAAGAGCGACATGGAAAGTGGGTGACCTGAAATACGCCCGAGTAGGCCATCCATAGTGGACAACTAGAGTGGTTAACAAGGACACTAATGTCGGAAGCGTGTATGTTAAGATCCCACATTGATATTAAGTATGGGTTAGTTGATGATTTATAAATCCACAAGCTACTTTTTCGAGGTGAATTCTACTCATGAGCTTATATATCCCTTGGTACGGGCCCAGTATGATTTGGGTTCTATAGTAGGCCATCCTATTGAATTGCGAAGCACAATTCACTGGAACCAGTATAAAGACCTGACACAGTTGATGAAATACTTATTTAACAAGGGTATTTTCACATGTATTTGATGTAGCCTTAAGCTTCAAGCTCATTAGCTTGTGCCTGACTTTTGTAATGCTTGTAGCTACAAAGGGCGTGAGAAAGAGGGTCGTAAGTAACTATAGAAAGGGGATAAATCTTTCACACCGAGAGCGAATCGCTATTATTATTATTATTATTTGTGTTGTGTCAACTTTATTTTTTGCATTGTTTGATTTTGTTTCCTGATTTGGGGATAAGGGCTTCATCCTAACACACATTTAAGCAAATACGATTTCTCTGAGTTGATAAGACTTGAACTGTAATCAGACACTGAAGTAGTCTTACTTCAGGATCCAATCTTGATTGATCCAAATTGTGTACACAAATTTAGCGAGCTATGTTATTCTATTCGGTCAAATTCTTCCAACACACAATACATGATAATGAAAAAGATGAAATCTGAAACCTAACAGCACACCTGGGCGGCAAAATGGCAAGTCATAGTATTGGTAGGTCTCACTGCAATGCCAAAAATAAATATATTAATCTCACAATATAAACATAGGATTTATCACTCAGAAATGTACCTGGGATTGTTGAGAGGGCCGAGTTTGTTGACGAAGAGTGGGACGTGATCTCCAACATTGTAGCGATGGTCGATCGGCGAAGCAGAAGCTGAGGAGGATATGCAGATCAGAAGGAAGAAGAAGATGAGATTCATTTCAATCGCCATTGTTGGTTGAAAGTCAAAGCTCTGCCATTCCCAAAACTTGTCTGAGAGTTCGCTGCGAATCATACATGTAAGAAAATCTCTATATTTTGGTTCACAGTTTCGTAATTATGTATCAAATATTTTGGTTCAATTGAACGTCTCGATGGTCCAATTTTACGAATATTACGTTGTACGAAAAAAAAAACCTTTGAAATGAACATTATTTTACTCAGGGGTGGTAATCTGGGGCCATACACGAAACGCTTACGACACGATTTAAACGGGTCTGGGTCTACCATAAATGTATCTGCGTCCAGCCGTGTCGAACACGATTAAATAACGGGTAAACACGACACAAACACGATAACACGATGGGACCCAATTAGACACGATTAAAGAGCGAAAAGTTACATTTTATGCATTTATATATGTTATCAAGTGTTTTAATTACTTAAGGAAATTGTACGAAAATTAACCCTTTATTATATATGAAATTTATGTTTTTATTTGATTAATTACGTCTTACAATTGATGAACATAAAAATTTGTTAGTAAAATTGTAAAATCTTTGATAATATAGGTAAATAAATTAGAGATATTGCATGGGATAGCCAAATTGAAATGTTTGATTAACCAAATAGTTAACATTTTCTTTTTCTTTGCAAAATAGCTAAATGGTTATCTAATAACATATTTTATACCTATAATACCCTTTTAACATATTAATGTGTATTAACGTGGTTAATTTGTTTAAAAATATTTTTTTTTTTTTGAAAAAAAAAATTAAATTTGTTGTTAAAATTTTAATCACAATTGTTTATTTTTAAACAAATTAACTCCGTTAATACGTTTATTAACGTGTATTAACGGAGTTAATTTGTTTAAAAATAAAAAATCGTGATTAAAATTTTAACAAAAAATTTATTTTTTTTTCAAAAAAAAAAAAAAAAAATTTCAAAAGAAATTAATTTATTTTTAAACAAATTAACTCCGTTAATACGTTTATTAACGTGCATTAACGGAATTAATTTGTTTAAAAATAAAAAAATCGTGATTAAAATTTTTTTAAAAAAATTATTTTATTTTTTCAAAAAAAAAAAATTAATTTATTTATTTTTAAACAAATTAACTTCGTTAATACGTTTATTAATGTGTATTAACGTGTATTAACGGAGTTAATTTGTTTAAAAATAAAAAATCGTGATTAAAATTTTAACAAAAATTTATTTTTTTTTTCAAAAAAAAAAAAATTTATTTTTAAACAAATTAACTTCATTAATACGTTTATTAACGTGTATTAACGGAGTTAATTTGTTTAAAAATAAAAAATCGTGATTAAAATTTTAACAAAAAAATTAATTTTTTTTAAAACAAATTAACCACGTTAATACAAGGGTAATCCGGTCTTTCGTGATTTATTAATGTCGTTTATTGGCTATTTGGCAATATTAATTAAAACATTGGCTATTTGGCTAATTAGAGTTTGAAGTTTGGCTATTTGGCTATTTGCCCCAATAAATTAAGCTAAATGAGTATAAATTGAATTAATTTATCATTTATAAATACATGAATCTATTAATTGGGTTAAACTGGTAGACACGATAAACACGTTATTTAAATGGGGCGGGTCTGGGTTTCGTCTTCTAACACGATTAATAAATGGGGCGGGTCTGGGTCTAGATAAAATAAGTAAAAAACGATTAAGACCCGGCACGAACACGACACGAAACTCGAATTGCCACCCCTAATTTTACTACTGTTATTTTAGGCTTTTTTTTTATCGAAATGGGTTAATGACGGCGAAAATACCTAAAGTTTAGTCAAAGAACCCCTCGTGTACCCAAAGTCTAAAAGTGATGGCAAAAGTACCCAAAGTTATATTTGGAGCTTTGACCACTCCATTCTCGTAACCAGTTAACTCTTACCACGTGGAAAAAAAATGGGTTGCTGATATAGCAATTTTTTGCCTCGTGGATGAGCCCACATCAACCTCATTTACGACAAAATAACAAATTAAACCCCTTATTGGGCTCGTCTACGTGGCAAAAAATTGTCATGTCAGTAACCCACGTATGTCCACGTGGCCAGAGTTCACGGGTAAGTTAACTGTGTTACGTGAATGGAGTGGTCAACTCGCCAAATACGACTTTGGGTATTTTTGCCACCATTTTTAAACTTTAAGTACACGAGAGGTTCTTTGACTAAAATTTGGATATTTTTACCGTCATTAACCCTATCGAAATTGATAAATACGGTTAAAATCGAAACAAATTTTTGCCAGTTTTCATTTATAAACCGCTATAAATTACTATTTTTTTAATATATTTTTTCCTTGTTATATTTTGCTGTTAATTTATGTACGGTTATCATTATTGTGCCTAAAATTTATCTTCACCTTTCTCTTTCACTGATCAACGACAAAAACATGTGCAAATGACCCGTTTGGCTACAATTAAAATTACTATATCATCACAAACATGTGCAAACATATACGTCTTAAATTAAATGGCATAGTCAACGAGTAGGTGTATGTCATCACAAAGTTTGTATTTCTATTTTTCAGCAATATATTATAACTATATCATGTACTGTTATAAATGGTAAGATATTTTCGTTTCGTGTTACTAGTGAAGGCTTTTTATTTGTTCCACAAATATGCATAAGCCATAAACTATGTCCACTACATGTGAGTCTATGATTCAACGAGCCACATTTATCGTGGAATTCCTAGCTCCCCATGCTGAGGGACAGAAGGTGATGACATACTCCTTCGCAGCGCAGCTAGCCAGCGGCGCAGCCGAGTCGAAGGCGTAGCTGTAGTAAGCAGGACAAGCGCGCTTGAATATCTTCGAGTACAGGCTCGGCCCACACTTCTCCGGGCTCCCGAACTCCTTCCTGCAGCAGAATGCGTCCGCGTTGAACGCCAGACACGCGCTCTTGCACGCAACCACCTTGGCCCCGTCGTTGCTCATCACGCGCAGCTCCGCGGGGCAGATCGCGTTGAGGTTCTCGGCACAGCCCCCGATGGCGCATTTCCCGGCCGTGGGACGCGCCGAGATGGATACGGGGAGGTTGTAGCCGTCGACAATGCTCACGTCGTAGAAGCTGAGCTGCGATTGGTCGGCCTGCACGGAGATCTGCACGAGCGTCACGGGCGGTGTGCCGATGCGGCCGTTGCACTGCAGCCGTCCGCCGCAGTCCCCGGTCTCGCACGCGGAGGAGCCACCGGTGAAGCTGCATTTTGTACGGGCCCACAAACGCCCAGTCCACTTCCATGGTGCGACGACGTGGTGGGCCTGCCCTGGCTGGAGGGAGAAGCCACCGTCGGCCAGCACCGGGAATCCGTTGTTCGGCGCCAACGCTGGCCAGATGGGGAACCGGCATTTGTTGTGCACGTTGAGCGTGACCGAGTGCGCTATAACGTGATTACCTACATTGAATTGTGAAATTGAATTTAGTTAGAATGCTTATCTTAAAATATATATATATATATATACATACACATTTATAGAGTTCTCCGAGTGTTTTGTGCGTTTAGGCAACCCGCACGGATTGCCCATCCTGCAGTGAAATCAGGGCTAGCAAAACCTGCCGCACAATCTGGGGACGGGCAACCTGTCCCAAAGTTTAGGTGCGGGCTTCCCGAGCCCACAATACACTAGTCCAAACGGGATCCCATTTGGACTAGTAAGTTAAAGGAGCGACGATATATAAACACGTAAATTAGTAAAATAGTAAAGTTAGTGACAGAATTACCTAACGAGACGATATATAGGAGGGACAGGTAAATTAGAGGAGCGATTAGTTCTTGTTGCATCCTCATTTTGTCAGAGGCGAACAATCACAGAAAGATCTTTCCTTTTTTACAAAACACAAGGAAGAGTTGAATTATATATGTGTATATATACATAAATAGATGTGGAGTTGATGAAGAAGAAATGGTAAATGTATCCTTCTTGGAATGCACTTCAAGATTTTATTTGGCAGATCTTTGGAGACAAGAAACGACCTGTTGTGAAGCTTATACTCCATATCGAGAGATAATTGAATGCTGGTTTTCTACGACCTAAAGTTGAGAAGGGTGGATAATTATTTGCTTTGGGAATAATCTCATCGCTAGTCAAGGTGTGCATGAATACAATGAAGTGGGCTAACTATTAAATTTTTAAGCTCTACCCAGTAGCGGTGAAACCGGGATTGTTAGCCTTTTGTCTCGAACCTGAAAAAACTTAGATGCCAAAAACATGTCCGGTTTCGTATCTTGATTTAAAAAATTCCTGATTTTCTTGGAAACCGAGAATCAAAACGGGAACTGAGACAGAGACTAAGATCCTAAATTTTATTACATATTTGAATCTGTATAATAAATATAAAAAATAAGTGTGGCTAAGCACCATGAGTCGTCGAAAGAGAACATAAGGAAGCGTGAATCACCATCGAAGAGGAGCGCAAATTACCATCAAAATTGAATCGGAGAAAAGTGAGACCCGAGACAAAAAAAAAAATCGTAGAAAAAGTGAGATAAAGCCTAAAGTAAAATACTAATAATTTTTTTATTATTTTAAGTAGATATATAATCAAGAACCAGAAAAAACCAAAAAATTATTGAGACTATTATGCTTCCACTTCCGGTTTTCCATTTTCAAAATTTGTACATCCCAACTCCTAATTTTAGTTTGGAATCAGACCGAAACCGGAACAAAACTGAAAACTGGGTATAAAATCTTCAGCCCTACAAATCATAGAACGTACGCCTTGTCATTTATGTTAATAAAAATGAAAACTCCAAAATAAATTGTATTTGATTTTTATCAATACATCCATCTCATGCTTCGACTTTTCAAGGGATAGACTCGTTGAAATGTGCCCTAATAACTGAACTCACTACCATTTTTTTATTGCATTAATTTCTGTTGGCCACAGCCTGCTCTGTGTGCCTAAAGTTCAGTTTTTATCCATTCAAAAAAGAAAAAAAAGGTTCAAACTTTGTATATAAAGCTATCAATACTGCAGCGTTTTCTTCCGGGACAGCCGCAGCTAAGAGACTTGCGGGTGCAACGTGCAAGCCCACCACACGCTTTATTTTATTCAAATTACATTGAGAGAGGAAGCTTGCGACAGTCTTGGCCGTCCCCCTTCCGCACCACAAACTTTGCGACATGGTTTACACGGCATGGCTCTTCCGAGGCGGTTGGCCACACGAGCCACTATGAGTATATATATTACATATGTATATGATATAATACATATACATGGATAAATAATGTTTCTCGAATTAGAATGCTCTCATCAATAACCTAGGACGACAAAGAGAATACAGTGTTTAATTTATTTGGTGCATACGAGAGCTATTTACGAGTCTCATTCAACATCATATAACACAAAATGAAACAAGCTCGACCAAATGTTACAAAACTTTGCCCTCTTTATTGGTGGCAAAAGAGCAAAACAGTTTCAAGTTTAATACAAACTGTCCAAACATCACTTCCCATCAAATTCGCAGCACAAACAAAGCAGAGCGATTCCGCAGTCACCGTAAAATCATTTCTGAGAGCCCGGTGCCCAAAAGAATTTCCTGTAGGGTCTACCTGCGTCCTCATCTTGCATGTGAAATTCCTTTACAATGCCTTTGTACACGATGATCGGGACGGCGATGCCGAACAAGCCCACAAGGGCCAAGTTGCGGCGCGACCACCGGAAGTTCTGCTCGAGAGTTTCCCTCGCCGAGCCCCAATCCTCGATGAACTTGTTCTTGTTTGCCTCCATTCCTCCCCCCATCTCTGCACTTTCACATGTCATATTAGCATCTTAAAATCTTATTAATTAACAAAAAATGACAATGGACCTAAAATGTAAATTCAATGGGTCTACACTATCACATATTGGAAAATACGAATTTATTTTCCTGTTTGACATTATATGGGTGATTCACATAGACCGCTTATTGGCATTTACGTAATTCACGATTTGAAAAGTTAACTAATCGCGTGTCAGCATATTCCCAATCTCTTCTTTTAGTGGTTATAGTACGGCCCAAAGGCTACAAATAGTGTCTTGGTCCAAGTTCATCCATATCGAGTTAACTTCTATTAAGCTAGAGACACGCATGCGGCTCTAACTCTCTGTGATAAAAGTGTTGAATAGTTGATGTTTTTAGAAATAAATGTAGACGGACACTCATCCCTCGTGTAACAGCTTTCACGAGATATGGACAGAATTTAGACCTTGACATTGCTTTGTGGCCTTTCGGTAATATTGCCGCTAAAAAGAGATTGGGAATATGCCGGCGCCCTTAGTACATACTTATGCTGCAAACAAACTTCCCTTCTGAAATAGACCCAAGGTTTGCTTTCGAATATCAAGGGGAAAAAACACAGCCTAAACTATAACAATAATAATATGATAGGAGCTTGAACGAATAAGAGGGGCCAATTCGTTATAACTAAATAGTTAGGACTTATATTAACTAAGTATACATTAGTCAATCAGAGAGTGATCTTTATAAATAGAAGGGCACGGGTAACATAGACGGGTCCAAAAATTAGTGTGACGGTCTGATACGAGAGTAAAGAGAATAGCACAACAAAAGAATCACAAGCTCAGATTATGCCGTTTTAATTATTTAATTATATTCAGAGTCTGGTTTTTATGTTTTAATTAAGTCGGGCCTGGTCCAGCCCCATTACTTTGGAATTCTTTGTTCTAGCCAATAATCATTCACAAAGTTTAATCTCTCACAAAAGAGGGGAGATTATGCTCGGCGAAGACTCGGCATCGCTCCCATTTCGAGAATGATTTGGGGTCATAACACAAATTTTTGCCTGGGCCCTAATTCATTATCTAGAATTCAGAAAATGAATACAAAAAGATGCATCGGAGAAAACAGCAGAAAGAGAGGAATTTAAACTACAAATTCGGCCGAAAATACATGGCATTTACATTAAGAGGGGAAATCGAATTCGAAATCCTATCCTAGAGCGTTGGTGGTAACGTAATTGCCGAACAAAAAAACATTAGAAGATGATGAGTTTATAGGACGACATACTAGCTGGTTTTGGCCTTGGGATCTGTCTGTCTGTCAAAACAGAATCAATCCGAAGCGCCTCCGCAAAACCTGCACACAATTTGAAATCAGGTGTATACAACTACTGCAACCCAGATTCTCTATTCTATATTATCAGATTTATCCCAAATAAATAACTAGCTCATGTTCAATTGAATCCAGATCTAAAACCTAATCAGATTTCTTGATAAATACTCAAAGATTCAGTCGAGGACTGGAAGCGCCGAACGTCGACGATGCGCCAACTGGAAGCGTCGAGGGAGAGGCGTAGAAATGGAGAGAGGTCGAGTGGTGAGAACTGAGGAATATTAACCCGTACTTAATTCATCAAGGGGCTCAGTGCCTAGGACTAAAACCCGGAATCCGCATCCGTATCCGATTTTAAAATCCAAATCCGGATTCTGGATACGGATATCCGGATCTGGATTCGGATACGGGTTTTGTTATTCTAAAATCCGGATATCCGGTATCCGGTTTCAAAGCCGGTTAATATTAATTTTTTAATTTTTTTAATTTATTTTTTTAGGGTTTACTCATGCGTTTTTATTTTTATATGTACTGGATATGTACGGTTTTTTGGTGGTTGAGACAATGACAAGATATGTACGGTTTTTTTGGTGGTTGAGAGTAGAGACATACGTTTTATTTTAAATTTTTTTAAATTGGATCCGGATAAAAATCGGATATCCGGATAATATCCGAATCCGGATTTCAAAACTGGATTCGGATAATAAAACCGGTTTTTAAAATAGGTATCCGGATTTCCGAATATCCGGATACGGATAGTGATTTTCGGATATCCGGAAAACCGGATCCGGATACGGATAGTTCAAAAAAACCGGATATCCGCTCTGGTTATGTCCCTGCTGAATGGTAAACTAACATGCAATATATCAAAAAATAAAAATAAAATTATGTAATGGTCACGCTCGTCGAGTTGACCCGAACCTGAGGATTTGAACCCGGCCCCAGCCCCAGAGAATGAGCAGGTTAGCTCAACCCGGTTAGTTGGGTTGGGCCATTTTCGGGTCTGGCCTAATTGGGTTGGGTTGGGTTATTTTTTCTCACCCCTAGAACGTACAGGTCAACCTTGCAAAATAATAAGTCATTGACTAACCAAGAATGAATACAACAACATAGCAGGAGATTTGGTTTTCAAACTGAATATTAATTCAATTATTTCATTTTTAATTTATGGAAAAAGTACCCAATTATTTTAGGCCAAAACACTAAAATTTCACTTTAACTTGAAACAAAAATTCCAACAATTATTTTAAGAGAATTGAAGCTGGGATTATTTATTATTAGACATAAATACCAGCATTCTTATGTCATATAGTCTCACAATAATATTTTTTTTTATGGGTTTATTGAGAAGAAGCCCATCGGTCAAAGGCCTAATCTTCAATTGAAGGCCCAGAAAGATTGTTCCATTCCAAAATCACGTTATTTATATTTCTCTGTCCTGAGAAACTGGCCTCCTAATTTTTAGAATAGCTGGAAATCACGTATTTGAAATCCCGTCTATATTTGTATCAACGTTTTTATACTGATGCTTAACAACTTTATTTTATGTTAATGCAAAAAATAACTAATTCTATTGTAATTTTAATGATTTATTATGGGTTCTCAGGTGGGCTAAGCTCGATGCTGATGTATCTAAAATTTAGAATTGCATGGAAATGATGTTAAACTGGTTTTATTTTGAACTTTTTTTTTTGTCAAATCAATGACGTTATTAATGATATGTAAAGCAAATTATTACTCAATCATAGTGATTATTAACAATAAAATAAAAAAGACTTTCATTAAAATTGAAGACGGTATATTTTCATATGACAATAATAAGTGGTAAAGATGGTCAAGTCAAGCTCAGAGAAAATATTTGATGACCCTTTTGTTTAATGAACGAAGCTGACAAAATGTGACGCCTTGGAGTGATTTTTGGGTCATTTATTAGAGCAGTTATTTGTCACAACTTTTTGGCCTCGGTATGTACAGTGACACATCACATGTGCATACTATTGAAAATAGATCAACTTTTGCGGATAATGAGCTAAAAAGTTTTTTTTTTTTTTACACCAACTCTGAATTAGACCAAGAATTTGTCCATATTGCAAGTTACGGAAAAGATTTTTTATCTTTATTTCACTATAAATAACACTCTTTTAAAATTAGTCTTTAACGTGTTATAGTAAACATGTGATTTCGATATTATAGTCTTAACTCGTGTCTAGATCTTTGTCACTGTATTCTAATAAGGTATATTAAGCTAATTTCTTTCAATAACAGTGTTACAATTGACTCTATCGTACATGTACTCGTGTCACTTAATGTTTAACATAACAAAAAATCTAATCTTATGAACATTGAAAATTTTAGCTGCAATGATATATTTTGAGATATATAGCGTTATTTCTGTTAATTTCAGAATATTTAAGTGACGATTTTCTCAAAAATGTATTTAAATTTATAAGAAAATTCGTCACAGTCTCACATAATATTTTGACACATAGTGGTAGAAATTTATTACTAACGGCAATTAAGTGTATAGAGTTTGGATAGTTTGGCCGCGACTTCTAAATATTAAAAGAAATTTAAAGATTTTTTTATGGTATATTTATCATTTAATAATATGGGGTAATAAAAGAAATTAAGTATTTATCCTCGTACTTTGATAAACATTAAACAATTGTAATGCAAAATATATTAATAATAATGGGAAAGAAAAACAAACAGTAAGCAAGCAAGCAAAATGAATGCTTTGCTTGAGGCACCGCCTGAAACTGAAACAGAAGCATTTGGATGCTTCTTCATGGCGATACGCAACAACACATTTAAGGTTTGAGCCTTCACAGACTTCAAGACAAGTCAATGGCAGTAAAATAAATACATACCAATTCATTTCAATTCAATTCCCATTTGAATTTCACACCAATTTTATATGTATATAATAGGGAGGTGTGTGACAGGTTTACAGTTCACAGTCACACTATTTTAAAAAAATGCTTAATAACATATTACAGAAAGAGATATTTTAAAAATAATAAGAAAAGTAATTTGTGACAAAAGTATTACAACTTAACGTAATTTGGCGCTTATGTAATATTTGAGAGGCACAAATATGTTTGTCATTCCGCTTTGTTAGTCTTGGGAAGTTAAAATTAGCTCTTGACGTTATGACGAACACAGGGCCGGCCCTTAGTTTTAGGATGCCCTAGGCGAGCTAAAATTTTCGGGCCCTTAGTAAATAAGCACAATTAAATTTCAAAGAAAAAAATACTACTTAAATTTTATATAACGAAACCCTATTAAAATTCAGTAATGAAATCATGAATACAATTCGACATAATTACATAAGTATAAAAACAAAATAATTTATAAACTATATAAAATAAATAGATCAAATAGCAAGTGTGATAACCACAAAATGCTATATAACCATTTTCATTGATCAAATTAAAATGAACCTGTGACAGTTAAATAATAGCACAAGAGACAAAAATCACCATTTACCAATACAACATTCACAATGTTTTATAATCTTATCTACTAGCATTATACTTGGGCCCAAGAATCAAGAATAAACTTTATAAAAAAATTCTATGTGATTTGTTCTAGTAATATATTACCTCTTGCTTGTATTTGTGTGTCGCAGAGTCGATGAAAAAGATTGAGAAAAACAAAAGACTTAATAAACTATATATATAACCCTCAAAATATGGCCCCTCAATTTTTCAATATATCTTGGGCCCTAGGCCCACG
The DNA here is from genome assembly GCA_954871525.1 of Parietaria judaica. Lineage (NCBI taxonomy): Eukaryota > Viridiplantae > Streptophyta > Magnoliopsida > Rosales > Urticaceae > Parietaria > Parietaria judaica. Next base: position 23,832,417 of record OX940860.1, on the reverse strand, counting down.
CCTATCAGGCCTACCATCAAGTCCGGCATTGGACGAACATATGAATATTTTTTTACGGTAATTCCTTCCCCGTTGAGTGCCTTTTGTTTGTTTTTTTGTTTTTTGTTTTTTTTTTACGAAAGGCTTTTGTCGTAAAAAAATTAGTTTATAGTGTTGTCATAATTTTATCTTCAAAATCTAATTTTTAACCTTCAGATACTAATTTTAAGCCAGATTTAAGCCAACCTACCACAATTCTCGAGTCACATTAAATGTCGATTCCATTATAACTCATTTGCTTACAAATACGTAAGTGCCAATAATATATATATATATATATATATATATATATATATAAACGAAGAAAAATAAAAGATAACAATGACATGATGCAACATATAAACATTTAACATTATAATGTTTCTCAATATTCACATGTTATAGATTATAATTACGAGCCCAAATTAAATTTATCTGGCCATAAATGTTAAGTTATTTGGCCATAAAAACATGTTAAATATTTTAAATAGTCTCTTAATATATAAACATGTAACTAACTAGAGCATATTTTCCCTAAAAAAAAAAAACTAGAGCATATTTTAAGACTAGTCCTTAATTATTTATAATTTTAATTTGAAAATTGGTGTTAATTATTATTTATTTATGTGTGTTAATGAATGAAAGGTTCGATAATGCTAGTTGGGTCATACTATTTGCTTATAATAATATATAAATTGTATAATTCAAACAATCTTTTTTGTTCAAATTACCTTTTGAGATATATATATGCTTGATTTCAATCTATCTATCACGAAATGATTTAAGTCAATAGAAATAATATCCAAGACACGGCATTTTCTGTCAACCTCAAGTTGAAACCAAAAGTCAAAACGACACCCGTAAAAGCAACAACGACAATCCAAAGAGGTAGACTTTAGACTAATCTACCCCTGGCAAAAACAATATAGTTGTTAATGCCGTTTTTTGGATCAACGTGGAAAGCGGCCCACAACTCCGTTTTGGACCGGGCCCAATGACCGTGTGGTAGTCAGAATGGGCTTGAAGCTCCTTTCCTCACCTTTGATGGGCCGAAAGTCGCTCCTGAGCAATCCGCCTCCTTTTCCGCTCCTGAAAAAAGTGTAAAAACGTGTAAAAAAAGTGTAAAAAAAGTGTAACGACCCCTAAAAGCATATTTTCGGAATAGATCCCGCATTAGTATTCCCAAGTCGGTTTTGAGTTGACTTTATTGGGGCGGGTCTCATTGACTTTTCTGAGTCTGGTCAGAGTTGACTTTTTCGGGGCGGACCCGGATTGCCTTCGTGGGCTTTTGGCGTTTGAGCCTTTTTTAATGCGTTTATTGGGTTTGGCCTTAATATTTTTAGGCTCCGAAAAATACCCATAACAATAGTCATAATCTAATTAGACACGTGGAAGTGGATATAGAGATGCCTTGAGAAGAGTATAGAATTGGCTATAGACATTTATATCAGTAAGATTTTTACCCAGTCTATCTATCTATCTATCTCTTTCTTTTTTATTTTCTTCTTTTCTTCTTTTATGATCATTTTAATAAATATATTTATTTGCGTAAGTTAACCATGATTTCTTTTCTGGGGTCCATAGCTAATGATTGGGAAGCAAGATCTTTCCTATAATTCTATTGGTAAAAGGTCAACTCCATGATATATCTATCAACAAGCTTCCATTCATGATCCATGCTAAATTTGAAGGCTTCAAAAATAAATTTAGACACGCAAACGCAAGTAAATGATACAGATTTAGAACAATTTGCAACTTGGTCTGCCCTTAGACAACACATATAGATGAATATAAAGCAATACTATTTATTGTATAGAGATAATTGAGATAAAAATACTTAAGTTCTAGTCCCATGTGTCGCGGGTACTTATAATTTTTTAGGGGAAAAAATGTATATATATGTAAAGACCTAAATTATAAAGATAATTAAAATGAAGTATATTGTGTGGATCGGTGACATATGTGTTTTCATTAACGTATTTTTCACGTGAATTAGACCGTCTATTACTATTTTTTAAACAAAAACCAGACACAACTATAGTTCTACTTATTTTCTACTTTTCCCACTACTTATAGAACCTATATATCTAGCGGCGTTGTTGACTATAATTTAGATACTTTTTCCGCTAATATTTATTATATAGATAATAATAATAATAATGTTGTTTAGCAGTTTCTTGCTTAGGTGACAAGTAATGACTTGATCCAGTTACATATAATCTCCGAAGGCATAATTAATACAAGGATTTGATCTAGACCAATCACCTTTCTACAAATCATAAGTAGCTAAAAGTTTTTGAGGAATGTGTAAGATTTCATGGCAATCAATAGTTTGATAAGTAAAAAAAAAAAAAGAGGAGAAAAAAGAGAATAAGAGTACCCTTATGAAAAACATGGTGTAATGTTTAATGGGAACACAAAATATTGTGATGATAAACAAATTGAATTTTACCTAATCCATGAACATTTCTTAGTTATATGATAAGAGGCCTTTTAATTTTTGTAGACCAATCATTGGTATTACAAGGGGAATAATTGGTTGGAAGCATATTACCTATATAAAGCTGATGGATGAGTTCAACATAAAATATTTGCATTATGAGAGAGATAAAATGGGACCATTGGATTATAATTCTCTCTCTATTTGTATAAATAATTAAATATAATAACAAAGATTTATTTTTATAACAAGCTCAATAATGTTGTTTAGGGATATCTAAAACCCCCTAAATTTTAATTATTTGTAAGGGTCTGCTTGTTTTTAATTGTTATTTTTTTCCTTAGCAGAGAAGAGGGTTGATAATACTTGATTAAGAATAAAAGGGAACTCACCTAATGTTGGAATTAAGGACTCAAAATAAACATTATTAATGGAAATTAACATTTGCTATTAATAGAAAGGAATAAATGTGGCATGGTTTTAGGTGATGACAAGGAATGGATGTTGACCTATCAACTATGGGATAATACCAAACTAATACATTCCAAGAGCAGGATTAAATATAGAAGTGGGTTTTACTTGTTGATTATTATTTTTATTATCTTCATTAATTTAATCATTATTATTAATATACTTAATACTTATAGCTGTTAAAAAGGTTTTGGTTGAAAACTTGAAACGGTACAAGCTTAAATAATTTTTAAAACCCATATAATAATAATAACCCTCAAGGGCCCAATTTCTCAAAAGTAAACTCAATTCCCCTCTGGGCCAAGGAAACATATTCAAAAAAATATTTTTTTATTAAAAAAATTAAAAGTTCAAGAACAGTCCTTTTGGGCTTTTCTGCTTTAAAATTATTTTCCCCTTTGCTTTTCACCTTCTTTTTTTGGAAAGAAAACATTGTCTCATCTTTCTCTCATCAGTCACACAGAAAAAAAATCATATATTTATCTATAATATAAATTAAATTAAATTAAATATGAAGCAGTTTATTATCATCTACTTTGTTTATTTGAGTACTTGCAAGAGCTGAACAAAGAGGAGCCAATGGTAGAGCTCAGGCGGTTAGAAGAGAGAGAGAGAGTGGAGTAGGAGTCAGTGATTCTAGTGGGTTCTTCCTGCAAAGAAATATATATCTATTAAATATGTTTATTTCTTGTTAAATTATTATTTTTATATTGTTTTGAAACCCCACATAACCCAACCCACAGAGAGTTCTACAAGGACAAGATTTTGTGTACATATGAAAATGATCACAATAATAACTACATACTCATAGAGTGGCGTTAAAGCATGATGAGTAAAGAAGAGAACAATACACTAAATGGCTCTTTTCCCTAGATATATATAGCTATATTTTATATGTGTATATATATATGACTTTGACAAAAAAGCTTTGATCTTTTTGCTTCACAGAGGTATAGAAAGATGGGAATTATTTGTTGAACTCTTCTTCTTCTTTTTCTTCTTATTTTATTATAATTATTGAAATCATTAAGGTTGAGATTTTCAGGCTCTTTTTGGAGGATCAAAGATGATGAAGTGATCATAACTGAGTCAAGAAGAGAGGTTTTGCATGGCGAGCCACAGCTCTGGGCACAACCCCTATGCAGTTTTCCACGGCATCGACAATCCTGCTTCTTCAAACATCATGTAATACATACACACATATATATACATATATGTGTATTAAAGTGAGGATCTTTGTTTATGATTTGTTCTGGTTCTAGCAATCAAGATGGCTCAGCTTTTGACTTCGGCGAGCTCGAACAAGCAATCGCTCTGCAGCATGCTGTCACTGACGATCCTCCTCATCAGGCCACCAAATCACGTATATATTATAACTCTCTCTCTCTCTCTGGGGTGAAAGAAAAAAGTAATGATTTAGAGAGGCCAAAAACATGGAGAACTGACCTTACTGATCGCCATGATTTTTACTGACTCCGTAACTGCACAAAAGCATGGATTAGGTTTCTTTTTCAACTCTCACGTATGCACACACACACACAACGAATGAATTCACCTCACCTAAAAGAAAACAAACATACATACATATTATATAAAGTGATGATGATCTTTCTGAGAGATCTTGATCTCGGGTTTGGGGTGTGAATCTGTTGCAGCTTTATTCACAGGCAGGCCTGCAGCTACTCTGGAGATGTTCCCTTCCTGGCCAATGAGGTTCCACCAAACCCCAACACCCAGACCAGTAAGTACCTCTTTGACCATTCCCACCCCTCTTCTTTCCCCTTTCTCCATTTCCACCCCTTCCATCGCAAACCCTCTTCACTCTACTCCCTCCTTGTGTTATTAATCCTCCAGGGAATAAGCGAGAGCACGGACACGAACAGCCTCTCCAGCAGAGGGCAGGACGGTCAACGGTCAACGGAGCCCGAGTCTCCCCTCAGCAAGAGAGCCTCGAACCCGATGTCTCAGTCTTCTTCGGGTCGTAATAAGCAGCAAGAAAAGGTCATATGATATAATATGTATATGTAGTAGAAAGAGTACGGCACAGATCCCAACAACTCTCAGAAAATCAAAGAACGACAGGGCTTTCCTGATTCCTGAGCGATTTTCTGACACACAGAGAGAGAGAGAGAGGCACTGTACAGCACAACAAGGCAAAGCCCGAGAATCTCCACAGTGGTTTTTCCACTGCTTGTTTTCTTTCTCTTCGTGTTATATTAAAAATCAGAAACGACCCACTTCGCTCAATCCACTCTCTCTCTCTCTCCTCAAGAAAACTCCGACTCTCTCTCTCCTTCTCTCTCTCTCTAGCTCGGTCGCTCTCTAATGGAGGAAGACAGCGATGTGTTCTGCTATCCATACAACGTGGAGAACGATGATGACGTGGAGGAATACTTCATGTCTCAGCGATTCTCGGACGACCAGCAGCAACACGAAGCTACCCTTCTCCCCAGAAGCGGCAACACTGTGAGTTAAGCACTGGAATCTCGCGCGGAGATTCTGCCCGTCAAATCCAAATCTCTAACGAACCCGAAAAGAGAGACATAGTTCCTTCAAAATGCACATCACGAGTTTAAAGACTCTGCCTTTTTGGCCCTCCTTTTGTTTATTTTATTCATAAATACCCCCTTTATTATCTTCTTCTTCATCTTCTATCTTCTCACTAATGTTTGTCGTTTTGGGGTCAATGCTGCAGAGAAAGGGAGGTGGTTCAGCGTCAGATAAGCCACTTGATACTAAGGTTGTGTAATGTATATCTCTTATGTTTCTTTTATATTTATTTATATTATATAGTTTTTAATATTTGGGTGTGTGTGTGTGACTATGATTCAGACATTGAGACGCTTAGCTCAAAACAGAGAAGCTGCCAAGAAGAGCCGTCTCAGAAAGAAGGTAACGCAAGCAAATCAATATATACATTTTTTTTTATTCCTAACATTTCGAATAAAGGCGAACAAGTAGATTCATAATTAATCTATAATTTAATCAACTTAATTATCAAAATTAGAAATTTAAGCAATAATCGTACATAGCAATTGATTCTAAAATTGTAATAAAAAAAAAAAACAAATGTAGAATGCTCGATATTTGTTGCATTTACTCATTTTAATATAAAATAATAATAATCCGTTTGTGAAATTTTTTATTTTTAATTTGGTTTATGCTCTTTTTTATACACCTCTTCTAATTAACTAATTATTTTTATTTTATTTTTAATAGGCGTATGTGCAGCAATTAGAGTCGAGTAGAATAAAGCTTACTCAGATTGAGCAAGACCTTCATAGAGCCCGTGCGCAGGTTTTATTTTATTTAATTGAATTATTTCGTGAATTTAATTAGGGTTTATTTTTAATTTTGTGACATATTTAATTTAATTTAATTAATTGTTTTTATAGGGATTATTTGTGGGTGCTTGCGGTAGTGCCGCTGGCAATATCAGCTCAGGTGAGTCTGTGCCAGTATTTTGGCGTTTACTGCTTTTTACCAATGTAGCCTTTCGTTTGTCCAGAAGACACAACTGTTCAATATTTTTACGTGGGAGTTTTGGACCTTTTGGTCATTACGGTCATTTATTAGATATAGGAAAAAGGAGTGAATTCAGCAGAGTATACGAGTATTTATTGCGTTTTCGAAATAAAATCTATAATTTATTTAAGATAAATTTACTTTTATATCCTCTTTATCTTCAAATTTTGTTTTTCTACCCCTTCTTTTTTTTCTTTTTTTCTTTTTGGAAAGAATCTACCCCTTCTTCTTCAAACAACCAAAATATATGTTAATTTATACTTTTTTTTAATATTATTTTTTACTAATATAAAAAATTAATCCTTAAATTGGAGATAAAACTAGAGCAATTTGGAGTTTCGAAAAATTAATATAGTGGTAGGATATAAAAAATAATTAAAATACACTTTGAGAACATAATTTAACCGGTTTTGAAAATTAAGAGTATATTTTTATTAAATCAATCATAAATATTGATTATCATTGAAACGTATGGTATACCTTTGAATTATATATAGTATTATTAGCTAATATTTCCTCTTAGTACAACCTCTCAAACATTTATTTTTATTTGTTTTCAATTGCGCTGCAAATCATTGACAATATTCCACATATATGGTTATATTAAACTATACATATGACCGGCCGATAAATATGAAACTATATATGCTATTTCTTAGTATAATAATTTTCAAGTCAAAATTTGAAAACCATTATGTTGTTGACTTCTTTTTGCACATCTTATTATTGTTCCTCGATATTAAAAATTAGGATGCCATTTTGTTGAAAATTTATTTATTTTTGTTTTCAGGGGCTGCAATTTTTGACATGGAGTATTCGCGGTGGCTAGAAGACGACCAACGGCACATGACAGAGCTTCGCACGGGGCTGCAGGCGCACTTGCCAGATGGCGACCTGAGGATGATTGTGGATGGCTACATTGCGCATTATGACGAGATATTCCGGCTGAAGGGCGTGGCCGCCAAGTCCGACGTCTTCCACCTCATCACCGGGATGTGGACCACTCCCGCCGAGCGCTGCTTTCTTTGGATGGGCGGTTTTCGACCTTCCGATCTCATTAAGGTAAATTCCTTCCTAATTATTAACTAGAGTTATCTCCGAATATGAAACTGATTATCTATTTTTCAGTAAATGCTGAGTGCACCTTGTTCTCATAAGTGTACTTGCATTTTTTTTAGTACACTTATATATGTATTTAAAAGAAAATATATATATATGTATTTAAAAGAAAATATCTCTACGGATATGATATTTATAAATTTATTTATAATCAAGGTGCACTATAACAAAATCCAATTGGCACTAATATACATGAAAGTTAAGAGACAAATTGTACTTTATATAAACATTCAAATCAAAATGCACTTAAGTAAAATACACCCTTAAAAAAAGATATATGTGGGAAAATAACCCCAACGATAAGTTGCGGCATATTAATCCACTTTTTTAATCACAGCGTATATTTTTAATATTTTTAATGTTGTTAAAATTATAAATTAGAAATAAAATATATCCGTGTATAGAATTTACACTTTTAACAATATTTAGAATATCTAATGCGGCAAAATAAGAAGTGCGATATGACGTCACTTCATCTAATTCAAATATATTAGAGTTTAGACTTTAATAATATGATTTTTTTTTTCTTATTGAAGTTAATTTAGATTGGATTTGACGTGCAGATGTTGATACCGCAATTGGACCCGCTGACGGACCAGCAGGTGATGGGGATATACAATCTGCAGCACTCGTCGCAGCAGGCGGAGGAGGCGCTCTCGCAGGGGCTCGATCAGCTCCAGCAGTCCCTCGTCGACACCATTGCCGGTGGCCCCCTAGTCGATGGCATGCAGCAGATGGTAGTCGCCCTCGGCAAGCTATCCAATCTCGAAGGCTTTGTTCGCCAGGTACGCTACTCATTCCGTTTCGTTATAATATATTAAAATACTAACTTAACTAGTTGTGTATTCGATAAAAGTCTTGAAAAGATATTTAATTTAAGCCATAGACATAAAACAATTAATTGTACAACTACGAACGATCATAGTTCTCTAAAAGGATCAAATATAAATTATACTTTTTTTTTTTGAGATAATTATTTGGTTATAGTTGCTATTTTATATATAAATTTTATACAAGAGTGTATTTAAATGTTTAGAGAATTTTGCTTTTATATATCATAGACATCTATTTTCAATTTTAATTAAATATCATAGACATCTATTTTCAATTTTAATTAATATATACTCTTTATTTTCTAAAGAAATAAGCCAATATTTACTTTCTTTCCGTATGATCATTTTAATACTCAGAAACCCATAATTGCAAGTTATACTTAATGATTTAGGTTTTATATTCTGACTTTCTTACAAAATTTATCAAAAAAATAAAAAATAAATAAAAGTAATATTGTCAACATAAACTTAGAGGGTCTATTTTAGTTTTTTATTTTGTACTTTTTTTATTTTATTTTATAATGGCTTTATAATTGGATGTGCATGATTTGTCCCTGTCGTCTTCGTTGCCCTCTAGATATTGCTTCAGTAAGTTACATAATTGTAAGAATATTTAATCAATAGGTCAATAAATTAGCGACATAGGCATTTATGTATGTTAGTTTCCTTGTGCATATGTACTGATACATGCATTCATCGGGAATATACACAGGGATCTAATCGTATATGCCTTTGTTAAAATTAATTTATTCGTTTTGCAATAATTAAAAACATTAAATTAGTTTTTGATTTGATACCCTTAAAAATTAGTTTTGAATTATGGGCAATTAGAGTAATCAAAGTATAAATGTCAAACAATAGAGGTCGTAATTAAAAAATTAAGGTCCTATAAAAATATAGAGAATGTTATGAATACTTTCACGTGATTTGTTGTCTAATAGTCAATAACTTGAAATAGCACTCAAATTTTAGTTTTAAATTAATTGTGTTGACAAATTTATATTGACATGTGGCAGTGTTTAGCTAAAAGTGCTAAACCATGTACACTAGTCAAAAGTTAAATATGACTCGTACATATTCATATATGTGAACTTATTTAAAAAAATATTTGTGTCATAAGTATTCAATTTTATACTAAGTGCGTTTGACACATTCTTAGTTTCTTTTTTTGGTGACCGAAAGGCTACAAAACAATGTTAGAGTTTCAGTTCCATCTATGCCGAGTTAACATCTGTTGAGTCCCAATTATAATGTTGAATAAACTTATGTTTTCAAAGTTTGATCGCAGACGTATTTATGTCCCTCGTGTAACAGACTTTCACGAGACATGGACGGAACTGAACCTTAATATTATTTTGTGGCCTCTGATACTACTTGCCGCTTAAAAAAGAGATTGAGAACATGCAAACTCACAAAATATTCAAGATTAAAGTATTATAACCACAAATATCCTTATAAAATAACACATATTCGAAACTCGCTTTTTTTAATAATGAAAATCCTTAACTTTCATCGCAGAGTCACAATGTAGATTTTTGATGCTTCCGAATTATTAGTTCACAAAAATACAAAAAACAAACTATATCATTTGTCTATAAGTCAACGTTATCGTGGACATAGACATATGTACAATTTATTTCGTATCTTTTTATGTCTTGATCATCATTATATTCCATTTGACATTTCAGATTTTTTTAGAAATTTGGCCGTCACCGTCACGTATATTGTCAAATTTGAGAGGCATCTAAGGGTGAACAAACGGGTATTCAGTGCGGTTTTTGACAAATAATAGACCGAATACCGCATTTTGGTATTTTAGAAATGATAACCGAATACCCTATTTTTAAAGATGAAAACCGCATTTACCGTATAATCGGTATTCGGTGTTCGGTTGCGGTATTATCGGTTTTTTGCCCACATTTACCGCTTTTAAATTAATATCCACATCTCCATAAACTGACTACTAATATTACACATAAACATACTACTAAATGTTAATATTATAAATTATTACACATAAACGAATTACTAAATATTAATATTACACAATATTACACCGAAAGATTAGATAAGAAAAATCTTTTTGATGTGTTGATAGATATGGTAAATAAAATATAATATTAGATTTAGTTAAAGCGGTAAAACCGGGTAAGCGGTTGCGGCCCCGTTTTAACCTTATTCGGTATTCAGTTTTTTTCTCGGTATATTCGGTTTTAACCGCTTTAATAGCGGTTGCGGTTTAATCGGTATCGGTTTGATCGGTTCTCGGTTAAAAATTCGGTTTACAGTTTATTTTGTTCACCCCTAGCATATACGATAATCACTATAAAGATTACACACATTATAGAATTAAAACACCCGATGGCCTCAACTACGTGTTTTGCGATTTGACAATTAGCTCTATTATTTATATATTTTAGCAGGTGAAATATATATATATATATATATATATATATATATATATCAGCTTAGATGTCAATCATCTACATGCTGAAATGTTGGGGTTGATGTAGTTTTTGCATCTTAAATGGTTGCTATCGAAAGTTTGGTTTGATGTAGATGTTTGTTGAAATGGAAACCCTAGCAATACAACATATATATATTTTAAAAGGGCAAGCATAAATGTTTGTAATAGAAACTTATATAATTGGAATTGTCCAAGAGCTCATGATAGGACAAATTTTATAAACAAAAAATAAACCATTGGCAATTTTTTAAAAATTGGTGCCATATTTAAAGGGACCAATGCAAGAAAACTTTGAGATATTAAATATCAGACAACTAGCTAGTTTTGGTGTCTACTTGTAGTGTAAAACCCATGTAAATATTGTGTCTTCTGAGGAACCGGAATTCTGTGCTCTATCTCGTACATTTATAATTAGTAATTTCGATCCTGAAAGAAATTACTGGAGAACTAAGTCCGGAACCAGGATTAGATCCGGACTCACCTTATTCGAATTCTAGAGTCTCAATTTTTAATTTGTAATTCTGCTTGATTAGAGTTATACATATTTTTCTTTTACGATTGTGTAACAAATTTGTGTTCTCTGTGATAATTACTATTTATATTAGGCCGATAATTTGAGGCAACAAACGCTTCACCAATTGCGTCGGACATTAACAGTTCGCCAAGCAGGAAGGTGTTTCCTAGTCATTGCAGAGTATTATGGCCGTTTACGAGCGCTCAGCTCCCTTTGGGCATCACGACCACGAGAGTAAGTTGTTTTTAATTTTATTGTTAATATGTAATATTTTCGTTATACTACTACTATTATTACAACAATATTTGGCTAATTTTTTTATTACTATTTGTGGATAGCAGCATAGTAAGTGACGATACTTCTTGCCAAACGACGACGGATTTACAAATGGTTCATCATCAACATCAACAAAATCATTTCTCGTCGTTTTAATTCATATACATATCGAATCCACACTAGCGATCGAGTGGAGAGAAAGCTTTCGCATCATCACCGTACCACTGTCATCCACATCATCGACGATCCAGTGAATATATACATTCTCTCGCTTTCAGATTCAAAATTGTGTTCTCTAGGATTTGATCTGGATGTTTGATGATATACTATATTAGAAGGGTAGGATATATTATTATATATGTATTTCCATGCTATTAATTGCTTTCAATATTCCAATGTTAATTATCTCTATATATTTTGTGATCTTTTGTAAATGTAAATCAATTTTATGTTGGTAGGGTATAACTTTTCCTTCTCACTTAAGAAATACAAAAGAAAAACCTTTTAAAGAATGGTATTATTTATATATACACCTTTTTTTATGCCTATAGTTATAGATTTATATGATTGACCTAATAATGTGTATTGCGTATAATATAAAGTACATGAAAACAAAAGGTGACAATAGTGACTAAACAATGTATATGTTATCGTGAGGTTGTTGTACGTTACACTTTCATTTATACGAAGTGGTTGTGAAGTGAAGGGTATTCATTATATATACATTTCTATTATATAAATGACACGACACATGTAAGAGGACATATATATGTTGTCTATTGCAGAAACGACGAGGAAAATGGTTGGAAGTTTTGTAAGAGAGCGAGATATTTATTTGACTTTAAAGGCAGAAACAATATAAGAAGTAAGAACAACTTGCATGAATTGTATTTGGATAGGAATATATATATATATATATATATTGAAATGTGGATAACGATGTGAGATTGCAATTTGCACGCATCTCTTTTGGTTGATGATAACATAGATTAAAACATATGATTAATTCAAATGCATTGACACAAAGAGGTTTAGGTGGTTTTACTTTTAATCTTGTTGACCTTTGTATTTTGAAAAATATTAAAATTTATTGACTAACTAGCTTCGCAATTTACTTGTGATTCGGGGAATTATACAGCTAGAAATTAATTCTTAATGAGAAAAATATTAATATTTTTTTTAGACTTGGTAGAGAAAAGAAAATGTTTATAATAATTGTCATCCCGTAAATAAAATGAATCATTTTAGATGTTACACAGTAAATAAAATAAAAACGGTAGTGATAAAACTTTTGCTATACTTAATAAATTATTGAATAGTCGAATACAAAATTTATTTCAAGTAAAAAAGAAAAAATAAATAAAGGTTTTCGTAATTAGTCATAAATATTACATTACATGCTTAAAATGTTAGAAGCTTAAAGTCGAAACAAAAGAATTTGATCTTGATGTCTAATAAGTTGCTGATACCTAATAATAACGGAACTATACATGTTGCATATAACTATAAGAGAAATTATAATGAGTAGCAACATTCATATGTTTACATTGCATTTAACTTAAAATTTTTATTTGTAAAATAACCCAACATTAACTATTTTGTACACGACCCTAACTATAAATTCTAAGGTTTTCTCAACGATAAAACAATAAATAAATGATAATCATACGCACACACTGAACACATAATAGTAAAAGTTGAGATCAATTATAGTGGATTAGGCAAAAGGACATACAATATCTAAACATTAAAATCTATAAACGTCATATCTGGTCTCTAAATAATTTTGTAATCTTTACTTTGATGCCAAAAAGTATTGTTTAACATATATAGATTAATCATTATGAGGTAATTTAAAATTGCGAGATTTTTACCTAGATAAATCAAACAAAAAAATCTACCATAAAAAATATTATATGATAATCTTAACGCTGATTCCTTGGAGCCATTTGCTTCAACTAGTTATGATCGATAAAGTTGAATGAATAATATTTTATGGTCGATGTATTGATCAAATCTTTTATCTTGTGATAGGTAATTACTGTTTATATGCTCGTTACTTTACATCACTCACTAGGTCCACATAATAAGATTAATGCTATAAATAATACTTTTTTTTTATAAGATTAATGCTATAAATAATACTTTTTTTTTCTTTTCATCTTTTTGGCATGTCTGCTTCTTTTTCATGCATGATTTTATACGATGACCAAAACCAATGATGAGGATAAATTATAACGTCACAATCAGCGTGCCTTTGTTCACCGTAGTATAAAAATAAAATTATGGCCGAAGAGGCAGTAGAGAAAGATGATGACCCTATCTTCATTTTCCTTTTTAATTACTTTAATATGTTGTTAAATTAGGTCACAAATTTATTTTAATCTTAGTGTTACAAGGCGTCACTACTTTATGGTAAAACCAATATGATTAGTGCTTTCAAATTAAATAAAGGGTTGGTGATTAACTATTAGAGCACGAAAAGTGATGTCATTCGATGGATAAAAACACACACACACACACACATCCATATACTATTAAGAAAAGAAAAGAAAAAGTGAAATCTCTTAGATATATACTTAGATGCTCTAATGATCATCATATGTCTTGTAAAAGTACTAGCTTTAAGTAATGATCATGTTAATGTTATTATGTCCACGTGAAATGTTTTAATTTTACTTTTTTGTTAGAGGTTGTTAAGGAATGTTAATATATATATATATATATATATATACATATCATGATATCACTTGAAAACACATATATCTTTTAATTGAGATAATATATTATATGTACTAAATAAGTTACTAACAGTCAGGAACTTTACCACACCATAAATTTTCAGAGATAAAACTACAACAGGCCAATGAATATAAAGACTTTCGTGGCAATTTTCTCTTTAATTATTAGAATATCCGAATCAATTAAGTGTATCCGTAAAATCTGATCGATATAGATATTTAAATATATGTCATATACCCAATAACATATTCATAAAATTAAATAATCGGTATATATACCAGTCATTCGTTCGTGTCGTCTCACGTTGTCATATCTAGTTATCTACGGAATCACGTCGTCGCATCACGAAGTGTTAAGATACACTTCATATCTCACTCAATTGTATAATTAAAGAACAAAACGTAACTATACATAAAGTTGGCGAAATCAATTCATATCTTTAATCCTTCACATTTCACAATCCAACTTGTACCATAAAATTAAATCCTTAGCTATAACAAAATTATTCAGTATAGGTTAAGAAAACCCTAAACAATACAAACCAACTCCTAAATAATGTATACTACTACTTAAAGCTAGTTTAGTTTCAAATTTTTAAAAATTATACCAACCATTTTCCAAAAAGCTAAAATATTTTCAATTTTCCATTTTAGAGTTTTTAAATTATGAAATTAGTTAAAATAAAAAAGAGGGTAGTATTGTCAAACTAAGAGGTTTACTTTGGCTGCTTATAAATATAATCATAGAGGGTATATTTTTACATAAAATAAAGCAAAGTGTATATAAAAAAAATCTCTATATATTAATATTACTAAGACATCATGGATTCGGTCTTATTCAATTGTTCATTTTTTATGGGTGTGGTGAGCTTTAGCAATCAAGCTTGTCACTTTCGAATAAGCTGGTAGAATCATTTATCAGAAATTGATGATAATCCTTATTAATAGTTTAAGTTATTTTCACATTTCTTATTCTCAACCCTATAAATTATCTTAGAGTTTGACATTAATTCTGTGTTATGTGTTGTTGGTCAACCAAATCACGGCATGGAAACATAACATCAGACAATATTTAGAACTAATAAAAAGATGATAATAAATTAATAATAAGCTTTCTATCTTTCTTTTTTTTGTTTATTCAATAAGTACTTACTTTAGCTTTTTCCGTGAACTCTGTGGTTCTGAATCCTTATCATCAGCTTCTCGAGCTCGAGCTTCTATCTGTATCCGCCTTAAAAACGAAACGCCTTTAATCTTGCAACAAACAAGATCAGATTGAGTTTCGAGTTGATGCTAGAGCACGTGAGAGAATGAAGCTTCTATCCAGGGGCGGAGCACGTGTACACGGGCTGCGCGCACCTTAATTCCGATGAAAAAAAAAACTATTTTTACTTCAAAAAATCATTTATGATTATCTATATTAACTTATTAAAGAAAATATTACAAAGGCTGCAGCTCTATGGCAAAAGCCTTTTTGCTGAAGCCCAGTGGGTAGTGTTCGAATCCCAACTTTAGCAACTTCGTTTTCTTTTTCTTTCTTAAGATAAATAGTGCAGGAAGCTCTTAATGTTACACCTGATTTTTTTTAATAAATGTTAGAATATTGTTATTTAATAAATGTTAGAATATTGTTACGTGATTGTTGTTATTTATGTGTTTTATTTTGAAAAATCGTTAAAATTTTACCTTAGGCTTCACATGAACTGAAATCTTGGCTCTGCTACTGCTTCCATCGGTACCAACCTTAAGAATGAAACACCTTTGATCGTCCAACAAATAAGATCAGACTGAGTTTTGCCGAGATTATGACGAAAGCTCGAACTCCCTATCTCGGGGAGTGTCGGCAGTGAATCCCACATAATGAGGGTAAAATTTGACTAAAAAAATTATGGACAGATATTTGCCAAAATTGAAAGTAAAGGGTGTAAAAAAGCTGAATAACCGAAAACAAACACTCATCCACATTATAATGCATACCCTATTTTACAACTTTGCCATTCGCATATGGAAGAGCTACGAGTCTAAATAATAAATAAATAAACACATTATAATACATCCACAATATATTATATATAAGAAATACAAATATAAATCCGTTCATAAACTTTCCTAAAATTCTAGCTAGTATCTTGGTTTGTAGTTCATCACGCTTAAAACATTGATGACTATTACCAAGCCAAGCTCGTTGCTCTCCTTATTGTCCTCAACTTTTCTATTAATTTCACTGCCTTGCTGGACTGTTGTTTCCTTCTAATAAGTACCTACAAAAATATATTAGTATATCTCTAATTATATCTGTTTGAATAATTTGATTTATTTAACAAAATATTTCCTCTTATGATAGCTTGATTCATGCTGAAAATACTCACCTCTAGCTTTCTCTTAAGCTCGGTTTCCGCCTGTTCCATATCAAAGAAAATTGTTTTGAATCGGTGCATGTTCTGAATAGCGGTTCAAACTAATATTTGTACTAGTGTCATCTACACTACCGGCAAGGCAAGGAGAAAACGTGATTATTATTTTTTAATTGGAGTGGCACTATTGGCCAAGTTTATATATGTAAAGGAGGCACACATTTGCGACCCATGGGTATGAACCTGAGACCACTTGGAAAGATATAAACAGAGTTCCAACTAGGCCAATCAAGTTTTGTTTACGTGATTATTTAATTAATTTCTATATTTTTACTTTGAATTTTTATTTTTATTTTGGTCAAGGGCTTAAAATTTTAGTTCATCTAGAGCATCATAAAACTTAGAGCCGGCCTGGTCACATAAGATAAGTGAAGTGTAAAATAGTTATCTGCTTTAATTGTCCCTCTATTAAGGGATATGCTGCGCGGGAATCGTTCATCTGAAGAAAAGACAAATAAGCGGAAATATTTCCTCTTAGTTCCAAGATGACTAATATGGTGATGGAGATATAAGTTCTACCATTGAATTGGATGAAAAAAAACAATGAAAATTTAGAATTTTAATTTGATATTTTAGGGCACATTTATAGAAGCTAATGTATTAATTCAAGTGTTCCACTGTCAAATTAATTTATACCAAAGTATCTAAAACTTCCGTTTTCATCTATTCTCTATCCAATTTGAATGGCTAATGAGGCCACAGCCTCATATTAGAATGACTATTCCTGCACTTTTTGTTCCGTATTGGGACCTTTCTTGCATATATTCCTTAAAAGAGGACCGTTAGAACCAAAACTCTAAATTAAGGTCTAGGAGAATAAAAAATAAATGAATTATGTAATTACTTACCATAACTTTCTTAAGCTTTTCGTTCTCTTCTTTAAGTTGATTGAGTTCGACTTCAAGCTCCACGGTATACGCCTGCATTCACATAATTTATCGGGAGTTATTTATCATTAGCATGATGAGGCTATTTTCTACATATATTTTCTTTTCATACAAGTGTCGCTTTTTTTAATTAATTATTTTACAAATTAAAAGCGACAACAATAAATAAATTTCTTGTATTATGAAATGTTCGTTTTTGAATAAATTATGACAAGACACACTGATAATGGGCATTATATTCCATAACTTCCTATCTGTTCCTAGTTTCTTATTGACAAGGATTAATGGCCACTGAAACTAGAGGAAGTTGCTTTTTTTTTATATATATATATATATATATATATATATTTTTTATTATGCTCTATAATTTCAGTTCTTTTGCATAAGTATGTCTTGGATTTTAAGAATTATAAAAAATATACACTCTAACTGTAATTTGCCAACAATAAAATATTATTTTAAATTAAATTTTTTTAAAAAATAAAATCTAAAACCTAAATTCCTAAACCATCGTTCTTTTTCGAGCTTGTCGTCTCCGTCTCTCGCCTTGGTCAATTTGCCTTACAGCCTCACCTAGGGGTGCAACCGGGTAGGGTACCCGGTTTTTTCGAGGTACCCGGTACCGGAATCCGGGTATCCAAAAATCGATACCCGGAACCGGTATCCGAAATCCAGGTACCCGGTATCTATATTTTGATACCCGGTACCGATACCCGGTACCCAGTTTTGGGAACCGGATCCGGGTACCCGGTTTTTACCCGGTACCCGTTTTAAAAATATATATATATTATTTAAAAACAAAAACATACATTCATCTTCAAAAAATTGCATAAAAAAAATCCAGCGCATCAAGTATAAAAGAAAAAACAGTCCAAAATGCATAAAAAATAGTCCCGCGCATCAAGCATAAATAAAACATAGTCCCGCGCATCAAGCATAACATAATACCGTGCAAAAAAGAAAAGAAAAAAAACATAGTCTCAAGAACCCTGAGAGTGAGAGAGGCAGAGATGGAGGGGGGGAGACTTAGTCACAAAAGGTTAATTACACGGAGTAGAAAGGGCCGAGCACAAACCCTAAAAATTTAAAATATCATAAAAAATAAAAAAAAATCAGGTAGTAAAACCGGGTACCGGGTACCCGATTTTTTTATTTTTAATACCCGGTACCCGTATCCGGTTTTGAATCCGGATACGGGTACCCGGAACCGGAATTCGGATACGGTTTCGGTTCCGGTTTTTAAATCCGGATACGGATTCGGTTCCGGATAATTACCCGGTTTCCGGGTATTATTTGCACCCCTAGCCTCACCATCTCTCTTAGTCCTTCCGAGTTATTTCGTGTTATAATTTTATTATAGGGTAAACTGCGACTAATGTACCCAATGTTTGACCGGTTGCGAACTATGTACCTAATATTTATTTTCGATGGCTAATGTACCCAAACTCGATTCCGTTAGATCTTTTCGTGATTTCCGTCATGTGACCATCAACCCTGCCACGTCTGTTGCCATGTCACCCAAAATTATGTGCGGCCAATGTACCCAATATTTTACCGATTGCGATCTATGTGCCGAATGTTTATTTTTGTTGGCTAATATACCCAAACTCGCTTCCATTAGATATTTTTGTGCGCCCCATCATGTGACCGTCAACCCACTCCACATATTTGCCACCTAAGTTTTCGTGTCACCCGAAATTCTCCCCTAAAATTTCCACATCTTTCTCTATCTCTCTCTCACTCCCAATCATCATCAACCCTGTGTGCAAGAACTCCTAAAACTCCATGTTTTTTGCTAGTCTCAGTTTTGTGAAAAATACAACATAAGGCATCAACATTAGGTTAAAAAAACTGATCATTTTCAACATTAGGGAAGCAACCAACCTAACATTCAAACTAGAAGCATTAGGGATGAAGCTTATACACCTAGGGTCTCGCTCCTTCATGGCTCTCGTGTCAAATTTTACGGACCTCACTATATCCCCGTCGTCGGCAAGGACTCCGGCAAATATTTCAAAGAACGAATTGCTCGGGAGGCTCGGATTTTGGAGCTTTCACTGCAAGGTGGTTTGATGAAAATGGGTGTTTGAAATATTCAACTTTGCTCTCTGCAGCGAAGAAGAGCTTAAATGAAAACAAAAAAATCGCTATAATGCATTAGTACGACCATCATCAGAGCTCTCCAGAACTCTTGTTAGATGCTCTGTACTTAGAGGTTTGAAGATGCCATTCATCCCAGAAGAAGAAAAAAAAAACGAGCTTCAGATAGTGTTCGTTGCGGCCAGCACTGACACGACAGTGCTTCTTCCATTATCTGTGAAAATTTTAAGGGAGAATTTTGGGTGACACGGCAACTTAGGTGGCAAATATGTGGCGTGGGTTGACGGTCGCATGGCGGGGCGCACGAAAATTTTGAACGGAAGTGAGTTTGGGTACATTAACCAGCAAAAATAAACATTGGGCACATAGATCGCAATCGGTAAAACATTGGGTACATTGGCCGCATTTAATATTGGGTGACATGGCAACTGAAGTGGCAGGGTTGACGGTCACATGACGAAAATCACGAAAATATTTAACGGAATCGAATTTGGGTACATTAGCCATCGAAAATAAACATTGAATACATAGTTCGCAACCGGTTAAACATTGAGTACATTAACCGCAGTTTACCCTTTATTATAGGGTAAACTGCGGCTAATGTACCCAATGTTTGATTTTCTGCGGATTATGTACCCAATGTTTATTTTTGGCGGCTAATGTACTCAATGTTTGATCCGTTAGATATTTTTGGGTTTTCCGTCAGTTGACCGTTAGAGAGTTATATGTACACTTTTCGTATTTTTGACATAACTCACTCATTTTTTGTCCAAATTTTATGCACGACCTATGGTTGGAAAGATAAGAGATAGATCTACAACTTTAATGTTTTAAGTTTTGTAAAATCAGTTTTAAAAAAATACGAAATTTCAAGTACAACGTAAAACTGGACATTAGTTTAATGCAAAATATTTGTTTCGAGCAAATTATAATATACTTAATGACTTTTTATGATGAAACGTAAAAGTAAAAAGTTGTAGATAAATGTTTTATCTTTCCAACGGATGTTTATTTATAAATTTTGGATAAAAAACGAGTGAGTTATGCCAAAAATATGAAATATTATTTCACATCACATTTTTTATATTTTTGGCATAACTCACTCATTTTTTGTCCAAAATTTATAAATAAACAACCGTTGGAAAGATAAAAAGTTTATCTACAACTTTTTAGTTTTACGTTTCATCATAAAAAGTCATTAAGTATATTAAAATTTGCTCGAAACAAATATTTTGCATTAAACTAATGTCCAGTTTTACGTTGTACTTGAAATTTCGTATTTTTTTAAAACTAATTTTACAAAACTTAAAACATTAAAGTTGTAGATCTATCTCTTATATTTCCAACCATAGGTCGTGCATAAAATTTGGACAAAAAATGAGTGAGTTATGTCAAAAATACGAAAAGTGTACATATAACTCTCTAACGGTCAACTGACAGAAAACCCAAAAATATCTAACGGATCAAACATTGGGTACATTAGCCGCCAAAAATAAACATTGGGTATATAATCCGTAGAAAATCAAACATTGGGTACATTAGCCGCAGTTTACCCTTTATTATATAATGGAACATGCTAATATTTTTGACATATTTTTTATTTTGGTATAACCTATTTGGTTATGTGTTTGTAATTGAGGATACAAGTTTATAATTGGACACCGTGCGATCTGCAAAATCACGTTAACTGACTTTATAGTTAACTTTATAGTAATCGGTTGGTATTTTTAATTAATTAAGTTAAAATTGATGATTTTTAATATTTTGGCTTTTTGAAAAAAAATAGTACATACATATAAAATTCAAAAACTTGAATAAGAACGCATTTGGGTTTCAAAAAATTTAATTATCTAATATTTTATATAATATAAAAAGAAAATTTGATGATATATTTTAGTTGTTTTGAAGATGGGGTGTGTATAGAAAATATATAAAAGTATCCAGAATATCACTGTTATTTCACAATATATGAACATTGTAATTTGTAATATTTGTTTTGCTATTGTGAGTGCTCCTATTTCTTAGGAAGCATGTTTATTATAACTATAAGGGAGAGAACTTATTATTCAGACATTAACGAAGCGACCACAAATTCACATTTATATTCTGTGATATTCCGTCCTGATTTTGGAGTCGTACTCGATAAATAATAATTAATAACTTCATCTAATAAATTTTTGCGACTCCAATGTTATATTGTATATCTTACTAATTACAACAATATTATTCTACTTGATAAAAGAGAGCTGAAAAGACTTAAAATCAAATATGTTCTTTAAATATGTTACCTGCTTCCTCGCGCGCGACCGGGCTGCAGATTCTCGGTTTTTGATCATCCGGCGCCGCCTTCGCTCAACAACCACCTCTGGCGGGCCGTCCACAATCCTCCTCTTGCTCTTCACTGCGCTCGTCTCTGTCAAATCTCCATCGCGCTTATCAACACCTACGCAGTAATCACCGTCCCTGTAACTGCCAACTTCGTGATGCCGCTGCATGTCCACCCCGTCGGCCTGTCCATAAACTCTATATGCCGCAAACGCCGTGCAGCCACCACTCATCCCCACAACTCCGTTGTCCGCCTGTTTTTCAAAAACTTGCTTCGGTGACGATGATTGGACAATGCCAGCTTTGACCAAGAAGTCTTCGAGCGTCATCTCGCCTAGGGTTTGCTGCCTTCCAGGGGCTAATGGCAGCACCCTCGAGATCTCGCTCTTTTCAGGTTCATCTTTGTGCATTTCGAACCATATCTCGTCCACGGTTTTCTTACACATCGGGATCGGAATCGTGAACGAGCCTCGTCGGGATAGACACTTTTCGCGTTCCCCCTCCTCATCGCCATCGTTGCCAACTTTCTCGTCGGAAAGTCGGTCTGGGATCTGATTATCGGGCGAGCTCGACACGTTTAGTTGGCTGTTCTCTTCGACGCTCCAGATGTTGGCGATGAAATCTTCCATGTTCATCGACCCAAAACTCCGACCGCTCTTGCATTGGATCTCGCCGAGTGTGAGTGAGAAGATCGAATTCTGCTTGATTAGCTCCGGTATCTGATCAAGCGTTTGGTCAGCTCTCGGGTTTTCCTCTTCTCTCTCCGGGAGAGAGATTTGGTGATCGAGCTTTGAGCTTTGTCCATTGTTGCCCATAGCTTCGGTCTCTGCTGAAACTGCCAGCATTTTTCAAGACCTCCAAATATATATATATATATATATATATTATAATCAGTAATATAGCCATAGATTATGTATTCATAGTTTCATACATGTAATCTTGTTAAATGAATAGAAACTTTTTTGGGATTTGAATTCCAATTTGATATTTTTAAAAGCGGTTTTATTAATCTGAGCAGTGGGAGAAAGATCCATCTCCCAATTGAAATAATATTCAGAAACCGATATAACCGAAATCCAAAAATCCGATTATTTCTAAATATTAATTTTCATTGTTAATTGTTATAAATCAGTGGCGGATCTAGCCTTTTGGTTCGAGGGTGGCGCCAACTAAATTATTCTTTTTGATCAACATAAACAATATATTTATCGACAATGAATATTTAAACAACATTTTAACTTTTTAAGTAGTTAAAAGTTGAAATTATGAGAAACTTAACCATATCTACGATATTGGAGTCTTATCAACGACAATTAAAAAAATACCACAATCTCGTTATAAGCCTTTTGAGTTTTTCTCAAAAACTTGCTATAAATTGTCGTGTCTATGCATTGCATTTCTATTTCTAATAATAGAAATTATATATATACATGTATAAACAAATAAATACCGTGTATATACAACACAAGGAATCCAAGCGAAGGTTTGCAATTGCATGCAATAATATATATGATTAATCAAAAGTGTGAAAGGAAGGAGAATCTACCTGAAACTGAAGTGGTCGATCAAAGAATGAAGAGACGAAGTTTAGTTGAGTGAGCCCAGAAATAGATTAAGAGAGAGGAGTGTGTTTACTGTGGAAATATAATATATATATATATATATATACACGTGCCGTAATGGTCACGTGGGTTTATTATCCATGCATGCAGAAGCTTGTTGACACGTCGGGTGACACATGCTTCGACTTCTCTGCCACGCCCACATTGCGAAGAGCTCACTCTCACTCTCTCTCTCTCTATGCCTTGGATTCTCCGCCAAGACATGCAATCATTAGAGACTATATATGCTATAATTCCATCTTCTTAATCATTATTAACGTATTCAAATAATCGAATATTATGCATGCAAGTTATACTAAATAATATGACATTATTCCCTCAATGCAATGAGCTCTTTGAATTTCAAGTTTTAAGAGAATATCTTTTATACTGATGATCAGGGCCCGATGTGAGCTAAGTTGTACTAGGCCTTAGGCCATCACAAATTAATTTATTTTAAGGCCCAAAAATAAAAATTCAAACTCAAACTCAAGCGTCAAATTTATTTTCTCCTTGAATTCAAACTCTGGTTTGCAGTGATCATTCATAAATTTGTACTAGTTAGTTATGTATGTGAGTGACTTTCTCCGTGCAGTGGGCCCTATTTGTTTTTTCTTTTTTAATTATTAAATATACTTTCTTTTTCCTGTTTTTTTTCTTATTCTTTATATATATATTAACTATTTTTTCCTTCTCAGCTCCTATACACATCAAATTTTTTGAAATAAATTTATTCCTTTTGCCTTTTCTCCTTCGTCCATTGGATTTTATCAAGCTTTCATGATTTTTTTTTATAAAATTTATATCTTGCATGTAAAAACGTTAGAAATTTGATATACACATATATTACATCAAAACTTAATTGAATTATTTAATTAACAGGGCTCAAAAATTTACTCCGCCTTAAGCCACATAAAACTTAGAATCGGCCCTCTTGATGATACTATTGTTGAAGGAGATTAATATATTAATTATGGGACGGTTGTGAAATTTAAAGAAATGATGAAAATATAGAGTTGTGTAGTGTTATCAAGCGAATTATATATTGAAAATTCGTCAAGCGAAAGTATTTTAAATATTTCATGTGTAATTTAATTTTGAGTCTATAGTTTGTAGCTGACATTCTCTAATGTTTGTCGCAGAAAGAAAGACAGCGTCAGAAAAAAAATTAACTACTGGAACTAGAGCTGCACAGCGATGGTCGCCACTGGCGACTCGACGAGTCGCGACGGCGTCGCGATGGTGGGCTGAAAATCGCGAACGGTCGCGAACGGGGATGAAAGTCGCGACTCCACCCTCTGCAGCCCTCTCTCTCTCTCTCCCTCTCTCTCTCTCCCTCTCACAGACTCTCTCTCTCTCGGCCTGCCATCGCGATGAAGCCACGACCGGTCGCGATTCCGGCAGCCACGACGCGTCGCGACTCCATCTTTCACGATTTTTCACGATTTTTTCGCAATCGATCGCGATCGATGGGTGTGCAGCTCTAACTGGAACAAATCGATTAATGTAACCTCTTATACTAACTGCTAAGTGCTAACCGTTTTAATTCTCTATATCCACTCCATTATTTTTTTAAAGTTGTTTTAATTTTGCTTTCAATATGAGATTAAGGCTAAATTATAACATAAAACAGTACCATCAAACTAGGCACGTACTGTGTACAAATTAATTAATTTTTGTCATTTTAAAAACGCATGAAAGAGCAATATTTACTTTTTAAATATTATTAAGAGCATTAATGTTGAAAACTAAATATAAAAGAGCATAAACCTAATTTCTTAGAGACTGCTTACCGTAACCCTCCGCAAATTTAATTCATGAGTATACCGAGAGCAGTACAAATGGGTTCTTTTAAGTTTCTTAAAAATTGGTACTATGTTGATATGATTTTATGGATGTATCAAAATCGATAAATGTACCGATCGAGTTTTCAAAAGGAAAAAAAAAATCAAAATCTAAAAACTATAGAATATTTTTTATATTTATTTTATCAAAATGAATTTTGAACGGTTTCAAGGGATATGATGTGAAAAAGCTGAAATATATATATATATGGTTAATGACGGCAAAAATATCTAAAGTTTAATCAAAGAACCTCTCGTGTATCTAAAGTTTAAAAATTGTGGCAAAAATACCCAAAGTCGCATTTGAGAAGTTGACCACTCCATTCTCGTAACGCCGTTAACTTACCCGTTAACTCTGGCCACGTGGACAAACGTGGGTGACTGACATAACAATTTTTGCCACGTAGACGAGCCCACATCAGTCTCGTTTACAACAAAACAACGAATTAAATCCCTAATTAATACTATTTAATATAACTATTAAACCCCTAATGATTACACTTAACAAAACATATTTGTCCACGTGGCCAGAGTTAACGGGTAAGTTAACGGCATTACGAGAATGGAATGATCAACTCCCCAAATATAACTTTGGGTATTTTTACCATCACTTTTAACTTTGGGTACACGAGGGGTTCTTTGACCAAACATTGAGTATTTTCGCCATCATTAACCCTATATATATATATATGATTTTTTAGTTAATGAAACTGAAGGCTAAATATAATTTGAGAAAAACAATCTCTGGTTCGATTTTTTAATAACACTGCGTAAAGAGAGTTACCGGGGGTATACAATAACATACCCGCAAGTATATTAGGGTTCTTAAAACTTGGATGCATCCCACCAATGGCGGAAGTACCTTATGTTCTAAAATAAAATAAAAATTAGTGTCCTTTAATGTTAAACTTTTTATAAATAAAAAAAATGATAAGTTAACCCTCTTATTTCTACTAAAAAAAAATCATACCATAAATCCTTAGTTCCAAAATCAAACTATAAATCCTTAGTTCCACAATGCATCCTATTTAGTATTACTATTACTACATACTACATTTCATTTTCAACCTTGTGACGCCGTGTCGGTTTTCTGTTTTTCAACCTTGTGACACGTGTCAGTTTTCTGTTATCTATGAGCACATGAATCAATAACGTATATCCACAAATGAATTAGTATATACTAAAAATAATATAAGCACTATTATTATGATTATTTTCAGAATATAAGTTAACTATATCTGAAAATCCCCAAAAGTGTAAACTAGACTTGTAAATAAAATGAATCTTATCGCAAAAATGCACGTTTTGGTTCGACTTTAGGAAGCAATTTCTTGATCATCTGTGGCCGACCAAAAATGATGAATCTCGAGGTACGAAATTTATTGTCGTTTTTATGAAATTTATTGTCATTCTTTTATTTTCCTCTGACTTCGTTCTTGATCTTTTTCAGGACAATATTTTGAAGAATGAAGAGATTTTGTTAACCTGTACCTCTGAGAATATTATACAGGAGCTAAAATTAGAGTTAAATTTCATTGAGTGTGAAATATAGTTATGTCATGGCATGTTAAATATAACGCGTAAAGTAATATAAAAAAACTTGACACACGATATTTGTTAACGCAATTCACGACATTTGTAATAATATTTTATTTTGTAAAGCTTTTAGAGAGATACTTTATTTACAAGCAAACATAATTGTAATTGAGTTATATATGTGTTTCTGTGAGTTTTGCAAGAAAATGGCCCCTCAGGACCCATTCTGACAAATTCTGACATGTAGCCTATCTTGTAAAATAAACTGAAATTACACATGTACACAAGTGATTAGTGAATTACAAATTTTTGGAAGAGAAAGATCAAAGAAGTAATAAAAATATTTGCGCAATATGCTAATTCGATAATCCGTGATGAAGTCTTTTTAAAACATCGCGCGGCAAACTTGCTAAGTATCGAAAGTTGCATATTTGCCAATTATGATTGAGTCGTGATGGAGCTTTTGAAATCAAAAGACAGGCATTCTATTCATGAAAATTTCGGATGAGGTACTCATTCATTTTTTAACGAACTTACAAGGTGATTAGAGAAGTTTATGAAAGCGGTGTTCTTGTGTTGGTGGTTTTGTGTTTTACGTTGTTGGTGTTTAACCACTTGTAAAGTTTCAGACTTGTTTGATGATTCAGTGTTTAAATATGAAATGTGTTCGAAATTGAATCAAGATTGAAACAAAATAAATAAGGGTAAATTGCGGCATAAGGTCAACAGGGGTTTTAGGTCCCCAACCTTATAAAGTGTTGGCAAAAATGCAGAACCGTGATATTTGTTGGTCCTTTTGTTAATGATGTTAACTTGTGCTGATGTGACATCATGTTATTGCCAAATGGATAGCCAACTGAACATGAGGTGCCAAGTGTAACATTAATTAACATAACCTAATAGGGTAAATTGCGGTATATACCGCAGTTTAGGTTATGTTAATTAATGTTAAACTTGTCATCTCCTGCCCAATTGACTATCCATTTGACAATAATACGATGCCACATCATCACAGTTAACGTCCTTACCAGAAGGACCAACAAATTTCACGGTCAGCGCAGGTTGTGCATTTTTGCCAACACTTTAGTTTAAAAGGTTGGGGGACCTAAAACCCTGTTGACCAAAGACTGTGCATTATTGCCGCAATTTACCCAATAAATGAAAATGTGAAATTTATTACATGGTGCAATTATAGATAATAAATAACAGAAAACGATTTCGGTATTGCTTAACATGCCCCCTAACCATAAGAGGTTCTTTGTGCAACCATCTTTTTGAGCATTTAAATAATTAACTTTTGCATTTTTATTTTATCACATTTTCAAAACACAAAAATATGTAAAAACATAATATCCCTTTCTTAGTTCCTGCACTCCTTTATTTGATACAATATAGATTAAACACTCATTAAATTTAAGGTAATTCATAGGTCTATAAATAATCCTCGGAACTTAATCCAGCCATGGATATAGATGAAATATGCATCGCAAGAAATTTGCACATATAAACATACGTATAGTAATCAACAAGCAAAGATTTATAACATATATATGTAATGTATATAGTTTATAAACTCAGGCAAATATGACAAAAATGTCACAATTTGGAACGAATGGATAGGGAAGGTTGTATTCTGTATCAAACACCCATTAACGTCAACAAGTGACAAACTTCTCTAATGAATTTTTTGTCTTAATACATACATATATATATATATATATATATATTTCATGTGGATTGGAATAATGGAGAGGTCTATTTGTGTTAATTCATAGCAAGAAAAGAGGCCCAATAAAGTTTTGGACCACAATTGAATGGATCATGATTTCCTAAACTACAAGCTTGTAAGCTGTAACAGTCAACGTATATAAATATTGGCCCAATTTTATTTATTTATTTATGACATTTTCAGTAAAATGATAAATGGTCATATTAGGAAGTAAATTGAAAAGGAAAAAACTTACCGAAAATGCACATGCTACGAAAAAAAAAAAAGGATAAAGTTTTGGCTTGTGGGTCCTACAGTCACAGTGTTGGATAAATTTTATCCTAATTCCAACTGTGGATATGCACAAGTTCTTAGAGATACGTCGATGTGAAAACCGAAAATATCTTTGTAAAGGAGAGAAGAAGCAAGATATGATATGATATTTCATAGCTTTTGCATGTAGAGAAGTTCATTAATGCCAATATAATTATGGAATTGGAAGGTATGATGTGTGTATGAATTATACATATATATATTAACTTATAATTATGTGAATTTAAGTGGATATAATTGTAGCCTTATGTGTCTTTGATAGACTGCATCTTGAGGCGGGGAAAAACGGTTACGATCTAACAGCTTAGTATATAATCGTATTAGTCTATTTATCGTTTGTTTACGAAGGAGAGAAATTGTAAAATGAGCTTTGTACGTGTGTGTGTGATCGATAAGTGCGACTATGTGATAATTTTTTTTTAGTATATTGTATATTTGATAAGCAATTTAGAGTCAGGGCCGGCCCTAAGGGTATACATGGTAGTCCCCTGCCTACAATAGATTAGTAAAGTGGGGGCACCACGTGGAAGAAAAAAAATTGTACTGTGTTACCTTTTAAAAATTGGGGCCCCCAAAATCAGTGTTCGCTTAGGGCCCCGACAAACTCAGGGCCGGCCCTGCTTAGAGTAGGTAAAAGTATTACTAAATCAAGTAAATAAAATACCTTCGTGCTCCTTTTTTTTATATATATATTGTTATTGAGTTTGGATCGATGTCGATTTTATTATGAAAATCCCAAAACTAGATGGAGATTATACGTTGATTGTTATTTATGGAAATCTTAATTTTTTTACTCTATCCATGATACTAGATGGAGAAAACTTAAAAATTGTACATTCAAGATTTAAAAATAAATAAATTAGCTGGTTAAAGGTTCACAAATATTGCAATTTTGTTATAAAATAACGAAGAACTAAGTTAAGAACATAACAAGAAGAAGAGAGAATATGAGAGAGAATAGAGAGTATTATTGATCTTTGATGTGTGTTACAATGAATCTCACATGCCTCTATTTATAGGGTTTGAGAGAGGTGGAAATAGGAAATACAATGAATGAGAATATTACACCATAATGACATAGTTGACTATCTCAATATTGACATCCACCAAATCTCTTGATTTATAACACTCCCCATTGGATGACAATGTCATCGTAATATGCATAATTGAGTTTAAGCTGCCTCGTTAAAACCTTTCCAGGAAAACCCAGTGTGGGACAAAACCTTGGTAAAGGAAAAAGAGTACAACGCGTATTACTCCCCCTGATGGCAAGAACATTTAACTTCTCGGAGTTGTATCATTCATATCTTGTGAGTCGGTTTCTTGATTGATGAAGCAAGTAACGCCTCTGTGAGCAAATCCGCCAGACAATTGCTTGAATTGAATCTTTCATTTTATTGTAAGCATTTTCCCGCGAACTGAGAGAATTTTCTGATGATTTACTTCATTATTCATTGTTCTCTATAAATTCACCTTTAGCATTTAACTTATGCTCCGATATATATAACCTAGGATTTTGTTATTATGGTCTTCGAGATCCATAGTTCATAAGTCTTTGTAATCACTTTTGTGAGACGCATATTATAAACTTAATACTGCCATATATACTATATCCACCACAAAGGACATTAAATGCCAGGATTCGCGAAATGTTCACATAAAATTATTTCAATATAACTTCGCATATATCTTTGTACCCCACTGACATGCCCACTTTCATAACGTTTGGACTACTGGTCCAGTATCGCGTCTTCATATTTGGCCAACTATTTTTCAATTTCAATAATCCAAGATCCTCCACATTTCTTTTCTATTTATATAGCGCTAATTTTCTGTATTGTGTTGTCGACAATTTTCAATAACTCTCGATCCCATTTGTTCAATATAACGACACAACTTTCGAGCTCTTTTATATTTCAATAATTTCCAGGTACCTGATAACCTTCTATGGTTTTGTAATAGTTATGTCCATGGTTTCTTCAGGAAAACCTACCTCCTTAATATGGCTATTTAATTATTTGCTCCTTGCAATTTCGTTTGGGATTCGAGTAACATGTTAATATCATATTTCAATCTAAAATATCCTTCTGGGATTGGAGCATAACAGTTTGATATATATACTTATCAACTCTTCTTGAGTGATTGGCAGTATAAATGAGGATCATATTAATTTCAATTTCTATATGTATATTCAATTGTCTATCTTCCTCCCCTCTTTGTGACAAAATTATCAGTCAAATATTCTCTCATTCTGGAGAGAACCCATCATATATGTGTTATGGTGGAAATTACAATATCATATCACACATAAAAATATTATAGATGGGAACCTTGTAAATCGATGAGATCTTTAATTTTTATCGTTGGCTTGATGAATGATATCTCTAATTCGTAGGGAACCTTGTTTTCAATTATTGTCTATGGTCAATGGAGGTATTAACAAAATATTTGACTAGACCAATAAGGTGATTCTTATAATCATCACATAGGATGCCTTTTTCATTTAGCAGTCAACGAAATTCAATTCACAATCTGAAATTATCTCGCAAACTTCAAGTTGCTACTTAATATATATTTCTTAATCATTTTGTAGATGCATCTACTCATAATATTTCAATAGTCAATAAATTCCAAGTATGCTAATCGCAACGTGCTAATGTTTCAGTAAGTAAATACTTCACTTTTAATCACCATATGAGAATTCAACGAACCATATAGTTCATTAATAATTTATTTATCCGGGATAGTCTTACCGGTCATTGCTAACATCAAATATGAATTCTCAACACTTTTTGTATCATTATTGATACGATATAGCCACACCGGTCATGCCAACATTCGTGAACTTCAGGTTCTAGTAGTGAACTTCTGGTTCTATTAATGAACTTCTAGTTCCATTAGCGAACTTCTGGTTCTATTAGTGAGCTTCCAATTCACTTTTCTGATCTATTCATCATATAATACATGGGGAGAGAATGCTCACTTTCTTTAACTTAAAGCTCTTATTTTGAGCAGACCTCTTCTCGAGGATATTTCATAAGTCCCGTTTATGCTTACTCATAGTCTCAATAATATTGAAGTATCTAAATCATGATACTTTCTCCCCCATTTCACGTTTAAGCTTATGCAATAAGTTCATCATGTGAACAACACTCATGTTTAGATAATAAAGCTCATAAGCCTTCCCTTCCAAGGTTAATAACTTAAATAAGTGTTATGTTGCCATATATCTCAACTTTAAATATTTACTTTATTCTACTTCAAGTAGTAATTTCAATATTTTTAATTTATTTTCTACTTCAGGTAGTAATTCCAATATACTTAATGTATTTTTTACTTCACGTAGAGGAAATT
This sequence comes from Parietaria judaica, assembly GCA_954871525.1. Taxonomy (NCBI): domain Eukaryota; kingdom Viridiplantae; phylum Streptophyta; class Magnoliopsida; order Rosales; family Urticaceae; genus Parietaria; species Parietaria judaica. The sequence continues at coordinate 23,799,911 of OX940860.1, read as the reverse complement.
TTCACAACTTTTTCTTTTCATCTTCATGTCAAAGACATTTATTTGTAAGCATCTCTTTGAGATTGACGTCAACATAACCTTACTATAGCATTGCAATATTCAGTTTGCGATATGCTTTATCTCAATAGTTCATAAACCAATTTATTTTAGAGAATAGTACATATAAATAAGCAATCAATAACAATATTAAAATAATACACAATTATAATTAAGTAATAAACATATAAAGCATTAAAAATACTTACTCAAAACATTGTAGACTATAGAAGTAAATATATTTTCTTTTGTCGAAATAATGGTCATTTTGATAATAATAAATTTCCAAGAGCTTTTAAACACTTAAAGTGTTTTAGGTCAACATTCACTTCAAGGAATGAAATTACTACTCTAACCATTTTAGCTTTCACTTTGAATTACATTCTTCGAGAAATGATTTAATTTGCAAGTCACTCTATCCTTATAACTCCACCGCATTGCATCTTCATGTATAAATTCACTTCAATGAATGATACATCCACCTCTATATATACAAGTAAGCATTCTCTTCAAGGAATCACTTTTTGAATTCTTATTTACGTTCTCTTCTAGGAATTACATTATTTATCCACTTCTAGTGGTGATGCGATGCCTCATTGAAAATATTATCATGGGTTTATAAAATTATTTATCCACTTCTGGTGGTAATGAAAACTTGCTTAAATTGATGAACTTTTGACCTTATATATAAAAATTTGTACTTCGTATTATCAAACACTAAATATAACATACACCATTAATATTTTCATCAAGAAATAAAACATTTGCTCTATTTGAGAGGTAGATTTTTTTTTCATTTGCTAGAATATAAAATTCGCTTCAGGGAACAATGTTAACTTAGCCTTTGAGCGAGATTAACTATTACTTGTTAGCTGCTCATAGAATATTGTCATTCCCTTCATGGAATAACTCTAAAAATATTCATAGACTCGCAGTATTTCCCTCTAAGAATATTCATAATAAAATTGTGTATTCACTTCAAGGAACTTTTTCAAAACTAAAATATTCAACAAAATTGTGGTATCCACCTCAGTAAAAAATTGTATCCACTTCAGGGAATATTATCGCTAAATAACATGAAATCATATGATTCACTTCATGGAATGTTTTTGACCCAAAGTAATAAAATTAGGGTATTCACTTCAAGGAATATTATAGAACTAAAATATTGTAATTCACTTCGGGGAATATTATTAATAAATATATATATATATATATTCACTTCCGGGAATGTTGCTAACCCAAAATATTAAGATGACGATATTCACTTCAGGGAATTTGTTTTTCTTAAAATTATTCTCGTCTCAACTACTTCGGGAGCATACGACATAATAACATATATACAAAACACGATCTTATGCGTGAATAGTAGCATAATATATAATTATATATATATAACAATAAAATCAAACACTATATAATATCACAATTAACGATAAAAGCACTCTTTATAAATCAAGCAATAATTATATGTAATGCTGTATATAAATGTTTATAATAAAAGATTTATTCCATATTAATAAACTACAAACATCGTATTAGGTATGCGTATAATAATATATATGGTATGTGAAGAATATGACATAAAGAAGTATTGGCAGGATATCGAAATAAAAATATTTGGTGCATGATGATCATGATCATAAAGATTGCATAATCTACAATTAAGCATGAATATAATTATATGTCAGATTACAGAGAGTCATGCTAGGGTTTCGGGTGGAATATATATATATATATATATATATATATATATATATATATATATATATATATTCTTCTTCTTCAAATCATCCACGATCACCGATTTACAATTATTGCATAAAAAAATGACGTTTTGCTAGGCTTTCTTGAATGGAGTTATAAAAATGAGTCCACCATTGTATTGCCATTATCACAAGAATAAATATATAATTTTCGCTAGGCTTTTCTACGTGAATAGAGAAGGAATAGAGAGAGTATTATTGAGAGGGAATAGAGAGAGTATTATTGATCTTTGATGTGTTACAATGAACCTCATATGCCTCTATTTATAGGGTTTGAGAGAGGTGGAAATAGGAAATACAATAAATGAGAATATTACACCATAATGACATAGTTGACTATCTCAATATTGACATCCACCAAATCTCTTGATTTATAACAAATTTCAATTAACATAAGACCCTCTTTTTAACAACTCTCATTGTAAGAGCAACCACAACCATGACACCATTTCGGTGTCAAAATTACACCATTTTGGTGTAATTTTAACACCAAATTTTTGTTCAAACCCAACCACAACACTAAATTTCACACCAAAAAGAATATTCTCTATTATTATATTATTAAAGTAAAGATTCTTTTATTATTTTATAATTAAATCTTATTATTCAATTAAATAATTACCTACTGGACACTTAATTAATTGTTTAACAAATTAATAATTAATTAATTAAAATAAAAATATTTAAAAAAACTTGTTATGTGCGTCTTTAATCAATTTAATATTCTAAATTTTACGTTTTAAAAATAAAATACACAAACAATAATACATACACGTATTATATTTACTACACATAATATAACATATATTACTTATTTACTACAATACATACACATATTAACTACACATAATATAACATATATTACTTATTACATAATACAAATAAAAAAAATATTAAAATAAAAAAAAAGTGTATTTGGCGTGGTGAACAGTAACCCACCAAATTTGATGAGTTACTATTCTCAATTCGCAAGTTGCACTAAAATGGTGCAACATTTGCCGTGTGGTTGGGTGTAGAAAAGACACCATTTTGCTGTTTTGGCGTCCCGTTGGGATGGCCTAAGACTCTAATGCTTGATAATTTATGCACTTGAAGTATATAGTTTAGGGGAATTTAAGGGGACAATACATTATGTGCTTGACAGTTGACAAGACATTACATTTGTTAAATACTGAATTTTTTTGTCACACATATTCTTCTCAATATATAACGTCTCAATTGTAGAAACTCTCACTATATAATTTAATAGCTAAATACATTTTATTAAATCTTATTCTAGGATTTGAAATAAATGCATATGCCTATGAAGTGTGAATGCCTAAATAAAGGTCAAGCAAAGTGCTATTGTAAACCTTGAGAGCTTAGAAGAAAATAATATTATATGCCAAGGAAAAAAGACCACACAAAAAGAAACCCCACCAATTAATTGTATTTAATTGGAAAGCTCTGTTCAACTTGAGTCCACATATTACTAATCAAATAATCAATAGACGGGCCTACACTTTTTGGGTTGTCACTACAACTTGAAATGTAATAATAACATTAATTTTCGGCCGAAAGAGTAAGAATATTGACATCAATACCCCCAAGAAGCTAAGATCATAATAATGATTGATCATATTATAAAAATTGACAATTATGGTGATTGATTTTATTTGGTGAGCTTGCCCTTTTCTCCTCTCCACAAATTTATTATATTTATTTTCCTTTTTATATTATTGTGTGGTTGTACTTGAATATATCTCTTCTTGTTTTCTGTTTGCTTTGTTTGTATATGAGCTTTTTATTTATTCAATTATAAGCATATTGAAAGCTTGGTCTAGTGTTAATTCTACTACACCTTTATTAAATAGGTCAGAGGTTCAAACTTCTTTATAGGACTCAAATGAGTGCTCCCTTTACATATTTATAAACTTGGCCAATAGTGTCACTTGTTCTTACACTGAATATATCCAATAATACGAAAGTACATTGTAACCTTGGCCGGCAGCTTCACCCTATTAAAAAAAAAGTTCAAACCTTTTTCTTTTTGCAATCTCAATCAATAATGACATAACATTCATGGCCTTAACTTTAAATGATAATTTTCCTAGATGATAAATGCCTACCACAGTAGAGACACTAATTAAATAACTAATATATGTTGAGGCAGGCAGAAAAACTTCAACAAAAGTATCAAATTTATTATTATAAAACCAGAATCATACTTGACCTAAAATTAATTTATGACCATAACAATGTATAACAATCATAAATAAGTGGGTTTGTTTAATCAATCATAGTTGCAAACAATCGACACATTATCAAACACGTCACTCAAATTATATAATTTTTTAAATATTCGATTCAACGATTGAATCAATAGACACAATATAGTTAATTTAAGTGTACTGCTTATTAAAAAAGCATGATTTTTTTTTAAATTATTATTATAGACTGGCCAGTTATAGATGTGGCCGCATTTGCAGTAATTTATCCAATAAAACTAGTTTTTATTTCGTTGCATATCCCTGTTAATTTTTCAAATCAACCCGACACATGCGTGAGTGATTCGCAAGTAGCCGAGTTCATATAAAAGAATTCAAAAATAAATCGGGTTTGATTTCGAGTCGGACTTTAAAGTTGTACGCAAAAGACCTGTGTTTGTCTTTATCAACAGCCGTCAACTCGATAGAATATCGAGAATGTTTACATACTTAAAATTCTCGATGATACACTTAGCTATGACATTTATAAAGAAGTACATACCTGAAATTCGAATATCACGATATCTTAGGGAACAAAATGACATAATGCATTTAGAAAATAATTTATTTAGAATTAAAAATGTAATTAATTATAGATCATAATTCATTGTACGATCATGGACATGGTCAAACAGACCATGATACTCTGCATATTTGATCAAGATTCGTCTATGTATATCTTGCTTGGATAGGAACAACGACACTTGCCACGTGGGAATATAACATTGGCTACCAGATCCCGTGGGTCCCAGTGTGGCAAGTTATCCGAGACATGTCAGAGTAGGAGAGACGGTGGTGACGTGGCGAAGTCGATGGCGAAAAGAAGACCACTAGTTGGTTGAGTGGCTGAGAGAGAGTTTGGTGTTATTAGGGACAAAGATTTTGATTATTCCCAAAAAAGCGCTCACTTTCATGCTTTTTCTGCAATTCCATTTTTATCCTTTTTATGATTTTTCAGGAATGTATCTAATCTACGTTATATTTAAATTTTTATTTATAATAATCAAAGTACTTCAATTGAGTAAAAAGGCATGAGTTTTTCGTCTTTATTTTGTCAGCCTGGTTAATTTGCAGTGACATGTAATCATATATAATAAATAAGTAATCATTAATCGAGCGGGAAACACGTAATGGAGATCGAAGTACTTAAATTGAGTAAAAGCCCAAAGATTGAGATTTCATCTCTATTTTGCTATTCCATTAATTTACACTGACTTGTAATAATATGTAGTAAATAAGAATTCATAAACTAAATGAGTGTAAATAACTTGTGATAACTATAAGAATTCAATGACACGTAACTATAAACATATATAGGCGGAGCATAACATGAGCGCAAAATGAAAAAAAAATTAATGAAGTGATATTGTATTTATACTGCTTACGTCGGCAAACTTATGATGCAGCATAATTAAATTTTCAAGACATTTATTTTGTTTATGTATGAGATATTGAGATTTATCTCATTTATTTTGTTTGGTCACGTATACGCCGATTATTTATATAATTTTATCTAATTTCTTATCCTTTAAGAGCTATCATAGGAAGCTTAAATAGGATTTTGTTATTTTTTTCTTGATATAATAAAGAACACATACGTATCGTTTAAATCATTGAATGAGATCAGAAAATTAATTGCACGTTTGCTCACTAAATTTATGAGTTTTTAACGCATATAAAGATATGGATACATAAATAAAATATAAAAGTTAGTTAACTTTGTAAAATTTATAATAGTTATTTAATACATGTTCTGAATCAGAAGCATGGCTCTACCACTGACTATAAACTAATGAAAAACACAAGTCTTATATTTATATTCGAGTTAGGTACTTAAAGGAACCCCACTTTACTTCCTTCCTTTATGACTAAAATATCAATTTATGTACAACATAGAAATGTGGCAAAGTTATAATAATTCAATTGCAAATTATACCATGTATAATTACTCTTTACTCTCAAATAGTTCTGTTACCCTAAACCCTAAACTTTTAAAAATGTCTGTTTTTCACCAATCAGCCATCACAACATGATCACGCAAGTAACAAATATTCCCCATAGCAAGAAAGATAAAAAAAAAAAAAAAAAAAAGAGCCACACAACAAACACAAATATATATTAAAGATAATAATGACAACTATATGTAAGTTTAATAAACGAAATTAATAATTATGTAATTAAGTTTCATTTGCAAGTGTCGGAAGTTTCGTCTCTCGAAAAGATGAAGCTCGGTCCTTTCGTCCTTGAGTCATGGCCATTGGAAAGTGTCAATGGTCAGTTCGGTGAATGAGGTTAATTGGAAGGAGGTGAACACAATTTTATACAAAGTATAAGGTGCCATATTACTTCCATACCAAAATAGGAAATAAAAATAAAGTTGAGGATCTTTTCAAAAAAAATAATAATAATAAAGTTGAGGAGCCGGGTCAAAACGGTCCATTCAAGAGCAAAATATAGAAAAATCCAATCCAAAGAGAAGCAAAAAGTGGAAAATTCTTATTTGAGATAATAAGCTAACATAATAATAAGATATAGAGAAGAATAACATGAATAGATAAAATATTAGTCTTTATATAACTCATAAAGACCTCCAGTTTCTCTCAGTCTCTCTCTCTCTCCACCAATCACAGAAAGAAAGGAAGAAAGAAATGGCAAACAATCCCAACAACAAGAGACTCTCTCTCGCCATGGAAAGAACTGGCCAATGGTACTTCAAGCTTTCTACTCTTCACAAAATCCATGCATTTCAATTCCTCTTTAACTCATAATAATTGTCCATATAAATCTCAGGGTGTTCTCTCAAGATATTCCCACCGATATCGTAGTGGAAGTCGGAGAAGCTGCTTTTTCACTGCACAAAGTACGTATCTTAATTCCTATATATACATACATACATATATATATATATAGTTTTTTACTTTTCTGGAAAGTTTTGTGACGAAATTTGGTTGTGTTTGATCAGTTTATGTTGGTGGCGAAGAGCAACTACATAAGGAAGCTGATAGTGGAGTCGACGGAGCCGGACCTGATGAGGATCTGCCTGCCGGGGATCCCGGGCGGGCCCGAGGTGTTCGAGAAGGCGGCGAAGTTCTGCTACGGAGTCAACTTCGAGATCACGGTGCACAACGTGGCCGCGCTGCGGTGCGCCGCGGAGTACCTGCAGATGACGGAGAAGTACTGCTCGGGCAACCTGGCGGGGCGGACCGAGGACTTCATGGCGCAGGTGGCGCTGACGAGCTTCTCGGGCGCCACTGTCGTGCTCAACTCCTGCCAGGACTTGCTCCCCATGGCCGGGGATCTCAACATCGTCCAACGCTGCGTCGAGGTCGCTAGTACTAAGGTAATAAGGCTTATAAGTGGACCCACCATCCGTGGTTTAATTCGTTTTCGGTATTAAAAAAAATCGGTTAACGGTTTTTTTTTTTTCACTTGTAAATTTAGGTATTACTTCTTAATTAATGAATGAATATAATAATGAGATCCACTTTTCAAATTCCTTAATATGTTCCTATGATGATTTTAGGTTTTGTTTTTAACCGTTTTGGAGTAGATCTTATTATTTTGGACATTGATATTTTATTTTAGGGGTTTTGTTTACTTATTTTGGACTAGATCTTAATATTTTGGACCTATTTATTTAGTTTTTAGGGGTTATTGTTCACTTATTTTGGAGTAGATCTTATTATTTTTTACCTATAAAATGGTGGTTTTAAGGGTTTTTTGGGTTCATTTATTTTAGTAGCTCTTATTATGGAATAGCATTCGTTTGAAGTTTAATGACATACTATGTTTAAAATCATTGAATTAGATAAAACTCAAAACTAATTGGTGATAATAACTCAAAATTAATTAACAGTAATAAGAGTAATATTATATATAACACACATATTTCTGATGTGCTACCACTCTTTAAGTCTTAACACCGGTGCTTAGTAAATTAAACTCAAGTTTTTAGATTTATAGTGATACATATGATTTCAATTTTGTGCTGGATTATTATTTAGATTCGCTTTTAGATATGTTTAATTTCATGTGTTTTATAACATAATTAATTTAGTTTAGTACCTAATTAGTGTGGTGATCTTTGTGATGGTGTTCAGGCCTGCAACGAGGCGAATTTTCCGAGCCGGTCGCCGACAAACTGGTGGACGGAGGAGCTCTCGATCCTCGACATTGGATTCTTCGGCAAGGTCATGGCGGCGATGCGCAGCCGCGGCGCCAAGGTGCTCACCATCGCCAGCGCCCTCATCACGTACACCGAGCGGACGCTCCACGATCTCGTCCGCGACCACTCCGGCAGCGCAGCTGCCCGTTGCGCCCTCGGCGCTGATGACTCCGAGACCCTCCAAACCCGTCAGCGAACGCTCCTGGAGTCCATCGTGGCGCTCCTCCCGGCTGAGAAGGCGGCGTTCCCCGTCAACTTCCTCTGCTGCCTCCTCCGCTCCGCGATTTTCCTCAAGGCCTCCACCGGATGCAAAAATGAGCTCGAGAAGCGCATCGCCGCTATCATGGAGCACGTGACAGTCGACGATCTCCTTGTGCTGTCATTCACTTACGACGGCGAGAGGCTGTTCGACCTCGAGAGCGTGAGGAAGATCGTGTCGGGGTTCGTGGAGAGGGAGAAGAACGTGGCGGTGTTCAACGCCGGGGATTTCCGGGAGACAACGAGCTCCACGGCGATGCACCGCGTGGCCAAGACAATCGATGCGTACCTCGGCGAGATCGCCGCATACGGCGAGCTCACGATCTCGAAGTTCAACGGCATCGCCGTCATCGTCCCTAAGACAGCGAGGAAGGTCGACGACGATCTATATCGCGCCATTGACATCTACTTGAAGGTATTAATTAACGATGGAAAAAAAAAACTTTCTAACTAACTTAATGATGAACTATAGGCAGCTAATCGGAATTTTATGTGTGAATGTGACTCAAAATAATGAAAATAAGATGTACAATATAACTTCTATGCACAATAATTTTGATGTTATTAGTTTATGGAGTAATAATTTAGTGATTTAGAATCAAGATAGTACAAAACCATCATATAACCGAGATTATTAATTTATGATATTAATTTAACGAAGTTCTAGTCTATAAAGATGAAATTTATTATTAAAAACCACAAACTTAGTATTAGATAGAGCTCAAGATTCAGATAGGCTCATCTTGGGCCTGCCCGAACCCAATTAGCCCATCCTCGGACTTTGCAAGCCCCCAACCGGAGTGGAGTCGGTCTCGTACGGGCCTGCTCGAATTTAAATTCGGGCACCTAGTATCATAAACTAATAGCTCATCATCAAGTTCAAGAAAACTAATTAGTAAACTAACCCTTAATCAGATGATGATCCACTGACCTAATTAGTAATTAATCACGTGTTTATTTGCTAACGGCAACATTTTCCGACCATAACTTTGCAGGCTCACCCGAACCTCGACGAGATCGAGCGAGAGAAAGTTTGCAGCGTGATGGACCCACTGAAGCTCTCGTACGAGGCACGGGTCCACGCGTCGCAGAACAAGCGGCTGCCGGTGCAGATCGTGCTCCATGCGCTCTACTACGACCAGCTCAAGCTCCGCTCGGGCATGCCTGCCGACGACGCCAAGACCACGCGAAGCCAGCTCCAGACCGACGTCTCTCTCGTGCGCGAGAACGAGGCCCTCCGCGCTGAGCTCACCAAGATGAAGCTCTTCCTAGCCGATGCCAAGCGCGGCGACACCGCGGGAGCGGGTGCGTCATCAAAGGCGCTCGTGCGGACGCGGACGACATTCTTCTCGTCGGTGTCGAAGCGGCTCGGGAAGCTGAACCCGTTCAAGCATGGCTCGAAAGACACGTCGAACATCGAGGACCTCGTCGACGTCACCAAGCCGAGGAGGAGGAGATTCTCAATCTCTTAATTGGATTCTCCAATGTTTGATTGTTGCTTTGAATTATTTGTGTGTGATTTTTTTTTCCCTTTTAATTTGATTGAAGTGGAATATATAGCGTGCAAAATGTGATCGAGGGAGGTACGTTGTGACGTACGGAATTAATTAGCTCGTGATGTAAATTACAGTTGTGAGTGAAAAGTTTTCATCCATGTCTCGAACACGTCAAACAAAAGTTAAAAATATGAATGTAGTTTTATCGGAAATGAGAAACAAAAAATATAATTCAATTCAACCTACTTTTAGTTAATTAGTTATGACTATATTTGCAAGTGCCCAAATTTTGAAAATTTTTTCGAAAGAGAATGAAAACTTATATGCTAAGTTTTTCAAAATAAGACATGCTATTAAAAAGCCGAACATACATTACATTACGATTGTCCTCTACGAATTTTTAAATTATGAAAATGATTCAGGACAGTCATCTCATCGATATCATTCATTTGAGTTTTACTTAGAATTGCTTTTATAACTTTCTTCACAAACTTAATTTATACCAAAAGGGTGTATTCACTTTTTTGGGCTATTGTTTTCTTTATTACTTTTCCATCTTTCTTGTTTGTTTTGTATCTCTCTCCCAACTCCATTGATGTGTTGCCCTTTCCCTTTCGCCATCGCGTCTTGGCCTCCCTCATTCGTCACCGCCATTTTCTTAAACTTTTTTACTCAAATTTCCCCCCCACAAACGGATGGACTCACCTTACCCATCGCCTCCGACCTTGCTCCTACCTCATTCCGACCACCGAACATTGGCATCTCTTTATCTTCCTTACCGATCTATAATTTTCGGATTTAAAGTTTTTTCTTTTCTTTTTTCCATTGGATGCATCTTTTTTGAAGCGAGTTGGTCATTTGGATTTAAGCACACGTTAAAAGCCTTTCCGTTTAATCATATTGTACATCAATTCACCAAAGACCAAACAAAGATATAAAATGAAACCATCTATAAAAAAATTTCCAATACAAATAAATGAAAAAGAAAATAGAAAAAGCAGACACACCAATAGAAAGATGGCCTTGGCCTTTTTGGGCTTCGTTGAACCGGGACCCATCTCAATCCGGTTTTGAAAGAAGAAATCCGGTTTTTTTTTTTTTTGCCAAAGAAACAGGCCAGGAACTAAGAGGTCTTTTTTTTTTTTTTACAAGATCGGTTCTTATTTAAAAATAAAATAAAATTAATCTCTTTAAAACATTGAAAAAAATATATACGTATCTAATTAAAGTATAAGAAAATCCAAACACTAATAATCATAATTTAAAATCCAAAAACCAATAACCTTGCCTAAGTTCCAAGACCCAATAAAATATATTCAAGTCCAAACATAGCCGATTATTACATAATTCATTGCCAAAATAATGAAGCATATTCGAAGTCCAACCTAATCAGATATGTCCAAACTTTATGTTGTCATAATTCATTTTTTTAGATTAAGGTTTCAAAAACTGCAATTAGTCGGCAAATACTCGCTAATCGTTGGTTATTTTTTTTAAGGCAGCTTCGAACCCACAACCTCCACTTTGGAGGTGGTGTGGAATTACCACTAATCATTGGTCATTGACCGACTTACCCCTTGTTTCCCCGATTGATTGAATTCGATCCTTGAGGGCAGCAAATTTTTTAGATACACCATTGGAATCGAACCATCGATTATTCAACGGTCACGAAATTTGAAACTGTAATAGATTACATAGCAAAATGATACATCCCGAGCAGTGATAAGTCTTGTCGTTTAGTGGTTTAAGTGTCATAAGCGAGTGAGTGTTGTTAAACGTTGTTTAGAGAGTTAGTCGAGTCAATGTCGTTAATTGAGCCCATTAGGTTGTAAGCTCTTTTCCCTATATAAGGGAGTTCATATTAATGAGAAGATTAGCCAAGAGCCAAGCACAAGACTTAGTCTCTCAAGAGGAGAGATTAAGTTTTGTGAAGGTTGGCCTTTGTGTTCAATAGTGTTCATCGCGTGTTCGTGTGTGTTCGTTGTGTGCGTGTTCTTGATTCCGAGAGTGCCGATCTTGGATCGTAACAAATTGGTATCAGAGCCGATCTCGGAATGGCAGCGATGCAAGTTGATTTCTTGGTGGAGATGCGGGCGTTAATGGCCGAATCGGCTGCTCGGGCAGAAGCAATGGCGGCGGGTTTCGTATCGAAACTTGAAGAATTTGTCGCTCGACAAACTGCTCAAAACATCGAGTTGAAGGGAGCGGTGACGGAGATCCAAGCGAAGCACGAGAATCTTGAAGAACGTGTGGAGGCGCTCGAAATTCTGCAAGCGAATCGCCATGGAACAGATGAGCACCGAGGAAACGCAGAACCTACACCAACTCTGGTGGTGGGCGACCTTCAATTCATGGCTGAGATGATGGCCAAGATGCAAGGTGAGATTAAAGCTTCTTTCGAGTACAGATTTTCAAAGATTGAAGGGAGACTGGAGGATAGAACATTGGAACCAAAGAGCACTCGCGGATGGGAGAAAGAAGGCCGCGAACGGAACCCTAGCTCGCGCGATGGTAGCGCAGCGGCGAAGGGAGATTCCGGCCAGGTTTTTGACGGTGGAGGTGTACTAGTCGGATCCCAGGGCGGCACGACGAAGGGTTATGAAGCTCAGGCGAAAATCTGTTTGGCTGGAATTCGCGAAGTCCAGAAATCAGGTCTGAAAAATGGCGTGGAGGATCAGCCACTCGCGAAGGAGGTCGCGACGAGCAGCAGCGGCACGTCCACCGGTGGCTGGGCCGGCAGCGACGTCAGCGGAGTGGCGGCGAGAAGTGGCAGGGGCTGTTTGGAGGAGAAACAGGGCTGTTTGGCTCTCGATTCTCAGAGCTGCGATTCTGACATTTTTCCAACGATCTGTGACGGTGGCGGCGCTTCCGGCGAGTTCGCCGGCGAATGGGGTGGCAGTGGGGCCATATCTGGTGTTGGCAACAAAGAGAAGAAAGGGGCCAAAGGGGTGAAGTTAGGGTTACAGAGAGATGGATCTCAGATCTGCGAATTGAGCATTCCTCCGGTGACCAGTGGGGGTTCCGGCGGAATCGCGGCCGGAGAAGTCGCCGGCGACGGTGGTGGCGGGTCTGGGGGCAGGGACAGAGAGAAGGGAGATGGCAGTGACCTTAAACTAAGGGATGCATGCTGTTTGATAAAAGTACCGAAATAGGAAGAGAGCAGTAACTCTCGTGGTGAAAGATTATTCAGCGATGGAAACCGCTCGACCGGCACCGGCGAAAATCGACCAGGAAACCATGGCTACAATGTTAAGCCAAATCTCAGGGAAAGTGCTCGATGGAAAGTTCGCAAGATTCGAAGAAAAACGGGATCACAAGACGTCGACGCTAATCAGCCCTCGAGGTTCAGAAAATGAGGACAAGAGACGAAAGCCGAGCACCCACGGCAGCGGAGGTCACCGACGGAGCGAAACGCACCGCAACGACTGTGATACATCGCACAAACGCAGCAGCGATTGCCATGTTCGCAAGCTCAGCCGTGAGGATCGTGGAGGCGACCGCGATACACCGTGCAAACGCAGCGGCGATGACGACGGTCGCAGCGATCGCAAGCGCAGCGATTCACGTGATCGCAAGCGCAACACTTCGCGTGAGTGAGCCTCCGAGCGGGGGAATGGGACAAACAACAGTGGCGACATTCAAACCAAGGGCGGAAGGATCAAATTACCGTGTTTTGAGCTTGAGGGCAAGCTCAATGTGGAGAAGGGGAGTAATGATACATCCCGAGCAGTGATAAGTCTTGTCGTTTAGTGGTTTAAGTGTCATAAGCGAGTGAGTGTTGTTAAACGTTGTTTAAAGAGTTAGTCGAGTCAATGTCGTTAATTGAGCCCATTAGGTTGTAAGCTCTTTTCCCTATATAAGGGAGTTCATATTAATGAGAAGATTAGCCAAGAACCAAGCACAAGACTTAGTCTCTCAAGAGGAGAGATTAAGTTTTGTGAAGGTTGGCCTTTGTGTTCAATAGTGTTCATCGCGTGTTCGTGTGTGTTCGTTGTGTGCGTGTTCTTGATTCCGAGAGTGTCGATCTTGGATCGTAACACAAAAATAGAAACTAAAGATCTATTAAACCAGGTCATGCCTTTTCAGGCCCCGGACCGATCACCGTTCCCAAAAAATTTAGCCAAAATGCCTGGTTATCGGGTTTCAAGACGGGCCAGAACCCGGAACAAAAGACCTTAAAAGTTATAGAGGCGACTTTACAATAGAATTAAGGGCATAGGCAAAACAGAAGCAGTGGAACTGATTTTCAAGTTTATATCATTATTATTTGCTACAAAATAAACTGAATACATTTTCATCATTTATGTCAAAGCCTCTTTCTCAGGCACGAGGACAAATTTTCAAGATGATTGAACTAATCTTCTTGTATGTATTAAATAGAACAAAACATGCACTTCTCATCAATGAATCAACCATAGTATAAGTTACTCTCCGATAAGCAATCCATATCGGGTTCACCATAAATTACTAGTACCTTCTCTGCCACTCACCGTCGGCAACACGATTCTGACTGTACTCATTGCCGCCCGAGTTCTGACCTGACTCTGCCCGGGGCTGATATGATCCTGCTGTCTCGGGAGTGCCCGAGTGAGGCCTGTACGTGTGCACCGGCTCGTACTGTCCGGACACTTGATGGGGTCCGCCAATGTGAGGCGGCGGTGCTGGAAAGTTCCCGGGACCGGTCATTTGATGTCGGGTTTCCGGCGGGCGGTTCCAGGGCTGTTGTACTTGGTGGGAGTTCTCTGGCGGTGGGTAGTAAGATCTTCCCGTGTTGTATTGAGGACCGTACGGTTGAGCCGGCGACGGCGGCGGCGAATAACTATTCTGCGGTTGGGCCAACCATGCTTGATGAGCTCCGGCTGTCTGAGGTGACGGCGGCCCGTGAAATCCCGTCCTCTGAGGGGATCCCTGTGGAGGGTTTGCCGTTTGGTAGTCATGCCCTGACGGTTGCCTTTGAGGTGATACGGATGAAAGGTTTGTCGCTTGGTAGCCATGCTCTGATGTTAGCCTTTGAGGCGATCCCAATGATGCGTTTGCTGTTTGGTAGCCGTGTCCCGATGGTTGCGGTCTGGGCCGAGCCGCGTGCGACGGAGGGGCGTGTCCGTAATTACTCCTTCTCAGCACGTTGTCGAGTTCCTCTGCCCGTCCGGCTGCGGCGAAAGCCTCCTTCAGTTTCTGCTGCAGATCAGGAGAGACTCCAATGTTGTGCCTCATCATTTCTCCGACTAACTCCAGGCTTGGATCCAACGACCCTTCGTCGCAGAGCCCCATTAGAACGATCTCGTACATCGAGACGTCGGGTTTCGGGTCTTTCTCCCCGAGTTTCTTCAAGATCGGGACGCAGTCCACGGTTTTCCCGCTCTTGATAAATATATCGAAGACCTTGAGGCCGTAACTCGCGACCACCCACAAACCCGCCTCGACCATTCTTCGAAGCGTCGCAACGGCATCGTCGATTCTGTTTACTTCCAAATACGCGTCGATCAGAGTTCTGTGACAGTTCACATCCGGAGACAGAGACTTGGAGCAGAGCTCGGCGAACATGGCTTCCGCCTCAGGCAGCATTCCCTTTTCGCAGTACCGAGTGATGATATTGTTGTAGCCTGCGACGTCCATGGAGAAAGGCCTCGAATTCGCCTTGGTCCCTACTTTCCTGAACGCTAAAATCGCCTCTTCGGCCTTGAGGAGTTGGAAACACTCATTGACCATGATGTTGAAGGTCTCCGAGTTCACAGCCTGGAAATTCGGCGGCGTGTGGTTGTCCAACATCTGATCGAACATTGCCCAGGCTTCGGCCTTCTTCCCGTACCGCAGCAACACTCCGATCAGAACATTGCACGTCGCCGGAATCATCTTGAACTGCCGGTCGAGCAGCGACCGGTACGACTCCATCGCCTCCTTATCCTTCCCCTGCTCGAAGAACCATTCCATAAACGTCGCGTTCACCACACCGTCGTACACCAAGCACCGCTCCTTCAGCTCGTCGAAGAGCTCATTTGCCTTCTCCAAATTCCCGAGCTTCAGAAACCCGGCGATCAGATTATTATACACCAGCGAATCCGCACCGTGCCCTTTGTTCAGCATCTCCCGCAGCAGGTCCATGGCCTCGCCAATCCTCCCCGCATCGATCAACCCCTTCGTCAAGTGCCGGTACGTCACCGGCGAGGGACTGAACGGCGCGTTCTCCATAATGTGGCGGTAAACGGCGAGGCCCTCGTCAACCCGGCCCTCGTCGCAGTGGGAGTTGATGAGGTTGTTGTAGGAAACAACGTTCGGGACGATGTTGGACTGCTTGAAGAAGAAGGTGAAGAGCGCGACGGCATCAGAGTACCTCCCGGCCCGGTACATGGCGGCGATGATGGCGTTGCAGGTGAAGACGGTGGGGCGCGTGTTGGAGAACACGGCGGCGCGTGCGACTGCAGAGGCGGAGTCGAGGTCGGAGGCGCGGATCAGCGACTGCACGCGGTTGTGGAGGTTGAGGCGCGGGCCGACTAGCGCGGAGGTGGAGTCGGGAAGGCGCGGCGCGTTGGGGTCGCGCCGCGAGGCGGGGGAGGGGTCGCGGCGGAGCGCGTGAAGAGGCGGCTCGATGCGGAGGCGGCGCTTGCGGCGGCGGCGCTCGGCCGCGGCCTCCTCGGCGGAGGAGAAGGCGAAGGTGCGCCGGGGAACGAGGAGCGCGGCGGAGGATGGCGATGGGGTCTGTGGGGAAGCGAGGGTTTGGGGGTGGCGGCGGAGAGAGCGGAGCAGAAGGCGGTAGAAGGACATGGTTTGGCCGGAGAGAGAGAGGCTTAAACCCTAACTAGGGTTTGGAGAAATGGAGATGGAGAGAGACGAGCTTAAACCCTCTTTCTCTACTCGTATTATTAACTTAGGTTTATTTTTTCAATAATAATAAAAAAAAAAAAAAAAAAGTCGAGGTTTATTTTGAAAGTTTAGCAAATGCAAGAATAATTATATATGTAGAGAAGTTAATACTTTATGCAATACAATTTTATTTTATTTTACTTATATGTGCTAAATTCGATTTTTCGGTGTGGTTTATATTTCACAAAAATATCAAAATTGGATGATATATTGGTTTTTGATTTTTTATTTAGAACATTCGGTTTTAACAATTTAAATTTGTTATTCGGTACATCGGTATCGATATATCCGGTTTTCGGTTTAATACTTGATTTGCGGTTTTTTTTTCCTACTCAGTAAACAGTTGTATGTATTTGGATGTGTGATCTAAAAGAGGAGAACGAGCCAGCTTTATAAATTGTGTATAAAAATGGATTCCTATGATGAGAACAAACATAAATATTCACTGTACAGTCTTTCAAAGCTTGAACAAAATTTATTTGTACTAATAATCACTACACTTTACAACAGGATTGATATGAAACAATATGATAAATTCCAAGCTCTGGGAATGTATGATTGCCGAATCGGCCATGGAGTTGGCAAAGATTTATTCTTCTTCGCCCTCCGAGCTTCGATGTATTCTGTATAAATAACTCTCTGTATTTCTGTGATTTTGATTTCTTTCTGAACTCAGTATATCGTCAACGGCAACTATCGGTGCATTTGGTTCGCGGGCAAGTCAAATGGGTCGACCCAACACCGATCTTTCTTCGCTGCTTCGTCCCATCTATCCTTGAAAATCTTCATCCCGATGGAAGATTGCATTCTCACCTGCAGATCGAGCGTATGAATGAAGCGTTAGGTTCATACGATCACGAGAAACACACTAGACTTGGAGACAAGACAAAGGAGATTTCGGGCTACCTTTGGTCTATTATCGACTTTTTGGGAACCGGCCGAAGTCTGCAGTTACAAAAAAAGAAAAGAGCTCTAAGAACAGAGGTTTAAATGTACATTCAAATAATATAAATTCACAAAAAAGGAGATATTTGCCTTATTGACATCCGATACCCCTAGCGTCGGAAGAGCAAGATGAACCACATACTCGGCATCAACCACGCCGACATTTCTTATCCGATCACCCTAAGACGGTCGACGAAACACGATAAATATCTTCTATGCAAGTCCGCAGAAGAATCAAATACAAGATATCGAACTTACTTGCGAGCAGTAACCGAGTTGGATATCGAGGCCCCAAGCATGGATTAAGTCGTTCTGCGAGAAAATAACTAAATAAATATTTGACTACCTAACAAAAAGATACCCCAAGCAGAGATGAAAAAGTACAATTGAACTAGACGAAAGAATCTAGTTATGATGAAGGATTCAACCTATTGACAACATTGTTTAATTAGTTTTTTTTTGTTTTTTTTTTATTTCTTAAATCCTATTATATTAATGAATTATTTATTTATGCTTATGTTTAATTAAGATTTTGCGTTTATTATTGCAACGGTTGGCACTTAGATTCTTTCAATAGTTTTAGGGTAGACACCAATTAGAAAACGGAATTCACCGGTTCTAGACCCGTGACGAGATCCAGAAAGCAAGACCGTAAGACAACCCCCCCTGAGTTTTGTTTAATAGTGAGATGCAATCTCTGAATGCTGTTTTGGTGCACTTTGCCCGTTGAATCTTCATTTATGGTGCAATTTACACACAAATTTTTTATTTTGTGCAAAATACCCCCCAAAATAGATTGAATTCTACACCAAAATGAAGTTCATAGGGTAAAATATGTTCAGACAGAAAAATGCACTGACAATTACTCAATTATTTGTGTTTTTCAATGTCGGTTTTCCTGATTTAAAAAAGATTGGGCGAACACTTAATGCAGGGCTTCATCGGTGTTTCTTACCTGTATCATATGCCACACACACCGCCAAGCTGCTCGAGAAAACACCGGCACCATCATTTCCACCCAACTGTGTCGTGATGATAAAGTAAATTGGCAATAGAATAAAATTAAGTGTAAATAGCCAAGTAGTGACAATTCAATATAGAAACGGTGATCGGTAATATTGACTCAATTACCCTACGCATGGAGGTGAGGTACTGTTGCTATAGCACCTTCCGCTGCCTTTAAATTTATAATACCTCCTGTTCATCGATACGAGAAAATGGAATCAAATCAATTGTAGAATAGTATGATATTGCATGCATTTCTTGCAGTTTGGACAAATTTTGGCAAGTCTACAGAAATTCAAAATGATGCGCATAAAATTTATGAGTGATTGGCAGTGATGCTCTTTGAACTTTGCATATAAAAGTGCAACTGGCCCATGAACTTTATTTTTAAGCAGCAATGTTGCCTATACTTTAAAAGAGTAGCACATTGTCCCCTTCGCGTTAAAAACGACAAAAATTATTAACTTGTGTGCAATGACTTACAAGGAGATATTTATGTCCATCAATTCATGAACAAGGCCAATATACTAGATCACGGGACAATTCTTTTATATGTAGATTATGAGACAATTGTGAAAAAATCAATAAGTTTTAGGTATTCAAACTATTACAATGAAAAATCCCACAAGATTGGTGTAAAATAATAAAATTGATGAAATTGATGAAAATTTCATCAATATACTTTTCAATGTTGAGGGCATTGTTGCCAAAAACTAAAATTCAAGGGGCAGACTTCACCAACTTGCAAAGTTATGGGGCGTTTCTGCTAATTACTCAAAATATCTACTATGAAGTAATCGGTGGATCGGAGCTAAAATCTATACACGAGATTCTTCAGCAACCTAAATCTCATGAAGACTGACACCAACCTGTGCACTTTCAATCCTCTCTGACGCTGTGTAATGGGATGATACACCGCTGACTTAACAGGGTCAAGAGCCGGCTGTGAAATTTCGAGACCCTCGTCTCGAACAATCGATAAATATCTGCAAGTGATACGGATTGAATCGTAAAATCAGAACTTAACTTCAAATTTATGAAAGATCAAGTACTTGTTTTGTATTTGTAAGCTTTCAATGTCAAAGATTAATCCATTAAAATATTGTGTTACGGAAATATACTTAGTTAACGAGCCTCAAATAAATGTGATTTCCACAAAAAAAAGATTTTACGATTCACTGACGATTTTAAAACATAGGCTAGCGATAACTTGGAAAGTTTCAAAAGAACACGACAACGATAAACTACAAGTAAGTACTAAAGATCTTGTATTCGAAGATCATTTACCAAAAAATTTCCTTAAGATTAAAACTTTTTCTGACAAAACAAGCCCCAGAGACTCTACGAAAAAATAGTCACTTAAAAAACCAATCATAGTCATGTTCACCTTTTCGGGTTGAAATTCTCAACATCGATATCCTCGTCCCAGAGAAAAACATAGTCGTATTCAGCCACTATATCCGGATGCAAGAAACGCTTGGCAAACCACCTGCATTAAGATAAAAAGCAAAGTGAAAAACGCTGTCGATCAATATACGAAAATTCCCGAGACAACTTCTTAGAATTGAAATATAACCATTTTGTTTGGTTCACTGCAGAGACATGTATTGCACGATCACTCCACGATAAGTCCCTCCATTGATCCACAGAACCGTCATAATGGAAAAGCATCACCACAAATTCACGAGACCCAAACTGAGAAATAGTAACATGCTCTAGGTTCAGAATCAGGATAAGATATCCGTCCAAATACAAAAAAGAAAAAATAATAAAGAAGAGGAAAATCACCTTTTCAACAATTTTGTTCACTACGTTTTTCTGATTAATTCCAACTGCTATAGCCAGCAGGCTCAATGAAGATTTTGAACTTTCCTGAAACAAAAACTCTCGAACTTTAACGTTTTTTCACTTTTATTTGAGCATCCTTACGGGATATTATGAACCGAGAGATCGATCTCAGGTCTTCGAAGAGAGCAATGTCACTTCCCTATGTTGAGAACGCTAAATCTAGAGAGAAAACTACGCTAAACCGAGACGGAGTTGCTGAATAATCTCAGTTCTCTCAAATAGACCAAACCATTAAACCTAATTAATCAAACCCTAAACGAACTTAATAATTGAACATAACTTAATTAATTGATAACAACTAAACATAATAATAATGGTTGAGAATGTAACATAGGATTTAATGTAAACAAATATAGAAAATAAATTAAATTCGGCAGTGGCTTTCCGTACATTTTTTTCGTTGGAACCCCAAAGCGGTTGCATTTCCAAGTTCGAAGTTTTCACTATAATGCCTTCTGGTAGTCCCTCGGTCTTTAAAGGAGAACATCGATCCTGAGGGAATAAGGAGACTCGTATTAAAGAAATAATTAAAATTAACCAAAATATTTGTCACAATTTTAAGGTAAAAGGAGACAAACCCGGCATCTGCTACTGTTAGTTTTGGAATTTCTCAATCCATTAATCAATCCCCATCTTGTCAACCTCTGCAAATTGTATCAGAAGATTTTCGATTTAAGACGATGCAATACCAATTAGATAATACAAATCAACGTTCATTTTTTTTCTCGTTCCATAAGCATATCCAAACTACGCAAAGACGGCTCTTCTCTTCTAAAAATTCTTAGACATTTATATACGAGTTTGAGTTTATTGCGTAATTTACACTGAGTTTGAATACGCCTCATGAAAACGCCTCAAGCCTTATAACTGAGCATAATATGCCAGCCACATTACACAGCTACATGCATTCCTAAGTTGCGGAATCACCGAATCGGTCAACGGAAAATGGGCATAAACACAAAAAAGCTTACTTCTTTGTATTCCTTTTCGATGAAGGCGCTGCTGATGAAGTAAGCACCGCAAACCAAAGTGGCAACGATGAAGACACTACACAAGCATGACCTTGTCTTTTGATCTGAGAACCCAGTTCCCTGAAATAATCAAGAACAAAACACATGATACATACATATACATATATATAGTCAATTCAAAAATTCAAATCTAGTGTTTACCCAGAAAATCGATTAAAAACAGAGACAAAATCCATAAGAATACAGGACTATATCATCCATACACATACGGATTCCGTTTCACGGTTCATCATCAGCTTTACCAGACTTCAATTCAAAGAACCAGAAATCGAGGAAATGAATCGAAAGAGAGAAAGCCGTTGACTTTAGCTACTACCAGAAAGCTCAGAGAACAGGGGATAAAGCTCCACAAAACCCAGTTTCATATTTCAAAATTCTCGGCGTTGACCGATATGAATATATAAATATGTACACAGATACATACATAAGGTTTCATGATTCTTCTCCGGAGAGAAGAAGAGACTTCAAAGACTGGTAAAGCATGCGCTTCTCTGTCTGGAAGTTGAAGCAAAGAACAAAACGAAACGAAACGAAACGAAACCTGAACTGGCAAAGAGAAAGTGAAGCTTTTATTATTATATAATAAATAATAATAATAAATTGAGGGGCTTTGAAGTTAAATCCCACTTCTGACTGCACCAGATGGTGGGCGGAAGTGGGAGAAAATGGGACATCGAGAAGTGGGCGTGTGTCACCAAACGCTGTCGTTTTAGTGCTTCATCATAATCACAATCAGGACAATAGAAACACCGAATAAAATAAAGTGATATATTTATGGCATAACTATTTATTCTTATTTAGGGATACTCAAGATAAAATTATTCAAATTTTGATTGATTGAGGAGGCACGGGTCTAAAATGAAAAAAATAGTTAGAAAAGTATCCACAAGTCAACAAATATGGAGCGACATATTTTTTCGTTCATTTTTAATGATCATGGTTAATTTTGTTAGTATATTGCTATTAGATCATATTTAAAAAAGATATACATTTGCGTGCTCATTCAGTTATCTACCGTATTCTCTTATTTGAATTCGACGGAAGAATTGAATGGTGGAAAACTTATATCCCTCACATTTGTTGACGCTAAGTACTTTTGTCGTTATTTATCATTTTGGGTATGCTTTCTCATTTAGTCGAAATATTAATATTTTTGCCTCAATGACCCTTTATATTTAAGTATTTTGGTATATTTTTTAACATATTTTTCGCAATAATAGTATTTAAAAGTCACAAAATAGTGTCAAAGTACATGTAAACATCTATTAAACTTTGAAAAATATTCTTCAACACTTTAGATGGCCTAAGCATGAATAAAATTGAACTTTTATATTATTTGTTTTATTAAGAAAATTAAGAACATTACCACACACTTGGTTAAATATTTGGTATGTATGCAACAAATATCACAAATTAAAAAAATAATAATGACACCGAGTTTACAGCGACAATAACATGTCAAATGCGTCATTATCGGTCCAAACAATATGTATATATCATCTTCTTTATTGTCTCATTATAATGGTGGCTTGAAAAAAAATATGATATAGGTGTATACTAACTGTAATACTGTATTGTATTGTATTGTATTGTATGTATTTAGTTAATTTTCTCTTATTAAATTTAAGTTTTGTATTTTTGTGACCATGTAGTATTTTTAATTTTCTACTGGATAGTTAAAAAGATGATTAATTGATAAAAGGATAAGAATTAAGAAGATTCATGAGAAGGACATGTAGACAAATAAATATTTTATTTCATTTATTTTAAAGGCCAGCTGAAATTAATGTTTGACTTTGAAGTAAACCTGTGCATACGGGGGCGGGCCCACGGGCAGCCTGCCACCCGTCGCATCTCGATGGGACCCGCGGGCTCTGCAACCCGAAGTGACACGGGTCAGGCCGCCCGCAGCCCGAAGCCACATGTCCCGCCCGCAGCCCGAGAAGCTTGCGGGCCCGCGGGTTGACTTCCTTTTTTTTTTTTTTTTTTTTTTAGAAAAGGACCGTTGGATGAGACTCTCATGAGAGTGACTGCCTTTGATCTGATGGCTGAAGACATTCTATTTGTAATGGTTAGAAAAGTACCAAATTAATAAAGAGGCTCACATTGGATAATGCATCGTCTAATAATGTCGCAATTCAAGCAATCGGTGATAGTATACCCGTACAATATAAAAAATTATTTCATCAACGATGTGCTTGTCATATTATTAACCTTATTGTTAAATCCGGTGAAACTTTGGTTAGCTTGTATATTGAAAGGATCCGGGACAACATAAAGTTTTTGCGAGCTAGCAATCACCGAATCCAAGTGTGGAGGGAGTTTTGCAAAGAGAACAAAGTTCTACCAAGGAAATTTGCGCCGGATTGCCCAACTCGGTGGAATTCGACGTACGAAATGTTGCATGGAGTTCTCGACTACCGATACTTGTTCCACAAATGGATCCAAGAACACCGGGGCTTCGAATACATCCACGACGACGATTGGACCATGGCTAAGACATTCTTCGACTTTCTTAAATGTTTTTATACTAATACCGTTTTGCTATCTAACGTTAATAGTACTACTTTATATTTATGCATCCCTACATTATATGAAATTATATCCACAATTACTAGGCCTATTTATGTTGATAATCCATTGCTTACTCCTATTATTACTAATATGATGGAAAAATATGTGCAATATTGGGACCCGGTTCCTTTCTCGTACGCTATAGCATTGATATTAGATCCAAGGGCGAGATTTATGGGCTTAGATTTTCTTTTACGTGGAATCGGAGATAAAATATCGGGGAATGATGATGGATTGTACTATGCTTCTTATTTTGACGACATTAAGATTGCGTTTGGTAATATGTATAGGGAATACGAAGACCGATGGAGACCACAAGCACCAAGCACGGGGGTACCGGCGCAAACTACGGAAAATCCAATTTCAACCGACCCGTCTCCCTTTGCGTTTATCAACGAAATGGAGAGAAGACGCGATTTAGAAGCGGATGGAAATCAACCAAGCACAAACGTGATGGGGCCACCGAGACGTTCCTTTGCACGCCGAGTCGAGCCGATACGAGTTGTCGACGAAGTGACCAAGTACCAAAATATGCCGCGGGTCACGTTTTCGCCGGATGAACGCACTTTCCCGATCATCAAATGGTGGGAGGACCACAAGACGGAATTTCCCATTATATCACGGATGGCACGCGATTTCCTTTGCATCCCGGCTTCAACGGTCTCATCGGAATCCGCCTTTAGTCTAAGCAAAAATCTAATCGGCGATCGACGACATTCGCTATCGGAGGACCACGTGGAGGAGCTTATGATTTTGAGGGATTGGATTAGCGCCGATCGCCGGAAGCACAAAGGAGTCAAAGAGGTCGAGGCCGAGCATAGTGACGTCGCTCAATTCGACCAATTCTACCAAGACAATGAAGAATAATATCGTTGTAATTTTTACCGTTCTTCTTTGTATTTTTATAACGACTTTATCAAGCAATATAATTATTAATTTTCATCATCATTGTAAATTTGAATACGAATTCTCATATTAAATTTAGGACCCGTGTACTTGGAGTTGGACATAGTGTGTTGTGATGGGTTGGAATCTTAATAAGTAGAATTATCAAGGAATATAATTAAAGTAAACTTTGTAAACTTAAAATGCAAACTTTGTAAATAATAAGACAAATAAGAAAAATAAAGTATATATATCTTATTTTAATTTTTACATGAAGCAAGTTGCAAAATGCAAACACAACACCCGTACCTAGCTGCTGGAGCGAGCGAATGTTGATGCTGGGTATGTAGCATGTTGCATTAATAAAGGGCAGAATTGCAATTAAGTTTTTTTTTTTTTAAATAAACAAAAAAAAAATGAATTAATGGGGGGCGGGCTCGGGCGGGCAGCCCGGGTAGACTTCGGGCTCGGGCCGGGCAGCCGAGCTGGACTTCGGGCTCGGGCCGGGCAGCCCGAGCTGGACTCGGGTCGGGCGGGCTCGGGCTGAGGCCCGTGGGGCCCGCCCGAATGCACAGGACTACTTTGAAGTGAACTGATCTGATAAGATAAGAGCAAAAAAAACTGATAAACTCTGAAAGAAGCAGCCAAAATTATTTACTGTGGGTCCCACTTCCTCTTTATTTCCACATTTATTTTAATTTCAGTTTCCCTATTAAATTCACATGTGTAATCCTCTTGCTTCCCTCACAGTTGTCGTTTTTTCCTTCGTATTTATTATTTTGCATCGGAATTGAGAATTTTTCAACCACGGTTTTAAATTACGAAACTAATACCATTTAACTAGTCTACTTATTTAAAAATATTTAAGATGAAATTTAATGAATCATAAATTGCAAATTTGACGAAAATACTTTTAAATAGTAAAAAATTGTATTTTTTTTTTTAAACATTTAAGTGGACGATGTGCTATTTTCAAAGACTATATAGATAACATTACTGCAATATGCTCCTCATTTTTAGGAATTTTGAACAGTTTTATGGAAAATTCAATTTCTACACCTGAAAATAGTGAACTGAATGTTTACCTCTTAAAGTTGCTAGAATCGAAATATATTCTTTTGCATTGTTCACCACTCAAAATATAATTCTACTCCTCTTGCCATATTTGTGACAACATTGGTGATATAAAAACGGTGCTTATTACCAATCAAATAAACGTATCACTTAAATTGGTGACTATCATTATTCATCAGTAAATTTTCCAAAAATAAAAAAATCTTCACAGCGATGTACATCGATTTTGGTGTTTGTTTCTGTTCTGATGTATGTTAATATTGAAAGGCAATCATATTAAGAGCTTTGAACATTGTCATTTTGTCGATAAACAATGATTTTAATTTGGGTTAATTGCGGCAATAATGCACAATCTTTGGTCAAGAGGGGTTTTAAGTCCCCAACCTTTCAAAGTGTGGGCAAAAATACACAACGTTTGTTGAATGTAAAATCCGTTGGTCCTTCCGTTAGGGATGTTAATTCTGCTGATATGGCATCGTTAAACTGCCAAATGGACTGCCAACTGTAGTATTAATTACATAACTTAATTAATAAGAATAAATTAAATCATATTTTAATTATGATTCAAAAAACAAATTAATACTTTAAATTAAATAAATAATTTTTACTCCCCCCTAAAAATCTTACAGACTCTTCGTCAACACATGACTAAAATTTTGAAAAACGACGGATTATTAAACACGACTAAAATTTGCAAAGATTACATAACGACGGTTTATTAGAAACGACTACAATTTTGGGAAAACTACCGATTATTAAAAACAACTGTAATTTAAAAAACGACATAGTAAAGATGTGAATAATATTGAAGCACGAGTTTAAAAATAGGAACTACGCGTTAAATAAGTATTGCTCGTTAATTTAAAGTTTTAATTTATTTTTTGAATCATAACTAAAATATTTTAATTTATTCTTATTAATTAGGTTATGTAATTAATATTACAAGTTGGCAATCCATTTGGCAGTTTAACGATGCCACATCAGCAGAATTTAACATCCTTAACGGAAGGACCAACGGATTTTACATTCAACAAACGTTGTGTATTTTTTCCCACACTTTAAAATGTTGGGGACCTAAAACCCCTCTTGACTAAAAGTTGTGCATTATTGCCGCAATTAACCCTTTTAATTTTTATATCACCAACACAAGTAAGGGGAATAGAATATATATTTGGAAAGTGAACAATGCACGTATTTTTAGAGTTTTGCGATTTCAACGGTAAAAATTGACTTCAACCTATATGCAATGCAAGTGTAGAAAATTGAATTTTTCTTTTTACTCAGTGCCTTTCACATAAAATGAAAAATAAAAATTGGAAAAAAATAATTTTAAAATTAAATAAGCGACTATCATGTGATACTTTAGAGTTTAGACTAAAATGAAAGGCTCAAAAATTATTTGCATTAATCATTGCCCTATATAAGTCATACACAGCAACAAGTCACATCGATTAGGCTCATTTTTAAGGCCCACCACCGCATGCAACTATGCTTTGTAGTCTTTGCTCGGGATTCTATGACCTCCTCTTGTTATAATTTCCACATTTGGCCCCTTAATTTGTTCAGCAGTATAGAATTTCTAATCGAACTCAAATTCAGCGAGAATGCGCTCTGATCTGAATGAAGATTTTTGTGCATATTTAGCCATAAACTAACATTTTAAATGATCAAGATGTACTCATCAATGTATTACATTGTTAAAGTATCTCTGTTGATTGAAATTGCTACTACTTCACACTATGAAATGATATCATAAATTACTATTTATAAAGTACGTGTGACCATGAAGTTTCTATTACATATCACAGTACAGATGACGAAACTTGTTAAAAAAAATTATTTTATTTTATTGTACTTTTGACAAAAGAAACATAAGATAAGGTCAACATTTTAGTAATTTCGAAATGCTATATTTCAAAAATTTGAGTTTTAAAGGCCATTTTAAGCTACCATTTGAGTTTAGGTGGCAATTTTGCACTATCCAGACCCTGTATGTGTCGAGACCATATGCGAACGAGTGATTTTAGGACCTATCGAAACTAAAAAATATTAAAATTAAAAATCAATATAAAAATTTAGAATATATATATATATATATGTATATGTATTCATCTTGAATTTGGAGCCCCTAAATCAATGGATTTTTATTTTCATTATAAGCACAAGTCTATGTCATCTCCCCTCAGAGCCGGCCCCGAATGAGTTCATAGGCATCATTTATTAAAAAATTGTGTTCAAGGGATTTTGAATTCACTGGGCAAATCAGCACCAGTTAATGTAGGTATACTCACTAATTTTTTTAGTTCGGGGGGGGATTCCGCATTATTCAATAAATTTAGGGGGCTATTATGATAATTACTCTATAAATTAAGAGTGAATCTTTAACTCGTTAATACGGCTCACGGCTGATATGAATCTAATTAAAATAAGGAGCTTTTAAGATGAACACTCCAAAAAAAAAAAGTTTTCTTTTTATAGGAAGTTATAAGTTCTGTATCTAGTTTTATATATGAATATAATGTATTAAAACACTAAGAGATAAATGTTGGACTTATAGTCACAACTCCTTTCGGCATAAGTCGTAGCTAAGTAATCAAGAAGTTATTGGCAAAAAAAGAGGAGGTTTATTATTATTCTCAACTCTCAAGAGTCTATCCATAAACACACTACAATAAGAGACATTATTAAATAAACATTAAACAAACGAGAGGTTTATTATCGTATTCGTACCTAATTGCACCTTATGATATAGCTTTTCCTAGAACGGGACGTAACCAGTTTATTTGAAAAAATCTTTACAGGACGACTCATACTTTTACATAAATAAATAGCCTATAACTCTTTATACCTACCCATAAAGAAATAAATATATATAATCTTGTTAATAGAGTAACCCGAAAACCTCATTTCTGATTTTTCCAAGTAAAATCTGAACTAAAATTTCAATTTTGGATTTTTCCAGATACCAAATTCCTGAATCCGGATAAAATTTAGAAAAGTTATAGTTTCAAATAATATATGAATATTTATATACTATACGTCTATAATACACTTTTATTATATCTTAAAATCATTACCCTTGGATCTTAAGATGCAATTAGGTACGATAATAAAAATAAGATACAACATGATTCCGGTTTTATTTTGATCTATGTCAGTACCTAATTGCATTTTTTATTTAAACATTTTTATTTACATATACACGCCCTTGAATCTTAGCTTTTTATACTCCAAAATTAAATAAGTTTCAAACATATTTTTTCAAGATAAGTTATCAAATCAATTCGGTAGCATTTTCTAAAGTCTTTCGGATATCTTTAAACAGTTAGGTGTGAGAAGACATTATATTAATAAAACCTGTCAAAGTCTTGTTGCAGGGATGTTGTTCTGTTGATTATCGGCAATGAGCTTCCCAATTTGGAGAGCGTGCGGATGACAAGGATTTACTGCACAGAGAGGTCGGCCGAGCCGAGATAAATATTCCATTGTCGCCAGAACTATACCTTGTTACTTTCCATCCGCATGCCTATTAATGTCCGTTAGTTAGAGACAATTCATTGTCATTGTTTAATTTTTTTGGTACTAAAAACACAATTTAACGACATTTGGTACTTATGCCACAAAAAAGTACATGGAATATTTTTATGCCCCAGAAGCAAAAAAAAAAAAAAGGATTTTAGAACGAACAATTTTAACAACCTTGAGTCCGCTAAAGAAAATTAAGACATTATATACCCTTACTCTAGTGAATATTAAGTTCTTATGCCGTATTTATCCATATAAATAATGTTGAATCTTAAACTTATTAAGACAACATCACCGTAACTCTAAAGCGATCCTGAGTTTTCAAAGGCTCTAAGCGAAAAATATATTTTCGACCAAATTATAATTGTTTAGTTTAATTAAATATAATGTCTATTCGTATAATAAATTACTTATTCAAATATACCGGTTTGGCGGTTCATTAACATCCTTTGCTTTGCCTTTTTATATTTGACGGCTACAAACGTTTATTACTGCCATTAAAGTAAAATATATACTAAGCTTTGAATTTTGATACATAGTCTTTATTAAAATCTTAAAAAATATTGTACAAATTAGCTATTAAGTACAAATTTGACATAAAAGCTTACAATCAATAAACCCAATGAAGAAAAAAAAACTACGAATCTGCACAATCAACATGTTTTGGACAACAAAAAGAATCATATATCACACAAATCAATACACACAAGCTTAAACTAAATCATTCTCTCTAAAATCGGGTTTATACTTGAGAGGCTCTTCGCCTAGCAAGAGTGCCCTCAGAATCGCCTCGCACAGCCCATCGTAATGAATGATCATATGTCCTCCGTCGGAAACCTCGTGATAGCGAATCCACGGAAGCTTGCTCATAACATGTCTCTGAAGCTTAACCGGCACGACATTGTCTTCGTAACCCTGCCAGACATGGACATTGCTTTGGTTCTGAGGGAAGGGATTGCTCAGTTCGATCGGGTCAAACTCCCATCTCCCGAAAGCAAGCATGAAATCGCTTCTAAGGGTATCGAAAACGCCTCTGTGCCGCAACTGATCCTGCAGTGGAATGCGTCTGTCACTTTGATAATTGACATTCTTCACTAAGGTAAAAAAAAGAGGATCATATTATAAGCTATGAATTATATGGAAATAATTTCGATCTCAAAATCAATCTGTATTGATTTGGGAACAATGATACATCGCTTACGGAAGTCCTTATACTGTCACATTCAAGCCAAAAGTTAGATTGAATAACCGAATTAACTAACATTACAGTTTATACCAAATTCGATTAACTAACTACCAGGTAGGAGAAATAGAGCAAGAAAACCGGGATTGTCCTGGTTTCGGGGTACCTTCGAGAGCGTCGGAAATCCCTTCGTTGTTTTGAGGGCTTCAAGATCTCTGCTGTTGAAAAGAACCGAACTATCCCGCATAGAAGAAGCTGAAGGAAGCCATTTTCGAGTGACCAACCAGAAGAGAAGCCCGGGTGCATATTTCGCGACCAAAAGCATACAACAAATCGCTTTGCTCCTATAGTCCTCTCTGATCAGATTGCGGGGAATCGAAGGCCACCGATAATTCACAACTGGGACGACGAAAGCCACGCCGGCAAGCCTGCAAAATACAGTGTAAGATCACTAATCTTCATATGATTTTGTGAACTGAATAGTGATGAGTTTGGGATTTTGCCTCTCTGGTATGTACTTGAGGCAACTCCAAGTGGCGTATGAGCCCATTGAGACTCCAATCACTTAAAACTTGGGTCCTATCTCCAACTGATCCGCCAATTCTTGGATATCACGCGCTTCGTTTTTTACCGATCGATTTGGGTTCGGGTCGCTTCCTCCGTACCCGGCTCGATCGTATAGCAGAAAGTATATACCTAGACTGTCGATGAGCTCCTGGATGCTAAACCCGTTAGAGAACGGTAAGTATCACGAGGTTCCATCTCGAAGGCAAATGACAATGAAATGAGAAGAGCAAAGTATAATCATTTGTAATTCCTTTTATTTTTCAACGTGCGATCCTTAACATCTTAAAACCGAGTAACAATGAACTAAAAGACCCGTTAAATGAAATCTCTATGTCTTTTCAATGTGTGATTCTTCACGAAGTCCGAAAGTCAAACACCAGAAAGTGGATAGAGAGAGAGAGAGTAAATGGAGCGTGAGGAGCGAGAAAGGTCATCTCTTTGGAGCTGCCAAAGCCATGGACAACGACGATCCTGAAGTTCGCTCTGTTCCTCGGAACCCTGTCTCTCTGTAAGCCAAATACCTCCCGTCGCTCAGTTTGATCCTCGGAGACGTGTCGTTTGGCGGCGAAAGTAGCTGGGTTTCCATAGGAACGACACCCAACTGCGCAACCGCTGTTCATGCAATGCAACACAATCAGATCCAGTTGATATAAAGCATGAGGATCGGATCAAAATCGAAAAATGCTTACTGGGAATGGCGCCGAACTGGAAAGGCTTCGATGGCTTTGATTTGACTAAAAGACATGAGAATTTGTTTGTCGTTTTTCAATCGCTGCGAAAAGGAATGGTATTTTGCTTTTGGATATTCTATAAGAGGTTCGGATGACGTCGTTTTGGTAATTCGTGTATGTATTTTTGGTGCCGTTAACAGCTGGAACGCTGACTACTCTGTTTGGTAAAAAATATATTTATTTACGTGTTCAAGAAAAAATAAAAGAAAAACAAGCTCGTGGCTTTGCAAATATAGTGTTTAAAAATTCGCAAATCACAATTAAGTTCAGTTTACGAATATAGTACCGATAATAACGACGGATTTTTGTTAAATATGATAGAGCATTCATAAATAATAGTATTTCAAAATAGGGTAAACTGCTATTAAAGTATGAAATGTTTCAAAATTTTTGAATTATGTACCTCTCTTTTCTTTTGGTGGCTATAGTACCTAAAGTTGCATCTGTTAAGGATTTAAATTTTTCCCGTCAAACTCTGTTAGAGGTGTCCTACATGGCACATCGGATGCGCTATTTACATTTGGTAACACGGCCACGTGACATTTGTTATTTTTTTTTTATCAAGCATTATTACGAATATAATTTAATAATAATAAATAAAATCAAAATTATAGAGTAATTTAACGAGGTTATATAACTTATATAGTATTATGAAGCATTAAAAAATACCCATAGTAATATAGTTACGCATTAAAAACGAACGGAAATATATTAATGCATGCGTAAAACACTATTTGTTTAAGGCTATTTCTTTTATCAATGGCGTAGATTTTTATTTCAACAATCTTGAATAACTAAATATATTTAATGTTTCATAATACAATATAAGTTATATAACCTCATTAAATTAATTTATAATTTTAATTATTATTGTTATTAAATTATATTCGTAATAATATTTAAGAAAAAAAATAAAAAAATTGCCACGTGGCGGTCAAATACCCCGTGGCTATGTTGCCAAATCTACGTGGTGCATCCGAGGTGCCACGTAGGACACCGCTAACGGAATTTGACGGAAGAAACCAAAATCTTTAACAGAGACAACTTTAGATACTATAGTCATAAAAAAAAGTTCAAGTACATAATTCAATTTTTTTGAAATATTAGGTACTTTAATCACAGTTTACCTAAAAAAATATTAGTTAGAAATTTAATATTTTTTATAAATAAAATTAATTAAACATTAGAGTTTTATGATTTTATGCACTTCAGATTGTAATGTAACATGAAAACTGTTGATGCCGAAAAATGGATCAAACACTATAGCGGCCCAAAGCTGGATATTGGGCCGGGCCCATCGCCGTTTGTTGACTTTCCTGGGCTAGATGTTTGACTCACTGTTCTTGAAGGATATGGCGGATCGGACCCTCCACTTACCGTTGGCCTGGAACCGGGTCCTCCGACTCGTTACCGCAAAGTCCTAAGACTCGGGATATAGGTCGGCGACCACTGAGAACCGGAGCCTCCGTAGGGCAGGTCAACGATCGTAGCTGGAGCAGTCGATGACTGGGAGAGCCTGAGATGATGATGATGTGATGCCGCGCCTCATTGAGTGTGGTGAGGCTGCCTACGTACCCACTTGCAGCTAAGTGGGATCAGGTCATCTCGTAGTTCAAAGCAGGCGTTGATAGAGCCGTTCCTAGCTGGCCTGGACGAGCCTGGAGTTAATGGTCGTGGAGACGTGGATTCCTTCGGCGCCTTCTCTATAGGAGTCGGCGATTCCTCCGGTAGGCCGGGGATTCCTCCAGCGCTTCTGCTCTAGCTAGTGGGAGTAGGACGGCGCTCGGACCTTCCTCTGGGGAGTTGGCGATTCCTTCGGTAGGCCGGGGATTCCTTCGGCGCCTTCTCTATAGGAGTCGGCGATTCCTCCGGCGCTTCTGCTCTGGCTGGTGGAAGTAGGACGGCGCTCGGACCTTCCTCTGGGGAGTTGGCGATTCCTCCGGTAGGCCGGGGATTCCTCCAGCGCTTCCGCTCTAGCTAGCTCCTCTGGCAGATCGGACCTTCCTCTGGGGAGTTGGCGATTCCTCCGGTAGGCCGGGGAATCTCCAGCGCTTCCGCTCTAGCTAGGTCCTCTGGCAGATCGGACCCTCCACTAACCGTCGGACCGGAACCGGGTCCTCTGACCCGTTACCGCAAAGTCCTAAGACTCGGGATATAGGTCGGCGACCACTGAGAACCGGAACCTCCGTAGGGCAGGTCGTCGGGTATTCCTACCAGAATATATATATAGAAGAGAGAAAATGGTGTTTATCGCTATATAGAGCCTTTGAATCGGAGTTCCTGTTTAACTGAAATCAAGTTTCTATTTATAGGAGGGGCCGGGGGCCTAGGAGCAATAAAATATTGTTACTTTAGTCCTCCGCACCGCGGCGCTGCGGGTTTCGCGCCGCGGCGTGGAATAACCCTACTAGGCGTGAAAATGCGTCTTGACGTCCTGTCACGGAGCGGGGGCGGCACGCTTCACCGCTTAGTTATTATTTTAATAATAAAAATTGTGTTCGCGTTTTTTGGGCTTCTCGGTCTTGAGATACGGGCTTTTTTGGGACTTTTTGGGCCGGAATTGATTGGAATAAAATCACCCATAACAAAAACTATATACTATTTATTCAATTCCATACATAAACATAGCATGAACATTATATACGGTCATTAATCCATTTCAAAATCTTGTAACTCTCTATTTTGTTTTCTCTCTCAATGGGCCCAGCACCTTGAGAACTCGCGAATGTTTTCTATCGCCAAATCTTGTAACTCTCTATTTTGTTTTCGCTCTCAATGGGCCCAACACCTTGAGAACTCTATCGACGGCGAATGTTTCCATCGCCAAATCTTGTACCTTTCTATTTTGTTTTCGCTCGTAATGGGCCCAGCACCTTGAGAGCTCTATCGACGTTCGTTCGCCAGATTGCATATTGCATGAGCAGGCGCCAAGCTTAGATAGGTACATTTACGATAAATACATTTACATTGTATAACTTGTTCAATGTTTATTCTCTTTTCTCTCTCCATGAATGTTTCTCATTCATATAAGTTTATTTAATTAACTATTATAAGTGTGGGACTTTTTTTTTTTAAGTGTTGCATACCCATAGTAATTTGTTATTGTCACTCTTACGCATTTCATTATATAACATTCTCCGTGAAATTAAGTCCCTCTGTGTCGAATTTTACGAAGAAATGTTTAACCTTAATATTAGTAAGTAGTCTAGTATTTTATTTATTTTTTTCCTAATTCTTTTTTAGTTTTTGTTTATTATCTTTTATTTTATAACGTTACTTATTATATTTTAAACCTCTGAGATGATGTTTTTATGGTGGACCCACTTTCTTGTCATTTTTTATTTATTTTATTTTTATATAATTATAGATTACTAATTTACTAGATCGTATAATGTATATATACAGTATTCTACTTAATTATAGATTACATACTACTTTATTTTTATGTAATCACAACTCACAAGAGATGTCAAGAGCAATAAAAAAATATATATAATTATAAGTTTCTAGACATTATTAATGAATTATAATCTAATTTGTTATCTTACAGCAAAGAATATCATTCTATCGGGAGTGAAGTCTGTCACGTTGCACGATCAAGGGAACGTAGAAGTTTGGGATCTCTCAAGTAATTTTCTCGTGACTTTGAATGAGATTGGTCGGAACCGAGCGCTCGCTTCTTCTCCCAAGCTACAAGAACTCAACGGTGATGTCATTGTGCGAACACTGACTACTCAACTGACTACCAACAACTCTCAGAGGTTGAGGTAGTAATTTGTTTTTAAGCTTGGATTAAACAAGGCTGAAATCGATTCGCGTATCAAGATTTCTTTTGTGATATCCGCTTACCCGGTTTTGGTTTATTTTGAATGTCGATTTTGAATCCGGGTTTTTAGTTCGGTTCACCCCTGGATATAGCATGTCTTAAGTTTACATTATACGCCATTGAATTATATTCTATTGTTTTACAGGTTGTTGTGTTTACTGATATCAAGCTTGAAAAAGCCATTGAGTTCAATGACTACTGCTGCCATAGCCATCAACCTTCGATTGCCTTCATCAAAACTGAAGTCAGAGGTCTTTTTGGCTCTGTATTTTGTAATTTCAGACCGGAGTTCGCAGTTATTGTCGTTGACGGAGAGCCCAAAGTGCTGAAATTCAAGCCATTAAAAGAAGCAATTCAAGACCCTGGCGATTTCCTTCAGAGTGATCACTCGAACTCCGATCGAGCACCGCTTCTCCACTTGGCGTTCCAATCTATGGATAAGTTTGTATCGTAGTCGGGTTGTTATCCGCAAGCTGGCTCATTATGGCAAGCTACAAGATATCAAACCGAGACTTTTGCGGTCTTTTGCCTTGGGTGCCAAGGCAATGCTGAATCCCATGGCTGCCGTGTTTGGTGGTCGTGTTGCGCAGGAGGCTATCAAAGCTTGTTCTGGAAAGTTTCATCCACTGTTTCATGTGAGCTCTTATTTCGGCCTATCCTGATTTATTTATGTTCATTGTTCTTAGTTTAAGCTAAAATAAGGAAACGATGAAGTTGTGCTCTGTGTTTTCTCTTTTTCTGTTTTGGATTGTTCATTTTGTATTTTGACAGGTTCCTATCATATTGTTGCAGTTTTTCTCCTTTGACTCGTTAGAGTCGGGGCTTGAAAAGAAGCTATTAAGACTACAACCTGACTACGACTCGTTTGAGTCTATGGACTGTCGATACGACGCACATATTTCAGTTTTTGGACAGATGATGCAGAGCGTACTAAAGTTCTCGTCGTTCGTTGCTGGATGTGGCGCAGTAGGCTTCGAACTCTTAATTCAAAAGAGTGACCTCAGCTCTCATATGTTATTCAGGGAGTCAGAGATAAGGCAATTCAAGTCGATGGTAGTTGCCTCCGCGACATCGGAAACAAACCCGTCGATAAATGTCATTCCTATGCTGAATCAGATATCTTATCAGATAGAACATCTATTCTACGATAGCCTTTTCGGGACGATCAATTACATGTATAGTGAGGCCGATAATGTCGAAGCGTATTACGTCGACAACCGTTGCATGAATCTCCGAGCGCCCCTTATCATTTCCGACAATCTCGGAGGGAGATGCAGCACTCATTTATTCTCCCATACGATACCGAGAACTACAACGGCAGGAGGGACCCCGAAGCGACTGTCCCGACCATTATGACATCGACTGTTGTGGCGGCTGGCCTATCTTGCCTCGAGTTCTATAAACTCCTGGTCAGGCAGCAACACAGAGTGGCGGATTTTCGCAACACATGTGTTGACATTTTGATGCCTTCGTTGGTGGTTATCGAGCCAGTGCCGCCTGTGGCGAAGAAGTAGGGCACGGTGGTCCTGTGGAGGATTAGGGGTGGATTTGATTACATGGGCCCCACTCCACATTATGCTGCATCTCTTTCGAGGGTACCATCATCTACGAGAGGACAATGCCACCACAAGAAGAAAGGTTGGACATGAAATTGCGGGATCTGATTAGGCGCATTTCAGGGGTTGAGGTGCCCATGCACCACCATATAATCCAAATTGTTGTCTTGATCCGTTGGGCGAGTCATTAATATGATGCCTTTTTTTGGGGCATGTAATATGGTATTGTAGGAGCTATACGGTATTGTAAAAATATGCAATATCGAAGACCGAATAAGTCTTAGAATAAACTGCATTTTACAATTAAAGTGTTGACAGCGTCATTGCCACCGGTCGCTCGCCGTCAACAAGTTTCCATGGAGACTACACTCCGACGATTGGCGAGAAGGATCGCCTTGGCACTATCGGAGCGTCAGGAGACCCAGCAGCATCGCGGGCACGGGTTGGTCCTGCCCCGAAAGATGATCATTATGGAATGGGTTTCCTACATTCTTAGATTGGCGAGCGACAAGAGCATTTTTTGTTGAGGTTTCACAGACTTTAGGACGTTGAGCTTTTATTAATGACATGAGGTGCTTACCCTTAAGGTCTTCATAAATAATCATTGCATAGCTCGTACAATAATGTATTGGATCCGATGTTACTGTGCGTACGTTGACCGAGCCATTGTCTACTCAACATTTGGCAGAATTCCAGGTACTTAAATCATTACGTGTGTAAGATTAATTGTGTAAAAAATAGTCATAAGTTAAAATCACATTTATTGTTCTCTTGTGCTTCGTAGGTTATGTTGTTAACATGAATTAATCTCGAAAAATCGATGTAGATTAATGCATTTTTGCGTAGGCATGAACCTCATTCTCTTAATAAGAGGAGAAGTTCGAGGGCTTTTTGGGGCTCTGTTCCGCGACTTCGGTTTAAAGTTTTTGACATAGAAGGAGAGGACGTTGTGGGTACTCACAAAGGAAGTGGGATTGGAAAACAAGTAAAACTTGCCAAAGTTCTAAAGTTAAAGTCATTGAGAGATGCACTTCGCAATCCAGGAAATTTGCTTCTGAGTGATGAACTGAAGTTCAATAGACCACCGCTTCTCTGCTTGGCGTTTCAAGGTTTGGATATGTTTATAGAAGAATATGGTCGATTTCCGGAATCTGGCTCGGAAAAAGATGGTCACAGGTGTATTTGTTTTGTGAATGTCATTGGTGGATTTATCGAACAAAGTAAGCTCCGTGTCATTAAATCGCTCCTGCGGCACTTTGCCTTTGGTGCCAAGGCAGTCCTCAACCCGATGGCTGCTGTGTTCGGACAATTCTCAAGTAATGTCTTCGACGAAGTGTCATTTCAAAGTCGACAAATGGCATCGCCGTCATATCCTCCTCAAAAGACCGAAGACCTTGAGAACCCTATCTACTGTGAATATTCTCATCGCCGGACTACACGGAGTAGGCGCCCAGATTGGTACGTTGTATAAATCGTTTCCTCGTGAGTCTAGAAATCTTTGATTCGGTTTGTTTTGTCATCGTGTTCTTGGATCAAACGCTCGAAAAGCCATGTCCCATACTACTCAAGTGTGGTGTTTCTCACTCAGATAAGTAGATTGTTAAAGCAACCATTGCTCTATATCTATAACATTCTCCATGAAATTAAGTCCCTCAGCGTAAATAATGCGGGACTTCTCTTCGTAACTGTTGCATACCCATAGTAATTTGTTATTGTTACATTACACCATTCATTTTACATCATTTAGATTTTTGGGAAAATTTTTTGTCGTTATATTTCTTCTCACAAATTTGTGTTCCATATAATTTATGTACTCATTTTTGAACTGATACACCAATACACCCTTACGCTCTGAAATAAATTAAGGGGTGTACAGGGTTATTTACGATATATGTTTCAAATCTTTTTCGAATATCTACTTATGTTCCAAATGTTATCTTCGTCGACTTCCGTAAGTGGATGTTAAATTTTGCTATGTGTAAGTGTAAAGTTGATACTTTTTACCCAAATTTTTCTTTTTTCCCCTTACAAAAAAAAAAAAAAACCATTTCTCTGAGTGTTCTTAGTTCATTTAGTCTCAAAATTCGCCTCAAAGTGTTCTTGATTCAGGCGATCAGCTTTCTGTGCGAAGAAGATTGTAGATTGATTC
Organism: Parietaria judaica; assembly: GCA_954871525.1. Lineage (NCBI taxonomy): Eukaryota > Viridiplantae > Streptophyta > Magnoliopsida > Rosales > Urticaceae > Parietaria > Parietaria judaica. The sequence continues at coordinate 23,760,184 of OX940860.1, read as the reverse complement.
ATTTTCAAAGTTAAGAGTCGATTGATTCATCCAAATCCACAGATTTATTGACTTGAGTACTTTCTCCGCTATAAAAAGAGCCTTTGGGATCCGGGCGGTTCGGGAGGGACCATCAAGGACGTGACGCATCTTCTTTAGAGTGCAAGTGGGAGATTATTGGACATACCTGATAAATATGCCCGAGTACTTACCGACGCAATTGACTACGACATACTTTCGTCACTATTATTATTATTTTTAAAAAGGAGGCTCATTTGAAATTTTGAATATAGTAATAGTCTGATAAGCTCATCCAAGCAAAAGTGCTTCCAAAACATCTTCACATACACTACTCCGGGACAAACACCCGTGTCCGCCGTCAGCCACCTCGTGGTAGCGAATCCACGGCAGCCTCTTCTTAAGATAACGGTTAATCTTGAACGAGATCATCCTGTCGACATACCCTTGCCAGATGTGAACAGCCCCATCGAAGCCGGGAAACGGATCAGCGATTTCAGCGGGGTCGAACTCCCATTTCCCGTAGCTGGCCAAGACATCCCGATGCATGGATTCGTACTCGCCTTGCTGCGTAGACTTCGCCTGAGTTCACACAAAATATTTAAATTTACCAAAAATCCGGAGCCTCAGAGATATAATCTCGGGACTCGATAAAGATTCTAAACAAGAAAGCTAACTATATAAGTGGTTGAACTTTTGGATTTGTAAAATGAAGTTTACACTTACAATTGAAAATACTCGTCTATAAAAAAAACCTTAATGTCCCTAGACCCGACCCGAATACCTGATCCACCGTCGGTATGGAATTCATGATTACGAGCTCTTCCTCGCTGAAAACCGCGGTTAACGGCGCAGCCATCATATTTAACGAAGCGAACCATTGCTGCGTCACCCACCAGTAAAACAGCCACGGAGCGTAGTGTGCGACGCGGAACGTCCAGCGATATGCCACGTGGAGATTCCCGAAAGTCTCTCTCGACAGCTTCGCCGGGAGACACGGCCACCAGTAGTTCACGAAGGGGACCACAAGCGCAGCTCCAGATAATCTGCACAGAGGTTAATAGAGGAGAACACACACAATTATAAAAAAAAAAAAGGAAAGGTACTACCTCTCTGGTATGTATTTCAGGCAGCTCCAGACCACGTAGGCTCCGAGTGAGACTCCGAACACGTGAAACTTGGGCCCGATTTGCATCTTGTCGGCGAGTTCTTGAATGTCGTAGGCTTCGCTCTTCACCGATCGCGACGGATGTGGATCGCTCTCGCCGTAGCCGGCTCGATCGAAGAACAGGAAGTATATCCCAAGGTTCTCGATAAGTTCCTGACAGACAAAAAGCCCACAAGATCAAGAAAGATGACCGGGAGCTAGTGATTTGAGTTATTTTATTTCCGCTCTTTTTTTTTTCAAATACTTTACCAGAAACGGTTTTGTAAAATTGATTTTTTTGGTAATTGGTGCACTATCTGAAGCGCGGGAGCTAGTGATTTGAGTTATTTTTTATTTCCGCTCTTTTTTTTTTTTTTTTTTCAAATACTTTACCAGAAACGGTTTTGTAAAATTGGTTTTTTTTTTTTCCGGTAATTGGTGCACTATCAGAAGCGGACCCAGGATATGAATTCGAGGATGGAGGTAAATAACGGTTGAGATCAAAAAATGATTTTTTTTAATTTAATTCTGGTAAAATATTGAGGATTAATTTTGAACGAAACATGAAACTTCGCCCCAAATACAGCTATTTTTAAACCGGTAAAGATGGACTTCTAAAATAAAAACAAAAATATTTAGCGTTATAAAAACCGGGACGGTATAAACGATTCCTTGTTTGGTTAACAAAAAAAATGGGATCGGATTTATATCCCAAAATACGGATTTAAAATTAGTATTAGCAATCTAGAACCGGTATTCAAACCAATAATGAGATAAATATATAAGTTGTATAAGGATATATACGCGAGAAATGGGCATGTAGTAATCTTTGGAGTCTCGGAAGCCATGAACCACTACAATCTTGTGTTTGGCTTCTTCCTTCGGAACTCCAAACTCCCTGTATGCCAAATGCCGGCCGTCACGGAGTCTAACTCTCGGTGCGGTGATCGGAGGGCCGCCCAGGGAGCCACACACTCGAGGGGGCGGTGGCTTTAGCGCCTTATAAGCCGCCCATCCCACGAGACCGATTGTCAGTGTCACTGCAGCGATCCATACACTCATCGCTGCAAAATAGAATATAAATAATTTATGTATCAAAATGGTATAATTTTGAACAATTCTCTGAAACCATATTGAAATCTTGGTGAAATATTGAGAACTCTTATAACATTTACTTGTAATTTTCTAATTAGTATCCAGACCAATAGAAACGTAAGAAAAACTTATATATAGAGCTTAATTGAAAAATAAACATGAAAAAATATCAAGTGCAGAACAGTATTAAGAATATTCTGACAAACCACCTGGCTTGAAGACGAAATGATGAGCTTGGTTTTATGACTTTATCTGTGTTTGAAATATTGCAAGTACTCGAAGATAAAGTAATATTTGTAAACTAGGACGAGGACGATGATTTCTATGTTTATATATAACATGAATGATGCTCAAGGATTTTTTTTTGGATATTTGCGGTAAAAATACCATATTTTAAATAAAAAAAACTTATTTTTCAATCTTTTTTTGTGTGGCACAAATTTCCAATGATATAAAAAAATCTTGGTAAAAGTAATTAAGTTTTTTTACATCAAGTATCTTCATTGAAATTTCACATGGCGACGTATGATTTGTCCACGTTTTTGTCCGTGTATGAGCTACAAGAACATCAAAGAGTTAACAACGAACATTTAGTTCTTGCACGTGGTCACATGGTCAAAACATGGTCTGTTACTATAGGTCTATCAATACGGAAACTAAGGCACTATAGGTTTGTCATATCGCCACAAGGTCAATTACGGGCGTAAACTTGGTCGAAATAAGAGAAAACATGTACAAATCATATGTTGCAACGTCGAACTTCACCGTAGAGAATTAATGAAAAAAATTGATTACTTTTGCCAAAAAAATACATTATTAAAAATATGTACTACAAAAAACGAGGAATATAATTTTTTTTTTTTTTTGTAATATGTGATATTTTGCCGAAATTTTTTTATATTATGGATACGTTACAATATTAATTTAGCCTAGGTATGGAAGTCTATTAATTGAAAATTAAGTTTATTGTGAGGTAAATTTGGATATACTAATTAACTTGGATTTTTATGAGCCCAATTCAATGTTTGTTTTAAACATAGGATTCAATGTGAATGATTTTGGATTTTCACCATATTATGGCCCATTATATAAGATCAGTGCCAATATGATATGAAGAGGGTCTTACTTAAAGTTAATATTGCTTTACTTCCTAAAATGGATAGTCAAACACTGTAGATTACGTACAAATAAAAACATTTTTCATTGATACCATTTTCTCATCTTGTATTGGTGTGGAACTTTCCATATATATATATTCTAATATTGGTTGACATTCCAAATTGGATAGTCTCGAGCTTTGAATTGAGTCTACAACGATGACATTTATGAGGTCGATTCATCGCAATGGACCCAAAACACGACGTCGATTTATTTTACATATAGCGACGACTCGACATTATATACGGTCATTGTTTGTGCCAAATAAGCGCCATAGCGACGAGTTTTGTAAACGATATGACGATAAAAGTCTCCCCTATAGGTCTCAAATTTATTGTCGGAATTTTCACCGTAGCCTAAAATTGTATATTGGACGACATGACAAACCTATATCGAAGAGTACAAATGTATTGTCATCGTTATAGGCTTCAAGGGAACATTTTGCCGCCTTGTGGATATAGAGAATTGTTAATAAATTTTAAAATTTTAAATAATTAAATTAATTAAGTAAATGTCTGTAAATTGAACTCTTTTTATTATTTTAAAATACCCGAATTTGTTAATTGGTTAAATGGATAGACATGATAAATATGATTATTAAATGGGACGGGTTTGAGTCCCATTTTCTAACACCATAAATTAATGAAGCGAGTGTGGGTCGATATAAAATAAGTAAAATAAACTAACAAGACCCGACACGAACATGACAAGAAACATGAATTGCCATCCTTAAGAGTATTCAAAATCAATAAATTTTCGGTCATTAACGAGTGATCTTCCAAGTCGATCGTCATTAGTGTGAGATTTTCCAATTAAACTTATCTTCTATCATTATCATATACTAATAAATGTAGGATCTTTTAAGTAAACTTATCCTAAGATGTGAGATCTTCAAATTAAGCTTATCTTCAATCATACATTGATCTTCCAAGCAAACTTATCTTTTGAGCAACCAATAAGAAATAAGAGATCCTTCAATCCAAACTCATCTTCATCCATAAAATATCTCATTTAGTATCCGCAGAATCTCATACTAAAGATATAATGTTCTTAGTAAATCGTCAATTACATCTTACACTACTCCAGAGAATAACACAATTTGTTTTATATATTGATCCCATTTTTTTGTTTCCAATGTTTTTAACTTGTAGAAATCTTATTTTGCAATGCGAACACCTTGAGAACTTCTATTCAAACTACAAATGTTTTTGCATTCATCAAGTACTATAGAATTCATATACAGTTAGGTTTTGTACCCTGTATGTATAATTATAATTTATAACCACACCAAAGCTGTACTATACTTATGAGAGGAGCTTACCCAACAAATAGAGCCTGCAAAATATCCTCGCACTTGGTCCGCTCGAAGACGAAAGCATGGCCTCCCCGAGGCACCTCGCGGTACCGAATCCACGGAAGTTTATCCGCAAGATAACGCTGAATCTGGAATGGGATGACTTTGTCTTCGTAGCCTTGCCAGATGTGGACCGAACCGTTCTCCCCGGTGAACGGATTAGCCACGCTGGTAGGGTCGAACTCCCATCGACCAAACCCGACCATAATATCTCTATGCAGAGATTCATGAACCCCTTGCTGAGTGATTCTCTCCTGGGATACACAACACACATGAAAGTGGTGAATCTAATTAATCCAATATTAGGCGTATCTACGCGTTACGGCCCAAAATCGTTCTTGAAATGGGAGCACCGCCAAATCTTCACCGAGTCTAATCTCCTCTTTTTTTTTTTTTAGACAGAGATTGAACTTGTGAATGATTATTAGCTAACTTTTTCATTAACTTAAAGTCTCTTGAAAATAGACCGGCTATCACATTCTAATGGGCCAGAAGAAGACCGACCTTTCCAAATTTTAAATATAACTAATTATTTAAACATGACATGATTAAATAATCTTTATTACAAAGGGAAACTTTTTAAAATAACCCTCAATACACCACAAATTCTATTTTTAACCCTCAAGTTTTCATAATTCTCAAAATAACTTTTTCAAATTTCATGTTACTAAAATACCCCTAATACTTTCCATTTTTCAGGACGATCTATGTCCATTTTTCAGGATAAATACGTCCTGAAAAAAGGACAATATTATGGGTATTTTGGTATTTAAAAATGTCATTTTGAGAATTATGAAAGCTTGAGAGTTAATAATAGAATTTGTGGTGTATTGAGTTATTTTATGAAGTTTCCCATTACAAACTCTAATTAAAAAAAAATCGTTAAATTATTTTTTTTATCATTAAAGTATGAGAATCGCAAAGTCAACTCCGAAACTTCGGTTTTTAAGATTCCAACACTTATCAGTTTAGAAAGGTTTATGCTATTTTTTTGAAAGATCAGGGCATTTCTATTTTCTACCAATTACTCGTACATTTCTTAGCTTCCATTGAATGTATATTAATCCTAATAACCGAACATTATATGTTAATGTTTTATTAGTTCATATATGAACTGCAACAGATTCAAGTATCGGTAAATATATTAATTTCGCAATTATACGGTAGTTTTTCGTTAATACAAATCTTACAGCAAAGGTATGCGAAAAATACCTGATCTATGCTCGCGCTCGCCTTAAATATTTCCAGATCGCCTTCTGTGAGAAGCGCATTGCTCCCGGAGAGCAGGCTCAGCGAAGGGAACCACTTCTGCGTCATCCACCAGTAGAACAGCCTCGGGCAGTAACGAGCTACCCGAAACGTCCATTGATCCTGCAGAGGCAGCAACGCAAACGCCTCTCTGGATAAGTTTGTTGGAAGACACGGCCACCAATAGTTCACGAACGGAACCACGAGGGCTGCTCCAGATAGCCTGCATACAAAACGTAAATAATTGAATCTCGGAGATAACCCGAAAAGAAACGAAAAAACGACAATATGAAAAACCGAGTTTGTAAAGTTCAAACTTAAGTGCCTTTCTGGTATGTATTTCAGGCAGCTCCAGATAGAATAAGCCCCCATCGATATCCCCATCACGTAGAACTTCGGTCCGATCTCCAACTTGTCGGCGAGCTCTTGAATATCAAATGCCTCGCTCTTCACCGACCGCGACGGAAACGGATCGCTCTCCCCGTAGCCAGCCCTGTCGAAATGCAGCAAGTAGATCTTGAGCTCCGCAATAAGCTCCTGAAAATCACGCGACATATTATTCGTCTATAAAGAACAAACTCGTATTACACGATTAATACGCAGTGTAAATCTAACAACTAGTTCGTACTCGGGAGACGGGCAAAGCCTGATCTTTGGAGCCTCCAAAGCCGTGAACGACGACGATCTTGTGTGCAGCCTCTTCCTTTGGAACTCCAAATACTCTATAGGCCAAGTGCCTCCCGTCCGCGAGCTTAACACGCGGTGAAGTGACAGTGGGGCCGTTGATGGACCCGCATATCTTCGGGGGCGGAGGCTTCAACGCCTTATAAGCCAATCTGAAAAGCCACCCCACAATCCCCACAGACAATGTTGCAGCAATCGGCTGGTTCATCGCTAACATCGAATATCGATTATGCATTTATACACTCTGATCCGCCGGAGTGGAAAAACTCTGAGTTCTTGTAGCTGCACAGATCAACACTGAACTTTCAATCAACATATGTTTTTGGTCTCTTTCTTTTTTTTTTTTTTTTTTTTTTTTGCAATGAAGAAATGGTTTCAAAAGAAAATCTTTTGGGTGTTTTTTGACCAATTGGGACAATTTTAAGGATCGGATTAGCGTTTACAGTCGAAGATTTTATTTAAAGATCTCCTTGATTTCAAGTTTCTCCAATATATCTAATATATATATATATATTCAATTTTTTTTCCAAAGACATTATTTTCTAGTTTCATTAGCTGAGAAAACTTTGTCTCTGCTTCATCGCCGAGAAAATTTCACATAACTCCATATTAAATATACTTAAGGGATCAATTAATTAGCTAAAAAATCCCCAAACCAAAACCAGATATCATAACATATATATTATTGATTAAATTTATATATATATATATATATATATATATCATAGTACAACTAACCTAGGCTGCTAAAGTAGCCATTAATTAGTACAACTACTAAACAAGCAATTACCAGAAAAATTATGATCCAAAGTACACTGAAGATCACAGTCCAGCGAAGAAAAAATTCATATATTTTATATTGAAAAACAAAATTGAGTAAGAAAGAAGGCACTAACTGTAGAGGGCGATTTGCACCGCCTTACCAGTCACGAGGATAATCAAACAAACACAACAAAATATGAATAACGATTATCCCCAATTTATTTATCCCGAAAGGACTCGGTTTTTCCCGTTTGATAGCTCGGACACACGAAGAAGTAATAATGGAAAACATGATTTGATGCCGCACCCCGCCGCCTTCGGCGAGGCTGCCTACGTACCCGTCGAACCGGGATCAGGTCATCACGTAGTTCAATGGGTTTGGTGTGTTCTCTTCTCATTTCTCTCTTCTTTCTTTTCTCTTTTCTCTCCTCTCACGGCTGACCCCCTCTCTCAATGAGGTTTTCTTTTGTATTTATAGGCTTAGGGTTAATAGAGGCTTTTCTCTTTGGGCTTTTCTGCGAACTGGGCTTTTGGTGTTTTTCCATCGTGGGCTGAAAGCCCTCTTGTATCTTGCCTCTATTCCTATCGTTTTAATGATTAAACGACAAGTGTAGAGTTGATGATGGATTTGACCAAATCCGACCTTAACAGTTAGTCCCCCATTTTATCAAGTGTGAGCACTTGGTAAAATGTAGAGAAAAACTATATTGCTTCCGATCTGAATCATCGCTCCTAATGATAGGAATCATAGACCAAGCTGTCGCCCGGCGGTGCTCTCTGATAATAATACCCGCAGTAAGCGATAACGTAGCCAGGAGTCGTCGGGTAGGTGCTTTGACTTTATGATATCGTCAATGAGAGGGTTGGCAACTCCCTCGGGTAGCCGATGGTCTCGCCGTTATTTGACTTCTCACGAACTCAACGGGGTAGGCCTCGACGGAGGCCTTGACCGAAGGAGACGGAAGTACCACTTGGACCGACACCATCTTCTCCGAAGATCCTCGCTATGAACTCGGCCCTCGTGATATCCGATGAGCCTGTCGAGCGTTGTTTCGATGAACTTGTCGACTTCGATGGAGATGATGGTTTTAAGGAAGCCATGTGGATGCTCCATAGTGTGAACTTGACTTTATATGGAGGATGGCTTCTCGGTTGAGGACTGTAGCGCTTATCAATGCGGTATTCGACTCTTCGATCCTTGCGTCATCGGTGGAAGCGTCCTCCTCTCAGTGCGAGCTCGTCTCGTCGGCCAGCTTCTCTGCGATGACGAGCTCGTTGCATCGACGATACTCATTAGCGAGAAAATCTCCTTTGTCGAAGATGACACCGACGTCATGAGCGCAGTGATCCTTTCCTCGCTTTTACCTAATTCTTTCTCTTTGTCCTGCATTTTCAGCTGAGAATTCTTTTGCCTTGATCGTAAGTAGATATGAAATATGTACATATGTAAAGAGCAAAAAGAAACAAAACTTGATCTCATCGCTATACATTTTTTTTTTATTTTTTTTTTATGGTGTCGTCGATACTTTCGTCGAGGCCTTTTTTTTTTTATTTCTTGGTGCCGTCGAAACTTTCGTCGAGGCCCTTTTTTTTTTATTTCTTGGTGCCGTCGAAACTTTCGTCGAGGCCATTTTTTTTCATTTCTTGGTGCCGTCGAAACTTTCGTCGAGGCCCTTTTTTCATTTCTTGGTGCCGTCGAAACTTTTCGTCGAGGCCCTTTTTTTTTCATTTCTTGGTGCCGTCGAAACTTTCGTCGAGGCCCTTTTTTCATTTCTTGGTGCCGTCGAAACTTTTCGTCGAGGCCCTTTTTTTTTCATTTCTTGGTGCCGTCGAAACTTTCGTCGAGGCCCTTTTTTCATTTCTTGGTGCCGTCGAAACTTTCGTCGAGGCCCTTTTTTTTCATTTCTTGGTGCCGTCGAAACTTTCGTCGAGGCCCTTTTTTCATTTCTTGGTGCCGTCGAAACTTTTCGTCGAGGCCCTTTTTTTTTTCATTTCTTGGTGCCGTCGAAACTTTCGTCGAGGCCCTTTTTTCATTTCTTGGTGCCGTCGAAACTTTCGTCGAGGCCCCTTTTTTTTTCATTTCTTGGTGCCGTCGAAACTTTCGTTGAGGCCCTTTTTTTCTTCTTCATCGAGTCGTGCACGGTGACGAGTCCGATGATAATCTCGTACCCGCCACGGCGGCGTACTCGGGAGTGCAGCGATGAGCGCGCCGGTATTCCGGGCTCATCGCAACGATAACTAGAGGCTCCTTTTTTTTTTTTTTTTTTTTTTTTTTTTGGTCATCTTCCGCCGCAATAATTTTCTGTATCCTGACGCTTTTGCCGTAAAATTAACACTTTTCTTGTTGATGGAAGTTACCTGGTAAGGACCGAAAAACGCATGTGCATGTCGTTATTGGTCGTCGTTTGATAGGATGCATTGACCATCTCCTCGCATTTGGGTTTCATTGGTCGTCTCTTAGCTTCTCGGTCCTGTGAAGCCCTTTTCGTCGCATCGTCAAGTTTTCCTCGTCTCCTCGAGCCTCCTGCGCATGTCCCTGTATCCTCGTACCTTCTCGCGCCGTTGGGGAAGCACGTGACCTGCCACTGGGGAAGCACGTGTCCTTGCTGGCTGTCCTCGCATCAGCGAAGACGTTGTCGGCCTTGGGTCGTCGAAAGCTGCTGACCTGCCACTGGGGAAGCAGGTGTCCTCGCATTCGGCGAAGACGTCGTCGGCCTTCCTCGTCGCCGGCTACTGGGTTATCGCAAGCTGCTGACCTGCCAGTGGGGAAGCAGGTGTCCGAAGACGTCGTCGGCCTTCCTCGTCGTCGGCTCCTGAGTTGTCGCAAGCTGCTGACCTGCCACTGGGGAAGCAGGTGTGCTCGTACCTAGCGAAGACGTCGTCGGCCCCTGTGTTGTCGCAAGCTGCTGACCTGCCACTAGGGAAGCAGGTGTCCTCGCATTCAGCGAAGACGCCGTCGGCCTTCCTCGTCGTCGGCTCCTGAGTTGTCGCAGGTTGCTGAGCTGCCGCTGGGGAAGCAGTGAGCTGCCACTGGGGAAGCAGGTGAGCCGCCACTGGGGAAGCAGGTGTCCTCGCATTTGGCGAAGACGTCGTCGGCCTTCCTCGTCGCTGGCTGCTGGGTTATCGCAAGCTGCTGACCTGCCGCTAGGGAAGCAGGTGTCCTCGCATTCAGCGAAGACGCCGTCGGCCTTCCTCGTCGTCGGCTCCTGGGTTGTCGCAAGCTGCTGACCTGCCGCTGGGGAGGTAGGTGTCCTCGCATTCAGCGAAGACGCCGTCGGCCTTCCTCGTCGTCGGCTCCTGAGCTGTCGCAAGCTGCTGACCTGCCGCTGGGGAAGCAGGTGAGCTGCCACTGGGGAAGCAAGCGTCGTCCCAGCTGCCATCGGCGAGAAGCCCTGCTCGTTCGCAGGCCGTCGCCCTCCTGCGGGGAAGCAGCTCTCCTTCCACACAGCGAGCAGGCCGTCGACCTGTTCCTTGGCGATGAAACTCGCAGCGTCTGCAACTTTCTCCTCGAGCGTCCGGTAGGGGCGACCGACCCGTCGAACCGAAGCTCACGGCAAGGCCTGTATGAAAACTAAGAAATGATACAGTTTTATTCATCAAATGTATAGACGAGATGAGCGCTCGGTGTTGACGTTGTAGCCGTTGGTCGTCGTCTCTTCGAGTTCCTGGCTGCGAGTTAGAGAAAAACTAAGCCCCTCGGTGGGCGCCAAACTGTAGAGGGCGATTTGCACCGCCTTACCAGTCACGAGGATAATCAAACAAACACAACAAAATATGAATAACGATTATCCCCAATTTATTTATCCCGAAAGGACTCGGTTTTTCCCGTTTGATAGCTCGGACACACGAAGAAGTAATAATGGAAAACATGATTTGATGCCGCACCCCGCCGCCTTCGGCGAGGCTGCCTACGTACCCGTCGAACCGGGATCAGGTCATCACGTAGTTCAATGGGTTTGGTGTGTTCTCTTCTCATTTCTCTCTTCTTTCTTTTCTCTTTTCTCTCCTCTCACGGCTGACCCCCTCTCTCAATGAGGTTTTCTTTTGTATTTATAGGCTTAGGGTTAATAGAGGCTTTTCTCTTTGGGCTTTTCTGCGAACTGGGCTTTTGGTGTTTTTCCATCGTGGGCTGAAAGCCCTCTTGTATCTTGCCTCTATTCCTATCGTTTTAATGATTAAACGACAAGTGTAGAGTTGATGATGGATTTGACCAAATCCGACCTTAACACTAACCTAGTTAAAGACGAAGTGGGTTTTGTGTTTGATCTGCTTCAGTTGTTCTTGCGAAAGCGATGAAGACGATGACTTGTTATATACACAATGGTCCCTGTTTCTTATAGTAATGTAATTAATGCAAATCCGTACAGATTTCGAACCATCGCATTGCGTTTTCTGCTGTGATTTGGATAAATGTTAATGGATTATGACGTTACATAAAAAAAATGTAGTACTAAATTTGGAGTGCAAAATCAAGTGTGAGTTGTTAAACGACACTAGCTTAAAAACGACAACAGAATAGTGAAACGTCACGTGATTAAGAAAAAAAGAAAGAAAAAAATATTGGTAATGGATTGGTGACAAAGGTATCAAAGTTGTACTTAATTGGGACGATATGTACTCAATTTTTATTTTTCTTTTCTTTCAATAGCAAATGTACTCAAGTTATACATGGATGCATTCATCAAGATGCAGTAATATGGAATTAGGGTAAAGTCAAATCGTAATAAAGTGAAACTTAAGTACATTTGTTATTGGAAAAAAGACGTCGGTCTATGTCTCTCTAAATGAAGTACCCCTTTGAGGATTTTTCTTAATTTTTGATTTTTAGCATTATACCCTTCCTTTTGTTCATCATCATGTATTGTTAGAAATTTATCTATCATGAAATATTATTTTTGAATGATCAAATTGATTATATATATATATATATATATGAGAACAAAAATTCGGGGTTTAATTGATTAAAAAATATATACATTAATTTTTCGGGGTCAAGGTTATATTACATGATATTAGTGAAAATATAATAAAGTATTTTTAGGGGTTAATTGATAAAAAAAAGAAAAGAAAAAAAGTATGACATATACATGAGTGATTGATAGATTAACACAAAAATAACATTTTGTAAGTTCTTAGAATATAATTCATGTGTTAATTCATTCCCACAAGATTTTAAAATAAATAATGTTGGAATGATTGAGAAATCAACACAAAAGTAACGTAAAAATGAATTGTTTTCTGCCTGAAACATGTCAATTAGCGGATATATTTTACAGAATGAAAACCAAGTACTTGCAATACAAATGTTTCAATCATTGAAGATTTTTGCAGCAAAAATTAATAATTAAAAAAAATTGGAATGCTGCCAACGATCCCCTGTTACTTGGTAAATGATGAACACAAAAATAAAAAAACGTTGAAAGCTAAATTAAATAAAAAAAATTACTTTGCCAAATGCATGTATATAAAAATTTGGAACTAACCAACAAAAAATGTGGTTTGACATAATTATAATAGGAATAATTGCGACATAAGTTTTCAAAGCAATTTAAATATATCCTCAAACAAAAGTTTTGAAGGAAAAGAAATTTCAAAACCCTGCAATATATATCTTTCTTACAATTTTTGTGCTATAGATTTATTTATCGATTAAATTAAACATTCGATCAAAATTGTCATGATGAATTAATAACTTTTTCCCGTTTAAAAATTATTTTGAGAATACATGGTCCCCATTTAATAACTTTAAGAACATATGTCACAAATATCCCTTTATTATATATTTTTCATGATTTTATTATCAACTCAACTGTACGAAGAAGCAAGTACTTCATCCTTACGCAAATTTATCGTCATAAATTTACACTTCATCTCCATGAAATAAACTTTGAACTAATTACAGTCTGATATGGATAAATTATTAGTACTTAATTATTTTCTTAAAACTATACTATAAAACAAAGAAAATGCTGTAATTAAAAACAATGAATGAATACTATACATTAAGTAAACGTTTGTTATAAGAATGTCATCTTATAAGTATAACTAGAACTATATTCGACATTTAGAACTGCTTTATATATGTGTGTACTGTATGTATGTATATATATATATATATATATATATAATGACGAGAATTATCAACCAAGTCAATTACGTTGAATGTATCTCATATGTTGATTGTCAAGTGTGTAATCCTTTTTACCAAAGAAATAAGTTTTTTCCTACACGGTAGTTAGGCCGTTAAAATCAAAAAGGTCATCATGAAAATTTTGATTTTTATGTTTGGGAATTGTTGTGGATTTTCTCCGCAAGTATACGTATCGAAAATAAGTAATATAATGATAAGAAAAGTCGATCCCACGGAGAATTGTTACTATTATAATTGCTAAGTACTAGTCTTTTATCACCTTAATTTTATCTAAACAAATAAATTTGAAATAAGATCAATTAAATAACTAATGGAAAATAAAAACTAAAAATGAGAGCTTTGGACAAATAGAGAAATATAGGATCACAATCATTCCTCAACCCTTAACCCGATTATTCATATCATTCCTTTGATCATTAAATTGCTATAAGTTGTTAACCAAGACCCTGATATGCATAAAAAGGAACTCTTCCGATATTCAATTCGAGTTATCTTTCCTAATTAACTCACTATATTCCTATGTGAATTAAATTACGAACGATTCATTAAGCATGTGTTCTTAACGGGTTACACAAGTTACATAGGTATATTCCTATCCTATATAAACTCAACATTTTCATCATAGATCATGGATGTGTCATTCTATCTACGGCTAAACACAAAATTCCTTTTTACAAAGTTCCTAAGATTTACCAAATCAATTTAACTGGTGATCAAGCAATCAAAAGCATTAAGAAAAGGATAGAATAAACAAACTTAAAGCAATTGTCATTAATCAAAGAAACGATAATCCAAAACAAGCTACATGTGAGTTTCGATTGCAATCCTACGAACGGTTTAGCTCATGATGAATTTAGAGCATAAGCAAATCAGAAAGAGAAACATTATGGTGAAAGAAAATTCAGCAAAGAAGATGATACTGATGGAGAGAATCTGTCAAGCTCTTCGTCTCCACCGTTCTTCTTCGCAAAACCCGATTTTCAATGGCGTTCTTCGCGTTTCCTAACCTCTTGTGATGTTTTTCTCTCCCAAAATTTGTCCATTTATCCCTCTTTATGATCCCATTATATAGCCTTTTCATTAGGTTAAGATTAGGCTAAAAATAACCTAATTCGCGAAACAGTGGTGCTGGGGCACAAGGTTAATTTTGGGATTCTTGTTGGGGCACCGAAAATCTGTGCCGCGGCACCAAGCTGCTGCCTGGGATTCTCAATTTCAGATTTTGGGCGTGCAGAACTTCGTTCGAAATATTCTATTCATCTCGATCTTCAATCAAATCGCAATCCACTCATGTAACTCCTGAAACAAACAAAAACACTAAAAGAAGCACATTAAATGACTCTTGGATAAACGAAACTCAAAGTGAAAGTACTAGATTTATTGGTATAAAATCGACTCATCAGGAATGAATTAATTACCTCAAAATTTTAGTAGCATTTCCAAGAGAAAATTGGAAAAGATAGTCGGAGCAGCTTAATAGCTTGATCTCATGTGCTCTAGATTTTCAAATTAACTAACTCACATTGCATTTATTTTCGAGTCTTGTTCGGTATTATTCCATATGATCCCAAATTCAATGAAATTGAGAAGTGAATTTTATTGTAGCCTCTATAGTAAAGTTTTTATAACTTAAGTGTTGGAAATATATCTAGAGAACTTTATTATATTATTAAAATTATTAATTTTTTAATATATTATTTAACGTTATTAGTTAGATTCGAAACCTTACAAAATATTAGTTTAATGGGTTTATATATTAAAATAAATTATATCAAGGGGGCAACTTCAAATTCTTAGCTCTTTCAAGTTTCAACTCTTTTTTTTCCGACCCACTTAAATTTTGTTAATTTAGAAAGAAAAAAATCCAACTTTATACATACAAAGTTCACCATTTATATATCATATTACATGAAAAATATATAAAGACAAGTTCCCCAATATATGGCATAGCAACAAAATATTAGTACCTAGGCAGCCTAGGATCGAAATTTTGAGAATTTCGAACGATTTTCGAGCGATTATCGTTGAAATGAAGCTTCTCGGTAAGTTATCTCCATTAATCGTTGCCGTTTTATAGTTTTCGCGATTTTTCGAGTGGAAAAGTTAGCTATTACTTTTCGTTCAAAATTAGAAAAGTAAAACCATAGTATAATAAATTATTTCAGCGTTCTGATATTATAATAAATTATTTATTTAAATATATATAAAAATTAATATAAAGTGATAAAAAAAATATAATTCCTAATAATATCTTAGTGGCTAATGTGTAATAAAATACAAGTTCATGGGAATACGTAGAATATTCTTATTCTCATGTTATGATTTGAAAGTTTGAAGGAATTTTAATACACTAGTTAATTAATAAACTTAAGGGGTCAATCTGAAAAAGAAAAGGTTAGAGAGGGTTTGAATCCTTATTATAACAAAATTAACAGGGGTGGTCATGGGTGCGTCAAAAAGAGCATTGATGCCAATTACCCTGTATTAAATAGAAGCTTGAGATGATATCTACGAACCCATTGACTTGTTCGTCCAGATTCCCGATATTTATGAGTCGATGAGGCGGGAAGCAAGGAGTGCCGTGGGAAAGCGGCTAGGAGAGTCGCGGGAGAATTAATTCCTTCCATCTGAATTGGACTTGTAATATACCCAACATAAACTTTAATTATATATGGACAATTTGCTAGGCCCATTGAGTTTTGACAAGTATTAATAATAAATAAAAATTAAAAATTATCGTTTATACTAATTTATAAATGACCAAACCGTACCTCAACATTCGCCACTATACTAGTTTTATGCATTTATCATATTATAATATCATTTTTATTAAAAAAATCTCACTAAATCTTAAATATTAGTTTCAAACAAGGTTTTATTGGAGAGACAGTGAAGATTGTGGTAAAGAAACTCTTGTTTGTCGTTGTCTTTTTACAATTTATCGTTGAAAACTCTAAGATAATTCATTTTCGTTACACAAAGCGACAAAGCAAATTCGTGGCTCAGCGGAGCAACTTGCCGCGTGTTTCATACCGGTATTGAGTTTTGAATCTATATATATATAGCATGTAGATGACCTGACATGTTGTAAATAGAGAGAATTGAGAATTCTATTTTAATAGAATTTAACATTTTTTTTAATCAAAACATATTCATGCATTAATACGAAGATGACTTTTGGGTGGAGGTTCATTGAGTTGTGTGAGTTACTTTTGGCTTGATAAATGTCATTTAGAATTTAACATTTATTTGATAATAAATATAGATTAATTTTAGATAGGTTTCTCGGTTTTAATCCCTATCTAGGTGACTTTTGGGTGGAAGGTTCATTTATATTATATGTGAATGACTTTTGGATTGAGAGATTGCCGTTTATAGTTTATATTTACAATTATAATTGATGAACACAAAAGTAACTTTTCAATTTCATGCGAGAGATGCATGAATCTCACAGTCGCTCGAAATTCGGTGATGCCTCCATCATGCGATTGAGCAAGCTAAGCAATAGGACGTATTAATTCCCACTTATGTCGACGCTCATCCAAGGTGACATAATAATTTTAACCCTCTATCCTAGGCCTGTTTTGTAACTTTTCTCTATGTCATTCGTCGCTCGCTCTCTCTTTGCACGATCTTCTCCGCCCGATCTGGTGATGCATATTTGTTTCGTCTACACTCATTCAAGGTGACATAAAATTTGTAGCCATTCTTCGTGTTTTTATCACTGTCGTTATATAGAGCTTTTTTATTTATTTAAATCTATGGGCCCTTCGTCGCTTTTTCGGTGAAAGGAGTTTTGGTTTCATTAATCTTTGCATTTCTCAGTATTTTGCTCTCAAAATGTGGGGCATTGTTTCAATTTTTGTTTGACTTTTCAGGGCGCATGTTGTAGTGGTTTTTCATTCAGTCGATGCTCTCTTTCACCATCGCTTGGTCACTCTCTGCCACTTTCATTCAATAGAGAACGATAAAACATATATAGTAACAAATGCATTGGAATATCCCAAGTTGCGTTGAAAAAATAATCAATAAGGGATATCTGCTCAAGTATTTATTACCATCTACATTTGCTGCAAAAATATGTTCAAATTATTTGAATGCGTTATGTCGTTCTCTCACTCAAATGCAGCCTGGCACAGTCTCTCGCTATCTCCTTCGCAGTGAGCGCTCTATCAAAACAAAAATCGGCTCAATCTCCACGAGTCAAGATCTGTTCTATCCATATGACAACACCTTATTTAAAATGATAATTGATAAGAATAAATGTTTATTCCGATCAAATAACAATAAAATTTTATTCGCCACCGCGCTTCGCGCGGTGCCTATCTACTAGTTCCGATAATAGTTGGATTTCAAATTTTTATGGAGCCCGCATTATTGCAACGAGATTGAAGTCAATACTCAATAAATGCATTTACGTGGGACCTATAATATATGTATTTAATAGTTTATAATATTGATTACTTAATGCAATGAATGATAAAATTTATATATGTAATTAATGTATAAGTTATTGTCTTTATTTTTTATATAAAAATTATATTGTAACTATATATTTATATTAAATTGCAGGTATAACCCTTATATTTATATAAAACTATAAGTATATATAACTTGTAATTTTATTATATAAAAACATTATTATTGTTTAAAATATTCATTGGTAAACTTTACAAAAAACTCATCGATAAATTCATTATCCAACGATATACTCTTAAAATAGAGCTATGATGCGTCTGTATGACTATGTATTTATTAATCGGCTTCAAATCTTAGTGTGATGATTAGGTTTTTTTATGCAGTTAATTTATCAAATTATGTGTATATACTATATAAGGTTCGACTTACCGACGATTATCGACGATTACCGACGATTATCGAGCTTACCGATAGTAACCGGTAAATAATCCACTATACTAGTTGTCGTTTTGGTAACTTATCGCCGATAATCGAGATAATCGATAAATCATTTTCCAATGGATTATCGTTTTTTGCAGTGTAAAATTGAGGGACTTTTCGGTGCAATTAAAAATATATTTGGCAAAAGTTTGCAAAGTTTTGATTTAAGCATTTTTCTCTGAATTTTTACAAATTTGTGCGAACTTTTTGATAAATTTAGGAGTTATAATCATAGATATGTATGAATCATGCATTTTTTTTTCTTTGATATTTACTCATTTTTACGATTCTTAGAAGATTTACATGAGTTCAAAACTAAAGAGTTAGTTGTTCACATATGAGTTATATTCTTCAATGGGCAAAGATTAGTACTTTTGTGATTTTGAGTTGTTTTTTTGCATTCTTATGAATATATATTGATGAAAACTTGTTTTGATGACTTAGTTTGTAATTATTTTGTTAGATTTAGAGGAAATTCGGATTTGTATAGGCAAAAGTATACAAAGTTTTGAATTTTTAAATTTGCTCAAAATATAGATATTTTTTGATGATTTATTGTTTGTGTATGCTTTAAAAGATTGTAATTAGTATTTAGTAAGAAATATGTGTTTGTTGGATAATTTTTTAGGCAGATTAGATGATAATTTCGGATTTCCTCATAATTGCGGCAAAAATATTTGAAGTTGATCTTTTTGTGATTTGTGAAGTGTTCTACTCATTTTTTTGGGTGTTTTCATTCATTAAATATTTTTTTAAATATTAATCTGAGTTTTTGGTGTAATTTATTTTCAGATTTGACGATAATTTGGCTATTCACATAATTGCGGCAAAAGTCTTCTAAGTTTATCTTCTTGTGATTTCTCCGGTAATCTACTGACTTTTCTTGCTGTTAGCTTTCATTAAATATTTATTCCTACAATAATGTGAGATTTTGGTGGAATTGAATTTGTTTTTTGAGGTAAAATTGTTTTTTGCGGCAAAAGTATCTATTTTTGCCATTTGTCTTGCTGTTTTTAACTAGTCTCGTAATTCTTCTTTTTGTTTAGGTTGAAGATGAGTAAAGACAATCTTGCGAGGGAGTATTGCACTCCCTATGGGGATCCGAGCAACAACTCGAGATTCAAGTGCAATTATTGCGGGAAGGAGATCAGAGTTGGCGGAATCACGAGAAGTCGGTTTGAGTTTGAGTATTATCTACCATTCTACCTATTACCTATCTATTATGTGTATGAGTTGTTGGACTATGTGTTTGATACATTTGTGAGACTATGTTTTATTGGTGTTATATGACTATGTGTGTATGACTTTATCTTCATATGTTTGTATGATATTATAAAAATATTTAGTAAGTTTTCCGTCGATAAGTATCGAAAAGTGTCGATAATCCGTCGATAATCCTCGATAAGTATCGGTAATCGGTAAGCTACAGTATTATTAGTTTTCCATCGATAATCCGGTTATCCGTCGATTAATCCGTCGATAACGGCAAGCGATTTGTCGGTTATCTCGATAAGTTGAACCTTATACATTCCGACGTAAAACTCTACTATACTCAATAAAACTTTTGGTTAACAAATATCCGTACAGTATGTAAAGTAAAGTTATTTGACACGCGATGTTTGTTTTCGAAATTCGTAACTAATTTTGTAAGTTAATATTGCAGATATTTAACTTACTAAACATCATTGACATGTCCCACGGTTCATAACTTTTAGACACAGCATGTGATTTAACTTATAATAAATATGATTAATTTGCGATCGATGTGCTAATTAATCATATATTCATATTTATGACACCATAATATATATAGTTATCACCATATTTTTATTTTGCTGTGCTCTAATATTCTTCCTCTAAATTTTTTCTCCGCAACTTTGTTTTTTAGTGGAGTAGACTTCATATTTCATATAATCATGTAATTTATTAATTATGATTATATAGCAACAGACTCAAGAAACGTTCCGGTGTGAACATTGAATTGACCTTACCGTAACATATTTTCCCCTTTCATTCCGTTCAAATACAAGCTGCTGATCGTTTCTAGATTTGTTCATATATATCTAAAGATGTTCAAACAAGAGGGCAAACCCGTCCCACATTTTTTTAGCACGGACAACCCGTGCCCAGCTTTATTTTGGATGCAAAGATGAAAGAACTGTTGTCAATTTTATATGTCGCGAGCATTGATGTGCACCCATTTTTTTAAATTATTATTTTTTAATAAATTTTTTTTATATAATAAAGATGATTTTCTTTATTAATGGAATGGATGATTATTTTTTAAAAACTTATATTTATATAATAAAATATTTTTATTAATAAAATGTACAGGCACCTGAGCGTAGGTTGTCCACCCGGGTAGAAGATAGGGCGGACAGAGACAGTCCACCTCCGCTTGACTAAATATGAGATATATGCAGAGTCATTTGGACCCCTGTGGTCAAATCTTGTTAAATCCCACATGGAAAAGACATCGGGACTTAGCACGGTTTAAAAAAGTCACGAGCTAATCATCTCATTTTCAATTTGGTTGAAGGTGGAACCTAATGCTACATCACATGTTAACATGACTCATTAAGCTAATGAACACCGAACCAAAAATAAATAAATAAAAGATCCAACCCAAGATACATGAATCCAAAAAGAGCCTCAATCTTTAGGGAGCATGTTTAGTCCCACATGAAAAATACATGAGACTTAGCACGGTTTAAAAAAAGGTCATTGGTTACTCTACCCACATTGTCAATTGATTTTAATAGAACCCCATAATACTTCATACATTTGAGTGTGCAAATTAGCTTTAGCTCACGTACTCAATTTTTGGTAGGATGGATTTTTTTTTTAATTTCAAAATAAAAAAAAATTAAAAAAAAAAGAAAAAGAGTGAGTGAGTTCTAAACGCAGGCGCGGACAGCCCAACGCCCAGTTGTTCTGGGCACGGCGCCTATACGCTTGGACTACACTAGTTATATGTAAACAAATGTGGTATAGATTCAGACGAGTTGTGAAGTAGTTCCTTGACTTTCGAAAGATTTTTCGGCTTGTTATAGTATTCTTGATACTTAAAATTACCGAAAAACACTTCATATATATATATATATATATGTATATTGATTTATATAAGTATATGGCAAATATATATGTACTGATGCTAGTCTTACGTCAATGGACTAGAGGACAAACATGAAACATGCTTCTTCTCCGCAGCTTATGTTGAAATATATTCTAACTTTAAATCCTAAAACCTTACGAACCAGGTAAAGATATGTATAGGTCACTTGCCATATTAATTTATAATATAATATATACATGTTAATTAATGGAACTTAAACTGCATTACGCGTATCATTCAACATCAATCAACACCTTTTTCTTCTCAAGTATACAATTTTTTTTTATGTATAATTATTTTCCTATCCTTTTAGGTATTGACCCAAATAAAGGTCTTTCTTTCTCTCTTTCGCTTTATTCCTTTTTTTTTTTCTATTATATTTATAAGTTCATCGCCCAATATATGGGGACAAATTCATCTTTTTCCAAATTGAAAATAGATAGTGTATGTGAATGTGGGTCAAAACCCCTGATATTATACAAAAGAAATGGTATGAAATCTAACAATATATAGATAGTTGTTCAGACTATCTAGGATTCTCTTCTTTTGTTGCTTTATTTTATTTTTCTATAAATATATGTCAATTTCACTAACCCCACCATTACCTCTCTCTCTCTCTCTCCAATTCCAAACAAGAACCCAATGGAGCAAAAAAGAATTAAATGAACAAAATACAAAAATTCCTTTATTTTTATTTTTACAAAAATATACCCTTATCATTTTAAAAGAATTACCAAAATATACCCTTAATTGACCATTGATAATATTTTGACTATTTAGAAAATACATATAGCATCTTTTTGCCGAAAATGAAACTAGAGAGTATATGAAAGTAAAATTTTAAATTAAGAATAAATGCAAATTATGGGTTTTCTGAAAACTAAAATAATCATAGGGCGTATCTTTGTGAAAATTAAAAATAAAGGGTATACAAAAGTAAAAAAAAGGAGCTCCAAAAGAAGACAAACCTAACCACTTTTCCAAAAATAAAAAATAAAAAATCAACCAACCTTATAAGTGCAAATGTTTTTTCCCACAAAAGTCTAGACATGAGCCCTCTCGGAGGAGAGAATTCATCAAGGAATCGCTCTCTGAAGAAACATGGGTCTATGGAGTCACCATCTTCAAACCACCGATATCTGCTTTGAGTCCCCTAATAACACTTTCATAGAGTGGCTCAAGCCCACATCATCATCTCCTTCCGACTCTACATCGTCATCTTCTTCATCTTTGAGCTTCACTGAGCAAGACCTTGTTGATCATGGTCACAAGACCACCATGCAGTGCTTGCCTCTTCTGAGCAGGCTCACTGGGACAAAGGGCTTGGGGATCAAAGAAGAGAGAAATAGTATTGATGACGTTGGAAAAGTCAGAGTCTCTTTGCACATAGGGCTCTCCAACATAGCAGGCCATGACTCTTTAGATGAAGATGGTGATCATGGTGAGATAATCAAGAAATTAGAGGATGAACAAAACTCCATGATCATGAGTAAGAACCTCCAGTATGGATGCTCTGTGAATTTGGAGAGAAGGTTTTGGATTCCCACTCCTGCACAGATCCTTGTGGGCCCAATGCAGTTTGCTTGCGCCATCTGCTGCAAGACCTTCAATAGGTACAATAACATGCAGGTTAGTATATATATCATCTTATAGCTTAGTTGGTTTTGTTTGTTATTAGGGTTTTTCTTATATATGTAGGTAATATTTGTAAATTCTTTTAATAAATTTGAGGTAGGAGTAGAATATTAGGAAAAATTCTGATAATTATAGAGAGCGCTCGACTATAGTGTTCGATGTAACAAATGACTGGATGGTTTTTCTTAATTTTCATTCGATTCCAACTTTTTCCAACAGATAAACCATGGATTCTTTAGTTAAGTGCATGCACAAGCACGACAAAAATCTCTTTATTTTTCCAAGATAATATCAATGAAAAAAGGCGTACCAAATAACCAGTGCATATTGATTTGATCAGACTCTAGATTCTAGTTCTTAATGGTCTACGTTCTTCAATTCTTACACCGTAAATCCTTGTAGGTATTTTATTTTTATTTTTTATAAGGACACTTTATTAAACACACACAGTCACGTACAAATATATATTGATCTAGCTGATTATTATAGTTACTACTTACTAGCAAACCACTTGTAACGTGACTTTATATAAATGTTTGTCCTTCAGATCAAGAAAGAAAAATGAGTTCCAAAATAATTGAGTTGTTGAGTCCAAGAATCTGATTTTTTCTGGTAACATGTCTTTTTAATTTGTCAAAATTTTATTTGTGGTGTAAAATCTGTCCTATTATATGTTTCTCCTTATAATATTATTTTAAGTTTCAGTAGTAGTCTCATAAAGAAAGAACATGGATAATCTTGGTTTCTCTATATATAATATGCATGGGAATTGAGTAAAGTAAATAATATAGATATGAAGTATGAACGATACGAAATATATAAATATGAACATGTATGTTTATATGAATATTATACGATATAAAATATACAAATGAATATAAGTACGAAATGGAACATGTATGTTCGATTTGTTTCTCATTCTTCCAAGTTCCACTTATATTTCTAAGCATCATATATATATATATATATATATATATATATATATATATATATATATATATATATACTAAAAATCAACACAGTTTTTAGTACCCCCTTTAATTTTTTCAAGGCAATGGCTAAATATATCATTAATTCCATTATATATGTTGATTGAACCACACACATATATATACAGCTAAAAGTGTCATTATATAAGCCAAAAGGAAAATGGCAGCGCACTGAGTATCATTGCACCATGGAAGGTGATATTTTGTATTTATTATTTAGTGCTCCAAAAAATGGGATCAGTTAAGATAATATTCTTCTTTAAATCCATAGAATCAAACTAAATTTAAGCTAAACGACGAAACCAATATATCTAAATATAACTCATCAACATAGCAAAGATGCTTTAGTGCAGAAAAATTTCAACTCGTCAATGAATGAAATCACACTAACTTATATACAATACAGGAGACAAGACTAATCTGCTCGTCTACTATTGCTCCTGTAATGGCACCCATTTGATACATATTATCCATTTTTGGTTCATGTTTACATTGATTTTGCTATATTAGGTTCCACCAAAAAAAGCATGGATGATTTCGTTCATTATTCATAAATCATTGCACATCTCTCAAGAAGATTGACACTTTACAACTCAACCTCTTTTAGAATTGAGTTATCATATGCAACATGCTAGGATCTTCGGATTCCACCCTCACCCTTTAGAGTAAAAACTACAAAATTTTGTGAAATTTCTATCACAAAATTTATTTTACAATAAAAGTAATAACTTCGTCTAATAAAATTTGTCTAGTCGGATGATTTTTATGCTTGGATGCGCTGTGCAGATGCACATGTGGGGCCATGGGTCGGAGTACCGAAAAGGGCCTGAGTCGCTGAGAGGAACCCAGCCGGCAGCAATGCTGAGGCTCCCGTGTTACTGCTGCGCTGCAGGGTGCAAGAACAACGTGAGTCACCCTCGTGCCAAGCCGCTCAAGGACTTCCGAACCCTACAGACGCACTACAAGCGCAAGCACGGAGCCAAGCCCTTCGCATGCCGTCGCTGCGCCAAGAGCTTTGCCGTCAAGGGCGACTGGCGCACCCACGAGAAGAACTGCGGCAAGCTTTGGTACTGCACGTGCGGCTCCGACTTCAAGCACAAGCGCTCGCTCAAGGACCATGTTAGGTCATTCGGGAAGGGCCACTCTCCGCACCCTGCGCTCGAGGGCTTCGATCGATGCGATGACGGTGATGACATTTCTATCTGACGGCAGCGATGAAACATAAGGTATTTATTATATATAAAAAATATATATATATTTTATTTTCTGTCTCTTAACACAAGTTCAGTTAGTTGACAACTCAAAAAGCTGGTGCTCAGTGACAAAACATTCTCAAAGAGTTATGGGAGTGCTTTGTCACGGAGCACTCGCTTAGTTGTCTGGACTTTGTAGGGACAGAAAAGTAGTGTTTATATATATGAAGTGGATGAAAACAGTGTGTTGTGTTGGTCGTATGTCGGAAATAAGTTGACGATCGCCGGAGAGTTGATGAAGCAGATGAATTTTTCTTCTCAATATGACCACACAAAGAGTGTGAGAAAAAAGTATTGGGGAAAATTTGCCTGCTTCATTTCCGATCAATTGGTGATCTTGACATCAAGGGACGTTGTATTCTTATTTTCATAATATTGTTGTAATTTATCTTATGTTTAAATGAATGTTTCCTCTCATCATCCATATTACATTTTTGTTTCTTCGTAAAATCAGGCAACTTTCTCATTACAAATTTTGTTAAGTATTATTGGGTTTTACTAATTGACGATGAAGAAAGAAATTAACTCAGTACGTGACCTTAAAAATTAATATGCACTAATTTTAAAATGGGTTTTTTTTTTTCCCAACTCATCTGATCAAATTTTATTATTTTAGCTCATCTGAAATTAATAGATTCTAATACTATTTTAAATAGAGAAATTATAATGAATAGCCACATTCATATGTTTATATTGCATTTCAATAAATTTAAAGTTTTTTTTTTTTTTTTTTGCAAAATAGAAAAACATTGATTATTTTGTCAATGGTTAATATGATTATAATAGTTAATATGATTATTTTTATAATGGTTAATATAGTTAATTGACTATTTTATTAATTTTAAACTATCAAATTAGGTATTTAGCTTAAACTCCCTTTTAATTATTATAGCATGCTACCATAAAATTAACTGACAACAAGAAAATATCATATAAACTTTTTCGAGTCCTATTACTATTATTTTAGCATTTTCAAAAAAGAAAAAGGGAAGAAGGTATAGTTTCGCAATTATTTGACATGTATCACGAAATGCGACTTTTCTTATATAAAAAAACATTAATCAAAGAAATGTGAAAAGTCCTAAATATTCTTATTTCCTATTTAGTTGAGGATAGGTCGTAGCAGTTGAAGCAAAAAGTTCCTTTGAAGTACCAAGTCTATACGTATATCATGCAAAAAAAGGTCAAATTTGATGTAATAAATGACGTAAATATTATATGCGTCTTTCTTTGTAATGACACGTGTATGTATATATATATACACATATAATAGAACCGATTAATTAATAAATTTAATTAAATTATAATTTTATACTCTGAGTTATAATTTTTTTTAAACATTAAAACTACACGATAACAAAAGAAGAAGAATATATCTCGTAATTTTCACTTATTTTAGTATTTTGTCGTTAATATATATTAATAGTAGAGTTATTTTATCTAATCAAAATAGAAAGCATATCATTCACGTCGTTCTAGCTAATTTGTTTGATTGATTAAAATTATCGTATTATTAATGTAAAGTTAATGAAAAGTGACATTGATTAAGAGTGATGAGTCTGCTTTCGGTGCTAATTAATGAACATAGATCACGGGAGCAATAATACATTACAATCACATCACTCAAGTAAATCATAAACCTTTATTTATCTAAAACCGATTCTATTAGCTTCAATATAAATATGTTCGTAAATCCGAAATTGAAAATCTTTATTTTAAATTATATTTTTAGTACAATTTCAATTTTTTAAAATTAATTTTTAATATGAACCGTTCAATGACTATTTGTTGGTGCACATTAGCAAGCCATGCATATTCAATATTAATTAAAAATTAAAACAGGAAGTCGGAAAATAATACAAATAGTTAAATAAAATATCATATTTGTAGGATTATTATTAATTAGAACACTATTAAATGATTAACAAATTTTTAACAACCATATTTATAAGTGGAGAAGATATTATTAAGAGTCCAACTTGGAGGGCCATGGATCTACCTAATTAATCATCTTCATAGGTATAATATATTCTAGATTCATGATTGGACATTAATTAAGGAAATTAAACGCAAAGAAACTTTTTGTATGACTTTCAATATATACATATGCATGTCGTTTCTCTGTACACAAACAAACATATAGAAGTGTTTTAAGTTTTATCTTAATGATATATATATTTAACATAAAAAAAACTCCTTTTTGTCTTGCCATTACAGAATTAATACAAGATATATAATTTTTTTAACTATAATAAAAGACGAGAAAATAAAAGAAAAAAGAATGACTGTAGTGTGAAAAGGAGACTATGAGATCAGAAAATTTGAGTGCAAAAGTTGGGGAAAAAAAGAAGAAGGAAGAATTGAAATGTGAATTTGGTGAGAGGTAGGCTTGACGAAAGGGCAAAAGTGTGATGTGGGGAAGAAAAAAATGAGAGTAATTTACGGTTTATGAAAGAGAGCTCCACTATGCTTTGTCGGAGAGTAGAAAAAAATAATTAATAATAATATATATATATATATATATATAATCCTTTTTTCCCGATCAAGGTTAAGGTTTAAATATACAAATCATTGGTTTTGTTTTTGTTTTTTTTTAATGAAAGCTAAGGTTTACATTTTTTCGTGGTAAAAGTTTTCGATGCATAAGAGCTCCACTATGTTTTACATTTTCGTAGTAAAAGTTTTCAATTTTTTTCATGCAGTAAAAGTTTTTAATATTTTCATATAACAGCAACAAAAGTTCTCAATCTTTTTTTTGAAAGTTCCTAATATTGTCATTTTTTTTATTCTCAATTAAGTTCTATTCATATTTGGCAATAACTCATTCATGATTTGTCGTTCAAATTTTACGATTCAACTCTCATTTAAGATAAGAGGTGGATTTCATTTTGTAACCGGCCCTTTCATAATTAAGCCGTAACTTACTCATATTTTGTCTGAATTGTATTATTAAATTCTTTTTTGAAGGTAAGAGGTATGGATACAGCTTTCTAGTTTTCATTTGACAAAGAACATTCCCTTGAATATAAGAAAACATGCCCCCCCCCAAAAAAAAAAAAAACACATTATATAATGTCCCAATTTACATTTCGATTTATATTTCGTATATTTTAGAATTCTTTTCCCAAAACATAAAACTACACGGTTGTAGATCTATCTCCTAACTTGAAAACAAAAGTTTAATTATTGCATTTGGACCAAAAAAAACGTGCGAATCACGATCAAAATACAAAAAATTTCCATAAACACTTAATATATAAATTTAATACGGATGAAAGCATTGAGATCTTTTATTGCAAAAACATGAGAATTCTTGCCGCTGTTATAAAAAATATTGAAATTTTTTGCTGTAAAAAGAAATTAAAAATTTTGGCGGCGAAAGAATAAATATTAATTACTTTTTCCGACACTATTAACGGAAGGAAAAAAATAATTTGGAAAACAATAAGTTAATGCTATTTGATCCTAAGGAGTAAATGTTTTTGTTTGCATTTGATTTGTTTAGCTCTTAGATGGCGTCATTTGAAATTTTGATTGCTTCATGTAGACGCAACGCAATATTTGGCAAATAATAAAGTGTGTTCATTTGGATTCTTCACTTACTTTTTCAGCCGTAAATCCTAATAACGTTATCGCAATACCCAACCTACATTGGTCTAATAGTCCAGTGTTTACCGTTGTCGAAATCTCATTTATAATCGCTGTTATTTTATTCTTTTTATGAGGTTTCGACGGAAACTCGAAAAAAAATGGTATCACGACATGATAAAACAAAAAATTGGCTTAGAGAAGCAACTTATCACTTACATTCTTGTGTTGTAGCAAAAATATCTCAAGATTCGGTGGAGAAATAAAGGCGAATTTTCATTTACTTTTTTGTTAATAATATAACTATATTAGAAATATATATAATGCTTAATATAAATATATATATTATTTGAAGTAATTATCATAATAATATAATTAATTAAGTTCAAATAAAAAATGGTATAGTTAATTATTAATATTAATATTAGTATAAGTATAAGTTATCTCTTATAATATTGTATATAAAATCAGTTAGTTACAAAGTTAATCCTTAAAACTAGACAAATAAATTTATTTTTGATAAATACATCAGTAATTGAAAACGGAACCTATTAGTTAAATCCATATTAATAAACTAGTAATAACAAAATATCAAATTGGTATTTAAGACACTGGGTTTATACAAGTACTTTTTGTATATAATAAAAAAAGTTTGTTAATCTAAAAGAAAACATATACATTACAAAGTGTTCTATAAGCATTTCATAAGAAAAATATAAGGAGAAAACAGATCTCTTAAGATAGACAAAATAAAGTAATAAACAACTTATATTTGACCTTAGAAGAGAGTTGTGCAGCTTAATTAATAAACTATTTTCTACCATTATCATTAGTTTCTCGTCATATTCATTACATTACATTACATTGGTGCGTTAGAGTAATTATTAGAGTATAAAGTATAATTATATTAGAGTAATTATATTTACACTTGAAATACTTCTTTTGGGATTTATATATATCTTAAAAATATACTCCTCTTTATCTTCCAAATATCACATGAACAATATCAAGCGTACGTTTCTCATACTTTTTGATGAATATCGTTCCACGTATCATTTGAGCAAAAAACAATTTAATATAATGGTGTTTGAATGATCAATGAACTTGCACGAGACTAGTCCAACATAGGCACAGTGCCCAAAACGACACCGAATCGGAATAACATCTGGATTTACGAGCTATCCAATCCAAGGAATGAGTAAAAATCCTTCTTAGTGAACGTTCGGTTGGTCTCTTCACCACACCAGCTGTCAACGGTGCGTGCAAGCAAGAAGGACACGTGTCACCGTCACGACACATGTTTCTTCCTTCGACAGACGTCAACGTGGACGTATACTTGGAAGAACAATCCATGCATGCACGTGTCGTTTTCAAACCTTTGAAAACGACACGTAATGGTGATGCTTACGAAGGGTTTGTTTATCCATTTATATTCTATTCTTACGTACAGTTTATCACATTTTTCTGAGATTATTATAGACCAGTTGTTGTACCGACTCTCTCTCTTCTCTTTCGTTCGTCCGAGTTCAGTGGATAGAGAGACAGTCAACGATCATGAAGGTTTTGATCTTCACTCAAACCCTAGTTTGGTTTTTCTCTCCCTTTCCGTTGAAACCTTGAAATTTGAATCCATGTTTATGAGTCTGTTAAGTAGAAGTTCATGACGTGAAGTGTCGAGAACTCAAACGGGTTCGATATGATCAATGGTCATAACGAAATTTGTTCTTATATTTTTAATTTTGCATGAATATACCCTATATTTTCGTAATAACTTAAAAGTGTATTTTAGTTTCATTTTAATACCTTCGACTTCTATCATTATATATTTTCTTAAAATTCAAAATTGTCTCTTATTTATAATTTAAAATTTTGTTTTATATAGCTTCAAGTTTATATTTTGAAAAAAAATATGCCAAATATATTTCAAAAAATCAAAATATTATTAATGGTTAATTTTAAGATTTTAAATCTGTGAAATTTAGAGGTTGGAATCCTCAAAGTACATCTACCAGAGTGTATTTTTATATATACACTCTGGTAAAAATTAAAAAAAAAGTATATATATATATATTTAAATTAAAAAAAAAAGTATATTATTATATAAATAAATAAAAACAAAGGAAAATACAGAAGACTAGGATTCGGGTAACAATAATGATAAATTCAAATATGTATATATGTGTGTGTAAGCTTTGTTGCAGTATCAATAATGTGCCTATTAACAAGCCCAAGCTCATTACTGAAACGACTAAGGAGAATCCAAATTCTTCACTCTATAAATTGAAATATGTTGTAATATCAATGACAATAATATAGTAAAACATGTTTATTTTAATCTTACAGGTACATGAGACGAGGTCTCGGAGTCATCCTCACGACGAGGAGAAAGTGATGACTAGGAAGCAGAAGGCCGAGAGCAAGGCGCTGGAGGCGGAGCAGTCGCCGAAGAAGGCGAAGCCAGAAAACGGCACCGAAGATGGGAAATCGAGCGAGTACGAGGAGTTCTGCAAGGCCACCGACGAGCATCTGTCTGTGGACCAAATGCGGCAGATTCTGGCCGAGAATGGACTCGACTCATCCGCTTCCAGACCATCCCTCATTCGAAAGTGGTCAGCCTACTTCAAATATATATAATTTTTCAAGACAATTTTTTGTTTCAATATATAGGAAAACCTCTATAAATGGGACCAGAGAATTTTATTATTTTATTGAAGGAAAATGTAATCATCTTAGCTAGTCTCAAGAGTCTATTAATTTACTAAGATTCTACTTTATAATGAGCCACTTAACATATGTTTTGAGCTATGTGAAAGAACTACTGAAAGTGTAAGGTACGAGGGTCAAAGATTAAAATACAATACAAGGTTTGATCTTAATGCAAAGTTTTTATTATCTAAGAATCTAAAAAATTCAAGAATAAAATATGACTCTTAAGCACTTGAAATGAGCACGTTAATTTGCTTCAGAACTTCATGGTGCGATCAAGTGTCGATTTAGTTCTCATTTTCAAGCACATTGATGAGTTATGAGGTTTTGTATTATGTAGTTAGTAACACAAAAAAGCCCCTTTGTAGGCGAGTACCATTTTCGATTCAATT
This sequence comes from Parietaria judaica, assembly GCA_954871525.1. Lineage (NCBI taxonomy): Eukaryota > Viridiplantae > Streptophyta > Magnoliopsida > Rosales > Urticaceae > Parietaria > Parietaria judaica. The sequence continues at coordinate 23,728,011 of OX940860.1, read as the reverse complement.
TTGGATATATCCCAAAATTTTCTAACCATGAGATACCCAAATTTGAAGAGAAATACACAAGAGATTTTTAGATTTTGCTAGTTGTATTTGTATATAGAAGTTATATGGTTGAGGGAATTTAAAGCTAAATTTGCTCTCGTCTCTTTGGTTTTTTGGTCCCAATCCGGTTTGTATTCGGGACCATTTTGCAAGATGTTGGGCCTTTAAAAGGAAAATTGGTCTCTTTTTAAAAAAAAAATTAGGAATGAAGTCATCGATAGCTAGATAGTTGTAACTTGTAACCACAAGCGTGGCAACTATAATTTCGGCGTAAAGATAAGGCAAATTTTACGCATTAGCCGACTCAATTACTATTAACCGGCGGGTATTATATAGAATTTATAAGTTCAAATTCTACTGCTACTCATATAAATAGAAGAATTTAAAATATTATCATAATTATATTGTTTTCATTTAGAAGTTAATACTTTAGATTATCGTTTTTACATTTTTAAGCAATCACTACTATCTGGTTGCATGAACAGCCAAGACATGTTGTTTTATGGGGCGTTGGAGAAATGCCCAGCTTGCGAAGGAGAGTTGGAGTACAACGGGACAGTATACTCCTGCACCGGATCATACAGTGAGTGGTCGAGCTGCACCTTCAACACGAAAGATCCACTGAGGAAAACCGAACCAATTAAACTGCCGGAGTCTGCCCTCAAGACCCCTATCTCTGATGTAATATACCTTAGTGTTTTTTTTCTTTCCAAATTTGTTTGTCATGATCATATAAAGTATAAACTGATATTTTGCTCGAATTCTCTTCAGTTGTTGAAGAAGCACAGAGATCAGAGTGCTCGTCCTCGCCAGAGTACGAGCACAACTGATAAACCCTTCAAAGGGATGATGATATCGCTGATGGGTCGACTGTCTCGAACGCATGTACGCTTTTGTTTCCCCTTTGGTTTTTTTAGAGGTAGATTATTTAGGCTCTAGTAATTTTTGAATTATTATTGCTGGTGAATGTAGCAACATTGGAGAAAGGAGATCGAAAAATACGGCGGGAAAGTTGCAAACTCGGTTAACGGTACTTATTGGATTAGTTCATAAGTAAAACTACCATTATCTAGTTTTGGATATTAATGGTGATTTGTTGACTATTTTCAGGTGTGACTTGTTTGATATCTTCTAGCGTCGAACGCGATCGTGGAGGAACATCTAAGCTAGCAGAAGCATTGTAAGTAGTTCAAGAATCTCGGGTTATTGCGACCATGATTGTTACTAATTGTTTTCTTCGTAATTTGAACTTTATTTGGAAATCTCGAAACCCTAATTTGGTAGGGAAAGAGGCATACCGGTGGTGAGGGATGACTGGCTGGTTGAAAGTATCGAGAAGAAAGAACCGCAGCCTCTCGAAGCGTACGACATAGTCTCCAATCTATCTGTGGATGGAAAGGGAATTCCGTGGGACAAACAAGATCCGAGCGAAGAAGCACTAGAATCTCTCTCGGCTGAAGTATGATCCGAAGCACTAAGCTGTCAGTATTTGTAGATGAAATTCGATCTCTCTGCTTATATGTTTTGGTTATTTTCAGCTCAAACTCTATGGAAAGAGAGGAGTCTACAAGGACACCAAATTGCAAGACCAAGGAGGCAAAATTCTGGAGAAGGAAGGCTTGCTGTACAATTGCGCTTTTATCCTTTGTGATCTTGCGAAAGGATTGAATCAGTAATGCGTTTTTTTGCACAATTTTTCTTTATTAGCGGAGTGGTTTCAGGTTGCTTCTTGACTGCTTTTTTTTCCTGCAGTTACTGCATTACGCAGCTTATCACCGTGCCAGAGAGCGGTCTCCATTTGTACTACAAGAAAGCAAAACTCGGCGATGAAACTAGTACCGAGGAAAGGCTCGAAGAATGGGAGGACGAGGAAGGTGCTATTGAGGAATTCGCGAGGCTGTTTGAGGAAGTCACGGGCAACGAGTTCTTACCGTGGGAGAGAGAGAAGAAGATCCAGAAGAAGCCATTGAAGTTCTTTCCCATTGACATGGTAGAGCTTATATTTTCCTTAGGTTTCTTGTTTGGTTATTAATCCCGTGAAACGTGAACATGTTACTTTTATTGATTAGGCTGATGAAGTGGAAGTGAGGCATGGAGCGCTCGGTGTGAGGCAGCTCGGTATCGCAGCTGCACATTGCAAACTCGAACCACTTGTTGCTAATTTTATGAAGGTTCTCTGCGGTCAGGAGATTTATAGGTACGAATAGACCTTCTTTTCTTTTTTAAGTGCTCTCTCTGCGATCGGGAATCTTTGGGTAAAAGCAGAACTGTTTTGCGGAGGTCTCCTTAATTGTTTATATATTAATCAAGATATCTCTCTCAATGTTCCATTATTTTTTATTTATTTAAGGTATGCGTTAATGGAGATGGGTTTGGACGCGCCCGACCTCCCAATTGGTGCGGTCACAGATCTCCATTTGAATAGATGTACGAAACTTCTTCTCATACCATAATCGGTTAAGTTCTTCTGTTCCATTTTTATTGTAAGAATATACTTCTCAAGAGACATTCCCACTCAGGCAAGGAGGTTCTGCTAGAGTTCGTTGAGAAAGTGAAATCGATGAAGGAATCGGGACGAAAAGCGGAGGCTCTTTGGTCCGACTTCAGCCAAAGATGGTTCACTCTCATGCCCTCCACGAGGCCGTTCATCTTCAAAGACCACAAAGAACTCGCTGATCACGTGAGAGATCTGTTGAAAACAACCCTAACTCGTGTTTGATTTCTGAGCTTACACATACCAATCTCTGTTTTAACACAGGCAGCCTCGGCTTTTGAAGCTGTCCGGGATATAGCCGTGGCCTCACGTCTCATAGGTGATATGAGCGGCGGTACAGTTGACGATCCTTTAACGGACCGATACAAAAGACTGGAGTGCTCGATCTCTGCCCTCGAGAAGAATTCTGATGACTACAAGATGATCACTAATTACCTGGAGAAGACTTATGAACCGGTTAAAGTCGGTGAAGTTGTAAGCACTGCGGAACTTGAACCTTGTATCAATTCTCTTGAGTAAACGAGAGATAAAGAGAGTGATTCTAATAGTGTGCTTGCTTGACCAGGAGTACGGGGTTTCTGTAGAGAACATTTTTGTTGTTCAGTCGAAAGCGAGTCCCTCTTTCGAAGAGATCAAGAAACTACCAAACAAAATTCTCTTGTGGTGTGGTAAGTAAGACATACCCAAAAAAGAATCGATTATGTTACTTTGGTCAGGCTAAACATTGGTTTGTTTTGCAGGATCAAGAAGCTCAAACATGTTGAGGCATCTGCAGAAAGGGTTCTTGCCGGCTGTGTGCTCTGTCCCAGTTCCAGGATATATGGTATCTTTCTCTCTCCATATATACACTAGACACAGAGAGACATTGGAACCACTTAGTTTCCAAAAGGGGCAGTAAAGTACGCTAGGAGAGGCGACTTTCTTCGGAACTAGACTTCTTTCGGGGCCTACCGAAAGAAAACCCAATACTTCTTGACTGTAAATATCTGACTTGGTTCGGAGCATAACTTTCATATTTTTCAAACTTCTGCCCTTGAAATTTTATACTGAAGTTTCTGTCCCTTCTGAATTTACACCCTTAACTTCCATATTTTTCTTGAAATTTTATATTTTTCAATTTTTTTCTTCAAAATTATAATTACTGCCCTTGTTTTGCCACTTAACATAACTGTGTGTGCTCGTGTGTTAATACCTTTGGGATAGATGCCATCAGAAAAGAACCAACTAATTTCATTTGTCATAATATGTGCTTATATACTGACATCTGACATTGTATCGCTTCTCAACCAGTTTGGTAAAGCCATTGTCTGTTCCGACGCAGCAGCAGAAGCAGCGAGATACGGTTACACCGCAGTGGACAGGCCGGAAGGGTTCTTGGTTTTGGCTGTGGCATCTCTTGGAGACGAGGTCATGGAGCTGAAAAAAGCACCCGAGGTACGCAAAGATGCTCTAGTGAAGAGTGTGACACTTCCAAGTTGGATTCAGAGATTTACTTTCTTGCTACTGGAGAATTCAGAATCTGGGTTAAGAATGAAGTGAATTTATTATAATACAGGTTGTTAAATAGTCAATATGACATATCGAGTATGGTGTAATGTCTGTTTTTGTGAGAACTGAGAGAAGTTCACATCGCTTGTGTGTGAGAAGATCTCTCGCGAAGTATTTTTAGGGGTTTCTGTTGCTTGTGTGTGAAGTCATGAGAGATATTACAGTTGCTTGTGCGTGAAGACAGTTCCATCCCTAAGATAGGCTTCAACGAGGCCCAACAGTTATTTAGGGTTTGTTTGTGATTAGGAGACAGTTCCATCCCTAAGATAGGCTTCAACGAGGCCCAACAGTTATTTAGGGTTTGTTTGTGATTAGGAGACAGTTCCATCCCTAAGATAGGCTTCAACGAGGCCCAACAGTTATTTAGGGTTTGTTTGTGATTAGGATATACCGCTTTTTACGAAACCGTTCACACTGCTCGGGCCTACATATTCCGTTGTTCACGATTTGCGGGTTATTGTGGTTTGGAGTCTTCATACTATCCTAGCGGTTACTCGGTGTTATGGGGTTTGAGTTTGAGGTTAAAAGGTTTCGACGAGAACCTGAAAGACTATTTCCGCTCAATCTTGCAGAATAAAGGTGTGAAACCTCACAGTAAAAGATTGAACTCGTCACGTGTTGTTTTGATCCGTTTCAGGACACTAAGTCTCTGGAAGAGACGAAAGCGGGAGTGAAGGGATTAGGCAGAAAGACAACAGATGAATCTGAGCATTATACTTGGGAAGGCGACATCAAGGTCCCGTGTGGTCGTTTAATGGCATCGCAGCACAAGGACAGCCCACTCGAGTACAATGAATACGCCGTATATGACCCGAAACAGGTAATAAAAAATAAAAATAAAAAACCAGAGCCAACCATCCAGATATGTTCAGCTGATTTAGCCGTTGACTTCTGTTACCACTTATTGTCATATGTTCAGGTTGTTATAAGGTTCTTGGTGGGAGTCAAGTACGAGGAGAAGGATTCCGTGACGGAAGAAGCGGAGTGAATGCTGGGAAATCGAGTGGCGTGTGTTTTGAGGGGGTGTTTTGGGGTTTTGGTTGTCATATGGCTTTGGATCAAAGCATATGGGTGATCCCTTTTGTGCATATCTGCTGTATAAATGCTGTGGCGATTGCCCTGCATATAATATCATCGACTTTGTGGTTAAGTCTTGTTCTGTGAATAATTATGACATTTTCATCCCAACATGTAAGCTCCGTGGTCTTGTAACGGGCCCGCAAAGGGAACTCGGGACACAATCTCGAAGAACCCGTGATGGAAACTCAAATGGCACAAAGAATCCTAAGACTAACAGAAAACTGAGCTGTAATCTAGTACAAAGGTTTTAGTTGAACCGAGGAAAGTGACTTTCGCTTTCGTTGACAAATATGTACTTCAAGTTGGTCAATTTTTAGTAGCAGACGAGGAAGAAACATATTTCCAAGTTGAAGACTTTGACCAACGAGAAATTCCCTGACAAAGTGGATAATACAAGATGATATATGCACTTCAATATAATATGGTACCTTGTTCCACAAGGAATAGGATCACTGATTAATGTTGAAAACAAACTATTCAAAGAATCCATCTTTACACTTGGTATCGCTCCCAAAACCATCTTCGACAGATATCTTAGAAGAGCTCAGAATAAACTAATCAATCATTGATAAACAATCACAGGAGGAATCTTGAATGAGCGTGGAACAAAGGGAATTGCCCCGGGCCTCTCCACCAGATCACGGTAGAACTCGTACTCGGCTTCGTAATCGTGCAAGTGAAGCTCCGCCTTCTGGTTCGTGTGGTAGTGGTGCTTAGCCGATTCCAGCTTCCCGAACCCGAAGATCCCGACTTTGTCGCAGATCCCCAAGGCGAGCATCACGGCCTGCATCCCCGACGAGTAGTGGAAGAAAACCCCGTCGTGCTCGCTTCCCCAATCCTCCACCGCCTTCCCCTGCTTCTCCACGAACAGCTTCAGCGAGTAGTACTTCACGATCCTCGCGGTGAGCTCGTCGAACCTCGGATCCGTGACTATCAGAGGCGCCTTGTACGAGGAGTTGCAGACGGTGTAGTCGAAGAAGTGCATAGCCTGACAGATGTACATGACGATCGGAACGTTCTCGCCGTACGGATGACAGAAACAATTTTCCCGTCTCGCGCAGAGGTGCAAGATGTTGCTGTTGACGAACGAAATGGTCGTTTTCGACCCGACTCTGCGCTCGTAACTCTCCGTTCTCGCATTGTTCAGGCGTATCACGGCTTCATGGCCGTCGATGGCGGCTCCGAACTCGCGGTTCAGCAGAATCCCGCTGTTTCCGACAACTGCGCACGAGGAATACCGAGCGGCGCCAACGCTGCGATCGACGGGATTCTTCACGAGCTTGACCAATTCCGACATGATCTCCGGCTGGTGCCGCTTTTTCCTCGACCAATCGTGCAAGATCCGCCGGAAGGCGACCCAATGGCGGTAGAAATTCGGCGAGTGGAGGAGCTCGGAGACGCCATTGGAGGTCCTCGCTCGGATATCCCGGTGGTGGAAGTGCCGCCACGTGGCGAACGTCTTGTACCGCCCGAGGCTCCCGAAGTCGCCGTCGAGCAGCTGGCCGATCTCGCGCTTCGCCTTCTCCTCGCCCAGATCGATCGCCGCGAACCTGAGGAGCGTCTGGTTGAGCACTGGAGGAGCCGGGGGCGGTCGGGCTCGGACCGAAGCGAGAGCTTCGAGCTCGAGCGAGCCGATTAGGGTTCTGCGGAAGACGGCGCGTGAGAGGAACGTGGCTCCGAAGACCAGCAGAAGCAAGAGGCTGAACAAAGGTCGGACCTTTCGCTTCATGCTTCTGGGATCGGCTAAGCGAGGCCAGATATAGATCCCGCCATTGTTGCAGATCTCGAGCCCGCCCGAATCAGACCCATCATCGTTTTCCCACGACTTTGGCATCCAAACACACAGTTCGTCACTGGGGTTTAGCTCAGCTCATGACCTCGATTCGCTCTCTCTCTCTCTCTCTCCTCTCCTCTCGGAGTGAGATCGGGATTTGCAGAGAGGAGAGAGAGAGGAAATGGGCACTTTGCTTGTGCATTAAACTATGGCGTTGGCGAATGGAAATGCGTGTGTGTGGCGCATAAGGTCGGCATGGGCTCTCACTCGAACATGGATTGTGACCGTGTGAATGATTGGCTCACATTTTGGAATGACTTTGTCTCCTTCTTCAACTCCACACTTTATGTTTTACTGTCGTGAGTGAGAGAGTGTCTTCAGTACTGTAGTTAGTAACTACTGGTTTCTGCATTCTGCCAAATCTTTCTTCTACGTTTTTGAGGGGTGTTTGCGCTTCGTGAGCCGTAATTTTTAGTAGTGTTTGATTCAGGTGTAACATAATGAATGTTTTACTGATTTTTAGTCAGTTCTTTGCTCCAAAAATTAGTCTCGGATGAATCAACGAAGGAAGGTTCTACGATCGAATATTCATGTGCGAATCAGCATTCATTGTTCGGTTACGATTTCACGATCCTCCATTGCAGGATCTCTTTAATGTGATATCGATTCTCTATCAAATAAGAAATTCCAATACAATGGGAGTTTGTCATGAATGTCATCTTCTCTATTAGCTAACTAATTTAGTTAAAGTCTCATCTCGTTACGCATTCAACATTCAGGAAATTGATATAGTTTTTCGCCTTATGGAGAGATAGCTGTTTATAAGAGGAAATAGTTCATTTCTATATAAAATTAACCAAATTTTAAATTCGATGGTGATATTTCATCGTTCATTCTTGACATTGCTTATGGAATTAGTTTTGTTGAGTGGAGTGTTTGTCTGAAGACTGAAACTAATCCATGTATGGAAATCGTAAATAATATCATTGAGGTGACACTAGTTCCTATTTGTGAGACCCTTTTGCCAATATAATTTTATTATTATTATTATTATTATTATTATTATTATTAGGGAAAATAGTGGTATAAGTATCTTAAGTCATCCCAAATTACATATATATTATGAAAAGTAAAAACTAGTGTTATAATAATATGGGAAGTGTTAAAAAGTGATTTTTTTTTTTACGTAAATGTTAAATGACACGTGTGACGCTCTGATGATGCCAAGTCATTACTCCGTTTCAGCTCAATTTTCATGTTTTGGTAACATGTTTGCCCTCGTTTTGCTTTGTTACGCTAAAATATATTAAAAGTACGATAAATGCTTCAAAATGTGAGGTTAAATGGTGGTACACGTTGCTAAAATGTAAAAATTAAATTGAAACGGAGTAATGACGTAGCATCATCAGAGTGTCACACGTGTGTTTTAGACACTGACGGCGTAAAAAAAAAACTCAATAAAATTTTACTTTTAAATTTAATTATTTTTATTATCACTATTTTTAACTTTTGATATATGTACATAAGTTTTATGATTTAAGAGTATTTCTTGCTCTTATTATAATAATAATATTGTTTTACGGACGCTGCACTAGTTGGTGTACTGTGGAGTCCTACGGATACGGAGACACTGCTGAGTCCTGACTCATATCACATGCATTCCAAGGAAAGAATATCTTAGTATACACTTTGTATTTGGCCAAAAGGGATAAAAGTGGAAATGGAGAAATATATATATATATATATCTATATATATATATATATATATACATATATATATGGAGAAAAATAAGTGTACAAGTAACACTTTATTTTAGAGAGAGAAAAAACCTATTAAAATATGGTACTACTATAACAAAATACTCAATTATATTTATAAGTAAATATAAGTAATGTCCTCTAATTTATCACTGCTTTCGAATTGCTCTCTAAGTATTTGTTAATCAATTTGTCCCTTATATCATTCTATACCGAATTAATCTTCAATCAACTTTTTTTTATGTTCATTCGTTTTTAAATTTGCCACTCTATATCTTCAAATTCTGGAACGTGTTTAAATTTGTTTTTAAATTTGTCACTCTATATCTTCAAATTCTGGAACAAGTGTTTAAATTTGTTTTTGAACACTATAACTTTGTTTTTAAAGACACCATTAGGAGATATTGTAGGCATGTCTAACCAAAATCTCATGTATCTTTAAACGGAGCAGCCTTTCAGTATTAGGTCAAATGACACGAGTTATTGACAATTTTCCGCCGGTCCGCAGAAAAACGGTCGTTTAAAACTGGACAGACGCACGCTAAAATTAAAGCTTCAAAACCTAATTTATTTGGGCCCTTCACAAATAAACATGAGCCAACTAGATGAGATTCCATTTTCATAGTTATCTTCACTAACCTAATTTCCAGGCAAGTGGGCTTACCCGGAAATACACACGTGGCGATTTTCAGTAATTTAAAATAAAAATTTACTGTCAAGGTCATTTCAAGAGTGAAGCCGATACCCAAAACCCTCTCGTAAGAGGCCTAACTTTCAATCCAAGCATGGTTTATTGGCATATTTTGTAATTTGTATGGACATTAGTGATAGTAGAACAAACAGCTTCATATATCTTTGGATTCTCACTCAGAATTCTGCCTGATAAACACTTCCGAAGGTCTGAACAAATTCAGAAGAAAACAGAATCTTCATTTCAACAATGCAATATGGTAGCAAGGCCATAGCGTTTCTCGTACTAAACATTTTCCAGAATCTACAGAAGCTTCTTACTTGTCAATGGATGACGGGCTTAAGGGGATGAGCTCTCATTTCCGACCAGTCAAGCCTCGAGTCGAGATCATCATCTAGTTCCCCAACAATGCTTCTGCAATATTTCAATCCAATATCATGATTTAAGTAAACTATATATCGCAAAATTAAAATTAACGGTTTAAAATAGGCAAATCTATAGGCCAGAAACGGCGTCAAGGGATTACATGTTGTCGCCTCTAATTATGTACAACCCCAAGACAAGTTGTTGAACACCTTCCTGCAACAAACAATGGAATCCCAAGTTAGAGTAAACTTAGTATTAATCTAGGAAAATTGATTGTTAACTACGTTATTATCACTACGAGTAAAATGAGCATATTTATTTCCATTTGTTATGAAAATAAGAGTATAAACCTTGGTGGAGAAAACCCGTTCATGAGATTCGTCGAGAATTATATTGGTGGCCTGATCGAATCCCTTCAGTACTCCCTGGAAAGAAGAGGTAAAAAGTTATATTTCAGGCTTTCAGCAGACTGCTAAAGATCTAGATCACGTTGAAATAATTCGTTATCGATAATCTTACCACAATATTGCGTCCATCATTTGTTATCACCGATATTGTTTCTGCACAGATATTAGAACATTTAAATTTAGAAACAGTAATTGAAATATTCTATAGCTAAGAAATAGGATCAAAATGTCCTAGATACAACGGGCACAGCAAGCACATAACTAAAACATTGAATATGTGAGGTTTGAATAAAAACCAATCCTAGGCCTTCATCCAATGATCACTCAAATTCAATTACTTCAGGCTAATTGATTTGGCTAGATGAATTATTATGCTAATTGTAAGTCATTTTGAGGCAGAGCTGAATAAGAATCTTCATAAAGTTTGTAACCTTTATGCAATAGATTATAGGAGTAAATCCGGGTACCTAGATTTTGGCCTTTTCTCAGCCCTATCCCAGTGTTTTCCGCCATTCAAAAACCGCATCCGGGACTTAGGGAAACCCCAGTTTAAAAAATAATGGGCCAAGGACCGAGCCAGCGCAGCTTCTTTTTTTTTAATTAAAAAAATAGTTGTTTATAAGCAAAAAGTACCTTCATCTAACAATAAGCACATTCTAAATAAAACCAAGAAAGCTAAAACTATGATAAATTAATTCAAAAGTACAAATACTAAACCAGGCCAGCCCTGTTTCTGAAAGCCTTGGCCCGCTGTCTGTTTCCGGTTTTTGACAAAAGGCCTGGATTTCGAACCAAATACAAAAGGCCTGGATTTCGAAGCAAAAACCAGGCCAAAAACCGGTTTTTGACAAAAGACCTGACTTCAAACCAAAACCGGGCATTGAAGTAAAAGAAATTCAGCCGTACTACAATAGAAGAAATCGACATACGGTCTACAAGAGTCTCGAGGCCCGGGCCAGCAGACATACTGCAACTTCTCAGTATGGATCAAGCACAATTTTCCCTGCTAGCTTCGTATGACGATCTCTGCACTACACAAGAGTGAAAAAGAAGAACATCAGACTCAAACCTCACCGATTATTTATAAGAGCATAGAAGTTCATAGTTTGTGGTAAGATAGATTCCAGAGGAGGAATAATGCGCTTTAGTCAGAAATTCGCAACAGAGAATATCCCTCAGATCGCCATGGACGCAAGATAAAAGAGTGAGACACCGAAGATATATAACTTTGAGAAATGAAAAACTCAGCAGCCTATGGACAATCCAATCAACAGGTAAAGCAGAAATCAGAAGAGAAAATGAGCGGAACCTGAGAGAGAAAGCAGAGAGTCGGAGAAGGAGAGGACTGATGGCGGGGAAGAGAACTGCGTTTTAGGGTTTTAACGTTTTCTTTTTCTTTTTTTTTTTATTTATTCAAACACAAATTCATTTATGAAAAAAAAAAAAAAAAAAAAATTTTTTCAAAAGTTTTTTTTTTTATTATTATTAGCTAAAATTACAGCGTTGCACTAAAATCCTTGATTCTAAAAATCTACGACAATAATATCTTGCGTTAGTCTTGATCAACGGCAATAATTCTTAACGTTAAGAACTTTTGCGGCAATAATTCCTAATCTTAAAAATATAACACACAAGAGGCCTTTTGCAACAGAGAAAGTCTTCAGCGGCCTGACGGATTCTTTTACGGGCTGAACTCGCGCATCATTTCCGCATTTTTCGTACTCCCTCGAACTCACAAGATTCTGTAAAATTAATTCATGCAAAAAGAGGCAAGAAAATTATCTGTTTATTGTCTACTCTTTATTGATAGATTGAAAAACTCGTTCCCTTGCTTCCGGGGACGAAACCGTATCTGTGACTCATCGGCTGTTTCGCAACTGGAAAAATTACAAAAGCAACAGAATCCTAAATCTTCTATTCAGAGATCTGTGAAATTCGAAAGAACGTAAAAACAATTCGGCATAGCGATTATGCAACGCCGATGATGTACGCATTCCATGAATCTTTCTGCTCAAAACTGTCCATCTCCTCGTACTTTATGTCTCGTCCGGCCCCAAATCCCCGGGTGCTTTTGTTCTCTTCCGTGTCTGGCATCTCCCTAAGCCAGAAATGGACCGATCGGAATCCAGCCTCGTCCAAGCATTCCTTGATCTCCGGCAACGACCACCTGGGAAAAACAATCACCAATGATTTTTCTAACGTGCCTGCCAATTTACCAGAAACCGGATCGAACGAGAATGAACGTAGCAACTTACAATCTCCAGCTGTACGAAAACCCATGGTTGAGTTTCTTCTGATTTGGCAAGTGATAGTGGATGCTGATCCTCGTCTTTCGCTCGATGACGTCAAACTCGGCTTGCTCCCAGGTGTACTGAATGAGATCCAGATCAATCAACTCATGTTAATCATTCCAGAAATAGGAATCACTTATGTGCACTTTACCATTGAAAAAATTATTTCGGTACATTTTTTCTTCGAAATTTTTATTTGTCGTTCAATTTGCCTCGTGAACTTTCCATACACATCTTACGATATAGATTGAAAAATGCACTTTGAAACAAAATTCCTAGAAGATTTCCGCCCATTAGAGACGTAAAAGAAATTTCTAGATTTTATTGTTCATGTAAAAGGTATAACGTCTTTTAGAAGCTACCCGTTACGACTCAAACTCTAATCTCACATATCTATTTATGTGAACGGTTATCGACTACTCTTTTCATTCACTAAACGTCTCTTAAATAAGCAACAAAATATCGTTAAATAGCATGACATAATTAATTAAATAAGCAGAATCAAACTTCGGATAATGCTGCGAATGTAACACAACTAAATGAAATCCCTAATTGCAAATCAGTAGTGAAAGAAGACATTACCGTGAAATTGGTAAACTTTCGCTTAAGCTTCAATTTCTTCTCTGATGACGCACCGCCGTACAGATCCATAACGAATATTCCGCCACTTTTGGACAATACACCAAGAACATGCTTGAAATACAAAACCAGCTCCGCCCGTTTGTGAAGACAGCAGCAACTGAAGTTAAAAGCACAGACGATGTCCCGAGCAGGCAGCGGAAAATCCGCCATTGAAATTGAGCTTTCCTCAGATCCATCTTCGCTCTCCTCCAAGGAAATGCTGCTAATTGATTCCTCTGGTGCAAGCTTCACAAACTTCGCCTTACACGGATCCAAAACGTTTCCATGGAAAAGGGAAATTCTGGAATGATCTGCACCAACTCTATTGATGTTGTTCTCCACGCACCATTGTAGTGTCTCAAGGTCGAAATCCAATCCCACGGCCGTTCGCCTTGGGTTCGTCCGGAGCCATTCGAGACTGTCCAAGACCAGAATCACAGTCGGTTTATTCAAAGAGATACACATAGCAAACTACACATAACCTAGAAAACTTTTGACATTCTATACAGTGGCAGTTCGAACTCTTGACGGTCGGGTTCCATTAAGCGATTTTTCTATATATTATCGCTATTGCCCAAGTAAACTTGATCAATTTCAAGAGCAGATCGATTGGGTTTTACGAAAAATTAGCGTCCGTGATTTCCATAACCACAGAACCGGTCACCTGATCACGATCTTGAGACGTAACAGAAATGAAAACGAGGGATTGAAACCGATATTGAGAATCTGAGAACATGTTCTACACCATTTAAATCATCTCTTCAATTCGTCACGACTGGTCAGAAATGGAAAGTCTTTCACGAAGACTCGACACAAGACTCAAGATTCCCTATGATCATTCATCAATCAAGAGGTTACCTAAGAAGCGCAGTGCCACAGAAATCTTCTTGAAAGTGGAGAGGCTGTCTTCCACCGACATAGATCATGAAGAACTTGAGCAAATAGCTGATGTCTCCTTTCGGCGACTGCAATCCAAACAGGAATTAAGCTCCGCATTTCTTGGAAGCCATTTCTGTGTGAAAGCCATACCTGAACAGACTGTTGATAGAGGAGAAACTTGGAGGGGGTTTCCGTGGACGGGCGTCCTTCTTCTTCTTCAATGGCGTCTTCTTGCTCGCTTTCTTCTTCTTCTTCTTCGAGTGGAGAAACAGGGAGGCTCTGGAAATCGTCGTCATCTTCGGGGTGAGAGTTGCGGAAGTGCGGTCGATGGTGCTTGTTGGGCTTCTTCTCTCGTTTCCCCACTGTGAGCTTAAACTGAGGTTTCTACAAAAAGCAATTGTTGTAATGATGGATTACTTAATTTGAGCTCGCGACCCAATCGCCAAAAGTCGCGACTGTTCTCATCGCGACGCGTGCACTCGCGACGGCTCGCGATTTTGTCGCGACTCGCTGGCCGTTGTTTGCGGCAAATGTACCTGTTTTCTTAAAATGTTTATTTTTAGTACTTTTTATCCGAATTTAATTATCAAACTTTATTAATTATTTCAAAATATTATTTAAGTATGTTAATTATTTAAAATTATTATCTCTAAGTTATTTTTTTCAAAATTAATATTTAAGTATGTTATAATTTATTATTTTGTAACATAATAATAATCTTGTTTTTTATTGTTAATTTTTAATTTGTAACATATGTTAATAAATATTAGTTTGTAACATACTAATAATTTCAACAAATTTACTTAACATATAAATAAATACGAAAAGACGAGATATTTAAAAAAAAAGTTGTATTATTCATTGTGAATATTACAATAAGGTGGAAGAAAGCTGTAAATATTCAGTGTAAATATTACAAGATGCCTCACTAAAACCTCTCTTGTAAAACCCTCCTTAGGGACATAAAACCAGGAGAGGAAAGAGCACATCATTGGCGGTTACATTGCGTCACTCGGGGAACAAGGCGTTAAACCTTTCAGTCATTAGCTCCAGTTCGGTTTGGTCGGACCGTTCGGCAATCACCGGGTTGTGGTACAACAAATCATTCAACACCACTATTTGCTCGACTTGTGTGTTTGTGGTTGACGCCCTGCGATCGTTTATGACGTACTGAGCCGTACTGAATGCGCTCTCCGAAGCAACGCTTGAAATGGGGATGGACAGTATATCCCTCGCCATTCTCGCCAATATCGGGAATTTGTCCCGTTGATTCTTCCACCACTTTATGACATCGAACTCGCCTGAATCGTCCTCGAACCGTAGGCCGTAGTATCGCTTAACTTCTGCCGGTGCGCCCTCCGGTATGTCCGCCCGTGGCGGTCCCGTGCTGGATTCCCCTGCTTCCCCGCGATCTATCCTTTGCCTGAGTCTCCGGCTAAACGCTAGTCCCGTCTTCGTTGGGCTCTCCATCACTGTCCTTTGCTCTTCCTGTGCGTTGAACTGTGGGAACCGGGCGTCGTATTCACTGTACAATGCATAACGGGAAGGGAATATTTCTGACGGAAGCATAACGGGAATGTAGTTGTCGGGACAAGGCTGCGATGTTCCCCCTTGTAGAAATTGGGGTTGCAAATTCCTGGCCGCCCTTCGACCCCCGGAACTACCGCCGCTTCTTCGAGACATATTAATGAGAAAACTTTAGAAATTGAGAAATTTAGAACTTTGGAACTTTAGAGCTTGAGAGTGGAAAAAACTTAGAGAATTGAGAGAATTTGAGAGAGAGTTGAGAGATTGTTGGTGAAGAAATGAGGGAGGAAGAGGTGGTATTTATAGGGTTTGAGGAGAGAGTGGGGTGGGTGAATAATTATTGTGGTGGGTGAAGTGGGTGAATAATTGTGAGGGGAAAGTGGGTGAAAAAAAATTTAAATTTGAAAATTTTGGGTTGAAATTCGAGTAAAGTGGGTAGGAATTGTGGTTAGGTAATAAAATTCGGGTAAAATTTTTGGGATTTACGCCCAAAACAAACACAATTTTTCCACCCCCTCGGATCAGTGACGTGTCGGCTTGTGATTGGCCGAGAGCTTTTCACGCGGATCCTGGGTTCCTGGTCGCGATTAACGCCTCACGTCGCGACTGGTCGCGATTACGACCCTTCGATCGCGACGAATCGCGATTCACGCCGTCCTCGTCGCGACGATCGCGACGTCCACAGTATGATCGCGAGTTTCACCTCTACTTAGGGTAGAGACGATTTTCGGATAAAGGCTTTTTTAATTTATTTTACCAAAGTAAGAATATTTAGTCGCAATTACAAATATACGTAAGTTTTCATGAAAACAAGTGTAATACATGTTATGCGTATTTTCTGGAGCCTAGAAAAATTAAGGCCCAAGACATATTAGGCCCACTAAATCGACTTTGACCCTTTCAGTCAAAACCAAACCGGCCCGAAAAAATCAAAGGGCCCGGTCCGGAAAAGTCAACGGCCCCGACCCGGAAAGTCAACCCAAAAAGTCATTGGGTCAACCTGGAAAGTCAACTAAAAAGTCAACGAGTCGACACGGAAAAGTCAACCGAAAAAGTCAACGGCCTGACCTGGAAAGTCAACCCAGAAAGTCAACGGGCCCGACCCAGAAAGTCAACCCAAAAAGTCAAAGGGCTGACCCGAATGGTCAACCAAAAAGTCAACAAAAAGTCAACCCAAACTCACTCGGGAAATGTCGACTCGGCCCGGCCTAAAAACATGCCTTCGGGGCGCGCGGCGCGCCCCGAAGCCTAAAACATGCCTTTGGGGCCCGCAGCGCGCACCGAAGGAAAAATCATGCCTTCGGGGCGCGCCGTGCGCCCCGAAGGAAAAAATATGCCTTCGGGGCGCGCAGCGCACCCCGAAGGCATGAAATCAAACGTTTCGCTCTCTATAAATACGAGGGCACCCCCGCCACAATCGGCAAGCACTCCCGAAGCCAAAAAACCTTTGTTTCCCGTTTATTCATAAATTCCGACTCAAATACTCGACTAATGTTGAGCGTCGGAGCGGGCGACAGAGGACCCCCCCCCCCTCTGTTCCCCTTCGGAGTTCACGTTTTTCTACTCTTTTTACAGGAACGGAGGCAGGTTATACAGGGAAGATTTCCGGCCTATCAAGACCGAAGATCAAGCTTCAAAGCCCATTCCGACCGTCAAGCGGGCGTTGGGCCCGGCCCAAAATCAAGACTTGGGCCGCATTTAAGTTAATCAATTTTTAGGCATTAACATTTGGCGCTAGAAGGAGGGGCCCCGACAAGTTCAAAGCCTCGGAGTCCCGCCAGCAAAACTTTCATACATTACCTCTCGACGAACAGGTTTCGAAGAGACGAACAGGTCACGAAAATGACGAACAGGTTTTGAAGAGATGAACAGGTCACGAAAGACGAATAAATTTCGAAGAGATGAACAGGTTACGAAAAGACGTACAGGTCACGATAATGACGAACAGGTCACGAGAATGGCTAAAGAGACGCCTAGTGTTCAACAACATCAACAGGGAATGTTTGAACACAAAAGCTAACACGTTCTCTGTCGTCCGACTACCTCAAGACTTGTCTCATCGTCACTAAGTCCTAGACGTTCCTCCATCGTCAACAAACCTTATAATTCGTCTCGATCGTCAACA
The DNA here is from genome assembly GCA_954871525.1 of Parietaria judaica. Lineage (NCBI taxonomy): Eukaryota > Viridiplantae > Streptophyta > Magnoliopsida > Rosales > Urticaceae > Parietaria > Parietaria judaica. The sequence continues at coordinate 23,710,411 of OX940860.1, read as the reverse complement.
ATTTTCAAGACCCGTTCTCAATCAAATCAATACTCACAACGATCAAGGATGCAATTCGAATAATAAAAGCGATTATATTCAAATTGAGAAGAACGCAAAAATAAAAATCAAATATATCTTACAAGTTTTCTCCTCATTATTAAACATACATACAAAAGAAAAACATATTAGAAAATATGTATGCATATTAAAATAAAATACAGAATCGCCGATGAACAGCTCGGATCAACGGAGTTCCTCCGAAGCTTCATCGCGTCTGGGACGCCTCGCTGCCACGGCCAACGTAGCCTCCACAGCGCCGCTGCGAAGACCTATGAGCACGCTGCCGATGAGACCTCGCGCTCGTATCCGTCGATCCACTACCGGAGATCCGGCGCCGCCCCTTCGTCGCCGCCGTGCGCGCGTCCCACGGAAAAAGCCATCACAGAGACGCCACAACCTCGCGACGGCAAAATAAGGGTCAGTGACCTCCCCAGCTCCTCCACGAGCTCCGATAAGAAGCCCAGCGCCATCCTCCGACGCCGCCGCTTCGTCGTAAATCGCGGCCCCTACAAAAGTTAAAGCCCAATCGAGGCCTCCAGCCACTTCTTCGGCACCAAAACCTGTGAGCGGCTTCACGCCGCCGGAACCCACGCCGCAACCTCCTCAGTCAACACCCAAATCGGCAAAGTCCAAGAGACCTCCAAGCGCCGGGAGAAGCTCAATCCGCCAAGCCCCTTCTCCGTCTCTCTTTTCGTGCGATCCCGAAGCCAAAAAACCTTTTTTTCCCGTTTATTCATAAATTCCGACTCAAATACTCGACTAATGTTTTTCTACTCTTTTTACAGGAACGGAGGCAGGTTATACATGGAAGATTTCCGGCTTATCAAGACCGAAGATCAAGCTTTAAGGCCCATTCCGACCGTCAAGCGGGCGTTGGGCCCGGCCCAAAATCAAGACTTGGGCCGCATTTAAGTTAATCAATTTTTAGGCATTAACAATACATAAACCAACAAACTTGCTTTTTGTAGCAATATTCTTTTATGTTTTTGGGTAAACAAAATTTTGATGTATCTCATGGGATTTCAATTCAAGAGTGAAAAGTGTTGGACATATGTGTCCTTAAACAAGATATTTTATCCATTTGTAAAAGACTATGACAAGTCGTTGAATAAAGATGATACTTATTATGATAATCTTATTATAGTTTCTAGTAGAGTAAAATAGAATGTTTGATCCTTAGTTCATAAAGGATGCAATTATGAATTATTATCACAACAGAGTCAATGTGAAGAAGAATTAATAATCATAATAAATGAACTTAAAATGTCTGTGACCTGATTAACTGGGTGGGAGCCCATTAATCGTATAAGGTCATTAATGTGACTAAGTGACAATCCTATTCTGGATTTTGTGTGTGTCACACTCACTAGAAGTGCATTAAGTATGAAGTGTCTTCATATTGGACTGGACCTGACTTAAACTCCGGAAGTTATCATATAAGACCGTCACTGATAACTTGGAGTTGAGTCACTAGTAGATGATCAAATGGATATTCGATCTAAGTCCTGAGTGATCTTGAGTCCAAGCTGCTGGCTTGATTGTTCTTTGATTTAACCGTTAAAGAACATGAAATATTACCGCTGTTCCCAACACTATTATTTTGGGAACATGATAGTCAGGAGTAAGGGTAGCTTGGTCATAGACATGGGCATCACACAGCTCTCTTCAGAGTGATGATGATTCCCTTGATTGTCGGTGGTGAGAAGTGAGAGGTACCCGTGCGCAACTTATGAATCGAAACCATAAGTGGGTTGCTCATAATATTACTGACTGAGTCAAGGATGAAAATGCAATGAGGGGCATAACGGTAGAAACCGCCTGCTCGTGTGTGGATCATCAAGTGAAAGATCAATAACCCGAATTTGATTGTATCAATGGACACCCTGCTGTTATAAAGGGAATAATATATACCGTATCACTAAAGAGTGCAGCCTCGGGTCTATAGTGGAATCACTTCGAGGTTTGACGAACAACTAGCAGTTCGTTGGAGCTTAAGTGATACGGGTCCATGGTCCCCAGGATAGCTCCGTAACGGATGATACGTACGTGATTAAAATACATTCTGGATAATGTTTAATCATTTGGCTTGACTTATAAAACTGAAAGGTCTGTGGCAGACGTCAGATAGTTTTATCGTTAGCGTGGCAAAAGTATCATATTTTGGTACAAGAAATTAACTGATAAAAGAAAGTTAGAATTTAGATTTTCTATCAGCATCATATTGTTGGAAATTAAATTCTAAGCAACTTTGCTTTTTGAACCAAGTCATTTCGACTTACGGTTAGTGATTTATGGATTTTCTAAGTTTATGATCGGTTCGATAAACTTTGAAATTAAATCACATGTCACGAATTTAAATGATGGTGTGGCACCATGACATTTTAATGTGTGATATTGAGATCAGGAAATATTAATATAATTTAATTATTTGGATTTAATTATTAATATCTTATTAATAATTAATTAATAATTAATAGATTTATATTAATAAATAAAAATATATATTTATATATATTCATATTTGTAAATTCGAATTAGGGTTTAATATATGAAACCCTAGCTAAATTCGAATGGTATGATTTGGTCTATCCAAAATTGCGGCATAAGTACCAAATGTTTTGGTATTTTAGCAAATCCCTAAAATCAATATTATCCATTGGATCGGTTATGATTTAATATCAACCGTTGGATTAGGATATTGATAAATTCGAAATTAATAACTTGGTGACCAAGTTTCATTTTTCGAATTTGGTTAATTAATTATATCTGTTAGATCGGTCTAAGATTTAATCTTTACCGTCGGATTGAAAATTAATTAATTATATATATTTATATATATATTCGAATTATAGTTTATGGATAAATTCGAAATTGTTTTTAATAAATCTTTTTATATTTGATTTTATCCTAAACTAATTTGATCCATTAGATCGGTTTAAAGATTTATCTCAACCGTTGGATCTAGATAATGATAATTCGAATTTTATTATAAATATATAGGATAATTCGAATTTTATAAAGATAAGAAGATAAGATTGGATTTTTGATTTATCCAAATCTTTCTTATTTAATTAAATCCCTAATTAATTATATCCATTGGATTTAGATGAGATTAAATCTGGACCATTGGATTAAGATAATTAATTATATTTAATTAATGGAATTTGAAAATTAGGGAGGGAAATTCTCCAATTCGGTTACGGTTTGAGCCTATAAATAGGAGGCTCATTCTACACATTTTTCACACCTTTCCCCAGAGAAAAATTCGAACTCTCCCTCTCCCTCAGGGTCTGCGAATTTTCTCTCTGATCTCTCTTTTCTGGTTCGGCTTAGGAGACTATTTCTCCGGAAGCTTAAAAAGAACCATCAGTTAAAATTTTGCGACGGAGTCCTGCCGGCGAAGCCCACGCTTCGGTACGAAGATTCCAGGAGAATATCCCGGAAGATCATGGGAGTTTCCCTCAGCACCAGCGGAGCCCTGCCAGATTCAGAACGCGCAGCCGGAAGTCGTCAATAGAGGTACGGCCTTATGCATTGGGTTAATAAATGCAACAATTTACTGCTTTCTATTTATTTCCTATTATGACTAGATTATTAATAATGATATATGAATATTAAATTACATAATATTTATCAGATCTTGTGAAATGGTTATTATCCGATATCCGGACCGTTGGACGGATAACAAGTTATTCCGCTTTAAATTAATTTTTAAATGTTACCCGGACGGTTCGGAGGTACAATTCGTGATAATTTTCAAGGAATCCGAGACGTGATTCCCTACAAAAAGAGGGATCAAAATCAAGATGTTAGCCTTTTTTTTTATTCTCGTCTCGAAAATACCAGGATGCTAAAAATTGTCCTAGTCGCGATTTGGAAATAATAAGTTTTTTTATATATCGGGACAAAGATTAAGATTTTTGATGTTTTTTTTACTTCTTCGAAAATGATAAAATTCAAATAAAAATTTGAGACGACCTGTATTCAACACTTGTAGAGAAAAAATAAATAAATATCAAACAAAGTAAAATCATATCATATGTAAAAATTAAACAAAATTTTTAAAAAACCCATGAGATACATCAAAATATTACGAAAACAAATTGCTAATTTCCATGAAAACATGTGTAAGAAACAAACGTTTGTTTGTCGATCCCTTGGCTCATGTGCACAATCTATATATATATAAAAGGAGAGTTTTTGGTTGATGACATGGCAAAATCACAAACAAAATATATAAGTTTTAAATTTTCAGACCTTTTTTTTTTAATTAAAGATCAAGCCTACGTGTTAATTGTTTGTTAGAGTAAAACAAAAGAAACTTCACCTCTTGATGATACTATAATGTCATGTAACATGTATCACATTAATAGAAACAATGAAAAATTAATAACCTCAACTGAACGTGCATATATGTATGCAAATCTTTTTGTATTCTCAATAGTTAATGTACTTGATTCTTTGTAGTATTTATTTTAATGGTTAAAGACTTTAGATAGTGACAACAAAGAAAAATACCAAAAGATGCAGCATGGATAACAAAGCCGAATTCTCAAATGGAGAGAATAATTTTCACAGCACACAATCAAAGAAAGATAACGCAAGGAAGATCACCAAACACATTCTTCGAGGTGGAGATCACTGTCGATATCGCAACACCCTGCGACAATGGTCATTTGAGCTCTGATCGATAGACCGTAACCTACAACATCTTAATGCACGTATCAATTTCGTCATTTCTACGCAACAACATCATAGATAATGCGTACAGTTTCTAATAATTTTTAAACTTTTGTATTTTTTCAGGCTGTGTTGAATTAATTGAAAACATGCCACTTTCTCCTCAGGTCGTAAGTTCATGATGTAGTTTTCTTTATTCATTTTTTTTTTTGGTTTATTTAATATCCTCCCATGAAGTAGTAAGTTCGAAGTTTTTTTTTTTTTTACTTTTTGTTAATTTTTTTTTATATAATTTTACAAAGATTCAAAATTATATGTAGGAAATGTGATTTTTTTTACTAATTTCACCATGTAATTTTTTTTATTGATTTTACACTTTACGTGACTCTTTTTTTTCTTTCCTTTTTCTTCTTTTGAAATTATATTTAGGAAATGTGCATCCAAATTTCAGACTATTTTCTATATAAAAAATAATAATAAACATCTCACTGATTATTTAAAAAAAACACTTGATCATTGTGAAAATTTGATTTACGTGATATACTACTAATATATACTACTTATTCTCTATACTTCATATTGAGAAATATATATTGGCAAATCCTATCTTTTTTTAAGATTATGTATTTTATTTTATTTTTAAATCAACCTATGATGTTTTTATTATTATTCATGGCGTTTGATACTTTTTAGTGTAAAAATAAAGGCGCGAATCACAACCATTTATATTTCCTCAAGTAATTGTCACGCAATTATAGGAAAAACATGTTTAAGATATTCTAGCTCTCTTTTTAAACCAGGAATTAGTGTCTCTCGGGAAGTTTAGATGGCCATGTCCCTATCAATGTTTCCTCATAAATCTTGAATTTTTTGCTTTTCAGGATGATTTCGTTATTTTTAATTTTTTAATTTTGTATTATTGCAAATTTAATTATTTCCTCGCTAACAAAGTGACTTTTTTTCTTTTATGTTCTTCAATAATTTATTTTTGGTTATAGATATGCAAGTAGTTTTGTTACAATTTAGAATTTTGAGGAAGTATGCAATTGATTCTTCTCTGTAGGTTTTAGCAATGACAAGCTTAAAAAAACCAAAACTAGAGGGAGACCATGCAATTAATTCGGAAGACTTAGAAATTTTTACTCAAAGTTTTCTTTTATATTTATAGATTGGTTTTTGCATTCCTTAATCCTAAATCCTATATTGTTTATGATTCTTTAGATTAATTTTGTTGTGTTGTGGAACTGGTGCTCATTTTTATTCAATGATTTTGGTTGGTGTTACATTTGTTGTATGTTTTGGAGCTCTTATATAAAAGAATGGCTTTGGGTACGTGTTTTTTTTTCTTCATTGGGAGGCACAAATCATCATTTTCATGCAATTATACTCTAATTACTATCATGGCATATTATACGAGCGTTGTTATGCTTTTTACAGATATAATTACTGTATTTAATAACAACCATGTAAATTATGATTTAACTACATAAACATTGCATGCAATATTAGGTCTCATAATAATTATACGATTCAAACGTCTCTATTAAATTGATATATCATCAATGGGAGATTTTTTCATCTTCCACCATGCTCATTTAATAAAAATGCATTCATCTTTCCTAAACGTTTTACCATATTTACTTCACACTCATCGATTCATCTTTAGTAATTTAAGTTTAGTGGGTCGATAATTTTTTAGACTTTGATTAATTATACAATATTATTCATAACATTGCACGTATGATGGACTTTTCACATCACAATTATCATATAAGATATGGACTTTGGATATATTTAATTAATAATGATTTTGCATGGCTTTTGTTCGAGATGATTTATGCTTTCTATTACATGGAAGATTTGGTGAGAAGGTTACTAAAATTTTACTTTTGCTTTGATTTAAGGGAAAAAGATGTTAAGCATTTATTTGATTCTATCCATGAAAATAAATGTTTTTTGTCTTGCCCAAACAATTCGATTAATACACGAATTTTTTAATCAGGTGCTTCCAGCAAATTTCAAGGAAAAAAACCATGCTAAGAACCGTTTGTATCTATCAATGATAAATATATATAAAAAAAAATGGAGCATCTCAATGAGGTGCATAAGAAGTTATTGGAGCTCATTTATTTTTTTACAAGTTGTTTTTATGTACAATTTTATTTTTAGTTTGAGGCTTCGTTTATGGCATACAATTTCTCTCTGTTATTAGTTTGAGGTTCAATTTTGGTTTAAAATCTTTGTTTGGCCAATCTGAGTTTGGCCAATCTGAGTTATTTCATGTTATTTCATTAGAGATCAAATTAGAGATCAATCTTATGTTATTTCATAGTTTGGCCAATCTGAGTTTTGATTTTCAATATTTGTTTCGAAATGAGTTTAATATTAGAATTTCAATTGGTGTTGGATTTTCCATTTTCTTATATGTTTTTAACTTTTTTCAAACTGTCTTTTTTCAGCTAAGAGTATTTGAGGTATCTATGTTTAAGTTTAAAAATTTGTTTCTCTTTGATTTTGATGAATTTGTTGCATATTTATTATATTTTAGTACTAACAGGATACACTGGTACTAAAATGATAGAAAAATATAAATGTAAATACACTCATATTTAATATTGTATTTATGTTGATAAAACATTATAAAATGAAATTAATTGATAGTTTTCGTTTAAATTTTTATGTGATATTTTTATATCACCACGCTTCGCGCGGTGCAATTATATATACAATATAAAGTGGATATAGTACTTTTGTAAATGATAAGGCTGTCACTATCAGTTTCACTGCTCTGCAACTCTCAAAGAGAGGATCGAAAAAGAAGACCGTCGTTGTTGCGAAGCGATCTCTGTCTCAGACGAAGGAGTGAATGATGATGTATCGATGACTTCGGCAGACACCCATGTAGACTCTTTTTCGACCAAGTTATTCTATTTCTATTACGTCTCATTTTTTTCCTACGTACTTTATATTTCTATACATGTATAATAAATTAGGTTGAGTTTACTTCAACAAATGACGTATTATTACTCAACCATTTCATCGAATCTTCATCATTCAACATTTTATGTAATTTGTTTCAAGAGATGATCTAAACTCATGTACGAATACGTAAAGATGAATGGTGAATGTGAGAGTTAGATGTGGACATTTATATATATTTGTATTTCCACTTGAAGGTTTGTCTTTCATATTAATTACCTACTTTTCATATCAAATATATTATGTTTAGTCGTGATGTCAGGAAAATATTACCACCGCCGATTTGTTTCAATCGTCCTCCATCGCGTTGATTGCTTCCACCAAAGTCAGTGACATCTATTCAATGTGTTTGGCTCGGCTCACTTTACAAGGGTTGAGCATAGTTTAAGTCGAATTGATGATTTTAAATTTTAAATCATGCATCTCTCATTTAAATATTGTTTTCTTTCTTAGTTTTTGAAATATGATTAGTGTGTTTTGTGTTTTTTTTCTTCTAAATCTTAGATTTGAAATATGTTTATTTACTGTTAATCAAGCGCACTTGAGGCTAATTCGGTTTTTATTTTGTTGGTCCGAATGGTAGCTCTTTATTATAATTTAATTTTTTTTTAAATATTTCCGATCAAAATTACAAATAATTTTTCGCCACCGCGCGGTGCCGTTCACTAGTTAAGACATAATATTTTAGTTTTTTCTTAGAATATACGTTCAGATTCAGAGTGTCTAAATTTTGATATAAATAAACGTAATCTTAATGTTAGTTACATATTTTATGTTTTATAGCGATTTTCTATCTAAAAATATAACTATATAAGGTTCTCATTTAATCATCGTATAATTGAGCTTTAGTTACATGAAATGGCACACTATTATCAATTGACAAATCATCATTTTATACGAATTGTTGAATGTTTAGTATTTCGTTTAGCTTTTTTGTTTCAACTTAGATCAGTAAAAACGGGCCTTTTTACTTGGACGTCGTCCCAAACTCGGTTACAATAAAACTCCGGCTCTTTCAAATGCAAAGCCTAAGCAGACAAGGAGCCAGTTTTTACAAAATTCGGGTCGGGAACTAATACTCAACAAATTAATTAATTATAAAAAATATTTTTGTCCAGTCAAACTCAATAGTAATTAACCAAATTATAATTATATTACTATTTTTTGGTATATTAAACAAAGATTTTTCTTCTGCTAGTTACAGTAATTATACAATTGTTACTTGATTAATTACTAATTCAATATTATAAATAAATTTTATTAATCTCAACATTATTAATGGGTAGAAGTTATATATATATATATATAGTTAAAATATTTGTTTAATCGAAAGATCAATATTCATCATTTAAATTTCAAAATTCAGTCTGGTTCAACTCTTGATTTGTTCCGGTCCTTGAGCCTTTAAAAATCGAGATCGAAGTCGGGTTTAGGAAAGAACAAAAACACTAGGACCAGATCAAACTCTGGTCTAGGAAAGCCCAAAACGTGCCTAAATATTATTATTTTACGAAAACTCATCGATACACCTATTAATTTTCAAGATACACGTAAAATTGAATTGACACAACCGGTTGTCAGTTATTAAATCTTACAATAATCTCATTAATATACTCGTACATCTTTCCATATACCGTAAAATTGAAATGGGCCCTTATTCTTTATATATATTTATTATAATACTATTTGGATTATGTAGATATTTTATTCAAACATATATATATATATAATTTTTAATTTGGCTAACCTTCATGGAAGTGAATTTATTTTAGAGTATTTTTCTTCGCCTAGAAGATTTTTAGCTTCCTTTAATAATCTCTTAATTAATAACCAAAACACAAAAATATTATCATACGCGTCCTATATTCTTGACCATTCTCTCTCTCTCTCTCTCTCTCTCTCTCTCTCCACCTTTTCAATTTTCTTCTCTCTCCGATCCAAATTTCCGACCAAAATCTGAGCTTTTCTCGAGAATCCTTGCTTTCTCGGGAAAATTCACAACCCTACCCGCGTCAAATTAGGGCTCGCGGAGATCCTAATCAACCTCCGATCGCCCGTTCCGTCGCTCCAATTTTTGATTTTTCAGTTTAGCAATACTAACATGGGCGGATTCAAATCCTAGGGTTTACTTGACCTTCCTTCGCGGTCTTCGAGTTCTCGCGATTCCGATCGCCGATTTCGATTCCGATCTCTCTGAAGAAGCTCGCTGTAGGAGATGTATAGCAATTTCAAGGAGCAGGCGATAGAGTACGTGAAGCAGGCCGTACAGGAGGACAATGCCGGGAATTACGCCAAGGCTTATCCTTTGTACATGAACGCCTTGGAGTACTTCCGTACGCACCTCAAGTACGAGAAGAACCCTAAGATTAAGGAGGCGATTACGCAGAAGTTCAGGGAGTACCTGCGCCGGGCGGAGGAGATCCGGGCCGTGCTGGATAACGGCGGGCCCGGGCCGGCGTCGAACGGGGACACTGCTGTGGCGACGAGGTCGAAGACGAAGCCGAAGGACGGCGGCGGGGAAGGTGGCGACGGGGACGATCCGGAGAAGGATAAGCTCAGGGCGGGGCTGAATTCAGCTATTATCCGGGAGAAGCCGAACGTGAAGTGGAACGATGTCGCGGGGTTGGAGAGCGCCAAGCAGGCATTGCAGGAGGCTGTCATATTGCCTGTCAAGTTCCCACAGTTCTTCACTGGTTCGTCTTCTTTGATTCTTCGTTTTTCGTGATTGATTGATAAATTTGATATGGTTTGGTTTTGGGTTTTGTATGATTTAATAGGATTTAGATGAAAACGTTTATGTCATGTAAGTCTATCACAGCGATGCATAGCTTGGTTTCTAGGCCATACTTTTGGTCCCTTTCTTTGTTTTTCTGATAAGATATGCTTTGATTATGTGGTATGAACTCGTAGTTACTTAAGAAGGACATCCTGTAAAGGTTTTAACTATACATCAAGAACGATCTTGGAGCAATTAGATTTTAACACTTTCAATTGCTGGGTTATAGGGAAGAGACGTCCCTGGAGGGCTTTCCTGTTATACGGGCCGCCTGGAACCGGAAAGTCATACCTCGCCAAGGCTGTTGCAACTGAAGCAGATTCTACATTCTTCAGGTGACTTCGCTAATTTTTTTTCGTCTTCACGTCTTGTACTTTAAAGAATGAATTTTTCTTGTTATCAATTGTTCAAATATTCATCCCAATTCCCAAATATAATAATTATAAATTCAAGCACCACGGTGATGTTTCTTCTATTTTCTTATGTGTTTTAGCTGTGTTTGTGTGTGGGGGCTTGTATTACTCGCAAACATGGTCTGATACCATTTTATAGATCCAAAACATCAATTTGATAGTAGAACTGAGCCGACAGAATGAATAGTGAAGCCCCGTTACTCTGTATTATGAATGCCTTGGTATAACAAGAATAATGGAAAAAATCCTTTGAGAACATGACTAAAGCTCTGCACAAGATGAAGACTGCAATTAGCAAAGTCATAACGGGCCACGCACCCTAGGCACCTTTATTCATGAAATGAATAACCCATAATAACCTATGACTCTATTAGTCAGATCTATATAGTGGTTTCTGTTAATTGTAATAATCCTTATGTGACATTTGGAGCTTGTGCTAATATACTGCATCTCTGAAACAGATTTGTTCTAAACATGAACTGTGGCTAAATAATTATTTCCATTTCATTCTGGTAGTGTCTCATCATCAGACCTTGTATCAAAATGGATGGGTGAAAGTGAAAAGTTAGTGTCCAATCTCTTCCAAATGGCACGTGAAAGCGCTCCATCTATCATATTCGTTGATGAAATCGATTCCTTGTGTGGTCAACGTGGCGAAGGGAATGAGAGTGAAGCTTCTAGACGTATTAAAACTGAACTCCTTGTGCAGATGCAGGTAAATAAATACGACTATGGGTGGGAATCATTTTATTCCTGGGTTTATGCTTTTTCTCTCAAACGAGCTCCTCTATGTATAGAAACAATCAAACGAATATTCTCTAAGTTTGGTGGACATTGTTTAATTTTAAATAGTAATACTCTGGGAGTTGGGATGCACACGAAGGAACTAAAACTGGAAGTGCTTATCATTGTTGTGTAAAGCCACATTGGAGAGGAGGGTAGATGTGGAAATTAAAATTATTTTAAAATCATTCTGAATCTATGCGACGATATTAAAAAGGAATTTCCAGCCGCAGCTATGGTGTTGAAGAGGGTTATTTGATTAGGTTCTGAGAATTAGGTGTAGTTACCCTCTTTAGTAATTAGTATTTATTGTGTGAATAGAAGTTTAATAGACATTCGCAGAAGTGATAGAAGTTGAGGTACATTTTATCTATCAGAACTCTTAATTACAATTGCGGACTCTTATCTGTTGTCTACTTGTCATTTCTGAGACAGTGGCAATTCAGAAAATTTCTATCGTGAATTTGTTGATAAAATTAAACTCTATGCAATCTATATGTAATTGTCGATAATGACAATGGCGCGACATCATCTCAACGTGTTACTTATGATATTTGGAGCTTGGAGTATTCTTCCCAAAGACATAGTAGAGGCTTGCCATCTCTATGTATTTGTGAACACATGATCTCATGTAGGAAGTTATCTCATAGCTGAATACATATTTAGTTATTTACACTTTGATTCGCTGCTATGTACATTTTTTTTTTTAATTAAAACAATGGATCAGACATATTTGTTTTTGCTACCTTGGTTTTGGACTTGATTGACAAAAATATTTAATCAGACATGTATTGTTGTTACTACCCGTTGCCCTTTCTTTTCCATTATGATTTCGCATGAAGAAGTTATGACTTCAAAATAGTAATTCTAATGTTAACTTTCTTTGTCCTTTAAAATTCATAGGGCGTGGGGAACAATGATCAGAAAGTACTTGTTCTTGCAGCAACAAATACGCCATATGCTTTAGACCAGGTATAGGATCGCCTTAAGTTTTTATTTTTCTCATTTATGCTCTATTGCTAATGAGTAGACTTGCAGGCTATTCGGCGGCGTTTTGACAAGCGCATCTATATTCCTCTACCAGATGTGAAGGCTCGCCAGCACATGTTCAAGGTGCTTAAATACATACACATTTTTCGTTTTACGTTGTTTTTTGTTAATGAAACACTAAATTTGATTTGTAAAGAATATCCTCTCTTGAAGCTAAACATCACATTTTCTGCTTCTTTTTTGCTGTGGTACAACTTTTCAGGTGCATCTGGGAGATACGCCTCACAACTTGACGGAGAGTGATTTTGAAAGCTTAGCTCGTAAAACAGTAGGGTTTTCAGGATCAGATGTTGCTGTTTGTGTATGCACCCAACGCCTTTATATGTGATGCATGTTGTTTTCAATTATTCAATGTTAAAAGAAACTCTCACCAAATATGAAATATATCTGACAGGTTAAGGATGTTCTTTTTGAGCCCGTTCGTAAAACTCAAGATGCAATGTTCTTTGTTAAGACCGCTAATGACATGTGGATGCCATGCGGACCAAAGCAGCCAGGCGCTGTCCAAATTAGCATGACAGAATTAGCAGCAAATGGAGAAGCCTCAAAGGTATGGCAGTTCATACCTTTTGATTTTAAATTCAGTTTGAAAAATCATTAAATTCATTCAAGATACGCATTTTGAAAAGCCGGTTTATGCAGCAAAAATTGTGGCCATATACTGGGTGTGTTTGGCACAGCTTATTTAGCCCTGTTTTTGTTTTTAAAATAAACTAAACCGCTTTTCAGGTGTTTGGCGAAATTGTTTTTCCAAAAAAACACAAAATCGATTTTAGATTTTTGTACATAAAAGCTAGAATTCGTAGCTTTTGGTTTTTTCTAAAAACAAAAATACGGATTTAGTCTATTTTAGTCTTTTTAGCCTAAATAAATTTTTTTACCAAACGCTAAATTAGTTTTTGTTACCAACAACAACTGTTTTATAAACGATTTACCAAACACCTATCAGTTTAAAAAAAAAAAAAACAGTTTGTTTTTTAAACTAAAATTAAAAATAATTTTTGTAAAAATTAAGCTGTGCCAAACGGGCCCACTATTTGATTTACTAAAATGCAACCCCCTCAACATAAGGGTTGCTGTAAATATCCCTCTAAAGGCCTAAACTCACACTAAGGATTTCTCGAATAGACAGTTTCGACAAATTTTGAGTCATGTGCAATGCATATAATATCGTTTAGTGGTAAAATTGTTGTTTTACATGATAATTTATGAACTTTTGCAGCTATAGTCCTTGAAATTTATCATTGCTTTCAACAATTACAGGGGTTATAGCTGCCAAAGTTCATCAATTATCATGTAAATGATAGTTCTTCCTTAATTTATAGCATGTAAAACTTGCGAAATTGTCAATCATGTAATGGATTTAGTTGCTAAATAAAGTTTTGGGGAGAAACTACGACAAGCTCAAGGGGCATAGTAGTAAATCACTATTATTGAAAGGCTATGCTATTGAGCCTTGGAACTTTTACCAGTCTTTAAAGCTGACTTTTTTGGTCAACTAACCCCGGCGCAGATTCTTCCACCGCCAATCTCAAGAATAGATTTCGATAAGGTGCTTGCAAGACAGAGGCCGACAGTGAGCAAATCTGACCTCGAGGTGCACGAGAGATTCACAAAGGAGTTTGGAGAGGAAGGCTGACCGGGTTTTCTGGAATTATCTATCGTCGATCCGCGTTAACCGTCGTCAGCGCCAATCACGTTGCCGTGATTACGTTCTTTTGTTTGCGGGATGGATTGTTATTGTGGAATTAGCTTCTTCGGATCTGGGAAGGCAGTATTACCTTCCCTTTCCTGTATTGAAGATGGAAATTACAATGGTTTGATACTTATTTAGACACTTTTTATTTGATTTTCTGTAAAGTACCCACTTTTATAAAGAAAAAAAATTATATATGCTTAATTGTTAATGCTTTGATGTATGATAACCTATTATTTTTTCATTTTCTGTTGGGTCAACAAATGAGCAATTAGTAAGTTGAATATGATATTAAGTTCTATATACAGTAGATACTCTATAAATTAATACTGCTACTCTATAAATTAATACTGCTGTGACCGGCAAAAAATATTATCTTATCGGATTATTAATTAACATATAAATTAATAAGAGAAATGGCTCTTAATAGCCAAATTGAAACGTTTAATTAGCCAAATAGCCAACCTTTCCTTTTTCTTTGCAAAATAGCCAAATTGATGAGGTGACTATTTAGTAACATATTTTATACCTATAATACCCTTTTAACATATTAACGTGTATTAACAAAATTAATTTTTCTTAAAAATAAGAACATTTACTTGTGTTTACAGAAAATCTATATTAACGTGCATTAACCGAGTTAATTTGTTTAAAAATAAAAAATTTTGATTAAAATTTTAACAAAATTTTAATTTATTTTTAAACAAATTAACTTAGTTAATACACGTTAATATAGTTAATACACGTTAATACAAGGGTAATACGGTCTTTCGTGATTTATTAATGTGGTTGATTGGCTACTTGGCAATATTAATCAAAAGGTTGGCTATTTTGCAAAATAGTTTTTTTTTTCTTAAAAATAAGAACATTTACTTGTGCTTACAGAAAATCTATATTAACGTGTATTAACTGAGTTAATTTGTTTAAAAATAAAAAATCGTGATTAAAATTTTAACAAAAAATTAATTTATTTTTAAACAAATTAACTTAGTTAATACACGTTAATATAGTTAATACACGTTAATACAAGGGTAATGCTATTTGGCAATATTAATCAAAAGGTTGGCTATTTTGCAAAATAGTTTTTCTAGTTTGGTTATATGGCTATAGAGCCCGGTATTTTAATAAAATATTTTAAAATCATAATAGTCTCTCTTGATATTCTTAATATTGAAACTTTAATATTCTTGATATAATAAATTGAAATAATTTTTTGTTAATAAAGATGTTTATATAATTATAGCTGATTAATAATTTTTTTCTTCATTAATGTATAAATTAATAAATTATTAATTGGGTTCTATAGCCATATAGCCAAACTAGAAAAACTATTTTGCAAAATAGCCAACCTTTTGATTAATATTGCCAAATAGCCAATCAACCACATTAATAAATCACGAAAGACCGTATTACCCTTGTATTAACGTGTATTAACTATATTAACGTGTATTAAGAATATCAAGAGAGACTATTATGATTTTAAAATATTTTATTAAAATACCAATGTAGAAATATTAAAGAGCCTAATGATATTAAAGAGGAATAACAATAGCTTCTTAGAGTAGTGATAATTAAAGATATAATAATTATTATTGTATTCAAATTACTATGGACTCATATTTTAAGAAGACTACATAATTAGTGATGTAATGTTATCTTTTATTTAATGTGATTTCATAGTTATTTATGTTATATTTTATTTAAGTGATTTTATAATTTTTATATTGAATTATTAATTTATATATCACTTGGGACCTATATACTTTTTTTTTTAAAATTATTATCTTATAAATTTAGCGACTTATTAGTTTAGCTAGTTAGGCCTGAGTCGGGACCGGACAAAAATATTATTTAATCGCGACTATTAATTTATCGAGTATTAATTTATAGAGGTTCTACTGTATATATATTTTTGTAGGGTTTGTACCAATACTGCTAAATTTGGACTGAAATGATACATTGGTATTTTTCAAGAATAACTCAATTCTTATTTTAGTGTGAAACTTGCATTTAACGATATTTTGGTGGCTGCAAAATTGATTTTATCTGCATTTGAGAATATTACCTAAAGTAAAGTAAAAATATTAACTAACTAATATATTATAATGTTCTATTCTACTCACGTTAGCATTAAGCAAACAGTGTTAAAAGAGAGATAAAATAACTATTACTTTATTAAAAACGTTGTAACATACAATATTTAGAAACAAATATTGAACTCTAATTTCAAATCCAAATGGAGTTTTCAGTTTATTCAAAAGGAATTAAGCTAAATAGTCAATTTGATAGTTTAAAATTGACAAAATAGTTAATGTTTAGTTAATATTTATAAAATAGTCAATTTAACCACATTAACCATTAAATAGTCATATTTATAACCATTGACAAAACTTGACTATTTTGCAAATAAAATTTTAAATTTGCTAATATAAGCATTCATCTATTCATTATAATTTCTCTTGTTTAAATAATAATAAAATATTGCTACCGAATGATACGTGAGATAATTTCTAGTCCTAAAACTAAATAATCAACTCCCCAAAATATTTTTTTAGGGATAAATCACACAAAATAGGTCTAGATCATGTAAATTTCTCTGCACAACTATTTGCAAGTTGCACCTAGATCGTTTCCGAATAACGACAACTCTTGGGCACATGCTCTTAGGTCCTATAATAATATATTTTTTTTATCAATAAAATATCTTAATTAAAGTTTCATATTATATTATGTCTTAATAACATTCCCCCTAATAAATCATGAAAGGATAACAATTTTTTTTATTGCTGTTGCAAGTCCTTAAAATAATAATTGGTTTACATCTATTTGATTTTTCATTTTCGTGCACTTTACCTCTTCAATACTTTAGTTTTTAGCATCAATGTTCTCTCTTTTTTTTTGGTAGCAAAAATTAATATATTGTTCCCAATACATTTATAAATAACGTAAATGTTAACTTGTACGCGGCACATGAATTAGTAGATGGTTTTTTAATTAAATATCATATGAGATCCCTATACTAAATTATGGAGTATTACAAAGAAAAGCATACAGTTTATGATGAAAAATATGATAAGATTTGAGAAAAATAATATAATTATTCAAAATAACTTCAAAATAAGTTATGTGGTGGATAAATATTGTAATTTCTGCTTCTTCTTCTTTTTTTTTAATTTGTAGAGTTTTTTTTTTTTATATATATAGATATAGAATACTAATATATATATAAAAAAATAAAAAATAAAAAAAATGAGGAACGGCAAGTACACCAATGAACAAAAGCCAAAGACAGAAGAATATGTATAAAATGGCACTTTCTTTCTTGGTTTATATTCTAATGACATTGGGTATATACTCTTATTCTTGTTTTATTTTATCAAGCTAATAATTCTGAACTCAATATAATACAAGGACTTTAGAAATTTAACAATTATAATTATAAATTTATGCCTGGATTGAGGTGTTTAACTGTTTTGTTTTTTTCTTTCTTTCTGTGATATTGCCATTGGAATTTGCACAGGGCTCACATATTTATAAAATAAAATAAGGATGTAAAAAACTTTATTTTCGAGAAATATGAAATAACAATAAGTCAATAACAATCCATTCGAGCAGGAAACCGTTTGTCAAAATAAGGTGGTCTGTATTTAGAGTTTAGACATTGAAAACAAATTCCAACTTTATGAAATTTGATAAAAAAAAATAAAATTAATACATAGATGTTATTATAATATACATATGTATATATATACTTGCATAACATAAAAGGACAAGAGCTTGTAACTATATTATAAAAACAATATTTATTAAACATTGATCGTCATTTTCTGCAAATAAAACATATTTTTTGTCTTCTACCTTACATTTGTTCAAGCATAATCCGTTACTAAGGGTGAACGGGAACATCCAGTCCGGTATTTATTAATCAAAGACCGAATAGTATATTTCCGTATTTTTTTAAAGAAAAAGTACTGAATAACCTATTTTAAAGTGCAAAATCGCATTGTAAATATTTGGTATTTGATTTTTGGTTGCGGTAAGTCGGTTTTTTAAATGCATTTCCTGCTAAAATAATATTATCATAGGCAAAATAATATTAATCATATTTATTGTAAAGTTTAATTTACATAAATATTTGCTTTATTTTATAATAAAATACTGTTACATACCGAATTATAAGTGATTATTCGCCGCATTGATTTTTACTATTTAAATTTGGTATGGATGTGTTCAGTTTACTGTTTACTTTTTTTTTTATTTGGTTCCCCTAAGTAAAATCAATTAAAAAAAAAAAACTTTCATGATTTCGAGTAAAAAGACAACATTAATTAATACTATATATCCATAGAATAAAATAAAGATGTTTGTGCATAAGTACCCAACATATCTTGAATCTCCTTTTTAGTGACCTTAGTACCCTAAGGCAACAAAAATTGTCGAGGTTTAATTTCGTCCATGTCGAGTTGACATTTGTTGAAGTAGAGACACACGTACGTCTTTAATTTTAATAAAATTGTTGACTAATTGATGTTTTTGGAATTTAATCGTAAAGAGACGCATCTCTGTGGTGTAATAGACCTTGACAAGAGGCACTGCCAGAATTGGACCTAACCTCAACAATATTTTGTGGTCTTTAGAGAGAAAAGATATAAGGAATATGTCGACGCACTTAGCTCAAGATCGGACACTTATGTTGCAAGTATCCCACTTGAATATATAATATATGAATATTAGTGTACAAAACCAGCGACATTTATGGCATATTTGAAATATTCTTGACTGAAGAAAAGAAGTGCAAAATGCCGGCAACAATTAACAATTTGGACTAAAACTAAATGTATTGATTTGTTTTGTTTTGTTTCTAAATAGCTTATCCTATATTCTTCATCTGAATTATGCCGGCTAATAATTAAGCTTTGAATTGGTAATAATATAAGGCTATAAAAGACGCTTGTGATTGCATTAAAAAGCAAATCATCATTTCTTCTTTAACTCTCAATATTTTTATGATTTCTTTCGGATCTAAAACAATGAATCTCGATAAAGCTTTTGGTATTGTCTTGGTCATCGCATTTTCTCTTCTGTGTGGAGCCACTGCAAAAACTAAGGTACGTACTACACAATTAACGTATCAAGCATGCATGCATGCACGCATGTCATGCAGACATTATTAGTCTTTTTTCGGCACGTCTTTTTGCGCCAATAAAATTATTTTTCGGAATTTTGATCGAGTCCCTTTTGTTATTCTAGTTATATATTTGTTGCTGAACTGAGATTCTTTGTTGACATTTCAGCATTACATTGTTTACGTCGGGCATCACTCGCATCCGAATTCGGAATCTGTCATAAAGGCGAACCATGAGATTCTTTCCTCAGTTGTTGGAAGGCAATTTCACTTTGCTCTAGTTCAATACTTTGTTAGCAATATAGTTGTTATTTATTTTTTGAGAAATGGCTCTTAATAGCCAAATTGAATAGCCAACCTTTCCTTTTCTTTGCAAAATAGCCAAATTGATGAGGTGGCTATTTAATAACATATTTTATACCTATAATACCCTTTTAACATATTAACGTGTATTAACAAAGTTAAAAATAAGAACATTTACTTTTGTTTACAAAAAATCTATATTAACGTGTATTAACTGAGTTAATTTGTTTAAAAATAAAAAATCGTGATTAAAATTTTAACAAAAATTTAATTTATTTTTAAACAAATTAACTTAGTTAATATAGTTAATACACGTTAATACAATGGTAATACGGTCTTTCGTGATTTATTAATGTGGTTGATTGGCTATTTGGCAATATTAATCAAAAGGTTGGCTATTTTGCAAAATAGTTTTTCTAGTTTGGCTATATGGCTATAGAGCCCTTACTTTTTATCCCGAAAGTGCTGATTGATAATTTCGTCTTCGATTCGCTTTCAGTCTCGACGAAGCGAAGGCCGCGGCGGTTCACCATTACAGCAAGAGCTTCCAGGGCTTCTCCGCCAAGCTTACCCCGGAGCAAGCGAAACACGTGTCAGGTATTGGTCAAAACTGTCAAAGTAATTTATCATGGGTGACTTTGAGAAAATTTATTACTCATTTTTTATCTTGTTAAAGGATAAAAAAATATGTATCATTTCAATTTTCACTTTAAGTCAACAATACTACGTTAAAAGCCGAAAATCACTCTGGATATGAGGTTCCGAAAATATTCACTTAACCCCATCTCCCTTTTCTTTTTCTTTTTTTATTGAGAGATTAAGTTTATGTGAATGATTCTTGGCTACCTTTTACATATGTTTAAGGTCGACCCGCAGAATTACATTCTAATTGGCGAGACCGAGTTTGACATTAATAAATTCTAACATATAACATAATAAAATGACTTAATAACGGATCTAAATGACAAAAACAATTAAATAACGAATTAACTTATTAATAACATATCGTCAATAATCACAATGTTGCTCTTAACATAGTCACGTTTATAGCAATTTTTTTAATCAATATTATACTATAGATAAAGTTTTCTGAACTAAATAACTGAAAATTTATAAAGCAAAATATTACAAAATTAAGTTAAAGAAAGATTAACATATTTGCTGAAACATTAAATAATTTTTTTTTAATAATTTTTTTTTTGAATGGCTACACAATGCACTCTCGCATATGTAAAGGGGGCACTCATTTGAGTCCCATGGGAGTTTGAACCCGTGACCTCTTGAATAGATGAGTAGTGGATTTACCACTAGGCCAAACTTGCTTAGTTTAACTGAAACACTAAATTATTGATAATGTCTTTTGTTCCCTTTCCCCTGAAATGTTGTAGAACATAACGCCGTTGTGTCTGTCTTCGAGAGCAAGACGCAGCGTTTGCACACTACACATTCATGGGATTTTCTAGGCATTGACTCCGTCCACCAATACAGCCAACCTCAGATGGACTCGACATCCGATATCATCGTCGGAGTCATCGACGGAGGTATAATCATCACCATTATACTCTTTGACTCTTGAGAGCATAAAAAGAAGTTACATAAAATCTAGAACCAATATATATAAACAATATGACCACTACTGCAGGAGTTTGGCCGGAATCGGAGAGCTTCTCAGATGAAGGCTTAGGTCCGGTGCCGGAGAAGTTCAAGGGAGAGTGTGTCAGCGGTCAGAACTTCACAGCTTCCGATTGCAACAGGTACACATCAATCCGAGTCGGTCTCAAATTTCAATCGTAACTTATTTCGTTAAGGCGGACAATTTTTTTCAATTATTTTACATCGTATAACTTAGAACGTATCTCCAAGATATAAGTTCAAATACGCAACCAGCTGATGTAAGTATTAGGTTAAGCCGTGCAAGTGACAACATTTCAATGTGATACAGGAAAATAATTGGCGCGAGATTCTACTTCAAAGGATTCGAAGCGGAGAGCGGACCTCTTGAATCCTTCGGCGAGATTTTCTTTAGATCGCCGAGGGACAGCGACGGCCACGGTACCCACACGGCCTCGACAATTGCTGGGTCCGTGGTAGCCAACGTGAGCATGTTAGGGATCGCGAAAGGCACCGCGAGAGGCGGAGCCCCGTACGCTAGGCTGGCGATCTACAAGGCGTGCTGGTTCAACCTCTGCAGTGACGCCGACCTTCTCGCTGCGCTGGACGATGCCGTTCACGACGGCGTGGACGTGGTCTCGCTCTCGCTCGGCCCCGATCCCCCGCAGCTCAACTACTTCGAGGACGCCTTGTCGATCGGGACCTTCCATGCCTTCCAGAAGGGTGTCTTTGTCTCTGCTTCAGCAGGGAATTCCTTCTTTCCAAGCACCGCGAGCAACGTTGCGCCGTGGATTCTCACTGTTGCCGCCAGCTCCCTGGATCGGAAGTTCCCAACTAATGTATACCTTGGGAATTATAGAGTTATGAAGGTAAACTTCTGCGGTTTCAACCAACATAGCATACAAAAATTCAAAAACTCATTTTTTTAATAATCAAAATAAATTTTCTTGCTTTCAGGGCTCGTCTTTGAATCCGCTTAAGATGGACGGCTATTATGGCCTGATTGCCGGCAGTTCTGCAGCCGCCACAGGAGTCCCGAGCGCGAATGCAAGGTATTATTTTTATATCGTACTTAATTTCGATGGAACTGATGAAAAATAACCAAAATATTTATTGGCTTTATTGATAAGACATTTTATTTAAATACCTTTATTGCATATATACAATTCATGAAATTGTTAAGTAACCTTCTCAAACCAGCTTCTGCAAGAACAACACTCTAGACAGAAACTTGATCAAGGGAAAAATCGTGGTGTGCACACTTGAAGCCATTTTTGATAACCGAAGAGAAAAAAGCGTTTTTGTTAAGGAGGCCGGTGGCGTCGGGATGATCCTCATTGACCCTCTGGTCAACGACGTCGGGTTTCAGTTTGTCATACCCGGCACTTTGATTGGTCAACTGGAAGCAGAAGAGCTGGAGAAATACATCACTTCCGCCAAGTGAGTCCCTAGCTTTTTCTGAAATGTGTCGATGAGAAATCACACTAGTATATGTCGTTTAGTGGCTACTAGGATGAAGCCGGGACCAAGAACCGGAATTTTCACTATTGTTACTCTTGGTCCCGGTTTTCTAAGAGCTTCATAAACTCGTATCGATTTTTGGAAACCGGCTTTTGAATATTTGTTTGTTGTAGGAACCCAATTGCTAGAATTTCCCGAACAAGAACAGTTCTACACACGAAACCAGCTCCGGAAATTGCGTCCTTTTCTTCTGCAGGACCAAACATTATAACCCCGGAAATCATCAAAGTAAGCCACGTCGATTTACCTTATTAACTTCGACATCATTTCAAGAATCTAGCATCAATGCCATTCAGGTGGAAAACAAAGACTGTTACGTAGGAAAATAATCATTGTCTCATAAATAGCTAAACCGAACTAAAAACACTGCTCTTGTCCCTCCGCAGCCTGATATTACCGGACCCGGAGTGAACATTCTGGCAGCATGGTCACCGGTCGCCACCGTGGCTACTGGTGATCGGTCGGTGGACTTCAACATAATCTCCGGCACTTCTATGTCGTGCCCACACTTATCTGCAATCGCAGTCATTCTCAAATCCTACCACCCTTCCTGGAGTCCGGCGGCAATCAAATCTGCAATCATGACGACAGGTTACAATACGAAACCCCTGATTTCTTCGAGATTGGTGACTAAGATGAACTTTCCGATATTCATCTGGTTGATTTAAATTTGACATAGGAGAAGAAGAAAAAATTAACTCTTAAACATATGCAATTAATTAAAACCATAAATTTAATTATTATATTTTTCAATTGTGTATTATGGTTGAGTTGTTTAACTCTGTTTAACTAATTGTGGTTTAACGTTTGGATAATTACATAAATCCTGTTCCTCTGCAGCATTTGTTATGGATAATACGAAGCGCCCTATCGGAAGACACCCAAATGGCACAATGGCCACGCCTTTCGACTTCGGATCAGGACACGTCAACCCTTTGGCGGCGCTGGATCCCGGGCTCGTGTACGACTTCGATTCCAGCGACATTATCAACTTTTTGTGCAGCTCTGGCGCGAGCCCCTTGCAGCTGAAGAACCTCACCGGAGATCCAATCTACTGCCCGAAACCGGCAAAACCCTCCTACAACTTCAACTACCCTTCCATCGGAGTCTCGAAGCTCAACGGAAGCCTGTCCGTTTATAGAACCGTGACGTACTTTGGTAAGGGAATTGCAACATATGTTCCATACGTCGATCTTCCCAGAGGAGTTGATGTTGCAGTTTACCCGAAGAAACTTACATTCACAAAGTACGGGGAGAAGAAAACTTTCAAGCTTTACTTTAGCCCGATCAAGAGCAGCGACGGAAGCTTTGTGTTTGGATCTTTGACTTGGACTGACGGGTTCCATAGCGTCAGGAGTCCCATTGCTCTGAACGTCGTTTGAGCTATCAGGACGTCGTTTCAAGAAAATGCATTTCTTTTCTTTATTTATATATCTGAACTCTGAGGTACTCAATAGAGATGTTATCCGTATGGGAAACGATGGTTTTCCCTGTGACCTTTATGTCAAAGTTATCTGATTGGAGTTTTAATATATCCTAACATCTAAAGCAAATGGAATGAATAATTTAAAAGTCGAAATAGAGATTCAATTAATCCTGTATTCCGGCAGATTGTAGCCAGATTCTGATTTCGGATTCTATTTTGATAATCAGAAGAAGAAGAAAAAGAAATAATCAAATAAATCAAGAAGAAAGGAACCTGCCAAATCACACGAAAAAGTAAACGACAAACAGAATAACAGCAACTGACAGGAGCTGAGGCGGCCAATTCATAAACGGTGAAAACCCAAATCTTCTCTGGTTTATATCAGTAACAACAATGCTTTCAATTTTGCACAAACACTCCCGAAATCCAAAACTGGTCGGCAAATTTTCCTCATATTCTGGTTCGAGAGGGGAATTGCGCGAGTTCGGGGGTGTTTTGTCACTTTTAGAATTGAAGTATACCAGGAAATACAAAGAAACAGTTTTCGCACTGAACTTACTTCTTCAAGGGAGCAAAGGTGATGCGCAGACACCAACATGCTTATGCTTAATCATCCCTCACCGCCGTCAGTGCAAACAAAAGAGAAAAAAAGCAACAAGTAGAATATCAAAAGGGACGCAAATGTTGTGCAAAGCAGCAGAGAGCTTGTAAATGTTTCAATCAATAGAGCAAACAAAATTTCATATCATGTATATGATCATTCCAATAGAAGAATGGATTAATAATAAGAAAAAGTAGCCATTTTTAATTAAGGCTATATCAGAAAATAAAGATCCAACATCTAATTGCTTCAGCAGTAGTATTTCAAAGGAATAAATCCCCAACAATAAATTTCAAAATCAATTGGGAACAATATCTTACATTTAGAAAACAGAATACTTCCCCGGCTGAGTTCCACCTGGAAGCGATAGAGCTTGATTCGTAATTTCTTCAAGAACACGTTTCAGATCCGCTTTCGCCCTCTTCACGGACTGCTCGGTCGGGCCCTCAATGAACAAATATAGCTTTCGCTCTCCGGGTCCTGCTATTTTCCCCTGGGGATAGAACTGACCCCTCGTGGTGATTGCTGCTCCAGTCCAATCCGAGATAGGTCCCAAAGTTTCCTTGTGGGTCACTTTCCACCGAGCGTTTTGAGGGAAGTCGTTAATCTCTAGCTCTGCCTCGTAGTGTTCTGGCATCGCATCAGCTTGCATCTTCGCAAGATTATGCTGCAAGTTCATAGCAGCTGCAAGCGCTGCCGCTCGGGCCGCACCATCGGTGGGTAATCCCGTTACGGGCACGGTCGGCACCGCAGCCGGAATCGGGAAACCTGGCAGAGAAGTGGATATTCCGGTATTTGGGTGCAATTGGCTGGCGGTGATAGAGGCAGGTCCCGCCGTAGTACCGTTTTTGGTAGCGGCAGCAATGGCGGCTATTTGGGCTAGAGCAGTCTGCTGCAAAATGTCACCGCCGGATTTCCTCACACCTTCGTCTTCGTCTTCGGAATCAGACTTATCCTCTTCAAATCCATATTCTTTAGCGTGGGCTTTCTTTGCAGCCATCCTCGCTTCATCTTCCTCTTCGGTGAACTTAAAGCCGCTTCCTCCAAATCCAGTCCCATGAACCCGTTCGAGTCCCTGATTAACTTTCTCCATGAAACTACTGGCAAGCTTTTTCAGGTCATCTGGCACGACCTGCTCGGAAAGTTCCAGCGCTTTCACGAGATCAGGAGCATATTTAGCTTCAGCCTCGGAAATGAAAGTTATGGAGCAACCTTTACGCCCAGCTCGGCCTGTTCTGCCGACGCGGTGAACGTAGTCCTCGTAGTGATTCGGAGCATCGTAGTTAATTACGAGTTCGAGATCTTTAACATCTAATCCTCTAGCTGCAATACTAGTTGCAATCATGAGATTGCAAACATTGCTTTTAAAGTCGGAAATGGTAGACTCACGATCTGTCTGGTCCTTAGCCCCGTGAAGGGACAGGCAAGGATAACCGTGTGCGATTAGGGCACTGAACAGCTCATCACACATCTTCTGGGTCTGAACAAACACCAAGACCTTCCCTTTTTCGTACCATTCACCGAGTAATTCCAATAATCTCAAGAGTCTATCCTTCTCGGGGCGGATTTCTACCAGCTGTGCTATGTCCTTATTCACAACGCTTCTCCCACCTACCTGAATCTCCACAGGTTTGGTTAACACTTTACGAGCCAAAATTTCAACCTGGCGCGGGAAAGTGGCAGAGAAGAGAACTGTTTGTCTATCGGGACAGATATTCTGAACAATCCGAGTGATTTGAGGCTCGAAACCCATGTCAAACATTCGATCAGCTTCGTCCATGACCAAATAAGTGACTCTTCGTAAATTTGAAATTTTCCCACCACTTGTGCACAATATATCAATCATCCTACCAGGAGTACAAACGACAATCTCAGCACCTCGCTTCAGTTCACTTATTTGCTGGGCAACACCAGATCCTCCGTACACCGGCACACACCTGATCCCTAGCACCTTGGAGAATTTCTTAATGTCGCTGTAGATCTGCTGAACAAGCTCCCTCGTGGGTGCCATTATAAGCCCAATGGGCCCATCTCCTGCAATCACCGGTGGCTGGTCCTTGATGTGTCTCAGCATCGGGAGCACGAACGCCAATGTTTTCCCCGAGCCAGTTTTTGCAATGCCAATACAGTCTCGGCCGCTCATAATCACAGGGAGCGCCTGTGCTTGAATTGGCATTGGCTTTTCAAAATTATGCTTCTTAATAGTCTCCAATATTTTACTTGTGAGCCCGGTTTGATGCCAGGTCTTAACTGGCTTCGGGACATCCTTACCATGTATCTTCAACTCCAATTCTTTCCGGTACACAGCAACCTCTTCTGGAGTCATCCTCTGGATTTCTTTCACTTCTATGTAAAAATTCTTCCTAAAAGGCGGATAATCAATTTTGGAATGATCAACTAAGGAGAGCTTCTCCGCTTTTGTCTTCTTTACTCTTTTCATGAACTCGTCGTCGTTTTCGTCTTCTGATTTGTCCCCATCATTGTCAAGGTCTGCATAATCTGAATCTGAATCCTCCCCAGGAATTATTCGGCCCATAGACTTGTTTGAACCTTTCCGCCCTCGTTCACTTTTGCTTTGGACATCTTTCTTTTCATCCACGTCCTTCAAGATCAAGCTCTTATCGTCAAAGGCGGAAGAGTTTATAACATCATTCAGTTTCTCAACTTCTGGTAGAACCATAGAATTCATAAACGCATCCAGCGGATCAATGTCGCTATCCGCTGCAGTTCCAACACTGTCATCCTGCAAAACTGCCGGAGCAGCTCCATTCACTGAATCTTCTGCTTCTCCATCTTTCACATCATCGGTCTTGTGGTCAACCTCTCCATCACCGTCTATATCCATCGCTTCTTTCCCGGCAAAGGGTGCTTCTTCATCGTCAGATTCGCCTTCAAGGGTCCATGTTTTTCCAGACATGGGTTCATCAGCATGTGTTTCACCATGCTTCTCCCGTTCGGCTTCTTCCTTCTTTCTCTTCAGCTCTTGCCACTCTTGAACCCTACGCCGCCGCTTCTCCATCTCTTCGTCCAATTTGAGTTGCTCGTCCTCGAGATCTTCCACAGGTGCAGGTTTCTTTTCTTCAGAATTCTCCCTAACACTTTTCTTATTGGAACTCTCCTTGAGAGTGTCCTCATCTCTCTTCCGGCGCTTCTTTGAACGATCCCTAGCATCATCCCCGTTGCTTCCATCACTATCAGCCTCATTTCGGCGCTTCTCCTTGTCTCGGGTTCTCCTCTCCCTTTCTCTCTCCTTACCCCTCTCCCGTCTGTCACTTTCTCTGTCTTCTCTCTTGTCCCTCTCTCTCTCCTTTGTGCTGTCCCTCTTCGCTTTAACCCTGTCTCTATCATCCTCGCTTTCTCTGTCTTCTCTCTTGTCCCTCTCTCTCTCCTTTGAGCTGTCCCTCTTCGCTTTCACTTTGTGCCTATCGTCCTCGCTTTCTCTGTCTTCTCTCTTGTCCCGCTCTCTCTCCTTTGAGCTGTCCCTCTTCGATTTCCCTCTGTGCCTATCGTCCTCGCTTTCTCTGTCTTCTCTCTTGTCCCACTCTCTCTCTTTTCTACTGTCCCGCTTCACTTTAACCCTCTCCCTGTCTTCGTAACTATCTCGATCGCTTTCCCTGTCTTCCCTCTCCTTCGTCTTGTCCCTCTTCTCTTTCCCCCTATCCCTATCTTCCCTACTATCTCTATCCTTTCTCCTGTCTCGGCCTCTCTCTCTATCCTCATCCCGGTCGCGAGCCTTATCCTTAGTCCGGCTTCTGTGCTTGTCCTTGTCTCTTACTCTGTCGTGATCGCCTTCCGAATCAACGCTTTTGTCCCGCTCCGAATGCCGACTCTCCCGGTCTCTCTTGTCCCTGCGCCTCTCGCCGTTCCTCTCCTTGTCACGGTGATGGCTTTTTCTTAACTCCTCAGACTCTTCTCCCCTAGATTTATGTTTTCCCTCTTCCATCAACTACTAAATTCACACAAAAAAAAAAAACGGATTACAAAACAAAACCCAAATTGAAAAAACTGCACAGAAACCCTAGCACGTAATCAATTTTGAATTTTTTTTATAAAGGGTTCGAATTAAATGGTTCGAAATCGAAAAGGGTTTTCAGAGACTCGCGCTCAATAAGAAAAGCCACAATTTCAACATACGCAATCTGATTTCAAGTACCGGCAAAACAATCATAATCTCTTCCAGTTTAGCCACAGATTTCTCTTCTTCTTCTTCTTCTTCAAATATATACATACATATTCAAGCCGAGTTTAATTGATTCTGAGTTTCAATAAACATAGACGAGAATCGAAGCTCGAATGGCTTGGCTTCAGCAATCAAGGTACCTTTTGTCGGAGTGGCAATGGAAGTTGAAGACCACCAGAACTCCCGAGTTTAATGGCGGAGAATGTGAAGTTGACGAAACGATCGAGAGAGTGTCTGTGAAGGAAGGAATGGACAGACAGTTGGAGTTGGAGTTGGAGTTGGGGAGAAGAAGGAGAAACCGAGTTGCAGAGACGATGAAGAGAAATTGATTAATATATAAAAGTAATTTAATTTAATTAAATAAAGGGATGTTTGCGGCAAAAATACTCACATGTTATGACAAAATTGATTCATATTTTCATGTTTTTTAAGGAAATGTATAAAATCTTAGCAAAAGTAATTAATTTTTTTTAACTCTTGGGTAAACTGCGGCTAATGTACCCAATGTTTGTTTTTCTGCGGATTATATACCCAATGTTTATTTTTGACGGCTAATGTACCCAAACTTTATTCCGTTAGATTTTTTTGTGTTTTCTGTCACTTGACCGTCAGCGAGTGATATGTATACTTTTTGTATTTTTGACATAATTCACTCATTTTTTTGTCCAAATTTTATGCACAACCTACGGTTGGAAAGATAAGAAATAGATCTACAACTTTTGTGTTTTAAGTTTTGTAAAAAAAGTTTTTAAAAAATACGAAATTTCAAAATACAACGTAAAACTGAACATTAGTTTAATACAAAATATTTGTTTCGAGCAAATTTTAATATACATAATTATTTTTTCTAATAAAACGTAAAACTAAAATATTGTAGATAAATCTTTTATCTTTCCAACGGTAGTTTATTTATAAATTTTGGATAAAAAATGAGTAAGTTATACCAAAAATACGAAAGTTTTTTTCACATTACATCTTTCATATTTTTTGCATAACTCACTCTTTTTTTGTCCAAAATTTATAAATAAAGTACCGTTGGAAAGATAAAAGATTTATCTACAACTTTGTAGTTTATCATTTCATCTGAAAAAGTAGGGGTGGCAATTTGGGACCAGACACGAAACACGAAACGATTACGACACGATTTAAACGGGTTTGGGTCTACTGTAAATGGATCTGGGTCCAACCGTGTCGAACACGATTAACACGATTAAATAACGGGTAAGCACGGCACGAACACGATAACACGATGGGACTCAATTAGACACGATTAAAGTGCAAAAAGTTACATTTTAAATATGTTATTATGTATTTTAATACTTATTGTAGAGGGCGATTTTCACCGCCCTTTTCCAGTCACAAAAATAATCACAGATAACAAGTTAACAACAATGATCAGCGAATATATTTGTTTTATTATATTTCTGATATGAGCTCGGTTTCCTTTCGTTGAATAGTTGGACAGTTGAAGGATCAAGAACAAAGACTTTCTCTATTTCTTTAGCCTTTCTACTACAAGATATTTCTTTAGCCTTTCTACTACAAGATATTCTCTCACTCATCTTTTAACATGATATTTAAATGGGGCGGGTCTGGGTCTATATAAAATAAGTAAAAAATGATTAAGACCCGGCACGAACACGACACGAAACCCGAATTGCCACCCTTAATAAAAAGTCATTAAGTATATTAAAATTTGCTCGAAATAAAAAATTTGTATTAAATTAATGTCCAATTTTACGTTGTAATTGAAATATTTGAATAATAAAAAACTTTTCTTACAAAACTTAAAACACCAAAATTGTAGATCTATCTCTTATCTTTCCAACCGTAGGTCGTGCATAAAATTTGGACAAAAATTGAGTGAGTTATGTCAAAAATACAAAAAGTGTACATATCACTCGTTGACGGTCAAGTGACGAAAAACACGAAAAAAATCTAACGGAATAAAATTTAGGTACATTAGCCGTCGAAAATAAATATTGGATACATAATCCGTATAAAACAAACATTAGATACATTAACGGCATTTTACCCTTAACTCCTTAACATGAAGTTTCATGTAACGAAGTATGATTTGTTCATTTTTTTGCCTTTTGACCGTCTAATCCTATGAGCTATAAGAGCTTCAAAAAGTCAACAACAAACACTGGCCAATTTGTCGCATAGAAGGCAAAACGTGTTTTACAATGCAATAAAGTAAGACAGTGTTCATAAATTTTGTCGTCTTATGATCAAGAGTAAAAACTTGATAGAAAGAAACTAATATGTCAGTAATCATATGCCTTCACATAAAACTTCATAGGGAAAAGTTAACAAATAATTTAATTATTTTTGCCAAACACGATTTAGTCATTTGAATTTTAAAAAAACAATTCATTTTTTAGAATTATGTTTTAAAATGCCCTCTTATTAGTTATTAAAGACTTCTTAATTTTTTTTCTACATAAGTAACAAATAGTTGGCATGATATATAATTGGTTGTTATTTGTGTTTCTACTAATTTTAACTTAAATAATGTACTATTTTTTAGGGGTGAACATTCTGTAACCGTTTCTCGATATTATATCGGTTTCGGTATCGATCCCGGATCTTTTTTTTTTTTTAATCCGATAAATTTAGTTTTGAACCAATAACCGATATTTATTGGTTATTGGATTCCATACCAATACCGAGAACCGATACTAAAACCATATTCATCGAACTTTGGTATCGGTTCCGATTGTGAACTACATGTCGTTTTAGATTTTGTACATGTCGTTTTAGATTTTGTACATGTCGTTTTTTGCCTTAGAAAATTAGGGCACACATATAGATTCAAGTTTCTCTATAAATTTTAAAAATGACAACTATATACTATATACATATTCTATGATTAGGAGATCCATGTTTGTAACCCTGAAGAAGCTTTATTATATACATATTCTTATGATCTTATATACATAAGAAAATGACAACTATATATTTATTATATACATAAATTACGAAAATGAAAACTATATATTATATACATATTCTTATGATTAGGAGGTTTGGATTTTGCACTGGATTTTTCCCGATTCATATCTCGATTTATTTTTCAATTTTTTTCTTTTTTTTCGATCTCGGTTGATAAAAAACCAAGAAAAATTAGAACCGATACCAATGCCAATACCAAAAAAAAAAATCTAATTTTTCAATACTGAGACAAAAAAAAAACGAATTTAACGGTTATCGGTACCGGTTTCACCCCTACTAGTATTTTCATACGATGACAAAGTTATATATATATATATATATTTTATCAATTTAATAAAATCCATAAGTTATACAGCATATATATAACATATCAAATCAAAGTAATAATTTTAAAATGATTTAATAAATATAAATATGCATAAATGAATATTTCCCTATTGCGATACGATGATTTTGTTTTGTCCATAACATATTCAATTTAAAGTATCAAATATTCAAATGATCGATTTGAAGCTCTTTAAAATGATAAAATATAAATATACCATTTTAGTAAAAATAGTATTTCAATTTTTTAATTGAATGGAAGTATTTTGTAAAAAAAAAAAAAAAATTGTCTTTTGGCCTCCAAAATTTGATATTTGATAAAAAAAAAATTAAAAAAAAAAACTTCATACTTTCTTCAACTTGTATATCAATTTTACATAATCATTCAAACTTCATCTTAGTAAGAAATTCATTTTTTTAAAGTATATAACGTTGCTTTTGAATTTTGAGTAATTTGTTTGTCTTACAAATATTTAATCAATATACCGTCCGGTATTGCAATATACTCATAAAATCGGACCGGTATAATTGGTATTGATTTTTAAAATCTTACGAAAACCGGATCACTATATGTACTCATAACCGTACCGTGCTCGGTATACCTATATATTGCACTTAAGGGCGGTTTGCACTGTCAAAAACTTCATCACTGCATAATAGATGTACATTAGTGAGGAAAACTCATAGCCATAGGTATTGAGCACAGCAAAGCAACAGATACAAATGCGTGAAAGTCACTTGATCAACCCCAAATTTGTATACTTGTTAGGATTTTGGTTTTTGTTATAGAATTTGTCAATTATGTGTTTACATTCATTTATTTGATAGATTCTTAGCTTCTCACCCTAAAGTTGGATTCATATGAGCATTGATGCTTATTTGCGGGATAACGAGCTGGTTGAAACTAGCTGATGATATCGAACACGAAGAATGACTGACTGACTGACTCGCCCGACAGACTTGACGAGTGCCGCTCGGGCGTCGTGCGGGCACTTAGTATCATAGGGTCAGTGTAGTTTCTGATGTTTAAGTGTCAGGTCGACATCTCAATTGCGGTTTCGATTGGTCATTTTGTGATGACATGACGTTCAATAAACTCTTTTCAAGACCGCGCTTCGTCTCCGAACTTTGTTCCATAGGTCAGGTCCTAGGAAACACCATTTTTTATTTTCGAGGGACAAGTTCACATGCTCAACCACTGATCTACGCCTTCTTGACGTAGACGAACGCGGGCACCAATACTCACCAATAGTCCCCACATGAGCAAATACCGTCTTCAAAGTGGTGAAACCTGTTCGAATCCCTCACAACAATGTTCCTCCTTTCGACGGACGATACCAACTTTATAAAATTATGGCAATCCCCACAAACCCTGAGATTCTTAGCCACGTGGATCGGAGTTCGTGGAGGCGTGGCGATGAGCCCGAACGCGATGGCGAGCCTCTCACTGTGTCGCCCGAGAATGGCTTCCTTGTGTTCCTCTTCCACGTCGTGCAACACGTGGCTTGTGTCAGGACTGTATCCTAATTCCTTAAATCGGATGCTCAACTCTTCGAGCTTCGAACGGATTCGACCGATCATGGGATGCGAAAGATCGCCGGACAAGAACGCGTGAGTCTTGTTCTTCACTTCGATCCAACTATACCCGGCTTCTTTCTTCACTTTCCTCTTGTCCATCAATCTCCTTACAGCGGCTCTGTCTTTCCAGTTTCCCGCACCGGCAAAGATGTTGGACAACAGAACATAGGCAGCTGAGTCTTGTGGCTGAAGAGCAAAGAGCTTTTCCGCAGCGATCTTTCCGAGCTCGAGATCACGGCGAACATGGCAAGCGGACAACAGAGAGCGCCAAACAGTCGCATCAGCCAGGATCGGCATTGAATTTATGATCTCCACGGCTTTACCGAGCTTTCCCGCTCGGCTGTACATATCGACGATGCAACAGAAGTGCTCCATTCTCGGAGATATCCGATGAATCCGAATCATCGAGTCAAAGTGCCTCTGGCCTTCGTCGACAAAGCCTGCATGAGCGCAAGCAGAAATGACGCCGATGAACGTCACGCCGTCCATTTCCACTCCTTCTCTCTCCATGTCGTCGAATATATTAAGAGCCTTCTTTCCCCGACCGTGCTGCGCAAATCCGGAGATCATCGAGTTCCAAGAAATCAAGTCTCTCTCGGTTTGCCTTGTGAAGACCTTGTCTGCGCTCTCGATGTTCCCTCTCTTTGCGTACATGGTGACGATAGTGCTGCTCACGCATAGAGCGTTGTTCATTCGCATTTTGATCGAAAACGCATGAAACTGCTTCCCCTGCTCGGCGGAAGCGGCAAATACCGAGCAGGCATGGATTACGCTGCAGAACGTGAACTCGTTGGGTTTGATTCCTTCCCTCGCCAACTTACGAAAGATATTCACCGCTTTCTCGGTTTCTCCCATTTGACCGTACCCGACAAGCATCGCCGACCATGTCACGACGTCCTTCTCGTTGATTACCTCAAAAACTTTAGCAGCTTCTGCGACATTTCCTATCTTGACATACGCATCCAGTAATGCCGTTCCCACAGTGGGCGATTTCTCGTAATTCGTTTTAATTACTTGCGCGTGAAGTTGAAGAATCGATGCCGACGACTGAGCCGTCAGGATCGTGGAATACGTGAAATGGTTCGGTCTAACACCATCCCTGCACATTTGAGAGAACAACTGAACTGCCTTCTCTTTCAAACCATTCTGCAAGAACCCGCTAATCATGGCGGTCCACGACACCACGGTTTGTCCGCCTCGCATTCTGGCGAACAGCTTGGACGCCTCGTCATTCTCATTACACTTGTTGTAAGCACCCATGAGGGCTGTTCCGATATTATGATCGGACCCCAGAGAGTTCTTCACAACGAGGCAGTGAAGCTGTTGCGCAAAACGCAGCTCCTGAAGTTTAGCGCACGACCTGATCAAAGCTCCGAAAACCGGTTGAGCAAACTTCTCGCCAGCGAGCCTCATCCGACCGAACAACTCGAAAGCTTCTGAGTCAAACCCGTTCATAACGTACCCCGAAATCATCCCGTTCCAAGTGACAGAGTCCTTAGTCTCCATAAAATCGAAAACCGCTCTTCCGTCGCTTATCAAACCGGACCTCGAATACATTGTGATCAAGGAATTACACAGAAAAGTACTGCTCGATTCGTAGCCGCTCTTTATAACCATTCCGTGGATTTGAATTCCCTCCTCAACCATCCGACCGTTACCCAAACCGCCGATCACGGTGGCGAAAGTCAACGGATTAGGCACGACGGCATTTCCGAGCATTTCCCGGAAGAGTGCAAACGCCTCGTCGGTCGATCCACTCTGGGCGTAGCCGGTGAGCAAAGCCGTCCAAGACACCACATTTCTCTCACCCATTTCGTCGAAAGCTCTTCTTCCATCGTCAACGTCCTCGGTCTTCATATACATGTCGACGAGCGAAGTTCCGACACTGACATCTTCCAAGAAACCGGACTTCAGGCATCGACAGTGCACTTGCTTGCCCGAACCTCGATCGAACAGCGAGCCAGAGACCTTCAACGCGCAAGACAGCGTCGACGAACCGATCGCCGAGCCAGACCGAAGCAGAGCCGCGAAGAGAGCGAGGGCTTCTCGGTTGAGTCCGTTGCCACAGTAGTGGAAGAGCAGGGCGTTTGGCTCAGAAGGGTCTCTGTCGTAGCTTGTGTCGAACACGTGGCGTGCTCTGCGTTGAGGGCGATGATGGGAGAGAGAGATGAGGGCTTGGGTTTAGAGGGTTCGTCGAGAGAGAGTCGCTGTCATTCTCTCTCGCCGAAGTCAGTGTCGGAAGAGCCAGTAATGCACGCACACTGTAGCTCTTCACGTAAGAGAGAAACCTTTCCCGTTTTTAGACTATTAGACGTTCTATAGAATAATAATATTCAGGGTTAATTACGATAAAAATACCCAAACTTGTCAAGGTGTCTCTTGTGTACTCAACCTTTAAAAGTGACGGCAAAAGTACCCAAACTGCGTTGATCATGACATTTGCACAAAAACTTTAACTTTAACGTCAAAAATACCCAAACTTTTTATTTTATATTTTGAAAAAAAATTATTTTTTTTTAATTTTTTTTAATTTATATTTTTTTTACTTGATTAGTGATAAATACTTGAATTCCAAATACATAAAATAACACAAAAATTAGTCAAAAATTCAATTGATTTCTTAATGTGCTTGTGTAAGCTACATTTGCTGATAAAAATCTTATTATTATTATGAGTTTTATAGTTATCTTACCACTTCAATTTTAAACATAGCATTACACAAAAGTCGATCACGATATCAATTATCATTTCTCTAATTAATTTGTTTGGAGAAGCTAATTTGTCGACCAAACTTAATCATGAATAAAACAATTACATAGTTAATTTAGCGTTGACAGTCAAACTTCAAATAAACACCTAATCAGATTGTTGTTGTTAAATTTGACTATCTAAATATATAGCATGACATCTCAAAGAAATATTATATAATATGTATATATATGTGAAACTCTTAGCGCATATATTCTCAAGTTATAACCATTACTTATATTTTTATGTCTTTTTTTGGTCGGAACATACTTCCAAGTCTTATTTTGTTATCGGGGATACTTTTAGAGACGTTAATTAACCGAGTTAATGTCTTCACATTGCTTCAAATTCTAAGTATGAACCGAATTAATATCTTCACCATTACCATTTTCATTGGAAATTGACCATTTTAGATTGAATTAATACAGTCAATTAATGTCTCCGTATTAAAAAAAAAGTGACTTAAGAGTATGTACCGGTAAAAAAATATTATCAATTATCAATACTCATTAACTTTAGAGATATGTGAAGTTTTCCTATTATTATTATTATTATTATTATTATTATTATTATTATTATTATTACTTTTGAACTTTAATGAATCCTAATAAATAGTTTATGAAAAAATGTATGATAAGATCACGATTTTCATATGACAATATGGATATACACACATTTATATTACACATATATATAATATTATATGGTTAATTACGAAATAGAGAGAAAATTAATAAAAATAAAAAACTGTAAATTAATAAGAGAATTGATAATTGATATCATAACCAACTTTTGTGTTATGCGTTTTTTTGGATTATATAAAATATGGGCCCTATATCCTAAAGTCAAAGTCCACTTGCGAAATCAAAATCCATAAGCCCACTTTAGAGGCTCGGACCCATATAACTTCAGAAGGCAAGGCTCACAGCTGAAGTCCACATTCAAGTGGTAAGATAACTATAAAACTCACAATAGTAAAGTTTTATAAAATATGGGCTCTATATCCTAAAGTCAAAGCCCACTTGCGAAATCAAAACCCATAAGCCCACTTCAGAAGCTCGGACCCATATAACTTCAGAAGGCAAGGCTTAAGGCCGAAGCCCACATTCAAGTGGTAAGATAACTATAAAAATCACAATAGTAAAAATTTTATAAGCAGATTTAGCTTATACAAAGTTACAAACACCTTAAGAAATCAAATTGATGTTTTGACTAACCTTTGTGTTATTTCATGTATTTGGAATTCAAGTAATTATCACAAATCAAGTAAAGAAAAAAAAATATAAATTTAAAAAATCAAACATTGATTTTTTTTCTTCAAAAAATACAAATTAAAAAAATTAAAAATTATTTTTAAGGAAATGTAAATTAATTAAATTAAAAATTAAGTTTTTTTCAAAAAATAAAAAAAAGTTTGAGTATTTTTGCCGTTAACGGCCACGCGGCGGACGTTAACTGAAAAGTTAACGTTTTTGTGCAAATGTCACGGTCAACACAATGTGGGTACTTTTGCTGTCACTTTTAAAGGTTGGGTACACATGTGGCACGTTGACTAGAGTTTGGGTATTTTTGCCGTAATTAACCCTAATATTTAAGAAAAAATGGTTTTTTGACACAAATATATTTTTAAGTTTCAAAAACAATTAAATGTACTTTAGCGTATAATTTGATAATTTTTTAATTAATAATTTAAAAATAAAACTCCAAATACAATGTATATCTTGATAAAAAAAAATAGACATATATATATATTTAAATTATTATAAAGATTAATTTTGAATTTTTAAAAAATTAAATTTATCAAAATATATATAAATTAAAATAGACTTTAAAAGCAAAATAAATTATTAAAATTTATTATTAGAGTATAATAAAATAAATTAGTTTTTTAAAAGTAATCTATATATATTAAAAGGAATAAATCACAAGTGATGTGACAAAGTAATATTAGAGCATTCCCCTTTTCTTTTTTCCAAGAGTTTCAAAGTGATAAGGTGAGGTGAGATCAAAGGATTCACATTCTCTTTTTTATAAAAAAAATATTCTTTATTGACGACACAAGAAATAAGTGTCTCTCCATTTAACTCTACCTTGATGAATTTTTATTACTTAAACGTTTTTTAATATGAAATGACTCTTATTGGAATTATTGCATGTTATTGATTATCATAACTATTGAACTTACATTATGATATTTACTAAAACAAATAGCTCTTACCAACTATATATATATATGCATCTATATTTCGTAAAAAGTCGTTATCCATATATGCATCGAGAGAAAGGAAATGTGATTGCACTTTTCTTCCCTTAGAACTTGGTATGTACTATATTTTGTTAATTACATTTCTTCCTATAACTAATATTGTTCTATTTTTTTTTTTTTGTGTTTTACGAAAGTTTTTTTTTCTTTTTTTCAAGGCTCTACTCAATAACCCCTTAAGTAAGTTCAGAACATACATTCTCTCATATGATATATTATATATATATATATATTTAGTTTGGATTAATATATTTTTCTTTGATTCGTAAAGAATTTGAATAAGATTAATTTAGCACGTGATTCTCTGTTCCGATCGCAACTCGCCTTCATCGGTGAGAATCTCATCTGATTTTGTTTAGTCTAGATACGTATATTTTTTTTTCTTTTTCATATATTTACATTTTGATGTGCAATTTCGCCTTAGAGAGTGCATAATGTATTTGTTTCATTTGCACATATTTTCTTATTATAAAGATATATTATGTCCTCAAAGTTATAATTATTTCTTCCTCATTTCTTAAGGAATGGTTCCACGTGCACGATCTCGCCGATCATATGGAGCTGCTTTCGGCAATGGATGTTGGTGGAAAAGGAAATAAATAACTTATGTATGTTTTAGTGTAATCCTTTATTAATATATTTTTTTTTTAATTATACAGGTTCTTAATATTAGTGGGAGGGTAGCTAGAATTTGAATATAATGACATCTTTTTTGTTGGGTAATTACAATTAGATTTCATTATATTCTTTACATTTTAATTATTTTCATAATCCGTGGTTTGACTATATGATTGCGTGCAATTATATAACATTACAATTTAAGTTTATAATCAAAGTTCTTTAAGTAAAATAAATAGTTTAAAGAATAAATTGTTATAAAAAATTAAAAAAAAAATCGCTTATATAGATAGTGCAATATTTAATGATTTAATAGCGGCAAAAATTCCCGACAACGACGAATGTTGCTCCATCTTATCTATATATATATATATTTTACGAATGTTACACTTTATTTTTAATGAAAAAGTACTCATATTTTTATACATAAGATTATTTTATTAAATTCCTATATTATTTTTTAGTGGCTATAGGCCTATAGCCATGTTATATAAAGAAATGGCCGTGCACATTAGCAATGGTGGTGTTGTTTGGGCAACCGAAACGACAACATCACCTCCAATTGCCTTGGCCAAGATGTGGCAAAGTAATACTAAAATATAAAATGAATTTATACAATTAGTAACAACATATAAAACCTTTATTGTTGGAGTGAATAATCCATATTTAATCAATAAAATAATTGTTGGAGAAAATTACTATTGTAATGCCAATAGTCTTCAGTATACTTTTTTGTTATAAATGTTTATTTAACATATTTCATTAAAGTCATTAATGAATAGCCATTTCTGATTCATATATGCCCCTTTTAAAACGGTTATGTTTTGAAACTAAATTTAATTCTACAATTAAATGGGAGTTAGTGGGTTAAAATATATATATTATAAAATTGTTTATTTAGCTTTAACTCTATTTCAAATTGTGTTTATTTTAAACCATATTTATTTCATTTAATATATAAAGAAAAAAAAATGCTTATATAAATGGGGACATGTTTAATTGATTTTTTTTTTAATGAAAAAAGTATATAATTACGATAAATATTGCACTTTAATATATAATTTTGTTTTTTGACCAAAAAATTACCTAAGAAAGATAAATATTGCACTTTATTTTAATGAAAAAATTACTAATACTTCTATACATGATATTATATAATTAAATGCTTAAGTAATTGAAAATAGCTAAAATTAAGTTATATAAAAAATCAACGGCGTAAATACTAAAGTTGATATTAATGATGATGTTCCCGTGAACATTGTCGATGGCTCGGGCAATGGAGGTGTCGCTCGGATGACATCACCATCGCCAGTGGCCATGGCCACACCGTAGGGAAGTAATATTAATGCATCAACTAAATTTATACAATATTAGTAGCAATACATAAAACATTTATTGTTAAAGAAAATAACCCATATTTAATTGACAAAATAATTATTGGACAAAATAACGTAATGCTTTGATTTTTCATGTTATAGATGAATGATGTAATGCCAATAGTCTAATTATAAGTGGTACTTCATTTTCAATGTTTTCATTAATTCTACAGCTAATTGAGATTTGATGTATTAAAATATAAAATGTCTAATGCCTTATTTAGCTTTAATTCTTTTCCAAATTGTTTTTAATTCAAATCCTAAAACTCATTGTGTTATATATAAAAAAAATATTAAACACATTCATTATTATTTTTAAACATATTTTACACAATTTTGCGTAAAAAATAGTTGCTTCTATCTACCATGTACTCCTTTTTATTCAGTTAAAATATTTTTTCATGTAAGTATTCCTTTGATGTAAGTGACAATTAATATGCTTAATGCAATCTATATTTTTTCAACACGTA
This sequence comes from Parietaria judaica, assembly GCA_954871525.1. Classification (NCBI taxonomy): domain Eukaryota; kingdom Viridiplantae; phylum Streptophyta; class Magnoliopsida; order Rosales; family Urticaceae; genus Parietaria; species Parietaria judaica. The sequence continues at coordinate 23,668,890 of OX940860.1, read as the reverse complement.
ACTTAAGTAAGTAAACTTTTAATAATATATTATGAGAAAAGTAAAAGTAAAAGTAAAAGTAAGATAAGTAAGTGAACTTTTAATAATATATTATGAGAAAAGTAAAAGTAAAAGTATGAAGTTGTTTGAACGACGTATCTTCAATAATAATCTATGAAATAATTACGAGTAAGGTCACACATTGTTAATTTTGTTGTTTGTCTTACACTTAGCTTCGAAGAACGCAAAAGCGTCCAATGATCTTAGGCAAATACAAAAAGACGGTTATAATTATATGAATATTGTAGAGTTTGTCTTATAAAACATCCTTATAATTATAAAAATAAAAAAGTTTCATCTATTGTCCAACAAGATTACCGTATTCAGTACTTTTATCAAATTTATATATAAAATTTCCCACAACCGCGCAACGCGCGGTCCATCCACTAGTTTAATATAAAAGTAAATTATTTTAGAGTGTAAAAAAATAAATTATTTTTTAATATCGAAAATTGCATATTTTAAAAACATGGTAAAATTGGTAATATTTTTGCAAAAAATAATTGCTTACAAATGAAATTGCATTTGGTATCGATTACAGTTTTTTTTTTTTTTTTTTTAAATTAAAATAAAGCAAATATTCAATGATGTATTATTGGGCAATTCGATTTTGGGGTAGTTTAAGACTTTACTAAACCCTTATTATGATGTATGAAGCATATTATCACGTTGTTGATTGAAGATGGATGGGTAAGTACAAGATTTGATTTGAGTGTTCAAACAAACGAAGGAAGTTAGGGTTCTTCGCTCATCATTTGGGGCTTTTCGGATTCCGATCACAGTAATCTTCTCCAATTGTCCTTTCTTGTTCCTTCCACCACCATTGTCGACCTTCTTCTTCTTCTTCTTCATGAGTATCTTCGTTCAAGGTTTTTCTTTCTTCTCCATTTTGATCTGTCAGGTGAAGAGAATGATTGCCGAGAAGCCCAGCTGGATAAGGCATGAGGGAATGCAAATATTCTCCATTGATGTTCAGCCCGGTGGCCTCAGGCTCGCCACTGGCGGCGGCGACCACAAGGTGTGTGTCTTTCTCTCTCTCTCTCTCTCCTTGTTAAGAAAGATGACTCTGTTGTTGAGAGCTTGAACGTGTTCTTCGATTTCTTTAATGGTGGAATGGAGCCAGTGATTCTGTGAGGTATGGGGCTTGGTGTAGTCTTTGTTTGTTGAGTTTGTAGTAGTACATATTTTTAAGCAGAACTATACTTCGGCTAATTTTCGAACAAAAATAATAAAAAAAAATTGTTGTGGCTCAATTACTTGACAGTGCCTACAAAAGTCTGTGATTGGTCTCAAGTGGAAGGTTCTTTCGGTTTTTGCTTACGTTAAGTAACTTAAAGCCTTGGTGCATAATGCTAATGCAAGCTACTCAACACCAGAGCTGAAAGAGTTGCTCCATTTCCATCGTATAAATGTATCATCTTCTTGATAGTACTTTAGTTCGGTGTCTGACTAAACCGTGATTATTGCAGGTCCGAATATGGAATATGAAATCCCTGGGCAGAGATTTGGAGAATGAAGAATCAACGCAAAGGCTTCTGGCAACACTCCGAGATCACTTTGGATCAGTAAACTGTGTTAGGTGGGCTAAGCATGGAAGATATCTCGCGTCGGGTTCTGACGATCAAGTGATTCAAGTCCACGAGAGGAAGCCTGGTTCCGGGACTACGGAGTTCGGCAGTGGAGAGGCGCCGGATGTTGAGAATTGGAAAGTTCTGTTGACTTTGAGAGGACACACCGCGGATGTGGTAATGGCATTGCTCCTAACATTTTAATAGTGTTCACGAAGCCCTGTCGCGAACACTATTAATCACCCTCTTTTGAGCGAGATTAATTTTTGGTGAATGGTTATTGACTACCCTTCTCATTCAACTTAAGATCTCTTAAATACAGAACATGGCCAAATTCCTAAAACATAATTAACCAAACGCTAACAATAATTTACCTAACCTTATAGATGATTAAACAATTTAAATGACATAATTATACAACAAGGCATCGTTTGATAGGCTAAGTAACATGATTAATGTATTAAATAGCATGTAAGAAAAACCCTTTAGAAATCAACCTATTAGAAAAACCCATTAAATATCAACACTAACACCAACCCATTAGAAGTGGGCGTTAAGGGGTTTGGGGGCTGGCCCACTGAGCTATTAATTACTCTGCAATAATCTGCTACAGCCCGTTTTCTTGGATATCGTCACAGAAAGGGATGTGTTCGAAGTTACAATAAGTAATTGAAAAAAGACCCCTAACTTGGTTCTGTTCAATTAAAGCCCCTAAATTGGTTAATCGCAAAAAGACAGAGTCTACCCTAAACTAGGAAATTTAAGTTCAATAACAGTGAGCAATTTTTTTTCTCCAAATCAAGCAGGAAATCGGCCTAAAATCACACCATTTAAGTGCCCAAACTCAAACCTAAAAGAGAAATAGATGTCTTCATATTTCGAAGAATAAATCAGCTGTTATATAAATAAAAAGACCACTAATCGATCCCAATCGGCAGCCTGAACATAATCTTGACCCATGCATTCCTTGAATTACAGAATTTTAGTTATATCTAGTCTATCATCTACCTAAATAAAGAGGCAAGGCTGTGTAAATGACATTTTGTTATATCTTTTTAACATTTTGAATCTCTCTATTCGTGTGGTTATCCTCTAATTAAGGAGTCACTTTCCATGCCTAAAGTAGGTGGATCTTAATTGGTCTCCAGATGACTCAACATTGGCTAGTGGGAGTCTCGATAATACTGTACATATCTGGAATATGAGCAACGGAATTTGCATTGCCGTGCTAAGAGGTCACTCAAGCCTGGTCAAAGGTGTGACGTGGGACCCTATTGGCTCCTTTATAGCAAGCCAGTCGGATGACAAGACAGTTATCATTTGGCGAACAAGTGACTGGAGTCTTGCTCACAGAACCGATGGCCACTGGGCTAAGTCGGTATGTTTCAATTGATATGTGTAGAAAATATGATCAATAGATTGTCAATTATAACTAAGATATAATCTCTTGAGTATGATGTTGCTTTCTAATACGATGTTTTTTTTTCAGCTCGGATCCACATTTTTCAGGCGACTTGGATGGTCTCCTTGTGGTCACTTCATCACTACGACTCACGGGTTCCAGAAGCCGAGGCACTCGGCGCCGGTTCTAGAGAGAGGAGAATGGTCTGCCACGTTTGACTTTTTGGGACATAGTGCCCCTATAATTGTGGTGAAGTTTAACCATTCGATGTTCAGAAGGAACATAACCAATTCTCAGGAAATGAAAGCTGCATCGGCAGGATGGGCTAACGGGGCTTCGAAAGCTGGAAGCAAAGAACCACAACCGTATAATGTTATAGCCATTGGGAGTCAGGACCGAACCATAACTGTATGGACCACTGCAAGCCCACGTCCTCTCTTCGTGGCTAAGCATTTCTTTACTCAGAGTGTTGTGGATTTATCCTGGTACGGATCAAATATCAATCTGTTAGTGTTCGTAAATTATTTCCTTCGTTAGATACGAATTATGTAGGCTCAAATGGAGTGTTACGGATGCCTTTTTTCTTCTTCTTCTGGAATTGAGCTGTGTGAGCGATAGGTTCGGGAAGAACAAGCTAGACCATTTTCATTTCAGCAATTTAAGTCTTACTTTTGTTATTTACGCATTAGTCTCTTTTGTTAGCTATGTCATTCTTAATCATGTTTTAGATTAGCTAACACCAAGTATCCTCTTAGTGTTAGCTAGCTTAGTCTTTCTCTAGAACTGAGGGACCGAGCCTGATTCTGGTAGGCCCGGTTTAAGCGGTGCTGGACGAGACGGAAGCAATGCTCGGTCCCGATTTCGCCCCTAATCGAGTGGTTTCCAAATCGAGAAACACTGCTCCCGCTACGAGTTCAAGATTCCAGGCTGTATCATTATGAAGTTCAATCTAGTGTAATTTGCAGTGAGTTATGCTGATTTATTTTAAAAAGATAATCTTAGGAACTGATTGGGCTTCTCTGTAGTAGTTAATCAATATTAATCTCTAGAAAAGTCGCACAATCAATATTATGTGTTGGCATAACATGTTTATTTCTTTATTCACATCTCGTCCTATTGGTTTTTTCGTTGATGTTGCTTCATTTTTTCTTTTTGAAAATAGGAGTCCTGATGGATATACACTTTTTGCGTGTTCTCTTGATGGTTCTGTGGCTACTTTCCATTTTGATACAAAAGAACTCGGCAACAGGCTTACTGATACGGAGTTGGACGAGTTGAAACGAAGCCGTTACGGCGATGTGAGAGGAGCCAGGCACGCAAATTTAGTAGAAAGCCCGGCCCAGCTATTGCTTGAGGCCGCTTCCGTCAAACAAGCCTCTATGAAGAAAGTGGCTCCAGATGTTACCAAACCTTCTTCTAATGTTGGGATTGCAGCAAAACCTTCCGATCCTTTAGTCGATGAGAGAAAGAAAACCGATGACGGAATGAATAAGGCGTCCCAATCTGCCCGCATGACAAGCCCCGTGAAGCAAAGAGAGTACAGACGGCCTGATGGAAGAAAGAGGATCATTCCCGAAGCAGTCGGTGTGCCTCTTCAACAGGAGAATATCTCTTCTTTGCCTCAAAACCAAGCAATTGATTTCCCTCTTGTAGTTCCAGAAACATCTACCCGACCTCTTCACAATAGAACCATGGACTTGAAAGAGAGAGCCGGGGTCAGTGCAAGGGCTGCAATCACCGAAAGCCTTGTCATCGAGAAGGTAGTTTCCGGTGCAGGTGGAGATGGAAACATTCATGTGGAACAATCTGGAAATGTTAAGGCTTGCTTTTCATCCGGTGCTTGCAGTACTAGTAAGACTCTATCTATCAGAGTGTTTGACAAGAAGGAAGGGGATATGATCGTCCCGATTTGCTTGGAAGCTCGGCCAAGGGAGAAGGCTATGAACGATATCGTGGGCATAGGAAATACGTTCGTTCTGAAGGAAACAGAGATCACTTGCACAAAGGGCTCGGAAACTCTTTGGTCCGATAGAATATCTGGTGAAGTCACTGTTTTGGCGGGAAATGCAAACTTCTGGGCTGTTGGGTGTGAAGATGGATGCATTCAGGTATCATATTCTCTTTCAAGTTTTTTTTTTTAATCTATTCTTGTCTGTGATAATGATAGGACCCCAGGCCAATCTCAAACACGAATCAACGTGAATTCCATGTTGTTTATTGGATAAATAGAACCGAATATCAAAAGGAAAAGTTGAAGGACACCCAATTAATCGTGTGGTCTCCATATAAGGATTGGAAATCCTAATCCCTATTTATTACAAACTACCGAAACCACCCCTAATTAACTGATAAATAAATAAATATATAAAATTTGATTCTTAATAAACTAAAACTAACTGGTAGTTGTCACAATTTAATTAATTAAGTCCTCTTCAAAAAATTTAATTAATCAAGTCATCCGTATTAGTTGAAGCCTGAAGGACAAAGCTCTCTCCTAACAAAATTTGAATAGTAAGTTGATTTGGACTTGAAAGATTTACCAAATTCTTTATGCTTATTTCATCAATCACATGAGTTTATAATATATCCCTTCGTTTATGGAAAAGACAACTGATTTCATTCAAACAACACTTGTTTAAGACATGGGTTTAAATCCAACAAGCCTTGAACAAAATTTCGTGATGTTGTCTATTTTATGTTTTCATATGAAAGATTTACACAAAATGTGGGAGGCGCGCGATGCCAACGATGATGATGGGATCGGCAGCAACATTTGTAGACTGTGATGAGTACTGGAAATTGCTTTTGGTCACAAGGAAAGGATCATTGTATTTGTGGGATCTGTTCAACCGTAATTGTATACTTCACGATTCATTGGCGTCCTTGCTTGCTGATAACTCTAATGCCTCTTCGAAAGATGCAGGTAGCTGTTTGACGTGACATTATTCATATTTTAATTATGTCTTGTTATTGAAACTCTAATATTACAAATCCTTCCGTTATGTTTATGTTTAGGGTTCATGTTATGTAAGGCCCAGCCAGCCCACTAAGTTGTCATATTTTGCTTATCTAAAGACGCTTAAGCAAATGATAAAATATTTAGCCAAGTATCTAGTAAATTAGTTCAGTCAGGAGTAATTGACAGTAACGCCCCCTGAACTTTACACGTTGGTGCATTTTCCCCCCTAAACTGTAATTTTTTGGCACCAATGGTCCATTTATTATCTAAAAGTAGGCACATCGCCCCTACGCGGTATAAAATCACGAACTTTTTAGCTTGTTGCAACATATGCTCTTAATTGATTCAGAATAGTTTCACAATTGAGCATATCGATCTTGTTTGGAAACTAATTGGTAAAAATACTTTCGAGTATGTCATGTGTTGTGCCCAAGTTAACCTTTTTCTTCATTTGGTAACTTGTACAGGGTAATGTCCTTTTTAAATGTTTAGGGACATTTTAGGGGTAAACTAGACCAACATGCAAAGTTCAGGGGGCGTCACTACCAATTACTCTGTAGTTAATTAATAGTTTACATTCCCTCGAGGTTTAGGGTAGAAGCACCATAGGGAAATAAAGATTCACTGAGTCCAGACTCATGTAGTAGCACATTTTTGAATTTCGCCATTAGATCCTTTAAGACCTTTGAAGTTCAATTATTGTATTTCTTAATGATGTATCTTTATGGTAACTTATATATAGGATCAATTAAAGTTATATCAGCGAAGTTGTCAAGATCAGGATCACCAATTGTTGTTCTCGCCACTCGTCATGCTTTCCTTTTCGACACAAGCCTAAAGTGTTGGCTTAGGGTTGCGGATGATTGTTTCCCGGCATCCAACTTTGCAAGCTCGTGGAATCTAAGTTCGTTTCAGAGCGGCGAACTAGCTGCTCTGCAGATTGATGTTAGGAAGTACTTGGCCAGAAAGCCAGGTTGGAGCAGGTACATATCTTTTATCTTTTACAAATGTTAATGTGCTTGATTTTCACACAAGTTGTTAGACCCTTAAACGGGAAATAATTTTTAATTATTTATTTTTATCGCTGTCTTATATTATTAGGGGCATTGGGTGTATTTTACAATATATACTTCGATGAGAGTTTCTAATGCTATAGATAAGTGCATCTAGGTTAAGCACTAATGTTTGATTAGTTGAAAATTCCTATTGAACATCATTGAGAGAGTTTTCTTGGTCTAAGTCTCGAATTAGAGAGCGGATTTCCTTTATTAATAAAGTGTTCATGTTTCGTTTGGATTTCTATTCTGAATTCTATTATGGAGCTTGTAGACAAATTCTAGAATTTGATAGCATTTGCTTTAGCTTATTGCTTACGTTTTCTCTCTTTTTTAGATGCTCTATAATATAATAATTAGCTACGCTGTAATTTTCCATTATCAATAAAATCTTTGTTTCGTTTAAAATTAAATAATATAAATAATTAGCTGTGGATATTTAAAAATATTCTCATTAAGACTAGATATTCTTAACACTCCTTGGTTCACATTTTCTTTAAAGTTATCATTGCTTCTCTTCGCTAGTTATCTTTTTATCTCTATATGCTTAGAGTTGTGTCAGTTCGAAATACTCTTTTTTTTCTTTTTTCTAATTTACCTTACGTTTTTGTCTAGGGTGACGGACGACGGAGTGCAGACGCGAGCTCATTTGGAGGCTCAGTTGGCTTCTGCACTGGCTTTGAAGTCTCCTACTGAATATCGCCAATGCCTTCTTTCATACGTCCGCTTTCTTGCAAGGTGACACTTCTCTTATCATGTGCTTTTTAAATGAATATCTATGTCTTAACTCGTTTTTTATGCACCATTTGCGAACGACTTTATATTTGATGTAGACAGCAAAATAATCTGTCTCCTTTTGGTGTTGGAATTGATTTTTCTAAAATTGATTGTAAAAATTTCAGAGAGACAGACGAGGCTCGCTTGCGAGAAGTTTGCGAGGGTTTTCTTGGGCCTCCGACCGGGATGGCTGAAGATCAGTCTTCAGATGCGAAAAATCCGGCTTGGGATCCTTCTGTATTGGTGAGATTTCTGCAGAACATTTCTTTATTTATTTCAGACTTCCAGTAATGTTATATTTCAAATTCTGCTAGAGTAAAATCTGAATTTTTCCGATTCCAGCGTCACGGTTACAACTGCATTAGTAAAGTTTTTCATAAACTCGGAATTAGCTTGTCATTATTGTATTAATTTAGTATGATAATTTCTTGTATAAACTTCACTCATTCTTTATATTAATCGTCTGCGAATGCTCATAATGTCGCGTGTGACTTCAGGGAATGGAGAAACACAAGCTTTTGAGAGAAGAAATTCTTCCGGCCATTGCAACGAATCGAAAAGTTCAGCGTTTGCTCAACGAGTTCATGGATCTTCTTTCGGAGTATGGGATTTCCGAAGCAAATACCGAGCAAAGAAGTCCGAAGGAACAAACTATCGTGGTAGCAACCGATCAAGTAAATTCTGCTCCGGCGAAAATCGATCGAGTTGATTTGAATTCACCCTTCACAGGAGAAGCTAATCTCTCGCTAGAAGAGAAAGGCTCGGGCTCTTGAACTGTGCCCTGTTAAAAAAGAGAAAACGGTTAACCTGGCGTGTTTAGTCCGGAAGATTTGTAGTTTTAGCTGACGTAATTTTATTTAACGCAGAAATAATTAGCGATCAACCATGTACAAGCTCGTTTATAATCTATTCAATAGTTTGCTTTTTTTATTTTTTGTTTCTGATTTTTCCTTTCTGCTGAGAGCTGTAAGTACTACAGTACCCAATCCGGAAGCTGGTTCCGGATTTGGTGCCAAAATCCGCAATCAATAATTACTAGATCTGGATTTTTCTGGATCCAGTAATCGTGGTCTAGATTTAAACCGGAAAATCTGTTATGGCTTTGATATTAGAGAAATGACATTTAATAGCCAATTTCAAACGCTTGTTTTGCATTATAGTTATTTTTTATATTATATTTGTAAAAGTGGCATTTTAATATCAGATTTCATTTATATATTACCTTTTTAATTAACTTTTTATTATTATTAAAAGACTAAAAAATAGCTTGTTAGTTGCTTTAATTGTGCATAATCTTCTTAGGGATTTAATTTGGCAATTTGAGTCTGTCAAATTAATTAATGAATTTCAATTTTGAATCTGTCTCTATCTCTTCGTACTCTCTTCATTGCCACCACCAGTCACAACGACCACAACCACCGCACCGTGCAGCCCTCGCCATCGAAGCCGGACCACCAATTCGACGCTGCGATCCTCTTCCTCTTCGTCGGTGTCTTCCTTTGCCGCCGTCGTTGTTGTGGGGTTCACCAAGCGCGGGCTGCTCAGTGCGTTGATGGACGCACAACGGATAGCCGAAGACATCGCGAGGAGAAGAAAGCCATGGCCGAAAAAGCTCCGGTGGAGAGCTGAGGAATCGGCGAGCGAGCATGGTGGGAATGTCGGACTAGGTGCAGGGCTGCGTGCATATTAATAGCTATTAACCTGTTAACGTGCATATGCATATGTTAATATGTATTGATTTATATGTGTTAATGCTTGTTTTTGTTGAAATGGTACGTGATAAATATGTGTTTATATTCGTTTATATGTGTTAATATGAAAAAAATGCAGTATTCAGAAATTAATTTTAAATAGTTTTAGGATGAAAAATTAGTGAGATTTGTGACATTTTTCATTGATAAAATTATATTTTCAATTTTGTGATAATCATATTGCATCAATTTCGTATATTGGATGATACCAATATTTTGTATTTCTTGGTTTATATGTGTTAGTATGGACTGAAAAATTCAAGTATTTTGATATTTTAAATAATGAACAGCTGTTAATGTAATAACATATGTATATGCACGTTAACCAACATATATTAACAAATATTAACGTGTTAATTGGCATGAATCGTGGGAAAAAAAATTGTGTATTCAATTTGTAAATCTGGCATGATTTGTTTAATTATTTTTTTTTTTAATTTTTTTAAAACAAATTCGTAGCATTAAATTATGAGCAATTAAATACACATTTTTATATGAATTTTTAAATCTTAATATTAATCATTAATGATAATTAAGGGTAGATAAGTAATTTTATAATGATTAATGTGGTTAATTGGCTTTTCTAAAATATTAACAACATTGATTATTTTGCAAATATCAAATTTTAATTTCGGTAGTTTGCTACAAAAACCCTTGATATTATTATTATTATTATTATTGGTTGACTAGAACCAGTGTATAAAATATCTGGATAAAATTCATAACCAGAAATTCTGTTTTCGGATTTTATCTATTGAAAGAAATCTGGAATTATAGCTTTTGATTTGAATTATAGATTTTAATTTTGATTCAAAAAACAAATTAATACTTTAAATTAAATAAATAATTTTTACTTCCCCCTAAAAATCTAATAGACTCTTCGTCGAACATGACTAAAATTTTAAAAAACGACGGATTATTAAACACGACTAAAATTTGCAAAGATTACATAACGATAATTTATTAGAAACGACTAAAATTTTGAAAAAACGACCGATTATTAAAAACAACGGTTATTTAAAAAACGACATAGTAAAGATGTGAATAATATTGAACTACAAGTTTAAAAATAGGAACTACGCGTTAAATAAGTATTGCTCGTTAATTTAAAGTTTTAATTTAGTTTTTGAATCAAAATTAAAATATGATTTAATTTATTCTTATTAATTAGGTTATGTAATTAATATTACAAGTTGGCAGTCCATTTGGCAGTTTAACGATGCCACATCAGCAGAATTTAACATTCCTAACGGAAGGACCAACGGATTTTACATTCAACAAACGTTGTGTATTTTTTCCCACACTTTGAAAGGTTGGGGACCTAAAACCCCTGTTGACCAAAGGTTGTGCATTATTGCCGCAATTAACCCTAAAATTTAATATTGGATATTACACTCCACGATAATTCCAGACTTTCCAGTTCATAGTTTTTTTTTTTTTTTTTTTTTTTTTTTTAATATTAGCAGTCTTAATATTAATCTATTTAAATTTAGAAGGGCATATTTTTAAACTATTTTTAAATGATTAAATACCCATGTTCTCAAACTATTTTTTAAGGATTAAATACCCAAAATTTCAAATTTAAGGGACATATTCTTTAAGGATTATATACTAAATCTTGCATGAATCGTAGTATTTCCTTTTCAATTGAAAAATTGGTCCAACTCTTATTAAATTTAACAATTGTTTGACGTTTTTGTGGGTCTTACGTCTCTTTCCCTCTCTTACGCAACACATTTAGAAATTAAATTTTTTTTAATGGTAGTGACACTGTCATCTTTAATCAATCTAACAATATCATTCTCTTCTCAATAATAAGTTATTATCTTTAATTTTTATATAAAAATAATAATCGTAACTCTATATTTATAATAAAGGGAAAATTGCGGCAAAAATACCTAACCTTTGGTCAAACTGCCTCCCGGGTACCCAATCTTTAAAACTGGCGGCAAAAATACCCAACATGCGTTGACCGTGACTTTGGCATGAAAACGTTAATTTTTCCGTTAAAATTCGTCATGTGGCCGTTAGCGGCAAAAATACCCAACCTTTTTTTTTTTGAAAAAATTAATTTTTAATTTTTTTAATTTATGATTTTTTTAAAAATTATTTTTTATTTTTTATTTTTTATTTTTATCAATGTGGGTTAAAGTTAAAGAATAAGCCAAAACAGTACAGAACGAGACAAATTTATGCATGTTCTATTAACTAGAAAATTACATAAGATCCTGAACTAGGTTTTTAAACTTGTTCTCCTTTTTATTAAATATTTGTATCGACCTTTTTTATGTTATATATCCTCTTTCTTTCTTTAAACCATATATAACTCGTTAGTGGATATCATATCTCAATCTTTTGATGTGCGACCACATAAAATATGAAGAAGTTCAAAATCTCAATCACTTGATCGGTTGCGTTTGGCATAGTTTATTTAGCCCTGTTTTGTTTTGTTTTTTTTTTGTTTTTTTTTTTAAATTTAAACTGTACTACTTTTCATGTGTTTAGTAAAATTATTTTTACAAAAAAACACAAAAACGATTTTAGATTTTTGTCGTGGTAGTAAAAGATAGGATTCATAGTTTTTATTTTTTTCTAAAAACAAAACAGTTTTTTTTATTCTAATTTAATCTTTTTACCAAATATATTTATTTTACCAAACGCTAAATTAACATTCGTTACCAACAACAATTGTTTTATAAATAATACATATGTTTTAAAAAAAAATACACCTGTCAGTTTTTCTCAAAATAGTTTTTTTTTCTTTTCAAAAACTAAAACGAAAACCAATTTTTTAAAAAACAAAGTTGTACCATCTTTTTGTGTTTTTCTCCTTTATAATATATATATATTTTTTTTGGTAAAATGACTATCGTTAAAGATTTATACCATCGTGAAGAGAGAGTCTCTGTCAACTGTCATATACTGTGGGATTTCAATTAGGCTTTAGTTTGCAAATACATAATGGTTGTTAGTTTTATCACTAAATAAGAACAATTAGTATTAAGTTATTGTTTATATTCCGAAAACTTGTATTTCTTTTCATATAATCATAGAGCGGACTAAAATCCTGGTAAATTAACTTAATTAAGTTTAAATTAATGTTCGTTTGTTTTGAATATAAACTACTAAAATATATAATTATTATTAATAATTTTTCAGTTGCCCGAAAATATTAAATTAATAACAATGATATGTTTAAAACCCTGTTCTCAAAACCCTGTTCAATTACTTAAAATACCCGTAACATTATGTTTAAAATTTCTCATAATAATAAGATTTTTATCACCAAATGTAGCTTATACAAGCACATTAAGAAATCAATAGATGTTTTGACTAACTTTTGTGTTATTCCATGTATTTGGAATTCAAGTAATTATCACTAATCAATAAAAGACAAAAAAAAAAAAATCATAAATTAAAAAAATTAAAAATTAATTTTTTTTTAAAAAAAAGGTTGGGTATTTTTGCCGCTAACGGCCACATGACGAATTTTAACGGAAAAATTAACGTTTTCATGCCAAAGTCACGGTCAACGCATGTTGGGTATTTTTGCCGCCAGTTTTAAAGGTTGGGTACCCGGGAGGCAGTTTGACCAAAGGTTAGGTATTTTTGCCGCAATTTTCCCTATAATAAATTACAAGTGTAACTCTTAATTTTTTTTTTTTTTTTTTATAAAATATTTATCGGTAAGTTGTTCCAAAAAACTCGTCGGTAAACCAGTTACCCATCGATATACTCGCAAAATTAAGATTACGATTTTTAATCGGTATTGATATCTGAACAAGTAGTCCAAACTATTTAAAGAGTCGGCAGCCTCGGAGAGAAAGTGATTTATGCTATTTAAAGAGTCCGCTAGGTTCGGTTGGATTTGGACGTGTCATTCATGGTTATTACTTATTAGGCTGAACAAACACGTGTTATTAGGGTCATTATCACATGCCTAAATTGAAACTATGAATAACGTAGTACAGCCTATTTATGATCAATGTAAGTCGGAAACTCACAGTATTCCAAAAAAAAATCTATCTATTATTTCGATGCAAATTTTATGAGACTTCTCATATTTTAATTACAAAAACTTATTGGTAAATTCTACAACACTTATAAAACTAAATCATATATCGATCTACCCGTAAAATTTGTTCGACACAATTATTTATCGTTTTTAAATCTTAAAAATCCAACCGATAGACTTATCAATTATCGATACATCCAAAAAAAAAAAAAAGATGGAGCAGTTTTGTCAACATTCAAGAATTACAATACCTACCTGCTTCATTAAGATCTGAATTGCAATTGATTGATAGTAACAAGTGAAAAACATTCAGTAACATCCAATTATGGACGAACTTGTTTTGAAAATAAACTATTTATAATTATAGATATGATTGATTGTATGTATTGTTTGATCATCCATAATTGGATGTTATTGGATTGTTTCCCTTGTTATGCTATTTGACGGAGGAGTGCATTTTTATTAATGTGGCGAACAAGATTGATTGTCAAGATCGGAATTATATGATATTAAATGTGTGACGTGAAATGTTATATATATGATAACTATGTTTATGTTATGAGTCGCGCTTTACCTTGATGCACGTTATAATATAAACTAATGAAACAATATTGGAATAAAGTGTCATATCACTTCTTTCGAGATCGGTGTGAAGTTCATAAAGTTCATAAGTTCATAATGCTATAATTAATATTAACACAATAATATTTTTGCTCACACTGTAAATAGGAAACTTATAATTAATATGACTTCATAATGGATTGGATCGAGATGGGGTAGTTTGCGAGGATGCATAATAAATGAGACAACAAGTTACTAGAGATATTTTTTTTGCAATAATAAAAAGGATAAGACTATAAGTAGTTTTTATTATTTTTAGCTCAATTTCATTAGATAACTGAAATTGGGAAATTTCACAAGTGCAATTATTCAAGTGTTCTGTTTCTACAATGAAATTCCCGAAAATGATTTTTATGTCTTGATATGTTATATATATATATATATATTACTAAATTAGGATAGTTAAAAGATGCTATATAGTTTCTTTCAAAAAAATAAAATAAAAATGCTATAAAGTACACGTGACGAATTGAACTAGTTGGGTTCTTACTTCTTACAATTGTAAGACTCTTAAAGGCTTCAAAGTGTGTTATTTAGGTCCAGTAAATTATTGAGGTTTTTGGCATCAATATTTGTATTGTTTTTTGGTCTTAAATTTTGATTCGTGTTTTTCTTTGTGTTATAAATAGTGGTTAACGTCAAGGTTTATAAACCCCCGATATGCACAAAATATACCAGCGGTAACCTTCTTTTGGCATGAGTGCAAGCGACTTGCGGTAATTTTCTTTTGGCATAAGTACGGCCTCTTGACCTTCAAATTTGATACATACATACTTTCTTCTATTTTTTCACATCAACTTTTACATAATCTCTCAAAGTCTCTCCGAAATTTAATCTTGGAAAGAAATTCAAGTCGTCTTGAAGTTGAAATCTATGATAATATTAGTTTGTAATTTTGACTAATTTTTCTTTTACGAAAATCCCATCCATATATATATATATACCCCCATCGATTTTGCGGTATACAAATAAAATCAGTCTGTCACTATGCAAATTAGTTTTTAAAAATATTACAAAGTTCCATCGATGTACTAATACCGCCCTTGATATACCCATAAATTAAACTCAAAAGCAGATCAGAGCAAGTGATCTCTAAAAGTCTAAAACATTAATTGCTCTTTATATATATAATGCCAAGAGTACTAGTCAGCCAAACTGACTATATATTATAAGGGAAACTTCAATAAGTATGCCCGATAGAGCATGTGTTTTTGGAAAAGTACTCGAGTTTGTTAAATTACAAAATTATGCCCCAACACACTTTTTGTCTTTACATAAACACTTTTAAACACTTTTTAAACACTTTTAAACACATTAAACTATGCTCCAAAAACTGTTGATGTTACATAAACACTTTTGTCTTTACATAAACACTTTGGGGGCATAGTTTTGTAATTTAATAAACTCGGGTACTTTTTCAAAACACATGCTCTACCGGGCATACTTATTGAAGTTTCCCTATATATATATATGTTCAAGCTAGTCAACTAATTGTTCTCCATTAAATTTCAATTTTCTTCCCTAATAAAGTCGAGAAAATAGCGGGGAATTGGAGATCGTATAGTTGTATAGGGGTACTAATTTACTTATCAAAAGTCAAAACAATATATTTTTTTATTTAATTATTTAATCTTTTATTTTTGAAACATCTTCACTTGAATATTATTTATTATAAATTAAGATTATGTAAATCCATGCATGCCAGGGCTAAGAAATACGGATGGCCAAACACGTACGTATTCACGAAGGCAATGGGAGAGATGTTATTGGAAAATTACAAACAAGACATGAATGTGGTCATCGTACGGCCAACAATCGTCATCACCAGTACTTGCAAAGAGCCCTTTCCTGGCTGGGTTGAAGGCTTAAGGTCAAATATTATAAACATATGCTCATGCTCTATACTTTGAGAAATTAAGAATTTTAGAGGTTGAAATAAATTTATCATAAAATTAATAAGATGATTAATATATCAAGTATTAATGATATGTTAATCAGAAACCCTAAAATTATTAAGATGTTTAATTGATTTGGCCTCAAATAACACTACTTTAATGATACCATTAACGAGATATTATCATGTAAATATATATAGTTTTTTTTTTTCGTTTTTTTCTCTTCACATGAGACCACTTATAGGATAAGTAGCGGCATAATTAAGTACAAAGATTTTGATTTTTATGTAGCATAAACTTATAATTCTTTTCATGGCCAAAAAACTCCTAATATTCACTATATTACTTGATCTCACAAAAAATTATCCACTTTTTTAGTTGATCTATGATAATTTAAATGTGTTTGTGAATGGAATTTTATTTTTCTTAGAAGTGACACGTGTACGAGACTAAACGATAAACTAAATTCTATTAAATCACTTGAAAAAGTGAACGGATTTTTTAAAGAAAACAAAACAGTGAATATTAACTTTGATTGTGAAAAATAGAAAACATTAGGAATTCCGGTCGTGAAAATAAATGAATTTATGCCACTATAAAAATAAAATATCGAATACTTATACCGTTGTTAACCTGCAAAAATATTTAATTTAGTTTAAAAAATTGTAATTTTGTATAGCTTAATCGAATATATATTTAGGAATGTGAGGAAAATATTCTTAAAAAGATGATATAAGCTGATTTCCATACAAACTCTTAAAAACTATTATAAAACTCGATTAATAAGCACGTGCACATCACATTGTGCTCATAATAATAAGATCATGATAATGCCAGGACTCTCGATAACTTTTTTATTGGATATGGCATTGGAAAACTGAATTGCTTTCTCGGAGACCTGGACGGTATAGTTGATGTGGGGAGTGGTTTTGTCAACTTCCATCACAGGAATATATATTATTTACAGGGTTAATTGCGGCAATAATGCACAACATTTGGTCAACAGGGGTTTTAGGTCCCAAACCTTTCAAAGTGTGGGCAAAAATACACAACGTTTGTTGAATGTAAAATCCGTTAGTCCTTCCGTTAGAAATGTTAAATTCTGCTGATGTGGCATAGTTAAACTGCCAAATGGATTGCCAACTTGTAATATTAATTACATAACCTAATTAATAAGAATAAATTAAATTATATTTTAATTATGATTCAAAAAATAAATTAAAACTTTAAATTAACGAGCAATACTTATTTAACGTGTAGTTCCTATTTTTAAACTCATGCTTCAATATTATTCACATCTTTACTATGTTGCTTTTTAAATTACAGTTGTTTTTAATAATCGGTCGTTTTTCCAAAATTTTAGTCGTTTCTAATAAACTGTCGTTATGTAATCGTTGCAAATTTTAGTTGTGTTTAATCATCCGTCGTTTTTCAAAATTTTAGTCATGTTCGACAAAGAGTCTGTTAAATTTTTAGGGGGAGTAAATTTTTTTTTATTTAATTTAAAGTATTAATTTATTTTTTGAATCATAATTAAAATCTGAATTAATTTATTCTTATTAATTAAGTTATGTAATTAATATTACAAGTTGGCAGTCCATTTGACAGTTTAACGATGCCACATCAGCAGAATTTAACATCCATAACGGAAGGACCAACGGATTTTACATTCAACAAACGTTGTGTATTTTTGCCCACACTTTGAAAGGTTGGGGACCTAAAACCCCTGTTGACCAAATGTTGTGCATTATTGCCGCAATTACCTTTTCATCACTCATAAATTTGTTTTATTAGTACCTATCTTTTAATATGAGATTCATAAATTGTCCCTTCCGGTCATACTTGAAATTTTCAGAGCCCGAGAGGAATAATCTTAGGACTCTTAAATTTAAATTTTGATGCAAAACTATATAAAGTATTTATATAATAAAGGGTAAACCGCGGCTAATGTACCCAATGTTTGATCTTCTCCGAATTATGTACCCAAAGTTTATTTTCGTCGGCTAATGTACCCAATGTTTGATCCGTTAGATATTTTTGTGTTTTCCGTTAGTTGACCGTTAGAGAGTTATCCTCCTCTATATGCACACTTTTCGTATTTTTGACATAACTCACTCATTTTTTGTCCAAATTTTATGCACGACCTATGGTTGGAAAGATAAGAGATATATCTACAACTTTGGTGTTTTAAGTTTTGTAAAATAAGTTTTAGAAAAATGCGAAATTTCCAATACAACGAAAAACTGGACATTAGTTTAATGCAAAATATTTGTTTCGAGCAAATTTTAATATACTTAATGACTTTTTATGATGAAACGTAAAACTAAAAAGTTGTAGATAAACTTTTTATCTTTCCAACGGGTGTTTATTTATAAATTTTGGACAAAAAATGAGTGAGTTATGCCAAAAATATGAAATATGTGATGCGAAATAATCTTTCATATTTTTGGCATAACTCACTCATTTTTTGTCTAAAATTTATAAACAAACACCCGTTGGAAAGATAAAAAGTGTATCTACAACTTTTTAGTTTTAAATTTCATAATAAAAAGTCATTAAGTATATTAAAATTTGTTCGAAACAAATATTTTGCATTAAACTAATGTCCAGTTTTTCGTTGTATTGGAAATTTCGCATTTTTCTATAACTGATTTTACAAAACTTAAAACACGAAAGTTGTAGATCTATCTCTTATCTTTCCAACCATAGGTCGTGCATAAAATTTGGACAAAAAATGAGTGAGTTATGTAAAAAATACGAAAAGTGTGCATATAGAGGAGGATAACTCTCTAACGGTCAACTGGCGGAAAACACGAAAATATCTAACGGATCAAACATTAGGTACATTAGCCGCCAAAAATAAACATTGGGTACATAATCCGCAGAAGATCAAACATTGGGTACATTAGCCGCAGTTTACCCTATAATAAATAACTATTTATACTATTCAAATATAACGTGTTCAACGTTTTAAGGAAGAAAAAATGTACTAATTAATCAAATCAGTATATTTATCGATCATATCTTTTTCGGTAGACAACGTACGTAGCTAAACCACTTAACTTATCTTGAAACATGGTTGATCGAAAAATAACACTTAATTAATTTTACCTTCGATCTTTTTCCGCGTGATGATCAATTTGTGACGGTGATGTGGTTAGCATACCACCCTTGGCTCTTCAAGATATTTACTCTTTAGGCTAACTTATGTCGAGTTTCAAGACTCATTTTTAGCTTTGAGGACTTGAGTACAACACATAATATTTCTAATATTACATAAACAACAATATCAATTAGTTGATATTTGGGTGGCAGATTCCTGCTGATTATGTGGTGAATGCGATGATAATGGCCATGTCAGCTCATGCGTATCAGCCTTGTGACAACACGATGATATATCATATAGGATCATCTGCGAGAAACCCTTTTATAATTCGCCATCTTCTCAATTATGGCATACGATACTTCTCAAAGAAGCCAATGGTCAACAAAAAAGGCGAGCCAGTCAAGGTCTCCGAATTGTCGGTAATTGAGGACATGGACAGTTTCCGTAGATACGTGGGTACTCACGTCTTGCTTTTGAAGGTTCGTGATCACTACATATTCTTTTATTTATCTCTGGGTTAATGACGGCAAAAATACCCAAAGTTTGGTTAAAGAACCCCTCGTGTACTCAAAGTTTAAAAGTGATGGTAAAAATACCCAAAGTCGCATTTGAGGAGTTGATCAGTCCATTCTCGTAACGCCATTAACTTACCCGTTAACTATGGCCATGCGGACAAACGTGGGTTGCTGACATAACAATTTTTGCCACATGGATGAGCCCAAATCAGCCTCGTTTACGACAAAACAACGAATTAAACCCCTAATAAACACTATTTAATACAACTAATTGAACCCCTAATGATTACACTTAACAAAACAAATTTTTCCACGTGGCCAGAGTTAACCGGTAAGTTAACGGCGTTACGAGAATGGAGTGGTCAACTCCCTAAATGCGACTTTGGGTATTTTTGCCACCACTTTTAAACTTTAGGTGCACGAGGGGTTCTTTGACCAAACTTTGGGTATTTTTGCCGTCATTTACCCTTTATCTATATATCTATATATAGTTATGTACTTTTAGATCATTTTGGAACCAAACTAAAACAAAACCGTCAAAAAAGGGCAGCTCACATGATTAAGCACTTGAACTTGTATAGTAGAGGCAGTCTAGACTAGAGTACGTAAGTAAGGTACTGAAGCACATGATTAAAAAAAATAAAGTTAAAATGTCAGGTGTTCATGCCGTTTTAATTCTAGGATCAAACATCAGGTACTTATGTCACTATTAAAAAGTCAGTTCTAAGTAAAAACACTGAAAAATTACAGCAGAATGTTGTTAATAGGATTCAAACTCGTGTCAACCAGACTATAAATATTGTATAGCACTTACTTTTATTTTAAATATTAATATTTATTTAAAACAAATAGATAAATATCATTACCGGGATAGTCGAACTAAGATCGTTGATTCGGCGCACGAATACCCGATCGAAGAACCCTCCTCGTCTATTGATTCGAGCACGAATAACTAGACTCGGGCATCCAAGAACCGCTGATCCCCTCACGGATACCGGATCGAAGGCATCAAATTCGGAGCTCGCTCATGAACACTCGGATTTGGGGAGAGAGCTCAAAGTCTCAAGTTTTCATTTCATTTATCTCTCAATATTAAAAGACACAAAAATGATGCTTATATAATGCATCAACAACCTAAACAAAAATGACATGTAGTTTTCGCTAAACGAAATGACATGTAGTTTTAGCGGAAATCAAATGACAACAAAATAAACAATAAACGACAACAATTAATTAAGAATGACATATAAGTATAAAATATAAAATACGTTAAAAAACCGAAGTTAGCATTTTTGGCCCGCATCAGAAGTGCAACCCGTGCACACACTCATACACACATGGCTTCGTCATTGCATAGATGTTGAACTTCAAACCCTTATGAGACCAAAAAGGTTAAAAAAATTAACCAATAAAAGAAATGCAAAAAGTGATGATTTTTAGGGTCGTAGTGATAATTTACATTTTTATTTTATTTTAATGCGTTTGGTTTAGGGTTCCGCTTATTTCGCTATAATATTTTTCATTTCATATTCTTCTATACTCTCATCTTCTCCTCGCTTTAGTGGATTTCAAAATATTTAAGCTAAGTTTAATATTTCAAACTTCAAAATATTCGCATAGCGGTAGAAATTGTTGGCACGGTACTTCCTTGTAGAAATTCTGCATGAAGGCTACTTTTGCACGATGATTTTAAAAACCGTCTTGCAATAAGCTTCTACGACATTGACTTACGCAACGGTTTTAGACTCGTGCAATCCTATATTTGTACTAGTGAGATCATGTCGTGACCCGATTTATTTTCCCTCCATTGATGATCATAGGGATTGAAATTGGTGAACTTAGCATCTTGCCAGTTTTTCCTGCATGAGAAGTACACCGACCTTAGTATAAAGCTAAGGTATTTGATGCGATTGGTCGAACTCTATCGACCGTACTTGTTCTTCAAAGGACGGTAAGTGACCCTTCTTTTGAATTCTACATTTCTCAAGAGTTCTTGAGAAAAATAAAATTTAGATGTTAATAATTGTCTCTACATGCATTTGCTTTTTCTTTTATCTTATGTGTATTTAGTTTTGACGACGTGAACTCCGAGAGACTGAGATTGGCACCAAAAGAAAGTGGCGTAGAGACGGACATTTTCTACATCGACACAAAGCGCGTCGATTGGGAAGATTACTTCCTGAGTGTTCACATTCCTGGTCTCGTTAAATACGTTTACAAATGATTTAATAAGCTTTTATATATCCAGGTTCATGAAGATACTGAATATTTATAGCTACTTTAATTTGTGTTTGAAAGTTGTATAATGGTTTTATAACTACTCTGAAACTTTGTATTCCAAGATATCTAAGGTCGACAATGTAATCCTTAAGTGGAATAATATTAGCGGTCATGTAGCTTTGTCGACATTGTAATTTTATAGTGTATCATTATCTATGATATATATAGAGTCATGCTTTCTGTGTTGTATTTAATCGTAAGCCGTCAAATTTTACGACCCGGAAGACTAGTAACACTACAAGAAACTCGGGCAATAGAATAGAGATGACAAACGTTATCGCTTCTATAGTCGTCACCGTAGTCTATAATAACGTCTCGTTCGTCAGTATGGCAACATGCTAGTGAGTAGTGACGACATGTATGACGTCACTACAACCTTAATTTCATCGACAAATTTGTTGTCGTTATATATGATACGCCGGATGTTGTTCAACGCGAGCTATAACAACGACAATATGCTAAATATTTTAACCCTTAATTTTTTTTAAATGAGTTATTTATTATTTAATAATCAAATATTTTTATTTAATTTTGTTTACCATTAACTATAACTAAATAACTAATTATATATATATATATATAATTAGTGTTAAGTGTTACCAATATAAGCTCATCCTCTCCACGGCAATACTAGAACTTGGATAAAAAGGACTATTTTTTTTTTTGATAAAAAGGACTACTAGGTGTGGGAGTCTCAGGCTGGCTCTGCACTTCGAGGTCACGATCTTAAAAGATATAAGCACTGTATTGAGGATTATCCGAGAATTTTGAAGGAGAAGTCACGGTTCAGTCAATGGACCAAAGAAGATCGGTAGGCCCAACTCAAGTTTTTATCTCCTAATGAACCTCCTTATTAGGGAAGATCAACTCATCATCTTCTTAATTTCCCTAATCTACACAATTATCCCTTGTAATCCCTTACCCACGCTATTTAAGCTCGAGTACGAGTTTCGTTAACACCTTGAACCACGTAAAATAATCACGTGAGCCCTTTTTGTTCCTCTTTTAAGTTTTTGACTATTTATTCTCTGCTATTCTCAATTGATGAGACTTTTTCGTAATTGAAGAGGTTAATACTTTACAATAGGAATGAGAACTAGAAGCTAGGGGTGTTCAAAGAAATCGAAAAACCGAATTGACAGACTGAAAACCTTGTTACCGAAGATCCTAAAGACCAAATAACAGGGTCTGATTCCATAAAATAAGGTCTTCCGTATTTGCTTTCAAGTTTAAGAGCCAGTACAAAGACTCATTTATAATCAAGACTATATTTAGTAATTATTTTATCTTTTATATTGAATTATTATCCTAACAACATAACTTCGATAATTAAATTTAACATACTATAATGTTCAGTAGACGTAATTGTCCATCTCTTTATCGAACATTTTCTACCTCATGAGTCAGCTAAATCATGAGAGAGCTCTCATGGAAGCACCTTGTTAAGTCATATATTCACGTTTTATCAAGATATATGTGTGATCTGCGTAAAATGATAGGAAAGTAAAGAGCATGGGGAAATAGTCACGACATCAATACTTTTGTTAACGCAATTAGATCCCTTGTGGATAACTTATTCTGCGGGACACTCACCTAGATTGATCAACCAAGAGATTACAAGAGATAATTACAAATAATAATATATATGGACCCAAAGCGTAAAAGAAACTCCTCCTTGATGTTACAACATCATCTTCGACATCCAACACTTGAACTCTTGATAATCGTGCAAGATCCCCTTTCTCCAACTAGCTGCGAACATCCCTTTCTTCTTCACGTCACTGTAAATCGTTAGTTGCCTTCTCCCCGAAGGTTTTTCTCAGAATATCTCTGTAAGTGCTATTGATTATTGTACTGTTGGGTTTTTCGATGATTTTTCTCAATCCCGAGGCGGAAATCACGGGATATCATCGAAACAAAGATCTAGACTAAATTCAAAAATTAAGAGAATCAGTTTTGATACATTACCAGTGATTAGACTTTAGGTATTTATAGCCCATAGTCCATTAATGACCTAATGGGCTTTTTGACCCAGTAATTGGGCCCAATCTCATTAGGTCATTATTTATTAATTAATTATATTAATTATCCTCATAATTATCCTTCGGGCCCGAGTGGGCATATAACCCGTTTATTGTAGTCGGGTGGAACCCGGAAAGCCCAATGGACTCAAATCCCAATTCAAGCATTTCTTACACGGACCTCAATAGCTGGGACATATAGAAGCTGCACAATTCAAATATTTGTGTCTTGATGACAAGATCAACTCCTTGATACTCTCCGATGATGGGAAATCACTCGCAATTTTCTCCCTTTTGAATTGATTTTCTCGTGATCCCTCTTTGACAATGCGTGGAGAAGTCGACTTAATCAGTCCACGATTGAGGATGTGCACCCTTGATTTATGCAGCGTGATTGACAAACTCGATTATCTTACAGCTGTTATGACTACGGCTATAACTGGAGTGGATATCTTTTTTTTTGAACTATACGTATCCGGATTTGGAAATCCGGATATCCAAAAATCATTATCAGTATCCGGATCCAAAACGGAATCCGGATACCTATTTTTCAAAACCCGGTTTATTATCCGAATCTGGTTTTGAAATATGGATCCGGACATTATCCGAATATCCAGATTTTTATCCGGATCCGATTTTTTTTTATGTTGTTTCAACCACCTAAAAAATCGTACAAATCTATTACATGTCTTGCCATTGTCTTAACCACCAAAAAACCGTACATCCGAGTGTTCAAAAATAAAAATGCATTAGAAAAATATATATTATAAAAACTTAAAATATACCCTGTAAATGAAAATGAAAATGAAGCGTCGAAGAAGAAGAGTAACCCTAGAAAAATAAATGATAAAATATTAACATAAACCGGGTACTGGATATTCGGATTTTAAAATAATAAAACCCGTAGCTGACTCCGGTTTTAATCCGGATCCGGAATCCGGATTCGGATTTTAAAATCGGATACGCATACGGATACAGATTTTTATCCGGTTTCCGAGTTTTAGTTACAGCCCTAGTTATGACGATAGATATACAATAATTTTCCATAAATAAGTTAACATAATATAAACATGGAATATATTATAATTAAAGCGAGATATCGATGTTCCAACTCACTTATTGGAGCATCATTCCGAGCACTCGTCCCGAACGCCTGCGGCCTCGCATCTTCAGAGCTCGCCTTTGGGCTCATTTGTAGTAACTCTTTGGGGATTGCTTCTCGGAATGCGTGGCCCCCATCACGACACCTATATTTATTATTAAGGGTTAATTGCAGCAAAAATACCCAACCTTTGGTCATTTTCTCCGATAGGTACCCAACCTAAACAATGTTGGCGAAAGTACCTAACGTTGCACTTTTAATGCCGACCAACTAACGTCGTTAGACACTTGCCTACGTGGACGTTAGGCTGTCTCATGTGGCGTGCCACGTGGCATAAGCCGACATGTGGCCAAAGGTTGAATACTTTCGCCGCCACATGGTATTTTTTAGTTTTTTTTACACATGTCAAATATAATCAAATTAATTTTATGAATTGTATAATTATAAAAAAAAATATTTTGTTTTCCTTGTAGGAGTAGTTTATAATTTTTAAATATATGATCTTAATTTTTTAAAACTAAATCTTTATTGTATATGATAACATGGTCATTTTAATACTAATACTAAGGCATGATAACTTTACAGAGATATAACATATATATTACACGATAAAGATATTGTAAAAATGATTGAATATACACACATGTATCGTAAAATTTGTTTCATATTGTAAAAATAAATAAATAAAAAAAATATTACAAGAACAAATAATATTTAACATATATTGTATATATATGTGTGTGTATATTAAATAATAATTGGGTATGTGGTTTCGAATTTATATTAGTACCAAAAACGCATATTTTAGTTTTTTTTTTTCACTTTAAAACAAAAAATAACGCTATTAAGCTATAAGGTTAAACACAATTTTTACCAATCACCAAACTTTCGGTTTAAATTCAGTTTGAACCGCATTTGAAAAAAAAATTTATAATCATGCCTTAGTTTCATATATGTTATATGTCTTCAAAAATCATATCATGCCTTAATTTTAATATTAAAATGGCCATGATATCATATACTATAAAGATTTATTAGTTTTAAAAATTTAATATCATGTATTCAAAAATTATAAATTATTCCTATAAAAAATATTTTTTTATAAATACATATTTTATAAAATTATTTGATTATATTTGACATATGTAAAAAAAATAAAATTATGTTCCACGGGAAAGAATTTTTTCTAAAAATAAATTAAAACTAATAATTTTTAAGGAATGATTTGATTATTAAAAAAATGCATATTCATTATAAATACATATTTTGTATAATTATTTGATTATATTTGATATATGTAAAAAAAAAAATATATATGGGCTAATGGAAAAGAAAAAAATTGAAAAATAAAATAAAAAATACCACCTGGAGGCAAAAGTACCTAACTTTTGGCCACGTGGCGGCTTGTGCCATGTGGCAGACCACATGAGACAACCTAACGGCCACGTAGGCAAGTCTCTAACGGTGTTAGTTGGTTGGCAACAAAAGTGCGACGTTAGGTAGTTTCGTCTACATTGTTTGAGGTTGGGTACCTATCAGAGAATATAGCGAAAAGTTGAATATTTTCGCCGCAATTAACCCATTATTAATGATCATGAGCACGCGGAAGACAGCCAAATTACTGGTACGATTTGAATGTTGACATGCTCTGTCACGCGGAAGACCTACTTTATGATACGTTAATTGTGAGCCTCTATTACTATTACACGACCGTACATCGTATACTCTAAACTCAGTTTACATTAATCATGCGCGTGTCTTTATAATAAGTGAAGTGCAAACTTTGTCTCTGGACTTTTCCAAGTTAGGTAGTGAAAGACTCAAAGGTAAGGTTCGTATTGTACATGTATTTTCCAAGACTTCTATATGTTGTATTATTATTATTATAAAAGCATCAATAATTTGAATTATTTTTCAAAGGCGTTCACGTGGTCCCAGTAATTGAGTTCTCTCTCTCATGTGTTATAAAACGGTGTTTACTGTTCACACAAAATCAACTTACACCTACAAAATACCGATTTTGTGCACTCTTTACATACATACATGTGCATGCACATGCCTACATACATAAATCACGTATCACTAATCAAGCTAATTCAACAAATTAATCGCATATCACCAACTAATCAATCCAAATCTAACAATTCCCATTAGATCACATATCACTGCTCCAACTAATTCAAAAAATTCACATATATATCTAACAAAAATTAATATTTGTTATAAATACCAAGATTTGGTGGATGTCAATATTAGAGAGTCAACTATAGTAATGAATGTAATATTCTCATTTATTATGTTTCCTATTATTCATCTCCCTTAGCCCTATAAATAGAGGCTTTGGGTGCTCATTGTAACACACTCTCAATGCAATAATACTCTCTATTTCCCTCTCATATTCTCTCTTCTTGTTGTTACGTTCTTAGCTTAGTTCTTCGTTATTTTATAACACGTTATCAGCACGAGTCTCTAATCAATTGAGGTAATTTTTTTTTTTTGTATAATAAATTTATTTCCTTCTTGTTTTTGCGATGATGGCGAAAATTTGGTGAACATACGTTGCAATTTTCATGTAATTAAGCCTAGCAAAATTTATGTATTATTTTGTACTATTACGCTTTGCTGATTTCTTTCTCAATCCTGAATCCGAACTTGCAACTTTCATCACGAAAGACGCTTTCTGAGTATCTATTCAATTCGGACTTCATGCTCACTTCATAAATGAAGCTAATAAGGCTTAAAGCTGAGCGACGAGTCCACATGAAGGACTATACGTGTTGGATTATTTTTTTGAGATCTTATTAAAACAGCCTAGCGATTTTTCTTCTCCTTGTTGTATTGCAATGGTGACGGTGATTTTGTTTTAAAAATTCATGCAAAGTTTTCATCATTTAATACTCGCTTTCTTTTAAATATATATGAATAATTTGCAGTGATTTCTAACATTCGTTTTCTTAGCATATATCTTGTATACCATATTAATAAGATGTTGTATCATATATAAATGATTATTTCTTCCATTATATATATATATATGATTGCCTTTTAATATACAGCTCTTCGTACTTTTTGATATATACATATATTACCTTATATATTGTATACGTATAATATTGTCAATATTTATTCTTACGTACATGTTGATTGTTTGGTATAGAAAATCCTTAATTAATATATGAAATATTAATATTGCCTTATATAGTTTGGTTCATATAATTTTTTTTATACAGTTTGCTCCGAATAGTACAATATCTATAGTTACATAGATTTGTGTATAGTTTATCGATTATATCTTGCAATTGAATGTGTGTATTTAGATATTTATATTTATAATATCGTATATATACGCTCCCGAAGTAGCTAAAACGAGAGAATAATTTGAAAAAGAAAACTTCCTGAAGTGTATAACACAATTTTAATATTATGGGTTAGGAACATTCCCGGAAGTGAATAGGAAATTATTATTTTTGATTAATAATATTCCCCGAAGTGAATTACAATATTTTAGTTCTACAATATTCCTTGAAGTGAATACCCTCATTTTGTTACTTTGAGTTAGAAACATTCCATGAAGTAAACACTACAATTCTATGATATTTTAGCGATAAAATCCCATGAAGTGGATACATAATTTTTTATATGAATATATCTTGAAGTGGACATCACAACTTTATTGGGTATTTTGTTTGAAATAGTTCCTTGAAGTAAGTACTAATTCCTTAAAGGAAATACACAATTTTATCATTGATTATTCCTGAGTAAATACTACAAGTTTATGAATATTTTTACCAAGTTAACACCATTCCGTGAAGTGAATTTTATATTCTAGGTAATGAAAAAAGTCTACCTCTCAATTAGAGCAAATGTTATAATTCCTGAAGAAAATATTAATGGTGTATGTTATGTTAGTGTTTGATAATATGAAGTACAAATTGTTATATATAAGGTGTAAAGTTGATCGATTTAAGAAATTTACATTACCACCAGAAGTGGACAAATAGTTTTATGAACCCATGATAATATTTTCGATGAGACATCGCATCACCACTAGAAGTGGGTAAATAATGTAATTCCTTGAAGAGAACGTAAATAAGAAGTCAAAAAGTGATCCCTTGAAGAGAATGCTTACTTGTATAATTGAAGGTGGATATATCATTCCTTGAAGTGAATTTATATATAAAAATACAATGAATATGGGTTATAAAGATAGAGTGGCTTGCAAATAAAATCATTTCCTGAAGAATGTAATTGAAAGTGAAAGATAAAATGGCTAGAGTAATTTCATTCCTCGAAGTGAATGTTGACCGAATCACTTGAAGTGTTAAAAAGCTACTTAGACATTATGAGTATTAAAATGACGAGAATCTTCACTTTCATAGTCTATAATTTTTGAGTTAGTATTCTTTTTTATTATTATTATTATTTGCTTTACATGTTTATTATTTAATTTTAATTTGTGTATCATCTATTTTTCTTTTTAGATTATTATCCATTGCATATTTACATATTATATTTCCTAAAATAAAGTGGTTTATGAGCTTCTGAGATAAAACATTTCGCAAGCTGAATATTGCAATGCTATTAGTGAGGCTATGTTGACGCCAATCTCAAAGAGATGCTTACAAATAAATGTCTTTGACATGAAGATGAAAAGAAATGGTTGCGAAAATTTCATCTACCTGAAAAAGAAAATAAATAAAATATATTGGTATTACTACGTGAAGTAATATATACTATATTGAAATTACTACTTGAAGTAGAATAAAGAAAATATTTAGAGTTGAGATATATGACAACAAAACACTTATTTAAGTTATTAACCTTGGAGTGGAAGCATTATGAGCTTTATTATCTAAACATGAATGTTGTTCACGTGATGAACTTATTGCATAAGCTCAAACGTGAAAAGGGGGAGAAAGTATCATGATTTAGATACTTCAATTAAGACTATAAGTAAGCATAAATGGGACTTATGAAATATCCTCCAGAAGAGGTCTGCTCAAAATAAGAGCTTTAAGTTAAAGAAAGTGAGCATTCTCTCCCCATGTATTATATGATGAATAAATGACAAAAGTGAATTGGAATCTCACTAATAAAACCAAACGTTTGCTAATGGAAGTTCATAATAGAACCAGAAGTTTGCTAATGGAACTGGAAGTTCATCAATAGAATTAGAAGTTCGATAATAAAACCAGAAGTTCGCTAATGAAACTAGAAGTTCACTAATGGAACTAGAAGTTCACTAATAGAACCTGAAGTTCACGAATGTTGGCATGACTGGTGTGGCTATACCGGATCAATAATGATGCAAAAAGAGTTGAGAATTCATATTTGATGTTAGCAATGACTGGTATGATTATCCCGGATAAATAATTTATTAATGAACAATATGGCTCGTTGAATTCTCATATGGTGATTTATTTCAAAGTGAAGTATTTATTGAAACATTAGCATGTTGCGATTAGTAAACCTGGAATATTTATGGGCCCATATATTAGTGAAATATTATGAGTAGATGCATCTACAAAAATGATCAAGAAATATATATATTAAGTAGCAACTTGAAGTTTGCGAGAAAATTCCAGATTATGAAATGAATTTCGTTGACTGCTAAATGAAAAAGGCATCTTATGTGATGAGTATAAGAATCACCGTATTGGTCTAGTCAAATATTTTGTTAATACCTCCATTGACTATAGACAATTATTGAAAACAAAGTTCCCAACGAATTAGGGATATCATGCATCAAGCCAACGTTAAAAATTAAAGATCTCCCCGATTTATAAGGTTCCCATCTATAATATTTCAATGTGCGATATGATATTTTAATCTCCACCACAACACATATAAGATGAGTTCTCTCCAGAATGAGAGTTGACTAATAATTTTATCACAAAGAGGGGAAGAAGATCGACCGTTGAATATACATATAGAAATTGAAATTAATATGATCCTCGTTTATACTGCCAATCACTCAAGAAGAGATGATGAATATATATCAAACTGTCAGGCTCCAATCCTAGTAGGATATTCATATTGAAATATGATATTATTATATTACTCGAATCCCAAAGGCAATGACGAAATTGCATGGAGCAAATAAATAAATAGCCATATTAAGGAGGTAGGTTTTCCTGAAGAAACCATAGACATAAATATTCCAAAACCATAAAAGGTTACCAGGTACCTCAAAATTATTGAAGTATAAAAGAGCTCGAAAGTTGTGTCGTTATATTGAATAAATGGGATCGAGAGTATTAGAAATTGTCGACAACATGTACATACAAATTAGCGCTATATAAATAGAAAAGAAATATAGAGGATCTTGAATTATTGAAATTGAAAAAACAGTTGGCCAAATATGCAGACGCGATATTGGACCAGTAGTCCAAACATTTTGAAAGTGGGCATGCCAGTAGGGTACAAAGATATATGCGAAGTTATGTTGAATTAAATTTATGTGAACATTTCGCGAATCCTGGCATTTAATGTCCTTTTGTGGTGGATATAGTATATATGGCAGTATTAAGTTTATAATATGCGTCTCACAAATGTGATCACAAGTCTTTATGAATTATGTATTCTTAATGGATCCCGAAGACCCGAAAAATAATAAAATCTTAGGTTATATATATCGGAGTATAAATGAAATGCTAAAGATGAATTTATAGAGAACTTCCTTACTCTTGCTATGCTGAACATAAGCCATAAGAATTACAGAAGAATTCATTGAGGCAACATATTGATTGAGAAACTCTTAATGAGAATAAAAGAGTTAGTAGAACTCTATACGATTTAGAAATATTCATTGAGTACCCTAATGATTATGATATTATGAAATTTTTGTTTCAAGTGATGAATCTATTACATTATAGTATCTTTGGAATACTTGTGTTTTTATGTTGTTTAACAGGTTATCTATCACATAAGAATCGTTATTGGATAATGAAGTATATCATCAGAAAATTCTCTCAGTTCGCGGGAAAATGCTTACTAGAAAGTGAAAGATTCAGAAGCGAGCGCTATTTGGGGGATTTGTTCAGTAAGGCGCTACTAGCTTCATCAATTAAAGAAACTGACTCACAAGATTGGAATGAGACAGCTCCGAGAAGTCAAATGTTCATGTCATCAGGGGGAGTAGTACGCGCTGTACTCTTTTTCCTTTAACAAGGTTTTATCCCACACTGGGTTTTCCTTGAAAGGTTTTAACGAGGCAGCTTAAACTCAATTATGCGTATTACGATGACATTGACATCCAAGGGGGAGTGTTATAAATACCAAGATTTGGTGGATGTCAATATTAGAGAGTCAACTATAGTAATGAATGTAATATTATCATTTATTATGTTTCCTATTCTTCATCTCCCTTAGCCCTATAAATAGAGGCTTTGGGTGCTCATTGTAACACACTCTCAATGCAATAATACTCTTTATTTCCCTCTCATATTCTCTATTCTTGATGTTACGTTCTTAGCTTAGTTCTTCGTTATTTTATAACAATATTCAACTAATCATATATAGTTTTAAAAGTGAAACTTGCAAAAAATGGCATAAAAAACACCGTAATTTAACTTTTGAACACATATTAAAAAAATACATAATTCTAAACTTTGTCCAATTTAAGACATTTTTACCCCTGATTAATTAACCTCCACTTCAACTAACTCAAATAATTATTTTGCCTTTTACCCCACGTGTTTTTCTTTTCCTTTACTTTCTTCTTCACCCTTTTTTCTTTTTCTCTCGCACAAACGCGGAGCACCGTGACCACGACCACGTTCCTCTCCCCGACCACAAACGCAGAGCATTCCGACCACGATCCTTCTACCTGTACTCTTCTCCCCAAATCACGAAACCCATATTTCTACCTTCTCCCCAAATCGCGAAACCCAAATCATGCTCTGAACCTCCGCCCAAACCACGATCACAACGACCTCTCTGACGACGACCACAATGACCTCCGCCCAAACCACGACCACAACGACCCACGACCACAATTTGCGCTCTAACTTCAGCGAGGTTCCAAAGTCAGTGAGGTTTGTTTCCCTTAGAATTTAGGATTGGTTTACATTTGAAGTTTGATTTTATTGTTTGACAGGAAAATTAGGGCTTCAATGTATGATTGGTTTGACAGGAAAATTAGGGCTTTCAATGTATGATTGGTTTGACAGGAAAATTAAGGCTTTCAGGTTGATTTTGTTGGATAAACTTTATGGATGCATTGGTTTGATTTTTTAATTTGGAACTTGTACACACATTTTGTTTGATAAAATGTCTAAATTAGGGTCTGTTTTGGAGGAAAAAAACATATTTTTCTTGCCTTTATATGGCAGTTTTACCGGACAGTTCTATGGATTATTTATCATGTTTTATTTGCATTATGATTTGCAGATGGATTATGTATGGTATTTTCTGATCTTTGCAATATTTGTTTTTTTGGGTTAATCTAGACAATTTTTTGTTAATCTAAGACAATTGCTGGACAGTTTCTCTCTAATTATTTGTTATACTCTTTACCTTTTTGCAGCACATTGATGCAGTAATGGGGCTGTTTCATCGTCGTCGTCGAAGTGCGTATTTCAAAGGATATAAACAACATATCACAAACATGTGTCCCTAATGGACGAGCTTGCTCATGGATAAAATGCAAAAATGGAAAGAGGACCCAAGTTACGATCCTAAACTAGCCCAGATGAAATGGGCTATAACCAGAGATTATGAAAGTGGCCATACGAGCTGGAAAAATTTAGAAAACATCTGTTTCGTTGTGAATGTCCGGGAAACGCATTGGGATTGTGTAGTTACTGATTTGAAATATTGGAGGCTCGAAGTCTACGATAATGACCCGGGGTGTTGCAGTGACACTTATCTCGAATCATTTCTAGCACACTTAGGAAAAGGTATATTTGAGAAGCTTAAGATATGAGGATGCACTACGATGCACTGCTAAACCATTCTTCGCATTGGTGTAGTTCCACTTCTCATTTTCAAGAACCCACTCGCCATCATGTTCGAAATATACATCCAAATCTGTTGTCACAAGAAAGTATAAAATGAATTAAGAAAAAACAAGAATAATCACAAAAAAAAAAAGTAAGAATCAAATCATACCCATTGGTTTCGACATGGTGTCGATGGGTCTATGAAAATGTTGATAAGAAACTCTAAACGAAAATATGAAATAAGAGAGAAGAATGTTAATCATATAATATAAAGTAAAAAAAAAAAAAAACAGATCAAACTGTCCCTAAATTACCAAAAATTGTCCAAAAAATGCAAATTACTGTCCCCAAAATCTGAAGAAGCTGTTCCAATTCGTTAAAATCGATCCCTAACCTGCCAAGCCCACGCCAAAAACCCTAACAAAGTTTCTAACAATGCCTTTCAGAGAAGAAAAAAAAAATTAAACTTCCCAGAAAAAAATACAAAACCTAACAAGGATTCCATATCCTAACCTAGTGAAGAAAAAATAAACCCTAGAAAAAAAAAATCAAACAAACCCTTAATCAAACCAACAAGAAGTCAAACCAAGCTAAAACCCTAAAATCAAACCAACCAGAAATCAATCGAACGAACCGTAGAAAAAATGAATGAACCTCAGGAGAAATCAATCGACCCAGAAATCAAAGCCAGCTAAAACCCTAAAATCAAATGAACCTCAGGAGACAGAACGCGCGAGTGTGGAGAGGACGTGCGCACGGCGGACTCACGGCGGAGGCGCGGCGCGGCAAATGTTTGGGTTAGAGGACGTGCGCACGGCGGAGGCGTGGCGCGGCAAATGTTAGAGGACGTGCGCACGGCGGACTCACGGCGGAGGCGCGGCGCGGCAAATGGTTTCGAGGCGCGGCGTTTGGTCGTGGTCATGGTTTGAGTTTCGAGTGTTCTGTGTTTGTGCGAGAAATGAGAGAGAGGAGAAATGAGAGAGGAGGAAAACGTGCGAGTATTAGGCATATTAATGTTTTTGGTTAATTAAAGTAAGGGTTAATTAATTAAGGGTAAAAACGTCTTAAATTGGGCAAAGTTTAGAATTATGTATTTTTTAATATGAGTTTAAAAGTTGAATTATAGTATTTTTTGAGACATTTTTGCAAGCTTCCCTTTTAAAATCACTGTAATATTAGTAGATCTGAAATATTCCCTTCACTGGAATCACAGGGGAGAACCCGGCAAGGCGGCTACACTAGATTTCTTCCAAAACTTGTAGATCTGAAAGAAAACAATCATAAGCCTCTCTTAATCAACAATTTTATCGAATGCTTCACTTTCTCGTTAAAATTGATGACTAATCGGGTTTCTTTACCTTGTCATTTCAACCAATTTCTCACAATCAATACAAAAAAATATCTCAATCAGTAGAAGAAAGAAATAAATAAAATTGGGTTAGCTCAACAGATAATTAATGAGTCAAATAAGTAACGTGTACGTATGCTAGCTTGTGATTGCTTTAGCCTCTCTATATATATGATGCCCTTCATCACCACCACTTACTCGCATTCCTTCACTACTCTCTCTCTCTCTCTCTGAGCTTTTCACTTTTCCGCTCTCAAATTTAATATCTTGTTTAATCTGTTGCAATGGAGTTAGAAAGTGTTCTCAAGTTTCTTGAAAACAAGTCCATTTTGGTCACCGGTGCAACTGGCTTTCTTGCAAAGAGTATATATATATATATATATATATAAAACTTATAACATTAATTGTAATTAATATATACATGTGTCTATTTGTGCTCTTTGCTTATGTTTTTTTTTTGAATTATGTACAGTTTTTGTGGAGAAAGTACTCAGAGTTCAACCGAATGTGAAGAAAGTTTATCTTCTTTTAAGAGCCCCCGATGCCAATGCGGCCACACAACGACTATGCAACGAGGTCTAGACATGCATATAAATATGTACAATATTATATATATATATATATATATATATATATATATATGGATGTATTATATGTATATATGTGTTATGAATATTATGTACAGTACAAGCATACATTTTATAAATCCTATATTGATCTATACATTATGATGCCAAAGCGGCCTCACATATATTTGCATATACATATAAACTTATAGCAAACTTTTATGTATACAAAATTTTATATAAATATCACATGGGCATTTTAAATACATTACTACTATATGTATACAACCTAGATCATGTGTATTATTTTAAGTGAAATGTCATCAATACCGTTCCTTGATTACCTGACCAATAATTAAATATATAATTCCATGAATCGATATAGATAATTGGAAAGGACTTATAATATGAGCATTTTGTAAAATCATGGGTTTCAACGTAGATTGTAGAATTTTATAAAGTGAAACGCCATAAATACTGCTTTTCTTTGGTAAAGTGACCACTAATTGAGTGACCACTAATTGATTTAATAATTCTTGAATCCATTATAGATAATTGGAAAGGACTTGTTCAGAGTGTTGAAGGAGAAGATGGGTGCAAATTTCGGGAGTTTCATAAGAGAAAAGGTGAGTGTAATGGCAGGAGATATCACTCGCGATGACTTGGGAGTGGATGACTTGAACCTCAAGGAAGACATGTTTGCCCATCTTGATTGCATCGTTAACTTGGCTGCAACCACCAACTTCGACGAAAGGTTAAACAATTTGTTGCTCAATATACTTTTGAGATATTTTCTTTTATATCAAGAAAGAAAAAAGAGATTAAAAAAAAAAGGATTGAAATGTGCAGATATGATGTTTCACTGTTTCTCAACACATTGGGAGCCAAGAATTGCATCAACTTTGCTAAGAAGTGCATTAAATTGAAGGTCCTAATCCATGTCTCCACAGGTCAGTAATTAAGTACTCTAAATTCATTTTCAATTTAATATATGATAGTATTAGTCGTTGGACTTTTATTACTTGCACTAAAAACATATGTCACAAACCCATTAAAAAAAAAAAAACATGTCACTAAATAAGGAAATAAATATGCCAAATAAAGAAGAAGAAAAAAAAGGTTATGCTAATCGATTGAAAGAGTTATTGACTCCGTAATAGTTTCCTATTAAGGGTCGTGCACGGAAATAGTCGTTTTAAAGAAAAATAAGTGGGCCCCTCGATCCCTCTATTATAGTTTTTGTGCGGCATTAGTGCCCTCGGAAGTTAGCGAATACGAAGCACAAAAGTTTTGGTAGTAATCTTTTGAATTTTTTATTTTCATTTTTTATTTGCATCTTTAATTTTCAAAATCATTTTGAGAATATATTTTTAAAATGTGTTTGGTTATCAATTAATGTAAATAGGATAAGATAGAATCATAAAAATAGAGATAAATATAGATAATGGTCCCGTTTTGGATAAAGATGAGATGAAAACACTAATTTGATATTTTTTATTTCCTTTGAAAAAGTGTAAAAATAAAAATTGGTTGTAAAGATATATTATTAGAATGACTAAACGGGCACCTTTTATGTTTTTATTTTTTACTTTTTAAAAATAAAAACAGAAAATCCTTTTTAAAAACGTAAACGAACACTACGATTATCTGATCAATTTAACAGAGAAAATATATATTTAGCAGTTAATTAATAAATATATTAGTTTAGGGTTTCACTTGAGGAACATGCATAGGCAGTAATAGAGGGGACCAATGTTAAAGTCCCCAAAATGTCTACCCGGGTTAATACCCGGATGGTAATTTAAATAAAAAAAAACCCGGATCCGGATATTAATTAACCCGGATATCAAAATATCCGGGTGTTTTAAAAAAAATATGAGCCGTTGGATCATCAAGATCAACGGCCCATAAAAATAGATTTAATAAAAAAAGCAAAAAAAAAAAAACTAACCCGGATACGGTACAGTCCGGGATTATTTTTTCCCGGACCCGGACTGATCCGTATCCGGGTTTTTTTTTTTTTTTTTTTTTAAATTCATAACCCGGATGGGTTTTTGAGGTGGATTTTGGGGACTCAATATTTACCATATCACTAATCATTTGTTTATTTTCATTTCGTTTTCGATGCAATTAAATGCCTTGAAATAGTAGTATTCTTGCATGGTCATTTTCAGCTTACGTGTCTGGTGAAAAGGGAGGTCTGATTCTTGAGAATGCATATCACATGGGAGAGTCTCAAAATGGGGTCACTGGTTTAGACATTGACAACGAAGTGAGACTCGTTGAAGAGAAACTCGAGAAGCTCCAAGCTCAGGATTCCACACACGCAGAGACCACTTTTGCCATGAAAGATTTTGGCCTTCAAAGGTCAGTTTCCTCAACATTAATACGTATCACTACAAATAGGGTTCTTAATTATATATTACAATGACATGCATGCTGTTTTATTATTATTATTATTATTATTATTATTATTATTATTATTATTATTATTATTATTATTATTATTATTCATTTACGAAAGTATTGGTTGTTGGGTGGATTTATTATAGATCAGGATTGGACTTGGTCATATTTTTCCTATGCGTAAAAGATTTAACTTTTTGGTTGAACAAAGTAATCACTTTTTGGGTTAATTATAATCACTGTTAATAGAATTTCTTTTTCCTACAAAAAAAAAAAAAAGAAGCCAAAACCTATTCACAAATCACAACACATGTGATGCTCTTTCATGAATCTAGTTTTGTCTTCCTTTTGCACACACATTATGATTATGAAACATTTCTTTTTTTACTCATGTTTGTGCAGTCCTCTATACTTTAACTGAAAATTTGTTTTATTTTTGCCGTATTATTAAAAAAAAACAAGATCTTGCTTTTAAATTGTTTATATTTATCACGATTCGTTGCTGACAGTGATTGCTTACTGTTATATATTTTTATCAATACAATGACATCGTCAAAGATTGGGCAATCCACTAGTGACATAATAGAATAGGAAATAGAAAAGATACAAGGGATTATAATATGAAAAAGCTTATGTTTAAAATTAATTAGTACGTACTTAGGTGAATATTAGGTTTACCTTGTACCAAAAAGAGAACAATTAATATAGTAAATGGTTTATGAAAGACCAAAAAAACGCAAGTGATCAGAAAGAAAAAATTACGATTTTATTTTATTTTTGCAATTTTAAGTTGCTTCTAAAACAAGAAGGCCAAAATTTCTGTATGGACGAAGTAGCATTACTACGCATGTAGATAATTTGCATGGCTAATGTCTTTATTCCAATTTCGCACCAACATTTTATTAAATACTAATAATTCTCTTTCTTTTTCTTGTTTATTGAATATTTTTTGGATCTATTTGCACGTTTATCACTACTAAAAATTATGGATTAGACCATAAAATTTACACTACGGACACAAAAATTAAAACATCGTTTAAAATCAAAACACGGATATTTGAACGACGGTTTGGCAAAAACTGTAGTATGAATTCCATATCTCACCATGGCGAGATGAGTTTCAAACAACAATTTCAGCCAAACTGTTGTTTAGATGTCCTTGTTTTTACTTCCATAAATAAAAACATCTTTGTTGATCGTTAAAGTGATTTGTAATGTGTTTGAGCGAAATTCTATTCAAGTTTCAAAATTTGAACTTTCTTATTAATCCAATTTGGATCTTCAAAGGCTGAAACCGTTGTTTGAAACTCATCTCCCCACATCGAGCTTCATTCTCGGTGCAGCGAGATTCATTTACACGACGGTTTCAAACCGTGTGTAAGCCATTTTCAAACAATGGTAGTTGGTCTGGCGGCCCATAAATGTCAGTACACTTACGGTTTTAAACTAGTGATCACAAGAAATTAGTATTGTAACGGACAATTATCATCGCTATATAGCAAAATATCGCCATCATACCCTAATTTATCATGTTGTCGTTTAAAAGTCGTCGCTATAGAGTCGTGCCTATAGGTCATACCCTAAATATTTGACAGGGCTAAGAAATACGGATGGCCAAACACGTACGTATTTACAAAGGCAATGGGAGAGATGCTATTGGAAAAATACAAACAAGACATGAATGTGGTCATTGTACGGCCAACCATCGTCCTCGGCACACACAAAGAGCCCTTTCCTGGTTGGGTCGAAGGCATTAGGTAACATATTTGAATTGAATCCAACACAAACATCTTTTTATATGAGACATTGATCTCTATAGTTAAATTAGCAAGGACGCACCATTATCTCATTAATTTGGTAAGCTTGAAAATAATAACACTAATTAATGATAATATTGTTTGTACAATTTTTATATTTTCGCATAATAAACCATCTATCTAAAAAAATTAATTGAAAAAAATCTGACTATATTTATTAGCACATGCACTTTGTTGAACAAAGTGCATATTTATAACAACAAATTTGCTGAACAGGACCATTGATAACTTTGTAGTTGGATTCGGCATTGGAAAACTAACGTGCTTTCTCGGAGATTTGGACTCTGTCATTGACGGGGTGAGTTGCTTATTAATAATATCATGAATATCATTTAAAATTAGTTGGCAGTACATGAGTAACAAATGAATACATATACTTTGTTAAATAAGTCTCTTTTAGCTCACTCATCTCGTTCTGAATTCTAAAACTTGAATCTTGTTCCGTCTTTATCAGCTCTCATACAATAATTATATAGGGTTAATGACGGCAAAAATACCCAAAGTTTAGTCAAAGAACCCCTCGTGTACCCAAAGTCTAAAAGTGGTGGCAAAGGTACCCAAAGTCATATTTGAGGCGTTGACCACTTCATTCTCATATCGCAGTTAACTTACCTGTTAACTTTGGCCACGTGGACAAACGTGGGTTGCTCATATAGGAATTTTTTGCCACGTGGATGAGCCCACATCAGCCTCCTATTCGACAAAACAATGAATTAAACCCCTAATTGGACTTGTCCACATGGCAAAAAATTATCATGTCAACAACCCACGTTTGTCCACATGACCAGAGTTGACGGTAAGTTAACTGCGTTATGAGAATGGAGTGGTCAACTCCCCAAATATGACTTTGGGTACTTTTGCCACAACTTTTAAACTTTGGGTACACGAGGGGTTCTTTGATCAAACTTTGGGTATTTTTACTGTCATTAACCCTAATTATATATATTTGAATCTTGTTCCGTCTTTATCAGCTCTCATTCAATAATTATATATATATATATATATATATATATATTTATATATAAATAGGTTACGGTGATAAGCTACTGGCATAGGCAAAAATTGCTACGTACCTCCAGTTTATTAATTCTCCTAAAAATTAAAAGTCAACCCCTTAAGTCTAAATCCTGATTCCGCCCCATGCTAGTGTGGATACTTAGTGGATTTTGATTATGAAGTATCCTCTCGATCCTTTGAAGTCTTTCATACAATGTTAATCACACATTTACAATCAATAACTCGATATGTATTTGCATGGCAGATTCCAGCTGATTATGTAGTGAATGCGATAATAATGGCCATGTCGGCTCACGCATATCAGCCTAATGACAACATGATCATATATCACGTAGGATCATCCGTGAGAAACCCTTTTACGTACCGCCATCTCTACGATTATTGCTTCCAATACTTCTCAAAGAAGCCATGGATCAATAAAGATGGCAAGCTAGTCAGGGTCTCCAAATTATCCTTGTTTGAAGACATGGACAGTTTCCACAGATACATAGACACTCGTTACGTATTCTTTCTGAAGGTGTGCTTTTATATGTATTTACCCTTTAATAATAATAATAATAATAATTATTATTATTATTATTATTATTATTATTATTATTATTATTATTATTATTATTATATATAAACAATTAAAAACAACAAGATCATGTCTTGAACAAATTTTTCCCTCCATTGATTGTAGGGATTGGGATTGTTGAACGCAGCATTTTGCAAGTTGTTCCAAGGAAAGTACGCTGAGCTCAATAGAAAGTTAAAGTTTATGATGCGAATGGTGGAACTCTTTCGGCCGTACATATTCTTCAAAGGGCTGTAAGTGACGCTACCGGATTCTATATTTCTCATGAATTATTGATGATGAGTATTATATATTAATGTTTCACTTTTATGTACTTGACAATGAGAGGAGTACTAATCATAATTATTTTAAACCTTATTAATTAAGTGGTCATGATATTAGGACTCTTCTGGCTCAATCATCATTTTTAGGTCAATTTACATTTGAAACTAATGCATGAGCTCTGATAGCATGTTAAGTGTTATAAATTTTCACTTTAAATTTGATTGGCAATATAATAATTGAGTGTGCAATTGTTTCTCGCGTATATGCAGTTTTGATGACATGAACTCGGAAAAATTGAGAATGGCTGCAAAAGAAAGCGGCATAGAGACGGACATGTTCTACTTCGATCCAAAGAGCATCGATTGGGAAGATTACTTCATGAGTGTCCACATTCCTGGTCTCGTTAAATACGTTTTCAAATGATTTATTAAGTGTTTGTCAAGGTTTTAAAAAAAAAGTGAATATTTATAGCTACAATATTAATATGTATTTTAATTTGTACTATGATTTTGTCCCTATCATTTGGGTTATTGGTGTTATTTACTCATGTGAAAGCAGCGGTCATGTAGCTATGCCATTGTGATTTATCTTTTTTCTTAAATATATAATGAATCACATATATTTTATACTAGGTACTTTTATTATAAGTGGTGGAATTTTCTTACATTTGAACTTGATTGGTTAGAATTTTATGGTGTTACAACTTATACCATTATAAAATTGCATTACATCACTTGTACTACAATTCCTCAAAGCATAGTGCAAAGATCAAATTTGGAATGATCTTGCAAGACCGTAACTCCAAAACCATCTAATAAAGTGAAAAAATTAAAGTTTGCGCGAGAATTTTATAAAAGCCATCTTACACACGTCCGTGTTTTTGTTTTCTAATTCCGATCCGTGTTTTTCTTCATTTTAATTAACCTCTTTTTTTGTTTTCTTCTAAACTTTGCCTCCTTATTTCCTTTTGTCCTCATCTCCTTTCTCCTCTAATTTTCTTTCCTAATTTTTTTTTTCATCTGAATTAAAGTGACGAAGAATGATTTTTTCTTAGCAGATTTGGTGAAAACAGCTGTTCGAGCAAGACCCGTCATGTTTCTATGTGGTCTAAGTTCTTAGCTGGTTTCTAACGTAAAGACCCTCAAAACATGAGTTGTTTATTATGATTTTCATTTTTGGTATAAAAAAAAAATACTTTTCTTCATGTATTTGATGTTGTGTTTAATAAATGTAATTTGTATTTTATGTTCATAATCATGTATATGTGTTTGATCATGTTCATACGTGCATAAGTTTTGTTGTTTATATGTATGTTTGTTTGATGTTCATATGGGTGTAAGTTTGATGTTCATATATTGGGTGCGTTTGGCACAGCTTATTTAGCCCTATTTTTATTTTTAAAATAAACTAAACCGCTTTTCAGGTGTTTGGCAAAATTGTTTTTTCAAAAAACACAAAATCGATTTTGAATCGTAAAAGCTAGAATTCGTAGCTTTTGGTTTTTTCTAAAAACAAAAATGCGGTTTTAGTCTATTTTAGTCTTTTTAGCCTAAATAATTTTTTTTACCAAACGCTAAATCAATTTTTGTTACCAGCAACAACTGTTTTATAAACAATTTACTAAACACATGTTAGTTTTTTTAAAAGACAGATTGTTTTTTAAACTAAAACTAAAAACATTTTCTGTATAAATTAAGTTGTGCCAAACTGGCCCATTATATCTTTGATCATCATAAAAAGGGTTTATACTTTATAGTGGCAACAATAACCGATAATCTTTGGTCAACAAGGATGGTATGCACCCAGCATTTAAAATTATAGGGAAAAAATGCACAACGCCAGTTGACCATCATATTCATCAAGACTGTTACTAATGCCTACTGGCATTTTGAGCTTGATTAGTAATAATTGGCATTTTGGCCGGTAAAAAAAATATTATCAATAATCAATATGGCTTGATTAGTAATAATTGGCTAAAAGACCTCCCTTGGGATCCCATTAAAATCCATACCCTTAAATACCCCTGCTAAGAAACATAAATAGTGCCGAAGGAAGCTATGAAACACAATGAAAACCCACTTAAGGTCATTCTTCAAAAAAGCCCTCATCGGAGGCCGATCCAACGCCGCAAACCGCGTCCTCATCGGAGGTCGGACGCACCCTCACGCGCGCCTCTGCTGACGTAAGCCCTTCTGAGGTCACGTGAGGAGGGCAGCAGACGCGTGGCTGCGCGTGGTGGCTCGTGTGGGGCCGCCCGAGGTGCTCTTGGCCCACTTTAAGGGTTCCGGGGGAGCGTTACGAGGCCATTTCTTGCAAACTTTAAGACTTTTTGAGTATCTTGATATTTTTGGAAACATCTGGACACTTTATTTCGCGAAAACGGACTTTCGGTGAATATCTCGGGCTAAAATTG
This sequence comes from Parietaria judaica, assembly GCA_954871525.1. Taxonomy (NCBI): domain Eukaryota; kingdom Viridiplantae; phylum Streptophyta; class Magnoliopsida; order Rosales; family Urticaceae; genus Parietaria; species Parietaria judaica. The sequence goes on along the minus strand of OX940860.1, from coordinate 23,624,434 downwards.
ACTTTATTTAATAAAAGAAAAATTAATTATATAACTTTCCTTTTATTAATTTATTAAAAATCAATTACTTAAAATACAAGTAACATTATGTTTGAAATTTCTCATAATAATAATATTTTTATTAGCAAATGTAGCTTATACAAGCACATTAAGAACTCAATTGATGTTTTGACTAGCTTTTGTGTTATTCCATGTATTTGGAATTCAAGTAATTATCACTAATCAAGTAAAGAAAAAAAAATAAAAAAAATAAAAATAAAAATTATTTTAAAAAAAAGTTTGGGTATTTTTGCTGCTAACGGCCACATGGCGGATGTTAACGGAAAAACTAACGTTTTCATGCCAAAGTCACAATCAACGCACGTTGGGTATTTTTGCGGCCAGTTTTAAAGGTTGGGTACACGGGAGGCAGGTTGACCAAAGGTTGGGTATTTTTGCCGTAATTTTCCTTTAATATAATTTATTTATTCGACTTTCGTTTGTTTGCCTATGATGGGGAAAAACAAATCTCGGAGAATTCTATTTTTTATTTGTTTATTTTTGTTTGTTTGTTGTGTTCTATGTTTTTTTGGGTTTCAAATCAAAGTTTCCTTCTTAAATTCTACGAGTTTCCTTAAGTCACGGAATAACACCTCTGCTCTTGTTCTCGTCTCTCTACACGTTGTTGCTCTCGACATCGTCGTCAATCGTCAAAGTTCACGAACGTCGAGGAGATCTTCACCATAGCGTCGATGTCGTAGATTGGGTTCCCGCCTCGCAAACTTCTAACCAAAATCTAGAGTTTGATTCATTACCAGAGTTTTGCATCTCGTAGATCTATTGCATAAATCTTCAGTCTGAGTCTGGCCATCATTTAATTACACAATGTTTTAGGTTGGAGGATTGGAATTTCTCAATGCATATTGTAGTTTTTTTTTTCTTTCTAAAATCGTTATCAATTTATTTGAAGATGTACAAGAAATAAGAATTGGTTAGGACACACCAGCCAGAAATAGTACTTTTGTTCGAAATCTATATTTTGGCTAGAAGTTGAGAGAGAGAGCGCGAAAGAGTCGACGAAGAAGAAAAAAAGAGAAAAATTATTAGTGATAAAATTACTCAGATTTTGATAACACGTCTTAACACCTTTAAAAAAATAAGTGAGTTTTTTCAAAATCTACAATAAAATACAACTTCAATAAATTAACAGAGGCCAACCTAGCTGTCCTTGGGGTGGCTCATTGTCACCCCGTCTCATTAGCTTTTATACTTCATGTATAGTAATTAATGTATAATGTTATTGTTTTTTATATACTTATGGAGAAAAATACATCTGAACCACTCGATAATGATTCAATAAATATATGTATATATATATATATATTATATATACGTAGATATAATACACTAGCTAGTGGATTGTTATTAACAAAAAAAAAATCTATTTGATTATAAATAGCAAATGTAGATATTCAAATTTTCAAATTGTTTTCTGAATATTATTATTACATACTGAAACAATTTTAAAGAGAATATATATATATATTATAAAAAAAATATCGTATATATGTATAGCATGGTAGTATTATGTTATATACATTGTACAGTTCCATATATAGTGTTCACGTGTAATAATATTATGCATATTTATTTATAAATTAGATATATAGTAATTATGGGCAGTGTTTTTTTTCTTCTTTCTTTCCATATTATATGTATGCAAGGGTATATATTTTCGGACAGTTGCTTGCCAATTTGTACAACATGGTCCCAGACAGCCAAAGCCCAAAACCGACTTGTGTTTGATAGAACATGCGTACATGAACCTTATCTTTTTCAACCAATATTATATTCGTATCATTTATGATTCCACATTGTGATACACCATTGTACATATATTATTATCTCTGAATTTTCCACAGCTTTTATATCTAGTGAAAGGTTCCTTATGGAGAAGAAGGAGGACAATAGTTGCTATTACTATTTTACCCTTATATCTTGATTTTATTACAAAATCTTGACAGCTTTTATTAATGGTTTTAATTGACAATACTATCCTTGTACTTTGTGATTATTACACGAGACTCACCAAACTTGCCTAAAATAGCTATGACGATTTCTTTTCTTTTTTTTTTGACAGAAGCTATGATGATTGGGTCCAAGGATCGAATTTTCGTCGAAAATCGTCGATAATCCTCGATTATCGGTCTTGCCGGTAGTCATCGGCAAATATTCCATACCAACAGTTATCGTTTTATAACTTTTCCATCGAAAAGCTCGAAAATCGGCAAGAGGGGCAACAGTCGATTATCGGTTTTTCATGAGTAAAATTTGGGTACTTTTCCATCCATTAAAAAAAAATCAGCCATATATTTATACCATTTTCGCAATTTTCCACACATTGCCCTTGCCTTGTCGCCCTTTTCCACTGCCAACACCCAAAGTTTATGCTTTTCCATGATAATCGAGCTGGTAAGACTCATCCTTTTCCAATCTTCTTCATCTTTTCATGGATTTTTCGATTCTTGGCATAAGTTTCAAAAGTTATTATTTTTTTCTGTTTCAACCGGAATTTCTAAAAAAAATTGTAATTTTTGGGAGATTAATGACTCATAATGTTAGATCTACATGAATACATCGTTTGTTGCTGGAAAAATACCATTTAGATGATTTTAAGGTATTTTCATAAGTTGAAAACTAAAGGGTTAGTCGCATATGAGTTTTATGTTTAGAATTGATTAAAGATTGGAACTTTATCATATTTTGTTTGTTTTTTTGAATTATTATGAAAATTTTATGATGAAAACATGTTTTGATTGATTAATTTTGAATTATTTGGTTAGATTAGGCTATTTTCGGATTATAATGATGTTAGGCAAAAGTATATAAAGTTTTAGCTTTACGAAATTACAAGAAATTTACTAGTTTTGTATGATTGCTTGATAATATGGGGTTTAAAATATTCTAGTTAATTAGAAATATGAATGTTTGTGTTGATTTTGTATGAATGTTTGGGATTTATAAGTTTTCCATCGAAAAGTATCAAAAAGTGTCGATAATCCATCGATAATCCTCGAAAAGTGTCGGTAACGATAATGTACAGTATTATAAGTTTTCCATCGATTAATCGGCAAGCGAACGATAAATCCGTCGAAAACGGCAACCGATTTATCAGCAAATTCGGCAATTTGTCCCTTGATTGGATCTATTGAACATTTGAACTGTGTAATTTCAGTAATGTTTTAATGATTTTTTATATTCACTATAAATATATATATAATATAATCCTATAGTATAAGACTATAAGCAATGTTAAATTTAAAAACTTTGTACATTCCATGATAAATTTGTACGATAAAAAAATAGATAATATATAAATAAATGAAAATGGCAAAAAAATATTTGTATATACTAGTATATAAAACTAAAAAGCTATGGTAAAAATAAATGAAAAATATAATGTATAAAAAAATCATAAATTTATCTATGTATGTGATGTCATTGAAATTTTTTTATTGGTGTATATATATGTCATTGAATTTATTTTTTCCGGCCCCGTATCCATAAATCCTGGATCCGCCACTGTTAAGGGTACCACTGGCGGAGCCAGTAAGAAACTAGTGTACGCACTTGCCTACAGTGAATTTTTAAAAAAATCACCACTACATATGCTATTACATATGCTGGCTGTATTACTTAGTTTATTAATTTTGTTTATATCAAGTCCTTATATATGTATATGATCACTACAACCTGTCATGCTAAATGATTTATTTTTTATATATTTGCAACATAAAGATCCTATATTTGCATTTGCTCGAGATATATTCTCAATATTTGTTTTTGCCAACATAAAGAATTATTTTTTTATTTTCTATAACTTTGAGTCCTTGACTATACTAAAGTAAAGGTTATTTTTTGCGACGAGCTCGGTAATATGCACTCCGTGCTCTCGACAGTGTCGATGAGTAATTACTTAGCGGTGTTGACGACGTACTCGATAAAATTAATGATAACTTTAATTTAGTGATGGAGACTCAAAACTATACAGAAAAATAAAATATTAGGTCTTTATGCCAATAAAAAAAAACATAAAATATACTTTCTACGAAGTGTATACATAAGGTCATTATGCCGTAATTATCATTTTATTATTTTTCAAAATAGTCAAATAACTTTTTCTCTCCAATCATATATTGATTTCTTAGATAATTTATTAATAAATTAATTTAAAATAAATAATAAAAATTTCTCTTTTTTTTTTTACTTTATGATTAAAACAGTTTTTGTTTCACCAATTTTTTATCCTACTTTTTTTTAAAATATTATTTAGTTATACGGTGCTTCACCTGAAACATAAAACTGGCTCCGCCACTGGAGTACTTACTAACATTAATAAGATTTCATGGGTTCGTAATAGTGTTATTTAGGTCCATTAATTTATTAGGTATTTCGGCACCAATACTCTGAATGAGTTTTCAAAGGCGTTCACGTTAGAGCTATTCTCATGTTTATGCATGGTTGTCCAAGATTTACTTGAGTGGCCTTCTCCATTATTATGTTTGCAATCATTCTTCTTTGTACTTACTAATTTCCTTAATTAACACACTTAACATCTTTTTCAGATCATTTTGAAGATGACACTTATCTACATTTTTCATGTGTAATACTTAATTCGTGAAATTAGGCTTGAAAATTGCAAAAGCAACTTGATATTTTTGTCGAGTTTAGTTTCTTCGTGCATGGTGTTTGTTGACACTGACGGAGGTATGTTGGCAGCAGCAGGTGCACGTGCTTCGGCTGACTTTTTAAAATTTTATCCGATAAACACTAGTTATGTACCGTAATGCAGTGGAAATCTTCATGAGGTAAAGGACATGTTTATTTTGTCATTCAGGGAACGATTCTTACTTTTACCATTCTTTCAAGCTTTTTTTTTCTACGTCATTTATTCATAAGATTATGGGATATTCATGGCAAAAGTAATTATTTTATGCAGCGTGTATTAAATTTTGTTTGTTGGGGGTAAAAATCTAAAAAAATCCTGCTATAAATTTTAAAATTTATTTTTTTAGTGATAAAAATTCCAAAAACTAAAAAGTAGTTGTAGCGTAAGTTCTAAATTTCTTACGGTAGTATTAATTTATTTTAAATAATTTTTTGCACGATTTTTTTTAAAATATATCGCGTACAACTAAATATTTAATAATATTTTTGCCGCAATTTTTTTATTTATTTATTTATTCATGCTTCATTTTTTTTATATATTGTGTTTCACCTGGATGAGAATCCTAAGTGGCGGATGCACCTTATGATCATCAGGGGCTATAGTCCCCCCACCATATTTGAAAAATACATTCAGAACCAAGTCCAAATTCATTCAATCCCCTCAAAAAAGTGAACTTAGACCCCATTCAACTCACTAACCCCAATATACGCCACTCACTTTCTGACATATAATACTAATGAATATATAATATTATATATAGGTAGTTAAGTGACTCTCTCAGAAGATAATACCAGCTTAGAACACACACAAATATTTCAATTTGAACTTAAAGAGCGAGTAAAATTATTTTAAAAATCACATAAGATTAATAAATAAAAATTAGAAACTAGTACTCAAACCGAACCTGATTTTAATAGGTCTGACAAATGGAACCATGCCAAAATTTCGCAAGGCAAAAAGTATGATACCTCGCATTTACAATATATTTTTTCGATTAAAGATAAAAGTTAGAGTTCTCACAGAGTGCAAACTAGAATCTCAACTAAACCGGAATCTAAGAAACACAAAATAAAAAGAAGCTCGCACAATGGAATCTAAGATATATACAAAATGAAAAAAATACAAAATAAAACTAGTGTATCTAATTTTCTCTCAAACAAATATTGTCATTAACTAAAACGCAAGTAAAAGTATGATGATAAATTTGTCAAGAACGAAGACAAAATCTAATATCTTTTACTATTACTGTTGATTTATATTTATGTAAAAAAAAATAGCACCCTCCATAATATTTTTCTGGATCCGCCACTGGTATGCCATTGTTTGTTGATGAACTTCATAGTTATTCACAAGCTAAGAATATGTTGTTAATCTATAAATGTCAAGTCTCTAAAAGATAATTCAAGGACAGGAAATTTTCCCTAATTAGTTTCTGTTATTGGTTGTTGGAATCGCAATTGTGGCTGTAATTGTTCTGTTTATTTAAACGACCAACTAAATATATCGACTAAAGGCCCTTAAGCTGAACTGTAAAATAATCATTATATTGATAACTGCTGTCTTCTGCCATGGTAGATATTTGGCTACCAATCTTATTTTGTTTCTCTTCAATATTCATATAAAGTGTCTATAGCAGCATAAGTATCTGATATTTTGAAATTTTAATAATGACATAAATTTAATATTAATTTTTTATGCTAAAATTCATATGTTTTTTATTTTGTTTCTCTCCAAAATTTCGTCCATTTGTTATTAAAGTCCCGTCAATAGTAAAAATAAAAGAACAATGTACGATTTTTTAAAGTGACTCAATTAAGGGAACAGTCAAAATTTTGTTAAATCAATTGTAAAAGTGGATGACATTTTTGAAAAAATTAAAATAATAGACATCGGGAACTTTTACTGTTAAAAATTAGAACAATATCATAAAAAATAGATAAAATATTAAAATTGGAACAATGTCACGGGTCCGAAATGGCTTGACACTGACACAACCACTTCTTCACAAGATCCTGTAAATTGTCTGGCTATAAAAGGTTTTGTTAAAAAAATATAAGACATATGGAAAAACGGAATCTCTTATTCACTCTCAGACCATGAGAGCCAACAATGGCGCCATGGCGGATCAAATATACAATTTCGGTGGGGCTAAGTATTGTAGGAAAAGACGAAGGACTAATATTAATCATAATTAAATGGGGCAAATAGCTAAATAGCCAAACTTCAAACTCTAATTAGCCAAATAGCCAATGTTTTAATTAATATTGCCAAATAGCCAATTAACCACGTTAATAAATCACGAAAGACCGGATTACCCTTGTACTAACGTGGTTAATTTGTTTAAAAATAAATTAATTTTTTTTGAATTTTTTTTTTTTGAATTTTTTTTTAAATTTTTTTGTTAAAATTTTAATCACGATTTTTTATTTTTAAACAAATTAACTCCGTTAATACACGTTAATAAACGTATTAACGAAGTTAATTTGTTTAAAAATAAATTAATTTTAAAAAAAAAAATTTAAATAAAAATTAAATTTTTTGTTAAAATTTTAATCACGATTTTTTATTTTTAAACAAATTAATACACGTTAATAAACGTATTAACGAAGTTAATTTGTTTAAAAATAAATTAATTTTTTTTGAAAAAAAAAATTAAATTTTTTGTTAAAATTTTAATCACGATTTTTTATTTTTAAACAAATTAACTCCGTTAATACGTTTATTAACGTATTAACGGAGTTAATTTGTTTAAAAATAAAAAATCGTGATTAAAATTTTAACAAAAATTTAATTTTTTTTTTATAATTTTTTTTAAACAAATTAATCACGTTAATACACGTTAATATGTTAAAAGGGTATTATAGGTATAAAATATGTTATTAAATAACCATTTGGCTATTTTGCAAAGAAAAAAGAAAGGTTGGCTATTTGGCTAATCAAACATTTCAATTTGGCTATCCCATGCAATATCTCTAATTAAATTTACAAAGATAAAAAATTAAAATTAAAATTTGAATAGTTCTTGAATATTTTCTATAAATTTTGGAGAGCTACAGTCCCTTCGAGATCAATATAAATCCGTCCCTCGCTGCCAAGACCACAGTTTTGCCAGAAAATATAGCAGTTAGCAATGCTAAGGGTGTTAATATTTTATTGTATTTTTAAGTATTAACTATCAAAATTCAAACCGTATATCAATCATAAAATGAAATTATAACTATCATAATGGGATACAATAATTCTTGATCAGTTGATAGCTAAAATATCAGTTATATTTACATCGGTTATTTAAAGCAACGCAATTTTTACCAACCCTTTTTCTCTCTTCTTTTTTTTTTGAATGGAACAACCCTTTTTCTCTTATTAACTGTTAGTGCATAAAATGATAATAATAATAATACTAACGCCTGTCCGATTGCCTGTGCATGTCATGTTCGTGAGTAATTAGGAAATAAATATCACTGAATAATCAGTAAATAAAGCTGTCTTCCACAATAATATAAAATAAAATTAACATGGGCTACAATAATTTAAAAATCTCCGTACGAATTGAAATTTTAATTGTATGCAAAACTCTTACTAGGTTAGAGCAACTTGAGTACTCGATTCTAATACTATTTTACCGTTTTAATGTACGATGTAGAAAATTGCAATTTTATAATTTTCATTAGTGAAAAATTCACTTATTTTTTAATCGGCTCTTCTTTTTTTTTTTTTTACTAACAAGTTGTACTCAACATGTAAACATAACGATACTTGAGAATGTTTGGTAAACGATTTTGCAAAATCTCATCTTGGATATAGTCCACTTTTAGGAGTACTCGTCCAGTTAATTAGCACAAAACTATAAAAGAGCGTTGCAAAAACGAATACTTCATATTAAGTAAATATAAACGGCTGAGCACAACGAACTTCTGCGAGAATGTTGATTCCGTTTGCAAGATATACCCTTGTTAAGATCGACTTGGACACGAACTATTGTCGTGTCCATTTTCATCGACATCGACCACCATCTTCCAAATATTTGGATTCACTAAAAATTGAAACTTTATGCTATTAATTTTGAGCCCCAACAACAAAAGTTAAATAAGGATCAATTTATCCCTAGAAGCTTTCCTTCAGAAGCCCAACAGGAGTCCATATCGATCTAATGGCTCTCCGCAAATTAAGCAATCACGAATCCGTGCACAATCAATTAATTATTCGGACTGACCCGGTAAATCAAGAGATCAAATCGACACCAGTAAAACTTTCCAATGAAATTTGTTTCATTGATTTGTACAAAATAAAAATAAAAAGTTTATTTGTCGTAGTTGCAAATGGAGTTCATGCCGTAACATCGTGAGCGACGTGTCGTATTCCTCAAAATAACCGATTGAGAATGTCGTTTTAAGTACAGAAGTAAAAAACGAAACCGTATCTTATAAAAGTAACAAAATAACGCAGAAGATGGTAAAAGCTTGTGAGCTTTTAATATCAATTTATCAATTCCTAACAATTCTCGACGTATGAAAAAACTAAGTTGATAAAAGTGAACCAATCATAGTATTATATATTTCTAATAATGATTCTAAATTCAGCACGTATAAGCTATTCTAAATTTTAACTAATTTTCAATTCTTCTAGAAAAATCTGAACTCGTCTCTTTCACTCTTAATTTCTGTTTGGTATTATATATTATAGCGTTTGTAGTTGGAAGGTGTGACAAGATCAAGGAATGCTAATAAAATGACTAAATTATCTTGCACTCTTTCACTTATGATAGCTCCATTCCAAGCATGTGATCTTTTAATATTAATTTATCAATTCCTAACAATTCTCGACGTATGAAAAAACTAAGTTGATAAAAGTGAACCAATCATAGTACTATATATTTCTAATAATGATTCTAAATTCAGCACGTATAAGAAACCTATTCTAAATTTTAACTAATTTTCAGTTCTTCTAGAAAAATCTGAACTCTTCTCTTTCACTCTTAATTTCTGTTTAGTATTATATATTATAGCGTTTGTAGTTGGAAGGTGTGACAAGATCAATGAATGCTAATAAAATGACTAAATTATCTTGCACTCTTTCACTTATGATAGCTCCATTCCATATATATTGGAATGGAAAAATGGGAAGAAAATATACACACACGAGTGAGATGATCTTATGTTAAACCCTCACATAAAGAAATTCAAACTCCAAAAGCATAGATCAGTGAAAGTGAGCCATAATTTTAATCAGTGGGTCCATTAATATACCTAACACATGAAACGTGTTCACTTAATAGGTGTCATTTTTCGTTATTAAAACGTGTTCACAACGATACGTATATATGCATGAAACATTTGAGTTCATATATATCGGTGAGTTCGAGAAGCATCTACAACAAATAGGGTTTCTTAAACAGAAAATTATATAAGATAAATCCCAAATAGGGGTGTACATATTGTTATTTGATATTATGTTTTGTTTATACTTCATATTAGTTAGTTTTTTTTTTTTTTTTCAGGTTGGTTCTATTTATCAAAATTCTATGTATTCGCATTACAAGATTTATTCGCAGTATTAGCAAGGCTGGTACTTAGGCCACTATTATATTTTTGTAATATCGCTAGCTATAAATAGTAAAATTAATGAACAAATTGTGAGCTTAAGCTTGACTTAGTCCGGATGACGACTAGAACCCAGGACGGGCAGAAACACTTGCGAGGAGTCAGCCCGGGTACCGACCAGAACAGAAGACGGACAGCTGTTCAGCCCAGCTCGGGTGAACACGAGCAAAACGTCCGGATAGAAGGCAAGCCCGGCCAGAGGCAGACGAGCAGGCCAGCTCGGGGACAGAGAAGCTGTCCGGGCAGGAAAGGGAAACTCTACCCAGAAAGGAAGATGCGTAGCTTGAGGAACAAGCAAAGATCAAGTCAAAGATTTGATAGGATTATTTAGGGTAGTTTCCTGATTTTGTGCGATTTGGTTAGCTAGGGTTTCGCCTATGTGAGGCTATAAATATACCTAGCATGTACACTTTGTAAAGTGTAGAGTCCATTAGAATTTTGAGTTTATCTTCTTGTATTGCCTTCGATTATTAATCAAGAGAATTTCTTCTCCCAAAAGTTTGTGTCCTTTATTTTTCTGTTCGATTTCTTTTGGTGTTATTCGTGTTCTTTGCAGATTCGTGAATTGGGATCCAACAAGTGGTATCAGAGCCTCAATCGAAGAACATGTCTTCATCATCAGAGTCACCGATGGAAAGAGCTTTGGTCGCGCCGAAACCAGACACCAGAGAAGGCACAGTTACACTCCATTACCCCATGCTCACGAAGAGCAATTACGCCGTGTGGGCGTTGAAGATGAGGGTGAATCTGCAGGCGCAGGGAGTATGGGAGGCCGTAGAGAACGGCGGTGTCGAAGGGCGCAAGGAAAGAATGGCTCTAGCCGCTATCTACCAAGCAGTTCCGGAAGAAGTTCTTCTCATGCTTGCCGAGAAAGATTCCGCGAAGGAAGCATGGAAAACTCTTCAGACCATGCACATGGGCGCAGATCGCGTCAAGGAGGCAAAGGTCCAGACCTTGAAGAGTGAGTTCGAGGTCATGAGGATGAGGGAGAGCGAATCAATTGATGATTTCGCTATGCGGCTCACGTCCATTGTGACCGGCATACGCTCGCTGGGAGACAAGGTGGAGGAGACCACCGTCGTCAAGAAATTTCTCCGAGCAGTGCCTCACAGGTACATGCAGCTCGTGACGTCGATCGAGCAGTTCGGCGATCTCAAGACCATGTCGGTCGAGGAGGTTGTTGGTCGTCTCAAGGCCCACGAAGAGAGACTTCGGGGTTACGGTGACAAAGACGAGGAGAAGAACCTCCTGCTCACGCATGAAGAGTGGACGGCCAGACAGCGGAAAACCGGGGGAGCCGAGTTTTCTTCATATTCCTCAGGTCGGAGTAGCTTTGGTGGAGCAGTCCGAGGACGCGGACAGGGTCGTGGACGAGGTCGAGGTCGGGACATGCGAGGTCGCGGCAATGGATCTACCCGTCAGGAAGGCACGACCAGGAGAGACAAGAGCACAGTGAAGTGCTACAATTGTCAGAATCTTGGGCACTTTGCATCTGAGTGCCGGAGCAGGAACCAGGGCGAAGAGGCGAATCTAGCAAGATTCCCAGACGACCAGCCGGCATTGTTGTTTGCCGAGCAGGAAATGCACCTGGACGAGCAGATTGGCGAAGGCGTAGCTAAGGCCCGGGCAAAACTGATCAGTGTGCCGATCAGCCCAGAGGCCGAGCAGAGATACCCGGAGGAGACCAGCGAGCAGGTCTTCCTCATCGAGGATAAGGTTATTGCAAACCTCCTCGTAGACGGAGAAAAGAAAGTCACGACCGACGTATGGTATCTAGACAACGGAGCTAGCAACCACATGACTGGGGACCGAGCTAAGTTTGAAGAGCTCGATGAGAAGATCACGGGCAACGTGAAATTCGGCGACGGATCAGTCGTAGAGATCAGAGGCAGAGGGTCGATCCTGTTCGAGTGCAAGAATGGCGACCAGCGTCTGATGACCCAGGTGTATTTCATCCCAAAGTTGAAAAGCAACATCATTAGTCTAGGACAGATGACTGAGATCGGGAACACGGTGTTGCCGCAAGGGTCCTACCTGAAGATGTGGACCAAGGAAGGAGAGCTGTTGATGAAGGTGGAGCGAACACCCAACAGACTCTACAAGATTCTCCTGAAGACTTGCCAGCCCGTCTGTCTTATGGCATCGATGGCAGACCCGGCTTGGCTATGGCACGCACGGCTCGGACACGCGAATTTTCATGCGCTCAAGATGATGGGCGAGAAGAAGATGGCCTTTGGGGTTCCCAAGATAGAACACCCCGACCAGCTATGTGAGTGCTGCATGATCGCAAAGCAGGCGAGGATACCGTTTCCGATCAAGGCCAGGTTCCGAGCAGAGAGACCCTTACAGTTGGTGCACGCAGACCTATGTGGTCCAGTCACCCCAGCAACTTTGGCAGGTAACAAGTATTTTCTTTTACTTGTTGATGATTACAGTCGCTGGATGTGGGTTTATATGCTTAAGGAGAAAAGTGGAGCCTTTGAGGTCTTCAAGAAGTTCAAGAAGATCGTGGAGAATGGCTCGGTGCACAGGTTAAAGGTCTTGCGTACAGACCGAGGAGGAGAATTCACCTCCCAGCAGTTCGGAGAGTTCTGCGACCAGGAAGGAGTTCAACGTCACCTGTCCGCACCCCACACGCCCCAGCAGAATGGCGTAGTGGAAAGACGAAACCGAACTGTGATGAACACAGCAAGGAGCTTGCTCAAGAGCATGCAAGTTCCAGCCCGTTTTTTGGCAGAAGCAGTAAGGCATGCCGTCTACCTGCTTAATCGTTTGCCTACCAAAGCGCTAGGAGAGCGTACCCCCTACCAGGCGTGGAAATGGAAGAAACCCCACTTAGAACATTTGAGAGTGTTCGGGTGTACCACACACGTGAAGATTGTGGGGCCACATCTCAAGAAGCTGGACGACCGGAGTCAGAAGATGGTGTACCTTGGCGTTGAAGAAGGAAGCAAGGCACACAGACTCTACGATCCACGACGCGGCAGACTCCAAGTGAGCAGAGATGCTGTATTCGAAGAGGAGATGAAGTGGAATTGGCGCGACGAGAAGGGAGAACCCAAGCAGAACTCAGTGGAGTTCATTGTCGAAGACGACCAGGATGTTGCCGAGCAAGAGCAGCCCGGAACACCCAGCTCGGGAACAGTTTTGCCGAGCATGAGTGAATCCAGCCCGGAAGAGACCCCGGATACACCCAGGACACCAAGTCCGAGCAGGACAAGCCTATCCAACTCGGGAGATTCCTCCATAAAAGATGGTCCAAGAGGATTCCGACCTCTAGCAGACGTCTACGATCAGACTCAAGAAGTGGAGATGAGCCTGGAGGAACTTTCTTTGTTGTGTGCAGAAGAGCCAGCCAGCTACCAGGAGGCAGCAGCCGAGCAGGAGTGGCAGGAAGCAATGAATAAGGAGATGGAGTCCATTGAGAAGAACAGAACATGGGAACTTACCGACCTGCCGAAAGGTCATAATCCCATTGGCCTGAAGTGGGTGTATAAGCTGAAGAAGGACACTGAGGGGAATGTCCTTAAGCACAAGGCAGAAGAAAGGCATAGACTTTGAGGAAGTCTTTGCTCCAGTAGCTAGACTGGATACGATCAGACTCATCCTAGCCCTAGCAGCTCATCGAGGTTGGAAAATTCACCATCTGGATGTCAAATCGGCATTCCTAAACGGTGACCTCGAAGAAGAAGTGTACGTCAAGCAACCAGAGGGGTTCGGCGTCACGGGCAAGGAGCAGAAGGTGTACAAGCTATCCAAGGCCTTATACGGGTTAAAACAAGCACCAAGAGCGTGGAACATCCGCCTTGACAAGAGCTTGAAGAATCTTGGATTCACAAAGTGCTTGAGCGAGCAGGCAGTCTACACCAGGAGTACCGGGCAGGAAACTCTGATCGTGGGAGTGTATGTGGACGACCTGATCGTCACAGGATCCAGCGCAGGAGGCGTAGATGGGTTCAAGCAGCAGATGATGGCCGAATTCGAGATGAGTGACCTCGGATTACTTTCGTACTACCTTGGTCTCGAGGTGGAACAGAAGAAGGACTGCATTATGCTGAAGCAGTCGGCCTACGCGAAGAAGATCCTTAAACAGTTCGAGATGGCAAACTGTAACTCGAGCAGGTACCCTATGGAGGCGAAGCTGCAGCTCGGGAAGGATGCTGAAAGGAGAAGAGTGGATCCCACGGAGTACAGACGCGTGATCGGGTGCCTAAGGTACCTCACCCACACCCGACCAGACATTTCACACGCAGTCGGGATAGTCAGTCGATACATGGAGAAGCCCACGAGTGCACACCAGCAGGCGGTGAAGCACATCTTGCGTTACGTGAAGGGCACGACGGACTACGGGATCCAGTACAACCGAGGAAGTGGAGCAGAAGTACTAGTCGGCTTTACGGACAGTGATTTGGCTGGTGACATTGACGATAGAAAGAGTACCGGAGGGATGGCATTTTATCTCAACGGGAATCTAATCACCTGGCAGTCCCAGAAGCAGCAGACAGTAGCTTTATCCTCGTGTGAAGCGGAGTTCATGGCGGCAACCGCAGCAGCATGTCAGGCTATGTGGTTGAAAGGGCTACTCAGTGAGATGACGGGTTCCGAGCAGAAAACACCAACTCTCTACGTGGACAACAAGTCTGCAATCGCGTTGATGAAGAATCCAGTGTTTCACGGACGAAGCAAACACATTGACACGAAGTACCATTATATTCGTGAGTGTGTGGAGAAGCGACAGATTATCG
Source organism: Parietaria judaica (assembly GCA_954871525.1). NCBI lineage: Eukaryota > Viridiplantae > Streptophyta > Magnoliopsida > Rosales > Urticaceae > Parietaria > Parietaria judaica. The sequence goes on along the minus strand of OX940860.1, from coordinate 23,609,381 downwards.
TAGAGTTCATCAGCACAAGGGAGCAGCGAGCAGACATCCTTACCAAGGCTTTGGCGAGAGTGAAGTTCGCGGAGATGAGAGAGTTGCTCGGAGTAAAGAGTGTAGCAAGTCAAGCTTACGGGGGAGAATGTGAGCTTAAGCTTGACTTAGTCCGGATGACGACCAGAACCCAGGACGGGCAGAAACACTTGCGAGGAGTCAGCCCGGGTACCGACCAGAACAGAAGACGGACAGTTGTTCAGCCCAGCTCGGGTGAACACGAGCAAAACGTCCGGATAGAAGGCAAGCCCGGCCAGAGGCAGACAAGCAGGCCAGCTCGGGGACAGAGAAGCTGTCCGGGCAGGAAAGGGAAACTCTACCCAGAAAGGAAGATGCGTAGCTTGAGGAACAAGCAAAGATCAAGTCAAAGATTTGATAGGATTATTTAGGGTAGTTTCCTGATTTTGTGCGATTTGGTTAGCTAGGGTTTCGCCTATGTGAGGCTATAAATATACCTAGCATGTACACTTTGTAAAGTGTAGAGTCCATTAGAATTTTGAGTTTATCTTCTTGTATTGCCTTCGATTATTAATCAAGAGAATTTCTTCTCCCAAAAGTTTGTGTCCTTTATTTTTCTGTTCGATTTCTTTTGGTGTTATTCGTGTTCTTTGCAGATCCGTGAATTGAGATCCAACACAAATTAGTTTTTCAAAATAGTAAAATCAATCACACTAATGGATCGATTATACCGTTAGACGTCAGCGAGGCGAAGATGGAAAATAACCATATTGTAGATTTTTTTTTTCTAACGTCTTTGTATATCATTACCATTGAAATGAAAACTTTGTATATATGACGCTTCGATTTTTTTCTAACTTCATTTACTTTTGTAACTAAAAATAAATATTGTACATGCCGTGAAAAAAATAATATTATATGAATGCTGCCTGAATTGATTTTATATATATATATATATACTTCTGCCGCAATAAATTTGCATCCAAATAAATATCAATTAGCTGACGTTGCTAGGCATGCCTTTTACGGAGTAAATAATTTGATTTTCCAAAAGGTTTATATTGAGATATACGTAGGACCAACATAGAGTATAATAGTAATCTTCTTGTCCTTTTGTATTGTTCTAGAGCGAAGGAGATAACCCACCAAGATTAGTGCCATTAATTGAGTGTTTAATTTGATCTGAAGCTATATGAAAGAATGGTCTCCAATCATCATGGAATTTCAATATATATATATATATATATATATATATACACACACAATAATATTTGAGGGTCATTTTGCTTAAATATTTCTTGTCTTGGTGACCACTAATGATTTGCACGACAAATATGGATTATGCATGGTTCCTTGTAATCTTAGATATAATATCATTTTTTATTTCCCTACAAAAACTTTAATACATATGACACGTGTCTCGCCAAGGAGATAGAATTAGTCCAGTTCTTGGGGTTTTCTCAAATTGCTTCATCTTATTTCATAAATCATCTGGCTAACTGGATATCATATTAAACGGGAGAAATAAATCAATAATCATATAAATGAATTATCACATAAATCGTGCTGAAAAATAATTAATGGCATTAAAACAATCTTCCTAACTGCTTTATGCCATAAAGAATAACATCAATCAATTGTTTGAGGGAAAAAAAAAAATCAAAGACGAGACATAATGTGATGTCCTCGTCTTTGATCTTTTACTTACCAAGGCGATAACATTAATCAATTAGTACCATTTACTTTACCAAGGCGATAGATGCATATTTTTGGTATGAATACTTGGATTTCTTATTACTTCTTTTAGACTTCCCAATTCCTTGATTCAAGATAGTTAAATAATATTCAATAATATAAACAATCAATGCGAACAATTATTTTCAGAAGCGTCAAAGACGTCTCCTAAACTTTAAGTTTAACAAACAAAAAATTTATTTAAGAATTAGGTGTATAAAATAAAGGGTAAATGAAGCAAATGCCCATTTGTGAGTCTAGGTTTCAAAAAAATGCCCAAACCTATTTTTGGTAATTAAAACCACTAACTACTAAAAATTTAGACCAATTTGCCCTTCCTTTATTTTTTACGTGAAAAAAATTTAAATAGCCAAAAATCCTTTATTATTTGAATTAAATAAAACAAAATAATTCAATTTCCTTATATATAGGATACGTATTGACCTTAGAATCAAATATTTATTTGAGTTAATTATATCAAATATAATTCTTTCCTTAAACATAGGTAAATCAGTATTGACTTTTCAAACGATTTCAAAATTGAGTTGCCATTTTTCTTTGCAGAAGCTTCTTTGCTTGCTAAAACGATCGATTGAAAACCTCATTTGGATCAACTGAAAGCCCTCATTCGAAGTAATACAAACGCATTGGTGAGAATATGTCATTTGTAATTATAGTTCTTATTCACTTCTGGCCTCATGAGAATGCATGAAATCATTCCTTTGAAATACATTGTTCACTCAATTTATGGTATTTTTTTGAAATAGTATAGAGTAGAATCTTATTAAGTAATCTGTAATCGTAATGTTATTCGATGTTAGTAAACTTCTAAGAGGTATATACTATTTCGTAATTTAAGTTACCAATTTTAAATAGTATTATTTGTAGGTAGTTACGCATTGTAAATGTAATTTAAGTTACCAATATACTTTATAGTAATTGTAATTAAAGTTACGAATTTATTAAATTAAAACACTATATGTGTAATTGAAATTGAAGTTACCAATTCATAATAGTAAATATATGTGTAATTGTAATTGGAGTCACGAATTCATAATAATATACTAAAATTACTATTTAAGTTACATAATTGTAGAAGTTATTCAGTATATTCGTAACAGTAATTTAAATTACGAATTTATAATAGAAAATTCCATCGACGAGATAACTGGGTTTGAAGAGAATCTGTTTTGACGAGAAATTGGTTGAAATTTTGATTTTGAAATTAATAATAATACAATATCTATTAAATAAAAACGTAATAAATGTGATGGAAATTGTCAACCGTATTAATAGCTGTAAATAAATTTTGAAATTAAAATAATTAATGAATAATTAAAACGAAAATTAGAAAATATAATTGTCTTAAGGTTAAAATGGTCCAAATAGGTATATTAATGGGTATAAAATAATTCTTTGAAACTATGGGCATTTTTCTTAAACTTTAAGTGATTTTTGGACATTTAGTGGGTTTTTCTTAAAATGAATATTTCCCGGTACCAGTACAACTATTCTTAGCCTGTGAGACGTAATTTAAGGGATATTTGTTTCATAAGTATCATGAAGTATTGGAAAAGTTGTAGCATATTTCAAAATAAACTTGTATCGTGGTATTAGTATTAAATGTATCAATTTATGTCTCGTTGAATGTTTCGAATTTCATGACTCCGTTTAGTGACACTTCTCAACGACGGAGTGATTCACGTCAATGGCTCTTTTGTCTACATTTCAATCTCAACTACACAAATTTTAATGTGGCAAAAAGTATTACATTTTAATTAATTTTTTAATATATAAATAGAAGAATTAGCGAGGAAATCACTCATATTATCGCCAACAGTGTTCAGCCCCCTAAACTTTTAGAGAACGTTTAAATTTACCTAAAAAAAATTAGCTCTTCAAATTTACTCTAAAATTTTATTTTTTATTTATTTGTATCTTTATCTTTGATTATATTTAATTAACCCCCATGTTCTTCTCCAAAATTTGTATTCTAAATTCACCACTAAATTATCTCGCTATCTCTCTCACACAACCAATTCATCGCAATGAAAATTCAACAAACATGAAAGACAAGTCAGTAGCAAATAATGAATATATATGCTGCAAATTAAATTATCAATATTAATCTAATATAATATTATTCCACCGCATTTAATTTCATCTATTAAAAAAAATGAAATAATAATAATACACTTTTTGATAGTGATAACTAAAGTACTAACACGTATTTTGGGAAACAAACGAGGAAATACATCTACATATAATATACAATACTTATAGCATGCATCTATCTAGTGGCGGAGCCAGCTTTGTATTTCAGGGGATGCACTTTATAATAAATCGAGATTTTTACACTTCGTAGAAAGTATATTTCAATACTTGTTTTTATCCAATGTTTTAGTTTCGGTATAACTTTGAGCTCTGTTACTAAACTAAAGTTAATGATAAGCTTATGCGACATATTCGGTGGTGTCGATGACGCCCTCGATAATCTCGGCGATGTCGGTGACGTACTTGGCAGTGTCGGCGACGCACTCGGTCACGAGTATACATCATCGACACACTCGAGAACGCCAAGTGGGTTGCCAACACCGCGAGTACGTCAAAAAACGCCGAATTCATCACTGCTATCGTCGAGTACGTCACCGACACCGTCGAAAATAACGAGTGTGTTGCCGACACTGCCGAATATTCCGTCGAGTGTATTTCAATAATAGATAATTAATTATGACACAAAACACAATATAAAATAACAATATATGTAACAACAACTATAAATCACAGCAACCATAAGCTAAACTTAATATGTAGTGGTAATTTTTTTACAAATTAATCAGCATATGCACGTGCGTATGCTGGTGCTATACTAGCTACGCCTATGCATCTATGTACATTAGAAACAAACAAGGAAATACATCTATATAATATACAATACTTATAGCATGCATCTAAACATTACATCAAGGAATATTTGCCACAAAACCCTCAATACGTGCCAACCAACATATTTTCAATCTCTTCTTTAACAATAATAGTACCCAAACCTTACAAAATAGTGTTAAGTTCAATTCCATCCATATCGAATTAATTTCAGTTAAACTTAAAACATGTATGTCTCAAGTTTAATTAAAGTGTTGAATAATTATTGTTTCTGCAATTTAGTGATAAATGTACATGTTTCTCACTTAACCCTTCTTAATTTTTACTAAATTTATAACCCCTTCAAGTTAATATTTTGACAAAAAAATAAATATAACTCTTTTAGTTAGAAATTTATAGTTCCGCTACTGTTGTGTAATAAATATATTAACTCAACATGAAAAGAATAAGTAGCTCAACATTTTCATGTGATCTTAAAGTACTATTTATAGATGATAGACACATGCATGCAAGTATAAAATTAAGTACTTATATCATAAATATCGAATGTCTCAACGACATAGTATGTAACTATGTATGAACATGTTCCTACAATATGATTACACAGAGGAATTCAAGAATGTCAAAGCACCGACTCATGAGAAGACATTAATAAAATATTCATATCTATACTTGTCGTGTTTAAAGCAATAATGAACCTCTCTCTCAACAGCAAATATAGTTATACCTATTGCCACCAATGCTTGAAAGTTGAAACGTGGCACTGCAAACCCTACCACCACATGCTTTACATTAAACCCTAATGCTCTAACATGATCAACTATTTGATTCGTATTATTGGATATCGTATAAGTGTACATGCACACAATATTGTCATCAAAATTGAAGCACCAAACTACCTAGTAGAGGCAACTACCTCATTAAATATATTAATTTTCTTTCAGCTTCACGGTATGGCTCTCTGTCACGAAATGCAATGATGGTAATATCTTATGTCTAAACTATATACATACACATTCTAGTGTAACATGTAGTTACCGAAATTCACCTACATACGTTATTACACTCTTGAATATGCAAAGTTGCATATTAGTATCATTTGTTTCTATTGTTAGTGTCAATTAATATGATAGTGAGCCCCTCAGAGTGGCTCTGTGGCGTAATTACTGCCTTAAAAGCAAAGTTTCGGTGTCTGAGCTAGTAGCCCCAATAAACGGTTCCCGGTCCTGATGATGGAGCGAGGGTCTCGGTCGTATTTTCCACTCACTAATTTGAGAGACCGACCAGTGGGGCGTCGACAAAGATAAAACGCATTGCCGAACCCAAATGTAACAAACTATAGCCGAGAGCAGATAATATTCCTTACGCCTCTTCTCTTGTCTGAGAGATATTAGGAGTCCATTCTCCGGCAACCTCAAAGAACCGTATGGAGAGTCATTCTATTGTAAAATGTAACAGGCATAATTAACCCATGAAAGGGAAAATAGCGGCGAAAGTCTATGACTCTGCATATTTGTTGCAGTTAAGTCCCTAAACATAAATTTTGGTGGTAAAAGTCCCTACCGTTAGAATCTTGTTCCACGTTAGTCCTTATGCCGTTATCATATCGTTAAGTGCCACATTGGCTGCATACTTGTCATCCATCCATGTCACCAAAAAAATTAAGGCAAAAGTACTAAAAGTAAAAAAAATTCAAAAAATTCTATACCGTTAAATCCACATATCATAGCGAAATTAAGCCACATTTTTAATGGATCCACCATTTTGAAAATTCTTGTCATTTTCTTATTAATTTGCGATTTAATTTTATCCTTTACATATATTTTCATTTTCTTTCTTGAAATTCTGTAATTAACACTGGAATTGGATCTATAGCTTACAATGGTGGATCCATAAAAAATGTGGCTTAATTTCACCGCACTACGTGAATTTAACGGTTTAGAATTTTTTAGTATTTTTTATTTTTTGTACTTTTTCCTTAATTTTTTTTTGGTGACATGGATGACACATATATAGCAAGCGTGGCAGTTAACAATATGATAACGGCAGGAGGACTGATGTGCAACAAAATTCTAACGGTAGGGACTTTTGTCACCAAAATTTGAGTATAGAGACTTAGCTGCAACAAATATATAGAGCTAAGGACTTTCGCCGCTATTTTTCCACCCATGAAACATCCATCTTAGCCTGGCAAAATGAGGGACAAATCTGGAATTTTGTCGAGATTATGACAAAGGCCAATTTGGTGGTGGAGCCCACCAAGTGGACTTATGAGTTGAGCTAAGTTTTAATGGGCCTTACGGGCTTTTGAAGAAAATATGCCAACCCCAAATGTATATACATTAATATATAACCTGTTTGTATACAGTATGACTATCAACCTGTCATAAAAACGAAAGGACATGGCCACATGGGTCAAATAAAACAAAACAAACAAAAAAAATAATCAGGTGAGAGGGAAAGTCAGTATATCAAATTCGAAAGGAAAAAAAAATCAATACTTTTAGTATTGTCGATAATGGTGACAAGTGACAACGTGACATTGTAACAAAAAACTATGCGAATTAAAAACTATATGACATATATTCCCTGTTAATTACACCATGCTTTTCTCTTATAATATTTCAGTATATATTGTCGATATTGGTGACAATGTAACAAAAAACGATGCGAAGTAAAAACTATATGACATATATTCACTGTTAATTACACCATGCTTTCTCTTATATCTCAATATAATATTGATACAATGATGGGTGTTTTATATAAATATATATAGCTGTACGAGAAGAACATTAGGAAAATAAATAAATAATACGCATTTAATTATATATAGCAGTTGGATAAGTGATATTAGTTCAACAAATTTTTGGTTTGAATAACATTGGCTTAATTCCGAAATGAGACATACAATAGAAAAATAAAAACAGATATACTACTATGTGTTAAAGGTCCATAAAATAGAAATGTCAACGATAAAACATTGTCTAGATAGATTTTCATATATATCAGTACAATTTTAAATTGTATATATTATCAAATGATATGATAAAAAAAATAAAAAATAAACGTAATAGTGTTAACTTTTGTTAATATATTTGTTAAGTACGTTTAATCATAGAGTAATTCATGTCACGCGTAAAGATATTACGTTAGGGAACATTTTAATATTTGATAAGATATTTTCTTTATTGCACATGAGTGAAGAATGAAAAAGCATGATACGACTAGGTGGTAGTAGATGAGAAAATTGAACCGAAGCTAATATGGAAAGAAATAACTCCAAGGTATATATTCTATTAGTATATTAAATATATGTGTGTGTGTATGTATATATCTGTAGTTGTAGATATTAAACAAACCATAATATTGTAAATAGCGTAATGTCAATAAATGACGTAAAAAATGTGGACCACTTAAGAGGTTGGTTCGTGTGGGTGACCTTCACAATAAAATAAGTTGTTCAAGTGATCAACTTTGCCCACATCCACAACCCTTTTTTTGTTTTATTTTTTTGTTTTAATGTATAATGCAATATTATAGATGTAATTAGTCATTTAAAATTTGCATTTTATAGCTTGAATTTTAACTTTTAGCAGCAATACATCATATTTTGAAATAGTAGCGTATTGTCACATACACGCTAAAAATAATAAGTATATCTTAATAAGATTAAGATACGAGAATTTTATTAAATTACTAAGGTTATTAATTTTTTAATTCGAATCGGGACTAGATAAAAATATTTTTTAATTGATATTATTAATTTATCAAAGTTCTATAGTATTGGAAAATATTTATTTAAGCATACAACAATATGACTTACTTAAGGTAACTTTGTTGTAGTTAAAAGATGTAAATAAATGACATTAAATGTGACTATTGTGATGATAAATAAGTTATTACAAGAAAAATAGAAGTCCTTATGAAAAAAAATAGAATAAAGTCTCTTAAAAAAAAGAGAAATTTATATATATATAAAAAAATTGATAAAAAAAAAAACGTTTCCAATAAGCTGTATTTTACATACCAAATAATTTTTTTTTTCTTTTTTTAACAAGAAGGCAAGAAGGTGATGATACACTTTAAAAGAATTTATTTAGAGGTAAATGCTACGAGTCATTATTATTATTATTATTATTATTATTATTATTATTATTATTATTATTATTATTATTATTATTATTATTATTATTATTATTATTATTATTATTATCATTGGCCGGAATGTGAATGTGTATGGTCGAACTCGTACGCATGATCATGAAGCTTTTCACTCACATGGTTTGAGAATTTCATTTTAATGGATATATTTTGTCGACCCTTTTAAAAGAGTTGAAATAAATGAAACTTAATTAGTATAGGAAAAGATGGTGAACAAACTTTAATTTCTTTGACGATATACAAATATCAATGCAATTGTTTAATTGTCTAAGATATGGCGGTAAATTCTCACGCTTTCAATTACGCTGAATCAGTATTAAAATATACTAGATTATTGCTTTTTTTATTTGCTTACTTAGATTAACTATGTTACTGTCAAGCTCTATACCGTAAACGTGTCCGAGATTATTCCCTTAAATTCCCACATTTTAAAAAAATTCCACGGCTTATATAAGCTAGGATTGATTTTTTCCGGGTCGATCCCCGAGTATATTGATGGTACTACACGTGTCCAGCGTACTTACGTTAACCGTGGATAGGACGAAATAGATAAATAAAAATACAACTGAGTTTCGGCTGATGATTTATTCATTGTAATTGAAAGCTCGGAAACACGCAGTCCCGTTTCAAACAACTTTACGTACTTTTATTGCTATTTAGTGTATACCTTTTTTTTTAAATACTACGCAAGTTTAGTCATGTGCTGATTTTGTTCACGTATTCCTATTGCTCAATAGTCAATAGTCAATACCCACCACAACCACGCAAGAGTTCGCCAATCTTAACATGTTTTTTCTGTTCAAAAGAAAAAATATTTACAAAGAATAAGTATAATATTCATCAAAGTTATGCACACATATAATCATGAATTGATTTTGACCTAATTATTACATTAGTGGTGCAGATATAGAGAGAGAGAGACAGAGCAAAAGCAAAAGCAAAGTTTGTATAAAACTATAAATATTGAAGAAACCCTATAATCAATTTTCAACCAAATTCTGAATCAAATAAATAAATAAATAAGTACACCGATTAGCTAGATATAGCTAGTATGGTCAAATAACTGTTGACGTGCACTCTTGCTCGTAATTGCTCCTCATACTCGGCCCTATATCAATTGCCCTTCACCACCTCCTCTTCCTCTCACTCCTCTCTCTCTCTCTCTCTCTCTCCCATCTCGTTCTCTCTCTTGCTCTCACTCAGCTTTTCCCATTTTATCTCTTCTTCACAAACTCTATCTCTCTTCCAAACCTAGCTCTTCCAAGCTCCAATGGAGTTAGAAAGTGTTCTCAAGTTCCTTGAAAACAAGTCCATTTTGGTCACTGGTGCAACTGGCTTTCTAGCAAAGAGTATACATACATATATATATATATAGTCATCTTTGTATATCTAAAATATAATACCTTATAATATTACCTTCTAATCACCATTATTTTTGGGATTGATCACAGTTTTTACGGAGAAAGTACTCAGAGTTCAACCCAACGTGAAGAAGGTTTATCTTCTTTTACGAGCTGCCGATGCCAAAGCGGCCTCGCACCGGTTAAGCAATGAGGTACACTAAATGTGTGATATAATTTTTTTTATCTATACTTGTGTACATCATATATATCGTGTATGAGCATTTTTTAAAACAAGGTTTCAACTTAGGATAAAGTACTATAACATCATTTATATTGATTTCCATTGCTTTATATTATATTTATATATATATAATATTTGTGTGTGTAACATACAAACTTAATGTACACATGTATACTGTATACATTAAATAAATCCTATACATGGGCAGCGTATTTAAATGAAACACGGCCACCATCAATATATTGATTTTTTATTGATTACTAATTGATCATTTATTACAGATAATTGGAAAGGACTTGTTCAGAGTGTTGAAGGAGAAGATGGGTGCAAATTTTGGGAGTTTCATAAGAGAAAAGGTGAGTGTAATGGCAGGAGATATCACTCGCGATGACTTGGGAGTGGATGACTTGAACCTCAAGGAAGACATGTTTGCCCATCTTGATTGCATCGTTAACTTGGCTGCAACCACCAACTTCGACGAAAGGTTAAACAATTTGTTGCTCAATATACTTTTGAGATATTTTCTTTTATATCAAGAAAGAAAAAAGAGATTAAAAAAAAAAGGATTGAAATGTGCAGATATGATGTTTCACTGTTTCTCAACACATTGGGAGCCAAGAATTGCATCAACTTTGCTAAGAAGTGCACTAAATTAAAGGTCCTTATCCATGTCTCCACAGGTCAGTTAATTAACTATCTTAATCGCTTTATTATTATATAATGATACTTCATTTTCCAGTCTAGATTATTATTGATTGTTACATGACATGAAATATAAACCATGATTAGAAACATATACTATTTATTTTTTGGCTAAAAAAGGAATCAATACTCAAGCTTTGTTATTAGTTTGCTTTCGTTTTCAATGCAATTGAATGCAAGTGAGAGAAACACAAACAGTAATGTCATTGTATGGGCATTATTTTCAGCTTACGTTTCTGGAGAAAAGGGAGGTCTGATTCTTGAGAACGCGTACCACATGGGTGAGACTCTGAATGGGGTCGGTGGTTTAGACATTGACAACGAAGTGAGACTCGTTGAGGAGAAACTGAAGCAACTCATGGCTGATGAATGCACACAAGCAGAGACCACTTTAGCCATGAAAGACTACGGCATTCAAAGGTAAGCTTCTGATTCATCATTACTCTTCTTTCCCTTTTGGGCTAATCAACAAAAGGACACCTTCACTATAAATTAGGGTTCTTGATTATATATGATAGCGACATGAATGCTGATATATATATATATATATATAATATTAATTGGGGTGGCCCCCCAAAAGAAATTCCAGAGCTAAGTATTTTGGGGTAAAACAAAAATTTATTTAAAAAAAGTAAGAATAAAAAAATTTAAAGTTTCGGGTAAATTTTAGACTTTTTTTTTTCAATTTAGGAGGAATAAATATTAGAATCGTCTTACCGAAATTTGAATTAAAATTTTCTTTTTTACACCCTCATTTAAAATTAATAATTAAGAAAAACAAAATATACACTCAAAGGCATAATTTGACATATTACCATTTAATTTTAAATTTTTAACTAATTTACTAAAAAATTTAAAAAAATCGATTAACAATACATTATCTTTTTGGAAAATATATGAATGTTTAGTAAAAAAATAAAAATAAAATGTATATAAATTAAAAATTCTAAAATTTTGATTAAAGAGCAATTCTGAATTTTTGAATAATTAAATGGTGGGAGGGTATACAAATGAAACTACTCTAAAGTTACCAATTAGTTGTTTTTATAAATAGAGGGTAAATTTTACCAAAAAATAAAAAATAAGGGTATACATAAGCAAAATTTCCATATATATATATATATATATCATTTGTAGCCAATACCTTAGAGTCCCTACCAAAATTTTAATATTAAAAGCTAATTAGGGTTTGTTATCATTTTCCTATGCTCGATTAAGAATTAAACGTGTAAGATTATATATAACATTTTGGTTGAAACCACTTTGGCCATAAGATATTCTGTTTAGGTGATTGTGGGATTCTAAAGAAAGCATTCCTCTTTCCCTTTTGGGCTAATCCACAAAAATACACGTATTCACTATAATTTAGGGTTTTAATTATGAGAGTGACGTGCATGCTGATTAGTGATTATAATTATTTTTTCATTTAGAGAACCTCTAGCCTATATGAACTTGTCTTCTGACACTCTTCAAATTTTAGTAATCTATATATAATACTCACTTATGAAGGAAGAGTTTACGTAAAGAGGAAATCTCTTGAGAGTTGTATTAGTATATAATATAACAAATAAAAATATCTCATGTATAAAAAATTTCATTTTTTAACAAACATAACAAAATTATTTTAAGAGACATCCAAGCGTACTACTTGATAGTATAAGCACTAATCCGGTTAAAAAAAAAAAATGATCCCACGTAGTGTATCAAAACCGTCAAATTTAACAAATATATATGTCAAATGAAAAATCCAAACATATTATATTACTTAATATAAGTATACTCATTCTATCAAATATATAAGCGGTACGGTATACACTAAATTTTTCCGTTGATCCACGCAAATATTTTGGAGACTCTTTACCAGAATATAGTAGGTAGTAGGTACATACATTTTATATTTTATTGATGAGAAAATCACTGAATGATCAATAGTGGTTCGTGAATAATAAATAAGAAACAGCAACAAAATGTGTTATCACTGTCAGACTAAATGGGCTCAACTTTCGTCACATATGGTTGATTGTTATATGTTTCATAATTAATTAGCAGATTCAGAATTCAACAATATAGTAAGCTGGCCAACTAGTCATTGGCCACTAAGTTAATATTTTTTCTTCACTAATAAATCCATTTTATAAGAGATAATAGTGGGGACACTTTCCATGTTGGAGAGTGGATGATTGAAAGCAGTCTTGTCCAGACGGGTCGGTTCGTGTAGCCCGAGCCCACGATCCGCCTGGACATAGTGTTGTTGTTTCTGAGCTGCCCGGGTGACCGGGTCCGTGCCTGCACTTAAGAGCAGGTGGATTTCGCTCATCCTCTTATTTACTTAATTCTCTTAAAATAATTAAAAAAAAAAGAAAAAATTGTCCGTCGTTAGATTAGACAAGCGAGCTTTACGCGCTCAAGAAAACGCTGCGGGTTGGGCAACCGGTGCCCGGGTCCAACCCGGGCATGGGCTGCCCATTCCCCCATTGGAACGAGGGAGAGTCAGGACCTCCCTCTTAACCCTATTAATTCTCGAATAGATTGTTTACTGTCATTTTGTCAACAGAATTGCATCATTAAATAGTGGGCAATCAACTAAATTTATATAAAAATAACAAACAGAAAAAACATGAGATCTTAATTGAAAAAATAAAAATGAACTGCGAATTAGCATGTATTAGGTGAAAAGTAGGTTAACCTTGTACCAAAAATAATACAATAACAATAATAACGATAAAAGGGCCCATAAAGAGAGGTTCAGTATTGTCGTATAGCGTCGTTGCCTTCAATTTAAGGCACTGATATTATCTGTTCATATATATAATGAAACTGAGTAACCCAAGAAGGAGAAAGAGGCATAATTGAGTGAAAGTGTTGCAGAGATAAATCATTTATGTCATTTAATAGGGACTCACCAAACTCAACAAACGCGTATTCATCATCAAAACAGTAGATCTAGTACGTACTTGTCAAGTCGGTGAACAGCCTTTTAAATACACCAACACTTTGATGCTGACTCTAGTAACATTTGCCTTCTCCTCTCTATTTATTTACGGCCCCATTTAACCCTAAAAAGATAATAATAATAATAATAATAATAATAATAATAATGTATGTTATACATGTTTGCGGCAAAAATATTCCAAACCCCAAATATATATTGCTAGTATAATATTCTACTTTCTTTTTCCTTCTTTTTTTTACAAAAATATTCTTCTTCAGTGCTTAAGATAATTTTTACAGCATTAGTAATATATACGTAGCGGAAAAAATACATTATGTCGTGATTTTCTCATTATTTTTCAGCTAATATTTCTGCTGCTATAATATTTATATATCGTATAAAAAGTTGATAATAATAACAAGTATGAAAAGGGTGTAGCATATATCAGGTGCATAAGATTTATATATATATATATATATACATTAAAATGAAGTAGGGTTATATTATATATATATATACCCGCTTTTTATGTAGTTCTTTCCTAGTACAGTTAGTTGTTGCTTATATGTTTTAATCACCTGAAATCATGACTATTTACCTTCTTTAATTCACGACACAAAATGATGTACGAACATAGTATATTTAATTCATGTACGTCCTATGTCCACGGTATTTATAGTGATGATGTCTTTAATCCCAAGTCTCACGCCAATATTTTTTAAATCTACCATCTTTTTTTCTATTTATTTATTATTTTATTCACTTGAATATTTATAAACATTAAGTTAATCCATGTCAGGGCTAAGAAATACGGGTGGCCAAACACGTACGTATTCACGAAGGCGATGGGAGAGATGTTACTGGGAAAGCTCAAAGAAGACTTAAATGTTGTTATTGTACGGCCAACCATCGTTACCAGTACTTACAAAGAGCCCTTTCCGGGCTGGGTCGAAGGAATAAGGTTAGATTTTCCGAACTCACAATCGAATAATTATGTCAGTAATTTAGTAATTAAATAATGAATAATCGATAAGAATACCCTTTCAATATCTTAATTTCATATATAGTATTTTTTCTAATATCCCTGAAAACTTAATTTTAACATGGAGTACCTTCCTTTGTAATGAACTTTATTGATCATTATTGTATTATTAAGCCGTTAATACCAATATTGTCAATTTATGTCAAATGAAATGAGCATATATAAATAGTATTTTGTTTTATTACGGGACCACGTGAATAACTATTTGATTTAATTTTGCCACAACTATATAACTATATATATATATATATATATATATATATATTATGTACAAATTGAATATATGTATAGTCAAAGGAATATATTATTTATAAATTAAGTTCATATTATGGTGTTCTGTTCCACATATAATTTTGAAGAAATATTTAAATAAATGGCACAAGCACGTACGTGCGATCTTAATACAATCACACTTTATGCTGCACAGGACCATCGATAGCTTCGCTGTTGGATACGGCAAAGGAAAATTAACTTGCTTTCTCGGAGATCTGGATTCCGTCATTGACGCAGTGAGTTGCTCTTATTAAGTATCACGAGTTTCTATATATAATAAAACTAATTGACATAGAGAGAAAAGTAACACGTGACTTTATAAATTGTGGATCTGTCCCGTCTTTTTTTAATCTAGCTCCTAAATATGTCTCATATTCGCAACCGGTGCTCGTTTGAGCATTTTGAACTCGATACCGAACTAGATTCTTAAAATAGAGATAATAGACTAATGAAGCATGATAATTAATTTTCAATTTATACATATATATATATATATATATATATCTTAAATAACTGAGCACTTGAGATTGTAACTTGAAACTCTTATGTCAAATCCTCGTAAATCATAAGTATAATAAAACAAAGAAAAAAGACTCATAGACAAGGGCGGGTGGATGACTGCTATAGCTGCAATCTCCACCTCTCTAAACTTTCATATTTTTAATTTTTCACCTTAAATTTAAACATTTTCCCTTTTTTTACTAATTAATATTATATTTTCGATGTTTTATCCTTAATTATGCTTTCATATACAGAGATAAGTTATCATGATATAGCTAGCGAATATGCTTTAATTATATATACATATATCATGCTAAGTGCTAACCACACACCAATAACTTGACAGATTCCGGCTGATTATGTGGTGAATGCTATGATGGTTGCAATGTCAGCTCATGCACATCAGCCCCACGACAACATGATTTATCACATAGGATCATCCGTGAGAAACCCTCTAACATACCGCCATCTTCACGAATTTGGCTTCGCCTACTTCTCGGAGAAGCCGTGGATCAACAAAGACGGCAAGCCAGTCAAGGTCGCCAAGATGTTGATGTTGGGAGACATGGACAGTTTCCACAGATACATGGCCATTCGTTACTCCTTCTTTCTCAAGGTTTGTAATCAATAACTAGCTACTTTCTAAATATATTGTATGCATGCATGTATGTGTCTACGGAGTCGGAACTCAGGGTCTGCCAAAAAGCAGAGCCGAATAACTCCGGCTTTGACGTTTTTTATTTTTTTTAGAAGGCAATGGCTCTTTGGGCCGGCCCAGGTTAAAGATCCATTTGGCAGAGTCGGAGTAATCTGCCTCCAGATATAAAAATAAAAATGTAGGACGGCGGATCACCGTGTGTTCCTATATTTACTAGATTAATTAACCCTTTTGATGCACAATGTTAATGGTACTATCTTTAAGGAATAAAATATTTTGTATCGTAGCTACCCTTGAATAAGACTAGTTCAGATGGTTGATGACTTGATGTTAGGAGTGAAATTGAGATTGGAAATCAGGAATTTAATATATTTTTTTGTCCCAATCCCAAAAAACTCAGATGGAGAAAACATGTCTCGATCTCGGTATAGAAAAATCTCTTTTTTTTCTTTTTTTCTTTTTAAAGAAACAAGGACGGGAATTGCAACAAGCACAAAATTCCCAATTTTGAATGTGCATGTGGCCGTTGTCTAATGAAATAACGTCATGGTCTGAACATGGGTTTCTTCTCTTATGTTCTCATCTTTCAATTAATAACAACACTACATTATAGAGCTGCTCTCCATTAGTTTCAAGTTTCAACTATTGAATACAATGATTGTTTCTATACATTATAAATTCTCTACAAACATGCAATAACCTTCCTTATTATCTTTTTATTCAAGATTCGTGAACCAACTCTTTTTCTTAACCTCCTCTGATGACTATATATAGGGATTGGAATTGGTGAACACAGCATTTTGCCAGTTCTTCCAAGGCAAGTACACTGACCTCAGCAGAAAGCTAAAGTTCATGATGCGATTGGTGGAACTCTACAGGCCCTACTTGTTCTTCAAAGGATTGTAAGTGACACATTTTTGCTTCTATATTCTTGACACGTAATTTATGGGTGAATAGTGGTATAAGTACCTATTTTTTATTTTGTAGTGACATAAATCAATTTTTTCTTCATGCGCAAAATATATCTATAGTCTACTATATCTTGCTTATTTGTAAAATTTCTTTCACTTTGTGTTAAAGTCATGCACACATGTCAGTACCAAATTATAGAAAGAAAAAAAAAATTAAAGTCTTGGAAGTGTCATGTGTTCAATTGTAAAAGTGGACATAATTTTGAAGAGAAGCAAAAATCGTGAACATTGGGAGCGTCTTTCAGCCGTGGAAAAAAAATGAATTTATGTTAATTACGAAAATCAAAATATTATGTACTCATAATGCTACTACCTTAATTTTAATGCTAATAATTGCGTCTATATTTTGTTTTCTCTTATCTCGTTCGTACACAGTTTTGACGACATGAACTCGGAAAGACTGAGATTGGCAGCAAAAGAAAGTGGCATAGAGACAGATATTTTCTACTTCGACCCAAAGAACATCAACTGGGAAGATTACTTCATGAATGTCCACCTTCCTGGTGTCGTTAAATACATTTTCAAATAGTTCAAGGACCTTCCTTATTAATTGATATTTATAGCTATATATTATTTGTGTTCTAAGTTGTACTATGATTTTTATCCCTATTATTCTGAAAAACTTGTGTTCCAAGAGCAATATATTATTTAAAGTCGTCATAGTTATTTATTTATGTGGAAGCAGTAGCCATCCATGTATGTAGCTACTAGCGTCATTGTGATTTTACAGTGTATCATCATCTATGATATATATAAAGAATCATATTTATTTTTGCTTTAATATTTAACTATGAGCCGTGAAATGTACTTTCAATCATTAATATTTAATTAGGTTAGATTTTTGTGGCGTTGAAATAAACCCAGAAAGTATAACATATAAGTGTTAAGTTTTTACAAAATAACTACATGAAAAAGTAAAAAATACGGTTTGCTTAAAAAGTTATAACTGATGTTTAATAAGTTAATCGCTTGCTTCGACGTTTCATCATGATGTTCTCAATGCAACTTAAGTTTATTATTCATAAACGGTTTCATTTCTTCAAGTATTTAGATAGTAGCTCCAATTTAAATTTTTACTAGTACATGAATTTGTTATATAGATTCCAAAATTACTACTTTCACTTGTAGCTGCTCCATGTGGGAGTTTTTCAAATCTAACTTTGTGCGTATAACAAATTATACGCATTGATCAATCAAAAGATCTAAAGTACTAATGTCGAAGAGAGTAGTCTTGACTCTTGGTAACGTCGGGCCGGCCGGCAAAGGTGGGATACATGCAACTTGATTTTTGTCTTCAAACTTACGATATGGTTCTCGAAAGGCTTCGAAAGAAAAAAAAAAACTGCAATAAAAATAGGTTTAGAAAAGTTACGACAGTTCTCGGAAGGTATACATGTAACTCTAATATAATATTTTGAGACAACTGGTAGGATGACATTGATACCTATTTTTATTTGGCAGCAAGGAGCACGTGCATAAAAATAGACCTTTAAGAATGTGTCATCATATTAGAAAATAAGAAGTGAAAATGAATAGTACA
The DNA here is from genome assembly GCA_954871525.1 of Parietaria judaica. Lineage (NCBI taxonomy): Eukaryota > Viridiplantae > Streptophyta > Magnoliopsida > Rosales > Urticaceae > Parietaria > Parietaria judaica. Next base: position 23,590,400 of record OX940860.1, on the reverse strand, counting down.
AAAGGACATGTTGAGTAAAATATAACGAAATGACGAAAATACCTTTACATAGTGTAAGATATTAATATTCACCCTCAAACTCACGATGCACTGATACGAGACATCGACAATCTGCGTAATTACTAAGAAACAAAAACGTGGAATGAGATGCGTTTTCGTAAACAAGCCTACAATTTGCATAGTGGAATTGAGGAAAGGTAAAGTGATAGCTTCATGTTGATAATGGTGACGAGTGAGATGAAAATTAATCTCAATAGCATACTGTGACATACAAATTTTGAGCAAGATAAATAGTATAATATATGGGAATCGGATGTGAGAAAATAATTCTCGTATCGGGAAATAATTATCAATGTAACCACAAAATTTCAACAGTAGAAAGATAAGAAAAACTCTGGAATTGAGGAAGATACCGAAGAATACAAAGCATTATTTCCCGAAGAAGAATTACATGAGTGGGAGATGCAACATATTGGCTCACGATGTGAGCGATATCTGGCCTAGTGTAAGTATGGTTGTGTCTCACTCAAGCCCTCTATATATTGAATAATATTATGTGTTATAAATAAATAAGGAAACTATTTATTATTAATTTATGCACTAAATCTATTTGATATAATTTACAATTATATCATAAAGTATAATCACCTTAACTAAAAGACATTCGGGCAAGTCAATAATATAATATTATTAGTAATAATATGATCACTTTAGTAATTTTAAACTCACCAATCTTCCACTTTAATAATTATAATTCTATATATAAAAAAATAAGAATATACGGTTGTGGGAAATTTTGATAAATTAATTTATTTTTTTTTAATTTAATTTGGTTAAGGGCTTTTTTTTATATACGACTCATCCCAACCAATTGTCTCAAAATATAAGTACAGAATGTTGGAAATAAGCAGGGTAAATGAAATCTGGTCTGAGGAGAAAAACGCTCAAAGGAGCATTTACACAATAAGAAAAACGTTCCGCCACACCTTGACCGAATTCGAGGGTACTGCGCTGGCCGATATGATCGAGAAGATCGAGACCCAGACAAAGTGTTGCGTAAAATCTCGCAAGTATACGAGTCGCTTCAAGTAATAAAGTGATAAATAGAGTATCGTCTCCACGAGGACTAAGTTAGTGACAATTAATTTCTCAAAAATTCAGTTTTTATAAAATTGATAAAATTGGGTTTTTGGTTTTTGTATCAATGCAAGATAACGTAAACTAAGCGTGAACAACCAACGAGATTACGAGGAAAAACAGAGATTGATTTTTAAATTAATCGAGCAACTAGGATTATCGATTTCCCTTCAATTCCAATGTCTAAATGAAATATTATGTGACTGCTACAGCTATTGCTATGACGAATATCAACTTTCAGCTTTTTGACTTATGAGCAAACCTTTTCCGAGCGCCTACTACTAACGATTTGTTCGAATCAATAGATATATTCCTATACCATCTATTCGTGCAAATCCAATTTTCCACGATACTTGATCTAAGCTATATAAGATTCACATATATTCCTATACTAGAATCTCATAAAATCCAAGCGGTATTCAAGCTAAATTAACCCTTTCGGTCATTAATCTAAGCCTAAACACTCTAATCAAGAGATGGTTCTTCCCTAGAATAGAGAGTAATGTTTATCACACAAGGATAAAAAGATTGAAATAAGCATAGCAATAACTAATCACAATTATAATGACATTTGAAATTAAAGTTCCATCAATAATCCTAGCTAAGAAATTAGCTCATGTTCTCACAAAATGAAATGCAATCCAACATTATAATGAATAACATAAACATGTTCACAAGGTGAGAAAATGGACTATTGATTTTGATGAAGAGTTGATGAAGAAAAGGGGATCAAATCGTCACTCCAAGCTCCTTTCCAAATCTGATTTTTTGCTCCCAGACTTTGCTATGGCGATCGCTACGGCAGTCTGGCGAAACGACTTCCTTGAAACGATCACCGGCAATGAGTTCCGTTCTTCTCCAAAGCTCCGTTTTCTCCTCTGTTTTCTGCGTTTTTTTTTCTGTATTTTCCCCCTTTTCTCTTTTGTGGTGGCTGCTGCTTCCTTTCTTGGCTCCCATCTCCCCCAAAAGGATGTTGCCCTAGGTGACATGGCCTTCCCAAAATGGAGGAATGTGGTCCAACAATCTAGTGATGACATGTGGAAAGTGACTCACAAGATGTGGTCCATGAAATAATCAGCCAAACAACAAAGTTTAATCACCATTTCTTACTATTTTGCCCCTAACTCACTATTTTAGACACACAATATTCAAGAGCTTAATTTCTTCAACCAATAAAAACTAGACAAGAAACTAAGACAAAACATAATAAAACACAAGACATATACTCTTAAATTCACAATAAATTAAGCACAAGGGTGCCAAAATTATCACTTATTATCCCGTTATCACACCCCCAAACTTAAGTCATTGCTCGTCCTCGAGCGATGCCCAACAAAAACAAAAACTATCCTAGACACTAAAACACACTACGTAAAAGCTAACAAAAAGAAAAACTACAATTCAAAGTGAGGTTGCAATTAACTTATTCACTACAAGAAAGGGATTGCTCTCAGAGATTGATTAATTTGTGTTTTGTTCAATGCAAGTCAACACACCTTTTCATGTGCAAAAAATTTTGAATCAAAGAAATTCTTCTCGTGCAAATTCTGTGCTTAGAGGTAGTGGTTCATACGCTGCCCCTCAAATGAATGCAAACATCTCCCTAAACACCCGATTTCCTCAATCAAATAAGGTCTCGGTCCTCAAGCTTAAATATGTTTTCATATGTTGACGCAATGGCTTCCTCTCCACTAATGTAGACAAACAATCAACAAAAGATCAAAAGGACTTTTAAGGGCTGGAATTTTTGGTTTTTTGGCTACGGTGAGAGGTTAATAAAAGATTTTGAATTGGTTTTCCACACCTTTGTGCTTTTCACTCTCTAAGATTCCCAAGAATTTCCCTAATTTTTCCTTATCAAGCCCCAAATAGTTTCTTAGTTTTGTCATTGACTAAAGCTTACGGGAATCAAGATTTTTTTATTTTTTATTTTTTTTTTTCTTCTTCTTTTCTTGAGCACTCAGGGCAGCAACAAACTTTTATTTTCCCGTTTATGATTTGACTTTGCACAACATGTCAATGGCAAACTCTCTAATATGGACTTATTTTATCACTTTCCCTTTTTTTTTTTTTTTTTTACTTGCACTCTCACTTTTTCACCCCCTTTTCCCCCAAACTTATCGTTCACACACTCTTGTATTTGTCCTGTCTTCACCCCTCACTCCTAGAGAGATCAAGGCGCAAAGGTATTGTGAAACGGGTTTATGATGTAAGGATGGTGAATGATGATGAGTGATGGGTTTTTTTCTCGGTTCGTCATGGTGGATATGGGAATGTATTTTTAATGTTTGGAAAGATGAAAATTGAACGCCTAAATCATTTCTTCCGTTTTCATGTTTGTCATGGGATTTCGCCTCAAGGAAGACCATTACGCAATTCTAGAAACTTAATCTCTCTCAAGATGCCTAGTTATCTTTTCGGGTCACAAAGCGTTTTCGGTTAAGCTCACACCATTCTTGGAACAACGCACTATTTCTACCCCTAATTACATTATTAACACTCAAAAGATTTCTAAGATTAAAAAAAAAATTCACATTTGGAAGGCGAGCCGACTAACATGTATATATGTGATATTATTATTAATAAATCTTCATCCTAGAGCCCCAATCTCGTTAATGTTTTTAAGATAACTACAACCTCAAAATAAAGACACAAAATAAACTAACAAAGACTCAATACTAATCTAAACTCACAAGTTTACCTAAAATACCCCCAAACTTTGAAAGGAACAATGTCCTCATTGTTTTTGGGCAACAAAAATACTAACGAAATCTAAGACACTAAACTAAATGACAAGGACAGAAAAAAGACAAACATAAAAACAAAACAGAATAAAATATGGTTCAAGATGCTCCCTGTTGTCGTGTTGTTTGAGGTCTAAGTGCGTCGTTGGCTGCCCCTTCGAGTTGCCGGTGCCGATGACTGTCGTTTTTGGGCTCTCCTTGTCTTTGGGGCAGATTCTTCAAGCTGTTCGGAGCCTTCGGATTCGTCACTTTTCTCTGAGGAATTCGCCTTACTTTCTTCTTGTTTTTGCCCAAAGTATGGCACATCGTCAAGCGGCCTCTTGCATAGTTCCGAAAGAGCTTTTCGGAACCCGTCGTTCACGGCTCCTTGATACTGAAAATAATCATTCACAAGGCTCTTGAATTTGTCAGACTCCTCCCTTTGTTGGCGATTTTCTTCAATTAAGCGCAGCACGGCCAGCTCCAACGGATTTCCGGAGTTTGTCGATTTTCGCTTTTTAGTAAGGATGCGCAACACCGTGTTTCTTTTTCTCGGGTTGTCGACTATGACTTTCTCCTTCTTGTCGTCAACCTCTATTCCATGCTCGCGACATAAGTTCGTGATTAAGCACGGAAAAACAAGGCGGTCGGAGGTCTTCGATTGGCAGCCCATTAATGCCTCCCGGACCACTCTGCCGACACTGATTTTCTTTCCGTCAAGCACCGATGCTAATAAGTTGAACTGATGCACGTCGATGGTTGTATTGTGCATGGTTTGAGACAAATCGGTCCGAAAGAAACTGTACCAAAGACGGGCTATCGGCTTTAACTTTTCTGTCGGCAATGCGCTTTCTTCCTCCTCCCATATGGTTCCTTCTTCGAAATACTTCCCGACCGATGCTTGGAAAGATTCCTCGGAAGGAACGGCATCAAGGATGTCGTCGGTGGCCGTGATCCCAAAGAAACGGTTTATGCTTCATTCGTCTATTGGAATTTGAACTCCTCGAACCAAAACGTTTTGTTGAGTTGAGTTATTAAGGTTCTTGTAGAATTCCCGAACCACCACGGGATTGTGAGCTTCGGAAAAACTGCATAGCTTCTCCCATTTAAGCGCGCTTATCATCGCATTAATCTCGGCCGCGTACTTGCACGTTCCACTCTTGCTTAAAACCATTCCTCTTTCTAATATAAATCGCCGCTTGTCGACTTGTCGACCTCTCAAGGTTGTCTCGGGAGAAACCTCGTTGATGGGAGCGGGTGGAATCTGAGAGCCGTCTCGCTGCTCCGACGAGTCGGTGCACTGTGTATCGCGAGCTGTGCGGCGAGCTGATGCCTTAGTACGGGCCATAATCTAGCAATTCCCGTATGTATCCGAGCAATTCCAATCAACCAAATATCTCCAATTCCCGCATGTACGAACCTGAGTTGCTCGAGATTGACGAGTGAGAATGAGGAGCTGCTGCGCACGATTCCAACGACCGAAGGTTAGGGCTTTTGCAGCGAGCAACTCTGAGAACTGGCGGAGCTTCTGCGTAGCACGGTGAGCGACTCTGAGAATGGCGGAAAGACAGAGGATTCGCGACGGAGATTGAGGGCGATGAAGCTTCGCTGCGATGGGAAATGGCTGTGGAGATTTAGGGCTTTGTCTGTGAAGTTTCTTGGCTCAGAGGGGAAGACGAAGGCTGTTCGTCGATGCTCAGTGAAGTGAAGAGAGGAGAAGAGTGTTGTAGGTCCCACGTGAATTTTTTTTTGTGGCTGATATAATTAAATCAAATGGGCCCTTTTCTTTGTAATTCTTTTACTTTTGGGCCCATTTACATTCAAATAAAATCAGCCACAATTTTCCTTTCCGAATTTTTGGGAGGAATGGGACCCACAACACTTAAATACGCTCAGTCACACGCAAAACTCGAAGCTCTTTCGATCCTGAAGTCTTAATTGTCATAGCAATACTGTGGCGACCCCTGTTTTCTTCATTATACTGTCCGGGACCTTGTGGCATGAATAATAATAGAAACAAAACTAAAAACTAAAAATTAAACTGAGGGTTGCCTCCCTCCAAGCGCTTGTTTTAACGTCGACGGCCCGACGTTCATCGCTTCTCACGGGTCACCAAGAGTCATCGTGACTTTGTTTCGGTCCACTTCCTTGCCCAAATAGTGCTTCACCCGTTGGCCATTGACCTTGAATTTTTTTCCCGTTTCTTCATTCCGGAGCTCGACGGTACCGTAGGGAAACACTTGAATTATCTCAAATGGCCCGGACCACCTTGATTTCAATTTTCCGGGGAACAATTTCAATCTTGAATTGAACAACAAAACTTGTTGTCCAACTTCAAATTCCCGGTGTTGGATCTTACGATCATGCCATCGCTTTGTTTTTTCTTTGTAGAGCTTAGCATTCTCGTATGAAAACAGCCGTGTTTCTTCCAACTCTAGCAATTGTAACATTCGATGCTCGCCCGCGGCTTGTAGATCCATGTTGAGCTTCCTCGTGGCCCAATACGCCTTATGCTCCAATTCTAACGGTAGATGACACGCTTTTCCGTAGACCAATCGATACGGCGACATTCCGAGAGGAGTCTTGAAAGCTGTCCGATATGCCCATAAAGCGTCATCTAGCCGTAGAGACCAATCTTTCCTATTCGGATTCACCACCTTTTCGAGGATGGATTTAATTTCTCTATTGGAGAGTTCAACTTGCCCATTCGTTTGCGGGTGATATGCCATGGCGAGCTTGTGCCGAATTCCGTATTTTGCCAATATTCCTTCAAATTGCTTGCTTGTGAAGTGAGTCCCTTCGTCGCTAATGATAGCCCGAGGAGTCCCAAAACGAGTGAAGATATTCCGTTGCAAGAATTTGACGACCACTTTTGAATCATTTGTCGGAAAGGCTGCCGCTTCCACCCATTTGGATACATAGTCGACCGCGACTAAGATATACTCTTGACCGTACGATGGCGGAAATGGTCCCATGAAGTCAATCCCCCAAACGTCAAATAATTCGACTTCGAGAATGTTGTTAAGTGGCATCTCGTGTCTTTGAGATATGTTGCCGACTCTTTGGCACCGATCACATCTCTTGACAAAAGCTTGAGCATCCTTGAACAGAGAAGGCCAAAAATACCCAGATTGGAGCACTTTTGCCGCTGTCCTTAGCCCGCCAAAATGTCCTCCGTACGGGGCTGCGTGACATTGTTCGAGAATATCGCCTATTTCTTCATCCGGAACACAACGGCGCAATATTTGATCAGCGCACTGCTTGTACAGATATGGTTCATCCCAGTAGTAGTTTTTCACATCATGGAAGAATTTCTTTAAGGGCTGGCCCTTAACATCGGGTGGAGTTAACCCGCTCACCAAATAATTCACGAAATCAGCATACCAGGGCGTTGTGGCAGTCTGTACAGCAAACAACTTTTCATCGGGGAATGAGTCACGGATTTCATCGCTAAATTTTGGATCACCTCCTTCTTCAAGGCGTGATAGATGATCAGCCACTTGATTCTCCGTGCCTTTTTTATCTCGGATTTCCAAATCGAATTCTTGAAGGAGTAGCACCCATCGAATAAGCCGCGGTTTGGCGTCCTTCTTGGAGATGAGATACTTGATTGCTGAGTGGTCGGTGTATACAACCACTTTGGTTCCAACGAGATACGCTCGAAATTTGTCAAAGGCAAAGACCACCGCTAAGAGCTCTTTCTCGGTAGTCGTGTAATTCAATTGAGCATCGATGAGCGTCTTGCTCGCATAGTAAATGGAGTGGAATATCTTCTCTTTTCGTTGGCCAAGCACGGCTCCAACCGCATAATCGCTAGCGTCGCACATCAATTCGAAGGGTAGGGTCCAATCCGGTGCTATAACTATGGGGGCTGTAACAAGGGCTGCCTTTAAGGCGACAAACGCTTCCTCACACTCCTTCGTAAACTCGAATTTTCGATTCAACTCGAGCAATGAACAAAGGGGTTTAGAGATCTTTGAAAAATCTCTAATAAATCTTCGATAGAATCCCGCGTGACCCAAAAAACTTCGAATCCCTTTCACCGTAGTTGGCGGTGGTAGTTTCTCGATCACCTCCACTTTTGCACGGTCCACCTCTATGCCCTTGTTTGAAATCCGATGTCCCAAAACGATTCCCTCTTGCACCATGAATTGGCATTTTTCCCAATTAAGCACTAAATTTGTTTTTTCACATCTTTCTAGCACCTTCTCAAGATTTTCCAAACAACTTTCAAATGATTCTCCAATAACCGAGAAGTCGTCCATGAACACCTCAAGTGAATCTTCCACCATGTCCGAGAATATCGACATCATACATCGTTGGAAAGTCGCCGGGGCGTTGCATAATCCAAAAGGCATTCTTCGGAAGGCGAACGTACCGTATGGGCATGTGAAAGTGGTCTTTTCTTGGTCCTCCGGTGCGATCGAAATTTGATTGTACCCCGAGTACCCATCGAGGAAGCAATAGTATTCCTTTCCGGCTAATCTATCGAGCATTTGATCAATATACGGCAGCGGGTAGTGATCTTTCCGAGTCACTTTGTTGAGCTTCCGATAATCCATACATACCCGCCAACCGGTGACCATTCTTGTTGGAATTAATTCATTCTTCTCGTTGGTTATCACGGTTACGCCACCTTTCTTCGGGACACATTGCACGGGGCTGACCCACGAGCTGTCCGAGATGGGATAGATGATTCCGGCATCGAGCCACTTGATAATTTCTTTCTTCACGACCTCTTTCATGACGGGATTAAGGCGCCTCTGCTGCTCAACAGAGTTGCTACAGCAGTCCTCCAGCAAGATTTTGTGCATACAAATCGAAGGGCTGATTCCCGTAATATCCGCCATGGTCCATCCGATTGCTTTCTTGTGCCGTTTCAACACGTCGAGTAGCTTGTTTTCTTTGTTGAATCCCAACGAAGATGAGATAATGACAGGTAAAGTCTCCTCGTTCCCCAAGTAAACATACTTTAAATGAGATGGCAATTGCTTCAATTCGAGTGTCGGCGGCTCAACAATAGACGGCTTCGAGGGCTGTCCAGTTCGCTCTCCCATCCCTATCGCTTCAAAGTTCCGTGTAAACTTGCTATTTTGAGGCTTAGATTCCACCCAAGTGATTTGGGCTTCTTCCCCATCACTCATTTCTTCAAGTTCCTCAAGTGACGGAATCCCAATTTCGTCTCGGCACGCTTGCTTCCGAAAACTTTCTTCCACAATAGAGTCAATAATACTAATTGAGGAACAATCTTCAATCTCATCGGGGTAGTTCATGGCATTAAGCACATTAAACGTGATTTTTTCCTCATTCACTCTCATCGTGAGCTCACCCTTTTCGACGTCTATTAGAGCCCTCCCGGTTGCTAGAAATGGGCGTCCAAGTATCATCGGAACTTCCTTGTCGGCTTCAAAATCGAGGATGATAAAATCCGCCGGAAAAATAAATTTGTCCACCCGAACCAAAACATCTTCGATTTTTCCTTCCGGGCGAGCAATTGATCGATCCGCTAGTTGCAACGTCAATGTGGTTGGTCTTGCCTCACCAATTCCCAATCTCTTGAACATAGACATCGGCATAAGGTTGATGCTCGCTCCCAAGTCACAAAGTGCGCGCCCAACGTCCTTGCCACCAATCGAGCACGGTATCGTGAAGCTTCCCGGATCTTTGAGTTTCGGCGGGATCTTTCCTTGATAAATAGCACTTGACACCTTTGTGAGGGCCACTGTTTCGAACTCCCCAAGTCTTCGTTTCTTTGTCAAGATATCCTTCAAGAATTTGACGTAGTTCGGCATTTGTTCCAAGGCTTCTACCAATGGTATATTGATATGAAGTTGTTTGAGCATGTCAAGAAACTTCTCAAACTTCTTCTCTTGTTGCTGTTTCTGGAACCTCTGTGGAAATGGAGGGGCTGGTCGGTTCTCAATTCGCTCGAGGTTCTTCGCCTTAGTCGGCTCTTGTTCCACCACTGATTTTTCCTTGCTTGAAGAGTTGTTTCTCGCTTCGCTTTCGCGCTGCTCTTGGATTGAAGAGGGCTCTTCTACCTCTGTTTCAAGCTCTGGACCTGTTTCTTTAGTCGGCTCTTTGTTGCATTCCTCAACTTGCTTGTCGGCGGCTTCCTTAGCGAATCGCTTTTTGGTTTCCTCTGCCCATTCAAACTCCCGGCCACTCCTAAGCACAATAGCCTTACAGTGCTCCTTTCCATTTCGAGGGTCTTCCGTGTTGCTTGGGAGTCCACCTTGTGGTCGGCTATTTTGAGTTGCGGCTATTTGACCCACTTGCGTCTCCAAGTTCTTGATTGAAGCCTTCGTTTCAGCCATAAACGACTTCAATAATTGCTCTAAAGAATGATTCGGTGCTTGCGTTTGCTGATGTAGTTGTTGCTGTGACGAACTGGGCTGAGCAGAGTTTTGTTGCTCCAGGTATTGCTGCGGCAATTGCTGTGACAAACCTGTTGAGCAGATTGCTGAAAACCAGGGGGTGCTTGTTGATTATAGCGATTATTGGAGTTCGTGTGCCCCGTACCTTGGTTCGCCCACGAGAAATTCGGGTGTTGTTTCCAACCCGGATTGTAGGTGTTTGAATAAGGGTTGAACGGTATTTTTTGGTTTCCGACATAGCACACCGCTTCGGGATTCGAAGGGCAATGCTCAAAATAGTGGCCATCACCGCAAATAATGCACTGAACCTCTGCTGGCTTCTCAACTTGTGCGCTTTTACTCACTTTTGCTAGTTCGTTTTTGAAGACTTCCGTCATTGACGCGAGAAACGATGCCATTTGATCTACGCCTTGCACCTCCGCTACTCTAGCGCCCGTAGCAACTCTTGTCGTAGGGAAGTTGCAACTATTATTGACGTTTCTCTGTATGATGTCCATGGCCTCGGCCGACGACTTTGACATGATAGAGCCTCCCGCGGAAGCATCCAAAATCACCCGGTTTTGCGCGTTCAAGCCTTGGTAGAACGTTTGGATTTGTCTCCAATAAGGCAAGCCGTGGTTCGGGCATCGACGGAGCAGCGCCTTAAATCCTTGCCACACCTCGTACATCGTGTCGTCGGGTTGTTGCCGAAACAAATTAATTTCCGCGAGAAGTTTGTTGTCCAAGGTTGGTGGATGGTATCGCATGATGAACTTCTCGGCTAGCTCGTGCCAAGTCGATATGGAGTTGGGTTCAAGAGATTGTAGCCATGTCTTCACGGCGTCCCGTAAAGAGTACGAAAAAAGTCGGAGTCTCAAAGCTTCAGCCGGTACCCCGTTCGTTTGGAAAGATGCGCACACTTCCATAAATGATCGAAGATGCGTATAAGGATCTTCCGTGGCCATCCCGCTAAATTGTCCCATTGTTGCTAGCATTTGGAACATAATAGGCTTCAATTCGAAGTGTGCCGCTTGAACGGTTGGCAATATGATGCTTGACTCCAAATCTCCAAGAGTCGGCGCCATATAGTCACTAATGGCCCGATTCCGGTCTCCGAGCATCGCTTCCATGTCGGGGGCAGCGTTGTTTCTTTCATTGTCGGTCATGTCCGCAACTTCGGCTAGCCCTCTTCTCTCTCTCCGAATGGCACGTACAGTGCGTTCGATTTCCGGATCGTAAAGTAGTTCCGTATCGAGGTCTTCTTCCATAAGATAGCGGGACCCGTTTAGAGCCCCGCGTCCAAGAAATCCAAGAATTGTACTTGTGTTCTATGATCACCAAGATAATAACTTGTGAAAGTGTAGTAATCAAAGAGAACAAGTTAATACAAATTGCAAGAAATAAAAACAGATTTTTATTAAAATAAATTTTCACTAAAATTAGTCCCCGGCAACGGCGCCAATAATATAATATTATTAGTAATAATATGATCACTTTAGTAATTTTAAACTCACCAATCTTCCACTTTAATAATTATAATTCTATATATAAAAAAATAAGAATATACGGTTGTGGGAAATTTTGATAAATTAATTTATTTTTTTTTAATTTAATTTGGTTAAGGGCTTTTTTTTATATACGACTCATCCCAACCAATTGTCTCAAAATATAAGTACAGAATGTTGGAAATAAGCAGGGTAAATGAAATCTGGTCTGAGGAGAAAAACGCTCAAAGGAGCATTTACACAATAAGAAAAACGTTCCGCCACACCTTGACCGAATTCGAGGGTACTGCGCTGGCCGATATGATCGAGAAGATCGAGACCCAGACAAAGTGTTGCGTAAAATCTCGCAAGTATACGAGTCGCTTCAAGTAATAAAGTGATAAATAGAGTATCGTCTCCACGAGGACTAAGTTAGTGACAATTAATTTCTCAAAAATTCAGTTTTTATAAAATTGATAAAATTGGGTTTTTGGTTTTTGTATCAATGCAAGATAACGTAAACTAAGCGTGAACAACCAACGAGATTACGAGGAAAAACAGAGATTGATTTTTAAATTAATCGAGCAACTAGGATTATCGATTTCCCTTCAATTCCAATGTCTAAATGAAATATTATGTGACTGCTACAGCTATTGCTATGACGAATATCAACTTTCAGCTTTTTGACTTATGAGCAAACCTTTTCCGAGCGCCTACTACTAACGATTTGTTCGAATCAATAGATATATTCCTATACCATCTATTCGTGCAAATCCAATTTTCCACGATACTTGATCTAAGCTATATAAGATTCACATATATTCCTATACTAGAATCTCATAAAATCCAAGCGGTATTCAAGCTAAATTAACCCTTTCGGTCATTAATCTAAGCCTAAACACTCTAATCAAGAGATGGTTCTTCCCTAGAATAGAGAGTAATGTTTATCACACAAGGATAAAAAGATTGAAATAAGCATAGCAATAACTAATCACAATTATAATGACATTTGAAATTAAAGTTCCATCAATAATCCTAGCTAAGAAATTAGCTCATGTTCTCACAAAATGAAATGCAATCCAACATTATAATGAATAACATAAACATGTTCACAAGGTGAGAAAATGGACTATTGATTTTGATGAAGAGTTGATGAAGAAAAGGGGCTCAAATCGTCACTCCAAGCTCCTTTCCAAATCTGATTTTTCGCTCCCAGACTTTGCTATGGCGATCGCTACGGCAGTCTGGCGAAACGACTTCCTTGAAACGATCACCGGCAATGAGTTCCGTTCTTCTCCAAAGCTCCGTTTTCTCCTCTGTTTTCTGCGTTTTTTTTCTGTATTTTCCCCCTTTTCTCTTTTGTGGTGGCTGCTGCTTCCTTTCTTGGCTCCCATCTCCCCCAAAAGGATGTTGCCCTAGGTGACATGGCCTTCCCAAAATGGAGGAATGTGGTCCAACAATCTAGTGATGACATGTGGAAAGTGACTCACAAGATGTGGTCCATGAAATAATCAGCCAAACAACAAAGTTTAATCACCATTTCTTACTATTTTGCCCCTAACTCACTATTTTAGACACACAATATTCAAGAGCTTAATTTCTTCAACCAATAAAAACTAGACAAGAAACTAAGACAAAACATGATAAAACACAAGACATATACTCTTAAATTCACAATAAATTAAGCACAAGGGTGCCAAAATTATCACTTATTATCCCGTTATCACAAAGCTACTGGAAGGCAGCAATGTGTTATTACACATTAAAATCAGATCAAAATGTTTTCAGAGCATTTACAAGCTTACAAAAACGTTCACAGAGCTTTAATGCTCAAACGTTCAAAAATGGCATTGAAAATGTCATTGAAGATGGTTGTACGGTTTTGATCATGTTGATCTTTTCGGATCCTCAAATCGCCTTATAAAAAGACAGCAAGCTTGGTTAGTTTCGACACACCAAAAACTCACAAAAACACATAAATATTTTTCAGAAATTTTTCTTTCGAATCGCTTCCCTTGCTCTGCGGTTCGAATTTTCTAGGGTCTTAGAAACTTGTGGGTAATAGAAGACTTACGGTTCGGTTTGCCGGAGTCTTCGATCGTGCTAAGAAGACTCGGTTTGCCATTGTATCCTGGGAAGGAGACGGCCAACGATCTCAGCGCCACCGTGAGAGGCCGAATCTGCTTTAAGGAAAATGTACTACACGCCTTGGCTTTCGTTTGTTTTCCTCTTCTGAGAAGCTACTCGCCATTAAAGCTCTTCAACTACAGGTTCATTTTCTTGAACCACAAAACACAAAGTTTTTATCTCTAATAAAATATTGCAAAATGGTAATATAGATCTAACACACAATACAATACTATATGTTAGATGATAAAATAAGGCAAATGAATTAGTCTTAAGGTTTTTGTTTATACTAACGAATTAATAGAATCTAAATTGGTAAAAAAGATAGCATGTATCGACACTCAATGAGAGATACAATTGTCTTCTAATTTCTTAATATCTGCATATATATACATATATAATATAATACATAGAACCTGATGAGCTGTATTTATATATTTCAATTTCTAACTTTTTACATTTAATATGTATATATATATATATATTAATTGTACTCGATGGTTGAAACTTTCTTCTTGGAATTAGCCTAAAATATCTCTAATCTGTTATTCTAATTACTTTCGTGTTGCAGCTCTCTAAAATTCAAAATTTAAACTTTTTTGTTTATTAAGGAAGTATTCAATCGTCTTGACATATCAGTAAATTGTGCCCTAAGTTTGGACACGTCCACCTTCTTGCCAAAACGAATGCCCTTTACCATGGAACACGATAAAGATCAGGCAGCGAAGACCGACCTCCGAGAGCCGGTCAACGACGGCGATGACTTACTCCGGCTCGCACTCTATACTCGTCAGCCCAAGGCCGAGCCCCGTCAACCACAGCCATGGCCTATATTCTCTTTCAAGAGTCCCTACCGATCGCTTCAGTTGACGCAAAACCCTATCCTAGAAGAGCACTCGGTGCAGCCCAATCAACCACAGCCGGAAACGAGGCAAGCTTTCCGAGGGCCGACCCGGCGGGCCAACCAGCATCGCCGCAACAGGAGAATCCCGGTGATCCGCCACGGGAAGAGCTTCACAATCCCGCCACCATTCCCGTGGGCGGGGGACAAGCGCGCCACGGTGCACGACCTTAAGACGTTGGCTGCGAGAGGCATCGAGGCCGTCTCGGGCGAGGTTCGCTGCAAGAAGTGCCAGAAGGAGTTCACAGTGTCGTACAACGTTGAGGCAGAGTTCTCCGCGCTCCGAGCCTTCGTGCTGGCGGGGAAGGAGTCGTTCAGGGACCGCTCGCCACCGGAGTGGGAAAATTCGGCGCTCCCGGATTGCATTCTCTGCGGGCAGAAGGGCTGCGTGAAGCCGGTGATTGCAGCGAAGAAGCGGGACATAAACTGGCTGTTCTTGCTGCTCGGAAAGTTTATCGGTCTCTGCTCGATTAAGCAGCTCAAGTACTTCTGCAAGCACACGAAGAATCACTCCACCGGCGCAAAAAACTGTGTTAGCTATCTCACTTATCTCGGGCTCTGCAAACAGCTCGACGAAACCGGGCCTTTCGAGGCTCTCTCGTAGCTCGCGGATGGATTCCAATCGAGGTTTTAGATTATTAGCCCTGCTCGTTAATGTTCGAATAAGACTATTGTTGTTGTTTATTTTTAGATTTGGAGAATTCTATTAGACATGGTTCGTTGATGTTTTATGAGTTTAATCTATCTATATTTGATCTTCATTGTTACTTTTGTAAATTTGTAGGTCGTACTCTTTCAAATGTATAGAAGATGAATGAACAAAACCACTTATTATTTTATGTGCTCGGATTTTCCATTTAACAAAAATATTATTATTTTAAAGAAAATCCGTCGGTATTGCCTATAATTTATAAACTTTATAAAATCAAACTATTGATCTTATAAAATCAAACATATAATTTAATTGACTCGACATACGAACCAAAAAGGCTATTTATTTGTAATCAAGGTTTTAAATGTCGTTTTTTACGCCGTTTCGCTTCTTCCATTTTACGGGCATGCCGCTTGCCGAGTAGAATTTCGACGGAAGAGTCAGTAATAAAAGAATTATATATTGAAAAATTAACACTCATTCTAAAATAACTCAAACAAATCAGTAATAAAAGAATGTAAACTACTGACCGAATAATAAGAAATCAAAGCAAATAATGAGATAAGTCAATGATGCGGCGCATGAGTTTTGCATGAGATTCTAGCGGTACGTGAGTATCATACGCTGTGATGCTTCGGTTCGGGACTGTGCGACCACTTTGTCGCCGGCTCGCCGCTCCATCTCCCTCTTAGCGTCCTTGTTTGTACGGAGTCATGTAGCAATTGTGGCATCCTTCTCGCCATTTGCCATAGTATATTTTGATTGGGTCATCGGGTTGGGCCGGTTTGTAATGCTCGTATCACACTAATGGATCAACCATCTAACGAACTAGTGAAACCCAAACTCAAAGAGAATAAGAAAGTGCAAGATTTACCCCTTGCAATAGGCTACAAATGGTAACGGTACTTACAAGAAATGATCTACTTATATGACTAGAAGCTGATAAGAAATTTGAAGAAACTGTTATCAGATATAAGTTTACACTTTACCATAATAGTTGTGTCTAAAACAAATAGTATTTAAAAATGTTTATTAATAACTAAATTTGAAAACGACAAAATATTGATTTTGCTTAATTTGATGTTTTGTTCAATTAAATAATTTATAAAAAAAAAAATCAATTGGTACCGGTTGCCAGAAAAACAAGGCAAACGCCGGTTGCCGGTGAGTTTTTTAATTATTGATCTCAAGTAAAGAACAAGAAGAAAAAACAGTCGAATCTTCTTAAATGCGGAGCCTGTTTTAAATAGTTTAAAGTCTTGAATATATGTCATTTTGTAAAAATAACCTCAAATTTCAACATTAACATATGGGAAGACTAGAATTAGGATGAAGACGGTGATCTCTCTTTCCTCTTTCCGGCCACTGATGCAATCTTATCATCGGAAGTCCGAGATGAATCCGCGTCTCCATTTATAGCGACATTGCTGGGAAGCAACCCGCACGGTTCGACGGGTGCTTTATCGCTGATCACATTGTCTCTGTCTTGAGAGGCTTTCGCAACGGGAGCTTTATCAGAACCCGGACGAGTAATGCAAAGCCAAGTTCGTTTAGACTCTTCGGTGCTATCGGAAGCTGCTATAGGGACATGCCATGATCCATTCTCAGACTCCTGAACCAAAAGAAGAGTAAAATGAAACAAATAACCAGTTACGATGTTCGTTTTCTTTTTCATCTCTTAATAGCTGACAACATGTCCTGTGAACCTTCAAACATTGAGCATTCTGCCCTCTGATATTTAATTTGTGCCATCAATAGCCCCTGTACTTTGAAAAGGAAGTAGATTGCCCGCTGATCTTATTGATTTATCGATAATCATACTCTTTGTGCTTTGAAAAATAAAGCATATTGTTGTTTATCCATTAAAATAAAGAAAATAATTTAAAAAAAAAATAGTAAATCATAACAGTAGTAAATTGAAAGAATTATTAAATTTGATTAAACACATATAAGTTACTTTTTCTACTTGCCAATATTTTAGGGGCAATCTGGTACATTTTTGGCAGTGTATGGAGTAATTTTGCCACAAATAAAGGTCACTAGGAAATCTGCTCCATGTTCACAAGCCAGGGGATATTGCTGCCACAAATTAAATACCAGAGTCAAACTGTTTCCTCACAAATATTGTTTCACACTATTATCGAGTTCTTAAGTTTTAACGAGGGAGAAAAGTAAAATTGGAGGGAGAGAGAGAGAGGGAGACTAACATGGGATCCTTATAATAGTAACTCATTTGTTAAGAGACAATAAGCGGTGACATGTAACTCTTAACGGCTTCATATCTGATTCATTCGGATTAAGACCACCATTAAGCGCAAACAAATATATCTGCGTCGAAATAATACCTGGATAACGGACGAATATTGGGGCGGCATTTGAAGTTGCAGATTGCCTTTGACAAAAGTGTACCTGACCTATATACCAAATCACAACAAAAGAGGAATAAAAATAAATGAAACTACTTATAACTTAACGCAGAGTTATGTCGCGTAATATGGCTTAGCAATTTAAAGAACAAGTACCTGATGCCTCTCTTTCCATTTGAGAAAGAAGCTGCTTCCAAGAAGCTCAAAGATATGATCTCGCATCTCGTCATTTGTCACAAGTAAGCTTTTGAGTTTTACAGTTGCGTAGAGCCAATACCTAGATCACAAAAAATACTGTATCGATATGCCGATTAAAGAAGGGAGTAAAAGCAAATCATATTACATTCGTTTTTATGTTTTAGTCTTATTATTTTACTAAAATTAAGTCTTGCTAGCGTTTAATTATTAAATGGGTTTATGTAATTAGGTTCAGAGACCTAGGTTTGGATCGGTACATTAAGTTTTAATGGTTTGATTTATTTGAGAGACGAGATTAATGAGAAGGCATCAAAGAATTATTCAGTAAAATCAGTCTCTTAATTTATCGTAGCTTTCTCGCTAGATTTACAATTTCTAAACATAGGGAACAATGTTATTTTGGTTCTAGGCCTGTTACGGGATCAATATCCCAGTGTCATAACATAGGCTTTTCTCGATAAAGAAAGCGCTATACAATACTAGCATTCCATTCTGTCGACTACGCAAAGATTTGAAACAAAAGAATAGAATCACACCGTGTGTGGGCCTTACCAGTCATCATTCGAACCGTTTGGTGTAGCGTAAAGGATGCCTTTGTCAAACCACTCCTTCACTATTTCTCTGCTCGACGGATTGTCCATAAGAGCGCGAGTACGCCTATTGTGCATCACAATGAGCGGCCATTTCTTTCCACTTCTATCATACATTTCTCTCACAACAGCATCGAGCTGCTCTATTGTAAAACATCACCACAAATTTAAAATCGGTCACGCAAATGTAGACGATAATAACGCAGAAACAGGGTCAATCTATGACAAGTATTCGCATGAGAGTGACAACCTGAGAAACGCTGAAACCGCCATCGGCAAAATTCTGCTGGTACAGGCCAATGTTCGCTCCATCTACAATAGCTTCGTAATCACTATGTTGATCTACCCAATCCTTTAACCATTATACAGTTTCAGTAAGAAGGCACGAAATTAGAAGAGGGACTAAATAGGAATAAAAATGTTACGTAATGCTATTGGGTTTATGCCGCACGGATAAACAACGAAAAACGAGAACTCTTTATTGGTAAATGAAACCCCGGTCATCAATTCGAGACTTAGACCGGAAATACTCCCTATGATGCCTTCAATAGGACCCGATATTGAAATCTAACCCAAGACGCGAACTTTTTACTTATAAATGAAACTCCAGTCTATAATTTGAGAGTTAGACAGGAAAACTATCTCAATTATAAGTTTTTTAGAAAACATATAAACCCAATTCTTAAGAGTTCTCCAATTAGCACACTTATCACCTGAAACTCGCTGAAATTCGCCTTGGCCTCCCTCTCCAGCGCCAACGACGCCACAGAACTCGCGAACCTCTCGGTCTCCTCATCGTCGATGTCGACGCAGGCGAGCTTCTCGCCGCAGCTGCAACACTGTCCACACGGATTAACGCCTCCCCTCCTCACAACCCAATCCCCTTCCCCAACCCACCCCAGCCCGTGCCACCCTCCTCCGCGCCTCAAAACCTCCTCACGAATCGCCTCAGTCCCGCCAATTCCGCCTCCGACCCCGCCGGCATTTCCCCCGCCAAACCACCCCTCGATCACCTTCGCCGTCGACTCGCCCACGAACCTCACCGCGCTTCTCAGCTTGTGCAGATACTCGTAAACCTTCTCCCCTCGCCCCGTCTCGGCGCTGACGCGCAGCAGCGCCGCGATCTCCGGCTCCTCCGGGCTCAGCCCTGCCCCAACCATGTGACGCTCCACCTCGTACGCCTTCTCGGCCTGCGCGCCGTCCACGAAGCAGAACAGCGCCGGGTCGTAGGTCCTCAGCCTCGGAACGGCGTCGTACTCACCTAGACTCTTAACGAGCGCGAAGGCGCGATCGCCGTCCGATTGCGCAGCGGCGAGGCGAGCGACGGCCGTGATGGTGGCCTCGTTGGGCGCGACTTTGGCCGAGGACATTAGGTCGAACACCTGGAAGCCATTGTGGAGGGCCAAGTCTCGGAGCGAAGGGTCGGAGACGGAGGTTGAGCAGAGGTAGAGGAGGGCGTTGAAGTGGTGCTGGTTGAGCCGGAAGCCGCGCGACTGAGCCGAGTCGAAGAGGGTGATGGCGGCGCGGAGATCGTTGTTCTTGGAGCAGAGGTTGAGGTCGAGCTGGAACTGGACTTCTGGGTTCTGGCTCTTCTTCTTCGTCTTCCTCGCCATGGCCGCGTCCTTGGGGACTCCCATGGTGGTGGGGCTGAAGCTCACTCTGTGGGAGCCATGTCTAGCCCTCTTGACTTGACCAACTCGAACCCGTTTGTAAAAGTAGAGTAATTGGCAGTAATGCCCTCAATTTCTAATTATCTGCGCACTTTCTTCCATGAACTTTAATTTTTGGTGAATAGATCCCTTGAGCAATTAGGATTTAGACATAATGGCATATCGCCCCAAGGTTCAAAATCTCGTTTCGGCTGATACATCGTTTATCTTTATTGACGGATTAATCGTTTGTCGATGAATTTATCGATAGAAGATTTATAAAAGTTATCGTTTATCGATACTTATCGATGGATTAATCGTTCATCGAGCGATAACTATAGAAAGATAATGATTAGCGACGATCTTTTACGGAGATCCATCTTTCCAGCGAATCGAAAGATTATCGCGATAACTCGATCATTGTATTGCCGTGTAGGAGTTAAGAATTAATTGAAGATGCTAACATGTGCATAGCATATGACTTAATTTATGATAATTTATTGATATCTTTTTAGTTTTATTGGATTATTTAATTCATTTTTCTTCGATTTATATTTTTTTAATTATTTTATAATAATCTTATAACCTACCATACTTGACTCTTTCACAATTAGAATGAAAAATATTGTCGACTAAGTCGTAAGCTATGTATAATTTAATATTTTCATCATTTTTTTATGTAAGAAGAGCTATGTGCAAACGTTTTTTTAAAGTTAAATGCATTGCTGTTAAAAATTACAATTCAAAGAATAAATTGTACTAATATATAAAGCTAAGGAATTAATGTCAATTATTCTTAAAAAAAAAAAAGGAAAAAATTGAATAACTACGCTCGTATTCTTTTTCGATTTCCCATATTCCATAAATCATATTTATAGGTCCGATTTCTGTAGATTTTATAAACTGAATAAAGTGTGATTATTTTTACATTATATTATTATACAGACCATGGTTTTAAATATCCGGATATGTCCTCGATATATCCACGACGTGCCCAGAAAATGAGAAGTGCGATACGATATTCGTAGAAAATCGATATATCCATTTATTCCCATTTATCCGTCGGCAAGCGTCGATATATCCGTGTAATAGAGAGTGCGAAACGACATCGATATCAGCATTTAAAATCGTGCTTCATATTTATGTTTGTACTCTATGACTTTATTATAATGTCTAACTTATTTTATGTTATGTCGGCATTATGTTACGAGGTATGACTTTTATGTTATATGTTTGTGTTATATTATGATTTATGAGTGTTTTATAGGTTATAACTACGTGTCATATTTATTAAATTGGTAATTTAGAAACTATATAAAAAATATGATTTAAATAATAAAAATATTTTCGGAAATATCCGCCGATATTTTGATCGGCATGCGATATATCCGCGAAATTATGCGATATTCTCGGCAAGCGATATATCTTTTTCTTCGGATTTATCCATCGGCATACCCGTCGGCAAGCGATATATCCATAATTTGGAGAGTGCGAAACGATATCGATATCGATATTTAGAACCTTGATACAGACCATAATCATAACGTGGAATTTCCAACTCTAAAAAGTGATTTGGGTTGGTTTTTTTTATTTATCGGGCCCATATCTCTTTTCTTGGGCCAAATTACTGCAATAGGTTGTAGCTTGTACAAAAATTGTACGGATCTCGACCTCAATATATAAGTATAGAATCAACCTAATTCTTTCAATTAACATAACTATTAATAATGGAATCAACCTAATTCTTTCAATTAACATAACTATTAATAATGGAATCAACCTAATTCTTTCAATTAACATAACTATTAATAATAAGTAAATAAAAAACATATTTTAAACTATATTGTGTAAAATTTTGAAAATACTGTTTTTAATAATAAAAATCTTAGAAAGAAAAAAAAATAGAATATAAACTAATCGACAAAATGTCATTTTAGTTGTTTATCTTCCTAAAAATCTCCGAGTTATTTCTGATAAGGCAAATAGTCTCTTTATAATCTGACTTAATCACACTCGGCATAAAACCTAATATGAAAACGAACTTCACGCCTTTGCGAATTGCCGAAAGTTCGCCGGCACAAATTGGCCCAACTTAACCTCTAGAACAATTGAATGCCTCAACCTATTGACTATTGTAGTCTTGGATTCAGGGTCATTCCGTAAGTCGAACTTGATTCCCGATATACAACATCTATATTAAGTTGCTAATGGTCCGCCAGAGGTCCGGACCGAGATGACATGCTCAAAATATCCTGACATACCTGGGCACCATTATAATCATCACTGCCCACAATAACTCTTTTTTAAGTAAAAGATGGAGGCCCGACATTTCGCAATGTGATCACGAATCCCAACTAGGTTGGCACCCAGAAACACAAAGAAAGAAACGAGGCTCTAAATAAGATAAATGAAAAATATCACAGTTTACAAAGAAACAAAAATAAATGAGAACTAACAAAACTTAAGATCTCTCTCTAACAAAGTACAACCAAAAGCTAATAAAACTAGCAAATTCTATAGTTCTCTTTCGTACAAATCATCACTAACGAAATATGAAATGAACTCTGGGTGCGAAGACCACCAATAATGATTCAAAGTTTGAGCACCGAATCTAACAAGGGCGTCAGCGGCTCGATTACTAAATATGTGTGACTCTAAAGTTGATTAGCTCAAGACTATTAACAATAACTCTTAATTCATACATATTTATGAAAATCAATATACGTTTTCATGAACAAATGTGTCGAGATATCAAAATCGATTGGATTACAAACTTATTTAACGTTCCATTAACCATCCCTAGTCTTTTCAACGTTCATGATCGAAGAATTCCGATCTATTTCTACATTATGAACTATATAATACAAGGTTATACAATAAAAACATTACATGTATGTAGGGAACTGAGAGCTTTAATTACGTGGCACCATTCCAAAACGACAAACGAAATGCGTTATTAATCGATCGCACAATAGCTGTCGTGTTCCAGTTGTCGTCAGTGTCGACGTCATGTCCACGAGCCATTTGGCAGCTTTGTTCAGAAGGGTTTTCATATTTCATAACTATATTTTATATAAAACAGATATTTGCAGCAAATGTATATAAACTTTGATCCACTTCAAGAGCAAATATACAATATTTTTTTAACGGCAAAAATATACCAAGAAAAAGAAACCTAGGGCTTTCTATGTACATTGTTCTTTCTAGGGGTGAAAAATTTGTACTCGGTTCCCGGTTTTCTCCTGGTTCTCGTCCCGGTACCGGATCGTTTTTGGTAAAAAAAATCAGTTTTTTTTTACCATACCCTAAAAAGGGACGTCCCGGTTCCAGTTTGAAAAACCAAAACCAATTCAAAATCTGAAAATCCCGGTTTCTTTTTTTTGTCCTAGTTCCGGTTTTATGTCATTTTGATATGTCATTTCTTATATGTCATTTACTAATTAGGTTTTTAATCCATTATTTTATTTTTCAACCCATTATTTTAACATGTCATTTATTTTTCAGCCCAGTACTCGGTATTTTATTTCATGTCATTTTTTATATGTCGTTTTGTTATAAAAAACTGATTTGTTTGTACTCGGTATTTACTATTTAGCATTTTAGACTCGGTTTTTTGCACTTAGATTTAGACTTGGTATCATGAAGTTCACGACGTGAACTCGGATCTTGCATTTGGTATTTTGTATTTTGTATTTTGCTTTTGTACTCAGATTTAGTATTTTGCATTTAGGATTTGTACTTGGATTTGGTATTTCGCATTTTAGATTTGTACTTAGTGGGCTTTTTTTCATGTTTCTGTCTTGGATTTTGTCCCGGATTTTCCCGGATTTTGGTCCTAAAAAAATCGGGATTTTAATCGGTGTTCCGGTTCCGGTCCCGGTTCTGATTTAAAAACAAAATCAGGACTTTTCAGAACCAGAACCGGGACAAAAAAAACGATGTCCCGGTTTTTCCGGGACAGGGACAAAAAATAGTCAAATTCCTGGTTCCCGGTTCCGGTTTCAGCCCTAGTTCTTTCAGCGGAGAAAATATTGAATTAAGAAAATTAGAGCGGCACGTCTACAATATGTTTCTTAGCGAAAAAAGTAGTTAAAGTCAGGAATGTTCTAAGACAGTTATTTTTTTATCCATGTCATGTTAACGTTTAGAGATGTAATTAGTCTATTTCGGTGTCAATTGCACTAAAGTATTTAGTTGATACCACGTTATACCAAATATTTATTCTTTTAAAATTTAGTGTTATTTGTTTCGATCGGTCTATAAATTGGTTTTTGCTGCTTTTATTTATGCCTTATTAACGCCGTGAACGTCTGTACATGCGACGTTTTCTCTTCCTTATAGGTTTTATCCACAATATCCTTCGACCAACTTGGCGCCACATATTTAAATAATATTGATAATGTGAACAAGACATGGATAGAAGAAAAATTATGTACATGTTGCCCTGGTTTTTCTAATTTGTATAATCTTACCGCTAAAGAAAAGAGATCATATATATACATATAGTCTCAGTCGACTAAATTTTATATACTTTGGAGCAAGGTTCGCATTTTCGTCGATTATCGACGATTTTCGACCTTTTCGGTAGTTACCGGTAAGTTACCGGCTCTAATACTTATCGTTTTATATACTTTTCGACGATTATCGAGCTTTTTGATAAAATCTTTTCCAACCGATTTTCGATAAAATGCGTGTAAAAATACGGTTAAATGAAAAAAAAATTCGCGGCAAAAATACCAATTAAACTTTCGGCAAAAATAATTATACTCACACAACCTCACCCCGTCCGGTCGGACGGACGGCGGCGGCGGCGCGCGCGTGTGGTGGTGTAACATTTGTGTGAGTCCTCCCCCATCCACAAAATCCTATGACCCAAAGGGCCCAAGCCTTTGTCCCTAATATTTGGTATATAAACATCACCAAACTCTTGTCATCTATCAATGTGGGACTTTTTGTTATTCAACTAATATCACACATTCACACTTAACATACACATACACTTCACCTAATAATTTAACTTAATATTACACACTTCAAATAATATTATACACTTAACATACATATTAACTTCACCTAACATACATATACATTTAATATGTATATTCATTTAATATTATACACTTCAACTAATATTAAATTTGTTAACATACATATACAATTAACATGCATATTCACTTAATATTACACACTTAATTAACATACATATTCATTTCACATAATAATTTGACTTAATATTATACACTTAAACTAATAAAGTGACTTAATATTATACACTTAAACTAATAAAGTGACTTAATATTAGTGTTTTAGATTTGAGACTAGTGATGGAATTATATGTGTGTATGACTTTATTTACATATGTTTTGTGGTATGATATTATAAAAATATTTTGTAAGTTTTCCATCGAAAAGTATCGAAAAGGGTCGATAATCCGTCGATAATCTTCGAAAAGTATCGGTAATCGGTAAGCTACAGTATTATAAGTTTTCCGTCGGTTAATCGGTAAGCTATCGATTAATCCGTCGAAAACGGTAACCGATTTATCGACAATCTCGGTAAGTTGAACCTTGCTTTGGAGCAAATATTATATTATCAACACAACCAGCTTTGCAGTAGTTGACTGAGAGTAAAGCAGTGTGGTCCACATTGTCGTATAATAAATGGTGAAGGCAAATCACAATCGATCTTTGCAACTTGTGGTCACAAACTAAAAAACACTAGTCAAACAGAGTTGTTTAGCTTTTATTATTAGGGATAATTGCGGCATAAGTCCCCAACTTATGGTCAACTGGGGCGGCATAACCTTAAACCCATTTAATAGTGGCATAAGTATCAAAAGTTAAATTCTGTCTATATTTAACTGATGGCTATTATTCAACATGTTTACGTGGCGGTCAATGGTCCAAGTGGCATTGCCACGTCAGTCGATTTCCAAGTGGCATTTTCATTATTTTTTTAATTTTTTGTGGGTCCCGCGACCCTTCTCTCTGGTTCATCACCATCAGAAAAAAGAAAAAAAGGAAAAAAAAAACACCCATGAGCACAAACGCAATTATAGCCACCACAAATCCACAATCACCACCACTAAGCTTGGCCTCGGCTTCTTTGCTCGAGCTTGGTATCGTTGACGTGTCGGAGAACCGTTTTTGGGTCGATTCCCGGACAGAATTTGCAACAAGAAGGGACTCGCGAACCTCGTTCTCCACACGAATCTCTTCAACGACTCGCCTCCGAGCTCCGTTACTCGCAGCTCAAGTCTCGAGCGGCTTCAACTGGAGAGAAACTTGTTCGTTGGTTTCTGAGCATCGCCGAAACCAGGTTGCTCCCATCCCCGGCGCATTGGCCGCCGCTGGAGAAGACGGCTCCGTCTCTGTCACTCGTTCGCCGCCACCACCATTGATGCCCCAGCCCTGACCTCCTATCTTGCTAGAACCCCAAACCCTTAAACACAAAGAATCGACCGAAAGACGATGTCTTTGTATAGGAGAAAAAGGGACGAACCTAATCACGCAGATCTGGGACTCCACCAAGCTCCAGCTACTCCGCGTGACTCCAGCTTTTCCGACGCGTTTACTTAACCAGTTCAACTTCAATCTGAGATTCTCGATAACACATTTTGGTGAGTGCTTATCATGCCAATGCACTTCGGATTGTGAGAAGGTGAATCAGAGAACCCATTAGAAATTAACTTTGATGAGGATCATTTTTATGTTTTATGAGATGTAATAATTATAATTAATAAATGTTAATGTGTGATTTTTATTTTTATTTTTGGATCTGATAGAAGGGTTTTTTTTTTATGATTGAATTTGAAGGTTTTTTTTTTTTTGATCGAGGGACTATCGTGGAGAGAGAGGGTAGCGGGACCCACAAAAAAATAAAAAAATAATGAAAATGCCACTTGGACCACTGACCGCCACGTAGATATGTTGACTAACAGCCATCAGTTAAATATAGACAGAATCTAACTTTTGATACTTATGCCACTATTAAATAAGTTTAGGGCTATGCCGCCTCAGTTGACTATAGGTTGGGGACTTATGCCGCAATTAACCCTTATTATTATTACTTTTCTGCGTTCGATTGGGACATATCTTTTTATTATGTTAGTGTGTGCTTGTCTCTTTGTTTATTCCTTTTGTCTTTATCTATATATAACACGTGCAAAACGTGTTTCCTTCGTCGTACAATTACTGGTAAAGCGTATTCACAACTCACAACAAGTCGGCAAATGACTGCGATGTGCATGTGTGTGCTTGTAAGTCGTTTTGCTTTCATTTGTACAATTCTGTTGGCCATTATTCACTAGAGACTGTTACTATATAGTATATACATATATATATATAATATCAATGATAATATATCAACGTGCGAAACGTGGGAATTTATTTTATTGACTTATATTTACGCCTATGTTAAGACTTAAGAGATCACTTTATAATGGGTTGAAAAATAAATCTTGGATTGTATTACTTCAGTTGCTTTAATCACGTATAAAAAATACCATATTTTTTTTAATCCATATTGTTTTAAGAGGTTTAAGCATAAGATTACAACATGATACCATAAGTTTTAACGCATTGAAATAAATTAGCACGACGTGAAGGACAATAGAGCAATATGTGTGAAATGACGGAAGTGGCATACTCTTGTGAGTTGTGACAAGTAGCGTACTCTCATGGGTTGGATTGGGCCGTCGACCCGAGGCAAAAACTTAACCCGACTTAATCTTATTAGGTTTCGAAAAAGCGACCAAACCCAACTTAAGATTTTTTAAGGCTTAAATTTAAAATTTTACATAAAAAATAAAAAAAATAAAAAAAAAATAAGAATTTTCAACTCATCCGATCTCTCCGCAAAATGGACCAACCATATTTATTTATTCCTATCTCTATAATTTCTTTTTCATTCTTATAATCACTTATTAAACTATTTTATTATTTCTTTATATTTTCAACAATCAATCATAAATTATAGTTAAATTGTGACATCGCGTATTTTTAGAGTCCTCAAATAGAATAGATAAGTATTTATTCTATTTTTATTCCTAATTAGTTTATGATTTTTATATAAGATAATAAGAAATATCTTTGATATTTTAATTAAAAAAAAGGGTAAATGAGCCAAATGCCCATTTTTTACTCAAAGTTTAGAAAAAATGCCCATTTCTATTTATGGTAATCAAAACCACTTATTAATTGAAATATGGACCATTATGCCCTTCTAATTTTTAACGTGGAAAATATGGTGTGAAATTAATTCAAAAATTAGTTTAAATGTAATTGATTATTCGAATTTTTTTTCATAAAATCAAAAACAAAATTTTCCTTAAATGTAGCAATATTAATAATTGATTACTCTTTATTTTCAATATTTTCCTTATTTAATTTTCGAATATTTTATTTAAAATAATTAATTTGAAAATTAAAAAATTAATTCAAAAGTTATGTTTAAACGTAAATAAATACTCTTTAATTTTCCTTAAAAATAGCTAAATACATAACTGATCTAAAATCTATTTAATTGAGTTAGAATTGATATTTTCCCTATTTATAAGGATTATAACGTTTTTTATATGTTAATAAAATTTTCAAAAATCAATTAAAAATCAATCCTATTATTTCAGCCTATTTTTTTGTTCGTAACTATATTTACGAATCCGTAAATAACTATTTACGATTCTGTAATCAATCCTATTATTTCAATCAACGATTCTGTAATCGTAACTATATTTACAATTCTGTAATCAATCCTATTTTTACGAATCTGTAATCAATTCTATTATTTCAGCCTTTTTTTTAAGTAACTATATTTACGTATGTATTTTCGAAAGAGTTCTATAATTATAAAGTTGTAACTATATATACGAAACTAGTGAAATTTTGTCGCAGAAAATTTCGTAATTATATATACGATAATGGTAACTATATATATAAAAGCGTAATGAATAATGTAATCGTAAATTTACGAAATTGTACACCAAATTGTAACTATAATTACAAAACTACAATTCGAACCTTGATTAGGATCGTGTCGCCGCGGAAAAGCTGGAGCTTTTCCATGGTGTCCGGGTGAAGCGAGATGACAGAGTTGTCTTCGTTGACGGCTTCATCGACGACCAGGCGATTCACCGCATTCTTCCTCTCCAGAATCGCAGTACTACAATCCCTCTTCCTCCCCTTCCTGCAAAAAAAAAAAAAAAAAAAAACCCCACGAATCATAATCGAATTGAACACAATCGCGAGCAATATCGGCCATGAAAAAGAAAGCAATCATCGAGGAGGAGAAGAAGAGAGTGAGATCGAGGGCTTACGAACAAGACTCGTTGTCGTTGTAGAGAGGTCGGGGAATGAGTTCGGAGAGGAGGGAATAATTAAATAAATGATAATTAATGGGGAAATATTGTCAACCATAACCATAATTATAGGAAAAACTAATTTTGAAATTAAATTATATAATTAATAATTATTTTATACGAAAATTAATAACTATAATTTAATATTAAGGTTAATATGGTCCAAATAAAATTATTAGTGGGTATAAATGAGTTTTCAGAAAGTATGGGCCTTTCTCTTAAACCTTTAGTGTTTTTTGGGCATTTGGTGGGTTTTCTTTTAAAAAAAATACTATTTTTATGCTATTTAATTAGCTGCAAAAATTATTATTTAATTAGAATTATATTTAAAACCCAATTAGGCTAGGGTTTTCACATATTCTCATATTTTCCATACGTAGTCTTCATCTCTCTCAAAAACCTATAAATATCTTTAGAGAGAAACGGAGAAAAACCTTTCGCGTTCAAGCTCCTATCATCCAACAAGTCTTCAAATCTCATCAATTAAGGTATAATCTAGTTTATCCCTTTTGTTAGCTAGTAAATTTTCGTAGTGAATTTTTAGTCTAATTTTCTCAAATTTTTATCTCCCAAACTACAAATTGGTTTATCTTGAAATTTTAACCAATGGTTCGATTAGGTTCATAGAATCTACAAACTTATTCTCATAATTTTGGAGCTCCCAATTCCTCAAAATCAATTTTTCAATTTTTACTTTTTTGTGAGAAATCGCCTAAACTATAGATTTTGATTTTTAATAATTCATAAATTCTGAATTAGGGTTTTTATCTAGAGATAGGTTTTGTACAGAATTGAATTTCGAGCAGGTTTCATGTTTTACAAAGATCGAAAAGGTGCCAGGATGTATCCCAAAATCGTGTTTTAGTATTTCTACCGAATTACAAAAGTTAGGATATCACATAGTTTCAGCCTTTTTTTTTTAAATTATCGAAACACGAAAGTTGTTCATTTTCAAAAAATAATGGCAGTTTGTGAAGAACACTTTTTTCAGTTCTGTATCGAAAAAATACCTTAAAATCCCTTTTGAAAACTGAAATCCCCGTCAGCCTTTAAGTCAAGTTTTAGTAATTGTTTGGCTAATGATAGAATTCTACTAAATTAAAATCATCCAATAAAATCAACAAAATCACTGGTTTACTAACCCCGATTCTTAAGCCTAATTCGTATTTACTGTGGAATTCTGAGCAATAGTTAATGTAAAGGTAGTTTACGTGTTTTATGCGGATTAATTAGATAATTACCAAACACAGCGTGAAAGCAATAAAGAGACACGCGATGTTTTGGTAACGCATTTCGATACCTATCTACTTTTGAAACAGTGATTGAGTTCCGACTCGTGACGCCAATGCAGGTGGCCACTTCTCTTGAGAGAATCGGACTCAACAAGACCCCCTTGCTATTGTCGACGTAAGACTGAATCCTTCAGTCCGGTTCTTCACAACTCTGTCGATGCCTCTCCCGAGGTAGGATGTACGATGATAAAACACCGGACTATGAAAAACTGATAACCTTGATGATGCTGACGGAAAAGTTACTCTCTGGAAGAGTTGAAAATAATCTGAGACACAATCTTGGTATTTATATCAGCCGGCCTAGCTTTCTCCTCAAGTCATGCGGCTGCCGTGATGTGATTCCACTAAATACGCAATTGATTTGCAAACTAATAGGAAACTTTGGTGCAATCTCAAAGTGGTTAGATAAGATATGAAAATAAATCAATCCTGAATAATAATAAGAATAAAATTCGTAACCAACTCTTGAGTCACAAGTTTTTCCATATTCACAGCTGTAGTCACAGCCGTAGTCATGACTAAGCCAGTAGATATCTGAAACTATAATCATGATTGTAGCTCACAAAATAGCCAATCATATGATACAAGAACTTGATTCTTGAGTTAAGATGCACATAAATGATATATATGACATAATAATCAATATTCAATAAACTGGTTTTATATATTTAGATTAAAACGGAAACAGTGATGTTCAACAAATTTAAATCACGTGTATTTTAATTTTGCTTCATCTGTCGATTTTCGTGTACTTCATAGTGAGCTAGCTAGTCAACTTTTTTATAGAGAAAGATTATGCATTACATGAATATTATATATATATATAAATGACGGTAAAAATATCTAAAGTTTGGTCAAAGAACCCCTCGTGTACCTAAAGTTTAAAAGTAGTGGCAAAAATACCCAAAGTCACATTTGGGGAGTTGACCACTCCATTCTCGTAACGCTGTTAACTTACCTGTTAATTCTGGCCACGTGGACAAATTTGTTTTGTTAAGTGTAATCATTAGGGGTTCAATTAGTTATGTTAAATCGTATTAATTAGGGGGTTTAATTCCTTGTTTTGTCGTAAACGAGGCTGATGTGGGCTCGTTCACGTGACAAAAATTATTATGTCAGCAACCCACGTTTGTCCACGTGGCCAGTGTTAACGGGTAAGTTAACGGCGTTACGAGAATGGAGTGGTCAACTCCCCAAATGCGACTTTGAGTATTTTTGCCAAGACTTTTAAACTTTAAGTACATGAGGGGTTCTTTGACCAAACTTTAAGTATTTTTGCCGTCATTAACTCCGTATATAACGTAGTCTCGTGCATTTGTCCGACATGTGAATATTGTTGATAGAGTTCGTAAAGTTTATCTATTTTGAGTGAAAGCGATAGAGATTATCGCCGTTTTCTTCGCTCTATTCATAAAGATAATATCTTGGACTTGTTGGAATTGCCGACATCAAGAGATCGACACAAGTCATAAACTATTATAATATGTATATATATATATATATGATGAATCAGTATTACTGTATCCACCAGAGAAAGGTGACCACATACATATATGTGCTTTCAATTTGTCAACTTGATCGTTAAAATAAATTTATTTGCCAACTTGATGGGATAATATGAACTGTAAAGAGTGAATAAGCGAGAAAATTCAACATATATATAACATTATTTTGTGTAGATATATCCAAAAAACCATTGAAATATAATTTGTTTTCTTCTACGTGATCGTGCCTGCATTTTTATGTCATCGATATATGTTTTTTTTTATGTAATATGTATATAGTATACGAATATTTTTTTATTTTCTAATAAATGTCTTTCTTAATTTAGAATCTCTAGTATATATTTGCTTTAATTAATACATGACTGTGTAATTGACAGAAGAAGAAAACCATAGTGAATTAAATGAGTAGAAAAACATGACTCCTGTAATTAATGGGAAAATGGCGGCGATAATATTGAAGTTCTTTATATTGGTGCACTTTAATATCTAAAGTCTTTTTTTTTTTTATGGTAATTATACCTAACTTCACAAATCGTTAGCGGCAGTTGATACTTCTCCGTTAGTGGGCTCTATTTGTACCATATTTAATATTTTAAGTGTCATATCACACATAAAAGTATCACCAATTAATGCCAAAATAATTAAATAATATAAAACTCCAAAAAAAATTAACATGTGTAGTGGTAGTGTAATTATTATTTTATTTTAAATTTAAAATTTCTTCAAATAAATGGGGTTTGAGTTGATAACTAAGTTTTTAAGGCATTGCATCCAGACCGGAACCGCTTTTAAAAAGGACCCGCAACCGTATTAAACCGGAATCAATTTTTTTCAAAACTGCATCGGCATTAAAAACCGGTTCCGAGTTTAGGGGTTAAAAAACCCGGAGCCCGGTGTTGGACATATGTGTCCTTAAACAAGATATTTTATCCATTTGTAAAAGATTATGATATGTCATTGAATAAAGATAATACTTATTATGTTAATCTTATTATAGTTTCTGGTAGAGTAAAATAGAATGTTTGTTTCCTTAGTTCATAAAGGATGCAATTATGTTATTATTATCACAACAGAGTCAATGTGAGGAAGAATTAATAATCATAATAAATGAACTTAAAATGTCCGTGACCTGATTAACTGGGTGGGAGCCCATTAATCGTATAAGGTCATTAATGTGACTAAGTGACAATCCTATTCTGGATTTTGTGTGTGTCACACTCACTAGAAGTGCATTATGTATGAAGTGTCTTCATACTGGACTGGACCTGACTTAAACTCCGGAAGTTATCATATAAGACCGTCACTGATAACTTGGAGTTGAGTCACTAGTAGATGAATAAATGGATATTCGATCTAAGTCCTGAGTGATCTTGAGTCCGAGCTGCTGGCTTGATTGTTCTTTGATTTAACCGTTAAAGAACACGAAATATTACCGCTGTTCCCAACACTATTATTTTGGGAACATGATAGTCAGTAGTAAGGGTAGCTTGGTCATAGACATGGGCATCACACAGCTCTCTTCAGAGTGATGATGATTCCTTTGATTGTCGGTGGTGAGAAGTGAGAGGTACCCGTGCGCAACTTATGAATCGAAACCATAAGTGGGTTACTCATAATATTACTGACTGAGTCAAGAATGAAAATGCAATGAGGGGCATAACGGTAGAAACCGCCTGCTCGCGTGTGGATCATCAAGTGAAAGATCAATAACCCGAATTTGATTGTATCAATGGACACCCTGCTGTTATAAAGGGAATAATATATACCGTATCACTAAAGAGTGCAGCCTCGGGTCTATAGTGGAATCACTTCGAGGTTTAACGAACAACTAGCAGTTCGTTGGAGCTTAAGTGATACGGGTCCATGGTCCCCAGGATAGCTCCGTAACGGATGATACGTACGTGATTAAAATACATTCTGGATAATGTTTAATCATTTGGCTTGACTTATAAAACTGAAAGGTCTGTGGCAGACGTCAGATAGTTTTATCGTCAGCGTGGCAAAAGTACCATATCTTGGTACACGAAATTAACTGATAAAAGAAAGTTAGAATTTAGATTTTATATCAGCACCATGTTGTTTTAAATTAAATTCTAAGCAACTTTGCTTTTTGAACCAAGTCATTTCGACTTACGGTTAGTGATTTATGGATTTTCTAAGTTTGTGCTTGGTTCGACAAACTATGAAATTAAATCACATGTCACGAATTTAAATGATGGTGTGGCACCATGACATTTTAATGTGTGATATTGAGATCAGGAATTATTAATATAATTTAATTATTTGGATTTGGTAAATGAAGGAAATGCCCATTTGTAACAGAACGTTTTAAAAAAATGCCCATTTTTATTTTTGGTAAAAAAAACCACCAACAAAATAAAATGTAGACCAATATACCCTTGTGATTTTTGGCATGATTTTTTAATGACGTGTAAAATAAAGGCGTGTTGTATATTTAATTAATTAAAATTAAATAAAATATTGAGTAAACACTCGTTAGATTTGAAAAAAAAAACTGTTTCTATCCTAAAAAGTAGCAAAAAATAACTGAATCTATTTATCCATCTATAATTAATATTCAAATAAAAATCCCTACTATTCAGCATTTTTAACGATTAGTAACTGAATCTAATTCAAAATTTATTCGAATATAATTAGTATAAATAGTATTAATTCATAATTTAAGTTACCAATTCCAAATAGTATTACTTGAAGTTAAGTTACGAATTGTAATTGTAATTTAACTTACAAAAGTATACTAGCAAATCAATATATCTGTAAATGTAATTTAAGTTACAAATTTATAATACTAAATGACTATGCCTGTATTCGTAATTATATTTACTTAACTATATTTACGATTCTGTATTATTTCGTAACTATATTTACGATAAATTATTTTTATGTAACTATAATTATGATTCTATATTTACGATTCTGTATTTTTACATAACTATATTTACTAATCATCGTCCCATGTACAGAAATTAAAGACTTAAATAATTTACAAATATCATTTACAAAAATTGACGAAACTGTAAATAAAATTACGAAAAACTGATGATTAAAACAGTAAAAATATTTACAAAAATAATCTCATACCATTTACAAATCCAAAGCCGTGTAAAATAATTTACAAAAATCATTTACAAACGAAATGAAATTACATAAGTTGTAAACGATGTCAAACTGTAAATGACCCAAGCGACGTGATGAGCGCACATTGGAACTTGTTGACGCCATTGAGAACAATAATAATTACGAATTAACATTGAGAATTCAAACTCAAGATTTCATGAACTGTAAGCACAAAGTAACTGTTACAAATTAACTGAAAGCATAAGCACAACATTCATTACCTAAATTTTGTAAGTTAAATTACCAAAATTTCGGTAATATAAATTACCAAACACACACTGCAATAATGAAAACACATATGGATTTGAAAAAGTCTTTTTCCCTCTAACATTATAAACTGAAGTTATATGTGCAATGATATGAAAAAGGAACAATTATAAACAGCATATGTCTCCATATTAGGTTGAAAAAACGTTAGGGCCAATTTTTTTTAGCAGCTAAATCTCGTAATATAAATTACCACGATTTTGGTAATTATAATTTCGAAATTATAATCAGAATTAAACTTACCATTGGTGTAACTTAAATTTCGGTAATTATAAATACGGATAATGTAAGATCAATGTCAAATTTAAGGAAAATTCGAATCAGAGATTTGCCCTCAACATGATTCAAAATTAGAAACAA
Organism: Parietaria judaica; assembly: GCA_954871525.1. Classification (NCBI taxonomy): domain Eukaryota; kingdom Viridiplantae; phylum Streptophyta; class Magnoliopsida; order Rosales; family Urticaceae; genus Parietaria; species Parietaria judaica. The sequence continues at coordinate 23,554,300 of OX940860.1, read as the reverse complement.
AATACCTTAAGATTGGTAATTATAAATACGGGTTCAAAATATATCAATCAAATTTTGCCCTAAACATGATCGATATCAAACATATTCAAAAATAAGAAACAGAATCAAAGGAATCGCTTAATCCTATACTTCCACAAGGGTTAAAGACTAATTAAACCCATATGCATAGGAATTAAACCACTTAACAAAGGAATTTGAACTTAACGGAGGCAATGGAGAAAGCGACTGCGAGCGACCAACAAATAAGGCAACTGCGAGCAACGGCGCGAGGCGAGACTCTCGAAGCTGCGGAGGCGAGACTCTCGAGGCTGCGGAGGCCGACGTCGGCATTGATGGCGAACTACATAGAAGCCAAGGCGCGCAAGGGAGAGGCCCACGTTGGCCGTGGTAGTGGCTGGCGGCGAGATGTGGTGGGCAAGTTTTAGGGTTTGAAGAAGGATCGGGAGGATAAGAATGAGGAGGATAAAAATGGATAGAACTGATTTCAAATTTTAATTTCTAAAAAAAATAATTAAGAAAATTATAATTACCGTAATTATAGGAAACAAATTCAAAAAAAAAATCAATAAATAATAAAAACGAAAATTAAAATTAATAATTGATATTAGGGGTAATTTAGTCAAAACTGATTAATTAATGGGTACAAAATAGTTTTATGAAACTATGGGCATTTCTTTTAAACATTTGATGTTATTTGGGCATTTTGTGGGTTTATTATTAATATCTTATTAATAATTAATTAATAATTAATAGATTTATATTAATAAAAATATATATATAATTATATATATTTCATGTGTAAATCAATGTGGGCTTGCATGACCTAGCCCACACGAGTTTGACCTAGCTATGGGTTTGAAATTTGCGGCAAAAGTACCTAAAGTTTGGTACTTTGGCAAAAATCCTAAAATCAATCTTATCCTTTAGATCGGAGATGATTTGATATCAACCGTAGGATTAAGATGATTGATTTTTGACCTAACCCTAATTCGAAAATAGTAGCTTGGTGACCAAGCTTAGGGTTTTCGAATTTGACCTAATTAATTGTATCCGTTAGATCGGTTTAAGATTTAATCTTTACCGTCGGATTGGAAATTAATTAATATATATATATATATTCGAAGATAATGATGAAGATAAAATCGAATTAGGCTTTTGCCAAGTCTTAGAATATTTGATTTTTATCCCAAATTAATTTGATCCATTAGATCGGTCTAAGATTAATCTAAGCCATTGGATCTAGATAATTAATTTCGAAATTATCATTATTATATATATATATATATATATATATATATATATATATATTGAAATTAAGATAAGTAGATAAGATTGGTTTACCAAGTCTTTCTTATTTAATTAAATCCCTAATTAATTATATCCATTGGATTTAGATAAGATTAAATCTAAAGCCTTTGGATTAGAATAATTAATTATATTTAATAATAATTTTCGAAATTAGATATATATATATATAAATATTCGAATTATATTTAAATAAGAAGATAAGATTGATTTTTGTATTTATCAAGTCTTTCTTATTTAATTAAATACAAGTTTAATTATAACCATTGGATCTAGATGAGATTAAATCTCAACCATTGGATTGGAATAATTAAAGTATTTAAATATATATAAAATTCGAATTTTGGAGAGAAAATCTCTAATTCGGTTACGGGCCAAGTCTATAATAGGGAGCTCATTTACAACATTTTTCACACCTTCCCCAGAGCAAAAAATCGAGCTCTCCCTCTCTCTCTTTAGGGTCTGCGAGTTTTCTGCTTCTGATCTCTTTTCTGGTTTGGCTTAGGAGACTATTTCTCCGGAAGCTTCAAAAGAACCTCAGTTAAATTTTGCGACGGAGTCCTGCCGGCGAAGCCCACGCTTCGGTACGAGGAATCCAGGAGAATATCCCGGAAGATCACGGGTGTTTCCCTCAGCACCGGCGGAGCCCTGCCGAACTACAGAGTCCGCAGTCAGAAACGTCAGTTGAGGTACGGCCTTATGCATTGGGTTAATAAATGCAAACATTTACTGCTTTCTATTTATTTCTTATATTTCGACTATGATATTAATAATGAGTTGTGAATATTAAATATGTAATATTTATCAGATCTTGTTAAAATGGTTATTACCCGATATCCGTGCCGTTACGATAACAAGTTTTCCGCTTTAAAATAATTTTTTAAATGTTACCGGGACGGCTCGGAGGCTTATTTTGTGGTAATGAAGTCGGGAATCAAACCCCGATTCCCAACACCCGGATAATAGGTTACTAAAACACGCTTTTTTAATTTATTTTTAGTTTTTTAGTACTTTTCTCCTCTTCTTTTTTTTTTAATGAACTTTTCTCTTCTTTATGCCATTTAATATTCTTACACAATTTCTCATATTTTATAACTTAATACATATATTCTAGTAAAATATTTAGCATTGAAAACTATTTTTCTATTAAAAAATAAGGGTTTTCTATTTTATTTTCCATTTTATTAATTAATCTAGATCCAAGTTTTAAATCAGGGTTTTGATATTAAATTCGGGTTTAAACGCGCATCCAAAAATCCGAGTTTAAAACATTTAAAATCTGGATGCGTGTTTTGATTTGGGCTCGAATTTTAGCAAAAAATCTGAGTATCTTGCCCGCTCGTACCTCTAGCTTATTTGCATTTTGACAATGTTATTTTGTGATGCATTGCCTTTTGTATCCGTGTTAGACCAATGACCAATGCTCTTTTGATTTGAGTATGGTATTATGTATTTTGTGACAAACTCTTTTGTAATGCAATGCCTTAAACCAATGACCATTAATTATGTACATACCAATACAGAAACTTAATCTCAATACATAACATCGTCATATTAACTTTTTTATTTTTATTTTTTGGTTTTATATTATTTAATTAATTTAGCATTAATAAGTGGCACTTTTATGTGTGATTTGGCACTTAAAATATTAAATATGGTATTAAATAGAGCACACTAACGGAGAGGTATCAACTGGTGCTAACGGTTTGTGAAGTTAGGTATTATTACCGTAAAAAAAAAAGACTTAAGTATTAAAGTGCACCAGTATAAAGAACTTCAGTATTATCGCCGCCATTTTCCCGTAATTAATTGAACCAAATAACTATAATTTAATCAGAGAATGTACTTGTCGAGACAACATTATTCTGTGTTTTTGTGTTGTGACATGAGCCAACATTATATTATATAGATGCATGCATGAATAATTATAATAAACTAATTGGGTATGAATATTACTATAGTTTTATTATGCTTAAATATATGTGTAAGAGATTCAATTTATTTGGCACACTTTCTATTATTTAATACATTATTCTAATAAATTTGACAACTATACATATATTGGATAAGTTCAGTGTCTTGCAATAATTGGGTGGACTTCCTTTGCAGCTCAAACGCATCAATGACGCGTAAAAAATATAGCCAAGTGTGCTCTAGATATATGTTTTTTTTATTATATTATCCATGCTCTTTGTGACTTAATTGTTAATTTGGGGATTAGTAGCCACCTAAGTATATTTTTAGTAATAATGATAAATGGTCAAATTCTAATAATAACATGTTCAGGTATTAAAATAGTATTTATGTGATATGGTAATATTAGAGTTTGATTTTAAATGAAAAATAATATAGGGGTTAACTTAGTAAACATTATTTTGGTTGAGATGGTAATTTTTTAATTAATTAGAAAGAAAAATTAATTAAATTATGTGAAAATTGGATATGAATGAATAAATATGAGTAATAAATGATCTCCAAAAAATACTAGTGTTGGCTCACTCGGCACGCGGCTCCTGCGGTAAGTGGATTGTGTGGCGGTATCTCGAGCCGCGTGATCAATGACATAATGACATGGCCTACCACGAAACGAGGATGATGCCGCAATTGAATCGTCTTCCTATGGCAACTTGAGCTATTGTGCCATAAATTTTTTATTTTTTTTATAATTAAAGTTATCAATGTTTGTTATTTTGTTTGCCTTCAAATTTTAATTATATATCTACTATTTAACGGTACATCATCTAAAGTCTTACAAAAAAATGAAACTAAAGAAAGATCAAAATAGTAAGCTTAAAAAATTATAATTGTAAAACAATTTAATTGAATTAAAAAAAAATGGATACTCATGCTGCTGTTAATAATTAATAAACTAATCCTACAATTAGTTGATAGATAATTAGTTAGTTATACTTTCGAAATTATATGATTACAAGTTAATTATATAATATGTATGCTTTTGTTGAAAACGGTATATCATGACAATTCCAATGATGTCATAGAAATCGCGATTCTGTACACTACAACTAGAATCAGTCACATTTTATATTTATAAAAAAATGTTTTTGGAAATTATCCGACACGTGACTCATGAGCTCGCATAATTATTTGTTTATAGTCTTTAAAGTTTAAAGTGCTGAATATTGATGGGGATTGACTCGAGGGAATAAAATCTGCATCATATTTGCTATGTAGAGTAGTGTTTAAAATATCGTCAATTATCTTCCCGATAATTGTTTTTTTTAATCTTATTTGAAATGTATATATTATATGCTAATTGCTAATTGTTATATATATATATATATATATATATATATATATATATATATTTATCCTTTTCAGTCGATTATCAACCTAATTATCCACTAATATTTTCAATGTAAAAAATGATAATCATGATAATTAAGCAATTTAACCATTAATTTTGAGGGGGAAAAAAAGGGAAAAAAGGCATGTATATCAAGTTCGGATCTGATACGTTTTTAAGGGTTTTTTTTTTCTTGTCGCTTAAGAACGAATATGGATAATGCTGTTAAGATTTGTCATTCTAAGTTCGTTTTCTTTTGAACTTATTAATTTTGTAGACATTTAAGAGATTTTTCTAACTTTAAAATTATGAAAGTTAATAATTATGTTTAAAATTAACAAAGTTTGGTATTTTATATTTGTTGAGATTTTTTTTTTATGATGTCTCGTTGAATATTAGTATGAAATTTTTATTCTAGATAATTTTTAAAGTATTTTCTATAACGTGGCCTAAGTACCAAAGTTCAATTGTTTTGGGATTTCAAGAAACGTTATCAATTCTTCTTCAGCTTCCTCATGCCCGACATCATCACATTCGACCTCCTCTTGCTCGGTCTCGTCATTTTTTGCGTTTTCATCCACGACCTCGTCGTACGTCTCGGCGGACGCATTGTCATAAAGCGTGCGGCCTTGTCGTAGACAGTTTTGGCACACTTTGTTTCATCGTACAACGCCTTGTCGTAAACGGCTTCATCAAACTCATCATACACGGGTTCGTCATACTCCATCTCGTCATAAACTAACTCGTCGTACGTACGTCCTCGCCGTGATCCGCCCTCATCATACGTCGTTTAATCGTACATTGGGATAACCAACTGGAATGCCACTACTCATTGCGCATATTCCGCAACTGTCTCACGTCAACGCATCGTGTCACCGTAGCTGCCAAAATTTTGCCCGAACAAGTTCGCTTGGTTGTCCTCGGTGTCAACCGTTTGATTGGGCATGTACAATTGCAGTTATCTGACGAATCTGATACCAACTGATGTAGGGAAAGATACAAAGAACACGTCTTTTAAAGATAAACTCGACTTCACAAATAAAAACTCAATTTTTTTAATTCTTCGTGACTACCTCGTTACATGTGTAACATGTTTGTTCTTATTTTAAAAAAAAAAAAAAAAAAACCAATGATTTGAACTTTAAGTATTCATATCCTAAAAAATATATATGATCCATTTCGGATGTAGTGTCGAAAGATCACTGAGTTTGTTTTCTGATATCTTAGAATTAAGAAAGTACACTTGTTCGATGATTTAAACACAGATAAATAGATAGTTACCTTGGTTATACGGACTGAACTAACTTCGATCTCAATGGTCCTCACAAAAACAACAAAAAAAAATGTTGCCTTGTTCAACTTTTCCACCTTTTGTTTATCAAATTGTTTGTGGCTGCAATGCAACTGCACAACGTCAAGGTTGTACTTGTGGCATTATTAATTTATCAGTTATATTTGCGACAGCCTTCAAATGTACATTAAAATATATAATCCCGACAGTGATGATCGCAAGCTTGAGTTCACTTTTATAAAATTATTTCTATCTGGCCAGTCTGCTCCAACCAATAAGAAAGCATAAGCCTGATGGCCGACATACCATATCTCTGACTCTTATAATGTAAATATCATATATATATATATATATATATATATATATATATATATTAATTAGAACTTCGTTAAACTAATACTCGATAAATTAATAATTTTAATAAAATAATATTTTTATATGATCTTGACTTTAACTAACAATAATAATTTTAATAAAATAATATTTTTTTTATGATATTGACTTTAACTAACATGATTAAATTCTACCTCAATAAATTAATGACCTCAATTATAATATAATAAAAAAATTCAGTCCGAACAGTATTAATTTATAAATATTTATTGTGTATATATATATATATATTGTATGCAATATTTATGTAAATGTGAATATGATATGCATGAGAATTTGTATATACAAGATTTCCAGCTTTTGGATTCCATATTTTATAGGGTTAATTGCGGCAAAAAGACCCAGCCTTTGGTCAAATTCTCTCTTGTGTACCCAACTTCCATAAATAGCGGCAATAATACTCAAACTCGGTGTTTGGGAGTTGACCGAGGAAATCTGTCCATGTGGCTAACAACCTTTGCCACATGGCATGCCACGTAATTATATAAATACTCAATTTTAATTTATTTATTTATTTATTTGTATAAATTCATATAAAAAAAATTAGTTTAAACTCTTCTAATTTAACTAAAATTAAAGTATAAACCCTTCAAATAAAAATTTTGACAAAAAATCAAATATAACTCGTTCAAACTAAAAGTTAGACAATATATATATATATATATATATATATATAATATAATATAATAAAATATAATATAATATAATATATAACCTCCGAGTTAGTAATCCTAGTTCCGCCGTTGCCACTCGCAATCGTGCTTAAATAAATAAATAAATCATCGCTGTCAGCTGGTACTCCATGGGAACATCATGAGTTTTAAAGCTTTAGATGAACCTTAAGATATAGTATGATATAAGTGATGATAAAATCGAACCATATAATTGAACAAAAGTATTTAAAAAAAAAAGATTGGTGAAAAAGATCATTACAAGATATTTTGATGTTATCTTATAAGCCATAAATTCAAGGGTAAATGAAGCAAATGTCCATTTGTGACTCAATGTTTCAAAAAAATGCCCAAATCTATTTTTACTAATTAAAACAACCAATTAATTAAAATATGGACCAATATACCCTTCTTTTTTAAAATATCAAATAATTAAGAAATAATTAATCATCCTAAATTGTAGCAACCCTATTTTGCAGCAAAAATAAAAATTGTAGTTATATTTTTTGAATTATACGCTGGAAATAATAATTCAACGTCAAAATTAATACATTGAACGTAGCTCTTTTTACGAATTTATAATAGTAAGTCACTATAAATTGTAATTGCGAATTTAAGTTGCGAATTTATAATAGTATGTTATGAATTTAAGTTACGAATTTATACATGTAATTTTAATTGTAATTTAAGTTACGAATTTATAATAATAAATCACTATACCTGTAAATGTAATTTAAGTTACGAATTTATAATAGTAAATCATTATACATGTAATTGTAATTTAAGTTACGAATTTATAATAATAAGTTACAAGTTTAGGTTACGAATTTATACATGTAATTGTAATTGTAATTTAAGTTACTAATTTATAATAGTAAATCACTTTACGAGTTATTGGGCGAATGAAATTCTGAGCGAACGACCTTCGCGTTGACGGAGAGGCAATGGGAAGCTACGTGACGGCGGAAACCAGGGCATGAGCGTCCTCGAACAATGGCGGATGCTCTGGGGATTCGCGAATCGCGATTTGAAGATTCGCCTCAGAAGAAGAAGATCGGCGGTGATGGAGCGGCAGCGAGCGACGCGCTCTTCTCCGATCGATAAGAATCTGGCGATGGAGGTATTAATCTGAGAGAGAGAGAGAGAGAGAGAGAAGTACCATAATTAAATGAAATTATAATTAAATGAAATTATAATTAAGAGGTGGAAGTTGTCAACCATAATTATAGGGAAAAAATTTGAAATTAATATATATTATTGATAATTATTAAACGAAAATTAATAATTATAACTAATATTAGGGTTAATACGGTCCAAAAAATATTATGAATGGGTATAAATTAGTTTTATGAAACTATGAGCATTTCTCTTAAACTTTAGGTGCTTTTTGGGCATTTTGTGGATTTTCTTTTAAATTCAATACAGCATGACATATTGAAATCCTTTATCGCTATGAAACAAAGTTCACGAACAGATCCACACTGTACATAACATAATCATAACTCCATAATTGCGATCGTTAGAGATTTGGAAAATCTTCATTTTATCATATACTTATCGCCATCCACTATTTAATGACAGTAATACCTGAGCAATAATAATAATGTCACGCCCATTAAAGTAGGCTAATTGGCAAGTGGTAGTCAATAATTTTGTAGTAAGTTCCAATTTTCTAGTTGATTTTATTTTTTATTTTTTTATACCAATGCCTCTTAATCTCTTATATTTAGGGTAATAATCTAGGGCCGTATCGCGAATAGCTACAATATATAATGTAAATGAGTTTTAAGCATGTCGAATATGATTAACCTGATTAAATAATTGGTGAATATGAAAATACAATGAGACTTAGTTATACATGATTAACGAACAATAATCAATGTTCTAAAACTTACAAATATGAAATTTATTTTATATTAATTATTTTGTTTAATTGATGAATGTAAAAAAAAATTATTAATTATTTTTAAAATCTTATATTTTATAATAAAAGTAACTAATTTACATGAATTTAAAATGAATTAATTTATTTAAAAGTTTTAGAATCAATTAAATGGATTAAAGATGTAAGCACGATTAATATTGTATTTAAATAAATAAAAAGAACATATCTAAGTCTATATAAAATTAGTAAAAAATAATAATTAAAAAACAACCCAAAATCAGAATTATCACTCATGTCTATAATTTTATAATGCGGCACATTGTACTTATTAAGATAAAAGCAAAGCAAAAACTACAGCACATGACTCAAACATTTTTGTTTCCAATTAATCACTGAATATATATATATATATATATAATTAAACAGTTATTAAGTTTAGTTATTGATGATTTTTTTAAAAACTATAATAATAATAATAAAATTAATCAAATGTCATTAAAAAATATGTTTGCTATGTATATGTAGTAACATCATGACATTCTGAAAAGTTATAAGAAAATTGTAGTTCATGAATCGAAGTGTCCCAAAATGTAAAATTGAGTGGCTGAAGGAATTACAGAGACTGCGAGTGGGAATGTGTGGACTGGAGTGAAGAGAGATGACAAGTTGCCAACAACTGCCGACGTGGCACCCAACCAGACAAGGAAGACAACAGAACACAACACTGACCGTACGCGCCCTCGGTCGCGCGTGGCGCGTGGGAGAGACCGAACGACGACAGCCCCAACTCAGCACGTGCGCTAACTCTCATAGTTGTTATTTTTCTTTTGTTTTAACGCACGTGTTTGTCATGCACCTTTTCTTTCCCTCTCACGGCCTGTCAAGTCAAACGCCATACCAAGTGGCCACTTTTCGCTTAATGGGACGTAATTCAAGCGACTAATTAAACTCCTATCCTATCTATGACACGCAAGTTTTTCAATAAAATATGATGTGATTAAAGGAATTAATTATCATTAATAACTGAATAATCATCACTAATAAGTAATAACCTTTTTATTATTTTTAAGGGAAAATTGCGGCATAAGTACCCAAAGTGTTTGAAAAATTGATGTTAAGTTCTCATTCTTTTTTTTTTATGGCGAAAGTTGTCAAACTCTTACTCTGTGTACTCCGTCATGTTTTCGCCCCGAACCGCATCGCGTGTTACGTTTTTAAACTCATTAAATATACAATTGTTATTAAAAGAAATTAAACTGATTTATCAATGATAAACAATGATATATTTAATAGGTTTAAAAACATGGCATATGGCGCGGTTTTGGATTAAAATATGCCGGAATATACAAAATAAGAGTTTGGCAACTTTCGCCACAAAAAAAAGAAACTTAATGTCAACTTTTCAAACACTTTAGGTATTTATGCCGTCATTTTTCCTTTTGTTTTTGTGCTTAGTTACCCTTTATTTTATTTTGGGGACCCTTTTATTTTTATCAATCTGTGAAATTTATTATTTTATTTACTCAACTTAGTAATAGCTTGACCCGTAATTCTGAAACTTATTTTTGTATTATTTTGCTCCTTGTATTTTTACTATGTTCCAGATCATAATTTTCCGCTAAATATAAAAATATTATGTTCAACTTATATATGAGCGATTTTTTTTATTATTATTTCTGATACTTTGGCAAAAATAATAATTTTTCAGAGTTATTAATAATAAAGGCCTAAAAGCTTATATAGATTAGACCGAGAAAAAAATATTACGAGACAGATTTTATAAAATAATTTTTTTTTAACATATTTACGGTAAAATTTAGGATATTTATAAAAGATAAAATAAAACTGTCTTTTTATTTTTAACGCGATTAGTAAACATATAGATATTATAAATTCAAAGGTCATGCGAGATATTAATATATAATAACTAATTTATAAGAGGCAAACTAATACAAAAAAGTTAACGAGAAATACTGATACAATGTGATACGTTAGTAGTAAATTGTTTGTTTTAAAAATCCCATCACGCCCTCGGCATGCCCATGGTTTTACCATGATTTATGACTTGCGGTAATCCCACAAAGACCTTGGCATGCCCAAGGATTACAAGACAGTAGTCAGTAGCATAGTCTCGCCGCTTCACTTTAGTTCCAAGTAACATAGCTCTCACGTTAATAGGTTTTTCATGTGGGAATTTCGTCGTATGCTTACATTTTCCCCTTAATAAAGTCTTAGTATTTAATCAGTGTATGAGCTTTTATAATATCGCTATCTCCTAAATATAATAAGTTATTATATTTAATTTTCATAAAAATTTATAATTGTTACCCTATATTTATAATAAATTACAAGTATAACTATTGCTTACAACTATAACATATAAATATATAGTAGGGTTAATGACGGTAAAAATATCAAAAGTTTGGTCAAAGAACCCTCGTGTCGTGTACCTAAAGCTTAAAAGTGGTGGCAAAACTACCCAAATTCGCATTTGAGGAGTTGACCACTCCATTCTCGTAATGTCGTTAACTTATTTGTTAACTCTGGTCACGTGGACAAACGTGGGTTGTTGACATAATTGTTTTTGCCACGTGGACGAGCCCATATCAGCATCGTTTACGATAAAACAACGAATTAAACCCCTAATTAATACTATTTAATACAACTAATTAAACCCCTAATGATTACACTTAACAAAACAGATTTGTCCACGTGGCCAGAGTTAACAGGTAATTACGAGAATGAAGTGGTCAACTCCCCAAATGCAACTTTGGGTATTTTTGCCACAACTTTTAAACTTTGGGTACACGAGGGGTTCTTTGACCAAACTTTATATATTTTGGCCGTCATCAACCCTTAATTTTTAAAATATTGATCGCATAAGTTGTTCTGATAAACCCATCGGTAAACTAGTTACTTGCGGCTTATCAGTAAAATGAAAGCTGCGGTATACTCGTCAGTATCGGTATCTAAAAACTTGATTCAAATTATTCAAATTTATTCGGATAATCTAAAGATTTCAATTACACAAAACAAATATCTGATGCCATAAATTTGTGTTTTTAATTGATTCTGTTCTATTTCTCAAATAAGAATATGTATATATATATATATAAAAGGCATACATTGAACATCAATGGAGACATAAAATAATAATAATAAAAAATAATTAATTGGAAATGAAAAAATTCACAACTTTGGGCGTTTATTCTGCACAATTAAAAACCTGTGATTATGATGCACAAATTTGATTAAATCAAGGTATTTTTGCCGCAATCATGAACAAATTAATGGAGCAAGTTGAAACAAGATTTATAAGTTTAGGATAAGAGTTAGCGATATTTTGTATAAACATGCGATATTATTGTGGCTTTTGACTGGATCCCCCACAAGCCAAGTCCCATTATTCGTATATAAATAGAGGCACCCACTTTGGCAATTTCTTCATTCCACCACCTTCCTCTCTCCTTCCCTCTGTCTCCCCATCTCCGATCTTCCATGGCTGCTTCTGCTGAAGCCAACTTCTTCATCACCATGTCTTTCCCTTTGGGCCTCTTGTTCTTCTCCTTCACCGCGCTCTTCTCCCTCTTCGCCTCGCTCGTCTTCCTCCTCACCAGGCTCAAGCCGTGGTGTAACTGCGACGTCTGTCGGAGCTTCCTCACCGGGAAATGGTCGTCGGAGTTCGGCAACCTCTGCGACTGGTACGCGCACCTGCTGCGGAAGTCCCCGACGGGGACGATCCACGTGGCGGTCCTCGGCAACACCATCACGGCCAACCCGGACAACGTCGAGTACATGCTCAAGACCCGGTTCGAGAATTTCCCCAAAGGGAAGCCCTTCTCGGCCATCCTCGGCGACCTCCTCGGCCGCGGCATCTTCAACGTCGACGGCGCGTCGTGGCTCTTCCAGCGCAAGATGGCGAGCTTGGAGCTCGGGAGCAACTCCGTCCGGTCTTACGCGCTCGAGATCGTCACGTCGGAGATCAGATCGCAGCTGATTCCCGTCCTCGACGCTGCAGCAGTGTCGGGCGGGGACGGGGTTGATTTGCAGGACGTGCTGCGGCGGTTCTCGTTCGACAACATCTGCAAATTCTCGTTCGGGCTCGACCCTGGCTGTTTGAGGCTCTCGATGCCGGTTTCGGAGTTCGCGGCCGCGTTCGACATGGCGTCGAGGGCTTCGGCGGAGCGCGCTCTGTCGCCGTCGCCGCTCGTGTGGAAGGCGAAGCGGCTTCTGAATTTGGGGTCGGAGAGGAAGCTTCGAGATGCGGTGAGGATGGTTGATAGTTTGGCGGCAGAGATGATTGCACTCCGGCGGAGAGAAAGCCTCGAAGGTCTCTCCGGCAAGCGGAGGGACCTTCTCTCGCGGTTCATGGCTTCGGTGGACGACGACACGTATCTGCGGGACATCGTGGTGAGCTTCTTATTGGCGGGGAGAGACACGGTGTCGGCGGCGCTGACGAGCTTCTTCTACCTGATCTCGCGTCACCCTAAGGTGGCGCGGGCTATTAGGGACGAGGCGGAGCGGGTGGTGGCGGCGGGGCGGGACGTGGCGAGCTTTGAGGAGATGCGGGAGATGCAATACCTGCATGCGGCGGTGCACGAGAGCATGAGGCTGTACCCGCCAGTGCAGTTCGACTCCAAGTTCTGCCTCGAAGACGACGTTTTGCCGGACGGGACATTTGTGAAGAAGGGGACGCGGGTGACGTACCACCCGTACGCGATGGGCCGGATGGAAAGCATATGGGGCCCCGACTGCCTCGAGTTCAGGCCCGAGAGGTGGCTCAACAACGGGGTTTTCAGCCCGGTTAGCGCCTACAAGTACCCGGTTTTTCAGGCCGGGCTTAGGGTTTGCCTCGGCCGGGAGTTGGCGATAATGGAGATGAAATCAGTTGCATTTTCAATCCTCCGGCAATTCGATATCCAGGTCGTGGCACCCGAGCAGGAGCCCCGGTTCGTACCGGGGCTGACCGCCACCGTGAGAGGCGGACTGCCAGTCCAGGTCCACAAGAGAAGCTAGCTTTAGCTAATGTAATTGATTAATTAGATTGTATAGGTATATATGCTTATAATTCCAGGTTTAATAATAGACCCAAGTTTCCACAGTAATTTGGATCTCTTTATATAATTTGCACGATTGATCCTTACCTTGCAATTTACCTCTCAATTTATTTTGCGGCAGAAATGTTTCTTTTTTATTTTTGAAACATAACTAATGCTTCACTAAATGTTAAATATTGACAAACAAACAAAAATCACATGAAGATACAATTTTGATTGTATTATGTGTAACACAAATTTGATTGAAAATTGTGAATACTTCACATAAAATAAAAACAGCATTCACGAAAATATCTCCATAAGTTATAGGTCGTATAATTCAATATATCCTGTTATGGGTATTTTTCGGAACCTAAAAATGTTAAGGCACAGCCCAATAAACACATTAATAAAGGCTCAAACGCCAAAGGCCCACGAAGGCAATCTGGGTCCGCCCCAAAAAAGTCAACTCTGACCAGACTCAGAAAAGTCAATGAGACCCGCCCCGATAAAGTCAGCTCAAAACCGACTTCGGAATACTAATGCGGGATCTATTCCAAAAACATGCTTTTAGGGGGTCGTTACGACCCCTAATTAGGGTGACCACTAATTAGGGGTCGTTGCGACCCCTAATAAATAAAGTATGCATTTATGGGTCGATACGACCCTTAATTAGGGGTCGCTACGACCCCTAAAGATAAAATCATGGTTTTAGGGGTCCCTAAAGATAAAAACATGGTTTTAGGGGTCGCAACGACCCATAATTAGGGATCGCAACGACCCCTAAAACATAAATCGTGCCTTACGACCCCTAATTAGGGGTCGATACGACCCCTTAGGGGTCGCACGAGGCTCTCTATAAATACGAGAGCCCCCCACCACAATTCGGTAAGCTTTCTCAAGCCAAAAAACCTCTGCTCGCCATTCTCTCTTCCCGATCTTAAAGTACTCGACTAATGTTGAGCGTCGGAGCGAGCGACAGAGGTCCCCCCCTCTGCCCTCCTCGTGAGTTCACGTTTTTTACACTCTTTGCAGGAGCGGAAATGGAGGCGGAATATCAAAGGCGAAAAAAGGAGCTGCAAGCCCATCGTGGCCATCGCGCGGTCATTGGGCCCGGCCCAAAACGAAGTTATTTCGTTTTGGGCCGCTTTTTATGTTGATCCAAAAACGGCATTAACATATCCCATTAAGGTAACATGTTAGTTTGTGTAGACATGGTGTGTTGCTGTCACATATTAAAAGTCAGAGGACAAATTTGTTATTATACACTCTTTTGTGTAAAGAATTGAATGGTACAAATTCACGTACAATATTACAAATGCATTTATAATAAAAACTGGGCAAAGGACGTCACGCATATTAATAAGTCTTTAAATGCGATCCATTTTTTTATTTTTATTTTTATTTTGTCGTTTGTTTCTCGATTCTCGATGCATATTTATCTGTCCTAGCTAAGCATTGATAAGTGCAGAATCTTCAAGTACCTCATTCCTTCTTGGAATTCGACATTGTCTAGTAGCTGTATTATTAATATATAAATAAATAGCTTCATTTTTGCATGTTATATATATATATATATATAAAGTTAATGTCCGTGTATGTAATGATGCAGATATTTTTAGAAGAAAATAAAATTGAGATTTTGCTTTCTTCGTGTTCTTCATAGTCCGCTCAACATCGTATCGTATGTTTTCATTTTTAATGGCATAAATAATTATTTTTCTACTCGCAATAAAAGTTTCTAATGTTTACTATTTTCACGGCTGAAATTTTTCAATCTTCTCGCTAAAATCTGTGCACTTTTTTAATTTATGTAACACAATGTCGTTAAGTCTTAAACACTTGTGAATATTCATTCAAATCAATTAAGAAGTTGGAATTTTTCGATAAGAAACAAATAATTAATGAAAATTGATATAACAAAAATTTGGATGTATCAATATAATATAGAACATTTCTACTATGTCATATTTAAAGAATATATGATACTGCTATTATTCAAAAATATTTTCGAATGGGGTGACACTATTGACCGATGTTACAATGTACTCTCGCGTTACTAGATATATTCATAACAAAAGCATGCATTTGCATTCCATACATAAAATTTGAACGCGTGACCTCTTAAATAGATATATAGTGGAGTTAACATTATACGAAATTTGGATAGTAGTGTTATCCAATATTGTTAATGATAACACGCGAAATTTTTTTTGTTATGCTTTATGAGTTATTTATATATAGTACTCCTCGAGTACAACGATTTCTTATGGTATATATTTTTATTTAATCTTGACTATTACTTGCGACCTTTCATCTATTACTACACTTAATATCGATTCACTCCCCAGTCTGAAATTTTGGGAATCCAATTATTTGAAAGAATCGTTAAATTTTGCTGCCAATAGTTATTGCAATTCAGAGAGAGGCGATTGGTGTTCAATTATTGTTGTGGACTTGTGGTGTCCACTAATTATTGCTGTAATTTCGTTCTTTTATTTACGTAGATTACAGCCTCTACAAATAAAGAATTCTATTATGTTTTTAAATTTATTAATTTATGCAGCAAAAATTTACTAATGTTAATTAAAAATATAAAAATATTTATTTTCATTTTAACTATGTTTAAAAATCTTAATTAAACATAGTTAATGAGAGTTATAACTTATAATCACGTCATTAGTTATAGTACGCCTTGTGGTAATTTTGTTTTTGATTTAATAGTTAAGGAGATACCCAACTCGTATTTTGTGAAGGTATGCGAGTTAAAAATGTCTTTAGAAAATTAGCTTGTATTTTTGTAAGCAGATTGTTCTAATTTTCCGTCAGCAACGTATTTTTGTGTTTAGTAACGTGTCAGTAAAAACAATATTATCAAAATACAAAAATATTAGCTCTTTAATACATTAAGAACGTAATTTCAAAAATATTCTTCTTTTTTATGGAGCACAATAAGTGTTATTAAAAACTTCTTCTTTCGTAGGGAGCTTATTGTGAGCGCCAAACTGTATCGAGCTGCAGTTATCGTATAAGTTGTTCGATGAGTCAGGCCCAATGAACTTTTGTCAAACTTCAACAATTAATAACGACTTGTTGTTTATATTAATTTATATATAAACGAAAAAGTTGTGCACCAATAAAATAAAAGAATACCATGTTCCTACCTATATGGTCGATTACCATCTTACATTACATATATATAAGATAAGGACTGTTATATGATTTGTTCTTTTGACTTGGTGACCAATAATTTTGATTATTGAAATAAACAATATAATCGGTGATCAATGTGCGATTTATGTGCATTAATAATAATAATGAAGTTTTACTTTTAGCTAAAAAAATCGTGACTAATGCGTATAGAAAAAGAGGTTCCACGCACAGTTTTCGTCAACTAAACACATAAGTACGACACATTGTGCGATGTTAAGTGGTAACTCTCACGTCTAAATATAAATCGAGATATTAAATTAATGAAGTATAAAAGTCAGAACTATATGGATTGTGACATTAATATGACATAGGCTATATATGTCTTTCTTAATTGAATTTTTGGAACTAAAAGCTTAAGTTGGTGCGTCAATAATTCATCAAAAATTGATGTCAATGATCTTTCTTATTAGAGGTTAGTCTGAGTTTCTATGAAACGAAATTGGCAAGCGATCCTCTTCATATAATTTTTTGCTCTTGTGGTCCCTACACAGTTAATTTTGATAGAAATATGGAGGAAAATATTTTTTTTAAAATATATATTTTTTAATATTTTAGTGGATAAACTCAATATCGATTTTATAGATATTTAATCATATTAGTCCTTTAAATTTATACCTTCGAAATCAAATTTATCCTTCAAAATATATAAAAAATAAAATCTTAAAATATTTTCATTCACATTTTCATCAAATTAATCGTGATGGCGGTCGAAGAAACAAAATTTTATTTTACAGGCCACTTGACGCCAATTTTATTTTTGAGGTACTGCATTGATGCAATAATCTCTTATCAGAGGGCCAATTTTGTATTTGAGGGGCCATTAAACTACTAACTCATTATCTGATGAGGGACAATTTAAACCCTAAAGTCTTCTTAATTTAAGATTTTTTTAATCACTTAATTAAGTTAATAATAAGAAATTTGAGCAATTTCGCAAAAGCTAGTAGCTGTATGTTATTTTTTATTTTATTTTTATTATATGGGTTAAATCTGTATGTAGGATAAATTTATTTCATTAATCAAAGTAGAAATTAAGTATATGTGCTATATTATTTTATTGAGTCAAAATGAGTTTTTTATGGCTCTTCAAGGCATAAGGTAATTGGGTAGATATAAATGAGAGATTATAATTATCAAAATATGGGACCTTTTTTTAGATTGTCATATAAAACTCTGCTGAATTAGTTATTAATTAATAACTTCCATTTGGTATACCAAATAGTTCATTATGTCTAATTCATAGTAAACTATTCTATTGTGGAGCTGCACAAACGTGCATCGCGACCAGTCGCGAACATAGTCGCCAAAATCGCGAGATTCACGGTCGCGACGCGTCGCGAGAATCACGGCGGCGATGCATCGCGATGAATCGCGAGAGAGAGAGAGGCCCTGCTGTGAGACGGAGAGAGAGAGAGCCTGGTGTGTGTGTGTGTGTGTGTGAGAGAGAGAGAGAGAGAGAGAGAGAGATCGCGACTTTTTCCCATATTCGCGATGAATCGCGACTTTTGCCGCAAAATCGCGATTGTTCGCGAACTGAGAAAATTGGTCGCGACGGGTTGTGACTTGATTTGGCGATTTTAATGTGCAGCTCTATTGTATTGTACGTTCTCAGACGTGTCCAAAATAGAATATGATTTTACTTAATTCGTGGCCATTTTTCTGTAAATGGGAAGAGTGCAATATATGATATTGATCGAAGGATTGTCTAATATACGCGTGACTAGAAAAATCAGTAGCGATATAATATAGAATTTATTCGCAAGTGTGTATTAATTATCTAACTATAGGTATCAGTACTATATTTATTTCTGTATGTATTGTTGATACAAATTCATTAGTAATAAAATGATCATCAAACTAATCACTCTCTCTACCTAATGGTTTCTATATTAGGCTGATTAATTAATTGACACGTTGATACAGCTGTATATAAAATGTAAAATTAAGGACATAGATAGTAAATTAAAAAAGGTGCACGTATAGTAAATTAATCGAATGTGCTCTCACACGTGTCGAAAATTGTTTACTTATAGAATATGATATTACTTTTGTTGGTTTCTTTTTCTTTTAATGGAAGAGAACCGTCTTCATGACCCATGCATTAATTAATTCGATGAAAACCATTGGTCCAATTATGATCACCTAATCATCTAAAGATAGATATTAATGCCCGATATACTCATGACCAGAAAATTAGTCGATGACGAAAAAAAAAAAAAAAATCCATGAATTTGTAGATCTGTAACCCTCAACACAATATAGATATATATATAGTATATGTACGGCAAAAGTAGTTAAATATTATAAAATATTACTTATATTTGAGAGGGTGAGAGGATCCAAAATGCTCTTTAAATAATTAAAATAGCAACGGACGCAGTATTAGGTACTAGCGGAATCATGTTTTATAACATTATAAATTAGTGCCGCAACAAAAATATGGAAATGTAGGTAAGTTTATTTGAACATCTTTCCAACAAATATCACATATATATATGAGCTTCTTGAGAGCTTAAAGAGTGTTATTTCATGAGGGTTATTATTCGATGTCTCATTTCTTCGTAATTTATATATTATTCTCTTTTTTAATTTTATTGTTAAGAGAAGAGAATTGACCGGCTTCTTTAGGTTTTATACATTTACTTACTTTTTTTAAAAAAAATAGTATTAATGTCTCTAATCTATGCGCAGACAGATAGACTAATGGCACACAGTTAGGTATACTTGCTAGGTTTTATATTTTTCGCACATAGAAATAGTATATATATCATGTCATGATCATTGACAACTACATTTATGCATGTGTTATAAGTGCGCATAGAGAGTATATAAATTTGCATCTTATGCTGAAAACAAGTACATGTAGCCATCAATGCATTAAATGTAAACTCCAATATATCATTCGCATATATATATATATATATATATATATATATTTGTCATATTCGGCACGTTTTTTCTTGAATGCTTATCTACAATTTTATGAATGTATTTTTTTTAGCACTGCATACTTTAGACTTGGTAATAAATTTGAAGTGTTAATCATACTTTCAGCATAATTAAAACAAAATTAATAAAAAAAGGCTACAACGAAAAATACCCAAGACTTTACAGTAGGAATATATTCGAAGCTCAAATGCATTAATTATCCAACTAATCTAGAATATAAAACAAAAGCAACATATCAAAGTGACTTCGATAGAAATAATTGTGACAAAAGTATTTAAATTTAGACCAACCGAGACAAGAGGAGTTCAAAGTAAGAAAAAAAATAGTGATAAAAGTATGCAAAGTGAACAAATATGAGACGACACATTTTTTGTGTAATTTTTATCGTGCATGTGTCAATTCTTGAGCACAGTGATATTAACTTATATCTAAGATATATATATATATATACTATATATACATATTTATGTGCACATCTAGCTATTTAACATATTCTCTCATTTGAATAATAAAGAAAACAAATAGACATAAAAATATGGCTCCTCATATTTGTCGATTTTGAATATTTTTGCCGTTATTTTTTTTTTATTTGTACTTTTTGCCGCCTTAATTGTTCAAAGTTTAGATCTTTTTATCAATTATGCCAAATAACTGTGACATGCCCAATAAATTTTCAAAAAAAAAATTAATGCATATATCACTATCGTAAATAAACATCAATAAATAATGAAACATAAGGTCAATAATTGTGAAAAAAAATCAAAGCATGAAAACTTGTTGCTTGGTCTATTCGATTAGGAGTTGCCACAAATAAATTGTGCACATATATATCTCATCTTTCGTCGCTGTCTCAATCCTCAATCACTCGATCGCTCGCTCGCTCACTAAAGTCATGACTTTTTTGTTGTTTTCTTTTTGGTGAAACTCAATTACAATAATTTTATTTTACTGTATTACAAAATTCGAAACTTCAAAAAAAAAAACATTTTCAAAAGACTTGGAAAAATATTGAACAAATTCAACTTAATTATATGACCAAAAACAGCTAGATATTTTGTAAACTACATTGTCAATTATATTTTACTCTTGCTATTAGATCATATGGCGAGGTAATATAAAAATTAACACTATTAGACATAGTGAATGAACATGTCCTATATATATCTAACTTTACGTAACTTTTTCCTCTGATGTAGTAATATATTGTTTGTAATGAGACAAAATAGAAAGTGTGTGTCGATATTTAAAAAAAAAAAAGGGACCGATTGATTTCATAAATATTCCAATATTATTGGACCACTGGCTCTCGATCTCTAGCGATCGAATCGAGCTGGTTTTTACCTTGCACCTAATTGTGGAGTGTGGGCCAATGAAGCTTTTGAATTCACCTACCACATAACACATGCATATAGTGGTCCCACACTCTGTCAAATAAAATAGAATCTTTAATTTAAGATGATCAAGATAATCAAGGTATTATACTAAATACTATATTAATATGTAGGGTTAATGACGGCAAAAATACCCAAAGTTTGGTCAAAGAACCCCTCGTGTACCCAAAGTTTAAAAGTGGTGGCAAAAATACCCAAAGTCGCATTTGGGGAGTTGACCACTCCATTCTCGCAACGCCGTTAATTTACCAGTTAACTCTGGCCATGTGGACAAACGTGGATTGCTGACATAACAATTTTTGCCACGTGGACGAGCCCACATCAGTCTCGTTTACGACAAAACAACGAATTAAACCCCTAATTAATACTATTTAATTCAACTAATTGAACCCCTAATGATTACACTTAACAAAACAGATTTGTCCACGTGGCCAGACTTAACGGGTAAGTTAACGGCGTCACGAGAATGGAGTGGTCAAACTCTCGAAATGCGACTTTGGGTATTTTTGCCACCACTTTTAAACTTTAGGTACACGAAGGGGTTCTTTGACCAAACTTTGAGTATTTTTGCCGTCATTAACCCTTAATATGTATATATACAATCCATTCATTCTAGAGTCTAGAAATCATAATTCATTGAAGTCTACAAGTAAAACATTTTATCTTTTATTGACTACAATAAATTCACTGATGATAAAGATCTGTCGTTAATTATAACAATAACATAAATGGAGTAAGTACAATTTAGGGTTAATTGCGGCAAAAAGATCCAACTTTTGGTCATGTGAATACAACCTCCGTAAATGGCGGCAAAAGTACCCAAACTTAGCATTTGGGAGTTGACCGAGAAAATCAGTCCATGTGGTTGTTAGTCTTTACCAATACAACTCCCAAATGCCATGTTTGGGTACTTTTGCCACTATTTACGGAGGTTGTATACACAGCAGAGTATTTGACCAAAGGTTGGGTCTTTTTGCCTCAATTAACCCTACAATTTATATGTGTACTTATAATCTTTTTTTTCTTCTCGTTATTTCAGTCATTTTTATAAATACAAGGGTTATTACCAAAAAAAAAAAAAATACCCAAATTATTTGAAAATGGGTGACATAGACTTAATTTCAAAAGTATTTAAATCATCTACTTTTCCGTTAGTTTTTTTATTATTTCCGTTAGAGATCAGTAGTATATATAATCAGGGGCGGACTAAAAATTGAAATTATGAATGAAAAACGACAAATAGAACAAAGCATCATAAAAAATTAATATTGTCTTAAAAGATTATCATTTTATCAAAATTAGTCAACATATTCTTGATCGCACATCACAGAAATAATTATTTTAAAAATTTGCTAATATTTCAGCGGACACTTTTTTTATATATATAAATTAATAAATAAGATGGTACTAGGCAAGGTTTTAAATACCGCTTGCCGATTTCGTTTCGCATTTTTCGTTTTACGGAGATATCGCTTGCCGATGGGTATGCCGATGGAAAAATCGTAAAAAAAAGAAATACCGCATGCCGCATATACCGCACTTTTCGCATGGGCATACCGCATGCCGATGGGGTTTTCGACGGATATTCTGTAAAAAATATTTGAGTATTTAAGCAAGATATTTATATAAGTTCAAAACTACATATTTAATAAATACAAGATATTTGTAACTTAAATATGTAGGTGAAATGTATAATATTAAGTCACTTTATTAGTTGAAGTGTATAATATTAAGTCAAATTATTATGTGAAGTTAATATGTATGTTAATTAAGTGTGTAATATTAAGTGAATATGCATGTTAATTGTATATGTATGTTAACAAATTTAATATTAGTTGAAGTGTATAATATTAAATGAATATGTATATTAAGCGTATATGTATGTTAGGTGAAGTTAATATGTATGCTAAGTGTATAATATTAAGTTAAATTATTAGGTGAAGTGTATGTGTATGTTAAGTGTGAAGGTGTGATATTAGTTGAATGAATAATAAAAAGTCCCACATTGATAGATGACAAGAGTTTAGTGATGTTTATAGACCAAATATTAGGGACAAGACCTTGGGCCCTTTGGGTCATAGGATTTTGTGGATGGGGGAGGACTCACACAAATGTTACACCGCCGCCGCCGTCCGGCCGTGACGTGGCGAGGCGGGGTGGGGTGCTCTTGTGTTAGTATAATTATTTTTGCCGAAAGTTTAATTGATATTTTTGCCAAAATCTACCAAAAATATCATTTTTACCGAATTTCGAGGGTATTTTCGAGATTTTTGTGCTGAAAATGGAAAAACGACATGTTTTGGGGTATGCCCATGGGATTTCGCGAAATTTGGTAAAAAAAAAGAGAAACGACAGGGTTTTCGAACCGCAAACCCTCGAAAAACGAAATTCGCTCAAATTTCGCACCGAATTTCCCGAAATTTCACACCTTGGTACTAGGCATCATCTAAAGAAAGAAAAAGAAAAAAACTCAAATACAATTTGGAGGAATACTAACTCACTCCATAAGAACGTATAAAAATACAAATCATGAGCAACGGTATTCGTACATCTCAAGAAAAACTCAAAACGCACATGAGAAAAGTGTGCACTGATGACCCGAAACTAAAACACATGCATCTTAATTTAGACTCGAACTCAACTCTAGATAGATTAATATACGTGGAAAACTCCCTAGTTTGATAATTCTAGACAATTCGAAACTTAACAGATGGAAATTTGATTCAACACATATTAGACGCCCTTAAGAATTATGATCCACTATCGCTCTTAATGGGCTCAATATATAGCCCACTTAAGTGTAATGGGCTCAATTATCAACGGAATATGATGACATTAGACAGTCTCACTCGGAGTTTATCAACCCTAACATTATACAATACAATTACATATCTCAAATCTCAATTATACATTACATAGTAAGATATAGATAAGAGTATTTAAACGCCGTGCCGTTTTGTCTCAGTGTATGAGACGTAAACGGCATGACGTTTATTGTGAGGACGAAGTCTTACACCGACAATATTGTCCAACAATTCTTTTTAATTAGCTGCTTTCCCAACCAATATCAGTACAGTTTATGTAGATTACAACGATCGATAACATAGGAACACGTAGAAATTAGTCGAACATATCCCACTTTATTCTTCTTCTTTTTCCAAGAAATAAACTCAAACCACACAATAATCAACAACATATAAGCGTTACACATGAATGTCAGCTTAGTTCAAGCCAACAGATTCTAGCGACCGAACTTCGCAGCCAAGCAATCCGCCGTGAACAGCCCCGACGTGCCAAACTCCCGGTCACCGCCAAGCACCGGCATCGGCACGCCCATCTTCACCCTACTCACGTAGTTCTTCGCGTAGGTCTGTCCCAACACACCGGTCACGCCGCTGCTCAGCGCGTCGAACTTGAAGCTTACGTCGAGGTGAGCGAAGCAGTCCTCGCCCGAGACGATGCCGTAGCCGTGCACGCGGGATTCCTTCTCTGTGATCGGCACCACAACCGCTCTGAGCTTGAAAAGCCCCTCAACCACGACCTCAACGGAGTTTGCCGCAGCGAGCCTTGTGATGGTCAAGCATGGTGTGGAGTGCGAGCTCCACGTCGCGCCGTCGAGGGCGGGGAGGAAGACGGGGAGGCCTTCGAACGAGAAGGCCAGGCGGTCGAGGGCGTCGTTCCACGTAGGCGTCTTGAGGGCTGCGATGGAGAAGTTGTGGTGGGCGAAGAGGATTCCGAGGGATTTGATCCAGGTGAAGTCGCGGGTGAGCTTAGGGTTAGGGCTGCGCTTGCCGATGAAGAGGGCGTTGATGTGGAGGTTCGGGTCGGAGAGGAGGCAGAAGTGGCGGTCCTTCTTGCCGTGGAAGTAGAATGTCAGGCCGTCGCCGCCCACGAAGCGAGGGTCTTGGCACACTGCGCCGGGTCTGTTGCAGTCTGTGGATTGTATTGTTCAATCATGATTATTGATTAATGTCAACAAATATTCAAGAGCTATCTCTAAGTTATTATAAAAAATATCTCTAGTCTTCCCTTGTAACAATTTTTTTTTTTTAATTTGAATTTTGTATTTTTGGTTTTAGTTTGAACCTTCATCACATCTCTATGAGATTATGAGCAAATTAGGACTCTAAAAATCAAAATTATTAACATAAATTTGAATGTATTAAGTCTTTGAAACTTGTTTCTTTTATAATTAAACATTATTTTTCTTTTCTTAATATCGAGGGTACAAAAAAAATGGTGAAATTTAAAAAAACAAAGTAGTAAATATTGAAGAAAAAAAATGGTGTAAAAAGTTATGTGTATATACATATATCAACTTCTTGTAAAGAATATACGTATATATGTTATTATATATACGGTGGTCAAGATGTTGTAAAGAACTTACTGCAAACGGGCTTGCAGGTAACGCAGTCCACCTCGCACTGTCTCGGGCAATCGGCGGGGCAAGTGAGCTGCAAGCCGTAGCAGTTGGGGTATTTAGCGTTTCTGCATCTCACCCTCTTCGCCCCCGCAGCCTCCGATGACGGTGGCGGCGAAGGAGGCAGCGGACTCGGTGTAGCAGCAGGCGGTGGCGGCGAATGAGGCGTACCACTCGGCACAGAAACCGCCGGGGGCGGCGGCGGACTAGGAGTAGCGACCGGTGGCGGAGGCGGACTAGGAGTAGCAACCGGTGGTGGAGGCGGACTAGGAGTAGCGACCGGTGGCGGAGGCGGAGAATGATAGTAAGGAGGCGGCGGCGGACTTGGAGTAGCTAGCGGTGGCGGTGGAGGAGAATGATAGTACGGAGGCGGAGGTGGCGAAGACGGGGAAGGAGGAGGAGGTGGAGCCGGTCCGCAGACGGGTTGACAGGTGGCGCAGTTGACGTGGCAAGTTCTGAGGCAGTCGGAAGGGCATAAGAGCTTCTTGTGGTAACAATCTGGGTACGCTTTGTTCTGACACTTGACTTTCTTTGGCTTCTTGGGCTTCTTGGTATCAGCCCCTTGGGTTAGAGCCACCGAGAGGGAGAGCATCAGCACGAAGCACAAGCACAAGAAGCTTGAGCGAACCATGGTGTGTTAGTATATACTATTACTATGTATGTGTTTGTCTGTATTATTCTGTGAGAGAGATTAGGGTTTGGCCTCGGTATATATAGAAGGGTTTTCTTCGTTGGCCTCGGTATATTTAGGTTAAAAATTAGGGCTTTGATCGTACGTGTAGTGTCTTTCACTTTGATTAGCGTTGTTTTCGTGGCGAACCACATGCATGTATAGCAATATGGCCGATTATTAAACGTTGCAAGTCAAACTCAAACCGTATTTGCACTTCTCGTTCATTGAGTATATAAAAATATTAATGTGCCTTTTGTTTTGTTAAGTTAGTCCTCTTTTTATATTGTAAATCATATATAATTATATATATCACATGATTTTTATATTGAGCTATCGTTGAATATAATATAATTTAAGATGATCAAGATATTACACTAAATACTACATTAGTATGTATATAAACAAGCTATATAGATTAAGTCGCCCCAAATTTTAATTTTTTTAAATAAATTAAAAAATAATAATTTTTGAAAAAAAAAATATTTTTTTTAAAATACCACGTGGCTGTCAAGGTGCCATGTGGTAGACCACGTGGCGAAGGCCTAACGGCCATTTGACGGAGGATGGATGGAAAAACTGGTCATCGCCCCAAAACCTAGTTTGGGTACCTTTGCCACCACTTTTTGACGTTGGGTACACGAAGGGCACTTTGACCAAAATTTGGGTATTTTTACCGTAATTAACCCTATATATAAATATGTATGGAGCAAAGACACTCTCCTAAAGTTAATCAAGTTTGCATGTAATACTTGGAAAAAGTAATTGTACAATGAAAGTTGAGGACTGCCGAATTTCACAAATATTAACAAAGTGAATTATTTTTTAAATATAAGTTCAAAATCAGTCCTTAACCAGAAAGAAGTTCATGAAAATCATATAAGGAAAAAAAAAAAACCTTATCATTATACTATGTCTGCATTCTTTCTCTTTCTTCAATTTTTTTTTTTTTTTTAGTATGTTCTTAATTTTGTTAGCCAAGCGTATTTTTAGCATAAGCCCATTAAAACTTAGTCCATTTCTAAGAAAATATCCAAACTACCCCTTTAACAAAAGGTTAAGGCAAGACTCCCTAAGAATTACCGCAAGTAGGATAAAATTCAGAAAGAATATTGTCTGGTCTCGGCTAAGATTTAACTCGAGTGACAAGACGTGTTTATCCCTATCTATCCCTATCACCACCGTTCAAGCCGACCTCTCAAAGGCACACAATTCACATTCGGTCGAGACCCCCGCTCTTTAAGCAGGATCGGCCACCCTCTCGGAGTCTCGATTTAATAATGCGGAACCACTACAAATTTTCTGATTTACCTCATTTACTTTTATACTAATTACCCTCGTCAAACACATTTTATTAAAGGTTAGTTGACACGAAAAGACATACTAACATAAACATATCTTAAATATAAGGGTTAATTGCGGCAATAATGCACAACCTTTGGTCAACAGGGGTTTCAGGTCCCCAACCTTTCAAAGTGTGGGCAAAAATACACAACGTTTGTTGAATGTAAAATCCGTTGGTCCTTCCGTTAGGGATGTTAAATTCTGCTGATGTGGCATCGTTAAACTGCCAAATGGACTGCCAACTTGTAATATTAATTACATAACGTAAATTTTGATTGGGCAACTTTCTTTTATGTTGTGAAGCGCCTTTACTCAAGCTCAATAATGACCTAAATAATGCCGACTTCAACAGAAAGTAAGGCTCCAATAAAACAAAAAACGACTTGATCGAGAGCTTGTTTTGCATCTTAATCAATATAAGGTCGGTCCAGAAAAATGGTGATACAATATTATTAATTATTTAATTGCATAATAAAGAATAGCCATGTTTTTAAATCCAGATTTGGCCAGCTAGTCCCTGCCTAGATTTATATAAATTTATAAAATTATATAATATAAATATATCAGTGGGGCCGGGTGACCGAGAGCCGCAGCAATAAGCGGCGAAGGGCGGTGAGTGGTGACATCCATGAATCCAACCAACCAATAACTTATCTATCATTGTATTCCTCTCTCTCCAATCTTTCTAATAATACCTAGATTTGACATTCCAAAAGAAATGAAAGATTTATAAATTTTTTATTAACCAAAAAAAAAAAAGGAATTTCGAAAGAGAAAATGGATTTTGGAAAAATAATATTTTTAACCTATAAATTTATTTTAAACTTAGTTATAAATATATACATATATATAGGTAGATAGATAGATTTATAGGTAGACATATAGATTTGGCTCTCACTTTATTTCCAATGACAAAACAAGTGTTTAGCAAGAACCAAAAAGAGTAAGTAACTTGCATCTGTGGAGCACTCACTCGATTAATCAACAAAAGCGTTAATAAGAGACTGTAAACACTCAGAACGATTGTACCGGATGCGGGAGCACGTTTGTAAAACGGATATTATTACCTACATTTCAAAGAGAAATGTGTCATCTTTTCATAACAATGTATTAAACAGCTTTTTACTTCCAAAAATAAAAATAACCTATATTGGATTCAGGTGTTGGCTCTTGTATGGGAATTGGTAATTTTACAAGTAAGCCTTCTACATATTATAATTACTTTTACAGGCTATAAACAACACAACACAACAAAACTATTTACTTTCTACAACAAGATCATCCAACCAATTTCTTCCACCTCCATCCCGCTTTATGAATAACACTCGATTCCTCTTTGTTAGCTTAGCGTTTTTACCATTATGAAATAGCCGAAATTCCAACGTTTTTATTCCCCGAACTGTAAAACCACGAGCTTCCGAGCCTCCTAGGAATTGATTTAGCCAGGTTCAATTCAGGTACCTTTGTATTGGCGTGAATGGAATAAGTAAAGCTACTAGCTTCTCAAAATCCACGACGTAACTTCTTCGAGGAGCTGAAACTTTTGGCGAACGGCAATGTTGAAGAAGACCCTCATCTTTCGATGAAATTCACCGAGGTCTTCCTTGCATCTGTAGGAGCCGGCGCAGGCGCATTGCTCGGCCAGATGGGCGGCCTTGATCTGCCGGCATCTCAGGCACACCAAGTCTTGCAGGTGATAGAGGCGCTCCCTCTGCCGTACAATCTGAAGCAGAGCATTCTGCATCGCCTCCCCGTTGTAGGGCTGCCCGCACTGCGGCACGGAGCAGCGCCACTCTTGACCCTGCAAAGCCGAGTCCCGGCACAGGTCCAGATCTCTGCAGTCGTTGCAGTAGCTGCTCAACAAAGACACGGTGAAAGTCAGTTGGGTCTTAACCTAGTATAATACCAGAACAAGATTAAAAGACATAATTTAAACATAGATAAATTGTACCTGCAAATGACGTTTGGTAAGATGAAAGACGGAGAGGGGTCACGAAATTCAGCTTCGGGAGCAAACTCTCTCACGCGCACGTACTTTAGCAAATTCTTCCTCATTACCTTCACAATTAAAGAACCGAAGGAAACCATTACCACAAGGAAATAACAGAATGCATTCTCCAATAATTATAAAGTAAAATTAAGTGAATTAGGGGTAAAAATAGGTCTAAATATGAACGTAAATATCGAGAGGAAAAAAAAACAAAAAAACAAATTGGTCACACAGTGTCACTGTACAGTACTAAGGTTTGCAACAAAAGGAGTAAAAGAAAATATACAGATAGTGTGCCATAGTTAACCTTAAGTTTTTCGTAATTATAGGCGAAACCAATTACGGTCTAACATTCTATTGACTTCATGAGTGTGCTAAATAAAAGAAAATTGCTAAGAGGGAAATTTATTGGGTCCAACTCATTAAAAAAAAAATCAAGCAATAAAGTTTAGTAATATGAAAATCAGTTAACCAAGTATTCCCAAGTGTTAAGAAGGCAAGCTCCATTAGTTGAGCACTGAATTTCCATCCCCGAAGTGGAGCGTTCAAATCTCACGACATTCGAAGAAAATAACTATAAAATTGAATGTGCTATAGAGCATAGAAATAGCCAAAGATATAACCTAATAGTTTCTGAAACAAATATGAAATATTACCAGTACATCATGCTGAACAGTCTGATCAAGGGAGAGAACAGCACAAACGTGCTTGATGAACTCCAGTGCCGCATCGCCTTTGTTGCCCTTACTAGATACTTGTGACGTCTCTGGGCTCTCTGTTCTACTGAATTCCTTCATATGAAGAACGGTATCACGGACTATTCCCAGAAGTTTTTCACTGAAGTACGAGCTGATCTGTGGAATCACAAAAAGAGTCATGACTTGAAGTAAAGTAAAACGAGAAACAAAAGACCAATTGACTATCTTGTCGTCATTATACCTGCTCTTTAAGATAATCTGATAAATGATTTTCGAAATTCTCGGCGGCTGCAATAGTAATTGACGGAGTGCATGAGCTTCCATCTCGTACCGAGTCTCTAATTGCAGCCTGCTTTTGTGCATAGCTCCACGGCTTAAAGAGAAATTGAGATACGATAAAGACAAAATAATCCTGCAAGACAACCAATGATGATTAAGCATATAAAATACTACATTAGAACTGATGCAAACAGTGACACAATTGGAAACTTACCTGAATATGTTTGGGTAAATATTCCGCAATATTCCAGCTTGATATGATATCAACTTCAGATTCACCTTGCACATTCTCGTCAGGTCTGGCCGGGATTCCACCGTAATTATACTATCACATAAACAGTGCATAAGAGATAATATCGAAATCGAAAAGGAAAAATACTATAAATAGGAAAAGAAGAGGCTATCTTGGTAACAACATCAAATCGCTGATTTCATAGACTGATTAAGTATTGACAATGTAGCAAGATAGCTTCAGAACATAAACTAAGTATTGACAAACCTGATCCATGAAAAGAAGGGAATGCCAGAACTGCAACGGTTCAAGCTCAATCCATTCAAATAAGTCTCTGTAAAATAAAATTCAAAAGTTACAGGAGTGGTGACTAAGTATGTCAGATATATTTGTCTAAATAACCCGGATTTTTTTATGTAATTTCCTTATAAAAATCGACAAATTTCTTTACCCTTCATCTTTACATCTGTCTAGTAAATAAAATATAAACCCTTCCCTAAGAACGGAAATATATATTCTACACAAAATGAAAATTAAATTGAAAGCATTGGTTACATATTCTAAACATGTTATCCAGAAGAAGACAGAGATCTTTATAACCTTTCGCAAATAAAATAAGGTAAGCCGAATAATATAATGAGTAAGACAAACCTTGTTTGCAGAGCTTTAATTAAGCTATCACAGTAAGCTTTGGCTGTAGATAGATCAAGTTTTCCCGTGTCTATAATAATCTTGGAGAAGTTTGCAAATATGATATTCGCACCCAATTTGCGGAACTCAGCGAGCAATAAAGCAAATACTTTTTTCATGACCTATAGCAATTAGCCAAATTAGTTCTAATCAAAATCAATTAATGCTATCTAGATATTAACCAAAATAGTAAACTTTCCATGCTACACGTAATATATAGTTATACATATATATATATATATATGAAGACTAGAAAATAAAGTATTTCTTTGGCCAAATACATCTAAACACAGAAATAGAAACAAGGGCCATGAAACCCAATAATAGAGCAAAATACATACACTATTTTCTAACTGATCTGAACCAGTAAATAGATATTTACCTCTTTTGTACTATGATGGAGAACAAACAGAATATTGCATTCTATACTACGATCTGAACCAGTAAATAGATATTTACCTCTTTTGTACTATGATGGAGAACAAACAGAATATTGCATTCTATACTACGATCTGAACCAGTAAATAGATATTTACCTCTTTTGTACTATGATGGAGAACAAACAGAATATTGCATTCTATACTAGTAGAGCAACGAAACCGACTTTTTTATACTAATCGTCAATGCAATGATTCTACATAGGTCAATAGGTGTTGTCTAAAAATGAAGGTTTAATTGCGGCGTCTACAACCAGGTTGATTAGAAACAAAAAGTATTTTATAAAAAATAAAATAAATAAAAGAATCATGTTTATGCTTCTTGCATCCTAGAAAATATACCTTGTGAAGTAGGCGATGAAGAGCAGGATCATGAAGTTTTGATTGTGGGCTGCAAATATGCGAAAGGAACCAGTAAATGGAGAGTTCAATCTAAAATATGATGCAAATACCGGTGAAGAAAGGTAAACTGTTTCTTGTGTATCGATCAATAGAATTATACATTATAAATAGAGTACAAAGCCCGACATAATAACAAGAAATAGTAAAAAAATATACTCTAGCCTACTAATTAGGAAACTAAATATTAGATATTAATACAAAATAATCCTAATGCATGACAAAGCCAGTGATGATTCAGAAATAAAAAATGCTGCAAGCGAAAGAATGAGACCTGCAAAGCCAACGGTAAAGATGCTGCAATACTGCATCAGCATATTCATTGCCTGATGTCACTGCATCCATAAAGCATCTCTGAATCAACTGTTTTAGGACACGAAAAGCAGGTGAGCACGATGCAGCCTCATCGAAGCTACCGTGGACGTGCGAAGTAGATGCTCCAGGATTTGTGTCTGCTTCAAATCCTAACAAAGCACCTCCTTCCATTTCATTCACTTGGCTGCTCTTTAAAAGAGCATCAACAGCCAGATGATGTATCTTCATAGAAAGATGAAAATTCAGTACCAAAGCCAAAAATTACAAAGAAAAGAAAGACAGAACGAATGACTTAGTAAATACCAACCTTCAACTCCACAGAGATTTTTCTATACGCTCCAGGATATGTAAGAACGGGTTGATTGACCTGATTACAAATATTATTGGGCATAAAATGGGTTACAATGAGACGAAATTAAAAAAAAAAAAAAGATTTGGACTCCAAATCCAGCACTGGAACATATAAATCCGAATTAAAGAACTACAAAAATTTCAATTAAATCAAATTGGAATAGTTTGCCGATGATCAACAAAGAATTTAAATAAGCTATTAGTGTCTTCCAATTCGCTCTAAACGTGATTAGAAATTGACCTCATCAATGAAACATGTATCTTCTTCATTAATGCCTCCTAGATCGGGGATGCCATCATCAGATATCCAAAGCACCTGTAACTAAGTTGTAAAATGGGAAAGGTTTGAATTTGGGAAGACAAATTATTAATTTCTTGCTTATACCACATGCAAAACTGCTTTATCTAGCAAATTAACTCTCTTAGTACATAATTCTAGATACGAATATTAAAAAGCATGCAAGTGAACCTGTCGCTCGTCACGTAGTGCTCTCGAAAAGATGATATCCGCTGTATAAATAAGCCAATCCAGTTCAAAATTTCCTAATGGTACCTGTGTCATAAACCGGAGATTTTGGTATTTGACATGAAGACATTCAAAAGAAAAATCAAATTAGAAATGAAAATATTACGTGGGCGTATCTACAAAGTTTGATTCTTTCTTTCAACCACTGGGATGATGCGGCACAACGTTGCATTCCGATTCTTGCAGCAACTTGTTGCCACCCAAGGACCTGCACAAAAAAGAAGTTGAAAGATGAATATTTCTATATGCATCTGAATTGAAATACATTAATATCACTATACACATAGACCCGTACCTGATATTGACAATCACGAGCATTAGAAGGTATGTTAACACATGGAAATTCTTCCAGAGCAAGAACACCAGACTTCATTGATTGAACATCGGGGCACTCAATAACGGCAACTGTCGGTCCATTGTGTTCATGTCTATCAAAAACATAGCATATTCATCAAAATAGGAATTTTATAACAAGGGAAACCTTGGCCAAATATAATATAAAAATTGCTTTAAGTGAATTGATTAATTGATCTAGTAGTAGCTTAAAAGCGTACTAAATATTATGGAAGAATTATCAAGATACTGTGCCCAAAAAACAAAGAAAAAATAAGTAAAAAAAATCATCCACATTTTTTAGGGCAATAAACACCCAACTAATGTTATGAGTAAAAAAAAAATTATGCTTTATTTAATCACAACTAGTGAGAAATACTTCTATTGTGGATTCACAAATAAAAAAAATGAATAAGGAGGATCAACATAATGAATGCAAAGATAGTATTAGACCTGTGCTGATTTAATGTTCTTTGCAAAATCTTCTCAGCGTCCTTTAAAAGCGCAACGTAATCCACCTGAAATTGGTACATTGTTGATATTATACTATATATATACTTCTTTTTTTCTAAGGACTGCTCACTGGTAGCAAGAATCTAAAGCAACAGGAGACAGGCTGACCTTAAATGTGACACCATTCCTAGAAGGTGGTTCCACAGATAAGGCTTGGCAGGCATCGCAGAATTGCTTTTCAAGGAAGGATGGCGACAGATCTTTATTTTGATAAGGATTCACAACCACGACCGAAATCGTTTTTGATGCAGGGAAGTAGACCGCAAATATTCCGCGACCTTCAGACATGCTAATATTTATAGAATTAAAATATTATTAGACATTCAAGCATTTTCGGGAAAAAAATGTACAGAAGTAGAAATGAAGATTATGTAAATTTTGAAACTTTCTTGTATTAACATGTAACTAGGTGAACATTAAATGAACTTGCACGTATTTTTTAAGGAAACAAAGTATGGATTCTCCTTAGGTGTCAGAATACAAGTCCATAATCATGAACTAACATGCTTCCACTAAAATAGAGGATATGATACATCACAAAATTCCAGTTGCTAATTTAACCTAAAATCTCTTTTTTCTCAGACTTGCAAAAGAATTTGATATTTAAAAGGTTTTGGAATAAGTTAGAAAAGTGATTTCATTCCTGAAACAAAAAATCATACAGTCGTCTAATCTGGGTGTGAGTGATTGCTTAATATAAGGAGAGCGAGGGTTGAGATCATTTAGAAATATATATATATATATATATATATATATATATATATATATATATATATATATATATATATATATATATATATATATAATAACACATATGTGCACTTTAATGTAGAACGAAACGGTAATCTGGTTGACTTAATTATCAATACTTACCTATTATACAAATAAAAGAAGGGGAGGGATTGCTCTAAATAAGAACATTCAGTGGTAGTCTTCATATGCAGATCTTTGAGATTCCAGCAATCTTGTGTATTTCGCTTCTTAGCAGATTCATCCACCTTACAGACGCAACCAATCTGAACAATGGCCTTAAACTCCAACGAAACCTTTGTTTCATATATACCCTGGTAAAATAGTAGCAAATACCAAATTAAACTCTTATGTCGAAAGCCATTGGATGGCTGCCAATGTTCTAAAGTCTAAATTGTCGGGATACGCAAAAACAAAACAAACATTCGATGCTTTTTTTTTTCCAAAGTGAAACAAGACAAGAATCGTTTTGACGTTTAGAAATGTAAACTCGGAGATTTTCAGAAAGTAGAATATTAGCTTAATCAACAGGGTAGAAAAGAAAAGAAAATGACTTTCATTCTGTTTATGTGTTAAGTATTAGTGGGTTATTTTTGTTAACAAGCTGTAAGGGAAAGATTAGGAAACCATAATCTCTCCAATTTAGGGGTTATTTTTGTTTATGTGTAAGGGATTATTAGTGGGTTATGTGCAATTTCATGTTTTGTTTGGTCCATAACTTAGGACATCTTTCGGAGAGCTTTTGCCAAGTTCTCAAAGGAAAGGTCGTTTTTTTATCCTGTTCATTGCACTAAAGTTTTCCGTAATCATTAACTTGGTGATTACTGATTGGCTTACGTGTTCCTAACATTTTGGTAGCAGGTCCTATCAATATACCACTGCGCATAATATCATGAAAAATAAGAGGCAAGACTTCACTTCATACTTATATTTTTTATGTTACATTAGCAGCACAAACAATGTCCTAACCTCAACTTCTGGATCTGCAAGAAGAGCTGTAAGGTTTTTGCTCTCTGTTTTAAATTGACACTCGTCAATTTCAACCTATCAAAAAATCAAGCAACATACAGAAAATAGCTTAAGAAAACATATTGCATCAGTCAGAATATATACCATAGCAGTGGTTAGAGTTAGAGAAAAAGTACCTCATACAGGTTATAGTTAAGCCTTCCATGAGGAAGAACCTTTTTTGCACGCTTTCCTGGGAATTTTTCTTCTAATGGAGCCTTAGAATTGATGTAAAAGACTCTAGGAACAGTTACAGGAATCTTAAGCATGATTCCTTCAACAACAATCCAAGCAAAAAATTGACCGCTTTGAGAAGAAGGAACTAGTTGAAGGAGCTGAACCACCCATGATAAGAAAAGGGAGAAATATGAGTACCGCACAGAAAGTCACAACGTAATCATTCACGTCAACCAACGGTTTCAAAATCTTGTTACCTGCCAGTGGTAACGTGTTAAGGCTACTTCCTGTCTCCTAAAGTACGAACTAACGCCCGTTCCACCCTGAGACTCTCTATTAGTTACCGGCTGACTAAGCAGCTTCTGAAGACCCTTGGAATTAGGCCGAGTAGTGGTGTCGCCTAATCTGTAAAGAGTATATACCAATTAAAAAGATCTCAAAATGTCTTCTTGCTATAATCCAATGATATGCAAGTACATGTTTTCTTAAAGGGTAAACGTAAGTAAGCAGTTTATATATATACATTGGTTCCTCCAAGGGAACTCCATATTTGACGCTGAAACTCGTCGCCTTTTTTATTCTTAAATTTCAAGTTTTGGCATTCTAAAAGGAAGGAGAGACCTACATGAGCCTAAATGAATGACCAATATCTTACAGATACAATTTTTTTTTTTTTTAAAAAAAGGATAATCAAGAAGTAATATCACAAAATGGGTCCAAAAATTATAAAGCTAACTTTGCACATAAAATTGCTTGCATGGTTCAAATAGCTTGGACTAAATAGATGAGTTTTGTCATCTTCAACCTATCAAGTACCCATTTGAAACCACGGGCATAAAAAACAGATGTGCACAATGGTATCGTGACGCTTGTAATATAAAACTTATAATAGGGAATACATGTTTTTCAATTGACCCACACTGGATTTTTATATTTTATATCAGATAAATTAAAGAAGACAAGGGATTCTTACTATAAAGGACAAGGTAGTATACTTGAGTGCTAATTATCAGATATTACCTTTGCTTCTTCCTTTTGTTCAGAGTATCTTTCCACTTTCTCTTCTTCATTTCTAGCCAGCCTTGATAATCTACATCTCGATCAATGTTCTTCAGAGACGGAGGATCACCATTATCGGCTTCTTGTGAACCCACTTGCGCCGAATTTTCAGCTAAATTATGATCTTTGATAACCTGAACAGCTGGTCTTGGTCCCATTTTGGAACCATCATCAATCAGGAAATCTTCGAGATCTTTGACATTCTCTTTAGCTGCTGTATCATTATTCTTCCCTTTCAACATATCATTTCTCCTCATAGAGCTGAACATATCAGCTATATTCTGCTGCCGAAATTTGTCATCCTTCTCACGAACCTTCTTAAGCAGCCAATCAGGATGCGCCACCCTAGGGACAGGATTTGCTACCTAAAGAAGTTCTACAAGGTTTAGCGCATATACACTAACATAAACACTCTGATACACATAAATACGGGTAACAAAATGAGACGGCAGACAGTATGTAATCATAGATTCAGTGAGCAAAAAGGAAGACGTGACATAATTTTATTATTTAGTTAAATGATATACAAACAATATAGAACCTTTTGCATGGCAGCAGGAATTGTGACAATTTTTTGAATTGATGAACTGAGCCTTTGCTTGTAATATGACCAATCAATGATGGATCGTATGCCAACGTCTGATGAGATCTTGCACCACTTCCGTACATAGAACCTCATTATATCTGGAAAGTTCAACCACATTCTTGATATAGTATAGTTAGAAAAAATAAATAGAGTAAAGTAAATTATTCTTTTATATCAGAAACCCTACCAGCATCTGTCTCAAATATTGCAACAGGAACAGCACGCTCACTTACAGGCGTTCCCTGATCCAAGCCAAAATTACAGACATTTCAGATTTCGTTAATGTGTGAATTCGAAGATGAACAAAAAAAAAAAAAAAAACATTTCGGACATAGAAAACTAACCCAGAAATCCAGGATATGTTGAAAGGATTTTGTCAGGGGTTTAGAACGGTGAAATATTTCTGCTATGGTGTCCTCCCTAAACTCTAAACTCTAGAATATACTATCTAAGCTTACGAAATGAATTTACAAATAAAACATGACTTCTCATTTCATTCCACAAGGGTTCTTATAAAAACCTCAAAACCCTAAACATAACTAAATCATTCAAACAATATACTTAAATAACATGCACGAAAAGATGGTCAATGAAAAACTGCTTAACTAGATATCACTAAATGAGAATAATTTAATATAACAGAAATTATTTCCATCACCTGTGGTTCGCATGCAACAATATATTGACAACGGAGTCCTTTATCTTTAACCATAGTATCACCGAGAAAATCAGCCAGCCGTCTCGCTGTGGTCACAGCACATGACTTCTGCTCACCATAGTCTGCGAGGGACTTGCTCATGGTGCTTGACTCTGAAATATAATCAAGCAACTCACTATCTGCCACATCCTTTCCTTGATTCTGTAGAACATTAAAATTAAGTGTTGTTATATAGTCGTTGGAATCTTATTACATAATTAATTAGAATAATATATCATTTTCCTTATATCAGGAAAATGATATTTCATTATTTCTTTAATGTTTAATCAAATTTTGAAGTGTTTTTTTCCTCTATCCCTATTTGTACATCTTTTAATACAAATACTCTGTATTCCTGTTGTTAATAATTGAATTATTCATCATCAACTCTCTCCAAAATACTGCCCTTAGTTCTACTTTGAATTATTGATTTGTCAAAATACTGGAAACAGCAATATAGCATCGGAAACAAAATGTGTTTATGCATACATCAAGAAGATCAAGCCAACGATTGGCGACAGATGCCACCACTGAATAACATTCCTCTAAGGTTGAACCGTGCAGGAACTTATCGAAAAGCTCAGCCTGAAAAACATAAATAAATAGGTATATCTCATACAAAATAATGTAATAAAAATGGTGTATCATACTCAGTTGTAGGGGTACCTGGAAGACTTTTATGAGCTTCAGTTCACCTCTACGCTTGATCTCAAAACCTTTGAGTTCAGCAAGGGATCCATCATCGTTGAAAACTGCATATCGCTTCTTAATCAAAATCCCTTCTTCCTTTGAAGCAGGTATAATCATTGCCTGCATTAATTAATACATGATTCGGGTAACAATCTGAACAAATGTAATAATCAAAATCCAACCATCTCAAAAGCAATGTCACCTTGTACGGTCCATCCACTTCAAACTCAATTGAGCATTCGCTATGAGTTGCATACGTTTTTGTCACAGGATCTGTGAGGGTCTGTATAAGAGTGACCATAGGTGTCAAAAAGGAGCTTGTACAACGCTGAATATCATATACAACAACTTTGCATAAGTAAATAAATAAAGCAACTATGCCCTGGTTTTGGGCTAAAATTTGATGACCTGGTACTGATCATTTGTGTTGTTTCTTGCTACATCAACGTTTA
Organism: Parietaria judaica; assembly: GCA_954871525.1. Lineage (NCBI taxonomy): Eukaryota > Viridiplantae > Streptophyta > Magnoliopsida > Rosales > Urticaceae > Parietaria > Parietaria judaica. The sequence goes on along the minus strand of OX940860.1, from coordinate 23,514,246 downwards.
GCATAACGCAGGGATATGAAATTGTCAACTTCTTCTTCAAGTCTCTGCAACACAAAAAATTCAAACATAAGTTAGATAAGGATTCAACAGATCTTCAAAAGCCAGATATCAGCACTGCAATAAACTTAAAAAGATCTCCCTTTTATCATAACGAAACCTAATAGATTCAGTCTTTGAATGAAATTAACGGTAAGATGAAGATAAACATATGATTCACAAACATACGTTGTTTTGAAAGTAAAATTCTCTGGAAAAGATCCAGGAAGAGTACACCAAATACCATCCGTGTCTAACTCAAGCGGCTTTCCAATCTTCTCGACTAGTAACCGAGCATTCTGTATTATTTTAGCTCCAGTATACGTAACCACTCCAGCCATTTCCATCGAGTACCACCTAGCTCCTCTGAAAGCACAACAGAAATTATGAGTGACAAAAATATTAAAAGACATAACATTATTGATAAAAAAAGATTAGAATGTAAAGATGGTCTATAGTTAAAGGACTGCCAGCCCACAAACCGGTCCAGCCGCCTAACCAAAACTGACCAAAGAGAAAACAAGACAATGCTTGTTTAAGAGAGCCAAACCAATCTCTCGAAAGTTCCACAACAGAGTACATTGAAAACTCGTTACTGATGGAGAAAAGTTACTCGTGACAATATATATATATATATATATATATATATATATATATATATATATATATATATATATATATATATATATATATATATAAATATATTACATCTGATGGTATTTTTTTAAGGCTAGAGGAGAGTAAAACTCACTTTCGCATGACATATCCATAAAAGGAATTGAGAATGCACTTGTGGGCAAGTTGTAAAGAATCATAAAGCACTACCATATCCTGAAAATATTAGTTCCACGCTATTAACATAAAAGTCAGAGGCTGAGAGTAATTAATAGCAGAAAAATATAAAAAGCATACTTGTGCTTCCTGAATTTTGATAGAATTCCCGGAAGCTTTCGCGTCAGACAACTTCCCCTTCCAGACCTTATTAAGCCCTTTGTATTCATATCTTCTATCCCGAAAGCTAGTAACACGGTCAAGGAATATATCGTTTTAGTATGAGAGAGCAAATATATTAAGCCCTTTGTAATCAATATCTTCTATCTCAAGAGCTAGTAAGCAGATCAAGGCATATATAACTTATGAGAGAGACCATTTCAAACTCTTTAGAAGCATATCCTGTAAACATATTGCTCACCTACGAACAGTGTCGATATAAAATGAGTTCTCCCTCATGCAGATTCCCGCATCTCGAAGTTCGGTAACTGGCTTGTCCAGTACCCGTTTGTATGCCTTCGAAAAACATGTCAAATTAGCTTAGCATGTCACTTTGAAAAGAAGAAGAAAAAAATTACAAAGAGACCACAGAATATACCTTCTGACTATACTTTTTTAAGCGATCTTTGAGTTTCGATTGTTGGTCTGCCTTATGTAGGTCAAGAAAGGGTTTTGCTGCGGTGCTAGCAGTCCCATCGACAAATTCAGACTCAATCTGTTTCTTCATATGGTAGTAATCACTGCAGGTCAACGTTAGATACCAACAGAATCATCAATTTGTTTCTAAAATACCCAAGTACATGAAATTTGTTGGCCACGAAAGAAATGCAGTAAAAGTAGAGCGTAATTCAATAGTTCTGCTTGTCTATTTCAAATTTCATAAGTACATATGATAACGCCCACTTCTCACGTACAAGCGTCACAGGGGCAAAACTGTCCTTTAAATGTTTAGTTTAAATCTTTTCACTAATTAAGCTATAATTTATTCATTAAGGCATCCCGGTAATATTATCTTGTAATTAGGTTTTTGGTCAAGCTATTAGTGGGCGCCACCGGTGACTATGCACTTTTGTAACTAAGGATAATTTTCCCTTTCGTATCTAGGAGAGTTTAAGACCTTACTCTCAAAGGATTCGACGTTTGTTTATGTTTTTCGAATTAATTTCAATAAAGAGGAATGGGGAATCATCACTCTGTGATCTCCTGTTAACTGCAAATGTGATTGTGTAGCTTTACTGATTTGTTAAAGTTAATTAGGATTCGGTTTGCATCACGATATAGAGAGAGTACAACCCAGCTGAAAGGACATCTAGCATTAATTACATATAAGAAGAGATTGTGGGTTGTAACTAGTTAAGGAAAAACCTTTTCTTTGCCATGAACACTTCTCCTCGCCAGACCCACTCAAGTTTCCGGAGACAATTTTTTTCAGGTCGATTGAAATCACAGGCAGTGCAAATCTCGTCTGTAACTATCGACGAAGGCTGAAATTGAGAAAAAAGAAAAAGATTACAACAATATTAATTTCTTATCTGCTTAATGTTCTTGACTAAATAAAGTAAAATTTACAACCCACAATCTCTTCTTTTATGTAATGCATAAGTTCTACCTATGACATTTTTGTTTATAATATTGATTGTATAGAATGGCTGCGTTTTCATTAATAAAAACACAAACAAATAAATAAAAAATTCATGCAGCTCTGAAAGAAACTAGAAGCTGAATTGCACGAGCTGATAAATCTTTCTTCTGACCCAAACACCATAAGCAGATGTAACACTAACATCTAAATTAAATAATAATCTTCTACACAAGAATCAAGAGTAAGATTATACCAAAACGCAATTTCCGATTAAGAAAGACAACATTAGGATTTATGATAGCTTAAATTCTAAATTTACTATCTGTATATAGGAGAAAACAACTAAACCAGCATACCTGAAGCCTGTTTGTCAAAATAATGTTTGGATACATAGCAGCCACATCTAGATGATAGATAAGGGGACATTCTTCACGGGTGGGTTCATCCCGTAGCCCTTCAAGCTGAAGACAAGGTCACACGTTAACATAAAAATAGTGAGGAAAAATTTATCGGTCACTGGGGAAAAGGCTCTAGGGAAATATATTGTTTTTAATTTATTTACTAATTTTTATTTGTTATGAGCCCATTTAATATTAAAATAGTTTAATTTGCTTAGCCAAGTCCCTATTTCACAACTCTAACCAATTTAGCATAAGATAAAGTCCAGCAAATGAGGATATTTATTATCCGTGGAAAATGAAGCTCAACCTCAATGCGTCAACTGAAATCAAGTAAATTTGGGTATCGATATCAGATACTTTTATTGACAACTGAAAGCAAGCAATACCTTTTCCAAAATAGCACTCTTAACTTCATCATAATTGACAACTGTTTCCAAGTCTAGTTTTCCTTCCACTCTTATAGCATATTGCAGGTCACGGTCAAGGTTGTCGATTAATTGCTGGAAATGAAAGATGGCACTGTTAGAGAAAGAACAATATACATAAGCATTTATAACAAACTCGGGTCAGAAGAAAATTGCACATTCATTTAATTGGTAGAAGAGAGCACAGAAAAAAAATATATATAAAGCAGAATATTGAAGGTTATAATCCCATAATAGAAGTCGCCAATAAATTAGAACTCAACCAAATTGGGTCTTCACTAATGGCTATAAGAAGATATGAAGAAGTGACCCTTAAACCAAGTTACAAAGGAGACAGCCCATAGGTTTCTAAACTCATTCTAGGTCAATGTGGGACCATCGCACACTCCAAGAAATTTGCAAGATTTCCCACCCTCATGCATACACTTGAAAAACATTAATTCTAAAGAATAGCATGGAGTTAAAACTTCTGACTCTCAGTCTCTCTTACTTCTTGTCATTCTCTTCTCTGGATTCCAGAATTATAAGGAACTATAAACTAACTATATATAGATTTAGAAATAACAACAACAAAAAAAGTGCTCTTCTGAACAAGGTCGTTTCAAACAATCATTCTTTCCTCTTTTGTTTTGCCACAACAAAATTTAGAATCTTGAAGATGGTGAAAACCCAATCAATCCTCGAGCTATATACTCAATTTCAAAGGTAAGATTACTAGTTTTGGATGACATACCTGGTACGCAGACGGATCAAGTTTAAAACTTGTGGGAATATCAGACCTAAAGACTCCACTTTCGAGGCATTCAACATGACCACCAATATACGTCTCACTGTCAAGAAGGCGATTATTGTAGAATTTCTCTGGATCAGATTGGTGCTTGTTAGGGCAAACAACATTAGCCATGTATGCCTGAACAAAGAACAAAAAATTTGTAAGAAGTTAAATCTCAGTGCATGCAATAGTACAGGAGTAAAAGAATGCACGAAGACAAGCTTGAAGGCCAAGTAATGCATTGTGTGAGTGTATAAAAACGTACCTGGACCATTAGAAGCATTTCACAAAGGGTCCCACTTCCCTTGCGCAAGACCTCATCTGGTGGCATTGGAATGATGGTTGCGAGAGAGAAGATAAATGGATGAACATAGGTCATATACAAATAATAAGTAGAAACGGCATCAGAAACGGAGTACGAAGCCATCATCTGTGATAGTATAGAAAGAAATAGCGGCATATTAGGAGCTATATTAAAGATATTCCAAGCAAATAAAAGTTCCAGCCGCGGAAGAACATTTAAGAGATTTAATAAGATATATTTCTCCCCATTTTCTATTATACTGAAATATTAATCTTGTTGCAGTTCATTTCGATTACTAATGAAGTATCTTTCTTTTCAAAAAGAGTAATCCGTCAATGAAGAGCTAACCAACGAATTGCAGGCCAGGTGCCAAAGAAAAATCAAATCCGAAGCCAAAATTTTCTATTTGATCCAGTTACACATACCTGCGGTTTCTCCCTTGCATAACGAACCATATCCTCGGGATTCACTTCCAAGGGATCATAACCCAATTTTGCCTTAGTGACAGCCTAAAACAAGACCAACAACCATTAACTTCTGAGCATATAAATTTAAATGTTTCAACTATAATGCAGAATTGCAGACCAAGTATATTATACATGCAACTACTAAGGCATACATTATGTGACTGATAGCAGCTACTTTGCTAACAATCATATGATTTATTTAAAAAATAATGTGATTAACTCGAGCAAAAAAGCATACAAGTAGTTTTGGTGCATTTGACCAGTGTAATAAAACATCACTAATTAGACCAAACTGAAATAAATACCTTAAGGCCCTGGCTACCTTGAGGTAAATAGCTGTCACGCTTAACCCAAGCATAGCAATCAAGATGGCAAGCAAATTTAGCACGGCATTCGCCTTGGTTCATATCGCACTGGAAGCCAACTTCCTGCATGCTCATTGAAAACATGAAAGGAAAATTAATAATTTTATGCTAGACCTAGAATCAAAGAAAAAAATGACAAAAACATGGTTCTTAATGTTACTTAGTTCACGTAATTCAAGAACCAGCTTCACGTGACAATCGGGATATCTAAGACCAATGAAAGAACACAAGCTACCTCATAAAACTCCACGTACAAAAAATACTACTGGAATTTATGATCCAAACAACACCAAGACATCAAGTTCTATCAAAAAGAATCTCCATTTTTAAAGTATCATATCCATTAGAGGAAACACTTTAATTCAGCAGACAAGTATTGACAGAGAAATAGATTTCTACTCGACAACTCTACTAACATAAAGCAAGCTAAAAATCATGGTAAAAATGTTTTTTAAGTAAGAGCTTAGCAATTACATACATCTCCAAGTTTTAGCCCATGATGAGCTGCTCTTCTTTCCAAAAAAGGCCAATCGAAAAAATCACCGTTATAGGTAACATATATACCAGGTTTTACCTCCCGCATATGGGCAAACCACTTTTGAAGAAGCTCTAACTGCAAAATTACAGTTCTTTGAAGAATTAATATACAAATCTAAGAGCCATTTGGTCGAATGAAGTAAATAATGGAGATTTTCAGACGAATAACACATCACCTCATTATTTGCATTTGTCACCTTGAAATGACCCTCGAATTCTGGTTTCGGTGTATATTCCAAATCTTCAATGTCACTGCCAACACACTGCAATTAACAAACCAAAGTAGTCAAGAAGTGAAGTAAAAGCATATAGTCCAATATACATGAAGGAGATCACCCAAAGAAATTATAACATGTAACTCGACCAAAAGTACCTCTCTGTTAATTATGAGGTACCCTTGCCCATCAACCATGTATGAAATCATCATAACTAAGTCGTATTCAGCATCCGGAAATTTCAAGGGAAGCTTTGTGGTCTCGATATCAAATGCACAAACATGGACTTCAGCACGCTGCAGAAGATCAAATCTCCTCTCAAGTGTGACATCACTGCTTGTTATGCTTACATCATACCACTGTCCACATCGTATATCTAGGAAGTATAAAAGGTCATATGATAAGCAAATCTATTATAACAATTAATAATTAGAGAAGAAATCCAAAATGCAACAAATTGAACTTGCCATTGTCGATTGCAAAGCGAACGTGGTAAGGTACGTCATATTCCCGGAGATCAATAATATAATCAAGGAAGTCTTGGGTTCTTTGTTCCCTGCAATGCAAGCACCAAATATGATTTGCTCAAACCATTCAGAATAACCCTAAAGAATATAAAAAAGAATAAGAATATTTCTACCTATCACTATAGTATCTTTGCATGATAAAACCATTAAAACAATTTATTTTATTCTGAAAATGAAAGAACTTGCAACTTTAATCAAAACCAATTACCTCTTCCCTGTTAATAATAACTCGTAAGCTTCCGTTGCGTCAGACTTTGATTGGTTTCTTTCAACAACATTCAATAGATCACGCTTGACAGTCATCAATTGTTGAACAGTATCAAATGATAGTTTTAGGTAGGACTTGCGTAATCCAGACAAATGATTTTTCTGTTTAAAAGCATTCACAAATATTAAAACAAAGAAACATACACAATACAATAGAAAGGCTCAACGTAAAGAAATAAATCAAAGAGCAACCTGCCTATATAAATAAATAACACGAGTCACAAGATCTAATGCTGTAAGAAATACAGGTCTAATGATGAAAAACTACTCACAAGATCAAGATCTTCCTTCTCCACGATCTCAATATCAGCAATTTGACTTTCATAACGGCGCCTCAGATATGCTTCAACGTCCATTTCCGATTTATCCTATAACAAATTGATCGATGATGACAGCATGACCAGCAGCTCGGCAACATTTAAAATGGAAACTGGAATAAAGTGATAAAAACAGCACATACCTTTGTTGCTGCATAAAAGTAGGGACGGAACTTGTACTTAACTTTGAACGAGGATCCATCCTATAATTATGACAGAAACGGACGATTATCTGGATGATTATTTTGTACTGATTGAGCGTCTACGGGTATTGTTTGATAAAATCATAGTTAGAGTACAATATGTACCTGAGAAACAAAATATAGATCCGCGCAACTATAGACTTTATGCGATTCTTGATCTTCCGACGAGGACTGCAAAGTCGGAATGAGAATCAGGAAGTGAACCAGTGACAGTGGTAAACACAATGCTAATAGATATGGATATTAGGATACTTGATTGCATAAAATGAAGAACGAAAAGCCAAAAGAATTCAGTTCATCGCTTTGAGAAATTACTTGAAAAGCGTTTCTTCAAACATGGCATTGAAGACAAATTTCCAACAAATTCGCAAATCGAAAACGTAATTGAGCAAAATGAAATTCAATTTCGAAGAAGGAAATTGACTTACGGATGCAATGGTGAGCAGCCATCCGAGCCTCTTGTCGCCTTCGGAGAAGAGATCGAACCCTAGCTTGGCCTCAAGCTCTTCCTCGGCGGAGCGAATGAGCTTCTGCTTCTTGGAGTTCCGGCGATCCCAGTTGTCCCACTTCCGGCCATCGCCGCCTCTCATCGCTATTCTCCGGGGAGATAGTTTGACGGAAAGCTCTGGAGATTGCCGCGAAAATGGAGGGGAGAGAGAGAGAGAGAGAGAGAGAGAGAGAGAAACCCTCGGTAGGGATGTGAGAGAAAGCTACAGAAGAAGAAGTGTCGTGTTTTCCCGCGCTTGAGAGAGTTGATATTTTAACCGAAAGACGTAAATGCCCCTTGATTGGGGAGAAATTCGAATACTGCCATAGGAGATCAGAACGAACGACGTCGTATTCGCCCTGATACTCAATCACCTTAAATTTTATCAGTTTGTTTGCATTTTATATCAACTAGTGGACCAACACCGCGCCTCGCGCGGTGATGATAAAATACTATTTTTATTTTTTTTTATATAAAAAAATCACAAACTCTTACTTCGATTATTAATTTTAAACAAAAGACCAATATCATTGAACTTACCAATTTGTTGTTTTGATTTAAATAATAGCATAAAAATATAAATTATTGAAAATATATGTATGAACTATCAATATGCACATACTATTTTTTTGTTTATAAATTGGATATCATAAAAAGGTTTTGAATTAATTTAAACAAAATGAATTATTTTCTTAAGGATGTATTACTAATGAAATTTTATATCACTACTTAAACAGTTTAACTCCTTTAATATATGAAAAACACCCATTTATATAACACAAATTATACCTTAATGGATAATAAGACGTTAACAAATGCATTCATCAACCAAACATTCATTAAAAATTAATTGGTTTCTTGCTTCATTTCTCTTTAAATTATTGTTGGTTCACTTCTCAATCTGGGGTGAACAAAAAAAAATTGTTAACCGAATTCTTGACCAAAACTGATTGAACCGATACCGATTAAACCGAATATATCAAAGCCAAACATTGAGTAACTTTATTTATATTAAGATTATCAACTCTCAATCGTATTGATTGCATGACAAACTTGCCGACTCAAATATTGTTATAATTCATTGAGATCATGATACAGCCCAAAAAATACACACAAAAAGATTCATCTAAGAGATGACTAAGAGCGACTCATCAGTCGGACACGAAGGAGAAAGCTCATTTGAGAACACAAAGAAGGCCGGGTCGATCTAAGAGCTCCAATATCTACCATGAGAAAATGTAAATAAGGAAAAGATAAACGAAAAATAGAGAGAGCATATCCATATTAAAACTTACCTGGCAATTCTCGTTGGAGAAGATGGCCACAACATGGGCAGAGAAATGCTGGCTAAACTAATCCAAACACAGATTCAACTAAAAATCCGACACCGATTCATGTAAAAATAATCGCCCACATATTCAAGATGGGAGATATAGAAGATGGAACCTGGGATTGACAATTGGCGACAGAGTAGAGAAGCTGCGCAGAGAATCTCCGGCGAGTTTCCCGATCGCAAGGTTTGGAAGGAGGAAAAAATTCAGAATTTCATCGCCTGAAATTTGAAAAGCAAAGAATTAGATGACTTATTTTTGCATGCTAAGAGGCAAAGTAAAGAAAGTGAAGAAAAAAAAAATATGTAAAAATAAATTCAAACCCGACAATTACCTATAATTTAGATGATAGATCAGTGACGGAGTAGAATGGGTGGACAAAAAATTTAAGCAGCATAATCGAACAACTTGAAATAATAGGGTTGTTCAATTCCGATATCCATGCGCCATGCACGTTAGTAGGTAAAAACCCTTACTAACTAAACCAACAAAAAATCTAAATGCTTGCAGATTATTTAGCGAACTACTTACTTCAACAACCAAACCGTAGATGTTTAACCCTGGATTCTCTCATCACATTTAATGGCTATGAAGAAGCATCTTAAAAAATTTAAAATGTAAGCAGAAAGCTAACATGTTAAGTGTACTTGTATCCTACCCCTAAATGATTATGATGATTCCAACTCCATCAAATGGGAAATCAACATATGAAAGCATATATGAAAATGCGAGTTTCCGTGTGTTTGTATGGACGGTTTTCATAGCAAATCCACACATTGTGAAAGGGATCAGTTTTAGTTGCTTCAAACTTAATTTTGTTAATACCAAACCGAAAAAGTCCCATATCAATTAAATATATATGGCTGCAATATTCTTTAAATCATTACCAGTAACAGCTATAAAATGCTTCCTCTTCTCTCTAGGAAAGCTGCAGAGAAAGAAAATATGCATATATAAATATACCAGAAAGAAGGCGAAGGGGGCGAAGTCCAAAGACATGGCAAAAACAAAAGCTGCAAAGTCGAGAGAGTGACTGAGAGTCAAACAAAAGGAGTCCGGGTTGCGGGTGTTGCTTGACAAATGGCCCATAAGAGTAAGAGTAACAATTAAATCGTTTTGACTTTTGACCCACAAGAGTAACAGTAAAAATAATTTTCTTAAATTGAATAATTTCCAGAGACATGGGAAAATATACTAAAGAAACAAAAAAAAAAAGAAGTACCTTCACAATCTGCTAATAAAATAACAACGATGCCAACAACCGAAGCAATTACGACAATCGTCCTGTTCATTTGTTTTGAATCATCCTATTAAAACACCAGACATCAAAAGTCATAAAAACCTATAAGGAAACAGAAAAAATAATCGAACTTATAAGAAACCACAAATGAAAAATCCAAATCAATTATAAAAAAAATTACATTTGCTTTATACCACAAAGTACACCAAACCTTATTTTGATGCTTACAAAGCCACACAATCTGCTGAAGGAGTTAGTTTAAAAACAGAAGTTAAAATAAATAATCTTTAAAAAATCCCATTATAGATGTGCAATAGAAATACTTGAAGGCTCCAACTTGTGGTAGGAAAGGCTAATCCGATTAACCGTTTTCTTTTCATAGTAGTTACAAACTTACGTGTAATTATGTAGATAAATGAACCTACATCTTATGTAAAGAACTTCTACCATATTGCGTATTAGTTAATCATAAACATAGTTTTATCGACTTAAATAATAATCGCAAATTTCACCATTACAGGTGTATTGAAATCATTATATATTACAGGTATATTGAAATCATTACAGGTATAATAGAATATTTAGTTATGTAAATTTAATTCTAACTTTAAAGTATTAAGGAAATGGTATTAAAAAATTAAAAACTATTTGAAATGTATAAACCATAAAAAGAATCGAACCTGCAACTTCATGTGAAAAGAAAAAACATGAAATAGTACATAGATAATGCCCAAAATGCGGAAAAATGCTTTTATCGGAAGCCATTTAAAATAAGGGAATTAGAGTAGAGAATTAAGTATATGATTTTTCAGAGAAAAAGCAGTGAGTCAAAGGGCATCAAGAGCATAAACAATGAATGAAGAACAAAATGATTGAACATGAAAATTGCAAGAACGTACGAAATTATAAACGATCGGTAGTAATTGTTTGAAATATTACCTCTACAAACCTTAAAGCATGTAGAGGGCTTAGGGGAAGCAAAATAAATTGGTTCTTGTTAAGCGAATTCTTAACTGTACAACACATAAAGTTGCAGTAAATAACTAAGAAGATCGATTCATGGTCTAGAGGATTATTCAGCGCATTGATAGTAAGAACATTTTCTAGAGGATCAGTAATTGACCTGAAGAAGAGCAAGGGCATCGCAAACTCGGTTTGATTGATCAGGTGTAAAATTAGGCGGCGAAAGAATGGGGTAAATCGAAACTATCTCCTGCAACAGCAAACAACTTAAAAGGTTACTAAGGGAAAATAAAATCATGAATGAACAGTAATAGATGAAGTACCTGTTGTCTCAACATTTTGAGTCTAGATTTAAATGGTACTAACAATTTCGTGTCAACGTTATCTTCGGAAAGGCATTTTGGATCTACATCCTACAAATTATCGATTTCAGTTTTAATATTAAAGTATTTTGGATAGTATATTCATCTTATATTTGAAACTAATAACTAATTTCTATTTTACTTCTTATGTTCCCTTCCACAAAGCTTCTTCGGCAACTGCAGTTCCTTCTTCAAGCAATTTCTATTTTGTATTGGAGTCTAGGTATGCAATAGAAAGTTTTGATGAAGAATCATTATTCTCTTTGTCAATCAACAACAACGAAGTGGAAAAAAAATAGATATTCTCTTACATTTTTATGGGAAGCTAAAAGAAATTGAATGTTCAAGCAGAAAAATTTGTAAGGATCTAACCACCGATGTGATAGATGAAAAAAAATCCTTGTGATTTGAGTTGTAAAGAAAATCCTATCATATAATAAATCTAAAGATACACCAAGAAACTAAAGATGTTCGACCTTAGGAATCCTTAAGCTTCAAATAATCATTAAACAAAAATTGACCGATAAATGGAAAGAACAAAATTCAAAAAAATGTTTTATTTGCAAATAAAAACATTTTCTAGAGGATCAGTAACTGACCTGAAGAAGAGCAAAGACGTTGCATACTCGGTTTGCTTGAGCAAGGGTCAAATTAGGTGGTGATAGAACGGGGCAAATCAAAACTATCTCCTGCAACAACATTTTAAAAGTTACTAAGGAAAAATAAAATTATGACTGAACAATAATGCGGAAAACAACATCATAACTAAAATATGCAATTATAAAATTAAGGAATACCTGTAAGAGTGCACCAATAGTACCGAACGAAAACAGAGGAGACAAGTCTTGAAATGACTCTCTTCTCTGAAAAATATATAGGCAATTATTATCACGCATACTATATATTGATATAGAGACAAGAATATCATCCCTTTGTCATCGATTTTTTTGGAAAAGGTCATCGATCGGACTCTACCTGCAATAGCCAACAAAGAAAAATTATTGCTATTGAACCAAATCAATACTAAATTGAAACACTCACGGATGGTTCTGCAATCGAAGACAACATTCAGTTCCTGGAATAGCCAACTATATAAAATTATTGCTATTGGAAACCATTTAACTAACTAAATTGAAATGCTACCGGATAATCGTAAATGTTGCTATCTACATATATAAGAAACGCTTACTGATAATTAAAACTGAAAAATCAAACACCCACTATAAATAAATAAATATATAAAAAAGTAAATGGAAAACAAAAACATGGATCGGAACGACAAAGATAACAAAAATCAAGCCATGGAAGACAGATTACTCTCTCACCAAATTAAAACAGAGAAGATTGATCGAGGTCCAAGGCAAGTGTCGAAGTTTCATCTCACTGCCATGGAAGATAGATCTCTCACCATATTAAGACAGAATATTGATCGAATATGCAAGCCTAGTCTCGAAGTTTCTTCTCTCTCGCCGAAGGAAAGAGAGGGTGAGGAATCCCGCTCAATTAGTCGAAGAGGGGAGACAGGTCGTGAATCGATGTTGCCGCTCAATAAGTCGAAATTATTCTCGGAAATGAGAGAGAGGATGCAATGTTGTTTTTGCTCGGTGAGGATGAAGTGTTGTATTTTTTTTAGGGTGATCCGTTGCATTTGCTTAATGAAGAGGGAAGGATGAACTCATACTTCCGAGGCTTACTGGGTGGCGACTGGCGAGCGATGCTTGACATGACGATGGTTGGTTCGCTGTGCGACCATGCGATGAACAGAGCGAGAGATGCAGAGATCTGAGAAAGAGAGGGCTGATTTTTTATTTTGATGTTGCTATTTGAAGAGGAATGACTTGAACGATTTGAAGCTTCTCTTCGAATGGAAGTTTTTTTTTTCTTTTTGGAAAGGGAGATGGATATTTGAAGAGGAACAATTGGAGATGCTTCTCTTCAAATGGGAGGTTTTTTTTTCCTTTGAAAGAAGACGGCGAACGGAGGATTTGAGGGGGAGAGGAGATGCTTCCTTTCGAAGGGGTACGATGAAGAGGTGCCTCTCTTCCGACGAATTTGAAGCAACACGACGAGCGAGGTATTTTTTAATAAGAAAAAAAAAGCAAAAAAAGGAGAAAATAGAATGGGAGTTAAATACAACGTTTTTAGGGCATCAAGTTATTTTGCTTTTATATATATATAGATTTTGATCCATTTTTAGTATTTTAGATTTAGATATAGTATTTTGTCCCGCGAGTTATCCTTGTTCGATTATTAAAATAAACGAGAATTTTATTAATCATTGGGCACACGTCACATTTAAAAAAAAAAAAATCAAACATTTTTCATTTATTTTTCTTTTATTAACGGGACTTTAACAACTAATGAATGAAAATTTAGAGAGAGAGAAAAAAACGAACATAAGAAACTATGACCGTGCAAAAAAGTAAGTTAATATAATCACAAAAGTTAAAATAGTATGTATTTAACCAAAACTAGCCTAGTTTATAGTTAATCATATTTTATCTTGTAAGTTATGGGTGTAAAAAAAAAAAAAAAAAAAATCCGAATCTAGAAAGCTAAAATTTTATTACCTAATACTCAAAAGATCGGAAGATCCTGGTCCATAAAACAAGGTCTTCGGACTATTTAGATAACATTGAGTCTTAGTATTTGTTTATGTCATCTTATGACAAAACTACGTGCAATACCGGCCTTGGGCTAAGTCATGTGAGGCAATTGCCTTAGGCCCAAAATTTTTGGTTATTAAGCCTAGATGAAAGGGCTCACGCCTTAGGCCCAAAACAAGGTCTTCACGCTGCCGGCCGGACGTGATGTGGCGTGGCGAGGCAAGGCGAGGCGCGGCGCGGTTTTTTGTTTTTTTTTTTAAATACCCGGATATATACATATTCGGGTTTTTTCCGGATCCGGATATGCCCGGATCCGTGTTTTTCCGGACCCGGATAGGTCGGGTCCGGGTAAAAAATAATAATAAAATTGGGTGTCCGGGTATTTATACCCATTAGATATTTTAGGGACCAGCTTTGGGGCTTGTGCGCTCGAGGTCAAGAAATCAGACACTATTTGCAAAGTCTGATATCAAGTTTTACGGTTTAGGTATCGGCCTTTTGATTGATCTGTAAAATTATTTCGATACGTAATCAAAGTGAATTTAGTAAAATTCGTCTGATATGTGTGCAAGGGTTTTTTTGTTTACACGATTTGAATGTAATAAAAGTATTATATATATAATTATCTAAGCATGTTTTTTCATTAATACATTACAACAAAGATGCAAAGTGTTGAATGATAATGTAAAAAAGATGTCGATATTGTTATATAAACAAAAGGAATCAAAGTATCTAATCGATGTGTAACGGTTCGGGTTTTTACCCGGATTGTGATTAAAAAAAATTAAAAAACCTAAAAATCATATTTTAATACATAATCACTTCATAATCACATTATAAAAATAAAAATAAATATTTTTAAATATTTTTAAAAAAAACGGGTTTTAGTAACCTACTAACCGGATTTCATGTTTTATAACCTGGAACCCAGAACCGTTTTAATCCGGTTGCGGATTTTTCAAAATTCGGGTTCGGTTTAACCCGATTTTAAGTCTTTTTTTTTTTGTTGGACCGAATTCAGTCCCGTTTCGGTTAAAACTCGCATTTTTGGGTTTTAATTACAGGCCTAATTGGCCGCTTGCACTATCGGTTAAAAAGTACAAATATACGTAAGTTTTACGTCCCGATGGGATTGAACCTAAGACTTCTCGAAGAGTCTTGTTTTGAGTTTATTACTAGGCAAAACAAACTTGATTACGAACAACCACATAATTTAAAGTGTCACAATACGATTACCTAAATTATTTTTGACGCAAAATCTTTAATTTATATAGTAATATATAGCGACATATTATTTTGATATTTTCTTCCTACAAAAAATAATATCTTATGTATAAAATTTTAAAATTACACGAGAATATAGTCTTCTCTCTTCACTCAACAAAAGATGCAAATAAAAAATGGTAAATAAAAATAAAATTTGGATTTTTTTTTTTTTTTTTTGGAGTTTAAAAAAAAAATGGATTTAGAACATAAAGAGAGTACCATACCACACACACCACACCATCACCAGCCGCCGAACACTAGGAAACCCTAGCGCCAAATCTGCAGAGCTCTCTCTTCCAAGGTACGCCATTTCAATCCCTCCTATTCGCTTTCGGACTCGATTTCATATTGTTCGTGTGCTAATTTGTATCTATAGGCGCCTGAATCGATCTCGTGTGACATTTTTGTTGTGGGGTTTTGACAGAGATGAAGATCGTCGCCGCTTACTTGTTGGCCGTTCTCGGAGGCAACGCTTCCCCCACCGCCAAGGATCTCAAGAAGATTCTCGCATCTGGTACTTTTTTTTTTTCTCGCTCGAATTTGGATTCTCTCGCGTTCGTGAGTTACTGCTTTGATATCAGAATCTAGGGTTCATTTCTTGTTCAGATTCATGAAATCGTTGTAGCCTAGTCATTTAGGAATATTTATACACCCCATTATTATAAACTCTTCATTGGATGTTTGCTTCTGTTCTTGCTCGACTCTCAAGCAATTGGTAATGGAAGAAAATCGGGATTAACCCGAACGGCGTTCAGTTCAATTAATTTATTTCATGGTTTTATTATGAATGAGAGCAGTGGGTGAGTAATTCCGTGTTGTTTATTCACAGTCGGAGCCGACGCTGAGGATGAGAGGATGGAGCTTTTCTTGTCTGAGGTCAGTGGAAAGGACATCACGGAGCTGATCGCCACTGGGAGGTCCAAGTTGGCGTCCGTGCCGTCCGGTGGCGGTGCGGTTACTTACGCAGCTCCCTCATCTGGCGGTGGCGCCGCTCCGGCGGCTGCGGAGTCAAAGAAGGAGGAGAAGGTTGAAGAGAAAGAGGAATCCGATGATGTAAGTCGTTCGAGTCGTGAAACAAGATTCTGAGTTTTTTTGGTCTTTCTATGTTATCCACTCTCTGATTTGCTTATCTCATCTGTTTGCAGGACATGGGATTCAGTCTCTTTGACTAGAAACTTACATATTTTGATTTGTCTTACGTTTTGTTCGAAAAAGCACCTATCTTTCGGCTTCGCTTGGAATCGTTAGAATGGCGTGTTAGATTGTTTAGTTGAGAGATCATATGACACATTTTGAAGAATGAGTTTAACTTATTGTTATGTCATATTTTTTTGGGTTAGTTTGTTGCAGTGAAATCTGTAGCTTCTTGCTTGATTTTCTTTTTTTCTTTTCTCTTGGTATGCTTCTTTTACCAGGTTTGCTTGACGTCCAGAGAGGCAGAGATTGCTATTAGTAGCAAATATTTAAGAGCAATTGCAATTTATTAAAAAGAAATGTGAGATACAATTTTGTTTTAAAATGTGTTTGGTAGAGTTCCAAAAAATGCGAAAAACCGTGATTTCCAACAACTTTTATTTTTCTTTCATCTCGCACCTTCACCTTTCCCGCGCCCTATTTCATTTGAAGTCGAATCGGCTTCTCTCCCAGCCTTCACAAGCAGCAACCTGCGGAACAATAAATGAAGCTTCCATGGACTCACATGAAAGGGGAGGAGGGAGAGAGAGATACAATGTTCAATTGCGAGGGTATATTTGTCCGATTGAGAAAAAAGAGTACAGAAAATAAGAGTTTAAATTATTATTCTCACTATTGGAGTTGCACTACTTTCCTTCCTTACACAGTTAAGAACATTTGATATTATTAGAGTTTAAATTATTTTGATGGCTAGAAACTGAATTTTATTTCATAATTGACGAAGTATAACATCAAGAAATGACCCTCATAGTTTAGTATCTGATTGATTTAACGCCAAAGTTTTCATAATTATGTATTAATACGAAATAGGTTAGATGGTTTATTACGGGAATTTTTTTATCAACATAGAGGGAATTTTTTTTTTTTTTTGTATAACTGGTGGATGAGAAAACAACCATTAGTAGTAGTGTATATACATATATATATATATGTCAATGAATGGCAACATAAATGAAAAATTCAAATACAAAGAAGCGTTCTCAAAGAGTGCTAAACTTTATTCAAACAAAAACTGTGGTAGTAACTTTCACTTCTTCCTTAAGAATATATGTTGTGAACTACTTAGTCTACTCTATACCATAAATTTGTCACACTTCCTGGTTTTAAAACCATTACGTCTTCCTTAGTAAGATCATGAATTCAATTGATCCTGTTTTATTAAAATTCTTTTAACGCAACCACGCATCTTGATCAATGAGTAATTGCCACCCATCACACAGTAAAAAATTGTATTTTTTCTTTATCCAAAAGCACGAACGCAAAGCATATACAACATTCAAACTCATTAAGAAAAAAAATTTAACAAAAGATGGAATCATTGAATAAGTTTCATTAGACAAGAAGTACAATGACAATATAATAGCTCTCAAACTCTCGTTACATTGCTCGTCCAACAAAGGTGGATTCACCCTAAGGAATACAACGAACGAAATTTTCTTTATGAAAAACAAAAAAGAAAAGAAAAGAAAATATTAAAATGAGATCAATGAAGACCTCCAAGAAAATAAACCGAGCGTTTAGAAAAAGTTGGATAAATTTAGATGAATGTTGCGTGGAAAGATGGGGGCGTTGAATTCTAGTAGTAAATGGGAGTTGGAGGTGGAGGTGAAGTGTAAACATAAGGTGGAGGGGGAGAGTTGTATGGGTATTTAGGTGCTTCAACGTGTTTAGGAGGCGGTGGAGACTTATAAACGTACGGTGGTGGAGGAGAGTTGTACGAGTACTTGGGAGTCTCAACATGTTTTGGTGGCGGAGGAGATTTGTAAACGTACGGGGGTGGAGGAGAACTGTACGAGTATTTAGGCGCCTCAACGTGTTTTGGTGGTGGTGGAGATTTGTAGATGTATGGTGGTGGAGGAGAGCTGTAAGAGTACTTAGGTGTCTCGACATGCTTTGGTGGTGGGGGAGACTTGTAAACGTAGGGTGGTGGAGGAGAGCTATATGTGTACTTGGGCGCCTCGACGTGCTTTGGTGGTGGTGGAGACTTGTACACGTATGGTGGTGGAGGAGAGTTGTAAGTGTATTTGGGTGCCTCTACGTGTTTTGGTGGTGGTGGAGACTTGTAGATGTACGGTGGCGGAGGAGAGTTGTAAGAGTATTTAGGTGTCTCAACGTGTTTTGGTGGTGGGGGAGACTTGTACACATATGGAGGTGGTGGAGAACTGTACGAGTATTTAGGCGTCTCGACGTATTTTGGTGGTGGAGGAGACTTGTAAACGTATGGGGGTGGAGGTGAATTGTATGAATATTTAGGGGTCTCAACGTGTTTTGGTGGTGGTGGGGACTTGTAGACATATGGCGGTGGAGGAGAACTGTACGAGTATTTGGGTGTCTCGACATGCTTTGGTGGTGGGGGAGACTTGTAAACATACGGTGGCGGAGGAGAAATGTAAGAATATTTAGGTGCCTCGACGTGTTTTGGTGGTGGGGGAGACTTGTATACGTACGGTGGTGGAGGTGAACTGTATGAGTATTTGGGTGCCTCAACATGTTTTGGTGGTGGTGGAGATTTGTAAACGTACGGTGGTGGAGGTGAACTGTAAGAGTATTTGGGTGCCTCAACATGTTTTGGTGGTGGTGGAGATTTGTAGACGTATGGCGGAGGAGGAGAGTTGTACGTATACTTGGGTGTCTCGACGTGTTTTGGTGGTGGGGGAGACTTGTATACGTACGGTGGTGGAGGTGAATTGTATGAGTATTTGGGTGCCTCAACATGTTTTGGTGGTGGTGGAGATTTGTAAACGTACGGTGGTGGAGGTGAACTGTAAGAGTATTTGGGTGCCTCAACATGTTTTGGTGGTGGTGGGGACTTGTAGACATATGGCGGTGGAGGAGAACTGTACGAGTATTTGGGTGTCTCGACATGCTTTGGTGGTGGGGGAGACTTGTAAACATACGGTGGCGGAGGAGAAATGTAAGAATATTTAGGTGCCTCGACGTGTTTTGGTGGTGGGGGAGACTTGTATACGTACGGTGGTGGAGGTGAACTGTATGAGTATTTGGGTGCCTCAACATGTTTTGGTGGTGGTGGAGATTTGTAAACGTATGGTGGGGGAGGAGAACTGTACGAGTATTTGGGTGTCTCGACGTGTTTTGGTGGTGGGGGAGGAGAACTGTACGAGTATTTGGGTGTCTCGACGTGTTTTGGTGGTGGGGGGGACTTGTAGACATATGGTGGTGGGGGAGAGCTGTAAGAGTACTTGGGTGTCTCGACATGCTTTGGTGGTGGTGGAGACTTGTAGACGTATGGCGGCGGAGGAGAACTGTATGAGTACTTAGGTGCCTCTACGTGTTTAGGTGGTGGGGGAGACTTGTATACGTACGGCGGAGGAGGAGGAGAACTGTATGAGTACTTGGGCGCCTCAACGTGTTTCGGTGGAGGAGGAGACTTGTAAACGTACGGTGGTGGTGGTGAGTTGTACGTGTACTTTGGCGCCTCAATGTGCTTTGGTGGTGGAGGTGACTTGTAGACGTACGGTGGTGGCGGTGGCGACTCATAAGTATATTTGGGAGTCTCCACGTGTTTTGGTGGAGGAGGAGATTTGTACGAGTACTTAGGTGACTCGACCTTCTCGGGTGGAGGTGGCGAACCATAGAAATAAGGCGAATAGTAATCTGCGGCCGCAGTAGAGGCGACAAGGGCAAAGGCCAAGGCGTAAACCAATCGAGGCAAATGCCTCGGCTGCTCTAAACTTCTCATTTCTAGCTTTTTGGATGCTTTTGTTGATTGTTTTGTGCTATATAGATTACCCTTTATATAGTGATGCTCAACTCTTATTTTTTCTTTTACTAATATATTTATTTATTAGTAAATTGAAAGTTGGACCCAATTGTATTTGTAAATGTTTATATTTTCGCTGACTTAGGCCTCCAAAATTATTAGAAATGTGAGTAGGTCTATTATTCTTGATATAGTAGTGCTTTGCCACTATTAAATATTCGGACATGTATTAAAATGGATATTTTTGGCATAAGTTTCAAATTAATACCTAATGCATTGGCATTTTTTTTAATTTTTTTTTATCTCTTTTTTAGCGTCAATAGTACTGGAAGGTCATAAAACAATACCAATATCTAATTTCCTCCATGTTTTATTTAGATTTGTTACATAAGGAACACATAAATCTATGATGAAATTCCAAAAACATTAAAAAAAAAATCAATACTTAAAAAAAAATCAATACTTTTATTAAAATTCGAGAAGTTTGCATATATCTACTTTAACATGAATTATCTTGACACGGACAAAATTAGACCTAAACATGGTGCTAGCCGCTAGGGCCTTCAAATACTATCGTCTCTAAAAAATATAGAGATAGATAAGAGAATGAGTATTTATGCCACAAATATTAAAAAAATATTTGACGAAAGTTCAATGTTGGTGGTGGATGAGAAAACGTGCATGATTTAGTTAAGATGCTCGATTCTTGAAATTCTTAGAGTGGAATTTGTAAAACTAAGTTCTTAATTATATGCTCACCAATTTATATTCATAATTTATAAATGTTTGTTAACATTATCAAAAGTTGGTAAAAGGTCATACAGAGACCGTGTATACAAGAATTATAAAGTTTTTTTTTTTTTTTTTCACAATAATTCCTGATTAATTAAATATATCGGACACATTCCAATTGAGCCGATAGGAAGCAGTCCATTAACATATTTTTTTTATTATCGTCAACGTTATATGCATGAATAAGTCTTGGTGCTAATATATCACGTCATGTGCAAAAATCTTGTATTATTTCGTTCACGAACCATTCCAAGTTTCTCACTGGTTTCGGAGCTGTTGGGTCCTCCTGGCATTCTTCGTAAAATGTGTATACAATGTTTACTTTCATGTCAACTAAAATAATATTTTATAAATTACAATTCTAATATTTTTTTGGTGAATGTTTATTAATTAATATAAATGACAAATCGTTTATTTTTCTATATTTATCAAATTAAATATTTAACGGGTCAAGCTCATCGAGCAACTTGCAAGATAAGATAGATGCAGCCAAGCACATTTGAAGAATACAAGCTCATAATTAGCTAGGTGATGTAGAGGACGGTTTGTGTCGCCTTACAGTCACAAGAATAATTGAAAGAACACAAATAAATATGAACGCGATTACTCTTGCTTTATTATGATTTCGAGAGGACTCGGTTTCTTCCGTTTTATAGCTTGGACAATCGAAGATTACACACTCTAGCTCTTGGGAAATCGAGAATACTATGAATGAGCAAACTTGAGAACACAAGACTTTCTCTCTCAAAACTCACGGCTAAAAAAAATGATCCTCTCCCCCCTGAACAACAAGTTTACATGCATATTTATAGGCTTAGAGTTTCTAGATTAATCCCACAAATTGTGCTAGGGTTTCCCTTTCTCTAGCTCTGATTGCTATTATCTTTCCATGAATTTCGTTGGATATCCCACGAAATCTTCGACTGAATAACTGAACTTCCTTCTTTTCCGTGATCTCGATCTGCTTCCTTTTTTATTTGATTGGGTTTTTTCCGATGAACCTCGCCTTCGACGAGGCTTCGTCCGATACGCTCCCTTGGGCGATAAGGTCTTGCTTCCCGATAAGCTTTGTTGATATGATGCGATGAGGTATCTTCATGCTGGTAGGCCTCGATCTTCTTGGGCCTTATCGCTATTGGGCCTTAAACTGCTCTACTTTTGGTGGGCCTCGAATCTACGAGTATCCTTGCCTCTACTTTCCGTCATTTGGGCATAAAACGACATCGGAAGTGTTGAGGGATGATTTGACAAAATCTGACCTTAACAGGTGATACTAGTTTCCCAAACACAAGCATCTAATCACTGTAAGAGGAATTTATTTTAACTGAAAATAATGAAATACAATACCAATTGAGAAAGGAGTAATTGTGTTAGTGCCTCAAGAAGAGAATAACAACTCTATTTTAATGAAGATCGAGACCTTTGAGCTTGTCGATATAAAACACAGAAACACAACTTGTCAGTTTTTTATTTTGCACTTAAAATTATGAGTTTTCAACAAAATCTCTATAGATTTGAGATTTTTTTAGGTTAGGAATAAATAGAACTTATTGATAGACTTTATGAAGAAAAAAATTTATCCGTAAACCTTTATTTATCGGTAAACTAATAAGAAGCACCATTGATTTTTCATCGGTAACAATATCTGGAACATTAGTCTCTAAATATAGGGTGCAATAATTAGAGAGGGGGCAAAAACCGAATATTTTAAAATAAAATATGATATGAAAAAAGTATTTTTAATGGTTAAATAAATCGATAAAATATTTAGTGCCACACTTACAAAAGAAATATTAGTTAATATAGAATACATTCATGACATTAAGACATGAGTATTAAAATATAAAAACCAAAAATATAATTTTTTTGAAGTTGATGAGATTTGAACTCAAATCTTTTAAAAGGAGAGAACTACAATTGAGCTAAAATCATCACTACACAAGTGTCAATTTGTTCAAATATGATACGTTTTTATGTATATATATATTACTTTAAAATGGACGACCGATCTCATTTGATCCAAGCCCGTTATTTTTTAGTAAATCCGCCCCTATACGTAGATATCACCACCAACTCCATTTTGATGAAGACTGAGAAACTGGATCAGGGTTTGTGACCGAGTCCATAATTATACTCGGACCAGGATCAATAATAATAATAAAAATTGAAAATAATGCATATCATATAATTAACTTTGTCAAAATCGTACATCAATTACATTATCTAAAAAGTGTATCAAAATACATCATAAAATATAAAAAGTACATCAAATACATCGTCTCAATATAAAACGCATAAAAAAGTACATCTATATGAAAAAGGAAAAAATAATAATATTATATCCCGGTTTTAAACCGGTTTCTTGATATCCTGATTTTAAAAATAAAAACTAGAAACCGAATCCAGTTTTTATCCAAATGCGAATTTCCAGATGCTGAAACAGTTTTTAAATGTGATTATGGATTAGAGCTGCAACTCGCGACCAAAATGGACGCATCGCGACGGCTCGCGACGGGGAGGTGAAAATCGCGATGATTCGCGATGAGGTTCCGTCGTCGCGATTTCTCTCTCCCTCCCTCCCTCTCTCTCTCTCTCTCACTCACACACTCGCTCTCTCTCTCTGTCTCGCTCAACGTCGCGACGATCGCGACCCTCGGCACCACGACGCATCGCGACGTGAGTGTTGGCGATTTCCGGCGATTCCGTCGCGACTGGTCGCGACGTCGCCAGCCCCAGCACTATTATGGATGCAGCTAGAGCTGCAACTCGCGACCAAAATGGACGCTCGCGACGGGGAGAAGGAATTCGTGACGGCTCGCGACGGGGAGGTTAAAATCGCGATGATTCGCGATGGGGTTCCGTCGTCGCGATTTCTCTCTCCCTCCCTCCCTCCCTCCCTCTCTCTCTCTCTCTCACTCACACACTCGCTCTCTCTCTCTCTGTCTCGCTCAACGTCGCGACGATTGCGACCCTCGGCACCACGACGCATCGCGATGTCAGTGTTGGCGATTTCCGGCGATTCCGTCGCGACTGGTCGCGACGTCGCCAGCCCCAGCACTAGATGCAGCTACGGTTTTCAAACCGATTTCCAGGCACTATTTCCACCGTAGGCACCAACCATCAAGCATAAAAAAAAAAAAACATCACCCGTTGCGACAGAACTAAAGTTTCCACTCTGTTTTTAAACTCCCATGTGTTCATTTTTGAAAGTGTAGTACGCATTAGTTGCCGTATAAAAAAGAAAATGATTGGGCGAAATGCAAGAAAAGAGGAAAGTTGGAGGGTGTTTGTGTCAATTACTCAAACCTGAAACCCGTACGCCGCTTATAGGAAAAGCCCAATAGCCCATAGCCTACAAACTCGAAGAAGAATATAAGCCCAAGTTCGTCTTCGACTCTAAGAGCAAAACCCTAAGAGCAAACCCTAACACCGCTTCCTCTCTCTTCCGCGGAATCAACTTCATTTCCTTGTTGTTGGGTTTCGACAGAGATGAAGATCGTCGCCGCTTACTTGTTGGCCGTTCTCGGAGGCAGCGCTTCCCCCACCGCCAAGGATCTCAAGAAGATTCTCGCTTCAGGTACTGCTTTATTCTCGCTCTAATAACTGTGTTGATCGCGAAATGCATTTCAGTTCTTGTTCATATTCATCAAAATCGCTGTAGCCTAGTCAATTAGGAATGCATATATATATATATA
Source organism: Parietaria judaica (assembly GCA_954871525.1). Classification (NCBI taxonomy): domain Eukaryota; kingdom Viridiplantae; phylum Streptophyta; class Magnoliopsida; order Rosales; family Urticaceae; genus Parietaria; species Parietaria judaica. The sequence continues at coordinate 23,489,400 of OX940860.1, read as the reverse complement.
TATATATATATATATATATAGGTTTTGTGCTCTCTTCGCCATGGAAGTCAATTAGGATTGCATATCCCTTTTATAAATAATAGTTTATACTTTTTATTAGACTGTATGTGTTGGGTGTTCTTTTTATTGGACTCGCTCCAGAAATCAGAATTGAAGAACGTAATAAACGTGGATGTGCTTTTGATGCAATTCATTTTCATATTTTGCGATAAACATATTTGCTTTTTAGTTTTTTTTTTTTTTTTTTAATTCTGAGCGAGAACATTGTGTGAACGGTTCCGTGTTGTTTGTTCACAGTCGGAGCCGATGCCGAGGATGAGAGAATGGAGCTTTTCTTGTCCGAGGTCAGTGGAAAGGACATCACAGAGCTGATCGCCACAGGGAGGTCCAAGTTGGCGTCCGTGCCGTCCGGTGGTGGTGCGGTTGCTTACTCCGCTCCCTCAGCTGGCGGCGGCGGCGGCGCTGCTCCGGCAGCTGCCGAGTCGAAGAAGGAAGAGAAGGTTGAGGAGAAGGAGGAATCCGATGATGTAAGTTTCTCGAATCGTGATAAACATCTGAATATTTTGGTATTTCTATGTTATGCACTCTCTGATTTACTTATCTTTTCTGTTTGCAGGACATGGGATTCAGTCTCTTTGATTAGAAGCCTTTTCCGTTTATCTTTGTTTTTCGGTTAAAATACCGATCTCTATGTTTGACTTGGAATTTTTGGATGAGTTTTGTGTTAGAAGAGGTTTAGTTGAACACTTTGAAGAGATACTTTCTTATTTATCATCTTTCATTGGGTTAAAATGTTGCAGCGAAATCTTTAGCTTCTCTAATTAAATACTGTTATTCCTTGTGCGTTTTATAGCTCAATCCCGTATGTAGTTATCGTGACTGGTTCTCGTAAAATTTCAGAAATTCCGATTCATGGCAACGGTTTTGTTAGATAAGAGTTTTTCCGGGGTCTAGTAACCGATAAGATGATGAAAACTGTTCTAAACTGTTGTGTGTGCTCAATATTCTTCTGTTCATGTTTATATTTAAGTTAACAAACCATTGCCTGTTCTCTATATTGGCTAATGTTTAGTTAAATTGATTATCTTAATAGCAAATTAGAGAATCTAAGTTTACAGTTAAAAATCCATCGCAAATGTGAGAAGAAACAATGGAAGGAGGGAAGATGGTTTGTGTGACTGTGTAATGTACAATATATTTCTTAGAAATATATAGGGATAATAGCGGCAAAAGTGGCCAAAGTTAGGCCAAGTGTGCAAATAAGTGGCCAAACCGATTTAATATCGGCATAAGTAGCCAAAGTTTACCAAACCGTGGACAGTACAAATTCCATCCATTTCATGTCAACGCCGTTTGCCACGTCATTTCCACAAGTGTTGAGTTTTGGCCACTTATTTGCACACTCGGCCTAACTTTAGCCACTTTTGCCGCTATTATGCCTTATTTTTTACGCTCCAAAGTATTTTTTAGGGTTTATCTAGATTTTTTTTGTTATTTATTTTTTCTTTTTCTTAAGATTTGACTAAAACTTGATTTTCTGAAAGAACTGATTCCGTTTTTTAAATTTAGAACGCTGAATATCACTCTCAATTTTGAAAACATTAAAATGTGTTATCGGTTTCACATATAATTTACGATCATAGGATTTGACATAAAACCTTTATATACTTAATTGTTAGGGACCATAAGATTTTTTTAAAGGAATTGGTACGAAATACCCATTTAGCCACAAGTTTTTTTTTTTTTTAATTACTCATTGTGTGTATTAAAATGTACTAAAATATGTATGTTTTAATAAGTTTGTACAAAATAAATATTTCGTTAATAATGTTGGCCTAACATTGTTAGTTAGAGCCGAGACTAAAATCGAGACTTTGTAATATTATTTCATTAAGATATAAAGTCTCGATTTTAGTCTCGGCTCTAACTAAAAATGTTAGGCCAACATTATTAACGAAATTTTTATTTTGTACAAACTTTTTAAAACATAAATATTTTAGTACATTTTAAAACACACAATGAGTAATTTGAAGAAAAAAAAACGTGTGGCTAAATGGGTATTTCGTACCAATTCCTTTAAAAAATCTAATGGTCCCTAACAATTAAATATATAGAGGTTTTATGTCAAATCCTATGATCGTAAATTACATGTGAAACCGATAACACATTTTAATGTTTTCAAAATTGAGAATGATATTCAGTGTTCTAAATTTAAAAAACGGAATCAGTTCTTTCGAAAATCAAGTTTTAGTCAAATCTTAAGAAAAAATAAATAACAAAAAAAATCTAGATAAACCCTAAAAAATACTTTGGAACGTAAAAAAATAAGGCATAATAGCGGCAAAAGTGGCTAAAGTTAGGCCGAGTGTGCAAATAAGTGGCCAAAACTCAACACTTGTGGAAATGACGTGGCAAACGGCGTTGACATGAAATGGATGGAATTTGTACTGTCCACGGTTTGGTAAACTTTGGCTACTTATGCCGATATTAAATCGGTTTGGCCACTTATTTGCACACTTGGCCTAACTTTGGCCACTTTTGCCGCTATTATCCCAAATATATATTACAATGAATTGAGTTATGAAAATAATTTAGAATACAATCAATTTAAAAAGGATATTATTGCAAAAAATTTAAATGTTTTTTCGCTATAACAATTTTTTTTAAAACGTATATTTTCAATGTCTTTGAAATGTAATTCTTTCGCAAGTTCCCACTTCCACTCGTTAGTGAATCTTTTGTTAAATGATCGTGATTGGAACATGGCATTAAAAAAAAGACCCATTAGGAAGACCAATTAACAGTTCAAAGTGGGAACGAGTGTGCGGACTCCGATTTGCAATAGCGAAGGGGTGGCGGGTGGCGGAGATTGAGACCGATTGTCTCCGAGCGATGAATCTAGTGAACGGAGCAAATTTATATTGCATCCAAGGGCCGATCCTTGCTAGCATTGGATCTTCCATTAGGTCGGTTAACTCTCTCGTTATTTATAAATGGGCGCCGAGAGGTTGTAAAGAGGTTGCGAATTGCTTAGCTCGAATCCGATTTAACACCGGACTTGTGGTCAGATATTTGCCCTCAGTGGCTTGTAACTCATGTACACAGGGACTTATGCCCTGATGTTTATTAATGAAGTTTGCTTTCGTTTAAAAAAAAAAAAAGTGGGAACTTATGGAGGTATATTATTTAAAACGTTGGAAATATACGCCTGAAAAAAGTTCTTATATCGCCCCAAAAAAATTAACTTTACTGTTACTATCCCTGAAAATAGTTTCTCATGGAAAATAGATACGGAGAAACGTTATAATTTATGAACATGAAACGTGTATTGTATGCTAGAGTTAAAAGTATATATCACATATTTATTTTTCTTTTCTTTTCTGAACGAGCTAAGTGTCTCTATTTTTGGTCAAGTGAAGTTCATGTGATCCTCATTTCTCTTAATGTTATCTTCAAGAGAATGAAACAAAATAAATGCTCGTTTGTATTTCAATTTCATTTGAATCAAATATCACACTCAAACACATGTATATATAAAACTAAAGATCTTGCCATTCAATTAAAGCATAAAAAACCATACAAGAAAGCCCTGAAACCGGGCATTGTTTTCACTCACACGAGCGAACTTTGACTCTTTAACACAACATATTGAAATGAAACACAGAGCACAAACTTGAACAGACTGACACGGACACGGACACGGACACTGCAAACAGAACTGAAAGGAAACATTAGATTGGATGGGCAAGATCTCAACATGAAATCCCATCAGTTTAGCGGCCGTTCGACATCATAGGGATGGCTCTCTCCATCTGCAGTGGAAAAGGAACAATCATATTTATGCACGGAAAATCATTTATATATATATATATATATATATATATATATATATGTGTGTGTGTGTGTGTGGTGGAGCTATAGAAAAACTAAAAAAGGGCACATGCCCCCGAGTAACTCTGTTTAATAACTAATTATGCTTTTATATCCCAGCCTACGCAAATATTATATGTATTGATTATCTTGTAGCGCAAATTCAATGTTATAAAACGGTACCTCGGAGACGCGATCCAGATTCACGCGCAGGCTATCGTACTCATTCTTGACCCTCTCAAAGGCAGACAGGCACCTGAAAGTGAAAATGCATCTTAGTAAATTAGATCTAAAAGGGGAAAATATTTAGCTATTTGTTAAAAACATTACGTATGAGAAGAAAGAAGTGATTCCTACTTCTCTTTATCAGTCATGGCACAAGATTGGTACAGCTCATGGCAAGCAGGGATCATACGGCAACCTCCGATTCTGCGAAAATAGGAATTAACGAAGAAACGCGTCAGAATTCAGAGTGAAAACAAATGAAGAAAAAAAAAGAAAGGAGAAGATTCAATTAACTGTGTTTCTGTATCGGTAAATCTATAAATCTATATACAGAGAAGTTTTCTATATATGCATAAGTTTTGTGCATTCAACGCGTCACGCCACGCGCGGGGAATGCGCGTTGATAACGCGTTCTGTCACGAGTTTAAGAGCGCGTCGAGTACGCCAGAGTTAAGACTCCTAAATCTTCGCGTGGATAAGATTCGTTAAAAGATTTCACCAATGATTGGTAACTAATCATTAATTCATGCATTAATTAGTTACTTCTAATCTATGTTCAATTATGCATGCCATATAGTTCAAAGGGAAAATAATATACGAAATGAAATATCAGTAAATATTAAATAATGGTAATAATAATAATCAAACTCTCTTATTACGTAGAGCTATTGCTTTTAATATGAGTTGCTAACTCAGACACTTTGATGAAGTCGACAACGAGGGCAGCCCTGTAAATATGAGTAAAATATTAATTCATAATTATCAACCAGAAATTAAATATAATGTGATTATTCAGAAATAAAAATTAATTACAGAGATGTATCGATTTTGTCCAAGGATTCTTGAACCTCCTGTTGGTAAGTACTGATAAGCTGAGAGTAGAACCGTTGATCGCTATTCTTCCGCACTTCTTCTAAATGACTGAATTGCCCATCCAATGTGCCCTGATTAAATTACATTGATTTTGGAGGCCGGGTGAAAAGAAAAACCATAAACCGAACTGAACGCCCAACAAAAATGCGGTTTTTACAATATATGATAGGGTGTTTGATTTTCTTTTTTATAAAAATATCAAAATGCGATATTCTGTCTATTATTCGTAGATAGAGTATTGCATCAATTAGACATTGTATAAATAAATAACAAAGAATTTATATTCAAGATATATATAAATACTGATCAATAAATACTCTTGGTGCCTCTAGAATTAATGCATGCAAGTGAAGAACATATCTTTTCTTGTATAGATATACAAATTAAGTAAAGATCTAAAGTAAAAATCAGTGCAATAAATTCAGAAAAATGTTTGTCTAAGCACAGGTGTATATATATATATATATATATATATATATATATATATATATATATATATATATATATATATATATATACACGTATACATACACTGCGTGATTCATTCGACAAGTATAGTTATTTTCGTATATGTACATACATAGATCAACCATGGAAAATATAATTGTACAATCGATGGCTTCAGAAAAATGTTCGTCCGATCGAGTGTATAATATATACATACATATATACACTGCTTGATTCGACGTATAATCAAGTATTTTGTTATGTGCATGTGATACAAAACTCAAAAAAAAAAAATTAATAATTGAAGACCTGGTCTTGCAAAGAGTGAACGAAGTCATTGAGCTGCTCAGTGAGCTGTTCAGCAACGCTCATGGCCACCATTTTTGAAGCTCAAAAACAGAGAAAGCGATATTATAATATTATATATATATATTGTGAGGAACACTTGAAGAGGATGAAGAAACAAGGCTATGGAAGGCTCTATTTATAGTCTCAATTCAGAGCAAATGACACGAGAGAACTCACACCACTCAACACAACCTTTCCAACGTTGCACAATTTGCAAAATTATATCATAACAATTAAAAAATTGATACTAATGTTCCTTGACTTTAGATGGTAGTACATTTTGCTCCCTAATTTTTTATTTTTTTATTTATTTTTACTGCATTAGCACATCGTCTCATTTTTTTTGGTTAAGGAACAAATTTGAAACAAATCGTCTCCTTACGCATAGAAAATGATGAGAAAAACTTGTACGCAACATATATGACGTGCTCGAAAATATTTATGTCAATTTATTACCGAAAGATATCAATATGCTATATTATAGGATTACTGTGAAAAGAAAAATGAGCAAGTTGCTAGTCATTTAAAAAATGCGAAAAATAATGTCCTACAATATTTAACAAAGGAGATCATAAAACTACCCTCAAACAAATCATACATCAGGCATGTTTCTAAAGTATGATTCGTAATTGTCCTTACACGTTGAAAATGATTAAAAATGTTAACATATATAATTTTTTTAGAGATATATTTTCGTAAATTAATTACAAAATGAGATTAATATATTATATTGTACAACTATTATAAAGCAATGAATATGAATGGGTCTAACTATTACTATGTTATCTTCAAACAACTCATTATTGCGGATACAAAAGAATACAGAGATATATGATCAAAAACTAAAATTTAGTGGAGAAAGTAGACTAAATTTCAAATTCAAAGGAGGTGAGTATCAATTTTCTCAAAATAATCCTAATAAGACATTGCTCTTTCAGGAGTTACAAAGACTCACTGAGAGACTCAGAGGCTGTTGAAGAAAGTAACGTTGGTGCCCTCGAAGACGCGCCTTGGTTGCGCGTGAAGGCACTCGCTCCCCTGTGGGACCCGTAGAGCCCTAATGGCGCGTGAGAGACACTCGCCACTCTCGATGGGGCCCTTAAAGCCTTGGAGTTTTTTGAGCTTTCACAGCTCAGTCTTCACAAGGTTTAGCCCTTCAAGTGAGCGTTTCTAAAGTTTGTTCGATAACTTTGTCTGTTCTTGCTTCAATTAATTAAATATGTGATAATATATGAATTTTTTTTATTATATATTTTTTAGATGGCAAACGTTCGGTGTGTGTAATTTGTACTTATGTAATTAATTACTTCGTATTAAAACATAGTTGACTCGATATAAATGCCAATAGGTATTTACAATTTTATATCAATTTGCACTAAATAATGATAATTTGTATAAATTTCCCGCCATACGTAAGCCTCTCTCGACCGTCCGCTCAACACATGTAATTGGATTGAACACCGTAACAACCCCCTACAGGTTTAAGTGCCACTGATCCGCTTTTTGATTTCTCCTCAAATCAGTTATTAATATGTATTCACTTTGACGATGTTTCTCAAATAGGTAAATCAGTTAACCTACTAAGTTACGAAAGTTATCGAACTCATCAGTTTCTTACAGATAAGTTAACTTTTAGCGGCAAAAGATAGAGCGGCTCCATGTACCCAAGATACCATTTCATCTTCTTCTTTTTTTTTCTTTTTTGGATCCTCGCACATTTGCTGTTTGGTGAGGAAAAAAGAAAAGAAATAAGATACGTTTTACAGAAAACCCCTCTCAGCAGTGAGATGTCCGAAGTGTGATTTCAAAAACAAAAAGCCGCACAAAAATTTAAAAGCAAAGAAACAAGGCCGAATCCGGAAACAAGCTTTCTCCTCGGAAATTAATCTTCCTGAATCCGAAACCCCCAACATGTAACTCACAACTACTTCCTCTTCTTTTTCAAAAATTAAGATAACAATCTCTTCTTCTTTTGGGTGTCCATAATACACAGGTCTCTTAGAGAAAAACCCAAGAAAGATGAGTTAAATTAAAAACAGCAAGCTAATGAATTTGAGTGAGACAATCAATCAAGACTTGGGGACAGTGACATTGAGGATCTTGACATCTTGGTGGGGTTTGTCTGCCCTGTCTGTCTTCACTTTCTCTATTGCCTGTCAACATTACAAACATGTTTTTTCATTTAATCAATCAATAGTTCTCTCCTCTAAAAATAATCCTAGGATTAATACTTGATTCAATTTATATCTTATTCTCTTAATTTCCCGTTTAGATGTTCGAAAATGCTCTCATCTTCTAGACTGTTTTACTTCTTCTCTTCAAAGGTTGTAAATTCGGGACTTTGTTGTAACGTTCGACATATAATGAAAATTATTGAATTCCTCTATTTCCCATTTTTAATTCTATCCGAAAATGATAAAATTTCAGAAGTGTTTTACTTCAAATGTACCTGAATAACGTCCATTCCTTTTACGACTCTGCCGAAAACCGTGTGCTTGTTGTCGAGCCAAGGCGTAGCCACTGTGGTGATAAAGAACTGTGATCCATTTGTATTTGGACCGGCATTAGCCATTGATACAGTGAAAGGCCGGTCGTGCCGTAAGCTGCAGAGATAGAAACGCCACATTATGTGCAACGGAACAATAGAACATAAAAAAAAAACGGATGTTGACTTTAGAGGACTGGGGTTTCTAAAACTATATATAAGCGCCTAATCTAGGCTTAGCCTTTCTGTTCGGATTGGGGAGTTTCCTACTGAACATCATTGGGAGAGTTTCTGATAAGCCTTTATTAGTATATTGACACAAAGAGAGGGGTGTTCATTGAATTTCCGCTATTTAATTATGTCCTTAGGAGTCTTTCCCTTTTTTTCATTAAGGGTAGTTAGGTAATTTAATTATTAATTATAATTAGGGTTACAATAAACTTTATAGGGGCTGAGGGTAGCTGGCATACACACGTTTTGTGATTATTGAAGTTCCTGGACGTTTTGTGGGAAAGTTACGGCTTGACTCTCGATAGAGAAGGCTAGCTGATGTGTTCTTGTTGATTTTTCTGCAATAATATCGGTGACATTTTCTACTCATTCTTTTCGAGGAATTGTTCTTGGATCATCAGTTTCCCTGTTGTAACTTTCGACTTCGAGACCGGAGTTACGTTATCATATATCAATAGTTATTTCTCTCCTTTCGCTTTGATTATCTATCAGAGTCCCCTATCAGAGGACCAAACTTTGTAGGTTTGTGACCCAATATTATGCCAAAACGTACTTTTAAGAATTTAAGAAAGATTTACCTCTTATGAAACTCATCCTCAAACTCCCGACCCCAAATGGATTGGCCACCGGTACCATCTCCCAAAGGATCACCCGTTTGAATCATAAAGCCTTTGATGATTCGGTGGAATATGAGATTGTCATAGTACCCATTCCGGCAATGGGTTGTGAAATTCTCGACGGTTTTAGGACACTCTTCAGGATATAATTTCATGTGTACGTCGCCCATATTAGTGTGCATAATCTGAAGAAGCACAAAAAGGTACTTTTTTAAAGACAAAGAAAACAACAAAGCAAAAGGCTACTGAAGTACGATTCTTTGAAATAAGGAAGAAAATATTAGGTTGTACAGAAGAAGAAAAGGTGGATCAAGACAAAAAAATTAAAAACTTAATATATTGTGAGAACAAAGAGAAATGTCGAAGTTCAAGTTAATATCGCTTTAAAGAAAATTTCGAATGTGCTAAAAATTAGGGAATAAAAGTCCATTGAAGCAACAAAGTAAGAAAAGAGGCATATATACTTCATATCCAACAAGACAATAGCAGGGCGATTTCCATTTTTAGTAAGACAAGAGGTTCGTATCATATAATTTTCAGCATATACCAATTACCCTAAATTTTACATACAGTACAAGATCTCCTCATACATTCGTATGCCCCAATTCCTATTGAGAATGCATGCACAAGAATAAGAACTTACCACAGTCTCAGGCAGAGACGTTGTTACAGACTTGCCGATATCAGATGCAGCCAGGAGTTCATCAGGAGGCGGCTTTTCATTGAATACGTCTCTTCCTTTAGTTGCATCTTCAGGTTCCTCCGGTTCTCTCCGACTAACAAAATTCAGAAATCCAATGAGTCAAGAAATAGAGCACCATGAGAATCATCAAGCATACGTTACTCTGGCTAGTAAAAAACAGCATATTACAGTACCTGAAAAGATAGATTCTGTGCTTCTTGAAGGCACAGCAAACAAGAGTCGGATCGGTAAGAGGCTCCTTGCTTTCATTGACATTTGCAGCAGCTGAGGGTATTTTTCTAACTTTTTTACTACTCCTGTCACCTTGATACAAGACGATCTTTAAAAACCTGTCGTTGTTTTCCACCTTTCCTAGTATCCGAGCCACTTTATTTGTGTATAGATTTACCACCTATCAAGGTTTTAAAAAGGCGAAATCAGTAACTGAGGCAAAATCACAAAACATCATATATGTATATCATACAGAACTTCATAACCAACAACATAAAAATCATCAATTTACGCATTAAGTCATAAAGATAATAAAAAATTCAACAAATGTTTTACAGTTTTTATATGACATGGGAAATAGGAAAGGGTTTTAGGGTTGCATTAAAAAATAGTCCAAAACAGTTTTATAAAATAAGCAAAACATTGCCAAATCAGCCTCAGAGGTGTTTTTTCACCCCCTCGCCTCGAAGTGTAAATCTCTGAGGGACTTTGAAAACTATGCCACTAGGTATTTAGCAAACAATAAAATGTAAAGTCCTTTTGATCGGTGGATAGGGTTGGTATCAGGTATTTCAATCAGAAGAACAAAAGAAACATGGTTGTTAGGAAATAATTTAATTATAATAATGGCATCTTACTTTTATCCCAAGTAGAGTTGCATAAATGAGGAAGTTTGAGCTTTCATCAAAAGCAGCATTTGGCTGAGGTGCACTTTCTGTTTTCTCAAATTCTTTTTCGACCGCCATTCTTCGCCCAAAATCAATAGCGTCGAGCCGATACATAGGCACATCCTTTCTTTGGAGATCTTGGGATACCTAATTAGCAAAGAGATCATATAAAATGAGAATTAAAAAAAAAAAAAAAAGCAAAAAAAAAAGAGATAAATTTCACTACTTTCATATAAAAGATCTGGAAGAAGAACAAAAGTCACCTCTAGACATTCATCGTACACACGTCTTAGTTTACCGGTCAAAAACCAGAAGACCCGTATCCTTCGATCAGGTGATGTTATTGAGAATTGCTTGCCATCTGGGCTCACCTATAAAAATATTAAATTTATGGCAACTGTTTCTCGAGATATGGTAAAAACTAAAGATAATGATATTGCAGTAATACCTCAATTGAAGAGACAGCAGTTTTGCACTTAATAATTTCAAACAGATTTGTGTCACTTTTTAATTGGAAGTCGACCCTGAAAACAGGCAGAGATAACGGATATGTATCAAAGGGCAGTAGAAAGAAAAAATAGTAATAACAGTACAGAAATAACCGCATAGTCTGCATGAGGACAAGCATGTCAGGTCAACTAGTTGTCATTGTAAGCATATATGTTGATCTAAGGAATAACTTAATACCTAGTAACTTTGACACTTTAACTTTAAAAGTAATTTAGATTTTAGACCGAGTTAATGCTAGCCGCTAGAAGTACGAGATCATATATGGCATTCAATATTAAGTTATCTAATCATAATCAAACTAATTTTAAAAAATCGCAAAAACTTCTGCCATATAAACATTTTCTACACGTACTTATCTTCTGGGAACTGGAGTGTGACGGGGTTCCAGTACTCAATCATGCCCTTCGTGTCAGCTGAAATTACAATATCAAATGAATGATTGTACTTCATTACTTTCACCGGTGCCATGTGGATCTAAAGAAAAAAAAAACAATAAGCAATTTCAAGAAATGAAAGCAAAGGGGAAATTATTTGTGAGATTCATAAGGAATATAATTCATAAATATAGTAACCAATGCTTGCTAATGTACCTCTTTAGAAACGATAGGATCATTTGAACCAGATCGTGCGTCGTATATGTGAACAAACGATGAATTGCGGTCACTAACAGCCACTCTGGCTTTGGCATCACCTTGCTTGTAGACCCACTCGACTGCCCCGGGAGTGAAGGGTAGACGAATCATGACCATCATGTCGTAGTTGACCACATCGTATATCTTCACAGCACGATCGTCAGAGATTGTACAGCAAAGAAGACCATCAGCACTGACCTGCATGGCTGAACCAAGTCATGGTTGATGACTGGATTTTTTTCTCAATACAGAAAAGCTAAGCGATATAAATCCTCTACCAATAATTTTTTTTTTAATATGTACAAATCCGAATCCCAGAAAACAGAAAAGCTACATAAGTAGCATGACTATAATGATGTCCTAAAGTAAAGTATTACACGCTAAGGAAGTCGATACATTCCCAAGTTGAGAATCTTTTCACGGGTCTAGAAACACTCGCCACTTAAGGCGAGGCGTCTATCACAAACCCTAAGGAAAAACTATGCTAATTTCACAACTAATTTATTGAATATTTTTGGATACCTTTCTCATTCATTTAGGGTCTAAAACAGACCTAACATCACAACTTTACAGTCTGGACACCCTAAATCCTAAATACCCAAACCCTACATAATGAAATGTAATTATATATAGCTAAAATAGCATAACTAAATTTGTAATTCAATAACACAATTAAACATCGATAATGTCATGGTCCGTGTAAGCAATAAATTACAGCCGACAGTCAATGCTGTTCTTTTATTCATGAAAACAACTTTTCACTTCTAGGTTTTTCGTTTATTCAGGACAAAAATAGGAAATAAACAACAAGGTAATCACAACTGAAAGTGCAACTACATCAGGAAAGGAAGGACTCACAGCTAAGCCTTCAATTGGACCAAGGTGGGATCTAAAATGCTTGGCGAACTCGATGCCAATAGCTTTTTTCTTCCAAAACTTCAAATGTCCTGAAGAAAGAACACAAATGATTGGGTAAATTTACCGATTTAAGCACTGAAACAGTTTATATCTCTTTATTCAGTTGATGGGGGATGTATTTCAAGATATCGCTACCCGACTGAAAATGAAGCCACACGAAATACCTAACCAATTGCATGTTATACATGCTCGCGTGCTTCCTATTTTACCAATTAAGATAATAATAACTCATATTTTCAAAACTCGCCATTTTTTGCTTAGAAAATCTTTGACAAGTTATAAAGCTTAGTTGACTAACCGATATGACGAACAATATTTCTTTTGAAGAAGATTAATTTTCCTCCCGACCACACTCTTGCTATTCCATACTTAAAAGCTGTTAACATTTTGGGTACTACGAAACGTAATAAAGAAGTAAAACCGGTCGACTAAGCAGACATATTTTCTATCTAATAACCGTTATTCAACATGGCTAACAATGGTGAAAAAAAAATAAAAAAAAAATCAAGAAACATCTGCAAGATAATCGACTAACGTTTACTTCAACACGACAATAATAGAAGCATAGTAGATTTTACCGTCGGCACTTCCAGTGATGACGAAATCTGCAGCAGAGACAGCAACATGTGTAACCACGTCTCGATGCATATAGCTCTTCTCATACCTTTTATCAAATGCAAAATCAGAAAGAAGAAATGGAAATTCATATATATATATATATATATATATACATATATAATATCTGTTTGTTCTACAAAATCAACTACATTCAAACTCAGAGCACGAGTTCGTTCCCAAACCTAAATCTTCAAGGTAGAAACTCAACTATGGCATAAACCTAACCCTGTGTGTGAGCTTGGGAGCTAAAATTCAAACCCTAATCAGCAAAATGGCGAACGAAGCTCCAGAACAAACTAAACTACTTCGCCAAACACCAAACAAAGCTAAATTCGAGAATCGATTTACAATCACAACGCATATATGATGAAACCCTAGACGTACATGTTGGCGGAGGGAAGGGCGTCGAGGTAGGCCTGCTCGAACTGGAGAGGCCGCTTCGGCCGCGAGCGAGGGGCAGGGCCCGGCCCCACCACGGGCTCCTCCGCCGCCGCCTCCGGCGCGGGTGAGCCGCCATTGCCGTTGAGAGATTCCTCCATTGTTGTAGCTCTGGTCTCCTTTAGGAACTCTACACTCACTTCTCAGCTTTGGAATTTCTTTTCGGCTTTTTTAGCGGCTAAATGAAATTAGTTCGGTTTATTTCATTTTAAAAATATTTATTTATTGTATTAGAAATAGATTTTCTGAATTGAAATTAAAATAAATAAATTTAATGAAAGCGGTCAAGGTCTCCGTTCCGATAACGTTAGTAAACGTTATATATGGTACACGTGTAGGGTGGAGATTTAACATATTATTCCTTAAAGTTATCCAAATAGTTTCTAAAATAACCAAATCTATATATTATAAAAGGAGGAACTCACAAATGACGTGGCACTACAAAATTCAAGTATTGAAAATTCTAATTTTTTCATATCTCACAAGTGATATAACACCATAAGAATCAAGAATAGAGAATTCTAAATTTTTAAGAATTTATATTTTTTAATAAAAAAAACATGCATTAAATCAATGCATTGCCACATTATTTTGTTCAAAACATTCATTATATATTGCCCTTTCATTTCATTGCCTACGTATTTAATAAGTTCTTTTAAATATTGTTTTTACACAATTTTTTAAGAGCAAAATCTTTATACAATATACTCAATCTATGTCTATATATTATTAAAAAAAAAAACAAGTAACATGAGAAGGTGTATTGAAAGTACTGAGATTTAAATAAAAAAATAAATTAAGACTTGCATGGCATAATGTTTGATGTTGAGATTTAGAATTGTTTTAGAGTTTGTAATTTTTTTTAAACATTTGTTATCATAATATTTGCTATTGTGGGTGAAAAGGAAGAGTCAGCCTATGCATGTACACGCCTTATAGCTTTTAAGATTAAGGTTATAATCATTTTTAATGATGTTTCATATGCATATTCATTTATCATCACTTATCATATTTTTCTTTATTAGTAATAACCCGTTATTTTTACATATATTTCTTTCAAGTGTGATCATATGAGAATTCCATTGGTTTGTCACTATATTAACTTCACCGTTAACGTTAACATACTTTGTTTATTCATAGAAAATTTTGATATTATCAACCGGTTCTAATTAGCTTAGTTTGATTTTGTTTTGTGATTTATTTTATTGTTATCCATCATTTTCTTTATTTATCACAAGTAAGATATATCCCTCTCAGTAGCTATCATTTATATTTTTTCTCTGAATCTCGGTTAAAACTTAAAATATTGAATATATTTGGAGAAATATATTAACTATATTGAGTTGATTTGATTTCATCGTGATGACTTTTGTAGGTTCTTGTTTGAGTTGACATTTTTCTAAAGAATTTACTAAATGATCGAGACAAGGTAAACCCTGTTTATTCATTTATCGTCTAATTATCTATCTAATTACAGTGAATGATCGAGAATTTTGAGATTTTAGCATATTTCTTTTTCATCGGGATGACTTTTGTAGGTTTTTGTTTGAGTTGACATTTCTGTAAAGAATTTACTAAATGATCGAGACAAGGTAAACACTATTTATTCATTTATCGTCTACTTCTCTTTATCTAACTTATTAAATTGAATTCCAAAAATATAAGAAACCGATGCATTCATGATTTTTTTTATGTATTTATTATTAAAATAATATAACCCATGTGAATAACAAAGATACCATTTGATTAATGCATGAAAAAAGAATTAAAAAAAAATTGTGAGAAGTCGTGAATATATAATTCTCATTTTGATTTTGTACATATCTGAGAATTTACGACAGGTTTAAAAACATAGTCTCATTTCTCACTAACTTTTAAGGTAATTATGATTAATCTAATCACCTTTTGAGAAAGAAAAAAAAAATCAGAAAATAGTAAGAGTAAATATGTATATATATTTGTACAGTAAAAAATTATAATAATTGATTAAAGTTGTAAACTTTAAACTCTTATATTTTAATATGTATGGAAATTAAATTAAATAAGTACATTACGCATTAAATGTCTATCTTACATTTTTTAAAATATTATAGGTAAATCCATAATATTTATATATTCCTATAAAAATATATAATAAAAAAGTAGCAATTGCTTGATCTTTATTCGTAATATTTTTAAAAGGGAAACTTGCAAAAATGACTAAAAAAAATACCATATTTCAACTTTTAAACACATATTGAAAAAATACATAATTCTAAACTTTGTCCAATTTAAGACATTTTTACCCCTGATTAATTAACTCCTAAACTGTCCCTAAATTACCAATAACTGTCCCCAAAATCCAAATTACTGTCCCCAAATCTAAAAAAACTGTCCCAAGAATATTACTCATACAACCTCCCGAAAAACTGCCCAGAAAATTATCCCTAAATTACCAAAATTTGTCCCCTAAATTCAAATTACTGTCCCCAAGGATCATAAGAAACTGTCCCAAGAATGTTAATCATACAACCTCCCTAATGTTAATAAGGGGTAAAAATGTCTTAAATTGGACAAAGTTTAGAATTATGTATTTTTTCAATATGAGTTTAAAAGTTGAAATATGGTTTTTTTTTAGCCATTTTTGCAAGTTTCCCTTATAAAATTGATGGACTATTCTATTCTACATTATTAACATTAACAAGTAGCAACTGCTTGATCTTTAAATTATTTGTTAAAATTATTCTAGCAAGAAAATTTATTACTATGTATTTTTCTTTGTGTTATGAATTTTCTTTCATGTTATGCATTATTGTTTATTAGGGAGTTTATAATGTAGGTCGTGTCATCGTGTCATGATATTGACAAAGAGGATGGATTGACACATAGGATGAGATTTATAGACTAGATAGTATATCTAATTTAACAATTAGTTTTCTAGATTTTAGCATATTTCTTTTCCATTTGAATTTATAAGCGTCAAGGTGAAGGTGATATAGTGAATTGCACTTATTCGGAGGGAAGAGGTAAAAAAAACACTAAATTTGAAGGAGGTTTAAAAATATCATGAAATTTGAAGAGTTACGGGCTTATTACTCACACATTGTTAGTGTCGTTGTTTATTCATATACATTGCAAAAGACCATTCGAAGAATACAAAACCTCTGTGAGATCCCGTATTTTTAGAGCCCTCAAATAGAATATAGATAAGTATTTATTCTATTTTTATTCTTAATTAATTTAGGATTTTTATATAAGATAATAGGAAATATCTTTGATATTTTAATAAAAATAATAATATTTTTATGCTATTTAATTAGCTGCAAAAATTATTATTAATTAGGGTTATATTTAAACCCAATTAGGCTAGGGTTTCATTATTCTCTTATTCTCTCCATACTTTTATTCTCTCTCAAAATTTGAAATCTCTCTAGAGAGAAAAACTCATTGAGTTTTTAATCTCATCAGCCAGAAAATTTCTTCTTCTTCCATAATCAAGGTATGAGTTTGCTTATCTTATTAAATCCAATTTTATTTTCGTAATCCCAAATGACAGAATTTTGTCGAATTTTTATCTCCCAAACCACGGAGCGGTTTTGGCTGAAATTTTAATTACAACTTATATTAGGTTCATAGAAGTCCCAGATTTAATTTCAGAATTTTTGGAGCTCTAAATCGCTCGAAATCGTATTTTCAATTTTTAATTTTTTTTGGAAAAACGATAAAATTATGCAGATCAGATTTTCGTTTTTATTTTTAAAATTCATAGAGTCCGAATTAGAGATTTTATGTAGAGATAGGTTTTATAGAGAATCCAATTTCTAGAATGTTTTGTGTTTTAAGAAATTTGAAATTTGTTCGGGATCTAGCCCGAAATCGTGTTATAAGAATCTGGCCGAACAGAAAAAAATCGATATATCTCATAGTTACAGTTCTCTTTTGAAAATTTCCAAAACACGAAAGTTCTTTGTTTTCGAAAAATAATTGCAGTTTGTTAAGAACGTTTTTCCAGTTCCTTACCGATTTTATTATATCGAGAAAATACCAAAAAAATCCTTTTTTATACATACAAGCACAAATCTCGTTTTAATCGTAAAGCCAAGTCTTAGGATTTTTATGAGTGACCAAGTTCTAATTCATAGTTAGGTATTTATTATCTAGGAACGCCGCTCGTAGAGATGCCTTCGTCAGAGTCGCTAGTAAGACGATCGTAGCGTTTCAGGTGAGTTCAACCTCACAAATTCGTACTTTTATTTTCAAACAAATCCGTACTGCAGTGAGGTTGAACTCACCTGAAACGCTACGATCGTCTTACTAGCGACTCTGACGAAGGCACCTCTACGAGCGACGTTCCTAGATAATAGATACCCAACTATGAATTAGAACTTGGTCACTCATAAAAATCCTAAGACTTGGCTTTACGACTAAAACGAGATTTGTGCTTGTATGTATAAAAAAAGGATTTTTTGGGTATTTTCTCGATATAATAAAATCGGTAAGGAACTGGAAAAAGCGTTCTGAACAAACTGCCATTATTTTTCGAAAACAAAGAACTTTCGTGCTTTGGAAATTTTCAAAATAGAACTGTAACTATGAGATATATCGATTTTTTTTCCGTTCGGCCATATTCTTATAACACGATTTCGGGCTAGATCCCGAACAAATTTCAAATTTCTTAAAACACAAAACATTCTAGAAATTGGATTCTCTACAAAACCTATCTCTACACAAAATCTCTAATTCGGACTCTATGAATTTTAAAAATAAAAACGAAAATCTGATCTGCATAATTTTATCGTTTTTCCAGAAAATTTAAAAATTGAAAATACGATTTCGAGCGATTTAGAGCTCCCAAAATTCTGAAATTAAATCTGCGACTTCTATGAACCTAATCGAAGTTGTGGTTAAAATTTCAGCCAAAACCGCTGCGTGGTTTGGGAGATAATATTCGACAAAATTATGCCATTTGGGATTACGAAAATAAAATTGAATTTAATAAGATAAGCAAACTCATACCTTGATTATGAAAGAAGAATAAATTTTCTGGCTGATGAGATTAGAAACTCAATGACTTTTTCTTCTCTCTAGATAGATTTCAAATTTTGAGAGAGAATAAAGGTATGGAGAGAATAAGAGAATAATGAAACCCTAGCCTAATTGGGTTTAAATATAACTCTAATTAATAATAATTTTTGCAGCTAATTAAATAGCATAAAAATATTATTATTTTTATTAAAATATCAAAGATATTTCCTATTATCTTATATAAAAATCCTAAATTAATTAGGAATAAAAATAGAATAAATAATTATCTATATTCTATTTGAGGGCTCTAAAAATACGGGATCTCACAACCTCCAATGATCTTAAGTAAATGCAAAGATGATTTTCTTATGGAGTATTTCATAAATGACTTTATTTACATGTTTTTGTCCAACATTATGCATATATGTTGCATGTAGAATTTGCCTTATAAAGCATCCTGATTATTATAAGGGTTTTTTTTTTCATCTATTGCGAAACAAAATAAAATTTATTTAGTATTTCATCAAATTTACAATTAAAAATTCATGCAACCTCGCAACGCGCGGGCTATCCACTAGTATATTTAGCACGAAAACACTCAAGCTCACAACACTCAATCGGCGCTTGACGAATGGAGACGACGCCAACATTGACAAACGGAGATGACACTAAAACTAGACTAAGGGAGACGTACGATGCTCACATACGTAGATGGTCAACCAATCTAAGCCCTACACGTGTACCATATAAACCGTTCAATCACAGGCGGAACTACGTTATAACCAACATGGACTACGTTATAAGTTCTCTTGTACTCTTTATATATTGGTAAATAGTCATTTTATGTTTAGATTTGTGCATTGATTGACTATTTTGTTTATTTATTTTTTCGATATTTGATTTTTGTCTATTGTTGTCTGTGTTGCTATATATCTTGAATCAACTTTATACTTTGAAATTTACTGAATCGACGATATATCTTGAATCAAGGTTTTTTTTTATTACAATATTTAAGTTTATATTTCGATTTTGAGTTTACTATGTAAGTTCAATAAAAAAAAATTGAGGCCCCCCTCTTTCCGAATCCTAGTTCCGCTTATGCGTTCAATAGTCTTGGGTACTTAATTTGTTAGGATTATGCCACCCACATTTCTTAAAGAATTGGATATTTTTGTCACCACTATTTTATTTTTAAGTAATTTTCAAAGGGGAGTAAGGAGTGAAGTTTAAATATTAGAAAAAATAATAAAAAATTCCATACGCAATCTCTTTTTTGATCGAGCTAAATTTAGTATAGACTATCTCTAATAAAACTCTTTAGATGTTTTTTTTTTTTTTAATCCTTAAATTAAGTTTTGAATAGACCAATTCATGTTGCTTTAGTTTTGCACTTGTGTCTAAGGTTAATTTTGACCCATTGGAGTATGTTATTTTTTAGCATGTTTAATTAAATACATAATATTATTGTATACATTTTTCTTAGAAGAAATAAAATGTTTTTGTCTCACAATCTACTTGGTACAGTATGAATAAAATGCATGTTTGAATGAATGGCTTATTAAGAATAACGTCGTTTACAATATTCATGTAGTTTTTAAGTTCTTTTGTTGTTTCACACGTTCATCTTCTTCATGTCATTCTCTACTTATTTTGATGTCAGTTAACACTTGTCGCTTACTAATTTAGTGTCGTTTTGACATATATTGTCGTTTTCTATCCACTTACTTACTTGAAAATGAGAGGACTTTTTTTTTTTTTTGAGAGGATTTTTTTTTTTTTTTTTTTTGAGAGGACTTTATCTTGTTCCTTGTGAAATCATTTTCCTCTGCAATATTAGATACAGCATATATAATTATATATTATTAATAGACGTACATACATATATACAATTGGAGAATAGACTTCATATGCTGAATTTAGGGATGAATCTGTTTACCTAAGGGAAATTTCACTTACCTGAATGTGAGTGTAATTGTTTTTAGGTGAAAGTTGCTAAATTCTCAATTTGTAAGTAATTGGAATCTCTGGATCAGAATATTTAAATTTTATTTAAAAAGTACAAATTCCTATAGCTTTTCTCTAAAAAAAAAAAAAAAAAACCAACGATTCAGTCAAAAGTTTGTAATGAGAGGAATCAAATGGTAAACAGCAATCCCTTATTTTATTTTTTAAAATTTCATAATTAAATTATTAACTATTTCATTTTGCGTCTCATCTCACCATTTATAACCATTTAAATATAAAAAATATTGCTTAATTACTACCACTTATTCTTAACATCGAATTCGATTAATCTTTATATGGGTTAATAGAATTTCATAGGAAAACTTGAATAAATATTCCTCAAAATATTACTAATTAGAGTTTTATTCTGTCAAACGCCAACATTCAAAAACTTCATCAAAGTTTTTTTTAATTATTATTACATAATTTTACTCATGTTTGAAAACTGTCTAAAATGGTCTAAAAGCTTTATAAAACTGTCTTAAATCGTAAGTATAATTATCAAAAACTTAGAAGAAATGTTTATAATAGTAATATTCGATTAAATAAAAAGTCATAAATAATATATTTTGTAAGTATTTATTCAAAATTTCCATTTAATACCCATCTTAGTACCTTACGACTCTTAATGCTCTATAAACTCATTTCAACTTTCATGTTTTGCTACATCAAATCATATCACAGGAAAAGTGGGTGGGCTATATTGCAATTAATTACAACCAAAACTCGTCACATAAAATTGTGTGATTTCAATTAGCATTTGATTCACTCTCACCCACTTAGGTTGCCATCACTCAGGTCGTTGCTCCTTTGGTCCAATCCTATAATATGCCATTAATGCATCATTGCTCACACGCCAAATCCACGTTTAATTGCATGTGAATGCCCCTTAATATTCTTTTGAAAACAAAAATACCCCATGTATTTACACTTCTAACTTCTAACCACTCACCAAAATCAATGAAGCTCTCTAGTATTGCAATCACAAAAACCCAACGAAGAACATTACATTACATTACAAAAATAAGTAAATATATTTTGAAGATATTAAATTATTGAGAATATTCAAATGATTTAAGTTGGCCAACTATAAAAGTCAACAATAAAGCTTCCTGCAATGCGTTCAAAAGGCAAAGTGTGTGACATGCTTGAGTTCTCGTTGGTCGCGTCCTTTGGTGTTGCTGGTGCCAATTTCGTGCCCGTGTGTGAACTCAAACGGAACGTGGGACAACTTGACCACTCACCAAAATCAATGAACTCTCTAGTATTGCAACAACAAAAATCACAACGAAGAACATTACATTACAAAAATAAGAAAATATATCTTGAATAATTAAATTATTGAGAATATTCAAATTAAAATATTGGTCAACTATAAAGACACAATAAACAAATGTTGGACTCTGTAGTCCAAATACATTGAAAAGGTACATGCGAGCGGGATAGGAAAGAGTATATCACTTGAGAGACGTTAATGCGTCCCCTCTTTACATATTATAAATTTAGCCAATAATATTACTTATAAGCATATTATAAATTTAGCCAATAATATTACTTATTCTTATACTGAATATATTTGACCAATAATATCGTCCTCTTTAAAAAAATATATCACTAACCGAAGATTAAACCTTTTTTTTTTTTTTTTTTACCAATAGCGTCGTCTACACTTCTATCATCCGACTTCGCTGTGATCGGTCCAATTAAGTACTTCAATTGGACACATTCTTTTTCTTCCCACTGTAAATACTTTTTAACTTCTCACAATCATAACCAAAAAGACATTAATTTTTGACGTATGGTCGGTCCAATTAAAACCCAATAAGTTGTACTACTAACTAAGATAGACCTCCAAGGGTAGGGGGCTATATTAATATCATCATAAAATCATCACTTTATGATAGGAAAAACAATAGAAAAATGCCTTTTGTCATATTTCAGTTTTCACCTACCAAAGAATATAAAATAAAAGTAACCAAAATTTGAAAATCCACTTTGTTTAGTGTCAAACCCTAAACTTAGGTACTTGATCGTTGTTCTTTGCAGCTGTTTTAATCATTATTACTAAGATGATCAAATTTGATAATTTTTATTGTCTTTCTAAATTCAATCCCTTTGGTTACTTGTAGGAAAGTGTGGTTATTTAGGGAGACAATATGCTTCTTTCTTGTGCTTCTTTACCCTTTTTGCTCACATGCAAATCTGCTTTATTATATATTTTTGCATTTTTTATTCAAAGTTTTCCTTCGATGTTTGGAGTTTGGACTTTGGAAAGAATACATATGGTTTTGGTAAGTTAATGGTAACTATCAGTAAAACTTTCTAAGTTTATTACTCTAGACCCTCCTTTAAATATTATTTGTATCAATTTACTCCTTTGAATTTACTTTATTATTCCGCAATAGAATACACGTTTGACGTTTTTTTTTATTGTCATCTTGCTTCACGATCTACAATTTTATATCAATTTGTTCTCCGAAATAAATTATATTGTTTGTTAAATTTGTTATTTTTATCGATTGTTACGCCCTTAAATTGATATCGTATGTATCAGTATCAATTAGTTCTTTTTGGTCAATTTATTATTTGTATCATTTTTTTTTTATATTTGACGGGATATCCCATTATTTTTAAATAATATGAAGAAAATGAAGAGTGTTGAGGGTTCGTAGATGGAAATGGGCGAGAAACTGAAACACAAACAATGACATAGAATATCGAGAGAGTTCTTTATTTCCTACAATATTTTTTTTATATTTCATTGGGTACAAAATTATAATTTTTTTAGGGTTAATTGCGGCAATAATGCACAACCTTTGGTCAATAGGGGTTTTAGGTCCCCAACCTTTCAAAGTGTGGGAAAAAATACACACGTTTGTTGAATGTAAAATCCGTTGGTCCTTCCGTTAGGGATGTTAAATTCTGATGATGTGGCATCGTTAAACTGCCAAATAGACTGTCAACTTGTAATATTAATTACATAACTTAATTAATAAGAATAAATTAAATCAGATTTTAATTATGATTCAAAAAACAAATTAATACTTTAAATTAAATAAATAATTTTTACTCCCCCTAAAAATCTAACAGACTCTTCGTCGAACATGACTAAAATTTTGAAAAACGACGAATTATTAAACACGACTAAAATTTGCAAAGATTACATAATGACAATTTATTAAACGACTAAAATTTTGGAAAAACGATCGATTATTAAATACAATTGTAATTTATAAAACGACATAGTAAAGATGTGAATAATATTGAAGCACGAGTTTAAAATATGAACTACGCGTTAAATAAGTATTGTTCGTTAATTTAAAGTTTTAATTTATTTTTTGAATCATAATTAAAATATGATTTAATTTATTCTTATTAATTAGGTTATGTAATTTATATTACAAGTTGGCAGTCTATTTAGCAGTTTAACGATGCCACATCAGCAAAATTTAACATTCCTAATGGAAGGACCAACGAATTTTACATTCAACAAACGTTGTGTATTTTTGCCCACACTTTGAAAGGTTGAGGACCTAAAACCCCTGTTGACCAAAGATTGTGCACTATTGCCGCAATTAACCCATTTTTTTACAAAAGATGTTTGTGTTTAACATTTGAATTTCAAAAGAAAACTGATACGTTCATCGGATAAACCTATCCAAAGTAGTTCACGAATTAAACTTAACAACACAACAGTAAAGTTAAGGTATTTTGATATTTTTTATTTTTGTGAGAACAAAGATAAGTTTCAGAGGTAATTACTCTTTATCTTTTTACCCATACTCTAACCAACCCACTTTATTATATCTACTAAGTTTTATAATAAAGCCTTTGGTTATATAGACCATAAGTACATGGAATATATGTTGAGATAAATAATTAGGTATTTATTCTACATGAAGACGATACTGATATGCATTAGATTAGTAATTTTAAAGAAGGAAGAGGCTTCAGTGATTTTTTATGAGCTTTTATTTCGTGTTATAAATAATAACAATGAATCTTGGAGGTGTGGTAGGCCAAAATTTGGCACCAATCTTTGTTACTAGCTAATAATATATCTTTCGTTATGGTCACTTAAATAATGCCCAAAATATAGTATTATTATTTTGTTTCAATATTGCTTGGATTTGTAGGATATATTTCCACAATCATATGTTTCAGAAAATATGTTTAAACAAACAACAGTATTTTTTTTTTTATTTCCATTAAACAAAAACAATACATATATTTTTTTATAGCTAAATACGTATTATAAAATTTACCACAAAATGATAAAGAAGACAACAAGTGTAAGTATGTATTTAGGACAATTTCCTTTTTATTCTAAATCCTAAACCCTAAGCTATATATGCATTATAACATTTACGACAAAATGATAAAGATGACAACAAGTGTAAGTTAATGTATTTAGGATAATTTTCTTTTTATATCATTTATTTCTATTCAAAATATATTTCTGAAGTGCAATAATTTTTTTTTTCCTTTCAAAAAACTAACGAGTGATGATATTTAAGCTTTAAATATATAATAATTTTTGGTTAAAAATTAAACTAAAAAGTTTATAAGAGCAAAATTATTGTTTAGGAATAAGAGGTAGTAATGAGTTTTTGACAAGTAAAATAATAGAAGCTTATAGTAAAAAAATAAAATAATAACATACATATTTGAAGGTATATTTTAATTGGTTTTAAAATTAAAAATAAAATATATTTTTTTACTAAAATTAAAAGTTAAAAATATACCAAAGAAAAATTCCCATCTTTTTAATGCGTGATAATAATAACAATTATTATTATTATTATTATTATTATTATTATTATTATTATTATTAGGAGGGGCATGTAAAATTGGGGTTGTAAATTTACATCCTATGTAGAGGGCGATTTTTACCGCCGTGCAGTCACAAAGATAATCGAAATAATTAAATAATTATGGACAATACGAATATCTCTGATTTATTATGATTCCGAGAGGACCCGGTTTCTTCCGTTTGATAGCTTGGACAATCGAAGATTACACACTCTAACCCTTGGGAGATCGAGAATGCTATGAATAAGCGAACTCGAAGACTCAAGGATTTATTCTCTCAAACTCACGATAATAATGGGTACTGAATACTGGAAAAAATATCCTCCTTTATGCTAGGTTTACATTCATATTTATAGGTTTGAAGGTCTTCTAGAATATTCCTCAAATCTTGCTAGGGTTCCCCTCTGAATCGCTATGATCGTTGTTGACCTTCCTTATTTTGCGTTGGATATCCCACGAAATCTTTAACAGAATAAGCCAATCTTCCCTTCTTTCTCGCGATCTCGAATGAGTTCCTCTTTTAACGCGATTAGGCTTTCCCGAAGAGCTTTTCCTCGATGAACTTCCCTTTTCGCGACGAGGTGTTGGGCCGGCTTTATCGGATGCTGACTTCTCGTGGGCTTCGCTTGCTGGGCCTTAATTTCTTTGTTCTTTCATGGGCTTGGGTTCTTCAAGCAATCCTCCTCTCGCTTTATGTCGTTTATTCCACAAACGACAAAGGGTGGTGTTAAGAAGAGATTTGACCAAATCTGACCTTAACAGTTAGTCCCCTATTTTATCGAGTGTGAAACAGTTGATAAAATAAACCAAAATTACTCCCCGACAAGGTTTATATCCGATGAGGTTTTTCCCCGATGAAGTTATGCCTTCGAAGAGGACAATCCTCGAAGAGGTTTTTCCCTCGATGGGGGTTGTGTCCTTCGAAGACTCTTCCACTTCTTGCATGCTCACTGATGGCCTCGAGTTCCCACGTAGTGCTGACTGGGCGCGATTCTCCAGGCTGTCAGATCTTGGAAATCGCAGTCAATCATTTCGCATTAAATGCGGGGTTTTCTCGCACTCGAGTGCCTTCGGGCTTTGCAACGACTCTTTTGATCTTCACCGTTGGATGATTTCTCCCGCTTCGATCCTGGGCCATTGGATCCAAATGTGTCTCTTCAAATTCGCAAGATTTCCTCTATAAATTCAAACCTCGCCTTCGACTCAAACACTTTGTTTCAGACTTTTTCTCTAAATTCTTTCTGCAATTTTCTTTCTCGACTCTCTTCTTCTCAAGAAAATCTTCAAACTTTCTTTCCGTTCACCCTCTTCTTTTCCGGTCAAGAAGATGTCGAATCCGGGAAAGATTTTCAAGACTCGATCGCCGAAGTCTATAATGACCGAGAGGCATCTCGAGGATTTGAAGAAACACTTCGTGGACTCCAGTCCCTGTTACCTGCGTCTCCCTCAGTCCGGCGAGCTTGGCGACGAGCCCCCGGAAGGGTACATCACTCTTTACGAACACTTCTTCCGGTCGGTGGAACTGCACCGTCCACTGCCTCATCTCATCGTGTGCTTCCTCCATGCGTACAAGATGCCGATTAGTCAGGTCAGCCCTAATTCGCTTCGCCTTCTCGTCTGCACCATGGCCATCGCTCTTGAGCAGAAAGTGGCCCTGACCTTGGAGGATTTGATGCGGCTTTTCAAATGGTCGAAGAACCCGAAGAATCTGGGCCGGTTCTTCCTCTCCTCCGCCGCGGGTGTCCATGTCATCACCCACACGCCGAACAACGAGTCCGGGTGGGAGAATAGGTATTTCTTCGCGCATCTCGATCGTCACACCCTTGGGCCGCACTGGGAGGCGCTTCCCACCGAGTGGGTCGACGAGAAAGAAGTGCCGAGGTTCAGGCCCATCGCGAATAAAGAGGACGACGAGCGCTTCGCTGGGGTCGTTCGGGCTCTGCTGGAAAATCCTCGTCGGAATTGGACGACGGACTTCTTAGGGACCCGCGTTCAAGAGTCGGGACTCTATCAACTCTGCCACATCATGGGTAAACCACCGACATCTTTGTGGCCGGTTGGGTTCCGCCTCGAAGAGGTCAAAGATGTGGACCCTTCGTCCCCCGCTGTTCGGCAATCTCCTAAGCCGAAGAAGAGAACTCAAAAGTCCAACCGTGGATCATCGGAGCCACGACAATGTCAAGGCCAAGATCCAGGACAAGGAGGTGGATCCTCCGATTCTCGTCGGGATCCATCAAAAACTGGCTTCTTGGGCATCGGCCCTCGGACTGGTGCTGACCGATTTGTTTCAAGCGATAAAACTCTTCCTCCGAAGAGCAGTTCGGAGAAGCGAACAAAACATAAGCACGACGCTGGTGCTTCTCGCTCTTCGGGGGTATCGACTTCTTCGGGGACGACTCGCTCTCGGGACGCGCCTCGTCCTTCGGAGAGCCGTCGCGAACCCGAGACTCATACTTCTTCGCGGGCACCTCCTCGCGAGAAAGTCGTCTCGAAGAGGAAAATTGCCGAAGAGGTACGCGACGCTCCTCCTCCGAAGAAGAACAAAACTTCCGAGTCATCTAAGGAGATCGATGCGACTCCATCGGCTTCGGAGACTGTCACCGTCGCTTCTCGCGAGGGGACCGTTCTCGCCGGGGCGACCGCGTCGACCGTTCTTGCTTCGACTCCTCCGACCGAGGCCGGCGGAACCGTCGATGGGGTTCATGGGACCCCCCGTCCTTCTCCCACTTCTCGGGAGCGTTTCCGCTTTGATGATGACTTCATCGATTTGGTGTCGTCGCTGGACCTCTCGGCCTCCGAGGTAACATCTAGTTTTCCCTCTGCACTTTTCGCAATCTTCCCAAATTTCGTGTGTCTAATGGGTATGTATATGTATATTTTCTTCGTAATTTCAGACTCCGGCTCGCGCCGACGCGCCTCCTTGCTTGGAGGTTTCTTCCTTAGCGCCTCCCGCACCTGCCGCGGAAAGACTTTCAGTCGCCGTTCCTACGGGTAACGGGGAGGGTTTGTTACCCGAAGAGGCACTTGATGCTGCCGACGCGCTCCTTGTCTTGGGGCCCGTCGGACGGCCCGGTGCTTCAGAGGGGGCTCCTCTATCTTCTGAAGAGGTTTTGATCAAGGGCCACCCCGAGGGAGAGGATGGCCTTCTTGCGGACGTCACTCCTCCCGATGTTTCTACTCTTCCCGAAGTGCCTCGTCCGGAGGGCTCTTCGGAGCCGGACAACGATGCCGGTGCTTCTGGGGTTAACGCCTCTTCGTCCGACGACGTCGGGATTTCTCTTTCTCCGCTGCCGAAGTTTCTTCCCAACTCCGGACCAGGAGGTTTTTCTCTTCCTCCTTGGGAGCGATTTCCGGCAGTTCCTACTTCGGAGTCTCCGCCGGAAGAGTGGAAAGCATACTCGCTTCGGGTCCTTCGGGACCTGTTCTGGCCCGAACCTTCTCGGACTAACGGCTTGTCTCTGGACGATGTCAGGGGTTATGGCCGGGCTGCCGCTACGCTTTTCCAGGCCCTCGCCCGCTTCAACACCGTTATTCTCGAAGAGAACATGAGCAGGGGCGAGAGCGCTCAGGAGATGAGCGACCTCCGAGCTAAACTCGCCGACACCGAATCGCACCTCGGGGTTTCCGTCCTTGGGGAGCGAAAATATCGGGAAGCAGCCGAGCGGACTTCCAATTATCTGGAGGTCGCGAGGGCCAAATTGGCGGAAGAGACTTCGCTTCGCCAAACTCAGGAGAGGGAGCTTGCCGAGTGCAAGGCTAAGGCCGAGGCGGAGGTTGCGGCGCTGAAGGCCGAGTTGGATGGGGAGCGTAGGCGTCACTCCATGATAGTGAAAAGCTACGAGAAGCATCTCGAGGCGAAGAAGTGGCGGCTGGCCAAAATCAGCGAGGCGGTGGGCGTGCCTGTCGAGCAGGAGAGCCGGCTTGCCTCTCGAGTGGCCTCGTGCCTGAAACGCCTCGGAAAGGAACTCGAGGTATCGCAGACAGAGGCGAAATCTGAGCGCGAAGCGCGCCTGCACCTCTTCGACAGGGCTCAGGAAAAAACGCAGCGCGCCTCGGCGAGGTATAAAGCTTTGGAGGAGTCTATCAATTTTCATCGCCGCTCCGCCGCGTATGGGGCCAACGCTCGCCTTCTTGAGAAAGCTCCTCCCACGGCGACCATTGAGAGTCTTCTGCCTCGTCTTCCGAAGTATAAGACTTTGGAAGAAGAGAACGAGGCTAAAGCCCGCGAGCTGGATGACAAGTCTCTCCTCGATCCTGGTTCTCCTCCGCTTACTCCTGGTGCTCCTTCTTCTGCTGGTATCGATTGGGCGACCCGCTTCGTAGGTGGGGATGCCTCTTCGGCCTCCGATGGCCTTGATGAGTATGGTACCAACGACGGGGTCGTCACTTCCACCAACGGAGCGGTTGCCACCGAAGCGGTCGCCTCTACCGTCGAAGCGGTTACCAACGAAGCGGTAGGGGGGGAGGAAGTTTCTTAGGCCTTTTCTCACAGCTTTCCTATGTACATTTATTTGCATTGTCTTTCCGTTGTAACTCCTTTGAGGGATTTTATCAATGAAGAGACCTTTCTTTAGCTTTAACTTGTTGTTTCTGCATTTGTTGCTTCTTTTGCGTTCCTGTCATTACTTCCTGGCTAAACTTCTTTCCTCGGGGTGACGAATTCTTCTATACCTCGGAACCGTTATTTTACTACGAGGATGTGCTAGCTTCTTTTCTTGCGATCGACGAAGAACATCCCGCCATCCTCGAGGAGTTTGTCCAAGATATGGTAAGGCGTGCGGCTGCCTCTCTTTCCGGAGTCACGGACGACGAGACTCCCTTTAGTCCTTCTTCGGCCTACGTGATCGAATTTATGATGCTGAGGCCTGTAAATTATGCCGCCGTAGAAGATCTTCTTCGGGACGTCCTCTCCGAGAATGGGGAGTTCGTTATAGAACAAATTGCCGATAGGGTTGTTCGGGAGGATTGACCTTCCCCTGCTGTATCTGGATAGATTTGTATAAAGTATTGTATTTGTAACGAAGTTTTATCAATAAAATCTATGACTTTCGTACGCTATCGATGAAGTATGGGAGTATGTGTACTCCGCTTTTTTTTTTTTTTTTTGGCGATGAGCTTGTCGGTGTGCACCGGGCTCTGTCGCGACGAAGTGCTTGGCACTGATTTGTCGGCGATGAGCTTATCGGTATGCACCGGGCTCTGTCGCGATGAAGTGCTTGGCACTGATTTGTCGGCGATGAGCTTGTCGGTATGCACCGGGCTCTGTCGCGATGTATCGATCGGAATTTGTGCCGGAGCGGCTTTGTATTTTCTTTGATTTATCGGCGATGAGCTTGTCGGTATGCACCGGGCTCTGTCGCGATGCAGTGCTTGGCACTGATTTGTCGGCGATGAGCTTGTCGGTATGCACCGGGCTCTGTCGCGATGAAGTGCTTGGCACTGATTTGTCGGCGATGAGCTTGTCGGTATGCACCGGGCTCTGTCGCGATGAAGTGCTTGGCACTGATTTGTTTTCGTTGGCCCATATGCCGTAGTAGTCTCTATGTTGGCCCATTTGCCATAGTAGTTTGTGATATTCGGCGATGAGCTTGTCGGTATGCACCGGGCTCTGTCGCGATGAAGTGCTTGGCACTGATTTGTCGGTGATGAGCTTGTCGGTATGCACCGGGCTCTGTCGCGATGTATCGATCGGAATTTGCGCCGGAGCGGCTTTGTATTTTCTTTGGTTTATCGGCGATGAGCTTGTCGGTATGCACCGGGCTCTGTCGCGATGAAGTGCTTGGCACTGATTTGTCGGCGATGAGCTTGTCGGTATGCACCGGGCTCTGTCGCGATGAAGTGCTTGGCACTGATTTCTTTTCGTGATACGTGTTTATTTGAATCAGCGATAGAATATTGTCTTAAGAGACGAGCCTCGTTAAACCCTTCGAGTCCCCCAATAGGTGCGGCTCGCGAGGGAAGAGTACTCCATGTTGTATTGAATAAAGCCGGAGCCAATCGTGCGGATCCCGAACAAGTAGGGTCGGGAGTCCCCTGTTAAATAAACTTAAAATAAAATAGAAAGACTTAAGAAAAATAGAAAAGAAATCTTAACTAAAAACCGAAATCGTAAGGCGCCGATGACGTTCTTTATTGGTAGAATTTCTTCAAGTGCTTGACATTCCACCTTCTTATGACCTTGACTCCATCGGTGTTCTTGAGTTCGTATACTCCTGGCTTGACGATGTGGGTCACTGTATAAGGGCCTTCCCAGCTTTCACCTAGCTTTCCCGCGTTAAACTCGGCTGTGTTCTGGAACACCCTTCTGAGGACCAGCTCTCCGACTCGGAACCTTCTCGGTCGCACCTTTTTATTGTAGAAGCGTGCGATGGTGTTCTGGTAGTTTGCTATATGAACTCTGGCTCGCTCCCGTCTTTCGTCTATATGGTCGAGCTGGTGAAGCAGGTCCTGGTTATTGTCTTCTTCGTGGTTTGGTGCCCAGGATCGCCGGAAACTGGGGACTCCTACTTCCGCCGGGATCACCGCTTCCACCCCAAATGCTAGAGCAAAAGGAGTTTCTCCGGTGGCTGAGTGTGGCGTTGTCCGATAAGCCCAAAGTACTCCAGGGAGTTCATCTGCCCATAGCCCTTTCTTCTTGTCGAGCCGCTTCTTGAGGTTGTCGGTGATCGTTCGATTGATTGCTTCGGCGTTTCCGTTCCCCTGAGGATATCTTGGCGTCGAAGTGTTTAGCTTTATCTTCCATCGTGCGCAGAAATCTCTGAACTTCTTCGAGATGAATTGTGACCCGTTGTCTGCGATTATCTCCCTGGGGAGTCCGAAGCGAGTGATTACGTTCTTCCAAACGTAACTCTCGACATCGGAATCCTTGATATTGGCGTAGGCTTCGGCTTCGGTCCATTTGGTGAAGAAGTCCGTGACCACCAGCATGAACCTCTTCTGTCTTGCTCCGATTGGCATAGGACCGACGATGTCCATGGACCACTTCATGAAGGGGTAGGGCACCGATACTACCGATAGTTCTTCGGCCGGGCAGTTGATTGCTGGGGCGTGTCGCTGGCATTTCTCGCACTTCCTGGCGTGGTTGGTGCAATCCGCTCGCATTGTTTCCCAGAAGAAACCTTGTAGCTTGGCTTTCCTCAATAGGTTGCGTCCGCCTGAGTGGTTACCGCACTCTCCGCTGTGGATTTCTTCCATGACGTAGTTCGCCTCTTCTTTGCCTAGACAGCGTAGGTAGGGGCCTACGAGGCTTCTGAAGTAAAGCCTTCGGTCTATGATCGTGTATCGAGAGCTTTTAGTCTTTATTTTCCGCGCCTCTTGTCGATCTTCGGGTAGCTTTCCTTCGACCAAATATGCTCGGATGGGGGTCCGCCAATCTTCGTCTTCGGTTTCTTCTACTATTCCTGGTTCTTCGTCCTCGCTCCCTTCTTCTGCTATGAGCTGAGTTTCTTCGTTGTTTTCCTTCTGGACGTCGTCGCTGTCACGAGTGTTGTCTTCCTCGTTGGTTTGTCCTTCTTCGCTTACTTTTAGCTTCTTCTTATCGGGCCCTTCGCTTCTCTTGATGCTAGGCGTCTGAAGCGTTTCTACCGTAATCGATCGGAGCTCTCCTACCTGGGTGGTCGACCCCAGGCTCGCCAAGGCGTCCGCGTGGTTGTTGTCTCCTCTGGACACTTGTGTTAAAGTGAAGAAATCGAACTTCTTCTCGAGAGACCTGACAGTCCCAGCGTAGGCCTCCATTCTTTCGTCGTTCGTTTCGTACTCTCCGCTGACTTGCTTGACGACTAGCTGAGAATCCGAAAAGGCGTTCAAACTCTTTACTCCGATGGCCGTGGCTGATTGCATCCCGACGATGAGCGCCTCATATTCCGCTTCGTTGTTGGTGGAGCGATAGGCGAGGCGGCAGGCCTTCTCGATCACTTCTCCCATCGGGGAGATGAGCCGGACCCCGATTCCTGATCCCATCGAAGTCGCCGATCCGTCGACGCAGAGTTTCCAAGTGCCGGCCTCATCGCTCAGCTCCACGGGCTCCCTAGGTAGCTCGATGAGGAAATCGGCTAATACTTGCGACTTCAAACTCGTCCGCAGCTGGTATTCGATGTCGTACGCTCCTAGCTTTATGTTCCACTTCGTGATTCTGCCGGATTGGTTCGGGCTTTGAATGATGGAGCGAATCGGCCTGTCCGTCATAACGATGATCGTGTGGGCTTGGAAGTGGAAACGTAGTCTCTCCGATGCGTCGTATACGGCTAATGCTAGCTTCTCGATGGTGGGATACCTCGTTTCGGCGTCGAGGAGCTTTCTGCTGATATACGAGACTGGCTTTTGCTCCCCTTTCTCCTCTCGAACTAGCACCTGGCTTATTGCTTGATCGGACACGGCGATGTACAGGTAGAGCGGCTCTCCGGGTTCTGGCTTCGTCATAACGGGCGGCGACGATAGATAGGTCTTTAGTGCTTGGAAAGCTTCTTCGTACTTGTCGGTCCATTCGAACTTCTTGTTTTTCCTCAACAGCTCGTAGAATAGAAGAGTTCGGTCCGCTTGTCGTGAAATGAACCGCCTTAGCGCGTTGATCCTTCCTGTCAGCTTCTGAACCTCTCGCCGGTTTCTTGGCGATGGCATGCTCTGAATGGCTTCGACCTGTTCGGGGTTTGCTTCGATTCCTCGTCGGGTGACCATCTGACCTAAGAATTTCCCGGATGAGACGCCGAAGGTGCACTTAGTGGGGTTCAGCTTCATCTGGTGTTTGTTGAGGACGCCGAAGCATTCCTCCAAGTGCTCCACGTGCATTGCCGCTTTTAGAGATTTGACGACCATGTCGTCGATGTATACCTCCATGCTCTTCCCGATCTGTTCGTGGAACATCTTCGTCATTAGCCTCTGGTAGGTCGCCCCGGCATTTTTCAGACCGAAGGGCATAACCTTATAGCAGTAGGTTCCTCTTTCGCTGACGAAGGCTGTCTTCTCTTCGTCGTCTGGATGCATTCGGATCTGGTGGTAGCCTGAATAGGCATCCATGAAGCTTAAGAGCTCGTACCCGTAAGTGGCTTCGACAAGGCGATCGATGTTCGGCATCGGGAAGCTGTCCTTCGGGCATGCTTTGTTGAGATCCGTGAAGTCGACGCACACTCTCCACTTGCCATTCTTCTTTTTAACCACAACGGTGTTGGCTAACCACTGGGGATATTTTACCTCCCTGATGGTCCCCATAGCGAGCAGCTTGTCTACTTCGTCGTTGATGATCTTATTCCGGTCGGAGGCCATCCTTCTTCGCTTCTGTACGACGGGCTTGTGCCCGGGGTCCGTGTTGAGCCGGTGGGTGACCATCGTCGGATCGATCCCGGGCATGTCTTCGTGAGACCATGCGAAGCTTCTTTGGTTCTTCTTCAGGAATTCGACCAGTTGAGCTTTGATATCTGGCTCGAGTCCTGCGCCTATACCGACGGTTCGGGTTGGATCGGAGTCATCGATGCAAACCTGTTCTACCTCTTCGAGCTGCGGGCCTCCTAGTCTTTCTTCGGCTGTTTGGTCGTCCACGTCTTCCGCGTTGAGGATCTTGGGGGTGCCCGGGGGTCCTCCTTTTCCCTTTTTCCTGCGTCGCTTCCTCCTGATCGTCGATGGTGGAGGCGGAGCAGACGCGGCTAGCTGCTATTGAGCGGCTGGCTTGCTGCCGCTGCACTCAGCCTTCTCGACGTCCTTGGGCGCGCTCATTGCTCGGAAGTGCATCATGTAACAGATGCGATAGGCTTCGCTGCTTCCTCGGACTTCATCGATGGTTCCTTCTACCCGTCCGGGGAATTTTATGCATCGGTGATATGTGGACGGGACGGCCTTCATCGAATGAATCCATGGTCTCCCGAGGATTACGTTGAAGTGCGATCGCACGTCCAATACCATGAACTCGGTCATCCGATGGACGGTTCCGGCGTAGACGGGGAGATTCACCATTCCCAGCGAGATAGCTACGTCTCCGTTGAAGCCAGACACCTTGCGCGGACGGCCTCCGATGGCCAAATCTTCGATCTCCATTCGTGTCAGACAGTCGTAAGTGATGACGTCGACCGAGCTTCCATTGTCGACGAGGACGCGAGCAACGTCGCATCCTCCTATGTTGAGCTCTAAAACTAGGGCGTCGTCGTGCTTGTCTGCGCATACTTCTTCGTCGACGAACTCTATCGTCGTCTTCTGACCGGTCATCCGCGCATCTTCCTGAGCGGACTCCTTCCCTCTGCGTTGGTAGGCCTTGATGCTGTTGATGGAATCTTCGCAGAGGCGGGATCCTCCCATGATCAGGTCGATCCTTGGTCTTGCGGCTGGTCTCCCATCGTTCGGGCGTTCCCCCGATGCTTCCTCGATCGTGAGGCTTCTTTTTGGGGCCTCCTGGTTTCCTCCCGCGCGCTGTGCCTGCGCCTCCCGCTTGTTCGGCCACGATCGGTTGTCGTTGTTCCATGGCTGAGTGGGCTTTTGGGAGACGTCTTGGAATTCCCCCTGCTCGATCCTCCTTTGGATCATCTTCTTCAGAGTGGCGCACTCGTCGGTCGCATGACCGTGGTATTCGTGGAAAGAGCAGTACTTGCTCATGTCTTTCGGCCAAGGCTTTCTCTCGTAGCTGCCTCGGCCGCCGGAATGACCTCCTCGGCCACCCGAAAATCCTCCTCGGCCTCCGGAATAGCCTCCTCGGTTGCCAGAGTAACCTCCTCGATTCTCCGGAAAGCTTCCCTGGTTGCTCGGGAAGTATCCTGGTTGTGAGTTTCCTTGTGGGAGTTCCTCCTGCCGATTGCCTTCGCGGCTGCCGAGCGCCTCTTTCTTTCCGTCCATCTGGTAGACTCCGTGTCCAGGGTTTTCCCTGATCCTTCGCTCGTCGGCCCCGTCTCTGCTTCTCCGATCTCGTCGTTCCCCTTCTCTCCTTGTTCTGGACGACGATCCCTCTCGTCCGTCTCTAGTTTCCTTCCTTTCTGGCCTGGTTCGGCCTTCAGCTTCCTCTTCTAACCTTTTCTTGATCGCCTTATTTTCCTCCATGTCCATGTAGATTGTCGCTTTGTGGAGCGCGTCTTCTATCGAGTTTGGCAGCGAGACGCACAGTTCGTCGTTGAACGGAGATTGGTAGTACAAGCCATGCTTCAGAGCTTGGACCGAGACGACGTCCTCGATCTTCGAGATTCGGAACATGACGTTCTTGAATTTCTCTATGTATTGCCGAAGAGGTTCGCTCTTCCCTTGCTTGACATCGAAGAGGTTGGATACCGTCAGCTCCGTCTGTACGTAGATAGAGAAGTGTTTTAAGAAGAGGGCGACCAACTCGTCGGAGGTGTTGATGGAGCCCGGCGTTAATCTTGCGAACCAGTCGCTGGCGCGGCCCTGCAAACTCGCGATGAAAAGTCTGCACAAGATGGCTTCCTTCCGGACCTCCTCGCCCCCGATGTGGTCCGTCGCGATTCGGAATGACTTCACGTGTGTATGGGGATCCGTATCCCCTTTGTATGTCGTGAGTCTGATCTTTGGTAATTCCTCCAGCTCTATCCCCCGAATCCTCGTCGTGAACGGGGTGATTCTGGCTTCCCGCACCATCCTGTCGATTTCTGGCGCCGAACTCGTCGCCTGGTGCACCTGCGATGCGACTTGTCCGAGTTTGGCCTCCATCTTTGCTGACATTAAGGCCATCGCCTTGGCCACCTCTTCGGCCACTCTCGCCGCCACGTCCGTCGTCGCATTGCCCTGTGTGTTCCCCGGCGTGTCCTCCACTCGATTCGCCGTGGTTGGCTGGACTGCGTCCGTGTCGAAAAGGTTCCTGATGAGCGATGGGGTTGACATGCCTACCGGTGCGTCCGTCGTCACCGTGTCTCTGCTGGCGCTTCCCCCGGCCCCTCGTGCAGCCGATTCTGCTATCTGGTTCGTCGGGCGCGGTCTCTCCGCGCGCTCTAGGAGGCTTGCGAGGCGTCTGTTCTCCGCGGCCTGCTCCTCTATCTTTCGGGCGGACTCCTCGGCTCTGCTTGTGACCTCCGTCATCTTTGCGATGGCCTCGGCCAGCTGCTGTTGCGTTCGCTGCATGGTTTGCTCCTGGGCGGAGCTGGCTTCCTCGGCTGACATTCTCCTTCCTCCCTTCGATTTCCTGGCTGTGCGATAGAAAGAAACAAAGCCCCCTCGGTGGGCGCCAAACTGTAGAGGGCGATTTTTACCGCCGTGCAGTCACAAAGATAATCGAAATAATTAAATAATTATGGACAATACGAATATCTCTGATTTATTATGATTCCGAGAGGACCCGGTTTCTTCCGTTTGATAGCTTGGACAATCGAAGATTACACACTCTAACCCTTGGGAGATCGAGAATGCTATGAATAAGCGAACTCGAAGACTCAAGGATTTATTCTCTCAAACTCACGATAATAATGGGTACTGAATACTGGAAAAAATATCCTCCTTTATGCTAGGTTTACATTCATATTTATAGGTTTGAAGGTCTTCTAGAATATTCCTCAAATCTTGCTAGGGTTCCCCTCTGAATCGCTATGATCGTTGTTGACCTTCCTTATTTTGCGTTGGATATCCCACGAAATCTTTAACAGAATAAGCCAATCTTCCCTTCTTTCTCGCGATCTCGAATGAGTTCCTCTTTTAACGCGATTAGGCTTTCCCGAAGAGCTTTTCCTCGATGAACTTCCCTTTTCGCGACGAGGTGTTGGGCCGGCTTTATCGGATGCTGACTTCTCGTGGGTTTCGCTTGCTGGGCCTTAATTTCTTTGTTCTTTCATGGGCTTGGGTTCTTCAAGCAATCCTCCTCTCGCTTTATGTCGTTTATTCCACAAACGACAAAGGGTGGTGTTAAGAAGAGATTTGACCAAATCTGACCTTAACATCCTATATTGCAAATTTTTGCATCATATATCATCCTATTTTATATTTTTTCTTTTCACAAAGTTTTTGATACTGCATCTTGGAAGCTGATCTTTATAGTTTATACCATAAAATATGAGATTTGTATTTCAAGAATTTTACCAACATTGCATAAAGTGTTCATATGCAAAAGTTGAGGATAGCGCCCAAATTTGAATGTGCATTTCAATTTAAGAGTTTTTTAATACTATAAAAAGTAAATTTCAAAAGGCAATACACGCATAGACACAATATTTTGGGGGCTAAACATTAATTATTTTTTCTTATATTTTAGTAATAATATTATTTTATATTTTGAAGATGAAAGAAAAACTAGAGTATTGCCCTAATAGTTGAAAAAATAATTTTATACCTTAGATTAAACCTCGTAATACTAAAAAAAAGGCAAGGAGAAAAGAAGGGGCGGAAAGTTACTCGACTAAAAATTATGAGTTCACGTAAAATCCAATAATTTGTTTCTTTTGCTCGAAACTAAAATTCTTAAACATACCAATTCGTAAAAAAATTAAAATCCAAAAATTGCAGGTTCTTAAAAAATAGTATCAAAATAATTACTTTGTTTCCCCATAAAATTTACAAATTTGAAACATTTGGTTTGACCATAGTACCATCAACTAATCCTGAAGATTTGGAAATTGGAGTATTAAAAACAAATTCAAAACATAAATAATAATTATTTATTCATAACCATTATATCTATATTTATTTGTCTATATTGATTTATATTTCAATTAAAAAAATATAGAACCGATAATTCCAACTCCGGTTTATATCAATTTATATTTAATCAAAGAAAAAAAATACAGAATTGTTTCTCTTAGAAAATAATTTTTACTCAACCGGTTAGTGACTTTCCCTTGAGTAATCGCCCCCAAAACCGCAAAATTCAAAACATTATTCCGAACCGACCACATTTTTCAGTATTAATAGTTTAGAACTCGGCCCATTAAAAAAAAAAAAAAGTTTAGTACTCGGTAAACTATTATCATTTCCCTTTTTAATTTATTTTTCCTCAGGTAATTTGCACTAGATTACGTCAAAATATAAACGACAATATAATAATATATAAGGAATTGGTGTATGTATGTATGTATGTATGTATGTATGTATATAAAATATTTTCCGCCATTTTTTTCTGCTCCTGAATTACAACAGAGAAAAGGAAGGAAAACACTCATCAACAGTGAAGCACACAACACAACACACTCTCTTGATCTTCTCTCTCAAGCTTCTCGTGATCTTCATTCACTCGCACCGATCATATTCTCGTGCTCTCTAAACCACACCAGAGATCACGAGATCATAATAAATTGCTAGTTCCGATAAAAAAAAAAGTTTTTTTTTTTTTTTGAAACCCTAGCAAGTTTTCTTTCAGTTTTCTGGTTGCTGGTTTGAGTTGAGGATTGAGCTTTTGTGGTGGTAAGTTTGTTCTCTACATGGATTTCGGTGTTCTCAGTTTTGTTGCGTATTATTCTGTTTTCGAATGAATTTGAGACTGATATGATTTTCTTAACTGTTAATCCAACCTGATGATTGATGATGATGATCAATTGTGATGCATATCTTGTGTAGCAGATCAATACCTACTTGGAAACTGGAAAATATGATAGTCTTAAATTGCTTTACGGTTTCTTTGTATATATTATAGTGTGGTTTATATTATTAACAAGTTTTTTAGAATACTTATATTGTCTGTGATCGTGGGTGATTGGCGTTTCACATCGAAAATCGTCGGATTTGACCAAGCTTGCTTCGGAACGAAAGAAAAATTTCACTTCTTAAAAACTTTTTATGAGCAGGAAAGGATTGATTTACTAATTCAGCAAGCCAGCTTTTATTTAATCCCGATTTTGAATATGTATATTCTGATTAGAGATTTGGAATTTAATATATTGTTTCAATTGAAATGCAGAGATTTGGATAGTTGATCTCACAGTTAGTGAACAGGCGTTAACTGTGCATCGGCATGATCGTTGAGAGACCGTTGCTCTCTCGGAAGTGGGTTAAAGATTCGGGATTTCGATGAGCGCCACGAAGATGGGTAGGTTTCCCAGCCGTTGTGAAATCGTTGAAGTCGAGTCCGAGTCAAGAACGGATCAGAAAGCTGCAGATTTTTTCACGGCGAACAGTTATTCCATAGAGGACGATATAAACCGTCTCTTTCAGGCGATTGATGTCAGAAACTCAGCAAGAAGTTCGGGAGAAACTGGTAGAAATCACTTGAGGAGAAGCGCTATGAAAAGGCCAATGAGGCCTGGCATGTCGCCGATGTCAGGAATTGGGATTTCAGAGCCTGTGAGCTTGAAGCAAGCCTTGAGAGGATTGTGCATCGCTCAGGCTTCGGATTTGGCTGCGATGAAGCGCCTGTCGAAGCCAGGTCGTTCATCAGGTGTTTCAGAAGCGGGAAACATTAAGAGACTGTACAGGGCGGTGGTAGTGGAAGCTAACGGGTCCGGACTTCCAATAAAGAAAGGTAAAGAGAGTTTTATGGAGATCTCCCTTGTGCCCGATATTAAGATGTCGCCACAGCAGCCCGAGGTTGTTCCCTCGTCTACAGAAATAAAAACTGAGACGAATAAGAAACACGAATCTGCAGACTCGTCATTGGTCTCAACTTTGACCAAGGTTCCGATCAATTCTGCGATTTCAGATAATGGGCGTAATGGCAAATCACTCTCTGCTGCTTCGAGCTCCAACATGGGCAACAGGATAAGTAAGTCGTTCATCTTCAGGAGCAAAAACACTGCTAAGAACAAACAAAAGCCGGGCTCAATCGCATCTTGCAGTTCTAATTTAGACAGGAAAGCTGACAATGATCTGAATTCAAACACGACTAGTTCGCAAGAAACACCAAGTTCCAGCAGTACGTATCTTAGTCTCGAAGTTAACTCAAGAAAACTGCATTTCAGTTTGCATTGCAGCAACGGAACGAAATCCCACACGAGAAAGGGCGATGGGGAATCAATCTCACGAGAGAAAGGGGAGTTTTCACAGAGCTCGAAAAGCAGTGTTGGCGATCACAGCACCTGCACGAGCACCAGCGAAGAGAGCAGTGTGAGCGGATCGAGCCTAGGTGGAAAGAGGCCTCACATGTCCAAAGATTTACGGTGGGAAGCGATCCACCAAATCCAGAAGCACCACGGAAGCTTGGGTCTCAGACACTTTAAGCTTCTCAAGAGGCTCGGTTGTGGGGACATCGGGACCGTATATCTCGCCGAGCTAAGCGGTACGAGCTGCCTTTTTGCGTTGAAAGTGATGGATAATGAGTTTTTGGAGACGAGGAAAAAGTTGCTGAGAGTCCAAACCGAAAGAGAGGTACTACAAATGCTTGACCATCCGTTTCTCCCGACACTGTTTGCTCATTTTGTGTCGGATAAGCTCTCGTGCTTGGTTATGGAGTATTGCCCGGGCGGAGATCTGCATGTCTTGAGACAAAAGCAGCCTTTGAGGTGCTTCTCCGAACAAGCTGCGAGGTATGAATTCTTTCAAAGATCCGGTTCTCGCAATTCTCACCCTTCTTTACCACACTAAATATCTTCATCAACTTTCCACTAACTTCCTAAATATTTCACAGGTTTTACGTTGCTGAGGTCCTACTAGCTCTGGAGTACTTGCACATGCTCGGAGTCGTTTACCGAGACCTAAAACCCGAGAATATCTTGGTCCGAGATGATGGCCACATTATGCTCTCAGACTTCGATCTCTCTCTCCGGTGCGCCAGTGCCAATGCCATGGTACTAAAATCCTCGTCTCCGGTGGAATTACCAGAAAAGACCACAAGCCCGTGCACGGAATCTAGCTGCATCGACCCGTTCTGCCTCCAGCCTTCATGGCAAGTGTCTTGCTTCACTCCGAGGCTCTTATCCGCCCACACCTCAAAATCCCGGAAACCGAAATCCGACACTTTCGCTCAAGTGGGCCCACTTCCTCAGCTAGTGGTGGAGCCCACCAACGCCAGATCCAATTCCTTTGTCGGGACCCACGAGTATCTTGCGCCGGAGATCATCAGAGGGGACGGCCACGGGAGCGCCGTTGACTGGTGGACTTTCGGGATCTTCCTCTTCGAGCTTTTGTATGGAAGAACGCCTTTCAAGGGCTCAGGAAACGAGGATACTCTGGCGAATATTGTCTCAAAGAGTCTCAAATTCCCAATCGGCCCAATGGTCGGTTTTCACGCCAGAGATTTGATCAGAGGGTTGTTGGTGAAGGATCCCGAGAGTCGTTTGGGGTCGGTTAAAGGCGCTACGGAGATCAAGCAACACCCATTCTTCGAAGGGCTTAAT
This sequence comes from Parietaria judaica, assembly GCA_954871525.1. NCBI lineage: Eukaryota > Viridiplantae > Streptophyta > Magnoliopsida > Rosales > Urticaceae > Parietaria > Parietaria judaica. Next base: position 23,446,616 of record OX940860.1, on the reverse strand, counting down.
TGGGCGTTAATCCGGTGCGCTATTCCACCGGAGCTTCCCAAGTTGTACGATCTCGGAACCAGTGCCCCGGCGGTTTCTCAGAAACAAGAAAACACAAGATGTAAGGAGCTAGAATTGGGGCACAAGGAGTTTGAGGTGTTCTAGCTAAATTACATTTTCTGAGTACATGTCTTAAGTTATATTCTCCGACTAAAAGCATAGCAATATAAGATAGATATATATATATATATATTTATATAGTGTAAATGCATCTCAAATGATGGCGTAGTTGTAGATTTCGATGTTGTATATGATCACTGAATGTTTAGCTCACAGCTGAAATGAAATTTGCCTTGCCTCGTCTTATCGTACGATTCGAACATCCAAAGTCGCGAGCTATCAATTTTATAGTTGAAATACTCATATGTAGGGTTATAACCTGGGTCGAAAACCAAATTTATTTGGCCTAGTGGTAATTTCACTACATACTTCTCTAAGAGATTTCAAGTTCACAAGATGCAAATGCATGTTGTCGTTACACATGTAAACTTACCTTATAGTGCGAGTGTAATTTTTTTTTTACTTCGGAACTAGACCACGACCGTGCAACATTTAGCCGTGTCAATTTTTTAAAATATTTTATTTCTATGTTATTTACTTATTTTATAAGTTAAATATTTAATATTTATGTGGATTCAATTGAAATACAATGCAATGATAAACATAGTCAAAACTTTTATAACTTCAAAAGTTAAAATGATAATAAATTAATTATGAATAAATAAAAATCACTAAATCGGATTAGAATTTATGAACCGGATTAGCCAGCATTTCCTTCACAAAAACTCGATTTTCAAACCAAAACCATGCCACAATAAGAAAAACCCCCCATGAGACTCATATGAGTGCCCATTTACATATTTGTAAACTTGGCCAATAGTGTCACCTATTGTTACACTGAATATATCCAGTAATGCGAGAGTGCATTGTAACCTTGGCCGATAGCGCCACCCCATTAAAAAAAAAAACCGAACTTCAGTGTCCAAACTTCCACTCTCCAAATCATTATTTATTTATTTATTTATTTTAATAGCCAAAACCGAAAAATAATTAGTTTAAAGAATAGGGGCATGTTTTAAAGAGTTACTAAGAGAAATGTTGTTGGTTTTACTTCTTAACTTTTAAGCCACACTTTAGAGGGATGAGAGTGAACCCATTAGACATATACATGTGGCCTAATCTCACTCAACCATATCCAAATCCAATACACAAAAAAACAATCTTTCTTCTTTCATTTGATTTTACCACTTTTTCCCAAATGGGTCTCTTCTTTTCTGTTTTAGGAATAGGAGTATCATCAAAAACATGAATTCATTGTACCGCTGGACTGCAAGCCCACCAAATTTACGGTTTTGCCACTCCTCCGACTCACTCCCCAAAAAACTCTCATCTCACTCTCCCCACCAACGACCTCATTTCCCATCTCTCTCCGATCGCCGGGAGAAACCCAGAGCCTCGCGTTGTGTGATCAGAGCTTCGTCTTCGCCGTCGTCAATGGCGGAGGGAAAGCCGTTCGCCGTGCTGTTCGTGTGCCTGGGCAACATCTGCCGCAGCCCTGCCGCCGAAGGGGTTTTCGCCGATCTGGTCAAGAAGAGAGGCCGCGAATCCCAATTCAGAATCGACTCAGCTGGGACCATCAACTACCATGAGGTACTACTTGCGATTCGACTTATTATCCCTCGTAATTGTCATTTTATTCGCTTATTTGAACTGGGTTTTCGAGTCTTAGTTCAGACCGGTGGGCGCGGGTTGCCTCGGCCCACGACCCGTCCGGACAAGTGTGCTGCGGTTTGCGCCGCGCCCAATGGTCCGACGAGGTTTACATTTTGTATTTAAGGGATTATAGAGATAAATGTAGTTGAATTTAAGCGAAATTACCTGTCATGTACTCGAGTGCCAAATGTAGTGGTCGAAGTAGGCAAGTCTTGGAAAATTCTATGTTTGTGTTTTTTGTTTTCGTTCTCACTTTGACACGTGGCTTTCGTTTAACGGGGAAGTAGCCGAGTGTCGTTATATGGTGATGACACATGGCAGTGACAGGATGGGAACGGAAACGCAAGCACTACAATTTCTTACAACTTGCTTACTTCAGCCACTACACTTGGCACTTGGGTACGAGTGTGTTGCGGCGTGCGGGTTGTGGGCAGCCCGTGCCCGCACCCAAGGGTAGATGGGGTTTTGCTCGCCATCCATTGTTTTTATTTCTCTAAGGGATAGTAGTGATAAGTTTAGGCAACATTGCAGACATGTACCTAAGTGCCAAATATAGTGGCCGAAGTAGCCAAGTTATGAGAAGCTGTAGTGCTCGTGTTTCCATTCCCATCTTGTCTCTCCACGTTAAGTGAAAGCCACGTGCCACCACCATGTAATGACACTTGTCTACCTTCCTATCAAGAGAAAGTCGTGTCATTATATAATGTTACACATGGCTTTTACTTAATGGGGAGGGAAAGAATAAGAACGAATACACTGGTATTACATTTTTTTCACGAAGTGGTTATTTCGACCACTATATTTGACACTTGGGTACATGACAACTAATTTTGCCCAAACTTTCATCCCTTTTTTTTAAAATACAAAATAATTATTTATGAAATAAAGGGGACGGGTTGCGCGGCCTCAAACTGGGCGCGCAGGTTTTGCTCGCCCAGAAAGATGCTGCGGGTTGGGCAACTTGTGCCCGGGTCCAACCCGGCATGGGCTGCCCATGACCCGTCTGAACGCAGGACATGTACTCCCTCCGGTGGGCTGCCTGTCCCACTTGGAGATATCTAGGTTTTCATTACTCAGCTCAAAGAAGACACTGATGCCAGAGAGACTTAGAAAGGATCTTTATTAATGTCCATTACTCACAAAATCCGTGCTCTCTCTAACTTAGAACTGTGACAGAGAATATGATTATCTACAGGCTAACAATGTTTGATAATTCTTAGCAAGTATTATTTTTTGTCAACTAAGAAAATGAAGAAGAAAATGTTGTATGTTTCATTAAGGTTAGAAGGCTATTTATACATGTACAAGTGTTCTAGATTATTCTACTTCTACATTATTCTAAGAGTAATAAATGCATTCTAGAAATTCTAATTCTAAGTGATTCTAATTAAATCTAACCTAGATTGTTCTAGATAAACTTTAATCTATAATACTCTAAATAAATCTAGAATATTCTTTAACATTTTTGTATATTGTATGTGCAATGTTGTTTTAATTTACTAGCAGCTCTTAATCATCAGTCATTATCACTTTATTTGAACTGGGATTTAGTTACTTCATTTAAATTTAGCATTTGTGTTCATTACAGTACTAATTGTAAATTCCGGGTTCTCTTATACATCTAATGTGCCGGAACTTGTAATTATTAATCATGCTAACAATGTTTGACTGTCAAAAAAATGTCTTTCTTCTGTATAATTCGAAAATTCCATGGTTTCTCAATCGTCGAAATGTGGCCAAGTAATGAGATAATGGATAAGCGAAAAAGATTTAAGAAGTCGGAGTAAGGATAATGTATTAGCAAATGTAATCTGATATTCAATTATATTCTTAAGGGAAATCCTGCTGATTCAAGGATGCGGGCGACCTCGAAGAAGCGCGGTATCGAGATAACGTCCATATCGAGGCCGATCAAACCGTCCGATTTCAACGACTTCGATCTTATTCTTGCTATGGATAAGCAGAATAGAGGTACACGAGTTTCGAATATAATCTGAACTAAAAAGATCAACAATCTTGTTTTTTTTTTTGTTCGTGCCTTCTGTGATCTTCCTTTTTTGTGTTGGATGTAGAGGATATATTGGAGAAATTCAACTTATGGAAGTTTAGAGACCCTTTGCCCGAGGATGCTCACAAGAAGGTCGGGTTTATAAATATATAATATCATAATTTCTCATTTGGGTTTTGGCGAAAATCGCACCAAAGTAAGCACTATTTTCTTAAAATTGCCATACTCTCATATTCGATCTTTGAAAAAAAAAAAAAAACCTTATGCTTTCTTCAATTTTTCAAAATTTTGTGAAGTTTTTTTCTTCTTAAAATCTATGATATTGTTTTCGAAATTGAAGTAATATCTAATTTTATATTTGGAAAAACCCATCGGTAGACCCATCGGCACAATCAATATCAATTCTTTAGAACTTACACAAACTCCATTGGCATACTCGTAAATTGGACTTGCGGGCGATTTTCGGTGAACTGTTTCTAAAACATTGGATTTTGGTTATGCAGGTTAAATTGATGTGTTCTTATTGCAAGACACACAAGGAGACTGAAGTCCCGGATCCTTATTACGGCGGACAACAGGGCTTTGAAAAAGTAATTCACTGCTTTCATAGTTTACTATTATCATTCTTATCTGCTCGTGAAAGAAATCGTGTTTAGTATAATTTATCGATCATACATATAGAGTACAATGTGGATGAAAACTCACATCGGTCAATAGAAAAGTTTGGTGTTAAATAAGCTGGGGACTATAGTTTCTGAGGTTGTCAGTGAAATCTTAGGAAATATGAAATCAGCTTGTAGAAGCAGAAGGGGAATCAGGATTAGTATTCCGGGGGCCGAAAATACAAAATAAAAAATTAGCACAATTTTTGTACGTTTTCAGAAGTTTGGGGACACTAAAATCCTTTGTCGTGCATATAGGCATAGGGGTTAAACCCCCCTAACTAAAAAAAATTAGTGCTAATTTTACTTAACTTTCCATTCAACCACGTAATTAATATTAAATTTTCAAATCAACCTCATGCTAAATTCTAAACCAGACCCTCTAACATTAGCTCTTGTTGCTACTCAGAAGAAAATCTGTTTACTTTTGAGTTTAATTTGTTAAGGAAGAAGTTTAATTACTTTTCTGGTAATTAAAGACGGTGAATTGTGGCAGGTTTTGGATATACTTGAAGATGCTTGTGGGTCATTGTTGGATTCATTGACTACCAACAAAAACCCGTAAAATACACGAATAGTTTTAATATATTTATGCACACAACCTCTTTGCCAATGGTGATGTCACGAGAATGATATGAGCAAAGCTATTTATATTATATACATATATATATATATATATATGTAAATTTGCTTTTTTACACTCTACTTTCTTTCTTATGAATTATACTCTATATTAGAAACTATCAAATTTTCTAATACCATTCTTCACGGGACCGACGAGCTGATTTTTATGTTTTCCTTATGATTTTTCGGGTTTTATTATGTTATGTATACTTCTTAATTTCAGTACTTATTTCCTTTTAATTTGTCTTCTGCTGTGTTTAAGGAAAAGCCTTAAAAAAAGTGAGAGCTTATTCAATGGCCCTCATATATTAATAGAAATCACATTTTAAACCAACTAAACCTTTTTTTTTTTGAAGGCAGCTTTGCTGCAGTGGGGAACGAACCCACGACCTCCACTTTGAAGGTGGTGTGGAATTACCACTAGGCTATCCTAGCAACCACAAAGAAAATTCCTAGTCTCTCTCAAAGGTGATGGTTTTCGGAAAGACCTGGCTTCTTTTGCGAATTTTTTCACTCCGTTAATCCGGCACCCACTGCGATATCTCGATCTCGAGTTGGAACGTATCCGTAGTCGGACACTAATCTTCCTCTTCTCAACTCTTATATTATATATATCCACAACAGCGTTTCAAACGCCAAGAAACCCTAGTTTCCTTGTACATAACTAGCAGTTTCATGCATGGTTGAAAATCTGAAACAAAAAACCAAAACCGCCACGTCACACTATGAAGGTCTGTTTGCTCCATCCCCGTCGTTTCCTCGGCCCACCGCTGAGCATGGTTGAGAAGGCGTTGGCGAGCTCGGAATCTTCATCGTTGGCGAGGATCTTTGCAGCGTTTCGGTGGGTGAGGAGAAGCTTTGCGACGAGGAACCCCGCTACGGACCAAGTTTGGAAGAGCCGCGCTTGCTTTCCCACGAACCGAGCGCGCTTGCTGTCGTAGTATTCGGGCCATTTATCCAAGGAGATGCGCTTTTCGGCTAACTCCACCGCTTTTACGGCAATTTCAGGTCTGTTCATCTTGATGCATGCAACCGTAAGCTGCGAGAGAGACGTTAGGAAGAAAGAACTTTTTGCAAATATATGGGACATGAGGGAGCACATTTACAAGTATTAAGACTCATTTATATCACTTTGGTTAAAAGAAAATTAACAGAATAAGAATGCACTTGATGAACTTAAATCTCAACCTTGCTTATTAAAAACGTCCATTAAGTCCAAACGAACACACCTTAATCTCGAAAATTCTTAAGAACTGGTTGAGAGGAGCTATTTATTGGAAACTGAACTAAACAAATACATAGGATACGACCAAAGTCGTCTTCGAGACAGGATCGTTACCAAACCTTCAGAGTCTAATCTCCTCTCTTTTGAGAGAGATTAAATTTAGTGAGTGACTATTGACTGCTTTTTTTTTTTTTATTAACTTTCGATCTCTTAAGTAATTCAATTATTATAACTTAAAATACCGGCCCGATCAAATTAAGTGGAAGGATATGTAAATTCAGGATGCATACCTGCCAAAGTAATGTTGGCCAAGAACCGCCATTATGGTACGACCAGGGACTACACCAGAAAATTAAGTCAAGGACGGGTTTTCTTTAATCTGAAAAAATAGAAAAGTTTGATTAAGAACAGAGAAGTACGTGTTCTTAGGATCTGAGCCTGTGACGATCCGCCACTCCTCGCCTTCGAGAGCTGGATAACATATCTTGAAGGGCATTTCTGCAACTAAATCGCCCCATTTCGCCTCAATGAGATCCAGTATGGCATGCGATTGATCGTGCGTTGCAAGACTGCTTACGATGGACCATAGGTTTCCGAGAGAAAAGAAGCGAAAGTCCATGTGAGCTGGCTGAAGGTTTCCAATGAAATACCCTCCTTTACAGGGCATGAACTCCACCAGCCACGACGGGATCTGATCTGGGTAGATGTTGAACTTGTTCACGGCTTCGTACGAGTATTCCTCGGTTTTGTATCTGTAGATTTCGTTAAGTTTCTTCATGTCAATCCAGTAGTATTCTCTGATGTGAAAAGAAAGAGCAACAAGACGGTTATTAAGCGCCCGGATTAGATCATTGGATGCTTCTTCAGGAGCGAGCATCTCGCGAGCGCCAAGTAATGCCGAATAGAACAGTGCCTGCAGAAAGCAAATATTCAGATGGAAAAAAATTACTGTCTGTGAAGCACCAAATAAAACAAAACCGAACACGTCAGCCAATGGTATTCTCCAAGGTGAGGAAATACCGGAACTATATTTAATCAAGAACAATCAAAAGGACCGTTCCTTCGAGAACAAGGCCAAACTCTCCAAACTATTTCGAGTCAATTGGACAAAAGGACATAAGCAATAAAGTGAATGACCGATTTGCCCTTTCCTCTTTTGATACGTAAGTACCTGAATTTCCAAAGGGTGACCGTGAATTCCCATGCGACGGTCGATCATGCAAGAACCGTCTGTTACCAGTAAAGTTGGAAACATATCAAAACCGTCGGCGAGACACAGCTTTAAAATCATTTTAATCCCAGTTTGCACGTCAACTCTCTCTTGTACCGTCACATCTCCCGAGCATTTTCCATAGGCGCGTAGCAATATAATCCACCATAAGCCTGCATAATAAAAAAAGAGTCCAGTTTTTACTAGAAACAGATATGAGTTTAACACAAATCAGCAATGTCATTCTCACCAGAGTCAACTGGTGCAACACGGCCAATTGCAGCCTCGCCGAAGTCAGGATCCAACACATCTTCCGTTGCGGAATCACCGGTGTCGAGAGGAACAGACCGGACTTTAAAACTGGCGGGCATGAGTCCTTGGCCAGGGCTATGGCAATCCATGGTTTTCTCCCAGCTCTGTCAACCAGAAAATAACAAGCACATCATAGAATAGTCATATAACACAGTGAATTTTTTTATTTTCATTTTTTTAACGGGAATTGTCCTAAATTACATGAAAATAATGTGCTCTAAAAGATGTCGTTATCGATATTTCTAGAATTAATGACTTTTAAATCCCTTATTGTATAAAACTATCAGTTTAATGTTTGCCCTCGCGCTCTGTTAAACGACTGCATCTAATCCCGACTTTGTATTTTAATCTCTATAGGGTATTCTATTTTGCAATATTGTCCCTACTTATCCTTCCTTGAGAATAAAAATCCAAGGTCAAGGGTGTAATACAGTAAATTTTCAAAGTGAGAGGCCGAAAAGAGACAAAAATACAAACTCAAGGGCCTTCGGAAATTTTCTTAAACTCATATACTAGAATAATGATTACCTGCAATTGGAGAGTGTGGAGTATGAAGTTCCTGACAATGTCATACTCTCCCTTCAAAAGGAAAGCGATCCCGGAAGGTATGAAATCGCGAATGAAGACTTGATCGTAGTTAAGAACACTCGTGCCACTCGGATCGTTTGCAGCAATTGTGCCTACGGGAGTGTTGCAGTAGTAAACTACAGACTCTCGCAGCAACTTCCACGCCTCCTCCTCGACCGTGTTTTCCCCGTGGTTAAGCTGCAAATGAACACCTCTTTCCCCGTGTTTAACGTGCTGATTTTCGGTACCTAGGGTTGATCTATATGCTTCGCTCTCAAACTGTGTTCCGTTATCTCGGTGACATTCGCAACTGATGAACTTAAGACGATGAACTCCGTGTGTCATATTTACCATTGGATGATCGTGCAGGGTTCTAAAAGTGCGAAAGCCTGGAGGACTGGCCAAACTTCCTTTTGCAGAAGAAAAGACTCCATTGAAACCAATAAAGCACGGAACTGAGCCGGATAAAGCGTGCGGAAAAGCTCCCGATGTAGCCATTAGCCAGATCGTATCCTCAATTAAACTGAAATTCGATTAAACTAGTCCGATTTGGTAGAGGAAACATCTAATCAAGCTGTTAAAGCACCAAAAACAGCCAAAATAAATAGAGTTTCAAAATTAATGAATATTTAATTTCATACCAAAACACGAACATGAAAAAAAAAAAAAAAAAATCAAATTCCAAACTCAGATGAAAAGAATCCTACCAGGAAAGTCAATCAAGTATGGAAAATTCATAAAAAAAGATGTTATTGATACAGAAATGAAAGAAAAAAGTACTCACTTCTAAATTTTTCATGAGATCATCATCGTCACTGAATCTGAAGAACAAACAACTCACGTTCAAGACAACCGAAAACAGAGTTCAAATCATTGATCAAACAATAAGATAAGAGAATCTTACCAAGAAATTCAACGGAGCCTGGAGAGTTCATCAACAAGATGTTATGTGATCACTACAGAAATTGAAACAAAGAATACTTAACTCCATATCGTTCCAGATTTCATCAGCTCTGAAGAGCAAACTGAATATGCTCAGCTCGGTGATCTTGAATTGTTCGAAGGAAGGTCTTCAATGGAGTTTCTAGTACTACGTACCGTAGTACTCTATCTTTTTTATTTTCCTTTTTTATTTCCCTCGTTTTTTCGGACACGTCCGAAACGGCGTCGTTGTGGACTATATTTCACAAAATTAAATAGAGGTATCGCTTATAATATTCTTTAATTACGTCTTATTAATATATTTTAACTAATAATGTACAAATTAAAAGGGGAATAAATAAAATAAAATAAATAAATAAAAACAGATATCTCTGAGAGATGTCGTTTTTAGCCTCTTCTTTCCATACTTGAAATTGAAAACGACAATGATTTTTTTTTTTTTTTTTATTTTTTTTACGTTTTTAACCTTCACGTGCGTAAAAATTATAAATCGATTAAAACTTATGGAAATGGTACAACTGCCTATTTTAAGTCACCAGTATCTCTCTGATAAACAAGATGAATGGTATGGTTGATAAATTTTTTAAAAAGTTTTTGATCGGTTGTAAGGATAATATAGCTAATAAAATCCTATGATAATTAATAAAAAATCAATTTAGAAATATTAAAGTTCAAATTTATCTAGCAGAATTATTATTTTAACGATGATATGACCATTACTTTTAAATTTGAAGTGGTCATCCGCCAGCTATTTAATATAAAAATGGTAAATGAAGCAAATGCCTATTTTGACTCAAGGTTTTAAAAAAAATGCCCAAATTTATTTATGGTAATTAAAACGATCAACTAATTAAAATGTGGACCAATATACCATTTAGATTTTTAAGTATTTTATTCGACTAATCTTGTTTGATGAGAAAAGATTTATCGATTTATTTATAATTAATATTCCTTAATTGTAGCATAATAGAATTAACCAATTAATGTTTAAAAAACCCTTAACCGTAGCATATTTAGTCTTCCCTATTAAGTAGGAATATTTGAATAACTTTATTTTAATAAAATCAAATATGCGTTATTTTTTTATAGCTAGAAAAAAAAAATCAATAACAAATTTGGATTCCTCCTATTTTCTAGCAATTATAATACAAAAAAAGATAGTAAATAAATTCATATTTTCTAATTAAGTAAAAGAAATTATAATTACGTCAATATAATTTTAGTAATACCTAAATTTAGTTACAAAAATGTTAATTGCGCAAAATCGGATGCCTAAGAACACCAATATTGATAATTTAACATAATTTAGCTTGAATGTGAAATTTGTTTAAGTTACGTTGTGACTATGTAAATGGAATTTCAAAAACGGTTTTAATTATCCGTAATTAAAATTACAAAATTTTGGTAATTAAATTTATTGTTTAGTATTGGTATATACATATACAATTATGGTTTATATTTACGATTTGCTCAAACAGTTCCCGTATAATGTATCGGTATATGCATATACAACTTTGGTAACTAAAATTACAGTTTGGAATTGGTGTATTGAAATACATTTTTCAGTTTTAGAATAAAAAAATGAATCAAGTGCCTAAGAACAATCAGGATTGACAATCCAAATATCAAATCAAAACCAAGAAGCTCAAAGACCAGATCTTACAAAACCTAGTTATCCATACCTTAATTTGAAACCAAGAAAAGCTTACCGAGGTGAAACTATGTACGTAATAGTAACTACATGTATGTAATTGTAACTACATCTACGGAACTGTAATTACGTAAAGTAACTACAATTAGTAATAGTAACTACGATTACGTAATCGTAACTACAGTTACGTAAGTGTAATAAAAATTACATTTGTATTTATAGTCACTTAATTGTAACCATAGTTACATAAGTGTAATTACAATTACGTAACTAGTTATTTTCTTCTTAATCAGTGATTATAGATATATTAAATCGTATAAGTATTTACCATTTACTGATTATATATATATATACCATTAAGCCATCCCAGTTTAATGTTGTTGGTTTTGTACAAGATTAGTTTTTACTAATCGTATAATTATTTACCATAAATTGATTGTATATATATTTACCATTTTTTCATTCTCAGTTTATTAACCAGAAATCGTATATGTATTTACCATTTGTTTCCTTTAATTATAAGATTGTGCAACTCATAATCAATGAAAGTAATTTTTCTGTAATTAATATTGTCAATTTTGGTAGTATTAACAAGCTTCAATAAATCCACTTCGGTCATGCGGTGTGAATCTACGAAAAGATTATCGAAGACGAAAACTCTAATCTTTGATAAATTGGCAAAAAAATTGGCCCGTAAGGTGTTCGGTGTTTCTCCTACTTTCTTGTAAACTAGGCTCGAATATTCTTCGCAATTCAACCCTGTAGCCTCGCACGTTAGAACTTGTTGGCGCCTCCGATGGATTAGTTGATTTCATTTCCTAAAATCATAGGAAATCAATGAGGACAATTTAACATTAAAGCTTAAATCTGTAATTGTAGTTAAAAATACCAAATATTGTAAAAACTCTATAATCACAAACTGTAATTGCAATTAATAATACGTTTTGTAATTACAAATACAAAATTCAATAGCACCTATAATGCATTACAAAAAAGAAAACTCAGTATGGTAATAACAGTTACCGATTTTTTACGGTTTGAAATTGGTAATCAGAGTTACAATTACATTTTATACAGTTTGAAATTGATAATTTTATACAGTTTGAAATTGATAATTTTACGGTTTGAAATTGGTAATCAGAGTTACAATTACATTTGGTTATTTTATATACGATTATAGAGTTTGAAATTGTGATCAAAATTCCAACCGTAAAAATAACAAATTGGTAATCACAATTACAGAGTTTGTGATCAAAAGGCCAAACATATTACTCAAACAACATATCCATACATGATTTAAATTGCAGTAAAGAGCAACATATCCATCATCGTCGACGCCACGGGTAGCATCATCTGCAAGAATTTATTGTCAAGAACACATATTTCCATTGTTACACTGTCAGACACGGTTTCAGAACAACATAACCTAAATTCAAAAATCTCTAAATTCCAAAATCATAAATTCCAAAACCTTAAATATAACACAAAAATTGATAAACTACCAAAATCATAAATCCCAGAAAGCAAATTTTACAGAGAAGTGCATTAATTTTAAACCGATTGAGTTGCAAATTTACCTGGGTGGCTACGTTCAAAGTAATAAGGTTCGATTTGTCGCCCCGTCTGTGAGAAAGAACTGATTCAGTCTCAGAAAGAACATAAAACTCGAGGAAACCAAATGGCGTCTTACCTGGGTGGTTGCGTTTGACGGAGCGCGACACAACGGATCTGACGAACTCGAGGGAATCTCTGAGGACGAACTCCGGCGAAATAATCTCGAAAAAACTTCTAAGATTCGGCATCAATCTTTAATCTTGCGACGGAAGAAGGCGACGGAGAAACCAGAGGCGACGGAGCGCGACGGAGGAAGGCAAGGGAAAAGAGAGATCTTGGCGATGGGAGAAGCTTCAGAAAGAACAATAAGGATGCCAATCTTTCCCTAAACCTAATCTTTGAGAGAGATTAAGTTAATCTAGTTAAAAGATGCTTTTCATTGATGAAATTTAATTACTTGCTAATATAAAAAACCTACCAAATGAATAAAAATAAAAACGCCACTCCACGGATCCATTCGAAAATGTATCACATAATTACCCAATAATAAACAATATTCACCATGCATAAAAGAAAAAAAAGAAGAAAAAACGCCACTCCTCGGACTTATCGGCTACGGGATTGGCCCGTTAGTATGTTTTCGTCTTTGATAGAATTTATCAGAGTTCGGAAACGTATCACATAATTACCCAATGACACATGCTTTTGAATAATAAAATATCGTCTATTTTCTACAATTAACATTAAATAAACCTTCCTTTTGCTAATTGTCTGAAACAAAGGGCATTTACATTCTTACAAACTCTAAAATCCTAACTGTTTCAAAGAACTACGAGTCCACAAGAATGCGACTATTTTCCCGAACATGTTCGTTGTCATAAACTTCATACCATGAGAACAGAGGTTCCCTATGGATCGTCGGTGTTCTGATCATGATCGTTATCCCCGTCATAGTACTCATCGTCACGTTGGATTTGCTTGTCTCGGGTGTGCTCTGCAAAGGATATGCATCAAAAGGAGAAGAAAATTCTAGGAAAAGTGCCCGTCACTGTAAATTTTATTAGATTGAACTTACGATCTACACGCTCATCTGGGTTCAGCTCGTCTTCATCAAAATCGGGGATATAAAAGTCAGGAGGAACCTGCAAAAGGTACAGAATAATTGGTCATCTTCAGAATAAAGAATAATATCATATCTATTTGATGTTTGAACAATGTGCCATGAATTTGATAGAACTTAAACGAAACGAAATGGAAAATAATAAGCCAAGGGGAATCCATCAAAGCAAAAAATCCTGAATACTCCTTTCATCGACTAAAGTCAACAAAACGCCTTTCCTTCGAGAGTAAAGCAGAAACTCTCCACAAGACTTCTTTGTCCCATAATGAAAATCGAAAATAAAAGAGGACGGTAATTTGATAAACATAACCGAATAACACGCTTTTCCTTTGAGAGCAAGGTACGACACTCCCGTGACATTCGATTTATAGAAAAGACAAACCAAACATAACCGCCCCTAAACCTATAAGGCTAAACAACCCTAATTGCAATTAAGCAATAAATTACTTAAATACCCTATTAACATAAATAATAGAAATAAAGGATTTAATTAATAGAAGTACACTCCCTAATTACCCGTGACCCTGTGCTTATACGCAAGCACGGGTCTAACAGATCAGATCATAAGTAAAAACTACCCAGAGTACCCTTATAAAAGCCTAAAGACAAACAAGGACACAAGAAGATAAATTACTAGTTTGCCCACTCTTCAAGCGGCAAAAAATAAGTACTTACCTCCTGCATTTGGACACTAGGAGCATGCTGAATGTTTCGAAGATTCTCCAGAACCTGGATTTTTATTGTGCCGAGATATGATTTGCTATTTAAATTCTCCTGCATTGTTTGCATGGCCCGGCAAAAGATTAAAAAACGGGGTTACAAGAAAAGAGATATAGACTAGATAACCATATAATAACTACAGATTTGAAAGAAGAAAAGAAAAAGACATTAAGCTACATTTTCGATTACAGGAAAATGACTTGTTCAGAAGTTACATACTATATGCCCATGCGGAATCTTGAGAGAGTAGTCAGGTGCAAAGTATTCGCTATACATGTTATCTGGGATCTCTGCAAAAAATATAAAAACAGTAGAGAATTTTAACTATTTTGGACGGAATTGGCCTAGTTCATGTCACAGACCTTTCTTCTGTCACACATATCCAAGAAAGACCCGGCCACCACTAGCCTACTTCGGGTTTAGTGTCCCGTTTATTAGGGCTGTACGGCCGCAAATTTGATGCAGTTGTTTTTAAATTTTAGTACTGATTACAGCATTTCGGTTTTTAATTTATAAATGTGGAATCATTTTATGGATTCTTAGTGCAGTTTACCTAAAAAAACATGTATTTTCCAAAAAGGAATCAAAGGCCCAGGATAAATAAATAAATAAAAAGTTTTGACGCTTTATTTCTTTAAGATAAGTTAGATTTAAAATACCATTTGGAAGCTCGGTATCTAGAAGAGCTCCGGTTTCAACAGCCCAACACCGAGCAACATTCTCTTTTTTGTATCCACCCCCTCCAGTGACCTGAAGTTGGTCATTCATGATTATTTTTTAATTTTTGAAGAAGACGGGGATATTCACAACTTAGTATATAAATTTTGAGAAAGTATACCAGTAATGGCAAATTGAATTTCTTCACAAACCTAACACATTCAGCATGACCTGTAAGAAGCATCATAGAACACCCCTTCTTTATCAAGCCGATAAAACTTGTAACCCGTGAGCACTAATGAGTGAAGCGAGTAGATTTGTACCATCAATGGAGAGATTGAAGCAGCCCAAGCGATCACCGGCGAGTGAATCCGCCCCACACTGGAGAACTATGACACCGGGTAGGTATGTTTCAACAACCTTGGAAATAATCTACAAAAATTGATGATCCACCCAAAAAAAAAAATGATGCTTAGTTTAGTTTGACATGCAAGAATTTCAGATACTAATTATAAAGATGCTGCTTTTGGCACAACTTACGGTTTTGAAAAGGCGAGTGAAGCTCGTGTCATCGATTCCATCCTTGAGCGGAACATTAATGGCATAGTACTTCCCTTCTTTTTCTCCTATTTCCTTTTCATCGCAAAAATAAATGAATATCACAACAATCGTAGACTTTTCTAAGTAGCGGAAAATGAACGAATAATTAAGTGGGAAAACAAAAAACTGAGTCCTTCTTGATTAAAAAGCTTAGGATGGAATTTAGCAAGTGATGAGTTTAAAACCTTAATTCCAATGGAATTACAGGTGTGTGAAGATTAAAAAGTCACCTTAACATCACCAGTTCCGGGGAAAAATGAATCTCCAAACTTGTGAAAACTCACAGTCATCACCCTGCAATGTTGGAATTATAATCATTGAGAGTTCAAAGTATCAGAAAGACATGACAAACTACAAATTAATATATGTTTGGGAGTTGGTCATTTTTATACGATTAGACGAACAAACAGCTTTGTCTTATCACCAGCTTAGGCACTAACAGCAAAAGTTAACATGAAAACTTGCACCTTTAGAGCCTAATCTTCCAATTCCCTCAAGTTTGCAAGAGACAACAATTGGCATTTACTCTTTTGGATCCCTTCACCATCAGAATCGAGGCTTAGAAATAAAAAATAATAAAATACTGTAAATAAGGCTATTTACCTGTCGGTGAAATAAAAAGCTTCTTCCACGCCATCACCGTGATGCACGTCTATGTCGATATAGAGAACACGAGCATGATGTTTTAAGAGTTCCAAGATCCCTAACACCAAGTCGTTTATGTAGCAAAACCCAGACGCTTCACATTTCTTGGCATGGTGAAGACCACCGGCCCAATTTATAGCAATGTCACAGACATTGTTGTTCAATCTACGAGCAGCATCTGATTGCAAACATCCCAGATTTTAAGTTCAAAAAAGAAATACATAAAAAATTCAATAAGAGCGCACTTAATCTAATTAGTAAATACCTATCGTTCCGCCAGCATAGATTTGGCAAAATTCAAACAAGTCGTCGAACACGGGGCAATCTTCTCCAAGATTATCTGATAAAAAAATACAAGGAAATAAATGAGGAAGTAGTTCGTGAACAAAAAAGTTATGGAAAAAGACTACAGGGCATAAGGAGTCTTATTTTCACATTTTTAACTGTACATCAAAAGTAGCATGTTCGGGAAAACTAAATCCGGAAGCAAATTTATCTAGAGGGCCAAACTCTAAATAAAAATTCCTAATACACATTGCATACGCACATTACACAAATTCAAGGCGTTCTAACACAAATACGGTAGATAAGATAAGATTATGCCGGTAAAAAAAAACCGACTGGATTGAATTTTTCCTTAGGTGATTCTAGAAAGTGATTTTCTCAATAGTTCAATATTGTCATTTAAAGAATATGTGCACAAATTTTAATAAGAGCTCCATGCAAAATACACGTACATTTGGCCATGTCATTCAAGAACAAATGTTGAGTGTCGGGTGTGATCCGATGAAGAAATGAAACATAGTCGTCGGAATGAAATTGAGCAAGCTCCACTGGATACGCCTTGTGCGGTCGCTGAAATATCATAGAGACAATCGTTAAAAAATAAGTCAAAACTGGAAACAATATCTCATTACACCAATCACCGTGATGGAATTTAGTAACTTCGTTCCATGTAAGATTGATTAATCAACAATCTTGACAAAATCAACTTTTAAGAGGGAGTTCTTTACGGATTATTCCAACTTATGAGAACTGAGAATATTTTGAAGTAATCCAAAACCTAGGAAGCTTGTGTTTGGAATCCGCTAGAACATGCCAAATATATAGAAATAAAAAATAAGATGCAACTACAAGAAACGAAACGGTTACCAACATAAATTTCCATCTTCTTGTCGAGGTCATAGGAGAGGACGAGATGGTGAGTCATACATAAACGGTGAGGTTTCATCGGATGATTAGGCCCAAAGTAAACGCTGCCCACATCTCCTGCAACAGACGACAACAGAAGCGCTTCTTTCAGATTATATCTATAAAGTTTGTAAAGGCAGTTTATATAAGATTTCACAATTCAAAAATTCAACTCTAGGTATTATATAAAAAAGCTACATATATATGTAGATGTTCTCTATAAAGTTCCAGTTATCTTCTCCTGGGTAACGCTAATGGTAAAAATGTCGCCTCCTATGTTCTTTTATCTCTCACAAAATAAATAATTCCCACAAAAATAAGATAATTTCCTAGAAACGTAACATAACTCCATATACCACAAAATCTGTGATAGACCCGTGCTTAAGTACCGTTCGAGGAAGAACAACGCCGTTTGGGTCGTTTTATTTAATAATTTCACTAGGGGCATTTCGGTCAATTTAGTCATTAAGGGTATGTTACGAACCAAAATCGATAAAATCGGAATTAGAAAATTTGGTCAACACTCACAAACCCAAATCCCCCTCTTGAGAGAGATTTAAGTTCTTGAATGTTTATGGGCTACTATTGCCATTAACATGGGCTCCCCTCCCTTATATCGAGCAAGGAGATTACAACTTAATGTGACCGACCAGCTCGACCCAATTAAACCTCTAAACGAAAATTAATCTCTAAACGACAATTAAACTTCAGCTTCTGAAAAGAAATTGACTCAATTACCCCAAGACACCTAGCCGTCGGGGTCTTTACGCTTTGGATATTTCTCCCTATACATCACGGGGAGCTTCTCGACCCGACCGGACTCTCGACGGAAAGTCCATTTGTCTTTTCCTTTGTTTATCGAAATATACTGAAACGGGGATTCATATTTCCGGGAGTAAAATTCCCGTTAGCCGGGCTGTTTTGCGCCGGAATCATTCTCAGAAACCATCAGTCTGTTTCGTCAGACAGAAAAAAAAAAGCCAGAAATTTAACTAGGTTTCTGTATCGCATATATATATAAATAGATAAAAATAAAATAATAACACTCGACCTTGTATTTTCTTAATATACAAAGAGGAAAGATAATGCCTTAGCTATAAGCAAACCTAGAAAAATTCTACCTTTGATCAGAACCAGATAACACTTAATAAGACGACGAAGACTGTGTCGACTATAACACGGAAAAGAGGGGAACACAGATTCGAAGGAGTGGGAGAGAGAAGTAACGAACTCACCATCGTAGAAGTAAGAGATTCTGTCCTTGGAACGCATTTTGGAGCCGAGAGCAGAGAACAGAGGATTCTTCTTAACGCTCCGCCATTGACAGAGCTTGAGAGAGAGAGAGAGAGAGGGATCGTGTGTTTCTTCACCTATAATATTAGGATGCAATTGCAGAACAAGGCCTCCAAAACGCGCGTTTCACTTTTTAATGCTTATCTTCATTAATTAATAAATAAATAAATTGAAAGAAAATACAAATAGTATCGACACCTATGTTTATTTAAATATAAATATAAGCATAATCACGGCAAAAGTACTTAAGTTTTGAACAAATGAAACGATATTAAAAGTGGAATATAGTGACAGAAGTATCAACAAATACGAAGATGTTTTTAAGTCCAATTTTTTTATTGAATTCAAATGAAAAAAGATATTATGTATTTGGATGAGCATATTTATATATTAAATATGACTATACTAAAAATTAAAATTTTCTTTTATCAAATAGCCGGAGAACAGTCAAATAGTGTCTTCGTCTCGATTTTATTAATTAACTTACGTCCACCAAACAAATAGGCAAAGAATTGTTGAGGTAAAAAATTGGCCTCCGCAGTCACGGAGTTACGGGCGTTGTAATTCTGAATTTAGATTACCTTAGAGCTCGGGTCTTTCCGTTAAAACTGGATCACGTTGAAAGAGACGTGCGACGGAGAAAGAAAGAGACAATGGTCATTTTTTTTAAAAGAGGTTCACCCCGTCGTCGCGATGGCTACATCCTCTGTTATGTTATTGATATTTTGATGTAAATGATACATACAAGAGATGAGTAGAAAATACTACAAGAGATTGAAAATGATAAAGTTTTTTTTTTATGTACAACGTATGATTCTCTCCGCCAAAAAGCCTCCAAAAGCTCTCTCCAAGTAGGCCCAAATTAAAAAGCCCTCAAAAGGAGTCCCCAAAACTGATGTAGAAGCTGAATATTTATAGCCTTGATGTTTGAATATTTGTCTTCAGTGCGCCGATTCATTTCCCTGAGCTGAAATCTTCCTTGAACTCTGCCACTGACTGACGTATCATCAATTGTGTGCTTTAAGGGCTTAAATGAGTCTTTATTTGGTGTATTTGGTGGTGTTGGCGTCCAGATTCGTCGCTCGGGCGACCAGCTTCGGCATGATGTCTTCGAGAAGCCATAACTTCTTGCTCGGGTGTCGGATTTGCACATTCTATATATCAAATCGAAGCTTGAGACGATGACTTCGTGACCATGCAACCAGCTATTCAAGATTCTCATTTTAACTCCGTCGCTGAGGCAATATATACAGACTGTTCCGGAAAAGCGACAAGAATTGTTGACTTCTTCTAACTAAGTTGGGCTTGCAAAATGCCCAGATAATCATGGGCCGTTAAATATACTTTGAATAATATGCTAAGCCCATTGGACTTTATCAAGAATTAATGGTAAAAGATTTGTCAATTTATACTAATTATAAATGGACGAAATCGTTGTTGAGAATGTGTCAGTTTTGTAGAATACTCATGCCATAAAATCATATTTGCACAGTTCCGTACCGTTTTCAGTATACCCGCAAATTAAATTAGCGAGTGTTTACGGTATAATTAACCCTCGTTAACTTTGATTGGCTCATTTAATTTTGCATTCAAACTATGAATAATACTATTATTGGGTAAAAATCCCTATATAATAGAGTATATTCGTATATTCGCTTTATGGTCCTTTTGACCTTTGACTCTTTGTATTCCCTCATTACTCTCTTGTCGTCGTAGTGTTGTTTATTTAAGCTACCAAGTTTAAATAAACCAGATGAAGATCATCACCAAATTGAAATTCTGTAGAAATTAAATTTTCAGCTATTCATACCAAAAACAATGAATACAAAGCTTTACAAACATGAACACAAATACAATACAAACACCAAAAAAAGCAAACAAATCAACGTATACAAAAATGCACCAAAGAATCTTGATATGTGTATATATATATTTTACAACTTGGTTGGAAGAGTTGAACTCCGATCATCTCCTCTGGAAGTTGAGGTACTTTATGCCGTAGGCGAAGACGAAGAAAAAGAGAAGAACCCACCCGACGTGCGCGATCACCACCGGCACAAGGAAATCGTGGTCGTACCCCAAATTGTCCTTCAGGAATCTGTCCACCGCGATCTTTACGCCGCCGGAGAGTTCGAGATCAGTCTTTACGTCGCCTATTTGGGACGCGAAGATCCCGTAGATTGTCCACGCCACCGGCGAGCCCCAGTAGTACCACCTCCACCAGATCGGGATCAGCTGCGGAGATTTCAGATCAATCATCAATGTCAAGATTCAAAACCGACAAGTTCCGTTGTGTTACGGGAATATGACCGCTGATTCTCAGGGTAGCCGTCCCATACAAGTTTTCCCGGCTACCGGATCAGAGAAACAAGCGATTTTGAAACACTAGTTGAGGTTTAGGTCGGATAAATAATTTAAAAACTTAAATACTTGCGGGATTGGATCACTCACCGGCCTGGGAATCATGAAGCCGGAGAACAAGTTCCAGAAGCTGAGGAAGAAGGACATGACAATGGCGGCGATCATGTGGCCCGGTGTGAGCGCGACGACCATCATCCCGTACATGGAGAAGTAGCTGAAGCACATGAAGATGAAGTAGTAGAAGTACAAGAACTTCTCTGCTTTCCACTCGTAGCCAATCATGGAGTATAGGATCAAGCAGTAGATTAATGTCTGGATCAGAACGTAGATCATCTCGATCGCCACCTGCGCGAACGCGTAAGGCAGCTCCGAGTACATCCCGGCCGCTCTTTCGCGGTAGAAGACAGTCCTCTCAATGGCAACCACGGGCTGCACGGCTGAGGCGTTGCTCGCTCCAAGAAACAGAATCGCGGAATAGGTGGCTCCCAAGAGATTGATCAAGTCCTTTTGAGTATCTCTGTTTTAAGCAGAGACGAGTTAGCGAAATGGAATCACGAAAAGAGACGAGAGGGAGTAGATTTTTTTCGGAATGAGTTGAACTTACAGTTTGCCTCCTTTGTCCCAAAAGATGACCCCGAACAAGACGCCGATCATGACGGTCATGAAGAACCTAATGGCGTTGAATTTCGAGTTTCGCCAGTACGACCAGTGCTGCTTCCAGAAGCAGGCCTTGCATTGCGTTGCGAAGCTCGTGGAGTACTGCGTCGGGAAGTACAGGTCTTTGGAACCCGGCTGCGGTGTGCTTAACTCCTTGATGAGCTCCTGATTCCTCCTGAATTTCAGAACATAACGGATATATGATCAGTATAAGTCGCCAACAATGACCGAGATTTCAAAATGAAAATGGCGGGTAAAATTCTTACTTGTAGAGGTCAGAGTTGGCGTAAATATCTGCGAAGTCAACGTCGTGTTGTGTCTCCATCGCCGGAGAGCTCACCTCCAACATCCAAGTTGCCGGGTTGTAACCCTCGTTGATCTTAGGAACTCCGGGAATCGCCTGAAAGAAACCTCACATATCAGTCCAATGGCGATTTGAAAAGCGGTTAAAATGATAAGAAGAGTCCTATTGAGGCGAGAAAAGATAGCACACCTCGAAGTATTCAACGAGCTTGTGTGATTGGCGTCCGAGTTCTCCGGCGTAAATGACTTGTCCGCCTCGTTTCATCAATAAGAGCTGCGAATAAAACCGTTGGTTTCGTAAGTACTAGAACAGAATTGCATAACGGAAGATCGTTTGGGATCAGGATTGATTCTTACCTCGTCAAAGGCTTCAAAGATGTCGATGCTCGGTTGGTGAATCGTGCAGACGACTGTTCGTCCAGTGTCCACTGTGTTCCTCACGGTACGCATAACAATGGCGGCAGCTCTGGCGTCGAGACCTGAGGTGGGTTCGTCCATGAAGATGATCGAAGGGTTAGCGACAAGCTCAACTGCGATGGTCAACCTCTTCCGTTGCTCCGTTGACAGCCCGTCGACTCCGGGCAGTCCAACGAGGGCGTTCCTCAACGGTTTGAGTTCCACCAAATCCATAACTTCTTCCACAAACATCTGCAAGAACCAAGCACAAAAAAAGTCAATTCCACTGTCCCATCTCGGCTAAAGCAAAGTCAACGGTTTAATTCCAGTCATACCTTTCGGGTATGTGAGTTCACGTCCGAAGAGAGACGCAGCCAAGCAGAGTAGAGGAGAGACTCGTAAACGGTGACGTGAGGAGAGTGAATGTCGTTTTGCTCGCAGTAGCCGCTGACACGGGCGAAGGTGGTTTGGTTCTTGGGGTGACCGGAGATGCTTATGCTTCCTTCGATGTATCCGCCGGTCTTTCTCCCGGCCAAGACATCCATCAAAGTGGTCTTTCCCGCGCCACTCACCCCGACCAATGCTGTCAAGACACCTGGCCTGAAGGCGCCACTGACATCTCGGAGCAACTGCAGGCGATTCTCATCCACACCTTGCGCCTTCATTGCCTGGTAATAGAAAGAAAGATCTTTGTAAGAGTTTCGTGTAATCCGAATCTGTTTCTTTGACCCGCCATATTTCGCCCGTACTTATTTTCAAATCGGGTTTTACACATAAATTCTTATATGCATTGTTCTTTTTTTTATACCAAAATTAGTCGATATTTCTCGAAAAAACCGACTCACCGCGGGCATGTCGACGTAGTAGTTGACGTGGCTGAAAGTAAGAGACAGGGGTTCGAAGGGAAGAACCATTCCTCGTGTGACTTGATCGTTTGAGCTGTTATTTCTCACTTGCATATCGGTTCCTACAATTAGTGACAGTGCCGAATATTAGCCGAGACGAGTTACATAAATAGAGGCGTCTTTGCTAGACAAGTAGTTCGTTTGCTCACCATCTGAACCGGTCGTTCCCGCCTTTGTGTCATCATCGTCGGATATCAGAACTTTGGTATCTCCAAAAGCTGAAATTTTGATCAAGTTTTAGAAAAAGGAAAGAGACCGGACAAGACCAGACAAAAACCGAATTCTTTTTTTATGAGCGGAATGAGAGAATAAAAAGATGGTTAGACTCACGGCTCAAGTACGTCAGAGCGGCGACGAAGAGCCCGTTGAAGAGAAGAGAAAAAGCCATGAGGGCACCGATGCAGATCCAGTACCAGTACTCTTCCTTGAAGAGGCCTCTTTCATCAAGAAGGACCTTCCCAACTGTGCTGTTCCCAAGAGGCTGTAGAAATATAGTGTTACATTTAGCTCATGATTTTCAATGCTATAACATTAATTATAATTATGTTCCGCGGTCTCTGCGGACTCACTTTACTCCATCTGGCGTCGAGGAACTCGTTAATGGCGATCGCGTTCTGTCCGTACATCATAGGCGACACGTAGTAGCCCCATATCATCCACGGCTTAATGTCATCTGCGCGTAATTTGATCATATTCCATTCCGTTAGCGTTCGAAACCAAAGTGGCGGTCTTTTTATGGTGGAATGATTATAAACCGAGGAACTACGAACCTTTTGCGACAATGTAGCCACCGAGGACAAACACCAAGAGCAAGGTGAACGATCCAATCGTGTTCGCTACAACCTCGGTTCTCCCGAGGGCTGCGATGAAGCGGAACAGAGAAAGCGCCATTTGGTGAACACCGAAGAAAGCCAAGAATTGTTTGAAGAACCTGCGAAAATCGGATGAATGTTAAGCTACTAAAATAAATGCTCTTCTCTCTTATGAACACTGCGCTGATCATTGTGTTAGCTCTTACCTGGCAGCTGAAGGAGCAAATCCGATGGTGTAGTACGTGAGGACGACCCAAATTCCCGATTCCAAGAACGAAATCGGAATCCTCAACACCCAAATTGGCAAGCCGAAAGCCCAAGCAGGGTAGAAGAGAGAATCTCTTTGCTTGTAGAACACGGGAAGCCTGAAGACAGTCATGGCGAGCTCGGCCATTCCGTTGAACATGACGTTGATGAGACTGAAGAAGAGCGCTCCCCAGAACTTGGCGCCGTCCGCAACGTCGCCGGTTTTCATTTCCGTCCTGAGGAACACCGTCAACGCAATGGTGGCCATGATTGTGATCTGAACCGTCTTGAAAATGTAGACGAAGGAGTTGCGCTTCATCAGCAGCCACTCCCTCGCGAACCCCGCCTTGAAGAGCTCCTTGTTGGAGATCCCGTACTTCTCGGTCACCAGCGCCGCCGGATGGGTCGACTTCTTGTCGAACGGAACTCTGAGCTCTTCGGAGATCCGCTGACCGACGGTGAATGAGTTGAACCCGCGCACAAAGTCGACCACTGAGACGTATCTGTACGGCCTGTCTTTCCGGTACCAGTACTGCTCTTGGTCCTTCTTAGAAGTGACTTCCTGCAGAAAGTCAGCAACGCCTTTCCTCTCGGGACATTTGAAGCCCATGCTCTCGAAGAACATGAGAACGCTCTCGCGCGGGCCTTGGTAGACGATCCGGCCTTCCGAGAGGAGAATGATGTCATCGAAGAGGTCGTAAGTCTCAGGCGCTGGCTGCAGCAGCGCAATCACCATTGTCACGTCCATGATGTGAACCATTTGCCTCATGAACTTCACGATCTGGAAAGTCGTCGAGCTGTCAAGTCCGGTCGAAATCTCGTCCATGAAGAATGCCTTCGCCGGTCCCGCCAACATTTCACCAGTCGTGACACGCTTCTTCTGCCCTCCGGAGATTCCCCTTCTCATGTCATCGCCAACCATGATGTCCGCACAGATGTCTAGCCCGAGAATCTGAAAGTTTACGCGTTAGGAACGTGAATACTCGGAAAGAAGACGCAACATACCTCGGAACAGAGAAGACAGACCTTGAGAATGTAGTCTGTGATCAAGCTAGTTTCCTGGCCTTCCATGGCGGTCGCTTTCATGAAAGCGTCGATCTCGGGATCGGGCTTGATTCCTCCGTCCTTCTCCCGTCGGGAAAGCTCAGCAAGCATGTCGTACCTCGTCCCAACTCCCAAGCACCGGCCGGAGAAATCGATTGTCTCACGGACTGTCATCTCGCCGTAATGAAGATCGTGCTGGCTGATATAGGCCGAGGTTCTCTGAGGCACGAACTCCTTGAATTCGTGTCCGCAGTATGTCACGCTCCCCTTCACCTGTTTCGATATTCGGAACCCCACATCGTCAGAAAAACTGAGCTTATGTAGCAGAGAAGAGACAGAGATGAAACTGAACTGAACCCACCCTTAGATCGTCATCGAGCTTTGCGGCAAGCGCTCGCAGCAGCGTCGTTTTTCCCGAACCGGGAGGCCCAAGGAGCAGTGTCAGCCTGAACAAAGAGAGAAAGATCAGCAAACTTGTTGAGAGTCTTGTGGTTTAACTTATCCTTATCTTATCGACGGTTCTATAAAAACGATAACGGTTATGTTCGATTATTTATCGATAGTGTCCAAACAGCGATAACTCCACGATTTCTCGCGATTACTCGAGACATACATACCTTGAGGGTTTGACTACACCGCTCACGTCTTCAAGTATTTTGACATTTTTGAGCTTGGAAGGAGTGAGTCCGACCATTCCGATGATTCCCTGTAACCAAACACCAAATGATTATCAGAATGATCGAATCATAAATGGTTATACACAAAGCTGTGTTCTAATGAGTAGCTTTAAAAGTACCTCAATCATGTTGAGAGAGGAGTTGAGGAGAGTTGGCAGCGCTCTCGTGCCGACGTACGCGTCTCCCTCGATCGACAGATTCTGGAACCGGACCTCCACCTTCGGGACATCGATCCCGACTCTGTCGTTTCCATAAACGGAATAACAAAACCGAAACAAACGTTACAAAGCCGCAAAAGATGCTGTTTTCGTGTCGGAATATACAGATACTATAAGAAACTGAGGCAGTAGCGAATGCGTTTATAGCGTTCCATCTCAAAATCAATTAGCAATGAAAATATATGAAAGTTGTATGAACAAACCTGTCATTTCTGGCCCGGAGGCGCTTGAGGAACTTCTCGTTGTCGTCCTCAACGACCTTGAGGATGCTCTCAAGGAGGCGCTTCTTGTCCTGAGAGCCGAGCTTGGTGACGTCGACTTCCTCCTGCACGGTCCTCCCGGTGCTCGTAACCTGCGTCAGCACGCCCCGCCTCAGCCGGTCGTACGTGGGCAGCCTCTCGATGGCCGCCCAGCGCAGCTCCTCCTCGTCGTCCGCCGCCCCCGTCGCACGCCCCGAGCCGCGGTGGAACACGTCGTCCGTGCTCCACATCTCCCGCACGCTCCCCGACCGCCAGCTCCGCCGGCTGCTGCTCTGCCGCGCCAGCTCATCGCTGGCGAATGCCGCCGCCAAAGACATGATGCTCCCGTCCCCTCCGAAAACGGATTAGTTCGACAGTTGAGTATTTGAACTTGTATTCTCGAGAAAGCCGGTTTTCGAACTCCGGTGCGATCACAGTTACGCTGCTGTCCCGTTTGGGAAAGTTGATGAATGAAAAAGAGATGAGAAATGAAGCTTTATATATACGACTTGTGAGGAAGTAAGAGTTGAAAATATATAATATATATATACGTGTGTTTTCATAACTAACTACTTTTTATATTTTTTTATGTATATATGTAATTATTCTTTTGATTGTTCCCTCCTTGTGATAAAGTAGGTCTTTGGTCAAATTAATACTCCTATCCCTATGAATATGAAGACACTTAAATAATAAAATAAAATAAAATAAAAAGAAACGCAAAACATGAGGCAGTCCAGAAACGCGGACTATTGAGGCATATAATTATTTGGGTGGCGATTAATCCACTGTTAGCTGTTTGTGGAGGAGGAATCCTCTGCTACGCGCTTACTGTGAAGCTTCACGGTGGGCGGTTTTGAGCCGTTGGATGAGAACAATCTGTGTGTAATTTTGAAATCAGCGTTTTAAGAACCGTTTACAGAAAAATATTTGTGAGTCCAATTTTACGGCTATACTGATGAGATTTTCGTAACATTTTAGAAAATTATTATCGATTATTCCGATCCGTTTTGATAGATGTATAAAAAAAAATTCGATAAGTATACCGCCGACAAGTTTTAAAGAATTGTGTAGTGAAAATTAAAAAATAAGAATAAAAAATCTCAATTTTTTGTTTGGCAGTTTGGTAAGTTTCTTGAAATGATTGGTATGGATCCACAAAATGATTAATTATTAAAAGCAATAATTAATAGAAAAGAGCACGCCACTTGAACATTTTTTATATATTTATTTAGTGCGGTGGGAACACAATATACACGTTTAAAAGTACTTTATAATTAGGGTAAACTGCGGCTAATGTATCCAATGTTTGTTTTTCAACGGATTATGTACCCAATATTTATTTTCGACGGCTAATGTACCCAAACTTTATTCCGTTAGATTTTTTCGTGTTTTCCGTCACTTGACCGTCAGCGAGTGATATGTACACTTTCGTATTTTTAACATAACTCACTCATTTTTTGTCCAAATTTTATGCACAACCTACGGTTGGAAAGATAAGAGATAGATCTACAACTTTTGTGTTTTAAGTTTTGTAAAAAAAAAATAAAAAAATATGAAATTTCAATTACAACGTAAAACTGAACATTAGTTTAATACAAAATATTTGTTTCGATCAAATTTTAATATACATAATGATTTTTTCTGATAAAACATAAAACTAAAATGTTGTAGATAAATCTTTTATCTTTCCAACGGTAGTTTATTTATAAATTTTGGATAAAAAATGAGTAAGTTATACCAAAAATACGAAAGCTTTTTTCACATTACATCTTTCATATTTTGGCATAACTCACACTTTTTTTGTCCAAAATTTATAAATAAACTACCGTTGGAAAGATAAAAGATTTATCTACAACTTTGTAGTTTAACATATCATCATAAAAAGTCATTAAGTATATTAAAATTTGCTCGAAACAAAATTTTTGTATTAAACTAATGTCCAGTTTTACATTGTAATTGAAATATTGGAATAATAAAAAACTTTTTTTACAAAACTTAAAACACCAAAGTTGTAGATCTATCTTTTATCTTTTCAACCGTAGGTTGTGCATAAGTTTTGGACAAAAATTGAGCGAGTTATGTCAAAAATACGAAAAGTGTACATATCACTCGCTGACGGTCAAGTGACGGAAAACACGAAAAAATCTAACGGAATAAAGTTTGGGTACATTAGCCGTCTAAAATAAACATTGGGTACATAATCCGCAGAAAAATAAACATTGGGTACATTAGCCGCAGTTTACCCTTATAATTAATTATCTATTTGATATTCCTTATTTCCGAATCTTTGCCATCCTCTGTTGACTCCACAACCTGAGCAAATAGCACGAGGAGTGTAACCTGGCTTATTGTAAATATTGCAACCAAGCCCCCTCTTTTCTTATATAATAATCATTAAAATAAGGGTTATTGGTGGTATAAGTACCTAAATTTTGAAACATAGGCAAAGTTGATAAAATTGAGGTGATGCATATTTCTTTTCATTTTTTTTACGGCGTTGGTTTAATGTCATGTGGCATGACACAAGTTGGAAAAAATTGAAGTGTTCAAACAATTTGAAGCACGTGCCATTAGACCAGCGTCCGCAAAAAAAAAAGGATGAAAATACGTATCGCCTTAGTTTTGTCAAATTTAGGTACTTCTATCGTTATTTTTATTATGGACTTATGTCGCTTGTGTTGTCAAAATTTGAGTTCTTATGCAGCTAAAATTTCTTAAAACAATTGGATTAATAGCGGCAGAACTACTTTTTTGTGGTGGCATAATACATATTTTTTTTTCAAGGCTGTTGTGTTGTTAAGTCTAGGCACGTGTTATTTTTTTGATAAGGGAGTTTATTAATAACGCATTCAAAATCCTATTGAATTAATTATAATAATGGATGAAATTTTAGTAAGAAGCAAAATTATAAACATTGAGAACTTTGACCATAAAAAATAAATTTATACCATCACAAAAATAAATATATTAAATACTTAAGCCTATTAACCAGAAATAATTTGTATGCCCGTGATTTTTAGTGATAATATTTGGAAAAAAAAAAGTAAAATAGATTTAGCACAATGGCATGGATGATGTACATTTCCTTTGACTATATTCAAAATGTGAAGTACATTTCAACCAAACTATCGAATCTCTACGTTCTATTGGAGTTGACTACTATTATATTTGCTTAGAAAAAGAAAAAAAAAAGTTAAGTGGCATCTTCATGTCATTTCTGGGTTTGTGCATATTGATCCTAATTTTTGTTGACAAATAATTTCTAAAATTGTTACAAACTACCCACTACTGAACTTTAAAATCATTGATAAACTATCTCTCGACCTTTTTTTTCTAAACAACTTCTTGATCTTATTCATAAATAAACAAATAAGCCATAGTCAACTCGAAAATATATCCAAAATTCCAAACGATTGGTATTGGATCATTCATTATTGTTAAGATTTAGCAAACCACGGGCCTAATTGTTACATTACGACAAATAAAAGGATAATGGTGCAATTTCGGGTGATACGGATGATATTGTCGGTTTTCCTTTTGAAATCAATAACGTTTCTTATATAAAATAAAAATAACGTTTATTCTTTATTTTTTTATTTTTTTAGAGCCTGGGTATTTTTCGGAGCCTAAAAATGTTAAGGTTAAGCCCAATAAACACATTAAAAAAGCTCAAACACCAAAGGCCCACGAAGGCAATCCGGGTCCGCCCCGAAAAAGTCAACTCTGACCAGACTCAGAAAAGTCAATGAGACCCGCCCCGATAAAGTCAACTCAAAACCGACTTGGGAATACTAATGCGGGATCTATTCCGAAAACATGCTTTTAGGGGTCGTTACGACCCCTAATTAAGGGTCGCTGCGACCCCTAATAAATAAAGTATGAATTTAGGGATCGATACGACCCCTAAAGATAAAAGCATGGTTTTAGGGGTCGCAACGACCCCTAATTAGGGGGTCGCTACGACCGCTAAAACATAAACCGTGCCTTACGACCCCTAAAGATAAAAACATGGTTTTAGGGGTCGCTACGACCCCTAAAACATAAACCGTGCCTTACGATCCCCTAATTAGGGGTCGTTACGACCTCTAAAACGGACACGAGGCTCTCTATAAATACGAGAGCCCCCCCTCATTCGGTAAGCTTTCTCAAGCCAAAAAACCTTTGCTCGCCATTCTCACTTCCCGATCCTAAAGTGCTCGACTAATGTTGAGCGTCGGAGCAAGCGACAGAGGTCCCCCCCTTCTGCCCTCCTCGGGAGTTCACGTTTTTTACACTCTTTTCAGGAGCGGAAAAGGAGGCGGATTGCTCGGGAGCGACTTTCGGCCCATCAAAGGCGAGGAAATGAGCTCTAAGCCCATCGTGGCCCAAAACGGAGTTATGAACCGCTTTTCACGTTGATCCGAAAAACGGCATTAACAGAACCCATTATTTCACGTGGTCAACTCATAATCTCATGTTGGTATGATAAGTAATCTCGTTGAATAAAATGAGATAAATGTTTTAAAAAAAATATCTCACTTTTTACTATTTTTGTGTGTTATAATTTATTTATGTATTATGAATATGACTCATGAGCTTATCTATGTTTGGTTGTGTTTGTATTATAGAACAATTGTAATGTTGTTTACGACTTTGATTTCTTAGCTATTTATGTCTTATAGTAATAAATAGGTAATTTTGAATATGTATAAAATATTGTCGAAATAGTTAAAATTATTTTTCTGAAAAATCTGTCGGTAAACCATCGGTATGCGGCATGCCTGTAAATTTTTATCGGTAATTGTAGTTGTTGGCATGCCCTTTTTTTCCGTCTTACCAATCGGTAAACCCGCCAGCCGTCAGCATGCCCGTAAAATATAGATTGCGGTTTCTTATCAGTATCGGTATTTGAAACCATGGTCGAAAAAATAAATATTCAGTCCTACCATATATGTTGGAACCAAATGGACCATAATAGTCATAATATGGATGCTCCTCCTTTTTTTTTTTACTTTTTTTTTTATAAATTTCTCCACTCAAAAATTTGGAAGTACTTATTTATCACAGTCCAAACTCAAGTAGCTAGCTCTCTTTTTTTTTGGATTGAAGTAGGTCAAGTACTTGCATTAATATAGTCTTTAATTTGTTTTGAATAGAGTTTATGTAATGTCTGAATGCTTTGGGTTTCAAATAAAGTAAATGATGTTAACTTCCCTCTAACTTTTGAAGTAGGCATAGAGCAATTTTCATGAATGAAATTTGGAGTTTAGCGGTTAATTATGTAAAAAAAAATGAAAAAATTAACTGGTAATCAAGGTTTAAATAATCGTGCGACAATTGGCCATTATCCGGCATTCACGTGGAATTTCATGTGGTTTGTACCGGTTTCTAGTGATCATTCAAATTTTTTGTGTTTAAAATCGAACTAGCTATTGGGTCGGAATTATTTCAAAATAATAATGGCTCACTCACCATGTCTTATTGTTTTTGAAGCGTTTCTAATAAGAGTCCAATAAGGTTATGAATTTATACTACAAGTTAGATATCACGAGGTAGGTTCCGCCTTACGACCAACTAATAATGAGAACAATAACTCGTGATCTTATAAAACTTGGTTAAATCTCGTTATTCTTTTATATTTTTAACAATAACCACATTATCCCCGTGTGGTGGATTGAATTAGGTCGGCATGTCGAATTTGCCATAGATAACTTAAACAAAAAAATTAATGATTTGTGAGTAATATTCTAAAACCTTTTTTGTGCTTATTCAGTACTTTTAAGTTTTTGTACGAGGACTTATTAGCTTCCAATTTCCATGCACAAGTTTAATAATCAAGTAAAATTTCCTAGATTAAATCGTTTGATCTCAAATGTCAAGTTTGCTGATGTGGCAATATATTAGTCGAAGGATATAAAGTCAAGTGATAGCCTCTAGAAGAAATTTTGTCAACGAAACAGTGTATTCATTATTTCATAGTCAATGCTGGCTTAATAACCTCCTTTAATTAAGCACTAAAATGTTTGATTTATTTAACGCGTTACTATTTGCTGAATAATATTTTCAGATATCATAAGCATTAGAGTTTTAATCAAATAATAATATATTTTAGGATACTTATGAAATATATTATAGCCCCAACGTACATGTGTTACATGAGTTTGTATGTCATTATATTTAAATAAATACCGATAGTGCCAAAGATAATACAGAACTCAAAACTTGTCTATTCCAATTATTAATTATATTGTCTTCTATAAATTTTAAATTTTGCTAGATTGTTTTACGTGAACTGGTTTCTCAAGTAGATTAAATAATTGTACTTTGAAGACCGTTTGATGTGAAAAGTTACACAAAACATATTATGCACTTTTTACTACTATTATTTTAATGAAATTGTTGGGTTTACTAGAGATTAGCTTCTTCTTTTTTTATTACGATTAAGATTTAAGATCTTTGAAGTTTGAAGATAGTGAGAGCCTTTCCTTCGTCAAATATATTTTAGAGGTTCTAAGGAAGTTCATATATTATGGTAGTAAATAATTATTTATTAGCGATTAAAGTGCCAAAACATTTGAGATTTATAAAGGCAAATTCATAGAGATAAATATATATCTTTTTCTTTTTACATATGATGTAGGTAAGTGAATGATCATAAGAGGTTTACAGAAGACCTGACGTCACGCCATAACTTTTGACTCGAGTATCCAATTTGAGTGTTCAATATACTAATTTAAAGTTTGAGATGATAACTACGCATTTACATGCTCTGTCAATGTCTAAAAACAATATTCTCGCGTGGTTCGACGCGTTTTAATTTTTGTGCGCTTTTCTTGTCATTTTATTGCAGTTTATCACCTCTCTTCTTTCTTTCTTTCTTTCTTTCTTTCTTTCTTTCTTTTTTTTGTCATTTTGTCTTAGGTTAGTTCTGGAATAGACTATTTAATCTCGGCCAGTTTGAACTGATTGAATTAGCGGACTTGATTAATAGAAAACCCTAACATTGATTCCAGAATTCGTGAGCTAAAATTCAATCTTAATGCTTGAATTCTGGACAGTTTCACTCGGTTGAAATAGCTTGCAATTTGAAGTTGTGCATGAAGTTTCACGGGATTGATAGATCTTGCAATTTGAATATGTGCACGAGTCAAATATCTAAGATGGTTCAGTTTCCTCATCAAACGTTGCCTGAAAATAAATTTGCCAAAAAATCAATAATTTTTTACAACCATCGTATTGCCTGAAAATAAATTTGCCAAAAAATCAATAATTTTTTACCAAGTTGGTCATCATCAAGACCCGTCAGTGTCACATTTTACATTCTTTTAAGTTAATTTCATTTTCAGATTTGGAAATTATAGTTTAATTTTTTTTTATAAAAAAAAAAAAAACATTAGTGTAAAACTTAAATTATTTAGTTGAAAAGATCAAGTATAGTTATATAAAACTTGTCATACGCAATTTTCATGATGCTTCTTATATTGATAAGGATTACACTTTATCTCACATCATGATCATTGATTAGCTTCCTTTACACATAACATTTTATGTTAAGGATTATTCAAGCTCAAGGTGATATATAATATAAGCAAAACAACATAATCATATACCAAAGGGAAAAGTTACTATATTTTGAACCCCACCCCTCACTTGAGTAGTTCCGTTATTTTTTGGTGTAGCCATTGTATTTCCGAGCTAATATGTTTGTGCCGACTTTTATATTGCTTATCGCAAAAGCATAAGAAAGAAAAATATAAGCTCTAAGAACTTCATTTGATTACGGTTAAGGTGATTCGCAAGCGGTAATTGAACACATCTTTTACACCGACGTCGAACTACTATAATTCTACGACTCATCTTTCATTTTGATTGATGGTTTTTTTTCCTCGAGGATAGGGTTTAATCCTACACGAAATATAATTATTTAAATATAAGAAAACAAAGCAATGGAAGACTAAATAGTCGTTAGTTGATTCTTCAAATTTTGGATTCACTCTCACAAATTGTTGATTAACTAATAATTGTGACAACTTGCCCTTCAAAAAGCATCTAAGGAAATGTATCTTTAGCATCCAAAGAAGAAAAGAACAAGTAACACTACTTGCATCTAATAATAATACTAATGAAAATTAAATTAGACACTAAAGTTAAACAACACGTCAAATACTCACAATTCTTTTCAATTATTGGATATGTAATTGTAAGATTCACCTAACAATGGGACCCAATATATCGATAAACAAATTAACGCCGCCCAAATTGGATTTTATTTATTCATTTTATCTGTATTAAAAATATATATATCATTTGTTTTCAGCACTAAGATAAATGCTAATATTATATTAGGACCAAAATTTGTATTTAATTGTCTTTGCTAAATAAAAAAGGGCCTACAAGAAATGAGAGAAATTTTAGCAAACTTATCTATTTTCTAGAAGGCGTTGAAAATCACTTGAACCAGATTTGATGTGTTTGACTTTTTGTTATACACGCGAAATGAAGAAAAAATATGGCCGATAATGCCACTGCCACGTGTTACAGTGGCTCTAGAAATGTACACAACATAATATAGCGATAATAACTGCTATTTTATTTTGACTGAAATTGCATTTTAATCTTTAAATTAGATAATGGACTGTAAAAAAATAATTATTTTATCAAAAAATGTAACTAAATATTTCAACTTAAAATGACACGTCATATCACGTCAAGTCACATAACGGTCAACGTGATAGTAACTTAAATGTTAAAAGTATAGCTTTAATCAAAATCAAGTGTTTCAACCGCTATTACTTCTCCCTCTAGTAATGCTTCCAAGTTAGATTTCTAATGACAAAAAGCTTGTTGTGATTCCAAGTAATGGTTTCATTTCAGCTTTGTTTTTACACTATTATGATTGGAAGAAAAAAAAAATGTGATCACTTTTGTCCCTAAAATCCAAATGGGGATTCTCACTTTCATTTTGTTTCTTGTCTTTATTTTATTAGGATAAGAAATATAAAGCTGTAGAGACAAAAGAACCTTCTTTTTGGTCAGCAAGCAAAATACACAATTTTCGGAGCAATAAATTGATTCTCATTATACGGGCATTAATTGGTACAGCGCACCGTCAGATTGTCCAACAAGGCGCTCTCATCGCACATCCAACGGCTGTTATGGCATACAATTGCAGTGCCGGTGATTGTTTCCCTTTCATGTTTCGAATGTTCTCAAATCACTGGTGATTGGCAAAAGTATTTAAATTTTGATCATGATATAAATAAAAGATAGTTGTGAAAGTATCTATAGTCAACAAGTATGAAGATATATATTTTTTGTCAATTTTTTTCGATTGAATCAAAATAAGAGACGATGTTAGGTAACTCGATGAGTACATGAATGTGTATCTATTTATTATTTACAAACATTGTTATTGACATTTTTGTCACTAATTATTCACTTTGCCCCTGTTTTTTCAACTAAACAAAGTTTTGGTACTTTTTCCGTGATTATAAAAAAAAAAACCTAAAATCCTAAATTACTATAAGTCGTTTTTTTCTTTCTTTCTTATAATGCTATAATTCATGTTGACACTTGACACTTAATGAATTAGCTTTTTATCTTGTGACATACACATGGGCCAGCAAATCAAAATTGGGCTGATATTAAAATCTTTAGGCCCAAGTTAATCTGAAAAGTGAGCCTTATTAAACCCAGTAATATAACTGTCCCTAAAACCCAAAATCCGCTTTTGGGTTCCGATTCCGAGTTTAGCAACAACAAAAATACGGGTTTTAAACCCAATTGCAGCCCTAGTTAGTCACTTAGTTCTTTTAATTAAAGTCCTTTATCATCTTTTTCCTTTATCTCCTTTATATATAATTTAGTATTATGGTGATTAGGTTTTAGAGATCAATGGGGAATTTTTTTCCAATAATTGGTCATATTCATATAAGCTCGTGTCTTAAAATATGAAATAGTTTATGGTTGCTGCAACTTCAAGTAAACGAGGTACTAAAGTACAAATAGTAGTAGTAAGTAAGTACGTAGTGTAGTGTGGCTTGAAATAAAACTAAATAAAGGAATAAAGTACGCAATGTTCCAGATCATTAGGAACATTACCCGACAAGCGCCGCTTTATATATTCCAAGTTTAAAATTTCTGATGCAACTTAATCGTCAAGCAAAACAGATTCGTCATTCAGATTAAACAAAAAATACAACGTAAAAATTAAGAGTTCGAACAACATAATGTCATCTGTTGAATTATTATCTAACATACTTAAAGCCAGCTATATAACTATATTATTTCTTAACAAAATAAAAATTCGTAAAAAATAAATAAGTGACAAAGCCAGAAATTATATCCCGAAACCGAAAGGGCTGTATTTGATTTTTTTTTTATTTCAAAAATTATATTTGGAGAGTTATGTTTAGATTTTAGTTAAAATTGACATGAGAATTTTACAGTTAAAAAAGTTAAAAGAGTCAAAATGCAACAACACCAAAAAAAGAAAGAAAGTTACGGGGCATGCATAGGTGATACAGCCCGGTTAACCCGTCAGCTATCGCCTATCGGTTAACAAGTATATTCAGACCGGTAAATTACTTGACAAGCTCATCGACTATTGTAAACCCGTCGATGACCCGTTACCCATCTATAAATCCGTAAAATCCATATTTAAAACACTGGATGATACAACTAAAAAGTTATTCAGGTTTATTCCTTTCTCCAGTTTAGGAACTTCCTTTTTATTCACAAAATCACTTCTTAGATGGTTCTTTCATTTCAAACACTCACGCATGACGCCATGCAAAGCAACCCTACGTAACAACTTCTTAGTACCTTCTATATATATTTGTGGCGGCAATCGCTGGCCGGAGAAGACAGCAGAACAATGGCGGCAACGGTGCTGGCAGGAGGCGGCAGCCTGAAGACGCCGGCGGCTAGGGCGGGCGGTGATGGCGCGTTCGAGGGGCAGCTGCCGAGGCGCGAGGAGGAGGCGGCATTGAAATGGGCGGCAATAGAGCGGCTGCCGACGTTTGAAAGGCTGCGAAGAGCCATGATTCCACAGCAACTGGCGGCGGACGGGACGGATGAGCACTCGGAGGTCGACGTCACGAAGCTCAGCGCGGAAATCAAGAGGCGGCTGATGGAGAGCGTGCTGAAAATCCCCGATGAAGACAATGAGAGCTTCTTGAGGAGGCTCAGAGAGAGGACTGATAGGTGTGTCTTTCTTCTCATGCATGCATTTACTATGGAAATTCCGACGTGTGATTTTGGTGTAAAAACTCCGATGTCGCCGTGGCGAGCTATATTCTTGTCGCGGCAGCATAGCTTTCAGGAGGTTCTTCACTTTTTTGGCGCCATTGAAATATAATTTAAATCCAAAATAGACCCTGATATAGGTGTTGTGTATGTATATGAATTAATATATATCTTTTCTTGCTTTTTGTAAAGAGTGTTAGAACTTATTGTCTTTGTATGGGAAATTTTTAGGTTTAACAGCAGGATAACTATCTACTATTTTGATTTTTGTGACGATATAATCTTTTTTTTTTTTTCATGGCTAAACTTATCAATTTTCACTATTTTATTTCTTTCTAAAAAATCTAGTCAACTTTTTCAATCGATTTAATTAACGGAATTTTAGATGTGCCGTTAAGTCTTGGATACGTATCGCGTTTAGAAGTTTTCAATTTTTTCTTCTTTTTTCTGGTCTTGGCGGGACTAAAACAAGTGGACGAAAATTTTAGAGATAAATAAAATATTAGATATTGTAATATTTGCTCATGAAAAAATATATGGGTTTATACCACCACAAAAATCAAATATTTAGTACTAACATTGCTATAACCCAATTATTATTATTATTTCTGTCAACTTTGATTATTTCATTCAAGTTGGATATATCCATTGACCAATGCAAAATATGATATATTTTCTTGGTATAAAGAATTTGATGATAGCTCACTTGAATACTTTTCATTTTCATTAATTGTCATTATTTTTTGTAAAATAGAGTGGGAATAGAAATACCAAAGATTGAAGCGAGATTTGAGGATTTGTCAATAGAAGGAGATGCATATGTTGGGACAAGAGCGCTTCCAACTCTTCTCAATTCCACCATTAACGCAATTGAGGTACTTCTTTCACCACCATTCTTCAAAAAATTTACACATTCTTGATTGCTTACTGAAATTTAGTTCACTTATGGCCTGCAAAAATAAAATAAAAAATGCTACCTTATTCGAGGCTAAATAGGCCCTTGATAAAAATTAGATCACCCGGTTTTTTTCCAGCAACTGGCACTCATTCTAGTGGTAACCGGAACCGATCGAGGAAAAAATTACTAAAAATAATAATAAATTAACTTTATATTTATTATTATTATTTTTTATAAAAAATAAAAATTTTAAGATTAAATATTTAACGTAAGACCTATTGGTCTATCTCATAAATTTGATGGGAACAAGCAGTATTAAAAGATCGGTTATTGGCATTTTAACCTTGCTTGAGATTCAAATTCAAGGTTCAAAAGTTTCACTAAGAAATTAAAATACAATCACTTATAAAAAATAAAAATAAAAATGTCACCACTTAAGAGTAAATCTCCTTTTACCCTATTAAACGTTTAAGATGATCTAACATTGTGATACAAAAATTATGAATAGGCTGTTCTTGGCCTCTTCAAACTCTCCCCCTCCAAGAAGAAGGTTGTCAAGATACTCAGAGATGTCAGTGGAATTGTGAAGCCAAGAAGGTATAAAATGTAGTTCAATGATTTTATCTTGAAGTACGTACATTTTTTATTTTTCATTGAAATAGGGTTATTAACCGGCATTCAATATTTTTAACTTTTGGCGGCGTAAAAAAAAAATCATGGTCAGAGTTTTCGATGTCCACTATTTTGCTTCTCTTAGAAATTTCGTCCACTTTTTCATTCGATTTTAACAAAATTTTAGATGTGCTCTAAAATGTCTTGGACTCATATCACTTCTAAAAACTTTCCAAAATATTTTCCTTTCGTCGTGGTATTGACCAACTTTAACAATAAGTGGATGAAATTTTGAACATCGGAAACTTTTCCGTGAAAAAAGAAGAAAAGATTGAGTTTATGTCACCACAAAAAATCAAAATATTAGGTACTTACACCGCTATTTACCCTTAAATACATATCAGAGAGAAAACTTGGTTTATATATCAATTCATTGTTCCTCAAATTTGCTATGTACTTTCAGAATGACACTGCTTCTTGGGCCTCCAGGCTCAGGAAAAACAACACTCTTGAAAGCTCTGTGTGGGAAGCTTGATAAAGATCTAAGAGTATAAGACTTTCCTTGCCCTGCAACTTCCCTTTTCTACTCTTATTATTCACTGAAAATCCGGCCTTTGGATGATCAGGTGATTGGGAGAGTGACGTATTGCGGGCACGAATTCTCGGAGTTCGTCCCCCAGAGAACGTGCTCGTACATAAGCCAGCACGACCTCCACCACGGCGAGATGACAGTGCGCGAGACGCTGGACTTCTCCGGGCGTTGCCAGGGTGTCGGGGGCAGGTACGACGTGTTGGCCGAGACGTCGAGACGCGAGAGGGACGGACGGATTCAGCCGGACCCTGACATCGACGCGTTCATGAAAGCCACGGCCGTGGCTGGCCAGAGAACCAGCTTGATCACAGACTACGTTCTTAAGGTTTTATCTTTAACATTTTGAGTAAAAATTCAACATTGTTTTATTAGAGAATTGCATTACTTTTTTCGTACGTCTTTCCGCGCCGTTCGTATCGACGTTGCTTCACCATTTAACGCAGCATCGACGCTCTGCCTGAGCTCAGCACAGGCTCGATGCTGCGTTCGATAATTTTAGAAGAAAATTCTTTCAAATATTATCTTTCTTTTCATTTCTTAGGATACATTTTCTATGTTCCTAATAAATTCTAAACATTTATATATTATATATAGATACTTGGACTGGATATATGTGCTGATATTATGGTTGGTGATGACATGAGAAGAGGCATCTCTGGAGGCCAGAAGAAGCGTGTAACTACTGGTATAACTCATATATATATATATATATATATATATATATATATATATATATATATATATATATATATATATATATATATATATCTCATGTTCATGAGTATCTTCACAATTTAGGAACTTAAAGAAAAATTAATTCAAAACTGTGGTTGAATTACATGCAGGAGAAATGTTGGTTGGACCGGCAAAAGCGTTTTTCATGGACGAAATTTCAACCGGGCTTGACAGCTCGACGACTTTCAAGATCATCAAGCACATGAAGCAGATGGTTGAGATCATGGACGTGACAATGGTGATCTCTCTGTTGCAGCCGGCTCCGGAGACGTTCGATCTCTTCGAGGACGTCGTTCTTCTCTCCGAGGGGCAGATCGTTTACCAAGGCCCATGCAAAAGCGTCCTCGAGTTCTTCGAAAACATGGGCTTTAAATGCCCCGAAAGAAAAGCGGTACCGGATTTCCTTCAAGAAGTAACTTCCGTTAAAGACCAAGAGCAATACTGGCACAAGGACAACCGGCCTTACACGTACATTTCCGTGCCTGAATTCGCTCAAGCTTTCCGATCTTTTCACATCGGAGAAAAGCTCATGGAAGATATGAAAGTCCCGTTCGACAAGTCAAAAACTCACCCGTCGGCTCTGGTGAAGGATAAGTACGGAATCTCGAGCTCGAAGCTCTTCCGAGCTTGCTTTTCGAGGGAATGGCTGCTGATGAAGCGCAACTCGTTCGTGTACATTTTCAAGACGTTTCAGATCACTCTCATGGCTGTGATCGCCTTCACGGTTTTCTTCAGAACGCAGATGAAATCGGGAAGGCTTGAAGATGGGACTAAGTTCTGGGGCGCGCTGTTCTTTAGTCTGATCAACGTCATGTTCAACGGGATGGCTGAGCTGGCGATGACGGTTTTCAGACTTCCCGTGTTCTACAAGCAGAGAGACTCTCTGTTCTTCCCTTCTTGGGCTTTTGCACTGCCTATTTGGCTGCTTAGGATCCCAATATCGCTTATGGAATCCGGGATTTGGATCGTTCTTACGTATTACACCATCGGTTTTGCTCCCTCTGTCAGTAGGTGAGCAATAAATCGGAAAATTTATCGTTTGGAATTTGATCTTATGCGTGATCGTCGCGTGTCTCGTTCTCTTTTCAGATTTTTCAAACAATTTTTAGCCCTGTTCGGGGTTCATCAGATGGCTCTGTCTCTCTTCCGATTCATCGCAGCAGCTGGGAGATCGGATGTCGTCGCAAACACGCTCGGAACCTTCACCTTGTTAGTAGTGTTTGTCCTGGGAGGCTTCATTGTGTCCAAAGGTAAGCGTTGTCTTGGAGCCGAAGAAACGAGCCGGAGCGTTTTTGGACTTAAAAATGTTTTGTCTCACGATTCACGAATATGCAGACGACATTAAACCATGGATGATCTGGGGATACTATGTTTCTCCGATGATGTACGGACAAAACGCCATTGCCATCAACGAGTTTCTCGATGATAGATGGAGCACCGTAAGCTATCATAATCCCGAAAACATGCCAAAATTTCGCAGCTGATGTACGTTTAGTTATGTTCCACTATGATTTCCTTCTTTGGCGCAGCCCGTAAGTGGCTCCACGGTTGGGAAGACGCTTCTCAAGGGAAGAGGCCTCTTCGTCGACGAGTACTGGTATTGGATCTGCATCGGAGCTCTTTTCGGATTCTCTCTTCTTTTCAACGTTCTTTTCATTCTCGCGCTGACATTTTTAAACCGTGAGTGAACAATTTATATTCGTGCTCTTCGATGTGTAAGTACGATTCGATCGACACGTGAATAATTTATATGAGTGAACAATTTATATTCGTCCCGCTTTGCGTTTCATCTCGATTTATTTCAGCTATTGGTGATTCCAAACCAGTAATTACAGAAGAAGAAACCGACAGTAGTACTGGAAACTCATTAAAAGGTTTGTGATGAATGAATAAATACCTCAAAAAATGAGTCAGATTTTTATTTAAAGTGGCGGTTTTTCGATGTTCCTTTAGGAAACGCGAGAAGAAATTCTGATTCAACTTCCAGCAACAAGAAGGGGCTGGTTTTGCCCTTTCAGCCCTTATCGCTTGCGTTTCACCATGTCAATTACTACGTCGATATGCCGGCGGTGAGTAACTCTTTCGATCCTTCTTCATGAATCAGTGCGGGTTTCAAAGATTCTAAGCAGATAATCTTATGCTAAACGTCGCCGGGTTTTGTCTTTCCTTGTTTGCTTCTGCCACAAATCAGGAAATGAAGAGTCATGGGGCTCAAGAAAGTCGACTGCAACTTCTCCAGGATGTGAGTGGCGCTTTTAGGCCGGGTGTTCTTACTGCGCTAATTGGTGTAAGTGGCGCAGGAAAGACGACCTTAATGGACGTCTTAGCAGGAAGGAAAACCGGAGGCTACATTGAAGGTAGTATAAGTATTTCCGGATATCCAAAGAAGCAAGCCACATTCGCCCGAATCAGCGGTTATTGTGAGCAAAACGACATACATTCGCCTTACGTCACCGTGTATGAATCCCTCTTGTACTCGGCTTGGCTTCGTCTCGCTTCGGACGTGAAAAAGGAGAGAAGAAAGGCAAGTCATCATTAATATAAACATAAACGTACTTTTTGAATGTAGAGTATTGATTCAAATTCGGTTTTTACGATCTTCGATCTTTGAAGATGTTTGTTGAAGAAGTCATGGAGCTAGTTGAGCTGAAGCCGTTGCGGAACGCTTTGGTTGGACTTCCAGGAGTGGACGGCTTGACAACAGAGCAACGAAAACGGCTCACTATCGCGGTGGAATTGGTGGCTAACCCTTCGA
The DNA here is from genome assembly GCA_954871525.1 of Parietaria judaica. Taxonomy (NCBI): domain Eukaryota; kingdom Viridiplantae; phylum Streptophyta; class Magnoliopsida; order Rosales; family Urticaceae; genus Parietaria; species Parietaria judaica. The sequence goes on along the minus strand of OX940860.1, from coordinate 23,403,204 downwards.
TCATTTTCATGGACGAACCGACGTCGGGGCTCGACGCAAGAGCTGCCGCAATCGTCATGAGAACAGTGAGAAACACTGTCGACACGGGCCGAACCGTCGTGTGTACGATTCACCAACCGAGCATCGATATCTTCGAGGCCTTTGACGAGGTATTTGTTGCTCCGTTGAGCACTTATTTTATATCATTCCGTTATCCATTACGCTGCTAATTCCATCCGCGATCATGCTTCGTTTTTTCCAGCTTCTTCTTATGAAAAGAGGAGGTGAAGTTATCTACACGGGACCACTCGGTCGCGATTCTCACGATCTCATCGAGTATTTCGAGGTTAGACATCTTGTTTTCTTCACCGGTTCAACCAGAAAATCCAGAATTCCCAAGCCCGCTAATGCATTGAAGCTTCTTGCAGGCTATTCCGGGGGTTTCAAAAATCAAGGAGGGCTATAATCCAGCTACTTGGGTGCTCGAAGTGAGCTCTAATGCCGTTGAGTCACAGCTTGCCATCGATTTTGCACAAGTATATGCCAATTCCGACTTGTACCGGTGAGTGATTCGCAATGATCATACCGTTCTCAACGCCATAAATTCGTTGCATACGCCAAATACTCTCTTTTCATTTTTTTTTTTCGATGTTCCGAGTCTCAGGAGAAACGAGGGGCTAATCAGAGAGCTGAGCGTTCCACAACCGGGCTCGCAAGATCTTCACTTCGCCACAAAGTACTCCCAGAGCTTCGCGACGCAGTGCAAAGCCTGCTTCTGGAAGCAGCACTGGTCGTACTGGAGGAACTCGAGATACAACGCCATCCGTTTCTTCATGACGATCGTCATCGGAATCTTGTTTGGCGCGATCTTCTGGGGCAAGGGCGATCAAATGTGAGTAAAATCCAGCAAACATCTTTGATATTTTCTCTGTTTAAACTTGTCCATTTTTCAACATTGTTATCAGAAAGAGACAACAAGACCTCATAAATCTTCTGGGAGCGACGTATTCGGCAGTGCTCTTTCTCGGAGCGAGCAACGCTTCTGCCGTGCAGTCTGTCGTTTCGATTGAGAGAACCGTCTTCTACCGCGAGCGAGCTGCAGGGATGTACTCGGAATTGCCTTATGCATTTGCTCAGGTGCGTTTCTTTTATCGAACAACTCGACAAGTTCGCATCGCCGGATCCAACACAAGAAAAACCGGGAAAATAACGATTTAATTCCGTTGTAAATTATATGTGATACAATGCAGGTGGCTATAGAAACTGTATATGTTGCAGTACAGACACTGGTGTATACACTTCTGCTGTATTCGATGATCGGGTTCGTCTGGAAAGCGGAGAAGTTCTTGTACTTCTACTACTTCATCTTCATGTGCTTCACCTACTTCTCCATGTACGGAATGATGGTCGTCGCGCTCACGCCGGGCCACCAGATTGCGGCCATCGTCATGGCCTTCTTCCTCAGCTTCTGGAATTTGTTCTCCGGCTTTCTAATCCCCAGGCCGGTACGCCATTCTAGTCTCGCTCTCTTCACAGTTTACAATGTTTGGATTTTCCACCTATATCCCTAAATCAGTAAACGTAAATGGCAAAAATCAAAATCAAAATGAGACTACGAATTATAGTGGTTAGCTCCCGGTAATAAGAGATACGTCCACTTGCTGCTTGCAAATTTCATGTGCTAAGTTCTTTTGAGTACAAATCTTTGTACCCAAATGAACGGAATTACGGTTTCTAAGTCATATACACCATAAAATATGTGAAATACCTAAAATGGCTCTACTACATAATTCTTAAGCAAAATTTGGTTAGGACTCCGCCTCGTTCACCCCATAGGGGGGTTACCACCGTCCTTCTAACCCCACGTCGACTTGGGGAGTGATGAAATTAAAAATTACATCCTGAGGACCTAGATTTAATCTTTTACCAAAAAATTACACTTGGAGATTATATTTAAATTTTAATAAAATTTAAAGGACTTTTAAGAAAAATTTAAATGAATTTACACTAAAAATTATATAAGGTTTAATGTAGAAAAAGAAAATAAGGAAAGGGGTTGTTGAACCCCACCCCCTCCCTCCCACTCCCTCTTAGGTAGTTCCGCTTTTGCTCCTATGTACTTTTCCTTTAGTCGATAAACTTGACTGCTCTATGTCGGGATCAAAGTAATCAACTACGACATGGTTTTCTTCCTCTCTTTTTTTTTTTTTTAAAAAAAATTTACACTGAAAGTGAAGCTGTGTGGTTGAAGATGATTCCGGTGTGGTGGCGGTGGTACTACTGGGCGTCTCCGGTGGCGTGGACCATCTACGGCCTATTCACTTCCCAAGTCGGCGACAGCAAGGCCCCGGTCGACATCCCCGGCTCGAAGCCGAAGCCGGTGGACGAGTTCCTGAAGGAGTTCTTGGGCTTTGACTTTGACTTTCTTCTCCCCGTTGTCCTCGCACATCTCGCCTGGGTTCTCCTCTTCTTCTTCGTCTTCGCATACGCCATCAAGTTCCTCAACTACCAGAGACGATGAACACTTTTTTATTTTTTTGTACAATACAATATACATACTTGTGTGTAATTCTTTTTTCTTCTTAAGTTTTTCGACGTGTTTTCGCAGGATATGAAAAATGTCATATTCTTGTGCCTTGTAAAAATTCAAACGTGTGTTGTGTATATTTCAATTTGTAACAGGCAAACCATATTCAGCCGGGAAAAAAATAAATGTGGTCCGAAAGAACCTTCACAAGAATGGTCCGATTTTACGAGAGCACTTAGGGATGTGCAGAATAACTAGTAACTAAATTTTAAAACCGTAACAAAAAAAATATCCAGTTTAAAATACCCGTAACCGAGTTCTTTTGAAAACAAGTTAATGTTAACCGTATCCGGTTTCAAACAGAATAAGGTTACAAGTTATTTATTTTTCAAAACATGTAAATAAATTAAATTAAGTACAGTTACTTCTCTCTTCACTCAAAGCCTCCTCGACTTCTTCTCTTTTTTTTTTTTTTTTATGACTCTTTCATCTTTCCTTTGCAATTCCTTGCTCGGCGAATATTTTTTTTTTTTTTGACTGGTTGTTTTATTTGCGATTTATTTTGGACTAATATGTTTTATCATTGCAATAAAATGTGTTTAATGTTATATTAATAAAAAAATAATAGGTTAAGGTTATTAAACAGGCTAATAAGATTTTGATAATCGAAAATTAGGCTAACCGGTTTTTAAAAACAACTTAAAGTTATTAAAACATGACTAACTTGAATCAGGTTAAGGAAACCATATAGTGAAAAAATAACAGGTTAACTGACTGGTGCACCCCTACGAGCACTAATATGACTTTAGGGTCCGAGTTTTGGTTTTCGGACAGAGAGCTAATTATCTGGTCGGATGGGTAAAGAATGGGAGAATCGGGTTTCATAGGCGAAATTCGGATATAGGCAAATGAAATATCAATCCGTGTTTTGCATGGGTAACCATAGAAAACTGTCTACCCACAATACATCCACGGGTTTTCGAGGCATTTTAAACCTTTATCCAAAATTAATATTATGTGTTTACAATGGTTGTTTGGTAAGTTCGTTCTCATTTTCTTCCGGACTAAGCTCGATGTATGAACTGTCAAAATGGTTAATCGCGGTATTAATACGTAATTTTAGTTCAACTGAGGCGGGATGGGTCCAACCTCATTTAATATTATCATATATACGTCATGTTAGCTAAAATGAGTTGATTTTTTTTCATCCAACTTGACTAAAGTTTGTTAGACAAACAGTCCATGTAAACAATATAATTCGGGGCTCGTCACTGAGACATTTTATATATAATCATTATTATCAAGATACTATATAATTTAGGTTTTTTTCCAATTATTATTATTATCAAGTTACTATATATTAAATATGGGGGTTGTCATCGAGACATTTTACATATAAATTTTTTATTTTAAATTTTGGAAATCTTAGGTGATCACCCAATATTTTTGTGAATAGGCCCTGAGTACATGTAAACATAGTTTGTGCTTATATATAGATATAGTAAGCACTTATAGTAAATTGTTTGAACTTTTAACCCTAACCTAGTGTTAAGGTCGGATTTGGTCAAATCCATCCTCAACACAACTCGTGTCGTTTTGTTCATAAACGACATGAGGGAGGCGAGGAAGTTCATCAGCGAAGAGGGAGTTATCCCCGAGGAAGGACACCCCCGAGGAGGAATACCCCGAGGAGGTTCATCAGCGAGGGGACGCAGCCACGCGAGCAAGCAGGTCGCGATGAAGCGTCCCATCACGACTCGACGAGGAACTTCGTCATGATGATTATGCAGAGCCCGGTGACAGCCGAAGAGACGTGCATTTAATGAAGCCGACCTACTCCCTCGATGAGAGCGTCAGCGACGGCTGACGAGACGCGCATTTAATGCGGCGCACCTACCCATTACGGGAGCATGCTCGGAGGTGACATAAAGTGAGGATAAACCCCGCTGCCCTCAAATCACGTCAGAAAATGATGATTAAAGAGGAAAAGGGCGGGAAGGATAGAAGGGGAAAGTATTGTAACTCTATAAAAGGCAAGATAAGCCTCAGTTTGTAGAGGTTGGTTAGTTGGTGATTCGAACAAAATGGAGAGAAAAAAGACTCAGCAAAAGCAAGAAAAATAGATCTTGTAATAGAATTATCTGAGGCGCATGATCCTTCATCTGTCCAGCTATTTAACGGAAGAAAACCGAGCTCATTTCGGAAATCATAATAAAACAGAGATGCTCATCATTTGTTGTCATTTTATTTATTATTTGATGATTGTCTTTGTGACTGGAAAAGGGTGGTGAAAACCCCCCTCTACACCTAGTATAGTAAATTGTTTTGTATTTCGATTCGGAGAGAAGGGCAAAACACTTATGAGATGTAATTAATAGGTTTATGTTCACGTACTTTGTTGTGCTTAGGATATATCTTCGATTTACCAAACCTTTTGTTTTAGCCTAATACAGTAAATTGTTTTGTAATTTAATTCGGACATAACGGTTATGAGATGTAATAAATGAATTTTCGTATAAGTAGTTTGTGCTTAAGATATATTTTCGATTCGTTAAACTTTTGTTTTAACTTAAACGGTTATGAGATATAATTGTTCTGTTTTCGTCGCTATTTCGCCTGAATCGAGACTTAGCTCCGCTACTGATTATTCACATTAAGCTTAACTAAACACAATTTTGATAGCTAAAATTACCCATTCGCTAATTATCATTTTATTGTAAAATAAGCTTTTCCTTTTTTTTTAATACAAGAACAAATATGATTATATGTAATGTATAATTGTACATAATTATTGGAGATTTTGCAAGTTTCAGTCCAAAAAAATGGCGGCAAACAAAGCAGTATCAGAGATGGAAAATCCAAAGTCAATAAGCCCCAAATACACAACACTTTTCATCTTCCCGCCATTGAAGCTCATTCCCTCTAATTTCCCACCATACATATATATATATATATATATATATATATATATATTATATACATATACAGTATACACACAGACAGTAATGGGGTTGCAATAAAGCTAGGCTGACATCCACTCTCGATTCTCTCTTCGCCACAATCACTGGCCACTGTCGCCTGAGTTTCTAGGGTTTCGGCTCTCTGGCTGAGCCGCTCCGATCCGGTGGTCGAGAAGGGGAGGAGATGGGATCGGCGACGCTCTTGGAATCGACCACTTCGAACGACGGCTCTGAAAAATCCTTATCGTCAGGTAGCTCTCGATCTTCAGATTGTCACATGCATGCTCTCTTTCTTCTTGATCGTTCTTTCGATTATGTGTTTAATCTGGAAGCTCGTAGTCGTTTCTTCAGATTTTTGTTTCAAGAACATATCTCTTTCGAGCTAGTGAGTGAAGCTTTGTTGAGTCTCTCGTGGGTTTTTCATGTCTTCTTCTTGCAATTTCTCTACTATGCGATGTGATTGATGTTGGTTAGAACTTAGAACACTGCCATTGTTGTAATGTTCCCAAAGCTTTCAATTTAGCGCACGGAATTTCATGGGTTCTTTCATATTTCACTGTGTTTCGTTTTTGTTGGAGTTCATAGATACAATATATTTCTGGGTAATTGCGGTTTCAATTGCTTATACTTTGATGGTATTTTGATTTTTAAACAAATATAAATTTGAGTTGCTCGCGTTAGTTTGGTTATTCTGAGTTTCAATTGCTTTATTACTGGTATGAATTGTTTTCCCTCACACTTTGATCTGCATAATTGGGATTAGGTAACAAGAAGAAGAGTAAAGAGATGGCGGAAAACGAGGATAAAGGAAAGAAGCGTGCTTCACCTCCAAAAGCTGACACTGAAGAGTCTCTTGGTAAAATGCCAAAATATTTCACTATATTTTGGTTTCTACTCGAGTTCATAGAAACAATATATTTTTTTGGAATTTTACAGACTCTTTCATATTTGACTAGATTTTGGTTCCACTCGAGTTCTCAGATACAATGTATTTCTCGGAAGGTTTTGCGGGCTCTTTCATATTTCACTAGATATCAGTTTTACCAGATACAACGCGTTTTCTTCAATTTTTATGGGCTTTCACATTTCACAAGACTTCGTTTTTACTTGTTCTCATATACAATGTATTTCTTGAATTTTTACGGGCTCTTTCATATCTTACTATTTTCTTGGTAATTTAGATTGGTTTCTAACGGTTATGCATTGATGATTAGTTTTGTAACTGCTGTAAATTCTTGTTCAGTGTGTCATGCTAGAGTTAGCTTGGTTATTCAGCATTTCAATTGCTTTAAGTTGAACATGACATTGATATGCATGCTTTTCCCTCACACTTTGATCTGCATAATTGGCATTAGGTAACAAGAAGAAGGGTAAAGAGAAGGTGGAAAATGAGGATAAAGGAAAGAAGCGTGCTTCGCCCCCAAAAGATGACAATGAAGAGTCTCTTGGTACTCGGAAAATGCCGAGGAGGGCAGCTGCATGTAAAAGCTTCAAAGAGAAGTCCATTAGCATATCTAGCAAAGACTCTCTTGTTGTAACAAAGAAGGAATTGGTTGCGCAAGAAGAGATGCTTGCTATGTGTATGACTGCCGGAGGAGGGGGCGACGGTCGTAATAACCGAAGACTCACTGACTTCACCCTGCACGATGAAAACGGTGTTTCTCAGCCACCTGAGATGTTAGAGGTGTGTGACATATTCATCTCTGGCTTCATATTGCCGCTTGAAGAAAGTTCAGACAAGGAGAAGGAGAGGGGTGTAAAGTGTGAATGTTTTGGAAGAATAGAATCATGGGACATCTCAGGTTACGAGGACGGGTATCCCATCATATGGATTTCAACTGAAGTTGCTGATTATCACTGCCTTAAACCCGCGGCTTCCTACAAGAAGTACTATGATCTTTTCTTCGAGAAGGCCCGTGCTTGCATAGAAGTTTATAAGCAGGTGTCTAAATGCTCTCAAGGGAGCCTTGGCCTCAGTCTTGATGAGTTGCTAGCTGGCGTTATTCGATCGATGAATGCTGGCAAATCTCACTTAAGTGGGGCTTCTATCAAAGACTTCATTATTTCTCAAGGCGAATTTATATACAGTCAGTTGATAAGTTTGGAAACATCCAAGAGTGATATTGTTTTCGCCAACATGCCTGTTCTTGATGCCCTAAGAGATGAGTGTACCCGTCTAGAGTTTCGACAACCGATGGCTATTTCTACTGGTGGTGCCTTGAAGATTGGTTCGGGAGTTGCAGACGGTGAGTCCACAAAGGTTCCATCTGATGAAGATGAGAGCACCAAACTAGCAAAGTTGTTGCAAGAGGAAGAGTACTGGCAGTCAATGAAGCAGAAGAAGGGCCGGGCTTTAACCGCGGGAACCGGCAAATACTATGTCAAGATTAATGAAGATGAAATTGCAAATGATTATCCTCTTCCTGCTTATTACAAGAGTTCTGCCGAAGAAACCGATGAATTCGTGATCTTTGACAGTGAATTTGATGTGTGCTATCCCGACGAACTTCCTCGAAGCATGCTCCACAACTGGTCTCTCTATAACTCGGATTTGAGGCTGGTCTCCCTGGAGCTTCTACCGATGAAACCCTGTGCTGATATTGATGTTACAATCTTTGGTTCTGGGATAATGACTTCTGATGATGGAAGCGGTTTTTGTCTTGATGATGATCTAGATCAGTCTTCTGGGGGCTCACAAATACAGAACACTGATGGGATGCCGATCTACTTGAGTGCTATAAAAGAGTGGATGATTGAATTTGGGTCATCCATGGTCTTTATCTCCATCCGGACAGATATGGCTTGGTATGTTTTTGTTAAACACATACAATTAAATAATAATTATGGCTAATTACGTAATATTTAGACAATTTTAATAGGTCTTTTTGTTTAATTATTGCATTTGATTTATTAAATCATGTTTTAAGGGTTTAATCATGTTAGGTTGTAATCCTTGAAGAGACCTTAATGAATGAGAATGTTAGCCTTTAACCATTCAGTAAAACTTTACTCTCATTAAAAAAAAAAAGAAGGAAGATTGAGTTTTGTAATGGTTGGTGAAGCTCTTGATTTTCAGACCGGATTTTAAATTGTAACAATGTTTATATTTGCTTTTATTTGAATGGTAAACGAATATCCCACTAAGTAATAACAGGTATAGTATCTTGTGAATTAAGGAGAAGAAAGTGACACTTATTAGTGCTAAACCCTAATAACGTCTTGTAGTTAGTATTCTGGAATGTGGTTCAAGGTGCTAATAATGGGTGTTTGACATCAGGTATAGACTCGGCAAGCCTTCAAAGCAGTATGCACCATGGTATGAAACAGTTTTGAAGACGGCAAAGCTTGGAATAAGTATCATTACCTTGTTGAAAGAGCAGAGCCGAATATCACGACTCTCTTTCATGGACGTCATCAAGAAATTGCTCGAGTTTAAGAAAGATCACCGTGCCTACATCTCTTCCAATCAGGCAATTGTCGAGAGATACGTGGTTGTTCATGGACAGATAATTCTGCAGTTATTTGCAGAATTCCCAGATGATAATATCAAAAAGTGTGCTTTTGTGGTGGGTCTGTCAAATAAAATGGAAGAGAGACACCACACGAAATGGCTCATGAAAAAGAAAAAGGTAGACCAGAAGAGTGGACTGAATCTTAATCCAAGAGCATCGATGGGACCCACGGTATCCAAAAGGAAGGTTATGCAAGCGACTACGACGAGGCTGATCAATCGGATCTGGGGAGAGTATTACTCTAATTACTCTCCGGAAGAAGCAGAAAACAAAGAGTCTCCAATTGAAGCAAAAGACGAGGATGAAGTTGATGAGCAGGAAGAAAATGAGGACGATGATCCTGAAGAAGATTTGCCGGATAAGGAGAAATTGGAGGGGAAATCTCCTAGTTCAATTCCGAAGAAGCCAAAATCCAGTTCTGTTAAAAAGGAAACAGCATGGGAAGGGAAGCCTGTGGGAAAAACAAGTTCCGGTGAAGATTTATATGAACGGGCTGTTCTTCGTGGTGAAGGAATCAATGTAGGAAGCTTGGTTTTAATGGAGGATGAAGATTCTGATGAACTGCCTATCATATATTTGGTTGAGTACATGTTTGAAGCATCAGATGGAAGCAAAATGATTCATGGGAGAATGATGCAGAGAGGGTCCCACACAGTTTTGGGAAACACAGCTAACGAGAGAGAAGTCTTCTTAACAAGCGATTGCTTAGATGTGAGATTGGATGATGTCATTCAAAGCGTAGTCGTGGATATTACGTTAATGCCATGGGGTCATGAGCACAGAAAGGCTAATGCAAATGCTGATAAGATTGACAGGGCGAAAGCAGAAGAGAGAAAGAGGAAAGGGTTACCGATGGAGTACTACTGTAAAAGCATGTATTGGCCTGAGAAAGGTGCTTTTGTGAGCCTTTCTCGTGATACTATTGGCTTGGGTTCCGGTTCTTGTGCTTCATGCAAAAGAAACGAAGCTGAGAAGGAAAGGGTGGTTTTCAGAGTGGATTCTTCCAAAACTAACTTCGTCTATAACGGGATTAGCTACTCAGTTAATGATTTTATCTATGCAAGTCCTCAATATTTTGCTGAGGAAAAGGCGGAAAATGGAACCTTCAAAGGTGGGAGAAATGTGGGTCTGAAAGCCTATGTCGTGTGTCAAGTTCTCGAGATCATTTGCAAGAAAGATGCCAAAAAAGCCGAAATTAAGTCCACAGAGGTTAAGGTGAGAAGATTTTACAGGCCAGAGGATATTTCAGCTGAGAAGGCATACACTTCTGATATCCGTGAGGTAATTGTTACAAGATAAATGCATGCATCTATTTGTATATATTTTTAATTGCTTAAAAACTTTATCGAGCTTAAGATATCGTTACATAAATTTTCAGGTCTACTACAGTGAAGACACTGAGTGTTTACCTGTTGATAATATAGAAGGGAAATGTGAAGTTAAAAAGCAGATTGATTTACCACTCGGGTTTAGTGCTCCTTCCATATTTGAGCATATTTTCTTCTGCGAGCGCATGTATGATCCCGCTAAAGGATCACTCAAGCAGGTAATTCTTTACTCTCAACCTCATGCGACCTGTGCAAAGCTGTTTGGAAAATCTAAATATATAATGTTTCTAACTTCTTTTTGACAGTTGCCGGCTCATATCAAAATACTTTATTCAACGGGAAGCAATGACGTTGCTGCCTCTAGAAAGAAGAAGGGCAAGGGTAAGGAGGGAGAGAGTAATATGGAGGTTGAGAAACAAAAAGAGGCGTCACAGCACAAAGGTTTGAGCACATTAGACATTTTTGCTGGGTGTGGTGGGTTGTCAGAGGGTTTGCAGCATGCAGGTTAGTTCTCTGTTTCATTCTTATTCCGTTTTATTGTTTATTTCATTATCGGCGTTTGGTGATTATAACATTCAAATCTACAGGCGCTGCAATAACAAAGTGGGCCATAGAGTATGAACAACCAGCAGGAGATGCCTTTAAGTTTAATCATCCTGACGCAGCGGTGTTTGTTAACAACTGCAATGTCATCCTCAGGTAGTGGAGAAAAACATGAAAGGGCTGAAACGGGTTTAGTTATAAGAAAGTTATTACTAATATTGAGATATGTAATTCGGTTAAATTTACCGGTATCGTTATTCAGAAAATTAAAATGAGCTTAAAATTTATGATGCAGCGCTGTGATGGGGAAGTGTGGGGACACCGATGACTGTATTTCAACACCCGAAGCTACTGATTTGGCTGCATCTCTTGATGAGAAAGTAATTAGTGACTTGCCGATGCCCGGGCAAGTGGATTTCATCAACGGAGGACCGCCATGCCAGGTGTGCAGAGAGAACTCGAATGGGTTATTTTTTTAATTTCTAATTATGTCATTGTTGAATCCGTGTTATTAATTAGGGTTTGAAACAAATGTTTTTCAGGGATTTTCGGGAATGAACAGGTTCAATCAGAGCACTTGGAGTAAAGTCCAATGTGAAATGATCTTGGCATTCTTGTCCTTTGCGGATTACTTCCGTCCCAAGTATTTCCTCTTGGAGAACGTTAGAAACTTTGTATCCTTCAACAAGGGACAGACTTTCCGTTTGACAGTGGCTTCACTTCTTGAGATGGGTTACCAGGTAGGCATAGCTTGATGGCTTATGATGAAAATTTAATTATATTTATGCTTAAAAATGGCTTAATGAAAATTAAATGAATTATAGGTGAGATTTGGCATTTTGGAAGCCGGGACCTTTGGAGTTTCTCAGTCACGAAAGAGAGCGTTTATTTGGGCGGCTTCGCCAGATGAAGTACTCCCTGAATGGCCTGAGCCAATGCATGTGTTTTCAGCCCCGGAATTAAAGATTACATTATCAGGCAATTCGCAATACGCTGCAGCTAAGAGCACTGCGAATGGAGCACCTTTCCGAGCTATGACCGTAAGAGATTCCATCGGTGATCTCCCAGCTGTAGGGAATGGAGCGTGTAGAAATATGATGGAGGTATTTATGTATTTACTATTCCCTTCAATTTAATAAGCTTTATATCTATAATAAATTTAACACTAAATTTCCAACTTTTGTTAACACAGTACCAACATGAACCGGTCTCGTGGTTCCAAAAGCAAATCAGAGGAAACATGGCTGCTCTGACCGACCACATAGCGAAAGAAATGAATGAGCTGAATCTCATCCGATGTCAAAGGATTCCCAAGCGAGCTGGTGCGGATTGGCATGATCTTCCAGATGAAAAGGTGAGAAACAAACCTTACGGAATTCGGTTTACTAGCTTCTTTTATTAGTTTTGTTTTATAATAAATGAATTATGAATTAAAAAACAGGTGAAACTGTCGAACGGGCAAATGGCTGATCTGATCCCATGGTGCTTGCCGAACACTGCGAAGCGCCACAATCAGTGGAAGGGGCTTTTCGGACGGTTGGATTGGGAAGGGAATTTCCCGACTTCCATCACGGATCCTCAGCCGATGGGGAAAGTCGGGATGTGCTTTCACCCTGAACAAGATAGGATTCTTACTGTCCGAGAATGTGCCAGATCTCAAGTAAGTCCGATAAAAAACTATATGAGAAGTTCAGATGTAATATTGCAAATTTAATAATATTATTATTGCTTATGGATAGAAAACTTGTGATTTACATAAACTATCACATGTATCAAAAATTTGCCAATAACATAAAAACAATCCAAACATATGAAATTTGTGTGTGACTAAGTTATGTATGCAAACTTGATGCAGGGCTTCCCTGATAGCTATGTGTTTGCTGGCAATATTCTCCACAAGCACAGGCAGATCGGAAATGCCGTTCCTCCACCTCTCGCCTATGCGCTCGGCCGGAAGCTCAAGGAAGCCATTGACAAGAACAAGTCTTGCCAGTGAGCTTCAATCTAGTTATTCATTGCTGATTGTCTCTGTTAATATTCTTTATCTTCAAATTAGAGTTAGAATATTGTACCGTGTCCGTGACACAACAGCCTGCAAGTGAATTGAATTTAAGAGACCTGCTAAAACAATGATAAAAGAGGCATAAAACATGTCGTTTCTTTACATATCATTGTCGTTGCTTCATTATTAATTGAGTTATTGGCGCTATTGGCCCCTAAAATCCTTTCAAAATTCAAATTTAGTAAAATATTAAAAAAATATATAGAAATCTTATGATATTGGTTTTTGATTTTTTTGAAATTTGAGTAGTATTTTAACGAAAATCTTGTCTATATATTCATCGGCATAGAAAATCAAATCGGTGCAATTGTATTGGTTTTTTTAAGATTTATCTAAAACTTTTATCAATATGCCCATACTAGCTTCAATATAATTGTAAATTAAACTTGTGGGCGATTTGAGGATAAGTGGTCTCTAAAACATTAATTTGGATAAACTTAAAAATCTGCAATTCTAATTTAATTCTTTCAAATGAGAAGGATGAGTAAAAGAAAGATCATGGATTGGTAACTATGATTTGGAAATATATTTAAAAGGCATCTATAACATTTAAAAGAAACTAATAAATATGTATTTGATTATGTTATAAGTTTGTATGTTAAGTTATGAATGTAACAAATTGTTGAATTTAGTGAGTGGCATGAGTTAAACTTTAAATACTCATCACATTTGTCTTGTCCGTCCAATCCGTTTCATGGCCTTCACCAATAATTAGGGCTGAAACCGGAACCGAGAACCGGGAATTTGACTATTTTTTTGTCCCTGTCCAAGAAAAACCGAGACACAGTTTTTCTATCCCGGTTCTGGCTCTGAAAAGTCCTGTTATTTTTTTTTCTAATCGGAACTGGGACACAGTTTTTCTGTCCCGGTTCTAATTCTAGTTCTGAAAAGTCTTGTTTTTTTTTTTTTTTTTGGATTAAAACCCCGATTTTTTTAGGACCAAAATTCGGGACGAAAACCGGGAAAATTCCAGGACAAAATCACAGAAAGAAACATAGAAAAAAAAAGCCCATAGATTCTTAATGTTTGATTAGTGGAATTGTAGAAATTCCTATTCAACATCATTGAGAATAATTTTTTGGTTTCTCTAGATTTAGAGACTGGATTTTTTTTTTAATTTATCAATAAAGTGTGTTGTTTCTTTTACTAATCATTGTAGTGAGTCATATCTAAAATTATATTTTGTTCATCGCAAATTCATCAAATATTAGCAAACATATTACTTCATTTTATAGATTGAGGGGAAAAACATTCAACAAATTAATGAATAATTAGGCCATTCATTTATTCAATTTGCTGGCAAACCACTGCCATGGTCATGTCATGGTCCACTTCTTCAATGACAAGTTTAGTTATATAATATTAATAGCTTGCAAAAACCAATCCAATATGTCTTTGCCAAATTGTTTATCTTAGAATCTATTGAATAAAATTCCTGCCACAACAGAGCAGATCACAATTCTACTTTCTTGGATTTTTTATTTCTTTTACAATTCAGAATGCCAGATTGACTCCAAAGTGTTTCTCTCAAAATCAAAGTAGGTCCCAACCATGATAATGCCTGCCCACATGCCCAAAGAAAAAAAATAAAATGTTGAAATACAATAATATTCTCTTTGCTTGTCACATTTGAATAAAAAGATTAGTATCCTATGTCACATTGAGTTTCCTTTTAAATTTAGGGTTAATGATGGCGAAAATACTCAAAGTTTGGTCAAAGAACCCCTCGTGTACCTAAAATTTAAAAGTAGTGGCAAAATACCCAAAGTCGTATTTGGGGAGTTGACCACTCCATTCTCGTAACGCCGTTAACTTACCCGTTACCTCTGGCCACGTGGACAAACGTGGGTTGCTGACATAACAATTTTCGCCACGTGGATGAGCCCACATCAGCCTCGTTTACGGCAAAACAACGAATTAAACCCCTAAATAATACTAGTTAATACAACTAATTGAACCCCTAATGATTACACTTAACAAAACAGATTGATCCACGTGGCCAAAGTAACAGGTAAGTTAACGGCGTAACAAGAATGAAGTGGTCAACTCCCCAAATACGACTTTGAGTATTTTTGCCACTACTTTTAAACTTTGAGTACACGAGGGGTTCTTTGATCAAACTTTGGGTATTTTAGCCGTCATTAACCCTTAAAATTATAGCCTTAATTATCTATATATTAATGTGGGGGAGTTGTTTGTATCATCATTATTAGTGATGTATATTGCATCATCAATTCTTCATCATCCTAGTTAATAATTTGCACACCAAATTTCCACAGTAGATAGACAGTGAATCCCTTTGCCTCTTGAATTTTTAAGCAATTTGGCTCCTGAATTTATTTCGTATCAGTTTACCCTTTATTTTTTTTTTTTATTAATTTTACCCATGAACGGTTAATATGCACAAGACTTCATTAAAATTAAAAGCCAATAATCCAAAAAGATAATACCGTGAGGGAATGCCGAGACTGAATTAGGTTTGAAGTATTTAGCGTAAAAAGCTAACTATAATAATCAAGTAAGATAATATTTGACAAAAGCAGTAAACATATACAACAAAGAGAGGGCATTTTAATACAAATTCAAAGTTCAAACCTTAAAAGAAACAAATACATAATGGCGAGTTTCCGAAATAAATTGATACAAAGTAATAAGTTAAGGGGCAAATTGAGGATGGAAAATTAGCCGAAGGGGGTATTTAAGATATTTACTAAAAAAATATGTATTAATCCCACATGCCCCTAATTTTATTTTTGGGGAGCAATGAAAATGCTATAGCTACAGAAATTGCAAGAAAGCAGAGAATAACTAAACTATTAATTAATTAATTGAGTTTATTGGATAGACTAAAAGAGAAAAGAAAATGAGGATATAAAGTGAAAATCTTGTCTGTAAGAAGAATTACATGTCACAAAGGTAGCTTAGCTGCTTCAAAGCCTTTCTACTCTGTATCCTTCTATTCACTCCACATAATGAATAAATAAATAAAAAAAGGATAAAAAAAACCTTACACCACAAGCATCGTTGTACATCAAGAAAAGGAAGAATCACCAATACCCTTTTGGACATTACAACGAATACACTAACTACATAAACGAATATTAAAAGTTCACACTATTTAATTTTGTAGAGAGACATGTATATTTCTTCATAGCTACACAAAGTTGAGTATATCCAATCAAAATAACAACATGAGTAAATGGTGTTGTTTCCCCGTCGGGTCGGGTATTAGTTGCATCTTGCCCCGTTACGTTTGTTTTGTTGCATTATTTGCCCTTCACGTTTCGATTTGTGTTGTGTTGTGTTGTGTTGCATAAAGCTTATTTTCTCGTGAAATATTAAAATCTTATTAGTTGTTATAATCAAAAGGTGTTTTCTGCAAAAAAATCAAACGCAAAAGGGGCAAAATACAACGGATGCGAAACCGGAACCGTAAAAATGGAATTACTCTAATTATAAGCACTAAGCTTCTGATAGATAGGCATGAAAAATGCGAAGTGACTATGGTTGGCTGAAATTGCCAATACACCTAACTTTGAGAAATTAGCAATGTGACCAAAAGATGCCCAAATAATAATTTAGACACTTTATCAAAGTATTAAGTTGTGACCAACTGTATGCAAAACAACCCCATTACAAAATTATAATATGATTTCCACAAAAGATTAAGCTTCACTACAATATTATTATTGTTTTTAAAATCAGGTAGGAGTTTGAGTAAAGGTGGAAAGAGGGCCCTTGAGAGCTCATTTCATTCAACAAAGCTAAATTCTCTCCACTTTTTTGAATCATTTTCCTATATAGAATAAAAAGTGTGTGTGAGAGAGAGAGGGAAATTCCATGATTTCAAAAGCTCATTGTGATTATATTGTTGTTGTAAAGTTTGTTGGGCTTCATATCTTTAAAGCCAGCTTTTGCTTCTAACCACCTTCAAAAAGAGAAGAGAGAAAGAGAGAGAGTTAACAGGTTCAAGAAGAGGATTGAGAATGGCCACACCGAACCGGCAACAGATGGTTCCGAGAGTGACCGGCTCCAATGGCAGCCCGACGAAGGACGACAAGGAAGAGGATCTCTCGAGGTCTGCCTTGGCGATGTTCCGAGCAAAGGAGGAGGAGATTGAGAAGAAGAAGATGGAGGTGAGGGAGAAGGTTCAGCTGCAAATCGGCCGAGTCGAACAAACCACCAAGCGCTTGGCCGACATTCGCCAAGTAAGCGTTCGCAAAAGTTTCAAGTTTGCCATGCACATCCATAGAGATTTTTAGTATAAAATACATCAACATGAACCAAAAAATAGTACAAACATAAAATGTTCTAGCGAGTAGGGCTGCGGAGAAAGAAAAAAAAAAAGGATAGATATTAATCGGTTTTCCTTAATTTCATCAAGGAAAATTGATTCTCAAGCTGATTTTTTTCCCCGTAGTATCTTTACATATAATACATATAGCGTTTGGTTAGTATGCCATATTATTGAAACAAACCAATATCCAAAAAATCGTCAAACCTAACCGATTTTTTTTAGAATCAAAACATTAACGGTAACAGAATTTAAACGCTGAACTTCGGTTTTATCTTTTATATAACCGAATAGCTTGGTTTGGATGTAAAAAATAATCTAGTAAGAACCGAATCAAACCGGTTTCACTTAAGTAGTTAAAGAAGCTAATGTTTCTCAGGTAACGAGTTGAACACTAGTGATCTTCTGATTAACTTGGTGACTAAATATACAGATCTTCATTGTCTGGATAATATAAGAATCAAATCATTTGTGTAAGGCAAAAAAAATAAAATCATTATTCTTTGAAAAGAAGAAAGAAAAAGTATGAAGTCTAGTTTATATATATATATATATATATTAATTAGGATGTATTGTTTCTTATCAAGCAAAAGCAGCATGTAATTTCATGTACAATGTTCTTCATCATGAATAATTATTCCAGTGAATATAGTATTAATTAATCGTCACATAAAAGGGATAATAATTCAATTCAAATATTATATTATATGGAATTATTACAGGAGCTTGAAGCAATGAGTGATCCGATGAGGAAGGAAATTTCTATGATCCGAAAAAGGATAGATTGTGTTGCTAAAGAATTAAAGCCTTTGGGACTGAACTGCCAGAAGAAGGTAATTTTTATGTTATTTCTCTACGGTTTTTTTTTTGTTCTCTCACCGCGGGGAATTACCGATTTTGTCAAATCGTCGTGCAAACTGTCTAAAAGCAAAGTTTGCTGCATTGAACTAATACTTGCACGCCGTTTTTTGCCGAATCATCGTTCAAACATCCGTGTTTTGAAAGAATCATCGCGCAAAGGGCGTAGTATGAGTCACTGTTTGTAGTAGTGTTTTGAACTTTTGATATTTCTTCTTCTGTCATTAGTGTAGATAAAGGTAGGGATTTATATATATATATATATATATATATATATATATATTGTAATTAGTATCAGTATTTTTTTTAGTATTACTAATTTTAGCTGTTTAGGCAATTGATTATTTAATTAGTTTATTAGCTATGGGTTGTGTTAGTACTCAATTAATCTGATTTTCTTGGAGTATTTTTTTGTTTATTTTATATAATATTAGAAGCTGTTTTCTATCTAAAACTCATAAAGGGAACTTCATGATCAAGCCCCTTGACATAATCATCCCATTAAAAAAAATAATAATCTTATTATTATTAAAATGATTTAAAAAGGAATTTACCCATTAAAGTTGGTACTTGCTTTGCTCTCAGGAGAAAGAATACAGAGAAGCTGCTGAGGCCTTCAATGAGAAGAACACAGAAAGAAATCAACTGGTTGGCAAGTTAATGGAGGTGATCACTATTCCTTTTATTATCTTCTTCATATAAATGAATAGCAAATATCGGTACAAATACCCAAATTTGTTCATAACGAGGCATCATACCCTCAAGCTTTCGATTGCGTTGAATTAATTCCCTAAGGGTGCATAATTGGGACTTTGATTTATTCCGTCCCAATTGTGCAATTAACGCAAGTTGTGAACACGTTTGCACCTTTCTTTTTCCCCATTATTTATAAACAACTTACATACCTACGAAAGACGTAGCACAAGTACACGGTTTAACGCTAACGGGCAGTTCGGATAGAACAAAACGAGAACCTTATTCAGCTTATGGGTATTCCGCGCAATTGAAAGATTGACCCCATTTTGAATAATTATGCCGCTATTAACCTTAAACTAATATATTCCTTGACAAAGTTTTTATCCCACAAAAAATGAAAATATTGTTTGTTGCATGGCCTTCTCAGATGGTGAGTGAAAGTGAGAGACTGAGGCTGAAGAAGCTTGAAGATCTCAGCAAAAACATTGCAATTCTCAATTGATCAGGCCATCAAATTACTAGCTGGGTTTTGTGTGATGTACTAATTAGAGTCACCTTTTTCATCATTATGGTTTTTCTGTTTAATTTTTTTATTTGTTTTTGTTTTCCCTGATTTCTGTGGTGGTATTTGTGGGGAATTTCTTAGCCAGGAAAAGAAATGTGTTTAAAGATTTTATTTGAACATGTTGAGCACAGCAAGCTCAGGGAATTTCTCCATTGATGTATAGAGGTCATGATGTGATTAAATACAGTGTTCGTCTCTTATGCTGATTGATTAATGAAAGCTTGAAATAACCCTTCATGTTACTCTCTTATTATGAGTCTACATTTATCTATTTAAGTCTCATTTCTTATTCACCCTTTTGCGTTAATTATGCGAGATAGAATCGAGACCGTAACAAAAGTATTATTTGACAAAGCTATTGATTTAACGACGTTCTACGATCAATTTCAAACCCAAAATTGCAAGCACTTGTTAACTATCACAAGGCAGCCAATGGGATCAGCAAGAGCCTCTCAAACCCAGTGAAGATTGGGAATAATCATTATATAAGAGCTCTCATTCAAATTCTTGCTTGGCTCAATACCGCAATATTTGCGAAAAATATAGCGTCGAAAAGGGCCTACATGAAATCTACTGTTAACAATTTAAGCCAAAACCACGAAGATTATCTGCGAAATCACAGAACATTTAAGTCAAATTCAAAAGCTGACCTTTCAGAGGCTTCGCTTGGTTCGTGATACGACTTTTCGAGCAAGCGTAAGCTTCGGAAATTAGAGACGAGACTCTAAAACTTTGATATTATATCTCTCCTCCATTAACAAGAGGACTATCCTAAACCTGAAAGGACCTACAAACTTCACTAATAGAAATAAAAGAAAATTCAGAGAGGATCCTAACCAACCGAGAAAACGTAAAATAGGCTAGGTGAGGTATCGAGGAGCTTGCTCGTACTCCTGCGTTTGTTGTTTTACGGAACCGATTGATACTCTTGACAGTATTTCCTTAAAATCTGAGTTGAGCTAATCTCAGGCCTGGGTAATTCTCATGAAAGATATGAGAATTTTATGACGGAGACTAAGAGAACACGATTCTACAGTTAACTTTCGATCTTTATGTCTCGTTAACTTACAACGTAAATCAAAAGATACGACCGAATTTCTCAACTAAATACCAAATGAAGATACAAGCTGAGATATCTGGTCTCGTTGGGAAGACGGGATACCCGAGAATTCTAATCTCGTCGGGAAGTCATATTGGTGACAAAAATACCAAAACTATTGCAATCGATGTACTTAATATACCAATGCTAATTTTTTTGACAGAAAATATACCACGTTCCAATAGTTGTGGCATCCCTTGGAGATTGTATTCAAATTGGACCAAAACCCGATCGCATAACTTCCAAAGGGATGCTATAAAAATATTGAAACTTACGTATGTATATTTCCCGTACAAAAAAATTAAACCGGGTGTATGGGTATTTGCCGCCAATAACCTTAGAATGAAAGTCCCTAAGATACCAAGTGCTTTTTACTTCAAGCAAGCACAGCTTCATAAGATGTTATGGAACAAACTAAAAAGTACACTATCAAAGAGTTTAATCTCAATCGGAAGTTTCATCAGCGATAAACAATAGTTCTGAAGCAAGAGATATTAAGAGCAAAAAGAACGATTACCACCATTAAAGCTGCAGAATCTGTCAATGAGTACAAGAGTTCTTTTCCTGCTTCTTTAACCCACTAAAATACAGATGGTGTCAAAACCCGGAAAGCCTGGAAAATCTGAAATCCTCTCAGTGAGTAAAAATAGTGTCGTTTCTCCTCGGAGGCCTGTCAGGAATCGATCCCGGTTTGAACTTCGAAGCCTCGTGCCTTGCCAGTTCATGAGGAACAGGGCTGTTGCTTTGCACGAGCATTTGCTTGAGATCATAGAACACGTCGGCGTCAGACATGGTCAAGAAAGTAGTAGCAATTCCAGTTTTCCCCGCTCGTCCTGTACGCCCGATACGATGAGTGTACGTCTCGATGCTCCCAGGCATATCATAGTTGATGACATGAGCCACATCGGGTATGTCAATTCCACGTCCTGCAACATCCGTGGCAACGAGCACATTGAACCTCTTTGTTCGGAAACCTTCGAGGCTGATTTCCCTCTGCTCCTGAGACTTCCCACCGTGCAATGTGGTGACCCGATACCCGGCTTTATCCACATTCTTCGACACGTAATCAGCATTCTTCTTCGTGTTAACGAACACGATTGCGGTTTTATCGCCGAGTTCATCGAGCAACCTCTGAAGCCTACTGAACTTCTCGGAGTCTTTGACCATCATTACAGTCTGAGTGATCAACTCGGTCGCCTTTCCAGCAGTGCCGATGTTGACCACAACGGGGTTTCTCAAGTACTTTCTAGCGAGCCTCTCGACAGCGGTAGGCATAGTGGCACTAAACATGTAAGTCGTCCTGTAAATCTTCTTCTCGTCGAGCTCTTCATCTTCGTTCTCTGGCTTCAAATTACTCGAAGGCATGGCATCGAGAACGCCCATGACTTGTGGCTCGAAACCCATGTCGATCATCCGATCAGCCTCATCGAGAACCACATAGTTGCACTGGTTAAGAACGGCATACCTTCTCTCCAAGCAGTCAAGAAGACGACCTGGCGTTGCAATCACGACCTCGCATCCTTGCCTGATCTTGAAGCCCTGCTCCTCAATTGACTGACCTCCAACAATGGACACAACCTTCAGACCCAAGTAATGAGCAAACTTAATGGTTTCATCCTCAATCTGTTGTGCCAATTCCCGAGTTGGCGCCATGACAACAGCATAAGGCCCTTCTGCCTCGTTCTCTTCGGTAATTGGAGGCAGCCTCGAGATATAAGTCAGCATAGGAAGAACAAACGCTGCGGTTTTCCCGGAACCAGTCTCGGCGATCCCGATAACGTCGCGCTGTTGCATCCCAAGTGGTATAGCAGCCATTTGAATCGGGGAAGGCTTCTTATAGCCGGCTCTCTCCACGGATTTAAGCAACTCCGCGCTCAATTTACTCTCTTCCCAGCTCCTCATCGGCCGAGGGATCTTCGAGCCCTTGTAGGAAATATTGAAATCCTCGCGGAATATCCTCCAATCTCTCTCGGTCATCTCCTCGAGTTTCTTATCGCTCCAGTGCCGATCGACCCTCATGTCGAATGTGTCGTACATATCCGCAGCCTCTTCCTTGAGCTTCTGCGCAGCAGCTTCTTCGGGGGCCTCTTCAATCCCGTCCTTCTTTCGAAGCTCGTCTCGCATGTCCTTCTCGTTCTTCGCCGCCAGCTTCTTCTGCTCTCGACGGTCCATTCCAGCGCGGAACCCACGCCCAAACAGAAGCTGAGCCTCGTGAGGGTTCTGGTACAGTACATTCATGTCCCGGGACGTGTCCTCGGTGTTCTCCCAGTCGAACGAGAACCGGAACTTCTCGCTCGGCTTGATAACCCGCTTCTTCGGCTTCTTGGACCCAAGATACTGCTCCTTGATCGACTCAATCTGCTTCTCGTGCTCGCGAGACCCCAATTTCTCCAGCCGCGCCGTTTCCCGATCCTTGGCCTCCCCTTCGCGATCTCTGTCCCGGTTCCGCCTCTCCGAATCCCGGTCTCTGTCCCGATCGCGCTCTCTGTCCCGATCCCTATCCCGACCGGAACGCTCCCTGTCCCTGTCCCTGTCCCTGTCCCTATCCCTATCCCTATCCCTATCCCTATCCCTATCCCTATCTCTGTCCCTGTCTCGGTCCCTCTCGCGATCCCTGTCGCGGTCACGGCGATCGGAATCTGAGGGTTTGTGAGGCTCACCGTTGGTCGCGGCCCCGATGGCGGACGAGGAATCCGAGGCCTGAGAGCGAGCCTGCGAGAGCAAGGCCTGTTGGCGGCGAAGCTGCTCCTCGGACTGCTCCTGGAGCCGCTGGAGAGCCAACTGCTCGCGCTGGGCTTTGGTCAGAAACACCGGCTTCGCGGTTCCTCCTCCGGCGGCAGACGGCGGCTTCGGGACGCCGAACTCGTCGGCTCGGCGCTTCATCGGGGCTAGGGTTTGGGGTGAGTGAATGGAGATCGAAGCGAAGGATGGAGTGTGTGGTTTTTGAGGAAGCCAAGGGTTTGGGCTCACAATGTTCAGAATATTTTGTTAAGATGTTTGCACATAATGAGTAGTTTGTTAGTTTGCAAATTACACATTCATTATATATATATATATATATATGGTAAACTGCGGCTAATGTACCCAATGTTTGATTTTCTGCGGATTATGTACCTAATGTTTATTTTTGGCGGCTAATGTACTCAATGTTTGATCCGTTAGATATTTTTGGGTTTTCCGTCAGTTGACCGTTAGAGAGTTATATGTACACTTTTCGTATTTTTGACATAACTCACTCATTTTTTGTCCAAATTTTATGCACGACCTATGGTTGGAAAGATAAGAGATAGATCTACAACTTTAATGTTTTAAGTTTTGTAAAATCAGTTTAAAAAAAATACGAAATTTCAAGTACAACGTAAAACTGGACATTAGTTTAATGCAAAATATTTATTTCGAGCAAATTTTAATATACTTAATGACTTTTTATGATGAAACGTAAAAGTAAAAAGTTGTAGATAAATGTTTTATCTTTCCAACGGATGTTTATTTATAAATTTTGGATAAAAAACGAGTGAGTTATGCCAAAAATATGAAATATTATTTCACATCACATCTTTTATATTTTTGGCATAACTCACTCATTTTTTGTCCAAAATTTATAAATAAACAACCGTTGGAAAGATAAAAAGTTTATCTACAACTTTTTAGTTTTACGTTTCATCATAAAAAGTCATTAAGTATATTAAAATTTGCTCGAAACAAATATTTTGCATTAAACTAATGTCCAGTTTTACGTTGTACTTGAAATTTCGTATTTTTTTAAAACTGATTTTACAAAACTTAAAACATTAAAGTTGTAGATCTATCTCTTATCTTTCCAACCATAGGTCGTGCATAAAATTTGGACAAAAAATGAGTGAGTTATGTCAAAAATACGAAAAGTGTACATATAACTCTCTAACGGTCAACTGACGGAAAACCCAAAAATATCTAACGGATCAAACATTGGGTACATTAGCCGCCAAAAATAAACATTCGGTATATAATCCGCAGAAAATCAAACATTGGGTACATTAGCCACAGTTTACCCATATATATAGGGTTAATAACGGCAAAAATACTTAAAGTTTGGTCAAAGAACTCCTCGTGTACTTAAAGTTTAAAAGTGGTGGCAAAAATACCCAAAGTTGCATTTAGAGAGTTGACCACTCCATTCTCGTAACGCCGTTAACTTACCCGTTAACTTTGACTTATTTTCATTAATTTAGATAATAAAATTAATGAAAATAAGTCAAAGTTATGAACTAGACTCGAATCAATAATGTGATTAAAACGATAATTTGATTTATGTGTACATTGATTACTAACGAATAAATTATATGTATTTAAATACTGATGTTGATTTTATATGTATACTGAATTTTAACGAATGATAACTTTCTTTATAGACGCATTGGAATGGTTAAATACAACTTATAAGGCGTGCCTAATCGAAACTTAAGAGATATAGATGAAATAAAATAAGAAAAAAATATCATTGTTATGTGCATTTTTCGTAACATATAAAAATTGGGCCCCCTTTGGCAAAGGTCAAAGCCCGTTAAGAAAAGTCAAAGCCTGTCATGGTAAGTCAAGGCCCATCACCAACGCCAAAAGCCCGGGACCGAAGAACCAAGACATTGGCGAGGCCCGGGGTCCAAAAGGCGACGAGGCGACGAGGCGACAAGCCGACGAGGCGATTAGGCGACAAGCCGACGAAGCGACGAGGCGACAAGCCGACAAGCCGACGAGGCAACAAGGCGACAAGCCCCCTCGTCATAACTTGACGAGGGCGTAACTTGTAATCATTCCACACGACGAGGAGATCCGAGGCCACGAAGATCTCCGGGAAATCCTCCGGATTTCCCCGAACACAACAAGCGGACTCGCGGACAACCCGAAGACATCGAAGACGAATCAAGAAGCACCGACGACCCCTTCTACAAAGGAGAAACTCGCAAGCCCCTGGAGGTGCAATATTCAGGGAATTCGCAGACCCCTTAAGGTGCAATTATCAGGGAATTCGCAGGCCCCTAGGAAGTGCAATTTCAGGGAGTTGGTTTTCCTATAAATAGGAGCATTCTCCCCCTCATTTCCACACTCACTCACAACTTTCTCCAGAGCATCTCTCTCTAGCTTTCACTCTCTAAAAATTCGTCCACTCCTATAGGAGGAAGGACTTGAATAAGAGCTGAGATCGATCTAGAAGCAGAGTCTTAGGCCTGAGAAGAAAGGTTGTTCGACGAGTCAGCTAAGGCGTCCCTCGCCAGGTGGGTAACCACGCCACCACCTGTGAGGTCGACAGAGGAAGAAGCGTCCCTTCGTCAGGATAAGGCCCCTCGTTACACGAGGCCACCTACCCCGACAAGGTCGGCAAAGGAGCACACCTCGTCTGGTCAAGGCTCTCGCTGTACTTCGCCAACACAAGGGAAGTTCGACAGTGGGTTCGCCAACACCAACGAGGTCAACGAAGAACACATCACGCCGGTAATACCCAGCCATCAGGCCAAGGGTCACCCCCGCGCCGCCTACAACGACACTTCCGACGAGTCAAACCACATCGTCATTCACCCGCCGTTTATCACTAACCCCGAACTACGTGGGACCTGATTCTCTTAAACTGAGATACGTAGGCAGCCTCGCCCAACCATAAGCGACGGGGCACGGGCCCATTCTACCCTTTTTTGCAGGTCCTCCCTCGCCATAGGAGCTCGCCAAGGAAGGAAAAGCACGAAGAATCATCAAGACCAGCTCGGAGCTTCATCAAGACCGGAGTTTGCCCAGAAGAGGACATCGCCAAGACAAGGACTCCGCCCGGACAAGGAGCTTCGCCGTGAACCGGACTTCGCCACCATCAAGGAAGTTCGCCGAGGATCGTCAACGACAGCCCGGAGACTCATCCAAGACGACGGAATCGCCTCCAGCTTTGACGATCAACAGTCAACCCGCGTTGACTCAACATTCAATCATCCTTGTGTTCAGCGGGTTAATCTCGGGACCCGAACCTTGGATCCGACTCTAAGTTAAAGCCATTTTTACGCATTAACAATCATATTAAGTTGTTTTATCAAATAATGATATAAATTTCTTACGATACAAGATAACATAATGTATAATATATATATATATATATATATATATACACACACGATAAAGATAACATAATAATAATAATACGTATGTCGTTTCTTTTTATATGACAAATTTCGTCTCTTTGCCATTGTCGTTTCGTTAAACCTTTCCCGTCAAAATTACCTGCAATTCTCGCAACAGTCCGATCGATCGACTATGGCGGAGACAGAGACGAGTCTCGGAAACCCTAGCGATGATGGCGGAGGAGGGAAGCCGAAGGTGGTGGTGATAATGGGACCCACGGGCTCGGGGAAGTCGAAGCTGGCCATTGATCTGGCCTCTCACTTCGCCGTGGAGGTCATCAACGCCGACTCCATGCAGGTCTACAAAGGCCTCGACGTGCTCACCAACAAGCTCTCACTCCACGAACAGAGAGGTCGGTCTCATCACAAATCTCTCGCTCTCTCGCTTTCTTACATCGTCTCAATCTCAAATTCTCAGTCTGAAACTTTTTCTTCTTTCAGGAGTTCCTCATCATCTTCTGGGGACTGTGAATCCCAACGTTGAATTCACAGCCAAGGAGTTTCGAGATTCCGCCATTCCTGTTCGTTTTCGAATTTTCGCTCTGCAATTCTCAATCTGATTTTGGCATTTCATTCTCTGATTATTAACGAATTGATTTTCAGCTGATTGAGGATATCTTGTCTCGTGATTGCTTGCCAGTCATCGTTGGGGGTACACACTACTATATTCAGGTACATTAACCGTTTCATACTTCTCTCAGGGGATGTATCATGTATGTAATATGTATACATATATATTATCGCAATTTGCAGGTATCGGTTTTTGCGTGATCTTATATTCGGTTTATTTATGTTTTTTAGTATGTTGAACAGATGCACTTTATTATCTTCTTTCTTTATCTTGCCAAAGATAGTCTTATTCTTATTAGGCAGTCGAAAATCGTGCTTATTCGATTACTTGAAACTTCGTGCGGACTAATGCGTTTTGGTTACACTCACCAAATGATAGAAGCTTGTCATTCATCATATATGGATATAATAGGGTTTAATCGTTTTGAATATTGGTTACAGTTTTGTGACTTGTCAATGGAGGTTGTTATGTGCCTTAGTGCTAATGTTGTTCTTGAGTTCCGTTGGAACTTTTTTTTCTATATCGTTTTATACACCTTCGATTATTCGCTTTCCGTGTTTTATTTACTTTTTCTTTTGTCTCAGTTTAGGCCCTTATAAGCCCATTTCTTCTAGATGAGACTGTGGAAGATCTGGACGCTGACAGCTTACCTACCTCTCTAGGTAAGGAACCACGGTTGTCTCGAATCTCCGTATCGTCAATGTGGAATATTGAAACGTTCACGTGGTGTACATGCAGGAGAAGCACAACCGAGCATTCATTTGGAATGTGAAGAAATTAGTGATAGCTTTGAGCGCCTGAAAGCTGTTGACCCAGTTGCAGCGAACAGAATTCACCCGAATAACCATAGAAAAGTATGTTCCTAAACAATTACACTATGTAAACCATGGTTTTAAATGCCGTTTTCGACGCCGTTTTGCTCCCTCTGTTTCACTACACTATCTGTGAATGAAGGAAAACTGTCCATTAGGATTTTTATTTAGTCCTTATACCAGTTTTATGTCTCATGCCGTTAGGGTATTTCGGTCAATTCATTGTTTGTCTCATTAAGGTTTTCGGGTCGCCTTCGTTATTGCTCAATGTTCTGTTTTCTGATCATGTGATGAAAGTTTATGAGTATATATGAATTCACGTGCCTTCGTTTTCTTATATTCAAGTAGAATCAGAGTTATTATCTGGTAAATCAATTTGATATGACGACGTCGCAGTAGCAATCTGTTAATATTTTCACCACTTTATTTTCCCCACTTCGGTCACCGGCCAGCAAAATATTCTGCTGAAATAATTTTTGCATTGGTGGTTCATACATTTGTGTTATCTGTCTTTAAGAATATTGTTCTCAGTTTCAAACTGACCTCATTTGAATAATTTTGCGTTTTTCTTTTCTTTCTTTTTTGCAGATCAGTCAATACCTTAACTTGTATGCTCGCTCTGGTATCCTTCCCAGTGAACTTCTACAGGGGAAGGCAGCGGAGGTTTGTTTTTCGTGAGAAATCTTTATTTTTTCGCAATTATGCCTTTTTTTTTCTTCTTCTAAAGATTGGGAATATAGGTCAGGACCCTAGGAAATCCAGGGCGTTTTTTCTTGTATGTTTTTTTGCTATGAGTTTGTCAAAGAAAGTTTTTGAATAAAATTTCATCTCTTAATATTTTATTTTTAACTCTTATACTTGTTCTCTACAAATTTAAGCGGCCAACTTTTTTTGTTTAAATTATGTTTCCTTTTTATAACGGATTGTCGATTCAATTAAGTGTTTTTTTTTTCTTTTACTTCACATTTTTAAACAATATTTGTAATTTGTATCTGGCAGGGCAGAACTGGGGCCGGGTTGGTAATTTCAGATATAATTGCTGTTTTATATGTATGGACGCATCTCTTCCTGTGCTGGATCGCTATGTAGACCAAAGAGTAGACTGCATGGTGGATTCTGGGTTACTCAATGAAGTCTATGATATATTTAATTTAAATGCGGATTATACTCGAGGCTTGCTTCAGGCTATTGGTGTTCGGGAATTTGAGACTGTTCTTCGAGATTATGATTTAGAAGCAAAAAATGTGAATTATTCGAGCTCCTTTATGTTGGCAAATATGAAGGGAACAACTGGTTCACCCGATGGCAGCAAAGAAAAAGCTCATATTATGGAAGCTATTGACAAAGTAAAACTTAACACACGAAGACTCGTTCGCCGTCAGGTAAAGACTTATTCATCTTTTTTACAAGAGTCTTCTTATCATGAAAA
This sequence comes from Parietaria judaica, assembly GCA_954871525.1. Taxonomy (NCBI): domain Eukaryota; kingdom Viridiplantae; phylum Streptophyta; class Magnoliopsida; order Rosales; family Urticaceae; genus Parietaria; species Parietaria judaica. The sequence continues at coordinate 23,373,832 of OX940860.1, read as the reverse complement.
TATATTTTGTTGGTAAATATGCTGTATCTTTTAAGGGATAGTTGCTGAAGAATTGGATATACATTTATGCCTATATGCATTTAAATCACAATTTTCTGCTGTTGCTCGATACACTCAAATTGGTCGTAAATTAAAGATCCAGCCTGGGATTACGATCTAGTAATGGAACCCTTGATGAAGAATACACAGTCACAAACTCAGAAGAACACCTAAAATTCACGGAACAAATGCTCAACCAAAATTCAGCCGCTCTTCTGCTTGAGAGTGGCCGAATTTTTTGTTTAGGGTTGAGATGCTTCATCAATTTCTAAGGACCCCAACTATAGGTCACATCAAGACTAAAAGCGGAAATAGTTGAATCACAAATAACTAAAAGACTTAACTAATAATTATAACACTCAACTAATAATTAAAAGACATAATAATCAAAATAGCCTAATAGTGAAAATCGCCTGAGTTTGACATTCCTCCCTCATGGGTAGAGAGCCGGTCTCGAGTTCCGGATTACAGATCTGTCTTTCTCGAGTCTTACCAAAGTACGGATGCTTAACATATTTGCACAAATGTGCAAAACTCACATTAAAAAATAATCTGGAAACCTTCATTTAGAGGACAATCAGTCTTTCAAACATGAGCTTTAGGATAAAAAATTAATAGATTGTCACCTTTCCTTTATCACACCTGCCGTACAGTTCTTAGAAAATTAGATTATACTTGCTCCACTGAAACAGTTAGTTTATATGATCGGGCAAATCATTCTCTTGCAGAGACGGATGATTTCTCGGTTGCAGAAACTCTTTAAATGGGACATATATTTCATGGATGCAACCGAGTCAATATCAAGTATGTTTTTTTTTTCTTTCCCTACTCACATTTATTTGTTAGTTTTAATTCTCTATTTATTTATGTGAAATACATTGCAATCCTTGATTCAAATGCCAAGTCACGGTTTTCATTATTCCGTGTTGTAGGTAAGTCGGATACTATATGGATCGAACAAGTAGTGAGCCCCGCCACAGAAATTATTAGATCTTTTCTTAACGAGGAAGCTACTACAGCGCCTAGTAAAGAGGCTCGAGAAATCAACGGAACCAAATTACACGAAAGAGAGCTATGGACCCAATATGAATGCGAGGTCTGCCATGTGTACAAAAATCTGATCATTATTTTTGCGAACTCGTCTATTGCCTCCTTTTGTTTTACTAGGATTTTGTAGCATTGTCCCTTGAACTTATCTTGTTACCAAAATTCTCATTCAACTTGTTAAATGTAGAACTACCGCCCCCGACCATAAAATATTTGACAGTTCCAATAAAATTTAAGTCACATGCACGGGACTTAAAATTTAAATAAACTGTTGATTATTTAACAATCTGTTGGGAATAAATAAAATTTTAAGTCACGTGCACGGGACGTATAATTTCAGGGGAAAAAGTGTGATACACTTTAGTTTTAAGGGACATAGTTACGAATTACTCTTGTTTCATTGCAGCATTTGGTTTGGCTGATTAATAGTGAAATCCTTCAACGATTTTAATTTTTAATTTTTTGTAAATCTCTACTGGTATAGGCTTGTGGAAACAAAGTTCTGAGAGGATCATATGAATGGGAACAACACAAACAGGGCCGCAATCATCGGAAACGGATATCAAAGCTTCGCAAATCTCAGCAGCAAAATACGAAGTAAGATTATTGATCAGTTCTTTTTTTTTTTCTTCTCAATCCTTACTTATAGTTCTGGTATCTTCTGGGAGGTTGACATGTATCTGAATTACATTATGGTTTGTGGTATGGATGATTTACCAATCTAGAATGACATTATGTTCATTCCTCCATTATATTATTGGTGGAAATGAATATAATATTATTATTATTTGCTAATGCTTGCATTTGACACCCTGGTTATTATCTTCACTTTTCACTTTTGCCCACTTTTGTTTGAAAGGTGTCACTGTAGCACGTAGGAAAGAAAGAGCATTGTCGTGCTTCCTTTGTAGAATGATTCACTTCATGTGACATGTCTTGCCAAAAAAAGCAAAATCTTGAGTTCTTTTTAGTAGACCCTCTATGTGTTTTTCACAACGCAACACTCCTTTCTCAAACTCAGTAATGGCTTATATATCTCATAATTGATGCACAATTTCTTTCACATTGTTAGATCTTCACGTTTGTTTAGAGTAACAAAGTTCCCACAAATTTCCACAAATGCCCATCGTTAAATAAAAGGGGTGAAATTTTAGGTCCTGTGGTGAAGTTTTGGTTCGTTCCCGAAAGCGGGTATTTTTAATAATAATAATAATAAAAAAAATGAGAACCGGACTCGGCCATGGTTTTCAAAAAACTGAGTGTCTGGTTACCAGTTTCCTGCCACGTTTTAGGGATTTCTCGTTTGACTATAGTTAATTTATGAGTAATTGACATCAATACCCCTTGGACTTTGAGTATGCGTGCAGCTAGCACCCCGAACTTTAAAAATAGCATCACCCTCTCAACTTTCCATGAACTTTGAAATTTGAAATAGTACATATACACTTGTATGTTTTAGATTTTTGGCTATTAATTTTACATTTAGTTAATGATTAATTTTTTTAATGTTGATCATAATATAAATATTAAACAAAAATTGTACTTAGATTTAGCAATCATTTATTAATTTATGGAAACTAAAAAAAAAAATGCGGTTGCATTTACCACCGATTTTAAATTGAATGAAACAAAAACGTGTTAGAACATCTGAATCATATTTATAACAAAAATCTAAAATATAAAAGTGTACTATCATTGTTTTCAAACTTTAAGGGGAGTGTATTTGCATTTTGCACCATTTTCAAAGTTCAAGAGGTGCTGAGAATGCAAAGTTGAGGGGGTTTGGCTGCTAATTACTCTTAATTGATCACGTTTTAGTTTTTAAGATTTTTTTTAATTAACCTTAGATCATCTATCATTTGGATTTGAATGTATTAATAATTTCAAAACCAGAGTGGTTTGGTTTCACCCCATAAAAATTCGGCCTATAATTAAAATCGGAATCGGTCCGTTTCAACCTCTGTACAGATTTATTGTCAAATAAAAAACAGGTACTAATAATAATATTAGGTTGTCAAAGGATAAACTTTTGTGTAAAAGGTACAAAGAGGAACTATTATTTCATAGAAAAAATATATAAAGTTGTGTTCTTTCTTGGAGTCAGAAATGCTTGTTTGATGAAGCCTTGTATTAAAATAGAAACTGTGGATACTAAAACTTATGTGACTGACAAATTGAAGAAGAAATAGCATTGCGCGTGGACTCATATTTTGTCCATTTGGATTTGGAAGAACATGACTCGACTAAACCATAGGGTAAATTGGTCACTTCCACTGACAATATCTGCACGCACGAGAGGCCTCAACTCCACAACTCTTTCCTCTTCCTTAACAAACTATTACCATTAGGGACATTTGTGGTAAAAGTACTCAATCTTGTAGTTGTACTAACCAAGTATGCTTGCATATATTCAATCACTTCTTTTGGTGGCAACATGTCCTGTGCGAGCCTGCCCATCCCGTCTTATTGTTGGCCCCGGGAAGCTCGTGCCCGCAGTAGACATGTGCACTGGTTGTAAACCTTGTGGGCTGTTTTTGGGCGGGCAAAACCCTTCTGCCTAAATCACGGGGACGGACAATCTGTTTTTGATTTGTATTTTAAAGTATATATAAAAGTTTAAAAATTAAATGGATAGACTAATTCACCCACCTTTTTCAGTGGGCCTGGGCAGCCCACACTCGCAAAGGGTGCCGGAACCCACTAATCACTAAACCGCAAGCCAGATGGACGTTGGGTGCGGGCATATACATATTTTCGGATATATATATCGTGACGTAAAACATAATTAAGTTTTATTGCTCTTACACGTTCTATGAGATCTTAAATAATTTATCGACATGAAATCACTGATTAGAAATTCATTGTAGTCATTTAAATGTCGTATTGTAGTCAAGTCGGTAAGGTGAAAGATATAATCTTTGACCTAAACCACTTTTTTGTTAAATGTCCCCCTTAACCAATTAATTTAATTAGAGGGTGTCAATATTTCATCTCTACCAAACGTTATAGAAAGCTAAAATCCAAGCTATTTATGTCTCTCGGGAGTCAAGTCGCAAAAAGTTTTATCACATTAAGAGAAACATAATCTAGTATAAGATATTGTATGCTTAGATTTTGAGATTATTGTGTGGCTTATAAAAGTTAGTGTGAAGGATACGTTAGCATTATTTTTCACTTAAGAAATCAAATACATATGATGGAAAATATATTTTTTTTTGGTAAATCAATTTTTAAATATAAATAATTAACATTTTTATTGAACAAACGGTATTGGATAAGTTATAGCCTTCGACATAACTACACTTTTTTTTTTTTTTTTTTTTTTTTTTTTATGGCTGTTACACACTTACACTTCAATATACAAGTCCAAAATTTTAAAGATAAAATACTATACTTGTAACGTGAAGTATATAATAGGTGGGTGTTGTTTAAAACACCAATGTGCACATATGATGATGATTTATTCATTATATAATATAATACAGCCATATGGGCATGTAGCTATAAGTACATTTTCCACCTAATGGTCTCTTTTCAAAAGGAGGCCCTTCTAGCTAGATCAACAAAGATTCCTTAATAAAGAGCTTATGCAGCATATGTACACTCCCTAAAGTCCAATAAGGCCAGCCACACGGAGCTCACATGGGCAAGGACATGGACAAGTAAAGGCCATTCAAATAATGCACGATTTCATTTTTTACAAGGAAATATATAAATTTTGAGAGGAAAAGTTTCAAAATGAAGTGTGCATATAATATTATGATGATATTATATAGCCTTTGAAAATTGGCACAGCCAAAAGCCAGCTAGGGTTCGAGGGACCCCTTTCATGTGCAAAAGCAAAGGTCACGAGATTATATGTAATATATATATCTGGATGGTGGAACATTACTGCTCGAGATTCAAACATTCACTTCCAAAAACAATGAAGACTGTACTTTCCATTTATCACATACGCATGCAGTGATTTCATAGGCTAAAAAAACCCTTACCGTGCGTGAAATTTACTTCATTGAACGTGCTTATGACCCGGGTGGGTTTGTGTAGGCGGCCGACCGTCTAGGCACCTCTGGTGCAGGTCGTGGAGAGCCCACGCTCACTGAAAAGGATGGGCGGGTTTGCTTGCCCATAATTTTTTTAGCAAAGAATAAGGTGATTTTTTTCGTGGGTTGCTCATTCCCATAATTTGGACGGCCGGTTTTGCCCGCCCAAAAACAGCCTATGGGTTGGGCAACTCGTGCTCATGAACGGAGTGGGCATATGCCGCCGCCTGTTCACAACAAAAGAGCAGGATGGGGAGACCACCCACAGTCTATCTTCTTCCATGAGGAGAACTCTAAACGTACTTGTATAGAGTAGTATAATTGATCATCACAAAGATACATGAAAAAATAATTGAATTTCAGTTCAACTTCAAATGACTTGAAGAAAAGTTATAGGCCCAACATTTTTTTGTTTTGCTAATTAATTAATATATATATATATATATATATATATATATATATTGTTGGTTGAAAATTAAGACTTCGACTAATTATTCAACATCGATGATACGGTAAAATAGTGAATATCACCGTTACAGTGACAAATTTTATCTATATAGGGGATCATCGTCATTGTTGTCACTCACAACAATGACGTTTCAAAAGCGAACATTGCATAATGTAGCATTAAAATTTAGCAACATTGAGGTATAAGAAAAGAGTTTAACCTCTTTTAAGAACTAGAAACTGAATATTCACATTATAACTTTTATTTTAGTACCGGAATATATATTCCGCATATATTTTCCATATTAACTCAATGCATTGTGCTAGAGAACCATATTATATGCACGCACTCTCAAACTCCCACAATCTGAATCGATTCTTTCGTTATACTATAGTAAGCACAAGTAGCAATTCTATTCCAAAAAGCAACGGTACGTATTATTTGTTTTTGGTCGGACAAAGTTGCTAAATTCTAAGAACACCATGCCAAGGGTAATATTCTATGGACTATTTTAGAACATGTGGCATGTAATTATTAGAGTTTGATATTTTGTCCGGCAAAAAAAGAAAAGAAAAGAAAAGGTATTTGTCGTCATTTTTGGAAGAGAATTGGTACTTGTATCGCTAATAACTCATATACATATGTAATAGGATGATCATGCACTGCACTGCACATCAGAAAACGCGATGATAAACTGTAGACATATACTTATATACATAGTAATATTTTATGAGAGAAATATATATAGTGGGGTCATGCATACTGCATATACTTGAATGTGATGTGGTGTGCGACAAATGAGAGTGTAGCTTTCCGAAAATATTGAGTCATAGATATTGTCCACACAAAGAGAAGCCGACACACTGTTGCTTCTGATTGACACGAGTGGCGTGAGAGCCTTGCATTTTGCGATCATTGTGCCTTCTCCTTTTACTATATATTCACCCTCAAGCATGTGTAGTGACACATCATAATATATACATACACCAATATATAATTTGGCTTCGAAGGTAATACTATGGGAGACTTCAAGCACTTGGTGATCGCGAAGTTCAAAGAAGATGTCGTCGTTGAAGACGTCTTGAAAGGCATGGAGAAGCTCGTCTCCGAGGTTGAAACCGTCAAGTCTTTCGAATGGTAATGAACCGAAAAGCAATACTCGCTCTCATAAATATATTTATTTGTTAATATATTTAAATATCATGACGGGATTTGAATCTTGAATCTACTTAAAAAGTTCGAGTTCAAATACTCAATCACTGCATCACTTTGAATAGTAAAAAAATGCCCAAAAATTATGCAATAAACACGAGATAACTTGTTTTCATGACGTTAACAAAACCTAATAAAGTTGAGTACTTGAACTTTTGTATTTCGCATCCACAAGATAAAAATTTCTTCGTCATGTTAACAAAAAGTATGTGTTAGTATTGGGATATTTATGGAAAAATACCTATAATCACATCACATATGTAACGTATATATTTAATGTTGTCAAAAGTGTAAATCTTATGTAGCAAAAACTGAATAGACAGTGAGAAAATACCGGTGCGACAAAACAAGAAAAAACCACCATATGCTTTTTAATAATATTTGAACTTGTAGGTTCTAGTTTCACAAGATAAACAAATAAAATAAATAAATCTAGAAAGGTCATCAACAAAAACAAATGTCTACATTTTAAGATAAGGATGTTTATAATAGAAAAAATAACCAATAGTTAGGAGAGGAAAAAACAAGAAGCGGAATATGCCGTCAAATTCTCTTATCGATTCAGGTACCTAAGCGGTAAATATCCCTATTTACTAATATCACAATTTCTTTGTTTCTTCTTCATCACGTCACGTGTGTTACATTATATATATATATATCAGGGGTAAGGACGTGGAAAGCCTAGACGTGCTGAGACAAGGGTTCACACATGCCTTCGTGATGACATTCGAGAAGAAGGAAGACTTCAGCGAGTTTCAGAGGCACCCTAAACATATTGAGTTCTCTGCAACCTTCTCAACCGCCATTGACAACATCGTGGTGCTTGACTTTCCTGCTCTTCTTGTCAAGAGTACTACTACACCTGCAATATGATCTCCTTTTATATTTAAGAATCAAAACTGCTGCTACAAAAATATATGACTAATGCACACAAGTATAACACATATATATATTTAGTGTGTTTGAATTTGTGCGTTTCTTTGTACCAGTGTACTGTCGTATGTGCGAGCTTTTATTTTATTTCCCTTATAATAATAAGAAGGGAACAAAAATGCTTGGGTAATTATATGAAGATTAATATTAAGTTTGATGACTGTATTGCAATATATTATTATTACGTGAGCCTATAATATATCAACTGGCCAGTGAAGACGTGAAGATTAGGGTTAATATCGGTATAATAGTATAAATTCAATTTTTTTTCACGGTAAAATTTCTTCATATTCACGCTTTTGCTCCTCACCAAAATTCTGTCAATTTTTCATTTGTTTTAATGGAATTTTGTGTGTGCAGTTAAAAGATTTCTCTCTTAAAATTGACATGTGCAGAAGACTTTTTTTTTTTTTTGAAGGCAGCTTTGCTGCAATGGGGATCGAACCCACAACCTCCGCTTTGGAGGTGGTGTGGAATTACCACTAGGCTATCCTAGTGGTAATTCGACTTAACGACACATATAAAATCATTTTAAACTAAATGAAAAAGTAGACAGAAATATTGGGAACATTAAGAGTTAATAGAACTTTTTCAACTACTTTGATTGGGGTGCAAATTCCAAGTCCAAGATCGTAATAAATTTATAGGTTATTACTGGTGTATGTACCAATTTTTTTGTTAACATCCGATTTTTTTTTTTTTTTTGCGTCATATGTTCCAGTCTTAAAATGTGCTCAAAGGCAACCTCTGTCAACAATCCTTTCTCTGAATGTTAGTTTTTGCAACAACAAAAAAAAAAAAAGAGAGAGAATGGGAACATATAAGTAGGATGTTTGCAAAGATACATATGCCGGTGTTAAATACGGAATTACGTAGGTTGACTTTGGTACGTTTTAAGACTTTTAGAACACATACCATAAATATATATATATATATATATATATATATATATATATATATATATATATGTTAGCAAAAAAACTGGTACGCATGTCAATAATATTGGGCTTGTTGATTGCCAACATAAAATGGGCTCAAAGGCGTAATAAATGGGCTCTGTATCAATATGGAGCTTATAAAGAACTTGTTCAATTGAGACTTCTCAATTCCAAGGAAGTTGTTGAATTTTGAATCTCTCACACACATAACGCAACATTAATGTTTTGTAACATTTAACAAAGTCTACAATTACAACGTAGCAAATTTTAATAGTTCGAGGTTTTTCCGTCAAATTTTAAAATACAGACATTAAAAGTGCGAAAATCAGAAGAATATAACGTACTACAATTAAGTAAACAAACGGTGGAAAAACAATTAGTAAACTTGTGGAAAAAAATAATAATGAAATAGTAAGTCACATATTTTACTTAAACAGTTCACACATCACAACGTTGCAAATTCATTAAGAACGTTATGCATGTATATTTTATTCATGATTGTAAAATAATATTCTATATAAAACGAAGCGTACATCAAAGCATACCAATACAAGTGTCTGATATTACATTATTAGATTCTTTTATGAAATTTTCTTCGTACAATTAAAAGAGTTCGATGATCAATTTGATTTCCGGCAATCAGCACGAATTTGGCCGTCGGTCCCCGTTAGCGGGCCAAGCCTGCCCATTTTGAGCATCGCTGCTGCAAAATCCTCGAAGAAAACGGCAGCGTTTTTGGTGTAAGTGGCGACGAGAGAGTCCGTGGAGCCGTTGCTGAATAGCTGTTGGTCGGAATGCAAGAGGCCTTTTTGCTTCACCAAGTTCTTGAAGAAGCCGTTGTCGAAGATGACGGGGCTCGTTGTGTCGAGCGAAGAGAGCTCGTCGTCGCCGCTTGAGCTCGGACAGTTTGACTTAATGGAGGTCGCAAATGACGAGTCAATGTCGGTCTCGTTGTAGATTCGGTTCCTAAATAGGACACACTTGGCCTTGCCTGTTGTATGACCTCCTGCTCATGAAAACACTGATCTGGTTAAAATTACGCTATTTTGTGATCAACTTATATCTCTTGTTGGAATTTTGCATGGAATAATAACCGTTATTAGGTTGTTTATACAAAAGTTGCTCATTTTTAGTACGTGAATTTATAACGACCTGAAAGAGCAACCATTTCTTTGGCAGTAAAGCCTTTGAGTGAAAAGAAAGTGATGAGATCGTCAACATCGAGGATCGGCGAAGGCAGCTCGGTGTTGGCCGCCCCAAAACTTGCAGTGGCGGAGTCTCTTCTGCCCAACTCAACCGCCCACGACGGACCGCCCAGCTGAAACATGCCCAAACTTGTTTAATCATCACGTGGTTATAATTTGCGGGAGGTTTTGAGTTTGTTGCACTTAAGTACCTAACAATAAAATTTGGTACTAAAAATCACTATCATACATTTTTATAACACTTAAATAACTAAGGTTTAAATTTAGTGACAAAAATCACTAACTTAATTTTTTTGTGCTAGTATAATACCAAATGTTAATATTTGGTTAACATTTATTTTAGATTCAGATTTAATTTTTTTTATATATTTTCATGATTGAATTTTCGTAACACTTTAATATCTATTGTTAGAATATATAATATATAGGCTTACCGTGACGACAGAATCACGAGCAGCAAGGGCTAGTATGTCCGAGCATGAAACGACCCCGGGGCAAATGGTTTCAATTTTAGACTTCACTGTGTCAATCACTTCAAATCCTCGCAAGGATTCCACATTGGGCGCAGCTGTTTTCTCGCCTTTGGCGGCCGCGGTATCATCCAACAGAACGGACCCGTCGCATCCCTTGTATTCAAAACATGAACGTTTAATATAAAGTAGGTAAAATGAAGCATATTTAACAGAAAGTTAAGATTGTTACATTGACGAAGCAGTCGTGGAAGTGGAGACGGAGCAAGGAAGCGCCCATGCGGTGCTCCTTCATCACCGACTTGGAAATGGCGGTTCTGACGGTAGAGAGCGCTTCCGGGCATGTTTTCGCGTAGTAATCCTTGGACAACTGAGCAGAGGCTGCTTTAGAGAAAAGATATAGCATGAAAATCACTTTGATGGAGTAAGAGATCAACGCCATAACGTTAAGAAGCTAAGCTAATTAAGGAGGTGTTGTAGATTACTAATTAAGCTCCTATGCATGCATGTATATATAGACAAGTCTATTATTGACTATTGCTTCATTCCTCTTCCATGTTTGGAAAGTCAATATCATTATGGAATTTCCTCAAACATGATAAGGTAAATATTTGGAAAGTCAATATCATTATGGAATTTCCTCAAACATGATAAGGTAAAATTGTGTATGAACACGTGTTCAGTGGGGAATCTAATAAGTCAAAATCATATTGTTTATTAACGGAAGTTTCTTGTCTTTCACTGTAATAAAGTTCTAAATACCGAAACCAAAGAAAAACTGATAGCTTCACGTTATGGGTTTACCATTTACCGATTGGATGTAACGGGTAAACCACTAACTGATGATTTTTTTTAGAAAATATAAGTTACAACTGTAATATATTATTATGTAAATATAGGTGCAATTGTAATTTTATATTAAAATCCTGATTATAATTACAATTTAATATAAATTATATTTAATAATGAATGAGATGTGGTTAATGTATATTAATTTTCTTTTCTTTTTTCTCTCTCTATCTTCCCACTTTTCGATTCCTCTTTTTTCTTTTTCTTCCTGTCTTCCCCTATTTTTTTTTCTTTGTAAAAATGGGTAAAGCCTTTATTTATTGTTACTTATATATTAAGACTTTTATAAATTAATATTGCTCGGATCAAAATTTTTTATTATATTATTCAAGGTATTAATTTATCGAGGTAAAATTTAATAATATTAATTATATTCGTGACCATACAAAAATATTATTTTATCGAAGTTATTAATTTAACGTATTTTACTTTATATCTTTTCAATTGGGGTGCAACCTCCCCAAACTCGTTGATTAAGGCCTTGAATTTCTAAAACATTGTTGCACATGTAACAGTTTGTGGGACCATCCACAGAATTTCTCGAAATAATGACTTGTGCCCAAATATTGAACAAGCTAAACATTCAAAGATTTCGGCTCGTTTTGGTATTTTGCTTAACTGAGTAAATGTGTCAAACCTCAACTTTGTTGCCAATTACACGCGTGCAAAGTTTTGCCAATATCATCTACGTCTTAATTCACTAGTGATACCCTAGCCTTGTTTAATTAATAATCTCTGAAATTGTAACCTTCGACCACTAAATGAGATTGCAAATTATTATTAACCATACAAACAAGAATCTATGTAAATTAAGTTCTCTTTTTCAATTATGAATAATGTTTTTGAGTTCACCGATCGCCGGCCATTTCGGTTGTTGTTATGTTAATTTCTTGATTATCTTCTGCGCGTACTGCGAAAGATCAAAACCACCTTACTTCTCCAGTTCGCCGAGCTGATTCATTCTCGCTGCCTGACGGCTAAGATGACCTCCGCTTGTTGCCTGAAAGCTTGATAGGCAAGGAGTCATGTCATGGAATTACATTGAGAGAATCATTACTGAAAGAAAATATCTCACCTTTTCTGATGTGATGTTTATGTTAGGTAAATAAACTATATAATAAAAGGGTGAACTGCGGCTAAAATACCCAATGTTTCATTTTATTTAAGGGTATTGCGGCAATAATGCACAACCTTTGGTCAACAGGGGTTTTTGGTCCCCAACCTTTGAAAGTGTGGGCAAAAATACACAACGTTTGTTGACCGTAAAATATGTTGGTCCTTCCGTTAGGGGTGTTAACTTATGCTGATGTGGCACCGTTAAATGCCAAATAGACTGCCAAGGTGTAATATATTACATCAGATTTTAATTATGATTTAAAAAATAAATTAAATAAATAATTTTCATTTCCCCTTAAAAATTTAACGACTCTTCGTCGTTTCTAATAAACCGTCGATATGTAATCTTGCAAATTTTAATCGTGTTTAATAATCGGTCGTTTTTCAAAATTTTAGTCACGTTCGACGAAGAGTCTGCTAGATTTTTAGGGGAGAATAAAAATTATTTATTTAATTTAAAGTTTTAATTTAAAATCTGATGTAATATTACAAGTTGGCAGTCCATGTGGCATTTAACGGTGCCACATCAGCATAAGTTAACACCCCCTAACGGAAGGACCAACATATTTCACGGTCAACAAACGTTGTGTATTTTTGCCCACACTTTGAAAGGTTGGGGACCAAAAACCCCTGTTGACCAAAGGTTGTGCATTATTGCCGCAATTAACCCTTTATTTAATTATATGCTCAAAGTTTTTTTTTGGTGGCTATAATACCCAAAGTTCATTCTGTTAACGCCAAACGTACCCGCCGTCCAATTCTCGTGAATCTCCGTTACTGCTCCTACGTGGCATTTACATGTCATTTTTAAACCGCCACATCAGCTGCGGCTAAAATACCCAACTTTTCATTTTATTTTAATTATGTGCCCAAAGTTTTTTTTTGGTGGCTATAATACCTAAAGTTTATTCTGTTAACGCCAAACGTACCAGCTGTCCAATTCTCATATATGTAATTTTAATAGACTTTAAATTTAATTTTAAGTCTATTAAAATAATAAAATAAAATAAAACATAACATAACTAATAACGAGTGGGTCCAATCTTCAATGTGTTACGAGATATGTGTAATTTGATCAAATTAAAATAATAGCTGATTAAATAATCAAAGAAGCAACACGCACGTGCAATCTTGCACATGTGCCGCGGTTTGGGTGGCGGGGCATTTTGTCGTGCTTCTGTTTTAGACTCTTGACTTTGACTATTTCATCACAAATGAATTGTGAAATACAAATTATTTATTTACTTGTGTAATATTAATACAGACGGCTTATGTATGAATTAAGATTGTCGCTTTTAAAAAAAAAAAAAAAAAAACTTCCTCAAGAACATTGTCGCATTCTTCCTTCTTGAATTTCTTTTTTATGAAAAGTAAAAAGATAATAATAATTTGATTCAATATAATTTAAGAGTGTACGATATCAAGAGACTTTGATATTTCATACCACCTATTCCGTCTTTTTTTTTTATATATATATATATCATTTTCTAACCCCTATTTGTTATATATTAGGACTTTTAAAATTGTTCATATCCCGTCAATTATTAGTACACTCATGATCGAAAAAAATTAACAATACTTTTTAAAAAAACTTATAAATTTATAATAACTCATCATCATACCTATAAAATCGAATTATCAATATTCTATCAGTATTACATTTTAAACCTTGTTATATATTATAATTTATAGTGCATTTAATTTAATCTAAACAAATATTTTATAATTTTAGGAAGATAAATAAAATATCTGTAAACATATTTTCTCTACCTTTTACACTTGAACAAGCCAAACTATGATATCTCTTATTGGTTGCTCACATAAAACACCCGAACATACGAAAATATCATAAATTGCATCTAATATAACAATTCTTCGCCATCATAGCCCACTTTATTTACTCATACCAAACCCTTTGAGAAATAGTCCTCAAATCGCCCTCCTTACTGAGTAAGTTCCGGCACTTTGTTATTAATTTCACAATAATTAGATTATTAATTTTTTTTCATAAGATATTATCGAAAAATCTCTTACTCTCTCAACAAATTGAGATCTCTTCTCCAAATTCTCGTTATATCTCTTTGGATAAACACTTCCATGAATACCAAGAGAATTGGACAGCGGGTACGTTTGGCGTTAACAGAATAAACTTTAGGTATTATAGTCACACAAAAAAAACTTTGGGCACATAATTAAAATAAAATGAAACATTGGGTATTTTAGCCGCAGCTGATGTGGCGGTTTAAAAATGACATGTGAATGCCACGTAAGAGCAGTAACGGCGGGTACGTTTGGCGTTGACAGAATGAACTTTGGGTATTATAGCCACGGCTACCAAAAAAAAAAAACTTTTGGCACATAATTAAAATAAAATGAAACATTGGGTATTTTAGCCGCAGTTTACCCTAAAAAAAACTGAGGTTGTGGGAACACTGCAATAATCCTAAGTTTCAAGTGCCTAAAAAAATTAGGTGAAAAATATTTTCTTAATCGTGCATATGTTATCTCCAACGTATTCTCCTGATTACAGTAGCGGTTTATGGTGACAAATGTACTCAAGTTGTTTTCAAATGAAGCGAAATAGATCGAAGTCATACTGCATTATTGGTCGGTGCTAATTGAATTCATCTTGCATTTGTGAGCCTGTCCATTCCGTCATATTGTTAGTCCCGTGCAGTGCTTGCAGTAGACGTGCACGGGCTGCATAGCTTGTGAGCTGTTTTTGGGAGGGCGAAACCCTTCTGCCTAAATCTCGAGGACGGACAATCTGTTTTATATATATTTTATGTTATTTGATCATATTTTAAAATAAATTAAATGGACAGTCAAACTCGTGTGAGCGCTCACTAATACTATTCAATGAACCACAGGCCAGATGGACAATGGGCGTGCGTGGGCATATGCATATTTTCGGATATATTGTGACGTAAAACTTAATTAGCTCTTATTGATATTACATTTTGTATGAGATCTTCAATAATTTATGGGCATAAAATCACTGATTGTAGTCATTTAAATGTCCTATCGTAGTCAAGTCAAGTCCGTTAGGTGAAAGATATAACCTTTGACCTAAACCACTTTTATGTTAATATTCCCTTAACCAATTAAATCAATTAGAGGGTCAATATTTCATCTACCAAACGTTATAGAGAGCTATAATCCAAATTATTTATGTCTCTCGGGAGTCAAGTCAAAAACTGTTTTATCACATTTACAGAAACATAATCTAGAACAAGATATTGTATGTTTAGATTTTGAGATTATTATGTGGCTATTAAGGTTAGTGTGTGAATAATCGATATAGCATATTATTGTTCATTAAAAAAATTATGATGAAAAATATATTATTATAAATGTTTTTTTTTTCAATATAAATAATGAACATTTTTATTGCACAAATGATGTGGATAAGTTAGCCTTCCACGTAACTACACTTAATAGCTTAAATTTGTTGCACGTTAATGCACGAGTTCAAGTGCTTGAAGCGAAAATACTCAATTTATTGTAACGTTTATTGCACAATATGCGAGTCTAAAGTTTTGTGGTAATAATGTAAAGCTGAATGATGCTAAAAAAAATTATAGACGATGTTTGAACGCAAAGTAAGAGTTTTATCTCTTGAATTTTTGTGATTGCGGGATTTACTCATGAAAATCAACCCATATAGGCAAATTCAGTGTTTGAATCTCGTCATGTTGCTAAACTTTCATGAAGAATATGGTCTCCCTTAATTATTTTTATTAGAAAAACTCCACAATTTTGAAAGAAAAAAAATACTAAGCTATAGCCATGATTCCAAAACTTCAAGCACCTTAATGATGTAAGAACATTGCATTGTATTCCGCAGTTTGTGTTCGGTTTTGTCATTATGTGTAACATAAGTGGTGTGGAAGACTTTCCATATGTGGCGCATGCAAAAGATGTGACTCAACCATCAAGAAGATCAAGGCAATAATAATGTCAAGATGCATTACTAGACGTGATATCTTAGTTGTTGGGAGATATTATCACATTCATGAAGGTCGTTTATTGCTGGAGATTTGATTGCCAGATTCGGACTGGATAAGGCTGTCAAAGGAGTTGTTGGAACAAGTGTCAAAGCAACAGCGGAGTTAATGACCAGGATCTTCATCAGAGTTAATGTCCAAGATCTTTTGAGTCATCACCACGATCTTCATCATGTATCTGCATAATCAATGAGTGGTTTGCAGCATCAGCCCCTTGAATAACTGTGATTGAAGATTGTCAATCATCCTTTAATCACCCTAGATCGTGGAGCTTTTATTGCCTTATTTGGAAGCCATTTTGACCGGCTATATAACCTTTGCTGGTTGTGGTTATCAACTAGCAAGTGAAAATATAAAAATATGCTCAAAGGAAGCTGGAGGGTCTTGCGATCTCATTCAAGGAGTGACGACCGGCTGTTCGACGGTTGAAGCATCCAAGGCCGTTTCCGAAGAGGAGTGCACGCTTTTTCCCTGGAGTTGGATCGCCAGTTGCGCCTGGTCTTGAGGGGGAGTTGTCTATTCCCTTGTGAAACTCAATTAAGTATCCTATATAACCGTGTAACATTTTTGAATGTTTTCCAGTGGAATAAAGAATCTGGGTAAGTGCCCCAGCAGAGTAGGTTCCCACGAGGGGTTCGCGAACTGCGTTACCAAATATCGCGTGTTCATCAGTTGTCTTTTACTTTATGCGCGTGTTTGGTAATCTGGGCGTTTTTAGTGTGTACCTAAAACTGTAAGGAATGTGAGCTTAAGCTTGACTTAGTCCGGGTGACGACCAGAACCCAGGACGGGCAGAAACACTTGCGAAGAGTCAGCCCGGGTACCGACCAGAACAGAAGACGGACAGCCGTTCAGCCCAGCTCGGGTGAACACGAGCAGAGTGTCCGGATAGAAGGCAAGCTCAGCCCGGAGCATACGAGCAGGTCAGCTCGGGGACAGAGAGACTGTCCGGGCAGGAAAAGGAAACTCTACCCAGAAAGGAAGTCGCGTAACTTGAGGAGCAAGCAAATCAAGTCAAAGATTCGGCGAGATTATTTAGGGTAGTTTCCTGATTTTGTGCGATTTGGGTAGCTAGGGTTTCGCCTATGAGAGGCTATATAAACCTAGCATTGTACACTTTGTATTGTGTAGAGTCCATTATAATTTTGAGTTTATCTTCTTGTATTGCCTTCGATTATTAATCAAGAGAATTTCTTCTCCCAAAAGTTTGTGTCCTTTATTTTTCTGTTCGATTTCTTTTGGTGTTATTCGTGTTCTTTGCAGATCCGTGAATTGGGATCCAACAAGTGGTATCAGAGCTTCAATCGAAGAACATGTCTTCATCATCAGAGTCACCGATCGACGGAGCTTTGGTTGCGCAGAAATCAGACTCCAGAGAAGGCACAGTTACACTCCATTACCCCATGCTCACGAAGAGCAATTACGCCGTGTGGGCGTTGAAGATGAGGGTGAATCTGCAGGCGCAGGGAGTATGGGAGGCCGTAGAGAACGGCGGTGTCGAAGGGCGCAAGGAAAGAATGGCTCTAGCCGCTATCTACCAAGCAGTTCCGGAAGAAGTTCTTCTCATGCTTGCCGAGAAAGATTCCGCGAAGGAAGCATGGAAAACTCTTCAGACCATGCACGAGGGCGCGGATCGCGTCAAGGAGGCAAAGGTCCAGACCTTGAAGAGTGAGTTCGAGGTCATGAGGATGAGGGAGAGCGAATCAATTGATGATTTCGCTATGCGGCTCACGTCCATTGTGACCGGCATACGCTCGCTGGGAGACAAGGTGGAGGAGACCACCGTCGTCAAGAAGTTTCTCCGAGCAGTGCCTCACAGGTACATGCAGATCATGACATCGATCGAGCAGTTCGGCGATCTCAAGACCATGTCGGTCGAGGAGGTTGTTGGTCGTCTCAAGGTCCACGAAGAGAGACTTCGGGGTTACGGTGACAAAGACGAGGAGAAGAACCTCCTGCTCACGCATGAAGAGTGGACGGCCAGGCAGCGGAAAACCGGGGGAGCCGAGTTTTCTACAAGACCCTCAGGTCGGAACAGCTTTGGTGGAGAAGTCCGAGGACGCGGACAAGGTCGTGGACGAGGTCGAGGTCGGGACATGCGAGGTCGCGGCAGTGGATCTACCCGTCAGGAAGGCACGACCAGGAGAGACAAGAGCACAGTGAAGTGCTACAATTGTCAGAAGCTTGGGCACTTTGCATCTGAGTGCCGGAGCAGGAACCAGGGCGAAGAGGCGAATCTAGCAAGATTCCCAGACGACCAGCCGGCATTGTTGTTTGCCGAGCAGGAAACGTACCTGGACGAACAGAATGGTGAATGTGACGCCAAGGCCCGGGCAGAAGTGATCAGTGTGCCGATCAGCCCAGAGGCCGAGCAGACCTGTCCGGAGGAGACCAGCGAGAAGGTTTTCCTCATCGAGGATAAGGTTATTGCAAACCTCCTCGTAGACGGAGAGAAGAAGGTCAGTACCGACATATGGTACTTAGACAACGGAGCTAGCAACCACATGACTGGGGACCGAGCTAAGTTTGAAGAGCTCGATGAGAAGATCACGGGCAGCGTGAAATTCGGCGACGGATCAGTCGTAGAGATCAGAGGCAGAGGGTCGATCCTGTTCGAGTGCAAGAATGGCGACCAGCGTCTGATGACCCAGGTGTATTTCATCCCGAAGTTGAAAAGCAACATCATCAGTCTAGGACAGATGACTGAGATCGGGAACACGGTGTTGCTGCAAGGGTCCTACCTGAAGATGTGGACCAAGGAAGGAGAGCTGTTGATGAAGGTGGAGCGAACACCCAACAGACTCTACAAGATTCTCCTAAAGACATGCCAGCCCGTCTGTCTTATGGCATCGATGGCAGACCCGGCTTGGCTATGGCACGCACGGCTCGGACACGTGAATTTTCACGCGCTTAAGATGATGGGCGAGAAGAAGATGGCCTTCGGGGTTCCCAAGATAGAACACCCCGACCAGCTATGTGAGTGCTGCATGATCGCGAAGCAGGCGAGGATACCGTTTCCGATAAAGGCCAAATTCCGAGCAGAGAGACCCCTACAGTTGGTGCATGCAGACCTATGTGGTCCAGTCACCCCAGCAACATTGGCAGGTAACAAGTACTTTCTTTTACTTGTTGATGATTACAGTCGCTGGATGTGGGTTTATATGCTTAAGGAAAAAAGCGGAGCCTTTGAGGTCTTCAAGAAGTTCAAGAAGATTGTGGAGAATGGCTCGGTGCATAGGTTAAAGGTCTTGCGTACAGACCGAGGAGGAGAATTCACCTCCCAGCAGTTCGGAGAGTTCTGCGACCAGGAAGGAGTTCAGCGTCACCTGTCTGCACCCCACACGCCCCAGCAGAATGGCGTAGTGGAAAGGCGAAACCGAACTGTGATGAAGACAGCGAGGAGCTTGCTCAAGAGCATGCAAGTTCCAGCCCGGTTTTGGGCAGAAGCAGTAAGACATGCGGTCTACCTGCTTAATCGTTTGCCGACCAAAGCGCTAGGAGAGCGTACCCCCTACCAGGCGTGGAAAGGGAAGAAACCCCACTTAGAACATTTGAAAGTGTTCGGATGCACCGCACACGTGAAGATTGCGGGGCCACATCTCAAGAAGTTGGATGACAGGAGTCAGAAGATGGTGTACCTTGGCGTTGAAGAAGGAAGCAAGGCACACAGACTCTACGATCCACGACGCGGCAGACTCCAAGTGAGCAGAGATGCTGTGTTCGAAGAGGAGATGAAGTGGGATTGGCGCGACGAGAATGGAGAACCCGAGCAGAACTCAGTGGAGTTCATTGTCGAAGACGACCAGGATGTTGCCGAGCAAGAGAAGCCCGGAACACCCAGCTCGGGAACAGTCTTGCCAGAAACGAGGGAACCCAGCCCGGGAGAGAGCACCCCGGATACACCCAGGACACCAAGTCCGAGCAGGACCAGCCCGTCCAGCTCGGGAGATTCCTCCATAAAAGACGGCCCAAGAGGATTCCGACCTCTAGCAGACGTCTACGATCAGACTCAAGAAGTGGAGATGAGCCTGGATGAACTTTCTTTGTTGTGTGCAGAAGAACCAGCCAATTACCAGGAGGCAGCAGCCGAGCAGGAGTGGCAGGAAGCAATGAAGAAGGAGATGGAGTCCATTGAGAAGAACAGGACATGGGAGCTTACCGACCTGCCCAAAGGTCATAATCCCATCGGCCTGAAGTGGGTGTATAAGCTGAAGAAGGACACTGAGGGGAATGTCCTTAAGTACAAGGCAAGGCTGGTAGCTAAAGGATACGTGCAGAGGAAAGACATAGACTTTGAGGAAGTCTTTGCTCCAGTAGCAAGACTGGACACGATCAGACTCATCCTAGCCCTAGCAGCTCATCGAGGTTGGGAAATTCACCATCTGGATGTCAAATCGGCATTCCTAAATGGTGACCTCGAAGAAGAAGTGTACGTCAAGCAACCAGAGGGGTTCGGCGTCACGGGCAAGGAGCAGAAGGTGTACAAGTTATCCAAGGCCCTGTACGGGTTGAGACAAGCGCCAAGAGCGTGGAACATCCGCCTTGATAAGAGCTTGAAAAATCTTGGATTCACAAAGTGTCTGAGCGAGCAGGCAGTCTACACCAGGAGTTCCGGGCAGGAAACTCTGATCGTGGGAGTGTATGTGGACGACCTGATCGTCACAGGATCCAGCGCAGGAGGCGTAGATGGATTCAAGCAGCAGATGATGGCCGAATTCGAGATGAGTGACCTCGGATTACTTTCGTACTACCTTGGTCTCGAGGTGGAACAGAAGAAGGACTGCATTACGCTGAAGCAGTCGGCCTATGCGAAGAAGATCCTTAAACAGTTCGAGATGACGGACTGTAACTCGAGCAAGTACCCTATGGAGGCGAAGCTGCAGCTCGGGAAGGATGCTGAAGGGAGAAGAATGGATCCCACGGAGTACAGACGCGTGATCGGGTGCCTGAGGTATCTCACCCACACCCGACCAGACATTTCACACGCAGTCGGGATAGTCAGTCGATACATGGAGAAGCCCACGAGTGCACACCAGCAGGCGGTGAAGCACATCTTGCGTTACGTGAAGGGCACGACGGACTACGGGATCCAGTACAACCGAGGAAGTGGAGCAGAAGTACTAGTCGGCTTTACGGACAGTGATCTGGCTGGTGATATCGATGACAAGAAGAGTACCGGAGGGATGGCGTTCTACCTCAACGGAAACCTGATCACCTGGCAGTCTCAAAAGCAGCAGATAGTAGCTCTATCCTCGTGTGAAGCGGAGTTCATGGCGGCAACCGCAGCAGCATGTCAAGCTATGTGGTTGAAGGGGCTACTTAGTGAAGTGACCGGATCCGAGCAGAGACCAGCTACTCTCTACGTGGACAACAAGTCTGCAATTGCGTTGATGAAGAATCCAGTGTTCCATGGACGGAGCAAACACATTGACACGAAGTTTCACTACATTCGTGAGTGTGTGGAGAAGCGAGAGATCATCGTGGAGTTCGTCAACACGAGGGAGCAACGGGCAGACATTCTTACTAAGGCTCTAGGGAGAGTCAAGTTCGAAGAGATGAGAGAGCTGCTCGGAGTGAAGAGAGTGGAAGCAAGTCAAGCTTACGGGGGAGAATGTGAGCTTAAGCTTGACTTAGTCCGGGTGACGACCAGAACCCAGGACGGGCAGAAACACTTGCGAGGAGTCAGCCCGGGTACCGACCAGAACAGAAGACAGACAGCCGTTCAGCCCAGCTCGGGTGAACACGAGCAGAGTGTCCGGATAGAAGGCAAGCTCAGCCCGGAGCATACGAGCAGGTCAGCTTGGGGACAGAGAGACTGTCCGGGCAGGAAAAGGAAACTCTACCCAGAAAGGAAGTCGCGTAACTTGAGGAGCAAGCAAATCAAGTCAAAGATTCGGCGAGATTATTTAGGGTAGTTTCCTGATTTTGTGCGATTTGGTAGCTAGGGTTTCGCCTATGAGAGGCTATATAAACCTAGCATTGTACACTTTGTATTGTGTAGAGTCCATTATAATTTTGAGTTTATCTTCTTGTATTGCCTTCGATTATTAATCAAGAGAATTTCTTCTCCCAAAAGTTTGTGTCCTTTATTTTTCTGTTCGATTTCTTTTGGTGTTATTCGTGTTCTTTGCAGATCCGTGAATTGGGATCCAACAAGGAATCGAGAGTTTAAATACTTTGCTAAAAATCAACTTTGTGAGCAAATTGTTCTGTTCTCTTTATGTCCTTCGTAGAATTTTATGAAACCCCATTATTTTTCTTTTTTTGTGTTTAATAAGTAATAATGTATTGATAGAATAATTATATAAAAAAAAATCACGTAGCGATGTTACGTGGATGTCACATAATACTTAATAGTCAAGTATAACAATTCGTAAAAAAAAAAATACTAATGTTAAAAGACTTTTATAAAATAAAAAATAAAAGAATTTAAAAACTTATTAATAAACAACTAATTATAGCAATGAACCAAGAAAGGCATGAAATGAAGAATAGTTTTTTTGACTTTATAACAATATTTTATCCTAAACAACGAATTATTGGTAATCAAGAGGTCCCACCTTCATAATTTTGCCTGCCACTAACAGAATTCCATGAATTTCAAATCAAAAGCAAAGTAAAGTAATAAACGAAAATGAATATAAGTAACTCAACTCAACCTCACTGATCAAGATTCTTGTAAGAACAAAAAGAGAAAAACAGAAAAAAGAAAAGAAGTCTGTATTTACAGTCAGTATTCCACAAAGAACTATAAATAAAGCTTCAGATCCGTTGAAGATGACAAAAAGTTCACTCAGCAGAAACTAAAATTAGATTGCTTATAAAAAAAATGATTTGTAAGTAGCCTAAAATTTTAGCACTTTATTTATCACGGGACATGTAAAAAATACATATTAAGGGTATTAGCCGCAAGGCAAAACCACTTTATGTTCGTCTAGATATTAATCAAAATTACATATACGTACTCACATTATATACTCGTATTGTAAGAATACCGATATAGTGAAATTATCAGTAAGCCGACCAAGCTTGGTTATTTTGCACATCAAGATGTTAAAAGTGCAAGAAAATGGCGAATATAACTCACCCCAACCAAATAAATTCAAACGGTCGAAAGACAATTAGTAATATTTGTACCAAAGTTTTTTATTATTATTATTATTATTTTATTTAATGAAAAGCCATTAATTAATAACCGGATTAAGTAATTAATCGAATATCAATGCAACTATACCCTTCTGTTTCTCTGTCCTTGACTGTGATCAAACAAAATGATGATCGCTATGGAGAAAGTCCATCTTCTTCGTCACCTTCTCCTTCTCTTAACTCTCAGCCTCATGATCTTCTTCACTTCTTCTTCTTCCACCTCTGAAGATGCTCTGGGCACTAGGGTTTCTTTCGACATTCCCGACCACGTGCCCAATATCTGCAACGAGTGCGATCAAAACCCTAGTGGCAACTGTGGCGTTGCGTTGAAGTGTATATGCCACCCAAAAGAGTGCAGTGAGTCCCATATATATATATATATATATATATATATATGTATATATATATATATGTATGTATATATATTCTCTCAAGATCTTGAGTCTTCATGTTTAATTCCCAGATGTCTAACGTTGTTGTTGTTGATTATGGCAGAAGACAGGGTGATCTCGAACTCGAAGGCTTCTGAAGCTGTTGGAAGCGTGCTGATCTGTTTGGCTTCTGCTCTTTTGGTGGTCATCATCATCGTTTGAATGATTAATCCAAGGAGGTACGATGATGGTCATGATGTTCACAGTAATAATTTTGAAGATGGTAAAGCAACAATGTGTAACTTGTTATTCATGATCATCAAAAGTCTTCACTTTTTCAGCTCTTATTATTTATTATATTATGCATAAATCAGCAGCTATTTCAAAAAGAAAAAAAAAATAACATACGTGATACTTGTAAAAATGGGTCCATATATATTGAATGGTCTAAATTTGCAATTTCGATGCACGGAATATTGCATGCTTCTACGCACTCGGGAAACGATTTGAGGCCCACGCCTCAATTTATTGAGGCGTGCTGCCTCGCCTTATTACAATATAGTGTAAAATTCCTTCAAAATTTCAATTCTACCCCTCTTAAATTCTTATTAAAATTTAGATATAACCCCTTCAAATATAATTGTTGGAAAAAATAAAATAAAAAATTAACCACTCCAGACAGTAAACCCTGGTTCCGCTATGCTTAAACTCGCAATTTGGGAGCTAATAATATGTAATACTATGAAATAAGCGATAGTTTATAATTGTGTTTCGGAAAAAGATACAAAATATGTACTTTTTTTTTTTTGAAGGAAAGACGAGCCTCATTAAACCCTCCGAGTCCCCCTAATGGGTGTGGCTCGGGAGGGAAGAGTACTCCACATCATATTATCATTGGCAACAGCCAAGCGCGCGTCCTGAACAAGGGTCAGGACTCCCCTGCTGCAACTTGAATCATTTGAAAGAAACATCTCAACGCTTGGCGGAACAGACTCCAACCAAACAAAATTTCCTCTAGCCTTAATAGCGAGTTTAGCCAGACCATGAGCAATTGCATTACAACCCCTCGGATTAAAGCAGAAAATAACAGACTCAAACTGGAAAGCTAAACGATGAGTATCAGAAATAATCGAGCCCAGATCAGAAAGGGGAACGGACTTACGATTTATAGCTTTAATAACTCCCAGACAATCCGATTGGATGCGAATCTTTGTCCATCCCTGATCGTACGCCCATTCGACCCCACGACGGATAGCCGAGGCCTCAGCAAGCTGGGGAGACAACCCGTGCCTAAAAAAGTTGATTCCAGACGCAATGACTTGATTCTCGTGGTTACGAGCCACTAAACCAATACCATAACCCTCCCCGCCGCCATCAATTGCAGCGTCAACACAAATATCAACACAATCCGCCTCAGGGGGTTTCCAAGTCGGAGCGGATGTCATGGTACACATTTTTGTGTTCTCAGTCTTCTGAGCCTCCTTAAACTCCGAGAGAAAACTGAGAGCACCTTCAACAATGGTCTGTTGAGTCCTTGATTTGCTTCCATTCACAACATTATTTCTATTATTCCAGATCTGCCACATAAGGATGGAAAAAAGAGCAGACTCATCAGGGCTAAGAGAGCTGAGGGCCGTAGAAATGAGACATAGAGGATCGATACTTGGTTCAAACAAGTCCAAAATGCCTCTAAATCCTGCAAGTTTCCAGATTTTACGAGAGGATTTACACCCCCAAAAACAATGACCAATAGTCTCATGGTCGAGATGACAGAGAGGGCACCCCGTATCGATTTGGATACCACGACGAGAAATAATAGTACGGGTTGGCACCACCTTTTTGCAGACCCTCCATAAGTGCAACTTAACTTTTGGGGGAGCAACAATCTTCCAAATTTTACTCCACCAGGATGTTCCGTTGCTAGATGATGATGTCGTTCCAAGGTCGAAAGTCGAAGGAAAACTTAATCGGTATCCGCTTTTGACAGAATACTCACCGTCGGAGAAATATGTACTTAAGACCTTGTATATCTTCTACGAAATATGTTACATATTTAAAATTGGTTATTAAGAAATTTTACAATAAATATGGGCCTTAATATTCTTTGTGGGCTTTTCTTGGCTCTAGAAGTTTCTTGATTATAGGAATTCAATGCATTGGGCTATAGTTTGAGCTTCGGCCTAAATATTTAACAAAGAGCTTTTCAAACCTATAGGAGAGTAATGGTTAAACATGCATAGTAATCAAATGAACTCTTTATCATCAACATGCAACAAATTAGGGTTTCTTGGGCTAATATCAGTTGTGGCCAAAATATTAGAGCTCATTTGCGGTGAATTTTTTTTTGCATGCTATTCGTTTTTACCAATTAAATATATATTTATGTTGTTGAAAAAAATACATAATATTTATTGCAGCTTAGTGGTAGGCACTTTTATATGCCACGTTGCATGACGACGTGTTATTACTTCTCATGTGTGATGATGTGTTATGCCACGTCACGTGAATAAATTTTTAAACGGATATTTGGGTCAAGAATACTTATTTAGTTTGTTTAGTCAAATATATATATATATATATATGTATATATGTATTTAAAGCTCGTAAAAAAAAAGTGTGAAAAGTTGGCGACCGTGAAAGTTTGCGGAAAACAATGACGTGGCTATTCTCTAATGGTGATTATAGCCAGGTCTAGTTGTATTAGTTTAAGTAAGAAAAGTCTTCTAAACTTGAGGACACAAATTAGCAATAGATATAAATAGATGTTGACTCTCGATTATGAAATCTAAATAGATCTTAAGTCAATAAAATGCTATTCAGTTTTAATCGTCTATAGTTAGCAATTAGTAAATTATATGCTAAGCAGGGGCGGACCCAGGCATGTTTGGGGGTGGCTAATGTCACCCCCGGCTCGTCCGGCAAAAAAAAAAGTTGGTATTTTAACCTGTAATTAAATTATTACTATGTATTTATTCTATTTATGTTCTACACGTGAAGCAAGTTGTCTTTGGTCCAAGGGATCAAGGAAAGAGACAAAGCTCGCTCCCACACTCTAGCCCAGAGATCGAGCCCATCTATCCTTATTTTGAAGCATAATTTTTCCTTCTTAAATTCAACCCATTTTTTTTCCACCTCTTATCTATCTTGTATATAATCTAGACTCCCTCACTTTTGTACCAGTTATTTTTCTTTTATTTTTTAAAATTTACAGACTATTTAATTTGATAGATATTAATAAAAAAATATTTTATGAAATAAATATTAATAAAAAAATACTTAATTTAAAAGTTATAATAATATAGTATCTTTGCTCACCACTTAATAAAAAAATACTACTGAATTTAAGAGTTGTAATAAAAATAACTTTTTGTTCGCTACCTCGTAAAAATACTATAATATATTATTTATAATTTTTTTTGTGGTTCGTCACCCCTGACTTGGAATCCTGGGTCCGCCCCTGATGCTAAGTTAAATTTAAATACACTATTCAATTATAAATAAATTAAAGACCTTGTAGCTTTTACTCATTCACTAACACTTTGTTTTTTAAACTGAAAGACCAGTCCAAGTAGTAGAAAGAAATTAGATGCTGCTACAAATTTATTATTCTTTATTCCAACCAATCCAATATTTTTGACGTGTTATTATTCTTTATCTACAAATTTATTTTCAAGAAATATTTTTTATTTCAAAAATTTTAATATATGTGGCGGCGAAAGTACCAAACCTTTGGCCACGTGGCGGCTTGTGCCACATGGCACGCCACATGAGACAGCCTAACGGCTACGTAGGCAAGTGTCTAACGGCGTTAGTTGGTCAGCAACAAAAGTGCGACGTTAGGTACTTTTACCGACATTTATTGAGGTTGGGTACCTATCTGAGAATATGGCCAAAGGTTGGGTATTTTCGCTGCCACGATAAAAATTTTGAGAAAAATTGGAAGTTATGGTAGGATTATTTTTTCGTGTTTTTAGAATTTTGGCCACGATAAAATTAATTTTAAAAGTATATGGTACAATTGCCGTAAAAATCTCTATTTCAAATAATGTTATCACTAAAGCGTGTTGTCGTTGTTAGAGACAATTGATGAATGCCATGTAGGTTAGTGATAGGTCATTTAACGTTGCCAGATAACATTTGTAAGGAAAGACTGACGTTAATGACTTTTGGTGCATAAATAGACGTTAGTGATTTATTTGCAAGAATTTAGTGACTTTGATGATTTTCGCCGCAAAAAATAAACGTTAGTGACTTATCTGCAAACAATTGATGATGTTAGTGATTTTTGTCGCAAAAAATAGACGGTAGTGATTTATCTTCAAGAATTTAGTGATTATGGACATATGTCACTTCTTAACAAGTGAGGAAAATGTTGTAGAAAATAAAATATTATATATTAACAACTTTGATCGTAAAAAAAAAAGTTTATGCCATCGAAAAAAATCAAATAGTGTAAATCTAACATCAAAATCAGACAGTGACAGTGTAAATCTAAAAGCAAAATCAGATGATATTTTTTGCAAGCTTTGTTAGGCAAGAGTAGACATATTAACAAGAAAAACATGAGCGAAAAATTGAAAAAATGCTTTATTAATGTATTTATTTATTTATTATTTATTGGGGCTTACTTAATAAATCAATTTACTGCTTCATTAATAATTTTTAAAAACACAATTTTTGTAACAAAGAATCTCTTTATCTCCTAACTTATCTTTTGAGGCTGGAATGGATTTTCATATTTCGCCACTTTTTTTTTTTATAAAATACAACATAAATTGAATGAAGGATTTTTTTTTATAATTAAAATAATTACTTATTTTAAGGTTATATTACATATAAAACACAAATTAAATTGATAGTTTGATTTTATGAGATTAAGTAACAAGTTTATCGATAAGTTTTTCATAAATAATAAATTCATAAACTTTATTAGGTATGACAAGGGAGAAAAACACGTGCAAAAGAGTTGACACTTGACAGATGAGAAAGAAATTGTTGAAAGAAAATATGCTTTATTTATTCATTGGGCCCCATTAATAATTCAGTTAACTGCTAATACAAGATTATAATATTTAAATGAATTTTATCGGGGTTGAAATTAATTTCCATGTCTTTTATAAATGTACTATTATAATGGACAACTTAAATGCAATTATAGAAGAAAAAAAACATCTTGCTTATAATGACAATAATTACTTCAATATTAAATGTTTTGTAACATATTCAACACTAATTAAGAGAAGAGGCCAATGATTCAACAAAAACAACATCAATTAATTTTAGAACTAGATGTAGGATCATTCTGTACTCTAGGCTCTTGCACTGTACTTGGGATCTATGGAATGTGACTAATCATTTATTAATAATATGATATCATAAACTGCTACGTAATTAAGCTATTATTCAGATCGAGAGAGTTATGGGCCTACTTTATTATAGGCTAAACCTAAATAGTATTGAACTTACTTAAATGCACATTGGATCTAGTGTGGGAATATGTTATCTTTTCCCAATTTGATTTTTGTTTCTCTATAATAAATTATCAATGACCTCTTTATTTTTAATTCCATCTATAATGTGATAATTAGATTATGGCATGCTTGGTAGTTGGTTATATGCTCACTGATGGTAAATGGCCATCCCCGGAACTTTGACACAATGCGAAAATGCGGAATTCGAAGGATTCCGTGAATGCTGTAGTTTTCGTAGAGTCTTGCAGCATTTTATCAATTACTTCTCCATTTCGTGAGTTAAAACTTTTTTATTCATCAACTGTAATTTTTTGGGATCTAAGGCAATTCGAGGATTCACAATGTTGTTACTTATTCCTATTGTGAATGTGAGAAGAGAAATGCATGTTTAAATAATAAAAATATAATGTATAGTATGATATAATAATAATAATAATAAATTACCCCTATCTTTATGATCAATTAATCATCATTGATTTCTATAATATAGATAACTAAATATCCTCAAACAATTTAAGCTAGATCTTTATCTATCATGGTCTCCATTTACTCAACCAAATAGAGCATTGCTTTAGGGTATTTTGAGTGTTGTTTGTTAAAGCTATACTATAGGCTAGTCTTATTTGTTGTTGCTGAAATTCTTGTAGTCATTGAAAGAAAATAAATAAATAAAATAAGAAGGGATTAAATCAAGGGTCTTTGAAAGCAAGTAATGTAAGTGGTCCCAAAGAGAAAATTTTGGGGCATCCAATGAATATATACGATAGATAGCTCCTTCTAACTAACTTATTAGGTTTTTATCGTTATCTATTTGTAAATATATGAAATATTTCCTGAAAATGCTCTCTTTTCTTTAATTTATTTTTATTTTTCTAGTGTTCAAAAATCATAATTTCGAGATCAAATTACAATTTTAACCTTATTTTGTGTCATAGACGTTGAAATTAGTTGCTATAAGTACTTAATCGTTATTCGTTCCAGGGGCGGAGCTATTCAATGGTTAGTGCATGCACGGACTGCACCTGAAAACCGTGCGTAAAAATTCAAACGAGAAAATATTTTTTTGAAAAAATTAAAATCAATAAAAACTATATAAATAATATCAAAGTCACCCAACAGACATTAAAACAGTGAGACTTATTTACATTAAAACAGTGAGGCTTATTTGGCTGAGTGTAGGAGCTAAAAGGACCTAGTTCTTAGCTAAGTTAGCTAAGAACTAGCTAACTTGATCGGACGTCGCCAGTCACGATTCCCTCCATCGCGACGTCTACAGTAAGAATCGCGATGCGTCGCGACTATGCGGCAAAAATCGCGACTCGTCGCGACGTGCAGGGTTAATCGCGACGCTGCAAGGGTCGATCCGCTCACTTGATCGGACGGCTGAGATGAGGCCACGTCATTGATCCGAAGAGGGTGGAAAATTTGTGTTTGTTTTGGGCGTAAATCCCAAAAAATTTACCCGAATTTCAAATAAATTTCACCCACCACAATAATTATTCACCCACCCCACCCTCTCCTAAAACCCTATAAATACCACCTCTTCCTCCCTCATTTCCTCACCAACAATCTCTCAACTCTCTCTCAAATTCTCTCAACTCTCCAAGTTTTTTCCACTCTCAATCTCCAAAGTTCCAAAGTTCTAAAGTTCCAAAGTTCCAATTTTCTAAATTCCTAAAGTTCTATCATTATGTCTCGAAGAAGCGGCGGTAGTTCCGGGGGTCGAAGGGCGGCCAGGAATTTGCAACCCCAATTTCTACAAGGGGGAACATCGGATACTTGTCCCGACGACTACATTCCCGTTAGGCTACCGGCAGAACTATTCCCTTCCCCTCACAATCCAGTTTATCATTTAATCATATTATCTTAATTAATTAATTTCGTTTAATTTTTTTTACGATAAATATTATAGTTTAATTATTTTAGTTTAATTAATTAATTTGTCACGTCTCTTGAAAGTCTTAGTATGCTCTGTGGTTGCGGTTCCGACTGATCTTCCACATCAGAAACGATTTTCTTGATATTTAATAAGTTAACGGGATTAAAAATGGTAATTTGTATGTGTGGTGATTATTATAAAGTTCTTAATGGAATACGGTGTCTTAGAAAGATTGGTTTTTAAATAAGGTTTGCTTTGCAATCTCCTCCAAGCTAGCCTGGGAACCTCGGGGAGTTCTGTCTAGAAAAGCTTGGGCCTAAAGCGAGATCATAGCATCCTTTCCAGTCGATCTGGCCGTGGAACCTCGGGGAGTTCCGTCAAAAAGAGCTTGATAATGATTTCCACACATAGAAAATACCATTCTTAATTTCGTTAACTCTTTTAATTAACTATATGAAATTTAATTAATTAATATGATTAATATTAATATTTAATCCATGTAAAATTAATACCCATTTTTATTTTGTTAACCTTTTTTCTCCCGTATATTTTTAATAGGGAAAGTCCTCCTGCCTTGTTGTGGGGACGACCAAACAAAGCGAAGGTGTGGGATTATTTTCACGAGGAACGACGGGTGGAGAACGGTGTTCGAATCAAGATCGCCATGTGCAAGAAGTGCCATGAAACCCTCGATGCGTTGGGGGACAAAGGAACCGGCTACTTGACGCGACATAAGAAAGCGTAATACAACTTCTTCCACCATATTGTAATATTTACACTGAATATTTACAACTTCTTCCACCATATTGTAATATTCACAATGAATAATACAACTTTTTTTTTTAATATCTTGGTTTATCATATTTACTTATTTGTTTTAGAATTTTAATAATTATTAATATGGTACACATTAATACTTATTAACATATATTACAACTTAAAAATTAACTTATAATTTAAAATTAATAATATGTTACACAATAATAACATACTAAAATATTAATTTTGAAATAAATAAAGTTTAAATAATAAGTTTACATAATTTAATACTTAAATTCGGATAAAAACTAATAAAATTAAACATTGGAAACAAAAAATAACTTTTGCCGCAGCCCTTTTTTTGGTCCTTCCTCGCTAAATCGCGACCACGTCGCGACGCATCGCGACCAGGCACGCCACGACGCATCGCGACCGGCCAACTCGCGATTTTGGCGACTTTAGTCGCGATCGGTCGCGACGTGGTCGTGTGCAGCTAACACTCAATTCTTGTGCACACTCAATATTAGTAGTAGGTCCTATTTTTACTTATTTTTTTATCTTTTATAATTAAAATTTATCTAAATTTTAATAATAAGCGTTAAAATTGGCATAAGAACTTGATGTTTTTAATTTGTAAGCTATATCACATTTTCGTACTAACTATATTTTTTAATACAAAAAATTATTGTTATTTATGTACTTGAAAATAAAAATCTTAACTATTTATTTAGTAAAAATAATTATTATATTTTTTTTAAAAGGTTTATTTTTATATTTTGTGTTATACAATAGAGACAAAAGTTCTTAATATTTTTTCATAGTGAAATTCTCAATATTATCATTATCATTTCCTATTACATTTCATACTAATTGTTAATAATAACGTTAAAATCGACATAAGAACTTAATGTTTATAATTTATAAGTTATATTACATTTTAGTACAAATTATATTTTTTAGTATCGAAGATTGTTGTTATATATGTGCTTGAAAAATAAAATCATTAAATATTTACTTTGAAGAACCGTAAAAATTTACGTTAAGCAACACCTGAACGGAAATCCTGGCTCCGCCACTGATTCGTTCAATTCAATTCTTCGCAACCATACATATTTTTAAAATTAGTGTCCAAGAATAAATTATAAGAACCGATATCAACTTAGGTCCGCATCGTCTCAATCCACGGGCCAAGAATCGGGTCGGTCGGGGTCGAGCCCAGGCCCAAGCCCGCTAGGCAAGCACGAAGTTTCAGGACTATGGCTAATATATATGTATTTATCTCACGTGGGAGTTTGGGACCTACGTTATCCTATTGCGAAGAATCCTCGTCACAAACGGTTAAGCTTCTGATAGAAGAGAATAGAAATCCCTACCAGTAATTATACATTGACGTGGTTCATCTCATGACTTATAATTACACTTCTAATTTACTACTGCTTTAATATATATATATATATATATATATTATATATATATATATATATAATACCATTACATTATATGTTGGCAAATACCGCTCTCTTAAGTGTTGTTAAATTACTTTTTTGTCACTTTTCTATGTATTGGGATGTCCGATGTCATGTATTATTTTGTTTAATTTGAAACATGGTTTGTGGGATTATTTAACTTAATCGACCGAATAACAAATGAATCAATACAATACATGGTTTGAAGAAAAGAAAAAAAAAAGACATAATTAACTAACCTCCTAAATAAGTGTAACCATGTCTCAAAAAAAAAAAAAAAAAAAGCGTAACCGGATTTAAAGCAAGAAAATAGTTAAAAGAAAGTTAAATAATGAGAAATAACTAAGCAGTAAGAATAACTAAAAGAAATATTCAACGATTTCATCTATAATCCTACTAGTCGAATTTCCCTTGTAATTAACTTAGGTATTGGTTGTAATTAACATTTCCTTTATTAGTTAATATAAAGATGTTAGTATTAATATGCAACATAACAACAACCCACAGTTGTTGTGAATTTAGAGAGTGCTAGTATTAATATGTTTTTCTTTGGTGATTTTTAAGTATGAAAAAAAAATGTTGTGAGTTATTGAAAAGCAATAAGCATATGATGCTTCCAACTACTATTTTTCCTTTTTACTTTGGCTCATCACAAACACATAATCCAGCTTTTCCTTAGCTGTGGATCCACATCAAAAAGGTTGCTCAAATTTATTACAGGGATATTTAAGGTATTAATATCCAATTTTGTACTAAATACCTTGATATATTTCCATTTTTTCAAATCAAAATAGTATCTAAAGATCACAAAATAGTATCGAGGTCTAATTCTGGCGTTACACGAAGGACAAACATTTACGATTAAATTTTAAAAATATTAATTATTCAACACTTTTATTAAATTAGAGAATAAGTCTGTCTCTGGCTCACTTACCTGCTATTGCTATTAAAAAGTTGAGAATGTGGTGATACACTTAATATAAACCTAAATATATGCTACAAATACACAATTAATATACATGACCGGAAAAAAAATGGACGAAAAAAAAAATATCTTATCAAATAGCTATATAAAATCGAGAAAAAAAAAAGGGTAAAAGAAAAATAAACTAGGCATGGTGCTAAATCTTCTCCCAATATAATGATTGACAATTTTTATTGGTGATGGACCAAATCATTGTATATTTTGCACAAGAGAGTTTGGGGACCATAGAGAATGTGCAGTACAAACTGGATCTGAGAGCCTCATTAAACTGTCCCATTGACCAATCTTAATCATTTTACTAACTACAAGAACTGTTTAATTCCAACAATATTGCTGTGTATAAGGCAGCATAATTGGCTCAATACATCCTATTTTGGTCCCATCGCGGTCCTATTTTAAAATGAAATGACTTTTGTAAAAGAAAAAGAATAAGAATGGACCGATATTTCAAAAATTAAACTAGATCGGCCTTTTTCGTAAGCATTATCAAGTCGAAAAATACTTTAATAAATCAAATAAAAACCTAAACCAGAGCCGACCTTACATTATTTATTTTCAAATCATGAATGTTTTAGTAAATGATGGAGGAAAATGAATAGAGATCAAGAATTTGAATTTCTTTAAAATAAAAATACAAAAGCTTAGAGAACTTAATTAGACTACTACTCTGATGTTGGTTGATACTTTCTATTAAAAAAAAATTCAGAAATTCATATGGGACAGAAAGTGTCCATACCAAACAATTATGATGTATATTCACATGCAAAGGAAGTAGTGTCTTTCCTTTTCTCTCCCAAGCAAAGAGAAATCTCTGGTCTTTTAGGAACTTGGTGTATAAACTTTTATATTTTCAACATGAAAAAAGAGGGGCAAAAAGGTATATCCACACATTTATATACAACATATTTTTTTTTTATTTGGTATGGAACACTGGTAATTTTTTAACGTACTAATGGGCAAATGTGCAATCAATGTGCATCAACCTTGGAAAGTTGATCAGTTCTTGAAGCCATAACAAGCACAGAGATAAAAATGGATGTCATAAAATGAAATGATGGAACGGTCAAAATCTATTGATGATGCTATGTAGATTCTCATGGGCCAGGCCTAATATTTAGAGATCAACAGAAACTTTTTATATTTAAAATTAAATAAATGATATACAGGAGATTTTTTTTTTTTTTTTTTAATTTCCCGTTAAAGAATTAAATCAAGATTGAAAGTATAAAAAAAATGTCGTTTATGTTATTCTAGAGCAGAACTGTTAATTTAACATTAAAAATGTTTTGACTATATTAAGGCCAATAATTCTATAAATAAATTTCGTATCATATTTTAAGGGAATATTATAAAATAATAAAGAAAATTAAGTGCAGGTAAAAAGTAAACCTTTATCGCGGTTCTCGAAATTCCCGAATTTCATGTTAAATGTCGCTGAATATTTTTCATTTAAAATGTTTGCATTGAGTGAATGGCACTAAAAAACATGATAAACTATTAAATGCTAAATGATTCTTCTATGTATAGTATAGGGGTATAAAGCAAAATTCTCGATGCATCCCTAGGAATCCCAATAACCATATAGTCCTTTAATTTGTCACGATATGCACTATTTAAATAGTTGGAGCGGATTTAGCCCTTCATTTTTAAAATATAAAATATAATTTATTTTTACAGTTTAATATAGAATTAGCCTTTAATCATCATACAATTTAATTTAACATTTTTTAATTTTATAAGAAATAAAAATATTTATTACCTTTCTAAATCAAATGTATTTTTATTATATTATCAAATCTAAAAAAAATAAATTAAAATATTAATGATTTTTTGTTAATTGACCATCAAAAGAATAAAATCCATACTAAAACCCAGCAAATTAAATTTTCTCACTCCGTTTAATTTTGTGCGTATTCTTTACACACAATTACATAAATAATAAAATTTGAAACCCTTAGATAATGGAGACAAAGAGAGAAGTCTCACGATATGATAATAATCATAAAGAAAATGCCAAATAAAATTTTCTATAACTATAAGAACTTTTTTACATTACTTTCTCCTTCCACATTAGGAAATAAATGGAAGAAAATCCCCCAAACACATCTTTAGAAATTAGATCCCAAACCATTCAAAAAAATAAAAAAAATTAGATCCCAAACAACACAAAAAAAAAAATCCCAAAAAAAAGAGTTAAACCATTGATCATCCAATAAATTGATCTCTCTCATGTATTCATATAGGAAAAATATCTATCTACAGTCCAACTTCTTCAAATTACATTTGCCCCCCACTATATTAGAATTAGACCACAAAATCATATCAATTTTAGAAAAAAATTAGTAGTAACCCCCTAATTGAAAGAAACTAAGAAAATAAGGGTAAAAAGGGTCATAGGTCATAACTGCGAGGTCTTACTCGCGTAGATGAGGAGAGAGAATTCAGGCCTTTCGTGTTCCTTGGTCTGCGACTGAGCCAAGAGCTTCTCTTCGAGCCATAGCCGACTGTCCATTCCGCTTCTGGTTCTGAACATGAACACGGCCGAGCCGCCATTAATGGAGTGGCTCGGAGCTCTGAAGAACCAGTCGTGGACGTCCCACAGCAGATCCACCAGCAAGCCGTCGACGAAGATGGTCTGGTTCCCTCTGAAGTTCCATTGAAGCCTCTTCACGCGAATCACCGTCTTCTTGTCGATGCTC
This sequence comes from Parietaria judaica, assembly GCA_954871525.1. Classification (NCBI taxonomy): domain Eukaryota; kingdom Viridiplantae; phylum Streptophyta; class Magnoliopsida; order Rosales; family Urticaceae; genus Parietaria; species Parietaria judaica. The sequence continues at coordinate 23,336,749 of OX940860.1, read as the reverse complement.
ACCGACAGCACCGAGCTCTGGCTATGGTCGCTGCACCGAGGCCCGAACTCGTAGTGTTGAGCTGCAACAACAATTCGTCGTTGTTATTGTCAACGAACTTTAATGGTACTTTTGCCGGATCCCACAGCAAAAGAATATACAAAATCATCATCATCGATAATACTCTTTTGATTGTCAATCAATTTTGAGATGCGTGTAAACAGTGTTTTAAATCCCCCGGTAAACCACCGGTTTTCCGATTCCCGACGGTCACCGGTTTTTCGTAAATTGAAATTAATCAAAGTCGTCTTGAGGGGACATGTTAAAAACCCGGGATTTGGAAGCATTATCATTACCGAACTGCGCCTTGATAACGATGTCGTGGGCGGCGCCATTGTCGCCGAACCGGGCCCGGGTCGAGTACAGCACCGCGGCCCCGTTGAGCGCAGAGCAGTGCTCCTGCCGCGAGATCATCCGCGTCTTGGCCTCGGAGCATTTGCTTATCCGCAGCTTCTTGGCCGTCCACTCGTCAGCGGCGTCGCCGAGGATCAACCCGATCCCGGAGTCGAACGCGACGATCAAGTAGAACCCGTCGACGGGCTCGGGGCCGGACTCGAACCGGGCGTCGGAGAAATCCCAGAAGAGGTCGAGCTTGGCGGAGGCGAAGGCGTCGATGGCCTTGGAGCCCTTCTTCTTGCGGGAGAGGCGCGAGTTGATGTGGAGCTTGAAGGTGGTGTCGTTTTGGGCGTCGGTGGGGTCGTTTTGGTCCCTGAAGGTGACGGTGAGGCCCTGCGCGGAGGTGGTGCGGGACCAGGTGACCTTGACGAGGAAGTGGGTTCGGTCGGAGAGGGCGACTTTGTAGATTGAAGCGACGGCGTTTTGGGCGGAGGCGGCTGTGGCGAGTGGGGTCTGGCATTGGCTGTGGTGCGGCGTTATGCAGGCGTTGGCGGTGGCGGAGTAGCTCGAGCACGACGGGTTGGAGACGCGCACTGAGTGCTCGCTGAAGCACGAAACCATGTCTCTCATCGATGAGAGAGAGAGAGAGATACGAGATGGGGTTTTGGAGTTTAGTGAGAGAGAGGGAATTAAGAAGCAATGGAAGGTTTGGCAAATGACAAAGAAGAGAGAGAGAGAGGGTTGAGATTGAGAAATGAGACCGAGTCCCAGACCTTCCTTCCTTTCAGAACTGTTCTTGTCATTTTTCATTTAACGTTAATAGCGGCATAAATATTTAATTTATAATACTCACTCACTACTTTTGTTTTTCATTAAAATTTTGTGTATTTTTTTTTAAATTGATTTAAGAAAATTTGAGATGTAACAAAGTCATCTCTCTCTTGGAACTAATGTCTGTCCAAGACTTACTAATTTTTATTAAATCATATGAAAAAAGTGTATCTAATTTCAATGAGAATCAAAATAGTGAACTTTACCGACTTCAATTGTGGTGAGTCAAAAAATACTTAAAAGTTTGTGTTTTTCAACAATGTTCATAAGTTACACTTGTCAATAACTGAGTGGTCCACGTCAATGACTTATTGTCCACGTGTCAGTTCCAATTATACAGTCTAATGTGGCATAAGTATTAAAAGTTTATTTATATTTGTTTACACGTATTTAAATAATGAAATTGATGGCAAAAGTATTCATGTCATCATTAAAAGTGTTGTAGTTTCCAAACTTCTAAAAAACGTTCACATTTAAAATAAAATAAAAAATGTTATTTTCGATTTCAAATATGAATGTTTTCAATTACCAAATCTAAATTGAAAAATAAAATAGGTGAATTTGAGTGTTCTACAGAAGTCAGAAGATATCAACACGAATAGTAATAACTTACGTACTTTTATTGCTAATTTTTTATATCTAAAATTCAATACTTTTGTTGCACTAAAAATGTTTAATCGAGGCTAAAACCTGAACAAACGAGTCATCGACGTGGACCCTTTAGGTATTGACAATGTCACTTAACGGAATCATGAAAGTCAGAATACATAGCCGGACAAAAATCAACGCATTTGGTACTATTGCCATAATAAATTTAGTTTTGAAATAGGCCATAAACTCTTCATTACTTTTGTGTATTTATGCCGCAAAAATATCCTTAAAATTTGTTTGTAGATACTTATATAGTTATTAAACGTAATTTTATTTGTTTGTGTTTTTTATTCTCTTTTATATTTATGGAATCTCTCTCTTTGGTGAGTCTTCTTCTCTGTGAGGAAGAGAATTGGAAAAAATAATAGGGAAAAATCCAGGTTTCTGACAGGCCCATATGAGATTTAATATGTGATTCTTGAGTCAATGAGGGAAAGCATGACCGTGTCACCTTTATTGCCATTTCTGCCAGTAATTTTAGTGATTTATTAACTGACAAATAGAGAAGGAAAAAAAACATTGAATGATAACGGAAAAATAAATAGTAACAAAAGATTGGACTTTGTCAGAAATAGAATGCCATCGAAATGCCGATTCATCGGTTTTCTTTCAATACTCTTTAATTGCCATTTCATTAATATTCAATATTTATATTTGGGAGTTAAGATGTACACATATAATACTAATAGTAGCCAAGGTATAAAATGTCAAGAAAGTCGCTCAGACATATCGATCGATTTTCGTTTATCGGTAGTATGCAAAACGAAATCTCATTTTTGCCGCTGTCGTCTTATAAAATGTCATCTAAACTTTGGCGCGGTTCTAGACGAAAATGTGACGAAAAACACAAAATAAAAGTTGGGCAACTTTCGCCACCTAAAGAAGAGAATAGGAACTTAATCTCAATTTTTCAAAAACTTTGGATACTTTTATCGTCATTTTTCCTTTAAAGAATAGAAGCCATAGGTAAAGTAAAAGCCCAAAGGCTTATTTGTGTGATTTCGGTTGAGAGCTTGTTTTATGCGATGAAGTTAGTGAAGAGTAACTACACAACAAAACAGAAGATGATCACTTGCTAAATGCTCTTTTATTGATAAATCGACGACGCAACTATCATAAATCATTTTCAGAACATGTAACTCGTACTTTTGCATTTAAATATTATATTTTAAAAATTATAGTATATCAATTTTCGTTTTCTTTTTGATAATTTTTTGCTTTCCCGTTGGACAAGAGTATTTTAAATTTTATATACTATAAAAAATAATTTATGATATAAATAAGATTATAGACTGAAAATATTCCAGGATTAAAAGGCTCTACGAAAAAGGAAAAAAAAAAAAAAACAAGATCAAAGAAAACGGTACCGTGTAACTATATAAGTGTTTTTGTATTTGATGATGTCTGTTTAATCCTGAAAACTTGTTAGTGGATCTTTGACAGACATAGAATGGTAATTCATTTACAATATTATAGTGAATATACGCGTATAAATCCACCGAAATAAAGTCCAAAAATCTCATAATTATTTTGTTAGTTAAAATCCCATCATTTGACAGAATTATCAGATTAGAAATAGAAACTATTTTTATTAAAGGAGAATTTAATTTCTTGGCGGTCAATTAGGGAAATCTAGATTGTTATCTTAGTATAAAGTGGGCACGAAATGGGGTGAATTATGAGGTCTCAATATTGTATTTTTTAAGTTAGAAAATAAAATATTGATTTAGGAATGAATGATTTATGATAGTGAGAGTTGACCCCACACAAATTTTGTTTGTGGACCCACCAACTCGTGCTCCCAAATGTCACCAATTAATTAACTAAAATTTAATTAAATAAATCAAGGCATAAATTAATCAAGGAAATTCAAAAACTTCCCTTCCTTGTTTGTCCCTTTTGTTCTAGGACTTTTTTTCTTTCTTTCAAACATAAGTGATTCAATTTTTAGAATATGACTATTTCGAACGGCTAGTCAATTAACTATTTTGCTTAGTTCAACAAAAAAATTAAAATTAAAATGTCAAAACAAACAGTGACCTTTAGAGCTTTGAAAGAAAATTGTATATAATTTTTAATTCACTTGTGTTGTTCCGCGGTGAGCTCCACCAGCCACGTCATCACTCCGGGGAGGAAGAGTTCGAATACTCTTCCCAAAACTAAAAGAACAAATAGGGAAAAACAGAATTAGAAAGGGGTTTTGATTCAGTTATCGAGCCTATATCACAGACCTAGCTTAAATGCTAACGGGATAACGTGATTGGCTAAGGAATAACTGATTTGGGTCACCTGCAGATAAAACCCTAGAGAAAGTTTCTAACAAACATACCATAGGTTTTTCGCATGGGTTGGCGAAGCCCTAAGAACTAACCCTAGATCTCAAAGAGTTTCTCAGAGAGAAACCCAGAAGCTAAAAGGAACCAGAAAGGAAGAAGAAGAAGATCGGAGATCTTACCTGAGGCGGTGGGGTTCGCGGAGTCTCAGGGCGTGTCCAGCTGAAGGATTCCAATCTCCAGTGGCCGCCGAGTTCACTGAGGCGCTTGAGCTCGTCGTAGACTCGTTGCATGCTCGCCTGATCCACCGGAGGAGGCTCGATCACAATTTATGGCGCATCTGGAGGAGCTTCTTCTTTGATCTTCACTCCCGAAGGCCCAAACTTCATCTTTTCTCTGAAAAATGCTACACGGTCACGCAAGAGGCGGTTGACGAAGGAGCGGGTGCGCGCGGCCACCGGAGCACCGTCGGGAATCGCCGGAGGCTGCAAAACCTAGCAGAGGTTAGAGAGAGAGAGAGTGTCGGGGTAGAGAAAGAAGCTCGGGTTGTAAATGAGTTGAAACATCGAAACCCCAATCAATAAAAGTTGTTTGGTTTCTTTCATGTCGTTTGCGTGTTAAACTACAAGTCGTTCACTTACCTCTTACCGTAACTACGTCGCTTACGCTAAGATCTGTCTTGTGGACTTGTTCTGTCTTGTGGGCTTGGTGTTTTTGGGCCCAAGAATGAGTCTTGAGGTGGGCTAAACCCCAACAACTTGACTCGTCCCCAATCGATATTACTAGTCTAGCACTATATTATTAGGTGATCAGGCCCGACCTTAGTTATAAACGAGCAAAGTCGGCGATTCAGACTTCTAAATTTAAGGGTCTCAATTTTTATATATATTATTTTATATTTAATTAAATATAAAAAACTAATTTTTAAATATTTATTTAGGTTAGAGCCCCGAATAAACATGATCCCAACCAAGGTTCGCATTTTCGACGATTTCGGTCTTTTCGGTAGTTACCGGTAAGTTGGCGGCTCTAATACTTATCGTTTTATATACTTTTCGACGATTATCGAGCTTTTCGATAAAACCTTTCCCAACCGATTTTCGACAAAATGCGTGTAAAAAATAGGTACTTTTCGGTTAAATGAAAAAAAAAATTCGCGGCAAAAATACCAATTAAACTTTCGGCAAAAATAATTATACTCACACAAGAGCACCCCACCCCGTCACGTCCGTCCGGACGGCGGCGCGCGCGTGTGGTGGTGTAACATTTGTGTGAGTCCTCCCTCATCCACAAAATCCTATGACCCAAAGGGCCCAAGCCTGTGTCCCTAATATTTGGTATATAAACATCACCAAACTCTTGTCATCTATCAATGTGGGACTTTTTGTTATTCAACTAATATCACACATTCACACTTAACATACACATACACATACACTTCACCTAATAATTTAACTTAATATTACACACTTCAAATAATATTATACACTTAACATACATATTAACTTCACCTAACATACATATACATTTAATATGTATATTCATTTAATATTATACACTTCAACTAATATTAAACAATTAACATGCATATTCACTTAATATTACACACTTAATTAACATACATATTCACTTCACATAATAATTTGACTTAATATTATACACTTAAACTAATAAAGTGACTTAATATTATACACTTAAACTAATAAAGTGACTTAATATTAGTGTTTTAGATTTGAGACTAGTGATGGAATTATATGTGTGTATGACTTTATTTACATATGTTTTGTGGTATGATATTATAAAAATATTTTGTAAGTTTTCCATCGAAAAGTATCGAAAAGTGTCGATAATCCGTCGATAATCTTCGAAAAGTATCGGTAATCGGTAAGCTACAGTATTATAAGTTTTCCGTCGGTTAATCGGTAAGCTATCGATTAATCCGTCGAAAACGGTAACCGATTTATCGACAATCTCGGTAAGTTGAACCTTGATCCCAACTCTAAAAGTGACAATCCAAAATCGGAGACAAGCAAAATCAGGGCACAGTAAATCATTTATATTGATCTTAAATCATTTGGAATATAAATGTTTAAAAATAATAACGACAATTAAACAATATGTGACATGATACACTAATTAAACACAGTTCAAATCTAATTTTACATAATTAAATAATAAATTATATTTATGCTTTTAGCGTATATTCATATTAATTGACATAATACTACATATAAATATATAATTACATAGCTGAATCAATGAATATATATTATATAATTAATTTACTTATAAATCTTAATAGTACCAGATGAATGAAGTTGAATTAGTCGTGAATGAACCAACTAATAGTCTTTTAATAATTCCATGATCAATCAAACATGATAAACTCGCAAACAAAATAAATGCATTACGACTACGACACGAAACATGAATTATAACACATATTCTTAACATTGTTATATAGTATAGTTAATATAAATAGCAATGAAGAGGACCTATTCATTTTATTGTATTATATCTCTTTTAAAAATAACATCTTCTTGATTAAGTCATCTCCCAAGTTTTCGATAATGTACTATTAAGGCCAACACGGCATCAATAATTTCAGACACAATAAATAGAACAAGTCCGTGATAGCCTTGAATTATATATATATATATATATATATATATATATATATATATATATAGGGAAACTTCAATTTGTGTGCCCGGTTGAACCTGTAATTTTGGAAAAGTACTCCATTTTGTTAAATTACAAATATATGCCCCAAATCAGATTTTGGCTTAACTTGAGTTAACTTAACCCAACCAAAAAAAAGAAAAAATTAAATAAAATTCGGTAATATTCAAAATAGGGTTCGATGACATTTTCTTCTTCTCCCTCGCGAAGAAGAACGACGGCCAGGATAAATCAAATTCGGGCAAAATCAAAGCGATGAACCAGCTTCTCCCTCCCCGTTTCCCTCTGCCTTCGTTTCAGCCCAGAATCGCCTCCGTCTGTGGCTTCGTTTCTGCTCACCGGAAACCCAGGTGAACCTGCTCCTTCAAGCCCTCACCTCCGTCTGTGCAGGTCCGCGCCAGGTCCACGCTCCGGCCTCGCCTCCGACCCACGGCCAGCTTCCTACTCGCCTCCTCTGGCAGTTTGGGAAACCTAGGTATGATCTCGTGTTTTTTTTTTCCGATTTAGGTTTACGAAATAACGATTTTTTAACGTCGTCCTATTCCCGGATAATCGTTCTTGTTTGCAATATGCTGTCGAATTGTTGCTAGGAAACAATGTTTATAGCAATTTTTTGTTACAAAATTCTCTACTTTGAATGCACACAAACTGTTTGTGAATATGCCTCTATTAGAAAATTTGGGTTAATTCACACAAAATCCCACAGAATCTGATTATGCTTGTATTTGTTAATTGTAGCAATGAATATTTACTTGCAATACGGCGGTGAGAAGCGGGGAAAAACGGAAAAGACAAGGACGACCTTGGTGAAAACAAGGGAAACTGTGTTGGCACAAAACAAACATGCGGGTGCACGGTTACAGGTTAATCCCATTAGTACTATGGAATTCGAGGTTGTAGATAGCGAGGGAAGTTTCATTGTTAATCTTACTTCTCGTACATGCGAGTGCGGAAAATTCCAAGAAAATGTCATGCCTTGCGTTCATGGAGCCGCGGCATGCGAGTTTCGTAAATACGGAATCTATGAATACTGCTCGCCACACTACTTTACGGAAAAGTACAAACGCACATACGAAGGCTTGATTTACCCTCCAGGTTAGATGCAATTAATTTACCAAAATTCATCCAACCATAAAGTCTTATGTTTGATTTACCATGCAGGTGATGAGGTTAACTGGGATCTTCCGGAAGAACTGAAGGACGTTGAAGTCGGACTTCCAGAAGCAAAACCACAATCAGGGCGTCCGAAGAAAGGGAAAGGTGGAAGACCGCAAAAGAAGCGTCGCCTTTCACTCGGTGAAACTCTCATTGTACACAGAAAGTGCTCGAAATGCGGTACTCGGGGCCATAACCGTGCAACATGCAATGCGCGTACGTAGGAATAAACAATTTATTTATTATGTATTAAATAGTTGCGACAATGTTATCAACATAAATAGTTTTTGCCTATACATAAATACTTTTTGCCTATACATAAACAGTTTCTGTTTACCCCAAAATAAAATAAATCAACATAAATAGTTTTTGCCTATACATAAATACTTTTTGCCTATACATAAATAGTTTTTGTCGAACACATAAATACTTTTTGCCTAAACATAAACAGTTTTTGTTTGGCCCAAAATAAAATAAATCAACATAAATAGTTTTTGCCTTAACATAAATACTTTCTGCCTATACATAAACAGTTTCTGTTTAGCCCAAAATAAAATAAATCAACATAAATAGTTTTTGCCTATACATAAATACTTTTTGCCTATACGTAAATAGTTTTTGTTTAACACATAAATACTTTTTGTCTAAACATAAACAGTTTTTGTTTGGCCCAAAATAAAATAAATCTACATAAACAGTTTTTGCTTATACATAAATACTTTTTGCCTATACATAAACAGTTTCTGTTTACCCCAAAATAAAATAAATCAACATAAATAGTTTTTGCCTATACATAAATACTTTTTGCCTATACATAAATAGTTTTTGTCGAACACATAAATACTTTTTGTCTAAACATAAACAGTTTTTGTTTGGCCCAAAATAAAATAAATCAACATAAATAGTTTTTGCCTTAACATAAATACTTTCTGCCTATACATAAACAGTTTCTGTTTAGCCCAAAATAAAATAAATCAACCATAAATAATTTTTGCCTATACATAAACAGTTTCTGTTTACCCCAAAATAAAATAAATCAACATAAATAGTTTTTGCCTATACATAAATACTTTTTGCCTATACATAAATAGTTTTTGTCGAACACATAAATATTTTTTGCCTAAACATAAACAGTTTTTGTTTGGCCCAAAATAAAATAAATCAACATAAATAGTTTTTGCCTATACATAAATACTTTTTGCCTATACATAAACAGTTTCTGTTTAGCCCATATAAATTAAATCAACATAAATAGTTTTTGCCTATACATAAATACTTTTTGCCTATACATAAATAGTTTTTGTCGAACACATAAATACTTTTTGCCTAAACATAAACAGTTTTTGTTTGGCCCAAAATAAAATAAATCAACATAAATAGTTTTTGCCTATACATAAATACTTTTTGCCTATACATAAACAGTTTCTGTTTAGCCCAAATAAAATAAATCAACATAAATAGTTTTTGCCTATACATAAATACTTTTTGCCTATACATAAACAGTTTCTGTTTAGCCCAAATAAAATAAATCAACATAAATAGTTTTTGCCTATACATAAATACTTTTTGCCTATACATAAATAGTTTTTGTCGAACACATAAATACTTTTTGCCTAAACATAAACAGTTTTTGTTTGGCCCAAAATAAAATAAATCAACATAAATAGTTTTTGCCTATACATAAATACTTTTTGCCTATACATAAACAGTTTCTGTTTAGCCCAAATAAAATAAATCAACATAAATAGTTTTTGCCTATACATAAATACTTTTTGCCTATACATAAACAGTTTCTGTTTAGCCCAAATAAAATAAATCAACATAAATAGTTTTTGCCTATACATAAATACTTTTTGCCTATACATAAATAGTTTTTGTCGAACACATAAATACTTTTTGCCTAAACATAAACAGTTTTTGTTTGGCCCAAAATAAAATAAATCAACATAAATAGTTTTTGCCTTAACATAAATACTTTCTGCCTATACATAAACAGTTTCTGTTTAGCCCAAAATAAAATAAATCAACATAAATAGTTTTTGCCTATACATAAATACTTTTTGCCTATACGTAAATAGTTTTTGTTTAACACATAAATACTTTTTGTCTAAACATAAACAGTTTTTGTTTGGCCCAAAATAAAATAAATCTACATAAACAGTTTTTGCTTATACATAAATACTTTTTGCCTATACATAAACAGTTTCTGTTTACCCCAAAATAAAATAAATCAACATAAATAGTTTTTGCCTATACATAAATACTTTTTGCCTATACATAAATAGTTTTTGTCGAACACATAAATACTTTTTGTCTAAACATAAACAGTTTTTGTTTGGCCCAAAATAAAATAAATCAACATAAATAGTTTTTGCCTTAACATAAATACTTTCTGCCTATACATAAACAGTTTCTGTTTAGCCCAAAATAAAATAAATCAACCATAAATAATTTTTGCCTATACATAAACAGTTTCTGTTTACCCCAAAATAAAATAAATCAACATAAATAGTTTTTGCCTATACATAAATACTTTTTGCCTATACATAAATAGTTTTTGTCGAACACAATACTTTTTGCCTAAACATAAACAGTTTTTGTTTGGCCCAAAATAAAATAAATCAACATAAATAGTTTTTGCCTATACATAAATACTTTTTGCCTATACATAAACAGTTTCTGTTTAGCCCATATAAATTAAATCAACATAAATAGTTTTTGCCTATACATAAATACTTTTTGCCTATACATAAATAGTTTTTGTCGAACACATAAATACTTTTTGCCTAAACATAAACAGTTTTTGTTTGGCCCAAAATAAAATAAATCAACATAAATAGTTTTTGCCTATACATAAATACTTTTTGCCTATACATAAACAGTTTCTGTTTAGCCCAAATAAAATAAATCAACATAAATAGTTTTTGCCTATACATAAATACTTTTTGCCTATACATAAACAGTTTCTGTTTAGCCCAAATAAAATAAATCAACATAAATAGTTTTTGCCTATACATAAATACTTTTTGCCTATACATAAATAGTTTTTGTCGAACACATAAATACTTTTTGCCTAAACATAAACAGTTTTTGTTTGGCCCAAAATAAAATAAATCAACATAAATAGTTTTTGCCTATACATAAATACTTTTTGCCTATACATAAACAGTTTCTGTTTAGCCCAAATAAAATAAATCAACATAAATAGTTTTTGCCTATACATAAATACTTTTTGTCTATACATAAACAGTTTCTGTTTAGCCCAAATAAAATAAATCAACATAAATAGTTTTTGCCTATACATAAATACTTTTTGCCTATACATAAATAGTTTTTGTCGAACACATAAATACTTTTTGCCTAAACATAAACAGTTTTTGTTTGGCCCCAAATAAAATAAATCAACATAAATAGTTTTTGCCTATACATAAATACTTTTTGCCTATACATAAATAGTTTTTGTCGAACACATAAATACTTTTTGCCTAAACATAAACAGTTTGGCCCAAAATAAAATAAATCAACATAAATAGTTTTTGCCTATACATAAATACTTTTTGCCTATACATAAACAGTTTCTGTTTAGCCCAAATAAAATAAATCAACATAAATAGTTTTTGCCTATACATAAATACTTTTTGCCTATACATAAACAGTTTCTGTTTAGCCCAAATAAAATAAATCAACATAAATAGTTTTTGCCTATACATAAATACTTTTTGCCTATACATAAATAGTTTTTGTCGAACACATAAATACTTTTTGTCTAAACATAAACAGTTTTTGTTTGGCCCAAAATAAAATAAATCAACATAAATAGTTTTTGCCTTAACATAAATACTTTCTGCCTATACATAAACAGTTTCTGTTTAGCCCAAAATAAAATAAATCAACATAAATACTACATAAACACTGTTTTTCACTGACCATTACCGAAACTACCCCAAAAATGGTAAATGGTCCTAGCCGGTTATCAATCTTCACTAGCTTTCGCGCTTTCAAAAATCCGTGACGCAAGTTCTTGTCGAAACTTGACCATATCGTCAGAAGTTATTTCGTCCATGAAGCATCCACGCATGGCTTGTTGTACATACTTTATGGCGAAAACGCCGCAATCGCCGCTACAAACTCTTGAAACCATTTCCGGCCAACTCGGATGTTTGTAAGTAGCATCACTTCCTTATTATTCTTGTTCGGCCTAGCCTTCATCCATTTGTCAAAATTGCACCAACGCGGATCCGCTTTGTCAATTTCAACCCGTCCATCCTTCTTCGCCTTTGCCTTCCCCTTTGCGCCTTTCGGTACTGCCACACCGACCGTTGTGCGCTGTTTCAGCTCCTCCGTATCGGGGTTTGTGTAACCCTCCAACATTTTACTCGGCTTTCTCTCCCTCTTGGCCGGGAAAATGGAATGGATACCGAGGTCAAAACCCGGTATTTGGGTAGGCAATACGTCATCCATCGCCGCAAACAATGGTTCCAAGCTCTTTGCAAGTGGAGTGGCCTTTTTCCGGGATGGCAGATCTTCTTCGGGAACTGCACATTCACTGGAATCCCTCTTCCGGGTCACACCAATCGGGCTGCCCAAATTGATGCAAGTTTGTTGTGGTTTTTCAGTCTTCACTTGGCCAGAAAGCAACGATCGAACAGTCTCACGAACCTCAAGTAGAATGTTTTCCTGCACGTAACAATGTAAAGTCTGTTTATAAAAACCGTTTAAAAACTGATTAAAAACTGTATAAAAATTGTTCAAATTGTACCATTTCTACGATTTTCTTTGCTTGTTCATCGATCTTCTTGGCTTGTTCGTCGATCTTCTTTGCTTGTTCATCGAGCTGGTCCTTCAAATTGGGAACGGGACCTTCGTGGTGCTCAGGTTGTTTCGGACCGTCTGCTTCCTGTGGGTTCTCTCCTTCTTCGTAGTTGTCCTTCTCAACATCCTTGACCGTAAACTCAAGTACTTGGATCTACAAACAAAATAATTTATGAAAAAAGTTAGCAATTAAAAACGTATCAAAATAAACAACCAAGAAAATGGGAACAAATCAACGTACATTGCGAGACTTGAAGAATGATTTCGCCGTCTTGAAATTGTTGATATCCGGAAATATACTGAGCGCCCAATGCAATAGTGGACGGTGATATGCGTGGAAAGTGTAATTCGGATATACGGTATTGCCCAATTTTTGCATTTTCTTTACTTTCTTGCTCCAGTCGAAGTTCCGAACAAAAGACAAAAGTTGGATCCACCCGATGTTACCCCAAGGTTTGGCCGAATAATCCTCTAGATGGCGAATAATATACGCTGTTGGCGGGTAAGTTCTTTGGCCATCCACGCCAAGTAACACCCCCTCCATCAGTAGAAACAATCCGAGCAGGAATCTAAGAGAGGGGGCAAGGTCTTCCGTCAAAAAATCTGAAAACAATTGGTTCCACGTCCTATTTTCAAGGTTAGACACACCTTTTACCGGTATCCTAGGTTCGGCTCTAAACTCCGTTTCGTAGGCAAGACCGGTTATGGAACAAAACTCACGGATTCCGAACTTTCTTATCACGCCACCAAAATTAAACCATAGCTCTTCCGAGGCTCCATAGCTCGGAACTCGGCGTAGCATGATTTGATGGATCAAACCACCAGGGGCCGGGGGGTCAAACGTGTGGAACAAGTAACTGAAACGCCGTTCAACGTCATGGTTCATAGCATCATTTGCCACCAAGGCGTCGACAATTTCCACCGTTCTTTTTGAAGACGGGCACCACACTTGGGCTGATCTCCAGAATTTTTCCGGACAAATGTATGCCATCCCTGCAACAAAATTTCATCTCTAATCAAGCCCTAATTGAGGAATATCATCAAACATATTGTGTGCGCAAATCCCAACATCCAAAATGCCCAAAACCTAAACCTGTAATCCGAAACACAACCTCAAACCTCAAGCCCTAATCGAACTGCCCAAAACCTCTCTCCTAGTAACTACCGAGTAAGAAAAATCGGTGAAGATTGAACCTTAAAGTGAGAAGATGGCAGCGTGGAGGTCGGAGCCGTTGAAGGCAGGGAGGTCACCGGGGGTCGGAGCTTCGAACCCTAAATCGAAGCCTTCTTCCTCCTCCCGACTGAGGGCGACTGAGAGCGAGAGAGAGGCTGAGGGGAAGGACTCTTCGAGATGGTGGCTGAGGGCGACTGAGAGCGAGAGAGAGGCTGAGGGGAAGGAGTCGTGGCCGTTGTGGTTCTTCGCGAGGGAGCCTTCTTCGATTTCCGATTAACATAATAAATCGAAATTGATTTATTTTTTTCTTTTTTTTTTGGTTGGGTTAAGTTAACTCAGGTTAGGCAAAATCTGATTTGGGGCATATATTTGTAATTTAACAAAATGAGGTACTTTTCCGAAAATACATGTTCAACCGAGCACACAAATTGAAGTTTCCCTATATATATATACAACCTTTTCAAAACATAGGAAAGCTTGTGGAGCCGAGCAACAAAGCAAAAAAGGGAAAGGAGCGATTAGTAGATAAATAGAACATGCATGACTTAAATAAAATATAACTGTATTCAACGAATAATTAAAGTGCTAATTAATCAATCATACATGCTCGTAGTTACAATTTACAAGACAACCTTTATAAAATTTCAATACATAATGGTGTTAGGACACGAGATGGTATTGTTGGCATTGATGTTATTATGCAAATAATATTAATAATAATATCCTGATATTATTTATTTGCCAAAATGTTTATTATTTAAGATAATTATATCCTATACAATATATAAATAACATTCCTTAACTCAAAGTCTTTGATTGAATCTCTAAGCAGTTGATCAACTCAATCGGAACTCCAAAACGCATGAAGATGAAGAAATTTGCACAAACAGGCTACATAAAGTATATTTGATTACTGAGTTCGATTGGTTTTGATTTTTGGTTTTATGTTTTTGCAATCAGTTAACTCAAAATGTTACGAAAACTCTACAGTTACTACACGATGTGAATTAGTTTGGATCGATCTTAGTTGGATTTGGATCAAACTGTGTCGAATCCGATTAACATGAATAAATAACGATCGAGTTAACACCTTAGCAAGATGAGATTTAGTTAGACACAATTATGAAAATATATTATTTTCATACATTTTATGTATTTTATTATGTGTTCTAATACCGGTTATTATATCATGAACTAAAGTTCTTTAGTTAATGAATTACTGTCTTCCCTTGATAAATACATATATTATTAATTAGTTTAAAATTAATAAATAATAAATTAACTAATCAAGATCAGTTAACTGGGTTAAAAAATCCATATATGATTTACACGATTAATAAATGAGACGAGTGTCATTTTTATCTTAACGGGTCGGAGACAATATAAAATTAAATAAAAAAAATATTTAAGTACATGACATGAATACAGGAATGTCGTTCCCAAAGAAAAAGTAAATATAATGTTGAAGCTATTCTATTTTTAATGTTAAAAAGAAAATCATGCTTTATAATTTGTTAGTAACTTATTAATTCTTAAAGTATAATAACGATGAAATAAAATTTGGAAGGGAAACTTCAATAAGTATGTTTGAACGAAATTATTCCCGGTTTTAATAAATTTCAAAATTATGCGTCAAAAAATTGTTGCACCTAGTGCATAAAACTGTCTAAGTGGAGTAAAAAACAGTCTAAAAAAACTGTTGTAGTTGAAGAAGAATACTGTCTAAGTGGAGTAAAAAACTGTTGTAGCTGAAGGAGAAAATTGTCTAAGTAGAGTACAAAACTGTCCAGTCACTAAAATATTTTCAAAATTAAATAAACTTCATAAATAAAAGTTGCCCAAAAGGGTTAAAAAAAAATTGTTGCACGTGGTGCATAAAACTGTCTAAAAGAAGTAAAAAATTATCTAAAAAAAATTGTTGTAGCTGAAGGAGAAAACTATCTAAGTGTAGTAAAAAACTGTCTAAAAAAAACTGTACTTTAGTTTTTTATTTATCTACTCTAATTTTATAAAATTTATATGATATTTTTTACTCTTGTATGCTTCTTTCTGTATTTTTATTCATAAAGCTCTTCTTATTAATTATTGTAATACTCGTTAAAGTTTTAGAAGAGACAAATATGTAAAACAATCAATTATATAATGACAAATATATAAAATAGAGTCCATATTAAAATAAAGTAAAATTTTTAAGCTCTAAATAAATAAGAGATAAATTTCATAATATATTTTAAAGAAGTTTTGTGATAAAGTTTAACTAAATTAAAGTTTTAGTAAATACATCACAAGTTTTAGCTATTCATATATGAAACACGAGTTATGAAAATATTGTGTGACTGTGGACAGTTTTTTACTCCACTTAGACAGTTTTCTCCTTCAGCTACAAGCCTACAACAGTTTTTTTAGACAGTTTTTTACTCTACTTAGACAGTTTTATGTACCAGGTGCAACAGTTTTTGAGGCATAATTTTGAAATTTATTAAAACCGGGAATAATTCCGTTCAAACATACCTATTGGGGCATACTTATTGAAGTTTCATGGTACTTTTGCCAAATATATATATGTTTTAATAAAAAAATTCTAATGAAATGATAGGTTAAAATTGTGGGTTTAATTGGGCATGATTAGTAGTTCACTCAAACTGTATGTTGTTTCCCTAAGTTAGAGTGTTAAATATTTGCCATTGCTTTCAAATAACTATTTGGTATATAATTCAACCTTTTCTTTTATTTAAATTATAAAAGATAAACATCATGATTATATGTTAATTAAGAATAACAAAATCCTATCATATACATATTATCGAACATGTTACAAGCTAACATAATAAGGGACTGACATTTTTATTATTGATAATATATCAATATAAGTCAATAAGACTGAGAAATTGAAAATAGTCAATTTGTTATCCTTGAAATAATTAAGGATAAAAATTGAGTCCAAAATCCCGTCCATCATCGTTTATCCAAAGCTTCCCCTTGCCAGACAATAGACTACGAAGAAAGGGTGATGGTTACGGTGAAAGGTCTCAAACGAAGGAGCGAAGGGTCGATGGCAAAGCGTCGGCCGAGGGAGATGGGGTGGTTTACGAAGGGTCGACGGCAATGGCTGGTCGGCGATGGTCGATGGAGTGTTGCCATGTGCTCTTGATGTTTGTACAATATTTTTTATGTCCATTTCATTTTAATGTTCTTTAAGTTGTTCACGTGGTGTTCTTGAGTAAGCATATGTGCTCGAAAATATTGTGTGCTTGATCTTATGGATGAGTTAGGTTGATTTGTAATGTGTATGCGGTTTTTTATTCAAATTTTAATATTTGAACTTTATGGACGGCGATTTTTGTTAAACACAAGTTTAGAAATTCAACAACAGAAAAAACCATCGTTTGAAGAAAATTCGTTTCGGCGAGTTTCATTCTAGCTGCAACAATATCTTGTCCAACAACTGTTTTTTTTTTGTCGTTTGAATATTTTCCCAACGACAGAAAAATTTTCGTCGTTTGAAATTCATACGATAGAGGCTTGGACCATAGAAATTTTGTGTGTCCTAAACTCTTAAACGATGATTTTTAAGTGTGTTTTAATTTGTATTTCGTACTAGTGGTAATATATTCAGGGCGGAGCGGGGGTGGCCGCCCCCACTTTGGTCCGAACTCGTTATTTTGATTTTAATTTATTCATATTAGTATAAGTTTATATATAAATAATAAACATAGCATTTGTAAACAAAATGTCATTACACTGTAGTGGAATCTTGTTAGTCTTAAAGTTACTCGTCCAAGTTATAGCCATGGGTTCAATTCTCAATCCCAGCATATTTTTTAATTTTTTTTAGCAACAATTTTACGATTACAATTTTTTTTTTAGCCTTTTGTACTTTACTTTTTTTCATAGGTATATTAAAATGATTATAACTTACAAAACTAGAGAGTAAAAACCACCAATCAATAATTTAAGACGTGCAAAGTTTTAAATATTGGAAAGAAAAATTATATTAATATTTTGAGAACATAACATGTAGAATTCTAATCATATAGAGATCTTAGTGAATTATTTTCATAAACCGAAAGTTCATACAAATAATTATAATGCAATGTATAATAATAGTTTTAATTTCTCATTTTATTTTAAAATTTATGGTCTATTAATTTTCGCCCCCTCTTAATTAGAGTTCTCGCTCCGCCCCTAAATACATTCACGAGTGTTTTTAAGTGTGGGTCAATCATATTTTGTTTTAACGGAGATAGACGATGAAGTTTCATTTTCTTTGTTCTGCAACCTCTTTACTAAATTTTAATTCTTTTATATACCTGCATATGCGACCTTGCACGTGTGAGACACTGCATATAAAGATATGCGCTTCAGAGAATCTCGCATGGAAAGTTCTACACCGACAATCAGAGCAAATTTTATATTATAGTATTGTTTATGCACATTTTAAATTAGAGTAAATACTTATAAAATTCTTAGATATATAATTGGTATTTGTATTGATACTCAAATACAATATTTTTTTATGTATAAGTCTCCACCTCCTATTTGGAGTATTTATTCATAATTAACACAGCTATTGGGTTTACAGAAACTTGATCTATGTATTCTATATATAATTGTATATGTATAATTAAGAACCTAAAATATACTCATAAATCAAACATTTGAAAACAAAAACTCAGATTGAAATTCCCTTTCACAAGAAAGGTATAATCTATTAATTTATCTACTCTATTTTTTCTCACGTAAACTTCCCGCGCTATTTTTCAATCAATTTTCAAGCTTAATTCCGCATAAACTATTTCTATGAAGTGTATATCTTCGCTTATCATTGAATTGAGATTTAATCGAGCAAATTCGAGCGTCGAATGACGGAGTTAACAAAAAAAAAATTGCGGGCATGATAGTATAGAAGTTTTCCGTGGATAAATATATTCAGATCCAGGTAGATTTTATAAATGGAGAGTAATTTATTCATTTCATTTTCATATGATAATTAGATGATTTATGGGCACAATGATCAATTCATATTGCTAAATATATCAGCGTACTGTGTATAATACACACACACACACACATATATATATATATATATATATATATATATAATTGTATGACTTGTACGGTCTGGTAATTAATTATGCTGATGATACATCAACTTAAATAAGGCCAGCAAAAAAGGTCATAACTGTAACTATTTTCTCATAAATGACTTCTTATATATATATATATATATATATAATATATATATATATATATATATAATGGGTCCCTATATAATTATATACACACACATATTATGGACATGTAATAACTATATACTTATTTTGAGTTAACAATTTGCAATTTTCTATAATTAACTAGTAGAGCCGTGCTTAGTTGTAACCAATGTATGGTTTATTTAAACTAATATGGAAAGTAAACTCAATATATAATACTAACAAACGTAGCTAACTATTTAATTAACATTAACAAATTAGGATTTTCTCAAAATAAAAAATAAAAGTAACGGCGATCAAATTAAAATATTGAGTTTGTTCCTGAAAACCCGAGCTAAATCAATAGAGTAATACATAGAGAAAAAAATGGCTTGCACGCTAAACTTAGGAATTCATTAATATATGATTAGCACAACTTATTAATATATATAATTGGTAGACTAATAATGTTAACCACTAATTTAATAGACCTATTCAAGAGTTGAGTTTCTTATTTTTTTTATTTGAATCCAAAAAGAAAGCTTGTAACTCTCTCTCTCTCTCAATTCCAGTTGCATGCATGCATGGAGTTTTCTTTGGATAAATTTGTTGAAACAAACACAATATAGACATCTCATCCGATGATGCCATGTGAATATAGTATCTTTGAGCTAACCAGCAATAATGTGTATGTATACGCACTAAGACAGTGATATATATATATATATACACACACACACACACACAACCGACACCAAGTTGCTAAACACATGTTGAAGAAGTGATCTCACCTTCGTTTATGAAGCTGTTCAATATACTCATTTTATCGATTGATTTACTGAATGATAATTATTGCGTGATTTGCTATCTTAAGTTAAACTTAAAAACGAGCATAAATATGTACAATCAAGTAAAACTAGAGGTGTACATTAATACGATCTTCGTTATCGGTTTACTCTTAAAATAACCTAGTTTTTATTATTTGATTTTTTATATTAAAAACCGAAGATTCCTTTTTTGAGATCCAGAACCGTTTGTACCAAAAATCTTGTTTAGGACCGAAATTCGATCCTATATTCAATTTTTGGACCTTGTTGAACTCTTTGTTTATGGTAAAAATAGAAAACTTTATCTTTGTCAATAATATTTTTTCGTCTTTTATTTAAAATAATACATAAAAGAGGCATTTATTGCTAACTTCGACCAACGACAAATGACGACGCATTACTCTAGAGATAGTCGAGAGCGCAGAGCGTTGTTGCTCTATTCGTGAATGAGGACAAAGTACGTCATAAACAATATAGCTGAGCTATATATTAGGTTGAATTTAATTACAGAAGTTACCTTATTTCTATAATCATTTATAATAAAATAAAAATTAATTATTAAATAGAGTCTTCAGTATAAATGAGTCATCGGTACCGGTTCTTAAAGTTAAAACCGAAAATCAAAGACCCAATATGGTCCATTGTGTTTTATGTTCTTTAGTCGTGTCTAATTAGGTCCATAAAAAAAATGGGTCCGTGGTGTTTTGTTTGTGCCGTGTCCGCCCGTATTTAATAATGTTTGACATGTTCGGACCCAGATCCACGTAAGGTCAACCTAAACTCATTTACATTGCGTCGTAATTGTATTATGTTTTGTGTTTGACCATCAAATTGTCATCCCAAATCAAAATCAATAGCACAAGTACTTTTGCCATACATATTTAACAAAAATACTAAATTGTACTAAAATCAATAACGGTACTTGAAAGTCCCTACCGCCAATAAATATCTAAGAACTACTTAATTAAGAAGAAGAAAGAAACCCTCCCAGTTTGATACAACTTAAGTTTTTTTATTATAAGCATCAATAAAAAAAAAATAGATAAAAAGTACATGCTCATTATGATTCTAATCTAAACTAATCAATATATATATATATATATATATATATATATATATACATAATTATATATAATATCCCATATAGTATAGTGTATACAAATGTACTATATTATTTCACCGTGGTTTATATTATAAATACGTGACAATGGCAAGTATTTATGAGACAAATGATGACGATGCAGGAAAATGTTATTTTCATTCATTTAACACCATATTGGAATTATAACAACTTGTCTTTGTTTTAGTCTTTAGTTACAGTAAATAATAGGGTTTGTTTGTTTGTTTGTTTTTTTTTTTTTGCATAGGAAAGCAACTACGAAACAACTCTTCAATATTTAAACGTTTATTAAATTCTAGAAGGGTGTAAAAAGAAACGAAAATGATGACATAGAATAGAAGTGCTCATTTGAATTTTAGTTTGTTATAGTTGATAGTGAATTATTATTGATTTTACCATGAGCATTAGCATTAGCATTAGCAGAATTAAGAATTACACATGGTAATTTAGAATTCAAAGTTTGTAAAAAAATATTTTCAAGCTAATTTTTTAAATTACAAAATATTTTAAAGCAGTTAGTACTTATGCCTTTTTCTAAATATAGAATTTCAGTTATTTCCTTGAAAAATAATTTTAAATTATTTTGTATGTTTTACCTTTTAAGTACCAACAAAGTAACATTTTCTTGTCAATGACGCCTTATGCCGCTAATATAAAGCCATGTTTTCACCTCTTTTTTGTCGTGCATTTTCCAAGAGAAGTTAGTAATATTACATGTAAAACGGAAATATTGAGGATTTTATTAATCCTAATTAAACACACACACACATATTTATATATGTGTGTGTGTATATATATATATATGTATACATGAATATGATTTATGCAGTAACTTTTTAATAAAGTTATTACTATACACGTGATCGATCGAACAATCAAGCCCAAAGGCTTAGCAAACATGCACTCCTAAAACTCTTCATCACCGACCGGCGATTTCGTGATGGGAATCGACCACCGCCCCAAGTGGGCCGTGTAGTTGATGCAACGAACGACTCCTTTCCCGGTGGGCCCATCGGGGAAATCAAGGACGCTGACGCTCCCGGCGTCAAGTTGAAACGACTCCAACCACTCCTTCGTGAGATTAAGGCAGTGTCCCATCAGGGCTATGTGAATCGCTGGATTGCCAATTACGACGACGACTTTCTCAGGGTCGGCTTCGCCTGCTACTTCATCGAGCAGATGTTTCCAAGCTATCTCTGATTGGTCCCACATTTCTGACAGAACTGAGTCGTCGAATCCGTGTAATAAACCGGTTCGACTGTTTGGAATGGTACAAGGGCTCTGTAGGAAGGAGAAGAGTGAGCCAAGCAAAACTATTCACTGGCATGGTCATTATCGTCTCTGCTATAAAACTAATCAAAATCTTTATCGACGTGACCGCGTTAAAGCACAAAAGGGCATTTTTTTTTTCACTATCCGTCAGGCGTCAACAATACTATAAATAGTTCTCTAAATGAAATCGCAGCTAACGATTTTTATTTTTTTTATAAATTCTATAGCACACGTGTATTTCTGCACCAAATGAGAAAATTTGGGGCAGATTTTCATCACTTAAGCAAATATAGTTACGCGAAAGGGGTACTGTACTACTTTTTTTAATTGTAGGGGCATCGCTAACAAAAACTAAAGTCCAGAGGGCAAATTGCACCAAGTTTAGGGAGCATAATTGCCGATTACTAAATATGTTAAAAGACCAATATACAAATGATATAAATATATATATATATATATATATATATATATATATATATGAAGATGTAAGGACATTATATATAAATATCTTGCCTTCTGTTTCTGAAGGATGTTTTCGACATCGAGGTTTTCAATCTGCTTCATTTCCACATAGCGAGGCACACAGTCAGCACCCAAGCAATCAGCAGCCTCTTGAACCTGAACTCATCCAACGACGATAAACTTGAAGCAAGACGTAACATCAAATGGAAGAGACTTAGTCAACCGACTGAGAACTAAAAATCAGCTTACTTGGGAGATAGCCATTGCCGTTTCAACGCAAGCTTTATTCGTGCTGCTTACTATTGTGCTAACTCTCAAATCAAGAAGTAGCTCTGCGGTTTTCTGGGACTGTAGTAAGTTCAGAGTTAGCTCATCGGAACTGGAAAGAAAACTGTTTAATGGAACCGGAATACCTCATACATAAACTATTTTTACCTGTATAACCCCGAGCATGTTCATTGTTTGGTCCCCAGTAAAAGAATAACCCGCCTGTTGAAAATTTTGAGGAAAATATCAGAATCCCGGTATCCTTTATCCAAAGAGAAAGGCAAAACAGGTTGTTATTTTAGACTCTTAGTTTTTGCTTCATACCTCTGCATTTGTCGGCGTGGATCCATGACACACAAGTACTATTCTCTTACTTGATTTCCTTCCTCCGGAACTTCCAGAGACCACAGGTGAATTTGGCGTCTGCATCATAGATTTCATAGCGTTTTCAGGACAGTTTAACCACTATCAGAACCTGCATAATAGTGCATCTTCATTGTACAAGAGAGGTAGATCCTTCTATTTAACAACAAGACTTGCGACAATTACGAAGTTCAGGGATCAAATTACTTAAAAAAAAACTTCAGATACCAAATTGTTAATTAGCTCAGGCCTCAAGGGGTCAATAATGCAACAAAATCTAAATATTATAAGAAAATAAAAAACTAAAATGTATGTATCTGCACCTGATTTAGACGATTGAGACATATAACAGGCGATCCACCCTCGATTTGAGGAGTAAAATCCAACACACTCACTCCGCAGTTGCTTTGCAGCAGTATCCTAAAATACTCTGTTCCTAATCCTGATTGTTAAAATCGAAAATCATTTAAGTAAATATCTGAACACCATGTTCGCGGAAAGAAAATTCCGACAAACTTTTTAGAACAAGAGATAAGAGTAACTGTAGTCTGTACCAAGGGCAGTGGCTACTAGAGCTTGGTTGACGGCATTGTGCGCAACCACAAGAACAGACTTCCCCTCGTGCGCCAGTATCTTCGGCCAACAATTTCTTGCTCGAGCCCACAATTCCCTCACAGGATAATGACCGTCAATGACGAAATTCGGAGCATCTATTTGCCATTGGCGAAAAGCAGCACCAAATTTTTCTTTCCCTTCGTGCTTTAGAAGACCCTTATGAAACATAAATTCCCGAAAGCAACGAGTTATGATATCATAATACAAGGCAGCCATCGCTTCGAAAGCACACACATGACAAGACAGAAAGCTTACTTGAAATGAATACAGGTCGATTTCTCTCAAATCGGTATCGGTGAGGATGTTATCTTCGCGGCTGCCCCATATTATTTCAGCAGTTCTCTTCGATCTTACAAGAGGACTAAACCAAAAAACGGTGATTATTTGGCGATTAAACAATCTACACTCATGACATTCATTCACAAAGAATGAGATTGCTCAACAGAAAAGGAATCCAATATGCTTTTGAACACCACGAAATTCCAATACTAAAACTACAAAATCCATGGAAATTCAAATTTAATCTCAATTTGAAGGCAAATGCCGATCACGGTATTATACTTAAGAGATCATTCAAACAGAAAGTATCTTCACGAGTAATCAATCTTCCATTACAGTGAAGTATATCGAAACCACCAAAACTACCATTTAGGCATTTTCAGGTTGATGAAAGAAGAAGAAGAGGAAAGATTCTGAGAACCTGGAGAAACAGACGTCGAAGGAATCGCCGATGAGCATCTGGCGAGAGGTCTCGGCCTGGGACTCACCTTTCTTCGTGAGCACCGCGAAATCGGAGCTTCCTTGGATCCTCCCCTCCTCGTTCCACGTGCTCTGCCCATGCCTCACCAGCACCACCCGCTTCGCCGCCGTGATCGCCGGGAGCGACCAGCACAGCTCCGGCGACGGCGAATGGTCTCCCTGAGCATCGGAGCGTACGGAGAGAGGACGAGCTCTAGGGTTCGGCCTTGGGCGATTGGTGAAGCTCGGAGTTGTGAAGAAGAGAGAGTGAGAGGAGGAAGCCAGTGAACTCATTTTTCGGATTATTTTTTTTAATTTATTTTTCGCGGTTTGTTTGTTCTTGTCAATGTTTGTCTGGTCAGCATTGCTTCTCCTAGACTTAATACTCGCCACGTGGAAATCAGAATTATCCTAAATACTGTCTTAAAATGAAAAAATTTACGAACGAGTGCTATATTTGCTCTAAAATCAAAAGTTTGGGCTTAAATTTGTAAATTTTAAAGGGTAAACTCCCGCTAAAGAACCTAATGTTTCACCACTTTCCAGTTATATACTCAATGTTTTATTTTGCTAGCTAATGTACCCAAAAATCATTTCGTTAGTGAATTTGGTTCACTCCGTCAATTTTCAAATTTCACTATTAGTTTATGCCATATAGGTTGTTGGGTATTTGAAAATTGATTGGTTCAATAAGAGCCAATTGCCGGCGACAAACATCTTTTGCCTCCTCATGAGCCTACGTTAAAAAAATTATTTTCAAATATTAATTACAATAAAATAAAAATATTAAGATAACACACATTTTTTCAATAAAGCTCTTTTGTCAAACTGTGGAGTATGCCACGCACTTCCTCTGAGTAGGAGCGGTTCTTGGACAAAAAATGCATACATGTAGACGTCGGTCACCTGTCGAGCGAACTCGTCTCGGCTGTAAACACAGAGCCTCAGACATCGGTTAGCTACTAATGATGGCAACTCGTCCTTTGCTTGGACCCGTACCTTTGTCTAAGCTCTGGGGCGTCAATCCCACTTGAAGAAAAGAGAAACGAATGAGCAAATAAAAAATAGAATAACAAAATAATAAAATAGCAAAGGATTATGTGCCTTAATCGGATTGTGTATTCCCATGTCGGAACATATTTTCATATTAGTAAAAAAACGATGAGACGTACTAGAACAAATGAGCCATAAATGTTCATAAATTACTGCATAACTCATACCATATCGAACAATTACTGTCATACAAATTTGGTCTTCGTCATTGTATAGCTCTTACAACATGGTATAGCTCCTGCAATATTGTATTGCAAGCCACACAAAAAAAAGCCTTGTATTAATGGTTCGCCTAAGGCCCCAAAAAGGGTTAGGCCGGCCCTGTGTAGGGCATTGCCATTGCACCCGCTGATCCTGCTCTCCCGCGCGGCCAAGTCGCGTCGTCGAGCCGGGAGTCAACCAACGGCTCTCCCTTCGCTTCTGAGGTGGAAGGACTCATGTTGTATTTTGATTGAAACCCGAGGAATTTGCTATTGTTTACGATGGTTTCTTTCTTGTTCATGCCGAACTCCAACGCTTGACGACAGAGGTGGAAAACTCTCTATATGGGCTAGGCCCTGGATATGCACGTGACGAGGGCTTGAGCGCTATTGACG
The DNA here is from genome assembly GCA_954871525.1 of Parietaria judaica. NCBI lineage: Eukaryota > Viridiplantae > Streptophyta > Magnoliopsida > Rosales > Urticaceae > Parietaria > Parietaria judaica. The sequence continues at coordinate 23,310,291 of OX940860.1, read as the reverse complement.
ATGTCATGTCTCGGCTTGACATAGCGTTCAATACGCTCAATGCTCCTCTCCGTCACCGTATTCCTCCTCGTCCTCGTACTCATCCGCGACAACCAAGAGAAAGAGTCTACCATCCCAATATACAGTTCGTTGTTGCCCAGCGGTGGAAGAAGTGATAAATGCAGATTTAGATGACGTACCGAACAACAATGTCAATGACTTGTGCACAATTTGCATTGACTTTCTCGGCGGCACCAAAACAACGTTGCGGTGTGGGCATGGATTTCACGAACCATGTATCATCGTGTGGCTCCACTTAAGTGGTGTGTGTCTCGTATGTAAATGTGCACCCACTCCATTTGATGTGTAGTGTCTTGAGAAATTCCCGCAGTAGTTTTAATATTTTGGTCTCGGTCTTTATTTCTTTTTCCTTTTTACAAATCCGGTATCAGTACTGTTTTTTGGAGCATGTCTTTGTTTTTCTCTAATTTTGTGAATATGGTAATGGTATAGGTTTTGTAAAAATTGTGATTTTCGGATATGTAATGGTGTTTTTAGCATATATTGTAATGGTATTTAAAAAAAAAAAGTAAATTGGAATCACTCCTTTGTATATATTTAACTTATATTATTAAGAATATTATTTAAAGTAAAAAATTGGTATTTATAGATACAATTTTGTTCATTTTTAACTACCCATATTTGAATTAGATAAATTTATGAAACTTAATATTCTTAAGACACTCTATTATTAAATGTAAAAAATAAAAAATAAAAAATTGGACATACACAACCCATGTTATAAAAATATAATTTAAGAACTCATCTCATGCTATTTAATTATAAAAAAAAATACGGATATAAAGAAAAACATTGTAATACCTATAAATTAATCAATAAAAGATAACAAATTAGTTTTGTCACTTCGACGATGAAAAATAATAATCATTAAGAACTTCGCCCATGCAAAAATAAAATAAAAAGATTTCTACTATAAAAATAACAACATTAGATACTTAATCACGATATTATTATAACCCAGAAATCAAGGGCGGAGCTACGTAGGGCTTAGTGTACGCCCGGGCACCACTTGAAAATGACGTGAAAAACATTAAAATAACAGTGTTTGAGTAAAAAAACTTTATGTATCATTATATTATTTGATGGATCAATATATGGAATGTAAGAGCATTCAACCCAACAGGTTAAAGTGATTTTGCCAAGTCTCTCTTCTTACGAATGGGGAGTTGAGTTCAACTCTTAGTTTAATCCTATTTTTTGTTTATTTTTCTTTCTCAGTTTTAAGCTTTCTTTTTTGTTTATTTCTTTGAGTTGTTAAAAATACGGATACATTCTTACATTCGCTTATTACATTACTAAAAATATTATTAATTTTTTATTTTGGTGTCTAACAATGCATTATAGTCGCTTGGATATTTCTATTTCTACAAAAGATGAATTTACAATGCAATACTTTCAAAAATGAAAATGCGACGTCTTTTTTTTTATATATATATATATATACTAGGGTAATTCATATCTATTTGTCTTATATATATATGTGTGTGTGTGTGTGTGTGTTACAATGTTATAATTGATTCTTGTAACTTGTTGTGATTGTTGTTAATTGTGTGCTTATTTGTCTGATATATTTTTTTTATATAAAAAAATTATATTAAGCACCACGTGAATTGAAATTCTGGCTCCGCCACTGCCAGAAATCAACTAATAACTTCATGGTTGTTGACTTCAAATCCCACTTTTACAAAACTCTTAACAAATTGATGTTTTCTTCTGTTATTTATTACGTAGTAAAATATAATATTACCTGTCCTGTAATCACTTGCAAATTTAATTTTTAAACCTTGTTTTGTTACAATTATGTGATTCACCTCTAAAAAAAAGAGTAGAATTATGGATTAGACCATTTCCACTATGGTTCTAGTTACTTATCTAGAATAATTTTAAAATAAATAACTCACGTAATTAAATAACGACTCTTATTAATTAAACGAATTAATCCTAAATACCCACGTAATTAAATAACGACTCTTATTAATTAAACGACTTAATCCTAAACTCCCGGGCCGTATCACAAACGCATGAATAATGTTAGAATTTAAAACAAGTGTTGGAATGAATCAATTTTCGAGGGTAGGTTTGTAATAATGGTATATTTCCAAAGGGCTTTATTATAGATATAAATAAATAAAAAAATCCTTTTAAAGAATACAGCTTTAGTCGAGAGTCTCTTAAATTTCACTAAAAATGGTGTAAAACTACAGCTACTTAGCTGCACATTAAACACAAACATATATACATACACACCGTATATAGTACACTTGAACCAACCTTGCTTGGCCTAGTGGTATCTCCACTACTCCTCTATTCTAGAGGTCATGAGTTCAAACCCTCATGGGACTCAATTGAGTGCCCCCTTTACATATTGTAAATTTGGCCATTAGTGCCACTTGTTCTTACACTGAATATATCTAAGTCATGCGAGAGTGCATTGTAACATTGGCCGATACTGCCACCCCATTAAAAAAAAAAATTAGTACACTTGTACTTGATTCTCTGTTATGTGGCAATTATTTAAATGGTTTGAATGCAAGCTTATGAATAACGTAATATAGAAAGTTAGATGGTATATTTTTGTTAAAAATGAAAATGGAGGGTATAAAAAATATTTTTTAAAATTTAATTCTTACAGTTTATTATTTATTAAGATTTTTAAATATTATAATTTTATGGATCCATTAATACACGAGTAGGTTATCGATTTATCCGTAAAAATGGGTTGACAAAAATAATTATTGGTTTCTAAAAATTTACAATTAACTCGTCGACTAACATGTAAATTAAACTATTGGTCGGTGTTGATATTAGGGATATTTATGAACCGAGTTGGTCGATTACAAATCGATGGGGCACTTTATATTAGATTAGTTTTCATATTTTTTTTCTTTTTTTTTTAGTGTATTTGTGTTACAAAATATATTCGCAGTGTAAGGACAACTGCCGCTATTAGCTGCAGGCATTATTGGCCAAAATTAAATATACACGTAATTTCTGCATTCCGAAAGAGATAAAACCCAGAACCTCTGAAAAAGTCGCGACTTCTTATTTTCCCTCTTAAATTCGATCCATTGATAAAACTTTAAGATATATTCATACGAAGATAGTGTTAGAAATAATTACACTAATGTTTATGTGTGGGGGCAAAAACTGCTCTAGTTGTCACCCATTGAAAACCCACAGATCGCTTTTTCACAACATTAGATTTCATTTTCCTTATTGTTGCTTTTCCTCACTGTTGCATTCAAATCTTAAAGCTGTAAAATAAAATCATATGATTAAATGCCCGCAAAATATGGGGAGATACGAGACAGACGGTTCCCCGATTCCTCAGCGCCGGGTACGAGATGCACGGTCTTCAGTCATGCTCTCGATTACAAAGCGAAAGTGCTTATTTTCAGCGTTACGCCCGTCGAAAGTTGGCATTGTATTTCCCGAAGCATAGCCTGAGCCACGGTTGGCAATGTATCTCGTCGGGTGTTTGGGTCAGCCACATCTAGTGGAAGCGGATCCGAACCCGACAGCTAGATTCGAACTAGTATTTGTTCGAGAAGCGCATGTGGCCATTTAGAGACGTTAATTAGTAATTACATTTATTTTAACTGAGAAAAAGCGGGTTACCGTATCTTAAATTGTTTTTTTATTTATTTTTAAATTCGATATTTAATAGAAAAACGAAATTAAAAAATCATGGGAAAATGAAAAAGATAAGCTAAAAAGGAATAAAATAAATGAAAAATAGACGCGGTTTTAGGCTAGTTGTGTCTCGCACTCACTTCACTGCCATAGCCAAACCCTCTCTTCTCTCCCTCGACCTCGAGAGCTTCATCCAATCCATCCCTCACTCGACGATGGAGTCTGAGCCCTAACCCCACAGGCAACCCCAGATCTGCGATTCGCTTCTTCGCCGGAAGCCATTGCGGTTCTCATGGTCGCCGCGAATTAGTCCCGCGCTCTCCATTCCGGTTGCAATGTCGACACCCGACCCGAAAGCCCGTCCCCGACCCGGCCCGTGGCCGCCGGCGCCGGAGAACCCCGCAATGCCGGCGTCCTCGTGGGCCAAGCGGACCGGCTTCCAGCCCAAGTTCTCCGGCCAGGTTAACGCCGGCGACTCCGGGCAGATAGCGCTGCCAACCCGACCCCCGGCAGCAGCCACGGTTGCGGCCGCGCAACCCGATATCGAGGCGGGTCGGGCGCCCGCTGCCCGCCCGGCTCCTGCGCCTGCCAACGGGCAGGCCGAGAAGGAGAGAGGTACGACGGTTGTGAAGAAGAGGAGCGGGTCGGGGCACGGCGCGGCGAACGGGGCAGCAGCTCCAGCTCAGGCTCCGTCGGTGGCGCCGCCGCGGAACCGGAGAGCTGCCCAGAGTGAGGAGGCCGTGGATATCGTGGTGGAGGAGGACGGGGTTGCGGGGAGGCATGCTCATATGAAGTATGAGCTCAGAGATACGCCTGGTCTCGGTGAGTTTCACCATTATTGAATGAATGGTGACATACATGAACAGTTGATATTGATCTTGAACATACTTTGAACATGGAACATCGTTTTCAAACAGATTGTAATGGATTGTGTGGGGATCAAAGTGAATGATTGAGAATTTTCCCATTGAATCCCACTTTGATAAAACAGTATATATCGACTGAAAATTTGATACAACAGTTCTTCGAATTCGGTGTGAAAAATTGGAGATCAAATAATTTATGGAACTATGAACAGTTTGAAAAGCGAGAAGATAAGATTATTAGTTAACGAATATGGATTTTGAACCTTGCCTTGATTATGGGACATGGTTTCTGAACAGACTTTTCGATGATCCGGTGTCGGATATCGTAAAATTTGCAATTTTTATCGTTTTGAATGCCATTGCTAATTCATGTGATTGTTAGGAAATATGAAGTAAATGTGAATATTTGTGTATTTTTTTTCCTATTTAATTTGACTTTGAAACTGATGCTTATTTCCTTTTCAATGAATTGTGTGTATTGATTGGCGATTAAAGAAAAGCTATACCTTCTGATCGGATTTAGCGAAAATTACTTTATTCTTATGTTCTTGTTTTTATTTTTATTTTTTATTATTATTATTATTATTTGGGGACGAAAGAAATATAGAAACGTTGAAGCAAGAGGTGTTTAGTCTTCTAATTCATTTTTTGTGTGATTCCAGTTCCAATTGGTTTATATGGATTCCAGCACTACCTCTCGATTTTGGGCTCGATAATTCTCATTCCGCTTGTTATCGTCCCTGCAATGGGTGGAGATTCCGTGAGTTACTTGCTTTGCATTCGTATATATCTCTTCAGGATTCGTCTGTCGGTTTTTCTGACTGGTTTTTCGCTGTTGTAGGAGGACACGGCAAATGTGGTATCAACGGTTCTCTTCGTTTCAGGAGTCACCACACTGTTGCACACGTCACTCGGCTCGAGGTTGCCCTTGATACAAGGCCCGTCCTTTGTTTTCCTGGCTCCTGCATTAGCCATTATCAACTCCCCAGAATTTCGAAAACTCAATGGCAATGTAAGCTCCATTCATTGTGTGTTTTCGCATTAGTACGTAACAATTTGATGGTCATAGTAAATCTTCTATCTTTTTGATGCTTCATTGCATAATACTAATATTTTAATATGTATGTTGAAATTTGAATTTTGGCTATATTTTGGAAAGAAATGTTTCGGAAGTTCAATCTTTATCTTTTTTTAACTTCTATTTTCTCTTGTAAGTTTTCGGCATTTTTTTTTTCAGGTGCTGTTCTTAGCTCCTGTCGATTATGTGATTGTCTTTCATCTGAAATAAAAATTAAATAAAAATCTGTATTTACTTTTATTATACCAATGGTAAGATTTGTTGTTTATTGGACACTTCAGAGTTTCAAGCATATCATGAAGGAGCTTCAGGGGTCTATAATTATAGCTTCGGCATTCCAAGTAATACTTGGATATAGTGGATTGATGTCCCTTCTTTTAAGGTATTTATTTGAAATCTCTCTAGTTTTAAGTGTACTTGATGTTTTTGAGCGTTTGGCGGTAATCCCTCCTGAGCTTTCATGTTGGTGCATTTTGCCCCGTGATCTTTAGCTTTTGGCAGCAATGCCCCCTATACGTAACTGAACTGATAACATTTTCTGATTATGCAGGATTATACACTAAAGAATATTTATGGGTCCATAGTCCATTACCTATTAATTAATATTCGATTGATTGTTTTAAGGTTATTGACAAAAAAGACTAAATTGTAATTTTATGTCTTTTCTAAGAGACCCCAAACAATGAAATCAGTATTTTTTTAGATTCTCTCTTAAGTTTAGGGTAGACACCTACACATCGTAGCGAAAAAGGGTTTGGCAATGCTAGACCTTTGACATGACCCTCAAAATGCGACCATATTATTGTCATTTTTTCATCACCTTTATATCCTCTATAGTAATCAACCATTTCATCTTGTACTGGAAATATATTCAATAAGCCTTATGACTCTACATATTTGCTTTTGTGGTTTTCAGGTTGATTAACCCGGTTGTCGTGGCTCCAACAGTTGCTGCAGTTGGTCTTTCTTTTTATAGTTACGGTTTCCCGCTTGTTGGTAACTGTCTTGAGATTGGGGCAGTGCAAATACTCCTGGTGGTTTTATTTTCTCTTGTAAGTTTATTTTTTCTGAAGCTACTCTCTTTCTATTATCTGTTTTTTTTAACGTCTCACTTAAAATGTAAATTTTTTTTTAGTACCTGCGTAAGATATCCATTCTCGGGCACCGTACATTCCTAATATATGCGGTAGGTTATCTATATTTTCTTTTCTATAAAACATTAACGTATCGTTATTGGTCCGAATTCTCAGGAGTTTTATATTATTGAATTTGTAGGTTCCTTTGGGTTTGGGAATCACATGGGCAGGTGCTTTCTTACTCACTGAAGCCGGAGCGTATAGCTATAAAGGTTGTGATATCAACGTACCGGCTTCGAATATAGTGTCTGAACATTGCAGAAAACACATTTCGAGGATGAAGCACTGTCGAGTGGATACTTCTCTCGCATTGAAATCTTCCCCGTGGTTTAGATTTCCTTACCCTCTACAATGGGGTACTCCAGTATTCACCTGGAAAATGGCTTTTGTTATGTGTGTCGTCTCCATAATCGCATCGGTGGATTCGGTTAGTATTTCTCTTTATTTTTCTGAAATGGTTTTTTGGGGTGATGATAGGATCCGAATACGGTTTTCTAAACAAATTTCGGTTAACGGGAACTCACCAATATGGTGAACTGTATTAAGATGAACTGTCTGGAACTTAGACTTTATGAAGAAAAACATAATGAAAACAATCCAAAGGAAAATATATATTTTACTTGATATATTTGATAGTAAAGAAAATTCAAAAGATTTTTTTTAAGGTCATTGAATGCCACATTGAGCCTGGCACGAAGTTGATACCTCAATTGGCATGGAAGAATAATAATTTTTATGATCAAAACTTTTTTCTTAGAACATTAGAAATGATATATTAATATCATCTCACTGAAAATTTTTCCTCTACATTTCTTTAAGACGTGAAAGCTTGATTTCCGGCTACAATTCTCCATCAAAATTTCATTTTTTATTTTCTATTATCTTAAGATCCTGAACCCAATTTAATTCTTCCTTTGTATTTATTTTCCGTTCCCGCATAAAATAATTGTTTCCTCTATAGTTTGTTAACCTTGCTTCAGGTTTTCCTTGTATTTGAATTGTAGGTTGGGTCGTACCATGCTTCTTCATTGTTGGTGGCAGCTCGGCCTCCCACTCCGGGAGTTGTAAGCCGGGGCATTGGCTTGGAAGGCCTCTCAAGTGTCTTGGCTGGTCTTTGGGGCACCGGCACTGGCTCAACCACCTTAACCGAGAATGTGCATACTATCGCTGTGACAAAAATGGGAAGCCGGAGGGCAGTTGAATTAGGCGCATGTATCTTGATAGTCTTATCCCTCGTTGGTAAGTTCTTATTACGCACTTATGATACCTTGCAGAGTTTTCTAGTTTGCAAATCACTTGCCAAGAAAATGCTGCATATATTCTGACAATTTGTTATTAAACTTTTCGGTTTAAAAGTTAAAGTGATTACAGATATACAGGACTAACAATAATGGCTTTCCTCTTGCTGTATTTCCAGTCGCACAGCTTATTGTGCACTTTTCATTGAACGAGAATTTTTCTGTCCCCAAGTTTATAATTTCTCTGAATCTTACTTGACTATAAGTAAAAACATTTCACTTTCCGATGCAGGTAAAGTTGGAGGTTTCATTGCATCAATCCCTGAAGTCATGGTCGCTGCACTTCTATGCTTCATGTGGGCGATGCTCTGTGCATTAGGGCTGTCAAATCTACGTTATAGCGAGGCCGGAAGCTCTCGAAATATCATCATCGTCGGATTATCTTTATTTTTCTCACTTTCGGTGCCAGCCTACTTTCAGCAATATGGCGTCTCTCCAAACTCCAACCTCTCTGTTCCCAGTTATTTCCAGCCCTACATTGTTGCCTCTCATGGGCCCTTTCAAAGCAGTTATGGCGGGGTATGTCCGTAACTTGCATATTTCGGAAACCATATTACTTATTACTAGCGATGCCGGAACAAAACTCAGCTTCCATTTTATATCCATTCATTTCTTAAAAAAAATTCGTACTTAGAAATCGTTAACATTATTCATATTTTGTTTAAGTTTGATCTATTTTTAATTTATTTTTTTACTAATTTTTTTTAATTTTGTTTATTTTAACTATGTCTTAGGACTTATGTTTGGTTATTGAAAGAGCCCTGAGCAATAAAGGAAGCCAAATATTATTTAGTAAATTAGTATAGTGAAATTAACTTAGTTTCTCTCTAGGGTTATAGGGTAAATATTAAAGGGAAAATGGAATTTCTCTGGTTCTAGGCCAGTTACGAGATCGATGTGCCAGAGAACATAACAGAATGTTGTGCTTTTACTTCTTTGAATGAAGGCAAAATATATCGTCACTAATTCGTTCAACTATGCTTACTGTGGAAAAATAAAATAAAAATATATAATAAGCTGGGACTATTAAGGGCAGATCAGTATTTTGGGGTTTGATTTGGATTTTATTTTAAATTTTCAGAAGTTGCTATTTGAGGATTATCATCAGTATATCAAAGTTGGATAGAAGTTAATTTTATCTCAGGCTTTTAGGAGAGAATTGAACTTCCTCTCGAATCAGAGGCCGTTTTGGCGTTTCTCTTTCTCGTGAATCCTGTTAACTTATTGTATTTTCGAAATATGATTTTGGCTCTAACAATTTATTAATTTATTTACGCTTTCAGGTGAATTACGTTTTAAACACACTGCTATCATTGAACATGGTGATTGCATTTTTGGTGGCCGTTGTTCTCGACAACACTGTGCCCGGGAGTCGGCAAGAACGGGGTGTCTATGTCTGGTCTGAGTCCGAGGTGGCCAGTATAGAGCCTTCTGTTGCCAAAGACTATGAATTGCCCTTCAGAATCGGTCGGCTTTTTAGATGGGTCAAGTGGGTCGGCCTCTAAGAGCATCCTTTCCGAGTTCGTCAAGCTTTTTGATTGAGAATGCAAGTTTTTGGAACGCCGATGATAATCTATTGATCCGGAAAACGGTTTTCTCCGACCTGTGGGTTCTTCTGGAAGAGATCTCCGTGTACATTTAAGGAAAGCAGAATCCGGGTATGTGTTGTAATGTTAGATTTTGAACTCTGTATGTAGTTTATTCAGTCATTAGAAATGAAAATGAGAACGACAACGCCCAGATGGGCGTTTTTCATATCGTTGAGAGAGCGATTGTTTATTGTATATGAGTATATTGGTACGAAACGTTTTCTTTCACAAGTGGGATTCTGATTCTCAATGAAAACAAGGTGAATGTTTCGTCTGTAAGAGCTCATTAGGGACATTGTTACATGTTTATATTATGTAATTCTATTTGTTCATCTGTTTTGTCCATTGTGTGACTTTTCTATTAGAAACCGGTCACCAAAAATGGCCGGAGAGCCTATGACCATTAACGAGTATCGATGTGGACCATGCTAAGAGTAATGAAATCCGGTACGGAAATGAGCCAAGAATACTTCTCATAACAATGCTACAATGGACACCACAGTCCGTTGCTTATATCGAAGATGCCAAAAAAACATATAAAAAACCGGTTGATAAGTAGAATAAACTTTGTAGAAAAAAAATTATGGTAAGTTTGACAAAATTAGAAAAATAACAGAACTATAAAATTCAATAAATAACAGAGATAATGGAGCGTTTAGAAGCATTGTGCAAAAGTACTTTAGCTTTTGGGAAGACTTCCAAAGAATATTTCTTCAAAAACATATATTTTTTTTTTTATAAGACTTCCTATATTAGCTTTAGACAAAAACAAAAATGTATTTTAGACAATCTCTATTTGTTTAATACTTTCTCTTTTCTGAATTAGTATTTCATGATCTCCTGCTTCAAACATTACAAGCCCTTGGACTCGGCTCCGCATCACCCCACTCTCACTCTCCATTTTCAGGTTCTTTCTCTTTGACAACTTGTCATTCTCCTTTCTAAAGGTCGATGAACAGAGCTCTAAAGTGCCAAAGACAAGAAAAACCTAAAGATGGCTCTACGGCAATGTCTTCCAGTATATATATATATATACATATATACTGTATATGTATATAGCGACAAAGACTGGACTAGAGATATGCGTATGCCGTGTGACGTTCGAGGAAGAAAAGAGCGTGTGGTGTGGAGTTTGAGGTAAGAGATGGTGAAGTGCGACGAGAGATGTAAAAATTAATTGAGAAGAGATCTAAAGAAAGATGAAAATGTCTAAAACACATTTTTAATTTCCTACGTAAAGTTAACAAAATGAGAAGTCCTTTATAAAAAAAAAAAAAAATGCAAAACATAACTAATCGTGTTTTTGAAGAATCTTTTTCAAAGGGAAACTTCATAAAATAACCTTCAAAACACCATTCATTTTTTTTTATTATATCTCAAGTTTTCATAATTCTCAAAACAACATTTTTAAATTGTATATACCAAAATACCCTTAATTTTGTTCGTTTTTCCGGACACAATATGTCCATTTTTCAGGACGCGATATGTACATTTTGCAGGGGTATTTTGGTAAATGAAATTTAAAAAAGTTATTTTGAGAATTATAAAAACTTGAGGTGTAATAAAAGAATATAAGGTGTTTTGAATGTCATTTTATGAAATTTTCCTTTTTCAAAAGCTAAAATAGTTTTTCAAAATTCTTCCAAAGGCATATTTAGTCTTTTAGCACTAAAGGCCAATATAATTAGCTGTAAAAAATTTGTGTTTCTACTGCGTCTTAATTGTTTCTGAATACTTTTATATTAGAACCACCAATTAAATAAGCATGTTTGAAGAAAAGATTACACCCAAACTATTTATTCATCGTATTTTACTTGTTGAGACTTGAGACCCATTTAAGTTACCGTGGTTATTATTAAAGGGTAAGTGAAATCTTTCAGACTCGTCTACTTTTAATTGTATGCTCTAAAACTTAGTAACAATATTATATTTTCATCGATTAATATGGAATTCAGTAATTAAAAAATATAACCTGACATAAGTATTAAAACAAGTTTATATATAATATAAATTTTCCATATTTATTATTTAAATGTGTCTAATAAGGTCTCGTGTTCACGCGTGTTCACTCATTATTTTTATCGTACCAGTGTCAATCAAATCAAGATTTATTTACGATCAACTTAGATGGCCAAACTCATTTATCTTATATCGTAACTTTGTCGTTTCATTACGAGGACCTAAATTGTCACCCGAGATGTACTGATAAAGTTGATTCTTTTACAAAATTGTTGAGAGAGCGGATCCGGTTCGCATCGGATTTTATTCTGCCTTTTTTGGGGTTTATTATTGGGCCGAGAAAGTCGAACTTGGGCCCAACCCAACGTAGGAGTCTCTTATTTGTAGGACAAAAGAATGCACATGCTTGTAAACATCCGATCAACTCAAGAAACAATATTTATATTTTTTTTTTGAAAGCATCTCACAATTAGAATATGATTGTTATAATTAAAACATAATAACAATAATAATAATAATAATAATAATAATAAAAGATTATAGTTTGTACTTGTAGTAGGGAAATACGAGGAACGTGGGGCACTTCAATAGCCTATTTAAGCACGTGGTTTTCTATTTTCAAAGACAAGTATATTATTATTTAATAATAGTGGCACGTGGTTTTGTATTATTTTTGCTGTGCCACGGTGCCACCATCCATGTGCATGTCCGAAGTTTAGGAGGAGTGGTCAATTCATGTTTGTATTTCCCAAGAAATATTCGAGAAATGCTTAGAGATAATTTAAACTTATTCTACTCTCTTATTATTTTTTATTTTTTTGAATGGGACTACCTCTCTCACACTTTTAATTCTTTGAATTATTGTATGTGACGATATAATCTCAAAATAACTTTAATTTTACTGCTTGAATTAAGTGAAAAAATTAAAAAATAAAATGGGATAAACTTAGAATTCACAATAAGTAAAATTTACGTAAATTAATATTGTTAAAATCAGAAAATTTTATTATATTATCGAGGTAAGATTTAATAATGTTAGTTAGACTCGGTTTCTATTTGATACATTTAGCTTTAACCGTTTAAATTTGGTACACTATGTATCCGGTTTTCGGTTAAATATTTATTTTACAATTTTTTTTGTTCACTCCCACTTGATTATTGTACTTAAACTACAAATTTTATCAAAACATATTACCTAGATATATTTCTCTTGCTTTTAATACATGACTTTTTTTTATTAAAAAACTTATAGTCATAAGCGCAGAGCAAGTCGTATATACAATAAAAATATATAAATATAACTTATAAGGTATGTTTAAGAAAAATGTATTAAAAGTGGGTCTGAGGAAACACATTTGAATAACTGAGTGAAAGTATGTAATATAATTAAGTCCAAATGTTTACTACTAATTAGGAGGCTTTAGTAGAAGTCAAGTCAAATATTGTCCAAATTAATGGAACTTGATGGCTTTGTATGGTAATAATATTGTAGTATAAGTGAATATATATTCGTAAAGTGCAACTATAATTTGTGTATGGATTAATTAAAGTTTTGGTAAAAGAAATCATTTGGCTCTCAAGTTAAACGTGCATTTGCATAAATTACTATATATTAAGCATAATGGAAAGTGAGAGTGAGTCACATTACAGGTCATTAATATTAATCTAGGTTCATTATATACATGTTTCACGTGCATATGATTGATTGATACATTATATTAGATATAATGTTTCCTTTTACCAAAAAATCTTATAAATGATATGATAATCTACACATTGATTGCAAATGACAATTGCCAATTTAGCTCCTTGAATTATTACTGCCTTATTATAAAACTAAATGTGAAATCCCGACTTGACAATGACTCATTGCTTTAGGGTAACGACAATTAAAATTTCATAGTAAATATCGACATAAGTCTTCATGTTATAGTATTTAGTGCCGATAATTTTTCAAAATTTGTTATTAACAACGTAATTTTTCACGCTATATGTCTGTCAGTACCTCAGGGACTTAAGCTTTTTTGTTTTATTTTTATTTTATTTATTTATTAGTTCTATTTGTTTTTGTTTATTTTAATTATTTTTTTAATTCACTCGAATATTTAAGCAATAATGTGACAATAAATAAATAAGAATTAACGTGAAAGTTGACGTCTAGGCAGTGGCGTAGCCAGACTTTCATTTCAGGTGAAGCACAAAGTATATTTCAATCGATTTTTTTTCTTTCCAGATACCTAAATAAATAAAAATCATAAACAACTATATTAAAACGACTATTAGACATATAAATAGATAATATTACTTTTCGAATGATAGTAGAATAAATTTATCGAGTCAAGAGGGGAGAGGGAATGAGATGAGTCGAATCAAATCCTGAATAATATGTTTTTGTTTGAAGTGAGTGTATGGACGTGCACCCACTGGTACACATGTAGCTTCGCCACTGCGTGTAGGTACTTGAAGTACTTGAAGTGATAACAAAAATATAATAAAGAGTAACTTTATTAAAAATAAAATTTGAAGAGTTATCAAGCAAAACCAACTGAGCACGTGATTTATTAGTTCTATTTATTAATTGTCAAGAGCAATTTGCTAGAAAACATTATATAAGCAAACAAAACCAAATAATGCAGGTGTTTTAGCAGTTAGCACCAACAACAAAATATTATATTCTATTGATTAATTATCGAGAGCGATTTGCAAGAAAACAAAAGGAAAATTAAAGTAAAGTGGGCCAGTTATATATTATTGAAAGAGCTCTCACATTATTGGACTTATTATATGTTTCTTTTGGTCCTCAAAGAGACTGCAAGGTTATACATTTCTCATTAATGTCTTCTTCATTGGCCAATTATATTATCTTTCAAATTATTGTCTGTGACTAAAATCTCAAAATAACTTTACTTTTACTGCTTGAATAAAGTGAAAAAGATATATAGAAAGAAGATATATAAGATATTTGTAGCAAAAATATTTACATGTTACGAAAATATTTTTTAAATAATAATTTACATATAAGCTCTACACCCACACAGTCAATCGTGTGTTGTGGTAATTACATTAAAAAAATATTTCTGTCATCGCCAAATTCCGATTAATCGATGAGTATTCACCGGTCAACTTCAAAATTTTAAACACTACCATGATAATTTTGGTATTTCTTCTTCAGACGTAGAATCTAGGAGAATGTCATCAGTTATTTGATTTCATTATCACTAAATTCATCTAATATCTATTGCAAATATTAAATTGTCAGTTGAATTTTAAACTTAAAATCGGATATATCATACACCAAGTTTAAATGATAAAATCTAATGCGTTGAATAAAAACCAATTGCCTTAATATTGTTCATTGAGGTATACGGTTATTATATATAAATCGAATCGCATACTTTATTTACTGTAGATCATCAGCGTTTAATACGACATTTTAGTTTTTTAATTAAATTGAACAATATTTACCTCTATTTATATAATAGTCATAGCATTTACCAGTCTTTATCATATTTTCTTACTAAATATTTGTGTTATTCAAACATTATAATACAATTATATATGCACATAGTACATACTTCAACCGAATACCAAATATTCGATAAATACGATTTTTAATTGTGTGATGCAAAATATATTCACTCTTGTTTTGTATAACCAATTATAACGTGCACAATTTATATTCACAAAAGCTTATTGGAGCATTCTATAGAGAAAGATGATTCTAATAACTAATAAGTATTGGATGAACTTGAGCACCAATTACTTTTATTGTAGATGTCTCCATTTCATTTCATTGGTTATTGATTTGACTTATGTCACTTTTGATTTCGACATATTTGAGGATATTGTTTAAAAAAATACATGGATTTAGTTTAAGTGATTCAAAAATATATGATTGTGAAGTGTCACATTTACAAAAAAAAAAAAAAAAAAAGAAGAAAGATAAAATACGTGAATTCTATTCTAAATTTTTTCTAGTTAATTTTAGATTTGTTTTTGTCTTTAAATATATATTCTAAAATAGATTTAAAAATAAATAAAAATATCATTACTAGATGAAAATAATTAGTGGCAATTATTTAATTTAAACGAAAATGAAGGCTAATTAAATCCTATGTAGGAGAGAGGTTAACATTATAATCAAGGCCGTGCTTGAGATTTTCGGAGCTTGAGATGAGAAATAATTTTTAGGTCCCTACCAAAATTGTAAAATTAAATTTTGATGCAAAAATATATAAGATATTTGTACACTAAATAACTACTCATTCAAATATAACACGTCTAGCTTTTTCGGAGACTAAATAATCAAATCTGTATAGTCAATTTCTCGACTATATCTTCTTCTCTGAACTTTTTTTTCCCATGATTTGAAGTGATTTTGGGGGTCTTTAAATTAGATATTTTAAGACCCCTAAATTTAAAATGATTTTATTTATTGTAACCGCGGGCCTACTCTGCCTCCTCACCGGCACGGCACGACACTCTAATTCACTGGTTCGTGATAAAACAATGGAAACGGAGTGTTATATGGTCGACTTGACTATTGTATATATCTCTTGCTTTTAATGCAATATATTTTTATTAAATCATTTGTTATATGTCATAACCCGTCGTATATACAATAAAAATATATAAATATATAACTTGTAATTGTGTAATTATTTAAGAAAAACGGATTTAAAGTGGTTTTGACTAAAAAAAAGAAGAGAGGAAAGTAGGATTTTAATAACTGAGTGGAATGAAATAAAAATAAGTCGAAAAGTTGACTACCATTTATAGAGCTGCACATTAAAATCGCCAGAACAAGTCGCGAACAATCGCGAACAATTTTCTCAGTTCGCGAACAATCGCGATTTTGCGGCAAAAGTCGCGATTCATCGCAAATATGGGCAAAAGTCGCTCTCTCTCTCTCTCTCTCTCTCTCTCTCTCTCCCTCCCTCCCTCCCTCTCCGTCTCACAGCAGGGCCTCTCTCTCTCTCGCGATTCATCGCGATGCATCGCCGCTGTGTCGCGACGCGTCGCGACCGTGAATCTCGCGATTTTGGCGACTATATTCGCGACTGGTCGCGATGCACGTTTGTGCAGCTCTAACCATTTAGGAGGCTTTAGTAGAAGTCAAGTCAAATATTGTCCAAATTAATGGAACTTGATGGCTTTGTATTAAATACTTATATTAAATCACCGCAAAGAATAATAAACTATTTATAATGTGCAATTATTTATGTACGGGTCAATTAAAATTTTGGTGAAAGAAATCATTCAGTTCTCAAGTTAAACGTGCATTGCATGGATTTAATATATTAGACATAATGGAAAGTCATATTATAGGTCACTAATATTAATCTAGGTTCAATTAAATATAAGATTGAGTGATTCCTTATATATAAAATGTTTCTTTTTACCAAAAAAAAAAATGATACAAATTCTAATTTACACGTTTTCTCCTTGAATTATTACTACCCAATTATGTAAATAAAATAAATGTGAATTCTCGGCTTGACAATGACTTTATTGCTTTGAGGCAACGACAATTATAAATTTATGATCAAATTAGAGCACAATAAGTAAACAAAACAAATAATGCACGTGTTTTAGAACCAACAATTATTGATTTATTCTCTAGGGAATATTAACAACATAAATATTTAATGGAAATTGTACGAAATGCCCATTTTTGTGTCAAATCTTTTAAGAAATGTCCATTTGTGAGAGTAAAATATTTAAAGTGTTCGGTAAATTAACGTTAAATATTTATTTTTTATTTTAGTCGAACAAAATATCAATATTTTCTCTTACGTTATAAACAGGTACCAAACAATTTCAAAAATAAATATTTTGTCCGACTAAAAATAAGAATTAATATTTAACGCTGATTTTTCAAACACTTTTGATATTATGCCGTGAATAGCCTATTCTCGAGAACAAATTGAAAGAAAATAATATAAATTAACAGGCCAATTATATATTATTCCGGACTTATTATATGTTCTTTTTGGTCCTCAAAGAGGCTGCAAGGTTATTCGTTTCTTATTATTTTCTTCTTTATTGCCGTCTAACCTCATATTCACCACTAACCACATGGCCTATATTAAAATTATTCGAGTACTACACTTGTGAATTTCGCTTTTTGTATTTCTAAAACGTAGCAATGTTCGCTCTTGTTGAGTATTAATTCGATTACGTTCACTCTTGTTGACAAATAAGCACAAAGTAAAGAGATTGACACAATAGTAATCGATCTCTTGTGTTTATTAATCTTCGAGCATAATAATCGAGTACAAAGACGAATAAATGCATAAGTATTAGTTGGAAGGAGATGACCCATTCTCTTTCTCCTTCTAATCCTCGAATGTCTACAAAATTCTCGTTCAAGTCGCTTCTTATTATCGTCATTGATGAGAAAATATCTAATTGTTGTCTCCATATTAAAATGTTATGGACTCTTTAATCTTTTCAGTTAGATGTCGTTATTTTTTTTATTTTATTTTTTTGAGTTTTTCCTGCATGTTGTATCCGTTTATTGATTCTAACTAATCAGTTCCTCGTTTTCTAGTATCATTGAGTAATTATTTGGGTATTTTTGTTGGACAAACTGCTCATGGGCTAGACACATTGAGCTTTTGCTAAATCTTTTTAAAAAAATAGTTATCTTTTATACTAAATTAATTTATTTCTAGTATGTTATGGAGCGTATTAAATGAGCCTCTTAAAGGAAAATATTAGGATCGTTATGGCCTCGTGGGATCATTGGAGCCATTGCCATCATTCCAGTTTTATTTATTATTAATTTATTTCACTCTAAGACTTTAGAGACCCAATTGTCCTAAATAAGTACTCTCTCTGATTTCAATTCTGTTTTTGTAATGAAAGTTTAATACATCATAGTATTACTACGTATTTTTGTTTAGCAGAGTAGGTATTTTGATTTATTGTCGCTTTACATTTATCGCACGAGATTTTATTTTAAACAATTTAAATATGTATATATAGGCGCTAACTTCTTAATTTTGAAAATAGATATATAACTTTCAATAGGTTAAAGGTAGTTGTGTCGTACTCTTGTGCGTAACTCACCTAATCAAAAGTCTAGGTATTAATACCAAGTAGGGCTGTAACTAAAACCCGGAATCCGGTTTTAAATCCGCATCCGCACGCGCATCCGATTTTAAAATCGGATGCGGATATCCGGATCCGGATTTAAAATCGGATTCGGATAAGGGTTTTGGTATTTAAAAATCCGGATATCCGGATCCGGTTTAAAATCCGGTTTATTTTAATTATTTATTTTATTTTTTATGTTACTAATTAGGGTTACTTCGACACTCATTCATTATGTTCTCTTCCTCGCCGTCGGTCACACTCTCTTCCTCTGCCCTCTAGGGTTACACTTCGTCTCCGTCGCTGCCTCCAAACCGTCGCCGGTTAGCCTCTTCCTCGCACCGCCGGTCACGCTCTGTTCCTCGCGCCGGTCTCGCGAATTCGTTTGTGTTCTGTTTTGAATCTCCGTTGATATGTATATATATATATATATATATATATATATATATATATATGTGAATCTACAATTCACAGCCTGTAAGGCTTTTTGATTGATCAAGTGTCGATTGAACGCGTATTGGTACTGTGTTGTGAAAGAGGGCTTAGGTTTCTGCGCAATTTCGTTGATCGATTTCGATGGAGAGCATTGATTTGAGCTGGAATTGTGTCATGTCTTGAGTGGATTATTTTGTATCCTTTTATACATTGAAATATAGGATAAAAATATTGAACTTAGTTTTTGTATCGTATTCATACTGTCTTAGTATTCAGGTTTAGTTTCTGCTAGTTCAGTTCGTACGATCGGTTTGATTTCATATTCTCGGTATCGATACATTTGAAATGATTTTGTATCATATTCTAAATTTTGATGTATCTGTTTCCTATAGGTTTAGTCATTGTGTTTCTTCGAAATGAAGGATCTTTGCATGTCTGTGTTTGGTTCTAAGTAGTGTGTTTTGGTCAGTGAGATGAATCTATGTAATTAATAGGTTTAGTAATGTTGATGTACAAATTCGTCATTATTTAATGTGACATATAGTGCTAAGGTTGTGAATTAATTAAATTTACAAACCATGACAAAAGGCTTTAAAGAAATAAACTGGTATTCGTAAAAGCCCATTTGAAGAAGCCCAAAGAGATTCTCAGCCAGACCAAGAACCAATGGACATAGGCTACTCGGCCCAATGAGTACTAAAGCCCAAATCCACTCGGTAGCAGCCCAGAAAGACGAGGGTAGAGTCGTCATATTCTCTACCCGGCATCCCATTTCAAATTCACACGGAAGACCAGGAGCACGAAGTCAAGTCTCCAACGGGCATAATTCAAACACGACGACCAGAACGAAGTCGTGGGACACGTGTAGCCAGATCGTCCATTCAACCCGGTCAGTACGGAGCGAAGACCCCTCGATTCCTGGAAGTTCAACGGGAAGAATTGAAGTCTATAAATGCCAAGCTCAAGCTCAGATCAACACACATGCGCACTTACAACCTCGAGTGAATATACTGAAGAGTTTCTACCCGGCATTCTTGTCATTTTGAGATCTTATTGTGTTCTTTCTTTTCCTCCCCATCTCTTTTCGCTCTCAGACGTGATTTAGCTGCCTGTAGCTATCTGTCTATGTTCATTGTCGCAATAAACTAACAGAGGAAGTAGTCAACTACCGCTTTGGGACGAACCTCTATAAAAAACCCCTCGTCTCATTTATATCGCTTATATATTTATATATATATCGTGAGTGAATCGTGAGCTTGCAACGTGAGAGATCGAATTCCACTAAATTGTTTCATTCAAAAATATCATACACTCACAAGTCACACTTGACTGATTGAGGTGGGAAACCACGTCAACAGTTTGGCGCCGTCTGTGGGAAATTGATCTCGCTAACTCCTAAAAGCTCAAAGCACTCCGCGAACATGAGCAACAACGAAGTCGCAATCATGAACGGGTCTGAGGTGAACAACCCAGATCCAAACACGGAATCAAGCAACCTACAGTCTCAGCTAGAGGCCAGCGCTGCAGAGAATCGAGAATTGCGCCAGCGACTCGAATCTCTGGAAGCCAACCAAGCCCGAAATGAGCGTCGCCAAAACGCTAACCGGACTAATCCGGGACAAAGCTCTGGGAGTCAAGGCCGGACCGGGCTCGACGCTGTCCACTTCGACTTTGCCGATGTGGACAATCCGCAAGCGCCAAGGCAAAACCAGCCCCGACTACCCAGCGGCCCTAGGCCCGCGACGCCTCCCCCGCCTCCTGAAACAGGAACACCTCTTTTTACCCCCCTGACGGGCTTCTACCCGTCTAATGCGGGGAATGTTGCTTCGAGCAGTCACCAACGCCCGGGACCCCAAAACCGACAATCGGGGTACGAGCAAAGCCGTAACATCAGCCAGGCCCTCAACGGCCACCCGGTCACGTACCCGAGGTATCCCAGCCCGGTGTACGGACAGGAACCCCTCCATGCTGTGCGTCCCGAACAAGCTCCCCAACGCACAGAATTGGAGGAACTCAAACGCTCAATGGCCGAAATGAATGAGAAGCTCATTCACGTGCGCTCCCGCGTACACAGCGCCACTACCGCTGCCCCGGAGATAGAACGTCTAGTGGAGGAGGCAGAAAGGACACCCTTCAAGCCCGTCATAACTAACGTCATACTCAGGGAAGGCGGACGAGTATATGTGCCTAAGTACGATGGGACAACCGATCCCAAAGTACATTTGAGGTCCTTCAGGATTGCGATGGGGCGAGCCCATCTGGAAGCGCACGAATTGGACGCCGGGCGCTGCCAATACTTCTCTGAGAATTTGGTCGGCCCGGCGATGGAATGGTTCTCGAAACTTGAACCGCGTTCCATAGACAACTTCGGACAGCTAACGACCCTTTTTCTCAAACACTTTTCCATGTTTATGGAAACTGAGATCACGGCGGCGAACCTCTATGCTTTACAGCAAGAGAGAGGAGAGCCCCTCAGAGCTTTCATGACCAGGTTCAAAAAGACCATGGTCAAAATAAACGGGATCAGTGACGAGACCGCCATAGCCGCTCTCACGGCCGGATTATGGTACGACTCGAAGTTCAAAACGGACATCGTCGTGAATCGTTACGACTCCATCGAAGACGTAATCCACAGATCATCCAACTGGATCAGGCATGACGAAGAGCTCGAAGCCATGCGAAGGAGACACGGGTCTCTACCCGTCCACCAGCGGAATACCGGGCCACCCGGGCAACAGCCGCCACCCAGGGCCGGGAATCACAGCGTCCCGTTCAGGGGGCAAAGGAACCCCCCTCCAGTCCAGAAGCACCCATTCCAAACCCAGAATCCGAGGGCCAACAACGGACCGAACCCGCGGAGCCCGTACGTTTTCAACGTAAATTCGGAAACCACGGAGTTCGAAGAACAGATCGAGGCAGAAGAAACTCCTGGAGAAGTCCTGGTCAGCTCGAGAGACTTCCCACCATACAGCCACGAAGGTTTCCCAAAGCACGACCCGAAAGCGTGGTGTAACTTCCACAAGGTATTCGGACATCATACGAAGAATTGTATGGTACTCCGTGCTCGCCTAGCGGAAAAGTACATCAATGGAGAGTTGGGGGAAATAAACTTCGGCAATGAGCTAAAAGGTGGGCAGCCGGTCGAGCAAAGCCCTCCCCAAAACCAACACCAAACCGACCAGAAGAGAGAAGAGCAACACAGGACGCCGCGCGAGAGCATACAGCCTAGCAAAAGAGGACGAGTACACATGCTCGAGGAATCAGACGAGCAAACATACGAAGAAACGGAAAATTCCGGAGAGCAGCTCAGCGACATCCCCGAGCCCATCGGTAGAATCTACACTATCGTGGGAGGTTCCCAACTGCATGGTAACTCGGTAAACTCCATCAAGGCCCATCAGAGGAGGCTCAAAGCCGGACCGGTAGTCGTACCGAGGCAAGAGCCAGACTTCGAGATCTCATTCAGAGACAGTGAAGCGGCCACACTGATTGGTCTGCACGACGATGCGTTGGTCGTCACACTCCTAGTCGCCTCGTACACGATGGACAGGATCCTAATCGATAACGGGAGCTCAGTCGACGTGATCTTCCTGGAGCCATTGCTGAAGCTGGGAGTAGAAGAAACAGAGATCAACAGAGAAGCCATCCCGCTAACCGGCTTCGATGGAGGAACCATCAATGCCATTGGCACGGTGCGACTGTCCATCGCAGCAGCAGGGGTCGGGAAGACCAAAAACTTCCTAGTGTTGGACTGCCCGTCAGTTTACAACATGATATTAGGAAGACCTTGGCTGCACATGATGAAGGCCGTACCGTCAACCTACCATCAACTAATACGCTTCCCGAATAGGGCGGGAAAAATCGTTGAAATCAAGGGAAATCAAAAGCAATCCAGAATTTGCTACATGAGCGCGTTCCGGAACATCCAGGCCGCCAAGGCCGGACAAGAGCGAACTACCACATAGCAATTAATGGCGGTAGGAGAAAAAGAGGATGACGGACAGGAAAGGACCACCGATACGGACGGACCTAACCTGGAAATGACGGTCCAAGTCCAGATCGACCCCGACAACCCGGACCACCGGGTAGGAATCGGGAAAGGACTAGACAATAACGTCAGAAAAGATCTCCTCAAATTTCTGACCAAAAATCGGGATTGTTTTGCTTGGTCTCACAAGGATATGCCCGGCATAGACCCAAGCATCACAACCCATCGCCTAAATGTAGACCCGAGCTACAAGCCGGTGAAACAAAAAAGGCGAAAGTTAGGCCCGGACAGGGCCCAAGCCGTAAACGAAGAAGTCACAAAACTGCTGCAAACCGGATCCATCAGGGAAGTAAAATACCCGGACTGGTTAGCAAACACAGTGGTCGTGAAGAAGAAGAACGGGAAGGCTAGAGTTTGCATCGACTTTACCGACCTGAACAAAGCTTGTCCAAAAGACAGTTTCCCGATGCCCCATATCGACCGTCTGGTCGAAGCAACATGTGGGCACGAACTACTGTCATTCATGGACGCATTCTCGGGATACAATCAGATCCTAATGCACCCCGAGGACCAGGAAAAAACGGCATTCATAACCGATAGAGGAATATACTGTTACAAAGTTATGCCCTTCAGGCTAAAAAACGCCGGAGCCACATATCAAAGATTGGTCAACCAAATGTTCGCCGAACAACTCGGTAAAACTATGGAAGTCTACATCGATGATATGCTGGTAAAATCCTCCCAAGCAACGGATCACGTGACCCACCTAGAAGACTGCTTCAACATACTACGAAAGTATCAAATGAAGCTCAACCCGACGAAATGCACCTTCGGGGTAACTTCAGGAAAATTCCTAGGTTATCTGGTCACACAACGAGGTATAGAAGCCAATCCCGACCAGATAAATGCCCTCCAGAACATGCCCTCCCCAAGGACTGTTCGAGAGACACAAAGGCTGACTGGGAGAATCGCCGCTCTTAACCGGTTCATATCAAGAGCCACGGACAAATGTTTACCCTTCTACAAACTTTTGAAAGGTAATAAAAAGTTCGAATGGACCGAAGAGTGCGAAGAGGCCTTCCAAAAGCTGAAAAAGTACCTCTCCACCCCACCAATACTCACTAGACCAATCTTGGGAGAGCCATTGTTTTTATACCTGGCTATCTCACCATCGGCGGTGAGTGGAGTAATCGTGAGAGAGGACCGCGGAGAACAAAAGCCGATCTTCTACATCAGTAAATCTTTAGAAGACGCTGAAACCAGATACCCGGCAATAGAAAAACTCGCGCTGGCAATGATAACCGCAGCGAGGAAGCTTCGGCCCTACTTTCAGTCCCATACCATCATGGTAATGACGACCCAACCTTTGAGAATCATCCTCCACAGCCCGAATCAATCGGGAAGGCTCACGAAATGGGCCGTCGAACTAAGCGAATTCGACATAGAATACAAGATCCGAACCTGTGCGAAATCGCAAGTATTGGCTGACTTTCTCATCGAATTACCAGCCGACGGTTCAAAAGAGGGCCACGAGGACGGAGAATGGAAACTCGAAGTCGACGGCGCGTCAAACCAAGGCGGATCCGGGATCGGAATTCGTTTGATATCCCCCACGGGAGAAGTGTTGGAACAATCATTTCGATTGAAATTCCACGCGACAAACAACGAGACCGAATACGAGGCCCTCATCGCCGGCCTCAAACTAGCAAAAGCCGTGGGAGCCCGGAAGGTAAGGGCCCACTCCGACTCAAAACTAGTTACCAGTCAGATCAGTGGCGAGTATGCTACTCGAGATGACAGGATGGGAAAATACCTCTCGGTAGTAAAAGGCTTAATACAACAATTCGAACACGTCGAAATAGTCCAAATACCGAGGAGTGAGAACGCGTCGGCAGACGCACTGGCCGGGTTGGCTTCGACTTCGGACCCCGAGGTCAAAAGGATAATCCCGGTCGAAACGATAGACGAACCCAGCGTAACCCGCGAAGTTTGCAACATCCAAATGGAAGAGAATGATTGGAGGACCCCAATCATTAACTATATCCTAACCGGAGCCAAACCTCGAGACAAGCAAAAAGCTAGGAAACTAAGGATCCAAAGCGCTAGATTTTGCATGATCGGGGAAAAATTGTACAAACGTAGCTATACCGGACCCTACCTAAGGTGCCTAGGAAAGACCGAAGCTCAAATAGTACTTCACGAAATCCATTCAGGAGAATGCGGCAACCATTCGGGAGGAAGATCTTTAGCAAACAAAGCAAAAAGGCAAGGCTTTTTCTGGGCCACCATGTTGGCGGACAGTGAAAACTACGCCAAAAGGTGCGACAAATGCCAAAGACACTCCCCGTCCGTACATAGACCAGCAGAAGAACTCTCATCAGTCTCAGTCCCGTACCCATTCATGAAATGGTCCATGGACATAGTAGGACCGTTCCCCCTGGCCCCGGCCGGGAAAAGGTTTCTACTCGTCGTGACCGACTACTTCTCAAAATGGGTGGAAGCAGAATCGTACGCAAACATTAAAGATGTTGATGTAGAAAATTTCCTATGGAAAAACATCATCAGTAGATTCGGCCTCCCAAAAGAGATAATAGCTGATAATGGACCACAATTCATTTCAACGAGATTCCAAAACTTCTGCATAAACTGGAAAATATCCTTGAACACGTCCACTCCGAGATATCCTCAAGGCAATGGTCAAGCCGAAGTAGCTAACCGGGTAATAGTGGACGGAATCAAAAGACGCCTAGACACCAAAAAGGGACGATGGGCAGACGAGCTCATAGGAGTCCTTTGGTCCTACAGAACTACCCCGCGTAGGGCCACAGGGGAAACCCCTTTCTCAATGGTACACGGCACTGAAGCCGTAATACCAGCAGAGATAGAGACACCCAGCCTTCGAAGGGAACTCGCCCCTTTGGACGCAGAACTCAACGACGAAATGAGGGAAGACCAGCTCGACTACATCGACGAAAGATGAGAACAAGCTTTGATAAGAATTGCCAACTATCAAAACTCGATAGCTAGGTACTATAATTCAAAGGTCAAACGTCGAAAATTCATAGTGGGAGAGTTGGTCCTCAGAAAAGTTTTCCAGAACACCGCCGAGCTGAATGCGGGCAAGCTCGGGGCTAACTGGGAAGGACCTTACATCGTCACCGAAGTAGTAAAACCTGGAGTATACCGGCTAGCCACTCCGGACGGAACGAGAGTCCTCCGCGGCTGGAATGCCATGCACTTAAGGAAATACTATGCCTAACCCGACCTACCCGGTCTCCCCTGAACTACGTAATGGCTTGATCCCCAAATTTGGGGTACGTAGGCAGCCCATCCTAAACGATGGGCGCAGTCTCAATCCAAACCCAAAACCAAATAGGCCCGAGAACCATGAATCGCAAGACTCAATAGAACCAGCCTAAAAGGAAAAATGTCCCAAAACCCCCATCAAGGCGACAGGCCTACCCGGGTAACAGACCCATCACCTAAGGTAACAAACCTACCCGGGTAACAGACCTATCACAGAAGGTAACAAACCTATCCGGGTAACAAACCCCCACATAAGGTAACAAACCTACCCGGGTAACAAACCCATTGCATGAGGCAACAAGCCTACCCGGGTAACTAACCCGTCATATAGGGCAACAAGCCTATCCGGGTAACAAACCTAAACGGGCATCCAACCCGTCCCTTAAGGCAACAAGCCTAACCCTCTTGAAAAAATATGTAACAACATACGTCTGGCTTTTACAAATGTGTTTTTCAGAAAGCACGACCTGCGAAATATTGTGATGGACGGACAGAACAGACTAGACGAGAAGTGTCAAAGGAGCACAACAACAAAAGGTACCCGTGCATTTTTTATACTTAGCAGATTTCAAACCTTCAATCTTTTGTTATTTATCCTAGCATACGATAGGACATTCGGAACCTCAGATAGAAAAGCATATATAGAAAAGTACGATTAGAAAATTAACTTAGAAACACAGGAAAATAAAGTATAGCAAGGAAATGACGAGCATGATATAGAATAGAAAATAGCAAAAGCCCTAACCGCGGGCATATCCAAAACCTTACAAAAAAAGGGTTCAAGTCGCCGTAGACTTGCCCATAGAAATTGTTTTGGCCTGTGGCCTTATTAATCGAAAAACAAAAAAAAAGGGGGGACACTCTATGTGTCGACCTCGGGTACCCCCACGACCTCTCGGTCCTCCTCCTCCTCCTTCTCTTCTCCTTCTCCTTCGCCGGCTTGGGCTCCATGCTCGGCAGTCTCCTCGGCAACGGCGGGCCCGTCCAGGATCGGCTCTTCAAGGGCGACGGTCTCCTCGGCAGCAACGGGCTCGTTCAGGGTCGGCTCCTCGAGGATCACCTCCTCGGTGTCAGCAATGGCGGGCAAAGTGGGCTCATCGACGACAGTCACTCCGGCCACGGGATCTTCAACAATGGGCTCGATGGCGGGATCTTCGGAAGCGGACTCCTTGGCGGATGATTGCTCGGACCGAAGGCTCAGATCTACAAAAGGAACGTCGGTCAGCCCGGCATCTGGAGACAGAGCCGGAGACCCTATCGGCGGTGCCGGAACAGCATCCAAGAGAGCTTGGTAGCGAGCAGCGTTGCTTTCTAGGACCTCCTTCTCAGCCTCGAAATCTTGGACGCTGCCGTCAATGATGTCTTGGATCAGCTCGAGGCAACCTTCGGGTTGATCCAAGCAGCTATTGTCAGCGGCCGTACCTTTATACCACGCGATTAGCGCGTCCCTCTCCTCCACCTTTCGGCGATATCGGGCACGGACTGCCTTCTTCTCGGCTTCGCGATCAGCGGATCGTTGCCGAGCTTCAGCCAGCTCGGCAGCAAGGCGCTGCACGTCCTCCTTCAAGGCCAAGGCCTCCTCCTCCTTCCTCTTGGCCAGCTCTTCTGCCCGTCCCTTGGCCGCGTCAGATGCCAGCATCTGCCTGGCGGCCGCCTCGCTCGCGCCTTGAGCCTCCTCAATCGTCCGGGTAGCGTTTGACAGCTTCTCCCGGAGATCGACAACCGTATTCCCGAGCCCCTTGATCCGAGCATCACAGGCGGCGACCTTCTTGCCCATCACAATGATCTGGTCCGCCTTCTCCCGGATGCCCTGCACGGCATCTGCCAACTCCCTCTCCTTCAGCGCAAGCTGCTCGGAGGCTTGCGCGCCCTCTTTAGCCTCATACAATTGGTCCTCATAATCGAGGACCATGTCGTTGATGGAGGCGACGAGCTGCACGTCCAAAAACCAAAGTTAGAAAAAATTTAGGAATAAAATAAACACCCAAACCTAAAACCGACAAAACTTACCAGAGTTGTAGCCGCAGCCATATCCTTGTACGGCCTCTTCTCCGCGATGCTCCTGGGGACCCTGCCGACCCCACCATTAGTAATCTGCCGGAGAAGACCGGCCGCCACCTTGGGTGCCTTGTGGAGACCCTTGTCCCCCATCCAAGTGCACCCCGCCTTCCGGGAGACCAGCTTCTCCCTAGGCTGCCCTTCGACCACTGGGGGAGCCAACCCCGTCTCCCTCACCTCACCTCGGGAGGCCTCCTTCGGGCGTTCGCTCTCCCGAGCAACCCCCTTACCCTTCTCCAAGGCCCTCGCGCCTCCTTTCGGGACCGAGTCCCTCCTCACTACCTCCTTCGGGGCCGGATCCCCCTTCGCCTTCTTCCGGACCCCAGAGTCCCCTCCTTCGTGCGGCCTCTTCGCGGCCACCTCTGAGCCCGTCCTCGGGGCAGCTCCGTCCTGAGAAGGACGAGCCACGCCCTTGAAAGGACGAGCAGGAGCAGAAGAAGGGGCAACCTCCCTTTCCGAAGGCCTCGCCAAAGGCGTGACCTCCGGGGTGCTCTCCCCGTCGTCGGAAAGTTCGACGACATCCTTCTTCTTGATCGCCCCAGAGGCGACCTCAGCAAGAGGCTCCCGAGCAGGAGTCTCCTCATTCCTCCTACTCGTCTCCTGACGAGCAGCTTTGGCCGGCGCAGATGCGCCAGGCCCCCTCTCCTCAACCCGTCTGCTCGTCTCCTGACGAGCAGCTCCAGCAGAGGCCGAACCTCCGGTCTGACCCTCCTGTCTCCGCCTCTGACGAAGACTCTGACCCTTCGGGCGAAGAGCGTCCATATCCTCTACACGTCAAAAATCCGCGCTTAGAAAAAAATAAAGTAGACAAATACAAAACAAAGCCAAAGAGACAGATTTAGGATTTATACCCGGAAGTTCTTCCTCGTCAGGCTCAACCCAAAGCCCGGCAGCTTCGAACCTCTCCTTCGTAAAGTTCGACCACAGCTTCGGACCGTTAGGAAACAACTTCCTCTTCAAAGCCTTCCACTCCTCTGTAATCGGACGAGACTTAGGCTTCTCAGGGTCCTCGACTGCATAAGATGAAGACAAAAAATTAGGAAACATACAAAAACAGCCGAATAGAAAAAATTAGAAAACCCAACCCAGAACCTTACCTATCTCGTGGACCCATTCATTCCTATAGCCCAGCCAAGAACCGAGCGTTTCCTGACCGGCCATGAAGAAGAAATACTTGTGGGTCCAAGAACTCTCCTTCTTGGGAAGACCGGTTATGATCTCCCCTTCCTTGACGGATAGGAAAAACCTACCCTTGGCCTGACCATTGGCCTTGATGACCAAGCCCGTCAACAAGTCCCAGATTGTAAGTGAATGCAAACATTCGTGGGATCGGACAAGCAAGGCCATCAAGATCCGGATAGAATTCGGGCTAAGTTGCCCGATAGAAACCCCTAGGTAACTAAGGTACCTTAGGATGAGCTCGGGAATAGGAAATCTAAGCCCCCCGGACTCAAAAAACCTCTGGTATACACAGATCCAACCGTCCGAGTTCTGCTCGTCGGCATGTTCATCCGGACCCGGCAATCTAAGCTCTATCGATTGGGGAATCTTATATTCTACCCGGATCCTAACCAGATCCTTAGGTTTCAGAACTGACTTAGGAGAATCTGTAGTCAGAAACTCCGTTTGCCATTTCGAGACCGTCTTCTTAGGACCCATTCTACCTAAAATATCCTAGAAAAAACCGAAGATAATATAGACGAGCACGAAACCCAGAAAACCACCTAGAAAAAGAATTCGAAACCCTCTATAAAACCAGAAAAAAAACTATTCAAAATACTCACGACGGAAGAGCAAAAGGACAGATGAAGAATGAAGAACCTGGATCTCTAAAAACACGAAGAAAAATCGGATGACACCTTCGGCGATGGCGAATGCAGAGCTTCTCTCTCTAAAAGTTCAAAGTTTTTCTCTCTCTAAAATTCGGAAATGATATTCGAATACCACATAGAGTATATATAGAGGAAAGAGAAAGAGGTTACCTTCGAACAACGTGCGACGGGCTGAAGCTGAAGAGACGTGCCCATTTAATGCGAATCACTCGAGTATTTATATTCGAAAATTGTCGCTGATCCTACGGTTAGGGTTTCCTCAAAAAACGCAACAAACCTCATCCTACGGTTGAGATCAGCGAGCTATCCGGCGACACGTCAGCACGACAGCTGTGTCAGGAGAATGTGAAGAGTTTATTCCCTTCGAATTCCGCAAAATGGGACACGTGTTGTAACTGTTCCCGCCCAAAATTCGAAGCGACGGTTACAACTTCAAGACCCTATCCGTCCATCTGATCTCGAAATTATCCAAAATCCTGCTCAGATTATGCAGATTTGCGGCAAAAGTCACAAATTTAATTAATCCTATCCGGCACGAATTTTACATGATTTCATCGAGTAAATACTATAAAATTTACTTCGTATTTTTTATAGTAGGGGGCTAACTGTTGATGTACAAATTCGTCATTATTTAATGTGACATATAGTGCTAAGGTTGTGAATTAATTAAATTTACAAACCATGACAAAAGGCTTTAAAGAAATAAACTGGTATTCGTAAAAGCCCATTTGAAGAAGCCCAAAGAGATTCTCAGCCAGACCAAGAACCAATGGACATAGGCTACTCGGCCCAATGAGTACTAAAGCCCAAATCCACTCGGTAGCAGCCCAGAAAGACGAGGGTAGAGTCGTCATATTCTCTACCCGGCATCCCATTTCAAATTCACACGGAAGACCAGGAGCACGAAGTCAAGTCTCCAACGGGCATAATTCAAACACGACGACCAGAACGAAGTCGTGGGACACGTGTAGCCAGATCGTCCATTCAACCCGGTCAGTACGGAGCGAAGACCCCTCGATTCCTGGAAGTTCAACGGGAAGAATTGAAGTCTATAAATGCCAAGCTCAAGCTCAGATCAACACACATGCGCACTTACAACCTCGAGTGAATATACTGAAGAGTTTCTACCCGGCATTCTTGTCATTTTGAGATCTTATTGTGTTCTTTCTTTTCCTCCCCATCTCTTTTCGCTCTCAGACGTGATTTAGCTGCCTGTAGCTATCTGTCTATGTTCATTGTCGCAATAAACTAACAGAGGAAGTAGTCAACTACCGCTTTGGGACGAACCTCTATAAAAAACCCCTCGTCTCATTTATATCGCTTATATATTTATATATATATCGTGAGTGAATCGTGAGCTTGCAACGTGAGAGATCGAATTCCACTAAATTGTTTCATTCAAAAATATCATACACTCACAAGTCACACTTGACTGATTGAGGTGGGAAACCACGTCAACAAGTAATAGCTCATTCAAATTCGAAGCTTGGTTAAATGTAGAGTTCTGCTGCACTTTGTTCTCTTTTTATGTGTAGCTTGAATTTTATTATTATTTGTTGCAGTTACCGAGTTGAATGGAGAATTTGACGATTCAAAGTAATGAAGAAGACACGGTGGAAAATAGTAGAATTAGTATTATTCAGTCTTAAGCACAGACGAAAACCGGAAATAGTACAAAGCGCAAAAGGACTAATGCTTCGGAGGTATGGAATCATTTCGTCAAGTTAGGCAAGGATTCGGCATCATGCATTTATTGTACAGGCGTGATAAAATGCCCTTCTAAATATGGTACGAAAACTCTCAAGAATCATATTGAGTCATGCAAAAAAGGTCCTAAGGCGGAAGAGCGGCGAATGAACTCCCTTTTCGACATGTCGAAGGAGAAGGATTCAGAACGTACTCAAGATACATGAACCCGAAATATTTCAATATTTCAAGGCAAACGGTTGCTAAAGACGTAGGGATGTTGTTTGAGGAAAACAAGACTAAGTTGAAGAATCACTTACGGAACCAAAGGGTAAGTAAGATTAAAATATATCGAGTTTATTATTTCTTTTAAATAAGTCTTCCCTTTGATTGCTCACTAATTAATTACTTTGTTCTTATTTCACCCTTAGGTAAGTGTAACGACCGATTGTTGGACTTCGAACCAAAATATCGGATACATGTGCGTTACCGTGCATTGGATTGATGCGGCTTGGACTTTGCAGAAGAGAATTATCAGTTTTGTTCAAGTAGAAGATCATAAAGGGGAGACATTGGCTGCTGAATTGATGGCTTGCTTCAAAGACTGGGGAATCACAAAGATTCAGTCAATTACGATGGATAGTGCTTCTGCAAATGATGTGTGCATTGCTAAATTGAAGACGAAGATGACAATAGAGGATTGGGAATTAATTGAAGGTGGAGGGCTTATGCATGTCTGTTGCTCTTGTCATATTCTCAACCTCATTGTTGGAGAAGGATTGAAAATATTGGCCACACCTATTATGGCAATACGGAATGTTGTCAGATATGTTAGATCATCCCCGGCACGAATGAAGCCTTTATAGAGTACGTTAGAAGATTGAAGATTACTTCGAAGACACATTTGTGTATGGACGTGTGCACCCGGTGGAACTCTACATATTCTATGTTGGAAGCAGCACTTAAATACCGAAAGGTTTTTCAGCAAATGAGCGATGATGATCTATACTCAACCTTTTTTCGCAAGGAAGAAAAGGTACTTATTATCAACTTGTATCTTATTTAATTAGTAATGGAGATGAACATATATATTTTTATCTGTAGTCATGTTTTGTTTATTAAATTATCAAATTGTCATCACAGGTAGGCCCGCCTAGTAATAATGATTGGGATAATGCCACCACGTTTGTGTTGTTTCTCAAGACTTTCTATGATAAGACCAACAATCTAAGTGCGACCAACACTACGACATCCAACATCTGCTTTAGGGAGTTGTGCGCGGTTAAGGTAACACTCGAGCGTCATGTTAACTCGACAGATCCAATCATCAAGAAAATATGTACGTATATGAAGGTCAAGTTTGACAACTATTGGAAAATTCTCGGACAAGTTAATCCTATTATGTTCATAGGAGTTATGCTTGATCCACGATACAAGGTAAAATATGTTAGTCATTGCTTGAAGACTACATTTTCTATTGAGGTGGCCGAGCAAGTTGTGAAAGAGATGAAAGCATTGCTAGCACGATTGTATGTCGTATACAATAGCGCTGAAGGTAACACCTCTTCTAGTATCAATTGTTCTACGTCAATGTATTTGAGTACGGATATGACTCAAACAGATATGTTTCTCGAATCGTTCATGTCGGGGACGCTACTAATGTTGATGATAATTCTCCAAATGACATTGATCGGTACTTTGCTGACCCGGCGGAAAGTCCTTTAAATCCTCTATTCGATGTTCTTGTTTGGTGGGGTCTCAATGCCTGTAAATATCCGGTGCTCTCTCAAATTGCTAAAGATATTTTAGTCATTCCTGTTTCCACCGTGGCTTCTGAATCGGCTTTTTCTAGTAGTGGGCGGATTCTTGATCCGTACCGAAGCTCATTACTTCCTAAGACAGTTAAGACGTTGGTTTGTCTGAAGAATTGGTTAAGCTCCACTCACGATATTGTGGTCATGAGAGAGTTTACGGATGAGGCTCAAATTGAGAATATGGAAGAAGAAGAAGATGTGCTTTATAATAAGCGACTGCAAGGTGATTCTCTAACTTGTTATATGATAGTTTTATTCCATTGTTTTCATTTTATGCTTATTTATTTGTGATGTTTTTTTTTTAATTGTCATATCTTTTGCAGTTGATGTTGATGATGATGTTGACGCTTGATGATGCACGGGAATGAAGACGACGATTTGAATGCATTTTTAATTTTATATATATTATGTGACAATATGTATTAGATTTTTTCGGTTTTTTGGACAACGGGAAAATATGTAGACTTGTACGGGTTTTTTTGTGGTTAAAATTAACTTCTTTTTTTTTTTAATAAATAAAAACCGGATCCGGATATTCGGATCCGGGTTTTGAAAAAAGATATCCGGATCCGGATATCCGCTTCGGTTACACCCCTAATACCAAGACTATAAATCCGAACAATGGTACTGTTCATTATAACTTTATTTTTTTAAAACATTGCTTTTAGTTTTAATTTTTGAAAAAAAATATACTAAAAAAAAAGACATGGGTTTAGTAAATTGTTTATAAAACAGTTGTTGTTGGTAACAAAAGCAGATTTAGTGTTTGATGAAATAAATATAATAAGGGTAAAAAGACTAAAATAGACTAAAAACTCTGTTTTTGTTTTTAGAAAAAAGCAAAAGCTAGGAATCCTAGCTTTTGCTTTTACAACTCATATACAAAAATCTAAAATCGTTTTTTTTTTTTTTTATATATATTTTGTAAAAACAGTTGTACAAAACACCTGAATAATAGTTTAGTTTTTTTTTTTTAAAACATGACTTTTTAATCCGAATCAAATGCACCCATTTATAGTAGTTATTCTATTAAAAAATCGAAAAAGGTTTTACCAAGTCATATATTTCACTCCTCATCTCTTATGGTGAGAAAAATAAGAGGAATACAAGACGAAAAATAAACGCATTTTTTTTTGTTTGAAGGAAAAAATAAACGCATTTACGTGTAGGAAGGACATATATATTTTTAAAAACGATATATAACTGTCTTCCATGATAAGTCATTTAAAATTTTAAATACAACAACAAAATAAGTTGCATGAATAGAGACAATCGTTTCTTTCTACTACTACACGAGCCGTGTAAGCTTTCATGAACCGTCCTCTGGTAGGTGAGAGAAGCGTGGAAACGAAAAAAATGATCGAGTTTGAAACAAGTAAAATAAATAAATAAATAAAAATTGACTAAGCTTAGATTTACATATAGCTATGGTCAAAGATTTTAACTTCGGTTGGAAATATCTTGAAAATCGAGTATGTCGTGGCTTGATAGTTGAATTACGTACTAAAAAATATTTTTGTATAATATTTAGAATAATTTTATATACAAAAAATATCGCAAGATATGACTCGAATTGCATCTACTATTTGATTTTGAAGAACAAACGTCACGCAAGAACATAAGTTTTTGAAAAAAAAATCGTGGTACAGAGAGAACCCGAATTAGGGTTGATCAGGATTACGCTAATTTAATTTTTCTTTAAATATTTGATCTCTAATTAAATTATCATGGATCAGAGTCTATTAATTTTATTGTTATGTTGTGTTTATTAATTATGCAATCTCAATTATAGGTTATAATTAATATATATATATATATATGTATACTATAAATCGTGCGAAATTGCTAAAATATAAAATGTTCTGAATTAAAAATTTAATATTATTCGTATTGAGAACTTATCATAATCCCATAATTTTATGATCAATAGTTTATGGTCAACAATTGCATATAATTCTTTATCGAATATTTTAGTTTTCAAGACCGAGTCATAAAAATTTGTAAAGAGATATGTTCATAAAGAGATATTTTGCGGATCATGAACAAACGTATTTAAGCTCAAATGAAACTCCTTAAATTTATTAATACCGATTCTACTCCATTTAAAAACAAGATTGCACTCCTTTGTAACATGATATTCTATAATTAAAATGTAGTTTTCAACTTTTCAACTATGATTCACTACTACGGTATTCTTGGGTGCCTTCCAACCCGGGGGTAGAGTTCAGGGGCCTCGAGAGATTCCTCTCCGCCCATATAAACAAAAAGTGATACTCGGGAATTTCGATCAACAACGTTAAATAGGCATTAAACGCGGGCTGGTTACTAACTAATTTATTTAGGCGGTTTTGTTAACCCATCGGATTTTGGTAAAAGAATTCATAGAAATCTAGCTGTGTCTTCGAAATTCTCAGGCAGTCCGCGGGCCCCAAGCTTTAAAAACACAGCTCATGACTCATATATATCATTGGTTCTAAAGTTATAGACACTTATTTTAAAAGAAAGTAAATTAATATTTGATTAATGCTCCAAAGTCCAAACTGAAGTCTCAGTAAAAAAAAAAAAAAAAAAAGGAAATCGATTTATTTTTTTCAATTACTATTTTTTTTTCTTTTTAATTATTGTGGTTGTTGAATGAAACGTTTCTGTATTAAAACTCAAGACATGTCTCCAGTGGAGATTCCAAATTAATAGCCTAACATTTTGCTTTAACTCGTCGAAGAGGGTTTTGTTTTCTTGTCCGAATTGAAATGAAACCATTATGAACACGTGTTATATAAAATATCAAAATTGCTCGATTTGTTGATAAAATTTCGTGTGACAGTGAAATGTTTCATATATGTAACTGTTATATATTATTACATGTAATCTTATCTTATCTTATCTTGAAGGTGGTTTTATAATTATAGCTAATTGCATTAATTAGGGTTGACTCTAATTTTGGTGTTAAGTTATTATTTATTACACATACAGGGCATTTGGGCAAGAAAAAGGATTGAGATCATAACTTTACTTTAGTGTGAAAGTTTGTATTGAAATTTACTTTTTGCATGGATGAATGAAATTTGATATGATATGATATGATCTGATAAGTAATGTGATTTAACTATTAATTAAATTTTGAAATAAATACATAATAAATTTGTTTGTTTAAGTATAAAATTTAGACAATGTTATTAGTCCAAAGCAAAAATCGCCTACTTGTAGGGACAAATAAACGCCCGGTGTTTTTGTTTTTTTGTTTAAGTATAAAATTTGGACAATGTTATTATTTTTTAATTTCTAATTTATATATTTTTTGGAATGCCCAACCACGATCGAGGTCTCGGGTTTATTTTAGACAATTATATATTTACTATTGAAAAGAAAAATTGGCTGTGTTTAATAGTCATTAATAAAGAAAAAAATATTAATCACCTATAATTATATAAACATCTTTACTAACAAAAAATTATTGCATTTTATTATATCGAGAATATTAAAGTATCAATATTAAGAATATCAAGAGAGACTATTATTATTTAAAAATATTTTATTAGAGTACCGATTCAGAAACATTAAAGTGCCTAATGATATTAAAGATGAAGTTCAAGAAAACATCAATTTCT
Source organism: Parietaria judaica (assembly GCA_954871525.1). Classification (NCBI taxonomy): domain Eukaryota; kingdom Viridiplantae; phylum Streptophyta; class Magnoliopsida; order Rosales; family Urticaceae; genus Parietaria; species Parietaria judaica. Next base: position 23,272,847 of record OX940860.1, on the reverse strand, counting down.
AGAAAAAAACAAATTACTATAGAATCATATTTTAAGAAGACTAGATGATTAGTGATGCAATGATATCTTTTTATTTAATGTGATTTCATAGTTATTTATGTTATATTTTATTTATAGTGATTTTATAATTTTTTATGTAATTTTTTATATTGAATTATTAATTTATATATCACTAATCATCTAGTCTTCTTAAAATACTTTCTAAAAAAAATTATTATCTTATAAATTTAGCGAATTATTAATTTAGCTAGTTAGGCCCGAGTTGGGACCGGACAAAAATATTATTTAATCGCAACTATTAATTTATCGAGTATTAATCTATAGAAGTTCTACTGTAAGTATAACTGGAGTTTGAATAGTATTCTGATAATATGAAAAGAAAAATAATTCATCGAGTGAGATATAAAAATGAATATAATTTTTTGAAAGAAAATAGAAATGGATATGGAATATTACGAGTTATATTTATTAATTAGTAATAATAATTTATGAATTACACACCTACTCACCTTCTTCCCTTGCTTTTATTGGTGGAATAATAATAAAAAGGAATCGCAAACCGTTTAAGTAAAAAATTCAACTTATACTTACGTTGTTACCAAAAATTGAAAAACATTATAACTAATATATTAACATAGTTTAAATAAGAATAAACACTCACGAGTTAAATATAGGGATAATTGCAATAAAAGTAATTAAATAACCAATTAATACGGTACGGGCCTAAAGTAAAAAAATAGCGGCAAAAGTAGCTAAAGCAAACAAATGCAAGATAACATATTTTGTCGAATTTAAATGAAAGAAGTTAGATAGTTGGATTAGCACATAAATGCATGTCTTAAGTATAATTTAACAGCGTCGTGTAAACAAATTGTCCAACGTTCATGAAAAAAAAAATTGAACAAAAAATGTCAGCTTCATATGTATTGAATTTAAGTAGCCACTATATTTTACTTTTTGACTTAATTTATCAAAGTTTAAGTAGTTTTGTCTTAAATATAAAATAGGAATTTATGCCTTTTAATTAGTAGAGAGATAATAGAAAAACATTTGGGATTGGGGGGTAGGTGTGTGATTGACCGAACCACCTACGCACACGTACCACCTCCTTCTTCTTCTCTCTCTCTCATAGACTTGCTTGCTGCTCTGCTACTCTCTCTCTCTCTCCTCCTCACTATATAAGCATTCCCAACCCCTATTTCCCTTCTCAGCTTGCCGTTCCCTTCTCCCAGAGAACAGCCAAGCTGATCCCACCTTCCCAATCCCATCTTTATCCCAAGATCCGAGCTATGCAGGCCATTTCCCCGCCTTTCAACGGTCACCCGGCCCGGCCAGGCGTCCCCCGGTTCAAGCCGGCCCGGATCTCGTGCGCTGTGAACCTCCCCTACGGCATGGGCGTGAGCCGCTCTGACTGGCAGAGCTCCTGCGCCATCCTCTCCAGCAACGCCGCCTCCGTCAACGGCCACAAGTCCTCCTCCGTCGACCTCAACATCGTCCACGTCGACGCCGCCAAGCCCCCCGCCAAGCCGCTCACCATCACCGACCTCTCCCCCGCGCCTATGCACGGCTCGCAGCTCCGCGTCGCCTACCAGGGCGTCCCCGGCGCCTACTCCGAAGCCGCAGCCGGCAAGGCCTACCCCAATTGCGAGGCCATCCCCTGCGACCAGTTCGAAGTCGCCTTCCAAGCCGTCGAGCTCTGGATCGCCGACCGGGCCGTCCTCCCCGTCGAGAACTCCCTCGGCGGGTCGATTCACCGCAACTACGACCTCCTCCTCCGCCACCGCCTCCACATCGTCGGCGAGGTCCAGCTCCCGGTCCACCACTGCCTCCTCGCCCTCCCCGGCGTCCGGAAAGAGTTCCTCACGCGCGTGATCTCCCACCCGCAGGCGCTGGCCCAGTGCGAGCTCACGCTCACCAAGCTCGGCCTCAACGTCGCGCGCGAGGCGGTCGACGACACCGCGGGCGCGGCCGAGTTCGTGGCCGCCAACGGGCTGCGCGACACGGCCGCGATCGCGAGCGCGCGCGCGGCGGACCTCTACGGGCTGAGCGTGCTGGCCGACGGGATCCAGGACGACTCGAGCAACGTCACGCGCTTCGTGATGCTGGCGCGCGAGCCGATCATCCCGCGCACGGACCGGCCCTTCAAGACGAGCATCGTGTTCGCGCACGACAAGGGGACGTCGGTGCTGTTCAAGGTGCTCTCGGCGTTCGCATTCCGCAACATCAGCCTCACCAAGATCGAGTCGAGGCCGCACCGGAACCGGCCGATCCGACTGGTCGACGACGCCAATGTCGGGACCGCGAAGCACTTCGAGTACATGTTCTACGTCGACTTCGAGGCATCGATGGCGGAGGTGCGGGCGCAGAACGCCCTGGCCGAGGTTCAGGAGTTCACTTCCTTCCTCAGGGTTCTCGGCAGCTACCCCATGGACATGACCCCTTGGTGTCCCTCCCGCTAATTTCCAAAAATAAAATAAAAACATTTTTATTTTATTTTATTTGCAATTTAGTCCTGAAGAGAATTTAATTGCAATTTCCGCACTCTTAATTTATATTTTTTATTATTCGATGCTTGGTGATGGGTGAAAATCCCTCATTTCTGCGAAGGAGCAGGATTGGGACATTGTCTTTGTTGATGGCTGGCTGTGTATAAAATTATTTTTAAATTTTTTTAGTAAAAATGTCGTTTTATTAAAAAAAGGGGGCTAGTTGACAATATTGTCCTGGGCGATCAGGAGGAAGTTTGGTGGGTGAGAGGGAAAGAGTATTGGTACCCTCGTGGCGTGACGTCATTGGCTTGTGAGACGAGAGCCAGTTGGTAGGTAGAACTTGAGATCAATTGTGAATAATTTATAAATAAATAAATAAATAATATCAATTTGTATTTTCTTTTCCATTTTAAATTTTGGTTTGCGATGGGAATGTGAAATGAGCAGTAATATCTCATAGTTGACTTTGAGCTGTAAGTTCTTTCTTCTGAACACAAAGGTTTAAACTTTAAAGAACCCGGTCTACTAGCGGTAAATTTCTTTTGACACGAAGATGCGGTTTGCCGTGCTTCTCTTTTACCTTGAAAATTAGAATGTTTTCTCAAAACTTTCTTTTGACTCTAGAATTTAATTTCTGACAATTTTTTTAAAAAAAACATCATATTTTTTTAATTTTTTTCACATCTAGATAATCTTCAAAACTCTTACAAAATTCCCTTTTGAGTAGCAAATCAATTTTTTTTTTAAATAATGTCTATGATATTGTATTTTAAATTTAAGTAGTATTTTGTTTTTTCCTTTTGTTTTTACAAAAATCCTATTAAATATTTATATCGAAATACTTATTGATTTTGTGATATATTATTAACATCAGATCAGCTTAATCAACAATGATTTTTTAAAAATCTTAAAAAGCGTACTGTGTGCATGTTCCTACTTCTGTATACCTGTGTATTGGACTTGCGGGTGATTTGCGGTAAGCGATCTCTTAAACATTGATAGTTTTTTTATATGCATAGGAACGGTTTTGGGTAACTCTCTTTTGGCTATGATTGTTTTCTCGAAATTGTCTCTTGGTTAGATCTTTGTCAAGAAAATATTTTTTTTTTCAATTTTTCCCATCAACTTTTACATAATATCTCAAAACCCCTCTAAAATCCTATTTTGGTGAGATTTTTTTTTTTAATCTATGATATTAATTTTAAATTTAAGTAATATTTAATAAATTTTTCTTTTTACAAAAGCCCTATTTGTAGACCCATCGATGTTCCCGAACCGTTGTCTGTATACCTATAAATTAGAATTGTGGGCGGTTTACGGCATTGATTTTTAAAAACTCCGTTATTTGTAACCCTCTTTTAGCATAAGTACGGGTGGTTTACGGTAACCCTCTTTCGTCATAACGATCCCTTTTTCAAAATGACCTTTTACCATCAAAAATCCAGCCGTTGACCAAAAAACCTTCCTACTTTCTTCTATTTTTTCACATCAATCCCTAACAATCTCAAAACCCTTCCAAAATTTCGTTTTATAAGAAATTCAATTTTTTTTATTAAAATATTATATATTTATTAAAAAAAAAAAAAACATCGATACACTCATCAACTTTGCAAGTATACTTATAAAATTAGATCTCCACGATCTAAAACAGTTTCTAAAAAGTTTACGAAAATTCTATTAATATACGCGTATTCATGGATCATGGTATACCCACAAATAAGAGGTGCATGTGGTTTATGGTTTAGAGGATTTAACACTGATTAGAATAAGCGGTCTCTCAAACATTTTTTTTTTCTTTCTAAGTGGAATTAAAACCCTTACGAACTTAAGTGGGATTTAAAGGAAAGATTCCACTTCACTGTATTGGATGCGCATATTAGATTTAAAGAAATTTTAAAATAGTATTAAGTTATTAACCTAGTTGACTGACATATAAAGCATTTTCCAATTGGCACTAAATAGTAAATAAGCACCCCTTCACTCCTTGTTTTTACTTACTAATATTATAATGAAGATTTAAAAGACTCGAGGTATCATTTTTAAAAGGGTTAATTGCGGCAAAAAACCAAACCTTTGGTCAAATGCTCTGTTGTGTATACAACCTCTGTAAATGGCGACAAAAGTACCCAAACTCGACATTTGGGAGTTGACCGAGAAAATCTGTCCACGTGGTTGTAAGCCTTTGCCAGGTGGCATGCCACATGGCACTTGACTGCCACGTGGCATGCCACCTAATTATTATTATTTAAATAATTTAAAAATATTTTTTTTTATTTTTTTTAAATTAAATTATTTTTTAATAATAACCAATAATGAATATTTAATAACCAATAATGAATATTTAAATTTTAAATATTCATTATTGGTTATTATTATTAAATATAATTATTCATTTTAGAAAAGTGGGTCAAACGAAATAAAAAAATAAAAAAAATCACTGTTCACGGTTCACTTAAGCTCCGCCTCCGATCCGGTTCACGGGTGGAACGAAATCGCTTAATATGTTTAACAATAATAACCAATAATAATCATATGATTATTTAATGACAATTTAAAAAAAAAGAATAATATATAAAACAAAATATTAAAAAAATATTATTATAAAATGCAAACACAAAAAAGATATCATGCAAACAAATAAAGATAATTTTTCGTTAAATATAAATATGACTACTATTTTTTTTTGTTGAATAAGTGGTGTGTATTTAATTATGTCTTGACTTTTTAAACAATATGTATATATTCGACACGTGAATCAGATAAAAAACGGAGTTCAAGTGAACCATGAACAATGATTTTTATTTCGTTCTACCCACTTTATTAAAAATAAATAATTATAGCCAAGAATGAATATTTGTATTAAATTTTTTTATTAAAAATAAATAAAATAAATTTTAAATTTTTAAAAAATAAAAATAAAAATAATTTTTTTACTAAAAATTATTTAAACAATAATAATTACGTGGCAAAGGCTTACAGCCACGTGGACTGATTTTCTCGGTCAACTCCCAAATGTCGAGTTTGGGTACTTTTGCCGCCATTTACGGAGGTTGTATATGTAGAGGGCGATTTTCACCACCCTTTTCCAGTCACAAAGATAATCACCAAATGACAAGTAAACTACAATAATTGATGAATATCTCTGTTTTATTATATTTTCCGAAAATGAGCTCGGTTTTCTTCCGTTGAATAGCTGGACAGATGAAGGATCATGAGCCTCAAGCTTCTCTCAGTTTCCTTAGCCTTTTCTATTACAAGAATTCTTTTCTCTTTCCGGGCCTTTTTCCTATATTTTTCCAAACCTTTACAAATGAGGCTTATCTTGCCTTTTATAGAGTTTACAATGCCTTCCCCTCGCATCCTTCCCGCCTTTTTCTCTTTAATCATTCACTCTCTGGCGTGATTTGAGGGCAGCATGGTTAATCTTTGCTTTATGTCACTTCCGAGCAGGCTGCCGTTTTGGGTAGGTGCGCCTCATTAAATGCGCATCCCGTCAGCCGTCATTCGGCTCTGCAAGCCTCGTCGCTGGTGTTCTCATCGTGTGAGTAGGTCGGCGGGCTCTGCAAGCCTCGTCGCTGGTGTTCTCATCGTGTGAGTAGGTCGGCTTCATTAAATGCACATCTCGTCAATGGTCATTCGGCCCTGCACAATCATCATGACGAAATTCCTCGTCGGGTGCGATGGGTCGCTTCATCGCAGCTTGCTTTCACGTGGTTGCGTCCCCTCGTGGATGAGCCTCCTCGGGGGTATTCTTCCTCGGGGATGTTCCTCCTCGGGGATAATCCCCCTCGGTTGATGAACTTCCTCGCCTCCCCTCATGTCGTTTATGGACAAAACGACACGAGTTGTGTTGAGGATGGATTTGACCAAATCCAACCTTAACAGTATACACAACAGAGCATTTGACAAAAGGTTGGGTCTTTTTGCCGCAATTAACCCTTTTTAAAATTATCTTTTATCTTCAGATTTAATCTTGGACAAGAAAAATCTCTTCTTTTTTTTTTTTAATTTTCAAAATAAATTTGCTGGTAGTTCGTGGCAAACGGTCTCTAAAATATGGATTATAATTGGTAGATTAACTTTGTAAGATTCAAATAACCAAGAATCGGTTTTGTAAAAACCAATATGTAAATTTTTTGTTTATAAATATGAATTATTTATTTTTGAATTAACTTAATATAAAAAAATTAAAAAATATATATTAATAAACTGACTTTTTTTTTAATATATTCTTTCCTAATTATGAGTTTTAGATTTATTTTACGATTTTTCATTGATCTTTTTCAATCTTTTATGTTTAACAACATTAGTAAATAAAATGCCGGTTGCGAAAGACTAGTGGGTAAACGGCGGCTTTATTGTAGTACAGATAAATTATTTTAAATTATTGTAGTACAATTAAATTATATAAATTTTTTTATTGAAATTCTTAGCTTTGAATTTGATTGTGACAAATATCTAAAAGTGTCCGAAGTTTCCAAACCAATGGCTTGTCTGCTATGTCCACGAGATTAAACTGGAAAACAACTTTTTCCACTTCAAGGACCAACAGGACAAGCACGTCACCCGGCTAATAATTTCGGGAGATTTGAAAGAAAAAAATTATTACAAATTATTTTTATTAAGATTCAATATAGTGTGAGGTTTTTATAAAAAAAATCATGCAAAATTTTCATTTATCATAAGGGTCTTGGACGATCGCTATAATTTTTATAAGTAGCATTAGTTCTAGTCTCTAATTATTTTTAGGAAGCACAAGATATTCCAAATACTTATTATGACTTATAAACACGTGCTAGTTGACATGTGCAAATAATTTGGCCGAAGCAATTTCGTTATCAAAGAATATATTTATCACTTTTCAAGAAATATCTTAGATATTTTTTGCCATTTATTTTCTAAAATTGCTTAAATACGTTGTTTTTTGTAAACAACAAAAAAAGAATATATGAAATCTGAGTGTTCGTTACATCAGAATCAAATTTAATAATTTTAAACTCTTCAAACAATACGCATATAAAAAGTGCACATTATATTTAAAAACAGATCACTAGGTTCGATTTTCTTTGACTTTTTTCTTTAATAAGCCAATTAACACCATTTTAATTTATTATTATAATAAGTCTGAATCTGGAATATTATGAACTTCATTTCTATGATATTACAGAACGTGCAAAAGCTTAGATAGCTTGTCATCAAATCTATCAAAATATTGAAATGGGTATTAATTTATAGGGCAATCGTAGCGCACAAAATGATTTATTTATTTTACTAAAAGAATCACATACATGTCATTACATTTAAGAGAGTTCATTTTCACTTCTAATCTGCCTAGCGATGAAGACATTGCGGCTGGTTTGGCTGGTATATCCCCCAAAATATCGGCAGAGATGAACAACTATCTTCTCAGTCCTTTCACGGCTCAGGACGTGAAAGATGTAGTATTCTCAATGGAAGCGATCAAGGCTCCTAGACCTAATGGTTTTCCGGCTCTCTTCTATCAAAAGTTCTGGAATATTATTGGTCAAATAGTGACAAAGGTATGTCTTGAGATTCTTAATGACGGGAGATCTGTTAAGGACTTAAACAACACAGTTATAACCCTTATTCCTAAGATCCCAAAAGGGAAAAAGGTGAGTGAGATCCGTCCTATTAGTCTCTGCAACGTTATCTACAAGATTATCTCAAGGTGTCTCACAGATCGTCTTAAAGCGACTATGTGCTTAGCGATATCAGAGAACCAGAGTGTTTTTGTGGGAGCCCGCCAAATTTTTTATAATGCGATGATTGATTTTGAAGGGATCCATACAATGAGACGAGATCGTTTTGGAAACGGGGAGTGTGCGGCCCTTAAGCTTGACATGGCTAAAGCATATGACAGAGTGGAATGGCCTTTCCACCAAGCCCTGATGACTCGCCTGGGTTACGCAAGGGAGTGGATCAACAAGATAATGCGCTGTGTCACGACGGTGTCCTTCTCCTTCAAAAATAATGGATCGGTTCGTGACCGGGTTACTCCGCAGAGAGGCCTTTGTCAAGGAGATCCTTTGTCCCCATTTCTTTTTCTTTTCTGCTTGGAGGGTCTTTCGGGTCTTCTACGAGACGCGGAGGAACGTGACATCCTTAATGGGCTTAGATTTGGAGGAGAAGGTTTGTGGATTTCTCATTTGTTTTTCGCGGATGACAGCCTCAGTTTCTTCTCAACAACAGAGGATGAAGCTGAAACAATCAGAGACTGTTTGAGAATATATGAGAAGGCATCAGGTCAGATGGTTAACTATCCCAAATCGGACGTGTGCTTTGAGAAAGACGTGGATGAAGCCAGAGGAACACAAATTGCCTATTGGCTTGGGGCCATAAAAACAGAGTGCCACCAACGCTACCTCGCCTATGTTAGGGATCGAGTGTGGAAGAAAGTTAAAAGCTAAAGGGGCACCAAAATCTCGCAAGCGGGAAGGGAGATTCTCATTAAGGCTGCTCTTCAATCCATTCCGACCTATGTTATGAGCTATTAGTCTCATTGGGGACATCTATAAACTCTGTGTAGGTTTCTGGTGGGAGGATGTTAAGGCTGCTCTTCAATCCATTCCGACCTATGTTATGCGCTATTAGTCTCATTGGGGACATCTATAAACTCTGTGTAGGTTTCTGGTGGGAGGATGGAAGCAATAATCGCAAGATCCACTGGTCGAAATGGATCGATTTATGCCGGAACAAGTGTGTGTGTGTGTGTGTGGGGGGGGGGGGGGGGGGGGGGGGGGTGGGGGGGTGGGGTCTGGGATTCAGGGATATGGGATGTTTCAATCAAGCTCTACTCGCGAAAAATATGTGGCGTCTCATCCGTTCACCAAATTCGCTCGTGGGCAAAGTCTTTGCTGCATGTTATTATCCTAACGGAGATGCTTTGTCAGCGTGGATCGGCTCATCTGCTTCCCATGTATGGAGAAGTCTCCTCTGGGGCCGGTCCATCATTTTAGTAGGTTCTCGATGGCGGGTTGGCAATGGCGAAGATGTTGTTATCTTGAGCGACAATTGGATTCCGAGGACGAGCTATTTCCGTCTTATTGACCCCCCTCATCTGCCTACAAATATGCGTGTGTGTGAGCTGAAATCGGTCACTGAAGAGAGGGACGAAGATCTTATTAGGGCTATGTTTGACTCTGAAGATGCCTCTGCCATCCTCAGCATTCCTCGGGCTGACAACAATAAAAAAGACGTGATTATGTGGCTTTATTCTATGAATGGTGAGTATTCGGTCAAAAGCGGATATCGAATTGGTTTCGATTCGACGTATGATCTTGGATCAACATCTTCATCCGCCAACGGAATGACCTGGTGGAGTAGGATTTAGAGGATTGCAGTCCCTCCAAAAGTTAAACTCCTGATGTGGAGGGTCTGTAAAAAGTTTATGCCGACACGAACTATTCTCTCTCGCTGCGGAATCTAGATGGATACGAGGTGCCCCATCTGCCATCTTGAGCAAGAGACCATTGGACATTGCTTTTGGGGCTGGAAATTCTCTCGTAAAATATGGAAGCTAGCTGGTTTGGGATGCATTCTAGATCTGTCTGAACCAAGAATTGATCCTATGTGCCTCATCGCTTCGGTTCTCACATCTCTCAGCCTGGGTGAGTCTACATTATTCTCTATTCTCATATGACGAATATGGAATAATATGAATAATGTGATTAACGGAAGTAAATCAAGGTCCCAGCATGATATTGTTGAAGGGGCGCTTAGTTACCTCTCTGAATTTAATGAGGCACAAATTACAGAGAATCCGAAGAAGGATAACACCCTACCTGCTCCGGCGTGGAAGCCCCCTGAGGTAGGTTGTGTTGACATTTGTGTCAACGCCGCAATTGATGGTCGTGGAGACAGTTTTTGCATTGGCTTAGTGGCTCGCAACCATGAAAATCGCGTTCTTGCTTCCGGAATTAATTTCCATAGGCATGGGTTGTCCCCTCAACTAGCGAAGGCCTCTGCTATTCGCCGTGGGGTTGAATGGGTGTACGACCAGGGATGGTCGAAGATTCGCATCCAATCGCCATTAGTCATCGACAAATATTCCATGCTCATTAATTATCAGTAAAAACAGTGTAGGATAACAAAAAATTGGGTACTTTTTGAAAAAAAAAATTATTCTTTTCAATAATTTTCGACAAAAGTACCTTCTATGCAAAATAAGCAAAATAATATATTTTTTAAGAAAAAAAATTAACTTCGCATGGCATACTAGCAAAGTATTAAGATAGATAGGTTTAGTTGCTTAGATTTAGAAATTGAGATTGCTATTTATATACTAGCAATGTTACTGTTTTCTTTGTATTTGTTCCATGTGGGACTTTCTAAATCCAAACAAATGTGTATTTTTCATTTATCTCTATCTATTTGCTCCATGTGGGACTTCTCCACAAAGTCAAATAGTTAATTATGTGTACTATCAAATTATGTAGTATCTTTTATGTTTGAGCATATGTAGTATCTTTTAATCTTGCTTTTATTTTCTTATGTTTGAGCATGACATAATTTTGTTTACATTTGTTAGTATGACATGATTTTATTTGAGTATTTACATAAGTGAGACTATATTTTATTTACATACGTTAACTTAGTAAATATATTCTTAAAACTGTTTTAGTGATTTTTTAACGATAATCCTCGTAAGTGTCGATAGTCCACTGATAATCCTCAATAAGTGTCGGTAACAATAAGCTACAGTTTTAATAGTTTTCCATCGATAATCCTCAAAAATTCATCGATAATCCTAAAAAACGACAACCGATTTATCGGTAAAAACGACATTTTGAACCGTTTTACCTATCACGTGGGAGTACATAAATATTTTGTTAACGGTGTCGTTGTGGAACCACTATACTTTTTTTGTGTCCATGTTTTACTTTTGTGTTGACTACCCTTCCTAACACACTTTAAAAAATAATAACTGATACGAAGGAGAGTGAAAGAGAGAAGACGAAGAATATTGGATATTGATTATCTCATTTCATGTTAATAAAGTATTTTAGTCTGATTTTTTTATCACATACAATTTTTTAATATCATATTTTTTGAAAGAAATAAAAAAGAAATACATTCGTTTATAGGATCAGAATGTGAATTTTTTAGTAATTGGATCGACTTGTCAGCCATGATAAGATAACCAAACAAAATGAATTGATCTCCTAGCGGAATTCATTATTGCATCATAAAATGTACACATCTTTTAATTAGTGCATCATTAATTCCTACATTTTATTTTATAATTTCACATAGGATTTTAGATATCTTTGATATCGATGCTCGATATGAAATAATCAGGGGATATAGTTGCAGTAATAGCCTTAAATTTTGTAAGTGGATTCATTTTGCCTCTTAAATTTCAATTTTTGACGGTAATAGGGGGTATTAATTCGCCCATTTTAGATGGCTAATTGCCTCTTGAACACATTGCGTATGATAATAAATTAAAATATGATGATATCATAAAACCAAGATAGATAATATTCTAAAATCTTTAAGTAACATATTACTTTTTTGCAGTTATTGTATCGAAATATATATATCCCAACATGACATTATTGGAGATAAAACTCTAGGCTCTGGTGATTATGATAGAATTGAATCGGGGTGGGTCAAGGCAGTCATGCCATTATATTATATTAGTGAAGTGAAATCATGATCATAATGTTGCAAGAGTTGTTGAATAATCGCCTTTTGACACAAACCATACATAATGCATGCTTTCAAGTTTCACCTACCTAAACCGAGTGAGGTAGATAATTAACGTCAACTTTTCTATTATAGTGGCTTTTGAAGCTGAGTGGTGAGCATGTTAATTTTTCATTAATGTATATCTTAAGCATAACATAATAACATTATGCTAAAAATTTACCACCGTCCATAAAAAAAAAATGGACGGAAAATAGTGTTACCTAACATTTGTTGACTTCGCTTACTTTTGCAACTATTTTTTCACTTTAAACTTTTGCTGCTGTGCAGGTTGGACAAAATTTGGGTACTTTTGATGTAATTATCCCTAAAATTAAATAGAATAATTCACTCCAAAATAAGCTTTTAGTTCATGCATATGCTTTGAAAATCAATGCATCCCAACCAACTAGCGATTAAAATCAATTCAGCGCTTAAATTTCAAGGGTCCATATTTAGGTGTTATTCTAATCTAGACTGGATATGCTTAAAAACTCTAACTCGTTTCACAATAAGAAGTGTGCATAAAATTATAGTTAATCAAAATATAATAACGTTTAGATATATATACTAAAATAAAATAAAGCAATTAGCGCAATTCCTCCTTACGTTAGATTTGGTTGCACTTTCTCCCATTTTGTCCACTACTTATTTTTAAATTTATTAGCTGATAATATGATAACAATACTATCCACATTCAAAAAAAAAAAAAGGTGCATTTTTCTCTTACGTATTAACAAATTTACTATTATAAGGTTCATAACATCTAATAGAATTTTAAAATTTGATTAAAAACCCAAATTTTTTTATTTATTTTTTTTGTAACAAATAAAAATGTATATAGGAAAACGCAACAAAAGAAATGTAAGGTGACTAAATATAAGACACTTAACATGAGGAGAAAACGATGCCAATTACTCAAGGAGAATAGTATAGTAATCGGAATAGTTTGAATTGGAATAGTCTCATAAAAGAGGAGGCAGCTTTACAAATTTGGATAGTTCGTGCGTTTTTTACTGAGAGTTTTCCCAACTGGGCACCTAAATAAATTGCAAGTAAGTCGTCGTCTGTTACGTTCTTAATAGGTTTTAGATGTTGATTCTACGAGGCAAAAGCTAAGATGTCAATTTCCATGAGCTGTTTTATTTAGTAATTAAAATCCATTAGTAGCCCACGGAAGCTTAAAGAATGATAGAGAAAGAGGGGTTTGGTGAGAGAAGTGGTAGGTGAAGATTGTGGTTTGCCTAATTGTGTCGTTGAGGGCGCTATTACACTCATTCAATATATATGGTTTTAAATATCCGGATATGTCCTCGATATATCCACGACGTGTCCAGAAAATGAGAAATGTGAAACGATATTCGCAGGAAATCGATATATCCATTTCTTCCCATTTATCTGTCAGCAAACGATATATCCGTAAAAATGGAGAGTGTTAAACGACATTGATATTGGCATTTAGAACCATGCTTCGTATTTATGTTCGTACTTCGTACTCTATGTTCGTATTTATGTTCGTACTCTGTGACTTTATTATGATGGCTAGCTTATTTTATGTTATGTCGACATTATGTTATATGTTTGTGTTATGTTATGATTTGTGAGTGTGTTTTCTAGGCTATAACTATGTGTTATATTTATTAAATAGTTAATTTAGAAACTATATAAAAATATGATTGAAATACTAAAAATATTTTTCCGGAATATCCGTCGATATTTCGATCGGCAAGCGATATATCCGTGAAATTTATGCGGTATTATCGGCAAGCGATATATCCATTTCTTCTCATTTATCCGTCGGCATGCCCGTCGGCAAACGATATATCCGTAAAATGGAGAGTGCGAAACGACATCGATATCGATATTTAAAACCTTGTTATATAATTATTAAATATTTTAATTTTTATAGTGATAAGAACTTATTTTTTCACTGTCAAATTTTTCGATATCGAAGACTTTAACCAATTTTTGTTTTCAAAATTTACAATCATAAAAATAAAAATAGTATACATTTGCCGTTACTGACCTTATATATTATATCTTATGTCACGCCTCGGCTACCCCTTGTCCAACGCATACGTAAGCTGATCGGCGTTCCCTTTTGTTGCTCATTTCGTTATTAAATATAATCGAGTGAATTAGATTAGAAGGCTTAGAAAAATTATACTATCATAGTCAACGTTCAAAGAAATGAAAAGTGAAACTCTCCATCATAACAGCGTTGACTTGATCGCCTGATGTTCGTACCCTTCTGCACACAGATAAAGTTTTTTTTAAGGGAGCTTTGTTGGGATCGAACCCACGACCTCCACTTTGGAGGTGGTGTGGAATTACCACTAGGCTATCCTAGCAACCACAGTAGCTTTATATCTAAAATAAGCTTGAGTAGTACCAACTCTAGCCGAACGTCAAAACAACGAAAATGGCGTAAGGGCGGAGTTAGAGCTGCACATTAAAATTGCCAAATCAAGTCGCGAACAATTTTCTCAGTTCGCGAACAATCGCGATTTTGCGGCAAAAGTCGCTCTCTCTCTCTCTATCTCTCTCTCGCGATTCATCGCGATGCATCGCCGCCGTGATTCTCGCGACGCGTCTATCCGAACTCTATAAAGTATAACCTACTCCAAAATAGAGTGGGATGAACTTTTTGAACGGTGTCGCGCCATAAATAACACGACACTATTCACTACTCTATTTATCTATTTATATTACAATCTAGTCTTTTTAAAGTTTAACAGTTGCACAAAAAGTTATGTTTCTTAAAATTCTTTAGGATTCAACCATTGAATTACATATCAATCATTTTAAGTGTTTAATTTATTTAAATTTATTATCTTAAATAATTTAAAAGACAATAAATTTTAAAATACAACAGTAACATTTGCACTAAGTAAAAAAAATGCATTAATCGATTATTTGTGGGAGGAATATGCTAATTCTAAAATATTGTTGTACTTTGTTTTGTATTTTATTTTATTGGTGTTGTAATTACTTTTATTTTACAAATATTTATTTTAGTATATATTTATATTTGAATTAATATTTAGAGAAATTTTTATTATTAAAATAATGATTAAGTCGTATAAATGAGAAATATTAAATTAATATAAGGGTGTGAAGATAATAATAAAAACTTGAATATAAAAAAAATATTTCATTTGGTGTAAAAAATAGAGTTCGGGTAGGGATGGGGTAGTGTTTGATGTGACATTTACTGTAAAACGGAGTAAAAAATAGAGTCATCGAGTGGAGTTGGTCTATAATGACGAAAACCAGGTCCTTGCGTCGGGAATTAATTTCTATAAGCACGAGCTGCAAACGCATCCGATGAAATTCACGTGTAATATAAAAAGTAATAGTCACTACTCACTTAAAACACACTACGTGCACTTATTGACGATGCGAAAATGAGAGACAAAGAAAGAATATATGAGCCGTGCACATGACACTCACCGTATGTCATGTGACAAAATTTGATCATACCAACGAAATTCTAATTCAGTTGACTCTTGGGGAATTTTCGCCGCGGCTTTTAAGTATTGTGAAATATCGCTAACTTTATTTGATTTTAAAATATGTATACCACAAATTTCATAACCAAAATAATAATAATCAAATACAGGTCTCTCAGACCATTTGCTGTCACATAATATCTAACCAAACAAGCAGCCTAGTCTGTGAAGGGCCTCCAAAGCGGACTAAAGCCTAGGTATATATCATCGAGATTTTCCATTCGGTGTGGTACCCAGTCAGAAGTAACAGCCTATCAAAGTCGGACCCCGTGGACACACAACAACGTCAAAACTTGCTCGTGTGGGTTGGACCTCATCTTCTCGTAAAGTATATTTTGTAGAATCTTTTTATTACGGGTGGGGAGAGCTCCCGGCTTGGACTGGAATGATAGCGGCGAGGAATGTTGAGAGAGAAGAATCGCAGGAAGGTGGGGAGAGAAGGAATCACAGGAAGAATCGCAGGTGAGAGAGAGAGAGGAATGAGGAAGGAGGCGTGAAAATAAACCCTAATTTTTTTAATGGTAAAAAACGACACATAATTCCTTAATTAAAAAAAAAAAACAACATATAATACCAAACGACATAAAAATACATAAAAAAACGACATAAAAATACATAAACCGGAACCGGTACCAAAAATCGGGAAAAATGGTTCTAGTTCCCGGTTCACGGTTCCGAAAATCGGGAACCCGGAAGTACCGGTTCCCGGTTTTAAACACAATTTCCCTATTTTTCTTAAACCGGTCCGGAACCGGAAAACGGTTACAAAATTTTCACCCCTACGTTTTTGTTGATGTGAATAATCACGAACAACTGTCACAAAGTGATAGCACTCTGTTTACGACGATTACCGCAATGGATCTTAACTATCCGAGAAAAAAAACACTTCGGTAAATAAAGTTACGAGATGACAATTTGGTAAAGAGTTGATCGATAATGAGGAATTTGTATGTTTGATTGATAACAAAGTGAATACAAAGTGAATAGCTAATGTAAAGTGTAGAACGAGATATATCCCCTTAGAGTTACTTCGTAGGCTTTATTTATAGCCCGAATTACAACGTCTATTTCCTATAATTTTGTAACGGCTAGTAGACTAGGCTGATTCTCTCCTCTTTTCGTTTTGACCACCACGTGTAAAACTTTGACGACGTGGTGTCTGGTCTATTTCCACGTGGAGGCTCTTTGGGCTGGTCAATAAAGTGGAGTACGCCTGATATCCCGGGTTGCTTGGTCTTCGGGAGGGCTACTTGGACTTCGTGGGCTTGGTCTTCGGGAAGACTTAGCTTCGAGGTAGATTCTTGATGGGCCAGGCGTGCTACGTTGTTTATTGGGCCTGCTGGTCAGTTGTTAGGCCCAAACTTCCTTGGACCTCACGTCGTTTTACGTCGTTTACGTCGTTGGGTATAACTTCGTCTTTTCAATGTCGTTTTTCGGAGAGGGTGAAATCCTGCATCATCAGTGAGCCCCCCAGTTCATTAAGTGATTTTCACTTGGTGAACTATTATGTCGATGATGATTATTTTCCTCTGATTGTGAAGGACGTGGAAACTTGAGATACTTTTGCCAAATTTTTCTTTTCGAAGGGATTGTCAGCTTCCCCCTTTTTTTTTTGTATTTGGCGCGATTCCTAATTTTCAAACGCGAAAATTTTGAAATGTTTGGTTTTGAATTGAATTAATTCGTGGGGGGTGTTTTGAGGGTTTGCATGGTTTGTACACGTGGCGTGCTTGGATTGGCCTAGCGTGTGTTTCTTTTTCTTCTCGATTGCTTGCGTCGAGTCTCGGGCCAATCAACATTTTGATTTGACAACGGTCTTGACCGAGTGGGATTGAGGCTGACACGCCTATCTCGGAGGTGATGGGGCTATTTAGCCCCTTGGGCTTCGATGCCATGATTGTGGCAGTTTTTGGATATCGTGAAGGGTGGTTTTGGAAGAGGCGGTTTTTGCAGAGGTGAGTTTATAAACTTCTTACTCTGTTCCTTTCTTCGCATTTTCTCTCTTCTTCTTCTCCCTATACTCCGAAGAAATGTCTGCTTCTGGTTTGAAGAGTGACGCCTTCCAGGCCGATGGCTCTCTCTCGGTGATTACTCCGGCCTATCTTCGCGAGCTCCGGGGCCTGTATAACATCCCTGATTTTATTGAGACAGAGGCTCCGGGCGCGATGGATCGGGCTTCTGATGAGAGGCCGGGGTGGTCGTGTGTCTACGAGGCTTTCTTTGAAGCCGGGGTCGAGCTCCCTTTTCCCGATGTGATTATCGAATTTCTTCAGCACATAGGGCTGGCTCCTGGGCAGTTGGTCCCAAACGCCTACCGGAATCTCGTGGCTCTTGGGGTCATGTCACGGGAGAACAGGGCGGTCCTCACTGTTGAGGATCTTGTTCGCCTTTATTATCCCAAGAGTGCTGGGAAGTCTTCGGGGAGGTTCTTCTTGAACGGGAGGATGGGGAGGATCCTCAGAGGAACTCCCGACGTGCGAGGAGGGTGGACGGAGAAGTTTTTCTTCATCAGAGATATTCGATCTGAGGCGCTGAAACCTCCGAGATGGAGTTCTGGCCCTGGTGGGCTTTGGAGGCCTTATTCCGTGTTTTTCTTTTTTGTCTTTTTGGTCTCTTTTTTACTCTGACTGTCGGAACATTTCTGTTTTTCAGCAACCAAGATTGTGGTACCGGAGGTCGATCCGAGGTTCAGGGGGCTCAAGAAGGTTCTGGCCCCAAAGAACGGGGTGGATTGGAACGAATTTCCAATCAGCAGGATTAAGGCCTCTGGGTATTGGAAATTCCGGACCGACGCGGGTCTAGTGCTGTCAGTTCCCCCCTTATCCGCCCTTGGTAGGTCCCTCTCACGTCGTAGGGTTTTTATTGGTATAATCGAGGTGTGTTTTTCACCTCGTATCCTTTATCTCGCAGCGCCTGAGGAATCTATGAAGTCCTCGAGCAGTCAGCAATCGTCTCCTGATCGTCGTAAGGACCCCACCCCGCTCGTTCACCACGTTTCGTCTGGGTCCGATGAGACTCCCGAAGACATGGCGTTGGAGTCGTTGGTGGCGAAAGCGCAAGAGGCCCAGTCATCTCGGCGGGTCAAGGTGGAGAGCGAGGTGGTGCTTGATGCCAAAGCACGTCCTGAAGCGGGTAATGAAGGGAAAACTGTTTCCACGAAGTCGTCGAGTGACGTTGCTCCTCGGCCGGACAAGCGTGATCGTTCCCCCGACCGTACCGAGGTGAATGTTGCCCCGTCTAAGAGAGGCAAGGTGATTCCGGAACGACAGGCGCCTCGTACGAGGTCAAACCCTCAAGGGTATGCTGCGCCTCCTCGTCGGCAGGACGAAAAGCTGAAGGCCTCGGTGGTTCGCGAAGGAAGCAGTAGCCGTTCTGGATCTGGGGATCGCCAAGGGGTTCAGACCATCTCGATCGACTTTGCGAGCTCCCATTCTCTTGTTGATTCGCCCCGGGCGTCTTCGCGCTTCGTGGCTAGCTCGGCTCGCCGGGGGCATCCCCTCGATGTACTCTCACTATCGCATGGTAGGGAGTACGAGAAGACTGCCCATAACGGCGTGAAGGTACTCTTTATTCCATTTTTATGGAGATATTTGTTTATCGAGGTGTTTTTTCACCTCGGATTTCTTGATGGCAGTTTCTGACGGCGATGAACGAGATGGTTCTCGCTTATGAGAAGAGCATTGCGGCCTTGAAACTTCAGCTTAGCGAGGCGGGGTCTGACGGTCGCCTGAAGGAAGCCGAGACCCAGCTCGCCGTTCGAGAAAAAGAGGTGCGGGATGTCCAAGGGAAGCTCCGAAAAATTGAGGAATGCCTATATTCTTCGCGTTTAGATGCCGACTTCCAGAAGGAGACGGCCGAGAAGCTGCAAGCTCAGGTTTCCGAGGAGCGGGGCAAGTGTCGCGCTCTTCAGGACGAGGTGTCGTCACTTCGGGCTGAAGTGGCTAGAGTCGAGGCTCTCGAACGGAGTTTGAAGACAGCGCGGGAGGGGCTGCTAAAAGCGACGGAGGAGCTCCAAGAGGCAAAGAGCGAGGTGGTTTCCGCTACTCGCCTTGCTGTGCAGAAAGTCTCCGAGAAGCTCAATAAGAAAATTGAACGTCGCAATGATACTATCGCTAAGCTTGGGCTTCAGCTCGCCAAATTCACCTCGGCTGAAGGATCTCAAGGTAAATGCCCGAACCTTCTTCGTGGTGTTTTCAGAGCTGCTACGTGTGTAGGAGTCTTTGCTGGAGTGCTCACTATGGGTTTCATTTCCCAGGTGGTGTTCCGCCTCGTGCCGTCGTATCCGGATCCTCTCCGGCCTCGAGTCCTACCTCGGCTCGCCCTGCCGCCACCTCGAGCGTACATCGTGACCCCGCTTTCCCCGTTGAAGAGAAACAGGAGGAGGCCCCTGATGGCATTGCCAGCGTGGAGGGTGCCTTAGGCGTTGGGCTTGGCGAGGATGAGGTCGTGGGCGATGATCTGGAGGACGAAGAGGTCGGGGACCGCGCCGCTGAAGTCGACGATGAAGCTTAAAACAGCTTGGGGATTTCCCTTTTGTTATGGGTTCTTTTGTTTCTATTTCCATCAAGTTTAAGACAATGCGTACCTTTTTTGGTTGGGAGTCCGACCTGGGTACTTTGATGTTCGGATATTTACGTCTTTTGTGGTCGGGAGTCCGACTTAGTTGCGGTCACTTCGTTTTTTCGAGGTGATTTTTGCTGTTCGAATCCTCAATAAATTCTCGTTTTGTCGTCCTTTCTTTGCTTCTTTGTCTATTTCGTACACCCCGGTATTTGGTTAGTTTTTTGTCCCGCGCAACTCGATCGATCGATCCTATAGACGTTTTCATTTCGGGGTCTTTCATGTCGGGGTATGATTGCGATCCCTACTCTGAAATCGAGTCCAAGGAGATTCTGAGTGTTGATGCGGCCGAGACGTAAAAGTTCTAGAGAGGATTTTCTCGATGTGCTTGTATGACTTGAGGTGCTTTGATATGTTTGTAAGCACTTTACCTCGTTTTCGGGGTCGATATCGGTATCGAATGGTTAGAGCTGGGCTGTTCCCATGCTCCCTCCCCGGGGGAGATATAACAAAGAAGAGGTAGGGTGTAACCGGGATGTTTATTGAAGTTGTGGGGAATCGGGCTGTGCCTGCGTGAGGCTGCCTACGTACCCGTGTTTGCCGGGATCAAGCCACTACGTAGTTCGGGGTGATATTTGTTCTGTTAAGAATAATATCTTTTTAGGTGTTGGGTATTCCAATTTCGGAGGACTTTTAGTCCGTCCGAATTGATGAGTCTGTATACACCGGGTTTCACTATTTCGGATACGATGTATGGTCCTTCCCAGTTTATCCCTAGCTTTCCGGCGTTTAGTTCCGAGGTGTTCTGAAACACCTTGCGAAGTACCAAGTCTCCTACTTTGAACGAACGAGGTCGAACTTTCGAGTTGTAGTATCTTTCAATTACCCTTTGGTAGTTGACGATCCTACTTAAGGCTCTTTCTCTTCGTTCTTCGATGTAATCGAGTTGGTCTTTTAACATTTCTTCATTTTCGTCCGGCCGATCTGGACAAAATTCTCGTCTTAAACTCAGGGATTCTGCTTCGGCTGGTACCATTGCCTCGGATCCGTATACCAACGCGAAGGGTGTTTCCCCGGTGGCTCGGCGAGGTGTGGTTCGGTATGCCCAGAGCACCCCGTTCAACTCCTCGGGCCATCTCCCTTTCTTGCTATCTAACCTCTTTTTGATCCCGTCGATTATCGTTCGGTTTGCTACCTCGGAGTGTCCGTTCCCTTGCGGGTATCTCGGGGTCGAGGTGTTGAGGGAGATTCCTTGTGTGGCGCAGAAATTTTTAAATCTGCTAGAGATGAACTGTGGCCCGTTATCCGCGATGATCTCCTTTGGGAGCCCGTATCTGCAGATTATGTTTTTCCATACGAAATTTTCTGCGTCTACATCCTTTATGTGCGCATAGGCCTTGGCTTCTACCCATTTCGTGAAATAGTCGGTTGCTATTAGTAAGAACCTTGTTAATCCTTTTGCTGCCGGCATTGGTCCGACAATATCCATCGACCATTTTATGAATGGGTATGGCACCGTGACCGAAGACAATTTCAGTGCGGGTTGCCTAATTGTGGGCGCGTGCCTTTGACATGCATCGCATTTTCGTACGTGTAATTCGCTATCCTTCAGCATTGTGGGCCAGAAGAATCCTTGTCTTTTGATTTTATTAGCCAAAGATCTTCCTCCGGAATGGTTTCCGCAACTTCCCTCGTGCACTTCGTGGATGACATTCTTTGCTTCGTCCTCTCCCAAGCATTTGAGGTATGGTCCGCTGAAGCTTCGTTTGTAAAGCGTGTCGTTTATCAGGCAGAATCTCGAGCTTTTAGCCTTCAATTTTCTAGCCTCTTGCCGATCCCGAGGTGTTTCGTCACCTCGTAGGAATCTGATTACTGGAGTTCTCCAGTCTTCCGGGCCGAGTTCGATGTTGTGCACTGTTAAGTCGATGCTTGGTGTGTCTATAGTTTCCACCGGGATGACGCGTTTTACTTCGGGGTCCGAGGTTGATGCCAATCCCGCCAGCGCGTCGGCCTGTGCGTTCTCGCTTCTCGGGATCTGATCTATATCGACTTTTTCGAACATCTTGATTAGTTGGTTTACCACGGTTAGGTAGGCACTCATTCTTTGGTCTTTTGCCTCGTACTCCCCTGCTATCTGGCTTGTAACCAACTTTGAGTCGGAATAGACTTTGACCTTCCGTGCTCCCACTGCTCGTGCCAACTTGAGGCCGGCGATTAGGGCTTCGTATTCGGCTTCGTTGTTCGAAGCCTTGAAGTTGAGGCGAAAAGACTGTTCTATAATCTCGCCGCTCGGAGTTACGAGGTGAATTCCAACGCCGGATCCGTTTTGATTAGATGATCCGTCTACTTTTACTGTCCATGCTTCGTCGGCTGACTCATTTTCGGGGCTCTCAGTGTTAAGTTCTACCACGAAATCGGCTAGGACCTGTGATTTAGCACATGTCCTTATTTTATATTCGATGTCGAATTCACTGAGCTCTATTGCCCATTTGGTCAACCTTCCGGATTGGTTTGGACTGTGTAGCACTGACCGCAGTGGTTGTAGTGTCATTACCATTATGGTGTGCGCTTGAAAATACGGTCTCAACTTTCTTGCCGCCGTGATGAGGGCGAGTGCCACTTTTTCCATGGTAGGGTATCGGGTTTCTGCGTCCTCTAGCGACTTACTGGTGTAGAAGATGGGCTTCTGATCACCTCGGTCTTCTCTGACGAGCACGCTGCTTACTGCGTAAGCTGTTATTGCGAGGTAGATTAAGAGTGGTTCGCCGATGATCGGGCTGACCAGTATTGGTGGGGTGGACAAATATTTTTTCAATTCCTGGAAAGCTTGCTCGCATTCGTTCGTCCACTCAAATTTCTTATTTCCTTTCAGCATTTTGTAGAAGGGAAGGCATTTGTCGGTAGATCGCGAGATGAATCGATTTAGTGCCGCGATCCGCCCCGTGAGCCTTTGAACCTCTTTCGCGCTGCGAGGTGAGGGCATTTTTAGCAGGGCGTTTATCTGATCTGGGTTTGCCTCTATGCCACGTTGTGTGACGAGGTATCCTAGGAACTTTCCCGATGATACCCCGAATGAGCATTTGGAGGGGTTCAGCTTCATCTGATACTTCTTTAGCATCTCGAAGCATTGTTCGAGGTGGGCGACGTGATCTTCTGATCGCTTGGATTTGACCAGCATGTCGTCTATGTAGACCTCCATAGTTTTACCGAGAAAATCTGAGAACATTTTGTTCACGAGTCTTTGGTAAGTGGCTCCTGCGTTTTTCAGCCCAAAAGGCATTACTTTATAGCAGTAGATTCCCCGTTCAGTTATGAACGAAGTTTTTTCTTGGTCGTCAGGATGCATTAGAATCTGATTATAACCAGAGAAAGCGTCCATGAAAGAAAGCAGCTCGTGCCCGCATGTTGCCTCGACAAGCCTGTCGATGTGCGGGAGTGGGAAGCTGTCCTTAGGACAGGCCTTATTTAGGTCGGTGAAATCGATGCATACTCTCCATTTGCCGCTCTTTTTCTTGACTACGACCGTGTTTGCCAGCCAGTCTGGGTATCTAACCTCGCGGATTGATCCCGTTTTGAGCAGCCTTTCGACCTCCTCATTCACCGCCTTGGAGCGGTCAGGGGCTAGCTTCCTTCTTTTCTGCTTGATCGGTTTGAAGCTTGGGTCAACATTGAGTTGATGCGAGATGATTTCTAGACTGATCCCTGGCATGTCTTCGTGGGACCAGGCGAAGCATTCTTTGTTCTTTTTCAAGAATTTGATGAGTCGTTTGAGTGTTTCGCCCTTCAACTCACTCCCAATACCGACGGTGTTATCGGGGTTTTTGTCGTCGATGGGGATTTGTCGCACCATTTCGACTGTTGGGGATTCACTCTCTTGCTCCGAAGTGTTTTTCACCTCGTTTATTTGGGGATGCTGTAATTGCTATGCTTGATTTACTGTACTCTGTTTGGCAAGCAAAAAGCTGTTCATGTAGCATCTCCGCGCCATGGCTTGGTCACCTCGGATCTCT
Source organism: Parietaria judaica (assembly GCA_954871525.1). NCBI lineage: Eukaryota > Viridiplantae > Streptophyta > Magnoliopsida > Rosales > Urticaceae > Parietaria > Parietaria judaica. The sequence goes on along the minus strand of OX940860.1, from coordinate 23,248,568 downwards.
TTGATCCCTTCGTCACTCGGGAATTGTAAACTTTGGTGATACGTCGAGGGCACTGCTTTCATGGCGTGCAGCCATGGTCTTCCTAGAATTGCGTTGTAAGGTGACGGGCAGTCTATGATCATGAACTTGGTTGTGATGTTCACGCCCCCTGCCATTATGGGAAGTTTGATCTCCCCGACGGTGTTGACGGAGTGGCCGCTAAACCCGGTGAGGGGCACTGTTTCCCTGTTTATGTCCTCGGGCCTTATTTTCATTTGGCTCAGGGTTGATAGGAAAATTACGTCTGCGGAACTTCCGTTATCGATGAGAATCCTTTTGGTTTCCCAGTTTGCGATGTTGAGAGTTATGACTAACGCGTCGTCGTGCGGTCCGGGGAGCTCTCGAGCTTCGCTTTCTTTAAATGTGATGAGGGCTTCGGGTCCCTGGAAAATTTGGCGGGGTGCGTCTGATTGGAGCTTTCGCTGGTAGGCTTTGATCGAGTTGACCGAGGGTTTGCAATACTGAGACCCTCCCATTATCACGTTGATGACCTGGGAAGTTTTCTCTGGGCCGTCGTCTTCGACCTCGTTGACCTGCTTCCCCTTCTTTTCGAACGGGGTGTCGGGGACTTCCCCAGATTGGGGAGCTCGGTTCTTCTTGTGCTTCCTCTTCTTTGAGGTTGCCGGGTCGCCATCCGGACTTTCGCTTCCCTGCAATCTTGGGTTCAGGGCCTCGATGTCGAGATCGCTCATTTCGCCCCGCTCCAACTTTTCCGCCAGGGCCATTTGGAGCTTGCGGCATTGCGACGTTGCGTGTCCGAACACCTTGTGGAATTTACAGTAGGCTTTCGGGTCTTTTGGCCACGGATCTGCCTGTGTTGTTGTGCCGCCGCCCTGGGCCATATTGACCTCGTTTTTCTCCGAGTTCATCACGTAGCCCCGGGGCAGGTTGCTTCGCTTAGGTTGAGGTGTACTACCTCGGTGGGACCCGGATCCTTTATTGTGGCCGGAGTCTCGTGGCGGCCTCGGAGGATTGTTGAACTTAGGTGTCACCGGGGTCGGGTCGAATTTCGCGGCGAGGGCTGCTCGCTCCTCCTCGACTCGGATCCAATTTCCTCCGCGGTGCATTACGTCCTCGATCGAGGTATAGCGGTTCACGCAGATATCCTGCCTGAATTTTGATTTATACCACAGTCCTGCGGTCAGGGCTGCAATTGCTGTTTCGTCGCTTACTCCGTTAAGGCGTGATAGCACGTCCTTGAATCTAGTTATGAAATCCCGCAATGGCTCATCCTTCGTTTGTTGCAACGCGTAAAGCTGCGCCACCGTGGTTTCCGTTTCGATGAACATGGAGAAATGCTTCAGGAAAAGCGTTGTCAGCTGGTCAAACGAGCTGATTGTGGCTGGTTGCAGCCTTGAGAACCAATCGAGTGCATTCTGCACGAGGTGCTCGGCGAATATCTGGCAGTATCCCGCATCTCGTTGGTGGGGCTGGAGATCGGCCCTCCCCATTGCGATGTAGAACGCCCGGAGATATGCCCTTGGGTCGGTCTTTCCGTCGTAACGCGGGACATTGACCCTTCCCACGTCCCTGATTTTCTCGTTGGTGATCAGCGAGGTGAACGGCGTGCTCGTGGATTCTTGAACCAGACGATCTATTTCTGGAGCCGCCGAGGTGGCGTGATGAACTTTTGAACTTACTGCCTTCACCTCGGATTGCACTTTTTCCACCGTGGATTCGAGTCCTTTGAGCCATGCCGGGAATGGCGAATTGGGATTGTAAACGAAAAGGTTGTCCCTGTCGTTGTTGATGTCGCCTTGACGGGCCATGGGGGGAGTCTCTTCCCGAATGCGGATAGGATTGCTCATCTCGTTCCCGACCCGCGCAGAGCTCGGGCGCATTGGTGCCTGAGGGGCTTGCACTTCGGCATTTCGATTCATCCTTGGAGGGGTTCGGAGTCCGGGGTCATCGGGTTGGCCCGGTGCATCATAGTTGGATTGGATTGACCCCAATCCGGTGTCAGGGTGTCTGTTCGAGATGTGGCCGACTGCGACCCCGTGATCTGGAGGCCCTCGCGGGTCCGTGGTGGGATTTTGCCCATCTGTTACGCCCGGGGTGTTTTCCACCTCGGTCATTCCGGGAGTGACCTGGATTCCGGAAAAGTCTAGAGTCCTTCCTCGTCCGAGATCCCTCCGTGGTGCTGTCGAAGATTGGGCCTTCATCGAGCTGACCGCTTCGGTCAACGTTCCTTCGATTTGGGATTGCTTCTGGGTGAGGTTTTCCAATTTGGTTTGGAAATCCTTTCTCGACTCAGCATTTTCCTCGAGTTGTCTGAGGATTGTCTCCAACATGGCTTTTACGGCGTAGTCCGCCGCGGTCTCCGAGGGGTTTCCGCTGGATCCTCCGCTTGCCATTTGCCTACTTGTTTGCCGGGAACTCGGTTGGGTAGGAATCTATAAAGATTTCCCACAGACGGCGCCAAACTGTTGATGTGAATAATCACGAACAACTGTCACAAAGTGATAGCACTCTGTTTACGACGATTACCGCAATGGATCTTAACTATCCGAGAAAAAAAACACTTCGGTAAATAAAGTTACGAGATGACAATTTGGTAAAGAGTTGATCGATAATGAGGAATTTGTATGTTTGATTGATAACAAAGTGAATACAAAGTGAATAGCTAATGTAAAGTGTAGAACGAGATATATCCCCTTAGAGTTACTTCGTAGGCTTTATTTATAGCCCGAATTACAACGTCTATTTCCTATAATTTTGTAACGGCTAGTAGACTAGGCTGATTCTCTCCTCTTTTCGTTTTGACCACCACGTGTAAAACTTTGACGACGTGGTGTCTGGTCTATTTCCACGTGGAGGCTCTTTGGGCTGGTCAATAAAGTGGAGTACGCCTGATATCCCGGGTTGCTTGGTCTTCGGGAGGGCTACTTGGACTTCGTGGGCTTGGTCTTCGGGAAGACTTAGCTTCGAGGTAGATTCTTGATGGGCCAGGCGTGCTACGTTGTTTATTGGGCCTGCTGGTCAGTTGTTAGGCCCAAACTTCCTTGGACCTCACGTCGTTTTACGTCGTTTACGTCGTTGGGTATAACTTCGTCTTTTCAATGTCGTTTTTCGGAGAGGGTGAAATCCTGCATCATCAGTTTTACGAGGTAATGAGCGGAGATAATGCCAATATGAATTGTGTAATGTGCACATGACATTTTCTTATAAAATCATTAGCAGCCTGAGCCACATCATAATAGTGCTGATAATATTTCCTTACAAAAACATAATATATATATGTGCTGAATATTTATTTGCAGGTTTCTCTCTACATTCATACTTTTGTTTTTAGCAACAATATATAGTGAATATCCATTAATTATATTACAGTAAATCTACACACTAACTGTAACATGCACATATACATGTAATACATACTCGTGAGTTTATTCTATTTCTCCTTGTGAATCTAAAGTATATACAATATACACTCACGTCATGCGTAAACAATCCGTAGAAAATTTAATAAAAGCGAGACATTTTGGAAGTGACATAAGCCACCCCAAAAATATCTGAATCCATCCTTATATAGGTACTACTCACCGATAATTCATATAAATAGCGCGTTTATAGCCAGGCCAGGTATATACGGAGATGTACATGCCTGGCTAGCTATAAGCATGTCATTAACATGAATTATCGACGAGAAAGTACCACTAATCAAAGTCGATTAAGCGAAAAACACTTGGGCCATCAGCTCATGTAAGAAAGATAGGCCCATTTATATTGGGAATGATAATAGGCCCATTAAGTGTTGGGTAACTCTAGAGCTGTCCAGTTTAAATGGATTTTCTTAGACATTTCTACTTTAAAATAAAATATTTGTGATTTATATCATTTAATTTATGACATTAGCTATATATATTGTGAGGTTATTTTTGTGTTTTACTAGAAGTTGTAAAAATTCTAGGCCGACAGAAAGAACTATTTTAGTGTAAATTATGATATAATGCGTGTGCTATTAGGATAATTTATATACAATTTATAGTAACGTGAATAGGCAAGAAAGTGCTTCACATGATGATATTTTCCAATTCCACACCTGTCTAGCTAGAGCTCGTCCTAGCAGACACGAACATTTTCAATATTCCAATCCGACTCTCGAGAAAACTAATGCTTCTCTTTTCTAAAAGTACGTGTTGTAATCAATTGCATTAGCGAGTATGTAAGTTATTTTTTTTAATAAAAAATTACTTAAATTCCATTAAACAGTGACTTTCATCCAATTAGATAAAAATTAATAAAAAAAAGATCTAAATAATTAAAATAATTATTAACGTAGATGTAAAAAATTGTGCGGATGCAATACATATTTTTCTAATAATAATTTTTTTATTAAAATTGAACGGTCCACCAATATTATTCAAATATAAATCAGACAAATCTTCTATTTTAGTGAATTTCGATATTTTTTTACTATAAAAAAAAAAAAAAAAAAAAAAACTTAGGTACTCGAAGTTGAATGCAATTTTAATATTTTTGCCACTGAAAATTTATCCGTAATTATATTATATAAGTCCAAACCCAACCAAATCCATTCATAGTAATCGCCTTGATATAAATCATGTCAACAAAACTTTTTCTGGTTCCCACAAGAGATGAGATAAAGATTCATATCTTTGAAAAGCTAGAACTTAGAAGCATAATCTTCATTATGAATTAACAATATGGAAGAGAAGACAAAAACATAAAATCAAAGAAACAAAGAAAAAAGATAAACTACTAGACCAATCTGATAGTGGCATTCCAACTATAGAGGCGAGAAAAGAGAGTTGAAATAATATATATATATATATATATATATATATATATATATATATATATATATATATACACAATTTTTTTAAAGAACAGTGGAAAACTAAACTTGTCTATAATTTGTAGAAACAGCTGAACGAATATTTCACGAAACGGGCAGATTTTGAAAATTTTAGTCGCAAATATTTTATTTGTTAAAAAAAATATAACTCAAATTATTAGAATACATTTTTTTCAAAATTGAGAATACAATTAATTCGGACTTTTTATAATAAGTGGGTATTATTGAAAATATTCTTAATGCATGGTTACTAATTAATGCATGGTTGAATACGTGTCAATTAATTAAGGATGGGTATTTTATGGTGAGCATAACGTGACAGAAATAAATAAAAAAGAGGAATGGGGTGGTCGGCTCGGCTCACTAGTATTTTATATTTATGAGTGCTCTTCCCACTACTAACCACACTTGATTAACATTAATTAGGGTTTAATCTTGTCCACATATATAACATCGAGACTAATCTTCCATTTCATACCAATAATTTTTTTATACGACATTAAATTACGAGATTCATTGATCTATAGGAGTTTGTCGGATTTATTTATCTATATTAAGACAAGCCTATGCTTGCTTATCCGTTTGACTTTAGTGTATTAAATTACAATTAGACTATAGTCAAATCTTCAAAAACTCGAAGAAAATATGTTCATGCTAATCTTCTCTCTAACTGAAACCAAGACATGTTTTGAGTTTGTCGTGTTTAGTTAGGTTCTTTCTAACTGAAATTATGACATGTTTTGAGTTTGTCGTGTTTACTTAGGATCTTAATCTAATCTAAGTAAATTTTCAATTATCAATATCTAAATAAGCCTTTACATAGAATCTAAATTCGACTGGTTAGAGATTTATTACAATAAAAAGGACCAAAAGGTACCTATTTGAAGCTTAGTTAAAGCATATGGGAAGTTTTGTATTCAATTTTGGTCATGCCCATATATATTGTGACCATATCTCATAAACATTACTGAAATTCAAGGGTTTGGTCACAACACAAGGTTTTTTGCATAGATTATAGTGAGTGATAAAGTTTCTTCTAATGATTCAAATAACTATATTGTATATATTAAGTTATAATCTATATATTATAAAAGGAGGAACTCACAAGTGACATGGCAAGATGTTATCAAAGTATTAAGAAGTCTAATTTTCACAACTCAATATGAAGATGATGAACAACTCTAACAAAGGATTGAGAAATCCTTTTTTCTAAGAATTTACAATTTTTTTAAAATATGAATTTAATGTAATTTTTAATATTGATTAATGTACTAATTAGAATTGTAAGTGTCACAAATTTTTAATTGCATTAACAATAAGTGACACTTAACTTTTTTACATGCAACTTGAACATATTTATATTTATATTTATATATATAAATATAAAGTTGACAAATATATTGTTCCTAACGTTTTAATCATATAAAATCATGTGTTTCCCACTATCAAGTTAGTGTTGCTCTTTTCAATAGTTTTATTTATATAGTCCATTTTTAGTTCTAAAATATTTTTAATATGCTTTAAGATCAAAATTTTACGTCTACAAAAATGAAGAAGTAACATTAATCAAATTTATCATCACTAAGTATACTAATAGAGTTTAACATCATGAAATCAAAGCATTTAGAATTCTAATTATTATAGAGTTTTTATTTATTTTATTATTATTTTTTTCATTTATTTTATTATTTTTCTTATTAATTGGATGGTTTTGATATTGTCTATTCCATTGCATTCGGACTTTTAGTTTTCCCTTCTTAATATCTATTTATGTTTATGCAATTAAACCAATTAAAGTCACGACTTTTCATTTTGGTTCTACTAAGTACTAACCTATAAATAGAGGCTTTTGGATTATTATTGTAGTGTTCTCTTTTCTTATTTCTCCTCCCTATTATTGTTCTTATTTTGTAGTTAATTATTTTTTTATTTTCATTATTTTTGTTTTACCTTTCTAATGCATTTTATTTGGTTTTGAACATAGATGTCCTTGAAAAGCAACAAATATTGTGTAGTATGTGCTTATATGGTATATATTCGAACTCTATATTTGCTTTAACGTTGATTGTCATTGTCTATTATTTTTAACATGTTTTCATATATATATATATATATATATATATATATATATTAATAATGTCACTCATGTGTGTTTCTATTCTATCATTAGGGCTCAAGTGCTAGAGTTAAGACTTTTAGATTGCCTTGAAGGAAGGATACACCACAAAAAAACATGGTATATGTACGAAATTTTGTTGACATTTGTACAGCGAGCTATTAGGAGCTCATATTGAAAATATATAATTATTTTTTGTGTTTATTTTTCTTTTATCGAATAACTTTTGTAACGTGAATCACTGTGTGTTTGTATTTGCATTCAACATCTAATTTAATTCGGTTGTCCCTATATTGGATTTCACATATGGCCAGTATGAAGCAAACAGAGCCAATGCGCAACCTGAACCTCAATATGTTCTGTATTTAATGCCATCACTTCTAATATTATCATACAACTTATGATGTGATAACATAAATATGTTAACACGAAAGTAGTATTTTGTGTTAGGAAGGGTCTCGGAATATTGTTGGATAATGGAGTTTAAATATGTTTTATAAAACAAAATGGTTTTACATAATATAAGATCTCCCCATACATATATATTTCATCTCTCTTCTGTCTTTAAAATGTTTCTTATATTGTTAATATTTGTTAATCCTTTCTTATTTTCATATCATGTTATCGGCTTGACATTTTTTTTGTTTTTGTTCTTTAATTATTAAGTTATGAAGATGAATTACAACATATAAAAACGTTTGCCACTGCACTTTTGTTCTTTGATTATTTGTTCTAAATAATGATAACTTTTTCTTATTAATTCTCCATAATAATGGTTATAAATTAATCACTTTTAAATACTTAGATAAATCTATTAAATTGTATATATTTGAATGACTTTTTATTTTCTTAAAACATTTATTTGTTTTTAATTTTATTTTGAGGGACTTTCCATGCTTTCTAATATAAAATTTTATGTTTGTTCATATTCATAAATTTATCTTTAGATGCTCTCTCTATATATAACACCAATATTAAAAAGCATACTTCAATTGCTTTTATTAAGGTTTTTTTTTTTATTATTTATGTTATGGATGTTGATCTAGAACTTAATTTGCAAGTTATTCTTTTCAGTTGTATGAAGAATTCGATTTTATATAATTTTTTGTATACAATATGTAGTTTTTTTTTTCTTCATGTTGATTGGTATCTTGCAAAGACCTTTAAAAAAATACAATACTTCAAAGCCCTTCTTATATAAATTGTTTGGCGTAGCCATATAAGTTCTTACATTCGTTTAACACATTATTTACATCACACATTTTATAAATGATATGTATATATATAGTTAAAAAAAATTGGGGGATAAAATTTATATGAATAGAGTATATGGAATAGATAAAATATATAAGAATGTACACAAATGAAAAAAAAAATTGGGGTATAAATGTACAATAAAAAAATGAAGAGAAAAAAAAAAATACAAACGTGGAGCTTCATATTTTTATAGGTGACAACGCCGAATTCTATGTAAAATTTGTGCTTATTGCAGATAATTGTTTCAACATTGTAAAAAATGTACTGCAAATACAACAACAAAAATTATTTAGAGCTTACAATATTTAAAAGGCAATGCAAATGTTTATTACAAGAAAATTAAATATTATGTAATGATATTATTTGATTTTTTTCTTATCTGATTTATGTAGTGAGGTTGTTTATTTGCTTATTATACCAATAAATTGAAATAAAATCACGATTCAAAATTTGAATATGCTATCAAAGTAGGTATAATAAGAAAAAAGTGTCAATAATACTAAAAAATAAAAATACATAATGTATTAATAAAAAAATCTCATTTTTTAAGTTAAAACACTAAAAAAGAAGAAGTTATAAACTAAATTTTTTACAACCGCGCAAAGCGAGGGCCATTCACTAGTAAAATAAAAAGAGAAGAGGAGTAGTAGTTGTTAATGTTATGATGGGCAACAGCTGTGAGGAAGTCAAAAAGGTTGACTTGCATGACACTGTTGTCAACCACTTCATTGCATTGGTTTTTGGAGTCTTGTTTTGATTTTGGAATTGGACCACTTGTATATCTTATTTGGCAGAGCAGACAATGACCAAAGCTTTCTCACTCCCATAGTCACATGTAACAAAATCATTCAGTTTTGTTGTCACATAGGAATGGGGTTTCTATTAATAATAAGACAGGAAAAATACATCTTAGGGATATTTGCCATAGAAGTACTCAATCCTATGCCAAGTGCACTGGTATATTTACAATCATTTTTAGTGGTAATAGTATACAAAAGTCACAAAACAGTATAACGGTCTAATTTTGTTTATATCCCATTAAAATCTAAGATTAAACACTAAAAATATCAATTGCTTAACAATTTTATTGAATTTCAGAAATACTCTAGTTTAACAGATGTTTACTCAACAAGAACGAAACTAGACCTCAAAATTTATTCGAGTACTAATATCGTTAAAAAAGAGAATAAAAATATATTGTTACACTTGATATAAAATTAGATACTTATCCCAAATATCCTTGAGTCATATATGTATTGGTGATGATTTGGACCACTTGATGAGCTAATCTAACTATGCCTTATTTGGAGGGGACCTTCATGTGACACATAGATACACTCAGTGGCTGTGCCTTTCTCATAATATTATTCATTTTTTGCATGTATTTATTTATTTTTCTATCATAAATTTATTCATCTTCCCAACACCCCTAACTCCTTTAAAACTCATCACTCCCACTGATTTTGAGCAATTTCAACTCCCATCTCAAGAGTTAATTAAGATCAGACCAAACCATGAAGCAAATCTCCCAATACTCCTCTCTCCTCTTACTCTTACTCCTTCTCTTCATCTCTTCCCCAAAGCTCTCTGCCACTTATCTTGCAAACAAACATGGTGAGCACAAGAAACACCATACTCAACCAATCACTTTCTTATATATATATATTCATACATATATAATGTTACTATATATGGTTTTGCAGGAGAAGCAGATCATGAAGCAACTCTGAAAGAAACCAGCACTGTTGAAAAGCTGGAAACTCATGAACCATTATTTCATGTACATGTTTCTTTCTCTACTTACTGATGTATGTATATAATATCTGTAAACCCTACTTACTGATATATATATATATATATATATATATATATATATATATATATATATATATATGAATTTAGGAGTTGATGATAGGATTGGAGGAGTGTAGTGGAGATGAGGAATGTTTGAAGAGAAGGATGACTGAAGAGGCTCACTTGGATTACATCTACACACAGCACCAAAAGCCTTGAGATTTGAGATATTCTCACAAACAACCTGCCTTTAACTAATTATTATAATTATTATTATATTTTATTCTTTTTTGTTATTTATATCTACTCACTGTTGTATGTATAATGTATTAAAAGTCCCTTGTTTAGGAGCTGCAAATTTGTAAGAAATCATATGTAATGTGTATGGGTGGTGGTGCTGCTACAAATCTCAGTTTTACTTTTCCTATATATAAATATGGAGTTTAGCTATATATGTGACCTTGTTAATATATTAATATTAGTGTGTTCTTGATTTTTGCCAAAGTACTCATATGGAAATTATGAAGCAAAGGAAGAAAAAAAGGTATGGGCATGGCCATCCATTTTAGGGTCGGACCCCGAATGCAAGTCCCGAGGGCTCTAGGAGGCCGGAGTAAGCGCATAGATAAGGGTAATAAAATGAAAATTTAAGGATTTACCGTAAAAAAATTAAGCAAAATTTTGAACATTTTTTTAAACTTAGGGTGAGCTGGCTTTAGGATAATTTGGTGCATACTATACCCTCAACATAAAGTAATGAGAAAAAAAAAAAAAAAAAAGGCAATCAACTTCTCAATCTGAAGCAAAAGATAGTATGAAAGAAAACTTCAAAGCAAAAGAGATAATCTTTAAAATTTATCTAAATGAGTTTTGACTTTTGAGTCATTCAAAAATGTTATAAGATGTGTAAGGAGATGGGAGAAAGTTAAAGGGAAGTGGTGGTATTAGGTGTTTTGGGGTAAGGAGAGGACCATAAAAGCAATTTAATAACACAGTTGGGGCTTGGGAGGTTAGGAGGATGAGTTCATTTTGGTGAATGGATTTCTTTAAATAATCACTTCCTTTTATTCCCTCAAAGTTTTTTTTTTTTAATGCATGATTCAATAACAAGCCACCAAAGTTCACGTGCAAGCATTATAAGAGAAGAATTAGGGATATTAACGGTAAAAGAAAAACTCATATGCTACTAAAAGCATAACTTGTGTTTTAAATTTTTATTTTACTGGCAATTTTTTTTAAGATGTTAAAAAAATTAGCACAAGTAATTAAACTATTTTTATTAATTTTCTATGGTAAAGTTTCACGAGATAATATATATATATATATATATATATATATTATAGTAAAATTTAATATTAATATGTCTGCCAAAATTTTGGACAAAAGTATTATAGGGTTAATGACGGCAAAAATACCCAAAGTTTGGTCAAAGAACCCCTCGTGTACCCAAAGTTTAAAAGTGATGGCAAAAATACCCAAAGTCACATTTGAGGAGTTGACCACTTAATTCTCGTAATGCCGTTAACTTACTCGTTAACCCTGGCCACATGGACAAATTATTTTTGCTAAGTGTAATCATTAGGGGTTCAATTAGTTGTATTAAATAGTATTAGTTAGGGGTTTAATTTGTTGTTTTGTCGTAAACAAGACTTATTTCGGCTCATCCATTTGGCAAAAATTGTTATGTCAACAACCAACGTTTGCCCGCATGGCCAGAGTTAACGGGTAAGTTAACGGCGTTACGAGAATGGAGTGGTCAACTCCCCAAATGCGACTTTGGGTATTTTTACCATCACTTTTAAACTTTGGATACACGAAGGGTTCTTTGACCAAACTTTGGGTATTTTCGCCGTCATTAACCCTAATTATTTTAATTTTGTGCTCTTTTTCTAAGAGTCTTAACTATTCATTATGATATTTCTCAAATTTAAAACTTAAAATGTCAGTATCTTTTTTCTCAAACCTCAAAAAACAAAAAACAAAAAATGAATGAAATATGTTATTAGAAGACTTGCGATGAGATGACTCAAACTACTGGTGGTTTATCTATCGAAATTAGCTCCAAAAAAAGTTGTCTCAAAGTTTGATGAAGAACACAAGTGTTTATGAATTTTTCAAAGCATTTTTGGGGTCTTTTGTCTACTTAGGTGTTTTATTTGCAAAAAAAAAACGTAAAATTAAGGGTTAATGACGGCGAAAATACCCAAAGTATGGTCAAAGAACCCCTTGTGTACTCAAAGTTTAAAAGTGGTGGCAAAAGTACCCAAAGTCACATTTGGGGCGGTGACCACTTCATTCTAGTAGCGCACTTAACTTACATGTTAACACTGGCCACGTGGACAAACGTGGGTTGCTGACATAGCAAGTTTTTGCCACGTGGATGAGCCCACATCAGCCTCGTTTACGACAAAACAACGAATTAAACCCCTAATTGGGCTCGTCCACGTGACAAAAAATTGTTATGTCAGCAACCCACGTTTGTCCACGTGGCCAGAGTTGACGGGTAAGTTAAGTGCGTTACGAGAATGGAGTGGTCAACTCCCTAAATGCGACTTTGGGTACTTTTCCCGCCACTTTTAAACTTTGGGTACTGACAAAACATTGGGTATTTTTGCCGTCATTAACCCATTAAATTAAAAGGTTACTTGCGTGGAGTGCTCTTATTTTGGCTATAACTTATTCATTTTAAGTTCAAATCAAGTTATTCAATTATGGTATTGAATCTAAGACATAAATTTCTAGCTTCTCGCTTTTATTTTGCTTACAAGAATATGCCAAAAATAATTGACAGCCGCTACCGCTTTACTTCGACTTGACAAGGACAAACATGTTGCGTATTGTCTTCGGTTTGGACGTGAAGTTTACCCAATGCCATATGAGCGACGACGTACGGGTACGCTCGCGCACACTCGCTAATAGTTGTATCTAAAGTCGTTTTATAATTGGAGATTATAATATCAAAGAATGAAGAAATTTATAGATTAATAAGTGTCATAAACTTCTAACTAGGATCGTTTAATAATTTATAGAAATATCATATGATCCATGCCCTGACTCAAAATACTACCATAAAAGATATGCAAATGTAAAGAAAAAACTATAAAAAGTGATTTCGAACAAAACTACTCCAAAATTCTGATTCAAATTAAAAAAAGACAAAACTGAGTATCCAAATCAGAAAGACTTGTTCCCCACGTGAGTGTCCCTTGTATTCCTGCTCCTAAGGGAATAAAAATCCAGTATAATGTGTATAAATCACATTTTTCACCATTTAAGACTAGTTCCAATTCAAAAATGGCATTGCAAATCAATAAAAATGAGATTTAACATTTGGCAGTCTAGTAGCTCCTTCCCCAGTAAGTCCATTTCTTCGCTGGCTTTCCCGACGCGAAGCACAGAGTTCCTGCAAACAAATCACAAAGCTCCATCTTTGTATGAACACAAACTAGAATTACAATAAGCGTCAAGAGATCCCAAGAACTTTGATCATCGGTTTCCCAATTCTTTTAATCGGATAAAAGAACTGAGAACAATTAATCGCCAAGTACTTTGAATCAGCTTTAACAAATTAAACAAGAATTCTAACTAAAAACTAATGAACGTGAGGAAGAAACGTACCATTAAGTACTGAAATTTATTGTATTTTTGGCTCCACACTATAAAGTTTATTTTAAAGTTGGGTTAATGATGGCAAAAATACCTAAAGTTTGGTCAAAGAACCCCTCGTGTAACCAAAGTTTAAAAGTGGTGGCAAAAATACCCAAAGTCACATTTGGGGAGTTGACCACTCCATTCTCGTAAACCGTTAACTTACCTGTTATTCTGGCCACGTGGACAAACCTGTGTTGTTAAGTGTAATCATTAGGGGTTCAATTAGTTGTGTTGAATAGTATTAATTAGGGATTTAATTCCTTGTTTTGTCGTAAACGAGGCTGATGTGGGCTCGTTCAAGTTGCAAAAATTATTATGTCAGCAACCCACGTTTGTCCACGTGGCCAGAGTTAACGGGTAAGTTAACGAGAATGGAGTGGTCAACTCCTCAAATGCGACTTTGGGTATTTTTGCCACCACTTTTAAACTTTGGGTACATGAGGGGTTCTTTGACCAAACTTTAGGTATTTTTGCCGTCATTAACCCTTTTAAAGTTTAAATACCTAATAACAATGTTCCTTTAGCATAGAGAATTAATTTTCCAGAAACTCTTACATTTGGGCATGAGAAAGGTAAAGAAGAAATCGGCGGGGAGAATTTTGAAGAGATATAAAGGAAAGACGGTGCTGTCTCGCTCATTCTAATATCAGTGATGACTTGACCCGCCGGATTCTATTATTTTTAATGTTAATTATTTAGTAAAGGAAAAGACGGTGCTGTCTCGCACATTTTAATATCAGTGATGACTTCGCCCGCCAGATTCTATAATTTACTTATGAAATATTTTTTACTCAATGCATTTATAGAAGTAGCTGTGTATTATCTTCTGATGTACCTTCTGGAAGCTCAGGCTGGTCGAATGGAGAACAAAGACTCTTAGCCGCTCCCATCTCGCCCTTCGTTCTTGCTTTCACATCTTTCTCAACTTCCTGAAGATTCAAGACATAGAACATCAAGAACATAAATAGCAAAAAAAATGCAATTTGCAAAAGCATAATTACTTTTAAATGAATATACCAGCAATGTCATATATGGCAACAGTAAAACTTATAGTCACATTCATATACAATACTATAGTTAGTAAGGACCAAGGTTTTGAAAATTGCAGTCAGGATCTACGGCCTTTTTCCTTAGCACCTCGGGAAGATCTCCGCGAGGTTCATATCACAAAGAATAGATGTCGAGCACGATAAGCAATGAACCAGAAATGAATTTCACAGCTCATACTAGCATTTTAGGTTCATCAAAAACATTTTAGAAAGAAAAAAAAACAAAAAACAAAAGAAATAATAGAATAAAAATGACGAGAACCCACAAAACAAAATAGGTAATGTACGTAAATTGTGGAAATACAAAATTGAAGAGAATACATTACCTCTTCGTCGCACCATGGAGCTAAGATCAATCTCTTTTTGTTGAGCGCCACTGCAAATTCATCCCAAGTCTTGACAACTTCAAGGCACGCATCTCTTTTCTCCTTTGCAACATCAAACAGGTTTTGCTGAATGGCCTCGAGAAGTCCTTTTACTTGCTGAACTATGTCTGACATGGGAATGTCGGCTTTAGCAGAATTGTCACGGCGAACAGCTCGCGCCTAGAAAAATAAGCATATACTGATAAGCGAAGTTACTTTATCTAAAAATAAGTGCTGATGAATTTTACATATAAAATAATATTAGTGTGTAATAGGATTTTATTTATTTATTATTTTGCCACACAGCCCAAGACCTTGATCTTGTTACGGGACCAATGATGGAAAATCAATCACACAAACAGGAATGAATTAATTAGAAAGACAAAGAGATTGAATTAATTACGATTTAGGTGATTTTCATTAATGAGGAAAAGACCCAATTTACAGCTAGGTCCAAAAATGCTAATTGCAATTAATTAAATAATTTAAATAAACTTATTATAACAAAATGACTCAATTCATCCTAATAAAGCATAAATGGCAATTAAATCATCCTATTTGCATCGACTTAGTGTGGTTGGGCTGCCATCCGAGTGTGGTTGGGCTCCCACGGATGGCTCCGCGAAAGGGCTGACCGAGAGTTGCTGCAGTTTGGGAGCTGGTCCTTTGCTCGGGCCCGTGGTTCGGGTCCTCCTATGGTAAGTCTTGTCATATCTCCAATTAATTCCATTTTTCTTCTTTTCCTCTCATTAATACTAGATATTGTCCTGAATTCCCATTGATTATAGATATCCTCACTAGGTTGTAGTCTATACATAGACATGTGATATACATTCAATCTCATAATACTAGCTGACCTGATTGTTCGCCAAGTCTTTTGGGCCGATCTCGATCCGGAGAGGAACACCTTTCATTTCCCAGTTCGAGTACTTCCAACCAGGAGAATAGTTGTCTCTTAAGTCAGCTTCAGCACGGATACCTGCTTCGTTTAAGGTATCCACGGTGGCAGTGCAGGCATCAAAGATTGCTTGAGTATTAGCATCTTTATAAGGGACAGGGACTACAATAACTTGAACTGAAGCAACTTTTGGTGGAAGCACCAAGCCTTTGTCGTCCCCGTGAACCATCACCATCACCCCAATCTTAAGATTAAAAAAAATATTTGGATTAGAAATTCAGTCCAATAGTAAGAAAAGCATTTAAAAAAAAAAGCAATAAAACATATAAAAAAAGCTAGAAGTTAGAACACACACAAAGCCCATAATCCTTAGATCTTCATTAATGGTAATTGAAATTCTGTTTAAGAAAAAAAAGAAAAAGAAAAGAGGATTACCGTGCGAGTGCTATAGGCCCATGAATTCTGCCAAACCATAGACCTGCCCCCCTTCTCGTCTTCAAAGTTGATGTCAAACATTTTTGCAAAGTTTTGACCAAGGCAATGCGAAGTTGCACCTTGTACAGCACGTCCAGTGTTCGGAATGAATGCCTAGCGTGTGAGAGCATATATTGTCAAAATATATATTTGAATATCTTGTCAACACTTTTGAAAATTGAATGAAAAAAAAATAAAGATCAGATGTATGCATATACCTCGACACTCGTTGTGTAAAGTCCACCAGCAAATTTCTCCATCTCACTTTTCTTACCCTTTATCACAGGAACTGCCAAGTACTCTTCATAGATTCGCCTGTATAGTTCTAAGACTTGAAGAACCTGAAACGTGTTAAGTTATCACAATCTGCAAACAGAGTATTTAAACAAAAGGACAATTCTGTATTTAGTGTACACGAATTGCTTCAATAGTTATACCTCGCATACAAAAGAACACAAATCAAGGAACAGGAAATTACTGTCAATTTCAAGAAAATGGCGTCGAAAATTAACATATGCCAATTTTCATATCAAAGAAACAAAGAAATTGATTCTTTGGAGAATAGAAAATTAAATCAGTTGTCGAATATAAAAACAAGCCTATAACATGAAGCATAAAAATGCTTTACTTAAATTGCATACCTCTTCATCAGCTTCTTCCTTCGTTGCAAAAGCTGTATGCCCTTCTTGCCAAAGAAATTCCCGTGTCCTAGAGTCCAGATGAATCAAAACTTAAGATTTACCAAAAATAGTAACATCTGATATTCATAACTTACATGTTAGAAAAATGCATAAGTGATTTACGGAAAAATCTAGAGGAAATAAACCTGATGAACGGAGTGGGATTGCTGAACTCCCAACGAACAACATTACACCACTGGTTCAATTTCAAAGGCAGGTCTCGGTGTCCCCTTATCCACTTCGAATAAGACGGATACATTACAGTCTCACTAGTTGGACGAATTGCTATGGGAATCTCCAACTCAGATTTCCCGGATCTAGTCACCCAAGCCACCTGATGAAAACAAAGTCAGCCTTCAATCAATTTCATTTTGGTGAAATTTAGGTGCGTAGTGATTCTTATACGGGATAAAACTTCAAACTAGCTTTTCAGGGTAACATGGAACTAAAAGTGAACTTTGTTAAAGATTAAAAGCAGCCTAGCCCAAGTCAGGGAACATCATTTAGTAAAAATAAAAATAGAACAAGAAACAAAATAAAAACTCGCGTACGTAAATATAGAAAGTAAACAATATAAATCTTCGCTGGTGTAAAAAAAAAAAAAAGCTCACCTCTGGGGCAAATCCCTCAATGTGATCCTTCTCCTTCTCCAAAACAGCTTTTGATACAAAAAGGGGGAAGTAGCAGTTCTTTACTTTCATTTTCTTAATCTCCGGATCGAAAAAATCCTGCACATTGACATCTTTCGAGCTCAACGTAATATAAATCTATTAGAATCACCGCTTCCCAAACTTTCTATGTGCAGAAACATGCTACAATGGGAAGACAAGCAAGTAGTGAAACAACAACTGAGATGAAAATGGCTTTAAACTCACGTGCAGAGCTTCCCAGATCGACGCTGCCCACGGCCTCAGAATATAACATCCCGAAATATCATAGTACTCTATCATTTCTCCATGAACAACCACCTAACCAAACATATCAAATCCATGTCAAAGCATCGAAATATAGTCTAAGCCACAATCAAGTTCTCTCTCAATGCATCACAACACCATTGAAATTCAAAGTGTATACGACATTTTACTATCTAATCCATGAACGATAAACCCAAGCTACAATGAGTATTGGGCACAAATTTCCCTGATTCAACGCAGTCAATTTCCATGCCAATGAGCTTGAGATTACATACCTCGGAGTACCACTCGCCGAAATTGTCATCCTTCTTGTTGGTGATTCCCAATCCAGTCTCCTTCTTGACCTCCTTCTTCTTCCCTGAAACGCCACACACGCCATTGGATCCACAAACAAGCACCACAAACGCTTCGTGCGAAAGGAAAATACGAGCGATTCCAACTCACCGCCGCCCTTCTTCGCCTCTCCGCCAGCCTTCTTCGCCTCTCCGCCGGCCTTCTTCGCCTCTCCACCCGCCATTTCTGACAACCAAACCTTCCGAATCGGAGAGAGAGAGAGAGAGAGACGGCTGCGAGGGAGATGGAAATGAGCAGATAGCGAAGGAGATGGAGAAGGGTCTTGAGAGTTGACTAAAGCCTAGGGTATAATTATGTTTTCTTCTTTCTAAAAAATAATCTCTAACAAAAAAACCCGAAAACACGAGTTCGAAATTGCATCCGAACCGGGCAAAAGCCGACCGGATTGAAACCGAAGCCGAACTTTGAGTTTAGGCGTTTCGGATCCAAGATTTGGATTGAAATCGGATTCGGATTCCAGGTTAAAAGTCACCTAAATCCCGGTTTTATAATTTTTTTTATTTAGTTATTAGATTTTTCTTCTCTTATTTTTCACAAAGTTTGTCTTTTTTATATTTTTTTTTTACGATTTTTGCAAGGTCGTGCAATAATTTTATTGGACAATTTAGTTATTTTCTTAAATATTTTTATATTGTTATAAAACATCGGGTTTTAAATACGTTGACTCATTTACCGTCAACTTCGATTAAGATAAATTATAAATAAATAACATATTTAAATTTAAAACTAGATGGTCATATAAAAAAATATATTAGTGACACAAATATTGATTAACACTCACTTAAACCATATCGTTATT
Source organism: Parietaria judaica (assembly GCA_954871525.1). NCBI lineage: Eukaryota > Viridiplantae > Streptophyta > Magnoliopsida > Rosales > Urticaceae > Parietaria > Parietaria judaica. The sequence goes on along the minus strand of OX940860.1, from coordinate 23,229,359 downwards.
TTAATTTTTCTTATTAAGCTAATTAACATATTTTAATTGTAAATTTTAATAAGATTTATAAATATGAATAAGGTTTTATTTAAGCTAAATAATCTTAATAAGTCACAAAAAATATGCACAACAAATGATAAAATTGAATTTTACAATTTATATGTACATATGTGTCGAATGTCTAGTTGTGTTTTTGCTTCATTCCAGTCACGCTTTACTACTTGCAATATAAGGAATTGATGACATCAAAAGGAGCGAGTTTATAACATTTAACATGACTATTGGAAACCCAAAACTACTTCATCAAAATAAAATTGAAGACAATAATTCAAAGCTTATTTAAAAGAAAGTATAGATAAGAATAAGATATCAAAGATCTAAAGGAGACGACATACTCATAACTCATTTACATATGAATACGTAGAAGATTCACCTCTCAAATCAGATCACACAAATTTTCATACTACTATGTTTTTGTTGGTCCTATTTGTACTCAAAGATAAAAAAAAAAAAAAAATTAACTAAAAGGACGCAGTCGACAGACACGTTGAGGTGAACCGATTTTTTAAATAAAATCACAATCTCATTCTTTTTTACTTTATGCCCTTTTCTCTACGAATTTCTATAAAATTTAAGTTGATATTTAAGAAGAGAGGGCGATCCTCGCATTTAAAAAAATATATTGGACCGTTTGGTTATGTTTTTCAAATTCAAATTTGAGAAAATAGTGTCTGAAAATACGTTTTGTTACGTATTTAAAAAACGAATTCCGAATATGTTTTTTGTGGTTAAAAATTTACATAGAAAACAGAGAGTGAGAAAACACATAAAAAAATTATTTTCTACTTTATTCCACATTACTTATCTCTCTCTCTCCTAATATAACCAACAAATATTTAAAATATTCTAAAAATATAATTTTAAATTTGTTTTTAAAATTCAAAAATAGAATAAAAAAAAACATAACCATTATGATATATAATTTTCATGCTTAAATCCATGCAATTGACAATATCATTTTTGACATCAAACAATCATTATAATAATAGTATGTAGTCGATTGAATTTGAAGTATATCCATTTAGAATAAATAACTATATATATATATATTTATATATATACATATTTTATGGTAAACTGCACGGCACTATTCATGCTGTTTCTGATAAATCAAGTGGTATTAGTCAACTATATTAATTGATTGTTTTTTCTTCTGATAATCAAGCAGTGAACATTGAGCCAAATACGTCTCCTACGTAGTGTATTTGTAATCTATCATTCTATATTCAGATGTCAATGACAAAAATAAACTTGTTATTTTTTTTTAGCCAAGTTTATTTTTTGAACAAAAATAAACTTGTTATTTGAAAACTAATGTTGCAACTAATTTAAGTAACATGTATCGTCTCATTTTATTTCTTTGTAAATTGTAATATTTTTTTATTTATCTTATTTAAAGTCCCGTTTCTTACTTTGTGTTTTTTGGTGCCAACCTAATTGAGATTTGATATCACATTTTGAGATGTCGGGTCTCCATCTTTTACTAGGAAAGAAAAGTAAAGGCACTGTAGCAAAGGATTAACAAGAAATTATATGTGGTTATGCTTGCTTAATAAAGAGTTTGCTATAAAAAAAAATTCATTTTTTTATATTAATTAATTAAAACTTGATTGAATTCAATTAATCATCTACATAAAACCATATACCTCGTTGAATTCAATTCAGTTTATCTTGATTAATTTTTTGCGTGCTTGACCATCTTCTCCATAGACTTAAATTCTTTTAGTATTAATCAACAGTTTCTTCGAGCACTAGAACTTCAATCGAATTTTGCCAGCTTCTAGGGATTCTCCTACGCTTTGTTGGGATGCTCGGGATCACAACTCCAATCCGGTGACAACTGAAGCTTGTATCTCGTTCGCCATGTTTCGGGACACTACTTCATTTGTAGCTGGAAACCGCCTCCTCAAGAGCACTACTTCGATTGGATGACAACACATCTCTTGTTACTTTGGGGGGATGTATATTTTTCCCTCTAGGATTTAGAGAAATATGTGTTTAACAAGGTATTAATTAACACCTCATATATATAAACTTTGACTTTGACTTTGATTTAATGAACTTTACCAATTAATTAGCCAAACACATTAAATCACATTAATCTAATTAATAATATCGGTATATTTTGGCCCAATTCTTCGTCTTTGGGCACTAAGCTAATTCATCTTTATTCATTTTTAGAAATATTTTATTTATAATGTACGGTGATATTGCATCACGGATGATGGCACGTTAATAAATGATGGGTATTTTTCAGAGTCCAAAAAAATTAATGCCCAGCAAAAAAAAAAACGTGCCCAAAAGATCAAAGCGAATAAAAGTCAGTTGAAAGTCTAGTTACTTCTACCGCAAAAAAGAGCCTTTAAATCATTTAATAGCATCGTGCATCGAGCATCGCGCAAGCAATATCTTAATTGCTCAGTGGCCTAACATGGTAGTTATTAACTACTTAGAGGTCCATGCAACTTTTTATAATTAGAAGCTCATTTCAATAAAACACAAAGATGAACTCATATCATCATCACAACTCACAAAAACGCTCTCTTAAGCGATAAAATATATATTTTCCTTTCTCTTAATAGTTAGTACCGACTTAAATACCCGACTAATGTTGAACGTTGGAGGTGGATACAGAGGGCCCCCCCTCCGTACCCCTTTAAGTTCACGTTTTTCTCCTTTTCTCCAGAGACGAAGGCGAAGACGGAGGTGAAGATTCTGGAAAATATTTCTGGTCTATATCAAGAACGAAGAATCAAGGTTCAAGACCCTGTTTGACCGTCTAGAGGACATAAGGCCTGGTCCATAAACTTAAACCGTAATAATGTTGATCCATTTTTCGGCATTATTAACAACAAGCATAAAACATAAAAAGATATTCGAGTTGGCCGTACTACTTTTGGTGGTATTATTTTACTCCCTTACTCAAATACTTTATTTTATTCCACTGTAAAAATCACAATCTAACGATACAAGTTAGATGACATTTGAGTTTGACAATGAAGTTATAAAGCTTATAATATTTTCCACTTTCAATGATTTAGATTCAACAATTACAAGTAAACGCTTTAAGTTAGTATCATTGTCAATATGGAAAGAGACGCGAGAATTATCGATCTTCACAACATGTCTCTAACTCTATATATACCTCACACTCATCTCTCAGAGTGTACAGCTGCAACAATGGAGTCTCCACAGCAAAACCCTACATCCCCACCAACCCAGCACCACAAGACCGGCAAGTTTCCCGCCAAAGTCATCGACCAGATTCAGACCAACCTTAGGATCCGATCCAAATGGGGCGAGCTCAACGGAGCTATGGGGGACCTCGGGACATACATTCCGATCGTCCTCGCTTTAACCCTCGCCCGCGACCTCAACCTTGGGACTACGCTCATATTCACCGGCGTCTATAATGCCGTCACCGGCATCTTCTACGGCGTCCCCATGCCTGTCCAGCCCATGAAGTCCATCGCTGCTGCAGCGCTCGCAAACCCTGACTTTGGCGTCCCGGAGATCATGGCGGCCGGGATCCTCACCGGTGCCGCCCTCCTCCTACTCGGCGTCACTGGCCTCATGAACCTGGTGTACCGTTTCATCCCGCTCTCTGTTGTGCGCGGCATCCAGCTCGCACAGGGCCTCTCGTTCTCCCTCACCGCCGTCAAGTACATCCGGAAGCTGCAAGACCTCCCCAAGTCCAAAACCACTGGCAACAGGCCCTGGCTCGGCCTGGACGGCCTCGTCCTCGCCATCACTTGCTTCTGCTTTATCGTCCTCGTTGCCGGCGCTGGAGAACAACCCCCGAGGGTCTCCGGCGACGATCCGGAACGAGAGGAAGAGGATGGAGACGTGTCCGGGCGGAGGAACAAGTGGAGGAAGGTTCTGTTCTCTCTCCCCTCGGCCTTCATGGTGTTCCTGCTCGGACTGATTCTGGCCTTCATCAGGAGGCCGGAGCTCGTCCACGAGATCAGATTCGGGCCGTCGGCGATGTCCATCGTAAAGATCCCGAGGAAGGCATGGAGGGACGGGTTCGTGAAGGGGACGATCCCGCAACTCCCGTTGTCGATCCTGAACTCCGTGGTGGCGGTGTGCAAGCTCTCATCGGACCTGTTCCCTGGCCACGGCGACTTCTCGGCAACGTCGTTGTCAGTCACAGTGGGGCTGATGAACGTAGTGGGGTGCTGGTTTGGCGGCATGCCTACCTGCCACGGCGCCGGGGGGCTCGCCGGGCAGTACAAGTTTGGCGGCCGGAGCGGAGCGTGCGTGGCCCTCCTTGGTGCACTCAAGACCATGCTGGGGCTCGTCGTGGGCTCGTCGCTCGTGGCGATCCTCACACAGTTCCCCATTGGCGTGCTCGGTGTTCTCCTGCTATTCGCAGGCGTCGAGCTCGCCATGACAGCGAGGGACATGAACACGAAGGAGGACTCCTTCATCGTGCTGGTCTGCACCGCGGTGTCGCTCGTCGGCTCCAGCGCAGCGCTGGGGTTCGTGTGTGGCATGGCGGTCTATGGTATGCTGAGAATGAGGGAGCTGGGGTCCCCAAAGGAGAGCTCTTCTGCAACCCCACAAAGGCGCTTGACGCCATGAAAGTCTCGTCGAGCTTATTTCGAATTCATTTGAGCCTTCTTATACGCCTCAAGTCAAGACTGATGTTCATGTGATGAAGCATTGACTTAATTTTTAAATATTAAAATGTATGTGATAATAAGCATTTTAGCTTACAGTTGTGTTTCATATGTAATATACGATTGCTCTAGAAATAAAGGGTACAACGATATTTTACCAACACATTTAGTGTGTGGAGAACTAAGTGGGCTGCGAAGACACAAGAGTTTTATGTAGTTCGTTAACGACGTGTCTACTCCAAAAAAAAATTCACTGATTTTTTTAAAATGTTATACGAGGTAATTAAGGGAGTATCGCCGAAAAGGAGCGCATATACTTTTAAAAGTGGAACCAAAAGAAAGTGAGTACAAGAAAAGAAGATGAGTAAGAAGAGCATGTATATATGTATATTTAAAATTCAAACATGGACGACGAAGACAAAAAAAAAAAAAGTTTTTTTCTTGATCCTAGAGCTGTTTCAAAACGAGGAACCAAAGACATCCTGGTTTTCGATTTTAAAATTTCTTATTTTTTTTTAACCGAGAACCAAATATAAAACTTTCAGCCTTAATAATTACCAAACTTCCCATTTCCCGGTTTTAAGTATAAATATCCCAGTTTTTTTAGTATCAGACGGGGATTGGAACCGAGTACAGAACTTTCTCATCAACCTAGCTTTTAAGGCCTCCAACAAAAAAGCCCAAATCTGAAAAAAACAAATAAATTGTCCACCACAACCCAAAGGCCAAAGCCCAAATTGTCTTTCCAATAATGAAAATATAAATAAAAAAATAACTAATTTTGAACAACCCAAAAACCCTCTCACACTCACAGACAGCAAGAAGAAAACAAAAACCTTAGCAACACACTCACTCGCTTCGCTTTTGCCTTATCTTCTTCCCCTCCGATTCTCCCAGCAATGCCGACCCAGGAATCAATGGAGCCCAATCCCCAACCAGAAGACCCCAATCCAGACGAAGCCACCCAACTCAACAACAAGAAGAAGAAGAAGAGGAAAGAAGACGATGACTCAGACTCAGACTCCGACTCCGACTCGGACTCGGACTCGGACTCCTCGGAATCGTCGTCCGATGCCGACAAGGAGAAGGACGACGAGCCTCCGCTCACTTACGTCCGGGCCCGCGACGAGATCCCCGACGACGACTCGCCGGAGGCGAACATCAAGCTGTTCGACCGGGTCCTGAACAGCCGGAGGCTGCGGAGGCAGCGGGAGGAGGAGGAAGCGGAGTACAAGTTCGACGAGGACAAGTTCGACTTCCCCAAGGACCCGGAGGACTGGAAGGAGGAGGACCTGCGCGAGCTGTGGGGCGACGCGCCGGAGGGGATGACCAAGCCCGGGTGGGACCCCATGTGGGCCGACGAGGAGGACTGGGAGATCGTGCGCAGGGAGGTGGAGGCGGGGCGGGACCCGCCCATCGCCCCGTTCTACGTGCCGTTCCGCAAGAAGTACCCGGTGATCCCCGACAACCACCACGACATCGCCACCCCCAAGGCCGTGATCCAGGAGCTTGACAGGATCGAGATGTTCCTCAAGTGGGTCAGCTACATCTTCCCCGATGGAAGCTCGTCAGTAACAAATCTCTCTCTTTGCTTATCCACAATTCCACTTGGTTGACTGCTTTGAGCTTATTATGGTTGACATTGGCTGTTCCTGTACTATCTGTTTTGAGTTTGAATGAGCTTTTATGAGTGTATTAGTGTTATTCTTAAAGTTTTTCGTGTTTAGTCTAGAATTATACTTGTTTGTGATTCGCCTAGAGTGATTGGCTCCCTCGAAAACCGTTGATTGCTCATTGCAATCTGTTTTGGGTTTGAGTCAACGAGTAGCGTAAAAGTGTTGCTCGTTTGGTGTTTTTTGTTTGGTACGATGTACATTGTCTAGAATAATGCTTGTTTGTGATTCATGTAGAGTGATTGGCTCTCGAGAAAATTGTTGATTGCTCATTGCAATCGACGAGATGAGTATCGGAAAAGTGTGATTCTTTTGGCGTTTCGTGTTTAGTGCTATGTCTATTGTCTAGAATAATACTTTGTGATTTGCGATTGGCTCTCTCGAAAATTGTTGATTGCTCGAGAAAGTGTTATTCTTTTGCCGGTTCTTGTTCTGCACTTTGTCTTGTTATCTTTTTCTTATCTTAACGGTAAAAGGAATTGAATTTGTTGCTTGTACGGTAAAAAGGATTCCCCGCCAAGGTTCTAAAATTTCCATTCTTTGACATGGTTTCTTCGCCGTTTAGATTTCAGTTCCTTAGTTGACTTGGTTTGCTTGTTGCGCAAGGTATGAGGGCACTGCTTGGGATGACTTGGCTCATGGAAAAGGTGTTTATGTTGCTGAAATGGGACTGGTCAGGTTTGTCTTCTCTTAGACTTTTCAGTAATGAATGCTTTCTTCTCTTGATTCCTTTATGCTTCTGGATTACTCCATGATGGATTCGGATTTTATATAACGGGAAAAATGTTCCTTGTTCATGTATTTTTGCTTAGCTCCTTGAGCTTCGTTGGTAGAGAGTTAGATGGGCTATTTTACCTCTGGTTCAATGTTACCGAGCAACTCTGTAAAGAACCAGTTATCATGTAATATGTCCTGGATATCAGAAAATTCCCAATATATATTGATTGTGTCAGACACCAAATAAAATTCCAGAAATTTTGATAGTGTGTGTACGAAAACAAGCTCCTGCTTGTAAATTTATAATCACGTACGCTTCATACAGATGGTTATACTCGGGAAACTGGTCATACAGATGGTCATATCTGCTTAAGAGGTTGATTATATACATATACACACACATATCTATTTCTAAAACAATTACTTATTTTATTTTCATAGGTATGAAGGTGAATGGCTACAGAATGAATTTGAGGGTCATGGAGTTATTGAAGTCGATATTCCTGATATAGAACCTATACCGGGTTCCAAGTAAGTCTTCAACCCTCATGCTCTCTGTATTGCTGACTCAGCAGTCAGAACCCGAGAAATCTATTTGCAGAAAAATAAATCAAAGGAGGCTTTTGTCTTGCTCCTTTCAGGCTTGAAGAACAGATGCGGGCTGAAGGCCATATAATATCAAGAGATTATATGAGCAAAGAAGACAGAGAGTGGCTAGAGATGGATATCGAAGACAGTCTTGAATTAGCCGGAGACCGCTCGGAAATACCCTTCTACGAGACTAACGCATGGAAAAAAGAGTTCGGGATGGAGCCGTGAGTCATATCCTAGTTTCTTCTGACATTACTGAGATATTATTCTGATAGGACCCAATCATATTATCAAAAGACCGGTTTCTAATTCAAGAACTAGACCTGAAACTCTCCCTATGATGTCTCAACAAACATGATGAAAACGTTAAAGATGGATGCCTTTATATAGGCTTAGAAACCCTAATTGGGCCCTAAGCGTAAAAGACCAATAAACTCCTATGAAATGCCCAAAAGACATAATTAAAGGTTTAACATATTCTAAAAAAATCAGGTTTAATGTTGATAAAGGAATCTTTTTTTGTAATTTCTTTCTCACATTATAAAAAGAGATTGATTTGTGAGGGTTTTGTCATTGATTGTTAACTTGTATGGCAGGGAGAAAGGTCGGTATCGATATGCTGGTCAGTGGAAGCATGGCCGAATGCATGGATGCGGTCAATACGAACTCAACGAACGTACCATCTATGTATGTGTATAAAACTACGAGCCTTTGTTTTCAAGGTTTATATTAGACATGTTTTTCTTCCTGGAGATTACCAACAAAAGATTTGTAAATTGAATTAAATCTCGGATTGCCCGTTTACTTGTCATGACTACTTGTTTGCTTTGCTGTCTTATTCCGTATACTTAGGATAGTCTTCTGTTCTCTCATCTTTTATATCTATATTTTCTTTAAGATGCATGTGTTTATACGTAGAAATATCGTGATTCCTATGTAATAGTTTGTTAAAAAAATTTACGTGCTTACTGAAATTGGTGGAAACTCGTTTGCATGCAGGGAAGGTTCTACTTTGGGGAGTTACTGCACGAACCTTACGGCTGTGAAGATGAGATAGCCGCGGTCTGTTTGTAAATCTTTTGTGTGCTTAAATATAATAGACATGGAACCCGGAAAAAGGGATTCCGTTCAAAAATAGGGAACCGGAATTTGGGTTTGGAGATCTGGTTTCCGGATTTTTTTAAATCATTTTTATCGGTTTTATATTTTTAAAAAGAAAGAAAGAGAATCCAAAATCCCGCTTCGAGTTTTTTTCTCGGATTGAATAAAAGATCAGAACCAGACTTCCGATTCCTACTATATTTACAGCACTACCTATATAGGCTATATTAGTATATTAGTATTACGACATAATTCTTTTACGTGTTTATAACTATTGCTTTTTTCAGATGCATGCAGGGATAGCAGAAGTAGCTGCTGCGAAGGCTCGGATGTTCATAAACAAGCCTGATGGAAGTATGTAGTTCAGTTGTTTATAATTACATTTATAACGAGCAAAATTCCGATTTAAGCTGCAGACTGTAATGTAACTTGACAATCTCGTAAAAAGTAACAAGATAATTAGTACTTGCACCCAGAAGAAATATTATTTCCGGTTTTGTGTAGTTGGACAGTCTTAGGATTTACCTTCTATGTTTTTTTTTTCAGCATGCGTCTTTCATACACGTGTGATTTATACTGTTTTTAATCCGACCGCCTTGTTTTTCATGTTCGGGATATTTTCGTTCTTCAAGTGGTTAGGGAAGAGAAGGGTCCCTACAGTGATCCCCAACATCCTTACTTTTATGAGGAAGACGACGTATGGATGGCACCGGGATTTATTAACCAATTCTACGAAGTAAGCTCCTTTCAGTGATTGTGATTCTGTAACTTATTAATGTGTACGTGTGTATATACATATGAAGTGTTGTGAATGTTAAAATGGATATTGTTCCTTTCTTAATAGGTCCCGGATTATTGGAAAACATATGTGCATGAAGTGGATAAAGAAAGGGAAATGTGGCTCAACTCCTTTTATAAAGCTCCTTTGAGATTGCCTATGCCGGCTGAGCTCGAGTACTGGTGGCAAAATGGTAATATATCTCTACTTACTCTCTCTTCACTGGGCTTATTTATTCCGATCCGTTATGCGAAATCAGAAGTGCATGTCTAAGAACAAATTAATATTTATCTCATCATATCATCCATTTGCTTGTTATTTGATTTAAACAGAAAACAAAAACATAAATTAATATAAAAGGATACCTGCGGCAAAAGTAAGTGCCCGTTAGGTCAACTTGGATGGCGTTTTCCTAATGATATTTTTTACTGCGTGTTTCTAATGATAGCGGGATTCGGAATTTCTCTACTGTACCAGAGATGTTTGTTTGAAATTGACAAGCTCTCTAGACACATCTGTTTCCGAGTTAGCAAAAAACCACTTATTCCGATGATTTCCCAGAGACAATAATCTCTAATCCGAACTCACAAACTACACAATACACTATCTCTCTCAGCAATTCAGTGCAACAGAAAATAGCAGACCATTTCCTCTATAAGCCAGTTCGGTTATTTCTCCAGCCTATTAGTAGCCAAGCCAAAAAGCTACTTGATGCATGCTGTTCCGATATCAGTCATATTAAATCTAGTTTTGTGCCGTTGCAGATTATTGGATTCATTATTAACGTTAATATTTTTTTTAATTTTTAGTTTCCTAAGTTGAATAAGGATTGCTACTTCTCCTTTATCAAGGTATTTTATAATGGAAAACAATGGCAAAATGGGAAAGAACTGTACGAATCGCTTTGTTTATCATATCTAATTGGGTTTCCTTTTCGATTAACAGATGACACTCCAGAATTTGTTGTCCTTAATAATGGTCCGGAGCTCAGTCCGGAAGAGTTAGAAAAGGATGAGAATTTGGAGAAAATAGATCCCGTAATCCTTCACACGCCAACTGGGCGTCTGATCAACTATACCGAAGATGAGGAGCATGGATTCCGGCTATATTGGCAGCCAGAAGACGACAACGTTGACCCCGAGAAGATTGAATATTTGCCCCTTGGATTCGACGAATTTTACGGACGTGACACCGCACCAAAGAAGGAGAACCTCTTCATGCGAGCCTTAGCCTCGTTTGACAATTTCTGCAAACCGTACTTCGAAAAGATAGCCAAATGGGCGTTGGAGCAAAAGGAGATTTGTGAGCTAAAGATGCAAGTTATTGAAAAGGAAATTGAGCTGTTCGACGCCGAGTTCTACCTTGAAGGGCTACTCGAGGAGATTGACGAAGATATGAAGAGGAAGGAGAGAGAAGAAAAAAAGAAGAAGCCAGTGACGGGCTCCGAGGAGACGAAGGAAGTTACATCCTCACCCCCGGGATCGGACAAACCCGACGATGACCTGGTTGCTGAAGAGGGACAAGAAGAGGAAGTGGAAGATGAAGATGAAGAGGAAGACGACGATGAAGACAACGATGCACCGTCGAGTTTCGGGTCGGCTAATTTGGATCAAAACACAAACAAGGACGATAAAAAGGGAAGCAACCCTGGGAAATCTCCATTTTCAGCCTCTTCTTTATCGTTCGCTACAAGCAGCCTGATTTCCGGAGTAAGTTCTCAATCACTGTATATCCCTTGTGTACTGTTTGGAACCTTGAAAAAGCGAGGGAAAAGAAGAAGAAAAACTGAGGGAGAAAATTTTTTCTAGCGTTTGAAACCGTATATCGGGAGAAAAAAATATTTAAAATAAGTTTATGGGAAATTTTCATGAAGGACTATAATCTGCTTGGTATTTGAGAGAATGGAACATTACTTCAGTGCTATCTTATGATCAAAATAATAAACAAAAGAGCATTAAATCTTTTACTTTTTGTCGCAGGTTCCGTCCTTACTGCATCAATCTTTTCTGAAATGGAAGAAGAGTAGAGCGACACCTCCAAAGTCGACCGAACGCCCAATAGATCTTCGACAGAGTACGGATTCAGTCAGCTTTCCTATGTTACTCGGAATGCAAGGAAACTCGATCCCCAGAAGCCGATCTCTCGAGCTTCGAGCGAAGAACCGCTCGAGTGAAAAGGTAAGCCGTTTCCGTTGCCTATCACTGCCTTCGAAGCCAAAACCAAACCGGAAACCTAAAGAGTCGAGAGAGCTCGCTTGGTTACACGTGGCGGCGGAAAGCGAGTTTGACCGTGTCTTGTCTTTGCACACACCAGTTGATTATTTGGAACAGTTGAAACAGACTATGTAGTCCACTTTATGTTATAGTATACAGGAACTCAGAGTTTAAATTAAATCATCAATTTTGTAATGCTACCTTTTTTTTCTTGCTTGAAGAACAAGTAATTGAAGTCTTCTTTTTCTTTCTTTTCTTCTCATTTCAATCCATAATTTCCTATGATTTTATGAAGACATTTATATTGTCCACCAATTTGAGTATTTTGTTGATACTGATTTTTTATTAGTATTATTAAATCCAAACATTAAGCCAAACAAAAACATAATAAAAATGAATTCTGTTATTGTGCTCAATTATTTAGTCATTGATTGTTAGAAAAAGAAACACAAATTATTGTTGTACACAAAATTACACTTAATCTCACCAAACAGTCTTTTTTTTTTAAAAATTTAAAAGTTATGAAATGTTGTTCGACTTTTCAAAGCAAGTTTTTTCATTACATCGATTACATAATTATTATATATGAAGGCAACAGGGTATGAGAACACCAGCTTGGCAAGTTGACATAAAAATGAAATTTCTTTTATAAAAAAAAATAAAAAAAAATAGACAAATTCAAATACCCACTTGATTTCGAGTTTAACTATACATGAATGAATGTGACATCAAGTTTTGGATAAATCCGATTGATATAGTCTAATTACATATTTTGTATCGTATATTTTATTATTAATATTTAATATATATGAAGCTTGAATGTGACATTTTTTTTTCTTCTTCTCATTAATAATGAAATACAAAATTGAGTTATAGTATTGAGCTAACGTATTAAGACTCAAATCTCAATTATTGTTAGTATTTTGCTAAAAAAAACATCAAGCTAATGAAGCAGTTTATTATTTTTTAGTGTTAAAAACTTGAAGAAAAAAAAAATGTTTGTCTAGTATAAATATAAATTAAATAACGATGGAATCTACAAGATAATTCAGGCACATTTGTGTCTATCTAAAAGATTCACATGGTATTGTCTGAGGCACAAACAATAAAACAAAGAAAAATTGGAGTTTGTTGGGTTTCATTGACATATATTTTTATTAGATAGAAGTCTGTTGTTGGGTATTGTGTACCTGTTTTTCTGAGACTTTCATGTTTAAAAGTTTCCGGCTATAATAATCTTGTTGACAGGCGGAAGTTCCAGTTCCGTCCTCTTTTAAGTTCACATTTCCTACTATTTTAATAAAAATAAAGTCCATGATCGACTAACTCCTCCTAGCCTAGCTCGGAAGTTACGTCGATTCTTTAAGGACGAAGTCAGGGATCACGGAGCTCCTTCGGACCTAGCTCGGGAGAGATGTCATTCCCCTTTCTCTCTGGACTTGGTGGAGTTTATCGGGAAAGAGAACAAAGACGAACTATCCGAAAACAATTCTTGGCCTACTAAAGACAAAAAATCAGGCATCTTACTTAGTTTGACCACCACGTGATCACTAGTCCGGCCTAAGTTCAAACCGTGGATCGGTTTTCGTGTTAATTCAATTTAGATAACAATCTTCGCATCTTACCCCGTTTGACCACCACACGATCACTGAATCCGGCCCCAAATCGAACCATATATCGATTTTCGTATTAATTCATTTTCGAAATTAACTATCTTTGTTCAAAAACCCAACAATCTCAAAACCGATTGTAACTGTAAATTAAAACTTGTAAGCACTTTATGGTAAGCGGTGTCTATTACTATGGGCACGTCGTATCTAAAAGATTCAGATGTATTTATTGGTCACACACAAAATTATTATTTTTTAAATGTCAGTCTGATACTGAATTGAGCTATATGCTTGGACTTTTTATTTTTATTTTTTATCAAACAATTATTATGATAAAAATAGCATAACTTTTTTTTGGGTAATGTATGACATATGAATTATAAGAGGTGTGATCTCAGAATCTGTCGTCTTATCTTACTTGCCTCTTTCTCTCAATCCAATGTATCTCTTTCATGGATTATTAGCATTTACTAGCAGAACCTCAATTTTCATATATATGATTTATTTTCATATATATATGGTCCAACCAAAAGATAAGGTCATGAGATTGGGTCAAACAAAAATTCCTCGAACAATATTCAATACTCATAACCTGCCCACCAAACAATTGGTACAATTTGCAAGACTCTTAAACCATAAAATAAGCGATAAATTACGTATCACAAATTAATGCAAAGATGCACGTCTCTAGCGTATATAATTTATCTACACAATTGTTAAATTCAACTTTCCAGTTTAAGCAGTACAACTCTCAAGCGCAAGCAAGACACGGCACCTAATCATCACCATGCCAAATTCTATCAAAGAAAGTTAAAAAAAAAAAAAATTATAATTATTCATTAGGAAACACTTATTATTTTTGGATTGCATACATAAAAAACCATAATTATCTTCAATCCCTTTTCATCCCGTAACTGTGATTTGTTTGCTTGTTTTTTTTTTTTTTTTTTATAGTAAATGTTATCAAGTATATTTTATTATTAGAATTCGACCACTTCCTACACTTTTAATGTCTTCACGCAAGAATAACTCAGATTACAACAAATCTCGGTTTGAAACGGACAAATGCACTGTTAAGAATGAACTAATGCATGCACGAATATTTTTGGAATTTTTTGACTATTTGATAGAGAGTTCGATGTTAATTGGAATATTCGTCCGTTCTGTAAATTCTCTTGAAAAATGAAAGTAACTTGTAAAATGACACTTCCATATAAATCGAGATAGTTGTTTGTCAACCTAGAAGTAACCCAACCGACTAAATGACACATACGTTTGTATAAAATAATGTCGTTGGCGTTGCAAATAAAAAGCTTCCAGACAAAATCGCAGCAAGAAAGCTCAAGACCTAGCACGTCATCGTTCATTCCGATGCTACATGCTCAAGTGCGCTTATTAGACGTCTTCTATGCCTATATTTTATGCCCATAATGGGTGGTGTGTGAAAGAAATTAAAAGGTGTCAAGTGATTTTTTTTTTTTGCCATATCACTACATATGAGTATCCTTTGTTTTGAGTGAATCTCTATTTTTTCTATCTCTTAAATCTGATCTTGGAGCTACAATTTATAGTCTTCATCCAAAATTGCATTGGATCCTTTGCCTTCCATGCGCCGAGTAAGGAGTGCTCCGGGAAAGCGGCGAAGAGAGTTACCGGAGAGCTGATTCCTTCCGGCTAAATTGGACCTGCAATATACCCCAATTATTTTGAGCCATAATCGATATTTACCTTGGCCAATTTTCTAAGCTTATTGGGCTTTTACCAATAAGAATAAAATGATTTGTCATTGATACCGATATATAAAGGATCAAATAGTACTTCAACACTAAACCAAATCTATTTATAAGTTTATTTTGTTGACTACATTGTTAGGCACTTTGATTTTAAACTTGTAAGTATTGAAACTTTAATTGATTCATTTTTTATTTATTTATATAGAAACACTCTCATCTATTGACTCATTATTTTATATGAAAACATTATTATTTATCGATTCATTATTTCATGTATTTTTATTAATCATTTTCAATTTATAAAAATTTATAAATAAAAATTGTAATTTTGTAAATAGCATATCTTTCTTTTTTTCACCCCGATCATGACATTTGTGGTGCGACTCTTCTATTTAATACAATAATTTAATCAATTAATAGGCTTTTATTGGGTGGTTGACTATATTTTAGGCACTTTGAATTAATCTTGATATCTATGTTACTCGTAACTTATAATTCCTCACACGCAAAAAGTCTCGTCATTGCCCTTCGTAACATGTGTATTAATAATAATATAAGAGAGTTTGAATATTATTATGAACCAATTATATATCGAGATATTTATCAGCACCTTATATTATTTGTTTAACAGTATAATATGGGACACTATATATACGCATATAATATAGTGTACGATGTGTTATGTGATGGATGAGTGCACTTCTTTCCATCACCACTCACGAGTTGGCCCTCAATAATTGATCGAATATTTTATAAATATTTTAATACACATATAATGTATGAATAAGCAATGAATGGTAGGTGAGATAAATAAATTGTGATGGAATATATATAAGTGAGTTGTATAAAGATAGTATTGATATAGACTTAACCTTCATTTTTCATGTGCACATACGATCACATGTTACTTGAACGATGAATATTATAAATTTGTTGCAAATAATTGTTGTATAAAGGGATTAAGCATAATCAACTATACTTTATAAAAGAGTGCACTCTTCGTGTATATTTTGATGATTTAATAACAAATAACCAGAGAATCAATGTTATTACGATATAATTGTCTTTCCTATGCGTGTGGTTTCGTCAAGGTGGGTTTTGAATGACCTAATGAAGACTAAATTTAAATTGTGCAAATCGACCCTTTAAATAATTAAATTTTAGCTATTAAGAGGCATCATAAGAAACTGATGACTATATTCATAACTGAGTAATGAGTATTAGATTCCAACAAGTATGTCATCATCCAGACTCTTCATACTTAATAATAATATTAGTCTTCTGCGTGTGATTGTATTAATTATTAATTAGCCTTGTCAAAATAAATGACGAAATGAGCCTAATTTTTCTTCTATCTTCTCAATATTATATTCAATAAGTGATGATGCCCAAGGCATCAACGAGAGCCCTTGGAGTCAAGGCTTGATCATATTCACAAATTTTAGGCGATCACCTAAAGCCACATGTTTTTTTTTTTTTTTTCTTTCTAGGAGACTAATTTTTTTTAATGAAACTTTTTGCTAAGTATTCCCCCAAATTATGTTCTTGAGACTTGAGAGTACTCGAATTTGATGCCATAAAATGTAGTATTTATTTATATATTAATTAATAGTTATTGGATGCCCTTACAGTACAGTAGTATTGAAAATTGATGAAATAAATTCAATTGATCTTAACGTGCGAAACTCTGACTAAAATTAAGATACGAGATATGAAGCCTCCGCTGCATCAATAAGTCTGTTCGGATACGATTGATTTTAGATCCTAGAGACATATAATACTCTAGCGGAGTTATTTAATAAAAATGAAATCCTTCAATTCTAATTATTACAATTTCATGACAACGAAAGCAATTTTAGCTATTGATTTTTTAAATTGAGAAGGAAGGGTGTCTCGTTTATTGTTTATGTCTATGACACTTCATTTCAAATAGGTTCCAAAGCAAGAGTACATATTGATTGAGTTTAAAGTGACATAAATCCTAGATTCTAGGCAAGGAAAAATAAAACATAGTAATTTTCAACAAATGTTGTCAATAAAGAAAAAAAAAATTATTAACTAAACTAGACAAATAGTGATGAGAGAATCAATTATAGATAGTTACATAACATCTATTTGGTATTCTATTTCACTATGTTATTGTTTCCCAAGTAATGTTGAAAAATAAATTAATCCCATTTCAAACACGTGCCAAACGTGTGACGCACGAACCTCCCAATCAATTGATCAAAGCCTGCCTAAGGCAGAGCTATTATCCACTACAAGACAACTCATGACAACCTCCCAATCCAACGGTTTCTGAAAGCCCAACACAGCCGCCACTCACCTAGCTCCACGTGTCCCCTCTCGCGTCACCGGAGAGACCAACAATACCGCGCCGCTCACCCAGGCGGCGCATGTTAGCACCGAGTCGCCAAATGCGAACGAGGCAAATGAAATGAAATGAAACTCATCCGAAAGCCACACTTTTGTCGACACTCTAGCACGGGCTATGGCCGGTGGACCCTTCTTTCTTGACCGTTTGACTCGTCAGTGTCTATTTGGATATGCATAGCATTGGATTGGTTTGCCAAACTTCTTCAAAATTATTTAAAAGGTATTTTGATTAAAAAATTGTTAGAAAAAGATTAATGTTCAGTTTTTTTACTTTCCAGTTCTAAGTTGTGATATTTCAAAAAGTTATTTAATTTAAATATTTATATTTTAAAAAATTAATTAAACTTCCGATTTTTAGTCTAATTCCGGAAAAAGTAGTCAAAATCCCCCTCTCGAATCTCAATTTCAACCTAAGTAAAAAAAGAGAAGGAGAACCTAAAACTTTGACCTGGAGAACATTTATTTTTATCAAAAGCTACTTTATTTATATTTACTAAATATATGATTTAAATTTAAAATAGCAAGCGTGAATGCGTGATAAATGAAAACTATTCCATTTACAAATAATCCCCAATGAATATTAGCCCCACTCTCTCATTATGACGGGCAATACCCGGTCACGGAGAGATTGCTTTGAACTAAAATTCGTGCTTTTTTATTTTATTTTTTATCTTCTTTCCTTTCCACCTTATAAATCTCCCGACAAGCCTAAGCTTGCCTCTTCGTCTTTCGTATCGGCGACTACAATTTTTTTTACCTCCTTTGCCCTCGGTCGCTTCCTTATTTACGGGCGTGCCATCCGGCTAATGATAGATTCCGGTGACCGGGAATCCGAGAGCAGAATCTCCTCCGCAGCTCTCGATTCCCCAACGCACTCGTTAACATATTTACGAAAATGCCCAGCTCGAGCAACCGGAGAGGACCGGGGGAGAAGAACCGCAGAGGAAGGCTCGGCGAGAAGTCGTCGTCGTTTCACTGCCACGCTGCGCTGACCGACTACGACGTGTTCCAGCTCCGAAGACCGAAAACGGTGCCGGATTTGCTCCCGAGCCGGGCGGGCCCGATGGCGGGCGAGACGGCGCCGGCTGCAATGAGGCCGGAGAAGGTGCTGATGAAGGTGACGGTGCAGGGGAGCGTAGGGCCGGTTCAGGTGCTGATGAAGCGGGACTCGAGCGTCGGCGAGTTGATCGCCGCCGTGCTCAGTCAGTACGCCAAGGAGGCTCGGCGGCCGATTCTGCCGGCGGCCGGGGCAGCGATGTTCAACCTCCATTACTCGCAGTTCGCCTTGGAATGTAAGAATTTCATTGATTTTATGTTTTTAGTTTTATTATCAATCCTGCTCTCAAATCGGTGTTCTTGCTTGTCGTTGACTCTTTCTCTTGGTGTTGACTTTTAACGGCTTTTAACGTCTGCACCGGTAAATGCAGTGAATTTTTTTATTTTATTTTATCAAAAATAAACTGGCGTATTTTTTTTTCATTATTAAATATTCCGTATTCCACAAGGTATCTTAAATTTTGAAAAAATGTGAATTTCTTTGATCTAGGGTCATATAAATATAAATATTTCTTATTTTTTTAGTGAGTAAGGATGAAAATAATTATAACCATTAACCAATAATATTAAATGAAGATTATATAAAAGTATAAATTATTTCAATGCGGCGGTGATTGACTTTGTTAGTGGACCAGGTTTGGATAGAGAAGAGAAGCTGACGGAATTGGGATCAAGAAACTTTTTCATGTGTCTGGCCCGTGCCGGAACAACGTCGTCTCCGTCGGCTTCCACGTGTGCCACGCAAGCTGACCAGATGGGGAAAACCAAGCCCCCCTTCGCTTGGCTGAAGTTCATGGAGTTCATGCTGTAATTATTATAATTTTAAGATTATTCAATCTAGGTAGTACTTTGGTTTATTTTATTTTATTTATTTAATCTTGAATTGTTAGTGATGAAATGGACCTGTTTTGGTCACATTCAAAGTGTAAGGAGAAGTTCAGTTGTACAGTGTCGAATTGGACAAGGGAAGCTTCATTTGTCATAATTATTGCAAATTGCTTGTGCCACAAAAACATCTATTTCTAGAGCCTAGACGATCACTTCACGTTTTTTCTTCCTTTCAAATTTCAATCACTCTTCTTTTCAACGTCTTAAACCAATATTTTAGAGCTCGGAAACTGATAATTATCCGATTGTTTACATATCAAGAGTATAATAACGGGTTTCGGTATGGTTCTAGAAACTCAAAATCGATTGCAGTGATCGGATTTAAAGAGTTTATCACTTTAAGTTTTGTAATAAATGACAGAGAAGAAAATATCGAATTCATGTGTTATTCGTATCGACGTGCCTCTTATATTTATATACATCACAATCTTATCTCAACTTATTTATAAGTGAGATATATGGGGTTTGTTATAGAAACAAACTGATATAATTAAAATAAATTAATAAAGAATAATAAACTCCTAAAGCTGCACTCCTAAAGCTTCGTAATGCCGCTCCACAATATTTGGTGCTCCACAATACTTGGTCAATGGGAGCTTACGAGCTGACGTAATCTTCAACACCCCCCCTCAAGTTGGAACCGGGTGAGAAATGTCGAGCACGCCCAACTTGCGAAGTAGTCGATGAAAATTTTCAACTCCAAGTGGATTTGTAAAGATGTCGGCTACTTGATCGCGAGAGCTAAGGTAGGTGGGAGCAATGAGTCCAGATAGAATCTTTTCTCGAACAAAGTGACAATCGATTTTCAATGTGTTTAGTACGCTCATGGAAAACCGGATTTTTTGCAATGTGAAGAGTTGCCTGATTATCGCAATGTATCGTTATTGGGGCAGATGGTTGGAAACCAAGTTCAGATAAAAGTGAATGAAGCCATTGTAATTCTGATGTAAGCGCAGCGAGAGAACGATATCGGCTTCAACAGAGGAGCGAGAAACGGTAGGTTGTTTCTTTGATTTCCAAAAATAGGACTTGAACCAATCATTGGCAATCATTGTAAAATAACCGGCAGTAGAGCGACGAGTGGCAGGACATCCAGCCTAGTCAGAATCAGCAAAGCCGACAAGTGAAAGAGAATTATATGCCAAAAGAAAAAGACCATTACCAATAGAACCTTTAAGATAATGAAGGACTCGATGTGCGGCATCGAGGTGAAAAAAATGGGGATTTTGCATGAATTGACTAAGATAATTGACGGCATACTAAATATTTGGACGAGTTACAGTAAGATATAAAAGGCGACCAATTAGGTGTCGATAAATAGAGGGATCGGGCAATAGATTGCCATCGTCTGGAAGAAGACGAAGATGTTGTTCCATAGGGAATGGGGATGTGCGAGATCCTAACGTCCCAGAATCGTTTAAAATATCAAGAGTATATTTGCGTTGACATCAAAATAATCCTTTCTTGGAACAGGAAACTTCAATGCCAAGAAAATAACGTAGGGGCCCGAGATCTTTAATGGAGAAAGATTCGACAAAAAATTGTTTTGTTTTGGAAATAAAATTATCATTAACGGAACACATAATATAAAAACATTTGAAGACACATTTCCTCGACTTTTTGTATTTTTTTCAACGCAACTGGAAGCTTGAGAATATGCCGTTCTAATTTCAAAGATTTCGCGTACTTATGCCGCAATAAACCCATAATTTATATGTATACTTAATCATGAGTTACTTTCGTTTTGTCTATGACATTACGTTGCGTTGTGGTGCTACTGAAGATTGAACTAGAGAATAAACCATATAAGAAGAAGAAGAAGAAAATATGTAACTGAGCACGTTGATATTGTTTTTCAATTTAAAAAATAATTGAAACATTCTAGGATTTTCCAATCAATAGGTAGCGTCGTCGTTAAAAAAGAATTAGAACAGCCCGTTACTTCAACCAAACATTTTGTACTTTGTTATACCAGTATACCCCATGCGTGACTGAACTTTTTGCCAACGGACCGGTTCACCTCCTCCAGTAAAAATATAGTACTGCCGTGGAAGAAAATCTCCTCGTTGAAGAAAATTTAAAGCAAAATTCGCATTATAATTTCACTTTTAAAAAAGTAGGAAAATTGTGTTGCCCATCATTTAGTTTTTTTTTTTTTTTTTTAAGTTCAAGTTTACCTCCTTTGCTTTTGGTTTGATTCTCGACCAGATTGTAATCTCTCGTTTTGCTGATTTGACATAGTTTACCTCCTAAAAAAAAATATTATGAATAGCCACATTCATATGTTTACATTGCGTTTTAGCTAACCACTGTTTCTATTTGCAAAATAGCCAAACATTGACTATTTTGTCAAAGGTTAATATGGTTATAACGATTAATATGACTATTTTTATAATGATTAATATAATTAATTAACTATTTTATCAATCTTAAACTATTAAATTGATTATTTAGTTTAAGTTCAAAAATAAATAAAAAATAAAAATACACACTAGAACTCTAATACTGAAATGAATATTCAAACTCAGCTTCATATAGAAAGACCAAATATTTAGGTCATACACAATCAAATATTGAGGCCCAATAAGAAAAGTTGACTAAATCAAAACTCACAATCTGCTAAATTATAACCTGAATTTCCAAACAATTGAGTTTCATGTTCCATTGAGCTTCTTGAATAATTTTCTTGAACTTCTCGGCCCAACTAGAGTTGTATACTTGTATTACAGGTCCATCAAGAGTTGCATTTGGATTAAAATAAAATAAAAAACTTGTGCAGTGATTGGCAAAAGTCATAAACCAATAATAAAATAGTTTGCATCATTTAGGTTCAGGGGTAGCTTCAGACTTCACGATTTAACTTTACACCGATAAAAGACACCTAATGGTAAAGCGCGAAACCAATGTAAAGCGATGAATTATATATTATTTTTCCCTGTAATATCAAATTTATATAATTATAATTTTTTATGTTTCAAATAATTGTTGAGGGTGATTTTAAACCTCGTCGTTCACAAGATCGAGTGTGGAGAATCCTTTTTTTTTTAGTAGAACGATGATGGAGCCGTCGGCTCTCGTTATAAATAGCACGGATTAACGTAAGACAATCAAATGAATAAGTAAAAAAATTGATTTTTTTTTAATAAAAAAGTTCACCCTTAATTTCTATAAGCTACGTCCTTTAGAGTTTTTATTGGTCATCGAGTGAGAAACATAGAATAGAAGAGACTTATACGAGAAAAGTAAAATAAGAGAACGGGGATGGTTTTCGTTGTTTAAAATGTTGATTTCAATTAATCGTGGCTGCTTTCACCTTTCCTATTTATAACTTTCTTCATATGAATGGATTGAGCTTCCCGTTTTGAGGGTTGCGTCAAGTTGGAGGAAGTTTCCCGAAACTAGCGTCGTGTCTAGGAGGGTTCTCTATTTTTGAATTCGGCAATGTAGAGGAAGAATCGATTTCAAGCAATCAATTCTCTGAGGATGCTTCCTGGTTTGGGTAGAAAGATTTCGAGCAACTAACTCAGAAAGGCTGATTACATGATTTTCGTAGTGCCGTGCCAAATTAGAAAAGTGAGGGCGACGTTAATAACAAGTTGCTATTGTTGAGTAGGTTCCTTGCTCCCGTGGGCCGAATTAGTATATCCACTAGGCTTGGGCCCGAGTAATTGTTTTAAGTGGAGCAAACAATGATTCGTTTACTCAAATTTATGAACGATGATCGTAGCTTTGTAGACTCAACGACTTGTTGTTTACGGATGACAAAGTCGTACATAACAATAGTTAATATTTTCGATAAAAAATGGATTATGTATCAAATAATTTTTTTTGATTTTTGATTTTCTGAATATTAAAACTAAAAAATCTACACCAAACAATTATTTGAAAATAAAAAATCCACTAACTAGTACTCTATTTACCTTAAAATCAAAATGCAGTATCTATAGTTTTTTTTTTGTTTGAATGGGGTGGTACTATTGGCCACGGTTATAATGCACTATCACATTATTTGATATATTCAGTATAAGAACATGTGACACAATTGGTCAAGTTTACAATATGTAAAGGAGGCACGCATTTGCTTTCAACGAGGTTTAAACTCGTGACCTTTTTGAAAGGTATGTAGTGGATATACTACTAGGCCAAACAAACATAGTTAGTACCTAGAGTTATTAAACTCTAAAAATACTCATTTTCACTATATAATATACCCTTGTCATTACATAAGTTAAAAATTCTCATATTGTTGTCTTCAAACTTTCAAATGATGAATGTAATTTGTATTTGGAAAGTTTGAGAAAAGAGGAATATATGAGAAGTTTTTTGTACAGATATTTCGCCAAAAAACTAACTGATATATCTGGAGACGTATACATTGACGAAAATATATTTTTCAGACGAAACTGTTAGGCTATTTCAACCTCAAAACGTTTTCTGCTAAACAGAAAACTAAAAAGTTGTAGATCTACCACTTAGTTTCAAAGCGAGAGTTGGATCATAGCATTTGAACAACAAATGAGTGGATAATTATCACAATACACAAATTATGCAAATTTATGACCAAGTTAATATATTCGCTAATCCGAGTATAATTTAGAATTTAGATGGACCTAGATCATCCTGATTTGTATATTACAAAAATAAATAAAAACGGGGAAGGTCATTTTTTTTGGACCTCCTATATATTTATAGGAAAACTTAAATTTATTTGAGAGATAATTGCAATATAAATACCCTTATCTATTCAATTTGCACAACATAATCCTAAGTTTCAAATTATGCGGGATAAATACCCTAGATCGTGAAATTTGTATTTTTTTTATATTAATTCTATCTCATGCATTTCTATTAATATATAGATTTTTTTTACACATGTGCAATTCAAATAAACACGTTAGTTGGAGGCTTCTTTTAAAAAATCTTCCAAATTTCGCTCTCTTTATATATTTTTTTAAAGAATGTATATTCAAAATATATGAAAGTTGACCGTTACAAAAAGTTATTTGCTTTGGTGTAGAGCTTAAAAGGGTAAAAATGAAGTTATATGAAGAAGAAATGGGTCGAAATGAAGATATTCAGAAGATTCGGGGCGACGAAGAAGAAAATAAGTTAAAACCCTAAGAGCTTGCTGGGCGGCAACTTTGTTATAAAAGCCTTACAACTCCACTCATTTCCGTCTCTTCATTTCGCGCAAACCACAGTCTCTCTCTCTCTCTTTCTAAACCCTTCCAAAACCCTAGCTCCTCTCCACCGCCTTCCATGGAGTTCTGGGGTAACGATCCTCTCTCCCTTTGTCTCTCGTCTCTTGCTCTTTCTCTGCGTTCGATTCAGATTTTGAGTATCATGTTTGTTTCTCGCGATTTTCTTCCAGAAAAAAAGTACCGAGAGTTGTTTAGTTTCTCGCTTAATGTTCGTGTGTAGATTTGTTGGTTCATTTGCGAAGTGATTTCTTGCCCTGTTTTCGTGATTCATTTGTGCAATGTTGTACCGTTGAAGTTTCTTTTGTTAGTAGTCCAGAGATATCCGATTCTTAGGGCTTGTCCGTTCATCGAATGGTTGTTTCCGATTAGAAATCTTTGTTTGGGATGAAATTTGGTTTCGATGTTTGACGATAAACTCCGGTGCTCTATTCAGGAGTCGAAGTGAAGGCCGGAGAGCCTTTGAAGGTGAAACCCGAGGATTTGATGGTGATTCACCTTTCTCAGGTACGTATTTTGCTCTTTCGATTTCACCTAAATGCTTACTTTGTAGTTCTGAACCTGAGAAAAGTTTTTCGATTTGCGTATTTGGTTAGGCTTGCTTGGGAGAGACTAAGGCTAAGGGAAGCGATTCCGTTCTTGTCTTTGTGAAAGTTGGTGACGAGAAGTTTGTGTTGTCCCACCTTTCCTCGGACAAGTTCCCGCAAGTGTCGTTGGATTTGGTCTTTGAGAAGGAATTCGAGCTTTCGCATAACTGGAAGCATGGAAGCATTCACCTCTGTGGATATCAGACCGAAGTTGGAAGAGATGAATATCCTTGATTGATTTTTTTTTTCGTGTTTAGCACTTGAAGCTCCTTGTTAATTAATTGCATTGGGATTTATAATTATTATTATGATTATTTACGCTGTTAGTTCCTTAACTTGGCTTTTATGGATTGCACGGAGGATTCCGATTTCAATGGTTAGTCCATTATTTTTTTGATTCTCTTGTTTCTTTTGTTTAACTTTTTTTTAATGAATATAATTATTTATGTACAGCTTTTGACTCTTCTGAAGAGGAAGAAGAAGAGGAAGAGGAGGAAGCTGTTATCCCCTCAAAGGCTGCCGTGCAAAACGGTTTGTTTTTCCCTTTGTGTTGCTTTCTTTTTTATTTACTATGTAGGTATTTTGCTTATTTTGATCATCCAATCTATTAATGGTTAAAATAGGCAAGGTTGCTGCAAGGGCAGAGAAGCCTAAGCCTGCTAAAGCCGCAGCTGCTGAGAAGCCGAAAGTGAAGGTTGTTGAGCCAGTTAAGGATGAATCCGATGATTCTGATGACTCCGATGAGTTTGATGGTTCCGATGACTCCGACGAGGTATCTAACTTAAGAATCATTTAAGCATTGATAGTTTCCATGAACTGTGAATCTTAGTTAGCATATTAAGCAAGCTAATGCATGACATATCTCAGAAGAGCTGATCAATTTGATAACTTGTTCATTTTGTTTCTCTTACAGGACATGCTCGGCGAGGACAGCGAAGATGATGCCAGTGACGATGAAAGTGATGAAGAGACCCCTAAGAAGGTAATAATTAGCTATTTAATATTATAGCTTTTAATATTTGTTATTTAAATACTGAAGCTCGTTTCTTACTCTCGTAATTTATTTTCTCTTGTAGCCCGAATCAAGCAAGAAGAGGCCTAATGAAGCAGCAGCACCCAAAACTCCGGTTTCTTCCAAGAAAGCAAAGATAGCTTCTCCTAAGAGCGGTAATCTCTTGATTCCCAGCTTGAATATATATAGGGTTGTTTGATGTCGTTTTTCAACTTTCTTTTTAGTAATGAAGTTCCTATTTGTTAAAAAGCTTATTCTCTTTGGACTAACTTGCTTGTCCGGCATATTTTATTTTGAAATCATCATTTGTTTGTTACTCGTTTTTGGATTTTGTTTTTGTAAATAATGGAGTTTGTTCAAACACTTAACAGATGGTAAGAAGGTGGGTGGCCACACTGCAACACCGCACCCGGCAAAGAAAGGCCCCAAGACTCCAGCTCCTGCCACACCCGCCACTGTCGGTAAATCAAAATCCAAAGCTCAGACCCCAAAATCCGGAGGAAGCGACATCTCTTGCAAATCTTGCTCCAAGTATGATTGATACGTTATGAAAGCGTTGCTTCTGTCTCGTCTTGCGGTGCCTTAAAAAGCTGGTTGGTAAAATGCAGGTCTTTTAATTCGGACAAGGCACTCGAGTCTCACAACAAGGCGAAGCATGCTTGAAGAAGCGGGAGGGGAAAAGCGAAGACAATGAGCTCGATCGAAGCAAGTCTTTGGGTTTAGTTTTGGAGTTGAAATTGTGAAAATTTTGGCGGAGTGAGAAACGGTGATGGGTTTTTATTATCTTACTCTTGTTATGTTCTAGGTATTATGAATTGTTGAATCTATTATTTTATGGTATTTTGGGTGCTCATATTGATATGTCGGTACACTTGCAATGCTTTCTGATAGACAAGAATCGAATGAACTCGTTAAAGTATTTAATTGCAAAAAAATAAAATAAAAATGGGTTAAGTATTTAATTGCAAGAATCTCGGTTCTAAATTTGGAATTATCTTCTTGATTAGAAAATGTTTATGTTGTTCATCCTCGATGGAATAATCACTTAATTAATAATCTTGATTTATCAACTCCTCGTGATTTAGTAAAATTCTGTCATAACGTGGCTTATCAAAATTAAAATAGATGAAATGCTAAAATTTAGACTTAAAAAGAGTATCTTTTTGATAAAGCTTGTATAAAAACCGACACTTTCCCGTAACAGAAGCATTTTGCGAGATGTGTTTTCTTAACTGGGTCTGACCATTATTACTCCATCCAAGCCGGAGGTCGGAGAGGATTTACTTGCGTTTTACAGAGCTCCTATTAGGGAGTGATCCCGCAGTAAGAGACGACTTTCGGTTCATTCCTTTTCTTCCAATATCTCGAGGGAGCGAACGCAGATGATTCGGGTCGCACCCGACTATGGTCACAAGATAGTAATGCCTTCAATCTCGAGACTTTCGACTGTATTACGTAAATATCTACACACAAGTCTAAGCATACATGACAGATTTACCCCTACAGAGAAGGCTAATCATACCAATTTTTTCTCGTTCGAGATCAGTCATCAATTAGAACAAAGCTGAATACATTGCAGATACTAGACTAACCATCTGTCAATATTTTTCAATTAAAAACAAATGTCATGAAAAAGATTTCACTCCAACAAGCAAGGTTATGCAGAAGCCTGCACAGTTTCTGATAAGCCGCTGAATCCCGGATAGCATTTTTTCCGCGAAGCTGCATCAATCAACAACCTGTTAACAAATCCGATGGTAAGCTGTAATCGAATTCAAGGCCTCAACCCGTGCAGCGGGGATACCCGAGCCTGCAAAAACTCGTACGGGAAACGAGCGCAAATATTAGCAAGAAGTACTCGGGTAATCTCATAAAACAAAATCCAAATAAACATGGCTTCTGCTCCTCGGCCTCCTGTCATGACCTCCACGGTGTCGGCCCTGTCCTCGAACCTGTTGGTAGTGAAGAAGAAAAAAATCAGATTATTTTAGTCAACAATAATTAAATAGGATATATACAACTTAATACAATCACTAATTACATATCATGGCACTATAATGATTAGTTTTTAGCTTATGAACGCCATAGATAAATATATATATATATATGTATATAACGTACGATGAGAATCTGGAGCTGGTTTGCCCGAGAGGTTAAGGGGGTAGACTTAAGATCTACTGCACATAAGTGCGCGTGGGTTCGAACCCCACAGCCAGCATCTTTTTATTTTATTTTTTTTATTTTCGGATAAATATATTCCAGCTCTTAAAGCAACAAAAGCAAAAAATTCTCGCAGAACAATTTTTTATTTATTTATTTATTTTTATATAAGATGGTCGCAAAAAGTGTTCCGTACTAGGAGTTGCAATTGTCGATGCAACTAGAATAAACGGTTAAATGGTGCATCCTTGCAATAAAAACGCTAGATAAGATAACCGGTAGAAATTCGTATGTGTTATTTACTTATCGGTTGATTCGCTTACTTCCACAAAGGCGTTGCGTAGTTTCTAACGAGAGTGAACGAACCCCTTAATGATTAAATCAGAAAGCGGAATTACCCTCAACAATGGTCCCCCACAGTTTCATAAGCATTTTCTGCTCCTTCACTAAAATATTAGTGATTTGGAATTGGAGCATTTATATTGAGTGAAGATCGGGTTTCAGAATAAATATGAGTACTCTGCTTCACTTATTTAGCAATGAACTTCATTTATGGTATGTCGTATCAGCACCACGAATGATGTAGCTTTCTTTTATAAACGACAGGAAATGTCAGCAATAATTCGAGGAGAAACGACACGAGGCTTTCACTTGTAATTTGAGGAGAAAACGACAATGTGTTTTCTCATGGGAGATTACTTCAAAGTTCAAACGACGTTATTTTCAGACCTGCTGGTCTATATGTGGAAAACGACAAGTCGTGTTATGAAAATTACCACTCATTTATCTTTATTTGAAAGAAATACACGTGTGTTTACAAAAAAGAAAAAGAAATACACGTGTCTCAGTAAATTAAATTACTGGATACCTGCGAAGAAATCTCGTTTTTTTTTTTTTTTTTTTTATCTTAGTTCGATGCATTCCATTCTTAGCTAATTTCATTAAATTATAGTGTGTATTAACAATTTCTATGTCATACGTACAATTTATGTCTAAGTTTATACATGAAATTAAATGCTCAAAATTTGCTTTTCTGATTTCGAAATTACTTGACGGTTTCTGATACCAATATAATTTTGTTGTGTGTCAGAAAAAATTACTTTCTTTTTCATATTAAATTGTGATAAGTTTTTTGTGATTAATAATATTATTTCGTACCAAAACTTTTTATGTCTAATCCAACTCTATTTTAGCACAGTCTTCATTATATATATATATATATATATATATATATATTTTGTTTTTACATTTTCATACTTCGATATGTGAATTAGCACGGGGACTTAACCAGTGGCGGAGCCAGTTTTGTATTTCAGGTGATGCACTTTATAACAAACTGAATTTTAAACTAATTTTCAAAATAGAGATAATTGCGTCATAAAGACCTCATTTTTACACTTCATAGAAAGTATATTTCAATACTTGTTTTTACCGGCATAAATACTCAATGTTTTAGTTTCGATATAACTTTGAGCTCTGTTACTAAACTAAAGTTAATGTTAAGTTTATGCGACATATTCGGTGGTCTCGGTGACGCACTCGATAATCTCGGTGGTGTTGGTGACGTCCTTGGCAGTGTCAGCAACGCACTCGGTTTCGAGTATACATTGTCGACACAGTCGAGAACGCCAAGTGGATCGCCAACACCGCGAGTACATCAAAAAACACTGAATGCACCGCTGTTATCGTCAAGTACATCACCGACACCGTCGAAAATAACGAGTGAGTTGCCGACACTGTCGAATATTCCGCCGAGTGTATTTCACTAATAGATAATTAATTTTGACACAATCAATATACATATACATAAATATAAAGACACAAGATAAAATAAGCATATATGTAACAGAACACCAACTATAAATCACAACAACCATAAGCTATACTTAGTATATAGTGATAATTTTTTTAAAAAATTAGTCAGCATATGCGTATGTTAGTGGTATACTAGCTACGCCTATAGACTTAACACTATATTTATTTGATGAACTTGAATTCTACTACTTATTTCTTATTTTATTGCGTTACGGAGTTAGTAACATTATTTTCATTTTTTGTATGTGCAAATGTCATTGTTGTATTTTAAAATGTAATTGTCTTTTAAATTAATTAAAAAATAATAAATTAAATACTGAAAATGATAAGACATAAGTAGTTTCGGTGTCAAATATGAAATAATATAGGTATGTTAAAATAACAAATTTTAGGAGGACTAAAATATAATAAAGAATAAAATATGTTTGTGAACAATGTTGTGCTATATTTAGCTCGATATATACGGTTCACAATCCTCGTCCCACTCCGTAATGGTGTGGATTTGACGGTCAACTGAAGCATCTTCACCAACAGTGCATTTGGAGAGCTGAAGTTCGGGTGGAGATGCTCTAACATCTTCACCAACAGTGCATTTGGAGAGCTGAAGTTTGGGTGGAGATACTCTAATATCATCTTTCAAACAATTAAAAAAACTTAACTTTATTTTTTCTTTTCAAGAATATAGATTAGGTTGAAGAGGAGATAAGTTCTATTGCTCTTGTTTGTCCAGATCACGGCGGTTTCTATCACGAGATCTCAATCTCGGACTCATTTCATAGACTATATTTCTTGAAATGTAGTTTGAGTTGAGATGCTCTAAAACTATCTTTCAACCAATTGACAAAATTTAATCTTTTTCAAATCGGAGAGACCTGGTTTAAAAAGAGTTCAGTAGAGAGCTCTAAAACTATCTTTCAACCAATTAACACAACTTAATCTTTCTCAAATCGGAGAGACCGGGTTTAAAGAGAGATGAGCTCTCTTGCTCTTTTGCATTCCGACCACGACGGCTCCTCTCACGAGATCGGAATTCCAGTCTCATGTCATAGAGAAGGAATATTTTGGTTTTGTCTTTCTCCTAAGTTTGCCAAAGAAACAAACAAGAAGAAACAAAATTGGTTTTGGTGAGAGTAAGAGAAAAATAGCAAGGAAAAGAGAGTGACCCCATTGCTGAGACGGGCCTTTTTGTCTTCAAAACTAAAAACATCGAAATTATGATGTATCAATAAAGCATTTGTGACACTGATAAATTCACAAATCGCAATTGAGAAAATTAGTAATGAAAAAGACAATAGAAACTCCATAATATACAGCAAAGTTGTGAGGTGACAACTCAACTAACATTCGCATGAGGTTTAAAACTTTAAAAAAGCATGAGAAAATGTTGCCTAATAGAGTCAAAGTTTTAAATTAAGAACTAAACCATAAATAAAATAAAATTCATGAGCATGAAAGGGACTTAATGTGTTGACTAGTTTTCGATATGAGACCCATCAGAAATTGTGAAATTGAGAATTGCTATGTGCCTATTGCTACTCAAAAAGTCAATAGATATTAAGAATATTTGCGACATAAATATGTAAGTATTTGTGTTTTGAGCGGTCATGCATTCACATTTTTAAAACCATAAGTATACTCATTGGCGGAAGCATGTATAGAGGGGGTAGAGGGGGTGTGGTTCAAACCAAGGTGTGAAATGTCGGGAAATTCGGTGCGAAATTCGAGCGAATTTTGTTTTTAGAGGGTTTGCAGTTCGAAAACCCTTTCGTTTCTCTTTCTTTTTACCAAATTTCGCGAAATCCCATGGGCATACCGAAAATACCCTCGAAATTCGGTAAAAATGATATTTTTGGTAGATTTCGGCAAAAATACCAATTAAACTTTCGGCAAAAATAATTATACTAACACAAGAACACCCCACCCATGCGAAAAGTGCGGTATATGCGGCATGCGGTATTTCTTTTTTTTACGATTTTTCCATCGGCATACCCATCGGCAATCGATATCTCCGTAAAACGAAAAATGCGAAACGAAATCGGCAAGCGGTATTTAAAACCTTGGTTCAAAACCACCCCCTCCAAAAAAAAAAAATTGTGTAAATAATACCCCATTTTCAATTATTTTTTTAGTGTAAATTTATATAAAATTATAGTTAAACCCCCCTTATCTTTTACAAAAATTTAAATATAACCCCCTCAAATTAATTTTTGACAAAAAAAAATTATATGTAACCCCCCGATACATAATTTCTGGTTCCGCCACTGAGTATACTCTACGGAGAGATGTGGGAGTCGGAGAAAACACTCGCATTTTATGAAAGATTACGTAAAAAGAAGTAACATGATAACGGATTTTGAAGTTTCTCCGATGCAAAATTTGCTAAGGATGAACGAGTATTTTAGTTGTGCTAAAATGAATCACGCGTTTTTTTTTTCTGTCTCTGGACACTAAAAATATCTAAAACACTTTTCTAAACTTACGTTTAGAACACTTCTACACTTTACTACGGAATTTGTAGTAAATGATTTATACTCGAAGTGATTTTTTTTCTTCACTAATTAGACTTATTTAAAAAAAATTGTCTTAAATAGTTGCGGTTTAGACATTCTATTGAGCTTTTATTAATGATCTTTAGAGAAACTTTAAACATACTAGGTGATCTGATTGACGGAAATAAAATATATAATACTATTTTTCATAACACACACTTTTTGTAGTACAATTATTCTAGAGACAATCTTTAATTATATATATCCAACAAATAAAACAATTTATAGCAAAACTTGCAGCCAATATATCATAAGAGAAAGAAATTCTTACTCGTCAAACTGGTGAAATACACTGACCGACCGACACAAACAATATCTTAACATGTCACAAATCATATGATATCCTCAAAAAAAAAAATTCACAAATTTATCATTTTAAATTGGTTTTAATTTTTAGGGCGCGTTGGAGAAATAGCCAAATTTAAAAGTGTGTTTAGCAAAATAGTCAAACTTTGGTTAATTTTGTAAATTGACCAATTAATCATTTAAATGAAATTCCAATTACATTATTGCCCTCATGTTTTAATAAAAGTAAAAAATTCATTTATTTTAATTAATTGAAAATATTGCTATTAATTGAAATAGCTATTAATATGGTAACAACCAAAATCAAACCCCCTTTTTTTGTATAATTCAAATTTTAAATTCAAAACATTCATATAATTTTTGGATTTATTTTTTTCAAAAAATATCAACAAATTCAAGACGCGAATTAACGTAAATCAACAACGAATCAACGTAAATTAACAACGAATTAACGTAAATCAACAACGAATCAACGTAAATTAACAACGAATCAACGTAAATCAACAACGAATTAACGTAAATCAACAACGAATCAACGTAAATTAACAATAAAAAATATTATTCATATTAAAATTTAAATACAATAATCAAATATTTTAAATACAAAAAATAATCTCTCTCTTTCTCTCTCCCGTAAGACCGCCGAAGCTTCGCCGTCGATCGCCGTGGCCTCGGTGTTTCCGAGCGCGCAACCCCTCGGAGTACTTGTTGGTGAGGCACGACCCGACGGTCTCCATAACCGCACGGCACGTGAAATTGACGCGATGAGCTCGAGGCTCCGAAACTGCCTCTGTTTCTCCTTGTCCACGATCGTCCGAACCTTGGGATCGGCCTCGCCGAGCCCGTGGTCCACAAAGCTCAATCCATTACCTGCCATTAACACAAAACACCAACAACACACAAAAAAAAAAAAAAAAACACTCAGAACACACCAAAGCACACAACTTTGTCACGGGAATAAAACTAGTTGGGTCGGAGAATTACAGTACCGGTGGTTTCGGCGACGGAGCCAGCGTGAGACGGCGGCGAAGCTAGCGATGGATCGACCAGCCGTCGAGCGTACCGTACTCGCTCTTGATCGACCACGAGTCGGCGGTGATGGAGCGGTCGTCGTCGGAGACCAGATCGGTGGCGGCGATGGAGCGGTTGTCGTCAGAGAGAGAGAGAGAGAAGATCGATGAAGAAGAGAGAGAGAGAGAAAGAGAGAGAGAGAGAGAGAGAGATAAGATCGATGAATAAAGATTCAAAATTGGTAATTAATTCCAAGATTTGTGCACAATTAGTTACAGCTTGATTTGTGCTGAAAATTTAATTTTTTTTAATTAATTACGAAAATTGTAATATAAAATGATTAATTAAAAGGTATTACAGGAATAAAAAGTATTATTAAAATGCCACCTCATGTTAATTGACTAGTTTACAAAATTAACTAAAGTTTAACTATTTTACTAATCTTATGTTTCAGTTTGACTATTTGGAGCAATTTCTCTCATTTTTATGAAGACACAATATTGGGAAAAAAAATCCCATTTCGATACACAGCTGTACTAAATTTAACTCATGTTTATAAGCAATAATATCAAGTCATTAATATTGTGTCGTTTATTTATTATCATCTTCAAGTGGGGTCTCTGGGCTAGATCTCTCCAGCTTCAGAATCAGTTTGGAATCTTTAATACCAAAATGGAATAATAACATATTTTGACATTGACAGCTTAACAAGCCCTTCAATAAGTTATCATATACTTTGGGGAAAAAAAAACTTTAATCTTAAGCACTTTAATACTCTAATTTGTTTTACTATCAAGTCAAATTGGTTTAGGGTAGCGAAATAAGTATTCGTGAGTAAAATAAAATATTAGAGCTCTAGGTGATGAGTTTTTTAACGAAGACTAAACTCGTTTCCAATCATTGAGACACGACGAATTTAAGTTTGAAGAAGCAATATGAACCGATCAAATGAAGACACATGACATATATTAACAAACATAGTTATAAAGGATACGTTTTAAGTTTGAAAACATTTGTTCTGCAAAAAGTAAACACTGCCTAATTTGATACATTTCGATACTTGTACCGGTAATATGAACCACTTACAAAAGGGTTAATGACGGTAAAAATACCCAAAGTTTGGTCAAAGAACCCCTCGTGTACCCAAAGTTTAAAAGTGGTGGCAAAAATACCCAAAGTCACATTTGGGGAGTTGACCACTCCATTCTCGTAACGCCGTTAACTTACCTGTTAATTCTGGCCACGTGGACAAATTTGTTTTGTTAAGTGTAATCATTAGGGGTTCAATTAGTTGTGTTAAATCGTATTAATTAGGGGTTTAATTCCTTGTTTTGTCGTAAACGAGGCTGATGTGGGCTCGTTCACGTGGCAAAAATTATTATGTCAGCAACCCACGTTTGTCCACGTGGCCAGAGTTAACAGGTAAGTTAACGGCGTTATGAGAATGGAGTGGTCAACTCCCCAAATGCGACTTTGGATATTTTTGCCACCATTTTTAAACTTGGGTACACGAGGGGTTCTTTGACCAAACTTTAGGTATTTTTGCTGTCATTAACCCCTTACAAAATGATAAATTGCTTGATATTTATGCCGACACATTTTCGGTTGTAATTTTGGGAGTTAAAAATAAAAGAGAGTAACATGGTTTGTGTAATGTAAAACCATGTTCGGTGCCGACACGGACAGTGCATTAACCAAATCTCTGGTCAAAATATATAGCATATATTAGTGTTAACACCTCTAAACTTTGAGAATTGATGGAGATAATTCCCTCTATTTTATTAATTTGCATTCTTCTAACTTTTATTTATTTTTAATGCTCGATCCTCCTCCAAACAGTTGACCTCTCAACTTCTTTTTCTAGATTCTCAACCCTCTCAAATTTACAAATCAATGCATATTGTTGAGTTGTTAAGCTCAAGCCAAATTCACCGGAATTGTTACAGAGACTCGACACAGATTCTTTATATTACTATTTATTTTTAACTCATAGCGCTACTTAATGTAAATTAGCCCCTCTTAATTTTATTAAAAATTTAAATACACTCCCCCTAAATACAATTTTCTAGCCAAAAAAGCGTAAATCTTCTAACACCACCCGAATGTAACTCCCGATTCCGCGCGGGTGGGCGCCCCAATGCAAAATGAAATCTACGTTATTACTTGACTTGCATCCATGAGATTCATCAATTAGCATGTCCTTGACATTATTCCTGTACAGCTAGGGAAACAATGCAAGAGAAATATATACAGGCTGGTCACTACACATGAAATCTCATCTTATGTTTGCTATTTTTTGTTTTAATTTAATTTTTGGAAGAGTAAAGTTGAGCTGTACAAAAATCACCATTTTTATGAGGTGAACATGGCCAGCTAAAGTGTGGAATAATTGTGCTCTGTGCCTTCAATTTGGAATCTCATACACTGGTTTTGCATTCAATTTCTTCTCACCAATTGCCTGTTTTTACTCATTGACTTTGGTTCAAATTACAAGACACAGTTCAATTAAGTTCTTTATTATTTATTAATATAGTTTTTTTTTGGAGTTTTGTGGAGCAAGTCTTAGTTTACAGTTTTTCACAGTACTCTAGAACTGCTAGATTTGGGTTTTTAGTTTGACAAGAGTCTAAAACCATTGGCATTATTCTAAAGAATTGGTAGTTTGCTGTAAATAAATAAATAAATAAATACTTGTGATTAAATAATGACAATTAGCAATGACCCATTTTGTTAATTTAGCCTTGTTGTACTTGTCCTATTTTTATTTCTTTTTTTGTCAGTGGCAAATTGCTTTGGAAGTTTCCACAGTGCAGGTCATAAGTAAACTAATTAAAAATAAAACAGCATTTATAGATGGAAAATTATCTATGTCCTATGATATGAGATTATTAAACATAAATAAAAGACATTGGTGTTCCCAAAGGCACACTATAATAATAAAATTAAAATACATTTTAATTCTATCTCCGTCTCTCTTAATAACACTCATTAATTCATGTACTACAGTACTATAGAGTATAGATGATGACCCTTCTAATACAAGTAACTCTTGAGTTCTAACCTTTTGACTTTTCTATGCATATAGCCTTGAATTGATCATAGAGATTAGAGAAAAGTGAAGAAGAAAAAAAAAAGCTTGAGATTGGATGGAAATGATTGAAAGTATCACAGGCTTCAAATGATTGATCTTGATGAAAGTGTGATATGATTATAATTTTGCCTTACGCTTAAACCATGCAAAACAAGTACTAATATAACCTTTCACTAGTTAGTGCACTAATCATAGCCCCTAAAATTAAGCTCCCTTTGCGATGAACTTAAATGTGATTGGCTGTAATGATTAGGATTTGTAAATACTAATAAGTTCTCAAGGTATTAATTGATGGCCTAAAATTAATTATCTTTATACACATAAAAGAAATCCTATGAGGACCCTTGTTGTTTAATTCTTTAATATGTAAAATTAAAACTTATTGTTATTTGCTCCTCTTTTAAGTCTAGCCCATCAAGAAGACTAGAAATGACTAATCATTGGATTTGGATTTTTATTATAGAAAAATAAATTTTGGTCTTTGAACTTCCATTAACATGATTTTTAATTAAAAAAAAATGTGAAAATCATATTTAGATTATTTTTGGTTGAAATAATAAAATTTTATCTTTTATTAAAAAATTCAAATACTTTTTCTGTTCAAATGAAAAAAAATCATTAAATTATTTTGTTAATTAATTGTAAGGAAACAGAATTTATATCAAAACCATAAAAATAAATTTTTTTATTATAACTAGAATAAATGGGCTAAATCCGCACATTCATCATAAAAAACAAATAACTTTTCGCTACTCTAAGTACGGAATAGCTAATCCATACATCTTTAGTAAACAAGCGGCCAAAAACGTCAATTACTCTTCGTTAATTTTATTGGGACTCTTTGAAGTATAATTTCTCGATACAAAATAAAAAAGAAGAAGCATGAGCAAATGTATTGAAATGATCAAACAATTACAAACCCTTTTCCGCTTTGAGTTTATTTCAAACAATCTAGCTAAAGCTACAAACGCAAAATCCCATGAAAAAAAAAATACAAAATTTGAAAAATTACAAAAAAAAAAAAAAAAAAAAGCCAATAAACTTAACAAGAAACCAAAGGACACAGCATTTACTTGTCTAAATCTATATGCTGTTTCTGATTCTTCTACAGTTCCTTAACAAATGATTGTGTATTGCTGAACAGCCAGAGAAAGAACTTCCTTTTTCCTTTTCTTTTCCTTTCCTGGCGATACGACACTATAAAACGAGGCGATAAAAGAACATATAGTACAACTTGCGAGCAAGAATTTGCCTGCGGAACCCTCTCCTCGATGACAGAGACAACGATTTTGGCGGTTTCGGATTACATTTCCGAGGATTCTTTCAATGCTGTAGGTATACATATAGATATAAATATATATGGAAGCAATGGCTGCAAGAAAAGATCAACTGGGGATAATCGTGCCAACGTAGCCGAATCCGCAGATGAGGAACGAGATGGTTTGGAGGAAGAGGTATATAAAGTAGTTGTTCTTCCCGTGCACGAAATCGTAGCATCCGCAGACGAAGAGGAACGCTCCGAATCCCAGCTCCAACAGATGAAGCCTGATTAATCAACATTGTTAGTGTCATTGGTAAATTATAGGAACCAAGCCAATAATCAAACCGAAACAAGAACGCTATACTGATAATAATCGATTTCGTGTTCTCTAATTCGAGAGTTAGCCCAAAAACTCACCAATACCTCTTATGACTCTGGATATAAAATATCCTTAATGAAAGAAAATACTAACTCTTATCTTCTTTCATTATTATTTAAATGCAAATAGTT
This sequence comes from Parietaria judaica, assembly GCA_954871525.1. NCBI lineage: Eukaryota > Viridiplantae > Streptophyta > Magnoliopsida > Rosales > Urticaceae > Parietaria > Parietaria judaica. The sequence goes on along the minus strand of OX940860.1, from coordinate 23,190,450 downwards.
GAGAGATTCTTCTTGAAGATAAGAACAAAGAAAACAAAAGTAAAACAATTTTCTATTGCTTGTGGGATTAGGTCACACCATGTGGTTGGTTTCCAAGACCAAGGAGAGCAACAACATAATGCATAAACGACATTCTACCACTTTGTCCTTATGTTCATGTGCTTGTCAGTGAAGTAACATGTCAATCTTTCTTTTGTAACCTCGAGTTTTTCCCGGGAAAATCTTACGAATTCGAATTGTCGTACCTGTTGCCGAATTTGAATCGGGGCCTCTTGAAAAATTTGAAGGGCGTTTTCTTGTTGACGGCATCTGCCTCTGCCTTCTTCTTCAAGACATCTCCCAATTTCTCGGTCACGACCCACTCGTTGGCTCGCCCCGCTTCCAAGAGGCCGATCAGGGTCCCCTTGGTCCGGTGCAGCGACATCACGTTCTCGAACAGAATCCAATAGAACAGAAGATGGATCGACCTGAAAATTCGAAATATTCCCTAATGTTACACGAATTTTCCTGATACGAATACATAGAAGCTAGAACTTTGGAGGAAGTCTAATGAAAACCGGACCTCGGAGTCCCGACAGAGTTGAGAATGGTGATGATGGAAGGGATGTAAACCGCTCCCCAGATCGGGACGTGGACTTCCGGGACTAAAATGGTGAGAGGAAGAACGACGCAGTAGAAGAGGAAGGTGACCCAGTGAGCTATGATCTTCCTCACGAAGAAGAAACTGTAAATGACGTACACTTTCTTCCAGAATCGCACTTTCTGGATCGGAAGAAAAAAACCGCGTTATCAGAAGAGAACTACGGGAAAAAAAGTCAACTTCAAGAGCTTAAAGAGACAAAAGCGGACCTTGTTTCTGATAATTTCCCCAACCATCTTCCTGAAGAGATTCGCGGGGCCACACGACCACCTGTGCTGCTGGAACCGGAAAGCGTTGAAAGTACTAGGAAGCTCACTTTTCGCCTATACACAAACACAATGCGTGAGAAAATGCGTCGTCAATGAAACTGTTAAATGAGACGGGACGGAAATATTACCTGAAGGTCGCCGAGGTAGACGAATTTCCATCCGCGGAGACTGGCTCGGATAGCGAGATCCATGTCCTCCACTGTTGTCCGGTCCTTCCACCCTCCGGCCTCGTTGATCGCAGCGATTCTCCAAACCCCGGCAGTTCCTGTAAGACAAACCACCTCAATTTCGTTAATCCTAGTGAATTTATCAAAGGTTTTCCATCGCGGGAGACCACACATTGCGGAAAAAGATGAAAAAACCATAGTGGGGTGCGCATTTTGAATTTTTACATGTCGCGCGACTTAAACAACGTGACTTAATAATGAGTTTGAAACTAAAACATAGAGACACAATTGGATTGAGATTGTATTTTGTTAAGGGTGATCGTTTTTCAACTTTTCAAGTCGCGTAAAAATGAATGAAATGTCTCGAGATATTAGTTCAAATACTCGTGTACCGTTGAAGCCGAAGAAGGCGTGCGTGGCCGAGCCGACTTCTTGCTCCACCTTGAAGTGGTAATCCAATGACATCTCTTGCATTCTCGTCAGCAAACACTCATTCGAATTCACTGGAAAAAAAATAAAAAAAATTAATTAATCCTTAATTATTATTAGTGTTAAGGTTAATTTGCATCGTCTACTTTTGGAGGGTCCCACACACACGATAGGCTTGTGATTGCTGAGCTGGCAAGGTGTCCCTATAATTGGAAAAAGCAAGTAAAGACGTTTCTATCCTCACGTGACTCGAAATGAAGCGCCACGTCGTCAGGTCGTAACTGTCGGTAACTAGGGTATGAGGGCCCACCACAACAGTTTACTGGTTGGTAGTTAGCTTTTTACAAACAAGGTCAATTCTGACTGCACGTGGAGGGTTTCAGCAGATAAAAAGGCAACCCACCCAAATGACCAAACTGCCCCGACCCGGCAGAGTCAGTTGACGCCCGACCCGGAAATGACGAACGTGCCCCCGGGTTTCTGGGCGTGAGTTTCAGAGGAAACGTCATGTCGTTGTCGCACTTAAGGTTAGGGCAGTTGCGTCATTTTTAATTGTCATTAAGCATGGGGAATATGAAACCGAACATTAAATACATGCGACACACAATTAGTAACAGAGACGTTTATGTCAACGCTATTTAATGCGTAACACGATCCCATATCAATAAAAACACCTTAATTGATGCTCAAAACTACGTAACAAATTATATCAATATAATATCATATTATATACATAATATTTAAGTATATTATGCTTGAAAAAGCATTAGTTAGTGAGTCAACAATCAAGTGTCCCACTCAATCAGATTATACAAGTTGTTGGATTAAGTAAATATGTTATTAAGATTTCGTGTTTTTTTATTTTATTTTTTGGTTCCATTGTTTTTTCTAAATCAAGAATATTATTATTTTTGTGCGGGCCCTACGGTCATGACCAAGCTCAACAATCATAGAGAGAGTGAGAAGCTGGCCCACCCCGTGATTGATGGTTTTTTCCACTCGTTGGGTCCCACTTTGTTGATCTCACCGACGGAAAATACATTATTATTATTATTTATTAAAAATAAATAAAAGAGAGAAAAATAATATTTCCAAAAGAAAACAGTGGAAGAGCAAGAGCACCGACAGTGGGCGAAATATTAAACGAGGAAAATCAGGCAAAACATTAATTAAGCGCAATAAATGGCTCTAAATTATATATACGGAAAAGACCAAAAGATAAATCTTCTTTTAGGCATATATATATTAATATTATAATGCCCAAAATATCCTGCCCTCACAAAGTAAAGCTTTTGAAGTGGCGCACACATTATGCAGATTTAGGCTTATCGAACGTGACAAGAACGCTATTCAATCGCGTTACATCTTCATAATAATTATACCTTATAAAATAAAAATTAAATCAAAGGGGGTAAGGGGGTAAATTACCGAATCTCCAGCGGGCTTGGACGAGGGCAATGTCGGGGTTGTGGACGAGAAAGGGAATGGATCGGCGAAGGAAGTCCGGTTCGGGGCGGAAATCGGCGTCGAAAATGGCGACGTACTCGCAGTGCTTGACGTAGCTTCTCTTGAGGCCTTCCTTGAGGGCGCCGGCCTTGTAGCCGCCTCGGGTTTCCCTGATTTGGTACGTTATGTTTATGCCTTTGCTCGCCCACCTCTGGCACTCCACCTCCACCATTTGCTGCACCGAAAAAAAAAAAACAAAAAAACTTAAAGCCCCGATAAACAACAATATTTATAAAAATTACGAGTTACTCGCCTCATTACCAAAATCACCGATTGAAATTGAATTATGCCAAACAAACATAGTCAAATCTCGAACGAGTGAACCAAGAAAGTCGTCATCTCGATTAGACATTTTAACGATCCCACATTAAATTAAGAAAAGAGATTCGCCTCGTTGTCAATTGATTCCGAAACAGGTCGTTTTGGCATCGGCAAGATAGATAGTTGAAAAAACCAGATCAGAGATTTCCTTCACCTTGATGACTGGGTCAGTGGAGTCATCCAGGACCTGGATCACGAGACGATCGGACGGCCACGAGAGCCCGCAAGCCGCACCAATTGAGATCTTGTAAACCTGAAACACGCCATAAGAAGAGCTCAGCTCAAGCTCAAGCTCCATCAATGGAGTGAGGCCAAACAGAGAGAGAGAGAGGCACGCACCTCTCGCTCGTTGAACATGGGGATTTGGATGAGGACGACGGGGAAATTGGAGGAGCCCAATTCGACATCGTCCTGGAGCTGCTCGAACTTGTACCTCTTCTCGGGCTTCTTCCAGAAGAGCTTGACGAGGACGATGACGACGCCCATGTAGACCCTCTCCATGAAGAGCATGAGCGACATGGCCAGGCAGGCGTACACCGCCAGATTCAGCAGCGGCACTATCACCGGCGCCTTCACCAGCTCCCACATCAGCCCCGCCTGCGACGCGATGTCGTACCCCGGGTTCGGGAACGCCTCCGGGATCGCCATTCTCTCCCCCATTCTCTCTCTGCGTGGATAATGTGGTTAGGCTTCGCTTCGCTCTCACCCGGGTACTCTCAGAGTGTGCCGACCAATGGTGCTTCTTCGTCTCTGTGGATGCCGAAATGGAGCAGAGAGAAGAGCATTGAGGCAGGCAGAGAGTGAGAGTGAGGAGGAGATGGAGAGAGAGAGAGAAGAGAGACTAGTTTTTTTTATAGTCAGTTTTGGTCCATCTTAGGGGTAACTATTTGGCTTTGCCTTCATTTTAGTAACTTATTTTATTTTCTTCGTTGATAACGGTGTAAGTACCTATTGTTTTTTTATGGTGTCATCAATATCTCATTTAAATGTAATTACTTTTGTTTCTATCTAAATCTCATCTACCTATTTTATAAGTAAGAACAAATTTAAAGAATTTTTAGAAGTGACACGTGTTCCGGACTTAACTGCGAATCTAAAATTGCGTTACATCGATTGAAAAACTAGAAATAGTGTTGGAGAGAATTAAAATGGTAGATATTGAAAACTTGAATGGTAAAAATAAAAATAAGTCGATGCCACTAGAGTTGCAAGTGGCGATGAGGGACAAACAACCGCGATGAGTCGCGACGGATTTGTCAAAATCGCGATGGGTCGCGACTATTTGGTCAAAATCGCGACGTCATCAATCCGACGCATCGCGATTTGGCACAGTCACGATGCATCGCGACGACCATTTTCGCGATTTTGGCGATCTGAGTCGCAATGCATCGCGACATCGCCACTTGCAGCTTTAGATGCCACCATAAAAAGAGATATATAAGTACTTATGTCGCTATTATTAACTCTTAATTTTTTTAATAATTAGCATTAACACCCTTTAATTTGTGCATGTTGGTGAAGTTTTATCTTTGAATTTTAATTTTTGGCATTAATGCCCCTACTCATCGTAGAATGACAAAAAAAATCCGGCGACAGCCTTTTATCAATATTTTTATTTTATATTTTGAATATTTCAAGCTAATATGTTGCGAATAATTACTCATTTATTGTTTCACAATAATATGTATATTGATCTTGTTTAGTAATTAATTAACAGAAAATACTTTTGAATAAGTTATGTGTACGAAGCTATGTGCCGTACACATTTTTATTTTATTTTTTGTCATTTTTTGATGCCTGAAATGCATTATGACATTATGTTACAATTGAAAGTATATGGAACGCTGATGTTAAAGAAAAAAAGAAGATGAAGGAATAAACTGCACTAACTTGAAAAGTTGTGGGGCATCACTGCTAATTATTTTTTTCTGTTTATTCATTTATTGATTATTTGTTTCTCCAAATAATAAATGCCAGGCTTTTTATGGATGTTCTTAAATGCTTTTTTGGCCTTTTGAGCGAAGAAAATGAACGCTTTCAACTTTTTTAACTGCTTCGAGCTTCAACCGCAATCTGGCTTTTATTGCAGTATAAATTCTCAGGGGTATAATAGGAATTATTCATTCATTTCATTGTTGGAAAATATAAAAAGATATTGAAAACTTCTTTACAACTTTATAACACATTATTATTTATTATTTTATTTAACTTAGCTAGCATTGATCGAAATATACATTATAATTGTTATATGGTATAGGCTCGGATACTAATAAATAAATCGGTGACATATCTAATCAAAGAATATTAAGTGTATTAATTAGTATGATTCATTTCCTAACACAATATTATGATAATTAATAAATATTATTGTTATGACTATTTTAGATACTCGACGGATATCCAAATAAATAAGTAAATAGGAAAAAAAAATATTGTATTGGCCAATTTATGTGGATGCAACAATTGGCTTCTAAAATCCAATACTGCCATCACAATATATATATATATATATACTATCAAATAAATATATACAAAAATATTTATGTATATATAAACAAATAAAAATAGAGAAGCACATGTAATTGAATTATTGAAGAGACCCGGTTGCCATACGCTTATTGGTCTATCGAAAAAGTTCAATTTTTAGTCATCTTTTTTCCTTTTGTCTTTTCTCTAACGTTAAACTTAAACTACACTATTTTCCTCACTAAATAAGTTATTTATTCTCCTTTTTAATATATATTGTTATCTTAAAAATACCTACTGTTGATGCCGAAAAATGGATCAAACACTGTAGCGGCCCAAAGCTGGATATTGGGCCGGGCCCATCGCCGTTTGTTGACTTTCCTGGGCTAGATGCTTGACTCACTGTTCCTGAAGAGTAAGGCGGATCGGACCCTCCGTAGGGCAGGTCGACGATCGTAGCTGGAGCAGTCGATGACTGGGAGAGCCGGGGGTGATGATGATGTGATGCCGCGCCTCGTTGAGTGTGGTGAGGCTGCCTACGTACCCACTTGCAGCTAAGTGGGATCAGGTTATCTCGTAGTTCAAAGCATGCGTTGATAGAGCCGTTCCTAGCTGGCCTGGGCGAGCCTGGAGTTAATGGTCTCTATAGGAGTCGGCGATTCCTCCGGCGCTTCTGCTCTAGCTGGCGCTCGGACCGTCCTCTAGGGACTTGGTGATTCCTCCGGTAGGCCGGGGATTCCTCCAGCGCTTCCGCTCTAGCTGATGGGAGTAGGACGGCGCTCGGACCTTCCTCTGGGGAGTTGGTGATTCCTCTGGTGGGCCGGGGATTCCTCCAGCGCTTCCGCTCTAGCTACTCTGGTAGGCCGGGGATTCCTCCAGCGCTTCCGCTCTAGCTAGCTCCTCTGGCAGATCGGACCTTCCACTAACCGTCGGACCGGAACCGGGTTCTCCGACTCGTTACCGCAAAGTCCTGGGACTCGGGATATAGGTCGGCGACCACTGAGAACCGGAACCTCCGTAGGGCAGGTCGTCGGGTATTCCTACCAGAATATATATATAGAAGAGAGAAAACAGTGTTTATCGCTATATTGAGCGTTCGAATCGGAGTTCCCGTTTGTTCAGAATGAGCTTCTATTTATAGGAGGGGTCGGGGACCTGCGAGCAGTAAAATATTGTCACTTTAGTCCTCTGCACCGCGGCGGCGCGGGGTTCGCGCCGCCGCACTGCGGGTTTCGCGCCGTCGCGGCGCGGGGTTCGCGCCGCCGCGCCGCGGAATAACCATACCAGGCGTGAAAATGCGTCCTGACGTCCCGTCACAGAGCGGGGGCGGCGCGCTTCACCGTTTAGTTATTATTTTAATAATAAAAATTGTGTCCGCGTTTTTTGGGCTTCTCGGTTTTTGAGATACGGACTTTTTTGGGGCTTTTTGGGCCGGAATTGATTTGGGGGAAAATCACCCATAACATTAACCCCCCAGTTTCATGGGAATTTGAAATTTTCGAGAAACTTTTATCTACTCGCGGATGGCTTTTGCTCGCCATGTTTTATTTCTTACTTCCTTTCACGATTGCGATGACGCAAAAGTGTCGACACTTAGTCTCGGAAGCTTTTCTTTATTTCGTATTTCCTTTCACGATTGCGATGACGCAAAAGTTTCGACACTTAGTCTCGGAAGCTTTGCTTTTTTTGTTTTTTGTACTTCCTTTCACGATTGCGATGACACAAAAGTTTCGACACTTAGTCTCGGAAGCTTTGCTTTTTTCTTTTTTGTACTTCCTTTCACGATTGCGATGACACAAAAGTTTCGACACTTAGTCTCGGAAGCTTTGCTTTTTTTTGTTTTTTGTACTTCCTTTCACGATTGCGATGACACAAAAGTTTCGACACTTAGTCTCGGAAGCTTTGCTTTTTTCTTTTTTGTACTTCCTTTCACGATTGCGATGACACAAAAGTTTCGACACTTAGTCTCGGAAGCTTTGCTTGCAAAGTTTTGCGATATTCGCGGAGATTTTTATTTTTATGGAGATATAAGATAAGAACGTAGACAAAAGACGATTCATTGAGCTTTTATTTCGTCTGAAACCGTTTACAACATGTGTGGCAGAGACCAAGTCATGCCTTTACACTTTTTGGAAAATGTATTGACAAGTATTTTGACTTGTCCGGGCTTCGTTCCTTGGGAGTAGCAAGCCCTCGATTCTTTCTGACTTCCTTTCATCACTCCGATTCCGTCTTTGGTTGGGAACTTGACCGTCAGGTGGAATGTAGATGTGATAGCTTGGAGTTTGTTGAGGGTCGGTCTACCAAGGATGATGTTGTATGCTGACGGTTGATCGACGACCAGGTAATTGATCATCCTTGTGATTTGAGCTCCGTCTTCTGACCCAAATGTCGTTAGTAGCTCGATGGTGCCTTCGGTGAGGACTGGCTTCCCGTTGAAGCCGTAAAGAGGGGACTTGATTGGCGTAGGGGAGATATTCCCTAAATCCATGCGGTCTAAAGTTGCTCGGAAGATGATGTCCGCCGAGCTCCCGTTGTCAATTAGCACTCGCCTTACTTTGTTGTTGGCAATTTGCGTCTCGACTACAATTGCATCGTTGTGCGGGTGTAGTACTAGTCGAGCTTCTTCTTGCGTGAAAATTATTGTCTCGCTTGGGGACATCGCTGGCGGTTTTGATAGGCTGGTTAGGTTGACTTCCTGTACTTCTTTGTTACCTTCTAAGGCTCCGGCGTATTTCTTTCGCTCGTTGCCAGAGTCCCCTGTCTCGGGCCCGCCAAGGATGGTCGAAATGATGTTGTATTGGGTGGTCTTGGCTTTTTCTCGATCTCGGTTATGGTGGGACCCCCCTGGATCGTTGTCTTGGGGCCGCTCGATTGCTTGCGGCTGCTTACTGGAGGATGGCTCTTTCCTCATCGTCATCTTCTTGACGAATTCCTTGAATTGTCCGTCCTGGATTAGTTCCTCGATCTGTTTCTTCAGATTCCAGCACTGGGCCGTCGTGTGCCCGTGATCTTGGTGGAACTCGCAGTATCGACTTTTGTCTCTGTTGGAGTTCGTCATCGGTTTGGGGGGGACAAATTTGTCTCCGTGGAGGCTGAGGATCATAGCTGGTGATGCCGTCAGGGGGGTGAAGTTTGTATCCCTCCAGAACTTCTCCACTCGCTTTGGTTGTTGCTCTTGGATGCCTGAGCTTTGTTGTTGTCGTGGCTTCTTTCTCTGTGGCTCCTCGTCGCTGATCTTGCTATTGTCTCGGCGCCGGCTTCCTTGGTTAATCTTGCTTCGGTTGTTGAAGTATTCTTCGACTGAGATGTGTTGTGCCGCTCTCGCCATCAACTCTGCCATAGAGATCGGCCTTTTCGCGACGAGCGATCGAGCAAAGTCGCCCTCCGGGAGGCCGTCAATCACAGCGATGATGGCGTCGTTGTCGGTGTAGTCGGCGACCTTGTTGGCCTCTTCGATGAACCTATAAAGGTAGTCTTGGAGGGATTCATCTTCGTGCTGCTTGAGGGACCATAGGTAAGACTTTTCTTTTCGCTGTATCACCGAACTTGCAAAACGAGAGATGAAACGCTCTTTCAACTCTTCAAAAGATCCGATGGAGCCCTTCGAGAGTCGTTGGTACCATTCAAAAGCGGGACCAGCGAGGGTGAGACAGAACGCTTGGCACATCGTGGAAGCAGAACATTTTTTTACTCGCATAGACCACTGGTATTGGACAAGGTGGTATGTGGGGTCGGTGGTACCGTCGTAGACGAGATTCGGTGGGAAGCGGAGGTCTCCGACAATATCGTCCGCGAGTATGCGATCGGCGAGAGGGGAGACGGTTCCTTCAACTACGCTTCGGATGGCTGGGCTCGGATCTTTGGCCGCAATGAGCTCTTGAACTTTTCTCTCTAGTGCCTGAACGACATCTCTTAATCCGGAGTCGCTTGCCGGGGCTGTCCCTCGGGATGGTATTGTTATGGCAATCTCGTTCCCCGTCGTTAGGCGTGCCGGGATGCTTTGCGGGTGACGAGGTCTCTCAGACATCCTTGTTTCATCGTCGTCTCCGTACTCTTGCGAGCTCTGGTTATGAGAAGTTCCTCGTCGACGGTTGATGTTCTGTCGCAGATCTTCGTCTTGACCGTGGATGCGGGCTCTGAGGTCATCCTCGTTTTCCGCTTGTATTCTGATGTTCGTACGTTGTGGCGGGTTAAATCTTTGTGCTTCTCCGCTATCTGCCACGTATTCTTCTCTCCCAAGTCGGTTGAACGCCTATCTTCGCGTCGCTTGTGATTGCGCCGGTCTCTGGATGTCTTCGGGGTCTAGTTGTTGCCGAGTCTCTGGACGAAGTCTCTGTGTCTGCTCTAGCGCTTCCTCCGTTGGGCTTCCTTCTTCACCGATGACTTCTTGAATGGCAGTGTTGTGTCCTAGGTGTTTGGAGACTAGCCCGGTCAGCCAGAAGATGCTGTCTTCTATCCGTGTTATTCGCTCATTGGTTTCGTTGCTCATTGGATCTTGGCGGACGCTTGTCTCTGGTTGATTTTGAGCTCGATTCTGGCGTGCGTGGACCTGAGCTCGTGTGTTCTGGGCAATGCTTGCCGCTGGGCGGGAGGACGTATGCTCTGTTGACTTGGTAGACATCCCGTAAGGTGGAAAAAAGAGGTTGAAAAACCGGTTGCTGGGGGGTACTAAGAGGTTTGATCTCGATGTTGCACCCCTCCTTCTAGCGGCAAAATGTTGATGCCGAAAAATGGATCAAACACTGTAGCGGCCCAAAGCTGGATATTGGGCCGGGCCCATCGCCGTGTGTTGACTTTCCTGGGCTAGATGCTTGACTCACTGTTCCTGAAGAGTAAGGCGGATCGGACCCTCCGTAGGGCAGGTCGACGATCGTAGCTGGAGCAGTCGATGACTGGGAGAGCCGGGGGTGATGATGATGTGATGCCGCGCCTCGTTAAGTGTGGTGAGGCTGCCTACGTACCCACTTGCAGCTAAGTGGGATCAGGTTATCTCGTAGTTCAAAGCAGGCGTTGATAGAGCCGTTCCTAGCTGGCCTGGGCGAGCCTGGAGTTAATGGTCTCTATAGGAGTCGGCGATTCCTCCGGCGCTTCTGCTCTAGCTGGCGCTCGGACCGTCCTCTGGGGAGTTGGTGATTCCTCCGGTAGGACGGGGATTCCTCCAGCGCTTCCGCTCTAGCTGATGGGAGTAGGACGGCGCTCGGACCTTCCTCTGGGGAGTTGGTGATTCCTCTGGTGGGCCGGGGATTCCTCCAGCGCTTCCGCTCTAGCTACTCTGGTAGGCCGGGGATTCCTCCAGCGCTTCCGCTCTATCTAGCTCCTCTGGCAGATCGGACCCTCCACTAACTGTCGGACCGGAACCGGGTTCTCCGACCCGTTACCGCGAAGTCCTGGGACTCGGGATATAGGTCGGCGACCACTGAGAACCGGAACCTCCGTAGGGCAGGTCGTCGGGTATTCCTACCAGAATATATATATAGAAGAGAGAAAACGGTGTTTATCGCTATATAGAGCGTTTGAATCGGAGTTCCCGTTTGTTCAGAATGAGCTTCTATTTATAGGAGGGGTCGGGGACCTGCGAGCAGTAAAATATTGTCACTTTAGTCCTCCGCACCGCGGCGGCGCGGGGTTCGCGTTGCGGCGCTGCGGGATTCGCGCCGCCGCGGCGCGGGGTTCGCGCCGCCGCGCCGCGGAATAACCATACCAGGCGTGAAAATGCGTCCTGACGTCCCGTCACGGGGCGGGGGCGGCGCGCTTCACCGTTTAGTTATTATTTTAATAATAAAAATTGTGTCCGCGTTTTTTGGGCTTCTCGGTTTTTGAGATACGGGCTTTTTTGGGGCTTTTTGGGCCGGAATTGATTTGGGGAAAAATCACCCATAACACCTACAAAAATTATAAATAGAGATATTTATGACAAAGTTATTTATATATTAGATATGTTAAGATGAACTCTTTTTTTTTTCGCAAACTTAAAATTTTTAATTAAAAATTATTTTTAATACATTTTGTATGTTTTCTAAACATTTGTTTGAAGGGTGGACACTAAATATGCTCCTATTAATAACTTTAATAGTATAAGTCGTTAATATATCTGTATATATGCAATTTTTATTTAAAAATATCCCTTATGATATATGCTAGGGATGAACAAGCAGGTATAGACGGTGCGGTATTGATAAATAATAGACCGAATACCGCATTTCGGTATTTTTATAATGAAAATCGAATGCCCTGTTTTTTAAGAAGAAAACCGCATTTACTGTATAATCGGTATTCAGTTTCGGTTGCGGTAATATCGGTATTTTATTCTGCATTTACCGCTTCTAAGATCCACTACACATAACTATATTATACAAAAAATAATAAAGTCCCAAATTACATAAATAACATTGATATAGTTCTTAGAAGTCCCCACAACATTGAACCAAGAAGTAATAACCCAAAAAATACTAAAAATAAAAAAAGTTTAAATTCTTATCATCCACAACTACACAATAAATAAAGTATTGCTAGATTATAAACTTAGAGAAAGGAATGACATAAATACTATTTTTGACATTTTGATAAGCATGACTATTATCGATAAAAAATAGTATAAGATATAGTAATAAAGCGGTATAAACGGGTATGCGGTTGCGGTTTTCATATCAAAACCGAAAACCCTATTTTATTTTAATCCGGGTATTCGGTTTTCTTTCGGAATATTCGGTTTTAATCGCTTTAATTCGGTTTGCGGTCTAATTGGTATCGGTATAATTGGTATTCGGTAAAAAAAATCGGTTAACGGTTTTTTTTTGTTCACCCCTTATATGCACACTCCGCTGCTACAAACATAAATATCAACATTGTAAAATTGTAATTTTGCCCAAAAAAAAATGTTTTGTACTTGTAAATAAGTAACGAGGTTTCATGAAACGTGGCTTATTTTGGTGGGTCGGTGCAAGTTTTTGCCGAAAATTTAATAGAGAAGAAAAGCGTCTAGTTTAATATCACACAGTCATATGTTGTGGATTCGATGTTGACTATATTGTGACCAAACTGGAAAAACGTTGCAATCAATGTTATTGTGTCTCACTTATATCATTTTCACATTTGATTACTACTAATAATACTATACAATATATTTATATGACTAATTAATAAGAGTGTAGTGTGAGGTCTATGCAAGAGAATCTTTATGCCATGTGCATGGTCATTTAGGTCATCAAAATTATATTTTTGTGTAATTTTTATTATTAATAATTTAGAGTCATATACCAATTTTTTGGTATTGCTTTTGCCCAGAAGCATATTCCGAAGAATAAGTAAATAATTATATTATATTAGTATTTCTCCCTTTTTTATTTGCAACATCACATACCAAACAATAAAATTTAATATAAAAACGATATATATATATATATATATAAATGATTTCAATATTTTAATTCCATTTGGTGTCAATTTTTCTTTCAAGAAAGCCATAACCCTTTGAGCTTTATTAGGTGTTTGCCGACATGGTTTTGTATCCATTACAAATCTATTTTGACGCTTTAAAAACAAAATTGATAATTCCAGTTATGAAAAAACGGATTTCGAAATTCCTATTTCAAAATTAAACCCAAAAAAGAAACTGATAGGTTTGATTTTAAAAAATAATTTATTTTGAGTTTTTAAATGACAACTAATTTAAATCCTCGGTTCAAAAGTTATTGAAGCAAAATAAATTGAATTTATATATTTTCTAAAAACACAGAATGCTAAGTACAATTTCGGAAGAAAACAGAACAAGAAAATTTAAATTTCTCGTTTTAATAAAAAATTAAATTAATTAAAGGAAAAAAGATATTAACTTTTTAATTTTTTTAATTCTATAATAATTATTTTTATTATTTTATAATCACAAGGTGGCTCATTGAACTAAAGCGTGACTGCAATTTCAAAATTGCCAAGCAAGTCCTTCCATAATCCATATGACAATTCTATGTTAGTCTCTTTCGACCACTTTTATAAAGATCTGAACAATTTCTTTACGGAGTTTTGATAAGATAAACTTTTTACACAACATATTTTAAAACTTACAACATGCACATGCATAAATAAGTGAACTTACATAATAAAAAAAAAAAAAGTTATGAGATTTATTAACTCTTCGCGAAAAGTTGTAGCTTACATAATCGTGATTTTTCTTAAGTCAACTTATGGGACGCGAGGCTAACATCTTTCTTTGAAAATTTGCGCAGCAGTTTTTCAAATGCTCTCGAACAATACTATACCAAAGTGTGAGCTTCTACGACGATAGAACCATATATTAACTCTAAAGTCTTTTAGGTAAATAATAACTCTTAAATACATTAATATGTTATATTGCAAATTATAACTAAGAAACTTTCACATCAAAACATTAACTTTTTTTTTTCCTATGATTAATTCGTTTCATGTTTGGTTTAAGATTAAAAAAAATACAGTTTCAATGGTTAAAAATTCGAGTACTCGACTCTTCATTATCAAAGTGTTGAGTTCAATCTTCATAAGAAATAACATAAATAAAATAATATTTTTTTTTATATAAATTCGGAACATAAAACCATTTTTCAAGAAATTGGCTCGTCCTATATCCGAATGTTTTTTTTTAGGGAGTTTAAGCTAAATAGTCAACTTGATAGTTTAAAATTGACAAAATAGTCAGTGTTTCGTTATTATTTATAAAATAGCCAATTAACCACATTAATCATTATAAAAATAGTCATATTAATCATTATAACCACATTAACCATGTTTGGCTATTTTGCAAATAAAAACCTTAAGTTTGTTAAAATAGCATGTAAACATATGAATGTGACTATTCATTATAATTTCTCTTTTTATTATTAAAAAACAACATAATATTGTTATTTTGTTGGAAAATTGAGAAAATAAGAATGAATAAACAATATTAATGAAGGTTGTGAAGTTTGAGGAGTGTAATTAGGGAGTTAGATAGAGAGAAATGTGAGGAATCCGTAATAAGAATGAATAGACGACATAATGTGCAAATAATAATGAATTGAATTGAATGGGTTTGCAGGGACCAATCAATGAACTTCACCAAGATGCTAATTACTTTCATTTGTATTTGCAGGCATACAATTATTACATTATTATATTTATTAAAATGATACTTTATAAAAAAAAATAAAAAAATATGAAGCCATGTACACGTAACATGTGAAACTCTCAAAATTGACTGGCGACTCCTCACTTTATAAATAAAGTATAAACTATACCTCACTTTAAAAAAAAAATTATTTTTAATTTATATAATCCTTTTATCAACTTTTTTTTAATAGTGAAATCTAAAATTTTGAATATTTAACTTGGTACTGAGGGCTAATATTTAGATAAATTACAAAATTTATTAAAATATTTTTTTTTATTTGTATTTTTGTCCTTATATAAAAATGTATTTGATATCTCTTGAACTTTTCAAAGGTGTCACGGTAACTTAATAAAAGGGCTAATAAAAGAATTTTTTTTTTTTGAAAGAGATAAAAGTATAGAATTGAGAGTATGATTTTTTTTTTTATTTATACAAAATGTCTGCTATTCAAAGACAAAAATATAAAATCAGAAGTGTCCGGTCATATTTATTCTACAATTTACGAATATTAAGATATTGGTTTCTTCCCATGTTGAAATTAAAATTATGAAAATGCCCCACATCTTTAACCTAGCTTCAAGAGACTAAGGTTGATAATAAATATGAATTAGATCTAACCCACTACTCTAGTGACAAAGTATATTAATTCAAACTTAGTCAATTTATTCTAAGTTTCTAACTATTTATGAACAATTATTATAACAAATATGAAAATTTAGTACTGCAAAAGGTACTAAAATGAAAATCCTAGGGCCAAATAATTATAATTTATAAGTGATGATAACTATACTAAGCCGTCCCTTCCTCACATAACGGCACTTCATGAGGCGCTTCTTTTAAGTTTATAATAAAGTCAAGAACTTAGGAATTATAATGAACTACTTATACATGAGGCATAACTACTTAAATGATAAGAAAGTGTTGCGGCGGATTCCGTTTTTTGTTTTGTCAAGGCTAATTATGTTAATTCATGAAGAACCACATTATTGGTTCTGAACTTATCTATTTCATAGTAGAATCCGAAACTAGCATTGCCAAAAAAATTCCAAAACCAGATTACTGGCATAAGGTTATATTTGGGACCCGTCTGATTTTGAGCTTCTTATCTTTGAAAATTATAACGGCTATTTTTTGATTTGAATGGATTGAAGCTACTCAAATTAAATAGTTTTTTTTAGGGATCAAATTAAATAGTTGGACCCGAATAAAACTGTTCCAAAATCCAAAACCAACATTTCATAAAAATAAATAAATAATTGGGAATCTGTTTTTCGAACTCTTATATTAGTAAGATTAGTAGCGGCGTATGTTCCAACTATTATAAAAATGACAATCCTAAGTACCTTTCTAAGCTTATAACCGATTGCCTAAAATATCCCTTATTTTTACTTTCAAGAATTAAGGGTAATAATTGTGTTTTCTTGTCTCACACTCTTAAGTTATTAACTACTATCAAATTAATTATCGTTTGTGTTTGTTTGTGTGCGTGACGTTTCTTTTTAATGGATTCCATCATTATCTTCTATTTTAAGAAATAGCTACGCTATAACCTTAACTATTATTTACAATTTAAAGGTACATAGTTATCTCTTTTTAAATCTCAACTAAGTATACGAGTGATGTCATTTCATTGAATTAATTAGAATCATGTAAGATAAATTAATTGAAAATTTTAGCATTTTTATTGGGTAAACTGGGGCTAATGTACCCCATGTTTGACCGGTTGTGAATTGTGTACCCAATGTTTATTTTCGACGGTTAATTTACCCAAATTTGATTCCGTTAGATTTTTTCGTGTTTTTTGTCACTTCACCGTCCGCAAGTGATTCCTCCTCTATATGTACATTTTCATATTTTTAGCACAACTAACTCATTTTTTGTCCAAATTTTATGCACGACCTACGGTTGGAAAGATAAGAGATAGATCTACAACTTTTGTGTTTTAAGTTTTGTAAAAAAAAAAAGTCTTAAAAAATACGAAAGTTCGATTACAACGTAAAACTGGACATTAGTGTAATGCAAAATATTTGTTTCGAGCAAATTTTAATATACTTAATGACTTTTTTCTGGTAAAACGTAAAACTAAAAAGTGGTAGATAAATCTTTTCTTTCCAACTGTAATTTATTTATAAATTTTGGACAAAAAATGGGTGAGTTATGCCAAAAAAAAATACGAAAGATTTTTGCACATCACATCTTTCATATTTTTGGCATAACTCACTAATTTTTTCTCCAAAATTTATAAATAAACTACCGTTGGAAAGATAAAAGATTTATCTACAACTTTGTAGTTTTTATGTTTAACCAGAAAAAGTCATTAAGTATATTAAAATTTGCTCAAAACAAATATTTTGCATTACACTAATGTCCAGTTTTACGTTGTAATCGAACTTTCGTATTTTTTAAGACTTTTTTTTTTTACAAAACTTAAAACACAAAAGTTGTAGATCTATCTCTTATCTTTCCAACCGTAGGTCGTGCATAAAATTTGGACAAAAAATGAGTTAGTTGTGCTAAAAATATGAAAATGTACATATAGAGGAGGAATCACTTGCGGACGGTGAAGTGACAAAAAACACGAAAAAATCTAACGGAATCAAATTTGGGTACATTAGCCGTCGAAAATAAACATTGAGTATATAATTCGCAGCCGGTCAAACATTGAGTACATAATTCGCAGGTGGTCAAATATTGAGTATATTAGCCGCAGTTTTTTTTTTTTTTTAATGAACAAGATGTACGGAAATACTAACACACAACGATAATTAGTGGATATTTATTAGCAAGAGAAGTCATTACGAGTGTTTTATATTGGCTACTGGCTAAGGTTTTGCAAAAGAAAATTAAAAGCAGGTTCTGGTCTTTCGTAGTTACCTGAATCTTTAGGGACTTTATCCAGCGGCCAAGATGTAAATAAATCATAGATATTGATAGAATAAGTACTTAAACTTGGACCAGCCGAGGTGGCATAGATTTTAAAGTAAAAAATAACGATAAAAATAGCAAAAGTCAATAAAACTGAGACGACAAATATTTTCGTCCACTTTTTTCACAGTCTTATTGGTCAAATGACACGTAGCATCAAGTTAACCGAAATACGAGTCACCTCAATGTTGTCCAACTTCCGTCATACTACGTGACATTTGGCCAACACATTCGTCAAAAAAAGTTGAGGGAAATATGTGTCCCCTCATATATGTAAACTTCAAGTACTTTTATCGTTATTTCTCATTTTAAACCTACGCCATCTTTGTTATTCAAAGTTCAAATACTTATGCCTCCAATGACCCATAAATTTATATACCTAAAATGTCACTCTTGATTAGATTGGAGACCGTTAGGTTATACTGCGTGGTTTGGTACGTTACACAGTGTTTCTGTTATTTATTTATTAATGACAATAATTACCCTAATAAATAAGTCAATATAAGATAACTTCTAATGGTTTTACAGAAATATATGTTCTCTTCTCCCCAAACAAACGCTGTCGGTGACTCTAAGCAACTAATTATTTATCTCCTCTAAATTAAATTAATGGAAAAGTAATTACTGTGTACCGTCGTGTAAGTATATACTAGTGGTTGACATAAAGTTATTTTGGTCTGGTCTCGACATTCTCTGCTTGGTTTAGGTCGATTAATCGATCTTTTTATTTTTGTCATAAAAACCACGAATCAGGAGCGGCTCGGTCCCGGTATGTAAATTGGGATTCTCAATTTTAGTATAAATGATTAATTTTAATTAATTTGTTATATTTTAGCTTTTAGATGTTTATTTAATTTGTAATTTTTTTAAGGCAACTTTGTTGCATGTGGGGATCGAACCCACGACCTCTACTTTGAAGGTAGTTTATTTAATTTGTATTGAATGTATTATTTGGAAGTAAGAAAATGTTTATTATTTGATATGATTGTATGAATTAAGATAAGTGAGTTTAAAATTGATTAATTTTTCAGTTAATAATAATAATAATAAAATCTATTAATCCAGTAACTAAATTTAAGGAACACCGGGAAATCAGTAGGGTTTTGTTCGTCTTTCTACACAAATTGATTGACCCAAATTGAGAAACAATGATAATTAATGTCTCTAATTAATACAAGATGGTATACTGTCTCTTACCTTATCCTAACTTATATTTTGTTAGGTGATGCATCTATCTTTATATTTCACTAATAGCTTATATAATTTATTGTTTATGTAGCATATATACCCAAGTTGCTTAGTTGGGCGGCATAAATTTAAGTTTTTTTTTTCTCGGATTTTGGGGATTAATTGCCATGTGTTACTATTAAATTTCCACATACTTTTACTAAAACAATTAAATCAAATGAAACAATATTAAAATAAAATAAGAGAAAGATATTTCTTATCCAGAATACGTAAGAAATAATAGTAAAGTCTCAAACTAATCGGAGATGAACAAAATAATTTCCTATCCAGAATAAAGTTACACGGGAATCTTCTAGGGGCATGAGAGCTACAAAAGGTTGAGTTATTCTCTCTAAAAATAGGACTTGTTTTCAAAGAAGAAAACATATTAAATCAATAATCTACAAGGGATTCAATTAATTAATATAAAATATTGAATTTTTATGATAAAAAATACAAAAAATATAATTGTAAATAAAGATATATATATATATTTTCTATCTCGATATATATTTTTAATATTGTCAAATCAAATGAGTGTATATTTTTAGTAATAAAAAATAGGGTTAATGACGGCAAAAATATCCAAAGTTTGGTCAAATAACCCCTTGTGTACCCAAAGTTTAAAAGTGGTGGTAAAAATACCCAAAGTCGCATTTGGGGAGTTGACCAGTCCATTCTCGTAACGCTGTTAACTTACCCGTTAACTATGGCCGCGCGGATAAACGTGGGTTGTTGACATAAATTTTTTTGCCACATGGATGAGCCCAAATCAGCATCGTTTACGACAAAACAACGAATTAAACCCGTAATAAACACTATTTAATACAACTAATTGAACCCCTAATGATTACACTTAACAAAACAAATTTGTCCACGTGGCCAGAGTTAACCGGTAAGTTAACGGCGTTACGAGAATGGAGTGGTCAACTCCCTAAATGTGACTTTGGATATTTTTGCCACCACTTTTAAACTTTGGGTACACAAGGTAGGGGTGCAACCGGGTAGGGTACCCGGTTTTTTCGAGGTACCCGGTACCCGGGACCGGAATCCGGGTATCCGAATATTGATACCCGGAACCGGTATCCGAAATCCGGGTACCCGAAATCCGGGTATCTGTATTTTGATACCCGGTACCCGGTTTTGAGAATCGGATCCGGGTACCCGGATTTTACCCGGCGTCGGAGAGAAGCAACGTCGGCGAGAGGCATCGTCGGCGAAAACCTGAAGTCGGGAAAGGAAATGAAGTCGGCGAGATGCGAGGGAGGCGGGAGTGAAAATGAAGTCGAGCCCTAAAGACTAACCCTAAAAATTAAATTAACATAAAAAAAAAAACTAAAACAGGGTAATATAAACCGGGTACCGGGTACCCGGTTTTTTTTTTTTAATTTTACTACCCGATACTCGGAACCGGTTTTGAATCCGGATACGGGTACCCCGAACTGGAATTCGGATACGGTTTCGGTTCCTGTTTTTAAATCCGAATACGGATTCGGTTCCGGATAATTACCCGGTTTCCGGGTATTATTTGCACCCCTAACACAAGGGGTTCTTTGACCAAACTTTGGGTATTTTTGCCGTCATTAACCCTAAAAAATATACCGAACAAGTATCTATGATTAACAAATTTAAAAACATTAAAAATATACTTGTGATAAAAATAATATGCTACTAATTTTACCTACAATCCTAACTTATAATATTTTACGCCGAATATTCCAATAATATATAACACACTTTGTGATCAAATTAACTCCAATATTATATTCATCCGTATAATATTTTGTGATAAAAAATTAACAACAATACTGTCACATATTCTGTGTATTTATGGATGTGGTTAATCAAACACCAATGAAGAAACCTAAAAACACAGCATTAATATGTTCACAAAAAAGAAAACTTGTCACTATGTGGTAAGAGGAAAAGAAAATGTTAGGAGATGTTTTAAAGATAAAAAAAGTCACAGCTTGAATCACGAATAGTTTTGACTTTTGAGATCTACGTGCCAACCAAGATACGACAAGTTTTAGTTAGCATAATTTGAAAGAAAATAATAAAACTATTTTTTTTATATATAAATTTTGAAGTGAGCGAGTGAGAATTTCGTGATCAGCCCAAAAATCGAGCTTACTCCGCTTGCCCTAGTCCACGTACACGGTCCGGGTCGGAGCCCAGTGTGGCCAGTGACAACACCAACGTGAGAGTAAAAAATGACTTACTTTTGGAACCACTAATATTTATATATGATACACTCTAATATTGCCATTTGTTAGAACTTAGAGAACTATCTCGTCATTGTGTCTTTTTTAAAAGACTAGAAAACATGGTGGTTTGAAAACAAAATCGTTATTTATGTATACAAATTTGCGGAATATTTTTCCCGTTTGATTAAAAACACATACTAATTGGGCTTGTCTTATCAAACTTTTATAATGCTGGTCCTTTTTCTTTTTTCTTTCTAAATTTATATAAATATTGTTCATATATACCTAATTTTGTCTTTCCTTGGCGCAATTATGGGTCCTTATAGGGTAGAAATCTATAATCAAATGTTCCATTAATGTCCACCAATAATAATTAAATTGGTCAAGTGAATGAGAAGACAATATATGTATACATATATAATCGGCATTTACACTTCTAATGTTTAGGTGCTCGTGCAAATAATTTCCTTGATTCAAGGTGGTCTGCCGCGGGCGGGAGCCTTCCGTGCTGTCTACCGGCCACACCATAACATTCGTAGCTGAGGGCAGCCGCGCACTGGCTGCAGAAGGACTAGCAGCTGGCACCTTGACGAGTCTATGATAAAAAAAAATTAACTTTATAGAGGGGGTCTCCATTCGTGGCTAGGGTGGCAATTCGGGTTTCGTGTCGTGTTCGTGCCGGGTCTTAATCGTTTTTTACTTATTTTATGTAGACTCAGACCCGCCCCATTTAAATACCGTGTTTATCGTGTCTACCCGTTTAACCCATTTAATATATTCATGTATTTTAAAATGTTAAATTAATTCAATTTATACTCATTTAACTTAATTTATTTAATTATATTATCTAAGATTTTACAATTTATTAACATTTTTAATGTTCAGTACGATGTCATAAATAAGTAAAAAAAAAACATAAATGTTATATATAATAAGTATTAAAATACTTAATAACATATATAAAATGTAACTTTTTGCACTTTAATTGTTTCTAATTGGGTCCCATCGTGTTATCGTGTTCGTGCCGTGTTTACCCGTTATTTAATCGTGTTCGACACGGTTGGACCCACATCCATTTACGATAGACCCAGACCCGTTTAAATCGTGTCGTAACCGTTTCGTGTTTCGTGTCCTGCTCCAAATTGTCACCCTTATTCGTGGCGACCCTCTCTCTAAGTCACAAACTTGCGTCCCATCCGTAGCAAAGCATAATTACACGATAAACTTTGTTACCTCTCAACTTTATTATTATGCATCAAAGTCAACCTTCTATTTGTAAAAACACGAATGAAAGTGATTAGAGTAACATGACAATATAATTC
Organism: Parietaria judaica; assembly: GCA_954871525.1. Lineage (NCBI taxonomy): Eukaryota > Viridiplantae > Streptophyta > Magnoliopsida > Rosales > Urticaceae > Parietaria > Parietaria judaica. The sequence continues at coordinate 23,167,850 of OX940860.1, read as the reverse complement.
TCTTAAACATTTGTACAAATGCTTGTCAAAAAACTAAAGTTGACTAATTTCGTAGGATGTAACAATTTAATTTTGTCTTCACGATGATAAATATATTATATTTGTTGGAAATTTCTTCTAGGTTGAAAACGTCACGGTTTGAATCGTGCATATGATCACTTTCCTAATAGTGTTTCGAGCATTCAAAAACGTCTTCGAGTCTGCTTGCAAGAACACCCAGGATAAGACAAGCCTTTGGCCAGGAAATCGCAAGACGAAGCGAAGTTCCGACCGTAAGCAAGAACGCGTTTCTGCAAGTGTTTTAGAGAGTAGAAATGATACTAAGAGCAGAATTAAGTTTCTGTTTTAGAAACAAAATTTTAAAGACACAAAAACAGTTACGCTGAGAAGGTAATGACCCTTCTCAGCGGCAGTTAATGGCCTGAAAACGGAAAACGAGAAAACGGTCAGAAACCGCCCCCAACGGCTAGTAACTTCCGACCGACATGTGGCGAGAATCGCCGCGAGAAAGCCTGAGACCCGAGCCTACGTGCTTAAGCGCCTCAAGTGCGCCTACAAGACGCCACTAGCGCCTCTACGCCCACGCACCCGACCCTGAGCCGGAGCCGGTGTCGCCGGTGGGCGGCGTTGCGAAAGCGTGAGGTGGCATGGTCTCGCCACCTCGCCTCCACACGGCACTCATTTGGCATACTTATCACTATGCCACATGTTGAACTCACATCACTATTGTTTTCCTTATATATTGCACAAACTCTTTGTAATTAATCATTCCCACATTTACTCTCCACTCAACACATTATACTAGCTCATTTATTAGAACATTTATTGGTCATTTATTATTAATAAATTCCAACAATATTGTTTTCTTATTTTTTAAAATATAATTAGAGAAAATAAACGTGCAAACATAACGTGAAATTAAAAAAATAAATTTCAAACGCTCGTTCAACCTTATTTATTCGATCTAGGGGTGGCAATTTGGGGTCGGACACGAAACACGAAACGGTTACGACACGATTTAAACGGGTCTGGGTCTACCATAAATGGATCTGGGTCCAACCGTGTCGAACACGATTAAATAACGGTTAAACACGACACGAACACGATAACACGATGGGACCCAATTAGACACGATTAAAGAGTAAAAAGTTACATTTTCTACATTTTATATATGTTATTAAGTGTTTTAATACTTATTATATATGAAATTTATGTTTTTATTTAATTAATTCCGTCTTACAATTGATGAACATAAAAATTTGCTAGTAAAATTTTAAAATCTTCGACAATATAGTTAAATAAATTAAGTTAAATGAGTATAAATTGAATTAATTTATCATTTATAAATAAATGTCTCTATTAATTGGGTTAAACGGGTAGACACGATAAACACGTTATTTAAATGGGACGGGTCTGGGTCTAGATAAAATAAGTAAAAAACGATTAAGACCCGGCACGAACACGACACGCAACCCGAATTGCCACCCCTAATTCGATCTATTACTACATTCAAGCATATATACAATGGCAATGGTTAACATATGTGCAAAAATTAGTTAAATGTCTTATCTTTAATCTACTTCTATGTCTTTCATGTTGTCATTAGCATAAATTTTCTATAGCTTTATTTTTATTATAAAAAATATAAATCTTTTCACTTTTAATGGTTTATTATTTGGCGGGAGATCTCTTAAAAAAAGGCAAATATCCGTATCTTTACTTTTGTTCAACGTAGGAGCACTAGATGCCTCTTTTTTAGTTATGAATGTCTTTTCTTTCATTATTTACAAATTTTTATTAAGGCTTATTTGATTAATTAAAATAGCCAATAATAGTTTTTAAAATCAAATTTGTATCAAAGACTGATTGATTTTAGTTCTAGTGAGCATTTATCTCTCCATCTATTTTAAGTTTCACGAAATAAACATCATATATTAAGTATAAATTTTTCAAGAGTACTTATAAAAAAATTCCACCCTATTATTTCGCCATATGTTTTCCATGTATGAGTATAAGTTTATTTCTTAATTATATGTATTTATGTTTTTCTAGATTGGAGCATTTGTTTTTATCATGAAAAAGTGAACCAACGATCTCAAATAAATAATTCAAAATATTCAGCTACGTAATGATTCATTGACATTTGTATTTATGTTGCGATAATACGTTTTAAATAAGGACATTTCAACATGAAATATTTTATTATGAAAATTTATTTTTTCCCTCTATAAATTTGGTCGTGGCATATTGTGTTTATGCACACCTTCTTTTTTTCTTTTTTTTTTCTTTTTTTTTTTCTCGCTATGCTTTAGCTTTTTTTTTTTTCCTTTTTAGCCAAGAAGAGATTCCTAGTCTAATAAACAATCTTGTGATACTTTTCCTCCTTCCGTCTACTTTTTTCATGTACATTTTTATTATCCTTTTTAAGTGTGCCATGCCATCTTAATCTCCTTTTATTGGACCTTTTTTTTTTCCTCTCTCTCTTTCAATTTGCATTTTGTCTCATAGCTTGACCAATATCACCAACTAAATGCGCTTTTTCCTCTCAATTATCCAGCAAGAAAGAATGAGTTGATGCCCAAAAAATACTCAAAACATACCTCAAAATAAGAATAATAATAAAAAAAAGGAATTCAATTTTAATTTTCTATTTTTTCCCAATACAACAAAAAACACTAACGCAAATCCGTGGCATGATTTATGGCAAGCACCGAAGTGGCGTGACGAATGTTCACAATGTGTTCATTGAAGAAAGTAAACAATCTATGCGCGCATTTGCCGTCAATGTGTCTCAACTTCAACGACTTTATTCATTTGAGTTCGTCAAAGCCATTCACCAAATATCCAATATTTGTTTGAATTAGAATATTTTCTTTGAGTAATTGAAAATAATTCATTACTTTGTGTCATCAAATTTTATGTTGTATACTATGGACATTACAATTTTTTTTTTTTTTTTTTTGTGTGCATAGGGGAGGCAGTGACCAAGTAATTTGAGAAAGAATTAAAAGTAAAAGAAAAGAAAATTAAGGCAAAAAAACTTCATAGTATATAGACATGTTTGAAAAGTTGCTCTCCAAAAAGATTTCGATGGTGTGTGTAAATTAGTGCTGCAAATCACGGCTTCGCGACCGGTCGCGGCGAAATCGCCGGAAATCGCCAAACGCGGGTCGCGATGCGTCGTGGTGGAGAGACTCGCGATGCATCGCGATGGAGAGAGAGAGAGAGTCTGTGAGACGGAGAGAGAGAGAGGGCTCCGAGTCGCGATGCACCGAGGGAGTCGCGAACAGTCGCGATTTAGGGCACCGAATCGCGAAACGTCGCGACTGGCCGGAGAACACCGCGATGCGTCGCGACCGGGACTGACGATTTTTTTGTGCAGCTCTAGTGTAAATACTAATGTTCTAATATAATCTAAGTAAATCCGTAACCAAAAAAATTATAATTTTAAAAATATTCAAAATTAAAATATTACGACTCCATATTATTTATTTATTTTTCATTTTTAGTATTCAAAAGTTAAAATTTACCCGGATCAAGATCAAATGATCAAGTTCAATCGGAAAGTTTAGAATTCAAAAATATCTGAATTCATCACATTCGGATTTTATTATCCGAAGGTAATGTGGAAGTCCGAAATTCATACTCCCATTACCTCCACAATATTATAATATACTTTAATTGTTTCCTGATTTTACATGGAAATGTGGAAATCAATAATTGGTGCTCCCAAATGGTAATAAGCTCTTTGGCGTGACAAAATAAAGGTGCGAGCTTTGCCTTCTTTTGATAAAAAGAGAGTTCAAAGTTAGAGGAGCAGTGTGTAAAATTCCTTGACTTTACCATTAAACGAGGAAAATTGTCTCTCTCAATCCCTGCAATTACTTATTTTGGCTTCCTTTAACTGTCAAACTTCTACTTTCTTGGAGAAGATTTCCTTCCCAAATAGACAAACTCATCATTTTATGGCAGTCTAAAATGTACTACTACAATTTCCTAATATTCAACTGATAAGCCACAAAGATTAAAAAAAGAAAAAACCCCACTGTTATTTATAACTTTTCAAGCTCCATTAAGAGGAGTGACTCATCATCATCGTCATTTGACTTAGACTATCGTTTCCAATTCCATACACATAGAGTTAGCAATTATTTTTTTATGGGGTTAGTATTGCAAAGTGTGGTACTTTGTGGTTAAAAAAAAAGCTAGCACTGTCTACTGTCTAGGAATCAGGGTAAATAAATGTCCAACAGTTTCAGCAGTAAAAGTAATGATGATTAGCTTTTCATAATTTTTTTACCAATCAAACAGTAGAGTTTAATCTCACAATTTCACTAAAATGATATACTCAGACTTGTATAAGGTGGTGGCGAGAATGTATCTAGTTTAAATTTAAATATAAATATTGAATAATTCAATCTTATAAATCTAGTGTTGTAATTGAAATAATTATATCAAAAGGTTATTAATATCGTTAACTGATATGTTGCACCTCTAAGAGCAAAAACTTCATAGTAAGGAATAACAAAAGCATTCTTCAAAATGATATATTAATACTGAAACGGGATATTACAATTTAGGGAGTCTTCACCATCGCGTGACTTTTAAGAGAATAGTATTTGCCGTATTTCCATCAAACCCCCTTTGCTCACCACATGGGTTCACCAATAGCGGGCTGACGTACATGAATTCGTAAACCGGCCGAGAAGGCCAACCCTTTACGATAAAGAACACGAGGGCGTATTAGATATCTGTACGCATTCGGCGACAGTTGGAAATGTGCCAATTAGGACTAGAGCTGCATGTGGCGACGCATGACACGGACTCGCGACGAGTCGCGACGTGGAGCAGCAGTTCGCGATGGGTCGTGACGTGGAGAGAGAAATCGCGATTGGTCGCGACGAGGAGAGAGAATCGCGACGTGGGGAAGCTGATCCGAGGGGGGGGGGGGGGGGGATAACCACTTTTCACCCAAAGTTTATTACCCAACCACAATTTCTATCCACTTTACTCGAATTTCAACCCTAAAATTTCAACCATAAAATTTCAAATTTCAAATTTATTACCCAACCACAATTTCAACCCACTATCTCCTCATAATTATTCACCCACTTCACCCACCATAATAAATATTCAACCACCCCACTCTCTCCTCAAACCTTATAAATACCACCTCCTCCACCCTCATTTCATCACACCAATCTTCTATTCTTCTATCTAATTCTCTCAATTCTCTAAGCTTTCAAGTTCTAAAGTTCTCAAGTTCTAAATTTCTAAAGTTCTAAAGTTTAATATTTTATTCATTATGAGTCAAGGAAGCGGCGGTAGTTCCCGGGGTCGAAGGACGGCTAGGAATTTGAAACCCCAATTTCAAATTGGGGGACAATCGCAACGTACGCCTGACGACTACATTCCCGTTGTGCTACCGACCGGAATATTTCTCTCCCCCCCAAATCCAAATTATCCCGATGATACCCAACGGTCTCTAAGACCTAGTTTAACTCGGGCGGTGGGCATGCACAACGCCAATCCCGATTTAGTGCCCCGAGAAATGGTCGAGGCGGTTTATCAATCTAGGGCGGGAAATAACGATTCATTTTTCAACCTAATGTTTCAACAACACGACCACCGTGAAGCCTCCGACGACGACGACGACGCAACTCAACGACCCGATGATGCTGAGGAGGACCTTCCGACTCCGCCCCCGGTCCATACCTTCGACCACGACGGTTCTCCTTTACGTTCCCATGAAGAAAGCGGTGAAGCCTCCGTTGGCCGTCCTCGATGTGATCGACGTCCTTCAACCGGGTAATAACTTTTAGTCATTTCTCAATGTATAACTTTTAGTCATTTTTCTATTTTATTATCATTTTCATTCACTATATTCTCCCTTTTATTATTAATAGAGCAAATCCTTCGGGCTTGGCGTGGGGAAGACCAAACACTTCCAAAGTGTGGAGGTTTTTTCACGAAGATCGATGGGTGGAGAATGGTGTTTATTGAGGTCGGATTTGGTCAAATCTACCCTCAACACAACTCGTGTCGTTTTGCCCACAAACGACATGAAAAACGGCAAGGAAGTTCTTCGCTCGAGGGGATTATCCCCGACGAGGATTATCCCCGAGGAAGTTCATCGCCCGAGGGGATTATCCCCGACGAGGATTATCCCCGAGGAAGTTAAATTGCGAGAAAGCACAGCCACACAGAAGCAAGTTGCGATGAAGCGTCCCATCACGCTCTTCTCGAGGAATTTCGTCATGATGATCAGCGCAGGGCCCAATGACGGCTGAAGAGATGTGCGTCATGATGACCAGCGCAGGGCCCAATGACGGCTGAAGAGATGTGCGTCATGATGATCAGCGCAGGGCCCAATGACGGCTGAAGAGATGTGCATTTAATGAAGCTGACCTACCCACCCGATAAGAAGCGTCAGCGACGAGGCTTGCAGGGCCAAATGTCGGCTGAAGAGATGTGCATTTAATGAGGCTCACCTACCCAAAATGACAGTCTGCTCGGATGCGATATAAAGCAGAAATCTGCCATGCTTTCCCTCAAATCACTTTAGGAAACGAATGATGAAAGAGAAAAAGAGCGAGAAAGCCGAGAAGAGGACTTAATGTAAACTCTATAAAAGGCAAGAGAAGCCTCATAGAAAGGAGGAGAGGAGACAGAAGAGAGAAGCTAGTTTTTTAGAAAGAAACTCAAATCTTAAAGAGATTTCTTTGTATTTTTGAGTACTAATCTATTATAATCCAAATATATTGAGACTAGAGAGCGCCGTCATGTATTTGTTTATCATATTTCGGGTGTCCAGCTAATCAACGGGAGAAACCGAGCCCTTTTTGCAAATATAATAAATCAGGAATATTCGTGTTCATATCATTATTGTGTTCTTTCGATTATTCTTGTGACTGGAAAAGGGCGGTGAAAATCGCCCTCTACAGTGTTCGAGTGAAAATCGCCACGTGCAAGAAGTGCGGGGCAACCATAGATGCGTTGGGGGAACATGGAACCGGCTACTTGACGCGACACGCAAAGATGTGCTTCCTAACCGGGGTGGACGATGAGGTAAACACAGCACAGGTAAGTGCCCTTACCACTGCTAATTTACAGAAATGGACCCTCGCATGGATTTTTTCTACAGACATGCCGCTGAGTATGGTCGAAAATCCTGCTCATACTACATATATGCATAGGATTAATCCCTCATACCAGCAGTTTTCCCGTACGACTTATACTAGCGACATGGAATCCGCATATGCTATGCAAAAAAACTTTGTGGTCGATTTTTTCAAAATGCCTAGCATAAACGTTGCTTTCACCACCGACTTGTGGAGAGGTCCGAGTTTAAATGATTATTTGAGTTTGACCGCTCATTACGTAGACGATGATTGGAATCCGTGTAAAAAACTTTTAAATCTAGCACCATTCGAGGGTCGGCATACCGGCCAAAATATTTCCGATAAATTACTAGAATTATTCAACGATTGGGGTTTACAAAATCGCGTTATTTCTATTACTTTAGACAATGCCTCAAACAACAATGCCGCTATCACAATCTTGGAAACTAAATTGCCCGCTTCTCAATTTCGTAATATTTTACATCAACGATGTGCTTGCTAGATAATAAATTTAATTGTACGATCGGGCGAAAGAGAAATTTCAAGACATGTGGAAAAAATACGCGGCATTATTGATTGGATCCAGCATTAACAAACCATCAATAGGTGGAGAAGATTTTGTAAAGAACATAATCATAGAGAAAACAAATTTGCATTAGACAATAATACACGACGGAACTCTACTTTTCTAATGATTTCAGTTGTTTGTAAGCAGAGGCTACCTTTGGACCACTTCCTCCACATGGAACTCGAGCCCCAGGCGTGAATCACGGAGGCGGAATGGGAAACCCACCCCTATGTTTTCCCCGATTGCTAACATCAATGGCCCGAATGTAAACATAATTCGAGGATCTAGTATAGAACCGAAGCAAAACGAAAACGGGGGTGGATCCTAATAAATTTTAAATTTTTCAATCATTCCCGGAACAAAGGGCATAATAATAGGATCATTTTTTAAATCATTTAAAGCTGAAGTAATTTGATATAAACCCGAAAGACCATGATTCAACGAGGATTTTTTTTGTTAGAAAAATTTAAAGTAACCAAAAATTCGGACCATGATACAACCCTCACACCTTATTTTTCTTGGAAAGATCTTAAGTGTTTTTCGGACCAACTTGATTCGAGATATTCCGAAACTTTCCACTAAAGTTAGTTATAATTTTTCATCATTCATTTTCAGGTCTTCGAATTATTTAGGCAAACAAAAACTGTCGGTTTAAAGTCCGAAAAACTATGGAATTTGGCTAAAATCTGAGGACTGCCAAGATCACTTTCTTTTATTTTGGCCCTGTCCGCCCGAAAAATTCGAAAATAATGTTATATTTTCTGATACAATACGGATCACACTAGTCCATAAATTGTAAACTCTTTTGCATTGCATCAATCTTAATGTGTATTATGACTTTCTTAGAACGATTTCAGTATACGAAATCAAACAATATTTTTAATCATAAAGCAAAACAAACATAATTTATTAATAAAACAATATCTTACTCGTGAAACGAAACGAAACGAGATATCATTTCAGAAGCAAAGGTGTCTATTTTCTATTCACTTATTGATATTCTGCGCCATCCAATCCAAGGAACTAAATTCCAAAACACGTGATTTATCAAACAGTACGCTCGCGAGAGAGATAGAGAGTTCAAGCAAAGACATGCGTGAGAGCTCTCTGAGAGCATCGACATCGGAGAATGACGTAAGAAATGAACCTGTAAACAATGATGAAGCCGACCATGACACCCACATTCCTCCACCGGCTTTCCTCGCCGTAACCCTCCTCTCGAAGCACGTCTTCGCCGCTCACCATGCACTTGTCGAACAATACCTCCAAGCACTTGCCCGAATTCGAGAACTCGTTTATTAGAAACCCCTCAAACGGGTACTTAAACAGGGACAAGAAGTGCATGAAGATCCAGTAGCTCGGCGTCTCGCTCTTCGTGATGAAGTAGCCGGAGAACAGAAAGAACGAGCCCATCACGCCGGCAATCACCGAGTTCCCCACGATGAAGTTCGGCACCAGAGCGCTGAAACACACCACGACCGAATTCGCGGTGTATAAGATGAGCCATATCAGGAGCATGAAGTACAAAAAAGCTGAGAAGTTCCGATTCAGGCCGACGAGCCAGTACAGCGACGTGCTGAACAAGAAAGCTAGAATGAGCAGAAAAGGGAGATACACTAAGGCATTCGCTATGGCGTAGGAGGAGACTCGGTAGCTTCCGCAAGAAGTCTCCTTCATTAGAATCTCTCTCTCTTGCAGGAAGATCGGCAAGGCTTCGATAGTGGATGACAGCAAGAACGTTAACACAAAAGCGAATAGACCAACCCGCTCCCGAGCTCCAACCAGATCGTCCCGGAGATTGTGGAAGATGGAACCTAGGACGAGCCCGGAGAACAACATCTGAACAGTTCTGCATGCGAAAAGCTCTTTGGTTCGGAATATGTTCTTCGAGAATCTGTGCGTGAGGACGATCGTCTCTTGCAGCCTCGAGTTCGCAAAGTCCAGAGGAATATCAATCGCAGAATCTACCGGTTCCTCGTCGACAATCTGTTGGATTAACATATGCGAGGATTCTATTAATAAAAATATTGAGACCTTGGGTCACTGTGCGAGTGATCTCCGGCTATTAATTAAAAAAAAAAAACATGTAATTTAATCAATAAGAGAATATTGCTATTTCCAAATTTCACAAAAAATATACTCTATTGAAAAGCAACAAAAATATATGGTCTTCGAATACCCTCCCGTCATTTTAAAATAAAAAATGATCCATTATCATTTTACTTTTATTTACTTTTTAATTTACTTTTCATAAAAATTAGTATATATTTTTCAAGAGACCAAAATATTACTAATAGTAAAAAAATATATTTTTTAATTAATTAATAAGATCAGAAGTTAATAAGTTAGTGATGATTGAATTTAATTAAAGTGACTTGGGTTAGTATTATTTTAATGATTTAAATCATAAATTGTCCAATTGTAGTTCTTCAATTGTGTTCTTGACAATTTTAGCATGTATAATATTAAGCACCTTGGACTGTTGAAAGAGGTCTTGGAGAGTGAGCTTTCCGGTTTTGCCCTCACCGAGACCGGTCTGATTCTCTTGAATGCTTTCGACGGAGTCGAGAGCGAACTCGACGATGTTGACATGCAGAGGAAGCTCAAAGCCCATGAGCCTGAGGTTAACTCCGAGCTGGTCAACGGTCCCATGGTGGAGAACAGAGCCGTTAGCGAGGAAGAGGACATTGTTAAACGACTTTATGATCCTGAAGCCCGGCTGGTGAATGCTCAGCACGACGGTCCTGCCACGCGTCTCGGCCATGCTCTTTAACATGTCGACGATCTGAAGTGCCGACGTGCTGTCGAGCCCCGAGGTGGGCTCGTCGAGGATCAGCACTTTAGGGTCGTGAATTACGTCCACACCGATTGAGACTCGGCGCTTTTCTCCCCCGGAGACGCCGCGGACCCTCTCGTTGCCGACGCGCGCTTCCGCTACGTGGCTAAGCCCGAGCTCGTGCAGCAGCAACCTAACTCGCTCCCTGAGCTCGGACCGGTCGAGCCGCAGCCTAAGCTTGGCGCTGAACGTTAGGGTTTCCTCCACCGTGAGGAGCGGGAAGAGCGTGTCCTTCTGCGTAACGTATCCCGAGATCTTCCGGAAGTGGGCCCCGTCGACCGGCTTCCTGTTGACCAGGATAGAGCCGCTCGACGGGGCGGCTTTCCCTGCGAGGATCTCCAGGAGGGACGATTTTCCCGAGCCGCTCGGGCCGATGATGGCGAGGACTTCCCACGGCTTTGCCCGGCAGCTGACACCGGTCAATACCCGCTTCGCTTTGCCCGCGGCGAGGTCTTGGTCATTGTGACGTGGGTTTTTCTTGAAAGGGTTGATATTGATTTGTTGGCTTTGTGTGTTGATGTTGTAGTTGATTGCTATTGCTTCGATCTCACAGCCTTGTTTCCTCTCCGAAAGTTGATAAGGCTTTGTCTCCTCCATTGTTTCTCTCTTGAAGCTCATGACTTAGGGTTTGAGTAGAGTGAAGTGACTAAATAGAGACTCCAGTCTCCAACATTACATGGCTAGCTTTATTCCTTATTTATATACATATATATATATAGTATTTGGATATGCTTATCTTTATCACGTGAGCGTATTTGAGTATGATTGGTGCTCAAAATATTTGTGCATATATATATGACAATATATACGGTGGTTCACGGGTTTCTGAAAGGCATGGTCACATGATCACTGTTCGCTACTCTTGATGATGATGATGACGATGCATGGAGTGGAAGCAAGCATCAATAGGAAGAAAATATGAACTTATTCAAGATTAGCTACACAAAACTACAACCTATTGTTACATATGTAACATTTAGGTCAAATTAAGGTTATTTAATTATATTATTTAAGGGTATTTGATTATATCTCGTTATGTAATAAGGTCGTTTTAATTATTCAATTAAGTCAGGGCTTGATTGATTATGTTTAATTAAGTCAGCCAGTCGGGCCCATAAGAGACCGTAAGCTAATGACAAAGTTTAACCTCTCTCAAAAGAGGGGAGACTGGACTCGTGAAGATTCGGCCAAGCTCCTATTCTCCGAGATCGATTTTGGGTCGTAACAATTTTGGTATCTATTTTCCGAGATCGATTTTGGGTCGTAACACCTATCTTCATTTTAAAAATAAAAGACCATGGAAAAATGACAGTTTTATAAGCTACGATTATTTTGAATTTCCCGAACAACCAAACGTCACAAAAATGTAATTATATCCTGTCCCTAGGAGCATACCTCGAATATTAAGTAGCCCCGTTCCTTTGGGTATGAATTCTGAGGTTGTTTTGGACAAAGACGAGATCTTCAACTCTCTCCACTCCCGATCTGCCGGCTGCTTCCCCGCACGTCATTCTATCATCTCGACATATTCCTTTACATGCTGCAACACTCGAAACCTGACTCAATACTTTGATAGCTAACGTTTGCAAAAGAGGCGTTTCCGAGCCGAAATTCTCCCACCAAGCAACTGGGTCCATTTTGTCCCGACAGTGCACGGCATCTTCATCTCCCAGCGAGCCTTCCAGTCTCCAGTACGAACTAAGCTGTTCTCTGAGAATCTGTCTCACCGTGCTTTCACGCTCGTACCGTTCCAGGGTTGCTTTCCAACCCTTCATCACAATTTTATCCTTGGCTTGGCCTTTGCCGAAATAGCGGGGATTCAATATGTAGCCAGCGGCATGAAGAGGAGAAAACAACGCCTCCCATTGTTTTGCAAAAAGCTCTTCTAACTGATTCGATCTTACCCCAACCGGCCCTTTACTCCTTAACTCTTCAAAAGCCTGAACCCGCCAATTGAAAATATCGCCCATGAAAAATCCGTTAATGTGAAGAGTGGTGAGTAATCTAACAAACGGCTCAAATAGCTGCATGAGATATTCAGCTTCGTCCCAGAAACTATCCTCTAAAATGGCAATTTCGATTTCGGCAGTATCCCGTGTTGTGTTTAGTTTCCACTCATCGCTGATCACTGCATCTTTCAACGGTTGCTTTAGTTGGAGTAGCCGTTGAACCATTGCAAAAAACAGAGCAAACTTGGAAGCCGTTAAATTAGGGTTTTCCGTTATAATCGGAGAAAACTTGACGGGGCAAAATTCTTGGAAATCCGTCAAGCATTGATCAATTCTCTTAGCACTTGTGAGAACAGCTTTTATCCAGTCAATCTCAGCTATTTCCTCCATCAACATACATAAAGAGTGTGAAGTGCATGGAGACATGAAGATATGAGGGAAGTTCGATAATGCAAGAGAATCCGATAATTGATTAGCGCGGTCAAAATGTGAGACGATCTGAAGCACATTTACCGATCCGATGTCTGTAATCACATCAACAAGAAGATTGGTAAAACGGCTTTCTGCTACATCATCATCGGCTATATCCACTGCTTTGAGGAACACAATACCTCTAGGACAGGATACAAATATATCAATGTGGAAAAACCCAAGCCTGCTATTCGAGCAGCCGACACAAAGCACGGAACATCCAGTGTGAAACCACGACTCCCGGATTGGAGCCATTGATTTTTCGATCCTTGCCTTCTCTTTACTCAAATAGGAACCGGACAGGTCGGCCACTGCCGGAGATTCGTACCTATGGCCATAAGAAGCGATCGCTTTGGTCATTTCTCGAAAGTAAGGAGAGTTCACAACATTGAGATTCAGGGAGCTCGCATACAAGAATCTTGCCACCACACCGTCTACCTCCTCCTTCAACACGGTGATGCCCGGTTTCGTCGTTCTAATGCGCTTTTCCGGTTTATCCGTTCGGGGGACTCTCTTACTTCTCCGAGCAAGCCGCTCTTCCTCGAAGACCTGAAACGCTTCTCTCACTGAGCCGTCTATCGCGGGGCAGCCCTTGACCCCGACACCCGAGAAACCGAGCAAGTGAGCTCTAACACGCGAGTACGAGCCGTTATACCGGAGATTGCAGTGATTGCATTTCCACCTCTTGGTTCCGCTTCCCTTGTCGAAACCGCCAAACACGGTGACGTGCTTCCATCCCCACTTGTCGGATTCCGGCAGCATTCTTCGAGCCCGATCGCTGTACTCCTATGGCGGTAAAATTCCAGAATGAGATCTCCAAGACACAGAAATTCAGAATTGCCCATGATAGAATCCATGACAACCTCTTTAACCTAAATACTATAAAAACCTGATTGATCTTCCATCAAATTCGAAATCGTTCTGACAAGCAAGAACAAAGAAAACGAATTCCAGAATCGATTTTGAGTTTTCTGATCATGATTAGTTTAAAGCAGTCCATGAAACTGTATGAATGCAGAACCTGGAAACTGCGATTGGCGACGAGTACCTGAAACGTGTAACGAAGTCGATTCGAAAGGATCGAAACCTTGGCGTTTCTTGGGTTAGGGTTTCTTGCGGCACCTGCAATAGAAACTTCAAAACCTCCGTTTCGTCTTTTTGCTTTACGTTTCTTCCAGCGTTTTTTTTTAGGAAGTTTCTTTCTCATTTACGTATTTAAGAATATTTATGGCAAAAATACTCACATTAACAAATATATATTTATATATATAACTAGCTGATATTTTTAATTTTATTTTTTAGTGGTAAAAATTCTTAATTATGTTAAAAAGTATGACATAAATAATTAAGTTTTTCAGTTAACTTTCTATGAGAAAATTTGACCCAACAAGTTAGCAGCACATATGATGTAATCATGTTTTTGTCTCTTTTCTATAAGTAATGCATGTGAGGAGTACTTTTCCTTCTCGAGCCCTACCTATTTGGAAAACTTAGATGGTTTAATGAGATTCGTTTTCCTTAAAAAAAAAAAAAAATTATATGAGGAATGCATGTCATGCATTGGAATTCGAAATTGAACAAATGACTAGGTTTTAATTCGATCAAATCAAATTCAAATTAGAAAAGCGGGTTTATAGTCTGTTCCTAGAGCAAAACGAACAAGAAAGTCTCAAATGACAACAAGATAATGAAAAATAACCTGAAAATATCACATAATTGTCACGAGTTTTAATTTGATGGACACTTCTCGAAGCGCTCTAAAAATCGTGAAATGCTTGTTCTTCGAGAGATTGATCATCGTCGGTGTATATATATCACCATCAACCCTAGTACATAATTACGAGGAGCCTCGCCGAGGCGATCTCGTAAGCGATTTCTTAGAAGGCGAGTACTTTGACTTTGTGGATGTATTAGCGGGATTCAGTGAAGTGGCGGCAGATTTTCGTGCGTTGACCACCCTCTCAACTATTCTACTTCCGATTAGTGGAGTCGACTGAGCGTCTAAAGGGATCGTGGCGATGCTCGCCTTATCAGCAGCGCCACGATCCCTAGCGACACGCGTGGCAGAGCTCGAACGCGGCTGCACTCTCAGGTTCGGCGGGGCCTCGTTCGAGAACCCGTCAAGCTTGTTTATCGACCTCACTAAAGGCGATACAGCTCGGCCTAGGCCCTTCGTCTCGCTGCTCTTTACCCGGGATGGGATCACTGCCTGCGCGGGTCTTTGACCGGAATTACAATTGTTGTTCTTCGATCTGGAAGCTGACGTGTTTGTGCTGTTGCTGGTTGACACGCCTTTCATCGGCGATCTTGGTGATTTTAGCTTTGGTTTTTGAAGAGAACCAGTGTTGGAGATTGCGTTGACTTTGGAAGTCTTGGAAGTTGGTTCAACTCTGCTGTTATTTCCAACTGCAAACTGGATGCACCAAGCAGTATCATATATGAGCGACTAATTATCATGTACTTTAGGACTATTTACGGCATAAGTTTTCAAAGTTATTCGAAAAGAAGTTACATATTTGCAATTTTATTTTTTTAAGTAAAAAGTTTTCAAACTTAATAGATCCGTTATCTCTTGGTTTACCGTCTATTTTATTTTAAACGGTTGTTAATCACTGAAATACACCGGGTTTTAACTTTTTGTCGCAACTCGCTCATTTTTTTTCCTTTAAATATTAGTGTATTAAGATATTTTTATAAAATGAGGAAAAATTATTCGAAATGAAAATTTTCAAAGAAAATAATGTTCATTATACCTCTTAGTCTTCTTTTCATAAACATTTTTTTAGAATTTTTAGAACTACAAAGTTGTATGTTTTTTGTTAACTTCAAAAATAAAAACTGAATTGTATAATTTAAAGAGAGAAAAAAGGCCAATCTGTGATTTTGAGAGACAAAATCATGTTGTTAATTAGCATTGAGACAACGTTTACAACTATTACTACAGGATTCTATCGACAGTATTTGTTGCATGATGTATATATACGTGTGTATATATATATATATATATATATATATAATTGTACCCGGGAAAGAGGTTGAAGGAGCGAGGTCTCCTTGAGGTTTTGAACAGCGAGTGGGGTGTTTCCGGGAAACGGAGGCTGTGGCGCGTTTGCTTCCATTTCAATCGACAGAAAAAGAGGCGTTGCAGGCGGTGTTTTCAGCCTGTAATTATATATATTAATTATTTTGAGAAAGTTGAGATCAATTTGCTAGGCTTGTAATTGTAACACAAACTTGTTATTCATGTTAAAGAAGAAAGTAGACATAAAAAAATACCAGTCATAGTCATGCTTGTCGTTTTCAGCAAACAAAGCAAAACCAGAAGATCCTTTCTTTTTGGATGAAAGGTTGTAGAGCTGCTGCTGCTGATGATTTCCTGTATGAATCATCAATCATTATAATCATCAGAGTGTTATGAGTTATTTTAAATAATTGGAGTCAGTTTAATATTTTAATTATAATTATTTTGTTATAATGTGTTAAGGTTTGGTTAATTATGTTGAAATCATTATCTAATCTTTGTCGGGTGTGGTGTGACTCACTAGTTTTGCACTTTCTCAATCTATTTAAGAAATTTTAAGCCAATGAAAACGGTAATGAACTATTATTTAGTTAACTTTAATTTTTCTTCACAATATAATAGATCGGGCTAGGTGAAACTTATGCACAATTTTCGTTACGAGATCAATTTCGAGCCGTAACACATAAGTGGTCAAAATACATATTATACCTGCACCGAAAATCGATGGTCGCAATTTTTGTATTTTTTAATTTGTAATAATCAAATTTTAAATCTCGCGGCACGGAAATTAACCTCCGTAACGCGAGTTCTCGGAATTCACGGAAATTAGGCATGGAAGCCAATTTCGTGCCGTTGGAGAGGTTTACCTACCTACAGGTTTGGGTGGCATAAGAACTTTCATATATATTCTAGTTGATAAGATTTTTGTTGGGAGTAATTAAGTAAATAAATATTTACCATATGGAACGTGTGTGATTGAGGGATCAAATTCGGAGGAGAAAGGGAGGAGGAGATCATTGGTGGTTCCATGGAGTTGTGTGAAAAGCGTGAGGTCTTGATGATCCGAATTAGCCACCGTACTTGCTCTTTGCTGCCCACACCAAGCCCGTGCGAACCCCATCATGTTGATATCGCCTATTCCACAAATAATTCTAAGCCATTTGCTTCATATAAGTTTGATGGGAGGCCGGCCGGCCGGCTTAATGTTTGTGTCCAATTGATTTTATTAATACTTATAATCTTTATTTTTATGGTGATGTAAAAATGGATCTCTTATACGACCAAAGTTCTCAGTCTTGTTTATTTTTTACGGGGTAAAATGCGGCTAATGTACCCAATGTTTGATCTTCTGCGGATTATGTACTTAATGTTTATTTTTGGCGGCTAATGTACCCAATGTTTGATCCGTTAGATATTTTCGTGTTTTCCGTCACTTGACCGTTAGAGAGTTATCCTCCTCTATATGCAAACTTTTCGTATTTTTGACATAACTCACTCATTTTTTGTCCAAATTTTATGCACGACCTATGGTTGGAAAGATAAGAGATAGATCTACAACTTTAGTGTTTTAATTTTTGTAAAATCAGTTTTAGAAAAATACGAAATTTCAAATACAACGTAAAACTGGACATTAGTTTAATGCAAAATATTTGTTTCGAGCAAATTTTAATATACTTAATGACTTTTTATGATGAAACGTAAAACTAAAAAGTTGTAGATAAATATTTTATCTTTCTAACGGGTGTTTACTTATTAATTTTAGACAAAAAAATGAGTGAGTTATGCCAAAAATATGAAAGATGTGATGCAAAATAATCTTTCATATTTTTGGCATAACTCACTCATTTTTTGTCCAAAGTTTATAAATAAACACCCGTTGGAAAGATAAATAGTTTATCTACAACTTTTTAGTTTTACGTTTCATCATAAAAAGTCATTAAGTATATAAAAGTTGCTCGAAACAAATATTTTGCATTAAACTAATGTCCAGTTTTACGTTGTATTTGAAATTTCGTATTTTTCTAAAACTGATTTTACAAAACTTAAAAAACCAAAGTTGTAGATCTATCTCTTATCTTTCCAACCATATGTCGTACATAAAATTTGGACAAAAAATGAGTGAGTTATGTCAAAAATACGAAAAGTGTACATATAGAGGAGGATAACTCTCTAACGGTCAAGTGACGGAAAACACGAAAATATTTAACGGATCAAACATTGGGTACATTAGCCGCCAAAAATAAATATTAGGTACATAATCCGCATAAGATCAAACATTGGGTACATTAGCCGCAATTTATCTTTTTTACGGTTGAAGTTTTCCATATACTATTTTTGTTTTCTTCCGCTCACTTGTTCTATTGATTTAATGATATTTTTTAATTTGTTATTAAGTCTTGAATAGGTCTTATTTTAGATAGAGAGATAGAGAGAGTTGTGTTAAATGTACATCTAAAATTTTGTTAAATTAATACAATTGTTCTATTGATTTAATGATATTTTTTAATTTGTTATTAAGTCTTGAATAGGTCTTATTTATTTTAGATAGAGAGATAGAGAGAGTTGTGTTAAATGTACATCTAAAATTTTGTTAAATTAATACAAAAACCAAACAGATATTGGTGAAGCAAAATAGTAAACATTAGATACCTTTGACCGTGAAAAAAATTAAAATTTATATATACAAAAACATTAAATAGTTATTTATTAGCTAATTAACCCATTTATTTATTTGGAGAATATTCTCCCATTTCAGGTGTTCATTTGGCTTCTCAATTCTGAAATGTAATATACATTTTCTCCTTCTTCATTTTTGGTGTGTTGACTATTAATATAACTGTAACAAGACCGGTAGAAATCAATCACATCTTTGCGAAGCCGGGGTGTGGCTTATGTCACCCAAACATTAATAATTTTTAAAATAATTATGAGAAAAATATTTATATTGCGCTTAATAAAATATTCGAAGTTTAAGTCATTTACATTTGTATATCTTGAAGTATTTCTTATGAAAAATAGTAAAAAACAAAGTTAATTAAATTATATCCGTGTTAAAACTAACATTAATGGAGATACATATTTTGAATTTAGACACTTTTGTACAATTATTTCTTAATTTTTTAAATTTTAATGAAGGAAAATTGTGAGGGCAAGAAAAAGAGTGTCAGGATATAATCTTTGAGTATGCGAGTTGGCCCAGTCACTAATGAAAGACCTTCAAGGACATATCATACTTGGGCAAATCTTTGCTTCTTTTGCTAAGTCCGTGGTTAACATGAAAAATATGTTGAGCTTTATTTGGGGTAATGTGCAAGGAAATTTGAGGACATTCCTCTAAAAATAAAGTTCAGGGAGCAGACTTGCCAATTTCAATTTATTACCAATGATTAATATTTTGTCTATTTTTATTTGTTATTTCTTGTTAAATTTTGATTTAGTAATATTTTGTTGTACTTAATTCTTACAGTTATTTATTATTATATATATATATATAATTCCAAGTTTCTCCAAACCAGTTCATAGATATTGAAACTCATTTTTACGAGTACCTGGTTATCCCGGTACTTGGATTTCCAAAGTTCTCAAAATTTTAATACTTAGAATCTTGTTCCGGTTCTCGAGTTATAGAAATCGAGTCTTGAGGCCAGTTTCGCTCCGTGTCAACAATACATTCTTAACAAACACTACTGAACCTCTCTTGATTAATCAATCATGGGGGACTTTTCTCACCTCAACTACTCATATATCTTTTAAAAAAAAACTTACTCATATCATATATATTTGTCTTATTTGAACTCGTGTGCCTATTTTGTCGGGTGGGGGTCGGCTGAACATCTCAGCCATTGGCGGGAATTTCACCCGCATCCGATCCCCAATTCTTGTTCACCCGGATGATCGTGTCCGGTGAATTGTGGCTTCGTAAGATCGTGTCGGGTTATTATTTTCGAACATGTACATATATATACTTCATAATTTCATAGTGGGAATGAGAGGAAATCAACAAAAGCTGCAATTGGTAAGTAGAAATAAAAAGATCACTCTAATCTCTACTTTGGTTTTTAGCACATTCATTTCATTACTTATTTCGAATCATTGACAAGAATAAATAATATATATATATATATATATATATATATAAATATTCCATGGCAACACGTCGACATCAATTATGTTACGCAACAGAAAGGCATAAAATGGTTCATCGAGATGCACAATCATTCAATCATGGAGTTACCTGGCCAACTCTCTCAGCCATTTCCATACGCAATATATATAATTATATATATATAAAAGGTTAATTGCGGCAAAAAGACTCAACTTTTGGTCAAATGCTCTATTGGGTATACAACCTCCGTAAATGGCGGCAAAAATACCCAAACTTGGCATTTAAGAGTTGACCGAAAATATTTGTCTATGTAGCTATTAGCCTTTGCCACGCCACATGGCACTGCCGCCACGTGGCATGCCACATAATTATTATTTTATTAAATAATTTAAAATATATTATTTTTTTAATTTTTTTAAAAAATTATATTATTTTTCAATAATAACCAATAATGAATATTTAAATTTAAATATTCATTATTGGTTTTTATTATTAAATATAAATATTCATTTTAGAAAAGTGGGTCAAACAAAATAAAAAAAAAATCACCGTTCACGGTTCACTCAAGCTCTGCCTCCGATCCGGTTCACGGGTGGAACGAAATCGCTTAATATGTTTAATAATAATAACCAATAATAATCTTATGATTATTTAAAGACAATTTAAAAATATATATATATATAAATAAATAAAAAACATATTAAACAAATATTATTATTATAAAATGCAAACACAAAAAAAATATAATGCATAAAAATAAAAATAATTTTTCGTTAAATATAAATATGACTACTATTTTTTTTAATAAGTGGTGTGTATTTAATTATGTCTTGACTTTGTAAACAATATGTATGTGTTTATTGGTTATTATTATCAAACATATTAAATAATTTTATTCGACGCGTGAACCGGATCGGAAACGGAGTTCAAGTGAACCGTGAACGGTGATTTTTATTTCGTTCTACCCACTTTTTTTAAAAATAAATAATTATAACCTATAATGAATATTTAAATTTAAATATTCATTATTTGTTATTATTAGAAAAAAAATAATTTTTTATTAAAAATAAAAATAAAAAATAATTTTGTTTAAAAAATAAAAATAACTTTAAAAAATATATTTTTTTATAAAAAAATATTTAAAAAGTAAAAATTACGTGGCATGCCACGCGGCGGCCAAGTGCCATGTGGCATGCTGATTGCCACATGGATAGATTTTCTCGGTCAACTCCTAAATGCAGAGTTTGGGTACTTTTGCCGTTATTTACGGAGGTTGTATAAACAACAGAGCATTTGACCAAAAGTTTGGTCTTTTCGCCGCAATTAACCCTATATATATGTTCACATTGAATTATTTTCCAATACAAGTTGCACTATACTTAATGTCTACGTAGTGTTAATTTACTTGTAAAATAGCTATGCAACAAACTATCGAGTCGACTAGCTATGGAGGGATCGACCAACCAATCAAAGTCGTGTTGTTTTGTGATCGTAAGCGAGACAAAGAGACGGGCTTATCTTCGAAACCAACAGCTCACTCGTTGACCAGTTGTTGCAATAATGCAATACTCAAACGTGTCTATATATTTATACATAAATTGAGGTCGCACATTCACGAGTCATGCACACAGATTTATCAAGATTTTAAGAGAGAGAGATATGATCAACCCGAGCTCCGACCAAGTCGAGTACCGCGGAACGGAAGAGAAGAGCGACGTTGCTCTACAGAATTGCAAAGATCCTTCGGAAGAACTCGACGCCGGTGCTCTTTTTGTTCTCAAATCCAAAGGTTTGGACATGTATATAGCGTATATATACTGTAAATAGTTACACTAATACAACTACAAGCATAGTGTTCTATTTGTTTTAACTTATTTTTCTATATATATGTTGAAAGTGTCTTATATATTATTCAAGTTTGAAGAGAAAAGATATACTATGCTGACCTTTTAAACCAACTCATCTCTGTCAAAAAAAAAAAAAAACCAACTCATCTCGATAATTGTGTCCCTGTCCGATCCATTCATCATACTCATTCAACTAATCACAATATTGATGATAAAGTACTACATTCGTAATTATAATCATTATTTAACTTATGTAATATAATTTAACATTTTATATAATGATATTAAAAGTTAGCGTCAAATAATTTTGTCACGCTTAATACTTTTTAGAACGACTTAGTAATAACATAAATCTATACATACACCTTGATCGTATACGCCGGCAGTGACGGGGGACCCACCATCGGCCCCTGATCTCCTTCATCTTGTGGTTATTTTTTTCCGTTCTTCGGTTTGTCTCGCCATCTCGGAATGCATGTACGGTTTTTGGTTTCTCCGTCTTATTGGAATCTTGGTTATTTGTCTCGTCGACGGTCGATTTTTATATTGTTTTCCCGCTCGCCGTCACGGAATGCAACCATCGTGGTTCTCTATCTCTCCATCTTGGACCTTCAGATTACTCTTTTGCGCGTCACGCCAACAGTTTGACTGCGCAAGTTTCTACTCCTTTTCATTATAAAATTCTTTCTCTCTTATTTATTGTTGGTTATCACCGTGAGTGATAGTTGGTTATTTTGATTTTTATCATAAAAAATGTGATTTTTTAATGTGATGTAATTGTGATTTTGATTATTCGTCGGTGCTCTTTTTCTGTTATTATATTCGTGTCTTGTTAATTAATTATCTAATTACGTAAATATGTTCATATATATAAATCAAACTCATATCACAATCATGTCGTATCCGTGTCGAGATGATTACGAATCCTATCGCATCGGTGTCGTGTTAGTATTTGGAGGAGATTGTATAATACTGACATACTGTATTAATGGTGCAGGGTCATGGGTGCATTGTGGGTATCACTTGACGACGTCCATAGTGGCCCCACCTCTGCTGAGTCTTCCATACGCGTTGACTTTCTTGGGATGGACGGCCGGGATCTTGACCCTGCTCGTCGGAGCCGTCGTTACCTTCTATTCTTACAATCTCATCTCTCGGGTGCTCGAGCACCATGCTCGCCTCGGTCGTCGCCACCTTCGCTTCCGAGACATGGCCTCTGATATTTTAGGTTTCTTTCTCACTCTCTCTTCGTTTTTGGTATTTTATTTGTGATGATAATGGGTTGAGCTTGGACCAATTTGATATTGTGATCATTAATATTTCGTAATGTAGAGTTGAATTTTTTAAAATTTAGGGTTTTGGGTGTCACTAAAGTTAGTAGGATTTGGGACGTGGATATGAGATTAGGGTTGTTGATATTGGATTCTGTTTGGGCTGTTTTAATATTGAGTTGATATATATAATACCTAACAAAGATATGTATTACATTATAATATTCATAACACGTGATAATAATTGAAACAATATCAATTTATTAGTGTGAAGATGGAATAAGTGGACCCCATCAACATGGTGGACGTGGTCACTGTTTAGCTTGGCTCAGGCTCAGTTTGACACTTTGCGATTCATCTTAATACACACGCATATATATAATATTTATATTATAGCTGGATTATAGGGAGGGAAAAGTCTATCAATACAACGTCAAGTGTCAACCACATCAAAATAATTATTAAATACCCCGTTTTGTTAAAAATAAAAGAGACAAATTAACGAAAGAGATATTCGTGGAAAAAGTATTAAGAAGTAATTTAAAATTCATGACATAAATTAAAAAAAATAAATTATGAAGGCAAAATATTACAAGTATAGAAAAATGTCTTTGACTTACTATCAAATTTTTTTGTTAATAAATCCGTTAAATTTACGCGTGCGTTGAAATTATGTTATGTGACATCAATTACTATCAAAATTATGTTACTATCCTAAATTTATGTTATGTGTGTTGAAAATAATGTGACATCAATTAATTATTTTATGGGGGCAGGTGAATATATATCATGATTAGAGTAGCGATCACATTATTAAAATGACATTAGTGCTGCTCCGTCGCAATACGAGTCGTTAATGATCCAATTACGACTTTTGTGCACTTCATTTGACCAATACTTAATCAGCAATTTTATTAAACGTAAAGCACAAATGGCTTCTTATTAATTAATTTTAATTACAGGACCGAAATGGGGTCGTTACTACGTTGGGCCTATTCAATTTATGGTCTGTTACGGCGCTGTGGTTGCTTGTACGCTTCTTGGTGGACAATGCATGAAGGTATATATCCACGTGTATGTTTTTTTGTTTTGTTTTTTTTTTTAAAAGCGTTTGATTTTGTATATATATTTCATTTTAGTTATTACAAGACATGATTGTAGTAGTAGTATCAGTCTGAGTCAATTTTTTGTAGCAATAATTACAAAAGAAGTACTATATTATAATGTTAACGATTTCAAGCATATTGACAAAAGTTTGATTGTATTTTATGTGCAGGCAATTTACTTGCTGTCAAACCCTAATGGGTCGATTAAACTTTACGAGTTTGTGATAATATTTGGGAGCTTTATGCTCATTTTAGCCCAAATCCCATCTTTTCACTCACTGAGGCACATCAACTTGCTCTCTCTGCTCTTATGCCTTGCTTACAGCGCGTGTGCCACCGCCGGTTCCATTTACATTGGTAATATATATATATATATATATATATATATCTTCAACATGATCTATATCTATATATATGCATAAATAGTGTACGTATAAATATAGTGAGAGACATTTTGAAGAAAAATATGAGAAGCTGACACTCATGATAAACCTCGATGTTAATTAGGGCATTCGTCAAAGGGGCCGAGAAAAGATTATTCTCAGAAAGGCGACACCGAAAACCGCATCTTCGGTATCTTCAACGCCATTGCCATTATTGCCACTACGTATGGAAATGGTATCATTCCAGAAATTCAGGTAATTATACCACAGCGATCGCGCGCTGTGGTAGGTTCGTCATGGGCAGCTAAGGGCCGGTTGTCGGCTAACAAAAGGATTAGCTCGTCCCGCCATATTATACTATTAAGTAGAACTAAGCAACTGAATATTGATTGGCCTAAAATATAACTTAGGTTAAACATGTACATGGTAGACGTTAAAGAAAATAGGTTAACAAAATAGTAGCAAAAAAAATATCCGGATTTTTAATAAGAATTAATTACTCTTTTTTTTTTTAAGTAATGAGGTATTTTTGTAAGGTGAACGTTTTTTAAATTAAAATTCGTAGCACTTAAACATGTACATGGTAGACGTTAAAGAAAATAGGTTAACAAAATAGTAGCAAAAAAAATATCCGGATTTTTAATAAGAATTAATTACTCTTTTTTTTTTTAAGTAATGAGGTATTTTTGTAAGGTGAACGTTTTTTAAATTAAAATTCGTAGCACTTAGACCCGGTAGTACATGTAGTTTTTTTTTTAATGAATTTTTAAGTTATTAATTGAAGAAATTAAGTTTTGAAATAACAACACATCAAAACTAAGTCTTAGCTAGTATCCTAATTCTTGTTCTGTCTCCCAGTCCAGATGTTGATTTAAAAAAACCGGACAGGGCCCGGTTTAGCCAGGAGTAGAACTTAAACTTGGTAAATTAATCCCGGTACTTTGGGTGTCACAGGCGACATTGGCGCCACCAGTGAAGGGAAAGATGTTCAAAGGCCTATGCGTTTGCTACGCGGTGCTAACGGTGACATTCTTCAGTGTAGCTATCTCCGGGTATTGGGCGTTCGGGAACTTATCGAACGGGTTAATCTACAGCAATTTCTTGGACGAAGATGGGAAAGCATTGATTCCTGAATGGTTTATCCTCATGACCAACATCTTCACCATTCTCCAACTATCAGCTGTTGCCGTGGTGCGTATCATGAGATAAAACCCCTTTTAATTTGTTGATCATTCTCTCACGAATTATATCAATTATAAAGTGAATATTTATATGCCAAAAGCACATGACACTCCAAGGAAATTATAATTCTCAACCAAAAATCCATTAAACTATTCATTACTAGAAGAGGAAATATGTTATCAATAAATGTAGCTTTGATGTGAAATTTGATTGCCTAAGTAATAACAGTACTATATATTCATATAAACGTAAAATATTGTTTCTTTTGGCAGTTTATCTACACGCATTAATCATATATATATATAAGAACCCATGTCTTTTTCTAATATAATTTAGATATTTGTGGTAGAGATATCAGCGATAGGTGAAAGTCGTAGCAGTATATTACATTATTACTATATTTCAATAATATCAAATTTTGTAAATCTTTTATGTACTAAAATATACTCATCTAGTACTTACGCTTTATTATTTTGAAAAAACTAGAAAGATACGCCGTGAAAAATGAAGAAGCTGTATATGTTTAAGTAATTTAAGTAATTACCAAACGTATGAGTATTTTTGCCAAAAATATACCTTAGTGATTAGTTATGAGGTCAGTTTACGTGATTTATGCGGATTAACGAGATAGTTAACCAAACACAACACGGAAAACAATAAAGAGACACACGATGTTTTGGTAACGCAGTTCGATACCTATCTACCTCTGCGGGACACTCACCCAGATTAATCACCAATTAAGTTTACAAGCACCAATTACAATCAAAGTAAAATAGCTAAAAAGAAAGGGCTCCCCCTGAAGCTATAACTGGTAATACAGCTTGGTCTTGAAAAATGTGATCAAGTCCCGACTTGTGACGGTGGTCACTTCCCTTCTCAAAATCGGACCCAGCAAGATCCCCTTGCTAAAATCGACTAGGCCTGAATCCCTCGAACTCGTTCTGCGAACACGGTCGACACCTCCTCCCGATGATTTAAGTTTGAGCTCCGACTTGTGACGGTGGTCACTTCCCTTCTAGAATCGGACTCAGCAAGATCCCCTTGCTATTGTCGACTTAAGACTTAATCCTTCAGCCTGGTTCTTCACAACTCTGTTGACGCCTTTCCCGAGGTAGGATGTACGATGCTAAAACACCACTCTGTGCGAAACTGATAACCTAGATGAACACGGCTAGGCTAAACTCTGAAGGGACATCGTGAAACTT
The DNA here is from genome assembly GCA_954871525.1 of Parietaria judaica. Classification (NCBI taxonomy): domain Eukaryota; kingdom Viridiplantae; phylum Streptophyta; class Magnoliopsida; order Rosales; family Urticaceae; genus Parietaria; species Parietaria judaica. The sequence continues at coordinate 23,140,784 of OX940860.1, read as the reverse complement.
ATCTGTGCAGTGTTCTTGACGAACAACAAGCTTGGTCTTGTGAATGACGTGGAAACCGCAAGCTTCATTTTGGGTTGTATATGGAGAACAACCTTCATGAGCTTTCTGTGTATTTTCTCTGAACTTTAGGCTTAGAGAATTGAGGAAAAATGAAGCCAATAATACTTATTTAATATGTCAAATTCGTAGCTCTATTTTTCCCTCAAAATAGCAACTAATTCCCAAGATTTAAAGAATAATAAATATAAATCATTAATCTTGGAAATAAATCACTGACTAATTAGAGTCAATCCAGAGATAATATAGTCCATGAAATTCGCTCAACACAGATTTGAAGAAAAACGTATAAACTTTCTATGAAATTAATCACAAATTGAGACGATTTCGACTGCATGATCGTAGCTGTAGTTACGGCTGTAGTTGACAATATAGCTTAGTCACCAAAATAACCAACACAAAAAATAACAGTAGAACTTGTTTCTTCAAGTTAAAACGTACAAACTTAATTAAATATTAATTAAATATCTATGAGCAAGTCAAAGAGGTTATCACTTTCTATAAAAGGAGAATGTGAACCTAAAGAATCATAATAGTAAAATTAGCGTGAAGAGATCTATATACATTATAGGAGTGAAATCTAACCGAAAACTAAGAGTTTAATACATTTTTATTTCTCAGTCCAGAAAAATCGGAACAACATTCTTTTGTCCCTGTTCCGAAACCGGGATAAAATCTAGAAGCGGAGCAAAATTCGAGACAAAATGACATATGAGAATGCTTTGTTGTTGACAGGTTTATCTGCAGCCAACGAATGAAGTGCTTGAGAGAACATTTGCAGACCCTTCAAGCAAGGAGTTCTCTCTTCGCAACGTCATTCCGAGGCTGCTCTCTCGCTCGCTGTCCGTCGTGGCCGCGGCCACCCTAGCAGCGATGCTTCCGTTCTTCGGGGACATCAGTGCGCTGATCGGCGCCTTCGGCTTCATTCCTCTCGACTTCATCTTGCCGGTGGTCTTCTTCAACTTGACGTTTAAGCCACCAAAAACGAGTTTCAAGTTCTGGCTAAACACCTCGATTGCAACCGTCTTCTCCGTGATCGGGGTCATAGCGGCGGTGGCCGCGGTGAGACAGATCACCCTTGATGCCAAGACTTATCGTTTGTTTGCGAATGTATGAAAAGCCAGATTTACACTATATCAGTCTTTTTCATGTATAGTACACATTCATTAAGTAATATAAAAATAAGAAGGTTTGTTTTTCTGATAGCGAATTGCTCTTACTATTTTTGTTAATTACTTAATTTTATTATTGCTGAAATTAAATTATCATAATAATTTATGCTTGCTTATTAAGGACAGTTCCAGTTTGGGTAGTTTGTAACAAATTGAGGTTAATTAGGATTAGAGAAATATATATATATATAAAAGCATGATCACTTTATTCTTCTAAACAATTCCTCTATAAAGAGACCTTCAAATGCAATTTTCTTAGAATTTAAAATTAGAAAAAATAAAGTAATGACATGGCATGGTACATTTAATAGATTTTTAGAATTTATAATTTTTTATAATAATAATATGTATTATTACACTTAAATTCTTATGAAAACCTTTAGCCTTCTAGACATTGTTACCTTTAGCCTTCTAGACATTGTTATCAAAATTTTATAATTTACTAATTATTTGCAATCTTTATAATCTATATATATATATATATATATATATATATATATATATATATTAAAGCATGATAGACCAAGTTTTTTCAAAACAATTCTATTATATTGACATGCTCAAATGTTAATTTTTTAGAATTTTGAATTAAAAAATTCATTTATATAAAAATTGTATCATATTTAATTCTTTGTGGATACTAACACACCAACAAGACGTTTTTTTTCTTCTTTTTCTTGAATGTATTTAATTGAGCTTAATTGCATCACAATGAATGTATACATTATATACAAAAAGTTAATACATTTTTTTTAATACAAGTTAATACATTATATATAAAGTTTACAAGTATTTCTTCATATCTTAAGTTTTTTATTATCTTTATTCATATAATTTCATAGTTTTCCTGAATTTCACAATTTTAATTTTAGAACCTTCAATTTACCGTTGGAAATCTTAAAAAGAGATAAAACCCAATATTAAGTGAGAAGATATGATTTTGAAGTATTTTTAAATAATGCATTTTGAAACTTGTTAAATTAAAAGGCAATTAAATTAAAAAAGTTTGCAAAATTAAGAATTTGGAAATTAAACAATTCATTCTACGTAATAGTATTTTAAAATCAAATTAAGAATTGGAAGTTTTAGTCATTGAAGATGAGATCCGTGCTCTATACAAAATTATATATATATATATAATTTTAATTATTTATAAGTAACTAAAATTACATAAATGTATTTTTTTTATTATATGCAAAAAAAAAAAAAAAAACATTTATGTAACTTTTAGTTACATATCTATAACTTAAGTTACATAAATATAATTTATATGCTTATAGTAATTCACATTACCTATATGAAATTTAAATTATATACATGTGAATTACCTATTGTAACACAAATTTGTAATGTGACAACAATGTGATCAATTTGTAATTTTTACTATATATATACATATATATATGCACAACAAATTACATTTAGATAATCTTAGTTAGAGTATGTAAAAAACATAAGGTACATAAAAGATAATGCAGCTAAATGTGCAGATACAAATAATTGTTTCGGATATGTAATTATATTTACAAGTCCAAATCAATATACTATTCCTAGCCATGTACAACACTACAAGAGGGTCCTTGGAATAAGTTTTACACTTACAATGACTTATAATTATATTTACAAGTCCAAATAATTGACCGCTAATAACCTAATAAATTACATTTAGCGCCTCACTTACTTGTATTATAGTCTTATTGGGCTCATTCGTGAGATTAAGCCCATTCAAGCTGAGTCTTGTTATCTGATCTCGAGCTTGGGTCCACAAACAAATACATTCCGAAAGCGTTGCGTCATATTTTATTTACCAATAAATAAATAAATATATAAATCGTCAAAGCAAATCGCCCTACCGTACCGTTGATTGCGGGCTAATATAGGGCCAATAGTCAGTCAACGCCGAGATCAACAAGCTGATCGAGGTTCCCACGCAGGGTCATTTGCGTCAATTCGTTGGTGTAGTGGAGAGAGATATATAGTCAAAAGCTATTGCAAAGTGAAATATACTTCCACAAGTCACGTGGTGAATCCTACGTGGACTAGTTACTTGTCTTAATTCAACAATTAAAAAATAAAAATTATATTACATGGACGCCGATTATTAATTAATATAGGACCTTTTACTTGTTTTTAATATACATATTATATATATATATATATATATATATTATTTTAGGTGAGCAGCTGAAAACCAAGATGACAATTTGAGAGCACTCTCAATCATCCATAATACACGGCTGGATTAACATAGACGTTAATACATGGCTGGATTAACATAGACGTTAGTCAGCCTAAAGTTGACATTTTAGAATTCTTAATTTAAAGTAAAAGATAATGGCAAGTCTTAACTCTTAACTAAATAAATAAATGTCGAATTTTAAACAAGAAAATATATTAAGCTAAAAAATTGACGACGGCCGTTAAAAAATTTCACAGAAAAATGCGTATACTCACGATATTATTCTTAAGAGTAAGTAAAAACATTAGTTTACTTTTATAAAATAAAATAAAGCGACAAAAATACTGAAATTCTAAAATAATTCACCACTTTTATAAAACACAAAAAATATAGGGTAAATGAGTCAAATGCCCATTTGTGACTCAAAGTTTAAGAAAAATGTCCATTTCTATTTATGGTAATAAAAACCACAAACTAATTGAAATATGGACCAATATACCCTTCTAATTTTCAACGTGTGAAATTAAAGTGTGAATTAATTCAAAAATCACTTTAAACATAAATAATTATTTGATTTTTTTTAATAAAATCAAAAATAAAATTTTTCTTAAATGTAGCAATATTAATAACTGATTACTCTTTTATTTTCAATAATTTTGTTATTTAATTTTTGAATATTTTCCTTAAAAAGAATTAATTCGAAAATATGTTTAAATCAAGTATATATATATATATATATATATATATATATATATATATACGAAATTGTAAATTCAATTGAAAAACTGTAAATTGTAATTTGGAATCAACAAACTGTACATTACATTTGGAATTGTATATAAATATACCAAATTGAAACTGTAAATACAATTAAAAATCTAGTATATATATATATATACGAAAATTTAATACGTGAACATTTGTGAAATTCGATTATACCAACTGACATAACTGTATATATATATATATATATATATATATATATATATATATATATATATATATATATATACCAAAACCAATGAAGTTAATTTACCAAAATATCTGTAATTTAAATTACGGAAAATATTGACACGATTTTGAAATTTCATATACATATCCACAAATGCAAATTCGTGTAAAATAACTCCAAAAAAGTGTAAAAACATTTACAAAAGCGTGTAAATCCATTTACAAAAATATTGCCCCTCCAAGAGAAATTATCACTTCAAAATATTGTAAAATCATTTACAAAAATAAAAAATATTACCTTAAAACTGTAAATATATTTACAAAAAACTGTAAATAAATTTACAGTTACGATCGAGAGTTTGGAGAGGATGATCGCGCTGCAAATCGCAGTCGCCACCTCCTTGCTGCACTTCATTCCGATCCCGACGTGGCTAGCCGAGTCGCCGACGACGATGACGGCCTTGAAGCGAGTGGAGGTAGATCTGCTCCATGGAGGTTATTTGCCCTCCTTCACGAGGCGACCGAGCTTTGTGAATGAGACCCACTTCTCCTCCTCCTCGCGACGGCCAACACCGCGGCCGCTGCGCCCACGGTCGCCGAAGCCACGCCCGAAGTCGCCGCGCTCTCCGCACCGAATCCCCCGAATCCGGCGATGGTGGTCAATCCGACGTGAGAAGTTGAGAGAGAGAGAGAGAGAGAGTCGAAGGAGGAGACGAGAAGGAAGCAGAGGAAATTTTGGAAATTTAGGTCAAAGTAACAAATTAAATGAAAATCTGATAAATAGGGGAAGAATTCAACCATAATTTTAGGAAAATATAAAATCAAAATTTAAATATTTAATAATTAATTAATAAACGAAAATACAAAAATATAATTAAAATCAGAGTTAATATGGTCCAAAATATTTTTAAAATGGGTATAAATAAATTGTTTGAAAGTATGGACAATTCCCTTAAACCTTAGGTGGTTTTTGGACATGAACATTTTTTCTAAAAATATATACAAAATCATACGAAATTTAGTGCATGTGAGGTGAGCCAAGGTGGGTTTTAGAGAAGAAAGATGAGTCGAGGGGTGAAAGTATACCATAAATTTCTATAAAGAAAAGGCAATATCAAATTTAATGTGCAAGATGGGCCGTTGGATGCAGCATTAAAGATGACCGGTACATATTAATATCATTAGTCAACTAAACTCACCACTTTAGTCCCACTGTTTCATGAATCACGCAGACTAATTGCAACACACGTCCCTCTATTTCTCTCTCCTCTCTCTTCAAAGAGCAGAGCTCAGAGCGAGCCCAGCCAATCGCGGCCACAATGCTGAAGCTTCTCCTTCCATGGCTCTCGCTCCTCTGCCTCCTGCTCCTCCCTTCAGCTTCACCTCGACCTGGTAACACCCTCGCTTCTTCGAGCTTTTTTTAGCGCCATTGTAAGAGGATTCGAAGCAAATTGGCTTCGATTCTTGTGCGAATCGTTAGACTTTTCGAGCTATGGAGTTTAGGTGATTACGATTTGAAGTCGATAGGAAGCAAACTGGTTTCTATTCTAGTGCGAATCGTTAGAGTTTTTGAGCTATGGAGTTTAGGTGATTGAGATTTCGATCCTTTTGGTTGATTGGAGAATTTTGATCAAGAGCTGAACTGTATTACATTTTGGGAATTGATTCTTGCAACATTTACTTATTGTGTTTATTTTGCGGGATACAGCGCCGTATGTGATGCGCATAAGCTGCGGGGCGCGGCAAAACGTCCACACCCCGCCGACGAACACGCTGTGGTACAAGGACTTTGCGTACACGGGAGGGATCCCCTACAATGCAACCCGTCCCAGTTACGTTACTCCTCCGCTTCACACGCTTCGGTACTTTCCGCTGTCTTCCGGTCCGGAGAATTGTTACAACGTTAATAGAGTTCCGAAGGGGCACTACTCGGTCAGGATCTTCTTCGGATTGGTCGCGCAGGAGAATTTTGATAACGAGCCGTTGTTTGATATATCCGTGGAGGGAACACAGATCGTTTCGTTAAAATCCGGTTGGAGCAACCTAGACGATCAGGTTTTCGCCGAAGCTATCGTGTTTCTAACTGATGGAACGGCTTCCATCTGCTTGCACAGCACCGGCCATGGAGATCCCGCAATTCTCTCCATTGAAATCCTCCAAGTCGATGATAAAGCGTATTATTACGGTCCGCAGTTTGGTGAAGGAGTCATCCTTAGAACGGTTGCGAGATTGAATTGTGGCGACGGAAAATCAAAGCTTGATGTGGATTTCAGCGGTGACCACTGGGGCGGAGATAGGTTTTGGAGCTCTATCAAAACTTTCGGTCAAGGTTCGGACCGGCCAAGATCAGTCGAAACCGCCATTAAGAAGGCATCAAATGCACCAAACTTTTATCCGCAAGCTATCTACCAGTCGGCTCTTGTCAGCACCGATAGTCAGCCTGATCTTGAGTACACAATGGATGTCGAACCCAATAGGAACTACTCAATTTGGTTGCATTTTGCAGAGATTGACAGTTCAATCACCGGCGTAGGGCAAAGGGTATTTGACGTCTTAATCAACGGTGATACTGTATTTGGAGATGTCGATGTTGCTAAAATGAGCGGGGATCGCTTTACGGCTCTAGTGCTTAACACTACAGTAGTTGTTAATGGAAGAAGTTTGAGAATAAATTTGCACCCAAAAAAAGGCGGCCATGCTATACTGAACGCACTTGAGGTATTCGAGGTTATCATGGCAGAGTCTAAAACGTTGATAGACGAAGGTACGTAATACACACGGATATCGTATAATGTAAAATCATGTCACATTGAACCAATGATGAATGCTTATTTGAATCATGTAATTTTTACACTTGATGTTTTAGTGAGGGCTCTGCAAACATTCAAAGGAGCAATGGGTCTTCCTGTTCGATTAGGGTGGAACGGCGATCCATGCGTTCCACCGCAACATCCATGGAGCGGAGCTGATTGCCAATACGACAAAACGAGCAACAAATGGGTCATTGATGGACTGTAATTCCTTGCCTCTTTTTTCCTTATCCTATTTACTTAAATATTGCTCATCTAATGATATTATATTCACACGCCATATGTTTAGTTAAAAGTGGTTTAACTAAAGTACTTTAGCGATAGAGTGAAGAAGAAAAGTATTATTTAGTCTTAGTTTCTCTCTAGGGTTTAGGGTTGACACAGTAGAAAGAAATGGATTTACCAGTTATAGACCCGTGACGAGATCCACAACTCAGGATCAGAACGGAACCATTTATTCAAAAATTCAACCTTAATTACAACGTTTTATCTCTAATCTATTTTATTACTACAATCAATATATTGATAAACCTTCATTATTTAGATATTGTTAATCTTTTACGCAGCTGTTTCAAACGGTTCAACCTCATTTTTTTTTTTGTATTGCTTCTTATTCTGTGTCAAACATAGGTTAATATATCTAAGGAAATAGTCAAGTTTGGTTGCATTTAAAACCTGTTAGTCAATTTTAGCTTTTGCGTTTTTCCCCGTTGCAGAGGACTTGACAACCAAGGTCTGAAAGGATTCGTCCCAAATGATATATCCAGACTTAAGCATCTACAGAGCATGTGAGTTTCTCATGAGGCATTCTGAATTAACAAATTATTATTTTTGTCGTATTAGGTTGATCAAGCTCAAACTAGCGTATTTAAGCATAGTCTGCTTTTCTTTTATGAGACGCCTCAAATGTTTATATTTATTATATAATTTAGATCTAGTTAGATTTCTACACGGTTAATGAATTTGATACATGAACTATACCTAATTTATTAAAGGAATTTTCGGATTTTTTTTTTCCGATTAAATATAAACATAACCTTCTACAAATGAATTATATATCAATAAAAACTTATTTTTTATGTGATTGATATATACAGCAACTTGAGTGGAAATAGCATTCATGGGGTGATACCTTCATCACTTGGGACCATTACAAGCTTAGAAGTACTGTAAGTGCAGCTTATAAATTGGTGTTCATGTAGTAAAACATTTTTATTGAATTATTTGAAATACATTACTCAGACATATGCTTGATTAATTAATAAGAAATTTGCTGCAAAATTAAATTAAAGAATTTGCTAATTTTATGTAAACACTTCGTGGTACTGCTTATTATTTCGTTGATGGGGTGATACCTTCATCACAGGGACCTCTCGTACAATTCTTTCAACGGCTCGGTTCCGGAAAGTCTAGGACAACTGACATCATTAAAGAGATTGTAAGATTGCTACAATATCCCGTAAACTGTGACAATAATTAAATTAACCAAAGTGAAACATTTTTAGTTTTTTACGTTTCGATGTATTTGTGATGACAGGAATTTGAACAGCAACGCTCTTTCTGGGAAAGTTCCAACTGCTCTTGGCGAAAGACTTCTTCATAGAGCCAGCTTCAAGTATGTTAGCCACATAGATCCTATCTCGTTTCGAGCACTGACGAAGAAAGAAAAAAAACGGAACTCATGAGATAGATTTAAGAATAATTATTAGTTATAGTCCCTTGAACTTTGGGTGATGTCGCAATTTTCTTTCAGAACTTTTCTCTCAGCAGTATCTCTTGAACGTGTAAATTATATTAATATCTAGCCTGATAGTTAAATAGTAGCATATTAGACAAAATGTTTATTTTTTTAACAATCAGTGGAGAAACTGCGGCAACACGACAAGTTATGGAGTATAAATGAGAATTACCCAAGTTATTTTACTAAATGACTAGTTACTAACTCAGGCCTGGGTCTTCTGTGCAGTTTTACCGATAACCACGGTCTCTGCGGTATTCCCGGTCTTCCTTCATGTGGGCCCCATCTGACTGCTGGGGCGAAGGTTGGCATTGCCTTGGCCACACTGGTGCTATTCCTCCTCCTTGTTATCCTTTCCGTGTGTTGTTGGAAACGACGTCAAAATATCCGCCGGGCCCAGCAAATGGCAGGTAAATAATATCACCGTTAAACTTGGGAAACAACATGAAAATACACATCGAGCATGATGTTATGATGCCTTCCTTTGCAGGGAGAGACGCTCCGTACGCAAAGGCGAGGACGAATCAGCGTGACATCCAGATGACGAGGCATCATAATGGCCAGGCGAGGACTGCCGCAGAAAACGGTCCAATCTTGCTTTCGTGACCAAACACATGGAATTTGGAAACGCTCAGTTTGAGTATATCGACCACCACTTCGCTTCAAGTCCACCGAGAATAGCAGTTTCTTAGTCTCGACGCGCTTTGGTGAGTTTCGTGAAAGTGTGCAAAGTAATCGAAAAGAGAAACCCGAAACACGCCCCAAAGAGAAAGAGAGGTTGATACGAACCCCGTTAGGATTAACAAAAAAAAAAGTGCTCCGATTTTGAATTTTTGCACAGTACAGGACTTCGAATAGGAAAGACAATGAAGACGAAGAGCAAAAACAGGAAAGTAGTAATATTATTAGTGATATTATGTAGCTTTCGAGTGTGTTGTATCATACCATTATTCCACCCAATCAGATATAATAAACATTGGACACTAATATAATCCTACAATTTTAATTTATTATTATTTTTGGTGTATTGCATGAAGAATCTCTGTCCCTTATTGCTTGGGATTACTTGTTACTATATGAACTCTGCTATAACTGTAAATTCATATGGTGCGAGCTCATTTTACTTGTTATTTTAAGAAATTAAAAGATAAAAGAAATTTAACCAGTTCTAAAATGGTCGTCAATTATTCTCTTCATAGTTAGCTAAATTTATGATGTAACTCCATCATACTTATTATAGATTTAACATAGGGATAACAGTGGTAAAAGAACCTAAGTTTTTTGAAACTGAAGCGGCATAATCTCAAGCTCTTAATTGTGTAGATTAAATACTCAAAGATTCATAATTTACATCGGCTAGGCTCTTTGTTCCAACAATGTTAGTGAATGTTATATATAGTGCACATGTAGGATTGAGATTTAACATATTTCTCTGAAAATTTGTCTAAATAACATTAAAAAAATGAAGCTAACATAAGTATCCTAATTCGAAAACACTCACGCGACTCTCAACGAACGGAGACAACGCCAACCTCAATGAACGGTGACGAAGTCTACCTTCAACGTATGGAGATGATACTAACGGACGTCGATGGCCAACCGACCTCAGCTCTATGTAACATTCAATAACATTGTTGGAACATAGACATTGACCAATACAAATTTTGAGTCTCAGTACTTAATCTGTTAAAAGCTTGTGAATTTCGTCTGTTAAAAGCTTGTGAATTTCGTCTGTTAAAAGCTTGTGAATTTCGTCTGTTAAAAGCTTGTGAATTTCGCCGCCTAAATTTCAAAAAGTTATTTATGTGTTTTGTCACTATCATCTCTTTTAAAACTTAATCATACAAATTACAACAGGAGTGATTTCACTAGAAAATTAAGTTTCTACAAGGTTAAAATGTAATATAAATAATTTTTTTTTTGAAAACTATATATAATATATATTCCAAGAACTTAATCAAGATTTGTTTGGTAAAAATTGCTTGGTTCCTCAATGATTTTAGGATCAAAGCTGTGTATTTTTTGTAAGCCATTAATTGTTAAGTTTAAACATTAGATCTCCATTATTACTATAACTAATACAAAATTCAGGCAAAGAACAAAAGGGACTCCATGGCCCAATGGATAAGGCGCTGGTCTACGAAACCAGAGATTCTGGGTTCGATCCCCAGTGGAGTCGATGATCTCACATTTGGTAGTTCACATTCATATTATTTTTGTTTTTACTACCGCATATTTTGAAAATTATCTCCATAATTATTTCATATATTTATTGAACAAATTATCAGCCTTATTCTTAATGATACCGTGACTAGAAAAAGAGATTTGCATGTTACAAATATTCTTATTAAATCTTAGACGATTATATAAATGGATCACATAGGTGCCAATTTTCCTCTTAGTAACTCAATCAACGAGCTCTTGCTTCAATCATTGAGCGAAGCCTGTACCGGTATCCACTTGCACAAACGGAACCCTTAACAATCGTTAAACGAATTAGAAAAATTAATTTTGACTACATTCTTCTGTATGGGATTAAAATTACGTATTTATTATTTTGCTTATCATTTAAGTGTTATCGTAATTAATTTTTTAATCGTTTAACCAATCCAATCGGTAACCGATGTCCTAGGAATGAGCAATGACAAAGTAGTTGGAAAGCTAGAAATCAACACATTATGAATCAGTCGATTTTGTCTTTCTTTCCGGAACATTATGATATTTGCGAAAAATGAACAAAAAAAACATACAACAAAGCCCTTTAAAAGAAGTTCACTTCGGAAGTTAGAAGCAATCGCACCTTTCCGAAAGGACTTTTTACGCGACGTGGGAAGTACCCACCCGAACGTGGTTAAATATTTACCTCGAAATCTACATCCCTCCAAGGAACGGAATTTATCGAACCTCAACATGTGCTGATCCAATGGATGCGGATTTGCACGCGGAACCCAACAGTTTCCCTATGAAAACTCGCACACATGATATTGCACTCGAAAATCGCAACCAAGCATCTCATAAGCTATATGACGAGAAGACACGTGTCCAAAGTGCCCGAACCAACACCGACAATCCGCAACGTGAAGTGGGAACCAACCCTTGACAATCCCGAGCTAGCGGTTATATATATATATATATATATATATATATATATATATACCGCATATATCCCAAAATTATCTTGTATTTCTTTTACCGTAACAAAAAAAAATAAAAAATAAAAACAAAACAGAACAGAACATATCATGAATGAATGAGAATCCAAATACATCAAACAAAACTTTCAAAGAATATCAATATATATGATGTAAATCCACATGGATAATGGATATGGTATTTAATTTATTTTACGGGTTCTCTCTTGTAATGTAACGCTGTCCAAAATATGTAAGAGAGAGAGAGAGAGAGATTATATCTGAGGGAAAATGTTATCAGAATAGGGAAATGCCAACTGACGATCCGACAAAGGATTAGCCGGCTCGTTGACCTGAAAGGCCGTCGCTTCTGGCTGGCCGACATTACCCTGGAGAGTGGAGATTGGCGTTGCCGCAATGGCAATTGGATCTTCTTTTGTCGTTTCACCGTTCTCGGCAGAGCTGATCGTTATTGTCGCGTCCGTATCTTCTCTTGGCGCCGGCGAGGTCATCGCCTCAGCAGTTGCTTCTTCACTGAGCTTCGCTCTCAGCACCCTCCCGATGTCTTGCTTGAAACTGCCCAGTGTGAGCTGAGACCGGCCAAAAAACACAAACCCTAGTCAATCTTTTTCTTTTTTCTTAAGTCGAATATTTTAGGATCCATATATGAGCGACTGAACCTTGTATATCAACTGTTATTTAAAGAAATAAATAAATCCCTAAGCTTAATACTCAAGTATATTAACCTCTTATAATTAGTCTGTTGTGATCAACTTAAATACAAGAATTTGAAAGGTACGTAAAAGAAAAGTTCTCACATGCACTACGTACGGACTAGAGGTGGGGCTCGCGACGTGAACAGTGGAGTCGCGACTCTTCGCGACTTTTTCTCAGAATCGCGATACGTCGCGATTTTGCGGTAAAAGTCGCGATTTGTCGCGACTTGTGGCAAAAGTCGCGATCTTCGGATTGGGGATCCCCGTGATTTTGTTTTTTTGTGGCATAAATAATACATTTTTTCACCCGAAATTTATTACATGTTAATTAAATTTGTTAAAATTATTAATATGTTACAAACTAATATTTATTAACATATGTCACAAATTAAAAATTAATAATAAAAATCAAGATTATTAAATATCTTACAAAATAATAAATTATAACATACTTAAATAATAATTTTGAAAAAAATAAATTATAGATAATAATTTTAAATAATTAACATACTTAAATATAATTTTGAAATAATTAATAAACTCTTGTAATTAAATTCGGGTAAAAAGTACTAAAATAAACATTTCAAGAAAACAGGTACATATGCCGCAAACATCTCCCAGCGAGTCGCGACAAAATCGCGACCCATCCCGACTGCACGAGTCGCGACGTGAACAGTCGCGATTTTTCACGATTTCGCCGCGATGCGTCGCGACGTCGTGAGTTGCGGCTCTAGTACGGACAATACTGGTACCCGGAAATTCAGTTAAAAAAGGTTGTAAATTGTAATTCTTAAAATTTAGGAACCAGAATCGCCACCGGATTTCAATTTACAATCAAGGGATAGAAAAAACAAGTTTTTTTTTTTTTTTTTCCTCCAATTCCAAGTGAGAAAAAAAAAAAAAACGGATTCTGGTTATTTTTTACAGCCCTAATTATGATGTATTAAGAATTTTTTTCGAAAATAACATTAAGAGTGGCATAAAATAATGAATAGGATGTTAATTACCAGAATAGGTTGAGCAGCGATGAGATGACCACCGAGATTTCCTCCAAAAACGCTTCCATCGGGCTGAGCCAGTGATACACTGAGAATACCGCTCTTTCGCTTCGACGACGAGCCACTCGTAGCCGTCATCACATACGACCCGGTCAATGTCAGTATGTCAAACTGACCCTGCACATTAACGTCGTTATATACTTAATTCTGTAGAAGAGAACCTCTAAATAATAACAGCTTTGGGATCGTAGAAATTTATTATGAGATCGAATTATCAATTATTTGATATGTTAGCTAATAATATGAATTTTTACATAAACTAATTGATTTTAATTTATTATGATATTTATGGAGTGCAGTATTGATTAGTCCTTAAACCAACAATATCAATAAGATTCATCACAATCACTATAATTATGAGTCAAGAAGACAACTTGATCAAGACCACAATGATGCATTGGATTTTAATTATCTTCACTTCCTAATGCACGATAAAGCTTAACGCAACGAGCAATCAATAATTTTTTGTTACACCACGGAAAAACAAATTATAACATTAATCATATTTTATAAAAGACTCCGTAGTTAATCATGTATTATAGTATTAGTTTTATTTATAATTTAAATATCATTCATATAAAATTAGCGAGTTATTGATCCTTAGACCCTGTTAATTAATGGTGATTTTGAGTCTGGCCTGAGATTGAAAATGTGGCCGGATTCAATTGTTGTCCCAAAAACGCGGACAGCAGAATCCAAAAAAAAAAATTATTTAATCAACATTATAATTCTATAGAGAAAAAAATAAACGAGAATATACTGTTATATTACTATTAGTTAAAACTAAGCGATTCGTCCGTGAAAACTTCTCTTTGATCTTCCATATTCTTTTGTTGAAACCACATTTTAGGAGAAATACAATTATCTTTCGACTTTTCATAGCTCCGCCCTAGTTGAAACTTTATTAATTATGCCATCACATTCCCTTATGAGTATAAGAAATAAGTTTGTTGTTTTGGTGATAGAAATAAGGATAAGAAAAGATGCCTCGTATTTGAGAAGAACGCCGGAAGGTTGGCGAATGGTGGCATGAGAGACTGCTCCCACCGCCGACAGAACACAAACTGCTCGGATCCCTGTTTGAGCGAATGATATAATTCTTCCAACAATATCCTGCACATTCAATATTCATCATTATTCATTACACGCTCATTTATATATTCTTCATATCTATATATGAGACTTGAAGTAAAAATTTATATTTGGTAAAACCGTAAAGGTATCTAAGTTGTAGTTAGTTGAGGAGGACAGTATCTAAGGTTTATTTTTATTTTTTTTAAGTACCCAAATGAAATAGAAATGTGTGACCGAAATGTTCCATCCAATTGTCGCATCTTCTATTAAAGTCTCGCATGTGTAGCCCCTTCCTCATTTCTCACTTTCCTTTTTGACCACGTGTGAAGTAAAAAAAAAAAAACGGACTACAACGCCTAGTCGAAAAGACTAGTTGGATAAAAATGTCTAGTCGCACACTTTTATTTAACTTGAGTATTTCACTTACAGCTTGAATACTTTTACCTCAATATTATGGCTTTATATTATATGGTGCATTTAATTGGAGTGTTACACTCTTCGAAGGGATATATATTTTTGAGGCATAAGGCCGTAAAACAATGTTGAAGTATAATTTTTGTTCATGCTAGGTTAATGTTTATTAAGGTAGAGACGTGCTTGCGTTTATAATTTAACAAAAGTGTTGAGTAATTGAAGTTTTGTGAGTTTGATGGTAGATGTATATACTATATATATATATCCGTCATGTAACAAAATTAAACTCGATATGAACGGAATGGGACTTCCACAATGTTTTGTGACCTTTTGGTATTCTTTCCATCAAAAAGGAAAATCGGAAGTACGCCATCACACTCATTATAAAATAAATACTTATGCCGCAATATTTTTTAATATTGAATACTGAACAACTACTATTAACCATTTAATTATAAAGTAGACTTTTATATATATTTATCTCTATATATAAATATTATTTTTTTACAATTTTGAAATTGTAATTATACAAATAAAGCAATTCATCATTCCTCCTTCCAATTTTTTTCCTTTCTTCTATCTGTCTCTCGCACTTATTCACTCCCTTATACTTAAACAAACCATAAGTTATTTACTAATTCTAATTTAATATAATTAAGTATACTAATCATTTTGATGTAAAAA
The DNA here is from genome assembly GCA_954871525.1 of Parietaria judaica. Classification (NCBI taxonomy): domain Eukaryota; kingdom Viridiplantae; phylum Streptophyta; class Magnoliopsida; order Rosales; family Urticaceae; genus Parietaria; species Parietaria judaica. The sequence goes on along the minus strand of OX940860.1, from coordinate 23,124,800 downwards.
TTTAATGGTAAAAGCCAAATTGTATTAAGTAAATTAATTTCTGAATTTACCTCCCCAGTTGGAACGGTCATGACATGAGGGGTAAAGCTCCCACCAGCTGTGTCCAGAGCAAATCGACCTATAAAGAAATTATTATACATTATTATTATCGAATTTATTAAAAATAATAATGCATATTTCCGTTTTAATTATTAGAAAAACTCGATATTCGTAGTGAAATTCATTTACGCTGCTATCGTGTGATAAACTCGATAGATTAGTTGGGCATGATACAAATAATGTAACATTAAATGCCAACGTTAAAAATAAAAGAAAATAAAAATCAAAGATATCAAAATAAGAATTTTTAACATTAAATATTAAAACAAGATTTTGATGAAGCCAAATTTGTTAGTTTTGACAGAGAATAAAAAAACGTTCAACTCGCAATTAATGGTTATAATTTATAAAAATAATGAAAGTTGATAATATCCCATTGAATTTATTATTTCTATTTTTTTGGTGTGTATTAAAGCGTCGTATTGCATTTTTCTTCTTATGAAAATTAATATCCAAAATTTAAACACCACAATATAAAATCTTGGTGTATTTTGATTCTTTGAAAGATTCTTAATAATTTTTTTACATAAATATTTTTTATAGGATAAGCGTTTTTCAATATTCGGTAAGTCGTGGGGCTCGAACGTCGTACCTCAAGTATACAATTCAGATACTCGACCACTAAACTAATTTTAGGTTACTACTTATCAGTGAGAATGAAATTCTTGTCTATAAATTACAAGTTAACATCAAGAATTAATATAAATTAAGTGTTGAATTAAGTAATTATCATCATTATACCAACGTCATCGTTAGTGGAAAACGTTCAAAATTTATCCAAAAAATTATTTTTAACATTTTTAAGCTTAAACGTTTATTCTTATTTATCATTTCTCGTAATACTTAGCATCTTAAAATTTGTATCTTGAATCCGTCCCACTACAATATTTTTAACAATCAACTGATTTCATTTGATTTCTTAAGTGATCAAGATTGAAAATACATTGTACTTTGATTTTTTGTTATCAAGATTAGGAGTTAGGGGTGAACAAGCGGATTTTCGATTCAATTTTCATAACTATTTATAAAATAGACAGACAAATCTTATTAACTTATAAAATTATGAAGCTCTTATGCTATAAAATAATTTTCCAGTTGATAATCCAAAATATGAATAACAGTTCTTTATTTAATCGAAAAAGACAACCTTATAAACATGCAAAGACGTGAAGAGTAGAGAAGAGACGTCACCAATAGAAGAGGCCAAGAGCTGTAGTTTTCCGCTGCCTTTCGGCCTTCCTCGCCCTCTCTTTCCGGAGCCGTCAGAGCCCACGGGCGGTGGCGATGTCATTGTGTTCAACACCGACACGTTTGCACCGCCGTGGTCAAACTTCCTTGGCCGTCCTCTCTTTCTCTTTGTTGGAAAAGACGTCGGAGCCGAGCCACTCTCACCTAAGACGACCACATCTTCGCCACTCACATTCTCCTGTGATGGCGGTTCACAAGAGGCAACGGCGGGGCTGGCCACGGCGGTCGAGTCTTCCATGGAAGGAAGTGAAAGAGTGCGAGGGGAAATATGGAGAAGAGTGAGCAAAAGAGAAGGAAGCTCTTTTGATAGAGTATATAAGTGAAACCGAAGTGAGTTTTGTAAGAAAGCTCTATTTTATTTTATTTGTTTATTAGAATTATTATGGAAATTAAGGGCCTCTTCTACAGTTCTACTTATAGACTATTTTTTAATTAATATTATTTTAATTATGGTGTGATCCTTATCTCTTGAATCAAAACAGACATTAAAAACAAATTAAAATTTTTAAAAATTGGAAAATATATATTTAGAGCACATTAAAGTTTTAGATCTTTTTTATTAAAAATATGTGAGATTGTGAGTGTATATGTTTGCTAGTTTTGATATTAACGGCATAAATATCTAATTTTGTACAAAATATCGACATATTCTCAATTTTAAGGACAAATAATCGTAACGAGGTACACATCGAGTTAACATCTTGTTAATCTAGAGACATATCTGTATGCCTCCGGTTTAATAAAAGTGTTGAATATTGATGTATTCGAAGTTTTAAAAATAAACGTTACACAAATCTCTCGTGCAACAAGCAGATGTTGATGAAAATGGAACCTCGACACAAGTTTTTAGGCGCGTTTAATTGCTAATATTGCCTCTTCAAAGAGAGATTGACAATATATTGACGCACATTATACAAGACTAGGTACTTATGCCCCAAACGTCCATTTCTTTTCTTTTAAGCAAGGGATTTATTGGAATCATTATTAGCCAGTAGTGACTACTGAATTCGGATTCCTATTAGTAAGAAACATTCGAATTAAATATTGATTTATTTAATTTACTTGCTCTATAGAATTCTTTGAACGTAACCATACTTTTTTTCTTCTACTTAAGATGAAAAATATAGAAAGCTTTAATAGCTAATTAAAGGAAGAAAGGAAATATTGCAACTAGTCACAACTCATCACAGATCTGATGTCTTTCTATTCACTATATATTATCAATCGAGCTATGAAAAAGGCCTCATATGAATATCGACATGGACTAAAACGACGAGTCATAAGAAGAATAGCTATGACGAATTGTTGATTAATTAATAGCAAGCAATTTTAACGATGTCCTTTATCACAGCCATTCAAGTTATTTTTCTCAAATATTTTTGGTAAACTGCGCTAATGTACCCAATGTTTGATCGGCAGCGGATTATGTACATAATATTTATTTTCGACGGTTAATGTACCCAAATTTGATTCTGTTAGATTTTTTCGTCACTTGACCGTCAACGAGTGATTCCTCCTCTATATGTACACTTTTCGTATTTTTGACATAACTCACTCATTTTTTGTCCAAATTTTATGCACGACCTACGGTTAGAAAGATAAGAGATAGATCTACAACTTTAATGTTTTAAGTTTTGTAAAAAAAAAAATTAAAAAATACGAAATTTCAATTACAACGCAAAATTGGACCATTAGTTTAATGCAAAATATTTATTTCGAGCAAATTTAAATATACTTAACGACTTTTTATGATGAAATGTAAAACTAAAAAGTTGTAGATAAATCTTTTATCTTTCCAAGGGTAGTTTATTTATAAATTCTGGACAAATAATGAGTGAGTTATGCCAAAAATATTAAAGATGTGATGTGATGCCCTTAATATTTACATACAACGTTTTAGTTTTACGTTTTATGTCATTAAGTATATTAAAATTTGCTCGAAACAAATATTTTGCATTACACTAATGTCCAGTTTTACGTTGTAATTGAAATTTCGTATTTTTTTAAAGCTTTTTTTTTTTTACAAAACTTAAAACACCAAAGTTGTAGATCTTTCTCTTATCTATCTAACCGTAAGTCGTGCATAAAATTTGGACAAAGAATGAGTGAGTTATGTCAAAAATACGAAAAGTGTAGATATAGAGGAGGAACCACTTGCTGACGGTCAAGTGACGGAAAACACGAAAAAATCTAACGGAATCAAGTTTGGGTACATTAAACGTCAAAAATAAACATTGGGTAAATAATCTGCATCCGATTAAACATTGGGTACATTAACCGCAGTTATTTTTTATTCTAAAGATCCGCTAAAAATTAAATTGAAAACATGTCATTCCAATTAAGTAAAACATGTGTTTTTATTTAACACTATTATCCCTTAAAGTAATAACAAGCGTCTGTCAAAAAATAAAATAACAAGCAACATCATCATATCACAACGATGATACACAAAATCGTTTACACACCCGTTAGAAAGGACAACTTAAAGGTTTGAGTCATGAGAATGTAGAGATAATAACGACAAAAATACCCAGATTTCTTAATATTTTCTCATTTTGTCTTTTTAAAATTGGATACTCTTTTCCCGAAAAGACAAATTGAGAACATGCCGCCATCCTTGAGTAAATATGTGTATTTTTATCACTATTATCTCTTATAGTATGACAAACATTCAAAACATTATAATTTATATCATTATCATAAATAAAACCCAAAGCCGGTTTAGTTACACACCAGTTAATAAGGGCATTTGAAGTTTTGAGTCATGAGATCGTAGAGATAATAACGACAAAAGTATATCTATATTTCTTTAAATATACTGATATTTTCTCACTTTGTCTCTGTAAAATTGGGTACTCTTTCCGCTAGAAGACAAATTGAAATATGCTGCCACATTTAAATATAATATGACTATTTTACCGCTATTATCCCATATAAGAACAATGAACATTATATGGCAATAATAAGTAAAGGAACATAAGTTAAAATTTAACAATATCCAGGGCAAAAGTTCCCAAAAATTGGTGAAATCATACTCGAAAATATTGAGCGAAGAATATGAATTCCTTATTTGCAGTGTATCTTCAAGATCTTGCCGATCGTTTATGGCGAAAATTGAGTTAATGTAACTATAACTCGTTGATCAAGGAAGTAAGAAAGAGGCATCAGAAAGATCTTCAAAAAGAATACCTCTTTGCATCTGCACAATTAAGATTCGGCGATTCGGAACAGATGATTAACAATGCTTGAACCTCCATTATTGCACATCGTCCAAGTGTCCGTAATTTTCTTTCCAGTAAGACGATGCCTCCTCCGGAGTTCGAAGAGTCCATATTTGAGGTTTCGCTTTCTCACGGGCATCCATAATTTCCTGCAATACAGAGAGCTCATGCTTATCACTCCATGGATTGTAAACAAATCATTTTCTTTTTCTAATATAAAAAAAGAAGTTAATAGTAAAGCAATTATTTATCGAAATCATGAACCAAACATCTGTAAAAAAAGACAGACGAAGATTACGAGGAACATTAAGTCCTTGCATTTACAGAATCAGGAGCCCCCTGAGCCCAGCTGGAGACCTGACGGCTCGAATTTTGGACACTGTTTCGGGGTTAGGGAATAATACTCGAGTTAATCAAACAAAAATCTTTTAAAAATGTCAAGATTCCAATGACGAAAAATTTCTATCACACTGGATATTCATACACCAGTAACCAAATGGCATTCGCTATCAACACGTATGTCGGTTAACTTCCCCGATCAATCCGCACGTTCTTGTATGTCTCTTTGAAACAAAAATCTTGTCTTACTTGCCCCAATTTTCCCACATTTGAGCTGATTCAATTTCTATATGAAATCACCCAAAGTCGGTAATAATGCTTCATTTTAAGAAATTATATTATAATCTCCTTATTCTTTAAAAATTCGTAGACCATATCGATCGATTTTCACTATTCTAGAGCACTACATTCTTCAAACACAATCAGAGCACAAAGAATTGCACCCTCATTCAATGACAATGCCAAATACTTGCTTGAATATGACCGATTCTTTCCACAAAGTGAAATTAACACATTCGCTCTTAACGCATAATAGGCTAAGAATGCTATTGACCATGGAACAACGTAGGATTTAGACACAAACCTGAATCTGAGATGCCCTTTTCGTCTTCAACAAGAAGCAATCCACAAGAGCACTCCATTTCTCGGTGCAGTTGTCGAGCGTCCCGAGCCTATAGTATTGCTGCACCTGATAAACCGGAGCTGAAACCGAATAGAAACAACGAATTAACTCCAGTGGTGTGATACAAATGCATACATATACACGTGATTTTTGTCCTGATAATTTGCATCAAGGGGTAGTTCGATGTTAGGTCATTAAAGCCCAAATAAATAATGAAAGAGAAAGATGGTGTACAGTAGCAAAACCAGAGAGCGTCGAAGCAAGTGGAGCAGGCGATCTTCCGTACTTTGCCGGGATTGGACTGAGACTCGGACTTCTCCGACGACATATTCTCTTGTTTCTTGACGAATCGACTCTTGCGGAATCGGCAAGAAAATGGCGCGTCGTTTACTGGAGAATCGGAAAACAATTTATCGCACTCTTGAGTTGAGGGGGAATATGTAGTGGAACGAAATGATCGAATCGAACAAATAAGATAGAAATAATTTCTTTGCAATTCTTTGTAGTTTCCGAGTGATCCCCTGTCCTCCCAAATAAGAATCAATTGGGTAAAAGACCCCAACAAAAGTAAATGACGAGTTTGTCGTTTCTCATTACACTACATTTAATGAAATCCCGAATTTACCCTTTGTTTAAGTTTCCTTTTTATATTTATTTCTCATTCATCGTCGCCTCACTCACGCAATTCCTACAACTTCCTACTTTTCCTCCAAAACCAACTCCTCTGGAATTCCTCTTTCATCCCTCCGACATCGGAGATTCTTCATCCTTCTACTGTTGCGGTCGGCAAACTCTTCGTGTCGTGCGTCGCTTGTCTTTCATTCTGATTCCTATTCTGATCATTTTCCACCGACCAAGAGTTCAAAATGTGCAAAAGGGTTTCAGAGACACATTTCGGCATCGATCATCGTCTTCATCCTTTCTTCGGCATTAACAAAGCGGGCAGTTAAAATGGAGGTCCAGGTAAATGTTTATTCTTTAACTTTCTATGTTTCCGACAAAGTAATGATATTATAGTTTTCATAGTTTACATACGATTTAAAATATTGTCTAGGTTACGAAGAAAATGTACTTGGATGGTGATTTATATGACTGTGGACGAGTATAATAATCAAATTAGCACAACCGCTATATACTTTTATTCCACAATCTGTTACCGCTATATAATCTATTTGTTACCACTATATTTTTTTGAACTCGCCGGATAGCGGTAATATAATAGTCGAATAAGAGTATAGCGGATGTGCTAAATTGATTCGCTAATATTTCATTCCACTGTCTACCTATCACCTCTGTACGCTTTTGATCACTCCCGCTATCTATATATTTCCATAAACTGCACTAATCTAGTTATGATTGTTTTGCAGCCGTTAAAGCTACATCCAATGTTGTTGAAGGAAGAATGTTACAAGAATAAACTCACCACCAAACAAACAAAATTCCACAATTATACCGAAGAACGTAGAAACTGGTTGAACCATGAGGAGCTACAGTAGTTCCGGAGCACCCAGTTTGGGTATTTGTTGGATGTCCCACTACACTACGAGCATTGTGCCAAACTTTTGTGGAATTTGCTCATCAGATACACCGAAGAACAACCGCACGACAACGAGATGTGGATGTTGGTAAACAACGTTCCATTACGGTACGGGATTCAGGAATTTGCAATCCTCACCGGTCTGCGTTACCATAACCTGCCAACAATTAGGATTTCTCAAGATGAGAGGGAACAAGAGCGTCTCTACAAAGCTTTCAAGATACGCTTATGGCCAAATTCTAGGGATAAGAATGTGAAACTCAACAAGATCATCAAGTGAATCCAAACTATTGAGGATAATCCTGTGAGTGAGGATGATAAGAAGCGCTTGATGTTGTTGTACTTCGTCTTCGGAGTGATCTGTTTCAAGGACATAGATTTCTGCCCAGCTACACAGTTTATTTTATTGGTGGAAAACCTTGATGAATTCATTGCTTAAGAATTTCATTCGAGTACTCATTAGAACAACTCCATGCTAAGGGAAGAAATGAACTGCTTCGCAAGCTAGGCAAAAACAAGGTGGACATGAACATTCTCGGGTTCTTACACCCACTACAGGTATATGTAAATTGTTTTAATTTTTTATTTTCTCCGTAAGTCTTACATTCAAATTAACATTTTAAGTCCTTCAGTTTTTGGCGTACGAGTGTTTGCCGGCAGTGGCAGCGTTTTTCGCTGACCCTCTAGAGTCGGCGAACGAAGAACCGCGAATGTGCAAATGGAAAATGCGGCCAATCAGGACTTATCATAAGGAATTCACATATATTGATACCGGGGGTTTCCGCGGTGAGTTGTTTAATATAGCGGTTATGTAGTTACAAAGCGGTAATGTGGTTACATAGCGGTAATGTGGTTACATAGCGGCCAATCGGGGCTTGAATAAATTCATGTTATATAGCGGTGACATCATCTATTGATCATTTCGTTTATTGCAGGAACAACTGAGTATACTTAAGGTCCGGCCAGCGGAAGTTGACACGTACTACATAAGATCTGTCCCGCCGCGTGCACCCTTGGAAGACCCTCGCTATGAACAGCTCGTGCATTTCTTGGAGAATGAAGAACGGATCATCCAGTCGCCGCCAACCCCCTATAGGCGCCGGCTTCGAGATGAACTACCAGTTGAGCCAATTAGGCCAGAGAGAAAAACACGAGGGAGGAAGAAGGTTTCGAAGCCGCAACAAGAATCACCTTCACCTCCACGGAGAAAAACACGAGGGAGGAAGAAGGTTTCCAAGCCGCAGCAAGAATCAGTTTCACTTCCACGGAGAAAAATACGAGGGGGGAAGAATGTTTCAAAGCCACGACAAAAATTGCCTTCACCCCCACGTAGAAAAACAGCAAGAAAGAAGGTATCCAAACAGCAAAGTGGATGCCTTCAACCCCTCCAAAACGACAAAGGTATATTGAGGTGGCTAACACCTCCGGCCCCGAGAATGGATCGCCATCACCACAAGGCTCAAGAAAGAGAAAGAGCACCCACTCTTATGCTTCTGTCTCGGCGTCAAAACGCCCCGTCAATCTCCGGCATCGGATTAACAAAACTTTGGCAAAGCTTCAGCTTTGCTATCTAAGTTAGTCGCGGAGGCTAACAAGAAGATGTTTGATCTACCATTCGATTCCCTCGATGAAAACGAGCAAGCCGTTGCAAATGCGGCAATACAATTGTATAGATACATGCATGAAAAGAATCCTTCGGATGAATCAAGGGAGGCTACGCCGATTTCGCATGCTCCGACCATGGAGCAAAAAAAGCAGAGGGAGCAACATGAGCAGGTTAATGAAGATTACTGGAATCCCGATGATGTTCTTACGTTCCCCGATCGCGAGGAAACAAACAATGATGCCAATGAGGCTATGGTAGCGGAACTGATGTACCATGAGGACTTCATTGGGGGTGAAGGATGTGATTTCCAACATTCATTGGAATGAGTTGAGTGACAGGGAATCCTGTTCGCAACAGAACGCGATTGGCATTCAAAGTCTATAGCACAACAATACACCCGTGACTTCGAGGAGGAGGACGAGCATGACGAGCAAGATGATCATAACGAGGAAGAGCCAGGGACAGCAAGAAGAACAGAGTGTTGGACATGTGTGTCCTTAAACAAGATATTTTTATCCATTTGAAAAAGATTATGACAAGTCGTTGAATAAAAGATGGTGCTTATTATGTTAATCTTATTATAGTTTCTGGTAGAGTAAAATAGAATGTTTGATCCTTAGTTCATAAAGGATGCAATTATGTTATTATAATCATAATAACTTAAAATGTCCGTGACCTGATTAATTGGGTGGGAGCCCATTAATCGTATAAGGTCATTAATGTGACTAAGTGACAATCCTATTCTGGATTTTGTGTGTGTCACACTCACTATAAGTGCATTAAGTATGACATGTCTTCATACTGGACTGGACCTGACTTAAACTCCGGAAGTTATCATGTAAGACTGTCACTGATAACTTGGAGTTGAGTAACTAGTAGATGATCAAATGGATATTCGATCTAAGTCCTGAGTGATCTTGAGTCCGAGCTGCTGGCTTGGTCATAGACATGGGCATCACACAGCTCTCTTCAGAGTCATGATGATTCCCTTGATTGTCGGTGGTGAGAAGTGAGAGGTACCCGTGCGCAACTTATGAATCGAAACCATAAGTGGGTTACTCATGATATTACTGACTGAGTCAAGGATGAAAATGCAATGAGGGGCATAACGGTAGAAACCGCCTGCACATGTGTGGATCATCAAGTGAAAGATCAATAACCCGAATTTGATTGTATCAATGGAAACCCTGCTGTAATTAAGGGAATAATATATACTGTATCACTAAAGAGTGTAGCCTCGGGTTTATAGTGGAATAACACCGAGGTTTGACGAACACCCTAGCAGTTCGTTGGAGCTTAAGTGATACGGGTCCATGGTCCCCAGGATAACTTCGTAACGGATGATACGTACGTGATAGGAACATTTTAAGATGTTTAATTATTTGGCAAGACTTATAAAACTGAAGTCTATGACATGTATCAGATAGTTTTATCATAATTACGGCATAAGTACCAAATGTTTTTCTATTTGAGAAAAACCCTAAAATCAATTTAATCCATTGGATCGGTTATGATTTAATATCAACCGTTGGATTAAGATAATTGATATAATTCAAAATTAATAGCTTGGTGACCAAGTTTATTTTTCGAATTTATGTAATTAATTATATCCGTTGGATCGGTTTAAGATTTAATCTTTACCGTCGGATTGGAAATTAATTAATTATATATATATATATAATATTTTTCTAATTATATATAAGGATAAAATCGAATTATTTTTTTTATTAAATCTTTTGATAATTGATTTTATCCTAAATTAATTTGATCCATTAGACCGGTTTAAATATTTATCTCAACCGCTGGATCTAAATAATTACAATTCAAATTTTAATATATATATATATATATATTTATATATATAAATTCGAATTTTGATAAGATAAGATGATAAGATTGGTTTTTTTATTTTATCCAAGTCTTTTCTTATTTAATTAAATCCGTAATTAATTATATCCCTTGGATTTAGATAAGATTAAATCTAGACCATTGGATTGAAATAATTAATTATATTTAATTTAAAGAATTCGAAATCAAGGGAGAGAATTTATCTAATTCGGTTACAGTCTGAGCCTATAATTAGGGAGCTCATTCTACACATTTTCCACACCTTTTCCCAGAGAAAAATTCGAACTCTCCCTCTCCCTTAGGGTCTGCGAATTTTTCCTCTGATCTCTCTTTCTGGTTCGGCTTAAGAGACTTAGTTCTCCGGAAGCTTTAAAAGAACCATCAGTGTAAATTTTGCGACGGAGTCGTGCCGGCGAAGCCCACGCTTCGGTACGAGGAATCCAGAAGAATATCCCGGAAGATCACGGGTGTTTCCCTCAGCACCGGCGGAGCCCTGCCAAGTTCAGAACGCGCAGCCGGATGTCGACAATAGAGGTACGGCCTTATGCATCGAGCTAATAAATGCGACCATTTACTGCTTTCTATTTATTTCCTATAAAGACTAGATTATTGATAATGATTTATGAATATTAAATTACATAATATTTATCGGGTCTTGTAATATGGTTATTATCCGATGTTCGGACCGTTGGTCGGTTAACATATTTTTCCGTTTAAAATAAATTTTTTAAATGTTACCCGGACGGTTCGACGGTGCAATTCGCGATAATTTGCAGGGATTATTCCCGACAATTGGTATCAGAGAAGCACCAATTTCTCAACACAGAGGAGCAAGAGGAGGAGGAGAAGCAGAGGAAGGAGGAGAAGTAAATGGAGAATTTGGAGGAGGAGAAGCAGAGGGAGAAGGAGAAGAAGAGGGAGAACGAGAAGTTGGAGGAGGAGGAGGAGGAGAAGAGGGAGAACGAGAAGTTGGAGAAGGAGAAGTTGGAGGAGGAGAAGCAGAGGGAAAAAGAGAATGAGAAAGAGCAGAAGAAGATGGAAAACAAGAAGAAGTAGAGGAATGATTCGAAAGAAGCATTAGAAGTGGTGAAATCGCTGGTCAACCTTGGTTTGACAAAGGTATGTAGATCAATAAGTCATTAGCGGTATGAAGACCACTAATAGCGGTATGCATATTTAAGAATAGCGGTATTCATATTTAAAAAAAGCGGTATTAAATGTAGATCAATAAGTCATTAGCGGTATGTAGACCACTAATAGCAGTATGCATATTTAAGAATAACGGTATTAAATGTAGATCAATAAATAATTAGCGGTAAGTAGACCACTAATAGCGGTATGCATATTTAAGAATAACGGTATTTAATGTAGATCAATAGGTCATTACATGTTTTGTTGAAGACCGCTACGCTTTTTGACTCAATTGAGCCGATTAATGAGGAATTGTGGATTCCTGTAAAAACGTGGATGAAGGAGGATAAGTCAGAGCCCTTAGAACCAAGGAAAAAGTGGTTTAAAGAAATCATCGCATCCCGTTCTTGTCTAGCAGATGAGGTAATCATCATTCCACGGCAAAATGAGTAATTAAACAATTTATTTTTATCATTATATTGAATAAATTTAATTTTAAATACAGCACCTAGATGAAATTGCATACGGGCTCCGTAAACGACTGCATAAGCTTCCCGAGAGTATTCCAAATTCTAGGACGATGGCTATTATTGATACATCATTCGATAAGAGTACATTGATCCAGCCTGATAAAATTTCAGAAGGAAATTTAACAGAGAATGATGTTACTACTGCCATGGACTGGGTTGAAGGTAGAAAGCCCACACTTTACGGAAGACCGTGGGCGGAATTAGAGCGGCTGTACTTCCCGATAAACTATGAGGGTATACATTGGATATCATGCAAGGCCGATTTAAAAAAAGCGGAGCTTGTAGTGTTTGATTCAAGCTCAAAGTGCATCTCTGATGAAAACTTCAAAAAAAAAAGATGAAAAATGTAGCGACTACTCTTGACTGGATACTCGAAATGTCGGGCATGAAGAATACAACAAGGTATAAACATCTCAACGGTAAGGAGTGGACACATACGCGAGCATAATGCTCAAAGGATAATTATGGGGGAGACTGTGGGCTATATTGCATGTTTTATAGAACTCGACATGCTAAACCAGAGTCTAAAAAAATTCGGCGAGAATGAACTATGCAGGCTTGTTTTTTTCAAAGGGACATATTAAACTTATTGAATTTATATTTTAGTTGTTATTCTTGTAGTAAATTTTATTTGATATTCTCCAAGTGTGATTCATTTAACAACTGATCCAGAACCGTGGGGGTTATAATATAAACGAAAGTATGATCCCGCTATTATTCTCATGAAGTAGTGGTTTCCAGATAGAGTGGAAGAATATTATTCCATTTAACTGTATAATAGATAATACAAGGTTTAAACGAGATAGAATATGTAAAGAATGCACAACAATTGCATTACATGTGTAACCCTTTACCCGACATTAATTCATTAACAATTGATATGAACACAACACTCGTGTCATAATGAGAAAAGGCGTACGGGATCAGATTCACAAAGTTTTATGATCCATAACGGTAGAAAATTATAGTATAAACGAGGGACGTACAGATTGGAGTCCGAAAGTATGATCCCGCTATCTCAAAAAAAGATCCCGCTATCGAGAAAATGATCCCGCTATTATTCTCATAGAGTAGCGGTTTTCAGATAGAATGGAAAAATATTATTCCCTTCAACTGTATAATAGATAATACGAGGTTTAAACGAGATATAATAGGTAACGAAGGCACAATAATTGCATTACATGTGTGACACTTTACCCGACATTGATTAATTAACAATTAATATGAACACAACACTCGTGTCATAATGAGAAAAAGCGTACAGGATCGGATTCACAGAGTTTTATGATCCATAACAGCAGGGAATTATAGTATAAAACGAAGGACGTACGGATTGGAGTTCGAAAGTATGATCCCTCTATAACAAAAAATGATCCCGCTATCGCGAAAAATGATCCCACTATTATTCTCATGGAGTAGCGGTTTCCAGATAGAATGGAAGAATATTATTCCCTTCAACTGTATAATGGATAATACGAGGTTTAAACGATATAGAGTAGGTAATCGTGGCACAACAATTGTATTACATGTGTGACACTTTAACCGACATTGATTCATGAACAATTGATATGAACACAACACTCGTGTCATAATGAGAAAAAGCGTACGAGATCGGATTCACAGAATTTTATGATCCATAACAGTAGGGAATTATAGTATAAACAGTAGCGGTTCTCCAGATAGAGTGGAAGAATATTATTCTCTTTAACTGTATAGTAGATAATACGAGGTTTAAACGAGATAGAATATGTAAAGAAGGCACAACAATACTAGTTACTTAGATGCATGACACGTTAATATAAATTTAAAATAACTCTCTTGTTCATACTAATTACTTAGATCCGGACTCTTGACTCGGTAGGAATCTCGTCCTCTTTTTTCCTCATCTTCGTTTTATTACAGTAGGCGGCTTAATCTTCGGCAAACTCTCGGTAAGATGAGGGGGTATGTTCCAATCATGATTCATCGGTAATAGACTTACATGTACATCATACGTATGCCACCAGTGGTTCAAACTGTAGAATTTATCACAAAAATCGTAAACGTTTTGCTTTGAAACGGTGATTGCTTTGATGGCATGCGCACATGGGTACCGATCAAAGTTTAGTTTTAAGCACGTGCACGTCTTGTGCACAAGATCTACGACCTTAAAATCTGCGCTACTCCTCACTTGCCACGATTGTTCGAAACCTTTAGTGGCAGTCATTTTCTCGGCCTTTTTTCCAATTTTCACGAAGCCTTTTCTCAGTATTCAGAGTGACTCCAAAGTTCGTATCGCCGATACATGTTGTGCTCATTTCTTTGAATCCAGTCATCATTTCAGCCACCATCGTCAGGAACTCATCTAACAAGGCAACAATACGAAATCCTCGAGCACCGCTTATTGCATTATGAATGCAACTTGAACCGTTATAAGTAATAATGCCATATATAAAGTTTCTTCACGAAGTACGCTCTTGCCCATCGATCTCTGCTGTCAAGATTTTCAACGAGAAAATTCGCAGCTAAAGGAAAACTTTGTTCCAACTCATCCCATTTTATTTCAAATTCAACCTTGGTATATACACTTGTCACTTCCCAAAACTTCGGGACTAACCCCTTCGCTTTAAACTTTCTTTGCAAGTATTGTTGAATGCGATAAGGACAAAATCCTTGGGTTGCCAGCGGATACACTTTACCACACGCATTCTTAAAGAGTGCGCCAATATCCGTTACGATGGCCAACTCACTTGTGTCATGAAATCCATGTGTCAGATTTTGTAAAAACCACTCCCACGATTCGACACGCTCTGAATCCACTATACCAAAAGCAAGGGGCAAACCATGGTGATTTGCCTCAGTTGCGGTTGCAACAAGTAAGGTGTCTTCGTACTCATTAGTCAAGTTATACGATTCAATAGAAATAACCTTCCTGGCGCTTTTAAAGGCTTGGATCGACGCGTATAATGCCACAAAACAATACTTAAAAGTCTCATCTTCATGGTTATATTCAATTGAAGTCAGGGAACGCGGCTTTTTCTTTTCAACCATATAAAAATACCTTGGTAACAACTCGTAATTCGGAGTAGGGGTACCTCTAGCACTGTCTACGGCTGTTCTCAAAGAACGCCTAGACTTCCAATAACTGATTGGGAAACCCTGTTTTTCCATATAATCCATGATCTCCTTTGTGTTCGGTAGTTCCTTCTCGTGACCAAATTTGGCTCTAATCTAATCGCAAACATACGAATATTTGACCTGTGGAGGTGGAGCTTGTCGGGCTTCCAGGGTACAAGTGTGGATGTTGTTATATGTCCGTATAGGGGGGAGCATGGGTTGGGTTGGGCCGTCCCGATGTTTTTTACGGACCCGACCCGATCACTTTGGGTTAAAAAAAAAAAAGCCCAATCCGTCTCAAATTTTTTTAATGCCCGAACCAAACCGACAAAAATCGGGTTGGGTTGGTTTGGGTCGCCATGGCCCGATTAACTAAAATTTAATCTTATATAACAAAAAATAATATGAAAAAAATGCATCCATGTAACTCAAAATTCAAGTAAAAATACCCCAAACAAATTTAATCAAAAAACATACACTAAATAATGTAAAACATGAAAATGAGAGATTGAACGGTCTTTGAATGTAAATAAAATTGAGAATGAGAAATTTAAAGGACTAAAGATTGCAATACTTGAATAAAAATTAATATGAAATATATATTAGTTATATTGGTCGGGTCGGAGACCCCGACCCAACCCAAGGTTTTGGACCCGACCCCGACCCGAATAATAGTCGGGTCCGGCACGATCCGCCCAATTTTGAGCGGGTTATATTGGGGTCGGTTCTTTAACGGATTGGGTTGGGCCATCGGGTTGGGTCTAAAATGCTCACCCCTATGTCCGTACGGAGAACGTCCCGCCAGGCCCCTGCTCCGCACGTAACTTCCAACCGCATGTCTGATCAAAGCATTTGACTACGTATATTCGCTTGTCTGACTTCATTAACTTCACACGGAATTTTCCTTTATCAGCACCATCAGACACAACTTTTATCACTTCCACCTTCGACGTAAACTCCTGGTTAACTCTAAGATCCATACCATCTGAAAAACCATATATCGCTCCTTCTTCCTCCAATTCAAAATCACGAGGAAGAGGAAGAGCAGAGGATCCCACAAAGTTATTCGAACAGTCTATCAAAGGAGTCAGTGATGCACCTTCACCATACGGGGACGAAAAAAGATCCGGAATACCGTCATGCGAAACCGGGGCATGCTGGAACTCTTCTTTCCCAAATATTGCTTCTTCGGTACATACTTCACGAGTTTCCTTCTCCACTAACTCGACGAATAGTTGTTTCAACATCGACTGTTCCTCGAGGTTAAGAAACATTGAATTGAATGTCTTTTTCAATGCGCATCGACATAGTATAGTGTCGAAATGGGTAATAACTTATCTTCATATCATAACATCGATTAATATCAGCCTTATCATATAAAATCTCCTTTAAATCAAAACACTTTTTCAAAGCAGACTTTTCAACGATAAAACTATCTGCCATTTCATTACTCACCTCCCACTGCCAGTTCCTGAATTTCTGTCACATACCCACTTTCCGCCAACACTGACAATCATACCGTAAACAGACATCCTGCAAATGAAAATAATCTTGACATTAAGTTAAAATGCTATAATGTTTTGAGATACTGCTATATTAATAAGAAACCGCTATTTTAATCAGAAACCGCTATATCAACCACTAAGATGTACACAAATTCGTGTAGCGGTAAAAATTTTAATCGAACTAGAACCTAAAAGGGGCTATATGAAACCCATAAATTTTAAAAAAAAATTACAGTAAGATACTGGGATAACCTTAAAACGAGGTAAGTTGATGTTAAATAATCTAACCAAGGAGCTCTGAAACTTGTTAATCGTTGACTGGGTAATGTAAAAGATACAGAGGACGAATACAGCGAATCGTGTGACTGAGAATCAGAGCTTAGAACAAGACGAATAAAAGAGGAGAGAGAAAAAACACGGGAAAAGAATATGATATAATATAAAAAAGATGAAAGAGAGGGTAGCTCGAGAAAATAGTAAAATAAGAGGATGAGTAAATTTTAAAGTTACCCATCACTTTTACCCTTTAATGAAGGGTATGAATGCAAAACATGAACAATAATAAGGGTATATGCTCTTTAAAATACCCATTTAAGGTCATTCTCGCAAAAAGCCCCTGAAATAATAAAGAATGAATCAATAATTGACATTTTCGACGGGAATTGCAAAAAAGAAAAAAGAAAAAAAAAGCCAATGCTCACTTATTCATCATAATAAACATACGGTTTGAGATAGCGTATTTAAGCCTCGAGGCGTTTTTCGTTCGTGCCGCTATGCGTACTTATTCCCGAGCAACGCAATTTTAAATCTTGTATCTACACTACAAGGCTATGAATCATTTCCTCAATCAACCACCAAAAGTTTCATTTCCTATTATCTATCTACAGAATTATGATATACTAAATCACCACACAGTTTGCACTAAAGCACAAAATTCGCAACAAATCAAGCAATTTGTAGCGCAGTGAAGACCGAATTCGCAAGGAAACACGAGAGATTGACAGTCACGTATTCCACCTGAATTGGAACTAGGGCTTATGGGATGCTTACCTTGAACCCTCGATGCTCGGAGGACGGACGGAAGGAAAAACCGGCGGGTGGAGCGGAGCGGAGCCGAGCCATGTGGAGTGTCTTATTTGGACTTTAAGGTGAAAGAGTGTTGGAAAAGGTTTTTTTTTTTCTTCTCACCAAGTCGTTAGATAGGCCGAAGCAAGGTTTAAAATGTCGCTCGCCGATGTCGTTTTGCATTTTCCGATTTACGGATATATCGCTTGCCGATGGGTGTGTCGATGGGCAAATCGTAAAAAAGGCATGCCGCATACACCACACTTTTTTTTTATGGGCATACCACATGCCGATGGAGTTTTCGACGGAAATTTTGTAAAAAAATATTTGAGTATTTAAGCAAGATATTTATATAGGTTCAAAACTACATATTTAATAAAATACAAGACATAATTGTATACAACAAAACACATTTATAACTTCAACATGTAGGTGAAATGTATAATATTAAGTAACTTTATTAGTTGAAGTGTATAATATTAAGTCAAATTATTATGTGAAGTGAATATGTATGTTAAGTGTGTAATATTAAGTGAATATGCATGTTAATTGTATATGTACGTTAACAAATTTAATATTAGTTGAAGTGTATAATATTAAAAGAATATGTATATTAAGTGTATATGTATGTTAGGTGAAGTTAATATGTATGTTAAGTGTATAATATTAGTTGAAGTGTATAATATTAAGTTAAATTATTAGGTGAAGTGTATGCGTATGTTAAGAGTGAATGTGTGATATTAGCTGAATATCAAAAAGTCACACATTGATAGATGACAAAAGTTTGGTGATGTTTATATACCAAATATTTGGGACAAGGATTTGGGCCCTTTGGGTCATAGGATTTTGTGGGTGGGAGAGGACTCACACAAATGTTCCACCACCACGCGCGCCGCCGCCGTCTGGCTGTGACGTGGCGAGGCGGGGTGGGGTGCTCTTGTGGCAACTATATAATTATTTTTTGTTGAAAGTTTAATTGGTATTTTGCCAAAATACACCAAAAATATAATCGTTTTTCGCAATTGGCATGGTTTTCGGACCGCACGAATTTCCATGCAAAATTCCCAAAATTTTATACCATGGGCCGAAGAGAGGTCCAATAGAAAATATATAGATAGCTTTTTTTTTTTTTTTTACATTTGAGTTTTTTTTTAGTTTGTATAGAGTTTTTGATTTACCGATGTCGATTATGGGCCGTTTCACGAACTAGAAGTGTCCGCCGGGACACAACCATCTTTCGCCGCGACACGCCTTAGAATCTCTTCTGCATAAGTGGCCGGGCTGGACAATGCCGAGGAATAATCGGGAGAAAAGAGCTTCACATTGATCAACACTCAGTTTTGCAACTAGCATGTGCTACGTGTTCGATGAAATGCTTCAAGCCCCGTACGACTCCCAACAGCACTAAAACAGCTCAAACAAAAACATGTTTTTTCTTTTCGAATCGAAATTATATAAGACAGGCTTGAGGACATCACGTTAATTTATAAGAATTGTAGGACCGAGGATGAAATTTTACAACGCCCACATAAGCGTGGTGATGGCGTCACAGGGCGAAGGTTAAAATTCAAGGACAAATTTTCTCGACTTCGGGATAATGATGCCAAGCAATTATAAAAAATCCCGATAAATATTGCATATGTCACGCTTTCTTGATCGTTAAGATGCTCTCGGTTTTTGTCAATTTTATTTTCTCTTTATGAACATTACTTCTTCTTTTCTTTTTTACTACAATTCATTATTTGTTATCATGTTTATTTTGTTTTCTATTTTCTATAGGTTTTAACACTATTATTAATCTTATTGGTTGTACTTTGGAGTTTTTATGATTAATTAATATGAAATTTCGACCAAGCTTGGTTAAGAGCATTTTCTGTCGTTACTTTAAGACAACTGTACATCATAAATAACCCGACGACCACGACTAACCAGAGAAGGGGGACACCGCAACTGCTATAAAAGGTCTCTTTTTTTTTTTTTTACATCAATTCGCAGCAAGTGTTGTTTGTCACGTAAAAAAATTCATCAGGTGTGACTATTTGATCAATTAAAATATAAAAGGTCTCTTTTTTTTTTTTGAAAATATAGAAGGGTCTTGTTAAAACTATTTGATCCTCCTGAACAGGTGTGACTCGGGCGAGGAAAGAGCGCCCAAATACTATCATTCAATTTCATTAAACAAAGTTTCATGGACAAAGACTGGAGAATCCTCAAACGAGCAAAACCCGAAACTAACATTGTTACAAGCCCAACCACATAAGAGCAAAATTTTTAGTGTTTCGAGGGCTCAAATGAAATTAAACAAAAGAAAATAACAATTGTTGTCCATTAATCTATATATATATAAAAGCAAAATAACTTCATGTCCCAAAAAACACCGTTTTTCTCCCCATTCTATTTTCTCCTTTATTTGAATTTTTTATTAGAAAATAAATCCTCGCTCGACGTGTCCCTTCATTTTTTATTTTCTCTTTTCTTAAAATAATTATTTACTTAAAAAACGGTTACGTTAAAACATTATTTAATAAAAAACCATTTTTAACAGGCACCTCTACATGAAAATTCAAACGTGGTCAATAATAAAAAAAAATTAAGAAAATCATAATAATAGGAACAACCAATATTTTTGTTCTTTTTTTAATTAATTATTTTGAATAGAAGCGGTTATATTTGTCAAACAAATCTAAACCAAGAGATACATATCCAACGATTGCCTTCTTTCAAATTCCACGAATAGACGTGTCACATGTAAATATATATATATATATATATATATATATATTATTATATTATATACACACACATTAGTATTATTCCAATAAAATTACTCTTCCACGTATTTTTCCAATCCAACAAAAAATTAGGTGCCTTTGTCCAATATATGTATATATGCCGTCGTCAATAAAATCACTCTTCCACGTGTTTTTTAAATAAAATTATAAAATTGTCGTCAATAACTCCTTTTTTTAATATTAATAATCAATTATTTTTTAAACAAAAAATTGTAACAAAAATTCCTTAAAAAATATAGTAACTAAACACTACATTTTTGCTCTTTTTTAGCAACTGCAAATAAATAAATAAATTATAAACACCACCAACAGTAGTATTTAAACAACATATTTGATATACGTAATAAATAAAGTACACCACTAACTAATTGAATGTTTTAATAAAACCGGATTATTTGAATATTAATCTACATGAAATTAAATCATCATAAGAGAGCCTCAATTCAAACCAATAAAAAGTAGTTCGCATCTCTAGCATTATATCCAGGTCATTAACATAAATATATTATATAATTTTCTTTGAAACTCAATCGACGTAAAACATAACGTGACGTTGATTCACGAAGAGACCTCTTCTTCCACAAATAACCGACTTACCATATATTTCATATGTATCGATTTAGTGCAAATCTTTCGCTCTCCCTCTCTCCGCCATTCTCTCCACAGTCCGATCACCCAAAACATCAACGACGTGCCGAAGCCTCCGGTCTTGCAGAGCCACCATCTGTGTCAAATCATCAGCATGGCACTGAACTCAGTCACCCAAAGTCTTTTCGGCCTTCGTGACGGGAAGTTATTCATTTAAATTTGACTTATTTCCTGTTTCCGGTTTTCTTTGAATATATAGAATTACATTTACGCGCAGAGTCTTGCTGACGGCTGTTTTCCAGTAAGAGAAGGTCCATCTGCGACTGCGAGCCGTACGTCTTCATGGTTAGTTTTTATTTTTATAAAAATAACTGCACAACATACACGAAAAGGCTTATTGAATATTTGGAATATTTATTTTCGAAGCATCATGTTGCTTCAGAAAACTCTCATCTCCCTAAAAATCATGTTTTTCTACTTTTTAACTCTTTGTTCGATTCATCACACACAGACTACTCTTCTGAACACGATCAGACTCCTCTCCAAGCGCAAGCGCAAGCAAAACCATTCTTGAAAACGATCAGAAAATAATATCAAACATTCGGAAGATTGCAGTGTCGTCTCTGTGTGGTTTGATTCCAAGAATCGCGTATAGTCGGAACAATGAGAAACCCTAAACTTGGCGTCTGAGCGGTTAAGGACGCGAACGAGATCGATGAAGACGGAGTCGGATTCTTTGAAGCGATAGATCCCTCCAGGGGCGTCTTCAACGTCGACTCGAGTCTCGGCTCTGCACTATTTATATGAGGTTAGTATTCCATTCATTTGATCTTTTATCGCCTATTTGAAAATGTATGATGCGACTAAGCACCGGAGCCTACGTAGCAACCGCGTTTAGACTGCTGCCTCTGCCATATCCGTTACAATTCAAGTAATTATTTGCCATTTTGCCTTTTCTGATATTTTTGTCTTTTGTTTGTGTTCCATATCTTTATTCATTTGTAGAGCCTACGTAATGTACTTAAACGAAAATCCACGGATATGTACTACGACCGTGATTTGCCTCTCTGTGATATCTCCGGTGAGTGTCGACTAAGATCACCAAAAACTACAATTGGTGATCGTAATTTTTAAGCATTATAACCGTTTAAAAATATCCTTAATTAGACATTTTAATCACACCCCAAAAATCTTAATTTTATTCATATATACAGATTCGTTTATTAAGTAAGAGCCGAGAGATGTTACGTTTCACCGATTGTTAGTAGTAGAAGAGAAGAAACGATGGTGTTCCAGATTTTTCAAAATCTCACAAGAAAATTGAGAAATTTATTTTCGGTTTTATGTCGTCGTTTATTCTAGATTTTCTTGAGGAATATATGGCTTCTTCCATGCCGCGGCATATTTGTTTTGTTTGATTTTCTATGTTAATGTCTGATCAAAGTGCTTTTGTTTTTGTCTTTGTCTTTGTTTTTGCAGATTATTCGCCAGGGATTCTATCGAATAAAGAATTTGGAGTTCAAAGGCCAGGTTTTTATCACTCATCTTTCTGTTTTTCTGTTGTTTTTTTTTTTAATTTGCAGTGCAATATGTTTAGTGTGTTTAAATACTTTAGTCAAGTGCTTGACGATGTAAGATGGCGAATAAGAAAGATCTTTGGAAATTTTCTCACCCAATTTCTCATTTTCAAAGAAAATTGAGTGGTGGTATCTAGGCGAAGCTACAACCACTTGAAAGGGGTTATATTCCTCCCAACTCATTTAAAATATGTTCAAAATCACTCATGCCATTTCACTTTTTTCTTTTCTCTCACGCCAGCCATACAAGAGCTCCTGTCCTCACAACGTTGCTCGATCACTCTCTTTCTTCGTCGCTCTCTCTGTCATCGTATCACTTCCTAACGATGTCAATGGGAGAGTTCTCTCCAACGCAAATCATTGTTAGAGAGAAAATATGTCTTTGTTTTCCAAGGGTTTCCTCCGTTTAGGACCCAGATACAAGAAGAGTCTATGCAAATATTCTTTTTCTATTGTTATATTTCTTTCTTCAATAGTTTGTAATTTAATGATTGATTCACATTGGTTAAGTTCCTTTGGGAATCAAAACTCTATGATTTTTATCTCCCATTAATATTTTTGAATGTATTCTATTTTTGACAAAGATAAATGTAGGCGATCCGAGGATCGAGAAATCCACACTATATGATGTTATTGCCTGCCAGGTTGTAACTATATAAAATTTTACTAATTTTTTATTTAGTAATGCATTTGCGAGGTTTTTGATGACATATAAACTGCATGACATTTATGTTGCTTAGGGTTTTAATTATTATGTTTTATATGATGTAGGTTTTCTTTTCCAAACCCTATTTTGATTTTGAAGTCCTTGGCTTCATATGCTGGTTTTGGTACAAGTTTGGAGTATTATGAAAGTTTGTTTTTCTTATTTTGTCTTCGTTGTGGCTCTCATTTTTGTTAATAATTCAATGTGATACTTGATTGATGCATTACCTTGGCCTAAGCATCACTACATACCGTTAATGACCTTTTTTCCATTCTCGGTGCTGCCTAAGGTGGTTGCCCCTGTATTGACATGTATAAGACAATATGCTTGAAAGGTAGAATTCAATGAATATTTATTGACATATTACCTTCTACTATAACGATAATGTAGATAATTTCTAATGATATTGGTTTTAGATAATTCAGCGAGATGGTGATTGTATAGAATTGGAACGATATAGGTTTTGTCGTTTTGCTATTCTTCTTCTTTTCTTGCTGTTTCAGTTGTCTTTCTTCCACTGTATTTAATTTCTCCGGCAACTCTCCATTAGCTTGCCTTTGGATCTCTAACCTGTTCTCTATCGTCATTTGTTCTTAGTATCCGTCGGCGTTGCCCTGTCTGTTCTCTGCTTCAGGTTTTGTCTTGCATGGCTTGATTTTAGTTCATGTTAGTTGTTCTTATATGTGTTCCGATTTTCTAATTGATTTTTTATTTATTACATGTGTTCAGTTTTTTCGTTTCTATTATTGTCTCTCTTAAATATTGAGCAACTTATGTTAGAACTTTTGGAACTGCTTGCCTGCTAGGTTTTCATATGTTGCTTTCTGAAATGTGAGAGTTGTCGACTTTTGATATCCCTTTTTGACGATGTAGTTAAAAGTCATCCGAGTTTTCCAACTATAAAGAAAATCAGTTCAGTTTTGAGTTTACATATGCTAACTCTGTTTTACATTTATTTTAAAATTTTCAAAAGTTTCACGGTGTTTGTAGGACTTCGCAAATATATTTGGTCTACAGCGTTTTCGAGGAAACTTCTTTGCCATGTACAATCATGGTTCACCTCTCTTTCGTTCCTCCGGTGAGTCATTTTCTTTCATTTCTCAAATGTTTATATGAATTTTTTTCATTTTGTGTATTTTCATACATCTTCATAGTAGTCGTAAGATTTGAAATTAATTACAAGTGCTGTTGATATTTAGTTATTTCTCTATATTTTACCGAGATTTTAGTTCAATTTTTCAATTGACTTATTTTGTTTCCATGACTTTTGGTTGATTCTAAGGATTTGTTCAGTTTTTTATTTGCTATTTGGTTTTTGGGTAGATGTGAATAGGCTCGATTTATTAAACTTATTCAACTGAAATCCACCCGGTTGAGCGTGAATCCAATTTGAGTTTTCAGTTGGCATTTTTTTTTTATGCCAAAATAAGTTCTCATGATAAAAATCACCGCAAGTCTACTTCATTTCTTACTTTTCTTACTGTATTCGTTCTTTGATGAATCATCTCCTAGAGACTTCTTAGACTAGAGTGCAACATTGATTCCTACCAACCGGGATGAAGTATATTCTTTTATATTTGGGTTTTTGTTTGTTATATATATTTTTAAGAATCATATCACATTTGTTATTTGGTTTGGATATTTCATGTCATATTTGACAAAATATTGTAGCTGGACTCTTTCCAAAAGTACTATGGGTTCATAGTTGACGTTCCAATTACCCTCCATGTGAATTATGAAGAAAAAAAAAATGTTAAAAAGCCCTTTGAAAACAAGGTTTGTTTTTCTTTTCTCTTGAGTTCTTTTCTTAATTGTTAAGTTATATAACAAATATATTTTATTTATAATAATAGAATTCACGGATTCGACTTTGTGCTCCTTTCATTTTTTTTTCTTTAATTTCGTCCCAAAGGTACTATGCCCTCAAGCTAATGTCCAACTATTCTAAATGTTCAAAGTAAATGCTAAGAAGTCATTCGGAAACAAATTTTGTTTTACGTATTGTTTGAGCTTTGCTCTTAGTTGTTTAGTATTGTAGAAAGTATTATTTATAAAAATAGAATTCAAGGATATTCATTGTTGTTGCTCTTTTCAGTTTTTTTTTTTCATAATTTTTAAATTCTAAAAATACTATCACTATGGATTCAAAATTGATGTTCCAACTACTCTATGTACAAAGTTATAAGGAAGAAAATGCTAAGCTCTCAAGTTTCTTTTTTCTTTTTAATTATTTAATTATTTGAGTTCATTTCTTAATTAGTTATATTACAATATTTTGTAGTGTACGAAGAAAATACCCTAAGTCAAAATTTAATTAAATGAGGAATAATCGTTATTACAGAAAATTGGTCAAACTTAATTATAGGTATAAATATTTTAGAAATTATAAAATATAATTATTAATCAGAATAAAAAAATTTCAAAATTATAAAAGATAATTATTAATCAAGTTTAATTTGGTCCAAAAAAAAAAAATCATTAAAGGGCATAAATGGATTTTTTTAAACTATGGGCAAATCTCTAAAAGATATGACACATTTTTCATGCAATTTCTTTAAATTAATTTGTGATTCTTAAATACAATATAAACAAATTAATTTAGACTATAATAGTTTTGTAACTGTTATTATAATTTTTTATGTGTCATGAAAATTATATTGACGTCATTGTAATTGTTATTATGGATCTTTCTCTTATATGTTCAACATTTTTTTTTATCAAATTTAGACATAATATTCTATCTTATATAGACACTTGGAAAACACAATTTATGTTAGCCATTTATTTTGTCTGTATTCTCAAAATTTGTCTAATTATAATAAAAATATCTTAAATCATACTACATAATAATATTGTTTGATGTAAGTATATATTTTTTCAATAACAATCGGTAACAAAATTATTTAATTTGACATTGTTTTCAATATCACTGCGCAACGCGCGGTGCCGGTCAACTAGTTGTGATTAAAGCAAAATAATAGATTTTTTGTGGTTTAGGAGTAAAAAATGACGGGAATATGAGCTTTAAGACTTTTATTTATTCTTGACCCGATAAATCTATTCTACAATACTTCCAAAAGTAACAGTATATTTTTATGATTTTAATAGTCGCTTCAATATGGTTCTTCACTTACATACTTGAAAGAAAGAAAAAATCGACCAAAAATATATTTTGTGCTCCGCCTAAAAAGTCAGACTATCACGTACAGATTCTCATGATACGACCCATTTGAATTAGGGCCCATTACTTCGTAATACATTTGAGGTTTAAATTTGGGCCTTTTTGGGCTATTCTTTCACCGTGGTTGGGCGGGATTGGATTTGGGCCCGTAATCGAATTAAGAAGATCCTACTTGAGTATTTAATATATGATACAATACAATCAACTATGTAACGTGATGGTTTTTTTTTTTTCTTGAGCAACGGGATTTATCATTGAATAATTGAATCGTGTATTGTCAACTTGTCAAGTGTACGACGATAAGATAACTATGAAACACAATACGTAGAAAAAGTGAAGATGATGCATGGCACACAAATCAAGTTAAAATTTACTGAAATCTTGGAAAATAATAGTTGATAACAACTTATATCATATATATATGATATATTATATATATATATGATATATATATATATATATATGTATACACAGTTGAGTGTAGACTATTACAATTGACTTCTCTAAGATGATAAAGAAAATAATAAAATAGAAAACCTTTACGTTATAGCTACAGCCATTCCTAGGCGCATTAAAACAGTATGGATCCGAAATACTAAAGATTTAGAGATAGAACGTGTGCATAGACCAAAAAGTTAAAGCCTATAGTCACGAAGACTTTATTTAATAACAAATGTATGGTTAAATGGGTGGCATGTAATAAATTATTTGAATTATTTGAATGGCCGTTAGTCAAGCGTCACATGGGCATGGTTTGATTACCCACGTGGCCTTACCAAGTCATTTAATGGTCACGTGGCATTTTATTAATATTTTATTAATATTTTTCATGATTAATTAATTTTGTAATATTTTTTGGCACTCACAAAAATGATATATCACATAAGTTTGGATCCACACAAGTTCCGGATCCGGAGATTTTCGAAAATTTAGTCCGAAAATATCCTAAACAAAAACGTATTAGATCCAAAAATGCCATGTGACAATTGAATGGCATGGCAAAGCCACGTGGGCAGTCAAACCACGCGCATGTAGCGTTTGAGCTATGGTGATCCAAAATATTTGGACGAAAATACTAGTCAACCACCCAAAATGCTTATATTGAGTATTATTGTCGCTATTTCTGAAAGTTGGATACATGCCACCAACTTTGACCATATGTTAGGTATTTTTTCCGCAATTAATCCTAAATAAATATTATATAGTGGACTAATAATAGTCATCTTTCATTTAAAAAAAATCAAAATTAAAAATTCTTTCACATATGTACACTTCAAAATATAATTTTCGTCCTTTTAGATTTTCCGGCCGGCTCCCAAAATCTGAATCATGGTCCGGCCCCGATTGATGTCTGTGCATTAAAATAATCTGGTTGCCATATTAATTTCTTGTGATTTTTTTTTTAAATTCTTGAGTCTATCATCAGTTCTTTTGGTGGTATTATTTATACTTGATCTCTAAATAATGAGATTGCATTGAGAACAAATCTTTTTATTGCTTATGATATGGAGAAACAAATAACATATGATCCAAGCATGGTGCATTACGTTGACCTTGATCACCTGCTAACATATCTCAACACCAATCAATCAAATTAAACATATAAAATCATGTACAGTAATCACAAATAATTTTATTATTTTATATAATTAGCTCAATAATTTGATGATTACCTAACTTGATTGTTACTTGATGATTTAAGGGAAATTTGCGAAAAAACTACCACGAAGTACTTCACTTTTTTGTACGTGGCATATTTCAAATTTCCTTATGTAGCGACAAAAGTTCCAATAAACAAAAAAAGATCCTTATGTAAGTTTCAAATTTTATTTTAAAAAAATCCAAAATGAAAAACTCATGTCTTTTTTATTTTTTTGGAGCTTTTAGGACGACAAAATGATATTTGGATGATGTCGCGTACTATGAGATATGAGACACTTTGTGCTATTTTTCCTTAATGCCCTTCTTGGAAATTATCTAGAGGTGTGATTACTCGTAAGGAATGAAGAACATAGCAAGCAAGTCAGTCTCAGTAAAAAAAAAAAAATCATGCGTCTTGAAGATCCCGATCATTAATCTTAGAATATATATATATATATATATATATATATATATATATATATATATATATATATATATATATATAACACTAGCTCATGAGACCATAGTAACACAACAATACTTCTCTCCAAAAAGATGGAAATCATTATCTTCGCTGCCATTTTCACTTGCCTCATCGTCACTATTTCTCTTATAATCACCGAGAGAAAATCGAAAAGAGTACAAAATTTACCTCCTGGACCATGGAGATTGCCTTTGATAGGAAACCTTCATCAGCTTATTTGCGCTCTTCCCCACCACCGCCTTCGGGATATGGCCGGGAAATACGGGCCGTTGATGTACTTGCAGCTTGGTGAAGTACCTCACATCGTCGTTTCCTCACCCGAGATGGCGAAAGAGATTATGAGAACACATGACATGAACTTCGCTCAAAGGCCTCGTATGCTAATCGCGGGCAAGTTTTACGGCCTCGATATTCTATTCAGCGCCGGAGATTATTGGAGAATGCTGAAGAAAATTTCCGTGGAGGAAGTGCTTAGCCAAAAACGCGTGCAGTCGTTCCGGTGGATCAGGGAAGAGGAGATGTCGAACCTCGACGAAGATGTACGCCTCAGCTCAGGGGTTCCGATCAATCTCACGGAGAAGATCTTCTCCATGATGTATGTGATCACTTCAAGAGTGGCTTTTGGTGGGAAATGTAAGGACCAGGATTTGTTCATTTCAAACATCAATGCTGCACTGAAGGTCGCCGGAGGTTTCAACGTTGCAGACGTGTTCCCTTCGCTGAAATGGCTTCATTGGATCGGCGATGTTAGGCCGGAGATCGAGAAGATGTTGGACTCACTCGATAGATTGCTCGATGGCATCATTGCTGAACATAAAGCTGACCGGGCTCTAAGTAATGGTAAATCAGGTAGTTTAATAGATGTCTTTTTAACTCTTCAGGAGAAAGCAAACCTTCCGTTTCCGTTGAAGAATGAAAACATCAAAGCGGTTATTCTGGTTAGTACATATCTTATAGATTGTTCACTTGTTTTTTAGTTGCTGAACCAAGAATTACACTCAGAGAGTATGCATTGAAAAATTTCGGATAAATTAAATTGGAGCGGGGGAATTAAAATTTTAGTAATATACGAAGGGGTATTTATATGAATGAGTTCTTTTTAGCATGATATTATTTGACCTAACTTTATTAATTATCCTTGTTTATGGGTGATGTTTAAACGCTTAGCTCAAGTGGTTGAATATATGAATTTGTATCCTTCGGATGCAAGGTTCATGGTCCGTGCCATGTGACACAATACTAAAACATGCTCAGCAATATATTTTAACCTTAAAAAAAAAAAACACAAGTGGGATTTCTAAATACGAAAACAAATTATATATCTCAAATATCCAAACTAACCATTAAATAAAAAGATTCATAACAAACTAACACATACTTACATCTTACACATGTGTATATTATGTAGATGTGATCACTCTATCAATAAGAAAGAAGAGCAAGTAACAACCATTTATAGTAAAGATGAGAAACTGTTCTAATATTTCAGGATATTTTTGTTGCTGGGAGTGAAACTGCAGCGACTCTCGCGGAGTGGGCGATGCTAGAAATTATGAAGAATCCAAGAATCATGGATAAAGCGCAAGCTGAGGTCAGACGAGTATTCAGGAAACAAGGAAATATCGACGAAACCGCTCTCCATGAACTCAAATTCTTGAAGATGATAGTCAAAGAAACCCTAAGATTGCACCCTCCGGGTCCTTTTATCGTCCCTAGGGAATCCAAAGAGAGTTGCGTCATAAATGGGTATGACATTCCGGCAAAAACTAGGGTTCTAATCAGCGGATGGGCGATCGGAAGAGATTCAAGGTATTGGGACGACGCCGAGACATTTTTCCCTGAGAGGTTCACCGATAGCTCGGTTGATTTCAGAGGGACCAACTTCGAGTTCATACCGTTTGGCGCCGGCAGAAGAATTTGTCCCGGCATAGATTTTGCTGTCGTGGACATCGAACTTCTTCTTGCTCATTTATTGTTTCATTTTGATTGGAACTTCACCGATGGGATCAACCATGAAAATCTGGACATGAACGAGTGTTTTGGCTTGACCGTGAGAAGAAAAAAGGACCTTTTCTTGATCCCAATTCCGCGTGAACCGAAGCCCATCGAGTAAAGGACATTTGATCGCGCTTTTACGAGGAGTTCGGTACTCAAGCTCTTGAAAGTACTTCATATTTTCCTTAATTATCAAGCAAAAAAAAAAGTTCATGTCTTGCAATTGTGATTTAAGTTGGGATGTTTTCTGAATTCAGTACTGCCGAATCAAATGTTGTTTATTTGATGCTTCTTCTTGTTGAATAATGAAGTTTGAATGGACTAAGAAATGCTCTTTTATAATAAAGAATAATAAAAAGTACTTCAATAATGATTTTTGTGTAGTGTGTAAAGAGAACAATAGTAAATTGAAATAAAAATAAAAAGAATCAAACATAAATATTGGAATATAAAAAACTATAGAAAAATTTGTGGCGAAAAGTCATCAAACTTGTTAGTTTTTTTATTTATGTATAAATAACTGGTATTTTAGCACTTTGGGCCGCCAATATTTAATTAGTACTATGAAATACCTTTTTCATTTGAATTTGGTCCTCCGGTTGAGCCATTCGTTTATTGTGGTTCGGCCGAATTAGATTTGGCCCTGTAATCATATTAGCGAAATCCGAATTGAGTATTGTTGATGCCGAAAAATGGATCAAACATTGTAGCGGCCCAAAGCTGGATAATGGGCCGGGCCCATCACCGTTTGTTGACTTTCATGGGCTAGGGGCTTGATTCACTGTTCTTGTGGAGCTGGGCGAGGATACCTGGCGCCTTACGGGCCCTCCGCTAATCGTTGGTCCAGAACCGGGCCCTATGTTACCAGTTACCACAAGGCCTGGAATGGACTAGGCCCGGGTTATAGGTCTGGCGACCACTGAGAATTGGTACCCCTGTATGGAAGGTCGTGGAACGGCCTTTAGCGAATCATGGTCTAGATCGGACCCTCCGCTAATCGTCGGTCTGGGACCGGGTCCTTCAGTCTATTGCTATAGTCTTGATACCTCCATTAGGGTCAGATAAGACTTGAGGATAGATCGATGACCACTAAGAACCAGAACCTCCGTAGGGAAGGTCTCGGATCAGGCCAAATTTGGTAGATTACTAGGAGAGCCGGGGGGTGATGATATATGATGCCGCACCTCGTCACACATAGTGAGGCTACCTACGTACTCATTTGTAGCCAAGTGGGATCAGGTCATCACGTAGTTCAATGTGGGAGTTGATGGGGTGTGTATATACCTGAGCTTGCTTGGGCAAGCCAGGGGCCTGTGGCCAAGACGGGAGTTGTCGAACGGCGCTCGGACCTTTCTCTGGGGAGTCGGCAATAACTCCGGTGATCCAGAGGGCCGATGGCGGAGACGGGAGGTGGACGGCGCTCGGACCTTCCCCTAGGGAGTCGGCGATCCCTCAGGTGAGCCGGGGGTTCCTCTGGTGCTTCTGCTCTAGCTATCTTCTCCGCTCCAACATTAGTCGGATATTTATAAGAAGAAGAATAAGAGAAAACAGTGATTTTATAGCTATAGAGAGCGTTTGAATCGAATTGTGATGAGTTCTCGTTTGATTGAAATGAAGTTCCTATTTATAGGAGGGTTCGGAAGCCTATATGCATTTAAAAATAACTTTGGGGCCCCCCGGACAATAAAATAATTATTTTTTTGGGGCTTGCGCGCCATAGCAGGCTGCTATGGCGCGCTTCACGCGCTGAGGGCACGCAGGGGTGCACAGGGGAGCGCGCGGTACCACCCCAGGGTCGTGTGTGCGCGCCCTGGCGTCCCCAGGACGCGCCAGGGGCTTTGCCACGGCGCAAGCAGCCTCCCGGGACCCTCATTTCGCATGTTGATCGAGCCATTAGCTTAAGTAAATATTTTACTATATTTTGGGCCTCTCGGTTTTGAAATATATATGGGCCTCCGGGGAGGCGTTTTAGGGCCGAAAATTATTTATTTAATAAAGGAAAATTAATTAAGTAATTCTTTCATTAAATAATCTTTGTAAAAATACCACATAATAAGTATTAAATATAATAAAATCGATATTTTTATTCCAAACAATAATTAAATTGTATTTATTATCAAAATATAAAATCATTTTTCGTATGAATACGATACGGCGTTCTATGAAATTAAGATAAAGTTGCACACCGCCAAAGATAATGTATGAAAATGAAATACAACATGTAGACAGAAATAAGATAATGCATGGCATACAAATCAAGTTGAAATTATTTATTGAAATCTTGGAAAACAAAAGTTCGTAACATAAATAATATATATATATATATATATAGTATAACAATTGACTTCTCTTATAATATGATAAGAAATAATAAAATAGAAAACTTTTACGTCACTTAGAAACTAAAGCTACAGCAATCCGTAGGCTAACTAAAACAGTATGGAAAAATACTAAAGATTTAGAGAGAGGTCGAGGATAGACCAAAAAATTCAAGCATATAAACAGGAAGACTTTATATTATCGGGTTTTATAATAGCCAATATAAATATTATAGTGTGGATTAATTACCAAGCATAATAATCATCTTTCACGTACGATCTTGAACGTATACTTTTCGTACACTTTTGTAATTTTACTCTTAAAATTTATAATTTTAATATTCCTTCAAAATATAATTATCCGTGCCTTTAGATTTTCTCAGCTCCAAAGATAATTCGTATCATAGTATGTGTTCATTTTCACTTTATAGACGTTTGAATCTTAACGGGTCAAATTTGCATATTTTTTTTTCCCGTTTAAAAGCTAATAATGTGTTTGGATGAACTCTTATTTGATTAGATATAAAACCAATTCCGAATAGCACTAAGACCACGACTAGCACTATTGGTCGCATGTACTATTAGCCAAGATTACATATATATGCAATTTATGTGTCTCAATAAATTGAACTCAAGACCTCTCGAAGAGTCATATAGTGGATTGATCGTTAGGCCAAACAAGATTAGTTACTTATTATTTCTTTTTCTTCTCCTTTATTGTGTTGTCATGTCATCTACTTTATTTATTTATTTATTTTTTTTAGAATGGGGTGGCACTATCGTCCAAGGTTACAATGAACTCTCTCATTACTAGATATATTCAATATAAGAACATGTGGCACTATTGGTCAAGTTTACATATGTAAAGGGGGCACTCATTTGAGTCTCATGGGGTTTGAACCCGTGACCTCTTGAATAGGTATGTAGTGGAGTTACCACTAGGCCAAACAAACTTGGTTACGTCATCTACTTTATTTGTACTTCTCACGTGTCTTTTGGTCAAAATATGCATTTTTATTATTCTAATTTCCGCTCCCTCCTTAAAACTTCAAAACTCCGATGCTTTTTTTTTTTCGAGGATCGGATTGACTCATATGATATATCATTCGAAAGCTTGCAACGAGAAGAATCCAATTATAGATGAGAATGTATATATTTTATGTTTTTTTTTAATATACAAAATTCAATTTTTTAATAAAAATAATTTAACTAAATTAGAAATAATAGTTAATTTATGAAATAAATATTTCACTAAATAATCAAACTAATTTATTCATAAAACATATGAATACATTTATTCATAAAATAATTTATACTAATTATTTCTTGATAAAATAAAAATAATTAAATTTTATATAATATTTTTCTTTCAAATTTAAGTATCTAATATTAATGTAAGGAAACACGTGACTCTTATTCCTTGAATCCGATCATAATTCATTTTGATGGTATTATTTGGTACTTGATCCCTATATAATGAGATTGCATCCAATTACAAATCTTTTTCATTGCGTATATATGGAGAAACCATCAACATGCGCTGATGCATGGTGCATAATTTTGACCTTCTTTTGGTCACCTAACATATCAACACCGTGAATTTAATAAAAATCAAATTTAAAATATTGTGCTTGTTTGAGTTTTTTATTTTCATTTTGTGTTTTTATTTTTATATATTTATATTTTTAAGATTTTATATATATATTTTTAAAAAAAAAAAATGCATGTAGTTAGATTTTATGTCTCGTAGTTAAAAAAAATTGAGAGCAAAAAAAAAAAAACTTTAATAAACGTCAAAGAGATGAGAGAGAAATCATAAAAATATAGAAAAGTAAGATAACTGATCTCATTTTAAAGAAAGAAAAGTTGAAAGCATAGTTTTCAAAATCGAGGTCTGCCGAAGGCATAGCACTTTTTTGAGGTATTCAGTTCGAAAACCCACAACAATTGTTGTCGTTTTCTCATAAATCGTGAAATATAGCTGGAATGTCTCTCAGAAACCACAAACCGATTTGCACTATAAAACTGCGGTATGTAGCTCAAAAACCAACAAAACTAAAGTTTTTAAGGGGAGAATCCCCGCAAGGAGCCCGAGAGCCGAGCCTGCGCCTCTTGACCCGATATTCATGTGGGGACTTTTCATCATACATTTACACTCTCCACAACAATAAGTTTTTATCTTTAATATTCATAAAAATTGTAATTATAATCCTATATTTATAATAAAATACAAGTATAACACTTATCTTTATATAAAATTACAACTATAACCTATAAATATATAGTATAAATGCTATTAAACTTTAAAATATTCATCGGTAAGTATTTCCAAAAAACGCATCGTTAAACCAGTATCCGTCGGCATACCAGTAAAATGGAAGTTGCGATTTTCAATCAATGTCGGTATTTAAATCCTTAGTTTTTTTTAATGAGTCCTTAATCCTTAGTTGAAAACACTTATTTGGTGTTTTTTGTATTCTTTGTAAATTTTTTAAAAAAAAAAAAAAAAAAAAGATGATTACAAAAATATTTTACTAAAATGACTATAAACACTATTTACTAAATTCTTTTTATAAACGAATGCTACCATAAAGTCATAATTAATCGCAAAAGATTTCACTATTATATATAATTAGCTTAATAATTTTATGATTACTTTTGAATTGTTACTCGATGAATTAATGCGCTCTTCTTAATAATTATCGAGAGTTGTGATTATTCATAAGGAAATGAAAAAACGTAGCAACCAAGCCTGAGTACGTAGAAAAATCTGTCTTGGAAAATGAAGATCCCGATCATCTTTATGTATATACAAGTGGTAGATTGAAGCATTAATCATAGACTATATATATATATATTTGATTGAAGATCCCGATCATTAATCTTAGACTATAATATATATGTATGTATAACTAGCTCATGAGATGAGACAATAGTAACACAACAACACTTTTCTCCAAAAAGATGGAAATCAATATCCCACATCCAATCGCTGCCCTTTTCACTTGCATCAATATCATCACTATTTCTCTTATAATCACCAGGAGAAAATCCAAAAGAGTTCAAAATTTACCTCCCGGACCATGGAGATTGCCTTTGATAGGAAACCTTCATCAGCTTATTTGTGCTCTTCCTCACCACCGCCTTCGGGACATGGCCCGGAAATACGGGCCGTTGATGTATTTGCAGCTTGGTGAAGTACCTCACATCGTTGTTTCTTCACCGGAGATGGCGAAAGAAATCATGAGAACACATGACATGAACTTCGCTCAGAGGCCTCGTATGCTAATCGCGGGCAAGTTTTATGGCCTCGATCTTCTCTTCAGCGCCGGAGATTATTGGAGAATGATGAAGAAAATCTCCGTGGAGGAAGTTCTTAGCCACAAACGCGTGCAGTCGTTCCGGTGGATCAGGGAAGAGGAGATGTCGAACCTTGACGAAGATGTACGCCTCGGCTCGGGGGTTCCGATCAATCTCACGGAGAAGATATTCTCCACGATGTATGTGATCACTTCGAGAGTGGCTTTTGGTGGTAAATGTAAGGACCAGGATTTGTTCATTACAAACATCAATGTTGCACTGAAGGTCGCCGGAGGTTTCAGCGTTTGTGACGTGTTCCCTTCGTTGACATGGCTTCATTGGATCGGCGACGTTAGGCCTGAGATCGAGAAGATGATTGACTCACTCGATAGATTCTTCGACGGCAAAATTGCTGAACATAAAGCTGACAGGGCTCTTGGTAATGGTAGATCATCAGGAAGTTTAATAGATATCTTTTTAACTCTTCAGGAAAAAGCAAACCTTCCGTTTCCGTTGAAGAATGAAAGCATCAAAGCGGTTATTCTGGTTAGTACGTATATCTTTATAACTTGATTTCTTTTTTTCTTTTTTTTCAAATTGCCAAAAAAATCATCCGCGATTGTTGAGGAACTAGGAGTTACACTTGGAAAGTTAGATAATTTTTTTTTTTTGCCATAAATCAAAATTGGAGGGGGTATTAAATATCAGAGTGAAATCTAATACATAGTATTTATTAGCCCTAACTTTATTAAACTAATTACTTATCCTTATTAATGGCTTAAGAAAAATGTTTTGGTAATAAATAGACGTGTGAGGTGTAACTGCATAGCTCAAGTAGTTGACCATTTGGGCTCGTATCCTTTAGATGCAAAGTTCATAGTTCGTACCCTCATGACACGATACTTAAACACGCTCGCGAATGAAAATAGCCTTTAACAAAAAAAAAAAAGTGGGATTTATAAATATATATAAAAAAAACTATATATCTCAAATATCCAAATTAACTATTAAATTGATTCGTAACAAACTAACACATTAAACATGTCTATTTGGATAGATGTCAATTATTCAACTTTCTATCAACAAGAAGAAAAATACTAAGACCTACTTATAGTAATTAAGATAGAGAATGCTCTATGTTTCAGGACCTTTTTGTTGCTGGGAGTGAGACCGCAGCGACTGTTACGGAGTGGGCGATGCTAGAGATTATGAAGAATCCAAGAATCATGGATAAAGCGCAAGCTGAGGTCAGACGAGTATTCGGGAAACAAGGAAATGTCGACGAAACCGCGCTTCATGAACTCAAGTTCTTGAAGATGATTGTCAAAGAAACCCTAAGATTGCACCCTCCGGGTCCTTTTATCGTCCCGAGGGAATCCAAAGAGAGTTGCGTCATAAACGGATATCACATTCCGGCAAAAACTAGGGTTCTAATCAGCGGATGGGCGATCGGAAGAGATCCGAGGAATTGGGACGATCCCGAGACATTTTACCCTGAGAGGTTCGCCGATAGCTCAATTGATTTCAGAGGGACCAACTTCGAGTTCATACCCTTTGGGTCCGGCAGAAGAATGTGTCCCGGAATAGATTTTTGCTATCGTTGACATCGAACTTGTTCTTGTTCATTTATTGTTTCATTTTGATTGGAACTTCACCGATTGGGTCAACCATGAAAATCTGGACATGAACGAGTGTTTTGGCTTGACCGTGAGAAGAAAAGAGGACCTTTTCTTGATCCCGATTACTCGTGAACCGAAACCCGTCGAGTAAAGGACGTTGATCGCGCTTTTGCGGGGCATGGTACTAAAGCTCTTGAAAGTACTTCATATTTCCTTAATTATCAAGCAAGAAAAAATAAAAGTTTATGTCTTGCAATTGTGATTTAAGTTGGGATGTTTTCTGAATTCGGTACTGTCGAATTAAATGTTGTTTATTTGATGCTTCGTGTTGTTGAATAATGAAGTTTGAGTGGACTAAGAAATGCTCTTTTATAATAAAGAATAAAAAGTACTTGAATGATTTTTGTGTTGTGTGTATAGAGAACAATTCTAGATTGAAATAAATAAATAAATAAATAAATAAATAAATAAATAAGAATCAAATAGAAAATTGGAAAATTAAAAACATAAGAGAAATTTATTTTTTTGCGGCAAGTCATTAGTGTCATACTTTTTTTCAAATACAAGACGTTCAATGCCACATTTTTTTTCCATGTTAGACTCCTCAGATCAATATGCTTACATGTCATATGTGGGTCTGTCTCGACTGTGTAACCGGTGAGCATTATCATCAATGCCGTCCACCCGATCGCAACCTATAGCCTGTAGTAACTCCCCTCGCTAGAATACGGGCAGTAGGGTGCGGTCGGGAGACTCACATATGACATGTCCGCATAAGTAGTGATGTGACGCGTCTAACAAAGTGAAAATGTGGCCTTTTAACATCAAAAAAGTGTATTTACTACAAAAGAATGTCGTTAGTAGCTTTCACCGGAATAAATGAGTTAAGTAAGGTATCTATTAGAGATTCACGAGCATGATAACTATCACCGCTAGGCACAAATTACCCAAACCGATACAAAGAAAACGAGCCTAAATTTGGAAACGACAAAGAGGTTTACACAAAATTACATAAATAAATAAAGATTCAAAGCATTTTTTCCCCATTATGTCCATTAAGTAACCCCTCTTATAATAATCAGGTAGAAATTAATCTAAAGAAACTTCAATGGTGCAATTTGTAAAGTATTGTGACGCAAGAAATTAATACTCTATATAAACTTCAACTTCAACTTCAAGAATATTTTATTTGCATCACAAATATTAAGGTTTTAGATTTGAGCTCTAAGATGATAATTCCTTCGACGGGATGATAG
This sequence comes from Parietaria judaica, assembly GCA_954871525.1. Classification (NCBI taxonomy): domain Eukaryota; kingdom Viridiplantae; phylum Streptophyta; class Magnoliopsida; order Rosales; family Urticaceae; genus Parietaria; species Parietaria judaica. The sequence continues at coordinate 23,085,496 of OX940860.1, read as the reverse complement.
TTGATAATTGATATTAAGGGTAGGACACGTGCTAATTCTATTAAGTTGTAATAATTTCTTTAACCCAATTTCTTTATAAAAAAAAATTAAAGATAATAGAATGGAAAGGATTGGAATATCTGATATCAAGGGAAAAAGTTATCTCTATGACGTTGACTATGCAATTATTGGCAATAAAGCCAAGCCAAGCCAAACAATGTCGCATTGCTAAAGCGATCCCTATCACTTTTCCAAAAACAGTCCTTGCATTTTTCTAAAAAAAAAGGACAGGAAAGTTTCGTAAGCGATTGTTACTCCTATGTGAAAAAGACATGGGGACTTAACAAGGTTTAAAAGGTCATGTGTTACTTCCCTCATTGCCAATTGGTTTTGAGGTGAAACCTCATGATACTTCACATGGTATCAAAGCCCATTAAGCTCAAAACGAGCACCGATTAAAAAAAAAAAAGGATTCGGCCCGAGATGAGTGAGCCAAAGAGCTACCATCTCGAGGGGGCATGTTGAGTCCCACATGAAAAAGACATGGAGACTTAGCAAGATTTAAAAAGCCATGAGTTAATCCCCTCATTACCAATTGGTTTTGAGGTGAAACCTCATGATACTTCACCGTGATCAAAACTGAATATTCTATCACGAAAACTTGATAATTAAGATCATTTACTTTTAATAAACTTATAGCGAGTTCTCAAAACTTTGATTTAATCACTTGGTGGAGGCGGTCACAAAAATTTCACTAGTCTAGTAAATATTAATCAAAATAAAACTTTGATTTAATCACTTGGTGGAGGCGGTCACAAAAATTTCACTAGTCTAGTAAATATAAATCGAAATAAATAATAACGGAAATCATTTGTAACAATGAATAAAATAGAAAACTATATGTCCCTGTTTGGGAAAAGGAAACGTTAGGAGGAACATCTCTTTTTGATAAAGTAGTTATGCCAATAATTATATGCTCTTCAGTGAATGCCAGCTAGTCGTGCATGGAAAAAGCTAGTTTTAATTATTGATCCACGCAAATTATTGATTGTGAACCTATTTTAGACTTATTTAACTTATCTTAGTTCTAAAGAGAGAACAAATTACATTTCCAAATTGGATTAAATCAGTACCCTTTTTAACGGCGTTTCGAAGTTCCCATCACAATTCCATAGCGTGGTTGGAATATCTTCGATCGTTTGATCCGTTCAAACAAGGTCTAAAACGGGGTGCGAACTTTGAAATTTGTCAATATGTGTCGCGGTGATGTCCATGCAAGCCGTGGTGCGTATTCAAACGACGGTACAATTAATGAAAGGGCATCCTTCACAATATGTGCAGCGGCATCTACTTGCTCAGCCACGTCGTAATGTTAATACGAGAAAATACGTGACCGTATATCTTTCTAATCGTACCACGTAGTTTTTTAAAGAGTTTGGATCATGAGTCGTGACCACTATCCTAAATATATAAGAATTAGACAATCTAATTATTTCGTATCTAAACCACGTCAAGTACTTTTTTACCAAGAAAAAATGTTACAATTTCCGCTTTCTAATTTTTATAAATTAATTTTCATCTTAATAATACTAATTACTAAGTATATCATAGTGAAATTGATTTAATAACAGTAGTCTTTTTAAATCTAAAAAAAGATGAAATTGAATAGGGTGAGGAAAAAAAAAGTTTGAATTGTATAAGGATGGGGCGATTGGAAGTATTTTCCAAAACCGTTTTGATAAAAGATTCTAGGAGAATATTCCTTTTAAAACGTAGTCGTTATAATTTCTTGAGAAAATATTATAAAGTATGTTTTTCATTTTGCTTTTTTAACGCTACAAAATAAAAAATACCTTTTAATTATAAAAATGTTAAAAAATGCTATTGAAAAATAAATAAAAAGAGGTGGATAACGTAAACAGCTAATATATTCCAAGACACTTGGCAAATAATATGCCAGTAGATTCTTCTACTATCTTTAGCAATATAAAATATATATATATATATATATATATATATATATATATATATATTTCAAGATTAGCACACTAAAATAATAAGAAGATTGAAGTTTTAAATATCGCTATAAAAAAATCGATAGTTTTTTTAATTATAAAGATTTATTGATGAATTTTTCGGAAAAAAATAAGTTTATTGATTGGTAAATTTCTCGATATGATTTTACAGATTAACTCATACCGACGGGCGACGGGTTATTCAAAAATATAATATTTATATAATATATATATATAAGTTACAAGTATAGTTTTATACAAAATTAAAGTCATTGGTACGATTCTTTACAAAATTAAAGTTATAACTTATAATTGTAATTACCTATATGAAATTATCTTGAAAAATTGAAAAGACAGCAAAATAAAAACAAAATAAAACTGGGTCCCACCATTGAAGAAGAAAATATGATAGAATTAGAACCAGAACGCTTGAAAAGTGGGTCCCACAAAACGAGATATTAGAAATTGTCAACATAAGCACCGTTTAATTCACCGTGGTCATCAATGGTCGGACCGGAGGCACAATCATTCTGAAAAGGGGCTTGCGACAAGGATGCCCACTTTCACCGTATATTTTCCTCGTGTGTGCGGAAGGCCTTTCCGGCCTTATCCGAGGACAAGAAAGGGTGGGCCTTCTCAAAGGGTTTACATGCCGGCATTCGGCCCCGGCGGTAACACACCTTTTCTTTGCGGACGATAGCATCCTCTTTTGCGAGGCGAACGAAGGTAGTTGCCAAGCCATTCGCTCCATTTTGATTATCTACGAGAAAGGCTCGGGGCAAGTGGTCAATTCGGAAAGATCTATGATGTGTTGTTCAAAGAACATTAACACGGAATATGCGGCCTCTCTCTCGCGAATCCTTAACATTCCGGTGGTTAAGGAATTAGAATCTTACCTTGGACTCCCGGTTCATATAGGTAGGAACAAAGTGACGGTGTTTAACAACATCACTAGTCGTGTGCAAAAACATCTTAGAGCATGGAAAGCGAAGTTGTTTTCGGCGGGGGGACGTGAGGTTTTAATCAAAACGGTGGTCCAAGCCATCCCCACTTACCTCATGAGCATTTTCTGGTTCCCGACAAAAGTCATTAAGGATCTCCATGGGCTTACCGCGCAGTTTTGGTGGGGCGGCTCGGAAGACAAGCGTAAAATTCATTGGAAACGGTGGGATCGCATCGCCAAGCCTAAAGCGGAAGGGGGTCTCGGCTTTAAGGACCTTAGGGCTTTCACCGGGCTCTTGTAGGCCGGCTTACGTGGCGCATTATTCAACACTCCGAGTGCTTGCTAGCTAGAGTCCTCAAAGCAAAATATTTTCCGAACTCCACGGTGATCGATTTCGAAAGCAAAGGACACCACTCGTTCCTTTGCAAGAGCTTATGTTGGGGCCGAGACTTGGTCCGCCAAGGCACACGGTGGCAAGTCGGGGAGGGCAACATAAGAGCTTTTGGACAACCGTGGATTCCGAGAGCCGACGCCTTCACACCGCTCTCGGAGGACCCAAACGATGGGTTCCCTTGGAGATTGGCGGACCTCATCGATAATGGGAGATGTAATAGACCCTTGCTTGAAACCTTGATGATACCATACGACATGGAGGCTATTTTATGTATTCTGTTGGGAGAGGTAAACTCTCAAGACCGCCTAGCTTGGCACTTTGAAGAAAACGGGGTGTACTCTGTAAGATCGGCGTACCGTTTAGCTATGTCGATAGTTGAAGGTAGCTCATCAAGCTCGGGGGATGGAGAATCGAAATGGTGGAGGGTAATGTGGGGCTTGGAGATCCCGGCCAAAGTCAAACATGTTGTGTGGAGAGCGTGGTCGGAAGCTCTTCCGACTTATGGTGCTCTCCGGACACGAGGGGTGGGTTGCCTTCCTTTTTGTGGCTTTTGTGGGGCCCTCCCAGAGGACGCTCTCCATGCCGTTTGGAGTTGCGAGAGGGCACAAGCAATTTGGGCATCCTCGTCACTTCACCGGTGGGCGGAAAAAACCGCGAAGTCCCGCTTAAGGAACTATGCCTTAGAGCGTGCGAGGTTCTCTCCAAGACGAATTAGGAATTTTTTTGTGGCTTAGTGTGGGCTGCATGGACCGATAGAAATATTCATCTCTTTGAGAACCGGGCTAGGGCGGCGGAAGCTTGGGTCGCCGAGATCGATGGGTGGTTCACTTCGTTCAAGAAGTGCGCTCATAGAATGTCGCCACTGAGGATGGGCAGTGCCGAGATACCGACAACTTTTACCGGGGCGAGGGACAAAAGGTTGAAACTTAATGTTGACGCCGCTTGGGAGGAGTCAACATGTCGGGCAGCAGTCACCGCTATCGTGAGAGACCACCGGGGAGCTGTTTTGGGTGTGGCGGCCTCATTGGTGGAACCCATGGACTCGGCCCTCTCCGCGGAATGCATCGCCATACGATGAGGCCTCCAATTTGCGCTTACACAGGGCTGGAAGATCTCCATTATGGAGTCGGACTGTCTATGAGCAACGCAATTAACGAAGAGCGAGGACCACCGTGGTGTTCAAGGTCCGATCTTAGGGGATATCCGGTCCTTAGCCCACGCTATTGGAACGCCCGGCGTGCCGATGGATCCCGAGAGCATGTAACGAGGCGGCAAATGCCATCGCAAAACAATGCCTTATGGTCTTAACGTCCGATTTCTCGTGTTTGTATTGCCCTCAGTGGCTTGTCAATACTGTTTCACGGGACGTTTGCGCCCAAGCTTAATATATATTAATTTTTTCCCTAAAAAAAGTTTTTTTTAAACAAATTGTTTTTAGTTATAATTTTTGAAAAAATTGCTTAAAAAAACTTACAAGTGTTTGGTAAATTATTTATAAAACAGTTGTTGTTGGTAATAAAAGTTGATTTAGCGTTTGGTAAGATAAATATATGTATGGTGAAAACAAGAAAGTAGACTAAAAAATTGTTTTTATTTTTCAAAAAAAAAAAAAAAAAAAGCTACGAATCCTAGCTTTTACTACTCATTACAAAAATCTAAAATCATTTTTGTGTTTTTTATATAAAAAAAAATTGCCAAACACAAGAAAATTAGTTAAGTTTATTTTAAAAATTAAAACATGACTAAATAATTTGTGCCACAAGCACCCATAATGTGATTAGAGAGTATTTGTGATTGCTTCGTTGACACAACTTTCGAGACTTTGAACATTGACTGTTATGTATAGTGGACATCTTAAAATCAATGAGTAATCTAATCACACTAAATACGAAAGTAAATAAACATAATGTATAATTCATTGCATAATTTTATTGTTTTTCGAGCACTCTTTGTTTATACAAGTTAGGCGGGTTTCATATTCTCTTATCAATAGCCTCTAAAATTATGTTATAATATAGTTTAACTTTACCCCAAAATTAATTGACAAATAAATACGACTTATAAACAATAAACATTAGGGTAAACTGCGGCTAATGTACCTAATGTTTGATTCACTACGGATTATGTACCTAATGTTTATTTTCGATGACTAATGTACCCAAAGTTTATTTCTGTTAGATTTTTTCATCCATTCTGTTACTTGACCGTCAACTAGTGCCACGTGGCCATATCGCGACTTGTCACGTGTCATGTGGCATTGCAAAAAAAATTGGGTTGGGTAAGAATCTAACCCACGCCCTCCGGCTTGTAGAGAACAAACTCAACCACTTGAACCATTGTCATTTCTTGTCATATTATGGTAAATGTTGTGAAGTTTCGGGGTCGGATACCTGCGGATTACGGATAATATACTAGCATGCATGTATATATAGCCTCCGTGGCTCAAATCTTTCAGACAATCAATCGACGGAAATATAAAAGATGGAGACAAGAGAATTTACCCAGGTTCGGACCAAATCTAATGTCCTACTTCCTGCATGGAGAGCGGTTTCACTAATCAAATCAATCCGAGATTACAAAGATTACAAGCACTCAAAACTTTCTCTTTTCTCTCTATGATTTTCTCTCAAGAAGATCTCACACCCTATTCTCACTCACTCTCTCTCCTTCATAAAACCAAAATGCTAGACTTTATAAGCACCCACAAATGGGACCCACTTATTTTAAAGCCACATCATCACAGTAAACATAAATATTTATATAAACAAACTATACATAAGTTGTAACATGTTTAAAATATAACATGTATAAAATATAAAATGTAACATTTAATTAGATTTAAATGGGGTTTTCTATATACATGTAGCAAAATATAAAGTGAATGAAATAAAATTGTATTCTTTAAAATAAAATAGGATTACATTGGATATTCTTAAAATAAAATTGCATATTTAAAAAATAAATTAAAGTGAATATCTATGTAATATGGATAATTTATTTCATTCATTTAAAAAAAATGTAATAAAATTACATTACATTATATAAATTATTCATAAAAAATCATGTAATCTAATTAAATATAATAATTTTTTTTAAAGACTATTTTATTTCATTCACTTTATATGTACATGCAACATTTTACATGTACATAAAAAATTTCATTACATGTACATATAAAGTGAATGAAATAAAATAGTATTTTTTTTTAAAATAATTTTATTACATTTAATTAGATTACATGATTTTTTATGAATATATATATATATAAAGAATATAATTTTATTTCATTCACTTTATATTTTGCTATATATTTTGCTATATGTACATAAAAAAAACCCTACAAATCTTAGGGTTTCCAAATCTAATTAAATGTTACATTTTACATTTATACATGTTACAATTTATGTACATGTTATATATATAAATATTTATGTGTACCAACAAATGACAAGAAATGACAAAAGTTAAAGTGATTGAGTGTATGCTCTACAAGCTGGAGGGTGTGAGTTCAATTCCCACCCAGACAAAAATAAACATTGGGTATATAATCCGCAGCGAATCAAACATTGAGTACATTAGCCGCAGTACATGAGATACTTCCTTTGAAGAATATGCAAGTTTAATAGTTTGAAGTGAATATTCAAATTTAGGAATAAATTTAAAAGATCTAATTTCATTATGGAGTAGGAGAGACACTATGATAATTGATATCATCCAAAATTGAGGAATTTTCTTTCCCTACATAAAGAAACAACAAAATATCTTCTCTCCACAACTGGCAGAGCAGAGACTAGAAGCAGTGAAGAATGAAAGGTGACTCATATCTTCTCACTCTAATGTTTAAACTTTGAATCTGTTTATATATGTCTAAAAACAAATGATCATATATAATCTATAGATATAGTAATCACTGACTGTATAACTTGTTTGTGACAGACCACATGATGGCAAGAGAGCACAAGATCGACATTCCAGAGGCTCGCGATGAGCTCTACGACTTCATCCACAGAGTTCCAAGGAAGCTCCGAAAGGTCAAAGATTCTGCTTACACTCCTCAGCTCATCTCCATAGGCCCTTACCACCATCACAATCAGGAGCTGCTTCCCATGGAGCGCACCAAAGAGAAGTACTGTGCCGAGTTCTGCAAGCGCGTAAAGAAGAGGGAAGACGATCTCAAGAACTTCTTCCGATCAAAGTTGTCCCGGAATATCAAGGACTGCTACGAGGAAGAGACGATCACGAAATTCCCCAACTTCGAGCTCGAAGATATGGTCATGAAGGACGCCTGCTTCATCGTCGAACTCGTGCTGAGAAACTGCGACGACGAAACGCGCAGAAAGGACCGCATTCTCGGGACGCCGTGGATGAGGAAATCCGTGAAGCTCGACCTGGTTCTGCTCGAGAATCAGCTCCCGTTCTTCGCGCTCAGGGAGTTGTACGACAGCGTGTCGATCCCCGGGACCCTTGAGTACACGAAATCGGGTGATGTGTCTCCAGACGTCCCTCGGACGACGGGGTCACCCTGCGACTGCCTCCCTAGCGCCGCCTCTTTTACGAACAGCCGACCGCTGAGTCTGAAACGCAAAGCAAGCGGAGAAGCCTTTCCAACCCACCCTCTCCTCTCTCTGTGCGGCTTCTTCTTTGAAGAGCACTTCTTGACAGAGTCCGGCAGCGGCGCTTCCGATCTGATCCACGACATCAAGGACATCAGGTCTTATGTCTGATGAACTCACTGCTAAAAAAGTAGTTAACATAACAGTTAAAATACGTTGTGTCGTCCAAATTTATACTGCCGTGTAAATTTGACCTAGTCACGACGCTAACATGAAAAAATATAATTAAAGTAAAAAAAATTAAAAGTTTAAAATGAAAATACTTTGATAAGTTTTAGATATTTTTTAAAAGGTCGCAGGGAAATAGGGAATATAGTTTCTTTAACATCATAATATAGATTTTCTCATCTATGTACATTTACAGAAAATTCCAAAAATATTAATTACTTTATTAAATTTTAAAAATTCATATTTCTCTAGTTTCAGACGTTAACTTTGACATGAATGGAATTGGACTTCAACACTATTTTTTATTTTATTTTTAAATGCTGGCACGCATGCTACAACAACAGGCACTTCACGGACCTGCTTCGCCAGTTCTGGCTGCCGAGGGAGATCATCGAGAAGAAGGCGCCGCAGGAGAATATCGCCGAGAAAAAGTATCTCTACTGCGCTACGAAACTCGACACTGCGGGCGTGACCTTCGCTCCCAGGCACCGCGAGCGCCGACTGACGGAGATCAAGCTGAGCAAACGCCCGGTGTTGCGGTTCGTGCCGGCGATCAACTGCATGCTGCTAAAGATCCCAGAGCTGAGGATCGAGTCCGACACAGAGAGCTTGCTGCGCAACGTGATGGCGCTGGAGCAGTGCGCGTTCGCCGGCGAGGACTACGTGTGCGGCTACGTGGCGCTGATGGACCAGCTTATCAACAAGGGCGAGGACGTCGACTTTCTAGTGGAACAGAGGATCTTGACCAACCTGCTTGGCAGCGCCAAAGAGGCGGCGATGCTGTTTAACGGGCTTTGCTGCCAGATCCCGAGGGACAAGACGTACTACGCGCGGTTCTACAACGATCTGAACGCGTTCTACGAGAACCGGTGGAACGTGACGAGGGCGACCCTGAAGAAAGTGTACTTCAAGGACCTCTGGACGGGGAGTTCAACCGTAGTCGGCATCTTCGTTCTGCTCTTCACCATCAGTGCCACCACCAGAAAGGTCTATTTCTGATCATCGGGCTACTTATTTTTAGCAGTATCAATAATGTAAAATGTATATATAATATCGTGTGCCAATTATGTGTGTGTACATGAATGGTGAGTTATTGTGTTTGATTTTTCACGATATTTCAATGAGAAATTTTAGCGAGTATTTGGTTAGGGATTTTGGTTTCAAATAGTCTAATATTAGTTTCATAGGTCTCGTCACGTTTGGTTACTACTTGTCTATGTTCTCTCAAATTGGTCTCATATCATTGAAATTTTAATGATGAAAAATAGAAAATTACTTTAACTCGTAATCTATTTATTGGTCTTCAAACAAATCGTACAAACTATAACTATAATTATTTATATTCTATAATAGTATTATTTATAGTAAGATATTACTATAATATTAACTCATATAGATATATATATATAGTATTGATATTACTATAAAACTAACTAATGTATTTAAATTATTCATATTATTAAGAACTAATTTAATTACAGCGATATAAATTCATATAACTAAATTTCTTATTACTTTAAATTATATTATTTAAACATGTAATTAGAGTAATTAAATTTTAGCATATTTTTTGTATTAATGTAAATATTTTTTGGGTATAATATTAATATATATATATATATTACTTTTAAATCAAACATAATTTCTTTTCAGTAATACGAATTGTGTTTGATTTAATTATTGTATATATTTTTTATTTGAGACCAAACACAAATTAACAAAAGTTTAACCAACCAATATTTTAAAAACAAAACTCCCAAACTGATTTACTAGACTGAACTCTCAAACTGATTTTCCAAACCATTACAAAATTGGTTTTCCAAACCATTTACTAGGAGTGGCAATTCCGGGTCTTTATTGTCTTTACCTATTTTATGTAACCTTAGACCTGCCCCATGTTTAATCAAATTGGGATTTGGCTCATTAACCCTAAATATGATCATTTAGGGTTAATGAGCCAAATCCCATTTTGATTAAACATTTTTAACAAAATGCTCAAACTTATTTATAGTAATTAAAACTATCTAGTGATTGAATCGTAGACAAATATACTTCCTTCATTATTTACATTTTAACTTTTTAATTAGTAATTGTAAAAGAATTTATTGATTAGTCTTCCTATTAAATATGATTAATGGAATAAACTGTAAAAATAACGAATTAATGCGTTAGTTTTTTTATGTTTTCCTTTTTTTTATAATATCCAGCTATTAGTATTTTAATAATCCTATTTTAAAGGAATTATTTACAGGAAAAAAAAAACCTTAAGATTTTTCGTAGAAAGATCGTTAGAAAGAAGAAGAAGAATAAGAAGAAGAAGAATCTCCTTCGATCATCTTTCTACTGACTAATACGTAAATTTAGATCCCCAATTGTAATTACAACTAAGTAGAATATGTTTAGTTGAATCTTAACCTTTTAGTAATTGTAATTACGAAACGATGGTCCATAAATTACATTAAATACGTAATTGTAATTACAATTACGTAGAATATGTTCAATTCAACCTAAATCTTTTTCGTAATTTTAATTACGAAACAATATTATTTACAATTTCGTAATTATATATACGATTCGGTAACTATAAATATGAAAATGTAACGAATAATGTATGAGAAATGGATTTTAACAAACTATGGACAATTCTCTCAAAGATTAAGTACTTTTTGGGCATTTTATGGGATTTCTTTATTAATAACTAAGGTCCTACGGATTTATTATATTGCACAAATGCTATTATTGTGAAGGGGTAGAAGTGCAATTACTTATAAATGTATGGCTCAGAAGTGCAAATTCTTGGAGAAAATAACTTTGCGTGTTAACTGTCAAGCTTTATAGTTGAAGTGCAATCGCTTATAAATGTATGGCGAAATTTAATACCTTGGTATGACCTATTAAAAAAATTCACTGTTAAATTTAAAACACCTAAGAAAGGGTGGAGCTTTTTCTTGGTTCTTCGACTTAACCTGCAAAAGAAAAAATATTACTTTTTCTTTTTGGTAAATGAAGGAAATACCCATTTGTGATTAAAGGTTTTAAAAAAAATGCCTATTTCTAATTATGGTAATCATAACCACCAACAAATTTAAATATGAACTAATATGCCCTTTCTAGGGGTGAAAGCGGACCGGGCACCCGGTTTTTTTGCCATACCCGGTACCTGGATCCGGATTCCGGGTTTCCTAATATTGAAACCCGGATCCGGATATTTTTTCAAAAAAAACCCTAAAATCCGAATCCGGGTTAAAACCCGGTTTTTGTATTGAAAAACCGGTTTTTAAACCTGGATCCGGATTTCATGCAATTTCAATTTTAAAATAAAATTTCGCATAATAACCGGGATTTGAACTTGAATTTATATTAAAAAAGAAGCTTGAAATAATTATAAACAAAGTATATATACTATACTATATCTTAAACATCCATATTGTTACGTATTAATAAGCATAATATCATCCGGTTTGCTAAATATAGTTAATAATCTTGGTAGGATTGCTATACATAGCACAAAAAAATTTAACGACATCATTTTGTGCCAAGTAAAACGACATCATTTTGTACTAAAACATGACTAATCCAATTAGAGAAATAATGAGGTACTTTTTGGGTTAAAAAAATTTAAATATTTATATATATTTAATAAGCGGGTTTTAGTAACCTACTATCCGGGTTCCGGGGTTTTTATTCTCTAAATCCGGGACCCGGATCCGGTTTAATCCGGATGCGGTTTTTTCATAAACCGGTTCCGGTTTAACCCGGATTAATGCGGTTCCGGTCTTTTTATAATGCGGTTACGGTCCGGATGTGGTTTAAAATCCGCATTTCCGGGTTTTATTTACACCCCTAGCCCTTTCAATTAACTCACATTAATCTTAATTTCCTTCAAATCACCAAAAACGACACTGGATAAGTAGAGGCACGCGAAACGACATGCCCTAAAAAAATCGTAAAACAAAAACGACGTACGCGGGTTTTCATGCCCACTAAAAAGTACACGACGACCCACTATTTCTATCAATAATGATGTTGAATAAATTTATAAAAAAAATGTTTTCTAAATTAATAGGGTCGACACATGTCACTCCTTTAACAAAAAAAAAAAAAAAAAAAAAACTAGAAAGGTAGATGAAATATTAATGGCATCTTAATATTGGCAGGAAAAAAAAATTATGACCATCAGAATTTATATTTTTGTTGTTATTATTCGTTTATTTATTATATTGAAATAGAAAAGAACCAAGATTTCAAAATAATGAGTGCTTAGGTTGATCTTATTGGACTTTGACTTTGACTCTTTGAGTGTGCTTGCAGGCTGCTAGCACTCTGTCTGAATTTTAAAAATTACGTAACACCCCTTCAAACTATACCTCTTAAACTTTAAATGGTACAAATACACATATATCTTTTAGATTTTAGCTATTAATTATATATTTAGTTAATAATTAATTTTTTTATTATTGATCATAATAATTAACAAAAATATTGAGCAATCATTTAGTAATTTCTATAAATAAATGAAAAAAAAAATTATACACCATCATAGAGTCGTAATTTCACTAATCAGATATTTTTTTCAATAATTTCATATCAAATGCAACAAAACGTAATATAACGACTGAATTCATATTATAAAAAAAATCTAAAACATAAATACATATTTGTGCCATTTTCAAAGTTCAGAGGGGGTGCAGATGTCAGAGAATTCAAAATTAAGAGTATATATGTTTGCTATTTTAAAGACAATGGTGTTGGTTGCAAGCAAGGTTTTAAATACCGCTTGCCGATGTCGTTTCGCACTTTTCATTTTATGGATATATCGCTTGTCGATGGGTATCTCGATATGTAAGTCGATGGGTATGCCGATGGATATATCGTTTCGTATATCCTCAAAAAAAGATTTTTGATAGGCATGCTGATGGATATTCAAGGTATTTAATACCTTGGTTGCAAGTATACTCAAAGTTGAAGAGGTATTAACGCCCATTACTCAAATAGTAAAGCTATTTATGATTGTATCTCTGTAATGTAACATGCTGTTTACTGTTTTTTTATATAATCTTTTATTTATATATATATATATATATATATATATTAAAGCATTCTATATATATTAATATAAGCATGATAGACAAAGTTTTCTCACAATTCTATTATATAGACATGCTCAAATGTTAATTTTTTTAAAAAAATTTGAATTAAAAAAAATCATACCATTTATTAAAAAAAAAAAAAACCATACCATTTATGATGAGGAGGTTGGAATCCTATTTTTTTTTTCAATCTTAAGTAGGAATGCACATATGTAATGGCATTTCATTTCAGCGTTGATTTTCCTATATAGTATTAAAAATTTAAATGAAGCCATTAATTTCTTAAGTCATTAAAATGTTGCAATCCACTGAATCTTAAAATGGTGCCCTTACATATTCAAATAGACCAAATAGGCCGTTAAAAATAACTTTACTATTGTGTAATTGTCATTCTAAAGGCTTTTTTATTTCCAGTTATGACTCTACAATCTTTTATTTAATGAACACTTTTATTATTTAACTTGACACAAAGCACAACTTTCATTGTTAGCTTGGCACGCTACTCCGACTCAAAGGTTCTCTGACATTTTTATTGGATCTTGAATAATCTTCATTTCTTTTATCTTGAATTGTTTTCATTAACACTTGACATCGTCTTACCGTCGTTTTTTTTAGCTTGTTTTTTTGTTTCAGCTTCTTAAAGATCCCAATTTGATGTATATTGACTCTATATATTGCTCTTACCGCGACGACAATTCTCGATAAGAGGAGAAAAAAGGATCGCGGCTGGCTCCACTCGGCTAAGAGGCACTCGAGCGCCGACTACGTGTCTCTAAAGTATGTAACAGACTCGGATGGCTCCGAAAAGCATCTATCTTTTTTTTTACATGTATATTTTGTGCCTATTTTTGTTTATCACTCTTTTTGTGTCCATATGTTTATTTTATTTTTAAATTTTTTATGATTTTCTATTTATCACAATATTATGAAATGATAAAATAAATTTTATTTCTTAACTAGCCAAGCTTCTAATCTGCTTTGATGGATCTTGAAATATCTACTTTTTTATTTTTATTTTTATAACATCTTGAAATATCTACATAGAAGAACAACATGAAGAAGAATACATTTTTGTCTTTATGGATTGAGTTGTATATACTACTTTCCAACATAAAGATTGGTGTCGGCAATTTTTTTCTTAATCCTTACATTTTAAGAGCATTTTGATATAATCTACTTATTATACAACTCAATTGAAGACCAAGTTCAAGTTCACAATTTTTCAGTTAAATAGAGCATTTTATTTCAAACATATATTGTTGGAAATAATTGCAGTTAAATAAAATTGAGATAGCGTCGAGCGGGTCGAAATGTCGAACACTCAAGACGAACGGTGTATCCAATTTCCGGGATTTGTTCCGATGTTAAAACGTTACGTAAAACGGCTATATTGATTATAACCGTTATGAATATTGAATTCAATTTATTACGTTACGGATTAATTGCAATTTATTAGTAGCCGTTATAGAATTGATTGACAATCAATTCTTTGTCTCCTTCCCGCATCTATATATTGAAGTGACCTCGAACCCTTTCGACACACCATTGCAAAATGTCCTTCGAAAATCTCTAGAAACTATGAGTTTGCTTCCCGGTTTTTCACTCCGCAAACTCAAATTTTCATGCTTCCAATCGTTTTATGTCGTGAGTCTTTCGGTAACGGAGTTCAAGAAGGTTCAGTTCGCCGGTGAACTTCGAAGTGCTACGGAGTTCTCGGTCCTGTTATATCCTGGGAAGCTATCGCCTAACGAACCTCAAGCACGTAGAGGAGGCGAATCAAGCTTTGAGGAGAGCGTCCAACGCGTCTCGGGAATCGCTAACCGTTTTCTGTTTTACAGGATATCAAACAAGTTTCGGATCAAACCGATAAGCCGATATACTCGTCGAGATCCAAGAATCTACACGATAAGTATTATGGAATTTATTCGCTACTGTTTTTACTATTATTCGTTTCTCATTATCATCATGTATAGAATTATACCCAACAATCTTAAAGCTTGATTCTCTTGATTTTGATGATATTGAGATGAAAGCGAAGATTACAAGATGAGAAGGCTCAATACCGATCTGTTGAACTTCAAATACAAAGTTAAATGGGATTTCTATTTAATCTTGGCTACATCTAATTGGCTTTCTGATTCAGTTTTTATAAAATAAAATAAAAAAATATATATAAAAAAAAAATGCATCGGAGCTAGTGGCCGCAACGATGTCGTTCACAAGGAAGAGTCTTACAGAGTGCGGATGATCGGTTGTCGGCATGTCTGATCATCATCGAATCGAAATGGCGAGCCGTTGTGCTTCACGCTCGTTACTGTGAGTAAATGGGTACTAATTTAATTTTTATGGCTTTAATTTCATCGTTAGCTTTGCGTTTCGGTGTTATCATTTCCCAAGTAAATATTCATATATATAATATTTGTCTCTAGCTAACGATGCATATGCGTTTTACTCAATTCTCTAGAAACTTGGTATCAGTTTGTTGTTTTGGTGATTATTATTTATTAATATAAATGACCTTTACAATATATTCGTTTTAGGGAAAATTGCGGCAAAAATACCCAACCTTTAGTCAAACTGCCTCCCGGGTACCCAACCTTTAAAACTGGCGGCAAAAATACCCAACCTCCGTTGACCGTGACTTTGGCATGAAAACATTAATTTTTCCGTTAAAATTCATCATGTGGCCGTTAGCGGCAAAAATACCCAACCTTTTTTTTTGAAAAAATTAATTTTTAATTTTTTTAATTTATTTTTTTCTTTTTCTTTTATTGATTAGTGATAATTACTTGAATTCCAAATACATGGAATGACACAAAATTTAGTCAAAACATCTATTGATTTCTTAATGTGCTTGTATAAGCTACATTTGGTGATAAAAATCTTATTATTATGAGAAATTTTAAACATAATGCTACGGGTATTTTAAGTAATTGAACATGGTTTTGATAATAGATATCCAGATTTTTGGATATTTGGATTTCCGGATCCGGATACGGGTAGAGATATTTGGACACCCGGATCCGGATACGGGTAGTTCAAAAAAATCGGATAACCGCTCTGGTTACAGTCCTAATTACCCTTTTAATTGGTAATTGACCGTTTTAGATCGAATTAATACAATCAATTATTGTCTCTGTATTGAAAAGAAATGGCTTAAGAATATATGCCAGTAAAAGAAATATTATCAATAATCAATATGCTTGATTAGTAATCCGGATACTCGGAAAACCAGATACCTATTTTCAAAACCCTGTTCGATTACTTAAAATACCTGTAACATTATGTTTAAAATCTCTCATAGTAATAAGATCTTTATCACCAAATGTAGCTTACACAAGCACATTAAGAAATCAATAGATGTTTTTACTAACTTTTGTGTTATGCCATGTATTTGGAATTCAAGTAATTATCACTAATCAAGTAAAGAAAAAATAAATAAACTTTTTTAAAAAATTTAATAAATTAATTTTTAAAAGGTTGGGTATTTTTGCCGCTAACGGCCACATGAGTGTTGTTAACGGAAAAATTAACGTTTTCATGCCAAAGTCACGGTCAACGCAAGTTGGGTATTTTTGCCGCCAATTTTAAAGGTTAGGTACCCAAGAGGCAGTTTGACCAAAGGTTAGGTATTTTTGCCGTAATTTTCCCTTCGTTTGAATTATTAGCATTGACTTTTCTAACGTGTTTGTATATTGGAGTTACATTTGTTGATTTGAGAAATGGCGTTAGTGTTTTAAAGCCTGACAGATGCCCAAAGCCAAAGAGAAGCAAACAAATCAGTAATGTGAGTTAATGCTATTTATTTCTATATATTCATTTATGAATGCGTTGATTTTATATTTTTGTAATATTGCATAAGTATGAATAGATTTAATTTAAAGCAATGACATTACAGTATGCCTTGCGGGAATATAATTTTTCAAATACTTGAATTTGGAAATTTGTTCATGGAAAATAATAGATCATGGCATAGTAATTATATTATGTGTGTGTTTATGTTAGGATATGCTTTAAATTTTGAAAAGCATATTAATCTGCTTTATGTGTATAAAGAGATAGACTGTTTTATGGAGTAAATAGTTATGTGCACTTAGTACACTCGATTATTGATCAAGGTACTAAACGTGAAACGTTGAATTGAAATTCTGATTTTAATTCTAAGTTGGTAATTTTCTAAATGTAAGAGAATTATTTGGGAGAAGTGATTGAATATTTTCTTTGAAAAATGTTAATTATTTCTTGAGAAAATTTTTGTAGTTCCAAAATTATTGGAAAATACATATGGAAATTTTGCGAAAAATTATATTTTGTTGAAGTACACTTGATTATTGATCAAGGTACTTGAAATTGCGGTTTCAATTTTAAGATGTTATTTTAATCGTCAACGAGGCTAGAAGCGCTCAAATGACGTACATGCATATGTGCATAATATATGTGGCAATAATGTCGGACTCTATTTATCACGAGATAAAATTAAAAAAAACCAAAGGTTTGTGAACATTTGAATTCCAATTAATACCTGGATATGTGGGGGCGTTTACTAGAAAATATTCGCTTCACATTAAGGTGCTGCATGTGAGTCTGAGGACTGTACATTGCATCGATGAACTAAGAATTAACTCTTGTAGTGTAATTGGAATCGGATGTGGAATGTTTCCAAATAAACATAAGAGATTCAAAATGGAATCTTTATATTGTCTTAGACAAATACGGCAGTAAGGCCGAGTGGTTAAGAAAATATTTGGAAGATCTTTTGCAATGGCAAAAACCGCGTCTATAATTTGCATCGACTATGAAATTAGTATGCAATTAAAAGAGCGTAAAACCACGTTCATAATGACAAGTCTAGACATGTATGTTGTAGACACAATGTCTTTAGACAACTACTCTCAAATAAGTTTTATCATAATTGATCATGTGAATCAAATGATAATGTTATGTGGATCCACTACCCAAAAGGTAAAAGTAAGAGTTGGTTGTGAAATCATCAAAGGGAATGTGACTTAAAGCCCATTGGAAAATGAAGTTTTACCGTGGAAACCCAACCTAGCTGACTGGAGATCCCAAGAACTAGGTTCAATGGGACAACGTAGCTGTAAGACTTTAACGGATCACTGTGGGGGTTACACCCTCTGTCCGTTCCTAAGATGAAAAACAATGATATGTACGGTTAAGGATAAGCTAATAGAAAGCTTTTAATGATTCTTACACGTCGGTAAATGATAACCGAGCGGAGCATAGTTTGCTTTTAGTAAGATCACCTATGTTAGAGTGAAGTGGGGTCGCTTCAACGGAATTGTAAAGGGCGCAAGTTCCGTAAACTCTCGCAGAACCAGATGGTGTTCATGACCATGAACGAACAAAATAGTGAGAACTGAATCTGTCTAAGGAGAACTCTGTGTGAGGTATATTCTCACTTACACTAACGGTCGAACAGTTCAAAGACATCGCGTCTACTGATCACCAAGTAAGGAAATATACTTTCACAAGCGAAGGTTCAAAGGGTTACACCTACCTATCCTATGCAGGATTTGACTGCCGAACTCTGTTACCCGAGTCAGGTGTTGTCAAGAGTGATCTGTCAATTTTATTTATGTGGGGGATTGTTGGAAATAATTGCAGTTAAATAAAATTAAGATAGCGTCGAGCGGGTCGAAATGTCGAACACTCAAGACGAACGGTCTATCCAATTTCTGGGATTTGTTCCGATGTTAAAACGTTACGTAAAACGGCTATATTGATTATAACCATTATGAATATTGAATTCAATTTATTACGTTACGGATTAATTGTAATTTATTAGTAGCCGTTATAGAATTGATTGACAATCAATTCTTTGTCTCCTTCCCGCATCTATATATTGAAGTGACCTCGAACCCTTTCGACACACCATTGCAAAATGTCCTTCGAAAATCTCTCTAGAAACTATGAGTTTGCTTCCCGGTTTTTCACTCCGCAAACTCAAATTTTCATGCTTCCAATCGTTTTATGTCGTGAGTCTTTCGATAACGGAGTTCAAGAAGGTTCAGTTCGCCGGTGAACTTCGAAGTGCTACGGAGTTCTCGGTCATCCTGTTATATCCTGGGAAGTTATCGCCTAACGAACCTCAACCACGTAGAGGAGGCGAATCAAGCTTTAAGGAGAGCGTCCAACGCGTCTCGGGAATCGCTAACCGTTTTCTGTTTTACAGGATATCAAACAAGTTTCGGATCAAACCGACAAGCCGATATGCTCGTCGAGATCCAAGAATCTACACGATAAGTATTATGGAATTTATTCGCTACTGTTTTTACTATTATTCGTTTCTCATTATCATCATGTATAGAATTATACCCAACATATATTTGAATCTTTATAAAGATATCTCAGTACGAAGTTTTTTTTTCTTTTTTTCTAACTCACAGGTTTAGATTTTGGTAGTACTTAATATTTCTGTTTATTTTTCTTATTTCATACTTTAATGAATTTGAGTTTTGCATCACTTGATTTGGGGTTATAGGTCTATTATCATTTGAGCTAGGTTTATTAAAGGTTGTGATAGGGTGAATGTACCTTTTAATTTCTTCTTTTCATCATTCCTGTTTTCATAATATTTTTTTAATATTTTCACTATTTTCTATAATATTTTTAGTTTACACAGTTTCCTTAGTTAGATAATTAAATTATTTTTGTTACTAAAATTTCTCCGAGATTGGTCTTATCAGCAGCTCTGTGATCTTGGGTTTGTAGTACGTGCAATGTCCATAATTCTGTTATTTTGTCAAAGATTTTAAAGATTTGCGACAAAAGAATATTATGCAACTGTTACGCTATTTTTTTTGAGAAATTGCTCTAAATAGCCCGATTGAAACATGGGTTTAGCAAAATAGTCAAAGTTTGGTTAATTTTGTAAACTAGCCAATTAACATGAGGTGGCATATTAATAACAATTTTTATTCCTGAAATACCCTTTAATTAATCATTTTAGATTAATATTTTCGTAATTAATTAAAATGGTAATTAAACTTATCAGCACAAATCAAGGTATGATTAATTGTGCACAAAATTTGGAATTTAATTACAATTTTGAATAATCTCTCTCCTCTCCTCTTCTCTCTCTCTCTCTCACACGAGCATTTTTTCTTCTCCTCTCTTTGAACCATAACCAGAGCTTCTCTCTCTCCTCCGAGCTTTGTCGGCCATGGCGGACGGCGCGGCGGCGAAGCACGCCGTCCCGGTCATCTCCGACCTGCGGAGGAGAGTCTCCGTGCACAACACACCTTCGATCTGCGCCGCACGGGATCGCTCTGCCGATCCGTCGTCGATGGAGATGATGTCGCCGGCGGAGAAGTGGCGGAGTCCGTCGACGATTTCGTGGAGTCTTTTTTCGCGCTCAATCACCGAGGTAGGAGTCTAATAGACATCGCCTTCTCTCTGAAGCGTCGAATCTGGGTTTGAATCACCACCCACCACCTCTGCACGCACTGTCAAGCTCCGACCGCCACCAACGGAGTCGGTGAATTAATTCGTGTTGATGTTCATTAATTCATGTTGATTCGGTTTAGTAATGTTTAATTTTTTAATTTTCAAAAATAATTTGATTTAATTTGTTGTAGATCCATATTAATGTCTTTAATCTGTGTGTATTTTAGTTTACTGATTATGTTTATTTTTTTTTAAATAAATTTTGTTTTATTTACTGTACATTTGTGTTTGTTAATTTGTGTTTATTTCAGTTTATCCTTCGTGAACTTCTTCATCCTTCGTGAACTTCTTCAAAATATATTTGAAGGAGATAGAGATGAAGCTCCGACGAGGAAACACGGAGGCCACGGCGATCGACGGCGAAGCTTCGGCGGTCTTACGGGAGAGAGAAAGAGAGAGATTATTTTTTGTATTTAAAATATTTGATTATTGTATTTACATTTTAATATGAATAATATTTTTTATTGTTAATTTACGTTGATTCGTTATTAATTTACGTTGATTCGTTGTTGATTTACGTTAATTCGTTGTTAATTTACGTTGATTAACACAATAAAAATATTAACCGACATTAAAAGTGGGTTTTTATATTAATTTCAGCAATTAAATTCGAAATTGAAAACCTAAAAATGTGGATTTGATAGTTTCCATAATAATAGCAATCTCCATAATAATAGCAATGGTTAATAATTTTAAAACGTGTAATATATAAGGCAATTAAGGTGATAATTATTAGCTGTAAACGTGTGTAAATTGATGTAATTAATGTTGACCAAATCAATTATACATAAAATACGTTTTGATTTTTTTTTTTAATACGTTTTCAATTATTAAGGGTAACAATGTAATTAGAAATTCACTTAAATGGTTAATTGGCTAGTTTACAAAATTAACCAAAATTTGGCTATTTTGCAAAACTTATGTTTCAAATTGACTATTTTCCGTAAGAGCCCATTTTTTTAAGCTTGGCTCTGTTTTCTCTTCTTCGTGTGAATTCCATGATAGTTGTTCCCACTCCCCACGACTTTATATCAATGGGTATATTTCTTAAACCTGACCAATTTCGGTACTCATAGAATGAAGTGGTTGCTCAAGTTCCAGAGAAATACATTGAACAACTAATTGCCTCTTTTTTTTCTTTTTCTTTTTTATCTTTAACATTTATTATGTTCGGAAGTATAATTGATTATGAATATAATATGTATACTCAATCAATTTCGAACATATAATGTGATCAAAGGTATGTAATTGGGTCATGTTAATGTTCATATAAAAGCTCATCAATAAATACAAAGGAATTAATCAAGCAATTGGTGATATGTATGTATATTTTAAAGTAAGCATTAGATAATTTAAGTTATTTTCTTAAACAATTTAAATCTTCAATTTGATGCATTTATATAACACCGTAATTATATATATATATATATATATATATATATATATATAAACATTAGATCACATGTGCGTTAATAGAAACTAGCGGATGGCACCGCGCGAACGAAATATATCTATTATACAGTTAGATAAAATATTTTGGGTAATTTGATCGTTATTTTTTGTTTGACATATGTGTCCTTAAACAAGATATTTTATCCATTTGTAAAAGATTATGACAAGTCGTTGAATAAATATGATACCTATTATGATAATCTTATTATAGTTTCTGGTAGAGTAAAATAGAATGTTTGATTCCTTAGTTCATGAAGGATGCAATTATGTTATTATTATCACAACAGAGTCAATGTGAGGAAGAATTAATAATCATAATAAATGAACTTAAAATGTCTGTGACCTGATTAACTGGGTGGGAGCACATTAATCGAATAAGGTCATTAACGTGACTAAGTGACAATCCTATTCTGGATTTTGTGTGTGTCACACTCACTAGAAGTGCATTAAGTATGAAGTGTCTTTATACTGGACTGGACCTGACTTAAACTCCGGAAGTTATCATATAAGACCGTCACTGATAACTTGGAGTTGAGTCACTAGTAGATGATCAAATGGATATTCGATCTAAGTCCTGAGTGATCTTGAGTCCGAGCTGCTGGCTTGATTGTTCTTTGATTTAACCGTTAAAGAACACGAAATATTACCGCTGTTCCCAACACTATTATTTTGGGAACATGATAGTCAGCAGTAAGGATAGCTTGGTCATAGACATGGGCATCACACAGCTCTCTTCAGAGTGATGATGCTTCCCTTGATTGTCGGTGGTGAGAAGTGAGAGGTACCCGTGCGCAACTTATGAATCGAAACCATAAGTGGGTTGCTCATAATATTACTGACTAAGTCAAGGATGAAAAATCAATGAGGGGCATAACGGTAGAAACCGCCTGCTCATGTGTGGATCATCAAGTGAAAGATCAATAACCCGAATTTGATTGTATCAATGGACACCCTGCTGTTATAAAGGGAATAATATATACCGTATCACTAAATAGTGCAGCCTCGGGTCTATAGTGGAATCACTTCGAGGTTTGACGAACAACTAGCAGTCCGTTGGAGCTTAAGTGATACGGGTCCATGGTCCCCAGGATAGCTCCGTAACGGATGATACGTACGTGATTAAAATACATTCTGGATAATGTTTAATCATTTGGCTTGACTTATAAAACTGAAAGGTCTATGGCAGACGTCAGATAGTTTTATCGTTAGCGTGGCAAAAGTACCATATTTCGGTACACGAAATTAACTGATAAAATAAAGTTAGAATTTAGATTTTATATCAGCACTATGTTGTTGGAAATTAAATTCTAAGCAACTTTGCTTTTTGAACCGAGTCATTTCGGCTTACGGTTAGTGATTTATGGATTTTCTAAGTTTATGATCGGTTCGATAAACTTTGAAATTAAATCACATGTCACGAATTTAAATGATGGTGTGGCACCATGACATTTTAATGTGTGATATTGAGATCAGGAAATATTAATATAATTTAATTATTTGGATTTAATTATTAATATGTTATTAATAATTAATTAATAATTAATAGATTTATATTATTAAATAAAAATATATTTGTATATATTGTTACATGTGTAAATTCGAATTAGGGTTTGGTGATAACAAACCCTAGCTAAATTCGAATCTATGAATTGAAGATTTTATTTTTGCGGCATAAGTACCTATTGTTTGGTATTTTGGCAAAAACCCTAAAATCAATTTAATCCATTGGATCGGTTGTGATTTAATATCAACCGTTGGATTGAGATAATTGATTTGAAACCTAAAATAATTCGAAATTGAAACTTGGTGACCAAGTTTAGGTATTTCGAATTTGCTTAATTAATTATGTCCGTTGGAACGGTTTTGAGATTTAATCTTTAACCGTCGGATTAGAAATTAATTAATATTATATATATGATATATAATTCGAATAAAATTGTGGATAAGAGTTCGAATTAGGGTTTTGTAAAACCCTAGGGTATTTGACTTTATCCCTAATTGATTTGATCCATTGGATTGGTTTAAGATTTATTTTTAACCATTGGATCTAGATAATCATCAAATTCGAATTTAAATATATATATATATATATATAATATAATTCGAATATTTATAATGTGATGATAAGATTAAATTTTTTGATCTTATCTTGTATTATTATTTAATTAAATCCCTGATTAATTATATCCATTGGATTTAGATGAGATTGAATCTGGACCATTGGATTGAAATAATTAATTATATTTAATTAATAGAATTCGAATAATGGGAGGGAAAATCTCCAATTCGGTTACGGTTTGAGCCTATATATAGGAGGCTCATTCTACACATTTTTCACACCTTTCCCTAGAGAAAAATTCGAACTCTCCCTCTTCCTTAGGGTCTGCGAATTTTCTCTCTGATCTCTTTTTCTGGTTCGGCTTAGGAGACTATTTCTCCGGAAGCTTAAAAAGAACCATCAGTTAAAATTTTGCAACGGAGTCCTGCCGGCGAAGCCCACGCTTCGGTACGAGGATTCCAGGAGAATATCCCGGAAGAACACGGGAGTTTCCCTCAGCACCGGCGGAGCCCTGCCCGATTCAGAACGCGCAGCCGGAAGTCGTCAATAGAGGTACGGCCTTATGCATTGGGTTAATAAATGCAACCATTTACTGCTTTCTATTTATTTCCTATTATGACTAGATTATTAATAATGATATATGAATATTAAATTACATAATATTTATCAGATCTTGTGATATGGACATTATCCGATATTCGGGCCGTTGTACGGATAACAAGTTTTCCGCTTTAAAATAATTTTTTAAATGTTACCCGGACGGTTCGGAGGTATAACTCGTGATAATTTACACGGAATACGAGACGTGATTCCCAACAATTGGTATCAGAGCCATGATTCAAGGATAAATAATTACGTAATTTAATTAATAGGCTTAAGAACGAATTATTTGATGAATAAAATTAATTATTTAAAATTGAAATTTTGAATTTCTAGATATTTTAAATATTAATTTAAAATAAGAAAATTACCCGACCCGAAAAATCGGACCGGGTAGTTGGACCGGGCTACCCTTGGTAGCCCAGCCCGAGAATGCCACAACGAACAGGGGCTGCCGCTGCAGCCCCAGGGAGTTCGCAAGGGCAAGGCCCACGGGCCAGGCCCACGAGCAAGGCCCTCGCCAAGGCCATTCGGCATGGGCAAGGGCACACGTGTGGGCCTGGCGGGCTGGCCGCAGGCCACGCTGCCTGGCAGCGGAATGGGCCTGCAGGCCCAGCCCGAAGTGCCAGGGCAATGCCCTGGCCTACCCGTGGGCTGTCCCTGCCCATTCCACGGACATGTGGGCCCGGGCTTATGCCCGGAGGGCCCACATACAATTTTTTTATATGGGTCGGATTTTTATTCCGACCCGGATCCCGTGGATTAATTATTAATTATTATTAATGAAATTAATATTTATGAATTAAAATTAATTATGATTAATTAATATGAATTAAAATATGGATGTTATTTCCGGATAAATAACATTGTCTTATTTTAATTAATTCATAAAATTAAATATGGATGTTATTTAATAATTAAATAACATTGTCTTATTTAATAAATTAAAATATGGATGATAATATTCGAAGAATAATATCATTGTCTTATTTTAATATTTCATAAATAATTATTAAAGGGCATTAAAATATTTAATGATAATTCTTAGAGAATAAGTATCATTAACATAAAATTATAAATATTCATCATAAATATAATTGTTATAACCTATTTTCATAACCCTCAAACATAGTGTCTATGTTTAGATCATTATTAATATGTCTTTTTAGGATAGATATAAATAATAAAGAGTAAATGTAAAAGTATTTATTATGAGTCGGAAAAATTTCAACCGTACAATCTTGCCTAAGGAAGAGGGAATCAAAAGTGGGGCCGGTTCACCATCCACTTCTGGGTGACCGGGTCTTACTCCCATCGACCTGGAGAGCGTACGGATTGATCTATCACTACCGGCAAAATAATAAACACAATACTAGGGCTTATTTAAAATTACGTGTCGTAATAAATAAAGCCAAAATATAAACTTTTAATGTGTCATTAATAGACAGTTTATATATTAAGTTTTTATAACTTAGAAATTAAAAACGTTATTTAATAAAAACCATGGCAAGTATAGAATATTTTGAAAGGTCTCCATTATTACTGTCACAAGGTCTGCTGACCACACCGCCTCGAGTCACCCTAGTGTGTCCATTCCCTAAGGAAGGTGTGCTTGTGGAAGGTTTGACACCGTGATAGTTCCAAAAGAATTTGGGGACGGAGGAATCTTGGAAATGGACCGCTAGTCACCCTGGAGTGATCATTCCCTAAGGACGACGTTTCCAAGAGGATCCTGAGAACCGAAAATAATGGGTTCAGCTTGCACGGAAGTTTGTGCTTTCCGACCGTCTATGGTGATAGTTAATAATCATAGAGAACTTGGTGGTTCTTGTTATGAATATTAATTAAGTTTATGACTAAAACTTAGTTTAACCAAACTACACGGTTGATACCGCGAGTCACCTTAGAGTGACCATGCCACTAAGGACGGCAACGACGTGTACAGTCGGTTAAATTATCACGAAATAGTTAAAGGGTTTATTTAACGTTTTTCCCATGAACATATTTGCATCATGTAACTATTCAAATAAAATATTTTTCTAACCATTCTACCTATACTAAAGTTTAATAAGTTTCTTTTTCAATGCCAGTCTAAAAAATGTCGAATCATATCATGTCACTGCTTTCGAACAACACTCTCGCCGGAAGTAACTTTCCAAAATGGAAGAGCAACATAAATATTGTCATAATCAGTGAAAACATACGTTTTGTTCTCACCGATGAATGTCCCCCTGCACCGGCTGCTAACAGCGCCAGAGGTGTAAAGGAACTCTATGACTCTTGGATTCATGCAAACAATCGTGCTAAGGCATATATGCTGGCTAGCATGTCTGATTCACTGAGAGTCAAGCTAGAGGGAAAGGACGCTGCTTATGATATCATGGAATCTCTCCAAGGTATGTATGGAAAGCAGTCTGAGCAAGCTCAACATGAAGCGACTCGTCGCTACATGAATGCCAAAATGAAACTAGGGACATATGTTCGTGACCATGTCATGAGTATGACCAATTGGTTTAATGAGGATGAGCTGCATAGGGCCGTGGTGGATGAGAAATCTCAGATCAGCATCATTCTTAACTCGCTGTCACCTGAGTTCGTTCCATTCACCAGCAACTACATTATGAACAAACTGAAATATGGTTTGACACAGTTGATTAATGGGTTGCAAAGCTTTGAGGACATCTCGGGTTTAGTCAAGAAGAAATCTGAATTGAACGTGATGTTCAAGAAAGGATCTTCTTCCAAAAACTCGAAGATGAAGAAAAGGCCCGGTCCTAAGAAGAAATGGGGGAAGAATTTCCAGCCAAAGACAGAAAGCAAGAAAGCTACTGAGAAAGGAAGATGCTTCCTTTGCAAGGAAAAGGGACATTGGAAAAGAGATTGTCCCAAGTTCCATAATGAAAAGAAGAATGAAACCGGTGAGTGTCTCACCTGATAAGTTACTTATCACACATTTGTTTTAGAAAGTCTTTTCTCCAAAGATCTAAAACTGTAACATGTGACATTCTTTGTTTTTCAGCAGCAGCTAAGGAGTGATTGCCGGAAGTCGTCCGAAAGTCTCGGAGATACATAATGGCGCAATAAAGAGGCTCAATTTTATTTATTTACTCATTTATTTAATGTAAGGATCTCATGAAAGGCGATTTGAAAACCTTTCATTTTTATTTTTATTCTTAAGTAAAATTTATTTTTGATCCTATGCAATATTGAGTAAATATCTGAGTTCTTTAAACCTTTTGTCAAAAGGGTTGATCATAGTGATGACAGACACTTTGATGGAAATTAAAGACAATACTTAAGTAATTGCTGAACCAAGTGACAAGATGTCACAGCGCCGATAACAGTGTCTGTTATCGAAGAGAGTGCGGAAATCACGGTCCCAAATCAGAACCAAGGGGTACTCAGACGTAGTGGGAGGTTCAAAAGACCTGTTGAACGCTACGAGCACACCCAGTTGGAATTTCACCTAGCTGTCACAGACACTGGTGTTGAAGATCCCATAGGCTACAAGCAAGCTATGGTTGATCCTGATAAGGGAGAATGGCAGGAAGCCATGAACCAAGAAATAGAATCAATGGATTCTAATGAAGTCTGGGAACTTGTAGACTTACCGGATGGTTTCAAAACCATTGGCTGTAAGTGGGTATACAAGCGAAAGAGAGGAGTGGACGGGAAGGTTGAAACCTTCAAGGCTAGACTAGTGGCAAAGGGTTTTACCCAGAGGGAAGGTATTGATTTCGATGAGACCTTTGCTCCAGTCGCTAAGTACAAGTCCATCCGGATTCTCATGGCCATAGCCTGTAGTCTCAATTACGAGATTTGGCAGATGGACGTCAAAACCGCCTTCCTGAACGGGTACATTGACGAAAAAATCTATATGGACCAACCAGAAGGGTTCGTGCAACAGGGTCAAGAAGGGAAAGTTTGCAGATTACTCAAATCCATCTATGGATTGAAGCAAGCTTCCAGATCCTGGAATCTAAGGTTCGATGAAACCATCAAAACCTATGGATTCATTCAAAACGTCACTGAGGCCTGCATCTATAAACTCAATGACGAAACCGTGGAAATTTTTCTTGTTCTGTACGTCGACGATATTCTTCTCATTGGAAACAGTGTGAAGAAATTATCGGACGTGAAGGCGTGGCTATCTACACAATTCCAAATGAAGGACATGGGAGAAGCCAGTTATGTTCTTGGGATCCGTATTTTCAGGGATCGCAACAACAGGCTTCTGGCCTTATCTCAAGCAACTTACATTGATAAGGTGCTTGAACGTTTTGAAATGGCAAACTCCAAGGGAGGTAATTTACCGACCAGACATGGAGTGTTCCTCAGCAGGAAACAATGCCCAACTTCTCCGGAAGAGCAAGATGTGATGAGGCGAATACCCTATGCTTCAGCAGTGGGAAGTCTGATGTACGCTATGCAGTGTACTAGGCCAGACATCTGTTACGCTGTGGGAATTGTTAGCAGATACCAATCCAACCCTGGTATGGCTCACTGGACAGCAGTGAAGAACATTCTCAAGTATCTTCGGAGAACGAGAGACTATATGTTAGTGTTTTCAGGATCAGAACTGAATCCACTAGGATACACTGATTCAGACTTTATGTCTGATAGAGACGCGAGAAAATCGACGTCGGGAGCAGTGTACACCCTTGCTGGTGGAGCGATATTCTGGAGAAGCGTAAAGCAATCCTGTATCGCAGATTCCACAATGGAAGCTGAATACGTGGCAGCTTGTGAGGCAGCCAAAGAATCAGTATGGCTCAATAATTTCTACATAGAGTTGGGAGTTGTTCCAGATGTAGATGGGCCCCAAACACTATACTGTGACAACAGTGGTGCGGTGGCAAATTCTATAGAGCCCAGAGACCATAACAAGGCGAAACATATAGAACGCAAATACCATCTCATAAGAGAAATAGTGCGTCGTGGCGACGTGAGGGTTGTGAAAATATCTACGGAAGACAATCTGGCTGATCCATTCACCAAGACGTTGCCAGAGAAAATATTCAGGAGGCATCTGGAGAATATGGGTCTGAAAGACATGGGTCATCTTCTTTAAGTACAAGTGGGAGATTGTTGGACATATGTGTCCTTAAACAAGATATTTTATCCATTTGTAAAAGATTATGACAAGTCGTTGAATAAAGATGATACTTATTATGATAATCTTATTATAGTTTCTGGTAGAGTAAAATAGAATGTTTGATTCCTTAGTTCATGAAGGATGCAATTATGTTATTATTATCACAACAGAGTCAATGTGAGGAAGAATTAATAATCATAATAAATGAACTTAAAATGTCTGTGACCTGATTAACTGGGTGGGAGCACATTAATCGAATAAGGTCATTAACGTGACTAAGTGACAATCCTATTCTGGATTTTGTGTGTGTCACACTCACTAGAAGTGCATTAAGTATGAAGTGTCTTTATACTGGACTGGACCTGACTTAAACTCCGGAAGTTATCATATAAGACCGTCACTGATAACTTGGAGTTGAGTCACTAGTAGATGATCAAATGGATATTCGATCTAAGTCCTGAGTGATCTTGAGTCCGAGCTGCTGGCTTGATTGTTCTTTGATTTAACCGTTAAAGAACACGAAATATTACCGCTGTTCCCAACACTATTATTTTGGGAACATGATAGTCAGCAGTAAGGATAGCTTGGTCATAGACATGGGCATCACACAGCTCTCTTCAGAGTGATGATGCTTCCCTTGATTGTCGGTGGTGAGAAGTGAGAGGTACCCGTGCGCAACTTATGAATCGAAACCATAAGTGGGTTGCTCATAATATTACTGACTAAGTCAAGGATGAAAAATCAATGAGGGGCATAACGGTAGAAACCGCCTGCTCATGTGTGGATCATCAAGTGAAAGATCAATAACCCGAATTTGATTGTATCAATGGACACCCTGCTGTTATAAAGGGAATAATATATACCGTATCACTAAATAGTGCAGCCTCGGGTCTATAGTGGAATCACTTCGAGGTTTGACGAACAACTAGCAGTCCGTTGGAGCTTAAGTGATACGGGTCCATGGTCCCCAGGATAGCTCCGTAACGGATGATACGTACGTGATTAAAATACATTCTGGATAATGTTTAATCATTTGGCTTGACTTATAAAACTGAAAGGTCTATGGCAGACGTCAGATAGTTTTATCGTTAGCGTGGCAAAAGTACCATATTTCGGTACACGAAATTAACTGATAAAATAAAGTTAGAATTTAGATTTTATATCAGCACTATGTTGTTGGAAATTAAATTCTAAGCAACTTTGCTTTTTGAACCGAGTCATTTCGGCTTACGGTTAGTGATTTATGGATTTTCTAAGTTTATGATCGGTTCGATAAACTTTGAAATTAAATCACATGTCACGAATTTAAATGATGGTGTGGCACCATGACATTTTAATGTGTGATATTGAGATCAGGAAATATTAATATAATTTAATTATTTGGATTTAATTATTAATATGTTATTAATAATTAATTAATAATTAATAGATTTATATTATTAAATAAAAATATATTTGTATATATTGTTACATGTGTAAATTCGAATTAGGGTTTGGTGATAACAAACCCTAGCTAAATTCGAATCTATGAATTGAAGATTTTATTTTTGCGGCATAAGTACCTATTGTTTGGTATTTTGGCAAAAACCCTAAAATCAATTTAATCCATTGGATCGGTTGTGATTTAATATCAACCGTTGGATTGAGATAATTGATTTGAAACCTAATATAATTCGAAATTGAAACTTGGTGACCAAGTTTAGGTATTTCGAATTTGCTTAATTAATTATGTCCGTTGGATCGGTTTTGAGATTTAATCTTTAACCGTCGGATTAGAAATTAATTAATATTATATATATGATATATAATTCGAATAAAATTGTGGATAAGAGTTCGAATTAGGGTTTTGTAAAACCCTAGGGTATTTGACTTTATCCCTAATTGATTTGATCCATTGGATTGGTTTAAGATTTATTTTTAACCATTGGATCTAGATAATCATCAAATTCGAATTTAAATATATATATATATAATATAATTCGAATATTTATAATGTGATGATAAGATTAAATTTTTTGATCTTATCTTGTATTATTATTTAATTAAATCCCTGATTAATTATATCCATTGGATTTAGATGAGATTGAATCTGGACCATTGGATTGAAATAATTAATTATATTTAATTAATAGAATTCGAATAATGGGAGGGAAAATCTCCAATTCGGTTACGGTTTGAAATTCTACACATTTTCACACCTTTCCCCAGAGAAAAATTCGAACTCTCCTTCTTCCTTAGGGTCTGCGAATTTTCTCTCTGATCTCTTTTTCTGGTTCGGCTTAGGAGACTATTTCTCCGGAAGCTTAAAAAGAACCATCAGTTAAAATTTTGCGACGGAGTCCTGCCGGCGAAGCCCACGCTTCGGTACGAGGATTCCAGGAGAATATCCCGGAAGATCACGGGAGTTTCCCTCAGCACCGGCGGAGCCCTGCCCGATTCAGAACGCGTTGCCGGAAGTCGTCAATAGAGGTACGGCCTTATGCATTGGATTAATAAATGCAACCATTTACTGCTTTCTATTTATTTCCTATTATGACTAGATTATTAATAATGATATATGAATATTAAATTACATAATATTTATCAGATCTTGTGATATGAACATTATCCGATATTCGGGCCGTTGTACGGATAACAAGTTTTCCGCTTTAAAATATTTTTTTAAATGTTACCCGGACGGTTCGGAGGTATAACTCGTGATAATTTACACGGAATACGAGACGTGATTCCCAACAATTTTTATGCTAAAAAAATGAGCACATTATATTTATATATGTATTTGAAAAAATTCGAACCAACAATAAAGATATTTTCTACAAAATAAGTAGGGATATATGTTGGAAGAATCTTTCAAATTTTTATAAGGAAATTAATTGTTGAACAACTAAGGTCTTATATAAATAGGCGGAAAAAAAAAGTTCATTGTTATATATAAAGTAATCAAAATTTACTATTTTTTCCCTAATGTGATAGCAATATGCCAACCTTATCGGACATTGATTAAGTTGAAAGAACAACTTGATTGAGATATGGAGGTATTTTAATTCTTAGAAACGACCTTTTAACATGAGTATAAGATAGTTGCGATCCTTTTTATAGATAATGAAAAAGATTGAAAAACGATAACAAAATCAAAATGCCACTACCTTAAGATTGAAAAATGTAGATGGTATTGCACCATCAAAAATCAGAATTATTTAAGTTAATCGAAAGAGACATTTATCAGTTTCAATAATGACTAATGTGAAACTATACAATTAACAGTTAAAAAACAATTATATATGAAATTATCATTGTGTTCGTTCTTGATAAATGACCAAAAATTATCCAATTAACTTACAATTGCTTAAGATTAAAATTATCATGTATTTGAAAAAAAAAAAAAAAAACTATCAAATTGTCATGCAAATTGTTCAACAACATTCAAAAGAAGAGTTATAAGAAATTACTTTTGTTTCCTTAAAAATAAAAACATGGTAAAATAAAAATGAAACATATACAAACACAACTTGTAAAAGTTCTTCTCGGCAACTATTTATACACATATATATACACACATATAATTTGAAGTATTTAACGTTGCTAAATTATAAAATCTTTGACGTATATGCTTGATCAAATAAGTAATTGAGTAGAATTTTTTTTAACATATATGCTCATTTACGTCAAAATATTTAGCAAGCAGTATATTGAAATTGCAAACATATCTGGAATAGCTCGAGAAGAAATTTAAGTAAATGTGACATCATATATAAAAAAAAAAAAGGAAAATCTTTATTAGTTAGTAGATGTTAGTGAAGTTTTTAGCTTTAATGGTAGAGATAAGAATCTTGTTGTGCTCTGCTAACTGATTCCTCATCTTGTTTCTCATGTATTATGGAGTCATAGTATACATCAAAAAAATATATAATATAACAACTGAAGTGAGAGTAATGGAAAAGATAGAGTAATCAATATAGTAAATATGAATATATTTACTAAGTAATCAATATAGTAAAAGATATTGTAATATATAGTAAATAATCAAGAGAGAGTAATGAAAAAAAAAACCGTAGGATAATATTATTTAGGATTCGAAGCATCAATTCGCATTTGTGGTTCATAATAGCATGGTATATTAATAATAATAATCATAATGCATTTATTTAGGATTTGAAAGCATCAGTTTTAAAACAACTGTAGGATATGTTTTTTGAACGGATGATATGATAAGATTTTTAGCATGCCCTTTTATTTACCTGTTGGGCAATTAATAATGTATATGACATTGAAATAATAAATTGTAGTTACACTTCTAACATGGGCAATTAATAATGTATATGACATTGAAATAATAAATTGTAGTTACACTTCTAACATTGAAAAAATCACATTATTAACTGCGGCTAGGTTACAGTACTACACGGTTTGTATTTTTTTTTTTTTAAATCATCATATTTGATTAGAGATACTTGTCTTCATATAATAAAAAATCATCACTATGTTGCTTTGCTCACCAATTAGGCCGTTGACGCTTCCCATTAAGAAATCTAAGTGAAAAATAGTTAACATAGTAAGTCGTACGTAGAATTTGACAGAAAGAAGGGAAAATGAAGGCGTTCAATGAGATTTGTCATGTTTGCAATTTCGATCACATTTAAATCTCACCAAAAGTGCGTTAGTAACTTTTTTTTTATGAAAATAAAATAAAAAACTATTAACTCAATACTAAGAACACAACAAAAATAATCAAACAAAAAATTAAAATAAATTATATTATTGCTTGTGTATTTCATTATCATTAATATATTAAAGATATGAAAAGAAATGATGAAACATAAACAATTTTTCCCTCTTGAAAAATTGTAGAAAGTAGTTTCGATCAAAATATTAAAAATTGAAATAATTATTAATTAAATAATAGAAAATTAATCAATTGCATGCACTTATATTGACATTCAGAATAATACTTACAATAACTCTAATGATAAAATACGTTTGGATCCTGATAATTTTAATATTCATGGTTATTATTATTATTATTATTATTATTATTATTATTATTATTATTATTATTATTATTATTATTATTATTATTATTATTATGCGTGACTGCATTCCTTCGCTCACTTACGAAAAAATAAAGACATGTGAAAATAACTAATTTAAATGATAAAGGATATAGAACTCTCACCAATTGTAGATCGGAAAGTTGCTACCGGTAAAAGAATCCATCATCATAAACAATCTTAAACCCTAAAATTAGAAACTACACCAGAGAAAGAAATCGGCGATGATAGTCACTTACAAAAAATAGATAATTAGATGATATAGAACTCTCACCATTGTAGATCGGAAAGCCGCCACCCGAAAACGGATTCCCCAACCATAAAGCAGTGATTAAAAAGAGATGAGGAAAAAAAAATACATAGCACAATAAAAGATATCAAACACTCACCAATTGTAATCCGGAAAGTCGTGACCGAAAAAAGTAATCAACGATTAGAGTTTTTGTAATAATAAAAAAAAATTAACACAATAAAATATATCAAAACCTCATCAACTGTACACCGAAACCGCCACTGAAAAAAATGAATCGCCAAATCATAACCCTTGTAATCTATATATATATATATATATATATATATGCGGAGAAAAAATCATTTTGGTTACAACCCGTGAGATTATATATATATGGTGCCTTTTTCGATTATAATATAATGTAGTTAATCATATACGTTCTACTGATCAAATACGATTAATGAGTGTTTCTTCAAATTCCATTATCAAATCCAATCAATGATTATTTATTAAAACTCTATATTAAATCTATGGCGATTTCTTACATTCAATGCAATTAATAGGATATGAATATACTACTGCTTGCATGAATCGGTATATACTATTGTTTCTCATTGGGCTATAATTAATTGAGAGTTGGGATAGAAACTCACAGAATACAAATATTAAATTGTGAATGGGGATTTAATTACCTATTATAACTCTCCTCATGAAGATGTATTTAACTCTATATTTTTGCAAAAAGAAAAATACAAAATCTCAAGAAATAAGGTTTCACAATTCTTTGAATCTTATTAAGCCATGTCATCTACTTATGATTTTGCTTTTATATATATATAGATTCTACGAAAAAACATAATTATACAAAAATAATAAGAGAAAAACTATAGTGACTTAAATGTCCTTCAGCGATAATATAAAATTATGACTTAAATTTTCTTACTGTGACATAATTATAATTTTCTCTTTGTAGTAAATTTTAACAATTTTTACATAATATATGAATAAGATTGATACTTGGTAAGGCACATCAAGAATATGTATATATATATATATATATATATATATATATATATAAAAGATATTTGCACGCAAAAATATGGAAAATTGTATAATAGCGCTTTGTTAAAAAAAAAATACATAGTGCTTTGTTAGAGAATACATAGGTTGGCTTAACAAATATAGCCAAATAATATTCAAAAGCAAGCTGTAATTATATATACCAAGCGAGAGAGAAGCGAAGCTTGGCGACCAAGAGAGTAGTAGAACCAGCGAGAAACAATGAAGGAGAGAGTCCAGCGAGAAGTTGTATGCAACGGCGAATGACCGACGGACGGTGAGAACGACCGACGGCGAACAAAAGGAGACGGACGGCAAACGGCGATCGAACAGAGAAGGACGGCAAACGGCGATCGAACGAAGGAGCCGAATGAGAACTTGCGAGCTTGAAAGTCCAAGAATGATCGACAATCGGAGAGCACGGGAGTGAAAGAAAGATAGAGAATTTTATTAAACGAAATAAATAAATGAATTTGAATTAAAAATTTCTGTCATTATTTAAAATAAAAAGAAATAAATTTAATTTTATATTAAAATTGGTAATTAAAAATTAAGGTTAGTTTAGGAACAGAAAGATTATTAATGGGCAAAAACTTATTTAATCAAATTATGGGTAATTTTTTTAAACTTTAAGTGTTTTTTGGTCAAGATGGCCACTTGAAGTTACAAGCAATTTATTTATTTTTAATTCTTAACCGCCCTCGGGGTTATCAGTTATCACTTTGGAGTTATCTATTAGGAAAGCTATCATCTTATTGAGAATAGCGTTATTTGGGTTTTTATTAAGATTCATACCTTTTTCGAATAGTATTTTGTGTCTTGACATAGGGGGTTAAGCCTCAAAATCCCCCCTAAAAACCAATCCGGGTTTTCTTTTTTTATTTTATTTTAAAAACCCGGATACGGATATATCCGGGACCGGGGAAAAAAATCCCGGATATATCCGGATCCGGGTTTTTATTTGTTTTTTTTTAATTTGTGTTATTTATTGTTTAGTCCCTAATTTCGTTTAGTTGTTCAAATCTAACATTTTGGTACTTAAGTTCGGTTTTGAAAAAAAATAAATGTTTAAATTCTTAAATTATTTTGAGTGTTTTAAATATTTAAAAAATAATTATGAAATAAATAAAACATATAACAACAAAAGAAAGTAAATATGCGTTTTTTATTCAACAAACTCGAAAGTCAGATACAGGAAAGTACAACTACAACCAAATTTCGAAAGGCAGACGAAGTTACAAA
The DNA here is from genome assembly GCA_954871525.1 of Parietaria judaica. Classification (NCBI taxonomy): domain Eukaryota; kingdom Viridiplantae; phylum Streptophyta; class Magnoliopsida; order Rosales; family Urticaceae; genus Parietaria; species Parietaria judaica. The sequence continues at coordinate 23,048,040 of OX940860.1, read as the reverse complement.
TTCAAAGTACAATAAGAAAACAAAAAATTGAAAACAAATTACATTTAAATCTGTGAAAAGTAATTCGCCATTTCTCGGTCGAACATATCGTTTTCTTGTTGTCGCTTGTTAGCCATAATACAATCTCTCGAAAGCATAAGGATCTCGACCATCAATGACCTCGTAGACTTGCGGCGAGGCTCTAACATCCTTCCGGCCATTGAGAATGCTGCCCCCGATGACACCGTTGAGACCGGGATTGTGAGAATGTCACAAGCCAACAAGGATAAAACCGGATACTCCGATCGATTTGCGTGCCACCATGGAAGAATGTCGAGGCCTTTCGTTAGGGCGCGGTGTCGGAGGAAGGTTGCAAAATCGGGCGTACTCGTCGACGGTGTTGCGCCGTCGACGTCGACCAAGAACTCGAGATCCCAAAGCGCCACTTCCTTGTGAACCCGGTGAAGAAGTCGACGTATTGCCGCGCCCAATAGCCGTAAGGTTGTAGAATAAACGGTGATTATACACGTATGGTGAACCACCGGCCCCGCGCCCGCCCTTTATTAAACAAAAAATATTAACGTTTATTAGAGTAATGTTAGGAAATTTAAATAATTAATCTTAAGAAATAAAGTTAAAAAAATTACCTGAGTTTGTTGTTGTTGATTCGTTTCTTCCATCTGATCTTCCAAGTCGTTATATTTTTGCTCGTACTCTTGGTAAAGGGCCTTCATCTTCTGATCCGCATCGAAGTAATTGTGCGTCATATAGGGCTCCCCCGTGATTTCTTGCATGGCAGTTAAGACATCCTGCAGTTTGGAAAACTTAAGTGTCGAATCCACGATTACAGCGGCGCAATATAGAAATGGGAGCTTGTCAGGACTCCAATAATACTCGAACTTTGCAATCATCGGGGTTAGTACATCGGTAAATAAAGTATTACGTTTTTCGGTTTTAAAATGACAAAGTATATCGAAAATAGCGGGCAAAGCTCTCTGAGACGTGGGTGAGTAAACATGAGATAAATCAATAGTAATTTTATTAAAAAGGTGTAGAAAAGCCTGTAATTGGATGGCGGTTAGCCAATCGTCCGGAGTGATATCTTCGCGGTCGTCGTGCTCGGGGCTGTTGATCCAGTTCGTAAGAAGCTCCTTGTATGGTAAGACAACATCCAACATCATGTAGGTCGAGTTCCAGCGGATCGGCATATCCGGTTGAAACATTCTAACCTGGTAACCGTGAGACTTGCAATAATCTTCCCAAGAAATTGTACGCATAGTAGATGCTCGTATATACAAAATAATGTTTCTAATTTTGGCGATACTATCGGAAATAACGCGAAGACCGGATTGAACTATCAAGTTTATAATATGACATGCACACCTTTGATGAAAACAATCGTCCCTAAAATTGGTCAAACTTTCCTTCATTATTTCTACGGCATTGGCGTGGGCACTAGCGTTATCTAACATAATGGAAACTACTCTATCATTAAGGTTCCAATCCGACAAAACTTCTAGTATAGCCTCGGCTAGGTTTACTGATGTGTGCCTAACCCTCATCGGCTTAAAACTTATGATACGCTTTTCCGTATTCCAAGTATCCTTAATAAAATGAGCTACGACCGTAATATAATCATCATTAGCATGGCCTTTCCAACAATCCGACGTTAAAGACACTTTGTAAGAAGATTGTTGGAACATTTCTTGTAAAGCGGCCCTTTGTTGGTTATAAAATTTGAGAATTGTCTCGTGGGTTTATATAATATGAGATTTCCCTATAGTTTATCGGCGCCACTTTCATCATCATTTCGTTAAAACCTTCTCCCTCGGGCGCCGATATAGGCAAACCATCGCTTATAGTCCACTGAGCAATATACATTCTATATACATCATCGGGTAAGCGACTTACCTCGTCCGCCCACTTTTTCTTCAAGCATGTCTTGACGTGGTTTTCTAGGCAGGTGTTGTCGTGGTTCTTCGGATGCCGGAAATTCCTCAGTGCAGTGTCGGCAAATCCCCCACCTATCTTCCAAGCCGGTTTCGTAGTTGTATCTGTAGTCGGGTATGAAGTCGTGCTGCTAAACCGCTCCCGTTAATTTCTTTTGCTTCCTCGCCGGCGGATGGCGGGGCCGACCGCGTTCACCCGGAACTAAGGGTTGTTGGGCACGTCCACGTCTAGCTGGCGGCGGCGTTGGTAGAACTTCATCAACTTCCTCCTCCTCGCCTTGGCCTTGAATGTAGTTCGGGTCCTCTGTATCATCGTTCTCATCATCACCACCATGATCATCATACTCGTCATCGGGGTCGTTGGATTGGTTCCCCGACCTCGCTTCCTGAAAAAACAAAGGAATATTACAATAGTTTAATATTAATTTAAATATTACAAGGAATATTACAATTATTAAATTTTAATATTAATCATATTAATTAAATTAAATTTCATATAGTTAAATAAAAAAGTTAACAAAATTAAAAATGGTATTTCTTATGTGTGGAAATAATTATCAAGCTCTTTTAGACGGTACTCCCCGAGGTTCTACGGCCAGATCGACTGGAAAGGATGTTATGATCTCGCTTTAGGCCCAAGCTTTTCTAGACAGAACTCCCCGAGGTTCCCAGGCTAGCTTGGAGGAGATTGCAAAGCAAACCTTATTTAAAAACCAATCTTTCAAAGACACCATAATCCTTAAAAACTTTATAATTATCACCACACATAAAAATACAATTTTTATTTTTTTTAACTTATTTAATTAACTATTTAAAATTTAACTAAACTAATATGACTAATGATTATTTAGTTATTAATTATTAGTATTAATTACTAAATAGTTATTAATTAACTTATTAAGTAACTTATTAGTTATTAATTTTTAAGTAATAGTATTGACTTATTAACTTTTTAATTTTTATTAACTACTAATGACTATTTATTAAATATTAAGTAAGTAACTATTTTTTAACCAACATTTTATTAAGTAAGTAACCTTTTTTAACAAACTAAAATTTAATTTATTATCTAACAATTTCAAATATAATAAAACAATTATTTAATTAATTAACTACTTAAATTAAACCTACCTCGGCGTCGTCGGGGGAAACATATTGTTGTTGACGATGTTGTTGGACTTGTTGTGCTTGGTATTGTTCCTCGTTGCTAAGGCTTTGCCATTCCGGAATATAGGGACCTTGATAATTAAGTAAGTTAGTAAAAGCACCAACGTTACCTTGAGAAAATAATAATTGTTGGTTCGGCCCGACGCCACCGGTACCATATTGACCATGAACTGGTAACGGTTGGCTAGAAGAACCGGGAACATTGTGTTGATTCATAACTCCGACATTATAGTTATGTTGACTAAAAGTCGTCCCGCTATTAATCGACCGCGGCGACGGAATAGTGGACCGTCCTTTTCCTCAGACTTCGGGACGTCCTCGAGAACGGTTGTTGCCACTCGACATATTAACGACAAATTAAACTAATAATAACGATTAATAAAAGTAGATTAAACTAAATAACACTAATAATAATAACAACAAATAACTAATAATAAACTAAAATACTAATAATAACAACTAAATAAACTAAATTAATAACAACTAAAATACCTAAACAATATATTAAACTAAAAATAGAGAGTATTTATATAATTATAAAGTAACTAAACTATAGACTAAATTCGGAAATATGAGAGCTTGAGAGAGTTTGAGAGAATTAGAGATGAAGAGAAGAAGTTGTGTGGAAAAATGGGAGTGAAATGGTGTATTTATAGGGGAAAATGTGTAGGGATTCGAGTAAAGTTGTGTAATATAGCCCCAACGGGTCTATTTGAGGACTTCGAGGCAAATATTTCCGTTGGATTCCAACGGTACAATTTTTTGAACAGGTACTTTTGCCGCAGTCCCTATAAACTACCAACGACTCTTTAATCTGGGCCGTTAGATCGTAGGGTTTAGATCGTAGATCCAACGGCCCAGATTAAAGAGCTGTTGGCTCTTTAATTTTTTTTAAAAAAAATCCGGATATTTCTATATCCGGAGGTTTTGTATATTTTTTTTTTAAATCCGGTTTTAACCTGGTGGGGGGATTTTGGGCATTATAGGGGGTATTAGAGGGTATGTTTTTCAATGAAATCTCAAATAAGGTTTTTTAGCCAATTCTTTCTCATCTTATTATATTATTGACTTGTTATTTTTAAAGTTCCTAAAGTTTTAAGCTATCGTCTTATTATATTTATGGTCTTAGTGTTTTAGTTCTGTGTAATTATTTAATTGTATATTTATTCAAACTAGTGTATTTACCGCGCTTCGCGCGGTTGCAATAAAAGTATTAATAAATATAGAGAAAAAATTTATTGATTTTCTTTTTTATAAAAAAATTGTACTATTTAGATTATGTGTTTTAATTAAAAGATCAACATTTATATCAAACTCTATAATTGATTAATTTTTTACTTAACATTATTGTAGATTTTTTATTATATAACATGAGTGTGTATGAAAATGTTCAAATTATACTATTATATAAAAATATGGCAAGCAATGAAATAGGATGTATTGTCGAGCAGAAATAGGATGAGCGAAAAAATCGAAAAAAGAAATGCAAATGATGATAGAAAATTACTTAGATAGTAAAGCAAATATAAATCATATATATATATATATATATATATATATATATATATATATATATATATATATATGTGTGTGTGTGTGTGCATTTGTATCTTTTTAGCTCCATATTATTGGTATATGGCGAGCAATGAAATAGGATGTATTGTCGAGCAGAAATAGGATGAGCGAAAAAATCGAAAAAAGAAATGCAAATGATGATAGAAAATTACATAGATAGTAAAGCAAATATAAATCATATATATATGTGTGTGCTAGGGGTGCAAATAAAACCCGGAAATGCGGGTTTTAAACCGCATCCGGACCGGAACCGTATTTTAAATAAACCGGAACCGTATTAATCCGGGTTAAACTGGAACCGGTTTATTAAAAAAACCGCATCCTGATTAAACCGGTTCCGGGTACCAGATTTAGAGAATAAAAAACCCGGAACCCGCATAGTAGCTTACTAAAACCCAGTTATTAAATATATACATAAAAATATTTAGAATTTTCATACAAAAAAAATACATATTGAATTTCTATCAAGAGAAATATTCATTTATTTGTTTCTCATCCAAGTCCAAACTAATGTTGTAGGTTAATCATTTGTTTCTTCTAGTCCAAATTGATATAATTTTTTTCTCTCACAATACTAATAGTATAAAACATTACATGTATTTATTATGCTAATTACTTATCAGTTTTTGTAAGTATATGTGTTATGTTTATGATATAGTTTATTTTTTAATTTTGGCTATAATTACTTCAAGTTTTTTTTTTAAATATAAAATTTATGTTCAAATCCGTATTATAACCCGGAACCGGATTTTAAAACCGAAAATAAATAAAAATCCGGATCCGGGTATAAAAACCGTTTTTTTTTTATTTTAAAACCGGGTTTTAACCCGGATCCGGATTTCCGGGTTTTTATGTTAAAATATCCGGATCCGGGTTTCAATTTCAAAAAACCCGGATTCCGGATCCGGGTAAAGGGTATGGCAAAAAATCCGGGTACCCGGTCCGCTTGCACCCCTAGTGTGTGCGTTTGTACCTTTTTAGCTCCATATTATTGGTATATGGTGTCTATTGGAAATTTTAATGGTTATGAACTTATGAATTCAAGTTTGTAGTTATATCTCACTTTATTGGCTTGTGCTAATTAATGAAAATCAATGAAAACAAAAACTTTTAGTTTATGGAATAGAAAGGTGAAGGAACAAAAGTTAATTCTTAGAGTGATATTTTGGAGAGAGTTAGAAATTTTTTATATATAAACAATTCAGATAACAGTTTCAAAATATATAGAATTTTCTGTAACTATTACATATAGAATTTATATATACATAACATTTACAAAACATATTGAAATATAAAATTTTAACTATCTATCAAAATGTTCTTAGTTCTAATTATACAAAATCATTCAACGGTAATAATTAAAAAATATACTTAATAAATTGGCATCCAAAATTTTCGAGTTACATGAATCTTTAGTTTCTATGACTTATAAAAGAAAGCACTATAGAGATAAATATATATATATACCTAATATATTGGCATTTAAATTTTTCGAGAGACATGAATCTTTAGTTTCTATGACTTATAAAAGAAAGCACCATAGAGATGATGAAAAATGATAAAATGATGTAATACCGTAAAATTGTAGACGAAAATAAAAGACAACATGGGCTATTCATTGTATATATGAGAGAAATAATTAAGGGACTGTTTAATTAATAGAAAGAAAAACTACTAAGCTAAATTTATTGGGATAATGTGAATAGTCTAAGGCAATTGGGTAAAATATGCATTCTGTTATGGTCACACATCTTTTAACCTTCACTTTTAATTTATATGAGGCATTAAAAAATTCAATATAATGAATATACGTTTTGTTATGTCCATTGAATTCATCTTCTAACCTTCACTTAAGAAATCTCAATCTTTTGATTCTATTGTGCCTTAAAAAATAAAAATCAAAATCAAAAAAATTAAAATCTCAATCACTTGATTCTATTATGTTATTCAAAAAAATTAAAATACCTATATAAATTGAAATTTCAATCCTTTGCTTTTATCACGCCACAACACTTTAGAGTCCTTCCTTTAACTTCAGTAACAAAATATTTCCATTGAATTTCTAAGAAAAAAAAAAGATATCAAACAATCAAATTCCAAATGATTTTTTTTCTTTCAAAAAGAGAAATAAAAACTCAAAAGTTTCAAGAGGAGAGAGAGATACCTGTGGCTAGAGAAATTGAGAGTTTTCGGAATTATTAAGGCCCCGTATGACGGTGATTGGCGCAGGCAAGGCGAAAGAGTCAATATGAATATTTCCACCGGGTCTCAGGCTCAATCCTTTCCTCGGCTATATCATAAAATAGAACCAACAATCAAATGAAGCGATATCATACACAACTTCAATATTATAAAAAAATAAAATAAAAATGGAAATAGCTCTTGGCATTTTAATAAAAAAAATTAGTCATGTAAATTAACCAACATTGTACCGTTATCCTATCAAAACTACATTTAAAAACGTTGTCTTATGGCAATAATAATTAATATTAAAAACTACACATAGTAGCTACATAAATTACAATCACTGCATAAAAACTCATGCTAAAAGATGATATTTTTGCATAGAAAATAAAAACTATTAAAAAAGTATTCAAATATTTAAAAAAAAAAAAACTACTAACCTCTGCGTTCAGCTAAACATATTTTCTCTCTTTGTTTGAAGGATTTATAGGAGTTTCAAGGATTTATTGAGAATTATAGGATTTATAGGGTTTCAAGGATTTATTGAGAGTAATAAATGATGAGAGTAATAAATGATGCAAGTCACACTAATTTATTCAAAACGTATATCAGGTTGAATTTTTCATATTCCATGGTCATCACTTACCTTTATTTATTATGAGGTACACTACATAGTATGTCGTGAACGATTAATTTGATCATCTTTTCGTTATCCCTTATACATATTCATATTAATTATTTAGTTTATTTCACTAATTAATGCATGAATTTTATGATATTTTAAAAAAAATCAAAATCTCAGAAAATTAGAATTCTCAATGCAATGATTTCATGATGCTAAATTGTTAAGTTACTTTGTAGTTTCTCCTATTCTCAATACCTTGATAATAGTGTGCCACATCACTTGGGAGTTCCTCCTTTTATTTATATATAAATTATCTAATTAATCAATTTTAATTCTCAGGATAGTGTATAGTTAATCAGTTTTTAATAGGCTAATTACTTTATAAGATATTTGCAACAAAACTACCCATATATTATAAAGTATGACTTATATTCTTAATTTTTAAATTTTGTGGCAAAAAAGTTTGTCATGTAGAAAGTTTTGATATATATATATATTTTAAACTTACCGTAAAATTTATGTGTTTATATGTAACTATTTTGCAATATGTAAAAAATTTTGTGGTAAATAAATTTTTATGTATTGCTTTTAATTTTTCTTTATTTTTGCGGTAAGTATTTTAAAAACGTTCAATAGATGGTGGTGTGGTGTCATTGTGGTTGTGGGACCCACTATGTCAGGCAACTGGTGCCTTTTTATTATGGGTGAAAATTTTGTACTCGGTTCCCGGTTTTGTCCCGGTTCTGGTCCCGGTACTGGACTGTTTTTGGCAAAAAATCAGTTTTTTCTTTTTACTATAACCTAAAAAGGGACGTCCCGGTTCCGGTTTGAAAAACCAAAACCAATTTAAAATCTGAAATTTCCGGTTTTCTTGTCCCGGTTCCGGTTTTATGTCGTTTTGTTATAAGTTTGTCATTTTTTTAGCATGTCATTTCTTATAAGTCGTTTACTATTAGGGTTTTAATCCATTATTTTTTTTCAGCCCATTATTTTAACATGTCATTTATTTTTCAGCCATTACTCGGTATTTTATTTAACATGTCATTTCTTATATATCGTTTTGTTATAAAAAATAATTTGTTTGTACTCGGTATTTACTATTTAGCATTTTAGACTCGGTTTTTTGCACTGAGATTTGGATTTGGCATTGTGAAGTTCACGACGTGAACTCGGATCTTGAATTTGTTTATTTTCTATTTTGCTTTTGTATTCAGATTTGGTATTTTACATTTTGGATTTACTCGGATTTGGTAATTTGCATTTTGGATTTGGTTTTTTTCATGTTTCTATCTTGGATTTTGTCCTGGATTTGTCCCGGTTTTTGTCCTGAACTTTGGTCCTAAAAAAATCGGGATTTTAATCGGTGTCCCGGTCCAGGTTATGATTTAAAACAAAAACAATGACTTTTCAGAAGTAGAACCAAAACCGGGACAGAAAACTGTGTCCTGATTTTTCCGGGACAGGCACAAAAAATAGTCAAATTCCCGATTCCCGGTTCTGGTTTTCAGCTCTACTTTTTATTATGACTTTTGATTAGATATTTCACGAGGCGATTTACTCGCGAAACTCACTCCCACGAGGCGAGTGTCCATGCTCGCCACTCACCCTATCAATTCACTCGTGAGGTGTGAAAAAGATTTGCGATGATGCCCCGAGCAGGGAAGCTCGCCTCGTTGGCCAGCTTGACGTTTTGGGCATTTGGTGAGTTTTTCTACATATATTTGATCATGCTTAACAAATAGAAAAAGACAAGTAAAATTATACGTAAATAAAACAATTCGATCGTAGAGTTTGATAATATGTTTGTTTTCCACTAGTATAAAGACAAAGGCGTAGCCACGTACACATCAATGTGTGTATGGGCACCACCTCAATTTTAAAAAAAAATTATATATGTTAATAAAATGAATACTAAACGCTCGCTTCTCGTTCGACGAGTCTTCCTCGTAACTCTTCCTCAGCGCCGGCCCTGAGACCCTGAGGCAAGGCGGCCGCCTAGGGCCCCCGATTCTGAAGGGCCCCCCGCCGCGGCTACCAGTAGTCAAAAAAAAAAAACTTAAAATGCGAACGCCATTAGAGAAGAGCAGAGAGCTTCAAAGGTCTGGAAAGCGAGAGAAGGAGAGAGCAAAAGTTATCATAATATCATATTAATAAAAATAGTGGGCCCAGTATGATTCATAACAATATATATATATATATTAAAAGGAAGAACTCACAAGTGATAGCGATGTGGCAAAGTAATATAAAAGCATTTACAATTTGGTTTTTCTAAGAGCTTCAAGGTGATATAGTTCAAGGAGATCAAGTTATTCTCACATCCCAATTTTTTTAGAGTTTATATTTATTTAATTCTAAATAATATTTTGAGCAATTAATATCCCATTTAATATATATAGATTTTATGAGTTTATAAATTGTGTATTAAAATGCATGGATGAACAAAACGTAATATTAAATGAACAAAACATTGATTATGCCATTCATTCATATTTTTATATGTTTCATTTATTTATATGTTTCATACTTTGTTTTTATTTTAAATCGTATATGCCTCAATTTTTCTACACGTTTTATACTTTCCATAGAAAAACACACTTAAAAAGTATTACATGTATCATATATATAATGATGTGTCACAATATTATCAATGTATTAAGATTTTTTTTCATTTTTTTCTCATGGATGGAACACTGATAGAAAAATAAAATCAATGTATGGATGTTTTTTCAAGTTTGTGGATATTTTGGAAATAAAAGGTGAAAATTTTAGTTTTTGAGAGAATTAATTTTTTAATGAATATTATGATCATTAATTGGATGACCTTTGATCTTTTCTCTATAGATTAATAGTTAGACTTTTGATTTCTCCTACTTATGACTAAATTCATTTATTTGTTTTTATATTAAACGTAAATTAAAATTATGTCTTTTCATTTCATTTTTACTAGCCTATAAAAAGTCTTTTGAGTAATGAAAATACACACACAAAATCTCCAAAACTCTCTTTTTATAATATATAAATTCTCTAGAATGAGTAGAGTAACAAAATTATTGTGTTCACCTTGCATCAATTTCATCTCTCACAAACTATTTCTGATGTTCACTTAGATTATGTTTTATATTATAGACCACCATTTTGTCTTGCTACAACATTATTCAACATCGGCAAATTTTAAATTTTAAATTTTTCTGTGTCTAATTCTTTTTGTTATGTGTATTTTCAGCAGGTCCAATTCCACTAAACATCTTTCACCAATCACCAGGTACAAGAAGTCATATGAAGCTGTATAATTGCATATTAGCTTATATTATATATAAACAAAATATATAAATTATCATTATATCTTCTCTGTACTATATACTACATATCTTCTCAATACTTATATACTACATATCATAACGCGGTATTATATCTTCTTTGTGCTTATATACTTACAATACTACATATCTTATATATATGATAACGCGGTGTATGTATTCATATTTTAAAGATTTAATATCTCTATTTTTATATAAATATTGTTTTTTTTTAGTCTTTGTATAGCTATTTTTATTTCAAACGGTAATAAAATGTGTTATTTTCTAAACGTGGTTCATTTCCTTGCAGTAAGATATGTAGTATGTAAGTAGTATATATACTGAAATAATATATAGATATGTTTGATACATTTACAAAATATAAAATTAAACAATACTATATAAAAAAAAAAAAAAAAAAAAAAAAAAAAAACATGAATTACTCTAGAAAATAGTTTAGACGTTTTACTGCATATCGTAATATTCTATATAGTATGCCGGTATATTAAGTTATTTTCAATAGCTTTTTAGAGATTCCAAAAATTGCATAATGCTTAAATAAGTTTATAAGCACGTGTATTTTGCAAAACACCGGTAAACTTAAAATACAAAATCTAAACATCATGGTTAATTGATTCTTATTACTTGAGAGTTGTGATATAAGAAAAATATCCATACACATTATATTGTGAATATTTACTCTTAAATGTTATCCTTTTTCAATCTCGGTTTAATTGTGTACAATTGATTTACAAACATTAAATAGGAGGAAAATGAAAGGAAAAAAAAAGGGTGAAGACTTATTAATTATATATGGGAAACTTGAAAAAATGTCACAAAAAAACACCATAATTCAAGTTTTGAACCCATATTGAAAAAATACATGTTTCTAAACTTTGCCCAATTTTTGATGATTTTACCCCTAATTAATTAACACCCACATTAATTAACCCAAATAATTAATTGCCCTCTCCTTCTCTGTGACAGTCACTAATCCCGTGAGCCACAAGGGCAAGACCGGGTAAGCTGTGCAGTCCCACATCGCCTGGGCAAGGGGATGTGCTGATGGGACGTTCCCGAGACTGTGCAGCTATGGGACTGCACGGTTATCGGAGATTATACAGGAATGGGACTGTATGGTCGAAGAGGCTTAAAAGAATTGATTGGTACTACCTATGTCAACAAGATGCATCTTCTTTTCGGTAGCCCGTTCATAGGAACTCCAAAGTTAAGCGTGCTTGGCTTGGGAGCAATCCTGGGATGGGTGACCTCCTGGGAAGTTTCTAGGGAAGCGTGCGAGTGAGGACAAAGCACGCTGAAAAGAATCGTGTTGGCCTCCGGGGCGTTACATTCTCTCTCCTCTCTTCCTTCCTTCCCGTGTCTTCCCTTCCCATCGCACACACCACTCGACCAAGCAACAAAGAACTCGAACTCGACCCACACAGAACTCGAACCCACACAAAACTCGAGCAGCAACTCGAACTCAAACATCTTCCGACCACCGAACCATGTGCCTCCATCGCGAGTCCGCCGTACGCACGTCGTCTCCGTGAGTCCCCGGTGAGTCTCTCTTCTCCTCTCGCTCATTTTCGTTTGATTTTGCATGAGGTTCGTTCATTTTCTCTATGATTCTTTCGATTGATTTAGCTTGGTTTGATTTCTGGTTGGTTTGCTTTTATTTTAGGGTTTATTTTTCTTCACTAAGTTAGGATATGGAATCCTTGTTAGTTTTGGTATTTTTCTTCATTAAGTTGCATGAAGTTTAGGTTTTTTTCTCTGGAAGGCTTTGTTAGGAAGTTTGTTACAGTTTTTGGCGTGGGCTTGGGAGGTTGGGGTTCGATGTTGAGGAATCGGGACAGTTTCTTCAGATCTAAGGGACAGTAATTTGCATTCTGGGGACACTTTTTGGTAATTTAGGGACAATTTTCTGGGCAGTTCACTTGAAGGTTGTATGAGTCACGTTCTTGGGACAGTTTCTTATGATCCTTGGGGACAGTAATTTGCATTCTGGGGACAGTTTTTGGTAATTTAGGGACAGTTTTCTGGGCAGTTCACTTGAAGGTTGTATGAGTCACGTTCTTGGGACAGTTTCTTATGATCCTTGGGGACAGTAATTTGCATTTTGGGGACAGTTTTTGGTAATTTAGGGACAGTTTTCTGGGCAGTTCACTTGAAGATTGTATTGGGACAGTTTCTTCATTTTTTGGGGACAATAATTTGGATTTCGGGGACAGTTTTCTGGGCAGTTTTGTGGGAGGTTGTACGATTAACATTCTTCTCTTTTGTTTCAGATTTTCGTTTAGAGTTTCTTATCAACATTGTCATAGACCCATCGGCACCATGTCAAAACCAATGGGTATGATTTGATTCTTATTTATGCCCATTTTTTTTGTGATTGTCCTTGCTTTTTCTTAATTGATTTTGTACTTTCCTGTGAAAACAGATTTGGATGTATATTTCGAATATGATGGCGAGTGGGTTCTTGAAAAAGAGAAGTGGAACTACACCAATGCGAAGAATAGTTTTTTCTTAGCGCCGATGGACATTAGTCACACACAGTTGATGGATCAGTTGTATGAAAGACTTGGGGTGGATGAGCGGGTGTATGATCTCAAAATCGAGGTAAAACTGTTGCAGCACGGATGTCGACCTGTTGAGTTGGATGTTGATCGTCAGATACTTGATATTGTTCGCCGTGGAAAGAACATACTCTACGTAACTCCAGTATTGAAAAAGTTAATTGTAATGCCATCTTCAGAGCGGTGTGAAGAAAATGTTTGTCACGAAGTTCATTTAGCAGACGACAATGATGCCATCGTGGACGTTGATGTCCAGCTAGTCCCTGATTTTGAACCATCTCGAAGACATCGAAGTCCCGTGCCTGAGTTCCCATCCTCTTCAAATCCCCAAAGTACCATGCCCGAGTTCCCATCCCCTTCAAATCCCCAAAGTACCGTGCCCGAGTTCCCATCTTCTTCTGATGCCCGAAGCGATGTGCCCAAGTATTTCCCGACCCCGACGCAAGATGTGGATGACCGTTTATGGGTTGACCCACGGTTTTATGCGGAGGATTTACAGTCATATCCCGAGTCGTCGTGTAAAGGTACATTGTTTGAGTTTTCAGAGGGAAAGATATTTAAAAATTTGAAGGAGTTGCAGATTAAACTGTCAATTCACGCAATTAAAAATAACTTTCAGTTTAGAGTATCCAAGTCTAACCCGGAATTATGGCATGTGAGGTGCAAGGACAATACATGCATGCGGAAATTGAATGCACGGGTACTTATTAAAACCGCACCATTGTATAAGATAACTCGATTTGTCCACGAACATACTTGCTCCCTTGATCGTTGTCAGCTAGAGCATAAGCAAGCAGCTCCCCGAGTTGTTGGGCAGATTTATAAGGATAAGTTTTCTACTACGGGCTCACCGTTCACGCCAAAGGCTTTGCAAGAAGATTTGAAAAGGCATTACGGTGTTGAGCTAACATATGAGAAGGCATGGAGATGCAAAGAAAAATCCATGGCATACGCAATGGGCACACCCGAGGATTCGTACTCGAAGTTACCACGCTACTTGCATGTGATGGAGGAAAAGAATTTGGGATCGATAACTGATTTTGTGATGGAAGCAGGTCGTTTCAAATATGCCTTTGCTGCCGTTGGAGTTTGTTTACAAGGATTTAAAACGTGTCGACCAATGATATGCGTGGATGGCACCTTCATCAAGAGCAAGTATGGTGGTCAATTGTTAACGGCGGTGGCACTTGATGGTGAAACAAGGTTGTTTCCTATCGCGTATGGAGTTGTAGATATTGAAGACAATGACTCTTGGGTTTATTTTCTGACGAAGTTAAAGGAAGCCATCGGGCCCGTTGAAGATCTAGCCATTATTTACGATAGGCACGACAGTATAATTTTTGCGGTGAAGACCATTTTCCCTCATGCTCACCACGGTTTTTGTTGGGCCCACCTCAAAAGGAACATCATCCATACGTTTAAAAGTGAAGATCCGACCAAATTGGTGTTTAATGTTGCGTACGCTTTTCGGATGAGCGACTTTGAATACTACTGGAACTTGTTGAGGAACCATTACCCAGATGTATCAGTATATATGGAAGAAATTGGCTTTCCGTATTGGACACGTATTCATTTCGGCGGTAACAGGTACGACGCCATGACGAGTAATTATGCGGAAAGTTTTAACTCTGTTCTTAAGATTGCCAGGACATTTCCGATAACAAATATGTTTGAATACCTTCGGTTTACTCTCCAACATTGGTTTTATGAGAAGCAAACCGTAGGTCAAAATAACACTTCAACTCTTGTACCCAAACTCGAGAAAGAGTTGAAAGACACCCTTGATGCAGCGCGACTGTTAACTATTCATAATCTCGATACGCTTGAATTCGAAGTCATTACACCGTCGGGCAGTTTCGTTGTAGATCTAAGGACAAAAGAGTGTGAATGTGGCGAGTTCCAAGCAATTGGTATTCCTTGCGTTCACGTTGCAGCTGCT
The DNA here is from genome assembly GCA_954871525.1 of Parietaria judaica. Lineage (NCBI taxonomy): Eukaryota > Viridiplantae > Streptophyta > Magnoliopsida > Rosales > Urticaceae > Parietaria > Parietaria judaica. The sequence goes on along the minus strand of OX940860.1, from coordinate 23,032,747 downwards.
GCCCTCAAACGCAATTTAGGCAACTACACATATTGTTCGCCGTTTTATTTGCTCGAGACGTACAGGTATATGTTTAAGTTTTTCCTTTTTTGATCTATTGTTTGTTGTTTTATTTAACTATCTTGTTTTTAAATTGAAGGAGTTGCTACGAAGGTGTGATATATCCAGTTGGTGATGAGTGTAATTGGGTGCTGCCAGAACATTTGAAGAACATTCATGTTGGAGTTCCCCTAGAGAGAAAACGGGCAGGTCGTCCAAAGAAACATAAGGGGGGAAGGCGTCCGACAAAGCGTCGACCGTCGCAAGGTGAAATCATTGTGGAGCGTAGAAAGTGCTCGAACTGTGGAGTGCTAGGTCATAACCGAGTAACATGTAAATCAAGGGGGTAATTATGTGGAATTATTCGTATGATTTTGTGGAAAATATTTTGGGGAAAATATTTTGTGGAATATATTATGTGGAATTATTCGTAGGATTTTGTGGAATTATTACATGTATATGCCTGAATATATATTTTATGGAATATATTTTGCCCGAATTTTTAAGTAAGAATGAATCTGCCTGAATATTGTCCCTCGGAATATGCAAAAATTGTCCCTGAACAACACAATAACTGTCCACGGTAAACATAAAAACTTGTCCCTGGTGAAGACAAAAACTTGTCCTGGTTTACACAAAAGTTGTCCCATATTTTTCCAAAATATTGTCCCTAGTTACGATGATTAATGTCCAGGACTTACATTATGATTGTCCCTCGACAGCACAATAACTGTCCACGGTAAACATAAAAACCTGTCCCTGGCGAAGACAAGAACTTGTCCTGGTTTACACAAAATCTGTCCCATATTTTTCCAAAATATTTTCCCTAGTTACGATGATTAATGTCCAGGACTTACATTATAATTGTCCCATATTTTTCAACAATTGTCCCTTGTTTTATACAAAAATTGTCCCTCGACAGCACAATAACTGTCCACGGTAAACATAAAAACCTGTCCCTGGCGAAGACAAGAACTTGTCCTGGTTTACACAAAATCTGTCCCATATTTTTCCAAAATATTGTCCCTAGTTACGATGATTAATGTCCAGGACTTACATTATAACTGTCCACGGTAAACATAAAAACCTGTCCCTGGTTTTATACAAAAGATTTCCCTGAACAACACAGAAATTGTCCCCGAGTAAACTTAAAAACCTGTCCTTGGTTTACACAAAACCGGGACAAATGTTATACTACATAAACTGAATTCTTTAGCTTACAATAGATTAAGTCAAGGACAAATGTTATTCACCACTCTTTCGTTGCCTAACCACACATCAATAGCATATGCCGCTCTAAAATCTTTGATATTGTCGCTGTGGACTTCAGTCATTGGCTCGCCATGCATGATGTTTTCCACATGCTTCAATGCGAATATGCCACAATCGCCGCTGGAAAAAAAAAACTATTAGCGAGTTTCAATTAGAAGTAAATATATCTTCATTCTTTCAAACATAATTACTTACTTTCTTTTCGCTACCGGAACAGCGTGACTTTTCATACGCACAACCTTGAATGGTTTAGCAGCAGCATTCAAGTGTATAGTAGTGCATCCGCATATCTTAAGCATCCCAAGTATACCGCTGCCTAAGTGTGCTAGCAACGATTCGAGACAGCTGTCACTGCAACACCCCGGATCACTATCGTAGACTTCCAGCCTCCAATATTTCAAATCAGCAAGTACACAAACCCAATGCGATTCCCGGACATTCACGACGAAACATATGTTTTCCAATTTTTTCCAACTCGCATGGGCAGTTTTATGATCTCCGGTTATAGCCCATTTCATCTGGGCTAGTTTAGGATCGCAACTTGGGTCCTCTTTCCATTGTTGCATTTTCTCCATGAGCGAGCTCGTCCAGTAGAGACACATGTTCGTGATATGCTGTTTATATCCTTTGAAATACACGCTTCGATGACGACGTCGAAACAAACACATCACTGCATCAATGTGCTGCAAAAAGACAAAGTATAACCAATAATTAGATATAAACTGCCCAAAAAAATTTGTCCCTGGTGAACACACTAACTGTCCCATATTTTACGCAAATATTGTCCCTGGTTAACACAATAATTGTCCCATATTTTCCTAGATTAACCCAAAGAACAAATATTGCAAAGTTTAGAAAATACCGTAGTATTAATCCATGTACGTGGAGTTAGTAGTTCCTTAAACCAGCTTCCATTCTCCTCTCCTTGTATGCACTTCCACTTTTCGGGTGTCCCTTGTTTAATCCACCTTTTCAATGCGGTGAGATGGCTCTTAGTAGGCGGTACGACAACTTTGAACACGTACGGTTCCGATCTCCTTTTCAGCGTCTCAGTGTCTGGGTTGGTAAAGTCATCCATATTTGGGGCCTTCCTTTTCCTCTTCGCCGGTGGCGTCTCCATCAACGGCGAGTCATCCGCAACCTCAATTGGATCTACTATTTGCACTGGTATCGGAACAAGGGGAGAGACAATTATTTCTTGAGAGGGCTGGTTCGTATCTTCCTGCTCTATCTCATGAATCAATGCATCGAACATTATGTTTTCACTCGGAGATCCCTGAGATGGCTGAGATTGCGGAGATGGCTGAGATTGCGTCAAGATAACCCCTTTCCGGGCTCTAACACGTTGCGGGCTCTTTATTGCGACTACTTTCTTGGGGGTCGCGCTTCTTGTCGGATACTGCTTCCGTGGGCTTGGCTCCGGAGATGGGTCAGGTTTCTTGGGACTCGGGTTTGGTTTCTTCGGGCTCCGGGCAAGGCTCTTTATTGCGACGGCTTTCTTGAGGCTTCGGGGTTCTTTGGTCTTCTCGGGACTAGAGTCTGATTTCTTGGGGGTCGTGCTTCTTGTCGGGTAATGTTTCCATGGGCTTGGCTCCGGAGATGGGTCGGGTTGCTTGGGAGGTGGTGTCGGGTCGGGTCGGGTCGTGCTGGGCTCGGTGGCTAGGTCGGTTTGCTTGGGAGGTGGTGTCGGGTCGGTAGGTGGGTGTTTCTTGGGGATCGGCATTTGTTTGAGATGGGGATTATACTCAACAAAGTCGCGAACAATCTTAAAAATTATGCTTGTTTTCTTGGTCTGCCAATAAAAAATTCAATTCAACATTTCATTATTACAGATTCAACAAAATATAGCTATTGGTAAAATTATATATAATAAATGTACGAATATAAATATAACGTACCAAGTCAAGGATATTTGCCTCTTGCACTTCTTATTTCCGTAAAAATTCGTCAAATTTTGCATCTTCGGCCTCTTGTTTTTTCTTAATGTCATCAAGCATCTTGATTATGCTTGAGGACTCAATTGAGTGACGAGGGGGCAGCGGTACCTCTGTTTCATGTCCTTCTCTAGACCGGGTTGATGGCTTCTTCGACGGAGAACTTGGTGTGGAAACGCCCTTTGAAGGTGACATGTTCTCCTCTTCACGCCCTGCTACAATGAAAGGGAGCACCTCCACCTTCATACATTAAAAAAAAAACACTTAATATAGCTAATTAAAATAATATTTATTACTACAAATTGTCCTCGAAATAACTAAAAAAAAGTACGAAAACTTACATTGTCATCGTCGAGCACATTACCCACTGCAGTCGAAGATATTTGTTTCATGGTAGAAGCAAGGGTTTCTAGCTGCGGGACCACTTTGCACGCCCAAGCTTGAAGCATCGGGGCGTATCCGGTCAACTCGTACTTGGGGTATAAGTACTTGTCATCGCCTTTGGATTTTACTTGGCCTTTCTTAATTTCCAAATGCTCGTGATGGACAAACTTATCCGGTGGCGTCCCCAAAAGCACCCCCTCAACAAAACAACAAAGCCCGAGCTTGTATACATCTTCGGGGTCAGTGCACTCCGTCAACGTCTTCTCCAAATCGCCATACGTTATTTTATTTTTTACGTCGGGGAAACAAGAAGCCAATAAAAGTTTTTGCAAATTCGGTCGTTTTTTCTTCGCTTTGTCATTGAGTTTTAAGCCGGTGACGGCAACAAGCTCACGACGGACGAATTTACATATAATTTTATTGAATTTGAAGAGAAGTTCATCGGACCTTGGAGATGGAATTCTTCAACAAAGAACTTGATGGACCAGTGCACCCGAAAATTTTGGACGGGGCTCTACAAAGAACTGGCCGAACGGAGTAGCAAGCACCCTATCCAACAGATTATGTTCTCGGAAAGACTTGATGATGTTGTCTAAACGAGTACTGCCGCGGTACCACACTCGATGTGAATGACGCTCGGTTTCACCAACTACATAATCCATCTGCGAATCATAACGCAAATAAAACATGATACTTTGAAAGCCCTAACATTGTAAATCAAACCCTAAATCCCAACATAAAACGAACCTCTGAAACAGACCGATGGAAGTCATAGGAATGCCAATAGCTCACTAACACTCACTGCATTCGCAAAAAAAGCCTACCCGTGTCTAGCAAAGTCAACTCCAACTCAACCCTAAAACCTTCAAACTAAAACATGTAAAATGCCCTAATTTTTCTATCAAATCCTAAAATCACAATATGCAAGCAAATTAGATTCATTCTTTAGAGTTTTGATGGAACAATTGATCATGCTTTTGTACACAGAATCCCCTCACTTCACCTTGAATTTTGATGAACCTTAACAGTTCGAACAAGCTTTCATTCAGCTTAAAATAAATGAAAACAGAATAATTCATACCCAATATTTTTCTTCCTATTACAAATTTTGACCCAAATCAAACAAATGAACCCTAATTTACACATTTTATCAAACAGATGGAATGCACAAGAAACGATTCACAGCTTCAAGAATTCCTAAACCGTAATAACCGATTCCAGAACCTGATGAACCCACAAAACCCTCACAAGACACGAACCAAAGAAGAGAGAATCGGGTTTACTCATTTTATTCACAAGAAGCACGAAGTAGCTTCAAGAATTCCTAAACCCTAATCACCGATTCCAGAACATGATGAACCCACAAAACCCTCACAAGACACGAACCGAAGAAGAGAGAATCGGGTTTACTCATTTTAATCACAAGAAGCACAAAGTATGGATGAGAATCAGGTTGCGATTGAGCTTACCACGAAGTCTCGGGTTGCAATGCGACCCCAGCCGAGTCGAGGTTGCGAGGCGAGTCCAGGCGAGGACCTTGCCGGAAGCCAGCTGCTTGCGAGGCGAGTCCAGGCGAGTACACCGGAGTTTGTGCGACAATGTTCTGGGTGGAGTTTGTGCGACGATGTTCTGGTGGTGTTCGACGGAGAACTCGAGAGAGAGAAAGGGAAGGGGTTAGAAGTTCGAGAGAGAGAGAAAGGGAAGGGAAAGAAAGAAAAGTTCGAAAGGGGGTAAAAATTAGGGCAAAAGTAATAATGTGTGTTAATTGAAGTGGGTATTAATTAATCAGGGGCAAAATCGTCAAAAATTGGACAAAGTTTAAAATTATGTATTTTTTCAATATGGGTTCAAAACTTGAATTATGGTGTTTTTTTATGACATTTTTTCAAGTTTCCCTTATATATTCACATATATATTGAGCTACTTAACTTTTAAATGTATGCATTCACCATTTAATCCAAAATAACACGTGCAACATTACACATTGTGGCTTTTCTCATTCTAAACTTGTGTCTAGACTTTTTGTGTATCCACACAATAAAGTCTAAATTTATTTGCAGATATTAATACACCATATTTTATTATTATTCTTTTCTAACGTATAAATATATATATCTTTATTAATAAACACAAAGACAAATCAAATTATATAGTTATTCTCTCACTAGAAGAAAATATCAAAACAAATTTCTTGGATAATTTTTTTATTATTAATATAATGAATATCACAATTTATATTTATTGACATATCTGAATGATCAATTTAATTAATATATTAATATAAATTTTAAAATATATTATTTATTTCCACGCTTTTGCGTTTTTTTTTAGAGCTTTAAGGCGATACAGTGAGTAGAACTAAAGATTCACATTTCTTTTCTATTCTCTTTTTTATTAATTTTTTATATATATCATCTCCATATTACATGCTATTGATTAATGATTACAAACTATTGATCTTTCACCCATTTTGGTTACTAAAACATATTATTCAAATACTATTCAACTTCCACTCTTTATGGTATTTATTAAACATATAATTGGAATAATGCATACTACTAAAGTCGACATGCATATATATAGAGAGATTGATTGCAAGTTGGAATGGGTAGGATCTTGGTGGGTTTCAAAAACTATTGTGATTTCTGAAATATTTTTAATCGTATTAAGCTGGGTCAATTTGTGCTACCGCCAACAACGGTGAGCATGATAGTTGATGAAGATCCGTTATCAGTCTTTATGCCATCCGTACTAATATATTTGGAATTAACTTGGTCGCATTTCAATTATCATGAATAAATTGGTCTTTTAAAAAGGTTTATATTTTGTTGTCTCGAAATCAAAATATGATGCAACGATCATGCGCTTTTGAAAAGAATGAATTAAATAATTACTTTTTGCATTTCTACAGAGTTGTGTATTAGTAACTAAAACAATCTTTATTGATCAAATGTATCCGCTATTAACAGGTTTGGAGCGAATAGAATTGATAGAAGGTATGTGAACTTATAGATCTCAAATAGAGAAGAATGATGTGTCTTCAACATTTTTCTTTGAAATAATTACGAGTAAAATTCAAACATTGTTGTTATTAGTGTTTATTTTTATATTTTGAAAAAGATAATTCGAAGAACATAAAAGTGTCCAACGATCTTAAAAACTCGCAAGACCAATTTTCAGGTTGAGTATTTCGAAAATAAAGTTATTTACATACCTTTGCCCAACATAATATATATATATATATATAGATAGATATATGTATTAACAAGTTTGGAGCGAAAAGAATTGATAGAAGGTATGTGAACATATAGATCTCCAAGAGAGAAGAATGATGTGTCTTCAACATTTGTCTTTGAAATAGTTACGAGTAAACTCAAACATTGTTATTACATGTTTATCCTTACATTTTGAAAAAGATAATTCGAAGAACATAAAATGTCCAACGATCTTAAAAACTCGCAAGAACAATTTTCAGATGGAGTATTTCGAAAATAAATTTATTTACATACTTTTATCCAACATTGTACAAATTGCTCTATAAAACATAATCATTAATGAAATCCTCATAAGTTTAATATTTTTCTTTACATATATTGCCAAAAAGATAAACATTGTTTCATATTTTCATCAAATTGATAAACAGAGCATTTCGCAACCGCGCAACGCGCGGTGTATCCACTAGTTATAATAATAATATAATATATTTCATTAACTTATTATCATATACAAGTTAGTAGAGGATTGATTGATGTGTAAGAGTTAGTGGGTCCCATGTTACTCTTTTTAATAAAAAAAAAAATATTTTTTCCTAATAAATACTCGAATGGGAACTGGATACAAAATTAAACTTGGATATAAAATCAAACTTATATTGTTATAAAAATTTCTTTAGATGAAAATAATTTAATTCTTAGTTATTTCTTAGTTATTGCAGTAAATTTCTTTATTTCTTAGTTATTTCTTAGTTACTATGTCTCAAATAAGTAAAAAATTTCTATTTAAAAGTTAAAACATACTTTTCTATTAAAAATTAAGTATAAATAATATTAGACTAGAGTATTTATACTTTTTTACTTAGTAGTTTAATACTAAATGGTGTAAGTAGCAATAGTTTTTATCTGTATTGTTTTTACTGAGTAATAATTTCCTACAAAACAAACACAGTTTGAAATTAAAATTTTAAATTTTAGATATGAAACTTAAAATATTATTAATAATTAACTCATTAATATTTTATCTGTTTATTACTAAATATAAAAAAATATTTTTTGTATTTATAAAATAAGGGCCCTAAAATTTCTTCTCGCCTAAGGCCGGCCCTGCTCTTCCTCGTAACAGAATTCTAAAAGTCCTTCGTCATATGAATCAATTCGTTCATCGACACCCTAGCTGTTGGTCTCATTGATTGGCGCTCATCTTCCACGCCGTTGGTTCTCGCCGACGCCGTCGTCGCTGTTGGTTCTCGTTATCGTCTTCCTCGCCGTCAGTTTTTGCCGTCGTTGTCGCTGCGACTCGGTTCTCGCTCTCGTCGTCGCCGGCGACTCAGTTCTCGCCATCCCCCTTGTTACGACTCGGTTGTTTCTGTCACCGTCTCCGCGAATCGGTTCTCTCCTTCGCCCTCGTTGCGACTCGGTTGTTGCCGTTTCCGTCTCCGCGAATCAGTTTTCGCCCTCGTCTTAGTTGTGACTCGGTTCTAGCTGTCGCCGTCTCCGCGAATCGGTTCTCGCCCTTGCCGCTACTGCAATTCTCACACGGTCGGTTCTCGCTGTCGCCGTCACTCGACTTTCAGGTAGTGAACGACACAGTTCTTGCACCATTTTTATAGTAAATGCAGACTTTTTATATGAGTAATGAACAAGATAATAAAACGTGAAATATATGCGCATTAAATATAACTTTAGAAGTATATGCATTGCATAATATATTATTATCTATACTAACAATTATGTAGAAAAAGAAAACGACATATAGAAATATGTACATAAAAAGAAGAAAACAGAAACAAGAGCAAACATAAGAGAAACCCACTGTATTACATTGTTTAATTATATTATATTTGCTATATTGCAGTTTATTATTTAAATATATTAGTTATTTTGTCTTTTCTTATAATTGTTAAATGTATTTTTTAACAGGAAATTGTTATCGTTGCGATGTTGAGATATTTCAAAAAGATTTCGGATACGAGCATTTCTAGTCTGCCAGTTAGTGAACGAAATCATACAACTCCTTCATATAGCCCGGTACTTAGTGAAAGAAAACATATATGTCCTTCTTATACTCCGAGGGATCCTGGAGAAAGGCCTTCAATATTAGATTATCATCCCAACGACCGAGACGAAGTTCGAAGGAAGTATATGTAACAAGGTCCTTGTCAGCCTAAAAAAATTTCTTTCCTGTTAAGGGAGTTTGGAAACAAACGAAGGAGATTCAATAAGAAATGGTACAAAACTTTCTCGCAGTGGCTAGAGTATAGCAAAGAAAAAGATGCTGCGTTTTATTTGTGCTGTTATCTTTTTAGACCATCGCATGGAGATCAATCTGGCGGCGATACTTTCGTTGGCAAAAACGATGGATTTACGAATTGGAATAACGGCTCTAGATTGCATGTTCATGTTGGTGGTTTTGACAGTGCCCACAATAAAGCTTGGAGAGATTTTGTAGCTATGAATAATCAAAGACAAAATATTGAGCATGTTTTTGCGAGAAAAAATACGGACGATGATAAAGAGTATCGTATTCGCTCGAGCACCTCAGTGGGTTGTATTCGTTGGCTTCTAAAGCAGGGTCTTGCATTGCGTGGCCATGATGAATCTGAAGAATCACACAATCATGGTAATTTTTTAGAGCTTTTGCACTATACAGCTGAACAAAATCCTGAAGTAAAAGTTGTTCCTCTAAAGAATGATAAGAAAAATATCAAGCTCACATCTCTTGACATTTAGAAAGAAATTGTCCATGCTTGTAACAGCCCCCACAACTTTACTTTTATCTAATACCAATCCCGACTTCTAAAATATTTAATAAAAATATGAGTATTTGACTTTAGCGCGCAAAGAAAACGGACTTCATAATAGTTTTGAAACTTCTATACAATAGTACCCAAAACGGAGTTTACAAAAAGAGAACGTTATAAAAGAAAAACGTAGCGGAGCTCCTAGCTATTGTTTTTAAAATATGACACAACAAAAAGTTGACAACCCTCCTATTCCAAGACCCGTACTCCACCATATGCACCATTTACGTCGCATCACTGACCCCGTACCATCCGCATTTAGCCATTCATCGGTTTCTTTCCTGGATCTACAACACAACTATACGAGTGAGCTAACGCTCAGTACGCAAAAGCTTTATATTACTCACAAAAGTATATCAAGGAACAATCACTTCGAAATGCATAAATGCAATGTACGGTTATAATTTATAACTTTTTATAAACATATTATTGGGCCCTACGTGCGTACCAGCGCGCTATAATACCTACGGGGGACTGGGGGCGCGACCCTAACCAAGTCAGCCCGGGGCAAACATCTCACGACGTATCATTTGAGACTACGCGACTCAATACAGTCGGAGGCTTCATACACATTGTAATCAGTGACTACGCGACCCGATATACAATGGTTGGTACGACGCAATTTACTAAAAATGTCATACATATATTTAGTATCACTATAGATTATATGTATGACTAAATGCTCATGCTTTTTCGATACGCTCACAACGCGTACCAAACATACTCTTACTACGGTAGAATTCTAACTACCAAACTATACAGCCATGAATCTCATACTGTATATTCCTACTTTCTCAATATGCTCATATCGCATATCTAATATATATCATTAAACAATACCGTAAAACAGCACAAGTCATTCAAACATATATTTCACACCACACACAATCAAACAAACCACATTATTATTGTTGTGTTGTAGTGAGTACTTTTACGTACCTTACTTCAACCGAAACACTGCGAAACAAGAGCCTATGCTTCCTTTGAACACAAACTTCCTGATATTTTAAATATCAGTTTATTAGAATTTGTCATTAACTTCCACGTCATCCCAGTTATACACTCTTCCTATGTATATATATAGATAATACATTGGTACTATAATCTATATATCCATAACTTTGTGACATGAAACTAATAATGTTCTATATGAAAATCACTAATCAGAATTTCGATGTGTTATGCAAGAACGGATGCATATATATATATATATATATATATATATATATATTAGAAATTAAATACTCTTATTAGTTCATCTCTGTATAAATATATATATATATATATATATATCCCTTTCCCAAAATAAGAATTCATAGTATTTGTATATACTAATATTAATTATCACATGACCTTATCACTCACTCCCTTGTTAAAATCTTTTGAAAATCAAAGACAAATGCATGTACATAGCCTCTGAAACCGTAGCAAACCAAATGACTAATCCTACTTCTACCTTACACCATTAACTAGATGTATATGTATAATAAAGGGATTATTCAAATTGTCGAGCTCACCACAACTTCACGCAGAAAGGCCGTCGACCCAGAGAGAGAAAATTATTTAGAGAGAGATAACGCTGAATGAGTTCTAAAACTTCTTCAAATAATCATAAATGAGATAAGCATGCAGCACTTAGTCGGTTGGAAAATATTATGGTAATTACTAAATTGCCATGCAATCATTAGCTTAGCTTTATATAAGTATATATATATATATATGTGTGTTAGTCGGCTAGAAAGTTGAACCATATCAAATTGTAAGTTAAATTTTTATTTATTTATTTTTTTTTCTTACATACATTAGTGTTTAAGTTTTAAGTAATTGCATACTAAATAGAAGAAGTTATAATATTATATCAAGGTCCATATGATCTATAAAAAAAACCAAGGGGGTCCTAATATTTTTAATCATCACAACAATAGATGATACACTTTCAAAACTAAATACAAGGTATATTTGTCATATCATCGTTGAAACTTCAAAACGAAATATACAAAAAAATTTACGGCTACTACAATGCCGTGGCTAGTTTAACTATCAGAGCTATTTTGGATAATCTCGGTGATTCTTTGCTTTCGATCTTAGTCGACGAATCGCGTGACATTTCAACAAAAGAACAAATGGCAGTTGTGTTGCTCTTTGTTGACAGAAGAGGTCAAGTACTTGAACGTTTTATCGGTATTGTACATGTTAGTAGCACTACAGTTCTTTCACTTAAAAAGGCGATTGACCAATTATTTTCACAATTGGGTTTGAGCATTTCAAGATTGCGGGGACAAGGCTACGATGGAGCTAGCAATATGAAAGGTGCGATTAATGGTCTCAAAACTCTTATTCTTCAAGAAAATCCTTGTGCCTTTTATATTCATTGCTTCGCTCATCAACTTCAATTGGCACTTGTATATGTGGCCAAACATCATACCCGGTTGGATTCTTTATTTTGGGTGGTGAGTGAAGTAGTGAATATTATTAATGCATCACCGAAGCGTTCGGATGCCCTTCAAGACATACACGTTGACATGGTTAACCGAGAAGTTGAAGATGGTGAACGTGCAAGCGGACGTTGTCTAAATCAACATACTTCTTTGATACGCCATGCCGATACTCGTTGGGGTTCATATCATGGTACACTTCTTAGATTGCTATCAATGTTCGCTTCTACCATTAACGTCCTTCAGAAGATCATTGTTGACCCACAACCTCTTGATAAAAAAGGTCACATAAAGGTATAATTAAATATTTATTTATGCTTTAACAGTTTAGTACTTTTTTTTATTAAACTAAAATAGAGTTTTTTTATTTAAATATTGACATTTGTTTAAATTCTTCTTTTATAGGTGTTGTCAAAAGATGCTACAATCATTTGAGGTTGCCTTTGGAATACATTTGATGGTAGATATCTTCGGGATTACAAACGATCTTTCAAAGGCATTGCAGAGGCAAGATCAAGATATTGTTAATGCCATGACTTTGGTGCAGATTTGTAAAAGACTATTGCAAAACATGAGAGAAATAGGGTGGGAATCTATTCTTGGTAAAGTGACAAAATTTTGTCAAGAGCACGAAATTAATGTCCCCGACATGGACGATTTCTATATAGAAGACGGAAAATCTCGACGTAATGCTCCCAAAATCAAGAATTTAGACTATTATCGATTTGATGTCTTTACTGATGTCATCGATATGCAACTTCAATAGTTAAACGGCCGTTTCAACGAGGTTAGTACAAACTTGTTTCTTTGCATCGCATGCTTGTGTCCAGATGATTCCTTTGACGCTTTTGACAAAGAAAAGCTTATGAAATTTGCGACGTATTATCCACAAGATTTTCCATCATCAGAACTTATTCATCTTAACAATCAACTTTCCAAATACCTACTTAATGTAACCTCATCAAACGAGTTTCAAGGTTTGAAAGGGCTTGGGGCTCTTGCTAGTAAAATGGTTCAGACGAAAAAAAGTGTTACATATTCATATGTCTATAAGCTCATCACTTTGGCACTTATCTTACCTGTGGCTACTGCAACTGTGGAGAGATTTTTTTCTGCTATGAACATCATCAAGAATCGATTACGAAATCGAATGGGAGACACGTTTATGAATGATAGTATGCCTGTGTACATCGAGAGGGATATTTCTATTTCTATCGACGAAGAATCTATTATGCAATATTTCCAAAAGATGAAAACTCGACGTCATATTTTGTATTAGGTAACATTATTTATTTTTCTTTTCGTTATTAGATGTTACAATATTATCGTATACACTCAAAACTGATTTTATGTTTGATTCGTTATAGGATTTGGGGCTCATGGATGATGTCTTTGTTCTCGCACTATTTTGGTTGTCGGTTCGGGTTTCATTCTCGTTGCTCGGAGAGTTCGTCGCTGTTTTTTTCTCTATTTTTTCTTATAACAATTATTTGTGGGTTTTTATTTAAACATAGAATTGTTATTGTTGCGATGTTGAAATATTTTGAAAAGATATTGAATACCGGTGTCGGCGCTACTTGTTGCGGTTGTTGTTAACTGTATGCTTGGATTTTTTTATTTTTTTTACATAAGGCACCACCTAGATTGAAATCCTGGCTCCGCCACTGTATATATAATTAAGTGAATTATAATTTGTAAGTTATCGTGTTTTGTAGGGATAATTACGGCAAAAAAATATATTTAGAAAAGAAAAAAAAAACTAAAAAATAACAGCAATAAAACTCAAAGTACAAATGTGAGGCGATGTATTTTATTTGTTCAATTTTTTTTTCGTCGAATTCAAATGAGAGAAGATTGTAGATAGCTGGATAAGCACATAAAATATGTATCTTAAGTATGATTTAATAGCATTATGTAAAAAAAAAAATTACATTGTTGATTTTGAGTACTTTTATCGTTTTCTTTTTTTAACTTTAAACATCAATTATTTCTGATAGTCAATGTTTGAGTTTTTTTTTTTTTTTTTATGTATAGCTAAACACGCTGATAATCACTTTCGTTATTATATAAAATCATCGCTTAATTATCTTATTCAATTACCTTTTTTTTAATGGGTGACATTACTGATCATTACATGTATATATTGTCACGATAAGAACAACCGGCACTATCGGCCGCAGGCACTATCGGCCAAGATTACATATATACGCAACTTCAAGGGATAGAACCTAGAACCTTAAAAAAAGTCTTATTGCAGTGAATTTACCACTAAGCCAAGTAAATTTAGTTAAATTTTTTTTAAGACAAATTTAGTTAATTATCTATTCATTGTTTTCACATGACCTTCTGACCCACTTTTAAAGACTTTTTTTTTTCCTCTGTTCATTGACTACTGAATTCTTCTCTGGTACAACCATAATCTTTGTTTTTTCTACATTACTAGGGGATAAACCGCGCTCCGCGCGGTCATAAAATATAAAAGAAATAATATATAAAAATAACATATATCTTTAATTGTGTGTTATGGCAACTCTAACGTGCAACTTTATAATACAATACTTTTTACTTCAAAATATAATATTAATGTTTTTGTCCAATTTTAATTTTACTCTAAAATTATTTTATAAATACACAATTATTTTTTTTAAATGATTTTATAAAATTTTACGGCAGAATTGAGAAAAATGGGTAAATAACAAAATCCAAATTATACAAAGAGATGGTGATGAACAAATATTATAAATATGATCGGTGATACTTGCTTGATAAATATAATATATTATTGTTGTAGAGATAATATCTACATTAATAACAGGACCTAATTAAATAATTATAGCACATTCAAGTTTTTTAACTTACTGCCCATGATTTGTGATTATAATACAAAAATTAACCTGGGAGTTGAATTCGTCAAACAAACCGAAAGAATCTTCCAACAGATAAACAGTATATCATCTTCATCAACAATTTTTGTGCATTCTGTCATAAGTTGTGGTATCGTAATAGTCGATGTCTTAAAATCCAGCATATAGTGAAGAACGAAAGATTGTTTTACAAAAATTGTCATACTATACATATCCCAAATCTTAGCATTTCGTGTAAAGATCGATTCAAATCTTAGCTATAATCTAAAATTGTTTTGAGTATATTATCTATTCAATTTTTAAAATAAAGATCGATTTTTATTCTTTTTCAGTGATTGAACCCCCTGCAAAGATAACATTAATATAGTCAACAAAATTCACAAATCTAAATATTGTCATCTTGAATAAAAAAAAACGTTAAATTGGCCATTAAAATACTCTTCCCACTATAAATTTGACTTATTAAATTACAGACAGTTTGATCACTAATGTAAAGAAAAAAAAAGAACCATTTTTTTTTTCTGAAAACAAATTGAACAAATATGAAGATATAACAAAAGAAAAAATGTATAAAAAAAATATAAACGATCAAGGTCCATTTCGATAGAGACTCATTATCAACACCAGGTTATAATTTGAAGCAAGATCACTAAGCAACTTCAGTGATCTCCAAGAATACATTTATTGTCCTTTCAGGGTAAAGTGAGACATAAGACGGTTCCCATACACATTCTTGGATGGAGGATGATAAATCTCCTGTGAAATCCAATATGAAAATCTTTTTGTGGAACTGGTACTGCATAAACAAAATACTGGTATAAATCGGTACGTGCAGGTTCTAAACCGATAAATAATTGCTTCAGTTCCGCTGTGAATAATGAAATAAAATCAAACAAAGCCACACTAAACACATATGTTTCCACAGCCGCAACACATAATATATATGTCTGAAGATATCAATCCATTAAAGCATATCAAATAGAGTTTCCATTTTTTATAAAGACATTGAACAAAACAATGATAAAATTATATTTGTTTTCTTAAAAAAAATTGTGACTAAGCACCGAATTTTTTTAAAATATCTTCTTAAGCGAGCTTTGTACTAAATAACTGCAACAAATGATATTAAGAGGTGTGAACATCATATATATATACATACACACAAAGATATATCGAGAGAACAAATGAAAAAAATGGAGTAAAACCTTAAAATCTTTCATATGATTGGATTTTAAAAACAAATCGTAGTTTGGTGGACCCGGAGAAGTTGCTGTGTTTGGGTTGGAGGAGGAGGCCAGGCCGGGCCGGGCCGGTCGACGATCTTCACCGAAGAGCAAACTAAGACAGGGTGGGAATGAGAATCGAATGTGTTTGTAAAAACAACGTGAGAACGGGAAAAAAATCACATAGCATAACAAAGGAAAGTCAGTACTGATGAAGTTAATGCTATTGAGATAAGGGTAATTAAATAGGCTTCTAAAAGTAATTATGTAAGCTTTTTCAACCTATGTTCATAGAATGCTAATCTAAGTCAATGTCAGCATTCATAACTTGCAAAAAATTAATCATATTGTTGAAGAAGTAAAGCTACTCACTGAAGAACCATAAAATAAATACGTAAATAGCAATTTTAATGGTACACGTATAGTAGAGTACTGTAAAAACTATAGTACACATATAGTAAGTAACACCTTATAAACTGTAAAATCTAATAGCTTAAGAATAAACTGGAAAAACCAATGGAAGAGAATGTTTGATAACAGATCAAGATTTGAGATACAGTAGCATAGGGATGGGAGCAAACTGAGACATAGATACCTGTAGAAGGCAACCAAAAAGATACCGATGCAAGACCGAGACGGCAACCCAGAAGAAAGAGAGGCAATACGGTGACGCAAAAGACGACGGAGAGGCGAGACAGTGACCCGAGAGACAGCAATGCAATGCTCCATGTGAATTCGCTACTGATGCGAGACCGAGACTGCAACGCAGAAGAAGGGGAGGCAATACGGTGACACAAAAGACGATGGAGAGGTGAGACGGCGACCCGAGAGACTGCTACGCTCCATGTGAATTCGCTCGTGGCGGCGCGGTACTCAGCTTTCGTAATACTCCATGGAGCGGGCGAGCAAGTCGGACATGAAACAAAGTGGCAGAGTTTAAAGGGAGACGGGGACCTTTCGGTTGCTTTGCTAAGCAATTATTGCTCTGTTATTTCAAAATACTAATGGTTGCAACAAAACGTATGGGTCTCTTATTGCAAAAGACAAAAGGTCGAAATAAACCAAACGTAACCCTTTTTCTTAATGTTACGTACATGAAATTTAATGTAATTAATTGAAGGGCTGAAATAAATGTAACATTTTTTCTTAATAACCGAAACATAATAACTCAGAATATGAGTGCAAGTTTAAGTTTCATGAATAAAAAAAATACAAAAATCAGAAAAATAGGATTGTGAATTCTCTTGTTCATCATTGTGCCATGTCATCTTCACATGATTCTCCTTTTATATATATATAGATTTCGTCGGACCCGCTTCTTCTTCTATTTTTATTTTTTTTAGTGTCTTATTCTATCTAATTAATGAGACCCACTTAATATAGACTATTCAGTATCAACCATTAATTTTTGGAGCCCACTTATAGTTAGTACTCAGTTCGATAAAAAAAAAAAAAAAAAAAAAACACACACACACTTAATATACAGTAGGGTGTGCAAAATAACCGGTAACCGAATTTTAAAATCGTAATCGAAAATTATCCGATTTAAAATAACCGTAACCATATTCTTTGGAAAGCAGGTTAAGGTTAACCGTATCCGGTTTCAAACATATAAGGTTACAAGTTATTTATTTTTCAAAACAGGTTAATTTTGTAACCGGTTTTTATAACTGGTTTTAATATTTATTTATTTATTTAAATATTTTAAAATTAAATTAAGTAAGATTTTCTCTCTTTCAGTAAAAGCCTCTTCAAGTTGCTGAACTAGATATTTTTTTATTTATAATTTTTGTACTTTTAGGATTTATGTTTTGGACCGGTATATTTCTTTTTGGACTCGGTTGTTTTATTGGGATTTATTTTGGACCGATATGTTTTATCGTTGCGATAAACTCTGTTGAAGGCTATATTAAATAAATATATAAAAACAGGTTAAGGTTATTAAACAAGTTAATCAGATTTTGATGACTGGAAATTAGGTTAACCGGTTTCCGGTTAACCGGTTTTAAAACAGGTTAAGGTTATTAAAACATGACTAACCGGAATTAGGTTAAGGATACCAAATAGTGAAAAATAAACAGGTTAACCGACCGGTTGGTACACTATTAACGTTATAATATAATGCAAATGTTTGGGTATAATTATAAACGTACAATAAAATTTTGATAAATTTATAATTTTATTTAAATAATAATTTTATTTGATACTGACTCAATACCTACTAAATTAATCATTTGTTAAATTTATAAGATGATGATTTTTTAAGTATATAGGTCCCAATTAAAATATAAGTTATAACTTAATATAGAAATAATAATATTCTTGAAATAATTATAAAATCGCAGTAAATAAATCATAATAAAACATAAGTAATTATGAAATTACCTTAAATAAAGAAAATTACATTAAATAATTAATCATGTAGTCTTTGTAATATATGATTAAAAAGTTATTTGCTTAATTTCTTGGTTTTTCGGTTCTGGTTTCGCCCGTACGTGCAGGATCAATAGTTTTAATCAAAATTTGGAATAAATTCAAAGGATATAGTTTCATCATGCAATAGATATAAAAGCTAGAGAGTGGCAAATCATTGAAGCCTATATATCACACCCAAAATTGAGTAATTTTCTTTCTCTACATAACTTTCTCCTTTTGCTCTAAGTATTCCCTAATTGTCATCACTAATATCAAATTTTAACTTCTGTTTTTTGGGTAACATATTTACATTAATTTTCAAAACAGGTTTGCTCTCCACCACTGGCATATCAGACTAGCTAATAGATATTCTAGAAGAAGAAGAAGAAGAAGAAGAAGAAGAAGAAGAAGAAGAAGAAGAAGAAGAAGAAGAAGAAGAAGAAGAAGAAGAAGAAGAAGAAGAAGAAGAAGAAGAAGAAGAAGAAGAAGAAGAAGAAGAAGAAGAAGAAGAAGAAGAAGAAGAAGAAGAAGAAGGAAAGGTGTATATGCCTAAAAACAAATGAGCATATATAACCTATATAGATACAGTCACTGACGGTATAACTTGTTGTTATTGACAGATCACGTGATGGCAAGAGAGCACAAGATCGATATTCTAGAGGCTCGCGACGAGCTCTACGACTCCATCTACAGAGTTCCAAGGAAGCTCCGAAAGGTCAACGATTCTGCTTACACTCCTCAGCTCATCTCCATTGGCCCTTATCACCATGGCAATCACGAGCTGCTTCCCATGGAGCGCACCAAAGAGAAGTACTGCTCTGAGTTCTGCGAGCGCGTAGACTGGAGTGAAGACGAGCTCAAGAGCTTCTTCCGATCAAACTTGTCCCGGAATATCAAGGACTGCTACGAGGAAGAGACGATCACGAAGTTCCCCGACTTCGAGCTCGAAGAAATGGTCATGAAAGACGCATGCTTCATCATCGAGCTCGTGCTGAGAAACTGTGACGTCGAAACGCGCGACAGGGACCACATTCTCAGGACTCCGTGGATGAGGAAAGCCGTGAAGCTTGACCTGGTGCTGCTAGAGAATCAGCTCCCGTTCTTCGCGTTCAGGGAGTTGTACGACCACGTAGAGCTCCCCAGGATCCTTGAGTACAAGAAATCGGGTGATGTGCTTCTCGAGGACTGTCAAGAGACGACGTCACCCTGCGACGGCCTCCGTACCGCCTCCTCTAATTTAAGGAGCAAAGCAATCGGAGATGCCTTGCCAATCCACCCTCTCCTCACTCTGTGCGGCCTCTTCTTCCAAGAGCACTTCTTGACCGAATCCCGCAGTGACGATCCCGATCTGATCGGCGACATCAGGTCTTATATTTGAAGTCACTGCTACAAAAAGTAGTTTACACAACCGTTTTCTTAACTGTTATAAGTTTGCACAATAGTTAAAATCCATTGTGCAAACTGCAAAACGCATGATAGTACACTATAATAATGGCAGATCCTATTCACAAAATTTGAATGATCGCCTCAAAATAAAATAAAACTTCAGTATATATATTTTTTGTCCAGACCCAAAGCCTAATATAATATATAGTATTTGATTTTTTTGCCTTTAATATTTTTAATGATCAATATATCTTTGATTTTTAAAAATGTATTATCGATAAACCAACAATGTTTATAAATTTGCTATAGACTCATTTGTTTTTCATCAATTTTTTTCCACTTTATTATTGGTTTTATAATAAATCAACAATAAACCAATAGTACTCTTTTATATATTCTTTTTTTTTTCTTTTTCTTTTTTTACCGCTCTTAGTATTCTTAGGAGAAAGGCACATTATTATTTGGATATAAAGAAAAAAATTATTGAAATAAATATACGTTTGTTGAAGATGAAGCTTGTAAATAAAACAGACCCTTCTGTCGTGTATCCTCAACCTCAAACGCTTCAATTATTGATACCAACGGATAAGTGATAAAACCAAGAAGAAGTTGACGATTTCTCACAATGATTTAATCTTTGATTAGAATGAAAAAGGACTATTTTTTTTTTTAAGAAAGACGAGCCTCATTAAAAAGGACTATTAGACATGACACATGTCGGTTAGCGATTATCCCCATGCAAATTAGTAGCCCATTACATATAGAAGTCTAAAATTCAGTATTCTAGTTTTGTACGATTACAATAGTTCGGATAAATATTTTATAAAACACTACTAATTGAACTTTTATTCTATCAAACACTAAAACTTTAAATTTAATCTTCAAAGTTTTTTTGAAAATTTTACCTCTTTCTAAAAATTGTCTAAAACTGTAAAAATAATTATAAAAAAAATCTTAATCGAGGATATAATTGTCCAAACAAGTTATGAAGAATAGTTTTTAGGTTCTGGTATATGGTAGAATAAGAAGTTAATTAGTGATGTTTTGGAAATTTATTCAAGTTTCCTCCACCATTCAGCTTCCACAAAGAAAATTGTCCATATTATTGAACATACAATTAAATTGAACTATTAAACTTGAGACGTACACGTGTCTCTAGTTTAACAGACGTTAACTTGCTATGAACAAAATTGAATTTCGATACTATGTTATTGTTTTGAGTATTGTTGCCGATTAAAAAATTGAGATTTTACCGTGCACTTGCTACAAGATTGGTTACTTATTTGTGGGATGATTAATCAACAGGAACTTTACGGACTTGCTCCGCCAGTTCTGGCTGCCGCGGGAGATCATCAAGAATAAGGCGGAGCAAGAGAATATAACTGAAAAAAAGTATCTCTACTGTGCCACGAAGCTCGACACCGCAGGCGTGACCTTCGTGCCCAGGGACTGCAAGCGCCGACTGACAGACATCAAGCTGAGCAAATGCCCGGTGTTGCGGTTCGTGCCAGCAATCAACTGCATGTCGCTTAAGATCCCAGAGCTCAGGATCGACTCTGACACAGAGAGCTTGCTGCGCAACGTGATGGCACTTGAGCAGTGCGCGTTCCCAGGCCAGGACTACGTGTGCGGCTACGTGGTGCTGATGGACCAGCTGATTAACACGGGCACGGACGTCGACTTTCTGGTGGAGAAACGGATCTTGACCAACCTTCTCGGCAGCGCCAAAGAGGCTGCGATGTTGTTCAACGGGTTATGCTGCCAGATCCCAAGGGACAAGTCGTCATACGCCCAGCTCTACAATGATCTGAACGCGTTCTACGAGAACCGGTGGAACGTGACGAGGGCGACGCTGAAGAGAGTCTACTTCAAGGACCTTTGGACGGGGAGCTCCACCGTCGTCGGCATCTTCGTGCTGCTCTTCACCATCAGCGCCACCACCAGGAAGGTCTACTTCTGATTATCGGACTCCTTATTTTAAGCAATGAGATAATTGATGTAAACACTCGTGGTTATAATTAAGGAGGAGAATCCTCTATGTTTTGTTTTTTTTTCCCTACTAAGTACTCAAATGATAAAAGTGTGCGTTAGACAGTTTTTTCGAATTGTCATCTCTACGAGACTACGACTAGTGTTGTTGTTCGTTTTGGCTGCGTATCACATGCACGTGGTCAAAAAATAAAGTGAAAAACAAGAGAGGAGTCGGCACGTGGCGGAACTTTAGCGGAAGAGATGATTGTTGGCTCATACTGTATGGTTGCACATTTTAATCTCTTCCCCAATCGACTACAACTTAAGTACTTTTAATTCAATTATCCTTTAAGAATATATTCATGTAATTGTATATATTCATGTGGCAAATGGCAATGTGAGTGTGTGTGTTCAGGAATAGTGCGATGTTAAGTGTTTAATCTCCATGAGATTAGATTACGAATTAAGGAGAATTTTTAGTGAGTGCTACCCAAGCATAATATTTATATATGAATGTGTTTCATAATTCTACTCTAGTTTCTTTCTTTAATTCGTATTTTCTCTTCAACTACTTATAATGTAATTTAGAAGAAGATTATAAAGTAATGTCCGAAATATTATCATTTGATTAATTTTAAAATATGCATAAGAACATAGAGATATAAAGTCATTTATAATCTCTTTCGCTACTAATTATAGTACCATTTAGAAGAATATTAGTCATGTCCTATAGATTGGTGCGTGCATAAATACCTGAAGTTTTGATTGATGTGTTTTAAAATATTTTTTGTTGCTCAGTAGAGATTATGGATAACATTATTCTATGCTCGTTTTCTAGGAATTTATTAATTTTGTAAACATTTAGAAGATTTTCTTAGTTTTAAAAATGTGAAAGTTAATAGTTATGTTTAAAATGAACAAAGTTTGGTATTTTACGTTTGATGAAATATTTTTAAAAAATTTATGAGTGTTTTGTTGAATATTAGTACGAAATTTTGATTATAAAGGTTTTCTTTGTTCAGATCTCTTGATTTTTCAATGTATTTTGTTCATGTGGCATAAGTATTAAAGTTTTGATTTTGAAAATTTTAAGATACATTATCAATGTTTTTTGTTTGTTTGAATTTGTAATGATGAATACAACTATAAATCTGTGAGTTGGGTAATGTTATTTTCAGAATACTCAATTTCTTATTTTTAATATCTTGCGGCCAAAGTACCAAGTTTAGAATTTTGCACATTTCAAAGTTTTTTTTTTTTTGTTTGTTTTATTGAGTTTTGAAAGATGAATATAATTAAAATTTATGAGTTTGGGTATTTTATTTTCATATTTTTTTCTTTATTTTATGAAGTTTTCAAGACTCTCTCAGGACAAAAGTAACAAAGTTTTGAATTTTAGAGATTTCGAAGTACGTATTCACTTTTTCTGTTTTGTTGACTTTATGACGATAAATATAATTATAAATCACCGATTTTGTGATATATGTTTTTAAGATTACTCAATTCCCTAAAGTTTTTTGTCCCTTGTTGCAAAAGTAAAAGAGTATTGTACCATATGATTGAGATGAGAGTTTGTGACTTATTTATTTAAATAAGTATGTGTATGAGATTATTTATTGTATGGTTTGATTTAGACTTTTAGACTTTTTATTTACTTACATCTATTTGTGTGTATGAGATTATTTATTTAGTACTTTATAAGTTATTATTATGATATGATTTTGTACTTGATATTTTAAAAATTATATAAAAATTAGGTATATATACTTTGTTGAATTCAATAACAATAACCTACAATTTTATACCTTATCGATGGATAAACCCATCAACCAAACCAAATGATAACCTGACCCCGGTCCAGTACATAAACATGTTATCGCAAAATTACATCCAATTTGCACACATAAACCATGGCATCCACAACACGAGTACTTTTGCCGCTAATTCTTCATTTCTCTTAAAGAAGAGAAGAGAAGAGAAGAGAAATGGCGCTGCGTTGGTGAAAGTGAAAGCTTCCTCTCCATTTCCCTCCCATGGTGATCGCTGACCTCCCTCTCCTCCTCTGAACCCTTCTCGGTAATCCTCCGTCTTCACAGTCGAGTCCTGGTTTTTGTATACGAGCTTCACTTGATTATTGCCGTCACCTGTTTTCATGAAGATGAGTGACGGTGAACCCTTATTTCTGGGTCATATATCTATCGATTTGGGCTATCTATCTATACAGTCATACACCCACACATATATAGATGTAATGTAAGAATGTGATTTTTTGGAGCTTGAGCCTCAGGTAGAGTTCAAGCTGTCCTCACTCTATCTTTTACATTCGAGTTTTTGCAGAGGGAGTGTAGCAAAAATGCTTAGAAGGTGCCTCCTTTCGGTGTCCGGTTTGAGGCGTTGCTCGTCTTTGTGTGGCTCAGCCTCTCTTCTCCGTTATCATGAATCCGCGCCTCTCTGTCGCTCCCCGGTTTTCACTTCCTGGAAATGCACAAACAACTCTCTCTATCACCATCGCCGTGCTTGTTGTTCTTCTTCCTCTTCGCCTTGTTCGGTGGACGCGATAGGGGTTGCATTAGACTCGGTCGTCAAGATCTTCACGGTCTCCACCAGCCCTAACTACTTGCTCCCATGGCAGAACAAGTCCCAACGCGAAACCATGGGTTCTGGTACTCCTTCCTGCAAAATATTAATATATCACATTAGTAATTCAGCTTTATAATACACGCTGTTCTAGGTTTCGTAATCCCCGGGAGAAAGATTCTGACAAACGCCCATGTCGTGGCTGATCAATCATTTGTACTCGTGAGAAAGCACGGATCGCCTGCTAAATACAGAGCTCAGGTCAAAGCCGTCGGGCATGAATGTGATTTGGCTATTCTCGAGGTCGAAAATGACGATTTTTGGGACGGTGTCCATTTCCTCGAGCTAGGGCACATCCCTTTGCTTCAGGAAGCTGTTTCTGTTGTTGGGTATCCTCAAGGTAATCATTCATTTATGCTAGATTTCGTTCTTTGACTACAATTGTGAGCTAGCTGATTCGAAGCTCGATTTGCAGGCGGAGATAACATCTCTGTTACGAAAGGCATTGTCTCCAGAGTTGAACCGACGCAATATGTTCACGGTGCAACGCAGTTAATGGCAATTCAAATTGATGCGGCAATAAACCCCGGGAACAGTGGGGGTCCTGCAATCATGGGAAACAAAGTTGTTGGTGTAGCTTTCCAGAATCTCTCAGGTGCAGAGAATATTGGGTCAGTAAGTTGATAAAAAAAATTGCGGTTATAATTGTTCTTATGTTTGTTTATCGCTTTATTATCATTGATTGTGGTTCAATTGTGATTTCCTATGTTATCCTTTTGCTCATTAATAAAGATTATCTTTCTACCAAAAAAATTAGGTTTAGGGAAAGATTAGAGTTCTCTTTTTCGGTCACGATTTCGATCTTGGGCTGTATCACGCTTGTGACCCTTTGTCTCTGTTATAGCAATTTTGAGTATGTTGAAACTTATTCAAGGAGGGCCGTAAATTCGAAACTGATCATGGGGACAAAGGACGGTATTATTAAGTTTAAATACTGGAACCATTTGCATTTCTATTGAGTTTAGTATACTTTCCTGAACATTATTAAGAAGGTTATAGTAGATCAGTGTTCACTAACTTTTCTCTCTGTTTGTGTTGACGTTGCAGTTACATAATTCCGGTTCCGGTGATTAAACATTTTATTGGAGGAGTAGAAGAAAGCGGAGAGTATATTGGATTCTGCTCGATGGGTTTGTCGTGCCAGTCTACTGAAAATGTTCAATTGAGGAATTACTTTCGGATGGGGACTGGTACGACTGGTGTCCTAGTAAGCAAGATCAATCCTCTTTCAGAGGCGCATAAAATCTTGAAGAAAGACGATATTATCCTTTCGTTCGATGGAGTGCCTATTGCGAATGATGGAACAGGTGGTCACTTACTCTTCCTTAATAATATCTGTCCAGTTGAGCCGCAAGCATGTAAACAATAATACTCCGAAAGAGGTCTATTCAAAGCTCATTTTAAAGATAAACCAAAGATCTACCACTTCCATTTTTTAGACTTGGCGAAATTTGTCTTGAAAAAAACAAAAGAAAAAGCTCCAAAGTTCTGTGAAATTTTTAGTTTATTTTGGTCCTAATATTACTGAGATGGCTATTTTTACAACATGGTGGTTAAAGTAACTATTAGATGTAAAATAGTGGTTATTTATTCATGTTTCTCTTACAATTAAATGTGGCCTTTTTGGGATTTTCCTATATGTGCAACTGGTTTGATGACTTGCAAACTGTAGTGTGTTTCAGGAATAGAGAGCGCATAACGTTTGATCATTTGGTAACCATGAAGAAACCCAACGAAACAGCTTTAGTTAAAGTTTTAAGGGACGGTGAAGAACGTGAGTTTTGCATAATCCTTCGACCGGTAAGTATTGTATTTCTTTGCATTGACACGTTCTACTCGTGCTTTTTTGCTTTTTGTTATTCAATTAGCAATGAAAATACATATTAATTGATTAGTATGGTGTTCATCGTTTGCGTAAGATTGGTTTGGCTGACATGCTCTGCTTAAGTAATATGATAAATATATGTTGGATTGGATCTCTCCATTGTTTTCATTATAACTTTTATTAATTGAATGAGTGATATAAAAAATTAATTTTATTAGGGTAACTGTGATTAATATAGAATTGTCAATTTTACAGTTGCAGCCGCTGGTTCCGGTTCATCAGTTCGATAAGCTTCCGAGTTATTATATTTTTGCTGGTTTGGTATTTGTTCCACTCACACAACCATACCTTCACGAGTATGGAGAAGACTGGTACAACGCTTCACCACGCCGTTTATGTGAACGTGCACTCAGGGAACTCCCCAAAAAAGCCGGTGAACAACTTGTCATCTTATCCCAGGTACGATTTTTTGGTGAGGACTTCACGTACCGCATTTTGTGACCTAGTTGCCATGTATTGAAACCTAAAAAAATTAAAGGAAAAAAGAATTGTGAAAGGAAAATCTTTTTGTGAAATTTGGAATGTCAAGATTAAAAAAAATGGTCAGGCGCAGTCCGGCCATTAGGTAGTAATCAGTTGGTCAAGCGCAGTCCGTTTCTAGAACGGTTTTGGGTCGTAAGATCAACTTAGTGCAGGCACTCAATCAGCATTCAATAAACTTGCACTCACAAAAAAAAAAAATCAAACTTCCCTTTGTTTCCAGACACAAAGGTTTTTTTTCTTATTCATTTCCCCGGAACTTATTTTCTTTTTCTAGAATCCTAAGAAAATTCAAGCTCCAAACATAGCCCAAATGTCTCGAAATTAACGGACTTGCTTACATGTCGGTTTTATG
Organism: Parietaria judaica; assembly: GCA_954871525.1. Lineage (NCBI taxonomy): Eukaryota > Viridiplantae > Streptophyta > Magnoliopsida > Rosales > Urticaceae > Parietaria > Parietaria judaica. The sequence goes on along the minus strand of OX940860.1, from coordinate 23,005,451 downwards.
CCTGTGTTGCTTCAGGTGCTAATGGATGACGTTAATGCCGGATATGAGCGCCTTGCAGAATTGCAGGTACCGGATTCTTACATATTAACTTGTATTATTACTCTCTTGTTCTCCCCAACTCCACAAGTTAAATGCTAAATTGAGCAAAATTGAGTGGAAAGGGAATAATAATTATTATTGAATGAAATTAGGAACTGCAATATAATATATAGACTTAGAACACAGATTAATTAAATAAGACTTGAATATTAAACTTGGAACTGCTACCAGTTCAATGCAAGTCATTTTCTGTCTAAGTTTTAGTTGGATTAATAAGCTTCAAACGTGAAACAGGTTAAGAAGTTCAACGGGATCGAAATCGAGAACCTGAAACATCTTTGCCAGCTTGTGGAGAACAACACCGAGAACGACGTGCGTTTTGATCTGGACGACGAGAGGGTCATCGCATTGAATTACGGGTCAGCGAAAGTCGCTAGCTCAAAGATTTTGAAGCGCCATCGGATACCTTCGGCCATGTCCAACGATCTCGTCCAAGAAACGAGCTTGGACATTGGATCAGTTGCCTCAAACTAAGTCATGATTTGCGATCTTGACTTTGCTGTGTTCTCCGCACATCAGGTTAGAGCTTGAAGAGAGAAAAAAGAGCCGCCATTTTTAAACATTCGGAGGCATCATAGTGAATTTTTATTTTATATTATTTATTGCTTTTTAAATTATGGGTTTAGGTGATATTTATTGTGTTCTCAATATCAACTTTGACAATAGGAAATTTTGCAGATGGAAATAATTATGAATGAAACGATTTGGTTTGGTTCTGCATGTTTTGTCATTTTTTATTGATTTTCCCTTGCTCTCAATTGGTCTCTTCACTTGTCATTGTCCTTGATATATGTATAACAATGCTAGTCACTTAATGTTATTATTATCGGTTAAATTTAATATAATGTAGAACAAGAGTTAAAATAATGAGGAAATAAATATAAGCACACTCATGTAAAAAAATATTCCCAAAGTTGATCAAAACTAACAGAGCATATATAAGGGCAAGGGGCTTTATATATTTTAAAATTATGTATTCTATATAGTTTTTAAATTTTTTAAATTAAATACTTTTAATTTCAATCATTAATTTTGTAATTTGCTACTCAATTTCAACATTTTTAATCAATTATAATTTCATAATTAATTAATCAACTTCATAAATATTATTTTAAATTTAACAACAGCTCAAATATTAATATTTTATATAAAAAGAATCTGATAAATCTATCGGTATATAATTTCTAATTTCTCTTATATTTATATATTTTTATAATATTTTATAAACTGTTCCTCGATAATCAATTTATCAATATATTTTGATTAAAAAGTTGTTGCTAAATCAAAATGTTATACAATATCCGTCGATAAACCCGTTACAATCGATGAACCGGTAAATTGAATCATCGATAAAGCTTGGTAAGTTGGTATATATACAATGGTTATCATATTACGTTCCAGAGAGCCACTCTTCCTTTCAGCTAGGTGCCTTTTGTGCATCAACCAAAGCTCAAGCGTTGACTTTGACTCTCGAAGAATTATAAATAGCCTCAACAAAACTGGTTGACCAATGAGAATGGACAAAGGCCAAACCTAGAGGGTCTTAAGTAAATAGCATCTTTAGTTCCTCAATTCGAGCACTTCGAACTTCTTGATCGGTTAAGGCGCCGGAGATCAATCGCTGTTTGCGCGCTTGCACCGCTTCCATTCGTTCCTCGACTGTGCCCTGCCAATTCGGAATATCAAGAGGCAATTGCCTTTGATTATTACACAACCTAATAATTAACTATTTCGTTTTAGTCCGTAAAATGATGTAAAAAAGTCTCAGGAAAAGAAAGAGGATACGTGGTAAATGAGGATAGGGTGAGACGACACTATAATGAGTTTGACAAAATGGAGAAGGAAACTACATTCTCTACGCTTCTACACGACTTGGGTACTTCGGCCTTTACAGATGGGACATGGTTATATGATCGCTAATTTTGCCTAGACTTGTGTACATTTGCCGATATACCTCTAATTAAAATTAGAAGGCAGAATCTGGTAGATCCTGAATTCAACTATATCCAGAATAAGAACCCAGATTCACGCATGGAAACTGTACTCATCGTATGAAAACCTGTATATTCACTGCTTAAAGAACGAATCGCTACTCCATTCAACGGGCGTGCGCGCACACATCACACATAAAGGCTCCCCAAAAGTGTTAAAATTCCTAATAATTTTCTTGCGAGACGAGGAACCAAGAAGTACCTTGACAATGAACCGTTTGATCATCACCTTCTTCGTTTGCCCAATGCGATGAATCCTCATGACAGCTTGTTCCTCCACGGCGGGATTCCACCACGGATCCTACGGTTATGAAATATGTTGCACATAATGGGTCAAAAATCAAACAAGAATGAGTAAATTTTGAGTTAAACGCACGACATACCAAGAGAAATGCACTCGAGGCTGCAGTTAGATTTATTCCGACTCCTCCAGCCTTTAACGACATGAGCAGCACCTGAAAGCGATACAAGCTTCGTGAGTATTTCCCAGACAGTAAGTAATATGATATACATAAGCCAAAGACAAACCAGTGTACTGCTATCTTCCGAAAACTGTCGTATGACTTTCTCACGTTGTTGCTGGTTCAGGGTCCCGTCCAACCGGAGAAATTGGATTTTATTCCTTTCGAAACAAGGAACATGCATAAGTACAAACTCGTAAGTAAAAGATTCGCAGTGCAAGTAACTTTGTAAACGAAATTCACTGATTCGACTTTTATATACCAGCAATATTTTATCCCCTAATCACGTATAGGCGCCTGGCAAAGAGTCGTTTACTTTCATTTATTTAGTCTTTTTGATGTAATTAGGAATGAATTAAAATTAAGTAAATAAGGATATTTTCGTAATTTCTTGCATTCTGGCAATTATGTTTCAGCTACAGCCTTTGGCGCCACACCCCATCATTATAGTTGTTATCGCATTTCTCATCCTCCTTGCACCTGGAGCGCTACGACCTCGACCTTGCTCTCTAAGGATAGGTCACTTATACTTGTTCTTCGGATTATCTCAATAAATAAGATCGTTTTGTTGATTTCCGAATCGCCAAGTTTCTGGTCGTTAATTAATTATATTAGCTTCCTATTCGTATGATACGATCACAATTTTCAACAGATGAACAAAAGTCTTAAGTAAATAAGAAACGGTTTCTTTAGCAGAGCAGTGTATATACATATATATATATATATATATATATATATTTAATCAAATTCAACAATATTAGACTAGCAAAACAGTATTAGATTCAGCTTCTTTAGTTTATTCATCACAATTAACTATTATACTATAAAAGCAAAACTAATATGAGAGAGGTGCAGGGTTTTACCTAGTTAAAGGGATCTCCAAGATATCCAGAAAGGCAGTCCACTGGCTAAAGATAATGCTCTTAGAGGCGGAGGGACGAAGAGCTTCAAGCTCGCGCAACAATACAGAGACTTTTGTTGAATCCACCCAGTTTTTATCAATGTCGACCTGGAACCTACTTTCAGTCGGGGCCGTTATAAGATCTTGTCTATTAATAGTTTTCCTGAATGAGAGAGCAATTATGTTAGAATATAGTGAATTAATTCGAACAGGATTATTTCGTAAATCCCAAATGAATAATTTTGAAAACTCTAACATTATTTAATAGGCTTCTTTGTGCGGATAATAAATTTAAAGAAATTACCCTCAATCGATTCTCCAAAGTTCCAAACCCTATAATTTTCATATGGTGGGATGAATTGGGAACAAAATCCTACTATGTGCGATTTCTGGATCTCGCCACGGGTATAGAGCTAGTGAAACCTTCTTCTTTTTGTACTAGATTGTATACCCTGAACTCTAGAAAGAAAAAAAACTACACTGATTTACTGAATAGACTTGGCGTTTCCTTTCTCATTGCTTAAGCCTTAAGGATCTTTAAATACGCCATTCACTAGAAACTAATGCTTGAAAATACCTGCAAACAGGACAGAGCCCAGAAGAAGCGGTTCGCCAACTTGCCAAGAGACATTCACGGCAGAGGCGGTGAGCACAAGGCGTCAACACTGCATCCTCAAATGCTTCGAGGCATATCGGGCACTCTCCCATTTCCCCTTTACGGAGCTCTTCCACAACCTCTTCAATATACGCTTTTGATGGAACATCTTTGACTTCCCCCTCTTGGGTGCCTTTAAGGAACCGTCTTGCTAGCTTATTTAAATCCGAATAATCTTGGGTGTCTCCACGACTACATTTAGTGCAAGAAATTCAATATTAAAAACAATTGTAATGACATCCTATCATGATACAAATCACATTTATAAACTTTAAGGGAAAAAGAAGAAGCATATAAGGCACCTGATGTAGCGAGACAAAAGACTTTATAATAAAACGACTTCAAATTGCTAAAAAAGTAAAATCGGATCAATATTATCCCAGAGATAAAGACGAAGCAATATTTAGGTAACTACGAAGGAATATTTTACTGACATCTCGCCTATGTAGTGTCCATAGTACTATACTCAAGTAATAGATCATACTAAAAGCTGAAGGAGCAGGATAGTTTAAAACACCTCATCACTAGAAATGGATGATCGCAACATTGGCGTAGACGTAAGAGTAACTCCAGAATAGAAGCATAACTATGAAGAACGCGTCCTTGCTCCACAAATTGGTCGAATTTCACCTAATTGGGTCCAAAATGTATGTTAATAATGATGAATCCAAGCTCATACCAAGATGTAACCCATTGGGACATTTATATTCCAAAGAACATCGATCTTAGAGATACGAAAATACCTTTGATTTTTTAAAAAGGGCCTCGTAGAAGTCTTTTTCAGCTTCTGTGAGTTCACAATAAATCACCTGAACATCAGCTGGAGGAAGAACTAGAATTGGTCTGCAACAAGCAAAAAAACTTGGGTAACTTTCTGAATAAAATTATTAAGTAAGAGAAAAGTACATAATCTTATACCGTAATCAGCTAATAAGGCAATAATAATTTTTATTTAATCCCTAAGAAAAGAAACCAATCTAATCAACTAAAATTATACTAATTGTTTGTATATAATTGCTGTACAAAATATTCCTGAATTTCCTATATTTCTACAAAAGCCTTAGGAGCAAATGTCATTATGACTGATACCTAACCTTTTTCTCACCTTCCATTCCGATCCGTGCTAGTCTTTGTTCTCCTTAACATGATTGGCTTTAAGATGGATTGAACCAATTTTAACCCCCTCTCATCACCCTCCTCAAAGGGTTTCTGAATTAGTTTATTCCACCTACATTAGCAAGAACGAAAAACACGAGTCAGACTCGTAGTTTTAGTATATATTCAGCCATCTGGATTTACCGCATAATTTCAAGGAAAAAGATCTTACCATGCCCAGTTACCCCAAGGCTCCACCCTCAAAAACCGAAGAAGACTAAACAAATCTTCAAGATTGTTCTGTAGGCAGAAAGCAATGTCAGAGAACACTAGTATTAAGAACTAAAGACTTCACCTGAATAGTATCAAGATTGTATGTTACATGTATAAGCGGTCATAGTTTACTTCTCGATAAAAACTTCACCTGAATAGGGGTGCCAGTAAGACACCAAAGGCGATCAGCAACTAAAGCAGAAGCTGCCAAGGAAACTTGACTTTTAGACGACTTTATAGTATGGGCCTCATCAAGAACTACCCTAAACCAACGAACTGAGTAAATTCCCCCACTATCCTCAGCATTCTACATAAAAAAAGACATGAAGTGTTATCTATCATGCATTGTCAGATATAGTTCAGATATTTACAGTGCCATCCAAACTACCATATTACCTCTGCTGAAAATTCTGAAGATAGTACTCCATAAGTCGTGAGTACAATGTCGCTTTGAGCTAAAATTTTTGCATCCTTAGGTCTACTTTGTCCGTAGTGAACGTAGATAGAGAATGTACCAGGTTGTACATGAGTTTCAATTTCTGCCTGACAGCAATTTAAATGTTCAGTATGCCTTTCACACAAAAGAAAAATATGATTCTAAGCCAAGATAATTAAGAATATTTAATTATGTTATTTAGGATGCTTAATTATGTCTTGTTGTTTAAGTATACTATTTAATTACTTTTAGGGTTTAGTTCATTATGTTAAGAGTTTTGAGCCCAGCTCATTAGGTTGTTATATTTAGTCTATTTACGATACCTTAAGCTAATGAGAAAGCCAGTTGATAACAGTTCACTAAAAACTTAATATATTGGGTTTTGTGAAGGTTGGGACGCTCCCGTTTTCGAGATAGAATCTTGGTCTCATAACATATTTCTGAACATAGTCAAATTACTTAAGGATAAACATATCAAAATGGCATAAGTACCTTCCACTGGCCTAGCAGAGTCATCGGACATACTATCAAACTGCCACCATCCACAACTGTGTTTTTTTGCTTCATCAACTTATCAAACCCTAAGAATTTTGGAGTATTTTTTTGAAGTTTGCTTGACTTTTCTGGAGTAAAACTAGCTTCACTACCCTCCCCGGACAATTGGCTTGTACTATGGCTGGTCGATGATCTACCTCTTGCCATATGAGCCAGAAGAGCTACAGTCATGATAGTCTTCCCAAGGCCCATAGCATCTGCCAGAATCTTTAGATGCATTAAAAGTCAATATACTGTTTAAGGGTTACAAAGCATTATCGCAGTTAGAAGATATTGAAGACTTACTCCACCACGTGCCATTCGAAGCGTGCTTGGAAATTCTGTTGTAGCATCTCCAGAAAATGCGTTAAGATAAACAACGTGCCCTCTCCTAAAAAAAAGGAAAAAAAAAAAAAAAACTAATTTGATGTAGCATCTGACTGTGTTCAAAAGCAATAGAAGTTACTAGACACTAACATACTTGTCTGCAAGCTGATATGCTTCCCAACACGGGTGAAGGGTTGTTCCCGCTCCGTCCATATATTGACCCTTTTCTATACGGGTCATCCAATAAAGAGCCTGCTTTTGGTAAGGACGGAGTTCGCACTGAAGGATACTAGGGGGTTCCAATTCCTAAAATCAACTATGCATATTATTTAGAAGAAATAGGCAGAGAAAACTCCATAAAAGCATAAATAATTAACAAAAATGAAGTTACCTCTAACTCTGAATTTTCTCCAAGACCGACAATATTATCAACCTCAGCATCTGATATGCACGGTTCATCTGCGACGTCATTTTCACCCTTCAACGGATTCGACTTGTTAAATTGTAAAGGTGAGGTTCCCTGTTCAGTTAACATTCCTGAGTAGGTTTCTTCGTGACCATATTCAAAGAAAGACTTTGTACTCATAAATTCATTACCGCTGAGTCTAAAGAGCGCTTCCTCGAGAATAAATCACCAGGTGTAATCTCTGCCTATTTAACGAAGATGGAAAAACAGATTAATCTCTTACTGAAAAAGAAATTTACAGGACGGCCAAATTAAATAATCAAGCACAATGCGAAATATCTTACATGTCGGTTCATACCTTCTTAAATGCAGTCAGACCAAGTAACCGGAACAGTGTTGGCATCGGATGAACCAGTGATTCATCTGCGTTCGTAGTGGCTGCTTTCAGTGAGGTATCGTGCTGCTTAAGGAACATAGAACTATTTATGTACACACTGAAACCAGAAAAACAAAGAAAAAAAATCTACATCAATCACTTTCATACACATTATCGACGGGAAGACAGCGAGGTACAGCAGTGTCGAACCCTGATTTCAATCAACGAGATAAAAATTGTATACTTCACAAAAATCATGACAAACTACTTTGCTAGTGAATCCTTCGCATTTGTAAAGATAATTTTCGGGTCACGAGCAGTGAAAATACTGACAAAAATACCTTAGGGACAATTGAATAGTGTCCATGATATTCAACACTTCAGGAGCATATTTACAGAAACCCTCAACTCTGATCTTCTTATCCCTCACAAGGGGCAAAATACACCGGGCCCACTCATTCGGAATTCTTCCAATCTGCCAAAAAAATAAGCGAAAATGGTTACGAAATTAGCCAATAACTTCCATGAAGCCATGAACACAACAGTCGAATTCACATCCAAATTCCATCGCCAATTACCTCGCCCGAGTCTCTTGTCGAGAACCTCATAATCTCCGTGCAAGCCGCGGCCTGCCTTCCCTTCCCAAACACCTTCCCCGGCGAGGGCGAAGAAGAAACAGTCTTCGACGGAAACGATAAAACCACTTCATCGCCCGACTTAACTCGTCTCCCTTTGCTCGTGGACAAGCCCGGCAATTCTCCGCAGCCCACCAGCCACCATTTTTCCCCGACCGCGCTCGTGGCGCTTCTGATAGGATCTTCAACCAGTCCATTTCCAGACCTCCCAGGTGCATCCTTTGCGCTGCGCTCGGTCTCCGGAACCCGATTACCGCAACCACCGCCATTTTCCGCCGGATTCTCAGTAGTACTTCGGGGTCCAGAGATTGAATTCCGACGGTCAAATTCCTGATTCGTCTGAAGCCCTAGAATTCCTTTGGATTTGAAATTGGGAGTGTCGAAGATTACGTTGATCGCGGCCGTGGGGTCGTTGTTGGCCATGTGCAGAGCTCTGATGACGTCCATTTCGGAGTAGTCGGAGCCGACGATGGCCCGGACTGTGGACACGAGCTCGTCGGTGACCTTGTTCCCCATTGAAAAGCTCACCCAAACCCTAAGAGACCTGAATTCCAACGCGAAGGAAGCACCGAAGAACAGTGAAGAAGAAGAGTGTTGGGATTTGGAGAAATCAGAGGAGAGCGAAGATGGTGGAGGTTCTGAAAATGGCGGGGGCGGCGAGTCTCCAATGGTGATTCGGAAGGGTGACCGCCTTCCCGCCATCTTTTTTCTCACGTGTCATTATTTTTTCAGTTAATAGCGGCATAAGAACCTAAGGTTTCTTTAAAAAATCGATGTAAAGACCCGATGTTCTAAGGCTGCGTTCACTTGGAAGTAATTGACCGTAATGGGTTGTAATCGTAATAAGCAAGTGCACTTATTACTGTGTTCATTTAAGTGCATTATCGTAACCGCTTGTAATCACTTTTACAATGTAATCAAAAAAGGTAAATTTAAGGGAATCAACATTACAAAGTTCAGATGTTGTAATCTTCATTAAAATTTTCACTACTCTTTTATGTTTCCTAAACTACCCTTTTGCTAAACAACGTAACCACCCTTTCCTCCACTATTCTTGCAGTTTTATTTCTTTCCTCTCCTGTACGTGTCATAGTGTGGTAAAAACTTGTAACAACAATCATCACCTATGAAACCACGTTCATTCACAACATACTGTATTTCATATTTTTAATTTTTTATGAATGAAAAATATAGTATCGGCTTAGGTATTAAGATGATAATACAATTTTTTTTATGATTTCAAAAAGCTATGACTATTAGAAGATGATTCATAAAATATCGTTTATCTATAATGTCTTAATTACCAATTAAAGGGTCTTTTGGTAATTTATCTATTGATTAAAATTTATATTATTTAATAATAAATAAAATAACCATCATTCCCTTTTTCATTACAATGATACAACTAAACATCGTAATTCATTACAATTACGATTCCAATTACAGTATATTACCACTACGATTATGATTACAATTACAATTAAACAATTACATCCAAGTGAACGCCACCTAAATCTGTCTCATTTTGGACTTCCTTCCGAAAAATGATTTTTATGTTGAGTTTTTGAGACGTGTGTCGGCTCCTAACAACATTATTCATTTTGTGGACATTATTCATTTTGTGGACGGGAATTCAAAATGCGACAAATTTCTAACATTAGCTCTTAATTTCGGTTTACAAATCAAATGTTGGGAATATGTCTCCACCCTAAGTGAAAAATATTAGGTCTTTCTGCTATTATTTACTATTCTAGTTAAATAGGAAGGTTAATTATTCACTTAAGATGTAGGGTAACTGCTATGGGTGAATAATCGGGTACTATGCGGTATTTTATAAATTATTGACTGAACATCGTATTATATATATAAATAAAATGAATACCCTTTTTGAAAAGATAAAAAAAAAAAACACACATTTACGGTAATATTCGGTATTCGATTGTGATAATATTGATATTTTAAACACATTTACCGCTTCCAATAATATGATCATAATTGAGTAAAAACATTCATCATATATTATAAAGTTCAAATAACATAATCATTAAGAAAATAATGAAATATAAAGATTAGAAACTAATAAACTCGATAAGTATCGTATAACTAGAGTTTAATACATTATGCAATATAAAATTATATATTAAACTCTAGTCATATGCGATAAATTCAGTTTTCAGTTGAGTTTATTTTATAATAACATAAACACTATTATCTAATGATATATATTAAGTATGAACAACCGAGTATTCAGTGTGGTGTTTTTCATATATTAGCTAGAGTGAGAGCCACAATTTGGTATTTCTATAATGAATGTCGAAAATATCTCATTAGAAAATATAAAAACTACATTTACGACATATTAGTTATTCGTTTGTGGTAAATGCAGTTACGAGCAATAGAGGACGACTGACATAAGAACCTTCGCGAGTCCCTGTCGAGAATATGAATTTAACCAATATCACACTTTCTTGAAATTAATAAATAAGCTTGGTGACCTAACTCTTATACCGTTTGAAATCAAATTAACGCACACAAATTTCCACAACACATGCAATAATTGTAAAATTTAATGTTAACGAATATTGCGCATAAGTAAAAAAGTATGGAGCACACGATATTTATAACACCGTTCGTGAAAATCATGGGGTAGCCTATTGTTCGCTCACTGACCCAGTCATTTTATTCCACTAAAAATCATTACCATACACGGTTATACAAGATTCTTAATTAGGTTTCACAAGGGATACAATAAAGTTGAACTCCCCTTCAAGACCAGACAACAATCACAACTGGTGATAAAACTTTAGGGGATAAAGCCTATTATTGCTCTTTCCATTGGAAACAATCTCGGATACTTCAACCGTTGAGCACCCGACTAGATCACCATTGAGATCCTTCGACTCTCCAACATACTTTTAGTATATATTTCTACATTGTTCGTGCTACTTGATAATGGGCCCGTTTGGTACAGTTTAATTTTTACAAAAATTATTTTTAGTTTTAGTTTAAAAAACAAACTGTTTTTTTTTAAAAACTAACAGGTGTTCGGTAAATTGTTTACAAAATAATTGTTGCTGGTAACAAAAACTAATTTAGCGTTTGGTAAAAAAAATTATTTAGGCTAAAATGACTAAAATAGATTAAAACCGTTTTTTTTTTTTTTTGAAAAAACCAAAAGCTACGAATTCTAGCTTTTACGATTCATGTACAAAAATTTTAAACCGATTTTGTGTTTTTTGGAAAAACAATTTTGCCAAGCACATGAAAAGCGGTTTATTTTAAAAACAAAAACAGGGCTAAATAAGCTATGCCAAATGCATCCAATGACATTCAACAAAAGGTTAAATAAACTAGTTTACTTAACAGTCATACAAGGAGAAGATGTAAAGCTCCACGATTCTCGACTAATGAATATTGATTGGTAATCCCAATCAATCCCCAAGCGCTAGGAGATCTTGTTGAGTTGATCCCTGAAATCATGTCTTCATAATTATAATCGAGATATAAAAAGATCAATTGGAGCAACTATTCCAACGATTTATTCAACAACTTCATCCAACATAGACTATATAGCCATTTTGAATTTGATAACCAAATAACAAACAATAAAAGTCCTCTATGATTCAAGGTCATAATGTTTATTGATAATAAAATTAATTCACAATAGTGAGATTATGTCGAGCTTCACAATTTGACTTGATTTTGATTGTTAGAACCATGCCTTTATTTGCATGATTGATTGATTCACGATACCGCATGTATACGAAGAGGACTTTTTCCTTAGCAAATATGTAACCCGATTTGTATGAACCAATGTTCCAACACGTCATCCAACACATGTGTTAAACATAATGACAAAACCAACACAAATTGCACATGTACAATCTTCTTACATTGTTTTAATTTGAAAATATTTAGACTCTTCTATCGGACCTTCCATACATATAATGCATACATAATCTACAATAAACACGATTTGAAAACATGTACACATCACGAGTACAACAATACGTTGAGATCCAACGAGATGCGATTACATAATAAAATATTTATTTACGCATTTTATATACATTATTAAGTATTTTAGTATTGATTATATATCAAATTTATATATTTTTCATATGATTAGTTATGTCTTTTGATTGATGAATATGTATAGAGCTAATAAATTTTAAAAAAGTAACATTATATAACTAGTTAAATGAGTTAAAAATTAATTAATTTGTCAGAATATTAAGTCAAATAAATAAACTAAACGAGCACATACGATTAACACAATTATTAAAAGTGTTGATTTGAGTCTCATTATAAGCACAATTGATAAATAAAACGAGTTTAGATCTATAAAATTAGCTAAATTCTATAAAAGAAAAAAAAAAACGATATAAAACCCAAATTGTCACCTGTACGAATAGGATTTCAGTGTGAAAATTATACGCTCTTTGTAATATTTTTAGCTACCATCACTATTTGTAATATGTATTCATAGTATAAAACTGTTCATAAAATTATCATGAACTTATATTTTAAGTCAAGTCCGATGATCTATTGATTATTCATAATTCAGAGTGTGTTTTTCCTAAAAAAAAAAAATAAAGAATTTGGCGTTATAATAATATCCCATTTAAATATTTGTAGTTGCAATAATATCCCAATTATACGATACATAAAGGCGCATTTTGTTCGAAATTCTTAACTATAGTTGAGCTTATTCCCGCCAATTCTATTTTCCCATATTTTGTCACTATTTTTCATTCAAATCACTAACAACCCAAAGGGTTCTAACTCGGTCCACTCACCCAGTTGACTCGTTGTATTGAGTTGGGTTTTCTCAAACTCGCCCGCGTAGAACTATATGTTTAAGTAACGTCCGTAAAGCCAATAAAAAAATATTATTTGTTGTCGGTTTCAATAGGCTGGGTATAATCCCCTGCAAATACTAATAGTTGATTATTGACTTTTAATTTATAGGACAAAGAGGACAAATACTAAGTTTTCACTTTATATATATATATATATTTATTTAATGACATTTTGTAAAAGTATTTCTTCACATTGGGACGTCAATTTTTTAGTCTTATTACATTATTTATTATTACTATTATTATTATTATTATTATATAAAATGTAAATAATTAATTTGGTGCAAAATTAGACATTTACAAAAATGCAAAATGAAAAGCTTAATAAAAACAAAGTTACAAATAAAAATCCAAATAATAATAGCGAAAGAACATAGTGTTAGGTCAAACATGGATAAAAGTTCAAAAAAAAAGGTCAAACATGGATAAAAGTATAGAATTATATTACAGTTTTTAATTTTACTGAACAATAATATAAATTATCTTTTAAATTTTTCATTATGTTAAAATATCAACAAAGCATATTAATTATATATTTTTATTAAGTTTAAATATGTAAATAATTCGACATTTTTTTTAATGAAGTGACACTAGTACTTAATATTACAATGCCCCCTCCCTTTATTTAATACATTCAATGTAATTATGTAAGAACAGGTGACATTATTGATCAAATTTACATATGTAAGTGAAACACGTATTTGCGTTCTACGAGGTTTGAACCCAAGACCACATATTTTTTATGTAGTGGATTTACCACTAGGGCAATGAAACTTGGTTTTCCACAATGTATCATGTATGTTAAAATTGCTAAAATGTGATAAGCACAAAATTTATGTTCAAAACATTGAGAAAGTTGTATACAATGTGATATCATTATTTTTAGAGGTAAAAAGTACATAGTAGAAAAAATAAAAAGAAAAGGAAAAAATAAATGTGTTTGAAACATAACAAAAAGCATAGTTTAACTCTCTCAAAATCGAATGATAGTCTAATCTTCCGAGTTAGCAACAATTAAATAATAAATTTCTAGAACTATTAATCATTTGTGTTGATAAGATTTTACGAGTTGATAGAAACTAAAAGATATTGCATAAAATATTAGTATTATCGTTTTTAAACATGATCATTTATCAATAAATAAATAATTTTTTTTTAAGATTTAATCCTCGATCCAAAGGCGATCAAGGAAAAAAGTGGCGACCTCACGGTATTACCATGGGGCTTCCTCCATCTTACCACTTTTTTATTATTTAAAATTTTCCCAATATATTAATGTTGTTATTAGATTTTCTCAACCAAACTCGGGCGACTCGGAGCCAGTGAGTCGGACGAGTTGATTTTGCCGAGTCGCAACGCATTTAACTCAGAAAATAGAACCAGAGTGTTGTGTTGTGGTCACTCCGTTCTCTCCTATCTAGGGCTTTCCCATTCCCTTCTTTTGCCCTAGCTTCGAAGCCTCAGATCTCTCCTTCAATGGCGGTTCTCCACCATTAGCGTAATTGGTGCTCTTCTATCCCTCATTTGCCGATTCGTCAAACAAATATTCAAAAAAATTGGAGGATTTCGTGGTTTTGATCCGTTAAACCGACGCTCTGAGGTGGAGCATCGTTTATATTTTTTTTGGGTTCATTTCGGTTCCGTGGCTGCGTCTGTGGGATTTGCTCAAGAACCCTAGATATTGACGCGCTCGTAATGGAGTGCGGGATCGTTTTGCTGTAGGCTTTGTTGTAGGTAGGTTTTCAATTGTTGAGATTGTTTGGAGGTGTTGTTTAGGGCTAGGGTTTCGGTTTGATTCGCTCGATGGAGAGTTCGGTAGCGAAAAAGAGGGGTCGGCCGAGGAAGCGGAGGAGAGGGGATGAAGATGCAGGTGGTGATGGGAAATTGGGTCCTGAAAGCGAGAAGCAGGCCGTGGAGACGACGCGGGTCGTGATGCTGGGTCGATATATGCTGAAGGAGTTCGGGGGCAATGGGACCTTTCTCGGTAAAGTCGTGTTTTACTCGGATGGTTTGTACAGGGTTTGCTACGAAGACGGCGATTTTGAGGATTTGGAAAGCCGTGAGATTCGTGGGAGGCTCTTGGGCGATAGGGATTTCAACAGAGATTTGAATAGCAGAAGGAGGAAACTCGATGAATCAATACAGGGAGGAAAAGCTGCAAATCCTATTGGCTTACCAAAAAAATACAATGATGCGATCGAGGCGTCCGAATCGATTGCGATGGATGATGGACCGAACGATGAGGATGACGGAGATGATTTGGTGTGTGATTCATGCGAGAATACAGGGAATTCTGAAAATGATGCGCCGTCTATTCCAGCACCGGAACTGCCACCTTCTTCGGGAACGATAGGTGTGCCGGAGCAGTATGTGTCGCATCTTCTCTCAGTCTATGGTTTTCTGCGGTCATTTAGCATTCCTCTGTTTCTGAGCCCATTTTCTTTGGATGATTTTGTGGGAATGCTTAATTGTCATTCTCCAAACACATTATTGGATGCCGTCCATGTTGCCATTATGCGTGCCTTGAGGCGTCATCTCGAGACACTCTCTGCCGATGGGGTCGAGCTTGCATCAAAATGTTTAAGGTATTTCTGAGTAAACTATAGTGCATTAGGTTCATCAGTTGGAACTGGAGATCATATTATAATGGAAGCTCTTTAAAAAGTTAACGCATATATATCACACTAGAATGAACTATTTTGGGGTATATGAAGTTGAAGTGCAAGCATGTAGAGGCTAAAACGGTAAGAAGTTAGAAGGTTTTCCGTTTTCGGCTTGCCTGGCGCTATATTAAACCGAAATTGCATTACATTTACATCTTCAACAAATAACATTTTTCTTTAATAACTCTTATGGAGTTATATTTCACAATGTTTTCCCCTCATGGTAAATGACAGAACGAGAGCCATGTAAAGCTAAGAATCTTATTTGGTTTATCGAGTCGCTCCTTCTTTGATTTTTTTTTTCCTACCATTTTAATGGAATGTAGAATATCTCATTTTATAAGCATCATATTATTGTGTATCATTTATTCCATCGTGAAAATACATTGTATTAGATGTCCAAACTAAAACAACTAACTGCTCAATGTCTAAATTTTATATTGAAATGTATCAAATTAATTAGTATAGTATATTGTAAGTTACCTCACTTAGAAAGATAATAATACAATTTGCAAATGTTTTCTGTTTTCATGGGTAAATTACCAATTCTATTGAAGAAATCTCAACTTAAAATAAATTAGTTTGTGGACATATCCTTAGAAGTAGTTTAAATTCTAAAATTCATTGTTTTTAGATACCCTATTAGAAATTAGGGATGATGCTTTTAATTTAAGAATGGATCTTGTTAATGAGTTTTCATTTACGAATTATTTGCAGGGGCATTGACTGGTCCTTGCTTGACTTGTTGACTTGGCCTGTCTATCTGGTTCAGTTCATGACAATTATGGGATACACAAAGGGGGTGGAGTGGAAGGGGTTTTACGATGAGGTTTTAGGAAAAGAGTATTTTGCTTTACCCGCAGCTAGAAAATTACTTGTTCTACAAGTTTTATGCGACAGTCTTTTGGACTCGGCAGAGCTTAGATCAGAAATTAATACACGTGAGGAATTTGAATTTGGGATAGACTGTGATGAAGAAGCCATTGAGGTTCTTGAAAATGGGCCAAGAAGGGTCCATCCCAGAAATTCAAAGACTTCGGCATGTAAGGACAGAGAAGCTATTGGGGTCATTGGAGAAATGCATAACGATGCACCAAAGGGCACCAAAACTGATATGGAGGCTGCTGACATGGATCGAAATAGTGATGAATGTCGACTTTGTGGCATGGATGGTACCTTGCTTTGTTGTGATGGGTGTCCCTCAGCATACCACAGTAGATGTATAGGTATAATGAAGTTGTCCATACCAGAAGGTTCATGGTTTTGTCCAGAGTGCACAATCCGCAAGAGAGGGCCCACAGTTGCAACCGGAACGTCACTTAAAGGAGCAGACATTTTCGGCATTGATTCATATGGGCAAATCTTTCTGGGTACCTGCAGCCACTTATTGGTGTATGTTCTTAACATATTTTACAAAAGCCAGTTTTTCTTTATGAATATGTAATTATTGAAGCTGCTATCAGCTTTAAATAAGTCGTCTTTACCTTTAATCCTCTAGTCAATGTCTCTAATCACATGTATTTTTCTTGGTGTATTGCGTGTATGGCTTGGAATGCTATCATTGTTCAAGGTGTAGCTTTTAATTATCTTCTTACATGATTGCAGGCTTAAGGCTTCGGCCAATGAGGAACCGTATCTCAGGTATTACAACAGAAACGACATCACAAAAGTCGTGCAGGTGCTATGTTCATCCCCGCAGTGCAAAGGGTTGTATGTAGAAATCTGTGAAGGAATTCTGAAATACTGGGATGTACCAAAAAGCGTCGTTTCTTTTGTAGAGACAGCACTGGACGATTCAGATGTAGCGAAGGTGAAAGAAGAGACTGGCTTTTCTTCGCTTCCACATCATCAAGCTTTGAATGATGGTCTTAGCAACATTGTGACTGTAAATCAAACTAATATAGATATGAAGCAACACGTCGACGGGAACGAGTCAGTTGGTTCAGTTGGCAAACCTACCGATCCTTCTGATTTGACCCATCAAAGTTTGGTCAAGCAATCAAGCGAAGCTGGACTTAGTGCCTGTAATTTTCAGGTTGCTTTATCGTCTCAGAATAAAGAAGGCAATCATGCTGCTTTAAGGAAAGCTGAAAGCAAGTCATTTACTGACTATATTAGTATGGGCACTCTGTATAAGCCTCAGGCTTACTTTAATCAATACATGCCGGGGGAATTTGCAGCATCAGCTGCTGCTAAATTGGCTGATCTTTCATCTAAAGAAGTGGGGTCTTCAGAGTCCCATGCTTCAGATAGTTCCAAAAAGTTAACATCTCAAAACTTCTTGCAAACAAAAGCATTCTCATTAACGGCCTCCCGTTTCTTCTGGCCAACTTCTGAGAAGAAACTTGTGGAAGTTCCAAGAGAGAGGTGTGGTTGGTGTCTTTCCTGTAAGTCTACTGTCTCAAGCAAGAGAGGTTGCATGTTGAATCATGCAGCGTTGTGTGTCACTAAAGGCGCGATGAAGATCCTTTCGGGATTCCGGCCCATAAAGAGTGGAGAGGGGAGTCTTGCAAGCATTAGGACCTATATTTTATACTTGGAGGAAAACCTTCATGGTCTAATGGTTGGCCTTTTTATGAATGCAAACCATAGGAAACTATGGCGCAAACAGGTGGAACAGGCATCAACTTGCGGTCAGATAAAATCACTTTTGCTTGTGGTGAGTACATCAATTTAATTGGTGTTATTTATGCTTTATTAGATCTTCTTCTGTATCAGGCATAATAAGTGGCGTCTCTCTTATTAATCTTTATCTTGAATAATGATGTACATTAGTTTGTTAATGATTTTTTAATAGTTTTTAGTTTGTAGGTAAGTGATAAGACTTGGGTAGTGTTCTCGGCAGTTCAATTTGTCCACAATCTATATTAAGCTTACTACTTGCACGATTTGCTTTTATTTGTCTTTCTCCATCTCTCGCTTTGTTGTCAAATAGGCTCATTTTCCTTATGACATTCACCTATCAAACCAAATTTGTAAAGACATTTTACTGTGTGGTATTTTCTTTATAAAGCTTTATTCTCATAATTCACAATTAAGTGGCTTCTTGCCTGTTTACTTCGAATTCTGTTCCTCTCGGGTATTTTTCCTAGGGTGTAAAACTTGTAACGTAATTTATTACGGTAATTGTCTCGAGAATGTTTCAAGGCGAATATAAAATTTTGCAATTGAATCATGCAAAGCTTGGGTTTAATTTGTTTTAGTGGACGATCTTTCCTTTACCTGCAGCTTGAGGACAATTTAAGGACTATTGCTATTTCGAGCGATTGGCTTAAGCTTGTTGATGATTGGTTGGTCGAGTATTCTGCAATTCAGAATGCAGCAAGCACTTGTGGGACAGCCCAGAAACGTGGACCCAGTAAACGTGGCAAGAAGCAATCTTCTGTACCTGAAACCACAGATGAGACAGACCTTGACGAAAGCTTTGTGCGGTGGCAAGGAGGACACTACTCAAAGCTTATACTTCAGAAAGCAATGTTGCCCCGTTCAATGGTGAAAAGAGCAGCTCGTCAAGGTAATTTTTTCTGTCCTAGGTTTGTTCTTCTTTATCTGAATGAACCGTCTGCTTAGAGAACTTGCATTTAGATTCTTATGATACATAATTACATGTATAAGGTGGAAAAGTGGATCAAACTTTTGCTGATTATCTTGTCTCATCATATTAGGAGGTTCGAGAAAGATCTCGGGTATATGTTATACTGATGGTTCTGAAATTCCTAAAAGAAGCAGACAATTAATATGGAGAGCTGCAGTTGAAATGAGTAGGAACGCTTCCCAGCTTGCCCTTCAGGTATTTGTCATGAACTGCAACTTTATCTATGTTTATTTATGTTATATAATTGCGTCTTGTTATTAAGTTTTAGGTGATTATGTTTATAATGTTTAGCTTATTTAGAGAGCGCTGAGCAATGAGAAAGGCATTGAAGAAGTGTTCAGTAAATTAGTTTCTCAAAATTAGCTTAATTTCCTTCTAGGGTTTAGGGTAACCACCGGACGGGAAAAAATCCACCGGATCTAAACCTGTTAAGAGATCCACGACGCGGCACTGTAACAGTCTCGTGTAGAATAGATTTCTTTCAGCTGTATTAGTTATAGTTATTCAGGCTAATATATATGTTATATGATAATTAGTTAAATTTGACTTTAAGCATAGTCGAAATTCGTAGATTATAGGGATTAGTTCCGACTCACATTCGGTTAAGATTTGTTGTTAGTTTGGATTCCGTTCTTGGCCTATAAGTAGACGGCAATTCTCGATTTGAATAAATTTTATTTTATATATATAAAAAAAAAACTTATCTTTTTTCATGAAATTCTTCTCTGCCCTTTGTTTGTTTGTTTTTTTCTTTCTTTTCGTTTTTGTCCTTGGGTGCCTTTTAAAAAGACTTGATGCTCGGGTTTGTGTTGTCATTTGGATTTGAGAATTCTGTTATGGTATATACTATATCGGCATGTATTTAATAGGAAAAGTTTACTGGAAAATGAATCAGGTCAGATACCTGGACTCGCTTGTCAGATGGAGTGATCTTGTTCATCCTGAGCAGAATCTCCTGGACGGGAAAAATTCGGATACAGAAGCCTCTGTCTTCAGAAATGCACGTATATGTAGTAAGAAGGTTGTGGAACACAAGGTTAGCTACGGTGTCGCATTTGGAAGCCAAAAGCATCTCCCTTCTCGAGTCATGAAGAGTGTCATTGAAATAGAGGAAAGTGAAGAACAAAATACATATTGGTTTCCTGAAAACCGGGTTCCTTTGTACTTGATTAAAGTCTATGAACGGCGTGAAGTGATCCTACCATCAGCAGGGGAGAATTCAACGGCGTCTTCTAATTTTTGGTTACAGAAAAAACGGTTGAAGGTTCCTCGCAAAGACATATTTTTCCGCCTTGTATGCAAGAGAGATAATCTGGAGATTTGCACCTGTGTTACATGTCAAATAGATCTTGTATTAGGGTAATGCTTTCTCTATTACATTTCTTCCTTTTTTTAGTTACCCGTCTTTTCTCTATCTAACGATTTACTTTGTTATGCCTTCTTTTTTTCCTTCAGGACGGCTATGACATGTGGTGTCTGCAAGGGTATGTTTCACTCTTCACTTATTCTTATTCACACACGCTTGAGTCCATATGAAAAAAAAAGGTCATTTGAAATTCAGATTAAATGTTTTCTTTTTGGGGGAAATAAAACAATTCATACCCGGGGATAGTTGAAAATCATGCAAAATCTTGATTTTTGGAGAATATAATAATTTTTCTCATCAACCAATATAAGAATTAAAAAAAAGGTGAAAGACTAAATTGCCGAATTATAGACTGGCTGAGACCTTGCATTTTGATTTTATCTTTATCCACATAATCGTTGTTTCTTTAAGTAAAATTAAATGGCCGAATTACATGAATAAAGAACTGCATAATTTTAAAAACTTATTTCCATGCAAAAACTTGTGAAGCTACGTCATAAGGGATGATTTCTTGAAGGTTCAACACGTCTTTTTCTTAATATTTTTTTTATAAGTAGTTTTGAGTTTTGATTAATTGTAGTTATTGACCCTCTTGTGCTTACGTGTGACGCAGGTTATTGTCATGTGGAATGTACGGTTAGTAACGGGCAGTGGAATACTTGCAAAACGTGTTACCAAGCCAAAGTAGTTAAGCAGAATGGAATTTGTAATGATTCTCCAACTAGTCCTTTGCTTGTGCGGTTGCCATATCAGAAGTCGTTAACTTCCACGAAGAGTCAAACTCCCGTTTGCAAATCCCAGGATGCTCATCCCAAGGAAAATAATAATAAGTCGACAACTTCCAAGAAGAGTCAAACTCCCGTTTACAAATCCCAGGATGCTCGTTCAAAGGCAAATCTAGTTTCTCCCGAATCTAATTTGGGTTCAAAAAGCCGACCTAAGGGGTCTACTTGGGGCGTTATGTGGAAGAAGAACATTGAAGATACAAGCTCGGCTTTCAGGCAAAACAACATTCTTCTAAAGGGTGGCTGCGGGCATAGAATGCAACCAGAATGCCACCTTTGCCATCAGTCGTATAGGTCGGATCTGATGTATATATGCTGTGAATCCTGCAAAAGTAAGTTTACACATTTTTCCATTTTTTTCTTTTTCTGGATGAGTTTGGTTTCGGTGCCCGGGCCATGCTGATCTTAGACCACCCTTTGTCCTTGGCTCATTGCAATGTAATCTTCTTCTATCAATATAATTTTTGTTTCTTAAAAAAATAATATTTTTTTGAAGCTTATTTCTCTATACCCTTTTAAAAACCCGGTACGGCGATTCGAATATCCTAAAATACTAGTTTCTGGTCCTGGTCTCTTCTCTACCTTGTAGTTTTCTCCCTTTATAATTGTTGATAACTATATTACCTGTGTTTATTGACAGAATGGTTTCATGCCGACGCGGTCGAACTTGAGGAGTCAAAGATTTTTGATGTCGTAGGATTCAAATGCTGCAAATGTCGTCGGATGAGATCACCCATTTGTCCCTATACAGCGAAGGCAGAGAGATTAAAGGTGATTTTTAAACCATTGAGGCCGGAAAATTCCGTAGTCCGCTCCGATTCCGGAACTGCTTTCAGTCCTAAACAGAATGAGAACGTTACTACAGTGCACAAAATGAGTACGGAGGGAAGAAAGGTGATCTTTAAACCATTGAGGCCGGAAAATTCCAGACTCCACTCCGATTCCGAAACCGCTTTCTGTCCAAAGCAGAACGAGATCCCTACTCCAGTGAACAAAATGAACATACCCGCACCTTTGAAGCAAGATAGTTCTGGAATGGACTTTGATTCCGGAACCATTCTCTGTTCCAAGCAGAGCGAACCATCTACTCCGATGTTTCCGCTCGAAGAACAGTCCAATCAGGGTATTGATCCTCTTCTCTTCTCTCTCTCGAGAGTTGAGCTTGTGTTGGATCCTAAAACAGAAATGGATGGAGAATGGGACAATGACAAGCCGGGCCCGCAGAAGTTACAGGTGAGGAGGCAAGTGAAGCAAGAAGGCGACGATTTCACTGATCTCGACTTCTCTACACACGATCAGGACGTAAATCCGTTGGAAAACACGGATCTCATTGACTGGGACACGTCTTTTCAAAACGTGGAAGGCTCAATGATGTTAGACGACGGAGGTTTGGATTACGAAAATTTGGATTACGAACCGCAGACCCTCTTCACGTTCTCCGAGCTGCTCGGTGTGGACGAACTCGCTGCAGATCCGGGAATCCCGAATCCATCCGTGAAGTGCCAGCGGTGCTTGCAGGACGAGCAAGAGCCTGATCTTTGTTGCGAGAATTGCGGGGTTTGGGTGCACAGATACTGTATGTCGTCGCCAGAGATTCCGCCGGAGAGTGGTGGGTGGAAATGCAGCAATTGCCAGGAGTGGCGGTAGTGGAAATTAGAGCGTTATTCTTGTTGATGCGGTGAATGTGAGGAAACATCATCAGAAGAATTAATGTAGGAGAGGATGAGCTGCTTTTTTTGAGCTTATCTCACTGTAAAAATCAGGACTTTTACCTCGCTCCATTTTTATATGAAAGTTACTTTTTTGGCCTCCTTTACTAGGGTTTGGCAAAACTTTCGGAAGCATGTTGTTCAATATTTCATCCAGAAAGAAATGAGTTGCGAAATACCGATGGTTATGCGAGATTGAAACAATTAAAAAAACACATTTACGGATAATCACAACCCTGGATAAAACTATAAATGGATTTGTTAAGATGTTAAATCGTTTTTTTTTTTTCTCGCGAACTCGACTAGCAGCAACGTGAGAATGATCTGGTCTCGGTCTTGTTTGTCGGAACATCGAAGGCGATCCCCTCGTGTGGTGGAGATTGATAGTGATTTGAACGAGTTAAAGCTCGGATTGTTTAGAATGGTAGATATATAAAATGGTTCTTACGTGAAACAAATTAAAAAAATCTAGGTACTTGATCCGTAAACAAACTATCTCTAATGATTATTTAAACGTAAAGACTTAATCCATAAACAAAACAAAACTTAAAAACTTATTTACTCTAATTACTAATACATGGGTCATGAGGACCTATGTTGTTATTTTTTTTTTTGCTAAAGTGAGTGATGTGTAACAATATCTCACTATTGAATACAGCACATACTGCAAAAAGAAAAATGGAATGCATACTCTTGCTTATTTTGTGAGTTCTTTTGCCGCAAATATCCAGAAGAACAATGCCAAAGGGTGTGTTTGTTTCGATTAAGATTAAGACGTCTGAATCTGAATGCAAATCTGAATATTAAGATGTGACCTCTGAATCTGAATGAATACAAATTAAGTCTGTTTTTTTAGATCTGAATGCATTTTTATTTTTTCGAACAAAATTTTATTATAAGCTTTAATAAATGCTTATTTTTTTAAATAAAAAAATAAAAAACAAAAATAATTTTAAATTAATTTATTATCTGATGAAATGTAAATATTATTTTTTTAAACACTAATTGATATTTTTTATAATAATAAAACTAATAATAATAATAATTTACAATAAATTTTAATATAATAAATTTTCTTACATACTTCAACTTGAAAATGATACATTGTAGGCAAATTCTATCGTATAATAACATTTTTAGACGAAATACCCATTTTGTGCAAACCTTTTAAAAAACTACCCATTATGGGTAGTTTTTTACACACACAATGGGTAGTTTTTTAAAAAGTTTGCACAAAATGGGTATTTCGTTAATTAACCTTATATTTTATTTGAATGATTATTTGATTTATTTATATTAATAAATTTGTAAATTTATATTTATAAAACGTAAAATTATATATAATATTTTAAATATATGAACTAATTAATATATTTTTCTAACTTTTAGTTATAAATTTAAGATAATTTTATATTTTTATTAAAAAAATCAAAATTAATTTTTTTTTAAAACGTCGAAAATATATCTTTCCACCTATCATTGGAATCGTCTTGTCTCAAACTTTCCAATGGTATTTTTTATGACTCCATTGGAGATATAAAAATAAAGTTATGGAATTTTGAAGTTTTTTGTTAAGAAAGTAATTAGGAGAGAGAATCTAAATGTCATTAAGTTACTTTTGCAAATCTGATTCATTAAGAGGCAAAAATAAATACACTTAATAGACTTAAATCTTACCCATTAAGATTAAGAGGTCTATTAAGTGCAAACAAATGCACTTAATAGAAAAATGGAATGCTACTCTTGCTTATTTTGTGAGTTCTTTTGCCGCAAATATCCAGAAGAACAATGACCTCGATCTAAAAATTGGACTTGAGTGCAAGGAATTATATAATCTACTAGGATAACTCAAAAACAAATAATTTAGGGAGCTTAGATTAAATTTATTAAAATAATTTCAGCAAAATACTGACAGGCAAGGTTTACATTTTACAAAACCCTAAACCCCAAAACTCCTCTTTCTTCTCTCTCTCTCTCTGGTTCCGCCCAATTTGGCGTTCATCAGAATCTCTGAAACCCTAGTTTCCGATTCATCGATTCAAGGATTCTGATCGAAAATGCAGAACGATGAGGTCATATGGCAGGTCATCAGGCACAAGCACTGCAGCTTCATGGCCAAGTCGGTCCTTCCTCTCCATCAATTCTTTGTTTTCCAGTGTTTGGCGAATCGGGTTCTCATGGTTTTTTGATTTTGGGATTGTAGAATCGAGACGGGGATTTTCTGCCGGAATCCGTACAACGTGACCGGAATCTGCAACCGGAGCTCTTGCCCTCTCGCCAACAGTCGCTACGCCACCATTCGCGACCATGATGGTACTTTCTTCTCCTCCTCATTATTCAGTTACTAGTATTGGTGCTTCAATCTAGGTCTAGTGTTTTCATTTGTTTGATCAGAAACTGGAGATAAAGTATAGAATTTCAGAAGTATATATGGGATGAATCGGGCCATTTCTCGAAATGTTGCTTCGTTCTTCCTCGAACGTGTTGATGAAGTGTTTTTTCTGATACCCGGGTGTATCGAAGTCGGTACTTAAGGCTTCCTTTTCATCTTTAACTAAAAAAGTTATGCAAATAATCGAAAAGGGCTTTAAGTGTAGGCAACTGAGAGGAAAAATTAGGAATCTGCTATTACTGGTTGATGGGATAATCTCATAATTGGCATAGCTAACAACTGTCATGAATATCAAATTCTTCTGCATTGGCGGGTTTTTTAGGTTTGTATCGAATTTGAGTTTTACTTGTGTCGCTCTTTATGTCTGTTCTGCAGGAGTCTTCTATCTTTACATGAAGACTATAGAAAGAGCTCACATGCCTAACAAATTATGGGAAAGAGTGAAGCTGCCGCGGAACTATGAGAAAGCGCTTGAGATTATTGACAATCATTTGGTACTGAAAATCTTGATTTTCTTATTTATATTTTATCAACAAAAAGATAAACTATTCTTTTGGACTCGACTTAGATTCTTTGTAATAACTTTCATGTTGTCATATATACACAGATGTATTGGCCTAAGTTTCTTGTACACAAGACGAAGCAACGTTTAACCAAAATGACTCAGATGCGGATACGCATGAGGAAGCTTGCTCTGAAGACGAGGTATTTTCTCATGCTTGGGTGCTTTAACTTTCTCCAAGCTATCAGAGGCGTAAAACTTTCTTTAAATCCGCCAATTTTCTCACTCGGAAACAGAGTTTTTGAGGTCATTGATTTAATTGACATGATCAGAGTTGATGATGGTTTTTGTATTTAAGGTTTTTGTCTTTTGTTTTCTATTTCTATATTCAACAGGGAGAAAATTATGACGACGCCAAGAAAAGAGAAAAAGAGAGAAGCTAGGAGAGAAGAGAAGGCTGAAAAGGCTGCTTTATTGGAAAAGGTTATCGAGAAGGAATTAGTAGACCGCCTTAAGAATGGAGTTTATGGCGATATATATAACTATCCTCTTAAAGCATATAATAAAGTTCTTGAGATGTCGGAGGATGTTGCCTACGAACAAGAGGAAACAGAGGAGGTAGAAATCTTATTTGACATGATCCTTATATCTAACCGAACGGGCTTTCTGTTTAATTGCTTACGTTCCCATTTGTCTTTTTATTCTGTCACATGGCAATGCAGGAGAGAGAGATTGAATATGTTGAAGGTATTGATGGACTTGAAGAGGAAGATGATATGGAAGATTTCGATGGTTACCCGATGGACGACATTCCCTCCGATGACGATAATGGTAAAGCAGATTCTACCTTCTTTAATAGGTCTCTACTGATTTTGTCAAGTCATGTTCACCAACCAATTCATTAGAAAACTCTGCTAATTTCGTTTAAAACACAATTTTCAATTGACGAATAATTATCAAAATTCTCTAATTTTTTTAATCATATTGACTGCCAGTGGTTGTGAATGATATACCTGAAAATGGATTTTCTTTGGGAAGAAATAATTCATAGACGGTTTCTAGAACAACAGACCAGAAAAAAAGCATTTCTTTAGTTTGTAATTTTTTTTTTGGAAGAGAAGGGTTATTTTTCAGATGAAATTTACATATAGCTTTAAATCGTAGATGGAATAGACGACGATGATGAAGAGGCAGAACCGCTTCCCCACAAGCGAGAGAGAATAGAATCCTCTTCGGCTTCTCGAAGAATTGAGAAAGAAGGACCCGTCGCTAAATTGAAGAAGAAACAGAAAGTCCTTGTTGAGGTAAAATTGTCAAAGCCATTGATTCGCTGCTTTGATTGGAATTTGTGGACTCTTTTTCATCACATTACTATTATATTGAATAGAATTAAATTTAAATTAACAGTTTAATGTTTCTGGTCTATGGATATCGAATCTACACGTCTTT
This sequence comes from Parietaria judaica, assembly GCA_954871525.1. Lineage (NCBI taxonomy): Eukaryota > Viridiplantae > Streptophyta > Magnoliopsida > Rosales > Urticaceae > Parietaria > Parietaria judaica. Next base: position 22,977,939 of record OX940860.1, on the reverse strand, counting down.
TAAGTGTCGTTGCCTTGTTTTTTAGGTTGAGCACGAAGATACAGGCGGAAGACAAAGGACGGCTCAGCGTCTTGTTGGATGAATCTAAAAACATATTGTGCCAGGTTGTCGCTTCTGCGTCGGATTTTCCGGGAAAACTTGCCGAGCAACCACAAGAATTTACGACCGGAGACAACTGAATTAGGCGGACTCTGCATTAAAGATTATCTTTTATTTATTTACTTTTGAAATTCTGTAATAGTTAAGTAGCAATCTAGTTCCTAGATAGTGAGTTGTGTTTAAACCCTTTTGACAATTTTGATTGGAAAACCCGGCTTTGTAACGGTATAGCAGAAATGGATGGTGTGGCGACTGCCGGTGAGCTCAGGAAACCGGAAAATTGCAGGCTTCCGGTGGTTTACCGGGGGGATCCCGAACCATGGTGTAGCCTTGTGGATCCTCTAATGTTAATTCTATACGCGGGGCTTATGTCAAGAATCCTTTAGATCTGTGCTTGATCTTCTATAAAAGTCTATGTTTTTACTCGAGGAATATACTTCTAATTTAATTCATTAACTACTATAAATTACGTATTTGAAACTATTCTTTACACCATTACCCAAGTTTATTTGGGATCTTAATTAAATTCTTTGACCCTATTTAATAATGGGATAATAGAGGCCGATGTATTCAGTGTTTTGCATTATAGTGGTGATATTCTATTTTTATTTTTCGCAGCGAAATTTCTATTATCATTTTTTTTATTTGTTTTTCCTTGCCTGTTAATTTCCATCCGTATTATTAACAGAAATGTTAAAACCGACAACAAGCATTTACTGTTTATAATTTTGTAAGGTATATGTTGTTGGGACATATACTGATTTGAAAATTCTTGTTATCGGTGGATTTATTATTGTCACGATCTCTTGAGTTTCCAGGGGTCGGAGACGGAGGCCAACACAAGGACCTTGTAAGCCGGAGAGGATGTCATAGTTCTCCGTTCGGTTTATCGGCGGAAACTCCAAAAGTTGTGGAAGTTGGGCAGACCAAACAGCGGACGATGTCTACATAGCAACTTTCTACAACCACGTCAACTTCTGACGTCTTTGATGGCTACTTAGAGAGCACTACGGGCCCGTTTGGATTTCCCCGTTGTGACGGCAACCAACTGTTAGATTGGATTTATAAAGCTAAGAGGTACGTACTTCGTGTAATATAAAACACACGACAACCTCTGATCTGTGTTGGCCTCGATCAGGCCCTCCCACGGTTTCAAAGGCTAGAGAAGTCGGGCTATGTCAGTTTTGGTCTCGGGAAGATTTTACACAGTCTTTGGGAAGGCCGAGAGCGAGGCTCCGGGGTTGCATCTAAGGCCGAGGGCAAGGACGCCTCCGGGCGAGGAAACTCTGAAATAGGAGAATCGACAAAATCGGCTCTCTCCCTCCGGACGGAGGCAGGGGTTGCTTCGCCGCTTTGCCGGGTCATAGGAGAATCGACAAAATCGGCTCTCTCTTTCCGGGCGGAGGAAGGGGCTGCTTCGTCGCCCTGCCGGGCCGTTTGACGCGAGTCGGTGCCAAAAGGCATGACCGGTGGGGGGGGGGGGGGGGGGGGGTTCTGCTCCTTTTTGGAAGAGGAGCCTCGGTCGACCCCTCAACCGGCCGCTTCCCCGAGGGTGACGGCACAGGAGAGAGACCCCCATCAACGGGAGGATCGACAAAATCCGCCCTAGCCTCGTCTTTCCTCTTCTTCTTCTTCGACGCTTTAGGCTTCGGCGCGGTCGGATCTTCGGGCGCCACCTCGCGGGAGAAGCCCTCCGGAAGAAGCGACGCTGGAAGAGGACCAAGAATCATCGCTTCTTGGAAGACACCGGACCGAATGACCCGATTCTCGGTGAAATCATTGGACCAATCCCGCCTAGGGTTGGCCAGGAGGGCCCGGCGTATCTCCCGAAAGCGATCGTCGTCGCTCGGAGGAGAATGTAAGAATATTTCTCATTAATTGAGAAATAATGAGAAAATATTCTCTTCATATTGTGATCCATATATAAAACGATTTACCACTGATTTGTAAATCAATCAGCTCTAATTGATTGCCGGAAATCAAGCAAAATTAATGCCGTTAATTGTGGGATTACGATTCTCCATTGATGGTCATGGAGGCTATAAATACACCACCTTGAGGTCCCTAAACTCACTCACACATTCAGAAAACGTACACCATCTAGCGGGTGAGAGCGAGAGTTTAGAAGACCGAGAAAGGGTCGCCGGAATCGAAGCCGAAGCTCGCCGGAGAGCGAAACAATGGCGGGAGGTAATTCAATCCTTTTGCTTCCGCACTTTCGTGTTCATTATGTTAAAGAACCCTATAATATCGCATTTATGTTTTACATTTGGTATCAGAGCGATTAAAAAGCCTCTGCCTTGTTTTTTTCAATTTTTTTTGAAAAAGTCGTTCATGGCTCATGTCGGGTCTTCATTTTTTCACGTCAAAACTTCGATATTATTTGACAAATCTTCTGGAAATATTTTTTCTAACAATTCTGGGCTTTAAAACGATGATTTTGGTGGAAAAAGGAGTGAGAACGAGCCGGGTCATAAGTTGGGTCGTAACGGGGTCATTCTGACCCGTCTAAAGGTTGAAGACGACTCCCAACGACACGTCGTTTATCTCTGTTGTCGTTTCCATACATTGTCGTTTTCTCAGTTATGACGTCGTTTGGTTTATGACGTCGTTTTTTAAATAAATTGTCGTTTTCCTCTGTTTGCTGTCATTTCGCATTTTAATGTCATTTTGCTCCTCTGATGTCGTTTTTCATGATTCAGCATAAAGAAAATGACATGTAGTTTGACAGAAACTAAATGACATGTAGTTTTTCAGAAAAATGACTACTAATATGATATTTTTATTGTTGTTTCCATGGTTCTGATTATTTGTTTATTGAAGCTTATTGTATGTATTTAATTATGGTATTTCCTAAAGCGTCAATATAATAGAACCTCGAAAATAAGTTAAATAATGGTCTAGTAATCTGATAATTTTTCTAATTGAGAATTGCTCTAGCATCTTTGATTAGTAAAGATTATATTGTGAAAGATTATATTATAAGACATTATTTAAAAAAAAAAAATGTCGTGTGATCTATATGGTTTGATTTATTTTGGAGAGCCACAACATCCTAAATTTTATTAAACCATACTTTATGATTAAGATTACATTATGTTATACGACATTGAATTGTAGTTAATTATAATTGATATAATAATCTTATCCCACAGGAATTTTATTATATTTTTATGATTAATTAGGATAAAATATTTGATTATTTATTCTTAATCGTCCCACAGGACTTAAGTATATCATAATCTTATAGCTTTATCATATTGTCATAAATCTATTTGAATTAAAATTTCGCCCACAGGCAATTTTATGTCATATGATTTATGTTGTGTTTTATTAAATATTTATTATAAGAAATTTAAATATTCTTATAATTAGCTAAGATAAAGAATTTGATTATTCTTAATCGTCCCACAGGACTTAAGTATTCTATAATCTCATTGCTTTATCATATTGTCATAAATCTATTTGAATTAAAATTTCGCCCACAGGCAATTTTATGTCATATGATTTATGTTGTGTTTTATTAAATATTTATTATAAGAAATTTAAATATTCTTATAATTAGCTAAGATAAAGAATTTGATTATTCTTAATCGTCCCACAGGACTTAAGTATTCTATAATCTCATTGCTTTATCATATTGTCATAAATCTATTTGAATTAAAATTTCGCCCACATGCAATTTTATGTCATTGATTTATGTTGTGTTTTGTTATATATATGTTTTACATTGGTAAACATATTATTTAACATATAAAATAGTCTCATATAAAGTCATGAACTAAGCATATATGTATTTAATATTCACAGCTATTTTACCCGCTGGTATGTCTGATATTCGTTGTGATGTTCCGGACCTAACCGGTGACAATTTCAAGATCTGGAAGGAAAGAATATTGCTTCATTTAGGCTGGATGGATATGGACTATGCTATAAGGATGGACGAACCTGCTATCACCGATACCAGTTCTCCTGCTGAAATTGCTCTTTACGAACGTTGGGAACGATCTAATCGTCTCAGCATAATGTACGTAAAGACGAGAATTTCTTCTGGTATTCGGGGTTCAGTCGATCAGCATACCAACATCCGTTCTCTGATGAAAGCCGTTGATGAGCAGTTTGAAACTTCCGACAAAGCACTGGCAAGCACCCTGATAATGAAGTTCACATCGTTTCGACTCACTAGTGAAAAAGGAGTGCGCGAGTACATCATGAAAATGAGGGATACTGCAGCTCAATTGAAAAACCTGGAAGTGGATATGTCTGAATCCTTCCTTGTTCACTATATCTTGACCTCTCTTCCTTCGAAATATGGGCCATTTAAGATCTCCTACAATACGCACAAGGATAAATGGTCAATTAATGAGCTTATGACCATGTGCGTACAAGAGGAGAGTCGGCTCCTTATGGAGAAAAATGAAACTGTCCACATGGTGACTCATGCTAGAAAGAAGACACCATTCAATAAGGACAAAGGGAAAGGTAAAATACCACCCGAAGTGGAGATCAAGAAAGTGAGGAAATGTCACTTCTGTAAGAAGAAGGGGCATGAAAGGAAAGACTGCGCCAAATTCACAGCCTGGCTGGTGAAGAAAGGTAACATTTCTCTGGTTTGTTACGAGTCTAATATGGTTGATGTAAATGTTGACACATGGTGGGTTGATTCAGGAGCAACTGTTCACATTTCGACTTCCCTGCAGGGTATGAAAAACCTAAGGAGGTGAACAATGAGTGTGATATCCTGTCAGGAAATAAGATTCCTTCAACTGTGGAAGCTGTTGGGACATGCAAATTAGTTTTAAGGAATGGTTTCATTTTATGTTTAGAAAAGACCTTTTATATTCCAAGTTTTGCTAAGAATTTGATTTCTGTTTCAAGACTTGATCTTTTGGGCTATTCATTCACTTTTAAAGATGCATCTTTGCGTATAACTTATGCTTCTGAAATGATTGGATATGGTGTTTTAATAAATGGTCTTTATCTTCTTCATTTACATAGTGAAATCATTAATAATACCTTGCATGTTCACACTGGCATTAAAAGATGTGTTACGAAAGACGATTCCTCTATGTTGTGGCACCGGAGATTATGTCATATCTCCATTGAGAGAATTAAAAGGTTAGTGAAAGATGAAGTATTAACTACTTTAGATTTTACTGACTTTGATACTTGTGTGGACTGCATTAAGGGAAAGCAGACCAACAAATCAAAGAAAGGTGCAAAGAGGAGTTCTGAAATTTTACAAATCATCCATACTGACATATGTAGTCCTGACATAGACTCAGATAGTCAGAAATATTTTATCACCTTTATAGATGATTTTTCTCGCTATACGTATCTTTATCTGATTCCACATAAAAGCGAGGCTTTAGATGTCTTTAAGATATTTAAAGCTGAAGTTGAAAAACAATGTGGAAAACAGATTAAGATAGTGAGATCTGATAGAGGTGGAGAATATTATGGTAGATACACTGAAGATGGACAAGCACCTGGTCCATTTGCGAAGTTTCTTCAAGAACATGGGATTGTTGCCCAATTTACTATGCCTGGTACACCACATCAAAATGGTGTAGCAGAAAGAAGAAACCGAACATTATTGGACATGGTGCGGAGTATGCGTAGCAACTCTAAACTTCCGAGCTCATTATGGACCGAAGCTCTTAAGACGGCTGTGTACATATTAAACCGTGTTCCAACCAAGGTTGTTCCAAAAACGCCATTTGAGCTTTTCAAAGGTTGGAAACCAAGTTTACATCATGTACGCGTTTGGGGATGCCCGTCTGAAGTAAGGATTTATAACCCACAAGAAAAGAAATTAGACCCAAGAACCATCAGTGGTTATTTTGTTGGGTACGCTGAAAAGTCTAAGGGTTATAGATTTTATTGTCCATCTAATACTACTAGGATTGTTGAATCAAAGAATGCTAAATTTCTAGAAAATGACTTGATTAGTGGGAGTAATCATTCAAGAAACTTTGTTTCTGAGAAAGATCATCCAGTTGTTGAAACTCCCACTAGAGGTGATCGATTGGTTGTCATTCATAACACCCCTTCAGTTCAAATCGGTGTGGATCAACCAATCATTGAGCCACCACAAGTTGTTGATGTTGCTCCCATAGATCAGCCTGTTCAACTAGTTGAACCACCAACTCTAATTGAATCTGGTGGTGAACATTTAAGAAGATCTACTCGAGCAAAGAAATCGGCTATTCCTAATGACTATCAAGTGTATCTACAAGAATGTGACTATAACATCGGAGCTGTAGATGATCCTGAAACATTTTCACAAGCCATAAGTTGTGCAGAATCAAAATTGTGGCACAATGCCATGCTAGAAGAAATGGATTCCATGAAAAGCAATGAAGTTTGGGATCTAGTTGAGTTGCCTAAAGGGGCGAAAGCCATTGGGTGTAAATGGGTCTATAAAACGAAAAGAGACTCATTAGGAAACATTGAGAAACACAAAGCTAGACTTGTTGCTAAGGGATTTACTCAAAAGGAAGGAATTGACTTCACAGAGACTTTTTCTCCTGTGTCTAAAAAGGATTCTCTTCGAGTGATTTTGGCATTAGTTGCTCATTTCGATTTTGAACTACAACAAATGGATGTGAAAACCGCATTCCTTAATGGTGATCTAGAGGAACAGGTATACATGAAACAACCTGAAGGTTTTTCCTCTAGTACTGGTGAGCATTTGGTGTGTAAGCTTAAAAAGTCACTTTACGGATTAAAACAAGCATCCCGTCAATGGTATTTAAAATTTCATACTATCATCTCTTCATTTGGTTTTGAAGAGAATGTTATGGATCAATGTATATACCAGAAGGTCAGTGGGAGTAAAATTTTCTTTCTTGTTTTATACGTTGACGACATTTTGCTTGCAACCAATGACAATGGATTACTTCGTGAAGTGAAACAATTTCTCTCTAAATCTTTTGAAATGAAGGATATGGGTGATGCATCTTATGTTATTGGAATCAAGATTCATCGAGATAGACACCGTGGTGTTTTGGGTCTGTCTCAGGAAACCTACATTAACAAAGTTTTGAAGAGATTCAATATGGAAAATTGTTCACCATCTGTTGCTCCCATTGTGAAGGGTGATAAATTTGCATTAAACCAGTGTCCTAAAAATGATCTTGAAAGAGAACAAATGAAGAACATTCCATATGCTTCTGCTGTTGGAAGCATGATGTATGCCCAGGTCTGTACAAGACCTGACATTGCATTTGCTGTGGGAATGTTAGGACGATATCAGAATAATCCGGGTTTAGACCACTGGAAAGCTGTGAAGAAAGTGTTGAGGTACCTCCAAGGTACCAAAGAGTACATGCTTATGTTCAAACAAACCGACAACTTAGAAGTAGTTGGCTATTCAGATTCAGACTTCGCTGGTTGTATTGATACACGTAAATCAACATCTGGTTACGTGTTCAAGTTTGCCGATGGAGCTGTTTCTTGGAGAAGTGCCAAGCAAACATTGATTGCTACTTCTACTATGGAAGCTGAGTTCATTTCCTGTTTTGAGGCTACATCGCACGGTGTATGGTTGAAGAGTTTTATATCTGGGCTTAAAGTTGTCGACTCTATTTCGAAGCCATTCAAGATATGTTGTGATAATTCAGCTGCTGTATTTATGGCTAAGAATAACAAGTGTGGTAGTCGAAGTAAACATATCGACATAAAATACTTGGCCATAAAGGAGCGTGTTCAAAAGAAGAAAGTGGTCGTTGAACATATTAGAACTGAAGAAATGCTAGCTGATCCTATGACTAAAGGCATGCCAATAAATAAATTCAAGGATCATGTAGCTAACATGGGACTTGGTTCCATAATGTAATTTTTGATACATTTCTTTTTGTTATCAATAAAACTCTTATTCAATTGATATTTCTCTTATTATTGTGCGCACTTAGATCTTGAGATTTATCGTTTTGCGTGGACCTAGAACAGAATAAACATATGGTTTATTCATTAAAGTCTAAAAGGCTATTAATTTAAGAAACTTGATATATTGTAATACATGGAAGATAATACTCGCTCAAAGAGAACTTGTCGCCATGATTCATATATTTTGGTTCTTTCTAGAAATGAGCATTTAGTTATATGGATCAAGTGGGAGAATGTAAGAATATTTCTCATTAATTGAGAAATAATGAGAAAATATTCTCTTCATATTGTGATCCATATATAAAACGATTTACCACTGATTTGTAAATCAATCAGCTCTAATTGATTGCCGGATATCAAGCAAAATTAATGCCGTTAATTGTGGGATTACGATTCTCCATTGATGGTCATGGAGGCTATAAATACACCACCTTGAGGTCCCTAAACTCACTCACACATTCAGAAAACGTACACCATCTAGCGGGTGAGAGCGAGAGTTTAGAAGACCGAGAAAGGGTCGCCGGAATCGAAGCCGAAGCTCGCCGGAGAGCGAAACAATGGCGGGAGGTAATTCAATCCTTTTGCTTCCGCACTTTCGTGTTCATTATGTTAAAGAACACTATAATATCGCATTTATGTTTTACAGAGAATACTTCGGCACATCGACGGCCCACTCCCGAGGAAGATCGGCGTGGTGAGGGCCGAAGGTACGAACACTTACCCGAAGAAAGAAGTACTTGTGCTCCCATGAGTACTTCTTGCCTGGTGTATTCAGCACGACATGCTCCCGCTGCCGGTGCGTCAACATAAACCGACCGAGGTTGCGAGGATTCCGGGTAATGCCATAGAGACGCATAAGATCCTCCAAAGAAAGCTCCACCCCCTGTTCACGGGCGATAACCAGAGTGCTCAAAAGGAGGCGGAGGACGTTGGGCCCTACCTGAGTAATCGGCAGTTTGAAGGCATAGAGGAAGGCGAGCATGATGTTGGGCATTGGAAGGTGGAGGCCGACGTGCCGGAAGAAGGCCCCGTAGAGGCAGACGCAACCCTCTGGGGGTTTGTCGGCCAGTTCGCCGTCGATCGGGAGCCTGGCGTAGACATTCTCCCGCAAAAAATACTTGCGGCTCACGGTTGCGAGAGCCTCTTCCTTCAGAGTCGAGGGAGGAGACTTGGTCAGAAAGATTGTTCCGGGAGCCGCCATAACGTGATCGGGAAGAGAAATAGTAACCAAGATGACCGGAAATCGGGAAACTTAGGAACGCAGGTAACGGCAAAAGCAGAGAATAGAGGAGCAAGAGAGACCCTCGATCTCGCTCTCTCTTTTTCGTGCCAACTTTGCACAATTACCTAGGGCAACCAACAACGAAGCAACGTGAAGAGTCTAAAATACCATCGCTGTATAACTCTTTAATTAAGGTCAACTTTGACTGCTCTGTGTCGGTCTCAGTAGTGTTTTTGTGTAAATTAAGCTTCACACTCGACAACGGTTCTTCTTGACGTTGAAGGCATTCATTCTTTTATTTAGTCAGGATTAGCGAGGCATTCTAGCAATTTGCATTTCTATAAGGTCAAAATAGTAAACCAATCACATTCATCTGCCTAATACGCAATACAAGATGGTCCATTCAGTGATGCAAATCGTGTGGAAATATTTTCACTGAATTGTCTTGAAGTAATTCAGTCAGACTAAACACATAATTCCCAGAGTAATACAAGGAAAACAAATAAAGAAAAAATTAACTTATAATTAAGGCTAATTAAACAGAGACTATACGAGGAAATTAACTATTTCAATCGAGTATTACACCAATTCTATTATATTCTGATACTAACTACAGAATAATCAGGTAATAGTGTAAGGGCTAATTAAAATATGACTAGTTTTTCGAAGAGTATTTTGACCATAACGGCCCTCCCGTAGCTTGATGTGTTCGCCCTAAATGATAGTAGCTAATACCTCTCTACATGATAAAGATCCGATCCCTGCTCTTTAAGACGACTAATAATGACCGGAAAAGAGATTAATGCCGGAATTACAAGGGCGTGTGGCCTGTTCCTTTCTTTTGGCGAAAGATATCCTTTTATAGACGCCGGATAATGCCCGCGTATGGAGACCCTTTTGAGGAATAAATGTGTGGCGTCGGGAAGCGCACAACTTTATCCGCCTGAATATTGTAAGTCCGGCCATGTGTCAGTGACTAAGCCTTGCACATTACAGTACTGCAAATGCAGAAACGATTTGACAAGTCATTAGACCCTGTCACCTGTGTCTCAAAGGTCGGGACACCGAATCAATTGTCGATGTGATGCTGTTTCGGATTGTGATTGTAATAAACTTCACATCTTCCACGGGCTTCTCGAAGATGTGTCAGCGACTAAAGCACGCATTGCACGCCATACCATGAAAGTGCAGACGATTTGACAAGTTGTTAGGCCCGTCACCTATGTCTTGAACTTTTGAAGGTCGGGATACCGTCCCGATTGTCGATATGATGGCGCTCCACTGCAATACCGTTGCGGTTTTCATCTAAATATAGGATTTAACAAATTGATGCCTCTATTTTCAATAGTTTGAATGCATAAACGCAATCGCTTATGTTGGGAAGATCGGATTAACCCAAGGGCAAAGACATGTAGGCCCAATCGGAGTCTGTTGGGACTTGGGGCTACTTAGTCTAAACGCGTTATTTTTAATATTTAAAAAATATATATCATTATATATATATATATATATATATAAAATATGTGATAGATTTAAAGAAATTCTGATACCGGCGTGTAGTAGAAATTGTGTACCATATATGTATCTTAGTTATCGTCTCCTAGTACGAGGACTAAAATTTGGATACTTTATTTAATTATGAAAATTAATAAAAAAGAAAGTAGTTTGAATTAATGTCATGTTTTATTTTCAAAATTACGATAGAGTATTTTCGGCCGGCTTCGCCCCGGGGACCCCAACCCTTTGTTACCTTGAAGGAAGGATATCATCACGTGATAAATGTCAACAAGCATGGTTGAATTGAAATATCATCCTTACATGCAATTTCTTCTATTTCATATCTTCTAAAAAACTATTACGTGAATGATACATTTTGAGGCTTGGCTTCTGTGAAATCGGAACTTACTTGGAGCACACGCGTATGCGTTAAAAAAATATTATGAAAACAACAAACTATGGCATTCATAATCGTTGATTAAATCCATTGCAAATATAATGTATAAGTTATAAGACTAGGGACGCATTAGATAGTTTCAGGTATTTAAAACAAAACGCGTGCTTGAACCGTACTTGAAAAAAACAAACCATTTAATTCCCAGTCTTGTCGCGGGAAATCAAAAGACGGAAAGAATAGTCTCGACGTAGTCCCATAAGATGGGATTATGATACGTGTTAAAAGGACCGTGTTGATAGAGGTTCTTCACGACGTCTGGGGCTGTGGGGGGGTCCACACGCCTCACCTTCAGACGTGAACAGTCCCACAGCAGCGACACAAACTGGTCCCTCCAAAAGCATCCTAACGACTCACTTGGTCTCAGGGTGTACTTCAAAATCTTAGTCCAACGCAGCTCACCGCCGGAGGAAGAAGACGACGAATACAAATGATACACGCTGGTAGAGTGAGTGAATGCTGCCAGCGAAGATCTCCACCTAAACATCAAAGGAGAAACATTTATACCCGTTCTCGATTCCCAATTACAGATGTCAGCATTTATTGGTTTGATAATTTTTGTTCCAAAACCGTTAAAATACCGGTTATCGGAAGAATCAATTTTAAATTTACCGGTACTAAAATACTTCAATATATATACAAGTTCTAATTATGGATTTCATGCCTACCTTAGTATGTTGAAGCGTTCAGAGTCAATGGGCCCGTTAGCATACCGAAACGTCTCGTCACTCAGGTCAAAGGAAAGAACACCAAAGATGTTTTCGTTACCCTGTATGCGGCCACACTTCCAATGCAGAGCCCCCTTTGCTTCCACCGGGCTTCTCGACACCGGTGGAAATCCCTTTACTCCCGAGTCCCTGTCTCTCCAAACATTGCCGCTTTTGGCGAAGACTAGAGCATGCACCATCCGTTGATCCTTGGCGTCTAAGTCGGATGAGTCAGAGCTGGAGTCAGAGTCGGAGCTGGAATAAGGGTCGGAATTGGACCTGCAGTCACAAGCAATGGCGAAGCTACCTATTTTAACGAAGAGAGACACTAATATATATTAAGCATAATGTCTCTGTTAGTATACGATTTTTTATTAATTTAATTTTTCCCAAAAATTTGTCATTCTATATGAATAATAGTAATAATACTTCTAAAAAAAGATAATAATTATTCCATAAAATAATTAGTTTTTGTTCCCACTTCTATGGGTTAATTATCGAATCCTCTATTTCTAATTTTCGATGGATCATCAGCTACCACAATCAAGTTTAAATATTAAAATACTAATAAAAAAATAAAAAAAATAAAAAATGAAGGTTGGACGCTGTCCCACCTTAGCCATTCGTCACAAGTCATGTATAATTTCTTGTGCAAGAAGACGACCTTGTAGTCCCCGCTCGCACCGTCCATTCCAAAACCCATCCACCACCTATCTGCCACCATCGGTGGGCAAGGAAGAAGCCTCCTCTGCCGAGTCGCCGGGTTCCACAGCACCACCCGATCCGGCGAAAACGGGTATGTCAGGCAGACCAAGCCGTCACAGGAGCCGGCAATCCTAAGTTCGCCGATTTTAGAGTCCATGTACGGCAAATTGACTTCCGTCGCCCGTGAGCACTGCTCAGAAAACACCATTGCTTTTTGCCGCAGCACCAGTGCTTTTTCATCCTTGGTGTACGTGTGCTCTCGAGTTATAAAGATCGCGGGTTGATCGTCGTAGCGGTGTTGGTGTCTCAGATGGGCGTCGATGAAGGAAGAGTCGCCGGAGATGAGAGTCCTCCAGCGTTTAGAGACGCACTTAAATCTCATCAAAGACTTCGCCGACAGTTTTGTAAGAATTTCGTCGAACAAAAACTCTTCGGGAAGGAACGCTGCCATGACGAACAGAACAATGATGAATAAAACCCTAGCTAATACAAAAGCTTATGACGGCGTTCGTGGTTACGCTCTAATAATATATACTAAAAAACTGTTGCGACTGTATTAATATTTGGGTTATTACTAGCAAAAGTTAAAGATAGGGCGACATAGAGCCAACTTAAAAAAACAGTGGTAAAAGTATCTAGGTTCACATTTTTTTTTGTGAATCGGTAGACTTCGTCCAGCTTTCCGTTATTTTTTTTTACTATTTCTGTCAGTGATGACATCAACACAAATCAAACAAATAAACTCGAACAATCACCCATAAATATCAATATAAAACTGTATGTATACACAAATTCTTTGAACATCAACAACGCAAATTCTTATTTTCTTTTTCACTTTGTCTCTCAAATTACCAGTTCATCTTCTCATTAGCATTGTGATTTGCGTTGTTCACGTCATCATTAACGGAAATAGTAAAAAAAAAAAAACTAATGAAAAAGTGGATGAGGTCTACCGATATACCAAAAAAATAAATTTAGATACTTTTGTCACTGTTTTTCAAATTGACTCTATACCGCCCTATTTCTAAACACATTAGTACTTTTGCCAGTAATAAATCTTTTTATTTTGGGTTAGTTGCGGTCTAAGTAACTAATATTTTGCATTTTTAAGAATTTTATTTTGTTTTAGGATGAAGTTTTAATTATTTTCTATTACAACTCAAGTTCTCTCTTTTCTTCCGTCAACTTTTTCAATTGATTTAACAAAATTTCAACCATGTTTCTAAGTTTTGGGCTAGGCCCGGCCCAATAGTTTTTGTGGCCTTGGGCGAAAAAGTGAATTAGTAAGCTTGTTTATATTATTTTGAGGTCTTTTCATTAGGATATATACAATATAGGGCTTTTTATTATAATAATAAAATAAAATTAAAATTAGAGGTCGTGGGCAATAGCTCAAATTGTTGCTAATAGGGTCGGCCTTGCCATGGGCACGTGTCAGTTTCAAGAGAAAAAAGTATTTCGTTACCGTTAATTTTAAAATTCTATTAAATCAATTGAAAAAGTAAATATATATATATATGTATTTAAGATGTAAAATAGTGAACATTAAGATTTTTAACCGCTAAATATAAAATAGTGAACATTAAGATTTTTAACCGCTAAATAATGGGAAAATTACGGCAAAAATATCCAATCTTTGGTCAACGTGCCTCCCATGTACTTAACCTTTAAAACTGACGGCAAAATTACCTAACGTGCGTTGACCGTGGCTTTGGCATGAAAACGTTAATTTTTCCATTAACATCCGCATGTGCCCGTTAACGGCAAAAATACTCAAAACTTTTTTTTTTGAAAAAAAATTAATTTTTAATTTATATTTTTTCTTTACTTGATTAGTGATAATTACTTGAATTCCAAATACATGGAATAACACAAAAATTAGTCAAAACATCAATTGATTTCTTAATGTGCTTATATAAGCTACATTTGCTGATAAAAATCTTATTATTATGAGAAATTTTAAACATAGCATTACACAAAAGTCGATCATGATATCAATTATCAATTGTATATTAATTTGTTTGGAGAAGCTAATTTGCCGACTAAACCTAATCATGAATAAAACAATTACATAGTTAATTTAAGGTTGACAATCAAACTTTAAATAAAAACCTAATCATATTGTTTTTGTTACATTTGACTATCTAAATATATAGCATGACATCTCAAAGAAATATTATATAATATATATATATATATATGAAACTCTTATATATACATATGAAACTCTTAGCGCATATATTCTCAAGTTATGACCATTACTTATATTTTTATGTCTTCTTTTGGTCGGAACATACTTTGAAGTTTTATTTTGTTATCGGGGATACTTTTAGAGACGTTAATTAGCCAAATTAATGTCTTCACATTGCTTCAAATTCTAAGTATGAACCGAATTAACATCTTCACCATTATCCTTTTCATTGAAAATTGACCGTATTAGATCGAATTAATACAGTCAATTAATGTCTCCGTATTGAAAAAAAAAATGGTTAAGAATATGTGCCGGTAAAAAAATATTATCAATAATCAATAAGGCTTTTTTGGAGAATGACCTTAAGTGGGTTTTCATTATGTTTCATAGCTTCCTTCGGCACTATTCATGTTTCGTAGCAGGGGTATTTAAGGGTATGGATTTTAATGGGATCCCAAGGGAGGTCTTTTAGCCAATTATTACTAATCAAGCCCCATTGATTATTGATAATATTTTTTTACCGGCATGTATTTTTAAGCCATTTTTTTCCAATACGGAGACAATAATTGACTGCACTAATTCGATCTAAAACGGTCAATTTCCAATGAAAAGGGTAATGGTGAAAATGTTGATTCAATTCATACTTAGAATTTGAAGCAATGTGAAAACATTAACTCGGCTAATTAACGTCTCTACAAGTATCCCCGATAACAAAATAAGACTTCAAAATATGTTCCGAAAAAAAAAAAGACATAAAAATATAAATAATAGTAATAACTTGAAAATATATACGCTAAGAGTTTCATATATATATATTTTACCGGCATGTATTTTTAAGCCATTTTTTTCCAATACGGAGACAATAATTGACTGCACTAATTCGATCTAAAACGGTCAATTTCCAATGAAAAGGGTAATGGTGAAAATGTTGATTCAATTCATACTTAGAATTTGAAGCAATGTGAAAACATTAACTCGGCTAATTAACGTCTCTACAAGTATCCCCGATAACAAAATAAGACTTCAAAATATGTTCCGAAAAAAAAAAGACATAAAAATATAAATAATAGTAATAACTTGAAAATATATACGCTAAGAGTTTCATATATATATATTATATAATATTTCTTTGACTAACCAACCAATATATAGCCACTTTATTTTTAACTAACCAAGTCTATCTCCTCTTATCTTGTGTGTAGGTTGTTTTAACAATAAGTCAAAGACAAATTCCAACACTAATATGTTCGCATAGGGTTTGATATTTAAAACAAAAATCCAAAAATCAAATACGTATTAATTTGAATTTTTCTTTATTATTATTTTCTCTAATACTTCACATGCCATGATCTGATCCAAAGAAATGAGAATATGACACATCAATTTTTTTATTTATTTTTATAAACACGTCATTTGATTCTCATTTTCTTAGATTAACAAATGAGAATTAATAAGTTAATTTTCTCCACTTTATTTATATTAAAATCGCATTCATGTACAATTATCAATATAATCTATACATCTATATATATATAAAAGCAAAATAACTTCAAGGTTCAAAAACACTGTTTTTAGCCCCGTTCTTTTTTCTCCTTTTTTTGAATTATTTTTAATTAGAAAAAACAATTCTCGCTCGACGCATCCTTTCAATATTTATATTTTCAGTATTCTAAAAATAATTATTTAATTGATAACTGTTTTGATGACAGTTTAGTTATTTGATTAATTAAAAAAATAAAACTCAATGTGTCCCTTCAAAATTTGAGAACCGTTTGAATTAGTATATGATTCACTAATAGTTTATTTTTAATTAGAAAAAACAATTCTCACTCGACGCATCCTTTCAATATTTATATTTTCAGTTTTCTAAAAATAATTATTTAATTTATAACTGTTTTGATGACAGTTTAGTTATTTAATTAATTAAAAAAATAAAACTCAATGTGTCCCTTCAAAATTTGAGAACCGTTTGAATTAGTATATGATTCACTAATAGTTATAACTTATTCCTTTATATACGATTAAAAGATTCCAGAAATTAATATTCCAAAAATAACACGTATATATAATTAGTTTATTTTGATAACAGATTCACACGTATATATATTGTATATTTATATATTGTATATATATATATTGTATATTTATATATTGTACATACAATATATACAATATATATTGTATAACTGAATATTTGTATATTTACTGTTTTAAATAGATTTACACGTATATATATTGTATATTTACACATCTATATAGATTATATATCTTGATAATTGTTTTAATTCTTTAATTTATTTTAAATCATTTAAACGGTTATCGAAATAGAATGGACACATCGAGTTATATATTTTTAATTAAGTAATAAATTAATTAAAGCTACGTGTAATTTATATATATATATATTTTAAATAATTAAAAGAGGTTATCTAAATAGTAGGGACACATCGTTTTATATATTTTTACTTAAGTAAATAAAATAATTAAAGCTACGTGTAACTTATATATATATATATATTAAATAATTAAAAGCGGTTATCAAAATAGTAGGGACACGTCGATTTATTTTAATTAATTAAATAAAAAAAATAAAACGAATAATTAAAAACGGTTATCCAAATAAAAGGGACACATCGAGTTTTTTTAATTAATACGTATATATATTGTATATTTGCACGTGTATATAGATTATATATTTTGATAACTATTTTAATTCTTTAAAATAATTAGTATATATATAGAGATTTACACGTATATATAGATTTTCTTAAATGAATTTGTATCTGATTCATATATTATATATATATATATTATATACGTATTGAACTACGTATTTTATAACTCCCTTTGAAGAGAAGCAACCCAAATCGTTCCTCCTCAAATTTTTATCTTTCTTCCCAAAAATAATAACTGCCATTCGAAGAGAATCATCTCAAATCATTCAATTCATTCCTCTATAAATAGCAACATCAAAATAAAAAAGCATCTCTCTCTTCATCGGATCTCTGCCTGTCTTCCTCTCTGTTCATCGGTCGGTCGCACCGTCAATCGACCGTCGTTAAGTCTGTCAAAGCATCGCTTGCCACGAAGCCTTCTATCTAAAACTTCCACCCAGTAAGCGGCCTCAGGATTTTAAGTTCATCTTTCCGTCTTCGTCGAGTATATATATTATAACGATCAAAATTGTTTTTTTTTGTTGGTACTTTCTGTTTGAAATTTCATGGCTTAATATGTTCGTTTCTTTTTGTTAAAACAATGCCCTTCACACAATCGAGGATTAATATGTTTGTTTATTTTTGTTAAAACAATGCCCTTCACACAATCGAAAAAAAAAAAAAGCGATTCTGCATGACATAGAAAACTTCGAATCTGGGAGAATCCAAACGTGCGAAAGTTGTGAAGAAGGTCTCCCACAAGACAGTTATAAATCATCATGTTCATATTATGTTCTCGGAATGAAAGTGATCCAAGCCCGCTCTCGAAATTCGTCAATATTCATGCGGTAGTCTCTCGCTGTTCTCTCCGAAGACGAACCCTCCTTTCCAATCACGTGACCCACTCTCATTTCAAATAGTTTTGCCTAAGTCGTAAATATTTTTTTTCATTTCCTGAATCTATAATAGATCATTAATGTTTATTTATATTGAAGTTTTGATGACAAGATTTGGTGTATTAAAGTATTGTCTTTATTTTAATTTTTTTATACAGACTCAGGGGCAAAGGAAGAGCCACAGTTTGCATTATTAATTCCTGTTTTTCTGTTCACATGAGGTTAGTGTTTATGTTCGCACCGAAATCGAATGTTCCAGACAAATTTACTTGCGTTTGGTTTAGGGATGAAATGTGTATTTTTTAATGTTAATCAAGTCTTTATTGTTTTATGTTTTTTTTAATAACTCTAACTATATAACTATTTAGATTCTAAATTTTTAATTACATATCTAGATTGCATGTCTTGATATGATATTATAGGACAGGCCTATGAATATCTTTGAGTTTTTAATTACATACATAGAATTGCAATGGTTTTTTTTTATTTTTTATAATTGATGCATAAAGCGTATTATTAAGTTTGAATGTTTCTATCGATGGTTTTTAATTTTTTTAATGTCTTCAAAGTTTTCTTTACAACACCAATTATCTATATTAGTTTCAATTTCTTTTGGTGCATTGTGATTTTTTACTATGGTTTTCAATCGTACTAATTATTTGCTTATCAGAAAAGTTTGATAATGATAATCGGGCTGATGCCTTATTCGAATTGTTGCAAACACAAATATATGTCATTTTCCAGTTTTTTTAAATATAATATATATAAGTATTCCATGTTTGATTTGTGTACTTGCTGTGATTTTTTGCAGCAAATATTGATCCTAGCCGATCTCAGCAGCAGAAAACCAATAACGTAGCATCAGGTCAAGTCTGTCTCAAGCTTGAGGCTCTAATGGAATAAGAAACTTAGTATATTCGATTTCAATTAATCTAGTTGAAAATGGCAGGGAAAGGAATGCATTTCTAACGTCTTTATGGGATATAATTTGTGCTATATATATGGGTGTTTTTGTATATAATTTTTAAAGTAGTTAAAGTGTTTAAGTAGTGATATAAAAATTTTATTAGTGATACATCTTTAAAAAAAATCATCATTTTGATTATATGTATGGGTGTAGATTTTTGGAAATTAAAAATAAGAAAAGAAAAGAAAAAAGGTGAAAATTGTTGTTTTTTAAATTCGTGTTTATTTTTCTTTATAAATATAAATATAAATATAAAAGGAAACGTTATTTTGTATGCTCCAAAACCCAAATTTGAACAAAATTATTCCTGATTTTAATAAATTTTAAAATTATGCTCTAAATCACTTTTAGTTGTAAGTCAAACACTTTAGCTCTTCAAGTTAGACTATTTTTTTTATTTAGACACTTTTAGTAGATAGTTTTAATTTAGAAAACTATGCAGAATAAATTGTCTAAAAACTTTTGTCCACTTTTGGTCTTTTAAGTCAAACACTTTTTTAGTATAATTTTAAAATTTATTAAAACCAAGAATAATTTCGTTCAAAGATACCTTTTAAGGCATACAAATTAAAGTTTCCCTATATAAATATATTTACATAACAAAAATAGTATGTGCAAATTGATAGTTAATACAAATATTCAATAATTTATATTTTTTATGTTATCATTTGAATAAAAAATTAAAATTGCTTTGTTAAATGATATTGGTGTTTCAGTTTACAACTTACAATTGAAGTAAGAGTTTGTAATTTTTTTTTTATAAAAATTAAAAATAATATTTTATTATCACCGCGCTACATTTTTTTTTATAAAAAATTATATAATATTTTACAATCACCGCGCGAAGCGCGGTGTTGGTCCACTAGTCTATATATATATAAGCAAAATAACTTGATGTCTCAAAAATACTATTTTTTGACCTCATTCTATTTTCTCCTTTATTTGATTTTTTTTATTAAAAAAAATAAAACTCGCTCGACGTCTCCTTTCATTTTCTAATTTTTCTTAAAACTTACGTCGATCGTCGTGTCTATTCGGTAATAAACTGCTTCTAAGAAAGACATCACCGTGAAATCGTGATAAGCATTCGGTGAAGTACCAGGAGATGCCTCCCTTCCAGTTCCCTTCCTCTGTGAAGGAGAAGCCCTTTGTTTGCGGCTGCGACTTCACCGGCGTCGTCGACGCCGTCGGATCCTTCGTCTCCGCCTCCAGAGTCGGCGACAAGGTCTGCTCCGTCGAAGGCCTCGGGACCTTCGCCCAGGTACGATTTCCGTAATTTTGAAAAAGTTATCCTTCTCTGTCGCACAATGAATCGGCCATGGCCAACCCTCGCTCGCCACGAAGCCTTCCATCCCTATTTCAAATACTTAAGGAAATATACCTGTTATTGTTTATTATTTCATTCGATTATACTTTCTACCAATTCTCGCTATAATCCTTCTCAAAACCCCTTCTTCTCCTTTTGCGATTCTCATTGCCCTTACCGGTGAAATGGTTAAATGGCCGAAGGAGGCGGCGAGCATGGCCCTCCGATCAAGGTTTGAAGTCAGGGAAAGATGAAAATCTCTTATTATTATACTCTGTGCAGCAATCTCTTATTTTAGCATAGGTACTATTAATTCGGGGTTTTGTTCTGATGCCAATCAAAGGATTGAAGAAAATATTTTTTTTAGTTATGTACTTGATGACATATCACCACATAATTTTTTGGAGCATCACCAAACTGTTTCCAAAATTCACAAATCACCCTATGAAATTCTTTGCTGTTTTTTCTCTATGATTCTCTAATTTTAGTGCTTTAATTATTCTTCAATTTTACAACTTTTTATACTAGAACTAGGCATATGATAGTTTATGTACTATCATCACTAACACCAAGTTGACTTCCATTTTTTCTTGTCAGGTATGCAGAACTGAAGAAACGGGCGATCCAATTATACTATTGATTTTAATCATATGCTCAATAATTTTATCAGGTACATTATTTCCACTCTAATCTCTGATTTACTCTCTTTTTTATGTTAATCAAGTCTTAATTGTTTATGTTTTTTTTTTCTTCTGAATTCTTAATTATATATCTAGATTACATGTCTTGAAATGATATTAGAGGGCATTCCTATGAATATCTTTGAATTGTTAATTACATGTCTATAATGGCTTTTTTTTTTTTTTTTTTTTTTTGTATATTATTGATGCATAAAGCGCATTAGAGAATATAAGTTTGATCTGTTTATATTACAACCTACTGATATGAGATTTGAAAGACTATTATACTTGATTTCTTATTGTTCTTTTACCTTTTATAGGTTTGGTCTGACAAAATGATGGTTTTCAAGTTGGAAATTTTTTAGCTAAAAGTAGTCTGGTTCATTCTATGTCACTTAAGTGTTTATCGTGTTTGTATTCACGGTGTAGGTTGTTACAGTGATGATTTTGGCAAAGTAATTCGAAGTGGATTCAATCAACAACGAGCATGATCAACATGATGTTTCCCTCCGTTGTTTCTATGCCTGCGTGCACGCATATTTAGTTTAGAGAAGTTATCTCCTGCCACTGACGTATACTGTAAGATATTCTCTTTATTTAAAACTTAAAAACATGTATTTTAATATTTAAATAGTATTAGTTTGATCAAAAACATTTGGGGAAAGCATGAGATATTTGTAATATCGCAATTCTTTTTTAAAGCTTGATATCATGATTGAGTACTCATAAAGATTGAGTTACTCAGGTGAGTTTTTTTAAACTTCTCAAGTGCTCGGTTGCTATAGATGTGAAAGTCGTCAACTTTAATCTTTTCAGAAGATTTAGCTAAACCCATCTATGTTTTCCAACTTTGAACCACCATATCTATCAACAAAATCCGGTGACTTTTGAGTTTAGATGTGTTCCCTTTGTTTTTTTTTCTTTTACTTTTTAAAATTTTCACGGTGTTTGTAGGACTTAATAAATCTATTCGGTTTGACGCATCTTCAGCGAACCTTATTCGCCATGTGACCATACCAGGTTCACCTCTCTTTCGTTTCTATGGTCAGAGTCACTATCTTTTGAATGTAAGGCTATGCACTTTTTCATTTTTGGGTTGTTTATAGCTAATTTTTTCAATTTGTGCATTTTCATAATTCTTAATATATATTATATTTATACAGTAAACATAAGGTTTGAGACTAATTACGACTCTTCTTTATTTATTTCTCTATTTTCCCCTGGATTTTAGTTTGATTTTTCAATTGTACTACTTAGGTTTTGCGAATTTAGATTTTTTTTTTCAGGATTTTGTCGGTATTTGATTTGTTATTTGGTTTTTGTGTAGATGTTAGCAGGCTCGACTTTTTTGAATTCTCCAACCGAAACCCACTCGCTTTAGCGAGAATCCAATGTAAGTTTTCAGTAGGGATTTTCTTGGGCCAAATTAAGTTATTCTCAAAAAAACTTCTTATGAGTCTGCTTCATTTGTTTATCTATTTGTTCGATGAACCGTCTCCTTATGTTTGTTTGGTAAAATATTAATTAAAGTGAAATAAATTAGATTATGTTTGGTTATGTATTTGTTTTTGTTTGGGTATTTGGTTATATTTATTTGTTTGGTGGTTTTTGTTAGTTCTTTCAAAATGTGAAAATAAAGCGAAATGATTGAGAGTTATTTATTTGAAATATGGATCCTTTTTAAATTTATTTTTTGTGATACTTTTTAATTTATAAAATTGACTTATTTAATACATAATGTTAAAAGCAGTAGTTCTTTTATTCTTCACCTTATTAATCGTATTTTCATCAATATTTATCAAGCTTCGCCTCACGACAGAGCCTTTCATACCAAATCTCACATTGGCTACAATTGTGTGCTTGAGGCGAACTCTCCTTACGGCCATTCGACTATCCTCATGTCACTCTCAATTTTGAGATTCAACTCTTTGAAAAATTGGCGCTATCTCAGTTTTAGATTAAAAATCAGTTTTTTTTTTAACAGGGGCAACTTATTTTGTTAGATTAAAAACTTACTTTTATGATGTCTTATTATGTTATTGGCTTCGTTTCCTGATCGTTTTCATCTTTGAATTCCAACTATATTTTTTTCCAGTCTGATTTGAGTTTCCCCTTTCAGGAATTGAAAAAAACAAAGGCAAGGGAGAAAAACACCAAGTCTGTCTTTGCATCGAGTTCATTTCCGGCATTTAAGGAAACAAGAACCTCTCTTTGTATCGACTAGACTCCCATCTTCGTACTCTTTTTCACGAGTATAGGACTCTTGGTAGTTTCTTCTCAACGACTCTTGGTGGTCTCATCTTCATCTATTTTGAACCAAGCTCTATGATTAAGAATATTTTGGTTCACTGTCTTGGTAGTTTCAAATTGTATTTAAATATATCTATTTTGAACTAAGTTCTTAAGTATAATTATTAGAGTTAAATATTGTCAATAATACCGTGAAAACACCATAAACGTCGTTGTAATTTGTTATCATGAATCCATATCTTAGAGATTGAACTATTTTCTTCATCGAACTTAAATATACTATTTTATTCTTAAATAGATTCTTGAAAAAAGAAAAAAAAAAGGTATGTTAATCGTTCATTTTATATGTTTGGAAATATTTCTAATTATATTAAATAAAAATCATAAGTCATATTCCATAATTTAATAACAATTAGGCAATTTCGATAATAACTAACAACAAAAATATTTAATTTTATATTATTTTCAATGCCACCGCGCAATGCGCGGTGCCGGTTCACTAGTATATATAAAAGCAAAATAACTTCCTGCTAAAAAAAACCACGTTTTTAGCCCCATTCTATTTTCTCATTTTTTTGAATTATTTTATATTAGAAAAAAAAAAACCTCGCTCGTCCTCGCTCGTCGTATTGTTTCAAATTTGTGGGAAGAGAGGCAACTCCTCATCATCGTACCTCCCGAAGAGAAGTATTTCTTCTCTCCCTCGAATCCTCTGTTCGTCGTCTCCCTTCAAAGAAAAATAAAACCGCCGATCACTCAAAGATCACCACTTTTGACTTATAAACCACATTAACGTTGGATGCAAGAGTTTGGAAGACCTCTCTCCAGCGTTCTGCGACTCTTTGGCTATCTCTTTCTCTCTGTCGCTTTCGCTGCATCCCACAGTTTATCCACCGAGCACTCCGTCGTCGCTAAGTCCGTCAAGCATCGCGTTGCCACCCACTATGAATCTGAGGTATCTAACCAACCCTGCTTACGTCCCTTTGACTATCTTTATCTCCCTCTCAACCTCGAGTATCTTGCTTTAACCTCGCTTGATTGTATAAATGGTCTTTCAAAAAGACATTTAAGTTATGCGATATTTCAGATATTTGGGCTTTTTCCCTGAATTTTTCTGGTCCTAGAAATATTTATTTAGCAATGCAACTGCCTGAGAAAAGTTCTCAATGAGAAATCTTAACTTTGCTTCTTCGATTTTAATTCCGGCTCACAACTCCCAAGTTTGCTTACTCAATCACGAATCTGATGACACCTCATATACCATGGTGAGGTGAGCGATGCTGTGAGAACGAAGGTGAGGGCTTCGCCCAATGCACATTCTCCCGATGACGTTCGAAGGCGAGTTTAGAATTTATCGATACGGTGATCCTCTTGCCTCTTTCAAGTTGTTTTCCAGGTTTTTGTTCATTTTTTTTCATTTCTGAATCACTTCGAGTGACCGTTTTTAATGTTAACGTTTTAATTTTCTCAATTTGAGAAATTCAAATAATTAATATAGATGTTGAATGAATAAGTGTCAGCCTTTGGATCTATAGTTGTTTTCTTGATTTTTTTTTTACTCACAATGTTTTTTCTTTTGCAGCAAGTTCTACTTAAGTTTCTTTTCCGGTGTTCAATTTGTTTTTTTTGCTTGAATCACTACTACAAAAAGGGGATTGGACACTTTTAATGTGTCGTCGGATCCTCCGTCGTATGATATCCGCCTACACTTATTTAAGTGTCGTCGGAAGTGTCCATGGACTACACTTAAAAAGTGTAGTCGGAAACAATATTCGCCGCGGCACAAATTTATTTGCCGCGGCGAACATTACTTCCAACTACACTTAAAAGTGTCGTCGAATATGCCGATATAAAATTAAAAAAAACGGGCGATTAAAATCGCCCGGATGCTTTGGTATCACCTGTAAATAATAAATAATATATATTTTATATAATAAATTGCAAAATTAATCGATTTATTACAAATAATATTCCGTACCTACAAAAAGTATCATTCATACTTACAAATAGTACCGTCGTCCCTATATTTAAGAATGTAAAACCGTCCATATACATAATATTCTATTCTTCATCATGAACATGAACATTGAAAATTCAAGCCGGTTGTATTGTGTAACATGAACTTTTCCCCGAGCCTACAAAAAAACATCAAAGAAAGTTCATAAACCCACAAAATTTATCAACATATTTCGAAAAATATAAACCCACCAACATACCAAAACACAAATCAACAAAAACTAAAAAGCATCAACAAATTCATTAACACGCTAAGAGATATTCACTAAATCATCAAAATAACATCACGTAAACTATAAACAATACTATTTTAACACAAAAATACATTAAAAATATAATATTAATTTAGGGCTCGGATTCTAACCTTGCTCAAGGTAGAAACTCGGTTAGGGAGTAGACTTGTTGGTGGCCGACGTTCTCCTCCATGGCGACGGCAACGACGAAGGCAACGGCGACGGCGACGTCTAGGGCAAGGTTGAGGATAAAAAGAGAGAAGGAGAGAAGGGAGAGTGAGAGAAAGAGAGAAGAGACCGAAGTGAGAAGTGAAGAAAAAAAGAGAGAGGGAAAACCTGAAATAAGAGAGAAAAAGGGAGGGAAACGAAAAAAAAATGAAAAAAAATCGAAAATTTGGGGTTTCAACGACACAAGATTGAGATGTGTCGTGTAAAAACCCGACACTCGCCGCGACGAACTTCAGTTTACCGCGGCGAAACTTTCAACTACACTTAAAAGTGTCGTTGAAAGATAAATTTCTAATTTTTTAATATTTTACACTTCAAAAAATAAATAATCTCTTCTACTACTCTTGGTTTATATTATTATACTTAAATTATATTATATAATTTATAAACAAATAGTAAAAAATGTTTAAATTAAAAAAATTAACTTTACAATTATATGAAACTCAAAGTTTAACTTTCATTCAACCTTATTATAGCTTTCTAAGTAACGACTTCAAATATAAAATAAAATTATGAAAATTTGAATGATTTTATATATATCCAACATCTAAATTTCAAAGCACTTAAGATCTACTTAAAAATATAGATAAGTGGTTTGCTTTTCAAATGAAAAAATCGAACGACAACTAAGAGAGGAGAATAACATACCGAGAAATGTGATTCCGCGATTAATAAAAGAATATTATAATAGATATAAAAAAAAACTTATTTTTTTCTTACTAAGATAGCACACTACTCTTACCTTATAATTATTGATATCGTAAAATGATATAATTTAAATTGTTTATAACAATACGCCGCGGCCTATTTAGTAGTAGCCGCGGCGAAACTTTCAACTACACTTAAAAGTGTAGTTGGATCACTTATCCGCCGCGGCTAATATATATTAGCCGCGGCTAACTGTGATCCAACGACACTTAAAAGTGTCGTTGAAAGATAAATTTCTAATTTTTCAATATTTTACAATTCCAAAAAAATATGTACTTTTTCAATATTATGTGAAAAATCGCCGCGGCTAGTTTAAGTTTGCCGCGGCGAGTCATTCCAACGACACTAATAAGTGTCGTTGGAAATGAATGTCGTTTTCCATTATGACGACACTAATATATGCATAGTTGGAACACTACTCGCCGCGACGAATATTAGTTCGCCGCGGCGAATATATGCTTCTGACGACACATAAAATATTGTGTAGTCGGAAGTCTATTTTTTTTTTAAATCCGACTACGCATAATAATTTCCATCGTCGAAACTTGACTTCCAACTACGCTTTTTGTCTTGCGTAGTGGAATCTCCGTAGTATAATCCCATATTTGTAGTAGTGAATTGTGTTATTTATATGTTGCTGATGAATTTAAGTTGATTCTAGGGTTCTGATCTCTTTTTGTTTTTGTTTTGTTTAGATTGGAACTTCACAAAGTCGGAGCCTTTGGCAATAAGTCGGTTTATTGATGGATTTGAAGGCATTTCTTTTGGTAACATATTATAACTGCATCTTTTCAAGATTATCTTCTTGCCTATTGATCTCTTATCGTTTAAGATTTGAATTCTCAGGTCTTATGTTTTGTCATGAAATTTGGATCTGTGAAAAATAGTATAATTTCCAACTTGATATTTGCAATATAGGTAGGTAATTTTTTTAAATGCTAAACATTTAATCTCATGAACTTACTCAAACTTGACATTTATCTCAAGAACTAACTTTTCACAATATGTGTGTTGTTTGATGATATTGCTATTTGATTTGTGAAGAGTTTGGATTGATAGATACTTTATTATTTGTGATTCTTGGTTCTGGTTTTTATTGATAGATACGAGTCTTTCGGTCCAGTTATTCCGATATGAGACAAGAAGCAGACGAAAAACCAATGTCGCTTCTTTCTGTTTTCACAATTATACATTTTAGTGGAGTTTACATGCAGATTTGTTCTTTTAATTTTTCTGAATCATAAAATAGATATTAAATTTTTTGACGACAGGATATTCGAAGTAATGCTTAAGTAAAAAAGGTCAAACTTAGTTCAAGTGTTCAATATCCAATTTATTTTTTAATATCTGTTTTTTTCTTCTTGAATTTTACAGATTATGAAGATAAATGAAAAATGATATTACAGATTTGTCTTCTCTCTGTAAGTTTCTTATGTCAATCACAACTTCTTGATAATGTTTCTCTATCACAATTCAATTTTTTTTGGGTTACAGCGTCACAACTTTTGATTAAGTTTCTCACAATAGAATTTCATATTAAAATCTTTGATTCATATATAGAAATGTATATATGTCGTGTGACGATAAAAATAATTTACTGGTTTAATGCCTTTAGATTTGCCCTTCTACCATGGTCTTTATGTGTGAAGTTAACAATTGAGTGGTTGATTTTAAGAACCGTGTGTAATTTTATGTTAGTTAATTATCCAGGTCTATTTTTACATGCCATCTCTTAAATTTAAAACGATTATGTGTAATTTTATGATTTTAATGATGCATCTATGATTTTAGAGTCATGTTTTCTTTTAGGATCGGTTAGTTACTTATTTCTTCTCCTTTCTGGCAAAGCCCCTTCAAGAAACAACGGTCCGTCTTCAAATACGCAGCCCTAACAGCCGCCTCCTTTCGAGCACACCAAAAAAAAGACGAAGACGATCTGTAACTATTACCCTTTCATTGGAAATTCTTGAGCACTTTCATTTTATATGGTCTTTGCTCTATTTGTAATTTCCAATTTTCCGCTCTTTTCGCTCTGGTGCAACAGTCGACGAAAAGGGAAAGCTTCACTATGAACAACAATGGCGTCTGATAGAGACAACTTTGAAATAAGACCTGAGTATGCAGAAGATAAAGACTGGACCTGAGTATGTTTTTTTTACAACAAGAAGATATAGGTACGTTTTTCTTACACAAATTATTTAAATTATCGTATTAAGAAGATAAAAGAATTAGATACCAGGGGGGCAGGAAATAGTATTTTATTTTCTATAACAAATTGACGGATTAGTTCCATTAAAACTGTTAAGCATTTTGATGTCGAATAGTTGATCGAGTATATGGGTAATTGTTATAGATTATTATTTAAAAAAAACTAAATGAGTTGTTGTATCCCATGCATTTTTGGAGCCTTTTGACGTTGCAAATGACACATGAAATAAAATGGTGATGCATTAAATGGTTTTTCTTTCATTTTTATTATTTATTAGGATGATATAACATCATATACAAGACTCAAATATTCTCCGTCAGGTTCTTATAGGATTCGTAACAATAGCTTGATCTAAATGAATAGTTATCATTACAAAATTATAATAGAATTGGTAAAATATTTAAACTTGATCAATTCTTCTTAAATAGGCACAATTTTCAATAGTATTTTTTTTAAAAATAATCTCCGCTTATGTATATGCAGTTTTTGCTTGAAATGATTTCTGAATTCCCTCCATTTTTTTTGCAAGTACGTAGGGTTGGTTCTATTGCTCTCTCAAGTGTTGATCGTGATGACATTCCCGATGGCGGAAGCATGCATTTTGAAAAGACCGTTAAAGCATTGAAGGTAGCTGAGATAAAGGTATTGAGTGTTGCTGAGAGCCGCAACCCGATTGCCATCAATATGAAATTTCATATTCTTCATGTTTTGGTTTCTATGTAATATCATGAAATTTTTGTTTTCGAAGCTATTTTTATATTGTTTATTCGTGTTTATAAACGACCATATGATGTACATTTTTAAGAGAATGTGGGAGATTCACTTTGGCTAAAGTAATATGTTATGCATTTTTAATTTTATTTAGAGAAAGAATTAATTTCACTGAATCAAGATTGTTTAAATTTCAAGACATTGACGCTAAAGAAAGCAAGTTGCCATAAGTTTTTCGATTCGTACGAGTTGCTATGGTTTATTTTTATTTTTTAGTATCAATGTAAAAACTAAAAAAACTGATTTTTTTTTTAAGAATTATAAAGATGCAATGAAAAAAAAAATATAAATCAATCTCTTTTGACTGTTTTGACATGTTTGTATCTAAGATAATTTATAGGAATATTTTTTTTATATACAAAAAAAAATTCTAAACAATTAGGATTTAGAATTATATTCTTTACGTAATTTATCGTTGTTATTAAATATTGAAATTTATCGTTATATTATTATTTCTCAGTAAACATGAAACTACTCTTATATGTTTAATATCACGTATTTTGGTCAAAAAAAAATTCACACATTTGTTCTAAACATTTTAATTATGTATGCAATGTTTGTGTAAATCTTTCGATTTACATTTACAAAAGTTAAAAAAAATATTTAAAGCTTTCAATCAATTTTTATATCTAATATTTCTAAATCACCGCGCGAGCGCGGTGTCGGTCCACTAGTTATATTAATTATGATGAAATAATTACCATAGTATAAATCACAATTTATTCATATGAGAAAATTATCAAAATAATTTCGTACTTAAAAATATTTCAATTCAATAATTGAACTTAAAGTAAGATTTCAATAAATCAACTTTACATATATTAACACTTATTTTGTTCATCAAAATCTCGTCCGAAAGTCTAACATTGAGAGCTCATGGACCCACATGAACGAAGCTTTAGAATAAAGTCTGGACACATAAGCTCACAAACTTTTCCCGAAAATTTAATTCTTAATATTGGTTGATTCCACTAAAGGACCAATACTGACGATCTCTAAGTTCATATTCGTTCTTATTTCCGTTTGATGTGACACAACTATTCTTCACACGGTCCACAGTGTATTTTACGATATTACTCTTTGTGTGTATCAGTAACTAAGAGGAATGTTTAATTACCGTTTTACCCCTTAGTTATTATTTCATCAACTCTTTTGTTGTTTGTGAATGAGAAA
Source organism: Parietaria judaica (assembly GCA_954871525.1). Classification (NCBI taxonomy): domain Eukaryota; kingdom Viridiplantae; phylum Streptophyta; class Magnoliopsida; order Rosales; family Urticaceae; genus Parietaria; species Parietaria judaica. Next base: position 22,947,083 of record OX940860.1, on the reverse strand, counting down.
AATATAAAGTGAGATGTCACAACATGTCACATGTTTTATTCAGAGAATATATTATTCACTGAGTACCAGGCCCGGTTTGTTCATTCAGACTTCAAAGAACAAAACATGATGTGATACTAATGTCGTAGCATTCTTATAACACAAATTTCATATCTCTGAATCACATAGTTCCACGAGACACTATTATGACACAAACCGTCGAGTCTTTGATCCATCATTTGGGTCTTGCCCATTGACTAGTCAAATGTCATAAAGTGTCACAAGAAATTATGTACCTCAGGATTTAGGTAATTACGAATATATCCCTCGTATGTGATTTCGAAGCTTTGAGTAATGAAACGGTTTTACCTCGAACTTCAAAGTGTCACATATCTAGTTCAATGTCTTCATTAAGACATCAAGAATAAACTCTAGAGTCACAACTCTCAATATCACAAGATCTGATATCAGTAGTTTATTCAAACAATCATTAATCAGATATGACTGCCCTATTGATCCAGAGATTGCGAATTTGTTTGTTTTAAAACTAATCAAGAAGAGGCATCTCATTAAGTCTGTATTTAACTCTTCTTTCGTTGATGATAATTTCAGGACGTAGATAAATATGCATAAACACAAACTTAAATATATAAGAATGAATATTTAATCTTTATTTAATTCTCAACAAAAAGAATATAATCGTATTATTACATAGAGTACTTTTTTAATAAACTAATTTATTCAATAAAAGATCATTCATGTCTTTGTGGGCATAAATCCCAACAATTGTGACTCATAAATTCTCTTCTGCTTATGACTTGCTTCCATTCCACCGACTTATATTTTACTCATGGGATCTTTGTATTTTAGCTCTTATTCATATATATATATATATATATATATATATATATATATATATAAATTGGGGGCTCTAAATTTGGAAGACCCAAACGCCGTCTGGGCCGCGTTTGCCGGGGCGACAACTCTTCGTTCCCCTTGACCGGTGTCATCACTTGCTAAATGACAACAAGCATGTTTGACTTGAAATATCATCCTTCATGCAATATCTTTTATTTCAGATCTTCTACGAAACTACTACGTGAATGATACATTTTAAGCTTGGCTTCTATGAAATCGGAACTTACTTGGAACGCACGGTATGCTAACTGATATGCACTGCTACAAATAATTAATATTAATATAAAATATTAAAGATAAAATGTAATGAAACTTAACAAACTACGGGGTTCGAATAATCGTTGATTAAATCCACTGCAAATGTTGCAACATAAAATTATCAAGACAAAGGACACATTAAATTAAATATAAAGGTGACCATTCGTGTTTTGTGTTTTATTCGTGCCAGTTCTTAATTTTTTTTTATATACTTATTTTGTACATGATTATGCAAAACGACTCCATAATATTGCATAGAACATTATTAGCTAAGATCTTAGAACGAGATGATTTTCACATATGAATATTAGATCGAGAAAGCGTACCTTGACCCATGATCGGAATAGTAGCGGAAACGATTAATCACCGGAACTGTGTTTCTCTCTCTTAACCTCTTTAGAGTGACAAGCCTTCTTTGATGGAGAGGAGAAAAACTTACGTAGGTAGAGAGATGACCAACTCCTAAGGTTTCACTTTATATAGACCCACCATCAAGGTATAATGAGAATTAACCTTTATTTAATTAAACCAATAAGATTTATCTAATATATTATTAAACCCATTAATTAACTGTGCCCAATGGGCCACACGCGAGTCCAACATATTTTATGTAAACTCAGACACGCCTCATTTCTTACCCGCCTCACTTACTAACCGTGTATATTATGTTTACCTGCTTAACTCATATAATAGAATCGTGTATTTTAAGATAATAAATTAATTTAATTAATTATATCATATAACACTATACAATTTATTGACAATTTTCTATATTTTATTTTTACAATTGAACGACCTAATTATTAAAATAAAACACATAGTAAGTACTAAGTATTAACACTTAATAACCTATAAAATGTAATTTTTTGCCCATCGACCGTGTCTAACAGGACCTCATCATGTTTGTGTCGTGTTCAACACGACCGTACCCGAATCCATTTATGTTAGACCCAAACTCATTTCAATCGTGTCCGAACTATTTCACTTTTTGGCCCTTAAATTGTTACTCGTAATAAATGAGTAAGATATTTAAAACAAAAAGCATACTTAAATCGCCGTAGTCCGTACCAAGAAAATAAAAGAATTTATTTGTAGTCTTTGTCGCAAGAAATCAAAAGACGGAGAGAATAGTCTCGTCTTAATCCCATAAGACGGGCGGATAATTATTGTGAAAAGGGCTGTGTTGATCGAGGCTCTTCACGACTTCCGGGGCTGTGGGGTCCACAAGCCTCACCGTCAGACGGGGGCAGTATCCCATCAGTACAAACTGGTCCCTCCAAACATATTCAAACCACTCCCTTGTCCTCACCGTGTACTTCAAAAGCTTACTCCAACGCAACTCACCGCCGGACGAAAAAGATGTCGTGTACAAATGATACTCGCCGAAGGAGCAAGTGTATGCTGCTAGAAAAGATCTCCACCTAAACATTAAAGGTGAAACATTTATACCGGTTCTCAATTCCCAATTACTGATATCGGAATTTATTGGTTTAATAAGTTTGGTTCCGGAATTGGTAACAATACCGGTTATCGGAACTTCTTACATTTATAGGTACTAAAATACTGCTTTCAGGCCTACCTTAGTATGTTGAAGCCTCGTGTCGGTCCATCAGCATACCGAAACGTCTCGTCATTAAGGTCGAAGGAAAGAACTCCGACGGTGTCTCTGTTGCCCTGTCTACGATAACACTTCCAATGCAGAGCCCATTTGCTTCCACCGGGCTTTTAGACTCATATGGAAATCCTTTAACTCCCGAGTCCCTACTGCCTCTCCAAACGGTGCCACTTTTGGCGAAAACTTGGGCACGGACCATCTCCAAGTTCGAGTCCGAGTTTGTGGTGGAGCAAAATTCAGTGTTGGATTCCGAATTATCGGATTCGGACACGGAATCTAAGCCCAAGACGGATTTCGATGCGGAGGACTCACTAGCCATGTATTTCGGGTGTAAGAAGACGACCTTGTAGTCCCCACTTGCACCGTCCAATCCAAAACCCATCCACCACCTATCTGTACCATCCCCCGCCACCACCGGTGGGCAAGGAAGCAGCCTCCATTGCCGAGTCGCCGGGTTCCAAAGCACCACTCGATTCGGCAAAGACGGGTACATCAGGCAAACCAAGCCGTCGCACGAGCCGGCAATCCTGGCATGGTTGATTTCTGCGTCCAAGTATGACATTTCGACTTCAGTTGCCCGTGACAACTTCTCAGAAAACACAATTGCTCTTCGCCGCACCGGTGCATCTGCGTTCTCGCTGCACTCTCTATTTATGGCGATCGCGAGTTGGTCGTCGTGACGCTGTTGGTGTCTCAGATGAGCGCCGATGAAGGAAGAGTCGCCGGAGATGAGAGTCCTCCATCGTTTGGATACGCACTTGAATCTTATTAGAGACTTCGCCGGCAATTTTGATAGAATTTCGTTGAACACAAGCTCTTCAAGAAGAAACGCTGCCATGGCTCATATGGTGTGTAAAACCCTTAATTTATTATTTATCAATATATAATAAAAGTTTATGACGGCGTTCGTGGTTAGGCTGTGTTGCGATTATATATATTTTCATTTTGGGATATTAGGTTTTTTTTTTTTTTTTTTCTTCAACTTTTAAGTTTATTAGAAATATTCACATGAGAATATTTTGCCAACATATAAATGGAGTCATATCATGATAATTGATTTTTTATTTAATTTGTTCATTTAACATTAATATAAAATTCGTTTATTCTATTCATGAAATAAAATTGGATTTTTGGTATTTAATTTTAAATGGATTAAATCAAAAGAATTAGTAATTATTAATTACATAAGATTTTCTATAAAAAGAAATGGAAGAAAACCGTAAGTATGCTCGCATATGGATACGGAGCTCATTCTTTATATTGAGATTGAAGTGCGTCTCCAAATGCTGGATGACTCGCATCTCCGGTGACTCCTTCTTCATGGACGCTTATCAGAGACAGCAACAGCTACACGACGCACTTGTCTTATACGGAGAATACAGAGAAGGCGATAAAAACCCGACTGGCCTAAAAAGAGTAACGCTGCTCTCTGAGCAGTGCACAAAAGAGACGGAAGTTGTCGCATCGTACTTGCCTGCGGAAAACGGCTCCTTCGAGATTGTCGGCTCCTGCGACGGGTTGATCTGCCTGAAGCGCTTGGATTTCCCGAAGCAAGTTCTGTTGTGGAACCCTGCGACTCGGCAGCTGAGGCAGCTACCAAAGGCCCCTTTGCCGAGTGTTGACATCCTGCCGAGCATGGGGTTCGGACCCGACGACACGAGCAGAGAATTCAAAGTCGTCATGTTAACATTCAACTATAACGTTAGATTCTCCAGCGACTGGCCATTGGTGCGGGCCCACGTGTTTGCCAAAAGCAGCACTGTTTGGAGATGCAGCGAGGCCTAGGGAATCGCAGGCCGTCCGTCTCTGAATAGCGCAGTGGCAGCCAAGGGGGCTTTGCATTGGGTGCTGTTCCGGAACAAAGGTCCTGCGGGCATTCTCTCATTTGACTTGGGCAACGAGCTGTTGCGGTTGGCCAAGGGGCCCCCGTGCTGCTTAAGCTTCAGCCTCTGCAAGTGGAGGTCTTCGCTCGCGGCACACTGTTTGGGTCATGTGTGGGTGGCATCTTCTTCCTGCGACGGCCTGCATTGGCGTAAGATTCTGAATTTGAATTCGCCTCCTCGGGTCGATTTCTTCAACCCGGTTTGGAGAGAGCAGTTTGTGGTGTGCATCAAGTCCACACCCCGAGATTGGTCTTTGTGGCTGGTGGGCTCCGAAGATGGCCTCGTGAGGATTCTCAAACAACTTGGCCCTTTTAATAGTAATGTTGCTCCCTATGATGCCTGCAATTATGTTGAGACCATTCTTTCTGTGTTTTGATTTGTTTTCGGGAGAACACCCTTCTTTATTTCGGACACACTTCGAGCATGTTTTCATCTTGAATATCGAAACTGCTTACTGTGTCTTAGTATTAACAAATTTATGTCATATGCAACGTGGCGATAGGCTTGGTTCTCAGGCTCCTCATAGTGAATCTCGCCTCGTTCGTCCAGCCGTCCAGGGTCAACTAGATGTTTTTTCATCCACAAAATTATGCATCGTTTCGTATGTTAGTGAACAGTTTGAGTCAGAGGACTTAACAAACAGAAGAAAAAAAAAATAAAAAATACGAGCTCTCGCTCTTTCAATTTTTCAGGAGGTAATATTCTTACTTACATTAGTTCTTCAAAAACTTCTTGTGATACGAACCGAAGCTCTTCGTGTCATGTTCTGCGTGTTGACCTCAAGAGAATCAACGAAGTGCTTTAAATACTATAAGGAAAGCGTGTCTTTATGCACGATTCAAATGTGAGTTTCTCGATCATCTAGAAATTTCGAATTAAGTGGATATAGAAAGCTTAGTGGATTACTTCAAAATTTGTTTTGTTCACTTAAGTTCGGTGAAAGCGAAATCGTTGAATGTTATCTAGTTGGTCTCTCATCTACTTTTATTTTATAGCAGTATATATTTCTTATTTTATTTGCTATCTTATTTTTAATTGTAGTTATACAAGTCACAACTATTCTCATTGATACCCTTTCAATACATTAATTAGGAGCAACCGCTTATCAATGCTCAATGTTTGATTCACTCAGTTTAGAGCAGTTAATACCGAGGACATCTCGTGATATATAATCGTTATCTCGATTTTAGAGGTTAACCTATAAAATCCTCTATATTATCGTTTCGTTTACGTGATAGCACCAAAATATGGATATCTAAGTATTTTGAAGATATCCAGTCAAAATAGAAAGAAAAAAATATATATGTTAATTGAGAGTTCAATTTCTTGAATGAATATTTTATAGAAAATTTTGTCGACGGTCGCGGTGTATTAGTAAAATTTGATATTAACATACTAGAAATATTATCAGTATTTAATATCTATAACTTGCCCTATCGATAATTGGTATACCAGCTAAATCAGAATACCGGTATCGATATCTTTAAACATTGGTTTAGAACTAAACAAAATATATATTGGCATTTATATAGTTGTATTTCCAGAGTTGTTAACTATGGTATTGGCATGGCAAGGTTAGGTGTTCATAACATTTAAAAGATACGTCATGTTATAAAAGAAAATAGTTGAAACTTGGTTATCTTTGTTTTTTTTGTTAATCGCGTCATAAATTCTCAACCTTAGGCCAATTGGGGCAGCATGACCCCAAATCCATTTAATAACGGTAAAAATACCAAAAGACGTGTTCCGTCTATGTTAAATGTTAGTCAAATATCCCACATGGCAGTCAACCATCCACATGGCATTGACACATCACGTGATGTCCACGTGGTATTTTATTATATTTTAAAAAAAATTAATATAGTTTTAATGCCACGTGGACATTTTGATTTTAGTTTTAAAATTAATATATCAAAATGCCATGTGGAAATGCCACCTGGAAATCAGGTGATGTGACAATGCCACATGGACTGCCATGTGAGACGTTTGACTAATAGCCGTCAATTTAACATGGTGGGAACTCATCTTTTAGTACTTTTACCGCTATTAAATGAATTTAAGGCCATGTCGCCACAATTGACCTAAGGTAGGGGACTTATGCCGCGATTAACTTTTTTTTAATTAAATCATACTATTGGCAAAGTTAGAATGCAATCTCGCATTACTAGATATTTTCAGTTTCAGAACATCTGACACAATTGGCCAATCGTACAATATGTAAAAGGAGCTCACATTTGCGTCTTATGGAATTTGACCCATGACCTCTTGCAGAGCTATGTAATGAAGTTACCAATAGGTGAAACAAGGTTGGTTCTAAAACTTTGTTATCTATTAGTGGGATATTGGCTTCTTTTAAAGTCTATTTTTCATGTTTGCAATTATATACCCTTTAAAAAATAGCTAGAATACAAATTGATTATGTGATTTACAATACTACCCTCGATGTTTTTATTAATTTCATAAACACTTAAAACCAAAAACATATTCTTTTCTCTCAAGCTCGTTATCTCCATCATTCACCCTCGAGAAGTTGGTCAAATCCTATAGTAGTGACTAGTTGTTATCGTTGTCCCGTCGCATTTCGTATTTTCGGGTCCGTGCAGCCCAACCAACCTCATCATCGGTTCGTTAGCTCGCCACCATTAGCTTGTCGGTGTTCAGCTTGACAATCTCTCCAAGCTCACTCTCTGAAAGTTGGTTCATATATTTTGAGGGTATAATTTGAATTTGAGTAAATAGCTTTACATGGATTTGGCTCCTCCGTAACAAAATAGCAAGTTGCCAATGCAAGTTTGTTATGGGATAAGCCCAAAAAAGTCTATTGACAAATTAATTAACAGAACAAGTAATAAGAAAATTAAAAATTAAAAATTATTTTAACGGCAATAACGATTGGGAAACATCATAAAATAACCCCCAATACACCACAAATTCTATTATTAACCCTCAAGTTTTCAGAATTATCAAAACAACTTTTTCAATTACCAAAATACTAAAATACCCCTAACCCTAATACTGTCCATTTTTCAGGACGTATTAATCCTGAAAAATGGACATATATCGTCTTGAAAAATGGACAATATTAAGGATATTTTGGTACATAAAATTTGAAAAGGTTACTTTGAGAATTATAAAAACTTGAAGGTTAGTAATAGAATTTGTGGTGTATATTGAGGGTTATTTTATGAAGTTTCCTTAACATTTTGGCCGTTACTTTAAAATAATTATAAAAAAAAACCTAAATTTTCTATTTTTTTTTTCCTTTCCTTTCCTTCCCGTGCTTTCTCCCTCTTAAAAAACCCAACGCCTCCCAAAAACTCAACATCTTTCTCTTCTCACGTCCCTTCCCTCACTAGCTGCTGCAACCCCAACAACCCCGAGACCCTCACTCATCGTCATAATATTGTTGTTATGATCGCGGTTGTGCGTCCGCGAAACATGCCAAGTTGTGCACCCAAGATCTTCACCTTTGGTGGTGCGATGCTGAACTCGCACCTCTCCAGGGCGCTGTTGTCGCGGCCATCCCGTTATGGCTACTCGCCTGCTCCTCCAAAAACTCGATAATTGATATGCCTCTTCCGGGCTCTTCGTAGTAAGTTTCTCACAATTTTAGGTCACGTTTTGAACCTTTTTTTTTCCTTTCCAAACTGATTATTTAAAGGGATATATGTGATAAAAATATCTATATGTTTGACTTTGAGCATTTCCAATCGAGCGTCATACTCAACACAAAAGCCTTTTTTTTTTTTACTTTCTGGAGTTGTATTCTTCGCACTATTATAGCGTGAAAAGGAGTTTTGAAAGTTTGGAGCATTATATCTAGCGCTCTACTGTTTACCGTGGCCACAGATTTTTTATTTATCTTTAGTATTTTATAATTTAAAAATATGCTTAAATATCTATTATTTATAAAATTATTCAATATTTACTCTTAATATTATATATAAAGAGTAATTATTTACATCAAAATTATTTATGGGAGATTAAAGTATTTAACTTATGTAATATAATTATTTCATGTAATTTAAAAGACAACATTTTAAAATACAACGGTGACATTTGAACAGAATACAATTATATTAAAATATTATTACAAAACACAATTACATTATAAATAAACGAAAAAAATAGAGTGGGATTTTATTTTATTTGTGTTGAAATTTTTATTTATAAATTTTTATTTTAATAAATGCAAGTGATTTTTTAATCATTTGAATAGGTGATATAATTAGGAATCAATAAATATATACATGGGTATGAGATACAATATGATATGAAAAGAAGTCAAATATAGTAAAAAAATAAAGTGAAAAATAAAATTCGGTTGGAGATGATTTACTATTTAGTAAAAAATATAACGATCAGTTGCAGATAACCTTACCATTTTTATGATGTATATTCTTTTTTTCTCCGTGGCAAAAATACCCAATGAACAAAATATCACATTTTCCGTTAGTATCCAAAATTTTGTTGTTAAGTCAAATTGTGAAGCACCACATGTATACTTATTATTGCTCCACGTTTTATCCCATTTCACCAAGTTTTTTTTTTTTTTTTCTGCATTTTTCCAATTTTACCTATTTACCTTTCTCATTTATTGTAGCATTTATTTCTGAAATTTTACCCATTTTTGTACAGATTTTGATTTTGATTTTTTTTAAGAAAAACCCACCAAATGCCCAAAAACCACTTAAAGTTTAAGAAAAATGTCCATAGTTTCAAACAATTATTTTGTACCCATTAATATATTTATCTGGACTACTTTAACCTTAAGACTAATTATATTTTCTAATTTTTGTTTTAATTATTTATTAATTATTTTAATTTCGAAATTTATTTCAAGCTATTATTACGGTTGACAATTTCCATCACATTAATTACGTTTTCATTTAATAGATATTGAATTATTAATTTCAAATTCATTTCTCGTCCAACCAGTTTAGTCGAACCCATTTCTCCCGTCGCTTCTGCTCTGCTCGCCGTGTCGTCCCCCTCATCCTCACTGCTCGCCATCGCAATCCCCAGTCGCGCCTCCCCTCAGTAGCGCCCTTTCTCCACCGCGAAGATCGTGGACCCAAAAGCGTCTTTGCTCTAAAGTTCGTTCGCCATTCCTCGCCTCTCTCTGTCGAAATACAACCTAGTAAGTCTCAATTCCTTGTTTATATTCGATTTAATCTTTGCAGGTGGATTTAATCCATCTGTTTCTTGTTAAAAGATTGTTGGCCATTGTTTGATTGCCGTATCTCGGTCGTGAAGCTTCGGTCAAAAATTTGAATTTGAATTTCGTAAAGTAATTTACTATTATGAATTTTTGTAAAACTAATAAACTAAAACTAATTTTTGTAAAGTGATTTACTATTATGAATTCGTAACTTCAATTACAATATCACATATAGTGTTTTAATTTAATAAATTCATAACTTTAATTACAATTATTATACAGTTATAACTTCGGAACCTATTATAATTCGTAATTCAAACTACCAATACAATGAAGGAATTTTCTTTTATAAATTCGTAACTTAAATTACACTTACGTATTATTATAATTCGTAATTGAAGCTACGAATATAATGAAGGATTTTTCTTTTATAAATTCGTAACTTGATTACTGTTATAAGTATATTGAATTAATTTAAAATTTTGTAATTTAAATTACACTTCCAATTCGTTACTTTCGTTCAACCAATACTATTATAATTCGTACTTGAAACTACGAATACAATGACGAAATTTTTCGTAATAAATTCGTAACTTAAGTTACAGTTACAAATATACTGAATAACTTATATAATTTGGTAACTTAAATTACACTTCCAATGTGTAACTACCTTCAAATAATACTATTAAAAATTGGTAACTTAAATTACGAAAAAATATATACCTCTTATAAGTTTACTAACATCGAATTTTATTCACAATATGATTACATATTACTTAATAAGAATCTACTCTATACTATTTCAAAAAAAATACCATAAATTGAGTGAATGAGGGCTTTCAGTGGATCCAAAAATGGTTTTCTATGGATCGTGTTAGCAACCAAAGATGCTTCTGCAAAAAAAAAAAAAAAAAGGCGATTTTTTTTTAAATTTTGAATAAAATCGTTAAAAAAGTGAATACTGATTTACCTATGTTTAAGGAAAGAATTATATTTGATATAATTAATTCAAATAAATATTTGATTCTTAAGTCAATACGTAACTTATATTTAAGGAAACTGATTTCATTTCTTTTAATTAATTAGAATAATTATGGATTTTTTTTCGATATTTAAATTATCTAAACGATCAAAAAAATAGGAAGGGCAAATTGGTCTACAATTTTATTATTTGGTAGTTTTAATTACCAAAAATAAGTTTGGGCATTTTTTTAAAACCTAGACTCACAAATGGGCATTTGCTTCATTTACCCTTTTTTTATTGTTCTCCTATATACAAAGAGTTACCATTTGCTGAATTCAAATTTTACAATCCAATTGCACATCAAAATTTTCATTTTGATCAAACCTTTAAAAAGAAAAAAAAATGCTCCAACGTACAAATAGTAATTAAAACTACCGATTAATTGACTAATGTACTCGTAAATTGAATTATGAAATTGTAATTGTAGTTTAAAAGTTCTATAAACAAAGTTAATATTAATAAACTATAATTACAAAATTGTAATTGAAATTACGAAACTGTAATAATAGTTTAAAAATTGTATACCTTAAGCTAATATATTGTAAATTCAAAACTGTAAATGTAGTTACCATACTGTAATTCTAATTACAAAGATTATTTATACAATATATAGGGGGTGAAAGCGGAACCGGGAACTGGGAACCGTGAAATTAGTTGTTTTTGGTGCCTATCCCAAAAATTCGGAATTTCAATTTTTGGTACCGGTTCCGGTTGTAAATTTCTCATTTTTTTCGAGAACCGAAACTGAGAAAAATTGAGAAAAGATTCGTGAAAAATTCGACATTGATAGAACTCGGACAAGCCGATTCAGGGAAGAGATGATAGGCTAACCTGTTCTTAAAAAAAAAAAACTCAAAAATCTGTAAAGAGGACCTCGAAGACAAATCAATGGCCGCAACAAAAACTTAACACGAGCATATGTTGTGCTTGCGAGCGAAATCTTCTAGTTGGAAGACGAAGATATGTAATCGGCGGTGGAGTGTTCTCGGCGAAGAGAAGAAGATGACGGCGCGATGGATGAGAGAGGGAAAAAGAGAGATCGAAAGAGCTCAGAATGGTAAATGGAAATTATTAAACCCTAATAACAAAATACTACCTATAGTTTAAGTCATAAAAAACGACATATAACCAAAAACGACAATAAACATACAAAATATTTAAAAATGACATAATATGAAGAAAAAAAAATCTAAAAGTAAAACTACATGTAGTTTAAAATCAGAACCGGTACCAAAAACCAGGAAATTTTGCTTCTGGTACCGGTTCTGATTTCCGGTTCCATAAACCGTGAACCGGGAAGTACCGGTTCCCAGTTTTAAACTAAATTTCCCTTACTTTTTTTAAAAACCGTTCCGGGACCGGTACCGGAACCAGAATCGAAAAACAGTTACAAAATTTTTATCCCTACACGCGACAAAATAATTGGTTGTAATTCTAATTATAATTATAGTTGATTGTATAATTACAATGTTTTCATCAGTAATCAGAAAATTTCAATGTGTAATTACAGTATGCAAATTTCACCAAATAGTAAGTCTTTGTAAATAGGAGAACACTAAAAAAACAAAATCTGTATATTTTTTTTAAAAAAAAAAGTGGGTAATAGTTAAGACATAAATGGAACAGTAAATGCAAACGGTATTAAATAGGAAAAATGCATGGAAAAAAAAAACTTGGTGAAATGGAATAAAACGTGGAGCAATAATAGGTTTACATGTGGCACTTCACAAATTGACTCAATTATACGTAATGGAAAATGTGATTTTCGTTCGTTGAGTTTTTGCCACAACAAAAAAAGAATGAGAATATTGTTGGGTTTTTCGTTGACGTTTCTCGATCTCGGGGTGCGAAAAAATCCGAGAAGTCATCGAAACTAAAAGATCTAGATTAAATACGATAATCAAGATAGAGATTCGAGTGTTACCAAAAATTGGTACTTTTGCCAATAGTACCAATTAATGCGGATTTCTGTGCTGTGGTGTGCTCGGGCTTCGGATCTGAGCCTCACAAGTGCGAAGCCTCTAGCTCGTCCACCACGTCGCTGCGGGAACGTCTCTAAGACCGGAAATCCTCCTCGACGAACAACTAGGTTAATCTCGCGGATTGAACAACGAACCGACAGGAGCACGGGAGGTGAGAATCGACCTCTAGGGTTTTGCTAGAGGGAGGTTGATTTCTCTGTGTTTCTCTAATATGTTGCATGCGAAATTATGGCCTCCCTGTGGCTTAAATAGCCCACAGAGTATAATGACGTAATGGGCTTTTGGGCCCAGTGACAGGGTTAAAGCCCATTAGGCCATAATTAATTATTATTAATTAATTACCGTGACTACCATAATTTCCGTACACATTAATTGTGGTCGGGTCGGACCCAAAAAGTCCAACAGACTCAAATCCCGGTTTCAAGCATTTCTTACAATCTCCCACTTGCACGAACGTACCGGGATTGGATATCTCCTCTTGTACATTTATGCGTATCCGTAATCACTACTGATGTCGGGATTGGATATACCTCTTGCATCAGTATGATTACGTTTACCATATGCTCTGTCGTCACATAAGAAATTTCTTTCTCTGTGAATTTATCGTTGTACTCCGTTTCCTCTAGCGAGTTCGGTGTGACTCCTTAGGATTCAGTAGTGTTGGCCACATAATCATTCTGCAAGAAGTGAGAGGTCTCTAGCTCTACACCACTTCCCCCAATCTACTAAACAAATTGATCCTTTGGATAAATTTAATGACTTTAACCATTTGGTTTAAGCTCACTTTTAACTTTTCTTGATGACTTATTCCTTCAACATCTGTACTACTCGAAATTGGACACAGATCATGGTTTGGCACATCTGTTATGCCGAGTTCCTTTTTCCTGGTCAGTGGATAAGGGTATTGAACAACCAAGTTAAAACTTGTTTTAACTTGTCTGTGGCCACAGATTTCAGATACTCTTTATCCTGCAGGAGGCCCTGAGTGTATTTCCCTAATGATTTAGGTAGATGCTCGTTTTCTTGAATCTCCATTCCACTATACAAAGTTCAAGATATACTTAACAATAGTTTTTATAACTTCTGAGTTACCGGAAGCGTTTGACTATAATTAAAGTATACCTCTTGCTAGGCAGTGGACTCATGAAGATTCTCAAACCTTAAAAAATCTTTACATCATTGCTCTAGAGATTTTAGTGTCCCCTGATTACATAAGGTTAATTGCAATGTAAATCTCTCATAGCGTGAGTCACGTCCAGCACTGCTAGTTTATCAAAACTAGTGGCTACATGTTTGAGAATATCTCCGAAATATCAAGGGCTCTTCCTTTTCTCAATAACATGTACCAGTCAATTTTGAAGTATCATTTTTGTCCCTTGGTTTTCATCATGTGATCTTCCTTGACCTGAGACAGTTTTAGATAATCATTTCTGATTTTCTAGGGACTTCATTCTTTATGTAGATTACAATAATTAAATAAACTTTAATATTGAAACAAACATTTAAATGATGAAACTTGTCTTTTATTGAAATTGAAAATTGTGCTCTTAAACAAATAATAATAACAAAAATTATTCGTTCCTTTTTAATTCAAACTACAACAATCTAGAGGTTTCGGATCCCTATAGATTCTGTATGACGCATGTGCTTTTCCTTCGATAAAGCCTTTGTCATCGGGTCTGCTACGTTATCTTCAGTGTCTACTCTTTCAATCGCAACATCCTTCCGATCAACAATGTCTCTGATCAGATGATATTTTCTGAGTACGTGCTTCGCTGTCTTGTGTGATCTTGGTTCCTTAGCTTGTGCTATAGCTCCGTTGTTGTCACAGAAGAGCATCACTGGATCACCAATGCTAGGAACTACACCAAAATCAGAAATAGATTTTCTGATCCAGACGGCCTCTTTAGCAGCATCCGATGCAGCTATGTACTCAGCTTCAGTGGTAGAGTCAGCTACTGTAGCTTGCTTACTGCTGTTCCATGTGATAGCACCACAGTTTAAACAGAATACGTATCCTGTTTGAGATTTAAAGTCATCCTGGTCTGTCTGAAAACTGGCATCAGTGAAACCGATGATGTTCAGTTCTTGGGCTCTACCGTAAATGAGAGATCTATCTTTGGTCCTGTTACGGTACCTCAATATATTCTTCACGAAAGTTCAGTGACAGTTACCGGGGTTCGCTTGGAACCGACTTGTCATGCTTAAGGCAAAAGCTACATCTGGTCTTGTGCATAACTTGGCGTACATGATAGAGCCAATGACAGATGTGTATGGATATTGTTCCATATGCTTGATTTCTTCTACAGAAATCGGACACTGCCCTTTTCAGAGATACGTCTTATGAGTCATTGGAGTGAATCCTTTACTCGATTGATTCATATTGAACCGTTTTGCTATCTTCTCAATATATGTACTTTGATTTAGGGCCAAGATCCTCTTGGATCTATCCCTTTGGATTCTGACGCCTAGAATGTAGCCGGCTTCCCCTAAGTCTTTCATTGAGAAACATTTTCTCAACCACTCTTTGACATTAATGAGTTCAGATGTATTGTTTCCTGTCGTCAACATAAAGAATCAAGAAAATCATTGTGCTTCCACTAGCTTTAATGTACACACACGGATCGTCCTTGTTTTTTATGAAACCAAATTCTGTGATTGATTCATCGAAGCGACGATTCCAACTGCGAGATGCTTGCTTGA
This sequence comes from Parietaria judaica, assembly GCA_954871525.1. Taxonomy (NCBI): domain Eukaryota; kingdom Viridiplantae; phylum Streptophyta; class Magnoliopsida; order Rosales; family Urticaceae; genus Parietaria; species Parietaria judaica. The sequence continues at coordinate 22,931,560 of OX940860.1, read as the reverse complement.
GACCATAGATTGATCTGTTCAGTTTACATAGCTTTGAAGGATGTTTCTGATCTATGAAGCCTTCTGGTTGTGTCATGTACACATCCTCTTCTAGAACTCCGTTAAAGAAGGCGGTCTTCATATCCATTTGCCAGTTTTCATAATCATAGAAAGCGGCAATGGCAAGCAAGATACGTATGGATTTGAACATGGCAACCGGTGAAAATGTCTCATCATAGTCTATACCATGAATTTGTTGGAACCCTTTTGCGACTAATCTCCCTTTGTACGTTTGTACGTTGCCATCCATGTCGATTTTCTTCTTGAAAATCCACTTGCATCCAATGGGCCTGGACCCTTTGGGTGCATCAACTAGGTCCCAGACCTGGTTGATATACATGAAATCCATCTTAGATTTCATGGCCTCAAGCCAATTGTCTGAGTCATCTCCAGCCATTGCTTCCTTGTAGGTGTTAGGTTCGTCATCTTCATCCTCATGAATTGTCTCTTATTCGATAGAAACAAGAAAATTCAGTTTGAGAGGAGTCTGACGATCTCTAATTGACCTACGCAATGTCAGTGCGTAATCAGGCTGCTCATTTATGCCGTCATGTATGGCCACATCATAAAGAACGTTGTCTTCGGTTTGAGTATCTGTTATGATCTGATCATGACTTTCATCAATTGATGTGTGAGCATCCTCTGTGTCCATCTGCGTTTCGTCAATGCTTTGTGGTTCATGTTCTTCTTGAAAAACAATCTTTCTCCCAATAGATTTTCTAGAGATTAAATCTTCTTCTAGAAATATCCCCGTTCTAGCCACAAAAACTTTGAGACTATCGCGGTTGTAGAAGTAAGACCCATGAGTTTCCTTTGGGTATCCCACAAAGTTACATTTGTCTGATCTGGGACCAAGTTTCTCTGTCGTCAGTCTTTTGACGTAAACTTCACAACCCCAGATCTTCATATGACGCAAACTAGGTTTCCAATTATGCCACATCTGATATGGCGAAGTAGGTACCGTTGTTGTGAATTTTCTACGCAAGTATACGTATCGAAAACAAGTAATATAATGATAAGAAAAGTCGATCCCACGGAGAGTTTTTGCTTTTAATTTTGCTAATTACTAGTTTTATGTCACCTTAATTTTATCCAAACAAATAAAATTTGCAATACGATCAAGTGAATAACTAATAGAAAATAAATACTAAAATTGAAAGCTTTGGACAAATAGAGAAATATAGGATCACAATCAATCATCAACACTTCACCCGATTCTTCATATCATTCATACGATCATCAAATTGCTACAAGTTGTTAACCAAGACCCTTAATGCATCAAAAAGAACTCTTCTGATATTCAATTCGAGTTATCTTTCCTAACTAATTCACTATATTCCTACGTGAATTAAATTATGAACGATTCATTAAGCATGCGTTCTTGACGGGTTACACATGTCACATAGGTATATTCCTATCCTATATAAACTCAAGACTTCCATCATAGATCATGTGTCATCCTATCTACGGCTAAACACAAATTTCCTTTTTTCAAAGTTCCTAAGGTTTACCAAATCAATTTAATTGGTGATCAAGCAATCAAAAGCATGAAGAAAAGGATAGACTAAACAAACTTAATAAACTGTCATTAATCAAAGAAACGATAATCCAAAACGAGCTACATGTGAGTTCGACTGCAATCCTATGAACGGTTTAGCTCATGATGAATCTAGAGCATAAACAAATCACAAAGAGAAACATTATGGAGAAAGAAATTCAGCAAAAGAAAGTGATACTAATGGAGAGAATATGTCGGAAGTTCTTCGTCTCCACCGTTCTTCTTTGCAAAACCCGATCTCCAATGGCGTTCTTCACGTTTCCTAGCCTCTTGTGATGTTTTTCTCCCCAAAAATTCATCACTTAATATCTCTTCATGATCCCCTTATATAGCCTCCTCATTAGGTTAAGATTAGGCTAAAAATAACCTAATTCGCGAAACCGTCGTGCTGGGGCACGGGAAATTTTGTGCTGGGGCACATGGTTAATTCTGGGGTTTTTGCTGGGGCACCGAAAATCTGTGCCGCGGCACCACGCTGCTGCCAAATAATTGCTAATTTTGGATTTTTGGCATGTTTGGGATGGAATTGGTTTTCAATTATTTTTCTTTTATCGTTCCATGCGTTGGTGCTCCAAACTTGTTCCAAAAGACTCTATTCATCTCGATCTTCAATCAAATTGCAATCTACTCATGTAACTCTTGAGATAAACTAAAACACTAAAAGAAACACATTAAATGACTCTTGGTTAAACGAAACTCTAAGTAAAAGTACTCGATTTATCGGTATAAAACCGACTCATCAATCGTCTTTGATGGCACACATTTAAGTATGGTCGCAGTTGTATGGTTAAATGATTTAATTATCATAATTATCTTTGAAGAAAAGTATGTTACCAGTAATCAGATTTTGATAATTTATTATTCACAATGACTTTGGATACTTCAAACTCTATCAATTGTAGAGTAAGGTCGTGTTATCTCCTTTATTCAAATCTTGAGAATAAAAAAATGTCAAATTTAAAGAAACTTAGTCATTATTTTGATCTCAAATTCAAAAAATATCCCAAATCAAACTTAATGGAATTCAATAATAACAATAACCAATAGTCATTTTAAACGAAACCTAAAAATTGCTAAACAAGAAAATATTGGATGTTTGACTTGTGAATCAGCCAATCCCATATCTTCTGATTCCTCTAGCTCCTACTCGTTTTCTTCTTCTTGGGATTCTCCTATGTATGAAATGACATTTCAAAAACACTAGTAAGTAACATGTTACTTTCTTTTAATGAATCATGAGTAGTTAGGTTATAACATGTTATACCTGAGCTTTCTGAGTTGACGTTAATAGTCTCCGAGACTTTTTCTGGTGAGTCCTAACTCAACTTTGCAATCTTGTTTCTTTTCATTTCTTCGAAGTCATCAACCATTTTCTTTTTCGCTGCCTTGGCATTTCTTTCACTGACTTCAAGTAAGTCGATGATATGGTCGTAGCTGGAGTTACCTTCCACTAGGATTCTGACTGTTTTGTCTAAGTCAGGTGTCAATGACTAAAGTATGCAAAACTTCCTCATATCCATCCCTATGTAGAAACACGACTTTTGAAGTCTGTTGGCAATATCCATCATCTCATCGCAATGTTCTCTAATAGTGCTATTGACGGACATCTTCTTGTTGAATAGTTTTCTCAACAATGAGTAACGCTTCATGGGGTTCCGATCCCCATAAGTTTTCTCCAGGAATAGGATCGCCTCGTGAGCATTTAAGTTCTCTATCTCTCTACGAATGATCAGAATCATCGTAGAAGACATGAGTCTATACACATGAATAGATTTCACCACATAGTGGTGATAACTGATCCATTCTTCCTTACTTCCAGTCTCTTTGTCAGGCATGAACGGTGGCAAGTCAGTGACAATGAACCAAAGCTTGTCAGCTTTTAGAATTTTGTATAACTTCTCTGACCAGATCCCGAAGTTGTTTTCCTAGAGATGCTTGTTCTCAACTGTAGCTTTGAATTGTCTCGCGGCTTCGGAAGCCATCACATCCATATGATCCATATCTAAAATATAAACAAGGATAGTTAAACGGTGAGAAATAACATTAGAGTATAACAAAATTAATAATGAGCACAATACAATTTCATTTATGATGCATAATTAAGACAAACGAAATCATGCTTTAATATTATTAGGACTTTAATAATATTTCGTAATTAAATATATTAGAAAAGTTACCCTCATCAATTCTAACAATTTAAGAACTTAAGTATAAAACAACTGTTGTACTTATATCCGATATAATTACTTATAGTTAGAAAAATAACATTTTATTTAAAACTAACCGATTTTTCTCACTTAGTCTCTGGTACCTTCTCATATAAGGTTTCCTGGTTAGATTAAACTCTTGTATTGAGCCGGAGAAACTGGATATGACGTCCTTCGCGCTTTGTGATATGATAAGAAAAAGTACCCCACCGGCATGGTGGATCAGCTCATTTCCGTTCATTCACATTACGAGGACCCAACACAAGGAATACCTAAAATCTAATATAATTGAGGGGTTTTATTTTTTGGTGATTCACAAACTAAGTTTATCATTAAATAAACTCATTAAGAATTTATTTAATAATAGACTTTGAATATGGTCATAATCGGATTATGAACATATCCTAAATTAAATACTTAGATAATGAACATAAATGATTTAAATAAAATATGTCATTGTCACTTATTTAATTTATTACACATTCTAATAATTACATGTAAGAATTAGAACAAATATTTTCATAAAATATTAAATTGAAATTTGAAGAATAGTTTTTATTATAATTATGATAATCTTTAATTTAATAAAAGATAATAAAATCTGAAATAATTAAAATAAATATAATGCAAAAATAATATTCGTCAAGATAAATTCACAAATGTAAATCGGATTTACATAACGATGTTTTAGATTTTCTCTAACCCGATATTAATTATTTATTGAATTCTGATTATAAATTTTAAAATAAATAAATAATAAATAATAAAAAAAATAACGGGTTCGGGATGCGAGCACGGGCGGGAAACCGTGCTCGCACGGGCTGCCAAATGGCAGCCCATTAGATCGGGCAGAGGGCTGGGTTTTAACCCAGCCCGTAGGCCTCCGAATGGTCCAGAGCAGTATTGGGCCGGCAGGCCCAGCCCAAATCAGGCCCAGGTAAACCGTTGACCTGACCCCGACCCAGATCGGATCTGGGTCGGGTCTGGATCCGGATCCGGGTCGGTTTGACCCAGATCCGGGTCGGATCCGGATCAGGCTTCAGGTCAGGTCTTGACCCGAGTCCAACTCGGGTCACCCGACCCAGGGTCCAAGTTTGACCTGGACCCTATCCTTCATGGGTTAGGTTTGATCCAGCCCACCCCATGGGCCTGGAACTAGGGGTGCAAGCGGACCGGGTACCCGAATTTTTTGCCATACCCGCTACCCGGATCCGGATACATAAAACCCGGAAATTCGGATCCGGGTTAAAACCCAGTTTTAAAATAAAAAACCGGTTTTTAAACCCGGATCCGGATTTTTATTTATTTTCGGTTTTAAAATCCGGTTCCGGGTTATAATACGGATTTGAACCTATATTTTATATATTTTTTTAAAAAAACTTGAAGTAATTATAGCCAAAATTAAAAAATCAAACTATATCATATACACAACACATATACTTACAAAAACTGATAAGTAATTAACATAATAATACATGTAATGTTTTATACTATTAGTATTATGAGAGAAAAAAATTATATCAATTTGGACTAGAAGAAACAAATGATTAACCTACAACATTAGTTTGGAGTTGGATGAGAAACAAATAAATGAATATTTCTCTTGATAGAAATTCAATATGTATTTTTTTTTGTATGAAAATTCTAAATATTTTTATGTATATATTTAATAACCGGGTTTTAGTAAGCTACTATGCGGGTTCCGGGTTTTTTATTCTCTAAATCCAGTACCCGAAACCGGTTTAATCCGGATGCGGTTTTTTTAATAAACCGGTTCCGGTTTAACCCGGATTAATACGGTTCCGGTTTATTTAAAATACGGTTCCGGTCCGGATGCGGTTTAAAACCCGCATTTCCAGGTTTTATTTGCACCCCTATCTGGAACTGTTCCACGCCCACCCGAGCCCTAAACCCTATTTGATAGTGTTTTGGTTGTAGGGTTTTTGAAACCCTAGTCGGCGGCTCGGGGTGCGCGTTCCAGGCGCGTCCGGCGGCAACGATGAGATCGCCGCCATCACTCACAGTGGTGCTCCGGCCACGCCAAAAAAAAGTATAAAAAATTTATATTTTTTTTTGGTTTTTTTTATAAAAAAATTAAAAACGTGCACACGGTTTTTCCCGAACAAAATTAATCATAATTAATTCATCAAAACTCCCACTGAAAATCTAAACAGACCAAAAATTCCAGAAAATTAATATGAATCCAAATATCTAATTTTTGTAAAATAATCAGACTGGCTCTGATACCAATGTTGGGTTTTTCGTTGACTTTTCTCGATCTCGGGGTGCGGAAAAACCCGAGAAGTCATTGAAACTAAAAGATCTAGATTAAATACGATAATCAAGATAGAGATTCGAGTGTTACCAAAAATTGGTACTTTTGCCAACAGTACCAATTAATGCCGGGATTGGTATTGTTGGCAATCTAGCTCGTCCACCACGTCGCTGCGGGAACGTCTCTAAGACCGGAAATTCTCCTCGATGAACAGCTATGTTAATCTCGGGGATTGAACGACGAACCGACGGGAGTACTGGAGGTGAGAATCGGCCTATAGGGTTTTGCTAGAGGGAGGTCGATTTCTCTGTGTTTCTCTGATATGTTGCATGCGAAATTATGGTCTCCCTGTGGCTTAAATAGCCCACATGGTATAATGACTTATAAATGGGCTTTTGGGCCCAGTGACAGGGTTAAAGCCCATTAGGTCATAATTAATTATTATTAATTAATTACCGTGACTACCATAATTTCCGTACACATTAACTGTGGTCGGGTCGGACCCGAAAAGTCCAACAGACTCAAGTCCCGATTTCGGGCATTTCCTACAAATATAAGTAAGAAAAATGGTAATATGTGTGCGTATTTTGCCATAAGTATCTCTTATATTTATGCATAATAAGGAATCAATGTGCGTGCCTAATATATATAAGGGTAAACTGCGGCTAATGTACCCAATGTTTGATTTTGTGCGGATTATGTACCCAATGTTTATTTTCGACGGCTAATGTACTTAATGTTTGATCCGTTAGATATTTTTAGGTTTTCCGTCAGTTGACCGTTAGAGAGTTATCCTCCTTTATATGACACTTTTCGTATTTTTGACATAACTCACTCATATTTTATCCAAATTTTACGCACGACCTATGGTTGGAAATATAAGAGATAGATCTACAACTTTGGTTATTTAAGTTTTGTAAAATAAGTTTTAAAAAAATACGAAATTTCAAGTACAACGTAAAATTGGACATTAGTTTGATGCAAAATATTTGTTTTAAGCAAATTTTAATATGCTTAATGATTTTTTATGATGAAACGTACAAGAAGAAAGTTGTAGATAAATATTTTATCTTTCCAACGAGTGTTTATTTATAAATTTTTGATAAAATATGAGTGAGTTATGCCAAAAATATGAAATATTATTTCACATCACATCTTTCATATGTTTGGCATAACTCACTCATTTTTTGTCAAAAATATATAAATAAACACCCGTTGGAAAGATAAAACATTTATATACAACTTTTTGCTTATAAGTTTCATCATAAAAAAGTCATTAAGTATATTAAAATTTGATCGAAACAAATATTTTGCATTAAACTAATGTCCACTTTTATGTTATATTTGAAATTTCGTATTGTTATTAAACTTATTTTACGAAACTTAAAACACCAAAGTTGTAGATCTATCTCTTATCTTTCCAACCATAGGTAGTGCATAAAATTTAGACAAAAAATGAGTGAGTTATGTCAAAAATACGAAAAGTGTACATATAAAGGAGGGTAACTCTCAAACGGTCAACTGACGGAAAACCCAAAAATATCTAACGGATCAAACATTGGGTACATTAGCCGCTGAAAATAAACATTGGGTACATAATCCGCACAAAATTAAACATTGGATACATTAGCCGCAGTTTACCCTATATATAATAATGATTTTCCGTAGTTTAATTAAAATGTGAGAAATGGTAATTAAAATGTCGTTTTTGTCGATAAATCGGTGCCGTTTTCGAGGATTATCAATGGATTTTTGAGGATTGTCGATGGAAAACTAATAAAACTGTAGCTTATCGTTACCAATAGTTATCTAGGATTATCGATGGATTATTGACACTTATCGAGGATTATCAATGAAAAATCACTAAAATAGTTTTAAAAATATATTTACTAAGTTTATATATGTAAATAAAATATAGTCCCACTCTCACATATGTAAATACTCAAATAAAATTATGTCATACTCAAATAAAATCATGTCATACTAAAATAGTTTTTTTGCATTGAAGGTACTTTTGCCGAAAATTGTTGAAAAGTGCAATTTTTTTTTTAAAAGTACTTAATTTTCTTAAAAAAAATTACATTGTTTTTATGGATAATCGATTGGCATGGAATATTTGTCGATGATTACCGGCAAGACGGATAATCGACGATTATCGAGGAAAATTAGAACCTTAGTATTAATCATTAATGTGACAAAATCATCATATTTAGGATATGGTAATCTGATCTGGGTTAAGGTGCGTCCAAACAGTATTGATTGCACTAAATATGAAGAAATTTTCATTCCAGGAAAGATTGATAAAAGACAAGTAAAATATTCAAATTACAGGATAACCTTGCATAACTTCTAAAGAATTTCCTATACAACCGGTTCTTTTTCCGAATTTACTTCTTTGGCATCTTAAAATAAAATAAAAATGATACTAAGTTAAAAATTCATTTCCAAGATTTTTTAAGAATTATTTTTTTACTGTGAGGTGTGAGCCTACAGGCCCGGCTTTTAATTTTCATTTGGACTAGCAAATCCAAGGTTGTGTTTTTATAGTCTCCTAATATAATTGTTCAAGGGCAATTTTTGTAGGAGCAAAACTCGCAAGTACAACAGCAACTTTGTTTCCCTTAAGATACTCTGAAACTAATAACCCCCACATAACAAATGCATCTAAAAACGTCGAGTTCGTAACTTCCAAGGAACCAAACTTGATTTCTTCTTAAATGACTCCATTATGGAGTGATACTTTAGAATTAATATGTTAACGAGTACTCAAGAAACATGGATATTCATAGTTGACAAACTCATTCTAGAGAACCATAAAAAAATAACATGGAAGATGCTAAAGAGTTTGAATCCATGCCCAGCTTGATCGAGAGATTCTCGGGCGATCATTCAGGCATAGAGAAAGTAGGCTTTGGCGGGACATACAAATCGTCTCTCCCTTCCAACATTTCAATCACCTTACTCATTGTTGGCCGATCAGAAGAGTTTGACTGAATACACCAGAGCCCAACTATTATCATCTTCCTCGCGATGTCATTTTCTTCGCTTGTCATGTCACTCCGCAGCTGCAAATCTCTCTTTGGTTCAAGTTGCTTGTAAATCCAATCCGGAAAATATATTTCGCTGGTATGGTTCACTTCGACGTCGATGTTCCTTCTTCCACCGACCATCTCCAGAACCATCATTCCGTAGCTATAACGTCAGACTTGGAAGAAACTCCACCAAAGTTTCGGTTGAACACCTCTGGAGCAACATATCCAATCGTACCTCTTGCCTGCATCAGAGATACAATGCTCTCTTTCGAAACACAAAGTTTTGCGAGCCCGAAATCTGAGATTTTCGGGGAGAAATCTTCATCTAGGAGGATGTTATGTGGCTTGATGTCGAGGTGTAGGATTTTAGTATTGCAGCCTCGGTGCAAATACTCCAAACCCCGGGCGATTCCCGTGGCAATCTGAAGTAGTTTTTCCCATTCTATCTTCAGAGCGATTTGCGAAAGATGGTCTTTGAAAGTGAATTTTTCCAAAGATCCGTTAGGCAAATATTCATAGATGAGAGCTCTTTTCTGACCTTGTAAGCAGAATTCCAAAAGGGTGACGATATTTACGTGCGAAGTTCGGCAAATGCTTGCGACCTCATTCACGAACACTTCTCCGTTCGCTTTCGATGAATTCAGGAGTTTTACTGCCACGGAGCGTCCGTCTTGCAGCTTTCCTTTGTACACAACGCCACAACCTCCTTCCCCGAGCTTTTGTTTGAAAGATTTGGTCATTTTCTTTATGGCTGAGAATTTGTATCTTTTCACTGCTAAGTCCCCATAATTCCTTATAAAGGCCTCAATGTCTTTATCAGTATATCTCCATAGTTTAAATGATATCTTACTTCTGAGACGATAAATTGCAACGAAGATAATCAGCGAGATTATAGTTACTCCGAAAATTGTAACACCTGTAAGATTAGGCTATTATGGCTTTCCCTTACTAATAGTTCATAAATCAACTTATACTATATTTAATAAATTAATTTATCTAAAATGATAGCTATCACGAGATTCTAACTTATACTATATTTAATAAATTAATTTATCTAAAATGATAACTATCACGAGATTCAACCTTAGAATCAATTGATAATAAAAAGAGAGTAACTCATAACCTTATAAACATCATTAAGACTATTTATCTTTCCATGCGGGATATATTCTTTCTTAACATGCCTCTTCAAAATAGTGACTCTATTGGCTCACATCCATTTCGGGCGCCGTCATTTTAGCTTAATGAACTTTGATATTATCTTGTATCATTTGTATCATGGGGTTCCACCTTAAGATGAATTGACAATAAAGGAGTAACCATATTAAAGTCTCTTTTCTTTTCTTTTTTTTCGTGGATTTTCTTAACAATCGTACTTGATAAATCAGAACCTTAACGGCTATAATGAACGTACCTATAATGAACTTGACTTTCCTATTTCTGCGAGGCTCTTCAACTGCAAAGGTACCAGAGTTCACTGGACAAGCACATAACCTTAATGAGGTCATATTGGCACATATATGGTCAAAATAAAACACATCCGTGATTAGATGAAACAACTGTTATCGGAGCTTGAAGATATTTAGTAGTAATATGCCGGTGCGTATATATTTATTTTCTATATTTAATAGGAAAAATTTTATTTTCATATATCTTCTATTTCTAATTTTATAAAAAAAATAAACTCTTTATTATCAAATTTAGCTAAAATATTCCTCAAAATGTACTTTAGTTTCATTTCTTTATGTTTATGTACCCTCTCTAACCATTTGAATTTTTCAAAAATTCAAAATTGCGGCTTGTTCATAATTAAATTTTTTTATTTTATATACACTCTAGTTTTATTTTAAAATATAATATATGCTTTTAAAAAATTTAAATATTACCAATCGTCAATTTTAAATATTTTTTAAGAAGTTAACAGAAAATTGGAAAACATCGAGGGTAATTAAATCAAATTACTATAAGAGAGTATATTTTGCATAAAATAAGAAGGTATATCTTAGCAAAGAAAAGAAAAATAAAGGATATAAACATAAACAAATTTCCCGATATAACAAATATTTTTGAGGAAATTAGTGTTTTCATTTCACCTACCTTGAGCAAAAACACAGATCAGAGAACATGACAGTGAAGAGAAAAGAAGAAAAACAAGCCTACCCAATTCTGTACACGACGAAAGTGTCCTCCGATGGCCGCCACAGAGGCATACAAAACTAGAGTTCGCGTTATTGCCGCACTGTCCGCTGGATTTCTCGCAGCCTTCGCAGAGAACATTAGATTCGTAATTCAATTCGAACCCTTCTTTCAGTGCGTCGAGCACGCTCTGCTCATTTCCCCCAGAGCTTTCCATCTTGGCGTGGCCGCTCCGGGATACTGGAATTTCGATAACCGAACAGGATCCGAGCTGGTTCATCGCCGAACCTAGCACCGAATCATTTACGTAATAGAAGCTCCGGTTCTCGTTTCCGGTGCATCTTAAGTGTGATTTAATAGCACTATTCTAAAAAAATAATCAACATCCGTAAACAAAAAATTGGTCGGAAAGGTGCATCGACTAATATTTGTTGACTTTGAATATTTATGTGGTTATTTTTTCACTTTGGACACTTGTCGTCCAATTTCGTAAAAAAATTAAGTACTTTTGCTATAATTATCCCTAAATTATTTGTCAGGTATATATATTAAATATTAATGACAGAAAAGGAAGGGGAGTAAACAAATAGTAACAATAAACGAGTGGGATCATGAAGACTTAGGTACGAAAAAAACGCAATACTTGAATTAGAGGCTTGAATTTTCCTTATTTTTTAATATTAGAAATGAGCTGGTCCTGGTTAACAAAATATTTATAAAACTCTAATTACTCCAAAATAAAAGCAGAAAATTGGAAACTAATAAGTACTGTAAAGTCAAAATTATGGATAATTTTTTTGAAAATTTCGAAAAGTGGGGTTACTTTCAAGCATGAAACAATGGAATTTGACAACAAAAAAAAACTAATGCCATGTAATTTTCTTCATGTGAACATTGTGAAGGGCCCTATTCTCATTTATGGCGTCAAGGGATTATTTAGAGCAAGAAAAAGACTGGCAGTTGACTCGTTAAAAGAGGTTGGCGTCAAGGGATTATTTTCTTGTTTTGGTTGTTTGACACTTTGACTATTCCACGAGAAAGACTGGCAGTTGACTCGTTAAAAGAGGTTGTGGGAAATATGAAGTAGAAAGTAAATCACCGACTAGCTAGCTCAATTGCTTGAAAACGTGGTTGGAAGTTGGAGCTGCCTCGTTTTTATTAAAATACTTGTAGATTAATATTTAATATTTGAGTACCACTCAAAAAAAATTATTAGAATCTAACGTCATTTTGTGAAAGAATTGGCTAAAAGACCTCGGTTGAGATGTCGTTTCGGTCACTACCCTCGTTATATCCTGTAATTTCTTTTACATTTATTTTTCGCCTTCATAAATACAAAATGCGAGTTACCATTTATTTTTTACCCAGTATTTAACGAAATTACTAATTTGCCCTCTGGTAGTTGAGCGGTTTCTTATTTATTACATTTTCTTTTAGGTTTTTTTTTTCAAACATATTCTCGCTTCTTCTCCGTGATTACTTCTCTTCGATTCTTCTCCGTGATTTCTTTTCTCTTCTCCATCGTACTCCTCGTTCTTCTGCTCTGTTCATTCAGGTTCGCGAATGACTTCGAGCAACGAGGCTTTCTTCTCTTTGCTTTCCTGGCGAAGGACGATCTTTTCAGCGACGAGTTTCTCCGATCATCGTCTTCATCCTCCCCAAAGCCACATAAATGGAGGTAAATGTTTATTCTTTGAGAAACCTATGCCTTGCGAACTGTTTTGACTCGTAATGATGTTAGGGTTTACTTATTTTACATGCAATATACTATATTGTGTGGTTTGCGAAGAAGAACGAGTGAAGGGTTGGTTCTATACCTATTACAGCAATACCGCTATCTATTTACGCTCCGTTCACAGAATACCGCTATTCTTTGAGAATTGCCGCTAGCTATCTATTTACACCCCGTTTTATATTACCGATAGCGGTTCTGTACATATTACAGCAATACCGTTATCTATTTACGCTCGATTCACAGAATACCGCTATTCTTTGAGAATTGCCGCTAGCTATCTATTTACACCCCGTTTTATATTACCGATAGCGGTTTGCCGTTGCTCCCTATATACTGCATTACTGCTATGTATAATAGAAACTAATCAAGTTATTGATTTGTTTTTTTCCCAGAAATAGCTATATATTATCCTCCGGCCGGATGAGTTGTACGACTATGAGGTCTTCACCGAAGAAGCAAACTTCTTGACGATCACGAATATCATTAAGGAGAACCTGAACGCGGGAGAGGCTGAGTGGTTCCGGCGCACACAGTTTGGGCCTCTATTAGATGTCCCCATCCACCACGAGTTCTCTCCCCAACTGTTCTGGAATTTGTTTTCGAGAAGCACTACACATCAAGAGCCATTCGAGCTGTGGATGTTGGTGAACAATGTTCCATTACGATACGGGGTTCGAGAATTTGCCATCATCACCGGGCTGAATTGCGGACCCGAGCCGAACCTTGAAGCTATTGTTGGACGAGGCTTTGAAAATAATGACGCATTCAAGCAACGGATGTGGCCAGATGCAGGCTCTTCGGTCACATTAGGAATGGTGGTGTCCAAATTAGATAACAGTCATCTTCATCCGATTGTGAGCAATGACGACCGGAGAAGGTTGGCATGCCTCTGCTTCGTCTTCGGAGTGTTGTTACCCCATCTTGGAGAAACTAGTTTGCCAAGGGAATTCTTGTCCTTGGCGGAGGACCTTGACGTATTCGTTCAATATCCTTGGGGCCAAAATTCATTCATGTTATCATCACAGATGCTCCGGAAGAAAGCACTTACGGAGTTGCGAAACAACATCCCTAGACAACGAGCAACAGGGCCACCGCGGATCCCAATGATGGGCTTTCTGGGGTTCATATACCCGCTACTGGTATATATGTAATGGTTTTAAGTTATTTATTTACAATCGACATCTTATGTGCAAATTTTGCATGTTAACTTCATGCAGATTTTAGCATACGAGTGTTTGCCTGGTCTGGCACATGTCTTGGCGGACCCACGAGAGTCGGAGAGGCACCTCGTATGTGAAAATGGACAACCCGGCCAGTCGGGAATATCGATCTTCACCGCCTGTCAATTCGAAACGCTATTTTGCATGGAGCGGATCCGAGGGTTGGTTGCTCTATTATAAATCCTTCAATATCAACTATTATTTGAGAAAATAATTATGCTCTTTAATTTGCAGGGACAATTGAGTGTTCTCATTCCTACGGAGATGGAAGCTGCGTTGCCGCATATAAACTCCCTAGATCATCCCCTTGTTCGTCGACCCCCCATGTTAGAGATGCTCGTGCAGGCATTGGAACGTGGTGAAAAGATCGTCCAGCGACCGCGGGATCTGCTGCCACCGCCACCTCCACTGTCACAGCCACCGGAGTCCGAAGAATATACTTCTTCTAGTAGTTCGAGTTGGGCATAATGAAATTTAAACTATGTTTTGGACTAGTATGTTTAATATTGCCGTTATCAATTAAACGTGTATTTAAACTATATTTTGATTCCCGCTAGTAGTATTTAAATTCCTGCTAGTAGTATTTTAATTCCCGCAACATTGTTGTTATTACCGCTAGTAAATTTGTTATTGTCGCTATAGACGTTGTGCTACCGCTATTAATATTCAAGAAATTTGTTATTACCGGTAGTAAATTTGTTATTACCGCTAGTAAATTTGTTATTTTATATAGCGGTGTACATATACATATAAAATACGAATATGTATGCCGGGATAAATGACAGTATCGTGTAGAATAACGAATTTACTTCTCGTTCTCTTTCCTTTTCGCCTTCTTCGATGGGATAAATATTAAAATTAATGACGAGAATATATGGCGATGGCGGTATAAATGTAAAAATTAATGACGGGGATAAATATTAAAATTAATGACGAGCATATATGGCGGTATAAATGTAAAAATTAATGACGGGAACGACTTCAAATATGCGGTTATATTTACTAGGACCATTAATTTGGTGGTTTTGTATCAAATCGAAACAATAAATGTATGCATTCAATTGTCTACTAAACGAAACTTCTCGTTCTTCTGCTCTGTTCATTCTGGTTCGCGAACGACTTCGAGCAACGAGGCTTTCCTCTCTTTGCTTTCCCGGCGAAGGACGATCCTTTCAGCGACGAGTTTCTCCGATCATCGTCTTCATCCTCCCCAAAGCCACATAAATGGAGGTAAATGTTTATTCTTTGAGAAACCTATGCTTTTCGAACTGTTTTGACTCGTAATGATGTTAGGGTTTACTTATTTTACATGCAATATACTATACAGTGTGGTTTACAAAGAAGAACGAGTGCAGGGGTTGTTCTGTACCTATTCATGCAATACGGCTATCTATATTTGATTACCGCTATGGTTTTTAGAATTACCGGTAGCTATCTATTTACACCCCGTTGTATATTACCGATAGCGGTTTACCGTTGCTCCCTATATACATTTTTACTGCTATGTATAATAGAACGTGGTTCACGGATCGTCCAGCGACGGGGAAGCCCGCAACCAGCTTCACCGCCACCACCGCCGGGGTTTGAAGAGGAGAATGACGATGAGATGGAAGTAGTGGAGAGTGACGTGGAGAGTGAGAGCGGCGGTGAGGATGGAGGTGAGGCAGATGGAGAGTCTGAAGGTGAAGATGGTGCGTCTAGGGGTGAGTAAGATGGTGAAGCTGCCGCTGAAGATGATGAGCCTGGAGGTGAAGATGTTGCGCCTGGAGGAAGTGAAGATGCTGAGCCTGGTGTTGAAGATGTTCAAAATGGCGATGACTCGGACTCAGATGGAGATAATGCTTGTTACCCGGATCTATTGCCTCTCTCACCAGCACCGAAGCACCTCGTACGCATGTTCACCAGTTGGTTGGATCGCGACACTTCAACGCCGCGGGTATGTGGTATCGAAACATACGACCGTGCCTTTTTCCAGAGCATCATCGACCGTGATGGGTGGCTGCACTATGGGGTAATAATTCTTCGATGACAATATTTCTATATTTATTTTATTTTTATTTGTTGTTACCAATTCATTGATATTAAATGCAGATCATCGACGAGATCGCTTACGGGCTCCGTAAGCGACTAGAAACTTTTCCCGGGAGTATTCCCAATTCTGATTCAATCGTTGTTGTCGATACTTCCTTCATGTTCCAACTGACTATCATTGCTGAGAAAATCCGTAGCGGGTGCACTGGAAGTATCAGATTTTGGGTCTATAGATTGGGTATCAGGAGACGAACCAAGGTTTTACGGCCGAGCGTGGGCATACGTGGACAAGCTGTACTTCCCGATATTGTTTGACGGTTAATGGATAGCCTGCAGAGCCGATTTCGAAACAACGCAGTTTACCCTCTTTGTTCCCAAAACGAACTACGGTAGTGAACATATGATGTCAATTATATTGCAGGATCTACAGATGTACTTCCCTTGGATTTTGGAAGCGTCAAACTTGACTGCATTACCCCAGCGTGCACATCTCAAGAACCGGCATTGGACATGGAGGTACAGTGAAGGGCCAGGTTCGACCAAGCCTATCGATTCTGGAATATTTGCTATGAAGTTCATAGAACTAGACATGACCGGAAGCTCCCCTTTCTCGATGGTTGACCGTTTAGTACCTTCAGCCCGGGCCCGATACGCGATGGAAATCTGGACGAATTGGTCGTTTCAACTTTTGAACAAAGACTATAAGCTCTGTAATATTTTAACTACGTTTTTTTTACCTATTTTGTTTGGACGAGTATGTGGTAACTATGCTTATTACTTTGGACGAGTATGTTCTGTATTCACCTTGTTTTATTCACTTGTTTTGCCAATCTGTATAACATATTTATTAATCCCCTTAGTGATACCGCTAGTAAAATGATATAGCCTTAGTGATACCGCCATTACCTAATCTGCGTCTACCGCTATAGGTTCGAGATAATATATTTTTTTAATAACTTTAACCTAAAGTGTGTCAATCCCCAAGTGTTATCACTAGGTTCATTCTCATGTACTATAACCTCTAGTAAAATGATATAGCCGTTGTGATACCGCTATTACCAAGTGTGCGTCTACCGCTATACGTTCAAGATAATACACTTAAATTTAAACCGTCAAGCAATAAACAGAAACTTCATATTACTATTTTTTAACAACCGCTGATCTACCGCTAACAAAAACTATATTTTACCGCTATTACAAAGCGTGATACATACGACATAACTAATACGACGTAATTAGGTTACCGCTATAAAAAGTTGTTGCGCTAACAAGCAAGAAACCTTATAACCGCTATACATAACTAATAAGAAAGAAATCTTACAACCGCTATACATAACTAATATGCACGAAATAATCAAAATACAGAGACCAAGCTCTCCACGTAATCATGGGCGGGCTCAACATACATGTAATTCTCCGCGCCCCATACATTTCTCCACAAGTACTCCATCACCGGCCGTTCTACCGTCGGAAGCACGGGTGGATTTTCCTCGAGACAAAGCACCTCGTCCCACCAGTCGAACGAAATGAATGATGATTCATTTTGCCCGGACTTAATCAGCACCGCCCAATAAAGTACCCCGTTCACCGTCACCGCGTCCCGTGGCCAACGAAGCTCATCTGGTAGTGTCAAGGACCCACATCTCTCCATGCAAGTCCACTTTTGGAGAACACTTGTGCGCATATGGAAAGCGAATCCTTGGCTGCGCATAGTCGGACGATCTTGTAGTCGTTGATAGTGACGTCATACGTGAAACGTAACACCCCATTGTCATGAAAGACATGTGAGTAGGGTGCTGGAACGGGAAGCCGCCTCACTTGCCGAGTCGCCGGATTCCAAAGCACGAGTCTCGTCTCATGCGCCCCGAACGACAGGCATATCAAGCCGTTGCAGGAGTCTACTATGTCGAAGTGTTCGTAATCTTCTGCATGAAGATACGACACGTCGATGTCCGTCACCCTTTGGCCGGAGAGCAGCAGTATTACCTGTTGGTAGTCCCGTTTGGAGGCGGCAATCAGGAGTGGGCCGTATCTGGTCCGCTGACGAATTTGATGATTGTTGATGAACGTCGAGCCCCCCCTGATATTCTTGCCAGCCAACATTTCGAGACGCTTTTTAATCGCATCAGAATTTTTGCCGGCAGTTCGGCTAGGATCTTGTGGAACACAAGGTCTTCGGGAAGGTCCTCCGACGTGTATTCCATTATAGTTTCTGATATTACAATTTGAGACGCTGACCAATGTGGGGTTAGAACCATCTTTTTAATAGACACCGACGATCACGTCCTTTCAAATAGCAAATCATAACTGCTACAGATCTGATCCCGCCTTTTTGTTGTAACGGTTGAGTTGCTCAGTGTCTCGGTAACTGCAACGAGCTCTATCCATACTGCTAGTTGCTCATGATCCCGCTTTTTCTTATACAGCTCTTACATGCCACGTGTTTGTAAGACGACGATGGACACGTCCTTTCTAATAGCAAATCCAAACTGCGCTTAATTAAAGCTATTGAGATTTTCCCAAACGTAATCATTACCGCTACAGATCTGATCCCGCCTTTTTGTTGTGACGGTCAAACTGCTATGAGCTCTATCCATACCGCTAGTTGTTATACAGCTCTTACACGCCACGTGTTTTAGACACCGATTGACACGTCCTATCAAATAGCAACTCCGAACTGCGCTTAATTAAAGCGGCTCTTGAGACTTTCCATGACGTAATCATTACCGCTACAGATCTGATCACGCCTTTTTTTGTGACGTTTGTGACGGTTGAGTTGCTCGATGTCTCGGTAACTGCTACGAGATCTATCAAACACGTTTGAGATTTCTAATAGTGAAATCATGATCATAATTGATTACCGCTACAAAACTCAATCAATCACGTTTGAGTTGCTCGATGTCTCGGTAACTGCTACGAGCTCTCTGACCATAAGTCTCTACATTTATTTCTCTTTTTCCCTGAGTAAATCGCCATTACTCTCCACAATGAACCGAGAAAAAAGGATTCTTTTACTCACTGATGAAGTGATACTGAGTGATATTGCCCGTTTTTTTATTTGTATAGTAGTTAGTATAACTTTGTTTTGTAACCGCTATTAATATAAGTTGCTTTACTTTGTTACCGCTAGTAATATAACTTGCTTTACTTTGTTACCGCTACTAATTCACGTTGCTTTACCGCTACCAATACGAATAGTAGTATTTATTTCTAATACAAATTACTTTACTTGATAGTAGTATGTCTTACTAATATGAGATTATGAGTTGCTTTAATTGTTTACTACTTTTGTTATATTTGTCTTACTTATAGCTGGTACTTTTATACGTAGAACCCAAGTCACCAACGGTTAGAAACTCGACTATAAAGTAAAGGCACCCACGTCACCAGATCACAAGAAAGCCCAGAAATTGTAGATCTACTTTCGACCTTAGCAGCTCTACAATATACGACCTTGTCGATAGTTCAAGCACTTCTCCAACTCAGAAGGATCGACGGTGTGTTTGCAAATGCGGCAACAGCACGATAGTCTTAACGTCAAACACGTGGAAGAATCCAGGAAGAAGATTCAGGTGTTGTTTGAAGATGAAGGTACGTTCATTGATAATGACTTTATACTTGGTCACTGAAATTTAGATAATGTTGTGATTTTGGGTATTTTGCTTGCCATCAGGGAAAAGATAATTGCGGATACTTTGATTGGGTAGATCCAGAACCAATTCCACAAACTGATAACCTTCAACCAATTCAAATAGTGGAACGACGAAACTACTATGAGTTCATCAGTTGGGGAAAACTAATGTTCGTAACTTTCTTTGTCGTTTTATGGATGTTCTTCAAGTGAGTATTTGTCTGGTACGCGGTATGGTGTTTTGTAACGAAGACATGTTGACCCATTTTGTATTTTAATCTTTACCACTATGTTACAGCTATTATATTGTATGACAATCAAACCTGCTCTGTTAATGTTGTTATATCTCACCTTGACAATTTTAGGGTTTTCTTCTATTTGTATCAATAAAAAGGTATTTTGGTACTTATAATCCTCTTACCGTTATGTCTTCTGCTAGCGGTGGTTTCTAAACACCTAGCGGGAAGAGAATAGAAATGGGGAAGATTCGTGTTTCTATCCGTTTGTTCCATTTCAGCGTTAGTGTGCGTAAATAAGTTCACCGTAACAACTAATGGTAAGTGATATGGATCGTAGGAGGATAATGGGAATGACAAAGGAACTAGCAAGTTTGTTTGATCATGGAACAAGTCTCTTTCACTCGTACACATATGTGAAGCAATGCATATTTCACTCGATCAGCTCGTTCTTATTTCAACTTAAATAGGTATTACACTAGTAAATATGACTAAATAACCTTAATTTTACGAACAAAACTACTTACCGCTAATTGATTGTCTTATCCGCCGCTAGACACTCATAGCACTACCGCTACGGGTTACGAAGTAAAGGTTTTTTATTTGACTTAAAATTCTAAGAATCTGATGGTTTGGAAGAGACAACTCTTTGATTTAAGTATTATTTTGAATCGAAAGGTTTTACTGCTCTATAACACAAACGATTGGTTGGAGGGGGGGAGTAGCGTTCTAAAACACGTAGCGGTAAAACAAGTATAGTACTCCCACGTAGCGGAAAAACAACACGTAGCGGTAAAACAAGTATTTAAACAAATATTAAAGCACGCAGGAAAGTTAAACCGTCAAACTATAATTTAATACCAATCGGGGAAGACGAATCAGCAATTAATACCACCAAATTAATAATACCTATCAATGAATAAAGACGAACCACCCATTTATTAGAAACACCTACTTACAATAAACGCAACAAACAGGTGTCAAATTATATAGTTCTAATATCCGAATGATTTACCCATCCACAAGCATTTTCTACAATATGACGGAGAGAACGCTTGGTCTTTTGGGAGTATTCTCACGCTTCTTTTCATTATTCTCACGCTTCTTTTCAATATTCTCATACGATCCTTTTTTTTTCTTTTTTGCAGATTATTGTGGAGATTTATTCAGGACTTAAACTTGCAATGAATACCGCTATACTTTTTTTGCAGATTGCTTCCTTCTGAAACCATTCACGATAAGTTCGGCACGCCGGCACTCCCCATGGTCCAAATTTTTATAGCTCTATCAGTACAGATTACCTTACCGCTATATACCTATTATATTACCGCTATTCTATGAATCCTTAGTTCATAAAAAAAAAGGAAGATGAGGTTCACATATTTTTGTAGTTCAACAAATTATAGTAATGCATAGTCATGGTTCATACAAAACGGGAGGGAGTTCACATAGTACACGTTGAAGCATAATGCCCGTCGCACAAGCATTTTCTACAGAATACATCCCATCTTTTCTCAAAGTCCTCCTCTTTATATGATCGTACCATATTCCAATAATGGTGCATTAGCCCTTTTTATATATCAAGTTTTCTTCGTCCGGATCAGGATCCGTTGATATGCCGGCAGTTTCTTCATCGGGATTTGGATCCCTTGATATGCCGGCGGTTTATTCATCGGGATCCCTTGATTTCTTCTTCTTCTTCTTCTTCTACTTCTTCTTCTTCTTCTTCTTCTTCTTCTTCTTCTTCTTCCCACACTTCCATAAGTTATAACTGATGTGATAATTACAATATCCATGATGTGCTTTCGGATACATTGTACGTATACCGTGAATGATGGATCCTCCTCTATCCGATACGAACACCAAGTCTTCCTCATCCGGGATTGATTCTTTGAGGCGTTCTAAAAACCATACCAACACTAAATGGTTCTCCCCGTCTGTAATACCGAAAGCAAGAGGATAAATATGACCATCGCCATCCATAGCGGTTACTACGAGTAACACACCTGCGTACTTGCTATACAAGTGACATGCGTCGAGACAAATCACCTTCCTCAAACTTTTGAATCCTATAACCGACGCGTATAATTCCATGAAACAGTACAAAAAATGGCCTTTCTCGGTAATCTTAATCGCGGTACGGGAACCCGGGTTTTCTTTTTCAACCATATAAAAATAATCTGGTAAAAACTCATAATTCTGAGCCGGGGTACCTTTCACCATGTCAATGGCGTTACACCTTGCACGCCATGCCTTCCAGGAACTGACCTTGATACCGCTACTTGACAGAAAATGCTGAATCAATTTCGCGTTTGGAAGTAGTTTCAAGCCATGGAATGTATTAGAGATCAGGATGGCGAGATACGATGAAGTGGCCTGTCGATGGCCATCTTTTCGGCCGGCAACGGAACAAGTGTGGGTGGCATCATATCTCCGAACGGTGAATGTGTTACAGTTCCTAATCTGCGTTGCACGCATCCTCCACGTGCATTTCCGATTTAGGCATCTGATTGAGTATAATCTTGGTGTAGACTTAACTGGCCTTAACTCGAAGGATCCCTTAAAAGCACCATTGGCCATAAATTTTTTCAATTCCGACTTTGATGAAAACTCCTGACCAAGTTCGAGATTCATACCGTCGTGAAAACCAATTGTCGGGAGTTGTCCTTCATCAATGCTCGGACCACACGAATTTGGTGCCAAAAAACAATTCGCCATCTCTCTGAATTGTGACAATATCACATCTTCACCATTACAGCTAGCTTCCGGTATATCAGTCGGGTGATCTTCTGCCGTATCAGTGGGATGATAATCTGGCACATCAGTGGGATGATAATTTGGCACATCAGTCGGGCGATCTTCTTGCATATCATTCGGGCCATCCTCTTGCATATCAACAGGCACGCCGGACTGAACGACCCGTTCTCTTTCGACTTCATGACCTTCTTTTGCCAGTAGACCGATGTATAATTGATCCAACCACGCCGACCCATCGGCGTCCCACAGATACGTTGTCAGGTCTGAATCGTTTCCAAGGGCTAGCGGTTGGCTACTGTCAGAAGGTTTATAAGTTACCTTCAAATCATGCTGCCTTGAAATTTTGCAACGCACGTATAGAAGTTCTTTCAAATCAGCATATCCATTCAATGTAGACGTTTCAACCTGAATACAAATTGCCATGTCTCGGTCTCCAAGCCACCGCCACATATAAGCATCATATATCCACTTTCCTCCACAACTGATGCTCACCAAGTGCGGAGACATCAAGAAAAGGGATAGGAATCAAACCTGAAATTCAAATACCGTAACATTATACGATACCGCTATAATAATTAGTATCACGATACAATATACCGCTAAGCTATACACAATGCCATATAGCGGTTATATTGAAACAATATTGTGTAATATTGAGCTTAAATTCCGTAATACCGTAACGTTGTACGATACCTCTATATGATTTATTATCACGATACATCCTACCACTATGTTATAATAATGTTATTTTACATGCAATATACTATACTGTGTGGTTTACGAAGAAGAACGAGTGTAGGGTTGGTTCTGCACCTATTACAGCAATACCGCTATCTATTTACGCTCCGTTCACAGTATACCGCTAGCAGTTTGCCGTTGGTCCAAATATATAATGCATTACCGCTATTTTTTTAGAATCGCCGCTAGCTATCTATTTACACCCCGTTGTATATTACCGATAGCGGTTAATACCGTAACGTTGTACGATACCGCTATATTATCACGATACATCCTACCACTACGTTATAATAATGTATTGTAGCTGTTATATTGAAACAATATAGTGTAGCATTGAGCTAAAGTTCTATAAGTATAATTTACCGCTAATATACAAGTTCTACCGCTATAGCATGTTTACCTAGAGAATAATAATAAACGTGAAAGTTTCAAGTTTAAACGAACCGTTCGACGTGAAAGTTGATGCTAAGTAATGCAAAAGAACGAGAGCCGAACGTTGAGTGGGCAGCGTAGGAGATAAAGGGAAAAAATGGCGAATCGTCGAAGAGAGACTTCTACTACTGGTCAGTCGGAGAAGAAGGCGAGTAGACGAACAGCGCAGGAAAATAATAATAAAGAAGGAAGAAAGAGAAAGTTCGCACGAAGAAAAAATAATATAATAAGAGGAGGAGAGGAAAAAAAGCGCACAAGAAATATAATAAAATAAGAGGAGAGAGAAAGAGAAACGAGAGAAAGATATAATAAAATAAGAGGGGAGTGAAATTTACTTTTAACCTCACTTGCGGGCCCACTTCATTTAATGAAGGGTATGGAATGATAAAGTGAACAGTACCGAGGGTAGAAACCTCTACCAAAACCCAAATAAGGTCATTCTTGCGATTGGCCCTCATTTTGTATTAGTTCAGGATAATAGCGGTAAAAATAATAAATGTTTGGTTAAATGTAGCGGCATATTCCTTATGTTTATTTTTGCAGAAAAATACCAAATGTTTAGTCAAGTGTATACGGCATATTTCTAATGTTTATTTTTTTATCAGTAAAAATATCAAATGTTTAGGTAAGTGTAAGCGCCCTATTCTTAATGTTTATTTTAAATCGGCTAAAGTACGAAATATTTAAAAATATATAATAATTTTAAAAAATTAAAATTAAGAAGTGTAGTGGCACATGGTGTCCACGTGACAAACACGTCACTGTTTGACAAACGGAGTTAAAATTAATCGGATGGAAATATGTGAGGAATATAATTAGCGAACTTTAGACAAATTTGTCAGCGTTATATTACTTTGGTCATATAACTTGTACAAAGCCAATGTGAACGTAAGCTGTGACGACATTATGGATATACTTGCTATGCAAGTTGTCTTGGCTATCAAGTTAAAGGACTTTATAGTAATTTTGATGGTTCCTTTTCTAGTTATAAAAACAGCCACTCCCTTGTTTTGTTTACAACACAATCAGAGTAATATTTTCATCTCTCCTATTTGTCTCATTCTCCTACTTTGCTGCACACTATCATATATATATATATAAACAAAGAAGCAAACGTGTGACTGATAGTGAGTGCTATAGTATGTGCTAGAGCGGGGCGTGTTTCGGTTCAACGATTAAATTAGAACCAACAGCTAACAAGTTGGTCACTTTTGCCGAAAGTACCTCTTACTTTTTCCCCAACTTTTTTTTTTTTTTTGGTATCAACTTGAACTTATCATTTTCTCTTAGTTTTCCCTTTGAATTGGTTTCTTGTTCGTTGAGTGTTAAGTTTAATTTGATCAGATATGCTATGAAGACGCGGCGCAGAGTTGTCAAAGTTGATCGACAAAATGGGGTATAGGGGGTGGTAACATATTACTATGTATCAATTTACCCCGTCAACTTATCATATAGTGTATCAAATTTTACCTTGAACTTTGAATTTTTGTATCTAAATACCCTATTCAGTTTTACCAATTCGTCCAAATATTTTAATACCAATGCTCTAAATTTATTAGCCATTATTTGGAACAACAACAAAAAAATGAAGTTTCAAATTCTGATTCTGAAAATAATAGAATTGGAACTCCGAATTCCATTTTTTCCAAAACCGAAAAGAGAAAGTTCAAGGAAAAAAATGGAACTTCAGATTCACTACTCATTTTGAGATGTCAAGAAACTGTTTTATATGGTCAATGTTTTTTTTATGTAAGATTTAAAAATTCCCTTACAGCTGGCAAATAGTGCAAAATGGATTTCTAGAAAATATTCTCTTTTTCTATTATCATAAAACTAAACTTTTCAAATATATATATAGAGAAACTTGAAAAATGACTCAACATGTTCTACGTTTTCTATTCCCCAAATTGATGTATCTGAGTATCTATTCTCCAATCTGTATTTAGCTACATTTTAGATAAAAAAAAAACACCATTTTCTGAGAAACTGTCAAACTCTACTCATAAAACTTTCAAACTTTGTGCCAAATATTGTCAACCCATACTCGAAAAAATGTCAAAGTTAAGACAATATTTCCCAGAAACTGTCAAACTTTGTGCCAAATACTGTCAACCAATACTCGAAAAAATGTCAAAGTTAGAACAATATTTTCCAGTAACTATTAAACTTTACTCATAAAACTGTCCAATTTTGTGCCGAAAACTGTCCAAAATGACAGTTTCTCAACTCAAGTAGAGAAAATAGTATTTTTGTCCAAGATGAGATAAAATAGAGTTCGGGGAATAATTACTCAGATACATCAATTTAGGGAATAGACAACGTAGAACATGTTTTTTGAGAATATTTTTTCAAGTTTCTATGTATATAACACACAAAATCTTTGGACGAAAAACTTCCTGTTTCCCATAGTTACTGGAATTAGTGCTAATTGCGGACAGAACACTTATAAATTAAGTGGAAGTGGCGTGATATTCTAATTCTACATTTCCAATAAGTAGTATCCGATTGATTTTTTTTTCTTGAGCCGCATAATCCAGCGGACTTTTTTCATTCTTCTCATTTTTATGTATTTTTAAAATGTTGTCATTTGTGTTTATTTGTTTTCATTTTATTTTAGAAAAAACTATATGTCATTTGCGTGTTAGACTTTTGTGGGTTTCACTCTATAAGCCATACTTGTGTCGTGTAAGAAAAAAAAATTGGTGGATGAAATGATAAATTCAAAATTAGAGTTTCTCTCCCCAAATCCGAGCCTTGTGACATAGTGTCGAGTTTGATGCCCGAGAGCCGCCATTTGTGGATGAATTCAACGGTGAAAAAATGCTCAGATTCTAGCATTCGTGCGAATCCATTATAGCAAAGAAATGTTTTTGACCTGGAATTCGTGCACCAAATCAATGATCCTGGTTCGAGTTATCCGGTAGTGTTTTCTATCTTGTTGGGTGTTGAGGTCGGATCTTGCCAGATACTTCCTCAACACTACACGTGTCCCGGGGGATGAAATGGCGCCGGATAGGAACGCGGAGAGGCTCCGACGAGGAAGACCCGCAACAGCATGGTCGTTCAGGAAGGATAGACAAGGCTGCTCGAGGGAGATGCTCGGTGAAGTTGCCCGAGGGAGATGCTCGGTGAAGTTGCTCGAGGAAGGTGCTCGGAGAGGTTGACCAGCGAGGAGGACGCTCGAGAAGGTTGACCAGTGAGGAGGGTCTTCAGTGAGGTTGAGCAGCGAGGAAGTCGTTCGAAGAGATCGATCGGAGATCCGAAGAGGGAGACACCCCAAGAGGTGAAAGAGAATGCTAGCGTGGATGTGTCAGAAGCGTATGAACCCTCCGCATTAAATGAGGCCGAAGCATTGTCGGCGAACCGGCGAGAAAGGACCGTACGCGCATTAAATGCTCAGGTTGGTTTCAGGGTGTGGTAGGCGACAGCGTTAGTGGGAGTGCGTTTTCGCAACTTTCAGCAGAGAATGTCAGTGGGGGACCACGAAATATTTCAAGGGGGGATCACATGAGGATCAACACGGGGATCTGAGCTGGGGCTAAGGCAACTCGCCTATAAATAGGAGAGGGAGAAAGCTGAGAGAGGAGAGCACAAATGTATTAAAACACTGAAACTTAAGCTTATCAAGGGAACAAGTTCTTAGCCTTCTTTTTTTTTGCCATCTTTCTTACTGATTCTTAGCTAACAAAGAGAGAAAACCCGAACTCCTTTCATTAAACACGGGGAGATATCCTCGTGACTGTTTGTCGGCTGAAACGCCCTCAACATTGGGTTTGTACATCAGTTTCCAATCTTTGTGTTTCTCCGGCGTCATTCAACCATCCAAATAGACCTTAACTGTGATGAAAAAGTTCCAAAATTGGTCCACAATTCCACATATATCATCAAACTGTTAGGAATTTGACATAAATCCCCAAATCAGAAAATGATAAAATCGAACGAAATCGAAGAACTTGACATCAAAATTATAGTAATTTGCTTCCGGTGTGGGAGGTACGTCCACTTGCCGCTTGTAAATATCGATCCACTATCAATCTTTCGATCTGAGTTTTTGGTCACACCTCAATCTTGCTCTTTCTCTCTCTTTTGTGCTACAAAACGCACTTATAACGGCTGCAAGATTTATATGCGAAACTAGGGCAAAAATAACCAATGTTAAAAATTCTAAAATACCCTCGCTACTGCAACTTGACTCTGGAGGCTTCACACTCGCTACAAAAGTACCGCCGCGGAAGCCCAAAAGTACTGAAGAGAAAGACAATGAAAATCTCCAATTTTTGGACGGCCAGGTAGATTATGATGACGTGGTTAAGAAGTAGCATATAATATATTATATTGAGTTTTACGGAAGTTTTCTTTATTAACTATGGACTAAAAGTATCAAGACTCGGTTAAGAATAAAAATAAAACGACCAATAGTTTGCTTAAGAAACTGAAAAACGTTTTTTTTAGAATAAGATGCCATAACGGATTCCAGTATTGATATTCTGTACATATTATTAAAAATTAAGGATTGTATCAAATTATTATAAGATGCACGTAACCATCGAATAAATTAGTTTTTATAGTGCTTTTGTCCAAAGGTTACTACGTGTTGTTGGCTTGACTTGTCTGCAAAAAACCAAGCACCATGTCTCTCCAACGTTAACTCCGTCGAAGAAATAACACTTTCCAATTCCGTACAAGCAAACACAGCTCAAAACCCGTAAACAAATGACACTATATATATATATATATATATATATATATATATATATATATATATATATATATATATATTAATCGATTGCTAGCATCGAAGTGATCAGTAGTCCTCGCAACAAGGAGTTTTCTATATATGACGGATCCCAACAATAACAGCCCTATTCCGGTGATCGATCTGAGCGCGTTTGAAGCCTCGGGTTTCCGCGAGTATTGGAGACTGCGAGAAGCTTGCGAGGATTGGGGGTGCTTCCGGATCGTCAACCACAGGATTCCGCGCGATCTGATGGCGGAGATGAAGACAACGGTGAGGTCTTTGCTCGATCTTCCGGAGGATATCAAGCGGCGCAACACTGATGTCATCCCCGGTAGCGGTTACTTGGCGCCCTCCGCTGCCAACCCCTCTTTACGAGTCATTGGGCCTCTATGACCTTGCCTCGTTGGAGGCGCTCAAGAATTTCTGCAACGAGCTTGATGCCACGCTTCGACAGAGGTTCTTTTGCTTAATTTCCTTTCAGCTTTAATCGCGGTTTTTTTTTTTTTTTTCCAATGACTAATGGTGAAAGGGTTTCGGGCAGAGAGACGATCGAGAAGTACGCCAAGGCAGTGAACGAGCTGACCATGGAAATCGGACAGAAGGTGGCGAGGAGTGTGGGGGTGGAGAGCAGTTTGTTCCGAGGATGGTCGAGCCAATTCAGGATCAACAAGTACAGTTTCACTCCGGAATCGGTTGGTTCATCCGGAGAGCAGATACACACAGATTCAGGGTTTCTGACAATTCTTCAAGAGGACGAGAATGTCAGAGGTCTCGAAGTGATGGACGGAAAGGGCCAGTTTGTCGCCGTCGATCCTTGCCCCGGTACTCTCCTTCTCAATCTTGGGGACGTTGCAAAGGTAAAACAAAACACCAAATTCACAAATTATGATGATTTTATACTTATTAAAATCTAATAATTCCGTTACAAAATTTTCAATTAAAAACTATAATTGTGAAGCCGTATTGCTTTTTGTCAATTATATACATAATTTTATGCTCTAAACTAAGTCTGTTTTTAATGCGTTTGTGGAACTTCTGTCACCAAAAAATTATGCATACTTAAATAACTCAACAAGCGCGATTTTTCTTTCCTTTTTCGGAAACTTGTATTGATGCCATCCAAAAGGAGATTGCATTCATGAACCAATGGGACCAACATAACGGAAAATAACGTGAGCTTAGCATGTTTACGTGATCATACAGCCCGACAAAAAGGGCTCAAGGCTATAGTCTCGGGATTTAGGCCAAATTCCATTATTTCGGACTTCAAATCAGCAATTTCGTATTTTTGTTTTTTGGGTACTATAAGGAAATAGCCAATCTTAAACATAGGATTAGCAAAATAACCAAACTTTGGTTAATTTTGTAAACTAGCCAATTAACCACTTAAACGATAAGATAAACTTTCAGTAGTGAGGGGTGCAGATAGGCGATAAGAGGCTATGGGAACGACGGTTTTACTGCAACAGATCTCATGAAAACGATTTGGATATTGAAAAAATGGAATGAAGGTAACCCCCAAGACAAAGGACTTTCTTTCCTTTGAAATCAGCTAAGCATCTAATAGCCAAGAAGGCAGAAAAGGGATCGTTTCATGCGATTCAATCTCAAATAAGTTCCTTGCTTTCAGTCTATTGGGCCTAGAAGACTGGAAATTGGCAATAAAACTCCAATTACATTATTGCCCTTATGTTTTAATAAAATAAAAAATAAAATAAAAAAATGTGTAACGTAATTTAGGTGTTAATTTATTCAGTCAACAATTTTTTCATTAATTTAAAATATTGATATTAATTGTGATTGCTATTAATATGGTAACAACCAAACCAACCACCTAAATCAACGATTACACCCTATTTTTATGATTATATTCAAATTTTAAATTAGAAACATTGACCACAATTTTCTCTCTCATCAAACGCACACTCTTCCTCACTCTTCTTCGAGCTTCCTCACTATTCAACGACGACCCATTAACGGCGACCCATCACCGACGACCCATCATCGGCCATTAACGGGTAAGATTTTTTATTATTCTGCAAGTGGCTTATGATTTGATTGGTAAAATACACGATTTTCTTATGGGTTTTTTGGTTAATAATCGATTTTTTGGTTGGTTTGAAAATCGATTGCATATGATTTTACGGTTTTTTTCATGTGTTTATTTTCATGTATTTAAGAATCAATTTCACGGGTTTATTTTCGTGTATTTAAGAATCTATTGCATGTTCATTTTCGTGTTCTTGAATCTGTTTCTTATATTTGAAAATCTATTCTCTTTGCATGTGTTTATTTTCTTTGCTGAAATCGATTTTTGAATGTGTTTGTTTCTGTTTTTTCATGAATCTAGTACTTTGCATGTGTTTATTTGTGTTTTTAGGAGTCTCTGTTAATTGTGAAAAACATATTAATTTATGTTGATTATCGTTGATTAATCTGTTTTGATTGATATTAATAATAATTTGTTGTTATTTTAGTTTATTGGTTATGTTTATTTTTTTATTTTCAAAAATAATTTTAGTTTTGTTCGTTGTAGATTCATACTAAAGTTTGTTAATTCGTGTTTATTTTAGCTTATTGATGCTCACAACCATCAACGATATTATCCTCCTTGAACTTCTTCGAAATATAGTCGAAGGTGGCAGAGTTGACGAGGAACAACTCTTCCCGAGTCCCGACAGAGACAAGGAAAAGGAAGGCTCATGAGAGAACTACACTTCTTTAAAATGTTTTCCCAATTTGAATCATGTATTTTGGTTAATTTTTAGTTTATGAATATACTGTTAATTTTCATTTCTATCAGTATATATTGAATTAAACTTTAATTTTTGTTGATTTTATGATTATATACTGTTGTTAATGAATATTAGCATGACATATGGTTATACATTTTAGTTATTAAGAATCATTTTAATGTTAAATTAGTCTACAACGTGCTGAGTAATTTAAATGAATTGTTGATTTGTCGTTGCTAATTCACATTAATGCAACATACATATTTGTCTACGTTGTTAATTCTTGTTAAAGCACGTTGATAAACCGTTAATATAGATTTGTATTTTTTTTTTTTTTTTGAAGAGTTAGGCATGATTTGTGGGTTTACAAATGTCAATCAACCAAATAAACACCTCAAGTTTTTATTTTGAATTTTTGAAATTTAATTTTGGAAAATCATTTTGCGTGCTTAGTATTCTATCTAAATTAAAACATAAAATTGGCAAAAATACTCAATGTTTTGGTTAATATTATGCACCTAACCAATTAACCACACTAACCAATTTAATAGACAAAAATACATGTCATTAAAAATGAAGGATTACCAAATATAAATTAATTAACAAAAAAAAATTAATAAATGAAAGAGATCATAATAAACAATTTTTCTATTAATAAAATACAAATCTAAAAAAATATTACAAGATCTTCACAGTCAATTATTTAATCGGAGAAACAAAATTTCACGTATTTTCACGCCTCCACTTTGCCCCTTATGCCGGCCATAAACCTATATAAACACAACATAAACGCTAATTAACAAACAATTAGGGTAAATATACGTTGAACTAAACAAGAATTATTTTTCAAATCTTAAAAAAAACATAAATAAACAGAATTAACAAACAATTAACGTAAATATACGTTGAATTAAACAATAATTATTTCTCCAATTTTGAAAAATAAACACAAAATTAACACGAATAAACACTTTAATACACAAATTACTACACAGATAAATACACATAAATAAACAAAAATAAAAATAAATACGAAATAATACGTATAAACGTGAATATACATTAACAACAATATATGATCATAAAATCAACGAAAATCAAAGTATATTATCAAAGTGTAATTCAATATATACTGGTACCAACAAAACTTAACAGTATATTCATAAACTAAAAGTTAAGCAAAATACATAATTCAAACTGGGAAAACATTTTAGAGTATTGTAGTGCTCTGACGAGCCTTCTTCTTCTTCGTCTTTGGCTATACCGAGAAGAGTTGCTCCTCGTCGGAGCTTCATCTCTATCTCCTTCAAATATATTTTGAAGAAGTTCACGAAGGATAAACTGAAATAAACACAAATTAACAAACACAAATGTACAGTAAATAAAACAAAATTTATTTAAAAAAATAAACATAATCAGTAAACTAAAATACACACAGATTAAAGACATTAATATGGATCTAAAAACAAATTAAAGCAAATTATTTTTTAAAATTAAAAATTAAACATTACTAAACCGAATTAACATGAATTAATGAACATCAACACGAATTAATTCACCGACTCCGTTGGCGGCGGTCGGAGCTTGACAGTGCGTGCAGAGGTGGTGGGTGGTGATTCAAACCCAGATTTGACGCTTCAGAGAGAAGGCGATGTCTATTAGACTCCTACCTCGGTGATTGAGCGCGAAAACAGACTCCACGAAATTGTCGACGGACTCCGCGACTTCTCTGCCGGCGACATCATCTCCATCGTCGGCGATCTGGCTAGCGATGGTCATGGGTTGGTGATGCTTTGGATGGTCATTCTTCGATCTCTGAGAGAGAGCTCAGATCAATCACAAAGAGATAAATACAACTCAACAACGAATCAATATAAATTAACAATCAAAAATATTATTCTTATTAAAATTTAAATACAAAATAAACGTGAAATAATGAGGGCGACTTCAGGCGCAGCGACGACGGCCATTGACGAAACCTTCGCTGCCGCGCCGGCGCAGTTGCCGACCTCGCTCATCCCGGAGAAGAGGCTCCGAGTCCTCAGCTTCAAGGGGAACAAGCTCTCCGGCCAAATCCCCGACCTCTCCGCCCTCGTCAACCTCAAGTCCCTCTTCCGCAACGACAACGCCTTCGCCGGCGAGTTTCCGACAATGCTCTCCGAGCTTCACCGCCTCAAGGTCGTCGATCTGGCGCAGAATCTCATCTCGGGCGGGATTCCGCCGGAGATTCTCAAGCTCCGCCGCCTCTATTTCCTCGACCTGCACGACAACCGCTTCTCCGGAGAAATCCCCCCGCTGAACCTGACGAGCCTCCGGTTCCTGAATCTCTCCAACAACCGCTTGTCCGGTGAGATTTCGGTGACCTCGCCGCTGGTCCGCTTCAACGCCTCGTCGTTCGCCAAGAACCTCGCGCTTTGCGGCGAGCAGGTCGGGGTTCCGTGCGTCGCGCCGCCGTCGCCTCGCCGGTGAACGCAATCGGTGACGATGAGGATGACTTCTTTTCAACTTCATTCTTTGAAGCTCCATTCCAAATACAGAGAACGTGGGAGGAGATGAGAGGATAGAGAAAGATTTGAATAGGTTTTAAATTAGAATTTAATACCTATTAATGTGGACAACTACAACTTAATTTGTGCTGAAATATTAATTTCCTTTTTAATTAAAAACGAAAATTATAATATAAAATGGTTAATCAAAGGACATTATAGGGATAAAAAATTTATTAAAATGCCACATCATGTTAATTGGCTAGTTTACAAAATTAACAAAGTTTGGCTATTTTGCTAATCGTATGTTTCAATTTGGTTATTTGGAACAATTTCTCTTGTTTTTTCAACTTTCTCATTCTACTTTTTTTCGCATCGTTGTATTTGCTTTAATTTGTGTGTTGTATGTCGTTAATTTGTTTTTGCTTTTATACTTTCCAGTTCGGGTATCTAGGGAATTTATACATACCTTGTAATGTCCTCACTTGTCACTTCCAATTAAAGTTGTATATGAATGAGAAAAATTCGAACCCTAAAGTGTTCAAGTGCACGTGTTATCTATCCTCTATATATAACATAATCTTCTTCATATCACGTACTAAATATGAGGTGTCTTGTTTCGTGAAATCGTAAAGGTATGGAGCAACCGGAGATTCTGCAATGTGAAGCACAGAGTGCAATGCAAGGAAGCCGCCATTAGGGTTTCTATTGCTTCAATCATTTTTGGACCAAAGGAGTGACGTGGAGGCACCTAGTGAGCTGGTCGATGAAGAACACCCACGTCTATACCTTCCGTTCTCTTACGAAGAGTATCGGAAGCTCCGGATCTCATCAAAGCCGCACGACGGCGAAGCGCTTGAACTCTTGCGGGCTTAGATGCTCATTCTGAATCCCCAGAAATAAATTTTAGAAACCTTATATGTCAATGCTTCGTCAGTTGGCTACTTAATTGATATATACAGAAATTGTAATAATCAAACAAATAATCTTTATACATATATATATATATATATATAAGATTTTGATATGAAAACTTTGAAGAAATTGTAATAATGAAACAAATAATCCCCAGGAGAATAAATTTCTTATTTAGTGGGTCCGAAAAAACAAGACCATCTACAACTGCCTAACACACATATCTTACAAATAATGATCTTCTGTCCAATTTAACACTACACAAA
The DNA here is from genome assembly GCA_954871525.1 of Parietaria judaica. Classification (NCBI taxonomy): domain Eukaryota; kingdom Viridiplantae; phylum Streptophyta; class Magnoliopsida; order Rosales; family Urticaceae; genus Parietaria; species Parietaria judaica. The sequence continues at coordinate 22,896,393 of OX940860.1, read as the reverse complement.
AGCCAATTCATTCATTACTTGCGACCCAAGAAAACAAAAACTATAGAAACAAAAAGCAAAAACCCCACTTACGCTCAACTGCAATGTGCAGAAAAGAATCTCAAAACCCGACCCACCCGACCTCAAACACAAAGCCAGCCGACCGAAAAGCATGACGCCACCCTTCTAACTCCCGCCAGCTCGTGCATCAAATATTTTCTGTTCAAATCTCCGCTAAACTCGAGGGGCATAACGGGTGGGCAGTCTCTACAAATCCGGTTTTCACGACTATAATGAATAAAATCCCCGTTTAAGCTATATATATCACCTTGCTATTCGTCAAAGCAAACCGGCCAGCATGGCCCCGGGATCCGATAGAGCATCCACTGTGGTCGGCGGAGGGGCTGGCGCGGCTGCTCGAGGGGGGCCCGGTAAGATGGCCAATTGTTCCTTGATGAACTCTTTCAACCTGAATATATCGAAGGAAAAATATGATGACATTGCGTTTTATTTATATGTATTAGCAAGAAATGAACAATCGTCGTTTTTTACGTACTCAAATGTAAGCGTAGGGTCTCCGGAACCGATTGTCATTCGCATTTGGGTCCTGTCTGCTGGATCTGTTTCAATTCGTAGCTGTACAGCAGCAAAGGAAATTAATGTTTAAATGATCACTGTCTTTAAGAATAGGAACTATAAATACATACACATGTATTATATATAAACTTCAAGTGATCCTTAATGCATTGATAGACCTGGATTTATGTCTTTTCTGTCTCTAATGGCATGTTTGACACATCAGATTGCAAAATATTTTTAGTTGTACATCGTATCAAAATGGTGTCTTAAGATATATTTATAATAGCCTCATTATAATAGAGTAGATAATGCAATGTAATCCATATCACACAATAGAATACAATTTTTCAGTGTATAAAATGTGTTAAATAAAATATAATGATAATCTGAATTTCGGACAAACACCGTATTACATACAAGTGTATTGTAATGAGAAAAAGCAACATTTAGTAGTTGCTCAGCATAATTATTTGAGTTCAAGCATGATAAGATGTATTATAAAGTCATTATAATCTGGTTGGCAATTAATTAAAATACATCACTTACTAAGCAAAGCATGGCTTGTGTACTCTCCGAGTAAAATGTGGTACTTGCGACGAGATTGTTTGGGTTTGGATCCTGAAACAAGAATACAACAGTGAGCAAAAAACACTTGAAAAAAGAAAGATAGGACCATAAGGGTGAAAACAAACTTACAAGCCCCGGACAAACAATAATCCGGAAACTGTTTAACAGGTTTGCCATTTCAACAAGAGACAGCGGCCGGACGCCTCTAACCTGCATAAACGACAAGTGGCAATGGAATGGGAATGATCATAAAGCTTGAGAAATACCAAAGCAAGATTTCAAATCAGCTAATGCATTATACTGAGCTTAGTTTTGCTTTAACGTTAATTAATATCCACGCAGAAAAAAATGAATTCTCGTTTTGAACAGTGTTTACGAAATTACAAAAGAAGGCCAACGGCAAAAAAAAAACACACCACTTCTTGGAGCTTCAAGGGTGGTCCGGAAAGTGATCTCCATTGTGGAAAGAACTCGTCTGCAGATATTGTTATCGGCTGTAGAAACTTATTCAAGAGAGCGGGTATTCGAAGCTTGACATTTACCTGTACACAGTAATTTCCAGATAAAATTAGAAACGAATTCCTATTAATAAGGAACTATCAAAATACAGAATTGCACTAAATATATGCAAATGGGTGTACTATTGAATAAATTCTACAGAAACGGACAGCAGAAAGTTTCGTAGTAAGTACCGGAGTGGTACCAAACTTGTAAGAGAAGTCCAGGACTGCTAAATCCCTGCTCGGACCAAGATTCACCACTTCAAGTGGGCATTGCACCTGCAGACGAAGTACGAGAATGTGACCTAGCTGTCCACATAAACTAGTCGTTTTGTATAATAGCATAGTCATTTTATTTAAGTATTTTATTAGTTAAATATATTTCTGCTATTTATTTTATTCGTTAAATTTGGATTAAGCATTGTTGGTAATTCCTAAACTGTAGTAAACAAACCCGTTTATGATATGGATAACATTCTCATGTAGCTGGCTCATTTATTAGCCTAGAAAGAAGATCTCCTCTAGAATTTTTTCAATTATCGTTATTTTCCCCTTTCCTTAACCAGAATAGATTATATCCAATGGTTGTCGTTACCTGTGACCTAGGAGGAATGATTTCTGGTACAGAGGAGAGCTCAATCTTCAAATTGGATGGTGGCAAAATTATGGCCTGAACTGAAACAAGCGGGTTGGTATTCTTGTTCCCCAAGAAAAGAACAAGACGCCCGTGATGTAGCCGCCACTCAGCTTTAATGCCAATCTAGAATATCAAAGCAACACAACAGTAAAATAAATTAATTAAAAAACTGAAACAAAATCAAGGAGACACGCACGCGTTCTCTGCTTATATAAACTAGGAGACCCATTTTCTCGAAGAAGAAGAAGAATGCAACAATGCAAGAAGAATATATGGGAATGAATACCTGAATATTCGGATCCTCGTAAAGGACACCACTATCCTTCAAACACAAAGCAAGAAATCTTTCCGCAGTATTTCCTATTGGCTGCAAAAGGAAAATCTTATGTTAGCTAAAATGTCTGAGCAACATCCTTGATCAAAACTTCCATCACTCCATCGATACTCGGCCTTCTAAGATTAATAAGGAAACTAGAGAGCACAATCAAATTATACAAGACAAATAAGTATCACTATCAATCGCATTGCATGTATACAAAACAAAACTATCAAATTGAGGTTGGAGAAATGAGAGATGTTTCTTTCTTGCTACGGTGTACAGAAAGTGACGTCAGTGTAAAGTAACGTAGAGAGGGACCACAGGAAGTAACTATGAATGAGTAATCTAGATGACACAATTTATCATGAAAGAGATGGGGATAATTATTTTGACAAAATACTTGAACAGAAATAAGTAAAAAAATATATATATATTAGCAGTAAAAATCTTGTTTTTATGATGTTACGACCTAAGATTCAATCTCGAAAATGGACCTTCGTCAACCTTCACAAAACTCAATCTCCTCTTTTTAAGAGAGATTTAAGCTCTTTCAAGAAAGGTTATTGGATACCTTTCTCATTATCTTACGGTCTCCAAAGTTGCAACCTTACAAGTCAGGCCCAAAACTCTAAACATAATGAATCATACCCTAACAACAATTAAATAACCTAAAATATAAAACAAGAACTGAATAAATAGCCTAATAACATAATTAAATATCCCTGATTATTTCTAATAATGCAACGCATGTAACATGACACCTTCAACCACCACCCCAAGATCTAGAAAGCTAAAACCACTTATAAATGGGCAATAAAAACCACTACAGTATACCTGTACTGCATTCTGTGACTCGTCAACGGGCACTATGGCTGTGGCTTCAGCAGCAAGGTCAGCTTCCAATCCAGAGACGGCATTCAACTGAGGTGGGACGGCATTAGTGGCAGGAGGGCCTTCAATAGCCAGAGGACCCAACAGATCACCAAGAAGATCCGGTGTGGGGAGTTCTGGATCAACTTTACTCAACGCCCCATTTTCTGGGGTCAGACTTTGATCACTTGAATTCACGTCCTGTTTTGAAATCAATTACTCATTATAGTCTGCCTCATAAATTATAACTTAAAAATCGAGCAGAATTATCTCTAGAAAGGATTGTGATTGTGCCCTTTTAGAGATGGAAATAGATTTTAGAGATTGATCGAATGGTTTCTGATTGATATTCCTCAATGAAATTACAAACTTCTAATTAACATTTAAATTATACATGCTAACAACTAAGAAGGAGAAAAGAGCACAGAACTAACTTCTTCATTGGTCATACTGGGAACTTTTACAATACTTAATTGGCCGGGGAACGGAGTCCCATTAGCAGGTCGTTGGTCAGTTACGACTAACGCTGTTGACATTTGCTGCTGAGTCCGCAACTTAATAGCACTCTGTTCAGCAGTATCTACTTCGGCATCTTCAGCCTTTCTGATCAACGATGACTGGTATCGAGACGAATAAAATGTGAGAAAAATGCCAGAAAGAAATTTGATACTACAAGTTATTAATGAAATCTAAGTGACCTGTCGCTCCGGGAACTTCGGCATCTCAGCCAATATATCCATCAAAGCTTCGCCTTTCTTACTCAAGGCAATATACTCAGCAGCTCGCTGCTGTATTTCAACATCAATACAGCTCTCGTATCTGAAGAAATAAAAGTGTGCCAAATAAGCTACTTTATAACCCCTCAAGTATTGCTGTCAATGGGCCGGGCCACTTCAAATCCCCCCAAAAAAAACCCCACAAACCCATTAATGCCTTATGGGTCTAGTGTCTGGTATTAATTTTTACTGGGTTTTGGGGGTTAATTGGGATTTGTAGGTTTAAAGTGCCCATAAAAGTACAAGTTGTGAATCTCACTTGCTGAATATTGACCAGATCTGATTCTGTAATTCTGGATCTGGAGGTTGTGAATGCATCAAGATCTTAGCATATGTTGAGAGAAGAATTGGTATTGTAGAACTTCTGCAAATATATTAAACGCTCAACACACTCAGGACAGAAATTATGGGAATATGATCAGCAGGAGAAAAATCCAGAAATCCTTACGATACAGTTGGAAGCTTCTCATGTAAAACACTAAATAACTCCTTTAGACTGCATCCAGGTCGTCTCGACAAAAGGTGCCCAAATTCTCCAAGAAGATATGCACTAACCTGTTATATGTATATTGAGTATTTTGGATTGTAAATACATAAAGATTCACTTCCTATAAGATATAAATACTACGAGAATGTTCCCTGATAAATAACTTATAACATTTTCTTTAGCATGCGATAATGCACCATGTAAAAACAAGAGAAAAATTCATTATTCCTGTAAAACCGCCAAGCTCGTAGGTGGATGTTTCTTTAAATAAATATCTTCACAAACGGACAGAAAAAATACTCAATGAACCGTCTTTAGCAAAAGAGGCTTGCATAAAAATTAAAATTAAAAAGGAAAAAGTTGTTTTTGTTTTTCCAAGTCAAAGACACCCGTGGCAGGGACCGACACCCCCGTCATTTCCCTCACTTCACTTTCCTCTCTTCAAAACAAATACCCACGGGAAATGACCTCTCTTATTCAACATTCAGTATAAACCTTTAAACTGATAGAAAAAGCCCTATAAGTACTAGTTATTATGTCACTACCCTTAAATTTCCTCTCTTCAGGTTGAGTACCCATAAGGAAAAAATAAAACCTACGTTATCAAATATGAAGCATTGGCATTTGAACGTAGAAACGGAAACATAATACTGAATTAGCGTATTAAGTACACACCTTAACCATCGTCTCGTGTATAGCAGGTTTGTCAAGATATTCCCTTGCTTTGACCGCTGCATATGGCTGGATATATTAAACTAAGTCAATAATGCTAAAAGTGATACGCATTAAATCAAGAGCAGGAAAAGCAATAATCACCTGCAGGTCTTCATTGTTTGTAACAAATTGCACAACCCGAAACCAGATATCATCACTCACAAAATCTCCAGCCTTGTCAATCAATTGCAGAATTACATCCACATACCTAGCACAGTATTTCAACAGAATCAAGTTCACATGCATTCTTAAGAATATATGATTGACCGCGTCAACTTGACAGAAAGTTTTGCTTACCATGAAAGATCAGGAGCGAACTTCTCCGCAAGAATAGCAGCTTTAAGCGACAATTCCTCACGCATGGCAAACTCTGCAGTGCTAAGATACTACAAAACAAAACAAAAGAAGACCCGAAATCATTGGTATCTCTTTTTCTCTTTTTTTCTTTTTCTTAAATCATCTAGGTACAATAATGCACAAGAAAACAGAAAAAGAAAATCAACAGTATACCTGCAATATTTCTTCAACTATATCTTTTGCGTTGGAAACATCACACATACCATAAAGCAAATCTAGGGCTCGCCTACGGATACTGCAGACGAAAGTTGATGTGTGTCAGCAAACTCATGCTTCGTGAACCATATATTCAAGTGACAACCTTTTAAAGTAATCTTAATCAGAATGTTTCAAAGAGTGGAAAGCTTCATACATAGACCCATTCAATTGGGCATTCATGCTATATACTAAATTTCATCAAAAAGCAAAGTTATCACTACACCCTGCAGCTGTTATTGCTTTACAATAATACTCGCATTGCATAGACTGTCAGAATATAATTACTATGTACATCTAAGATTCACACAAAGTATGAAGCCACCCAGTTAACTTGAATAAGAAGAGGTACATATGGGTTTTTGGTTTTATAATCGGAGCAGTGTTAAGAGGTACATAAATGTAGGACAGCAAAGTTAACCTGATGTCTGGATCCTTCAAGGAAGTGATAATCTGAGCCTGATGTTTTTTTATACTATCTTGCACATCAGTTACCATTAGCATGCGAGTCATGTTCTCCTACATAATAGATATGAAAAATCAAATCAGAAGACAACATAGTTAGCTTTCTCGTCGCGTCTTCTGACAGCATTTAACAACAAATTATAGAAGAGAGAAGACAAAATTTTCAAACTTACCAAACCAAGATACCGGATATTAGGTTCTCGAACGGCTATAAATTTCCCCAGAAGTGCAACACATTGAGACATCATCTCTTTCTCAGCATCTAGATGCATAACCTGAAATGTGGGGATGGATATGAATGAAGCTTGCCAATGATATAAAGTAAAGAAACAAACAAACTGGGACTCAGAAGCAGTCCTTGAAAACAATAAATGGCCGCTTCAGACATCAATAAAACCGACAGACTTAACTGATAAACGTGATAAAACGTGGGCAGTAGCGAAGCTTTTTAGAAACTAAAAGTCTTTAAAAAATACACGGGGAAGAAATTCATGCATGGGAAAGAATCTGAGCTACTGTATCAGCAGGAAATAATATCAAGATAAAAATCTTACATTAGCATGAAAGTAGGCACAATTACATCAGTGGACTACAAATTAGATAATCCACACTTGACACTCATGAAAAGCCATTCCAAAAAAAAAAATTGATGCACTTTTTTATGTAAAATTTCAGCCTAAATCTTGACTGAAAGTTTTGATTGTATAGCTGTATGCCGTTATACAAAAGAATAAAATAAATTGATCTCTGCAAAAGGCCAAAGAGTCCGCAATGAAAACAAATCTGATTAAGAACTTACAAGAGCAAGCGCTTCAAAGAGAACGGCATGTGATGCATTGTTCTTATTAACATTCTTCACAACATCGGTACCCATTAAAATCCGTTGCAACACCTGAATAATCAGATTTAAGGAAAATTAAATATTTTACCCAAAGAAAGAATGAATAAAAAAAAATCAAAATACGTCAAAATTGGTATTCTGAGAAGCTTAAGAGAAAAACCTCAAACAATGATCTTCTGGTGTTTGGATCTTCAATGGTGGGAAAATACTGAAGAGCTCGCATCGCTTTGACCTGTGCAATATCATCAAAAATGAAAAAAAAAATTATCAAATTTTAATATATCTATGTCTATCAATTTTCAAAATATTAATGAATTGAATAATGGGAAAATATCGGTCAGGGAATACAACTTTCATCTACCCGCATAAAACAGTTATGATTTACCAAAATGCCCATATCTTATCATATCCTTCCTATCATATCTACGTTCTATCTAGTCATGATATATTGATATGTAATGGAAGCTGGGGAAATACCTGAAGCCAGGGAGATGGAATTCCGTAGTAGGTGTACTCTTGTGGCACGTCCTGGTTTCTGGCAAGCCGTTCGAGTATTTTAACACATTTGGGAAGGCAACTCCAATAAGCATCATGGTGATTTGATACAAGGGCCACAAGCAGGCTCATAGAAGATGTCAAAACACCAAGATCACGTTCATCCAAAAGTTGAGCCATACGATCCGCCCTAAAAGATAATAAAAACATGGGCACAATTGTTTATACGATAAAATCAAAACAAATTGGTTACCTATCAAGGAACTACAGAAAAACAATAATAACAAAAAAAAAACTCACCATCCATCTACATTTACAACATCGGGATTTTTACGATACAACCGCAAAAGACAAAGAGCAGCCTTTTTTCTAACAAGTGGTCTGCAGCTGCTCGATAGCTAAATCAAAAGCAAGAAAAATATAATCAGTTACTAAATACTTCGGTTTATAACTTTTAAAAGTTGTTTTGTCACGTACAAGTAACTTTTGTACATCTGGTGCCAAGGACTCCGCAAATTCTCTCCCGCCTATATTGCCAACCTACAGGCATATAGTGATAAACACAGCCATAGAAGAACAACTTTCTGAATTGATAGAGAAAAGTGTCATAGCATTGAATAAAAATGAAGTGGAAGAGTAAAATTATTTATCACATTAACATAACAATTATTTCAATGCATACTTCTAGATTTTTCGACAGTCGCAAATGAGAACAAGTCAAAATATTGAATCAAATTGATGATACATTTTTCACAAGCATCATCATAATTCATAAAGATAAACAGACTATGTTCTTTTGGTAGACATGTTCATCTAAGAAAAAATTAATAATTAATTTACAAAGCGTCAACAGATTCCAAACAACTTACCATTGTGAGAGCCAGACATTGGAAAGTCTCGTTCCTGCCAATAATATCATTGCGGACCGTGTTTATGGCTAATCTCAAAAAATCATGGTTCTCATTTAGTAAACATGCTGTCACGATGTAGCCAACCTGCAGCCATTTTTGTGGAACTAGATGTCAGTTACAAGAGTCAAACCAACCATCTGTGCGATTTAAAATATTATTTTTAGTGACTACGGAATTCAATGAATCACAAATGTTTAGACTGATTGATCCCATTCTATACCCGTATTAAGGTCAAGCCACAACTAAGCTATTTATGGAAATAAAAACCTATAACACTAGGATTTATCCAAAGATCGGTGCAACAAATACCCGAATGCTGCCATAAGAGACAAGAGATCAGGAACAACGGAGTCTAAGCAACATCTTCTACTTAATACCAAAAAAATCGTATGGAATTCTTTGCAGATTGCATTAGAAGGAATTTCAGTTACTTTACCAAATGGAAATCATAAGAAACTCTTGCACGACTTTACATAGACCACCAATTCGATAAAAAAAATACTAAATAATAGGTATATGTTACCTGCTTTTCTGGATACTTTGGTGCAGAGATCAAAGAAACGGCTTCCATATGACCAAAATCCACATCATAACCCAACATATATATGTAGAGCATTTTCCACACATACTTTTTCTTTTCATACGGCGATAAACCCTGTGCAAGAAAACATATTTCAATATCTACTCAAATTCTTTCCTATTCTACAATAAGACGTGGATGCAGTCTAAAACACAAATCTTTTATTTGGCTTTATATCGGAAATGTCTCAGTGCAATATTGTCTAACCAGATTTTTAAGTTACCATGCCAATAAACAAGCTCATGTTCGTGAAAGAAAATAATTGTACGTGGACAAAAAATCACAGAAGATTTTAATAGATAAGATGAAATGCAACAGATTTTTTTATTTCACAGCATCAAATGTGAATTAAGCAAGCATCGTAAACATGAACAAAACAAGATCAACAAGGCCAGAAAAATGGCTCACAAAGATTTTGAGCTTAGCAATTAATTCCGTCTAATTCTTGGGTACATAAAATTTCAGTACAGATGGTATAACATTTCACAGAGATCTTGAACTTAGCGACTAGTCCCATCTAATTCTTGGGTATTTAAAATATGGGTACAAATTTTATACTATTGACAACAATAAACAGACGGGAGACGTTTAAAAGTAAATAATAATAACAAAAACAATATACTGAGCAGGGTTGATAAGTCCTAGTTTGGCTCAAAAGTAAACATCTAACTTTGTTGTGAAAAATAAAAAAAGAGCAGAAGCAATAACTAGATGATCTTGATTCTCATAAGTTCTCCGTCCAATGTTGCATATGTAATAGCTAATAAATGTCTTCAAGGGAAGGGAAAAGCATGCTGGTACAGTTTGAAAGTTCTGAAGAAATTCTCATTAATCACTATACATGTGATGAAGAAAGGTGGAGGCCGATGAGAGCATATTCTAATCCCACATCCCACGTCGAACAAGCATCAGACATGAGGCAGTCTGAGAGAGAGAGAGAGAGACCTAGTAAGGCCACCAAGTGTGTAAATTCGGCCACCTAGTTGGCTACACAGTGTCACAAGGGTTGTTTACTATGATCCTACATCAACCAAGTGCGGGATTGGTCAATGGTTTATAAACCATAGCTTCCTTCCCTAACAAGACGATATTTAAGGATGAATTCTACTTGTTCATGTTCTAAGAATAAGTATTATCCATTTAGGCTTACAACTATTTGTATGGCCCCCATATGGAATGAATTACATAAGATCACTCAGACAGATATCAAATTAAGGAACCTGGGACCATTACATAAACACATAACCTTCTCAACTTCGATAAATATCTTCCAATTGGATCTAGAATAAACACGGCATATAAGGTACGTTTCAACATTTATAATGATTGCACAAGGCAAAAGCTAGTGCCTTGTGCTCCGTGAACACAATTCTGTATACACGAGATAGGTCCAGCATTAGCTTTGGAAATACTTAAGTTAAATGTTGCAGTTTTGAGTCTGTAATCAGCATCTTGTTGCCATAACAGGCTCTCGCGATTCTATGTTCAAGCTAAAAAGCTCCCATTTAACTGAACAATGAGCTAAAATGGCATTCTCAATCTAGGATCCGAGTACTACGAAGTTCTCACTATCTACAGTCATGAATCCAGAAACCTAGATCAGCTTTAATTCCAAAGCCACAACTACACGCACTGTCTAATTGAGACGCTTTACGCGGACAAATCCAGGAAAACAAGCAGAAGAACAGCCAAAATTCACAACACACTCGAAGCCAATTCAACAAAGGTTTCAGATCAAAACGGAACAAAAGCAACGAATCAAAAGGCGAGAGAGTCGCAGAATTCGAAACGGAAAACCTAACCTTCTCGTTCTTGAAGCGAGTACGGACGTTGCCGAGCTCCTTGTCGACCCGAAGCCTCTCCTGCTCTTTGTTCTGGCAATTACGGACGTCGCTGATGAAGACCGAGAGGCCTCGCATGCCGGACAAAGCCATCGCCGGTCAGATCCAGAGCCTTCGCGAATAGGAGAAGCCCCCAAACGCAATCCTCAACGCTCAACTCTCCGAAAACCGCAGATCTTCTTCTTCTTGCTCCTCGCGAATCGATCCGAATCGCCAATCCTTGCGGTGTCGGAGATCAGAGCGAGCTTGGAGTTCTTCTCGGAGCTTCAGAAATGGCGAACAGGGAATTTCGAAGTACGTGACAGGGAGGAACAGAGAGTCTCTAGAAAGAGAAAATTATTTTTATTTATTTATTTTATTATTATTATTATTATTATTATTATTATTTGGGTGAGTTGTTTAATTAGTTTCGATCGAGTTTTTATTTCAATAAGAGTGTCCGAGACCGAGAAAGAGTAATATCGAAAATAAGAAATTAATTAATTAAATAAATAAATAGATAGTATTAATGAAAGCCATCATTGGGTCAGTGGAAAGAGGCGACTTTTATTTACCAATCTGCCTGTATTCCATCCCACCTAATCTCTCTTCATTATGTCACCGGATTAAATACATATTCACATTTATCTATATAAAATTTAGAGTTCTTTTTTTAAGATTAAATATTAATTATATGATATTTTGACAAATATTCATTATTATTCGAACCTTTTTTTTTTAACAAATACCTATTGTGTCACTTAATAACTCTTTTTATAACCTTTTTTTTTAAACAAATACCTATTGTGTCACTTAATAACTCTTTTTATAAGAGATAATTACGACTTATGTTCCAAAAGTTATCATTTTGATGTGGTATAAGCCCAAATTATTTTTTGGATAGTGTATGTTCCTAAAGTCAAAAAATATTTTTCATGTGTTTCTCATTTTATAAAAATTAGTGGCCTACCTCTAGTGGACATGTGTCAACACCTGAGACATTCACGTCAATATCTATTTAAATCACTTTTCAGCCTTAATCGTGCTCGACATAGTTAGGTTCGAACCTATTTAAATCGTGTCATAATTATTTTGTGTTTCGTGTCTGGCTTCAAATTGCCATCCCTACACAGCACATCCTCACGTTATGATAGCGTCAGGAATAAAGCTCCACTGGAGTCTGGAGCATATTTGGCGTTGAGTTTAGAGCTCTAATGAGGATGAATCTTACAAATTTTATCACTAAACCCGTAAAATAAAATCTTCAATTTTTCTTCAATTAACACTATTTATCGGTTAATCTTGTGTTGAATAAAATGTTCAACTCCATTATTCCTCTACATAATTTATATATTTGTACTTTTGTAACAAAATTTGGAACATTGAGTTTTATACACGCACAAAAAAGGAAGATGTGTTTAGAGAAGAGTAAAACCGAAAACAATGAAGAAAAATAATAAAAAGACATGTTGCAATAATGAAATAAATAAATAATAATGATGTTGAAGTAATTTTCATAAAATTATTTAGAGAAGCAAATGATATAACAATGAACTATAAAATTTTTATGAGTTTCGAGATAGTATTCTAAAATTTTCGCTTCGAGTGATGAGGTACAGACAATAATAGAAAAATGACGGAAAGCGAATAGGGTGAAAATCGATACTGGTATCAAAATTGGTTTTAAACCAGTGATGAAATTGAATTTTTAGTTTTATGAATGAAGTATGAGGCTAATTTTTCTCATGGAAACTGTTTCTTCTACAAAACGGTTTGCAAGTTAGACCTGTAAAAACCCAGCTTTGTACGACATGTTGAGCAAAATATCATATATCAAAACAGAATAAGATGGTCCAAGTGGACAAAATAATATACTTCAAATCAAATATGTAGCATATATACGGAACTTATATATCAAACATATATAAGGAACTTATATATCAAATCAAATAATATATCAAACAAAGTTCCTTACATGTGTAACATATATATAAAGAACTTTGTTTTTTGCCCCCAAGACTTAAAAAAATAAATTAAATAAAATAAAAACTTCAAAGTTTCATAAACAACAAAAGCATTCTTAAGGACTTTTTTTTTTACTTGTTTAAATAAATTTAATTAAAAAAAGTTTATTAACGAAATGTTTATTTTATGTAAAAAAAAATAAAAAATATTCATTTAGCACATTATAAATTTATAATACACGCCCATGAGCAATTTAAAAAAAAAATTATGACTAAATAAAAATTTCGTACCATTTTCATAATTATCAAAACTATCCTAATCAACAATTTTTGAAATTTATCTTTATATCTATAATTTCTCTTACATCCAATTTACATTACTGAAACAATTTTCTTCTTTTCTTTGTCTTTAATAATTAAATATAACAAAAAATTTAAAAGAAAAAGAGCCCGATATTAAATTACTGATTTTCTTTTCTTTTCCGAAAATCTCTTTCAAATTCCCAATCCAATTAAAATAAATAAAAAACAATTAAAAATAAAACGTATTTATAAGGCATGTAACCGTTCATTAACAGCATTCACATTTCACACACACACACTTTCCCGCTCTTTCGTCTCTCTCCTCTCGTCGGAAAGCGAAGAACGCAGAAGAAGAGCAGAGTCGACGGAGATGGCTTCTTCGGCTAAGAAGATCATGCTCGTGAGCTCCGATGGCGAGGTGTTCGAGGTTGAGGAGGCCGTGGCCTTGCAGTCTCAGACGATCAAGCACATGTTCGAGGACGACTGCGCCAAGGATCAAATCCCCATTCACAACGTGACCGGCAAGATTCTCTCCATGATCATCCGCTACTGCAAGAAGCATGCTCATGCCCCGCCGCCCAAGCCCACCGCGCCGCGCAGGTTCGCCGCGCCGCGCAGGCCCGCCGCGCCGACTGAAGAAGAAGGCAAATCCGCTGCCGCCGCCGCCGCCGCGCCGACCGGAAAAGACAAATCCGCCGCGTCCGCCGCCGCGCCGGCCGAAGAAGACGAAGAAGACAAAGCCGCCGCTGAGCTCAAGAGCTGGGACGCTGAGTTCGTCAAGGTCGGCCAGGGCACAATCTTCGATCTCCTGCTGGTACGTCCTTCTTCCCTAGGGTTTCCGATTTTGAGATTTCTTGAAATTAATTGGCCTTCTTGATTGAATTGGTTGGTCGATTTTCTTAATGTGTTTGATGAATATTACTTGTTCTAGCCGAATTTTGGGTTTCTGTTGGGAATGACATCGTTTTTTTCTCTTTGTTTTGTGCTGTCTTGATTGAATCAGTTATACATTCATGGCTTTTGATTTCGGTAGAATCTTTAATTTAGGAATAAGCTCGTCTCCTGTTTGTGTGATGATTTTCAAGTAACCTGTGTGCTGTGTTCAATTCAAACTATGATCTTGATGCCGCTTTTTGTGCTTTCGAATATCGAATTGATTACACGTTCTAAATTCCGTTAATTTCGTCTGATTAGTAAAGATACGCACACATTACTAGTATCTAGTTGTTCTTGAGGGTCTTTATATTCAGCAAGATACATGGCTCTTGATTTCGGTAGAATTTTTAATTTCGGAATAAGCTCGTCTTGTGTGATGATTTTCAAGTAAATTTGTGTTGTGTTCGAACTATGATCTTTATACTGTTTTTGTGCTTTCGGATATCGAATTAGTTACACCTTCGAAGATTTCGTTCCATTCTTCAATTGATTTCGTCTGATGAAAAAATATTCGAACACTCTAATTGTTTCCTCTTCATGTTGATTTCTTGAGGGTCTTTATATGATATGGGCCTTCTTGATTTCGCTCTGTATCGATTTTCTTAATCTGTTTGATAAATATAATTTGTTCTGCGATTTGAGTTGGGGGTTTTGGGGATGGGAATCAGGTCAGCGGAATTTAGGGTTTGTGTTGGGAATTACATCGTTTTTTCTCTTTGTTTCGTGTGCTTTCGGTTATTGAATCAATTAACATTCAGATTTTGATTCCAGTAGGAATTTTAATTACTAGTATCGAATTGTTTCCTCTTCGGTCTTTGATATTATATGGGCGTGTTTGTAGGCTGCTAACTACTTGAACATCAAGAGCTTGCTGGACCTGACGCGTCAGACGGTTGTGGAGATGATCGAGGGCAAGACCCCAGAGGAGCTTCGCAAGTTGTTCAACATCAAGAACGACTTCACGCCCGAGGAAGAGGAGAAGTGTCGCATGGAAAACTTTTGGGCCTTTGAGAAAAAGAACAACAAAAGTGAGGAATGAAGCCCAATCGATTCGAGTCAGTCAGTCGAACAAACAAAGACTATAATTCGCGATCAAGTCGTTCGAAGTAGGACCCCAACTATTTTTTTAGTAGATTTTCTCTCTAACCCTCCTGTACTCTCATTCTAATCAATGTAAAGAAAGCTCACAAACGTCTCGCTGCTCTAATTCCGGTGATGAAATTTTCAAAATCTCGCCACTTTAACGGAATGTGCATAACATGAATATGGCGGCGTTTTCCTGAAAGTTGATTTGCCGCCTCTTAACAACTTTGATGTTCGTTGACATTTGCTTCCACAGCAATAAAAAACCGGTGTTCCGCAACTTTGAGTTTTTCGTTGTCGTATTTTACTATTCTATTTCTTAGTCTACATTTCAATTTTTATTAGTTGCTCCTCTAACTGACCCTTGACTAATTGCCTTCATACTGCGACCTGAAACTGGATAAGAATGGTTCCAATTTAATTCACGATAGTTAGAACTTGGAAGATGATTATTGAATGTGACCAATATAATATGATTTTTGTTAACACTATGCACGATGATGCGCATAACCACGAGCAACTCGACGTCGCGAGAAAGATGGACTGCGAGGGCCGTGATCACTGTAACGGAATGATCATTGGTTACTTTAGCCACCAAAAAAATTGGATACTCTTGTTCACATTGAACCAAACATTGAGTACTTAATCGAGATTAACCCTTTAAACTAGGATGATATATTCACAAACTTTTTTTATTTAAGAAAAGTGTTACAAACCTTATAAATAAGTTATGTTTAGATTTTTGTCCAATTTTTTATCAATGATTCAAAATGTGGAGCGTTAATAGTTTTGCGATAAACGTATGTTACTCAAATTGTATGACTTGAGTTGACTCTTATTTCAAAGATTAAAAAATCTATAAATTTTTATTTTAAAATATATATAATTTATTATTTTTTTTAAGATAACATAACAACTTCACACGTCCCTCTCATGTTCAATGCACTATAATTCTAATTCAACTAAAATAACTAATTTTTTGCGAAACAAATATCAAAATAGTTCCAATAAGATTTAGACTGAATTCTAAACTCATGCAGCTTAAATTCAAGAAACTTCCTAATCATTTGCTATTAATTTAGGATGAAAAATAACCACTAATTTATGGCAAAAGATGCAAAGCAAAACGGCAACTAGATGATAGAAATTCAAAACTTAAATAACCTATTTCTCAAAGATAGTAAACTAAAAAACATAGATTGATTAGTCCCTAAAGAGAAAGAACCATCTTCAATCATTGAAGCTATTGCACACCACTCCACTTGGCCCAATCTATAAACTGCATACCGCCGTATATGTTGTTGGCGAAGCGCACTCCCACAGTGAAAGCCAACGCCACCGGTGGGTTCCGCCTCCCCACCGAGCCCTCCACAAGCTGTTCAAGACCGTTGATTATTTGGTACCGGGTGTTGGATGAAACGGCAAGAAACACGCCTGCATCAGAAAAAAGGTTGATTTGCATGATAAGAAGTCAATGTAAGAAGAAAGGAGAGGAGAGGAGAGGAGAGACTCATCGGTACGCGATTGTTGATCCCGAAACAAATGTAATCCCATTTTTATACTATATATCATGTTCCATTTCAAGCTTTTTCTTTTTCACAGTGACCATTTGCACATATACCTAATATTCGTTTGAGCCATTAACTCTAATATTCATTAGAACCAGAAAAAACAAGCTAAGAGAAGGTAGTGACAATATTGAATAACCCATTAAATCTTACCCCAAAGAGCAGCACTTCCAATTAGCGGAGGAACTGGTATATCCTTTTCTGATTTGTTCATGCTCCTGATACACACAAAATCCTTATCAATGTTACATATTTCTATATATATATATTAGAGATAATAAACATGATGATTTGTTGGCGGGCGTACCGTTTAGCATTCATGATCATATTGGCAATGCCTTGGCCAACAAGACCGCATCCGAAGCCAACCGATCCATACAAGACTCCCTGAATCCAACATGTTCCAAAGACAAATACATTGTTAAGTGACATAGCATTTGCACAACCAGATTTTGATCATGTGGGACTGAGCTAAGCAAGGTATATAAAGAAAATATCTTGAGAGAGCACGGGAATCACAAGAACCGATGATCTAGAAGTCTTTCTGTTTGGCTGCCATGAAAGACCCGGGAGTCCATCGAGAAGTACTTATTGAACTATCATCAACAAAAATGTATTTTTACCATAAATTACCTTATAGAAGTATGTAGCAATTCTTTGCTGAGCAGTAAATCTACAACCTGGTCTTTGAGCTTCAAAGACACTGCATAAGAAGAAAGACACCAATTATATATTTACTCATAGACCCACGACGCTATATTACAAACAAACAAAAGGGTACCAGATGCAGGCAATTCATGAAAAGCTCAACCGAAATAAGCCGAGAATTATTTAGGCGAGCGACTTATATTTAACTAAATAAAAACATGTTAAACCTTAAATCAACGCTAACCTGCTAGGAAGTGAAGCGCAAGCATGTTGCATTTTTCCAAGTAAGCCTCTCGACACGGACGGCTTGCCTATCCGAGCGTACGGTGCCAACATACCTACCAACGCGATGTCGACAACCACGCCAACTAGGAGATCAGCAGCATAGAGCTCAAATTCTGCCCAGAAATCCTTTCCCCGTTTCTGAACTTCCGCGAATGTTGCACAACAAGAATCTATAACTATCTACATCCAAATACAAATCGAAATAGCTATCTTAGTGTCATAAAACTCAAACCCGGAATCCAAAAGGTTATAAATATTAAATACTGATAAGAAACTCAGCCAAATAAATGGGGAATCAAAGAGGACGTGAATCCGATTCTTCACAATCCAGCCATACCAATGAAAGAATAGTAAAACTAGTGTCGACTGAAGCGAAAAATTATCAAGAACAAACCTCTGTTCCAACTTTGAACAGAAAGGACGGATCTGCCAGCATTCGATTCCGAAGCATAGTGCAGTGCTTCATCAGAAATCCCAACGGCCACACCGATCCCTACAAAACCCGTTAAGCATTAAAAAAATGTAGAAGATCAACAATTCACAGCATAATGGCTCAAACAAAACCGATTGTAAATTAAAAAAGATTTATCCAAGGAAAAAGCCATTGAATCCAAGGACTTTCCTGCATTGGAACTGGTAAAATCATTTCGAAATCGTACAAACTTCGTCGCTTTCCTCGTTCTCTTCAAAACCGTCAACGAGACTGTTTTAAACTATTTCGAGAACACGAAACCGAAAAACATTTGTTCTGAATCAAATGTCCGAGTCTTAGTTAAAAAATCGCGGTCTATTTTCCGGCCTCTCTCGTGGAATTTCTAGGCTTCGCCACTGGTTAAAGGTCTAAGATCACGTGTTCATTTTGCTCAAACAATACAATCTGGAAAAAGCTCTAAGAATTCGAATTCACCTGCAAATCCAAGTAGCGAAAGAGGAACGCTTTGCGAATACCGGTGGCCTTCGCCGCCTCCACCAAATCGGAAGGAAGCGTCACTCCCCGAGCTTCCGCCTCCTTCACGGCCTGCTCCACCATCAACAACGGCCCAAACTCCTCCTCTTCTCCTCCGTCACCGCCACCATCGCCGCCATTTCCGCCATCACCGCTACCGGAATCGCCGTCATCACCTCCCGATTCTGCAGCGATCGCCGTCCGAGAAACGGAGTCCGACGACGAGCCAAGGCACCCCGGGGAGAGCCGGCGAGTCTCGACCGACGGCGGACGGAGAGTCGCCGCGAGCTTCAAGTCCGGCGAGGGAGGATCGGAGAAGCGAGCTTCGACGGAGAGCTTGAGGAAATGGCGGCGCTTCAGCGAGGGAGCGGCGGCGGCGCAAAGGAGCTCGAGCGTGGAAGCCGGCGAGGAGGGCTTGAGGCTGTACGAGCAAAACGACATGTCGTTGTCGTCTGTGGGGGCTAAGCAGCGACGACGATGACAAGTTTCGGTGTCGTTTTTTCTTCCTTCTTCTGTTTTCTCGTCGGTACGGACGAGTAGGAAGCCTTTTCAAGTGAAAGGTGAAAAGTCGAGTGAGTACGAGGAAGAAGAAAGTGAACGGAGCTTTGGCTTTATATTTGTTTAGGGTTAATAACGGCAAAAATACTTAAAGTTTGGTCAAAGAACCTCTCGTGTACTCAAAGTTTAAAAGTGGTGGTAAAAATACCTAAAGTCACATTTAGGTTGTTGACCACTCCATTCTCGTAACGCCGTTAACTTACCCGTTAACTCTGGCCACGTGAACAAATCTGTTTTGTTAAGTGTAATCATTAGGGGTTCAATTAGTTGTATTAAATAGTATTTTTTAGGAGTTTAATTTGTTGTTTTGTCGTAAACGAGGTTGATGCGGGCTCGTCCACAAGGCAAAAACTGTTATGTCAGCAACCCACATTTGTCCACATGGCCAGAATTAACGAGTAAGTTAACGGCGTTACGAAAATGGAGTGGTCAACTCCCAAAATATGACTTTGGTTACTTTTGCCATCACTTTTAAACTTTAAATACACGAGGGTGTTTGACCAAACTTTAGTTGTTTTTACCATCATTAACCCTATTTGTTTACATAGCGGCAAATGTATTTATGCTATGAATAAATGACCCAGCTGGTACTCAAATTTTCATTTGTTATTCATATTTAATACAAGTACTTAAGTTGAAAAAACAGTAATACGTGTCAACAACCTGAGTTATCATTTTTTTACAAGCATTTTATTACCTCTTTTTAAATATATACATATTATATATATATATATATATATGTGTGTTGACTTAATTTACTAAAATACCCTCTGCTATTTTATAATATAAAATTGTTAAATCTGCACATCAAAGGAGAAGTTATTATTGTCAATCATCTAAGAGTCTCATTTAATCTAGCAATAGAATCTGCAATCTCATGGGGAATACGAGATCATACTCCATAACTTATATAAAAAAATAAATTAAAAACCATCGATTATAATATTTCAAAAGATAATAATAACAAGAACTAATTGCCGGAAAAAAGTACTCAAGTTTATTAAAATTTATGCGGAATAATCTAAAATTTTCAATTTCTTTGAATAGATACTCAAAGTCCTAAAATTCGCATTTTCATTTTATTTTTTCTTCTTCTATATGTCTTAGTTAATATTAAGTATAGAAATACTTAACATAAGAAATATTAAAAGATGAATAAATGCATAAATGTTAATTTAAGTTGTAGAAGTGTAAAAAAAAAAAAAATACTGCATAATAAACACGGAATAAATAATTCAAAATGTAAATTTCTCAATTTTAGATACTTAGGTTGTATTTGTTTTTTTTAAGATTAAGACGTCTGAATCTGAATGCACATCTGAATGTTAAGATGTTACATCTGAATCTGAATGATGAAAAATCAAGTATGTTTTTTTTAAGGTCTTAATGCAGTTTAATTTTTTTTACAATTATTAATATACTTTGAATCATGTATAAATAATTGAGAAAAATAAATTCACTAATGAATTAGTTATCTAAAATATTTAAAATAAAAATACTACTTCATATTAAGATGTTGATATATTAAGCTCTAGAATTCTTCATACACAAAATATATGATAAACAACAACCAATATTAAACAAAAGTATTTACAAAATCTAGCATCAAACATCAATTTATTTATTTATTGTCATGAGCATCAAACATCAATTGTTTCTTCTTCTCTGCATTAATTTTAGTGCAAGATCTGCTCGTAAATTATCCATGACTTGTGCATCTTCAGCTCCCCAAAGAGATCCGTCTTGTGACTGTTCTTCCGAGACTTCTTCTTCATGTAATCTGTTAGGAAATGAAGCTTCATCAATAAACTTAAAACACCAAAAAATTAGAATATAAATCTAACAATATATAATATACAGAGTACATGCCCAAATACATGAGATGTTAAACTACTTAAAGAACAAGAAAAAAAAATTGTGAATCAAATAATCCAAGGCAAGAATTCATTATGAAAGTTTAAACAGATCTCCAATAGAAGAACATATCATAATTGGAAGAATGGTTATGATAACATCGACTTTTATCTATAATGGCTAGAAAATTAGAAGAAAAAAAAAAAGAAGTATCATCCATTAGAATTTCACAAGACATATGTTTAACATCTTATAATACCGCCTTTTTTTTTTCAACCTGATTCGAGCTATAAATCTGATAGCCAATAAAAAAAAAATTCTATAGCGAAATGTTGAACAACACCAAAAGTAAAATAAAAACTCAGCTAGAAAAATAAGAAAACAAAACCTAAAAAAAGGAAAGGAAAAGAAATTAACCAGAAAACTCACCACGATGATCGGTGAAGAAAGGTCAGGGACGGTGGCTGAGTATGGTCGGCGACGGTGGCTGGGTAAGGTCGGCGACGGTGGGTGAGTAAGGTCGCCGATGGTAGCCGGGAAAGGTCGGCGATGGTGGCCGGGAAAGATCGGCGGTGGTTGTTGGGAAAGGTCGGTGACGGAAGTTGACCACGGTTGGAGGAGCGAGGCCACAAGTTTTTCCAGAGTTGATGAAGGAGATGGTACGACAGAGGGAGAAATAAAGAGAAGAGGGGGGAAAAATTGGGTCTGAATGAAAAAGTGTTGAGTTTACGTCTGTCCGAATAAGACGAGTTAAGTGTCATTAAGATGCTTTTAAAAAAAAATGATTTTATTGGTCTCAAATCTGACCGAAATAGATCAAAGATCAAGGGTCATTAAGATGCTCAATCAGAGCAAACAAACAAAGTCTTATTTTGCACAACTGAATGCTTTAAATTATGTCGGGCAATTTTGAATAAGCTTGAGTATGTATGCTGCAATTATGCCTCATAAAATGTAAACTAATTCAAAAATAACTTTTCTCATAACTCATAAGCAATATTACAAATACAAAAACAAAAATATTATTGACTTAAAAATTACACTAAATATTTTTTACTTAAGATACGACTTATATCCGTTTTACTTAAAAAATACCCTAATTATTTTATAAACATTTTTACTTCTCTTAAATTAGACTATTTAAAAATCATATAATTATTATTTGGTTAAATAAAAAAATTATTGGCTTAAAAATACGCTAAACGTCAACAAAATATTTTAAAATTAATTTTACTTTTAGTTTGTCACGATCAAAGAATAAAATTCAAAACAAAATTAAAAATGTCACTGTTTGGCATATTAAAACATAAAAATATATTTTGAGAGCGCAACAATTGGTGTTACAAGGGCGCGCTCGTTCGTTTTTTTTTTTAAATATTAAACATAAAAATATATATTTTTTGAGCGTGTCTGTTTGATCAATGGACTTATGTGGTGCTTTTTTGGACCAGGCTATATAATAAATTAATTAAAAAATATATCTTTTAAAGTTTAAGAATACATAATTTTATTTTAAGACATTTAAGTTTAAATATTAACAACATGAATAAACACATTTAAGTTTAAATATTAATAACATGAATAAACATTTACAAGTAATCATTTTAAAACAATAATCATATAAATATATTATTGAATCATTATAAAATGGTTATATAATTTGTGAATTGATTGGAAAGCCAACTAAAAATAGTATATTAAATATAGGGATAATACCCACAAAAGTACCACCAGTCTTACGAGTAGAGCTGCACACCAACTGTTCGCGATCGATCGCGAAAAAATCGTGAAAAATGGAGTCGCGACGAGTCGTGGCTGCCGGAATCGCGACCGGTCGTGGCTTCGTCGCGATGGCAGGCCGAGAGAGAGAGAGAGAGAGAGAGAGAGAGAGAGTCTGAGAGAGAGAGAGAGGGGGGGGGGGGGGGCTGCAGAGGGCGGAGTCGCGACTTTCATCCCCGTTCGCGATTTCAGCCCACCAGTCGCGAGCCGTCGCGACTCGCCGGAAGCCGCCGCGATTCGTCGAGTCGCCAGTGGCGACCATCGCTGTGCAGCTCTACTTACGAGAAGCATTGATAAGTTGTTATTTATTTATTTTTATTTTTTTGCACTCGAGAAAATTCTCATTCTCTTAAATTGTAATGGCATTAAACTTCCATCTACCATCCATTAGTCAAATCTCATGTAACATCACGTTACCGCCAAATGACATGTCATGTTATCCGATTAAAAATATATAACTTTTAGAAAGAAAATTGACAAATTATTTAAATTTTTTCTTCTAAAACTATTTATTAAACTCTTAATATTTTTGTAATAATTTCAATACCATAGAACATGAAAAGGGGTCTGGGTAATGAAATTTCAAAAACCAAGTTGGAAAATCTAGACACCATTGTATTTTTGTGCATACTACAAAACCAGATTTCGTTTACCCACAATCTATAAAATACTCGAGTTTTTTTACGTGTAATCCAAAATACAGTCAATTACGCAGAATCTGAAACCTAATACTGATGAAAAATAATATTTTAACGGTATTAGTTATTGAATACCCACTTATTTGTATTGATGGATTTTTGGATTCCGGTTATTTCAATCCGGGTAGTGTAATTTGGTTATTTTATATTCCTAAATAAAAAAATTACATGGTTATATTATATAGGTACTGTTACACGTTATTTTGGATTTTGGGTTAAACAAAATTGAGAACTTTTAGATTCTAGTTATTTCAATTCTGGTGTTTCGAGTATAAAAAAAAATAGTTTTAGGGTGCTAAAAAAAACGATGGTATCCAGATTTTCAAATTCGGTTCTAAAAATTTCATTACCCGACACCATTTTAGTTCTATGGTATTGAATTTATTATGAAATTATTAATAATTTATTTCAACAAAAATCGATGTGGGAATCAGATAACATGACAATTGACATGCCACGTGGCGGTTAAAAGGATGTCACATGACATTTGACTAATAGGTGGTGGATGGAATTCTAACCGCTTTACAATTTCGGAGAATAAAAATTTTAGGAGGCGAAAAAAAAAAAAAAAGAGGAAGACAATTTCGTGTCATCGTCCCTTCTTAAATATACGTGTGTGTCACTATCGGAGAATGGTGGTGTAAAACCCATATATATATATATTAATATATATATATATATATAAAAAGGATGTCAGTAAAGGGTCGAAGACCCTTATCCTCTCCCCCCCTCCTTTTTTTTCTTCTTCCCGAGCTGCTCACCCCTCTCTCTCTCTCTCTCCTCTTTATCTTTCTCTCACATCAACTGATCAAAGCTTCATAACTCGCTCACCGGAGCTCCGATCGGCGAGATCTTGGTACCGTTGGAAAGCTCTCGAGGAGGTGAGCAAGCTGCTGGGCGGAAGTCGACCGGAGGTGGCGGCGTTTGACCGGAATATTCGCCGGAAGGTGCGATTTTACAACTTTAGATCTTTTTCGTGTCGGTTTGATTTTGAGAAATCTAATACCGGAATCATGTTCACGAAGCCTATTAGAGTCCGTTGGTGGTGCCACCTCGCCGTCGTCGTCGCCGGCCGCCGCCGTTGGCCGCCGCGTCATTTTCTGATCTCGGATTTTTTTGAGGGGTTTTGAAGCCCTCGTCGAGGAGATCGAAAGCCCTCGATCGGAATCGTCATCGGACTCTCGGTAAGCCCGAATTTCCTTGACCTAGTTTCTGAATTTAGATGATCAAATTAGGTGTGTTCTGGGCCTTGATTGATGAAATTGACTTCGCCATTGCGTTTAGAACAGTCGAATTAAGCTAGGAGAAGCATAAAATTGTCGAATTGATGCCCGTTTTGCTGCTTCGTTTTGCGTGCCGACGGGAATTCGGCCCGGGCTAAATTTTAGTGTATCGGGTTTTCAATTGACAATTTGAATTCCAATCTTAGTAGTATTTGACTTATGAATGGTATCGGTGTTATAGCTGGTACGGATAGTCGTCCCGTGGTCGCCTCGAAGACTGTGCTACCCGAACCACCCGTTTTGACTAGTTCAACAGATCCCGAAGTCTCTAGTCATCAATCTCAGGGCCAAGACGAACCCACATCTTCGACTAGCTAGTCGATCGGTCAAAGATTCCACGGATTGAGGTAGGGGCTATTACCTTTTCTCGCAATTTAAAATGAACGTAGAAACTCACGCTTTAATGAAGATTGAACCGGATAGGTTAATGTGGGATTTAATGAATGATTTGATAATTAATAAAATTAATGTTATATAGTCGTTGCTTGATAGTGAGGCTGGATATCAGGTATGGTTGTATCGGTTTGATGCTTGATATTATATTTTATGTTTATGTTACGTCGGTATGACGTATGTTGATATGGTACCCGCTTCGGATGATTAACATGATATGGTACCCGCTTCGGGCGGATGATGTGTGTTGATATGGTACCCGCTTCGGGCGGATGAGCTGCTGACGAGCAGCTGGCTACTGCGCAGTAGGCCGGACATGGATATGGATACATATATGGATATGATTGGTGACCCAAAAGTCAACATTTCGACCCATGGCGAACTGGCCGTCTTTGGTGGTGATTAGGATCCCGAGTCAAGGGCGAGTTACGGTTAGGGACTTCTAGTCCACCTGTGCTCGTGCCTTGAGGACTCAATGGGATTTAGTGGAGTAAAGGCGCGAGCTGACTCGGCATGGATCACAGAAATGATTTGACTTTTGTGGGGTATAATGATTTATTTTATGAAAATGATGATTAAATGGTTTATGATGACGTTTATTTTTATTTAATTGAAATTTGACTAATAATGGTTCGGTAAAGAGAATTGGTAATAGATTCCCTACTGAGCATGTGGTGCTCACCCCTTCCATATACATTTTTTTTCCCTTCCAGTTACAGGTGGTGATCAGTATCCAACTCCGGGCGAGGAGTAGTTTGAGTTAGGAGGTCGACGTGTTGATTAGCTTAACCGTACCTCTAGTGTTCGTCGAGGTGAATCTCGCTTTTTGGGTTGATCTTTTATTCAGACTTGTAATGGATTAAATTAAGGATATTTGTGATGGTGATACTTTATATTTGTCGTTTTATGGTGTTGTATAAACTGTGGTCGTTGATATTGTATTGTCGTTTTAAGTCGCATGGGCAAAAGTTATGTGTTTGTTGACGTAGACGTTGAATATTCAACGGTATTGTTTAAATGATGATGTGTCATTGACCGGTCCAAGTTTGAAAAGTCGTTGTTTTTGTCTTATTCTACTAACCCCCATCTAGGGGCGTTACAGGTGGTGTCTTAAAAGCAAACTCTATATACTCAAAAGGTCCCTTAAATATATATGTAGTGTGTTGATTGAGGCATTCTTACTTATATATAAAATCTGTGTCAGGACGATGTTACAAAATACATTGATATCTTCTCTGCAAAACGAAACATAAATTTTGAGCAAAAACGTTCTGAGTTATTTCAACACATACTACTTTTTACATAATTACTGATAATTATAAACCGTCACACAACCGATGCAACTCTATCATCGTCGTCGCCGAGCAAGCTAAAGTAGTCGCCGGAGAGCTCGCCGGCGGTGGCGCTCTCGATGGCCCTGCAATAAACATACAGCACAGCACTGCTGAGCACGGCCCATTGTTGGATCAGCATAGCGAAACACACGTTGTACAAGAATATTATTAGTCTGGAGAAGAAACCGATCAGCCACTCGGCTGCGACGGAGGGACGACTCGTGCCACCCGAACCGGCAGTGAACTCGGTCGTGTAACGGTAGTTGTTCCAGGAGGACAGCAGATAGAAAAGACCGAAGATTAAACTCAGGCACAGAGCGAGCCCTCTCTTCCCCTTGATCAGCTTCTTGCTCCGCTTCAATGCCGCGAAACCCCAGCTCGACTCCGCCACGACGATGGCGGAAGCGAGCGTCCAGATCGCCTGAACATACAATACAATGGAGGCGAAAATGGCCACCACGAACCCTAGGAGATAAGGGGAAGCGGGTATCCCGAGAAAGCCCTTGGTGATGCACGCGGTCGCCAAGAGAGCGAAGCCGAGAGTAGTGATGAAGAAGATGACGAACTGGACGGCGAGGGCGGTGGCGAGGAGCGGGAAGTAGGAGGCGGTGGCGGACTTCACGGCCTCTTTAACACTAACCGGCTCACCGTTGAAGCCATGGATGGCCGTGTAACTGATCGAGGCGGTGGCGAGGGGCGAGAAGAAGAGAGAGAAGAGGTAGTAAGCCACGGCAAGGAGGATCTTCACTGGAGTTTTGTCCTGTGAGAGGGGTTTGAGGACGAGCACAGTGGCGAGAGAGGACGGCAAGAGGAAGAGGACGGCGAGAGCGAGCAAGGCGCGCCGTTGGGACTTCATGACTCGCCTTGTCTTGCACAGAACCCTGCATAGCTTTAGTGGCTTTTCCATGGCTGTTGCAGGAACAAGAAGAGGATGAAGATGGAAAGTTGGTCGTTGTTGAATAATTCAACAAAGTCTACGGCTTCTAATAAAATCAAGGATAATATGTGATGTGAAGCGTTGACGAATTTGATTAACATAAATTGATTTGAAGGGTTAATCCTTAATAATTTAGTCATTTCCGATGAAAAACAAAAATGAAGATAGAAACGTCGCCTGAGAGATTCGAACTCTCGCGGGGAAACCCCATGTACTTAGCAGGCACACGCCTTAACCACTCGGCCAAAGCGACATTTTTGTCAGAGCTCGGCCTAGTTAAATAACTATATCAAAAGCAGCTACTTCAAATTTGGTTACGAAATAAATTTTAGTATTTTATTTATATAAGGACAATTTCGGTCTTTTGGCCTATACTAAAATTTTCTTACTTAAGGTTCTTGATGGTTTTTTTTTTTTTTTTTTATATAGAAATTCTCTTGTATAGAAAATACGCTTTGCTTGCTATAATCGTGTCGAATATTTCACGGAAAACGACCATCATAGCTCTGAGGGATTAACGGAATGTATATTTATTTTTTTATGTTCACAATTTGTGTTCAAATGATTGTAACATATCAGCTCGCTGCAACAAGATCTGAATCGCTCTTACTTGAATAATTCT
Organism: Parietaria judaica; assembly: GCA_954871525.1. Lineage (NCBI taxonomy): Eukaryota > Viridiplantae > Streptophyta > Magnoliopsida > Rosales > Urticaceae > Parietaria > Parietaria judaica. The sequence continues at coordinate 22,868,110 of OX940860.1, read as the reverse complement.
TGATTATCCTTATATTTCGACGAGTTGACATGATATCCCTTCGGTCTTCTTCGTATTGTGGCTAAAGCAGGCCGACTGTAATTTCGGGTTTGATACATAATCGAAGAGCTTACAGGGCCGGAACTCCGTGAAAGATAACTTTGTCATTCATTATGGAAAATGAATGACAAACTCGTACTGCTATTAGTAAAAGAATGATACTGAAATCCCTACAAAATAATACTTACGTAATTGGAACAAAAGAAGTTACGTGACGGGTAGAGGCACGGGCAAAGTGGTAAAAAAAAAACCGCAGTAAACATGCAAACGCATTATGAGCAATGCCACAAAACTTGATATTCTTTTTTCTATGAGATAGATTTACACAGAAGATTCAAAATTATAATGTACAAGTATACAAAGAAAGATATGTTGGGAGAAAGCGCAACGCAACGGAATCTCAATATCTCCCAATAACCGCTGAAATATGAAGGCGATAATAATCGAAACACAACCACGAACACGAGACAATTTTAGCGTGGAAAAACCCCCAAAATGGAGTAAAAAACCACGGGACCCGTAGGCCGCTTAAAATCCACTATAATCAAGAGTGAGGTACAAACGAAGTCTTCCCTAGATAAAACTAGAGGCATACATCATCATCATCAAGATCGAACACCAATCTCGGATTACAACATACAAGCAAGAGAAGAATTTGTGAAAAACGTTCTCACAAAATAGCCTCTGGTTTCCACTCTTCAGACCGACCTAGAAACATCCAAACCACATCTCCACCGTTCAGAACGTACCTCTATGTCTTAGGAACGTTCTGTCCAAAAATCACGACGATCCATCGGTGAACGAGTGCGCAATGACGATTTTCCTGAGGGTCGACGAAACTGGGCGGAAACCGCGAATTTACTCTCTTTCTCTTTCTCTTGTTTACTCTCACTCCTTCACTCATGTATTTCTTCATCTCATCTAAGTCATTTATGACCTAGGCTTCATGGGCCGGGTACATGAATCAATGGGTCAAAAATAACCCACATTGTTGGGCCTCCAAATAGGAGGGATACCCAACAAACTCCCCCGACCGACTAGTTGGAGGGCAATGTCAACCCGGCAACCGAGCGACAAAACTCAAACTTCCCTCTCGGCAAAATCTTTGTCAACATATCGGAACCATTGTCATCGGTGTGAATCTTCTCGAGCTCCATCAACTTAGAATCCAATGCGTCACGGATCCAATGATAACGAACATCAATGTGCTTCGACCTTGAGTGAAACGAGGAGTTCTTCGCTAAATGAATGGCGCTTTGATTATCACAAAACAAGACATATTTTTCTTGTTTGACTCCAAGCTCCATTGTAAATTTCCTCAACCACAACAAATCTTTCGCCGCTTCAACGGCGGCAATGAACTCGGCCTCGGTAGTAGAGAGTGCAACACACTTTTGCAACTTCGATTGCCATGCCACGGCTCCCCCGGCAAAAGTCACCATATGCCCCGAAGTAGATTTTCGATCATCCAAGCTTCCGGCTAGATCCGAATCCGTATAACCAACTAACGTAGGCTTCTCGCATCCTAAAGCTAGTCTCAAATTCGAAGTCCCCCGGAGATATCTCATAACCCACTTCACGGCCTCCCAATGATGTCTTCCCGGATTTGAGAGATAACGACTCACCATTCCCACGGCGTGGGCAATATCCGGCCTCGTACAAACCATGGCGTACATCAAACTACCAACCGCCGACGAGTATGGAACGTTCTTCATACTTGACTTTTCACCATCGGTAGATGGACATTGTTGGTGGCTAAGCTTGAAATGAGAAGCAAGCGGAATGCTCACCGCTTTTGCTTCATCCATCTTGAAACGCCGAAGAACTTTCTCGATGTATGATTCTTGAGACAAGTACAATTTCCTCGCCTCTCGATGACGAAACATCTCAATTCCAAGGATCTTTTTCGCTTGTCCCAAATCCTTCATCGCAAAAGACTCACTCAAAGTCTTCTTCAACTCTTCAATCCGAGCAATGTTCTTTCCGACAATAAGCATATCGTCAACATAGAGCAAAAGGATAATGAAATCACCATCGGAGAAATTGCGCACAAACACACAATGATCGGCATTTGTCATCTTGTAGCCATGTTTAACCATCACCGAGTTAAACTTTTTGTACCATTGTCGTGGTGCTTGTTTCAAACCGTAAAGACTCTTTACCAATTTGCAAACATAGTCTTCTTTACCATTTTCTCGAAAACCCTCCGGTTGCTCCATGTAAATCTCTTCATGTAAATCACCGTGAAGAAAAGCCGTCTTCACGTCCATTTGCTCAACTTCCAAATCAAGGCTAGCGGCTAGCCCAAGAACTACCCGAATGGATTGCATCTTCACCACGGGAGCAAAAATCTCGCTAAAGTCAATGCCTTTTCTTTGACTAAAGCCCTTTACCACCAAGCGAGCCTTGAACCGTTTTTGCAAAGTGCTTTCGTCTTGCTTCACACGATAAATCCATCGATTCTTTAACACCTTTTTACCCTTTGGTAACTTCACCAATTCAAAAGTGTTATTCTCACGAAGCGATTGCATCTCATCTTCCATGGCATCCATCCACTCCTTTTTGTTTTCGTCATCCAAAGCTTCTTCAAAGCTTTCGGGTTCTCCGTCATCGGTGAGAAAGACATATTCGTTCGAGGGGTATCGAACGGAAGGATGTCTAACACGAGTGGACCGCCTCAACTCATTAGAAGGTTGCTCACTTTCATCTTCATGGCTAACCTCATTTTCAACATCAACAAAATCATTAGGATTTAAATGATTAACATGTAAATCCATACCTTGATTTTCAATTTGCACATCTTCGACAACGGTCGGGGTGGGAGCAAGATTAGTTGGTTCCGCATCAACTAATTCGTCGTCTTCAAAGGTTGGAACTTCTTTCTCAACTTTGTCGATATCTTCAATGGTGTAATCTTCCATGAATACAACATCACGACTACGAACAAGCTTTCTTGAAACCGGATCAAAGAAACGATATCCAAACTCATCGAGCCCATAACCAACGAATATACATTTCTTGGTCTTGTCATCCAACTTCGACCTCTCATCCTTCGGAACGTGCACATATGCCATGCACCCAAACACTCGAAGATGGTCGTACGTGACATCTTTACCACTCCAAACACGGCTCGGAACATCAAACTTCAAAGGCACACAAGGTGTGAGATTTAGCACATGTACAACCGTACTCAATGCTTCGCCCCAAAAATACTTCGGCAACTTTGATTGAGAAAGCAAGCATCTCATTCTTTCAACCAAAGTTCTATTAATTCTTTCGGCCAACCCATTCAATTGCGGTGTCTTCGGAGGAGACTTTTGGTGACGTATACCTTGCTCTCGGCAATATTCATCGAAAGGACCGATGTATTCTCCCCCGTTATCCGTTCGGACGCACTTGAGCTTTTTCCCCGTTTCTCGTTCAACCGACGCTTGAAACGACTTGAAGGTATCTAACACTTGATCTTTTGTCTTCAAGGTGTAAGCCCAAACTTTCCGAGAGTAATCGTCGATAAAAGTCACAAAGTAATAAGCACCGCCAAGGGACCGTGTCTTCATCGGCCCACAAACATCGGAATGTACCAAGTCTAACACTTGTGACTTTCTCTTTGGTTCAAAAGACCGAAACGATACGCGCCTTTGCTTTCCCGCCAAACAATGCGAGCATCTCTTCAACTTTGCGTTGGAAACTCCAAATAGTGCATTCTTCTTCACCAAGATTCTCAAACCTTTCTCACTTATGTGACCCAAACGTTTGTGCCATAGTTCGGAAGAACTTTCATCCTCGCAAGTGTTGACGTAGCATTTAGAACTCCCAAATTGCGCGACATACAAATTTGAGCGTCTTTTTCCTCTTGCAATCACCATTGAGCCTTTCTTTAGCTTCCATTCATTTTCCACGAAAGAGTTGCCATAACCTTCATCATCCAATTTTGAAACCGACAAGAGATTGAACCGAAGGTCCGGAACATGCTTCACATCTTTGAGAACTAGAGAAGTGCCATTACTAGTTTCAACACATACATCTCCAATTCCAATAACTTTTGAGTATCCCTTGTTACCCATGCCGACAATACCAAAATCACCGGCCTTATAAGTGGAGTAAATATCGCGTCGTGAAGTCCCGTGCGAAGAAGCACCACTATCAACCACCCAACTCGTCTCATCGCGAGATAAATTGACACTTTCTTCATAATCATCACAAACGACAAAGAAATCATCAACAATAGCAACATTTTCATTATTGTTACCTTCTTTCTTGACATCGTTGTTGTTGTGGTTGATCTTCTTTCCCTTGCCTTCATTTCTCAACTTCCGGCAATACTTTCTAATGTGGCCTTTCAAGCCACAATGATGGCACTCAACATTAGCCCATCTATTTGAACCTCCACGCGACGCTCCTCGTGATGCACCACAGTTATTTGAACCCCGTGCATGATTTCTCCCCCTCGACTCGGTAACCAATACCTCGGAATGTGAAGAGGAGCCTTGAGACTTTCTTCTCATATCTTCATTCAAAATGCTACTCTTAGCCAAATCCATCGACATAATACCATCCGGAGCGGAATTAGACAACGACATCCTAAACGTCTCCCACGAGTTCGGCAAAGTACCAAGAAGCCACAAACCTTGAATCTCATCATCCAATCTAAGATTCATCGTCGCCATTTGGTTCATAATTCCTTGGAAGTTATTCAAGTGATCGGTTATTTGCGTACCGTCATGATACTTCAAGGCTATCATTTGCTTGAGCAAGAACATCTTGTTATTCCCGGTCTTCCGTGCATAAAGCTCCTCAAGCTTCCTCCAAAGGATGTTAGCACGAGTTTCACTAACCACATGGTTCCGAACATTGTCCTCCACCCATTGTCGAATGTACCCACAAACTTGTCGATGCAACAAATTCCATTCTTCATCACTTTTTCCTTCGGGTTTCTCGGTAGAGAAAACCGGCAAGTGGAAATTCTTGACAAAGAGCAAGTCTTCCATTTTCCTTTTCTAAACATTGTAATTGGAACCGTTCAAACTCTCCATTCGTGACGTGTTCGCCTCCATAGTCGCACAAAATCAAACCACGGCTCTGATACCACTTTGTTGGGAGAAAGCGCAACGCAACGGAATCTCAATATCTCCCAATAACCGCTGAAATATGAAGGCGATAATAATCGAAACACAACCACGAACACGAGACAATTTTAGCGTGGAAAAACCCCCAAAATGGAGTAAAAAACCACGGGACCCGTAGGCCGCTTAAAATCCACTATAATCAAGAGTGAGGTACAAACGAAGTCTTCCCTAGATAAAACTAGAGGCATACATCATCATCATCAAGATCGAACACCAATCTCGGATTACAACATACAAGCAAGAGAAGAATTTGTGAAAAACGTTCTCACAAAATAGCCTCTGGTTTCCACTCTTCAGACCGACCTAGAAACATCCAAACCACATCTCCACCGTTCAGAACGTACCTCTATGTCTTAGGAACGTTCTGTCCAAAAATCACGACGATCCATCGGTGAACGAGTGCGCAATGACGATTTTCCTGAGGGTCGACGAAACTGGGCGGAAACCGCGAATTTACTCTCTTTCTCTTTCTCTTGTTTACTCTCACTCCTTCACTCATGTATTTCTTCATCTCATCTAAGTCATTTATGACCTAGGCTTCATGGGCCGGGTACATGAATCAATGGGTCAAAAATAACCCACATTGTTGGGCCTCCAAATAGGAGGGATACCCAACAAGATACTCGCAAGAAAAAACCCACAACCTTCTCTGTTGGATGAAAGTGAAACATATTTACTTGCGAGTTACAATCTTGTAAATTCCGGGCTTCTGGAAAACAAACCTCCAAAATGTCTAACTTGTGCGATTTCGGAGATGTGTATATCATGCTTGCGGAAATTGCCTCTTTCTACCTCCGTTTTTTTCCGCAGAAAAGAGAGATAGCCATCTAAAGAATAATCACGGCGGAATCCTTGAGAAGCTCAGTTAGAAAAACGAGAAGCTTTTCCGATGCTTGGAGCGCTGGGAGAGACGTGCTTGCTCGACCGACGACGCCCTAGGAGTAGCCTCGGTGATTTCAGGAGTGCCCCGTTGGAGAAGCTTGCTCCCGATTTTCCGAGCAACCAAGCGAGGAGAACCGAGGGAGCTATGCGATTTGCTCACCTTCTTCATCTCCTGCTTCATTTTAGTAAACTCTTCTTCGAGTTCGCCGACTCTGGATCTCATTACTTCCATATCGCCCTTCAGAACTTGGTTCTCCCTCACCACCGTGACCCACCCGTCTCTCCGGACGATCTGGCCCGCCACCTCAGCTGCAGGTGCGGGTGCGGGTGCGCTCTCAGCGTCCATGACGTGGAGGCAGCCGGCAAGAGCGCTCTTCAAGTGCATCTGCTCGAAGAAGAGGACTTGAAGAACTATTCGGAGAGGTAACCTTTCGTTCTGCGAAGCGTGCGAGCATGCATCGATGGAGACTTTCTGAAAGTCTATGATGTTGCAGAGCTCCTCCTTCTCTACATCGGGAAGCCATGGATGTGCCTGCAACAATTTGTCAATGTCATACTCACCAGCAACTATTGATTGGTTAGATTTATTATTCTGTTATTAGTCGACACTAAGGTTCTTGGTGAAGTTCATAAAAATTACGGGGATAAAGCGGCAAAAGTACCAAGTTAAAGTCAACTGCGCCGTCGGTAACCAAGTTCTTTTTCTAGTGGGAAAAGTACCCAAGTTCAATAAAAATTGTAGCTCCATCCACATTCCGTTATTAAATTTAAATTAACAGAACATCGCCACGTAATTATACTTAAAATCTTTTTATTTATTATTTTCAGTGGCTCCCAATTCACATTCTCTCTGTAATTAATTAATAAATATGTGTAATTACATGGTGCTGACACATGGCGACCCATTAATTTAATAGACCGAATGTGGACGGAGCTACGACTTTTTTAAACTTGGATACTTTTCTTATTACAAAAAGGACTTGAGTACCCAGCGGCGTAGTTGACTACAACTTGGGTACTTTTCCTGCTATTTTCCCATAAATACTCATCAAAGTTTCAATCCTTTTAAATTTTTCACATCATATAATCTTTCCTTTTTAAAAACCATAAAAAAATAAAAATAAAATAATTATACCTTGAAGTATATGTCAAGTGCTCGGTACAGCCCGTCGTTCAAGGATCTTGCTGATCCCGGGATGACCTCAGCCAGATGTCGGATCTTTGAAGGCTTTAAATTTACATCAGACGCTACCTCCGCAATGTAGCTGTCAATCAGCTTCGCAACTTTTTGTACCGGCAAAGACGACGGCGAGACTTCAATCTCTAACGAAGCCGGAGAGAACGACTCGATCCTTGATTCCATCGACATAAAGTGATTGGCGATCCTCTGAACACAGTCAGTATTATACAGCGTGTCGGAATCTGAATACGACGGAATCAAAAGCCCTTCTATGGTTGCCAAATCCAACTGCATCCCTATTCTCCGCTCTAACGAGTCCCTACACGCTAGATCAACTTCCAATATCAACGCCACACGAAGAAGCCCAAGCAAAAACCGGCAGAAGGGTTTTCCCTTCTTCTGGGGAAGAAGCTTTTCGACACTTTCCAAAACTACCCTTTGATCTGGTGCCGCGGGCTTCAAACCAAAACCGGTGACCGCTCTGGCCAAGCTACTCGGTCCACTGTGCCAACGGCCAAGACCCGGAAGATACTTTCTTGCGTAGTACATGATAGCACCCACCAGGTTTTCGGGTCTTATACCCTTTGATTCCATCGCCTTGATGAGTCGTTGGAATAGAACGATGCTCAGAAATGAGACGTCTTCGAACCACCAATCGGATTCCGAGCTCCGAATCCGAGCACCTGTGTTTATTCCATTCCACAGTATGCTTCCTCCTGGGCTTTGTAAGCTGCCATACATCTTCATTGGCCACCCAAACAAGCTAGGATCGGTACACGCCATCACCGAAAGAGCATTCAAACATCTGCTTATGATCTGCAGCTTCTCTGCTCTGTGCATCACCGGCTCCGAGCATTGAAGGGTAAAAATGCAATCTTTCCAGTTTTGGAGAACACTTTTGTAAAAGAATCCCTCAGCTTTTGAAATTAAGTTACCTTCGCCGAACTCTTCTGTCATTTCAAGGTAATCCGCAGCGCAGTAAACCATGGCTAAGTTTCTCGGGGTCAATTCCATCCTCACACCGTAACAGAGTTTTGCAGCAATCAAGAAAGTGTCAGCGCCGCCCGGGAATTCTTCCAGGGATGCAGTGAGAATCTTTCCTTCGGTATTCTGGGATTCTTCGTAAATGCGTTTCATCTTCCCGCATTTGGCAATGAGAGGAAACTGGAGATGAGGTGTAGCTTGTCATTACTAATAAGCCCCAACGTTGTTTGACAAAACAATAAAGAAAAAAATCTTAATTCTTCATCTTAAACCGGCTGGCAAGAATTAAATCGATCTAAACGATGCTCTTTAAAATATGAAAGGCAAGTGCAGTTGAACACATGAAGGCCGTACTATGATTAAGCTTCATGAGTACAATAAGCACCAAAAGACGAGCTTCTACTTCAACTACGGAGGTGAAATTAAACGTGCTTTTTTCGTTTAACCCTATAAGGAAGCTTCTTACAAGCACATTCTCTTTCGAGACTCATGGGATAAATATATAGACCTAACAACGATAATGAAATATAATCAAATAAATTTATTTTTTGGTTCAGGTGAGTAATTAAACGAAAAGAAAACGTATAAAAACACATAGGGGCATTCTCCAAAACATATACAAACACATGTTACGTCGAAAAATATTAAATCTAGTAATACGATCGTTATCCCAAGAAAATAGAATGATCCAAATCTAAAGCAGATCACAACAAACGATTTTTGAAATTGATTTATTTACAGCAGCATACCTGGTGAAGGTGGAAATTAACGCCGTCCACCGAGACAATCATGTCGCTCGGCAATCCGGTCTTGTAGAACCTTGTACAACAATGTGAAGAATAAATCAAAACCATTCGACAAAACATTAGGAACTGCCATAATAATCATGTGCTGATATTCAATTTCAATGGTGAAACAGGACAGAGTGTATTGGATCAATTCCACATGTTGACTAAGATTATGTCATAGAGCAAAAGAAGAGTCAAAAGGGCTTCAAATTCTATCAATACCCTTACTAAATATTAGCTAGTATTTGAATTTATATCGTTTTTTGAACAATTCGAACCCCGCGACGTAAACAAAAAAACTTAATTTGTCCAAAACTCACCCCATAACAGATAAAATAAAAACATAAACTTCTTTAAGCATTTTTTTTAGGAATTGGGTCACTTTGAGAGCTGATAATAACGAGGCAAATCGGAATTGTTCGAACCACAAACACCATTAAAGAAGAAGAAGAAGAAGAAGATGATTACCAGTCATTGCCTTCTCTACGAAACCCGGAATCCTTCCCAGCCTTTTGAGCCATGGCTGAGCAGAAGAAAACAGAGGGTGATCTCCTTCGTCGCTCTCACTTTACGAAAGCAAAAGAAGAGAGAGAGAGAGAGAGAGAGTTATTGGTAGTAGTAGGTGTCTAAAATCCGAAATAGTGGTGGGCCATTATTTACAGCTAACAGTGCCTCTCTCTCTTTGCCTATATAAAAAAAGCTTGGGTTCCTTCCATGAGTGATCAGAAACAGACACACCCAAATTCGAAATTCTTCTTCTTTTTGGCACAGATCACGACGCCACATCTGCCAAAAGGAGAAAGAAAAAGCTTGTTCGTAAAGCAAGCGAGTTACCAGGTGGGGGAAATCAGAAAGAGAAGAGTTTCATGATTAGCCGGCCGAGAGTAGAGAGAGAGAGCGTGGAGACAAACATAATGATAAGTGTCGGCATTTACATACATATATATATTGGTTTTGTGTTTTTATGGGCTTGTTGGAGAGTGTGGAGCTGTTTGCGAGAAGCTTTTTGCGGAACACCTCGCCTGCAACAATCATTGTGGAGACTGGAGAGGCGCGAGGGAAAGCATTGTTGGACAATCGTGAATTGGGATTGGAGATAAAGAGAAGAAAGAAAGAATCATCACTGCTTCTCATCTCAAGAAAGAGTAAAGTTTGGTTTATTGCCCAACAAGAAAAGTTTGATGGCTATGGGAAAGTGGGACCCACGTTTTTTTTTTTTTTTTTGTTTGTTTCTCTTCTTAAATTGAAGAGAATTTTGGCTCCAATAGTCCGCCGTCGGCGTCAAATAATAAACTGGTGCGTCAATACTCAATAGTGTCTTTAAAAAAAAAAAATTGACGTCAATAGTCATAAGATGAGTTGGTTTCACCGCTAACTGTGGGAGAGTATTTCCGAGATGTTAATGAAGAAGGCGTGATTATTGTTGAGGGCATTTTACACACTCAACGGTTGTAAGGTTAATCCCTTGTTTTTAAAGAAAGAAGTTCGGTTTTTTCCGTTTAATAGCTAAGAACGCTCAAAGATGAAGACGATATATTGGAGATGGAACTTGTATATTGATATTTTTTTTATTACATAGGTTTTTCCTTTCTCTATTTTCGAACCCCATAAAAATGAGGCTTAACTTGCCTTTTATAGAGTTTACATTTGTTTTCCTAGGTCTTTCCCGCCCTTTGTCGCATCCAATTACTTAGCTTCCCTAAGAGTGATTTGAGAGAAGCATGGTTAACTCATGCTCTATATCATTTTAGGGTGGTTGGCCACGTTGGGTAGGTGGGATCAGCATGGGCTTCATTAAATGCGCACCACGTCAGTAGGCATTCGGCGCCGCATGCCCCGTTGCCGATGCCTCTCGTCGATGCTCGACACTTCCCTTCTTTTTGTGAGGTTCGAGTCTTTCTCTCATCGAACTCATGATCCGTCGTCGTCACCAACTCCTCTCGTCGACCTTCGGCTTTGCGACTGTCGTCATCGTTGACTTCCTTCGTCGATCTTCGACCTCGCGACCGTCGTCATCGTTGAATTTCCTCGTCGATCTTCGACCTCGCGACCGTCGTCATCGTTGAATTTCCTCGTCGACCTTCGACCTTGCGCCTGTTGTCATCGTCAACTTCCCTCGTCGATCTTCGATCTCGCGACCCGTCGTCGTCCCTTGATTCTTCCCGTCGGTCCTTCTCGTCGTTCTTTGACATCTCTTGGACTCTGACGTCGCCTGTCCCTTCTCAAATTAGATCTGTGCATTGTTGAGGATGGATCCGACCAGATCCGACCTTAACAATTATATCTTTCGTTTTATCGAAGCAGGAGATGAAGTATCTGTTTTGTTGGGCAGAATGCCTTCTACCTTGGGCAACCTACTCTTAGTACCGAAATGAGTTATTAACAAAGAAGAATTACTTGTACCATGAAGGGGTCCATAACTTCTATTCAAATAGTTTATGTACCTACGGACGATTAGACCGATCGAGTCATACAAAATTATGAACTATTGTGTCAATGATCTTTAAAAAAACTAAATTGGTGTCAATGGTCCCTCTAATATAAATTTTGTACTTTGACGATCATTCACAGTTAATTTTGACGAAGATGCGGATGATTTTTATTTTTTTATTTTTTTATATATATTTTGAGTGATAACTTTTATTTTGACGACTAATGGCTAAAATTACTAAAATAGATTAAAAATAATTAAAGTTATCTCTTAAAATATATATATTTTAATATTTTATCCACATTTTTATCAAAAGTCAAAACTAGCAATAAGGACCGTCAGAACAAATTTTGGATCAAGAGAACTATTGTTGATAATTTTGTGTTAGATGGACCATTAACGCACCAACTCTTTATGAGAAAGATCATTGACGCCAATTTTATTTTCAATGGATCCTTCGTGCACTAACCGCTTATCAAAGCACCACTAGAGTAAAAAACATATTCATAATTATTTTTTCTTAAAAAAAAAAACATTTTCTTCAGAAATGCCCCGATAACTTCTATATTTTGTACACTTCACTTCTTGAGTTTTAATTTTGTTGCTTAACTTTCAAAATAACACGTTACCCCCTAGACGTAAAACGATTACGACATTTTTTGCACAATGGGTGCGTTTGGCATAGCTTATTTAGCCCTGTTTTTGTTTATAAAATAAACTTAACTGTTTTTCAGGTGTTTGGCGAAATTATTTTTCCAAAAAACACAAAATCGATTTTGAATTTTTGTACATGAATTGTAAAAGCTAGAATTCGTAGCTTTTGGTTTTTTCTAAAAACAAAAATACAGTTTTAGTCTATTTTAGTCTTTTTAGCCTAAATAATTTTTTTTACCAAACGCTAAATCAGTTTATGTTACCAGCAACAATGGTTTTATAAAAAATTTACCAAACACCTGCCTTTTTTTTCAAAAACAGTTTATTTTTTAAACTAAAACTGAAAACAATTTTTGTAAAAATTAAGCTGTGCCAAACGGGCCCAATATATGGCTTACCTAAAATAAGCCACGTGTCGTGCACTTGTTAAAATATTTTGTTAATTCTTTTAACGAGGGCGCCGCATAGTATATTTTGAAATTAAGTGCACTAACGAGAGAGTATCAATCAATGCCGTTTTATTTATAATAATAATAATAATAATAAAACGACATATGTGTGGCAGAAATGACTTGTCGTTTTCAACGGTGTCTTGTCTTGTCTTGATTCGAAAGAACAGATCCAATTTAAAGTTGAGAACAATGAGAGTCGAAAGCCCTCCCCTATTGAAGAGTGGCAGTGAGAGTCTTGAGATGGCGATGGATTACAAGCTGGCAGCGATGAAGGTGCTGTGCTCGCAGCTGAAGACGGCGGCGTCGCAGAATGGCGGCATGACGCTGGGCGGCAGCATCCTCTTCCAGCGTGCCTGGCTGCAAGGCGTCCTCGTCGCCGCAGACGCAGACGGAGACGGGTTGTTTCTGGACGACGGCAGCGGCCTCTGCCGCCTCTCTCTGGCCCCCGACTTCCTCCGCCTCCAAGCTTGGACTCCAGGTACCAACAATTACATTTACTTACCCAAATGTATTGTCAAGTATGAAATTGAATTGAATTGAATTGTAGGAATGTACGTTATGGTAGTCGGTGCCTATGTTCCTCGTCCCAACGAACCTCCTATCATCAAGGTACGCTTCAGAAATGATCACCAACATTCTTTAACGATACCTTTCTGATTAATTTTATCTAGCTAATTACTTTTTTCTTAAATAATTCAACGTTACTCACAAATTCAAAAAGAATATCATGATTTTTTAATAAAAAAATTGAGAACGATTTTGAAAAATTATGTGAGAGATAGACGTGAAAATATTGAAACATATAATTTTTATTGTCAAAATGCAATTAAAAAAAAAAAAAAAAAAGGCGCTCACTCTTAATCGGTACTAGTATCAAAAGAAAGTTATTGCAGTATGTTAATTTGTGAAACCGGAGTTTTTGGATTAAGTTTTTGTCTTGACTAAATAGAGGCGTGCGTGCGTGCATTTTTATTTTCCATTTTTTTTTACATTCTAAAGAGCTTGCTTTGTTGTCTTCACGCACAAAAACACAGGTTCACAAGATTGTGGATCTTTCTGCATTTCCGGACAGAGAAGCGATGTGGTATCTCGAAGTCATCGAAGCCTACAAACTGTTCTACGGGCCCCTCATAGACGAGTTTCTGTAATGTTAATTATACGAGCTCGAATTTACAATCCATTGTACAGTGGCGAAAAAGGACTCTTTTAAGTTCTATCCAACTGCAACTTTCAAGACTATTACGAGCTTTTTCTTTCAACCAAACTTTCTCACACTGCTGCTAAGAAATGCATTGGCACAGGCAGTACATAAACCGCTCCCGAGCCTCGGTTTAGAGTTTAGGCCTTAGGTTGTAATTTCACAGTATCCAGCCCTGCAGGATTGTGTGAGGTAGAGTTAAACGACAGCTCAGATAAAGCTGTCTAACAGCATACAACTGGATTTGAAACAGCAGTTCGAGAATTACGAACTCACTCGATATGTCTCAGACAGCAATCCAACAATCGAGAAACACCAACGTTGGTGTTTTTGGCATCCCCGTTCAAGGCGTTCCACTGATTTAAGATGTTGATCATCTTTGTGAGCTGTTTATTGCAAAGTCAAGGGCACAAACGAGAAAAACATTTGCAGGTTGAAAAACTTATTCTGACAATGAATTTTCGGTTTCAAAAACAGCTACGTCGGCACAAAAATTGGCGAGATAATTAGGATAATAAGAAGTTTTGAATCCTATGACCCAAAATTAAGACATTTTTATGCAGTAGCTTTAGTTATTGGTTGTGATTTGACAAATACGAACCGAATAGGCGAATACGGGACCACATTAAAAAAAAAAAAAAAACAATGGCGATTTAACCGTAGAATAATGTTTCGGTTTTAAATTAAGGATGAGTTTTTTCACACCCATAAATCGAGAGTATATTTAACAATAAAAAGGATACCGCTGTTTTCCGAGGCCTTGACTTTATGGCATCTTCAAATGGGTCATCAAGGAGATCATCTTCGATGAGATCGGACTTGCTTGTAAGGACGGATACGTAATGATTCAGAGCAGTCAGGCTCATCTCGCTTTCGCGAACGTGCACAAGCAAGCGTGCCATGACGTTCCACGGTGCACTTCGTGCTTCTAAATCTCCCGAAGCCAAAGGAAAGATGTCCAGAAGGCCCTGTAAAAAAGTAACATCTGGATCGCGCCGGAAAGTTACCTCTTGATCAACATATTCATTATAAAGAGACTGGTAAAAGTAGTTACAAGGAAATGTACCAGATGATAAATCTGAAGCTAAATCGGCCACATCGTATAGAATGTTTGCAATTAAAACTGCTGCTGTGATACACGAGTTCCCGACCTGAAAACATTTCTGCCTTCAAAACTCGCAGAACACTCGACGGAAAATTATTTTTGCCGACTGTTTTATAAGTAATAACTAACAACGTACCTCGGCTTTATCTGGAAGTTTCACTAATTTACAAACCAGTTGAAAGAGCTCCTTGTTTGAACTGATATCTTGAGAATCACCATCTATAACAGATAGAGCTTCGATTGCCCGTAGAATTGCATCAAGAATTGGCAACCTGAAACCGGAAATAAAAACAAAATTAAAGGACAGGAAATTGTCCTAGTTTCTTGTATCAGAAGTAAATAAATAAATATGACATTTACTACACGAATCAGTAATAAAAATGCAAAATTAAGTGGCTTAAATAGTCTTAATTAGCCATATTATTAAACTATAATTAAAAGGCCCTATGAGCGCCTATCCTTATTTGGCCAAGGGGCTGGCCAAAACTTTCTCCCTCTTACTTGATCCCGAGGCTCCGTTCCGTCTTTAATACATGATTCCGAACCTAGGATCCGTAACGACATGATTCTTATATATTTGGCACTGTTTTTGCTTAAAAGTTAAAATACCTTTCACGCCCTCTTTCCGTCGTTAGATTGTTGATTTCATAAGCCAACAGATTAATTAAAATATTTGGTAAACCCATCTTCATTAAAGGCGGAAGAACAACTCGAACAACGTCGTCTGAACCTTCAACTATGGCTAACAACAGTTCCACACTCTGCAAAGATTACAAAGCAGAATCAAATTCGTGATACTTAGGATTCACCGAGGCAGAAAAAAAAAAAAAAAAAAAAACTAATCTCAGCGGAAACCAAAAGAACTATCACAGCGGAAATTCTAATACCTTTTCAATAAGTTGCGGATTTAAGCTGTTTTCGACAATCCATAGAACACGGCTCAGAACATTTTCAGACTGTAATGCTGCAGCCCATGCAAGACTCTCGCTACTTCGGAGACCCGAACTTAACAATCTGTGAAGAGACCCAATGCGAGAGAAGCATAAGACATAGTACTAACTGCATATATAATGATCTACTTTGTAAAATACGTGTCACTCTGTAATTTATCCTCACTAAAGCATTGAGAAAATATTAAAACAATTCATCTAGTGAAAGAATCGTGAAAATGGATAGATACTAATTACCGGCAAGCTTCGCATAGGCATTGCGCGTCATCCAGAAACAATTGATCAATAATTAGCTCGGTCAATCCGTTTGTACTGACTACACGTCTCATAAGAGTTTCATGGCACGCAAGGTTTCCGATAATACCAAGGCTAATCTCCTGGAGAAAAAAAAAATCACACAATGTTATCCAATTGAACGTTTACGAGGATAATTGGCAGGGCACTAATCCGATTGCTTGCCTACCCGAGCACGCACGGATTGCTGTACTCCGAGATTAGCTGCAAGCACTTCAAGCAACAAGTTTTCCACCTAAACCATACAAGAACAACTTGATAATTTGTATACAATCAACTCATATATCTGCACCAATAGCTCGATAATCGAAACTCCTAGTCCAACTGTTTATTCATGGTAATTGCATTAAGCTTTTGCATCCAAAATTTCCATAATAATAACCGCTATATAAGGATGAAAGAAAGACGGAAGGGTTGCGAAATTCATGAAAATGAAAAAACTACGAGTACCATAAGCTCAGCATGAGTTGTATTCGCAGCAAGATCCCACAAAACACAACCGTGCTCTTCCCAATCACCTTCTCCAACCGACAAATCACGGCCAGTTTGCTCACCTCCCGCAATCTCTCCGTGAGAAAATCCATCGGTGAGGTCCATGCCATGGACCTCATTAGCATTTTGCAACGAGAACATAGCTCCATTGTCAGATGAAGAGGCTGTTTTATCGTCTCCAGTGGCACTGATATTTGATCCTTGATTGTCGATATCCGACGATGGCCGCACAGCTACATTTTTCGGCAGTAGCTTCCGGATCAGGGCGATGACATAACTAGGATCCACCGTCGTCGAAATGTCAAAGAGCTGCATTTATTCAGTAATGACATTCAAAAATTGTACGGTACGTTTGTAAAGAATATTATATGTACTCACGTTACAAAATATATAAGTAGTGTAAGAACAACTTGACACTATTAGGCATCGGAAACAAGTTAGTACATTGATGTTGATGATTTCTTAATCCCTGGAATATGTAAATTAAAAACCAAAACTAACTTCTAAACTAAACCAGTTATTCAACATGTGATTAGTATAAACAAGAGTGATTGGCGCGGTTCCCCCTAAGGTTCGGTATCGGTTGCATTTTGCCCCTTTACGTTTGTTTTGTTGTGTTTTCCCCTTTTAAGTTTTGAATTGTTGCCGATTACTCCTTCTCTATGAGCATATTAAAATCCTACTAGTTATTATTATGACGGCAAAATTATCAATACTGTTGAGTTTGAAATTATTATTGACAGTTTTGCCCTCACACCAAGTAATCTATAACAGGAAAAGAGTTTTCTGCAACAAATTAACAAGGAAAGGGGTAAAACGCAACAAATCAAACGTACGAGGGCAAAATGTAATCAATATCAAACTACCAGAAGATGGATAGATCAGGGCCGTTGATTTATACCTCATCGGAGGGCGCAGGAGGGTGATGTGACGGACCACGGCCATGTCGCTCTTCTTCTTCTTCTTCTTCTTCTTCTTCAGATTCTTGCCCCATTCTCGTCGTCTCTCTCTCTCTCTCTCTCGGTCCTGCGATTTTGGGTGGCAAATGACTTTGAATAAATTGCAAAACAGGTCCCTCGAGAAAGAAAGAAAGAAAAAAAAGAAGTGAGAAACAGCTCCTCTTCTTCGATGAAGACTGTTGTTTTTTGGTTTTATACTACGAGTATTTATGTGATTTTCTATTTTTTATTTATTTATATATTCAATATGTTATGAGACTATATAGGTAACATGATTTTTAAGGGCTAATATATATATTAAACTACAAAATGTTAAATATATCATTTAAATGAAATAGTAAATTGATTTGTAACTAACAAAGCTTGCAAAATATGGGTCAAGAATTTGGTTCTGTTTCGGAGATCGGTCAAATTCGGAACCAATAACCTATGGTTTCCGATTTAGTTCTAGTTTTCATTTTTATTTTAAATTAAAATACGTTTTAAATACATTATGAAGTTATTAAAAATATGTGTTCAATTTCTTTTTAAAAGATATACTTTACTAAGCAAAATTAAAAAGAAGCGAATTGATACTTAAAAAAAATGAGAATTATAAGTATTTTTCTTCACTTTGTTTTTATTTTATTTTGAAAGAAAAAAATAAAATTACCGTCCAACACTAATCCCAAAAGCTATTTCCAGTGTTTTTAATTGATGCTTTTCCCGAATTTTAAGGAGAATATTTTTTTTTCTTATTTAAATAGTTTTATTTTAAAGATAATTTTGTAGCTTCACCTTCAAGTTTCCTATCACGAAAATAAGCTATAAATATCAACAAGTTTATTATTGACGCAAATAATTATTTTCTAAGTCTTTTCTTCAAACACAAGTCATCTCTTCTTCTCTATTCTCTGTTGCTTCGCCGACCGTGAACTCTCTCCACTGCTCCATCGTCACGCTCTCCGAGAACTCGTCCGTGCCACGCGCTTCCGATTTTTTCTTCTCGGAAGTCGGCGTCGTCTCTGCCTGAAGTGGAAAATCTCGAAACCCTAGCTTCTGGTACTTGGAGACACAATGGGAGCAGATGATGACTTGAAGACATGGGTTTCGGATAGGCTAATCTCACTGTTGGGATTTTCCAATGCCTCGTTGGTCCAGTACATCATCGGTATATCGAAAAAGGCAAAATCACCGTCAGGAATGGTGAGCCAGCTCGTAGAGGGTGGGCTCGAATCTTCGAGCGAAGCACGGGCGTTTGCGGAAGAGGTCTTCGCTAGGGTTCCCCGTAAAGCGGCCGTTGTAAATAACTATCAGAAGCGGGAGAAAGAGGCGGCAATGATCGCAAGGAAGAAATATGCTCTACTTGATGCGGATGACGACGACGACGACAACAATGATGGCTTAGCTTCTGTTGTTGAAAGCAAAAGACAGTGCAAAAGGTTTAGGAAGAAGACCGAGGACCGAGATGAAGATGATGAACAAGTAAGAGACAAGAGACGTGCTAAAAGGCGCACTTCCTCGGACGATGACGACGATTTGGAGTTGAAAGAGGATATGCTACGTGATCAAATCGAGCGAGAGCAATTAGAGAAAAACTTAAGAGAGCGTGATGCGTCAAACACTCGAAAGTTAACGGAAAACAAGCTCTCGAAAAAAGAGGAAGAGGAAGCTATCCGAAGATCGCAAGACGGAATCTCGAGTTTAAGAAAAGTTTCGAGACAGGAATATTTAAAGAAAAGAGAGCAGAAGAAACTGGAGGAAATCGGGGATGATATAGAAGACGAAGAGTATTTATTTCAGAACATGACGGTTTCTGAAAGAGAGCAGCGGGATTTTAGCTACAAGAAGCGCATCTACGAGCTTGCAAGAAAGCGGTCTGAAGACTCTGATGATGTAAATGAGTATAGAATGCCGGATGCATACGATCAGGATGGCGGGGTTAGCCAGGAGAAAAGATTTGCTGCGGCCATGCAGCGTTATAGGGACCCAACTGCCGGAGAAAAAATGAATCCTTTTGCAGAGCAAGAAGCTTGGGAGGATCACCAAATTGGCAAAGCAAGTTTGAAGTTCGGTTCAAAGAACAAGAAGCAAAGTTCTGATGATTATCAGTTTGTGTTCGAGGACCAGATTGAATTTATTAAGGCGTCTGTGATGGACGGAGATGAGATTGATGGTGAGCAGCGTGTGGAGTTGCAAGACAAGTCTCGAGCCCAGTCCGCCTTTGAGAAGATTCAGGAGGACAGAAAAACTTTGCCCGTGTACGAATATCGGGATCAGTTGCTCAAAGCCATCGAAGATCATCAGGTTCTTGTCATTGTTGGTGAAACTGGTTCGGGGAAAACGACACAAATACCTCAGTATCTTCATGAAGCTGGATACACAAAGCGGGGAAAGGTTGGATGCACACAGCCACGCCGAGTTGCCGCCATGAGTGTTGCTGCTAGGGTTTCTCAAGAAATGGGATTCAAACTTGGGCACGAGGTTGGTTATTCTATTCGTTTTGAGGACTGTACATCAGAGAAGACTGTTATAAAATATATGACAGATGGAATGCTGTTGCGGGAATTCCTCGGCGAGCCAGATCTGTCGAGCTATAGTGTTGTAATGGTAGATGAGGCCCACGAAAGAACACTATCGACGGACATTCTTTTCGGACTGGTCAAAGATATCGCTCGGTTCAGACCAGATTTAAAGCTTCTCATCTCAAGCGCAACACTGGACGAGAAAAGTTCAGTGATTATTTCGACGCTGCCCCAATTTTTAGAATTCCCGGGCGGCGATACCCTGTCGAAATACATTATACAAAAGCCCCTGAAGCCGATTACTTAGATGCAACAATCGTCACCGCTCTTCAAATCCACGTCACCCAGCCTCCTGGTGATATACTAGTCTTCCTCACCGGTCAAGAGGAGATCGAGACGGCACAAGAAATCATGACACATAGAGTCAAAGGTCTCGGCACGAAAATCGCTGAGCTCATCATTTGTCCAATTTACGCAAATCTCCCCACGGAATTGCAAGCAAAGATATTTGAACCCACTCCTGAATTTGCAAGGAAAGTCGTCCTTGCTACAAACATAGCGGAGACATCGTTGACCATTGAAGGGATTAAGTACGTTATCGACCCTGGCTTTTGCAAGATGAAGTCATACAACCCAAGAACGGGTATGGAATCTTTGCTCATCACCCCTATATCGAAGGCGTCAGCAAATCAGCGAGCGGGTCGGTCGGGTCGGACTGGGCCAGGAAAGTGCTTCCGGCTCTACACAGCTTACAATTTTATGAACGATTTGGATGACAACACCGTGCCGGAGATTCAGCGTACTAATCTCGCAAACGTCGTTCTTATGCTCAAGAGTCTCGGTATTCATGACCTAGTGAACTTTGATTTTATGGATTCTCCACCTTCTGAGGCACTCCTGAAATCTTTGGAGCAACTCTTCGCGTTGAGTGCCCTTAACAAATTAGGCGAGTTGACCAAAGTCGGGCGGCGCATGGCGGAGTTTCTGTTATTTATGTGAAGCCTAATTCAATTGGGAAAGTCATGATTAGCTTAGGGGTAATATTGGTATTTCCTCTTGCATTGCTTTTAGACTTTCATGATGGAAAAGTTGTCTTCTTGGACAAGCTTTGACCAAGGCTATGTATGAGAGCTCATGGGTTTCTTCATCCTTCAAGAAGAAGAGAGAAAAGGTGAGAGCTTTGTGTGAAGAGCTTGGAGAAGAAAGCTTGTGTTGTGAGGACTTTAGTTTCTCTGTTGTAGCCACCATTTCTGGTGAAGGGAAGAACAAAGGGGTTTTGTTCTTGAAGTGGGAAACACTTGTAAACACAAGGGAAGAGTGAGTGAGCTCGAGGGTGTATTCGAACAACTCCGTTGGAGATTCTAGTGGATCATATTTGCAAGCGGCAAGTGGACGTACCTCCCGCATTGGGGGCGAACCACTATAATCTCCGGTGTCATTTTTATTTCGCTTCTTGCCATCATTTCGTCTTCGGTTCAAAGGGGATTCGGTGTTTATTCCCTAACAACTGGTATCAGAGCAACCGGGTTGTGTTGCGATCTAGAAGACGATGGGTGGAAACGATGGGTTGGTGCAAAGCTTGAAGTTCGATGGTTCGGACTACGCCTTTTGGAGAATGCAAGTCGAAGACTACCTTTACGGTAGAGAGCTTCATCTTCCTTTGGGTTCGAAACCAGAGGATATGGATGAGGCGGAATGGGCTCTGCTCGACAGAAAAGTGCTCGGAGTTGTGCGGTTGACGTTGTCGAGGAATGTCGCGCACAACGTGGCGAAGGAGAAGACCACGGCGAGCATGATGAAAGCTCTCTCCGATATGTACGAGAAACCCTCGGCGAACAACAAGGTATTTCTCATGAAGAAACTTTTCTATTTGAGAATGGAAGAAAGTGGGTCTGTAGCTACTCACTTGAACGAGTTCAACACCATAGTCAATCAATTGTCGTCCGTTGAAATAGACTTTGATGATGAAGTTCGTGCCCTAATTTTGTTGGCGTCTTTACCACCGAGTTGGGAATCGATGAGGGCAGCGGTTAGTAACTCCGTGGGTACTGCCAAGTTAAAGTTCAACGATGTCAGAGATCGTATTCTTGCAGAGGAAGTTCGGAGAATCGATTCAGGGGAAGCATCGTCGAGTTCTGCGTTGCACGTAGAACACAGAGGCAGAGGAACCGAAAAGAGCCACAACCGGAACAAGGGCAGATCAAAGTCAAGAAATGGCAGAGGTCAGTCAAGATTCGGACGAAAAATGGAGTGTTGGAATTGTGGTAAAACGGGCCACATGAAGAAAGATTGTAGAGCTCTGAAGAAGAAACATGACAACAGAGAAGACGCCGTAAATGCGGCTACCGAAGAAGTCGGTGATGCGTTATTCTTGTCGGCCGACAACCCGGTCAGTGGAGTTGTTGAGGATAAGGGTGATGCGCTATTGTTGTCCGTTGATAGCCCGATTGATAGTTGGGTGTTTGATTCGGGAGCGTCTTTCCACACTGCTCTGAACAAAGAGCAAATGGAGAACTACGTTGCGGGGAACCTTGGGAAAGTCTATTTGGCCGACGGCATACCACTAGATATTGTTGGTATCGGGGACATCACCTTGAAGATGCCAAACGGACGCACGTGGAAGATTAAGAAGGTTCGACATGTGCCGAAATTGAAGCGCAACTTAATTTCGGTGGGCCAACTCGACGGAGAAGGCCACACGATAACCTTTGGCGGTGGAGCGTGGAAGGTAGCAAAGGGTGCTTTGGTCGTTGCCCGCGGCCATAAGACCGGCACCCTTTACATGACGACAAGTTGTTCCGACTCGGCCGCGCTCGTGGACAATGCCAACAAGTCCGAGTTGTGGCACAATCGACTCGGACACATGAGCGAGAAAGGTATGAAGATTCTCGTGAAAGACGGAAAGATTTCCGAGCTCAAGTCGGTAGACCACCATTTGTGCGAGAGTTGTGTGCTTGGGAAACAATGGCGAGTTAGTTTCTCAAATGGAGGGAGAGAGTTGAAGACCGAGAAGTTAGAATTGGTTCACACGGATGTGTGGGGACCGGCCCCGGTTGCTTCCCTCGGAGGGTCACACTACTATGTAACGTTCATCGACGACTCAACAAGAAAGCTTTGGGTCTACTTCATGAAGCACAAGTCCGATGTGTTCACCGTTTTCAAGAAGTGGAAAGCTTTGGTTGAGAATGAGACAAGCTTGAAGTTGAAGAGTTTGAGATCCGACAACGGCGGAGAGTACATTGACGGAAACTTCAAGAGATACTGTGCCGAACATGGGATTAAGATGGTGAAGACCATCCCCGGAACGCCTCAACAAAACGGGGTAGCGGAGAGGATGAACCGGACCATAAATGAGCGTGCAAGAAGCATGAGGTTACACTCCGGGCTACCGAAGACGTTTTGGGCCGATGCGGTTAACACCGCGGCGTACTTGATCAACCGAGGACCATCCGTTCCATTAAATTTCCGAATTCCGGAAGAGGCTTGGAGAGGGAAGAAGGTAAATCTTTCTCATTTGAAAGTGTTTGGTTGTTTGTCTTATGTTCATATTGATGCCACTTCTAGAAGTAAGCTTGATGCAAAGTCTAAGAAGTGTTATTTTATTGGCTATGGTGACTCCGAGCTTGGTTATCGTTTCTGGGATGACCAAAACCGGAAGATCATCCGAAGCAGGGACATCATCTTCAATGAACAAGTGTTGTACAAAGACAAGCTTCGAGAAGTCCCAGAAAGCCGCGTAACGGAGAATGAAAAATCAGCGGTGGTTGATTTGAATGAGTTTCCGGCACACGAGTCGCAAAGGGCTGCCCCGGAAATGGGAGAACAAGCAGCCGAAGAAGAAGAACATCGGCATGAGAGTGATGAAGAAGGCGATGAAGAAGTTGAACCCCCGTCAAGTCAACAAACGCCGATCACCGAGCTACGCCGATCTTCTCGGGTGAGAAGGCCAACACAAAGGTTCTCACCGTCGCTCAACCATATTTTGCTCACCGACAAGGGTGAACCCGAGAGCTATGATGAAGCTAAGGAAGTCGATGAATCGAGCAAGTGGGAGTTGGCGATGAAGGACGAGATGGACTCATTGTTGTGCAATAAAACGTGGGAATTAGCCGAGCTACCGGCGAAAAAGAAGGCGTTACACAACAAGTGGGTCTACCGGATAAAGGAAGAACACGACGGGAGAAAGCGCTACAAAGCGCGGTTGGTCGTGAAGGGCTTCCAACAAAAGGAAGGCATTGACTACACCGAGATTTTCTCTCCGGTAGTCAAGTTGGTAACTATCCGAACCGTCCTTGGATTGGTGGCGAAAGAAGATCTACACCTTCAACAAATGGATGTGAAGACGGCGTTTATTCACGGGGATTTGAAGGAAGAGATCTACATGAGACAACCGGAAGGCTTCGAGGTCAAAGGCAAAGAGAAGATGGTGTGCAAGCTCCAAAAGAGTTTGTACGGCTTGAAACAAGCTCCGAGACAATGGTACAAGAAGTTCGACTCTTTCATGAAGAAAGCCGAGTTCGTGAGGTGCGAGGCGGATCATTGTTGCTACTTCAAGAGACTTGAAGACTCTTACATGATTTTGCTCCTCTACGTCGATGACATGCTCATAGTGGGAGCAAATCTTCATGAAATCGAGAAGTTGAAGAAAAGATTGTCAAGGGAATTTGCGATGAAGGATCTTGGTGCCGCGAAGCAAATCCTCGGGATGAGGATTATCCGAAGCAAGGATGGGTTGAAACTTTCACAAGAAGAATATGTGAAAAAGATCATCAAGAAGTTCAACATGGAAGATGCCAAGCCGGTTGGAACTCCTTTGGGTAGCCATTTTCGGTTATCTAAAGATGACTCGCCAAAGACCGAGGAAGAGAGGGCACACATGGACAAGGTTCCGTATGCTTCGGCTATCGGGAGCCTCATGTACGCGATGGTATGTACGAGGCCTGACATTGCACATGCAGTGGGAGTTGTTAGCCGATTTATGAGCAATCCGGGCAAACAACATTGGGAAGCCGTGAAGTGGATTTTCAGGTACCTCAAAGGAAGCTCAAGTTTAGCGTTGTGCTTTCGCAAGTCAAGCTCGGGGCTTGAAGGGTTCGTCGATGCGGACAACGGAGGGGACGTCGACAGTAGAAAGAGCACCTCCGGTTATGTTTACACATTCGGAGGTACGGCAATCAGTTGGCTTTCAAGGTTGCAAAAGATCGTTGCTCTTTCTAGTTGTGAAGCCGAGTATGTGGCTATAACGGAGGCTACGAAGGAGATGATTTGGCTTCAGTCTTTTCTACAAGAGTTGAACCATAATCAAGAGAGCTACGTGCTCTATAGTGATAGCCAGAGCGCCATTCATTTGGCGAAGAACCCCGCTTATCATGCCCGGACAAAGCACATACAACTTCGGTACCACTTCATTAGATCGGCCTTGGAGGACGAGGTGCTAGTTCTCGAGAAGATCGCGGGAAGTGAGAATCCCGCGGACATGTTGACGAAGGCCGTGCCATACGAGAAACTGAAGTTGTGTGCAACTTCAGTTGGGCTCCTCGAGTGATAATCGGAGCCGCCGCTTGCAAGCTTGGAGACGGGTGATTGCAATTAGTCTTCAAGTGGGAGATTGTTATTTATGTGAAGCCTAATTCAATTGGGAAAGTCATGATTAGCTTAGGGGTAATATTGGTATTTCCTCTTGCATTGCTTTTAGACTTTCATGATGGAAAAGTTGTCTTCTTGGACAAGCTTTGACCAAGGCTATGTATGAGAGCTCATGGGTTTCTTCATCCTTCAAGAAGAAGAGAGAAAAGGTGAGAGCTTTGTGTGAAGAGCTTGGAGAAGAAAGCTTGTGTTGTGAGGACTTTAGTTTCTCTGTTGTAGCCACCATTTCTGGTGAAGGGAAGAACAAAGGGGTTTTGTTCTTGAAGTGGGAAACACTTGTAAACACAAGGGAAGAGTGAGTGAGCTCGAGGGTGTATTCGAACAACTCCGTTGGAGATTCTAGTGGATCATATTTGCAAGCGGCAAGTGGACGTACCTCCCACATTGGGGGCGAACCACTATAATCTCCGGTGTCATTTTTATTTCGCTTCTTGCCATCATTTCGTCTTTGGTTCAAAGGGGATTCGGTGTTTATTCCCTAACAGTTTCCACTCGAACCCATGCTTTCGAAGATGATCGTTGCATCGGAGAAGTACAAGTGCTCCGATGAGATTATCTCCATTGCTTCCATGCTTTCCATAGGCAATTCGATCTTTTACCGGCCGAAGGATAAACAAGTTCACGCTGATAATGCAAGGATGAATTTTCATGCCGGGAATGTTGGAGACCACCTTGCGTTGTTGAAGGTTTACAGTTCGTGGAAAGAGACGAATTACTCAACGCTGTGGTGCTTTGAGAACTATATACAGGTGAGAAGCATGAAACGTGCAAGAGATATTCGCGACCAACTCGAGGGGCTTCTAGAGAGAGTGGAGATTGAGCTCGTCTCTAATGACGGTGATTTAGACGCCATAAAGAAGTCCATTACATCTGGTTTCTTCCCTCATTCTGCGAGATTGCAGAAGAACGGAGCTTTCAGAACCGTTAAGCCGCCACAGACTGTTCATATTCATCCCAGCTCAGGGCTTGCCCAGGTGCTTCCCAGATGGGTTGTATATCATGAATTGGTGCTTACGACCAAAGAATATATGAGACAGGTTATTGAATTGAAGCCAGAATGGTTGGTTGAGATAGCTCCACATTATTACCAGCTCAAGGATGTCGAAGATTCGACATCGAAGAAGATGCCTCGGGGGGAAGGGCGTGCATCGGAAAGGTAATGGGATTGTAAATCAGAGACGGAGCAAGAGGATGGAGTTCAAAGAGAAACTCTCTAGGTTCGGCCTTTTGTTACCGAAGAAAGAAAGATATATAGAGAACTTAAGAAGAGTTTTTTTTTTCTTTTTTCTTTTTGTAGGCAATTTAGTAAGATTAAGTTTGTAGTAAATATTTCGTTTTGGACTTGTATTATGCGAGAAAATAAATTTATAGCACTAATTCACATAGTGTATTCTAAAATATTTCGTTTTGGACTTCTATTTTGGATTAATTCACAAGTTAAACATGATCTAAAAGAGTCAGATATATTTTAAATGAAAAAGAAAATAAGGTCCCAAAAAAAAAAAAAATAGAAGCTCACCACCAAAAGCTCACATGGTGAAAGTACAGTTTTCTTATTTTCTTTATATCCCATAAATTTATTACCTATTTTATTATTTGCAAGTAAAACTGCTGCTGTAAATAACCTGTAATACACAAGTTCCCGGCCTGAAAACATTTTCTGCCGTCAAAATCTGCAGAACATCCGGCAGATAATTATTTTTTCCGACAGTTTTATTTCAAATTATTTTATCCGTAATTAGAGGAGCTCCAATGTGAATCTAAAACACCAAATAGTGTATTCTTTTACGCCAAGCTTCACCCGATAAATCCCGCTATTTTGAGAAACATCGTCCCAGTTTAGACCAATGTTACACCATGTTTCAAAACAGTAGTGCAACTGTTATTAAGTAGTAACCAAATTTGGTTTTATTAATGAAAATTACTAAGGGACTTCATTTCATTTGTATATTCTTCTTCTTAGAATATTTGGTATTATAAATTAAATAAAATAATATTAAACATACTTTTTGGTGATTTTGTTGTGGTTGAAATGAAATAGAAAAAAAAAAAAAAAAAAGTGGTAAAACCTACCAGTTTCAACCCGAAAATGAGGTTTATGGTTGGAGAATGGAGATGGCCTAAGGTTTGGTATCGGTTGCATTTTGCCCCTTTACATTTGAATTGTTGCGATTACTCTTCTCACATATTAAATTCCTACTAGTTATTATGACGGCAAAATTATAAATATTGTTGAGTTTGAAATTATTATTGACGGTTTTGCCCTCACACCAAGTAATATATAACAGGAAAAGAGTTTTCTGCAACAAATTCAAAAGGAAAGGGGTAAAACGCAACAAATCAAACGTACGAGGGCAAAATGTAATCAAAATCGAACCTCAACGCTCATTTACTCAAAATATAATGCGAGTGTTCCAGACAGAGAGTATGATTATAAACAATGCCTGTAATGAAGCACTGTTCAAAGCCAAATATGTAATGACCAGTTAGGAAATAAAGTCAACAGAAACAGTTCCTCTTCTTCGACGACGACTGTCGTTTTTTGGTTTTACTTAAGAGAAATGGCTCTTAATAGCCAAATTGAAACGTTTGATTAGCCAAATAGCCAATCTTTCCTTTTTCTTTGCAAAATAGCCAAATTGATGAGGTGGCTATTTAATAACATATTTTATACCTATAATACTCTTTTAACATATTAACGTGTATTAACAAAGTTAATTTTTCTTAAAAATAAGAACATTTACTTGTGTTTACAGAAAATCTATATTAATGTGTATTAACTGAGTTAATTTGTTTAAAAATAAAAAATCGTGATTAAAATTTTAACAAAAAATTAATTTAGTTTTAAACAAATTAACTTAGTTAATACACGTTAATATAGTTAATACACGTTAATACAAGGGTAATACGGTCTTTCGTGATTTATTAATGTGGTTGATTGGCTATTTGACAATATTAATCAAAAGGTTGGCTATTTTGCAAAATAGTTTTTCTAGTTTGGCTATATGGTTATAGAGCGCTTTACTTAATACGACGAGTATCTATCTTAATATGTTTTTTTTTTTTTTACTTAATACGTAAACCATAGCTGCAAAAAGGCACTTATATCATTCCGAAATGAATCGGCAACAAAGGAATGAGATAATCATAAGATCAAGTCCTAAAAAGAAAGACAAACATAAAGAATATCACATAGATAACAAAATTGCTGCCAGATAGTGAGTAGGAACAATCGAAGAGGAGATGTTGAACATCTTCACGACTACCCCACAAAGAACACATGATACATCATGAACAAGACCAAGTCGATGAAGTTTAGGTCGGGTAAATATCCCATCATTCACAAAGAGCCACAAAATTACTACATGACGAGGAATATGCTGACGAATCCGCAAAAGTTTATGCCATGAAACACCCGGATGACGAGGTCGAAGGTTCTCCCTTGCCAACACACTCTAGTCGATTACGTTCCGAAAATTTTGGCGAAAATGAGACATTCTTCATAATGATAAATATATCACGAGACCTTCAATATGTTATAAGACTATAGAGGTAACATGATTTTTTAAGGGCTAATTTATAAACTACAAAATGTTAAATATATCCTTTAACTATGGCTTTATTAGTAAAATACTCACTCTGACTCAAACTTTTAAAAAAAATACTCAGACTTTCATTAATTAATTTCCTACTCATTTTAACTGTGTTTTTCCTAAACTACCCTTTCTTTCTAATTTACACTCTATCTCCTTGCTCGTTCAAGTTGTCCTCCTCCACCATCAATGGCGGTGTCCTGGAGAAAGCTTCGAACCACCATCAATGGCGGCGTCCTGGAGAAAGCTTCGAACCACCATCAATGGCGGCGATTTCTTTGACTCCGACGACGTCACTTTTGATGCCGATGCATCGCCACGCCGAAGTGATGAGCTCTATGGCATTAGTACCAGATTATTTATGAATAATCAGCAGAAAAGCATGGCAAGAGAAATCGAGATTGAGGTTATTAAGAGGGAAACAATAAAACCATCGTCTCCGACACCGGAGAACAGTCGAAGATACGAGTTCTCCTCTCTAGATCAATACATGCCCACTCTTCCAGGCTCGGTGCTTCTCTCGTATCCTCCCACTGCTCGTATTATGAGCGTTTCTGAAACATCTCAGTTTCTCATCGACTCTCTCTCCAAAACCATGACGAGCTTCCACCACTTCGCCGGCCAGTACAGTACAGACGGCGTCGCCGTCCACTGCAACGACGAAGGAGCTGGGTTCGTGGCGACGAGAGTCAACATCGTCGACGTCCCCAACCCGAGCGGCCGCGGCGCGGGCTACCGATACTTTGGCGCGGCGAAGAAGCTCCCCGGTGTGCGCGAGCTCTTCGAGAAGCCGCCGGAGCTGCGGAAGTGGCGCACGCGCTACGACATCTACAAGAGGATCGACGCGAGCTACTATGGATACCGCGACGACGAGGACGGGGTCCTGGACCGCGTGGAGGCGCCGGCGGAGGCGCGGATGAGGGTTTCGGCCGCGGCGGAGTGGCAGAGGATGGAGGAGATTCGGGTGGAGGAGATTCGGGTGGAGGCGAGGCGGGCGGTGAAGAGTGGGGAGGTGGCGATGGTGGCGGCCGTGGCGCGGGAGGTTCTGTTCGAGGAGGAAGAGGAGGTGGTGGAGGAGGAGCGGCGAGAGCGGGAACTGAAGGAGCGAAATGAGAGCGAGCGGGAGTTCGTGGTGCACGTGCCGCTGCCGGAGGAGAAGGAGATCGAGAGGATAGTGATGGAGAAGAAGAAGACGGAGCTGCTCAGCAAGTACACGAGCTTTGAAGTAGAAAACCATGGCTTCCTCTCTTATTTTGCTCTCGATAGCAGAGAGAGAGTTTGAGTTTGACAATTCGAATGGGCCAAATGGTCAAGAGGATATTTGAACGGGCAGTGGCGATGAGGAGCGAATGAGATTGGAAGATAAGAGCGGTGGTGGCTATGGAGTGAGAAGCACCCATGCAATTTATATCAAGAAGATATATATACAATTTCATAAGTGATAAAAAATTGTGTATTGTAATTACAGTTACAATAAGTACATGTATGTAATATATTTTGTTTATTTTTTGAATTTGGAAATTTGTGGCATTTAAGGGAAAGTAATTATTGTTTTTGTAGTTTTAATTTTTAGATATTGAAGTAACATTAATAAGATAGAGTTGCAATGAACAAAAAATACGTTAATGTAACTAAAGTTACATAAGTTACATTAGTGTAACTGTACTTACCCAAATGTAACTTTAGTTACATAAGTGTAACTCTTGTTACCCAAGTGTAACTGTAGTTACCCAAATGTAACTTTAGTTACATAAGTGTACCTCCAATTACATAAATGTACCTGTAGTTACCCAAATGTAATTTTAGTAACTTTAGTTACATAAGTGTAACTGCAGTTACACTTGGGTAACTGCAGTTACCCAAATATAACTTTAGTTACATAAGTGTAACTCCAGTTACATAAGTGTAACTGTACTTACCCAAATGTAACTTTAATTATATAAGTGTAACTCTTATTACCCAAGTGTAACTGTAGTTACCCAAATGTAACTTTAGTTACATAAGCGTAACTCCAATTACATAAATGTACATGTAGTTACCCAAATGTAATTTTAATAACTTTAGTTACATAAGTGTAACTCCAGTTACATTAGTGTAACTGTAGTTACCCAAATGTAACTTTAGTTACATAAGTGTAACTCCAGTTACATAAGTGTAACTGTAGTTACCCAAATATAACTTTAGTTACATTAGTGTAACTGTACTTACCCAAATGTAACTTTAATTATATAAGTGTAACTCTTGTTACCCAAGTGTAACTGTAGTTACCCAAATGTAACTTTAGTTACATAAGCGTAACTCCAATTACATAAATGTACCTGTAGTTACCCAAATGTAATTTTAATAACTCCAGTTACATGAGTGTAACTCCAGTTACATGAGTGTAACTCCAGTTACATAAGTGTAACTGCAGTTACTCAAATGTAACTTTAGTTACATAAGTGTAAATCCAGTTACATAAGTGTAACTGTAGTTACCCAAATATAACTTTAGTTACATAAGTGTAACTGTACTTACCCAAATGTAACTTTAATTATATAAGTGTAACTCTTGTTACCCAAGTGTAACTGTAGTTACCCAAATGTAACTTTAGTTACATAAGCGTAACTCCAATTACATAAATGTATCTGTAGTTACCCAAATGTAATTTTAATAACTTTAGTTACATAAGTGTAACTCCAGTTACATTAGTGTAACTCCAGTTACATTAGTGTAATTGCAGTTACCCAAATGTAACTTTAGTTACATAAGTGTAACTCCAGTTACATAAATGTAACTGTAGTTACCCAAATGTAACTTTAGTTACATAAGTGTAACTGTACTTACCCAAATGTAACTTTAATTATATAAGTGTAACTGTAGTTACCCAAATGTAACTTTAGTTACATAAGCGTAACTCCAATTACATAAATGTACCCAAATGTAATTTTAATAACTTTAGTTACATAAGTGTAACTCCAGTTACATTAGTGTAACTGCAGTTACCCAAATGTAACTTTAGTTACATAAGTGTAACTCCAGTTACATAAGTGTAACTGTAGTTACCCAAATATAACTTTAGTTACATAAGTGTAACTCCAGTTACATAAGTGTAACTCCAGCTGAAATAAATTGATATCAATAATCATATATAGGAATAGGAGAACCCAATGTTCCTTTTCTTTAATAGAACTTTTTTTTTAACCCAATGTTACTCTACTCTGACGATGGTAGGTAGATACATCCCCAAAATAAAAATAAAAATATGGATTTAAACGTTAATTGATATGAGTATGCATTATGATGAATACCATGTTGCATGTTTTATTCACTCATCATTGACTACAAAAGTACATAACTCTGAACTCACTCCCTCTCTCTGTCCCTCTCTCACACACACACACCGAAACCAAAGTCGTAACAGTCTCTCTCTCTTCTGTGCTTCAGTTTTCCGATTGCGATCGGTCAAGAACCCAAGTGATCACAAAACCCATCTTCCATTCTTCACTGTCTATGAGAATCTGAGAGAAAAAAGAGGAAGAAGATGATGAACACCATCATGGATGAGAGTATACTGTGTCCGATAAAGTACACCGAGCACAGAAGCGTGACCAAGAAGGCCAGGAAGAGTGCAAAGAGATCGTCGACGTCATCCGATTCAGCCCCTCCGGCGCCGTCAGTTTCCCCGCGAGCTTCTACTGGCCTTCCAGAGCTGCCCCGTCGAGTCGAAGAACGCCTTCATCTGCGCCGCCATCGCCCCGTACCGCGTCGGGAACCCGAACAGCACGATGTCCGTCTCCGCGAGCTCTGCGCCGAGATCTCCGGAACCTCGGGATCCTTCGCCGGAGCCTTCATCTGCTCCAGCATGCTCGCCGGCAGAGTATCCGGAACCCTAAACAGAGACGCCTCCACGCCTTCGACGCCGTCCAGACCCTTCTTCATACGGCGAGCCAAGCCCTCGATGTGTCCGTACATCAAGTAGAAAATCACGAACGGCTTCGGAGCCGGAGCTAGAGAGAGAGAGAGGGACCATTTGACGTCACTGATAGGTGCAGAGCATGTGGTTGGAGGGGGACCATTCGAGCTGGGCCAGGGTGGCTCCACCGGCGGAGGGATGGTCCTCGTAGATGACGAGGGGTCGCTCCGCCTCGGGACTGGTCGGAGCTCCGGCGTCGGCGAACGACGGCTGAGGCCTCTTCGGCACCTGATTTTGAGCCAAGCCTTCAGCTTCGCGATCGCCGGAGCTTCGGCGCCGGAATCCATGGAGGTCGAACAACTTAGTTGAAGAAGAAGGGTGATTGAAGGCTTCGTCGAATGATGATCGAGAGATAAGGAGAAGATGGGGTTATTTTTGTCTATAAAACACCACTTGAGTACTTCTTTAATTTTATCAAACTTTTGAGTAATCTTTTAAAAACTTTATAATTAAATGAGTATTTTGCTAATAAGCCCTAAATGAAATATTAAATTAATTTGTTACTAACAATGCTTGCAAAATATGGATCGACACTTGAATTTGGTTCTGTTTTGACCGGATCGGTCAAATTCGGAACCAAAAACCTATGGTTTTGGATTTAGCTATAGTTTTCACTTTTATTTTGAATGAAAATAATATTGAAATACATTATGAAATTATTAAAAATATGTGTTTAATTTTGAAAATGTTTTTAATTATTTGTCTCTTAAGTTAAAATGTAAGTGTTTTTTATGTGATCACGAAAATGTGCTAGTTGCACTACACTAAGGCCTTGTTTTTTGGATTGTTCTTGGAGGAGTGTTTTCCTTTCTTCTTCTTAATTTTAAGAAAGATATTGTGTTCGACAAATTAAAATTAAATCAATTTCTTTAAAAAAAAATATGTTTTTACTAAGCAAAATTAAAAAGAAGCAAATTGATACTTTAAAAAAAATATTGAGAATTGTAAGTATTTTTCTTCACTTTGTTTTTGTTTAAAAAAAAAAAAAAACCAAAATCACCCTTCCAACACTAATCCCAAAAGCTATTTCCAATGTGTTTAAGTGAAGCTTTTCTCCATTTTTGTTCTTGCTTTTCCCGTATTTTAAGGAGAATATTTCTTTTTTCTTATTTAAATAGTTTTAATTTGAGAATTTTGTAGCCGACAAATTAATTTATAAAAAATTAGCGTTGGAATGACTTCGAAGAGAGGAACTCAATAATAAGTGAAAATGTACATATAAAATGTATTTTAAAATAATATGTTTTTAAATTACTTTTAAAAAGTGATTGTTATTAAATTATTTAATCAAATACTAAATTACTTAATTAATTAATACTTTTTATTAAACTATTATTAAAAATAATTTTATAACTCCACAACAATTTCAAACCGGACCTAATACCCATATTTTAGTTGAACATTTTACATAAGAAATAGAAAGTACACATATGCAAGAGAAGTAGATTTTATCATCTGCAATATGCAGCAATTAATTCTGCACTAAATTTCGTAACGACCTTGAAGTTTCCTATCACGTTAAATTACCCAAAAAATTGCTATGTTGACCAACAAAATTTTGCTGACAATAAGCTATAGTATAAATATCAATCAGTTTATTATTGACGCAAAGAATAATATGATGGAAAAGAAATAAGAAAATATTAACAATTAATTAATTACAAATTTAGAAGCTAACCACCGAAAGCTCACGTGGTGAATGTACAGTTTTCTTCTTTTCTTTATATCCCATTAATTTATTACCTATTTCATTCATTTTTTTACTGTTATTCGTTGCTTAAATTGCGATGTTACGAATGCAAAGTCTTCCCGTTTAGGGATTTTTCCATATATAGGCAGACTCTTATTTAGGCCGCCATACTTACATAAACAATTTATTTTAAACTTTTACAAAATTAATATTAAAATAAATCGTCAGCACAACGAAATTGAAACTTTATCTAAGAATTTGTGTCTTTCAAGTTTCGATTAGGGATAAACTTAAGCCATAAACTAAAAAATAACGGCAAAATTATTTAAACTTGATGCAAACGTATTGCATGGAGCATGCAAATTAAAGAAAAAAAGATCATCTCATTTTCATAATTTCTTTTATTATTTATTTTTATTATTGCTGATTATTTCCTTGAATAATTCAAGGCTTTAATTTTGCTTGATTGATGAGTCTTTTAGGAATTATATTTAGGCAATCAATAATCAATAGTATATCAATCGTGCCTTAATTTAGGAAAATAAGTTTTAAGAGTTTTTATATTTTCTATATATTTGTAATTGAGAGAGAGGAATTAATTAGTTGATGATTGAATGAAAATACAGAGCTTCATAGCTTTTCTAGAAAATTCGCAGTTTTCGTTATTGTTCGGGCTACATCAAAACTCAACAAATTTTTTCGAACGTTGATCAAATGTAACTTGATATCAAATTAACAGAAATATGCACTGCGACATTTGGCCAACGTTCATAAAAAAAATTAACAAAAATATGTGTTTCCCAAATTTTGTTGACTTGAGGACTTTTGCTGCTACTTATTCACTTTAAACTCATATCGTCTCATTTGATCAAAATTAAGATACTTACACCGATTACACAATCAAATTATTTTTAAAATGACCTTGAGGACTTTTGCGGTTACTTATTCACTTTAAACTCATATTGTCTCATTTGCCAAAATTAAGATACTTACGCAGACTACACAATCAAATTATTTTTAAAATGACTTTTGCTGCTAGTTATTGACTTTAAACTCATATCGTCTCATTTGATCAAAATTAAGATACTTACGCCGACTACACAATCAAATTATTTTTAAAAAAATATCAGCGTTCAAAAGTAACTAAAAATGAAGCAGACTCAGAGCCAGAGGTACCCACGCCGAGTAGTCCTTGAAAAGTAGCACTTTTTGGTGTCCCTGGGCTGTACTGTACTTCCTTGCTTCAGTTTCGCGCTTTCCACTCGAACTCTCTCTCACTGTACGCTTCTCTCAGATTTCCATGGCATTTCCTTCATTCTGCATTGTCTCAACCCAGACAATGCACTTGTTTCCTCTCTCTCTTCTCCATTCCTTTCTCCGGCTTATCCGATAAAAAAAAAAAAAAAAACCCTGATATTTCTGTGAAAATTTGAATTCATTCGACTTCGTGTACTAGGGTTTTGATTCGAATCGGAACTACATTTCGTCTTCTTGCTTTTGTGTTGCATTTGCGTTTCGTTCGCTAATCTCTTGGCGCTTGCATTGTTAAAGGTTGATAGCTTAACGTGTTCTTGTTTGAATGCAATGATCTCCTGTTGATATGGTTTGATATTATAAATGGTTATATCATCTTTTGATCTTTAGAATGGGCACTGGGAAGAAAACTGATTTCGCGCGTTCCGGGCCGAAGCAATTCCCGAGCTTTGCTCCGGCAAGAAATTTGAAGAAGGATCAGCTAGGGGGTGTCATATTTGGCTGCAAGCACGACACAATCAAGGAATGTCTCTTTAAACAACTCTTTGGTCAGTTACTTATCTTACATTGTTACGTTTCTCTATTTTACAGTATGACGATTTTGGCCTCGGGAACTCACGGATTGTTTCGTTGCGATTTTCAGGATTACCGGGTTTTCACTATACGTATGTAAGGAATATTGATCCCGGGTTGCCGCTTTTTCTGTTCAACTACAGCGACAGAAAACTTTACGGAATTTTCGAGGCTGCTTCTCCTGGCCAAATGAATATCGACCCGTATGGATGGACCAGTGACGGTGCAGAGAGGACGCCGTTTCCAGCGCAGGTATCGGAACGAAGTTTCTCAAACTGGTCTTGTTTTGACATAGGCTCCATGTTCTTGGGATAAAAATGATCAGTTTATTAATTAAGAATTAGGCTTGATCTAATAATCAGAAGCTGTTTACGAAAATCGTTACACGAGACGTAATTATATATAATTGCCGGTTTTTCAAATTTCCACAGGTTCAGATTCGTGTCCGGTTACAGTGCCAGCCACTTCTCGAAAGCCAATTTAAACCGATCATTGCAGACAACTACTTCAATGTTCATAAGTTCTGGTTTGAAGTGGACCACAGTCAGGCGAGAAAGCTGATGGCTGTGTTCACGTCTTTAGCAGTTTCTCCGGGCATGTCTGTGTTGCCGAACACAGAGAAATGGAGACCGGTGTTCCAAGGTGGAGAGGAAAATATGGACCCTTCACCGCTTCCTTTGCAGGCCAATCTCTCGACTCAGTCAAGACAGAACTCTGTTTCTACAGACTCCGTTTCTTCCTTCGATGGAGAAACCTGTCCTTTGGAAGCTCAGCTCGACATGAAATTGATTCAACAAGAGGAGAAAGTTAATCCATACATGAAGCCGAAAGAATGGGTTCGTAAAAATGAAGGTATCAAGGAGGATGGCATGTCTATGAAGATTGCTGCATCAGATAGTGCTGCAACAAAAGATGCATACGAGGAAGACAAAGTTTATGAAAAAGAACCCGTCGTGGGTTGTGATCAAAATATTCCTCACACAGATGACGTTCTCTTCGAAGAAAAACGAGACTCGGGGAAAGTATTAGCTGCAGAAGATCTACCCAAGACGTCCCTTCTAACTCGGGTAAAGTACTGGCTCTATGATTTCAGTTTAAATCTTGATAATCATTTTGCGGTGTCCTTTAAAGTCGAGTATTTTGACTTTACTTTGCTGCGAAAACTCATATTTTAAGAAATTTATATACAAAACTGAAATCCAATGTCTTCGTAATGTCAAATTTTAACAATTTTACTTATTAGAATACATAAATACTAAAAAATATTCTTTAATTAGTTTTTATTACTATCAGTTATCAGTTGTTATTTCCTTGTTAGTTCTTATTAATTATTAGTTTAAGTAACTTTTGTAGTGTATTATTTATAATTCTTACTTACCCCCTTGTATTTCTGCAGTTATTTCAAGAAGTGGAAGACCTAAAGATTTTTAAAACAGATCAAACTCAAAAAATGGGCGAGCTTGAACAGAAACTGGTACTTGATATATGAACCTGCACTTCTTGTATACACTCTTGTACTTGTTGCATACAACTTTATGATTTTTTTTACTGGTATGATGAAGAACTGTTAAGGTACAATTAGACCTTGAACTATGATGTGTTTAACCTAATTTACTAAATTGATACCGAGTAAAAATTGGCTACTGATTTCGTTGCTTAGACTCTCTTAAATAAGATCTAATATTTCTCGGCTCTCCAACTTAGCCGAGCCATTCCCTTGAAAGGGAAAAATCATTAAAATAACAAAAGAACCAAACCTATTCACCAAGTAAAAACGAGAGAAGGGCCTCACAGCCCAGGCACAACGCAAAAAAGGGGATTGTATCAACTTGTTCCGATCTAGGATAATAAGCTCATTAGTAGTTTTACTTCACCGTCGAGAAACGGAAGAAGACTTCCATCTCCAAGTTTAACTCAGACGTAGCTCGCTTCTTTTTTGGTGTGAAGCAGTGACTCCTCTTGCATAACTTAATCCTAAAAGATATTTAGATAATTAAATAACAAGACATAGTACAGCATAGATAAAGTTGACGTCCGTGGCATATGATCGGTTACCACCCGTACTTAAAATCATTTGCCGCATGTGTCGCTGCCGTTTGTAAATTACTGCACTGAGAAAGATGTGAATTTTTTATGCTCCAAGCCTAGATCTCATCCCGCTCCCCTTTCTTCAAAAGCTTGCAATTGAATAGCTCAGAACTGACATAATGAATGGTTCCTCAGTCTCAAGTCATCGTATTCACGTGTACAATTCTTGTTTAACTGATTCTTGTTACCTTAAATTCCAGGCTAGGGCAGAAATTGAAATTCAATTTCTTAGAGAAAGTCTCAATTTGGAAACCGAAGCTAAATCTTTCATGATGCATGGTGATGAGAAGGTTATTGAATCTTTTGATAAGATGGATTTGGATCCTAAAGAATCCATATTTTTGGTGGGAGGATATGATGGTGACTCATGGTTGTTGACTTTTGACTCATACTATCCATTGCATAATGTGTCAAGATCGCTCGGGACAATGAGCTCCGACCGTTCACATTCTTCAGTTACAGAGTTAAATGGTGAAATTTATGTTATTGGTGGTGGAAATGACGATGTTTGGTACGACACTGGTATGTTACGTTGTTATGATTTGTCTCTTATAAGGAACTTACAACGAGTATATTTTAATTTTAATCAAATAATTAATACTTTGTTTCATCATTGTTGAAGTTGAATTTTACAACCCGGCTAGAAACAAGTGGACATTGGGCCCTTCAATAAGCCAAAAAAAGGGAAGCCTAGCTGCAGCGAGTGTAAGCAACAAACTATTTGCAATGGGCGGTGGAAATGGTGTTGAATGCTTTTCGAATGTCGAGATGCTTGATTTAGATCTTGGAAGATGGATTCAAACAAGGTCAATGCTCCAAAAGGTATGTCATATTCATATAGATATGCTATGTTAGTATTTACAGATATTAGATTTGCTGGGTTTTAGTGTTTGGACCCAGCCCGTTCGGTTGTAATGCTTGGTCTATTTACGTGACCTTCAATCAATGACATCGGAAACCACAAATATTCCGTTAAAATTTATTTCGCTTAGTCTCTCTTTAGAATAGAGCAACAAGTGTGAGGTTTGGAATTGAACAATGGTACCGTGACAAGATCAAAATCTCGGGTCATAACACAATTATGAGGCCCTCACTTTGTATTTTCTCCTATTTTGCGTCGATGGTGTAAAGCGATTATAGCACACTCTCGACAAAAGTACAAAGTCAGGGGTGGGGTAGGTATTTTACAACGTAGAGGGCTTAGTAGTAAAAGTTGCATGCATGTACATTATACATTAATAGGGGATAAAAAGACAAAGTCAATGGCCTCCTGCATTGTCTGTCGTATAATGTATATGCATGCAGACTAATATATGGTTTGTTTCATCTTTCATTATAGGATTTTACTTTACATTTTTTATTAATCTTTGTTTCACTACTCCTATTATTTCCAGAGATTTTCTCTCGCTGCAGCAGAACTCAACGGGGTTATTTATGCTACCGGTGGATTCGATGGGCATGATTATTTAAAGTGAGTTTCTAATAATAATTGAGTATTTAATCCGTTTGTATAGTTTTGCAATATTAATGTATTAGATACTTAAGTATGGTGTACCTGCAGAACTTATTTTGAAAAATATAACAGTATCTTCGTTTCTTATTTCGTTCTTTTACGCTATATGGTAGGCCGATATTAAATTGGACTGTCTATTTCTTATGATTTCATATTTTTATATCGAATATCAGGTCTGTCGAAATGTTTGACCCCAGAGAGTACTCATGGACCAAGCTTGCGTGCATGAATACAAGGAGAGGTTGTCATTCACTGGCTGTCTTGAATGAAAAATTGTAAGACCATACTATAATTAAACATTCTTTAATATTTTATTTTCGTGATTGAAACATAAATATGTATATATATTAATTGTGCAACATATGTGATAGATTCCACACAATAAAACGGAACACAAATGTGAAAAACACGTCGCTAATGTGATGATGTGAATATTGATTGGAATCGGAAAACAACAACCTCTAACAGTCCTTAGAAAGCTATGATGACTGCTCTACACAAAGACGTTCGACAAAATACAAAGTAATCAAACATAATCAAAACCTAGCAGCTCTAGGCATAAGGCAGCCCCAAAGACCGGCTTTGCCCTTCCCAAGGCGCGTATAGACCACGAGGGGTGAACGTGAATAAATATACTTTTGTTTGACTGTCTATATGTGTGAGAATTGGAAGTCAACTACTTACATTATCTGATTTTGTGTTAGTTTGTCCCTTGAACTTTTTATTTATACCAATTTGCCCTCTAAACTTGTTAGTTATATCAATTTGCCACTCTCTGTTAAACATCTGACAATTGCCATTAAATTTTAAGCTATGTGCACCAAACAATCTAAAGTAAGGCCAAATATACTTTCGCAGATATGCTATGGGCGGTTATGATGGACATTCAATGATTCCGACCGTAGAAATATATGATCCACGGCTTGGGGCATGGATGGACGGGGAATCAATGAAGTACCAACGAGGGTATCTGGCTTCCGTTGTGGTCAACGACGCCATCTATGCTATCGGAGGGGTAAAAGATGGAATCGGCATAGTCGACTCGGTGAGTAAAAACATTTTCTCATTTTGTGTGGACATTTTTGTAGCGTTGAATGTTATGAAAGAACCGATTTTTGACAGGTTGAGAGCTTCAAAGAAGGAAAGGGTTGGGAAGAAATTAAGGGATGCAAAACCACAAAAAGGTGTTACCATTCTGCCATTGCCTTATCGTTCTTTGGTGTACAGAAAGAAGTTAATACATGAAAGACGACAACAACAAAACATTGTCGTTTAACAGGAACATGGTCTAGAATAGATTGAAGAACAACCTTGTCTATAAACCGTATTATGTAAGTAATTACATTGTTATTGCTTATATGTGATTTGCTTGTATCACATAAGAAGAAAGTAAAATCAAATAATGGCCGTTTTGATAATTAAGGCGTGATGTAGATGAGAAATTTTTATTTTTATTTTTTTAAAAATATTGCAATGATATGTTGGGCAGTGAATTAAAATATGTTTTTATAAAGATTAAGACGTAATGCATAACTGAATAT
The DNA here is from genome assembly GCA_954871525.1 of Parietaria judaica. NCBI lineage: Eukaryota > Viridiplantae > Streptophyta > Magnoliopsida > Rosales > Urticaceae > Parietaria > Parietaria judaica. Next base: position 22,826,219 of record OX940860.1, on the reverse strand, counting down.
ATTAAAAATAAAAAATGTCGTAATCAGGGTTGATATGTATTATCATGCTGAAATTAGAAGCCACAACCTCTTTTATTGAGGATTGGCCTAGATTTGGGAACAGTAAAAAAAAAATACTGAAACTAATTTTTTTTAAGGCAATACTGAAACTATTAAACTAAAGTAACTTTAGTCTTCCTAAAAGTCATAGCTTGGGTGAGAATGGAAAGAGGTGAGATGTATGAGTTATACACTCTGAGTACTTGTGCCGCAAATATCCTTATTAAAAAAGAATAACACGCTTAAACTAACGAATTACACTTCTTTTTTTCTTCCATTGGGCCATTATGCCCAGGGAAAAAAAGAGAGCAGTTCCTTTTCGCTAGATTTTAATAAATTTTGGGTTTTTATGCCGCAAAAAGAAGATTGTATTTTTTTGACAGATTGTTATAAACTTTGTGTCTTGATGACATAGTAAAAAAGATTGGGTCTTTTCTGCTAGGTATGGATGAGCATTTTAGGCTGGATTAGTCCAAACTAATTTGTTTTGATCTGCCCAATCTTCCCCGATCAAAATTGGGTTGGATCAGCACAGACCCGACTAGTACTCAAGGTCTTGTGGGGTCCAATACCTTAGCTTCGGGCCATCCCGAAGACCTGACCGATATAATTAAATAAATATCTTTTACTAATTTTTAGTATAGTACTACCCATAAAATCGACAACTCTTTGTTTTTTTTTTCATAATTTGTGCACTGTCAAATCTTAATAGTTTCAATATCTCAAAAAAAAAAAAAAAATCTTATAGTTTCAAAGAGATTTAGTCTCTTATTCTCAAATCTTTCATAGAATCCTTAGTTTTAATTTGGGAACTAGTTATAAATTGTAGTTTGAATGTGTTTAAACATTTTTTTTGAATATGGGACACACATTCATGACGCGGCCATGCTTTTAAGTTCTACCACCGCCACATTCGTTATCGCCACCTCCAAAACTGCGATAAAACACTTAAAGTAAGAAAGAAGAAATAAAATAAAAAAAATACACCGAGTAATGTACTAATTAATCTATCATTAATTAGTACATAAAGGTCAAGAATGCCAAGTGAATCGTCTACAGTGTGTAGTTGCACCGTCGAGAATGTTGAGTGGTTCCATAAGCGTAGTCAGATATAGCAATATAATTTCTCAAGTGTAGTGCAATAACAGTAAGAATAGAGGTGAAACCGGGTCGGGTACCCGTTTTTTTTTTTTGAGGTACCCGGTACCTGGATCCGAAAACCGGGTACCCGAAATCCGGGTATCTAGTTTTTGATACCCGGATCCAGTACCCGGTACCCGGTTTTGAAAAATGGATTCGGGTTATCGTTTGTTTGTTTTGTTTTTTTCGTTTTTTTTTTTAAAATATATTATCTCAGAAGAAACATTGTCTCATAAATAAAAACATACATCCATTGTCTTAAAATTAAAATGCATAAAAAAAAATATAGTCTCGCGGGTTTTTCTTCGTTTCCGCCATCATTTCTTCGTTCCGCGCATCGAGCATCATCAACATCAATTGTAAACATATGATATGACAATAATAAAAAAAGTATTACAAGTCAAATAAACATGAGATAAAAATAATTAAATAAAATTAAAGGAAGATAAAATAATTAAATAAAATTCGGGTATTAAACCGGGTACCGGGTACCCGGTTTCTATGATTTTAATATCTGGTACCCGAATCCGGTTTTAAAATAGGGTACGGGTACTCGGATCCGGAATCCGGATACGGATTCAGATTCGGGTTTTAAATCCGGATTCGGATTCGGATTTTTTACCCGGTTTTCGGGTTTTATTTTCACCCCTAAGTAAGATATGTTTTCTATTAAGATTAAGATGTAATGTGTATTGGAAATTAAATGTTGCCTCTTAACTTAAATGGATAATTGCGGCAAAATTATTTACAAGTTATTCAAATTGGACCGATATTCTTTTTTTTTTCTTTCAAGAAAAGCATATAAACTATAAAATATATTTTCTTTAATACTCCATATTATTTCGTTAAGTGCCGGATGACATAATTTAAGTGGTCCATGTGTACCTTGGGTCCCACTTGTTCTCTTTCCCTCTCCTAAGACCAAAGAATTAAAAGAAATACAGAATACTAAGAACAAAGACCTATTAAACTCCATTAAAATTAACCAAGCTTGCTTGGCCAAGTGGTGACTCCACCACTCCTCTATTCAAGAGGTCATGGGTTCAAACTCTCATGGGACTCAAAATGAGTGCCCCCTTTACATTATTGTAAACTTGGCCAATAGTGCCACCTATTCACACACTGAATATATCTAAGTCATGCGAGAGTGCATTGTAACCTTGGCCGATAGTGCCACCCCATTAAAAAAAAAAAAAAAAAACTCCATTAAAATTTAAAATTAACGAACTATTGGCTTATGCATGTTTTTATTTAGTGGGAATTAGTGACTATGAAAGTTCAAGCTTTTCCTTCTAGTTTAAGATTTTATGCTACATATTAAGTGCTTATGTTTTGTAAATGCTAAACTTTTTCAGAAATTGATTTTTCAATTGGCAATAACTCGTTTAGAAGTCACATTGGAAAGTTTCTAAAATTGATTTCTCTTTTGTTGATTGTCTTTTTCCAACAAAAATGATAAAAAAATTTATAGTTAAATAATTTTTTAATTGTCGATTAATGCATGTCGAAAAGTTTTTAAAACTGATTCTTCAATTGTTGATTGTCTTTTCTTTGACAAAAATAGCCAAAAAATTATACTTTTGAAAATTATTATTTTTAGTTTCTCTCAAATGCTAAAGGTATGGTTGGAAACTAAAATATTTTAGTAGCTTTAACTTATAAGTACCTTTAGGCTTTAACAACTTTATATTGGCCACTGATTTAAAAAGTGATTTTTCAGTTTTAAAAACTTATTTTAGAAATTGGTTTAAATTTACAGCAAATGATTTATCAATGGCTGAAAATGTTATTTCTCTCTTTGTTGCAGGATAAAATCTTTCTCAAAATTATTGTGTAGGAAATCATCAATAAAGTAAATCCTAACTAGCCCTTAACTACATAGAGTAACTAAAATACTCCTTTTTAAGTAGAAAAATTAAAAGACATAATTGAAGGGACTACTAAGTCCTTTCAAACCATCATTAGATGAATCAAACGGAAATGAATTGACAAATTTTGGTGTGAAATCAAATAATATCTCGGCATGTTTATCTTATATGCTTTTTATATATACAAAACAAAATACATCTTTGAAAATGTATATCTTTCCACTGAGAAATTAGGTAGGGCCAAAAGGATGAAGACCACATGACATGCACAACTTTACTAATTTGACCATATTGATTTTCAATAAACCAAAGATAATTAAAAAACACATAATCAGTGGAAGAATGATTGTTGGTAATTGCCATCTTGTGGAGATAATCAAGGGCTGTATCAAGTAAACGAAGACGATGTGAATTACATTGCAACAAACAGCCCTGTATGACTCGGCTATCGAGGGCCAAATCGATAACACCTACAGAGATGTTAAAGAAAACCTTCGAAAAAAGACAATTATCATGAGTTTAAAGAGTCCGATATCAAGACTAATGTAAATGTTAAGAGTTGATTTTTCTTGAAACATTTACACACTAAATAATTAAAATTGACCTCAAAATGTAAAAATAAAATAAAAATGAGGGAGGGGTTCCCCACCCCCAAAGCTTTGCCCCTCAAACTTGTATGAATCACTTATATATGTATTTAGATTTTTTTGACTCGCATTGCGTTTTCAACGCGAAGCGAGTCAAACCACGGGTTCCGCATTGAACACGATAAGCCGCGTTCGCGTAGCACCACGAACGCAAGAGTAGTGTAGGCGTAGCAGCACGTCTGGCGTTTGTCCAACTTGAATTATGAATCAAAGAGAAGAGAAGAGCATTTTGCTCTAGTCTACGTACCTCGTGACTTTTATCAACATGTGAGATATTAATATATACACACATATATATATATATTTATACATACATATCCCCATTTTTTTTTATTAACAATCAGTCTGAACCCTAAAAGAATAGTTCGGAGCTCTAGAGCGTAAGATGGAGAGCATAGAGCACTCCACGATCCGCACCAACGGCATAAACATGCACGTGGCATCCATCGGCACGGGCCCGGCGATACTATTCCTGCACGGTTTCCCGGAGCTCTGGTACTCGTGGCGCCACCAGATGTTGTCCCTCTCTGCCCTTGGCTACCGCTGCGTTGCGCCGGACCTTCGAGGCTACGGAGACACCGACACCCCACCCGAGGCCACGTCTTACACGGCGCTGCACATCGTGGGCGACCTCGTGGGGCTGATGGACCAGCTGGAGCTGGACAAGGTGTTCCTTGTCGGGCACGACTGGGGCGCGATAATCGCGTGGTACATGTGCCTCTTTAGGCCCGATAGGATCACGGCACTCGTCAACCTCAGCGTCCCCTTCTTTCGCCGGAACCCTAGCGTTAGCTTTGTCGAGGGGTTCAGAGCTCTGCTGGGTGATGATTTCTACGTGTGTAGGTTTCAGGTACATGATGATATCAACCAAATGGTTTTAGACAGTTTAACCCGAGAATCGAATAAAAGGAATTGATGGAAGTGGTTTGACTTTTGGGAAATTTAATGTGTCAGACTCTTATTAATGGAAGTGGTTTGAGTTTTAAGATTGATAACTTTAAATTCTGTCAATTCCGTAGTACTAGGCCTTTACAAAATACTCGGAACTTCTTTTTTTTTTTTTTTTTTTAAATTATCCAGGTGGAAATACCCAAAACCGGTTAAGACCCGTATTCTGATTCCGGGTACCTAGAACCGGTTCCGATTTTGGTTCCTAATTTTTAAGAATTGGTATTTATGGAACCGGTTTTTAGAATCGGATTATATATAAAATAATAAAATTTTATGTATAATTAATATTTATAAATTAATTTGTTGTTTTTGACAAATTTACAAATTTTGTTTGTATTATTTTGTTGACAAATTTGAAATTTTGCTTGTATTAATTTGTTGTTTGTATTAATTTGTTGACAAATTTGAAATTTTGCTTGTATTTTGTGGTTTCGATTAGGTTATCTTTAAAATATATTGAACATGTATTTTTGCGTTGAATTATGTAATTGAATATTTTAGAACCGTGATTCATGAATTTCTTTTTAGTTTTTTTTTATTTAAATTTTTTTAATTAGGTATATATCCGGGTCTTAGGCTCGGTTCTGGATTTAGAACCGGATCGGTTTTGAAAACAATGTACGGTTCTAAGGATCAAATACCGGAATCCAAGTACCCAATTTCCGGGTCTAAAAATTCCAATAACTTAAATCCGGTTTTCGGGTTCCGAAAAAAGATAAAGAGGTAATGGAGCCGGTCTAACCCTTTAATAGGGTCCTTTGTTTTCATTATTTACTGATGACTTGAATTACTTCATTGGCCTTACCAATATAAATATATCATATGTAATAGTAAATAAAGAGCGATCATTGTTTTCTGTAAAAAATTAGAGAATCTGATCTGAATCATCTGATAGATAGAATGATATGCGACTTTATTTCAAACATTCAAACCTTGCCTGAGTTTTACAGTACAAATGAAAGTTGTGTTTAATTTCTTATTGGCACACAACTTGTTATCGAGTTGATTTTATCTAGATCTGTGATTGAAATCTTTATGGAAGGTCATAATTCTGTCTTGAATCTTCAGAGGCGTGTAAATAAGTAAGTTTTTGTGGATGATAGATACCCGGGGAGAGCGAAGCAGATTTATCGAAAGACACTGTGAAGGTGTTCACTCGGTTCCTGACGAATACAGATCCGAGACCACCGCTGATCCCCAAACACATCGGATTCAGAGACCTCTACGACCACCCCGTATCTCTCCCTGCCTGGCTCTCACACCAGGACATCACTCACTTCGCCTCGACTTTCGATAGAACTGGCTTTACTGGCGGCCTCAACTACTATCGAGCTTTCGACCTGTAAGTATACTCAAATTACGATAAGCGTGACCATGATGTTCCGTCTCAAAACCAATTAAACGAGAGAAGAGTTATAACTCGTGACCTTACAAATCATATTAACTTTTTTGTCTTTTGAATATGAGATCCTTAACATGAAACATAGTTGCCATTTTAATTCACACGCGCCTTGATTTAAACTCATAATCATTGGACTGCTGTTCGTTTAAGCTAATTTTCTTCTGATACCGTGTTAATTATTAATGGTTGATCCCAAAGTGGGTTGTCCACTCTGGAATTTCTATCCTAGATCCGCCATTGTCAGGGGCGGAAGCATTTGTAATAGGGGGGGTTCAACCCCCCCCCAAAAAAAAAAAATCAAAAATTTAAATATAACCCCTCTAAGTATGATATTTGACAAAAAAAAATTAAATCTAAGTATCTAACCCCCCGAAGAAATTCATGGTTCCGCCGCTGGCCACTGTTAATAAGTATTATGAAATTTTAGTTGAAAATTAATTCTCAATTAGAGTGTCGATGATGATAAAGTTATTAACAATTATCTATAGACAAATTACCATGTTAATTATTAATTAAAGAACTAATGCACGACTTTACAAATCTTGCTAAATCTCAATGTCTTTTCGATGTTACAATCCGTTACCATGATTGCAATGACGATGAAGGACGTGGGAGCTGACATCGGCGTGGACAGGTGCGAAGGTGAAAGTGCCGACGAAGTTCATACTGGGCGACAAAGATCTGACCTACCATTTCCCGGGGATGAAGGAGTACATTCACGACGGCGGCTTCAAAGAGGACGTGCCGTTTCTGGAGGAGCCTGTCGTCGTCCTCCCAGGCGCCGCTCACTTCATCAACCAAGAACGCCCCGACGAGATCAGCTCTCACATTCATGACTATTTCACCAAGTTTCGAGCTTGATCGTGCTTAGTCACGGTAAAAAATAAAAACTTCACGTTGCACCAATATTGTTATAGATCTTGTGTGTTTCTTGCTCCAAGTTGAAAGAAAGAAAATTCCAATAAAATTATCTTTATTAAGTGATCTTAATTCTTATGTTTGTTTTGACTTAATCTCAGAATGTTCAAGTGTACAAGTCAAAAACTTCCATGTAATGTGCTCGTTTCCCTATGATACCTATTACCTATAAAAGTAATTGTGAAATAAATTGCTCTGTTTCTTTGTAATAAAACAAAAGGGATAGTCACGGCAAAAATACTTAAATTTTAATTAATTAAGACTACATGAGCTCAAAATGAAAAATAATGACAAAAATAATTTAAGTAAATAAAATATGAAGTTAAATAATTGGATGAAAACGTAAATGTCTATCTTACGTATGATTTAATTGCACTATTTTAAAATAATAATTAGAGCTTTTTTTTTTCTTTTCTTTTTAAACTAAGCGCTTGCTTCGTCACTTTTGCAAGCAATGTTTTTGACGAGTCACGTCATGTTTCCGGTCAATCCTTTCCACGTTGACGTTGGTCAAACGAATGAATATTATTTGGAGACGTAAAAGAAACTTTATTTTAGCCATGTATTTTTACTTCTTGTTAATGTATAGAAGCGCATGGTACTTTGGTGTGCAAGGCACACAAAATTACCAATTACCTTGTAGACACTAAATTGTGTAGCACTCCCTAGTTTTGCCCACCTATATACTCCAAATATACTATGTAATCTAAGGAGAAAAACTATTTTTATTGGGAATTTTCATAAAATATCCTCTAATACACTATAAATTTTAAAATTATCCCTCAAGTTTTCATAATTCTCAAAACATCTTTTTCAAATTTCATGTACCAAAATACTCCTGCAAAATTGACATATCGCGTCTTGAAAAACGGACATATCGCATCCTAAAAAATAAACATATTGCATCCTAAAAAATGGACAAGTTAGGGGTATTTTGGTAACATGAAATTTGAAAAAGATGTTTTAAGAATTATGAAAACTTGGAAAATAATTTTAGAATTTGTGGTGTATTGCATTGGGGCGGGGATATTTTATGAAGTTTCCTTTTTTTATTTTACTATCATATATTATAAAAGTTATTGGTGGCATAAGTACTTAAACTTTGATGAATTGAGGTGACATATATCTAAAATGAAAAAAATAATGGCAAAATATTTGAAGTCAACAAAATTGAGGAATACATATTTTTGTCAACTTTAATTGATGGGCGTTGGTCAAATGTCATGTGGTAATGACAGATTTTGGACAAACAAAGATAACACATATTTTAGTCAACATGATGCCACGACGCATTTGACTAACAGTAATAATAAGACGCAAAAAAGCGTCGCTTCAATTTTATTGACTTCGGGCAAAACATTTTTTTTTCCACTTTAGATCGATATCACTCCAAGTAGTTAAAGTTTTTGTATTTATACCGTCAATATCCCTTGTCTTAAATGGCTCAAAAAAATGGCTCAAATTAAAAAACACCATAATTCAACTTTTAAACTCATATTAAAAAAATACATAATTTTAAACTTTGTCCAATTTAAGACATTTTTACCCGTGATTAATTAATTCCTAAAATGTCCCTAAATTATCAAAAATTGTCCCCAAAATCCAAATTACTATCCCCAAAATCTGAAGAAACTGTCCCAAGAATGTTACTCATACAACCTCCCACAAAACTGCCTAGAAAACTGTCCCTAAATTACCAAAAATTGTCCCCTAAATTCAAATTACTGTCTCCGAGGATCATTAGAAACTGTCACAAGAATGTTAATCATACAACCTCCCCAATGTCAATCAGGGGTAAAAATGTCTTAAATTGGACAAAGTTTAGAATTATGTATTTTTTTAATATGAGTTTAAAAGTTGAATTATGGTATTTTTTTTAGCCATTTTTGCAAGTTTCCTTCAAATATCTAACTTTATAACGGGGTTCCCAAAGCTGGAGGCTTCCTCGTTTGTATCTAAGAGTGTTCTTTATTTCTACCGGTGAGTTTTTTTTTTTTTTTTGATAGAAGACATTCAATTTTCGTTTTTATTGCCAATGAATACGAAAACAAAACCCCCTTGTAACTAATCTGTGAGAATCATAAATAAGAAAGGCACACTTTAAAGTTGAAACCAAAGCATCACACACAAGACACAACCTTGAAGCGTGAAAGATGGAGAAGATCGAGCACTCCACGGTCCGCACCAACGGCATAAGCATGCACGTGGCGTCCATCGGCGCCGGCCCCGCGATCCTCTTCCTGCACGGCTTCCCGGAGCTCTGGTTCTCGTGGCGCCACCACATGCTCTCCCTCTCCGCGCTGGGCTACCGCTGCCTGGCGCCCGACCTCCGCGGCTACGGCGGCACCGACGCCCCGCCCGAGGCCGCCTCGTACACGGCGCTGCATGTCGTGGGCGACCTCGTGGGGCTGCTCGACCACCTGGGGCTGGACAAGGTCTTCCTCGTCGGCCACGACTGGGGCGCTGTCATGGCCTGGTATCTCTGCCTCTTCAGGCCCGACAGGGTCACGGCGCTCGTCAACATGAGCGTCGCCTTCACTCCCCGGAACCCGGTAGCGAAGCCCGTCGACGCCTTTCGCGCTCTTCTCGGCGACGATTACTATATCTGCCGCTTTCAGGTGCAACTTCTGATTAGTTTAAACCTGAGATTAGTTCCTTAATTTTAGGATTGTTTTTTTAACAAATTAGGAAAGATTAAACCTTTCTAGTTAAAGAGTTAAACTTAACATTTTTAGCATAATTTTGTAGCAAATTAGGAAAGATTGGACCTTTCAAGTTCACGTTTAAAGATGGGAACTTTTGTGTTTAGCATCTGAAATTGGAATCTTGGTCTAAATTTGTTGATCAATCTGTCAATGTCAATGAGAATGAGAGCTTGTTATTTGGGATTGCTGGTCCCTTTAGAAAGATAGTTGAATACCTGCATGGATTAGAGCATTTATTGGTCTCACCTAAACCCTTTCATTCATTTATACATCACATCTAGCTTCCTCTGAAAAAGTACCAAAACTCAATTAATTTCACCAAAACAACATGACAAGTGTCGAATCATACTACTACGAATAGTCGATTAGACCACTGAGATTACACAACGTTTCCGGGAAACGTCGTGTAAAGTATAGTTCGCCCGGCTTGTAAGGTGGTAGCCACGGCGTATGTCATGGAACGACGTACTCAACAAGTCGTCTCAAAGGACGAATTAAAACGAAAACACGTAACTTCTGCTTGTTTATTTCTATTTTTTGGGATCAAACTTTGTATTTGTACATCAAATGTTCAGCATGATGTAACTTTACATCGATATATATTCACCAAATGTGGTTCAGGAACCAGGAGTAGCTGAGAAGGATTTCGCGGGAGATGACACTGCGAATCTGCTAAAGAAGTTCTTCGCGGGCCGTAATCCTCGACCTCCGTGTGTGCCCAAAGAAATCGGATTCCGAGGACTCCCTGCTCCCAAGAAGCTGCCTGCGTGGCTCCCTGAGGAGGATCTTGACGTGTACGTGAAGAAATACAACGAGACGGGCTTCACCGGAGGGCTCAACTACTATCGAGCCTTAGACCTGACGTGGGAGCTGACTGCGGCGTGGAGCGGAGTGCAAGTGAAGGTTCCGACCAAATTCATAATCGGGGACCTGGACGTGACGTACCACGTGCCGGGGGCGAAGGAGTACATTCACAGCGAGGCGTTCAAGCGGTGCGTGCCGTATCTGCAGGAGGTGGTGGTGATGGAAGGCGTGGCTCACTACATCAACCAGGAGAAGCCCGCCGAGACCTCGGCTCACATCCATGGCTTCTTCTCCAAGTTCTGAATCATCTCAAGTGGAATAAAAGGCTGCTCATTTTTTGTATTGTAGCTCACACTATGTTGCTTTGCTTAACTTCTGGTTAGTAGTTTGCCTAAAAATAGACCCTGTGTTTCGCATCAACATTCACTCATGTCCATCGCAACGATATCACACATATTTTCACTTTTAGTATAGCCACGACAACATCAACATTCGCTCCGTACTCCGATTCAGTGCTTGAGCGAGCCACTGCCTTCTGTTTCCTTGCAGTCCAAGCAACGAGGATTCCCGCAAGAAAAATAGAGGAACCAGTTGTGGACTTTCTATCATCAGTCTGCATTAGAATACCCTTCAAGTTTTACCATTTTGTTTGCTGTAAAAGTTAGTCCACCATTTTGGTGTGCCTTTCATGTACCTTAGTATTCTTTTACCGGCATTCTAATGATTTAAAGTAAATGTGTAAGAAGACCCTGCATTGTTAGCTTCAAATCCAAGAAACAGCACCTATATATTTAAGAGCAAATTTCGTATGACAATCCTTAACAAGGGTACTAATGTCATTTTACTAAACCGTATAATTCCTATTAATGTCTATTTGTCTAATTTTCCAACTAAAATGAGCTGCTTCACTGAAACACAGCTCTTATGTTACAAGCTTTAAATACCGGGCGGGCTAATTGTTTCATCAAAATCTATTTTGCGGAGTTTGCTGAAAGCCTAAGGGCTTCTTGGTGACTTTCTTCTTTGTCTCATCGGAAACTGCTCTGATACTCACTTGATGTATCCCTGATAATACCGGGATGTCGACGACAACTTTTCTATTGAATTGTCGTTTTTTGCTTTCCAAATTATTGTGGAAAATTCGCATGTTTTCTAATTACTCAAGCAACAATGCGTGAGGCTCAAACCACAAGTCGTCCGTCAAGGAAATGGGCCTGATCAACATGGGCCTGGTCCAAGGCCATCTCAGGGGCGCCTCTCACAATAAATATTACCATTTCCATTAAAATATCGATATTGCCGTTTTTTTAAAATAGAGTATTCCATTTTCTTTATAAAAATATAAAAAAAAATATATTATTTATTTTAATTTGGTACCTGTTTGTGCCAAAAACATTATTATATATATAAAAAAAAAAGATAAAAAAAAATGATGAAACAAGACGAAAAAGAAATAAAGTTTAGTAGTTTGTTTGCAGAATGCGATCCTTTTCTTGAAACTGAGCTCTTTGTGTTGGTTGTATTGGTGAAAGCTCAACTAGCCAAGTCTCATTTGACAAGTGTCAATCTTCTTGCCTCAAGTTTATGCCCTCAAAATCCAAACTCTTCACACCCACGCACCGTAAAATTACTTTCAATAAACAAACTTCATGTGAAGCATTAAATAAGAAACGGTATTTACAACGGTTAGAAATTTGACTTAAATCTTAAATAAAAAACGATAAAGTAAAACGAAATTAAAAGTTTGACACTAGAATTATAGTGAATCGCTCTCAATGTAGAATGTATATATATCTATTTGCCACTTCTAAATCTCGATTCACTATCAATATCTCAATCTACGTTCTTTAGTTACACGTTCAATCTTCCTCTCTTTTGTGATACAAAACGCATTAATGACGGCTGCAAGCTTTATAAGCGAGAAGAAAAAAACTTAGAACAAATAACCTATATAAAAAGTCTAAAATACTCTCGCTACATGATCCGTAATTTAAAAAGTTGGCACGTCAATCAACCAAAGTCACGAGAGGACAATAATGTATATTCTTCTTGTTCATAAGCTAATCCGATACCATGATTCATGGCATATTGTTTTAACTTTTATTTAAGTATACTTTTAAGTTTTAACTTTTGAGGAACTCAAGATGAAATAACTAATTGCTTTTAATGGATATTCCATTTAAGATGATATTATAAGTTAAGAAACAAGATGCGCCCTTGGGTTGCGAAAGTAAATCACATTTTATATTAAAATTTTAAAATAATGTAAAGAACGGTGGTCAAACACAATAATATAAAAATAGATACTGAAAGATATGCAAGAAACAAAACGTTTTCAAATTGATCTATGCTTATGTGGATGCACAATATTAAATGTTTTAGAATTATTTTCTTGAATTATGGCCTTAAAAAGAGATTTTTTTTTTTTTAAGAAATAGCTGAAGTGAAAAAAAAAATTCCATTGTTAATCAAGTTTTTATATGGTATAGTAATTATATTTTCAATTTTCTAAGAAATTTATAATCATTTAAAACTCTAACATACACTTTACATGTATTAAATTAGCGTGACGTAAATTTGTTTGATAAACTGAAATAGAGAAAATTGTGATATAAATACCTAAGTTTATATAAAATAATGCAACATATTTTCAAATTTTTAATTGCATTGTTGGTAAATTTATATTTTCAATTAGTTTCTCCCATGTATATTAATATTATGTAATTTATACGTATATGACTCATTTTTAAATTGAGGTAATTATTAACTTTAAAAAAATATCAAAACGTGAATTTTTTTTTTTGAATTGTATATAAGTTTAAAAATTCAAAAATAAAAGAGAAACACGAGATTAAATACATAACTTAATTGGTGCAATCAGAAGTTTGAGAATATGTTATATTTTTTCAATAAGTTTGGACTCTTTTCCTGCAATTATAAAATTAAAATATAAAAATAATATTTTTTAATAGAAAATAGTAATTTTCCATTTACATATACGATATATAGTTATTTAAGAAAGAAAGAAAAAATTATTCTTAAATTATCCACACAACAAATAAGCTCCACCATCTTTGCTCTCTCCATTTGGCCAGTTGGTCGTTAACACAGAAGAACCAAACCAACGACTTTCCAATCTCATATGTTCCCAAAATGCCCTTCTCTCCGCCGCGTCCGTACACAATCCAGCTCCCTCTCCACTTCCCGGCGCCGTCTCCGGCCTCTCTCTTCCTCTGCCTCTCGCCGGCGCCGCCACGGAGGAGCGGCGAGCTCTGCGCCGCTTCGCTCACTCCGATCGCGGTGAGGGTTGCGTGGCGGACCAACTGCTTCCGATCGGCCACGGCTGAGGACGACCGATGGAGGGACTCCGAGTCCGTGGGATCGGACGGAAATGAGGCCAGATTCGACGGCGACGACGCCAAGCTTGAGAGCGAGAGTTCTCCGGCGACGAAAACGACGTCGTTAGGCGACTCTCTGTCTCTCGGAATCCGCGAACCAGTCTACGAGGTCAATTTGTTATCGTAGTATATAATGAATTTTAATTTTTAATTATTTTGCATATACAAGTAATTAATATTAACAAATGATTTTTTTTTTAAATTATTATCCCGTAAAATATAATCAGCTAAAAATTTCAATAATTAATCGGTTATTGATAGTTTAATCTCTACCCGTATAGAAAAGGGAAAAACTCTTATTTTAATAATACAATAACAAAAATATGTCTGTATTCATATTTAACGTTTTAAATGTGATGAAACATTTTTTAACTACGTGACGTATATGTATATATATCATATACTATAGGGTTAATTTACGTCATGAATTTATGTAAATATTTTCATTATTAAGAGTGATTTAATATTTTGATAGGTGGTAGAAGTGAAATCAGATGGAGCAATATCTACTAGGAAAATCAACAGGCGTCACTTGCTCAAGTCTAGTGGTTAGTCTAATTAATTTAATTTAATTTTCCATTTATTCATTTCTCACATTTAATTTAATTTAATATAATTTGCAGGTCTTCGTCCTCGTGATATACGGAGTGTTGATCCTTCTCTGTTTTTGACAAATTCCGTGCCTTCTTTGCTGGTACATCCAACACCTTATAATATGCTTTGTCTTCTTTATGTCCTTTTTTACGGAAAATAGTGGTATAATTACTAAAAGGATAACATATTCTCGAGCTTTCAATTGCGCGGAAATGAACCCAAAGGGTTGATAATTGGGTTTCGATTCGTTCCGTCCGAATTGCCCTGTACAATTTGAAATTGATCAATTTTCACACGCATCATTTCCGATCAATCTCAACTTACGGACTTAAAGAAAGGTGTACACGTGTCCAGGAGCGTTCAACGGTAATGGGGTAATTGTGACTGAACAAATAAAAAACTAAGTTGTGCATTCTTTGAGTATTATTTCCACAGAACTGATAGCTTAGGAATACGCCGCTCTATTTTGAACAGCTTTGAGTACTTATGCCACTATTTTCTCTTAGTTTCTGCTTGTGGCTGATATATATGCACTGGTTTGGTTCTGTTCTTAGGTCCGAGAACACGCGATTCTTCTCAACCTAGGCTCGCTTCGAGCAATCGCAATGCAAGAGAATGTACTTATATTTGACTACAGTCGGTGAGCTATATCATATGCCAAACTATACATTCTCATCTTATAGATATGAATCTTCATAACTTCTGAGCAGTTCACACTCTTGAATTGTTTTAGCAAAGGCGGGAAAGCTTTCATCGACACGCTTTTGCCTCGGCTGAATCCCAAAAACATGAATGGGAGCCCATCGATGCCGATGCCCTTTATGCTTGAGGTTTGTTCAATGGAGAGTTAACCGTCGCATACGTTATTTTTTTTGTGTGTGTTATTTATGATAATTGATTATATACCGTTATTTAATCATGTCATTTGAATTAAATAACTATGTTTATGTTTAGTTGTTCATGCTTTAAGGTTTAATCAGGTTAGGTCTGGTCCGTCTCATTATGTTAAAATCCTTTGATCTATTAACATTCGCTAAGTTTAACAGTAGCTAATTGGCGAAGCTCACGTCGAGGACAATTTTTGGTCGTAGCAGTAAACTAATAATGCATAGATCCGACCCTGAGGTTTCCGTCATTTTGGGTCGTGTTACAGGTCGTGGAAGCAGCATTGCTCTCGAGAATACAGCGATTGGAGCGCAGACTTATGGACTTAGAACCTCGAGTGAGTATGGCAAATCGTGAGTATTTTTTGTTTTGCTATGTTTCTGTTCTCTATATTGGTTATAATTGAACCCATCTAGTCATCCATGAAAGGTATTCCTGAAATCCCGTGGTGTTTTGGTGTTAGTTTAGTTTGACAAGTAAAAAATTTAAATTTCGTACCGTGCTCTTCAGGTTCAAGCATTGCTCGAGGTTCTTCCTAACCGATTAACCGCTCACATCTTGGAGCAACTTCGTATCAGCAAGCAGACCTTGGTACTTATTTATGGAAACTATCAAAGCTGTGTATGTTTAGCAGAATCGGCAGGCATTAATACTCTCTGATCTCTTTCTCTTGTTAAGGTTGAACTGGGCTCGAGGGCAGGGGCGCTCAGGCAAATGCTGCTCGATCTTTTGGAGGATACCGACGAAATACGTCGCATGTGTATTTTGGGCCGGAACTGCTCGATTAAGAAGGGCAGTGGAGATTTGGAATGTAATGACGGCTTAGAGAAGCAGATTGCCGAGGGTAAACTCTTAATTGTGAATTTTTATATATTAGCAACCATCCCTCTGTTACAACTCTCCAGTTAGGCGCCAAGCTTGCAGATTTTAATATATTCTTTCAAGGAATTATCATTCCTATAAGTCAGATGAATTTTTTTAGGGTTCTTATCTGAATTCGTGTTACTTGATTTTGGTAGTATATTGTTAGGGTTGTTTTAGAAATATTTTGGCAGCTCTAGGGTTATATATGGGCGCCAATCTCGATGAACTTAAACAAGGGGCATTTCAGTCAATCAATTATTTAGTTTGCTGTAGACGTTAGAGAGGTGACAAGGGAGTTTTTCAGGGTTTAGGCTGTGACGGGATTCTTGAATCGGGACCGTAACACCTTCTTGCGTGTATAGCTATACGAATAAGCTTATGGCCCGTCTTTTATTTTCTTTACCTTGGTGATTGCAGAAGAGGAGGAAGAAATTGAGATGCTTCTGGAGAATTATCTCCAAAGGTTAGCAAATTTTATCTTTTGGAAGAGGAAAAAAGTATTTTATTTGATTTATGTTTCAGTAAATACTGCCATTTTCCTTAGTCCCTAATTTCTCTTTGCTATTTATACCGCTAAACAATTATTAAAGAGCTTCTGGCATTCACAATTTTTCCTTTTTGATTTCTCCATATTCCCGAAACCGGCATCAAGTGCCAATATATTATTTGTATAATGGCTGGTATTTTATTTGTATCACTAATATATTATTAAATTGGCTCGGAGCTTTGTCAAGTACTATTGAATTGATTAAGCAGAAAATGCAAAACCTGTCGTTAGTTTCCGATTTTCTACTTCATTTTCGATGATGACATGACTGCTCACGAGTTCAGATGTATTTGGAGGTTGGGCTTTAATTATTTTATTCTATATTTCAGAAGCGAGTCTTGTTACGGTCAAGCAGAACGGCTTCTTGATTCTGCAAAGGAAATGGAAGATTCTATTGCTGTGAATTTGAGGTCTCAAACATTGTTCTATGGTCTGATGCCGCTTTTGCACATATATTTGCATAATACCGATTTCAGATAATCTTTTCTATCGACAGCTCTCGGAGACTCGAGGTAAGCAGGGTGGAATTACTCCTTCAAGTTGGTACATTTTGCACGGCAATCGGTGCTCTAATAGCAGGTATCGTTCTTTAACTTAAAAAATTCTTTTTACTAGTGAGTTTTTTCAATTCTTCATGTTTAATGGAAATTATTCTCAAATTTTTCGAATGAAATTATATTAATTTTAATGAATTAATCACTTTTTGTCATGTCACAATCTCGGATTATCACTTCCATTTCAACTGATAATTTGATTCCTTTTTGTAGGTATATTTGGCATGAACTTGAGATCGTATCTCGAAGAGCATGTGGTATGTCACCTTAAATCTAACCTATAGTCTTGTCGCGTCTTTTCCCTTGCGCAATCGGCTAGCCCTTTGTTTATGTTCTCATTTGTCTATATGTTATTTTAAGGGTATTGTTGGTGTTATGGGCTTATGATAGGATTCTGAGTTACTTAAATCTAAACTTCCCTAGGAGAGTTTTCACCGTACTCTCGAAAGAAAGGCGTTTTTTGTTATTTGGTTACAATTATAAAGAGTGTTTAGTTAAAATACAGTTTTCATGCTCGTTGGCCGATTTTCGTGTTTGGTTCTGGTTATAATTATGAAGACTGTACTTATTGCAGTTTGCGTTTTGGTTCACGACTGCTGGTATCATCGTTGGTGCTATGGTGGGATTTTTCCTTATGTACTCGTATCTCAAGAAGAGGAAAATCCTGTGACGAGCGCAACAATTTACTTCTAGGTACTTTGTCTCCTATAATCGAGCATTTGCTTCCATTTTACGCTTGATTTTGGCTAAGGAAGGGCTCCGAAAAATTGCTCCCAAATACGAGCATTTTATGCAGCTTACATATCATCTAACTTGTTTTACAGGCCATTTGAAAGTCAACTCAAACAGATGCAGCTTCTAGATTTGGTATGTGAACGACATGAAGGGTCGGAATCAAGTCGCAAATATACACCGAGCTGAACACGATAATGATTTATATACGATAATTGAAATAGCAATTACAAAGAAATAAGTGTTAGAAAGCGTCGCTGTCTTGGTTTATGGCTTGTAGCGCAAGAAATCACGGCGTGGCGAAACCTTCGATTATTCCGTCAGTGTCTGATATGCGGAAACAGAGTGTTCTTCAAAAATTAACATTTATCTAGCCATGCTTGGTTTTGGGATGAAATTGAATGTATGTTTTGATTGCTTTGTTTTGCGTTAGAATCTTCTCGTATAACACGAGATAAAGTTCTATGTTTCAACTCTATATACTATTTACTCTAAATCAATTAAATACTACCAGAAATTGTTAGAAAGCAACTCTCTCTTTTTTCCAAATGAATAAAAAATATCATCAACTTATTTTAGTCTCTTTCACCTTCAATATGAAATTTCATTTAATTTTTCCTTCCTATTCTTCCATTTTCCAATATTTTTCTCTGTAACCTCCAAATAGTGACCGTAATACTAATATGTCATTGGAGAGGTTGAGACGAGATGAATGTCGCGAGTAGAGCTGCACAGCGATGGTCGCCACTGGCGACTCGACGAGTCGCGACGGCTTCCGGCGAGTCGCGACGGCGTCGCAATGGTGGGCTGAAAATCGCGAACGGTCGCGAACGGGGATGAAAGTCACGACTCCACCCTCTGCAGCCCTCTCTCTCTCTCTTCCTCTCTCTCTCTCTCTCCCTCTCACAGACTCTCTCTCTCTCTCGGCCTGCCATCGCGACGAAGCCACGACCGGTCGCGATTCCGGCAGCCACGACGCGTCGCGACTTCATTTTTCACGATTTTTCACGATTTTTTCGCGATCGATCGCGATCGATGGGTGTGCAGCTCTAGTCGCGAGAAATAGTTTAAGTGGTGTTGACACGGAAAAATCGTTAAGAGATTATGAAGACGTGCACGTTGGCTAAAAAATAATTTTTTCAGTAGAACTTTTGGACTTAATACACTTTTTCAAAAAAATATTTTACTGAAACATAAAACTACAAAGTTGTTTGATCTTTTTTTAATCTTCAAAACGAGAAATAAACCGAAAAAAATTTAGAAAAAAAAATATAATAAAATTGAGGGAGTTATGATTAATATATAGAGATGCATTCGACAAAGTTGATTTTTATTATCCTGAGCGCTTTTTAAATATCGAAATTCGAAACCTTCATAGTGAGGAAGATGATTCTCTAATATTACCGTGACTATATCAGAGTTCATTCAACTCTGGTTGTAAATGACGTAGGTTCGCAATAAATAAATAAAATAAATAAAATATGGTCTTTGTCGGTGCAAATAAGTCACCTTCGCAGGTCTAGTTGCTTATGGTACATCCACTGGACTTGTCCACATCGCAGAATAACCCACACCCTCACGATTTTTTATTTATGAGATTTATAGCATGAGTACTATTATTACTATTACAAAATAAATAAAAATAAATGCTTGTATCGCAAAGGGTGAATAACGGCGAAAATACTCAAAGTTTAGTCAAAGAATTTTTCGTGTACTCAAAATCTAAAAGTGATGACAAAAGTATCTAAAATTACATTTGAAGTGTTGACCACTCCATTCTCGTAATGCAGTTAACTTACCCATTAACTCTGGCCACGTGGACAAACGTGACTTGCTGAGATAATAATTTTTTGTCACGTGAACGAGTCCACTCGAAAGATTCTTTAACCAAACATTGAGTATTTTCACCGTCATTAACCCTATCGCAAATATCACTTTTATGACTTTATCTATTTATTGGTTGGTTTGTTCGTTGGTGATCCGTTTTGGATTTGGAAGAAACTTTTTGGTAGTTTTGAAAATTTGGTAGATATGTATCTTCTATAATTGGGTTTAATTTATTGAGTAAATGAATGTCTGTCAAAAGGAGAAAAAAAAAATATAAAAGTAATAATTATTGGTTGACACTTGAGACGCTTTTTTTTTATTATTATTTTTAATGAGAAATAGTAGAAATTCTAATCTATTTCTCACCTACTGGTTTGTAATTTAATATAGGATAACTAGATTATTATTATTTTCAATTTGACGATAAAAGTAAACATTTATTTAAACAAATATTCATATAAATAAGGGACGACACCTTTATATAAATATTTAGCCTCATTTTATTGTTCGCGTCCCATTACATGCCGCTAAAAAAAAATATAAAACTCAGTAAAAATTACTTGATTTTCTAAATCCCGCTCTAAGTTCTATAAAAAAATACAAAAAGATAACGGAAGCGTGCAAAGGTTTTTTAGGGCCAGATGGAGATTGACCTTTGTTCACTAGTTCCCAATTCTTCTCTTCACTTCAGCGCATGGTAGAGCAACCAAAAACATGGCCATAGGCTCCATACTTGTAAGCATCGGCGGATCTAGAATTTCTGGACATACGGGGTCAAAAAAGTTTCAACAACACATAAATATAAATTTATGATTTTTTTGGTATTATATTTTATATTCGTTATTATCGTAGTTTTTTAGCTTTATATACATATATAAATAAATTATTCGTCATTTTTATTCTCTTTTATATAATCTTATGTTTAAAAATTTGCAAGCTAAAAATTATTCTTAAGTTAATTTTTACGGATTTATCGAAGAGTTTACGATTTTGTTATTTAATAGTAATTATCTCTATATGCATCATATTAAAATATATACTTTATAGTAAATATATATAAAATTATTAAGACATTAGGCAAGTTCTATGGAGTTTTGTGTAATAACATTAAAATACCAAAATAATATTGTCAATTAAAAATCTATTAGTGAAAAAAAAAACATTTGACTTTTGTAATAATTTAAAAAGATTGAAGGGCAAAATACTAATCCAATTATTATAATCTTCCTTCCTTCATAATACTAATCCAATTATTATAATCTTCCTTCCTTCATCTTCCTTAATGCTAAGAGAACGAAGCTTTGTTGGTCGTCTTCATCATAAAGAGATAGGCGTTAATGACTGAAACATAGAAAAAGAGTTAGTTTGTAAGTTTTGTGAGCTAGCAAATTGTTTATTCTTTTCTTATACTTCAATAATTATTATGTTGCACCTCTCCTTGTGTTTTTTTTTTTTTTTTTTTTTTTTTTTATATATGATACTATTGACATGAAAGAAGAAGAAAAAAAATATTTTTATATATTCTTTATTTTTATTTTTATTTTTAATATAAATATATCTTTTATTTTAAAGTGATTAAAATGTACTTATTTTTATATAGCTCTTAATTACTATTAAATTAAAAAAAAATCACCCTCTATCTATTGTCTTAAATTTTATTTTTGAGGTAAATATTTTATATGTTTTTTTCTTCTAAAAAGTAAAATGCTATTTTATATTTGAATTTTATGAAGTTAATAAAAAAGGGTAGAACATTAAAACATTTGATTTCATTTAGCTCTTTTTCAAAATAAAAATATAGTTTATAAAGAGCAGAAAATAGAAAATAAATATCCAAAAATAATTACGGCAATATGTCGGTGACATAAATTTTCGTATTGGTAAGAAAAGAAGCGTATTGGTAAGAAAAACAGATAAGAGTCGGGATCGGAGCGTATAGAAGCGCGTGTAAAACCGCGGTGGGAGTTGTGAGTGGGATTTATGGAAAAATCTAAAGAAACATAAGCAGCACGTGAGTTGTGGAGGCTCGACAGCTCATTGGTACTATCACCTTCACATGACGCGCTTACGTTTGCCACTTTCCCACGCACTCTCCCTCCAATAAAATAATATTATTTGGATACCACTGGCCTTGAATCACCACAGAGACAGAATTAATTAAGGCCCTATTAACAATGTTTTCCTTTCTTTCTTTTTTAGTTAAAGCCATATTAAGTTATTAACAATGTTTTCCTTTTTTTTTCTTTTACTAAAATTACGTTGTTAAAATTCGCGTTACAAGATGTATTGACAGTATAAGAACAACTGCTATTATTACACAATATTAGATATATACAGTGGCGGATCCTAGAAATTATATTGAAGGGGGCTACAATTTTTTTTTTTTTTTATTATTGTTGTGAAGCAGAGACCGATGCGGTTTTTGGTTTTTAGTCTAAATATCATGTTTTCGGGCCGTACTAGATCAGAAATGGGTCAGTAGATTTTTACATTAGAAAACACACAATTTAAATTCAATTAAATTTCAAAACAACACATTTTAAAGTAAATATCATAAATTTAGACACCTAAATTTAACGTAATTAAACACAATAACATAATTAAAACAAATTTATCACACAAGTTTTAACGCTTAAATTTATCACAAATTATAACACCTAATTGAACACAAATTCAGTTGTTGAATCCATCGAATATACCAAAAATTAGGTCTATGGTCCGTCAAATATATCTTCAAAAATTTGAGTCTCGAGCGGTGGCGAACTGAACTGGTAACAAATTAACTCGTCCTGTGTTACTAAGTAATCAATTTATATGAATTCATAAAATAAAAAAAAGTAATCAATTTATATTGTTCAAGCTCAAATAAAAGTAAAAAGGTATTGAATATTGTGAAATATATAGTTGCATTTGCATAACATGCGGGTCCAATATTAGTATACCAATATAGATGACATTTTTAAATTAATTTAAGAGGAATTAATCTAAAATCCTAAAACAAACATTTTGTTTTCTCAAACTCGACGCTTCCTCTCTCTTACCCTCGCCAGTGTGTCAGCCTTGCCACATAGTTATTATTATTGCCCAGCTACGGACCTCGTCATGGTTTCTATTTCTACTATTACTTTCTGACTAATATATATAGGTTATCATTTGTATTTCTTAGTATTTTATATGGGGGTGGTGGGTCCCTCAGTGAGACTGAGTGCGGTGGTGTGGAGAGAAATAGTAACTATAAAATGGTTGGGTTTGTTTGGGCTTTGGGGCTAAAATAATATTTTGTGAGAGGGCTAAGTTATATTTGAACTTAACTCTTATGCTATTTCCAAAATTAGTTGGGGGACTATAGCCCCTATCAGAGTTAAGGTGGATCCACCCCTGTATACATATATACACGCAATATATTCATAATATAAGACCAACTAATATTATTAAACAAGATTATAAAAGATACTTGTACAAAATATATTCGTAGTGTAATAACAATTGATACTATTAGTCAAATAAGATTACATATGTATGTACATAATCTTGAGCATTCGGGCAGGTTTTGTGAGCCTGACTTATTTCCTCTGCTTATTTCTCACGTTAGTTTCACATTTATCAAATAAATGTGGTAACGTGACATAACTTTGACGAAAAAGACAGTAGTATACAGAACAACGCGATCAAGTACTTCGTTCAAAAAAAAAAAAAAAAACACTCTGGTGGTCTTCTCCCAATTAACTATTACTTAAGTATTGTTACCTCAATCATCCTTTATATTAAAAAAAAATGGATTTAGATCGCAATTTTTTTTTTTCTTGGATTTAAAAATTCTGCATGACCTATTTGAACGATTGTTAGGACTTAGTTAGAACAACGGAAAAGTATATATAACAAAATTATGCTAGAAGAGGCATTTGAACTTGTTTTTACCACGCAATATTAAATCTAGGTTGACAATCACCTAAGTATGATCCATAATATATTTACATTAACATTTTTTTTTTCAGCATCCACGACGAATTGGGTTTTTATTTTTTTTATTATTTTAAAATGAGAGCATTCGAAATAAATAAATAAAAATCATATAGAAAGGCTAGCGGCATTTTCCACAAACTATACAAAGAGAACATGTTTTTCAAAATAGTTTTTTTTTTTTTTTTTTTTTTTTTTTTTTTTTTAAATTAGCACTAACATCAATTCTAGCTCTACGAACAATAAAAAATGACAATTGGGTAATAGTGTCAAAATGATAGAAATTCTGCTCATGCCAAGTCCCTTAAACCATAACTATAAAGAGACAATTAATTACCTCGTTCAGAAATAAATCAGCACTAAAAGATTGAGATAGCCACTGTATAAGTCATCCCAACGGCAACGAATAAAATGAATATTACATCAATATAGAATTGTCACCAAATGGACTCATAGTGAGGGCAGACAGAGAAAATATGTTGAACATTTTCACGACTATCACACAGATAAAGTTTAGCCAAAATTAAGAATCCCGTCATTCGTGAAAAGTCACAAAATCACTGCCTGACGAGAAATATACTTACAGAACCACAAAGGCTTATGCTAAGACACAGTCGGAGTCGGAAGAGGATGGGATCGAAAGTAACTACTCAATCACATTGAGAATACTTAGACAAAAAAAGAGACATTTTTAAATAATAAAATTCGACCGTCATAATTTAATAATGTGAATTTTATTTTCTTAAATAAAAAAGAAAGTTTATTTGCATTTTGCATGCCTCTTATTGGATTTCATGATGTTAAATATCAAGTTATGAGATGAAAGTCCATTAATGAATTTATGACTTATGAGAATAGCTTAAGTATTATATACACTGCACATCAATGCATTTTAAGCTTGTTGTAGGACTCAAAGCTACGATTATTTTGTTATGATCTACCTCGCAATAAAAGAGTGATAAAACTCTTTTAAAGGGAATGATTTGCCAAATATGAGTCTATACAAGAATGTGGGGTTTATAATTTATTGGTACTTTATGACTTTATGTTTCACGGTTTTGGCAATAAAATTCACATGTAGTTTGGCACTTTTCCTCCCAACTAAAAATCTTCGATCTTAATCACAATAATTTCTGTCTATTCGGCATTCGCTATGGACAAAAAAATGGGAAGAAATAACATTATTGAGATATTTAAAATATACAAGTTTTACAATGGAAAGAAATAATATTATTGAGATATTTAATTTAATATACAGGATTTGCAACTTGCAACGTGTTAGTTTTCTATCTAATATACTTGTTAGAACCCGAAAATCACATTTAATAGTCATAAATGATTAAATATAAGTAATTAGGCCCTTCACCCGTGTCGGCATAGTTTTATTTTTATTTTCTCTTAACATACTGTATTTGAAAATGTGTTGTTAAATGATACATTTTTTTAAGTGGGTGTATTAGCTTAAAAAATTGTATACAGATATTTTTACATTTTTGAAAATATTATTTGAAGAACGTAATTCTCAACATAGACTAAACTATAAGATAAATGATGTCAAAATATTAGCTCTACAATAATTAATCCTTTGAGTGATCTAACTCTAAAGAACGAGAAAATCCTAAATCTATAAACCCAAGCAAGCTAGTTGCGAGACATTAAATGACTTGATTCTCAAATAAATCAATGTAAAAGTGATACAACTATTGAATCAAGTCTTCTTGGGTACGACAAACAAAATCGTTCTTATACAAGTCGATAGCAAAAAATTAATTGGGGCCGAAACCGAAACCCAAAGAATCGAAAACGATCACTTGTAGCACCAACGAAGTCCAACCTATCATATTGAAAAGATTAATAAAAAGTAAAAAAATAAAAATAAAAATAAAAATTACTCTAATCTCTCACTTATTGAGAAAATCTTGCTAAAAAATCCGTTAATTCCAACAACTCAATGATAAAACCACAACTCGAGTATTTATCCGGTGTAAAGAATTCCTATCTCCGAAGCTCTAGGTAACCGAGTAATAAAGTTTTGTTATCGAAATTCTGTCACCGAAGTCCACGTTTCAGCACAGCATTACTCGAGGATGATAATGCGAAATATCTCGTGGCACTTGGCAGACTTTATTGATGAAGTACCGCTTAACAAATAAGTGTACGATCCGCATGGCCGGCCCAACCCTTTTCGGGCCCTTGGGCGAATCATTAATATGAGACTTTTTTTGAGAGTCTGTAATATTGCAGGAGCTACTACAGTATTGCAGGAGCTATACGATATAGCAAAACTTATACAACGCATTAATAGACTACTCTAAAAGGAGCCTTGGGCGACCGCCCAACTCGCCCATAGGTTGGGCCGGCCCTGACGATCCGGACATGGATTGAACAACTGACAGGGATCGTCTCGGCAGCCCGAGCACTCATCTCGCCCGCCCCTCCGGCTTCAGAAAAAAAATAGTTCTCCCGAAAAAAGAAGAAGAAAAATCCCGCGAGCCATTACCGAAAAAGGGTTATAACGAGGGTAAGAAATTCAGCAAACCAACACTATCCACGTGGCGAAACAACACAACGAGTAGCTCCAACTCTATCACTCTCTCGAGTAGGCCCAAGCCCACTTACGCCACAAATGGACCCCACACGTGGGCCCGGGTCACCCATCTCTCTCTCTCTCTCTTAAATACTGTCTGTTCAATTCCCTGTCCAAAAACAATCCTTTGCACATTTTTCTCTTTCCTTCTCCATCTTCACCACATTCACACAGAGCGCACGTTAGGGCGTTTTGTCAAAATAACCTTAAGTGGCCGTTTGAAAAAGCACATACCCTTATCACTGTTCATGTTTTGCATTCGTACCCTTCATTAAAGGGTAAAAGTGCTGGGTAACTTTAAAATTTACTCATCCTCTTATTTTATTATTTTCTCGAGCTACCCTCTCTCTTCTCCTTTTTATATTATAAAATATTGCAGGAGCTATTACAGTATTGCAGGAGCTATACGATATAGCAAAACTTATACAACACATTAATAGACTACTCTAAAAGGGGCCTTGGGCGACCGCCCAACTCGCCCATAGGTTGGGCTGGCCCTGACGATCCGAACATGGATTGAACAGCTGACAGGGATTGTCTCGGAAGCCCGAGCACTCATCTCGCCCGCCCTTCCGGCTTCAAAAAAAAAAATTAGTTCTCCCGAAAAAAGAAGAAGACAAATCCCGCGAGCCATTACCGAAAAAGGGTTATAACGAGGGTAAGAAATTCAGCAAACCAGCACTATCCACGTGGCGAAACAACACAACGAGTAGCTCCAAATCTCTCACTCTCTCAAGTAGGCCCAAGCCCACTTACGCCACAAATGGACCCCACACGTGGGCCCGGGTCACCCATCTCTCTCTCTCTCTTAAATACTGTCCGTTCAATTCCCTTTCCAAAAATAATCCTTTGCACATTTTTCTCTTTCCTTCTCCATCTTCACCACATTCACACAGAGTGCACGTTAGGGCGTTTTGTCAAAATGACCTTAAGTGGGCGTTTTGTCAAAAGACGATTCTTTTTGCGGCTCCGAAGCCTTCTTACCCCCTTGTGTTTTTCTCTGTGGGGGGAAGGTGATTCTTGTTGAGGCTTCGAAGCCTTCCTCTTGCTTCGTTTTTTTGTCTTTGGATCACGAGCAGGGCGAAGTAACCTATGTCGAAGCCGACTCCTGTTAAAAGCAGCCCGCCGTTGGACGATCCGTTCTTCATTCTCCAACAAATGCACGAGTTGTTCATAAAGAGGATCTTCCAATGGTTCACGCGGAGGGACAGATCTTACGTAGTACGTGTCAGCTTCCGTAGGCCGGACCTTAAGTATACTCAATTGTTCCTGCAATAAACGAAAGGATCAATAGTTGATGCTACCGCTATATAACATGAATTTATTCAAGTTTCGATTGGAAGCTATGTACCTACATTACTGCTATGTTACCACATTACCGCTATGTAACCACATTACCGCTATGTAACTAAATCACCGCTATATTAAGCAACTCACCGCGGAAATCCCCATCTCTATAACCTTATCAATCTCTGTGAATTCCTTATGATAAGTCCCGATTGGCCGCGTTTTCCATTTGCACATTCGCGGTTCTTCGTCCGCCGACTCTAGAGGGTCAGGCGGTCAGCTAAAAACGATGCCACTGCCAGCAAACACTCGTACGCCAAAAACTGCGGGAGTTAAAATGTTAATTTGAATGTAAGACTTACGGAGAAAATAAACATTTAAAACAATTTACATATACCTGTAGTGGGTGTAAGAACCCAAGAATGCTCATGTCCACCTGCTTTTTGGACTTATTTTCCTGAATGACATTTGGGATTTTGCCTAGCTTTGCAAGCAACTCCTTTTTTCCCTTAGCATGGAGCTGTTCTAATGAGTACTCGAATGAAATTCTTCCCCAATGATAAGCAATGAATTCATCAAGGTTTTCCACCAATAGAATAAACTGTGTAGCTGGGCAGAAATCTCTGTCCTTGAAACAGATCACTCTGAAGACGAAGTACAAAAATATCAAGCGCTTCTTATCATCCTCACTAATAGGATCATCCTGAATAGTTTGTAGGCGCTTGATGATCATGCTGAGTTTCACCTTCTTTTCCTTATTATTTGGCCATAAGCGTATCCTGAAAGCTTCGTAGAGACACTCTTGTTCCTTCTCATCTTGAGAAATCCCAATTGTTGGCAGGTTATGGCAACGCAGACCGGTGAGGATTGCGAATTCCTGAATCCTGTACCGTAATGGAACGTTGTTTACCAACATCCACATCTCCTTGTCGTGCGGTTGTTCTTCGGTGTATCTGATGAGCAAATTCCACAAAAGTTGGGCACAATGCTCGTAGTGTAGTGGGACATCCAACAAATACCCAAACTGGGTGCTCCGGAACCACTGTAGTTCCTCATGGTTCATCGAGTTTCTGAGATCTTCGGTACAATTGTGGAAATTTGTTTGTTTGGTGGTCAGTTTATTCTTGTAATATTCTTCTCTCGTCAGCACTGTATGTAGCTTTAACACCTGCAAAACAAGGATAACTAGATTAGTGCAGTTTATTGAAATATATATAGCGGGAGTGATCTAAAGCGTACATCCTCTATACTCTTATTCGACTATTATATTACCGCTATCCGGCGAGTTCAAAAAAATATAGCTGTATTAAATAGATTATATAGCGGGAGCAGATTGTGGAATAAAAATATATAGCGGTTGTGCTAATTTGATTATTATACTCGTACACACTGATATAAATCATCATCCAAGTACATTTTCTTCGTAACCTAGACAGTAAATTAAATCGTTGTAAACTATAATATCATTATTTATGCCGGAAACGAAGAAAGTTAAAGAATAAACATTACCTGGGGCTGGACCTCCTCCCCCGGCTCCATTTTAACAGCCCGCTTTGTTGATGCCGAAGAAAGGATGAAGACGATGATCGAAGCCGAAATGTGCCTCCGAAACCCTTTTGCACGTTTTGAACTCTTGGTCGGTGGAAAACGATCGGAATAGGAACCAGAATGAAAGACAAGAGACGCACGACCCGAAAAGTTGGCCGACCGCTACAGTATAAGGACGAAGAATCTCCGATGTCGGAAGGGTGAAAGAAGGATGTCAGAGGAGATGGTTTTGGAGGGAAAGTAGGAAGTTGTAGGGGTTGCGTGAGGAAGGCGAAGATGAATGAGAAATAAATATAAAAGGGTAAACTGCGGCTAATGTACTCAATGTTTGATCTTCTGCGGATTATGTACCTAATGTTTATTTTCGGCGGCTAATGTACCCAATGTTTGATCTGTTAGATATTTTCGTGTTTTCCGTCACTTGACCGTTATAGAGGTATCCTCCTCTATATGTACATTTTTCGTATTTTTGACATAACTCACTCATTTTTTGTCCAAATTTTATTCACGACCTATGGTTGGAAAGATGAGGGATAGATCTACAACTTTGGTGTTTTAAGTTTTGTAAAATCAGTTTTAGAAAAATATGAAATTTCAAATACAACGTAAAACTGGACATTAGTTTAATGCAAAATATTTGTTTCGAGCAAATTTTAATATAGTTAATGACTTTTTATGATGAAACGTAAAACTAAAAAGTTGTAGATAAACTTTTTATCTTTCCAACGGGTGTTTATTTATAAATTTTGGACAAAAAAATGAGTGAGTTATGCCAAAAATATGAAAGATTATTTCGCATCATATCTTTTATATTTTTGGCATAACTCACTCATTTTTTGTCTAAAATTTATAAATAAACACCCATTAGAAATATAAAATATTTATCTACAACTTTTTAGTTTTACGTTTCATCATAAAAAGTCATTACGTATATTAAAATTTGCTCGAAATAAATATTTTGCATTAAACTAATGTCTAGTTTTACGTTGTATTTGAAATTTCGTATTTTTCTAAAACTGATTTTACAAAACTTAAAACACTAAAGTTGTAGATCTATCTCTTATCTTTTTAACCATAGGTCGTGCATAAAATTTGGACATAAAATGAGCGAGTTATGTCAAAAATACGAAAAGTGTGCATATAGAGGAGGATAACTCTCTAACGGTCAAGTGACGGAAAACACGAAAATATCTAACGGATCAAACATTGGGTACATTAGCCGCCGAAAATAAACATTGGGTGCATAATCCGCAGAAGATCAAACATTGGGTACATTAGCCGCAGTTTACCCAATATAAAAAGGAAACTAAAAAAAAGATAAAATTCGAGATTTCATTAAATGCAGTGTAATGAGAAAGGACAAACTCGTCATTTAATGTTGTTGGGATTAAAAATAATTAAAAATAAATATCAGATTTATTGGGCCTCAAAATAATTGTAAAAGAAATATCACGATTATAAGGATAAAGGAGGGCACAGCTTCTTCAAAATCCCAAAGAAGCTCTTTTATCCAATTCATTCCGCACGTTAGCGAAGCTCAGAAAAGCAGAGGTTCTCCCTTCTTCGAAGCTCGCAACAATGGCGTCGGCGACGAGGGTAGATCTGGACGGCAATCCGATAAAGCCATTGACGATATGCATGATCGGCGCCGGAGGCTTCATCGGCTCCCACCTCTGCGAGAAGATCATGAACGAGACGCCTCACAAGGTCCTTGCCCTAGACGTCTACAACGACAAGATCAAGCACCTCCTCGAGCCCAACTCCCTCCAGTGGGCCGATCGCATCCAGTTCCACCGCATCAACATCAAGCACGACTCGCGCCTCGAAGGCCTCATCAAGATGGCAGATCTGGTCAGCATTCTCTTGATCTCTTTCCTCCATTGTTATCCCTTCGCTTGAATTTCATCTGATCTCGTCCCCGATCTCCTTACAGACGATCAATCTCGCCGCGATCTGCACTCCGGCGGATTACAACACTCGTCCTCTCGACACGATTTACAGCAACTTCATCGACGCGCTTCCTGTGGTGCGCTTCTCGCGAAAAGATTCAAAGATTCAAGAATTTTGGCGGTGATTGAAGTTGATGTGTGGATTTTGTTTTGTCCCTTTTAGGTGAAGTACTGTTCGGAGAACAACAAGAGGCTGATCCACTTCTCTACTTGCGAAGTGTATGGGAAAACGATAGGGAGCTTCCTACCAAAAGACAGTCCTCTCCGTCAGGTAAGCTTTCTCTTTCTCCCATGGCAGATCTGCGATTTTCTTGCTTTTGAATTGAATTGTTTGACTCCATGGATAGCTACTTTGGGCATATAGAGTGAATGTCGGTGACAGATTTTCTCGAGTAATATGTGAATGAACTGGTCAACTGTCCGTACAATTTTTATAATGCATTCATATATGATGCTTGTAGGGCCCACTTTGAATGATTAGAAGCCTTAGATTTGATTACGGCTTAAATAACTCTTTGTTCTTGATTTGATTCAATTGTGATTATTATACACAATTTTTCTTTAGCTTGACATGAGTCAGTTCTTTTGGATCTTTTGAAAAGAAAAATATTAGTTTTTGCTTTTGCTTGTATTGATGATGTTGTGTTCTTCTGATTTGTGTAATAATCATAATTTGTATATGCTTTAGGTTGGAGTAAAATGGCTTAGTATCTTGTATATTCTTTCAGGATCCCGAGTACTACGTGCTCAAGGAAGACTCATCCCCTTGCATTTTTGGCTCGATTGACAAGCAAAGATGGTCGTACGCTTGCGCGAAGCAACTGATTGAGAGGCTTGTTTACGGTTAGTTAGTTCTCTTATTCAAACTTATGTGTTTATAGTCTGTATCTTTAATGCATGTTGCTTACTGCATAATCGTCATGTATGCAGCTGAGGGTGCGGAAAATGGTCTTGAGTTCACAATTGTGAGACCGTTTAACTGGATTGGACCTAGGATGGACTTCATTCCCGGTATTGATGGTCCCAGTGAAGGCGTCCCGAGGGTTCTGGCCTGCTTCAGTAATGTAAGTTTAGTGAATCATTTGATTTGAATACAGGTAGTAGCCTGATTGTGTCCTTAGCTCGTGACCAAAACCCTTTCTTATTTTGCAGAATCTCCTACGCCGTGAACCACTCAAGCTTGTTGACGGTGGGGAATCCCAGAGAACTTTCATCTACATAAAGGACGCTATTGAGGCCGTTCTTTTGATGATTGTGCGTTTTAGTTGCTGTTTCTCGACTATTTTGTTTTGCTTCTTTTTTTGGCTGCAAAGCTGAGTACGGTTGTGAATTTACAGGAAAATCCAGCTAGGGCCAACGGTCATATTTTCAATGTGGGCAACCCCCACAATGAAGTCACAGTCAGGCAGCTTGCTGAGATGATGACCGAGGTCGGATACTTTACTTTAAAAATTCTTATCCATCAAAATCCAGAGTTTCTTATTTATTATTTTTGGAACTGCAGGTTTACTCGAAGGTTAGTGGTGAGGCTCCAATTGAGGTTCCGACTGTCGATGTGAGCTCCAAAGAATTCTACGGTGTTGGTTATGACGACAGTGACAAGAGAATTCCTGACATGACCATCATCAACAAGCAGCTCGGTATGAAATATTTTTGTTTCTTTTTCAAATTATGATTTTCGTTCAGTTGATGATTATATCTCACTAATATCGTTTCCTTGTGATGAACAGAGTGGAACCCGAAAACTTCTCTGTGGGACTTACTCGAGTCGACCCTCACCTACCAACATAGAACCTATGCGGAGGCGGTCAAACAGGCGACTGCCAAGCCAGCTGGAACGAGCAGCTAGACCGAAGTGACGTTTTGGAAGGCTCAGAGAGAAGCGATAAATTCTTTTGTTGCAGGTGCTTTACTAATTCTTTCTTAAGAATGTGAAGATAAGTATAATATTCATAATATGGTGGTGAAAATGGAGTATACTTTACAATTCTTTTTCGTTGTTGGTGTATTTTCGCATAAGAAATAGTTGTCAACCCGACTGGGGCTGGAGCTCAGAAGTGTGTTTTTCCGCGTTTCCGTTTAGGAGAAACTTTTTGTTAATCGTCACGCTGAGCACCTAAGTGATACGAGCTTGTGGTTCCTCTGTTTTGTTATAATGATGTGTTTGTATTATTATTATTATTATTAAGTTATTAAACTCTGTATTTATTCTCATCTTGTTCCTCGGTATTTTCCAAATAAAGCCACCTCTGTCTTATGTTTTTTATTAGTTTGGTCATTTGCTAATTAACTAAGAAAAAGGCATAAATATCATTTGTGCTGGCTATAAACTCAATTTTTGTTTAAAATTAAAATTGACTTGGTTTTTCAATGTTTATGATTTGCCTTTTCGATTCATTTAACAGAACTTTCAATGTGATGTGAAGTTTTGGACACCTATCATTTCGTAAAAGAGAAAATTATTATTAACACATGTAGATTTTGTTAAAAGTGACAATTTTAGTAAAGATTAAGAACTTTATTGTAAAAAAAAAAAAAAAAAGGTTTATGTCCGACTCAATAATCAAATTAGTCTCAACTAATTTTGGCTTAAATAATTAATGAGACCAAGTCTTTACTCCAGACTACGTGAGACCAAGTCTTTAATCTTAATTGATTTTGGCCTCTCAAATTTGGTAATTAGTATAATTGGTAGAATTTTTTTGGTCATCCCATAGAATTTGAAATACTAATCCTATAGTATTTCAAAAAATACTATAGGAATAGTATTTTTTTTTAAATAATAAAAAAATACTGTTTAAAGTTTAAATATGTGTTAGGTTTATAAGTGGTCTTTAGAATAATATGCTAACTGTAAGAGTGTTGCGACTACACGGTTAATTTTCCGTGATTTAATTGGCCATTTCTTGACCAAATTGCTTGAAAATAATAAACAAAACAAAAATGAGGCTAAAACTTACAATGAATCACATTTTCAAAAACTAATGGTGCCAACGATTTTTTTAAAAGGTTCTACGTGTCACACTCAAAAATTAAAAAAATAATTTATAATTACATGGATTATCATGATCATAATCTAATTATAAACTTAACTAGTAATTCGTTCGCATATTCATGTTAAATTTCTCACGTTCTCAAGGAATTTTCTAATCAATTTAAAGAATCATACCTAACAAAAACATATAGTCTTGCATTTTTAAGAGAAACTAATATCAATAATATATCATCATAAAACATGGATATAATTAAAAATGTAACCTAAAACATGGATATAATTAAATTAAAAAAATAATTTATAATTACATGGATTATCATGATCATAATCTAATTATAAACTTAACTAGTAATTCGTTCGCATATTCATGTTAAATTTCTCACGTTCTCAAGGAATTTTCAAATCAATTTAAAGAATCATACCTAACAAAAACATATAGTCTTGCATTTTTAAGAGAAACTAATATCAATAATATATCATCATAAAACATGGATATAATTAAAAATGTAACCTAAAACATGGATATAATTGCTAACCGAAATAAAATGAAATAGAGAAAATCGTCCAAGCAATAAATTAAAAAATATAAATAGCTAATAATGAGCGACACATTAGTCATGGGACATATCCCAGAAGTTGGGGGCCTTGGAGAGAAACACAAGCTGTCCGACCTTCAAACAACTACAGCCACACCATTCTAAGTCCTTGACCATAGTTCTCTCACTAAAATCCTCTCAGAGACTTCTATAATCTCACCCAGCTCCATGGCCAAGCGTGGTTAACGCTCTGCCTTAGGTGTGACCGTGAAACCTGGGAGTATTTCATTGAGGATCAAATTCTGGCGGGTGCGCGAGTAATCAATATGTGATCGCCGAGACATCTAGCGTGAGCTTCGGTTCTTTTTCCGTAGAACTCAACGCCAAGAGAAACTTCGACTATCATTGCACCCGGAGTAAGCTATCCCCTCTTAGATCTTCTAGATCCCACTGACCCGTCGAGAAATATTCTCGTATTAGAGTAGTCTTCAATAATATAATTTGGAGTGAGCGGAATCAACGATGCGGCATATACGGGTGCATACGGTGGAAGAATCGATTTCCGCCAATTTCTTTTTACCATTGTAAAATAAAATAGCTCAGAAATTTATTTTCAAATGGAGGTTAGTCCCCAATAAATTATATTTTTAAATTTGGGACTTTATCGAGTTTTATTGATGAAGTTATGGACCCGAAAAAGCGGGTCGTTACCGTATCAATACTCTCATTCATACCTCCATCTATAAAATAACAAAATAAAAGAAATAAAAAAAGATACACTCAATCATAAAAGGATCGTTGAGCTCTAAAGATTAATTTATCAATAGCAATTTAATCAAGTCAGTTGCAACTTCACCTACTTTTCTATCGCTGTAAAAGAGTTTTAACCTAAAACTTGCTCGGAAACAATAGACCTAAAAAAGACTAGAAAATGTAAAAGTGCATTACACCTCTTGAGTAAAATTTTAACCTAAAACTTGGATTATGATAATCTATTTGTAAACACGATTAGTAATTTATTGGCACATTCATGTTAAATTGGGACGAATTTTCTACCCAATATAAAAACTCATACCCTAATAAAAACATATATTGTCTTGCATTTTTAAGAGAAACTAATATCAATAATATATCATCATAAAACATGGATATAATTAAAAATGTAACCTAAAACATGGATATAATTAAATTAAAAAAATAATTTATAATTACATGGATTATCATGATCATAATCTAATTATAAACTTAACTAGTAATTCGTTCGCATATTCATGTTAAATTTCTCACGTTCTCAAGGATTTTTCTAATCAATTTAAAGAATCATACCTAACAAAAACATATAGTCTTGCATTTTTAAGAGAAACTAATATCAATAATATATCATCATAAAACATGGATATAATTAAAAATGTAACCTAAAACATGGATATAATTAAATTAAAAAAATAATTTATAATTACATGGATTATCATGATCATAATCTAATTATAAACTTAACTAGTAATTCGTTCGCATATTCATGTTAAATTTCTCACGTTCTCAAGGATTTTTCTAATCAATTTAAAGAATCATACCTAACAAAAACATATAGTCTTGCATTTTTAAGAGAAACTAATATCAATAATATATCATCATAAAACATGGATATAATTAAAAATGTAACCTAAAACATGGATATAATTGCTAACCGAAATAAAATGAAATAGAGAAAATCGTCCAAGCAATAAATTAAAAAATATAAATAGCTAATAATGAGCGACACATTAGTCATGGGACATATCCCAGAAGTTGGGGGCCTTGGAGAGAAACACAAGCTGTCCGACCTTCAAACAACTACAGCCACACCATTCTAAGTCCTTGACCATAGTTCTCTCACTAAAATCCTCTCAGAGACTTCTATAATCTCACCCAGCTCCATGGCCAAGCGTGGTTAACGCTCTGCCTTAGGTGTGACCGTGAAACCTGGGAGTATTTCATTGAGGATCAAATTCTGGCGGGTGCGCGAGTAATCAATATGTGATCGCCGAGACATCTAGCGTGAGCTTCGGTTCTTTTTCCGTAGAACTCAACGCCAAGAGAAACTTCGACTATCATTGCACCCGGAGTAAGCTATCCCCTCTTAGATCTTCTAGATCCCACTGACCCGTCGAGAAATATTCTCGTATTAGAGTAGTCTTCAATAATATAATTTGGAGTGAGCGGAATCAACGATGCGGCATATACGGGTGCATACGGTGGAAGAATCGATTTCCGCCAATTTCTTTTTACCATTGTAAAATAAAATAGCTCAGAAATTTATTTTCAAATGGAGGTTAGTCCCCAATAAATTATATTTTTAAATTTGGGACTTTATCGAGTTTTATTGATGAAGTTATGGACCCGAAAAAGCGGGTCGTTACCGTATCAATACTCTCATTCATACCTCCATCTATAAAATAACAAAATAAAAGAAATAAAAAAAGATACACTCAATCATAAAAGGATCGTTGAGCTCTAAAGATTAATTTATCAATAGCAATTTAATCAAGTCAGTTGCAACTTCACCTACTTTTCTATCGCTGTAAAAGAGTTTTAACCTAAAACTTGCTCGGAAACAATAGACCTAAAAAAGACTAGAAAATGTAAAAGTGCATTACACCTCTTGAGTAAAATTTTAACCTAAAACTTGGATTATGATAATCTATTTGTAAACACGATTAGTAATTTATTGGCACATTCATGTTAAATTGGGACGAATTTTCTACCCAATATAAAAACTCATACCCTAATAAAAACATATATTGTCTTGCATTTTTAAGAGAAACTAATATCAATAATATATCATCATAAAACATGGATATAATTAAAAATGTAACCTAAAACATGGATATAATTAAATTAAAAAAATAATTTATAATTACATGGATTATCATGATCATAATCTAATTATAAACTTAACTAGTAATTCGTTCGCATATTCATGTTAAATTTCTCACGTTCTCAAGGATTTTTCTAATCAATTTAAAGAATCATACCTAACAAAAACATATAGTCTTGCATTTTTAAGAGAAACTAATATCAATAATATATCATCATAAAACATGGATATAATTAAAAATGTAACCTAAAACATGGATATAATTAAATTAAAAAAATAATTTATAATTACATGGATTATCATGATCATAATCTAATTATAAACTTAACTAGTAATTCGTTCGCATATTCATGTTAAATTTCTCACGTTCTCAAGGATTTTTCTAATCAATTTAAAGAATCATACCTAACAAAAACATATAGTCTTGCATTTTTAAGAGAAACTAATATCAATAATATATCATCATAAAACATGGATATAATTAAAAATGTAACCTAAAACATGGATATAATTGCTAACCGAAATAAAATGAAATAGAGAAAATCGTCCAAGCAATAAATTAAAAAATATAAATAGCTAATAATGAGCGACACATTAGTCATGGGACATATCCCAGAAGTTGGGGGCCTTGGAGAGAAACACAAGCTGTCCGACCTTCAAACAACTACAGCCACACCATTCTAAGTCCTTGACCATAGTTCTCTCACTAAAATCCTCTCAGAGACTTCTATAATCTCACCCAGCTCCATGGCCAAGCGTGGTTAACGCTCTGCCTTAGGTGTGACCGTGAAACCTGGGAGTATTTCATTGAGGATCAAATTCTGGCGGGTGCGCGAGTAATCAATATGTGATCGCCGAGACATCTAGCGTGAGCTTCGGTTCTTTTTCCGTAGAACTCAACGCCAAGAGAAACTTCGACTATCATTGCACCCGGAGTAAGCTATCCCCTCTTAGATCTTCTAGATCCCACTGACCCGTCGAGAAATATTCTCGTATTAGAGTAGTCTTCAATAATATAATTTGGAGTGAGCGGAATCAACGATGCGGCATATACGGGTGCATACGGTGGAAGAATCGATTTCCGCCAATTTCTTTTTACCATTGTAAAATAAAATAGCTCAGAAATTTATTTTCAAATGGAGGTTAGTCCCCAATAAATTATATTTTTAAATTTGGGACTTTATCGAGTTTTATTGATGAAGTTATGGACCCGAAAAAGCGGGTCGTTACCGTATCAATACTCTCATTCATACCTCCATCTATAAAATAACAAAATAAAAGAAATAAAAAAAGATACACTCAATCATAAAAGGATCGTTGAGCTCTAAAGATTAATTTATCAATAGCAATTTAATCAAGTCAGTTGCAACTTCACCTACTTTTCTATGATTGAATTCGCTGTAAAAGAGTTTTAACCTAAAACTTGCTCGGAAACAATAGACCTAAAAAAGACTAGAAAATGTAAAAGTGCATTACACCTCTTGAGTAAAATTTTAACCTAAAACTTGGATTATGATAATCTATTTGTAAACACGATTAGTAATTTATTGGCACATTCATGTTAAATTGGGACGAATTTTCTACCCAATATAAAAACTCATACCCTAATAAAAACATATATTGTCTTGCATTTTCAAGAGAAACTAATATCAATAATTTATCATCATAAAACAAGATACCGTCGTTACATTCTTAAGGAAAAAATGAAACCTAAAACATGGAAATAATTCTAAATAGAAATAAAAGGAAATAAAGAAAATCGTTAAGCAAAAAATTAAAACATATAAATAGACTAAGAATGAGCGACACAGTAGTCATGGGGCTTATTCCAGAAGTTGGGGGCCTCCTTATAGAAATCGTAGCCGGTGTGACATTCGTCGATGAGATGGACGATGCTCTTGCAGCACCCGCTGCGGATCGCCTTACCCCTTCCATTGAATAGCACGATCTCCATATAGCAAGCCACCTGCACCTCATGTCGATCACAGCTCATCCTCGGGTGCGAACTGCTCGGAGGAGAAGGAGGAGTGGGCGCCGCCGGAGTGTTGTCTGCCTCGCATCTAGCGTTGACTCGGCCCAGCCACCCCCAGCTGAAGAACCGGGAACACTGCTCTCCCACATCGCCTGCTGCACTGCAGCATTCTGGCCCTGATGGGTCGCCCCTGCACGCCCCCCAGGCGCTGAACAGCGCACCCCTGCAAGCCCCCCAATATTGAGCCTCGGATCCGGTCGGACTCAGCGCAGCCATTAGAGCCAGAACCGCAAGGAATATGGTGATCCTCTTCATTTTTTCTCTTCCTCAATGAAGATCGCTTCGCGTGTATTTATAGGGAATTAAGTGTTGATGAAATACTAATACTGTTGAGAAGATCGTGCCATTTACAAATTAATAAAATAAATAAATATATAACAAATACTGTGTTACGTTGAAAGTTACATAGAATACAGCGAAATACACGCAAGAGTTGACGAGTATAGCCTTTTCGATTTTTTTATTTGAGCATTTTGTTTCAAGTTTGTTATTTGTTTCTTCGAAAACAATTTTTTTAGCTAATGATTTCCTTTTTGAAATCGAACACTCCATTCTGGTGCTGAGTCCGACCGGCTCCAACTAACTCAGATCAAAATACTTGGAATCCTGGAAAACGTGGAATAAAAATACCCAATTGAAATAAGGGTAAATGAGCCAAATGCTCATTTGTGACTCAAAGTTTCGAAAAAATGCCATTTCTATTTATGGTAATCCAAACAACCCATTAATTAAAATATGGACCAATAAACCCTTTGGACTTATATATATATAATTTAAATAAAAAATAAAAAATTAACGGTAAAAATTATATATATATATAAACGAAAAACTAGAGTAAATCTTGACCGCCGGTGAATCCTCCTCGGCCTCTGGAGGATCCTCTTCGGCTTCCCGGGAATTCTCCTTGGTTGTCGAAGAAGTCTCCTCGTTGCTGACCTTCTCGCTCCTGGTTCCCTCGACCATCAGAAAAGTTTCCTGGCGATTGATTTCCCCGGCCGCATGAGTATTCTCTCTTCCATTTTTTGGAAAATTTTTGTATACCGTAGTTTCCTTGTTGCACCTCCTGCAGTACTCCAGGTCAATCGGGTGGCCGGGTGACGGAGAAATTCGTCACGTTCCGTACGATAGTCACGTCAGGAAGAGCGTCTGGAATTTTATAAAATAAGACAATGCTATTTATCCAGAAATAACATCCATATTTTATTTCCAATTAATTAAAGATAATTAATTAAATTCATAATTGATTAATTTCAATAATAATAATTAATATTTTATTTAATTATTCCAAGGGTACCGGGTCTGGTAGCATAGCCCCGGTTTCTATTTTGAGACTTAGACCGGGAAAATTCCCCAATAATGTTTTGTAGGAAATTCACTAATCAAACATGATGGCTAAGCCTAGATCAGGTGCCCAATATATGATTAAAAACGTAAAATACCCTAAATGCCCCTGTACCTTCTTTATACACTAAATTAATTGTTTTGAGCCCAAAAACACAAACAAGTTTGGCGTCGTAAAGAATCTTGGGCTCTAATAGCTTAATTTCGCGTAAGAGTTCGTTCGAAGTCAAAATCGGTGCCGAAACTTAAATATTATTGCGTATCCCTTCTTTATACACTATATTAATTGTATTGATTAATAAAATAAAATTAATTTTTTTCCTTAAATATAGCTAAATAGAATAACTTATTAATCTTAATCATTCCATTAATTATTTTCAAAAAATTTCTCCCCATTAATCAGTATGCTAACTAATATCAAACTGTATATATAAACCAATATCAAACTGTAAATTTATTTACCAAAATTGTATATGTATATACCAATACTTAATGCGGGGAGTGCTTGTGCGAATCGTAAATATCAACACGAATTTAGTATATGTATTACTATATACCAATATAAAACTGTATAATTACCAAAAGTATATATTTATATACCAATACTTAATACGGGAGACATTTTGTACAAATCGTAAATATCAATATGAATTTAGTATATGTATATACCATTATCAAACTGTAAATTTAATTACCAAAATGTGAGCTTAAGCTTGACTTAGTCCGGGTGACGACCAGAACCCAGGACGGGCAGAAACACTTGCGAGGAGTCAGCCCGGGTACCGACCAGAACAGAAGACGGACAGCCGTTCAGCCCAGCTCGGGAGAACACAAGCAGAGTGTCCGGATAGAAGGCAAGCTCAGCCCGGAGCATACGAGCAGGCCAGCTCGGGGACAGAGAAGCTGTCCGGGCAGGAAAGGGAAACTCTACCCAGAAAGGAAGATGCGTAGATTGAGGAGCAAGCAAATCAAGTCAAAGATTTGATAGGATTATTTAGGGTAGTTTCCTGATTTTGTGCGATTTGGGTAGCTAGGGTTTCGCCTATGAGAGGCTATATAAACCTAGCATTGTACACTTTGTAATTGTGTAGAGTCCATTAGAATTTTGAGTTTATCTTCTTGTATTGCCTTCGATTATTAATCAAGAGAATTTCTTCTCCCAAAAGTTTGTGTCCTTTATTTTCTGTTCGATTTCTTTTGGTGTTATTCGTGTTCTTTGCAGATCCGTGAATTGGGATCCAACACAAAATTGTATATGTATATACCAAATCTTAATACGGGGACTGCTTGTGTGAATCGTAAATATCAACATGAGTTTGGTATATACCAATACCAAACGTATATTTAAACTGTAAATATATATACGAAATTTTATTAACCCATAAAAACTGTATATATATTACTAGTACAAAAAATGTAAAAATATCTACGAAATTTTATGAACCTGTTGAACATGTTTACAACGCAAACAACGACCACGACAGCCGAAGTTCGTCGTAGATCTGAATCAAGGTCTTTCCCTTGCACGCCACCACGAGCGCCGAAATTTGCCGACCAAATCCGCGCGCACCTCCTCCACGGCGCCGTCCCTCTTCAAACCACGACGTCAAGAACGCCATGAGCGACACTCTCCGGCGACATTCAACAGCCCGCGACTTCTCTAAAGCGGATCAAACCTCCCTCTCTCGTAATTCAGGCGACCTTCCGGCGACACCCAGCCACGACGTGCTCTCCAGATCGGTGCGTTCATCTCTCCGGCGAGAATTTTCAGCAACCTCTCCTCTTACCGAAACCTAGATCCGAGAGAGAGAGAGAGAGAGAGAGAGAGAGAGAGAGAGAGAGAGAGAGAGATTCTAGGCCTGTAAGCAAGTTTCTATCTATTAGCAGGGCAAGATGGAGTCAATTAGCTCGAAGCTGTAGGCTCCCACAGAGAGAGATAGTGTCGAAGGAAAAGGTAGAAAGAAGAGAGAGAAAAGTTTGAAAATTTAGGTCAAAGTAACAAATTAAATAGGGAAAGAATTCAACCATAATTTTAGGAAAATATAAATTTGAAATTAGTATATATTAATTGATTAATAAACGAAAATACAAAAATATAATTAAAGTCAGGGTTAATATGGTCCAAAATATTTTTTAAATGGGTATAAATGAATTGTTTGAACGTATGGGCAATTCTCACAAACCTTAGGTGTTAAATGGGTATTTCATGGGTTTAATTGGAACTCCATATAACTGGATACCTGAAATATAAGTATTTTAATCCGGGCATTTTCAATTGAGTGCTTTTTTATTCCGGGTATTTTATTTATGGTAGTTCAGTAATCCGTTTTTTTTTTCGATTTCGGGTCCAAAGTTATGTACTAAATACCATGGCGGCATTCGTATTTCTTGTACCGATTCTCAAAGCTTCATTACCTAAACCCCTATCTGGTTCCTTTGGTATTAAAATTATTTTTAAAATCATTAATAGTTCATTTACAAATAATTTTGAAAACTTATATAAAATATTTAAAAAAATTCTCAATATATCTTTCATTATTAAATAAAGGGAAATTTGCGGCGAAAATCATCGAAGTCACTAATTTCTTGCAAATAAATCACTAACGTCTATTTTTTACGGCAAAAGTCATTAACGTCATCAATTGTCTGCAGATAAGTCACTAACGTTTATTTTTTGCCGCAAAAATCATCAAAGTCACTAAATTCTTGCAGATAAATCACTAACATCTATTTTTTGCACCCAAAGTCATTAACGTCAGCAGGGGCGAAGCCAGGAATTGTCGGAAGAGGGGGCGAAAATTACCATACTAAATTTTGAAAACAAAATGATATTAACATGCGGAACATAAATTACATTATAATTGTATTCTATGAGTTTTCATGCTCTGAAAATAATTCATAATGGTCTCGTCACCGATTTCATTGAAAACATCTTTATCAAAGCACTCAGAGTTTAGTTCCGGAGCAAGTTCGGCTAGAAGGTCAACTTCAAAATTACATAGAGCATGTTAGTTCAGATGATTACTTTTGTGGAATAGAAAAAAATTGCGACCGTACACAGATAATGGTTGAGACGGGAAAAGAGAACGTATTTCCGTTAGTTTATCGGCTCTTGATGTTGGCTTTCACTTTACCTATACGGCTTCAGTTGAGAGATCGTTTTCTTCTACGAAGTTTGTGAAGACTGACCTACGCAACAAAATTGTGTTCCGCATTTTAATATCATTATATTTTCAAAATTGTGTCTCGTAGATGACAATTATAATGTCATTTTATGTTCCGCATTTCAAAATTTAGTATGGTAATTTTCGCCCCCCTGACATTAATGACTTTTGGCGCAAAAAATAGACGTTAATGATTTATCTGCAAGAATTTAGTGACTTGGATGATTTTCGCCGCAAATTTCCCTTAAATAAATAGATGATATAATTTATATAATGTTATAATTTTTATATAAATATATATTAATTAGTCGATTTTTTTTTATCCACTGGCTATATTTACACACGTATTTTGAAAGTTATGATATTCTCTATGAGCTTGAAACAAGTCATTATAATCTCCATTTTAATAAGATTTGTACTGTACGTAACTTCAGAGTTTTTTGGATTCGTCGATCAAGTTTGGATTCCTTCTACGATGTTTCTTCTCAGATTAAGTACTTACATTTAAAACTAAATAATTATAAATATAATGTTTTATATATATATATATATATATATATATATATATTCATATGTTATATAAATATATAAGAAACGGCCTCTTTCTTTCTTCTTTTTTTTTTATTTATTTTTTTAACTCACGTTTTAGCTAAAGAAGTTGCGCGTGAGAGGGATATCGCCACAGAAACTTAACGAAATAAGGTCAAGAATCGTTAATCCAACTAAGCTTTTTATTCAATTCACTAAACACATAGTTCCATATATTTCCTTAAAAATGTAAGAATGCTTCAACTATCGAAACTTGAAATTAATCAAACATAAAGTTGCACACAACAACAATAATAAATATATAA
This sequence comes from Parietaria judaica, assembly GCA_954871525.1. Classification (NCBI taxonomy): domain Eukaryota; kingdom Viridiplantae; phylum Streptophyta; class Magnoliopsida; order Rosales; family Urticaceae; genus Parietaria; species Parietaria judaica. The sequence goes on along the minus strand of OX940860.1, from coordinate 22,781,234 downwards.
GAGACAGACCAGTAAAATTGCATAAAAACGCATTAATTTGTTGTCATGTTTCTGGGTCGGATACCTGCGGATTACGGATAGTATACTAGCATATATGTATTTACCCAGACAATCAATCGACGGAAATATAAAAGATGGAGACAAGAGAATTTACCCAAGTTCGGACCAAATCAAATGTCCTACTTCCAGCATGGAGAGCGGTTTCACTAATCAAATCAATCCGAGATTACAAAGATTACAAGCACTCAAGACTTTCTCTTTTCTCTCTATGATTTTCTCTCAAGAAGTTCTCACACCCTATTCTCACTCTCTCTCCCCCTTCATAAAACCAAAATGCTAGACTTTATAAGCACCCAAACCCACAAAGGGGTCCACTTATTTAAAGCCACATCATCACAAACTAGATGAAAGATGCTCCGGCTATGCTTAGGTTATCAGCAATTATATTGTTGGCGTGCTCAGAAGGGTGAAAGGCGTCCCAAAAGACGTATTCGGAGGCGTTGCGGCACGTGCCAAGCGCCAATCGGTTACACAAGATTGAGGTCTCTATTAATCCTGTGCCACAGCAGCCCTTCCTTGTCTCCGCAAACCCTACATTCCATATAGCAATTCATAATATCCTTTAGTAAAAAATTATATGTAATTTCCTTTCTAGAAACATAGGCAAAAGACAATTAGGATATACGTACTTGGGTATTTTAATTACTACTCTTTGACAAACATAGAGAGTGTTTATGACTCAATTGAATCCATGTATCTAATTTCAAACATAAATAGCGAGTTTGTACTGGTTTAAAAAAAAAAAAAAAAAAACCCTTAAAAAAAACAATTGGTTGGAAAACATAGTATCATTTCGTCGTCGGCTAGAGAGAATGAATTAACGAACCAGTTTGCTCCTTTATATACTTTTATTCGTGCTCAAACATATGTATGGAGTTATATTATGAAATAGGTAGTAACTTACCGTATTCAACGGCGTTTTCGATAATATTAGTGAGGGTTTGGTATACGTCAAAGACAATCAAATTGAGACCGGAAAGCCTTCTTTTTAGTCTTTCGGACATCGAAGTCAGCTTCTGGTTGAAAGAATAGGCGTCGTAATTGAGCCTATCGACGCACATGTTGTTGCCTGACCCAAACAACGTTATCGCCGCCGGTAAACACCCGATCGGCGGTAGTGATGTCACTCCGACCTTTCTCGCTCCCAAATCGTATAATTCCTGTAATTAATATATTATTACATACAAATTATAAGCTCATATATGCGCCACATAAATCATGTTTCATGGGATCTAAAGGGAAGTTTCATTTCACATATATAAATACATATTTGAAAGCTAGAAATATTTTATCATCCATAAGCAAAGTTTGTAATTTGGAGATGAAAAAATATACCTGGACGAAATTTGCAAAGTTTCTTATGAGTATGTCTGAGAACTGGGTCGGTGTCAAAGCATTGTTCAGCAACGGATTGATGTAGTAATTTTGAAGAAAATCACTATTCCCCGTGCTGAGTATGTGAACTCCTTGAGTAAAAATTCTTGTAGCGTTATTACTGCCAATTAGTTCTTCCAGTCTTTGTTGGTATTCTTTATAATTATCGAGCTGCTTCCTCAGAGATAATGAATGCTTTATCATGCATAAGACATATGTGAGTAAACGCATCTCGACATAATGGGGACGGTGATTCGTTAACGTTACTAATGAGGGAGAGAAAGATTTTACATATAAATCCGCGGTCGGCTCGTAATATCCGGAAGAAGCTGATGCAAAGTTTGAGCCGTTTATAAGGCCATTTCCCTGAGCTTCTCTACTCAGATAAGCCGGCGGGGAGGATGAGAAGCCCAGATACTTAACAGCTGTGGAATAAAGAGAGAAAAGAACAAATTATACTCATTAGAGGAAGCTAAATATAATGAGATTGACACTTTTAAAAAAATGATTACCTAAAATATCGGTGGCAAGTCTGCCGTTACAAAACCTCCCGGTTGGTTGGTGATTTTGTAGGTCTCTTCCATAAGGTGCGAAATTCGATTTTACGATAGTCCGCAACATGTTGTTGTTACCGACGTCTACAGCAGAGTCCCCAAAGATGAAGAGACCTGGAACATTTTGCCCATAGGCAGACGGTAAGAGGACAAGTATGAAAAATGCTATAGAGCAAGGAACCATGCATAAACTGGAATATCCCATCTGCACTTGTTTGCCTTGTTGCTCAAGATGGATATGTGAAATTGATGATATGAATACACAGTTTGTTTCGGTGCATATATGGAGCAGATGTTTTCATGGAATTTGGATGAAATTTAATTTAAGAGTCTAAATCAAAGATGCATGGCGAAGCCTGCATGTTAGTTAACGTGAGTTCAATTTAATGAGAATAAAAGTAATAATAATTTAATTGAAGATGGGAGAGTTATCGCTCAACTTATTTCTAACCCTAAAGATGGGTCTTCCTCATGACTCATAAAATAGTATATACTATAATCTGCGTTTCTTTTCGACCTACCTTTGCATTGCAAATGATAAAACTACTCACGTGGAATATATGTGTTTATCATACAAATATATATAATTTCCCAAGAAACCATAAGGGTGAGTGACCAATTGTCTTGTCTCTGTAAAGTAAACAAACACACCTCCACCATACCTGCACTCAATTTTATTTGGATATTTTTAGGTTCTTTTTTGAGAAAAAGTTTTTTTTCAGCCCCTCATGCTTTGTTCTATTAGTTGTGTTATGGGTGTTTCTTGGGATTAATAAAAATTATTTAAAAAGAAAAAATATTTTATTTATTTTTCGTAATTATTAATTCAACCCGACTCAAAAGGTTCATTGGAGGCCATTTATCAATACCGAAAAGCCCGGAATATAGAAAATAATTATTTATTGTTAAATAAATATTAAAACGAACGAGCGCACCCTTGGGACTATGAAATACGCCCTAAAATTACACAATATGTTAGATTTGTTAATGTAAGAACATGGTTCGTAATTAGGCATATTTACATCGTGTAAATATGCCTAATTACGAATCATGTTCTTACATTAAAACAGAGAGAATATCCTACTATAAATATGCCTAATTACAAATCAAGTTATGAACTACTATAAATATCCTACTAGAGAGTCCTAGAATACTGTAAAAATAGAGAGATAATACAGAGTGTAAATTAAAAGTAATTTACAAATCACTTTTTAAAAGTAATGTAACAAAAAGTGTTATTTGGTCAAGTAATTTAGTGTTTAGTTATGTAATTTACTAACAATTCCTTCTTAAAAATAATTTAAAAATACATCAAAACTATATCCTCCAACCTATGATTGGATTCATCTCGTCGCAAGCTTTCCAATGCTTATTTATATAAGTTAATCGGAGTTATAAAATTAAAGTTTCGGAGTTTTGAAATTTAATATAACAAAAAATAAACTTATTTAAATAAAAATAAAGATAATAAAAAATAAAAAGGATGAGAAAGACACGTAGAACTTGCAAAATTGTTTTCTCCAAAAGTATCAATTGAGTGCTTTTCAGTTTTGACTATTGAAAAATAAAAATTATTCAGAAAGTAATTTTATTTTAACTTACCAAATACAATTTTCTCATTAAAATTAAGGAAAAAGTAAAAGTACCTCTTCATTACCAAACTGGCCCTAAATATATTGTTGGAAATGAAGTTGTATATAGAAATTAAAAACTGCAATAAAGAATGAATAATTTCTAATCTTGTAGTAAATTGAAATAATTATATTTCCTAAACGTATGCAGTAATGGGAACATTAAAGATATATCCTAAACGTTCATCAGAAAAACGCTCAACAGAAAGAAAACGTCCACCGAGTTTAATAGAAATTCAAACGAGCAAACGGTTCTGAGTTGAATGAAAAAAAAAAAAATTTCTCAACAACGGATGCGACACACCAGAAGATCATTTCCAAACTTCCTATACATTTCAAATTCATTTTTTAATAGCCGAAGCTTTGTTCTACGAGTTGCGAAAAAATTAACCGAGCTCAGTATTCATTTATCAATTTCAATGGCTTATAGGTACTACTAATCATACATAAATTGTAATATTCTAAACGGTTTTGCCTAATTTTCGGCCAGGACTCGATGCTGCTAGACTTGGGCATATTGCACCCAAAAGATTTCTTGGTTTTACTTCGGTTCAAAAAATTAATGAATAGATCTTCTCAAACAATTCAAGAGAAAACTTACAATAGAAGAAAACAGAGACGTCATAGCGACGACATTACTCAAATTTTGATTTTTTAATTAATAAAATATGCGAAATTTGATATTTTGATTAAAAAAACTTAAAAAGTCGGAAATACACTAAAATAGACATAGTTTTTCAAATTCAAACCAAGATCTATCAAAATCTTTAGCATTCTCGTTATTTTGGCAGTTGCAGGTTTGCCAGCGGCCGCGATGGTCATTTTCCCGGGCATATCGGTAATGGTGGCAGTTAAGCATCCGGATTTGGAATTGGTATAAGTAAATATTACTCTGCAATAAGTGATAATTATTAATACTATGCAATCGGAGAGCAGTTGTCGCAGAAGATTGGGCCTCGAGTAGGGCTCGAGCAATTGTCGCAGAAGATCGGCGGAGAACGGGACGATAGAGGGGAGAGATACAGAGCTGATGCGAGCTCGAGAGTGGGAGAATGAAAATTCGGGACTGGGGTCGCTAGACGGCGGTAAAGTGTGGTGGCAATAGGTAGCAATATCTATACATCAAACCGTAAAAGTGATAAAAGATAAAATGCCCATACTTAAATTTGTAACAACTTTCGTGTTAATAACATTTTCAAAAGGTATAGATAACTTTTGTTAAATCAAGTGAAAATGTAGACAATTTTGCGGAGAAGTATAGTAGTGAAAATTAGGAACTTTGACCTTGAGAAAATTAGTGAAATATAGTGAAAAACATTTGTTATTGGTGAATAATGTTGTAATTTATAGGAATTTCCTTACGCTCATAGAACTCGCGTGAGACCAAGTCTTCAGTCTAACTAATTTAAGCCCTGTGAAAGCTTGTAATCGGTATATATATATATATATATATATATATATATATATATATATATATATATATATATTTTGCTTTTAAGGTTCTACGTGTCACACTAAAAAATTTAAAAAATAAATTATAATTACATGGATTATCATTATCATAATCTATATATTGGTGACAATTTATAATTTATAAAACTATTTTGTGTGACAATTTTAGTAAAGATTAAGAACTTTATTGTAAAAAAGAAAAAAGAAAGTTTATGTCCGACACAATAATCAAAATATTGGGTAATACCAAAATACTTGAGCCTTGTTTCAACAGAACATTTGGTATTGGTGAATAATGTTGTAACTTTTAGTCTTAACTAATTTTGGCTTAAAAAAATAATGAGACCAAGTCTTTAGTCTTAACTGATTTTGGCCTCTCAAATTTGGTAATCTATATATATTAAAAGGAGGAACTCTTGTGATGTGACAAAGTGAAATCAAAATATTGAGATTTCCCTTTTTCTTATGCAAGGATGAACTTATAGCCATGTAAAATCAATGTATTTGAGGTTTCATTTTTTTTTAGAATTTTGTAAATTTTTTTATAATAAAAAGTGATTACTTATTGATCACCAAGAAGATGAAGAGAATAGTAGATATAAACACAATATTTAATGATCACTATATATATATATATATATATATATATATATATATATATATATTCAAAAACATTGTTTTTACCTATAAATGCAATAATGCATACCTAATTAAATCGGATACATATTGCAAGTCTTTTCCTTTTCCTTATACATGCAACGTTTTGCTTCATCAATAAATTATATATTTTGTTATTCATTGATGGCACATAACTCATGCAGTTATGTATTGGACTCTTCACCTCTTAATTATTGTAACTCATACTACATTTATCGTATTTATATACTAATATATATTTCATCTTCACATAAAAATTGTGGTCTTCATTTTGTTTAGTTTGTGTCAACCCCAACAAATCATAAAGTTCTTATAAGCTATAACATAGTTTTCATCAAGGTAATTTATATCTATTTTTATATTTTCAAAATTATAACTTTTCATTGGTCCGCTAACCTCTGCCTTCCGTGAGTGACCTTCGTACTCTACCGTTCATCGATTTCTCTCTCCATGGTAGCGTCGTCTTTTTCTCCATGGTAGTGTCGTTAAATATTCGTCGCAATCTCCCTTTGTAGCATAGCATGCAACACACCATCTCTACCTCTTTCTCTGGCATTTGTGGCTCGCTACCTCCCGCGCGTGTTGCATTACAGACTCACTAACGGTGAGAATTATCGTTAATTCTTTTAAAATTTTATTTGAAAAAATAAGGTTATGTATTCACGATTTGAACCAGCTTTATATTAGTTTCATAATTTTGAATTTTGTTAAAATTTATTGACTTTCTAAGTAAGCCTTTACTTGCAGGTAGCTTATCGTGATTTTAGCTACTGGATGTCAAACAATGGTGAAGAAGCATACATATCAATGATATCATACTTTATTAGTGAATGTTAATTATTGGTGAAATTTTTTGTTTTGTCATTGTTAAAAAAAGAACTTTTTAAATATTCAAGTAATGTACATATTGAATACAATTTATGTCTTTTTTTTAGTGCCTTTTACATGTTGATATCATTCGTCTTTTGTTTTTTATTTATCATAGATTGTTTGTTTTAAAAATTACAGATAAATTTAATTGATTAGTAAATATTCCTCTATATGTATAATACAATAGAAAGGTGTTTCGGTTATTTCCTTCAATGACCACGAGGGTTGGCACTCACGTCTTACTGTGAAGGTCAAGTCGTAAATAGGGGTGGCAATTCGGGTTGCGTGTCGTGTTCGTGCCGGGTCTTAATCGTTTTTTACTTATTTTATCTAGACCCAGACCCGCCCCATTTATTAATCGTGTTAGAAGACGAGACCCAGACCCGCCCCATTTAAATAACGTGTTTATCGTGTCTACCCGTTTAACCCAATTAAAAGATTCATTTATTTATAAATAATAAATTAATTCAATTTATACTCATTTTACTTAATTTATTTAACTATATTATCGAAGATTTTAAAATTTTACTAGCAAATTTTTATGTTCATCAATTGTAAGACGTAATTAATAAAATAAAAACATAAATTTCATATATAATAAGTATTAAAACACTTAATAACATATATAAAATATAGAAAATGTAACTTTTTGCTCTTTAATCGTGTCTAATTGGGTCCCATCGTGTTATCGTGTTCGTGCCGTGTTTACCCGTTATTTAATCGTGTTAATCGTGTTCGACACGGTTGGACCCAGATCCATTTATGGTAGACTCAGACCCTTTTAAATCGTGTCGTAACCGTTTCGTGTTTCGTGTCCGGCCCCAAATTGCCACCCCTAGTCGTAAACATGGTGTTTTTTATTTATTTTTTTATTTTAAATCAACATGGTGATTTTGGTAAACATAGGATTCAACTTTTTTCCCTTGACTTGCAGATAGTACGTTTTATTTTATTTCAAATAGTTTTACTTATTTAGTTGTTAGTATTATTTGATGAAGTGATCCTTACCCGCTCTACCATTTTCTTCGTGTACAATCTCTTCTATTTTAATGTTTATCATTTCTTTTGAGGATAGTATTTCCGCTCCCTTTTATTGAAAAAAATCAAATATAACTTTGTTTTGATAATAAATGGAATATAATATTACTAAGGTAGTCCGAGAACTGAAAAGTTCAAGTTATTGGATTTGAACACATTTTAATCAGAAGAATAATTTGTTTTCACTAATTAATTTTTACGGTCAATATGATACACATGATCAATGGAAAACAAATTAATAGAAAATTAAGCGAACCAATAAATAATTCATAAAGAAACTACAATTATATTTTTGATAAAAATTAACATACAGACAATAAAAAAAGAATTTCAATATTAAGCAAATCAATAAACAATTTTTTTTTTTTTTTTGCTAGTTTTTTTTTTTTCATTTTAGATATATAAATAGTTCATAATTAATAAAAAACTACAAATATATTTTTAAGGATTTCAATTCTACAAACCCCTTTTTATCATTGCATTGTTGTTTACTAAATAAAATTTATGAAATGTTTGAATCGGGAATTAAGTCCATCAGGCTTTCCGGGTTCGACCCGACTACATAACTTGGTAATGGGTCTATTTGGGCCCGTAAATTAATTATGAGATTGATGATGTGCTCGGATCCGCATCTCAAGACAATCAGTCACACGCAAACCGAGGAGAATTCGGCCAGACTCTGCACAGTTGGGCAAAGTACTATAAGTCTTATAAGGTATCGAAATTGAAACTCTTAATATTCTATGTTAATCTAGATCGTATTGTTCGATGTATCCCGTGATTTCCGCCTCGGGATTGAGAAAACTCATCGAAAACCCAACAATAAATATATTATTGTGAAGAAATTAATAAATTTAGCTATTCAAGAGCGATTAGAATTAAATCTTACAAAATTGAGGAAAAATATGTTGGGTTTTTCGATGACTTTTCTCAATCCCGAGGCGGAAATCACGGGATATCATTGAACATAATAAGAACTAGAATAAATTCGATCATTAAGAAATCGTTTCAGGAACATTATCGAACTTTGGTACTTATGCCAACAGTACCAAAAAACGCAGACTCTTGCCGATTTTAGGGCTTGGCCGATTCCTGATCTGGCTCCAGGGAGTAGCACGCCAATTGTCGTGCCTCTATGTCGTCCACCACGCCACTGCGGGAACGTTTGATGACCGGAAAACACCCCGAAAGATAAGTTAGATCCTTGTGACGATTTAAGAAAAGAATAAACATAACACTAAATAAATTCAAGGTTAAGTTAATGAATAATATCATTTATTACCAATGAAATAAGTTTTAATTAAATTTTAAAATCTACATTTTTCCTTCATCGAATTTGGGCAATCTTCTAAGGCATGGTTATTTTTTGAACTATGATCTTTGGCAATTTGTAAAAAATATTACAACATATGCATTCTATCAGGAAAAAATAGCACAATGAAAAACATAAGTATTTTTATTTAGGGTAAACTGCGGCTAATGTACCCAATGTTTACTTTTCTGCGGATTATGTACTCAATATTTATTTTCAACGGCTAATGTACCCAAACTTTATTTCGTTAGATTTTTTTCGTGTTTTCTGTCACTTGACCGTCAGCGAGTGACATATACACTTTTCGTATTTTTGACATAAATCACTCATTTTTTGTCCAAAATTTATGCACGACCTGCGGTTGGAAAGATAAGAGATAGATCTACAACTTTTGTGTTTTAAGTTTTGTAAAAAAAAAAAGTTTTAAAAAAATACAAAATTTCAATCACAACGTAAAACTGAACATTATTTAATACAAAATATTTATTTCGAGTAAATTTTAATATACATAATGATTTTTTCTGATAAAAAGTAAAACTAAAATGTTGTAGGTAAATCTTTTATCTTTCCAACAGTAGTTTATTTATAAATTTTGGACAAAAAATGAGTAAGTTATGCAAAAAATACGAAAGCTTTTTTCAAATCACATCTTTCATATTTTTGGCATAACTAACTCTTTTTTTTTTTGTCTAAAATTTATAAATAAACTACCGTTGGAAAGATAAAAGATTTATCTACAACTTATAATTTCACATTTTATTATAAAAAGTCATTAAGTATATTAAAATTTGCTCGAAACAAAAATTTTGTATTAAACTAATGTCCAGTTTTATGTTGTAATTGAAATTTTGGAATAATAAAAAACTTTTTTTTTTTACAAAACTGAAATGACCAAAGTTGTAGATATATCTCTTATCTTTCCAACCGTATGTCGTGTATAAAATTTGGACAAAAACTGAGTGACTTATGTAAAATATACGAAAAGTGTACATATCACTCGCTAACGGTCAAGTGACGGAAAACACGAAAAAATCTAACTGAATAAAGTTTGGGTACATTAGCCGTCGAGAATAAACATTGGGTACATAATCCGCAGAAAAACAAACATTGGGTACATATGTACTTTTGCAATAAAAATGAGATAATAGCGGCGTATAAAATTGCAGAAAAACTTCCCAATTTTTTTAAATAGTGGTGAAACGTTTTATAAAACTCTTGGACTCCCGAATTTGGAGTTTCCTACTTTCACGCAATTCACATTTACAGAGTCAAGCAATAGTATTTTTGTTTTTTTGGTCATCCCATAGAATTTGAAACGTGTATAGGAATAGTATTTTTTTTTGGTCATCCTATAGGAATAGGATTTTTTTGAAATAAAAAATATAACTGTTAAAACTTAAAAGTTTAAATATGCGTGAGGTTAATAAGTGGTTTTTAGATTAATATGCAAACTGTAAGAGTCTGCAAAACAAAAATGAGGCTAAAAACTTGAATGAATCACATTTTCAAAAACTAATGGTGCGAACGAATTTTTTTTTTTTTTGCTTGAAAGGTTCTACGTGTGACGTGTCACACTAAAAATTAAGAAAATAATTTATAATTACATGGATTATCATGATCATAATCTATAATCTGATTCTAAACTTCACTAGTAATTGGTTCGCATATTCATTGTTAAATTACTTCCCACGCTCTAAGGAATTTTCTATTCAATATCAAAAAAAAAACCCATGAAATACCCATTTAACAATTAAAGTTTATGAGATACTTTCAAAAAATTCATTTATACCCATTAATAAAAAAAATTGGACCATATTAACCCTAATATTAATTATATTTATTAATTATAAAATATTTTAATTTCAAAATTAAATCATCCTATAATTATGGTTTGACAACTTCCCCTATTAATTACGTATTCATTTAATTCTCTCTCTCTCTCACTCTCTCTCTCTTCCAGGCTCTCTCTCTCTCTCTCTCTCTCTCTCTCTCACACGATATCTTCGTAAAATCTTTTTCATTTATTTAAAAATTTCCTCATCTTTCTTCATTTTCCCCTCTCGCGCATCCTTCCTCATGCGCATCTACCCCAGTCGCGCCTCCTAATTATTTTGTTTTGCCGACGTTCCTCCTTCCTCCGTCGCGTCCTCGTCCTCTATAGCGCCTCCTTACTGCGTCGCATTGTCTAGGTTCCGTCGCCCAAAAGTTTTTTCGCCCAAAAGCTTGCTCATTGTCAAAAGCTCGTTGGCCATCGTTTGATCACCGTATCTCGGTCGTGAAGCTCCGGTCTGTCATTCTCCTTTTGTTCGCTGTTTCTCGGTTGTCGGATCAAACACGGTAATATTTTTTATTTTATTTTTAATTGGGTTTACACGATTTAGGAGTGGTAATATTTCTTGGATTGGTAATATATTCATAAGAATGCTAAAAAAAAAACAACTCAAAATCACAAAAGTACTAATCTTTACCCATTGAAGAACATAACTCATATGAACAACTAACTCTTTAGTTTTGAACTCATGTAAATCTTCTAAAAATCGTAAAAATGAGTGAATATCAAAGAAAAAAAATGCATGATTCATACATATCTATGATTATAAATCCTAAATTTACCAAAAAGTTCGCACAAATTTGAAGAAATTCGGAGAAACGCGCTTAAATTAAAACTTTGCAAACTTTTGCCAAATATACGATAATCAGTGATAATAACATGATTTACCAAAAATCCATAAGCTTACCAGCTCGAAAATCGCCCAAGTGCACAAGTTTTGGCTTGAGAGCGGCGAGAAGAATGGAGAAGTAGGGTTTGGTTCGATTTTCGGCGTAAAAAATTCAATTTATACCTGCCCTAATATTTTTTTTAATTGCACCAAAAAGTCCCTCAATTTTACACTGCAAAAAATGATAATCCATTGGAAAAAGATTTATCGATTATCTCGATTATCGGCGATAAGTTACCAAAACGACAACTAGCGTAGTGGATTATTTACCGCTAAACATCGGTAAGACCGATAATCGTCGATTATCCACGATTATCCGCGACAAGTCGAACCTTGGTAAATGGTATGTAAATGGTTTGACATGATTTTTGTAAATAGTTTTTCAGTTTTATTCGTCAATTTTTCGTAATTTCATTTCGTAATTTCATTTACAGTCTGACATCATTTACAATTTTTGTAATTTCATTTTGTAAGTTCATCGTAATTTTTCGTAATTTTATTTAGAGTTTCAAATTGTATATACATATACAATTTTTCGTAATTTTATTTACAGTTTCAAATTATGAATAATGTTTGTTCGCAATTTCTCATATACAGTTTCAAATAATACTGATTAATAGGGACCAAAAATTCAAAAATAAGATTTTGGTTTTAATCATTAAAATATGGAGGATTAATTCGAAAAAGTTTTGTGAAATCGTTAAAATACGAAGGATTTATTAATTTATTTAGTTTGCTACATTTAAGGAAAATATTAGTTTTTATTTTAATTTAAAAAATAACGAATTAAGAATGTGAATTAAAAAGTAGAAGAGAATATTAGTCCATATTTCAATTTGTTGGTGATTATGATTATCATAATTAGAAATGGACATTTTTTTTAAACCTTGAATCACAAAAGACATTTGCCTCATTTATCATATAATAACTCATACCTAACAAAAACATATAGTCTTGCATTTTTAAGAAAAACTAATATCAATAATATATCATCATAAAACATGGATATAATAAAAAATGAAACCTAAAACATGGAAATAATTGCTAACCGAAATAAAACGAAATAAAGAAAATTGTCCAAGCAAAAAATTAAAACATATAAATAGCTAAGAATGAGCGACACAGTAGTCATTTATCCCAGAAGTTGGGGACCTCCTTATAGAAATCGTAGCCGGTGTGACATTCGTCGATGAGATGGACGATGCTCTTGCAGCACCTGCTGCCAATCGCCTTACCCCTTCGATTGAATAGCCCGATCTCCTTATAGCAAGCTATCTGCACCTCTTGTCGATCACAGCTCAGCCTCGGGTGCGAACTGCTCGGAGAAGGAGGAGTGGGCGCTACCGGAGTGTTTTCCGCCTCGCATCTGGTGTTGACTAGGCCCAGCCACCCCCAACTAAAGAACCTGGGACACTGCTCCGCCACATCGTTCGCTGCACTGCAGCATTCCGGCCCTGATGGGTCGCCCCTGCACGCCCCCCAGGCGCCAAACAACGTGCCCCTGCAAGCCCCCCAATATCAAGCCTCGGAGCCGGTCGGACTCAGCGCAGGCATTAGAGCCAGAACCGCAAGAAATATCGTAATCTTCTTCATTTCTCTCTTTATGCTCAAATACACTCTGTGATTCGTAATAAAAAATGCAAGGAATATCGTACGACTTGTATTTGTAGGGTTTAGGGTTTAGAGAAATACTCGATTTTATAAAGAAATTCGTTTTTTTTCAATTACGTTTTTCCTATATAGAAATACTCGGTTTAGAGATCCCACTTTTTTCTAGGTATAGAAAATAGAATAAGTACGTTTTTATTCTATATTTTTTTCTAATTAATTTAGGATTTTTAAAGCATATCAAAGATTTGGTATATTTTTTTAAAAATATTTTTTTTGGAAGAAAATTGGAGCTGCGAAAATTAATAACTATTTAGAGTTTTATGTTAGACTTAGGGTTTCATTTTTTTCACAAAGTCTCCCGTAGTCTCATTCTCTCCAAAACCTAGAAATTCTCTAGAGATGATAGAGTGAAAAACTCACTGATTCTTCAATCTTATCAGCCATAAAATTTATTCTTCTTCTTGCCTAATTAAGGTATGAATATGTTTCTCTTATTAAATCCAATTTTATTTTCGTAATCCTAAGTAGCATAATTTTTTTGAATTTTTATCTCCCAAACCAGGTAGCGGTTTTGGCTGAAATTTTAACCACATCTTCTATTAGGTTCATAGAAGTCTCAAAATTTAATTTCAGAATTTTTGTCGCTCGAAATCGTATTTTTAATTTTTTAATTTTCTGGAAAAACGATAAAATTCTGCAGATCAGATTTTCGTTTTTATTTTTTAAAATTCATAAAGTCCTAATTAGAGATTTTATGTAGAGATAGGTTTTATAGGGAATCCAATTTCTAGAATGTTTTGTATTTCAAGAAATTTGAAAAACAATCGGGATCTAGCCCGAAAACGAGTTATAAGATTCTGGCCGAATGGAAAAACCGATTTATCTCATAGTTACAGTTTTTTTTTTGAAAATTTCAAAAACACGAAAGTTCTTCGTTTTCGAAAAATAATGGCAGTTTGTTAAGAACGTTTTTTCCAGTTCTTTACCGATTTTATTATATCGAGAAAATACCTCAAAACTCCTTTGGAAAATCCAAATCTCTTTTAGTCTTTATGTCAAGCTCTAGGAATGTTTTTGCTAGTGATCAAACCTAATTTTTAGTTGGGTAATTATTATCCAGGAATATCGCTCATAGAGGTATCTTCGTCGGAGTCGCGAGAAGGATTATCGTAGCGATTCAGGTGAGTTCAACCTCACTGCAGTACGAATTTGTTTGAAAATAAAAATACATTTGAACATGTTTGTTGTGTGCTTTGTTTGAATATATTGGATGTGTGAAAAATGTTTGCTTGTTATATTGCTTCATGAATGACTACATTAGATATGTTATGAAGATTCAACGACGTTGAAATGCCGCGAAAGATTTATTATTATGTGATGATCGATGTGATTGTCGAGATATGAAGAATGCCATTAATGATGAATGGTGATATACGATGTGAAATTTGTGAAAATGATTATTTTGGTTATGGATGAATCTTCTTGTCATTTATCCATGTTAACAATATAAACAAGTGGAATATAGGAATTAACGAAGTGACGTACCACACCTCTTGAAAGGAAAAGGTTCTCAATGTTTTATGATATCCCCGAGTTGAAAGGAATGAGGACGGGATAATGTTACGATTCTTCCCCGAGTTGAAAGGAATGAGGACGGGATGATGTTAGGGTTCTTCCCTGAGTTGAAAGGAACGATGATGGGATTAATCATGCGGTATTCATGAGCCGCCAAAGATATGGACCTTGGACTTCGGGAATTGCAACCCCGTCAAACCAATGGTCACGCGCGCAAGTTGGTACGTACACAAGATGGTTATCACCTAGGACAAGATTAGTAATAGATTCCTAAAACGTAAACAGAAGCATAATTGGACATTTGCATGTTATGTTTGCCTTTATATATTTTTGTGAGAATATAGTTGTATCTCACTGAGATTTTAGCTCACACAAAATGCTTTTCGTTCGTACTGTAGGTAAGAAACCTATGATACGACTTCATGGTGGATTGGGCGATGACGGTGGGAGGCGTGCGAGGATGGGTAGGAGATGGGTCACCACTGAATAAAGATGTTGTTTTTCCGTAATAAAAAGGACAAGACTAGGTGTTTTTTTTTTTTTTTATGTCCTTAGGTTTTCTATTGATGTTTAAGGTTTGTTTTTATGACTTGTGTTAGAAGTTGATGAGTTCAAAGATTCAAATATTTTTGGTTTTAAAAAGGGAATTCCCGGGAAATGTTTCTTTGTACTCCTAACATTTAAAAAAAATAAAAAATTGACTAACTTAGGATAGATAAAAGATGTTAGTAAAAGTGACGGCTCAAAAAAAGTCGAGTACAACCTGTATACTCTATTTGGTATTTTATTTAAATTTTTTTCTTTAGATAAATGGGGTTTATGCCTCTTAGCATGGGTAAATCCTTATTATGTATAATTTTGATGACAATTTTTTTTTAGGAATACGTTAATTTGATGACATTGTGTAGACATTAAGTTAAGTTTGTGTAATGTTATGCATAATTAATGGTCATTAATGTAAGGCACTCCATTGAAATTTTTGTTTGTTTGTCAAAATACCTTATATCATAATCAAATTAAAAGAGCATTGGTCATTTGGTGTAACACAAAAACAAAAGTCAGTGCATCACAAAAGAGCATTGTCAGAATACATTCAAAACACAAAAGATGCACCATGCCATATTCTAAAAAGTCATAAACAAGTTCAAAAAATCTAAGTAGAAGCTCCAGCGGCCCTTTCCGTTTGTCTTGCAAGTCTTTGCTTCCTTTTAAGTGTCTCCTTCGTTGGATTTGATGGTGGTGGCCGTCCTCTTATCTTTTGAACAATGGGCTGCAAATGACATAGAATAAATAATTTCAAATTTACATAGCTAAATAAATTGAAAGGGTACAGAGACCAAACTACTAATTTAAGTCTATTAATGGAAATACATACCTTTGACAATGTTGGATTTGAACATGTTTTTTTAGTGTGTTCCCTTTGTCCGCAATTGCGACATTGGTGAACTTGTCCAAATCGTCACTTTCTTGTAACTCCCAGTGGTGGCGGTTCATCGGCATCTCTGCGTCTTGCCCTCTTTGGTCTACCCGGAAGGTTTGTTACACTTGGTGGTTGAATTGAATTTGAGCCAATATTAATTCAAAAGTTGGGGTAGGAATTGGTCGCATTGTCGGTTCATACACATTTTCAAAGGTTTCTTTTTTATAGTATAGGTCTACGTAGTCCATAACGTCATGCCCCGATTAGGGGTGAAAATTTTGTAACCGTATCCCGGTTTTGTCCTGGTTCTGGTTCCGCTTCCCGGAACGATTTTAAAAAAATAAGGGAAATTGAGTTTGAAACTGGGAACGGGTATTTCCCGGTTCATGGTTTATGGAACTGGGAATCGGAACCAGTACCAGAAGCCAAATTTCCCGGTTTTTGGTGCCGGTTCCGGTTTTAAGATAGATGTAGTTTTAGATGTTTTCATGTTATGTCGTTTTTAAATATTTTGTATGTTTATTGTAGTTTTGGGTTTTATGTCGTTTTTTATTACTTAAACTACATGTAGTTTTCGTTATTAGGGTTTATTATTTCCCATTTTCCATTCTCGGCCCTTTCAATATATTTTTCTCTCTCTCCCTCTCATCCATCGCGATGTCATCTTCTTCTCTTCGCTGAGAACCCTCCACCGTCGATTACATGTCTTCGTCTCAAAACTAGAAGATTTCGCTCGCAAGCACAATCTATGTCTCGTGTTAGTTTTTGTTCCGGCCATTGATTTTTGTCTCGTGTTAAGTACCGAATTTTTTCACGAATCTTTTCTGAATTTTTCCCGGTTCCGGTTTAAAAAAAAAGGGAAATTTACAACCGGAACCGGGAACCGGTACCGAAAATAAAAATCCTGAATTCTTAAGATAGGTACCAAAAATAAATAATTTCCCGGTTCCTGGTTCCGCTTGTTGGATCCCAATTCACGGATCTGCAAAGAACACGAATAACACCAAAAGAAATCGAACAGAAAAATAAGGACACAAGCTTTTGGGAGAAGAAATTCTCTGATTAATAATCGAAGGCAATATACAAGGAGATAAACTCGAAATTCTAATGGACTCAACACTTTACAAAGTGTACATGCTAGGTATATTTATAGCCTCACATAGGCGAAACCCTAGCTAACCAAATCGCACAAAATCAGGAAACTACCCTAAATAATCCTATCAAATCTTGGACTTGATCTTTGCTTGCTCCTCAAGCTACGCGCTTTCCTTGCTGGGTAGTTGCTGACTTTCCCTTTCCTGCCCGGACAGCTTCTCTGTCCCCGAGCTGGCTTGCTCGTCTGCCTCTGGCCGGGCTTGCCTTCTATCCGGACGTTTTGCTCGTGTTCACCCGAGCTGGGCTGAACAGCTGTCCGTCTTCTGTTCTGGTCGGTACCCGGGCTGACTCCTCGCAAGTGTTTCTGCCCGTCCTGGGTTCTGGTCGTCATCCGGACTAAGTCAAGCTTAAGCTCACATTCTCCCCCGTAATCTTGACTTGCTACACTCTTTACTCCGAGCAACTCTCTCATCTCCGCGAACTTCACTCTCGCCAAAGCCTTGGTAAGGATGTCTGCCCGTTGCTCCCTCGTGTTGACGAACTCCACGATGATCTCTCGCTTCTCCACACACTCACGAATATAATGGTACTTCGTGTCAATGTGTTTGCTTCGTCCGTGAAACACTGGATTCTTCATCAACGCGATTGCAGACTTGTTGTCCACGTAGAGAGTAGCTGGTCTCTGCTCGGATCCGGTCACTTCACTAAGTAGCCCTTTCAACCACATAGCTTGACATGCTGCTGCGGTTGCCGCCATGAACTCTGCTTCGCATGAGGATAGAGCTACTGTCTGCTGCTTTTGAGACTGCCAGGTGATCAGGTTTCCGTTGAGGTAGAACGCCATCCCTCCGGTACTCTTCCTGTCATCGATATCACCGGCCAGATCACTGTCCGTAAAGCCGACTAGTACTTCTGCTCCACTTCCTCGGTTGTACTGGATCTCGTAGTCCGTCGTGCCCTTCACGTAACGCAAGATGTTCTTCACCGCCTGCTGGTGTGCACTCGTGGGCTTCTCCATGTATCGACTGACTATCCCGACTGCGTGTGAAATGTCTGGTCGGGTGTGGGTGAGATACCTCAGGCACCCGATCACGCGTCTGTACTCCGTGGGATCCACTCTTCTCCCTTCAGCATCCTTCCCGAGCTGCAGCTTTGCCTCCATTGGGTATCTGCTCGGGTTGCAATCCGTCATCTCGAACTGCTTAAGGATCTTCTTCGCGTAGGCCGACTGCTTCAGCATAATGCAGTCCTTCTTCTGTTCCACCTCTAGACCGAGGTAGTACGAAAGTAATCCGAGGTCACTCATCTCGAATTCGGCCATCATCTGCTGCTTGAATCCATCTACGCCTCCTGCGCTGGATCCTGTGACGATCAGGTCGTCCACATACACTCCCACGATCAGAGTTTCCTGCCCGGAACTCCTGGTGTAGACTGCCTGCTCGCTCAAGCACTTTGTGAATCCAAGATTCTTCAAGCTCTTGTCAAGGCGGATGTTCCACGCTCTTGGTGCTTGTTTTAACCCGTATAAGGCCTTGGATAGCTTGTACACCTTCTGCTCCTTGCCCGTGACGCCGAACCCCTCTGGTTGCTTGACGTACACTTCTTCTTCGAGGTCACCGTTTAGGAATGCCGATTTGACATCCAGATGGTGAATTTCCCAACCTCGATGAGCTGCTAGGGCTAGGATGAGTCTGATCGTGTCCAGTCTTGCTACTGGAGCAAAGACTTCCTCAAAGTCTATGCCTTTCCTCTGCACGTAGCCTTTAGCTACCAGCCTTGCCTTGTGCTTAAGGACATTCCCCTTAGTGTCCTTCTTCAGCTTATACACCCACTTCAGGCCGATGGGATTATGACCTTTGGGCAGGTCGGTAAGCTCTCATGTCCTGTTCTTCTCAATGGACTCCATCTCCTTCTTCATTGCTTCCTGCCACTCCTGCTCGGCTGCTGCCTCTTGGTAATTGGCTGGTTCTTCTGCACACAACAAAGAAAGTTCCTCCAGGCTCATCTCCACTTCTTGAGTATGATCGTAAACGTCTGCTAGAGGACGGAATCCTCTTGGGCCGTCTTTTATGGAGGAATCTCCCGAGCTAGACGGGCTGGTCCTGCTCGGGCTTGGTGTCCGTGGTGTGTCCGGGCTATTCTCTCCCGGGCTGGGTTCTCTCGTCTCTGGCAAGATTGTTTCCGAGCTGGGTGTTCCGGGCTGCTCCTGCTCGGCAACATCCTGGTCGTCTTCGACAATGAACTCCACTGAGTTCTGCTCGGGTTCTCCATTCTCGTCGCGCCAATCCCACTTCATCTCCTCTTCGAACACAGCATCTCTGCTCACTTGGAGTCTGCCGCGTCGTGGATCGTAGAGTCTGTGTGCCTTGCTTCCTTCTTCAACGCCAAGGTACACCATCTTCTGACTCCGGTCGTCCAGCTTCTTGAGATGTGGTCCCGCAATCTTCACGTGTGCGGTGCATCCGAACACTTTCAAATGTTCAAAGTGGGGTTTCTTCCCTTTCCACGCCTGGTAGGGGGTACGCTCTCCTAGCGCTTTGGTCGGCAAACGATTAAGCAGGTAGACGGCATGTCTTACTGCTTCTGCCCAAAGTCGGGCTGGAACTTGCATGCTCTTGAGCAAGCTCCTCACTGTGTTCATCACAGTTCGGTTTCGTCTTTCCACTACGCCATTCTGCTGGGGCGTGTGGGGTGCGGACAGGTGACGTTGAACTCCTTCCTGGTCGCAGAACTCTCCGAACTGCTGGGAGGTGAATTCTCCTTCTCGGTCTGTACGCAAGACCTTTAACCTGTGCACCGAGCCATTCTCCACGATCTTCTTGAACTTCTTGAAGACCTCAAAGGCTCCACTTTTCTCCTTAAGCATATAAACCCACATCCAGCGACTGTAATCATCAACAAGTAAAAGAAAGTACTTGTTACCTGTCAATCTTGCTGGGGTGACTGGACCACATAGGTCTGCATGCACCAACTGTAGGGGTCTCTCTGCTCGGAATTTGGCCTTGATCGGAAACGGTATCCTCGCCTGCTTCGCGATCATGCAGCACTCACATAGCTGGTCGGGGTGTTCTATCTTGGGAACCCCGAAGGCCATCTTCTTCTCGCCCATCATCTTGAGCGCATGAAAATTCACGTGTCCGAGCCGTGCGTGCCATAGCCAAGCCGGGTCCGCCATCGATGCCATGAGACAGACGGGCTGACACGTCTTCAGGAGAATCTTGTAGAGCCTGTTGGGTGTCCGCTCCACCTTCATCAACAGCTCTCCTTCCTTGGTCCACATCTTCAGGTAGAACCCTTGCAGCAACACCGTATTCCCGATCTCAGTCACCTGCCCTAGACTGATGATGTTGCTTTTCAACTTCGGGATGAAATAAACCTGGGTCATCAGACGCTGGTCCCCATTCTTGCACTCGAACAGGATCGACCCTCTGCCTCTGATTTCTACGACTGATCCGTCGCCGAATTTCACGCTACCCGTGATCTTCTCATCGAGCTCTTCAAACTTAGCTCGGTCCCCAGTCATGTGGTTGCTAGCTCCGTTGTCTAAGTACCATATGTCGGTACTGACCTTCTTCTCTCCGTCTACGAGGAGGTTTGCAATAACCTTATCCTCGATGAGGAAAACCTTCTCGCTGGTCTCCTCCGGACAGGTCTGCTCGGCCTCTGGGCTGATCGGCACACTAATCACTTCTGCCCGGGCCTTGGCGTCACACTCGCCATTCTGTTCGTCCAGGTGCATTTCCTGTTCGGCAAACAACAATGCCGGCTGGTCGTCTGGGAATCTTGCTAGATTCGCCTCTTCGCCCTGGTTCCTGCTCCGGCACTCAGATGCAAAGTGCCCAAGCTTCTGACAATTGTAGCACTTCACTGTGCTCTTGTCTCTCCTGGTCGTGCCTTCCTGACGGGTAGATCCACTGCCGCGACCACGCATGTCCCGACCTCGACCTCGTCCACGACCCTGTCCGCGTCCTCGGACTTCTCCACCGAAGCTGTTCCGACCTGAGGATCTTGTAGAAAACTCGACTCCCCCGGTTTTCCGCTGTCTGGCCGTCCATTCTTCATGCGTGAGCAGGAGGTTCTTGTCCTCTTCTCTGTCACCGTAACCCCGGAGTCTCTCCTCGTGGGCTTTTAGGCGACCAACAACTCCTCGACCGACATGGTCTTGAGATCGCCGAACTGCTCTATCGATGTCACGATCTGCATGTACCTGTGAGGCACTGCTCGGAGGAATTTCTTAACGACGGTGGTCTCCTCCACCTTGTCTCCCAGCGAGCGTATGCCGGTCACAATGGACGTGAGCCGCATAGCGAAATCATCAATTGATTCGCTCTCCCTCATCCTCATGACCTCGAACTCACTCTTCAAGGTCTGGACCTTTGCCTCCTTGACGCGATCTGCGCCCATGTGCATGGTCTGAAGAGTTTTCCATGCTTCCTTCGCGGATTCTTTCTCGGCAAGCATGAGAAGAACATCTTCCGGAACTGCTTGGTAGATAGCGGCTAGAGCCATTCTTTCCTTGCGCCCTTCGACACCGCCGTTCTCTACGGCCTCCCATACTCCCTGCGCCTGCAGATTCACCCTCATCTTCAACGCCCACACGGCGTAATTGCTCTTCGTGAGCATGGGGTAATGGAGTGTAACTGTGCCTTCTCTGGTGTCTGGTTTCGGCGCGACCAAAGCTCTTTCCATCGGTGACTCTGATGATGAAGACATGTTCTTCGATTGAAGCTCTGATACCACTTGTTGGATCCCAATTCACGGATCTGCAAAGAACACGAATAACACCAAAAGAAATCGAACAGAAAAATAAGGACACAAGCTTTTGGGAGAAGAAATTCTCTGATTAATAATCGAAGGCAATATACAAGGAGATAAACTCGAAATTCTAATGGACTCAACACTTTACAAAGTGTACATGCTAGGTATATTTATAGCCTCACATAGGCGAAACCCTAGCTAACCAAATCGCACAAAATCAGGAAACTACCCTAAATAATCCTATCAAATCTTGGACTTGATCTTTGCTTGCTCCTCAAGCTACGCGCTTTCCTTGCTGGGTAGTTGCTGACTTTCCCTTTCCTGCCCGGACAGCTTCTCTGTCCCCGAGCTGGCTTGCTCGTCTGCCTCTGGCCGGGCTTGCCTTCTATCCGGACGTTTTGCTCGTGTTCACCCGAGCTGGGCTGAACAGCTGTCCGTCTTCTGTTCTGGTCGGTACCCGGGCTGACTCCTCGCAAGTGTTTCTGCCCGTCCTGGGTTCTGGTCGTCATCCGGACTAAGTCAAGCTTAAGCTCACACCGCTTTCACCCCTAGCCCCGATTTACCTGATCACTTCATCAACGAGTCGTCTTCTTTGCTGAGCTTCAGTGACAATGGAGTTAGGGTTTTCTTTGTATACTCTTCTCGCCCCCTTTTTTCCTTATATTGAGTAAATGTCGTTAGCTTCCTTCATCATCTTTTTTTCTTTTATTTGTTTTCGTCTTGTGATGTGGCAATGAAAATATTCAATTTGGAACCAAATAGAGGCCACTAACGGAGATAGTATTAACAGTGCTAACGATAGATGAAGTTAGGTATTATTACCATAAGAAAAAAGACTTAGGTATTAAAGTGCACCAATATGAAGAACTTAAGTATTATCGCCGCTATTTTCCCATATATATATAATATAATTATGGAATATTGCATGAAATAAATGGGAACATTAAATTAAATTAAATTATGCACCTTTCCCATTTAAAGTTCGGGAAAACCTAAAATATGAATTATAATATAACCAAGTCAGTTGAAACTTCACGGGTTTACAAATTCACTAGTGCATTACTATGAAGCTAAAACATAGATTATCGTTATAATCTAATTATAAACACAATTATTGATTTATTCGCAAATTCGTGTTAAATTAATTTCCCACGTCCTCAATGATTTTTTACCCAACATAATGATTTAGGAAAAACGGAACTTTCATTGAACAAGCTTGGAGCTCAATTTTATTAAAGGACGCATAGTATTCGAATGGTGCATAATAAAGGAAGGCATAGTTCGAAATTAACTAGCATAATACTCGACATTAGAACTGGAAAATCGTGTCACTAATTGCCAAAATCTCGGTTATTTCCTTCAAAAAAATACCCGCATCACATCAAAATTCAATACACTAAAAAAAACAAATATATTAGTCTTCCATTTTCAAGAGAAACTAATATTTATCATGATATCATCATAAAACAAGAGAATGCGTAACATTCTTGAAGAAACCTAAAACATGGAAATAATTCTATGTAGAAATATAAAGATATAAACAAAATGCGAATTAAAATAAAGCAATAAATCAAAAAGACTAATAGTGAGCGACGCAGTAGTCGTGGCACTTCTTCCACCAGAAGTTATGCGAAAAGAAATCATAGTCGGTGTGACATTCGTCGATGAGATGGACGATGCTCTTGCAACACCCGCTGCTCATCGCCTTACCCCTTCCTACCAATGGCGCCATCTCCTTCACGCAATCTTGCACCACCTCGTGTCGATCACAGCTCATCCTCGGATGCGAACTGCTCGGAGAAGGAGGAGTGGGCGCCGCCGGAGTGGGCACCGCCGGAGGGTTCTCCGCGTCGCATCTCGCATTGGCTCGGCCCAGCCACCCCCAGCTTAAAAACCGGGGACACTGATCCGCCACATCGCCCACTGCGCTGCAGCATTCCGGTCCTGATGGGTCTCCCCTGCACGCGCCCCACGCGCTGAAAAGCGCACCCCTGCACGCCCCCCAATATCGAGCCTCGGAGGCGGTCGGACTCAGCGCCGCCACTAGGACCAGAACAGCCATCAGTAGGGTAAACTTCTTCATCTCGTCTCCTTGGCGAATTAATGAAAGGATATTTATAGAGATATATATTAGTGTAACTACGAAAACAAAGTAAAATGTAACGGAATATAGTTAGGGAAATAGCCAGATGTTGCCAAGTCGATCGCTAGGTCAGTTAGTCTGCCATGGCCATTTAGAATTCTTATATACATATATATATATATATATATATATTGTTTAATAATTTTTCTAAACACCACTTTTAAATTTGAATTTTCAAAAAATATACCCTAAATTTGAGAAACAGCAAAAATATATCCTTACTTTGAGATTGCCACCCCTAATGGAATTCGAGCCAAAGTTTTTAAAGGGCTTATAAATTTATTTTCTAAAAGTAAATTTCAAAACTCATACTAAAGGGTAATTTGGTATTAATAAAAGGTATGAAAAATTACTAAAACAAACTTTCGGGTTAGAGGTGAAATCAGAATAGGGATTTTTTTTTTGTTTCGAAAATTGGGGGGGGGGTTTTTTGTCCCATTTTCAGTTAAAAAAATCCAATTTTTTTTCTTCTTCAAACCCGGAAATGGAACTAGGACATAATTCGGGAAAAAAAGGAACCTAAATCGAGAAAATATTCGGGAAAAATAACAAAATACAAAATACTAAGTCCAAAACTCCAAACTGCAAAAATCAAATACCAAATAAAAAATTTAAGACATAAAAATATAATCCAAGATATTATCAAGACATAAACAACAATATCAAAAATTAAAAAATAAAATAAAATAATATATATTTATATTTATATATATCTATATCTATATTTTAAACTGGAACAGGGAAAAAAAAACCAAGAATTTGAGGTATCGTCCCGCTTTTGGTTTCCATTCTTAAACCGGGAACCGGGATGTCTCGGTTCCTAGTTTTGAAACTAAATTTACCCAATTTTTTTTTTCTACAATGTTCCATGCTCGGTACGGAACCGGGACAAAATCGAGAACCGAGTACAAAATTTCACCCTACTTTCGGGTATATTTTTATTTTTATATTATTCACACACGAGTATATTCTAAAAAAATCTAACGAGTAAATAATGTCTCAATGGTTGCTCCCCACCATGGTATATATTGTAGTAAGGGTGAAAATTTTGTACTCGGTTCCCGGTTTCGTCCCGGTTCCGGTCCCGGTACCGGACCGTTTTTGGTAAAAAAATCAGTTTTTTTTACAATACCCTAAAAAGGGACGTCCCGGTTCCGGTTTGAAAAACCAGAACTAGAACCAGTTCAAAATCTGAAATTCCCAATTTTTTTTATCCTGGTTCCGGTTTTATGTCGTTTTGTCATAAATTTGTCATTTTTTAATATATCGTTTCTTATTAATTACGTTTTCAGCCCATTATTTTCTTTTTCAGCCCATTATTAATTAGGACTTCCATATATTATTCTAAAATCATACGCCAATTAAAGCATTATTTGACTATTGGTGGTCAACGCAGTAGCCATGGCATTTGTCCAGTCGTATCCCAATGTAAGCTTGTTGTGACAATTGTCATACAGATTGATGAGGCTCTTGCAGCACCCGGCGCTGATCGCCGGAGCTCGGCCATTCACAAACTCATTCATCTCTGTCCCGCAATCATATGCTACATGGAAAACATTACACGAGAGCCTCGGAGAATGAGGAGGAGTGGGCGGTGACGGTGGTGGAGGCCGAGCGATCGGGGTTGTCGGCCTCGCATTTGGCGTTGGCTTGGCTGAGCCAACCCCAGCGGAAGAGGATCGGACACTGCTCCACTGTGTCGCCCACTGCACTGCAGCATTCCGCCCCTGACGGGTCGCCCCTGCATGCTCCCCGTGCGCGGACCAGCGCGCCCTTGCAAATCCCCCAATGTCGAGCCTCGGAACCGCTTGCGCTCAGCGCCACCACTAGAGCCAAAACCGCAAGGGATACGGTAAACTTCTTCATCTCGTCTAGTTCTACGCGAGTCTGTGTGCGGCGAATTGATGAATGGTATTTTATAGAGAAAGTCAACCGATTTAAAAACAAATATAGCGAAATAATATTGTTAGAGAAATACACGTTAGTTAATAGCTAATAGTATATATAAGAATAAATAAATTACCCTGGTTTAATATTACTACGAAATGCTCTGGTTAATAATTTTAGTCTGCCATATGACATTTATATATTTTTTTGAACACCATTCGCAATTTTGAATTTTCAAACAATATAACCCTTAAGGTTGAGAAGTAAAACTAATATATCCCTAGTATGCATTTGAGCTTGCCTGAGCACCGGCTCACCGGGACGCTCTCTCGCCTTTCTGTGCTGCTGTAAGCGACGTCTTTTTGGGTCTCTCTCTCACCGCGCTACTTGTTTTTCACAGAGAAGAGTATGGAATATCAAGTCATCGTGTAGCATTGAATTTGAGTCAAAACACATCAAATGATTTATCGATTTTTTATTATTTTATTTTAAATAAAGGTATATAAAAAAATGAAACCAAAAGGTATCTAAAATTAAATTTCAAAACTGTTACTAAAGGGTAATTTTGGATTATTTATATCAACTTTAACAAAGGGTATGAAAAATTACTAAAATAAACTCTCGTGTATATATATATATATATATATATATATATATATTTTGACACGAAGGTAAATATATTCTAAAATATACAACGAGCAATTAAACAAAGTATTATGATATAAATTGTCAAAGGACTTCCTATATACTTGTCGAACTCGTTTACGAATCGGACTATTCATTCAACGCAATGATGAGCTGACTTGACCTCTTGGTGAACTCAACCCGCCTTAATGTGCCATGCAAAACGCCATGCAGATGGCCTTATGTACTGGAATCCCGAGATCGAGGTAATGGGAAAGAGCGCCAAAAGTCACTCGCGAGTTGACCAAAGGAGCTCGACTTTCAATTCACCTGATCTCCGGAGATGTCACGTTTAATTCGGCATTTATATCCTATTATTTGTTTCCCGTTATTTTTTAAAAAAATTTGCATTTGCTCTTTGGGAATTAAACTCTTAAGTATTTGGTGTTTTTGAGTTAAATCATTAATAAAAATCGACCATTTTTGGTCTTTGAGTGTTTTTGGTCTTTCCTATATACTACTTATCGTACTGGTTCACGACCCCGTACGGACAATTCAATCTACCCTGCAATGAGCTGACTTGATCTCTCGGTGAAGTCACCCCGCCTCTAATACTCGGACAGATGCTCTAGTTGTTGAAGACTACGCTCCGATACTCCACACTCCCCTTAATTTGTATAATACCGGCCCGTAAATTGCATTAATCTTCCGTTTGCCCTGTTCTCCAATCGAGACTCCGTGTCACTTTCAAAATTTACCTCCTCGCACTGCTTCAGCTCATACTCCCTAAAAACAATAAGGACTTAAGTTGCCCCATGTTTAGGCCGGTTTTGTTAATTATGACACGTTTGACGCACTCGAGATACCATAAAAATAGCAATTTAGCGTATGTCAATCTTCAACAATTTATTTTTCTTCGTTTTTTTTTCTTCTTCCTTGAATAGAAAGGCAATTAATTCTTCAGGTCACAATCTTTAAAACTAAATGAAAATTTTTGGTGGTTGGTTCACGTACTAATTGTGTTACGTGCGTTAGTGTAACGAAAATAGAAAACCATAAGTAGGTAAAAGAGAAATATGGGTGTATCTTTTGCATCATCAATATTTTATCTGTAGTTTATAAGCTGAAGTCTTGAGTACTTGTGACATGATACAAAATTCTATAATCAAATATATAATTATATATTATATTTGGGGCAAGAAGTTTGTATAGGCTTTCTTACCTAAGAAAAGAAATGTATATCAATTAAGATCAAGTCACCCATACTACTTAAAAATATGCGTCTTTGGCTCATGACAACCAAGAGATATATTATTATAGACAATAAGATTTCAAGAAACATGTTATCCAATATATATATATATATATATATATATATATATATATATATATATATATATATATATATATATTTCTCATCAATTCACATCTTCGCAAATAAAATAAAAAAAACATGGGGTCGTCCAGACTTTGCATGGTTCCGCGATCTCTTGCAATGTTTGGTTTTTTGTTTTTGCCATATGCCTATGGGCAAATGGTTCCGGCATTTTTCATATTCGGGGATTCTGTAGTCGACTTTGGTAATAACAATGGGATTCCTACTGTCTTCAAAGCCAATTTCATGCCATATGGAAGAGATTTTCCGAATCACCTTCCGACCGGGAGATTTTGTAATGGCAAACTTGTTGTGGATTTCTTGGGTAATAATTTTTGAAATTTATATAAAAAAATCTCTATCTCATCACTTTAGTGTTGTTTGTTTATGATTTCTCTATTTTTCATATTTTAAAACCTAGAAAATGAAAACAAAAAGTTATGATTGGTTAGTTATTTAATTTTTTGTTTAAGGGCTTTGATTAAGTATTTATTTTTAGAATTTTGTTTAATTTGTAAATTTTATTGAAGAAAACAAAATATAAAAATAGTGCAATTATTTTATTACACAGCCTTATTTAAATAAATTACAAACATAATTTATTATTTAAATTACATAAATTTAGCATTGGTTGATTAATTTTTTACATTTACTACTTATTAGCTATAGGTTTATTTTTTTTATTTATTACATTTAATAAGTGGTTCTCTAATGTGTATTTGTCGTTTTCGTGACACAGCTGATGTTATTGGCTTCTCATCGTATCCACCACCTTATCTGAGTATAGAGGCAAGTGGAAATAACCTTCTAAATGGTGCCAATTTTGCATCAGCTGCTTCTGGTTATTATGAGCCCACTTCAGAAATATACGTAAAAACTCTCTCTTTCTCTTTGTTTTTGTAGTCTGTTTTTCAGTATTTAGAAAATAAATTTGGAATTTATATTTCAATGTATTTGAAAATGTTGTTCGGTTATGTTCAGTTTCTATTCAATTTCATATTGTACAGCAAACAATGTCGTTGAGGAAGCAACTAAGTTACTACAGAGCCTACCAAGCAAGACTGGAGGAGCTAATCGGCACTGAGAACGCGACGACGAGGATTTCTGGTGGAATTCATATACTCAGCACCGGAAATAGCGACTTTCTTCAGAACTATTACATCAGTCCGTTGCTACACAACGCCTTGACGTCTAATCAGTTTTCTACGATTCTCATTCGGAACTTTGCCAAATTCGTCCAGGTCTCTATGTACAAAAAGAACTCTAGTTCGAGTTTATAAACGAAAACTTAAATTTGCAAAAAAATTCAATAATGGTTTTGAATTTTTGGATTATGTAATAAAACTAATAAATACTTGTAAAACATGTCACTGTTTTATGCTAAACGGTACCGGTCGTAGATTAAAAAAACCACCACCGAGAACCGAATTTTACTTCTTAGAATATATTTATTTTCTTGTTTATATAAATACATAGAATTAAGCGCTTAAGTTATTATTTGTTTATTAGTAGGGCATGATATATTCTGTGCCACTTGAAATTCATATATATATATATATATATATATATATATATATATATATATATATATATTGTATAATATAACAGGAATTGTATGATTTGGGAGCACGGAAGATCGGAGTGACATCGCTGCCACCAATCGGGTGTTTACCAGCGGCAATAACATTGTTCGGGTCAGGTAACAATATGTGCGTTGATAGGCTTAACTACGACGCCTATTCCTTCAACCAGAAACTCACTTCGACGGCTTCGAGATTGCGGAACGAGCTCTTCGGTCTTAATTTGGTCGTCTATGACATATACAAGCCCCTCAGCGATATCATAAGAAATCCGGTGGAAAACGGTAACTCCAGATTTTCAGCGATATCATGTTACAAATTAAAGTCATGGAATCTTTCGGAGATGATATCTTAAGCAGTATTGAAAAATGCGATTACATGCAGATTTCTTTTGCACGTGTTACAATAATCGAAGTGACTTATATTTATGGTTTCATCCCGTAATACATTTTTATTTTGTCAATACTTTTAGTTTTGGGCCTATGGAGGGCTAAACTTTTTGTTCGATATACTAAAATTTCCATTTAGTAAAACTTAACAAGATTTTTATTAAAAAAAATATGTCCACTTATTATCATTATTTTATATTAATTTGTTTTTTTAGCTTTAAAATTTGTATTTTTTTGTTTTCATAGACCTACTACTTTATACCTTTATCACTTTGTGAACTCTCAAAGATCATGATAACTTTACATAAGAACAACATAGAGATATAAATATTTTTCCTTTATTTTGTTTTATGTTTAATCACATTGCGATGTGCTGAGTGCAGGATTTGCGGAAGTGAGGAAGGGTTGTTGCGGTGCAGGGCTAATAGAGACCTCAATTCTATGCAACCAATTGGTTGGGGCGTGCCGTAATGCCTCGGAATACGTCTTTTGGGACGCCTTTCACCCTTCCGAGGCTGCTAATTCTATTGTTGCTCAAAGGCTACTCAATGACGGAGCATCTCTCCTCCGCTAATCGATTCCAAGCCACGAAAAGGCCTTTTTTAAACGCAATTTTCAATTTATACAAATCTCCTTTTAGTTAATTTTCATTCATAGCTTTAAAATAGATATTTATCTTATAATTCTTACGGTGATTTTTGTGACTTGAGATTTTGTCATTAACATGGCAAAATAAGTATAGATATTATTTTACTTATATATAAATTATTAACATCATAGTTTCAAAATTTTGTATAAAAAAAAATTATATAAATAAATATAAAAAAATGAAGAGGAACGTGAAGTTGTAGAGAGAGAGAGAGAGAGAGATAAATAGAGAGGAGGCAAGGGTATTTGAGGAAAAATGGTAAAATAATGGGTACGTATAAAATAGATTAAACGAAACAATTGATATTATTTAAAGAGGTTTTGAGTAAAAATGAGTATTCCATTAGTACTCGTTAATTTAATAGTAATGCGTGGCAATATTGAAAACATGATATATGACAAACAAGAGTGAGATTTAACTGGTGATGAACTTAATATGCAAAATCAATTGTTGGGCATATTTTTAACGTCGAAAATATTGAGGGCTTTTTGGTGATACATATTTTGTCGAGATTGCAAATGATGGACTCACGATCAAGGCTTGTCGAAAAATTAACAAACACGGCGGGCGTTTGGTTTTTTAGTTTCTCACTAACATTTCAATGAAGAACAACGCCACGAGTGGTCAATCAATAAATTCTTCTCATGCAAGGAGGTCGCATGCGACCAACATCTCGAGGCTTGGATCTAGCAAATTATCGAGTGTAGTGTTTTGACCTATCACGGGTTATGGAATCCAGATATTCGCCGCTGGAAGATCCAAAACCGAATTACATGATTCCTCTTACATGCATGTACGATTAGGCCGTGATGACCGCAAGCAAGGCTGCGGAAATAAAGTTGAAGAGACCAAAAACTTAGGCAGCAGGAGTGCCAATTATCCACGTACAATATAATTGAAAACAGGAATACCAACTTCTTTATAATTACAAGCAGCCTAAGATTAAGGAAATAAATATACTCGGTCAAACATAATCGTCAATGGAAAGAAAGTATAAAAGGAAAGATATGTTGCCATGATCCTACTATCATGGGAGTCCTTGGTCATAATCAAACACATGTCAGAGGGCCTTGGCAACCAAGAAATATATTACTAAAAATTTAAAACTGACATTCAGACTTCTATATATATGCACAGAAACTGTGTATTCCTCATCAATTCACATCTTCACAAACAAAACAAACATGGTAGTTTCTAGTTATTGCATGGTTCCTTGTTCTCTTGTGTTTTTTGTTTCCATCTTTTTGCCTTGTACCTATGGGCAACTGGTTCCAGCCCTTTTCATATTCGGCGACTCCGTTGTAGACGTTGGTAACAACAATGGGCTTCCGACCATCGTCAAAGCCAACTTCCCCCCGTACGGAAGAGATTTCCCGAATCACCGTCCGACAGGGAGGTTTTGTAATGGCAGACTAGCCATGGACATGTTAGGTAATCACTAATGTGCTATTCTCATTATATTTAGTCTCCGTCTAACGGGTATTTAATTTTTTGTTAATATTTTTTTATTTATTATTTCTCTCACTCTTTATTTCACAGCTGATACTTTGAGCTTCCCATCGCCCCCACCGGCTTATCTAAGTAGAGAAGCTCAGGGAAATAAAATTTTAAACGGTGCCAACTTTGCGTCGGGTGCTTCTGGCTATTACGAGCCAACATCAGATTTATATGTAGGACTCTATCCCTCTCACGCGTTAAAATATATGTAATAATGAACAAGATAGTAGCGGAAAAAATAATTGATTTCGTCAAACATTTCATTTTAATACACAAGTTCAATGATTGATGGTAAATATACCTAATCACCTTTAAACGTCAAGATGCATGCTGATGTCTCATGCCATGTCACTTGGCATGAGGATGTATCATGCTACTTCGCAAATGGGTACAATATTTTTTGGTTTAATTGCAACAAAAGTATTTGACTTCGATGATATTTAAATACTAATCCTAGTTTATAATTTGACGGCAAATATACCTACTATTCCATTTTTGCCACTCCACCTATTTGTTGTCAAAGTTCAAATTGAGGTATTAAAAAGTAAATATTATTAAAGTGATTAATTTTTGTCGCAAAGAACACCAAAAATATTGTGCTCACAAGAAGTGGCATGACATATCAACATCACATGACAGATCATCAGCCCACATAAGTTTCAAAATATTTTGCTATATTATTTTGAGTTAGGTATTTTTATTGTCAATTTTTGAACTTAAGTTTAAAAGTGCAATTTTTGTAGGACTCACATATTTTTTTTTTTCGTTATTATCGCTCGCAGAATAATAGGAATCTCCGTAAATATTACCTTGATGAACTAATAATTAATTAGATCATCTATATGAGATCGAGGTTAATTGTTTTTCTTATGTTACAGCAATCATTATCTTTGAGGACACAACTAAATTACTACAAAGAGTACCAAGCAAGACTGAAGAAGCTAATTGGCACTAACAACGCAACCGCAACATTTACGGGTGGGATTCATATACTCAGCACCGGGAATAGCGACTTTATTCAAAACTATTACATCAATCCTTTGCTAAACATCCCCATGACACCTGACCAGTTCTCTGATATTCTCGTTCGAAACTTCGCGAATTTCGTCCAGGTCGTTTTTCCGTCTTCAAATTGCTATATATTTTTTTAGCTTTCAAGTACGGAATATATATATATATATGACAAAACTAGGTTTATTGAGATGCGATGGGGTATTGATTACAGGAATTGTATGATTTGGGAGCGAGGAAGGTCGGAGTAACGTCGCTGCCACCACTTGGGTGTTTACCGGCTGCCATAACACTGTTCGGGTTAGGCAGCAACACGTGCGTCGATAGGCTCAACCAGGACGCCATTAATTTCAACAGAAAGCTCAATTTGATGTCTCGGAGATTGCAAAGAAGGCACCCCGATTTAATTTTGGTCGTCTTTGACATATACACATCCCTCAATGATATCCTCAAAAAACCTGCAGAAAATGGTACCATAACATTAGTTATTGCCGTATATATAATATCATGCATCAATTTGGGACGAAAAGTTTTGAAAATTAAAAAACGGACAAGTTAGGGAACCGGTTCGCAAATTCATTTTTATTAGCCGGGAAAATGATCCGGTGTTTTCAATGGCATTTTTCTACTTCTTTGAAAAGTAACCTCTCTATTTATATTTTAAGTCCAGTCAAAAACACTTTAGTATACGGGGTCAGATATATTAGACTTCTTTGAAATTATAAAACGTCTTTTTCTTTAGATGTAAGATCATATGAAGCTGTAAATTTATATATTGAGAAATTATGTGGATAAAATTTCCATATTTTCATGGCCCTTGGGCGACCATCCAACTTTTTTGTGAATAGGGACAGCCCTGTTTCTATTGAAAATACAAAACATGCAAATTGGTGATCGCCTGTGTATTTTTATGATAATAATTAAAAATGTTTTACACTAAGTATTACTGATTGGGATGTGGACTGTAGGGTTTGTGGAGGGAAGGAGGAGTTGCTGCGGCACAGGGCTGGTAGAGACTTCATTTCTGTGCAATTCATTGTCGATTGGCACGTGCAACAACGCCTCCGAATATGTATTTTGGGATGGTTTTCACCCTACCGAGGCTACCAACAAAGTCATTTCCGAAGCTCTACTTGGTGCCGGATCGGCTTTCCTCTGATCAATTCCAAGCGATGAAAGGCGTTTCTTGTGCATTTTATTATTATTTTCTCAGTTACATTTTTATTTCTACTAGCTAGTGAGCTCGCATTACACTTTGCGAGGTGGCATATTACCTTTCAAAAAAAAAAGTACGGAAATATTGAAAAAATAGATTAATTTTGATTGTGCATTTAAATTGAGAGACATACATATCGACATCACTCATTAATTTTATCAAGGTATATTTGTGACAAAAGTAACACATGTATCTGTTTTTCCTTGACACATTTCAAACCAATTTTTTCGTTGCCATAATCCAAACTGTTTGTTTAGCATCATGCCCTATGTACAAAAAATCTGCTATTTTTCTCTGTTAAATACCACATGTCATATGCAGAATCGTCCATGTCATGCGTTGACTTGTCAACATGGCAGCTTCAAATACACACGTGTCATGCCACAAAAGTACCAAATTTTTAATGAGTATTTAAGCTTCATTTTGGGGCCAATTTCAAGACTTGATGAAATAATAATAATAATAATAATAATAATAATAAAATCCTAGATTTATCTCTAATATTTATGTGTTCATGAGCGCGTGCCTATTTTAATACCCAATCTCCCTTGATTTGTAGGTCACTCTTCGAGTATTTGAAATAGATTATAAATAACTTGTTTCTTTTTTTTAGAAAACTCACCAGCTCAAAAACCATCTAAGGTTTAAGAGAATTGTCCATAGTTTCAAACAATTATTTTATACCCACTAATAAAAAAAATTGGACCATTTAAACCTTAATATTAATTATTTTTAAAAATTTTGTATATAATTATTTATTATATATTTTAATTTTGAAATTAATTTCAAACTATAATTACGGTTGACAATTTCATCATATTAATTACAATTTTATTTAATAATTATTACTTTTTTAATCTTTTATCATTTTTCAATTTGTTTCTCTCTCCTCAAAAAGCTTCGACATTTTCTCCATTGCCATCTCTCTGTCGCCCTCCTCCACTGCCATCTCTCCGTCGTCAATTCCGTCGCGCCGTCCCATTATTTTGTCCCGGCGGCGCCTCCATCGCGAAGGTTCTCCACCGTGAAAATCGTTCACCCAAAAACTGGTTTGCCCTAAAGCTCGTTCGCCAAGCTCTCTCGGTCGCCAATTCTCGCCATCTCTCGGTAGCTAAGTCCAACCTAGTAATGGTACAATTGTAGTTGTTATTTGGTTAGTGTTAAGAAATTTGAATTTGAATTTCGTTTGTGTTAGGTGTTGAATACGTAAATAG
Source organism: Parietaria judaica (assembly GCA_954871525.1). Lineage (NCBI taxonomy): Eukaryota > Viridiplantae > Streptophyta > Magnoliopsida > Rosales > Urticaceae > Parietaria > Parietaria judaica. The sequence continues at coordinate 22,745,522 of OX940860.1, read as the reverse complement.
AATTACATATTCGGGTCTTCAGTATTCGTAATTAAATTTATAGATTTTTTGGTAATTTAATTTACAGTTTGAAATTGGTTTATATATATATACAAGATTCGTATATTAATTTACAGTTTGAAATTGGTTTATACATATACATGATTCGTATATTAATTTACCAACGGTTCCCGTACAAAATATTCGTATATACATGATTCGTAATTTAATTTACAGTTTCAAATTAGTATATTTAAACATAATTTCTGTGTGTTTATTCTATATTAATTTGTGCTCATTGTTTCCAACAATTTTAGGAAATGAAATTAACTAATCCAATTAGAATAGAATAAAATTGATATTTGAAATTTTGTTTTTAAAATTAAGAACGTTAAAATATTGATTAATAAGGAGAAAAATTCAAAATTAAAAAAAGGAAGGATAAAGATTAATCAGTTATTTACTTTGCTACGTTTCAGGAAAAATATTTGTTTTTGATTTTATTATAAAAAATTGACTTATCCCTTAATTAATTTTAAACGTTATTTATTTCCCTCTATTAATTTTACACGTAAAAATTCAAAAGGGTAGTTTGGTCCATATTTCAATTAGTTGGTGGTTTTGATTACCATAAATAGAAATGAGCAATTTTTTTTTTTGAAACCTTGAATCACAAATGGGCCTTTGACTCATATATCTTTTTTTTTTTTTATCCAATCTCCCCTTACATCACTACAAGAAACATCATCTAAAGCAATGACATTTGTCGTTACTATAGCTTAAATTGTCGTTGCAATATCTTATTGCAACATCATCTGTGCAACATCTCCTTTGCAATAGGTCGTCTATTGCAACGACAAGTAAGTCGTTGCTATAGACTCTATCAATAGCAGCAACCTGGTCGTTGCTATAAAGTCAATCAATAGCAACAACATAGTCGTTGCTATAAACTCGATCAATAGCAACAACATGGTCGTTGCTATATGTCCAACTACAACCGGTTGTATCATAGCAACGACCCTTTGTCGTTGCTATGTTTTCTTAAATAAATTATAATGTTTAAAATTATTATTTGTTAGGCATTTATTATAAATTTATTAATTACGAAATACATATTTAAATTACTATAAACAAGACACTATTTCATTAATATAATAACCCATAAAAAGTCGATAATACATAAATAGCACAAAAAGAGTTGGAGTACATAAATAACACAAAAAACTTAAACTACATAAGTTCTTCGTCTTCGTCCACCGAGTGTTGAGGTGGCGGCGCCGTAGCGGCCGGAAAACTCGGTATGTGTATACTCGCACCGTATGGATGAAGTTCAGACATTTGACGCATCGCCGACACCATACTTGCAACCCATTAGCGCATCGCCGAACATTACGGAGCAGGGCAGAGACACGACTATGGAAGCAAGCACGGGACCAGACCAGGACAGCAATACGAGATAACGAGCGAGCTTCAGACAACACAATAACACACAAATTATAACAAATAAAAATACACAGTCGGTGATCGAGCATTACCGACTGAGACAACAAGGACGAGACTGGGACAACAATGTCGGGACTGAGTTAGCTAGCGTGTCAGGAGAATCGTCTCAGACACAAGCACCAATCGGGAAAAAATAAACTACAGAATTAATAAATTCAAATATTAATTAACATATACAAATAAAAATTACAGAGCACTCAAAATCAAAAACATACCAAGAGCAACGAAGTGGGACTGGGGAGCAACTAGGATTGAGGCAGCAGGCAGCGAGTATGTCGATAATCAAGTGTTACCGAGTAGAGCAGAGACAGGTTCAGGGCAGTAAACGCGGGACCAGACCGGGGCAGCGAGCGTTAAGGGACAACGAGCGAGCTTCCGACAACACGTAAACACGAAACATTAGTAACTTTCAAAAAGAAAACAGTCGGGCATTAAGTATTACCGACCGGGGCAGCGAGGATGATTATTAACTAAAAATGAAAAAGAAATTGGTCATTGAGTGTTACCAACAGGGGCAGCGAGGACGAGACTGGCAGCGAGCGTGTCTAGGGCAGCGGTTAGAACATGAGCACGACTCGGAGAAAAAACGAATCTAGACAAACAAAATTCAGAGATTCAAAGAACCTTAATCTTTTAATTTGAATAAACTAAATTTAGAAATTCATCCCGAAACCCGACGAAACTCCGGCGTGGTAAAGAACTCCTTATGTATCTGAGAAACTAAAATCAAACAAAGAATTATCAATATTGGAATGGGACCTATCTACAGATAAATTTAAATTGATTCCTAATCTAAAATAAAAATCGTCAAGAAAAGTTCCCTTAACTTCTAAGAGTTTGAACGGAGAATCGTTTTGAACTTTGTACTCATCAAACGTAGTTGGCGGTGAAGAGCGGGATGGAGGGGGACGGCGGCACCGGACACGGAAATGGCCAGATAGCTACCGGAAGGTTTGAGGTGGTCGAGCAGCAAGATGGAGTGGGGTTGGAGGTGGTCGCCGGAGCTATAGCGGGGGAGCGACGTGGAGACTGAGAGAGAGGACTGAATCGGAGAGGTTTTTTTTTTCGCGGTGGAGCAGCAGGATGAACGAGAGAGTTTGACTGAGAAGTTTTTTTTTTTTTTTTTGAAGTTAGTTTGACTGAGAAGTTAAAGACTTAAATAGAAGAAGTTATCGTATTCAATCCTCGGTGAAATAATGAGCGCCAAAAATTCGCGGCAACTTTAAATATTTTGTTGAGAAAGATTAAAATATTACCCATCGTGGTATTTGATTATCATAGCCACGTGGCCACGTTTCAAATCCAACTCAAACATTAAGAATGAGATATTTGCTTTTCCGGTAAATTATTTAAGCAACGAAAATAAAATCTTAATAGATTTTTTAACACAATCTACATAAGCTATTAAGCTGGGTTGTTAATAATATTATTAGGATAGGATGATTAATAAGGAGGTATTATTAAATATTAATATTAACTATTTATTAACATTATGTTTTTAAAATTTGGTTTTTTTGTCCCGGTTTTAATTTTAATACATATGTTTTTAAAAAAAATTAGTTTATTTTATGTTTTTATTGTCTTTTTATACAATGTGTAGTTTCAAATTTTTTATATTTTAAAATTACATGTCGTTTTTAAGTCAAAACCAAGGATTTAGCTATCGTTTTTGCCAATAAATTGGTTGCCATTATCTACGGACTAATATGTTATCGACGAATTTATCGATGGAAAACCTATAAAATATATCGTTACCGTAACCGAAACTTATCGATGGAAAACGTATAAAAGTATTTTCATACATATTTACACTCATTTTTTCTGTAGTGTTCAAAATACTAATGTCACAATACATAAACATAAATCAAGTCTTATACAAAACATAACATAAACCAAGTCTTCCAAAAATTATAAAACTAGCTCAATTTCACAAAAATCCAAAAATATGTACTCATTCTAAGAGTACATTTAGTTTCATGTTTTCCAAAAATGGTAACCTTCACGGCCGACCAACTGGCCAGGCCAGCCATTATGTTTTTATGTACTTTTAGTTTTAAGTGTTTTTATATATTTGATATTTTTTTGTAATTAATAATTATTAGAAAAAATAAAAACATAAAATGTCGGACTAATAATTATATAATTTTAAAATGTAGATCAAAATCTCATAACAAAATCACATTTTTTTTAATATTGAAAATCTCGAATGAAACCGCTTTACTTATGCACCCCAGTTAACTTGTTGAACTACTGAGCCTTTCTAAACATCAAAATATATATATATATATATATATATATATATATGAAAATTAAAGGGGTTATTAGCAAAATACTCAATTAGAACCAAGCTATTTTTAAAAATACTCAAGGTTTAATTAATCCAAGGGTAAACTGCGGCTAATGTACCCAATGTTTAATCTTCTGCGGATTATGTACCCAATGTTTAATCTTCTGCGGATTATGTACCCAATGTTTGATCCGTTAGATATTTTCGTGTTTTCCGTCACTTGACCGTTAGAGAGTTATCCTCCTCTATATGTACACTTTTTGTATTTTTGACATAACTCATACATTTTTTGTCCAAATTTTATGCACGACCTATGGTTGGAAAGATAAGAGATAGATCTACAACTTTAGTGTTTTAAGTTTTGTAAAATAAGTTTTAGAAAAATACGAAATTTCAAATATAACGTAAAACTGGACATTAGTTTAATGCAAAATATTTGTTTCGAGCAAATTTTAATATACTTAATAACTTTTTATGATAAAACGTAAAACTAAAAAGTTGTAGATAAACTTTTTATCTTTCCAACGGGTGTTTATTTATAAATTTTGGACAAAAAATGAGTGAGTTATGCCAAAAATATGAAAGATTATTTCGCATCACATCTTTCATATTTTTGGCATAACTCACTCATTTTTTGTCTAAAATTTATAAATAAACACTCGTTAGAAAGATAAAATATTTATCTACAACCTTTTAGTTTTACGTTTCATCATAAAAAGTCATTAAGTATATTAAAATTTGCTCGAAACAAATATTTTGCATTAAACTAATGTCCACTTTTACGTTGTATTTGAAATTACGTATTTTTCTAAAACTGATTTTACAAAACTTAAAATACTAAAGTTGTAGATATATCTCTTATCTTTCCAACCATATGTCGTGCATAAAATTTGAACAAAAAATGAGTGAGTTATGTCAAAAATACGAAAAGTGTGCATATAGAGGAAGATAACTCTCTAACGGTCAAGTGACGGAAAACACGAAAATATCTAACGGATCAAACATTGGGTACATTAGCCGCCAAAAATAAACATTGGGTACATAATTCACAGAAGATTAAACATTGGGTACATTAGCCGCAGTTTACCCTTAATCCAAATCATACTCATTTTAAATATTATCTTCCAAAAATACCCCTGCCACCTATCTCTCCTCTCTCGCTCGCTGAAGCTCGGCTCTCGCTGAAACCATCGCTGAAGCTCGACTCTGCTGGAACTCTCCTCTCGCTGAAGCTCGGCTCTTGAAGATCGCGTCCTCAAGCTCGAATCCTCTGCTGAAGATCGAATCCTCACGCTCGAAGCTCGATTTTTTCAGATCTCGTCGGCGCAGGCTATTTACTCGATGGAGAGATCGTGGCGCTGGACCTCGCGGCGGAGCTCGTCGAGGAAGGCTGTGTCGTCCGACGAGAAGCGGCGGCGGAAGTCGTGGAACTTGTGGCGGCATGTGCGGGGGGACGAACTCTTCGTCTTCTGCTCTCTTCTCTCTAGGGTTTCAACGGAGTCTTCTTCTTCTTCTTCTTCAACCTCTCGTCTCGATGCTCGAAAACTCTCACTGACTCTCTCTCTCTCTCTCTCTCTCGCGGCGACAATGGCCTATACTCCTTTTTTTTTATGGTCTTGGTCCTATACTCCTTTTTTTTTTTTTTTTTTGCGAGACTTTTGTAATCACATTTGTAACCCTCGTTACAAAAGTGTAACTGCCGTTACAAAAGTGTAACTCCAGGCTTGGTCCTATACTCCTTCTTTTGTTGGTTTTGGTCTTATACTCCTTTTTTTTCTTTTGCGGGACCTTTGAATTCACATTTGTAAATGTGATTACAAAAGTGTAACTCACGTTACAAAAGTGTTACTGCTGTTACAAAAGTGTAATTCTAGTTACAAAAGTGTAACGGCCGTTACAAAAGTGTAACGACCGTTACAAAAGTGTAACTCCAAGCTTGGAGAAGAAGAGGGTATATTTGTCCATAAAAGCCCAAATGAGTATTTCTTTAATTTTAGCAAACATTTGAGTATTTTTTATAAAAGTTTGATCCTAATTGAGTATCATGCTAATAAGCCCAAAATTAAAACGCTAACCGGTATTCTTAATTCCTACATTCGTATGCATTTTATAAATATAAAGTCAATATTCTAGCTCACATAACATTATTGTAAAAAATAAATCAACTGATTCGTACCATTATACGTACGTGATCATTATCGGCTACACATAAAGATAGATTATTTGATTTTGCATAAGTACCAATCAGACGTAGTGAAATGTTCAAATTCTTTTTCCAGAATATTAAAAAAAAATAGTAAAAGAATTGGTATTTATACCACTATTATTCCTATTCTAAAAAGGAAAATACAAAAATACAAAAAGCTAAAGTAAAGCAACTGCTAATTACGCAAACATCAAAATTCAAAGGTAAAGATCGAGGATGTATCGTGCAACAACACCGATTTTACTTGTTATTTCATCACGAAATGCTCGAAAAGAATTAACAATAAGAAGAAAAAATTCAGAGACGAAGCTGCATTATATAATATATTATTGAAGGAAATAAATTCTAAACATGCATAGATAATATTCTAAACACAGAAATAAAATAGCATAAAATAAAGAAACTGCACCATAATTCAGAACATAGCAAATAGACTATTGGTGGTCAACGCAATAGCCATGGCATTTGTCCCAGTCGTATCCCATTGAATAGTGGTTCTGACAATGGTCATACAGATTGATGAGGGTCTTGCAGCACCCGGCGCTGATCGTCGGAGCTCGGCCGTTCGCAAACTCTTTGATCTCCGTCCCGCAATCATACGCTACATGGAAAACATTACACGAGAGCCTCGGAGAATGAGGAGGAGTGGGCGGTGATGGCGTTGGTGGCGGTGGTGGAGGCCGAGTGATCGGAGTGTTGTCGGCCTCGCAATTGGCGTTGGCGCGGCCGAGCCACCCCCAGCGGAAATAGATGGGACACTGATCCGCCGCATCGCCCACTGCGCTGCAGCATTTAGCCCCGGACGGATCACCCCTGCATTCTCCCCAAGCACGGATCAGTGCGCCTTTGCAAATCCCCCAATGTCGAGCCTCGGAACCGCTCGCACTCAGCGCAATCACAAGAGCCAGAACAGCGAAGAGTATGGTAACCTTCTTCATCTCGTCTACGCTGAACCAATCAACCTCGCTTGTAAAAGTATTTATAGGGAATTAAGTGAATTGAGACTATTGTGTGGTCAGTTACTCTGCAATCGGCATTTACGAATTGATTTAAAAAAAAAATTATGTTGTTTTTTTGTTTTTATTGTAACTAACTCATAAATATTAAAAGAGACTAATATATGTAAGGAATAAGACCTCATCAATTGTGCCCGGTAAATGGAAAGATGGAGCTATTATTTTTCTCAAATTTTAGAATTATTTTTATAAGAAAAGATTACTTCTTATAAAAATAATTACGTCTACGCTGAATCAATCAAAATCGCTGGTAGAAGTATTTGTAGGATTGATTAAAAAAACAAATTACTTCTTTTTGTTTTTGTTTTTACTGTTAACTACCTCGTAAATAGTTAAAACAGAATGTAGCTATATACAAGGAATAAGAAAGACCTAGTCAATTGTGCCCGGTAAATTGAAAGATTGAGCTATATTTATTTTTCTCAAATTTTAAGTATACACTAAATCCATGCATTGATTTCTCTTAACAGTTGCCATTTCTTAAATATTAAAATCGTAATAATATTATGTGAATCTAAGTGTTGACTTGCCTAGCAAGTTTACTTCAATTAATTTCGCTGGTATTTATGCCACCCAACAACCATTCAAGAAACCAGCTTCAGCCCAAACGACAAGCCCAATGCCAAACAACCGAACCACACGACACGTAGTTCACCAAGTAAACGACAATCTCGAGAAAAACCCAGGCTTTATACGAATTAGGCTCTCGTTTCTTTACAACTCGCTTTCTTTCTCTTTCTCTTTCTCTCTCTCTCTCACTCACCCTTTGATGGCGATTGCCAGGGTTCCACCCTTGACGGTCGCATCCGATCGCCGCCGCCTTGAGAAGGGGAAAGCTGCGATGGCCTCTGGACCTCTGGAGATCCCACCGTCGATGAAGCTCAAGTCCGTCAGCTGGAGGAGACGTTCGAGCACGGCCACGAAGCTCCGTCCCCGATGAGAGATATCTGGGACGGATCTTGATGTCGTCTCGTCTCCTTCAAAGAGATCTCCGCCTCCGTGTGTCTTTCCTAAATGTGTCTTTCCTCCACTTCCATCAATTCAATTTGGATTCCTTCTAAGATTATTTCTTATATTTAAAACTGAATAAATAAATAGACAATTTTTTTTATAGTTAGTCACAAGGTTCTAGATATCGATGTCGTTTCGCACACTCCATTTTACGGATATATCGCTTGCCGACGGGCACGCCGACGGATAAATGGGAAGAAATAGATATATCGCTTGCCGATAATACCGCATAAATTTCACGGATATATCGTTTGCCGATCGAAATATCGACGGATATTCTGGAAAATATTTTTCGTATTTCAATCATATTTTTATATAGTTTCTAAATTACCTATTCAATAAATATGACACATAATTATAACCTAAAAAACACACTCATAAATCATAGCATAACACAAACATATAACATAAAAGTCATAACTCATAACATAATGTCGACATTACATAAAATAATAAGCTAGGCATCATAATAAAGTGATAGAGTACGAATATAAATGCGAACATAGAGTAAGAAGTACGAACATAAATACGAAGCATGGTTCTAAATGCCGATATCGGTGTTGTTTCACACTCTATTTTACGGATATATCGCTTGACGACGAATAAGTGTGAAGAAATAGATATATTGATTTCCTGAGAATATCGTATCGCATTTCTCATTTTCTGGGCACGTCGTGGATATATCGACGACATATCCGTATATTTAAAACCATTAGTCACGTGTTATAATAAATGAAAGAAAAAGAAAGGCCATTTATTTTTTAAGTTTTGACTAACGTTTTAGCTAAAATGTTAAGAAATTTGCGCATGAGAACGGATCGCAGCGGAAATATAACGAAATATGGTCAGAAATCATTAATCCAACAAACCTTTTTTATTATTCAATTCACTAAACAGAGCTCCATATATTTCCTTACAAATCTATGAATGCTACAATTAGCGAACTTGAACTAATATACCATAAAATTGCAAACAATAATAATAACAATGATAAATAGGAGACGAGTAAAATCACAAAAACAAAAAACCATTCAAACGCCTTTCGTTGCTTGGATTTGATTAGGGACCGACTAAAGAATTTCCGGCTGTGAGAAGGTTCCCAGCAATAATATTGTTGACGGCCTCAGAAGGGTGAAAGGCGTCCCAGAAGACATATTCGGAGGCATTGCGGCACGTGCCAAGCGCCAACCGGTTGCACAGAATCGAGGTCTCGATCAATCCTGTTCCACAACAACCCTTCCTTGTCTCCGCAAAACCTACAATATTCCAAATTAATACCAATTGCTATTAATCCTTTAGTAAAAAAATCATATGTAATACTAATTTCCATTCTAAAACCATAGGCAAAAACCAATCAGGATTTACTTTCGTATTTTAATTACTACTCTTTGAAAAATCATAGAAAATGTTTATTGATGCGGGCCCAACACGGACCGAGAAGCGCCCATGCAAGCCCAAAAACGCGGGCCTAAAATGTTCCGAGAAAAGTCTCAATTTTGACGGGCCATATCTTTTGACTCGAGCGTCTGATTTGCACGGTCCGCCTATCAAATCGTAGCTCGGGATATTGGCTACAATGCTACGCGTAGATTTTTGCCCAAACTGGACCGGAAGAGGCTGGAAATTCTGAAGTCATATTATTGAGCAGAAATTATATAATATTTTAAGTTTTATGTCATTTTCTTTATTTTATTGTCGTTTTAATTTTTAAGAAACTACATGTCATTTTGTATTAGGTTTTCTTGACGCACTATATAAGCATCTCTTGTGTCTTGTAAGAGGAGAGTTGGAATGAATGAAAAAAATGAAACTTTGTGTTTCTTTCCCCAAATCCGAGAGCCTCGTGAGCGAGCGTCGAGTTTGATGCCTGAGAGCCGGTATTCGTGCGCGAATCAACGGTGATTGGATGCCCGGAGTCTAGTATTCGTGCGCGAATCAATAGGCGAGGAAGGTTCTTCGATCGGGTATTCGCGAGCGAATCAACGATCAAGATCAACTATCCGGTAACTTTATCTATCAATTTTAGTTTCTAGATCGACCATCGATCTTTTGTATTTTTCCGCTGCATCAGTTTGGTATCAGAGCTTCGACGATCTTGGAGCATGCCGACACGATGTGACTCTCGTCTTCGACACCGTGAGAAAGCCGAGAGGCTTGAACCGGTGGAGATAATGATAGAAAGGTTAGCACAACGGATTTGCACTGCTGTGAGTGAGCATAGAAAGAAGGAAATTCGATTTTCTAGGCGAAGACGAGAGAAGTTTGACGAAAATGGCAGAAGAAGAGCTTCAAATTTGTCCAAACCAGAATTTTTCCCATTGCGCACACCAACTGTTCGACAAAAAGCCACAGTGGCCAAATTAGCTAAAAGCGCACACAAACAGCCCTCAAACGCACCGACAGCTTCCTACCACACCTATGTCACACCCACAGCGCCACACAATGCCCACACAACGCCCTACATAACCCCAATTACGCCCGACACTTTGATTCACATTTGGCCACAATCCAAGTATTTGTTCAAGGAGTCGGAGTTTAAAGACCCCGTATTCAACGAACTAAAGTATGACGAGCTCGTCTACGATGAAGTAGAGTATGCCGAAGTTATCTATGACGAGCCCGTCTATGATGTCTATCCCGAGGCGGAGTATGCCGAAGCCGTATACGACGAAGTAGAACACAACGAGGAGAATGTAGAGAGTGACGAGAGTGTGTCTATAGTTGTTGGCAAGCCGTATGCGGACCCAATGGAAAGCGTTGAGATTTCTTTCGTGCCGAGCAAAGAATCCGAGGAAACCGCACCGAGAAAGACGAATCAGCCCCTACCGATATTGATTCTCCTAACTCAACCCGAAGAGGAGCTAACGGAAGCCGAAGTGGGTTTTTTGTTGGTCCTTGAAAAACTACCCAATGAGCTACCCGGCGAGGCATTTGACAAGCGACACGAAGAGCCGACCAAGGATCTTGAGGATGAGTCACGCGATGAGCCGCCCGACAAGGGACCCGACACGGTCTTCATAAAATTCAGCCCCGATGAGCCGCCGGAACCACCCAACAAAGCGCGATTGAATTCGAGGACGAGTTCTTTCCGTCCGCGAGAGAATGATGTGGGCCCGAAGCGTCCCGTGAAAGTACCGTCAAAACTGAACGACGTGCCCCTGAATTCGAGGACGAATTCTTTCCATCCCGGAAAGAATGATGCGGGCCCAACACGGACCGAGAAGCGCCCATGCAAGCCCAAAAACGCGGGCCTAAAATGTTCCGAGAAAAGTCTCAATTTTGACGGGCCATATCTTTTGACTCGAGCGTCTGATTTGCACGGTCCGCCTATCAAATCAGAGCTCGGGATATTGGCTACAATGCTACGCGAAGATTTTTGCCCAAACTGGACCGGAAGAGGCTGGAAATTCTGACGTCATATTATTGAGCGGAAATTATATAATATTTTAAGTTTTATGTCATTTTCTTTATTTTATTGTCGTTTTAATTTTTAAGAAACTACATGTCATTTTGTATTAGGTTTTCTTGACGCACTATATAAGCATCTCTTGTGTCTTGTAAGAGGAGAGTTGGAATGAATGAAAAAAATGAAACTTTGTGTTTCTTTCCCCAAATCCGAGAGCCTCGTGAGCGAGCGTCGAGTTTGATGCCTGAGAGCCGGTATTCGTGCGCGAATCAACGGTGATTGGATGCCCGGAGTCTAGTATTCGTGCGCGAATCAATAGGCGAGGAAGGTTATTCGATCGAGTATTAGCGAGCGAATCAACGATCAAGATCAACTATCCGGTAACTTTATCTATCAATTTTAGTTTCTAGATCGACCATCGATCTTTTGTATTTTTCCACTGCATCAGTTATTATGACTCATGAAGTGAATCCACGTATCTAATTTGCATAATTAACGAGTTTGTACTAGTTTCAAGAGAAGAAAAAAAAGGAAAGAATTAATATGGGTTGGAAAACATAGTATATCGTAATGTCGGCTAGAGAGAATGAATTAGCGAATCAGTTTGCTCTTTTTCTGTATTCTGATTCGTGCTCAAACTTATGATTCTATGAATGAAAATTATATTATAATTTATTAGATATAGTAATTAATGAAGGTACCGTGTTCCACGGGGTTTTTTATGATATCGTTGAGGGCTTCGTATATGTCGAAGACGACCAATTGTAGATCGGGAAGCCTTCTTCTTAGTCTTTCGGACATCGAAGTCATCTTTTGGTTGAAGGAATAGGCGTCGTGGTTTAGCCTATCGACACACATGTTGTCGCCTGAACCAAACAATGTTATGGCCGCCGGCAAACACCCGATCGGTGGCAGTGACGTCACTCCGACCTTCCTCGCTCCCAAATCGTACAATTCCTGTAATTAATAATACAAAAAAAATTAAGTTCATATGCTCGCGCCACATAAATCATGTTTGAGTGTCTAGTTTCATGTGATCTAAAGGGTAGTTTCATGTAACATGCATATATAAAAGACATATTTGAAAGCTAGAATTATTTTATTATATCTGTATAGCAATGTTTGTAATTTGGAGATGGAAAAGTAGACCTGGACGAAATTTGCAAAGTTTCGTATAAGAATGTCTGAGAACTGGCTCGGTGTCAAGGCGTGGTTTAATAGCGGATTGATGTAGTAATTCTGCAGAAAGTCGCTATTCCCACTGCTTAGTATGTGAACTCCACGAGTAAATAAACTTGTAGCGTTCTCACTGCCGATTAGTTCTTCCAGTCTTTGTTGGTACTCTTTGTAATAGTCGAGCTGCTTCCTCAGAGATAATGAATGCTGTATCATGTATCATCATAAGATCACGTGCGATTATTAAACTCATCTAGAAATAGTGGGGACGACAATTCGTTCGGGAGAGGAAAAACTTACATATAAATCTGCGGTTGGCTCGTAGTAGCCAGAAGAAGCTGAGGCAAAGTTCGAACCGATAAGAAGGTTATTTCCTTGGGCTTCCCTGCTCAGGTAAGCCGGTGGGAACGATGAGAAGCCGATAAAAGTAGCTGCGGAATAAGGAACAGATACTCATTAGAAAAAGCTACATGTATATTATGAGATTGGTAATAAGAAAAGTGATCAATTACCTAAAAGATCGGTGGCAAGTCTGCCGTTACAAAACCTCCCGGTTGGTAGGTGATTATTCTGGAAATCTCTTCCGTACGGAGGAAAATTGGCCTTCACGACAGTCGGCAACATATTATTGTTGCCTACATCTACTGAAGAGTCCCCGAATATAAAAAAAGCTGGAACCATTTGCCCATAGGCAAACGGCAAGAGGACAAGTATGAAAAATGCTAGAGAGCACTGAACCATGCATAAACTGGAAAATCCCATTCACACTTGTTTGTTTTGTTGCTGAAGATCGATATGTGAGTTGATGATATGAATACACATTGTGCATATATATATTGGAGAAGATGCGTTCATAGTATTTGGATGTCGATTTAATTACACTTTTCTTGGTTCCGTAAGAGTCCAAACTAAAGATGCATGGTGAAGCCTTAGTTAATTTAATGAATAAAAATAATAATAATATAATTGAAGTTGGAAGAGCTATCGCTCAACTTATTTTTAAGTTTTAATTAAAGATGCATCTTCCTCATGACATGAGTCATAAAATAGTATAGAAACTCTAGCTCTCTCTTTGTTCCATCATTTGATTAAAGAATCTAAGATCATGTCAAATGTATAACGACCTTATTATACACTATAATATGACCTTCTTTTCGACCTACCTTGCATTGCATTTAATAATATACCATGTGGAATATATGTGTTTGTCATGCAAATATATATAATTGCCCAAGTAACCATACGGGTGACCTTTTTTAACCAATTCTTTTTATCCCTCTAAGTCTAAGTAAACACATATCCACCATGCATTCGTGCACTCAATTTTATTTGAATAATTCCAGAACTCGATGCACGTAATCTTGGTGATGCACCCAAATGGTTTCTTGGTTTCACATCTTAATTCATGCGTGATACGTTCTTAATTATCACTCTTAATTAACTTAAAAACTCTGTCTAGTTGTTTTTGTTTATGCTGTACACTGTTTGGGGCTTTTTAACTTAGATTTTGCTTATGTCCTTGTAAAATTTGAACTGAGGATTGTCCTTATATAACAACCTTAATACAGTTAGTAACACGCTTAGAGTTTGCTTTATGGTAGGTTTTTATTGGCACCGGAAAACCGCAGTAGAGGCTCGAAGAGCTCGCCGCGGTGATCAAGCCTAGCTTGTGCCGATCACGCCACATACACAGGCCTGCGAAGCTATACTTTAGCACCATCGTACGCCCGAATAAAGTCATAAGACACTTTTACAACAAGATAAGAGTACAGTCACCTGTTACTTGTTAGATATGGAGATGATCAAGTGGTACTAAAGGGCTTATAGGCTTAGGGGAGAGCTTAGAAGGACTAGTACTAAATGGTTAACCAACCACTTTACTTATGCACCTCCTTTTTGTAACTTAGATATATTTCTATTTTCTACTATATATATATATATATATAATAGATTTATATATTCCTACTATATAAAGGACCTAACATACATCATTAAGTATTAATAATGTCAGACAGTCAATATAACAATATAATTCATAACATAAATAAATGGACTAATGCCATTATATTTGCGTGATCGTGATCAGCTACAATAAATATGACCTTTTAATTACTATGTATATATATATAGGATATAAACCATGCATAGCAGCGTTAGCATATACACATAAATTGAGTGTTGATGTAGGACGATATTTAACGAGAAAAAAATGCAAAATTTGCTCAGAAAAAGTCGAATTTATTTTTTATTGATAATAAGCTATCTCATTACATCCCGGGAAATAGATACTAATACTAGGAAATATACAACCTAGTAAAGAGCTTAGGAAAATATTACTAAAAATATAAAATAGTAATGAACTAGCTAGGAAATATAAAATAGGGGCTGAATATTGTGTACACAATTTCCGGTTTTGTCATGTTCTAGTACTAGTCACGGACCGTTTGTTATATAAATAAATAAAAAACTAAGAAATTTAGTTTTAATATATACTGGGAACCGAAAACAGTTGATACCTTAAACTCTCAATTTTTTTTTTATCCTGGTTCTTTTTTTAAATATAAATACAGTAATCATACAATTATATAAGTATTGTCTCTGTAAAGTAAACACATCTTCACCATACTTGCACTCAGTTTTATTTTGATATTTTTTGGTTCCTTAAAAATACATATTCATTTTTTGAGACAAAGTTTCTTTTTCGGCTCCTCATGCTTTGTTCTATGAGTTGTGTTATTGGTGTTTCTTGGGATTAATAAAAATTAAGTAAAAAAAAAATATTTAATTTATTTTCATAATTAATTTTTTAAGCCCTAGCTCAAAAAAGTTCCCCGGATGCCTATTTAGTATTTATCATAACCGAAAAGACTAGAATATATATAAAAAAATATTATTAATTAAATATTAAAAGGAACGAGTGCAAACTCGGGACGATGAAACGTGCCCTAAATTACAGTTCGTTAAAGGCCCATGATATCTTGTAAAATTCTTAATAAAATGGTTTTATTAAAACGTATCGCTCTCCGAGAAACCCAATCCGTTTTGGTTTTTGAAAAGCCCACTAAATTCGACCCGTAAAAGCCCACTAAATCCGACTCGTAAAAGCCCACTAAATTTGACTCGTAAAAGCCCGCCCCGCCCCGTGACATTGTGGGTTCAGGTTCATGGGCCGGGGTGGGCCTTGATGGCTTTTCCAAAACCCGCCCCGCACATTGAACGGGCCGGGTCAAGCCTGCCCCGTTTAACATGCGGGCTTAACGGGTTGTGGGCCGGGCCGGCCCGCCCCGGCCCACTTGACACCACTAACCGTATTGCTCAAAATCAATACACATTAGTGAAGACGTTCGATTATAATTGTTTTTCTAGCTAAACATTATAATTCTTAAGTGAATAAATTACTAGTAAAAGTGATAATTCTTAAGTGAATAAATTACTAGAAAATTCATCGGATATATATGGGGCATTATATTCTTGAATGAAAAAAATAATCTAAAACTTGGATAATCATAATTTGACTTTAAACAGAAACAAAATAATAAAAGCCAAATTGTATGGACATAAAATAAAGAAACTATCTATATACAACTAATGCCAATGTACGACCACTCAATGTATGCCAATATATGATGCTCTTGCAGCACCCATCGTCTTCTCTCCGTAAACCTCATTCCCGCAATCAAGTGACAAATTATCAAGTCTCGGCAAAAGACTAATTCTTTCGCAAACGTAGCGAAATATTCAAATTCTTATTCTAAAATATTAAAAATATATATATAGCGAAAGAATCAGTATTTTTGGCGCTATTTTTTTTTAGTATTTATATTATATTCTGAATCAGAAAAACAAATAAAGTAGCCTAAATGAACGAAACTGCGATGAAAACGTCAGAAGTAAAGGTAAGAAACGTGCAACATCGTACTTTCGTCAACAAATAACTCAAAAAGAATAAGAATTAAGAAAAAAATCCAGAGACGAAGACATCTGCATTTGAAGGAAAGAAAGTCTAAACAAAAAGAATATTCTAAACAGAAATAAAATAGCATAAAAGTAAGAAATTAACTGCACCATAATTCAAAGAAAAAAAGAAAAGAAAAAGAAAGTAGACTATTTGTGGTCAACGCAGTAGTCATAGCAATGGTCCCAGTACACATCCAATTTAAGGGTGTCGTGACAATCGTCATGCAGCTTGATGATGCCCTTGCAGCACCCGGCGCCGATCGTCGGAGCTCCTTCCCAAAACGCGTTCATCTGGTTCCCGCAATCATGTGCCACAGAGAAAATATTACAAGGGATATTCGGTTGCGAGGTGCCCGGAGAATGAGGAGGAGTTGGCGCTGGCGGCGGTGGAGGCCGAGCGATCGGAGTGTTGTGGGCTTCACATCTGGCACTGGCTCGGCCGAGCCACCCCCAGCTGAAGTACCGGGGACACTGTTCCGCCGCAACGCCCACTGCACTGCAGCATTCAGCCCCAGACGGATCACCCCTGCATGCTCCCCAAGCGCTGATCACCGCGCCTTTGCAAATCCCCCAATGTCGAGCCTCAGAACCGCTCGCACTCAGCACCGCCACTAGAGCCAGAACAGCGAAGAGTATGGTAACCTTCTTCATCTCGTCTACGCTGAATCAATCAACCTAGCTTGTAAAAGTATTTATAGGGAATTAAGTGAAATACTTGATACGGTTGAGACTATTGTGTGGTCAGTTACTCCGCAATCGGCATTTACAAATTGATTTAAAAAAAAAAAATTATGTTGTTTTTTTGTTTTTATTGTAACTAACTCATAAATATTAAAAGAGACTAAAGTGAAATACGCGATCAAAATAATATATATATATATATATATATATATATATATATATATATATATGTAAGGAATAAGACCTCATCAATTGTGCCCGGTAAATGGAAAGGTGGAGCTATTATTTTTTCTCAAATTTTAGAATTATTTTTATAAGAAAAGATTTTGTAGACACTAATCCGTGCATTGATTTCTCTTTACAGTTACAATTTTTAAAATATTAAAATCGATATAGTATAATTCCTAATAATTACTTTTAAAATAAAAACCGAATTTTCAGAAAAAGGATAAATAAATATAAAAGAAAAAATATACGAACCTGTTAATAAAAATAATTATTATTAATCACAAATATATATAGTAAAACCTCTATAATTTAATATAATTTAATACATTTGGGAGAGCCAAAATTTTATTATATGATCGAATTTTTAATTTATCGAATTTTTAATTTATAAAGTATTAGTAATATATAAAATATTTATAATTAAAAAAATCTTTACATATAATGCCAAGAATATTGAAACGCTTAGTCAAAAATAAACATTTGGCTCATTTATAAAAAATAAAAAAAATCACATGATAATATTGATAAGGTTGAGAAAATGTAAAAAGGTGGAAAACGTTTAGTACAACGTATAATATGTTGGTTATAAAACTCACACGTATACATTGTTATCATAATCCAAAACTTGATAACAAAGATGTGTATATATATATATTATTTATTGCTTCTAAAAAAAAGGTTATAATAGTTATATTTGAATATAATAAAAAGCTCGGGGTAAATGACTACATAGCTAAATAAGAAAACTTGGTAAGTTTTACATCGATCTTTGCATATAAAGTAACAAAATTGATAGTCACTTTTATATTAAAATTGCCAAATAAGTCACTAAACATGTACTTATTTATTTTATTACCATCGAAGGTCCAAAACAAATATAAAAAAAATAATATCATATTATTTGCGTATATTTTTTTTTCCGGATATTACAATCTCCCTCAATGAACTCCTCATCATACTCGTCCTTATCATACACGGGTTTGTTCATATTCTTTCATGTCCTCGTTGATATCTTCGATAATTAAAGCTCTTTTCTTGCTTTTCGCGCCATCGATTTGACGATGACCAAGTTCCTCACAAGTGAAGCAATTTACAGTGCTCGAATTTATGTCTATGCTTCTTACGAAAAAAACGTCTTTCTAAAATCCGAAAAAATAAGAAAACGTACTTTTTTACAAGTAATCTTTTTATATCTCATTGCTAATTTTTATATCCGTTAACGCTTCAAATAAAATGTGTCTTCTCTATTTCTCCGACCCTCTACTCCATCGCCAATCTGTCATCTCCAATCCATCATATCCCGTAGGTAATAGTCGGGTTTGATATATCTAACGAATCACACATAATTAAATTTGTAAAAAAATTATACAAATAATTTGGAAGGAGTAAATATACAATTGACACGATGATATATACGTTGCATAATTTGAGACATTGTCTTTTTGATGAAATAGCTACGAACTTCTTCTTTTTTTCCTTTTCACAGACAAATCAAAGATGGAGTGGAAAATGTGATGTAGAAAGCTTCATAGTTTAAATTTTAAACAGAAAAGAGAATAAATTCTTTATTGACGTACGAATTATCTATATTCAATTGTTTGTTCTTTTTTTTTTTTTGGACCGACTGTTTTGAGTATATATATAAAACTATTGATACATTATTGATACACTCATGCAATCGCAACCGACGAGTCTAAGTTCTGTTATTTACCATCACATGCATGTTTCATATATAATATTAGAGTAAACTCGACTAAAGTATTTAATGTTTGAAAAAATTTGAATTATGTACCTAAATATATTTTTTTTTCTGGCTAATAATATAAATGGGTCATAACTCATAAGGTTTGCAGAAATCAAAGTGGGTGTGACACTGGTCTATCATATGGACGACTCTTGCAGCACCCGGGGCTCATGTCGTCGACCCTCCTTGCAAAAATTACGCAACTTCACCCACACAACTGAGCAGCACCTTGCTTTGCGAACAACTAACACCGGGAGGAATGGGCGATTTGGACGACTGCCCTAAGGCCCACAATTAATCTCTTGAGCATTTATAAAGAATAAAGAATATATGTCAATTTAGATACTGACCCATTAAGCAATATTTGAAAGGCGCCCATAGAACAATGCTAGATAAAAACGTGATTAAAATTATTTTCCCTAAAATGGCTTTTGAGTTGATTCTTCTTGAACTATCTTGTAAGATGAAGGTAAAAATATATTTTTAGTAGTTGATTTATAATATTTTTTGTATTTAGAATATTAAGTTTTAT
This sequence comes from Parietaria judaica, assembly GCA_954871525.1. Taxonomy (NCBI): domain Eukaryota; kingdom Viridiplantae; phylum Streptophyta; class Magnoliopsida; order Rosales; family Urticaceae; genus Parietaria; species Parietaria judaica. The sequence goes on along the minus strand of OX940860.1, from coordinate 22,725,796 downwards.
TTTTATAGGTTAAATATTAAATAAAAAGCTTTATTTTATTTTTTTGGTGAGGCCTCCGAAATTGTTGGCCTGGCATAATGCTCTAAATAAAACCAAAATCAGAAAATTCCGGATTTTTTCGGAACTAGAAATTCTGATTCCGGTTTTTATCCGGAACCCAATATTTGGTTCTGTTTTCATTCCGTATTTTAATTTTTCTTAGTTTTTAAATAGACTGTCGAATAAAAAATATCAACGGTTGAGATTGGACAAAAGAAAAACCGGAATCCGGATTTTCCAAAAATCCGGAACCAGTTCTGGAAAAATCCAGGTTCTAGATTTTTTTCGGATTTTTACCGGAATTTCAGATTCCAGCCGCTGGCATTTGAGAGACCACTGGCGTTGGCTCGGCCAAGAAACCCCAGCTAAGTGCTATAGCCTTCCATTTTCAAGAGAAACTAATATTAATAATATATCATCATAAAACAAGAGGCCAGAACTCGAGTGCGGAAAAAATGAAACCTAAAACAATGATATAATTCAAAATCAAACCTAAAACATGGATATAATTCTAAAAAAAATAAAATGAAATAAAGAAAATCGTCCAACCAATAAATTAAAACATACGAATAGATTAATAGTGAGCGACACAGTAGTCATGGGACTTCTTCCAGAGTTCGGCGTTGTGCGTATAGAAATCGTAGCCGGTGTGACATTCGTCGATGAGATGGACGATGCTCTTGCAACACCCGCGGCTAATCGCCTTACCCATTCCTACGAATGGCCCGATCTCCTTCAAGCAATCTCTTATCACTTCGCCTCGATCACAACTCATCCTCGGATGCGAGCTGCTCGGAGAAGGAGGAGTGGGCGCCACCGGAGTGTTGTCGGCCTCGCATCTGGCGTTGACTCGGCCCAGCCACCCCCAGCTCAAGAACCGGGGACACTGCTCCGCCACATCGCCCGCTGCGCTGCAGCATTCCGCCCCTGAGGGGTCGCCCCTGCAAGCGCCCCAAGCGCTGAACAGTGCGCCCCTGCAAACCCCCCAATATCGAGCCTCGGAGCCGGTCGGACTCAGCGCCGTCACTAGAGCTAGAACCGCAAGGAATATTGTAACCTTCTTCATTTTTCTCTTTCTGCACAAAGTCGCTCTGTGATTCGGAATTGAAAACGGGAGGAATATCTTATCACTTATTTATAGGGTTTAGGGTTTCGGGAAATACTCGATATAATTTAGAAATTCGTATGATTTTTTATTTTATTTTTTTAACTTTCTGAGCAACAGAATTCTTGATACGTGGTATAATAATTTGATAAATAAATTAAGTTTTTATCAATATTATAACTACTCAGTAGTCAGTCTTATACGCAACAGCTCATGCGTATATATAGTATTTCATTTTTATTTTTATTTTTAATTCAGTATCTTGTTTCAAATTTTGATATAAATTGTTCATGATAAAATCGTTTTTTGTGTAAATTCCTAGAATCACACTCCAATAACATAATTTTACATTTTAAGATAAATTAATTTCATAGAAAATGATCGTTGAACTCTAAATAATAATAATAATAATAATAATAATAATAATAATAATAATGATAATAATGATAATGATAATGATAATGATAATGATAATGATAATAATAATAATAATAATAATAATAATAATAATAATAATAATAATAATAATAATTTGTCCGAATATATTAAATTAGAATCTATATATATAAAAGAGCAATGATTTCGGGAATTATTTTTTAGAAATTAAAAATTAAAAATATAAAAGTGTTAATTATCTCAACTATTTTGTTATAATTATCTTTTTTAATTTTTTAACTTTTTGTATAAATAAATAAATAAATAAATAAGCCATTTTTCAACCACTTGTTTTATTGAAATATCATGTATACGCTCTGCCTTGCGGTTTGGCTGTAGCGATGGCACTGTGAGCTTAAGCTTGACTTAGTCCGGGTGACGACCAGAACCCAGGACGGGCAGAAACACTTGCGAGGAGTCAGCCCGGGTACCGACCAGAACAGAAGACGGACAGCCGTTCAGCCCAGCTCGGGTGAACACGAGCAGAACGTCCGGATAGAAGGCAAGCTCAGCCCGGAGCATACGAGCAGGTCAGCTCGGGGACAGAGAGACTGTCCGGGCAGGAAAAGGAAACTCTACCCAGAAAGGAAGACGCGTAGCTTGAGGAGCAAGCAAATCAAGTCAAAGATTCGGCAAAATTATTTAGGGTAGTTTCCTGATTTTGTGCGATTTGGGTAGCTAGGGTTTCGCCTATGAGAGGCTATATAAACCTAGCATTGTACACTTTGTAATAGAGGTAGAGTCCATTAGAATTTTGAGTTTATCTTCTTGTATATTGCCTTCGATTATTAATCAAGAGAATTTCTTCTCCCAAAAGTTTGTGTCCTTTATTTTTTGGTTCGATTTCTTTTGGTGTTATTCGTGTTCTTTGCAGATCCGTGAATTGGGATCCAACAAGTGGTATCAGAGCTTCAATCGAAGAACATGTCTTCATCATCAGAGTCACTGATGGAAAGAGCTCTGGTCGCGCCGAAACCAGACACCAGAGAAGGCACAGTTACACTCCATTACCCCATGCTCACGAAGAGCAATTACGCCGTGTGGGCGTTGAAGATGAGGGTGAATCTGCAGGCGCAGGGAGTATGGGAGGCCGTAGAGAACGGCGATGTCGAAGGGCGCAAGGAAAGAATGGCTCTAGCCGCTATCTACCAAGCAGTTCCGGAAGAAGTTCTTCTCATGCTTGCCGAGAAAGATTCCGCGAAGGAAGCATGGAAAACTCTTCAGACCATGCACATGGGCGCAGATCGCGTCAAGGAGGCAAAGGTCCAGACCTTGAAGAGTGAGTTCGAGGTCATGAGGATGAGGGAGAGCGAATCAATTGATGATTTCGCTATGCGGCTCACGTCCATTGTGACCGGCATACGCTTGCTGGGAGACAAGGTGGAGGAGACCACCGTCGTCAAGAAGTTTCTCCGAGCAGTGCCTCACAGATACATGCAGATCGTGACATCGATCGAGCAGTTCGGCGATCTCAAGACCATGTCGGTCGAGGAGGTCGTTGGTCGTCTCAAGGCCCACGAAGAGAGACTTCGGGGTTACGGTGACAAAGACGAGGAGAAGAACCTCCTGCTCACGCATGAAGAGTGGACGGCCAGACAGCGGAAAACCGGGGGAGCCGAGTTTTCTACAAGACCCTCAGGTCGGAACAGCTTTGGTGGAGAAGTCCGAGGACGCGGACAGGGTCGTGGACGAGGTCGAGGTCGGGACATGCGAGGTCGCGGCAATGGATCTACCCGTCAGGAAGGCACGACCAGGAGAGACAAGAGCACAGTGAAGTGCTACAATTGTCAGAAGCTTGGGCACTTTGCATCTGAGTGCCGGAGCAGGAACCAGGGCGAAGAGGCGAATCTAGAAAGATTCCCAGACGACCAGCCGGCATTGTTGTTTGCCGAGCAGGAAACGCACCTGGACGAACAGAATGGCGAGTGTGACGCCAAGGCCCGGGCAGAAGTGATCAGTGTGCCGATCAGCCCAGAGGCCGAGCAGACCTGTCAGGGGGAGACCAGCGAGAAGGTTTTCCTCATCGAGGATAAGGTTATTGCAAACCTCCTCGTAGACGGAGAGAAGAAGGTCAGTACCGACATATGGTATCTAGACAACGGAGCTAGCAACCACATGACTGGGGACCGAGCTAAGTTTGAAGAGCTCGATGAGAAGATCACGGGCAGCGTGAAATTCGGCGACGGATCAGTCGTAGAGATCAGAGGCAGAGGGTCGATCCTGTTCGAGTGCAAGAATGGCGACCAGCGTCTGATGACCCAGGTGTATTTCATCCCGAAGTTGAAAAGCAACATCATCAGTCTAGGACAGATGACTGAGATCGGGAACACGGTGTTGCTGCAAGGGTCCTACCTGAAGATGTGGACCAAGGAAGGAGAGCTGTTGATGAAGGTGGAGCGGACACCCAACAGGCTCTACAAGATTCTCCTGAAGACGTGTCAGCCCGTCTGTCTCATGGCATCGATGGCAGACCCGGCTTGGCTATGGCACGCACGGCTCGGACACGTGAATTTTCACGCGCTCAAGATGATGGGCGAGAAGAAGATGGCCTTCGGGGTTCCCAAGATAGAACACCCCGACCAGCTATGTGAATGCTGCATGATCGCGAAGCAGGCGAGGATACCGTTTCCGATCAAGGCCAAATTCCGAGCAGAGAGACCCCTACAGTTGGTGCATGCAGACCTATGTGGTCCAGTCACCCCAGCAACTTTGGCAGGTAACAAGTACTTCCTTTTACTTGTTGATGATTACAGTCGCTGGATGTGGGTTTATATGCTTAAGGAAAAGAGCGGAGCCTTTGAGGTCTTCAAGAAGTTCAAGAAGATCGTGGAGAATGGCTCGGTGCACAGGTTAAAGGTCTTGCGTACAGACCGAGGAGGAGAATTCACTTCCCAGCAGTTCGGAGAGTTCTGCGACCAGGAAGGAGTTCAACGTCACCTGTCTACACCCCACACGCCCCAGCAGAATGGCGTAGTGGAAAGGCGAAACCGAACTGTGATGAACACAGCGAGGAGCTTGCTCAAGAGCATGCAAGTTCCAGCCCGGTTTTGGGCAGAAGCAGTAAGACATGCGGTCTACCTGCTTAATCGTTTGCCGACCAAAGCGCTAGGAAAGCGTACCCCCTACCAGGCGTGGAAAGGGAAGAAACCCCACTTAGAACATTTGCGAGTGTTCGGGTGCACCGCACACGTGAAGATTGCGAGGCCACATCTCAAGAAGTTGGATGACCGGAGTCAGAAGATGGTGTACCTTGGCGTTGAAGAAGGAAGCAAGGCACACAGACTCTATGATCCACGACGCGGCAGACTCCAAGTGAGCAGAGATGCTGTGTTCGAAGAGGAGATGAAGTGGGATTGGCGCGACGAGAATGGAGAACCCGAGCAGAACTCAGTGGAGTTCATTGTCGAAGACGACCAGGATGTTGCCGAGCAAGAGAAGCACGGAACACCCAGCTCGGGAACAGTCTTGCCAGAGACGAGGGAACCCAGCCCGGGAGAGAATAGCTTGGATACACCCAGGACACCAAGTCCGAGCAGGACCAGCCCGTCCAGCTCAGGAGATTCCTCCATAAAAGACGGCCCAAGAGGATTCCGACCTCTAGCAGACGTTTACGATCAGACTCAAGAAGTGGAGATGAGCCTGGAGGAACTTTCTTTGTTGTGTGCAGAAGAACCAGCCAATTACCAGGAGGCAGCAGCCGAGCAGGAGTGGCATGAAGCAATGAAGAAGGAGATGGAGTTCATTGAGAAGAACAGGACATGGGAGCTTACCGACCTGCCCAAAGGTCATAATCCCATCGGCCTGAAGTGGGTGTTTAAGCTGAAGAAGGACACTGAGGGGAATGTCCTTAAACACAAGGCAAGGCTGGTAGCTAAAGGCTACGTGCAGAGGAAAGGCATAGACTTTGAGGAAGTCTTTGCTCCAGTAGCAAGACTGGACACGATCAGACTCATCCTAGCCCTAGCAGCTCATCGAGGTTGGGAAATTCACCATCTGGATGTCAAATCGGCATTCCTAAACGGTGACCTCGAAGAAGAAGTGTACGTCAAGCAACCAGAGGGGTTCGGCGTCACGGGAAACGAGCAGAAGGTGTACAAGTTATCCAAGGCCCTGTACGGGTTGAGACAAGCGCCAAGAGCGTGGAACATCCGCCTTGACAAGATCTTGAAGAATCTTGGATTCACAAAGTGCTTGAGCGAGCAGGTAGTCTACACCAGGAGTTCCGGGCAGGAAACTCTGATCGTGGGAGTGTATGTGGACGACCTGATCGTCACAGGATCCAGCGCAGGAGGCGTAGATGGGTTCAAGCAGCAGATGATGGCCGAATTCGAGATGAGTGACCTCGGATTACTTTCGTACTACCTTGGTCTCGAGGTGGAACAGAAGAAGGACTACATTACGCTGAAGCAGTCGGCCTACGCGAAGAAGATCCTTAAACAGTTCGAGATGGCGGACTGTAACTCGAGCAAGTACCCTATGGAGGCGAAGCTGCAGCTCGGGAAGGATGCTGAAGGGAGAAGAGTGGATCCCACGGAGTACAGACGCGTGATCGGGTGCCTGAGGTATCTCACCCACACCCGACCAGACATTTCACACGCTGTCGGGATAGTCAGTCGATACATGGAGAAGCCCACAAGTGCACACCAGCAGGCGGTGAAGCACATCTTGCGTTACGTGAAGGGCACGACGGACTACGGGATCCAGTACAACCAAGGAAATGGAGCAGAAGTACTAGTCGGCTTTACGGACAGTGATCTGGCCGGTGATATCAATGACAGGAAGAGTACCGGAGGGATGGCGTTCTACCTCAACGGAAACCTGATCACCTGGCAGTCTCAAAAGCAGCAGACAGTAGCTCTATCCTCATGCGAAGCAGAGTTCATGGCGGCAACCGCAGCAGCATGTCAAGCTATGTGGTTGAAGGGGCTACTTCGTGAAGTGACCGGATCCGAGCAGAGACCAGCTACTCTCTACGTGGACAACAAGTCTGCAATCGCGTTGATGAAGAATCCAGTGTTTCACGGACGAAGCAAACACATTGACACGAAGTACCATTATATTCGTGAATGTGTGGAGAAGCGAGAGATCATCGTGGAGTTCGTCAACACGAGGGAGCAACGGGCAGACATTCTTACCAAGGCTCTAGGGAGAGTCAAGTTCGAGGAGATGAGAGAGCTGCTCAGAGTAAAGAGTGTAGCAAGTCAAGCTTACGGGGGAGAATGTGAGCTTAAGCTTGACTTAGTCCGGGTGACGACCAGAACCCAGGACGGGCAGAAACACTTGCGAGGAGTCAGCCCGGGTACCGACCAGAACAGAAGACGGACAGCTGTTCAGCCCAGCTCGGGTGAACACGAGCAGAACATCCGGATAGAAGGCAAGCCCGGCCAGAGGCAGACGAGCAGGCCAGCTCGGGGACAGAGAAGCTGTCCGGGAAGGAAAGGGAAAGTCAGCAACTACCCAGCAAGGAAAGCGCGTAGCTTGAGGAGCAAGCAAAGATCAAGTCAAAGATTTGATAGGATTATTTAGGGTAGTTTCCTGATTTTGTGCGATTTGGTTAGCTAGGGTTTCGCCTATGTGAGGCTATAAATATACCTAGCATGTACACTTTGTAAAGTGTAGAGTCCATTAGAATTTTGAGTTTATCTTCTTGTATTGCCTTCGATTATTAATCAAGAGAATTTCTTCTCCCAAAAGTTTGGGTCCTTAATTTTCTGTTCGATTCTTTTGGTGTTATTCGTGTTCTTTGCAGATCCGTGAATTGGGATCCAACAATACAAAGTCGTTTCCAGTTTTTAGGACGATTATGAATCGTGTTGGTAAAATCTTTGAAATGATGATAAAATGTTTAATTAAATATGGGATAAAAATATATTTTATTTATATGTTAATTAAGGAACTTCTGAAATTGGTTTTGTTCCAAAATAAGCTCTAATTGATTTTATAAAAATCATGCACCGAAGGTCGCAAACCGTTTTCATTGAAAAAGACAGATTTGAATGATGATTCCGAAAACGGACATACAACTAACCAAATGAATTTATTTTCTAAAAATAAAAGTAAGTATTATAGATATGGTTAGTATAGAAATAACACAATAGGTTTTATATCAAAGAAAGCTTCCGTTTATCGGATATAAGTCATATAGCAAATATATACGGATATTTTCAACTAGGGCAGATTTTTAGCCCGAACTTAAAATGGCTTTAATTGCAAATACTTGAACTATTTTATGAGTATAAAATGTTGAGTTGTAAGTTTAAGAACCTTTGAAAACTAAATAAATTTATGATCATAAAGAATGATCATACTCAAGCTGTTTCGGATTTTCAAAGTAAATGCTATATTTTCAAAATATTAAAATACAAAACTCAAAGAGTTCTAAAAGAATAATTATATAATTAAAAAAAATTCATATATTTTTCAAAATAAATAACAGCTATATATTTTCATACGCTACTAATATGATCACTCGATCGACCGATCATTCGGCCGATCTTCTAGTAACATATTTTTATGAAAATTTCTATTTCTTAACTTGTACTCAAAATGATCAAAATTGTTTTATAAAATACTTAACCCTATTACGGGTAATGATATAATTGAATGAATTTAGGTGTTACAATAAATAACACAGCCGAACCATGTTATTGGTCGATCTCTAAACTATAAACCACTGAACCGATATTGTCAGTTAACTGATTATAACCCGATCAAAATAATCAGAACTTAAACAGCTCGTTGAGCCGATTGGCACCTCGGGAGATTAGTCGATCGTGTAATCAAATCATTTCCGATCGAACCACTAAGATTTGAATTCTTTATTGGCTTATTGATTCCTAAATTACTAAAATGAATAAAGGGGTGGATATATATACCTAGCTCAATAGCATTATACCCTAAGTACCCTAGAATTCCAACAACGTAGAGTATGCATGTCAACCTGGATCCAAGAGACTGACAAGTTGTCTGGTCGGATCAAACAGGGAAGTAGAGTGTCCACATTTACAATAGACTGTAGCTTGAAGTGCAGCAAGGACACCAGGTGAGTACAGATCTCACTACAACATGAATAGTTTTCGAAAGGAAAATGGAATATGTCATGATATGAATACATGTGATGTTTGGGAGAATTGACTCCAATACGTGAATGATTGATATAAGTGTCCTTGATGGACATTGATATGATTACGTGGATTGGTGTGAATATCATGATGTTAATGTGTCATGCTAGACCAAGTAATAATATTGGATTAATGCATGATGAAGTATAACGAATCTAATGATTGATTGAGCTTTGATTTATGTCATATTGCATGTAGACATGAATAGGGTCACCTTAATTCAAAAGATGGCCAACGTTTTCAAAGCTCGTGTCGTGCCACCCGATCGGGGTATAAACAGGGTATGGAAATCGAATGGGGCCTAAGGCCCAAGGTCATGATGACTGGGGACCTTGCAAACCTCAGACCATCTGCGGATGCGCGCAAAGGGCACGTACACATATGGGTGATCACCAGGCAAGACAGGGCAAATCCCTTGAGCCACTTAAAGAAAAATAATGTAATGTTTTTTAAAAAATAAATAATAATCTAGCATAACTGGACATACATATATGCATGATTGACATATGTTTTTGTGAGGAAAATGTATGTACTAGCTGAGCGTAAGCACACATTAATGTGTTCATGTTGTAGGTAAGAAACCCATAGCATGATTATTCATGATGGGCTCGCAAAGGAACGGCGATGTGCGTTTTTGGTTATGGGTAAGGATGGGCAACCGCAAATGTTTCCGCGTGTTTTGATAAACAAACTATTTTGACGTATGTTTTATTAACTATGAATTATGTTTTGGGAGTAGACTATTTATATTGCCTCCCTATGTTAAGAATTTACGTATGGAATGATTGTCCCGGGTTCATAATCCGAGTCAACGAGTACGAAGTATTATATTGAACTTTTCTAAAATGACTTTGGTAAACCATTTAACAAGCCTTCAAGTTTTATGAGGGTCTCGTGTTTCGACGATTGTCCGATAATGGTCTCTTTTGAATATTTTACGCTGAAGCGTTCATCTTAAATTCTTTATAGAAAGTTTAAAATATGTGTGCTTAAAAGTACAAGTGAGATGATTTTTTTTTTTAAATTATTCCTAAATTTTACAACAAATTGTTTTATTCAAAATTAATAAAGAAAGCCAGTTTATGTCGTAATGGTCGGCGCTAGGTCGGGTGTTACAGTTTTCCATACCGGTCTCCGGTTCACTTTTCTGTATCGGGCCCGGATGACTTTTTCCATACCGATTTCAAGTTGACTTTTGATGGGCCGGTCTCGCAATGACTTTTTTAGCCCGGCCTCGAGTTAACTTTTCCGGACCGGTCTCGGAATCACTTTTTCGTATCGTGCTCTAGTTGACTTTTCTGGAACGGTCTCGAGTTGACGCATGGGATCTCACTTGCGGTGCTTAAATAAATAGATCGTTATAGTTACGGCCGCCGTTCACCAGGGATTCGGTCGCCGGCTCCCCTGTAATCGAGGTGTATGTATTAAATATTTTACTTTTGTGGAGTATATTGTCTATTTTATTTCTCTCTAATCGATATTACAAAATTTTAAATGACTCACGCGTTATTTTTAGAAATATTTAATTATATATTTTTCTTTGCATGTGTTGACGGGATTTTAACAAATTGTGAATGAATGAATTTTTAGAGAGAAGCAATCAAAATTTGTTACTGTAAAAAAAATATAAAAAAATAATCCACTATAAAAAATTAAAATTAAAATATTTAAACTGATACTATTCTTAATAGGTAACTGATAAGTCAACCCGAGACCGGTCCGGAAAAGTCAACGAGAGCCCGGAGACCGGTATGGAAAAAACTCATGTATTTGCCCGGCCCAGAAAAGTCGATCAGAGACCGGTATGGAAAAGTCAAACCGAGATTAAGTCAAAAAATTCAACCCGAGCCCAAAAAGTCAACCAAATACCAATCCAAAAAAAATTCAACTGAAGACCGGTCTGACAAAGTCAAACCGAGCCCGATCCGATAAGTCACCGTGAGACCAATTTGAAAATGCACGCATGATAATCAATGTCATTTATTGTTACATATAATTCCGTCTATAAATATTTATTTTTACAAACTATGAACAAGAAATTAAAGTAGTCTAGTGGCAAGTTGTTGTTAGTTCCATGGAGGAGACAATGGTTCGAATCCCTTAGCTATTGGGGACACTGATTTGGGACTGATATTCAGTCTTAAAAGATATATTGTATAAGAAAATATATCAAGGACTGATTTTCAGTCTCACGTTATTTCGCACTAATCAAGGAGCTTTTTGGGAACTAAAATTCAGTTTTCGAAGTGTTCTCTGTATGATTATTAGAGACTAAATACCCTAAACCCAAGAAAATGGATTATTAGAGACTAAATTATTAGCGACTGATTTATCAGTTCTTGACCATATTTTTCATCCAATAATTAGAGCGGATCAACGCGCCTTTGGAAATCCTCCAATATCGATCGTTCAGGCTCGGTGCTGCAACAAGAGCCAGAACCGCAAGGAGTAGGGTTAGCTTCTTCATCTCCTCTCCATCTACGTTAAATGGTTCATCGATTACATTTATAAGTCAGTTGGTTGGCGACGATCGATTGTGCCATTTACAAAATAATTTTTTTAAAAGAATTCACTATCACAAATATAGCTCTGTGAGCCGAGAGGGAAAGAATGAGTAAGATGTGCAATCCTGCATCGACTGGACAAAGGGATGTGCTGATGGGACGTTCCCCAAACTGTGCAGGTATGGGACTGCATAGTTATCTGAGATTATACATGTATATTGGACTTCAATACATATGTGGTCGGAGGGGATTAAAATAGTTGATTGATACTATTGATGTCTACATCTTCTTTTCGGTAGCTCATTCATAAGAACTCGAAAGTTAAGCGTGTTTGGCTTGGAGCAATCATAGGATTTGTGACCTCCTGGGAAGTTTCTCGGGAAGGATGCGAGTGAAGACACAACACGTTGAAAAGACTTGTGTTGGCATGTGGGGGCGGTCATCAATCCGATAGAGGACTCGGGGCGTTACAATGGCGAAATGCTCGATATCCTATACTAATTCCTATTATTTTTATAATTTAATAAATATAGTTTATATATTACGTGGTATTGTCACGTTATATTTTATAAAGTTAACATTCTTGGTTTTTTTTTTATAATAACTATTTAAATGAAATATATATTGATTAGTCAGGACTGACGATATATATTTGCACTAGCTATATTTACACACGTATGTTGAAAGCTATGATATTCTCTATGAGCTTGCACGTAACAAATTATTTTAATCTTACGTAAGCCATTTTAATAAGATATATGCACAGTAACTTCAGATTTGTTTTCGACTCCTCGAATTTGGATTCCTTCTGCGAAGTTTCTTATCAGATTATCTTCTTATATTTAAAACTAAATAATTAAATATACTTTTTTTTATCATGTATTCATATGATATAAAAAATATATTTATAAAAAAAAAAATGGCCATTTATTTTTTATGTTTTGACTAGCGTTTTAGTTATAAGGTTAAGAAGTTGTGCGTGAGAGGGGGTCGCCACATAAACTTAACCAAATATGGTCAGAAATCATTTATCTAACATCCTTTTAATTCAATTCACTAAACAAATCAGTTCCATATATTTCCTTAGAAATCGAAGAATGCTACAATATGTGAAACTTGAAATTATTAAAACATAAAATTGCAACATATAGTAATAAATAAGTATATATAAGAGACGAGTAAAATTGCAACAACAACAAAAACACATTAACTGAGTAAAGAATTTATTCCTTCGACTTGGATTAGGTCTTGAGCAATGATATTGCTGGCCTGCTCAGAAGGGTGAAAGGCGTCCCAAAACACGTATTCGGAGGCGTTGCGGCACGTGCCAAGCGCCAGTCGGTTACACAGAATCGAGGTCTCTATCAATCCTGTGCCACAACAACCCTTCCTAGTCTCCGCAAACCCTATAGAAATTCATAAGATCATTCACTTAAAATTTACATGCAATTAACTTTCTAGAAACATTGGCATAAAAACACAATTGGGAATATTGAGATACTAGTCTAATTTGAAGAATTATCAGAAGCGTTTATGATTCAATTGAGTCCATATATGAAAGCTCAAACTCATTTTGTATTTTTATAGTTATAAAATTGATGTACGATATTATAATATAGTTTAGGTAGTATGTAGGTAGAAGGTACCGTGTTCAATGGGATTTCTGATGATATCATTGAGGGATTTATAGATGTCAAAGACGACCAAATTTAGATCCGGAAGCCTTCGTTTAAGTCTTTGAGCCATCGAAGTGAGTTTTTGGTTGAATGAATAGGCGTCAAGGTTGAGCCTATCGACACACATGTTGTTGCCTGACCCGAACAACGTAATGGCTGCCGGCAAACATCCTATCGGTGGCAGGGACGTCACTCCGACCTTCCTCGCTCCTAAATCGTACAATTCCTACAATTTATTTCACATACAAATTCAGTAGGTCTCCTCACGCCATATATTTAAATCATGTTTTAGTGTCTAGTCGTTATTAGCTTGTGATACTTCATTTCTAAGAAGAAATTTTAATATATATATATATATATATATATATATATATATATATGGTACGTAAATCTCGGAATCTAACAAATCTATGAGGTCTAAAGGGTAGTTTCATATAACATAATATTATCTGTAATTTAGAGATGGAAAAAGGTTACCTGGACAAAATTCGCAAAGTTTCGAACAAGAATGTCCGAGAACTGGCTAGGTGATAATGCGTTGTTTAACAACGGATTGATATAGTAATTTTGAAGAAAATCACTATTCCCGGTGCCGAGTATGTGAATTCCACGAGTAAACAATCTTGTCGCGTTAGTACTGCCAATTAGTTCTTCTAATCTTGATTGGTATTCTTTATAATAAGCTAGCTGCTTCCTCAGAGATAACGAATGCTGTATAAAGACATGTGATTAAAACACATCTAGACGTGGGGACAATCATTTGTTATCGGTACTAATTAGGGAGAATAAAAAAATTTACATATAAATCTGCGGTTGGCTCGTAATATCCGGAAGAAGCTGATGCAAAGTTTGAACCGTATATAATGTTGTTTCCTTGAGCTTCTCCACTCAAATAAGCCGGTGGGGGTGATGAGAAGCTCATATAAGTAGTAGCTGTGGAATAAAGAGTGAGAAAAACAGATACTCATAAGAGGAAGCTATATATATATATATAATGAGATTGGCATTTTTTGGTTGAAAAAAGTAAAATGATTACCTAAAATATCGATGGCAAGTCTGCCATTACAAAACCTCCCGGTCGGTTGGTGATTCTGATAATCTCTTCCGTACGGCGGAAAGTCTGCTTTGACAATGGTGTGGAGAACATTATTATTACCGACGTCAACGATGGAGTCACCAAATATGAAAATTGCTGGAACCAATTGCCCATAGGAGGCAAACGGCAGGAGGACGAGTATGAAAACTGCTAGAGACCACTGGACCATGCATAAACCGGCCAAAAATACCATCTTTCTTTCTTTCTTTTTTGTTCCTTGTAAGTTAGTGTGAAGCCCATTGTTGTATTGACCAGGCTTTGTAAAAGCCCATTAAATATTTGACTGAACTAACTGAGGAAAAAACTACATGTCGTGTGAGCCCACGTGTAAGTGTTGGTGAGTAAACGAGACGTCGTTGGACTCCCATGAACACGTCGTTTGGAGCTAACGACGTGTAGTTCCGATTCAGTTAGATCTCGGCAAATCTAGACCCTTCAGTTATGGATGATCCAATGGCTCACATTAACCCAATAGTCTCTATCTTATATAAGGCCCACTCGATCCCCACTCTCTCGTGATCTTTTGCTCGGTGCTCTGCTAGGGTTTGGAGCTAGTCATCTTCTCTGGTTGTTCTGTAGCTTCTGAGAGTCTCTGAGTTTGAGAAGGAGAGGAAGGTCTGTGATTGTCTTGATCATCAGCCTTCGGTGGTTCTCTGTGCGTTCTTGGTTCCCTGTGAGAACCGGAGAAGAACTAGCTCAAACCTGTAGAGAGGCCTTGAAGCGAAGGAAGAGTTGTGGGGAAGTGACAGTATTCAGTGACGCTGACGGGTGCTTCAATCCGCTTCAGGGATTCTAACTTCTTTTTTTGTTTGTTTGAGTGATTACTGATTTCTGGTTTCGATCTTCTTGTATATTGATTGAGGCATATCTGACTTGATTCTGTGTATTTGGTGTTTGCTGTGTGCGAGGTTGAATCGGATCTTGAAGGAGTTTGGGCGTCAAGATCTTACAGTGGTATCAGAGCCTAATTCGAGCCCCGATTCGTCTCCCCAACAACACAGATCTCCGTCAAACCTTTCCTTGGCGCTTGAATGGTAGATCTGTATCGTTTCTCTTAATTCTAGCATTAGTCAGTTTGTCACAAATCAAACTTCTACAAATTTGCTCTAAGAAAATTCTGGGTCTTAAGACAATTTCAAGATTTGTGAATTCTTGACTTGTCTTGATCTCAGACCTAGTATTTTGTCTCTTTAGCTTTCCAAAATCTCTTTGTTATTAAGTTCTTGAAAATATTCTTCTATTTTTCTTGAATTTGATAATTTTTGCACCATCTTATTTTTGTAAAATCTGTACAAGAACATCAGATCAAGTATAAAGAAATATTTTAAGCAACAAGTTTAAATAAATATTTGATAAATATAAGGAACAGATCCAATTCTTGGTTCTTATATTGACTTTCACAAGTCTCTTGTTCCATAAATTTCTTTAGCTTGTTTTGTATTCTCTCTCGCTGTATTAGTTGAATATTTGCTGTCGAGTTCTTGTTTTGGAATTGTGCAGGATGAATTCAAGGATTGAGATATCTCCCTATGATGGGAAGATCGACTTTGGCAGTTGGAAAAAGAGAATGAGAGCGTTGTTATCGCATAACAAAGTTCTAATCTCTCTGGAACCTGATGAAACAAAATGGTCCAAGGATCAACTTGCAAAGAAGGCAGAAATAAATGAGGAGGCCTACAACCTGATGATTCTAAGCCTCTCAGACTCTGTCCTCAGGAAAGTCGACGATGCTCTAACTGCTGTAGAGCTTTGGGGTAAACTTGAAACTCAATACTCTTCTCATTCGGCACCTAATCTGATCTATATTAAGAGTGCTCTCTTATCTTACAAAATGGATAGTGCTAAGTCTATAGATGATAATGTCGATGATTTTCTAAAACTTACCCTCCAGTTAAAGGGTACTGACGATGAGTTGTCTAGCTCCAGCCTTGCCCTAATTTTACTTAACTCGCTGCCTGAATCCTATCATGTTGTGAAGGATGCCTTGCAGTATACTGGTTCAATACCAAAAATGGAACTAATTTTATCAGGGTTGAAGGCTAGGGAGCTAGAACTTAAACAAAATAGAAAATCTGGGCAAAATTTATTTGTTAAAGGAAATACTTCTTCATCTGCTCATGCATATAAGAAGGGGAAAAAGAAGATCATTTTTCAAAAGACCAAATCTGAACTCAGAAAATGTTTTCACTGTGGTAAAGTTGGTCATTTGAAAAAGAATTGTTTTGAATGGCTAAAGAAAAATAAGAACAGCAATGAATCCAACATAGCCATCACACATGTTAATGAATCTAACATGGTGGGCACAAATGTTGATGATTCACAGTACTATGAGGTCTTGAATGTCTCTGATGTTATAATAAATGATAAAACATGGATCATAGATACTGGCTGTACTTATCATATGACACCAAACAAAAGTACTCTCATAGAATTAAGAGAAACTAAACCTGATTATGTGTATATGGGAAATGATAATCCATGTTGTATAAAAGGGATTGGGTCCGTTGTTTTATGTCTTACCAGTGGAAAAAGGGTAAAATTAACTGATGTAAGATATGTACCTGATTTGAAAAGAAACCTGATCTCTATTGGTGTTTTGGATGATATGGGCTGCAAGTTTGGGGGCGGGGACTCTGCCCTTCATGTGTATAAAAATGAAAAATTGGTTCTGTCTAGCCACAAGTATTTTGGGTTGTATATTCTTGATGGTACTCATGAGTCTCCTAGTGTCAATACTGTTTCCATTGAGACTAACCATGCAGAGACTGAGAAGTGGCACCTTAGGCTTGGACACATGAGCGCTAAGGGGCTTAAAGTTCTTCACAGCGATGGAATGCTAGGTAAGTTTCGTCTCTCTGAACTAAGTTTCTGTGAAACCTGTGTGCTAGGGAAACATCACAGACTTAGTTTTGGTAAAGGCACTCATCTCTCAACTCACAATTTAGATTACGTTCACTCTGATTTGTGGGGGCCCGAGAAGACGTCTTCACATGGAAACAATAAGTATTTTCTAAGTATTGTAGATGACTATTCTAGGAGAGTCTGGGTTTTTCTTCTAAAGTCAAAAGATGAAGCTTTCCTTAGATTTAAAGAATGGAAAACTCTTGAAGAGAACAAACTAGGCAGAAAATTAAAGGGTCTTAGAACTGATAATGGTCTCGAGTTCTGTAATGAAGAATTTGATGCTTATTGCAAGGATTGTGGCATACTAAGGCATAAGACTGTTAGGAAAACTCCTCAACAGAACGGGGTTGCTGAAAGAATGAATAGAACTTTACTTGAAAAAGTTAGGTGTTTACTTTTCACTTCTGGTCTACCTAAAACTTTTTGGGGTGAAGCTCTATCTACTGCCGCATATCTGATAAACCGAAGTCCCTATTCTGCTATTAACCTTAAAAGCCCAATGGAACTTTGGTCAAACAAAAAACCTGATCTTAGCCACCTTAGAGTCTTTGGCTGCTCCGCATATGCGGAAGGGAAATTAGACCCTAGATCCATAAAATGTGTTTTCTTAGGATACCAACAGCAGTATGGTACTAAGGGGTATAGGCTATGGGCTAGAGATGTAGGTGGAGTTAAGATCATAGTCAGTAGAGATGTCATTTTTAATGAAAACTCATTTCCTTGCAAGTCTGAAAATCCAACACCACACACTGAAAATATTATCCAATCCGAGAGCACCTCAATTGAGGTGGAGCCATCAGGTCCTATAGGTAATGGGGAACTAGATAGAACTGCTGATATTCCTGTCCAAGAAGAGATAGGGGGTGACGAAGAGACTAGGGTAGAAGACAGTGATCATGACACTGTTATCCAGCCCGAGAATTCTAATCAAGACGAATTAGGAGATTACCAATTGGCCAGAGATAGAAATAGGAGAAACATTAGACCTCCTGCCAGGTATTCGTACGCAGATCTAGTTTTTACTGCCCTTGTGGCTGCCCATAGTGTTCAGGTAAATGAACCTAGTACCTTTAGAGAGGCCATGAACTCCAAAAACCGTGATAAGTGGGTTACTGCTATGATGAGTGAAATGAACTCTCTCAGTATTAACCACACTTGGGATCTGATCACAAAACCAAAAGACCAAAAAGTTGTCCAATGCAAATGGTTATACAAAATAAAAGAGGGAACAAACGAGGGTGATCCTCCAAGATTTAAAGCGAGGTTAGTGGCTAAGGGCTTTACACAAAAAGAGGGTATTGACTATAATGAAATATTTTCACCTGTTGTTAAATTTAAAACAATTAGAATCATGTTAGCATATGTAGCCCAATATAATTTAGAATTAGAACAGCTTGATGTCACTACTGCATTTCTTTATGGTGAGCTAGATGAAAATATAATAATGGCTCAGCCAGAAGGTTTTATTGATAAGAAATTTCCAGAAAAAGTTTGTCTACTGAAAAAATCACTTTACGGTTTAAAACAATCACCTCGTCAGTGGTATAAAAGGTTTGATTCTTTTATGATCAGCCTTGGCTTTACAAGAAGTGCCCATGATAGCTGTTTCTATTTTAAATTAAAATGTGAAAATCCAATCTATTTACTTCTTTATGTCGATGATATGCTTTTGATTTGTAAATCTATCAAGAGCATTAATGACATAAAAGGTAAACTTAGCTTGGAATTTGACATGAAAGATCTGGGAAGTGCTAAAAAGATTTTAGGTATGATAATTGAAAGAGATAGGAACCAAAACATTTTGAAAATTCATCAAAAACCCTATCTGAACAAATTAATTGAAAAATTTGGAAACAAAAGCAGCAAGCCCGTGAATATGCCTTTAGCAAGCCATCATATCCTTGATAAGAGCCAATGTCCTAGGTCTGAGTCTGATATTGTTAAAATGTCTGAAAAACCCTATGCTAATGTCATTGGTTCTATTATGTATGCTATGATTAGTACTAGGCCTGATCTGTCTTACAGTATTTCTCTGTTAAGTCGATTTATGTCTAACCCAGGAATGGATCATTGGACTGCTTTGAAATGGTCAGTTAATTATATAAATAGCACATGTAATGTGGGGCTGATTTATAGGAAGAGTGATAAGTTTGAGTTAATAGGCTATGTGGATTCTGATTTTGCGGGGGATAGAGATTCTAGAAAATCAACCACAGCTTATGTATTCACTCTTGGGGGAAATTGTATATTATGGAAATCTCAGTTACAACCTTTAGTTGCCCTGTCTACTACAGAGGCAGAGTATGTAGCTTTAGCTGATTGTGCCAAGGAGTCCATATGGTTGCAGGGTATTTTAAAAGAAGCTAGGCTGTTAGATTCAAATATAACTATATTTTCTGACAGTCAGAGCGCTATTCAATTAAGCAAGAATCCGGTATACCATGAACGTACAAAACATGTAGATGTTCGCTTTCATTTTGTTCGAGAACACATATCTACAGGTACAATAAAGCTGGAAAAGGTGGCCACTGAAGATAATCCATCTGATATGGGCACTAAGGTTCTTCCCATGAGCAAGTTCAAACATTGTTTGAATTTGCTTCATGTGGGAGAGTCTTAGTCCCGTATCCCTAACAGGTAAGTCCCAGTTGTGCGAAAGCACAGCAACCCGAATGATGCAAAAAGGAATATGGCAATGGTCTTCAAGGTGGAGATTGTAAGTTAGTGTGAAGCCCATTGTTGTATTGACCAGGCTTTGTAAAAGCCCATTAAATATTTGACTGAACTAACTGAGGAAAAAACTACATGTCGTGTGAGCCCACGTGTAAGTGTTGGTGAGTAAACGAGACGTCGTTGGACTCCCATGAACACGTCGTTTGGAGCTAACGACGTGTAGTTCCGATTCAGTTAGATCTCGGCAAATCTAGACCCTTCAGTTATGGATGATCCAATGGCTCACATTAACCCAATAGTCTCTATCTTATATAAGGCCCACTCGATCCCCACTCTCTCGTGATCTTTTGCTCGGTGCTCTGCTAGGGTTTGGAGCTAGTCATCTTCTCTGGTTGTTCTGTAGCTTCTGAGAGTCTCTGAGTTTGAGAAGGAGAGGAAGGTCTGTGATTGTCTTGATCATCAGCCTTCGGTGGTTCTCTGTGCGTTCTTGGTTCCCTGTGAGAACCGGAGAAGAACTAGCTCAAACCTGTAGAGAGGCCTTGAAGCGAAGGAAGAGTTGTGGGGAAGTGACAGTATTCAGTGACGCTGACGGGTGCTTCAATCCGCTTCAGGGATTCTAACTTCTTTTTTTGTTTGTTTGAGTGATTACTGATTTCTGGTTTCGATCTTCTTGTATATTGATTGAGGCATATCTGACTTGATTCTGTGTATTTGGTGTTTGCTGTGTGCGAGGTTGAATCGGATCTTGAAGGAGTTTGGGCGTCAAGATCTTACATTCCTGAATATTGATGTGAATTGATGGTGTATGTACGTACAGTTTCTGTGCATTTATATATAGATTGGAGATCGTGGAATTCGCATGTATTTTAACTTTACTTTTCTTTGTTTTCATAAGAGTCTAAACTATAAAGAATATGCATGGTGAAGCTTGCATGCATGTTAACGTGAGTTTTAGTGTATAGAAATAATAATTTAACTATGAAGTTGGAGAGTTATCGCTGAACTTCCTTTCAAGCCTAAAGAAGCGTCTTGCTCATGAGTCATAATCTAGTATAGAAACACTGGCTCCTTTATTTTTCTTGTTATCCATCGTTTTATTAAAGAATCTAAGTAGTTCATGTCAAATGTACCTTACATATATACTATAATGTGACGTTAATTAAGAAATACCCATGTTATTTCTTTTTTACCTACCTTGTCTATTACCCAATCACGTATGGATTATGTGTTTATCTTATTTATTCTTAATAAGTAAATGCATTTTAATCAAATAAATAAATATACACAAACGTTTTACAGATACATTTTGGTTTAGTATTTTTTTTTTTTTTAAGTTTCTTTTATTTTTACTTTTCTTTTCCTATATGTTTAATACATTTTTTCTCTTACATTTTATTTTTTTAAGCATCTAAAAGTGCACTTCAATTTGTAGATGCAACTTCAATATATAAATAAATATATATACATATATATACTTTCATTTTCGTACTATGTTTATACATTTTTTTCTCTTACATTTTTTTTTTCAAGCATCTAAAAGTGCACTTCGTTTATGGATCGAGTGGTGTCACTGCAAATGGAGATACAAAGCACAACGCCATTTGGCAATGCCCATGCCTCTGGCGAGAAAGGCGGCGATTTTTAGGTCCAACGATAGCTGCCGTCCGCTCCTTGATCGGACTCCGGATCTCGACGATGAAGAATCATCCGTCGCCGTACAAGACTCGTCCGAAGAGTTTTTGCCGTACATTATTTGCACACTATTTGTTGTATGTGTACTTTTTTTTTCCGTTGTCGATCTATAACCTTCGATGAGCTATATTTACGAGTATAATCGCTCAATCATGGTTATGTATTATAAAGTATTGAAAAATGTCGTTTGGTTTTAGTAATTGGAAATTCATGTATGTATGTGTGGAAATTCGTGAAATTCATGTATGTATGGAAATTCGTGAAATTCATGTATTTCACGAAAATTACATCATTCATGTATGTATGTGTATTAATTTGCGGCCGTTTCAAATATTTTAATTTTTTATTGACTTAGCTTGGTATAATCTTGCATCATTAACATTTTGGTAAAGCGAGGAACATGGATTTAGTAATTGGAAATTCACCTAATGAGTGAGTAGAGGGAAAATAGGCAATAAAATACTTACAACAACAAAAATTGAGTTTGAACTTTTAGTATGATCAAATTAACATTTACTAGCTGGTATAATTTTTGTCCCTAACTGATATATATGATGCATATGTATAGATGATACATATTTACTAACTGGTATATATTCATTATAGATGATGTCGGGTTGGCCCAGACCCGTGGACCAACGAGGTCGGGTTGGCCCAACTAGGCTGATCTGAACAAACCAGCCCGTTGCTGGCCCAACAGTTGGGCTGCCCAACAAGGCCTTTGCGCGTGGGCCTGGAAAAATTCCGGGCCCAGTTGGGCCAGCGATGAAGCATGGCCCTATAGAGCCCATGCCGAGCAACCCCAAGGTTGCAAATCCCTAAGTTTCCGGCCATCCTTTTGACGGCGCCTCTAGGGCGTCGTTGCCTATGAAAGCGTCGTCTTGGTGGCGGGGAGAGAAGAAAAAAAAATCGTGTCGTTGCCGTTTCAGTGGTTTTACGGCAAACTATCGGGATTCTAAAAGGGACGAGTAATCATAAAAATATTTTAATCCGTTTTGTGATTCTTATAATTTTAGTTCCTTATAAAAAGAAATAACCCGTAACTGAAAAATCATTCCCACTAAGTTTTCAGAACCTCTAATAAAATTCTAAGAATCATTCTACACCAAAAAATCCAATTAAGGCGAGATATAAAAAATACAAAAAAAAAAAAAAAAAAAAACCTCTGATACCGTTGTTGGTTTTTTCGATGATTTTCTCATCACCGGAAGCGGATATTCAAGGAATATCCTCGAAACTTTAGATCTAGATAACACGAAATAATAAAGGCTAAACCAGTGAGAATAAATTCTCTAGCGAATACTTCGATTGTATCACGAACCGGATCTCCAAGCCTTCACCGGAGATTTATATATAGCCGTCGCCGTCGTCGATCACAAGCCGCCCAAATTATGTATGGTCCTCTACGTTGTTCACCACGTCGCTAACGGAGCACCTCTCTTGGTCGGAATTGCCTCGTCGGAATACTATCTCCTCCTCGACAATTAGAAGACAAAACAAAGACTCGTTGTGATCAAAGAACTCGACCTCTCTCCTTTGGTTAGGGATTAAGCGAATTCTTCTCTCAATTTGGGAGAGAGTATGCCTCTTGAATATGTGATTACAAAGAATGAAATAGGTTTCCCATTTGCTAATCACCATGTGTGTATATATATATATATATATATATATATATATGCATAGAGTTTATGGTTAATTGGGTTTATGAATCATATTAATCAAGCTCAATAATAACCATTTTAATTCTCTAATTAATTTTATAAATAAACTTATTAATTCATGTGGGCTTATGTGAGCTCAATCCCTAATTTTTAGGCACATATGCCACAAAAACTCCTACAAAGTCAACATCATGCCATGGCGTTGACAAACGGATATCAAGCCATTTGGATGGAAAATATTATTGAACACTTTTTCAGCAAATTGAATATTATTGGTGTTATAAACTAAAGAACAAAGACAAGAAGAAGAGAGAATATGAGAGGGAATAGAGAGAGTATTATTGCTCTTTGATATGTGTTACAATGAACCTCATATGCCTCTCTATTTATAGGACTTGAGAGAGGTGGAAATAGGAAATACAATGAATGAGAATATTACACCATAATGACATAGTTGACTATCTCAATATTGACATCCACCAAATCTCTTGATTTATAACACTCCCCCTTAGATGTCAATGTCATCGTAATACGCATAATTGAGTTTAAGTTGCCTCGTTAAAACCTTTCCAGGAAAACCCAGTGTGGGACAAAACCTTGGTAAAGGAAAAAGAGTACAACGCGTACTACTCCCCCTGATGACACGAACATTTAACTTCTCGGAGCTGTATCATTCCAATCTTATGAGCCGGTTTCTTGATTGATGAAGCAAGTAGCGCCTCTGTGAGAAAATCCGCCAGACAATTGCTTGAATCGAATCTTTCACTTTATTGTAAGCATTTTTCCGCGAACTGAGATAATTTCTTGATGATATATATACTTCATTATCCAATAACGATCCTTATGTAATAGATTTACCTGTAAAACAACATAAAAACACAAGTATTCCAAAGATACTATAATATAATAGATCCATCACTTAAAACAAAATATTTCATAATATCATAATCATTGGGGTACTCAATGAATATTTCTAAATCGTACAGAGTTCTACTAACTCTTTTATTCTCATTAAAAAAATTCTCAATCAATACATTGCCACAATGAATTCTTTGGGAATTCTTACGGCTTATGTTCATCATAGAAAGAGTGACAAGGACGTTTTCTATAAATTCATATTTAGTATTTAACTTATGCTCCTATATATATAACCTAGGATTTTGTTATTATTCGGGTCTTCGGGATCCATAGTTCATAAGTCTTGGTAATCACTTTTGTGAGACACATATTATAAACTTAATACTGCCATATATACTATATCCACCACAAAGGACATTAAATGCCAGGATTCGCGAAATGTTCACATAAATTTAATTCAATATAACTTCGTATATATCTTTGTACCCCACTGGCATGCCCACTTTCAAAATGTTTGGATTTCTGGTCTAATATCGTGTCTTCATATTTGGCCAACTGTTTTTCAATTTCAATAATTCCAGATCCTCTATATTTCTTTTCTATTTATATAGCGCTAATTTGTATGTACGTGTTGTCGACAATTTCTAATAACTCTCGATCCCATTTGTTCAATATAACGACACAACTTTTGAGCTCTTTTATATTTCAATAATTTTCAGGTACCTCATAACCTTCTATGGATTTGGAATAGTAATTTCAATGGTTTCTTATGGAAAACCTACCTCCTTAATATGGCTATTTATTTATTTGCTCCATGCAATTTCGCCATTGCCTTTGGGATTCGAGTAACATGTTAATATCATATTTCAATCTAAATATCCTTCTGGGATTGGAGCATAACATATATATATCAACTCTTCTTGAGTGATTGGCAGTATAAATGAGGATCATATTAATTTCAATTTCTACATGTATATTCAACTGTCTATTTTCTTCCCCTCGCTGTGACAAAATTATCATTAAAATATTCTCTCGTCTCGAGAGAAACCATCTTATATGTGCTGTGGTGGGGATTACAATATCATATCGCACATAAAAATACTATAGATGGGAACCTTATAAATCGGGGAGATCTTTAATATTTATCGTTGGCTTGATGCATGATATCCTTAATTAGTAGGGAACTTTGTTTTCAATAATTGTCTATATTCAATGGAGGTATTAACAAAATATTTGACTAGACCAATAAGGTGATTCTTATACTCATCACATAGGATGCCTTTTTTCATTTAGCAGTCAACGAAATTCATTTCATAATTTGGAATTTTCTCGCAAACTTCAAGTTGCTGCTTAATATATATATTTCTTGATATTTTTGTAGATGCATCTACTCATAATATTTCACTAATATATAGGCCCATAAATATTCCAGGTTTACTAATCACAACATGCTAATGTTTCAATGAATACTTCACTTTAAATAAATCACCATATGAGAATTCAACGAACCATATTGTTCATTAATAAATTATTTATCCGGGATAATCATACCGGTCATTGCTAACATCAAATATGAATTCTCAACTCTTTTTGCATCATTATTGATCCGGTATAGCCAAAACCGTCATGCCAACATTCATGAACTTCAAGTTCTATTAGTGAACTTCTAGTTCCATTAGCGAACTTCCAGTTCTATTGATGAACTTCGGGTTCCATTAGCGAACTTCTAGTTTTATTAGTGAACTTCTAATTCACTTTTCTTATCTATTCATCATATAATACGTGGGAGAGAATGCTCACTTTCATTAACTTAAAGCTCTTCTGGAGGATATTTCATAAGTTCCATTTATGCTTACTAATAGTCTTAATAATATTGAAGTATCTAATCATGATACTTTCTCCCACTTTTCACATTTGAGCTTTTGCAATAAGAAAATCATGTGAACAACACTCATCTTTAGATAATAAAGTTCATAAGGCTTCCATTCCAAGGTTAAGAACTTAAATAAGTGTTATGTTGCCATATATCTCAACTTTAAATATTTCTTTTATTCTACTTCAAGTAGTAATTTTAATATTGTTAATTTATTTTCTTCCGGGAATGTTCCTAACTCAAAATGTTAATAAATCATGATACTCAATTCCGAGATTTTCTTTTAACAAATTACTCTCTTGTTTTAGCTACTTCCGGAGCACGAGATAAAATGAGATTACATTATATATATATATATATATATATATATATATATATATATATATATATATAAAAATGAAAGAGATTGCATTATATATATATATGAACAGAATATATTAACGTCATACTACATGTAAATCATATAATTCAATATCAATGTAGACAATAATATAAATGACATATGAATCTTATACGTATGCTATATATATAACATGTAAAGCGATATTTATTTTACATAAAATCTTAATATATATATATATATATGGAATATATGAGTATCTATAAGGTACATGCATATATACAAAGCAAGTGACAAAAGCAAAATAATTTCAAAAGTGCAATTTATCTTATCACTAAAATTTTGGTAAAAAAATGAACGAAATTGGCTGCAAAAGTTCTTTATCGAAAATGGTTCGGCTAGACTTTTTGTGAACAAATTATCAAATCGATTCACTATTGTCGTCATTGTATAAATAAAATAAAAAAACAGCTAGGCTTTATGATATGAATTCCAAAAGAAGATTACCATGAATCGTTATCATCACAATAGGAAGATATAAATTTAGCTAGACCTTTTTACATAAATTTTATACATGCATTCATTAAGATTGCCATCATCGCAAAAATACAGTACATAAATTTCTCTAGGCTTTTCTACGTGAATTTTCAACATAGATTTACATTGCCATCATCGCCAAAACAAGAATGAAATAATTCACTATACAAAAACTATTACCTCAATTGATTAGAGACTCGTGCTGATAACGTGTTATAAACTAAAGAACAAAGACAAGAAGAAGAGAGAATATGAGAGGAAAAAGATAGAGTATTATTGCTCTTTGATGTGTGTTACAATGAACCTCATATGTCTCTATTTATAGGGCTTGAGAGAGGTGAAAATAAGAAATACAATGAATGAGAATATTACATCATAATGACATAGTTGATTATCTCAATATTGACATCTACCAAATCTCTTGATTTATAACAATTGGCTATTTTTTGTCTTTGGGTCTATTAAGGCACTATTTGTAATATCTCCAAAAAAAAAAAAAAAACAGAACTACATGTCGTTTTGTTTTCATATGAGTGACATGTCGTTTTTCATTTAGTTTATTTATTCTTTTTATTTTCCTTTCCTTTCGTTTCTCTCTCTCTCGATGCTTCTAAAATCTTCTTGCAAGGGTTGTTTTTTTTTTCCTTTCGATTTCTTCCCGTTCCTCTCCCTCTCGACGCGATTCCGAGGAGCTCTTTGTGATGTTGATGAGCTTCCGTCGATTTCGGCCAAGAGCGTGCGTCTCCAGCGATGTCCGTTCGATTTCGGCGTCGGCGTTTCTATAGAGATTTCAATAATCTCAGTTCTGTGATCATATTGCGGTATTTTCTCAGTCTCGACACATTGATTTCGTTCTTTTCGGTTTATTTCTTTAATTCCAGCTTGCAAATTTCAAATATTTCCATTCATTGGTCTGTTTGTAGAGAATTCATGAAATGAAATTGTTTGTCAATCAAGTGTTTGAGAAATTGTTTAAGAGATAATCTTATGTGTTATGTTTTTAAGAGGGTAATTTCTTGACCATTGAAATGCAATATCCTTGGTTTGAGTTGTGTTGGGTAATAAGGCTTAAGCTAATGGCATGATTATATTTTTCAACCGAATATTAAGATTTTATTTTTGTCTACAAACTTGTTTGTTTTTTTGGACGGTATTTAAATGGTACTATTTGAATTGTTTATTATATATATATATATATATATATATAAAAATATATAAATATTTAGTCCTCTTTGAATTATTGCTAGCCAAACGGTTTTAGGAGTTGTGACTTTGCTTGGCTTGTTTATTTTATACTATTCACGATCAAATATGTTGAGAAGCTTACAGATTTAGTGTGTTTAATTCTTTTTCTTTGGCTGATTGTGTGATTGTGTTTCCTTGTTTTGGAATTCATGTATAACATTATTAGAGTCTTAAGTTCTGTTGATGCAGAAAAATGCTTCAAACATTCAGCGGCCCAATTGCTTGTGTTGGGCCGGGCCCAATGTCGTCTTGTTGACTTTTGTGGACTTTGGGCTTGGGCTCCTGGACTTTCGAGTCAATCGGATCCTCCGCTGACTCGATGATCAAAAATCTGTGGTAAACACCACTACCTGTTGCTAATAGGGCCAGGACTTGTCCTGGCCCGGATTACAGGTTCGGGACACCAAAAACGGATTCCTGACCACCGTGTAGGGGGGATCACAGTATTGACTTTCCAGTGGACCCTGACAGATTAGACCCTCGCCCGGCGTCACGGGGACAGATCCGGGTCCTCAGGCTATCCGCGTAATCTGTATATCTGCCAGAGATACAAGAATACTGGATAGAACGAGCACCTCACGGACCTAGAACCTTGGTAAGGAGGGTCTTAGATCGTGCCAAAATCTTCTCCAGAACTTCCACTCAAATGTGTTTTCTCTATCTCAGAACCTGAACAAAACAACACCCGAGATCAGGGAGAACCGGGGGGGAGCCCCCGAATTCACCTCCGACGCTCAACATTAGTGTAATATTTGAGGGAGAGATGTTTAGAGGGTGCTCGAGAGAGTTTTGGTCAAGTTCCGTTGAGAGAAAGTGAGTTACCGTTTAACTGAAACCGAACTTTTATTTATAAGAGAACCCGGGGATTCAAATGCAATTATCTTTTGACTCGGGAAGCCCCTGGTGCAAAATTATATGTTTTTTCGCATCCTCGGGACGTGACCGATCCAACGCCGCAAAAATCACGGCGATCGGAGTTGCGACGCGCCCTCACGCACGGGAAGAAGGCGGCTGGCCGCTTGGAGACTTGCCCTCCACGCTGATGACGTCAGCAATCATCTCAGGGCTGACGTCAGCCCTCCTCTTCGCCCACCCGATGGCCAACACGTGGCTGAACAGGGTTTTACCCCTTGGAGAGGCTGAAGGGGTGCTGCCACGTGGTGGCTGGCCCTTGGGGGGCATGTGGGACCAGCCCGGGCGTTTCCCGGAGGTCCCGGATGTTTTCCGAGGCCGTTTTTTACAAATTTTATATCGGTTTTTGGTATTTCGATATTTTTGGGATCATCTGGACCCTTTATTTTTCGAAAACGGGCTTCTGGTGAATAATTTGGGGCAAAATTGATTATAATTAAATAATTAATAAAAGAAAAATTAATTTTAATAATTTTTCTTTTGTTAATTAATATTAAATCAATTTGCGTAAAATACCCGTAACAAGTTCCATGATTTTTAATGAAGATAAACTGTTTTATATTATGGATCAACAAAAAAAAAATCATGGATTGTCTTGTGGTTTGGCCTGATAAACATGTCATCGGAATATGGTCAGTTAGTTCCACTTGCCGATTATCATCATTTGATCTTCGCTTCTGTAGGACTTAGTGTGTGTTGTCCTTAGAATATGGTTGGTTGGACTTTTATGAATTTTGATATGTCAATTGTAATTCCATATTATCATAGGAACTCATTCGAATGAGTTGGGTTCACCGTTATCATAGATTCTCCGAAATGGTCTCAACCAACTACTTCCTCTGTCGGATAGGACATCATAATATTCGAGGTAGGGGCTATTACTTTTTCTCGTAATTTAAAATGAATGTAGAAACCAACTCTCTAATGAAGATTGAACCGGATAGGTTGATATCGGAATTAATGAAATTATATGTTAATTAAAAAGATATAAGTTAATATTGCGGTTGATGTCGCTTGTTGGCGAAGCTGGATACCAAGTATGGTTGCATCGGTTTGATGCTTGTTATATATATTTATGTTTATAGTTACGTCGGGATGACGTATGTTGATATGGTACCCGCTTCGGGCGGATGATGTGATTAGAGCTGCTGACGAGCAGTTGGCTACTGCGCAGTAGGCCGGATATGGATGTGGATATGGATATGATTAGTGGCCCAAAAGTCAACATTCTGGCCCATGGCGAACTGGCCGCCTTTGGGGGGAGATTAGGATCCCGAGTTGGGGGCGAGTTACGGTTAGGGACTTCTAGTCCACCTGTGCTCGTTGCCTTGATGACTCGATAGGATATAGTGGAGTAAAGGCGCGAGCTAACTCGGCATGGTCCACCAGAATGATTTGGCTTTTGTGGGGTATATAATTTATTATTGAGAATGATGAAATAATGAAAATTTATGAATGAATTATTTATAATGACGTTTAATTAAATTGATTAAAATTTGACTAATAAAGGTTTGGCAAAGAGAAACAGTAATGGATTTCCTACTGAGCCTTTGTGCTCACCCCTTCTTTTTCCCAATTCTCTTCATGTGGCTTCTAGTGACAAAGATAGGATCATCACATGTGGCTTCTAGGGACAAAGATAGGATCATCACATAGTAGCGGATGACGTGTCTCCTAGTTGGCACTGAGGTCGTCAACTTCCTTCCTTGTCATGTTGACTTAGGTCTTAGACTCAGTTATATTTTATAAAGTGGAATGCTTGTGTTAACAGATGGTGATTGTTTCTAAACTCATTTCGTGGTATTGTATAACTGTTGATTTGGGATATTTATATTTGATTTCTAAGACCTGGGCAAATTCTTATTATTATTATTATTATTATTATTATTATTACGTCAAAGTTTGAATAGTCAACATTCTCGTTTTAAAAGTGACGTGTTTTATGACCGGTCAAAGTTTGAAAAGTCTTTATTTTGTTTTATTCTACTAACCCCCATTTAGGGGGGGTTACACTATTAATCAATTTTTGATATTTATGCCGCAAATAGCCTAAACTAATATCCTAATCTTAAACACAGCCGTAACAAACGTACTAGTAGACATATAAAACATAGCAAATTAGCAGTTAAACATCAAATCCACAAGTATTCGTCGAATGTGTGTTTAGCTCAACACTTTTAAGGACTTTTAGGCTTGAGAATGAGAATGGAGAAAGTACTAATATTATTTTACATTGCTAAAAATACATATGCAAAATTCACTAATACTCTTGCTAAAACGGTAATTGACAAATTAATTGTAAGTGATGTTGATTAATTACCTTTTACACCCCTAGAATGCATTAATTTTTTGAGGAAAAAAATAAACCTAAAAGCTAAAGCATAAAACATTGATAATCATAATCAAATTCTAATCAGGATCGAATATAGCCGAAGACAAAATATGCGCATGAAAACGTCCTAGATATCATTCATAACATATATATGCATATTAATATATATAAATATTGAAAACCAAATATTTTGTTGCAACCGCCGGAGCTGGTCGTCGGAGCTCCGTCCAAGTAAATATGACATGTCATCCTCGGATGCGAAGCGACCAGAGA
Source organism: Parietaria judaica (assembly GCA_954871525.1). Lineage (NCBI taxonomy): Eukaryota > Viridiplantae > Streptophyta > Magnoliopsida > Rosales > Urticaceae > Parietaria > Parietaria judaica. The sequence goes on along the minus strand of OX940860.1, from coordinate 22,694,520 downwards.
AAATCCAGGAGTGAACAGCGACGGCGGCGGAGACGGAACAATTGCGGTATTCCGAGTCTCCCAGTGTTGGCTCGGCCGAGCCACCCCCAGCGCCAGCGGGACTGCACCGGACGGCGACGGAGTGATCGGTGTATTCCGATCCTCATGTTGTTGACTCGGCCGAGCCACCCCAAGCGGGACTGTATCGGGCACTGCACCACAGCATTAAGGACTGCACTACAGCATTCCGGCACCGACGGGTACTCCCAGCACGCTCCCCGAACCCGGGCCAGCGCCGCCTCACGAATTCTCCAGCGTCGCGTCCCCAAACCCCCAGAACTCAGCGCCACCACGACGGCGAGAATGGCTAGGAATATCGTGATCTTTCTCATCTCTTCTCCTTCAAGTAGCTCTGTGATTCGTGAGTAGCTCTCGTGCTTCAGGGTTTTGGGTGTATTTTGAAAGTTTTATTAACGAATAACTACACGATATCTTAATTCTTATATATGACTTTTATAAAAGAAAAATAAAAACACACAAAAATTATTGATTTCCTATTTTATTATATTGATAAATAAAGTATCTTAGATAGCCGATTATTCGGGCGACAATCTATGGGTCGTTTAATGTAGGAGACTTGTGGTAGAAGTACCTAAACATTTTAAGATTAGTACTGCAGGCTTGCAGCGTAATCTCAAGGGTTCAATTAAGCAAATTAAGTTCCTCAAAACACTTTCAAAAATTATGATATAAGTACTTCATTCAAAATATATATATATTAATGCAGCATAATCTCAAGCCTTCAATGGCGTTGATTAAATTCCTAGAAACACATAGGAAATTTACGCTAAAAAAAACCTAAACATTTTAAAGTTAGTATAGTGTAATCTCAAGTGTTCAATTGCGCGAATTAACAAATGAAATTTGCTTCATTTAATTTTATTACACGTAACGCTGCTTTATATTTTTAACAATTTAAACGCTATCTAAATCATCGTTGCCCGAAAATTTGGAATAAAAAAAAAAATTGTCTTCCGTAACTTAATTCGTGCAAATTGAAAGTCCAAAATTAGGCCACAGTAACTAATTACTATATTATTAAATAACTTATATTCCGGTTAAGTACTTTTGCCAACAATAACACACTAAATTAGTTACTCAAAGCAACAAACAGCTCACATATCTCAAGCTTTATTACACTCTTCAGAGCAAAGCGCCCATTATTCGTTATATTAATTGATTACAAAATTCAAGTTAATCACTCGCACTCGTTAATTACCCTTCAAAACCAGCTTTTCACTTCTCAAAATCGCGCCTTTGTTAGTACTCCAAGCTCTACTTACAGTTGAATATTCACCCTCTCTGACATCCTCATGATCTCCGACCGGATCTGATCGCCGCCGATCATCGCCCCGGTGGCTCCGGCAGCCACTCTCAGGACGTCTTCGATGAGAGCGACGTTGCCCATTATGTCCACGTGGGCTCCGCTCTCCGTGCCTCTGCCATCGAGCAGGCTCGTCGGCGGCTTGTGGCGATACTCCCTCACGTAGGTGGCGCTGCCTGAGGGGTTGAAGCGCGTCCGTCCCCGCCACCCTTTTGCGCACATGAACCCCGCGCTCAGCACCGGCACGCTCTCGTCGCCGTCCACGAAGTACACTCCGCTCCTCAGGCAGCTATCGGGCTCCCCGTCGGCCGAGCTGTCGATCCGGAAAGGAATGTTCTTGCACTTCTCTGATGGGGATTGCTTGTACACGTACGATCTCTCCGTCGGGATTCCGACCCCGTATAGACAGTATATCTCCATTTCCGGAGCGTTTGGCAATCTGAAACAGATGTCGTTTTTCATGAGAATATTCACTCTGCTTTGAGAATCAGTTGTGACGAGAACCTCTCGGAATAGGGCATAACGATTTCGTGTACTTACTTTGTCTCGAGCGGATTGGACCAGTACTTGAAGTGGCCATACTTGGGATCGTCGAGATTATCAGCAATGCCGTGAGAGAAGTGAGCTTCGGTGCGTTGCATCAGTTTCGGAGCCACGAATCGCAGCAAGTCGAGAGAATTCTGAGCCGTGTAAGCCTTGTTTTCCGAGATTCTCTTGATGCTTTCCCTGCTCATCTCGTCGTATTCGGTCAACACCTCTCTGCACGACGAGTTCGAACCACTGGAGGAGCCTCGGCGCAGAAGCTCCTGCAAATGAGTCAGGCCGAACATCAGCATCACAATGACAAACCGATATTTGTATGAACTGGAGCGAGTTCTTGGAGCATTTGAAGTACCTTGAGATCGTGAGAAGGAAGGCGCGAAGAAGGAATCTCCGACGCAGCCTTTCCGAATGAGATCATTCTTCCAAACTTTGCGGACTCTTTGATGCGGAAAGCTCTCGTGCCATCGCTGTGGTTAAAATTAACGTCACTGGCGGCACGCTGTGTCTTGTCAGAGTCGCAGCGATGTCCATCCTCGGGAGACCAGTCCAGATTGCCCCATATAGCATCACCGCCTTTTGGCAGCAACGAAACGACGGAGTCCCAAGTCCGGGATGCACGCATGATATGTTCCAGTGTCTGGAGCCCCAGAAGCTTGGAGTCCAAGACTCCCGGCGCAACGGCTCTGCAAGGTAGATTGACGTGATTTCTCATACGGTGCTTACAAACATGAGTACTCGGTTACTCCGGAAATATGGATTTTGAAGATGACCAACCTGACAAAGGCGACGTCTTTTCCCTCGGCCGAGAATATATTACTCACGGCCTTCGGAACGCCAAGGAACGCGGGGCCGATGTTCATGATGGCCTTGATGTGCTTGGCGCACCAATCCGGGCCGCCGCCACCCCCCAGAGGCGGGGGCGTTTCGACCCATTTCATGAAGTGGAGGAAATAAATCACCCCCATGGAGTGGGGCACCACCACGACTTTCTTATTGCCATTCGTGATGTACATAAGCTCGATTTTGCTCTTCAACCTACTAAGAGACTGGTCACGAATCTGCTTTTTACCCAACCCAAAAACATACTATTGATTAGCATGTTTATGCTTCATGCACTCATCACATTTAGCAAGTCATAATTTTACTAGTTACTTCCTCTCATCGTATAAGCAATAGTGAGTGCGAATGCTATAAAAGTAAGAAATTTGCTTTTATATACCCTTTATTTTCATTTTTTGCAAAAATATACCCTCTATAATTTAAGAAACACCCGGACAAAAAAAAAAAAAAAAAACAAAACTTCAAAATGTACTTTAGTCTCTTTTCTATACTCTCGTCCGATCATTTTAATTTTTAAAAATCCGAAAATGCCCTTGATTCACTGCTTTATAATTTTATTATATAGCCTTTAGCTTCACATTTGACAAAAATAAACCTTCTATATATTTTCCCCAAAGTCATAGCCAATTTAGTGATTATATGAAATCAATTAAAAATCAGACAAATAGAGGATGGTTGTTCTTGAAAATAAAGAATATATTTTCGAAGAAAAAAAAAATAGATCGTATTAAAAAATATATTTTTGTTCTGAAAAATACCCTTATAAAAGTGCTCATTCCCAATCCAAAAACGTAGTGGTAATCAAATGAGGAGATAGCAATTATATTCATACCTCTGTATTCTGGAAAGATAGTCTCCAATCATAAGCAGCCATGTACATGTTCTTTCCTTCGTAGCCAATTTTTGCCAAATTCTCGATGAGAACGGCCCAAACGAAGTAGCCCGGAGCGAAGTAGTCAGCGGCAACGAGGCCCGGGACAGCTCGGACTCGGATGCCCGGAGGGTCCAATCCGGTTTCGTTGTGTAGAGAGAGGTGCTCCAGCCAGCACAACGGCCTAAAGACATGTCACAGGTTAGTCTGTCAGTACCGATTTTAAAGTGGAACTTCGTGATTGAAGCATTATATTAATCTTGAGACGACATCTCACACTATAAATAAAAAATAAAAAGCATTAACTAGTTTTTCAGAACAAAATTAAATTACCAATTAAACCACCAAATCTCTCAATAATTGAAACAAAAATTAAACAACCTCTTGAATATCTCAGTGAAGCTGCCACCCCACAGCCTCTTCCGGAACAGCCCGTCGGAGCAGGGCCGGCCCTCCCAGAGCTCGAGGCCCCCGGTGACAATGCCGGGCACCAGCACCACCGGGTGCGCCACGCTCAGCCCCTCCCTCCTCAGCCTCGCACCTGGCGACTCCCTCGCAGCCGGCGCCAGCGCCACGAACTGGCTCGCCAGCAGCACCACCCACCACGCCGTGCACGCGTACCCGATCACCCAGCAACACGTGTCCACGCACCTCCACTCCCTCCTCCCCCTGACCCTCCTCCTCGCCGCGTTGGCCCCGGTCAACGCAGCATCCTTCCTCTCCCCCTCGTCGACGACGCTCGAGCGCTCGCTCACCGGCTCTATGCAGCACCCGAGCTTCCTGAACCGGAGAACAGACGCCATTGCAGTACGCTGCTCTCTCTCTCTCTAAGAAGATGAGAAGAACCCCATGATCAATGGACTTAAAAGAGTGAAGAACAAGTGAGTGAGATTCACAAGAATCCTATGGTGATATAGCTAGCCGTTGGAGAGCACACGTGGTGGCGAAGAGGAGGAAGGTATGGACACTCAGAGACACCGCAAAAGGCCACTACTATAGAAGGGAAACGGGACAAGAGAAAGGAGCTGATTCTTGGGCTCATTTTCCATGTCAATGGTGTGAAAGCATATAAAGAGAGGAGAAAATTACAGTTACTATTATTACTACCATGGTGATGTACACCTAGCTCTTCCAGGGCACGAGGGACGACACTTGGCTTGGTCTCTGCATGCAAAAAGCTTTATCGCCTGTCACTGTTTCGCTGCAGACGTTTTATTATTTTATTTTATTTCGTTTATATTACGATTTTTTTATTTTTTTATTTTGAAGGAATATATTACGATTCTTCTTAGGACTATGTCTATAACTATTACCAAAATTTCCGGCTAAAGTTTTTAAACTCATTTTTTTACAAGTTTTATCACATGTCATTGTTTTACTTCTTCTTTTTAACTAGGACTCGTGTTGTCTCATGATATTAACGTTTAGGTACTAATGCCGTTAATATTTTTATTTTCTTTTCTTAAGGATAATCTTGACAAAAGTACTCAAATTTTAACCAACTGAATCGATAAGGGTCCAAACTCCAAAAAAAAAGCGATAAGTATCTAAATTAAAAAAATATGAGGCGATATATTTTTTTTTACGGATATTGGTTAATTTTTTTAGCGCAGTGTTATTAAATCATTCCTAAAATGTATATTAGTGTATATCCAGTTTATTATTAGCATCTTCTCTCTTTTAAAATTGATAAAAAAATAAATAAATAAACAAAAAAAAAATATAACACCTCATATTTGACCATCTTAAATACTTTTACTGCTATGTTTTACATTAAACCTTAATCACCTTAATTAATTAAGTTTAAATACTTTTATCGCAATTACACTTTCATTTATATTCCTAGTCTTATGATTATGATTATTATCGTTGGTTCTTCTTCACGTGGCCTTAATATTTACAGTATAAATTATTGTGCTGGGTTTACTGTTAATTCCGCAAAAAGAGGGCGAATCAGTGGATTGTTGTGAGAAATAGAGGACTAAATATTGCACTTTGCATATGATATATGGAACAGCATTTCCAGGTTTTTGTCTTGTAATATGGTCAAGTCCCGAGGACGTTAATATTGAGGAGACTACGCTTGCTCTTCACGCACCATTATATAATTGTCTATTAAATACCCAAAAATCAAAATTGATGTCGAAAATTGGAATTTATCAATAACTATAATAGAAGTTCACTTTTAAGTAGTAATACTATTGATTATATTTGTCGATTAGCATTTTAACAAGAGTAGTTTCAATTTTATTTTATTTTAATTATTATAGTTTTACGTTCCCAACACCTGAATATACATAATTATAATTAAATTTCGGATAGTTTTTTACTTGATCAATCTATCGTATTGACTTTTGACTTCTTTTTTTTTTAATGAGATGACGCTATCGGCCAAGGTTACAATGCACTCTCGCATTACTAGATATATTCAATGTAAGAACAAGTGACACTATTAGCTAAGTTTACATATGTAAAGGGGACACTGATTTGAGTCTCATTGAGATTGAACTTGTGACCTCTTGAAATGAGGTGTAGTGGAGTTACCACTAGGCCAAGCTTGCTTGGTTATATTGACTTTTGACTTTTGAGGTTGTATTATAGGATATTTTAACCGTAATTATCTTTATATTTTATCTATGTTAGAGTTGTTCTCTTTATAAAAAAAAATAAATAGGAATGCTCTAATAATTATGTGTACATTTTTTCTATTAGTTTAATAGACAGACCTAAACAATGAGAGAAGAAGAAGAAAAAAAAGACATATACCATAGAAAAATATTAAACTTTTTAATATAAATAATGAACATAATAAATTTATAACGGAATTTCAAAAAAAAAATTAACATGAAAAATATTTTGTCATATTAATATTAACCTTAGCGATAAAAACGATTAATCATGCAAGCAAAATAATTACTACGCAAAATAACCATGAATAAATACACAACATCGTATAACTAATTATAGAATGAAGAAACTTACAATTCCCGATTTATTCACAGATTAACGTCGTCGATCTTCAAGAGTCGTCCCTCCGTCTTCAATCAAACAACCACGAAAGAATCGATGTTATGCCTAACGGATTTTATAAGACTTAGAGAGTGAGCTCTTTTATGAAAAAAAGAAGAAAAACTTATGCCTTAATATTTGCTCCCACAACTTGTGCACATACTGATTGCGAATAGGAGAGAAAATTTTCTTCTCTGTTGCTTTCCTCAAAGCATGGTATAAGCCAAGAGAACAAATTATCTTGCTTCCTTTCCAAGTGACAATCGTATGGTGGTATGGGAAGGTGAACATGTAGTCCTATTTATAATAAGGGAAATGTGTGCATATAATCTCCAATTAATATTGAATAAATACACAATATTTCCTTGCCAATTTTGCATCAAATGACAACCAATATAATCGTACACTTTATATATATATAGGGCTATATATATATAATCAGCAATTGTCAAGTCATTGTCCGTGAAGAATGGAGGGTCTAAGCATTACAAGTGAAAGTCTAGTGTAACAAGTCGCATCTTATAAAGTTAGATAGTTGATCTTCTCTGATCATCTACATGGCTCTATCGCCCCACACATTATCTAACTTTATCGCTAAAGCCACTTACTTTGCTATTACGTTAATCATCTACAACTTTAAGAACTTTTCCCTAAACTAATTATGTCTGTGTGCTTAAATTCTCACAAAATAAACCCTACAACCTCTCTCTTTAAGTGCTACTAAATACCTAAATGATCCTTATTTATGTAACTAACTGCACTCTCAAAAAAAAATTGCACTCTCGGAACGTTGACCGGGGGAAGACCACTCAACCGGCTGTTCCCTACTAATTTACTCTCGGAAGGCCGGTCGGGATAAAGGTCGATGTGCCTTGCATTAGTTACACCTGACGCGAGCAAAAGGCAGAATATGAATATGCTCAAATTGATAACATATGTTCAAATCGACCACTAAGAAATTATCCAAAAAAATTAAAGGGAAAAAATAGGTACTTAGAAAATCACATGTTTGACAGCATTGGGAGTTTTTCCCCAACAAAAATAAAAGAATGAGAATATAACACCGGCTTCGCTCATCTTTTTTGGTATCATGTCCCATATATCACTTGTTATATTTAGAATTCACGCAAAATTAGTTACAATATATAACTTTCCTCTTCTTTTCTTCTTTTATTCCTCTTTATAATTCGAAGTTTTATTGAACATTGATGTTATTAAATTATAATCATTATTAAAAATAGTGTGGACTTGCTCTTTCCTCCGTAGTAATTTTGTGAAATATCTCACACTTCAGATTTTATATTTTTTTCTTTATATAGCTCATGATTTTATATTTTTGTCCCTACATATATAGTTTATTGCGATATTTTTATTTTTAACGAAAAATATATACGGATTAGAAGAAACTTAGGAAGGGCAAAAAAAGACAAATATTTCAAAGATAATGAACTAATGATGGTCAAAAGTTAATTAATATTCTATTAAGTTTTAGTCAATAAAACATAAGTTGCACAATATTAATATATTATTTTATTATTTTCTATTAAGTAATATCTTCATTAATATGCACTTGGTATGGCCAAGCTTTGTCCATAACTGGCCAATCCACTTTGTATATTTTCCTTATGGACATAACTAAAATATAAGGTAGGAGTGTGTTATAATCGATTTGCAAAGTAAGTAATAATAATAATAATAATATTAATAATAATAATAATATAACGTTTTAAACTTTTATTAAAACATTATATAAGAAGAAGAAAAAAACTATTTTTCGCGACATTTTACGCATAGAAAGAGTTTAGTCCAAATTATGTATAAAGGTTATTTAGATGGACGATGTATACACGGATTAAAATACAAAATTAGAAATACCCAAGAGTATTTATCCTTTTATAGATTTATGAATTGAGGCAAATAATGAGAAAGCGAGAGAATATGTAGTGAATTGTGAGGATACAAAAAGCTCAATCATAAGCACACACTACGAAAAGCACACATAACATTGTCTGCGCGGTTTCTTTGTCTCCATCATCTCTCCTTGTCATGCTTATACCTAATTCAATACAATACTCCTTTTATTTATCTTTGTCTTTCCGTTTGCACTTTATAATTAGTCCATTACTACTACAAATAATTAGTTCGTGTCTCTAACATTGCATATATACTACTAGCTAGTAGCTACTATGATATATTTGTTAGGGTTTTCCTCTAAATCCTCCTTAATCAAAATCAAAATAAAAAATGTCAAAAATAAATTGTGACACGTAAAACATGATGTTCCGTTGTCTAAAAATTAATACTCTTCTTAATAAAAAATTTAATTAAAGATTTGTTTTGGGATTCGCCTCGCTACTCTAGAGCAGGGTCGGGTTTTAGAGGTGGCGGAGTAAGCCCATATTTTAGTAAAAAAAAAACTCAATTTTTTAAGGCTCCCAAGATAAACTTCTAATGCCCTTTTGGCCGTGCAATTGAAATCAACTTTCAAAACTCCCTAAAAGTTTTTTAAGACCTATATATAAAATACACTTTTAAGGACTTTTTTTTGTTAAAAATAAATAAAATAACTTAAAAATTCTCCTTGTAACTTTATGTCCATGGTGAGGCCATAGAATTGATTGTGTAAAAAAAAAAAAAAAAAAAAAGGGACCCTTTTGCATTTATATGTCCTTCAAAAAATACCTAAGTTTGATTAGCTTCACTCAACGATCAAAATAGTCAATTACATATTCTTTTTCTTTCTAACATGTGCCCTATATATAGATATCTTATAAGGAACAACAAAACATTCTATACTTTTCTTCAATGTATTAAGAAAACGAATATAAAGACTAAGAAAATGTTAGTAATAATGGAAGAGAAAGAATACAAAGAAGCCCGCCACACAAAACAATAATGGCAAGCCTATCTCCACAATCACATATATATATATTCTCAGCTCAATCTTCGCTGCCTCTTCTGCGCAATACTGGTCCTCTCTTCCTGTCTTTTTTTGCTGCAATCAATCCTCGATATCTTATACACGTATATTATATATATAAACACTAATATGAACACCACATTCCAATTTCCAATCTCCTTAAACACCGTGCCACGCTCAACCTATATCTTCGCATTCTGTCGTTTGCATGATTTTTATCTTCTCGTAAAGTATATTTACTCGTGCCTTTTTCTTTCGGATAAAAATTATATCTTTCTTCCATTATGATCCAAATAAACGACGACTTCTTTCACTTTCAACGCGCGTAAGTGTCGCTCTATCTTTGCTTTGCTTGCCAAAGAGTATATTGGGTTTAAGCCACGCTTACAAAACTTATGCGAAGACAAAAAAAAAGAGCACCATTATCTGCAAATTCCACGTGGTTTATATCGTTTTGTTCAATCTCTTTCACACGACTATTGGAGTTCAGTGTTTTTAGACCAATCAAATCAATTTTTCTAGAATTATAATTCAGTCGTGCGTGACATAAATATCCTAAAATGTAAAACCTATCTATAAATTATTTGGTGGTATTTATTCAATTAAGATCATTTTAGTATTCATGTTAGAATATGATATATTGCCTTTTGGGAATGAAAGAATATTTCTAGTCAATGTTTTGGATATTGAATATTCTATAATTACAATACAAATTAATTGGTCTCGTGTGATAACATGAATCTCATAGCATCAGCAATACTCTTAAATATGCAGTGGTATACTATATTTGGTTATTTATTTATTTAATTTTGAAGTATTTGTGTTAGAATTTTATTGAAAAAATGCCTTTACATATCTTATATGGATGATGTTATTGTTGTTGCCTTTACATATCTCTCTCTCTTTTCCAATCCCCAAATCTATATCTATATCTATATATATATATATAAAAGCAAAATCTCATAGATGACATGGCACTCTAAGATCAAAGGAATTCTCATTTCCAAATTTCTCAAATTTTTAATTTTTTAAATTAAGAAAATTCACTATTTATTACCCATTCAAACTCCATCAATAAAAGAAACACACAATATTTATTAGGTTTTTATATCAATTAATTTGTATCATGGAAATTAGTATACTGCAATCAAACTTTATATATATATAACTGCAATCAAACTTTTTTTTTTAATATTCTATATTTAATTGCGCATTAATCATCAGATAATATATTTCCATTAGAAAAACAAAATATTGTCTTATATATAGCACACAAATATCTATAAATGAAAAAAATATTATCTTATTCCATGCTTAACACAACAATCGAATTAAAAAATATATATATTTGAAACTTTTTGTTGGTCCTTTTTTTAACAATAGCACACGGATATTTTAGATAAACAAAATCTATCTCTAACAAACATAAATTTATACATGCTGGATTAGAGAATTTGTATCATTATTTTTATTTATAAAATCATAATTATCAATATTGGATAACCTTTGATTGTTTGCATTCCATAAAGATGTTTAGACTTTTGATTTCTCTGACTTAATGTCAACATTTATTAATTTGTATTTATGTATTCTAATTACTAAAGATTTGCCTCTTTATACGTTTAGTAGCATATAAATAGAGGTTATAGGAAGATGATATACAGACCTAATGCTACCATTTCTATTCTAATTTTTTTTTTCTTCCTATTTTCAGTGAAAAAAATCACTCCCACAATACAACTTCGAGAGGTACTGTCTTCATGTTGGATATAATTATACTGCACTTTACTTTACAACATGTTGGATATAATTTTATTATTCTGCACTTTACTTTACCAAAATTTGGTTTATGACATCCATTAGTTTTCATATATCATTTTTCCGCATCTTTTTACCATATGTCTTCATGTCGTCATTTTGGTTTTTACTCCATTTCTAAATCTTGATGTGAAACTTTGCTGAATAAGGTAGGCCAATACGCTCGCATAAGAAATGAGATGTTGAGATATCAAGTTATTTTCAATTCGGTAGGCCATGAAGAAAATATTAAGAAGATGTTAAAATATATGCATATGCATATGCATGCCAGGTATATATGGTAGGAAAAAAATGATATAATATTATTCATTTCTTTTTTGTAATATTTTTTTTTTCATTCTTATGTGTTGAATTAGTATCGTATAATTTCGTTAGTTTTTTTTTTTTTTACTAATTATACAAAAAAAAAAACGTATGTTATTTGAACAATTTATTAATAGGTCAGGAATATATAGTAGGGAAGTTAGTCTATTTTTTTTAAGTTCATCAAATTTTAGGAAGGCCTTTTTGATACAATTCTCGCTGCCGAAATTTCGAATTGAATTACGTGAAAAAAGATTCATTATTATTTGTATATAATGAAATTCAGTTATATTATTATGAAATTTTGAACTCATGCTAGAATGAGTTTGTGATTGGCGAATTAATGTTGGCTTTTAATATCAAAATCATATATATGACAGTAGTGGCAATTATTGTTACCATCTATGTATTATATGCCATGTGTAGAAGCGATATATATATATATACACTATTGTGGAACTATGATAAAATTTAAAAGAGTGCAACGTATATGATTTATATATTGTATATTATATTCATCTTGGAATTTGCCACGTGAATTGTGAGAGTGTTAAGGGGAGATTTTGAAGTTTTTTACTTTTTAAACACGAAATTGTTGCAGAAAAAAATTATAGAAGAAGATGTCAAAACTCAAAACGCATGAACACAATCATTTGTTTAATTTCCTAAAATGTATTTTTTTTGTTTAAGGTTTTTTATTCCGTTAGTTAATTTTTTATATTTTTATATCATGACACCCGTATTTTTAACATATATCAACTCATAGACAGTTTTCTTTTTTAAGATATTTTTTTAGAATGAAAAGAAAATAATTTATTTGCAAATTTGAACTTATTTGCCATCTAAGAAACACATAATTTATATAATGTGGTCATTTGGTAAAATTAAATAAAAACTTAACCTAGTTTATGAATAAGTACATAGAACAAAGCTATCTTTGTTTGAAAAAATCTTGAGTGATCGATGTGGCACAGTGAGAACAAAGCTATCTTTGTTTTATAATGTTACTAATTTTTATAATTTTTTAACCAAAAAAAATTACTTACTAATTCATTCAATTGCAAGTGGAGGAGACTATATCACTGAAAAGTTTTTGTGTTAATTATTTCTATATAAATGCACTCAAATTTAATTGCATTCATAATCAATTCAACAGTTTTAAAGATAAATATAAATACACTAAAATATATTTACATCAACATAAGTATAGCAGTTATAAGAAACAAAAAGCCAGAGCCACTATTTTTCAAAGTTTAATGAAGTGAGTAACTATAAACAGTCATATTACTATTTACAAATTCGAAGTGAGTAAATATGTCATTTTTCTTCGTTCTTTTTATTTATTTTTTCCAGCAATGTGAAGCAGGGAGAATATATTATTTTTTCTTTATTCTTTTTCGCTCTTTTCTAAAAGCAGTGTAAAGTAAGTTAAGAGATTATCATGAAAAGGTACAATGTTTCATATTTTATATACATGATTTTCGCAGGAAAAAATAGGTGAACCTCAATCAGAACATGTACGTTATTTATCTGTAATGACTTCTAATTTTTGTTTTGTGAGCTTATATTTCAAAATTGGGTTTGTCATTTGGTTAGACAGCTTATGCTTATGTTTAATTTATGTTCCGTTATTTAAATAAGTCTGAATAAAAGGTTTTTTTTTAATGCAATTTTATACTGTATTATTTGTTGGAATATTATTTGAAAAATAGTTAATGTTTATTAAAACCACTTGGTATGTGCTTTATTACGATTGATTGTTAAATTACTCTCACACTTTAATTTCAATATTAGTCTCATAAATAATACAAAAAATTAAAACTTATATAATTTTATTATTAACTATTTAACTATTTTTATTACGTGTATCTTCTTACATGTTTAAAAGTTATCCGCTTAAAATTTGGTGGACACTACTATTTCACATATAATTTAAAAATAATGCATATGTCGAACTTTTATTCAAACTTAATACACATATATATTTATATGATCATATTTTTTTAAAAAATAAAATAAAAAACATTATATAATAAAATTGAACGATTATTAAATTCTATGTTGATGTTCATATTTTTACTTATAACATACAAATTAATTAATAAATTTATATGTTTTTAGTTCAATGTTTCAATCTAAATTTAGAAGTAATTTATATCGACACCGCGGTGCAAGTCTACTAGCAAGAGTATAAAATGGCCTACTGAGTAAGCCTGGGCTTCATTTCCGAGCAATTCCTACGCCAAGCCTAGGTCTTTACCGTACATGTGAACCACTCAAAACGCATCACGGGACACATAACATAAATACTTAAAGAGACTGAAATTAAGTCTAGAAATAATTTACGTATGTATTGTATACTTTTGTAGAGAGAGAGTAAATGGGCCCCAACGGTAAACGTGAAATGGATTACTAAAAAATAAAAAACACTTACAGAAACACTTAATGAATTAAATGGAAAGATATTTTTTATATATTGTGTATTTTCCCACAACAAAACAAAAATGAGAATATAAATCAAATTTATAAACATTGTGAGTACTTTTATTGCAAATATTCCTCTTAAACAATATATGTAATTGGTGATTTGTTATTAACCATCACGTCAGTTATTTTTATTTTGCAAATTTGTAGGTTTATTAATTACATTGATTAGATTTTGGGTTAATGACGGCGAAAATACCCAAAGTTTGGCCAAAGAACTCCTCGTGTACCCAAAGTTTAAAAGTAGTGGTAAAAATACCCAAAGTCGCATTTGGGGAGTTGATCACTCCATTCTCGTAACGCTGTTAACTTACCCGTTAACTCTGGCCACGCGGGCAAACGTTGGTTGTTGACATAACAATTTTTGCCAAACCCCATGTTTGTTGGTAAATAATTAAATGTTACATGCATTATTAAAAAAATAAAACTGCTCGATAAATTTAAATTTGAAGTCAAAATCGTCAAGGTAACAAAAATAAAAATATAATGGACTTATAGGCTTTAAGCTAATGGGCTAAGAAGCCAAATAGAACAAGCTGATAGCCCAAAATGGTTGGTCAGCTTCCAAAATATAATTATAAAATTATAAAAAAAAAAAAAGTTAACTAATATTTTGATTTTTAGAAATAATTATAGAAAATTAGATAGCGTCATAAATTATTTGTATCTTAATAATATGGTAGAATCTATATAAATTACTAATGTCCTGACCGGATCGTGAGATTTTATTAATTTAGAGACATTAATTTAACGATAAATTAAAGTGTATTTTGGAGTTGCAAAATTAAATTTTATTTAAGATGAATGTAGTTAATTATATCAACGGTTCAGAAAATATAACCACTGTTAATGCCTAAAATTTGATTAACTTGAATGCGGTCCAGGTCTTGATTTTGGGCCGGGCCCAACGCCCGCTTGACGGTCGGAATGGGCTTTGAAGCTTGATCTTCGGTCTTGATAGGCCGGAAATCTTCCCTGTATAACCTGCCTCCGTTCATGTAAAACGAGTAGAAAAACGTGAACTCCGAAGGGGAACAGAGGGGGGGTCCTCTGTCGCCCGCTCCGACGCTCAACATTAGTCGAGTATTTGAGTCGGAATTTCCCTCGTATTTATAGAGGACGGGGAGTTCGAATTCATGCCTTAGGGGTCGCAGCGACCCCCGAAGGCATGAATTTTGGCCTTCGGGGGTCGCGGCGACCCCCGAAGGCATGAATTTTTAGCCTTCGGGCGCGACCCCCGAAGGCATGAATTTTAGCCTTCGGGGGTCGCGGCGACCCCCGAAGGCATGAATTTTTAGCCTTCGGGGGTCGCGGCGACCCCCGAAGGCATGAATTTTTAGCCTTCGGGGGTCGCGGCGACCCCCGAAGGCATGAATTTTAGCCTTCGGGGGTCGCGGCGACCCCCGAAGGCATGAATTTTAGCCTTCGGGGGTCGCGGCGACCCCCGAAGGCATGAATTTTGGCCTTCGGGGGTCGCAGCGACCCCCGAAGGCATAAATTTTTAGCCTTCGGGGGTCGCGGCGACCCCCGAAGGCATGAATTTTAGCCTTCGGGGGTCGCGGCGACCCCCGAAGGCATGAATTTTTAGCCTTCGGGGGTCGTGGTGACCCCCGAAGGCATATTTCTTAGACGGATCATACTCGTCTTTTACCGGGTCGAATTGTTGACTTTCCGGGTTCGGGCCCGTTGACTTTTCCGATTGACTTTTCTGGATTGGGCCTTATATGTCTTGGGCCTCAATTTTTCTAAGCTTCGAAAAATACGCATAACAACCACTATATATGGTTTATGAATTATATTGATCATTATTTACTGTATTCTTACTAGTATTACTTGTTATTGTTTCATAAAAACTCAATATAATTTATTGTACTTATAGGTAAAGCATAGTATATAGAGATGACGTCGAATTATATTTTATTTTCAAAAAAGAAAGAAAAAAAAAACAGTACTATTTTATATATTTTTTTCCTAAATTATCTTTATTATATATAATTATTAAAAATTATTAGTTTATAATATTAATGGGACCATATATATGAAGTTTTTTTAAATATGTTACCTTATTAAAATTGATGAAAAGTTATTAATTTATCGAATATTAATTTATAAAAGTATTAGTGTACTAACAAATTTAATTTTTTAATTAACTTTTAATTATTTCATTTTATAAATAATTTGAAGAGAAAGCTAAGCATAATTAGATATGTTAAAGAGAGGTGGGTATTTTTAGGGCACAAGTCATTTGGCCTTTACTCAATCTGGACAAGGGCAAAGTACTATCTCTCTTTCATCTTATGATTATGGAATTTTAATAAACTTTATATATTTATATATGAACGAATGATTGAAAATCTTTCGTCTTAGCGTACTTCATTCTTTGCCAAAAGAGCTTTTAAGATATGAAATTTCGAATCGTGACATATATATATAGAAAAGGACAACAAAACTAATTGTCGTAATAAATAGATAGGCATAGGCGATAGCCAAGATTTGTGAAATAATAAAGTGGGAATTCGTATCTTTATTTAGAATATTTCAATATAAATATTATCGGTATCAACCTTCTTTTATGCGAGTGTACTTATTTGGATTTTTGTCACAAAAATATTAGAGTACATATGTAAAATAATATTCTCTTGTATGAATAAGATAATAAAAATAAGAAACATGTACATATAAGCATAAAGAGAGACTCGTGATGAAAATGATTAATTTTATGAACGTAAAATGAATTCCTCTAAATGTTAGAGCCTCCGCTTTAAAGCAGATTAGGAAAATGACGGCATAAGTATCTAAAGTTTTTGAAAATAATATTAAGTTTTTATTTTTATTTTTAGAAAAAGTTGTTAAATTCTTATTTTGTGTCTTTTATCATTTATCCACCCCGAACCACATCACATGCATGTTTTTAAACCCATTAAAAATCACATGCATGTTTTTAAACTTAATGTCAATTTTTCAAAGACTACTTTGTGTACTTATAAGTTATAACGTCATTTTCCCAAACACATTCTTGATTTTAACAAGATCTCCCAAAAATGGTGCAGCCTGCTGGTTCAAAACACAGTATTGATCTTGTTGAGTAATGATTGAACTTCTTTGTCGAATGTCTTCACTCCCGTGATTGTCGAACATTAACCTTTGAAATCAAACTTCTCCGGTCTTCGCAAAGAGCGTTGATCACTTCATCTCGGGGAATTGATAATTGCAAGATATCCTTGCTAGATAGACCTTGATGCAAGCTCCTTTCCGCCTCCACCGTGATAAACGTCAACTATCATCCCGTCCCGAGGATTTCAGATCTGGCCGAAAATGGCAACAAAACAATAGCTACAAGATTTGGAAAGTAATGTATTTTGTAAATCTTATTAATATTGTGATTATATCACTAATTGATGGAGCCAAAAGGGAATCCATTGTCCATAATTTTTTGTTAAAAATATATTGAAAAATTATATAAGCCATTGTCCATAATTTTTTGTTAAAAATTTGAAAAATAATATTCAAATAAAAAAGTCGTAAACTTTGAGCACAACCTCGCATATGATGCGAATTTCGGGATTTCATTTTATTTTTTCGTCCATGACTTGGTCTATTTGTTTTCTATTTAAGGAGAGAAAATAATTGAGACTTAAAACAAAAGGCTATAGATGCTCATAAAATATGTCAACGCCAAAACCATAATATACCACACGGTTTTTAACACTTCTTTCATGATGTTTGTGCATTTAGCCCCTCGGCCTCATATATAGAAAAATAATATTTTTTTTATAATTTTCATCGTGAATTGACTATTTCACCATCCATTATTAGAAAGAAAGAAAGAAAATACAAATATTTAAGGTTTTCATTGTAATTTAATTTTAAAGACATTTTTGTTATTTTTCGAAATAATAATTTCAAAAATATCTGTATAGACTTTTATTAAGAAAGTTATTTTAATTTATTTTTTTTGTTACCAAATAGCTAAACTTAATTAATTTTTTTTTAATGATCATTTTTTGGTGGGGCCGAATCCGGAATTGAGTCGGTTTAATTGTTTAGTGCAAAGAAAACCATCTTTTCAAAATTGGTACAACAAGGACAAGGCATTTTATCTATCGCTTTTGCTTGACGCTATTTCTTGGGGTGTTTTTCTTTTTTTATTATTATTTGCAATACTTTAAAACACATTTTTCGCTGCTGAGCTGAGATCAAGTGCTTGATTAATCGTGCTTAACAAACACAAAACATCACTGACTTCAATTTAATTAACGATATATCTTAACTCATTGTAGGCATTATTGAGGAAATTAATACAAAACAAAAACAAACTAAGGTTTGAAGAAAAATAATAAATAAAGTCGTGCTTTCATCATTTACAGTTATATCCTGCCTCAAATGATCACAACTGTATTTATTGAATTCAATCATATTCTAGAAACAATTAATAATATATTTATACAAGGAAGGTTCCTACTTCCCTACAAAGTCATCAAACCTTTCATAGCTGGAAATATGATCACATAATAGCTTGGGCTTTAAAAAAATAAAAAATAAAAAATTTGTTATTCTCATTTCTTTGATTTTATTGTTGCAAAAAGATGTGTTTAGAATTAACAAGGGGGATGCCTAAGATGGAATACTAAATTGTTAGATCGAGTTATTGTATTCTACGATATCTAGAGTCAATCGAAATATTAAGTAGTTTGTTATAGTTATGGTAGTTCGACCGGATGAGAATGACTTCTCCGCGTCCACCATTTGTTTGGACTCGCATTTTGTGGGTAAGGGCAGTCCGCACCTGCAACCACTGGTTGCGGACTGAGTTACTCCATTTGTATTTATAGCCTACTAAAAAATTACTTTAAAAAATTAAGTAAAAAAAAAAAGTAAAGATGGGTTATCTATCATTAAACTGCGCAGGTGAGTTTTCTCTGTCCAAAATTGACCGCGAGTTGGGAAACCCGTGCCGGGCTCAACTCGGGCACGGGCTGCACAATGGTGGGATGCCCGAACCTACTCGTGGATTGTCCATCCTATAGGTGAAATTTAGTCATAGCCCAAGTCATAAAATAAAATCTAAGATTTTAATTTTTTATAAACATTTTAGTGTTTTAAATTTGAATGTGGATTGACACCATAATTCTATTGTATTAAAGACTTAAAATTGTCCTAGGCACTAATACTTCAACACCATTATCCACTTTCTAATTATTATTTTTTCTCTTTCTAATATCATTTATCTATTGAAAATAATTTACTGAAAAAACTTGAGTATAATGATAATATTAACAAGTTTGTATTCTTCAAAGTAACAAAGATAACTTTTTAGAGAATCATTGAGTGTTACTTCGTTGTTTTTTATCCTTTTATCAAAATGTTATGCTCTCATTAAATTTTGTTAATTCGTTTTTTGTTCAACTAGTTTTACTGATGAGATTATATTAATGACAATAATAAAGAAACTGACACAATTTTTTTTACATAATTAGACATTGGTAATAAAGTGCTTAATAAAACAAATTTATAAATTATCTTGCCATTATTAATAGTTAAAACTTACAGGAAAAATCTCAATATAACCGTACACGTGGCAGTTAGGGACAAGAGTGTTCCTTCTGCGGCGATAATCCTCCGGTCAAACTCTCTGCCTTGCTTTCCAAAAAGAAAAAAGAATTAAAATAAAAAGTTTGTCACTTCTATTTCATACACATTATTACCATCTTTATAATGACGTTCATACCCCTAATTAGACCACTTGTCACGTGAGAAATACCAACAAATTAAGAAAGACTCAGAGGTCAAATGGGTAAATTACAGATGCCATATCCAGCTTTTGGCCTTTGGACAAAAAGTTGAGTAAACGTGGCTCAATTGAGAAGCAAAATCAGCAATAATTTATCTCGTTTTCCGCAAAAGAAAGGTTTTAGTGGAATTTAAATTAAAAGATAATTTGCTTCTTTTTATATTTTATTAGGTTACTTTTGGTTTTGTATATATCTTAATAATCTAATAGTGATTAAGAATTTAATATTTATATTTTTGTATAAATTTTTTAATGTTCCTATTAATTTTACTTTCTTCGAACAATTGACTTAAATATGTACCGTTGAAAGAGAAAGAGGATTTTTTCCATGACACATTTTTGAAAGGCCAAAAAATTATACGAATAAATGAATTGCATTGTGGCTATAAAAAAAATTAAAAAAAATGACAGGAACATTTTAAGCATATATCATTAAAACTAAAAACACTTGGTACTTATACTGCTATTATTTTTTTTATCATAATTCTTAATTAATAGTTAGGAGGTACGACAAAAGGTGGGCCACGAGAGGTTGGGAAAAGTGGGGTTGGTGGGTCAAATTGCAATAATTAATTGGTGGAAGGGTGATATAGTATACATACACAAGACTCAAGAGAATTTGGGTGATTTTGGTTGTACTAAAAACGTACCCTTTGAATGCTTTACATTGGAAAGCTCGCATAGCTTATAAAAGTGGCCTAACTTAGGCTTTTTTTTTTTGCTATTCCCAAAGAAAATAAAGGCATTTTTGAGAGAAACCTATTCTTACTCGTTAAGAAATTGCAAGCTTGCGTCATCGTATATGTTCACAACAACTAGTATATTGATATTCAACTTCAACAACAAACTATCGATTTCAATTTTCATGTAAAACTAAAAAGACGAATGTATCTATAGGTTATATATGTGTATATAAATATTCGGTACTGTAGTCATTACCTTTCGATAATTGTTGTATGGTATCTTCCTTGCTCAATCCCCAAGTATGAATATCCAACGAGGTTCTACTCAAATCAGGCCATGTGCTTGACTGAATTGTTCATGTAATTTTTATTTTATATTTTGTTATTTTGCCTATAATTCATTTTTGTCTTGATATTTTCATTCAATTAATAAATAGGGTGTGGTGAAAAAAAAAAGTTGTATTTTTGGAAATCGTAAATTGTATTCAATCAATTAATTATGATTTTTTTGATTTTTTTTTTCTTTTCATTCTACATATTTAGAGGATGAAAATGTGACAAAATACAGTGCTTACAAACTTTGGTCGTTTTTAAATCGGATCGGCATTAATAATGATTTTTTAATTTTTTTTTTTTATTAAATTCCATCAATCTACCTGTTAAATTAGACTTACAAACGGTTTGCGGTAGTCGGATTTTAAACTTGCCCTCACCAAAAAAGAGGATTCGAAGCGACCACAGGACATGTGATTCCCGACCCTTCTAAAATAAAAATAAAACTTTTTATTTTTTGGTTAAGACTCGTTCATGTATATAAGAAACAAAAAGTCTAAATACTTAAGTTAATTAAAGAAAATACAAATTAATACTTAATAATGTATTGTTGATTCCCTGGATAATCTCCACCTGAAAAGTGACTGACTCTGGTAGTATATAAAAGTGTAGAAAATTACTACATAAATTAATTACTCAGCAATATTATATATTAACAAACAGGTATATAAAAAGCAATAAGATATAGCTAAAACTTATATCACAAGGTCTTGTCTTGCTTGTGTTGTGTGACCTCTCTCTCTCTCTGTCCTTCTCTATCTGACTATCTGTGCAAACTTGTACAGTTTCAGCGAATCCAACACAAACCCATTTCACTTCCCCGAGTTGTTCGTATTATTTTTATGACTTTGGCGCACCAATAATTCGAAAGGAGGAAATGGGCTTTTCGCTCGCGTCGCTCTTCGCCGTGGCGATGCTGTTCCCGGCGACGGCGCTCGCGGGAGGCCATTTCCCGGCGGCGAAGACGATGATGGTCTTGGAGAGAGCTTTCCCGGTGGACCACCGAGTCGAGGTGAGCGAGCTCGTGAGCCGAGACAGGCTCAGGCACGGGAGGATTTTGCAGGCCTCCAATGGCGTCGTGGACTTCCTCGTCGAAGGGACTTTCGATCCCTTCGTTGTTGGGTAATCCCATATCTTCCTTTCTCTATCCATGGAAGTTGTTGGATTAATTTGTGGTGTTTCTTAGGCTGTATTTTACGAAAGTCCAATTGGGGTCTCCTCCGAGAGACTTCTACGTTCAGATTGACACAGGAAGTGACGTTCTCTGGGTCAGCTGCGGCTCCTGCAATGGCTGCCCTCAGACCAGTGGACTCCCTGTATGTATATGTGTGGATATATACATATATATATGTCTATATATGCGCTTTGGCTTTGTGGTTTCATGGAATGAAGAAGTGGTTGTTCGTGTTTGGATTCAGATAGAGCTCAACTACTTCGATCCCGGAAGCTCGTCGTCGTCTTCGTTGATTTCGTGCTCGGACAAGAGGTGCAGCCTTGGGATTCAGGCGTCGGACTCAGCTTGCTCGGCGGAGACGAACCGGTGCTCGTACACTTTCCAGTACGGGGACGGGAGCGGGACGTCGGGGTATTACGTGTCGGATTTGTTGCATTTAAACACTGTTGTCGGAAGCGCCTTGGTCCAGAATTCCTCCGCTCCAGTTCTTTTCGGGTTAGTTTGTGGAGAACTGTCTTCTGATTTGTTTAGATGTTACGGTAATGAATGGATTTTAGGACGAGTATTGAGCTGCACTTTTACTTTGAAAACATGTTGATTTGGTAGTATTATGTTGTTAAGAGACTTGGAATCCGTTTTGAGTTGAAATAGCATTTACTTTGCTGTTTGCGGTTGCCCTTATCATTTTTGCTTGTGGAAATCCATGTTCCGTGCTGCTAAGTTATAGCAGTAGCAACCAGATTTTGCGTTTTGACAAGTCTTGAAATTCAATTTGTACTGCAAATGCATTTCGGCTCTGTGATCGCAGTTCGATGATTCAGAGTTCCTCTTTCTCTTTCGGGTTATGTCATTGTCAGTCTTGTTGCCATATTGCTCGAATACTACAAGAACAACCGGATTTAACGTTTTAATGAGTACTGAGCTGTGCCTTCGCGATGAAAACATGTTCACTTCATTGTATCAATATAACAATTAAGTCTATTATTATTCCATTTTGCATAAAAATGGAATTTTGTTTTTCACTTGTACTTTGGTGGAACCTGCGAAATCGAAAGAAATTAATCCGCTCCCGTTCTTTTCTAGTTAGCTTGTGAAAATAGACATTTCCATACTCTGCTATGTTCCATTTTGTTTGCTTATATTGCAATAACAACGGAATTATAACATTTTAATGAGTTTTGAACTGTGTCTTTGCTTTAAAAACACGTTAATTTCAACATTATATAACGAGATTTGAAATCCCGTAATGGAAACAGGTGTAGCACCATGCAGAAGGGGGATCTGACAAAGTCGGAGAGGGCGGTGGATGGGATATTCGGTTTCGGGCAGCAGCCAATGTCTGTGATATCGCAGTTGTCTTCGCAGGGATTAGCACCAAAAGCGTTCTCCCACTGCTTGAAAGGAGAAGATGGCGGCGGGGGCATTTTGGTCCTCGGTGCCATTGTCGAACCAAATTTAGTTTATAGTCCTCTTGTTCCCCAACAGTGAGTTCTTTAGCAGTTTCCTAAGATTAGAAACAACATCCGTCTCTCTTTGGTAGCTTTTTTTTAGCTTCCTTTACCCCTACTTATCATAGTTTCCGATAATATCGATACTGCTCTTAACTTTGTTTTTCTTACATTTATTTATCTAAATTTTTTAAAAATCGAAAAAATAATTACTAAAAGTTGGGTGATAATACTGACATGTAAGCGTTTGACCCGCATATTTTATGTCATTAAATGTATTTTCTTTCTTCAGGGCTATTTTAGGTATTTTTGGTCTAGGGTTGATACAACTAAATCAGTTTGACCTAGTGAAATTGATAAGCTATTGGTTTAATTTTCAGGCCTCACTACAATCTGAATCTGCAAAGCATTTCTGTAAATAATCAACTATTATCCATCGATCCGTCGGTATTTGCAACATCAAGCAGCACAGGAACTATCGTTGATTCCGGTACAACATTGGCGTACCTTGCAGAAGAAGCTTATGACCCGTTCATCACTGCCGTAAGTACAAACGAAGCGATTCGCCACTTTATAATTTACCGTGTCGGGCATTGTAGTTAATTTTGTCGTTTGTGCAGATTAATAATGCGGTTTCGCAATCTGTTCGGCCCATTCTTTCGAAGGGAAATCAATGCTATTTGATAACCTCCAGGTCTTTATTCAGGAATTAGCTTACCAAACTTCAGTCTTCGAGTGTGTCTTTGTACGGGTCTGACATTTGAATTTTTCGTTTATTGTCGGGGCTCAGCATCGCAGATGTATTTCCTCAAGTTAGCTTGAACTTCGCCGGTGGTGCATCCATGGTTTTGAGACCTCAGGACTACCTTATACAACAAAATTCTATTGTACGTTATTGCAATTGACGCAGATTACTTGTCTGGTGATTTGTTTTTCCTCTCTAAATATTAAATAATAATTTTCCGTGCTTAATTGCGAAGATCAATCATCTTAATTGTTACAGGGTAGCGCTGCGGTTTGGTGTATCGGTTTTCAGAAAATTCCAGGCCAGGGAATAACAATTTTAGGAGGTAATTACATCATAATACCCCGAACTTTATTTGTTTAATTGGTTGTTAAAATATGGTATAAAGCGTGACTCTGTTTATTATAAATTAGCTTATGAGCTCTCAGCTTCTTTAAACAGGTTTATCTCCCTTATATTGAAGCATTTGTTCATAAACATCAGTTAAAGTTGAGGCTTGTTTAATAATACCGTTAATGGCGGTCCCGGTTACAAATTTCGGGGGGCAAAATTATGCATAATTGAAAGTATAAATTTGAAAAATACAAATATGTAGGGGTAAATTTTTGAAAATTAAAAATAAGGGTAAAAATTATAAAAATACAAAATTGTGGGGGAAATTGCCCCTGTATCGAGTGCATGTGTTTTCATACCGCGAATTCGGTATCTCGTTCTGCACAGATCTCGTATTGAAGGACAAAATCGTGGTTTACGATCTGGCTGCCGATCGGATCGGATGGGCCAACTACGACTGTAAGTGTCCCCGAATTATGTTCCTTAGCTTCTATAGAAAATAGTTTTGCCAGTCTACTGTTTGACACGCTCTAATACCCGGTACTAGGCTCGATGTCGGTCAATGTCTCGACGACTTCAAGTGTGGGAAAAACCGAGTTCGTCAATGCCGGTCAACTAAGCAACAACAGCTCGCTCCGCAGAGAAGCACGCGGCTCGTTTGCTATCGTTTTCGCAGCCTTTCTGGTTCACAAAGCGGTGTTTGGAACGTTCCAGTTCTTGTAGCATTGATGAGCACAAAACAAGTGAGAAAACGAGTCTTCCACTGTATATTATTTGGCTTGCCGGTTTATATTTATAGCAACTGGCCAGTGTTTAGTTTCTGTTGCTTTGTATCTTTATTTTTAATCTTTTTTATTTTATTTTTTCGAGCAGAATATAGAGAGATTTTTCCTTCTTGTAAATCACAATTTAATTATTCACACTTCAAGGTTCAATTGGAGATTTTATATGTAACGAGATCTCAGTTTCTCTTAACTTTTTCCGGGGAATTCGCATAGACAGGTCATTAGTTGTAAAATTTGGTCGTTAAAACTTTGTTGTTAAACTCGGAGTTATGATATACTCATCGGTAAAACTTGTCGCTGTCGATAAACCAGTGTAATTGGATCATATCATTGATATTTTTTTATTATTAATAATAATAATAACAACAACTAGAATTTTCGTTTTGAAAGTTCAACTTGACTATTGCTTAGTTTCTTTTATTGAAACCGAATGCACAAAATACTCAATTTATCATTCGATTACGGTAGTCAATTGTTAATGCACAAAAGAATAATAACTAATTCCGAAACCATATTTACCGCTAATCTTTTTAGTTTTAAATATGTATTGACTTCTATGTACACAACAATTTTAGTATTTACTAGCATCTAACCTGTAATTATATATACTCTTATTTGATGAGTATGTATAATGGAATTTAGTCACTTATATTGTTTAAGGGCATACTTATTCAATCTATATTTGTCGTATTCTTCGAAGTAGTAAATAGTAAATACATTTAAAACCGGACACTGAGTTTGAACACCGAATATCTGGTAAATTCCATTTTTGTACTCTTAAATAGAAATTTTAGCTTTTTATGAAATACCGATATGCTCCTCTATTACCGATGCCAATTTCAAGTGGTTTTGGAATCGATATTTTCTTATTCGACTCTTTTACTAGATCTTTAACTCATAAGATAGTAGGTTATGGAACTCTTCAAAAGTTGATTCAGGTCAACTCTGAACACCCGCAGAGCGGCAGTGACCCGATACACCGTAGCCCATAAATCTCTTACTCTCCGATTTCGGATTTCACACTTTGCTCGAAAATCGAAACCGTTTTCTTTGTGGTCCAAGATGATTATATGCATGACTATTCTTAGCAATATGTTTGTTGTTCGAAAGAAACATTCTAACATTGGCAACAAGAAACTCAAGAGAACCAGGCATATTATTGTAAAGCTATGATTCGGGTTATGACAATTGAATTATTATGACTAAAAAGTATTTAGTTATCTTATGACTAAGATAATTTGGTGTTATTTTTGCATACTTGTATTACTTGCAAATTTTTAGTTATATTGAAGTACACAATAAATACAATTTTTAAATTTCAAAATAAGAAATTCAAATTTTTAGTGTATAAAAATCAAAATATGATGATTCCTCCACCTAATTTTGTAACTAAAAAACATTGACGAGATTGTAATCGAAATAGAGAGTAAAAAAATAAGAACTATCACATGAATGAATCTTCATACATTACTAACATTCGAATCGAATAATAAAATCTTCCTAAACTTAATGACATCAGAAAATAAGCAAAGGCATTTTGATTAACTTTGATGAGCATATTAACATAGTATATAATCCATGTACTTAATAAAAGTCGCAGTACCAAAACAAGGTATTTAATCCATGTAGCTATATCCCAGATATTTACTAAGTATATTCCCCCAAAAAATGAGCCCGATTTACAGCGCCCAAAAACCATCAACGCCAAACCCGGCATATAGTTAAGTTACCAAACCCGACTGAAGTCTCAAAA
Organism: Parietaria judaica; assembly: GCA_954871525.1. NCBI lineage: Eukaryota > Viridiplantae > Streptophyta > Magnoliopsida > Rosales > Urticaceae > Parietaria > Parietaria judaica. The sequence continues at coordinate 22,667,324 of OX940860.1, read as the reverse complement.
CGAAGTGTTCCATCACCCATTATCCCAAAAGAGCACAACCAATCAACAGTAAAACATAACGTCTTTCACATTCTCTTTGACTGTGGGAAGAGGCCGGAAGTTCCTCGGACCTCCGCCACCAGTGCCGCCTGACGAAGAACCTGCATCTGAGCTGTCTCCCTCTATGTAGTACCGAGCCCGGAAAGCCGCAAGATGGGCGTAGTAAGCAGGAGGAACTGCACATACATTGTCAAAAATCAGAAGTAAAAAAAATAAAAATAAATGGCGGAATCAGGTAGGGAACATCAATCACGTACCTATGGACACGGAACGGGTGCATCTCGCGTATCTGTAGAGAGAGGTAAATTACCGAAAAAACGAATTAGACACGCACTCGTGTAAAATCATAAATGTGATGATGTAGACTGAGTAGAAGAGATGACTTACGTGTAACAGAGGCTATTTGTGAGGATCTGTAGGCCATCGGCACTGAATCTGTTCTCGTCGTATAAGACGTGATAGTGGGTAGGCCGACTCGTTCCCTGTTGTAAATGAAAAATTGTATGTCAGTTAATATATAAAACTATTGTACAATAAAAGAACTCTGCATTTTTAGATTTTGTCAGAATCACCTGGATGCCAGCATGACTATTGAGATAAAAATCGAACTCAGTGGGATGGCAAATTTTGGTATCCACAACCGTGCCTGAGACGGGAATTGACTATATTAGCTCCAGAACATCAAACAATAGATAGAGAATGCAGAAGTAATTATGAGATGAGATGGAACCTGGAAGAATATTTCCACTTCTGTCAGCACCGGTGCGAGGATCAGAGGGGAAAAGTCGTGTGTGGTGTCGTTTCTGAACAACCACAAACGTCACCGGAGGTAGATAATTCGCCTCAAGAGACATGCATCCCTGTAGAAAGAAATAGTTCGGTTCCGTCAAAAATTTTGCATCAGAATACGAAGCATTACATAGATAATGTCAATCCTTGATTGCTAATATCCACGGTTTTGTTTTTTTCATGAAAGCCTTTTTGGGATGAGAACCGTGAAAACCATGTAGTTAAAAACTAACAACTTCACAGTGCTAAAGTGGATGACGTTAAAAACCAGCATCAAACTAAGGATTTCATGGCATTGTTACCTTTCTTATAGCATCCATTTCATGAAGCAGAACTTGACTGAACTGCCCTTCACTGACACCGTCCCTGCCAACAAAAGAAAAGAAGCTTTGTTAAAAAAAATGATGGAAGGCCAAATTTTCTCACCTAAACTAAAATCACCTGTAAAAGAGGATTCTCTTGGGTTTTGCCCCTGTTGATTTGTAGAACGCAATCAAGAGATCCCTATTTGAAGCAAAGAACAGAAAAGACAGTGAGTCGCTTTTTTTCTAACAAAATGTGCAATGTCCAATAAAACGAAGCAATAAATTTCCGACCTTATCATTCCTCCATGGATCAACCCCTTTTGAGGATCAATGGAAGATGAGTAGAGGTCTTGAATAATCTCTTCCCGATGGGCTTGGGCAGAGACGAGTCCTCGATACTTGGAAACCTCGGGCCAATCCATAGATGCAACAACCTAATTTTCCACTTGGATTAGAAGTCAACCCTGAGGTGAAAAGAAGACATAGAGCTGAAGAAAGAAGTCATCAAACTTACCGCGGCAATTGATGGGCTGGAATCCTCTCCTGGTTGAGGATGAGTAACATCAGCGCCGAATATTATGGTAGGTGCCTCAGTCACAATTGGAAGTATTCTTTTCATAGCATCACACAACACAGTGTTCCGACCACCGACCTAAGAAAATTCCATTTACTCAGTTCAGGTTTTAAATAAAAAATAGACGTAAAAAAACAAAAAAGCAAAAGACAAAATAGTGGAAACAAACCTTCACGTTGATCTTCAACGATAAATTCTCAAGGTACTGCTTGTTGTTAGGCTTGCCAGCTTGCTTGGGCTGACAGCATTGTGAGACTATTCCTAGCTCCGTTTCACAAATTGTTTTTATCTTCCCTGAAATTAGAGACAAGGCACTCTTACAAAAATGAAAAGTAAATCACAAGCTCTCATTCATATTATTTGAAGTTGAACTCACCGTAAGTTCCAGAAAAATCAGGCAAGATAATGATTAGCAACTGCAGTAGTTTCCCACCAGATGACTTCAAGCTTCTCTCGTTGAGCTCTACGAGAGTCTTCTCGATTTGGTTTGGATTGGCCGAGAATGGAGGAATTACAGGTACAGACTTAAAAGCCTTGCGAGTTATAAAAAATAATCAATTAGTTATGCGAATTCGATGATACTTATAATAAGGATACCAGAGTGACAAATTACGTTTTCAAACATACCATGCCTCTGCTGGTACACATGCTGACAAGATCGTGACAAAAATGATGCACGTCGTCTGGGCTCCATCGAGAGAAGTTGACACAGGTCCAATAGTCAACTTTTCCTCCATTAATCATTTTCTAGCAAAAAAAAATTTCAAAAAAAAATTAAGCAGAAATTCATTAAGCAGAAATTCATTTAAGCAGAATAGTTATGGCTCTTCGTCTTACCTTGTCAATCATGTTCCATTGTCCCATCCTAGGCATCTCCATTGCGTTCTGACCAGTGCCATGATATAAGAGCTACATGCCAAATTAAACAAAGCAAATAGTCATATCAGTTTGCCACGGAGAAAGAGAGAAAAATAAATAAGTAAATAAAAATAGTAATTTATACCGCTGGTGGAGGCAAAACTCGAGCATCGACAGTGGCCAAATCTCCAGTTACTTGAATTCCAAACTGGTTGACGACATTTTTACTATTGTAGTCGTTTGCAGTAATCATATTCTTTATACTACGCTCCCTATCAGCAGGGCGTTGGCATGTTGCACGAAGAATATTTCGAACTTGTCCTTCGTTCAATTTCCTCGTATACCGTTGTCCTCCGACTATTGTGCATATCTATAAAAAAACGTATTAGAAAAAAAACTGAAATCACCAAGTGACATTCAGAAGTGGACTATTTTCAGTATAATAAGAGACAAGTCCAAGTACCTCCATAGGCAAATACACAGGCTTTGTTGAGCTTCCAACTTGAATTGCAGGCCACCCCGAATACTTTAATGCAATCTTGTACTTCTCACGGAAATACTGCGCCACTGAAAGCTCTCTCCCTTCGTCATTTTTAAACCTATATCATGCAAAATGCATTAAGTGACAAGAAAAATATGAGGAAAAAAAAATAGAATAACATTGGTACAGCGTACTCACATTAGTTTATTTATTGGCTCCACAGATAAGCCAGCGACCTTGTATGTTTTCTTGTAAGCCAAGTGATTGCTCACCACCTTCACCGCTCGCAAGGCTTTTCTAACCTGCAAAGATATGAATTTACTATTATACTTAGAAATAAGCAATTCTGCCAAGAAACACACTTAGAAATATGGGTCTACCGTCTACAGAAATACAATATCACAAAGTCATGCAGAAAAAAACAACAACGTTAATTAAAGGCAGCATAAGTACCTTGAGTCGGTCTTGCTCTTTAAACTGAGCTGGTGCATCTCGCAAATTGAGATATTTCACCACATAATGAGTAACTGGGATAGGCTCATAGAATGCCCTCGCTGACACATCTACAATATATGGGAAACACAGTGTCAAGTCAATCCAAGAAATGTGGTATATAAATGTTTAACAATTGGAAGCACAAAGGTAACATACCGACGTTGAGGGACAAACCCATTTGGGTAGGGCGAAGCGACTGGTAATAACCTTTCCAATATTCAATTCCATCGCCAAGCTCGCCCTTGCCCCCCAGTGAAGGGTCAAAAAAGGATCTCCCAACAACAGTATAACTGCAAAAGCATAAAACATCCATATTAGAACAATACCACCCTCTCAACCAGGAAAAAAAAAATCATAACCCACTTGAGTGACGGAGCTTGTCTCAAAACGACATCGAGGACTTGGATTGTTTCTTGGGGCGACTCCGCTTGCCTGCCTTGAAGAAATTGCCGCAGTGCGTAGAGGTCGGGCTTTGAAGCAAGCTTCAAAGATACCTTGAATTCACGGTCCAGTCGTTTCCTGATGTTATAAATGAAACTGTGTAAGACTATGACACATGAGGAATCAAAATGAGCTTGAAGAAAAAAGTTCTCCATATTCCAAGATACCTCGTGGGAGCAGAACTCCCAGCCGCATCATCGTTTTCAGGCAGAGTAATGATGAACTCTTTAGAGACAAAGGGCAGCTCGCCAGCAGTGTACAAACTCTTCCTTCCATCATACGCTAGAAACTTGCAACCCAAATGCGACTGGCGATACAGCTTCTCAAGCTGAATAGTAATCAGCCTATTGATTTTCTTCAAGATGACCTCCGGAGTAATGGAGACCTGGTACAGTCAAATATCACAAATACATCAAAAGAATAACGAGAATTAAACCAGAAACTCCACTAATTAATAATTATCTTGAATAAAGAGGAAATGTCCTGTGAATAAGCATAACTTTCAATGCATCAATTAAGGGCTCAAATGTACAGATGAAGAAAGCTAGTATCTACAATGTATATATACCAAATCACAAATGATAAACTATAATCTTTCATGCATAATCTGATATTATCAGTACTCACTTAATGTAACAAATATCTTAATTAAAATCCATATATGAATTAAAAAAAACAAGGGTCACTCTCATATATATCCACAGAGCAACAAAGTAAAAGGTCATCTGCATATACATACAGGTAATGGCAGAGTTTAATAAGAACGACATTCCCTCGATGGCACTATTCTTTGTCTTGCTCAGCTGATAAGCAAGACAAACCAACAACAGATTATAAAAATACAAAGAGCCCTTATCAGTTTAGCAGGGATTCGAATTTTAGATAAAATTTGAATGAGACGACCCTAAAAATAAAAATAAAAATCAAATTTAAAAAAGCAAGTTCTAAATGATCCAAAAATCAAGTTCTAAATGATCCAAAAATAGTCCAAAACACATAAAATCCAGTTGACCTAACGAGATTCACAAAATCGACTTCATCCACAAATCATCCATAAAATTGAGCACGCTATGAATGCGATTATATCAAGGAAACATCCAAAACGAGAAATTAAAATCAGAGCTCAAATGATATTTACACTCGCTTGCAATATCATAAATTCCTCAAAATCAGCGATATAAGAGTATAAGATCAATAATCCATGGAAATCATGCTTAAAATATACAAATAGTATTAATGAAAAACAAAAAAATATATAAAATATGTAGAGAGAAAAAACTGCGAATGGAAGCTGAACAGAGGCGTAAACATACAAGGAATATACAAATGGAAGGAATGAAACATATATACACGACAAACACAAGGTTGTCATATTTTTATAAAACTCATTCGTACGTTTTTAGGTATCAGCAAGAAAAAAAATACATAAAACTACAAGAAAAAAAATGAAAAAAAAAACTCTTAAATTCCATATGAACACATTCATGAAGAAAAAAATCTCTGTAACAAAAAAATCCAAAGCGAGAAACGAAAATCAGAAATCTAAAATGGCGAATCCAGGGTTTCATAAAACAGAGCTCAAAAAAATGGAACGGTGAAGAAAATATTGATACAGAGAGGAAAGATGAATTAAAAGAAAAAAAAATACAGAAATCGAAACAAGATGAACACGTATTAGGCATAAACAACTCGAATATTAAAATGAAGAGCCGATTCGGTGAAATGAGAGCAGATTGATTCGTTGAAACGAGTAGAATAAATCGAAACGAACAAAAACAGAGAAATAGAAATTCGCATAAAATCATTTGATCTGCTTACGTCGTACTGACAGAGGCCAGTATCGGCGACCTTCACGAGGAAGTGGTTCGCGCGAACCACGCACTTCTTCCCGGCCTTTCCGAACCCCGGCCTCGGCGGGAACCTCACCGCCTTGGACGACGCCGGAGCGGCCACCGTCACTTGCTTCAGATCCGCCGCGAGAGACTCCACCGCCGCAGAAGAGGACGACGTCGCCGGCGACTCCGACGGAGCCATCGCTGGAGCCGGCCTGGCTGCCGGAGCGGCTTGGGCCGTATTCGGAGGCGCGGCGACCGAAGGAGCGGCGCGACCTCGGCCGGCCACTGCGCCGCCGCGAGAAGGCGCCGGAGCCGGCTGGCTCTGGCGAGGATTGGTTCCGCGACCACCGCCGCGACGAGACATGTTTGGGTGTTTGGGAGAGAGGAGAAAATGGGGAGAGAAGAGAGAGAGAGAGAGAGAGAGAGAGAGTGAGAGTGAGTAAGTGAGAGAGAGAGAGCGAGGTTTGCTTTGTTTGTAGGCTATATATATGTAAAGAGAGAACGTGTAGGCCAAGGTGGGAGGAGGAGAGAAAGTTCGTGGGAAAAATGTGGGCAATTTCGAAATTTAATTATTTTCATTATTATTATTTTTTTTCTTCTAAAAAGTAGAAGCTCAAAGGTTCGCTACGTTATTTAATTTTTAAACAAAATTGAATGAAATCGCCTTTCGTAAATCATTGTTTGCTTGTATTTTAATTAATTTATAATAAAAAAAATCTTAATAATTTTCTGCAAATTTTAAACCAAAAATATCCCAAATTTGACGATTCCACGGTGTAGTTATAAATTATTTTAGTGATATAAATACTAAAAATATTTAACAAATCGACATCAAGTATTTATTTTTTATTTTAATCAACCAAAATATATATAAAAAAATCAATTTCAGAAAAAAATGCATATTTATAAGGTGAAAGAAAAATATTACTATTTTACTAAAACCAAAAAATAAATATTTAACTTCAATTCAAATATTTTTATATTTATACCCTAATAACCCTACGAATTACAATCTGATCTTTCCAAGCACAAATTGTTTTGCATACTTTAGATGGTCGTGGAAATTAAGAATTATTTTCACATTCAAATTAAAAATTACTGATAGTATAGATTATACTAATTTAGATGATCATTTAATCAAGCTTCCATTTTACATTTATACCTTTTAAAAAGTAATATAAAAAAATGTGCTTCTTGGTTTTAAAATATTAAATAAATCATTACATATTTCTGTAATTAATTATAAATTAATAAACAACGGGATTCTGCTGTAATTTCATCATGTACGTCGATATTTGCGTTGATGTCAAACAACTTCGAAAACGAGGCTGATCATTATCATAAAAAATAATAAATAAATAAAAATATCAGTATTATTAGTAGTAGTAGTATTATTATTATTATTATTATTATTATTATTATTATAATTATAATGTGCACAAATTTGTTTTAATTATCGATGTGGTTACTTAAAACTCAAAATTATACTATACAAATTATCAACTAACACTATATGCAAAAGTCAAATGAGTATTCTATTTCAATATATACCTTCTTATTGAAGTACTTTCTATCATTCACTTTACTGTAGACAAAAATATATAAATTATGTTTTATATACTCAGTTACTTTTACGGAACTTAAATTCAAATTAAATAAAAGTTTCATCCGTCAATCACGACTGTTCATTCTCTACATTCAATTACTTTATATTTAATGATATCATTCAAGGACAAAGCTACAGCCTAAAAAGACTATGATAATCATTATTTTAGACTTTTTTAAGAAGTATAATAATAAGGGGAATACATATACATATACATATACATATACGTTAACAATGTTATTATACATTCATCAAACAATATGAAAAATTATGGTACAGTTCCACATTATATAAGTATATTTTTATTTTTATTTTGCTATGATGATAGATCACAGATGTAACGTGTAAGAATAAAGTAAAATCAATAAAAAAATATATTGAAGAAATAAGAGAACGCGGTCGTCATTCTGTGCCCCTTTGCGTAATTTTTTATAAATTTTTTCCCTATACATTTGTTTAAGAATATGACTGATATTTAAAAATTAAGTACCTTCTTATTGAAGTACTTTCTATAGAAAAATTCAAGAGATAATTTTGTTTTACATTTCAGGGTCTTAAAAACTGAGGCACGTTGCGGGTAGGGTAGACAGTAAATTACAAATATGAAAACGCAGTTTAAAATCAACGTATTCGATTATCGTTTTACTAAAAAAAAAACGCGGGTAAACCGCATGATGGCCCTTAAAAACCAATAAAAATTTATAAAAACCAGTTAAATTCAAGTATTAAAAAAATGATATATTTCACTATTATTTATATAAATAATGTTATTGTTACAGAATTATTTGGGGGTTACAGTCTACTATTGGTCACGGCTTTTTAAAAAAAAAAACATATCAAAACTCCATCGGTTTATCTGTGTTGCTCACGGTAAACTCGTAAATTGAACTTACGATCGGTTTGCAGTTTGCACGCATTTGAACTTTAGTTTTTTACATGCTTATTAAAGTAATGCATAATTTCTCTCTAGCATAAGGACTTCACTACACGAATGGCCTAAATAAAGATTATTTTTGCCGCAAAGCCATTTTTTATCAGATCGTTTGTAGTTGTATAGTATATTTATCATATAAGTATCTATTATTTATCTATCACATAAATATCTTATAGAAAAATAATAGATACTTATACAAAATCGGATAAATATATACAATACTAACTTAGCTCGGTTGACTTCTCCGTTCAACAAATCTTCATTGTTCGTGCACACGCCAATGTCCAGAAGTTCATGGCTTGATAATCCGCTCCGCAGAACAAATTCTACGCAGTGATTTGGTTTTCTAAATTCGATTCCACGACCTAGAACTCGGGATCACAAAATATTATTAGACCTACACTTAGAGCTAAACATTTGGATCGCCACACGCGATGCGACTCGTCGCGACGCCTGACCTCGGAATCGCGATGCATCGCGATTTTGCGGCAAAAGTCGCGATTCGTCGCGATTCTGGGCATGCGTCGCGGCTGATGATGTGGCGATCCGAACTTTCCATCCAACGGCCAGGATGGTGCCACGTCAGCGATCCGTGTGATGTGTTTGTTTGTAGCAATAATAACACGTTTTTCACCCGAAATTTATTACCCAATCACAATTTTTACCTACTTTATTCGAATTCAACCCTAAAATTTCAAATTTTTATTTTTTTTACCCACTATCATTCACCCACCACAATAATTATTCACCCACCCCACTCTCTCCTCAAACCCTATAAATACCACCCCTTCCTCCCTCATTTCCTCACCAACAATCTTCCATCTCTCTCTCAAATTCTCTCAACTCTCTAAGTTTTTTCCCTCTAAAGCTCTAAAGTTCTCAAGTTCTAAAGTTCGAAATTTCTCAAGTTCACAAGTTCTCTCATTATGTCTCGAAGAAGCGGCGGTAGTTTCGGGGGTCGAAGGGCGGCTAGGAATTTGCAACCCCAATTTCAACTAGGGGGAACATCGCAGCCTACGCCCGAGGGCTACATTCCCGTTATGCTACCCCAAGAAATATTTCCCTCCCCTCCCAATCCAAATTATCCCGATAATACAGTACGGTCTCTAAGACCTAGTCTAGTCCGGGCGATGGGCCAGCACGACGCATATCCCCAACGTGTGTCCCGAGAAATGGTCGAGGCGGTGGCTCAATCTAGGGGAAATAACGATCCTTTTTTCGATCCAATGTTTCAACAACACGCCGATTACAGAGCTCAAGGTCTCGAAGGTGCCGATCCCGACGAACCTCAACGTCCCGAAGATGCCGATCCCGACGAAACTCAACGTCCCCACGAAACCCTTTTACGCTGTTACTTTAAATTTTTCTAACCAAAGACAACCTTCTTTGAATCATGGGCTTTCGGGTCTATATGAAATTACAAACACTTTTTATGAATTCGCAAATGACCCTGTTATTTCTCCCATGATTGAGGGAATGATTGCAAAATTTAAAAGTTATTGGGATCCACCCCTTTCGTATTGTTTCGGTGCTATCTTAGATCCCCGTATTATGTTTACTTTCGGGCCGTTGATGTTAGCAATCGGGATAAACTTGGGGGAGGATTACACTGATTATATAAAGGTTGTTAATGAAGCTTTTTATGAACTGTACAGTGAATACGACCGGCGGTTCCCAGAGTTCAACGTGGAGGCAGAGCGAAGGGCAGTGATGGAAAGCCCAACCAAGACCGGCCTAGCATTTGTCCGGAGACTTAAGCAAAGTCTGGATCGCGGAGAATCATCGGGATCCGGTACGCCACCGGCACGAGCGGAAGACACGGAAGGCGCACCGCAAGAATTGAAGCGGTACTACGGCCTGCGGATCGACGAGGACTCCATCGAGTTCGATGTGATTGGATGGTGGAAGAATCAACGGGAAAGATTCCCGATATTGGCGAGAATGACGAGGGATATACTGTTCATCCCTATTTCAAGCGTTGCTTCGGAGAGCGCATTCAGTTCGGCTCAGCATATAATCGACGACCGGAGGGCGTCAATTACCAACATACACCTTGAGCAAGCGGTGGTCTTGAACGATTGGATGTTCCGCAACCCCACCATCGCCCAACGGAACGAACCAACCGATCTGGAGAGGATGACTGAAAAGTTTAACGACTGGTTCCCCGAGTGACGCAATGTAAACGCCAATATGATGTGCTCTTTCCTCTCTTGGTTTTATGTCCCTAAGGAGGGTTTTTCAAGAGAGGTTTTAGTGAGGCATCTTGTAATATTTACACTGAATATTTACAAATTCTTCCACCTTATTGTAATATTCACAATGAATAATACAACTTTTTTTAATATCTTGTTTTATCATATTTATTTATTTGTTTTATCATATTTATTAATTTTAAATTAAATAACATACTTAAATAATAAATATTGATAGTTAAATTCGGGTAAAAACTAACAAAATTAAACATTGGAAACAAATAGAAACTTTTGCCGCAAAAATGAGTCTTCTATCCTCGCTGAATCGCGACTTGCTGCGACCAAGCCCATCGCGATGCATCGCGACGAGGCACTTCACGATTTTTGCGATTTTCATCGCGATGCATCGCGACCTCCGCACCTACACTTGTTCTATAATATGAAAGTCTATTACATCCAACTTTTTTCTTTTTTTTTTTATTCTACACGGTGAAAAAAAAAATATATATTCTAAAGTATGCTTATAATGATGTTGGATTTTATGCCGTAAAAATTATTGGTGATTTTTAGAAGCACAAAATTAGTTGTGAGTTTTAGAAAAATGACTTTCAATTAAAATATTTATCTTACATTTTGAATAAATCGTGAAAAAAAAAATTAAGTTTTAAAAAAGTTATTTTCAAGTTTCTCCAATTACGAGTTAATTAATAAAAATAATTAAGAAGTATTGAGTTCTTAATTACTTGTGTTAATAAAAAAGATTAAATGACTCGTCGTCACACTGCGCTGTGCGTTAATGTGCGTTGCCATTTATCAGATCATCAGACCAGCTCTTAAGTCTGACGCGTGTGTGGGCCCCACAAAAGTTTATACCTCGAAAATTAGCGTCCGACGAGACGTGTCAGTATGAGTGGTACTGGGTAGTGGAAGAGGTTAAATAGAACAGACAGAGACCGACCTATTATATATATATATATATATATATAGTAATAGTATTAGTATAGCTGCCTGTAAATAAATAAAAGCTGAATATTATGCTCATTGTCTTCTCTCTCAATTTCAATTATAATCATCTTCATGCGGTGATTTTGCTGATGCTCCTGGATTTTGTTTTATCTCTCAAAACCTTTTTTATCTTTTATTTTTCACCAAGAGGGAGATTCAGTACTGCTCTATTATAATCTATATCGGAATTAATTTTTCAGTTGTGAAATTTTTGTACTTACATAAAATATAAATATATTGTTGGTTTGTTTCGACTTTTCCACGATTATCTTCGATAATCTTCGATTATCCGTCTTGCCGGTAGTTATCGGCAAGACGGCCATCCCAGTACTTTTCCATGATTTTTGCCGAAAATCGGCAAACATCTTGAAAAATAACAAAAATGTGATACTTTTCAAGAAATTTTGCACTTTTCGATGATTTTATTCGAGTATTTACATATGTGAGAGTGAGACTATATTTTATTTACCTATGTTTGAGTACGAAATAATTTTATTTTTGGCATTTTTAATATTTTATCAACATTATAAACTTAGTAAATATATTCTTTAAAATATTTTAGTGATTTTTCATCGATAATCCTCGATAAGTGTCGATAATCCGTCGATAATCATCGAAAAGTATCGGTAATCGGTAAGCTACAGTATTATTAGTTTTCCGTCGATAATCCGGTAAGTTATCGATTAATCCGTCGATAACGGCAAGCGATTTATCGGCAAGTTCGGTAAGTTGAACCTTGTGTTAAAGTGACATCCCATTTTTCCAAATTTTGAATATCGATTTCGTTGGTTTATTGATAATTTGATTTTATTACTAATTTATTACGGGATAGCGACAGGTAATTTGCCGGTGTGATTTGGTTGAATGGTAGCGGACGGGTTATTAAAAAATAATAATACTTATGTGACATCAAGGTTTTAAATGCCGATGTCGACCAAAATGTCGATGAAAAATCGGGAAGAAAAAAAAAAGGCATGTCGCGTGCGCAAATGCCGCATAATTTTTCACGGGCATGCCGTTTGCCAATGGAAATATCAACAGAAGAGTTAGAAAGTAATTTTAAATATTTTGACCATTTTTTTTACGTAATTTCAAAATTACTTGTTTATAACCATAAAACACAAACAGATAATTAAAAAATAACACTAATAATAAGACATCGATAGACTATAATTATATTTATATAAAAATAATCTTATGATTATCCTTGTAACTTATAGCAAATATAAATATAAGATTACAATTAAAATAAAAAATTATATAGGTTACTAGTAGTTTACGGGCATGCCGCACGCTGAAGCCATGCCGGTTGCCGCAAGTCTAAAAACCATATGTGATATATGTAGTATAAGGCTATAAGCTAATCTTATTAATATAAGTATATATGATGAGCTTTTCTTTAAAATAAATATAATCCATGATATTTTTAAATTATAAGCTATATAAATGAGTTTTTAATTATTTTTTATATAAAAATATCATCCACATATAGGAGAACCTCTGTAAATTAATACTGTTGGGACCCGCAAAAAATATTATCTTATCGGATTATTAAATAACATATAAATTAATAATTTATTAATTTATACATTAATGAAGAAAAAAAATATTAATCAGCTATAATTATATAAACATCTTTACTAATAAAAAAATATTTCAATTTATTATATCGAGAGTATTAAAGTATCAATATTAAGAATATCAAGAGAAACTATTATGATTTAAATTTTTTTATTAGAGTACCAATGTCAAAAATATTGAAAAGGCATCAACTTCAAGAAGAAACAAATTACTTTTGAACCATATTTTAAGAAAACTACATGATAATTGATGTAATACTATCTTTTTTATTTAATGTGATTTCATAGTTATTTATGTTATATTTTATTTATAGTGATTTTATAATGATTTATGTAATTTTTTGTATTGAATTATTAATTTATATATCACTTGGGACCTATATACTTTCAAAAAAAGTTATTATCTTATAAATTTAGCGAATTATTAATTTAACTAATTAGGCCCGAGTCGGGACCGTACAAAAATATTATTTAATCGCGACTATTAATTTATCGAGTATTAATTTATAGAAGTTTTATTGTCCTTGTACTATTTTTACTATACTCGTAAACCAATTTTTTAATTTACGGAATTGCGTTGTTGACATGTTGGAGAGCTTTAAAACCCTTTCCCAGAATATCAATTAAAGTTTATAGGGATTTTAGGAATTACGTGCTTTTCTTTATGCTTAGCAGGTTTGCTTTTTGAGGTTTTTTATTATACTATCTTATTTTTGGGATTTTGTAGGCCCACCTCGAAGAAATTAGGGGTTATCCCTTTGATCAATGATGTGGGACCGGGTGAGAAAGAAAGTGTATTTATTTATTGGTCAAGTCATGAACTTTTTTAGGAAGTTGTTTGCTAGAATTTCTGTCGAACAAAGCAACGTCACAACAGAGCGCGTTGAAAGCGACGCTGGTTTGTTCCGTTATAACTTATATAACGTAGTTCTCCAACTCCAAGCTACCCTCTAATTATATAAGGGTTAATTGCGGCAAAAATACCTAACTTTTGTCAATATTCTCCGATAGATACCCAACCTCAATAAACGTATGCAAAAGTACCCAACGTCACACTTTTGTCGCCGACCAACTAACGCCGTTAGACACTGCCTACGTGACCGTTAGGCTGTCTCATGTGGAATGCCACGTGGTCAAAGGTTGGGTACTTTTGCCGCTAAGTGGCCAAAAGTTAGGTACTTTTGCCACCACGTGACATTAAAAAAATTAATTTTTTCTTTCTCATTAGCCAATATGTTTTTAATTTTTTTACCTATACCAAACATGATCAAAAAAATTTATAAAATATGTACTTATAAAAAAATACGTTATTTTTTTAAATAATCAAATAATTACTTAAAATTATTAATTTTAATTTATTTAAAAATAAAATCTTTCCCATGGCACATATTTTATTTTTATTTTTTTTACATATGTTAAATATAATCAAATAATATTATAAAATATGTTTTTATAAAAACATATGTAAAATATGCCACGGGAAAGATTTTCTTTTTAAATAAATTAAAATTAATAATTTTAAGTAATTATTTGATTATTTAAAAAAATAACGTATTTTTTTTTTATAAGTACATATTTTATAAAATTATTTGATCATGTTTGATATACGTAAAAAAATAAAAACATATTGGCTAACGGGAAAGAAAAAATTAATTTTTTATAATGCCTCGTGGCGGCAAAAGTACCTAACATTTGGCCATGTAGCGGCAAAAGTACCCAATCTTTGACCATGTGGCATTCCACATGAGACAGCCTAACGGCCACGTAGGCAGTGTCTAACGACGTTAGTTGGTCGGCGACAAAAGTGTGACGTTGGGTACTTTTGCCTACGTTTATTGAGGTTGGGTACCTATCGGAGAATATTGACAAAGGTTGGGTATTTTTGCCGCAATTAACCCATTATATAAATATAATTAGAGTTATTAGTGAAAAAAGTATTTAAATTGTTTGGAAATAATAGAATTAACTTAAAAAAATGAGATAGAAAAAATACATAAATTTACTTTTTAGTTGATAAATCTCATCCACTTTTTTATTAATTTTTTTTTTACTATTTTCGCTAATGATGACTTCAACAACAAATAAAAAAAGACTCAAACGATCAAACATACGATCATCAAATTAAATTAAATATAGATGTAAACACAAGTTTTTGGGATATCAACAACGCAAATTCTTATTGTTCTTCCCACTTTGTCCCTTGAATTATCAGTTCATCTCCTCAATAACATCGCGACTTGCGTTGTTGACATCAACTGTTGAGGGCATTTAGTACACTCAACAATCACAAAGATTATTCTTTGTTTTTAGAGAAAGAGGTTCGGTTTTTCCCGTGTTATAGCTAGGAACTCTCGAGGATTGTGGTATCAATGAAAGAGTGCTTTTGTATTGATCTTTTTTTTTCTTCCCCCTTTTACGAATGAGACCTTTGTTACATTATATAGAGGTTGTCTTTTCCCCTTCTGCTATTCATTTCCCGCCTTTCTTGGTTGTCTCCCATCACTTGTTTCCCGGAGAGTGATTTCGGGAAGTATGGTTAACCATGCAAAGCACATTTAGCCCATACCCTATGTCGCTCTCGAGTATCTGCCATCAGAGGTAGGTAAGATTGGTAAGGGCCTCATTAAATGCACCCCATGTTGCTAGCTGTCTACCGCCGCCTGTCTTATCCTCAACGATCCTTTTTGTCGACCCTGGTGTTGTCGACCATCGGTGTCGTCGACACCATGGCATCGTCGACCCCGGGTGTCATCGACTCTAGGTGTCATCGACTCCGAGGTGTCGTTGACCTTGGGTATCGTCACCTCTTGGCATTGTCGGCGCCCTTCGTCCGTCTTCGAGGCCTTCTAGTGTTGGGAGTAGGGGTGCAAATAAAACCCGGAAATGCGGGTTTTAAACCGCATCCGGACCGGAACCGTATTTTAAATAAACCGGAAGCGTATTAATCCGTGTTAAACCGAAACCGGTTTATTAAAAAAACCGCATCCGGATTAAACCGGTTCCGGGTACCGGATTTAGAGAATAAAAAAACCGGAACCCGCATAGTAGCTTACTAAAACCCGATTATTAAATATATACATAAAAATATTTAGAATTTTCATACCAAAAAAATACATATTGAATTTCTATCAAGAGAAATATTCATTTATTTGTTTCTCATCCAACTCCAAACTAATGTTGTAGGTTAATCATTTGTTTCTTCTAGTCCAAATTGATATAATTTTTTCCTCTCACAATACTAATAGTATAAAACATTACATGTATTTATTATGTTAATTACTTATTAGTTTTTGTAAGTATATGTGTTATGTTTATGATATAGTTTGATTTTTTAATTTTGGCTATAATTACTTCAAGTTTTTTTTTTAAAAATATAAAATTTAGGTTCAAATCCGTATTATAACCCGGAACTGGATTTTAAAACAAAAAATAAATAAAAAACCGGATCCGGGTTTAAAAACCGGCCCGGATCCGGATTTCCGGGTTTTTATGTAAAAAATATCCGGATCCGGGTTTCAATTTAAAAAAAACCCGGATTCCGGATCCGGGTAGCGGGTATGGCAAAAATTCCGGGTACCCGGTCCGCTTGCACCCCTAGTTGGGAGGGATCCGATAGGATCCGACCTTAACATCAACACTGACGAAAATAGTAAAAAAAGAAAAACCTAACAAAAAAATGAATGAGGTTTACCGATCTGCAAAAAAAAAAAAAAAAAAAGAGTAAACTATAATAATTTTTGCCATAATTTTTAAAATTAACTTATGTCGCTTTATTTCAAAACGACCTTAGTACTTTACCGTTAATAACCCATATAATTTATATTTCTTATAAATAAATAGTACAAAAATAAATTATTTAACAACTTTAATTATAGAATATATATATATATATATATATATATATATATATATGAACGATATTGCGATTTGCGACGAATCCTATGGATTTTATAGAATTGTCGTCGTGAAGCTTGGAACTAGAATTAATATTATGAACAAGAGATTACTTTGCAATTAAGAAGGGAATGGTTAGGTTTCCAATAAAAAGAATGGAATAATAAGTGAGTCAAAAGCTCGGCTAAAGTATGGGATATTAAAGGTATCAGATACTTTCTTTAAAAAAAAAAAAGTGATTAGATACTTTCTATATATATTAAAATAACAATAGTAATAGTAATAGTATCAATTTGTTTGATTAAATATACGAATATTGTTGTAAAATCACTAAACTTTTGTACCTTGATTTTAGAGTGTTAAGAAATTTGGTGATGTGTATATGGTATAATTGATGAGTATTAAATATGATTTATGGAAGAGAGAATGTAGAAGATTTAGACTAAGATAAGGTGAGATTAATGTAAGTGTGGAAATATGAGGGTGAATTTTGTTCATCCACTTATGGGGTATTTATAGGAAATTTGGAGCATACAATTGTTGATTAATATAGTGTGAAAATAAATGAGCATTTCACATTATACATAACACTCCCCCTTGGAATGCTCATTACAAGATTTACGTGTTCATGTTGCCTCATTAAAAACCTTACTAGTAAAAACCCGGTGGGATAAAAACCAAGTAAGGGAAAAAAAGTACAGCCACGTATAGCTCCCACTCATGTGGACATGAGTGATTTCTTCATAAACTATGTACCTTTCGCATCCCAATGGCATGAACATGTTTTCTGAACACTGAAGTGGGGATAGCTTTTGTGAAGAGATCCGCGCAGTTCTCGCAGGAACGAACATACTGGATGTTGATAACATTACTCTTTTCCAGCTTTTGAGTAAACGAAAAGAACTTCAGAGGGATATGCTTTGTCAGATCGCTCTTGATAAACCATTCCTTCATTTGAGCAACACACACGACATTATATTCGTAAAGTATGACGGGATCATCACTTGGTAGAAGACCACTTGTGGTTCTGATATGGTGCGTCATGGATCTAAGCCACACGCACTCACGGCTTGCTTCGTGTAGTGCGATGATCTCAGCATGATTTGATGATGTCGCAACGAGCGTCTGTTTCTCGAAGCGCCAAGAAATCGCAATCCCTCCGCATGTAAACACATACCCCGTTTGGGATCTCCCTTTGTGTGGATCTGACAAGTAACCTGCATCTGCATAGCCAATCAAAACTGGTTTCGTATTGTTAGGGTAAAATAATCCAAAAACAATTGTTCCTTGAAGATAACGAAACACGTGTTTAATTCCATTTCAATATCTTTTAGTAGGAGCCGAACTGAATCTTGCTAATAAATTAACAGCAAAAGCTATATCTGGTCGAGTACAATTAGCAAGGTACATAAGAGCTCCAATTGAACTGAAATATGGTAGTTCTGGACCAAGAATCTCTTCGGATTCCTCACATGCACGATATGGATCCTTTCCTACATCAAGGGACCTCACGACCATTGGGGTACTCAATGGATTTGATTTATCCATATTGAATCTCTTTAAGATTCTTCTCGTGTAATTTGATTGATGCACAAGTATCCCACTTTGCAAGTGCTCAATTTGCAAACCAAGACAATACTTTGTTTTCCCAAGGTCTTTCATCTCGAATTCTTTCTTTAAGTAAGAGATTACTTCCTGAATCTCTTCATTGGCCCCAATGATATTTAAATCATCAACATAGACAACGATAATCACACAACCACATGTTGTTTTCTTGATAAAAACGTAAGGGCAAATAGGGTCGTTGACATATCCCTTTTGTAATAAATATTCGATTAGTCGGTTGTACCACATGCGTCCGGATTGCTTTAACCCATATAGAGACCTTTGCAATTTGATTGAATATTTTTCTCTGTGTTTTGAACTTGATGCTTCAGGCATTTTGAATCCTTCAGGGATTCTCATATAAATATCAATATCAAGCGATCCGTACAAATAAGCGGTAACAACATCCATGAGGTGCATATTCAGTTTCTCATGAACTGCTAGACTGATCAAGTATCTGAATGTAATTTCATCCATGACAGGAGAATACGTTTCCTCAAAGTTAATTCCGGGCCTTTGAGAAAAACCTTGTGCAACAAGTCGAGCCTTGTATCTCACAATCTCATTTTTGTCATTTATTTTTCGTACAAATACCCATTTGTATCCAACAGGTCTCACATCTTCAGGTGTGAGCACTATAGGCCCAAAAACATTGTGTTTGTTAAGTGATTCTAATTCAACATCAATAACCTTTTTCCATCCAGCCTAATCGCCTTTATTTTTACATTCGGTATCCCCATTGTTTTCGTCCATAACATCGCATGCCAAACTGTAACAGTGTGTATCATCGATGTCCATATTTCGGTTCCACATTATACATGTACTGGCATTATTAATCAAAATATCTCAATTTTCCTCATCGCGTATTTCTTCAGGAATACGTTCCTCCATATTGGGGTCATCTTGTAATTTATCTGCTCCTTTTCTTTTTCGAAGATTTTTATCTTTGGAACCGAGTGGTCTGCCACGCTTCAGGCGTGTTGTGATTTCATGAATGACTTTGTTTTTAATTTGCCCTTTTGGAATCTCTATTTGGACAGGAGCGTACTCAGCTGGTTTATGAGATTTAGTCACTATCTTTGTGTCTGTAAATGCATCAGGAAGTTGATTTTCTATATCTTGCAAATGCAAAATTCTTTGGACTTTTCCTTCACATTTTTCTGTGTAAGGATCAAGATATAACAATGTTGGTACAGACCATGTAATTTCTTTTTCCACCTTTTTTCTTTCTCCCCATAATGCTGGGAAATTTTCTTCATCAAAGTGGCAATCAGCAAAACGAGCTGTGCAAATATTCCCACTTTGAGGTTCAAGGTATTTAACAATAGATGAGCTTTCAAAGCCTACATAAATACCAAGACTTCTCTGTGGCCCCAAGCCTACATATTCCCGAATGCCGTATCGCAGTGGGACGTCGTTTACCAAGAACCACAGTTCACCTGCGTCCCTTTGTTCTGTCGTCATTCTCACAATCAAACTCCACAACAATTGGGCAACGTACTCGTAGTGTGTCGGAACATCTAATAGATGCCCAAATTGTGTGCCCCGGAACCAATGAAGCTCATCCTCATTCAGTGCTCCTTTAATGTTAGTCGTCACTGTGTCGAATTGAGTTTGCCTGGTGGTAAGCTTATTTTTGTAGTGTTCATTCTTCTGCTACTCAGTATGTAGAACTAACGGCTGGTGCAAATCGAATCAAGAATAAGATATTAAACAACGAGAGTTAACCAAAAGATAGAGGTTTACCAAGCGGTATTTATCTATATCCAGCGGTAGTTATCCAAAACCGGTATAACTAGCGGTATTTATTCATAAATAGCGGTATAAATAACTAGCGGTAGTTATCCAAAACATAGCGGTATGGCTAGCGGTAGTTTACCAAACCATACCGGGAGTCATCAAATCTTACTACATTCATCATCTCAGTATTCCTTTAAACCCTAAATTAGACCAAACCCTAAAATCCATGTACACTATGTAAACCTAACATCGATACAGGTTCAAAGTTTAAACAATACCAAAAACATCGAAAAGTTTAAAAATAGACATTTACCTCCATTCAAGATGTTCAGTATATGTCGGAGAACAACAAAAGACGATGATCGGTTTCGAAATATGCATCCTGTTTCCTGGTTGCACGTCTTGAACGGAAGAAGAAGATGGTCGTTTATGCAGCAGTCGGAAGAAAAGACAAGAGAGGCACGAAAGTATGCCGTCGGCTGTTGGAAGGAGGTCGGAGGATGAATCTTCGATGGCGGTGGAAGGATCAAAGAGGGTCGGTTTTGGAGGGAAAACGAGGGGAAGCCGAAGAGGTAGGTGTGAGAGAAAATAAGAAATAATATTATAAAATCTTACTGTATCAACCTCCCCAAAGGGTAAATTCGAGATTTCGTAAAATACACTGTAAACCAAAAGGGCAAAATCGTCATTCCAAGCTCTTTAAATTTAAAAATAATGCGAAAAATGGGATTTAAAAATAAATGTAAAAGAAATATCATGTTATAACGAGGGTATGCAGCGAAACGACATCTCAGATAAGGTCTTTTAGCCAATTCTTTCGGTTCATGGTTATTGAAAAGATAATCGCGGCAAAAGTTATTAAATTAAATCAATTGAGGTTACAAGAGTTTGAAGTGAAAAATAATAGAAAAAACACGTAAAAATAACAAATTTGAAGCCATATAGTTTTATGTCTATTTTTTTTAACTGATATTGGTCAATTTTTTAATAGAATATTATTCGATATTATATTTTAAGATACAAGTTATTTGCTCATCTAACTATCTACTCTTTTTGTTATTTGAATGCGACAGAGAGACGAAAGATATAAAGTCTCTCACTTATTAACTTAGGAAACTTTTTATTGACATTTTTATTTATTTAAACTTTTTCTCGCATCAATCTGTAAACTTTTGTTGCGATATTTAAGCGATCCAGCGACTTATGTCTGATCTTCAGTAGGGTTTACTTTACTGTGTGCTTGTTGTGGGTCATTTTTTTATTTTTTTTATAAATCATTTTTCTTATTTTAAATTATTATAAAATTTAGATCAACCTTCTTTAATTTTCATAAAAATTTAAGTAGAACCTCTTCAAAAATAATTTTTGGGAAAAAATTGAAATCCTACCTCTGAGTTGTAATTCGTGATTCCGAAACTGTGTCCCACAAAAGCTTATAACTTTAAAAACACGTGTCATGTATTGGAGACGGGTGATCGTGAGAGAATTGCTTAAATTGGAGAGACCAACATAAAAAGACCATTAGAATTGCAATAAAGCCTGTGTGCGAATTAAATTAAATAATATTTATGGAAAATCAAGAATTGAATAATTAGTAAAATATTTGAATGTGTTCGAGTCAGTTTGATTGAACACAAGGATAAGACAAGCTTTTAGTCAAAAAAATTGCAAAACAAAGTTAAATTGCGACCATGAGGAAAGGCTCTGTTTCTAAATAGTTTTTGTTTTAAATTCCCATGTTTTAAAATGAGCTTACATCATAAATATTTTCTTATAAACACTACAAAATTTTTATAGTTTTCTCACGTATGACTTTTTTCAATTTTCATATTTACAACACATTAATACTTATTAGTTATTACTATTAGAATATTTAATGATCATTAATCTGACAATTACTTCCAAGTTCCAACCGTTATTATGTTTCATTTTTTTAACAATTAAAGTACGAATTCTATAAAAGAAGAAGAAGAAAAGTATGTCATAAGTTTTTAGCATACTTTTGGAGCTTCCTTCGGTCAACGGATTGAACCCCACCCCACTTCATGTGAGTAGTTCCGCCATTGCTTTTTTTTTTTTTTTTGCTTTTTTTTTTGCTTTTTTTTTTTGAAACTTCCGCCATTGGTTAATACTTAATAGTTAATAGCAATAGATGTCACTCTTGAGAGGAATAAACTCATAAAAAAAATGCTTATTAACATAAATTTAAAACTTGTTTAACTCGTCACCCAAAAATAAAAAATCTTATAAATAAAAATTTAAAGTACGCAAAATAAAAAAAATCAATGTATATAATAGAATTTTGTTAAATTAATATTTGATAAATTAATATTTTTAATTAATAAATACTCATAAACAACCTCGATCAGTTAATATAATTAAATTATTTGTCAATAAATTAATACTAATTTATACAAATTTATTGTATGAACTTTCATGGTCTTCTTTTTGTAATCATTCATTTTTGTGCATGTTGTATTATACGCAAACATTAACAACGAGAAGAAAAAGACAAGCCACACATACACAGTAAAATTTATATATATTAATACTGTAAGAACTAGAGAATTTATTATATTATCGAGGTTATTAGTTTCTCAAGGTAAAATTTAGTCATATTAGTTAGAGTCGGGACCATACAAAAGTATTATTTTATCGAAGTTATTAATTTATCGAGTATTAATTTAACGAGGTTCTATCGTATAGTTTATAGGACTCAACTTTTTATTTTTTTAAATATTCTAAAAGAACCCACCTAGATTAATATTTAAGTAGAGTTAATTTTCAACTTATCAGTGATGAAATAATTTGTGACCTCAACACTATACCTCGTATTGAAGTCATTTTTATTTCTTGATAAAGTATATTAAAGTTGGAGAGAGAATTTATCAAAAAAATATATATATATTGGAGAGAGAATTTTACATCAATTCATAAAATGAAAAGAACCCGGGATCACACAAGGAGACGTGTCAGTCACACTGGTCCACGCTCTTTATCGCGACAAAACGGTCCAAGGTTCATGGTTATTGAAAAGATAATCGCGGCAAAAGTTATTAAATTAAATCAATTGAGGTGACAAGAGTTTGAAGTGAAAAATAATAAATAAAAAAAATACATAAAAATAACAAATTTGAAGCCATATATTTTTATGTCTAATTTTTTTAACCGATATTGGTCAATTTTTTAATAGAATATTATTCGATATTATATTTTAAGATACACATTATTTGCTCATCTAGCTATCTATTCTTTTTCTTATTGAATTCAACTATTCAAATAAAGAGACGAAAGATATAAAGTCTCTCATTTATTAACTTAGGATACTTTTTATTGACATTTTTTTTATTTAAACTTTTTCTCGCATCAATCTGTAAGCTTTTGTTGCGATATTTAAGCGATCCAGTGACTTATGTTTGATCTTTACTAGGGTTTACTTTACTGTGTGTTTGTTGCAAGGAATCGAAAATCGCGATTTTCGAACGATTATCGCTGAAATTGGGCATCTCGGTAACTTATCTCCTCTTATCGTTGTCGTTTTATACTTATCGCGATTTTTAGATTCGAAAAGCAAGTCACTTTTCGAGCAAAGTTTTCAAGTGTATTTTTTCGAAAAGCCTGTTACTTTTCGGTCAAAAACGATAAGTCAACCCAAGTTTAGTTTTTTCTTTTTCGCGGCAAAAGTTCCAATTTATTTTAATTTTGGAATTTAAAGGTATTTTTAGGGTTTTTTAGTGGATCTTGAGTGTTTTGAAGTTTAAATGTTGTATATGTATGAATCATGTCAAATTTTCACAATTTTATTCCATATTTAATAGAGTTACATAGAAAGCTATTAGGTTGAATGAAAGTTCAAGTTTGAGTTTCATGATACTTTGATTGTACATTTTAGGTTTTGAATCAAATGTTATAGTTGAATTTGATTTTTTTTAGGTTTATTAAGGAATATGGATGAATTATAATAGTTTGTGTGATTTTTTTTTTTTTTTTTTTGCAGATTTGGGGTGATTTTAGTGTTTGTTAGAATTGTTTATATAATTGCGGTAAAATATTTATTTTTTGGAAATTAATGAACTTGAGCTATATTTTTAATATTTTTGATGTAATTTCATTGTTTAACAATGTATATAATTAGGAAACTGTGAGTTTGACATAATTTTGTTTGCAATTTGATGTTTTCCCGAATTGTCCAATTATTGCGGCAAAAGTACATATGTTTCAGAAATTGGTTAATTGAGCTAGTTAATCGACTTTTTTGGTGTAATTTCATTTTTACAATATTGTATATAATTCATAAATTGTGTGGTTGACATAATTTGTTTTATAATTTGATGTTTTCCAACTATTGAGGCAAAAGTACATATTTTTAAGAAATTGGTTAAATTGAGCTAGTTCTTCAATTTTTTTTATACAACTTCAAGTGGGCAGATTTTATATAATTAACAATTGGTGATTTTAAAATATTTTATTTTATTAAAATATGACTTTGACTATTTCCAAAATTTATCAAATAAGCATATTTTATCTAATAGTAGATAACTAAAGATAGCATTTTGACTAACAAGTTACAACTTATAATTTGTAAATAATAATTATTATTATAATTTATTTTTTTTTATAGGTTTTCCATCGATAAATCCATCGATAACCGATTAATCCATCGATAAGTTCGATAAGTTTCGATAACGGCAAACGATAATTTTTATAGGTTTTCCATCGATAAATCCATCGGTAAACGATTACTCCGTCGATAACGGCAAACAATTTTTCGGCAAAAACGGCATTTTGAACCTTGGTTTGTTGTGGGTCACTTTTTTTTTTTTTTTATAAATCATTTTTCTTATTTTAAATTATTATAAAATTTAGATCAACCTTCTTTAATTTTCATAAAAATTTAAGTAGAACCTCTTCAAAAATAATTTTTGGGAAAAAATTGAAATCCTACCTCCGAGTGGTAATTCGTGATTCCGAAACTGTGTCCCACAAAAGCTTATAATTTTAAAAACACGTGTCATGTATTGGAGACGCGTGATCGTGAGAGAATTGCTTAAATTGGGGAGACCAACATAAAAAGACCATTAGAATTGCAATAAAGCCTGTGTGCGAATTAAATTAAATAATATTTATGGAAAATAAATAATTGAATAATTAGTAAAATATTTGAACGTGTGATATAAGAGTTTTTTTTTTTGAAGGATGATATAAGAGTTACTAATACTGTGGACCACAATACATTGAAAGAAAACAAGTCTTGATTCGTTTCAAAGAACTCTTTGAAGTAATGTATTTAATTAATAATTATAAATTTATTTATATAGAAAAATAATATGTTATTAATAATTATAAAATTATTTATAGAAGTGGTCATTTGTCACTATATTTTCGGTTTAGTGGCCGTGAAAGAGGACCACGATATGTGACTTGTGAGTGATAAACTTACTTCTGTAATTCTGTTGGTCACTTATGTTATACAAATAAAAAATACTATATTTTGCAGGCGTTGAATTTATTTACATTTGCAGTGGTGTCATTTTTTTCTCTTTATTATTATTCATTGTCTGAATCAGGTTTGAAAAGTGAACCAAATTAGAGAAAATTCTTTGCTTGATTTTATTTCAAAATATGTACGAGAGAGTCGAAACAAAAGAGAACACCTTTGATTTTTATTTTTTTTATATACATACTTATTTTAATAATAAATTTACATATATATATATATAATATATATGTACAGTTGGTTTGTTATTATTCATAAGGGTAAACCGTAGACTGAGTCTTGCTTATTGAACTTGTTTAAATTATTTGAAGATCTCTATAGACATATAGCCATATTAGAAAAACTATTTTGCAAAATAGTCAATCTTTTGATTAATATTGTCAAATAGCCAATCAATCACATTAATAAATCACGAAAGACCGTACTACCCTTGTATTAAGGTGTATTAATTATATTAAAGTGTATTAACTAAGTTAATTTGTTTAAAAATAAATTAAATTTTTGTTAAAATTTTAATGACGATTTTTTATTTTTAAACAAATGAACTCAGTTAATACACATTAATATAGATTTTCTGTAAACACAAGTAAAAGTTCTTATTTTAAAGAAAAATTAACTTTGTTAATACACGTTAATATGTTAAAAGGGTACTATAGGTATAAAATATGTTATTAAATAGCCACCTCATCAATTTGGCTATTTTGCAAAGAAAAAGGAAAGGTTGGCTATTTTGCTAATCAAACGTTTCAATTTTGCTATTAAGAGCCATTTCTCTTTTTATAATATACTTTCTAATATTTTTATTTTATAATGAAAATTTTTAAGCGATCGTTAAATTTTGTGTGTAAAGCGGTGGTTGGTCTTATGCTTACCGACGCGAAACCCATCCGAAACTATCACAAACGGTCTACATTCTCCTCTCTACTCGACTCAATGGCATTAGAAGCTCGTGGCGGTCCCTCTACTTTCAGTGGCCGCGTGATTCCCGGCTCACGGTCTCGATGGAAGAGGATCTACGGTGTGGAGACACCAACTAATGGGATATTTGCCGAGACTCCTCTATATTCGTTCGAATCAAATGGGATTTTGTGACATACTTACTCATGAGAAAAAGAAAAAAGAAAAAAAATTGTAACTATTTGCATTTTGCATATAGCATAATGACACTTGTATCAATGGACATATCTCTGCTGAAAAAAAAGAAAAAAAAAATCCCATTATCCTATATATCTAAAAGAGAGAGTGAATATTACTGTAGAGTCTACAGTAAAAAAATAGCCACTAACCATGCAACAAATGCTGTTCTCTCCTTTGCCTTCACTAAACATGCAACAGATGTCATTATCTGCTTTGCTTCCTGATTCTTCTACAATTTCACGTTTAATTCTTTCTATTGCATTTTCTAAATCTAATCAGTCTCTATCTCACTCACTCTCTCTCTCTCCATTAAACCTTGCTCGCCAACAGCTCTCTCTTCGCCTAATAACGTTCGCCAACACTGTGGATTTCAAAGGTAACCATTTCTCTTCAAATCGACTGATTCTTCTTTACTTACAATCAAACAGAGATTATTAATCTGATTACGGCTTTTAATTTATGAATTTGGGGCTTCTCTGGAATCTGAAATTTGAACAACTCCTATATTTATTTTTGAATGATTACTTTTGCCTCCTTATTACTCCATATTTCAGTGATCAGACATCGACAAAATAGGAAAAAAATTAAACCTTCATCATATGGCTTTTCATGTACCTCTACAACATCTTAGTTTTAAAAATATTATAATAAATTCGTAATTATAAAAAATTGTCAAAATTTCATGTCAGTAGATTTTTTAGGTAACATTGATTCTTCATATCTATACTTAGAGTGATATTGATTTGTTATTTCATTTACGATAAATAATTTTACTTTCATCGTCTTTTCTTAAAGTAAAGTGTATATATATACATCATGATGTGTTATATATGTGTGTCCAAATATATATATATAACACTAGAACTTAATGTTAATAGGCAAAACATGTATGAAATTGTTAAAATTTATGCTCATATTATATTCAGTGTCGAATTCTATTTCACAATGGCTGACGTCGCACCTTAATTTATGCTTCTTATTTATTTTTAGGTCTGATCTTATAGCATTGCCTAATTCGCTATATCGCGGGCCATACATGTAAGTCGATATTAAGTTATCTAATTGGTCGCTCTTAAATTGAAATTGTGTTAGATATTTATTAATCCAACGTAGCTTTGCCAACTTGAAAAATAAGATTATATATTTACAACTCATAAACAAAACATATGTTCTCATTCAATAAGAATTCTTTAATCATTAGACATCTAATTAAAAATTTTGTAACAAATACTAAGTGCTTGGGATCATAATAATTTATATTTGTCTAATTAATAATAATTGCTAATTCATACATCCCCATAATTCAAACTATTTATTCATTAGAAATATAGTTTTGATTTTCTATTCCTGTATTATATGTTTCTAAAGTGAAAGTTTATAACCAAACATATATTATTTTGTTCCCCGGATTTCAAAAGTAATAATGATATGATTTTTTCTCTTCTTATTATTATAAAGAATGGACAAAAAACACGTCAGCTCATCTTCAGATGCTCTTGCTCAGCGAAAACACAAAAAAAGCAAATGTAAGAATACTGACACATGTACCACAACTACTATTGAGAACTCAAATGATACAAGTCCAGACGTTGCTTTTGGGACACATACGTTATCTCATCAAACTCAAAATAGGTTGTCATTAATTTCAAATATGCAAATAATACCAGAACAAGTACTACAACCATCAAACACCTCATATTTAGACTTGGGAGATTGCAAATATAGCTGCGCATATTGTGGTGCCTTTTTCTGGATTGATGAAAGTATCAGTAAAAGTTGTTTACCCAAGTATAATCTATGCTGCCAAAAAGGAAAAATTAAATTGCCATTACCTAAAGAAAGCCCTCCGATATTAGATAACCTATTAAATTACAATGGTGAAATAGAGAGTACATACTACAAAAAAAATATCCGCACATTGAATTCGTTGTTAGCTTTTACATCCTTTGGCGCAAATATAGACTCAAATATAAATAACTCTCATGGTCCATATATTTTTAAGATCAGTGGCCAAGTGCATCATTTGCTTGGGTCTCTACTACCTGCTGATGATAAGCCCCCGAGATTCGCACAACTGTATATATATGACACTGAAAATGAAATTCAAAATAGACTTTCAACATTATCGTTTGACGAGTCTTCGAGATTAATTGCTGAATCTATTATTACAAAGCTCATAAGTATGTTAGATGAAAATAATATATTAGTCAAAACTTTCAGGAATGTACGAGATAGATACAAAGAAACAAAAATTCCATGTATAAGACTTCGACTTTTAAGTCGAAGAAATAATGATTCTAATCAGTATGATTTACCAACATCAAATGACATTGGTGGATTAATAGTTGGTGATATTGGAGAATATGAAAAGGGAAAAGACATAATCGTTGAAACAAAATCAAATGATTTACAGAGAATTACAAAATTACACCCTTCATATATGGCGTTGCAATACCCATTATTGTTTCCTTACGGAGAAGATGGATATAGACCAGATCTAAAATTATTTACTGATCATTTAGACAGGAAACCTTTACGCAAAAGAATTCCAATGAGAGCCTTATACTGTTACCAACTACAACAGCGTTCTAACTTAAAGAGTACACTACTAAGAAGTGGTAGATTGTTACAACAATATTTAGTTGATGCATATGCTTCTGTAGAAGAAGATCGGTTAGATTTTGTTCGAAAAAATCAACAAAATTTAAGATCAGAAATCTATCAAGGTATTCAAGATGCTATTAATAAAGGAGATACTGATGCAAATAAAATAGGAAAACAAGTTATACTCCCATCAAGTCACACAGGAAGTCCAAGATATATGATACAAAATTATCAAGATGCGATGGCAATTTGTAGAGAATATGGAAATCCTTATTTATTTATAACATTTACATGTAACCCAAAATGGCAAGAAATTAAAAGAGCATTATCTGTAATTCCTGGCCAAAAATCAGAAGATAGACCTGACATATTAACAAGAGTTTTCAAAATGAAATTAGAACAAATACTTCGAACTATAAAAACAGGGACTATATTTGGACAAGTGGTTGCCGATTTACATGTAGTTGAATTTCAAAAAAGGGGATTATCACATTGTCATTTCTTATTCTGGTTACATCCTAACGAAAAAATACATGATCCCTCAAAAATAGAGAAATTTATTTCCGCGGAGATACCAGATCCTAATATTGATATGTTAGGATATAATGTAGTTACTGAATTTATGATACATGGACCATGTGGTCTCGCCAAGGCAAATGCTGCGTGTATAAAAAATTTCATGTGCTCTAAAAGATTTCTTAAACAAACCAGAAACGAAACAACAATTGATGAAAATGGCATTGTTAATTATAAACGCAGAAGTTCAAATATTTACGCAGAAAAAGAAAATATAAAACTAGATAATAGGTATGTTGTGCCATACAATAGAGAATTGAGTATCAAATTTAATGCTCATATAAATACCGAAGTTTGCTCGCAATCAATGCTTATAAAATATTTATTCAAATATTTAACTAAAGGACCAGATCGTATAAGAGCAATTCTTGAGAATGATATATGCTCGGAAAATTTAATGCAAACAAATATCCCAGAAGTCGACGAAATTAAAAATTATATTAATTGTCGTTACATTACACCTTATGAAGCTGTATGGAGATTATCTGAATATCCTATACATCATAGAATACCATCTATCCAACGATTGTCGATACATTTACCGCATGCACAAAATATTACATATCATTCCAACCAACATCTTGAAAATATTTTAATACAACCTGGAATTCAGAAAACTACTCTAACCGAATGGATGACAATAAATAAATCAAGTGAAGAAGCTAGATCACTTACATATATACAATTTCCAAAGAAATTTGTCTGGAACAACAAAGATAAAATTTGGACCCCATGACATTCTGGTTATACGATTGGACGAACATATTTTGTCCATCCAAATTCAGGAGAGCTATATTATTTAAGATTATTACTTAATCATAAAAAAGGAGCTACTAGCTTCGAATCTTTACAAATCGTAAACGACATCAAATACCCAACATTTCAAGAAACATGTAATGCCTTAGGATTACTAAGTGACGATAAAGAATAGAGTCATTCAATTTCGGAAACTGCATTTTTCTCAACATCAACACAACTAAGACAATTATTTGTTTTAATTCTCTTATTTTGTAATGTAAATGATCCTATTAAATTGTTTGACAAACATTGGAAACTAATGACCGAAGATATTGTATATAAAATTCAAAAATTATTCAACAATACCTCTTTTCAAATACCCGAACATGAATTATATGATTATGTATTATATGAATTGGAAAAAATATTAAATATGAATTCGTCATCTCTGAAAAATTACAACTTACCGCTACCGCGAGAATCATTACTTGATGATTTAAATAATAAACTTTTAAGAGACGAATTAAACTACGATACAAATCAATTAAAAGAAGAAAATCTTAAATTAGTTTCTCATTTAATTGAAGAACAAAAAAATATATACAATAAAATCCTAGATTCAGTTACAAATCAAGATCATAAATGATATTTTATTTGTGGACATGGAGGAACAGGAAAAACATATTTATGGAATACTATAATTAGTAAATTAAGATCAACTAATAAAATTGTTTTAGCCGTTGCATCATCTGGAATAGCCTCTTTATTATTACCAAAAGGAAGAACTGCACATTCTAGATTTAAAATACCATTATTAGTAGATAAATTCTCTACATGTCATATAAAAAAACAAACACAATTAGCCAAATTAATTGAGAAAACATCACTTATATTATGGGATGAAGCACCAATGAATAACAAATATTGTTTCGAAGCTCTAGATAAATCATTACAAGATATGAAAAATAACTCTGACGTACCATTTGGAGGAATGACCATGGTACTAGGTGGCGATTTTCGACAAATCTTACCAATTATAACATCTGGATCTAAAGAACATATAATCGATGCAACCTTAACCAATTCTTACTTATGGCCACATTTTGACATTTTAACCTTGACGAAAAATATGCGGCTCATCAGACCTAATATATCACTGAACGAAAAAGAAGAAATCGCACAATTTTCTTCATGGATTTCAAGCATTGGTGACGGTACTCTAGAAGGAATCAAAGATCTGGATAATGAAGATGCTACATGGATTGAGATACCAGAAATTTTTTTATTACACTATGATTCAAACCCAATCGAAAAAATTACACATTCAATATATAATGAATTTTTAAATAATTTTCATGACATTGAATATTTAAAGAATCGAACAATTGTCGCCCCGAAAAATAAAACGGTCGACGAAATAAATACATACATTTTATCCTTAGTACCCGCTGATTTAAAAACTTATTATAGTTGTGATACAATTTTGCCCTCATATGGAAATATTGAAGAACTAAATCTTTTATATCCAGTAGATTTTTTAAACACATTACATTTCAATGGACTACCCCCACATGAATTAAAATCTAAAAATAGGCACACCTATTATGTTATTACGAAATTTAAATCAATCTTTGGGGTTATGTAATGGAACTAGACTACTAATAACACAATTAACAAACATAGTGATTGAAGGCAAAATTATTAATTCGGATAATGCTAATGAATTAGTATATATTCCTCGAATAGAAATGACTGTACATGAATCTCGATGGCCTTTTATTTTAAAAAGAAGACAATTCCCTGTAAAAATATCATACGTTATGACAATAAATAAAAGTCAAGGACAATCTCTTGAAAAAATCGGTCTATATGTAGAAAATGAATTTTTTACTCATGGTCAGTTATATGTAGCTTTATCAAGAGTCAAGTCACCAAATGGGTTGTTTATATTAATCCATAAGTCCATGGACAAATATCCAAATCATATAAAAAATATTGTTTACAAAGAAATAATCCAAAACGCTAAATAAATTCATATACTCTTTACTCATTAGTTACCACATGTATAACATCATATGTTTTTTTATTTTAAAAAATGACAGATAATGGCAACGCCAATCAAATCAATAAGACCAAACCAACAGTACGATACAGTCGTAGCCAGAATTTGTAGAAGCTGGACAAATAAAGATTTTACTACTGACCGAGTTCTGAGTAGCGACTATATTCTGGTTGACGAAGAGGTAGGTCCATGTTTATATTTACATGTTTCAAAATATTATGCTTCAAAATTTACTTACTTATCTTCTTTTCCTTAATTATTGATAGCATGAAACTATACATGCAACTGTTCGGGCTCGGGACATAGACATTGATGCGGCAAAACTACAAACAGGCGTTGTCTATGAAATAAGAAGGTTCTTTGTTGATCAGAGCAAGTCCAACTACAGAGTCGTTCCTCACAGTGCAATGTTACAATTTACAAGAGCATCAACATTCACAGCTGTTAGTGAAGAAGTCCCTGCAATCCCACTTCACAAGTTTAATTTTATTGACTACGATCATCTCCCCGAAAGAATCCAAATCCATAGTATTCTGACTGGTAATATTCCGTAGTAAATGTGCTTATTTTTCATATATGTACTATTTTCTTAATAAAATCGTTAAACCTGTTGGGAGTTGCAATTGTTTACATGCAGATGTCATTGGAGTTATAACTAGCGCCCACCCTGTTGAAAAATCATTTTTCAACAATAAGATCACACTAAGGAAAACGGTGAATATTCAAAACATCAGGTAAATATTTTAGTGTTATTTTAAACCATTAAATAATATTCAAGTTGTATATTTATGTTTAGTTTATAAATTAATTGGGTAATTACATGTATTTTTGTAGAAGCGATAGCTTACAAGTCACATTGTGGGGGACACTAGCAAATGACTTTGATGAAGAAATTGAAAAACTAGCAACTGGAACAATAGTCGTAGTCTTTGCAGGAATGTTAGTCAAACAATACTTAGGTACATCTTCAATCTTTCACATAATCTTTTTTTAAGAAATTGTAAATATTAATATATATTTATAATTTTCATTCAATTACTGTACAGGGAAGCCATACGTTGCAAGCACATCTGCTACAGTATACTTTGTGGATCCAAGTTTACCCGAGACTCAAACTTTAAAAACAAGGTGCACAATTAATTCTTATTTGATAGAAATCATATTAAATAATAAGTTATGACAAATCCATGTTTACATTAATTAGAATAACATAACTAATACCATTATTATGTTTTTTGTTAACATATAGATTTGCCAACAAGATGAAAAAATATGAGCTTCTACCGGCCACGAAAGCAGTCGAATCCACAGAGGAGCAAAAAAACAAAAATAGAAAGAACATTAGGGAGCTTAAAAATATAGATCCGGTAAGTAATTTATATTGTTACCAAATTCTACTTTAATCTAACAGACATATTTCTTAATTTACAGAGTGGTCAGTACACCGTAAAAGCTACAATCACCAATTTCGATACAACACAAGGTTGGTATTATCATGCATGCCCTACTTGCAAGAAAATGGTTAAGCCTTCGGGAACGACATGGTGGTGTGATGATCATGCATATCTACAAAGTCTCCCAGTACCGTGGTATGTATCAATCATTCATAATTAATATTGACTAAATACAAATAAGACTCAACATCAATATATCCATGAATATTTTCATAATACAGGTACAGGTTAAACACTCAAATCAAGGATGATAGCAGAGAAACAAAAGTAACCCTTTTTGGACAGACTGCTCAAATTCTGTTACAGAAATCGTGTGCCGTGCTAACAGTTGATGAAGGTTACACTGATCAAACAGTGACTCCCCTAGCTATCGAACGTCTTAAAGGCCAGCGTAAAATCTTCCAAGTTTATTTTAAGACATACAGAGGATCAACAAGTATCATTGTGTCTAAAATATTTGAAGATGAACCTCTAGACACAACTGAACTCCCACTTTCAGCTACTCCAACTCCAGTCCAAAAAATTCCCGCATCAAGGCGTAAAAGTCCAAGGTAATAAATCTTAAAGAGTTACATTTCAATCTTCAATATTCACTGACCAAATTTTATTTTGCATTGCAGCCCCGAAACAGAAAAAACATCATCTGGAAAGCGAAAACTTCTCAGGTCAATATTTATTAGTTATGAAAAATAATGGAAAAAAATTCTACAAATACATATGTTGAATTTCTTATGTTTTCCTCTTTACATTGTAAATTACAGTGACGAACAGGATCAGAAGAAGAAAAAACAGAAAGAATGAATTTTTTTCACATGTAACTCTTTTTGAAAATAATGATGTAAAAATGTATGTATGTACATGTATATATCTGAGTAAGCAGAGAATTTAGAGACATAGTAAATTTTGCGCACAAAAGACGAAGAACGAAAAAGTAACTCAAGCAGTGCATGAACAACCAAAAAGGTACTTTCACATCACTCTATTTATACTTCAATGTGAGTCCTTTATTTATACTTCAATATCATTCTTTTTTAATTATTATTTTAGTGTATGTGAAAGCAAGTCATATTTTACAAACAAAATATACAATATAAGCTTAACTATTTTGTTTAGTAATTAGGTATTACTAAATATAGGCTAAAATATCTCATTTTGGACCTTTTTTTTATACGGTCCAACATACTAAAGTATTACATTTTCTGAAACGTACAGTTTTACAATCCCATTTTAAATTGTTTGCAAACATAATTCGATTAATCTGTGATACTAATGAAAATTGACTACTTATCGGAATTTTATTTTGCAGCTACAGAAATCAGCCAAACAAATCGTAGCACTTTTGAGATATATGTTTTGCACGTGTCACTCTTTTTGAAAAGAAGGATGTCCGAACTTATGTATATGTGTGTGTATATTATATATATATATATATATATATATATATATCAAAGAAAGTAAAGAATTTAGTAATGCAGTAGATTTTGGCTACAAAAGACGAAGAACCAAAAAGTTAACACAGGTGATGCATCAACTTAAAAAAAAGGTATTTTCACATTACTCTATTATACTTCAATATCAATCCTTTTTTATTTTTATTTTAGTGTATTTAAAAACAGGCTCATATTTTACAAACAAAATATACAATAATTATGACTAAATTTTCAACTTACTAGATATTACTGAATATAGGTTAAAATATCTCATTTTTTATTTGTTGTCATGCACTCCGACATATTAAGATATTAAATGTTTTGAAAAGTACATGCTTACAATCCCACTATAAATGTGATTGTTTACAAACATAATTCGATTAATTTGTGATACTTATGGATATTTATTTTCAAACTATGTATATACATACATTTTGATCATCTCCATCAACATACTTATGTTATGTACCTTTTCATCATCTCAACAGTTGAGCAAGTCAATGCGCAGTTGGGCCGGAATCTGTTGAATTCACTACATATATCCAGGTCTGTGTCTTTTTCAAACTTTTTTATGTTATATTAAAAGTTTAAAGGAAGCATACTGCCACAACAATACGATACGGCTCAAAATCGGTTCTTGAAACAAAAACTTAATAACCATTCAGTAACGCCAATAGATATATACGTAGAAAGTATTGTTCCCTTTATTTGACATACCTAAAGAGTACTGGGATGAAAAAGGTAATTTATTAGGATCATACTATGAAATTATAACGATTAGCATGCATAATGTATCTGACAACATATACATCAACAATCTTATACAATTAACATTCAATAATTAGATTAATAATCTTGAGCTAAATAATCTAACCACCAAAATCTAAAATGCATTATTACTAATTAATATTAGAACATTTAACTGAATAAGTTTTTATCCCGTTGCTTTAATGGGCTAATTAAAATTTTTGTTCTACTATGATGGA
The DNA here is from genome assembly GCA_954871525.1 of Parietaria judaica. NCBI lineage: Eukaryota > Viridiplantae > Streptophyta > Magnoliopsida > Rosales > Urticaceae > Parietaria > Parietaria judaica. The sequence continues at coordinate 22,630,467 of OX940860.1, read as the reverse complement.
ATGAACATGAAGATAGATCGACAAATTCCCATGCTTCTGGCTGAGAAACAAGCACTCAATGAAGCGGTTGTTGGAGAAAACAGCGTAAGTGATCTTTCGTTATTGCTTAACTGGTTTATTTTCCCCGCTTCCGGGGATGTACTGATTAAAAGAGAACTCCTTTTTCAGCGGCGTCATAGCATGCCTGAAACACGGGGACTATTCCTTTTGGAAGAACTGACTGTCACCAATGTATATATATTTCCCCCGTATTATCAAACAATATGTACGGATATAACAATAGTGTACATATAGTTACTTGACCAATCTACATAAATATATAATTATGTATATGTATATGAGAGATACTTCTTTTTGTAAATAAATTACGTAGAAATCTTTATCGAATGTAAATAACATATTTATTTAAGATGGGATACTTCTACCACATAAACAACTCTATTTTTTTCTTTCAATTACACATAGAATTAATACAAAAAATGATTAATTAATGGCAATAAAAATATTAAATTATTTCAAAATTATACGAAGAAACAAAACCCCCAAAACTATCAAATTTCTCATGATTAGAGAGAAAAAAACACACAGTTAATCCGCAGCAACGCGCGGGTTATATACCTCGTAAAACCTAAAGTCCAAGTTAATATGCTCGAACTTATTTTTAGATTTCTAAGCCACGTGATTACTAGTCACGTTGAGCCTCTTAAAGGTAGAGAAATTTTCTGAATTAGAACACTTTAATTCAAGATTAAGAGAATAAAATTGGCATTAACTGATTAAAATTGATATAAAACTCTTACCATTTTCTCGAACCATTCTACTTTCTAAAAATCTTATATTTAGGGGTCAAAACTTTCTAAACTCTTAAACCTGAGATGTCAATCAAGTTTTCTATTAAATAATAATAACAACAATAACAACAACAATAATAATAATAATAATAATAATAATAATAATAATAATAATAATAATAATAATAATAAATATCTGATGGCTCTGTTCCATACCCGGCTCTCTCGATATTATATAATTTATTACTTAATAAATCTGAGATACTTTCAGCAAAATACTTATAAATTAGGCGAAAGTCACAGCATATTCCTTTTATTCTTTTTGGCGTATATTCCCTATTTTATCAAAACTACAAGTCCTAAGTACCCAATGTATGCAGAAACACAAAAAAAGAAAGTGAAATATGCCGTCATTTCACCTATCTTTCAGATACGTTTGCTGCTAATATTCCATATTTTATGGTTCTTTACAAAAAAAAAAAAAAAAAAAACAAATCGGGCCAGTCCAGTCCAATACTAACCTGGCTCACGAAAAATAGACTTCTTCGATACCGGAGCTGGACCCGGTTTTAGGAACCCAGAAAACCAAAAGCATATTTAAATATAAATAAGGAGAGCATCATATCAATTGAAGGGCAAAGATGGGTTTTCTCTCGCATTTTTGGCTGTAAAGAGCCATTATGAATCGCCTAGTTATAACTTATAAATAGTTATTACATTAGAACTTCTTCCCACTAGTGTTATAAAAGAGATATGGGCATTTATGTAAATCAGAGTTTTCTTTGTTCACCACCCAAATCTAGAATTCTAGCAAAATACCGGTCGAAGAGTTGACTTTGACTTCGTTTCTGTTTCGTTTGTTTTTCAAAACCTCACTTCTCTTCCAAGAGAATCCTCGCGCACGAAACAAGGGACGTTAGCTCTTCTTGCGACGCCGAACCGGAGCCTTGCCATCTGACTCTACCAAATCCGTCGAGCAAGAATATATACCTGTGATACGATAAGCTTGTCATCAGAAACGATAATGTCGTTTATGACAAGTTTGCTTGGCAAAGCAATACAAGATACGGAAGTGGGTTTCCTTTATACCCGGTTAGGAGGTTTAGTATGTTGAGTTCTTTCCGGAAGTAATAGTGATCGCCAAATGAATACACCATCTCCCTCTTGAGTGCGTCGCTCGCTCCGTCGTCCTTCGATCTGCTCATAAACCGAAGGATCAACTGTTTTATTGGTGTCCGACACAAGAGCCACGAGTCTATAAGCGATACCTGAAAGACAAATGTTCATAAGACCGAGAATGCATCGAGGTTTAGTATATAAGAACTTGTAAAGAATTAGAAGAAGAGTTTCATTCACTTTACGAAGATAGTCAAAACAACGAAACTTCATAATCAAGAGGCTGGAATACATAAACGACTCATGACGATGTTATATTCCTGGGGGCAAACTGTATTATTCACTACATTCAATCAATAACACTAGAAGACTGAGAGAGAATTAGGCAAGGCAACAGCGAAATAAGAATGTGAGAAATGGTTAAATCGAGAGCTTCATTATCGCAACAATGTAGTTTGAGAATTTAGAAGCTGGGATGTAGTAGTAACATTATGATAGGAACCGATACGAAATTGGGCCACGGATAATCATCAACATGGTGACTATCGAATCTTATTCAACAAGTAACCTAAGACGCCCACTCTTCGGTAGATATTCCGAGGGCAAAGACAATCAAAACATAATGAACCCTAAGTGCTCTACAGACACCAAAATGGGAAACTTCCTAATTAAATCTTATTGCAATAAAGTGAAAATAACAAACGAAAGAACTAAAACATGCCAAAACCCGTCGTTGCCCTAGGCCCCGCGCCTATCATAGTACTTCCAAGTTCCAAAGATAGGATGCTAATTTTAGAAATTAGAATAGACAAATATGATTATTACTACGATGTCAGACTCCACAAGGGCAGCTATGTTCACGACATTCAATCAATACACTGTAGCAAGGTTTTGAAAGGTTAAATCGGAAATCGAGGTGCTTTCCTTTAGCATCGAGAGGTATAAGCCTAAAAACAAAAGTACATTCAGAAAATATTATTCATCTCATACATAGTAAACGCTAAAAGCGGAGGGAGAATCAAGCATTACCCAATAGCAAAATACGATATTGGGAAACAGACAGTAGTATCAAGAGTGTCATTTTTATGAAGATAGTCAATACTCAAAAGTAGTTTCATGTTTCAGAACCAAAAAACTTGCTTTATATTATCATAAGCACTTCCAAGATCAAAGCTAAGATCAAAGCAGAGAATATAGGATAGTAGATGTAGTAATTATATTATCATAAGCACTTCCAAGATCAAAGCTAAAATCAAAGCAGAGAATATAGGATAGTAGATGTAGTAATTATATTATCATAAGCACTTCCAAGATCAAAGCTAAAATCAAAGCAGAGAATATAGGATAGTAGATGTAGTAATTAAAAAGGATAATAGTACCTCATAGAGACGGACATCATTTGAACTACGAAATTTGTCGAGAAAAGGTAGACTCCAAGATTCAATCATTGGCTGCCAACATTAAGGACATTAGTCCCAATTCTCAGCGTATATGCTTCAGTATGAAGTTGCAAAACAGGAAAAAGAAGAAGAAGCAGATAGTCCGAGATCGTCTCATAGCTCAAATCCGATATTTATTAAGATTATTTTTTCAAAATTTCATTCTAACGAAAAACCTTAAAACCCCAAAATCTCATACCCTTGAGTTTGCTCGAAACGAAAGACATATTAGTGATGCTTTTGGAATAAGTGACTTCTTGGTATCTGCCCCGTTGTCACTTTCGATGGTGACAATTGGTAGCTTTTCTCCTCTTCCATCAACGAAGTTTACTTCTAAGCTTGGGAACTTCACAGCCGTCGTGGCAGGGATAATTATCTTGTTTGCCGTAGCAATCTATGCACATAATGCAGTGTAAAATTATTCCACTAGAGGATCAAATACTATACCATAATTCACTGAATTAGAAGAAATTTTAGAGAGTTGATTACATAGCAAAACATTATTGTTCTAAAAAAAAGCACGAAAACAATCGAAATATCGAGGAACTAAACTCATAATTGCATTAGTGAATGATCATAACCTTGGCAAAAGCGCTGACGGGTATTCTAACGAAACCCGTCAATTGCAAAACACGGGAGACTTACACGACTTTCTTAATGAATGATGCCAACGGTCATGCGAATCATAATGAATTATTCTCACTGAACGAAGCTCATTAATTAAATGTAGGTTTTTAAACCTTATTCTAATCGCAAATTCAATATAAAGATCGTATAGAAAGAACCGAGTATTAGCATTTAAAGTCCCTATGTTTTCTCCTATTTGTTATTTAGTCCTTTTCTTTAGTATAACCTAAACATTATTGTATTATTGCCATTATTCCAAATACATCGACAGTTTCTCTCTTCTCTCTCTCACATGGTATCAGAGCCATGAATCTTGAGGAAGATTGAATCTGTGTACTGTTCATCGCGCATTGTTCATCGCACTGTTCGGCACTGTTTGGCACTGCCGATTGTTCATCGCGCATTGTTCATCGCACTGTTCGGCACTGTTCATCACATCGGTACTGTTCATAGCACTGTTCATCGCGAATTTGGTATGCAATCTGGTGCTTCGATTTCTGTGATTTTGATGCCTAGGGTTTGTGGAATTTGGGGCTTTTGTTAGATTGGTCAATTTGTTGTTTGGATTTGGTTTGTTTGGTACTTGTTCGTCATGGCTAGTCGAAAGGATGATTCGCTTCAGTCGATTAGCGCACAGTTAGATGGAAAGAACTATTCGTATTGGAGTTACGTGATGAAGAACTTTCTGAAGGGGAAATCTATGTGGGGGTATATTTCGGGTACTAAATTGCCGCCCACTGACAAGTCGAATGATTCTTATGACGCGCAACTGGAGATTTGGGAAGCCGACAATTCGAAAATCATCACATGGATAAACAATTCTGTGACTCATTCGATAGGCGTTCAATTGGCAAAATTTGAGACAGCAAAGCTTGTTTGGGAGCATCTTGAGAGATTGTATACTCAGTCTAATTTTGCTCGACGCTATCAATTGGAAACTGACATTCGGGCTCTCAAGCAAGATGATTCGTCGATCCAGGAATTCTACTATGCTATGTCTGCTTTATGGGATGAGTTGGCTCAGATCGAACCCGCCAATTTACGTTCAGTGGAGCCTTACATCTTCAGAGAGGAACAACGTCTTGTTCAGTTCTTGATGGCGCTTCGAGATGACTACGAAGCTCTACGCGGGTCCATTTTACACCGGAGCCCTTTGCCTTCGGTTGACTCCGTTGTGAATGAATTGATGGCAGAAGAGATTCGGCTGAAGACTCGCACTGACAAACAGACTTCTTCAACGGCTGTTCCATCTGTTTTTGCTGCTTCCCCTCAGAGTTCATCTAGTAACCATCTGAGTCGCTCAAATACTCGTGTGGGCATAGATGAATGTGCGTTTTGTAAGCAAAAAGGGCATTGGAAGGAACAATGTCCTTTATTGGTCAATAAAGGAAAACAGCCGCATCGACGCACGTCGTCGGTATCTCAGAAGCCTCCATGGAAAGCTACTAATCAAGCTTTTCAAACGAGTAGTGCTGAAGTGTCTACATCAGATCCATCGTTGATTGAGCAATTCCAAAAGTTTCTCGCCTCGCAACCTCAAGCCTTATCCGCTGCTTCCCCTGTCGGTTTGTCCTCTCTCAAAAACTCTGGTCCTTCAGGTATATCTTCTCCCACTTGGGTTCTTGATTCTGGTGCTACTGATCATATGTCTCCTGAGAAATCATGTTTTTCTTCGTTGTCTCCAAATTCATCCGTATCCATAACAACGGCTAATGGTAATCATATGCCATTGGTCGGTGTTGGTCCTATCCGTACACCCCACCTAAACCTTCCGCATGCTTACTATATTCCGAATCTCACTTTGAATCTTGCTTCGGTTGGTAAATTGTGCGACTTTGACTATTTTGTCATCTTCACTAAATCTCATTGTTTTGTACAGGATCCACATGCTCAGAAGCTGATTGGGACATGCCATAGGGAAGGAGGTCTGTATGTGGTGGATGAACTCAAAGTGCCCGAGAGTGTTGCCGCTTCTAGTGTCGATTTGTCATCTTTTCAGTTGAGTCGTTCGTCTTCTGATTTTTACTTATGGCATTCTCGTTTGGGTCATGTTTCGGGATCTCGTTTAAAGTTTTTAGTTTCTACGGGTGTGTTGGGTAATTTGAAAACTCATGATGTGTCTGATTGTAGTGGTTGTAAACTTGCTAAATTTTCGGCATTACCATTTCCTAGAAGTTTATCTCAATCAACTGCACCTTTTGATCTCATTCACTCTGATGTATGGGGACCCTCCTCTTTGCCCACAAAAGGGGGTTCCCGTTATTATGTATCTTTCGTTGATGACTACACTCGTTACACTTGGGTTTACCTTATGAAACGTCGTTCTGAATTTCTGAATATATTTTATATGTTTCGAGCTCTTGTCAAAACCCAATATTCGTCAGTCATAAAATGTTTCCGCTGTGATTTAGGAGGGGAATACACATCTCATGATTTTTCCAGGTTACTTAGCTCTGACGGAACTCTTCATCAGAGTTCATGTACCGATACCCCTCAACAAAATGGTGTAGCAGAACGAAAACATCGTCATATCATTGAAACTGCTCGATCACTTCTTTTATCATCTCAGGTTCCAGCTGTGTTTTGGGGAGAAGCTGTTCTGACCTCCGTTTATCTGATAAATAGAATTCCTACTTCACATAACTCAGGTTTGTCACCTTTTGAAAAGATTCATGGTCAGTCTCCTGATTATTCCGCATTACGTGTCTTTGGGTCAGCTTGTTTTGTGCTACGCCCTAGTGTTGAGCGTAGTAAATTGACTTCTCGATCTGTGTTGTGTGTTTTCTTGGGTTATGGGATTGGTCAAAAAGGATATCGTTGCTTTGATCCCATTGGTCAAAAATTGTATGTCTCTCGTCATGTATTCTTCCTTGAACATATTCCATACTTTTCGGTTCCAGAAAATTCCCATAATATGACAAAATCAGATCTAGTCAGTATTGATCCTTTTGATACTGATGAAGATCATCTCGAGCCTCCTGTTGCTCCATGTGATGAGGCAACAAACTCAGGTACTATTGTTCCCGCCACATATTCGCCTCCTCAACCAGTGGTCTCGCAATCAGCTCTAGAGAATGTGGATCCTCCACCTCGCTCATCGAGTAGGGTCCGTAAGTCCACTAAACTCCCAGATTTTTCATATTCATGTTACTCTAGTTCCTTTGTGTCTTTCCTAACATCTATTCATAAAATTTCTGAGCCCTCGTCCTATCGGGAAGCTGTTCTTGACCCTCTTTGGCAGAATGCTATGGATGAGGAACTTTTGGCACTGCGTCAAACACGTACTTGGGATTTGGTTTTGTTACCACCGGGAAAACGCACAATTGGTTCCCGATGGGTTTACAAGATCAAAACTAAGTCCGATGGATCCGTTGAAAGATACAAAGCTCGACTCGTTGCTAGGGGGTTTTCTCAGCAATATGGCATGGATTACGAAGAGACATTTGCTCCGGTTGCCAAAATGACTACAATTAGAACTCTCATCGCTGTTGCTTCTGTTCGTGGGTGGAAAATCTCTCAGATGGACGTGAAAAATGCTTTTCTCAACGGTGATCTCCACGAAGAAGTTTATATGGATCCGCCTCCCGGTGTCACTCACAAGGTTGGTGAAGTTTGCAAGCTTCGGAAAGCCCTCTACGGTCTCAAGCAGGCGCCTCGTGCTTGGTTTGAGAAGTTCTCTACCGTGATCACATCACTTGGCTTCTTTCGTAGTCACCATGATTATGCTTTATTCATTAAGTGCACCGGAAAAGGTCGTATTCTTCTCTCTTTGTACGTTGATGATATGATTATTACTGGTGATGATGACGATGAGATTGAATGTCTCAAGATAAAGTTAGCTCGCTGCTTTGCTATGAAGGATTTGGGAATGCTACGGTACTTTCTGGGAATCGAGGTTGCTTCATCTCCGAAAGGATATATCTTATCTCAGTCAAAGTATATTGCTGATATATTTGAGCGTGCACAGCTTACAGACAACAAAGTGGTGGATACTCCAATTGAAACCAACGCTCGATATGCTTTGACTGATGGAGTAGCTTTACCGGATCCTGCTTTGTATCGTGCCATTGTTGGTAGTTTGGTTTACCTAACTATTACGCGTCCCGATATTGCTCATGCCGTTCACGTGGTTAGTCAGTTTGTTGTGGCTCCTACTACAGTTCATTGGAGCGCTGTTCTTCGTATTCTTCGGTTTCTTCGAGGAACTCAATTTCAAAGCCTACTCCTATCGTCGAGCTCTTCGTTGGGTCTTCGTGCGTATACCGATGCTGACTGGGCTGGCGATCCCACTGATCGCAAGTCAACCACGGGTTTCTGTATTTTCCTAGGCGATTCTCTTATATCGTGGAAGAGCAAGAAACAAGATGTTATCTCTCGGTCGTCCACAGAAGCGGAGTATCGAGCCATGGCATCTACGACATGTGAGATTGTTTGGTTGCGATGGTTACTTGCAGATATGGGTGTTAGCTCTCCTCAGCCCACTCCGTTGTTTTGCGACAATAAGAGTGCCATTCAGATTGCAAGGAATGCGGTGTTTCACGAACGTACGAAACACATTGAGATTGATTGTCATGTGGTCAGACATCACTTTCAATGTAACAACATCACATTGCCTTTTGTCTCTTCATCGGTTCAAATTGCCGATCTTTTCACCAAGGCGCTTTCATCTTCTCGTTTTCGTTTTTTAGTTAGCAAACTCTCAATGCTTGTTGCTGTAGCATCGTGAGTTTGAGAGGCGGTATTAGCATTTAAAGTCCCTATGTTTTCTCCTATTTGTTATTTAGTCTTTTTCTTTAGTATAACCTAAACATTATTGTATTATTGCCATTATTCCAAATACATCGACAGTTTCTCTCTTCTCTCTCTCACACCGAGCAATTGAAAAAACCCAGAAAAAAAGTCCATTTCGCATCCACTCGAGTTTCACAACACGATTAAGAAATTCCCTCTCCGACTCTCTCTATACTTTCTATTACACATTGATCACTCCTATAATTACAATGTTAAGGATTACTTCAATACCCTTGAAGTATGTACACTAATACCGTTGCTTAACGCGAACAAACTAACCAATTCGAAGCTGCGCAGTTACAACGATATTACTTTGACAAATTTCCCACCATGTTCATGACTTTAATGGAAACGAGCTGGAAGAGAGTCGTTCGTTACCTTACCGCCATGTTTGTTGAGCTCGGAAATATCAGCGAAGTAGCCTCGGTTCATCTCATCTGCACTGCCATGGCCACTCTCAATACCAAACAAGAAAGGGAAAAATAATAATAATGAGAGCAAACACAAACAAGAATACTCACAGGCGAGCACGCTCCTTCTCAATGGCCTCTTTGCTGCCAAGCTGAAAGGAAGAGGGTAAGATTTGATTCAGTCTCATCTTGTACTCTCGGAAATGGCGAACGAAGCTAAGCGAGAGAATTGAATTGGGAAAATGGAAAGAGACCTTGTAGATGTCGAGGAAGCGATTGGAGGCTCTCTGAGCGAGGAAATGGTGGGAGAGAGGGATTTCATGGAGCTTCTTCAGCTGGGAAGAAGATCGACAGAGCTTCCTCATCGCCAACATCGCTGATCGCTCGTCCTTCTCAGACTCACTGTCAAGCTCGAAAGCGACCAAGACTCGAAAGAAAAAGGGTTTGATTATTTTAGGGATTATAGCGGCATAAATACCATGATAAGTTTTATTTTTTTTAGCGGCTAAACGAATAATTTCTTAATTTCTTAATTTTTATTAAAAACTTTTAAATTATTTTGCAAAAATAAAATAAAATGTGTTATGTGACGGGTCAACTAAATGACATGACATTTGATTTATAATTTGAAAATATTGTTATTTTTCTCAGCTAAATAAACAAAATTTATTAAAGTCATTTGAAAAGTTACTGATACTTATATCATAATAATCCTATTTTTTTTAATTTTCATCATATTGGTTAAAGTTTAGTTTAATCCAAAACCATAGAAATAAATAACATTTAGAGTAATGTTTACTTTAAAGTTTAATCCACCTGCCGCAATAAACAAACAAAAAAAAAAGTAAATGGACCATATGAAATTATTAGTCCCCAAAATCCTATTCAAAAACCCATCCGGGTTATAATTAAAAAAAAAAAAAAAACCCGGATACGGATCAGTCCGGGTCCGGGAAAAAAAAAATCCCGGACTGATCCGGGTTAGTGTTTTATTTATTTATTTATCTATTTTCTGGGCCGTTGATCTTGATGATCCAACGGCCCATATCAAAAGCTTTTTTATTTTATTTTTAAATACCCATATATTTTGATATCCTGGTTAATTAATATCCGGATCCAGGTTTTTTTTTTTTTACATTTTGCCATCCGGGTATTAACCCGGGTAAGGCATTTTGGGGATTAGAAATTATTATTGTTATTTCATTATTAAAAAAATGGAGTTTAACCTCAATAACTAATTTGATAGTTTAAAATTAACAAAATAACTATTGTTTAATTAATATTTGTAAAATAATCAATTAGTCATATTAACTATTATAAAAATACTCATACAAAATAATAACCAATGCTCAGCTAATTTGTAAAAGGGAAACTTCATAAAATATCTCCAAATACACTAAAAATCTTAAATTTGTTAAAATGTAATATAAATAAATGAATGTGGCTATTTTTTATAATTTTTAAAATTTGAAGTGAAATTTTGGGAAAGAATTTTGATGAAAAAATTATAATTATAAATTTTTAATCTAAAAGCTAAACTTATTTTTAAATAATAAATTTTAATACTATTATATTGAAAAAATTAATTGTTCATCGATCTATGCATAATGCACGCATAAAATCTAATTGGAGTAATCGGTAATTAACTTTTAAAATGTTACGAAAACTCATTTCATTCACCGATATAAGTAAGTAATATCTATAAATTTTGTTAGTCAACGCCTCTTTTCTCTCTATAAATTTTGAGCTCTCTGTTTCTCTCCATGTAAGAGTGAAGAGACCTTGTGTTGCTCAGCTCGGGAAAATCAGATCTGTACATGCATATATTCTTACCAATCATATATATATACATATATATCTGATGGGCTGTCTTCGTTGTTCATTATGATCGATCAATTGGCATTATTTATTCCTTTCTTGAATTGTTTTTAAACCTCTCTTACACTTCTCTCTTCCGCCATTGTTGGATAGCTTCATCAGCTTGAGTATTTGGTTTGAGCTTTGTCACAAACACCTGATCTTCGTCTTTGATGAACACTAGTACAGGCTAACTAGCTTTTTCACCAATTTGTTCAGGACGATGGAAGAACAGTGCTGCAATTCAATTGTTAGCGAGCGTCTCTCCGAGACCAACTACGCGGATTGGAGCTTAGACGTGGAGCAATACTTGATGGGTCGGGATCTGTGGGACATCGTCGTGAGGGGAGACGAGCAGAGATTGACGGTCAACGTCTGGAAGCAGAAAAACGCGGCCGCTCTTCATGCCATCCTGATTTCTTGCAGCCCAAGAATTCGCCGGATGATCAACGATGTCAGGTCCGCGGGCCTCGCTTGGACCATTCTCGCAAATAAGTTGAGACAACCGAACTCGTTACCCACGCATGTAAGAAGCGATTATGTACGGTATGGGCCGCTCTTCAAAGCGGTGTACCGCGGAGATTGGGACACGGCTAAGCCATTTTTGGACCAACACCCTGAGGCTGTGAAAGTGAAGAACCCCGGTCGGGGCGAAACCGTGCTTCACGTTGCGGTCACAGAGGAGCATTTGCATATCGTGAGAGGACTGATGGATGTAATGACGGAGCAAGAGATAGAAATAGAACGGAACGACGGTCATACAGCCCTTGGAGCTGCCATTAAAGTGGGCAACTTAGATATTGCAAAATGTCTGGTTAGGAAGAACAGAAGACTAGTAAGCATTTTTAACAGAGATTACGGGCTTCCAGTTACACACGCTGTCGTGAGTGGTCAAAAGAAGAATATAATTCACTATCTCTACTCCGCCACGCCGGTCAATGTTCTAACACAGCTGGACCGAGGAAGGAGTGGTGCATCGCTTCTTGCTGACTGTATACTCATGCAACATTTCGGTAATATGGTCATTCTCTTGATAAATAATGGTATGTGTATATATAATGATGTGTTTTTCTCTTTCTATGAATTAGATATCGCCTTGGATTTGCTTAAGCGCGCCCCGTATTTGGCCATAACGGAAATTGACGGGGGAGAGAAATCTCCAGTGTGCGCCTTAGCAAATTCCGATGCATTTCGTAGCGGATGCACTCTAACATTTTGGCAGCAATGGATCTATGACGGTTAGTACTTTTTTTTGTTTCTCTTTTCTTGTTTGGAGTTTGGACACGATCTAATATCTTCATTCATCAATGGTTGGCAGGTGTACGAGTCCCTGATAGTGTGACAAATTTTGTACGTTTAGATATCCAAAATCTAGGAGATAATCAAACGTTTAAACCGGCAAAGTTCATACGGACGTTTACACGCTGCAAGGAAGGTAAAGTTGCTTAACGTTAATTATTGTTTACGTTTTTTTCCTTCTCTCTATAGTCCATACCAAGGAAGGAAAAAGTTCAATTATTGTTACGTTTATACGCTGCAGTAATGTTTGGTCCAGTACGATGGGGATGGTCATACATTCGCGATCTTTTAGGTATGATTTTCAAATGAGTCCCATGTCTTTAAACTTTACTATGAACTTTATTAAGTTGATAGTAATGATTGATCGGTCGCTTTGTTAATCATATGACTGTACTTGCAGATATCGATGGCACACGTGAAATGAGATTTTTCCATGCTCAAACCTCTGAACTATTGAAGCAAATGTGCAAAGTAATCGAAGATATCTCGGATGAGGCCAAGATAACGCAAGCCGGGGTACATGACGCTCTTAGGGAAGCTGCGAGAGCTGGGAACGGCGAGTTCATTTCCAGCATAGCAAAAGCGAATCCGCCTCTCGCTTGGAACTCTGACATTGCGAGAATCGTGTTTGAGGAGGCTGTCCAGCATCGCCAAGCCAAGATCTTTAACCTCATTTACGGCCTTCGAGACAAAACGGCCATCGTGAGCTTCCACGACGAGGACAGCAACATGCTGCACAAGGCCGCTGCTATGGCACCTTTGAGGCTGCTCAAGCTCATCCCTGGAGCGGCTCTGCAAATGCAGAGCGAACTTCAATGGTTTAAGGTAAACTATATATTATATTAACCACTGTTTGTTTGCCTTTTTTTTACTTCTTACGGCTCCTCCGATTACGAGATCTCAGGCTCGTATCAGTACCAAAATACCTCACTATGTATTTCTGTTTACCGTATACAATGGTGATCACATGTTCGTTGATGGTCAATCAATGATTGGTGAAAGTAAATGTTGTTCATGCCTTTCACGACATAATATGAACGTGATACTTACTCTTTCAATTTCTTTTTTAGAATCCTTTTGAAATGTCTCTGAATTAGTCGAATTGTAGGCGGTCGAAGAACTTGCATCCCCAGCAGCCCGGCAATTCCGGAACAAAGAGTATCTGAAACCGCGTGCTCTTTTCACCGAAAACCACAAGGAGTTGGTGGTCGAGGGAGAGAGATGGATGAAGGACACGGCGGGCTCTAGTACTGTCGTCGGCGCTCTTATCGTCACAGTCACTTTCGCCGCATCGTTTACCTTTCCCGGCGGAAACGATCAGAACAACGGCTTTCCGATGTTTTTGGAGAGTAGGTTGTTCAAGGTCTTCATGATGTCCAACGCCGTGGCTCTATTTACATCGACGATGTCGGTGTTGATGTTCCTCGGGATCCTGACGTCGCGTTATGGGGAAGGAGACTTTCTCAAGTCGTTGCCAACGAAGCTGATTTTTGGAATCTCGACCCTTTTTCTATCTATAGCTGCCATGATCATCGCCTTCTGCGCCGGAATATCTCAGATGTTTCACAGAAAATTATGGATCGTCGCTCCTTGCATATGCTTTGCATGCATTACCGTTTCTTTCTTTGTGTTAATGCAATTCCGGCTTCTAGTCGACATCTTCCTGTACACGTATGGGCCAAGTATTTTTAAAAAGAATGCCAAACGCTGGATTTAGAGACTACCCCGTTTACTTTTACGGACTTATCTTTTGAGAAACCGATGTGTTCGATGACTCACCCGCCGCTACTGTAAGGGTCTCTGATCCCATTGGAGAAAATATGTAGCTACCAAATCTTTTTAGTATCAATCGAATCTTATATCCTGCAATATAATCATATTAAGCACCAAAAATAATACTCGCATATTATAAACTGTTATAAACTCGCATATTATAAACTGTCACTTTGACTATCAATTGGATATCCCCAAATTGATATAATCTTTTGTCAAATCCTATAAATAATCAGAATTACATATATCTAGTGGGTTCAAAATATAAAGAATCATATTTAGATACAGACATTTGAAGAATATCAACAAAATCCCAATGCCCTTTACCAAGGTTTGCCATTTATATACTTACCATGCCTGTTACACATAAGTTAGCTTGGGTAACTTTTTCTTTGCAAATTCTTGATTCAGAATGTTGTCGCTAAAGAAATTTTGTACTCAGGCATGCATGGGCCTCTCAAGGAGAGAACCAATTTCGATACCAGTTCATATAGAAGTTGATCAGCTGAGGGTGGGTGGGTGACATAAGCCAACCCCGGGGTTCATAGATGCTTTGAAAAAGCAGAATTTAGAGAAAACGCTTATTATTTCCTAGAGAGCTCTTCATTTTTGCTTGTGCTTTTTCTACCAAAATTATCCACCTATCTAGATACGGTGGATTTTTGTTTATTTACTCTTCTAATGTTAAGATTTTTTATTTTTTTTATGGTTATTCAAATCTTGATGCCAGTAATCACCTCAAGAGAAATCACGGTGCCACATCAAGAGACTGCATGCTCAAAGAAAATAGTTTTCTTTTAAGCGACGCTACTTATAGCGACAATAATGTTGTCGTCGCTATAAGTAACTAATCACGACATAATAATTTTATATAGTTATTCAAACATGGCCATTTGTGAGCCAAATGCCCATTTGTGACTCAAGGTTTCGAAAAAATGCCCATTTCTATTTATGGTAATCCAAACAACTCATTAATTAAAATATGGACCAATATACCCTTTGAATTAATTAATTAATATTTAGCATTTAAATTATGTTTAAAATTAATTAATAATTCGAATTAATTAATAAAATCAAAATTATTTTTTTCCTTAAATGTAGCTAAATAGAATAACTGATTAATCTCAATCATTCCTTAATTATTTTCAATTTTTTTTCTCTCTATTAATCAGTATGCTAACGATTTAAATTTAAAAACAAAATTTCAAAATTCCTAAAATCGTAAGAAATAATAAGCACAAATTAATATAGAATAACAAAAATTGTATTTAAATATACCTATTCCGAACAGTAAATTTAAATACGAATCTTGTATATGTATATACGAATACTTTATATGGGAACTATTTGTGCAAATCGTAAATATCAACCATAACTGTATATATAAACTAATATCAAGCTGTAAATTTATTTACCAAAATTGTATATGTATATACCAATACTTAATGCGGGGAGTGCTTGTGCAAATCGTAAATAATAATAATAATAATAATAATAATAATAATGAGAGCAAACACAAACAAGAATACTCACAGGCGAGCACACTCCTTCTCAATGGCCTCTTTGCTGCCAAGCTGAAAGGAAGAGGGTAAGCTTTGATTCAGTCTCATCTTGTACTCTCGGAAATGGCGAACGAAGCTAAGAGCTTCTCCACCCGAGCCCCATTTCTTCAAAATGGTGTTGGGTGGAGCTCCACCCGAACTCCATATCTGACTCCATTATGGAGTGGATGTGTTTTATGAATAGTGTTTCCCCAGATTTGGCGTTACACTATTCATCCCTCCATTTATTTTCTTTATTTATCTTTTAATCCTTTAAGAATTCTTTATTTATACGGTTGACTATATTTTAAAAAATTATTTAATATTTGATCCCAAAAATATTTATATAAATTAGTTTAAGTGTTTATTTTATTTAAATTCATTATTTTCAATGATTTAAAACGCTAAAACATTTAAATCCATTGCTTTTAAGTGTAATTTCTAATGAAATAAAAAAATTAAGTAATGAAAAAATAGAAAGACGAAAAAAAGACGTTAATAGGCGTACTTGTATTTTAAATTAATTTATAGAATATTTGTTTATTATTACAATTATGAATGAGTGGTATAATTCTAAAGTTGTAAATAAATATAAGGGTATGAAGATAAATAAGAGAGGAGTTAATATAAAAATATTTCATTTGGTGTTAAAAATGGAGTTCGGGTGGAGATGAAGTAGTGTTTGATGTGACATTCACTGCAAAATAGAGTAGAAAATGGGGGATTCGGGTGGAGATGGTCTAAGCGAGATAATTGAAGTGGGAAGATGGAAAGAGACCTTGTAGATGTCGAGGAAGCGATTGGAGGCTCTCTGAGCGAGGAAATGGTGGGAGAGAGGGATTTCATGGAGCTTCTTCAACTGGGAAGAAGATCGACAGAGCTTCCTCATCGCCAACATCGCTGATCGCTCGTCCTTCTCCGACTCACTGTCAAGTCAAGCTCGAAAGAAAGGAAGAACAAGAAGGGTTAGATCGATTTCTTATTATATTGGTTAATAGCGGCAAAACTATATTATGTTTTTTTTTTTTTGGTTATTAGCGGTGTAACTATCCAAATTTTGATCACGGGAGACGATATGGTCCAAAGTGAAAAATAACGATAAAAATATTCAAAGTGTGAAGACGCATATCTCGGACAGCTTGACACCACGTGGCATTTAACAAACGTCTGGACGAAAAATATATGTAGACTAAGTTTTGTTAGCTTTGGTTACTCCTGCTATTTCTCTACTCTAGACTTAGCACCTTCAGTCGATTAAATTTGAGTACTTAGTATCTTTATATTTTTATTTTTAAAGGAATTTAGTTTTTTTATTATTAAATTTTTTAATTTTCAGTATATCTTCCACTAGAAGTTCTTAGTATTACAATTTTTTAATCGGTCTATTTTCTAATATTCACTATTTGTTTTTTGAATTTTTTTTATTGTTTATATCATTATTTTTTAAGAAAGAGAGAATTTCCTTATGTACATCTCAATTTTTTTTACATTAATTAGAAAATAAACATAATTTTCAATGGGGATAAGAAGAAATAATTTTTTGCCATTATAAAAAATAGGGAAGTTTATTTTTTATACCCTTAACTTTTATTTTTGACAAAAATATACCCTCAAGTTTCAAAAACTACTAAAATATACCCTTGATGTATAATTTGATAATTTTACCATTCATCTTCTTATTTTTTTAATTATTTATTTAAACAATTCAAAAAATAAAACTCTAAACATAAGATAAATTATGGTGAAAATGAAAGTAGACGAAGTATAAAAAGTTCAAGAATTGTTAATAAGAAGTAATTTTGAGTTTTTAAAAATTATATTTATTAGAGGGTATATAAAAGAAAGGAAAATAGACTTTTGACGGTATATTTTAGCGGTTTTGTAAAACTTCAAGGTATATTTTTACCAAAAATAAAAATTAAAGGTATAAAGTAGCAAATTTTCCTAAAAAATATTAAGTACTTATAAACGACATTTTTGATGTTTGAATGAGAAAATATTGCAAAGGCTGGGCCAAAATTCAGAAGCCCAACTTGGCTAAGTATAAAAGCCCACTTAGATCTTTCTGTATTACAATGATTCGACTCCAAATGAGCAAGTCACGGAAAGTCCAGCAGAGCAATTGTTCTCCTTAGAAACATGATTTTCTTATGATCACTTTATTATTTTCTTGCGCTTAATAATTCCCCGTGCATACAATAATAATTATGAAAATAAGAAAAAAGTTTACATTAAATTAAAATTCTTCCATTTTTTTTTTCATAAATCTATTGGTATTTCTTCAGTGATCGAAGATCTATATAGTATTGACTAATCCATCTCTTGAGGATATTAGTCTCCGTTTGGCGCTGCTTGCGTAACCAATCCGGATCGGTTTCCTTTGCTCGAAGAATATCCAAACAATGTGACCCTGCAACATTAAATAAGGCCTAAATTTCCATTCTATTCATTATATATTTTTATGAAGAAACCAGCTTGTATATATCATTAACACGTACGTACCGTTAGTTGTAGAGATGGCGACGATACTATCTGATATGTTCTCCAACACACTTATGAAATTCAAACAAAAAGGAAGATTATTATTAGATGTCCAAAATAAAAGTACGTAGGGAAATTTTAGACATATTATTTTTACTATCATTCATACCCGCCACTACTGTAAGGGTCTCTGAGGCCATTGGAGAAAATGATGTTGCTACCAAATCTTTTTAGTATCAATTTTATATCCTGCAATATAATCATCTCATATCATAGTAAGCACCACAAATAATAATCACATATAATATATACAAGCCAAATTGTCACGTTTGTTATTAAATAAAGGCCAATAAAAAATCAAACCGGTCATCATGATATAGTTCGAGAGTACCAGTGAACTCTAATATAGGTAATATATATATAACACCACTTTATAGGGATAAAGATAAAAAATAACTTATCTATCATCATATAAATTATACTAAGAAAAGGAAAACATAAAACACTGACAATGTGCTATGAGTTTCAAAAAAATAAAAAAAAATTAGTTTCAACTTTCAATTAATTGATTAATCAGTTGCTCTCAAACTAATTGTATTTAATCCAAAATGCTCTACCCTCACAAACACTTTTCTTATTTGAATAATTAAGCACCAAGTTAAAATAGTGTTAATATAAGTTGTCTCTCAAACAGATATCATCGTAAAAGACGAAGGATTGTACGTACATGGCCTCCATAATAAGTAGTGACCCAATGAGGACGCGGTGGAACAGCGTAGCGGCGAGTGCAGT
The DNA here is from genome assembly GCA_954871525.1 of Parietaria judaica. NCBI lineage: Eukaryota > Viridiplantae > Streptophyta > Magnoliopsida > Rosales > Urticaceae > Parietaria > Parietaria judaica. The sequence continues at coordinate 22,611,550 of OX940860.1, read as the reverse complement.
CCTTTATGAAGTCAGTTTGGTTGAAGGGAGAGTTTTGAAACATTGTATTGTTTGTGATGCCTATTGGGATCACCATCTCACTGCATGTCTATATATATATATATATCATCAAAACAATAGAATATGTATGTTATATGTGATTGAGTATCATTCTCAAATTTGGGCATTGAATCAATTTACGTGACTTTCTGGGTTACGAAAAGCACTTAAATACTCTCCATTTTATGTGATTTTCATGTTGCATGTAATTAATAGTAGAATTTACGTGTTGATTGAGTCGGATAAAAATAGAAGTCTACAGTTTTCTTATTAATTAAGCCAGGTTTCCCGCTCGTGAAAAGACTCGGTTAATATTATATTATATCCTCTAATTAGTTGTTGTTAGTATTGATATGAATGACAAACAATACACACTCGTTCAAACTATATATATATATATATATATATATATATATATCGATTACCTGCTTCTTCTTCAATTACTTTCTATATATAGGATTTAGGGTTTAGTGTAACTAGAGCTGCACATGACGGCTTCGCGACCAGTCGCGACGGAAATCGCAAAAATCGCCGAAATCCTAATCGCGATGCGTCGTGGTTCTGCAGGTCGCGATCTTCGCGATGAAGAGAGAGAGTCTGAGAGACGGAGAGAGAGAGACCTCCAGCTTCGCCCATCGCGATGCTCAACCCCCGTCGCGATTAATCACGACTTTTGCCACCAAATCGCGATTCGTCGCGATCTCTTGTCAGGCGTCGCGAGACGTCGCGACCTGCTGTCAGACGTCGCCACTTTCACCTCTAAGTGTAACTCTTTACCAAAATGTTTGGACTCTAGGACTCAATGTTTTACATGTTGTTCCTTAAGGTATTTAATTTTATAATTATTTATTCAAAACTTTATAGAAATAAATAGTGTATTTTACTGTTGTTGTGTTCAGAAACGGCCTAAGTTTATCATATTTTTTATTGGCTAAGTAAAATTTCAAAATTAACTTTTTTTTTTTATATATTTAACTAATATAAAATATTATATTAAAAAATTGGAGCTTTTAAATTTTGGGAGCGCCTTACTCGCTTATAACAAGGGCCGGGACTTGTGTTGAAGTAGATGATAAAATTGGTGCTAATTAAAACTCAACAAATTGTAGAGTTTCAACACCTAGAGAGATTGTAAAATTTATCGTAGCAATGATAGTGGAAGGAATATATATTTATAAATAATCCAGAAAAAGAAAAATATTGAAATTATAGTAATTACCTGCCAAGCCCAACCAATATCAGTTTCAGTGAGATTTCGAGGCGGATTAACGTAGCACGACCGGTTAGTTCTGTAGGCAGTGATGCCCGAGAATATTTTTCCAAGAATATCTGATTTATTATTATCAATTCCTGCACAGACCACGGTCACCGGGTATCTCGGTGGCTGGTTGTACTGCGCCGCCGTGGCGTACATCAGCATCAGATAGTTCTTCAGCTCCGACGAGCTCTTCAAAGGACTATAATATAATATCATGACGAGTGCATGCAAACATATCGTTAATATGTGTAATATAGTGTATATATAAATGAGATATTTTCGGTAAGAGTATCACAAGGGTCTCATAGTACGCGTATTTCAAATTTTATTTTATCGTGACAAAAGTTTCAAAATACCATAAAATGATTATATGCCTTAAAGAAATCTGAAAGTTACGATAGGATAAATTTTTTGTTGTTTGGAACATTTGGTACGATTAAAATAAAAATAGAACTTACGGTAGGATCTTTTTTTATTTAGAACTTTTACCACAATAAAATAAAATTTGTATTGCGTAAAAAAAAAAAGGTTTGTGATACATTTACCGCAAATTTCTCTATATTGATTATAATTATGTGACATAATAATTACCGGCAAGTGTTGAATTTGTTGCTAAGAATTGAGAGTCCATTTGGCTGGGCAGCAAATTGATCAATTTCAGACCATGACTTTGCTATCGCTTCGTGGCAACTCTCACTAGCTTCCTGCGTATAATTAATTTAAAGTATTTTCAAAGAAATTGATTAAAGCATATATAGCAATCAAGAGAATATTAATTAATAATTACGCTAAAGTCCTTGGTGACAAGGTTATAGTATCCATCTTGTGGAGTGATATTATCGAAGTAAAGAATTGGAGCTGATGAAGCCAAAGCTCCGAGAGCTATGTGAGGATATTTCAACCTAAACCAAGAAGCCAGCACTGCACAACAGACACACACACAAATATATATAGCACTATATATACGGTGATGAATACATCTATATATAATTAGCTCTATTGACTATTCTATTATCAAATTTATATAAGTTTGACCTCTCCTTTATAAAAAATAACAAAAATAATGTCTCAAAAAATATTTTAGTATATATGAGACTGATGGAAGAATTAAAAAAAAAAGTAAAATAAAAATAAAAAAACATATACTACTTATTATTTTAAATTTGGTTTATAATTAATTTAAAGTATTTTCAAAGAAATTGATTAAAGCATATATAGCAATCAAGAGAATATTAATTAATAATTACCCTAAAGTCCTTGGTGACAAGGTTATAGTATCCATCTTGTGGAGTGATATTATCGAAGTAAAGAATTGGAGCTGATGAAGCCAAAGCTCCGAGAGCTATGTGAGGATATTTCAACCTAAACCAAGAAGCCAGCACTGCACAACAGACACACACACAAATATATATAGCACTATATATACGGTGATGAATACATCTATATATAATTAGCTCTATTGACTATTCTATTATCAAATTTATATAAGTTTGACCTCTCCTTTATAAAAAATAACAAAAATAATGTCTCAAAAAATATTTTAGTATATATGAGACTGATGGAAGAATTAAAAAAAAAAAAAAACATATACTACTTATTATTTTAAATTTGGTTTATAATTAATAAAAACTATATATTATAAGTTTTTCTCAAGAATATTATAAGCAATATATCCATACCAAAATCATAATGGAAAGGTCATCTGCGCTATTTTCATAACGGAGAGGCCAAATTTATACGTACTTATTAATTAATTTCTTTAATCTATAAGATGGATTACTAACTTCCTCCATAAGAGCCTCCAATGACAATAAGTGGGGATTTTTGCGCATTGTATTTGAGCTTGATGTGCAACAGGATTTCAGCGTAATCGGCTAAGGCTTGAGCTGAGTTGAAATATCCCAAAGTGGTTGCGTTTCTGAGTGCTTCTTCTCTCGACCCCAACGGAATTGACTCCCCATAATACCGATGCTGAATAAATATTAATCACAAGACTCATTATTGCAAGTTTAATAATCGAATTTAAATAAATATACATGAACGTATGACAAGTTATAATGAGTAATGACACATTACCTATCATCATAAATATTCTTAAGGACCCACGTTGGTTATAATAAATATACAAAAATTCAGATTCAACCATGTTAGGGAAATGACTCCTACAATAAATTATCTAAAAATAATATAAAAAAACTTCTAATAAAATTAAAGAATTTTATTATATTATCGAGATTTAATTTAGTAATATTAATTATAATTGTGATTTTATAAAAATGTTATTTAATCAAGATTATTGATTTATCGAGTATTAACATTTTATCCACGCTCGGCCAATAATTTTTTATTTTATTTTATATACCTGAAGACATAAAATTATTGGCCGGGCCGTGGATGAAATGTTAAGTGATCAATCACCATCATCATGAAATAAATAAACGAAATACCGTAAATATTTCCAAGCTTTTAAAGAGAAAATTATGAACATACATTACGTTGGTTACGCTGTACGGCTTATACAAGATCATGAAATTAGGTTAAATTTATCATCGAAGTGCTTATACTAATCTAATTTACACAAAATAAGATATAGATTAATAATATATTTATCTACCATATATAAATTATATAAAAAATTGAGAGTTACACAAATTGAAAACATGAATATTTGTTTGATTGTAATTTCGCCGCTGTATATACATATATATATATATATATATATATATATATTGATACCTCTATATAGACAAGGAGGGCCTTAAACTCAAGGGCATTATCGTTGAGAAAGCTGATGACGGAGAGATCGGAGTCCAAAGGCGCTTCTGCGCCCAAGTAAGCGAAGATGGGCGCATCAGAGGCTCCCCAGTGCTTTGAGTTGACGAAGAACCGTTGCGAAAACGTCGAGTAGCTCTCGGGTTTGTTGTTGAAGTGATCGAGAGTTTGTTCGTAGAAAAACGTTTCAAGATCGTTCTCCAAGAGCGTCGTACTTTCAGTCTCGGGGTAGTCTCGAAACGTCCTGATCCCTGTCGGGCTCAGCCTCGGAATCATGTCGTGCTTGAAAGCGGAGCATGAGGTCGCCATGAGCATGATTGCTAGTAGTTTAGGGCACAATTGCCATGGAAAGCTACGAGAGTTTTCCATGGCTCGAAAATGAAAATAAAAACAGAAGAAAGAGAAAAGATGTTGAAGAGTATGAGGTTGTTTTAGAATCACATACTCTTATATAATCGTGGTTCATGGTCTGAATCATAGTTATTAAATTATTACTTCATAATAACTGAAAGTGACTAATTAAGTGATTAAATATGTAAAGTATTTGATAAAAAAGGATTAAATTTATAATTTAAAGGAGGGCAGTGACTATGAATTATAGTATTTAATTAGAGGGCATAATTGAAAGTGGTCGTACAAGATAATTAAATATAGGGTGATAACATATAATTACTTAATTTTTTTTATGGTAATTAAGAACTCAATTTTTTACCATTAAAATTCTCGATGTCAACTCTTTTGTCATCTCTAAAATTTCAATTGATAACAAATTTTTGAATATGCCGTTAAATCTTGGATGCGTATAACTTTTAAAAAATCCAAATATTTTCCTTTTTTTTCTTTTTAGTATTAATGAGAGTTAACAACAAGTGGATGGAATACTAGAGAGAAGCAAAAAATTGAATATTGAGAACTTTGTCCAATAAAATAATTGAATTTATGCAGCAAAGAAATAAAAATTCAATTACTTACGCCGTTATAAATCCTTAGAATATAAAATAAAATAATTTGAACTTTGGCATGTTAATTTGTTGCTTTGGCATGTTTTTCCTTCTCGGGAATATTCAGCAACCAAAAAGTCTTTGAGGAAATATTGTGTTTGGAAGTCTATTCTTTATTATAAAAGCTTGGCCTACACTAGTTTGTCGTTTTGAAAAACAAAAGTCTAATTATTGACCGTTGTCAAGGAAATAAAAATCTAACCTAGTTTTGATTTTCTTTTTCTTCTAGAAACTGCAGTGCAGGAGAGTTTGGTTATATTAATTTGTATTTTAATTTTCAAAAATATATTTAAATATGTTTTAAAAACAATTTATTAAGCTCCAATGTAGCTCTATTTTTCCATGATAGAACACTTTTCGCTCAAATTTTGCTCTAATGTACCAAACTGAAGTAAAAGAAAAATAAAGTCATACGTAATGTTACTATAACTATTTACTCTATTTAAATTTCAATGGATAATTACACTATTAATTACTCTATTTAATTTTCATACTTTATTAAATTTAACCTTATATTTTCCATAATTTATATTTTAATCATACTTGATTATTTATCATTATTATTATATTTAATTATATAATCAAATTGACTAAATTATAAAAATATTTACAATAAATACAAATATTAATAAAAAAAATACAAATTAACGATTCTACACATATACATTAAAAATTGAAAGCACACGTGCATAGCAATTGGAATTATATATACAAGAAAACAACTCACACACACACTAAAAGAATACACTTAAAAATAGCAATTATAATATAATATAATATATTTATAATTATTTTATGAAGCATATAAATTAATCATGGATGAAAATGTATGAAGTAAGTTGAAGTTGGCTATTTATATAAATTTACAAACTAGAGAATAATTTTTTATATATAGAATATAAAATATTAACTGAATATAGAGAATTATTGTTATTAACCTATACATGGTATTTTATGGAAATAATTACTGAATAGTAATTTTATTATTGTAATATTGCTGCCTCAAGCTTTGGTAAACTATACAAAAATATCTTATTAACACAGTGAATATAAGACATCAAAATAATAATTTTTTGAAGATTGAAATAATAAAAAATTAAAATTACAAGAATCACAATAATAATCATGGTTGTGAATGTATAGTTTTACCGGTTGAACAATGAATTTTATTGCCTCCTAAAATATAACTAGACGGCTGAAACTTCATGTCAAGAAAATCATCATTTAATTCGAAGATGCTAACCGTCTATTTTCTCTTTTCTACTTGTTTGATTGAAAATCTCTATGACAGAGTTTATTTTCTTTGTAATCCGTCGATTTAATTCTTGAGTCCGCCCCTATTTTAGACGGCCTTATTTTGACCATAATCCGTTTCTTTTTTATTGGCTTATCAACCATGCTCAAAACGTTGACTTGACATTCGATTTAGTCTCCTCTCCCTGTGATTTTAGCATCCGCAATTAAACAAAGACCTAGATGGTTGAACTCGACTCAATCATTAGAAGTTTCTGATGCACAACAATGTATATGATATATATATATATATATATATATATATATATATATATATTGAAACATGGATATTTTGTTTTAATTATTATATATTCTATGTTTATTATTAATTTATTTATGAAAAGTTATTGGTTTACCTAATAATACAACAGCAAAGTAATCCTGCCACTCAATCAAGCCACACAAAATGAAGGATCATGCGCATTCTTATTCTTAATCAAAGACTTGATTAAATCAACCTCTTTATGCATTGCTTGATAGGGATCACGAGTTTAATTAGATGAAGACGATTACGAGTGATTGCCTTTTATGGGAGAGTATCAAGGAGCTGAATCTTGTCAGAAAGACGTTGAAGATTTGTTAATCAATAACACTTATAGAGACATTCTTAGAAAATCTTCGGGAGAAGTCAACTGGCGATTCACGGTGACGTGAAGAAGAACGGGACGTTCGCAGCTAGTTGGAGCAAGAGCCAAGAGGATCTTGCAATATCATCAAGAGTTCAAGTGCCTGATGTCAAAGCTAGGGGAGCCTTTATGCTTTGTAGTGATGGTAAACATCTCTTGTAATCTCTTGGTTGATTAATTTGGTAAGTGACCCGCAAACGTAATGATAAGTTGAATTGCGTTACCATAGAGTATTGGTGTCGTATTTTTACTTGTATGCTCTTTAGGTTTCATGCGTTTTACATTTTACTCATATATATATATATATATCTTGCTTGAACATGAAAATATGATTTAACAATATATATTTATATATAACACTAAAAGCCCCACTTAAAAATTAAAGTATGCGAATCTTTTTCCAATCATTATTCGAGACTAGGCGAATCATATTTTTAGCCATTTTATTTTTAATCAAGCCGGCCTAACTTTTGTTTCATGTTAAATTATACCAAGCGAAGGTTTTGGATTTGGTCGAATACGCTAATGTATAATAAAAGATATTTTGACTGTTGTAGCCAAGTCAGACAAATGATAGATGTTTTATTTTTATTTTTTATTTTATATATTTTTACATATATTGAAGTGTAACGTATCAACCGGCTTGAATTATCTAAAGTACTTATTCTTATCATTTTCAGCACTTTTTTTATATGCACGAGGACTCTATGTGATTGCTAATTAAAAAAGAGAAATTGCTCCAAATAGTCAAACTGAAACATAGGATTAACAAAATAGCCAAACTTTAGTTAATTTTGTAAACTAGCCAATTAACATGAGGTGGCATTTTAATAATATTTTTTATTCCTGTAATACCCTTTAATTAATCATTTTATATTACAATTTTCGTAATTAATTAAAAAAGAAATTAAATTCTCAGCACAAATCAAGCTATAACTAATTGTGCACAAATCTTGGAATTAATTACCAATTTTGAATCTTTATTCATCGATCTTATCTCTCTTTCTCTCTCTCTCTCTCTCTCTCTCTCTCTCTCTGACGACAACCGCTCCATCGCCGCCACCGATCTGGTCTCCGACGACGACCGCTCCATCGCCGCCACCGATCTGGTCTCCGATGACGACCGCTCTATCACCGCCGACTCGTGGTCGATCAAGAGCGAGTACGGTAGCACGCTCGACGATTGGTCGATCCATCGGTAGCTTCGCCGCCGTTTCACACTGGCTCCGTCGCCGAAACCACCGGTACTGTAATTCTCCGACCCAACTAGTTTTATTCCCGTGACAAAGTTGTGTGCTTTGGTGTGTTCTGAGTGTTATTTTTTTTTGTGTGTTGTTGGTGTTTTGTGTTAATGACAGGTAATGGATTGAGCTTTGTGGACCACGGGCTCGGCAAGGCCGATCCCAAGGTTTGGACGATCGTGGACAAGGAGAAACAGAGGCAGTTTCGGAGCCTCGAGCTCATCGCGTCAATTTCACGTGCCGTGCGGTTATGGAGACCGTCGGGTCGTGCCTCACCAACAAGTACTCCGAGGGGGTGTGCGCTCGGAAACACCGAGGCCACGGCGATCGACTGCGAAGCTTCGGCGGTCTTACGGGAGAGAGAAAAAGAGAGATTATTTTTCGTATTTAAAATATTTGATTATTGTATTTAAATTTTAATATGAATAATATTTTTTATTGTTGATTTACGTTGATTCGTTGTTGATTTACGTTGATTCGTTGTTGATTTACGTTAATTCGTTGTTAATTTACGTTGATTCGTTGTTGATTTACGTTGATTCGTTGTTGATTTACGTTAATTCGCGTCTTTAATTTGTTGATATTTTTTGAAAAAAATAAATCCAAAAATTATATGAATGTTTTGAATTTAAAATTTGAATTATACAAAAAAAAAGGGGTTTGATTTTGGTTGTTACCATATTAATAGCTATTTCAATTAATAGCAATATTTTCAATTAATGAAAATAAATGAATTTTTTACTTTTATTAAAACATGAGGGCAATAATGTAATTGAAATTTCATTTAAATGGTTAATTGGATAGTTTACAAAATTAACCAAAGTTTGGCTATTTTGCTAAACACACTTTCAAGTTTGGCTATTTCTCCAAAGCGCCCATTAAAAAATACAATGAACACAAAGCTTGGATAGAATAAACTTTATTACGTAGTGTGAAAAGAAAAAAAGAAAAAAGAAAAAAAAAACTAAGAACTTTAAGACAAGTTACAGCTTGAAGTTGTAGCTGATCATGATCTCTCCGTATATGACCATATTCCGCACATGCCAAGTCATATATTTTGTCTTCGGACAATATATGATGGTTTTATTCTCTTTTGGTTGCACCACGGACGCGGGTTCATTCCTATACGCGATTGACCGCCTTTAAAGAATGTCGTAGAAGTTGTTCTTCAAATGGCAACCTTCGAGCATCTAGCGTTTAAACTTCTGGAGCTCACTAATGCTCCTCCGGCTCCAACAAAACAACGCGCGCCTAGCCCGGCGACTTAGGATGGTGACAAACTCACTCTTATTTGAGAACCGCGTACGTCCTTGTAAATGTCTTAATGCATACAGGCATGTGAGGTTATATATATGTATTCCGTCATATAACCTCACATCCGGATGGCTTTGCAGAGTTTAATCTCTCGTAGGCTTTGTCCTTAGCCAGTCAACCTTCCGGCATCTATTTACGCTCTTAAAGTCAAATGATGTGCTTCAACACGATAACACGAACAACCCAAATGCTATCGGAAGCTCTTGAATTTGTATTTTTATCCTTACGTGGCTTCTCACGTTGTAAAATAACCATCACAAGTTTGACTTTGTATTTTTTTTTTATGTAGCCCCTCCCTTTATATATTTTGTCCATATGCAGGGCTACATATGAATAAAATAAAAGAGTATGGGCTATATAGAAATAAGAAAACAAAAATATGGACACTTTGTTAATCAATTGTGTTCCTAGATTTGCTAAGTTAAAGATTTAGCGAGTTAAACACTGGTTTTAACATCTTATATGTGTTGTACAAAGTTATAAAAAAAAAAATCAAAATTTAAGATTGGTTAATAAAATTGACAAAAAAGGTAAAATAAAAAAATTAAGAATGTGATATAATAATTTTACAAAACAAAGGTTACATAAAGACCATATACAAACCGATCATCTTTACCAGATTGATTTTGGTAGCATTATAAAAAAAAAAATTGTATTGAATTGGACGTAGACGTGTAGAATTAATCTTATCAACAGAAGATTGTGCATATCCTCGCGTGCAGTGAAGCATGTGTTGTGCCCACACAACACATGAAAATGGTGATTATATTGCATATTATGCACATAAAGTATTTGGCCATTGCTATTCCAGTGACCCAATAACCTTTAATAATGGCGCATCATTTCTTTGACCTCTTCATCTTTAACATCATTTATGTCTCTAATTATGAAAAACAATAACAATAACAATAATAATAATAGAATAGATCATAGAGTAATATAGACGTAACTCAATGGCAAATGATAACGCACTATTGTGTTGTGTTGGACTTGGACCATGAATTATAGCACAAAAGTCCAAAGAAACATCCCTTTCTATATTTGGAATCATATTATCGCACCTTCAAACTCTCACTCCCATCACCTTCTTAGTTGTTTTAGGCTAAGCCATTGTGTTGAAAAATATGTCTATTTCATTTGATTGTAGAAGAACAAATCTTATAGTTCTTACTTACCTTGGTTTAATATATTTTCCTCTTTTTTTTTTTCATGATAAAGACACGAGTTCGATCCTAGTGCAGATACCTTCTAAGTGGAGATTTATCTTTCTTTCGGCTTAATCTTGAGTACCATAGACAGCTTGTCAGACAAATCTAGGTAATTATGTAAATTCATTTTTCTAGGTGATTACTTAATGTACTCCTGCTTCGAAATTTTTGCACGGAGTCTTGATCGTTTTCTCGAATGAACGATCATTTGTTATTTTGTTATTCAATAATGAAGATAAGCGGAGATTTACTGAATTCCCGACGATTCTAGTCTATTTTCAGTGTTCCAATCCCATCACACTTGAATATCAAAATAAAGAATCAAAATGCTTTGAACGTTATTAAGCAAAAAAGACCGGTAAAGTTGTACTATAACAGTAATCATATGACCTGCAAATACACAATGCTACATTTATGGATGGGAAAATATGAAAGATAAGACAAGAAATACAAGCCAAAAACAGGCATCAACAATAACGAACAACGCTCAGCGAATACAGAAGCCTATAAGGCGGGAAAAAAAAAAGCCGGTTACAGTAAATATATACCACAAAAAATCGATCTCTCAACGAACAACAGAAGAGGAATATTAAATAATATGGATTTTGCAAGCCAATCTAGCTGAGAACTAAAATCATATTCACATGAAGTAAAAAGAAGCTTCACACGCAGACAAGCACGGCCCACCGACCTCAAGTGAAAGCAGTTGGGCACAAGATGCATTGAGTTTCCGGGTTTCCGATTCATCACCAGCATCACTGTTATTGCCATAACCATCATCGCAGAAAGAAAAATATAGAGCCTTCACACACAGGCAAGCACGGCCCACTGACCTCAAACGGAAGCGGGTGTGACTTAAGATGTATCACATTCGCGGGGTTCCCAGTACATCATCATGATTATCATGATCATCGCCATGGAAATTATTTCCGTAACCATCATCAAAGAAAGTAACACAAAAAGAAGCTTCACACAGGCAATCACGGTCGGCTGACCTCAATCAGAAGCAGTTGTGCACAATATGCAGCGCATACGTGGGGTTCCTGATCCATCGTCGTCGTCGTTATCATCATGATCATCGCCATAGCCGTTATCGTAGTCATAGCTTGAGACCCTCTCCCGAGCAGGCCCCTTATTGGCGGTTGTGTAGGTCGAATCCGTGAGGCAGGTAGTGTGGTAGGCGTGGCAACAGAAGAACACGATGACCGAGACATTTTGGATTGAAAAAGGGTCGAAACACATGCAACACCTTCCCCCTCCCCTGGTTTTGGACTTAACCTCCGTGGTTCTCACGCTCGGAGATTTTTCAATTCCTTGAGGACTCGTGTCGTTTCTCTTCGCCCGTGCTTCGTCTTCTTCGGTGCTCAAATAGACTCCATGCTTCGCCTCTTTGTAGTATTTCACCAAGAGATTCACACAATCGGCCTGATTCTCGATTGGAGATTCATGTCACGACCATATATATAATTATTCTTATAATGGTCAGATGAAAATAGGATTACCTTGAGGATATCGTTGCAGCCATGTCTAAGCGAGGTTTCTGTTCTGTAGTCGGTAATGATCTTGACCAGCCGATCCCTAAGCCTGAAAGAGAAAATCTCATCATGAAAGATCCAAAATATAAGCCCGAAAGAAGGTGTCACTCTTTCAAGATCAGCATTTAAATTCAAGTTATTTCAAGTGAAGAGGTTTATATGTGTACAAAAATTAAATTAAAAGCAAAAGAATGTCTAATCAATCAGTATTTGCAGTAAGACTAACCAACTTTGGATCCATAATATGTACCATGAGCATGGGCCCGGCTCGGCCCAAGGAGGAACCGACCAAGAACCACATGCCTAGACTAGCGCAGATTCTAAATTAGGCTATTTTTATTTACTTGCTCTTTTAAATATTTGGCTATTAGTTATTACATAAATAAGTTTATTTCCAATATTAGCCTTGTAATGATCTATCGATCTAGCTATAATCGGGTCCTTAAGATTAATGAAAATTTATCTCAACACATATCGAAATTCATCACTCTCTACCAGAGGAGGGGATGGATTTCTGTCGAGACAATGTTAGGAGAATTTATGCGTACTTCATCACGAGTCCCATTACGAGATTGCAATCCCAGGCATTTTCAGATTGGTACACAGAAACTAACCTAGGTATTTCCAGACCATTGGGTACCATATTTACTATGTAGAGAGGATCAAGATTACCAACTGTGTGTTCCAATAGCATGCCAACCTGTCAAGTAGTCAGAACTCAACGTCATCTATAAACATAGACTATTTTGTAAAATTAACATTCAGATTGTCGTTTCAATAAATATACCATTTCGGGTTTGTGCAGGCATTGCTTGATTAACTCTTCCCAAAGTTCATCATCGTGCTGCATTGTCACAAACTCCACTGCCTGCATACTCGTCAAACACAAATATCAATATAAACCGGGAGCGAATACCAAACCTATTCCGAAAAAAGATAGTCATTACCTCTTCCATGTCCCCTAATTGATTAATAATGACAGCCAGAGCTTTTTTCGAATTTCCCATTCTCCCAAGAATGAACACTTGCTCTTTCAGAAGATCTTTTTTAACACATATTTCATATGCCTGGTATGTAAACCAAGAGTTAAATCATAGAAAATATATAAAAATAAGCGTCGGAATCGATGACTGATTAAATGGCGTACCTTCTCCAGTGTATAGTGCTGACTACTACGAAGGAAAGGAAGCAGCATCTTTGGATCGTATTCTGCATAAAGTTCAACCTAGCACACACAAAAAGAAGCCATCGAAATAATACATGAGACCAAATTTCTGCTAAATCCTTTGCAGGGATCTCATTAGACCCATACTTGTGTACAAAAATAGATGCAAGAGGATTTCGTTATGTCCGTATTTCGCACTCAGCCTCTCCCACATTATTTAGCCACTGCACGTATTAAGTATAAACATCGAGCCTAGGTTACTTTGGTAGTTTAAAGTTTAAACCTTTATTATGTCCTCATTTGTCTTTATATTGTGTAAGTATTTTAGACATTTTCTTTTTATGATAGGATTGTAGGATCCTATATAAGTAGTAAACTCAGATTAAGTTGAGTTATATGTTGTCGAGAGAAAATTTCTTTACGACATCTTGTGGAGAGCGTTCGTCTTGCTCTCCAAGAAAAGACGTACTGTTTACTTCGAGTTTCATTATAGAGAGTGCTTGGGAATCTCAGTATTGGTATATTCTCATTGCCATAGTATTTCGTGTTTGGTTTTACTTGGGGTTCTATCAGATTTCGTCATCAACTTGCACTGATGCCATGATATATACTGGAGTAATAAGCAGATTGAGACAAGGTAAGGAATTCATATGATACAAACCAAACCTTTTTTCATTTATTATTATTGGTACCTGAATATCATGATAATCCTTTCCAGCATGAGGATTCACTTCAAATAGCGAATGCAGATAAAGATGCAAGAAATATCTGGAGTCGCACTCAGCGGTTGTATCGAGAAGTTGTGAAACGACTTCTGACGACGTAATCAAATCTTTGTTCTGGATAAACAACGGAACTGCACGCCTGTGATCTAGCATCATCAACTGGACAACCTAAAATTCCATGCACAACAGCAGCGGGACTGGGATTTAATAAAAATGAAAATAATATTACGACAAACTAAATTTATCCATTTAAAAAAAAATACAAACGACGAAATAGAGGAAACAATATAACTAAAGATAAGGTTTGAACTCAGAAACATGAATTTCTTCTCAGAAGAAAAATAAAATATATAACCAGTCACTCAGTCGGTATCAGCATAATATTTTACCTTTTCCCGTATGGAATCATGCAAGTTATGTTTTTCAATGAAGTCAAATATGCCTGGCATCAAAAGCTGACAAAAAGGATGTTAGAATAGATTTTAGACAATTATAATGCTGATATACAGTTTAAGACTTACATCTGCATAGAGTGAAAAGGCTCTCTCAAATTGCCCATCAATAACATACAACTCAGCTAGTGCCTGGCAAAAAAAAGACAGAATAAATCATAGAAGTGATAAAATTTTATTTCGAATTAAATTATTATGTTACTTAGTTTAAGTATTGGTGGGTTATTTTTAGTAAGTAGCAATAAGGGGAATACTATTCCCTCCTATTTAGAATATTTAGGGCTTTGTGCCATGGATATGTCTTGTTTTATTGTTTGGCTCAAGGCATCTTTTGAAGAGCTTTGGCCGTGTTCTCAAAGGAATGGTCTCTTTATTTAGCTCGCTCTTTGCAATTAAGTTTCCGGTAATCATTGCGTTGGTGATTACTGGCTTACTTGTTCTTAGCTTGTGTTTTACGTCACGTTGTTGGTATCATCCTATCAAGTAGCCAAAAAAAATCACAACTATCCAATAATAAGAATGCAATTGGACCTCTTTGAGCGCATCGGTCATAGATGGAGTATTTAGCTGCGGTTCAATAGCGGAGATAACAGGCAGCGCCGAATATATCGCAGGAGGCCAAGATTTGACTGTTGACAACAGATCCTTGTGAAAAAGCGGATTTGTAGCCAAAGCCACGAGAGCAACCTGTTGTCCGAAAAGAAGAAGAAAAAATAGTGATTCTTCAATCAACGGAGATAATAAATAAAGCCAGTATTTATTATTTCCCAAACGGACCTCATAAGCAGTATCACGCAGTCGAGGGTTTTCAGTAGGTATATATGGAACTAATATAGGAAGCTGACGAAGTTGAGCAAAATGGAAAACCCACCTGTGAAAAGTGACCTAATCTCAGTAAAAAACTTGAAAGCCCGAAATGGCAATTGCGTAAATAGAGAGTTAGAAGGATATATAGCACAGTGGTTAAAATGCCGACCTCTCCCATGCTGAAGCAGAGCCTCGTAATATTTTGGGACACAAAGATGCAGCATCAGCATATTTTCTTTCCACAATCAGATGATCAAGGTATCTAGATCCAACCTAAAGGTACAGCAGAGCGACTTAGAACCCGTTAATCCTTTAAGTACTAATTTACTTCGCAAATCAAATTAGAATGAGTTGAAAATACCTCGTCAAGGAGTTCACTGCGACCCTGTCCAGCTTCAACAGCAGCCAAAGCTTTCTCGTGCCAACCATGTTCAAGCAGCCATGCTATATGATCCTCTGCATCCCTGAATTGGATGTAATAAGAACATTGTTAATAGTGATGATATAATTAACTTTAAAAATTAAAAATAAGATAAAATATACTTCGGAAGACCAAAAAGAAAAAGAGAGAGAAATAACCTCGGTTTCGCAATGACTACATCCTTTGGGGATACAATGTAGTACAATGGCTCATCTCCTGCAGCCCATTGCCCGCCAGCATAGCTGCTACCTAAGTCACGTAAAAAAAGTTTCTAATTAGTTAATTATTTTGATATATTATATCTAACTGATATACTGTACACTTCAATGGCAATCATGTAAACCTGAGAAAGGAGCATGAGCAAGGGAATAGTCTTTTCCCTTGTAATGCTCAAACCCGAGTACAGGTAGGGCATCCGTTGAAAGCTCATCATTATTCCACGAGACTATACGTACTTCCGGTCTTTGTGCATTTCCCTACTTAATAAATAACAAGTGTTAGAAAATTCATATACTATGTATATAAAGCAAAATGAAAAATCCAATCCTGGCGCAAAACAAAAACAAATGTAATGTAGTAAATACTTCCAAAGTTTCAATCAACACCCGATATGCGGTTTTACAAGACTTCGAGAACGCACTACATACATTCTAATGCCACATCATTCTACACTAGCATCTAGAAATTACTATTGTGTGTGCTTCGCTGAAAGCATCAACTCCAGAATGCTTTTTTATCTCAATAGTATTTTCGAGAAATTAATATCACAACAGAACAAAAGAAAAAAAAAAGGATATATAAACAGAAAAGTGAAAAACTGAATCTCCTACAAAACTAAATCTCCTAACTCAAGGGAAAAAAAAGAAAAGAATACCTGTCTTGATGGGACCGCGCTACTAAAGTCTTTCTCTCGATCTTCTTCACCTGGAATATATGCCAGAACAACCAGAGTATCACCAAAAGGCGCTAATCCGGAGATATAATAGCTGGTCTGGAAAGATGCCACGATATCGACTTGATTCAAGCTAGATACTGGCACATTTTTATATGTCCCATTGACTGCTCTCTGCTGATTTGTCCTTATTGATGCAATTTTTACGGATGTTCCCCAGCCGATTACCAAAAGCGTATCGTCCTAGATTCAATAAACAGGTCTTGTCAACTATAATCTTTTGAAAATTCCAGCCAACGACCAAAAGCATATCCTTCTAAACTGTACAAATAAATGCAGATAACAATGAATCTGAATGTTGAAGATGAATGTAATGTAAGTGCTGTAATGGATGCCTTCTTTGGTTAAAATTACCAAAGAAAGAACCATAACGGACTGTGACCGACTTTGAAATTATCGCTTTTAAGTATTGCAATTTCGATTAAATTATGTCGTTTGGTTAGTTTGTCACTAGTTGTTGTATTCTCGTTAATGAGAAGACATAAGTCAGCCCAATAAGGGGAGTAGGCTTTTGGAAGAGTGCGGTTAGAGAGAGAAACAACAGCTCTTGTTGCGAGATCGAACTCCCGGGTTGTATTTCAAATCACTCTGACTTACCTGCCAAACTAAGTGGGGAACCAGAACCTCAGGACGTGGGCTGCCACGTGGTCTTTCAATGAATGTAATACGTCTGTCATTAGCGGCGTCATAAACTTTCACCCCTGCGTCATTTGCCCAAGCAATGAGATCTGATCTCCACTTCACTGCATGTATTGGACCTTCACCAGAGTGCAATACCTAAAAGAAAAACCTTTTTAAGTTATCCAAGATCGAAACGAGCAGTAACCAAAGGTTTGACAGCAAGTCATGAGTGTGTGAACCTGGTCCCGGAAACCCAGCCATTTCTTGTAATTAAAATACAAATGACCAGCTAAACCCCCGGCCACAAATCTTCTAGAAGCTTTTTTGGCATAGTCAGGGTCTAAAGCAATAGCTTTCATCGGACGATGATACTCGAACTTCATTTTTTCATCCGTGAAGAGGCTGTTTATTACAACCGTCCCATCATCAGAGCAGCTACCGATAAATTCACCTTCACTGTCAAAACTGAGGTCGTTTACGGCAGCCGTATGTGTATTGAATTCCTTGACCTGTAGAGAGGCCGACGAAGATCATTGATATATCTCTTCAAACAATACCAAGGAAAATGCAAACTATATAGAGGGATTGGCTACTAACTAGTAAAGCAAAAGGAACTGCACGTCTTTCGATTTTTCGTCAACCAACAGTAAGATCCTAAGATGAATTGAATCGAAAGAAATAATTGAGCCAATAATTAAAGTATGGACAGGAAAAACCCAAAACTAACTATTGACTAGACAGCTTAAACAACTTAAGTCAAAGTTCCAACTCTAGAGACTTCCAGAGCTCTCATATCCATTTCCTATTCTTCTTTCTTTTCAGAAAACTTGTAATCCAAACGTACTTAAATACTTTTGTACTGAATTTCAGGACCCAGAAGAGCTCAATGAAATTCAATTCAGAAAGTTCAGATTCAACAGGACTTGATTTTCCTAACAATTCATGCTTAACCAATAGATATCGAAGTCGAATTGTACTAGTTTCGATCCATGGAGCTCGAACTTCAACACAGAACCACGCACAAACTCACAGCTCATACCAATTCAAAATTAAACGAGCACCGAAAAGGAGAATCAAAACAGCAATCGGAAATCCAAAGCACATCGCTGACCGACCTGATTGCCGAGGAAATCGAGGATATGAACAGTGCCTCCCTGCGTCCC
Organism: Parietaria judaica; assembly: GCA_954871525.1. Classification (NCBI taxonomy): domain Eukaryota; kingdom Viridiplantae; phylum Streptophyta; class Magnoliopsida; order Rosales; family Urticaceae; genus Parietaria; species Parietaria judaica. The sequence continues at coordinate 22,592,957 of OX940860.1, read as the reverse complement.
GAGCGCGATCATCCGCTCGGCGACAGCGACGCACGACGCGGCGTCGCTGGCCAGCAGCGTCGGGATGCTCCCGCCGAGCCTCTGGTACTTGAGCCTCGGCTCTTCCTCTTCCTCTTCCTCCTCCTCTTCTTCAACCTCTTCTTCCTCGTCGTCGTCGTCGTCCTCCCTCTCGTCGTCTCCTTCGACGCCGTTCTCCGACGGAATCGGAGCCATTTGCACGAACCGCTTCTTGGACGGAGAATCAATGGCCGCTCGATCCGAACTCCGATGGATGGATGGATCGATCTGGTTGATGAATTCCTCTTCGTTCGTTGGTTCGCTGAATTTATTTGCAAAACAACAAAAGAAAATAGCAATTACTGAACCTAATTAGTTTTTTCTTTTTCTTTCTTCTTGACGTGACAGCTTTCTTTCGCTTCTCGTCTCGTGTCGTCTGTGACCGACTCCATTGTCGTTTTCATTGATTAACTTTTATTATGAGATAATTAATCGCGGCAAAAATACTTTAATTTGATTTAGCTCAAACCCTTACCAGCCTGAGTTCAAAATAAAAAATAGCGGTAAAAATATCGAAAGTCAACAAATATATGAGGAGCACTTTTTTCGTTTAATTCAAATGAGAAGATGCTAGATAGTTGGATGAACACGTATATATTGAGAAAGATTATGCGATAATTACGAAGAGTGTAGATACTGTAAATATTCAAACTATTTAAAAAAAAAAAATCATTTAATATGAAAGGTGCTAGCAGATTGACTCATCGTTTTTGTAAATAAAGCACGCGCTGAGGAGACGAAGATTTTTGCCATTATAATGTGAGAGATGTTCTGCCTTCTCGTGCAAAATACTTTTGAGTTTGAATAAAAGAAATAAAAAGTGCCGATGCTATGATGAAAAGTTAACACTAAATTCATAAGATTGAACAAAATTTGTTTGTAGATATATAATTTTAACTACTAGTACTGGCTATTGTCTTTTTTTTTTTTTTTACTAGAGGGCATATTCACAATGTTCTTGCACTATTATTGACTACAATTACATATGTAATTTTTAACGTTTCAATACATCATATGTAATTTTACCCGCTATTTCATTATAAAAAAAATAAAAAAAATCATAATCAGTGGTGAAGTGATGGGATAATTTGTGCAGTAAAAGAGAAATAAAGTAGAGAAAAGTCTTTGAGAAGAATTTAATTCCAGAGACCAAGATCAAGAAAATAGAAGCCCCTGCCCCACACTCACACACATCACTCTTCTTCCTTGTCTGAGCCCCAAAATCTCATCGACCAGATCTCTCTCTCTCTCTCTCTCTCTCTCTCTCTCTCTTTGCTATGGAATCGCCATGGATCCATCTCTGAAATGCAGCCCAGCTTGTTCCCCTTCGGCACCGTCTTGCCCAACCCCTTCCCCGACGATCTGACCCAGCCCGCCGGATTCGAGACCTCCAGGCTCTTCTTCCTCCTCCCGCTTTTGCTCTCCCAAGGTCCCGCCTCCGCCATGGATTTGTCCAAGGTCGGAGAGAAGCTTCTCAGCTCCGTCCGCTCCGCCAGATCGCTCGGCCTTCTTCCTTCTCCCGCCCCCGATCGCCCCGAGGTAATGTCCATCATTTCGATCACTGTTCTTCCGTCTCGTATCGAATCAGGCTTTTCGTTAATCTCATTCATGGTCTTTGAGAAGCTTTCAAGGATAGAGCTGACTGAAAATGGCGTCATGGCTTAAAATATTGTGTTCAGATAGTAATGTGCGTGTATGTCAAGCTAACATGGAGTTTTGATTTCGGTTACTACCATCATCGGACTCGAAACGAAGAAGAAGCTGAACTTAGGACAACAGGTTAAAGCAGTGATTCAGTGTTCAACTACTGCTTTGAGTTGATTTCTCATTGTAGTAGCTAACAACAGGTTAAAGCTAACATTGGAGAATGAATTTTAGGTGTTTTTATATCTTCTTTGAATTGATTTCTAGTGTCATGCTTGTAAGCTATTTAGGATGTTTTTCTGTTCGAAGCTTCTCACCAATTCTTCTCGAGATTGGAATGCATAGAAGAATCTAGTAAACAAAAAGTTAGGATACAAATGTATACACTGCTAGTTTATGCATACTCCGATAGCTTGAGCTCATTCTACGTAAACCCGCTCAAAAGCTGAACTTATTCTGAATATGGAGCGATAAAGTACAAGCATACTAATGAAATAGATTTTCGTCAATACCATTAAGTAAGCAGAGCATTGGATTCACTTCTTTCAAGTACGGATCTAAAAAATCTTTAGTACACGGAGTTTTTTCGTTTGAGGTTGAAAAAAGAAAAAAAGTCAAAATGCCCATCAAGTGGATGTTAAAATCTGACTTGTCCTGCAATATCTCTTGTTATTTACTTAATCTCTTCAGAGGTAGAGATAGTATGCAAATTACCTTTTTATTGCCAAGTTACAGTTCATACCACTGCAAATGCCTCACATGTGATATTTGGTCGCATTGAATTTATGTGATCACTGTCCGATAAGTTACTACGTGTCTATTAGTAAAGATAAAGAGGCCAAACATAATTTTGCCTTTTCTTTTGTCTTCTATGAACAGGTCCCGGCTCGAGCTGCAGCTGCGGCAGCAGTCGCTCGTGCCCTTGCTGGTCTGCCACCTCATCAAAGATTTAGCATCTCATCGAGCTCCGAAGAGTTGACCTCAATATATGGAAGCCGATCTCACAGTCAAGCAGTGGCAGAAGTAGAAGAAGACTTTTACCAAGAGGTGATGCTTCTATAGATCAATCTGAAATGTTTGGATTTATTTTCAATGTGTCTCGTGCTTGTGAGACATGTTTATGTGTAACCTCAACTCCGTATGCTTTAAATGACTTGCGTACCGAGGTTAACTTAACTAGAGATAATTTGTGTAGAAAACATTGGGAATAAGGTTTATGATAATTCATTTATTGTATTACCTCTTCAATTGTTACTGGCCTTCTAAACAGATTGTGCTGACTAGACTACAACATATTAAAGAATGTTATTGCCGTTTATTTCTTTTTGGCCTTAATGCATATCGGGAACAAGGTTTATAAAGTCACTAATTTCCCGGATCTTTCGAGTGATTGGGCTGGCTCTGTTTAACGAGCAACTTTCTTATTTTCTTTTTCCTTTGAGTTTGTTTAGACTTTAGATAGCCGGGCCGGTTTATAGGCCGGCTGATCTTAAATTACCCCTGTCCTTGCACTGTAATCTTCTTTTATCACTAAAAAAAATTGTTTGATCTTAAATTACCCCTGTCCTTGCACTGTAATCTTCTTTTATCACTAAAAAAAATTGTTTCTTAAAAAAAAAAAAATACTAATTTCCAGCTTTACCCTGATATCACCTCTTCAAGTGTAATTGGCCCTCTGAACAGATTGTGTTTACTACGCTAATTCTTGTTAAAGAATCTTATTCTTGATTTAGAGTTTTTGTGTCCTTGATGTTTCTTAATCTTCGAAAACTTATTGTTCGTATTAATGTTTTGTTGCTCCGGAAAACTTGCATGGAATTGTGAATTAGTCAAATTTTAACGCCTTTTGTTTTTTTTCTTTATCCTTGTTTTTCTTTATTTTCTAAAATGATCTTGTAAATACCACAAGCAGGAATTCGACTCCGTGAAGCATATTTTAGAGAATATTCCTTCTGAGGATAATGAACTGGAGCATTTTGAGAAGCAGGTATGTTTCCTACACTCTTAAGTCTTTAAATCAAGTCTTATGAGTATTTGTCATGGTCTAGAATTGTTCTAGCCGATAGGTTACTTAAAAACATTTGTTTATTTCTTTCAGAACCCAATAACTAGGCTTATAGGTAGAGACGTAAATCGTAACATTATATCCTCTATGTTGGAAGCAAACTTTAGTTTTTACCTTTTTATTGTATTATTCTGCTTACAAGCCATCTTCCAATGATGCTATTTGATCTCATGAAATCATCATACTGTAATGGCTTTATTTAATAATAGTATATTTCTTCCCTAAAATTTCAAAATTAAGATAACTTGTTCAAATTATTTGGCAGGCTGCTCTGAGATTAGCACAATTAGATAGAGTAGCAGAACGTTTGTCGCAGCATGTTATCGAGCATCATGAAGTAATGGGTAAGTTCTTGAGTGATTTTTTAATCATCATGTTACTGATTTGGAAATTGAGTTGCAATTGACTCGTCTTATCCTCTAAATTAGTTCTAAGACATGCTTCTTAAATCGGGAAGGCTATGCAAAATATGTATTTCCTCAACCAAATTAAATTTCCATTTATTATGTTGAACAATTCATTCTCTACACTCTACAGTACAGAAAATCAAAATGTTAGAGGCTTAAGCAAAGGTGCCTTTTGACTCAGGTGAAGCAAACATAAGTTACTCAAAAATTTATAACGAAGCTTCACTAAATGAAACCAGAAATCTTGCTCCATTTTATAATGAATGTTGTTGCGCCCAGATTTTATAGTGAGAAATTCTGTTCCATGGACACAAAAATAAACTTGCATTTCTTTTAGTCATGTAATGACCCCAATTCTATGTTATGTTGCATTATGTTAAAGAAATGTAGTAATGTAAATTGCTGCATGTTTCTGCTGCTATCCATTGTGTCTCACCATACGATGTTGCATGAACTTAAATGCTGACATGCCAAGTTTGTCCGCTACGAAAATTAATGATTTGATCTATTCATGTGTAAATTTTTGGTTGTTTGATAGATAAACTAGTACTTATTTAGTGTTAGTACTTTTCAATTGAGTAATTTGATCCTATTTAAATTCTTTTAAAATATTAATTACGGGGTATATTGGTTAATTCGTAGTTTTGAATGTGATGCTGATATATACTTTTGGTCAGTGAAGGGTATGAATTTGGTTAGAGAAGTGGAAAAAGACTTAAAGATTGCCAATGTCATCTGCCGGGTAATTGCTTGTTTGCTTGATATTGCAGCTTTACTTATGTGTTGGAATTAAATGGTTATAATATTTTATTTTTTACAGAATGGAAGGAGACATATAAACTCATCTATGAATGAGGTTTCGAGAGATCTCGTTGTAAATTCGCATTCCAGAAGGAAACAAGCTCTACTGGTACATTTATAATCTTCTACCTGCTGTACTCTGGTTGTAGTTCATGATAGAGCAACTTTGATTTGTCTTATTGCTCAATGTTTTAGGACATAGTTCCAGTTTTAACGGATCTTCGCCATGCATTGGACATGCAAGCAGCACTTGAATCGCTTGTTGAGGAAGGGCATTACTGCAAGGTGAGTGTCTAATCTCTTTGGGCCTGTCTTAGTATGATACTTTTGTATAACTATATGATGTTAGGTAGGTGTGAGTTAGCTAGATATAATTAAGTGCAGTAGAACCTCTTCTCCACTTCCGAAGTTAATTTTTTTGTGATATTGTCATTTTGCAGGCTTTCCAAGTCCTATCGGAGTATCTGCAACTCTTAGATACTTATTCCGAGCTTTCAGCAATACAAGAAATGAGTCATGGCGTGGAGGTGAATATAAATACCTAATATATCACATATCTTTCTAATGATATTTGAGTTTGATGTGGTCTATTTTCTTCTCTTCTTTTCATTACAATCTAAATATTTTACAATAATGCCGGGTTTAATTTTCTATCATAATGTTCCAGGCTTGGCTCGGTAGAACTCTTCAAAAGCTGGATTCACTTTTGCTAGGAGTGTGTCAGGAATTCATAGAAGAAGGCTATATTACTGTGAGTCTATTTTCCCCAATGAAATTCATTATAACTCTCCATTGAATATACGCGGTTTAGCTGCCAATTTCCCTTTGATGAATTACTTTAGTACCATGTCAAGGTGAAATATTAAAGTCTTTCATGAAGAAAATCATTTATAGTTTAATTATGCTTTTTAGGTTGATTAATTATGTCATGCTATTCAACTAGGTTTTGTTATTTAAATATGTCCCATTAGTTATTTATTTATTTACATTTATATATGCTTTAAGGTTTTGTGTTATTAGATTTTAGTGTTGTGGTAATGATAAGGGAGACTAAATCAATGAGAGGGGAAGTCAAAATATTCTCCTAAACTTATTTAGCTTAGTTTCGCTCTGATATAGAGGGACTAGCCTTGCGCAGTGCAGTTCTGAAAAAAAATCACCGGCTCCTGTTATGATATCGGATTTAGGTTCATAACATAAAGTTATATATTATTATGTTTTACAAATTGAAATTGAAGCATTGTTGGAACAGGTGGTTGATGCTTATGCACTTATTGGAGATGTCTCCGGTCTTGCTGAGAAAATACAAAGCTTCTTCATGCAGGAAGTTCTATCAGAAACCCATTCTGTATTGAAAAGTATTCTCCAAGAGGTATCCTTTATTACTTTCAGACAAGAACTTTAAAGTTAATATATATCGGGCCAGTTTTGTTTCTTTTAAGACGAGAACTGTACTAGCACTCTAGACAAATAGTCCAATTATGCTCAAAGATTGAAACATGATTCTTTTCAAAAAAATTGTACCGAAGAATACATGGAAAGAGCTATTCCAAAATTATAATTTTCCATTAGTGAAGTTTCCAACAATTGATTTTCTCATTTTCTTATCATGACTGGCCTCTCAGGATCAGGAAGAGGCCATGCAAAACAGTCGGTAAGATCCTTTTTCCTCGTCTCTGTTTATATGTTTCGGCAACGAAACAGAAGAAATTGTGTTTCTAGCGTTCTAGTTTATTTTCTTCTTGTTTTTTCCTCCCCAGACTTACCTACAGTGATCTTTGCCTTCATATACCCGAGTCTAAGTTTAGGCAGTGTCTGTTGAGAACACTTGCCGTAATGTTCCGATTGATGTGTTCATACCATGAAATCATGAGCTTTCAGATGGAGAACAAGGTATACTTCAGATTTACTGTTTAGTGTTTGGCTGAACATTATACATTAGTTGCTTATTATATTTCTTTCTCTATAAAGTTCCAGTTTACATGCTTGTGTATTTGTATAATATTATCTATGCATCTATCTAAGAACGAAGGTTATTAAAGCTTCTCTGCTAAATGTTTTTGTATCTTTTTTTTCTTCAGGAAGTTGGCTCGACTCTAAAACAATTTTCGAAGGAAAATGATGTCTCAAGGAGTTCAAAAGGGGCAAAGAAAACTGAGTTAGCTTCAGATTCTCCAATATTTAATGGCTCTTCTTCCGAAGCCATTGATAGAGTTCCTGACTCATCGTGTATAATGGAAGCCACAACTAGTAATGATATGGTTAATGCGGATAGGAAGGAAAATAAGGCTGTTTCAACAAGCGGGTCTCCATGGTATCAACTGCGAAAAGATGCAACGTGCCTTGTTTCACAAACCCTTCAGAGAGGAAGAAAGAATATTTGGCATCTGACAACAAGTCGAGTGTCGGTCTTGCTTTCTTCTTCTGCTGTTTGCTCCGCTAGCTTTCATCAGTTCTTGAAAAATTACGAAGACCTCACCATCTTCATCTTGGCTGGGGAAGCATTCTGTGGAGTTGAAGCTGTGGAGTTCAGGCACAAACTGAAGGTTGTGTGTGAAAATTATTTCATTGCTTTTCACCGACAGAATATACATGTAAGTATACTCATTTAATTATTCTTGTGTAGTTAGCTTTCTCATAATCATGAGTGAATAATGTAGTGCAATTTAAAGGATAAGCATTTAATTGCGGATCCAAAAAAAAAAAACGGATTCGTAACACGGAGCCGAGGAACAGTCCGTGAGAGTCTGAGAGAGTGAGGCTGAGTTGGCCGAATAAGAGCGTTGGGCTCGAGCTTTTTATTTCGCAGTTAAATTGTCGATTGCAATTAAGTTTTATTTTGTTATGCTGAACTACAAATAGGTCTTTTTGCTTAATAAGAACACACCTTTTAATCCAATTAAACCTAATTTCTCCTGAGTGGGGGATATTAGGCTTGTGGAAAAGAAACACGACGATTTCCATAATGAGATCAAGATCTCGGATCCTAACACATTATTTTCAGCAAAGAAAAATATTTTTAGGATAAACATTAATGCTGAAGCGTTGTCTGTCATTTCAAAATTCAAAATATTTCCTTGTCTCTCTCACTCTTCTTCTTTTGTCCCTTTTTTTTTGGCTTAATCTCCCATGTTTCTGCAGAACTAAGAACTCAAATCATATATCAAGATGTCACTTTTTGTTTGATTTCAGGCACTTAAAATGGTATTAGAACGAGAAAGTTGGCTCCTAATGCCACAAGATACAGTTCAAGAAATTAGTTTTGCTGGGCTTGTCGGTGATGGAAACTCGAGTCATGCTAGATTTGTTGGTTTTGGCAAGTCTTTAAAACCTGTCGACTCTTCTACAAAGACGGGATTCTCTCAGTGGTTAAACAATGGAAATCCGTTTATGCTTAAAATGGTGCATACATTTAATGAAGGTCCTTCCAACGAGCTTAATGGAGGATCATCTAGTGATGGGCATTTAAGTGACAATGTGGGAGATGATAATATCTCCCAGGTAAGAAGTAATGCAAGTAAGTCAAACGGATCAAATCCTGTTCCTGAAGAAGAAAATGAAGACCTTCTTGCTGACTTTATTGACGAGGATAGTCAACTTCCTAGCCGACTTTCCAAACCTAAACGAGCACCAAATCATTCTTCGAACTTGATCAATGAGGATTGTACAGCTCAAACCGGATCGTCAATTTGCCTTCTAAGGTGGTGTACATTCTTTTCTAATAGATAAACTTTAGTTTATGTCTTTGAAGAAAAGAAAAGACGGGTCTTTTGATGGTGTTTTAACCCAAATTATTATGTATATCAGGTTGATGGATAAGTATGCAAGGCTTATGCAGAAGTTGGAAATAGTCAATGCGGAATTCTTTAAGGTAAGTTCATGCATACAGAAACCTACAATGGCTTATCTGAACTGTGACATAATGCTTTTATTGTCTGTCTATATTTTCTCTGAATTTTTCCCTGATTCAGTTTATCATTGCAGGGAATATGCCAATTATTTGAGATCTTTTTTTATACTGTTTTTGAGACATTTGGCCAGCCGGATAATAATGCTGGTGGAAAAGGGTCGGTCGACCCTATTAACAGTGAGTATTTTCCTTCTCTTCTTCCTCAGCTGTGTGTATTTTGTGTGCACTTGAACATATATGCTTTCTGCAGTTGGCACTGGTATAATTTTTATGCAATGCTCATCTAAACATTGTACCTTTTTCTGTCGTGTAGATCGGCTAAAGTTGGCATTGTCAAGAATAATGCAGGATTGCGACCAATGGTTAAAAAACTCATCTCCTTCACAAACGTCTGTGACTGCTTCATTTATACATGCTGACCTCTCGCCAAGTCCTGCAAACACAAATTTTCATATTTCACCAGGGGTATCTCTTGGTCTCAAGGTTGAATGTCTTGTCCTTTGAATATGTGCTGCATCTTTGCATAGAGAATGCAAATATATTCAGTTTCTCGTTACAGCAGATTGTCTATGTATCTTAGTTTGTTGAGAACTTAGTCTTATATAAAGCTTGTGATAGGACCCGTAACAGAAATCCAAGAGACTCATGAGCAATGTATGCATAAACGAAACCGCTCTAATTCAAGAGTTAGATTGGGAAAATTATCCCCGATGATGTTAAATTGTCTGCTAAACCTAGATTAGGCGCGTGTATAGAATCAGAAACCCTAATCCCATAGTTATTGTAGATACCCCTATACCCCTACTAGATGAATATACCTTAAGTATAAGTCTGAAATAAATAATTAAATAAATAAATATAAATGAGTTTAACAGCTTGATCCTGAGGGTTAAAGGAGTTAACAGTATTTTATTTTTTTGATGTCATGTCTAGTTTATTGTTATTTAAGATATACTAAATTTTCTGAAAAAAGGAGCAGTATCCACAGGTAGATTTACTTTTTAAGATAGTGTAAGATCCGATGCATGATTTATTTGCCTTGTGTGTGTGAGCCTATGATATAATTTTTTTTTTTCTGGTTTACTGTTATTGGAGAACGGAAGGGCTTCTAGGGGAAAAAATAATCAGTCTAAAAAAATTGCATTGAATTTTTGGGTTGACAGAGCATGCTTTATTGCAAAAATTTGCTATTTGTGTATTGTGGTTTGCATATGGGCCTATAAATCACAACTACGATGCAGGAAAGATGTGCTGGCGCCGACACGATATCTCTTGTTGCTCGAATGTTGCATAGGTCTAAAGCTCGTCTTCTCCAAAATAACGCTGCTGCTGTTGAAAATTTTTATGTGCATCTGGTACGCTCTTTCATCTCCTATTTATGGTTAAGAATTCACGAAAGCTTTAATTCGAACTTGAATTTGTTCGTTGAAATCATGTTATGAGATCATATACCAGCGAGTTGAAGTATAAAGTATTCTTCTGTTCTGCAAAACCGTGGAGGTTAAAATTCACTCTGAAAATAGAAATTAACTTCCATTCTTCAGTTATTGTTCATGTATCGGGGAATTCATGACAGCTTGAAATATGTTTCCCCAAAATTCTAATATTTTGGGACTGTACATGTAATTCCCCAGAGTATTTTATGGATTTGCACTCAGTTATAATTCCCGAGAGGCCTTTATTACATTTTAGAGCACACTATATGCATTTGAAAGAAAAAAAAAATATATATTTAAGGAAAATCATCAATCTTATAATTCTGATGAGAGTGCTACGTATGATGGATCGACCGTGAGAGAGAAAAGAATGTTCCTTCAGCTATTTATTAATATTTTATCTATATATGATCACATACTTGATCAGAAAAGATTATTAGTTTTTCATAAAATTCTGCAGTTCACATGAGATTTATCATGTGTTTACTTTTTCTTAGGTTGATGTTGTGCCGGATCTTACAGAGCATATTCATAGGACTACTGCAAGAATGTTACTTAATGTGAACGGGTAAAGTGGAAGTCTTCTGTGCCCTAGCCTTTTTCACGCTCTACCCAAGCAACATTTATTTTTGGCCTCGATGTTTGCTCTCAAGTAATTAGTCTTTGTTGTCCGTGAATAGTTGGTATAGGAATTTTATGGAGAAAACATTGATTAAGATAAAAAGTATTTCCGTCAATTGTGGGATATAGCATAGTGTTTCCTATGTTACAAAGGTTGTTTATTAATGCTTTTTTGTCTTTTTATTTATTTTAAATACGCAGATATGTCGATCGAATTTCCAATGCAAAATGGGAAGTTAAGGAGCTTGGGCTTGAGCATAATGGGTCAGTTATATAAAATTAAACAATTTATATTACTGCTGTGCATATATAATGCTTCTCTCTATACACGGGGATTCCTATATAAGAGCTTGTGGAAGAAGGATATCCCAGATTCGAAATGGACGAAAACGTCCAATTAGGTACTCATAATTAAGACCTAAAGGTCATAAAGTTATTTCCCGTTAAGACGTTTTCATACTTATCCAGAAACTCATGCAATTTGGTTGATCAGCTTGAGGTTTAGCTTTTTTTTGAAATATTTCCGAAACCTTAGGTCGTACTCATTGTTTGTCAAACCTATGACTTTTTGTCCAAAAAATTTACCATCAACACCTTCAGGTCTGTTTGCCTGTGCCTAAATATCTAGAATTTTTAAGTTCATAGTCTGACTTTGTAATCATTTCATAGGTATGTTGATTTGTTATTGGGTGAGTTTAAACACTATCAGACAAGGCTCGCTCATGGTGGAATTCGCAAGGAGGTATATGTCACATACACTGACTTTAATTATGTTTATTTTGGTAATTTAATTATATAACAGTACTTTATTAGTCTTGTTACTAACTATGTTAATATAAATCTTTCATGTATGAGGTATGGTAATTTTATTTAATTATTTTTAGGGTTTGGGTAACTCTAATTTGAGGTTTGGGCCCGACACAGTTGGCTCTAATTTGTCTATTTAAAAGACCCGAAATAAATGAGAAAGGCATTCAAGAAGTATATGATAGTTTTGAGTTTCTCTTTAGGGTTTCAGAATAGACATCAAGGGAAAAAGGGTATCACAGATTATAGACTCGCGACAAAATCCCCAACTTAGGACCATAGCAAAATACTCAGAATGAGCTATCAATTATATCGTACCAAAATTTTAAATGTCCTAAATTTCCTTCCTATAATAGAGTTCTCGCGTGTAGCTAACTTGTAGTTTGCACATTTAGGTTCAAGATATCCTCTCTGTTTACGGAGTCGAGATCGTCGCTGAAACACTCGTTGAAGGGTTATCACGTGTGAAGAGGTGTACCGACGAAGGCCGGGCTCTGATGTCGCTGGATTTGCAGGTTTTGATTTTTAACATCTTCTTACACTCCTTGTAATGCGTCTTTTTCATCGCTAAAGGACTGAGAGTTCGTTCTCCCAGGTCTTAATCAACGGTCTGCAACATATTGTTGCCATTAACGTCAGACCGAAGTTTCAAATTGTGGAGAGCTTTATCAAGGTGAGCTTAACTTCAATGGATGATTTGAATACATCTACTAAATTAGTTTAAAGGGTTTTCAAGCCTTAACCTGCTTCATTCCCTCACTCTCTCTCCGCTTCTTAAAACAGGCTTACTATCTTCCTGAAACCGAATATGTTCACTGGTCTCGAGCCCATCCGGTAAGGAATTCCGTTTCGGCAAATACTTTGTGCTAGTTCATCTATGCCAATTTTATCCCTAAATACTGATATGCGCATACCATTTTTATCTAATTTTACGCCACGCCCAATGTGCATGCTAGTACATATACGGTTTTATCCCTAATGCATTAAAATTTAGCGCAATCGTCGAACTTTAACGTTTAATGGGGAAATCAATCCAAGTTAACAATTCAGAATGGACCTGCTAAAAACATTTCAGGGAGGAATTTCTACACGATAAGTTTAACGAACACGGCCAATTTCTTAACTTTGATTTATGTTCCACACATACACGATAAGTTCAACGAACAGGGCTGGTACTTATATAACGTTTCGTGTGTCTAAATTAGCCTCTGTATGTTCAGGAGTATACAAGGAACCAAATCGTGGGGCTGATCAACCTTGTTTCATCTATGAAAGGTTGGAAGAGAAAGACCAGATTGGATATATTAGAAAAGATCGAATGATATTTTATCATTATTATTTTTATATTTTTTGACAACCCATTTTCGTTGATCCTCTTTTGAGGTTTGTACATTAAGTGATTTCTTTTCTTTTCCATTTGTAATATTAGTATATATATATATATGTATCATCTTCCATCCGATGTTGTGCATCGTCTTACTTTTCAGTTTACAGTGCATTTATATGGTCAGCCATCGAAACTCGATGTAGTTATGGATGGGTGTTATTGAAATAATGTACATTAAATCATAATATATATATATATATAAACTATGCTCTGTATAAATTGGCAAATAGTTGTCCATGTGATAATCGGATTCTATATAAGTAGTGAAATTTAAATCCAATCATTTGAAATGTGAGATTGCATATCTGGTTTTTTTTAGATTTTCTACTTGCTGTACTGTTTTGCTAATTTTTTAAAGTCAATTTGTATACCGGTTTTTCCGAACCAAGTTATCCCGGTTGTCAGTAATAAAATGACTGATGTTTATCATCTGCTTACAAGAGCTTATTAGGTTTGTTTTTCTTTGCCATGAAGACAAAAACAGGTTAATGCATAAACAGAGAATGAATTGGATTGGAAATTATATTCTTTTCCTTCATATATAAAAAATATAATGTATCTTCAACATTGCTCAAACTTGGGTGTCTCTTTGCTTATTCTTTCTATTCTCTATACTTACGTCTCTACTTGGGTGAGTCTGTGATCTCACCAATCATCTTTAAGGCAAGGCAGGAATTATCCACAGGAACCTGCACAATTCATAATAATTATTTACTCCACACAAAATAATTATTTACTGCACAGATTTTTTTTTTTTTTTTCGTCTAGTGTGAGAATCAGTTTTTTTTTACACGAACGAATGGCAGTAATTGTCAGTCCTAGTTTGTGTCAGATAACATAAGTTTGATGTTTGACTTCTCTCTCTATTTCTGACAGTTTCCACAGAGAGAGGACAATTTCTCTTACAGTACTTTCTAATTTTGAAGTATATGAACTGACCGGGTACTTTTAAGTTTCACCTCTTTATAACTATTTTTATTTTCTAAGCGAAATTAAGCAATAATTTAATATATTAATAAATTAAAATAAAATTATTAATTTGTTGAGTATTATGAAATTAAATTGTTTAGATGAAAGATAAAAATTTGTAATGTTCCGTGATAAGCACGTCCCATCCCCGAACCGGGCGTGTAATACACACGAGGGTTAGTTATTTGTTCTTTGAGAAATATTTTTGCTATTATTTCAACTCAAAATCTATTAAAAAAAACAAAAAACTGACGTTCAAATTTGGCAACCCAGAGGAGTCAATAACTTGCTATAAATATTAGTGTGTGTCAAGTAATCACTTGTATAAGTTAAAATTTGGGTGATTACTCATACATCTGTAAATGGAAAATTTTCAAGTAGCAAGAAACTATTATGGCATTGTACACTTGATTAGGGTCTAGAAACCAAATGATGAGGATTATAAGCATATTTCTACGTTACGTTAGGCTTGACTCTACGTAGTAGTAGTCATTGACCCAAAAATAGTACACAAAGTCTCTTTTTCTGATTTGTGATTGTGATAAGAAAGTTCAATATATTAATATGACAATCAATGCAGGGGTCAGAGTTTTCACTAAAAATAAAAATAGGGAGGTCTTTTTAAATGCAAAAACCACACTACTATTACGTGAAGGCATTGAATTCAACCACATATCTTATACGTTACCCTAGTAGTAATTACTAAACGTCCCTACCATGTTCCTACCTCAAAGGTACAATATATATATATATATATATATATATATATATATATATATATATCAAGGTTTTAAATACCGCTTGCCGATTTCGTTTCGCATTTTCCGTTTTACGGATATATCGCTTGCCGATGGGTATGCCGATGGAAAAATTGTAAAAAAAAGAAATACCGCATGCCGCATATACCGCACTTTTCGCATGGGCATACCGCATGCCGATGGGGTTTTCGACGGATATTCTGTAAAAAATATTTGAGTATTTAAGCAAGATATTTATATAAGTTCAAAACTACATATTTAATAAATACAAGATATTTGTAACTTAAATATGTGGGTGACATGTATAATATTAAGTCACTTTATTAGTTTAAGTGTATAATATTAAGTCAAATTATTATGTGAAGTTAATATGTATGTTAATTAAGTGTGTAATATTAAGTGAATATGCATGTTAATTGTATATGTATGTTAACAAATTTAATATTAGTTGAAGTGTATAATATTAAATGAATATGTATATTAAGCGTATATGTATGTTAGGTGAAGTTAATATGTATGCTAAGTGTATAATATTATTTGAAGTGTATAATATTAAGTTAAATTATTAGGTGAAGTGTATGTGTATGTTAAGTGTGAATGTGTGATATTAGTTGAATAACAAAAAGTCCCACATTGATAGATGACAAGAGTTTAGTGATGTTTATATACCAAATATTAGGGACAAGGGCTTGGGCCCTTTGGGTCATAGGATTTTGTGGATGGGGGAGAACTCACACAAATGTTACACCACCACACGCGCGCGCCGCCGCCGTCCGTCCGGGCCGGGGTGGGGTGGGGTGCTCTTGTGTGAGTATAATTATTTTTGCCGAAAGTTTAATTGGTATTTTTGCCAAAATCTACCAAAAATATAATTTTTAGCGAAATTCCATCCAAATTTCGCAATTTTTACACTAAAAGATTTTCCACACCCGTGCCCATGCGAATTTCGCAAAATTTCGCGAAATTTGGTAAAACGAAAGGGTTTTCGAACCGCATACCTGCGAAAAACGAATTTCGCACGAATTTCGCATGGAAATTCGCGAAATTTTAAACCTTGATATATATATATATATATATTAAGAATAATTTTATATATTTAATAGGTGGTCTATCATCCCATTTGGTACCCCAATAATTACTCGCTAGCTCTTTTTTATTTATTTATTAAATCATATATAAGTAACGATATAAAGGACATAAGTATATCTTACTAACGATATAAACGACATAAGTATCTAATATTTTTATATTTTTCTATCACAAATTTTTTTTCTCGTCTTATTCACTCTTTTCGTAATACGTTCTCAATATTTATTAATTACAATTTCTTTTTCTTTTTCTTTTTCTCTATCAATTGAGTTAACATAATTTTAAGTGTCATAATTTTAGAACATATTATTTTCGAAAGAGAAAGAATTTTATTATGTGTCATGAAAATTCTCTAGAATCTCCTTAAAAAAAAATCTCTAGAATCTCTTTTGAAAAATAAATAAAATTTAATGAAAAAAAAAATAAGCGTTGGAAATTTCGAAGGTAAATTTTTTAATGTTATTATAAAAATTAAAACATTGAATATTAAGACCGCTATTAACCTTTAAATGATTGAATAATGTGAAAAGGAAAGCAATTTGAGTAACCATTTTACAAAGGTGGCCGACACGCATCAAATCTTTTGAGTGGGGCTAACATGGATCTAAAAAATGAAATGAAACTTGTGTTTTTTTATGCGACTACATTGTTCGATTGATTGATTTATGACAATAAATAGTCTCTACTTCATTCTGATACGCAAACGTCACACCTTTTTAACGTAAGTTTTATTTACTCTATATATCTTGAAAAATGACTTGAATTAATGAATGATAGGCAAGTTATAAATTTATGAAAACTAAAATTTGATACAGCTTTAATAATTTGACACAGCTTTACTATATATATCTTGAATTAATGAATGATAGACAAGTTATAAATTTATGAAAACTAACATTAAATCAATTCTTTTATTTTCGACACAGCTTTGTACAATTAGAGTAAAATTTCGCTAGAAAAATACTAAAATCCAAAATTTTAGAGAAAAATAAATAAACAAATCAATTCTTTTATTATATAATTTTTTAAAGTAATTTAATTATAATTATAAGTTATAATATGTTTAAATATTATAATTATTGATATTTCATGAAAATCTAAATAGTTCAACTAATTGTCGAATTTTATTAACTCAAAAATCTCTATCAGTGTACTCTTAACCCATCGGTGTATATCGCGAAGTCATCGGATCGGACTATTATCGATTTCCAAACTCTAAAAGCCGTAGTAAGTGGTAAAAAAAAATGTAATTTGATCTTGGTTGTTACTAGTGTACGAAATTGAATAGTTTGAGAACGTAGTATGATTAATGGTGGAAAAAGCAAGCGATGCATCGATTGATTTGTGACTTACAAAGTGTCCTGCTCCAAGAATCCAATAGAAGTGGAGATTTTTGTATGATCTAGTGAACCCTTTTGTTGTTGACTTTTTGGTCTCACAATACAGAGCACTTCTTTCCTTGCTCATAAATGCTTCAAGACCTTCCCATCTACAAAAACCATCCAATAATAATAACATTACCATCCCAAATCTACATGACTTAATTATACTTAGAATTTGATTAGTAGTGTTTGGGATTTTAAATTTGTGAAGGTGGGCAAAACTATCGTTTCGAAATCGAATCTTACTTAACAACATAGTGTAGCATCGGCATTTTTTTTTCTTTTTCTCCTCGAGAATATTTAGTTTTATTAATAAAACAAATATAATGGTAATATTGTGGTTAAAATTTAAGATGCTAAACTCTACAAAAAAAAAAAATTAAAAATTTTAATCCCGCTTATACAAGACATGTCATTTTTTTTTTTTCCCAAAACCAAATACATATATGTATGTATGTAAATATATTGAAAGAGAGAGCAGAGGTATATAATAATAATATATACTTGAGCTTAGTGAGCCATGCTTCAGTTCCTTTGGTTGAGCAAATGAGATCAAGCTGCAAAAGAATCCAAAATGTCAGACCTCACAGCTCTGCTGTTCTTCACTTTGAGTTGAGATGAGTCAACGCTAAGCTCCAAAGCCACTCAAGTGGTCCACATGAGATTCATAAATCATGCCTTCATTTTTCAAATCTTGTGCTTTTTAGACTATAATAATTTGTTGACCACATTGATTAAGAGCCTTACTTACTTGGCCACTGTAAATTGTCACATTTACCCCTTTAGCAAGAAGCTGGTCCACCTGCATAAGGTAAAAAAAAAATCATTTCAATTTCAAGGATACTATTTTTTGCTCTCACTAAATAATCAATATGTACAAAGACATTGGAACAAATAGTAGCCTCCAAAAATTTAGAATATTATATAAACAAAGAAGATACTTTGTGCTCAAACAAAGTAAAGAAGAGGAATTCCATGAAAATGACATGTTCCAATATTACAAAAGGAAGGTTCATAAAAAGTGGGTCTCTCATTGGTGGCCTTTTATAAAAAAAGATCTAAAGTCAGTTTTCGCAATCTACTTTGTTTATTTATTTATCAAAAAAGAAATATGCCAAATGTGTGGTGAAATTCTCACTCCACCTAATTAACAATTTCATGAGTATATATTTGCCAATATAAATTAATTAATTAATATTATTAATTACCTCATTAATCCTTGGTCTCATGAAATCTCCTTCTAACGTTGAGAAAACACTGTCTGATTGCCCTCCCCATCTGCAAAACGACATCGAAAATTAGTTTACTTCATGCTTAATCATCCCATTAACTTTATGATTAAGAATTTAAGATTAAAAAAAAAACTTTTCGCAATTAGATTATGCACGCACGTCACTCTTTCGGGGATAATCCGAAGCTTTTTCTTAATGGCGCCGTTCATTAAGCTATCAAGATCGCCATCTCCACCATCCGGAGAAGATCTTAACGAACTGAGATAATTTGAGTATCTCCTAGTTGATTTCACTTTTGATGATTCGAGAGTCATCAAGGACGAGGATGAACTCGATCCCGAATCCAGTAGAAAATTATAGAAATCCTGAAAAAAATGTTCCAAAAAAACACTATGAACACACATAAGTAACATGAAACATTCATTTCATGTAATTTGAATGAAACATAGCCGAATTCAGTACCACGCTGTTACTGCTCGACGTTATTTCCCGCTCGAGATCGCTCCAGGAATTGGTTGCGTCAACGAAACGGCCATCCTGAATTTGCTGCTTAATCTTCTCAGCCAAACTGATTTAAATATAATTGAAATCATTAATTCTCACAATTCAAGTTAATGATTTTGGATTAAAAATCGATTTTTATTTTTTTTACTACGCACCTGTTTGATCTCTTCAATCCATTGTCGTCAAGCCTTGAAATGTCTTTGAGAAGAGGACCCCACGAAACCTATATTTGTTGAATCACATTAACACATCATAAATATTCAATATTAATTATTGTATAAATATACAATTTCTATTTATGGATTTGCAAAACTTACTACAAAATCTTCTGGTGAGATCCAAGTGTCTCCCAATGCCACTCCTGCAAATCCAATAAATGAAAGAATTTTTTCCATTACATAATAACGGAGATCCTGGGAGTCAATGCCGATATCACGCTTTTTAGATTTTGGCGATTCTACCTATTTGTTACGGTTTATTAGCGCATTTAGTTTTGGTTATTTGTTTATCTGCTCGATTATTATCTGTTGCAATTTCTATTCTCATTAATCGGTTTTGATTGTGTTTACGATAATTTGTCGTTTTGATTTCCGGAAACTAGAACTCTATAAAAAAACAATTGCTTTGTTTTAATTTAGTTTTTGATGAATAAATGATAAATTCGACGGTTGTTCAGTTAAGAACGTTTTTCCGTCTTTTTTATAACACGAGTCTACATCATCATGTCATTCAAATGAGAAATGCAGCCGATAACTATTCACATAAAACTCAACCGCGAAATTCCCGTCCCGAGATCAGAATTTGGGTGCTAACATTGTTGCGGGATATATAATCTAAAATGACGTAAAGCGAAAAAACAGAAAAACAAAAAGCCAATCACGGTGGAGTAGGTGTGTGTTTTACCTCCAAGCTTCAGCTTCAGTTTCCCAGATTCGATAGCTTTGAGAGCCGATAACCCGAGAGTGACGGCAAATTTGCCTCCGTAAGACTCGGCCACGATGAAGAGCGGGCTCTTCTGAAGCTTCTCGTTCCCGTTGAAGAGCTTCTGCAGCAACGTGGTGAGATCATTCGCAGCCTCCACATCGGTCTTCACAAACAAGCTCGAATCATCGACGAAACTGTATCCTGTTCCAACTGGATTGTCCTGAACAACACGAAACAGACTTCAGATCACCATGAAAGATGAACATCAATCAATATAAAACAAACCCACTTACAACGAACAAGAGATCTGCTTTTTGCAGCCATGATGAGTTCCTGGACTTCAAGTCAGTGTCCAACGGTCCTATCTCCTCAAAATTCCCAATCCCAACTCCTGAAGCTCCCTGTTTTACACACACGTTACCAACTGTATAACTATAAACAACCCTCTTCATAAATCTCTACATATATTTATAACAATAAGAATCATATATGGTGTCTTACAGGTCCACCTTGAAGCCAGAGAATGAGCGGCCATGGCTTCGAGGGGTCTTCGACTCTGAAGGGGCTCTTGTAAAGCCACCAGAACATGTGGGCTTCTGCGAGAGGTCGAGACAATGGCGATGGTAAAAAAGCTTGGGTTTTTGGCGAAACCCAGAAGAGAGAAGAAGGTGGTTTACTTACTTGGTCTGACTTCGACGTAGCCCCACTCTTCGGAGCCGTCGGTGGTTCTGGTCGTGGCTTTGGCCGATGCGAAGCCGCCATTGACAAGGGGAAGAAGAAGAAGGAGGAGCAGAGCGCAGAGGAGCGAGAAGGGAGATGGTTTTTCCATTTTTGCAGAGAGAAGAGGAGAGCGACCTCTGGTTATTTGTATGTATGTAACTGAAAGGAAAAGAGTCAAACTTTTCACGTCGTCCAACGGAAGAAGAGAAACTAACTCAACCAGTTTTTTCCTAAACAAAAAAACTAACTAAACAAGGCCAAGCAATAAATATATAAACGGCACAAATACCCAAGTGTTTGAAAACTCAACGTTAAATAATATTCTTTGTTTTAGCCGGTACCAAAAAACGTACGTCTTATACATGAGAAAAAAGTATTGGTATTTTTTCCGGCTAAAACAAAAAATAAGTATTTAACGTAGATTTTTCAAACAATTTTAGTACTTGTGTCACGAATACCCTATACTTCTGCTTGGTTCCTTGATTAGCGCGACCAAACGGGTCGTGGCCGGCGAACGCATTCTGCATGCCATTTTTTCTGCGAGGTTACTAGTGTGCGGGTGCAATCGCATAGGTTTGCTAGCGTCGTGTATTAAAATGTAGAATCATGAAAATGAGGGATTAGAAAAGAAAATTCCAAAGTCGGGGAAGGTTGTGAGTTTCGTATCGCACGCGTCAAATTTTTTGTTGTTAGTTTTTGCGGTCATTTGGTCAAATTTGCGTATAAACTAATATTTTTCTCGTAATTCTTTATGCATATGAAGTAACGTGTTATTTCAGATTTCAGAATTGAAATGACATTTTTTTATTATTACTCTAAACAAATAAAATGGGTAAATAAGGCTTCTTCTTCACCCAAGACATAACCTTGATTTCTTAGAGTATATAAAGTAATTAATGGAATGAGAACAATAACACTAATATTAAATATAAGTAATAGCGGCAAAAGTATTAATTAGTTATTTTTTCACTACTTGTTGTAGCATATTCTAAATCTCTTTTTTCAGCGGCAAAAATACCAATATCTGAAACATAATGTCACAAGCAAATAATTGAAATATGCCATTACGTTGGCAAAGAAATGTACTTTTGCCGCCATTACATACTAGTGAAGAAACAACAATAAAACAGCACAATGTATAATTTTTTATCTAGAACAAATTGAAGAAAGAAACTAGAAGATCTCATGTTGCCTTGGCCGGTGGTTTGGAGAGGAGAGTGTCCACAATTCTCCCTTTCAACTTGTCAAAGTGAAGGAAATGATATATATATATATACTAAAAATTTCTTTGATTGTTGATAGATTTAGCATCTTCACTTGAAAATATTAACAACAATGATAACCACAAAGTTACTCAAAGAAACACATGCGTGCAAGGCATTGTAAGTTTCACCATTTGAAAACAACACTTCCTGTTTAGTTTTAAATTATTCATTAATTTACTTCTCTTCATTTTTTTATTTATTTTTTATTATTGATCGATAGATTTCGTCTATACAGTGGTAAAACCAAGATACAAATTCCAGGGCTAAATGGCAGAGTGTGAATAACTATAATTCAGAACTTCAAGATTAAAACATGTAAAGTTTAAGATAAATTTAAACAAATTTATATTATTTGGAGAAACTTACAACACGTTTTCTCGTTAGTGTAGGTCCGCCAAGTCGACGGGCTACATCATTACAATAGGTTATTACGAAGAAGAAAAAACGACTATCATTTTTTAGTAATTTCATTCAACTTAAGAGTTAAGACTTCCAAATAATGATTTTTAAGTAATAAGTTTTGTGTATTTGCTATTCTTAAATTGATCACAAAGTTGGACAAGTAACCTTTCTTGCCATACAGTCTACATACAAAATTATTTTTAAAGATCACAAACTTTGGCTCCGCCTAATGAACAAATTAATTATAAATTTATTATAATTTGAGCTACATATAGCTATTTTAAAAGTTGTGCAATAAACAAAAACATAAGAAGACGCTTGACAGTGAACATGGCGAGGACAAGAGAACAACCCCGGAACTGCTCAGCAAAATGAGACCGAGAAATAGACGAAAGAAAGAGACGGCTAGGGTAAGAATGGGCAGCCCGAGCCACAAATTTCTCGAGCCACGGGTGCCCGAGCGCAAGGTCTGGCGCTCAGTCTTTTTCATCTTTTTATTTTTATAAGGAAACTGATTATTGTTAGTAAAATAAGTAAAACATTAGTCAAAAGAGTAGAAAAGTCAACATATTCACTACAAAGTTATTCATAGAAACTCAAAAACGTCAAGTAATAATAATACTGTCGGTCGTCGGCTATAGTCTGTTAATAGAAATGTAATGATTATTTAGTTCTTATATTAATCAGAACAACCTGTCATTAATAGCAAAGGAATCGAATAATAATCATATTCATATATATATAAATACTTATATTAATTGGGGTCTACAGTCCATACCATACGAATACTTAGATCTCACAACATACTTACATTAAATATATATTTAATGATATTCTAATTCGAAAGAGAGCAAATCCCATATCCGAAATTGATTAAAACCTCATTAATATGAATATCCATACGCATAATATGCTATTTTTCATGATCATATTCGTACTTTACAAAACCATTAAGAGTTTTAATTCTAAAGGAATTACCAACATAAGGCTAAAATTCTATGTTTTTATTTTTTGTTAAGACTGAGAATAAGAGGACATGGTAACAGACAAATAGTGGTATTTTAATATAAAATTATACTACGATGCTAACTAGAACACCCAAATATATCTTGAATAATTTATGCATATATAATTCCATTATATATATATTGAGTGAGACCAGAGTCTTGTTCTGGTACACATACAAGCATCGTGTTTGGATGGATAAACTAAATTTCTAGGACCGTCTTTTCATAAATGTTTGGGTTATGGCTCATTGTCCGTAAAATAAAATAATAAATTTAAATAAAAATAATATTTTTTTGTTATTCTAATAGGAAACTTCAAAATAATTTAAACAAGTTATATATTTTTATTTTGTTTTAAACTCTTAGAATTATTGAACCGGGCCTGCAATAAAAAAATTATCGATAAGTTAGTTTGGGCTTCGTAAAATTAAGTAAACCTAATAATAAAACCCAACACCGAAGACAAGTGAAAGGAATATTGGATTGGATTGGACTGAACTGAACTGAACCTAATAAACAAATTGAGTCCGCGTGGTCGCAAATGATTGTGCAAAAGACTATCGATACTTACTTAGTATCATTAAGTTTATCCTAAGTTTTTGCTAATAAATAAAAAATAAAGTGACTAATATCAATAATAATAAGAAAAATATATTAAACGGGAGAAAGATCGGGGAAAAATAACATGCGTACTGTCCTTAAATCATACACATGCAATTCACGTGCGTGTTAAAAAGATAATGCATTGGACGCAATCGACTTTTGTGTATTTAATAAGCGTCGAAACAAAACACAATTTAGCGACATTCGGTACTTACGTTTTAATCGCTCGGCTCATACGACTTCCCCCCGCAACGAATCCCTATCATCCACTCGCACTCGAATGTCGAGAAGTTCATGGCCAATAGTCCACGGAACAACATCCATGCAATGATTTTGTTCCTGAAGCCCGGTACCACGCTCAAATTAAGCTTCTAGATCAAATTAAGTCTCCACCACGCTCTCACATGAAACCGTTGGGTGCGGCCTCGCACTGCTAAGGCTGGCCTAGACGTGAGAGTGAGTTCGACAGATCTCTTGTGATGCGCCATGGCGATGAGGAAGGTGGTGATGATGTGATGGAGACAACATCAATAGAAGGCTACAAGTATTTATGGACCAGATAAGTCGGTATATTTGTACATTGGGTAATTAACGTCGGAAAAAAAAAAAAAAGATTCGAGAATTTAAAAAGACATAATTTTACTAAGTAATATCAAGTAATTATACGGTGAAATCTTTTTTGAGAAAAATGTTAAATTCTTTGAGCACCATATGTGATTTTAAATTGTATCATAATTAAATATATATATATAATATCCAAATTACTCAGCTAGTGTATGGCAAACAGTACAAATGAAACGTTAATTAAATTGGTTGGCTACATGCACGTCTGGTGGCCTCCACATGATTCTTTATCAATGTCCTCACTCCTCACTACTTCAGCAAGTCAAACTTGATTTAAGAATTCTTTAAAAAAAAAAAAAAAACTTGATATAAGAATCACAAGTATAAGGTATTTCTTTCATATTATGAACATTCTGAATGTACTTTCTCTAGTGTATTTATTATTCTCAATCTATCAATAACTATTTTGCATGTACCAGCTGAACGTCAATGAAAAATCCCCTCTTTATTTTTGTTAGAATATTATCTTAAACTGATACACCAGATTTACTGTGTGATTCATTTACTATTAAATGTCATGTTCGAATATACATGAAATGATGCTACTCAAAACTCGTCTGTTTTCATGATAATGAAAGATCAATGATTAATAATGCTATTAATTATTCGCCCTTAAAGATGACATTGAATAATCATTAAACAGTTGTGTTTAATATTGTGTGGCATTTATAGATATATATAGTTATAGCGTGGCTTTTTTAGTAGTTGCGTTGCGTATATATGTTTATTTTTATTTATAATTAGGGATGTGAGGCAAAACAACTCAAAAGATAGTATTTTAAAGCGGTATAATCTTGTTACTAATTTAAGTACCAAATGTTACGATAAACGTGTCTCTCAGTACTTAATTTGAAAAACAGCAATTTACAGATAAATTGTAACATTAAGTTTGTAAATTGCTTTAATTAGTCCCAAAATACTATTTTAGGAATACTTAAACCGCAAATAATCTTATAATTTTATAGATTAATAATGACTTTAGTACTTAATGTTTTAATTTTTGTGGTAGCATAATCTTTATTATTTCATAGTCAGAGTACCTAAACTTTATTATCACTAACAAAATTTTATTTCTCTCATAAGTGACATGTGTGCAAGACTTAATTAGCGACACATTTGAAGTTCTGTTAAAGCTATGAAAAAGGAGCGTAGCGTCGTGAAAAATAAAAATAAATTATGTTACTAATAAATAAAAATATCAAATATTTTCGGTACTATCCGACTATCAGTATTAACCCTAATTAAATTTATAATAATAATAATAATAATAATCTATATATATATAAAAGCAAAATAAAGACATGCTCGAAAAACACCAATTTTTACCTCTTTTCTTTTTTCTCCTTTTTTTGAATTATTTTTAATTAAAAAAAAATAACAAAGCATACCTCGCTCGTCGTGTCTTCTCATCTCAGAACTCCTCTTCGAAGAGAGGCATCTCCTCGCAACAAATATAACTTCCATTCGGTTATAATTATCAGAGACGTCTCTTCATCTCTCGCCCATTCACTCTCTCTGAAATAAATCTCTTCTTTTTTCTCCCATCGGATGAGGCGGAGGCCGTGGAGTCTCAGACGGTCGATAACGACTGCGACGACGATGGAATCTCCCTCCCCAACGTCACCAGCAAGAGTCTCTCAACCTCCTCCCAAACCCTGATGTAAGGCGAAGATGGCGTTCAAATCCAAGATCAAATGGATCGCTCTCTTCGTCGTCATCCTATCGTTCGCGTCTCTCCTCCGCCACCTCTCCATGGCGAGGTTCTCCACTGTCGATTTGGTTCAGTACAGTGCAATGGCAGCTTTCCGCGACGGTTTCGCTTCCTTCTCCGGGACTCAGGTTTCTCTCCCGTTCTTCCCGTGTTTCGATCTTCGATTAGTTCGTTCAAGTTTTCGGGCTGTTGAATTGAACGCATTGCTTTGGTTTTGACGATGATACAGAGGTATCGAAGTAAAAAGCTATAGAGTCCTGTGAAGCCATTGATGTCATTGCAGCCATATTCCAATCCCATAAGCACCTATTCTGGTAAAATTTTCATTGATTTTAAATGCTATTTTCTACTCCCCAAATATATACTGAGATAGATAGTTGATCTTAAACCCAACACTTTGCTTTGGTTGTATGGATGTTTATGAAGATAACTTGCATGCTCAATTTCAATGGAGTCAATAGTGGGATTACAGAGATACTATGTGTAGCTTTTGAAGAAGAGAGAGTGTGAAACCCTAATTCATACTATTGGCTCTTACAGTTGATTATACACGATATATGATGCTGATAATGCTTACCATGCGTGCTCTGGAGTATAAAATGAAGGTTGAGAAATAAAGCACAGCTATAATGGTCATTTGCTTCCAATTCAATCTTTGGAATTGATCAGATGTAAATTTGGGATTAATGAAATGGCTTCTCATTATATAAACGCAGAAGGGGTTGTGGGCTGTGGTTAATATAATGATTTTTATTCCCGCGATTCACTTAAAGTTCTGCATTTATTTGACGGGATGTGGTTTTGTTCAACGGTTGAAACAAGTTCGAGAAGACGGTTAATCACTGAGGAGGGAAACAAATCAATTTGAACTAGCAAGTGTTTAGGAAGTAGTAGAGAGATTTCCAAAATATACTTAATTGGTCCTTTTGATTACATATGATTATTCGAGTTTATAACATCTCTATCTATATATATATAAAAGCAAAATAAAGACATGCTCGAAAAACACCAATTTTTACCTCTTTTCTTTTTTCTCCTTTTTTTGAATTATTTTTAATTAAAAAAAAATAACAAAGCATACCTCGCTCGTCGTGTCTTCTCATCTCAGAACTCCTCTTCGAAGAGAGGCATCTCCTCGCAACAAATATAACTTCCATTCGGTTATAATTATCAGAGACGTCTCTTCATCTCTCGCCCATTCACTCTCTCTGAAATAAATCTCTTCTTTTTTCTCCCATCGGATGAGGCGGAGGCCGTGGAGTCTCAGACGGTCGATAACGACTGCGACGACGATGGAATCTCCCTCCCCAACGTCACCAGCAAGAGTCTCTCAACCTCCTCCCAAACCCTGATGTAAGGCGAAGATGGCGTTCAAATCCAAGATCAAATGGATCGCTCTCTTCGTCGTCATCCTATCGTTCGCGTCTCTCCTCCGCCACCTCTCCATGGCGAGGTTCTCCACTGTCGATTTGGTTCAGTACAGTGCAATGGCAGCTTTCCGCGACGGTTTCGCTTCCTTCTCCGGGACTCAGGTTTCTCTCCCGTTCTTCCCGTGTTTCGATCTTCGATTAGTTCGTTCAAGTTTTCGGGCTGTTGAATTGAACGCATTGCTTTGGTTTTGACGATGATACAGAGGTATCGAAGTAAAAAGCTATAGAGTCCTGTGAAGCCATTGATGTCATTGCAGCCATATTCCAATCCCATAAGCACCTATTCTGGTAAAATTTTCATTGATTTTAAATGCTATTTTCTACTCCCCAAATATATACTGAGATAGATAGTTGATCTTAAACCCAACACTTTGCTTTGGTTGTATGGATGTTTATGAAGATAACTTGCATGCTCAATTTCAATGGAGTCAATAGTGGGATTACAGAGATACTATGTGTAGCTTTTGAAGAAGAGAGAGTGTGAAACCCTAATTCATACTATTGGCTCTTACAGTTGATTATACACGATATATGATGCTGATAATGCTTACCATGCGTGCTCTGGAGTATAAAATGAAGGTTGAGAAATAAAGCACAGCTATAATGGTCATTTGCTTCCAATTCAATCTTTGGAATTGATCAGATGTAAATTTGGGATTAATGAAATGGCTTCTCATTATATAAACGCAGAAGGGGTTGTGGGCTGTGGTTAATATAATGATTTTTATTCCCGCGATTCACTTAAAGTTCTGCATTTATTTGACGGGATGTGGTTTTGTTCAACGGTTGAAACAAGTTCGAGAAGACGGTTAATCACTGAGGAGGGAAACAAATCAATTTGAACTAGCAAGTGTTTAGGAAGTAGTAGAGAGATTTCCAAAATATACTTAATTGGTCCTTTTGATTACATATGATTATTCGAGTTTATAACATCTCTATCTATATATATATAAAAGCAAAATAAAGACATGCTCGAAAAACACCAATTTTTACCTCTTTTCTTTTTTCTCCTTTTTTTGAATTATTTTTAATTAAAAAAAAATAACAAAGCATACCTCGCTCGTCGTGTCTTCTCATCTCAGAACTCCTCTTCGAAGAGAGGCATCTCCTCGCAACAAATATAACTTCCATTCGGTTATAATTATCAGAGACGTCTCTTCATCTCTCGCCCATTCACTCTCTCTGAAATAAATCTCTTCTTTTTTCTCCCATCGGATGAGGCGGAGGCCGTGGAGTCTCAGACGGTCGATAACGACTGCGACGACGATGGAATCTCCCTCCCCAACGTCACCAGCAAGAGTCTCTCAACCTCCTCCCAAACCCTGATGTAAGGCGAAGATGGCGTTCAAATCCAAGATCAAATGGATCGCTCTCTTCGTCGTCATCCTATCGTTCGCGTCTCTCCTCCGCCACCTCTCCATGGCGAGGTTCTCCACTGTCGATTTGGTTCAGTACAGTGCAATGGCAGCTTTCCGCGACGGTTTCGCTTCCTTCTCCGGGACTCAGGTTTCTCTCCCGTTCTTCCCGTGTTTCGATCTTCGATTAGTTCGTTCAAGTTTTCGGGCTGTTGAATTGAACGCATTGCTTTGGTTTTGACGATGATACAGAGGTATCGAAGTAAAAAGCTATAGAGTCCTGTGAAGCCATTGATGTCATTGCAGCCATATTCCAATCCCATAAGCACCTATTCTGGTAAAATTTTCATTGATTTTAAATGCTATTTTCTACTCCCCAAATATATACTGAGATAGATAGTTGATCTTAAACCCAACACTTTGCTTTGGTTGTATGGATGTTTATGAAGATAACTTGCATGCTCAATTTCAATGGAGTCAATAGTGGGATTACAGAGATACTATGTGTAGCTTTTGAAGAAGAGAGAGTGTGAAACCCTAATTCATACTATTGGCTCTTACAGTTGATTATACACGATATATGATGCTGATAATGCTTACCATGCGTGCTCTGGAGTATAAAATGAAGGTTGAGAAATAAAGCACAGCTATAATGGTCATTTGCTTCCAATTCAATCTTTGGAATTGATCAGATGTAAATTTGGGATTAATGAAATGGCTTCTCATTATATAAACGCAGAAGGGGTTGTGGGCTGTGGTTAATATAATGATTTTTATTCCCGCGATTCACTTAAAGTTCTGCATTTATTTGACGGGATGTGGTTTTGTTCAACGGTTGAAACAAGTTCGAGAAGACGGTTAATCACTGAGGAGGGAAACAAATCAATTTGAACTAGCAAGTGTTTAGGAAGTAGTAGAGAGATTTCCAAAATATACTTAATTGGTCCTTTTGATTACATATGATTATTCGAGTTTATAACATCTCTATCTATATATATATAAAAGCAAAATAAAGACATGCTCGAAAAACACCAATTTTTACCTCTTTTCTTTTTTCTCCTTTTTTTGAATTATTTTTAATTAAAAAAAAATAACAAAGCATACCTCGCTCGTCGTGTCTTCTCATCTCAGAACTCCTCTTCGAAGAGAGGCATCTCCTCGCAACAAATATAACTTCCATTCGGTTATAATTATCAGAGACGTCTCTTCATCTCTCGCCCATTCACTCTCTCTGAAATAAATCTCTTCTTTTTTCTCCCATCGGATGAGGCGGAGGCCGTGGAGTCTCAGACGGTCGATAACGACTGCGACGACGATGGAATCTCCCTCCCCAACGTCACCAGCAAGAGTCTCTCAACCTCCTCCCAAACCCTGATGTAAGGCGAAGATGGCGTTCAAATCCAAGATCAAATGGATCGCTCTCTTCGTCGTCATCCTATCGTTCGCGTCTCTCCTCCGCCACCTCTCCATGGCGAGGTTCTCCACTGTCGATTTGGTTCAGTACAGTGCAATGGCAGCTTTCCGCGACGGTTTCGCTTCCTTCTCCGGGACTCAGGTTTCTCTCCCGTTCTTCCCGTGTTTCGATCTTCGATTAGTTCGTTCAAGTTTTCGGGCTGTTGAATTGAACGCATTGCTTTGGTTTTGACGATGATACAGAGGTATCGAAGTAAAAAGCTATAGAGTCCTGTGAAGCCATTGATGTCATTGCAGCCATATTCCAATCCCATAAGCACCTATTCTGGTAAAATTTTCATTGATTTTAAATGCTATTTTCTACTCCCCAAATATATACTGAGATAGATAGTTGATCTTAAACCCAACACTTTGCTTTGGTTGTATGGATGTTTATGAAGATAACTTGCATGCTCAATTTCAATGGAGTCAATAGTGGGATTACAGAGATACTATGTGTAGCTTTTGAAGAAGAGAGAGTGTGAAACCCTAATTCATACTATTGGCTCTTACAGTTGATTATACACGATATATGATGCTGATAATGCTTACCATGCGTGCTCTGGAGTATAAAATGAAGGTTGAGAAATAAAGCACAGCTATAATGGTCATTTGCTTCCAATTCAATCTTTGGAATTGATCAGATGTAAATTTGGGATTAATGAAATGGCTTCTCATTATATAAACGCAGAAGGGGATGTGGGCTGTGGTTAATATAATTATTTTTATTCCCGCGATTCACTTAAAGTTCTGCATTTATTTGACGGGATGTGGTTTTGTTCAACGGTTGAAACAAGTTCGAGAAGACGGTTAATCACTGAGGAGGGAAACAAATCAATTTGAACTAGCAAGTGTTTAGGAAGTAGTAGAGAGATTTCCAAAATATACTTAATTGGTCCTTTTGATTACATATGATTATTCGAGTTTATAACATCTCTATCTATATATATATAAAAGCAAAATAAAGACATGCTCGAAAAACACCAATTTTTACCTCTTTTCTTTTTTCTCCTTTTTTTGAATTATTTTTAATTAAAAAAAAATAACAAAGCATACCTCGCTCGTCGTGTCTTCTCATCTCAGAACTCCTCTTCGAAGAGAGGCATCTCCTCGCAACAAATATAACTTCCATTCGGTTATAATTATCAGAGACGTCTCTTCATCTCTCGCCCATTCACTCTCTCTGAAATAAATCTCTTCTTTTTTCTCCCATCGGATGAGGCGGAGGCCGTGGAGTCTCAGACGGTCGATAACGACTGCGACGACGATGGAATCTCCCTCCCCAACGTCACCAGCAAGAGTCTCTCAACCTCCTCCCAAACCCTGATGTAAGGCGAAGATGGCGTTCAAATCCAAGATCAAATGGATCGCTCTCTTCGTCGTCATCCTATCGTTCGCGTCTCTCCTCCGCCACCTCTCCATGGCGAGGTTCTCCACTGTCGATTTGGTTCAGTACAGTGCAATGGCAGCTTTCCGCGACGGTTTCGCTTCCTTCTCCGGGACTCAGGTTTCTCTCCCGTTCTTCCCGTGTTTCGATCTTCGATTAGTTCGTTCAAGTTTTCGGGCTGTTGAATTGAACGCATTGCTTTGGTTTTGACGATGATACAGAGGTATCGAAGTAAAAAGCTATAGAGTCCTGTGAAGCCATTGATGTCATTGCAGCCATATTCCAATCCCATAAGCACCTATTCTGGTAAAATTTTCATTGATTTTAAATGCTATTTTCTACTCCCCAAATATATACTGAGATAGATAGTTGATCTTAAACCCAACACTTTGCTTTGGTTGTATGGATGTTTATGAAGATAACTTGCATGCTCAATTTCAATGGAGTCAATAGTGGGATTACAGAGATACTATGTGTAGCTTTTGAAGAAGAGAGAGTGTGAAACCCTAATTCATACTATTGGCTCTTACAGTTGATTATACACGATATATGATGCTGATAATGCTTACCATGCGTGCTCTGGAGTATAAAATGAAGGTTGAGAAATAAAGCACAGCTATAATGGTCATTTGCTTCCAATTCAATCTTTGGAATTGATCAGATGTAAATTTGGGATTAATGAAATGGCTTCTCATTATATAAACGCAGAAGGGGTTGTGGGCTGTGGTTAATATAATGATTTTTATTCCCGCGATTCACTTAAAGTTCTGCATTTATTTGACGGGATGTGGTTTTGTTCAACGGTTGAAACAAGTTCGAGAAGACGGTTAATCACTGAGGAGGGAAACAAATCAATTTGAACTAGCAAGTGTTTAGGAAGTAGTAGAGAGATTTCCAAAATATACTTAATTGGTCCTTTTGATTACATATGATTATTCGAGTTTATAACATCTCTAGATACAAACCGCTAATTAGCCGATTTAACAACAATTATGTGGCCCAGAATAGATATTTATGCTCTTAGAGCTCTCTATAACAGCTCATTGATTTTGAAGGTCATAGAAGTGGAACGTTTAAGGAGGACTCTTTCTCTCAAAATAAGTGAGCTCAAGAGCTTAGAAGTCTTCATTAAAATCCTCGACTTGTTTGGAGAAATTTCAAGCGAATTTATCGTGTAGGAACTTGTATTTGGAATAGCGTCCTTGGCTTTATTGGCTATAATTCTGAGGAAGAAAGTGCCTTAACTTTTGAATGCCAATAATCCGAGTAATAATTATAAGATAGAAAAAAATTATTTTTGCCATTAGGTCTAATTGTTTTTGGGGAAGTGTGTAAAAATGGAATTTTTTGTTTCTTTGTGTTTTTTATTTGGGCTTACTTCGATAGTAATTTAATTTGTTTTTCTTCCCAACAGCTCCAAAAGAACAAAGCAATGGTTTCATATACGCAAAGATACATGGCGGATTTGCAAACATAAGATCCTCGGTAAGGTTTCAATAAATGTAGCAGAGATCACCCGTAATTTCAGCAATAATGGAAGTTAATTAAGATTATGTTAACTTTCCAGATTTGTGATCTGCTCGTTGTATCCAGGCTTTTAAATGCTACTCTTGTCATTCCAGAGATTCAAGAGAGTACTCGATCAAAAGGCATCAGGTATATATATTATATAAGGATATGTTTCTAAATATTTGTCATCACATTTCTTTTATTTCTATTTGAAATAAGTATTTTTAAGGTAGCTAACTGCTTTATTTTTTTGTTAAAAATAAATCAGCACCAAGTTCAAGAGTTTCTCGTATCTCTACGACGGGGATCAATTTATAGCATCACTTGGAAGCGACATACTCATTGCTAAGAGCCTGCCTAAAGATTTGAAAGCAGCAAAGCGGAAGAACGCATTTCCAATATTTAAGCCCAAATATTCCGCTTCACCAAACTTTTACATAAAAGTTCTTCCAACCTTGAAGAAAACCAATGTTGTTGGTTTGATTATATCTGATGGTGGATGTCTTCAAGTAATTTTCTATTTCAGCAAATAGATAACTCGATTGTCGTTGTAGTAGAACTCTTTTTTTTTTATTGTTTTTTATTTTTATTTTAGAGTACCAAAAAGTATAAAAAATGTAAATGTAGTTGCCAGGATTCAATTCCCAGACTATGCCATGATTACGTATATGTATCATAGCATGCTTATGAATAATATATACTTTTTTTTTCAGTCTGTCCTTCCGTCAAGCATGTCTGAGCTTCAAAGACTTAGATGCAGGGTTGCTTTCCATGCACTTCAATTTCGACTGGAGCTTCGAGAGCTAGGGCATCGTGTGCTGGAGAGGTAAAAATCTTCATCCTGGGGTATATTACAATGCACTATCCTGGGGTAAAAATCTTCAATTGAATCGTAATATGCTGAGTGCCTGTAAAGTTTCCCTTGAGATTATACCTATTTATTATGAGCGAGGACAAAATTTACTAAATAATGATGAGTAAAGATCTCGAAAAATAGAGAGGAGTTGGGTAGTTCTGTTTTTTCTATATATATTCATTTATAGAATCTTCTAAAGTATCTTAAAAAAACAGATATACTAAATCAAAGTCCTTTTAGAATAAAAAATTTAATGATTAATCCTAGGATTCGTGGAGAAGTTCAAAGTTGAGAGAATTAGTAAAGTTTAGGAGTATCTACTTTTAGGAAGTATAGGAAGTATAAGGCTCGGTGAGTATAGCCGGAAAGATTCCACTTTTCAAAAGCTGGTTGGCTGCTGTTAATTGTGATGATAAGAAGATTTCAGGAGTTGGTTATGCTACTTCATATTGAGAAAGCGTTTCAGTTGACCGAGTACCTTTATCGCAACATTCTCCTGTTGGTGTTACGTAGGACCAACGACAAGTCACTTGACGTCTTGACCTATATCAAGATAGTGATGCACAATTTTTAGCTGAAAATCAATGAAGAGTTCCCTCATTATCTTAATCTATTTTTATTTATTTTTTGTTTAATTTGTTCTTGTTGTGTAGGTTACGAGCGTGGGGCCAGCCTTTCCTAGCGTTTCATCCTGGCTTGATAAGAGAAACTTTGGCATATCATGGTTGTGCTGAACTTTTCCAGGTTTCTTTCTAAATCAAGCTTTGTATAAGGGTATTTCGACTAATTTAGGTTGTTTTTAGCAATATTTCTAATTTGATTAAATTTTGTCTCTACAAATCAAGACAAAATTTAATCAAATTACTAATCCAATTAAAATCTAATCAAAATTCAACTAATTTAATTAAATATTTGAGTTATTTTAAAATCTATATATATAAATATATATATATATATAAAAGCAAAATAATCTCAAGGTTCAAAAACACCTATTTTAACCTCATTCTTTTTTCTCCTTTTTTTGAATTATTTTTAATTGTAAAAAATAACAGATGCATGCCTTGCTCTCACTCGTCGTGTCTTTTCAAGAATTTCTCTTCCGAAGAGAGGCATCTCCTCAAGGCCGAAATAACTTCCATTTGGTTAAAGTATTAAGAAGCATCTCTTCATCTCTCGCTCATTTACTCTATCCCTCTTCTTTCATCGAACCAAGATGTCTTCGGCCTTCGGGTAAAGAGGAGGCGGTGGCCATGGAGTTGAGTCTCAGACGATCGATGACGACTGCGCCAACAATGGTCACCAACAATAAATTATTCTCCCCAACATCACCAGCAAGATTCTCTCCAAGAACCACGTTGGTGCCGCAACGTCCAAGCCCGTCTCCTCCGCCGCCACGCCGACCCCTGAAGACCGCTTTGTCGCCGCCACCGATGACCTCCAGAGTTGGGACGCCGATTTCGTCAATTCCGACCCGTCCACCCTCTTCCCTAGGGTTACGCCGACCATTTCGGTCTCTATGGTATTTATTGATAGATATGATTTATTGTTCGGTCTCTCTGGTATTTATTGATAGATATGAAAAAAATCTCAAATCAATTTGCTTTGTTGAATGTCTTCTTTTTTCCCTTTCGATAATTGAGTGTGAATAGATCCTTAAACACATTATTGTGAATCGTTATTTTTTTATATATATCAAAAAGGTTAGTTCTATGTTCAAGTCAAAGTTTTGAACTAACTTAAACCCTCTCATTCCGTGAGCAGTAACTCTTCCAGAGTCGGCAACCTCTCAGATATTCCTCTTCTCAAACTTTCATGATCGAAAAAAGCTTTTCTGCGTTTCTTCTCTCTCTCTCTCAGATATATCGCCATCTCCAACTCCGTCAAGGGCCACCTAGCCAAATTGAACTCTGAGTCCTGAGAACAACCGGACTGTAAAGTCTGGTTTTTTAGTTTTAGATATCTTTTAAGTTTTAGATATTAACTATTTGAATTAGTGTTTATGCTATTATTCTGTAGAAAAAAAAAATTGGTGTTTCAAGTCCATTGCATTTGTTCTGGTCAAACGAGTATTTTTTGTTTTGTTATGTTGAAGCAGTCAAACAAGTATTTTCCTATATCACCAAGTGTTCGTTATAGTGTCTGAGTGAAGAACAGTGTGTTGGAATGTTTAGACGATATATATATATATATATATATATAATATAGTATTAGTGATAATTAATAAGTATAACAACTTAGTATAATCTCAATGTTGGATGATTAACGCACTATTTATTACTTGATTTGTAGGAAGCATCATCCTTACGAGTCTGCAGAACATTATAAAACCAAAGGTCTAAAGGGAATGTATTGCGGTCTTTCACCAACAGTTCTAGCCTTACTTTCGAATTGGGCAGTGAGTTTCTTATATCTTTCTCTGTTTTCGGGTCCAATTTGTCTAAAAATGTTAGGGTGTACTTTTCTATTGTTTTTTACACAATGATAATGTTTACTCATCATGTATAAGTGTACTTACCGCGGTTACGAAAAATTAAAAAGTGCTCCCATTTAAATGGTTTATATTCTCTTTTGATATATCAGTTCAAGGCTTTCAATTCTTGATTATTTTAAAGAAACTTGATTGATTTATTTTATAGTTTATGAAAGCAATCAACTTAAAATCGGTGCAAACATGGTGGCTGCTGCTGGTGCAGGCGCTGCCACGGCCATATCGACATACTTTGTGGGTTGTTAAGTATACTTCAAGTAAGTTTTTCTCTTTTGGTTTGTATTTTGGAAATATTTTATTTCAAACGATGAAAAGGATTCGGAAAAGCATATGATGTAAGGATATATATTTCGGCGGGCCGATATATTATCACTTTCATTATCGCGATATCCATCTAGGCATATCATAAATTGCTGATATGTGTATAAACAAGAGTTATATAAAATATTTATTTTTTTGTATCTTCGTACAGACGCAAGGGATGCGATTAGATATATATAGGTTAGTTCTTTTTGCCCCCAAAAGCATATTTGTTTTCAATAGACATTAAATGCGTTATATCAGATATAAAGTTTTTTTAAGAATCGATTATAGTTATCATGGTTATAAAGCAATGGCGTTTTACCTTCACTGGCTGGTTGTGAGCCATGTGCTATTCAGCTTTGGCTTTGAACAAATACAAGTCTTATACAACTAAAACTTAGTAGTTCTATCTTCTCTTTTGGTTGATTAGCATCATGTTATTTTTTTTCTTCAGGAAGTGTCTGGATGATAAAGCTTGAAATACGACGATTGATAAACTAAGCCTCGGAAGTGTAACGATTTCTGCGTCAATTTCCAAAGTCATTGCTTCCGTGACAACTTATCGCCACGAGGTAAAATCCTTAATTGAAGATTTTAACTTTATCTTTACAATCTTAATTCTCTCTCCCAACTCACATGTTTACTTTCTAAATCCTGACTTCAACTACTTTTCGAACTATCTGCAATTCTAGATAATACCTTCTCTCCCACAGTGAGATGAATGATGCAGCGAGACCGAGACCGACTACAAACGTCTTCAACACCTCCCATTGTCCGGTAATATTTGAAATTTCTATATTTATCTGATGATGAAATGTTCGATATAATATTTTTGACTGTTTTATAAGTTTGTGTCTTCTAAATTATATTGGCTATATATTATTTTATTGGGTACCATAGTCAAATAGAGAATAAAAAGTGTTAAGGTATGTTTCATGGAGCTTAAACCTAATATTATTGGCTATCACTTTAAGTTGTTTTTTTTAAGGATAATGTGGCTCATCAACTATCCACAATCAATCCTCTGATCTCCATTAACCGCTTGATATTGACCTTCCCTATGATATAATTTTTAATTTTTTGGAATAGCTGTAATTGTAGTGTATGGTTAAAGAATTATATC
Source organism: Parietaria judaica (assembly GCA_954871525.1). Taxonomy (NCBI): domain Eukaryota; kingdom Viridiplantae; phylum Streptophyta; class Magnoliopsida; order Rosales; family Urticaceae; genus Parietaria; species Parietaria judaica. Next base: position 22,554,729 of record OX940860.1, on the reverse strand, counting down.
ATTTGATTGATTTTTGGGTTAAAATAATAGCTGATTTTAAGTGTAGTGTGGAGTGGAAGATTCCTCGATAGATGTTTTGGTAATAGATGTTTTGGTAATAGCTCAGTAATTCATTTTTTTTTTTAAATCGTGTTTTGGCATCTTGAATCATGAAGAAGAGGAAAAAATTATGCAATCATAATTTGTTGAATATGTATTTGCAACGAGTCAAAGTTCTTTTTTTTTCTACTTTAGTTGTACCATGTTCTATTAGGAAATTATTGTATTTTAATTACCAAATAAGGTGTTCTTGCACGTGCAGTCTGAAATTTAATAGCAAAAAAGTGTGTTCTTTTTAGTCTTAGCGATGCCTCAATATATCATAATTGAGTTTTCTCCATATGTCTTTCATAAATATTGAAGCTTGAGGATAAGTTCATAGATATTGAATCTGGGCTATGTAATGAGATAATATTGTCACTTTTAGAAGACTCTATGATATTCTTAAACTCTTATTGAAAAGACAGATTATTGATATTTTTACTTCTCCCAGGTTAGTAGTACGGGAAAACTTCAATCAGAAAAGGATTCTTGGTTCTTTTCACTTCTTTATTCCAATGGTAAATGATTGCTTTATCAAGTGTATATATATATATATTTAACTTCTTATTCTCATCAATTTTGGCATGGCAACTTTCTCTCTTTATGTATCAATATCATTTTTTTTTATCATAGATTCATAGGTACTTGGTGGACATACATATACATATTTCTGTTTGAGTGCGATATATTTTTGACACCCTCTTAAAAAATTCTGATGAAGAAAAGAAGATGATGAAGAAAAATGGAAGTAAAATGAAGCAGGATGGTTCCATATTTGAGACATGATTCTCCTTGTGAAAATGTGAAGTTGGGTTTGGTGTAGATATTATAAGTAATCAACTTCTTCATAGTTTCATTATGATGGTTTTTGTTGTACCTTACCTGCTTCGTTTCTGAATGGAATGAACTGATGTTACATGTTTTGTAATATATATTTGTGACTAATGATCTTTTTAAATTATCTACAATAACTTAATCTCAAACCCACCTTTTACTCTATATTTCACAATAACTTTCAATTGTCTAATGTTATCCCACGAAGGCATAAAATAAGATAAGAAATCCTTTATAATCTAATTACCCCCAAAAATACACTCTTATAAGCCATACGATTCATAATTGAATTATTTATAGTCTATATTAAACAATTTTTCTTACAAAATTTGAAAGAGCTCTTTAATTCCTGTGTTAATATCTAAATTTAAAAAGGTTGTTTTGAGAATTATGAACACTTGAGGTGTAATAAAAAAAATGGTGTTTTGAATGTCATTTTATGAAGTTTTCCTTTGCAATTTTTTTTTTATTATTTTCATAAAAAATTGTTATCACAATTAGTATTAGCTATTTGTTTAGAGTTTGAAACAACACTTTTGATGAGATTGAATGTGTAAGCGAGATAAATTGTGAATATGTAGAATCTTAAAGCAATCTCCTCATCTGTATAGAAAAAGTTTTATATAGGTGAAATTCTTTTAAAATTCTAATTTTGTATTTTGTCACAAAAAAATTAACTCAATTGAATGTAAAAAAAATCACTATTATATATATTTTTTTTACATACAATTTAAACAATAACACCGTTTCATATTTTTATCAAAATTATAAACATAAAATTCGAGCAACCGCGCAACGCGCGGTCCATCCACTAGTAATAATAATAGTAATAAAATCCGCTAAAACAATGACGTTTGCCAAAGGCCAGCTGGCTTTTGTGCCGACCTTTGTGTCTGAGCAAAGAAGAACTCAAAAGGAAGCATTTTTGCGTGACCCCACAAGCACTCCATTTCTCTCACCATCCGACGGCTCAAACCGCACTTGACCAACTTTAGCCCCATCTCCTCCGTTGGATTCCCCTTGCACTTTTGATGCGTATACGTATACTACTTGATTCTCTCATTAATTATATGAGTTTGTCCGTTAACCAATAATCCCTTTTCTTTCTTTGTTGATGAGTCTTATGCTAATCTTTCTCTCTCTCTCTCTCTCCCATTGCAGCAGATTGAGAAGCTCGCTCGGTCTCGGTGATCAACGTTGATACATGGTAATGCAAATCATGCTATTCGTTTTGTAACAAAGTTTAATTATTATGTTACGAATATATACAGTACTATTCATATATACTATATATTTTATGTAAAGGATCACAAGAGCAAATTAGTAATGGCGGCAACGGCGGTGCCGCCGTGGCTGGAGACCTTATTATCGACGGCTTTCTTCACCGTTTGTGGGGCCCACAGAGACTTAGCGCGCTGCGAATGCAACATGTATTGCCTCGACTGCCATGCCGTCGCTTTTTGCTTCTACTGCCGGTCCTCTCGCCACAAAGATCACCTCGTTATTCAAGTAATGCTCATAAAAATTAATGCAAAAAGTTTAGGTGATTCAGCATTTGTATCCTTGAGATGCAAAGTTCCGAGTAATTTATATTTTTGATGGCTGGCTCGCAGATTCGGAGGTCGTCTTACCACGACGTGGTTAGGGTTTCAGAGATTCAGAAGGCGTTGGACACAAGCGAAGTGCAGACGTACGTGATAAACAGCGCAAGGGTCGTGTTTCTGAATGAAAGGCCGCAGCCGAAGACCGCCGTGAAAGGCGGTCCTCATGTGTGTGAGATTTGCGCCAGAAGTCTCTTAGACCCTTTTCGCTATTGCTCTTTGGGTTGCAAGGTAACTTCATTTCTCTCTCAATTTTAGATATAAGGTTATTGTCTCCCCAATATTCACCACTTTCTCCAATTCTAGAATAAATTTATGAAATGTTTTTTAATTTACGTACCCTTTAACTACAAGGACTAATACCAAATATTTGAATGTTTACATAGCAACATAAACTTAATGATCCTTTTTTTTTTTAATTGCTGAAGTTTCTTATGTCTTAATATTATTATGTTCCTCTTCAAAATTCTGTCTACTTTTTCGATCGATTTAACATAATTTCGGATACTTGTCATTTATAGAACTTCAACATTTTTATTTTCTCTGTTTCGATATTGAAGAGATTTTAACAAACAAAAAAAAAAAATGAACAAAAATTTTAGGAAAAACAAAATAATGAAAATTGAAAATTTTGGTCATGCAATTTTTTTACAAATTGAATTTACGTTACCATCAAGATTATATTAGATATTTATGCCACTATTAACCCTTCTTATTATTTATATATGTATAGCATTATATTATTGTAATTAATTAAGTGGACTAGCTAATTGATATTTTAAAAACAAAATGTGGTGAAATACTTAGCTTGTAGGGATAAAGAGGAATGGGAATTCTAGCTTTGTGTTAAGCGAGAGGAACGAAGGAGTAGTATTGGCAAGTAGGGAAGGAATAGCCAGAAGATCACCTCAAGAACAAGAACGAGAAGAATTACATGAAGGAATAATAAGAGACAAAAATGTAAATGTAAATGGAAGCAAGCACTCCAATGCATCAAGGAGAAGAAAGGGTGTTCCTCATAGGGCTCCTTTGGGACCCTAATCAATCATCATCTCATTGTATTATCTCCAGCTCATACCATACAATAATATTATTTTGTACAGATCATTTATATATCAAGCAATTACATGTGACATGTGGCTTCAATTAGTGTCCCTAACATGGCTTGGGTGTCCTTAATTTAATTTAAAGGCTTATAATTGCAATATAAGTATCTAATGTTTTCGTATATTTGAAGTGGTATGTATTTATAAAAAAAAAAATTAAAAAAAATGGATGTGTATTGTTAAGTTTTAGAGACGAGGTAAGTTTTGTTAACGGCACATTCAAAATTCTATTAAATTGATTGGAAAAAAAAATAGACAAAATTTTAGAGAGAAACAAATGAATGAACACAACATCAACCGTGAAAATAATAAAATTATACTATCAAGTACTTATGCCGATGTAACCTTAATTAGAGTATCATTGGTTAAATTAGGTTATGCCCTCTAGGACTTGGCTGGAGATTAAAGGGTTCCAATAATGCTCCGTTAATATATACTTCAATCATGTGCAAGTTGGCAATATACCACTAATACTCACATGAACGGTTCCATATATATATATATATATATATATATATAATATTATATATATAAAAGGCACGGGTATTTTTTTTTATGTGTTTATTTTCTTTGTAATATTATGATCATCAAATGTAAAATTGTGTAATTAATGCTCACTTGTCCAAGGGGAGCAAGGTATATCTATACTCGGTTGTCACCATATATATCCTAATTTAGCTTGGAGATTTATGGAATAATTGCGGTAAAGATAATCAAGCTTATTCAAATCTGTGCGACATATTTCAAGCTTTCAATCGTGTTGAATAAATACTTAAGATCGTAAAATTAGTATTTTATGTTGCGATTATCAATAAGCTTAACAAGGATTAAGACGAAATGTGAAAAATACCGATCACTTTGATAAATTGAATGATTTACACTTCTAGACCGACCACTAACCTATTATAATTAAACCTACCACTAAGAAACTGAAAAATAATGTACTTAAAATAGATACTAATGGTCCCCCTCAAAACTAGTGTTAGTAAATTGTGTACAACTTTCAACACCTAGTTTTGAATGTAAAAATATAAACTTTTAGCTAGAGTTATGCTTTGTTAGGAGACCAAAAACGTGTTGGTTGCAAAACGTGTATGCAAAATTACGCAAGTGCACGTGTCGACAAGTAATACAATGTGCAAAGCACAAAGATCGATCCCACGGAGACTAAATCAAATTACGTATTTCTTGCGAGTATATAAAAAGAACATATCATGAGAAATTGTTATAAAACAAAAATTCGTTCAAATTGTAAACTAAAATGGTATTCAAACTGTTAACTAAAGCTAAATGGAACAGAGGAAACAAACAATTTGATAATCGATTGAGAGAAAACGGTTGGGCTCATGAATTACTTCGGGTTTTCCGAATTACCGAATGTGACAGGAATGCTATTGCATTTTCTTAGTGATTCTGGGAAACGACGATAACATAGGTTCTTTTGAACTTTTGTTTTGAAAACCGATTGTAAATTAATCTTTCATATTCCTATGATAAGACTACTTTACCGGTTAAAATTAAGTTCCAATTCCACAATCTACATGGAGATTCATATATTCCTATACTCATCTCAATCTTAAGAACGAATTCACAAGATTAAACATGTATCAAGGTTGCATTTCCAATTCAATTCATATTTTCCAATAGAGATCAAATCTGAAATTCTATTAAGTTGACACAAGAAATAGAGTTATGAAAAAATTAAGCACTCAACCAAGAACTAAGAAAACACAAAATCCCAACACAATCAATAATTCATCAAACCTTTAGTTCATCATTTACCCAACTCTAGGAACTTAGTTCATACTTGAACAACAAACAATGAAAAACATAATTTGGTTAAAGATACACTTCATTCAAGAAATTCAAAGACAAGCTCAATGAGGATAAAAGATTAGAAGAACTCCTTGTGACAAACTCTCTTGATGATGAGTAGTGAGTTATCTTTTTGTTCCTTCCTTCAATTCCAGCAGCTTCTTCTTTTTCCAATTTCAGCTCCTCTTCCTCCTCCCTTGCTGCTTGTTGCTCCTTCTTTTTCTGCCCGATGTCTCCTCTTTTTGCTTCCATCCTCCTTGCTGTCTCTCCTCTCTGCTTGGTTTTCAGCCTTTGATCATCATTTCCTCTCCAATCCAATGGCTGATTCTCTTGCCCAAAAGAGACAAAAATTAATTAGGGCAACTTTCTTATTTTGGCTCATTCTCTTAGTAATTGGGCCTAATTAATTAAGCTCAATCTTATCATGTTAATAATTAGTGCTGAAGTGAGAAAACATGAAATAAACACATAAACTTGGTTCTTTTTGTCAATGTAAATCAATTTATGTGTTTATTCCAATGTTACACAATTTTGTTCAAGAACTTACAATTTTAGCCTAATTTGGACAATAGTGATAGGTTTATATCGATCTCTCGCTCGGGTTTAATTTATTAGTTCCGTAAAAACCATGTAATAACTCTATTTTCATAGAGTTATCAGAGGTCAACCATTTGTTTCTCCAAAGGTATATTTTGGACTATGCGAAGCTTTTCTCTCGCAAAATGAAAAGGAAAACTTCATAAAATAACTCTCAATACACCAAAAATCTATTAATAACTCTCAAGTTTTCATAATTCTCAAAACAACTTTTTCAATTTCATGTTACCAAAATACCCGTAATACTGTCCATTTTTTAGGACGATATATGTCCATTTTTCAGGATTAATACGTCTTGAAAAATGGACAGTATTATGGGTATTTTGATATTTGAAAAGGTTGTTTTAAGAATTATGAAAACTTGAGAGTTAATAATAGAATTTGTGGTGTATTGAGGGTTATTTTATGAAGTTTCCCAATGAAAATCAATCTCTAATATCGTTGCATGAATTTAATCATGTAAGTTTAGCCATTGTTGCCGCAAGACTTCTATATTCTGCTTCTGTTGAAGATATTGAAACTGCAAAAAAAAAAAAAAAAAAAACATTGAGCTTCTTCAAAACAAATTGTTCTTATAATTTCCAACAATTTATTTTTTAAGAATCCAAACTATGTAATTGAATAAATCCTCCTTCGCCCGCTGTTAGTCCCAAAAATGTGAGCAAATTTGGTACCCGACCGGACCAAAATCTTTTTGCCGCCCAAAACCCGGTACCGGATTTATCCGGTTCCGGAAAAGGTCGGACCCAGATAAATCCGGTTCCGGGTTTTTAAAAATATTTTTTTATTTATTTAATTCGTTTATTTAATGTGTAGTCCTTTAATCTGGGTCGTCGGATCGCGAGATCGACGGCCCAGATTATAGCTTTTAATTTTTAATTTTTATTTTTTTAAAAAGGTCGGAACCGGACCTATCCAGGTCCGACTTTTTCCGGACCCGGATAGTTCCGGGTCCGACTTATTTATAAAAAAAAAAGTGGATCCGGGTTTTAATCCGGATCCACATTTTTGGGACTACCCGTTGTCTCTCGGGAACTCGTTCTCCTTCTTCAAACTTCTATTTATATTGTTCGTAGAGATAAATTTTTTCCTAAAAATAAAGAAAATCCGATTATTAAATTTCTGGTGGTCTATTTTGTGTTTTTGAAAAGAAGAAAAAATCCAAATATTATCGAAAACTACCACACTTATTTTTTCTATGCCCGAAAAACAATGAATGTCAGTTTGTCTATAAAAAAAAAAAAAAAAAAAAAAAAGAGTACTTGACAATAATAAATAAAACGATAACGACTATTTTAAAAATTTATTAAGAAGCCCAAAAAAACGTGTAATCGGCAAGCTATCACCGATTACTCACGAGATTTTTTTTTGAAGTTATTACTCGCGAGAAATTGATCACTGGTTTTCACCCCTTCTCTCTAATGTTCTTGCACTACCACCCACGGTTTAAAATGTCGCTTGCCGATGTCGTTTCGCATTTTCCGTTTTACAGATATATCGCTTGCCGATGTCGTTTCGCATTTTCCGTTTTACAGATATATCGCTTGCCGATGGGGAAATCATAAAAAAGGGCATGCCGCATGCCGCGTATACCACACTTTTTTCATGGGCATACCGCATGCCGATGGGGTTTTCGACGGATATTTTGTAAAAAATATTTGAGTATTTAAGCAAGATATTTATATAGGTTCAACACTACGTATTTAATAAATACAAGACATAATTGTATACAATAAAATACATTTGTAACTTAAATATGTAGTTGAAATGTATAATATTAAGTCACTTTATTAGTTGAAGTGTATAATATTAAGTCAAATTATTATGTGATGTGAATATATGTATGTTAAGTGTGTAATATTAAGTGTATATGCATGTTAATTGTATATGTATGTTAACAAATTTAATATTAGTTGAAGTGTATAATAATAAATGAATATGTATATTAAGTGTATATGTATGTTAGGTGAAGTTAATATGTATGTTACGTGTATAATTATTTTTGCCGAAAGTTTAATTGGTATTTTTGTCGAAATTCACCAAAAATATGATTTTTAGCGAAATTCCAACCATTTTTCGCAAATTTTACTTACAAAAACGAAAAACGATATTCCACCCACGTGCCCATGCAAATTTCGCGAAAAATGGTAAAAAATCAGCGAAACGAAAGGGTTTTCGTTTCGCATATCCTCAAAAAACGAAAATCGGTCGACATTTCCACGGAAAATCGTGAAATTTAACACCTTGCTACCAAGTACCACCATATATATACATTATTCTACAAATAATAAGCATATTATACATATGATGACACGTTAATATTCTCATATTAAACAGTAATTTTGTTAACTATATGCTCTCCCACCAATAATAATAATAATAATAATAATAATAATAATAATTAAATATATTTAAGTCACTAAGTTACATAAATATTCTCAAAATTCAAAAATAGCGATAAAAATACCTAAAATGATAAAAAAAAAAAAAAAACTGAAGAACAATTGGTTATTCTTTAACGCCGTCAATGCCCACATGTTAAATAATACGTGTAGCGCGCTGATGATGACACGTCATTATCTCATTCAGCCAAAATTTCATATTTTGCCTACCTGTATCACCGTATTTTCCTTCACAACATGTACCACCGAACATCTTTTCTTTCACAGTCTCCAATGATTCAAAACGTGAAAATTTGACTGAAATGGTGGTACCCGCTGGCAAAACATGATTTTTTTTTTTAAATTAAGATAATGACGTGACATCATCAACACACCACATGTGTCATTTAACATGTGGACAGTAACGATGTAAAAGATTAGGAACTAACAAATTCCTAAATTTTAACAATTTATAAATATTTTTGCTACTAGTGTACTTTTGAGTTATGAGAATTATATGTACGTAAATTTAAATGACTTAACGATATATATGTCGTTATTTTCGCAGATAGTAATTTAAGATACATATAGATTGATGCCATAGATCTCATGTTCAATATATACGAAGAGTACAAGAGAAGGAAGGCGCTAATAATTGGACTACGCAAATAAAAATAAAAAATAGAATAAAACAAGTGGACTAGACTTATGTACTATCTTACAACGGAAGATAGAAAGAAAACTTTGAGCTTAAATACTTGTCAAACTTCTCTCTTTCCTCCATAGAATTAGGGTTTCCATCCAAACCTCCATGTCCGACCTTTTACCCGGTGATCATGATCCACACGAGAACCATTCACCAACCCCTCGTCGTGATTTTCAGAGAGCTGCTGATCGTGAAGATGATGATCACGCCACTGTTGGAGAATCCGAAGCTCCTCAATTTCGAAAACTCGAGGGGTTATTGGCCTCGTCGAACGATGACTGCGGAGACCAATTACACGAAAACCCCATAATGGTGACGACCCCGAGAAATCAGAAAATTCCGACAGCGACAAGCTGCCCACCAACGCCGAGAAAGGCAGGTTTTGATCGTCTAAAGCTTCCCCAAAAGAGAAAGTTATTCCCGGAACTGCCCTTCTTCGAAACCACCCGCCGTGATGAGGTAGAGTCGTTCTTCCGATCATCGTCTTCCCAATACCCAAACCCTAACAAGAGATGTAAAAGTATCTGACAGACCTCACTGCATCTATAGGTCATATATATATCATGTATATATGTACTATAAATTACTGTAACACTGCTTATCCAATAATCTGTCCACGATTAATTATATCAAAGTTTGGTAGCTATATATAATATAGTAATATGTTTGACTATGAAGCTCGTGATGATTAAGTGAAGTATAATATGATACATACATAATCATATGATTCATATCAGATGATTCAATTAGGGTACAGACCGTGATTAACGGTGTATATTTCTTAGGTTATATCAAGTATCAACGCACAGAATGATAGGAATAATTATTAACTTAATTAAATTATAAATACTATTACATACGTAAGTTTAATTTCCCAAAACAAAAATGATCTATTATTGAACTAGTAAGTTATCATCTGCTTTATTTCTTAACCGGGTATATATATATAATACTGGGTGCGTTTGGCACAACTTATTTAGCCCTGTTTTTGTTTATAAAATAAACTTAACCGCTTTTCAGGTGTTTGGCAAAATTGTTTTTCCAAAAAACACAAAATCGATTTTGAATTTTTGTACATGAATTGTAAGAGCTAGGATTCATAGCTTTTGGTTTTTTCTAAAAACAAAATACGGTTTTACTTTTAGTCTATTTTAGTCTTTTTAGCCTAAATAAATTTTTTTACCAAACGCTAAATCAGTTTTTGTTACCACCAACAACTGTTTTGTAAACAATTTACCAAATACCTGCCGGTTTTTTTTCAAAAACAATTTGTTTTTTAAACTAAAACTAAAAACATTTTTTGTAAAAATTAAGCTGTGCCAAACGGGCCCACTGTATCCATATTTTCAGATAAGAAAGCGTGGATTTAAAATGCCTTAATTGTCAATAATGAAATTCGAGTTATTAGATCCGGTTTATCCTTGATATATCGTACTAATTAAGATTTTACTTTATTAAAGTAAAAGAGAAACAAGATTTCATCTTTCGTATGAATTTTGAATGTTAATAATCGCGTTGTTTTCACTCGTGAAATTTAAATACTGGTTTTTTATAGCTTTTTTTTTCTTTTCTTTTCCATCTCCTTACTCTCTTTTCAATGATAAATTCATTTTCTATCCCTGAAGTGGGGTGATTCTCTTTCTAAGTTGATAAATTCGGTAGGGTTATATTATATATATGGTTGGAAATTCTTCGACCAAAATATAGGGTTAACTTCTTGTTTTAATTTTTTAATTTTGATGTTTTTGTGTTTATTTGATGTATTATGAGTATAAAATTTGTATGAGATGATAATATATATATATATAGGGAAACTTCAATTTGTGTGCTCGGTTGAACATGTATTTTCGGAAAAATACCCCATTTTGTTAAATTACAAATATATGCCCCAAATCAGATTTTGCCTAACCTGAGTTAACTTAACCCAACCAAAAAAAAAAAGAAAAAAATAAATCAATTTCGATTTATTATGTTAATCGGAAATCGAAGAAGGCTCCCTCGCGAAGAACCACAACGGCCACGACTCCTTCCCCTTAGCCTCTCTCTCGCTCTCAGTCGCCCTCAGCCACCATCTCGAAGAGTCCTTCCCCTCAGCCTCTCTCTCGCTCTCAGTCGCCCTCAGTCGGGAGGAGGAAGAAGGCTTCGATTTAGGGTTCGAAGCTCCGACCCCCGGTGACCTCCCTGCCTTCAACGGCTCCGACCTCCACGCTGCCATCTTCTCACTTTAAGGTTCAATCTTCACCGATTTTTCTTACTCGCTAGTTACTAGGAGAGAGGTTTTGGGCAGTTCGATTAGGGCTTGAGGTTTGAGGTTGTGTTTCGGATTACAGGTTTAGGTTTTGGGCATTTTGGATGTTGGGATTTGCGCACACAATATGTTTGATGATATTCCTCAATTAGGGCTTGATTAGAGATGAAATTTTGTTGCAGGGATGGCATACATTTGTCCGGAAAAATTCTGGAGATCAGCCCAAGTGTGGTGCCCGTCTTCAAAAAGAACGGTGGAAATTGTCGACGCCTTGGTGGCAAATGATGCTATGAACCATGACGTTGAACGGCGTTTCAGTTACTTGTTCCACACGTTTGACCCCCCGGCCCCTGGTGGTTTGATCCATCAAATCATGCTACGCCGAGTTCCGAGCTATGGAGCCTCGGAAGAGCTATGGTTTAATTTTGGTAGCGTGATAAGAAAGTTCGGAATCCGTGAGTTTTGTTCCATAACCGGTCTTGCCTACGAAACGGAGTTTAGAGCCGAACCTAGGATACCGGTAAAAGGTGTGTCTAACCTTGAAAATAGGACGTGGAACCAATTGTTTTCAGATTTTTTGACGGAAGACCTTGCCCCCTCTCTTAGATTCCTGCTCGGATTGTTTCTACTGATGGAGGGGGTGTTACTTGGCGTGGATGGCCAAAGAACTTACCCGCCAACAGCGTATATTATTCGCCATCTAGAGGATTATTCGGCCAAACCTTGGGGTAACATCGGGTGGATCCAACTTTTGTCTTTTGAGGATTGTTCGGAACTTCGACTGGATCCAACTTTTGTCTTTTGTTCGGAACTTCGACTTTTGTCTTTTGGGGTAACGGCGGTGAATTTTTAATTACTTTTCCTCTCAATTTCCAAGTACATTTATCCTCAACGCACTTCACGTACCACACCCACGATGCGGATTTGTGTACATGAAAGTCGAACGAACGTTCCATCGCATATCTTTTTACTTTAAACTTCAAATCTTCCAAGCTAAGAAAGGTCTTACCCTTATCAAATTCGTAGGCTTCAATGGACGGTGCTTTAAAATGGGTAAACGTCTTCGAATCTTCACAAGAAAATCTAGGATCAATCCACGACGGACCACCCCGTACTTTTGACTTGCTTTCACTCGGGGTGCACGTTGCCGACTTTGAGACATCCAATCCCTCCATACTTGTAGGCAATTCGAGGTTAACATCGTCCACATCTAAATCCACGGCATGGTTTTCTTCTTCTACCAAACTCTCAAGGCGGTCGGCGGATTGTGGAATCTTGATATTTGCACTCCCACGGGAACTACCAACAAGTGGACTCCCACGGGAACTACCAATGCTTTTAGTACCGTGTTTCACATACAATATATCGTTGCTTAAGTGGACCGTCTTCATTATTGTGCACTTCGAAGTCAATATGACCGGTGGAGCTCCAACAATTTCGGATGCTAATTCAAACTTCAAATCGTAGACCGTTGGATCAATCCGAAGTTCCTTGTACAACAAATCGCAAAACTCTTCGTAAGTTATGTTCTCGTTTGCGGGAAAACAATGCCCTTTACCCCCACGGTACACCCAAGATGAGCCGTCTACAACCCACTCACCGCCGTATTGCAAGTAAATATTCATTGCTACAATTAACAAATACAAGCATAATCAGATTCTGTGGGATTTTGTGTGAATTAACCCAAATTTTCTAATAGAGGCATATTCACAAACAGTTTGTGTGCATTCAAAGTAGAGAATTTTGTAACAAAAAATTGCTATAAACATTGTTTCCTAGCAACAATTCGACAGCATATTGCAAACAAGAACGATTATCCGGGAATAGGACGACGTTAAAAAATCGTTATTTCGTAAACCTAAATCGGAAAAAAACACGAGATCATACCTAGGTTTCCCAAACTGCCAGAGGAGGCGAGTAGGAAGCTGGCCGTGGGTCGGAGGCGAGGCCGGAGCGTGGACCTGGCGCGGACCTGCACAGACGGAGGTGAGGGCTTGAAGGAGCAGGTTCACCTGGGTTTCCGGTGAGCAGAAACGAAGCCACAGACGGGGGCGATTCTGGGCTGCAACGAAGGCAGAGGGAAACGGGGAGGGAGAAGCTGGTTCATCGTTTTGATTTTGCCCGAATTTGATTTATCCTGGCCGTCGTTCTTCTTCGCGAGGGAGAAGAAGAAAATGTCATCGAACCCTATTTTGAATATTACCGAATTTTATTTAATTTTTTCTTTTTTTTGGTTGGGTTAAGTTAACTCAAGTTAAGCCAAAATCTGATTTGGGGCATATATTTGTAATTTAACAAAATGGAGTACTTTTCCAAAATTACAGGTTCAACCGGGCACACAAATTGAAGTTTCCCTATATATATATATATATATATATTTGTTGTTGTTGATGTTCATTTGATTTCGATGTTCATAATGTTTATACTTTGTTTTTGAATATATGTTTAGTGTTATAAAATAATGTGTGTTTGATCTTTGATTATTTAGGGTGATTTGTAATGTGTTCCAGCGGTTTTAGATCAACCTTTAGACTTTAAATTTTTTGAACGGTGAAATGTTTAAAAAAAAACACTCAGTTCTAACATTTCAATGAAGCTATCTCACCAAGGCGAGCATTATTCAGAGTTCAGACAACGAATTTAATACATTGTTCAAATTTTGTTCCAACTACGGAAGCCAATCCGAAAGTCGAAAGATCATAATTTTATCGACAGACTAAAAATATCGTTCGAACTTCCGAAAATCGTAGTTTCAGCTCAGTTTTTATTTTTTATTTTTTATAGGGAATTCTATTCTATATAAATAATCCAACTAAAAAAATCTTCCTCGAGTACTACTAAGAAGAAAAGAAAAGAAAAACAGTTTTTGCATGAATAGGATTTCCAAAACACCATAATTATATATTCCTCATTTTGGCTATTTCGCTATTTTGTATTTGTTAACCTTGCTGGTATTTCAAATCAAGATGTGCTATATAGCACACCTTTTTTAATATTATTCGAAAGAAGAAGAAAAAAACACTAAAATCATCAAAATTTGCTTACGGTTTTTTTAAAACTTTTACGGTTTTACCCCACGTAACCCCCTCAAGACAGAAACCGCCCGACACCTGTTGCACACGTGTCACCAAAAACTACCCTCCTCGTATATATCAAATCATGCATGCAGATCTTGGTTCGTTTTCGAACTGCCTTTGCGAGAGGGAACATCAGAAAAATGGCTCCTAAGAAGCGAAAAGTGGTTTCGGTGAAGAAAGTGGTTCGAGAGACCGAGACCGTGCAAGTCTCCCTGTTGGAGACCAATGGCAGTCAGACACAGCCCGACCTCGTCGAAGAACTCACCGCCGCGGCGTCCCGCCGAGAAGAAGACCGTGTCGTGAAGATGACCGTCCCGGTCGAAGAACCGGCCAAGAACGTGAAAACGACCGTCCCCGTCGGAGAACCGGCCAAGAACGGGAAATCGAAGGTGAAGGAAGCGGGAACCGCAGACGTGAAGCGGCCGCGGAGGAAGGCGGGGAAGAGGAGGAGCGTGGATCAGGTGCAGGGCGGCACGGGGAAGGAGGAGTACCGGCGGTACTTGCTGAGGGTGCTGAAGGAGGTGCATCCGGGGATGGCGATATCGGCGAGAGCCATGACGATTCTGAACAGCATGATGAACGACATGTTCGAGCGCCTCGCCGGAGAGGCCGCGCGCCTCTCTGACTACACGAGGCGGGCCACGTTGTCGGCGAGGGAGATTCAGGGCGCCGTCCGGCTCGTCTTGCCTGGCGATCTCGGGAAGCACGCCGTGGCCGAGGGGGCCAAGGCCGTCGCCAACTACGCGGCCAAGGCCGCCTAGTTAGAGTCTCCTCTAGTTTGTGCTTGTATAGTTTCGTCTCTTGTTTTAGAGTAGCTAGTTTCTTGTGCATACGTATTTTTTTTAATTTTTCTTATAGTTGACACTTGAAAATGTGTGTTTCTTCATGTCCTGTTTATATAATGCTGTTACACCCATGATATTACAAGCTTGTCCTCGCATTTCCAGTTCGAACGTATAATTAAAATGAATTGAGTGGAGATGTAAACACAAAACAATGAAATATACAATATTCAAACTTAAATAAAATATTGTAAAATAAGTAAACGCTTTAATTAAGCATATCAATGATATTAGCATACCATAAAGTATTTTGCTTTAAAGTAACAAAGTTGAGGTACATCTTAGAATCTTCTCTCGCCAAATCATTTGCAACAAATCAGGGGCTTGGTCACCACCACTCGATGCATTTATTCCCTCAAAAAGACCAATTATCGTTTATAACATTTACACTCAATTATACACCATATAATATATCATCATATATAATATAGAAGACCACAAAAATAGCAACCCTATGTGAAGTGAAAGTGAAGTGAAGGCTAATGTTGTTTGTTAATGACGCTTTTGATTTGCTCAGAGTATAGAATAAGCGCGAATGACCTCGAGTACCGGTGCTCGGCACATTGGGCACTTGTCTCTGCTCGAAACCAACTCATCCGCGCATTTGGCGCATGTGCACATGTGCCCACATCTGCAACAACAAGCAACCAAGCTCAATCATGCATCTAAATTTTAATGTGAAATTGTTTATTTGATTTGAAGACTGCCTACCTGTATAGCAAAGAATCAATGTTGCTCTCACAGCACACACAGCAAATCCCTTTTCTCACATGGTCCCACTTCGAGTCGTCGCATGCCGAGCCGGCCTCGAACGACCCTGCTCAGTCCAGTGTTTCAATTCAAGCGAATGAAAATGAATAAGGAGTGCGAGCAAAGCAAACAACGAGCACAATACCTTGGGAAGCGCCAGATCGATTCAAGGCGGCGGAGACTTCTTGTCGGATCGAACGCTGCAACTCGAGTTGCATGTCCATGCATGTTTCGAGCATTCTCTGTAGGTTGTTCATTCTGTGCTGGAGCCGAGCCATGTCGACCCTCATGTCGTTTATCACATCCCACTCCTGTAACACAAAACACGAAGAAAAAAAAAATAATAAATAAAGAATCTGTTTGAAGGTTATAATTACAATCATACATGAAGAAAAAAAAATTGAATAAGGAATCTTGCAATAAGGCTAACGATGAAAACGCCTACATGATTCAACATGAAATTTGAAAAGATTGATAGACTATAAATCACGGTAGTCGTGCAATGAGTTTCCGGTGTATTCCCTTGCGAATATTTCGAGAGGTTGGACTAGTTCTCTTTTAGGAGCAGTTTTCTTCTTGTTTTTTCAGGTTGAGTTTTGGTTTAGATGCTCGGGCCGGTTTGTGGGCCGGCTGATCTTAAACCACTATTTGTCCATGCATTGTAATCTACTTTCTTTCATCAATAAAATCTTTGTTTCTTAAAAAAAAAAAGATCAACAAGATTAAGGTGATAGAATATTATCACTTGTATCAAGGTATAAGGTCCTATTTGTATCTTAGGTGTAAGTTAAGCTCTTGACGTTAAAAGTTTGAAAAAGCAGTGTGACCTATTAAAAGAAAAGAAAAGAAAAAAAAAAAAAAAGAGAGAAGGAATGCACGTACGATTCCCAGCGGCTGATGCATTTCATGTTGCGGCCAATGATCACTCTGCGAATCCTGGTCCCACGTTGACGGAGACGGTAATATTGGCTGCAATGGTAGGGAAACAGATTGGTTGGGAACAGAGTCCCCTGGAGCTTCGTCGTGATCTGCACTTGGCTGCTCCAAATCTTGGTCAGCAGATTCAGAAGGTGGTGAACCATTACCCTGCCTTTCCACATACGATTGAATCAACTGATTCAGACTATCGCGAAACCCGCTTTGAATGTTGGAGACTCTTCTCCTGCGAGAGCGAAAAAAGAACATTCAGGTAAAAATATCATCCACGAGGATTTGAACACTGACAAAAGCAGTATAGAGTGAAGTTATACATAAATTAGTTCTTTAGGTATATATCTCGAGTACTCTAACAGTAACGGCCCCTTGAATGGCGGCAACAACACCTCATAAAATTTTAAGTTGTGATAAGCACATGACTTACTCAGGGTATTTATGCCATTTTTATTTTTATCCGATTTTGTGAGTTTTCATCTTACACTTGCTTCACAATTGATCTCTTTGAGGGCTTTACAATAGTTCCACAATTTATGATCTAGTGTATTTTTCTTTTTCCGTAAATAAAAATAGAAAAACACATACTAAAGTTCGCAAGCAAACTATTCCCTCTATCAAAAAGATCATGGGGGCAGTACCTTCCAATTACTCTATCTTAGATAATCTAGATATTTGGTTTGTATATATATTTCACCCTATAGTGGAAAACAAAAAATCAGAGCATTTTATTCTCCAAAACTACAGTTTCAGACCTGCTTAGCAGTTCCCGGAGCTCCGTGCTGTAAATGCTATCGTTGTCAGCGAAAAAGTAAGTATCTTCCTGGATTGCGGGAACGGCTTCACGGTCAGAAGGCACTTCGAGCCAGCTCTGAACTGCCTCTTGGAAACCACCTTCCTCGTGCCACTCTTCAGAAGGTTCTTCCAACTGGCTATTTTCTCTCTCCTCGTCAGCATCTTCGCCAATGCCTTCTCTCCATTCAGTGTATTCACCATCATCTTGCTCCCAGTCTCTTTCCTCAGTATCTGAAGATCTGTCCGGCCATTGTTGTAGCTCTGATGTAGCAGATTCTAGCCTGCTTGCATTGTGGGTTGTACTGCCTTCTGGAATTTCTGCATAATCAGATACACTGGGAAAGTCACCTGCCTCTCTACTAGGCTCGGATTGGTCATTGGTCGCATAACCAGATTCTTCCATCATTCTATGCCCAATATAAGAATTTTCCGGCGTGTCACTGCCCGTGTTTTGCTCGGTGCTCCCTCGCCTTTCAATTCTTTCAGGACTGGCTGACCACTGCCACTCCCTTACACGAGAATTATCAGGAACCATGTGAGCAATTGGTTGTTGCATATTGACAAGTTCATCACTATTGCCACCCGTATCGTTACTATCATCAGATGTCCCACGGCTTTCGTGTTCTTGCTCGTCACTTCCTTCATAATGATATTCTGATTGTTCAGATAAATCATTTACGACCTCGTACGAGTTGTTTTCTAGACTTTGCTCTTGTCTATTCAAATTAGAATCGTCATTGGGTGTACAGGAAAAGCTGCTGCTTTCTTGGGCAGTGACAGAACTGTCCTGTCTGGTACAGAATCCTTCCCTGTATCAAAGAAAGGTGTGTAAGTAAAAAAACATCTGCGATACTCCATGGGCCATATATCTCAATAAACCATCGAATAAAGCACTAGTTGATAAATTCAACAACATCCGATTCTACCCATAACTTTTAAATCTGATCAAAACATACAACCAAAGGCAAGCTTCCCGACATTGCATAATTTTGATTTCAAAAGATTGGAATTATTATGGAATAATGACTTTTTTTCACTGTCATTCTACACACGGAAAACCCCTCTGGGGATAAACTTATCTTAGGAACAGCTTCATAAGCAAAAGAAAGTCCACATATAAAAACCGAAAGATTTGAAGAGGCTAAATGATAATTTTGCAGACAATACCACCAAACAGCACGCAATTCATCAGAAAACTTATGTGAAACTTACACCAAACTAGAGAAAACTCTCATCGGTAAATAAAAGTAACACAGATGAAACATAATCTGTTTGGGGAAAAGTGCACATCACGGTCAATAAAAGGTAATGAGAAAAATAGTAAGATAAAGCCCCTCCCTGCTGGAATTAGAAGAAGTATTACCTTAGGCCGGAGACTGATTGCTTTTGTCTCAAGATGCCTAATTCCTGCTCAGCAACAGAAGAAGGTCGCTCACTCGCAGTCACTCTTCCGTTTCGCAAGAACCAACCTCTAAGCAAAGACTGAAGGAATAAAAAAAGTAGCTTAGACCTCACTTCAATAGAAATATCATTTATTTTCCAAAAACTGAACACTTAAGAATCACAGTAATTACAAAGACGAATTATAATGTTTCGGAAATAAAAACAACACAATTCTTGTTAGTACTTAGTTTGGAAATATTATTTTTAGCCAAAGATCCAATAATAACTCTTCGAATCTAATTTTATGCAATCAATTACAATAACTTGAAGATTGCATATATAATTATTTGCTCGCTTATTTAATTAAGTCAAGCAAGGACCTGAATCCGGTTGCGATGAGGAAAATTTGTTACAGCTCTGTGCTCGATCAAACTTTCAAGTTCGATTTTCCTTTCCCTCTCAGCCTTCTTCACCATATCAAGTAGAGCCTGCCGACCACATAATTTCCGAATTCCCTTACGAACATGTTGATTCCGTCCTTCAAACTGATTAACAACTGAACCATTCCGAACTTGTTCAGTCTGACTAACGAGTTCAACAGCACGATTTCCTCTGCTGCTACCACTAGTACCCTTCATTTGCACCCACTCCCTTAAAGCTCTCACCCTCTCCTGCTCAGTCTCGCCAAGCCATTCTGCTCTGGATCTGCCATTTATATGAGAAACACCAGAAGCACATTCAGTTGCACCGCTGTTCATCCAGTCCTGGAAAACTTGTCTCACCCTGCCACGCTCAACTTCACCAAATTCCGAAGAATGCTCACTGTTATTACTGCTGGAAACCTCGTGATCATTGTGAGATCCAATCCGACCTTCGGACCAAATGCTACACTCGTTCTCACCCGCACTTGCATCCTCCGACTCACCACTGTGTTCGCTTTCAACGCTATCCACACCAAAGCCGTCAGTCCTCTGTTGGAACTGCACTTCCCTGACCCTTTCCCGGGCACGACTCACCACATGCTCATCCTCAAGCTCCCTCCACATTCTAAAAAGTGGAGAAGCCCGGGTGCATGAAGTCCCTTCCTCCCGCATTTGCCTCGGTGTCTGACTCTGCGATTCCCTAGGGAAAGAAGAATCAAGCACGGAAACACTTTGTATACCAGCAATAGCCATCGCGTTTAGCACCAAAGTATCGAACGCATAAAAAGGCGCATTCACATACAGGGATAAACAGATTCAGAGATGATTCCTTAAAAATCAAATCACCGCAAAAATACTTTAGTTCACAGTCGCAATCCTGCTCGCCAAAATCAGTGTCAAAATCAGCCAAACAGAATCTGGAAAGAGATGAAACCAGTAATTGTAACCAGCTTTATATCATCGACCAATTAGCAACCTTCTGCATAAAAAAAAAGTGCAAAACAGAATTATCATTTCTAGCAATTTTCAACATATAAAATCTAATCCAAATTGACATAAAAAACATTTTCATTACCTAAGCGAATTAAAATTCCCTAAATGAATTAATAACACAAGAACAAATCCTTAAATTCCTCAATTTCCAGAGACGAGACAAATCACGCAACGGAATTGGATTGTCTGTCAAATGGAATCTCAAACACGAAAAACTCCACAGAAATTGAAACGATCAACGCGAAGTCTTCCACATCTAACATCGTAACCAGGAAGCTCGCATTCACACAATCGTTTATCGCCATTCTCTTAATCACTTGGAGAAAACAAAACACCAATCGAGGAAACGAGAAATCAATCCCCGATAGTCCGCATTGCGAGACCAGTCGATGAAACAAGGAAACGAAAATGGAAGAAAGAAAAACAAAATCTCAGCAGAAAACACCGACAAGATATATATATATATATATATATATATATATAAATGCAAGCTGTTGAGAGTGAATTACCAGAGATCTTGAAGCAATGGGAAAGAAGCCATAGCTGTGTGGAAAAGTAACAGAGAGAGAGAGAGAGAAAGGAAGAGCTGTTCCAGAAGAGAGAGAGAGAGAGAGGGAAGCGAGGGGAATTGATTTACGAATGGCAAATGAGATGATACGTCACCGTTTACTCGTCGCGCTATAATTAATTTAATTAATAAATAATTAATTTTTATATATATAGATTGCCGTGACACTAACGTCTGAAGGAGGCCCCGAGGAGTTGCCACGTGGCGCGGATGTTACTTTCTCCTTGGCGAATTACGGAAGCTACCAAAGTTGTAGGTGAAACGGCACGTGGAGGACAAGCTTAAACAGCCAAACGGCGCCGTTTTGCCTCTCCCTCTTCCGGCGCGGCGCCGTTTTGATTTGGGAGCTAGTGCTCGTGCTCGACTCTTTTCTGCTTTTCTTTAGTTCCATTTTAAGGTTCAACTATACTATCCGAGTAAAATAAAGATTCAACTCTAATAATTAATTAATTATTATTTTTCAAATACTCACTATCTTTTATTGTTTTATAAAATAAAAAAAATTAATTAAATATATCATTATTTTTATAGTTTCACTATAATTCTCGAAAACTCTAAATTACTTTTTATTCATATTTTTTATCTTCACTGCGAGAATTAATACAAAATTTTCACTCAAGATCAAACGTGACAATTGAAAACCTGGAAGCTTGCACAACCCTTAACCAAAATATATTGTGGAAGGTAAAAAAAAATATATTTATATATAGTCTGTGTGGCTATAAAATAAAAGGTTTGCACAACGATTTGTTAAAAATAATTTTTTGGAAAGAAAAAAATAATAATTCGTTGTTAGCGAATGTAACACTTGCCGCGACAAACTGGAATTAGTAATTTATGAGTTGTTACGCTCACTATAACAAGCTTTAATCTTGCCTGCAACAATGAAAGAATGTTTTCGTTGAAAATGAAATTTACGAATACAAATATCGATCGGGTAAAGCTTAATAATTGCCGGGCAATGTTTGCACGACGGTTTTTTCCAAACATACAAATTTTGTACGATGGTTTTTTTAGTCATCCAATCTACCGTCGTGTGAGACTGTATGTTAGATTTTTACAATCGTCCTGCAAAATAGGCATGAACGTCAAAATAATTAAAAAAGTATAAGTTGTACTATTAATTGAAATCAAACTCACCAGTTGATTAATATAGTATATAAAGTAAATGGTTTTTTAAAATTTTAATTGTATTGCTAATCTTTAACATTATGACTTTTTTGGTAAAGAAACTGTAAAGCACGATTAATGAGTTTTATGTATTAAGGTTATATATATTAATTATGCAGTGGAAAATAAGTTGTGAAGTCGCTATTAGTTAAGGGATATATAACAAGCTAACTTATAAATATTGCCAAAAAATTAAATGGTTAACTTGTCTTTTAAGCCAAAATAAAATCAACATATATACTCACATCGCTACTTTATTGAATAATTGAAAATTATATTAGGATTTTCATTTCCCTGGACCCTTTCTTTTATCAATAATAATAACGGATTTCTTGATCTTTAGATTAGACTAAAGTTTTCACAATAAAAAAGTTATTGATATATTTTCAGATGATAACCAACACATAAGGATATTTTCTTGGTCTAATATCAATTTATATTTTAACGGGATAAAACTATTCCAAGTTTGATTTATTTTATCCTAGTTATTTTTATATATAAAAAAGAAATATTTCACATTACGTCATACGAAAAATCGTTATCACAGTCAAAATTTCAAGAAAATATTGCGGTAGAACATAAAAAAAATAAAAAGTGAAAGACGTGACATTATTTTACTATTAATAATATTAAAATAATATTTTTATCGTAAATATTTAAAATTTGTGATGAATTTATGAGATATATATAATTATGACCCGATAGCTAAGTTGACTTAAAAGTAAAACTACTAGTAATTAATGGATTTTATTTGTAATTAGTGCACTGCAAGCAGGTTATTAATGGAACTTATTAAATGGGGTATAGATTAATGACAAAATTAACATTTCGCTTACGATCCAATTGTGTAGATTCAGGAAGTTAGTTGAGCTATAAAATTTCAGTACTTAATATTTTATGGCCAAAAATGGTAGGACCCGTTCGGAAATTAAGTCCTCCAAATATATATTTAAGAAAATCTATTAATAAATTTGGAATCTTAAGCATGATGTGAGTTGTGTAAAAGTTAATTAAGAACATAATGGTCAATTTCCTTGCATTCCCAAAGTGATGATCTTATCGAGTTTGTTATCATGAATTATTAGCATATTATAACAAAAAGTTTCTTTTGTCATAATTAGTACTCAATTTAACTTTTTCTTATTATTACCATATAATATATAATGCTTAGATTTGTCCCCTTAAATTTAGTGCAACTTAGACAACATAGTTTTCTCTCAAAAGCTTCTAATCCTTTTCAACCACTATTCAAAGCTATTATATATAACCTCACTTTCACACTTACACATATTTATCCCTTTTTGCCCCTACGTTACAATATTGTCTTTGAGGGACTTTTTTTGGTTTAGGTAAATATCTACTCTAATTAATTTTATTAAGAAACATTGTTATGTGTTATCGATTTGAATTTGAATTTGAATGAGAGTTGTATTTTTCTCATTTGAATTGCGAAAATGCAGAAAACCATATTAAAAAAAAAAACTTATAAATATGCATACTAAAATTTACAAATATATTCAAATTAATGATGTAAAATATACGCAACTCATCATTCATTAAAAATTAACTCGGCATTTTATCCAAAAAATTACACATAAGTACCACATCATAATGCGTAATAGTAAATACTAAATATCGACTTATACTTATTTAATTAAGTTCCTTATTTAAAATCTGATAAGACAAGTCTATAGTCAAGTAAAATAAACAAATAAAAAAAAAACCATTTATTGGTCTACTAAGTATGTGTGCAACTAGGCATCAATTTATTTAAGAAAAATCCTTAATTGTCGAACATTTCGTTAGGGGAACAATATATTAGATTTAGAATAGAGTTGACTGTGATTGGTTGAAGCGTCGGTGACAATTGATAATTTGATATAATAATAAAATAAAAATCAAACTATATATTATATTAATTTGATAAAAATAACAAAAAGGTAAAGTACTAATAAATCCACATTTAAAGGGGCAATATGTCATGAGAGGCACTACATGGCCACTGCCCATGGATGGGTCCCTCTTTGTTGGAGGTTGTAAGATCACACACATGCATTTTATGCTGGTTTTCATTCATAATTCAATTGATGATGAGAAGAGAGTATTAAATAAATTATATTAATAAAGAGAGAGAGAACATGATAAGATATTTGGTGGATAATACATGAAAGATAATTAAACGTGCTAGTAAATGATAATGGATCTTGATTCTAACTACTCCTTTAACTATAATAATTGAATTAGCAATTGGGAATTACAGTATAGTTTATAGTGAAAAATGTTTTTGAATTGTATTTAAATGAGGCGGCATAGATCTAAGTTTTTTTTTTTTTTTTTTTACAACGAATGTATATGAGTTTTACTTTACTGCATCGTGCATGCACTCAAATTTCATTTACTGCGCTTGAATCCATTTTATGTAAGATTCGATGAAAATATAATTGAAGAATGGAAGAATTTCTCGTCGAAACACGCAACAAGAACATAAAAAATACAACATTGCATCACATAACAAGGGTGTGTCATGTTGCTCGAGAAAGGGCATATTCACGAATGGAATCTTGTACTCGCTCATTTACATCTACAACGCGTCCCTAACACACTACGGAAAATTCGCTAGTGCCGACGACTCTTTGAGTACAAAAGTTTCACAAAATATAACTAAACTCTAATGACGAATAGGCACATATATCAGCCTAGTCGCCCAATTAATACATTACTTGAATGCTCATATATAAAATAAACACATAAAATAAAAAAAGACAATAAAAGGCTAGTTAAAATTGATGCTGTAAATTCAAAAGTCCAGAAATCAAGAATCGGATTTTTAGATCTGATTCCAAAATATTTATTTTGTTTAAAAAAATAATAATAACAGAACCAGATATTAGGATTAGCTAAAATCCTCACATTACATTAATTGCCCTTCTTTCTGAACCTATTCATTCATAAGTAAAGGCCTTTTGTTTTCTTATTCTTGTAGAGACTTGTTATTACACGCTTAAGAACGAAGTACACTTATAATAGATTAACTTATCATTTTCAGCTGAATAAGTTAGCTAGTCATTTGTTTGCGTATAACCTTTATACATAGAGGTTAAACAAAATTAGAACTATAATATTTTCATAATTAATATGTGTTCACTTGAACCCTAAGTCATAAACACCTTGCTTTCGTGAGTGGGTCCTCGCATGCTTAGTGGATCATGTTCTCCATGCAAAATAGTCATTTATGATATTTTAAAGGGTTAATGACGGCAAAAATACCCAAAGTTTGGTCAAAGAACCTCTCGTGTACTCAAAGTTTAAAAGTGGTGGCAAAAATACCCAAAGTCGCATTTGGGGAGTTGACCACTCCATTCTCGTAACGCCGTTAACTTGCCCGTTAACTCTGGCCACGTGGAAAAACGTGGGTTGCTGACATAATAATTTTTGCCACGTGAACGAGCCCACATCAGCCTCGTTTACGACAAAACAAGGAATTAAACCCCTAACTAATACTATTTAACACAACTAATTGAACCCCTAATGATTACACTTAACAAAAAAAAAAATTGTCCACGTGGCCAGAATTAACAGGTAAGTTAACGGCGTTACGAGAATGGAGTGGTCAACTCCCCAAATATGACTTTAGGTATTTTTGCCACCACTTTTAAACTTTGGGTACACAAGGGGTTCTTTGACCAAACTTTGGGTATTTTTACCGTCATTAACCCTATTTTAAACAACCACTTTCTGTTTCTTTATTTCTTCACTCAATAATATAAATTCTTTTAAATTCGGAATATATATACATATATATAAATTTCGGGAAGGCTAAATAATATGCGAGGACTAAGTACATATAATTTAGAACAGATAAAGAAAAACAAATCAAATTAAAAATTAAAAATACATATTGAATTTATTGTAAATCTCACCCCCTTCTCATACAGGCTTGACCCAATAATTCTCGACGTCTTAGGAAAAAAAAAAGATTTTTAAATATAATATAATACAAGCGGTTATTTTTTTTTTGGTTGGACCTTGAACCATGGCTTAAAAAAATCTGAGGGCCGCCCTATTCTCATATAATAATAGTTTGTGCTAATTTGTAATTAGCAAAAGCATTGCTCTACTTAAAACTTTGTTAATATTCTATATTATATGCTCAAAACATGCAAAAGTATATATGATTACAAATAGATTATTATGTGGTACTAACTAACTCATTACTAAGGTTTCAAGTAACGACAAAACAATGCAATTTTTTTTTTCTTGATGTCTATATAATAGAAGCAATAAAGCTAAAAAAATGGATTCGAGCGAATTCCGTAGAAGAAACATGTACAAAAAGGGCATGAAAAAGAAAGAAACGGGGATAAAAAAGGTTGTTTGCGGGAAAAGTATTCAAGTTATTTAAAAATGGAACGGTATAGAGTTGATTTAAAAAATGTGGCAAAAATATTTAAATTTATTTTTTTGGCGGATCGACAGACCTGATCCACTTTTTCGCTAGTTTTTTTTTTCGTGAGTGATTACGTCAACAACGCAAATGGTTGATGTTCCACGAATTTATGTTTACATACAGGTTTATTTTAATTTTCATGGGTTTGATCATTTGAGTTTATTTGTTTGATTTGCATTGACGTTTTTAATGACAGAAATAACTAACGAAAAGGTGGATGAGGTCTACCGATCCGCCAAAAAGGTGAACTTGAACTTGAGTATTTTTGGTACACTTTTTTTTTTTTTTTGAATTGGCTCTTTGTCGCCCACTTTCACACAATTTGAATACTTTTGCCGCTTATTAACCCTAAAAAACCAAAAGTTTATGGCAAAATGGGCCTCAGTGAAATTAAAAAGAGCAAAGGGGGTAAGAAAGAGATAAGAGAGGGAGTAAGGGGCAAGAAGTGGAGAAATAATTAGTAATGATATTCTTTTAAGTTTGGAGTCTCTTCAACTAGAAAAGTTCAAACATACCCCTCCAAGGAAACAACACTCCTCAATCCTCTCTCCCATATCTCCACTTTTACACTCCAAAACCAACAATAAGAGAAAATGATCTGTCCTATAAATGGCAATAAAAAGAAAAGTGTCTAAATATCTTCGAAATGTCAAGAAATATCTAACCTTCACTGTTTTCTTTTTCTTTCTTTTTAGGGTTCAAATGGAGCCCTAAAACCCATCACTCGTTGCTTTCAATCTCACTTCACTGCAAAAGAAAAAGGAAAAAAAATGATTTGTACTCCTTTCTGTTATCGGCTTAGTGCATGAACTTAGCACATTTTAAGGATTATTTTCAAGCTCTGTTAAATTAGACTGTGTAACATTATAATAATTAAATTATTGCGTAGTTAAAGTTATAAATATTAACTCTAATACAATTGTTATCTTAAGAAAATTGAATAATTCAACAAATAATAAACAGTAAAGAGTAAAATAATTTTTTAGGTAATAAACAATTTGGTCATAATCCTTAGCGAATCAATCGACGAATATAGATAAATAACCTGATTTATTGTGAAATGTGAAATTAGTTTATTAAAATATTTTGCCGCTAGAACTTTGTTTGGCTGCTCATTGTCATCTGAATATTTATTTGTAATATTATTCAGTTTATGATGCATAACTATTGAAAAATATTAAGAGATGAAATGCTTTATTTTAAAGTACATTCACATTAATTGAGGTACATATGTTGCCAATTATTCAACAAAAAATCTAGAGCGACAAATATAAAAGTAGAAATCATTGTACTTTTAAAACCTAAAATAATTGGAAGTACACAACAGCGATAAGGATTAGTTTTAGTAGTGAGAAAACCGAGTAATTAAGATTGTCTGTTCAACTTGTGTTCAAGACCAGAATATATATTGGTCGGGTTTTAACTAGCTTAAAGGAGTGTCATGCGTCACTTGTGAGGAATCGTGGTGTCGAGAATATGTCACTGTGCTTGCCAATGTTGCAATTGGCGACATAGTCTTGGGATCATCAAAGGCGCAGGTGCACACTTGAGGCATTTACGCACGTGGCGAATGGCGCGCGTAGGCTCGGGGACTCCTCAAGGCTATTCTCATCTCGGCTCACTTCACCAAGCGGCTAACAGTTACTAGCTGTTATTTTGCTTCCCGTGGTTCAATTCTATTTCTGTCGTTCAAAATCGCAACTGCTATTTTTGAAAGGTTGCAACTTTTATGACAAGAATTGTTCGATATTTATAAATTAGTGACTTACAATTAACTACACAAAAATCAGAATATGAACTTGACTCTCACTCGAGCACTCCCATAATTCTAAAAAAATTGCTCACATCATGTGGAGTATGAAATTAAATTGGTCATATTCTAAGTATTATTGCAAGTAGACCTCAAGATAATGAAAGGGGTGTTCGAAATACTATATAAAAAATGTGTCTATACATTATTTAAGTCGTGATGTTTTTCGATCTCCAAAAGAATTCCAACATTACCTCTACTCAGAAAGTAAGTTTTGTAAGAACACTGCATTGTATTCCGCAGTTTGTGTTCGGTTTTGTCATTATGTGTAACACAGGTGGTGTGGAAGACTTTCCATATATGGCGCGTGCAAAAGATGTGACTCAATCATCAAGAAGATCAAGGCAATCAGAATAATGTCAAGATGCATAGCTGGACGTGATATCTTAGCTGTTGGGAGATATTATCGCATTCATGTAGGTCATTTATTGCTGGAGATTTGATTGTCAGATTCGGACTGGATAAGGCTGTCAAAGGAGTTGTCGGAACAAGTGTCAAAGCAACAACGGAGTTAATGACCAGGATCTCCATCAGAGTTAATGTCCAAGATCTTTTGAGTCATCACCACGATCTTCATCATGTATCTGCATAATCAAATAGTGGCTTGCAACATCAACCCCTTGAATAGCTGTGATTGAAGATTGCCAATCATCCCTTCAATCACCCAAGATCGTAGAGCCTTTATTGCCTAATTTGGAAGCCATTTTGACCGGCTATATAACCTTTGCTAGTTGTGGTTATCAACTAGCACGTGAAAATGTAAAAATCTGCTTAAAGGAAGCTGGAGGGTCTTGCGATCTCATTCGAGGAGTGACGACCGACTGTTCGACGGTTGAAGCATCTAAGGCCGTTTCCGATAGGAGTACCTCAGAGGAAGCTGGAGGGTCTTGCGATGTCATTCGTGGA
The DNA here is from genome assembly GCA_954871525.1 of Parietaria judaica. Classification (NCBI taxonomy): domain Eukaryota; kingdom Viridiplantae; phylum Streptophyta; class Magnoliopsida; order Rosales; family Urticaceae; genus Parietaria; species Parietaria judaica. The sequence goes on along the minus strand of OX940860.1, from coordinate 22,525,267 downwards.
GCGACGGCTGGTTGTGGACAGTTGAAACATCCAAGGCCGTTTCCGGAGAGAAGTGCACGCTTTTTCCCTGGAGTTGGATCACCAGTTGTGCCTGGTCTTGAAGGAGAGTTGTCTATTCCCTTGTGAAACTCAAATAAGTATCCTGTATAACCGTGTAACATTTTTGAATATTTTCCAGTGGAATAAAGTATCTAGGTCAGTGCCCCGCAGAGTAGGTTCCCACGAGGGGTTCGCGAACTGCGTTACCAAATATCGCGTGTTTACTTGTCTTTTACTTTACGCGTGTTTGGTAATCCGGGCGTTTTTACTGTGTGTTGATATACTTGTCGTGACAATGTTCCCATCATCGTGAGTATCCGATTTCTAAGTTTAAGTTTTCCAAATCAATTCATAACATAATTGGTTTGGCATAATATATATGGATCCATGAGAATGGTCTATTTGTATTAAATCACTCTGCTCTGTGTAGTCTCCTTTTTAGATTTTAGTTATTAATTTGGAAAAGAATAGAGACTTCTTGTAGCTTCATTCAATAATTTTTTGGGTAGGATCGTTATCTAAATCGCCGCTTGTCATTGAAAAAAGTTTCAACAATTGGTTCATTATTGCATGAAGGGGATTGGGTACTTTTCCCATTTAGCTTTCGATGTGTCCAAAGATTTGATTATCAAGTCCATTTTTGGGATCGTCTGTCATAATATTTTGGATCAAATTCATGATTAAGAGTGCTTCTTGTAAACTTTGAATTTAAAATATCAATTTGAATTTTGAAGTAAACAAATATCAAATTTTCAATGTCGTATCTATATTTATAATTCTCTTCTTGAAGGTTTTTTTTTTTTTTTTTTTTTAAAGAGAGGCATGAGATTTTCGCTAAGTGAAGGCAAATTTAAATTAAGCTGACCCTTACGAAGAAAAAAAATTCAAAATAATATAATTTTTTTTAAATCAAATTTTACATAACAACGAAAATAAAATAGAAAATAGGTAAATCTAAAGTTCTCTCTCAAATACATATCATAGTTTATAAAAGACAAAGTAAAGTCTGCGAAACTCATCAATGATAACTCAAAATATGATGATAACTCAAAATATGTGCTTTGAAACTAGCAAATACGTCAACAAATTTGCTTCCCTCCCCAATACATATGAGTTACTTTGAAATTCATAGCCTCCACAAAGTTGATGCATCTAGACCATAGATCCAATAACCTCCAAAGAATCAAACTCGATTTATTCTAAAACAAATGAACAAAGTCGCACTCAAGTTGCATGTTATCCGAATGAAATTTCTTACTCTTTTCAACCGGAAATATGGCAGCTATCAATTTAGTTTCAGAAGCAAAAACAAAGTTTATGAAAAGTGAACGAGTAATGAGAAAATCCACAATAAGGTCTAAAAATGCCTTTAGCCCCAACCTATAGAACAAAATGTACCTTGTATTTGTTGTTGGACCATATTTAATTATATATAATAAGACAAATTCTAGCTCACTTGGGCTTGGCCCAATTAAATCTGAAACCTAACTATTTTTACTTATTTAAGCATATATATACGCTTAGTGTTTTAAAAGTCACAACAAATACCACTTCTTTAACTTAAATTAAAAATATTACATAAATGTTAAAAACTTAAAATTTGTATTGTATCATTTGTAACATAATTAAACTTGTGTTAGAAGGCAATATACAAATAATTCAACAAATATTTTTAAACCAAATTAATTAAAAAAAAAAAACTCAATAAGTAGTACCAATCAACTCCATCCATCAACATATAAAATCAAATCTCAAAGAAAGAATTCAATATGTTCAAAGTTCAACAGCACAGGGAGTTCTCTCGAAGGCCTTGGAGCGAGAGAGGTGAACCAAAACTGGCGAGCAAAACACTTTCATAGTCCGGCGAGTCGACTTCCAGCGGCCAACGTTGAACCTGATCCTCGCCTTGAGCCACACGCTGATCTCTATCTCTCCCAACGACTTCTCCACCCTCAGGTCTCTCGGCACGGTCCCGAGCAGCGCCACTGACGATGCTGCGAGCCTTATGTTTGAAATGTACGTATATTAATTCAAATTGCATAATACTCAAATTTTGAATTTGGTTTTAATAATCTAGGAATTTTTGCTTGTTTATATAGGATTTAGTATTATATTTGTTAAAATATATCCTTCACTACTTCACTTTAATTTTTATTTTATTTTACCATCTAGTTATTAATTTTAATTTTTATATATACCATCTAATTTGAAAACTTGTGTCTAAAAAATGTATATAAAAAAAGGTTAAAAAAAAATCAACCTAAACTCAACAAGACAAAAGAATCACAAATAGCACATTGAGAATATATTTGTAGATATAAGAAATCAAACTTAGATGGTATGAAAAATATCCAATATTTTATGTGAATATGTAGAAAACTTTAGAGCACCTGAGGCTGAGCCGCTTCTCGCTACGGTGCGGCTGGAAGAAGTGTTCGTGTGCGTTGAAGGCGAGGGTTTGGTCGTCGTACACGACCGTCGACTCGATCCGGTCGTAGTATATGGCGACCCTAGAGTTGGGGTTGTACGACCTCACCATGAACTCGAACGACGCGTTCAGGTGGTCGTCGCTCGAGATGTTGAAGCCGTGCACGTGCCCGTCTTGGACGGTGAACTCGAGACGCTTCGGCTTTAGCACGAGCCAGACGATGAGGATGAACAGCCCCAGGCCGACAATGAGAGCGAGTATGGACGTGACGATCCAACGAGTGTAACGGTATGGTTCGAGCGTTGGTGTGCGGTTTTGCTCCAAGCTTTGTTGGCGCTGGGCAGTAGGGTTTGCGTTAACGTTGGCCATTGTAATGGTCGGCAAAGTTTGGTTCGATATATACGTATATATAACGTATTTACGATTGGTTTATATATTAGTTAAATATTTCTTTGTGTGGTGTGACTGTGAAGATTTTGGCTTTGGGCATATGGGACAATAATAGTTTAAAATTTGGTTGTTTTCTTGCATTAAACTCAAGACATCTTTCGTGATTGGAGTCACGATTGTTAAAACACAGGAAGTTCTTATATATGTCATAATAAGTTGTTCTTTTCTTGGGCATGAATATACGAATGTCCTAATTAAGTAATGTGCCAAATTGCCTTTTATATATATATATATATATATATATATATATATATATATATATATATATATATATATATATATATATATATATGCAACTTTGACTTGTTTTTGTGTTATATATCGAATGTAGAGTTGTGTTGCATGTTGTATTGTTATTACAATAAGTATAGTATGTAGAGCGTTTTTTAGATTTCATGATCACGAACATTTGCGGAACCAGGATTCACGTGTACGGGGCCAAAAAAAAATCAAAATCTATTATATATATTTTTTAATAAAATGTGTGTCTATTAGTATTTCATACTCGGTAGCTATTATAACTAAAAATAATATATACATATATATATATACCTTTATAGACATCATATTTAGTCTTTATTTTGATTTTTTATCATAATTTTGAACCTTTGATAAATTTGTATTAAGTTTATAAAAAGTAATTAATATACAACTTATAATACTACATTTATAAGTGCACGAGGGAAGAAAAAGAAGAAGTAAAAGTGGATATATCTAGTGTAATAAAGACAGATAAATTTAAGGGTAGCAGTGTAAATTGTAATCCACTAATACAGTAAAACTTATATAAATTAATATTGTTGGGATTAGAGGATTTTATTATATTATCGAGGTTATTAATTTATCGAGGTAAAATTTAGTCATGTTAGTTAGAGGCGGGACCATAGAAAAATATTATTTTATCGAGGTTATTAATTTATCGAGTATTAATTTAACGATGTTCTATTGTATATTATTAATGAAAAAGTTCTCTTGTGTTAGTGTAATAAACTCAAATATTTGAGGGCAAAATAGTAAAAAAAAAAAAAAAAAAAACTAAAACCTATATATTCATCTTCTTTATCATGGGTTTGAGCTTTACTAGCTCGGAAAATCATGGGGAGTTGTCGTCCCTGTACCATTAGGCATAGTTCCGCCTTTGATGACGAGAGTTCTCCGAGTCTTCCAAATAGGAATGAAACCGGGTCGGGTACCCGATTTTTTTAGGTGCCCGGTACCCGGATCCGAAAATTGGTACCCGGCACCCGAAATTCGGGTACCCAAAATTCGGGTATCTAGTTTTTGATACCCGGATCCGGTACCTGGTACCCGATTTTGAAAAACGGATTCGGGTTTTCAACCGGATTCGTTTTTTTTATATATAAATATATTATCTCAAAATAAACATTGTCTCATAAATAAAAACATATGTCCATTTTCTTAAAATTAAAATGCATAAAAAACACGTAGTCTCGCGGTTTTTTTTTCGTTTACACCATCATTTCTTTGTTCCGCGCATCAAGCATCATCAACATCAAGTGTTAACATATGATATGACAATAATAAAAAAAAGTATTACAAGTCAAATAAACATGAGATAAAAATAATTACAAAAATTAAATGAAAATAAAATAATTTTAAAAAAATTGGGTATTAAACCGGGTACCCGGTTTTTAAAATTTTAATACCCGGTACCCGAACCCGGTTTTAAAACTGGGTACGGGTACCCGGATCCGGAGTCCAAATACGGATTCGGGTTTTTACCCATTTTTCGGGTTTTATTTTCACCCCTACTTCCAAATATGCTGGCTCGGCATAGAGAATCTCAAGATTCGCACTATATATATATACACACGCACGAAGAAATGACTTGTGTGCGAGTTATTGCAAGATGATATTGATTTTTCGGATAATATTAAGTGGCGATAAGTAAAGTAAATGAGACAACTATAGCACTATATCCTGTTTTAATTTGCAATGTTTTACTATGACTGAATTTTGTGCATATATTGTCTTTGAGAATCCATGTTGGCTATGGATGAAGCGGTAAATGACCTCACCTCATATTTGAATCATCGTTGAACGGTTGAGAACTATATTTTGATTGTATCCGGATACATTAATAAAAAAAATGTCAATTCTATATTACTAGAGGGTGCAACTTTCAGTTTTAAATTAATAAAATTAATAATGAAACAATTACTTTTCCAAATCTGTGCACCGTATACAAGGACGTTGGCATCGTCGATAAAAGCGTCGTTGCTGTAGCTTCTTATATATAGTGTGTTAGTGTTTAATACGCGATTTCATATTTGTTAATTCCATTACTTGAGGAACAAGTTATTTTTTTACGTACTGGTTCCGTTTTACATATTCGAGCCAAACTACCATACCATTAAATAGTTCGGTTCAGTGTCATGAATATGAGATTTTCATTTGAGATTGATCGCTTTTTTAACTTTTAAGAAAAGACTAATTAGTTGCATCTTTCGTGTTTCGTGTTCGAGCCCAAATTCGCATCCCCTACTTTTATATTGTGTTGGCTTTGTGAGATTTTTATCCCCTGAACTATGTTATAACAGTTAAATTTTGAGTAGAGGCTATATATCAATGAAACGCATGGCTTGGTATGATATTAGTATTTCGGGATTGGTCTATAACGTGACCTGATACTCTCAATCAAGGTACAAAATTTCGCGAAATTCGCACGATTTTCGTTTTACCAAATGTCGAGAAATTCGCAACGACATTCGCTAAAACTATCGTGTGTCGTTTTTTGCCTGCCAAACGACGAAAAGTGGTTGGAATTTCGCATTTTTTGTAGATTTCGGCAAAAATACAAATTAAACTTTTGGCAAAAATAATTATACTCACACAAGAGCACCCCACCCCACCCGGTCGGCGGCGCGCATGTTGGTGTAACATTTGTGTGAGTCCTCCCCCATCCACAAAATCCTATGACCCAAAGGGCCCAAGCCATTGTCCCTAATATTTGGTATATAAACATCACCAAACTCTTGTCATCTATCAATGTGGGACTTTTTGTTATTCAACTAATATCACACATTCACACTTAACATACACATACACTTCACCTAATAATTTAACTTAATATTACACACTTCAAATAATATTATACACTTAACATACATATACACTTAATATACATAATCATATAATATTATACACTTCAACTAATATTAAATTTGTTAACATACATATACAATTAACATGCATATTCACTTAATATTACACACTTAATTAACATACATATTCACTTCACATAATAATTTGACTTAATATTATACACTTAAACTAATAAAGTGACTTAATATTATACATTTCACTTACATATTGAAGTTACAAATGTGTTTTGTTGTATACAATTATGTCTTCTTGTATTTATTAAATATGTACTTTTGAACTTATATAAATATCTTGCTTAAATACTCAAATATTTTTTACAAAATATCCATCGAAAACCCATCGGCATGCGGTATGCCCATGCGAAAAGTGCGGTATGCGGCATGCCCTTTTTTTACGATTTGCCCATCGACATACCCATCGGCAAGCGATATATCCGTAAAACGGAAAATGCGAAACGAAATCGGCAAGCGGTATTTTAAACCTTGCGCTCAATAATATATTTTAGAGAGATAGAGAGAGGTCTACCACGTGACTTGTCGTGCCACATAACAAATTAGCAACTCATTATGTTATAATCTAACGAAGCATTATCGACTTTAGTTTTTGCCATCAATTTTTAAGAATAGGTACTAGAGTGCAACGACTTGGTAAATCCAGAAACTTTTACCGTTGATATCACTAAAAAGTTGTTGCATGCCACGTGGACACTTAATGGAGAATTTCGTTTGAATGCAACAATTCAGTAACGACTGTAACTTTTTGTGTAAAAATTCACAAACTTAAAAGAGATTTTGAAAACCATATTCCTTCCTATTTATTACTTACTACTTTTAAAAAACAAAGACAATCAAAGCACTTAAATGTTAGTAAAAAGTCATTATGAATAATTAATTACACCCTGAAAATCGAAAAAAAGTAAAGAAAAGAAATAATCAAGAATCAAGGACTTCTTTAGAAAATAAAATATAGAGTAGGTCGAGAAAGCGCGAAGAGAGGAGAAAGGGGTCCTTGCTGTGAAACCCCAGGGGCAGTATGGTAATTAAAGCAAACACGTGTAGGCTCTCTGTCATCCTCTGTAACTGTTAAGGTTCCTCTTAATTTCTCTATTAAAAAATAGGGTTAATGACGGTAAAAATACCTAAAGTTTGGTCAAAGAATCCCTCGTGTACTCAAAGTTTAAAAGTGGTGGCAAAAGTACTCAAAGTCACATTTGGGGAGTTGACCACTCCATTCTCGTAACGCAGTTAACTTACTCGTTAACTCTGGCCACGTAAACAAACGAGGGTTGCTGAAATGACAATGTTTTGCCACGTGGACGAGCCCAATTAGGGGTTTAATTAGTTTTTTTGTCATAAACGAGGCTAATGTGGGCTCATCCACGTGACAAAAAATTTCTATGTCAGCAACCCACGTTTGTCCATGTCGCCAGAGTTAACGGATAAGTAAACTGCGTTACGAGAATTGAGTGATCAACTCCCCAAATGTGATTTTGGGTACTTTTGCCACTACTGTTAAACTTTGGGTACACAAGGGGTTTTTTGACCAAACTTTGGGTATTTTTACCGTTATTAACCCTAAAAAATAAAATTCAATAAATAAATAAATAAAACGACCCTTCGAATTTCTGCTTCGTTTTTCCCTCTCCGAAACCAGAAAGCCTCAATCAAAGCTCAAAAACCCTGGAAATCCCCATCAATGTCAATGAAGCAAGCTTGAGTCCCTGCTCGGACGCCGCGTTCTCACGCGGTTGCGATTTATTATATATATATATATGTGTGTATGTATGGTTTTGGAATAGGGAAAGTTTTCTTCAGCATTTTCGGCGGTTTTCATGGCGAAAGGCGCGGATTCGGAGGAGTTCGTGGTTCTGTCGTCGGTCCGGGCGGGGCTGAAGCGCGAATTCGCCTTCGCCTTCAAGTCCCGGTCGGAGATTGGCCACTCGCTGGGCCGGACTCGGTCGAGGAAGGCGAGCTCCGCGGCTCTTTCGGATAATGCGAGGGCGAAGAGGCGCTTGAAGCGCGGCGAGAAGGTCTCCCCCGCCGCGGCCTCTGCCGTGAGCGAAGAGGAGGCGGACGGCGAAGTCGTGGACGGCAATGGCGGCGGCAGCGACGAGGGCTCGGCGTGGGCGAGTAACAGGCGCGTGGGTGGGGTTCCCTGTGAAGGCGAAATGGAATGTGGTTCGGTGGCGGATTCGTTCAAGAATGATGGTATGCTTTTTTTGTATGTGTATATGAAAAATCTCAAGGTTTTTTTGTCTCGTATCGAACTTTTACACTGCTTCTTGATGGGATTTTTTTTATGTGTTCATTGTCTTGCTTGATAGTCTTGTTCTCTTCTTGGTTGTGTTTAGAATACCCCGCTAAATTAATATTCGATAAATTAATAATCTCGATTAGATAATTTTTTTATGGTCCGTATTAATTTACAGAGGTTTTGCTTTAGAGTGGTTTTCATAGCATCGCTTTATCAATTTTGTGTGTGCATATATTTCAATATATTAACATATATCTTTTTAGAACTCTGTAAAGTTGGGACGTATGAAACTTTTTATGATCATTTCATTTGTCTTTTGTGTAAATTTTCAATAGCCATGGAGGATGAATACCCGCAAGCGAAGGAGCAAGGAGTGGAACTCTTGACCCGTAATGCCGAGGAGGAATTGCGCGATGTGCCCGATGGAAAAGAATTCAGCGAGGAAGATAAGCCTCTGGCGGCGGAAATGCACAGAATTGGTTTGAAGAAGTCATCTATCGATGAAGCTGAGCTTATCATTACGGAAGGGTTTTTAGAACTTCAGCCCGTAAAGCTGTTTCCTGAGGAGGAGGAGGAGGAGATAGCAGAAAAAGCTGTGAAGCCAATGTTTCAGTTTTCTCGAAAGCAATTTGGCAGGAAATCGCTGGAAAATGATACTTATACCGAGCAACGTTTAGTGGATAAAATCACGACTGGTGATAAGCCGGTTAATACTACAATGAAAATTTATTTTGAAGAGCCAACAGAGGTAGAATTGGAACCTTTGAAAGCGAGAGTGGAGAACGGAGATTGTCCTAAGCCTTCACCGGATGAAGTTGCAGTTCATGGTAGGAAGCTTGCAAAACGTGTTACTCGGTCGGCTGTGAAGCCGATTCCCGAGATGGTGAAAAAATTAGCAGAAAGAGATTTCACTTTGGAGAAAGAGATCATTGCTAGTAACAAAGTTAAACCGATTATTACTCCACCACCTAATACTACAATGAATATTTTCAAATCTTCAAAGAAGTTCCCTTCAAAATTGAAAGAACTACTTGATTCGGGACTTCTCGAGGGGCAACGCGTGACGTACATGAAAGGCCCAAAGGTAGTATAAATAGTTTTTCCTTTTCTGCGTAATTCATCCATACAATTTTTGAAATGTTGATCGTTTTTAAAATATGTTTGTTTCAGTCGCGGGAACCTAATGAATCGAGACTTCAAGGAGCGATTAAAGGATCAGGGATACTGTGTCACTGTGGCAGCTGTAAAGGAACAAATGTAGGAATTGTCTAGCTGCGACTTTTACAATTTTGACAAGTTGAATAATCAATAACGTATATTTCTTTTTGTAGGTTGTTACGCCTGTAGCCTTTGAGCAGCACGCTGGTAGTACAAATAAGCGTCCACCAGAGTATATATACTTGGATAGTGGAAGTACCCTTCGTGACGTTTTAAATGCTTTCCAAAGATCCACATTAAGTAGTTTGGAAGAAACAGTTCAGAGATTCATTGGTGACTCGGTTGGAAAATGTTCCGTTTGTTTCAATTGCAAAGGTTAGTGCTGTGTGTATAACGCATTAGGAATTTACCGCTGTATGATGTAACCAATTTAAGTTTGCAGGGTCGATGTCTGAAGCTGGTACCGGGAAGTCGACCATTCTCTGTAAATTGTGTGTAAATTTTGCAAAATCTCCGCTTAAAAGGGTTGAAATTCCTGACTGCAATAACAGTGATATGTAAGTTTTATTTTATTTTATTTTTATCTATAAATCGTAAGACGATGGTCAATTCCTTTTAATTCGAATCCTGGATGTGGTGATGTAGGAGAAATACAAGATTAAAGCTGGTAATATATGTTTCTTTCTTGTTCCATGCATAGAAGTGTGCATTGTTGATTGCTCATCACTTGTTTGTGGCAATGTGGTAATTTGGCGGCATCGATGACTTTGAATATTGTATTATTTAAATCTGATTTATCTCCAACTCCTTGATTTTGTAGGCTTTCTTTGAAACTAATCAAGTCCACAAAACCATGTATTACTCCAAAGTTGTCTAAGAGTGTGTCAAAATGTAAGAGTGCGCCAAAGTGTAGCTCTTCACAGAGCAAGAGTCAAGGACGAATAACAAAAAAGTACACTCTAACTCTCTCTTTCTCTCTCACACGTGCTCTTCACTTGTTGCTCTCTTATTGTAGCCGTATGTTCTTGTACTGTGAGTCCTTGTAATTATTGGGCTGATTTGAAATTTGATTATGATTAATAGGGATAATCGGCTTAATAAACTTGTCTTTGCGGAAGATATTTTACCGGATGGAACTGAAGTAGCATATTATGCTCGTGGTCAGGTCAGAGTCGTGAACTATAAATTTTAATAATTGTATTACTACTAATGTTACAGAAGTTTTGTTCATTTGTCTTGCTTTTTTTTTTTATTGCAGAAAATGTTGGTTGGTTATAAAATGGGGTCGGGAATTATTTGCAGTTGCTGCAATTCTGAGGTACTTTTACTGAATTTCTACTCTCTTATATTTACTGTAAATGACTGATTTTCTTACCTGAAATGCTCAGGTCAGCCCCTCTCAGTTTGAAGCTCATGCTGGTTGGGCATCGCGTCGGAAGCCGTGAGTTTTTTTTGGTAGCATTTTATAGTTACACCCTTTCTTGCAGATGCCAATATCATAAATATCTTAAGTAATATGATAACGTGTTGGACCCTCGGTAATAAGAAAATAGTCCTTAGGAAAGTGCTTTTATTACCTGATTCTATTAATTGTGCTGTATATTTACCTACTAAATAAATTTTAGCGGTATTATAAATGTTTTACAATATTATATAATTTATATGATTATGATTTCTCATTTTATAAATAGGTGACTTTATTAGAGTAATCATTATGTTTGATTAGTGGGAAGATCCTATTGAACATCATCGGAGCTTCCCAGTCTAACTCTCGAACCAGAGAGTGGGATATCATTTATCAATAATTAGTGCTTGTTTTTTCTTTGATTATTAGTTTGTGCCCTAGCATTTGACGGTACAACTTGCTTTTTTTTTATACATTTTTTTTTCCTTCACGTTTCAGGTATTTACATATTTACACATCCAATGGCGTGTCTCTTCACGAATTAGCGTTATCTTTGTCAAGAAGTCAAAACTTCTCCACGTATACCCATGATGACCTCTGTTTTGTTTGTCAAAATGGAGGAGATCTTTTGTGCTGTGATGGTTGTCCGAGGGCTTTTCATGGAAGTAAGATATCTTTCCTCGAGTTAAAGAGTGTTTTGCATTTCTCTTCCATATTTTTATTTCAAAATTACAACGAACCATTTTTCTTCTAATTATACTATTATTATTGTTCTTGTGCCTTGGCTGGATTTGGCTGTTTAAATGCTTTGTTGACTGAATCCTTTTGAATCACAGGAATTCATTTTAAAATTATTGGTTTTTAATACCGAGAGTTTGTTTTGCTAAAGAGCAAATTTTACACCCACCAAGGCTGTGTATCTTTTTGGATGTATAAACCAAATATTTTGTTGATATCTGTGGTTTAACATGTTAATAAAATAAAAATTCACACCACCGTAGATTCTTCATAATTTTCTATACCCTTAAATACCTTTTTTTCTTATTTTCTCGTTGTGAATTGATTGTCCTCTTATCTTAACCCTACTGTTGTGCTACTTCGGGGAACTTGATGGCCTTATTACTGCTTTTTTTCTTCTTCTTAAGTTTTGACTATATCCAATTTGATTGTTGCTCAAGTAATTTTTTTTTTTTTTGGATTTATTTCAGGTTGTATCAATATGCCTTCCAGTGACACCACTAATGCTACTTGGTACTGTAAAGTTTGCCAGAATCTCTATGACAAAGAAAAGTATATACAATATACTGCCGACGCTGTTGCAGCCGGAAGAGTCGAAGGCGTTGACTCTATAAAACAGATTACTAATCGTTGCATTCGCGTTATGAATACTGAAGAGATTGATTTTGGTGGATGTGCATTATGCAGGTAAGTCGCGTCGTTAATTTATTTTTTATTTTTTTTTATTTTCGGAGAGGTGGTTCTTTTATAATAATTTTTCTAATGGAGTCTTAATAGCTTATCGGTTAATTTTTATTGATATATTCTTTATCTTTGAATCTTCAGAAGTCATGATTTCAGCAAGTCTGGGTTTGGTCCTCTCACAGTTCTTTTCTGTGATCAGGTGATTTTTTTTCTTCTCAAATTCTGGTTTTACTTGATCTTCATTTAAATTGTAAGTTCCATAGGACCCGGAATAGAAATCTTAGATAAACTAGAACATTTTATTGATAAATAAAACCGGTCTGCGTCTTGAATTCGAGACTTAGACCGGGCAAACTCTCCTAATGATGTTTGATAGGAAATTCCACTAATCAGACGTGAGCCGTAATCCCATGTTTAATTGAAAATGTTGCACTAATACTTTTAATGACATGAGAAAAATAAAAATGGATCTTAGCCTGGTTCTACTCTTCTCACTTCATAACTATGCCTGCAGTGTGAGAAGGAATTTCACATAGGGTGTATGAAGGATCATGGAATGCAAGATCTGAAGGTGCTTTCGTTTATCTTTTTCTACGTTATATCATTACGAAAATATTAAACTGTACAAGTAATGTTGAATTTGCTGACATCCAGGAATTGCCAGATGGGATGTGGTTCTGTTGCACAGATTGCCAGAATATTACCGATGCATTGCAAAAATCGGTTGTCCTTGGAGAACAGAAGCTCTCAGAGACTCTTCTTGATCTTATTAAACGGAAGCAAGAAGTTGAAGGTTTGGAGATGGGCGTTGAACTCGATATAAAATGGAGGATTGTTAATAGGAAATTAGCCTCCAATGAAGAGACTGAATCACTGTTGTCAAAGGCTGTTGCCATCTTTCATGTGAGTTCCCATATATATATATATATTTCATGTTGTTCGTTGATGTCTTGATAATATCTTTGAATACTTAGTAATAAGTTTTTTGCTGTTGACATTATTATTTTTTTCTTGTAATAATGGTTTGGAGTTTTTACTTCCTGTTATAGGATCGGTTTGCTCCTATAAATGATTCTGCTACAAACCGTGACTTGATTCCAGAAATGCTTTTCGGGTGAGAATACTACAAATATTAGAGATGCCCTTCTTCATTTTCTGTTTAAGTATAGTTTCCCGACCTGATATCTTCGAATTGATCTACAGAAATAGCTTCATGGGCCAAGATTTTAGCCGGATGTACTGTGCAATTTTGACAGTCAAGTAAGAAATATGTCAAACTGTTATACCAATTTTTTAATGATTTTTTTTTTCAAATTGCAAGTGATGAAAAAAAATCCTTTGTAATGCAGCCAATGTGTAGTCTCGGCCGGAGTATTTCGTATATACGGGTCAGAATTTGCAGAGCTCCCATTGGTGGCAACAAGTGTGGAACACGAAAAACAGGTTTGTCCAAGTTCTCGTCTTCTCCACTGAACAATTTCTTATTTATCCTCTTTTCATTTTTAAAATCTCTTATGCGTCGCTTAGGGTTACTTCCAAGCCTTGTTTTCATGCGTGGAGGGATTCCTGTCCGTCCTGAACGTGAGAAACCTCGTGCTACCAGCTGCCGAGGAAGCAGAATCAATATGGGTCAACAAGTTCGGTTTCAACAAGATAGCCATGGACGAGGTGCTCAGATCTCTCTTCTTCTCCGTACATATTTTCAAATTGAAATGGCGTTTACGTATAATTTTTTTTTTACGTATCTCATTCCGCAGCTAAAGGAATACAAAAGACAATACCAAATGATGATTTTCCAAGGGACATCGGTGCTGAGAAAGACGGTCTCCCCCCGAGAGCTGAATTAGTTGCACCTGTGGATTAACAAATACTCCAGAGCTTCTTTTTCTTTTGGAATTATTATTTACTGAAATTGTACAGCTGACTTTTGGAACAGTTGACTATTTTTTAGGTATAGAGATTATGGGAAAGTCAGAAAAAATATATATACGTTAGGTACCCAAGAACCTTGAAATAGGAGGAGAGGGAAACTTAGCAAAAAACATTCTCAATTTTTGTAATAGATGAGAATCATGAGGTGTCTCTAATTTGTTTATGATCATCATAAATATTCAATGAAAGAATATTATACTACAATTTTTTTAAAGTTTTCATTTATTTATTTTTTATATACCGTCTGCGATGTAACTTGTAAAAAAATTCGAGTTATTTTGTTATTTTACAAATTGAGCGTTAATTCATGTCATTCATATGAAAGTGGCATCACAATTATTATTTTAAGCCCCTAAGTCCTAACTATTTGTTTGTGTCTTAGTCTTTTTAATAAGTTCAGTTTACTAATATTATTTTGTACTTGTTCCGGTTCCAATAAAAAAAAAAAGGACTTTTCAAACCAAAATTGGGAGAACAAAAAAAAATTTGTCCTGGCAAAAAAAGTCATTTTCCGGTTCTGGTTTCACCTGTAGTGTAGTCCAATAACAATTTAAACCCAAGCTCTAATAATTTGTTGAGCGGGAAGAATTAGACTAAAAATTTGAATTTCAAAAGAGCATAATGATGCTAATAATTTATCTAAAATAATTATCGTTAAAAAGTAGTCGTTGAAATTCCACAACAATATTTTATTATTGCCACTAAAAATCAACGAAGACCATTCATTCCTTTTCATTCATCTCTCTCTCTCTTTCTGGTAGGTTTATTTCATTTCGTCGTCTTGCTCTCAATCCCAATTTTCCGATTAATTCAGTTTTCAGTTTCTGAATTTCTAGGGTTCAGCCGATTTAGAGCGAGGTTTGTTCGCAAAGAGTGTCCATTCGTGTGAAAATGGGTCAGATTCAGTACTCCGAGAAGTACTTCGATGATACCTTTGAGTACAGGTATTTTTCTTTCGCCATTTTTTTGCTTTCATTTTGGTGCTCAGTTTCGGCGAAAGTAATTTTGTTTGTGGGTCTTTCAGGCATGTCGTTCTTCCTCCGGAAGTGGCCAAACTGCTCCCCAAGAACCGGCTTCTCTCTGAAGTAAGTGTATCTATCTAGGGTTCCATTTCGAGTTTTTCTGGGTTTCTGTTTGGCTACTGAGAAAGTTTAGAAAATAGCTTGAATTTCGTTAGTCAACATGCTTCGGAGTTTCAATCAATTGCTGTTCTGTTCGTAATGGAAAAGTATAATCCCTCTCGAATCCGTTCAGGAACGGAAGGATAACACGGTTTTCTCGTTTCATACAGTGAATCTCTGTTTCTTTACACTTTAGCGGGCCTCGTTGGGTTTTCTGTAACGATTGTGAATTTGGTTGCAGAACGAGTGGCGTGCGATCGGGGTGCAGCAGAGCCGGGGCTGGGTTCACTACGCGATTCACCGGCCGGAGCCGCACATCATGCTCTTCAGGAGGTCCCTCAACTTCCAGCAGCAGCAACAGGAGAACCAGGCCTGAACTTGATCGTTAGTGTTTTGTGTAGTTCTGTGTGTGTAGTTCTCTGTTCTGGAGAATTTTATGGCAAAAAGACCAGTTTTTTAGTATTGTGGACAAAAAACTAGTGCTTTTGCTTCCCAACTTGTAAGCTGAGATGAACGAAGTGTCTCTACCTGTGTGTTTGAATGTTCTAAAGCTCAAATTTGGTTATGAATGCGGTTATTAACCAATTTTACTTCTCCCGAAAGCCAAATATTTGCAAAATACAGTGCAATCTAAAAAGGGTATTCGATTTTTATTTTCAGAAAATCGAATCACGGTATTCGATCTTAAGGAAAAACTTCGCTGCTAATTTATCAGTAATTAGTCAGCATAATCTGAAGAAGTGCTTCTCTGTTATTTAACCATTCAACAATCAATAAGAATTGAGAACTTCATGGAATCAGATCCAAGGAGAACACATTCACCCGCCGGATTCTCTGCGCTGTCTCACACCTTCTTTGAGTTTCCGACGACCTTCGCCGTTGGGCGGCCGTCTATATAGCATTGTATAGCAAAGAATAATGAAAGAAAAACTAAAATTTAGCATTGGAATCACAAAAAAAGCCAATCAATTAGGGGTTAATAACCGAGTGTTCGTTGCGGTTTTTTCCTAGATAGTAATACCGCATATCGAGTATCTTCTGCGAGTGTGAACAGATACAATCAACAACTCGAATTCAAAAAAAGACAACGACGCATTCAAACGGAATTGCGGGTTCCGATAGCGTCAACGACCACGCGAATCGACTCGCTCATCAACTCAGCCTTCCGAGCCACCAACTCAGCTTCCTCCGTCGTCAGCAGAATCCACTGCTTGTTGAATTCCCTCACTTTCTCCCTATCCAAACACCCCAAACCCTCTTCCCAAGTCTTGTTTCCCGGCAGAGCACGGTGCAATTCCTCTATCACGACGGTGAATACCTCTCCGGGCTCGCTCACGGTGGCAAATTCCTCTCCGGCCTCAGCCTCGGCCTCGGTCTCTTCCTCCGACTCTTCGCGCAGTCGTTTCTGCTTGCCCCAGATATTGCGAGCGATGGAGAAGAGCTTCTTCTCGTGCGGGGTCTCGACGGGGGTTTCCGACCGCTCGTGGCGGTGGTAGGCGAGCCTCAGTCGCCGGAGCTTCTCGACGATCTGGCTGTGGCAGAAGCACCCGCCCAGAGAGGCCTGGATCGCGTTCAAGCTCTCGGTGGAGATCTCTGCCGTTGTCGCCATTGAAGACTCCGAGAGCAGCCTGAGGTAGGTCTTGAGGATTCTGGTCTCGTCGCGTTCGGTGAAGGCTTTCTGGAGTCTCTGCTGCGAGGACGATGGTGGCGATGCATGGCCGTTTTGGTGGGCAGCTGAGCGATGTCGGAGCTTCCTCGAAGTTGCCATGGCTATGGAGTCTCTCCCTCTCCTTGAAACGAAGCGTCTGTGAATTAGAAATGACATTTGCTTTTATTTTATATACGCTAAGTTTGAAAAAGTGGGTCAACGTTTAGGATGCCACAAGAACCATCAGAATGGCAACGAAAAGTCTTGGAAAAGCTAGGCAAATGCAGCCTACTGAGGCACGTCAAACAGGCCCATGGGGCGCTCACCGCGCTCGGCCACGCCCACACGCCGCTCTGCGCTTTCAAGCTCGTCCGCGCCGCCGCCCTCGCCCCTGGCGGCCTAGGCCACGCGCGCTTTCAAGCTCGGCCACGCGCGCCTCTTGTTCGACTGCCTCGACGCCCCCAATGTCCACCACTACGCCGCGCTCCTCACGGCTCTCGCCACCCACGCCCGCCACCATGCTGCCGTCGAGCTCTACCGCCTCATGCTCCGTCGTGGCACTTGCCGCCCCAACCAATTCATATTCCCGCAGCTCCTCAAATCCGCCACCGAGGCCATCTCGCCGCGCACTGCCGGTTCAGTGCATGCTCAAATCATCAAATTCGGGTTCGAATGCCACCCTATAGTGCAGACCGGGCTAGTTGGCCTCTATGGAAAGGCTCCGGCCAACGTCGGATTTGCCCGGAACGTGTTCGACGAAATGTCCGAGAGAGGTGTGGTCCCGTGGACTGCTATGGTTTCTGGGTATATCCGGTTGGGAGACGTTGGAAATGCTATGGCATTGTTTGAGGAAATGCCTGAGCGGGACACCCCGGCGTGGAACGCTGTGATCGCTGGGTGCACGCAGAACGGGCTATTCTCGCTGGCAGTCTCGCTGTTCGCCAGGCTGATGATAGAGGAGCGCTGCCTCAGGCCAAATGGCGTCACGGTTGCGTCGGCGATCTCGGCATGCGGCCACGGTGGCACACTTCGAGTCGGGCGATGGATCCACGGCTACACATGGCGGCACAGGCTGGAATCGGATCCGTTCGTTTCCAGCGCGCTCGTGGACATGTACGGGAAGTGCGGCCACCTAAGGGAAGCAAAGACAGTTTTCGACGCAATAACGCGAAAGCGCGTGAGCTCATGGAACTCCATGATCAACTGCTACGCGCTCCATGGCCAAGACGGAGACGCAATCAACGTTTTCGAGGAGATGATCGCGTGTGAAAAAAGCGATGCAATTATGCCCGACGGGATAACCTTCGTCGGGCTGCTCAACGCCTGCGCTCACGGAGGGTTGGTCGAGGAAGGCGTTGCTTATTTCCGTCTCATGACCGAAAAGTACGCTATCGACCCTCGAATCGAACACTACGGCTGCTTGATCGACCTCCTTGGGCGCGCCGGGCAGTTCGACGACGCCATGGACGTCGTGAAGGGAATGGAGTTCGAACCGGATGAGGTCGTGTGGTCGTCGCTGCTGAACGGGTGCAAGATTCACGGCCGTTTGGACTTAGCGGAGTTTGCGTTGCGGAAGCTGATGGAGGCCGAGCCGGAGAACGGAGGACACGTCAGCGCTTTGGCGAACGTTTACGGAGAGTTAGGGAAATGGGAAGAAGTGAGGAAGCTGAGGAGGGCTTCGAGGGAGAAGTGTGGGCATAAGACTCCAGGGTGTAGTTGGATAGAGGTGGAGGAAGGAGTTTCTCAGTTCTTCTCCGCGGATATCTCTCATGTCAGAGCTCAACAAATCTATGGCGTCTTGGAGCATTTGCTGGCTTCCGCGGAACAAATGGCATGTAGCGATGTCAAGAGTTTGTTGTTTGATCTTGACCAGGATTTGCACAATAGTTGATTACTACAATATTGTAGGTAATAATATAAAGTATAAGCATAATTTCTAGAGAAAAAAAAAATATGGATGTTTGATTATAGATATGGGAATGGATGATGTAGAAAGAGAAGCCAGGATTTGTGTACAACGATTTTGAGTAGGCATGATACGAAAGAGAAAAAAGTAAACCGAAATCCGTAACATTTCATAGTGGTATTCGGTTTTCGAATTTACGAGTTGTAGCGTGCTTGTGCGACTTTTTATCGGTTTGTGTGTGTTCTTGACGACCCCAGATTATGATCAAACTCAGCTTCAAATGACAGACACAATCCTCTACTGGAGGCCGCCTCACTTGTTTGAAAACGCTTATACGTCGAACGAATTGGCCAGAGTATATATATTAAATAAGAAACTATTCCTTATTTAATCACGTGCACATGTTTTATTCAGACTATATGATATAATTCTTAATTTATAGACTATATGTATCATATAATTTATGTCTCAATTTTGGGCACATTTATAATATCCTAATATTTTTATTTTAATAATATTGAAACGTAACAATCTACCATTCATGACATGTTTACTTGCATTATGTTCGTCTATTCCGATTTTAGGATTTCACGATTTTAATAAATCTACATGAAACAACTTTGTCGAAAAAATAAAATAAAATAAAAATTACCGCATTGAACAACGGGATAAGTTCGGAAGTCAGATGATATGTCCTCGTTATTTTTATAAAGCATTTTTCAAATTGTTTACGTAAGATACAAACTCAAATACTCAATCAATCGACCGGTTAAAGTTATAGTAAGCTAACGAACAATTCATACCATATAACTCACTATAACGAACACGGGTTGATCTCTTCTTTCCGATGTACAATGGTTCACACTGATAAACATGTTTCAAGTATCAACAATGGCCTAATATAGTAAAAATAGCCTCACTTGCATATAGGACGTCCTCATCGACAGAGATCAGCGCAGATGAATATCGGAATTAGAAAGACCAAGTGCTCGGAATCTCTTGTCAATTCCGGTCATCGACTCTACTTCCATTTTTTTTTCACAGCAAGAATTTCGGCATCAACAAAACGCAATGATGTTTGTGTTATTCTAAGAAGACAATATGAGAGTATTACACCTTTTCATGCAACAATTCTTGAGCCAACACTCATCAGCGGATAGATATCGATTCATTTCTCACAATCCGGACACGATGAACAGCGAAATTCATATATTTCTTTTTGACTTTTTAGTGTGTGAAAGAAACAGATTTCTTACAAACTGAGGAGGCCGAAAATATCACTTTTTAGAGTAGGTCTGATGATCAGGTCCCACGTCACGAGAGCCAGTGTTGATATAAGGCCCTCGAAATGTTGCTTGGGGCGGCAAAGGTTTCGATGAGTCAATAACGGGCTTCTTTGAAGACCTGGTTTTTGCATAAACAAAGTCAAAGGCATGGTACCAACAAGAAGATAAAAATGTACTAAATACGAGCTTCTTAGATGGCATAATTTGGTTAAACAAAGTAAATGGCCCTTCTGTGAATTGTATGATCAACACTTAAAAGCGATAATAACAAGACGATGAATTTGTACTCACGCCATGTAGAACGGAAACGCCAACCCCGCAGATGCAAACACGACTAAGCCCAAAGCAACCGTAAGATTTCTAGACCGCTTCATTGTTGACAGACTGATAAACCATGCAAACAACAAAAAAACCATCAACTCGTGATTTAACACAGGCTACGAAGCAAATGACCTGTCGAGATTTACGCACTGCTCATATTATTCCCTTTTCGAATGTCAATCTTTCCGGCATGTGAAAAAATTACGGGCATGAAGGCAAATAACATATGAAGATTAAGGTTTCAAAGTTTCGAATGGTCAAGCATTCAACAGTGACAAAGTAACTTCACTGAGATTACATCACTACGGAGAAAATGACAGACAATTGAACGCGTAAAATTAACGTTTTCGCCGTTAACACATTGTGTTAAACTCGAATGCATCATTTCATAATTTCCATTGATTGTGTTTGGCAATATACGAAGCAAAATGAAGGAACCCAGAAAGTAAATAGTACTACATTCATCAGTACATTGGGTATAAACTAATTTCCCAAATCGCTGAGACGGGATTCATCAATTTGGATGATGATGAAAGACCCACAAAAGAAGAACCCTAATCGGAGACGATAAAATTGAAAAGCGTTACGGAGAAAAATCAAACAAACTCACCACCGCCGAGAGAGTTGCTATTCAGTTCGACCTCTCTCTCACTTTCAATCTGCCAAATCAAACAGCTTTTGTGGAACAGTCGAGATTGATCAAGGTATTCATTCGAAGAGGACCATCAAAATTCACAGGACGATCAATTCCATTCAATCAGAATTACAAGTCGAACACACAGTATCGAGGTTAATGAACCTCGTTTGGCCTAGTCGTATAACTAAGACAAAACTCTTCGCGAAGTTTTGAGTTCAAACTTTTTAACACGTAGAAATTGCGTAATATATGTATATGTATCGAAGTTATTAAAGAAACGAGCCGGATTTAGTACTCATTATCGGGGATAAAATATTATAGATTAAAAAAAATCGAAATTAATAATTTTAATTAAATAATATTTTTAAATAATCTCGATTCTAAATAATATTATTAAATTTTCACTCTATATATTAATAATTTTTATAATATGATAAATGTTTCTAATCACCCGTACAATCGATGTTTATAAGGTTAAAATAAAATTAAGTGCACAAAAATAATTTTACTCATAAACTTAGTTTGGTATTTGGAGAAGAATGTATTCTAATAATTTTATTTTCTGAAAAATTGGTGTTTTTGTTGAGGAAGAAAAAAATCCAAGATTTTGAGGAGAAGAACTAAATGAAGAAAGTAAGGCGAGTCGAATATACGATAAATATATTTGATGGTAATTAATAGATCGTAAGATTTTTAAAGTTTACGATTTTAAGGTCCATTTGTTAACTATCTTAAGATCAATGTAAACGCGTTTGAACAAAGTACTTTCTCAATACGTAAATATTGTTGTTCACGATACTTCTAAAATAACATATTATTTGTCTTTTTATTTAAAGTTAGTTTATACTTTTTTATTTATAATTTTCTGTTGGTTGATGTCTAACTAATATATCTAAAATATCCTCCGTTGGTGTGATTTTTCTCAAACCATCCATACGTTAAATTTTCTTAATTTTTTTTAGAACTTATAGTATGTTTTAGGTAAAAGTAAAAGTAAAAGGCATATGAAAGGAAAATTCTCTTGCAATCCAATGAATGCGTCATAGTTTGGGCTCAAAGCCCAATAAGAGGCCCAATTAGCAATTGAAGAAAACCCTAACCATTTTCATCTCCATTTCGGAAACAGCTCGTCAACTCTCGCGCTCTGCTCAACCATGGACGCCGACGAAGTAGTCAAGTCCGTCTCCGACATGTCGGTCGACGATTCCGCCGACGCTCTCAGCAAGAAGTAAGTCCTCCATCGCCATCGCCATCTTCATCTCCGATTCTCCCTACGAATATGCCAGCAAGAACTCTGTGGAGTCTTGTTAGCTTTCGTTTCCCCAAGTTCTTCGTGCCAAACAGGGTTTCAGGTACTGTAATCGCTTTTGAATGCTTCGTTTGTGTGTGCTACAGTGCTCGCAAGAGGGAATTGAAAATGAAGCAGAAAGAAGAAGAGAGGAAGCGTAAGGATGAGGAGAAAGCAAAAAAGGTGCCAATTTTACACTATGCAAATATATGAAATGTTACGAAGCAATATGATTGTGTTATTTCGAGCACAAATTTGTCTGGATTTTTTCTGCTGTTTTTTTTGTACTTGTTTTTAATCATGGGAGATTGATCAAATTACTCTGCTGCAACCCAATTTGTAGTTCGACGCCGCTGATCAAATTACTCTCTTAATTTCCATTGGAATAAACCATTTCCTTGTGTTTACATGGAGATGTAAACATTCGTTTAACGGCATCGATAAATTGCCCGTAGGATCTCCAATATAATAATACCCAGCACTCTGGCAGCTAAAATGCAGTGAGGCGTGTGCCTCAACGGCGTGCCACATAATCAGAAGCTTACGCCTTGGGACAAAAATTTGGACCGAGGCGCTTAGAAACACCTTTTTAAACCTTGATTAATATCTAGTTTTTGCTGTAAATGAATGTTTTGTTATGTCTTTTAGGCTGCTGAAGCAGCAAGCTCACAGGGCAAGAAGCCGCAAGCAACTGATGATGAAGACATGGATCCAACGGTACAGATATTGCACGCTTCTTGTAGCTGTTTTGTGTATTGTTGTAAGATTTGTTTCCAATATGAAAAACTTTTTTCTTCCTTCCTCTTTCCCTTGCTACAGCAATACCTTGAAAACCGGAAGAAATATATCGAAACTCAAAAGAAGAAGCTGAACCCGTATCCGCATAAGTTCTTTGTTTCCAAGTCCATCCTTGAGTACATCAAGACATACAATTGCTTAAGCAATGGGGAGCATAAGGCTGATGTCTCTGAAGCTCTAGCTGGTATGAAAGTTCTGGCACTTCTTATTGCTTATACGAGATATTTGCTATTGTAATGTATGATTATATTGATTTGTTGGTTTTATCATATGCTAGGCCGAATTATGAACAAACGTTCATCCTCTTCCAAACTCTTCTTTTATGATGTTCATGGGGATGGTGTGAAGGTTCAAGTCATGGCTGATGCTAGGTAACAATCTCTCCCCGTTTCTATTTCAGTTAGTATATGAGTCGGTTGAACTGAGATTAGTGCCAAATCATTATAATCCATGAACTTAAATTTTCTAGAACTTGCTTAATTTAATTTTCCGTTGTTGATTATAATTAGTTATTTCTCCCTCAGCCTTATCTTTTTCTTCGGTTTCGCATGTAATCGATGATTGAGTTTTTATTTTTATTTACTTCTGAATGCAGCAAGTCAGACTTGGATGAGGCTGAATTTTCTCTATTCCATTCAAGTGTCAAACGGGGTGATATTGTTGGTATCACAGGGTTTCCAGGTATGCCACACTATGTGTAAAACAATTATTTTAATATTTTATTCGTGGTTAAGGATTTTGTATGAATGCCCATTTCAACACCATTCGCAATATTAATTTCTCTTAGTCTCTAAATCAATTTAATTTCATTTTTTACTTTTGGTTGGAAACTATTTTTTTTTTCTCAAGAAAACACAGAGGTCTTGAAGGGTAAGATAACTTTCAGGAAGTAAATAGGTCAAATGTACTTTCTGTTTTCATCATATTCTAAGAAAATGACATAGCAATAAACAACCAGAATACTTATCACAATGAGTGCTAGTACATTTTTTATCAGAATGTTTGCTCACAAAATTCATATTGCTACCCATTGACTGATAGCGGTTTTTCACTTAATCTAGGAAAAACTAAAAGAGGGGAACTGAGTATCTTTCCTAAATCATTCATCGTCTTATCCCATTGTCTGCACATGATGCCGAGGCAAAAACCTGCTTCAGGATCCGACAATGCCAATGTAAAGGTAAGAAGGATCAATGTGTGAATAGATAGAAATATATTGTTAGTTTCATTTTTACTAGTTTGTTCATTTTTCTGCAGAAAACTGATACGTGGGTCCCTGGGAGTACAAGGAATCCTGAAACATATGTATTGAAAGATCAGGTATCTGTTTTTCTTTATATATTTTGTTTTAGTGTCTATGAAACATTTTTCTTATTTATTTAGGATTGAGTTATTTCAACTTCATATTTTTCTCTGCCATATGGCATTCATATTATTAAAAACTTATTGTTGTATCTGCACATAGTCGTGTGTGGATATTTCGACCGTTAAGTATTTTAGCTAGAAAATATAATATTATGAGCAGACAATATCATACCGTGCTTAAGGAAAGGAACATATTCACCTATGATTGTTGTCTTCAAGTTTTAATTGGTAGCTTGTAAAAATATTTAGCGATAGATGTGTTTGAATTTCGCAACGAGAACGTTCTAATTTAAGGACATTGAACTGAGCAGTTGCACCTAATATCAACATAATGTCACTGAAATTACAAAACAGTTACTACTATCTTATCCATTTAGCCATAAGCCCATAACATTGAATTTCTTTTCTTTTCTTTTTATTGAAATCTAATTGCCATTTTTTAGGAAACTCGATACCGACAACGCTATCTGGATTTGATGTTGAATACCGAAGTCCGACACATATTCAAGACGAGATCTAGGGTCATCCAATATGTCAGAAAATTCCTTGATAATCTTGATTTCTTGGAGGTTAGTTTCTTTCTGAATCGGCCTTTTGAGTTCTCCCTCGTTTCCATCTCCTTTTTGTTCACTTCGTTTCTAAAAACATTCTCCGCTCACCCAGGTTGAAACTCCGATGATGAACATGATTGCTGGAGGAGCAGCGGCTCGTCCTTTTGTGACCCATCACAATGATCTGAACATGAGGCTCTTCATGCGAATTGCCCCTGAACTCTACCTTAAAGAGCTAGTTGTTGGTGGATTAGACCGCGTTTATGAGATAGGAAAACAGTTTAGGAACGAGGGTATAGATTTGACACATAACCCTGAATTTACGACCTGCGAGTTCTACATGGCTTACGCAGATTACAATGACTTGATGGATTTAACTGAGCAGCTCTTGAGTGGTAACGATCAATCTTTGTTCATGATTTTATTCTTCTTATTTATTTGTACACAAAATTAGGCGGGTATGTTTGCTAAAACTTGTTTGCATTAAAATAGGAATGGTCAAGGAACTTACTGGTGGATATATTATTAAGTATCACGCAAATGGGCTTGATAAGGATCCCATCGATATCGACTTCACTCCTCCCTTCAGGTATGAGATTAGCAATTACTCGAAGAATTGTACTGTATCATCTGTATAACACACCTTCTGGTTTTCGATATTGCAGAAGGATTGACATGATTGAGGAATTAGAGAGGATAGCAAATATTTGTATACCGGGGAAGCTTGAGAGTGAAGAAGCTAACAAATATTTGAGGGATGCTTGCGCTAAATATGAGATCAAATGTCCTCCTCCCGAGACAACTGCTCGTTTGTTGGACAAGGTTAATGTTCTCTTCCATCTCGTGTATTCTCTTATTGACGTCTGACTGTGTTTTTTGCTCAGTTCTGAATGATGTCAGTTCTATTTTGCTTGTTCGCATGAGAGATGATTAGTGTTTTTTGAGTATTTACAATTACAGTCACGAAACGGCTTGCGTTTTGAGATCACGATCATGGGCTTTATCAATTGTGTATTTAAGTTAATATAGAAAAAATCTTCTATACTATTCATGCAGCTTGTGGGGCACTTTTTGGAAGAGACTTGTGTAAATCCCAGCTTCATTATCAACCACCCCAAGATAATGAGTCCCTTGGCAAAATACCACCGATCCAAGCCTGACCTCACGGAGCGATTCGAGCTGTTCATCAACAAGCATGAAGTACGTTCTGCTAATTCTGCAATTATGTTATATCCAAACTTTCCATCTCTATAATCGATATTGGAAACCAATCTCTATTCTTCAGCTCGCTAATGCATACACTGAACTGAATGATCCGCTGGAGCAACGAGATCGGTTTGCCGATCAGCTCAAGGTACCAAAAACAGACTTTTCCTTATGCATTGTGTTATTGTCCTGGTCTGAGATCTTGTCACGGTTCTAAGACCGGTGAACCTCTTTTTCCTATTTCCACCAACCTAATTCTATTGTAAATCAATGCTAAATTACGATATAATTTACTTATACTCCTTATATTCCTATCTCTTTGATTTAAGATCTCTTATATAGACCAGAATACTAAACATAATTTACTTAAACCCTGACCATAATTAAATAATTTAAATAAAAGGCATAATTTAAAACCTGCAAATATAAAATAATTAAATATGACAAATGTTACAGATTTAACACATTGTTGTTGAGTTATATTCTCTCTCTAATGTGCCGTGCAAATGGCTTAGGATCGTCAATCGGGCGATGATGAGGCAATGGCAATGGATGAGTCGTTTATAAAGGCTCTTGAGTATGGGTTACCACCCACCGGTGGCTGGGGATTGGGCATCGACCGGCTTGCTATGTTGCTCACTGACTCACAGAATATTAAGGTCTGCTTCTCTCAATCCGTCTCTATAATTCGCCGCTAACGATTTTGCTGTGTAATTTACCTTAACTACCTCATTTTTTTTTTCAACTTAAAACAGGAAGTACTTCTTTTCCCTGCTATGAAACCCGACGAAGTTACAACTGCCAAAGGTTCGTTTCTTTATCAAGTTGCAGCTACGGCTCCTGAACTTGTCGTGCTATCTCAGTTTTCTCCTTTGTCAGTCTCCCACAAACTTATAAATTGCGTAAATAATCTAACGGTTTGTCATAATTTAAGCCTTGTGTGAAACATGTGACTGAAAATCTGACAAAAATCGTTAATTTTATAACGATCAGGGGACATCGTTACAGTTAGAAACTAGAGCACGACCAGTTGAGAGGAGCTTTTTCGCCTTTACATGTCTCGCTGAGCTAATTTTTGATAACTTATTGGAAGCTTTTTTGACAGTTTGTTTTGTTAAATATGGCAGATGTAGGAGGAGCTCAGTAATTTTATTGCAGTTGTCCTTTTTTGTTATTATTAAGATTCATTTTTGGCTTCGAATACTTGAATTTAAATATTGTTTTTGGTTTGACTTCTCAAGATGTAGTGAGGTCCTTGAGGCCTTTAGATTTTGTAATGTACTCAAATTTACTTACTGTATATCCAAGTATAAGAAGGATGAGAAAGTTATTTTACTTATGAGAAATTTGAATTTATTTATTTTATTACTTTTGATTTTGTCACTTTTGGATAGAATGTTACTTAGTGTTTTATTTTATTTTATATATATATATATATATACATAAATGGTGACATAGTAATATATAAAATGTCTGCAGAAAAACTCTTATTTCTCCTTTTATTTCTTTCTTCAGCTCTCCTTTTTTCATTACTCTTAAATGATAAGGCTTTACACAACAAAATCTAATAGAATCATAGTTCGCTTTAATTAATATAATCATTTTTTTCTTCTAAATTACTACTTAAAAGAAAGGCAAATGTGTCCATTCAAAAAAAAAAAGAAAAAAGAAAGAGAAAGGCAAATGTGTGATTCGCGTGTATACGTTACTCTCGAGTGCATATTATATGAGATTATTCTGTTCCATCGGAGAGAACACCCATTTAATATTCATGGAATACCGCATTTTTAATCTGTAATGGTACATAATATATAATTACACATGTAGTCAACGTTAATATAATATTAAAATACAAGTCTCAACATATTATTACACACGGACTCGTGTTAATATAAAACTATAGTACAGCTGATTTATAGGAGTATCAAACGATTCCGAAGACATAGATAACACAAGTAAACTACCAAAGAAAGAGACCACTTAACAGATCAAATTGGTTGCTTCATTGGCATTCAAGTAATATACATGTTGTTAACGGGTCGAGTCTACTGAAGAGCTTGCATTGGCGTTCTTGTAGCGTCAGGAGAGGCGCTCACGCATGGACGGACTTCGGGAGGTTATAACTTCTGGATTCATACGTCTATTTGAGTGCGACGATAGTTGCGCTTGACAGGCTTTATCGGTCCCAATTTTTCAGTTTCGGCCTAAATAGTAAAAACGTTGATTTTATTTGTTTTTGTTTTCAATTTTCTTGTCATTTCTCGCTCCCTGAGTGACATGTCGTCTCAGTTTGTCAAAGCTATTTAAGCCTTATTTTGGGGATGGTTGCAATTAGTGATCAATGAAATCTAAAACCCTTGGTTCATTCCGAATTTGAGTGCCGATTTTGACGGCCAATGTCCGTTTATTTGTCCGCAAAATATTCAAGTGTTTGGAAGTGCTTGGGATATCCATGGATGTTTGTATTTCATATCGATAAGACTTTTTAAATCCTTTCTATTTTTCTCTTAAATTCAACTCCAAAATCATAACTAAAATAAAAATAGAGGACATGGATTTCTATTTCTATTTCTATTTCAAGCTCTTTTTAGCTTCTATAGTATTCGTTTTGGTGCTCCTGAAATTAGTAGCTAGGAAAAAGAGATCCAACTCATCAAACCCTAACCCAGCTCCGGGGCCATGGAAACTTCCGGTGATCGGAAACATCCACCAGCTTGCCTTCTCCGGCGATCTACCCCATCACCGCCT
Organism: Parietaria judaica; assembly: GCA_954871525.1. NCBI lineage: Eukaryota > Viridiplantae > Streptophyta > Magnoliopsida > Rosales > Urticaceae > Parietaria > Parietaria judaica. The sequence continues at coordinate 22,496,179 of OX940860.1, read as the reverse complement.
GCGAGATTTGGCCGGACAATATGGTGATCTGATGCACTTGCAGCTCGGCGAGCTGTCCCACGTCGTCGTTTCGTCGGCGGAAGTCGCGCGCGAGATGATGAGAGCCCACGACGCCAACTTCTCGCAGAGGCCGTTTCTCATCGCTGCAAGTTTGTACAAGTTCAAGAACATAGCGTTCGCGCCTTATGGAGAGTACTGGAGGCAGCTGAGGAAGATCTGCGTGCAAGAGCTACTGAGTCCGGCGCGCGTTCGGTCCTTTCGGTCGATCAGAGAAGAAGAGGTCTCCGAACTGGTCAGACGTTTGTATTCCGCCTCCTCTTCGGCAGTCAACCTCAGCGATATGATCTTTTCAATGACTTACGGAATCACAGCTCAGGCGGCTTTTGGAAAGAAATGCCGGGATCAGGAAGCTTTCATCGCCGCCGTGAAGGATTCCATGGAGATCGCCGGAGGTCTGAGCGTGGCTGAGCTGTTCCCTTCCCAAGCTTGGCTTCAACCGGTGACAGGATTGCGGCCTAAGCTTGAGAAGCACTTCCAGTGTACCGACGGAATTCTTCCAAGACATCGTCGAGAGCTGTAGAGCGGAGCGGGCGATATCGAGGGCCGAAAAGCTGAGTAGAGATAAGAGTTTGCTGGATATTCTTTTGGAGATTCAGGAGAAAGGTGAGCTTCCATTTCCACTGGAGACTCAAAACATCAAGGCCGTTATCATGGTTAGTATCCATTCAATTGTCCATAATATATTCTTTAGCTTTTGCTATATATTTATATATTCTTGGTTTGCTGAAGGACGTGTTCGTCGCCGGGAGCGACACGTCAGCGACGACTGTGGAGTGGGCAACGACTGTGGAGTGGGCAATGTTTGAGCTGTCGAGGAACCCGGCAGCGATGGAAAAGGTTCAAGCTGAAATAAGACGAGTATTTGGCGGAGAGAGAAAGATCGACGAAACGCGTCTCCATGAACTGAACTACTTGAGCTTCATCATGAAGGAGACGCTCAGATTGCACCCTCCGGCACCTCTTCTCGGCCCCAGAGAATCGAGAGAAAACTGCATGATAAACGGATACGACATACCCGCAAAGACGAAAGTCATAGTCAACGCCTGGGCGATCGGGAGGGACCCCAGATATTGGAGAGACCCGGAGAAATTTAAGCCCGAGAGATTTGTGGGCAACGAAGTTGACTTCTGGGGGACGGACTTTGAACTCATCCCCTTTGGCGCCGGGAGAAGGATGTGTCCGGGAGTGTTGTTTGCCGTGGCAGACATCGAGCTTCCTCTTGCCAATTTGTTGTTCCATTTCGATTGGAAACTCCCCAATGAGAGTTCCCTTAGTGATGTGGATGTGATCGAAAGATTCGGTCTCACGGTTCGACTTAAAGACGAGCTTTACTTGATTCCAGTTCCTTATGCTACTGCTAGTATGTGATATATATATAATCCCTATATATATATATATGTTTATATATGTATTAATGTATGTGAGAAGAGGTGGATAACCGGGCTTCTCTTCTTAGTTATTTGAATAAAACTATGTTCTCCCGGAAGTAACCAAGGGAATAGTTTAATTTTCTTCTCATTCTCCCGGAACCGGACTTTATCGCGCTTCGCACGGAGGCCCAATATAATTATTGTGTGTAAATTTTGTTAAAATATAGAAAAATGTTTATCTTTTATATGGTGATCGGAAGACTTTCATTTCCAGCAAATTAAACTTATAACAATTACTTAATTTTTTTTCGGTGATGTGAACTCCTACAACATTTTTTTTAAAAGGGAAATCTGATGCTTTGTATATTAATTCGAGGGAATAAACTCCCTACTAGCGACGCTTACAAGCCAAACCGGACAATTAAGACACCAAAAATTCGTTGACAATTCGTGAAAACGTTTCTTCGCTAAAACATTAGCAACTTCATTACATTCTCGCGGGATCCACCGGCATTCGCCGAAGACGCCCACCTCCAACGCCACCTTCTTTATATCTTCCACTATTGGCCCTTGAATGCCTCTGCAAGACCCGCCATTGACGAGCTGCGTTGCCCGAAGACAGTCGGAGAACGAAACCAAACCACCGGAAGCGTGGATTAGCGAGGTGGCGGGCTGGCTCATGGACTACAAGAAAAATACCCGAAGTTCGGGGCTGCCGACTGTGGACAGGTTTGAGAGACCGACTCGGTGTTTGGTGTAACTTCATTTTATTTTTATTTTAACTTGTCATCTCACAAACTCATCGGCTTCATTGTCTCGAAATCTCAAAAATTTGAGCTCCAAGTAATTTTTATTATTTAATTACATACGTAAATATAATTTGGAAGAGTAGTAAGCCAACGTATAAACAACCCGAACGAGGATCATTTGGAAGCTGTGAACCGAATCTTGAGGTACCTAAAGTCTAATCTCGGCCATGGTTTGCTATTCCAAAAATCAGAGAGCGTGAGATCAAGGTCTTCACCGATGCAAGTTAGGCCAGAGAAACCACTTACTAAAGATCAACCTCATGTTATTGCTCATATTTCTAGGGAAATCTTGTTACTTGGAGAAGCAAGAAGCAAGAGGTGGTTTCTAGAAGCAGCGGTGAGTCTGAGTAGTGAGCTCTCGCATTAGGAATATATATGACGGAATGTGGATCCAGAAGCTCTTGAGCGAGATAAGGACGGATCAATATGGGGCCATTCATATGGTAAGCGACAACCAGTCTGTCATCAGCATAGCCAAAAATCCAGTTCACCTTGACAGGACAAAGCATATTGAAATTTAGACATTTCATTTTAAAGAAGGTCAATGGTGGCATTGTCAACCTTAGCTACATACCATCCAAACTTCAGATTACGGATATCCTCACCAAAGCACGACCTAGAATTTTCTTTGCTGAATTAAGTTCCAAGCTCCGGTTGTACAACATATACAACCAAGTTTGAGGGGAGTGTAGAATATTGTAGATGATAGTGTATAGATCTTTGGGTACTTTTACTGTTCCTTGGGTTTTATGCTTGTCTTGTAAATACCTATGTTTTCGTTAACGAAGATAATTTTTTCCCAAATTACAATAATATTTACTATCTTCAACAATTGAATTAATAAATATTCGTTAGAAAGAAAGCATAACATAATTATATTTGTCTTACGATTTTACATTCAATTTTTCAAATCTAAAATTGAAATATCAGTACTATTTTTAGCACTCCCATCTAATTTTGTATTGAAAAAAAAAAAAACCTTTTATCAAATAATATCTTAAACAAAATATTAATCTCCTCAACTTTATTTTATTGTATATATACTATCATTTTTATAAATTAACTAAAACTTAAAATAAAAAATAATTTCAAAATATGACTGAGAAATTTGAAGTTAATATCTCAATAATATTTTTAGTTTTAGTGCACTGCTAGAGATAAGTCGATACATGATATATAGGTAACAGGGCCAGCCCTGAGTTTGTCGGGACCCTAGGCGAAGACTAGGTTTTGGGGCCCCTATATACGTGCAAATAAAAATTCTACTTTATTCGTATTTATAATTACACTATATCATAATTCGGGTGCCCTCGTTTCAGACCCAAGCCTACCTCATCTGCCCTCAGGGCCGGTAGTGATAGGTAATATATATATATATGTATATATATATATACACACGTTAAAAATAGGGTTAGCTTATTATTTTATATATATATATATACACACGTTAAAAATAGGGTTAGCTTATTATTTTAATTATTTACACCCCTGATTATCTAGAAAAGAAAATTGTAAGTAACTTTTTGATTTTGATGAGTCCATTCTTGACTAGAAATGTATATCGTAACCGAGTCAAGAGAAATGCTGGAAGAAAGAAAAACAGCAAAGAAAAAGCCAAATGTGTTTGTTAATTATAACATATATACGTTCTTTTTCTTAGTTTTAAGCAAACGTTTCTCACCATTTGCTGATCATGGCTTTAGCATGCTACCTTATGCCCTCTCAATCCTCTCATGGAATGTGCCATGCACCTATATATATCTATATATATTTATACATAATAAGTAGAGAGGCTTGTTGGTCATGTTATGTTCACTATGACCTTACACATTCTCGAAGAACTGCTTGAGGGCTACCTGAAGTCTCTACTTGACGAGGTCACATATATATATATATATATATATATATATATATATATATCACGTGCTTTACATATAGTATATATTGATCAGTACAGTGCTGTACCATATATGGCTTAATTCTAGTCAAACATAAATTTGGAAATTGCCTCACTTGGTGTTTGTCGGGACGGAGCTAGGAGGGGAGCCAAGAATGGCACGTGCCGTGCCCTCGCTCATTTCATAGAAAAAATTAAAACTCTAATCGCGTGTCCTTGCTTATTCTGATTCTTTCCTCTTCCACTCGGTCTCTAACACAAATCTATTATAGATTCTCAACCGCGCACAACCTGAGCACACACGACACACGGATAAAGTTTTAACTTTTCTTTCTCTAATCTTCAAAATATAATATCAACATTTTTTTTTTCTCTCCAGTTCACCTCTATATAATTTGAACTGTTATACCTTATCCAATTCATTCCAATTATATTTTCGCCGGCACTTTATTGTTATTTATTTCCCAAAAAATTTGTTGGGTGCTTGCGCCCTTGTTATTTTGAAAGGCTAACTCCGTCGCTAGACTGTAACATTATTTTGACTTTGCAGGGGATAGTAAATGATCAGTTTTCAAATATTGAGGCTTCAAAGAGCACAAAAGGGTCTGATTTTGTTGTGCAATCAATCCAAACATACTTTGCTGACATAGATCAACTTTTATCAGAACTCACAAGCTTCAGGTATAAATAATAATAATCATATATTTTATTTTTGAGTATTTATAACATGTAGTATCTGAAACGTGGTGTTTTTGCGTCTTTGATGTAGTAAGAATCCTGATCTTGATTTTCCCAAGTTGGCTTCATTGTCTCGAAACCTCAAAGATTTAAGCTCCAGGTAATTTTTATTATTTAATTACGTACGTAAAGACAATGTATTTGTTGCAGTTTTTGAATAACTCTTCGTTAGGATCTTAACAATGTAATTAATGTTGTAGTTGTACGTGAAATCGATTGATAATCAACAGCATGATCATTTATTTATCATTAGTATTCCGCTGCAGCATCGGTGCGGAGCAAGTCGGGCTCGCGTGCGCCGATCTCGTTCAGGCTTGTGATCAAATGCACAAAAGCAAGTAGTGTTCTAATCACAGCCTACAAAATACCGTGAATGCCTCGTTTCATGTTATATTAACTCGTACATAATACTAAAATAGAAAGTATGTATATATATATAACATCGAATAGCTTTTTGTTAATTGAAGTTTCTATAGCAAGAAACTTTTACTAATTAGCTTATTACAACTCAATTACACCTAAAAACAAGTGAACTCTAAATAATTAAAACCACCTAATTACATTTTACGATATTCGTTTCATCCTAGTTTAGTAAAGAGATTGATATTTTTTTGGCAAAATGTTACTATCGATATGTTTATTTTGTCTAATCAACTCTTTTTTTTTTTTATTTGTCAGTTTCTGTATGAGGCTGATTTTGTTGAAGAACGAGTTTGGGAAGACTCGGGACAAGCTTGATGCCTATATTCAGGTGCAGATATTCCCATTAAATCTTTCTACACACACAATGGGTAGTTTTTTAAAAGGTTTGACACAAAATGGGTATTTCGTATAATTTCCTTATATATATATTATTTTTTTCTCAAAATATAATCTTGATCTGCAGATGGTGCGTCGGATTATGCGAGTCGAGACTAAGCAACAAAATTAAATCTTACAAGGATAGCCTTAAGTGGGATCTCATTGCAATCCATACCTTCTTTCGGCACTATTCATGTTTCTTAGCAGTGGGCCCACTAAGAGTGTTGATTGCACAAAAATCCTAAAGAAGTTCTTTTAGCCTATTTTTCTCTTCATATATTGAGAGAAGAAACGTTTAGCGGCGAAAGTATATGCTTTACTACGTAGTGCAATTTAGCCCATATTTTTTTTTATTTTTTTACATTATCAATACATACAATAACCTCTATAAATTAATATTATTGGGACGCGAGAATTTTATTATATTATCGAGTGATAATTTAGTAATTTAAGTTAGAGTCGGAACCTTATAAAATATTATTTAATCAAGATTTTTAATTTAATGAAGCTCTACGGTATACATGTATATTGTAATTTTGATTTTTATCATCAATTGATATTTAGCAACCAAGTAGCACGTTTTTTCCCTTCTACCACGTCAATATTTAACTAGAAAAGTACATATGTTAAGTCTCTGAAATATATATATATATATATATATATATATTATTTTTTACATTAAAAGTGCCTACATTGCACAAAGAATCACATTACACGAGTTTTCACACATCAATTTGACTGCCAAAATTAAAGGGAAACTTGAGAAAATAGCCTAAAAAAACACTATAATTGAACTTTTAAACCCATTCTGAAAAATCAGTGTTTCTAAACTTTTCCCAGATTAAGACGATTTTACCCTTATTTTTTTGGCAATCACATTTCAGTAAACAAACATATTACTTTTGCCACATATAAAAAAAATTCCCATCTTCTTCTTTTCTTCTTCTCTCCTTCGTTCTTCTCCCGTTCTTCTCCCGACCTCAATCTTCTCTCCAAGCCTCCCTCGTTCAAACCGACCTCTCGCACAACGTTCCCGACGTCGTTCTTCTCCCGTTCGCCAACCCGCACAACAGGTACGAGCTCTCTCCTTCCCGTCGTTCTTTCAATCCGAACTCTAAGCTCTAGACGATCTCCAAGCTTCGATCTTCATCCGCACAACAGGTACGAGCTTCAATACGAACTCTAAGCCCTAGACGAACCGTTCAGCGGCGGTTTCCGGCGGTCCGGTGGAGAGCAAGCCGTTGTCCTCCGGTCTCCTTAGGTTCGTTCGAATTTAGGGTTTTTGCTTGGTTTATTTCTAGTTTGATTGATTTCTCTTGAGGTTCGTTTGATTTCTGCGGTTTGTTTAGCTTGGTTTGATGTCTGATTTACGGTTTTAGCTTGGCCATGGAAGTTTAGGGCTGGTTATGGTTTTAGCATATTGATATGACGAAGATGCTCTTGTAGAATCTGTGAGTTCTTCTCCCCATTTGATTCAGGTCGAATCGCTTGCGAAATGGGCTGGTCCTGAATTTCTTCTGAGCGTAGTCGAAATATGATTTTGGGCCCTTAACAGAATTTTGTAATTAGTTTTCGAAGCGGAAGTACTAATCTAAATATGATTCGGCCGTTTTTTTTTTATGGAAAAGTAATAATCAAATTTACGTAATAAAGTTTTCGAGAGAAAGTGCTGCTAAACCGGTCGAATTTTTATGAGATATACTTTAAAAGAACAGTTTGTGGAGACACGAATGAGAAACCGAAACCAGCTTAGATAGAAACAAAGGACTTACAAGCTGTTTTTGAATTTGAGGTCCTTAATTGAACTTAATTATGGCTGGAATTTCAACACCCAAAGTTTCCTTCTCATGTGCCTTAGTGCAAGACGGGCACAGCTTGTAAAGTTCGGCTATCGAATTAAAATCAAGTATCAGTTTTCTGGAAGACAATAAGTACTTGATGTAGATAATTTACCCATGATTTTGTTTGGTAAGAGTTTGTTCTGACTTGAATGTTTTAAGCAAGTTGACATTACAAGATGTATTGTCTTCATGTTTTGCTCGAATCCTCGTAAGCATTTGCGATCGTTATTGTTGTTGATGGTTTGAGTTTGTGTCTCGACAGGTACAACATTGGCGTGATACCTTCAACGCAAAGCTTGGCGCTGTGCGTGAAGTTGTCTGTCTCGTCTCTCTGCAGATAATCCTTACAAGCTACCGGTTCTTATGCCAAAACTGAATTACCGGTTGGCGGTTTACTACAAACCGCCCACTCATGCCAAAAGAGAGTCATATATCGCTTGTACCGCGGGTATGCCGGGCTCTTAAACCTAGCACTTGAAATATGTTTTAATCTTAGTATATAGTTAGTACTAGCAGTATTTAAAAGAAAATTTAATATATGACTCAAAATTTGAAGCAATAATTATGGTGACTCAAAATTTGAAGCAATAATTATGGTTTGGAGAGAGCAGTTTGTGGGATTGATGGTGATGAATCCTGCCTGCCCGGAATCTGGTTGGACGCTATCGTTAGTGGACCCCAAAAATGGCGTCGTCAGGATCCTTGAAGAAGCCGGTCCTTGTGAAGTTAACTTTGTTCCTTATTGGCAGTGGTGCAAGCATTTCGAAATCGGTGGAGACAAGAAAGGAAAGGGAACTTCCCTCTTCTAGGTCATATGTTCTATTTATCTTTGTATCTTTAACTCTTTGCTTTGTTTTTCTTGGAAAAGTCAGAGATATTAAAATTTTGTCTATAATTATTTGATAGTTCAGTCTAGTTTTTCCTGTTGAAACAACTAACCTTGTCAGACATTGCCAATTTTACATCTTTGGTCCAGATTATAGTTTAAATGATTTTTTTTATATCATTTTATTATATCCTGGGAAAAAAATATTATTCATTAAAGGAAGTAGTACGAAGAGAAGAGATTGGACTTGTTCTTCCATTTTGAGGTTTGGAAAACCGGTATTGGACACAGTAAAGGTCAAAAGCCTAATTCACATATACCGTGTCAATCTTTCACATTCGTTTTGTAGTTATGAAGCATGCAAATTTGGATTTTTACATGAAAATTCTTAAATTGAGATACCTGGCTAGAACTAAAAATACATAAATACTGATTTAAAGAATTAGTAGCTGTGATCGCTTATTATTTTGTAAATCTTCTATGAAAAAATAGTTTTTTTTTTGTTAACTCGATTGATTAACGAAATATGCCTGAATACGGGTAGTAGAACACGGTCGGGAACGATGGTCGATAAAAGATCATATATGGCATGTAAGTATATGTAGTGATGTGGCGCGTAATTACATTTATCCTACGTAATATTCTCATATTAAATATATAAACGTGTTCCTACTTATTTATGTATATATTACAATAATTAGAATCCTAAACATGTTCGATTTAATCACAATTCGGATCACTTATCGAGACAAGAAAATAATATTAAAACTAATCCTACAGTGCTACCTTCTCTTTAATGATGTTACCGACCAAGAGAGCTTCAACAACGTGAAGCAATGGTTGAACGAAACAGTATTCACCAGGGACAATATTTGTGTAAACAAGAGACAGTTTTAAATGTTTACTCGGGACAACTTTTATGTATATTAGGGATAGTTATTGTTTTCACCCGGGACAATTTTCATGTAAACCAGGGAAAATTTTAGACCGTTACTCGGGACAGTTTTTGTGTATATCAAGGACAATTTTTGTGTTCACCAGGGACAATATTTGTGTAAAACAGAGACAATTTTAAATGTTTACTCGGGACAGCTTTTGTGTATATCAGGGACAATTATTGTTTTCACCCGGGACAATTTTCATGTAAACCAAGAGAAGAATGTTAAACAAAAATCTGAAGAAAAAAATATATCAAACGGCCCAGAAAACTGTCCCTAAATCACCAAATACCGTCCCGAAATTACAGAATATTGTCCCTCAAATCTGGAAAAACTGTCCACGAACCCAATCTGCCTGAATGAAGGTGGTAATTTTTTCAGTAAGAATGAATCTTCCTGAATTTGTCCCAATCTGTAATCCAAAACTGTCCATGGTTTAAACAAAAATTGTCTCTGGTTTAAATAAAAACTATCCTTGGTGAACAATAATTGTCCCTGATATACACAAAAGCTGTCCCGAGTAAACATTTAAAATTGTCTCTCGTTTACATAAATATTGTCCCTGGTGAACACAAAAATTGTCCCTGGTGAACACAAATATTGTCCTTGGTGAACACGCAAAAATTGTCGTTAACACACCAAAAAATTGTCCGGGACATTCATTTTATTTAATCTTAAAATTTAAACAACTCTAATTAATTTATCTTAGAGCTTATATATTCATAACAATATTTGTATAAACTTTGTTCAAGGTAGTCTCACATAAGATCGAGACTACCTTGAACAAAGTATTCTATTCGAAATGCTCGAAATATAATGTAATTTACTCTTGTAACATTATAAGCACATAACGTAAGGATGAACCAATATGCCCTAAGACAAATCACAATTTTGTAAACAATTTGCACTGTATAGAACAATAAGCCAACCAAATATTCAAAACAATATTTTTTACACTCTTCTTTGTGTTCATAATTTACACAGAATTGGAAAATGGCAAAGTTTATTATGCGACATTCATGCGTATGTCTTCACGGAAGATTTTTTTGCTTGTTTCGTTGTGATTTTTCGAGTCCATTCAGAGCAATCTTCTCTGCACAAAACAAACCAACACAGATGTCTCTCATTAAGTACACCCAAAATGTTTTTCTTTCTATTTCTCTTGAGAAAATGAACCCAATGTCACGATGTGCGTAGTTACAAAGAGAGAAATAAAGAGAACCTGAGCAAAACCAAGATCGCCAGCACTGCGAGATCGAAATGTAGCCAAGAATAGAATCTGACTTGGAGTCTGCAACCTAGTGATTTGGGCGAATCACTTCTAACATTGATAAATTAGAATCACTTCTAAATTTTCCTGTAAAATCAAAACAAAAAAATCACCGAACTAAAACGAAACTTTAACTGTCATCATGTCATATTATCCGCGATTATGTCACCTACAAAATTCCTTGTCACCCAACAACTAAAAAGATAAGCCCTATTTTTTCCCAAAAATTAAAGCCCAATTATTTTTTCCAAACCCTAATCAAATCTGGAAAAAATAAAATGCAAGCAAGCCCTAATTTTTCTTCTATACTGGAAAAATCAATGAGGAAAAACCAAAAAATCCCTAAAAATCTCTAAGTTGTCTTCCAAATCTTAAAATCAAAACTTATAAATCAAACAAGCAAGCCCTATTCAAAGCCTAAAATTAAAACTAGAAATCAGAACTGCAATACCTACTGTTTTCTGTCAAGCCTTTAATGAAAGTTGAAAACCAAAGAGGAAATGCCATAGACTTCTAGTTTGAAGCTTGCGCGTGGAGACCTGAGGCTATCGGCGACGATTTGGCCGGAGAGTTGGGCGGAGCGCGGGTTGGCGACGGGAGAAGGGGGTTGGCGACGGGAGAAGAACGAGGTCGGGAGGGGGTCGCGAGGTCGGTTTGAAATTTCACGGTGAGGAGAGAAGAGTGAGGTCAGGAAGGAGAGAAGAAGAAAAGAAGAAAGAAAAAAGAAAACGTGGAAAAATTGGATTTTTTTTTATTTGTGGCAAAAGTAATATGTTTGTTTACTGAAATGTGATTGTCAAAAAAACGAGGGTAAAATCGTCTTAATCTAGGCAAAGTTTAGAAACACTTATTTTTTCAGACTGGGTTTAAAAGTTCAATTATGGTGTTTTTTTAAGCTATTTTCTCAAGTTTCCCAAATTAAAACTAAGGTCCAAGTACGCCCAAGTGGTGAACATGTATATTTTTACTGTCAATTACCCTATATGCAAATGTTTAAATTGCTTACTAATTTTTGGAATTATGATGTTTAGATTTTTACAGGTTTTCTTTTTTTTGTTTTTTTTCAGCTTTGGGCCGAAATAAACTAAATCCGATGCCACCAGGGGAAAAAAATGTCGGAGCTAGAAGAAGTGAACCTGCATGCTCATGATTCCAAGTAACTAATGAGTGCGTACTTGCAGTGCCGGCCCTTGGGGTAGGCGGACGGGGCGCCGGCCTAGGGCCCCGTCGGCGAACGCTGGAAGCTCACTGTAAATGACGTCGACGGTGATGAAAGAGAAAGAAGATCGTACTTTTTACTACCAAAAATCAAACCCCTAACCAAAGATTTTCACTACCAAAAACCACCTCAATGTACATCAATAAAACCCTTTTCACACCAATCAGTATGACATGTTAGAAATGAAAGGGTAAAAATCATAATTTTTCTCAGCGCTAGAGAGCTTCTTCAATGAGCTTCTGCGTTAGAGCTTTCGGAAGTCCCATCACCGCGTCGCTTGTTCCGATCTGTTTGGAGCAAAATACAACTCTTTGAATCTAAACTACAGGTCGTAAGACAAAAGAGCGAGGAGGTAAATTACCACGGCTTCTACGAAGCGGAGTATCAACGGATTTTCAAGAGTCAAGCCTCCCGCGACGTTGAGAGTTACGGCCTCTTCTACCTGGAAAAGAGTTCAATTTAACTACCACTCAAATTCAAAATAAAAGAATAAGAAATGAACAAAAGATACTACTTGGAAAAAGTACCAGGTCATCAATAATTTCAGGGGGCAATTCATGGAAATAAACCTGTGAAGATACTGTATTAGCCGAATGTAAATATATCCCCAGAAGCATCTTGATAAATTTTAGAGCCTCGTGTTATTATCCATGAGGGCATTATCGTCCTCAATATTATTAAGATTAAAAATGTTTTGTGAGCAAAAGGGTATATTCGTCAATATCATTAGTTTTCTCCAAAATGGACTCTCTGAATACTTTGCAATAATCCTGAGTCTGGTATTTTGATCTTGTTCGGTTACGAATTAACGATAATACCCTCTTCTAGATAAGTCATGTTCCGCGGACATGCAGCATTTCCCTTCGTCTTGTTACATGGAGAGAGTCATCTTATAACTAGTATCCCTTTAAAAAATAAGTACCTCAGATCTTTCCCATCCGCCTCTTCGCTTGCCCGTTTTAAGATTGGTTACGAGCACGGATCCTACAACTGCCGCTTGACCGCCGGAGTACCCTGCAACTCACACACACCTGATCTCTTCATCAAGTCAATCCTTTCATAATTCCGCAAAAGAAAAGGTTCGATCATATACCTTTGATAAATTCCCGGGCTTCTTCCTTGCAGGATGGTTTCTCTCTGATCACTCCGTGTGACACCACGACCTGAAACATTTCAATCATGTTGCATAAATCAATGTTTCTATCAAAAAAACTTTGTTGAAACTTGAAACACATAATTGTATATACTCGTTTCCCATCACTAAGGTTGTTAAACTTAAAAGGGTAAAAATGGACTTTTGTTCCAGTATTGAAACATACCGTATCTGCAGTAATGAGTAGTGTAACTTCAGAAATTTCTTCCAATTCGCCTGAGTTTTTGAGCCTTGATATAATGGCATCTGCCTAAAGCAGGAAACTAACTATATGTAATATAAAAGGCATAATGCAAAAATATCCAAACGTATTCAAAATAGCACAGCATATTCTGAAGCTTTCATTTCTGCATATTAACTATCCAAGGTCTTGGATTCGTTTTTGATTGATTATGTCTCATGTGTCTCCATTTGTACAACTAAAATTAAAACTCCTTGGATATCCGTGTTTGGAGATTTTTCATGTTAAATACTTCGATTTGAGGCATACACGTGCAAATAAGTTAACAATAACGAAGACATATAAGTAAAAACCAATCGAAAACGTAAATTTCACTACCTTGAGTTGGGTAATCAATTAACGCAATTGAAAGCTTGGAAATATACTGGACTATTGTGATACGTTTTGGGTACCTTTGCCGCAAAGTTTGAATTTTCGCAAGTGAAATTAGTTTGAGCTTGAAAACCCCACTTTTGCCTCTGCAAGAGTCATGACCAACTCTTCAGGCTTCTCCTTCCTTATGCTCTTCTCATCAATATCTGCAGTCTAAATCCACTCAACCACATAAAATTTTTAAAGAGAATCGAGTAATTACAATTTAATACCATGCTCAAATTTTGTGGCAAAAATGACTAACATAGAAAAACTGTTCCACTTTTTTTAGCACAAAGGCGGCATAACCCGGGAAATGTTTCAAAATGTTCATGATATAAATATTTAACTAAACTTGAGTAACCAATTTCATGGTATAAAAGAAAAATAATTTACCATTAAACTGAAATCATAACCCATCTCAGCAAGAAGCTTTCGGCGAGCCATTGATGCCGAACCCAATATTATCTGAACCAAATATATCAGAATTTAAATATAAAACATACATTGAAATAACAAAGAAAGGCATCAACAATTGATAATAATAATAAAAAAAAGGGTCTTTGGAGTTGTGTAAATAGCTATAATGCAAGCAGACGAACCTGGAACGACATGTGATGTTTGGCGCTTTCGAGTTCTTCGGAGGTTTGAGTTTGATAGCGAATGTCTGTCTAAAGAGAATGAATGAGGGGAATAAATAATAGTAGGAATCGAATCTGATGTTTTGCTCCAATCTTGTGTGGCGTTTGTCATTCATTACTCATGAGAACTGAGATATCTTCAAAAATACATGTCGTTTGACCTTTCATCAAATGACATGTCGTATTTATGTTCACCACGTGACATGTCGTTTTCTTTAATGTTTGGAGGGGGAATTTTGATAAGTGATTGTGAAATATATTTTAGTTAAAAAAAAAAATAGCGGTTAACGGTGGCATTGGCATATATACTCGAGTTGTTTTTAATTAGAATGGCATAAGTTTAAAGATTTTAAATAAGTGCCATATGTATTCAAGTTTAATTTCATTATAGTTTCGATGTACTCAAACTCAAATTTAGAATGGTTTTATTTATTTTGTGAGATTGTTCACTATCGGAATCACCGAATTCCTCAGCAGCACCGCTGACAACGGCAAGAGCTGTTGTTGTTGCCGTCGTCGATAATGATAGCTCGTCCGTCATGGATGGACTAGATGATGAAGTTGATATTTTAAGATTTTTAAATTTTAGAGAGGGAAAGAAGAAATTCGAAGACAAAAAGAAAAAAGTTTTGAGGGACAAAAATATTTAAATTTAATAACATTTAACGCGGTTAAGAAAAATAAACAATACGAATTGAAATCAAGATAAAATTAAATTGGGTATATATCACTAAAAACTTAAATTTATATTATCTCGATTAAATAGAACTTAATTATACATGTCACAACTCACAACATTAATTAATCCTAAAATTAATTATATAAGATGCAAGATGTTCGCACGCGGGAAAAATAGGTTCGACACGTGTGAACTCTGTAGAATCATAGCGAGAGGGAAGAAGAGACCAGAAGAGAGTGAGACTCGCTTCTCGTTTCTTATCCTCTCTCTCTCCGCCATTGAAATGGCGACGACGGCGAGCACCACCACCGTTCACAGCTTCCGTCTCAGCTCCTCTTCTCCGAGGCCGAAGAGAGCTCACTCTCTGGCCGCGAGGTGCTCCGTCATCGGCCCCAGCACCGCCGAGTCGGAGCGCTTGGCCACGCTGAGGAACGGCGGCGACAGCCTGCAGATCTGCCGTGTCCTCAACGGAATGTGGCAAACCAGCGGCGGATGGGGGAGGATCGACCGGAACGACGCCGTCGACGCCATGCTTCGCTACGCCGACGCCGGACTCTCCACCTTCGACATGGCCGACCACTGTACGTCGTCGTTTCGGAGCCTCTGAGACGAAAATACCCCTACTCAATGTTTAGCTACTGCGATTGCCACGTGGCAAAAGGGTCATTTTGTTTTTCATTAAATCGTGATAAGACCGAAGAAGATAATCACTCACTAGTTTAAGCTGAGCTTTCTTCTTCGAACGCTTTAATGGCGGAGGTTTTGCAAATCCATTGTTCTGGTTCTGGATTGGGGAGTTTCAAGCGCAGACTTACTAAGTTTTCGTCGGAAACGGCTCCGAAGTGGAGGCTTAGGCGGAGGAGGCCATTGTTGGTTGAGTGTGTCAATGGCGAGGAAAGGTGTGTCGTCGTCAAGAATGGGAAAGACTCGCTGGAGATTTGCCGAGTTGTGAACGGGATGTGGCAGACGAGCGGCGGGTGGGGCCGGATTGAGAGGGACAGCGCCGTCGACGCCATGCTCAAATACGCTGATTCCGGGCTTACCACTTTCGATATGGCTGATATATGTATACATATATAATGCACATCATATGGAAGCTTGATAATCCTTCAGAAAGTTGATTGTCATTCGTGTTCTATTCTAATAGCTCTGTGCTATGAGTTTATCGTCCTGTGAATGAAGATTTGGTCATATGATTGGTTTATTCACATTGTAGATGGACCGGCGGAAGATCTGTATGGGATTTTCATCAACAGGGTTCGTCGAGAGCGTTCACCTGAAATGTTGGAGAACGTTCGAGGGTGAGTTGTGTTTGCTTGAGTAATCGACTCGGTGTTGGCCTAGGACTCCGTTTTCGTATCTTGCTTGCTAGGATGAGAAATTATTAGAAACTCGGTGAAGGTAAGTAGAATTTACAGTGTGTATTCGTGCCGTGCAGGCTTACGAAGTGGGTGCCGCCACCAGTGAAGATGACTAGTGCTTTTGTTAGGGAGAACATTGACGTTTCACGGAAGAGAATGGATGTGCCGGCTCTAGACATGCTTCAGTTTCATTGGTATGGACACTCTTCTTGGTTCTACATAATCTTGTTGCGAGCTGTTGCGCGAGCGTGTTACGGACATAACATTTAGGAATATTAGCTTGTTTTAAATATGTTATTTAGGCTATTTAATTTGTGATTTGAATTAGAGTTTTGTTATTTATGTTTGAAGTTTTATTTCCCCTAGAAGCATTGTTAAACAAGCATAAAACAGTTTCTGTGACTTATTCTTTTAAGCTACTAATGATGAACAACACTTAACCTATTTCCTTAACCCGTGTGAAACAGGTGGGATTATTCGAATTCCGGGTACCTCGATGCCCTAAAACACCTTACTGATCTGAAAGGAGAAGGTAGCTTCTCTTTCTGTTTCAATCTAAACATGTCGAGTCCGCAGTTTATATGCTGATTCCGCCAGAGCTGCTTGTGCAGGTAAAATTAAAACTATTGCTTTGACAAATTTCGACACCAAGAGATTGCAAATAATCCTAGAAAACGACATCCCCGTTGTAAGCAATCAGGTAACATTCGTGCTTGTAAACAGCGCGTACAAATTTCCCTATACATATTATCTAAAATCTAATGACATATATCTGGTTTATAAACCGCAAACACACTATTTTTTCAGGTCCAACACTCTGTTGTGGACATGCGCCCGCAACAGAGGATGGCTGAGCTCTGTCAGCTTACAGGAGTGAAGCTTATAACGTATTTTTCTTTCCCTTATTATTCCACTAGTCAATCATCTGATCTGATTTAGATGAATTTGTTAATTTTTAGTTTTAATAAAATGCAGGTACGGTACAGTTATGGGAGGTCTGTTGTCTGAGAAGTTTCTAGACACGAACTTGAATATTCCCTTTGCTGCCCCCGCATTGAATACACCTTCTCTCCAAAAGTATAAAAGGGTAGGTATTCATTGAAACCGCTCTAAAATGTATCAGAAATTCAAAAATACGATAGTATATCAACCAGAGTAATCATAGGGAAGAGAATTCTTAAACCTGGGGAACGCGTTTTCTCAAAACCAAAATTCTTTGGGCGTGTTATCGTAGTGCTTGGCGGAAAAGGGTTCGATTCCTTTGTTTAATGCATCACATTGATAGAAAAGACTTGAGTCTTGCAGCAACTAGTTTCAAAACCGAACATAGAAAGCAAATTTTTCTAGGAACTAAGAGAAAATGTTCTTGTAATAAACGTGTAGCAATTTTCTGTTATTAAGGGCAAATGTGTCATTAGGCTTTTTGGCATTAGAATTTCGGCTATAGTTGTAAGTCTGTTTAAACTATAATGATGAAAATAAAGTTAAAGGCTTGATTGAGTAAGAACACCAGAGAGAAATGACGAAGACTCGGAATTTGCAGAGAATCATGCACTGCAAACTCTGAAAGAACTACTTGCAAATTCCTTAGGACTTGTGCGTGTGGATCATTTTGACCGTGATTTCTCGTTTTACAGTTCATTACTATGCTTAATTATCAGTTCAAATATTCCGGTAACTATCTCAGTGTCTTACAGATGGTCGATGCTTGGGGAGGATGGGGTCAGTTCCAGGTTTTGCTTCGGACCCTCAAACAAGTTGCGTCGAAACACGGAGTCTCGATTCCAACGGTTGCAGTCAAGTATATCCTGGATCAAGTAACGAAACTCCACCAGAAAATAGTGTCGTTCGCCTCAAAAATTTTAAACAAATAGTTTTCGTTTATTCATCTGGTTTCGTCTGTTATGCTGCAGCCGGGCGTAGCAGGATCGATGATTGGTGCCAGACTTGGGTTGTCGGAGCACATTCAAGACGCCAACGCTGTTTTCTCACTTGCTCTCGATGAAGACGATGTGAATAGCATAAAGGAGGTTACTCAAAAAGGCAAAGATTTGCTCAGGGTAATTGGCGACTGTGGAGATGAATACAGGCGTGTTTGAGTTCTACGATTTGTTCTTGTAAAAATTTTGGAGTATGATCAAACATGAAAGAAAGAGTTGTATCTCACACATACATATAATCATATATCATTGAGCTCTTACAAGTATAACACTTTGTATCATGTCATCTCAACTCAATCTGTTCTCTTAAACTCTAACTCAATCTGTTCTCTTAAACTCTTTGTCAATATTGTATCCAACTTTCTTATCTCAATGTGTCCCTCTTAATATTTTTTCTTCTCTTGGACTTATAACTAACTGTTTTGAATACTTTTTGGGAACTTAAATACTTTTACCCACCGTAGTTTTTTTTTATTATTCTCGGTAATAACCCACTAAAGTAAAATCTTTATAAATTAATAATAATGTTGAGTCCGCTAAAATTTACTATATTATTGAATTATTAATTTATAAAGTATTAGTTATATAATCATTATAATTAGAAAAAAAAAATCTCTATATAACATGTCAAGAATATTGTAATCACGCCTTAAAAATATTTGTAATCATAATACATAGAATTTGATTATTAAATAGAGCTTGTTTCATGCAATGATGTAATTGTAGTGAAATGATTTTTTTTTTTGGTTAATTACATCACAAAAATAAAAACACCGGACCTTCTCAATGATATGCGGAAGCTTAGAGTCGAAGTTAAAGGAGGCATAAATCTCGAGAATTGGTAAATAACTTCATAATAATATTTTAAAAACACTCCATGATTAGTTAATTAGTATAACACTTTGTATCACGTCATCTCAATCTGTTCTCTTAAAATATTTGTCAATATTGTATCCAACTTTCTTATCTCAATGTGTCCCTCTTAATATTTTTTCTTCTCTTGGACTTATAACTAACTGTTTTGAATACTTTTTGGGAACTTAAATACTTTTACCCACTGTAGTTTTTTTTATTCTCGTTAATAACCCACAAAAATAAAATCTGTATAAATTAATAATGTTGAGTCCGCTAAAATTTACTATATTATTGAATTATTAATTTATAAAGTATTAGTTATATAATCATTATAATTAGAAAAAAAAATCTCTATATAACATGTCAAGAATATTGTAATCACGCCTTAAAAAAAATTGTAATCATAATACATAGAATTTGATTATTAAATAGAGCCTGTGTCATGCAATGATGTAATTGTAGTGAAATGATTTTCATTATTTTTTTTGGTTAATTACATCACAAAAATACAAACACCGGACCTTCTCAATGATATGCGGAAGCTTAGAGTCGAAGTTAAAGGAGGCATAAATCTCATGAACTGGTAAATAACTTCATAATCATATTTTAAAAACACTCCATGATTAGTTAATTAGTATAACACTTTGTATCATGTCATCTCAATCTGTTCTCTTGAAATATTTGTCAATATTGTATCCAACTTTCTTATCTCAATGTGTCCCTCTTAATATTTTTTCTTCTCTTGGACTTATAACTAACTGTTTTGAATACTTTTTGGGAACTTAAATACTTTTACCCACTGTAGTTTTTTTTATTCTCGTTAATAACCCACTAAAATAAAATCTTTATAAATTAATAATGTTGAGTCCGCTAAAATTTACTATATTATTGAATTATTAATTTATAAAGTATTAGTTATATAATCATTATAATTAGAAGAAAAAAAATCTCTATATAACATGTCAAGAATATTGTAATCACGCCTTAAAAAAATTGTAATCATAATACATAGAATTTGATTATTAAATAGAGCTTGTTTCATGCAATGATGTAATTGTAGTGAAATGATTTTAATTTTTTTTTTTGGTTAATTACATCACAAAAATACAAACACCGGACATATTCTCAATGATATGCGGAATCTCATGAATTGGTAATTAACTTCATAATCATATTTTAAAAACACTCCATGATTAGTTAATTAGTGTAATTTATTTTTATTTAAGATGATTTCATGACTAGCCATGCATTGTTATATTTTTATTTATAGTGATTTTATAATTATATATGTAATATTATTGTTTTTACATGAAATTATTAATTTATATATCAGTTGGGACCTATATATTTTTGAAAAAATTATTATCTTATAAATTTAGCGAATTATTAATTTAGCTAGTTAGGCCCGAATCGAGACAAAAAAAAAACTTATTATTTAATCTAGATTATTAATTTTATCGAGGCTCTACCCTATTAAAATACGTGGGTAAAGTTGTGAAGGGTGACAACGACATTTAACTTGTGTCTGGAAAAATCAAAACGACGGGTCGTTCCTGTCACCCTCGACTTCGTTCAGTAGACTCGCTACACACACACAGCCATTCTCTCCTCGTCTTCGTCTTCGTCTTCGTCTTCGTCTTCTTCTTCTCCGCATTTTCCCGTTCTAGTTCAGAGGGCGATAACGAGGTAAACACTCGTGCTTGAAATGGAATACTTTTATCCAGAGCTTGGAGTTTAAGCTTGTAGTATTCAGCTCAAATACTACCCACTGGCTCTGAATTGTTACGCACTGCGAGCTTTCTGGTTTTGGTTCGACATTTATCTTGAGCTTGGAACTCCGAGTTTACAATATTGTGTAACCGATAGGAAATCAGCGAGGGCTCATATACTGTTTGAAGCATTGCCTCAAACAAATAAGGGGGTCGATTATGAACCTCCCATTTGTGGACTTACGATTGTTTATGAAATTTTCATGATGTTAAGAGTTATATTCCAATGATTTACACTGGGATATTATCCAACTCTTGTTTCAAATGGGTGGGTCGAATTGTAGTTAACGAAATTCACATGTCTGGAAGACGGATAAGTAACGCCGCTTAGCTTAAACGAGCAAGCGGCGGAGCTATGCGGAAGATGTTACAGTGTCTCCCTCTTATCATTTTTCAGGTGGTACTAGGATTGGGTGCTCATACTCGACTTGGAATATCACTTGACGAGCAACCATGGACGGTGCGTTAAATGTTTGCATGTTTTTTCTGCTTCAATTTTCTTTCAACTAGTTTATTTCAGTGCAAACTGGTTATTGTGATTTTTGTGAGATTTTTAACTAGTATTTATGTGAGAGTGTATAACTACTCGTGATTTTCTAAATTTTATGTAATTCAGTTGATTCACAACCGGCGATGGAGGAAATTATTTTGGTGGGCGATGATTTGATGACGGGTCCGCCGTCACCTGTCATTCCGCCTGAGATCGCTTCTCATGTACTTGAAGGTGTTGAACTGTGTGACGGATTATTGAGAAACTTATTCCTATGTAAGTTTTTCCGTATCACTTGCTATCAGTTATAACGATTGAGTAACTTTATGGATCAGCTATTTGACTTAATAGGTCGAATTTATATATGGATTTGGATTTTATGACTCCGTTATACCTGATAAAAGGTTGCTGTTACGTCGACTCCAGTCCAAGTGTTAAGCTAACTAATTGAATAATTTTTTGTTAACCATGCAGGCTTGCAAATAAACGACATTGAGCCATTTTGTCAAGACGAGATTGTATTGTATCGTGAATGCGCTGAGAGAAGGGTGAGACTATCATAGATTTTCATTGAGAATAAATACATATTTTAAAAAAAAAAGTCTTTTCATAAAATGACAATTATTCATATGTTTTGGATTTCCAATTATTCATATCTTTGTTTAATCTTCAAGTATTTAAAAGATATTGTCTGCTTCTTAGTAGCTTGGCATTATTTTGGATCAATAAGAACATTTTTAACCTTAAGAAAACGCAGGATATAGAACTAAGAAGACGGTTAGAGGAAAGTGAGAAGAAACTGGGTCTGTCAATGCCTTTAGATCAAGCAAAGGAAAGATCTAAGCAACTTGAATCAGATATCACATTACTGGAGAGGTACACTTTCAATTTGAGAATTATTCTTATGGATCTTTTAGACCTGTAATTAGTTACAATTAAATAAGAACTTCTATTTATGTCTGGGTTTTAGGGACATTTCGGATGATATTAGTAAGTAATTGGGGGCCTTTTTGGTAGTTTGAAATAATTAGGGATCAGAGATTCCAAATCCCTCTATTTGGCGCCTATCACGAGAGAGAAGGAACGGGAGTTTTGGCATATTGTCTCTTACGTGTTTTGGGATAGCTTTGGTCATGTTGACGAAGGAACGGCCATTATGTTTGTAGATTGGTTCTAATATTCTATAAAATATTCAGTGAATTTCCGCTTGTTCATGCTTGGATTCTAGCTCGGGTCCTACCAAGTTGGTGTTAGTGGTTCTATTTATTCAATAAATATTCGGGAATTCATCTCTTGGATGAATTTCTAGCTGTTCGTGCTTGTTTTTGACCTCGGCTCCATTCAGGATAACATGCAAATCGGTAGTTTGATTAAAGCAATTAGTTAAACTCCTCAAGGTGATACTGAATGATACTGAATCTAATACATTATCATAAAACGTTTCCACTTTTTGAATCATTTTTATGTGTCATGGCCTTGTAAGTTGGTTCGCAATTTTTCGAGATTATGGTTGAGTTTTGTAGGTCTTCACGTAGACCTTTTATTACGTGGAATAGAATAGCTGATTTAAAGAATAATCCTTAAATACCGGTTCTTCTTTTGCAGGCGCTTGATTCTAGCTAGTGGACTCGAAGGTGTGGACGGTTTTCGCCAGAGATGGAGTTTGCATGGCCGCCTTACGGATACTAAGTATGTGAATCCCATCCTCGCGTTTCCATAAAAATGTGTCATCTCGTTGCTGTTAGTTTTGTCAATCCCTGGAAAAATATAGCCTTTAAACAACTCATGTGTCATAATTTTACAACGCTTCTGCCATTTTTTCTGAATGCATCTTGACTCAATTGCATTACTTTTCCAACTGTCCGGCGTTTATATTTTCTGTTTATTTGCATCCGTTGTGTGGTTTAAATCGTTAAAATGCGATAAGCATATCAACAATTTGAATAAGACGAATCTAAAAACACCGAAGCACTTGTAATGGAGATCAATTGCACATCCGAAAATGTTTGTCTTAAGTGCTAACACGAATAATTTACAGGAAAAGATTGGAATCACTGAACCAAGGGATAGAGACTAGGAGAAACGAGGAGCCAGTCGCGAATTCAAGTACGAAAAAGAGATGGTTTTTCTGGTGAAATTCCGTACTCTATTAGGCTTTAATTTCATAGTTATTTGGAAACGCAATAAAATAGATGCCCCACAAAATGTTTGCCATTTTTTTCTTATGATGAAGTCTTGAAATGTTTGGAGCAAACGTTGTCTTTTAGATGAGTTTGTGTAAAGATTGAATTATTCATATTTTATTTTATTTTATTTTTTATGTAAAGATTGAAGCTTTTCTTTTGTTTTGATGCCATATTTCATTCAAATTACATGCTGATTAGTTTAGATAGTCTATTTTATGAAAATTGAAAATCATATGTTTGATACCGGTTGCTTTATCTAACTTCACATACATTAAATTTTCACTTACTTTTCCTGTTTAAGTTTGAAGTAGTGATCATATTTTGTATCTTTTTAGGGCTCACGAGACTCCGCTTTAAGAAGTAACTCGTGATCTATTTAAACTTTGTTAAGTCTTCATATTTTTTTTTTCTCTATGTGGGGCTTAACACTTATGTGGTTTAGAAGTCTGTGTCTCTTTGTGGGACGGTAATGTGCTTGAGCCTAAATGGCACGATTGTGTGCCGAATTGAGATGGTCACATAGGCGCGGGCAGCATTTTTGGCCCGAAGAACACTAGCGACGGAATCGTAAGCTGGTACGTTCGTTTGGACAGGGAGAACATAAAATCACCACATGTTGGCCGATCTCCAAGAGTAAGGGTTTTATTGCGACAATCGACACCAACTTGAGCTTCAGATTGTATGCAGTCCGACCACTTGGAGTGTGTCGACAACGTCTTTAGTAACACCCCGAACATTATGAATTCGGGGTTGTTCACAACCATCTCGGACTTCATAAATCTGTGATGTAATTTTGATCTTAAACCTCTGATATAAATGAAGGTAATGCCCATTTTTGACTCAAGGTTTCAAAAAAATGCTCAAATCTATTAATGGTAATCAAAACCACCAATTAATTGAAATATGGACCGATTTACCCCTAACATTTTTTAGGTGTGAAATTAATTATTATTCGAAATTAATTATTTAAATTATGATTTAATTAATAATTTAAAAATCAGATTATATTATTTTCCTTAAATGTAGCTTAATAGAATAACTAATTAATCTTAAAAATTCCCTAATTATTTTTTAAATACTTTTTCCTTATTGATCAGGATTTTTAATGATTTTATATTCAAAATTAGAAAAATCAATTATCAACAAGTTGGTGAAATTTTCCACCAAATCTGTAAATGTATATATCAATACTTAATACATGGACTGGTTGTGCAAATCGTAAATATCAACATGAATTATGTATATGTATATACCAATATCAAACTGTAAATTTAATTACCAAAATTGTGTATGTATATACCAATACTTAATAAGTGGACTTTTTGTGCAAATCGTAAATATCAACATGAATTTGGTATATGTATATACCAATATCAAACTGTAAATTTAATTACCAAAATTGTATATGCATATACCAATACTTAAAAAGGCGACTGTTTGTGCAAATAGTAGATATCAACATGAATTTGGTATATATATATATATATATATATATATATATATATATATATATATACACACCAATATCAAACTGTATATATATTTACAAAATTTTATTAACGTACGTTCACCATCGACGACCTGCACGAGGAACTGGTTCGCGACGATCTCGGAAATGGTTTTTTCCGGCGAGGGGGGGAGTGGAACTCAGAGCAGGTTTACTCGCCGTGGGAGAAAGGGCGACCTCGCCGACGATGTGGTGACGGAAAGGCGACGCCACGGCGCGACGGAGAAGGAGACGGCGTGACGGAAGACGGCGACAGAGAACCTTCTCAACGGAATAAGGCAACGCGACGGCGCGACGGAGAGACGACGGAGAAGCGATGGAGAGGCGATGGAGAAGCGACGCGACGGCGAGACGGAACTTGGCGATGGTCGAAGGCGAAGAGTGAAGGTCGAAGTATTTCAATGGCGATGGTCGAAGGCGATGTTCGGGGAGAGAGAATGTAAAGGTCGAACAAAATTATTTGGTGATAAATGATGATATTTTTTGAAAAGTAAAATAATTAAATGAAAACCTAATTAATAGGGAGAAGTTGTCAACTATAATTAAAGGAAAAATAATTTTGAAATTAAAATATATTATCAATAATTATTAAACAAAAATTAATAATTATAATTAATATGGTCTAATTTTTTTTTATTAATGAGTATAAAATAATTATTTGAAACTATGAGCAATTCTCTAAAAAAAATTGAGTATTTCATGAGTTTTCTAATTTTGAATTAAGTAACATTCCCTACGGAAATGAACTTCACTCATTGGAAAGGGAGTTTCCTTTTAGAATATTTATTCTATTAACTCTAGCGGAATCATAGTTGACTCTTTTGACCTTCCAAAAAAAAAAAAAAACAATACGACTAATAACAATTTTCTTAAAAGATTTAATATCGGTGAAAGTACTATAACTTGTCTTTCAACGAAAAATTCTCAATGACATCGTGTAAAAATGGCGATGAAATTACTTACCTTTTTTTTTTTGCCGGTAAAAGTTTCCAAATTCCAATGTTCTATTAGGAGTTATTTGTCTGGTATTCTAAGTTGAATGTCCAATAATTATATTAGCACGTGTGTTTTAGTTTACAGAAACACCAATATTATAATTTCTCTTTGTTGTTGTCAAATTGTGGTCACGATTTTTTCAACTAACAGAGCTCCTCTTCAAAGTTTGAATCTTGCACGTAAACACTTCCTTCTTCAACTTTCCAGAAATATCCCACAACAAAGGAAGGATCTTTCTACTCAACAATGGCTCTTCTCATCTCTCCCTCCGCTTCAATCGTCTCCCTCCACTCTCCTTCTTCCTCTTCCTCTTCCTCGCCTGACAAGCCTGCCTTCAGATCTCTTCCTTCTCCATGCGCGATTTCGAAGCGCAAGGGTTCGCTGAGATCAGCGAGCCTCTCTCCTCCGGGAGTCGCCTCTCCAGCGAGCTCGGAGAGCGTCGTCATGGCCGAGGAAGACGTCGGAGAAGAGAGCTCGTCTTCCTCCAAGTTCTCGTGGAGAGATCACTGGTACCCAGTCTCTCTGCTCGAAGATCTGGACCCCGATTCGCCCACTCCGTTTCAGCTTCTGGGTCGAGACTTGGTCGTTTGGAAGGACAAGAACACAGCTCAGTGGGCTGCTTTCGACGACAAGTGCCCACATAGACTCGCGCCTTTATCTGTAAGTACTTCTGGAACTATTGCCTAGATATTATTATATTAATCAACTCGTTAAATCAATATATTATATTGAAAGTTCGTTTGTTTGGTTTGCAAATGATTAAATAATAAAGAATTAGGCCATGTGGGACAGCTGATTATTTCTGCTAGAGATACAAGGCCCGGGAACGAATTCACCCGGCGAGAACTAGCGATCCGGCTTCATGTAGGCGAGTTTTGAGGACGGGTTTTTGGAGTTAGCTCACCCTCGCGGGATAGTGACCTTCTGTCCCGGCCATTGGCACGTGTGTCGCTTTGGGCATAAGGGGCATGATTGTGATGCGAATCTGTTTTTTGGCCCGGGCGTGACATCAACTTATAGGATTTAATTTGGGGACTTTGACATTGAAACTAGGAGATCGAGCCGATGTAAGGACTTTTCGGCTAAATGGGCTTAACTATGCATTTGGGATTCGGGATCTTCGTTATTTGAGTTATAGAGTTGATGATTTCTTTAATTTACTCGTGGTTTTCTTACCAAATTGGATTTCTACATAATAAAACTTATGTCCAAATTTCTTTATTCTCGTTGCTTGTAGTGTTTGATTTTTAACACTTTCGAGAAACATATGAGTGCAATGAAAACGAAAAACCGGTAATCAAATAAGGCAATTCAAAGCTAGGGTTGGTGTTTGTTTGATATTGAAGGAAGGAAGGATCGATGAAGGTGGCAACTTGCAGTGCTCATACCATGGATGGTCCTTCGATGGACGTGGCACATGCGTCAGGATTCCCCAAGCTGCAACGGACGGCCCTGAAGCACGTGCCGTGGGGTCTCCGAGAGCGTGTGCGACAAGGTTCCCCACTCTCGTCTCACAAGGCCTTCTCTTTGTTTGGCCCGACGAGAACGGATGGGAAAGAGCAGGCATCACCGAGCCTCCCAAGTAATCTGTCATTCTACTTGTAATAACGTAACATGATTGTTTGAATCTTTGTTTGAACGAGATGCTATGCGCAAACGTCTTAGGTTGCCTGATGACTTTGAAAAACCCGAGTTTTCGTCTGTGACGATTCAGCGAGACCTCTATTATGGCTACGATACCCTCATGGAAAATGTCTCGGATCCTTCACATATTGATTTTGCTCACCACAAGGTATATCTTCATTTTCCACTTGCTTGTAACCAATAAAAATGCATTAGCAAGCTCGTGACTAGATCACAGACCCGGGACCATAACAAATTCTTGATAGTGATTGATGAACAGGTTACAGGAAGAAGAGACAGAGCAAAGCCTTTGCCATTCAAAATGGAGTCTAGTGGCCCTTGGGGATTCTCCGGAGCGAACGATGGAAATCCGCGAATCAGCGCTAAATTTGTCGCACCCTGCTATTATATCAACAAGTAACTTCATCTCTCTCTCAATCACAGTAGTGGCCAAGATGAATATTCGACGCGTATTTCGTGTTCTTTCTTCTTTATGCTTGTGCAACTTGGTGATTCTTATCTTCACATTTCAGAGTCGAGATCGACACAAAGCTACCCATTGTTGGCGACCAAAAATGGGTGATTTGGATTTGTTCCTTCAACGTACCAATGGCGCCGGGGAAGACGCGTTCCATTGTTTGCAGTGCTCGAAACTTCTTCCAGCTCACAATGCCGGGCCCTGCTTGGTGGCAGGTGACCAACTATCCCTTTGACTCCATGTTACGGAATATTAAAAGCTTCACAAAATTCGAAACTTAAAATTTTGGTATAACAAATGAAATTGATTGGAGCCAGATCCAAAATACAAACCAAATACGTAAGCCAACGGGAAATCACCAACGAGATGATGTTCGGGATGCTTCATTGCCACAAATGAGTAAACTGTCAGACCCTTCTTTCGAGAACGTGGTCAAAGAAAAAAACTAATCAAACGTGTTGCCCCTAAGGCCTATTGCAAATTACTATATAACCCCTGATTACTCAAAGCACAGTAAGAAGACATTAAATCCGCCTTGTCATTGATTCGGTGATACGCAAGCACCACGGGTTTATCTGATAAAGATAATTTTTTTTAACTTAATTTATCTATTTTTACGAAGATGCAATCGATTTTGATCAGCAATGCATGACTTTTGTGTCAGAAAAACTCAAGTCTCTTATAGAACTTGTCAACTTGGTACTTTTATCATGTTGCAGTGGCTGACTTTGCTATTTGTCTTTAGGTGGTTCCAAGATGGCACGAGCACTGGACTTCGAACAAAGTTTACGACGGAGACATGATCGTCCTTCAAGGCCAAGAGAAGATCTTCCTCGCGAAGTCGAAGGAAGACTCTGCGGATATCAACAAAGATTACACCAAACTCACCTTTACGCCCACTCAAGCCGATCGTTTCGTTCTGGCATTCCGAAATTGGCTGAGACGCCATGGGAACAGTCAACCCGAGTGGTTCGGTTCAATCTCCGACCGCCCTCTGCCATCGACAGTCTTATCCAAACGTGAGGTGAGGAGACAACCAGACACAATTCAAAGTGGATCCAAACATATTAGCGGCTTAATGATCTTTATTGGTTTTCATTTCTGTAGATGTTGGACAGATTTGATCAACACACGACAAAGTGCTCGTCGTGTAAAGGAGCTTACACCGCATTCCAGACATGGCAAAAGCTGCTCATTGGCGCAACAGTCGTCTTCTGTGCATCCGCCGGAATACCTTCAGAGATTCAATTCAGGGTTTTGTTGGCTGGATTCGCCGTTGTGTGCGCAGGTTTGGCCTACGCAATGGGCGAATGGCAAAAGAATTTTGTATTTGTCGATTACGTGCATGCTGAGATTGAATAGATAGATCCAAGACAAAAGCTTTGTAAAAATGAAACATAATACTACGTAAAGCAAACTCTTTTACCTAAATAATCTTTGATCATTTCTAACCAAGCAATTCGGAGTCTCCGAGTCAATTCAATTCAAAGGCAAAATGGTAGGAAAACAACTTTAAAAACATTTGCAAGAAATTAAATTCACGAACATAATCTTCATATCTAACTATATATATATATACATCATACACACATCAGAACTATATAAGCGATATAGTATACCATTATAAAGAACAACATGGAGGCAATGCCATTACGTAACAAGTAGATATTTCATTCCAACGGAAACCGAACAAAATTCAAAGGAATATTGTACAATCATGAGAACCCAACAAACTTCCTGAAGTCCGAAACCCATTGCGAACAAAAAAGACGAGGTCTTTACATCGAGAAACAAACCCTAACCCTAGTTTCGCGCTCAAGAGCTGGTGAACTTGGTGACGGCCTTGGTGCCCTCGGAGACGGCGTGCTTGGCGAGCTCCCCGGGGAGGACGAGCCTGACCGCGGTCTGGATCTCCCGCGAGGTGATGGTGGGCTTCTTGTTGTAGCGCGCGAGCCTGGAGGACTCCTGCGCGAGCTTCTCGAAGATGTCGTTGATGAAGCTGTTCATGATCCCCATGGCCTTGCCGGAGATCCCGATGTCGGGGTGGACCTGCTTCAGCACCTTGAAGATGTAGATCTTGTACGTCTCCACGCTCTTCTTCGACTTCTTCTTCTTCTTGTCGCCGGCGACGGCTCCGGCCTCCTTCGGCAGCTTCTTCCCGGCCTTGGGCTTCTTCTCCGCCGGAGACTTCTCGGCGACGGTCGTCTTCTTCTCCTCCGCGGGCTTCTTCTCCGCCGCAGACTTCTTCGGTGCCATTGCTGAGAGAGATTGGAAGGATCGGAGTCTCTGAGATTGGTTGAATTGAAGGAGAGAGTGAGTGAGTGAGTTGGGGTTAGGGATTTGGGATTGGTATATATAGAGGTGAATCGGAGGGATCTGATTGGCTGAGAAGGAGAGGTGCGGATCGATGACGTGGAAGTATGGCTCTTTGAGGGAGATGGATGGACGGTGGAGATTAGAGTTTTTGGCGGGTGGGTGCTACAATTATTTACCTTAATTTTCAAATTTTCCCGGTTGAGACTCAAATTCCTATCTCATAACTTTTTCTTAATTATATTTAAACACCTTTTCTAGCCTCCTAGGCTCCTTATAAATAGCGGTCTTTTCACTATATTTATTTTATATAAACTTAATTTACAACTAAATTAAATAACTTAATCATACTATATTACTGATTAAACGAAATCCAAAATTTTAGAATTGAAATGTCAGAGATACTGGTAAATTTGATCGTATGTATGAAGTACTATGAATGAACCATGGAACCACATCCACATATATATATTTATATATAACAATATTCATCAAAACAACAAAGAAAGATTGAAAATATACTTCCAAAATTACAACATTCAAAATTTGGTATTTTTATTGCACAGAGAGAAAATATCAAGAAATTAATAAATGGTGGTGTTTGGTTAATATCTCTCATACTATATTCTTGTTTTTGGTTCCAAACACTGATACTTTATCTCTCCGATATGATCATGTTTGGTTAATCTCAGATCATTTTCTAAGTATTCAAAATTAATGAATCAATCTATTATACAAGGCTTCATTAAATATGTTTTGGTTTTTTACGTATTCAAAATTAATGAATCAGTCTTTTTTTTTTCTTCTGAAAAATTTGTTTATAACGAAACGGTGTTTAAGAAAACAAACTCTCAAATACATTTGCCTGACCAAATTCCCAAATTGGTTTTTCAAATCAAACTTCGAAACTGGTTTCCCAAACCAATTAATCAAATGTCACCATAAATTTGAAAGTAATAAACATATAGAATCACATATCTATAAAATATCCATATAAGTGAAAATAAAAAATAACCTCAAAAATTGTAAAATTCAAAACGAAGATACAATTATAATGAAAAGAAATGTCGTGAAATCGATCTTAAAGTAAACAAGCCTTCGAAGTTAGAATCAAATATCTATAACAATAGATAACATTTACTAATTCTAGCACTACATTTGCTTTGGAATCGAAATATAGTATCAAAACTTGCTAAATCAACGGATGTCTGAAAACTAACACATTGACGAAAGAGAACTTTGTTAGACAAAATTGTTGGATTATTTTGACCCATCTTCAAAAGGTTTTTTGCCAAAACATAAAACGACAGACACACATATATATACACTCTTAACTTCAAAATTACCATAGTTGAATTATCGAAATTGGAAAGAAATTAGAAAAAGTGAGTTGTGGCCAAAATACGAAGCTAGGCAACAAGTTGTTGATTCGGCAATAAATAAGCAAAATATATATGTTTTTTTATATGATAAGCTGTTAATAAATTAAATATAAATTGGCGAGAAATCAAACTTATCTACAATAAATAATATAAAGATAACGGTTATGTGTGATAAATTATTCGTACCTTGAAATAAATTTCCGCCCGAACTTCGGCGCACGAAAATCTCGCTCAAGGCTGTGTTGTTAAGTGGGTTAAAACCCAGATTTCCGGGGTTTGTTTCTTTTGGGTTGATTTATGTTTCTTTTTATATCTTAAGTAGTATTATTTTCCTGCTTCAAGTCTTAATCAATCCAAATAAGAAGCATTAATATGTTCCCGTTGCCTTATAGCCGCCTAGGGTAGTCCGCTAGATTTAGGTTTGATAATTTTGTGCGTTCTTGTGGAGAGAATTAAGTCGTCATATCTCTCGAAGAGTAAGCGCAAGTTATTGTTTTCTGATTCTAATCAACAAAGTATTCACATTGGTAACATGATCGTTTTGTTATGCGGAACCTATATCAAAACCGACCCTTTTTAATCCGCCTTCCGATATAGAAGGAGAATTGAAGGTGTTTGAATTGAACCGAACATTGGAAAAAGAAAAAGAAAAAAGAAAAAAAATCAGTAATACCATTCCGATTGACCCATTTGCTAAAAGCGCAGAAAAATAAATTTAGTTAATTAATTAAACACGAAAACAACTAAATACCATCCATTTCGATGATGTATTCACAGCAGAAAGACTCATTGAATCATATGATACAGACTCGGCGACCAAAATTGGGTCTCCGCTTTGGCAATCCTAGCATTAGAGGAAGAAGAAGAAGACGAAGTGAGAACGGCCGGCGAGTGGCCGACGAAGAGAGCGACGTGTCCCATGAGCTTGTCCTTCCGGGAGAAAGTTGTCCCACAAGAGCACTGCCACTTGAGGTCCCCGCAGTGCTTCTCGTGTGTCCGTAGGTCCGACAGCACGGAGAACTGCTTCCGGCCGCACCGCTTGCACACGTACATCTTCGGGCAGTGGCTCCTCTTGTAGTGATTCTTCACGCAGATCATCGACTTCAGCGGCTGGAACTTCGCGTGCCGCTGGTTCCACTTGCACCCGTCTTGCGGGCATGAATACTTCTTCGGCCGCCCGTCCGAGCCAAACCGTCCTGTGCTGTCACCCAACTCATCCATCTTCTTGGCCGGGTTGCTTAGGGCGGCACTGGTCTTATACTCGTCGCCGTGGGCCCTCATGTGCATCCGCAGATTGGCGTCCCTCTTGAAGCCCTTCCCACAGACGTGGCAGTAGTGAGTGTACTTCGCTAGCAGATCCGAGGCGTCCAGCTCGACGATATCGTATTTGCCGGAGCTGCTCTTTGCTGGCGAAACCGTGTTCGCCGCCTCTGCAAAAGATGATCCTTAATTAGGGGTGTTCATGTATAAAAGATCAATCTTGGATAGTTTAAGATTCTAACATACTGTAGTGGCTATTCGTGGTGAGATTGTTGTAGGTTTGATCGTACGG
The DNA here is from genome assembly GCA_954871525.1 of Parietaria judaica. Taxonomy (NCBI): domain Eukaryota; kingdom Viridiplantae; phylum Streptophyta; class Magnoliopsida; order Rosales; family Urticaceae; genus Parietaria; species Parietaria judaica. The sequence continues at coordinate 22,462,893 of OX940860.1, read as the reverse complement.
CCAGTCGAGCATGGTCTGAATCTGATGATCATCGTTGACGCTAGTACTGCAAGGGTAGATCAAACCCTGCCCTAGCTGCCCCCGTGACGGGACGGCAAGGCTTTGACCGGTCATAGAAGGAAGAAGCAGCACGGAGGAAGCTGTGGCGATGAGGTCTTGGACGGCGACGTGCATGGCGTCGATGGCGGCGGAGGAGTCCGGCGAGATGAGGCTACGGAGATGATGGACTCTGTCCTTCAATTCGGCGAGGCCGTAGAGGAGCTGAGAGCTCGCCTCGGAGACGGCGTCGGTTCTGGCAAGGACGTTGGAATACATCTGGAGAGACAAAGGCGTTGACAAATTGGTGTAACACGACGCGTCGTCCCCGGTAGACATATCGGTCATTTTCTGAAACCCTTGAGATTGATAATGGCGGATTATATAGTGACATTGGAGTTGATAAGGTTGACATAGTACATATATATATACCCCCACGCACATTTATATATATATATATATGATTAGATAAGGGGAAGTCAACGGAGAGAGCTTACTTTCAGTCATCCCCGCATACAACCTTCCTCATATGTTACTAAGTAGTAACCTTGTAAGATTTGGAAAGTTTCATCGGTGTTTGAAAAGAATATTTTGGTGCTTAAACTTCTTTTTTTATTCGTCTAACGCTATATTCGCAGCGTAAGAACTGATATTGTTAACATGTTCGCAATTATATATATACGCAGTTTTTGCGTCTCGCTGAGATGGAATCCCGAATCTCCCGTGGAGTAGTATAGTAAATTTACAACTAAGTCAAACAAGCTTTATTGGTGCTTAAACTTTAAATATAATCTATTACGCATATAAATATATATATTTTATTATTTTTTTACTTAATGACATTAAAAATTATATTAGAATAAGTATAGGCAGTACGCGACATAACGGCAATAAATTAGCAGTAAAGAATTAGAGTGGGAAGCTCATATATATTACACTACTATTGAGCAAGAGCAAATATAATTGAAGTCTATAGAACCAATAAAATTTTAACTGATATTTTTTTGGATTGAAAAAATATATATACCTCTTAAAAATAGAAATTGTTTGATTAAAAGTTGTGATACTTTATGACTTATGAGATATTAGCGGCATAAGTATCTAAATATAAACTAAAATAGATGGTATATTCTCAATATAGTTGTTTGCAAGGTAAATGTTCCCAAACTTATAAAGTATCCTCCGACTAGTATCCATTTTTTTTACCGTACTTTAGTCATAAACCGTTAAGTTCAGTGTGGCTTCATTTTATTGGTTCATGTTGCTTCCCTTCCCTTAAATTCAAACCTCGTTGTGTCTCACTAATTCAAAGTAATTAATTTTGCCGTTGCTGAAAAGAGAAAACTGGAAGAACCCCAATACCGAGAGCTTTACATTGAGCTCCGACGATGACAACTTGGATTTAAATTAGAGGGTATGTTGGCTTGCTTCATCCGGAGGAAATTGACCAACAAGTGACTAAAGTGTTCCACGTGGCACTTAAAATGAAGTCAAGTCGCATTTCACGGTTTATGAATAGCTATATAAAAAAATACTATAAATGGAACATACTTTTTAAACTTGAGAACAGTTGCCTTGCAAAAATTATATTAAGAATAGACCGCTTACTTTTGTATATATATAAGTACTTATCCCGCTAATATATATTCTATACCATCAATATTTTTCTAGCATAGTACATCATGTTGAACACCATAGATTGCAGTGTGGGGTCCAAAGACAAAATAAAAAATATAAATTTAATACTCATATTTTACTATAGGGCAAGTACTAACTATATTTAATTAATAAAGATTCTTTATTAATTGTAATTAGTATAACAATTCAATAGTTGTTTGCGCGTGAAATGAAATTTTCAAATGCTAAAGTAGCGATGAGCTTACGCACGTGATGACCATAATTTCTTATAATCCATCGTCATCTAATTAAGTGAACCAATAAGCAAAACAATACATGTCCATATCAAGCGATGATTCATGCCTAAATCTACTAAATGAATATTATAAATATATATATATATGTCCCAAAACAAAACACGATTTGTCCCATGAATATGTTGCTTGCCATGTTCCTATTTATATAATCATCTCGTTTGTGTATATAATATATCATATATACTCTAATTCAAACTGTTTGGAGTTCGTGATCACTTGTATTATACTGCTCATCGAGTCTTAATTTCATTGTTTTCTTTTTGTTATATCTTAGTGATTCATCCCCTCATGACTCGCACATATACTTATACACTTGAAAACTACGTGTATATATAGCTATGTATATATATGTATTATTATACTCACAAGTATATAATATACACCTATATATGGTTTCTCAATGTTAAACTAGAATGATTTTTTTACTTCATCACAAATTCTTAGACTAATTATCATATTGTATTTTCAAATAAATTAGTTATCTAAATAATTGTTATGCCATAATAAAAATCTAAAGCAATTCTTACATCAACTCCTAGAGGTACTTAGTCCTTTCAAATTTTAAACTTTGTTAAAATTAATTTCATAATTTTTTACTTATTTTCTTTTACCTTTTTTTAATACTTTTACAAGTACACTCAAATGTTTTTGTACGAATCAAGTTGTAGCTAGCTTCTATCGTAGTACTATTCTACAATAATTCTCCATGATGTATTTGAAAAATTAAATTAAATTTAAGAATTAATCAAACAGCTTTTTAAATCATAACTTTTAAGTTGAAATATTAGCCAAACACTCAATTATATTTTCTAATTCTACCTAATTAAAATTGAACGTATGTGATATTTTGTTGGGTTTTGTGCATATGTGATGTATGGTATAATTCTGCATTCACATTCTATTTTGCAAAATATACATGATTATCGTCGATACATCACGTAGACTATTTATTTGGGTGCTTAATTTATTTAGTTGATCATACATGTAAAGTCAGTTTACGTGATTTATGCGGATTAACGAGATAGTTACCAAACACAACGCGGAAAACAATAAAGAGACACGCGATGTTTTGGTAACGCAGCTCGATACCTATCTACCTCTGTGGGGCAGGCACTCACCCAGATTAATCACCAATAAAGTTTACAAGCACCAATTACTAGGTAAGTAAAATAGCTAAAGAAAAAGGGCTTCCCCTGAAGCTACAGCCTGCTACACAGCCGGTAACACAGCTTGGTCTTGGAACGGTGATCGAGTCCCGACTTGTGACGGTGGTCACTTCCCTTCAGGAATCGGACTAAACAAGACCCCCTTGCTATAATCGACTAGGTCTGAATTCCCCAGACTCGTTCTGCGAACACGGTCGACACCTCCTCCCGAGGATTTAAGTTTGAGCTCCGACTTGTGATGGTGGTCACTTCCCTTCTGGAATCGGACTCAGCAAGATCCCCTTGCTATTGTCGACGTAAGACTGAATCCTTCAGTCCGGTTTTTCACAACACTGTCGACACCTCTCCCGAGGCAGGATGTTCAATGATAAAACATCGTTCTGTGAAAGCTGATAACCTTGGTGATAATGACGGCAAGGTTAAACTCTGAAGGGACAACGTGAAACTTATCTGTGCAGCGTGCAGACCTTGTGTAGCGTCCCTTCGAATGTTCTTGACGAACAACAAGCTTGGTCTTATGGATGACGTGAAAATCGCAAGCTTGATTTTGGGTTGTATATGGAGAACAACCTTCGTGAGCTCTCTGTGTATTTTCTCTGGACTTTAGGCTTGGAAAACTGAGGAAGAATGCAGCTAATAATACGTATTTAATAGGTCAAATTCGTAGCTCCCTTTTGATCCCCTCAAAATAGCAACTAATTCCCAAGATTTAAGGAATAATAAATATAAATATAAATATAAATCATTAATCTTGGAAATAAATCACTAAATGATTAGAGTCAATCCAGAGAGAATATAGCCCATGAAATTCGCTCAAATCTGTTGAAGAAAAACGTGTAAACTTTTCATGAAATTCGCAACAAACTGAGACGATTTCGACTGCATGTTGTAGTTGTAGTTGCGACTGTAGTTGACGATGTTTCAATTGTAGTCACCAAAATAGCCAACACAAGAAATAACAGCAGAACCTGTTTCTTCAAAACTGAATCAATATATATATATAGTTAGTTAGTTAGTTAGTTAGCAAAAATGTTTGAAGTTCGCCTACAAACTCGCAAATTCAATTTATAAGTATACCAAATACAGTATAGGTATGTCGACGGAATATAGATAAGATTTTAGAAAAATGATATCAATGGTGTCGATTCGATCTTATGAGTATACCGCAAAATCGTACCAATGGAGTTTTCGTAAATAAATTGATAGATGAAGGGATTTTCATACGATATACCTCTCATTAGGAGTTGTTTTCATGGGGTCAGGCTACATGCAGACTATCCGCGTGCAACCCACAATAGCTGATAAAACGACTTCCTAGTGAGTCATTTTTTTATGCAAACTTCAAAATTACAGGTTTTTTTACAAGTAGCTCACGATAATTGGTAAACCAACTTCTTAGTGAGTCATTTTTTTAGCCCGAACTTTCAAATTGCGGGTTTTCTTCGGGGTACCCGCAGTGTGCCAGCCATGAGTATTAAAACACTTGTATAGTCAAAGTAAATGTATTAGTAAAATAGATTATATTCGATTCTGAATGATGAACTTTCCATGCCCCATAATGAATCATTTGACATGCATATTAAGAGCCTACTTCATGAGGTGCTTTATCCTTAAATATTAGGTGTCAATTCTTCGAACAATAATATAATATAATCTCCATAAACAAGCTTTTACCAGCCTTGCGCTCACATTATAACGCGTAAACAGTTTTTATAGTTTTTGAATCGCATAACGTATTAAACATATGAAAATATTTACATTTGAATTGCAAAAATTATATATGGCTTCATAACTGTAAAAAGGCAAACCAATAATTTATTTGGGTGTTCTTATACTCATATAATTTTTTCCATACTCAATAATTATAGTCCTGAAATACGACGGGAATTCCGAACGGCCCGTTTCAACATCTCTTCTGCAAGATTCCTTATTGTTCTAAAATTAAAAAGAAAAAATAAACCCAAATTTAGATGTTCTCTTTGAAAATGTTGCTCGAAGCAACCCCGTCCTCAACACGTACGTCTAGTGCATGATGGTGTATTGATCTAAAAGAAAAGAACTTCACCAAAATTTTAATCTTCTCCCTCTTTGAAAATGTTAACACCAAATGTTATTTATCTAATATTTTACTAAAATTAAACTTACCTGTACTCATTTTATCAGTTACACCAAAAGCATTCTGTTGCACACCTTTTTAGATTTGGTTCATAATCAATTTTCCGTATCTTACTCACAGCACAGGAGCCTACTACATCCTTGCTTTCTATCCATTTCTAATTCTAATCTTTCTCCCCAATATGATATATGATATTATGGTGCTTGTATAGACAGAAATTTTGTTATTCAAAAAAATAAGGTTCGGTTTTATGATTCGTGAATAGTATATATCTCACAAGATTAGTGTAACACTATTCCATTCTATCAAAATGGTAGAACTTATAAAATTATATCGGAAAACTTTTGGTGTAAAAATAAATCACAATGGTGCAATGAAGTCGGAGATGTAGTTCAATGAAAACGTAGTTCAAAAAGCGGATATACTTTGGATAAAGTGTGTGGGTGTGACAACAATATTCATTTGGTTTTTTCATAAGATGTGGTCAAGCGCGCGCATATATATATATAACACAAATGCTTACTTGTGTACTACTAGTATTATAAGTATGTGCTTTTTTAATTAGTTTATTTATTGAGCAATCCTATACTCGATCAATAAAAATTCATTAGGAAAAAAGTCTATGGATGGAAAAAAAAAATGCCAGCCACAAAATATATGAGTGTATAATTACTAGGAAAATATGAAACTAATCAAGTTTCGTGCAGAGCACAAGCCCAAATCTTACATTAAGTCGATCCCACTAATTTTACAACTAATTTAGTAGTATCCACTAATTGCATTCAACCAAAAAAAAGAAGAAATGATGACTGCTTCAGTGCCTTGTAATTAATTACAGTTACTCATGTTAATTGATTTAAGTATACTATATATTCAATTTATACCTTTTTAAAATTCTTTTGAAATGTATTTTTATATTTTTATGTTCAAGGTATGACTAAAAAATTGTAGAATAAAGTTAGATATTTTGATAAAATAAGAAATGAAAATGTATTTATTTACTCATGAAAACCAAATAATACAATTGGACATAGAGAAAAAAGTGCTTCATATTAGACCATTCAAATATTTTATTGTTGCGATTGATTACGCGTGAAGACACTCTCGTCCCCGATGTAGCAAGCACGAGTTTATATTATTGTCGGAGAATTCATGTAAATAATACTCGTACTCTAATCTATGAGTGAGTATTTTAGACCCAACCCGATGGCCAAAAGGGTGAAAATTTTATAACCGTTTCTCGGTATCGTCTCGGTTTCGGTATCGATCCTGGATCGGTTTAAAAAAAAAATCCGATAAATTTAGTATAAAACCAAGAACTAATACTTTCAGTTATCGATTTCTTATACTAATACTGAGAACCGATACTAAAGTCATATTTCTCGAATATTGGTATCGGTTCCGATTGTGAACTATATGTCGTTTTAAATATTATACTACATGTCGTTTTTCCCTTAGAAAATTAGGGTACATTCAGTCTGATACCTTACTCTCTTTTTTTTCGCCGCAGCCCTCAAACCATCCTCCTCCTCCTCCTCCTCCTCCTCTCTCAACACCAACCCTCACCAAGAACCCTTCTTCTCCACCCCCGCCGAGATCTCTCCACCGCCGTGCGGTTCGACCTTCGTCTTCTTCTCCGTCCGACTCATCCTTTCTTTTCTTGATTATCCGATTCATTTTCGGATTATGATGACTTGATTTTGGTTTGCGGTGTATTAGACATGAATTTTATATTTCGGACATGGTATTTTGTATATATATATATATATATATTTTTTTTTTTTATTTTGCCTAGGATTTTTCCTAGTTTATGTCTCGGTTTATTTCTCGAATTTCTTTTCTTTTTTCTCGGCATCTGTATTGGTTTGATAAAAAACCAAGAATTTTTAGAACCGATACAAATACCAATACAAAAAATAATAATTCTCAATTTTTCAATACTGAGACAAAAAAAAAAACTAATTTACCGGTTATCGGTACCGGTTTCATCCCTAGGCCCAACCCAATCTGTTAGAGACCCGACCCTAATCTAACCCGCCCAATCCAGCCCGCTCAAAATTGGGTAAGGTCAAGCTGGACCCGACTCATATTCGGGTCGGGGTCGGGGCCAAAACCTTGGGTCGGGTCTCCGACCCGACCAATATAATTAATGTGTATTTCATATTAATTTTTTTTTATTTTATTCAAGTAGTATAATCTTTAGTCTTTTACAATGACCGTCCAATCTCTCATTTTTAAATCTCAAACACAACTTTTAGTTTTCATTTGAAATCGTGTTAGTAGTATTAATCATTATTCGAAGATGCTTGAATTTGTTTAAACATGTTTGAAAATGAGTAGTAATTTTATGTAATTTACAATAGCTTATAAGTTTCATTTGGGGTTTCTTGATAGGTTGATTAGAGTTATTGTTTAATTAAATATGTATAGAATTTGTTTAGTGTGGTATTTTTTTGGGTATTTTTAATTGAACTTTGAGTTACATTGATGTATATTCTTCATATTATTTGTTGTAATATAAAATTAAATTTTAATTATTCGGGCCCGAAGACCCAAACCAATCCAACCCGATTTTTATCAGGTCGGTTTGGTTCGGGCATTGAAATTTTTTGGGTCAGATTGTTTTTTTTTATATATATAACCCGATGTAAGCGGGTCGGGTCCATAAAAAGCATCGGGACGGCCCAACCCAACCAATGTTCACCCTTACTTTTATCTATACACGGAGAAATAGCGTCTAGACCGACCAAATGTATTAAATGAATTTTGGTATTTCAGCCGGTATGTTTTTTTGGAACATGATGCCATGGTTGATAAGAAATTTAGTACTTCAGTCAAATTATTTATTTATTTATGACATTGGGTATATATAAACCGCTAATAAAATAAAACTTGGATACATACGAACCGTAATAGAGTGAAATTTATATACATTTACCACCAAAAATATATAAATGTATGTTGTTTCAATCTAATGCAATTTAAGTACATTTCTTACTATTAACCCTTAACTAGTAGATATAACCGCGCTTCGCACGGGTTGGGGAAAATTATCGTTTATAAATTTGAGTGAAATATTGACATTTGACATATTCTTTTAAACCGAAAGATCTCTATCCACAATGAATTCAACAATTGCTTAACCCTTTGTTATAAATAGTACGATCGCCATTTGAATATTTGTTAATCTTAACAAATATGTTTTTCCTTAAATTTGTCTTTCATTTCTCTGATTTCTTTTCTTTTCTGTTGACCTTGTTGTTCTACCGTAAAAAGAAATTCAATCCAAATATTTATATATTCGGTTTTCTTAAAAATTTGTATAGGACATAATGTTCAAACTTATATTCTTTGTGTTAAGTTACTTCCATAATCGACACACTCAGATTTTCGCGGTCTAACATTCATTTAGTGAGCACTCAAAATTATCAAAGATCCACATCCAATAAATTCATAAACGAAAGACGAATATATTCATAGTATATTCCATAAATTAATTGAAAATCATAATATCAAAACTTACGCTCCAGTAAACATGATGGTATGTCTTTTATTTACATTATATTTTATATAAGAAGTTTTTATGTATTAATCTAAATATTTTATTAATCAAGGACAACTTTCAGTTTGCTAAAACGTTTAAATAGGGAAATTTTGCAATTAATAATTACAACTCAATATTTACCTAATACAAAATATATTCATAAATACAAATCATAAGAGAGCTATCATTTCTTTATCAACCAAAGAGAGTTCAATGTAAGGACTTTTGATATAGTAAAAAAAAAAATATTATAAGTATCAGTTTTTTATTATAATTATTATGCATCAATCAAATTGATAGAGGACCTCTTTTATGACTTTCATGCATGAATGAAATTGTCTCTTTGCTATTCCAAGTTTGTAATAAGGTTCATCACAAAAAAAAAAAAAAAAAAAAAAAAAAATCTCTAAGCATTGGCAATTACGTTTATGTATATATATGTACATACACGTTAAAATGACTTTTGATATAGCTAACGATGCCTTTATTAATAATGGTGCACAAGTGGAAGGACTTTTGGTGTAGCCAAATAATTATACAACACATATAAACTGTCAGTTTTTTATTTATAATTATTATGCATTAATCAAATTGATAAAGAATCTCTTTAATGACTTTTAAATATTAATCTCGTAGCATTGGTTTGTAAGGTAATTGGATTTTAAGCATGAAAAATAAATAAAATATACATATGAGAGTTATCATTTAACCCAAATACTCGTCCGTAGACATTGAGTTTCATTAACAAATATTTATTCATATTATACGTGTTTTATATTTCAATCTCTCTAATTGAAAAAAAAAATCGTACCTTGCTCTAGTTTAAGACATTATCACAGAAGTTCTATATCATTAAAAAAATTGATATGATTGATAGTATTAACCAACTCCAAGTAAATAAATACCTTAATATATACCAAAAATCTATTCAAAATATAGGCGGAAGCACATGTATTACTAGGGGGACTGTAGCCCCCCCTAATTTTATATTTTTGCACTTTTTAACCCTTAAAATTTTTGTTTTTGTATTTTTTTTAGTGTTAAATTTTTAAAAATTACAAATTAGCCCCTCCTTTCCAAAAAAAATTTAAGCCAGCCCCTCCTATGATTAAATCTTAGTTCCGCCACTGATTCAAACCACAAAATTTGCATCAAATGACACTTGTAAATAAATGAGAATGAAGAAGAAAATAAATGGTTTCTTTTGAACATAAAAATATTATATATTGAGTTTAGAAAGTCCAATGTCCGTCTTAGTTAAGTATTTTTGCCATTTATAAATGAGAATAAGTATTATAGTGCAATATTAGTCATAGTTAGCTTTTTTTTTTGTGAAACATTAAAATAGGTTAATTTTGTTACAAAATATAAAATGTTTGCATAAAATCTTTTGCATAAAATCTTTTCTATTCATAAACCAGTTGAAAAAAAAAGATAACTATTAATATGATTAAAAAAATAACAATGATAATATACCTATAATTTGATAACTAATCATGTAAAACCTGGAATCGATCTAACTAATCAAAACACAATATTTATGAATGGTCGTTGCTTTTTATATAAACTTTAAAATTACATTAAACAAACAAATGGCAGAGTTTTTTTTTTTTTTTTTTTTATGCAAAACACAATATTATGAATGGTCGTTGCTTTTTATATAAACTTGACATTACATTAAATAAACACATGTTTCTCTCTTAACAAATTTGAGTGACTGCAAGTGTTTCTGACTTATTTGTAGTCATGTAGCCATCGAGTAGAGTTTTTTAACGTCTTTGATCGACTTCAATGCATTCGCGAGATCGTCCACCTGAAACATCCCTCAGGAAATTAGAAAGAAATAATTACAATCTTAGAAACATAAACATTTCTTCACCATATTATATATGCAAATGAAATAAATACATTATGCAATTTTTAAGATCAAACCACACATCAAAATGTAAATATATTTGAATATATATATATATATATATATATATATATAAACTCAAAACACTCACATTGGATTTTCAAGGAAGAAGGCGAGTTATAATCGAAGCGGAGAATCATATGCTAAATTAATCCTATATAAATTTTATAGGAATTTCACACAAATTAAAAAGAATATATGTATCCAAACTAAAAAAAAAGGTATGTTTCTCACTGGAATTTGATCCAACAAATAATTACTTGAAGACTTAGTTTAAAGAGCAAAGGAAAAAAAATTGCAAGAAAGGAAATCGACAAAAAAAAAAGTACATACCAAGATTGAACAGTTGGCGTTTTGCAATCACTCTCTCTATATGTATTGGATGTGTACTATTTATGAAATACCATATATTATGAACTTGCAATCACCGTTACAAATGAATGTCGAATAGTCAATATAGGATGTAATTTTCCACAACAATAATTACAAAATATACTCGATTTTATAAACGACCATCCAGTTTACCTGAAAAACGTGAATGTATGGTTTCCATGACCTGCAAAAAAGCACAAAGATTATCCAAAATGATAAAATCCTCTCGATTGTAGAAGAAAGTAAAAAGAAAAGAACTATACATTCATCTAAATTAATATATATATATAGCGGGACTATTCAATAATGAAATAACTACCTAATTAATTAATAGGAGGTAATGAGAATACGTTTTTATATGTTTTCATGCATTGAAGAATTTAATCAATTATCAGCCCACTCATCTTCCTAGACCGTCATGGTTAATTCATATTAGGCATTAAAAAAAATAAAAAATTTAACAAAATAGGAATTCCCAATCCTTTGATTCTATTGTGTTATAAAAAATCAAAATTCTCTAAAAAAATTTGAAATTTTAATCCTTTGATTCTATCATGCCACGTGACTTTAGCGTTCCTGCTAACTAGTAAAATGTAAAACATATTTACCACTAAAAAAGATTTGAACTTGCCTCGGTTCAATCGAGTATGCATTTATCGCAATTAACCATAAATAGCTTTCTGGGCAGCGCGTCCTCAAAACGACGTCGTGTCGCCTGTAACAGTGGAAAATCAAAGCCCAAAAGATAAGATTGAGAAAACTGAAAACCATAAAACGAAGCAGAGAGAAAGAAGAGAGAGATTCTCAGTGACTTCAGAGTGTTAACAATGTCATCAGCAGCTTCAACTCTCTCATGGAGTTCTTCATCTTTGTTTCATAGAATCGGAGGGACCTCAAACGAAGCCACCAAATTGGCCGACAGAAGAGCCATTTTCGTCGTTGTAGCCCAGAAGAAAGCCAAGAAGACCAGGGCGGTACGTACATGTCGTTTTGGCAATTCTGCATCATCGTTAATCCTCTCTTGCTCACTGTGGAATCCATCAATGGTTTTTGGGGTCAGGTCATATTGAAAGAAGACGTACCTCAGTTGGGTTCGAAGGGCCAAATGCTGAACGTGAAGGCTGGCTTTTTCAGGAATTATCTGTTTCCGACGGGAAAAGCCCAGATTGTAACCCCAATTCTCATCAAGTATCAAATCTTTAACCTTCTCTCCTTGGACTGGAGAATTTATCATATTATCGGGATTATTAATTTATCGAATAATACTTTAGTAATTTATCGGATTATTAATTTAACTAGTACTACTTTAGTAATTTAGTTATGTTAAGTTTGACTCGGGGCTCTTTCGAAGTATTATTTAATCGAAATAGTAATTTATTGGGTATTAATTTAACGAAGTTCTACTGCACGATCTTCGATTCTCAGCGCTGATGAGTTTTTTTTTAGTGTTTGGAGAAGCCTAAAGATGTGTTTTATTTAAGGTTAATGGTGGCATATGTACCCATGATTTACTCAAGTGAGGCGGCATAGACTCAATATTTTTTTTAAGTGGCATATATATCCAAGTAGTGTTTTATTGCAGATTTTAGAAGTTCGTCCATTTTCTCTTAATGGCGTTAAGTGCCACTGAAACGTGGGTACTTTTGCCGCCCAAATTTGGGTAATCCCCATGCTGTTAGTTAAATCTACTTGGAGATTCAATACTTGGACTAATCGACTTAGGAACTGAAATCTGAAAGATATTGAAGATGAAAGGGTAAAAGTAGCTAAGATTATTTATCAGTTTTTGATATTGAAGATGGAGGAATGCTCGATTTCTGATTTGTTCATCATTATTGCAGGGAAATGAAGGTCGAGGAGGAGAGAATTGAAGCCGAGAAAACCCGGGTTAGTAAATGTTACTTTTATTTTCGATGAGTGCCCCTTGATCGGCAGCCATGGCTCAATTACCTTCCCTGATCTTGTGGGAGTTAATTCAGTTTGTTTCTATTTAGTCTCTAGTATAGTAAGGAATCAAACCAGATAAATCTGTTACGATCCAAGATCGACACTCTCGGAATCAAGAACACGCACACAACGAACACACACGAACACGCGATGAACACTATTGAACACAAAGGCCAACCTTCACAAAACTTAATCTCTCCTCTTGAGAGACTAAGTCTTGTGCTTGGTTCTTGGCTAATCTTCTCATTAATATGAACTCCCTTATATAGGGAAAAGAGCTTACAACCTAATGGGCTCAATTAACGACATTGACTCGACTAACTCTCTAAACAACGTTTAACAACACTCACTCGCTTATGACACTTAAACCACTAAACGACAAGACTTATCACTGCTCGGGATGTATCATTACTCCCCTTCTCCACATTGAGCTTGCCCTCAAGCTCAAAACACGGTAATTTGATCCTTCCGCCCTTGGTTTGAATGTCGCCACTGTTGTTCGTCCCATTCCCCCGCTCGGAGGCTCACTCAATAGTAAACTTTCGCATACTTGTCCATCCAAGGTTGCTTGTCCACCTTCCCGGCTCTCGGGCTGTCGCCTTTCTCTCTCCACTTCCGGTTGGGGCTGTTTGGTGCGTTCCAAGGTGCGCTGCCCCAGCCCGGCTCATCTCGTGATACTCCCCGGTCTTGGTTCCGAATGTCGCGTATGTCGGAGTGGCTATGACCACGTGCAGAGCCGCTACAATTGTCCGTTTTGCGTCGATCACTGTCGCGTGAGTGGCTGTGATTTCGATCTCGAGGACCCCGGTCACGAGAGCGGTGGCGAGCTGTTGCTCGATCTCCGCGATCGTCCGAACCGGTACTCTTGCGATCGCTGCGATCACGTGAATCGCTGCGCTTGCGGTCGCTGCGATCACGCGAAGTGCTGCGCTTGCGGTCGCTGCGATCACGCGAAGTGTTGCGCTTGCGATCACGTGAATCGCTGCGCTTGCGGTCGCTGCGATCACGCGAAGTGTTGCGCTTGCGATCACGTGAATCGCTGCGCTTGCGATCGCTGCGACCGTCGTCATCGCCCCTGCTTTTGCACGGTGTATCGCGGTCGCCTCCACGATCCTCACGGCTGAGCTTGCGAACATGGCAATTGCTGCTGCGTTTGTGCGATGTATCACAGTCGTTGCGGTGCGTTTCGCTCCGTCGGTGACCTCCGCTGCCGTGGGTGCTCGGCTTTCGTCTCTTGTCCTCATTTTCTGAACCTCGAGGGCTGATTAGCGTCGACGTCTTGTGATCCCGTTTTTCTTCGAATCTTGCGAACTTTCCATCGAGCACTTTCCCTGAGATTTGGCTTAACATTGTAGCCATGGCTTCCTGGTCGATTTTCGCCGGTGCCGGTCGAGCGGTTTCCATCGCTGAATAATCTTTCACCACGAGAGTTGGGTCCACCGAACTGCTCTCTTCCTCTTTCGGTACTTTTATCAAACAGCATGCATCCCTTAGTTTAAGGTCACTGCCATCTCCCTTTTCTCTGTCGCTGCCCCCAGACCCGCCACCACCGTCGCCGGCGACTTCTCCGGCCGCGATTCCGCCGGAACCCCCACTGGTCACCGGAGGAATGCTCAATTCGCAGATCTGAGATCCATCTCTCTGTAACCCTAACTTCACCCCTTTGGCCCCTTTCTTCTCTTTGTTGCCAACACCAGATATGGCCCCACTGCCACCCCATTCGCCGGCGAACTCGCCGGAAGCGCCGCCACCGTCACAGATCGTTGGAAAAATGTCAGAATCGCAGCTCTGAGAATCGAGAGCCAAACAGCCCTTTTTCTCCTCCAAACAGCCCCTGCCACTTCTCGCCGCCACTCCGCTGACGTCGCCGCCGGCCCAACCACCGGTGGACGCGCCGCTGCTGCTCGTCGCGACCTCCTTCGCGAGTGGCTGATCCTCCACGCCATTTTTCAGACCTGATTTCTGGACTTCGCGAATTCCAGCCAAACAGATTTTCGCCTGAGCTTCATAACCCTTCGTCATGCCGCCCTGGGATCCGACTAGTACACCTCCACCGTCAAAAACCTGGCCGGAATCTCCCTTCGCCGCTGCGCTACCATTGCGCGAGCTAGGGTTCCGTTCGCGACCTTCTTTCTCCCATCCGCGAGTGCTCTTTGGTTCCAATGTTCGATCCTCCAGTCTCCCTTCAATCTTTGAAAATCTGTACTCGAAAGAAGCTGTAATCTCACCTTGCATCTTGGCCATCATCTCAGCCATGAATTGAAGGTCGCCCACCACCAGAGTTGGTGTAGGTTCTGCGTTTCCTCGGTGCTCATCTGTTCCATGGCGATTCGCTTGCAGCACAAAGGCCAACCGTCACAAAACTTAATCTCTCCTCTTGAGAGACTAAGTCTTGTGCTTGGTTCTTGGCTGCCTCTTTCATTTCACTAAAGCTCCTTTATATAGAGCACACAATTACAATCTAACGGACTCGATTATTACAATCTAACGGACTCGATTAACGCTCTAAACAACACTTACGGCAATGACTCGATTAACCTTCTAAAGTCTAAAGAACACCTAACATTACTCCCCTTCTCCACATGGAGCTTGTCCTCAAGCTCAAAACAATGTATTTTGACCTCTTCGGCCCCAGGTTTGAGTGTTTTCACTGTTGCTCGGCCCACTCCTCCCCTCGGTCTCACTCAATAGTAATCCGTCCTTCGATCCCGCCTTTGATCGGTGCGACCGTCGCGATCGCGTAGACCTCGGTCGTGTGAGTGGTCGCTTGAGTCACGATAAGCTGATCGCGCTTGTTCACCTCGATCATCATGGTGGAGCTTGCCATCGTCACGTGGGAGTTTGCGATCGTCGTAATCGGTGCTGCGTTTGCGAGGTGGATCGCGGTCACGGCTGCGATCGTCGTGATTGAGCTTGTGACTGTCGCAATCGTCACTGCGTTTGCGCGGTGGATCGCAGTCGCTGCTGTGATTGTCGCAATCATCGCTGCGTTTGCGCGGTGGATAGCGGTTGCTGCCGCGATCGTGGTGGTTGAGCTTGCGATCATCGCAATCGCTGCTGCGTTTGCGTGGTGGACCGCGCTCGCTGCCGCGATCGTTGTTACGGTCGAGTGGGCGATCTTCGCGTGAGTCGCTTTGATGGCGATCGGGATCTATCGCTCGACCGTCGCGATCGCGCGACCCACGATCACGGGAGAGGCTATGATGACTAACGCGATCCCGCGAATCGCTGTTCTTACGACCGGGCGAGTCTTGGCGCTTGCGTGAATCGGAGCGATAGCGATCACGCGAATTGGAACGATAGCGACCGCTCGAATTGGACTGCTTCCGATCGTCCGAATCGGCGTGTTTCCTATCGCGGTCACTGAGCGAAGAGTTCAATTTTTTATCGTCACCGTAGCGTAGTCCCGAGTCACGATCCCCTTTCCAACAGTCTCGATTTTCAGCTAAACACCCTTTATTTTTCTCCAAACAGCCTTTTTCAGCTTTTGGTATTTTTGCCAAAAACCTTTCCAAGAGTTTTAGGGCACTCTCAGCCCCCTTTTCACTTTTGCCGCCACCAGACCCGCCGGAGCCGCCACCACCGTCGCCGGCAACATCGCCAGCAGCACCGACACCGGTAGCCCCACTGGTCACTGGAAGGATCTTCAAAGCGCAGATCTGAGATCCATCTCCATGAAACCCTAACTTCACCCCTTTGGCCCCTTCTTTCTCTTTGTCGCATCCACCAGAACTGCCGCCACTGTCACCCACTTCGCCGGCGACTTCGCCGGCCGATCCGCCGCCGCCACCGCCAACGGTCGCCGGAGAATGGTCAAAATCGCAGATCTGCGATTCTTGAGCCAAACACCTATTTTTCTCTTCCAAGCAGCCCAGATGGCTTCCCACCGCCATACCGTCACCTACGGCGCCGCCCAAGTCGACGGAGACCTCGCCGGAACCTCCCTTCGACGCCGCGCCACCGTGGTGGGTATTGGATTCGCTCCCTGTACCTTGAATGTCGCTGTTTGGAACCAAACAGCCATGTTTTCCGTCCACATCGCCCTCACCACCCGCCCTCGTCGCTCCACCTTGGGCGACCACTCCTCCGGGGTCAGTCCCGGTCCTCCGCCGCTCCCAGAGCTCTGCACACCGTCGCATTTGGCACCCACGGCCAAATCTTGGATTTCCAGATCTGCGTTGTGAATTAGGGCTTCGCGATTCCGCCGTTCCTTCTCGCCATCCCCGCCGGAGGCACGATCATCTCGACTATCTATTTCCGATCGACGAGGGCTGTTTGGCTCAGGTATTCGATCCTCGAGTTTTCGTTCAATCTTTGCAAGTCTGTCCGCGAACGAAGCTGTGATATCAGCTTGAATCTTGGTCATCATCTCCGCCATGGATTGAGGATCAGCCACCAATGAAGCTGGTGTCGGCTCTGCGTTTTCCTGGTGATTCGCTCGTATAATTTCGAGCGCCTCCACACGTTCTTCAAGAACCTCGTGCTTCGCTTGGATCGTCGTCACCGCTTCCTTCGACTCGATGTTTTGAGCAATTTGTTGGGCGATGAACGCTTCGATTCTTGAGAGAAAACCCTCTGCTTGAATCGCTGCCGTCGCTTGCGCCCGATCCACCGCCTCTTCTGCTTGCGCCTTCAATTCTGCCGCTGATTGGGCCATAAAGGCCCTCATCTCCACCAAGAAATCAACTTGCATCGCTGCCATTCCGAGATCGGCTCTGATACCAATTTGTTACGATCCAAGATCGACACTCTCGGAATCAAGAACACGCACACAACGAACACACACGAACACGCGATGAACACTATTGAACACAAAGGCCAACCTTCACAAAACTTAATCTCTCCTCTTGAGAGACTAAGTCTTGTGCTTGGTTCTTGGCTAATCTTCTCATTAATATGAACTCCCTTATATAGGGAAAAGAGCTTACAACCTAAAGGGCTCAATTAACGACATTGACTCGACTAACTCTCTAAACAACGTTTAACAACACTCACTCGCTTATGACACTTAAACCACTAAACGACAAGACTTATCACTGCTCGGGATGTATCAAAATCTTTCAGTCTTCTGTCAAAACCGGGCTGTTTGCTCTCATTTTTGTTGTCAATTTCGATATCTTTAACTGCGATGGAAGACACACATTTTGTTTCTATATAGTCCCGGTAATAATTAGAAATCGGAATCAATTGAATGATGTCCGTCTTCTGTTAATCGCGACGTGCAAGTTGCTTGACACTCTTGCTTCTGTGCAGGTGAAAGAAGAGGCGCAACAATTGGCTCTCATGTTTGAAACTGTTGGAGCTTTTAAGGTGAAACGCAAGGGCGGAAAAGGAAAGCAAATTTTTGGAAGGTGGGTTCTTAGCCAATAGATTGCGGGGTTTTTTTTTGTGTCCGTTTTCTTGACATAACTTTTTTTTTTTTTTTTTTTTATATTCAGTGTCACTACTCAAGATATTGTAGACATAATCAAAGCCCAACTCCAAAGGTATGGCATTCGGAACTTTTGAAGAACAATAGATGCATATACTAATTTGAATTTTCTCGTTGTAATTGCGTTATTCTCGATACATTTTAGGGACGTGGACAAGCGAATTGTTTCTCTTCCAGAGATCCGGGAAACCGGAGAGTACATAGCTGAGTTGAAGCTTCACCCGGAAGTCACCGCCAAAGTGAGGGTCAACGTCTTTGCTAACTAAGGTACTTTGACGAATGATGTAGAAATTACCAGCTTAGCCAAGGAGTCTTGTTCTGTACACATGTTTCTGTTCTTTTTTTCTTTTTTCTTTTTCACATGAATGCTCCAAATTCATTTTTATTTAATTTTCGTCGTTTATATGCCCGTTGTGTTGTATCCAAACCGATGAGAGTAGAAATTGCCGTTGGGACGATATCTAAACAACTTTCTGGCCCGTTGTTGGTGCAATTGTTCATAAGCTCGATGTTCGAATCAAATGGAACAAGAAACAATGATTTTTTTCCAAGACTTTGTCAATAAAAACTAGTTCAATTTTAATATTTGAATTTGTATCGAAGAAAATAAAAAATAAAAGTACTTTATCTTATACGAAAAGAAAAAACTTTTATCATTGTCAATTAATTATATAGTATTCTCATTTTATCTCGACGAGTTTCTCTTCTCAAATTTTGTTTCTCTTTTGTCAAAAGAATTGGAAATATTGTAGCTCATTGTCTTGCAACCGTCTGCTTTCCTCTAGCTCGTATCCTTTTTGGTATGAACAACTCGGATCCGATATTTCGGACACTTTATTTTATTGCGGCGTATGTGAGGAACACGGCGGAGGAAGGCATTATTTTTCGTCACTAATGTATCGTAAATTTTAGCATTTATCCTATCCCATAAAAATACTCAACCTTTGGTCAACCTGCCTCCTGTGTACCCAACCTTTAAAACTGGCGGCAAAAATACCCAACGCGCATTGACCGTGACTTTGGCATGAAAACGTTTATTTTTCCGTTAACATCCGTCATGTGGCCGTTAGAGGCAAAAATACCCAAACTTTTTTTTTTAAAAAATTAAATTTTTTAATTTTTTTTTCTTTACTTGATTAGTGATAATTACTTGAATTCCAAATATATGGAATAACACAAAAGTTAGTCAAAACATCAATTGATTTTTTAATGTGTTTGTATAAGCTACATTTGCTCATAAAAATCTTATTATTATGAGAAATTTTAAACATAGCATTACACAAAAGTTGATCATGATATCATTTATCAATTGTATATTTATTTGCTTGGAGAACCTAATTTGCTGACTAAACCTAATCGTGAATAAAACAATTACATAGTTAATTTAAGGTTGACATTCAAACTTTAAACAAAAACCTAATCATATTGTTTGTTACATTTGACTATCTAAATATATAGCATGACATCTCAAAGAAATATTATATAATATATATATATATATGTGAAACTCTTAGCACATATATTCTCAAGTTATGACCATTACTTATATTTTTATGTCTTTTTTTGGTCGGAACATAATTTGAAATCTTATTTTGTTATCGGGGATACCTTTAGAGACGTTAATTAGCCGAGTTAATGTCTTAAAATTGCTTCAAACTCTAAGTATGAACCGAATTAAGATCTTCACCATTACCTTTTTCATTAGTAATTGACCGTTTAGATCAAATTAATACAGTAAATTAATGTCTCCGTATTGAAGAAAAAAATGGCTTAAGAATATATGCTGGTAAAAAAATTACTATCAATAATCAATAGGGTTTGATTAGTAATAATTGGCTAAAAGACCTCCCTTAGGATCTCACTAAAATCCATACCCTTAAATACCCATGTTAAGAAGCATGAATAGTTCCGAAGGAAGCTATAAAACACAATGAAAACCCACTTAAGGTCATTCTCCAAAAAAGCCCTCATCGGAGGCCGATCAACCGCCGGACGCGCCCTCACACGCGGCGTTTGTGCCGGACGCGCTACTTCACGCGCGTCATCAGGCTGACGTAATCCCTTCTGAGGGCGCGTGAGGAGGGCAGGAGACGCGTGGGGCCACGTGACAGCACGTGGTGGCTCGTGTGGGGCCGCCCGAGGTGCTCTCGGCCAACTTTAAGGGTTTCGGGAGCGTTCCGAGGCCATTTCTTGCAAACTTTATTACTTTTTGAGTATCTTGATATTTTTGGAAACATCATGGACACTTTATTTCGCGAAAACAGACTTCCGGTGAATATCTCGGGCTAAAATTGACTTTATTTAATAAAAAAAATTAATTATATAACTTTTCTTTTATTAATTTATTAAAAATCAGTTACTTAAAATACCTGTAACATTATGTTTAAAATTTCTTATAATAATAAGATTTTTATCAGCAAATGTAGCTTATACAAACACATTAAGAAATCAATTGATGTTTTGAATAACTTTTGTGTTATTCCATGTATTTGGAATTCAAGTAATTATCACTAATCAAGTAAAGAAAAAAATATAAATTAAAAAAAATAAAAATTTATTTTTTCAAAAAAAAAAAGTTTGGGTATTTTTGCCGCTAACGGCCACATGGCGGATGTTGACGGAAAAATTAACGTTTTCATGCCAAAGTCACGGTCAACGCACGTTGGGTATTTTTGCCGCCAGTTTTAAAGGTTAGGTACACGGGAGGCAGGTTGACCAAAGGTTGGGTATTTTTGCCGTAATTTTCCCTATTGAGTATTTGTACCGCTAGTATTCTTAAATGAAAGAAAGAAAAAATGTATGGTATGTATAAACTATTAAATACGGAACCATCTTGGCTAAAAAACTATCAAGAGAAGCAAAATGGAAAACTACACGTAAATGTTGCTGCCCAGGATCGAACTGGAGACCTTTAGTGTGTAAGACTAACGTGATAACCACTACACCACAGCAACTGTTGGTTTAGTTGGCCAATTATAGAATTTAATTCAATACTATAATAAGTAAATTGTGAAAACTTGCAAAATCACTAAATTATCCCAAATTATCGTAAATCATTAATATCATGATATTGTTGGTAAGCTAAGAGTATTAATCCCGGACAGAAATCTCGGGATATCTTCGAACAAATAATCTAGATTAAATCGTAAATTAAGAAATACCAATTTCGAATCGTTATCAAATGTTGGAGACTTTTGCCGCAAACTATTTTGGGTGATTTCCTCAAAATTTGTGCGGCCTCGCGCTCTCCTCGTACTCTGGATCACAGCTCGAAAAGTATCAAACCTCTACCTCGTCCACCACGGCGCTGCATGAACACAACACTTTGTAGATCGAAAAACACCTCATCGGAATACTCTCATTACACGGGGATCGAAACTTGCGCAAACCCTAGCGGGAGGGGCTATTCACAACTTCTACAATCCATGATCGAGTGGATTAGGTTTTATGAGCTGAATGCTGTGTATTTATATGAATATTTATGGCCCATGACCCGACTTATGTAACTTAGGTTATCTTTAGTGACTTGGAGGGGAAGAGAGAGAGTGAAGTGAGTAAACAAGAGAAAGAGAAAATAAGAAAATTGTAATTCGCAGTTCACGGACTACTGTGACGATCCTCAGAAAAATCGACATTGCACACTCTTCTACCATAAATATTTATGGGCTATTTTTGACCCATTAACCCATGACCCGACCATGTAACCTAGGTCATCTTTAGTGACTTGGAGGAGAAGAGAGAGAGAGTGAAGTAAGAAAACAAGAGAAAGAGAATAGAGAGAAATTGTAATTCGCGGTTCTCACAAATTCTTCTCTTACTTGCTGTTGTAATCCGAGATTGGTGTTCGATCTTGATGACGATGATGTATGCCTCTAGTTTTATCTAGGGAATACTTCGTTTGTACCTCACTCTTGATTAGAGTGGATTTAAGCGGCCTACGGGTCTCATGGTTTGATCTTGAGATTTTCGTTGCGTTTTTCTCCCAACAATATTTATGTTTATAGTTTAAATGTAAACAGCAGCCATCGAATTATTTATTTCGTAGAATCAACGGTTGGGTTACAATTTCAACAACAACAACGATGATAAGAGTAGCACACACTCGTAACTAAAATACAAGGAAATCAAATGCATATGAAGTAAACAAGAGAATCATCTCCTGGCTGAACATGAACACGCACAAACACACAAGATAGTCCAAGGACTGAAGATCATGCATTGAAATGTTTCATTTTCCAATAGCCTTGTTCATCCCGTTGTTATCTGCGAACAACCAAGAGTCTTTAGTTCAATTTTAATAAGCGTTTTACATTTTTTTTATTATTAAAAATTAAGATGATCAATTTTTGAGTTTTAATTGAAAACCGATTCCACCAATTACCGATTTTTATTTGGCTTTACTCGTATATTAAGATGGAAAATACACATATTATATTAAGTGGTAAATTCAATAATCGGTTATGGTTTGATACGTAAAACTCACATGAAGATTGTTCCAGACTTCCAGTTAAAAAAGTGGTAGGTGCAAAAACACATTCTCTAAAATATCACAATCAGAAGGAAAATTTATTTTTACACACTTTTTGTTCTCAATTTTAATAAAAATATTTTTTATTTTGTAAAAAAAAAAAAAAAAAAACCAAAATATACCCTCAAAGTATATTTTAATTTTATTTTTATACCCTTTCACCATTTTTTTTTTCGAAAATCCGAAGTTGTCCCTTATAATACATAATCCAAGAATTTTGTTTTTTGTGTTATATCAAGGATTTTAATTTTCTTAAGAAATAGAGAAGAAGGTGGTATTGTCAAATTACAGGTATATTTTGGTTGTTTCCAGAAAGAGAGGGTCTAAGTTTGAAGAAATGGAAAAATAGTTATGAAAGGTTAATATAATTTGTTGGTGATGAGTTGGTTTTATATATATAATTTATGAGTATTAATGACTTATTTATGAGTATTAATTACTATGAGATGAGATCATATTTGGACTTTATATATAATTTATGTATATTTATTCTTATAAATATTTTATATAAAACTCGTTGGTAAATCACTGGTTTATCACCGATAAGTACCAATAACTATGGCTAAGCTCGATAATCGACAAATTAATTTCTTATAAGTTATCTTTGAGTAAACCAATCGGTAACCGATAAACTAACAATAAAAAATTACCACTTTATAGGCAAAAATGATAACATGGACCTTGAGCAAAAAGTAATTAATAATTTGCATAATTGACTCTCTCAATTTTATTTTATTTTATTTTTTATTTTGCGGAAATATATTCAATCTTTTTTCTTTTTCCTGAGAAAGTTTCCAAAATCATCCCTATTATATTCCAATCATATCGTTAACAAAAAAAATAAATTAAAATCAACATAAGTATTTAATGTTTTTAAGTTGGTACTAAAATAAATATATTTGGTACATAAAGTCAACAAATGTGAGGAGACACATTTTTCGGTCCATTCTATGCTAGATAGTTGATGAGCACATAAATGTGTATCTTAAAAATGATTTAGTAGCATTATGTTAAACAATTGACCAACGTACGTCAAATAAAGTGGACAAAAAATATATCGTCTCATATTTAAAGTACTTTTGCCACTATTTTTTTTACTAACCCATGTCACCTTTGTTGGTCAAAGTTTGAATACTTGGCCACAATTATCCCAACTAAGAACATCAAGTACTAATACGGCTGAAACAGGGCAAAAAACCCGATTTTTTTTTTTCATTACCCGAAACCCGAACCCGGATTTCCGGTTTTTGACTTTTCAAACCCGAACCCGATTTTTCAAAGACAAAATCCGAAAATCCGGGTTCGGGTAATTACCCTGTTTTTATTTGAAAACCCGGATTTTAAACCCGAACCCGATTTCAACCCACTTTTTATTTTTATTTTTTTTATTTGAAGTAAAAACAATTATAAAGCCATTAATACATAATATTACCTAATCTTAAATACACCAATCCAAACTTTGTAAACATAGATGTCGTTTTTGAGTGAATATTGATTAAGTATTAATGTTAGTTTATAAATATACTTAGAAAAACAACTTTATAAACATTATAAAAATAAATTAAATATTTATAAATATTTATTTAAAAATCCGGGTTTTAGTAACCTACTAACCGGGTTTCGGGTTTTATAACTCAAAACCCGAAACCCGGAACCGGTTTAATTCGGTTACGGGCTTTTCAAAATTCAGTTTCGGTTTAACCCGGTTTTAATTCGGTTTTGTTTTTTTTTTTTAAATTGGATTCAGTCCGGTTTCGGTTAAAAACCCGCATTTGCGGGTTTTATTTACAGGCATAAGTACTAATGTCAATTACAATATTTTTAGTAAACATTATAATTACAAAAATAGATAGAACAAACATAACTTATCTATAAAAGAGCAGAAACCAATAAGGAATCACCAAATCATACCTTATTTCTCATTTCAAGCATTCCCAAAGATACACAATTGGCCCCATAAAAAAAAAAAAATCAAATTACATCATTATTCGAAACAATATCATGTATTATAACTAAGACTTATAATATCATTAATATATATAATATTTTGACATTTATCGACTATGTATAAATAAATTGTTTAAAAATAATAATAAATGTAGAGAAGAGCTCGTGCTAAACATAAAAAAAAAAAAAAAAAAAAAACATGGCCGCCAAGAGGGTTGTGCGCATTTCCATAGTTGCAACCTGAAAGCTTATGGACAATAGTATCGGGTGTTGGGTTGGTATGGTTTGAATTTTTTATTTTTTTATATATACAAATTCTAAAAAGTTATTCTATATTCTTTCATTTTATGATGCTATGACATCGTTTTGAGTTCTCTTCTCCCTCTCCTTAGATTGTATATAGATGGATGAAATAAAGAAAAGAGAAAGAGGAAGTAATGTACGTAGTACTTAGTAGTAAGTTGTAACTATAACAAATAAAAAAATAAGAACAAACTGTATGACATGATAAAAATAAAAAGCCAGAAAAATGAAAAATATATATAAACATAAAAAGCACGTAGGATTAAAACGAAGAAGCTAAAACGTATACATAAGTGTGTGTGTGTATATATATATATATATATATATATCTAAAATTAAATATAAAATTGAAAGAGAATGATGATATTAATTACGTAGTGCGGTAGTGGTTAAAATTTTAATGACTTAATGTGGTGATTTCCATTCATCATCATAGCAATTCATAATTGAAAGGGTAAAAAGTTAAAATTGCATATGAAAAATTAAGAATTCTTAGAGGAATAAAATCCAGATACAAATGTATCATAAATATTTTTGTTGATTTTAATATATTAATTGATAGTGTTCATCATAAATGATATGAGTTTTTTTTTTTTAATAAATGATATAATTTTTTTTAATTCAAAATTCTTAAAAAATAGTATTTGAGCATGTCTATATAATAGAATTGCCTTGAAAAATTTGAGAAAATTTTGTCATCATGCTTTATATATATACTTTATATATATAGATTATTTGCTTCAGTATCATTTTATATTTATCACCGAACATAACTCCAAGAGAAACAGTAGGAAACTTAAAAGTCCAAGCATTAATAAATAAGCCCACCTTTACTCAAACTAATGGATGCATTCTTTCTCTCTACTTATGTATACGTATTACACTATTTCAATGTCGTTTTTGCCAAGAAAGGAAACGACATGCTAATCACAAAAGTGACATATTATATACCAGCTGTCATGCTGTGGCTGGTTACGTGTAGTTTAACTCTTTAACTACCACGGGAGAGTGACACAAATCATGAATACAATTGCATGACAGATTTTATATAATTGATAATCGGTGATTTTAAAATATTTTATTTTAATAAAATATGACTTTGACTCTTTTCAAAATTTATCAAATAATCATATTTTATCTAATAGTAAATAACTAAAGAGAGCATTTTGACTTACAAGTTACAACTTATAATTTGTAAATAACAATTGTTATTATAATTTATTTATTTTTATAGGTTTTCCATCGATAACCGATTAATCCATCGATAAGTTCGATAAGTTTCGATAACGGCAAAGGATAATTTTTATAGGTTTTCCATCGATAAATTCATCGGTAAACGATTACTCCGTCGATAACGGCAAACGATTTTTCGGCAAAAACGGCATTTAAATCCTTGCTTTTAAGGCTCGGAGATGTGTGAAGTGTGAATTGTGAAGTGTATTTCTAGGAGAACGGGAAGCCTCTCACGTGCATCTTGGTCATTGTGGGACCCACTCTTCTGAAGATTTGTAGTCGTCAAACATTTGGTACTTTGGCCGAAATTTACCCTATATTATCCTAAATTGTCACAAGTCATTAATAGCAAGATATTTAAAGCTAAGCAATTTTATTTATGTTGGTAAGGGAAAATAGTATTAATTTATAATTTTTATGCACTTTAATTCTTACTGTATACTTCTGAGACAAGATTTAAGAATAAAATTGAAATAGACTCACCATACCAAACAATGTAGGTATTCTTGACCTTTTTAAGTAAACAAACATATTCGCAGTGACAAACACTTCAAGATATGCATATTTTGACAATTTAAACAAACTTGCGATATTGATTTAATCGCGGAAGCCACAAATCGCGCGAAGTATGTCCATTTTGGTGACGGTGAAAAAGAAAAAGAGGTGAAGTTAGGGTTTTCATTTTCACTTTTTCAATTTTTTTTCCCAAGTGTATTTTCGGTACTATTTTTTAATTTAGCACATTAATCTGACCAAAAAAAAACCCTTTGAGTACTACTACTCACATTTAGAAAGTAAAGTTTCTCATTTTAACGAACTTGTAGGACGGTGCCTTTTCGTAGTAGTGAAGATTGTATGTCTAAAACTAAAACAAAGATAATTTCCCATCAGAAACGTAGTACGTGTGTATTTCGTTGCAACTATAAATTATGATATATATTAGTAGTTATGAATTATGATACATTTCTTATTCATAACTCACCAAAGTGGGAGATGCCAAAAATAAAAGTAAGCCTTAAATAAATATTTATTTGTGGGTAAATCACGACAACCGATCACCATACTGAATCTGTTCAGTCGTTATTATATTGAGTGAGTCGAGCATTTTTATTGATGAATAATCCTCACTTAAAACATTATATACATGCTATGTATTATTATAAATAAATATTACACGAGATATGGGCAGTTGAAACTTAAAATAAATATTCTCTCTCTCAAAAAAAGAAAAAAGACAATGCTTAAAAAGACACTTTGCAAGCAAGACAAGGCTTAAAAAGCTTCTTTCTCTATCATCCAACAATAGCCAATAACTACATCCACATACTCAATCTTCGTGTAACCCATGAATAACATTTAATTCATACATTAATTTATTATTTTATTATGGGATAAACATGGAAAAATATCTAAATTTTGAGTGTTTGATTAACCGACAACAGAACCAAAGCGAAAAAAATATAACAAAAGTATTCATAGTCAATAAATATGAGGTGATATATCTAATAGTTGAACTCAAATAAAAGAAGACTCTAAGTACCTGGATAAGCATGCTGCATGTAAATGTGTATTTTAAAAATGATTTAATAGCACTATGCTAAAAAATTAACTAACATCTGCTAAGAAAATTGGACAAAAAAATATGTTGCCTCAATATAATTGATATTTTTGTCGCTATTTTTTTTACTGTCATCGGTTTTGATACCACCATGCTAAAAGAATTGACCAACGTCCGTTAAGTTTTTAACATTAGATACTTTTACCGTTATTTTTAATTTTGAATCTTTTTTTTTTTTTTTTTTGAGGGAAGAAATTTTTCATTTTGAATCCTTACAGCTATAATTGATCAAACCATCAAAGTTTTGTATACTTTTACCGTGTTAGTCCCTTTATTAATCTTTATACTTATTAATAGGAACGAGTGAAAACCTTTGAGCGTTACTACACGCCAAACTAATTTACACAAATTAATGGATGCATTCTCTCTTGTCTTTATTTAGCACCATGTATATATTCATTACATTACGTAGTGTCGATGTCGTGTTTGCTAAGAAAGGAAACGACACGCTAATCACAAAAGTGACATATTTATATGTTGGAAAATATTGCAGTTAAATAAAATTGAGATAGCGTCGAGTCGATCGAAATGTCGAACACTCGAGACGAACGCTCTATCCAATTACCGGGATTTGTTCCGACGTTCGAACGTTACGTAAAACGGTTATGACCGTTATGAATATTGAATTCAATTTATTACGTTTCGGATTAATTGCAATTTATTATTAGCCGTTATAGAATTGATTGGTAATCAATTCAATGTCTCAATCCCGCGTCTATAAATTGACGGTGACCTCGACCCCTTTCGACACACCATTGCAAAATGTCCTTCGAAAATCTCTCTAGAAACTATGAGTTTGCTTCCCGGTTTTTCACTCCGCAAATTCAATTTTTTCATGCTTCCCATCGTTTTATGTCGTGAGTCTTTCGGTAACGGAGTTCGAGAAGGTTCAGTTCGCCGGTGGACTTCGAAGTTCTCGGTCATCCCGTTATATCCTGGGAAGCTATCGCCTAACGAACCTCAAGCACGTAGAGGAGGCGAATCAAGCTTTAAGGAGAGCGTCCAACGCGTCTCGGGAATTGCTTACTGTTTTTCTGTTTTACAGGATCAAGAACACATGATTGGATAAAAGCTACAAGCCGATGTTCGTCAAATCCAAGAATCTACACGATAAGTATTATGGAATTTATTTGCCACTGTTTTTGTTCACATTTGTTTCTCATGAGTATCATCATTTATAGAATATACCCAACATTATATCCCAGCCAGCTGTCATGCTGTGGTTGGTTACGTGTAGTTTAACTACCGGCCAACTTTAGAGACCGGAAAAGAGTGGTAACAATTCAAGAGAGTAATTATGTTACTGTTAAACAAAAGACATAAATTTTTAGGACACTATCGTCACATTTAAGAAATTAAAAACAGAAAGAAAATACAGTTTTTTTTCAGTTGGTGAAAAATAATTTTGTAAAAAAAAAGTGTCGACGGAAACAAGTATACATAAACTTACTCATCATGTTCTCATGAATTTCTTTTATATTATGTTTGTGAGGGAGGAGTGGCGTAGCTAGACTTTCATTTTAGACGGAGCACAAAATATATTTTTGGGCGATTTATTTTTTCAAGTATGTATATAAAAAATTATGAAGAACCATATTGAAGCGACTATTAAAATCATAAAAAAATAATTTTACTTTTGAAAGTATTAGATTTATCGGGTCAAGAAGGGATAAAAGTCTAAAAGCTCATATTCCGATAGTTTTTTTACTCCTAAACCACAAAAGATCTTTTTTTTTTTTTGCCTTAATCACAATTAATGAACAACAACTATTATTATCTTTTTGTTAAATTTTATTTGAACCCTCGAAACACTAAATTTGTTGCTTATCACTTATCTAGTTGGGCTTGTAACAGTGTTAGCTTCGGGTTTTGCTCGTTAGAGGATTCTCCGGTCTTTATCCAGGAAGCTTTGTTTAATGAAATTGAATGATAGTGTGTGGCCGCTATTTCCTCACCCGAGTTACACCCGTTCAGGAGGCTCAAAGAGTTTTAACAAGGCCCTTCCATATTTTCAAAACAACAACAAAAAATGAAAAAAAAAATAATTGAGCGTATGCGCATGCATCCAATAGTGCACATGTAGCTCCGCCACTGTGAAACCCACTTTATTTATTAAAATATAAATTTTTTTAAACGTGGGTACTTTCGGTAAAATCCCTAAGAGAATGGAAAATTTCTTTCTTTATGAGGATTTTCTAAGGAAATATAATAGAATAATAGAGAAGCATCGTGCACACGTGGTTGGGTTGGTTAAAGAAGATGGTTTGAGCAAGGCGTGCAATCCGTTTTCAGTTGAGCTCAGATCGTGGTCCCCTTAAGTTAACCATGATTTAATTTATCCCGATCATTAATTATAGTAACTAATTACATATACGCATGCTTAATTTACAAGCCATGCTCAAAGTAAGTTAATTAGGAGAAGTAATTGATTCCACGAGATGAAAGTGAGAGAGAGAGAGAGACAAATATATATATGGATAAGCAAGTTAGTGGTATACATGCATTGGCCATTGAGAGAGTCTCGTTTTTGGGAATAGCAAGCAATACCAATCTGTGGGCAATTGCAATGGATCAGATTGTCGTTGTCGTTTTGTTTGGGAATTGGTTAAAGCGACATGCCAAACTCTTGGAGTTGGAAACACTACACTACACATACTCAGTCAGCCACTTAATTAGGTTGATTCGTTAAGGTCATAGTCTACTCATTTGTTGTACAAATAACGGATAATAAGATAGTAATTTGTAGTCTAAGTATTCTAGTTCTTTTTTTTTTTTAATAGTAAACACGTACTTAAATTTAGTAAAATAGTAGCTTCAATTCCATCTAATTAATTTAAAAAACGATATAGAAGGGAGACCTAAATAATTAAAATAAATTATAAAAAATTATAATTATAATAAAATTGTGTAGAGGTGACACATATCCTATGAATTTATATTTTTCATTCAAAATTGAATGATCCGCTTATATTTTTTAACAAAATTGAGAGGGATTACTATTTTATAAAACTTGATAACTCTTAATTTATATGGACGGAGGTAGTATAAATTGGACGGAAAGGCAAAACGCACTTCTCTTCTAACCAAGTAGCCGATCGTAATTAATAAATCTGAATATTTTTTAAAAAAAATTCAGTGTAGTGTGTATTACTATTACATATGGCAAAATGTAGATACCAACTCATATTAGCTATATTAATGTAAGGGATTGATGAGTTTGTGTTCCTCGAACTTTTTGATTGATTTTTGCAAGTGAATGAAAGTATAAAAATGAGGAGACGCATGAGTCGATGGGAAGGAAATGAACCTAATCCACGACTTTTGGTGGTTGTTATTGTTGTGGTGGTGGTTTTGCCAAACCGAGTTGGCCTCGCCAAATATTGAGCGAGTGTCCCACTTGGCTTACCCACTTTTCAAACCATCAAAACTAGCTTACATATGACAACACACATTTGATAATACCAATATATATAATATAATATAATATAATATAATAGCGGCAAATGTACTTCTGTTCAGGCAAACTTAACAATAACGTGTTCAAATTCTATTTGTAAATATCAAACTATCCAATTAGTTGTGTAAAAATACAGGGCTTGTATTTTATTTTTTTGTCTCCATTCTATCACTCCCATTAATTTATAGTGACGTGTTGTCGTATCTCAATTCACCACTTATACTCATAATAAAAAGGATAAAACAAAAAGGTGGTAAATGAGAGTCTAATCGCACGTCATTATAAACTAATTGAGACGGAATATACACATGTCTTACACTTTTACACGACTTGAGTGCTTCGGCCGTTACAATTATGGAACTTAAGTACAAGACCACTAATTTTACTTAAACTTGAAAACATTTGCCTCTATTATTATCTTTATATAATATATATATATATATTATGGATAAAAGATGCCTCATCAGTCATCACTCGCTTTTCGTGAATGAAAGGCATAGTCTCCAACACTATAACCACTAACTTACTCAACCACCACTTCATCTCAAAGTAAAAGTTCCAACAACAAGCTATTATTATTAATTATCATTTAATATCATGACAATTTTATTACAAGAATTCAATTTAAAGAATAGTCGTATATATAGATTGAACAAAGATACAGTATTTATACACATTCATAACTAACTACCTATAGAATTAACACATGACAGCGTAATCATATGCTGAATTATTAGGCCACGCCTAATTTTTATAAGCTAATAATGACAATCCACCAAAGCTGGCGTCGCCGAGAAGACGAAACCAAACTTCATCTCGGAACTACGGTGAACGTCGTCCTCCGGCG
The DNA here is from genome assembly GCA_954871525.1 of Parietaria judaica. Classification (NCBI taxonomy): domain Eukaryota; kingdom Viridiplantae; phylum Streptophyta; class Magnoliopsida; order Rosales; family Urticaceae; genus Parietaria; species Parietaria judaica. The sequence goes on along the minus strand of OX940860.1, from coordinate 22,430,499 downwards.
CCGGAAGATTAAGGTCCAACGGCAGGATATTGTCGCGTCTCCGGTTTGTGACGTCGTCATCGCTACGTAAAAGAGACGAAGTTGTCGTCACGGCATCACCGAAAGAAGCAACTGACGGAGGCATGGCGGCCCTGTGACGCCTCATGTGGCCGCCGAGGGCCTGGCCAGACATGAACTCGGATCCGCAAACGGAGCACTCGTGAACCTTGCTAGTAGTGCCTGGCGAATTTCTTTTGATGCTGAAGACGAGCTCATCGCTCTGGTGATTATCATGATCGGGGCGATGGATACGTTGACGATCTTCCTCGAAGGGTTCCTTGGGGACGACGGAATTAGGCTTGGTTTTCCGTTCGTCCATTCGGGGCTTTTTGTGGCTGGCTCGGTGGCCACCGAGGGCTTGGAAGGAGGGGAAGGTGCGGTTGCACGTCTTACACTCGTAAGCGTCGACAGCGGAGACATCTCGACGGAGGCCGACGTGGCGGGTGCCTCGGGCCAATAGGATGAGGCAATTGGCCATGTCCTCTTCTTCCTCTGTGGCCTCGCCGGATGATGAGAGCGAGTAGTCTTCTCCTCCGGAGGACGAGCACGTGGCCGAGGAGCTGCGTTTGTGGCGCGTGATGGGCTTCTTTTCACTTCGAGTATCGTCGGAATTGGATGTTCCGACCACTTGATGAGAGGCTTCCATGTTGTTGAGGAAGAAATAGGACATGAGTATTGCTTGCTTACTTAGTTTGAGTGTTTGAGAGGGAAAAGAGAAAGAGAACAATACTACTCTTATATAGGAGTGGGAAAAGGGTGAACAAAAACTATGTGAGACTAGGTGCGTGTTGTGTGATCACTGATCAGTAGTAGTAGTGACATTAATAGTTGTGTGGAGAGAGAGAGAGAGTAGTTTCGGTATGGATGAGTGATGAGTCTGCCACCCAAAATCTCCCTTTTCCCTGAGCAATTACAACCTTGCAATTTCCCTTGTTATAATATATATAATTATATCATCACCATATAGTCTATAAATATAAGGGTTAATGACGGCAAAAATACCCAAAGTTTGGTCAAAGAACCTCTCGTGTACCCAAAGTTTAAAAGTGGTGGCAAAAATACCCAAAGTCGCATTTAGGGAGTTCACCACTCCATTCTCGTAACGCCGTTAACTTACCGGTTAACTCTGGCCACGTGGACAAATTTGTTTTGTTAAGTGTAATCATTAGGGGTTCAATTAGTTGTATCAAATAGTGTTTAATAGGGGTTTAATTCGTTGTTTTGTCGTAAACGAGGCTGATTTGGGCTCATTCATGTGGCAAAAATTGTTATGTCATCAACCCACGTTTGTCCGCATGGCCATAGTTAATGGGTAAGTTAACGGCATTACGAGAATGGACTGGTCAACTCCCCAAATGCGACTTTGGGTATTTTTACCACCACTTTTAAACTTTGGGTACACGAGGGGTTCTTTGACCAAACTTTGGGTATTTTTGCCGTCATTAACCCTAAATATAAACTATAAAGTCTATACATAGTCGGCCCTAACTATAAGCGATAGACTATAAGTAAGCAGGGCTGGTGCCTCGCATTCTCAAATTTAAAGATTTCGATTTTATTATATACATTATTGTATACCTAATTAAATATAAAAAATATTTTTTTTTTAAATATTTAGAGGCCCCTAAAATTCATTTAGTTTTGGGCCCCGACTAAAAACAACAAACTCAAGGCTGGCCCGTCTATAAATAATATATATCATAAGAACTACAAATATAAGCTTTGACTATAATCTCTAAAAATTAGGGGTGAAACCGGAACCGGGAACCGGGAAATTAGCTATTTTTCGTCCCTGTTCCGAAAAATTGGGAATTTTTTTTTTGGTCACGGTTCCGGTAACGGTTCCGGTTCTGGTAACGGTTCCCGATTAAAAAAATTCCCGGTTCCGGTTCCGGTAACGGTTCCGATTCAAATTTCCCGGTTCCGATTCCGGTTACGGTTCCATTTCTAAAATTTCCCGGTTCCGATTCTAAATTTCCCGGTTCTAAGAGGGTTTGACTTAAAAATGACATGTAGTTTTTGAAAAAATAGTAATTAAAAATTACACGTAGTATAAAAAATGACAATAAAAATATATATTACACTAAAAACGACATACTAAAAACTTAAAAATTACATGTAGTTTAAAATCGGAACCGGTACCAAAAACCGGGAAATATTTTTTAGGTACCGGTTCCGGTTCCCGGTTCCGAAAAACGGGAACCGGGAAGTACCGGTTCCCGGTTTTAAGCTAAATTTCCCGGATTTTTTGAAAAATCGGTCCGGGACCGGGACAAAACCGGAAAACGGTTACAAAATTTTCACGCCTACTAAAAATATAATTAGCATTTTAAGAATTTTCACAAATACACCACTAAACAGATTAGGGATGTTACACTGATAATCCAGTGAGGTTTTTTTAATAACCGTATTTGAGTTTTGAAATGCGATGTGATTTCATTGAACTTGGTAACATCTACCGTATACGTAATACAACAATTCCGTAATGCGATACGACAATATAGAAATATGTATTACACATAAAACATAACAACAAACATCAAATTCGTATTTGTTGTACGTGTGTTATACTTAACACTTTGAGAAATTTAAAAACTCTTAGGGCGGGGAAATAATCATAGTAACAAAAATTGCATCACTAAAAAGTTCTACAAAATCGGTAGTATCATTGTTAAAATTGTAGTAGGCAAATAAAACCGCAAGTGCTCCCGATTAATGCTTGCGCGTGGTAGTGCCACTTTTACCTCCGTCTTTATTGTATTGTTGCAAATAAAGTAATTTTTTTTAGTACCGTAATACGGATAATTTGGTTTCCAACACTGAATTTGTTTTTCAAATACTTCTATAAACTTTTAATACATACGCCGCCAAGAAGAAGAAAAAAAAAACTATCATTCTTTCTCAACTTTCATTAATTAAGTGTTTTGATGGTTGAACTTTGAAGACATGATCTTCAATTTTGGAGTGCCTGAAAATAAATAAAAAATAATTTTCGATATATTATTATTTCCTCATTTTACTTTGGTAGCCAAGTTTTGACGTTGTAGATTTAATAAGCGAGGAAAAAATAAACCAAGAAAATGTAGATAAATTAGAACTTAGTCAATGCATAAATAACTAATTATCGCTTTGAAAATCTACCACAACACTCCAAGAGAAACTTGGTGTCTACTCTTATCTAATTGTTACCAATATAGTCGACTTGACGAGATCGATTAGGTATATATTTCTAGTACAGTCTTAAGTCAATATTAATTACTTTCATTTACAAACAAATATGATTTCTGTTATAGTTTTAAGTCAATATCAATCATAATTTCTTAGACAAACAAATGTGATTATATAAGAGAAAATTCAATAACTAATCTAAATATATCCGAAAATCAACTTTAAACTGATATCTGAACGTAAATCAACGGTTCTTGGACGCCCAAGTCTAGCATTCGTGTGCGAATTAATATTACGAGGATAGTTCTTCAATCAGATTTTCATGCACTGAATTAACGATCCTACTTCAAGTTATCCGATAGTGTTTTCTCTATAGTTGAGTTTTAGATTGGCCTTCAATTTTGGTATTTTCATCGTTACGTAAATAGAGAGAGAAGAAAAAAAAAAAATCAGGTCTCCAATTATGATTTTAAATGGTTTGAAGACATTTTAGTTAATTGGGAAAAAATGGTGTAGATTTATAATTCGGCAACTTTTACGGTAAAAGTAATCGATTTTCTAAAGTATATTAAAATGAGCTTGACGAATTTCCATTATATAGCTCACTCGATTAAAAGGGTTACTTTTTGATACAATACTTTCCTCGTAATACAATATATATATATATATATATATATATATATATATATTTAATGAACTGAACTACTGAAGCATCATATATATACATACATATATATAACTATATAAACAAGGAAAAATGAAAGAAAGAATAGTGGGGATTTGCACGTTATCCTATCCCTTTGCCCACATGAGATGTAGCAGATATTAAATTTTGAATAAGAAAGCTAAGTCCTCGTCTATTCATGTACTATTCAAACTGTACTTAATTAAAGCAGCACAAATTCAAGTCTTTTTCTACTAAATAAATATATATGAGAATTATATTCATCCATTTTCTCTTTTAACGGTGTAAAGTGTAAACTGCTACTTAAATTGCTACTAAAATTTAAGTATTTTTGTCACCCAATTTTCCTTCGCCATCAACTCCGGAGCCTGCGAATCCCTCGACGATGAATCCAGAAGCTCGGAAACTGCTGCGGCTGTTTTGCAAAACCCGGATCTTTCTTGTGGATTTATATTTTTTTAGTTTGGTTCTGAACTTATCATGTATTAAGTAGTTTATCTCCCTTGAGTCCTCATCAAGAAATCTTCTACAAAACAATGAACTGCTCACTTTTTTACAGACCGTTTCACAAGATAGAACAGACACGTTGATGTGGATACTTCATCAATGTGCTCGATCTTGAGTGTTTTTTTTTTTTTTAAGAACAATCTTAACTATTAACAACTGTTATTAGGTTTGAATTTGAACGCCTAATACAGTGAATGTTTTGATAATTCGCTGCCTTTAACCAGAACAGAGTGCACTGTCTGTGGAGAGTACACACTTGACGTAGTCAAATACAACAGTTCTCAACAATACCATAGATGCCCCAAAGCATTCTTAAAACTTGTAAAATTACAGAAAACGGATTCGACCTCAACGTCAAGCTCTCGCCATCAAGTCGGAGTCAACCCGACAACACCTGCAGAAGCATAGCAGCAAATATAAATGAACACGGAGCAGAGAATAACTCGCTGAGAAAATGTCAATTTTTTTTAATTTTAATTTTATTTATCTTAGTCTATTCATCCGGCAACAAAGTACTACGATACTGGCCTAGTATTTAGGATTAGTGTCGTTATTTAATTAAGTAATTTAAGATATTTAAATTGAGTTTGTCATTCGATTACGTCGTTTAAATTATCATTTAAATTCTATTTAGTTTGGCTAATTATGTTTTAGAGGTTTAATTGAATCGGGCATAGTCTGGCTTAATAAGCTGCAATCCTTAGCTCTATTTAAGAGAGGTTAAATTAATAAAAGAGTTAGTCAATAACCATTCATAAACTTAATCACTCTCAAAAGAGAAGAGATTGAGTTAGTGAAGGTTGGCCAAGCTCCCGTTTCGAGTTCCACCGATTTTGGGTCATAACATACTACTAAATTTTTCATGACAAAAGTTGAAAATAGCGAACAAACAATTACAAGAAAGCGAGAAAATGACTAGTCGATGACGTGATTACCACATGCCAGTCTTCCACCTGCATTACCGGTGGTCAAGCTGAGCTCATGTCCACCTACAAATACAAAACCAGGTGGGAATTAGGACAATAGTCATTTCATTATAGAGACGGCTAAATCACGAGTGTTCCCCTTCTTACAAAAGTAGCACATTGCCTCTACAAGTTAAAAGATGACGAAAATAACATGACAGGGTTTTATAGTATTTTCATCAATTTTAATTTTTTTTCTATAATCTCATGGGATTTTCATCTAGACTGAACTCATTGATTGTTTCACAACAATCCATAATCAACTTGTACATTTATATGGTTTGGTAATTAACTGACAAAAAGAATTGTGTAAGTTATGTGATGCGCAAAAAGTTAATATGTTTTGTCATTTCTTAAAGCGTAGAGGGCAATGTGCTGATTTTTAAAAGTATAGGGGGTATTGATGCAATATTACATGTCAGGGGGGTATTACTGCTAATTACTCTTTCTAATCAAAGTCTTTTCTTAAAGAGGAAGGCTGTTGGTTATTGATTAAAATTAAAGTTTATGGGCAATATGCATTTGCAACAATATGCCACCAGTAATTTAAAATCCCATCATAGCAACTGTTGATTTGGAAATGGCAAGAAACAGTAAGATGATTATCTGCAAGAGAATCGTAAAATATATAGTATAAATTGTAGTAAAATAACCAATATATATATACCCTTTCCAAGATCATCCTCAAGCTCATGAACCACCAAAGCTCTCCCAACTACAGAATTAGGACCGTCCAGTGGTATCTGCGTATCAAAACAAAATGTCAGTCACGGAGTATCTCACGGATGCATATATATATATAGGGAAGACTATCCCTCGGAAGCATTTATTATCAAAATCAATAGACTACTCTTACAAATCTCTCAAAAGCCAAGATCTAATACCTGTGTGTCAACAATCGTTGCCTCGGCCACTCCTGAATTCCCAAAGTCAACACGTAATGAATTATTAGGATGAACATAGAGGAAAAATCTTATTATTTTTCGATAAAAAATTACCATTGGCATCAGCAATAATGTTTCCCAGGTCACCCGCATGACGCACTTCATCCTCAGGAGCGCCGTGTGTCAATCCTTTGGGATTGAAATGCGGTCCTGATACGATCCGAAAGTAATTATTCTAATTGCGGTTTAGAAAATCTCTTGAGGCGGTCCAAAAGTGCCCCTAAGGCTGCTCCCCACAAAATTTAGGTGCAGCCGAGAGGACCTTGATTGCGTAAAGCCCTGAGGCACACGCCTTTAGCCCATTTTTACGACTTGTTTGGACTTTTTTTGGAAAATCTGAAGAAAAATCCCCCTAAAACCCTAATCTAAAAGGTCCATACCACGGTGGCAAGCCCCCGCACCCCCAACGCTTCTTCCACCACAGATTCCCCAAAAATCCAAATAATGTTGCCGCACCACTAAGCTTCAGAACAGGCCGACCAAGAGAACTGATTCAAGCCCCAACTCTCTACTACTCCCATATTTATTAGGAGCCTTTGTTTGTACCTTTAACGAGATTTACGGTTTTAAGACTTATAGTTCGTAATTTGACGAATTATATATGAAATTATCATTATGTCTTATTCTGACGTGAATTGTATTAGATTTTCAATATTTTATGAATTATTCTTATTATTGAGACTCGCACCTCCCCGTGGTAAGGAAAATGCCTTGGTTCCCAATTAAGACCCCCAAAACCTTTGATTAGAATCCAAACATTGTTCCACTAAAAAAAACACATAAATGAATCTTAATCTTACAATAACCAATAGTGGATGGTTTAATCTCGAAAGGTTTTTGAAACCTTACCTGTAGAAATGCAGCCGTTGGTTGTATCGCCATACTCATGCTACACAAGAAAACGGAACGATAAGAGAATATAATGACATAAGAATTATAATAGTACAAGATTTTCAGCAAAAATGTCAAAAGTATGGAAGGGACAAATAAAATGCTCACCAAATGGAATCCATGAGGCCCCGGAGCAAGTCCGGTAATTCGAACACTTACAGTCGTCGGACCTATTCAAAGCGCCACAACGTAATGAAGTCAGAAACTTAGACCTTTCTCCATCCATCACTCTAGAAAAAACACTCCAAAACATTTTAAGAGAAATAAAAACTTAATATTAGATCATAAAAAAGGGTTGTGTTCCCCCAATATCTAAAAGAGAAAATAGCGAAAAATGTACTTAAATTTAGCCAAAATTAGCGTCATGTACTAAATTCCAATTGTAACACCAAAGTACCCAAGTTGCGTAAATGAGTAGGTCCTGTGTTTTTCGTCACTATAATGTTTTTCCGTTAGTTTATAGTGACGTGTTACCAGACACTCGCTTATCGCGTAATAAATGGTAGTGAGGATACGATAAGAGTCACTATAAACGAATGGGAGTGGCAGAATGCAAATGGGGAACATATGCCCAACACTTTTACGCGAATTGAATACTTTGTCCTTTACAAATTGAATTTGAGGGTGTGACCGTTAATTTTGCCTAAACTTGAGTACATTTACCGCTATTATCTCTATTTAAAATTAGAACACAAAGTCCTCAAAGGAATCCGAAGGAATTCCATGGAGGAGAAGTAAAATCACCATAAGAGAGCTCAGAGGCTAATTAAGGAGAAGTAAGCGCACCGTCGTCTTGCTGGGAGAGGGTGACGACGCCTTCGACGCCGGCGGTGCCCTTGAGGACGGAGACGGCCTTCTTGGCGGCGGCGACCACCGTCAGAGGCTTCGGCGCCGCCGTGGCGGACAAGGAGAAGGATTTGGTGGTGGGTACGGGAGAGAAAGCGACGCCATGGAAGGAGGAGGAGTGGCGAGTGGGGAGTGAGGGAAGGAGAGCGAGAGCGTTGGAGGAGAGGAGGATTGAGTGAGCAGCCATGAATGCGAATGCAGCTTCTTGCATCAACGCCCTGCAAATCGGTGGCTGAGAGCGAGTTCTGATGATAAAATCGAAAGGAAGATTCCAGTAGCTAAAGATACGTTACAATGTAATTTGGCTACTGGTTCCGATCCACGTGGGTAAAAGTCCGGAAAAAATCGGGATAAAGTATTTACTAGTTCCGATTTGTAATTGCAATTACAACATTATCTAATTTTCATTTTTTTTTTATTATTGAGAAGCATTTTCGGCTAAATTTACGAGATGTACTCTTATTACAAGATATATTTGTACGCTTAGAATACCGGAGACCAGTGAACAAAATTACATACGTACACAGTTGTTGAAATTGAACTTAGGACTTCTCGAAGAGTCATGAAGTATAATTGTCATGAAGGTAAACAAGCTATGTTATTTTTATCTAATTTTTTCATAGTGAAAATTCACTACTTTGCATCTAGATTTACCTTAAATTGAAATATAATACTCAAGACAAAAGTTGCTAATTTCATAAAAATTACCCTTGTCGTCACAAAAATTTAAAATCGTCAAACATTTTCCCCCAAACTTTTAGATGATGAATGCAATATGTCATTATTTGAAAAGCCTAAGGAGAGAGGAATTATGATGAGAAGTGGTTTCTGATGGCGTTTGACCGGAAATCTAACCGATGTATTTGAAGACGAACATATTGACGAATATTTTTTTTTTCTTTTTTAGACAGAATTGTTAGGTTGCCTCAACCCTGCTTCAAAAGGATTTTCGCTGAAACCTAAAATTATAAAGTTGTAGATCTACCTCTTAGCTTACAAACCGAGAATTAAACCATAGAATTTAAACAAAGACTAAGTGAGTTATAGCCAAAATACAGAGTATATTTATATCGGGATTCATATCCTCAATAGCGGTGTTTATATCCCTGAAATCAACTATACTAACCCCCGATCCAGATCGGAGATGTACATAGTTTTCGTACTTTGATCGTAAATCACTCATTTCTTTTATCCAAATTCTTATATTCAACTATATAGTTCTAAATCTATAAGACATAAATACTGACGATATTGGGGTTCCTATCCTCGATATCGAAGATTGAAACACCGAGCTGGGGATACCATCTTTGATATAGATTTGCTCAATTTTTGTATTTCGGCCATGACTCACTTAATGTTTGACCAAATTGTAGGATTCAACTTTTGTTTTGAAGCTAATAGGTAAATCTGAAACCTTTTTATTTACTATTTTAGCAATATATTCTTCAAATATATGAAAACATGGCCAGAACAAAATTTTTTCATTACATCAATGTTCAATGTTACGACTCTGTTTATATTTCGTATCTTTTAAGGAATTTTTTGTTGAAACATAAAAATATAAAGTTGTAGATTTACCTTTTAACTTTAAAATAAAAGTTGAATTATAAAATTTTGAACGAAAAAAGAACAACTAAAATACACAAAATGTGCATATCCTTGTCGGGGATACCAACACTGTAAGTTAGGGGTGTGCAAAATAATTGTTAATTGAGTTTTAAGGTTAACTATATTCGATTTTATCCATTTTCAAACCGGTTGCGGTTACCAATGATTGTTTTTTCAAAACCAATTTTAATATTAAATAATCAAAAAAATATTTTAGAGTTAAGTTTGAGTTTTTAGGGTTACCTTAAATTTTATATATATTTGTTGTACTTTTGCGATATATATTTTGGACGAGTATGGTTTATTTGGACCGGTATATTTTATTTAATCATATATTTTGTTTGTGATCCATCTAAATCAGCTTAAGACCAATATGTTTTATTTTTACGGTAAAATATTATAAATATGATTTTAATTGAATAATTAGGATTAGGAATAATGATGGATTTCAAATCGGAAGAAAAAAAAAGGGTTAACTACTAGCGGGTTGCACCGTAACCATGTATGCTTTTCTGTTTTGGTGCTGCTTGGAAACCGAATCCAGAAATTCTCATTTCTTGAGTCAACCGAACTAGAATGACGAAGCCCCAAAGCTTGATACCAAACTACAAGAACCGAATTTCAATTCCCCATTGACGCCAATGGACACTCCAAATCCATATTCTTCTTCCTCTGTGCGCGTTCTGGTTCGACCCCCATCTTCGTCTTCCACACCCTCTCTCCCATCTTCGGCTTCCGATGGCCTGGTCGTGGTCGGCTTCATCGGCCCACGAGCCGCCATAACCACGCACCTCGTGAACCGGGTCATCGACTCCAATGTCTTCGGTTCCGGGAATCTAGACACGACCCTCTGCGTCGACAAGGAGGGGCTCAGAGACGGAGACTGGTTCGACCTGAGGAGGCTCAGCTACCACCGCGACGACCAAAAGGGAATTTTGTTTCTGCACTTCTCTGCCCATTTTGCCGATGGGCTCGAAGAGCAAGACCTCGAGCTTGGGAATCTGCAAGGGATGTTATTCATGTTCTCTGTGAGTTTGTGTTGCTCTTACAAGAATTGGAACAAATAATATAGAGTTGTTACTAGGTTCATGTGTTTTCTCTAGTTCATGATTACCATTTTGCTTGTATATAAACTGACTCTTGGCAATGCAGGTTTGCCATATTCTGGTACATATTCAGGACGGGTCTCGCTTCGATACGCAGCTTCTGAAGAAGTTTCGAGTTTTGCAAGCTGCCAAGAACAGTTTGGTCCCGTTCGTTAGGTCCCAGATTCCGTCGGGCCCGTCTCCTTCTCCTGCTAAAAACCGTAGTGCATTGAATCGTGGTAGCTCTTCGATTTCAGTAATGTCGGGGTTGGGTTCCCACTCCTCTTTGTTTCCGGGACAGTGTAATCCTGTCGTACTCTTTGTCTTCGTCGATGACTTCTCCGATACGCAGAATCCGACCCCTAGTGTTGAGGAATCGTCAGATATGCCCATCGCACAAGAACAATCTGGTTCGGTCGGTTTAGCAAAACCAAACTTGCCCGCTAAGGTTTCCGGTCCTGTGATCGTTCTTGCTCGGCCTGTGAACAAATTGGAAGGCAGTTTCAAGAAGAAACTTCAGTCTTCCATGGAAGCGCAGATTCGTTTTCTGATCAAGAAATGTAGAACCCTTTCCAGCTCTGAAACCGGCCATGGCAGGTCTAGAAGTGACGAGGCTCTGTCAAGTTCTGTGCCTTTATTTTCTCTCGATTCATCTCGGGCGGTTGTGTTGTTAGATAGATTGGCCAATCAGGGGGGCGAATCCCTTGACTACGCAACTCGACTTGTGCAGGATGTTTTAAATGGGAAGGAGACTTTAGATTTTCTTCTGCTTGAGAGCCATGGTCAGATTGCCAACAAGGAGGACATAACATCTGTGAAGGATTTTATCAACAGACAGTCGGATATTCTGCGTGGAGGGAAGGGTGCGCCGGTGACCGGAGTCGGTATGTTTGCCGTGGCTGCTGCCGCCGCCGCCGCTTCAGCCGCCTCTGGAAAAACACTTGCGCCCCCGGAACTTCCGAATATGGAAGTTTGGCTATCTTCTAGTCAATTGATTCTTCGTGGAATCCTTTCCACGAAAGGCGGGATCTTGGGCGATATAGAAATCAGCAAAAGAAAACCCCGTCCGAGGAATGCTATTCCGCCACTTTCCCATCTGAATGTAGCGGTTTCTTGGTTAGAAGGTTGCAGAGGGATGAATGGGAAATTTTCATCTCAGTGGTGTGAAAGGACTCTACCGGTTGCCAAGGAGGTTTATCTAAAAGACTTGCCTTCTTGTTATCCGACTTCCGTTCACGAAGCACACCTCAAGAAGGCACTGAACTTTTTCTACTCGATGGTCAAAGGGCCTTCGGTTCAACTCTCCGCCAAAAGGTTGGAGGATGAATGCACGGCCGTGTGGAAATCCAATCGGCAACTGTGTGATGAAGTTAGTTTGACGGGAAAACCATGTATGCACCGGATTCACGATCTCCAGACCGGTGGGGATAATCCCCATTGTAGCGGATACTATTTCCTTCATGCTTGTGCCTGTGGGCGCTCGCGGAAATTACGTCTCGACCCTTTCGACTTTGAATCGGCCAACACTGTTTCGAGTTGCTTTGCAGAGTGTGACAAACTTCTTCCTTCATTTCAGCCTCTCAATTTGACGGGTTCAGGGCCTGTGGGACCATCCTCGTGGAGTTTGATCCGCGTTGGGGGTGCAAAATACTATGAACCTTCCAAGGGCTTACTTCAGAGCGGGTTTTGTGTGACTCAGAAATTTCTTTTGAAAGGGGAAATATATATAAAAGGTAAAAATGGTTTTGTAGACGACCAGGGAACTATAATAAGCGCAGAACCGAAGATCGAACCCAAAGTGAGTACAGAGGAAGAGGTGCCCTCTGGAGCCAAAATTCAAATGAAACCCTCGGAGAACGAAATGCTTGATGGAAAGAAGATCAGTTTTGGCAAAGGTCTGCCTAACTTTATGATGAGGAAACCTTTCGCTGAAGTCGTTGCCGGTTTGGCTTCAGAGGATTCCGAATTTCCTCCTCTTCGGCAGAATAAACACCCCCCGTCAAGCTTGGATAAGAGTAATATCAGGCAGGGTAAGACCAGAGATCCGAGTCTGGAGCAGGGCGCTGATATTCAAGGATCTCAAAAATCTGAATATGCTTTATCTGCTCCGATCACCGCTCACACTTTTGGCAATGGAGATCCTTATCTGATCATAGGTAGTCACGTTATCCGTGGTAGCCCGAATTCCGGTGAGAAAATAAAGAAGAACCCTTCCGTTAGACAAGTGAGTGTGTATATCGGCTTTGAACACGAGTGTCCCCGTGGCCACCGTTTCCTATTGAATCCCGAGCATCTCAATGAACTAGGAAGCCTGTATCAGCAGCCCGAAGAGTCTCGGGTTTCATCGTCTGTTGACGTTTCAGATAAGAGACATGAAAATCCTTCTAAGCTCAGTAGTAGTAGCAATCGCCGAGGAGGTAAAGTTCATCAAGTTTCGAATAGGTTGAATGTTGGTAGCAGCAAGAAGGAAAGAAACGGAGATCGGTCAAACGATAAGGAGCAGAATCGTATATTGTTTGGCGTATCAAATCATCAAGTCAATGATTTTGTAAAAGACCTTCAAGGAAGCTCACTCGATCGCATCTGTATCGATGACAATGGGCAGGCTTTCTCCATGTTAAATCGGAACTTACCGCTGTACATGAACTGCCTGCACTGCAGGAATTCTAAAAGCAGTAAAGAGCTTCCAAAATTTAAGTTTGCAGGAACAGTATCTCAGCTTCAAAGGATTTTCCTGGTATGTCATTTTCTTATAAGGGTTAACAGTGGAAAATGTACCCAGTTTTACTCAACTAGGCGGCATAGACCCAAGTCTTTTTTTCAGTGGAACATGTACCTATGTTTCACTCTACTACGGCTTGAATGTACCCAATGTCCTAAAAAAACCCCCAAATCCTCAGTAAAGTGGAACTTGAGTACATTTGCCACTGAAAGAAGACTTGTCTTATGCCGCCCCAATTGAGTACAACCTGGGTACATTTGCCACCATTAACCTTTTATAATAAAAACAAACTTGTGATTATTATTACAGGACATAGATAAGATATGTGTCTAATTGTTGATTTATTTGTAGGTCACACCTCCATATCCACTTGTACTAGCAACTTGCCCACTCATACAATTCGAGGTATGTCACCATTTCATGCGTACCATTTAGTAATAATTACGGTTATTTTATTACGTTATTAGATTTTTTTTAGGTTATGTCATTTGAAATTATTAAATCATGTTTAGGGGTTTAATCTAGTTGAGCAATCCTTGGTCTATTTATTTAAGAGACCGTAAGCGAATGCGAATAATAGCCAATAACCGACCACGGAAAACTTAATCTCCCTTCTCTCATAAAAGGGAGGAGATTGGCTTTTTTGAAGGTTGGTGATGCGCCTTTATGATCGATTCTTGGGTCATAGCAGTCTCTTCATAATTTTAAGCTTCATATTAGTATAAAGATTCATAATCTCAACCTGGGAATTTGTTTTAACCTATCTACTGACTTGTAGGCTTCTTGTTTGCCTCCGTCAACACACGAGCAAAAGCTGCAATTTAGCATCGGAAGTGAAGTTGTTCTACCACCGGAGAGTTTCCTTACGCTCAGACTTCCGTTTGTTTATGGGGTGGAAACGGAGAGCGGAGTTCCACAATCCTTTAAATGCTTCGAAAATCAACCCGAGGCAACTGCTTGGATTGTAAAAGGCACAACTTTGCGGATCGCTTCCAGAATAAACAGCACTGCTGGTTAATGTGGATCCCGAAAACATAGTTATATTACTCAATCTTCTGGACTCGACAAGTGCAACAATACACATGCTTCCTGCGATCTCCGTATTTGCAAGTAAGTATAATCAAATCTGCAATTATCTACAGTTCTGGCTGTCCGAATTCGGAGATCATTATGTTAATTTGTAGGTTAGGTTTTCTGTTCCTGTTATCTATGCGGGTTTTTTTTATTTGGTGGACCTGATTAGTAAATGTGTTTCCGAGTGCTGTTTCGTTAGGTTTCTGTTTAATCTGAGTTTAAAACAAAACTGAGACGTTTTTTTGGTTACGTTTTCTGGTGAAAAGTTTCTGTCATTAGTTTTATCAAAAAAATCAGGAAACATCTATATTAGCAACAATATAATTAATTGTTAATTATGATGGTTATAAATTAAAAATAATTATACTTGTCTAATTTAGTTACACACACATATATATATAGATAAGATCAGAGTCATTTTTCTGATCTGATGTTTTTCGAGATCAAGACACCAATACAATTAAAACCCGTTTTCAACTCCACAAACTCATTTACCCTCAAACCGGTTTATATATATATTAACCAAATGTTCGTTCTATTTCCGGATAGGTGCTATTCTTGTCCAAAACCAAAGATGATTCGGGAAAACTTAACTGAACATGATCGGATTACTGCAGAACAGGGCAGATACATATTGAAAGAATGGTTATATGTCTACTTGCCGCGGAGTTACAAGGTGATGTCTTTCTGTCAGGAAAATATTCTCCCGAGATGCATATTAAAGGATTGGATAAACAAATCCGGTATGGCGCATGAAGCACGGGCATACCTATCACTAATGTGGGACACCGAAGCCGAAATCTTGGCAAGTTTCTTCTTTTCGCTGTTCATGATGCCTTCTTTATTTTTCGTAGTTGAGAACTCCCTTTCTTTTGGAATTAAGCAATATCGTGAGGGATGCTTCTTTTGTGTTTTTACATGATGCACTGTGGTAGGTGAAATTTTTTATTCTAGTTCTCGGTTTTGTTCCGGTCCTGTCCCACACGTAGCAAAAGTTTTGTTTTTAATATTATTTTTAAGAATGATGGGAACCAACAACGATTGTTTTTTTTTTAAAGTATGTCCTGGTTCTGGAATGTAAAAAGAAATTAGGAATTTTTTTTCAAACCGGGACCGGGACAAGGGTATATTTTGACGATAAAAACGCGTTCCCAATCCCAGTTTCACTCCTACATTGTTGTGTTATTTACTCACTCGTTTTGATTTATACAGTTGAGGAGCTTCAGAGGTATCGACAATAAGCGGAAGATCGATCGGATTTGGTCGAGGATCTTGGGAGAGGAGAACAGAAAATTCAAAATCTTCAATTAGGAAACACGAAATTAAAGATGTTTTGTTAGTTTTGCCAAAAAAAGTTCAGACCTCTAATGTTCTTTGTCCATTTGTTTGGTGATATCCTTTCAAAATCGACTACTTCTATGTGAATATTTTTGTGTTAGTACTTCTCTATTAAATTTCATCAGTCAACAGAAAATGTTAAAATTAGTTTAAATACCCGATATTTTTTAAAAGCGGCATAAGTACCTAACTAGAGCAGCATCAGTAAAAAAAAAAAAAGTATCACATATGTACTTGTGCAGTTTAAAAAAAAAAGGTGAAATTGCTGCTTCAAAAGTATATTGATAATTTTTTTTCCTTAAAAAAAGAACAAATTTTTCTAAATCGCATTAATCAATAGAAATTAGACATGTATATTACAAATAAAATGTTACATTTATCTAGCAAATTGCGTTCATAATATTTTGTGGCTTCTCCTCGAACCGGTTTAAACCGTTTAAGTCATGTTTCCATGCTAAAAAAACTAATTTTAACATAATTTTTCTTAATTCTTTCGATATTATCAATATCCTAAAAATAATATACAGTTAGTTAGATTAAAAAACTAATTTAAAAAAATGTGTGTGTTTTTTTTTTTTTAATCAATTTACCGAAAATAATATAAATATGTCAATTACTTATTTAGGAATATACTTTAAGCATATAACAGCTTAGCGTTAAATAAAAACTTCTCTCTCTCTCTCTGAACGACGAGTTCACTCACTCGACCCGGACTCATCAATGGCGGAATCGGCAGATTCTCCGGCGTCCCCTTCCCCTGCTTCGCCGATGGAGCTCGACGGCTCGGACCGCGACGCCGCGCTCGCGAGCTCGGAGTGGCTGAGCCGCCGCGAGGTCCTGGAGCGGCGTTCGCGGCGAGCCAAGCAGCTGGATCAGCTCTATCGCCAGCACTACTGGGCTCTCATGGAGGATTTGAAGGCCAAGCACAGGGAATATTACTGGACCTACGGCAAGAGCCCCTTCAAGGACACCGCCGGCGACGACCGCGCCGCCGTCTCCGAGAACGGAAAGCTAGGGTTAGGGTTTGGCGGAGGCGACGACATCAGGAGGTGCCAGGTAAATGGCTGTAAGAACAAAGCCATGGCGTTGACCAAGTTCTGCCACCCTCACATTCTCTCCGACCCTCAGCAGAAGCTCTACAAGGGCTGCACTTATGTCATCAAGATGTATGAATTTCTCCTTCTTTTCATATTCAAACTTTTATTCCAGTACTCTACTATTATGCTTTGATGAAAAACCAGCAACCGGAACTGTGCCGGGTCACGGTTGCGGAGAAGGTCGGTACCCAGTCCCGGTTTCAGCCCTTTTGGCTGGTTGGTCATACTTGTCTTGGAGTATTGTGTGGACTGAGGCTCTTTGGTTATGAAAGCCACGAGAAAGTATTGAATATTCATGGTTATATGCTTTTGAGCATCTAACAAGCGAACTATGACTCAACCCTCTTGTTATTATTATTTGATCTGTTGAATTCAATAGATTTGAGTTTGTAGGAAGCTCCCTTGTGTTTAGCATCCAGTTGGGGACTCTTTTTGTGAATTAGCTTTGAAGAGTGGAAAGTGTCTCACTTGGGACGCAAGAAAGAGAGATCTTAGAATATACGTACTAAGTACCGATCCTCCGAAAGGGAGAGGGAAATGTTCGTAGTAATACGGTGTAGCTGTGTATAAATGTAGTGGGTAGGGAGATAGGTTTAAAAGAATGACTGGATTTTGCCTCGGAAGAGCTGGTTTTGAAGTAAAATCCATTTGATTCTAAGCACCATCAAAAAAGGTGTTTATGACTCGCAATTTTTATATATTTGGCCGGGTCAGTATTTTGCTTAGTGGTGCAGCACATTTTATTGGATATTTTGGGGGATCTATGGTGGAAGCAGAAGGGATCGGATTATAGGTTCTTAAGTAATTGGCATTTTAGGGTTAAATAAACCTAGCCGTTATTTAAGTTTTGCACTGTCTCTCGTCCATTGCAGCACTTCTCGATCATAGTGAATTTCTCCCGATCCCCTTAGTTTTCTTCCCGAATTAGGTTTCCACATAAAATTCACTCGTGGGAGTTGTGTCGCTGCTATTTTGTGCTCGATTTATAACAAAAAGAGTAGAACTTAGTCTGGGTTTTCATATTAGTATACCCTGCCAGGTCTGTGATAAATTAGTTGAAGTGAACACACAAAATAGGATGAAGCAAGTTGTTAGAAGGTATTTGGGGTATTGAATCGTGCATATTTGTACGTGCTCGTTGTGTATACCTGTATTGTGTAGGGACTTATGTTCTAAAAGGGTTTTTGAATTTGTCTTATAAGCAGGTGCTTAAAAAACACCGTACAAAAGGTGTTGCCAAATGACGATAGTAAAATCCTGTTCTTCTTCGTCGTAGTTTTTTTCTTTACTTGGTTCTGTTTTTTATTCGTTCTTGAACTCTAATCGCAGCTTATTTATTATCTCGAACAACACACTTGCTTATTATCTTAAATTTGATCCCAATGTGCACAATGTTAATTTGCAGCATGCAATCTGGGCCTCTTCTGTGCAGTAAACCGATCTTGAGATCGACGGTGCCTTCTCTCTGCCCAGCCCACTTTCAAAAGGGCGAAAAGTGTCTGATTCGGGACCTAAGAAAAGCGGGCCTTAACATCTCGTCGCTGAGCAACCTTGCTCCCAAGTTCCACCTCTTAATCTCCGAGTATGTTTGCCAAATCCAAACCAGAAGGCGAGCCGCTCGGAAACCAAACGTCTGTAAAGTCGAGCCCAAGTAGGGGTGAGTCTTTGTTCCCATTACTAATGGATTTCCTCAATCTTGGGTCCCCTGTAAATTGATCTATTTACCTCTTTCTGATGATTATGATACTGTAATTATGCTTGTTTGGCTGTTTCAAAGGGTGGTGCTCTCATAACAAATCTGATATGGTCCCCGTGATACGATCTCGTCATGGGCCACGTACTCACCGTAAAATCACTCGTTACTTCGTGCTCTTCGATATTTTTCCCAACTTCGAGACCCGCTCTAGAGTCGAGAATTGCTCTTGTTTGTCAACAAGGAAATACTTTAAAAAAAAAAAAAAATACTGATGCTGGCTATTTTATAGTCATCAATCATATGATATATTAAAACCTAGAAATATTGCCTAAAGAGGAAGAAATCAATTGACCTTAGACCAGCAAAATCTACCACCAAATAAATCCTTATTAATACTAAAATGATAAGTGTATCACTCAAGACATAATGCATGGTGTGTGATTGGATTGGGCTATTTGGTTGGGTCTAAAATGCTCACTACCACTCTTTTGTACTGAAATATTTTCGAAAACTGATTTACATGGCGTGATTCTTCATTGCATATATAAACTGCATATACGGTGTGAATGTGATGTCAAACGAACCCATGGAATTCAGGTTGAGTACATTTATCTTTATGAGCCTAAAAAAATGGATGATACATAAAACTACTACTCCCGAAACTACAAAGCGCGGTGTAAAATTGTCCATCGCTAGACGACAAATGTTGAAACGATTTATCGACGGAAGCTGAGGTTAATATAGAAAGTATATATAACTTTGATGTTTTGCGGAAGTTAAATATTTAGCTTTCGGAGAGGACTAAAGATTATCTTAAAGTAGTAGCCGAGCAACAGAGAACAAGTGTAATTCAAACAAAAAAATAAAAACAAAAACAGAGAACAAGTGTCAATATTCGGCACCGAGAATATGGAGCGAGAGATGTGTATAGTTTTTAGGATTTCTAAATGATAAGGTATCACTCAATAATAGTCCCCAAAACGTGAGACAAAAACCCATCTGGGTTTTATTTTTTTATTTTTTTTAAAACCCGGATACGTATCCGTCCGGGTCCGGGGAAAAAAAATCCCGGACTGATCCGGATCCGGGTTATTAATTTTTTTTTATATTAAATTTGTTTTATTTATTGTTTAGTCCCTAACTTAGTTTAATTGTTCAAATATAACATTTTGATACTTAAGTTCGGTTTTGAAAAAAATAAATGTTTAAATTCTTAAATTATTTTGTGTGTTTTAAATATTTAAAAATAAATATGAAATAAATAAAACATACAACAACAAAAGAAAGTAAATATGCGTTTTTTTTCTTCAACAAACTCGAAGGTCGGATACGGGAAAGTACAAATACAACCAAATGTCGAAAGGCAAACGAAGTTACAAATTCAAAGTACAATAAGAAAACGAACAATTGAAAATGAATTACATTTGAATATGTGAAAAGTAATTCGCCAATTCTCAGTCGAACATATCGTTTTCTTGTTGTCGTTTGTTGGCCATAATTCAATCTCTCGAAAGCGTAAGGATCTCGACCATCAATGACCTCGTAGACTTGCGGCGAGGCTCTAACATCCTTCCGGCCATTGAGAATGCCGCCTCCGATGATACCGTTGAGACCGGGATTGTGAGAATGTCACGAGCCAACAAGGATAAAACCGGATACTCCGATTGATTTGCGTGCCACCATTGAAGGATGTCGAGGCCTTCGTTAGGGCACGGTGTCGGAGGAAGGTTGCAGAATCGGGCGTACTCGTCGACGGTGTTGCGCCGTTGACGTTGACCAAGAACACGAGATCCCGAATTGCCACTTCTTTTTGAACCCGGTGAAGAAGTCGATGCTGTATTGCCGCCGCCGCGCCCAATAGTCGTAAGGTTGTAAAATAACCGGTGATTGTACACGTATGGTGAACCACCGGCCCCGCGTCCGCCCTATATTGAACAAAAAATAATAACATTTAGAGTACTGTTAGGAAATTAAAAAAAAAATCTTAAGAAATGAAGTTAAAAAAATTACCTAAGTTTGTTGTTGAGGATAAAATCGTGTTCCTAATTATGGCGATACTATCGAAAATAACACTAATACCGGATTAAACTATCAAGTTTATAATATGACATGCACACCTTTGATGAAAACAATCCTCCCTAAAATTGGTCAAACTTTCCTTCATTATTTCTACGGCATTGGCGTGGGCACTAGTGTTATCTAACGTAATGGAATCTACTCTATCCGAAAGGTTCCAATCCGAAAAAACTTCTAGTATAGTCTCGGCTAGGTTTACTGTTGTGTGCCTAACCCTCATCGGCTTAAAACCTATGATACGCTTTTCCATATGCCAATTATCGTTAATAAAATGAGCTACGACCGTAATATAATCATCATTAGCATGGCCTTTCCAACAATCCGACGTTAAAGACACTTTGTAAGAAGATTGTTGGAACATTTCGTGTAAAGCGGCCATTTGCTCGTTATAAAATTTGAGTATGGTCTCGTGGTTTATATAATACGAGATTTCCCTATAGTTTATCGGCGCCAACATCATCATCATTTCGTTAAAACCTTCTCCCTCGGGCGCCGATCTAGGCAAACCATCGCGTATAGTCCACTGAGCAATAATCATTCTATATACATCATCGGGTAAGCGACTTACCTCCTCCGCCCTCTTTTTCTTTTTGCATGTCGTGGCGTGTTGTTCTAGGCGGCTGGTGCCGTGGTTCTTCGGATGGGCCGGAAATTCCCTGCCGCAGTGTTGGCAAGTTCCGAACCTATCTTCCAAGTCGGTGTCGTAGTTGTATCTGTACTCGGCTCTGAAGTCATTCTGCCAAACCGCTCCCGTTAATTTCTTTCGCTTCCTCGGCGACGGATGGGGGGCGGCAGACCGCCCACACCCGGAACTAAGCGTTGTTCACCACGTCCACGTCCACGTCCAGCTCGCAGTGCTGATAGAACTTCCTCAACTTCTTCGACTTCATCCTCCTCGCCTTGAACGTAGTTCGGGTCCTCCGCATCATCGTTCTCATCATCATCATCATCGCCGCCATCAGGGTCGTTGGATTGGTTCCTCGACCTCGTTTCCTAAAAAAATAAAGGAATATTACAAGGGTTAAATTTTAATATTAATTTAAATATTACAAGGAATATTACAATTATTAAATTTTAATATCAACCATATTAATTAAATTAAATTTCATATAGTTAAATAAAAAAGTTAACAAAATTAAAATGGTATTTTCTATGTGTGGAAATAATTATCAAGCTCTTTTAGACGGAACTCCCCGAGGTTCCACGGTCAGATCGACTGGAAAGGATGTTATGATCTCACTTTAGGCCCAAGCTTTTATAGACAGAATTCCCCGAGATTCCCATGCTAGCTTGGAGGAGATTGCAAAGCAAACCTTATTTAAAAACCAATCTTTCTAACACACCATAATCCTTAAAAACTTTATAATTATCACCACACATGAAAATTACAATTTTTATTTTTTTTAACTTATTTAATTAACTATTTAAAATTTAACTAAACTAATATGACTATTACTAATGACTATTTAGTTATTAATTATTAACTTACTAGTTATTAATTATTAATTAACTTATTAGTTATTACTTATTAATTAACTTATCAGTTATTAATTATTAATTAACTTATTAATTAACTTAAATAGTTATTAGTTTCTAATTAACTTATTAAGTAACTTATTATAATTATTAATTAACTTATTGGTTAGTAATTATATAACTTTTTATTTAACTTATTAATTAATTTATTATCTATATGACTATTGACTAATGACTATTTATTAAGTAAGTAACTATTTTTTAACCAACAATTTATTAAGTAAGTAACTATTTTTTAACAAACTAATATTTAATTTATTATCTAACAATTTCAAATATAATAAAACAATAATTTAATTAATTAACTACTTAAATTAAACTCGACTTACCTCGACGTTGGGGGAAACATGATGTTGTTGACGATGTTTTTGGACTTGGTGTTGTTGCTCGTGATGGCGGACTTGTTGTACTTGGTATTGTTGTTCGTTGCTAAGGCTTTGCCAATCCGGAATATTTGTACCTTGATAATTAAGTAAGTTCGTAAAACCACCGACGTGACCTTGAGAAAATAATAATTGTTGGTTCGGCCCGACGCCACCAGTACCATATTGACCATGAACCGGTAATGGTTGGCTAGAAGAACCGGGAGCATTGTGTTGATTCATAACTCCGACATTATAATTATGTTGACTAAAAGTCGTCCCACTATTAATCGACCGCGACGACGAAATAGTGGACCGTCCTTTTCCTCGGACTTCGGGACGTCCTCGAGAACGGTTATTGCCACTCGACATATTAACGATAATAACGATAAATTAAACTAATAATAACGGAAATATAAACTAAATTAAACTAAATAATAACGATAAATTAAACTAATAATAACGGAAATATAAACTAAATTAAACTAATAACTAATAAAAACTATAACTAATAACAACTAAAATACCTAAACTATATATTAAACTAGTATTTAAGAGTATTTATATAGTTATAAAGTAGCTAAACTATAGCCTAAATTCGGAACTTTGAGAGCTTAAGAGAGTTGGAGATGAAGAGAAAAAGATGTGTGAAAAAAATGGGAGTGGAATGGGGTATTTATAGGGGAAAATGTGTATGAATTCGAGTAAGAGGTGTAAATGTGACTCTAACGGCTATTTTTTAGGACCCCGAGGCAATTTTACCGTTGCCTCCAACGGTAACAAAAATCCAACGGCCCTCGTTTAACGCGCGTTCATTTTCTTTTCTTTTTTAAAAAAATCCGGGATCCGGATGCATCCGGATCCGTGTTTTAAAGGATCTTGATGCATCCGTAAAATTGCCTCCGGGTATTTAACCGGGTACGGCATTTTGGGGATTATTCAATACAACATTTTTTAGAGAGACTAATTAAGTAATAGATGTGTTGAAACTTGAAATGTAGATAAAATTTGTTTATAATTTGTAATCAGCTTCTTACAGCTTCTTACAAACTTGAAATGTAGATAAAATTTGTTTATTCACGAGATCAGCCTTTTCGTCATCAGGAATTTTGATGGTGTCCCGAAACTTTTTCATCTTTTATTAGCTTCTTTACCGACCACATCATGACCTGTAAAAGAAGCAAAAAGAAAAAGGGAAAAGGAAAAAGGCAAAAGTGAAGATCAAAAAGTTGGTGTGACCAAAACCTCGCAACAAATTACAACGGCGAAACCCTAGCATTACAGAATATAAATATAGTAATCAACTTCGATTTCTGATCATTATGTAGCCTTCTATCTATCTATCTATCTATATATATATATATATATATATGACGTTTAACTTTAAACAACATATTTGGTTATATACTTATTTAATTAAAGAGGATAATTATTAAGACCAAAATTGTGTTTTACTCGAGATATAATTCTCAGATCACATAGGGTTATGATCGTTATCACGTATATATACCGTGTTTTTTAAGATCGTTATCACGTAAATTTAAATTCTGTGTTTTTAAGTAATGCAATTACATTAGAACTAAATAGATAAAAAAAAAAAAAAACATGATTACAATAAGAAAAAGGACTAGTTGAGTTATATTCTGTAGCTCCCTTTTCAATAGCAAAGAAAAGGAATGAGCATGGAGCGGTGAGACCAACCTAGGTTACGTGATATTATCATTTTTTTTTTTACTCGAAACGGCCCGACAAAAAGACTCATGCTTCGCCATGAAGTCTCATGATTTTGGGTCAATTTTATTATCAATTTGAGCCTCAAATCAACACTATATATTCGGATTTTTAGTCGTATTTTATGTTTTTAAAATTCTTTTAAGTTTCTTAATCTCTTGTTCTATTCGCTTTTATTATACAGTTATGGAATTTATTTGTTTCCGCCTTTTTACTTTATAACCATTTATGTAAATGTTCACATTTTTTAATTTAATTGTTCATGAATAATTTTTTTCTTTTCAAATTTCGTGTTCAAGCATTGCACTTTTTAATCATATTCTGATATCCGCAAAATAAAGAAAGAAATAACCGAGATCACGACCAGTCTTCATGCGCCTTTAATTGCAATTTTCAGCTCTTTAATTTTTATTATTCTCTCTTTATTTTCTATTATTGTGTATCCATTTCTAGTCTAATTATTTGGTTTCGAGACTTGTGGAATTTGTTGCCATAGACCGTTTAGTTTCCTTTATCGTTTTTGAACCCTCTATATAATAAGTTGCATGGGTTGTAATAATTCATTAGTAGTTGAACGATTATATATGAAAAAAAGGAAACGGGGCAAAGTAGCAAGTGGCATGAGGAATAGTGAAGAGAGCTTTCAGCTTCCCCCTCGTACGCACAAAGAGGTCAAAGATAAGTTGGGAAGGGTGAAACATAGAAGAGCGATCATGTGGATGGAAAAGATTTGGTGTGCATAAGGAAGAGCGATCATGTGGATGCAAAAGATTTGGTGTGCATAAGGAAGAGCGATCATGTGGATGCAAAAGATATATGGGTTGAGCAATTGATTCGTGGTCCTCCCTATATATATATTAAGTGATTGCGTATATATAATTGTCCTTTGCCATTGCCACATCACCGTTGAGGGGCCCTAAAGCAAGTCTCTTTATTGTGGACGGACACTTTTCTCTTTAACGCTTTTCGTGAGAGGACAACTCCTTCCAACTCCAACACATAAAATGATGCCCTTATATTATCCCTAAACCCTAAATATACATAACATTACACTTTTCCTCTTTATACGCTTTTCGCGCGTGTATGTATAGTGTGTATCTATTTATGTGGTATATGTTTTACGTAGTCTTAATTCATTGCAGAAGAATAATATAGGACCTACAAAAGCTACACCGGTTACAAGTAAAAATAACATCTTTATTATTTTTACTATTATTATTATTATTATTATTATTATTATTATTATTATTATTATTATTATTATTATTATTATTAGAGATATTAGCGATAAATTTCAAGTTTCATTTGTAGAGCTTGTGTTTTTTGTCTTTATTATATCACTAGTTTATACTGGTTGGAAGATTGTCGCTTGTATGTTCGGCGTGAATTTATGTTTGCATATTTTTGTGTTAATTTGTTGTTGTATTTAATATGATATATATCATGAGATGTAACAGTGTGTATCTAAACATAAATCTTATGCATTAATCAGTGGAATGATTGAGATGTCTTTCCCCATGATTGCTAACAGAAGATTTCGAGCCTTGAATCGTGGTCAACTGATTGCTCATAATTGATATATGATTGGAGACGATTGAGGTCAAAGATTGATAGGAAGACCAATATGGAAATAGTTGGACTTTGGCTCCTTATAACCCAATAGTAGGCGTTCAAATCGACTACATCCCCTTTTTATAGTGATTATACATCTCTCGATGGAGGCAATCAACGATCTACAATGGTAAGAAAGAACGGGATGTTCGTAACTAATTGGCGTGAGGGGATCTCGCAAAACACAAACCTTCGTCGAAAGCAATCGACACTTCATATTGTTGAAGAAGAACGGGACGTCTATAGTTGGTTGAAGCAAGGGGATCTTGAAGAATACAATCTTTCATTTAACACAATCGGTGAACATGAGGTTTATAGTTGGTTGACGCAAGAGGATCTTGCAGGAATTGAAGTTTCAACACTCTACGTTAAAGCCATGTTGTAACATCAATGGGGAACTCTTATGTTTTTTTTGTCACACAATATACAATTGTATTTACCCCTTGTAATTTTTTTATTGATTAATTTTGGGTGAGCATCCCTGCAACGTAAGTTATCCTCAAACAAATAGTCAACCGCGTTACCAGAAAGTATTGGTATCGCATCTCTTACATTACACGTGCCCTTTTAATTTCTAGTTTATTTGCTTATGATTTATATATTGTCTAATAATCTAGCTATAAGCAAAGAGATCCGACTTTACAATACTATGTCATCCTATTCTGCTTTACTATGTATTCTTATAATAAAGATGTGTAATAATACGTGGTAAATGATAGTATGATAACACGTCATAAGAACTAACGGGAAAGACATAATGAAAACGGAAAATAAAGGACATTACACTTTTACGTGACTTGGCTACTATGACTTTACAAATAAAACTTGGATACATAACCACTAATGTTGCCTAAATTTGATTATATTTGCCGTTATTATCTCTTATTTTATTAAATGAAATAATGAAAAGAAAGAAAAAGAAAAGCAAAAAGAAGGAACATCTGGGATTCTGGGTTAGCCCAGAAAGCTACAAAAGATCGAAAAGGTAGAATCTTTATCTACCCTTTTATTGGCTAACAAAGAACCTCCAACCAAATCGCTCGACCATGCAAAGGATCGAAGCCTTCGAATGCTATGCATTCTTTTGATCTCATCTTGCAGTCTCCATCAACGTCCATTTCTTCCAATAATACTCTCGTTGCCCTAAGTCTGAGTGTCATCACTTTTTTCTCTCTTCTATCTTGTAATGTAAAGGTATGTTCTTGGTGCCTATTCAACACAAGATAAATATATATACGTTTTTGTTTCGGATTCTTGTTTTATGGCCAGTCATGGTGTGGAGAGAAGAAGAATATATCCAAGCATGTGGCTATGATTACGACGCTTTCTTCTTTCACCCATGTTGTTTCCTTATTAATATATGTTTTATGTCAGATATATAAATAGGAAGTTTTGTTTTTCTATCATCTTCTTTTGTTGTTCAATAGAACCGGGATTTATGCCGGCACTCTTGATGAGATTGACGTCATGATGCACTGACCAGTCCGCAAGGTGATCAGGATTCCAAGTATGTTCTCTTTATTTCAAGAGTATATATATGTGCACAATTTCATAACTGAGAGAGTGTGATTAATGAGACAAATCACTAATCACGTATTAACGCACATACATCATTTGTAAATATAATTCTTATATATTTATTAAATCAAAATAAACATATACTAATTTCAACTTCAAGTTACACGAACATACTAATTAAGAAAAGAATACCCTAATACAATCTTTATCTCTTAAGAAAAAGAAGAAAAAAAAAAGACTGATCCAACCAGTTGAACGGTTTTCATGAAAACCATTCACTCTACGCGAACTATATATAAAAATTCATACTTATATTCATTCTTACTCGACTATAAAATCATAATTGTAAGAAGTACGGACTAATCACAAAAACTGAGTACTTTTAAATCTCATCAAAAAGACATTGAAAGACTTCATTCTCTAACGTCTCAAAAAAGGAGAGGTAGTCATTGGATCAAGTCTTAAGAGAACGAAATTGCCACCAAATAGACTTTGTGTAGGTAGGGTCGGTCTGCGGTTTCGGAGCCCTAAGCGAAAGAGTAATTTCGAGGGGCCTATATAAATAGCAAAATTAAATTTCAAAACAAAAGTATAAAAGATATTTGTATATATAAATAACTACTAATTCAAATATGACGTGTAAGTCTAACGTTTTTAGAAACAAATGTACTAAACAAATATGTATAGACGAACTTTTCTATATCTCTTTCGATAGACAATGTAGCTAAATTTAGCACTCAACCTATCTTGGAGCATGGTTGATTAAAAATAAAAATTGTCAATTTTAAATTCAAGAAACTTCTTTATAAATTAAGGTTATTTGGGATCTCTAAATTTGAAGTTCCAAAACCTTATTCTACGTCCAAGAACAACTTGAAGGACAACAAGAGGCCCCCAAAAGAACGGTCTTTCAACAAAATATAATGCGTCATTAGTGTAGATAAGAATCAACCAAATGTTAGACATTTCTAGCTATAATAACTTCATTCCATGAAACAAGATTTTTATTATCCAAACCACCTTCATGATATGACAAAGTACAAAGGGTATCCTAAGAAATCTTAGCACCCTAACTTAGAAGAGAGCTATTAAAAATAATCTCTACATTAATGTCTCTAGATCCTTAAAAGTGGCTTTAGGGAGAATAAAAAGAGAAAGCCCAATAAACTTGAATAAAGAATTTGAATATGTAAAAGCCGAGAAAGACATTGACACCACAATTCAATCTACCAAAATGCAAGAATCATATCTCTATATACAAAATTCAATAAAAGGAGCACCCAAATAGTAAGTAGGGAGAAAATAGATGCCGAGCAAATAAGGCCGGAAATAACCGGGATCATTCTCAATTTTCCATCGATTTTCTAGCCATAAACTCGCATATTTTCCCTTCATTTATCGCTTATTGCTTTCCGTTAATGCGTATTTGCTTTTTTGTCGCTATTTCTGTTTATCATTTTGGGACTCTCTTTTCTTCATATTGGAGCAAAAGAAAAACAAATTTTGGGAGTTAGATTGAATAGAAAAGTCGAGCTTTTGCTTAAAACCTAGAAATTTCGTTGCTCGTCGATCTACGTCAATTAGTATAAAGATTGAAGGAGAATGTCTTGATCCCGATCATGAACACCACTAGGAAAAGATGCCTCGTATTTAGAAATAGATGTTAACATTGTTGGTTCCCAATGGGAATGGATCTGCAACCAAAGAACACACAAAGAGCAAGAACAAAGGAAGAAGACAACTTTGGGAGAAAGAATTCTCTTTGATTAATTCGAAGGCAAAATTACAATAATGGAGTTACAAAAAATAAACACTAACACTAGTATTTATAGGAGACCAAAAACGAAACCCTAGCTAACCTTCCTAAAATAAGCTCAATCAAATCTTTTACATTTACATTCGAATCCTGACAAAATCAGGAAACCAAATCAAATCTCCAAACTTGCTCCTCAAGTTTGGCACCTTCCTGGAATAGCTCTTCTTGTCTTCTGGCGTTTCCCGTTTCTGCTCGGGAGAATCCTGCTAGGGTCCTCTTCTGCTAGGGGACATCTCTGCTCTCCCTCATCTCTGGTAGGACCATTCCTGGTCGGGTCCCTTCCTGTTGGGAGAAATCTCTGGTCGGACCCATCTCTGGTGGGGAGCTCTCTGGTGGGAGAACTCCTGCTAGGAAGATCTCTGCTCGGGCTCTTCTCTGCTCGCTCTGGTGGGGAAATCCCTGATGGGGAAATCTCTGCTAGGAGTTGAGCCAAGTCAGGCTTAAACTCACAAACATAAAATGACATCTGAAAGAAAAAAAAAATGAAAGACCACATTACCAACGTAGCTAAAGATCAATAACTTGACTTAAAATGATCAAATCAGCGCAACACACAAATGAAAATAAAAAATGCATCAAGATTTACACCTCCAATGAAGATCAAAGAGAACATCTTTCCATACCATATATACCAGTCATGAGATCTGAAAACATGATCCATATCCAAAATAAATAAAATACAGAGAGGTTGGATCACTTCTGTTGAGACCATATATAATTTACTCTTAAGAAAACATGTAAATCTCCATTGAAAGAAACTGAGAGCTTAGGATACAAGGCGACACCCAGATTACTGTGTTTTTGGAAACCCTAGCTAGTGCATGTACAGCTTGTGGAGGACTAACCACGCAAGGTCATGAAGAACAAAGATGCAAAATATACTATTAACTTTGGATAAGAGCAATATACTAGTGTTGTTCATCAATTCTCATGCATGTCTAACAAAATCGATATTAAAACCATCTTGACTTGAGATTTATCTATAATCCCATTAATTATCTGTAAAATCATTTGACAAGTCCGCAAAAATGGTAACTAGCAAGTTGTCAAAGCAAAGCTCTTCTTAGTATCCATAAATATCCAATGGAGTCATATTTTGTGAATGGAGTCATATGGAAAATCACAATACGACCAGGGGTGATAGAAATTCTTGATTCCGAGATAATATTGTTATTGGTACTCAAGCACATTTATGACGTTTTGGAGGCCATAACTTTTGACTCAATATATGTTCGATTTGCGCGTTCAACATATATATCAAGTCGAAACTCGAGACGCGGTAGCTACACATTTTAGCTTTTAGAGCACGTTTGTTGTCTTTTTTTTCTTTTTTCTTTTTTTCATTTCTCGATGTGTAACGTATCTCGTTTATTAGTAGGACAGTTTGGGCAAGACTTTTTAAGCTTCTTTTTCAGGCTGATGGCATTTAGTTACGAATGAACTAAAAAAACAAAAAAACAAAAACCCTTGGTTTATCCCCAATTTCGTATGCTCGATCATGAGCGAGTGCCGATCTTAATCCCCAAACTCCGTTGTTTGTGGACGGATTTTCGAGTGCTCAGAAGAGCTTGCGGTTTGGGTTTCGCGCGGGTTCTCTATCTGAACCAGAAATTGCAGTATCAATTGAAGGGCCAGAATCGTAGAGTTGAAGAAGTTACTTAGTTGATAGAGATATATAGCTAGCGCTAGTTATGGGCGGCACGTAATCATGCTTAGCCGAATGCAGAAGCATTTTATCACAATGGCTAAATTAAGTAATTGTTCAGATTTAGTAGTTTAATGGTGACACGTAATCTATAAATTGTTCTATTTTTCCCGATACGAGCATGATCTACTACCAAAGAACATCTTTATGTCATGCACTAATATACATGATTGATGTATATATAGCAAGACTATTATCATGGTCTCATACATATAATCTACTTAGATTATCTAATAAATTCTCTTAAAAAAGAAAAGGAAAAACTAGCATGATATATATCACAATATTGCGAAGATAGTTGATTGGGGACCATATTAAAAAAATACATTTAATCGAGATTTATTTTTAATTTACTGAATTAATTTAACTCTACTGTCTCAGGTGAATGATGAATTAATTCTAAAAATTTGTAGGTTTATAAGACTCGGAGGACAAGCTGTGTGTGCATTTATGCTTTGCTGAATACATGTTTTTTCTTCTATATGAAATGATGTTCTAAAGATATATATATAACTCACACTTCATAATGTAATACTTCTCACTCATACGCATATTCCGTCTTCTATGTGTTTAATTTTTGACCTCTCAATTCACATTCGTTTACTTTAATCAACTATTTAATAATAATAATATTGTTATAGGATATAGATAAATTCGTTTACTTTTAAGAAAATCGTGGATGAGAATAAAAGAGATATGTTATAGGATATAGATAAATTCACGAGATAATTCTAAATTATTTATGGTAAACGATTGAAAGTTGCAAGCTAGAGGAATATCGATAACTAAATATTTTTCAAACTATTTTCTAAATATACATAGGCGTCTGCCAATTTTGGGTTTCAACCAATGTACGTGTATCGCTATTGATATTTTATTGATTGTGTGATTTTATCAATTTATCAAGATAACTAATTTTTAAAAGATATCTCATAATAATTTTATTTATCGTTATCATTACTTATCAATTGATACATGGTGTTTTATGTATTTGATATATTTTTTAATCGATAATTTTTTATTTTTTAAATTATTCACAAACCAACGATATTTAATTGGTTTTTCTACTTTATCAATGATAAACGATAAACTAGAGGTAACACATAAAACAAATGCCATGCAAGCTTGCTTGTACTACGATTTCAAAATCGTCGTGCAAATTTGTCCCAAAACAAGTTCGCGCTGCGGAGAGCTATAAGCTTGGCAACCGCAAAGGAGCTTTCATGACGGTTTATAATCGTCGTGCAAGCTCCAGTTTTTGGAAATAGATTTTAGAACATTTTTGCAGTAAAAAATGTTTAAATTCTAAAAATTTAAAATCTAGTCCACCCAAGCATATGGGAGAGAAGAATTAAAGAGAAATAATGTAGATGAGAAGAGAAGGAAAATAAGAAAATAAGAGGATTTCCGAGAGAGAATAGGAGAATAAGAAGAGAGAGAAAAACAAAATAAAAGTGAGAACATGTGAAACCGAGCACAAAACATGAAAATACGCAAACTTTAGTGTTATTACTTTGCCCGACGATTTTGAAGCAACGTCGTGCAAAGATCCGTGTTTCACTAACTAATTGCACTATATTAATTTTGAAGGAACCCTAGTGCAAAGAGCATATATGGTGCAAGTCTACTTTTGTTGTAGTGGAGTACACGTGTGATTTTGTGCTAAAATTAATAATGAAATATACATATAAATACGTGTATAATACATATATATATATAAGTGTACAATGTTATTATATATATAATTTCCAGCTCCGTTGGACCGTGTAAGGATTGAGAAACTGATGCACTCGAATAAGAGAAGAAGGTCCACACAACACAACTTTACAGTTAGAATGTAAGAGTGGCCATTTATATGAATAAAGAGAATTTAGCAGGAATGAAAATAGAATATATGTTGATGATGAGTAGAAAAGGTAAAGGAAAGATACTTTGCATATGCATGTGCATGTAGTATAAATAGGCCACGCCTGTCTCCAGCTTCAGCCACCAAAACCTCAAAGCTTTTGTATAGATCATCAATATGCCCAGAGTGAGAGACCCTCTTGTTGTTGGTAGGGTTGTAGGAGATGTTTTGGACCCTTTTCTGAGGTCTATTCCTCTTCGAGTCACTTACACTCACAAGGAGGTCACCAATGGCTGCGAGCTTAAGCCTTCCCATGTCGTCAACGTTCCTAGGGTTGATATTGGTGGTGATGACCTCAGGACCTTCTACACTCTGGTTGGTACCACCATCATCATCATCTCTCTCTCCTCTCTCTCTCTCATTATTCAAAGTTGCAGGTTATGGTTGATCCAGATGCCCCCAGTCCGAGTGACCCCAGTCTCAGGGAATACTTGCATTGGTAAGACTTGTTAATGCCTAAAAATAGATTAACTTGAATGCGGTCCAAGTTTTGATTTTGGGCCGGGCCCAACGCCCGCTTGACGGTTGAAATGGGCTTTATCTTGATCTTCGGTATTGATGGGCCAAAAATCTTTTGAGTCGGAAATTACGAATAAACGGGAAACAGAGATTTTTTTGGCTTCGGGAGCGTTTGCCGATTGTGGCGGGGTGCCCTCGTATTTATAACGGGTGAAAGATTCGATTTCATGCCTTCGGGGCGCGCACCGCGCCCCAAAGGCATGTTTTTTCCTTCAGGGTGCGTGGCGCACGCCCTGAAGGCATGTTTTTGGCTTCGGGGCGCGCGGCGCGTCTTAAGCCGAGTCAAGCTGACATTTTCCGAGCGAGTCCGGATTGACTTTTTTGTTGACTTTTCGATTTGGGCCATTGACTTTTTGTTGACTTTTTCGGTTGACCTTTCGGGTCGGGTCATTGGTTTTTTGTTGACTTTTCCGGTTGACCTTTTGAGTCTGGCCATTGATTTTTTTGTTGACTTTTTTCGGGTCGGGTCCGTTGACTTTTTTGTTTATTTTTCAAGTGGAGCCTAATTGACTTTTTTGACCGGTTTAGGTTGACTTTTCCAAAGCGGGTCAAAGTTGATTTATTGGACTTGATTTTTTTTTTGCCTTTTGAGTGCGTTTTTTATTTTGGGTCTTAATTTTTCTAGACTCCAAAAAATACGCATAACAAGAATTATCATGATGTTCTTCTAATTTCTGTCATATTATTATGTATATGTGTTTGGGTTTATTTCTCTCTCTGTTCGAAGATCGATATTGATATATTCTTCCGGCTTTACAAAAAAAAAAAAAAAGTATAATGATATGTAGCGTTGACTAAAACCATTACTTTTATAGATACGCTGTGAAACTAAATCATCGTGCCCTCTTTATTCTTCGTTTTTGTCCTTGAAGTTTGATGACGAGTTTTTCATATATATATATATATATTCTTATATCATGAGATAATTATTTTACTATATCAAAGTCAAACTAACAGATAGGGCTGCAACTCGCGGTGTCGCGACTTAATCGCCAAAAATCGTCACTGTAGAAATCGCGACGAGTCGCGGTGGGGGGAGGTCGCGATGGTCGCGACTCGTCGAGAGAGAGGTGTTACTTATGTGAGACAGCAAGAGAGGGAGAGAAAGAGAAAGTCGCGACGATGCACCGAATCGCGACTGGTCGCGATTTTTGACGCCGAATCGCGACTGGTAGCGAACAGCAACAGTGAATCGCGACGAGTCACAAATAAGAACAGTGAATCGCGAGTTTCAGCTCTACTTATAGAACTATTATGTCAACCGTACCACTCAGCATCCATATATATTATATTATATGTAAGCTGTCCAAAAAATTCAATCTTCCGAGTTCTGACCGTCTCTGTTAACTTTTAAAATCTTGAAAGCATATAAAAGTTAAGTTTTTTATATTTAATTATATATAAATATATATATATATAATTAGAGTACAGTGAAATGAAGTGAAGTTTCGATGAGACGAGGATGAAAAGCAAAAGGAATCATCAATCAGACTTTAAGTTTGTTGTCGTATATGTTCCATTCCACTACAGTCAACTTTCTTCGATATCCTACGTGTCTGTGAAATGAAACTAGAGGGTGGGGTGGGACCCATCACTGATCTTTTAGTAGGGTACCACTCGCACGTGAATTTATATTCATTCATGATTGATTATATTAATTAATTAATTTTTCTATGCCTCGTAGGTATTTTTCTAATTTTAAGGGTATTATGTGTAATTCTTCTCCAGGTTGGTCACCGATATTCCAGCAACTACAGGGGCTACTTTCGGTAACTCCTCCCTCTCTCTCTCTCTCTCTCTTCTCACCTACGTTCCTCTATTTTTCACGGCAAAAGTACCCATAGGTACTAATTCTTTTTCTTTCTTTTTTCCCTGGCTAAAGATTCCAAAATATCCCTTCTGGAGCAAGCAAGAATCTTTATTAGCTTCTAATATCTGAATTAGTATTAGCTCTTCGCACTACTTCACAGTTCACAGTACTAGATATAGACTTATATTATGAATATTAATTCTCACTACATATCTTCTCTTATTCCTCAAAATTCCATTAATTTTACAGGTGTTCTTTCTTCTATTTATAATCAAGCCAATTTTAAACACCTTATATGATCTGGTGGGTTGGGTAAATATGAATTTTATATATAATGAAACTCTTGTATGTTTAGAGTACATATGAATTTTATTTTCTTCTTTTTCTCACTGATTTGTTAACACATGACAATGATGATATGCATGCACTTTAGGGCAAGAAGTTGTGTGCTACGAGAGTCCACGGCCAACCATGGGGATTCACCGCTTTGTGTTCGTTCTCTTCCAACAACTTGGGAGGCAGACGGTGTATGCCCCGGGATGGCGCCAGAACTTCAACACCCGAGACTTCGCCGCGCTTTACAATTTAGGGTTGCCTGTCGCTGCCGTCTTCTTCAACTGCCAGAGGGAAAACGGCTCCGGCGGAAGGAGAAGATGATATATACATATATATATACACACACATTTACAAGATATTATATTCTATCTGAAGCAAAAAAAAAAAATTACAAATGCATCTTATAAAATCCCAGTATTATAATCATCCAACTCCTCCATCACTACATATAAAGAATAAATGATCATATATATATACTAATAAGATTGAAGCAATATTCATCTGTAGTGTGCATGGAGTCATATAACTAGACATGGTATTATTATTACCAGATATATTCATATATATATATATATATATTTATGAATATATATAAAAGAATTAGTGGTCTTAGCTAGCTATACTTAAGTATAATATATCTATATATATATATATATATATATATATAAAGAATATCTTGAGTGTAGTCTTCTCTATATGCATGTGTGTGGGTTATTAATTAATGTACTCATAGCGTCAACATTGGTAATGTATGAACCTGTATCAATGGAATTATATATTATTATTGTAAATAGGGTTATTTGCGGGAAAAATATTTAAATATTAATTTTGTTACACATAAATACTAGATCCTTAAGTTTAATGGTAAAAAAACTAACGTCGTAATTAATGTACCACTTTAATACTTAGCGTTAAAGTTTAATGGTAAAAAGCACCACCGTTATATTTTTGTAGCACTTTAATACTTAACGTTCAAATATGATTAACAATGTATTAACTTTAGATTTCATTGTTTTCTTTAATATTTTAGCTTATATTTCATTATTATTAATAATGTCTCTCTTAAATATTATTGTGTTTGAGTTTTTTACTTTTTATGTATGCGTGTGTGTAAATATAAGACCAGATTGTATAAATGGATAATAACTAAAAACTAATTTTCGTAATAACAAGTATGAAGACATGAAAGTATTAATTGTTATGCATATTTTTTGAATTGTTTAAAATATGGGACGAAAATGTATAAAGTCAAAACTCGCGAAGGAAAGTCAAAGCCCAGAGGCCCAAGTCTAAGCCCGTTAGATGAAATACGGAAGGAAAGACCCTAGAGACGGAGCTCGAAGACCAAAGACAACCTCCCGACAACCTAAAGGTGTCCCCAATGATTGTAAAAGGTCGCCCGCGAGGAAATAACCGCCTTGGAGGATCCACATCGTGAAGACGAACACCTAGGAGGCTCCCCAACGATGCCCCGATCGAAGACAAGCTCTCCTGGCGATGTTAAACTCCCAAGACGACATGGTTTTTGCCATTTTTCTCCACTGCGTCTTTTCATTGGATTGTAGTTTCCCTAAATCCATGGAGCGATATAGCGACTTGTATATAATGTACCACATAAATACTAGATCCTTAAGTTTAATGGTAAAAAAACTAACGTCGTAATTAATGTACCACTTTAATACTTAGCGTTAAAGTTTAATGGTAAAAAGCACCACCGTTATATTTTTGTAGCACTTTAATACTTAACTTTCAAATATGATTAACAATGTATTAACTTTAGATTTCATTGTTTTCTTTAATATTTTAGCTTATATTTCATTATTATTAATAATGTCTCTCTTAAATATTATTGTGTTAGAGTTTTTTACTTTTTATGTATGCGTGTGTGTAAATATAAGACCAGATTGTATAAATGGATAATAACTAAAAACTAAAATTCGTAATAACAAGTATGAAGACATGAAAGTATTAATTGTTATGCATATTTTTTGAATTGTTTAAAATATGGGACGAAAATGTATAAAGTCAAAACTCGCGAAGGAAAGTCAAAGCCCAGAGGCCCAAGTCTAAGCCCGTTAGATGAAATACGGAAGGAAATGCCCTAGAGACGGAGCTCGAAGACCAAAGACAACCTCC
This sequence comes from Parietaria judaica, assembly GCA_954871525.1. Classification (NCBI taxonomy): domain Eukaryota; kingdom Viridiplantae; phylum Streptophyta; class Magnoliopsida; order Rosales; family Urticaceae; genus Parietaria; species Parietaria judaica. Next base: position 22,392,772 of record OX940860.1, on the reverse strand, counting down.
CGACAACCTAAAGGTGTCCCCAATGATCGTAAAAGGTCGCCCGCGAGGAAATAACCGCCTTGGAGGATCCACATCGTGAAGACGAACACCTAGGAGGCTCCCCAACGATGCCCCGATCGAAGACAAGCTCTCCTGGCGATGTTAAACTCCCAAGACGACATGGTTTTTGCCATTTTTCTCCACTGCGTCTTTTCATTGGATTGTAGTTTCCCTAAATCCATGGAGCGATATAGCGACTTGTATATAATCCTCTAATTGGAGCAAGGGATTTATCCATGTCTCTCGTTGATAGTTGAAAAGTAAGTTAATAACTCTATTTCACATATATTTTATGATGTCTCTCGTTGATAGTTGAAAAGTAAGTTAATAACTCTATTTCACATATATTTTATGTTCTGAGATTATTTAGTTTATTGAAATGTATTTTTTTGATGTTTTTCGTAGGTTTTTTTTTTTTTTTTTGAAATTCAAGGGCTTCCACGACGTCTAACCGCAGACCGCAAATAGGCACTACAACATTTAATGCATCAAAGAGATCACCGAAACAACCTGAAAATGTCGAGTGCGGATTCTACATTGTGCAGTACATGCGCGATATAATCACGTTTGGTACAAATCATCAGTTTGAAGTTAATACTTAATTTGAAGAGGACATGATTGCAGTTAGACATGAAGTATGTGATTTTGTATCTAAATTTGTTGATTATGATAGTTGAATGTAGAATTTTGTGTTTCGTGTTATATGTTTGTTTTTTTATATTGGATATTGATGGATTAGTGACAATGAATGGAACTCAATTATGTGACATCCGCCGGTGGACACACGGGCAACCTATATTCACGGGCGGCCTTACTGTATTTCCAGCTTAACCTTGGGTTAAACAAAGTGTTATGCACACATTCTTCAATTTCGTGATTTTGGAGTTTCTGCACATGGTTGATAAAAATATCTTTAAGTAATAAAGACATAGTATAATTATATATGATTTGTGGTAAATATGTTAGAATCGAGAATTTACTAATTTACTTATATTGAAAAATTAAAGAACAATCAATAAAAAATATTTTTTTGGTAACAATACTTGGAGATTCAATTTTAAAGAATAAAAAATTAAAAAAATTAAGTGTTTGATAAACTATTTATAAAACAGTTATTGCTGGTAATAAAAACCAATTTAGTGTTTGATAAGATAAATATATTAAAGTAAAAAGATTAAAATAAATTAAAAATCATGTTTTTTGTTTTTAAAATAACTAAAAGTTACGAATCATAACTTTTAAACATATTGTATAAATATCTAAAATCGTTTTTGCATTATTATTATTTTATTTTTGTAAAAATAATTTTGTCAAACACTGAGGAAGCAATTTAGTTTATTCGAAAAATAAAAACACGGTACTAAATAATTATTTGACACAAATTCAAACTTTTACTACACCACAAGGCCGAAAAATTATTTGAGCTATATATCGAATAAAAAATTAATTAATTAATTAATTTCCCTGCTAAAACACACCCAAAAAAAAAATGATTGAATCGGCCCAATCCAACTCGTCCCCACTTCAATTTCCAGTGTCTTCGTAATTCAGGTTGTCTCTGTAAAACTGAAGGAAAAAAAAAAAAAAAAAATTGGCTGTAAGAGACGTTTGGTGGTGTCGTCGCTCAGAAATTCGCGTTTCGGTGATTCGAGTCGAAAGAGGAGAAGAATCACTTGAAACGATGTCGTCCCAGGATGATGGCTTCGTCGATACTGGTTTGTTTCGTTTCCACTTCTATTTTCTTGCTGGTTTTTGTTGAGCATTCGCAAAGTTGAATCGATGAAATTGGTGAATTGAGCTCTTCTGGGGTGCAGTTTTTGTGTATATGATGAAATCTCTGCAATTTAGACGAACTCTGGTTTATCAGAAACTGCGAATTGTTATTATAAGAGTCACTTCTTAGCTTATTTGATTGATCTCCCTATATTATCACCAATGCAGCTCTGGGTATGCTTGCTTTGCTTTGAATCCTAAATAATAATTAAATATAAAATAAATAAACCGGCGTTCAACCCGTATTCCGTTCCCGATTCTTTCACTTTTTCGTTCAAAGACTTATAGCCGTATGACTTGAGGCGCCACCGGTGTAGAAATCGGTCGGTATTTCTCTCTTCTTAATACCCTTTTCGAATTGTATATGTTTATGCTTATTTGTTCAAATTTCATTAAAGGTTTGATTAGGGGTATCTCAATTGTCTAATATTCGGTCATGAATTGGTTTCGTGCAACTTGAATTTTGACTTTGGAATCTGTAAAGGAGGTTTTCTCGGGTGGAATTTTCGAGATTAGGGTTTTTTTGGATATTGATATTTCCCAAAGTGAAGATATGGTTTTCTTGTTTTGTCATACAGATTCCGAAAACAAAGTTGTTATGAGCTCCGTATCGAGTTCTGAAGTGGGATGGTACATTCTCAGTGAAAATCAAGAGCAAGTAGGCCCTTATGTATCTTCAGAGTTGCACGGTGAGTTCTACTTTGCAATGTGGCTATTGTAAGATCTTATCGTTGCTGCTTTGAATCTTAGTTCTTTGAGTAATTTCTTGAATTGAACAAATTATGCCATCTCCTATCATCTAATATGCGTTTTAACAATGCCCTTTGCTTGTTTTCACATCGACAGATCATTTTTCGAATGGATATCTCTCGCCGAGTACCCTCGTTTGGTCTGAAGGGAGGAGTGAGTGGCAGCCATTTTCATCGGTCCCTGAATTGATGTCATGCATACCGCATAAAGAAGTCGAGTATTCTGAAGATAGAGGTCGTTTTTCTTTTCTTTGTTCGTAACAATTACTTATGAATGCGATACTTAATAGGCATGGTTACTTGTTATGCAGTTCCCTCCAATGATGATGAATTTGAGAAATGGCAGAGAGAGGTTAAAGAGGTGGAAGCAGAGGCGAATATTGGCGGTGACGGTGAGAGGCCTTCAACGCCTCCTGAGGGTGAAGAGGAATTCACTGACGATGACGGGACTACCTACAAGTGGGATAGAGCCATTAGAGCATGGGTTCCTCAGGTTGGTTCAATTCGTTTTCTTTTCGGTTATTTATTGATATTTGGGTTTTAGTGAAATTCTTGGTAGTTCTCATTGTAAGGCTTATTGCTCTATTGATAAACCCTTCGAACTTGCGTTGTATGTGATTTCCCTTTCCTCTAGCCCGAAAATTTCGATAAACCCTTCGAACCTGCCCTTCCTTGTGTGTGATTCCCCTTGCTCTCAAGAAAGAACCTGAGAAACTATTGCATGCTTGAAAATATGATTGCTTTATTCCTAGGGTCGACTAGACTATATTGCCAATTTAGGAACTCCCCAAACCCTAGAAAAATTGCCTAAGGTAAGGGGGATAAAATCCTAAAATAACAAAGCAAAATTCTTCATTAACGTGTTTACCAAAATTCTCCATGTTAATGCTTCTAATCATGTTTAGGCTTTCTTATCGGTGCTTACCAATATTTCTCCCTCGTACTAAACTTAGTCATTTAAAATGGTATTTGTGTAAAGGAGGACACACAAAATAAAGGTGACGAGTACCCGGTAGAAGACATGACGTTTTTGGAAGAAGAGGAGCTCTTTCCCGTTGTCAATTCTTTGGATCCTGAAGAAGTTAAGGCAACGGAAAATACGGTAGAGTCCTCTAAAAAAGAAGTACTTGATGAAGACGGTTTGGTTGGGAAAGGAAACAAAAAATTAAAGAGAAAGTTGCAAGATGTGGACTCTACTGCGAAGGTTTGCCATGCTTTTTCTGGTTCCAATGCTTTGTGTTTTTTGTTTCTAAAGCGCAACTATTTATCTTCTTCTTGTTTTCCCTCAGGAACCTAATCAGCCTCCTGATAGCTGGTTTGAGTTAAAAGTCAATACACATGTTTATGTGAATGGTTTGCCTGAGGATGTTACCATGGAAGAAGTAAGCTTTCGTCTTTCTGATGTCTGATTGAATTTCTTCTTATAGGAAAGACACGCGAATTAAAATTCATTGCAGGTGGCGGAAGTATTTTCCAAGTGCGGCATAATTAAGGAGGTAATACTCATCACTCTAATAAAATAAATTTGGTTACATATATACCATAACATGCTTGAAGGAAAGAGGGTGACATTAATTTATCACGTTAGGCTTTCTTTTACATCTCATTAACCAGTTTTGAAATGTTTAGGACCCAGAAACAAAGAAGCCTCGCATTAAGTTGTATGTTAACAAAGATACCGGACGAAAGAAGGGAGATGCACTGGTTACATATCTTAAGGTATTTTAATTATATTGATAATAACCGTTACAGATGCTTTTCTTTTTTGGATTTTTTTTTTCTCTACACCAGGTTATATTCTGTCTGCTCATCCTTCAGGAACCCTCGGTGCCTCTTGCTTTGCAAATTCTGGACGGGACACCTCTCCGTCCCGGTAGCAAGATACCGATGTCAGTCACACAAGCAAAATTTGAGCAGAAAGGTTACGAGCATTGTGTTTTTACAAATAAAAACAGTACATAATATTTTATGTCGTACTATGTGATACAGAGATAGTGGATTGAATGGACTCAGGCTTTAGTTTGCGTGTATTTTTACTTGGTTTGTCTATTGCCTCAGACATATTACTAATATTATTATTCACTGTTTTATTTTCAGTTTATTAGGATATCTTTTTAGAAGAGTGTAGACTTACTGCTTGGTTTTTAGCAGATTTCTGCGATCTAATTTCTTAGTCATTTGGGAATCCGGAATGTAATTGCTAGTCTTTATGGTAAGGTTTGTTGATACAAAATAATTGGCTGTAAGTACTGTTAAAATAAAAAAGATGGTTATCTTTCCCATACTCCTTTCTTGAGAGAGGGAGAGAGAGTTTGATGATCGCGTGGGCAGGTTTGAGTGTCGGGATTCATGGGCGAGGGAAATTTTCCGTCTATATCCGAATCTGTCGATCATATCATCTTGATCCTTGGAATGGTTCTTCTTTAGGAAATAACATTTTTGCAATCATAGATTATAAGTATGTTATTGATTTTCGTTATAAGATGTGCCACCTAACGAGAATTTGAACTACTCTTGGAACAGGTGATACATTTGTTTCGAAGAAAGTGGACAACAAAAAGAAAAAGAAACTTAAAAAGGTCGAAGAAAGGGTTCTTGGCTGGGGTATGTAATCATATTCTCTTTTCGTTATAGCACATTTGAAATGCTTATTGATCTCATAGTGGAAATGTCCTATTGGATTAGTTTACAGTTAATAATTTCAATTGAAATATGCAGTGATTTTTCTAAGCTGATGACAATTTAGGAGTTTCTCTTATAGTCGTAGACGTGGTGATTTAGCTTTCTAAAAGGAACTTTCATGTGATTTTTATTTCTTAGTCTTTCCTGGAAATTTATATTGATTGTTCTTCTTTTTGTGCTAAAAAGATTGTTTAACCTTTTTCTGCAATCCCGACACAGGTGGCCGGGATGATTCAAAGCCGTCTATTCCTGCAACTGTTGTTCTCCGTTTCATGTTTTCTCCTGAAGAAATGAGGGTAGGTTAAGATCGGTCTCAGGTGAAACATATTAGTGTTTTTTTTTTTATACGCCTTAATGAATTTTTTTGGTGAAATTCAAATCTACAAATGATGGATGTTTATTCCGACACTGAAAGCTGATGAAACAGAAAACATTTAGTTTTGCTGTACTGGCTTTTGTTTTCTCCTTTATTTCTTTACTTCGTCCGCTTGTGCCGTGTCTTCTGTAATCTTAAAGGCGATAACTGTTTTCTGGTTATGAAAATGGCTTCTCTCAACTCTCTGTGGATGCCAGATGAAATTTCAACTGTTTGCTCTTATCTAAACTGTTTTTATTATTATTATTATTATTATTATTATTATTATTATTATTATTTCAGGCAGATGAAAATCTATCACAAGAACTCGAGACGTTTTATTATTATTATTATTATTATTATTATTATTTCAGGCAGATGAAAATCTATCACAAGAACTCGAGACGGATGTTAAGGAGGAATGCGGAAAGCTTGGTCCCGTCAACTCGGTTAAGGTAATCTAAATTCTCGCTGAATCAATTTTGCATATTTGCGGTTTTACATCAGCAAGCACTGCGGAGTTTGTGTATTTTGACACTGATTGTTTCCGTAAGAAGCGATTCTTATAAACTTACACCCTTTGGTTTTAAAGGTGTGCGAAAATCACCCTCAAGGTGTCGTTTTGGTAAGATACAAGGATAGGAGTGATGCTCAAAAGTGCATAGAGATGATGAATGGGAGATGGTAAGTCTCTCATTTCTTCATTAGAAAACGGAAAAGTGGTTTATTTCTATCCGCATCCGCAAGCTGAGTTTTCGGTTTTGATTGTGGTGCAAAACAGGTTTGGTGGCAGACAAATACATGCCAGCGAGGACGATGGCGAAATGAACCACGCTACGGTCCGCCATTTTGAAGCCGACGCCGCTCGGTTGGAGCAGTTTGGTGCCGAACTCGAAGCTGAGTAGCTTCATTTAACTCATTTCCGTTTACAGATTTCCTGACAGAAGAAATCTTTCGGGACTTTGTGTTTCGTATAGCTCAGGGCTCAGGCCATTTGTAAAGCAATCAGAGGAATTTAGAGAGTTAAAACCTAGGAATGAAATAGTTGAAATGACTACTTTGTACTGGCACTGAGGGATGATTCTGGTTTTTATGATGGAAACTAAACAAGTCTTAAGACTACAGTTTCATCCTCAGATTAGTTTTGATGACAAGGGTAAGGTTGTCTTTCATAAAAGGTGTGACCTCTTCATTTGACAGTCTTATCAGCAGTGACAACTTTCGCCCCATCGTGTAGTTTTGTCCTGGTCTCGGTTTGAAAACTGGAATTTCTGCCCAAAAACAGGAACTGGGGCAGGGCTGAGGGTACACAGCCCGGTTCTCTGATCTAGGTTACATATATTGTTTTCATTTAGGGTTTGAATAATTAAGCATGTAAATTATGATTATTGGTATGTCTGATATTTTATATGGATGTATTATCATTTTAATACCATAATATATCTCACTACTTTATTACTTTATTTTTCCAAATCATGATCACCAGATTCTCCAGACTCGGGCCGGTTCCCAAAAACAAAAAACAAAACAAAAAACATTTCTTTCTTAAACAGCATCCGGAACCGAACCCAGTATTGGAAAGCCCAAAAAAACCGGAACCATATACAAAGTTCAACTTCAAACCACATATAAACGAGGGGAGCAATCTGTGTCCCTTAATATTAACAATTTTTACAAGGGACAAATTGGGGAATAGCGAAAAAAGAATTAAAGCCAGAAAAATATCCACCGATAAAAGCCATCCTATGGTTTGAGAAACAAATTTACAGACTTGAATGGAAACTTATATTTGACTTTCTTGGTCATTTGTGTATCACTGATCAGAATCTTGAAAATACTTCTCCCCTTGAGAACAACAAGCCTACATCAAACACAAATCAGTCTTTAAAAATATATATATATATATATATATATATATATGAGTGCTTGAAAATGTAATGTAATGAGAATGGTTGAATACCAGGAAGGAAGTTAGCCCCAAGCCATGGAACAAGCATAGTTGACAACTAGTTTACCATCAAACCCGAAATTCTGCACATCAGACAATCAATGATACTGAATTCATAACCAAGATTACATGTCAACATGCACATGCTGTGGAAAATACCAAAATCGGTATCAGCAACAAAACAAAAACTGAAAATATAGCGATTATTAGATTTTCCCGGGTATCTGTTATGACCCGAAATTGGAGTTCTCGAAACGGGAGCTTGGCCAACCTTCGCTAACTAAATCTCCCCTCTTTTGAGAAAGATCAAGTTCATGAATGGATCAAGATACGTGGTCTCTCAGATAGACCAAAGAAATTACAAACTAACGGGTTGGACCGACCCGACTAAATTAAAGCTCTAAACATGATTAACCAAACTGAATAGAAATTAAAGGGATTAATTAATAATTTAAACGACATAATAAAAGACCAACTTAATTTAAATACCCTATATTACTTAATTAAACAACAACACCAAATCCTAACTACTCGGCACGTATCAAAATCATTGACAAGAAAAGCTTAACTAGTTCCCACTAAACGTAAGAAAGTCTGGTGGAAAATTGATTGATAATGAGCCGAAGCGGAAAGCTTTTCATTCTTGGTCATTTCCTAATTTATTTTTCACAGAACTATCTTAGTGATTCGAACCTCGGATTAAAAGAAAAACAATTTAAGAGACTGAAACGAAACTTACGTTATAGAGATCAATAACTGTTTCATCTGGATTTGGGGAGAAGGCACTGTTGACATACACAAACTACAAAAATAATGAAGCACAAGAATCATCCTCAAGGATTTATCGACGATCCGGTGGACAAGAACAAAAAAAAAAGGACTAAATTACCAATGTATCCCGATGAAGTTGCCGTCTCAGGAAGTCGATAACTTTAGCAAATTTATCAGTTCCAGGAATCTGCCATAACAAAAAAAGAGAACACTTCAACATTTACTTATTTGAATTTCTACAAAAAAAAAAAAAAAAAAAAAGGTTTCGGGCATCTGCCAAAACCGAAAACAAAACACATATTAGAACTTTAACATTTCGATAAATTTTCATAAAAAAAAAAAAAAATCGAATTTAACAAGCCAACACAAAAAAGAGAGCAGGCTTGATAACTTTTCCAAATTTATCAGTACCAGGAATCTGCCAAAACCAAAAAAACAGACTTGAAGGTTTACATTCCGATACTTCAAATTATGATTTCCAGGAATTTGCCAAAACCAAAAACGAAAGCAGACTTGAACATTTACATTTTGATAAATTTTGCAAGTCATTAATTCAAAGAATCTTCCAAAACCGAAAATGAAGCAAACTTGAACGTTTACTTTTCGATAACTTTTTGTAAATTTATCACTTCCAGGAATCTGCCAAAAATGAAGAAAAAAACAGACCTGAAGATTTATTTCGATAGTTTTGCAAATTTATCAGTTCCAGGAATCTTCCAAAAATGAAAAATAAAAGACTCGGACATTTGCATCTAAGCAAACGACAATTGCCAGAAAAGTCTATTAAGTCCCATCTGAAATGCAATATCATTGGTCTGTAAATACAGTCCCGAACGAATCAGAGACAGCTACAAGCCATACCAATATCTTTGCTTATTGACCCAAAATATTTAGAGGTTTCTAAGGATCGAAAGTAACACAACGCTAGCTCATTAGAACAATGACGAGACAAGTCAGCCTGTTGCTTCAAAGAATGTAGCGAAAAAACCGTAAGGATTCCAATATAGTTCTTCATATAAGCAGACACACACAGTTCACATCTTCATGTCTAAGTCATAACATACTAAAACTATACTAAACCAGTAACAACGAAGCAGTGAGTGCTTAAACAAACACGGTGAGCAAAAACGTGGAAAATTGCATACTCATGGAACATATACATTTATATTATATATATATATATATATATATTATATATATATATTGCAATAGCTGTTGAAGGATGGATAGAGAAATGCAGACCTTGAACTTGGCTTGCTTAAGAATTGGAGCATCGCCGGTGGCTCTCAAATGAACAACCACTGCTTTCAAATTATTCAAATGCCAACAGATATACATGAATTAATACCGGAATCATAAAATAAAATAAAATATAGAATCGCTAAATTCGGAAACAAAAATATGAACAAATATAAGAATTTTGAGACATAATGATCCAAGGGATGACCTTTTCGAACAGTGGCCGGAGATTCGGTCCCACTCATTGCGATGCTTCGCTTCTTTCTCAAATCAATCCAAAGTACTCAACACAGTCCGCTTCACCGTGATCAATTCCTTCTCCGATGATTCTTCAGGACTTCATTCACACACCATTGTGCAAATGCAACGCAAATCAAACTATGCAAGAGATTGAGGAACGTAATTTAAATACTACAATCCAAATTTTGTAGCACATGAAGTAAATCAAATTATAATTACATTAATCATAATTATTGTCCTCCATATTTCAGCTTACAGTCAAGAACCACATATGATATAGTTCAAAGAAGCTTTCTTCAATGGTGCAGTACGAAACAAACAGAGTTCAAAATCACAATCGCCATGTATCGCCTAAATCGCAGAACACTCGCAATAGCCAAAATGAAAGGAAGAGTTGAGGACTCACCGGAGGTCCACGGAGGACGATCGGAGCGTGGTCGGTCGCGACGGATGATATGAGCTCGCCGTTCGGAACTCAGACTCGGAAAGGGATCGATTTCGATTACATACCCGATCATCGTCGACGACCAAAATATATTCACTCACCCTCGTGCGACAATATTTTTGTCGTCGTTCTCGTTTTTCTTTATCCGTCGTCGTTTTTCGTCACTCTCTTTCTTCTTTATTTCTCGTGGAATTTTTGCGGCAAAAATATAAAAGTTCGGTCAACTTTTGTTCAGCGGCAAAAATATGCAAAGTTAAGAAAATCGAGGCGGCATGTGTACAGTGTTTATTTTCAGCAGCATAACAAGTATGCAAAGTTAAAAAAAACATTAACGGCATTTATACAAATTTTTTTTCGAGAAGTAAAAGTTTAACACGTTAAGAAATTGCGGGATAATTATTTTCTATTTACACATTGTTAATGTTTAGGACCGGTCCATTTCGGCGTCAATTGCATTAAAATTTTGAGTCTTTACTACATTGGTGAAACCAAAACCGGGAACCGGAAAATTAGCTTTTTTCGTCCCTGTTCCGAAAAATCGGGAAAAATTTTTTTGGTAACGGTTCCGGTTCTGTTAACGGTTCCCGATTCAAAAATTTCCCAGTTCCGGTAACGGATCCGATTCAAATTTCCCGGTTCCGATTCCGGTTACGGTTCCATTTCTAAAATTTCCCGGTTCCGGTAACGGATCCGATTCAAATTTCCCGGTTCCGATTCTAGTTACGGTTCCATTTCTAAAATTTCCCGGTTCCGATTCTAAATTTCCCAATTCTAAAAGTGTTTTACTTAAAAATGACATGTAGTTTTTGAAAAATTAGTAATTAAAAATTACACGTAGTATAAAAACGACAATAAAAATATATATTACACTAAAAACGACATACTAAAAACTTAAAAATGACGTGTAGTTTAAAACCGGAACCGGTACCAAAAACCATGAAATATTTTTTAGGTACCGGCTCCGGTTCCCAATTTTAACCTAAATTTCCCGGGTTTTTTTTTTAAAAATTGGTCCGGGACCGGTACCGGAACCGTGAAAAAACCGGGAAACGGAACCAAAATTTTAACCCCTAATACTAAATATTTATTTTTTTATAATATGATATCATTAATCGATTTTTGAGATTTGATTTTACTCCTATTAACATCAACATCTTTACATATCATCACACTTTCTTTTCCTATATATATTTGAAATAATATCATTACAGTATATTAGAATTTACGCGCTATTACACCAGCCACTAAAAAATTAACAATTTAGAATTTTCATGCTATTTCTTTTTCTTTCATTGAATCTATTTTCGTTTGGACACTAAAATATTAATAAATAAAATTGACTGTTATGGACAGTCAAATAGTCACTAATCATGTAAATTATTGATGATTAGAGAAATGAAAAAGGACAAAACGCACCCACTTCTGTCATTATTAGAGGATGGCAAAAATATCGAGTTCGCTCATTTCAAAGTAAAAGCAGAAACTAGCCGTTGCAACGGCAAATTTTGTCCAACATCACATCTGGATTTCATTTAAATCTTATTTTCTATTTTCCCCAACGGCTAGATCTCGTCGCATCCAATATATAAGAAGAACCTTTGATACTCCATTACACAACCACACACACAATCTTCAACATCTCTCTCTGAATATTCATTCATACAACTCTCTTCCCATCAGTAATCCCGATTTTTGAACCCGAGAAATGGGCGGTCTTTCGATGAGCGGCACGGAGCCGGGAGAGGCGCAGCTCTCGCGCACGCAGAAGGTGTTCGTGGTGAGCAACTACGTCCTGTTGGGCGCGGCGTCGAGCTGCATCTTCCTGACGCTCTCGCTGCGCCTCGTGCCTTCCCTCTGTGGTGCGCTGCTGGTGTTGCTGCATGCGCTCACCATCGCCGGGGCCGTGTCGGGCTGCGCTGCCGCGGGGTCGGGCAGGGGGCGGTGGTACGCGGCCCACATGGCGGCCACCGTCCTCACCGCCATCTTCCAGGGCTCCGTGGCCGTTCTGATCTATACCAGCACCGCCAACTTCCTCGGCAGCCTGAAGTCGTACGTGAGGGAGGAGGACGGTGCCGTCATCCTAAAGCTCGCCGGGGGGCTCGGGGTGGTGATATTCTGCTTGGAGTGGGCAGTGCTCGTGCTGGCGTTCTTCCTCAAGTACAACGCGTACGTGCAGGGCGGCGGGGCGGACGCGATCCAGCTGGGCGGGAAGAGGAGCGCGAGAGTGCAGCAGGACGACCGCGACTTGAAGGACTGGCCGTGGCCGTTCCAAGTCTGAGATTGATCTCTGTCTGTATTGGCTAAATTGGGGTCATTTTAGTGACTCTTCTTCTGTTTATGTATTACTTACTACAATTGCTTTGTTCTTTATATCTAAATCTGGCGTTTGTTATATATGTAAAGCCTGAAAGTTGCTATGAAATATCTATTCGTTTATTTCTGTGTTCTGATTCAATTCTGTTGCCAACATCTATTCGTTTATCAGCGTTTTTCGCGACGAACGAGATTTTTCGATGTTTCGTCCGAAATCTTCCTATTCTTCGATTATCGAATATTTTTATTTTTTATTTTCTCTTCTCCTTTGTCTCTTCTGATCCCTAGTGAGAAAGCAGAGAGTGGCTTGTTTTCTTTTCTTCAACAAAAGGACTTATGGCAGAAATAGAATGAAAAATAGCTTTTTTGAATAATAGTCCCGGAATTCAGAAATTGACACAAACAACCCTTGAACTCGGAGCAACTTTCGATTTGAATAAGTGCACATATTTCCAACTAACAGTTTAGTTTCTCTTTCATATACTAAAACAAAACTCTCTAGAGCTAAGAACTTACCTTAAGCAACAAAGACACACTTTCAGTTTATCTAATTCGACCAACTCATGAGAACAATAGTATCTACAGACACCGTCTTCCGTTCTCGGCAGATATGGCTTCAAACTTTAACCTCTCTGCCGAAAATCCAGCTGAACGGGGCCAAGGACGACGCCTGCTTGGCCCTTCCCTGCGCCCTCTCCTCTAGCCTCCTGATCCTCTGCGGCAATCCACACACGAAGTCCTGTGCTCTGTGGCCCTCACCGGTCAACCCGGCCAACTCCCCGACCCTCCACCTTCCCACCAGGAACTCCAGAATATCAGCGTAATCCCTGGCCGTGTAGACTCCGAGGCGCTGGGCCACCGCCGAGAAGTTATTGAAGAGGCTATCATCTTGGCCGTCAAACATCAGGTGAGCGGGCATTGATATCTTCTTCTTCATCATGTCGGCCAAAGCCACGACGGTGCCGTCCGGGTCGATTTCGAAGAGCTTCTCAACGATCTTCGTGTAGGCCGTCTCGTGCCGCTTCTCGTCCGCCGCAATCGTCCCGCAGATCTGCGCCAGTTTCAGGTCACCGTGCTCTTTCGCTTGCCTCGCTGTGTTCCCGTGGGATATGAACGTAGCCCTCTCTTGGAACGAGGTGTAGATGAAACCCAAGTATGGATTGTTCTCGGTTTTCGGGTCCTACATATAGATAATAATAACCTTCACAAAATAATAATAATTCAAAAGGGAAACAGGTAAACCTGAACAAATAAGAGCTAAAAAAGATATACCATTCCCGAGCCGATGAGATACTGAATGGTCTTCTCGATCTGTCTCATGTCGACTCGGCCCGAGAGATAAAGATATTTGTTGAGAAGGTCGCCGTGTCTGTTCTCTTCAGCAGTCCACGCCCTCGTCCACACCGCCCAAGGAGTGAGGCTGGCGCCGGTCTCGTCTCGAACGCCGTCCAGGGTATTAAGCATCGTTTGGTACGTCGGAAGGGCTTCCTCGGTGATCATATCTCCAACCAAAACCACAAAATAGTCATCGGGTATTTCCTTCGCCCTCTCTCTCAACTCCTTCACTTGATCATAAAACCCTTCCGACTCCGGTTCCGGCAGAAAATCCTGAGGCTGCCAACATTTCTCGACGGGCTTCAAGTGCAGCAAAAGGTTCTCCTCAGCCCAGCCTTCTAATGATCTGAAGATCTCGAGCTTTTGAGGTGGCATCGAATGAGTCACCTGCACGTGTCCCTCTCTTGGAGGGAGATTTAGCTTCTTCGAATTTTCTGTCCCTCTGTGACTCGGAAATGTGAGACATCAGTTTAAAATCATAAAAGTTTTGACTGATAATTCTATCAATGGATACAAAATCACAAAAAACAAAAAAAGGGGGAAAATTTTGATATCGAAAAAGCATCTCTTCTCTTACATACGTCCCCGGAAAATATAGTTTGGCAAGTAGTGAAAACATGATTTCATGATCAATTCATAAAGAGTTAATATATCTGTTTAAACATTACAGATTCTCATCCAAACTGACCATGTCAACGGATATGCCTGCTCAAAAAGTAAGCACGTCGATAAACTATATGCGGGAAAAAACGGAGGATATTTTCCCATACACCACTATTTAATAACTTGTTTATCTTGAAAAAGAGAATAAAGTGCAATAGTGCATGTTGTGGTACATAATACACCACTGTTACTAATAAATTGTTTATCTCACTGCTCGTTTTTGTTCGATTATCGGTCCGAGTCCTATCATAGGGAATGTTGGCAAGTTTTTCATATACTATGCCCACCAATAGTAACTAGAACAACTAGGAAAATAAAAACAATAATTGATATATTCTAATGCTGAAAATTGCGACCAAAAAAAATAATCGTATGAGCTCAAATATGCAAAACAATCATGAATTTATACAACAAATTGGAAAATATTTAATGTCTCATAGAACTCTAGCGAAAATCATGTTTAGACAAAGAAATTCATTACTTAAAATTAAAATATAGAGACGATATAACAGAGCCTAAGAATGAACTGAACAGAGAAACAAATAAATATAAAATAAATAAATAAAAAAAAAAGATCCATATGCATGTTTCAGGTGAAACTAAAAAAAAACATATAATCGCGTCAGATTTTGTTTGGCTTTAATAATGTTTATATAATACATAAAGTCGGTCACAAGGTTATATTTAAAAATAAACAAAAAAATATGAATGAAAATGACCCAAATTAATATATAATATGCATGCATTGGCATCAGAAAGAAACGACACGCAACAAACTCACAAGCACATCAAACAAACATGCAGAGATCACAAAAATGGATTGAAACAATGAGTTTTGTTTCAGAAAGCACCCACAGATGAACTGATCGACCATGATTTAGCCCCAAAAAATTGAATCGGAACTACACAGATTGATGATCTCGTACTGACCTGGATGAGGAGTGGAGAGTCGAGGCCATGGCGACTCTGCTGCGAGATCTGAGACTGAGTGTTTTAGAAGAGGAAGAGGAAGCGGGGTGGGCTAGCGGGAAGCTTATGAGCGAGCTCAGACTGGAAGCCATGTTCAGTTTTCTGTGCGTGCTTCTTCGTATGCGTATAGAGAAGAAGACGAAGAAGACGACGATCTCGTCGAGAAAGGGTGAGAGAGAGAAGGAAGAGAGAAAGTAGGCAATGTTTGGCAGAGAGCGGAGCGCGCCGGGCCCACTAAAAGGAGGGACTATTTTCCTAAAATCTTTTTTTTTCTTCTATTTATTACGTCACTAAGCGTCACTTTTATAAAAAAAAAAAAAAATGGCGTCAATATCAACTAGCCCCCCTATTTTGAAACTAACATTCAAGCTCTCTCAGTTTTAAATTCTTTACCATCTCACCCACAACGATTAAAATTTTTTAATATTGGTTAGCTTGTAAACAAAATGGTAACTCCGTCAAATTTAGATTAAATACCGTTTATATGCAGTCCGATTCTTAATAAAAACACAAATGGAGAAACATATACCAGATTCATTTAATTATAAAATTGAGTATTTTTACCGCGATTCTCTCTTTTTTGCCTTATTAATTACACAAGCAATATGCGGTCGAGACCTGGAGTAGAATTTCTTAAATCTTAAGGATATTCATCAGTAATTAATTTTTAGTAGTAATTCTTATTTAATAGTAGTTAGAAAGTAAAGCCAACTTAATCATATACACCAAGGAAACGATAATCATTAAAAACATGCACATAATAAAGGTTAAGAAGACTCAATATTATGAGTCTTCTGGTTTCATCCTATCAGATCAAAAACTCTAATTTCTGATCTGGAGATTTTGCAGTCAAAATATCAGCTCAAAATGTAAATATAGATATACATTTGAGTTGTACACGTTGATGAGACCGACATCAACATGCGCTTCAAAACTCGCCGGCTAATTTGCGTTCACGTTTATACTTTCACCAGCGGGAGGCAAGCACCTCTTCGAGAAAAAAGTTGCGATGCTTTTAGTACGACCCGAGCTTTTTTCTGTAAATGCAAATCATTATTTTCAGGTAAGAAGTTTCACGCTAGGTTATCGAGCTAAGAATAAATGCAATGCTACTCACCGGGTGTTGTGGAAAACCCAAGTTCCTTCAAGACTTGATTCTTCACCTGAGATAAATTTAACGGTAACGGTCATTTCAAGGTCACAAAATATTTCTCAAACGAAATATGAAAAGCGTTAAATGTAGCGCCTCGCCTCGAGGCGTACGCTTCACACGCTTTTTAAACCTTGGTTTTGGTCTTATGAAAAACAAATCAATTCACTTTTTATCTTCAAGGAAGTCAAAACCAAGGCAAATTGATTAGTGTCCATGGGCAATTAAATAATGTAAAAGAGAAGATCACTGAAGTTTTGGGAACAAGTTCCAACCTGCCATTTATTATCCACAAAATCCGAAATCTCTCGCACTTTACTCTTTAACTGAGACTTCGATAAACGGGGCAATTTCTGCTGCAAACATTCAGTTAATTTATGGATACCCTGGGAGGATGACTGAATACCAGACACCTGAAATGTTGAATTGCAAATTTAATCTTCAGATTGACACATAAAATGGAAAGAAAAGAAGAAGAAAAGAAAAAGAAAAAAAAGCCTCCCGGGATTGGTTTGTAATTCGCTCATGGGTGTTACGAACGTGAACTAGGTGTACTAGCAAACCATGGAGTAATTTAATCATTGAATTAAAAAAAAAAAAAAAAAACTAAGAGAAAATTCCTCCCCATGATTTTGTCTTGTCCATGTTATTTCTACACCATACGCTTCATTCTTTTTCGGTATTATTTTTTTTTTCAGGGCCTTAAACTAACAAATATTGGCAACTTACTATTGTGCGCAAATCTTCATCCGCCAAAGAAGTTGTGGCTTTAGACGGTGTGGCATTATCCTTCGAGCACGGTTCTCGAATGATATCTTCCACAGTTTCGAGCGAGATCTCTATCAGTGAGCTACCAGGGAATAAACGCATGCTTAGAGCTTGCAAGCACGTCTGTTCCAGCTTAGGAATACCGGCAAGATCTTCGGCGGCTAAGATAGAAGTCTTCTCATGCATCAAGTTTGATATGATCAAAGGTTGATTCTTCCTTAATGCATGGTCTGTCATATTGTTCAAATACTTTTGCTGCCGGAGCAAAGCACAGAACTCTTCACATTCTAAACCGGGTGAGCCCTGGGCCTCAACAGCAATTTCAGTGTCCGTGGAGTCATCCTGTACTCCCTGAGCAAGAGATTTTCAGATTAAACAGTCCTAATGGGGAACACTGAAGCTTTTAAAATTGGACATCCACACATCTCTAATAGAAATAAAAAAGGATATTCACTAGGGCTCCTGACACTTTATTGCGAACAAAGATCAAAACACTGGTCTACAATTCGAGAGGTAGACCGACATTTCCCAATATTTGTCACTTGGACTTATGAATCATTTCAAGCATAAGCAAACCCGAAGATAGGCGCCCACCATGTTATGAGAAACCCTAATCAACTAATTAATAAACACCCTACTTAATAACTAGAACTACAAAAAGAAGACATAAGTAAATAGGCTAATTTCTAGTTCTTTCACTTTCTCCACCTATATGTGATTAGTGGCCTAACTTTCTCACCTCATTTTCTGAAAGATATCCATCAGGTACAAAAAACTCATCTTCACTGTCATCCATGTCATCGGCTTTTGATCCTCCTTCCTGTAAAGTTTCATCTTCGTCGTCTTTGTCGCAATCAGAAAGGCTCTCACCCGGATCCTCCTGAAGAATATAGAATGATTAAGATCTTGCAGAGATATGCATAACAAGAGAGAAAAATAATAAGAATTTTTTATTACCTCTTCCCACTCCTCATCACTATCAACATCATAATCCAAGTCAGGGTCCATTCTAAGAGGATGGCGAGGTCCGACAACTTGGCTGGAAAAAATATTAACTATTCAGGTAAACTATGTATGACACCCACAAATTAATCTTGAATTGAATATATTACACAACATGATTCCATAGACTGTAAAATTACCTCGTCTTGGGCCATGTACCGTAAAATGCAGGTCTATGGCTCTTGTCAAATTGAAGCAACTGCTTTCCACGAACGAACTTCTTAACATCAGAAAGAGAGCAACTCGCATTAATCTGACATGATCTATCATCGGAAGAACAGACGCCAAATTCGTCCACAAGTTTATCGTCTTCGGATTCATCTATCACCACAACTGTAGGTCTACCGGTGGTGAGCTTAAGCTGTTTAAAAAGATCAGTCTTAGGCTTTTGGCGTGTGCCCCAGTGCTGCTTTTTGTTTGACCGAATATATTGGCCAAGTCGGCGCCATGATAAAAAGTGCAACCTGCATGGTACAGAACACATCAGTCATCTATATTTGAGAAGCTTGAATGTACTGAAAATTTACAGAAGGAAAAGAGATAGAAAATGAATTTACTTGCATATTTCTTCAACGTTAAGATTCTCATTGGATAATAAAGCAGAATCCATTGACTGCGTAGCTGCTGCCATGGGCACTTTCTCAGTCTTTTTACTTGAGGATTCACTTGTAGCCGAAGGTTCTTTAGTAATATGGGACTGGTCGGCCGGCAAAGGATTGGGTTTGCTTCTCTTGATAAAACGTTCCATGATTGAAGCTTGCTTTTGTATCGAAGCTCGCTTTTTCTGCTCAGCCTCTTCTTTTTCTCGACGCCGTTGATCTTTCTCAGCTTCCTCTTGCTGTTTCTTCATCTGTTTTCTCACCTCAGACTCTTCTTTTTCACGCCGCCTTTCATCTTTTTCTGCCTCCTCTCGCAGACGCTTTTGCTCTTTTTCCTAATTAATTTACAGCTTAGCCCCACTAAAATTGGTGGATAGAAAAATGAAAAATTAAGTATGCAGTTACGTGGTCCTCACTTATGTTAAAAATTATGTCTTGTTCTTTATGAATGCTATGCTATTCACTTACTATGTTTAAGTATGTTTAAAAAATTTGGGTATTTATTTTTGAGTTCGGGCCCAGCCTAGTAGGTTGTAATGCTTGGTCTGTTTAAGAGAGTAGAGACCCTAAATGGTGAGAAAGGTAGCTAAGAATTATACAGTAGATTTTTCGTTGAATTAGCACAGTTTCCCTCTAAAGTTTAGAGTAGACATATAAGAAAAATAGGGTGTTTATCGGTTCTAGTCCCATGACGAGACCTACGACTAAGACCTTTACTTACATTCTGCAGCTTTTCCTTGAGAGCTTCTCGTTCCAATCTTTTTCTCTCCTTTTCTGCTTCTTTTTTGCCTCTATCAACTTGCTTGATAATTAGCTTCTCTTCTTTTTGTGCTTTCTTTTGAGCCCTACGTCATTTGCAAAGGAAAAAAGATAAGAATAAAGAATCAGCAAAACTAAACATGACTGCTGAGATCTTGTACAGATACATACAGGTCAGAACCATTTTTCTCCATAAGCCGAGCAAATAACTCGCGAATGGCTGCTTCAGGCTGAGCTTTAGAAAGCTTGCTCGATGCCTTTACCAGGTTAACTTTGTAATTCTGATCACTCTCTAGAGTCTGCAATGCCACTATCATTTCTAAAAACCAAAAGAAAAATATTAGATGCAAAACATTTAACATTTTCTAAATTTGCATTGATCAACGAGTATTTCAAATCTGGGATTATATCATCCATGGTACAGACTATTATTGCCCAAAAAACCACATACTGATACCAATATAAAATGGTGAAACTAAGATTTGCAAACTGAAACTAAGATTTGCAAACTCTTTTTTTTTTTTGCTATACAAGTTATCGTTTTTACGCACTTGTATGCTTAGGCATCAGCTAATGGAATTTTACAGGCAGTAAGTCAAAAGGAAAACAGTCGAAAAAGACGCTGAGCTGCATTTAATTGAAGAAAGGTGGAGAGAGGCGCCTTTGAATGGCCTTTTATTTTTTTCCCTAAAATAAAAAAGTATACTTTTAGAGGAAAAAAAGCTTGATAAGTTGTTGATCTACATCTTTGCTTCAACACGAGAGTTGAATCTTCAAAATTGATTTTTTAAAATAAGCGTGAGTTATGCCCAAAATACAAAGAAAAAAATGAGTGAGTTATGCCCAAAATACGAAAAATGTGCATTTTGAACGAGAAGTTAGGATCTTGGTGATAATTTGATCATTTCTCTTTATTTTTTTGCGCTTGATAAACTAGCAAAAGTTGACTGATAACTTGACCAAAAAGAGAGAAAATCATCGATGACCCATAAAATAGTAACGATTATTTGTTATAACTTAGCAATACATCTACAAAACAAAAAAAAAACGATAAAAAAACTATCAATTTATCGCGAGAACTTAATTATTAATTCATTTACGGTCAACCTCACAAAGTCATAACTCATAATACCAAAATATATATATATATATGTACACACTCTTGAGCAAACGAAGAAATCAGTTTTTGGTAATCACATTTAGTTTATAGATAACAGGCTTGCAAAATAAGATTAATTGCACTGCACATAAAATAGATAACTGAGTCTTAAAACAGAATAGAAAAATTTAACTTAGAAACACTCCAATAAATGTCACTCGATATATATATAATTGTCCCAAAACAGGGCAAACCCGTGAAATCAATTAATCAGGATAAAAGAATCATACAATCAGAGTACGTGAAATCAATTTTCGTTTTCCTTTGAAAGTACAGCTAATAGCATTTCACTGACTAAACAGTGTAAATCTCGGGCGATGATGAAACAAGAACAGAATCTAACGCAATTCTTCCAAAATCTATTCAACCAATTAGGAATGTAAGAACTAGAACCAACCATTAACTCACCATTAATTGCAATTACCCTCTCTTGGATCCTTTTCCGACAAGTGCGCCTGATACTCAGAACTCCGCGCACCGATTGTGGCCTCAGCTTCATGTCCCTTGTCTGCATGGTACCAGTCGTTAAGCAATCGTCGAAATGGAAACGACCCGATCATAAGCGAAGAACCCAGTCTCAAAAAATTAGTGCAATTCGTTACTTAGCGCTAATTAATTCTACCTAGAATCGAAAAAATTACCTCCCAACACCAGAGGCAAGATTCCGATTGGTCCTCGAGAATATCGGCGTTGGCGTTGGGGAGTCCGTACATCACCCTCTGCCCAACCGAAACCACGGCCCCTTTCACCATCGCCTCCGTGAGGCCGTGACAGACGGTCTTCGCGGCATCGAAAATCATGTCGACGAGCTTCGACAGAGGAAGATCCCTCTCCTCCAACATCGCCGCCACCACCGGATTCACTTCGCCGCAGTCGTCGGGCCACTGCCTGGCGGCCTCCAAATCGGCATCCGCCATGAGCTCTCTGTAGTACCCGAAGAGAGCTTCGAGCTCTCCGCGCAGAGACACAATCCGAGCCTCCTTTTCCTCTGCTCCTCCCGATACCCCAGGAACAGTACTCACCGCCCTCTTCCGCTTCCGCGTATTCTTAGATCCATCCTGACCGTTGATCTTCCCTCCGGCAACCGCCACGATCTCGCATTCCATGGCTGAATCTGGGAACGGAGATAAAACCCTAGAACACCGAACTGCGAAAGTGGGTTTTCTTCTTCGTTCAAGATGAAGAACTGAAGAGAGAGAGAGAGAAATTCTTTTTATTTTAATAATAAAATGAATTAAATTAATTGGGAGTCCCGCCAAAATTTGGCTCCAAAAAGGGGAAATGAATCGTGTTTAAGCGCCATTTGGAGTTTTGGACGACGTGTCCCTCAACGCGCCACGACATGACACGTTAAGCGAGTAATGTACACGTGTCCTAAGCGAACGACGTCGTAACAGTTCTCCATTTCAACCCGACCCGAATCAAACCCGACCAAACTAGCGTCTACCTGTCCTCTCAATCACTTTCACAGTTCTCACTGATCTTCCCTGCGATTCCTCCGATTCTTGCGTTGAGGTCTGACTCTGAGACAAACTTTCGATGGATTGAGCTTTCTCGTTTCTGTTCATGGCTGTTTGAAATCAATTTCAGAGTTGGTAAGTACAGTTTTTTTTTTTTTTTTGTATAATTTGAGTTCCGTGTTCAATTTGCTCTTTCTTAGTCATCGTCTTTGTTTGAATCCCTAGCTTCAGTTTTGCTGGTACTGAAATTATCATGAAGGCGTTGAAGGGTAAAGCCGAGGAGAGCAGAGACCTAATCTCCGACCTACCACTACCTATTTTACATCGGGTATTGTCGTTTCTCTCCTTCGAAGATTCGGTTCGAACTGCCGTGCTGTCAAGCAATGGTATGGTGCTCGGATGTCTTTTCCTATACTGAAGTTTTGTACACCCGTGCGTGAATGGAAGCAGACCCCGGGGGACGCCCGAGTACGAGGCGTGGCTCGGGGAATACTTATACCATGTAGATAGTACTATGCAGTGCACTACTTCGTTGAGACTAAGCTTTGCATTCAAAGTATGGATTTATGCTTAGATCTTATTCCTTTAGATTTTGTTCCGATGGTCGATATGTGGTTGCCATTAGCTCTTCACTGTAATGTTTCCGACTTAAGCTTCGAGGTCACTATAGATCACGATGCATATTTTTGCTACCCTCTCCCCGAAATAACGTTTGCAGTCTACCCATCGCTGCTACTAGGTTCATCCGGGTTTGTTCGCCTGCAAAAACTAGAGTTACGTTATGTTTGCCTGTGTGAGGACATCGTCTGTGATATTATCCGAAATTGTCCTAACCTCGGCGATCTTAAACTTTGTTTTATTTCGAATTTGGAAACTCTTAATATTTCCGAACCTAACAAACTTGTGAGCCTTTCTGTGGAGCAAGGTGAAATAAACAACTTTTTAGTTGACGCCCTCTCGCTCCGTCGCTTTTCCCTTGAGCTTGATGGGCCATGTCTACGAGGTGTGATTGCTCTGACTTCTTGCTCTAATTTGAGGGAACTAGAGCTACATTACATTGTTATCACCGACGACATATTTCATCTACACATCTCTAGAGTTCCCCTTTTGGAGGTTCTAAATATTTCGGATTGCGATTTTCTGCGAAGAATTAGGATCTCTCTGCCGCGGCTTAAAGATCTCCAGATAATTTCTTGTAGTGGGCTTGAAGCTGTTGAAATTGATGCTCCACTTTTATCGGTTTTCGATTTCTGGTCGATCAGTCTGAATTTGCCTGAATTGGCTCCATCAAGCATTATTCATGGTTCCATGGATTTTTGTTATGACATACGCTGCACGATTGGCCCAATCGACAGTTTGTGGTTCCTTCGGCTAAGGGAATGCCTTAGAGCTCCTTTCGATCGTATAACTTGTAGAACATTTTCGGATGGCGAAGAGGTATTGGTTTAAGTTCTAGTTTGCATCTTTTCTAAGTCAATACTACGATTAAGTTCATCCCTCTTCACTATCGGTTTCATTATAAATGGCAGGTAGAGTTTGATCCTGGAGAAATAAGATTTGATACTGACGAATTAATAGACGTTGTGATTCCCCCACCAGTTGGAATGGAGTGTAGAGTTTAGACCTTTCCGATACTCAAATCAGCCCTTCATCCTGTTGGGTGACCTTTTTAAAAGGACTTCTTTGGAGTTGTCATCCTAAGACGATACGTGCAAATGTGACCGCAGATTCCGGTGACGAGGATAATTGCATAAAGGTCATATTCCATGAAAAAAAAAAAAACTATGCTTGTTGGTTTTCACCATAGATTACGAACACTAAGATACGTCTTTTGTTTGACTTTATTATGCCAGGTTCTTTGCAACATGTTGATGCAAAGTAAATGCTTGAAAGCTGCGAAGATTGAGAGCATCGGAGGAAATGCTCTAAACATCGAAAGCACAGGAGGAATCGAACACAAGCAATTTCTTCATGTGCTGGACACGTTCGTATCATTTCCGAAACGCAGCATCGTAGACTTTACGTTAGAATGGGATCCTTCCGCCATACCTTAGTTTTTGTATCTTTAAGTCAAGAAAATTAAGCACTTGCTCCCAATAAGCTTTTGGCCACAAATTAAAGTTTACATTCTGCTCTTTGCTTTTTTGTATGCCTTATTATAAGTACAAACCTAGAAAGGGATTATCTTTAGGGTTTTTTGTTTAGAATTTGAGCTTCATTGTGACTGTTTCTGGTATCACTTATGCTCAAATTGGTTTTGTTCATGTTATATTTTGAGGAATTCTTTTCAGGGTTTTTTATATTTTATTTTTATATGCCCCAATTAATTTTCAATGCGAATACCAACTATAAATGGAATGATTCACAATCTAATTTATCTGTACAATCTAATTTTATTTTATTTTTTATCTAAAGGTATTGTGTTAGGGCAAAATGTGCCTCTTCAATGAAGCAGTGACATGTTTCTGCTTTTA
Organism: Parietaria judaica; assembly: GCA_954871525.1. Classification (NCBI taxonomy): domain Eukaryota; kingdom Viridiplantae; phylum Streptophyta; class Magnoliopsida; order Rosales; family Urticaceae; genus Parietaria; species Parietaria judaica. The sequence goes on along the minus strand of OX940860.1, from coordinate 22,367,880 downwards.
ATTTATTAGGGCTCGCCGGTTCTTGTTAAAACTTGTTCCGATACAGTGGCAGAGCTACATAGAGGCGAGTATATACTCAGGCACCACATGAAAAACGGTGCATAAAAAAAGAAAAAAATGAAAGTTTTAAAATAAAAAATGTAGATATTATGTATAAAATATTAACAACCAATCAAGTAATATAATGAACATGTAATAGCTTTGGTCTTCTTTTTAGAAAGATTCACTCCTATCACCAACAAAACATGTATTTTTTTATTTTTTTAAAAAACATAACTTATATTGCAATACAATAAGTTAGTCATTATATTTTCAATACAATGAGTTATAGTCATTATATTTTTACTGGTTAAATTTTTAATGATATAATATTTTTGTGAAATAATTAAAAAAAAAATTGTTTAGTCTTTATCGTGAAGTTTCACATAGCGACGCATTATTATTTCACGTTTTCGCTCTTTTTATTCGCATTTCTACACAGTTCAACATATTATAACTATTTCTATATTATAATTTTTTCACTTTTAGTTCTTTCTCATTATTTGTCTTTAATTCATTCAAAATTAATAAATAGATATATTTATTTCTTAAAACTGTGTCAAAATGTGGTAATCGAGACTGTTATGGTCGAGGATGAATCTATTATACATTATTTAAATAAAAAAATGAAAAATCGACTTTATATTTTGTTTAAGGTAACTCTATCTATTTAATTTTTAATAGATGTTGCAATGTTATTATGTGCTTGTTATTTATTTGTAAAAAAATAGTTGGAATTTACATTAAAAAAATTATTGAAAAATTATCTTAGGTACCACCTCAACAGAAATCATGGCTCCGCCAATGTTCCGATATACGGTCGACATGAAAATACGACAAATAAAAGAAAGAAGACTAAAGCACGTCGAAAGAGTGTTTATTGCATGCGAACTTGGTGAGTACAAGAATTCGAGAAAACAACTACAGTTACGAAGTTCACACATATTTTTCGCGTTCAACTATGGCCTAAAAAGGCTAAATCTTGTATTTACAAGGAACAATGCCTAGCAATTTCTTCCTCCAAAATTTGTTAGTTGATGATTATGTCGTCTTTAATTGAATTGTTAAGTGAACTGATTCAATCCTTCAAACTGTTGCTATAAACGCCATTAAATGATGGAATCTTTTAGGCTTCTCGCGTATGCTTTTGCCGACAAGGAATCAGAGTGTCGACAAAGGAGTTGGGCTGAGTTTCTTGCTTGAATTGGGCTTGTCTTGGGCCTCGACCCTACTTGTGGATCGGTCTTTTTGTCGTCTTAATTGAACCGATTTTAATTGATGATGTTGGATTTCATCCCCGCGAAGAAACGACATCGAAACTGAAGACTGCACTTGCAAGGCAAAACGATGTAGTGCTGAATGATGTCCATAGGAATTGGGCCCATTTCAGAAGAGGCCCAACAAACGAGCTAGTGCACTGGCCCACCCGAAGACACCTTCGAAGCTCGGTCCCCGAGGACAAAGCTTCCCCGAAGAATAGGCCCACGAAGCTCCACCTCTGCCAGCTCCCCGTAAGACTCGCCCACAAGAAAGGTTCATCTCTAAACACGTGGAAGCAGCTCATTGGAAAAGAGGATTCAACTCAACTAGCCGTTATAAAGCGAAAAAGAAGGGGAATACGATGAAATCATAGGCTATAAATAGCAAACGAAGTGATACATTGGGGGGCAGTTTTTGACATAAAGAAGCTCTTTGTAACCATTATTCAGGAAATCAAATACCTTATTCTATTTTACAATTATTTCGATATTCAAACTCTCTCTCTATTATCATATACACATTTCATCACGACAGTTGATTTCGCACGTCAACATTAATGGGCTTCTATCTGAGTGTTATTTATTCATATGAGATTTTGTTGTTTGTGTCGTAAATAAACTATAAATTGTATAATATTTTATGGAACTGTAATTGAGAATGTGTAACAATATTTACGTTGTATTTCTAAAATATTTACGAAAATGTAACTGTAACTGTATATACTAAACTTGTAAAATATTTACGAGTTAATTTTGTAACTATAAATACGAATCTGTAAGTTCAAATATGAAATCGTAATGGTAAATATATTGATAAATGTAATTACGAAATTGTAATTACAATTTAAAAATTGTATAAATGAAGTTAAGAAACTCTAAATACGAAACTATAAATACGCCGTCGAAATTGGCATCGACCTCGAAGTACTTGGAGGCTGTGTTCTTCAAGATGTGTGGCCACCACGAAATAGAATCGGAAATTGAATCGCAGTAAAAAAAATGGAACCGGTAACAATCACCTTCGCGTCTCGGTGAGGGAGGAGCTTTGACGAGGTTGGCGAGCACTCCGGCGTCGAGGACGCGGGAACCCAGCTTCAATCACACAGGCGAAGCTGCCAACGAAGGCAGCAGACTGGATGAGGATGCCATTGCGCAGTGATCGGCGGCAGCGAGGATGTCGGCGATGCCAGGGACGGAGACGAAAGATGAGGGGATGAGGTATGAATCTAATGAGAGAGAAAAAAAATAAGAGAATTAATTGAGGAAAAACATTTTGAAAATGTAATTACATGAGGTATAATAATAATTACGAGAAATTAGTCAATCATAAACATAAGAATTAATATTAATAATTTAATATTAAAATTATAATCAAAGATTAATTTGATGCAAAACATATGATTAATGGGCATAAATCGATCTTTACGTATTATGGGCATGTATGGAGCATGGGCAAATCTGTAAAAATAATAATTAGTTTTTTAATATTTCATGAGATTTCGTTTTTTTTTAATTCCAATAATAAATGAATTAATTGGGTCCCGTCCCTCCAAAATTTGGCTCCGAAAAATGGAAATGATTAATCGTTGCTTTTGCGTTTCCGCGCCATTTGGACAGCGAGTCGCCTCCACGCGCCGCGTTATCTTCCACGACCCAGCACGTTTAAGCGCGTAATCTATACATCCCGTACGCAAACGACGTCGTAACACAACACATTGATAAGAGCAAGACAAGGCCAAACCCGACCCGATTCCAATTAAACCCGACGAAATATGGGTCTCTCTCCCTCTCTCAGCTTTCACTTGGTCACCTCTCTCAGCTCACATCCAGCAATCCACTAATTCTGATCTGCGCTTCGGTTTTCTTCTTCTTGCAATTCCTTCGATCCTGTTCATGGCGTTGAGGTCTGCGATGATATTCAGGTCCCTCCTTCCTGTTCATGGTTGTTTGAAGTCGATTTCAGAGTTGGTAAGTACAGTGTTCTTTCTCTATGGGTATAATGTTTGTAGTAGTGATCGTTGAGCTCCGTGTTGTATTTGAATCATCGTCTTTTGTTTGAATCCCTAGGTTCAGTTTTGCTGATATTGAGACTCGATCGAGAGAGATCATCATGCAGATGCAGGCATTGAACGGTGAAGTTGAAGAAGAGAGCAGAGACCTAATCTCCGACCTACCAGTGCCTATTTTACATCAGGTTTTGTCGTTTCTCTCCTACAAAGATTCGGTTCGAACTTCCGTGCTGTCTAAGCAATGGTATTTGGCTCGAAAGTCTTTTCCCGTATTAAGGTTTTCGAAACGCATAAGCTCTTGGGCGTGGGAGTACAAGGAGAGGGTCATGGAATACTTAGACTGTGTAGATAGGTCTCTGCAACACTTCGTTCACCATAAGCTCTGCATCGACAGTCTGGATCTATGCTTAAATCTACCAACTGTTCATTTCGACTTTGTTCCACGGATTAGTACGTGGTTGCGATTAGCTCTTCACAGCGGTGTTTCCGACTTAAAATTTGAGTGCACAATAGATGACTATGAATTTAGTCGCTTCCCTCTCCCTGAAATGACGTTTGCAGTCTACCCATCGCTGCTACTTGGTTCTTCCGAGTTTTTCCGCCTGCAAAAACTAGAGCTACATAAGGTTTGCCTATCGGAGGATATTGTCCGTGATATTATCCGTAATTGTCCTAACCTCGACGATCTTAATCTTTGCTATATTTGGGACTTGGAAACTCTAAATATTAGTGAACCTAGCAAACTTGTGAGCCTTTCCGTGGAGCGAGGTGAAATAAACAACTTTTTCATTGACGCCCTGTCTCTCTGTCGCTTTTCCCTCGAGCTTAAACACCAATCTGTACTAAGTGTGATTACTCTGACTTCTTGCTCTAATTTGAGAGAACTAGATCTAGATTCAATTGCTATCACCGATGACGTGTTTCATCTACACATCTCTAGCATTCTTCTTTTGGAGGATCTAAATATTTCGAATTGCGGTTTGCTGCGAAGGATTAAGATCTCTCTGCCGCGGCTTAAGAATCTTCAGCTAATTTCTTGTAGTCAGCTCGAAGCTGTTGAAATTGATGCTCCACTTTTATCGGTTTTCAAGTTAGTTAGTGGAAATTTTCCTGAATTGGTTACATCAGGCATTATGTTTGGTTCCATGTATTTTTGTTATGACATACACCGCAGAACTACCCCAATCAACCAGTTTTGGTTCCTTCATCTAAGAGAATTCCTTGGTGTTCCTTTCGATCGGATAACTATTGGAACATGTATGAATTACATGAAGGTATGGCCTTATGTTCTAGTTTGCATCTTTTCTATGTCAATACTATGATTGTAGTTCATCCCTCTTGACTATCGGTTTCATTGTAAATGGCAGGTAAATTTTGCTTGGTACGAATTAGATTTTGATTATGACGAATTAAGCGACTTTGCGATCCCCCCACTGGTTGAAATGGAGTGTTTAGACCTTTCCGATACTCAAATCCACCCTTTATCCTACTGGGTTAATTTTTTGAAAGGTCTTCTTTGGAGTTGTCATCCTAAGACGATACGTGTCAGTGTGACCGCAGATTCGAGTAACGAGGATAGTTGCATAAAGGTCATATTCCATGAAATTTTATTACGTATGTTAGTTCCTTGTCCAATTTGGTTTTGCTAAAAGGTGTTTCCAGTTAACATAATTTTTCAAATTTTTCATTGGTGAGAGTTTTTTTTTCTTTTCTTGGAGTCATGATGACTTAAGTTGACCATTGAGCTGCGCTCTAATGACCAAGGGAATGAATTACGAATACTAAGATACGTCTCTTGTTTGACCTTTTTATGCAGGTTCTTTGCAACATGTTGATGCAAAATCAATACCTGAAATCTGGGAAGATAAAGATCATCGGAGGAGATGCACTAAACATCGAAAGCACAGGAGGAATCGAACACGAGCTATTTCTTCATCTGTCGGACACATTCTCGGCAATTCCAGTTGGCAGTACAGTATTTTTTAGGTTGGATTGGGATCATTCAGCAATACAAGGGTTAGCCTTACTTTAGCTTTTCTTCTCCTTAACAAGTCAAGAATATTCAGCCCTTGCTCCCAAGAAACTTTTGGCCACAAAGTACAGTTTTTTTTTTTTTTTTTTGAAGGCAGCTTTGCTGCAGTGGGGATCGAACCCACAACCTCCACTTTGGAGGTGGTGTGGAATTACCACTAGGCTATCCTAGCAACCACAAAGTACAGTTTACATACTACTCATTGTTTTGTTGTATGCCTTATTATAAGTACGAAACTTACAAGGGGTATATTTTAGGGTTTTTTGTTCAGAATTTGAACTTCATTGTGACTGTTTATGGTATCACTGTCCTTTGAAACGAAACTAGTTTATGCTCAAACGACTTCTACGGCAGCTGCAAGAGCCGCGTAACCATTCTCCCGCTCGTGGTTTGTCGATACATTCACGGGTCTACTCACAATATGATCTGTGACTGCAACGCGAGGCACGTTCTTTTTCGGACCAGGAACTCGAGTGTTTTGGTCTAGAAATTCTTGATCAATGAGAGCTGAATCAGTGAGAGCAAGAACTGGTGGTCCGGGAATGAGCGTGCTTTTCGTTTCAAGCACAAATGAACATTAAGGATGTGTCTGTTTAAAGATTAGACCGGTACTTGATTACAACTGAATTTGAATGAATAACAAATATTATTTTTTAGTTAAATGCATAATTTTTATTTTAGAATTAAGTTTGATATCAAATGCAAATCTATTTTATAATTGTTTAATTTTACTAAACTCTTAAAATATATGTTATAAAATTATAGAAACATCAAAACGTATTTAAATATATATGAAAATATTAATATATTTTGATAACTTCTATTATAAATTTTTAATAATGTTTCTATTTTAATAAATTTATATTCAATAATAAATTTGAAATTAAAATTTAAAAAAATTGTCAAAGTTATTACTTCTCACGGATCATTAGATTATTTTTACGAAAGTTTTCCAATGTTATATTTTAAAAGATTTCAACAAAAAATAAATAAATAAGAAAGGAAGAAAAAAATATTTTAAAAAATTGAAGATATGAAGTTGCAAGATAAAGAGGAAAGAAAGAAAGAAATAAGGCTCGCATTCATCATCTATTCTTTAGACTAGAGTAGACATATTTACTGACTTTAAGAAGATTGAAATTTAGAAGACGATACAAATTTAAAAGAGATACACTCGAAGTTCAAAAGATATCAACGTCATTTACTCAATAATTCGTTAAAAAAAATACTATTTAAAATTTAAATCATGGAATTTTGGATGGAGAAATCATGATATTCATGATAAATGGAGAGACACTTATCATGATTATCATTTTAGAAATAGAAAAATGAAAAACAAAACATGAAGATTTCTGATTCTTATATAATATTATTCATGACCTTACGCAACACACTATCTCCTTCTTTCGGCTCTTGGCTCACTAATCTATCCATCCAGGTAAATTCCTCACTTCTCTCCAACATATCAGAGTGTAATTGTCGCCTCAATCTTGCCCATTTTGTATGTTCGCTTTCGTGCTGTGATTGTGAGAATTGCGTCGAAAGACTCGTCCTTTAGAGGATTCAGTGGTGAATTGGAAGAAGAATTCGAAAAGGGTTTGTTTCTAGATCCAATTCCTAACGAGAGCTTTGACTCGAATCCTCACTCTCATGGTTGCTTATGGAGCAAATAGCTCTTAGCTTCTTAGCACCCAGTTCCAGTATTAGCTAGTAGTTTTCGGAGAAATGAGGTCATTCGGATTGAGCCCAACTTCTTCTTCACCTAAGTTCACTCCAGTTGCAGCAGAAGATCCTGTTTTTGCTTGGTGCATTCCGTCTCTTTTAGCATGTTAATCCCGGGTTAAGCGTTTGAGATCTTGCGTTCAAAACGATTTTCGCGTAGGAATCTGAAGCGTCTCGTTTGATTACTTTTCAGTGATTGGACAGTTTTGAGAAGGAAAACTGATGGGGTCGACGACTTTCTCAGCAGCGGCGAGCCTATTGAAAGGCAGCGGTGGAGGAGTGTTGTCCGTTGGTGTTGGAGGAAGACTTTCGGGATTCGCAAATTCGATTGTCAGCGGTCATAACAGAAGCATTGTTGGAGCGGCTCGGCCAGTACTGCCTAGTTTCAGCACGAAGGAGAGCCGCCACAATGTACTTGTCTCGTTGGGTTTGAGAAGAACAGGACAGTTCCGGAGAACTTTTTCTTCTCTCAACCCGTCTTCTCCTCTGACCGAAGCAAATGAGACAGAACAAGAACAAGTGGATTCTCCGGCGGAGAAGCCACAAGTGTCTCCGGTCAAAGAGGCGGCCGACATTCTGGACATCCGGGTTGGGCGCATCTTGAGGGCGTGGAGGCACGAAGAGGCTGATTCTCTCTACGTCGAAGAGGTCGACATTGGTGAGACTGAGCCGCGTGTCATCTGCAGCGGCCTTGTCAAATACGTTCCTCTCGACCGTCTTCAGGCATATCTCTCTACTATACAAGCGAACAATATATTTTCTCGATCGAAAAACTTAATGGGACTCTTTTTTCTTATTTGATTTAATAATCAGGATCTTCCCGTGGTGGTGCTCGCGAATCTGAAGCCGAGGAACATGCGTGGTGTCAAGTCGTGTGGAATGCTGATGGCTGCCTCTGACGCCTCGCACGAAAATGTTGAGCTTCTTCTGCCTCCTGAAGGTTCGCTCCCGGGCGACAGGATTTGGTTTGGCTCTCCTCTCGATCACGAAAATCAGCCTCCTCCTGCCTCACCCAACCAGGTACTTCCACTCCTCTCGCGGGGAATTCTTACTTTGTTAGCCAATAATCATTCACAAAGTTCAATCTCTCTCAAAAGTGGGGAAATTGGGCTCGGTGAAGATTTGCCGTTGCTCCCGTTTCGATTACGATATTGGGTCGTAATAATGGACCTCTAATGTTCTGCATTTATGTCAATTATATGTTGAGCTCACTAAGGCACATGCATTACAAACTCACTGTTGATGAAATTGCAGATCCAAAAGAAGAAGATCTGGGAAGCTGTGCAGCCTCATCTCAAGACGGACGATTCTCGCGTAGCGATGCTCGAGGATTACGTTATGAGGACATCTTCTGGGCCGGTGCTCAGTCCATCTTTAACAAAAGCAAATATCTCATGATTTTTGTACCGAACATCGAAGCCGGTCAACCAGGGGAAATCTGAAGTGCTTCTTGTGTTAGTGTTCTTCAAATTTCGTGGTTGAAAATTCTTTTATTATTTCTTCTTCTTATAGGCTATCGCCGTACCTGTACTCGGATGTTGAGGCCTGCTATTTGATAGGATCCGAAAACAATACCAACAAAAAATTCAGCCAACCGAGTTATAACAATCCCAACCTCTCTGAATTGACTCTATTAACTGTCAAATTTAACTAGGACACAGCATTTGTTACATATTATCTAGGAAAAATTAAGAGAAATCTTGTACTCTTTTTAACACATTTTAATTATCGAATGCACAATTTTGCAAAAAATAAAATATAAGATAACATAGACTTGAAGGAGTTGGCAGAAAGTGGCATATAGTAATAGGATTCCCGAGGAATCAAAAGAATGCACAAACAAATATGGCTGAGAGCAGTTACAAGCTTTTGTTCTTCAACTGCCACTGAGCTCTCGGCCCGCCGACATTTTGGTCAACGGACATCTGATATAATCCGACCCCGACCAGAGTTATTATTACACGACTCGAATATCAAATTAATATTACAGCCCGGCATTGCATAATTGCAAATAAATATTTATATAAAAGAAAACATTCAATCCATTACTCAAATCATATAGTGCTTCTTCTAGAGGAGAGCAGTTCAATCTGAGATATCAGCAAAAGCAGCAAAGATATCACCATTGATGAAGTCATTATCAACCAAGCTCACCAAGAAATAGTTCTTCTGGACCTGCAAATGCAAGCGAAAAGCATGTTAATTAAAGTTGTGTCATCGTTGCGATGCGTATCTAAATTTATTCGTAGAACCAACCTCTTCAAGTAGATTTCTGGAAGGATCAGCCGCGGGGAACAAGCGGGCCCATCCTCTGGTCCAGATCTCGAAGGCCTCGTCCTTCCAAACCACGAAGCTGGAAGGGTCCACAACGGTCGGCTGGATGATCTCCTTGGCCGGGAAGACTCCCCATGTCACCGCATTGACAGCAGTTTGGTCGACGTTTGATTTCCAAGTCCCGTCTTTGTTCACCGCCATGTAGGTCAAGGACGGGAAAGCTCCACACTTTTCGACAAGGGATTCCAGCTTCTCTTTGGAGCAGAAGAACTCCAGATACGCCTTCTGGTAAACGTAACCTCCTTTGCCACCCCATCCTGAAAACAGATACGTACATTTCGGACCCGGGTCACAAACCAAATCAAGATCCTGAATCTCCAGATAGGTAGTGCATGTTATTTGGATCTTCATGAAATGAAGGTATAGCATCCCATATATATGATAGTTGTAACTGCCAACTGTAACCACATTATTCGGCTAGAAGATAGTTGTAACCTTTATCCATTTTATACTCCAGTGATTCAGTTTAATTTCATTAGCGATTAACAGATCCTATCGGTTAATTTATAATGGTCGTCAGATATTAACCGCCACATAGCAGATTTATTTTTTCCCAAATAATCTAGATAGAAATTCAGTTAAACCAATTAAGTGAATAATAATCTATTAAAATAACATATGTGATAATAACATATTAACAATGGAATTAAAAGAAAGTCCTAACACCGTAACAGGTCCAGTCTAGTTTTAAAGGCATCCGTGTAATTTGGTTGACCAAGCGAAAACGTTCAACTGTGCGTTTAATTTTGTTCGGATCTATTCGTGTTTGTTTCGGTTATCAGTTACCAATTAACTATATCAGCCATATATATATGTGTGTGTGTGTGTGTGCTGCTTGCTTACCAACGGATAGTGAATCAGATCTTTCCCCATTGACTGCTGGTTGGCTGTTAATGGTAAGGAAACCCTTGGTGTTGATCTTCCCTAGCTGCTCGTTGATGATCTTTGTCTCGGGCTGAAGGCCATCTAGTTCCGACCACGGACTGGTTTTCAATTTCCCAAGGCACAGTTTACGGAATTTCTGGAAATACACAAAAGATCTTATGTAACTGAACAATCAACAGACTAATGAACAGATTATTTCTGCAGTGAAAGTGTGACCTCATTTATGTCTTCGACCGTTTTCAATGGGACGGCCCATTCTTCACTAAGTTTCTTGTCACGTGACCGTGGGCGCATGAACTGGAGCGGAAGAAAAAATGTGTGAACGTGTCAGGAATTAATCAAAGAGAGATATGATCATGTCATTTTCTTTTTCTTGTAGAGTATTTATGCAAATTAGAGAGGAACAAATTAAATTCGATACTTGGATCAGTAGTAAAAGAGAAAGTAAAGGCCACATCGTGTAGTGACTTTCAATACGAGCTTTACATTTAGAAAAAATAAAATAAAAAAATTATCATCGAATACAACATATTTAAGGACCATAATCTTGTATTGTTTGCTTAATCTAAAAAGGAGTAAAAGGTTTAAGTGACATAATCTTGTATTGTTTGCTTAATCTAAAAAGGAGTAAAAGGTTTAAGTGACATGCCTGATGATCACTTAGCGCACCATATGAAGGATTGCAAGAATCACTCCATCTTCCACGCGGATACTGGTCCCAGCCAGTGGTTCTTGATATATAGCTCTTCGGGCGGTTTGCCCTATAATTATAGAGAAAAAATTTGTTAGGCTGTTATACAAATATAGAAGAAGAGTTTGGTCGCTTAATGCTATCTTAATTAAGTTTATCAAAAAAGGGTCATTAGTGTCGCAGAGTTTGACTTTGCTAATTGCACCTATAAGTTTCACGGAAAACTTTGGTCATGTTCTTGAAGGAACAAGGATGCTTATTGTTTCCCGGTGAATTTATTAATAAAGATTAAGGGAATTTCAGTACTCCGGTGAATTCCCATTGGTTTTCTGATTCGAATTGCAATCTCATGCCTATCTAAATAATAGGAATCATTTCCAAGAACCAAGCTACTAAAGTAGGTAGTTGCATACCAGAATATGGGGCGAACGTCTTCTTTGACTCGATTTACATTTGCAGGACGTCTCCACGGAAGAGACCTAGAAATTTTGCTCTCTTCGATCAAACCAAGACTCTGCAAACACAATACCATAATTAGAAGGGCTTCTGGTAATTCTGCTGACCATAAAAATCATATTATATATGTATACTGAAAACACAATTTGGTAGTGAAAACAACCGTGAGTATAGCCAATGCTGATTTCTCCATGTTGAGAGTGTAAAGGTGCAAGCTTGGTATGCCGTGGGCCAGAACTTTCTTGCACATTTCAGTAGCTTGGTGAATTCCATAGGCTCTGACGGCTTCGTCATTGTCCTTGATGGGTTCCAAGGCAGCAGTAATCTCAGCTGGTATCTGCAAACAGTTGAATTATAGTTGGCGGTTATATAACATAGTTCCTGGTCCAAGTCCGAGTCAGCAATGCACAACTATACATACCTTTGTTTTGCAGAAACCAGTCATGCGAATAAAGCCCTTGTAGTTGTTAATGGGCATAATTCCAGGAACAATAGGACATGTGATTCCAATCTGACGACAGTCGTTGACGAACTTGAGGAAAATATCAACATCATAGAACAGCTGAGTCACGATTAGATCAGCTCCAGCATCGACCTGTTTTCAAACCGAAACAGATTGCATAAATTTTCAGAACAATGTGGAATCGGAAAATAGAGAAACGAGTAAATCGAGTGGCAAACCTTGCTCTTCAAGTAAGCAAGATCATTAGCATAGGCTTCAGGAGTGGCAAGGCCATTTTCCCCAATTGCATCAGGATGGGCCTCTGCATTTATAGCAAATTAAGGAAACGTGTGAGGTGTGCTGCTGTTAATATAGCTTCGAAAACAATGCAGCGAAGGAAGGAATTATCAATATCATCGACGGTATTAACACGCTCATTCAAAAACCAAACTGCTTTTTTTCAATGTTTAAAACTGCAGTTCTCAGGCAGAAGAAATTTGCCTTGCGTACGGCTCAGCCTCTTAAGGCAGACATGAGGCGGAAGCCTCACTAGTTATCAGAAAAAGCCAAGAAAAAATGGGCTTCCACATTGTTGTTGAACGTAGGACTTAAGACTAGTTACATCAAGATTATGCGCGGAAATCATTACGTTGGAAATATTCAGTGCAAGCAGGCTAGAAATCCTGCTCAGATCAAAATTCGTTAGCTATATCTCGTAATTCTGTAATTGTGTTTGTTAATTATAATGGTGATATTCAGCTCAACCCATTTCTTTTGGATGAACAATGGGCACGATAAAGCAAACCCAACGTACGGAAATCCATCGAGATCCGGGATCTCACACTCAACTCCTACGTGACTCTGCTCAAAATGCACGAAATTCTTAAGCTAGATCGAGAGTTGGAAGCGAAGGAATCGACCTGGATAACCGGCGACGGTGATGCCGAAGTAGTCGCCGTAGGTGGCCCGGATGTGCTTGACCTGAGAAGACAAGACGAGAGAGAGAGATGAGAGATCTGACGACGAGCGAGCGAGGGAAGAAGAAGAGAGGGTACCAGGTCGAGCGCGCAGGCGAAGCCGCCCTGGACCTGGACGAACTTGTCCTGGCCGTGCGGGGGGTCGCCGCGGAGCGCGAGGACGTTCTGGAGGCCGGAGGCCTTGATGGCGGAGAGGGCGTGGTCGATCTTGTCGAGGGGCATGTTGGTGCAGGTGAGGTGCATCATGGTCTCGACGCAGACCATGTTCTGCATCCTGCGGGCGATCTCGAGCGTGAGATCGGCGGTGGATCCGCCGGCTCCCCAGGTGATGTCGCAGAAGGAGGGGTTGTGGGCCACCATCCTCTCCATCCGGTCGAAGAGGTTCTCGACGCCCTCGTCGGTCTTGGGAGGGAAGAACTCGAAGGAGAACACCACATTGCTCTCCGACGCCTCCCTGATCTTCTCGATCACCTTCATCTTCTCCGAGAGAGACCGACAGAGAGAGAGAGATGAGCTTGTTGCAAGAAGAGAGGAGGAGAGGTGGCTTGGCTTTATGGGTGCGGTGCGGGGTTGGTGGATGTGGGCGTGGGTCCCACGGACGGAGGGTTACCAACCCAAAATCACATCGTTTATCTTATTTCTGGTTGGGAGAGGCTGACGTCACTCTAATTCTAATATACATACATATAATCTCTAGAGAGTCAGAGGGCTGCGAACGACGTTGTAACTTGTAAACTCTTTTTAATTTCGCTGCAGCGAACGACGCTTCAAAAAAAACATTACTTTTAATGTCACGTGGGTTGTTTGTTTCTGGATTTGCGATATCTGATTGTTGATTGGAATCTGATTTTGTTGAGCAGAAAACATGGAGAGTGAAGCTTTTCTCAAAGCAAAGCCAAAGCTTCTCGTGGTGCAGAAGAAGTATCAGATTGATAACTACACACTTTTTAACTCTCGTTATCGTTGTAAGTGCATATTAGACTTCTTGGTTATTTGGGTGTTGACAAAACAAATAAATATTAAGTCTAGTATATAATTTAGGGGTGAAAGTTTTGTCCTCCGTTCCCGGCTTCTAGTTAAAGGCCGGGATTTTGTCAGTGTCCCGTTTCTTGTTAAAGTTTATTCTCCCTGATTTCGTCTCGTCCCGATTATTAAAAAACCGGGAATTTTCCAAACCGGGACATGTTTTTGGCATCCCAATTTTTCGGTTCACGGTCCTGCTTTCACCCCTTTAATACTGGTCTATTTCAGTGCACGCAACTGCTAGAGGAGAAACTGCAATTTCGAACGTGACGTCGTACGAGTTCGACGTCTTAATTATTGACGCTGAGTTGTATGACATGCCTGGACTTAAACTTCTTAAGGACATCGCCAGAATATTAGTTAGGAAGCCGGTAATCATATGTGAGTATCACTTAAAACTTATCTTTCTTTCTTTCTTTCTTTCTTGCTTGCTTGGGACTAAAATGAAACTTATTTTCAGTTGCAGCTTATAGTGAGAACAAAGACGATAGGCTCGAGGCGATGCGTTTGGGTGCGTGTGATTATATCGTGAGTCCCATCACGGAGGAGCACCAGAAGAACATGTGGGACCATGTCCTTCGCTTGAAGAGGGAAGATGCCGTCACCGAAGAGGCCGAGCGACTTTCACGTCTTCAAATTATTACCCCCAAAAAGTCTCGGGGCGTGCCTCCTCCGAGGCCGTGGAAGCCGGAGGATTGCAATCCGATCTGGCCCAACTACTCCACCGCCGCCACAACTCCTCTCTCAGACTCCGCCAACAAACTGGTTATAGTCCTGAACAAGGTTTAAAATATCGGTTTTACGCCTCGATACTATAATATATAAATAATTATAAAAATATATATAACATAATATATAATAAAATCCTCAAATATCATAAATCTGAAACTCAATCAGTCCAAAACAGATGAGGGAGGGAGGGAGGGAGAGAGACGCAGAGGCAGAGTGATGAATAGGGATCGACATATGATTATATTATATATATAGTAATACTAATGAGATATCCGAATCGTTTTTAGAGTTTTTTTATTAAGTTTCGCATTTATGTACTTTTTTAATATGTAAAATAAAACTAATTGGCCCAATTAAAAATTGCCAACGCCTCAGACTCGCACGCCTCAGTGCGTGAGGCGTTGCATGAGGTGACCGCCTCGAGCGGCGCCGAAGAGGCGCAATAAAAAAGGCGCTCAGCCAGTACGCCTCGTCGAGGCGCGCCTCACTACCATTTTTTTAAACCTTGGTCCTGAAAAGAAAAGCTTTCATTTTTGCGATGCAAGAGGTCCGATCTGATGTAATGTGCCTGTGGGCAGAGAGGGCGAAGAAGGAAGCCATTGTGAGCGCGACGCGGGTGTCGGAGCTCCTGGTGGAGGCCGTGAATGGAGGCGTCCAAGCCAGCTTCGTGAATGAGAAGCGCATCGAGCTCGAGATTCGCGCGCTGGCCGCCACCATCACGCGATTCATGAAGCACACGGACCAATGGCTTGCTGCTTCTCACGCTTTCAACACCGCTCTCAAGGTCTCTCCTCTTACTCTTCACGAACGAAAGCTGGCAATGGCATCTTAGGGTTTAGAGCTAATAATGAATAATTGCGTACAAAGTTGTGGGATCAGGCAAGATAATGTTGTGAATTGTCTACCAATTTTGTAAGAAACCGACAGGGACGGGATAAACCGAGACTATGTCAAAATTCCGTGAGTGGAAATGAAGATGAAGCTCATCATCTGATAACAAATTAGAATTGAACTTCCGAACCATGCTGGGTGATTTTAGAAAACTGGGTACATCTCGGAATCTGAATGGGTTCATAGATAATATCATAGTATTGCCCTATGGCTTTTTTCCTCATGCAACGAGTTTTCGATGTATTCTCTCACGGATATTTTGAGAGATTGAGCTGGCTATCTTTAACGAGTAGTCCTCGGTTTTCTATCTTTTTTATGGTAGAGTTTGGTCTATATAGCCGGGCCGTTTTATGGACTGGCTGATTGTAAACCATTCTCTGACCTTGCATTGTAAATTTATTTTAAACTGGGTGGGGCGGGGTTATTGAGTTGTGATTTTTTTGCAGGAAATGGGGGACATAGAGAATTGGATGAAGACCATGGAGTTTGATTGCAAAAGTATTGTTGCTGCAATGCATAACATTCACCAACAATGACTCCAAGTAAGGATTTATAACAAGGGAACCTGTTATCTTAAGTTGAGCTGTTGAGGATACAGTTACTCAGTTAATTAAGTAATTATCAGCATTATCAATCAGATTAGCAAAAACTCGGACCAGTGCGTTTCCGTAATTACTTGAAGATTCACTTCTCACAGAAGTGTCATGTTGTCCGATCAACAAAGCAGATCTTACAATACTAATTGCTGCTCCACGGCAGGAAACAGCTAAAATCACGCGGACATGGTCAAAAAGACGACGCCTGGGAAGATGGGCGACATGGAATTTCCCTTGTCAATCATAAAATGCAGTCTTCTCCTCAAGAAAAGGACTCACGAGTTACAAATTCATTCATTCCAACGACTTGCAAGTCATGAAACGGGAATATGTTAAAATTCATTTATTCCTTAAATATGAACTATTCTTTTTCTTTTCTTTATTTTTTTAATTTATTCGACAAAATACGGACTATCCATGTCTTTTGGAAAATGTACTCAAGTCTAGGTGAAATTACATAATTAATAGTCATGTATGTACTCAAGTTCCATTTGAAGTTGCCGGAGTAACCAAATCGAGTAAAAGGTACTAGTACATGATTGTTCAAAGACAATTTGTATCCGCATCTGAATCAGCATTGTTATTCCACATCCCGACCATGTTTGCTTCTACTGCTGAAAGAAACCGTAAGTGAAGTTCATGGCCGCCTGAGGATCTGACTGCGCCGGAGTGATGAGGCGAGAAGGATTTTATGGTTTAGGTTTTATTGAGTGATAGAATGAAGGAGTCTCAAAAGAATGAAAAATGTAAAGTAAATAAGTGTAATAAACTACTACTAAATATTACACTATTGATTGTGCTCAACTTTTCAGCTGAAATGTCGTCCTAACTCGATTCCGCCACAGTGACCAGCTTTGGAAGGCGTTACGCAGTCGTAAGAAGCTCGGTAATATAGGACACCATTACATAACAACTTGACTCTTTGGACAAGCTTGGTAGCAAAATCTCGCCCCGACAATACACTTTCCATCATGTATCAAAACGGTAGTCTAAACTTCAAGTTATTGTTCTAAACAATAGTCTATATTACGATTCTTGAGAGTAAACGAAAGGAAAGAATGAAACACTTTCTGAAAATTACCTCAATTGAATTGAATGAAAGAGCTGCTTATATAGCCAGCTTTACAAACATTACAAAGAAACTTTAAAAAGCTAACAAACTAACAGTTTGCTTATTCACCCTAATACACTCTATGTAGTTTAATACACCCCCTCAAGATGAGCTTACGAAGATCTTGAGAAGCGACATCTTGCACAATATAGGCAATAGCTTCAAAAGGCTTCATGCACAGCTCAATCATCCACGGGAACAGTGGTCAAGGCATCCTCGATGATCTCCTGAGTGTCAACGAACAGCAAGAGCCCGAAATATAGCTCAAACTTGAAAATCGTTGCGGAGCCACCATAGATCGAAGAAGCAAAGTGCAGCCATAAAAACATATATACACAAGAGGAAAGAAAGCCAACGAGAACGATGTCGTCGAAGACAGAACCGGGTGTTGGTTGAGCTGTTTCCCCGAGAGCCTCACGTCGCTCGAGATTCTAAACTTGTCACATCTCAACAAGTGACAGACTCGAAGAATTTCAGAAGCCCTTGAAGTAAGCCGACGAGTCAACTTTGTGTGAAGAAGACAACGAAGGAGGTGAAATCGACATGACCAACAAAAACTTGGTTCCTTGCGTCCATGAAGAAGTTCATGGACATCGCTAAACACCCTTCTAATGTAAAGAGAATGTGTACTGGCTTCCTCCTTCGTTGTAATAGCAGATTCTGACAATAGGGTCGCGGATTCTGACAGATTACTCCTTGTAATAGCAGCTAAATCGTCACCGGCTGGTTCTGCAAATATTTCAATCATACTAACTACAGAGGCAATGTTATTGACGGTCTCGCTCAACGACTTCGCCGACATCTATTTGACCGCTCTCATTAACCGATCAATAGGCTGCTCCGAGCACTTACCCGAAGCAATCGTCACCGGCTGGGAGTTGATCAATGGACCAGTCACCAATTACACCCCCTGTCTGCCTGGTGGCACTCCTGGGCCGACCCCAATTAAAAGTACTTGGCCAAGAAACTCATCAACAAAGCTATCGGCCCGAGAGCAACGACGCCATTCTCCGAATCAAATCGAAACTGTTCCGTTCTTCACCAGCACATCGAACCCATTGAACCTGACCGCCAACAAGACCTTATCCGTCGATTTCCCATTAAAGCAGTAAACGATTCGAAAAGAACCTGAAGCGCTTCCAATCGGAGAGGAAGGAAAGCCCTGAGCTCCTCGACGAAGAACGTCGTCTCCATCAAAACTGGTGAGGACGTTGATGCCGCGTATGTTCCTTTTGGTGCGCTTCACAGCAACCAGAAGTCCGTTCTCGACCGCGCACTTGTACACAGCTCCGATGCGTAGTTTTCTGAGAGCTTGAAGTATAATACGAAACTCATTCCTTCACCATCCGTTTCACCGTGAAAAACTATGATGAGATACAGCGGAATCAAGTTTCCTCCATTGTTCCATGGAAAGCCGGGTTGGTGAAGGTGGTCCGATCAGCTGCGGCGGAGACACCAACCGTCTCCGGCGAGTCGAGACGACACTTTTCTGTCGAGGCCTCGCTTGGCTCTCCGGCGACTCGCCGCCTTCTTGGACGATCTCCGGTAGACGCATCCCTGAGGGCTCGAGATGCACCCTACCATTTTTCTCTCTCATCGGGGCTTTCTCGCTCTAGAGCTCGGATGAGCTCAACTGAGGCATGGAAATGGCAATAGGTTTGACTCGAGCACTAGACAGGAGAAAGAAAAAGGGATAGAGAAGCAGAAAAGTGATGAAGAAACTAAACCCTAAATCGCAGGGTTTAGGAGAGAGAGATTTAGGAATTTTGAGAGAGAATAATTGTGGAAAAACGAAGAAGAAAGGAATATTGTCAAACAAGAAACAATAGCGTCAATGACGGGTTGTTCATCGGATCTTGGTGGGAATCGTGAGGAGGACGAAGGGTTCGCCATGGGAGGAGGAAGAAGCAAAAACAAGAAATTTAATGGACACTACTCTCTCTGATTTTCTTTGAAACAGAGTAAGAAGGGAAGAGAATAGGAAAAAGGACGACAAAGAAAGAACAAACGAGGATTGATAAACAACAGAAGAACAAACCTTGTGTGAAACTTCGTAAATCAATCTTCAAAAACAACTCCTGGATTATCGGAGTGATGAAGGTAGTCGATCGGAGATTTTTGAACGATCGTCCGATTTGCAGCGTCCTTGCTCACAACTATGTTGACAATCGAAATCGGAAAAAGTTGCAGAAGACAAGGAGAAACATCCTTGCATACAGCTTGCGATTCATCATTGAAATCGGAAAAGGTGCAGAAGACAAGGAGAAGAGAGAAAGAATCAAGCTTGGAACCCAGAGAAGATCAAGCTTGAATCAGAGATAAAAAATGGCGGAAGCAACTTTGCTCTGATACCATATTCCGATTCTTGAGAGTAAACCAAAGGAAAGAATGAAACACTTTCTGAAAATTACCTCAATTGAATTGAATGAAAGAGCTGCTTATATAGCCAGCTTTACAAACATTACAAAGAAACTTTAAAAGGCTAACAAACTAACAGTTTGCTTATTCACCCTAATACACTCTATGTAGTTTAATAGTCTAATCCACTATTTACTAGTGTCGGTTAATAAAAAGTGCGTAACTAGCACGTGATAAATGAGGAGATGTTGAGACGTGGTTATAAACGAACGGGAGTGACGGAAAACACCGGTCCTAAACTTTTACTCAACTTGGCTACTTCTGCCACTACAAATGGAACTTGAGTACATGACCGTTAATCATGCCTAAATTTAATACATTTACCGCAGTTTTATCTCTTTCTTTTTTACTATTATTATTTCGGATCAAGATCTCAGCTAATATCAAAGATCTATTAAAAATTCTGACCCAGATAGTTCGGATTCGAATCCGGTTTTTTCGCGGAACGGATTATCCGGGTCTGTATTTTACAAACGAAATATAGGAGGTCCGTTGTTTGACTTTGAGTTTTTCAAACACAGGTATAATTTCTCAATCGCAATACATACGTATTGCGACAATCTTTGTTGTTGTTTTGTTTTGAACTCAAGCGGATTCCATAAATTTGATCATAATTAATAAAGTAGTTTATGCTTTTGATCGAAGACATAGGAAAGAATAACATTATCTACGAGTATCATATTTAAAGGCCAATGTTAGATGCGTTGTATTATTCATAAATATGCTATAATCGTACTCTTTTATCTTCGCTAAATACACTACGCTATCAACTGGATAAGGCAGTCATCGATTTTGCAGCTTGGAAAAGGAGAGAAAACTATATATTAAAAAAAAAAAAAACACCGAAGTTTGCTTCTATATACTCTCAATTTTAAATTTTTTTGCAATATATTTTATATCTACAAAATTAACCAATACCACCAAAGTATAAGAAATATATACTTAAGTTTATTTTCTATACCTTCCTAATCATTTTGATTTTCAAAAATCCATAATCACTCTTTATTCATAAGCTTAATATTTTACTTGGTAAATCCCTGAGTTCGTTTTTGACAAAAATATAGTTTTAAAATTCAACATACTTCCAATCTTCAATTATAGAGATTTTAATCTTCTTCTGAATTTAATAAAAATTGAAAAGTACTAATTTCAAGTTACAGGTAAAGGGTATATTGATTATTGACGATATATTTTGGTGATAAATAAAAATAAAAAGTATAAAAAAAGCAAATTTCCATATTAATAAATTAGGTATTAAATCAATCTACCATTATGAAAATGAATGTTTAAATCGTAAAAGTTACCATTTTGATACGATAAATCCACTTACTAGTTTCGGCGCTCGAAATTCATGCACGAGTGATCTCCAACATTCGGATGTAAAAGATAATTTTACGTTCGAAAGAGAACTTTGTGTTTATATTACTTTGAGTCGATTTTTTTTGTATTTTTACACTAAATGTTAACTTAGTTAGTATTCGAGTTCACTTAGCGCCTTAGCGGGATTATTCGAGTTCATGACTCATGGGAAAGTCTCGTAGCAACTGCGCAGCTTTCTTGCTTTGATTATCAATCCGTACAGTGCATGCATCAACGCCAGCTTTCTTCAAACCCGAACCATACATTTTCTCTTACTAAACTATTTCTTTATTCTCTTTACACACTTCGTCGTTTCTATATAAACACACTACACTCCTCTCTTCTAACAAGGCATTCTCACACACCGAGAAATTCACACAGTAACGAAGAAAAGATCAACTAGAATTCAGCAAAAATGGGCGAGTCAATCCTGAGCTTCCTAGTAATGGTGTCCATTCTGTTGTGGTCAACTGCAGCGGGCAGTCCCGCCACAACCCACAACGTCCTGCGCTTCGGGGCCAAACCTAACGGCGCCACGGACTCCACCCAAGCCTTCCTCAAGGCATGGAGAGCGGTGTGTGGCTCGGTGCATGCGGCACGCATCTACGTCCCCAAAGGCCGGTACTTTCTCCGCCCCCTCGAGTTTAACGGCAAAGGCTGCAAATGCCCGCACTTCACCTTCCAGATTGATGGCACTCTGGTCGCCCCACTTGACTACCGAGTCCTCGGCCGAGCGGAGGACTGGCTCAGCTTTCGAGGTGTCACTGGCCTGGACATTGTCGGCGGCGCTCTCGACGCCCGGGGGGCCGCGCTCTGGGCTTGCAAAGCTTCCGGAAGGTCTTGTCCCGCCGGAGCCACGGTATCCCGCTAACACTGATCATATGATCTCTTGAGGTTTCTTGTTTTCATTATTGTTTTGCTGATCTCGCCTTGCATTTGCAGACGCTGGGGATATGGTACTCGAAGAACGTGAAAGTTGTAGGGCTTCTGTCTCTGAACAGCCAGATGTTCCACGTCGTGGTGAACCACTGCCGGAACGTGGAGATGAGACGGGTGACGGTGCTCGCCTCAGGTGAGAGCCCCAACACGGATGGCATTCACGTGCAGCAGTCAACCAACGTGGCCATATTGCAGTCTTCTATCAAAACCGGCGACGACTGCGTCTCCATTGGCCCGGGCACGCAGGACCTATGGATCGAGCGCATGGAATGCGGCCCCGGCCACGGCATAAGGTACGAGCACACATACCATAAAATAAACATGTAAACAGGCCCGGCCCTGCATGTAAGTAGGACACGTATTCGTAAACTGACATTGTGTGTATTTGGCGGCAGCATCGGGAGCTTGGCCAAGGACTTGGAAGAAGAAGGGGTCCGAAACGTGACGGTGAAGCAGGCTGTTTTCAAGGGCACTACAAACGGGTTGAGAATCAAGTCGTGGGCTCGGCCGAGCAAAGGCTTCGTTCAGGGGGTCCGCTTCCAGAACGTGGTGATGCAAAACGTCCAGAATCCCATCATCATCGACCAAAACTACTGTCCCGGCAACATCAACTGCCCGGCGCAAGTGAGCCTCGCCCGCTTTCCATGTGTGTTTGTTGTTTGCGAGTTTAATTACTAAGTTCTAACGTCGCTCTGCGGACAGGTGTCGGGCGTGAAGATCAGCGATGTGGTATACAGAGGCATAAAGGGGACGTCGGCGACGGCGGTGGCGGTGAAGTTCGATTGCAGCGCGAAGAACCCGTGCAAAGGGCTTAGGCTCGAGGATGTCAACCTCACTTACCAAAACCAAGCAGCCAAGTCCCTCTGCGCCAATGCCATCGGCAAGTCCTTTGGGAGGGTCCTACCAGATACTTGTCTTTAATCATCATCGATTTATTTATTTATTAATTATTCAATTGATTGTAAATTGTTATGCTTTGATTTGTTCTATCTATGTATATCAGCAATTCTTTTGTACAAAATATTTCAAATTTTAATAAAAGATTGTGTGTGTGAAAACATATGTTTCCATTTATTTTTAAATGATATGATGATGGTGGAGTTTTTAATAATAAAAGTTCCCTTTATAGAGAAGTTTCTTATAGAAAATTATTACTCATAAATCACAAGTTGCCATTATCGTTGGTTCGAAGGAGTCTATATATAACTATTATATATGCATGGATCTCGAGCAAGCAAATTTACTCGCACGGCCAATCTAATATACACTAAAATAATATGATTTGGGAAAAGGAAATTGGCATAAATACTCTCCTGAACTTTGAGTATGTTTGAATCTAAGCCCCTTCCAAGTTTTAAAGTAACAGTCGAACCCTCTCAATTTTAAATTTTGGCATCTGTTTAATTTTTTGGTTAAAACTTAGTGTCACTTTACCCGCGATTTTCCATTATTAACGGAAATCGGTTTGAGTCAATTTTCCATTATTAATTGAGTCGGAGGAAGAGAAAACGAGTTTGTCGTGTTCGATGAGAATGGGTTTTCATTTTTTTATTTTATATTGTTAGTTTAGGGTGATTTAATTTATCTAGTCTCTGCCACTTCTTGGTAGATCTCAGCCGTCCATATTTATTATGTTTTTTATTTTTATTTTGAGCAGTGAGCTTGGATGACATGACTGGGCTGGAAAATCTATGTGGCAGCATCCGTGGGACGAGAGTAACGGAGAATTAATTTTGAAAATAGACGTAAGAGACCAAATCACCACACGGAGAGGCAAGCTTAGATACTTGAGCTTGAGCAACCAAAAAAAAGCTTAGTTACATAACTCAAATTTCTTAAAAGTTTAAATACTTTAGCCGCTCTAAAAATTAATGTCTGAAGTTTTAAATCTACCCTCTACCTAGATGGCATCCTTGTATTATTTATTTTAGGTGTGAGATTCGGCCAACAAATGATAGTTGAATTGTCAATGGTCTTTTTGCTTCGCCGGCAATGCATATTGCTTTTAACGAATTGAGAGACGAGTGATCTGTTGTATGGCCCCACAAGTTTACTCAAAGAATGAAAAAGGACGACTTTTACTTTTAAGATAAGTCAAGTCAGTTCAGTTCCGAGAGTATTTCCATTCCCAAGTGATATGCTTCTGCCATTTGCCACTGCCTCTGCACATCAAAACAATCAAATCACAACAAAATACGACTCTCCTCAACTCCCCGATCTCACTATTCATTCCTATGTACAACATATATATATATAAGCACCGTTCGACTCGTTAGTTTCACCAACAAAATGGTTTCCTCACTCATCGCCGCGCTCCTCCTCACCCTCGTGGCGGCCTCAGCCTCTCCGATCAACGTCTGGCCCAAGCCCAGAACCTTCAACTGGGCCCACCCGCAGGCCCGCCTCCTGTCCCCGGGATTCGCCATCTCCGCCCCGCACCACCGCCACCTCTACGCCGCTGCCGCCCGCTGCCTCCGCCTCGTCCGCAGCGAGCACCACCGGCCGCTCGTGCCCCCGTCGCCCGTGATCCTCAATGCCTCCGCCGCGCCGCTGCAGGCCCTCTTTGTCGACGTGGCCGACCTCGCCGCGCCCCTCGCCCACGGTGTAGATGAGTCGTACAGCCTCGCTGTTCCCGGTGTGGGGGATGGAGCTTCCGCTCGCCTGAGCGCGCGGACTGCGTGGGGCGCAATGCGGGGACTCGAGACGTTCGCGCAGCTGGTGTGGGGAGAGCCGTCGGCTGTGGCGGCCGGCGTGGAGGTCTCCGACTGGCCCAAGTTCGCGCACCGAGGGGTGATGCTGGACACGTCAAGGAACTTCTTCCCGGTGGAGGACATTCTGAGGACGATTGGCGCCATGGGAGCGAACAAGCTGAACGTGTTCCACTGGCACATCACGGACTCTCACTCCTTCCCTCTAGTGGTGCCGTCGGAGCCGGAGCTCGCCACCCGGGGATCATACGGCGATGAAATGCAGTACTCCCCCGACGACGTGATGAGAATCGTGGCTTTCGGGTTGGACCACGGCGTCAGGGTTATGCCGGAGATCGATGCCCCAGGTTTGACTTATGCTTGCCATTATGCTAGATCAGATCCTGAGTTGAGTCTTGATCAACTTCATTAATGTCGAACATGAACAATGCAGCACACACAGGGTCATGGGCTGAGGCCTATCCTGACATAGTTTCTTGCGCCAACATGTTCTGGCTGCCGGCCGGCGCTGAGTGGGAAGACCGCCTCGCGTCGGAGCCGGGAACCGGGCAGCTCAACCCTCTCAACCCGAACACCTACAAAGTCCACGCCAACGTCATCAACCACGTTGCCCGGCTCTTCCCCGAGACCTTCCTCCACGCCGGTGCTGACGAGGTCGTCCCCAACTGCTGGAAATCCGACCCCACCATCGCCGCCTTCCTCTCCGATGGAGGGACCCTCTCTCAGCTCCTCGAGACGTTCGTCAACGCCACGCTGCCTCACATCGTCTCCCTCAACAAGACGGTGGTCTACTGGGAAGACGTTCTGCTGGACGAGAGCATAAAGGTGAGCCCCCGGTTCCTCCCCCGCGAGAGCACCATCTTGCAGACGTGGAACAACGGCCACAACAACACAAAGCGCCTGGTCTCCGCGGGGTACCGCGTGATCGTCTCGTCGTCCGACTTCTACTACCTGGACTGTGGCCACGGCGACTTCATCGGGAACAACAGCGCCTACGACGTGCAGACAGGCATCGGCAAGGACGGGGAGTCATGGTGCGACCCGTTCAAGACGTGGCAGGCAGTGTACAACTACGAGATCGACTACGGGCTGAGCGCGGACGAGACGAAGCTGGTGCTAGGCGGGGAAGTGGCGCTCTGGTCAGAGCAGGCGGACGGGACTGTGCTGGACTCCAAGATCTGGCCCCGGGCGTCGGCGATGGCAGAGGCGCTATGGTCGGGCAACCGGGACGAGAGCGGCAAGAAGAGGTCTGCGGAGGCGACGGACAGGCTGAACGAGTGGCGGAGCAGGATGGTGAGCAGGGGCGTCGCGGCGGAGCCCATCCAGCCGCTGTGGTGCGTCAGGCACCCGGGAATGTGCAACGCCGCCGCCGCCGCCGCTTGATTCGAGCCTGTTTTGTTTTTTGTGGATTAACAAGGCACCTCAGGCATGTTCTATAGAAGGTCAATGTAACAAAGTAATACATAATTTTGTTAAAATTGAAGCAAGAAATAAGAGGCGGAATCCTATCGTGTCATTGCATTTGAAGATGAATAACACACACACAACACTGATATCCCAAACCACTTCAAAAGTGAATCAGACTCTGTTGACCTTCGTCGCCGGAAAGCTCGAACTCTTCGGTGTTGCTTTGATTACGAGAGATTCGCTTCTTCTTGCTTGCTTGCTTGGAGGCTCATCAGCATTCTCTTGATCGAATCCACTCTGTGTTGATAACAAGATCATCATCATCTTCTTAAGCTTCAATGGGATAACTTGAATTCGAAATTGTTCACAATCCGAACCTCTGTGCTTCCACGAGATGGATTTGTTTCCCTTCCCGGTGGCGGTGGGACCAGAGTGTTCTTCGTATCAGAGCTCCACCGCAGAACTCGAACAACCGAGGAAGGAGGAGAGGAGAGTTTTCGCCTCTCTCCTCCATCTTTGAGCTTCGCTGATCCCTTTCTCCTATATTCCCCTACGCAATTTTGCTAAACCATACTTCCTTCTAGTTTCAATTTTCGGTGAAAATATCGAAATTAACGGAATATTACATTATATCTTAAATCAATATTGTTGGAAACCTGATAAATTATATTATTAGAATTATTAATTTATTAAATAATAATTTAATAATATTAATGAGAATTGAACTTATACAGAATATATTATTTAATTAAAACTTTAAAAGATAATCGTGACAACAATACAAATTTTAATTATCTGAAGCGGCACAAGCTTAAAATACTAAAAATTAATAAATGAGAAGCGAAACATTTTTCGTCTAATTTTTTTACGGACATTGGTCTTTTTTTTTTTAACTTAGGTTACTAAATCATACTTAAAATATACATTTATATACTCATATTGTTATCTAGAATATTCTCTCATTAGAATTTGATGAAAAAAGTAAACGAAAAACATATCCCTTCGTATTCTTGATTTTGGTTACTTTTACTACTATTTTCTATTATTTTGAACCTCCATATTGATCAAAATTTAAGTACTTTTATCGCAATATCCTAAATATTAGTTGAACAAACAAAGTGTTGCCCTAATGTACATGGTTGGTCTCCCGAAATTGACATCTTGATTGATAACAATGTCAATATTTGTCTCTATTTTATTATTATTATTATATTTAATCAGGATTGTTTTGTTTCTGAGTGGGTGTGCATTTTTTATCCTTTAAATGGAATTTTTTTTCTATTTGTTTTCAGTCATCAGTGACAGTGAGTGCCTGGGGTGAGCCTAATGAGTGTTTATAATGGCAACATTACAATTAGATTTGGAATGTACAAACCTAAATAAACAATGTGGATTGTCCGCGTGTTTATTATTAAACTTAAATAATCTCCCTCACTCCATTAATTAATTAATTAATTAATTAAAATATCCTATTTTACTAAAACACTCGATGTCTGAATTATTGAAAAATAAAATCACTCGATTGCTCTCTCTCTCTCTCTCTCGCTAGGCTGCCATGGCGGCTTCACCGACGTTCTCAGCTGCGTTCGGCTGCAAAGCTCACCGGGATTTGACGCGCATTGGCTTCTCCAGACCCACCACCACCACTTTGGACATCGCTTTCCTCAACAAACCCAGACGCGCCGCCACCACTGCTCGCCGCACTCTGCTCTCCGCCGCCAACGACTGCGCAGTCTCCGTCGCCAACTCCGCCTCGCTCTCCAGGTCTCTCCCTCTCTCTAAACTCATCGCCATTGTTAAGGCTCTCGATTCTGTTTTATTCATCTGGCTTTGCCATCTCCATTTTCTTTAGCAATAAGCTTCGTAGCTTGAATATAAGTGTGTTGAGCTTCAATGAGGCTGAAATCTGAGAGGAGGTTTTGTTGAAGACTGTGTGTCCTCCTTAATTATTCAGGCTGTTTCTCGTTTTGATGACAGGGTGAAACGGCACACGATTTCGGTGTTCGTGGGAGACGAGAGCGGGATTATAAACCGGATCGCGGGGGTGTTTGCGAGGAGGGGCTACAACATCGAGTCCCTCGCTGTCGGGTTGAACAAGGACAAGGCTCTGTTCACCATTGTTGTGTCCGGGACCGAGAAGGTTTTGCGCCAAGTCGTGGAGCAGCTCAACAAGCTCGTCAATGTCATCAAGGTTTTTGGATTTTCCTATAAGATCTAGTTTCCCATAAGTCATATTATATACCATGTAAAGACACTTTTGTGAGACTATTTGGGAGATTAGCTCCATCATTTCAATGGCTCCAAACCTAGATGATATAGAGAAAAGACTCAGAATTTGGGTAGCTTTTTTCACATATATCTCATTGTTAGGTGGAAGATATCTCAAGGGAACCACAAGTAGAGCGAGAGTTGATGCTTATCAAACTCAATGCGGATCCGAGCACTCGCGCCGAGGTATTGATTTAGGCCTTCCTTGCTAATTCTAAATTAAAACATATTTCTTAAATATAGATTTTCACCTCGGTGATTTCCAATTGAGAAGTAATATGGCATATATGATATATGTATCTACATGCACGCTTCTACATGCTTCGTTTTGACTCAGTGCAGTAAGATAATCACGTGTAAGGTGTTTTTATATTGTTCGTAGACATTAATCTACAGTGATCAAGTTGTAGTACTACCCGCGTTTTCTCTTCATTTTTTTTATGAAGCTCATTATTACCACAATTCATTGTATCTGATCGTCCTATTGTAGTTTCGATAGTTAACTAATTGACTTTGAATTCAAATATATTTGCTCTTGATTTTTTTTTCAGATTATGTGGTTGGTGGATATCTTCCGAGCAAAAATCGTGGATACGTCTGAAAATTCACTGACAATGGAGGTGAGTTTTAGTAGCTATACTACTAATACTGTTTATTAACTTCCTGATACAAATGTAACATTTAGGTTTAGTTCAGAGTTTGGCTTTTTAAGTCTTAATTAAGTCGGGCCTGGTCCAACCCATTAGTTTGTAATCCCTTAGTCTTATAAAGAGACCTTAAGCTAATGGACGAGTGAGCCAATAATCATTCACAAAGTTTAATCTCTCTCGAAAGAGCGGAGATTGGACTCGCGAAGATTAGGCAAAGATCCTATTTTCTGAGATCGATTTTGGCACGTATCACTTCCTCACTTAGGGTCATTGTGTTGGATTGTTTCAGGTCACAGGAGATCCCGGGAAGATGTTTGCTGTGCAAAGAAACTTGAGCAAGTTTGGAATCAAGGAACTGGCAAGAACTGGAAAGGTTGATTATTGTTCAGAATCTTAATGTTATTTCAACTGAACCTCGCTGCTGCAAATTTGTACTGCTCAAGATTGTACACTACTTTTGTTAGAATCGCCATCATTAACGATGTATACTTGAAGCGGAAGGACCGTCATATACTGTGTTATAGAAATATTTCGACTTATTGTACTTAATCCACTATCCAGTAACGATACCTGTGTTGCTTTTAACACAAACTTATCATTTCTGATGATCGCTCACTCACGTGCAGATTGCTTTGAGACGAGAAAAGATGGGAGAGACAGCGCCATTTTGGAGATTTTCTACAGCTTCTTATCCGGATCTTGACAGAGCAGTGGCTGTAAATGGTGTTGCAGAGAACACAGATGAGTCCACACCTGAAGTTTCCAGTACATCTTCCAGTGTATGTCTCTAGTTGAAAAAGGAAAGGGATGAACGATATAGGCAATTACCATGCATTAGTTGTTGTACTGGGTTCCTTTTTCCCGTTGCATTGGGGATAATAATTTGAGTAAGCTGGGTGCCTGCTGAAAGGGCCAGGGGATCGTAAAACCGGAACAAAAATCCATTGGAACTTTTAGTCATTTACTATTCACGCTGTCACCTGCCAAATAGATTGTTCATATACAATATCACCAATATCTCGGCCACGTTCTTATCTACACACTTAATTGGTGATTGACCCTAGAATGTGAGCATAATATTATTTAAGAAGTTTGAATTTCGGTTTTCTATTCGTGAAATTAGGTCCAACAGTTTAAGTTGATTTGGAGCCAGTCATGGTTATGGATGTACGCTTGAGTCATAAAGATGGCCAAGTTAGATTTGACATCTTTTGCTCATGCCTATATTATCTAAGAAGTTTGATTTCGGTTTTCTATTCGTGAAATTAGGTCCAACAGTTTAAGTTGATTTGGAGCCAGTCATGGTTATGGATGTACGCTTGAGTCATAAAGATGGCCAAGTTAGATTTGACATCTTTTGCTCATGCCTATATTATCTAAGAAGTTTGAATTTCGGTTTTCTATTCGTGAAATTAGGTCCAACATTTTAAGTTGATTTGGAGCCAGTCATGGCTATGGATGTACGCTTGAGTCATAAAGATGGCCAAGTTAGATTTGACATCTTTTGCTCATGCCTATATCATCTAAGAAGTTTGAATTTCGGTTTTCTATTCGTGAAATTAGGTCCAACATTTTAAGTTGATTTGGAGCCAGTCATGGTTATGGATGTACGCTTGAGTCATAAAGATGGCCAAGTTAGATTTGACATCTTTTGCTCATGCCTATATTATCTGAGTTATAATTGCCATGTACTAATGTAGTGATATATGTTGTGAATTGTGAAAGAATTGCTAAAGGGAGTTTGATTTATTTTATAATTTCTGTAATGAAGGGGGATGTTTATCCCGTTGAGCCGTATGTTGACTTCACGAAGAATAAAGTTCTCGATGCTCACTGGGGCGTTCTCTATGATGATGGTGTAAGTTTTCGGTTACCCTTGAAATTCTTACTTCTCTAGAAATGAATAGACCTGGAATTTCATGTATTTATTTAATAGATTTATGTCTTTTAGGTGTTCTATTATTTAAGGGTATGCGAGGTATTTCACAATAATTATAGCATTAGGGTTTCTAAACTTATAAAATAGGTGCCTCCATTAGAGTTTTTCTTTATGTTTTGAGTGATTGGTTTTGTACCTCCAAAGCATCACTGGCAAAGTTTTCCAGTCTAACTCTCGAATTAGTGACCATTTTTTTTATCAATATAGTGTTCTTGTTTTCTTTCGATTATCGGTTTGGTTCCTATTAAAATGCCAATCATATGAATTATTATGTGATGATAGTTTGGAGTGTCGGGACTTGTTGAACATTTAGAAAGCACTTCTCGTTATTAATGACTATCGAGTCTTTAAAAGCATTGTAATTTTACCAAAATATTTTAAGACATTCTGCTATTCTGTTTATGATCGATATTTCAGTCTACGGGACTTCAGTCTCACACTTTGACTATGATTGTGAACGATTATCCTGGAGTACTCAACATAGTCACTGGGGTAATATCTCGAAGAGGTTATAACATTCAGGTGAGTAAAGCTTGAGTTTTACGGTGCATTTGGTATTCAGGCCGTGATTCGCTTCTATGTTAAGGTCGCAGAGCCTTGCTGTTGGGCCCGCTGAAAAGGAGGGGCTCTCGCGCATTACAACTGTTGTTCCTGGTACTGATTACTCCATTGGCAAATTGGTTCAGCAGCTTCACAAGTTGATCGATCTTCATGAGGTGATGTCTTCCGAAAGATATGAAGTTCATGTTTGAGATTCTCGGAAAAAAAAAAAAAATTGAGCATAAAATTTAACCAATTATTTTCTTTGTTATGTTAATATTTGTAATGCTATCATATGAGTATCAATAATAATTTTTTTTCTGTTTTTATATTCACATCATAAAATTGTAATCTGAACCGAAAATGACTAATGCGTTGTATCTTCTGGTTCGGGATCTGACTCACTTACCATTTTCAGAGAGAGAATTGATGCTGATCAAAATAGCTGTGAATGCCTCGGCTAGGAGGGATGTCCTCGATATCGCCAGTATTTTCCGTGCAAAACCAGTTGATGTGTCTGACCACACAATCACACTCGAGGTCAGAATCTCCTCTCTCATTACCTTCTCAAATATTCTATAAGCATATTAGGCATTTGCCATCCTATATCACAAATTGTTTCATTGGCACTTGCCATCGTGGGAGAAAAGCGATACTAAGAGGGTAGATGAAGATGGTCCTTCACTTCATAAGAGCTGAACAGAAAATATAATCATTTAGTACAGGATATTCTATCTTGTTCAACAGAATTGTACTATAAAGCACAGTAGTTAACACTTGGTATTTAATACTAATACCTATCTAAAGAAAGTGTGTTACGGATCCGTATTGCGGTAAGACTTACTGAAGATGGACCCGTGATCCGCACCACGAGCACGGGCCGCTTCAGCCCGAGAAGGAACCAACCAAGGGCCACATGCTTAGGCTTAGGAGATTATGTATCAGGCTATTTTATATAATTACGACTCTTAAATACTTGGTTGTTAGATAATTATGCTTACTCCCGATTTTAGCCTTGTCATGACCTACCAATAATTGGGTCTCTTTGAATAATGACATTCATCTCAACACATAAAAAAATCCGGGCACTCTGTACCAGAAGAGCGGCTGAATTTTGGTCGAGACTTGGTTCGATGAACTTGTGTGTTTCCGTTTTCACTTTTCATCATCACGGGTCCCGTTATGAGATCGGAATGTTTTGATAGATCATAGATCTGATAGTTCACAATATCACATCATCATTACAAAGAAACATATGGGTAATTTGTGTAGTCAAGCTTGTTGATGCTTATGAGGGTTCATTCAAAGTAACATCTTGATTTGGGTGAGTGGTGTTTTGAATGGGACAGCTTACTGGTGACTTCAGCAAGATGGTTGCACTGCAGAAGCTATTGGAGCCCTATGGAATTTGTGAGGTCCGTCTCTCTCTCTCTTCTCTTTATTATTATAATTTTTTTAAAGAAACAACGATTTTATTAATAATGGTGGTTGGTTTCAGGTTGCGAGGACTGGGAGGGTGTCATTGGCGAGAGAATCCGGCGTTGATTCCACGTATCTCCGCGGATACTCGCTCCCCTTGGATCCTTGAGAATGTCTATGTTGGATCTTCATTCTCACCTCGCATCCACGCCCAAAAACATGTGTTGATCGTTTCTTTAGGAGATGTTTTCTATTTCCAACTCCTACTCCTATTTGCTAGCTAGTGTACGAACACGAAGGACGGCGTTCCGGGATTTAAACTCTTTTGGTCCGATTCCAATTTTTTCGGGCCTTCTAACACTTGGTCTGTTACGGTTTAGAAAAAACAAAAGAAAATAAAAAACAATTTAAAAACTGGGCCGGGATGAAAAGGGAAACTTGAATAGATGATTTTCGATACCTCAGTATTTAATGTGATTTTTTTTTATTAAAAAAAAAAGACAAAATTACTCTTTAATTGTCCTAAGATGTCTGAAATTTAGGAAAGTATGTTACGTTTATGTAAATGATTTTAGGGTCAAGGGAAAATGGTTTTCATAACCTATACGGTGAATTTCAAACTTTTATACGATGTATACACTTACTATATAAATCCCTAAAAACGGCCATCGATTATTATGATGCAATAAGTTGTAATTTTAAACTACTTAAATTATGTGATTAATCTAGTGGTGTCAAAGTGGGTCGGGGTGGACCGGTCCGGTCCGTCCAGTTAAGCCCGCATGTTTTACATTTATAAGTTGAAATCAAGGTTCGCATTATCGACGATTATCGTCGATTTTCGACGATTTTCGATCTTTTCAATGGTTACCGGTAAGTATTCGCCTATAACAGTTATCGTTTTATACTCTTTTCGACGAGATTATCGAAAATCGATAAGCATCTTACCAGTCGATTTTCGTTTTTTCTAGTGTAAAAAATTGGTACTTTTCGGTGAATTTTAAAAAATTATTTCAGAGAATAAATATACTCTTTTCAGCGATTTTCGAAACCAAACCCTAATATTTCGACCTTCTCGCCAGCCGCAGCCTATTTCTTATACCAAACGACGATTTTCGACCTGGTAAGGTGGACGATTTTCGATTCTTTCACCTCTTTTCAACAATTTTCGTTTGAATGGCATAAGTTTCTTAAGTTTTTATTTAGGCGTTTTCGACCTAATTTCTTCAATTTTTTCCGATTTTTTTGGTAGATCTAGGACTTATATTGATATATCTATATGAATCATGCATTTGTTCTTTGATATGTACTCATTTTCACGAATTTGAGAAGATTTGCATGAGTTCCAAAACTAAAGAGTTAGTTGTTCATATGAGTTATGTTTATAAATGGGTAAAGATTGGTACTTTTGTGATTTTGAGTTGTATTTTTGCATTCTTATGAACATATCTTGATGAAAATTTGTTTGTAATTATTTTGATGGCTTAGTTTGTAATTATTTTGTTAGATTGAGAGGAAACTCGGATTTTTATGCTTGTTAGGCAAAAGTATACAAAGTTTTGAAATTTGAAATTTGGTAAAAGTATAGATTTTTTTTTATGATTTATGGTTAGTATAGGCTTTAAAAGATTGTAGTTAGTAAAAAATACGAATTTGTGGTGGCTTTTTGAGGTCTTGAATTGAAAAAATCAAGATTACAATATTTTTTAGGTTATTTTTTATGTAAAAAGTATAGAAATTCATTTTTTTTTTTTAAGTTTTATAGCTATTTAATCAAAAAAATGTATGTATATAGTTGAATAATAAATTATTGAAATACTGGTTTTGCACTTCGGTCAATTTTTAGGCAGATTTGAGGTATAATTCGGATTTCTTAATAATTATGGCAAAAGTATTCAAAGTTTACTTTTTGTGATTTGTCAAGTAATCTATTCATTTTTTTGGGGGGGGTTTCGTTTATTAAATATTTTTTTAAATATTAATCTGATTTTTTGTTGTAGTTTATTTGCAGATTTGACGATAATTCGGTTTTCCTTATAACTGCGGCAAAAGTATTGCAAGTTTATCTTTCGTGTTTTGTGAGGTAATCTACTCATTTTTATGGGTGTTTTCCTTTATTAAATATTTTTTGAAATATTAATGTGATTTTTTGGTGTAGTTTATTTGCAGATTTGAAGGTATTTTGGTTTTCATCATAATTGCGGCGAAAGTGTTTTAGATTTGAGACTTGTGATGGAATTATATGTGTGTATGACTTTATTTACATATGTTTTGTGGTATGATATTATAAAAATATTTTGTAAGTTTTCCGTCGAAAAGTATCGAAAAGTGTCGATAATCCGTCGATAATCTTCGAAAAGTATCGGTAATCGGTAAGCTACAATATTATAGGTTTTCCGTCGGTTAATCGGTAAGCTATCGATTAATCCGTCGAAAACGGTAACCGATTTATCGGAAAGTTCGGTAAGTTGAACCTTGGTTGAAATAGCAAAACATAGTGAGGCTTTAATTTATTATCTAACTTATTAATGTGATAGATCTGTTTAAGCATCTAACTAAACATATTAATATCAGCAATACATATTACTAGATATACTATTAGATGGAGTGGAGACTTTGTTTATAAATTGAAGTGTTAATGATGGCAAAAATACCCAAAGTTTGGTCAAAGAACCCCTTGTGTACTCAAAGTTTAAAAGTGGTGGCATAAGTAACCAAAGTCACATTTGGGGCCTTGACCACTCGATTCTAGTAGCGAAGTTAACTTACATATTAACACTGGCCACGTGGACAAACGTGGGTTGCTGACATAGCAATTTTTTGCCACGTGGATGAGCCCACATCAACCTCGTTTACGATAAAACAACGAATTAAACCCCTAATAAGGCTTGTCCACGTGGCAAAAAATTGTTATTTCAACAACCAACGTTTGTCCACGTGGCCAGAGTTGACGGGTAAGTTAATTGCGTTACGAGAATGGAGTGGTCAACTCCCCAAATGCGGCTTTGGGTACTTTTCCCACCACTTTTAAACTTTGGGTACACGAGGAGTTCTTTGACCAAACATTGAGTATTTTTGTCGTCATTAACCCTAAATTTAATAAGCATACTAGATAATTTAATTTTTTTAAGGCTAAGCCTAAACGAGAGAAGGGAATGACTTTTGATATAGCCAAAAAAATTATAACTATATAAGTATCAATTTTTTGTATTAATACAGGTAAAAGGTAAAAGTATCTTGAAGTACCTTAAAGTTAACGACATATTTCATATTTTTTATATGCAAAAGTACTAAAATTTTAATATTATTTATGTGATCGTTAGTACCAAACCATTAACTTTCAAGAAATATCAATATTTATTACGGCATATGTTCTTAAGTTAATATTGACGACGTAACTACTTAAGTTATTATCATTTATTAGCGACATAAGTACTTAAGTTATTATCTTATACATAAAATATATAGAATTGGTAGTTAAAATTACAAAAATATCATAAACTCTTAAATTATTGTTGACGACATAAATACTTAAGTTATTGTGATTTAAGCTATTTTTGTAATTTTATATGCCAATTCTACGTATTTTATGTCTATATGATAATAACTTAAGTACTTATGTCATTACTGATAAATTATTTACTCATGCCGCAATAAAATTTAATATTTTATGAAAGTTAACGGTTTGGTACCAACGGCATAAATAATTTTTAATATATATGTACTTTTACCTCTAAAAAGAAGATTTTGAATGTGCCGTGAAATTTAAGGTACGTCAAGATACTTTTTCCTCTATGTTTCCTTGTAATTATGACGCATTAATTAAATTATTACATGACCTCTTTAAATTCATGACTTTTAATTGCAAAGCATGAATGAAATGGTCTCTTTGCTATTGTTTGTATGAGTTTCATCACAATTTTTTTTAAAAATTCTCAGAGCATCAACAATTACGTTTATGTATATATTTACACACATAAACACGTTAAAAAGACTCTTGACATAGCAAACAATGCCTTTCCAATTTATACGTTTTTATTTAATAATGGTCTAAAAGTGGAAGGACTTTTGATATAACCAAATAATTATACAACACATATAAATGTCAGTTTTTTTATTTATAATTATTTGCATTAATCAAATTGATATAGAAAATCTCTTTAATGACTTAAAAAAAAATAACCTCTTCGCATTGATTTCTAAGGTTATTGGATTCAAAGCAGGAAAAATAAATAAAATATACATATAATGGCTATCATTTAACCCACATATTCGTGCATAAAAGTAAAACATTGAGTTTCAATTCCATTAAAAAAAACATTTGAGTTTCAATAGCAGTTATTTATACATAGTACACGTTTTATATTTCATTATCTCTCTAATTGAAGAAAAAAAAAAAAAAAACACACCTTGCTCTACTTTAAGACACATTATCATTAAGACATTATCACATATAGTAAATTACTAAACCCTCCTAAGACTAACAATCCAAAAACTAATTTATCAAACAAATGATATGATTGATAGATTTCACCAACTCCAAGTGAATAAATACCTCAACATATACCAAAAATCTATTCAAACTGCCAAAATCTGCATCAGATGACACTTCTTTTAATACGAGATGAGAAAGAAAATAAATGGTTTCTTTCGATAGTAAAAATATTATATAAAAAGTTCAACGTTCGTCTTAATTAAGTATTTTTGCCGTTCAAAAATTAGAATAAGTAGTATGGGCAACATTACTCGTACTTAGCTATTTTTCAGTACAAAATAAAAATAGGTATTATAGGGCAATATTTGTGATAATTAAGTATGTTTGCCACTATTAAACCATGAAATAGTGCACCATTTATATAAGCAGGTTTTTGTTTCTATTTATTATAATGAAATAAATTTGTGTTATTAGAGTTAAAGTTAGTTACAAAGTTCAACCGATTAAAAAGAACGCAGAGGGTCATAAAGAAAAAAAAATTAGTTACAAAGTATTAGACTCTGGCATAACATGTTTTCCATTCATACCAGTAAAAAAAAAGGTATTAAGATAGCTATCAATATTGCGATAATATAAATAACAATGATAATATACCTATAAGTTTGATAACTAATAATGTAAAATCTGTAATCGGTCTAACTAACCAAAGAAAGGTGAGTGTGTGTGAGTGTCATTCATTCTTCACACTCCCAAGCTCTTTGGCGACAGAGACCTTTCGTTGTTGTTTTTTCGATACACCGGTTTTGTATTCCTACAAATAATGATAAATGACCGGTCTTTAAGATTTATATTTAAATATCATGCGAATAAAACAAATCAATCAGTATATATATACTACAACTATTCCCTAATCATGATAGCAGATACTAAACATTTGAGTAGGCAATTAAATGAATATATAGAACAAGTCAGTGATTCTAAACATGGACAATCACATTCACAATGGAATATAATCTTGTACGTACCTTGAGATGGCTTGCGACAGCGCGTCGGGTTAAATTTTCACACCCCATTACTTGCATAACTTTAAAGATTTTCGCAGGAGTAGCCTCTGTGGAAAAACAAAGATAAGAAATTATAGTTTTTCTAACCAATTATAAGTCAGAAAACTAATAATAATAATAAAATAAACATACTCTCGTATCCAATAAGGTTCACAACGTCGACAAACTGCGAATGGAGGTTCGGTGTCCAAACATTAACCCGAGACTTTTTGGGGGTAATAATTTGAAGACGTGAAAGTCGCTCGGCCTCTTCGGTGACGGCATCTTCCCTCTTCAAGCGAAGGACATGGTCCCACATGTTCTTCTGGTGCTCCTCCGTGATGGGCCTCACGATATAATCACACGCACCCAAACGCATCGCCTCGAGCCTATCGTCTTTGTTCTCACTATAAGCTGCAACTGAAAATAAGTTTCATTTTAGTCCCAAGCAAGCAAGAAAGAAAGAAAGAAAGAAAGAAAGAAAGATAAGTTTTAAGTGATACTCACATATGATTACCGGCTTCCTAACTAATATTCTGGCGATGTCCTTAAGAAGTTTAAGTCCAGGCATGTCATACAACTCAGCGTCAATAATTAAGACGTCGAACTCGTACGACGTCACGTTCGAAATTGCAGTTTCTCCTCTAGCAGTTGCGTGCACTGAAATAGACCAGTATTAAAGGGGTGAAAGCAGGACCGTGAACCGAAAAATTGGGATGCCAAAAACATGTCCCGGTTTGGAAAATTCCCGGTTTTTTAATAATCGGGACGAGACGAAATCAGGGAGAATAAACTTTAACAAGAAACGGGACACTGACAAAATCCCGGCCTTTAACTAGAAGCCGGGAACGGAGGACAAAACTTTCACCCCTAAATTATATACTAGACTTAATATTTATTTGTTTTGTCAACACCCAAATAACCAATAAGTCTAATATGCACTTACAACGATAACGAGAGTTAAAAAGTGTGTAGTTATCAATCTGATACTTCTTCTGCACCACGAGAAGCTTTGGCTTTGCTTTGAGAAAAGCTTCACTCTCCATGTTTTCTGCTCAACAAAATCAGATTCCAATCAACAATCAGATATCGCAAATCCAGAAACAAACAACCCAATTTCAAACCAAAAAAATAAAATCAGCGATTCTCAAACCCTAGAATCGGAGCGAAAGGAAATCCCAATTCAGATCGAGACAGAGACTAACCACGGGGAAAGAAAAACAAAAAACTTTGGGGAAGTTTGAATCTATGCGAATATATATTAAGAAAATTTGTTTTTTTAACCCTCGAATTTCAATTTCATTAAAACTATGCCCTCAAATTTCCAAAAACAGATAAAGGATACCCTAAAAAAATTATAAATTGCGTAGCTATGCCCGAATAGGAAACTGTATCCTTCGGGTATCGACCCGAAACCACAACCGACACAGCAGGCCCACTCGGGCCCAAGTATTAATTGTGAGTTAAAACCATGAAAAATGTCTTCCTGTGACTATCTCTTCTCTAGTTGCCAATTGCATAAAATTCTGACCTTAGCTTATAACTCAAGCGATGATCAAACTCACGTGGGAAACCATAATAAATAACAGGAACAAAGCACGAAACCCTTGTTACCCTAGACCCATATGGATCGAATAATTGAGCAAATTAAAGCTATCCAAACTTGACAGGGATTTTTGAAAAAAGATTTCAAACCTAGAGGTTGAGAAGATGATCGGAGGCGGAGGGACGGCTTCGTTGGGCGTTGCGAGACGGTCCGGCGGCGTGGCGGAGAGGGCGTGAGACTAGCTAGAGAGTCAGAGGGCTGCCAACGACGTTGTAACTTGTAAACTCTTTTTAATTTCGCTGCAGCGAACGACGCTTCAAAAACATTAGTTTAGAACGACGATTTGGTCTTTCAATTTTATTTTTTAGTATAAAAATTTCACAAAATTTCAACTCAATCCCTTTAAATTTTATTAAACTTTCTTTCTATATATTAATTTAATAAATATAAATTAAATACCTATATATTTATATGCATCAAACAAAAATAAACAAATAACATATACTTTGAGATTGTTGGCACTAGGGGTGTACAAAAAAACCATGAAATAGTGCACCATTTATATAAGCAGGTTTTTGTTTCTATTTATTATAATGAAATAAATTTGTGTTATTAGAGTTAAAGTTAGTTACAAAGTTTAACCGATTAAATAGAACGCAGAGGGTCATAAAGAAAAAAAATTAGTTACAAAGTATTAGACTTTGGCATAACATGTTTTCCTTTCATACCAGTAAAAAAAAAAGCTATTAAGATAGCTATCAATATTGCGATAATATAAATAACAACGATAATATACCTATAAGTTTGATAACTAATAATGTAAAATCTGTAATCGGTCTAACTAACCAAAAATACAATATTATGGAGGTCGTTGCTTCTTATATAAACATTAACATTACGTTGATCTAACAAATGGAATCAATGAATTTATAAATACAAAAACTAAAACTAAATTAACGAAAAATCAAATCAAATAATTGCTCGTGAGAGATAACTCAAAGAGAACCTTAACTTTAGCAAACACATGTTTCTCTCTCAACAATTTTTTTAGTGTTTCTGTGTCGCCATCGAGTAGAGTCTGTTGTTGTCTTTGATCGACTCCAATGCATTCGCGAGATCGTTTACCTGAAACATCCCTTAAGAAATAAGGAAGTAATAATTACAATCTTGGAGACATAAACATTTTTTTGACCAGATTATATGTGCAAATGAAATATACATTATACAATTTCTAAGATCAAACCACACACTAAAAATGTAAATATATTTGAATATATATACATATATATATTTAAATATTAAGCGGAATATTAAACAAATTAATCAATTGATTGTGTATCATGTAATTTAAATATGTACATAAACAATATAGTAATTGTTTAATTTTGTTGTACGATTTTTAGTGAATATGATCATAAATATTTGTGAATTTTTAAATAAATAGGTAAAACAACTACGGTAAAACATTAAAAAAAAAAAGGTTGAATTGGTAAGGTTTTGCATTAATAATAATAATAATAATAATAATTGAATTGGCAAATAATATATGTGAGAAAATAATAAATCTTGTTGTGTATTAGTTATGTATAAATTATAAATTAACTTTGTATTATTATGTAATTATTTGTAACATATGTTACAAATAATTACATAATAATGTAAATCATATAATGTGAGAGTAATACATATGTAAATGGTATTTAAAAAAGAAGATAAGAAATTACAATCAATATTAATCATGCTCAAGAAACCAAAATTATGCCTGAAGAATTATTACCAGCGAAATGAAGTATTTGCAATTTTGCAAACAACCCGAGGAAATTGTTGTGAGTCGTGACTATTAAAGAATAGAATTCTTATTGTTCATCAATTAAGTTGGCCGTTGACACTTCTCATTAAGAAATCTACGTGAAAAATAGTTAGGATAGCAAACATAAAATTTGACACCATCAAAGAAAGTGAAAATGAAAGCGTTATTAGAAATTTATCATGCACAATTTCAATCTCACGAACTCATTTCAATCTCACCAAAAGTGTGCTAATAACTTTTTTTAATAAAAAATAAAACCCTATTAAACTAATACTAAGAACAAAAAAATAGAAATTGTATTACTGATTGTGTATTTCATAATCATAATATTGTAACAAAATCCAACTTGAAATTTGTGCAAAGTAGTTGTAGATAAAAAAAATTATATAAAATGAAGAAATCAGTTGCACGCATTTATCTTGGGGATAATATTTACAATAATTGTAATGATAATTACGTTTTGATGATAATTTGGATGTCTTTGTTATTTTATGCATATATATATACATGCATACATGACTGCATTTCTTCAATCGCTTAAAAAAATAAAGAAATGAGAAAATAAATAATTTATATGGTAAAGGTAATAATAGAACTCTCACCATAAAATCACTGATAAAAAATAGATAAGAAAAAATATTAATAAAAATAAATGAAAATTTTATAAATTAGAAACCACACAATAAAAAGAAATTGATGATGACATGTCTCTTTGGGTTATGGTAAATTTTTATATGTAGCTTAGGTTGTGTTTGTTTACATTAAGATTATGACGTCTGAATCTGAATGTAGATTTAAATGATAAGATGTGACATCCGAATCTGAATGAATAAAAATTAAGTGTGTTTGTTTTTTAAGATTTGAATGAAGATTTGAATATATTTTTCTTGTGAAATGAAATTTTATTATACACTAATATTATATACTGATTATTTTCAATAACAATATAAATCTAAATTTAAAATAATTTTTTTAATAAAATCAAAATATTATATTTTTTGTAAAAAAAAAATCATTGAAAATATTTTATAGTAGTAATAATTTATAATAACATATAAATATAATAAATTTGAAAAACTTTGAAAAATTGTACGTTATAAAAATTCTATCATCTATAAAATTATTTATGATAATTAATTGAATGTAGATTAAATTTTTAATGATTATTTAATTTATTATATTAATAAATCTGTAAACATGTAAATAAAAACGTAAAAATATATAATATTTTATATATAAACTAATTGATATATTTGATAACTTTTAATTTCAATTTCTTAATAATTCTTTTATTTTAATATAATTTTCTATAAATATTCGATTTTTTTTTTAAAGCGTCAAAAGTATATCTTCCCACCTATCATTGGATTCATCTCGTCGTAAGCTTTCCAACGGTTTATCATACGAGTCAATCTGATTAAGTGGTTATTCAGACCTATTAAGATGTTATTTTTAATAAGAAAAAACAAATGCACTTAATGACTCTGACCCAATAAGATTAAGAGATTCATTAAGTGCAAACAAATACACCCTTAGCCTCCGTGACAAGATAAATAGAAG
The DNA here is from genome assembly GCA_954871525.1 of Parietaria judaica. Lineage (NCBI taxonomy): Eukaryota > Viridiplantae > Streptophyta > Magnoliopsida > Rosales > Urticaceae > Parietaria > Parietaria judaica. The sequence continues at coordinate 22,324,640 of OX940860.1, read as the reverse complement.
GATCTTATATAATGGTTTACATCAGGCTTCCAATGCAGGATTTTCATGGACACGCATTTGTATCGCTTTCACATTTTTCCACTCATAAAATAAGTGGTCAGGTTACTAATTAATATTTGAGATCTAATGGAAAATTTACTTAAATTTAGATGAATTAAGCGGTCTAGTACTCAAATCGCGTAAAAGCATAGAGCTTGTATTTTTTTTCTCCTTTATATCCTTCTTATTATTTTATATAGTAATGTGTCGCCGGTCTCTCATTTGTTATGTTTTATTATACGCCTTTTATCATGTAGATAAATGACAAACGAGGCTAGGATGACACGTCACTGTAAACTAACGACATTTTGTTGATGTAAAAAATAGATCACACACTGTAGTTGCCAACGTCTTGTTTTTGGGCCACGACCGTCGTCTTTTTGTTTATTATGTCTGGTTTGAAGGTTGAGTCTTCGATACCAGGGACTCAGGACTTCCGTTTGTCGACCAGACCGACTCGGGTCTTGGATATTCGATTTTAGAGAACGGGGACTTCCGTTTAACAGCTAGAGCGGACTCGGATATTGGATAGTTGACCTTGGAGAACCGGGACCTCCGTTTCACAGTCAGGTCGGGCTCGAATCTTGAATCTTTGCTTTTGGATAGCCGATAATATTTTACGGCACCTTCGCTCTAGCATGCTCCTTCATTTTTTGTATATGGAAAAAGAAAGAGAAAAGTCAAACTCTAGAGGGGTACGGAAAGGGGCCTCCGTAAACTATTCTGATGCTCAATATTAGTCGGGTATTTGAAGTCGGGGAGTAAGAAACACAGAAAGCCTTGATGGCGTTTAAATGAGTACTGTTTGATGAGAGGAGCCTTCTATGTATTAAGAATGTTAGAAGCTTCCTCGATGATTTTCAGCTATTAAAAAATCATTTAGCGCGCCTTAGGGCACACAATTACCCTTGAGGGCGTGTTTTGACGCCATGTAGGTGCGCTCGCTCGTTTTCAAATATATTTAATAATAAATGATTATTTTCTATTTTCAAGACTTGCCGATTTCGATAAATGGGCCTCCGAGGTGCGTTATATGGGCCTGGCTTGGATTAATTTATTAAGATTAAAAAAAATATTTAATTAGATTTATAATCCAAAAAAAATCACATAACAACAACGACACACTATAAATGAAAAAAAACACAGGTCTACACCTTTACGCGACTTGGGTACTTAGCTTTTTCCAATAAATCTTGAGTATATAACTGGTAATTGGGTAAATTTTTGTAAAAAAATTAAAAATATATCCATAAAATAAAATCCCATAAATATATTAACCGGAACCGGGCCTTTTCGGTTAGAGCAGTTTAACTTTAGCTTGGAAATAGTATCAAGATAAATAGAATGATCTTATATATAGGATTAATTTACATCAAGTCTCTCAGGCACATTTTTTAAAGGGGTGATACTGTTGGCCAAGATTAAAATGTACTATCGCATTACTAAATAAATATATCCATCGTAAGGACATGTGACATTATTGGCCAAATTTATAATATGTAAGGGGCACAAATTTGTGTTTCACGAAGTTTAAACCCGTAACCTCTTATGGAGGTATGTAGCGGAGTTACCACTAGGTCAATCAAGATTGGTTACCAATGCACATTTCATTTCCAATTCAGGATTTTTCATGGACAAATACTTTTCCCCCCTCATAAAACAAGTGGATAAGTTACCAATTAATGTTAAATATAATAACAGAAAGATTAAGTGAAATTACCAAACATCTACTCAAGCTCTATTTATGAAACTCGAATTACTAAAGTCGCTAAAAAATGTAGAGCTTCCGTTTTTTGTCTCAATTCTATTTTTCCTTAGTGACGAAAAACAGACCTGACACTTTTACGCAATTTGAGTACTTTAACCTTTCTACACATTTAGGTACATCTGCCACTATTATCTCCTAGCATCTAGTAACAAATGCAAAGGGCTAATGTTAAACTTGATGGAACCAAATAAATTTTGATTTTTGAGCACTAGACCAAATTCTACATTTGGTATTATTGGTGGTAAAGAGAAAATTAAAATTTTGATTTGATTTTCAAGTTAGAGCGCCAATTCACACACTTTCATTTTGGCCAACACCAATCTATTATCTCCCCACCAAAATGATTCCTCAATTCTTTTTCTATACCTTTTTTTATTATTTTCTTACAACAACTACTCTGCTATACTGAAAAGACGGAACTACCCCTCAAATATTGGACAACTCCTCGTTGGTTGGTTGCGCATCGTTGGAGGGGCATTTCAGGAATAAAATGTTTTAAGAAATAAATCGGGCAAAAGAGAGGAGAGAGAAGGAAACTCTTCTCACTCGCGTTCCTTCCCAAGCACACTTTCTCTCTCCTCACAACCTCTCCGATCTCCGAGTCGCCTGACTCAGCCTCGCCGATTCCACTCGGTCTCCGCCGTCAACCTAGCTCTCTCGAGTTCCGGCGGCCTCTCAATTTCGCCTCTCCCAGCCGCGCGTCGGAGTTCCCAATTTAGGGTTTTCGACCTCACCGCCGGTTGCCTTTCGCTTGCTCCGCCAATTCGGCTCCAATTCTCCATTTCTGCGTGGAATTCAGTTCGTTTCGCCGTCGTTGGGGCGTGATATTGGGAAGCTCCATTCTTTCAGCTTCAGGTGGTTGGAATCCGAGACGATCGGGAATTCGTACGACTTCCGTGGACTCCTGGGTTTCTGTTGTGGTGTATGTAAGATTCAGCTTCTGCTCGAACTTCACATGGCTTGATCTCGGCGCTCTGGTTGCGAGGATAATGACGTAGACGCGGAACGACTTCAGGCTAGTTCTTTCTTCATCAGGGGGTGTATCGATTCTAGGGTTTCGGAAAGGCGCTGCATGAAATCTGCAGTTTGAAGCGGGGAAGGATGTTTTATTCTCAGTTTATATTGGCCAAGAAAGGCCCTCTTGGGACTATATGGATAGCAGCGCATTTGGAGAGGAAGCTTCGGAAGAATCAGGTTGCGGACACCGATATCGGATTCTCCGTGGGTTAGTTTCAATCCCCATTTCTTGTAATTTATGTTCAGACATCGCTACTTTAAAGAAAGCTTGCTGTTACTTTGCGAGTTCTCTATCAGTTTCTATATCAGGAATTGGGTTGATGGCGGCAGATATACCCAAGTTCTTTCTATAAAAACTTGGGGTCTATTCCGCCCCACCGTTAACCCTTAGGAATTTGAGTGCCTTTTCTGTGTAGTGCACAACCTTCTTTCGTTAGGCTGTACAATTAGGCTAGTTCTTGAGAAGCATGCTGTTAGTTACTAAATCAGTAAACTTTGAGTACTTTTTGTGTAAGTGTGTAACTTTCTTGTATCAGTTTCATTATTTAATATTTATGTCTTAAAAGTTTCTCCATATGTTATTTATTCAATTATCTTGCTGTTATACATATATTTCCATGTGTCATCTAATTTGTTTAGTTTATTTTCTTTCTTGACAGATTCAATTCTTTTTCCCGATGTTCCGATCGCGCTACGCTTGTCCAGTCATCTTTTACTGGGTGTTGTGAGGATATATTCTCGAAAAGTGAATTACCTGTTTGATGATTGCAGCGAGGCTTTGCTTAAGATAAAGCAAGCTTTTCGCTCTACTGCGGTCGATTTACCTCCAGAGGAATCCACTGCACCATATCACTCTATCACCTTACCGGAGACTTTTGATCTTGATGATTTTGAGCTTCCCGATAATGATATGTTTCAGGGGTCAGTTATACTATGTTTTTGGTTATACTTTTTTATGATGTCATTATGTTTGAGTTCTTAACCTCTTCACTTATCGACGTGTCATTCTTGCAGTAACTATGTTGATCATCATATCAGTTCGAGGGAACAGATCACTCTTCAAGATACCATGGAGGGCGTAGTTTTCTCGACATCTCAGTTCGGATTGGATGGTTAGTAGTTCTGTTTCTTGTCTAATACGTGGTATTGCTCTCTCTATTTTTTAAGTGACAAGCTGTGTCATCAAGTGAAAGGGTATAACATGAGTTAATACTGGTTTATAGATGGATGGGCCTGAAAGTCTGACTGGAGTCATGCATTTGTGTCCTTTTACGATTTTATTGTTTCACTTCATTTATCTCTCCGAGTGTTTATTATCTAATTTTGGGTACTTATGTCTTAAATCAGTAAAAAGATATATTTAGAAAGAAATAAGGCTTTGACAAGGACTAATTTGATGGCTGTGCTTAACTTAATTAACACTTATACTTGTGATGTGTTTTCAGAACGTTTTGGTGATGGTGACGCTTCTCAGATCGGTTTGGACATTGATGAGGTAATTATGATTTTTGTTTCAAATACACTTGTAGAAGTCAGGTTTCGTTTTCCACTGCCTGCTTTACTGATATCTCATCTTGTTAAATTGACATTATTTTAAATTGGTGTTGAATCCTGTCCTTTTGTCCTTCCCTCAAATTTGCATTGATATAGATGCAGTTTGGTTCTATAAATTTCTTAATTGATTAAGTTACTCGTAAAATTTTATAATAATATCAGGTTGATGTGGAAAAATATATTGTTTATGCACCCTGGAGACATGGTTATGTTCAATTTACATTACTTAAGTCAAACACAATCATGATGATGAGAGTGCTTGCATTTAACTCAGTATGTAACTTATTATTTTGGTTTTTAAACAGCCTATGCTCCAGACGCTATTATATATTCTTGGATTAGGTGATAAGCAAATAACTAAACGTGTCTTTTCATGAAAGAGAGTTGTATTTAGGTAAAAACAAGAATTTCAAGTTGTCGTTGAACCTTTTATCATCCTCCTTTCCCAGAAAAGCACATGACGCTTGTATCTTGCATCAACTTGGTTCTTCATTTTCCCCAGTTAGCAATGACACCAGAAAAAGAGAGGATGATTCTTTCTATGCTTAATTTCTCCTGCTGCTTATCTATAAAAAATATATTGACCTTTGTTTTTTCATTTATAATTGCATCCATTGATTTTTCTATTTTGGATATACTGGGTACACTCACATTAACGATACAATCTTATCGTACTAACAAAATATGCTCTTCCCCCAATATGTCGGCAAACAGGACTTGTTCTTGCGCAAGGTTGCATCCCGAGGAAATGATGGAGATCCAAAGTAAGAAACTTTGTTGTCCTAGCATGTTCTGAATGTTGATGTTCAAGTATTTCTCTATTTTGCCGTCAACTTTTTATATAAAGACTTGTGCTAGTTTAGTTGGCAAGTAGTAGATTTTTTTTTTCTATTCATGCCCAGTCCATGATTCTCGTTATTGAACTTGTGACTTAACTTCAGTTCTAAATCACTCAAATCAGCTCAACCGATTTTATTTCCAGGGAAATTGATGAAACATTTGAAGGCATACCTGGAACTTCAGCAATTATGGAGGGTTATGACATTGATGACCAGGTTTGTTAATAATTTATACTTGCCTCTTCTCATGGTCTTTGGTTCTGTTATTATGTACGGGAATTTGATTACTGTGTGTCATTTATTTCATAATTGTCGGATTTGTAGTACTACGACTTAAAAATATTTTTTGGTGTTAATGGATCAGAATGCCATTCCCGCTGCAATTAGTGAAGCTCCTGAGCAATTAGTGGGATGTATGAGCCCATTAGACGCTGATAAGACTCTGCCCTCTGAGGACCTTATGGAATCAGAAGACCACGAGCTAAAAACTGACAAAAGAAAGTCATCAGACCAAGCAACAGTTCCCAATTCTGAAGACAATGGCTTCCTTTTGGGTGATGTGGAGATGAATCAGGTTGTGCCCGAGAGACATTTAGCATCATCAATGGAAGTTACAAGGGAAGGTGCATCAGAAAATGTTAGCTTGTCTGTTTCCACCGAGCATGCTAAAACTCTTATTTCAGTTCCGGAATGTTCAAATGGACATCTTAGTGCCATGAATGGTCCAGATATGCATAAACCTGAAGCTGTGGAATGTGCCGAAACCGATGTCCTGACTAATAATGGAGCAGGTGCAAGCCTTATAGACCGGACTGATGCTGAATCTCCTAGCTGTTCCCAGGTCACCACTGAGTTAGATGATACAGGTCGTAGGACATGTTCTGTTGACATTGAATTTCAAAATAATATGGGAGAGTCATGCTCTCCTACCAATAAAATAGCCTCAAGCATTTGCCCGTCAGAGTCTCCAGATAGACCCGAGGTTGTGAATGTTGAAGCGCGTACGTTTCAGGAGCTGAAAGAAACAGATTCTACTCATGAACGTGTTGAATTTCCTGGGCTCCGTGCCTGCAACAGCTCGAAACAAATTGATGTACCATCTTTTCGAGGTAATAGTTCGGTAATTTGTCTCAATTTCCTCTTTTTATTTACTTTTAATTAACCCCCATTGAATCAATTGCTTGTTGGTAAAGGGTTTCCCATCATATTTGGATGTAATCTTATAATTATTATTTTCTTTTAGAGGAAGAGTCGACTGATGTTACGGAACCGGGAATAGATAAGAGGCATGTACCGGAGGAAGTTGGTAGGAGGAAGTTGGATAGCGAAATTGATAATTTTCCATCTCGTGAAAATCTGTTGGAGAACGTCGAGAGATCTGAAGCTTCAGAAATTCCTGCACCTGAAAAGCTGCTCGCGGTGTCAGAGGGGCTGTTTTCTAAACAAAGTGATTTGGTAATGGAGTCTACTCCCGAGAAAGAAGTTTGTGGCAATGATGACAATGGTGCAGGCGACAAGCTCATGTCGGGAAAGAAACGCAGCTTCACCGAGAGTACTTTGACAGTACATAGTTTGTACTCAAGCGAATCATTTAGTATGAATAAATCAAGGAGAACGGCTGAATCGATTCCGGGTGATGACGATCTGCTGTCTTCTATTTTAGGTATCTATCACAAATATTCCGTAGTTTCACTTTCTTGTTGTGAAGTGCTCAATATCTGGTCAGTAGAGCTTACCTTGAAATGTTTGCTCTTTTAGTTGGAAGAAAATCCTCAATTTTGAAACTGAAGCCCACTCCGTCTGCACCTGAAATAGCATCCAGAAAACGTCTTCGTTCTGCTCCCAGATCTAGTTCCTCAAAGCGGAAAGTGGTTATGGATGATATGATGGTTTTACACGGCGAGTATGTCTTACTTTCTAAGCATCTTCTACACTTTGTCTTTGCTTGAGGCATGACTGGCTTGCTAAAGATTAAAATCAATGGATCTAGTTGGTAGGAGATAGGTCCGAACAATGAAATATAAGAAATGCCAATAATCAAGCAAAATAAGTCCACATAATCTGTTCGGACTTTGCAGCATAGTGCAAATATTCTAAGCAACTTTATCAAAAATGGGGAGTATAAGGCTGACATGGCATTATAAAACAAAGCTTCATAAAGTATTTTGATCTCATTTGTTACATTAATATAATAGTTGCATGCAATACATACACACACACATATATATATATTATTCGTGAATTTGTTTACACCGTGACATAAATGCTATTAGAATACGTATTATCTTCTGGTGCTTCTTATGTACTTTTGTCTGGAAAGGGATATAATCAATGACTCCTGTATTACCAAGTTATGTGTCATCTCTCTAACTTGTTTTTTTTCTTTTTTCCTTTTTCTTTGTAGTACAATTCGTCTGCAGTTGACAAATACTGAGGATATACGTCGTATTCGCAAGAAGGCTCCCTGTACTCGCCCTGAAATATCAATGATTCAGAGGCAGTTTGAAGAAGAAATTTTTAGTGAACCCATCTTTACTGGTGAGTTAAATCCATTCTCTCAATTTCTCAAGGAAAATAATCTTCTAACTGACAACCGAAAGCAAATGATTCTTAGTTGTTATCCTTTCTAAGTTATCTTTGTACTTCCATTCTTAGAGATTAAGAGTTTCACATTCATGTTATTTTGATCACTCAGCGCATCCTTCAAAAGCTTACCTGTTTTCTTTTCATATGCATATCAGGTGTGTCGGCCAAATTGGTTTCCCTGCATCGCGAAACATTTGATTTTAGTACGATTAAGACGACTGAAAATGACCAGGAAGATCTTGTTGAATTGGCAAAGGATAAGGAGTCTTCTAATGCGGTGAGAAATGAAACAGACATGCAAGATGATCACACGTGCATTCAGACAGAGAATCAGCATGCGGAGATTTCTGGTGTGAGATCCGAACAAGAAATCTTAAACAATGCTGACAAAGTGGACATAGACAGGCAAAATTTTGAAGTCACTGATGTCGCAGATCATAATGTACTTGGTCCTGAGTTATCACTTCAAAATGATCCTATCTTCAATGATTTGGCCGAGGACATTACAGCGGATATTTTGCGACCAAGCTTAGTGGTTACAAATCAAGATGCAGATGCAAGTGCTATGTCACCACAAAAAATTGATACTGAACTTGTTGAGTTGGAAAACATACACGCGACTGAAGCTGTTGAAAATATTGACAGAGATAATGGCAGTGCCTTTGAAACTGCATCTTTGGGAACTGTTGGATGCGCCGTGATATCTGTAAATGAATCTGTGGACGGATTTGAAAACAATAATCTAACTGCTGTGAATCCAGAAGCATCAGGTGTGGGATTTGATGAGAAGGATCTCGCTTCTCTCTGTCCGAGGGATGAAGAGATCAAAGAGGGCACTAGTTTCTCTTTAGAGCCTGCCATAAACGTAGAGAATGCTATGATGGATGAAGGAGAAAATGCAGACTTTAAGGAAGCAGATCTAGCGCGTGCTATGAATACAGAAATTACTGCTGTGAGTTCCGTGCCCGAGTTTCTTGGTGTATGTTATCATCTTATCTCTTGCTATATTTAAATAAGTTGTTCCTTTCTCGCTTCTTTCCCTCACGAAGGCTTAATGTTACTCTATATTTTATAGATAAATTATAATGAATAGCCGCATTCATATGTTTACATAGCATTTTAGCAAACTTAAGGTTTTTATTTGCAAAATAGCCAAACATGGGCTATTTTGTCAATAGTTAATATAGTTGTAATAGTTATGACTATTTTTATAATGATTAATATGGTTAATTGGCTATTTTACAAATATTAACTAAACAATGGTTATTTTGTCCATTTTAAACTATCAAGCTGCTATTTAACTTAAGCTCCCTATTTTATATTATACCATCCAATTAATATGTACTGTGGGTTTATATTTCAGCAAATATTTTATGGTGTTAAATATTTTTCTTGTGTTTATTTTCGGCAAAGTATTTATTCAGATATCATGCAGTTTTTTCCTTATTCAGATGTATTTATCAGCATTTTCCCTTGTGCTTGCTTATTTGGTGCAGGATTTTGAAGATGGCACTATTGGAAATGACACAGGTTCGTATCTCACACTTTCCAATCTCACAGAAATTACTAAAGTCCTTTCGTTGTTAACATAAATTTATATCATTGTTATCTGGTATCTTTTGTTCATCCTACATCACTCGTATTACTATTTGAAAACCTTAAGATAAAAACTTGCTTGCCATTCACTGAAACCATCCTGTGATTCTTGTTAGAAATCATGAGAATTTAATTGGTAAGCCTTCCTATGCGTTGATAATTTGAAGAAGGTTATTATGGGATGTATTCTGAGCGCTTTCTTAAAAACTCTGTTGAGAAATTACTGTGGAGGATTGGAAGAAATCACGTCCGGCATATTATACGTGGGAGAAGTTTGTTTTACACACTTGTTAATTTGAATGTTTCGTCTCTTGTTCTTTGCCATCTTCCATTAATCCTATATTGTTCTCTTTCAGAGTTCTTGAACGTAGATGACGATGAAGTTGCTGAGGACGATGAAGATTATATGCCAGGCTCTGAAGATACGCGTCTTCCTGAGAACACTGGATGGTCTTCCCGTACCAGGTATACATAAAACTCAATTTGGTTTACACTCTCATGCCCATTATGCATTTGTGCACTTATAAGAATGTTTTGTATTCATAAGCTCAATTGAATATTTTCCGAAAATACGTTCAGTTTGTTTTCATGATACTTCCAAATTAATTTAGGGGAAAGAGTTATTCAGTTGCTTGTTTATTCATTAAAAAATTGCAGCCTAAGTTTTTGGTGGTGCTTATCTTACAGGGCTGTTTCCAAGTATCTTCAAATATTATTCGACAAGGAACCGCTACATGGTAGGAGAGTTCTTGCAATGGACAATCTATTAACGGGTAAAACTCGCAAGGAAGCGTCGAGAATGTTTTTCGAAACGCTGGTACGTTCTTTCGGTCTCCCCTGTGAGATTCATATTTACGATATCAATGTTTCTGAAGACATAATAATACGTTTAGGTTCTGAAGACGAAGGATTACATCCACGTAGAGCAGCCAAATGCCTTTGACAACATTCTTGTAAAGCCGAAAACAAAGCTGATGAAAGCAGATTTCTGAAAACATAGGGATATGATCAGACACAGTTGAAAGTGAAACCACCACAATAGTGCTAGTTTAGTTTGGCTGATGATGATGCTCATGCTTGTTCTCATTTTTTTAGATTTCTTTCTTTCTTTCTTTCTTCGATAGAGGGGATAGAAATTATGTCATATTTTTAGTTTTGATGTAATTTGGTAGTAGATTAACAAATGGGGGTCTACTCTATGCACTTGTATACGCTGTAACAAGTACCTATTTATTATGTGTATATATTTGTAGAGCCTAATTTTCTTGTTTCTCTCAGTCATTCACCATTCTATACAAGTAACATTCCAAACATCCTTTGTTCATTATTATTTAGAGGATATTTACGTCACAAGTACCTGAAAGAAAAGATTTGGACCGGCATAGTTCGGTTGTTTCTTAGACCGGCATATTTTGCTAATTGAATCAACTTTGTACCAACGGAGGCACACTTTTTCTATCATTAAATTACTTGTAAAAAAAAAAAAAGCAAAGCAAAGAACATGCCATCGTTATTATTATATTGCTGGTTGTTTTGTAACTATCTATTATAGAAATCTGAGTTTATTAAATTTAGTCTTTGGATCAGCGAGCTAACATGAATATCTCGGACGAGCTCGGATGAGAGTCCGGATCGTACACGAGACAAATGCGTAGGGTAGGGGACTTGTATTGGTACTTCCACGAGTAGGTGGTGTGACAATGTATGGGAGAGTCGAACTTAAATGGACTGAGTTTAAACAACACCATCAATTAGCATACTTAAATAGTAGGTGAATACAACACAATTAGAATTCATGCGATATTTTCATCGGCAGTCGGCATACTCATAGAATAGACGGAGCGAAACGGTGTCGGCTTCAGCATTTTAAAACCGTAATATATATATATATATATATATATATATATGTTGATTTTGATAGCAATAAACATGATCCTTCACATTAAGATTTTTATTTTTTTAGAGTTTTGAGACCTCTATAACGAAGTTTAGACGACATACTGATCGCCCGCGAAGTCGAGTTTCACCATCCACAAACTGTCTGCAACATTTGCAAACCAAATACGAACTTAAAATCTTAGAGGCGTGGGAGTGGGAAAGAAATGTTCGAGTCACTCGTCCTTGCCGTGTTTTGTTTCGCAGCCTTTCAAGAAGCGCGAGAACCAATAGGCCGAGGACTTGGGGTGGCGAGCTAGGCCGTTCTTGTAGTCCACATAGATCAAACCAAAGCGCTTGGTGTAGCCCTGCGCCCACTCGAAGTTGTCCAACAGCGACCACGCGAAGTATCCCTTCACATTTACTCCGTCTCTGTCAATAATATGAAAAGTATTAAGCTTTCGCTTTTCTCTCTTATTAAAGTCCTAAGAAAAAGTAATTGAGAGGTGCTATAAATGTGTACGTTGAGTCATCAGTAAAAGGCATTGCAGAACTAACTTTCTGCAGTTTCCTTGCCACTAAAATGGATGCATAATATTGGAATTATATGCATAAATTCTTTCATTAACTTAAGCGACTGTTTGCACAATTCACTCGTGTGTATTGAGGGACGTGTCTACATTAATATCACGTTAGATTCACAACCAGTTTCCTACATATAGTATTCACATATGTTTGAACACGATTAGAAATAGTTGGACTTAATCATCTTGGAAGAACTCATCATGAGCTCTTTTGAATAATTTAACTTCAACAAAAAGCAAATACACCTAACAAGGGTTAGGTGTGTTTAGTATATAAATAAATAAAACGAGATTTTTTTTATTGATAAACGAAACCCCGGTCATTGCTTCGAATATTTACCGGGATACTCTTCCAACGATCTTTTGGAGGTAGAAAACTAATTAATCCAAACATACCCAAAACTCCAACAAAGACCGGGAAACTCTCCCAACGATGTCTTGGAGGTACAAGAGTAATCAATCAAACACACCCAAAACTCTAAGTGGAAGCACCTATTCGTAAGATGGGCAACCCTAATCCAACAATTATTGTAAAATACCTATAATAACCTTAAAAGATAGAACACCTAAAGACATAATTAAATCCGTGTAATTTAAGGTCTATCAGAAACATAGTATGCTGACATTTAGAGATGTAATTTCTGCGATTAAGCTATTTATTCAGTAATTTACCTTTGGCCTTTGAAAATAGTTTGTAATGATAGCCTATATAATGGCATTTGCATATATTTCAATCAAATTAACCTAATTTCTCTCAAAGTGAGGGGGTGACTGGGTTGTGGAAGATACTAGCATTCTCAGAATTTCTTCCTCCGTTACCATGGCTCCCATACGAGATCACAATCTTGGGTCGTATAAATTTTGAATCAACCTCTGGTACCAAAGGAAAATTACTGAAATAAAAAGCTTCATTGCTGAGAAATGCATTATGTAAAACACCTAATTCTTAAGGAGATTCGGTCCTCTCTATCTGCTTGGCCCATTGTTACCTTTCCTTCTTTGATAAGTCTTATCAAAGAACGGATAGCATGAACTTGAATTAAAATAGCACATTAAGTATTAAAGAAAGCTAATGAACATACTTTATTGCCTGAGAAACCGCAGCAAGATAACCCTTATAGTAAGTAGTTCTCAGTTTATCATCGAGCATCTCATGAAGCGAAGCGGTCTCGCTTTCTTCATCGTCCATACCTGCAATAAATAAAAAGATACATGTGAATGAGCACTTGAGTGATCCAAAATTTGCTTATTTACATAACATGGAAGATTTTTTTATTTAAATAAAATGGAAAGTTACCTAATTTTATAAAATGCAATGCTAACATTAAATGAAACGCTGAAATTAATTAATTAGGAAAGCTTAAAAAATGCTAAGCAAAAATCACCGTTAATGCTAGTCATTTATACTCTCATTGGCTGAGGAAGCTAGAGCAAACGAGTTAAAACTCTAACCTAAGCCTGTTAAAACCACCAATAAGTTGTCAATCATCGCAGTTGATAATAGAAGATCGATTATAGATCTCGGTTATAATATTAATAGTAGAAACACATATCTTGGTCATACATTTGATAGCAAAGCCAATAATTACTCACCATTCTCAGTAATGTAAATAGTAGGATTATTGTATCTTTGGGCCATATAGTTAAGAGCCTTCCGTAATCCCCAAGGAACAACATAGAGCCATTCCGAAGCAGCCTGCCAGATCAACTTATTATCAGCATGAAACCAAGTCTACGTTAAAACAAGCTAGCTATTTCGCAGTCATAATCGGAAGTTAAATCAGCGAATTGTCAATGAGTTACATATAGCCCGAATCTCAGCATCTTTAAGTTGATTTTATTTCCAACTACAGACAAATGTCCCTATCCTTTACAATATGAGATGGGGAGCGTTTGAAGCACTAAACTATATTTTGATTCCCCGCATTATGTAAAATGTAAAATAAATGAAAATGCACAACCAAAATCTGGGCCTGTCAAACATAATTTGTTTTGGTGATTATGTGCTTGATTAAGTAAGAAAATCCGAACAGTAATTTTAATATGGTTTAGTTACAAAGAAGTTTTAGCGACTAAATTAACTGTGATTATAATCATTATTGAATTCATTTATAACTAAAAAAAATTCCAGACTAATTATAAAAATGTCCCTAAGATACAAATTGACACTTTTGCTTTTTGTTTCATTTTTCAAAGTATATATGCATGAGTAATACAAGAAAAAGATTATATAATACCTTCTCGCCAATTGGTTCACCCCCTTCCCATTCAACTACAGAGAAAGAAAGAATATTAGAATCAAGTAGTGTGGCATGGAAAAGAGAACTAGTAGCAAACGAGGTTGCCGCCGATGTTACCTATTCTTGCCATTTCTTGAGCTTCATAGAATTCACCTCCGTCGGGGCTATCTTTCACATCAGAAATAAATCTCGTCGTGTAATGATTCAAACCTACAAAGTCCAGAGGAATCATAATCAACTCCTTTTCTTCCTCTGTAAATTTTGGAAGCCGATCTTTGAGTTTTTTCCGCATGACTTCGGGATAATCTCCAAAATATAGCGGATCTAAGAACCTATAGAAGCAAAAGTGAATGCATTAATACTAAATAAAATTATGACCAAAGCATGAACAGTATCTATGTAATAAAATCAATAACAGCAAGGTGCAACTCATTGCAGTTGGCAGAAGACAAGACTGTCAATTAAAGCTATCTTGCCACTTCGTCTTCTATAAATTTTACATTGTAAACTTTGAGGGATGAGTATTCATCCATCAAAGCTAGAAAGTTGGTGAAATAAAGAAATATAATAGAATTCCGCAAATCTCTACCACCAATGTCAATAATCCAAACGCCCCTCCATGCCAATCACATGGGATTTACCGCATGTAGTGGCACAACATCATTGTTCTGTCTGGCCTATTTTTACATAGATTTAGGCGAACGTTTGGGAGCGATATTGATGTAACTTTATTATATCAATTGGAACTGTAGATCATTCTCATATTTCCAGAATTCGTACTCACAATCATAAATATTTCACATTGAAATTATATAGAGTAAACACTATTCAATAATTAGATTTTATGTAGATTACCATCCAAAATGAAAATCAAGGCGTCTTTGTGCCGCAATTATATCTTCAGTTTTATCAGAGTTAGCTTCAGCCCATTCACAATCAGCAACGAAACCTAACTGCCCCCCTTGCTTTTCCTGAAAGATCAAGTATGAACCTTAACTTCATTCATGTGACATAAATTGAGAACTCAATAGCTTAAAGCACCGTGAAGAAGGCGAGTGGTAAAATTGAATTATATACTAGAGTTCCCACTAGAATCTGAATGATCCGAGGATTGTGTACTAGAGTCAAGATCGCTGAAAGATATCAAAGGATTACTATCGAACAGAGAGAAAAATAATATAAAGGACATGAACTTTTAAGTTATTCTGTGCACTTTCTGATTTTCAAAGACAAAAAACTAACACTACAATGCAACCCCAACACATAATGCCAAAACATCCTTTAGTTCCATTCTGCTTTGTATAACCCAATGGTGATTTCTAAGAAACTGAGAATTCTTTTGGTGTTGGATAACCTCATCCTGGAGATTTGAAGATTTATTTTTTAAAGAAACAAAGATTTTATAGATAAAATATGGAGATTTGAGAATTATACCTTGTACTTTGTTTTGTATATGTAAGCAGCAGTAGCATGGGCCAAAATTTGGTGGTGTGCAGCCAAATATGTTTCGGTTTCCGGAGATTCATTTCTTCCCGGGGCGAATATTCCGATACAATAACCGTTCACAGCAGTCTGAAGGGGCTCATTTAATGTGATCCAATTCTTCACTCTATCACCAAAATGTTGAAAGCAAGTTTCTGCGTAAATGCCGAAGTATTTGCTGCAAGTTTTCAAGCACCCAATAGTTGAATACCAATGAGGATAACTATATAATCACTAAAAATAACTTACTTTTAACTATTCAAATTTATTAAGAAGATAATTAATAACTTGATGCGTTCTGCTTTAACGAAAGAATCTTTTTCCCCAATATTTGATCACAAGCTTCTTTAAACTAGGTAACAATTTTTCAACTGAGAGCTTTTATCTGATTAAAGTGAAGCAGATGAAAATATTTATGATATTTAACAGTATGGTTTACAAATAGAGAGAAATATAGTGAATCTTATTGCTAAAGTGAATCATTCGTGGTAATTACAATACAGTATATACTGTGATACAAGATGACATCAGCTTCAAATTTAACTGAATCTGCTTGATACGTGCCTATAGTTAGAAATAATTATTTTTATTTAATTAAGTAATTTAGGGTATTTAGTTTGAGTTTGTCGTTTGATAATGTCATTTAGATTATTTAACTATTTCAGTTAAATTATATAATTCTGATTGGCTTCATCAATTATGTTTTAGAGGTGTATTTAAGCTAATAAAAGGGTTGGCCAAAAACCATTCATAAAACGTAATGTCTCTTAGAAGAGGAGAGGATGGGTTTAGTTAAGGTTGGCGAAGCTTCTATTTTCTGAGATCAATTTTGGGTCCGATTTCCCTAAGTTCGTGAATAAGTGACTTTGGAGCATTAAGACTTACACAATTTCCTTATTTAGCCACCCTCCCATTGTCTCATGAAGATGCAAGGGAAGGTCCCAGTGGTACAAAGTTGCATAAGGCTCAATACCTGCATGAAGAAAAATTATATATATGGCAAAACGAGAAATAAACCAAGTGCAAATGATTTATTTAGTACCTTTTTCAAGAAGAGCATTGATTAAATTATTATAGTACGCAATTCCTTCTTCATTGAGCTTGGTTCCTAAGCCATCTGCGAGAAACAGGAATTTATAGTGACATTCAATTGGGTCATCAATCAATTATGAAGAAATAGATATGATGATAACTTATAGAGTTAAGAGAACTTAGCCAGAAAAATGCACACAAACATACAGTCATATAGATATATTCATGGTTGGTCTAAATCAGTTCTAGATGATAATCAACTTTCAATATATGCATGTAGGAGTGCTATCTAATGTAGGTAGAATCTTCATTTGTCAGATACGATGGATGATTGAAATGGAGAGTATTCCACTTCCGATTCAGTTTCCTAATTCATATTCTTTTTATTGTTCTTTTAGTTTAAACAATCAGATTTGGAGTACATCACCAATAGATCTATTTGTGATAAATCTACAGCTACTTAGATGATAGGCCAGGGCCCGTTAAGCCCGCTTTCTTGACGTACAAGCGAAGGAAGGGTGTTTCGGTCATTTAAAAGGGATAACAACTAAAGTCTTTGATCACCTTTTATTTTCCCTTATATTGTTATTTCCATTTATTATTATGCACTAATTTGGTAAGTGAATATTGGAGTTGGCTGACCATGTTGGTCGAGCTCTCCTTTCGTTTCTACGGATTAAAAGACCAAGAAGACAATAAATTGGTTTCAGCACGACTTAGTTCATCGTATACTTGAAACCAGAAACAGAAGTGAGTGAACTTGTCTTGGTAAATGCTTTATTTTACAAACAGAAAAACAATTGGCAAAAGGGATGGTGCATGTCTGCATGATAACATTAAAGATGACAAGCGAAGCATGTACCGGGGAAGATGCGAGACCATGATATCGAAAAGCGATAAGCTTCAAATCCCAATTTGGCTATAAGTTCAATATCTTCCTGTGTATTAACAATACGTTAGAAAATAAGACTGCTCTCAAGAATGTATGAAAAAACATAGGCATAAAAAAAAAAAAAAATCGATTCAGAAAACTAGTACTGTCATACTTTGGCCATCTCCATTTCACCATCATTTAGCGGATTGGCTGGTTATACTAAATTTCTGCATGTTGTATCCGAAAAAAGAAAACCGAGTCGTACACAAAAGAAAGCTCATGTCGCCAGAGCCGGGCTGAGGGTAAGCCAAGTAGGCCCGAGCCTTTAGTAAAACGAACAAACCCCAAGCTTTTAGGGGGGCCCGAAAATTAAACCGTTTCGAGTGAGGGCCCTTGGAACTCAGGACCGGCCATGGTGTCACCTAATTTTGTGCTACTAGTACTGAATGGCTAATAATTATGATCGATAAAGAAGAAAAATCTCTTTAGGAACTTGCTCAGAAATGTGACCTTGTATCTATGATACTGATCAACCGCAATGTCACCGTTGCTTCCGTGGGCGATTTTACCTTTCAACAAACACAGATACTTGTGTTAGCAGTGGCGATCACTTGCTGATCGTTGCAGGAGCGAGGAGTAGAGATTACCAGGAGTGTGCGTGAAAGCATCCCAAATGCTGGGGCCTCTACCGCCCTCGTCGCAGGCTCCTTCAACCTGGACAGATGACTGAGATTAAGCTGCGAATCGAGTGTTTTGTCGCGAATGGAGAGCGAGAGAACCTGATACGCGGAAGTGGCGACGCCGAAGAGGAAGCCCGGAGGGAAGTCGGAGCGGCGGATTTGACCGGCTGCGAGGCTTACGGTCTTGAGAAACTCCTCCTTCTTCACCATTGTTGCGTTGACTCGACTGATCAAGCATCTCAAGCTGAAGCTGTGTATAAGCAAATAGGCGCGTGGTGCAGATGGAAATGGTTTTTTTTTTTTTTTAAATAATGAAAATAGGCGGAAGCCTATAAGGGGTCAACGCGTGGAAGGAACACCAAGCCACTTTGTATTTTAATATAGGAAGTGAGATGCCGCCAACGGTGTTTCGCGTCGTCCATGCCGATTAAATATATATTTTTTCCTTGTAGATTTAAACCCGTTCGATTTATTAATCGTGTTAGAAAATGAGACCAAGACCCGCTTTATTTAATAATTGTATTTATCGTGTCAATCCGTTTCATTAGGTTAACCGGTTAGGTATTTTAAACTGATAAATTAATTAAACTTAGACTAGTTTACCTTAGTTTATTTAATTATATTATATAAAAGTTTAAAATATATTAATAATTTTCTATATTCATGTCATCAATAAATTTTAAAAATATAAATTCACAGTAGTAAAACACATAATGATAATACTATATACAAGATGCATAAAATGCAAATTATAACTCCTCAATCGTGTCTAATTATATCCCATCATGTTATAGTGTGTGTGCCTTGTTCACTTTTTTATTTATGCTATAACTGAAAAATTGTGTCGTAACCATTTTGTGTTTCGTATTCGACCTCTAAATTCTCACCCCTAGATATCGCAACTTATATTTTTTCAACTGATAACTCTATTTTGAAAATTTTGCAAAAAAAAAAAAAGTTACTCTGTTCTATTTATTTTTAACGGGGGTGACACTATTGACCAATGTTACAATTCACTATCACATTACTAGATATATTCAGCGTAAGAAAAAATTGCACTATGACCAAGTTTACAATATGTAAAGGGGGCACACATTTACGTCTTATAAAGTTTGTGAACGTGTTACCTCTTGTAGAGGTATGTAGTGAGGTTACCATTAAGCCAAACAAACTTGTTAAGTTACTCTATTCTTAATGGAAAATTGTTTTTCGATGTGGTTCGAAGCTCCGCATAACTTCAGTGAACTCAGGAATTTTGAATCTTGTAGAGTTAAATATTGAAGCGCCGCGTGGTTCCAAGCTACGCACTTCCATGACGATGGTGGATTGTGGCCACGAGTAAATAGCCATAGGGATAAAATTCATTCATCTTTATCGTAGATATTTATCGATTTACACGTTGCCAACTTATTAAGGGCAAAAAATATATATATACAAAAATCACCTCTTTCGTGAATTCCCCAGATTCTCACTTTAATTGCACAATTTTCGTGTTAGGGCTCGATTCCACTTTTGTTTTTCAAATTAAAAGATAGATCTACAATTTTTTTTCTTTATATTTTTTGTAAAAAACTTTCGTCGATGTTTTCGTCTTCAAATGTA
This sequence comes from Parietaria judaica, assembly GCA_954871525.1. Classification (NCBI taxonomy): domain Eukaryota; kingdom Viridiplantae; phylum Streptophyta; class Magnoliopsida; order Rosales; family Urticaceae; genus Parietaria; species Parietaria judaica. Next base: position 22,304,872 of record OX940860.1, on the reverse strand, counting down.
TTAACTGGTTTATCAAATTTTAATATTATACTTCAATTTCAATGCAATTCTATATTAGGCTAGTTAGTACATTTTCTCTATTGTTACAAATATCTGATTATTTGATTGTTTATTTTAAAATTTACTAATATCTCTAAAAAAAAATCACATTTTATCGCAAATATATTGAAGTCTTGAATTATACAGGGCGTGTTTGGTACATCATTGGAAAACATTTTTCTTGTTTTCAAACTGTAATAGTAATTTTAAATAAAGTTAAAACGTGTTTGGTTTGTAACTCATTAAAGTTTATTGAAAACCTACCCAAGTTGCTTTTAACATTTTGTGAAGAAAATAGAGTACAGCTAAAAGGCTGTTTTCGGTTTTCTTAACTCATTTTTTTCCCTTTCTCTCTCATCTTTCACCTCCAGACTCTGCCGACCTCTCTCTTTCTCCCTTGAACCTCCATGACCAGACCCATCTTCTCTTTATTTCGTCTTCCAATCCTTTCAATGTTGAGTCCATCCGACTGAGACCTGGACCGTCGCCGACTAGAGCGGAATCCGACCTCACGAACGCAACCACCGAGGCTGACCTGCAAGCTTCACGACGGTGATTGGTGAATACCTCCGAGCTCGCCATTGTAGTCTGTAGACGTCTTGCCTCCGACGAAGCGAAAATAAGGGTTCTAAGAGCAACATCATGCGAATACCCAAATTTCACTCCTAGGGCCATGCGCGGAGTTGGGGAAGATGGTTAGGCTCAAGGATCAAAATGTCGTTTTGGCCGATAAATCGTTTGCCGTTATCGATGGATTAATCGTTTGCCGATGCCGTTATCGACGGAAAACCTATAAAAATTATCGTTTGCCGTTATCGAAACTTATCGAACTTATCGATGGATTAATCGTTTGCCGATGAATTTATCGATGGAAAACCTATAAAAAAAATTTCACACATATTTTACACTAAAAACATAACATAAAATACTAATGTCACAAAATATAAACATAAAAGTCTCTTACAAAATATAATATATAAGCCACAAACCAAGTCTCATACTAATGTAGCCAAACATAAACTAAGTCTCATACAAAATTACAAATACTTTACAAAATATGTAAAATAAATTATTATTTACTTACCAAAATAAATATTTACAAGTCACCAATTATTCTTATATAAAATATGCACTGCACAATTGATTTCATTTAAAACAAGATTGAACAACTAGCTCAATTTAACAAATTAGCTAAAAATTGTACTTTTGCCGCAATATTTTAGAAAACTTCAAATTAAAAAAAATATTATGCCAACCGATTATTTTTTAAATTATATACAATTTTATAAAACAAAATTACACCAAAATATTCGAGTAACTAGCTCAAATCAACAATTTCCAAAACATGTGTACTTTTGCCACAATGATATCACAATTCAGAAAAACTTCAAATTAAAAAAAAATTATGCAAACCGATTAGTTTTAAAATTATATACAATTTTATAAAACGAAATTACATCAAAATATTCGAGTAACTAACTCAAATCAACAATTTCCGAAACATGTGTACTTTTGCCGCAATTATACAACAATCCGGAAAAAACCTAATGACTTTTCGTTATTTAGCGATAAGTCCTCCAGTTTTCGAAATTTAACACTTGAAAACCTAAAACGAAAAGTTGTTCACTTTCCTCCTCGAAAAATCGCGAAAACTATAAAAGGAAAACGATTAAGGGAGATAACTTACCGAGAAGCCTATTTTCAGCGATAATCGAACGATTTTCGAACGAAAGTTGCGATTTTCGGAACTTTGGTTAGGCTCCTTGTTTGGTGCAGCACTTCAATGGCCACTTGTTGAACAGAGGGAAAGAGGCTTGCAAAATACTTATTAAATATTGGCTTATTCTAAGAGAAATAGTTTGGTTGATAGTAATTGGTGTGTATTATTTTTTGAATAATTGGTATTATTGTCGATAAATAATAAAACTCGTATTACCGATAAATAATAAAACTCAGTTTTTTTTATATACATTTGAGTGTTTATGTTGCAAATATATAAAAAAAAAAACAAAATTACGTACCAAACTGTTATTCTGTTTCTTTTAGTTTTTTTAAATGAAAAAGTAAAAATCTATACCAAACAGTTATTTAAAAACATCTCTAAAAAATATTTACACTACAATTACAGAATTCCGAATAAAGAAAATAGAAAACAATTTGAGTTAACTACCAAACATCAATTTTTGAGGTTTGTGTTTGAATTTTCTTGTTGTTTTGATGAATATTGATGTACAAATATGTAATTCTACTTTTGTTTACTTTCAGATCCACGTTTTTAGTATCGTACAAATTGAAAAAAAAAAAAAATAGTGGATCTGAAAGTAAACAAATGTAGAATTATTGCCTTATATATATATGTGGTTTTATGATTTTTACTTTAAGATCTACCAATGTTACCATATTTCACTTTGTGCAACAAAAAATATTAAAGTTCCAAATTGTGTTTAGTTTTTAATGGGTGACATTATTGGCCAATGTTACAATGCATTCTCGTATTATTATATATATTTAGTGTAAGAACACGTGATACTATTGGCCAAATTTACATATATGTAAATGGGGCACTCTTGTTTAGTTAGTAATTTAGTATAATTAAGTTACTTATTTTAGTTGTATTTGTTGGATATTATTGTTATAAATTAAAATTTTGTATTTTTAACTTGATTTATTGGTTTCTATTAGTATGAGTTGGATATTATTGTTATAAATTATTATTAGGGAGCTTAAGCTAACTAGCCATCTTAATGTTTTGAAATTGTTAAAATAGTAATTGTTTGGTTAATTTTGTGACATAGCCAATAAACCACATTAACGGATATTAAATGACGAAATTAACCTTTATAATTAATTAATAATATAATTTTTTTATTATTAATTTAATATATATATATAAATTATTTGTTAGCAAATAAACATATATTAAATTGATTACACGCAATTTTTGAAATTATATTGATTAGTAAATGAGATTTACGTGGATATTCAAATCAATTCAGATTATAATTAAAAAAAATATTATGCTATAGAAAAGAAAACTAAATCATTGACTACTAAACAATACGTGGATACACTTTGACCATTTTCAGATTATACTAAAAACGTGGAAAGTATAACATGTATTTTGAGTAATATTTTATCGTCATTTATTAACAAATATTTTGACCATTTTCTCGTCATTTATTAACCAAAGATTGTATTTTGGGGTTTATTTTAGTATTAATTTGAGTTTATTTTGATGTTAATTTGAGTTTATTTTGTGATTATCATTGACGAATTATTTTTATTGTGGTTTTACTAAAATATAATAGAAAATTATAGTACTTCTTTTTCATAAATGACAGTATTACAGGTTTATTCATCTCGATCGATATGGTTTAGTTGTGTTAAAATCATGCAGTTATGACCTGCTATTTATATGGAAAACTTTAGGGAATAAATGTAGATATTAAAATCAGCAACGAATTCCATATAATTGCTCCAACTATATTAACAAAACATTTTCAACGCCTTTTGAAATCTATTTTCAATCTTTTTTGCAGCCTTAGTGGATGTATTAACACCCACTCACGTACATTTACAATAATAACAAAAATATTATGTCATTCACCTATCTCAACTAAAAATCACATTGTAGACTAATCCAACATTAAAAAAATAATTCTTAATAACTAAAATGTATGACCAAAATGCATATCCTACTAATATTCATTAACAACAATAAATAATCATAAAATCAACAAAAATCAAAGTATATTACCAAAGTGTAAATTTAATATATACTGGTACAAACAAAAATCAACATTATATTCATAAACTATAAATTAACCAAAATACATGATTCAAATTGGGAAAACATTTTAAAGAAGTGTAGTTCTCTCAGGAGCCTTCCTTTTTGTCTTTGTCTCTACTGGGAAGAGATGTTCCTCGTCAGCTCCGCCATCTTCGACTATATTTCGAAGAAGTTCAAGGAGGATAATCACGTCGATGGTCGTGAGAATCAATAAACTAAAATAAACACGTATTTCATACATTATTGAATTAAATTAAATCGAAGAAACACGAATTAACAAACATTGTTGAATTAACACGAAGTAACACGAATTAACAAGAATCTAGAGTGTATTAAATCGAAGACTAGCACAAACTAGCAGACAATTAACGTAAAATTACATGAATTAATAAAACATTAGCGCAAATAAACATGAATTAACAAACAATTAACGTAAATTTACGTTGAATTAACAATATCTTAACACGAATCAACATGAATTAATGAACCTCGTTTGGTGGAGATCTGAGCTTCCGTGTGCTCTGGTTCCAATGAATCACCGACACTGCCACGGTGGATCCGATCGTCGCCGACAATCGGAGTGATGGAGTTGAAGATTCAAGCGCCATGCCTTGGATGTCACCGAAAATTGAACCGGCGAGAAGCGACATGAACACAGTTCTGGGGATCAATCTCAGGATCGCGAAATACCAATAAAAACAAAGAATAAATTTTACCAGGTTAGTTAGAGATAACAACGACGACGGCTCGGCGCAGGTCGGCGATGTGTTGATTGAAGCGGAGCTTGGCGATGAAGCTGAGGAAGGAACATGAGTTGGAGATGGCGTGGGTGCCACTAGATATGGCGGTAGCGGGGCGCGAGATGAGCAACGATTGGGAGCGACGACATGGACGACGACGAGCTTATTGAGAGCCATGGCTTTCTTGGCTTCGATGGTCTCGAGCAGAGAGAGAGAAGATCGATGGAGAAAATGATTCAAAATTTGAATTTTTGAAAAAAGCTCGGTTGCACAGATGCGTTGATTGTTTGAAAATCTCCCTTGAATATTGATTCTACGTATCATGTGTTATAGGAAATAAACATTTATTCTAATTAATTACAATACACATGATTAAACAGCCGGTGGTTTTTCAAATTAATACCTAAAATCATGGAACTTTGCAACAAATTGTTAATTATACGTGTGTTTTATAGGAAATAAATTATTAATTAGTATTAATCTGTAAATAATATAGTGAGGGCAAAATAGGTATATATATATATATGAGAGCTTAATGCCACATCATAGAATTTGACTATTTTAAAAATTATAATCATATGTTTGATAAAACGCAATCTAAACGATTAGCTATGATTTCTCTTATTATTATTAAAAAAAATCTACGTGATTTACTTGCATATAGTTAGGGCATTTAACATAGTGCTAAACTTCTAATATCCCAAGTCTTAATTTTGGTACCAATTCTGGTTTGTCCAAGCCAAAATAGCTAATATCAATTTCCCAAACCCTAGCTCTCAATTTCCCCCAAATCCCAATCCTTCATTCTCCTCGATCGCAGCTATTATTTGGGGGATCGGCATGTAATGGTGTCCTCTTCATCCCATCGTCACCACTGTCAATCGCATGCCTCCTCTTCACGAAGATCAGAGCTCTTCTCGCGGGTACGCTCTCGATTCTCCCTCCGTAATCTCTTCCTTCGGTGCCTGATTGTCCTACCGGTTGTATCAGGTGCACAAAGAGCGAGCTTGTTGATCGGTCCAGTGACTGTCCCGATCTCGATGGAAAAGGGGCTTCGGTTTTGGAGATGAGCTGCCAGTCGAACGGAGAGAGCGGGCAGTCGGGTGGAGCCTCCCACGCGATCAATGGCAGTGCCAATCCGACCGGGTGGATGTATGTCAATGAAAGCGGTCAGATGTGCGGTCCTTACATCCAAGACCAGCTCTACGACGGCTTATCCACTGGATTTTTGCCGGAAGATCTCCCTGTCTATCCTCTGCTCGACGGGAAATTAGCCGATTCCGTGCCGTTGAAGTATTTTAAACAGTTCCCTGACCACGTCTCTACCGGGTTTTCCTTCCTAAGTTTGGGACTTCCGCCGGGTTCTGACCTGAATACGCAAGCCGATGCTGCTGCACTCACGCACTTGCAGAAATTGCAAACGTTGCAGGTATTTTGAATCTTTTCGTATGTGGTAAATATTTAAGATTACTCAGTTCTTTTTCTGTGTGTACATTTTCAGTCAAGCAAGGAGTTGTGCTGGTTTTATGAGGATGACGCGGGGAAGAAGCACGGGCCACATTCGCTTTTAGAATTGATTCCCTGGCATCAATACGGTTATCTGCGAGATTCAGTGACGGTAAGTTGGATATGTATTACAGATTCTCATGATTAGTGAAGAGAGTGGATGTTATAAAGTTTTTTGTTAGAAGTTATTTTGGAAGTATGCCCTCCCAAAGCATCGCATTCATTCTCAACGATTATTACACGGGCTTAAGATTTAGAGTTGACGAGACGAAGTTATACTTCCTTGAATCATGTTCTACGTTGTGTCGGTAATTTATTGATGGATTTTAATATTTTAAGTTTTTAACTAATGCAGGTATACCATGTTGAAGATATTCATAAGCCGTACACATTGCTTTCAGTAGTAAGTGCTTGGAAAATCAATACTCCTGAAACGGTGTACACTGCTGATGCCAGGGCGAACAAAACTGAAACTTTCACGAGATTTATTTCCAAAACCTCTGAGGAAGTTTCTTCGCAACTGCACTCCGGAATTATTAAAGCGGCCCGTAGGGTTGTGTTAGATGAAGTCATCGGCAATGTTATTGCTGAATTTGTTCAAGAAAAGAAAGCTCAGCGACATATCAAGCATGAATCAGTATATCAAGCAACAAAGGCTCTGTCTTTGGGTGGAAAAACGGTAAAGCCTTAACATTTCAAGGGAAGATTTTTTTTTCCTTTACTTTTACTGATACTTATTAGAGAGCATAAATTTGCTGCTTCTTTGTGCAAGATATCCACGCCTTGCAATGTTACCGAAGAGGCGCAGAGTATTGGGGATCCACAACCTTCAGCTATTCTCAAATCTATTGGAAGCATTGAAAATTTTCAAAGATCACATACCGTTTTTAGTGGGGTTCTGTATGATTATTGCATGGAAGTGATGTGGAATGCTGTCTTCTATGATACCATTGCCGAGTTTTCATCTTCCTGGAGAAAGAGAAAAGTCTGGTCTGGTCACTCAGCGTCTCGGAAGCCTTCTTCTGAAATTGGTGATTACATCAAGATGGCCGAGAAACAGTCTGATGTAAGTTGCTGTCATATTTCTGATTAAGTTGTCTCTTTTCATTTTTTGTGCTGTTTATTTGGTTGCTCATTTTGTTTTTAATACGAAGCAAGAATCTTTATGCCCAATTACCCTCCTTGTTTTGGACAGTTGAGAATCAAGAAAGATGGCAGTATCCATCTCAGTAATACATCACCTTCATCATTTGCGGGATCAAAGTCACCTAAAGAAATGAGAGCCTCATCATCAGATTGTATTTCAATGAACATTGAATCTCTTGTGCATAATTTAGAAACTGAACTACATCTATCTGCAATGAGATCGTGTACCGATTATGTCAAATCTATAGTTGAGGGGGAAGTAAAGAAGGTACATGACTCGTCAAGAGATGACAAATTAGATGAGGTAATGTTGAAATTATTTTTTTTGAAATATTTTTGACACGCTTTATCTTCTGTTGTTCTAAGATCGAAAGGAGAAGCATGCTAAAATATTTGTGCTGTTACACAGGTCAATATTCCCGACAGATCGGAGAGACGTGACAAATTTGAATCATTTTCTGATGAAATATCTGCTCAGATGACTGTTTCCAATATTTCGGAAACTCTATCGCCTGTAGAAAAATATTCTCACGAGTCTGAATCAGGAAATCATTTGTTAAATTCATTTGCACTTTTATTAAAGGAGCAGTGTTTACATGCTGATGATTCGGCGGTTAACAACAAAAGCAATGATCCGCCAGCACCTGGCTGCGAAAAGAGAACTTTTCATCCATCAAATCTTGGAAAATTTCGATCATCAGGATTCGATGGTCGTGGCCAGTTGCCTAAAATTGGAGAATATGTTGCCACAGCATTGTGCCGTCAAAAGTTGCACGGGGACGTTCTCCGAGAATTAAAATCTTCATATATTGCTTATGCTATGCGGCAGTTTCTTCCCTCATGGCGTGCTTCAAAAAACCTTCCTGACAAGGTATATTTCTTCCATCTTATTTCAATTTTGCATTAAAGCATTCCTCCGAGTGTTTTATTTATCTTTCCTACTCCTCAGAAACGGGTGAAGAAAGATTCAGAAGGAGCAGTTCGCAGTTATTCTAAATTGGGAAAATCGTCATCATCGGTGGGGAAAAACACACATCACCCGAAGAATTCTCACAAAAAGGTTGCATCTTTGCCTCGTGTTGATACTCCTTTTGACAATCGGTTACAGCATCCCAAATCAGAAAAGTTGAGAAAAGAGCGTATATATGGGGATGTGATAGAGGCTGCCAAGACTCATAGTATTTCTGTGAATTCTAAAAAGATTCTTAAAAAAACGGCCAAATTAGAATCAGCTCCTAGGTCTAAGAAAGAGATTGGGAAACTGAAAAGTAGTGTTCCCGGTGATGATTCTCCAACAAAGAATATCAATGGGAGAGTGAGGAATTCGTCTAGAGTGGAGGGTACGTATCTTGTCCTAATTTGTTTTCAGCAAATATGTTACTATTGATGAACTAAACGTGACAGAATGTTTTAATGATGTTATTAGGCAGTGCCACTGAAGGGGATGTTAAACCTAGAAAAACACATACTCCAGCCTCTTGTAAAAATTGTGGGAATGGCCATATTGTTGAAGCTGAGGAAGATAAATGTACGTTGTTTCTCATCCATTATCTTTTTAGTTCCTATATGGTCATCATCACAGTAGTTTGTGATAGGCAGGTGCTTTTTTAATTGAATTTTATCACTTATTGTCTTAATTAAGTTTAGGCTTTTAGTTTAATACTATACAAAGCTTCTAAAAAGTTAGGTAGGTCAAAATTACCTATCATAAAAGGCGTCACTTATGCTTTGGGTGGGGAGTTTTAGATTTGCATCGGTTTGTGTTCCGTCCAGACTCTAGGGAGAGCGATGTCCGTGCTCTCGAAGGATCAAACTGGATTTCCAACTGTTTGCTATAAAAGTTAACGAGGGTTCCCGTTCATGTGAATTCCAACCAATACAATTTATTTCCACGCGTTTTTGGTTCTTTAATCGTCCAGATACGTATCATTTTGTTTCGTAGTATATTCATGCCGAGTTTCTCTTTTGCAGCATCTAAGGGATCAAAGACCAAGAGAAAACTTCTAGTTGAGGGTTTCCCGTCATCACATTCGAAAAAAATTTTGAAAGTCGAAAATGGGTCTGTCAAACATGCAGCATCCAAGCGGGCTGAAGTTAAAGAAACCAAGCCCAGGAAAACGAAGATATTACGTCCCTACCCTCGATCTGATGGCTGTGCTCGCACTTCAATTAATGGTTGGGAATGGCATAGGTGGTCCATTAGCGCAAGCCCTGCTGAAAGGGCGACTATTAGAGGAGTTAAATATGTTAAATCCAAGCATTTGGGAATTGACGCCGACATGACACATTTTACAAATGGGAAGGCGCTCTCAGCTAGAACAAACAGAGCCAAATTACGCAATCTTGTCGCTGCTGCAGATGGGGCTGATCTTTTGAAAACCTCTCAATTGAAGGTTTAAGAACGATATATGCTCTATTTGCAATGTGCCTTTATTACTTTCAAAGGTCTAATAAGCGTTATATTCTTTTTTAGGCAAGAAAAAAGCAACTCCGTTTCCAGAGAAGCAAGATACACGATTGGGGTATTGTTGCGCTTGAACCAATCGATGCTGAAGATTTTGTTATAGAATATGTGGGAGAGTTGATCCGTCCCCGGGTAAAAATATATTTGATATGCATATATGCATGCAATACTGGTTATGATTTAATCTCTGCCTTGCTTTTCTATTTTTCTTGTTATATCTTAGTATTTCACTGTTGAGAAGGTGCTATCCTTATTCTGTGAATTTATGTTCTTACATCTATGATGTTACAGATATCCGACATACGTGAAAGACATTATGAAAAGATTGGAATTGGCAGCAGTTACCTTTTCAGGCTCGATGATGGTTATGTGGTCAGTAAAGCAAAAATGAGATCTTTTTCATTCAAATTACCATTTCCCCCCTCTACCGCCTCTTGTTATATTCATGTAATTTAAAAATTTATAACCTCAAGCATGCGGGTCTTAGTGTTGTCCTATAAATCGACCCAAATGGCTTGTCTGGAACCAATGTGTATAATTTTGCATCACATTCTGTCCTGTATATGCATAGCCTGGTTGAAATTATAAGTAGAGTCATCTTTTCTAAATGAGTCTAATGTGTGAAACAATCAATTGGAATTGCTCATGGTTTTGAGTACGGTAAATATTGCTGAATATGTATTACAATGTGCATAGGTTGATGCGACAAAGCGTGGCGGGATTGCAAGATTCATAAATCATTCTTGTGAGGTAGCTACATCCAATCAATCATGTTTTCAATTGTTAATTTGGCATAATATTGGTCATCAGTTTTCTGATTTTATATATGCATATTTATATATATCCTTATTTTCTTCTTTCCAGCCTAATTGCTACACCAAAGTTATAAGTGTTGAGGGACAAAAGAAAATCTTCATTTATGCAAAACGACAGATAGTAGCTGGTGAAGAGATTACGTATAACTATAAGTTTCCTTTGGAGGAGAGAAAAATTCCTTGCAATTGTGGGGCTAAAAGGTAGCGCTCTTTTTTTCTTTTCTTTAAGCTTGCCTTTTTAATTCAGTCATTATTTTATACAGAAAGCTAAATTCGGGTCTTCATGTATTATGTTGCGACATGGCAAGAAGTGCATACCCGGATTTCATCTATAAATGGCTCTGAAATAAATTTTTGATTTAATTTTTTTTTTTTTTGCACAGATGCCGTGGATCGTTGAATTGAAATTTGGTGTCGTCCCATTCGGTACTTAACATATATGTCCAGTGAAGAATATTGACTTAAGTTTCTCGTAATAATCTGTCTAGTTAGAGCTCTCATTTAACTCCGTTGCAGTCTCTCTTTCCTGGTTTATTTATCCTTCAAGGCTGAGTTGGCAGTCAACGTGGCAAAGGTAAGATCACCTTCTACGCTCATGTTTAGCTTCAGTCTTTAATTAGCGAAAAAACAACTGCTAGGGTTTAATAGATTGTGCCATTACAGTAAAAATCTTCACTTAACAAAGTGTAAGCCGCGTGAAGTAGCTGTGCTTTTACAAATAAGCGTTACTAGACGTGCCTGTTTATGTGATAGGTTATCATATCATTGTAATTGAATAGGTGGTATAAAGCTGTTACTACAGTTTAAGTATGACACATTTGCTTCCTCTCACATAAGATGGTAAAGAGGAATATGAAGCAAAGTTATGCTGGTTATATTACTTTCATGTTGGGTGGAAGCTTGCTAAAGAGAAGTCGTTAAAGTGCCGCATTTTTCGTAGAAGTTATTTAAGTTAAATGTTCATACAGTCATTCAAAATTTAAACTCATCATCCCACAAACTAAAGCTTTCATTCATGGACCTGTGAAATATTTTACCCGGCAAAAGACAACCCTTCTCTATATCGCCACCATTGTACATCTTGGTTCAAGGACTTCTCTATACTACTTCTGAAATGATTATACAAAATGTATCTTTTTATTCAAATTTAGTATTTACCACTAACATACTAGAATTTAGTCACACACGTTGCTTACAATGATATATCTTTATATTCAGGCAGAAAAGACTTCCATGCACTCGTAAATATGACTAGACGGCCTCTGCGACTTTGCACAGGTCTTAAATTGGCCAGAGTTTTTCTTTTTTATCCAGTTAAACTTGAATGCTTGTTCTCTTGTTCTCTTTAAGCGTCTCAATTAAGCCCCAAATAACCTAAGTGTCAGATTAATTGGCAAATAGATTTGCTGAATGTTAGACATGTATTTTGCTATTAAATAAATAATGTGATTATTTATATAGGATTTTATTTATGTTTTATTAATTAAGCATATTAGTGTTTGTGGCTGCCGTATAAGAATCATCACAAATCAGCGGTAGGTTTTGCTTTATGCATAGTTTTAGGACTCGAATTCTTCTCTGCATCGTTAGGAGAGCCTTGGACCTCGCTCTCGAAGGATTGGCCCATTATCTTGTTCGATTTCATTCAATAAAGTACAAAGGGGATTCATCGTCTTGGTGAATTCTCGCTGACTGGATTATTTGCTGCGTTTTGGATTGTTGCTGTGTTTTGATTATCGTTGTCGCGTTTGGATCTTATCACTCGACTGCGTAGATTAAAAGTTTTAATTTTTTGCACCCTTCTCCCCCCTTGGGATCAAGAGATTTCTCCTCACATTTATAGATTAGCGCCTTTTGTAGCATAAATATTGTACTTTTTAGGAAATTGTTACATTTGTAACATTTTTCATAGATTTATTAGGTTAAATAATTTAGTCTACTATTGTGTTATTGAAATATATTTAAACATGCTTTAGGGTTTGTGTTATTAGATTTTCGTGTTTGGGCCCGGCCTGTTAGGTTGTAATCCCTCGGTCTATGAAGAGACTTTAAGCTAATGCGAAAAATAGCTAATGACATAAAACTTAAATCTATCTAGAAAGAAGGGAGATTTGAGTTTCGTGAAGGTCGGTGAAGCTCCGGATTCGTTTGTAAATTAATATCAAGTCATAATGCTTCCTCAGGTGGCGGGTGGAAGCTCAGATCCGGAGATTTGCGTTGGCGTGGGAAGATGAATTACTGATCCATGTGCATTCTTATAGCTTTCTCTATGTTGCAGATGAGTTTCTCCCCTTAGAATCTGTAAATCATCTGTTTTTTATTCTGACATATCAATTTTGGAAAACATGACTTACTTGTATAGAGATTTATTATCCTTTTCAACGTAAATGAAATTAATTAATTTATACATATATATTTTCTCATGGTCTTTTGCGTCCGTTTATTTGCTTTAAAATGGGAACCTTCTCTTTGGTACGGCTCTAATCCCGTGTCTGAATAATGTTCACGTACGCCTTTTTTTGTAATTCTCGGCCTATTTGGCTTAGTTATTTTTAGGCAGTTTCTTGAAATGATCAGTAGTATTACGATTGTGTCATGCCAAACAAACACATAATTCATGTGTGCCATAAATTTGTTTCTTTTAAAAGAAATCCCAAATATTTTTGTGTGGAAGTCGTACGAAAAATAGTGGTAAAAAATGGCATGAATAACATTTCAAGTGGCGATTTTGGTATTTGGAAATCAAGAGAGACAAATATAAAATGTCATGTCAAATATAAGTACAATTTTAGTTTGTTTATACAGTTTATTTGTTGTCATGGAGTTTTGTTTTGTTGCAGGATTATAATTAAATACGCTGAGTTCTGAGCCAGATAGTCCATGGATTCCACTTGGTATGTATTTCCTCCCTTTGTCAACGTTTTCATTTTTATTTTTTATTTTTTATTTTAAACATGAAGCATTCCATCTCTCATTGCTCAAAAAAAAAAAAAAAGGCAAAAAGAATATTACAAAAGCTTTCTACGAATACGAGAGTTAAAATTATCTCAATTGAGATTAAAAATTTCAATTTCAAAATATGGCAAAGTATGGTATGTGATTAGATGCAAGTTTTAGTGGGTGAGCAAGGTAAATTCGGTGCGATATTTTACAATTAAAAGACTCGAGTACGGTATTTTTGGTATTTCGCTCGTGTGAAAAATGCATTGATCAAATATGCGAGATTCGGTATTCGTTTTGTGGTAAATCGGATATTTTTAAGAGATTTAACTAAAGATTCCAAAAAAAAATACCTTTGAACGAACAGAATACGCATACATTAATCGATTTTAAACTATGTAGATCAATTATGAATCATGACTAGCAAGAAGATGACATAAAAATCAATTAATTTTTATTTATCTTGAAAGCAATGGCCACGAAATATTTGATAGATTCCCATCTATATTATTTCATATGCGGTAGAAGTACTATTTGAATGCAGTTATTTTTTTCTTCATAAAAACCGAGTAGCGCTACCGATTAATTGCTATTCTATTTCTATTGAAAAAAATAAATTGTTTTGACCGTTTAGAATCGATAATTGGTATAATCAGGAAAGGCAAATTCGATATTCAGTTTAAAAATTGATTTCGGGCTTTTTTTTTTTTTTTTTTTTATCGCTATTTAATTTATAAGCATATTGTAATTCTTATTTGTTGCGTGTAAATTCTTGTCAACACGGTTGGGTTTTGTTTTAAAAAATGATGTGGAGTGGAACTTTTTTATTACATTTATACTCCATAAATTAATAATTTTAAATAATATATTTCTTTGGTACCTTTGGAAATAAAAATCATCAAATTAAGTTAGTGTTATAAAATAAGTTTTATTTAAATACATGAAAAATTGGTACCTTAGGCATTGCTTGGTTTTTTAACTTTATCATTCAACAGTATTTTCATCTTCATCATAAAAAATACTTCGTTGAATTTAGAAAATTATATAACAAAGTTTGTTTGGCCTAGTGTTAAATCTGCTACGTACCTCTTTAAGAGGTCACAATGGGACTCAAATGAGTGCCCTTTTTACATATATGTAAACTTTGCCAATAGTACTACATATTATTATACTGAATATATCTAGCAATGCGAGAGTGCATTGTGCATTGTAACCTTGGTCGATAATAGACGTGGGCCACGCCTATTAAAAAAAATTAGAAAATTCCATGAAATTAATAAATAATGATTTATCAATGTGAAGTATAGTAATTAATAGAAGTGGTGTTACTGTAAAGTATCAATTTTCAGCCTATTATTTTGTTTTGGAAAAAGGCCGTAACACTTTATTAGCTATAAGTAAAACTATGCTACAAAAAGAATTGGGAACATATTTCCTAAAAAAGAGAAAAAAGAGTATATTTCACTTTTTTTTGCTTGTGAGGAAAAATAAATTTTTACATTTACAAATTCCACTATAAAGCGTGTTTGGTTTACACGAGAGAATAACTGATTGTAATGTTGCAAGTTAAATATCGTTTTCCACAAAGGCTCTTTGATTTTTGATATTTTTTTTCTTTGGAGGATTGTTACGGTAAAAGTATTTAAGCAGTAGTCAAGCTCTTATATATAGTGAGCAAAGTGGTCAAATAAAATTCATAGAATTTTGTCCAATTGGTGACTCTTTCCTTAGAGTTTCATTTCATCACTTGTCAATCCTTTTATTCTTCCCTTTACTTTCAAATACATGTCTCGGATAGATAGATGTGGTTAAAATGGATTATGAATTTTATTGTCTAGTTGTGCACTGTTATTTCAATATTTCGTTTACCAAAAAAATTCTGAGTACCCTTTTTTTCTCTTTTCCAATTGATTACAGTTTAAGGATTTTACGTTAATTATTTTTTCTTCTTTATAAGTCCGGAGTGGAGTCTTCAGAGATCTAAAGAGCACTTTTCCCCGCTACTTGTGGACTCTGTCGTAGTGTTGAATTTTTCTAATTTTTTTATTTTTTATTCCAAGCTAAGTGCTGGTTTTTGTTTTTTTGTCTTTTTTTTTTAACCTACGGAAATTGGTAACCTTGTGATATAGGGTAGTTATAGATTGAAGTGTTCATTTCTGGTTAACATGTGTTATGTCAACTTGTAATTTAGTGATTGTTAAAATTAAAGCTGGATAATACATATGTAGTATTGGATTTAAATGGTTAAAGTTGAATGCACCAAATACAAATTAAATACTTATATAATATTCTGTAGGGTATTCGATCATTATAAAATAAATCGAATTTATCGCATCTGCACAATAGGATAACTAATATAATACTTCTCGAATTTACTAATTTCGAGTGTATTGTATCATAACTTCTTATTTAATGTACTTAATTATTATATGATTTGTAATACATACTAATAAATGTTTTTATTCAATTTTGATTATGTTTTCAAAGTGGTAAATACAATCAAAATATTGACATCATAACTGAATACAATATATACTATGATTATAACTTTATTTTTTCAAAGAATAGTATTTAGTCGTTTGTTTATCAAATAATCTACTGCGAATACTCCATCATTCAAACATAATGTCTAGGTTATCCATCCCACGAAAAAAACGACATTAAACCCTAATAAATAACTGAGATAATTGTGGGACCCAACAACGAACTGAGCTGTCAGATTACTGGTCGAAGCAAGAGTCGGCAAAGGGAAGTTGCTGAGTGGATTAATTCTCATTCATACCTGCTGCTCAATCTCAATATAACTGACGAGGAAATTTGGCCTAAGTTCGGTTTTTGGTCCGTCCATCCCAACCCAAAAACTGGACCGAGGAAAAAAATGTCTAGTCCCGGCCCTGGTTCCCGAAGGATTCCATGAAAATACTTGGCAGTAAAGGGTGAAGACGGGGGTTCATACGACCGAGACTCTAAGAAGTAAGTAGTAAGGTTTTAAAGTTTGCGGTTTTCCGGAGATACTCGCTGGAAAGCACTTATTCGAGACAGGCGGTATATAAATGTCAATAACTGTTATCGCTCGCTTTTAAATTTTATTTATTGTCGATTGTGACACAACAATACACTGGCTAACTCTCTAATTCTCTATCCACATCCTTCATATTACATTTATGCACGTATTTTTTTTTTCTTATAAAGAATTTATCAGCATATCTTATTTTCTTATAAGCCAATAACGTTGATTATCAGTAATAACTAATACTTATGTAATATATAAAAAAAAAAATTTTGTACAATATCTGTAGGCGTATATATCTATAAAATCTTATTGGTAAATATACAATTGGTAGACTCGTTGTTTAAATCTGTCTATAAACTCGTTATTTGATCCAAACCATATTTACAACACTTGACGTTGTCAATATGGCACTCCGAATTCTGGAATTCCGGTATAAATCCGAGACCAGAAAGTTATGGTTCCGATATTTTTGAATTTAGAAATTATGGATCCTGTTAAATCCGGAACCAAAACTTTTTGGTTTTGGATTAAAAATAATAATTTGGATTCCGTTTTTGTTTTGTCCAATCCTAACCGTTTATTTTTTTTATCTGATGATTGATTTTAAAAACTAAAAAAAATACGGCTTGAAACTGGAATCGGATAATTGAGTTATGAATAATAACCGAAATCAGAATTTATGGTTCCAAAAAAATCCGAAACTACAAATTTCTAATTCCGATTTATATGAGATTTTTAAATATCAGAAACAGATAACACATTATATACCATATTTACGACATTAACCACATTATAGACATTAGATAGAGCGTTGTGGGAATGGGATGGTCATAAAGAAAATTAGTAGTGATAAAAGGCGGCTTGATGAGACGTGAAATGCAGAGTTTGTTGTTTGAAGAGAAATGTAAAAGACACCTGATTAGTTGGAGAAGCAATCAAGAAACCAAACATATCTTCCAAGTTTATAAGAAGTTTATAAATATTGTCCACTCTGGATTTTACGTGCGATAATTTTTTTTTAAAATAAAAATAAAAATCGAATACTGTATCTTTGTATTTCAAAGAAATAATCTATTTAAAAACATACAAAAATAATATATTTGGTATTCGGTTGGAGTATTATCAGTAATTTAATCACATTTATTGTTTCAAAAGATGTGATCGAAATTGCGTGAATTAAAATGTTAATCAGTATATATTTTAAAGTTCTGATAGCATAATCACTAACTAAAAAAATAATTAATGTTGACTTGAAATTAATAAAATCTAACAAATATTGTATAAGTAGAGATCGATACAACATAAATTATAAAATTATGTATTAAATTTTTATTGTAAGCGGTATATTTATTTATTTAATCGAAGATAAATTTTAATTGTAAGCGGTCAAAAGTATCCCCACAAGTCGGAATATGATTCTCAATTGGTTTATTTAATCGAATATTATTACCGGATAATATATATGTTATTCCGATTTTATTCAATTTTAATTGTTTAAATTCGGTTTATCATCAAATATGTTAAGCTCTCAGTTTAATATTCATATAAAAGTTAAAACTACTAGACAATATGGCTGGCCGCAGTGGCCGGAGAAATTTTGGAATCTAAGATCTCCAACTCTAATTATGTATAACACTTACGGGTAAAACCGGAATCAGGAACCGGAAATTTAACATTTTTTGTCCCTTTCTTAAAAAAACGGGGCAATATTTTTTTCTAGGTTTCGGGTATAAAAATAACATTTTTTTTCTTGGATTGGGAGCCTAAATGGGAATCCGCGGGACAAAAAACAAGAAAAAAATCAGAACCGGGACAAAATTTGGGACAATGTGACAAAATACTAAGTCCAAATTACTAAATCAAATACCAAGCCTAAAATCTAAAACATAATCTAAGATATTATCAAGACATAAACAACATTTTTATATAATAATAAAAATAAAAATATATATTTATATTTAAAACTTAAATCGGAATAAAAATTAATATTTTAAAGTATAGTCTCGGTTCAGATTCTCTCCAACCGGGAATCGAGGAGTTCCCGGTTGTCTGGTTCCCAAATTTAACTAAATTTCCCAAGTTTTTCTATAAATGATCCATTATTAATATTGGGACAAAAAAACAAAAAACAAAAATGGCGTATAAAAATTTTCAGCCCTAATAGCAACAGAAGGCGAAGGAATAATGGAATTGAATAATGGAAATATCAGGTGGTATGTTGGTAATAAATAAAAGGGTAAACTGCGGCTAATGTACTCAATGTTTGATCTTCTGCGGATTATGTACCCAATGTTTATTTTCGGCGGCTATTGTACTCAATGTTTGATCCGTTAGATATTTTCGTGTTTTCCGTCACTTGACCGTTAGAGAGTTATCCTCCTCTATATGTACACTTTTAGTATTTTTGACATAACTCACTCATTTTTTGTCCAAATTTTATGCACGACCTATGGTTGGAAAGATAAGAGATAGATCTACAACTTTGGTGTTTTAATTTTTGTAAAATCAGTTTTAGAAAAATACGAAATTTCAAATACAAGGTAAAACTGGACATTAGTTTAATGCAAAATATTTGTTTCGACCAAATTTTAATATACTTAATGACTTTTTCTGATGAAACGTAAAACTAAAAAGTTGTAGATAAACTTTTTATTTTTCCAACGGGTGTTTATTTATAAATTTTGGACAAAAAATGAGTGAGTTATGCCAAAAATATGAAAGATTATTTCGCATCACATCTTTCATATTTTTGGCATAACTCACTAATCTTTTGTCTAAAATTTATAAATAAACACCCGTTAGAAAGATAAAATATTTATCTACAACTTTTTAGTTTTACGTTTCATCATAAAACGTCATTAAGTATATTAAAATTTGCTCGAAACAAATATTTTGCATTAAACTAATGTCCAGTTTTACGTTGTATTTGAAATTTCGTGTTTTTCTAAAACTGATTTTATAAAACTTAAAAAAATAAAGTTGTAGATCTATCTCTTATCTTTCCAACCATAGGTTGTGCATAAAATTTGGACAAAAAATGTTATGTCAAAAATACGAAAATTGTGCATATACAGGAGGATAACTCTCTAATGGTCAAGTGACGGAAAACACGAAAATATCTAACGGATCAAAAATTGGGTACATTAGCCGCCAAAAAAAACATTGGGTACATAATCCGCAGAAAATCAAACATTGGGTACATTAGCCGCAGTTTACCCTAAATAAAATGAAATGTTTAAACGTATAATAGTGACACAATGAATGCATGCATGCATGCATGCGTCAGCGCAGTAATGAGGGAGAAATAGGTCATGCACTGCCATTTGCATTGCATTTAAAGGCGAAGCCATCATTGCGAAAGGACGTCATCATTGCATTCAAATCCAAATCCCCATAATAATATTATTATTATTATGATTTGATTTGATTTGACTACGTTCTCTTCTCTTTTTCAAACCAGAGAGTCTTGTATATTCTATATATTCCTCATTCAATTAGTTAATGCTCGCTCTCTCCATTCATTTCATCAATTTAATCTCTCTCTCTGCATTGGATTTTGAGTTACTAATTTGCATTACAGTGATTCTATTAAATGCATATTTCCTCTGCAACGACCTTTCGCTTCATGCTTCTGTTCTGCCACCCAACGATTATAGATATAATATATAGCTAGGGTGGTATAAGTATTCAAATAGTAGTCAACTACAAAGAAGAACACCTTATAAGTTTTTTGTGATGGGAAAATCTCTGTTTAATCATGGTCTTTTTCTCCGATAAGATTCCGCTACGTGTTAATTTCTGTAGATGTGTAGTTTAAAAGAATTGACGGAATTATTTAATCGCACATTTTTATTTCATTCCATTAATTAAAAAAGAAATTGAATAGTCTCTTCGAAAGTTGACTATAACTTAACTATTTTTACCTCGATTATATATATGAGTTTTGGAGTTTGGCAAACTAATAAATTTGAGCACCCACCTCCGACCCCAGTGGTTGCATATTATTAAGCTTTGATTTGTCCCATTATTCATTGAGTTGTCCTTTGCTTTTAACAGTCGCCCATGCCATGCGTACATGTCATGTACATCCATTAGCGTATACCTCCACGACATGCCCTGCAACAACCAAGCCAAGCCATACATCAGTACTTAGTAAGCATCACTGTAGTTCGCTAGTCTGTGTTTGTATGAGCAAAAAAGGGAGGCGAAATCTTTGAAAATGATTTCCATTTTCATAGGGAAAAGTGGTTAGCCATTGACCATGAGTGTTAAATTGTTATACATTATCTTCTATATATGACAAAAAAAAAAGGGACCAAATTAAATACCTTTTTAATCCACCTCTCTTCCAAATTGTCGAAATTTGAAATCCAACCCATTGAATAGTAGAAATTCGATGTCGAGTCCTCAGTGACGGAGCCACGAATTACGTACAGAGGAGTTAGATTTAAATTTTGCCAAAAAATTAACTTGAACATGTTATATATATTTCAATAAAAATTAGGAGGGGTTAACTAAAATCTTATGTGTATCTACACTAATAAAATGAAACTGAAGTGTTATTATTGTACAATTTTTTTTGAAGGGTTAGTTTGAACTTTGAACTATACCTCACTCCTCTTTGGATCCGCCCCTGATCAACTATATGCACTGACCGCGAACTAGTGAACTAGCATGTGTCAATGGTCGACAAGTTCATAGTTTACAACTTTTTCAGACAAAAGATTTGGAACATGATTCATTTGTTTGAACACCGGTTAATAACATTATAAGGACGAGAACTTTGATGTGCCAGTGGGGATAAATGTTTGGGAATTTTTTTTCGAATTTTTTAACCCAATTTTTTGAGTTTGCACGACGGTTTCAATCTTCGTGTAAGCTACCTTTCCGTGGTGAGTTTTGTGTTTGTAATGGTTATAAAACCTATATAGCGACGAAATTTTGTCGCTATATATAGATGAAAAAAGAAAATGTAGGCTAAACACGTGTTCATTGAACTTTTTGTGTTTTTCGGTGAGCTTTATCGTCGTCGACGATGTTATTGTCGCTAAATATGTCTGCTGAAATTCTTGTAAACAAGAGAAATTCTATTTAATTTTGAGATCATGACAAGAAATGTAATATACAGTAGAACCTCTATAAATTAATACTGTTAGGACCGGCAAAAAATATTATCTTATCGGATTATTAATTAACGTATAAATTAATAATTAATTAATTATACATTAATGAAGAAAAAAGATTATTAATCGGCTATAATTATATAGACATCTTTACTAACAAAAAATTATTTCAATTTATTATATCGAGAATATTAAAGTATGCAATTGTAGCGGCGATCACTCTCAACAATTTTTTGCTTCAACATGAGAATACGACACCCGACCTTCTTAATACTCTTCAGAAGCTTAGAGATGAAGTTCAAGAAGACATCAATTTCAAGAATAAACAAATTACTATAGAATCATATTTTAATAAGACTGCATGATTAGTAATGTAATGTTATCTTTTTATTTAATGTGATTTCATAGTTATTTATGTTATATTTTATTTATAGTGATTTTATAATTTTTTTATGTAATTTTTATATTGAATTATTGATTTATATATCACTTGGGACCTATATACTTTCTAAAAAAATTATTATCTTATAAATTAGTGAATTATTAATTTAGCTAGTTAGTCCCTGAGTCGGGACCGGACAAAAATATTATTATATCGCGACTATTAATTTATCGAGTATTAATTTATAGAGATTCTACTGTATTGGCAAAGTATGAACATTTTATTCTTTAAACCTTCATGAATCAAATTACTTCATAGTACACAAACATACGATTTTGCCTTATGATACTGGCAATCACCATTATTTTCTTGCACCCATTCTCCTTCAAAAAGACAAAAATTACTCAACAAGGAATTTAGAAAAACATAAAAAAAAAATCACACCAAAGGAAGATTTGCAAAATTCGAAGATAGAGCGAATTTCGAAGGTTAAGTCGTCAAAAATTCCCCGTCAAAGTAGTCAAATTATTTTAGAACCTTGAAAAAGATGCGTTTAACCTGCATAATAAATTTATGTATCTGCGAGCAGTTTGCGATAGTCGATATGGCTAAATATTATTATATAATCTTGAAAAAGATGTGTGTTTGAATGCATATCTATGAATGTTTTCTAATGTACGTTAAGTTGATATATATATATATATATATATGATGAGCAAAGTATTGAAAATTTCTAAGTAGATAATTATATCTAGAAAGGATCTGAAATCGATAACAATCTATTCTCCATGTTACCATGATGGTTGACACTCACCCAATGCCTTAAATAGGTATAATAATTAATTAAGTAGTTATGAAACTAGAAACAATTTCTGAGAAGTGAGAACTACTTTTACATATAATATATCCATTTATGTATTTATATAGTATCCAACTCTCTTATTGGATTTTGCCGGCGACTATCATATTATTATGAATTATACATATACACTCGCTTGGAGAATATTCGAATCAAATACCTGGAGAATGATTCATAAGAAACTGAACTAATTAATATTCTCTTTTCGTAGAAGATGTAACGGATGTGGTTGAAGATTTAATTTACTTTCTTGAAGTGGAGGGTTCAATTTTTACATGTCACCAGAAAGTTCAATACCCCTTACAACCACAAATGGATTAGGATATATTGATTGTGTTGCAAGATTGTGGAACAAAATAGAAACAAAACAGAATCTCTAAAACTCATAAATTAACATATTCTGTATATGACTCGTAACTCGTTAAAAGTACACAAATACAAATGGAAATGGTAATGAACTTAAGAGGAGAGTACATGTGGACAAAATATTCAAATGAAATAAAAATATTGTGCGATACAGTTTCATCCAATTGTGATATCTTCCGATAAGATTCGGTCATGTGTCAACCCCTCTCTTATTTTTGATCGACTTTACTCTTTGACCAAGTGTACATGAGAGATATAGCTAAAATGGATTACAACACCTAATCGAAGAGATGACAATTTGATAAAATTGTCAAGTCGCACACTTTTATATCATTTTAATACTTACAACAAGAATAAGGTACTCTCCTCCCCACTTGACTACAACTAAGTACTATTACTTCAATTATCCCTAATAGGGGTGAAACCGGAATCGGAAATCGAGAATTAACAATTTGGTGTCCCTATCCCAAAAAAACCAGGACAAATATTTTTTTTGGTCCAGATTTCGGATATAAAATATCTTGGTTTTTCAAACCGGGAACCAGGACAAAATCCGAGAAAAAAATTGGGAAAAGAACGGAACCGAGACAAGATTCGGGACTATATGACAAAATATAAAATACCAAGTCCATAATACCAAATCAAAAATCTAAAACATAAAAACAAGATATTATCAAGACATAAACAACATTATTATATAATAAAGATTAATATATAATATATGTATATATTTAAAACAAGAACCGGGACAAAAATCAGGTCAGGATGTAAGGTGTCGTCTCAGTTCCGATTCCCGGCTTTCAAATGAGGTACCAAGAAGTGTCGTTTTTAAAACTAAATTTCTTGGTTTTTTCTACTATGGACCGGGACCGGTATCACAATCGAGACAAAATAAAAAACAATGTACAAAATTTTCAAGCCTAAGCCCTAATATATACTGTTTACATAAAATGTGTGGTGATGACATTAATCGTAACTCACAAGTTTAGCGTTTAAGGAACCAATTAATCAAGTTGCATGTATGTGTATATATGCAAGCTAGCACAATAATGCATATATCTGCATAATTGTGTATTTCTGTAGCGCGCATATATGTGTAAACTTCTATAATATTTCACGTGAATATGTTTTTTTTTCTTTCTATAATTTTATAAAGAAATATTAACAAACAAATATATTAATGTAATTAATTTAAAGAGTGTAATTTTGAAATGAACAAAATTTAGTCACGTCTAGGGTTTTATTTTTATGTTTTATATACAATTCAAGAACACAACACATAATTCACTTGTGGATGTGTAATTCGAGAACACAACACAAGTAACATTAGAATTAAATTCTACGAAATTCCTAAATCTTAATATTAATATTGACGAACTATTAATTTATCATATTAATAAAATCACATAATTTTTTAAAATATATTATTCTCGCAAATTGATGATGTTTTTAACTAGGTCAAGAAAACTATCATTTTAGAGCATGTTTTTATTTTAAAACCGTTGGTTGAGAATAACTAATTAATAGATCATCAATAATTAAGAAGCAACATGTAACAAAATTATATATATATATAAGCGGTATTAGGTAAGAAGAATTTAAGACGGAACTCCAAATACTCTCTCTTAACAATAACACAGTCCTCTCTCTCTCATTCATTCAGTGTCTTTTCCCTTATCAATAGTGAATGTTCCTGAAACCCTGCAGTGGAGAGAAGATATACACAGAAAGGTCAAACAAATTGCCATTTCATCCATCGCGTGTGTAGCACAGTGCCATAGCAAATTCAAGCTCTAAAATCTTAGATACACACATATCAAATATCAATAATATATTATTATGGCCAAATAAATTAGTCTCATTTCGACTGCAAGTTATACACTTTGCTATAGAAAATAATCATTATAACTAAATAACTAACGGGATCATCTTCATTTACTTAAAAAAGCAAATTAAAAAACCCTATTTATATTTTGTTTCCATAATATTTTTGGTTTTCCATTAATTAAAGTCTGTTGAATTCTCTCTCTCTCTCCCTCTATATATATATCTAATTAACCAAATTATATCGCGTTTCTTTTGATAATGACGTTAAGTTTTGTAGAATCTATATATGTGCGCTTATATAAATATGTATATATATATATATATGTATGTATGAAGAGATGAATTTGATAAATCTAAATCCAATAGCAGTCAAAATTCACACCTAGTTTAAAAAGGAGATGATGGAGGAGGTGGGCATGAGAGGAGGAGGAAGGAGGCTAAGAGGGATCAATCGGGCGGCGGGCGTCGTCGGCGGCGGCCGCCCGAGGCTGGTGGAACTGGGTGAGCTGCGCGATGGTGGCAGTGGCAGCCGAGACGTTCATGGACAAGAGGCCGTGGGCGCCTACGTCGAGGTTGTTCCTCATCATCTGGTGCTGCTGCTGGCTGGGGAAGAATTGGTGGTGGTGGGCTCCGGCGGCGGCGGAGATGAGGTTGATGCCGTGGTGGTGATGGTGGGCGATGAGGCCGAGGCTCTGGTACTTGGAGAGCTCGGACTTGGCGCAGGTGAGGTCCATCTGGAGCTGCCGCAGCTGGTGCTGCAGGAGCGAGATCACGCCCACGCAGCCGTAGACGGGGTCGCGCAGCCGCATGTCCGCCTCGTACGCCAGCGAGTTCACCGCGTCCTCCCGCTGGTGCGGGTGCAGCTCGTTCAGCAGCTTCGTCACGTTGCTCGCCCCGAACACCTTGTGGACGTTGGCGAACTTCTGCGGCTGGTCTGGCGGGAAGTAGGGTGCGAACACGCACTCCGGCTGGCACTTCCGCCGCAGGAACTTGCACGCCGCACATGGCGAGTTCGACGACACCGAAGAAGACGATGCCATCTGTTCTCTCTCCCCCTAATAATTCTTAGCCACGTAACCCTAGCAAGCTTATATGTGTATATATATACACCACTGCTTCTAATTCTTTTTCCTGCAACCAAAACCAAGCTATTGTAGTCACTAGTCACCGAATAGTGTCTTTGACTGCAATAATTTATACTTATATACATATAATATATATATATATATATGAAAAGTCGGAAAAATCAATTACTTATATACATATTTATGCAATAAACCTACAAAATTATTTAGGTCAAGAAAGGCAAACAATCCTTGCAGCCACTGCAATAATTTTTCATTTTTCATACAAAAGGAACTCATATATCATGACACAACACGGAAAAACATGCTATATAAATTCTAGGAATACATAAATATATATATATATGTATATAAACATACAGCTAATTGTTGCTTTTTTGTCAAACAAATTAAAGGAATAAATAAAGAAGTTCCATTTCTGCAAGCTCGAGCTGTAAAAAGCTTAAGGTTTTTCTGCTGAAGTCGGTAGGAACAAAGATACATAGATCTAATATATCTCTTAATTCATAGAGAGAGAGAGAGAATGATTTCGTTTCCTTTGGAACGATGTGAAGATGGTGTGGAGTTTGGAGTGTACCTTACTTAGGATTTGGAGTAGTAGTGGTATCGTAGGGCTTGGAGATGATGATGATGAATAATATTATACAATTAAAAGAAAAGATGATGAAAAGGAATTCTCTCTTTGAGGTCGAGGCAGCTCAGCTGGGAATTGGATCTCGTGACGTGAAAGAGAAGATCAAGAAAAAGGGGGTGACTTTTGGTTTCACTCTTTACGAGACAAAGTAGACTTGACTATTTTAAACCAGATCTTGCTTTAATTAATCACATTTAAGACTCATATTACGGAACACGTTGGGTGAGTCCAAGCATGTATATATATATATATATATATATTGCACGTAGCAAAAAGAAGGAACAATGAGAATATCGCATGTAAGAGAAGAGAATGAAGAATAAAATAGAGACGAAAAATAGGACTATTACTCTGACTCTCCACTGTCCATGAAAGAGACTCTTCCACTGCTTAATTCTCTCTCTCTCTCTCTCTCTCTAATTCTTGGGACTCTTAATTCATCACTAATATATATATATATATATATACACTATAGAAACAGGTTGTTGCAGATATGACCTGGGGTTCTACGGTCAACCCATGTATTCAAAAGAAAAGTAAACCCAGTCCTGAGAGTAAGGGAAAATAATCAGGATAAATAACCAACCATTAATATTGGGAGATTAGGAGGCAATAGAAAAGCTGGGAGTCACGCACAAGACAAGCTCTCTTCTTCTCTGGAAACCTAAAGATGGTGAATGCAAAGTATATAGAGGGTTAATTGCGGTATAAATACCAAATTTAAGGTCAAAGTTGGTAGTATATATATACTCAAATCTCCAAAAGTGGCGACAATAGTACTTGAGGAACGTTTTTAGGGTTCGACCAGTATCACCGTTCGTTTTCTCGTTAGTGCCCTGCGAGCCATTTGTACGTCACGTGGATGACTCATTTGGCATATAATAATAATGGTGAGTTTTAAAGATGATATTTTTCTTCCTTATAAATGGGGTATTTATGCCGCAATTAATTGTAATGATATACACGTATAGAGAGAGAGAGAGGGAGAGGGAGAGGGAGAGGGAGAGGGAGAGAGAGAGGGAATATCGGCGAGGGAAGGGTGGGAAAAGTCGCCCAGAAAGGAAGGCAAATAGCAGCAGAAGCAGCGTGCATGCTCCTCTTGTTGTTTTCTTTGACACCCAACAACACTATAATATACTACCAAAAAACAAAACATACCAATTATTATTAATATAACATTGAGTTGAGACCGCATTCAGATATATCATATAGGGTTAAAATGGCGGCACATGTACCTTTTTTTTAATACTTCTTATTTTTCACGACTTGAAATTTTCCATTTTTACTATTTCACCCTCTTCAAATTCCAGCTTTTACTTCCGAGAGAGACAATTTTGTTAATGGACTATTTTTATTTTTGATACTATAATAAACTTGATCATTTTATTCATGGAAGAAGTTTCCAATATTATTATGTTTCAAGTTTGAACTTCACAATCTTTTCTATTTTTACTTCTTTCAAAACTTCATTCATTTTTTCAATTAATTAAATAAATTTTTTAACACGTGTGAGAGAGAATTTTATTAATGAAAAAGTTTAACCGCAAAAGAACTATATTATAAAAACTTCAACTACTTATGCGACTATTTATATTGTTATGTGCGTTGTATAATTATCAGCTTACTATTCTTCTGTTCTCCGTGGCTCAGCATCCGTGTCTCTCTGTTTGTATGTATGATAATTTATTTATATATATTTGAAAAAGAAAGGTTATCAATTAAAATATATTTAGAAACATTTATGAGGCAAAGAGAAAACTCAACAACACAGGGTGCAGAGGAGGCCCAGACTCTGAGAGATTTTGGCAGTATGTGATGATTTGTTGTTCAGCCCCTCTGCTTTCCATGAAATGACCCATCCTCTCTCTCACTATATCTATGTTCTATACCTACCTTTTCTAGCATCTTTCCTTCTCTAATTAATCAATCCCATTATACCAAGGATCAAAATGCCGTTTTGGCCGATAAATCGTTTGCCGTTATCGATGGATTAATCGTTTGCCGATGCCGTTATCGACGGAAAACCTATAAAAATTATCGTTTGCCGTTATCGAAACTTATCGAACTTATCGATGGATTAATCGTTTGCCGATGGATTTATCGATGGAAAACCTATAAAAAAAATTCAAACATATTTTACACTAAAAACATAACATAAAATACTAATGTCACAAAATATAAACATAAAAGTCTCATACAAAATATAAGATATAAGCCACAAACCAAGTCTCATACTAATGTAGCCAAACATAAACTAAGTCTCATACAAAATTACAAATACTTTACAAAATATGTAAAATAAATTATTATTTACTTACCAAAATAAATATTTACAAGTCACCAATTATTCTTATATAAAATATGCACTGCACAATTGATTTCATTTAAAACAAGATTGAACAACTAGCTCAATTTAACAAATTAGCTAAAAATTGTACTTTTGCCGCAATATTTTAGAAAACTTCAAATTAAAAAAAATATTATGCCAACCGATTATTTTTTAAATTATATACAATTTTATAAAACAAAATTACACCAAAATATTCGAGTAACTAGCTCAAATCAACAATTTCCGAAACATATGTACTTTTGCCACAATGATATCACAATTCAGAAAAACTTCAAATTAAAAAAAAAAATTATGCAAACCGATTAGTTTTAAAATTATGTACAATTTTATAATACAAAATTACATCAAAATATTCGAGTAACTAACTCAAATCAACAATTTCCGAAATATGTGTACTTTTGCCGCAATTATACAACAATTTGGAAAAAACTTAATGACTTTTCGTTATTTAGCGATAAGTCCTCCAGTTTTCGAAATTTAACACTTGAAAACCTAAAACGAAAAGTTGTTCACTTTCCCCCTCAAAAAATCGCGAAAACTATAAAACGAAAACGATTAAGGGAGATAACTTACCGAGAAGCCTATTTTCAGCGATAATCGAACGATTTTCGAACGAAAATCGCGATTTTCGGAACCTTGCATTATACATATTTATTAATTTTTTGATATTATACATGTATACCATTTTCAAATTTATTTTTATTTTATCAACAAAATTTACAAAGCTCGGTTAATCTGATTACTCGTATATTTTTTTTTTTCTGGCTTTAACTCTCACTTTTTCTTTTTCTTTTTCTATTTATGGATATTATAAGTACAAATTAAATAAATATACATTCAACATATTTATATTCCAACCGATGAAGAGAAGAAAATAGAAGAAGAATAAAGAGAGTGAAGATAGAGGAAAAATGAACGTATGTGAAATATTTTAAGGGTATGTTTTTTTTTATATAAAAAAAGACTGAGAGTGCTATTTCATCAACACTTAATATTTAAGTGTTATTTTATCAGTTAATGATAAACTTGATGCTATTTTATCAAGTTTTTTTTTTAATTTTTATTTTATTTTGGAATAGTTGTGTTATTTTTAAAAGTGATTTGATAAAAAGTGACGATGGATTAAGAAATTTAGCATTTGGTAATTTTTTTTATTTAATTACTAAAAAGACTATAATATAAATATTTATAACCTAAAATGATTTGGTTAGATTTTATGCTATTAAACTAAAATATATGTAACAAACATTAAAATGTATTATTTTTAAATACATCAAACCTATATCTTTCTGCTTATTATGGGATTCATCTCTTGACCAACTTTCCAATGCTCATTTTCATTATAAGTCAATAAGAGCTTTGAGATTCAAGTTACGTAGTTTTGAAGTTTTGTGTAGGATGAAAAATAGAATCATATCAATAAAGAATAAAGGTAACGAAAATTAGGGAGGGGAAAGAAACCTGTAACTCCTCAAAATTATTTTTTATTAGAAAAACTTCAATTTCTTACTTTTCAGTTTTGCTTATAAAAAGTAGATTTTATTTTTATAAAACAATTTTTTATTGTAATTTACCAAACAATATTCTACTTAAAATTAAGAAAAGCAAAAACACCTTTTTAATAGCAATATCAAACTAAGTCCAATGTACGATGGATTTAATGCTGACTAATAGTAGGTCTAAGTTGGTCTTGATAAATTAATATGATTTAACTAAATATCCAATAGATTAATAACTTAATTATGCTTGTATATTATATCATATAAAACTTTATGTGATAAACCCTAGAGATTAATCACACCACATTCTCCCAATTAGAGAGAAGCGAAATTCATACACTCCCTATCAAAAGTAGTCAATTTTTTGTTTCCAAAAAGGGATTTTCAGCTGCATTTGTTTGTTATTTGTTGTGTTTTTACTCAACATGAGGTGGGCGAGATAGACTTCAATTTTCCCGGGAATTCGGAGTTCTTGATCGACTAAGGAGCAAACCTAACGAACGGGATCCCTGCAGTTGCCGGAGAAATCGCGCTCGAGGGTGAGGGTATCCAAGAAAACACAACACTTTATAGAAAAGACTTATAAGAACACCTTTATAACTAAAGAATGAACTAGGAGTGTAAAATACATATTGAATCGTACACACTTAAATAAGTCAAATTCTTGAATGTTTCAATCAGTCTTATTTCTTAATCTTGCTTCTATTGCTGAAAGCAAGAGCCAGGCTCATCTGGAGCCACGCGTCCGCCTCCTGCTAACGGAGCGGCAGCAATTCCTCTTTGATTCAGCAGACACCGAAAATGCGACAGCCTCCCGGTGACCTCCCTCGGATCTTTAGCCAACATATCATAAGGTGTCCACATACGCTCTTCCAAAACAAAATAATATATGAGATTCATAAAACCGCTAAATTTGCTGTAACAAAGGGAACAGTACCTGCAGCCGCTGCAGCACGGGGCCAAATGGTCTGCTCGATGTCGGACGCGTCGATATGTTCGCCCCACATGCACACTTCCCCGCCGATGACAAGCCTTTGTTGTTTGGCGTCTGTGATATTTGCTAGCGGTTCATTCGAGTAGAAACCTTGCCATTCTGCATCAAGATGGTCCAAGTACCACTTGTCTTGGTTACTCACTATGCATCTTAACCCTGCAGCCACTGCTTTCTGAGCCACTCCACCTCCAAGCCTTCCCTCAATAAATGAATTCATCAAATTATTAGAACATAAATATTTTCGATGTGGTCCGATCAAACTGCTTTTATTAAATGATTAGCCCCGGTATACATGTTACGGATCGTAATTATTGTAACACTTGCCAAAATTCTATCTACAACATAAAATATAAAAACACCCAATAAACAAAATTCTATACATATTTCAATCAAACAAAAACTAAAATCAACCTAACAAGAAACACGAAATGAAAAGTATAAAATTATATTAAAACTACATCATACTACTACCCAAAGTTGACTATGACTCTATGAGGGGTCGTGTAGGCTGAGAGATTAAGGTGATAAAATTATATATATATAAAAGAGGGAGAGAGAGAGAGAGAGAGAGAGAGAGAGAAAGCAGTAAAAGTGTTGACATGCTTCGGCGAGGCCCAGACGAATGGGGCCATGCTCGGGCCGAGAAGTGGGCACTTTTAGGCGGCCTTTTTATGGATGTCCTTAGGTCTTAAATAGAGCTGGTTTCCTTAATCACATACATAATATATGTTTTCCAAAGCATGGCATTGTGTATAGAAAGGTAAGTAAATGTGACTTACCAGTTGTGCACGACCGTCTTGCGGCTGAGGTTCTTGCCGAAGTTATTAAAGGTTTCTTCCCTGTGGAAAGAGTGGGTGAGATGTCAAAGAGAGTGGAGCAATGCTGCGCATAAGTGAGTCAGTCATACCAATTTATAATTTCATAGCCATGAGACAGAGCTATCTTTTGTGCTCGCAACACAAAGTACTCGTATGCTTCAG
Source organism: Parietaria judaica (assembly GCA_954871525.1). NCBI lineage: Eukaryota > Viridiplantae > Streptophyta > Magnoliopsida > Rosales > Urticaceae > Parietaria > Parietaria judaica. The sequence goes on along the minus strand of OX940860.1, from coordinate 22,272,320 downwards.
ATCCATTCATCCCATGCCTTTTTAACCTGCTCATAAACACTTATGTAACACTAAACTATTTCACCTTTTTTTTTCTTCCAAATAGGAAACTTAAACTATATCATTTGTAAATGAATTGGAAGCTAATCTCATACACAGTGACTATGCAAAGGGTCGGTCTTATTCAGGCGATCGCTCAAAACCCTCTTAAAAATAAAAAGGCCCATATCATATTATATCTTACAAAAAAGGCCTCGTAATAATTTTATTTTTTGCCCAGAGTCCCGGGTTTTTATTGAGCTGTGTAACCTGGACGCCATAAGTTTTAATGGCAAAATCCTCGCATTGAGACCACTGAGAGTTCTGCACGTTTTCTGAGTAAAAAATGGAGGATCGAAATCTCGAAAAATAACTTATTCATTTTAAGTTGAGCCTAATGAGATTATGGTGGTAGTGGATGTGCTTACCATTTTTTTATTCGAGGAGTGGATGTCCAGCAACCTGAATCAATAAAAGGTCAGAATTTTTAGTAGAATAGAGCATTCTTCTCATTAAATTTTATAAGGAAAAAATTATTAACCTGGAGGTCAACTTGCTCTTTAGTGGAACGAGTTAATGTCGATACTCAGAAAAACATTTTTGATATTTTGATTTTTAAAACAGAAAAAACAATCTTTCTAACATCTAAAAGGAATTAAAATCTGAACCGTGTGTTCATAAAACAACACATTTTTATCTTGTATAAATATTATGTCTCTTGTTGTTATTGGCAAGGTTTTAGTGTTTTGTGGTGGTAAATCAGAATTTGGTGCAAAAGACCCCCTGAAATATAAACATTTGATGAAGATTCCAGGGCCGGTCATATTTACAAAAATTTAGGCGATAGCTTAAGGCGATCCCTATTATTGTGAAGTTCATGGTACGTAAAGAGTCAAATTTTATCTGGAAATAGAGCTCAACTTACTTGTATCAACTTCATCCCCTCCTAAGTGAATGAATTTGAATTTAAAGATCTTGCTGAAGTCTGAGAGATATGATGAAACAAAAACATGATGAGAGATTCGAATATAAAGCCATCATATCTACAAAAGAATGTTTACCTGAAAGGATTCCATCAATTAATTTGAAGGTGAATTTTCTGCTTACATCCAGGGGTTCCGGACAACTCTTCGAGGGCCACAGAGACGGGTACCCGACTCCCCTATACAAAAATCGTACAGTATTTCATTTATATGCCTAATAATAGTTGAAATGTTTATACTAAGTATTCTCTATAAAAAAAAATAAAAAAATCTTATTGGTATAAAGAAAACGCTTAGCATAATAAAAGTTATGGAGAACTTTTATTCAAGATCAGGGAATAATAATATATATATATATATATATATATTTTTGCAATAAAGTAGGTATATGTGCCAATATCCCAAATTGTAATAATGTTCCTAAAATGCCTTAAATTAATCCTCTGCTACAAAAACCTTAATACCTAATCATAATAAGGAACTTTATTAAAGCCTAATGACTACTAACATGAATCCAAAAACTCCCTAGTGAAAAATATGTCCCTATAATCATATGAAATCAAACCATCATGTTCTTTGGATCATTAACCAAGAGCTCTTTCATTTTAACCTTCACTTTGTTTTTTGCTTATAGCCATGTCAATCACCAACCATGCATATAGCAGGAAATAGAATCCCCTAATTAATTATTTACATGGCTCAAGTGTTTTTCATTTTTCACTGATACAAGTGAGCAGAGATTGGTGGAAAATACCATGAGCGAGCATGGCCCGGAACGTCAATTTCGGCCAGCACGTTAATCCCTCGTCTCTGAGAAAATCTGATACAATACAGATTGTAAGGAAAAGGGTAAGCTGGGTATGATTCAGATAGATGGCTTGCCTGACTATTTCCTTGGCATCTTCCATTGTGTATCTTTCAGAATCCGAATACGCACTGTCCCACAGCTTCGGATACGAAGGTATCTCCAGGGGAAATGACTGTGTATCTACAATGTGCCAATGCAGCACATTCTGTACATTTAATTTGAAAAAGAAATAATGAATCGATCTTGCGCGTTTCCCTGAATGGAACTACTTTAGTATTTCAACACTGTTAATCACTGCATACCAGCTTTGCATAAGCCATGGATTCAATGACATTCTTTATAACCGGCAGTGGCAAATAGTGTCGCGATGTATCTGCAACAGTTTCACCAACATAATGAAAATGAGGAACACTTTGATTGTGTCAAGGGGAGTAATCCATTTTAAACCTTATTAAGTAAGTCTCCATGTCTTTTCTATGACATGTCCCCTCAAGATGACGGCTTTTTTGGTTCAGTCATCTTGGGTCGGATCCCATTGTTCCCGGTCCGGTGTTCATTTGAGCTTAATGAGTTTTGATACTATGTTAAGTATCACGAGGTTCCACTTAAAACCATGACTTTTTTAACTTCACCAATTTCTCTGTGTCTATTCCACGAGGGATCAATCTCACCAATCAAAAGGCCTCTATAAGAGAATCTCGGTTCATCAACAATGGTCCAGGGCGCCATCCTAACTTCATTTACCCGGGTTTTAAAGTTGAACCGGCACAACTGGCTAAACGTCTGCGACATATATAACGAAAAAAACAACGGAACAATGATTGGCTCTTTCGTATCTTAAAAACTAAACAAGACGACGATGACGATTATCGATAAGAACCTGACCTGCAAGCCGTGTAAAGCACCGTAAACCGTCTTCGCCTGCATCGTTTCGGGGCGGAAAATAAGCCAATCTAACTACACCAACTGCTACTATTTCAACACCCCAGTGACAATTTGAACAAGCCCATACCTCGAGATCGCCATAAACAGAGCTTCCGAGTCGAGGCGTAGAGGGAATAGAGAGCTTGTAGGACTCGTCAATCCCGTACTGGAGCTGTAAAACGACAAGTCCATCTTCCAAACTATAATTCCAAAAGAGTCACTGAAAATGGAGAGGCAAACTAACCTGTTCCTCGTCAGAGGAGACGACGACGTTCAGCCCCTGCAGAAGGAGAGAGCCGTTGGCGGGGAGACCGGCCTGCGCGTGAGGGAGATCAATGAGCGCCGTGAGCCTGGCGAACGCGTCCCTGAGAATGCCCGAAGCGTCGCCGTATTGGGTCGCGAGGTGGAAATCTCTGGGTACCGCGAGAGTGGTGCCGTTGCCGTGCGTCACTTGCTTGGGCATTGGCCAAATGTGGAGCTTCTGCTGGCGGGACTGGGGCCCATCGACGGCGCTTGAAAGAGCCACGCAGCTGCAGAGCACGACGATGAAGCCGAGGCGGAGTGGCGCCATTGATGGAGAGAGCTCGAGGAAAGTGGGTGGTGGAGTAGATTGATGGTGGTGAGTAAGAATGGTGGAGGTTGGTGAGATTCGTCACGAGTCACGATGCGTTGTTACACTTGACGACGCACTGTATGGCCTGGCCTGAAAATGGCCATGTGATTAGATCATTAATAAGATATTTGCGGTAAAAATATCTAAAGTTTATGAAAGTATAGCCAAAAAGATCTAATCTTGAGACATTGGATATTTCCGCCACATAAATTTTTTGAGGGGTTTTTTCTCTGGATGTTTTTCAACTTTATGTCGCGGAAAAAGAAGATTGAATTATTTTAAGTGATTTTTATAAAATTTGGATATTTTTGCCGTAAATATTTATAGTTTGAAAATTAGTAGTAACAGTACTCGTTGGGTTGGGCGACCAAACCGCAAAAGGAATGTAGAAGCGTGTGTTTGTGCTCCTCCTTCGCTCTTTATTTGCTCTCTTTTTGCTTTGCTTCGTGTAATAAAATATTCTGTAATTCAAGATTTACCCCCTATTTCCATACGCCTACGTAAATATTGGTTGTTTCGACCTTTGTGTGTCCAACTTGTAATATCCAAAAATTATGGGTGTGTCTGAATTTTAGAGTAAAATACTCTACGAATATTTAAAAACATAAAAACTACACAAAAGTTAAAATAACTAAAAACTCGTGATGTGCGCCTCTTTATTCTTGGGCCGGCCCAATCTTTCTCGGAGACTCGGTAAAAAATCAATTATTAAAAATTTTACAAAATGAAATGAGTAAAAAAATAGTAGAGATATGAACGAGATTTTTTTTTTTGGTAAGACGAGTGGAGCCTTTATAAAGTTGAGAGATAATAAAGAATAAATATATAAAAAATTGACCGTTAATTATCATTTACAACACTAAATTATGTAAGGAAAAAAACTAAATGAAGGATTAGTGCTCAAAAATTGGGATTGGACCTATGTGGACTCACGGGCTTAACGGGCCTCCAAGATCCACATAGACAGCCATAAATAAGTACAAGGCCTAATCGGAGATCAAGTGAATTATCATAAATGAATTGACAATTAATTAGATTAATTAATAGGGTAAATTGCGGCTAATGTACTCAATGTTTGATCAACTGCGGATTATGTACCCAATGTTTATTTTCGACGGCTAATGTACCCAAACTTGATTCCGTTAGATTTTTTCGTGTGTTCCGTCACTTGACCGTCAACAAGTGATTCCTCCTCTATATGTACACTTTTCGTATTTTTGGCATAACTCATCCATTTTTTGTACATATTTTATCCACGACCTATGGTTGGAAAGATAAGAGATATATCTACAACTTTGGTGTTTTAAGTTTTGTTAAAAAAAGTTTAAAAAAATACGAAATTTCAATTACAACGTAAAATTGGACATTAGTGTAATGCAAAATACTTAATGACTTTTTCTGATAAAATATAAAACTAAAATATTGTAGATAAATCTTTTATCTTTCCAACGGTAGTTGATTTATAAATTTTGGACAAAAAATGAATAAGTTATGCCAAAAATACGAAATATTTTTTCACATCACATTTTTCATATTTTTGGCATAACTCACTTATTTTTTGTCCAAAATTTATAAATAAATTACCGTTGTAAAGACAAAAGATTTATCTACAACTTTTTAGTTTTACGTTTCATCATAAAAAGTCATTAATTATATTAAAATTTGCTCGAAACAAATATTTTGCATTAAACTAATGTCCAGTTTTACGTTGTAATTGAAATTTCGTTTTTTTTTATTTAATTTTTTTACAAAACTTGAAACACCAAAGTTGTAGATCTATCTCTTATCTTTCCAACCGTAGGTAATGCATAAAATTTGGACAAAAAATGAGTGAGTTATGTCAAAAATACGAAAAAGTGTACATATAGAGGAGGAATCACTCGCCGACACGAAAAAATATAACGGAATCAAGTTTGGGTACATTAGCCGTCGAATATAAACATTGGGCACATAATCCGCAACCGATAAAACATTGGGTACATTAGCCGCAATTTACCCTAATTATTAATTAAATGACCTGACCCATTTAATAGTAAAGTCTGTTAGGTCATTAAAACATGTGTCTACTTAAATATGGTTTAGGGAAGCTCATTAAACCTAATCCAGTCCGTCTACTTAAATATGGTTTAGGGAAGCTCATTAAACCTAATCCAGTCCAAAATCCTCCTCGGAGAATTCGCATAGCCCCTCCCCTAAGCCTCTGCGTATTTCTTCCTATCTTGTGTGTGAGATTGAGTCGTCATCTAAACACTAACGAGGTACTAGTATTTCAACGAGGTGTTTTCCAATTCACACTAATGTGAAGCTCTCGAGGCGACGTGGTAGACGACATAGAGGCTCAATATATTTCTAGTTGTGATTCAAAGTGCAGGGAGTATGAGAAGAGCGCGTAGTTCCCAAGATACAAACGAAAACTCTCCGTGACAAAAGTAACAGAAGTTTGGTAAAATTTTGGAACTGATATTTCTTTATTTCAGAGTTTAATCTAGATTTTATATTCGGGGATATCCCGAGACTTAAAACGTAATAAATTAAATTCAACGTTCTTAGCTCATAGCCAATATGACCATTTTACGTAAAGTTCGAACAAAAAAAAAATGGTAATTAACACTGGCGGAACTACCCACAAGGGTAGTGGGGCTAAAGTCACCCCCAATTTTTATTTTTTTGATCTTTTTTAGTACTAATGTTTAAATTTTTTACAAATAAACTCCTTTTATTTGCACTACAAATCTAAATCAGCCACCCCGAAATTTAAATCCTAGTTCTGCTTATGGTAATTAAAAAGATCGCTCGTCTCGATAGTTCAACGTTTTGACAGACTAATATTATCAATTTTAATTTAAGTGTATTTTTTTTTTTTGTAACAATTTGCATGTACTTCATATACACTGCGGTGGTACTGGCAAGGTGGCAACTAAAGTTCCGCAAGAAGCAAATAAATAACATCGTAATTATTATTATTATTATTATTATTATTATTATTAGAGTAGACAGTAGACTAATAAAACGCGAGAAAGAAGAGAACGCCCACAAACGAAAGACCAAGACATGTGATTCGTTGCTAATAATAATCACCAACAGACAAAAGTTGGGACTCTCTCGTCATTTCAAAGCTAAATAATATTTATAATTTATTTCACTGTCCAATACACAATAGTCAAATACAATAATATGAGATGCTCAATAAGTACCGTAAAAAAATAGACAACTATATATCATAGTATGTGTACGGTACAATCAATCATTCCCATCTATATATGTATACACACTATTTCCTCGAGCTACAAGATTATCAACTCAGAAGAGAGCACCCAAGAAAGCTATATCCATTATATATCAAGGTCTTCAAATATCGAATGGGAAACAGTTTGAGGTGTTGTTTGGCTTGCGTGCTTCCATGTGGAGCCCTAGATTTGATCCGGATCGTCCATCTCGACGGCTACGTCGAGGAGATAACCGGTCCTGTCATCGCCGGCGAGATCCTCGAAGCGAATCCACACCACGTGCTAAGCAAGCCGTGCTTGGAGGGTGTCGATGTCCCCCGGATACTGATCCTCGCCCCGGAGTCCGAGCTCAGGCGGGGCAGCGTGTACTTCCTCATCCCGGCATCCAGTACTGCAGGCCTCAAGAAGCCGGTGATGAGATCCACTGTGAAGAGCGCCAAAAATGCGATTAATAGTAACTCAGGGTGCGACCGGAAGTTGTTGGAGATCACGAAGGAGAAGAAGTCGTCGCGCCGGGAACGACGGAGTGGCCGAGTTAGCGTGTGGAGGCCTCAACTTCAGAGCATCTCGGAAGATGTTTGACTTCTTCTTTTTTTCTTTTACCGGCCGTTTTCTTTATTTGGTTTTGTGGATAAACGATTTTACTCCCTTCTCTTTTCTTTCTTTTTTTGAATGGGCGATTTTACTCCCTTCTCTTGTTGATATGTCTGTTTGCAATTATACCATTAATTAATTTCCTTTAATTAATTATGTTTTGTTATTTAATTACGTGAAACACTAGCATTGGCTGGTGAAATTCGTGGTAATATTCATCATGATCAACTTTACGGAGATCCCATTGTGTTTCAGAAGCTCGTATTTGTCTTGATAACCTGCATTTTTTATTTATTTTCTCTCTATAATCTTCTTTTGAAAATATATATATAATTTTGTGTAATAAGTTTTTAAAGTTCAGAAACTTCGCAAGAATCATTTTTTATCGCAGAAAAAGTATAGAATGTATAAAAAAAATCTTTCATCGGTACCTAAATTTTGTTTACCATTGTTTTTGAAGTCTTTTCTTCAGCATTATGATCTCCGGAATTGTAGAACTATGTTATCAGTTATTTTTTAATACATAAGATTCTTGTAATATTATGTTCTTGATTTAATATTTTTGCTTCCTCAAGTTTTGATCGATAGCTTATGTAAAAATTAATTACTTCCGTCATGACTTAACTGAATAAATTTTTTAGATGAAAATAAAAATTGAGTAACGAGTCTCTGAAATAAAGTTTCCAAAATAACTTGATATATAGCAAGTAAATATAAGTTGATCAAGCTTTTTGAGGAATTAATTCAAATATATATATATATATATATATATATATATATATATAAATAAAGCTAATTATTCTCAATCAAGACTCAAGGAGCAAAAATGTTAACCCAAAAGCCTAAAATACACAAAAATCATTGATTATATAGTTCGACAAACTATGAAGTTCGGAGATCGTATAGAGCGCTAGAGAAAAGACTTGTAAAACAATGATAAAAGAATGAAATACTAACGAAAAATATTTTTATACATTGTATACTTTATCGCGAACAAAAAATGTAATTTCTATTTTTTAAAATACATCGAATAGGGTAGATACTCGTTCCAAGTTCCAACGTGCGAGGGCAAGAGGTCGTATGTATACAAGACAAAAAGTTGTGGATCTTAGCCTCCTCGTTAATATAGAATTGAAGTTTGATTATCTTAATAGCATAAATCCAAAAGTTTCTCAATAAACGAAACGCAAACAGCCTGGCGAATCTTCTTGAACTAGTTCTCAATCAAATAACTCCATAGATTCCCTATTTATATAATATACTCATACACGGATATATACATTTCCCGATCGGTTGGTTCTAGCGAAGTAGATGACTTCAGTGATTCAACTAATTCATGGAATGTTAAGTAAGTAATCAATTTAGTAAAAATTCGAATTCTGCTAAGCTCTTTCTTATATAATATGAGTATATTTCTCATGGGTTATACTGTCTTTATAGTAATCGGCTTTAATTATCGTAGTATACGACTTTCCTTCATGGCTATAGCCTATTGGTTTGGTTAGAATGGTGGAAACAATTCAAATAAAGGTTCAGGAAATTAATAAATTAATAAATAAATAGAATAATCCAAGTTAGTCTTATAAGTATTATTAATAATTTAGAGAAAGTGTGTTGAGTCTGATGGATCCACGCTGTATTGTCGTTTAGTTATTGAGAATCGAGCATAATAAACATGATATAGCAGCTGATCATCATCATGTCCTGCCAAATGCAAACCAACCAACTAGATTTCAAGCCATGTATATATATAGTTATATACATATATGGTGAAGGAAAGAGGAGAGAAAGAGCAGATTTGATTTAAATAAAATTCAATCAGGATAGAATTATTCATGCATGCACTGCACCGCCAAATAATTCAACTTTTTTTTTTGTTTAAATTTATATCGCGTGTTCAACGAAATTATATATGTAAGAATTTTAATTAAAAAAATATCTTACCTTTAAAAACAAGGGATCAGTTACGGTTTTTATTGTCATTAAACTCTACGAATACTAAAGTAGCACCTGTTTACTCTTAATAACATGACACCTAAAACTTCATACATTTTATAAAATAGTTTTTTTTAAGGCATAAATACCCTTCATGATTAAAGATAGCCGAATTTTCGGACATCTTCGACCAACTTCATCAAAGACATCCAAATTATGAAGATGTTCGATTTATTCGGGTATCTTTGATGAAGATTACCGAAAATGTGCTATCTTTAAAAACTCTTTTTTTTTTCTTTTTTTTTTTCCGGTTATCTTTGACGAAGATGTCTGAATTATTCGCATATCTTTGTTTGTTAAGGGTATTTGTGTCCAAATTTTTTGAAAGTGTCATTTTATAAAATATAAAGTTTTTGGTGTTATTTTATCAATCAGAATCAAGAAATATATTATATGAGAAATTATAATGAATAGCCACATTCTTACGTTTACATTGCATTTTAACAAACTTATGATTTTTATTTGCGAAATAGACAATTAAGATGATGCGGCGTTTTTAACTAATTTTGTATATTTTTACCCCTCCACATTTTACATTAGTATTAATTATATTTAAATATTAATATCAAGACTATGTGACCATAATTTTAGGAATTTAATTTGACAATTTGAATATGTCAAATTGATTAATGAATAATTAATTTTGAATCTCTCTCTCTCTAAAGAATATCCTGGAGTTTGCCGAGTTTGAAGATCACTGCGGATGATTCCGACTCGGAAGCTGGCGAATATCCGAGTTTGAAGATCACCGCAGATGATTCCGACTCGAACCATTCGTCGTCTCATGGCCTGAGCCGAGACCAAGTCAAACTCCTCCACTCGTTGTCCGACTCGGAGGCTTGCGAATATCCGTCGTGCGAGCTTTATATTTGTGCGAGCGTCGGCGTCGATTCTTTTCTATTTTTTTCTCTAGTTTTGTCGTGTTAATTTTTGTTAATTTATTTGTTTTTTCTGGTTTTTTCTATGTTTTTGACGTGTTAATGCCTGTTGTTAATGTCAGTTAATTCGTGCATTTTAATGCCCATATTAACACATAATGTTTGTTAATTCGTGTTAATTCACATAAAATTCACTGTATATACACGTTAATTTTTTTAAAAGTTTAGGCGTGAATTGCGGGTTTTCAAATAATTACCAGGTATTAATTTTGGTATTCAAATGGCAGTCAGCCAAAAACAAAGTATTAATTTTGGTATTCAAATATTTTTTCCCTATTTTGTTGTAATAATTAATTTTTTTTAATTCATTTACTTTTATAAATAAAAAAAAATTAAATACAAAGATTTATATAGATATTAAATCCATATTTTAATATTAAATGTTACAGATTGCATGTAATTTGATTAGAATAAGTGGTCAACAGTATTAGTTACCTATTAAACATTAATCTTTTATTTTTAATTTAAATATATTTATATATATTAAAAAGGAGGAAACCACAAGTGATGTGGCAAGTTATGGTGAAGGTATTAGGAATTCAATTTTTAAAGAATTTATAATTTTTTTCACACAATGCAAGGGAGGAATTGGTGATTTCAAATTTTGTAGCATTTTTCATTTTTTTTAATCAAATCATGCATCAATTTAATTCATTTGATGCCTCTAAACGTTCATTATTGTTTTTAAACTAAACTCATAAGAAGAACAAAGTCAAATTTATTGCCTTTTAATTAAAATGCTTCCATATTTTGCCCTTTTAATTTAATGTTTTTATCTCTTCAACTTTCAAAGCTTACTAACATCTTAGAAAAAGAAACTGATGTCCACAAATTAAAGTTAATAAAAACGTAGGTTAGATAGTAATTAGGAACACCAAGAGGTAATATAGGATTAGGAGTCACATCCATCGAACTTATATATAGCAATCGAACAAAAACCGATTGAAGTCCTTATTCTCTCATCAAATCAAAATTTGCAAGTATGATTGTTTTTTCCATTTTCTTATTATGAATCGATGAATTTTAACTTTTACTTAGACGTGTATTTTGGTCTTTTATTTATAATAACTAAATATGAAGGGAAGATTTTTTACACTTATTTTTAGACATGATTTTCTGACTAAATATGAATGGATGAATTCTAACTTTTATTTAGACGTGTGTCCTACCTTCTACTCCTCTTGCGGCTATCTCTCCATCGTTTCGTCTCTCTCGCCCGCCCGCGAAAGGTATATAATATGCCAAAAAGTTTCTGTGAGTATTTTGCATGTAGTGATTATGACATAGAGACTAAATTTGTTATCCAAACTAAATCTGTCACTGCTTTATTTACCTTTGTTTGTAGAAGTTCCATTTAATTTTTTTTTACTTTATTTAATTTGGAATGAATGCATTTTTCTTGGGGTACTCCATTGCTTGGTGACGACGATACAATTTTCATTTTATTTGAATACTAGTGGACAGCACCGCGCTTCGCGCGGTGGCGAGAAAATGTTTACTTTAAATTTTAATTAAAAATGAAGGATAAATTAATTTATAAATTGTGTGTTGTAATAGTAGCAATTATATCAAAATCAAACTAACAAATTATAGATTTATTCAAGTAATATTATCGTAAATTTTTTTACTAAATAAGAGTAGATATATTGTAATATTTTTTTTTAAATAAACCATAACTAAAATATTAATTAAAAAATGTCTGACTATGTAAGAATTTTTATATAGTCATTTCAACTTTAATAAAGAATTGAACGGGTTGTATATTAATTCTAAAAAGAATAAGCGAGACAAAAGTACCAAGAAAAAATTTAAATTTCATGACACATTCCAAATTTTACATATCCGATACTAAATTTATGTGAATTTTAGGGTACTTCTTGATACTTTTGCATATATTATTCAATACTAAAACATTAGGTATAGCTGTGAAGAACAAAAATTCAGTAATTTGTGAAAAAAAATATTATATCTACATATACAATTTTTGCAGTGTAGAAATGACAACTTCGATTAAAACAAATAAACAATTAAAAAAATCTACAATAGATAACACTTGCTATGTCTCGACTTAAATCTTCAAATTACTATTCTATGTAGAAGGTTATCTCTTTGATAATTTAGGAATAAAAGGACCATATCATGACTCAAGTAATTTTGATAATATCCATCGTTAAAAAAAATAATGAGGGTGACTCATTTTATATCATGACTCACGTAATGATAAAAAAGATCACTCGAGTTTTTTTTTTTGGGTTTCACTGGGCTTGGACCTCTCAAAACTCAAATATGAATTACTTGGTTTCATTGGGACGGAGTAAACAACTTATAAATTTTTATGTGTTACTTTGGTTTTTGTAATTGATAAGGTAACTTTAAAAACAACATAATAATTCGAAATAGGATGGAATTAAGGTATCGGAGTGTGTAACAACCATATATCCAAATAGTTTGAGCTCATTATTCATTTGTTCACTTGGTCATATCAACCAAAACGCATAAAAACAGAGAGAAAAAATAATAAAAACAAAGTGAATTAATGAAGCATGATTAATCTTTGTATAGTTCATATAAAACTCATCTAGTTGCTTGTAAAATTTAGATATTAAAACTGACAAAAAGTAGAAAGCAAAAATTTAGAATATATGAGATTAAGAAGGAACGTATTATAACAACTGCCAAAGCAAGAATGAACATAAATAGAAATATGATATAATTCGACTTCAAATTAACAATCGATGGCATCGAAGACATTATTACTCATCCTTATACCAATGAGTGTTTGAAGACTGCTTCGATGAGTTCTTCGACGGAATGCCGTCAGCCTGGGCCCAAAAAATTAATAGCTTTCGTTAAACTACGACTTTTAACTGCATAGGTTCCTCAAGAAAATACACCCATGAACAAAAGCATAAAATGAGAGATAAAGTATTACAAATTCTCAATAAAGCATATTGTCTTCAACACATCAAGAATCTTACCAAATTCCTAGCCAACAGACAATGGAAATGAAGCAAGAATGCTTAGTGGAGAAAGGGAGCGACCAATAAGCTGGAAATCTGTCAAATGGAACCAAGAATCTGTCAAATGAGGACTTAAAAACAATTATAATAAGGTTTTTAACCTGTAGTGGGATTTGGTCTGAACAAAAAATAAACACCATATCAAGATCATTATGCAGGTAGATCACAAATCATCTAAATTTAGTTGAATGTACTCTGTATCAATCATATATATATATATATATATATATATATATATACTTGCAAATACCTAAACAACCCTATTCAGTTCGATTAAAATTCAATAGAAATGCTTTAGAACACTTGAAATACATTGAAAAGACATGATTTTCAATGGAGAAAAACTATCATCTGAATACAACTTGAAAAGCAAAAGAATATGACGACACGCAGAGGAAAGAACGAAGGGAGAGAAATGATGAGCATTGCTTACTTCGCAGGAATGGTTGATCAGATCGGTCAAGCTTCCATTGGAGAAATTGGGAGGAAAATTTGGGAAAAAATGAACAAAAGCCACTTCTTTTTGCAAAGTCAAGAGATTTGGATGAAACAAAAAAGTAATAAAAGTAATCTGATACATTGAGTTTTTTCATGATAAGTACGTTCATGGATATATATATAATTTCCTATTTAAGAAAAAGAAAACGGAAAACTAAAAAATAAAATAAAAAAATCCCTTACCTTGGAGCTCAACATAGACAAATAAGCTAATGGAAATACACTTACCGAACTCAAAACAATCACCGATGAAAAACGCAAACAAAGCCATGCAGATCGGAACCTGGATTTATAATTAAACATATAGAGAATTGAAGAAAGATAGTGTCATGGAAAAACAAAAGAAGTAGATAACCACGTGACCGACAACAATAGCGAAGGCAATACTCAACTAAAAATATACATAGACAAATTTGATGAATCTAGCGCCATTGGTAACATGTTAGTCTTATTCATGGTAGATTTCAAAGAATCGAGCAATATTAAAGTGACAGAACGAAATTAGCAAATGTGAGAGACGCGAATGAATAGAAAAACTGCATTCTGAATACATATACCTTTCCTTGATTGCTGACTTGGTGTTGAGAAAAAGTCGGTTTCTCACCCTTCGATTCTCTATTACCGAGCAAGGCTGCAACTCTCTACACCCAAGCGTGCTTCTATGGACATTGAGGTCGGCGACACCAAGAGCTACAAACTAAATGTAAAAGAATTTTCAATGCAACCAAAAAAAAAAGAGCTACAAACCCTGTAAACAAATATTAAATGTAAATAAATCAGTTTATAGTTGAAAAACAAATTTGATAATTGTAAACTATTTTTTTTTTTAAATCTCGGAATTAAGAATCTCACCGGAAACAGGGACGAAAAGTTAGCCGATTCCAAGATCCCTGAAAAATCAACAAAAGCAAAAATAATGTCCCGTTAATCAACGCTTCAACACCGTATGACGAAATATGAAACTGAAACCCGAGAAATAAGAATCTCCAAGAGAATTATTATAAGAGAAAAGAACTTACGAACAAAACCTCAAAATTATTTGACTGGTGAATGACTCCAGAAGGATCGACTTGTCACAACAGCTGAAAAGACAAGCACACAAAGAAGAAAGAAATTAAGCAATCAATCCTCTAATAGATTAAGGAATATGAAAAACGTCTGACGAATTTAACAGAGAAAAAAAACGTATAGAAACTTAGATTTGGTTGTCACCTTGGTCGATTGTCAACGCTGGCTGGCCCACTCGCCACCGCGCCATGGAAATGTCGACGAAGATGCTGGTGTGAAGAGAGATGGAGGTGTGAACTATATAAGAAACTCGCGTGAAAGAAAGGAGAGAAATTGGTAGTCAAAATAATGACAATGGAGAAAGGCAGAGTAAGCACGGGAGAGGGAATGAAAGGCCACTTAACATTGATACCACACTAATTAAATGAGAGTAAATTAACAATTAATAAAATGACATTGAATGGTAATATGAAAAGTCTAAGTGAATTACAGTGCACCTTATTTTTTTATCAAAAGAAAAAGATAAAATCTGAAAAAATAGAGATCTTGTATTCTTGATATTGTGTTGTGCCATGTCACTCTTAGTGATTTTGCTTTTATATATATATAGATTAGGTTAATTGATTAATTTCTTCCAGTAGCAAGTTTCGCGTATCTTAGTTTAATAAGATGTTTAGTACTATAGAGTATAGACAATATACATGTATGCATATATTATATTTATTTTAATTAGAGTTTTCGATTTTCATCACATTAGTGAGTAATTCTTTAGCTTTTTTTTTTTAATATTATATCTTCTCCTTCAACAATATTGATTGCTGGGTTTTATATAAGTAATAATAAAAAAAGATTTTGATTAGTCTGAGTAAAGATCATTGAAATTGACTTATGAGGATTATAATTTGTGCATCTAACAAATGAATAAAAAACATTGTGTTTATGTTACATTTTTTAATTTGTAGTAAGTAGACCAAATCAAGCCAATTAAGTCTTATATGTATTACTTTGAAGGGTACTTACAAACTTTTGTTGTTATCAGAGTATTATTATATATATAATAAGTATAATTCCAAACAATTTAGAAGAAAAAAAAAACATATTAGAATATGAACAATATATTTATAAATACTAATAGTATAAACAGTATAAGTAAAAGCAATTGATAATTTTTCAAAAGCCATTTCAATTTTTAAGCTTTTAACAATATATATATATATATATAAATATATATATATATGTGTGTGTGTGGGGTAAAGAAAAAAACACCATTATTTTTAAGAGTAAACTGCGGCTAATGTACCCAATGTTTGATTTGCTGCGGATTATGTACCCAATATTTTATTTCGACGACTAATGTACCAAATGTTTATTCTGTTAGATTTTTTCCAATTTTCCGTCAATTCCCTGTTAAGCTCGCCACCTCAGCTCCACGTTAGCACCTGTCATTTTCCACGCATACTTTGGAGAAAAATAAATGATAAATATATCATTAAATTCGAGGGCTTAGATTGAATAAGCATTTTAAATCGATGGCTGAGGTGGCGAGCTTTTCAGGGAATGGACGGAAAATTGGAAAAAAAATCTAATATAATAAACATTGAGTACATTAGCCGTCGAAATAAAACATTGGGTACATAATCCGCAACAAATCAAACATTGAGTACATTAGCCACATTTTACCCTATTTTTAATAATGTTACTTAGTGAGTAAGAGTAAAAATTGAATCAACATTGTTTATCTAGCTGTTCAATTTAGTTCACTAATAATTTGTATCTAATTATCGTGAACCAATTTAGCCATATGATGTTAGATTCTTTAACAACAACAAAAAAACAGTACTTTATTCTCCTCCTTAGATGTTCATCACAAATTTCTTCATTCATATTTTCGATTTCGTACTTATTACAGAATTTATCTTTAACATTTTGCACTGTTTCTTTAGAAACATATAAAAAAGAACCCTGAAAAAATGTATGCATGTTCTCATAGACCTTAACGGTTTAATATATGAATGGTCTAATTATTACTTTACCTTCATTACTCATAATCCATATACAAAATGTTTTATTTACATAGAATTTCAAATCTATACGATTCACCAATGTTGAATACTATTTTTCTTTCTTATGGAGTTGGTTTCTTGAAGAGGAAAACTCAAAGGATTGTTTGTATCCTCCTTCCACGTTTGTTAGAATTTTGTACGTTCATTTTCTTTATCGTTTTATATTGACTACGGTTATCTTTTGTTTTTTCAATACTTCATAATTAAAGCAAAATTTTACCAAAACAATAAACATTAAAGATGATTAATTTTAATATGAGTAACTCATAATCCATATATGATTAAAAAAAGTTCAATAAGAGTTTCTGAAAATCATGTGAATAATAATAATACAAAAAAAATATTCCATAACAATTTATTAAAAAATATAAACAAATAATAAATATGTTTATAACAAATAGAAAATTTCTTTTATTATTATTATTAGTCACTTATTAAAAATAAGAGGAATTATTTTTAGTCTCATTCTCCTCCTTCCATGTTTGTTCGAATTTAGTTTATTCAATTTTTTTTCTTTCATTTTATTATGATTAATTAAAGTGTTTATTTTTACTTTTTCCATATTTCTTTCATAAAATTCGACAAACAAGAACATCACAAATGATATTTGTTGCTGTGAAACTTTAATCCATATATGTGTATTTTGTTTACGTAGTGTGGAGTAGTATATAATAAATATTCTTTACAAGTTTTTATAAACCTATGAATAATAAAAACCAATTCCATAATTTTTTTTAAAAGCTAGTAGATAATTTTTTTAAAAACGAATATAATTTTTTTCATCACTTATTTAAATGTTATTATTAATGCACGACCTTACATGTTCAACAATTGTCCAAATAATATTGAATGAACTTCTATTCATAGATTGCCACTTTTATGAAGGATATTACCCTTTTTATATTAAAGTCTTTCAATTGTTGATTTTAATGACACTTCTATTACAATGCACATTTTAATATTGACAAACGAAAATTTATAAGTGGTATTTTCTCGGAACCGCGCAAAGCGCGATATAATCTACTAGTATCTTTTAAATTGATTACTGCGTCATTTTCATACATTTAGCAAAATAGTCAAATTAGTTTGTATTATTATTAGTAATAAAAGTTAATAACGTCATTTTTATATCGGCTAATATGATTTATTGGCTATACTTAAATATATACCAAACATTGATTACTTTGACAATTTTAAACTATCAACTTAGCTATATAACTTAACTTAAAGCTCATTTTATCAAGCTCAATTCTAATGCATTTAACTTTTATTATTATTATTAGAATGGATCTAATTCTCATTATATGCAGATGAGTTATTTATAGGCAGTGTGTCGTGGAATGGTATGACATGAACGTTGGGAAGTTATAACTCGTTTGCAATCTACTAAGAGCATCCTGCACCAATGGCACTCTTAATGGGTGCCAAAGTTATCCAACACATCACAAATATTATTATTTTATTGTCTATTTCCTCCACATTATTTTTGGCAACTTTTATAATAAAACTACTCAACCCGTTGGCATTCTTTAAAAGTTGCCAACTATGGTCCGACAAATAATTATTTTCTTATAGTAGCAAAAGTACTCATATCTTTTACGTTTTTTTCAATTTAAATTTTTTGTGACAAAAGTATTCATATTATTAATGTTAGTGCATTAAATACTCATGTTAAATAATAACTATTTATATTCTTAAATAAAATTCTTAAAATTCATAAATTAAAATAAATAACTAGTACATGATAAGTAATAAATATAAAATAAAATAAATAGAAATGATTATTTTAGGTATTTAGCCTTAATAAAAGCACGCATTTCTTCGTGATTCTTCTTTGCCTCCCAACTCATTTGCGAATTGTCCAGGACAAGATAGTCCATGTATTTGGTCATTCTTTGATCTTCTAGCTTTCTCTCCTTGAGTGCCATCAATTTCTTTTGATCTTCTAGCTTTTTCTCCTCGAGCGCCACCAATTTCTCTCATGACGATGTTTTTCTTGAATTTATCTCCATATATTCACTAGAATCTGTTGTTTTCTTTTCTTTTCCCTTTCTCTTTGCTGCCTTTTGTCCAATGGGACGCACTTCACGTACTTCATGATCACTAGTTTCGGCATTGGAGGAAGAAGTATATGCACCTGATTCCGAAACTTTTGTTCTCTTTGCAGCTTCTGGTTGATAAATTGTACTCCACTTTGGCTCACACTTTAACAATCTCCAACACTCAAGAAGTAGAAAATTTAAGTTTTTATTTTTCAGATTTATACATTTGATGCGCATTCTCAAGAATTTTCTCATCATACCAACCACTGTGACGTGCTTGTTCTACTCGTTTATAACATCCATTAAAACGAGCCACTTTTTTTATTCATCTTATTCCAATGATCTTTGCATTGTTTACCTGATCTTGTTTCCTCGCTTTTGTGGTTGTTGTTGAAGTATTCTGCAATCCGATCCCAAAAACGCTGAGAAGTTTGATCATTCCCCACGACGGCACCCGTAGAAGTATTGAGCCACCCACTAATGAGAAGTATATTTGCTTCCTTGCTCCATTTGATTTTTTCTTGATTCCTCGGCTCTTCCTCGTTGTGTAGAACCACATTTTCCAACTCTCGATCAAACTATGGAGGTTGGGTTTCAGAGACATTTTGGGTTGATGGAGGTGGTGTAGCGAAAAATACATATGGTACCGAATTTCCTACTGTGAAAAATGATGTGTTGTAGGATGACTCAAAAGAGTTAAAATTCATGTAAGGGAATGATGGCATGAGATAATTTTGTGAATTTTGAAAATTTGGGTTTTGGGAGTTGATAAAGGGAGAATTTGAGAAATTTTGGGTGAATTGTGAATATTGAAAATTTGGATTTTGGGTGTTGGTATGTGGAGAATTTGAAGAAGTTGGAGAATTTTGAGAGAATTGAAAATTTGGAGAAGTTTGGGAACTTTGGGAATCCATGGTAAGAAAATTTTAAGGAGAACTTTGGAGAGAAGATGAATGAAGTTAAATAAATAAAACATTGGTAATTATAGACAAATTAATTCAAACGGTCATTTGACCGTTGTCCATTTTTTTAATTAAAAATTTCCACTTTCAAGTGGATTTCTTCCATTGGCATCGATGCCAAAGATTGGCACCAATGGGTGGCACTCATTGAAGTCCACCAGTGTGGCAACCAAAGTTGCCCGGACTCAGTGACATAGCACTCCCCATTTGGCAACGCGATGGAGATGCTCTAAGTGTCCCAATATTGAATTTTAACTTTTGTTTAGATAATAACAGTAAATGTACTCTAAATTAAATTAGCGGTCATATATGATATATTTAACTTTTATTTGTAAAGAATGAAGTATTGAAGTCGCATAAAAGTGTGGGGCTTGTGTTCTCCATTTTCATTTTGTCTTTTTTGTTAATTTATAGTAACATGTCGTCATATTCTCATTTATCACAAGTTATTTGCACGCATTTTATTTATTAACTATTGTCATTTCTTAAAAATATCGGTTATTAATTAATACGGCTACATCGGTAGTGAGAAATAGTAAGGTTTTCCTAATAGTACAATTATATATTAAATATCGATAGCCTAATAAACATAAACAATACAATTATGGGTGAATGAGGCAAATGCCCATTTATGGCTCAAGGTTTCAAAAAAATGCCCATTTCTAAATATGGTAAACATAACCACCTTTAAATTGAAATGTGGACTAAATTGCCCTTCTAATATCACTATTAATTATTATAATTCGTTTTATTTTTTTAATTAAAATTTAAAAAAATTCCTTATATGTAGCAAAAAGAGAAACTAATCTCCCCTATTAAATAGTAATATCTTGGATAATATTTTACAAATCATGTTGACCATTAAATATTAATCTTTTTTTCCCTATTAATTAGTTTACAATTTATTTGAATTTTCGTTTTTATTCCGCCATTTTTTTAACCAAAAAAATTCAAATCAATTGTTATTTCGTCATTTTTAGTTAGTATTTAGAATTCATATTTTTTTTCCTATTTATAAGGATTATAACGTTTTTATATGTTAATAAAATTTTCAAAATCAATTAAAAATCAATCCTATTATTTCAGCCTTTTTTTGTGTGTAGCTATATTTACGATTCTGTATTTTTAGGTAACTATATCTACGATTTAGTAATTTTATTTACAACTTCGTTGTTATAGGTTTCTCGCCTATTCATAATTACCTAAAAATACATAATCAATAAGAAAAATGTAAATAATTTTATGAAATATTTACGAATCTTGTGTATATATAAACTAATTTCAAACTGTAAATTTAAATACAAAAAAATCTGTAAATTTAATTACGAATATCCGAATTTGTAATTTCATTTACGTATTCAACATGTAAATCATACACTTTATAAAATCATAATCGTTCAACACGTAAATCCGAATTTCTGTAAAACCATTTACAAAATCATAAACTTTATAAGCTGCATAATCGTTTACTGTATAAAATAAGCTGCATATTACTGTAAAAGCATTTACAAAAACTTGGTAAACGATTTACAAACTGTAAAAGCATTTACAAAAACTGTATTAAACTTGTATAAAACCATTTACAAAAGCATACTTGTATAACCTATATTAATCTTGTAAAGGCATTTACAAAAACTTGTGTAAATATAAGATTTTATGGTAAATATAATTCCAAACATTTGTGTATTTAACGAGACGTAAATTGTATGTAAATCTAATGAATCTGTAAATTGTATGTACATCCATTTACAGAACATTTGTGTAAATCCATTTACTGTAACAATGGTGTAAATCCATTTACAGAACAAATTGACACTTAAAGTGAATTGTCAACATCGAAATGTACAGAACATTTGTAAATCCATTTACAGAAATATTGGTGTAATTCAATTTACAGTAAATATTGACACTCAAAGAGAAATTACTAACATCAAAATATTGTAAAAACATTTACAAAATTCAATTTTTAAGATTTACTATTACCATTGGAAAGATAGGCGAAAGGGACACTTCGGGATCGCGAAGCTCCCGAGCACCCAGATCCAAGACGAAACACCGCTGCTCGCCACGATCGGAGTCGCCGGTCCACCTCGCTCCACGTCAGGCGCCCCACCACCGTTCGCCTCCTCCTTCCTGCGCCACTTCTCCCTCTTCAGAAGAACACCAAAGTCAGAACCGCCATGAACGGAAGAGAAAGTAGACCCTAGAGCGCGACTCACTTTGCTGGACTCGCGCGAAGGGCTCGGCTTGCCGTCGGACTCGCTCGGCGGGTACGAAAATAGTGTGGCTGGGCTCGGAGCTTCGGTCTTGGCTTCGAAGGAGATTCTGTCGGCGTCGTTATCCGGCGCGGCGGTGGGCGGAGCAGATCTCTTCCTCCTGAATCCCCAGTTGAAGGACACTCTTGAGCGCAGGTCTTGATCCGCAATCTGCCTGGAGAGCCGGAAAAGGATGTGGGCGACTTCGGTCTCTTTTTGGGTGAAATTCGCCATGGCTATGGTGGAGGTCGAGCTCTCGAGGTGAGAGTCAACATTGTTGTCGAGCCATCCCGGTCGGAGTAGCTTGCGCAGGCTCGCCTCCGTTCGCCGTTGACAGGTGAAAGCCCGAGAGAGAATGAGAGAGATTGCCGTTGACAGGTGAAAGCCAGAGAGAGAATGAGAGGGAGGAAGAAGTCAGAGTTGTCTTCGAAGGAGGAAACGAGAGAGGGTGAGAGAAATAATGTGGAATATAAAATTTTTATTTTTATTTTGGTCAAAGTAACAAATTAATTTGAAATCTGATAAATATGGGAATAAATCAACCATAATTTTAGGGAAATGAAATTCGAAATTATTTTAAACGAAAATAAAAATTATAATTAAAAACAGGGTTATTATGGTCCAAAATTAATGTAAAATGGGCATAAATGAATTAACTTAAAGTATGGGCATTTCCCTCAAACCTTAAGTGATTTTTGGGCATTTTATGGGTTTTTCTTACAATCTAATGCCGTAACTAGGGCTTATAATAGGAATATAGAATTCCGATTCTGAGGGAAAAAAAAAGTCGTTTTGGATTTCCAATTTCGGATGTAAATGTAATAATATGTAAATTCAATTTTTTAAGACTAATTAATTAATTTAGATCGTCGGATTGAGATTTGATGTTCTGATTAATTAACTATTTAAAAAAAAATAGACTACAAAATTAGAATTCTGTTTTTGAACATTAGAATTAACCATAAATTTTCAATTCCACAATTTAAAATTTCTCGATCCAAGGATCTAAATTAATTAGCATTGAATTTTATTTTTTTAGAATCCAAAGTTTAGTATTCTATTATTTTCAGAAGTGGAATATATCGGAATTTTCAATTTCATAATTTTTGAAATTAAAAGATATAGAAACCGAATTCCGTATTTTTATCATTGATCACACATTTGTGAGAGTGATGGAGATTAGAAAGATGTGTATAAGGTTTAATTTTGACTTTTTCTTGGCATCTTAGTTATTATTGAAGGGACACAATAATTCATGAAGGATAGAAACGGTTCTCCTACCACTTGATTGATACTACTATTCTATTCTATTATTATATCTCTTGATTTCTCATATACCTAAATGTGTATATGTATATAAATATACATTGTCTATCTCACACCAATCTCTTTAGTGCAATGAAGATATTAATTATGCATGTAATATGGACATGGCAAAAAGGTTCGGTCTATTCTTTGATTACTTGGCGTGATTTTAAATTTTAATCATCTCATATTAGTATTACAAATTTACAACAAATATTGTGTTTGACTTATTGAATGGATTTATTAATTACGTCTTTTCATTCTCAATGAGAATGAACGAGGAAATTATATTGACTATTTGATTTCTGAGTGTATCTAACTAACCTCTTATATATACAAAGTTAGTTTCCAAAATTGTCAAGAGTCGTATCTAATGACAACTAAGCTTTTGCGTCTAAAGTGTTAATCAATCTTTTGCTTTTTAATAATAAAAAATTAAAATTAAAATTAAGGCAGTGTGTTAGCTTTACTTTATACGATTCCGAGTGCATATTGTACGTATAATTTTATTTTGAAACTTTTTCGGTAGGAGTTACAAAATTGATATTAAAGAAAAAAAAAAGGTAATTGCAGAGAATGAAAGATAAAAATTCAAAGCTAAATACTATAATACAACATTAAGGTAACAAATACTATGATAAAATAATTAAAATAACATATTAAAAATTACTCAAATAATTTAGGTGATAGGAAAGTAACATGTAGATTTGATTATTTTTGGTCCACTGATTACAGAAGTTCGATGCATTGTTGATGGAATGCTTAAGTGCTTTTTGAATGGCAAACTCAGTTTGTGATGCTTTCAATACGAGTTGATTATTAGGTATAAACAAGATTAAATTCTTACCAAATTCTGTTTGAAATGGAGTGTTTAGATGTCGTTTTAGTCTAATTTAGATATAGTTTAGGGCCTAAACAGACGAAGACATCACACTTACGTGAAAGTTGAAGCCAAGTCTTACCTAAATTTATTTGTTCATGCAATATCAACACATGCAAAAGTTTGATAATTAATTAATACCATCACATTTCCACACCATTTGCCCAATAATTTATGGCCTAAACCGCTAAACGGATTTAGATTAGGTTACATTCTAGCTCGTACGATTGTAATGATTTTTTCATAAATGCCACAAAAAAACTCTATAGGTGGATCAAAGATCATAAAAAAAGAATCATAATGTCAAGTTTATTTAAACAAGGTTTTTGGTCTAAAAGAATTGTTTTGGGCGTTTGTATTTGGTTTACAGAGACGGTATCTATGACTCATTTGGACACAATACCCGATTTATCGATAATATAGCGTGAACTCGTATCAAAATCGACTATTTATAATACTACATGACTCATCGTTTTTTTTTTGGGACAAAATATGACTCCTAGTTATTACATAGTTACATATATATATATATATATTTTCTTTTGTGAACACACAACATAATTTTCTCCAAATTTTCTAGAAAGCGTGTTTCAATAATTGAACAAATAAACTTGAATAATATAATTCTGATGACTTCTTATTTTGTAAAATGACTATACAACATATCCATTATATATATATATATATATATATATATATTTGCCTGTAAGCTATTTCTATTAGTTATTACTTATTAACATACATTTTATTATATATATTTATTTAGCATGGTACACTTAGGTTAGGCCTTAAACATAAGTGATAAGACTAGAGCCAAGTAGTATTGGATCACAATGTGGATGAGCAAATTATGTTATTAGCATACATTTAAAATGAATATTCAACAAATTATGTTATTAGCATGCATTTAAAACGAATATTCAACAAATTATGTTTCAAAGTCCTGCTACCAATTTTTTTTTTTAAGAGCTTATGATTATTTACAACAAAATTAGTACAGTTTTATGGGGAAAAAAAGTCCATATTTACGAGGAGTAATTTCCAACAATATTTTTCAAAATTTGAGGACAAATTTTTAAACTGCGGAGCAGGGGCGGATTTGTGCCTAATTCAAAGAGCGGTTGTAGCCCCTTCCAAGTTTTTGAAAAACGTTCCAAATTCACTAATTGTTTTTTTTTTGGGTTAATTGTGGCAATAATGCACAACCTTTGGTCAACATGGGTTTTAGGTCCCCAACCTTTCAAAGTGTGGGAAAAAATACACAACGTTTGTTGAATGTAAAATCCGTTGGTCCTTCCGTTAGGGATGTTAAATTCTGCTGATGTGACATTGTTAAACTGTCAAATGGACTGCCAACTTGTAATATTAATTACATAACCTAATTAATAAGAATAAATTAAATCATATTTTAATTATGATTAAAAAAAAATTAAAACTTTAAATTAACGAGCAATACTTATTTAACGCGTAGTTCCTATTTTTAAACTCGTTCTTCAATATTATTCACATCTTTACTATGTCATTTTTTAAATTTACAGTTGTTTTTAATAAACGGTCGTTTTTCAAAAAAATTAGTCATTTCTAATAAACTGTCGTTATGTAATCTTTGCAAATTTTAGTCGTGTTTAATAATCTGTCGTTTTTCAAAATTTTAGTCATATTCGACGAAGAGTTTGTTAGATTTTTAGGGGGAGTAAAAATTATTTATTTAATTTAAAGTATTAATTTGTTTTTTGAATCATAATTAAAATCTGATTTAATTTATTCTTATTAATTAAGTTATGTAATTAATATTACAAGTTGGCAGTCCATTTCGCAGTTTAAAGATGCCACATCAGCAGAATTTAACATCCCTAACGGAAGGACCAACGGATTTTACATTCAACAAACGTTGTGTATTTTTGCCCACACTTTGAAAGGTTGGGGACCTGAAACCCCTGTTGACCAAAGGTTGTGCATTATTGCCGCAATTAACCCTTTTTTTTTTAATACCCTTTTTCCATAATTGTTTACCTTTCAAATTATGCTTAATAGCCCCGTAATTTGTATTTTAGATCAGCCATTGGCGGAACTAAGGAGCTTCCAAACCAACCCACCCATAAACATCTCATAATGAAGTTGATTGGTGATTAATTCGTACAAGTATTTGAACTGAAAATGAAAAAAATATAGTTAGGAGGTTTAGAGAGGGAAAGATAACGGGAAGTTTGAGAATAGGTGACTTAAATAAATGTATTTTTATTCAATACTCTCTCTTCCTTCCACCATTGCAACACTTTCTCTCTCTCTAGAGACCAGCCATGAACGCCTCCGAGGAGTTTGTGGAGCAAGGAATATCTCAGAAGCGGGTAATCTCTCCTATCCATTCTGCTTCCTTCATACTCAAATGGGCTTCTCAACATCGAATCATTCAATCACAAAAATGATCATCTTTGCTTCTGGGAGAATTTAGAACAACGGTTTTATAAATATGTGTAGGACTGGTAGTTTAAAAGCTTCAAGATTGCACAAAAAGCTGACAATTTTAACTGAAAAATGGAACTTTTTTTTTATTTTGAACTTCAAATGAAGTGAATATGCTGTGTATTTCAGAAGAGGGCTTCTTGCGCAAGCGTGCTGACATTAGCGTATCAGAGCCTCGGAGTTGTTTACGGAGACCTCAGTACTTCTCCGCTTTATGTCTACAAGACCACCTTCTCCGGGAAACTGAGCCTCCACGAGGACGATGAGGAGATTTTCGGAGTCTTCTCGTTTATATTCTGGACATTCACGCTCATTGCTCTCTTGAAGTATGTCATCATTGTCATGTCGGCCAACGATAACGGCGAAGGTACACTTTACAAGCTGCTTCGAATCTGTGAGAACAAGAGTTCAGTGTCATTTGATCAAATTCACTCCAAAAATTTGTTACTAAAGTAAAAAATACGGGAACTGGTTCCCGGTTTTAATCCTACTTTCTTATAACCAATTGTTTGTTTCGGTATTGTAGAGCTCTGTGACAGTGCTTAGTAGGAGCTTGAGTTTGTGTCATGGTTGCAGGTGGTACTTTCGCATTGTACTCTCTTCTCTGTCGATACGCGAAGCTGAGTGTTTTACCAAATCGGGAAGCCGGGGATGAGAAATTATCTGCTTATGCGACGGTAGAATCTGCTGAGACATGGCATAGCTCGGCTCTGAAGCTTGTCTTCGAGAAGCATCCGAGATTATGCGAGGCACTCTTGCTTTTTGTTCTGCTTGGAACCTCTATGGCGATAGGTGACGGAGTTCTAACTCCTGCAATATCAGGTATTTGATCAAACGGAATGGAAAAATACAATTTCTCACGTGTTAGAAGCAAGTAAAAAACTCCCGATGACCGGTATGGTTCATGAACGAATTCTGGTTACCATGTTATCAAAGTCCCGTGTTCAGATCGATCATAATTTAAGTTCTTATGTTGCGTCTGCTTTCAGTTCTTTCAGCTGTCTCGGGAATTAAACTTAAGATGACAGAGCTGCACGACAGTGAGTTATCAACTTCTCTAATTCCGTCTCCATTGTTCATTTAATCGTTTTTTTTTTAACTCAACTATTTTCTTTCAGACTACGTCGTCATAATCTCGTGCGTGATTCTGGTTGCGGTTTTCTCGCTTCAGCACCACGGCACGCACAAAGTGGCCTTCATGTTTGCTCCGATCGTCACAGCCTGGCTCTTCTGCATCTGCGGAGTTGGGATATACAACATTATCCACTGGAACCCACGCATCTTCCACGCGCTCTCTCCCGTTTACATGCTCAAGTTCCTTCGAACCACGGGGGTTGAAGGATGGGTTTCATTAGGTGGAGTGGTTCTTTCAATGACAGGTAAAGACATCCTCTCCAAAATTATGTCAAAGATGTTTGGTGCATTTTCTGCTATGCCAAACTAATTCTGTTTGAAATCTGATAGGACTCGAAGTAGAAATCGACTATAAACAATAAAAGACATCCCGGTCTTTAATTCGAGAGTTAGAGTGGGAAACTATGCCAATGATGTTCAATAGGAAAAGACTACTAATCAAACATGAGGGCTAACTCTAACGGGAATCGCCTTATATAGGCGTAGACAACTTTTATTAGATTTCCACCCGAAATACCTAAAACACCCTAATGAAATGATGAAATGATGCGGGTCTAACAGAATACTATTTCAGGTGTGGAAGCAATGTTTGCTAATCTGGGACATTTCTCTCCACTCTCAATCAAGGTACTTATTATAGAGAGCAATGGAGTAATTCTATTTGTTCACATCTCAATATGCGCAAGCCTATATATTCATAACTTATATAATATAACTTGTTGAGAGATTATATAAAAATTTTCTAAAATATTTGAATAAGTAAGATTATTTTTTGAGTATTTTAAAAGATGAACATGAAACAGAATGGGTACATCCTAAGAGATAACCTAATTAACTTAGGATTGTGATATGTCCCGACCACAGAACACAAAAGAATTATTCAATCGACATTCACCAAGGTGATGCATCCCGGGAACGTCACACAAAAACGCTGTCTTTCTTTTCCAAGGGTTCAAACCGATCACAATAAACCTAAAACGTCCGGCGGCCCAGTGTAGGTGCTTGTATAAGGTTCTTAAACCTAATGAGGCTTATTTCAAAAAGTTCTAAAATACCCTTAATGAAGGACATAAAAATAAAAGATGAACCCTCTCTTAAAATTTCCAATTTAGGAACTTACTTTTGTTTAATAAAAACTTGTGATGGCATTTCAGATAGCCTTCACATGCCTAGTCTATCCCTCTCTGATTCTAGCATACATGGGTGAGGCTGCATATCTCTCGAAACACCACGACGATATTCAGAGAAGCTTTTACAAAGCCGTACCAGGCAAGTATTTCTATGTGCTCAAATCGGCAAGTTCAATACCGGTTTTCCCATATTTCATTATGATTCACGTTCGTTTCTTGTCGCAGAAGCTGTCTTTTGGCCGGTGTTCATCGTGGCATCTTGCGCTGCCATTATAGGAAGCCAGGCTGCAATCTCAGCCACCTTCTCGATTATAAGCCAGTGTTGCGCGCTGAATTGCTTTCCGCGCGTGAAAGTCGTCCACACTTCGAGAAAAATATACGGGCAGATCTACATTCCGGAGGTGAACTGGATGTTGATGTGCCTTTGCTTGGCAGTGACGATCGGACTGAGAGACACAAACATGATGGGTCATGCTTATGGTACATCCTGAAACTATTATCTCTACATAATTACCAGCTGCGCCTACCGAATTTGTCGGATTATCTCAGTTTTTTGCTTGAACTTCTTTTATAAAAAGTGTCCTTAAACTTGTAAACTGTAGCTGTTTACTCTTCTCCTCGTTAAATATCTGACAGTTTCCAGTAAGGTCGATTTTGTTTGTGAAATTTAACATAATCGCCGGATATGTAACGTAAAATAAGGTAATTTGCTATATTTTTCAAGATCAGATTTGGGGAGAAATATGATAATATTTGATTTTTTTTTTCTTCCAAATACCACTGTATGAATTCTGATCAATCCGCTCGGGTTCTGCAGGCCTAGCGGTCACTACCGTCATGTTCGTAACGACCTGCTTGATGGCTCTCGTGATGATCGTAGTGTGGAAAAAGAGGACGATTTACTCCATCGCGTTCCTCGTCTTCTTCGGCTCCATCGAGCTGCTCTACGTCTCGGCCTCCCTCACCAAAGTCCCTGAAGGTGGCTGGATTCCCATCGCCCTCTCCTTGATAATCATGGCAGTAATGTACATATGGAACTACGGGACGCAAAAGAAGCACCAGTTCGACGTGGAGAACAAGGTCTCCATGGACAGAATCGTGTCCCTCGGCCCAAGCTTCGGGATGGTTCGCGTCCCTGGGATCGGACTCATCCACACGACCATCACGTGCGGAGTGCCTGCAGTTTTTGGGCACTTCGTCACCAACCTCCCGGCTTTCCACCAGGTTCTGGTCTTCATCTGCGTAAAATGCGTCCAAGTTCCCCACGTCAGCGAAGACGAGCGCCTTCTCATCACGAGAATGGGGCCTAGAGAGTATGCCATGTTCAGGTGCGTCGTGCGGTATGGCTACAAAGATCTGATACAGGACAACCACGATTTCGAGAACAAGCTAGTCGCGGGGATAGTCCGTTTCGTGGAGCGAAATGACCACCCGTACGGAGATTCAGAATCCGGGAATCCGAATGTGGAGTTGAGTACGGGGAAAGCTTCGATATGTAGCAGCGATGAGTGTGCCCAAGTGTTGAAAGCGAAGGAATCCGGGGTGGCCTACATACTGGGGCATTGCTACGCGAAGTCGAAGAAGTCGTCGTCGATTTTGAAGAAGATGGCCATTGACGTGGTGTACACGTTTCTGAGCAAGAACTGCAGAGGGCCTGATGTTGCCCTGAACGTGCCTTACACGTCGTTGATTGAGGTTGGCATGGTTTATTACGTCTGATTTAACCACTTCATAGAATAGATTAGCTCTTTTTTACAGCTTCAATGTAATACACACACACGCGAAAGAAGGTATTTTTACCTACTAGTAAAAAGAAAAGTAGATTCTATAGCTTTACGTGCAGAAGTTTTTTTTTTTTTCAACTGACGAAGTTAGTGTAATATATTATTATAGTGAGTGTTCCTGTGTATATGTGGAGAAATAAAGCAATAAAAGATGTAGCTTTGCATTTCTCTCTCGTCTGTTTCAAGAACATGTCGCCTTCATTTTTCTTCTCGAGTTATTAAATGTTCATCGATATATTGGGTTGGCTTGCATATATATATATATATATGGATATGTGCGGCATAAGTAACAAATTGTGTACTAAGTGCGCCGCCATATTCTCATTCTTTTTTTAGCAACAATAGAATTCAAAGATTACAAAATACAGTGTCGAGGTCCAATTTTGTCATGTCGAGTTTAACGTCCTTTACATGAGAAACAATTATGTCTACTATTTAACGCTGAAAATATCATTCGTTCAACATTTTTCATACGCTAGAGACATGTGTTTGTTTCAAGCTTAATAACTTTAACTCGACATGGACGGAATTGGACATCAATAATATTTTGTAACCCTTGAGTACTATCATTGCTAAAAAAAGATGACAAATTCACTAATTATTCCACCGCGTTAAAACATGACAAACTTTTTTTAATTACTTGCACAACATATGACTTATTTGCCGATAGTTTTATCAATTTGATTACTTATCTCCGACCTTGTGGAACCTTCAGTATACCAGCTTTTGAATAACTAACTCACTGATTGCTTTTAATTTAATATATATTAATTTTATTGGGTAATTAATTGACAAAATACCCTTGACTAAGTATCTTGGGAATAAATTAAATTTCTCGATATTAATGTGATAACAACAAAATTTAGGGGCATTTAAATCAAACAATAAACAATATTAGAGGGTTAATAGTGATGAATGTACTTAATTGTTATGAATATACTTATTTATTGGATGATTTCCCAAGGTGCATGCAAGCTTTACCCAAGGTACATGAAGATTACTTCCCAAGGTGCATGCAAGCTTTACCCAAGGTACATGAAGATTACTTCCCAAGGTGCATGCAAACATTTACTAAGGTGCATGAAGATGACTTCCCAAGGTTCATCCCCTTTGAAGTGTATTTACTGTTTTGCCCTTTTGGTTGTATTCTTGTAGCCTATAAATAAAGACACTTGTAACATGTTGAATATACAAGCAATACAATTATCTCCCCTATTCTCTTCATTGTTCATATGTTCTCTATTATCATATTGTCTTATCTTTATTTTCATAACATTAATTAATAAATTTTGTGGTGATTTTTTTTTCTTTTCACAATCATGAGTTCCTAATCTCTGTTATTTGGTTATGCTCAATCAAAATCACGTCAAGTTTTTTAATTGGTTTAACACAAATTGAACTTAAACACACGTCACTTTTAAAGAAATTTGAATATTTTTCTTTTTCTCTTTTCTAGTATTACTAAAAATAAGTAAAATAAATTTTTGAGAGAAGCAAATTAATAAATATTGTGAACTTAGCCGTGAAAAGAAATTAGACTTAAACTCTGATAAATTAAAACATCGAGTACTTACACCGAACCTTACATTATCAAAAATAAAATAAAAATTGAGATGCCCTCCTCTAACTGTTAACCGTCTTCTATGTATAAATTTATGGATATATGAAACATCGGGCACGTTGAACGGCACCCGAATTTTGAGAAGAGTCGTGATACTTTGAACTTTAATGATACCAATGCTTCACAATCACAACTCACAACTCACAACTCACAACTCACAAGTCAGGGTTATTCGAGGAAAGCCGGCGGCATGTCATTGATAAGGCGCTCTTTAGTTAAGGGTAAGGGCATGAGTTCTACTTTCTAGTCCCAATAAGTATGCAAATTGGTATGGGTTAATTGCGGCAAAAATATCCAATTTTTGGCAATATTCTTCGATAGGTACCCAACCTCAATAAATGTAGGCGAAAGTACCTAACGTCGCATTTTTGTCGCCGACCAACTAACACCGTTAGACACCTGCCTACGTGGCCGTTAGGCTGTCTCACGTGGCATAAGATGCCACGTGGCCAAAGGTTGGGTATTTTTGTTGCCACGTCGCATTTAAAAAAAAATTCTTTCTTGTTGGCCCAAATGTTTTAATTTTTTTTTACACATATCAAACATAATCAAATAATTTTATAAAATATGTATTTATAAAAAGAATATGATTTATTTTTTCAAATAATCAAATAATTCCTTAAAAATTATTACTTTTAATTTATTTTAAAAATTATTTTTTTCTTTCCCGTGGCACATATTTTAATTTTTTACATATGTCAAATATAATCAAATAATTTTACAAAAAAATTATTTATAAAAAAGTATTTTTTGTTTTTTTATAGGAGTAATTTATAATTTTTAAATACATGATATTATTTAATATACACACATGTATTGTAGACCTTGTTTGATATTATAAAAAATTATTTAATATACACACATGTATCGTAAGCCTTGTTTGATATTGTAAAAATAAGAAAAAAAGAACAAAAAATTAACATATATTGTATATATATATGTGTGTGTATATTAAATAACAATTGAATTGAGTTTGTGGTTTCGAATATATATTAGTACCAAAAATGCATATTTTAGTTTTTTTTTTCACTTTAAAACCAAAAATAACGCTATTAAGGTTAAACACAATTTTTACCAATCACCAAACTTTCGCTTTAAATTCAGTTTGAACCGCATTTGATACACTTTTTTTTTAATCATACCTAGTTTCATATATGTTATATGTCTTCAAAAATTATACCATTCCTTAATTTTAATATTAAAATGCCCATAATATTATATACAATAATGTTTTAGTTTCGAAAATTTAATATAATGTATTTAAACATTATAAATTATTCATGTAAGAAAAACAAATTTTTTTTTTTTTATAAACACATATTTTATAAAACTATTTGATTATATTTAACATATGTAAAAAAAAAATTAAAATATGTGACACGGGAAAGAAAAAAAATTAATTAAAATTAATAATTTTTAAATTTTTAAGGAATTATTTGATTATTTACAAAAATAAAAAATATTCTTTTTATAAATACTTATTTTATAAAATAGTTTGATTATGTTTGATATATGTAAAAAAAATAAAAACATGTGTGCCCGCGAAAGAAATTTTTTTTTTGAAAAAAAAATATTTTTTTAAATGCCACGTGGCAACGAAAGTACCCA
Source organism: Parietaria judaica (assembly GCA_954871525.1). NCBI lineage: Eukaryota > Viridiplantae > Streptophyta > Magnoliopsida > Rosales > Urticaceae > Parietaria > Parietaria judaica. The sequence continues at coordinate 22,238,447 of OX940860.1, read as the reverse complement.
ACCTTTGGCCACGTGGCACACCACATGAGACAGCATAACGGCCACGTAGGCAGATGTCTAACGGCGTTAGTTGGCCGGCATCAAAAGTGCAAAGTTAGGTACTTTTGCCTATATTTATTGAGGTTTGATACCTATCGGAGAATATTGCCAAATGTTTGGTATTTTAACCGCAATTGACCCATTTGGTATTGTTCTTTTATAATTTTATTAAAAACTACAAATGAAGCTTTAATTTCATACAAAATTGTAATTATGATTTTATTTTATATAAAATTAAGTTTAACCTATATTAGAGCTAGGTTACTCACCACTAAAGTTTTTCTTCTCGAAGACCCCGTGGACCTTCAGTGTAGTTGACTCAGAATTGTAATTGTAGATAGTTATATACGCATAAACACACGCACGCACTAACTTGGAAGGGTTCAAAGCTCCTTTGATGAGCAATGAAGCTATCTGGTTCTTCCTTGTCCGTTGAGACTTGAGAGTGGTACTATGGTAGGACTGTGTGAAAGGTCTTGTCCCATTCCTTATCTGGAAGAATAGCACGGCAAAGGAATATGTGTGTAAATAATGCAATGCTGTTCAATTGAACAGGGTTTTTATTCATATTACCCGAGTAGACTCTTTGCACTTTCGGGAGAGTTCTGGCCGTCCCTCGAATTCACATACCTTTTTATTGTAGTTGATTATTCATCACTTTTTGGTGGATTTCCGTTGGCTTGATTCGTTTGTACACAGTGGGCATTTTTTGTTATGTTTTCGAAAGCGGTGCCTATTAGCTTGTTGATAATGATTTTAATTTAGAGACAAACTCTCTACTCACATTTTAATTTATTGATACATGTAAATTACAGTTGTAATATTTTTAGATAATTAAAAGGTACAACTACAATTTTCTCTACTTGAGTTGAGAATCTGTCATTTTGGACAGTTTTCAGCACAAAGTTGGACAATTTTATGAGTAAAGTTTGACAGTTTCTGAGAAATATTGTCTTAACTTTGACATTTCTCGAGTATGGGTTAACAGTATTTGGCACAAAGTTTGACAGTTTCTGGGAAGTATTGTCTTAACTTTGACATTTTTTCGAGTATGGGTTGACAATATTTGGCACAAAGTTTGACAGTTTTATGAGTAGAGATTGACAGTTTTTCAGAAAAATGGTGTTTTTGTCCAAAATGTAGCTAAATACAGATTGAGGAATAGATACTCAGATACATCAATTTAGAGAATAGAAAACGTAGAACATGCTTTTTGGGAGTCGTTTTTTCAAGTTTCCCTTAATAAAATTGATAATATAATCAACTTTTTTTTACTATATGAGTAATTTTGCACAAATATCTCTACTTTAATATACTACAGCGACTATTTATTAGGAATTATTTACCATTTTACTTCTCGTCTCCTGTAATCGGTTTTCGAGTAAGTAACTTGCTGGAAAACCGCAAAAAAATAAACTTTCGGGGCCTAACATGCTTTATAATTCTATATTGAACTACATGGTCATGGTGTGATCTAATTGTTGGTCAATGATTAGACTAGATATTGATGAGCATTGGACGGCTTCGATTTATTCCTTATGCTTTGTGGCAAAGAAAAAAAAAATATTCCCAAATACCAACCACACAGATCTTCTCATTCTTTATTAATATGGACCAACATATTTTTGGCCATATAATTACAGTCTATATCAATCAGGTCATATATACTCATGTTTTTGCATTCGGCAAAACCCATTTTTTTTTAATAATAGCAAGGAAGGACTAAATATATAAATAAAGTCTATAGTAAAGTGTTGACCAAGTTGTTAAACTATCACTCTCTATGGTTCCCCTGCTTGCAGGCAATTTAGATTACTAGTCATGCGTTGGGTCCAACTGAAAGTAATAATTAATTAACAGTCTTACCGTATCACTAGCATAGGAGCAATATTTTATTTTATAAGAATTTCATTTCATAAATTGGTGTGAAATTCTATGTTTATATTCATGTATTCATTTTGCTGCTACACAAAATTCAGTTTTGAAATATTGTTGATATAAATTATAGAGATTCCTTGTCCAGGAAGGCAACTTCGAATCAAATCCCTTGGAAAATGAAGAATGTGTGGAGATATTAAGTTCTGGTGGGCTGTTAAAATCATATCAATGCTCCTTTTTACCTTTTATTTAATTTTATCCTTGTCCTCTTCATTTTGCTTCACAAGCAAAGAATATTCACAACAATTCCATTGAATGACTAGTAAATACTTGTAGCACAGAATTAAAACATGGGCAAAAAGAATGAACCCTAACAACTAACCTAGCAGTGTTTCAAATTCCAAATCAAAGAACACTTGGTTGCAGAAATCACCGTGATGCGTATTCATGTCAGATTAAGTAGTTGTTAGTTCGTACTCACATTCAAATTTACTATATAACTTGGTGGCTGAGTATTTGAATATGTATCTTTTCTTTTCGATGTGAAAGTAACTAGTGAAATTAGCTATAAGTGGGAAAACAATGTACTTTTTTTTTATCAGGGGTTTGATTTTCTACTTAACCTTCTTTTACACTAATAATTTTCATACTATATTATGATATTTTATTTTTCTTGGATAAACCTTCACTTAATTTTTTTTTTTTTTTTTTTGAACGTGCCCCCTTCTAAATACCAACGCTAGCTTCGCCGCAGGGTTCGAACCTTACGAATTAAGAATATAAAAAAATTGAAAACGCTCACCCAAAAAATAAACAATTCACAGCATATATAATTGAAAGAAAAGTTTTTATATGGTTTTAAGTTTGTGAAATTAATATTATGGCTCTTAAGAAAAACAAAAAAAGTTGTGGAATATGATTGGTAATTTTGACCCACAAAAAAGAGAAGGAATTTAATGTTGCACCTAACATGGCTTACTAAACATAACAGCAAACTCTTATGCCAGCAAGCTCAAGTAAGCTTCCACCTAAACCCTAAAGAAAAATTAAAAATTAAAAAATTAAAGACAACTGAACAAGCCTTTTCACATTATTATGGGTTTTTTTTTTTCTTCATTTTTTTGTGAATACTTGAATGAACCACTGTCATCAACAGAAAATAAGCTCAACTGACCTTAATTTGAGGCAATAGCACATAAATATGTGTATGTGTACTTATATATAAGAAAGAAAGATTTAGCAAAGTTCATTCCCATTTTCTTGTGAAACTGATCAGACTGCGACGTAATGCCACGGCGCGACTGTGAAGCCGAGATCGGCCTTCTGAAGAGACGGCTTGACGCTTCTCTTTCGAGCAACACGTCGTTGGCGAAGGAGAACGAGGAGCTCCGACAAGAAGTGACTCGCCTCAAAGCGCAGATCGGCATTCTCAAAGCTCACAACAACGAGAGGAAGTCCGCGCTGTGGAAGAAGTTGTCGATGGACGGAGCAGGGAATCACGTCGATGTTTCGCCACCAAAGCCGGCGTTTTCCCTCGGTCTCTCGGGGCAACCTCCGCTAATGAAACAGCAGCTTCAGAAGAAGGAGTTGTCGGGATTGGAAGTGGAAAAGGAGAGGCCGAGCATGGTTCCGAATGCGCCACCTCCTCCGCCGCCAATACCGTCTAAGGCACTCGTGGGAGTGAAGGCAGTCAAGCGTGTGCCAGAGGTGACGGAGCTCTATCGCCTACTCACGAGACAGGACAGCCATATGGCAAGCAAAGCCGGTCCCGCTGCAAGCGCCCCATCGCTCGCGCTCGCCAAGAACATGATTGGAGAGATTGAAAACCGGTCAACTTTCATTTCGGCGGTTAGTGTCGGGGAGAAACCGCAATGTGCTGTTCTGTTCCGAACGTTTCAAATGACGGAAACGGAATTTTCATTTCTGTATTTTCAAATATTTATTTTCTTAAAAATGTTTTTGATATATAAAAAACTTCATAAATCATAGCAGAATATCCGATTCTGTTATTTAGTTAAGAAACTAAACAGACATTAATTTTCCGGGTCTGTTATGTAAGGAGAAACAGAAATACGGAAAGAGAAATTCGTTAACAACACTTCATGTATCGTTTTTTTTTTCAACAGGTAAAGTCGGAGGTGGCGACGCAGGCAGAGTTCATCAATTACCTGATCAGGGAAGTAGAGAATGCAGCCCACAAGAAGATCTCCGACGTGGAGGCGTTCGTGAAGTGGCTTGACAGCCAGCTCTCTTCCTTGGTCGACGAGAGGGCGGTGTTGAAACATTTCCCACATTGGCCGGAGAGAAAGGCAGACACGTTGCGAGAGGCTGCGTGCAGCTATAGGGATTTGACGAGCCTCGCATCGGAGGCCTTGTCGCTTCAGGATAACCCCCGTGAGCCGCTCGCTCAGGCTGCAAGGAGGATGCAGGAATTACAAGACAGGCGAGCATGAACTCTGTTTCGAAAAAGAAAAAACGCTTTCGGTTTATTCATGTTTTCGTTTGGGAAGCTTGGAAAACTAATCCATTATTTATCACACCTTTTCAATCACTCCAACTTTTATAATTCTAAAACTAATCCCTTATGACAGTTTATGATATAATAGACGTTATCATAAACTGTCATAAAAGATTATCTTTACAATTATATCAAGTTAAGAAATTAAAAAAATACATACTGATAAATGAAGGATTAGTTTTCCGAATTTCTATTTCATTTTCGTCGTTACAATTTCCGAATCTCAATAGGCTAGAGAGAAGCGTCAGCAACGTAGAAAGGACAAGAGAGAGCACAAGTAAGCGATACAGAGACCTCAAGATACCGTGGGATTGGATGACGGAAGCGGGTCTCATCGGCGAGGTCGGTATATTTTCGATTAACCGGTTCTTTAGCTGACAAGGCTAGTAACACAGAAAGCTTCCATTGTAGATGAAACTGAGCTCAGTGAGGCTAGCCAAGGAGTACATGAAAAGAATAACCAGAGAATTACAATCCAGTGAAGGCAGGAGAGAGGAAAACCTCCTCCTCCAAGGAGTCCGGTTCGCCTATCGAGCTCATCAGGTGGGATTTTCGCCGTGAATTCATTAACATTTTCGCTTACTCAACGCTTAACGGCTCGAGCACGTTCAGTTTGCAGGGGGCTTCAACGTGGAGGCCATCACCGCATTTGAAGAGCTGAAGAGAGCCGGGCTTGCTGCTGCTACTACTACTACCACAAGGCAATAGTGTAACATGTTATAGATTTAAATCATCAAATGTGAATACAATAATGTCTATAACTTCAAATGTGTTTGAGAATAATCTCTTTTTTTTTTTCCGATATAATATGAACAATTAATAGCAGAAAAAAGAAAACCATAGTATAAATTTGTGTTTGGGTTTTTCGAGGAATTTTCCTCCACGAAAGCGGAAATAAGTGGAAAACATCGAATAATAAATCTAGATAATCGACAAAATGAAATTCCAACCGATACCCCTGCTCTTGAAGAAGTTGACTTGCCGGCTTTTCGGATTCTCTGACGCCTTGTCGGGAATCCTTCTCGTCGGGACTCAGGATCACAACTCCAATCTGGTTGAAGCTCGAATTTCTTAACTAATTATGCAATAAAATATAACATTGCATAATTAGTTAAGAAATCATCTTTTAATAAAAATAAATTACACTAATTAATTAACCAGTGTTTTTAAAATATGATTATGAAGTTATTTGCTTATTCTTGAAATTTATGCCTCATTCAACTTCAACTCTAAGCTTCCGCATAACATTAAGAAGGTCGAGTCTTGTATTTTCGTAATGTAACAAAAATTTGTTCAAAGTGATTGTCGGTACAATTGCACCATTGCATGAAACAAGATCTATTTCAATAATATCAGTGTTTTTAAAATATAACTATGAAGCTATTTGCTTATTCTTGAAATTTATGTCTCATTCAACTTCAATTTTAAGCTTCCGCATAACATTAAGAAGGCCAGGTCTTGTATTTTTCGTAATGTAACAAAAATTTGTTCAAAGTGATTGTCATTACAATTACACCATTGCATGAAACAAGATTTATTTCAATAATATCATCTTCAAATTACGTATTGTACTTATTCTGAACAAGATCTATTATAATATTCTTAGCATGTTGCATAAGGAATTTTTTATTATTATTATAATGATTATATAACTAATATTTTATAATTAATAATTCGATGATAGGATAAATTTTGACGTTTCAATTCAACATTATTAATTTATGGAAATTTTATTCTATAAAAATTAGGGTAAACTGCGGCTAATGTACCCAATGTTTGATCTTCTGCGGATTATGTACCCAATGTTTATTTTCGGCGGCTAATGTACCCAATGTTTGATCCGTTAGATATTTTTGTGTTTTCCGTCACTTGACCGTTAGAGAGTTATCCTCCTCTATATGCACACTTTTTGTATTTTTGATATAACTCACTCATTTTTTGTCCAAATTTTATGCACGACCTATGGTTGGAAAGATAAGAGATAGATCTACAACTTTGGTGTTTTAAGTTTTGTAAAATCAGTTTTAGAAATTACAAAATTTCAAATAAAACGTAAAACTGGACATTAGTTTAATGCAAAATATTTGTTTCGAGCAAATTTTAATATACTTAATGACTTTTTATGATGAAACATAAAAATAAAAAGTTGTAGATAAAAAATATGAAAGATTATTTCGCATCACATCTTTTATATTTTTGGCATAACTCACTCATTTTTTGTCCAAAATTTATAAATAAACACCCGTTGAAAAGATAAAAAGTTTATCTACAACTTTTTAGTTTTATGTTTCATCATAAAAAGTCATTAAGTATATTAAAATTTGCTCGAAACAAATATTTTGCATTAAACTAATGTCCAGTTTTTCGTTGTATTGGAAATTTCGTATTTTTCTAAAACTGATTTTACAAAACTTAAAACATCAAAGTTGTAGATCTATCTCTTATCTTTCCAACCATAGGTCGTGCATAAAATTTGGACAAAAAATGAGTGAGTTATGTCAAAAATACGAAAAGTGTGCATATAGAGGAGGATAACTCTCTAACGGTTAAGTGACGGAAAACACGAAAATATCTAACGGATCAAACATTGGGTACATTAGCCGCCGAAAAATAAATATTGAGTACATAATCCACAGAAGATCAAACATTGGGTACATTAGCCGCAGTTTACCCTAAAAATTATTCTTTCAAAAGTCAAAACAAATAAAGAAATGTAATAGTCTAATCATTGTCTAGTCTAGCCTCTGAAATGGAGGCTAGTTCGGCTTAAACCACTGTTTATTTTCAGTCTTTCACAGTGTTTCTTTCCCTCCCAATGGGACTGAAATGAAATGTACTTGTTCCTTCCTCGCACTCGCACTCGCACTCGCACTACACTAAACCCTAATTCTCTCAGCTCAGATCCCTCTGCGATCAGACTTCAGAGCAAGGTTACACTTCACATTTCTCTCTTCAATCTCGAAAGAATTTGCTTGATGATTCGAGAACAGACTGGTGCTTATTGCGTTGATTTATTCTAGTGGGTTTTAAATCGTTATTTTCAATCTTGCCGGAAGAGATGGAGGGTCAAGTTGACGAGACTAGAGACCTGATCTCCTCTCTACCGGTACCGATTCTGCATCACATTTTGTCATTTCTCCCATTAATAGATAGCAGAAACAGCTCCGTGTTGTCTAAGCAATGGAATTCTGTATGGAAGTCCTTTCCTTTTCTCGTGTTTGTGCTACCCGATGATACGGAGGACATGCCCGTTGAGCCACCGCAGTTCAAGGAGCGGCTTCGAGAATTCTTGGACTCTGTGGATAGGTCTCTGCAATACTTTGTTCGGAATAAGCTTTCTATGAAGAGATTATGTTTCGTTGTGCCTCGTGTTGATTCAGACTCGGTTCCACAAGTCAATCCATGGTTGCCATTAGCTCTTCACCATGGTGTTTCAGAAATATACTTCCATGTCAATTTCGTTTATGGAGGAGATGACGATTCAAACTACCCTCTCCCTGAAACAACATTCACTCTCGACTCGTCACTACTATGTGGTTCTTTCGAGTTTTTTTGCCTTGAAGACTTATGGCTAGCTAACGTTTACCTAAGTGAGGATATTGTCCGCGATATCTGCCATAACTGTCCTTACATCAGCCGAATTTGTCTTTTGGATATTTGTGGCTTGAGAAGTCTTAATATTTCCAAACTCAACAGACTTATTCTTCTTTCCGTAACAATAGCGACATCTTGCCGTGAAATCAAGAGCATTTATGTCGATGCCCCCTCTCTCGAGGACTTTTCCTTTTCATTTCGTGACTATAGTCTTCCGTGTGCGATTGATCTGACTTCTTGCTGTAATCTGAGAAAAATAAAGCTATGCAACATTGCCATCACCGATGCTAAATTTTATATGCTTATCTCTAAACTTTACTTCCTGGAGGTTCTTGATATCCAGTGTTGCCATAGGCTGCGAAAGATTAGGGCCTCTCTGCCTCGGCTTAGACATCTCCATCTAGATCGTTGTGAGAGGGTCGAAGCTGTTGAAATTAATTCACTTACTCTATCAAGTTTTGATTACATACCATACGGTCATAATTGGCCTGTTGAGTTTTCATCAAATGTTTTTCCTGGTCCCGTGGATTTACTTTATGAATTTAACGTCTTGCGTGACCAAATCAGTTCTTGGTTCCTCGAATTTAGTGAATATCCTTATGATCAGTTTAATGGTATACTCTTCTATCCACGTTCGGATGGCATCAAGGTATTACTTTGAGTTTGAGTTTCTATCTTTTTCTTTTTCGATATTGCTTTTGTAGTTGACTATGGGTTTTTGTTCTATATGACAGCTATGTTTTGATGATGACAAATCTGGAGAAGCTTTAACTTCGACACTTATCAAAGTTGAGTGTTTAGACCTCACTTTTCTTAGCATGCTCGCTGCAGCCGAGTGGGTTACTCTTCTTGACGGACTGCTTACGAGTTGTCATCCGAAGATAGTATGTATGGCTGCATATTCCAATGACGAGGATAACTGTTTCGACGTATGATGGGACGGATCCTTTTTCTATGAAATTCCAATATGCTTGTGATTTTCATTTTTAATATTCTTTGGTTTTGTTTTGTTTATTTTATCTTACTCCTCTCATACCCGGTGCTGCCATTAATGTTTGGAAAATCTTGAAATTGACTGTCACGGATTATATATATCAAAGCTTTTAGAGTAATGATACATATTTTATCGGCAAACGCTAAGATTCCCGTTGTTACGTTATGTGTAGTTCTTCTGCCAGATGCTTGTGCAAAGGGAATCCCATCTCTGCTGCAATTTGCCCCATTGCAAGGACTGGCGCCATTTTATGAAAGCTGCAAAGATCGTGTGCATCAATGGAGTTAAATCAAACATCGAAATCATCGAAGAAACCGATCACAGGCAATCTCTTCGTGTGTGGCACACGTTCTTGTCAATTTCAGAGGATACCGATATACGGATCAAATTGGATTGGGATATGTCAGCGATAGAAGGAATTTGTGATCGTTTACATTCTCTTGAGAGCTTTTCCATCCGCGAAAAGCCCGAGTAACCTCTAAGTGCAACCATATGCCCGTGATGTCGTTTTCCTGCTCGTGTGATCATGAGATGTAAATAGAATAGACTATTGTTATGGGTTTAACTTGCAGCTTCCTTTGTGAATCTGATATTATGACAATTGTTCGTCGAATGGGAGATATATTTGGTGTAATGTGTTTTTGTGTGACAAAGATTTATTTTCAGAGTGATTATATTGAGTAGTCGGACTAAAGTGTAAAAGAGCGGAGCTTAAGGAAAATCACTATGATATGATGTGGATTATATTGAATTGATAAAGGAAAACAACATTATGGTGGGTTAAAGTTAGACTTTAACCTTATTATTGTGTTTTTATTTTTTATAAATAATACACTTAATACTACATTTTGAAATTTTAAAAATATTAAGTGAACATCTTATTTTTAAAGATGAAAAACGCATTTTCGTATAACCAGTATTCAATATTCGGTTAAGGTATTTATCGGATTTTTCTTGTATTTAACACTTAATATACGTAAATATAACGATCACGATTCCTTCAAAAAAATAAAAAAATATAACTACCTACTCCATTCCCTATTTCATAGTCATACAGTTTTGAGAGTTTCGTTTTTCCCACTCAAAATGTACTTGTTCCTCGCACTACAGTGAACCCTAATTCTCTCACCCCCAAACCTTCGTTATTCTCCCTCAGAAATCGATGAACATTCTCTCTTCCGATTGATCAGAATTCAGAGCAGTATCTCTCCGAGCAAGGTTAGTTGATGCTTACATTCGAGACATTTCGATGCAAAATTTGCGAGTTACAGTGTTCCTTTAGCTATTTTCGACGACAAGCAGTTCATGTTTCTCTAATTTTGGACTGTGTTAATCTTTAGGTTCAATTTTGGCGGTAGTGATTCTTATGGAGGGTCAAGTTGACCTGATCTCCTTCTTACCGGTACCTATTCTACATCACATATTGTCATGTCTCCCCATCAAAGATTCCGCAAGAACCTCTGTGTTGTCTAAGCAATGGAATCTTGTACGGAAGTCCTTTCCTTTTCTCGGGTTTTGGCTACCCGCTGATATGGAGGACATGCCCGTTGATGCACCGCAGTTCAAGGAGCGGCTCGGAGTTTTCTTAGACTTTGTGGATAGGTCTTTGCAACACTTTGTTCGGAATAAGCTTTCTATGAAGCGATTATGTTTAGTTGTGTCTCATATTGATTCATACTCGGTTCCAATAGTCAATCCTTGGCTGCCATTAGCTCTTCACCATGGTGTTTTAGAAATAACCTTCGTTGTCCGTGTCGATTTGGAAGGAGATGACAAGTCAAACTACCCTCTTCCTGAAACGACATTCGCTATCAACTCGTCACTACTATGTGGTTCTTTTGAGTTTTTTTGCCTTGAAAACTTATGGCTAGAAAACGTTTACCTAAGTGAGGATATTGTCTGCGATATCTTCCGAAGCTGTCCTAACATCAAACATGTTTGTCTTTTGGATATTTGTGGCTTGAAGACTTTTTACATTTCCAAACCCAAAAGACTTGCTCTTCTTTCCGTAACAATAGCGACATCTTGCCGGGAAATCCAGGGCATTTATGTCGATGCCCCCTCTCTCGAGGACTTTTCCTTTTCATATCGTGACTATAGGCTTCCTTGTGCGATTGATCTTACTTCTTGCAGTAATTTGAGAACAATAAAGCTATGCAACATCGCCATCACCGATACTCAATTTCATATGCTTATCTCTAAAATTTCCTTCTTGGAGGTTCTCGATATCCAACGTTGCCATAGGCTTCAAAAGATTAGGGCCTCTCTGCCTAGGCTTAGGCATCTCCTTCTACATCGTTGTAATAGAGTCGAAGCTGTTGAAATTGATTCACCTATCCTATCAAGCTTTAATTACACACCATATGGTCATGATTTTCCGGTCAAGTTTTCATCAAAGGTTTTTCCTTGTGCCGTGGATTTACTTTTTAGATTTAACGACTCGCTTGACCAAATTAGTTCTTGGTTCCTTGAACTAAGTGAACATCGTCATCATGATTTTCAGGGTATACATTTCTATCCACGTTCTGATGGCATGAAGGTATGACTTTGAGTTTGAGTTTCTCTCTTTTTCTTTTTCAATATTGCTTTTGTAGTTGACTATGGATTTTTATTCTATATGACAGCTATGTTTTGATAATGACAAATCTGGAAAAGCTTTAACTTCGACACTTATCGAAGTTGAGTCTTTAGACCTCATCATTCTTAGCATCATCGCTCCATTTCAGTGGGTTACTCTTCTTGACGGACTACTTTCGAGTTGTCATCCGAAGATAGTATGTATAACCGCAGATTCCAGTGACGAGGATAACTGTTTAGACGTACGACGGGACATATCCTTTTTCTATGAAATGCTAATGTGCTTGTTGATTTCCATTTGTTTATTTTCTCTTACTCGTCTCACATTCGGTGCTGCCATTAAAGTTTAGAAAATCTTTAAATTGACTGTCAAGGGTTTTATATATCAAAGCTTTTAGAGTAAACACTAAGATTCCCGTTATTTGGTTGTGTAGTTCCTCTGCCAGATGCTCGTGCAAAGGGAATCCCATTTATGCTGCAATTTGCCCCACTGCAAGGACTGGCGACATCACTTGAAAGCTGCAAAGATCGAGAGCATCGATGGAATTATATCAAACATCGATATCGTTGAAGAAACCGATCACAGGCAATCTCTTCGTGTGTGGCACACATTCTTGCCAATTTCTGAGGATTGCGATGTACGGATCAAATTGGATTGGGATATGTCAGCGCTAGAAGGAATTTGTGATCATTTACATTCTCTTGAGAGCTTTTGCATCTACTGAAACCTCTACTAATCTTAAAGTCCAAGCTTCTAATCTCCTATGCCCGTGATGCCGTTTTTTTTTTTTTGGCTCGTGTGATCTCGAGATGGTTTTAACTTGGCAGTTTCCTTTGTAGTGATAATTGAAGCAGTCGGTGTAGAGTGTAAAAGGGTGGAGATCACTGTGGATTCTATTGAGTTGAGCAAGGAAAAACAACACTATGGGTGTAGTTAAACTCTAACCAGTTGTGACCTAAGAAATGGAGATAGATATTGAATTAGACTCATATGGTAGGGGTGAGCATTTTAGACCCAACCCGATGCCCCAACCCAATCCGTTATAGACCCGACCCCAATCAAACCCGCCCAATCTAACCCGCTCAAAATTGGGTCGGATCGGGCCGGACCCGACTATTATTCGGGTCGGGGTCGGGTCCAAAACCTTGGATCGGGTCGGGGTCTCCGACCCGACCAATATAATTAATATATATTTCATATTGATTTTTTATTCAAGTAGTGCAATCTATAGTCTTTTAAAAAAATTCATCCTCAATTTTATTTACATTCAAAGACCCTTCAATCTCTCATTTTCATGTTTTTCATTATTTAGTGTATGTTTTTTTTATTAAATTTGTTTGGAGTATTTTTACTTGAATTTTGAGTTACATTGATGCATTTTTTTCATATTATTTTGTGTAATATAAGATTAAATTTTAATTAATCGGGCCATGGCGACCCAAACCAACCCAACCCGATTTTTTATCGGGTCGGTTTGGTTCGGGCATTAAAAAATTTTGGATCGGATGGGCATTTTTTTTGGGACCCGAAGTGATCGGGTCGGGTCCATAAAAAGCATCGGGGCGGCCCAACCCAACCCACGCTCACCCCTACATATGGGTTTTATTTATGAGTATTTATTATTAGGATAGGATGATATTTTGTTGAGAAATGGCTCTTAATAGCTAAATTAAAACGTTTGATTAGCCAAATAGCAAACCTTTCTTTTTTCTTTGCAAAATAGCCAAATTGATGAGGTGGTTATTTAATAACATATTTTATACTTATAATACCCTTTTAACATATTAATGTGTATTAACAAAGTTAATTTTTCTTAAAAATAAGAACATTTACTTGTGTTTACAGAAAATCTATATTAACGTGTATTAACTGAGTTAATTTGTTTAAAAATAAAAAATCGTGATTAAAATTTTAAAAAAATTTATTTTATTTTTAAACAAATTAACTTAGTTAATACATGTTAATATAGTTAATACACGTTAATACAAGGGTAATACGGTCTTTCGTGATTTATTAATGTGGTTGATTGGCTATTTGGCAATATTAATCAAAAGGTTGGCTATTTTGCAAAATAATTTTTCTAGTTTGGCTATATGGCTATAAAGCCCTATTTTGTTTTGGTTTTATATATAAATGAAGTATATTTGTTTTAAAAATTATTTATATAAAACTTGTCGGTAAATCACTGGTTTATCATTTATAAGTACCGATAACCGGTAACCTCGTTTCTTATAAGTTATCTTTTGGTAAACCAATTGTTGATTGATAACCCATAACTCGTTTATTGAAGAAAGAAAGAAAAAAAAAAAGATAACATGAACCTTGATAAAGACTGCTACAAAGAACTTTGCTTTCAGCTGCGCATTTCTAGGTCGTTTCGTGTTATGGTTTTCATATTATATGAATATATCTATTATTGAAGAAAAAAAATTTGAAAAAGTAATGAAAAAAATTATGGTGAAAATTTAAAAAAGATATTGTTAATGCGTAAAAATGGTCTTAACTTATAATCGGATCCAAGGTTCGGGTCCTGAGAGTGACCCGCTGAACACAAGGATAATTGAATGCTGAGTCAACGCGGGTTGACTAATGATCGTCAAAGCTGGAGGCGAATCCGTCATCTTAGATGGGTCTTCGGGGGCTGTCCTTGGCAATCCTCGGCGAACTTCCTTCGTGGGGGCGAAGTTCCTCGTCGGACTTCCCTCGTGGTGGCGAAGTCCGGGCGAGGTCCTTGTCTTGGCGAAGCTCCTCGTCTGAGCAGAGAGAGTCCTTGTCTTGGCGATATCCTCGTCTAGGCGAACTCCGATCTTGATGAAGCTCTGAGCTGGTCTTGATGATTCTTCGTGATTCTCCTTCCTTGGCGAGCTCCTACGGCGAGGGAGGACCTGCAAAAAAGGGCAGAATGGGCCCGTCCTTGAAGAAACCGATCACAAGCAATCTCTTCGTGTGTGGCACACATTCTTGTCAATTCCAAAGGATTGCGAAGAGAATTGCAGAGTAAGGCTCAAATTGGATTGGGATATGTCGACGATAGAAGGAATCTGCGATCATTTACATTCTCTTTAGAACTTTGCCATTCGTTGAAAGCTCTCTTAACCTCAAAGTACAACCCACTAATCTTCTATGCCCGTGATGCTGTTTTTTGGCTCGTGTGATCAGCTGTTTTTATTTGAGAATATGCCGCTAACTTTTGTTAACTTATGGGTATTTACTTTAGTCACTAATTCTTGGCAGTATAAAAATAGATTTGTGGATTTTTGAGGTCATTTCATCAAGTTTCTCGTAGATGTTTACATTATATATAGTTTACATCAAATAAAAACACCCCTTAAAAAAGTCAAGAACACATGAGAATGAGCTTTTTTAATATTTTATAATAATTCAATGCATTTTTTTTAAATAATTAAATTATTTAAATTTAAATGCGCCTGCGCATAAGCATATGAGAGGTTTTACGGTAAATGCCAAAATGAGCGGCCGCCGATAAGCAGCCGGGCACTCTTAGCTGTTGAATTAGATGCAGCGCAGGACAGAAGTTCCACTTGTGCAGCGCTTATCGCCTCCCACTTCTCTTCCTTAAGCTCTTCTAGCATGATGACCAAAGAACCACCGCAATCAAGGGCTTTTTCCGGCGGTCTTAGACCCTCTTCTCCCGCAGTTTCAACGCTTTTCTTGTACTTTTCAAGGATTACTTTACATGCTTGTTTCAACTCCGATTCCCTTCCCAAGCCTGCATTGGTAATAACGCTTTGCACCATCTAGCAAGTAGCGTAGTATCTCTCTCATTGGACGCCTGGCGTCGGAGACACCACTTCGGGCTTCAAGATTAGAAGGTATAACATGTAATCCGATAATATCTTGCTAAACTCGCGACGTCTCTTTATGTCAGCGTTGATGCTAAGATTGTTGCTTTCGCCAGTAGTGTTGTAGCAGATCTCGGTGGCTATATGCCACGCGAGAAGGCTCTCTTCATATTGCAACTCGACGATGTGAGAAATAAAGATGCAGTGATGGCCTCTTCTCCGGAGAGCGCCAGCCCCTGTTCCGAAAGCTGCCTTCTCGCTTCGCCTTTTGGTGAAATAATGTACAGAGCTATTGAAACAATCAAACTCCTCCTTCAGAAGGAAATCCCAAAGTTCTTTGCTAAGAGGCTTTCTAGTGACATATTTCAATGTTTCTTGAAGATCCTTCGTCCCGATTGTTGCTATGTCCACTTTTCAGGACGCGTTATGTCCATTTTACATGGGTATCTTGGTACATGATATTTGAAAAGGTTGTTTTGAGAATCATGAAAAATTAAGGGTTAGTGATAGAATTATTGGTGTATTGAGAGTTATTTTATAAAGTTTTTATTTTTTTTTATTATATGTTATTGTTTGCATGGAGATTAGTCTCTGGCTGGAATTAATAGCAAAAATCAATTTTTGTTTGTTTTCTTTTCTGCTTTGAAGTTTAGAATTATTTGCATTGAAGATTAGAATAGTGTTCCAGCATTTTAGAATGTCGCAGCGTATTGATTTTCTTTTGATTTAAGTGCACGCACGCATCATCGTATCATACACAATACGGAGATGCTTTGTTACAGGATAATTGCCGCAAAATACTACTATCTTTGACCAAATAAGGCAACATGCCATAGTGAAAAATAACGATAAAATATTTAAAGTAAAAATATAAAGTTAATGAACCAACCAACGACACTAAATGAAAGACATATAATAAGATAAATAATAAGGTATTTTTTTGGTAAAAAATTTTAGATATTATATGTATACATTTAATAAGCGGGTTTTAGTAACCTACTATCCGGGTTCTGGGTTTTTTATTCTCTAAATCCGGGACCCGGATCCGGTTTAATCCGAATGCGGTTTTTTTTATTAAGCCGGTTCTAGTTTAACCCGGATTAATACGGTTCTGATTTTTTTAAAATGCGGTTACGGTCCGGATGCGGATTAAAACCCGCATTTTCGGGTTTTATTTGCACCCCTAAAAGTGACACATTTTTTTTATAATTATTTTGACAGATATTGGTCAATTTTTTGCTTAGTGTTATGAAATATACCTATGTAAGATTAGAATATATTTATATAATCATCATCTTCTAGCATCTTCTCTTATTTGAATTTAACGGAAAAAAATTAGACGAAAAATGTGTCGTCATATTTGTTGACTTCCGTATTTTATCACTATTTTTAGTTTGAACTTCTTTCCTCCCCGTTCACTTGATCAAAATTTAAGTATTTTATCGCTGTTATCCCCAACTATTATTACTTATACAGTGATATTTTATATTCCTTAATCAATTACTAGCAGATGGTAGGAACATGTCGTTTATGGACAATTAAAGGTGTGCGATTGGCAGAAACATGTCGTTTAGAAGCCGAAGAACTTGACTGAGTCACCGTGACCGTAGTGAACGACGCGCGTACAGTCAACGGCCAAACCATATCCGTAGTCACGGAAACAGCAGAACAGTGCCGCTTCCTACCGCCACGTGTCCAAACCCTTCAGGACCAGGAAAAAGCAGATGCGACACGTGTCAGCCTAGCGGAGCGTGTGCACAAACAGCCCCGAGGCGTCGCGCGTTGTGGCCAGATTCGGGTATCGGATATGACGATAATGGCCAGAGCTGTGGGCCCGCCATCGCCAAGCTCGACGTTTCTCTCTCACCATCGAATCGAATCGTTGAGAATCCAAGCAGGGCATAGCGAAGCCACTCGTCCATTACAGCCACAAACTCACCAAGATTGTCCTCTTCCTTTCCTCGACCAATCCAATCCTCGTTGTGTGTGTGTGTGTGTAATGGCGCGTTGTGGCCACTGAGAGCACTCGATTCGCGTCGGAGATGGGAACGGTGACGTCCAAAGGAGGCTCCCACGGCGGCGATGGGAGGGAGGAGGAGGAGGAGAGCCTCGACCAAGGCGGCGGCGGACAGCTCTACGTGTCGCTCAAGATGGAGAACTACAAGCTCAAGGAAGACCTCGTTCCTCACGTCTATGGCTCCGTCCCTCTCGTCGGGTCCTGGGACTCCTCTAGAGCCGTACGTTTCCTCTTCGTTTCGTTTCGTTAGGTTAGGTTTGTCTCTTGCACTGTTTGATTGCTCGCTTGTTTCTTTGTTGTATAGCTTTCAATGGAGCGCGAATCGGCTTCAATGTGGGAGCTGAGCTTCGTAGTGCCCCCGAATCACGGTAATGGAACCGCTCTCATTTGATTCAACGGCTTTTCGTGAGCAGATTAGGAGCTGTAAAGCATTTTGATTACTCTCTCTGGTGTTAATGGTGTTGTGGATTTAGAATCTTTGGACTTCAAGTTCCTTTTGAAGCCGAAGCACAGCAACGTGCCTTGTGTGGTCGAGGAGGGTCCGAACCGCCAACTAATTGGGGGAACCTTGCAAGGAGACGCGAGGCTGGCCCTGTTTCGGCTGAACGCTGACGATCTCCTTGAGTATCGCGTGTTCATCAAAGCGGACCGAGTTTCCCCGTTTGATCTCGCAGCTAGTTGGAGGGCTTATCAAGAGAATCTCAGGCCATCTGCTGTTCGTGGAATTCCCGATGTCAGTATAGATTCTGAGCCTCAGACCGGAGCCGAGGTAATCTAGGAATGAAATAAATGGCTATAACTGTAACTAATTTCGTGAAAACACAGGTTTCTGGGTCGGTATTTTCAAGCCGTTACTTATGCAGTATTGCTTCCATTTGATTCTCCCTTTTGCCCGTCTGAACGCAGTATTGCTCTTCGACTAGTTTGGAGCTTGATCTAGAACATTATGTTGTTCCAGCTCCTCCCAATTCAGGGTTGGTTTATGCAGCTAATATGACCGAGACCCCGAGATCGTTAACCCTTTCTGGGGTATTTTCTAAATCTGATGGCTCAGGTAGTGGCTCTAATGCCTTCAAAGATGGTGGCTCCGTGAATGTGGATCGACCTGCTCAAATTAAGGTTGAATTTGCTAACGTACATGGAATTATATAATCTACTGTTTTTCTAAAATGTTTCTAGAACGTTGAAACTTTAGAGATGCCATTATCGAAGTATTTCCTCGGGGCTTTTATTATATGCTGTTGCAATGCGATGGTCAACTTTATTTAACAGTTGCGGAAGCTGAAACTTAGTATATCAGTAAAGAGGGTAGCTAAATTTGTGTAAAACTTAAACTCATACCCTTGAGGTCCAAGGTTCAAACCCTCGTGACCTAAAAAAAATTGAAAAAAACACACTATAGAAACCTCATTAAATCATGTAATGCAAGTCTTTTATATTCCAAACATGCTTTATCTAGATTAGAGAAATACATTTTTTAATCAAGTTCAGTATATATGACAAGAACATGCTTTATATAGTTTATGCCTAATTTTTCACAAGTTCCGATTTTTTTTTTTTTGGCAAAACAGGAGATGGAGGTTGTTGTCCCAGATCCATCTAAGGTGTACTCATCCTCTGGGATGGTAGAGTCAAAGTCAGTGGGAACGCTTTCACCTTTGCAAAAGCAAGACAGTCACAGAGGCCTCTTTGTGGATAGAGGTGTCGGATCACCGAGATTGGTCAAATCTTCTAGTGCTAATACCTTCTCCTTTGATCTCAAATTGGACAAAGAAACCAAGGTTCGTTATAAAGTATATTTTTTCTCCACGGCTCTTGCCTAGTATTTAATAACTTTATTTCTAATTCCGCTCCTTGTTCTTGATTGGTTTGTAGAATTCTATGCCAGCAGCTGCAGGAGCTGTTGCAGCTGCAGCCATAGCTGATCAAATGCTTGGACCAAAGGAGGATAGACATTTGGCGATCGTTCTGGTATGTCATAGCATTAGTTGTGAACTTTCAAATAGCAATTGTATTGGATGCCAATCGTCGATTGTATTATACTTATTGTAATTAGGGTTTAAATATCAGCTTTTGATTGGTTATGAAATTCTCGAACTTTAGGTTGGTCTACCAGCTCGTGGAAAGACTTTTACCGCAGCCAAACTTACTAGGTATCTACGCTGGCTGGGTCATGAAACGAAACACTTCAATGTTGGAAAGGTTGGTACTTGGTGGCTTAATTGTTATGCATCATAGACGATATTATTATAAAGTAAATGAAGATGGATACATACAGATACTTATCTTTTCTTTTAATCTTGCAGTATCGTCGCCTAAAGCATGGAACTAATCAGGTATCTAGTGTTGCACTTTAATCACCATTTTACCCCTCGTGTTTTCTCTTGATAAAAACGTTGATTGCTGTTGATGCAGACTGCTGACTTTTTCCGAGCCGACAATTCTGAAGGCATGGAGGCGCGTAATGAGGTATGTTTATATGAATTATCTTGTTGATTATATGTTAATGTTAATTTATTATTCTATGAAATTATTAATTTTCTTATTGATTTACGTTGACCTTTTCTTTGTAATGAGGTATGTTTATATGAATTATCACATGCTACTAGGTAGCAGCCCTGGCATTTGATGACATGGTTGCCTGGATGCAAGAAGGGGGACAGGTGAGTACTCTATTTTGATAATTTGTTCTTCTTGTGGGTTCTTTGTGATGCCTTTCGATTAGACCAATACCAAAACTTAACGCAAAGCACAGACCAAGAACACGTAAGCCAATCAATTGATTATCGATGACTCCCTGAGGCTTTATTAAATCAACAGTAAACCACTAGGCCATTCCTTCGCTAACAATGAAAGTTCTCCCAAATGATTTCTCGAATCAAATCAACAAAACTAAACATAACCACGGCACAAAGCTCTAGGCATTACTTAAATGGAGACTGGAAAGATTATGGTTTCTTAATCTTATTACTTGTTGCTAGTTACCATAAATAACCTACCAACACTTGGAAACATAAATAAAAAATGATAGTATAATTAATCTCGATTCTTATTACTTCTGTTCTAATAACAATAATTGATTGTAGGTAGGAATATTTGATGCCACAAACAGCACCAGGGAAAGAAGAAATATGCTGATGAAAATGGCCGAAGGAAAATGCAAGGTAACTTGGACGAAGTATTTGCAAGATAGTTTGGAATTTTTAGAAGTTTTTTTTTTCATTTCATTTTTTATAAATCTTTTTTAATGCAGATAATATTTCTGGAAACAATATGCAACGATGAGGGAATTATTGAGAGAAATATACGTCTCAAGATTCAACAGAGTCCTGACTATGCGGAAGAGTATGTTTTTTCGTGCCGACACTGATCTATTGAAGATGATGAGTTGTTAACTAATTCTGGTTATTGCAGGCCAGACTTTGAGGCTGGAATGAGAGACTTTAAATCCCGACTAGCTAACTATGAAAAAGTATGTCACTGAATTTACACCGAAAGATACTAGAATTTTTATTTTTAACTGTTTTTGACAATTTGTTGTATAATCAGGTCTATGAGCCAGTTGAAGAAGGATCATACATTAAAATGATTGATATGGTCAGTGGACATGGAGGACAAATACAAGTAAGTTCAACTGTTTCTTGCTTTTTCTTTTTATCATTCAATACAACTCTTCATTTTTGTTTTTTTTTTTTCCTTCAATTTTTTGGTTGTTAGGATCTAATATGCTGCAAATTTTCTGCTTTATGGTTGTTGATTTTCTGCTACGGAGTTAGCAGATTGTCTTCAAATAATTGGGCAGAAAATTTAGGTGAGATAAAATAGCTCACTTAAAGTGTCCTATAGGTCGGAATTCATCGATCTCCCGGGATCACAATGCATCTTGGTTAGGCTCAAGTAGCTTACATGTTGATAAAAGAAAACGGGGAGTGCTCTCTTTTTTATCTTTTGATTTTATATCCTAAATTTAGCTGAAGAGGGTTTTTTTTTCTACTTGTGAAAGTACTTCTAAGTCTTTCGTATAATTTATTTATTTTCTTTATTCTTTCGTGCCAATGTTTTATCATATTGTGCTCGTTTCAGGTAAATAACATCAGCGGCTACCTTCCTGGGCGATCTGTATTTTTCCTGGTAAGTAATTGCAGATTGAGACTCATATCACGTAAATTATAATCCTTAAGATGGTTGAAAAGAAATACTTATTGGTGGGACTGTGAAGGAGTCCATTGCTATTTTGTCAGTCCTAAAATCTGTGTTCTTTCTCCGACAAGCTTGATTTTCCATGAGTGAAAGAATTTCATTTTTGTAGGTTTTAGGATTGATTTTCGGATGTCATCAATTAACAATTAGATTTCATTTATTTTAAGATAATCAGATGTTAATAAACCGCTTAAAATAAAATTAACTCTTAGCTATTTCATCTACCTAAAAAAAAAAAATATTTCCCCGAATTCTACTTCTTTACAAAGCTTCCCTATCCTTGTAGGTCAATACACATCTCACTCCTCGCCCAATCTTACTCACTAGACATGGAGAAAGTAGGGATAATGTTAGAGCGAGAATCGGGGGCGACACTGCTTTAAGGTGAGATCACAGTAGAAAATGCAACTCTTTTTGTTCTTGGTCCAATGACGTAGAAAATTTGTTTCGTCCAAGTACTTTGTATTCGTTGTCTCTTTTTATGAGCTTGAAAATTTTCGTCTCTTTCCTTGAGAAATGCACTAAATTGATTTGGACAAGATTATATAATTTTCATTTGGCCTCGCTAAGAATTGCGTGAAAACTTCTGCTTCGAGTTTTATGCACTTGGCTTTATATTTTCTCAAACAATATATTTCCACTTCGTGTATTTTAATGAAAAAACCTTGCCTAAACAGTGATGCTGGCGAAATTTATGCGAAGAAGCTATCAAACTTCGTTGAGAAGCGTTTGAAATCAGAGCGAGCTGCTTCTGTAAGTTGCATGGTCACAAATGACTATCTTCTGTCGACTTGATTTTTGTAGTGTTTCATCTGTGAACTTTCCCAATCTCTACTCACTATCATCAATAACATTTAAATTGTCTATGAGAATCACTTTGATCGCCTTTTGCTTTTTCTCTCGGCTAGATTTGGACTAGCACGCTACAGCGTACCATTCTGACAGCAAGTAAAATCGGTGGATTCCCCAAGGTATTTTGCTATGCAGAGACTTTGTGTTTCTTTCAGTTATAAGTTATAGAGGTAAAGTTTTGAGATTTTTGGTAGATTCAATGGCGTGCTCTGGATGAGATTAATGCTGGAGTATGCGATGGAATGACCTATGAAGAAATAAAGAAAAACATGC
Organism: Parietaria judaica; assembly: GCA_954871525.1. NCBI lineage: Eukaryota > Viridiplantae > Streptophyta > Magnoliopsida > Rosales > Urticaceae > Parietaria > Parietaria judaica. Next base: position 22,215,701 of record OX940860.1, on the reverse strand, counting down.
CCGAAGAATACGAGTGCGTTCACTTCTCTTCTATCTATACAAATAATAAACACTGGTTTATTAATCGTTTAGAAAGGTTGATCAATTTAAACCAAGATGATAAATTTCCACTCCATTTTAATCTATTGCAGCGCTCGAAAGAAGGACAAGCTGAGGTATCGGTATCCTCGTGGGGAGTCTTATCTTGATGTTATCCAAAGGTTCGCATTTTGGAATTCGAAATTAAAAAAACAAATAATAAAAATTGCACATTACTATAGAATACGGAATTAATTCCCACTTCAAAATGCAGGCTCGAGCCTGTCATAATCGAGCTGGAACGACAACGAGCACCAGTAGTGGTGATAGCTCACCAGGTCAGTTATGCTGTATTTTATAACACCTGTAGTGTTTCAATCGAATATACAACAAGTTTTTTTATTGCTCATGTATTGCAGGCAGTTTTGAGGGCATTATACGCCTATTTCGCAGATAGACCTTTGAAAGAAATTCCACACATTGAGGTTAGGTTTGTCCTAATTTTGTTTTCCCGGTCTGACATTGCGATCTGGGCCCTAACATTTCGCCTTTTTTTCTTTTTGGGCGTGGCAGATACCTCTTCATACCATAATAGAGATACAAATGGGGGTTATAGGTGTGCAAGAGAAAAGATACAAACTCATGGACTGAACAGTATTGCTCTAAACTCTTTTACTTTTTAACTTTCTTCAACTACGAAAGATGTAAAATCATCAGCATAAATGTTTCAATGCTGTGACCATTATAATAATAATAGTAACAATTCATCTAATAGATTTTTCTTTTCACAAGTGTTCGATGGCAATCTCGTTGCTTTCTTTCCATTTTTGTGCATTTAACCACTCGCTTTTGTTCAATTAATCTTTCTCAGTTTTAGGGTAGCTTTGTCCATATAAAAGAGCATTGTTGCTTGTGTGGTGGTCATTTTTGTGGCTTCTCACTTCCTAGCAGACTATCCATTGAGCCTAAAACCTTTCTTCTTGAGTTAATCCCTTTTGTAATGGCTTGATAGGTAAGTAAAGCTATCCGAAAATTATATATATATATATATATATTATATCATCGAAAATTAATGTACCACGTTTTTTCAGAGTTGAGTTCGATGAAAATATTATTTAATTGAAGTTATTAACATATTGAGTAATAATTAAATGAGGTCTTGCTATAATTATAAGTTTTTGTTTTATTGGTCTGAATTCGTCTAATTCAGATAAGATCATGCTAGGAATGTTAGAAAGCCAGCTTGAATATATTCAAAGATCGATTTTTATCTCAAAAAATTGTTAAATTCTAAAATCACTCCCAAAAACTCATTGAAAACTCGTTAAGTGATTGCTTTAGATTTGGAATCTCTCTTTCTTTCGCTCGCACACACATGCCATCATGTTTCTTCAAAGTTGTTTCTTATATTTGTGTTCCTTTTAACTCGTCGTTATCGCTATTCATCGTGGAATATCCTCTTCGAATCATCCTTTGCTGTATGCACTCGTCACATTGTTAATTGGAATACCTTAGCTTTAACTTAGACATTAGAACTGCAACTGATTTCAACGGTACAAACATCTTCAATCCCACATTTTGGTGACAATTTTTCTTGTATCGATATTTCTAACATTGACATCGATATAAGGATAAAGGTGATAGTAATCTCATTATCAATCATTACCTCGAAGTAGACTATTGTACTATACCATTTCAAACTCTTCCATTAGTTCCATTCTTTTGGTATGTAAATGGTCCTTGTTGTGTAAACAAATCGAATATATTAAAATGATTTTCTATATTACTCTTCGTGCTTTTTCAACTTACATCGCAAACAACGTCATACCAAGACAAGAATAATCACAATTTTTTGGCGTAAGTAATAAAGTTTATTTGTTAGCTTTGTAAACGTAGTGACATATGATTTGTTCACGTTTTCGATTCTGTTGACCATGTTTTTTTTTTTTTTTACCACGTAATTACTAGATGACCTACAATGTTTAGTTTTGCATTATAGAACACCACAATGTTTAGTTTTGCAATATAAAACACCCTTCGATCGGCTAAATACCACCCACCACTAAATCCTTTTAGTTGATGAGTTGTAAAGAGTATTTGAACTTGAAGACACATTAAAGACATTACGACGGTGCTCACGAACCGGAAAATATCTTTTGGGTGTTAAAATTTTGAGGGTGAGATGTGTTAGGAATTTTGTCCTAATTCTCAATCCGAAAAACGATAAAAGCGATAAACGAAATTGAAAAATCGACACCAGAATTATAGTGGTTCGCTCCCAGTGTAGGAGGTACGTCCACTTGCCGCCTGTAAATCTCGATCCACTATCAATCTCTCAATCGGAGTTTCTGGTTATACCTTCAATCTCGCATCTCTCAATTTGTACTACAAAACACACTAATGACGGCTACAAGCCTTATAAGCGAAAAATAAACCTAGGGCAAATAATCCGTGTGAAAAGTCTAAAATACCCTCGCTACATAATGCGTAATACAAAAATTCGCTCAGGAGGCGCTACCCCTTCGACCCCTGTAGGGGGTGGTAACCCCCTTACACCCCACGTCGAGTCTCGGTAGCGCTTCTGTGTAGATTAAGCTTTACAACAATATGTCTCATCTCAACTTAACAATAATATCTTATATGAGCTCGATTATCAACGTCACAACAAGTGTTGTGTTAGGGACCTTCCTTTTCATAGTCAACACCAACACTAGATCCAATAAAATAAAAATATAAATGTGGAACCCTCAAAACTCAAAAGTAAGCGGACAACTATATATTTTGGGATTAATTTCACGTGGGACCCTTGAATAGTTGGTTCGGTCACTCACTTCATCCATGGTCGATCTCTCACCTCTTCCAACTTCCAAGGCCACGACACAAGAAACAACAAACAACAAACAACAAACAACAATAAAGAGCAACCGAACCCGTAGAAGAAAAAGATGATAAAAAGTGAAGTGACAATTGAATGGTTATACTTATGACTTATGACTTATATTATTATAGTTAATTCTGACCCAATATTTTAGTTATTGGATATCATGAGTGTGTACTTTTCCTCGTTAATTTTGTTTCACTTCATTTTATTCTTCAATACTAATAGTATTATTATGAATTTATTAAAGAAATATTCATTTCGTGAAAACTTTTTTAAAAATTATTCATTTTTAACACACGCAATAGATAGTTTCAAAAAGATTTATAGCAAAATAGGTATTTCGTACAATTATTATTATTAATGATATTTTTTTTCTTCTCAATGTAGTCAATACGAAACAGTTAGTAAGTACGGGGTGACTGTTTTTGTGCTTATGTATTAAATATTTAGTTGTTACATATTGCAAATGTTGATACAAAAAACTCTAAGATCTAAAGACTCTTTGAGACTTTCATTGTACACTCAGACATAGAGAATTACGTGTCCCCACAAAGCGTACGCATAAAAATATGTAAAGTTAATTGCGAGACGATTTGATTGATGGACTTTTGAATACTTTTTCTACTTAGCGTAGAATTTAAATATATGTGTACGTTGTTGATTATAGAACTTAAGTACTTTAAGTTTAAAATATCTATTGACTAGTTGTAATCCACTCATAAGTCATAACATCTAAATATTAAGATAATGTAATATTTATCCATAGTAAATAAATATGTATAGAATAGATATAGTAAAATGTTGGGATGACCCCAATAGGGCACACCCACACCCACTGCGCTGCACTTGGCTGCCCACCGCCTCTGAATTTGCCGTCGCCTTCACGAGTCCTTCCCTTCTTTTCTACACTTCCTTCCCTCGATCCAAGGACTCCTTCTTTGACTTTCCAAATCATTACTCTAATATTATTCATGTGATAATTATAGTGTGTTATATTGATCATGTGACTTGTTGCATCGCTCTTCCTTTCAATGTGATGCAATTTTATTTAACGTGTCATGATATAAATCAAAGTTCTAAAACCTCTGTTTTGCCATCCGCATGTACTCGGTATAAAATTTTAGCTCGTCGATAAATTTCCTACGGTAAACGGTTTGTCTTTTTTTTTTTTTAAATTGAAAACAAAGAATAAGAAAATAAATTGGATTGAGAAAGTGTAGGAAGAGAAAGAAAATAGTAAAATAAGATAATGAAAAAAAAAATAGTTGAAGAGAGAGAAAAAAAACTAATATACCTGGTTCCTTCTGATTAATTAATTATTTAGATATAATTTATATTTATATTTATTTTTAAAAAAAAAAAATTATCGGTAAACACGGCGGTTACAAAATTTATCCGTAAAATTTAATGGATAACTTTATTAATCAATAAACTTTAACTCATTGATCTCATCAACAAACCCATAAAATAAAAATATGAATTTTCATCACTATGGATGATTAAGGTAGTGTTGATATAAATGAGGAATTCAGAGCTGATTGATGTGGCAGGCATAGAAATAGAATAGAATAGAATAGATGGATGGAATCCGTTGGGTTGGCTAAAATGAATGCATATGTGGTGTGGGTGTCTGTATTTGAGAGAGATTAGATGAACAAAACACGCAAATGTATTGTGGGGGCAGATAGATACACCACAAAGCCCCTAATGGGGAAGCGGTGAAAGCAATTCCTTGATTTACGAGATCTTATTCTTATTTTTATATTTTAATTATAAACAATGAGTCAATCAGTTCGGTTGTGAGTTGTGCGTAATAATCAATTGGGCAGATAAACCACTTTCATATATTAACACTTTCAATTCAATACACATGTAACTTTCAATTCAGCAATTGGCAGTCATGTCTTTAAATTTTTTCTGCCTTTAAACTTTGTTTTCGGTAATTTTTGTTTTAACAACAATGTTGTACCACCTAAAAAAAACAATGTTGTACTTTTGAAAAGAGACGCATATAGTTAACTGGGTAAATCCGGGCCAAAATACCCGATGATTGAAATATTTAAGAGAAATTGTTCTAAATAACCAAATATGAATCGGGATTAGGTGTCGACATTTGAGATTGTTGTATTATAAAATAATAAATTAGTGGTATACATGAGAAATATTAAATAAATATAAGAGTATGAAGACAAATAAGAGAAACATGAATATAAAAAGAATATTTTATTTGGTGTTAAAAATGGAGTTCGGATGGAGATAAGGTAGTAATTGATGTGACGTTTAGTGTAAAATAGAGTATGAAACGGAGAGTTCGGATGGAGTTGGTCTACGTCAACAAGTAATATATTTTACTATTTTAGTTTTATTACGAACGTGACTTGATTATTTCATTGGCATTAGGCATTTGACTATTTTAGTTTCCCTCTGAATTTCAAGTGCAAAATTATTATTTTCAGTTGAAAATAATATGACAGAAACAACATACTTTATGATTTTGTCGCATTAAAGAGAGGAAAGCCCAAAAGACTGTACCGAGAGATAATGTTGAGAGAAAAAAGTAATCGATAAGTTTTTTTTATAAAATTTTGCTAAAAAATTATCTTAAAAAATCAAATTTATTCGACTTAGTAGTAAACTCACTTCAGGACTCTTCCAGAAGCCTGAGTTAATCTCATCGAGACACAAAAATTTTATATATGTGTAATTTTAATCGACGGTGCATGCGGCCAATAATACAATCTGTTTTTCACTCAGAATATATCTGATGATGCGATCGAGCAAATTCTTACAGTACTACCATATAATATATAGTATACTAAGAGCAACTCCATCCGAGCTCCATATCCACCAAATGCAGTGAGGAGTTGCTCCACTCGTATTGCAATTCCAACGCCATAATGGTGTGAGTATTAGATTTGCAGTGAGTTCACACCAAATATGGCGTTGAAATATTCACCATTGCATTTCTTTATTTTATTTATTTTTTAGTCCTTCAAAAGTTTATAATTTATACATATGACACGGTTTTATAAAATTATATCATATTTATCCTTAAATTATTCACAATTTTGAATGTAAATTTTAAATTTATTACATGAAATAGTTTAAAATACAACATTGACATTTGGAGTTTGAAAAAAAAAAACTAAACTGACATTAATAATAATACCGAAACAAAATAATATTACAACGACATCGAAATGAAAAAAAAAGACATTAATAACATTAAAAAAAACACAATACAACAAAACAAAATTACAATACATGTGGTATAATTGAAAGATATTAAATAATGAATATGTGGTATAATTGAAAGATATTAAATAAATATAAGGGTATAGAGATAAATAAGAGAATATGAATCGGGATTAGGTGTCGACATTTGAGATTGTTGTATTATAAAATAATAAATTAGTGGTATACATGAGAAATATTAAATAAATATAAGAGTATGAAGACAAATAAGAGAAACATGAATATAAAAAGAATATTTTATTTGGTGTTAAAAATGGAGTTCGGATGGAGATAAGGTAGTAATTGATGTGACGTTTAGTGTAAAATAGAGTATGAAACGGAGAGTTCGGATGGAGTTGGTCTACGTCAACAAGTAATATATTTTACTATTTTAGTTTTATTACGAACGTGACTTGATTATTTCATTGGCATTAGGCATTTGACTATTTTAGTTTCCCTCTGAATTTCAAGTGCAAAATTATTATTTTCAGTTGAAAATAATATGACAGAAACAACATACTTTATGATTTTGTCGCATTAAAGAGAGGAAAGCCCAAAAGACTGTACCGAGAGATAATGTTGAGAGAAAAAAGTAATCGATAAGTTTTTTTTATAAAATTTTGCTAAAAAATTATCTTAAAAAATCAAATTTATTCGACTTAGTAGTAAACTCACTTCAGGACTCTTCCAGAAGCCTGAGTTAATCTCATCGAGACACAAAAATTTTATATATGTGTCATTTTAATCGACGGTGCATGCGGCCAATAATACAATCTGTTTTTCACTCAGAATATATCTGATGATGCGATCGAGCAAATTCTTACAGTACTACCATATAATATATAGTATACTAAGAGCAACTCCATCCGAGCTCCATATCCACCAAATGCAGTGAGGAGTTGCTCCACTCGTATTGCAATTCCAACGCCATAATGGTGTGAGTATTAGATTTGCAGTGAGTTCACACCAAATATGGCGTTGAAATATTCACCATTGCATTTCTTTATTTTATTTATTTTTTAGTCCTTCAAAAGTTTATAATTTATACATATGACACGGTTTTATAAAATTATATCATATTTATCCTTAAATTATTCACAATTTTGAATGTAAATTTTAAATTTATTACATGAAATAGTTTAAAATACAACATTGACATTTGGAGTTTGAAAAAAAAAAACTAAACTGACATTAATAATAATACCGAAACAAAATAATATTACAACGACATCGAAATGAAAAAAAAAAGACATTAATAACATTAAAAAAAACACAATACAACAAAACAAAATTACAATACATGTGGTATAATTGAAAGATATTAAATAATGAATATGTGGTATAATTGAAAGATATTAAATAAATATAAGGGTATAGAGATAAATAAGAGAATATGAATCGGGATTAGGTGTCGACATTTGAGATTGTTGTATTATAAAATAATAAATTAGTGGTATACATGAGAAATATTAAATAAATATAAGAGTATGAAGACAAATAAGAGAAACATGAATATAAAAAGAATATTTTATTTGGTGTTAAAAATGGAGTTCGGATGGAGATAAGGTAGTAATTGATGTGACGTTTAGTGTAAAATAGAGTATGAAACGGAGAGTTCGGATGGAGTTGGTCTACGTCAACAAGTAATATATTTTACTATTTTAGTTTTATTACGAACGTGACTTGATTATTTCATTGGCATTAGGCATTTGACTATTTTAGTTTCCCTCTGAATTTCAAGTGCAAAATTATTATTTTCAGTTGAAAATAATATGACAGAAACAACATACTTTATGATTTTGTCGCATTAAAGAGAGGAAAGCCCAAAAGACTGTACCGAGAGATAATGTTGAGAGAAAAAAGTAATCGATAAGTTTTTTTTATAAAATTTTGCTAAAAAATTATCTTAAAAAATCAAATTTATTCGACTTAGTAGTAAACTCACTTCAGGACTCTTCCAGAAGCCTGAGTTAATCTCATCGAGACACAAAAATTTTATATATGTGTAATTTTAATCGACGGTGCATGCGGCCAATAATACAATCTGTTTTTCACTCAGAATATATCTGATGATGCGATCGAGCAAATTCTTACAGTACTACCATATAATATATAGTATACTAAGAGCAACTCCATCCGAGCTCCATATCCACCAAATGCAGTGAGGAGTTGCTCCACTCGTATTGCAATTCCAACGCCATAATGGTGTGAGTATTAGATTTGCAGTGAGTTCACACCAAATATGGCGTTGAAATATTCACCATTGCATTTCTTTATTTTATTTATTTTTTAGTCCTTCAAAAGTTTATAATTTATACATATGACACGGTTTTATAAAATTATATCATATTTATCCTTAAATTATTCACAATTTTGAATGTAAATTTTAAATTTATTACATGAAATAGTTTAAAATACAACATTGACATTTGGAGTTTGAAAAAAAAAAACTAAACTGACACTAATAATAATACCGAAACAAAATAATATTACAACGACATCGAAATGAAAAAAAAAAAGACATTAATAACATTAAAAAAAACACAATACAACAAAACAAAATTACAATACATGTGGTATAATTGAAAGATATTAAATAATGAATATGTGGTATAATTGAAAGATATTAAATAAATATAAGGGTATAGAGATAAATAAGAGAATATGAATCGGGATTAGGTGTCGACATTTGAGATTGTTGTATTATAAAATAATAAATTAGTGGTATACATGAGAAATATTAAATAAATATAAGAGTATGAAGACAAATAAGAGAAACATGAATATAAAAAGAATATTTTATTTGGTGTTAAAAATGGAGTTCGGATGGAGATAAGGTAGTAATTGATGTGACGTTTAGTGTAAAATAGAGTATGAAACGGAGAGTTCGGATGGAGTTGGTCTACGTCAACAAGTAATATATTTTACTATTTTAGTTTTATTACGAACGTGACTTGATTATTTCATTGGCATTAGGCACTGAAACGTTCCTTTCATCGTCTTCCTTCTTAGTCAAATCCTGAATCACCACATCACTCACGTTCACGTAGTAGACCCCTCTCTCTCTCTCTGAAACGATGTCTTCGTCGCCGACCCTTCTGACCGAGTCGGCCACCGAGCCGACTCACCGCCAGCCACTGAGCGACCTCGTGGAGAGCGTCTTCTCGTACGGCAACAACACCGTCACGCTCGGCGCTCTCATCTCCCTCCTCCTCGTCATCCTCTTCGTCCTCCTCCTCCACCTCTACGCCCGCTGGTTCCTCGCCCACGCCCACCATCGCCGCCGCCATCGCCGCATCCCCCGCCGCCAACGCTCAACCCCCGGTCCCGGGGCTGCCCTTGGACGTGCCTTTTTCGCCCTCGACGCCCTCGCTGCCACCCCCTCCAAGGGCCTCAGCCCCGCTGCCATCGCTGCCATTCCCCTCTTCGTCTTCGAGGCCGTCTCGGGGGGCGCAGAGGCCGAGTGCGTGATCTGCCTGAGCGGCTTCGACGATGGCGAGGCCGGGCGGAAGCTGCCGCTGTGCGGGCACGAGTTCCACCAGGAGTGCGTCGACATGTGGCTTGGCTCGCACTCCAATTGCCCCATCTGCCGAGCCTCAGTGGTGATCGATCATGCTGTCTCCGCCGGTGTAGCCGAGGCTGGTCACGGAGATCGAGGCGACGCGGTAATCGATATCGTCTCCAATCCCGATGTGGCCACGGACCGCGGCAATGCTGAGAATTCTAGCGGGAATGTGGCAGCGGAAATGTCATCGCCATCGTCTTCGTTCGGGTGCTCGCTGAAAAGAATGCTTAGCCGGAGCCGCTCGGAGCGGAAGGTTTTCCCGGCGGCAAGCGCTACCGTCAGTGAGTTAAGGGAATGAACAATTAATGAATTTTTCAATTACTTTTTTTTTTTTAATTTTAACTTGTGTATTAAAAAATTTAATGACTCTTGTCGTGTAAATAAAGGTTCTTTTCATCTTTTTTCGCCATAGTAAAAATGATAATTTCATTATTACAAATTGTGCCACGTAAAAAAACATGAACCCAATTTTGGGTCCGGTTTTTTAACCGGAAGTTGGACCGAGAGAAAAATTACTAAAATTTGAGACCCGACCCCCGATCCGGTTTTCACACTATTAAGTATGAACAGAGTGGCCATGATCTTTAAATCTTTATTATTTTGTACAACCTGTCTCTCCCCTCACAATTTTGCTTCCCATAATTGATATTAATGATTTTGTAATTGAGATGTTACAAGAGTTTGTGCGTTGACTGGGAGTCAAAATTAGAAGAAGAAAATGCCATAATTGGAAATGAGGTCATTAAGAAGCATTGAATAGGGTGATGGTCCCACCCAAGTAAGGTAACATTTTAAGCAACCATACCATGCTATGCTACTGTAAGCGTAAATCGTGTGCAAATTTAATTTAATTTATTGGGTATTAAGTTTGTAACTTTTGGGTCTACTCTATTGTAAAGCTCACTATTATTGGAATTGAATGACAATTCCGAGTAAATACAGGGCCGGCCTTGAGTTTGTCGGGGCCCTGATTTTAGGGCCCCTATTGTAATCGTAAACAAAAGGTGAACACAACACAATTTTGTTCTTCCACGTGGGGTTCTCAATTTACAATATTTGGACTCCCAATTTACTAATATATTGTAAGCGGGGGCCTACCATGTATACTCTCATGGTGTGCCCCTGAATAAATATTTGAAGTAAAAAAAAGAAGAGAGAGAATCAATTCAGCAAATTTATTACATAGAGTATAATAATAGATTGCATGTGTAGTGAGGTGAGGTTGAATGGGCGATGACAAAGACAAAAGCGGTGTACATGACACATCCATGTTTCATGGTCAATGTTTTTGGAGTCTTTTGCGTCATTTATGCGACTCAGTTGTTCATAACCTTTTTTATTTTTTATTTTCTGTATTGGGATAATAATTTTTTTTTCATAAATATTTTTTTTTATGGAAAATGAAATGAAATAGAGGAGTTGGTCAAACAGTGTTGAAATCACCGAGGAGATGTGCATTAAATTCTGTGAAGTGATGTCCTTATTGTGCGGACTGTTGACTTTGGACTCGTCACTCTTTTTCTTTTATGTGATTGAGCTTCTGCTTCTTATCTGACGCTTTTATCTAAAAAGGGAGATCTAATGGCGATTTGTTTTAGGGTTAATGACGGCAAAAATACTCAAAGTTTGGTCAAAGAATCTTTCGTGTACTCAAAATTTAAAAGTAGTGGCAAAAATACCCAAAGTCTCATTTAGGGAGTTGACCACTCCATTCTCGTAACGCCGTTAACTTACATGTTAATTCTGGCCACGTGGACAAATCTGTTTTGTCAAGTGGCAAAAATTATTATGTCAGCAACCCACGTTTGTCTACGTGGCCAGAGTTAACGGGTAAGTTAAGGGCGTTATGAGAATGGAGTGGTCAACTCCCCAAATGCGACTTTGGGTATTTTTGCCACCACTTTTAAACTTTGGGTACATGAGAGGTTCTTTGACCAAACTTTGAATATTTTTGCCGTCATTAACCCTTTGTTTTAAATATTATTTTGAAATATTTTTTATGTGAAAAAACGGAGGTTAATTATTTGGCTTATTCGAGACACAAATATTAAAATTGTTTGACGTTAAATACTCATTATATATTTTACTCGGACAAATGTTAGTATTTTTCTTTCATATTATAGATATGTATCATTTTTCGGGCAGCTTATTTGGTACTGGACTACCGGTCTATAACGTGAGAAATTTTTTTTGATCTTTTATCCAGCAAAAACAAAGAACGTATATTTAAGGTCAGTTTTTTTTAACATTTTGGGCATTTACTTCCTAATATCCTAAAAATTGAAGAAGGAACCTAGTCTAGTGAGTGATCACTTAATAATTTTGTACATACACATTAATGGTTTGACATCACACGTAATAAGGTTATTGACATGTTTAACTTTTATTACTATAGTTTTAGAAGAAGCACATTGAAAATTCTATAAACTAGCATTGTCAGTATTTCGAGATTTTAATGAATTAATAATTTGTTTTTTAAAAAATGTTTTTTCTTTCTTTCTTTCTAAATTTTGACTAGATGGTTTCAATGAATTAAAAATAATTATTACTAATAGTGATGAAATCAAAATGTTGTTTCAGACTTTTAATATGACTCACAATTAAACTAGGTGTCTTATACGTTTTACTCCTTCAATTGTTTTTCTTCCCTAAATACTATTAATTAATTACATAATAAACGACTTATTTATAAATAACTACAAATAATATGTTGAGTTCTAAGTTTTTATTTAATTCTCAAAACTAACATCAATGGAAATATTTTGATAACAATACGCAGTTCCCTTAAATCCATTCATGAAACCTGTTTTCGAACTTCTACATTTTACTTCATTTTTTAAATATAAATTAGTTAAAATTTGAATCACTTTGTAAAATTTTAAGGCTCAATTTTTAATTTAAAATAAAGATATCTGATTTTACATATTTGTTTTTTCGTCACACTATCGTTTGATTTTCATTATCTTCTTACACATGCTCTTCAATCTTCATGTATTATTTTCCTTTTTATCAGCTTTATTGTACGTACTACGTAGGGCTTATGTCCTTGCTAGGTTACACCAATACCATTTAATTTCATCTCATGAATAGCCATCTCAATAGTAGATTGAGTTTAACAGAGATGGACTTTACTCATATACGAATTGATATCATAAAATTACTTATTTATCTGCCTCTTTTTGTTAATATACTATAAATAAAAATCAAATATTTTCCGAGGCGGAAGATAGACCTTGCTTTGCGTTTCACGAGATAGTTTTAAATTGCTCTAAGATTAGTACTAATTAATCATCGTTATTTTTTCGTAATATATCATCGTGTTTGCCAATTTTACATCGAATTTTTTTAGGCAATATACCTTCAATTTCAAGCACTGAGAAAATGAGGCCAATGAGTGTCTGCAGTTTATGGAAACTTTTTAACTTTTTTTTGGATCAATGTAGAGCATATGTTTTTCTTAAGGCCCAACTCTTTTTCCCCCTTAATGGCCCATTTTTATTTATTAAACACCATATATATGTCATGTATGTCATAATGTCTGCCAATGATATCATAAAATATATTGCATGTCCGTTCTAAACTTTCAAACAATAGTCAATCAAATATATGAGTTAATAGTACCGAATTTATCAATTCTACACATTAAAAGAATATTAGATAAATCAATTTATAAGTTGCTAAGTTGTGGCGAAGGTATAGGGGATCCAGGGTGGACATGGCCCCACCCTCAATTTTCAGTTTTTAATTTTTTTATTAGTATTTTATTATAAAAAAAACCCTATATTTTAATGGAGATATGATTCATATTTTAATATATTTAAATGGAGCCGCTCGACGAAGAGTTCGAAGAGCACGCGCTATCGACCGAGCCATTGCTCTGAATCACCAACTGAGGCACTTCCGAGATCGTCTTCCTCGTCGTCGTTGGATTCTTCGGCGAAGGCTCGGTCTTCCTCTGCTTCGGAGGCTCGTCGGAAACCCTAAATCGGTTCCCGCTGGGCCCGAGAATCGCTCGCGGAGAGCGAAGCTTTGTTGTCGCAGACATTGCCAAAATCCATCGATCTCTCTCACCATTCTCTCCCAATGTCCATAGCTTGTCTTTCGATTTTCATGGTCTGATTTGCACGAGAATTTTCTGGAGCGTTGAAATTAGATTGGGGCTACTGCCTACTGCGGTGCGGGCCTGCGGCGAGAAGAAGCTCCGGTGACTCAAAGGAAATAGGTATTTTTTTTTTTTGCAAAGTTAAAATTTGATTAGTTGTTTCCTACTCGAATGCTCGATTCCAACTTGAATCTCATCACAGTCAGATTGATTCCAAATTGATGAGATTGAAATTCAAGAAAATCATGGTGATAAAAAGATTGAAAACAGAGAGATTGCTCATATTATTTTTTTTATTCAATTTCCTGAATTTTGAAGTGCGATGCTGGATTTTGAATGTTTTGTTGAAAGACATAAGATTATGTTCTGTCAGTTTCAGACTAGTAATATTTCAAAAAATATCAATCTATTATCTATTATCGATTTAACTGATTTGTTGATTATGGAATGAAATTATGAATATCCTATTGATATCTCTATTAGTTTCTTAATGGATATCCTATTGATATTTATTTTTTCTCTTTTTTGCAGATTTATAAGAGCGGAAAACTGTTTTTATAAATCTTTTTAACTTTTGCAGATATTTTTTGCAGACAATCAGAAAACTGCTAGCATTAATGGAAAGATATTATAAACGAAAGTCTGACTCCATCATAATAGTGCCCCTCCCGGTTAAATAATAGTGCCCCTCCCGGTTAAAAAAGCTGGCTTCGCCACTTGTCCATCCGAATTATTTGTTGCATTACCTAGCAATTTTGTGGTTACTGTAATTTTACTATTCGAAAACTTTGTATGTATTTCTGAACTAACAGACTGACATTTATAGCACTTATGTATTTATCAACCAACGGTATTATAACACCTACGGATTTATGAATTAGTTCTTCATCTTATATTTTATCGGTCAATTCTTTATTTCCATTTTAGAAAAGATTTTTCCAATCCTATTTGGAGCATTGGTGGTCACCCCTTAGGCCATGACATTAAACTGAAACACGATTGCAAAAACTCATAACCTCTAAATAACTTGCCCCGATGATTGAGTTTAGTTCAACACTTTCGTTGTGAGGGGTTATGGAGGCACTCATCGAGTGTTTCATTCCGATGCTAGATACTTCTCAATAAATTTACTCTTCGTTGTAGGTTTTTTAGCTGCTTGCTTTTTCTTCTATCTCCGTATGTGTTTTATTCGTCAAGAATGAATCCGGTCGATTAATTTATTGGGAATTTAAAAGCATTAGCGATATTGTCTCTTGTCACGACATCGAATGTAATTTCTTATATTGCTGTTGGAACATATTTTAACTAATATCTAGGGAGTGATTTGTTTTAAAAAGGGTGGAGTTGGTAAGGAAGTCAAGGAGAACATTGCGACTACGCTTCATGTCCGAATGTGAGCGGTATTACCATAAGCGGAACGAGGATTTAAACTTTGGAGTGACTGATTTAAATTTATAGTGTAAACAGAAGGGATTCATTTGTAATTTTAAAAAAAATTAGTACTAAAAATGATCAATTAAAAAAATTTGGGGACTGAAACCACACCACTCTTGTGAGTGGTTCCGCCTATGGGTATTACCAAGGTACAAAATTTTGCGAAAATCGAGCGAATTCGCACCGAATTTTGTTTTTCGTGGAACACCGAAATGACAGCCCTCTCGTTTCACTGTCGTTTTACCAAATGTCGTCGGCAAGTGAACGACATTCCATTCGAAAGTCCTTTGTCGTTTTTAGCCTTCAAAACGACGAAATGTGGTTGGAATTTCGGTAAAAATCATATTTTTGGTAGATTTCAGAAAAAATATCAATTAAACTTTCGGCAAAAATAATTATACTCACACAAGAGCACGGCACCTCACCACACCCCGCCCCGTCCGGCCGGACGGCGGCGCGCGCGTGTGGTGGTGTAACATTTGTGTGAGTCCTCCCCATCCACAAAATCCTATGACCCAAAGGGCCCAAGCCCTTGTCCCTAATATTTGGTATATAAACATCACCAAACTCTTATCATCTATCAATGTGAGACTTTTTGTTATTCAACTAATATCACACATTCACACTTAACATACACATACACTTCACCTAATAATTTAACTTAATATTACACACTTCAAATAATATTATACACTTAGCATACATATTAACTTCACCTAACATACATATACACTTAATATACATATTCATTTAATATTATACACTTCAACTAATATTAAATTTGTTAACGTACATATACAATTAACATGCATATTCACTTAATATTACACACTTAATTAACATACATATTCACTTCACATAATAATTTGACTTAATATTATACACTTAAACTAATAAAGTGACTTAATATTATACATTTCACCTACATTTTTAAGTTACAAATGTGTTTTGTTGTATACAATTATGTCTTGTATTTATTAAATATGTAGTTTTGAACCTATATAAATATCTTGCTTAAATACTCAAATATTTTTTACAAAATATCCGTCGAAAACTCCATCGGCATGCGGTATGCCCATGCGAAAAGTGCGGTATATGCGATATGCGGCATGCCCTTTTTTTCCGATTTGCCCATCGACATACCCATCGGCAAGCGATATATCCGTAAAACGGAAAATGCGAAACGAAATCGGCAAGCGGTATTGTAAACCTTGGGTATTACAGTTGATTGGTGTCCTTAAGAATAAATCTAATAAATAGTTATTGCTTTCTTTTGTTTATAAGTTATGTTGTCGTTTGTCTTATAGTATGTACACATGTATTTGGATAAAATTCATTTAAATTTGTCTTTACACCATTTCGGAGTTTTATATCATATTAGACTTAGTGGTTTAAAATCACACAAATATTGTTGATCTTTAAACATTGGTCTCCTACCACGGATTGTTAGTATTCTTCGACTTTAATCTATTCTTCAACTTTAACTCTTGTCTTCTATGGTTACATATGTTATCACTGCGACGACAAATGAGGGTAATCATAAAATGTAATTCTCATACATGAATATTTTTACATGTGCTATTAAAACCTATGAGTTAAATCAAAAGCATTACTAGTTTCTCAATAGTAGTTTTCGCCAAATTTTTCATTCTTAGCGATCATATAGTGCCGTGATAAAATTATGGTAAAAGTGTGTTTGTCATTATTTTACGAGTCCTGTTTAGAGAATGTTTGCCACCCGAAGTAGGGCAAGATCTTGCTCACCGACAAGTAAGCACTTGGGCGATAATTGGCTCAGTTACGCAGTTCTTTGTTCAAGAATGCCAGCAGACATTTAGATATATTTTTATTAACTAGGCATTAGTATTAGTTTGATCATTTCTTTTGTAAATCTATACAGTTAATTAGGCAATAGTCCTTATCATTCGTTTTTTTTTTTTTTTTGAGATTAGGCTATAAATACGAAGCCGTGTAACTTTCATTCTTCATTTTCTAATAAAAATTCAACGATGTATTTTCAGTGGTTCTCTTTAAATCAAGAGAGGTAAAATCCTAACAATCTAAATGGTCAAATTAGGGTCAACAAAAGAATTCGTTAATTGAATTTTTTACCGAATACCGATTAGACCGCAAACCGAATTAAAGCAGTTAAAACCGAATATACCGAAAGAGAACCGAATTCCAGAATTAGAATAAAATAGGATTTTTTATTTTGATATGAAAACCGCAACCACGTACCGTTTATATCGTTTTTTTTTTCACAAAATCTTATATTATTTTTTATCGGTAATAGTCATGCTTATCACAATGTCAAAAATAGTATTTATGCTATTCCTTTGTCCAACGATTATAATATGGCGATAATTGTTTTATTGTGTAGTTGTGAATGATAAGAACTTAAACTTACTTTTATTAGTATTTTTTAGGTTATTACTTTTTGCGTCAATGTTGTAGGGACTTCTAAGAACTATATCAATGTTATTTATATATTTGGGGACTTCATTATTATTTTTTATAATAGTTATGTGTAGTGGATCTTGTAACCGTTATGGTATAAAAAACTGATATTACCGCAACTGAAACTAAATACCGATTATACGGTAGATATAATTTTCTTATTAAAAATAGGGCATTCTATTTTCATTATAAAAATATCGAAATGCGAAATTCAGTCTATTATTTGTCAAATACTGCACCGAATACTAGCTTATTCAACCCTAAGTCAAACCAAATTAGCATATTGTAATTCCAGATATTATTAGTAGTAATATATTAAAAATACAACAATTTCGAATCTGAAGTGGGCCGAGGCCCAAAACAAAATGGGGGCAATCCACTGAAAAGTCACCAAAATTTTAAACAATATAAAGTTAGTCCCGGCGGGGCTCGAACCCGCGACCTTCGGCTCATAAGACCAACGCTCTAACCAACTGAGCTACGGGACTAGCTTATGCCTTTCAAATTGTAAGCATATAATTAATATACTGAAATTGTGCATTTAGCACTCTAAAGTCTATCTATAAATTATTATACTGAAATCAATACATTTGATTATGCGATATTCTGAAATAATCAAAGTCAACTGTCAAGTTCTCCAGAGAAAAAACAAATATTAGGAAAAGTGGAAAACTATAAAAACCCTATTAGATTTGAGATAAAAAAAAAAAAAAAGAAAGAGAAGAATACTCATAAAAATTCTCCCGGGTAAGTCCCGTAATTCTCGCAAATCATATTTTTCCGTCAAATTTAAACGTTAAAACATAGAGGAAAATTTGTTACTTTTTAAAACAGAGGTCATTGTCGTAAAAATAAAAAATAAAAAATCATGGATAAACTACACTATGTATAGTTTGTAAGGAGGGCGAAATTGAAAGGACATTAACAAAAGTTTATTGGCACTAAAAGAGTGACTGTTATTCCATTGAAGAGAGGCAAAGTCAAGTACTTAATCACTTTTTGTGGGAGAGCTGATTGTATAAGCACTTTTGCTCCCACAATCTTTCAATAATAATAGTCCACTTAGTTGGATATGACACAGAGCCCACAAAGTTGCAAACATTTGTTACCAATTACCATACTAATACTTTACAACAATAATAATATAAGAGAAGGAGTTAAAAGGGCAGTTAAATTTAATAAAAAGGATATACGACACTAATTATTAAAGTAACTCGAAGTGGGACAGTAGATTTCCCAATTTTTTAAAGGATTAAGTTTCCATAATTCTATATAAAAAAATGTTAAGTCAATTTTTTTTTTCTAAAATGAAAAAAAAGAGAATAAAGCAATGCTATTTTTTATTTTTATTTTACAATAAATCTGAACGTAACAGTTCTATAAAGTTCGAGTATAAATTTTAAAATGAAATTCGAGAATATGCTACTTCATTTTAATAACTTTGAGAATTTATGTGTTAATATCCCTTTAATAAATTAATTGAAGATGGACATTAAAATTAAAAGTTTGTGTACAACATTAACTAATACAAAAATATTATCGAAGATGGACACTGCAATCAAATAGAACTAATTATTTTTAATGTCAATTGAAGTGTTTACACACCACTTATGTCGGTCAAGTGTGACGAATTTATAGCAACTTATGAAGCCATAGCCTTTGTACTAAATTCGCATTTCTGTGGCGGCAGTGTTCTTCCCTAGTTGTTGGCTTAAATTCTGAAACAAGATTAACGTACATTTAATTATAAGTAATTAAGATAAAAGATGAAAATAATTTGAATGATGTTATAAATTCATATATAGTAAAATAATCTAATAGGTTAAATCCCACACGGAAAAGACATAGTGAATTTAACACGATTCAAAATTATATAGAAGCGGAAATTTGCTATTAGTATTAGGTGGGATTAGCCTATTATTTAGAAAGACAGATGAGATAAAAAAAAATTCGTACCAAAAATTAATAAACATATTTGCTTGAGCTAAAAAAGTGTGACCAATCTTTGATGAGTATGAGGACATGGATGCCTAAATTGATTACCAAATTGTTGCAATAAAGGTTGCAATTTTGTATATTCTCCACTCAATACGTTTGGAGACACTTAATTTTACAATCAAACTGTATTTCAACATTATGTTTGGAAGTAAGGAGAGAATCAGATTTTGTTCAGGGAAAATCCATGTATAATTTGTATTGATCATCAACAAAGGATATTATACTATATAATTAAGGGTAAACTGCGGCTAAAATATCCAAAGTTTGAATTTGTTTTACTTATATACCCAAAGTTTTATTTTGGTGGCTAATATACCCAAACTTCATTCAGTTAGTAAATTTAGTCCCCTCCGTCAGTTTTCAAAATTGACCGTTCAGTCTTGATGTGTGTGGCGCCACATCATTCTCTAACTTTCCACATCTTCTTTGTTTTTTAATATTTAATTTTTTTTATCTCTCTATCCCTCTCCGAATGCCCAGAATCTTACACACCATCCACATTTCTCCATATTGATCTTGCTTGAGAAATGGATTCTCGGAGCAAGCAACAATGTCCAATCATGGTGGACCGCCCAGACGGTTCTCTATGCAGGATCTCATCCGCAACGGATTAGGAGGGGAGGAGGTCGGGGTTCGTAGAGAAGCATGTGTTCGGTGAAGACTTGGTCAGCAGCCGAGCGACAGTGAGGATCGCTCTGACTCTGTCGTCTTCGAGGGCGCTTACAGAACTCCTCATTCTTCCATGAGAGGACGGCGGTGAGGGTTGAACTCTCTCCTGCTTTGACCTGGTGGTTTCTCCAAACCACAGCACCTTAACGGCGTCGCAACTCTGCTCGGAGCCTACGTGACCTCAGCATTCTTCTCCTCACTGTATCAACCTTGCCAACACCAAACAAGCAACCCTAGCTCACCAAACCAACTGATCGAAACCCCATATCCCAATCACGCATTTCTAGGTCAAAGCCAAAACCTGAAATCACAATAACACATTTTCTCTGCTTATCCTTCTTCGCTCTTTCTTTCTTCTGAAATTTCCCTTCTCTTTCTACACAACCGAAGCCATGAACGAGAGCTCTCAGATCAAGGCGAATGCCAAATCTCAAAGCACAACATTAATGAAGAAGAAACAAAACTGGAATTGTTCTCTCTGCTTAATTTCATGGATTCGGGGTGTGAGCTTTGGGTTGAAATGAGTTTGATTTTTGTGTTTTTTTTCGTTTTTTATTTAATTGTTTTAATCTGATTTGTTTTATTTGTTTTGAATTTGATATAATTGTTTTGCTTTTAATTTGGTTTATGTATTAATTTTTGTGTTTTGATTATCTGGTAACGATTTTTTTTTTAAACAGATTATCTGGTAACGAGTTTTAATGCTGTTGAAGAACAATATTTTAAATATCATTTTAAAATTATTATAAAAAAAATAAAAAAAATATGTGACACGTGGCTAGATGATGTGGCAAACTGGAAGGATGACGTGGCGCCAAACAGGACAAGACTAACGGTCAATTTTGAAAAATGGCGGAGGGGACTAAATTTACTAATAAAATGAAGTTTGGGTATATTAGCCACCAAGATAAAACATTGGGTATATAAGTAAAACAAATTCAAACTTTGGGTATTTTAGCCACAGTTTACCCTATAATTAATTGAGGGTGCAAAATCACTGTAGTTTCTACAGTAAATATTCTGCCAATGAAAAAGCAACAAGTGTTCCTCATAGTGCTTGAATCTTATTGGTTGTTATTGCTTTTATTTATGTATTTTTCCTACAGCTATATTACACTTCCCAAAGTGAATATTGTACATGTGAGTCTATGACACTGCATATAGCCGCCAATTAATACTTTCAATTTCTATGTCGTATTAAGTCTGAACATGAGGTATAAATTTACTATTGAGTTGAGAGGGAATACATGTTTATGTCTACATATACATATATATTATATCATATTATGTAAACTAGCGACTGTTTTTCTTTTTCGAGTAAATATATATTTTTCGTGATTAGTAAATAAATTATTATATATTACTAAGGTTAATTATTTTTATTTAGCAAAAGACAACGATGATTGGTCATTTATATAGTTATACATCATAAATTGGGAGTGACAATTTGAGGAGGAACACGAAACACAAAACACAAAACGGTTATGACATGTTTAAACGGGTAACACGACATGTTTAAACGGTTATGACCATGTCAAACATGATCAAATAACGGGTAACACGACACGAACACGATAACACGTTGGGACCCAATTAGACATGATTAAGGAACAAAAAATTGCATTTTAATACTTATTATATATGACATTTATGTTTCTTATTTTATAAATTACGTAGTATAATTGATGAACATGAACAAAAAAAGATAGTAAATTTAAAAATCCTAAATAATATACTTAAATAAAATGAGCGTTATAGCTATATAGCCAAACTACAAAAACTATTTAGCGAAATAGCCAATCTTTTGATGAATATTTCCAAATAGCCAATAAACCACATTAATAAATCAAAAAACACGCGGATTTTTTTTTTTTTTTACAAAAATAGCCATCGATTGTTTTTTATTAATAATAATAAAAAATGTAGTATAAAATATATTATTAAAAAGAGTATTATAGGTATAAAATCTGAAAATAAAAAGCCATCTCACTCAATTGGCTGTTTTGCAAATAAATGAGAAAGTTTGGCTATTTCGCTAAACAAACATATCAATTTGGCTATCACGTGCAATTTCTCTAAATGGAATAAGTTAAGAGAGTATAAATTGAAATGATTTATTATTTTAAAATACATGAATAACACGATAAAATAACGAGTAACACGACACGAACATGATAACACGTTGGGACACAATTGGACATGATTAAGGAGCAAAAAATTGCATTTTAATACTTATTATATATGACATTTATGTTTCTTATTTTATAAATTACGTAGTATAATTGATGAACATGAAGAAAAAACGATAGTAAATTTAAAATCTTAAATAATATACTTAAATAAAATAAGTTAACAGAGTATAAATTGAAATGATTATCATTTTAAAATACATGAATATATTAATAGATTAAATGAGTAGACATAATAAATGCAGTATTTAAATGGAGCGGGTATGGGTCTCATGTTCTAACACGATTAATAAATTAGTTGGTTCAGGGTATACGTAAAAAAACCAAAAAAATATTAAGACCCGGCACGAACACGACATGAAACTCGAATTGCCACCCCTATCATAAATAAACAATAAAAAATTCTTAAAATATCGATTTTAAATAAATAGAGCTACTTATTTAACTTTCGGTCCAAAAAAATCCAAAATCAAGGTAAAGAAATTCGAGGTAACAAATTTGTAATATTTCTCTTTCAATCTTGAGTACTCATTGACTTAAAAGCAAAAGTTTTTATAGTGAATATCTATTTTTTTACAAAAAAAAGAAAGGAAAAATAGTACTACAAATATATATAATGCATTCCCTACGTTTTCTTCTTTACATTGTAACTTATTGTGACAAACAAGAAGAAGTGAAGAAAAAACAAAAAAATATCTTTTCAGCATGTGTTACTCTTTTGGAAAATAAAGATGTAGTAACGTATGTATATACATATATATACATGAGAAGGTCAATAATTTAGAAATGCTATAGATTTCAACTAAAAACAGATGAACACAAAATGTAAAAGCAAGGAATGCATAAACTTCAAAAAGTACTTCCATGTCGCTATATTTATACTTCAATATAATTTTTTTTAAAATTTTATATTTGTGTATGTAAAAGAACCCCCAGATTTTACGAAGAAAATATGCAATAGAAGATTATGGTTAAACTTTTTACTATATGTGGGATGCACTCCAACGTGCTATAATATTCTATGTTCTGAAAGGTACTTTGACTTTTTCTTTTTCAAGTATACTTTTTTAATGGTCCTCATAATTCTAGACATTAAAATTACATATGCATTTATTTTATCCTCTAAAAGTAATAAGAAAATATAAAAATTTAAGATTCTACAAATTTATCTAAATTGTTTACATACATATTTTGTGATACTCACAAGATTGACTAATTATGTAAATTTAATTTTGCTCTTGCAGAAGTCAGCCCAACAAACTGTAGAACTTTTGAAGTGTATGCCGAACTCTTCTTAGTGGATTATGTATATATATATACATTTAATATATATATATGTATACATGTGTATATAAATATATGTATGAGGAACTTTTTGGAAACCAATATATATAGTAAAATTCTTTGACCAGATGTAAATAATGTATTTTTTTAAGAAAAGATACTTCTATTACTTAAACAATTATTTTCGTCCAATTAGATATAGATATCATGCGGTTAAGCCTAAAAAAGATTGACTAACCGTACAAGAAAAATATCAAATTACTTATAACTATTTTTTTTTCTCTTACTAAGATAGATAAAAATAATAATAATTAATAACCCGCAGTAACGTGCGGGCTTTATACCTCGTAATATCTAAAACCATCAAAGGAAGCACTGGGAGAAGGAGCAAACACATCCGAGTGAACAGTGTCAAAAAAATCATATTTAAAGAATGACAAGCATGACAAATTTTTGGAAGGTCTACTTTTAAATTTACGTAAACTTGCATAAACTGGGAATTTCTTCTAACAATTTATTCAACACTTTGACTTAGAAATTAGATGGACTACTCTGTAATGCCATTTTATTACATTTGTATTATTAAGAATAGTATTAAAAGCAGAAATATCAAAATTGGTTACATGATTATGTTTTTTTTTTTTTTTTTTTAATACGGTGGCGCAATCAGCCAAAATTACAATGCACTATCGCATTACTAGATATATTCAGTGTAAGAACATGTGGCACTATTGGCCAAGTTTACATATGTAAAGCGGCACTGATTTGAGTCCCATGAGATTTGAACCCGTGACTTCTTAAATAGAGGTACACTGGAGTCATGCTTGGTTACATGATTATGTCTATTTGCAGTGATAATTCTCGTCAAGCTTTATCTAGAATGACCTTCTTAGTTTGCTTGTCTTTTAAAAAAATAATATTTAGCATCAAATTGTATGATTACATCATTTTCAATAGGGGTAAAAATTTTGTACTCGGTTCTCGATTTTGTCCCGAATCTGGTCCCAGTACCGGACCGTTTTTGGCAAACAATCAGTTTTTTCTTTTTACTATAACCTAAAAAGGGACGTCCCGTTTCCGGTTTGAAAAACCAAAACCAGAACCAATTCAAAATCTAAAATTCCCGGTTTTCTTGTCCCGGTTCCGGTTTTATGTCGTTTTGTTACAAGTTTGTCGTTTTTTTAACATGTCATTTCTTATAAGTCGTTTACTATTAGGGTTTTAATCCATTATTTTAACATGTCATTTATTTTTCAGCCATTACTCGGTATTTTATTTAATATGTCATTTCTTATATGTCGTTTTGTTATAAAAAATAATTTGTTTGTATTCGGTATTTACTATTTAGCATTTTAGACTCGGTTTTTTGCAGTGAGATCTGGATTTGGCACTGTGAAGTTCACGACGTGAACTCGGATCTTGCATTTGTTTATTTTGTATTTTGCTTTTGTACTCGAATTTGGTATTTTACATTTTGGATTTACTCGGATTTGGTAATTTGCATTTTGCATTTTGCATTTTGGATTTGTTTTTTTTTTTTCATTTTTCTATCTTGGATTTTGTCCCGGATTTGTCCCGGTTTTCGTCCTGAATTTCGGTCCTAAAAAAATCGGGATTTTAATCGGTGTCCCGGTCCCAGTTCTGATTTAAAACAAAAACAAGGACTTTTCAGAACCAGAACCAAAACCGGGACAGAAAACTGTGTCCTGATTTTTCCGGGACAGGGACAAAAAATAGTCAAATTCCCGATTCCCGGTTCTGGTTTCAGCCTTAATTTTCAATAGTTAAAGAAAAAAGATATTAATATCAGACTTTTCTGGATTTTTGGAACAGATAACTCATTAATAAGTTTTACAGATTTATTTTCAGTATGAAGATAAGTGTTACCGATATTTTTAATAGGGATTTTTTTTTTTGAATGGATAGTGATACTATTAGTCAAGATTACAATGCATTCTCGTACTACTCGACATATTCAGCGTAAGAGCATGTCGAACTATTGACCAGGTTTACAAGCATTTGAACCCGTGACCACTTGTAGACATTTGTAGTGGAATTACTACTAGACCAAACAAACTTGCTTATTCTTAATAGAGAGTTTAGAACCACTACAAACCTTGATCTTTGATTTTCCTAATTTATACTCTTTTTGCTGGTGAAGACTTGAGTCTCGGTTTGACACATGATTTGGGGCTCCACTATCCATGAACTACGCATCAAACTTGATCACAATTTAGGGTTGCGAAGAGGCTTGAGATCTGTCTGACAAAATAGCCCTTGGCTGGAAGAGATACTTAACTCGAAGAGAAATTCCTTGCTTTATTTCCCAGTTAAGATCATAGCGATGAAATCATTCGAAGCACTTGTTGAGTGTGAAGTCTAATCTACACGAAAGCGCTATCGAGACCCGACGCAGAGCAGTCAAGCTGATCGACCTGGGTTATGTAGCGAGGGTATTTTAGACTTTTCACACGGGTTATTTGCCCTAGGTTTATTTTTCGCTTATAAGGCTTGTAACCATCATTAGTGCGTTTTGTAGCACAAATTGAGAGAGGCAAGATTGAGGGTGTAACCAGAAATTCCGATTGAGAGATTGATAGTGGATCAAGATTTACATGCGGCAAGTGGACGTACCTCCTACACTGGGAGCGAACCACTATAATTCTGGTGTCGATTTCAATTTCGTCTATCGCTTTTATCGTTTTTTGAATTGGGAATTAGGGCGAAATTCCTAACAGCACTATGACCCATTTTTACTCTAGGATACTTCATGTAATATAAATATATAATTATAGCAAGAACAATTAAAATTTCAGTATTCTAGTTATCCTCCATGATATATTACAGACAGCCATATCCCAAATCCCATATCTTTATACTCAATAAAAAAAATCTTGCTCATTAAAATTTACTTTTCAATACATGTCACTATAAGTTCAGTTCAATCTATATATTTATGCTCTTGTATTACGACAAGAGAAAATTTTAAATATATAAATTTCACCTAACTAGCAGTAAAAATCAGTTTTAATGTTGAGTTTTAAAGCATAATTTATCGGAGCCACTATGAAGATCTTAGGTAGAGCAATCAAACTCATCTGATTTGTTGAATAGGGTTTAATCGGAACGTGTACTTAATGAACATTTTTATCAAGTAATAATTCCTAAATGTATATAGGAATCCACGGAGAATGACAAGAATATGTAACTATCACCTAACACATGTACATTCCACGATCGATGACAATATTATATGATCTTGCATGGAGTTCTCATCAGTACATTTCTTTAGAGATTTGAAAAACGCAAGAAAAAAATAAAATAAAACATTTAAGCCCAAAGGGCGAGAATAGACATGGCAGTGGAGCCAAGAACAAGCGCGACAAAGGAAGCCTTCTTGAGCCACGCTTGAGAGCTCATGAGCTTGTTGTGAAAGAAGTCGAGGGCAATAAGATCCACGAGAGCCATGTATATGAGAATCCCCGACGAGAAGGACCCGAGGAGCCCCTCCATTATCAACGCATTGGGGCTGCTGTCGTCGTAGCCGGTGGCGGAGAACAGGACCATTCCGAGCACTATCCCCATCGGTGTCGTCACCGCGAACATGAAGCACATGTATGCCGTCGTTGTGAAGCTGAATCCTGCCTGAAAAGACGCATGGGGAATCATTTGTTATAAATCAAATACCATAAACGAAGTTGCAAATGAATTACCTAAAGTCCCGAAAACATTAAGTTAATATCTTTGTCACGCTGCGAAGGTTCGGGACGAGTTTCGGATTCATGAAGAAGAAAGTGTCATGTTTAAACGTTTGCTGAGGCGAGTTTTGGTTACAATATTTCGCTACGCGTTTGGTCATCTTATAATAATAGCTAAATCTTGTATGGATTGAAGCAATAATCAAAACGGTTTGATCAGTCTTGCAAAATATCTTTTTATCAAAGAAACTGTTATAAAAAATAATAATGAAAAGGACTTCTATAAACAGGCTGAGATTCATATAATTGTTTTAAGTAATTTTGCATTAACGTCATAAAAGTGTAACTTAATAATAAAATGATTTTTTTAAAAGGATAAAATTGAATATAACTTGGGGGGTTTCACAAATTTAGGGTATACCCAAATTTTAATGCAAATTATAAGTCTTGGATCAAGCATCGTGATCAATCAAAGTTAATACGTCAATCTATCACGCAGTTTGGCAAAGTCAAGAAATATAAGTCAACATGTTAGCAAATAGAAAGGAAGCAAAGCAGCCCCACAAACTATTTCATGCTATTATTTCTTTCTTCATATTAATCGCGCCGTGTGTACTAGTTAGCTCTTAGGTGTAACACATGCAAATAGTTTATAATATGTCATGAATTGAAAGCGACACTGACTTTATTATATTTATAAATTATATTATATTTCCACCAGATAGAATGATGGCCACCTAAAACAGTTAAAACTCTATTGACTTCAACAATTAATCTCTCGCAGCTAATCTCTAACTAAGTCAAACTTAACCCACGAAAATCAGTGCCTAACAAATTTCATCAAAGTAACCCTCAAGTCTTAACAATATCCTTCTTTTAGTCTCTCTCTTTTTTTTTTTGTCATGACAAATTGAATTTTGTATTATTGAATGAAAAATCCTCACGAAATAATCCCAACTAATCTGAACCATATCAAAATTTACTCTCAAATATTAGTGGCTCACAAAATACTAAGCAAAAGTAAGTCTTTATCTTCAAGCTATTTTTCAGTTTCAAAAGTTGCCATCTTCAATCTTTTTTGCCACTGGAGCTTGAATTTGTATTTAAATTATAACTCGAATAATTAAGGATATTCAACCATCTTGGTCAAGTTATCGATTTTGCCCTGATTTACTGAAACATAACTGATAATAAACTGATTTACCGATTATCGGTGAAAACCGGTGTTCTACCCTCGAGTTCTATATAAAATATAATTTAATCATATTTAATTCTCCTTAAAATCAAATTATTTCAAAAATTAATTAAATGAAGAAGTGAGCGAACCTGGGCGATGCAGCCGCCGAGGCCCATTCCCTCGAAGATCTGGTGGAAGGCGAGCGCGGCGACGAGAGGCCTGATGGTGCACTGGTTCTGCGACATCCCCATCGTCACTCCGATGATCACCGAGTGGAATATTATCCCGATCTCCAGCACCTGGCTCACCAGCCTCTGCTTCATCCGAACCATCGCCTCCTCCTCCACGTCCCCGCCGCCACCGACGTCCCCGTCTCCAATCACCGCCAGCTTCACCTCGTCCTTCGTCCCCACCGCCTCGTACTTCTCGCCGCCTCCCCCGACGTGCCCGTGGAGCTCCACGTGCGACGTGGCCGTGACGTCCACGAGCAGCGCGGCCAGCGCGCCCACCAGCGTGACGAGCCCCGCGAAGGGGAAGTCGCGCCAGGGGTGGCGCGAGGCCACCTGGCAGTCGGCAAGGGCGGCGAAGGCGTCGGGGAGGACGTGGACGAGCGACGTGGAGAGGATCACCCCCGCGGCGAAGCACTTGATCACCAGCACGGCCCGGTCATAGGCCGGCTTGCCGCGGAAGAAGCGGGCCAGGAGGACGGGCGCCGAGATGCCCACGACGCTGGTCGCGAATATGACGAAGATCGAGACCGTCTTGAGGCGCAGCGCGGCCGCGCCGTCGCGGCAGCCGAGGCCGCGGGAGGCGTCGAGCGCGCAGGCCGACATGGGGATTGGCGAGGCCCGTGAAGGGTGTGCGAGTGTTTTTGTTTGCGTGCGAGGAAGTCCGTTATGGGCGTTTTCTGTTGTTTTGTGGACTCTATGGCATGTGAGAGAGAAAGAGAGATTGACTATGGGGTTTGGAGATAGAGCTATGTATGTATGTATGCATGCATGCATGTATGTATGATGTTGTGCTTAATTAGCAAAGGTGTTAGTGGCGATGTCTACGGTGCGAGAAAGACCAAGAAAAAGAGACTTTAATAGGAAAACTAAATGCAAAGTTTGAGTGGGAATTTGGGATTGTATAAACTATATTAAGGATATTTGGTAGTAAAGTAATGCCCAAACTTACATGTAATTTAGTTTACTCACAATAATGTGCTCTATGCTTTCAAAAAAGTATTCTTACGATTCTATGAAATCACAATTTTTCATTCCAATTTGTGGCCCATGCACGATTTTTTGGGGATATTCTATAATATAGATAATATATATATATATATATATATATATATATAAATTCTAGTGAAACTTTCATCTTTGCCATCAAAGTATCAGATTTATTGATTGCGTGGTAGTAGTCTCACTCTCACTATCTATAATCTAATGTAATGATTTTATTTAGTAGTTAACTGACAATAACATGTAAAGCATTTTGGATAGTTTTTAACGTAAAAATTGTATTTTGAAAAGTATATCACCAAAATACAAAGTTGTAGGCTCAAACTTAAAATAGTTGGTTGTTGGTGGTTGGTCCCACTTATTAATGATCCACTCAATGAGCACATTTTCTTGTTCTGTCTTGTAATCCACCTTTTGTTCTTTTAAATACAGGCATCATTATTCATTAGATTCCTTGAAAATCTTTCTTTTCGTGTGGTTTGTGGAAGAGGAGATTTCCCTTACTAGTACTACTCGTTCTCTAAAATCAAAATTAGTAATTGAAAATAGTTATCAAAAATACCCTTGAGTCATGAATATATCTCATTCCCATCTTCAAATCGTTCATCGATCTACTCTTATCTCTCTCACGTCAAGTTTATCTCTAGACATCAACTATTTTTCATTGTTCATCATCCGTCACGTTTTAAAGTCCGCAAACTGGAAAATACTTTCATATAATTATTCGAACAGTTAATTTTACATCACTATATCATTGCCAATATAGGCAAGAACAACATCATATCTGATGTAGATCGGACTACGGATGTTAACAAAGAACGCGTTTCAACGAGATTAAACTCGGTTTTCAAAGCAAAAGCTTCAATTTCTATTCATCAAAATCTCCAGAATACAAACGTCGGCTGCTCTTATATAGCAAGCTAGGGTTTGAAACCATATACATGAAAATAGGAAACAAATCCTTAAATTACTCTAACTAAAATGGAAACAAATAAATACTAATTAATATACAATCATATATAATTAATAATATATATATCCCCATATATATATTCGCATCATTCTCCCGATGGTGAGGAAATTCGTCCTCGAATTTATGAACTCAAATGGGTCGTGGAGGCTTGTCGGGAGGTTCCTTCGCACGCCCGATGAATGGCTTCACGTGGGCCTCGTCAAGGGTGTGGTTGGTGTGCTCGGGTGCAGGGAAGACGGGTTCCTCGCACCAAAAATCGTCCTCGGCAACGAACGTGTTGACGTCGGGAGATTCGTCGATGTCGGTTCCACGAGGAAGAGCCCGTAAGGAAGTGAGTGCGAGCAAGTGCTCACGAAGAAGTATCCGCGAGGATGTATTTGCAAGGAATAGCACTGATGTAGATCGCGTCGAAGAGTGGCCTTCGAACAAGTCTCGGCGCGGGAAGCTCATCGAGGAAGTATCGTCAAGGCCGAATCGCCGAGGAGGGTTCGTCGAAGAATACTCGTCGAGGAGGGCTCGTCGAGAAAGTGTCGTCGAAAGAGTCTCATCGGGGAGGACTCATCGAGGGACGGTCGACGCGGAACACACGTCGAAGATGGGTGCGCCGAAGGTTGTATTCGTCGACTTTGTCGAGGAAAAATCCAGCGCGAGGCAGGGTGGGGCAGTCTTGGGAAACCCCGTCGGTGAAAGTCCCGTCGACCATGGTATGGGGTTCGTCGACGAAGGTGTCATCGCCTTCGCGTTTGACTTTGTCGATGTCGTCAGGAGGGCGGCGAGGGGGGTTCCTGAAGAAGGAGGTCGCGAGGAAGGGATCCTCGAGGAATAATCCGCGAGGCGGTGGTTCCGAGGAGGGCTACGCGAGGGAAGAACGTTCTGTGTAGGTACAACGCATGTGCGTCGTTCCCATTCTCTCGATATGCTCGTTGTCGACAACCATGATCTTGTTTGGCTGGATTGTCGAAGCCTTACTCGCGATTGTCGTGACCGTCATGACAACGGACTGTCTTGGTGAAGCCACTTCGTCGGTCTCTCGGGAGACGAAAGTCTGCTCATCGGAGCAAATCTCGTCCGCCATGGTAAGTGGTTTGTCGAGGAGAGTTCCTCGAGGCATTGAGACGAAAGTCTGCTCGTTGGAGCAACAATCGTTTGCCACAGTATGGGGTTTGTCGAGGAAGATTCCTCGAGGCGGGTTTGTCGAAGTGGTTTCCTCGAGGGTGTCGCCCTCTACAGTTGCCTTTTCGGTGAAAGTGTTCGTGCGAACAATATTCCCACAAACGGCTTCGGCGTACTCCGCCTCGTCGTCAGTGGAGTCGTTGTACTCATCGTACACTGGTTCGGCATACGTCGTCTTGCCGTAGATCGACTCGTCGTACACGGCCGCACCGTGTTTCGCCTCGTCGTACGTCGGTTCGTCGTACTCCGGGATAACCACCGTGAACGCCGCTACCCTTCGCGCATTTGTCTGGACCGCCACACGTCCGAGATTCTGCCCGACCAGGTTGGCTTGATCGTCCTTGGTGTCGGATCTGCCTCGACGTCGTCGCTCCGATTGATGACGCAGCAACGCAGCCATCTGTCGGGTCAGCAAGTACATCTGAGCGCGCAATCCGTCGACCTCTTCTTGTCTCACCATATCCTCTGCATAGCGTCGGAACGGCTCGCTTCTCCGGTGCCTCTGCACATAAACGAGTGGCTCTGATACCAACTGATGTAGATCGGACTACGGATGTTAACAAAGAACGCGTCTCAACGAGATTAAACTCGGTTTTCAAAGTAAAAGCTTCAATTTCTATTCATCAAAATCTCTAGAATACAAACGTCGGCTGTTCTTATATAGCAAGCTAGGGTTTGAAACCATATACATGAAAATAAGAAACAAATCCTTAAATTACTCTAACTAAAATGGAAACGAATAAATACTAATTAAAATACAATCATATATAATTAATAATATATATATATCCCCATATATATATTCGCATCAATATCGAAACCAAAATACTCTACGATGGGTTTTCCATAATCGCTCTTATTCCATTGGAGATACACGCATATAAGATTTCCCTTGAAAAGATTTGATGGCTCTTGGACACTTTGGATGACTGTCTTTGAATCAATTGGTGTAGAGCTGCACATGTGGAAATCGCGATCAGTCGCGACTAAATCGGCAAAAGTCGCCAAAGTGGGCATCGCGACGCATCGCGAGGAAAGAGATCGCGACGCATCGCGGTTGATCGCGATTTCAAAGGGTGTTCAAATGCTTTGTTTGCGGCAAAAGTCCTAATATATTTCCAATGTTAAATTTTATTAGTTTTTACCCGAATTTAATTATTTAAAATTATTATTTAAGTATGTTATTTATTTTAAAATTAATAAATATGATAAAACAAATAAATAAATATGATAAAACAAGATATTAAAAAAAATTGTATTATTCATTGTGTATATTACAATAAGGTGGAAGAAGTTGTAAATATTCAATGTAAATATTACAAGATGCCTCACTAAAATCTTTCTTGAAAAACCCTCCTTAGGAACATAAAACCAAGAGAGGAAAGAGCACATCATATTGGCGTTTACATTGCGTCACTCGGGGAACCAGTCGTTAAACTTGTCAGTTCATCCTCTCCAGATCGGTTGGTTCGTTCCGTTGGGCGATGGTGGGTTTGCGGAACATCCAATCGTTCAACACCACCGCTTGCTCGAGGTGTGTGTTGGTAATTGACGCCCTCCGGTCGTCGATTATATGCTGAGCCGAACTAAATGCGCTCTCCGAAGCAACGCTTGAAATGGGGATGGACAGTATATCCCTCGCCATTCTCACCCATATCGGGAATCTTTCCCGTTGATTCTTCCACCATCCAATCACATCGAACTCGAGGGAGTCCTCGTCAATCCGCAGGCCGTAGTACCGCTTCAATTCTTGCGGTGCGCCTTCCGTGTCTTCCGCTCGTGCCGGTGGCGTACCGGATCCCGATGATTCTCCGCGATCCAGTCTTTGCTTAAGTCTCTGGACAAATGCTAGGCCGGTCTTGGTTGGGCTTTCCATCACTGCCCTTCGCTCCGCCTCCACGTTGAACTCTGGGAACCGTCGGTCGTATTCACTGTACAGTTCATAAAAAGCTTCATTAACAACCTTTATATAATCAGTGTAATCCTCCCCCAAGTTTATCCCGATTGCTAACATCAACGGCCCGAAAGTAAACATAATACGAGGATCTAAGATAGCACTGAAACAATACAAAAAAGGGGGTGGATCCCAATAACTTTTGAATTTTGCAACCATTCCCTCAATCATGGGAGAAATAACAGGGTCATTTGCGAATTCAGAAAAAGTGTTTGTAATTTCATATAGACCCGAAAGACCATGATTCAAAGAAGGTTGTCTTTGGTTAGAAAAATTTAAAGTAACAGCGTAAAAGGGTTTGAGGAATTGGGTGAATTTCTGGGCCGTCTCCCATTCTGCCTCCGTGATCCGCTCCGAGGCCTCTAGTTCGGTGAGGAGGAAAGCGGTTAACGGTACCCTCTGTCTACACACAACTGAAAGCATTAGATACGTAGAGTTCCATCGTGTATTGTTGTCTAAACCAAACTTATTAGCTTTATGATTGTGCTCTTTACAAAATCGTCTCCATCTAGCGGTGGTTTGAGAATGCCGGATCCAATCGATAACGCCGCGTATTTTTTCAACGTGCCCTGAAATATTTCGTTCGCCCGTTCTAGCAATTAAATTAATAATGTGACAACCACACTTTTGATGATTACGAAAAGGAGAACCGGGCAAACTATTTTCTAAGATAGTAATAGCGGCGTTATTGTTTGCGGCATTGTCTAAAGTAATAGAAATAATACGATTTTGCAAACCCCAATCATTGAATAATTCTATTAATTTATCGAAAATGTTTGTGCCGGTATGGCGACACTCGAATGGTGACATGTTGATGTGCAAATTCGTTCCTTAAATGGGAGTTATGAGATCATTAATTAAATTAATGGTTCAAATTAATTAAAAGCATGAGTCATGAATATAATTGAATATTTGTGCAAAACAAGCTTATAAACCGCGAAGCCCAGAGACCCAATGAACATTCAACCATGTTCGGGCCCGAACAGAACCAAAAACCCACAAGGCAAGAAGTTCACCACGAGCAGAAAATGCCTAAAATAAATCCGAACAGAGCCTTCAGAGGAAAGAAACCCCGAACTGAGCTCGAAGATCCTACTTCAAGGCAAAAAAACCAACACTTGGTCAAAACCCAAACATCAAACAAATTGATCGACCTGAAGAACCCAAAAGCTTGCCCCGGGCAGAGATTGTCAACAAAGGAATCCGAGCAGAAGCATACGAAACATCCGAACACGAGCAGACCAAGTCAACCACCTCAATTCAAACCCTCAAGGCCCGACCAAGAAAATCGCCACGATTTAAATTCAAATCCCATGATGACAAGTCAAAGTCCACCATTACGCAAATCTCTCGGAACGTGGCCTACGTGTCAGCTCGACAGCAAACCAAGCTCCGAACTCGAAGCCATCACCAACGCACACTCCCAACGGGCAGGAACCAGGAGCCTATAAAAGCGAGAAGACGACCCCATCATACGCACGCAAGCATTGATTCTGGGAGAATAGAGAGATTTGTATTTTCCAGAGCTTTTCATATTTTACTTTAGATCAACCAGAAATTGGCTTGTGGTTTCGGTTGATCACCTTTCTCAAAGCAATAAACGTACAGAGGACGTAGTCAACTACCGCATTGGGACGAACCTCTCTAAAAAACCTCGGTGTTCTAATCTTTTTCTTTTCATATTTATTTTTTTCACCGTCTAAAGTATTGACGACGCGGAGGTCAGAGTCCAAAAAATTCAGCAATATCAAATCGAAATCCCATTCACAATTCACGTGACTGTCGGTGTGTGAAAACACGTCATCATGACATATTTAAAAGTTTTTTACATGGAACCCAATCATCGTCGACGTAATGGGCGGTCAGACTCAAATAATCGTTTAGACTCGGACCGCTCCACAAGTCGGTGGTGAAAGCAACGTTTATGTTTGACATTTTAAAAAACTCGACCAAATAATTTTTTTGCATTTTGTAAGCCTTTTCCATGTCCCTGGTATACGTCGTACGGGAAAACTGTTCGTAAGACGGATTAATCTTTTGCATGTATTGTGTATGCGCAGGATTTTCCATCAAACTCATCGGTGCGCCCGTAGACAGTAACCACTCGAGGGTCCATTTCCGTAAATTTTCCGTGCTAAGAGCACTTACCTGTGCTGTGCTTACCTCGTCATCGTCTCCGTAGCACGCTTTTTTATGTCGCATCAAGTAGCCGATTCCTTTTTCCCCCGGCGCATCTAGGGTTGTGTGGCCCTTCTTGCACGTGGCGATCTTGACTCGAATACCGTTCTCCACACGTCGTTCTTCGTGAAAATATTCCCACACTTTCGCTCTGTTTGGTCGTCCCCACAACAAGGCCGTAGGATTTTCCCTATTAAAAATATAAGGGAGAAAAATGATTAACAAAATAAAAACTGGTATTAATTTTACATGGATTAAATATTAATATTAATCATATTAATTAATTAAATTTCATATAGTTAATTAAAAAAGTTAACAAAATAAAAAATGGTATTTTCTCTGTGTGGAAATAATTATCAAGCTCTTTTGGACGGAACTCCCCGAGGTTCCACGGCCAGATCGACTGGAAAGGATGCTATGATCTCGCTTTAGGCCGAAGCTTTTCTAGACAGAACTCCCCGAGGTTCCCAGGCTAGCTTGGAGGAGATTGCAAAGCAAACCTTATTTAAAATCCAATCTTTCTAAGACACCATAATCCGTAAAAACTTTATAATTATCATCACACATAAAAAAATACCATTTTAATTTCTTTAACTTATTTAAGTAACTATTTAAAGTTTAATTAAACTAATATGATTAATTGATTATTAACTAATTAAATTCGAAAATTAAATAACAAAAAATATCAAGAAATTCGTTTCTGATGTGGAAGATCAGTCGGAACCGCAACCACAGAGCATACTAAGACTTTCAAGTGACGTGACAACAACACTTACAAATTGACTATTAAACTAGTATGATTAAATAATTATTAACTAATTGAAAAAATTAAACTAAAATGATTAAATGATTATTAACTAATTGAAAAAATTAAACTAAAATGATTAAATGATTATTAACTAACAAAAAATCTCAAGAAAGTCGTTTCTGATGTGGAAGATCAGTCGGAACCGCAACCACAGAGCATACTAAGACTTTCAAGAAATTCGTTATTCGTTATTGATTATAATATTTAATTATTGGTTATTAATTATTATTTATTACTAAGTACTAACTTATTAATTATTAAATATTATTAATTAATAAAATAGAAAAATGACTAATAGCTATACATAAATAAATGACTAAATGTTATTACCCGGTTGAAGGACGTCGATCTCGTCGAGGACGGGCAACGGAGGCTTCACCGCTATCTTGATTGGAAGGTAGAGGAGAACCGCGGTTGTAAACCCCAACATTTGAACCACGGACCGAGGGCGGCGTTTGAAAGTCGTCGGGATCGGCATCGTGGGGACGTTGAGTTTCGTCGGGATCGGCATCTTCGGGACGTTGAGTTTCATCGGGATCGGCACCTTCGGGACGTTGAGATCTTTAATCGGCGTGTTG
Source organism: Parietaria judaica (assembly GCA_954871525.1). Lineage (NCBI taxonomy): Eukaryota > Viridiplantae > Streptophyta > Magnoliopsida > Rosales > Urticaceae > Parietaria > Parietaria judaica. Next base: position 22,178,102 of record OX940860.1, on the reverse strand, counting down.
TTGAAACATGAGATCGAAAAGAGGATCGTTATTTCCCCCTAGATTGAGCCACCGCCTCGACCATTTCTCGGGACACACGTTCGGGATTGGCGTGGTGGTGGGCCACCGCCCGGACACACGTTCGGGTCTTAGAGACCGTACTGTATCATCGGGATAATCTGGATTGGGAGGGCGGAATATTTCTTGGGGTAGCATAACGGGAATGTAGCCCTCGGGCGTAGGCTGCGATGTTCCCCCTAGTTGAAATTGGGGTTGCAAATTCCTAGCCGCCCTTCGACCCCCGGAACTACCGCCGCTTCTTCGAGACATAATGAGAGAACTTGCGAACTTGAGAAATTTAGAACTTTAGAACTTGAGAACTTTAGAGCTTTAGAGGGAAAAACTTAGAGAGTTGAGAGAATTTGAGAGAGAGATGGAAGATTGTTGGTGAGGAAATGAGGGAGGAAGGGGTGGTATTTATAGGGTTTGAGGAGAGAGTGGGGTGGGTGAATAATTATTGTGGTGGGTGAATAATAGTGAGTAAAAAAATAAAATTTTAAAATTTTAGGGTTGAATTCGAATAAAGTAGGTAAAAATTGTGGTTGGGTAATAAATTTCGGGTGAAAAACGTGTTATTATTGCACAAACAAACACATCACACGGATCGATGACGTGGCACCATCCTGGCCGTCGGATGGAAAGTTCAGATCACCCTCCCACGCGTCGCGACGCGTGCCCAGAATCGCGACGAATCGCGACTTTTGCCGCAAAATCGCGACGCATCGCGATCCCCAGCACACGCGTCGCGACGCGTCGAATCGCGAGTGGCGACGAATTTGTGCAGCTCTAAATTGGTGTATCAAAAAACAGGAGCCGTTTCTCGTACTCGAACGCTTTGTAGTTTGGTGCAATGTTCGTTATCGATCAGGGTTTTAAAGTCCGCAAACTGCAAATCAGACTGTAAATATAATTAACGGGTATATCAAAGATGCAACGAGTATATTAATGTTTTGTAAGAATTTGATAAACTGGTACTTATGAATAAATTGCAAACTAATAAGTATACTTCAAAACCAACGAGTATATACAAATAAGATTTTAGTATTAAAAAATAATATTGTAAATTTTAAGAAAAAAAATCAAATTTCTTATCCCAAGATAATATTCTGGAGGGATCTTGAGAGATTATTTAGGATTAATGTGAAAAAATGAATTTGAAGGTAAAAAAAAAAAAATATTATGCCAAAAATAGTCACCACAAACCGTCCGCACTAATGAAAAAAAAAAAAAAAAAAAAGAGTTACTACTGGGATACCGTGGATGGGTGAATGCACCGAGGTTTTTAAAAGCTTGTGATGGATATCTATAATGTTCTCTGATTTCCGCTCAGTGACGATCTTTGTTGTGTGGATATCAAGACGGTACCAACTAAGGGCCAACAAGTCCATGGTTTTGACCCATCTCAAACCCAGCCCATGTTAGCAATTGTTGGTTGGCCCAAACATCTTAATCTATTACCATTCAATCTTACGATTGCCTTAATTCCACGTCTCCCTTCTATATATTTGCTTGATTCTACTCTCTCTATATATTATATCATCTTCTTCCGCCATTTTTGAACAATGAAAGCAAAATTGATACAAACAAAAAGATGGGATTAATTAAGTAGAGTTTAAGACTAGTTAATGAAACTGCTATAGCAGCTTAAAAAATTTATCTTCCGCCGATAGCTACTTGGATCGCCTCAAAACTCACCGAAAAAGTTACATAGTACCTCGTAATCTTACTGGCTACTTAAGTTGATATTTTTATCGATAGAAAACTAGACTGCTAACAACTAATTAAGTGACTGACGTGGTTGTTCTATTTTTGAAGAATGAATAATATAATTAATTCTTCAATGAAGTAATAATAGTATTTTAGGGTTAACTGCGGCAAAAAGACCCAATCTTTGGTCAAATGCTCTCCTGTGTATACAACCTCCGTAAATAGCGGCAAAAGTACCCAAACATGACATTTGGGAGTTGACCGAGAAAATTTGTCCATGTGGCTATTAGCCTTTGCCATGTGACCGCCACGTGGCATGCCACGTAATTATTATGATTGTAAATAATTTTTATTAAATTTATTTTATTTATTATAAATTTATTTATTTTAATAAATTTTTAAAATATTTTTCCCAATAATAACAAATATTGAATATTTAAATTTAAAAATTCATTATTGGTTATAATTATTTATTTTTAAAAAAGTGAGTAGAACGAAATAAAAATCACGGTTCACTTGAACTCCGTTTTCGATCCGGTTCACTCGTCGAATACAAATGTTTAATATGTTTAATAATAATAACCAATAAACACATACATATTGTTTAAAAAGTCAAGACATAATTAAATACACACCACTTATTAATAAAAAATAGTAGTCATATTTATATTTAACGAAAAATTGTTTTTTTTTTTTTTTTTGCGTTTGCATTATATAATAATAATTGTTTAATATGTTTTTTTATTTATATATTATTATTTTTTTAGAAAAATTATCATTAAATAATCATATGATTATTATTGTTAAACATATTAAGCGATTTCGTTCCACCCGTGAATCGGATCGGAGGCGGAGCTTGAGTGAACCGTGAACGGTGTTTTTTTTTTCTTTATTTATTTCGTTTGACCCACTTTTCTAAAATGAATAATTATATTTAATAATAATAACCAATAATGGATATTTAAATTTAAATATTCATTATTGGTTATTATTGAAAAATAATTTAATTTTTAAAAAAAATTATAAAGTTTTTAAAAAAATATTATGTTTGAAATTATTTAAAATAATAATTACGTGGCATGCCACGTGGCAAAGGCTAATAGCCACATGGACAAATTTTCTCGGTCAACTCCTAAATGCCGAGTTTGGGTACTTTTGCCGCCATTTACGGAGGTTGTATACACAACAGAGTATTTGACCAAAGGTTTGGTCTTTTTGCCGCAATTAACCCTAGTATTTTATAATGGCAATCATGAATAACGCAGATGTCAATGTATCATAGTATTATTGGCTTGATATTGAGTTATATAAAGTAGCGTATCGTAGCGTACATGTGCCAAAATAAATATGTCCCACTAATCACATGGTGAAGTTTCTTTGGGAGGTTCCAAAGGTCTAATATATCATCAACAAACAAATTATTCAATATCATGCTATAGTTATGACCCTAGGGTTTTTATTTTTATTTTGTGCCAATAAAGATCTTTTGGTTTTTGCCACCCCTTCGATATGCTGAATATATACACATTTAAAGTTAATTAGCCTATGAATATATGTCTAGAGTATATACAAAATGTACAGGTACAGGGGCGGATCCACGACAATGTTAGGGTGGCCGTGGCCCCTCCTGATTTTCCGATTTAAGCTATGTTCTACCTTCCAGGCCGCTCCGGCAAGTCTATCGTTTTTCGGAGGCATGCGAAACGAAAGCCTCGTCGTTTCGCTGGATTTTTACAATTTTTCGCGAAATTCGCATACGCACGTAGATGGAATTTCATTTTTCGTTTTTGTGTGTAAAATATGCGAAAAATGGTTGGAATTTCGCTAAAAATTAAATTTTTGGTAGATTTCGGCAAAAATACCAATTAAACTTATACTCACACAAGAGCACCCCACCCATCGGCAAGCGATATATCCGTAAAACGAAAAATGCGAAACGAAATCGGCAAGCGGCATTTTAAACCTTGGGAAGAAGTATATAATAATGATATTACTATTTTTCCCTTAAATCACAAATTTATTACAAATTTGCCCTTATACCCTGTCCTCCAAAACTGTCATGTGACAGCTTTTGCCTTTTATTCATATTTTGTTAATTTACAAGAATATCCTTGTATTTCACATTTATTACACAAGAGTCTATAAGACTTGGCTTGTATGTTATGATCCATGTAATTACACACATAAGTCTATAAATATGAGATTAAAAAAATCATTAAAATTGTGAAACGTTAGCCTCAATCTCACCCGCTCTCTCTTTCTCTAAGCACGCCGTTGCTCTTCTCCCTCGGGTCGTGCCGTCACCGATTTTTATTCTACCATATAGGAGTCGATGTTTCTTCATCATATTCAATGATTAAAACTACTATGCTCGAAGAACGAGAATGAAGAACACCGGCAAAACCGTCAAGCACGCAACAAGATGCGCATTTATATTATGCTACGTGATTCATCATACTATAGATTCGGAATGTAATTTATATTTCAGCCATTAATTAACTTGAGAAATTGAAAAAAAATGCCTACATGGTATCGATAATTAATCAACTATTGTTCTACCTAGTTTTTTTTTTTCCTTCTGTGTACTACATTTTATACATAGGTTTGAAGAGGTTGAAACTCCCCCACTTTTTTTTTTTTTTCTTCTAGGGATATTGGCGATAAAACACTCTAACATTACACATTTCTTGCATTGTAAAGGAAAGTAGCATTTAATGCTACTTTACGATGTTTGAGGGTACCACGTTTCAGAAGCACCATATTTGCTCTATGTTTTGAAACGTGGGACTTGAACGGCACTTTCCGTTTCAATGCAAGAAATGTTTAACGTGAGGTATTGCCGCCAAAAATTAATGTTAAGGAGTTTTGTGCAAGTTATAGACAACATTTCAGAGGCACCATATTTGCTCTTTATTTTGAAGCGTGAGACTTAACGTCACTTTCCGTTACAATGCAAGAAATGTTTAACGTGAGATATTGCCGCTAAAACTTAATGTTAAAGGAGTTTTGTGCAAGTTATAGACAACCCTCAGGGGGTTTTACCGCCAATTTCTTCTTCTATTGTAAATTTTAGTGAATTTTCCCTCAAACCCCTAAAATTTTAAAACATTTCATTCCAACCACTTGATATTTGTTAGTTCAAAAATAATTTGGAACTTTTGCCACAAACCACTCACCACACTCACAAGACCATATGAAGACAAAAATGATAATGGGAGGAATATTTTCTCTCTGATATTAAATCGAATACAACTTGAAGTGGGAGGAGTACATTTTACAAGCAACATGTTGGCTTTATATAGCCAATCATATACAACATGAAATTACTTCTATGCCCTAACCGACTTGGGCTGCAAGTAAAAGTAATGCAAATAAAAATTAATAAATGCCACTTGATGATAACAACTTGCTCAACAAGTATGAGTAGTACGTCATAGCTTACGACTACATTCTCCCCCGTAAGCTTGACGTCGCTCAAGGTTCTTCACACTGAGCATTTCTCGCATCTCGAAAAATTTGACTCTTGCCAGAGCCTTGGTGAGTATGTCGGCACGTTGCTCTTTGGTGCTGACAAACTCAACGATGATCTCCCGGTTCTCCACACACTCGCGAATAAAGTGAAAGCGAGTGTCGATGTGCTTGCTGCGTCCATGAAACACCGGGTTTTTCATTAATGCGATTGCGGACTTGTTGTCGACGTAGAGAGTCACCGGCTTCTGCTCGCTTCCGGTGATCTCGCTCAACAAATTTCTGAGCTATAACGCTTGACACGCCGCTGCGGTCGCTGCCATAAACTCCGCTTCGCAAGACGATAAGGCCACAATTTTCTGGTTTTGTGACTGCCAGGTGATCAGATTCCCGTTAAGGTAAAACGCCATCCCTCCGGTACTATTTCTGTCATCGACATCACCGGCTAGGTCACTGTCGGTAAAACCGACCAATTCTTCAGGTCCACTTCCTCTTCCGTACTGGATCCCGTAGCTCGTCGTTCCTTTTACGTAACGAAGGATGTGCTTCACAGCTTGCTGGTGTAAACCGGTAGGCTTCTCCATGTGACTACTCACTATGCCAACTGCATATGAGATATCCGGTCGGGTATGGGTTAGGTATCTGAGACACCCGACGACACTCCTGTACTCCGTGGGATCCACTGGGGTTCCTTCTGCATCTTTCCCGAGCTTTAACTTTGGTTCCATCGGATACTTGCTCGGGTTGCAGTCCGCCATCTGGAACTGCTTCAAAATTTTCATCGCGTATGCCGACTGCTTTAGCGTGACAAATTCCTTCTTCTGATCGACCTCGATGCCGAGGTAGTATGAGAGTAGTCCGAGGTCGCTCATCTCGAACTCCTTCATCATTTGCTCTTTGAATCCATTTATGCCATCTGTGCTGGATCCAATCACGATCAGGTCGTCGACGTACACACCGACGATGAGGGCCTCCTTTCCTGAGTTCCTTGTGTAGACTGCCTGCTCCTGGGAACACTTCTTGAAACCAAGACTCTTCATACTCTTGTCGAGTCGAGTGTTCCATGCACGTGGTGCTTGTCGCAACCCATAAAGAGCTTTTGACAACCTGTATACCTTATGCTCTGCGGTCTTGTCGACGAAGCCTTCCGGCTGAGCAACATAGACTTCTTCTTCTAGTTCACCATTCAGGAACGCCGATTTGACGTCCAGATGATGGATTTTCCAGCCTCGGTGAGCTGCGAGGGCTAGGATCAGCCTGACCGTGTCGAGTCTGGCTACTGGAGCGAAAACTTCCTCGAAGTCTACTCCCTGCTTCTGCACATAGCCCTTTGCGACCAGTCTGGCCTTGTGCTTGAGGACGTTGCCTTCTGAGTCCTTCTTGAGCTTGTAGACCCACTTCAAACCAATGGACTTGTGTCCTCTTGGAAGGTTGACAAGCTCCCACGTCTGATTCTTCTCAATGGACTCCAGTTCTCGCTTCATCGCTTCTTGCCATTCCTTCTCGGTAACTGCCTCGCGGTAGTTTGTTGGTTCTTCTTCACTCACAATCAAGAGCTCCTCTGGGCTCAAATCAAGCTCTCGCGCTTCTTCGTAGACATCGGACAGGGTACGGAACCCTCTTGGTCCGTCCTTGATTGATGAATTTCCTGAGCTAGTTCCTCCAGAACTAGCTGTCATTGGGATCGGGGTGATCATGCCAGATCCTGGGTTAGGCGAGCCTGGCGGTGAGCTGGTTCCAGACGAACTGGTTTCCGTCGAGGTGGGCGTTACTAGTCTCTGGTAGGGATTTTCTTCTTCTTCCTGCTCGATCGCCTCCTCTTCTTCGAGTATGAACTCCTCCGAGTTCTGTTCGGGCTCTCTGTTCTCGTCTCGCCAGTCCCACTTTTTCTCTTCTTCGAACACGGCGTCTCTGCTTACATGCACTTTGCCGCGTTGGGGGTCGTAAAACCTGTGTGCCTTGCTCCCTTCTTCGGCGCCAAGGTACACCATCGGCTGACTCCGATCATCGAGCTTCTTAAGGTGTGGTCCCACAGTCTTCACGTGTGCGGTGCACCCAAACACCTTCAAATGCTCCAGATGAGGTTTCTTCCCTTTCCATGCTTGGTAAGGGGTGCGCTCGCCTAGCGCCTTCGTTGGTAGACGGTTCAACAAGTAGACCGCGTGTCGTACTGCTTCTCCCCAGAACCTCGCCGGGACTTGCAAGCTCTTCAGCAAACTCCTTGTTGTGTCCATCACAGTCCGGTTTCTTCTCTCCACCACACCGTTTTGCTGGGGCGTGTACGGTGCAGTGAGGTGTCGCTCTACACCTTCTTCTCCACAGTACTCTGCGAAATTCTGAGACGTGAACTCGTCTCCTCAATCTGTTCGCAGGGTCTTCAGTCTATGTCCTGACTGGTTCTCCACGAGCCTCTTGAACTTCTTGAAGACTTCAAGGGCTCCACTCTTCTCCTTGAGCGTATAAACCCACATCCAACGGCTGTAATCATCAACAAGTAAAAAGAAGTACTTGTTGCCGGCTAGGGTAGCCGGGGTGATTGGACCACACAGGTCAGCGTGCACCAGTTGAAGGGGTCGCTCTGCTCGGAACTTGGCCTTGATCGGAAATGGCACTCTCGCCTGTTTCGCGACCATGCAACATTCACACAGCTGATTGGGGTGTTCAATCTTCGGTACCCCAAATGCCATCTTCTTCTCTCCCATCATTTTGAGCGCGTAGAAATTTACGTGCCCAAGTCGTGCGTGCCATAACCAAGCTCGGTCTGCTAGGGACGCCATTAAGCAGACGGGTTGGCCCGTCTCCAGGAGTATCTTGTACAGCCTATTTGGCGTTCTCTTCACCTTCATCAACAGGGCGCCGCTTTGGTTCCACATCTTCAGGTACGAGCCGGCCATCACCATCGTGTTGCCGACTTCCGTCATCTGACCAAGGCTGATGATGTTACTCTTCAGCTTCGGGATGTAGTAAACCTGAGTCAGCAGGCGTTGGTCCCCGTTCTTGCACTAGAATAGGATGGACCCTCTGCCTCTGATTTCGACGATTGATTCATCGCCGAACTTCACACTCCCTGTGATCTTCTCGTCGAGCTCTTCAAATTTAGCTCGATCTCCCGTCATGTGGTTGCTCGCACCATTGTCTAAATACCAGACGTCGGTATAGACATTTTTCTCTCCGTCTACGAGGAGGTTTGTAATAACCTTGTCCTCGATAAGCATGACCGTCTCGTCGGCCATCTTCTTCGGGCTGGGCCTCTTCTCGGCCATCATCAGCTCGGGCTCCTGGCTCGACTTCACGTCGACTGGCTCTTCCAGGTCAGTCTTCTCTCTGACCGATTCTCGCCCGGGCTCGGCATCGATCTCACCTTCGACGCTCGTCTCCTCGTCTCTCCGCACTTCAATGTTCCTCTCATGTTGGGCGAACATCAGCATTTGCTCGTCTTCGTGGAATCTTGTCAGATTTGCTTCATCGCCGTGCTTCTTACTGAGGCATTCCGATGCATAGTGCCCGAGTTTCTGACAATTGTAGCACTTCACCGTGCTCTTGTCTCTTCGGGCTGTGGTGCCTTCCTGGCGGGGTGAGCTACTGCCGCGACCTCGCATGTCACGACCTCGCCCTCGTCCTCGGCCTCTACCACGTGCTCGGTTATCTCCGTCGTACCCGCCACGGCTCGACGAGCTTGAAGAAGACTCAGCTTCATGATTCTTCTTCTGCTTGGCCACTCATTCTTCATGTGTCAACAAGAGGTGCTTCTCCTATTCATTCTTCACCGTGCCGCCTCCCATTTGCTTAGCCATCGCTTCTTGGCTTGCTAGCAAATTCTCGAACTCTACAAGTGATGGTTGAACAGGCCATCTTTGTACAACAATCACGAAGCTTCGGTACTCCGGTCTCATCCCGTGGATTATGATCCTCTTCATACGAGCTTCTCCAATTACGGACTTTAGATCAAGGTCGCTAATCTCACGACATATCGACTTGACCTTGTGGAAATATTGAGCAATCGTCACGTCGCGTTGTGAGATTGACAGTAGCTCGTTCTCCAAGAGTTGTAGCCTCACATCATTTTTCTTAGAGAAAAGCGTCGTGAACGTCTCCCATGCTTCTTTGGGCGTCTTGTCGTCCCGAATGTGCTCCAATATCTCTTCTTCAACGGTGGTCTTCAGGGCAAACATCGCTTTGCCTGCTTTGATTCTCCATTTGCGTAGGGTGCCGTTAGCATCTTCCTCCGGCGGCGTAGTTTCGCCTCCGCCGACGACCTCCCATAGGTCGTGCCCTTGCAAATAGGACATCATGCATGTTGCCCATGTGTTGTAGTTGTTGCTGTTGAGTTTCTTGATTCCTCTGACTACTTGGAGATCATCCATCGTGTTGGCGGTACCTCGACACAAAGAAAACTCTCACAAAAAAAAAATCTCAAGAAATCGTTTCTGATGTGGAAGATCAGTCGGAACCGCAACCACAGAGCATACTAAGACTTTCAAGAGACCTGACAACAATACTTATAACCTCGCTCTGATACCAAATGTTAGTTCCAAAATAATTTGGAACTTTTGCCACAAACCACTCACCACACTCACAAGACCATATGAAGACAAAGATGATAATGGGAGGAATATTTTCTCTCTGATATTAAATCGAATACAACTTGAAGTGGGAGGAGTACATTTTACAAGCAACATGTTGGCTTTATATAGCCAATCATATACAACATGAAATTACTTCTATGCCCTAACCGACTTGGGCTGCAAGTAAAAGTAATGCAGATAAAAATTAATAAATGTTACTTGATGATAACAACTTGCTCAACAAGTATGAGTAGTACGTCATAGCTTACGACTACAATATTTACCTCTTAACTTTGAATCCCGATTCCGCCATGGTTCGAATCGCAGATCGGTATAGCATGGCATGCCAATAATATTGATATAACAGGTAAAACCCCACCTGAATTGGTGTTTTTTTTTTGTTTTTTTTTTGTGTGCAGTGATGATGGAATCGCCGTATACGCAGATTCATAATTATGGCATATATATTAGACGTAAAATGAAGACCTCAAAATTTCGAATCGTACGGATTGGTCTGCACCATTGGATATGTTTTCTTGCGATGCATGATCATTGATCACCAATCATACACACACTCATATGCTTTTTTGCCAGCTAGTTCCTCGCAAGTTCAACGCGTACACTTCCACGATCACTCAATTTGAGCGTTAAGAATATGGTTAGATGTGACTGACAAATATAAGAATAATCATAGAAGAGAGAATCAAAGGTACACATTGATTCAAACTAGTTATAAGTTGAATAGTCTCAATATGTATTCTAGAGTTAAGTAAATGTTCTGATGTATACTTGGATGGATTATGAAATTAATACTGATAAATTTACTATATTTAGAGTAATAACAAGCATTATACATTGACATAGAAAATATATTTTTGATTGAATAACTAATTTAATATTTTTCTTGTGTTACGATATCAGGTTTGATTATCTATATTTTTATTTTTACACATCCAAGATCACTCAATTAAGAGTGGTTTTCATAAAATTAAGTAATTTTAATGAGAGAAGGAAGTTCAGGCCGGAGTATTTTGCAATCGTTGCTACTCGTCTAGGGTTGTACGTATTATATGCAAAGCCGACCCGGACAAACCTTACAATAGAAAGACCAATAAACTTAAAGAAATGGTCCAGCGTGGCTTGATGTAACACTTTTAAGTTCTTTTTTTTTTCTTTTTTTTTTTTTATATAAGATTTCACTGCCGTAGACTTTGCACAATCGGATTTGAAGCTAATTAGATTACGATGTTCATTATTGCCCTTTTTTAATTATAAAAATTATATATCGTTTTGTTTATTTTGCATAGAATTAAATATATCAACAATATTTGTCTCTTGGTGTTATAGTTGAAAAGGTTATATACATAAAATGATTAATAGTATTTCATTATTGTATTACGATAATAGTACATCCATACACCTAATCAAATGTGTGTTAAGTTTAAGAACGAAGGACATCATAATGAAAAGAAGAGGAGAAAAACAAGTAAGAGAATAAGAAGATGAAAGACATAACAAGAGGAACAGAAGAGAAAGGAAGAAAATACTAAGTGAAAACGAAAAAACAGACGGAGTTTTGGATTTTATCATACGTCAGTTTGCACGGCGATTTTTAAAAGTCATCGTTCAAATTCTCGATAAAGAAAATACCAATTTGTTATGTTGAGCCAAAGGTACAAAACATTTTTCAGGGGTTTAAACGACGTTTTTTCCTTTCCAACCTTTAATCTTGTATATTTCGCCGCAGGGAGCGAGTTTTTCTACTTTCTACGACGGTTTTTCGTTAACCATTGTGCAAACTTTGGAGTATTCACTTTGCACATAATTTTTGAATACCGGAGTGCAAAGTCGGTAATGTATTATCTTGTAGGGACAAGGATCATATGTTATATATACTTATACACCCATCTGGATATATATGCGCAGATATTCGAGTGAGCAGTGTATTATTGTGTAAGCGTTCAAGATGCTTTACATTATTATCACATATAAGATGGGACAAGACTCAAGAGCAATACAGGTACAGTATATATATATATATATATATATATATATATATATATATATATATTCGATCGTTTGGCAAGGACAAGCAATGGACCACCAAACATATGATTGATTAGTTCCAATAATGTAATAGTAGATACGGAGTTGCTCCTAAAACTCCAATGCAACACCCAATTATGGAAATCTTTCGAGATCGTGCGTCACATTTCTGAAAGCAACAATACAGAATAATCCAACTAGAAAAAAGTAACGTAACGTAATGTAATGTAATGCACGTAGGGTTCCCTTTTCCCTTTCACACCTCTCTCGGGTCTACAAAAAGGGCTCTTCTCCGCGGCGTTTCGGTCATCATTTCGTAGCACACGTTAGGTTTCCCAGCCGTTGCGTCGCTTCTCAACGGCTTTATGCACCACAAGTCCTCCGGCACGGAGAGCAGCTTCCAGTGAGGGACGTGCTCCCTCACGGCGTCGTCCTGGCCAACCTCCGTCACGACCAGCTTGCAGTCTTTGGACGCCACGGCCATGTTGTGCACCCACTGGCACAGCGCCGCAACCATCTTCCCCATCTCCGGGCCATGCCCGTGCATGCCGTACATGAAGTAAAACCCGAAGGGGTTAAAGAAATCAGGCAGGGAAGGCAACAGCTTGAACCAAGGAAAGAAGCGGCTGATCACTCTGGAGCTCTTGGTGTATATCAAGCACGACAGGGGCGCCTTGCCGAGCCACATCTTGAAGAGCTCTCCGGTGTTCCACACGCTCACCACGGCCCAGCTCGACGGCGTCTTCTTGTCGCCATTGGTGATCGTCCACGGTTCTCCTCTGGGGTGAGCCACCCATGTGCCGAGGCTGATCTTGTTCCGCAAAACCTTGTCGATGTCATGCGGGAAGAACTCCGCGGAGGCCATGAACTTGCGGTAGAGCAACTCGGCCTCGTCGATGTTCAACTGTTCAATCTCTACACCGGACGGGACGAGCAACAGGTGGTTTTGGACGGGGTTGACAAGGATGGCTGGTGTGCGGAACTTGGCGTAGCCAAGGCCATCTACGAAGAGCCTCACCGAGGCCTCGTTATCCTTCTGAGTCGCCATGTAGGAGTAGTCCACCTCGTTTGCCACAAACCACTTCTCCAGCTCCCGGACGAGACCTGACCCGATTCCTTTCCGCCTTTGACGGGGCGAGACGCGGAGCCCCAAGACATAGCCGACCTTGGCTATGTCCTTTGGCGGCTTGTTGACCGTCACCATCTTTATAGAGCCCTGAATCACCCCGACTATTTCGTTATCCGACTCGGCTACCTATCAATCCACAGATCACATCATATAGTAAACTAATTAATAACAAGTTCTAACCTAAAGTCCATTAGTTAATTCACTAGACATTGTATGTGCATGGAATATGAAGTACCAGCATGTTATACATGGGGCTGTTACGGATCCTACAAATGGGGTCACCCATAGTGTCCGTGAAGAGGAACACTCGCTCTGACGGGCCTACCTCGCATCGCCTTTCGAGGTCCTCCACTTGGGCCTGGTCGGCTCGCTGGTCGTAGCTCCGGATCGTTGGTTGCTTCGACGAGCCCATATCTCTATGCACCATAGCATACAATTATAGTCGACGAAAGTGTGTGCTTTCGAATGGATAAACTATTATAATTAGCCGCAAAATAAGTGTAGTGATGGGCACTGCGTTGATGGAGAGCTTTCCATGAAGATCCTATGACTTATATATATAGGGTTATATGGCCGGGGAATATTGCTCATGTTGTTGTATCTATCACATCATGATCATGATCATGAACATCAACCTAGTCTTTCCAAAACAATTAATAGTGCCTTGACAAAAGGTGATCAATAATAGAATGGGTTTTTTTGTCTCTCTCTCTCTCTTTCCTATTTTGTGTTCCGTAATGTATTGTTGTAATAAGCTTTGATTTAAGCAAATGATCCACGTTAGGATAACCTCAGGCTCACGCCACGCCGCGCACCCAAAAATAAGTGTCGTTGGCCGACTCCTATTCGTTGTACTTCCAACATCCATTTCACTTAAGAGGTTTAACAATTAGCTAGGTGCCAAATTACAAGTCTTTGTCTTAATAAAGTACGTATAATACTATATATAAACCCATTTATCACACTAGTATGTTATGTTAGATACATCTACTATATTCACAAACGTACACGTACTCCCACGAAACCCTAATCTTGGATTCGTATAGTCGGCTATATATATACCAAAACATATCCAATTAGAGTTCTAATAATATATATACGATGGAACATATGATATTGATAATATGAGGCACTATATGATGGCGAGTAGGTAGGGAATATGGCAGCCACTATTTCACCTAAATATAATTGAGTGCGCCTCTTAGGATTTCGTCGGCGGACAAGTTAGGGCAACGTGGACGCGCGGTGGTGCATGGTAAAACCACATATTGTTTGTGGGCTTACTTGAATAGTTTTTAGAGATAATTGTGGCAAAAATATCTATCTTTATACCGATTTAGGCGACAAAAGGTTTAGATAAAGAATAAGGACAAAAGTACCCATCGCCAGTCAATAAATGGGAGGCGATTCATTCCCTTCAGTTTTTTACAGACGCTGGTCAATTTTTTATTTATTATATAGTGCTATTAACCCATACTTAAAATACACTTTTATGTGCTTATCCAACAATTTAGCATCTTTCCTCAAAAAAAAATAAAAAATTTAGCATCTTCTCTAATTTGAATACGACGAAAATAATTGGATGAAAAAACGTGTCGCTTCACTTTTTTAAATACTTTTATCGTTTATTTTTTATTTTAAACTTTTACCACATCAATTGATTAAAATTTAAGTACTTTTATCACGAGCCTAACAAGGTAGCTAGTGGCTTTAAGAAGTTTAGTTAGTTTGGTTATTAGCTTTTTGTACTAGCCTTTTATTAGTGAAAATAAAGGAAAGGAAATAGATGGAAAAAGAGACCACTTTCTGTGATCAGTACTCTATATACTTTCTTATAGTCATTTTCCATATATGTTTAGATTGTTTGTTTGTATGTTTTTTTTTTTTTTTTGAGTTTCTAGGGGGCTTCAGGGAACGCTTGGGTGGCTTCTTAGGTGGTCCATTCTCTCCTTTTGGACACTTAATAGATTCGAAAGTGAAAGTGAAACCCCCACTATATATAATAAATTTGCATTAATTTGTGCTAATTAAGTTAAATTCTTAGTTTAGAATCATAATGCTTTCGCCTAACGCACCACCTTAAGAGGTGCGAGAAAAAAATTAGCTTTATCTCGCACAATAAGAAAGAGGATCATGAGCCATAAGTTTGGTAATGGAGAATGATTAGAATGACATTACTATTTATTATCCAAATACATTGTTGGATTGAGAGAGAATATTTTCTTTGTTTGTTCTTAATAAACTAGTTTAGAGACACTTATCAAACTTAATGCTCAAATGAATGGAAGTAGTACTAGTCCTCAAACAAGTTTTTTTTTAAGTATCAGCCTTTTTGTTTTGTCATGTGATGTCTTGTCTTTTATATAATAATTGAATAATGGCACACACAACTAGGATTGATGAAAAAAAAAATACTTTCTCTTCCAAAATAAAATAGATGACCACCTTTAAAAAATGTAATTACACCGTGGCGGTTGGTTAAAATTGCAGATATAGGATTCACACTACCTTACCTAAGAACTTAATTTTTCAAAAACCTCCAATTATCTTAATGCATCTTATATGGATATACACTTAAAGACACTTCAAGGAAGAAAGAAGAAAGGAATGATAAATGACATATATTAGAGAATAATAAATGATTAATCTACTTATTGATGATAATAATAATAATAATCACATATCACATCATATATACTAATATCTCCGATTCTACAACGAGAAGTATGGAGAATCTGTTAGATAAAAGATCAAAATACGAGGCGGTGGTGATCCTTAGAGCGAACCCTCGGGTAAAATCCTAGGGGCATTGGCAGGGTTCCATCGGGGAATGAAGGTCCTACCCTGGGCTTAAAGGCACATGGTATTCCCGCGCTTATATAGCACAAGTACTGCGGTGAGACCTCACAACTGCCTTGCAGCGGAAATTCAGGCTTACTCGAGCTTTCATCTGGCTCAAGTAGTTGCATGCCCTAATATGTATGGTTATGCTCATTTGCCTTCGTGTCTCTTCTCTGTTCGTATTTTCGATCCCTAAAAAAATTAAAAAGATTCTAACTCGCAATTTAAATCTTATCGTCGTTAATTGACATAGGCTCTAATACCATACAAGGGATGTTTATGATAATCGTATCCCCAATGAAGGAATCTTGAATCAATATGTTCTAAGAAAACATAAAACTTGTGTTTGGTATTGCATGGTTCTACTTTGCAAGAACTCCGAATCGTTCTTTTTAAGCCCATCATCTTCATCATTAATGATCCGCTTGCCCCGAAATGATGTGGCCCAATAGAGAAATCCCAGTAAGCCCCGAGGACGCCATATTATAGGAGTTCAAACTATGGGATTGAATAAATCCCCCTCTATCTCTATCTGTTGCAGGTCGATGACTCCTTCTCTTTCTTCAAACTCGAATTTGTGTTAGGGTACCACAAGAAGTTGTTCCCAAGCTTATAGTGTGCAAACATCAAATTGGTTCTTCGGGATTCACTACACAAGTGATAATTCCTTCAGGAAGTGCCTCTACATTATCCATCATGATGCTAGAAAATTCCATTCTTGTATCTAGCGTTCTTCCATCAGAAACTACCTTGTCGAAAGGCTTGATTCTTGCTCCGAGCACACCAATAAGATGGGTGTAATTCGAAGCCTCCAGTGTGGTTTTCGATTACTTGAGTTGGTTTTCTCGTAACCTCTCTAATTAGTTTTAATCCTATTACCCTTGAGTAATCAATCCAATTAACTATAGGATTTATTTTATTGTACGTAAAGCATTAAGCACATCATCAAGGGAAGAAAAAAAAAATACCGATTGTTTTCTCAAGCTCTACATATGACTATACACAAACAAACAAAAAAAGGAACGATGGATTTCATAAAATAGCTTGATAATGAGTCTTTTGGTATAAAATTCAAGAGAATGGTAAATGTTTAATCTACTGTACCATTACTAATAATAATAATAATAATAATAATTTTAATATGCGAGTTGTTTTTTAGTGTATACAATGATTAATTAAGAGTGATACGCAAAAAGCACATCAAACAGAAACCCCAATACCACAATCTCCCATATGATGATATCGCTGCTTTCATCTCACAAAAGCACTCACAAATTATGGCTCATGAAACCCTAACCGTCGCTATTATCCCCCACAAATTTGGCCCTCTTAAACCAATTTAGTTCCTTCCAACAACCTCACTTTTCTTCACTAATCATCAGAGCTTCCATTATTACTGCAAAAAGATTGCGATTAATGGCACACACAATCCACTCAAAGCAATTCACATTCAATTAGGTCCCTCCACTAAAAGAGAAAATGATAATACATATATTTAGTCCCTTAGTTGATGATTCAATCCTCCACGAGAAGTGAAGTGCACCTTCGAAGAAGTGTACAGGGCTTGTCTGCTTTCTGCTTTTCTTTGCATGCATTATGTTGTCCTCGACACATGCTTTTCTTTGGAACTTAGCTAACATTTTTAACGTGTCCAATGAGTAGAGTGGGCTCACTCTCTCTTGTCCTTTTGTGCGTGTGGCCCACAACACTTTGGACTCGCTCATACTCATCTCTCTTCATATAATAAATAAAACATCTTTACATAGTGTCCAACTCAATTATTTTAAGGAATTTTTATTGTAAATTGTGATGGCCCGCAGCGGAGAGGGCGGAGGAGGGCAGCCGCAAGGAGGAGAGAGAGAGCAGCAACAGCAGGGGCGGAAGCATTTGAAGAGGGGAGGTGGTTCAACTTCAAACCACCCCCTCCAAAAAAATATTG
Organism: Parietaria judaica; assembly: GCA_954871525.1. Lineage (NCBI taxonomy): Eukaryota > Viridiplantae > Streptophyta > Magnoliopsida > Rosales > Urticaceae > Parietaria > Parietaria judaica. The sequence continues at coordinate 22,160,368 of OX940860.1, read as the reverse complement.
TACAATAATATCCTATTTTTATTTTTTTTTCGTGTAATTTCATATAAAATTTTAGTTAAGTCCCCCCTTAATTGTCATCAACATTTAAATATAACCCCCTCAAGTTAAGTTTTGACAAAAAAATTATATCTAGCCCCCCCGGTACATAATTCCTGGTTCTGCCACTGAGCAGCAGCACGAGATGTGGTTGAACGTGTTGAAATCAAAGAGAGAGAGAAGAGAAGAAGAAACCCTTCATAGAAGAATAATGAATAATAATACAATGTCATGAATACATAAAAGGGAAAAGGACTAAATAGCAAATAAGGTAAATAAGAGGGACTAAAATGCTAATAAATAATACATGCTAATATCCCCCCGCAAACTCACGATGCTACAGCGAGAAACATCGAGAGTTTGTCAGATAAAAAACGAAAACGCGAGGTGGGGTGAGCTTTCGTGAACAAGTCAGCAATCTGGTAAATGGAAGAAACAAATGGTAACGTGATGGTGCCAGTCTGAAGATGGTGGCGAACAACGTGACAATCAATCTCAATGTGCTTGGTCCGCTCATGGAAAAATGAATTGCGCGCAATTTGAATCGCGCTCTGATTATCACAGTGCAATGGTGTAGGTTGAGAAAGGCTAACACCCATGTCAGAGAGTAACCAGCGCAACCAAACAATCTCACAAGTGGTCGAGGCCATAGCACGATACTCAGCTTCTGTAGACGATCGAGAAATGACATCTTGTTTCTTACTCTTCCAAGAGATGAGAGAATCACCAAGAAAAACACAGAATCCAGTAGTTGATTTGCGATCCGTGGGATCACCAGCCCAATCAGCGTCAGAATAAGCACGCAGCTCTAAAGATGAGGAATAGTCCCATCAGAAGCAAGTAACTGAGAGAAATCTGTCGAAGTGTATTCACCCCTCAAGTCGCAGCGAAAACACTTAGTAACGGCACCATGTTGAATTTTAACAAGAGCTCTGAATTCATTGAAGATGCCAAGAAAGTCCGATCTGCGTTTCATAAGATAAACCCAAGTGTAGCGCGTAAAATCATCAATAAAGGAGACATAATATCGAGAACCCCCTTTTGTGGAAATACGGGCAGGTCCCCACACATCAGAATGCACAAGATCGAAAGGAGCAATAGATGATGAAACACTTCTATTAAAAGGTAGCGCTGAAAACTTTGCTAGTTTGCATCCACAACAATCTGAAATATCATGAAAGTTTAACTGCCCAAGAGCTCCTGTAGAAGCTAAATACTTCAAATGAGACGCGGAAACATGTCCCAAACGAGAGTGCCACAAATAAAAGTCAGAAGAAGAACGACTTAAACGAAAAGAAGACAAATCCACACTAGATGCTGCAATATCTGGTGCTTTAAGGTCGTCCAAAACATAGAGCTTCCCTTGCCGACGGCCTGTCCCAATCACTTTCTTAGACTGCGGGTCGTAAACACAACAACCAGTAGTAGAGAAACAAACCAATGAGCCAATAGAATCACACACTTGACCGACTGATGCAAGATTAAGAGTAAGATTCGGAACATAGTAAACATCGGAAAGAGACAAATGAGGAGTAACAACCGAACCAATACCTTCCGATGGCATAGGACTGCCATCAGCGGTCATAATCGATATAGATGAATCAGGGCACATACAATCGAATGATGCCAAGTTGGGAGACATATGTTGAGTAGCCCCAGAGTCTAAGATCCAGATGGGTGAACATCTGCTTGACGAACCAAAATTATTGGACAAAGACAAACCAACATGAGGAGCAACAAACAAGGCACGCAATTGCAATTGATTCATTGGCTTACAACTCCTAACACTACGCCTTCCAACGATCCTTTTGCGCTTCATAAGACTACTGGAAAGATTGTTCCATATTCGATTCCTGCTTAGAAGATGTCTCACAGAAAAACTCCAATATAAACCATCCAAGTGAACATTGCAAGCCATGGTTGAAACACAAGGAAATCCAAAGCCAAAATCTTAAGAAATCAAATAAACTCTTCCAAATTTACCATCTGGTTTCTGCTCGTCAGACAAACTTAGAAGTTTCAAAATCTCATCTCCACCGATCAAAACACGCCTCTGTGTGTTGCTAACAATCTGCCAAAGTTTCATGACGATCCAACGGTGAACGAGAGTGCAAATGCAATTTTCCCAAGTGTCGTTGTTGCAATCCGAGAATCGCGAATTTTGTTTCTCACCCAAGCAAAACTCAAATCTCAAGAACCCTAAAATCGAAAAACCCCAACAAGAACCTTCAAATGAAATCTCCCAAACTCCCAAACCCGCTCCAAGATCAAACCCAATCATTCAATCCAAACCCAAAAACTCCCAAATCTCACAAACCCTTACCCGAAGAGAGACCATAACGAGGAGATCATACCCAAGCGGAAGCATTCAACGAAGAATCATGATTGTAGCTCTGATACCATGTTAAAATCAAAGAGAGGGAGAAGAGAAGAAGAAACCCTTCATAGAAGAATAATGAATAATAATACAATGTCATGAATACATAAAAGGGAAAAGGACTAAATAGCAAATAAGGTAAATAAGAGGGACTAAAATACTAATAAATAATACATGCTAATAAAACGAAATTCAAGTTTAAAATGTGTTGTGTCAAGTTTAAGAAGCGAATTAGAAAAGCGCCAAATTTTTAGGCAGCAAAATTCCACCGAATACCCTATAATGGCGATAGTATCGTCGCAATAAAGTTTTGATTTTCCACCACGTGTGAATAAAAAATAGGGGCCAAATATTTCAACCTTGTAGTTACAACATTGCCGTATCGATAAATTATAGTCGCTAGGTGGCTTATGTTAGATCTTTGGACGATAATAAATAAAAATAAGGTGCAAATATGTTTGATGCAAATTTTCGTCGTGTTTGATCATGTAGTAGTGTCGTACAATATATATCATATAAAATTGAAAAAGTGATCTAAACAATAACGGATACATATTAATGTGCATCAAACATATTAAAATGCATTACAGTACAGAGTGATATATAAAGCAAACGTTGAGTTGATACATTGAAAAGTGTTTGGCGTTTTGTGAGTGAGTGCGTTTAGTTTCCGATGATTAATCTGTTTTGATATGATCATGGCATGTCAAGCTTATCGGTAGAGATAGAATGACGATTGATAGTGGCGATGAACAGCAACTATGTAACTGTACTACTATATGCTTTGTGGGGGTTGTTTGTTCTGTGTATCTTCTATGAAATAGTCTTTTCCACTCTTATTTATCATCTTTATCCATTTATCCTCACAAACTTTTACTGATTCCATTTAAGGCATGTATGTGCTTTTCTATAATGCAGAAGCTGTTGGAGTAGTGTTCTTATTGTGATTTAAAATTAAAATTTTATTTTAAAAAAATTTATATTCTATTTTCGACTTGCCAACAATATTCACACACTGCGGTAGCTAGCCAAACAAATATACGAGATAACAATTTCTCGCCCTTGGAACCACGGAGATCACAATAAGCCGGTTGGAAAAACTAGTATACGAAGATTTCAAGACCTCTCTCGAACACAAAGTAAAGTGCACACAAAAAAGGGAAGTTTGGGAGAAAAGATTCTCTATACATTAAGAAGAAGGAATGAGATTACAAAAGGGTCTCTCTACACACGTTATGTTAAAATGATAAACATACACTACTATTTATACTAATTAGGAAGTTAATCAATCAAATCTCTTAAATCAAAAAGATTTTAAATGTAACTGGAGGTCGCAGCGTTGATATTCTCCTTCAATTATACTTACAAATCTCGCTGCTTCCTTTTTGTGTCAGTTTTGTGTCGGTCGATTGAAACACATCAACCTCATGCTCTTCTTCAACCAGGTCGACCTAGTTCGTGGTCGACGTAACCATGTCGCCGTGACATGGTTGACGTTGTGTCCAGGTCGACCGTTGTGGCCTGGTGGACGTGGCATGGTCGCTCCTTGACTCAACGACTTGGACCGACTTGGACCGAGTTGAGTTTAACCTCACATTGCTATAACTTTAAATTAGTTCCTAACTTATTTTTGAAACTGAAAAACAAGTGTCTAAATCAGTATCGTAGTCGCTAAAAGTACATTTGGCAACTAAATCAAAGATTCAATAATCAATAACAAATCAACCTAAAATTCAAAACGATTTTGTTCACATACTCGATCCTAACTCAAACAAGTTATAAATTTTAACACTACTACCTTACTACACACTTTCTAAGAAAATTTTGCGGAAAAGGCAGTCACCATGTTGTACATAAAAATCAAGTTGATTAGGTATTCCCATTCATGTTCAATGTTGCCACAGCACCGCACACACAAATCTAAAAACATATGGTAGTTAGGCTTTGAACTAAAAGAATAGAGAAGAGAAGGATTCCATGACTAGGCTTTTAATTGGGCTTAGATTTGAGAGGGAACCTAATTAGCTAAGCTTTGAGACTTGACCGGGTGCTATATACAATAAAACATCGTTAAATTAATAACTTCAATAGTATAATACTTTTATATAGTTGCGAATGTAACTAACATGGCTAAATATTCCCTCGATAAATTAATAGATTTGACAAAATAATAAAATTCTTTGGTTCTAACGATATCAGTTTATAGAAGTTTATTATATTATAATTTTTTGGAGATTGAAGGGGTCCATGGCATCCCCAAGCCATAACGTGGGTCCGTCGTCACTAATTAGTAGAGCTGCACATTAAAATCGCAAGAACAAGTCGCGAACAGTCGCGAACAATTTTCTCAGTTCGCGAACAATCGCGATTTTGCGGCAAAAGTCGTGATTCATCGCGAATATGGGCAAAAGTCGCGATTTATATATATATCTCTCTCTCTCTCTCCCTCCCTCTCCGTCTCACAGCAGGGCATCTCTCTCTCTCTCTCTCTCTCTCTCTCTCTCGCGCGCGATTCATCGCGATGCATCGCGATGCATCGCGGCCGTGATTCTCGCGACGCTTCGCGACCGTGAACAGTCGCGATTTTGGCGACTATGTTCGCGACTGGTCGCGATGCACGTTTGTGCAGCTCTACTGATTAGATTAGCAATTTTTTTATTATTATTATTCTACTCGTCACATTGTCATTGTCAAATCCTATAATTTTGTTCTTAATGAGCAATTTTTCCAAATAAAAGAGCAACGTAAACATCATATTGATTAGTGAGCAATCGTTTTGTTCTCAATGAAGTAGTAAAGAGTTCTGCTTCCACCTATGACTCATAATTTTGCTCGTTTAGCCGTTTATATTCAAAACTCACAAGGCTCGCATTATTTTCCATCTCAATCTTATCCCTCTCTTTCGATTTTTTCTGATTTTACCGCCGGTATTTCAAAAAAATTGAGATTAACTAAACATAAAACAACACGATGAGTTGCCAAAATTCCGCAATTTCCAAGAGAATCAGTCACATCTCTTTCTCTTCTTCCTTGTACAGCAGCGTATTGTATCGTATTCATGTTAACCACACAGCTTGTGCTTGAAATGTTAGGGGAAAAGAGCGAAGAAAGAAAAAGAAAAAGTTTTTTTTGGCAGGTTTTCATGTATCCCAGACCTGTTTCACAGCTCCTCGTGTATCCCATTTGAGTACTCCTCGCCGGGAGTGGAAGATGCTCCGTTTGACAAGCGGTTGGTTCCGGCAGAGTTAGAGAAGGCAGAAGCAGGGCTGCCTCGTGAGTTCCGGGTTTGGGCGGCAGTGCTGCTTCTCGTCACCTTCAACCGGGCCTTCCTACCCTGGCAAAGGACAGAAACAAAATGTCAGGGTAATAGTTTTCACCCAAATTGTTCAACGCGCGATATATGGAGGAACCCGGTTAAATTAGTTTGCATTATTGGTTATACGTGTAAAGGGTGAACCTGGTTCTTCAATGCAAACATTGAGGGATCTAAATTTACCCTACTGTTCCACACATGTGTGGAACTAAATTTAACAATAGAACACAGAGTAATGAGAGATCTAACTATTTTGCCTTCTGTTTTCGCTTTACAATGAGGGATGTCATTCAAAACTAAACCATAAATTCGGTTATCCATGGTGGTTTTACAAATGGAAACCGCGATACCACATAAAAGAAAGCAGTAACTCACTAGCTCTTTCGATCACAGTTATCTTTTCTCGGAAAAGAAAAACCAAAAACATTGTTTAACATCCTCTACCAATTCAAGTTTCGATTTACAGTTTCTTTTGCACAGCCATAAATTGTGTATGGACTGTCGATTAAGTTCAATCCATTAAAATAATTTAATGGATACGTGTTTTTCAATGAGCCCGCTTCGGTCATCGCGCTGCCGCTATCGATTTAGCTACGCTTTTGCTTAACGTATATCATTCTTGACAATTGAAAACAGTCATGTAACTAAAAAAACGAGGATCACCTTTCCCATACACTTCTCTAAATGAGGTGCAAATTTTCCGGCGGTGACGGACCGACCACAGTTCATGCAGTCAAAGAGTTCGCTGGCTACAGAAGGGTGCGTCTGCCCGAAGATATCGACCACGTACTTGCCGTTCGCCTCACTGTTGTTGCTCGGGTCCGCTACCCGCAACCTCGCTTGTGCCGAGAGCCTCATCTCTTCCTCCTCCTCTTCCAGGTTGCGGTCGAGTCCCAGCCTCGCTATTCTATGGCATTCCGACGCCACATCAGCGATGATGGAGTCGAGAAGATCGCCGAAAAAGTGAGACGAAAGCTGAAATCAAACATCCCAAAACCAAGTCAATACAACTGAACTCTCATCGTCTGAATCAACAAGTACCAATCAAATTTGACTTCATTTCAGTATAAGAGAATGTTCATACTATACCTGGGAATGAGGTGATAGATTGTCCTCATTAGACATTGCAATTAAGAATCAATGGAACCAGTTCAGTCCGATCAATGTGCAACCAGTGTAAAATTCGATCGCCTGGCAAATAACAAGTAATGCTTCAGCGATATCAAATTAGCTCCAAATCTTGCTTAAATTGGATCAAACGAATACTGTGGTATCACAGAATCGATAACCTAAGTGGATTTTGGAAAATCGCAATCACGATCTCGCGGATCAACATCGCGAGAGAGAGAGAGAGAGAAGACTCACCGATCGAAGAAGAGGAACGATGCTTAATTGGAATCTGAAATCATAATACTGAATCGGAGCGATGGAGATGGACTCTCTTCGTCTGGTTTTCCATCGGTGTTCGAGTGGCGGAAGGAGATGAACTTGGCGAAGGAAAGCGGCAATTATTCATTGCGTTTGAGCTTATTTCTGCTTCTTGAGAAAGCAAATCATTATCTGACACGTGTGCCAAGAAACCTGAGAAAAAAATTATCAAAAAAGTTCCGATGCCGGGAATCGAACCCGGGTCCCCTGGGTGAAAGCCAGATATCCTAACCGCTGGACGACATCGGAATTTTGAATATAACTGTATTTTTTTTTTATATATTACAACTTTATTTGAGTTTGTCACAAAGAGTTCATTTCTTTTTTGAGTTCTTAGATATCCGGATGGGGAAAATAGCGACGAAAGTCCTTAACTCTGTATATTTGTTGCAGGTAAGTCCTTATATTCAAATTTTAGTGGCAAAAGTCCCTACCGTTAGAATCTTGTTGCACATCAGTTCTCCTACCGTTATCATATTGTTAAGTGTCACGCTGGCTATATATGTGTAATCCATGTCACCAAAAAAATTAAGGCAAAAATACCAAAAGTAAAAATTACTAAAAAATTCTAAACCGTTAAATTCGCATAGCGCGGTGAAATTAAACCACATTTTTTTTATGGATCCACCATTGTAAGCTATAGATCCAATTCCAGCGTTAATTACAGAATTTCAAGAAAGAAAATTAAAATATATGTAAACGACAAAATTAAATCGCAAAGAAATAACAAAACGACAAGAATTTTCAAAATGGTGGATCCATTAAAAATGTGGCTTAATTTCACTATGATATGTGGATTTAACGGTATTTTTTACTTTTAGTACTTTTGCCTTAGTTTTTTGGTGACATGACATGGATGACAAGTTTGCAGCCAATGTGGCACTTAACGATATGACAACAGCCTAAGGACTAATGTGGAACAAGATTCTAACGGTAGGGACTTTTACCACCAAAATTTAAGTATTGGGACTTAATTGCAACAAATATGCAGAGTCAGAGACTTTCGCCGCTATGTTCCCTATCTGGATGTATATCTTATATCGGGAAAGAACCATTATAATTTTAAGTGTCAAGTTTTACAATTTTATTTTTTTATTTAGGGGTTTAGGTCGAAATTCTTAACACCAATTATTTACTCTATGAGAGATTTTCACCATCACATTCTCTAAATATTATAAGGTGTATTATAAAATGTTGGACCTAGTTATGCCACTAGAATCGAGGGTATCGTATGACGTATGTACTGTTAAAAAAAAAAAAAAACTAATATTAATTATGATCCGTTATAATCTGTTAGTGATAGTTGAAGTATGTTAGAATGTGTACAAATATATTCCTTTCACGAAACATAAGCGAATCATTATTCATTTTCTTCACAAATTCTATCAACACATATCTCTCTTCTATTACTATATAACTTGTACTTGTAGTATTGTAGTATTGAGGGTTAATTGCGGCAAAAAGACCCAAACTTTGGTCAAACTCTCTACCGTGTATACAATCTTCGTAAATGACGGCAATAGTACCCAAACTCGGGATTCGGGAGTTGACCAATGATTTCCGTCCAAAAACACTGCAGAACCGTTAGACTGCTCCAACGTGGCAAATACCCACTCGCTGACGAGGCAAATATTTACCACGTGTGCTGGACACCTCAGCATAAAAAAATAAAAATAAAACATAAGAATTAAATCGTAAGAGAATTAAGCCAAACAAATAAAAATAAATTGAAAATAATTAAATGAAAACAAATCATCTCCCTTCATCCTCTTCTTCGTCGACACCTTCTCCAATTTCAGGTCTTGTACTATCTATATCTGTACTTAAAGTATACACTACAGATTGATCACACCAAGCTTTGCTAGATATGATATATCATGGCGTCGAACAAGACCTAATTCGTTTCCATCGATCTCCAGCTCAGACGACAACGGCGTTCTCGACGCGGCGAGGCGGCTAGGGAAACTCTTTCCTCCCTTCCACTGCCTCCTCTCGGTCGTCTTCGTTGTCCACCTCCAAGTACAAATTCTCGCGAAAGCCTCATCGGCGATTGGCCGTGAAGGACTTCCTCTTCAGGAACTTCTTCGCGATCGGCCTCTCCATCTCTTTCCTCTTTTTCCTCCTCGTCCTCCTCCGCTACGGGATCCCGCGGCCGATCAGCTCGCGCGCGGCGCCGCACCGAGGAAGCCGCCGAGCAGGTCAACCGAAACTCCGTCTCCGACAGAGAGAGAACTCTAATTTTTTGGGTTCATTATCGATGTGGTTGGGTTTATTGGGTTTTTAATAATTTACTTTTATTTAAATGTTATGATTTGTTTTCATTTGTTTTCATCTTTTTCATTTGTTTTGCTTTATTCTTTTACGATTTAGCTCTTATTTTCGGAGTTTTTTTTTTTTTTTTTATAAAACTGACGTGTCAAGTACACATGGCAAATATTTGCCTCGTCAGCGATGTGTATTCGCCACGTAGGATCTGTCTAACGGCTCTACAGTATTTTTGGACGGAAATAGTTGGTCAACTCCTAAATATATAGTTTGGGTACTATTGCCGTCATTTAAGAAGATTATATACACGGTGGAGAGTTTGATCAAAATTTGGGTATTTTTGCCGCAATTAACCCTAGTATTGATAATAGGGCTGTAACTAAAACCCGAAATCCGATTTTAAATCCACATCCGCACCCGCATCCGAATTTAAAATCCGAATCCGAAATCCGGATACGGATATCCGGATCCGGATTTAAAACCGGATTCGGATAAGGGTTTTGGTATTTAAAAATCCGGATATCCGGATCCGGTTTAAAACCTGGTTTATTTTAATATTTTATTTTTTTAATTTATTTTTTATTTTACTAACTACCTAGGGTTACAAGCAATCGACACTCATTAGTCATTCCTCTAGGGTTCGTCTCCAAGCCGCCTCTCCCACGCTCGCGAGTTCGCCGCCTCCAACGCGCCGGTCAGCCTCTCCCTCGCTCGCGAGTTCGCCACCTCCAACGCGCCGGTCAGCCTCTTCCTCGCGCCGGTGCTCGCGACTTCCTCTCCCTCGAACTCCATCGCCTCTTCCACTCTGGTTGGCAGCTCGCAGGTGCGTCGCTCTTCCTCTTCCTCTTCCTTCCATGGATTTCAGATTCATTTCGTTGCTGGGTTGATTCGCAGGCTGTTCGGACCAGATCAAGGAGCCTCGTGAATTCTTCGTTGTTGGGTTTATTTTTTTTTTTTTTTTTATAAATAAAAACCGGATCCGGATATTCGGATAGCGGATCCGGATAGTTCCGAAAAACCGGATATCCGCTCCGGTTAGAGCCCTAATTGATAATGATAAGCTGTGTCTTTACGTATATAAATATATATATTTGAACTGTTTGGTTGACTTGAATTATATAATATGAAATCAACTCTTGGGCCATGGTTTAGCTTATCAAAATATCACGAGTCATGAATGTGAGATTGATCAATTGTGTCGCGTAGTGGGTCGCATTGAAAGGAGGCTACGGCCGCGTCTCAAATGTGTCGTTTGGAATTGGTCAATAGCAGCTTCAGTATTAATCTCAAACCCAACTTATATCATTTTCATATCACTGTCACGTACACATGGACGTAGCTCCTCACACGTCCCAATCGGATTTCGTGGTTGAAAATTCTAACAAATTTACTCAACCTTTTTTTTTTAACAATTTGAAATATATATGTATATATATATATATTTGGTGTGTTTGGTTCAGTTTAAAATGTCTTGTTTTTGTTTTTAAAATAAACTAAATTGTATCAGGTGTTTGGTAAAATTGTTTTTTAAAATAAAAAACTCAAAAGCGATTTTAGATTTTTGTACATTTGTCGTAAAAGCTAGGATTCGTAGCTTTTGGTTTTTTCTAAAAACAAAAATACGGTTTTTAGTTCATTTGAGTATTTTTTAGCCTAAATAAACATTTTTAATCAGTTTTTGTTACCAACAACTGTTTTATGAATAGTTTACCAAACACTTATCAGTTTTATTTATTTTTTAAACAGTTTTTTTTCTTATATTGAAACTATAAACAATTATTTTTTTTAAATTAAATTGTGCCAAATGAGCCCATTATGTTTTCCTTTTATTTTCCTGTTATTTTTTATGTAAAAGTGTCACTAAGGCACCTTTGTTTAAGTTTAACTTTATACAATCTTACATTGCTCCATGAAAATTATTTTTATATCTTTAAAAATTTCAATTGGGGTATTGTTGAAACTTGTAACTCAAATTATTGTGAAATTTGCTTTGCGTTTCGTTTCGTATTCATCGCTTCTAATAGAATCTCACATGGATAGAATATAATAAATGATTGAGACAAGGGAATGGGTCATTTGAGTCACCCACTTTTGTGAAAGGGAGATGACTCACACAAATATACCACCACAAATGTGCCATTGCCGTCCGACCGTGACGACGTAATCGCAATTTGGTAAATCAGCTTGTTTGCCGAATTTCAAATTCCTAACGGAAATTGGTCACTAAGTAAATTAATTTGCATGAAAATCACTGTCAGACCCACACATCTGACTTTTTGGCACTCTTCGATCGGATTAGCTTGTTTGTGAGGTTGCATCAGTGCCTGGGTCCACTTTAATTAGTGGCTATTGGCTCACAAACAATAAGTCACTCTAAGAAGTGGTGCACTACAAAAAGTCCATGCAATTCCATCCAACTCCAGAGGCGATTTTTTGAGGCCAAAATGAAATGAAAAAAAAAAAAAAATACGCATAATTTTACGTAATTAGACCCATTAATGAGATGCCTACTCTACGTATTGCTTTTAGTTTTTAAGAGATTTTGATATCTAACTTCCCAAAAGTGTTTATGTCTAGATTACACATCAAAGGAAGTCAAAAACCTTTTATAACAAAGTTGACCATCCGAGGCGCATCCACTTGACTGAGCTTGCCCAAGTAAATCTTAATAGCGGAATGGATTATGAGGTTAATTATTGCATAAAATGAGGATCAAACGTTTCTATTTCAAAAATTTAAACTGTTATATTTACATGTCACATGCCAACCGCCAACCATATCAACGAAATTCGAGCAAAATATCGTAATTAGGCCGTTAACTTTTTGGCTGATCATTATGGATTTACCTTAAAACCACGAAACAATTTTAGCGTTTTGGCACGGAAGTAGTTGGGAATAAGAGAGTAAATACTAGTTGTTCCTTTACTCGCAATTTTCACTCTTATTATTATTAGTGTAAGCGAACATGCACAGAAATAGACAACGCATTGGTTGTACATTTCAGACTCGAAGAAGATCTATACTTCCAGTATTTATCTACTTGTAGTGTAGTGTAGTGTAACCAGTATGACCAAATGATATTTTCACACTCAATTATCATCATTAAATTCTTTTTCTTTTTCTTTTTTTAAGAGAGAAAGAGCAAGGAAAGAAAAAAAGTTAGATTGGTCCGATAACGACCGCTACATCATGAATCTATCACAATTTGAGGGCTCATACATTACGGGTATATTTTGATTATTTCGGAAAGTATACACAGAGCTTTTTGTTTAACTTATTGCGTATATAAATGGCGGCACTAACGCGAATGTGGAGGCTCAGCACGGCTGTGGGTCCCACAGCCGCAGCGCCAGACATGGCCTACCAGGAGCTGCAGTTCCTGAGGGACAAGCGCTACGGCTTCCACGGCGAGATCATGATGGTCGCCGTCATCGCGGTCTTCGCAGCCTTCATTCTCTTAGCGGTCGTGTTTCCTTATATTCGGCGGTTGCGGAGAGGAGGAGGCGGTGACTATAGCCAAGACCCCGGCGGCGGTGGGACATTTAGTCACACGCCGGAAGCGTCGGCTGCGGCGGGGACTAGTAAGGCGTCGAAGCCGGAGGAAAAGTGAGCATTTTTTTCGTTGGATGAGGTTGAGCTCTATTTTCTAAAGCCTATCTTAAGTTGAATTTTTTTTTTTATATGGTATTTTTGAAGTTGTATACTATTCTTTTCGTTTTCTACTATTTTTGAGCTTGTAGATACTAGATATGTACTCTGTGCTGTTCTTTCGGCTTGAGGCAAATTGATAAACTTTTGAGCTTTTTTACTTATAGCTTATTGTAGATGATGTATGTTTGTAGTAGATTCTGAATCTGATGCCTCCTCCTCCGCTCCGCCCTCCCCTCTTGGCCGCCTTGTCTGCTGTGGGCTTCAAAATAATCCGCGAACCTCTACCACGCTGCAGAGCGAGAGAAGAATCTTCTCCCCCTCGTCAACACCAGGAATCTCATCGCCTCCGAGCTTGGTGCTGATGAGGGCAAGGAGATTCTTCTCTTTGAAGCCCACAGCTGAGGGGGCATCGGCGGCGGCAGAGAGGTGAGTTCGTCCACTCGAAGAACTTTGCCACTCAAAAATAAAAACTGGATACATGCCGCCATACCGGAATAAAATTTGAATATTTTTACCGCTATTAACACATCTGGGGACCACCGAAGTCGTCCCCCTCGATATTTTAGCCAGAATGTCGAACTTGAATACTTTTGCAGCCATTTTGTCTCCAAGACCTCCTCAGAGTCTGCTTGGTTTTTGGACAAAATAAAAGTGGCAACTTTTATCTTGGACTGTGGCTTCAATTATGATTGTAACTTTGTAAGAGATGAGGACACTCTTCATAGTAGCTAATTTATTATGGTCACTTTTTTCTCCATGATCATGAAATGCTTTGAACGTTTCAATTGTCACAAGGTACACAGCAAAAAAATCTGAAGGATAAGCATGTTCGAAACAACATCTACAGAATAGTACACCAAAAAAAAAAAATGAAAAAAATGTTAAATTGATTATTCCATCATTAACACAGTTCGAAGGATGACCGAATTCATAAAACAAGAATGCCCACTAATATTGAAGTCAACGGAACCGTTAGGTTGTCGTCGAGCTCAGTGCTTATTGGGAGTGATTCAACCAGCGTCGAGGCAAGAGAAATAACAAAAAACCCGAGAACCATTTCCCAGCTTCCTTTCACATACCCAAAGGAGGAGAAATAGTACATATACCTGCCACAACATAACCCGAGTTAAAGATCGATAGATCTGCAAAAAGAACAAAATTGACGGAGCAGAATATCCACCCGACAGACGCTAGAAAGCCAGCCAACAACATTGCGACGCTTCCAGCAATCGATTTATTTCTGTTGTATGGAAGTTTGGTACTACCGAATCGTCTTCCTATAATGTCTGCAAAACCTGAATGAGCCAAAAGAGCGAAATTCTCTGAAGCTCTGAACTGTTAGGAGGTCTCGATATAGAAAATGCTAAACGATTCAAAGAACAGATCAATATGAGATACCATCTCCGGCACATAGGTTGCATATTGCTGCAATAGAAACCGGGGAAGTTCGCCAATAGAGCATACACGCTAGAGTAATGGTTGTGGCGTAGTACAGTGGTCCCTTCAGAAGCTCCCTAAGTTACGAACAAGTCAGGATACGGAATCTAACACGATTCAATTCTCGGTCTCTATGCTCATTGATGACCATTGCATTCAATACTTATTTCTGGTTTATATGAACTCTTTGGGATTCCTACCTATGGTCTCCGAATCTGGTCATGGATTTCACTGTTCCTTCATCTTTCAATAATCCTGAACCCACGAGAAACATCCGCACGATATTGATTCCTGGAACAGAGGCTGCTAGCAGTGTTCCACGTGTTCCGGGACTGTAAAACGCCCATTTCAGAAAGACAAAACAGATTGAAGCACAAATCTTTCGTCAGAGTGATGTTACCTGAATAGCGGCCAGCAAAGCATGAATACGAGGCCTACGCTTATATGCACAAGCTTCCTGTTTAGTTTCTAGGCAACCAAACAAAACCAAGAATAAGAATTTCTCTAGAAACCTGCATAACAAACACAATCTATAAATAAATTATACGGATCCGTGATTCCGTAAAACGTACAAGCGACGTACGACTGAGACCGCAAGTACAAGTGGCTTGGATCAAGGGAGAAAACAAAACTTTTATTTTATGTTGCTTTATTAGTTAAGTTTCGCAATTTAAATTTATTAGTGTTTTGTCGTTTTGCTTTTTTAGGAAGCTTCCGTTTCGTAGTTTCCATTTCCATCAGATTGACTCCTGCAATTTAATTTGTAATTCTTGGCCCATATGAGGTTGAATTTTCGGAATTCAAAATTAGCTCCCAATTAATGCTAATCTCGCATCGTGATTAGGGTTTCGAGACGCCTTGTCTCTCTCTTGTGTTTGTCACTTTCCACTGTCAGTTTTGCTTCACTGACAACATGAATTCTGACCTTCATGATGGTTGGAATTCTGGCAGCAACCACCGGGGATCTCAGCATGAGGAATTACCGATTACACGTTCGTAATCCCGGGCTCGTAATATCACATCATCATCATGATGAATCTGAATGTCTTCAATAATCAACAACCAAATCGAATCATAGAAACCGCTTCACCAAGAAATGAAGTACCTACATTCCTATATAAACCATAAGAAACCCGAAAGATTTGTTCGATCCGAAAAGAGGGGAAAAGTGTGGGGTTTTTAGTCGAAGATCGAATTTGAAGACCAAATGACAATTTTAGGAGAGCGGTCCCTACCTAGTGCCGGTTTTTCCGCATTCACGCTAAAAGAGTACTACCGCGCGTAAACCATGGGTATACCGGGATTTTCAAACCTCGGCCGTGACCATGGTTTTTAGTTGAAAATCTTGCCATGAGAGATTTCATGGCAACCCTGGGCAGGTCTAGTTCGAGGCTGTAGACAAGGTCAACGCCTCAACGGCCACACATTCAACAGATTCAACCCCAATTCTAACCATCCATTTCAAGATTCGACAGACAGTCGCAACATTTTCTCACGATCCAATCAGAAAATAGAAGTCGAATTCCACTAGCTCCTACTCTTTTCTTGTAGCTGGGGACCACTGATGTGAGTGAGCTCGAAGAAGGTCTAACCTGGTCGAAGAAGCCTCGCTTGGCGATCTCGGCCCAGAGCTGGAGGGTGGAGAGGGCGATGCCTCCGGTCAAAGCGGAGGCGAGGAGGTCAGAGACGACGGGGCTGTCGGGGAACATAGCGGCGGAAGCGGAGGCGGAGCTCCGGCGAGGTCGGAGGCTCGTGGGAGGAGGAGAGTGGAGTCTAAAGAGACGGAGGTGAGAGGAGTTGGTGAGAGAGTGGCGGAGGGAGAGATGGTCAAAGCCGGTGAGGGTCGCTGCAAGAGCACATGCAGCCATTAAGGAACAGCCCTCCTCGCGCGCGGCTGCCCTGCCACTTTTCTCGTTTTAACTTTTTCGGATAATGTACTTGATTTTTTTACCAATTGAAGGGTAGGGGTTTAAATTCAAAAAAATATGGTAAATATATTCAAAATTAATAAATGTGGTGTTAAGTATTTTTGTTGAATTTACATGAGAAAATACGTTAGATAGATGTGTATTTGAGATATGATTTAATAATATTATGCCAAAAATACTAAATTTTATTAAAAAAAAAATATTAGATGAAAAAATTTATCACCTCGAGTACTTTTAGTGCTATTTTTACTTTAAAACTCTTCTCGTCTTTACTGGTCTTTGGTGTTAAATACTTTTATTGTAATTATTCCTAAAATCATTAGTGTTATTCTACCAAAAATCCTTAATATAGATTCTTTTTCTTTTTGGCAATTAATCACGCGTCACATTATCGTGTAGTTGGATATTGAAGAATATCATTCGAACTTGTGCATATGATAATATCTATGTCCAATTTTGTTTTTCTGGTTTCTTTTCTTTTCGAATTAGTACTTAGTGAAATTTTGTTTTCAATAATATTTATTAACGTGATTCACTATATTCGGAGTGATATCTAATCTAAATAATTTTTTTTATAAAACATGAAATATGGCATATATGAGATTCATGCAGTTTGTTATTGTACTCTATTGATTTGGCGTTTTGCATTTCGAGTTTGTTTTGTTCGATGTATGAGACATTGTATTGTTTATATTGTAAGTCTCATACATCTATTTTGTTACCAAGGTATTCCTCAATTATAAATGAGGATCTATCTAATATATTTAGGATATATTTGGGATAGGGATCACGATTCAGATCCTGACTCTTCTTAAAAAAATGCCTGGACATGATATATTTTTAAATTCTAATTCTTTACCTTATAAATCTTGCATGCTCGACAATTTCGGAGATGCTTTTCTATTCTTATATATACAATATCTTACGTTAACTATTCATTATAAAATTTTATAAATATAATATCTAATAATAAAAAAAATGTCATTGAGTACGATCTTTCATTTATATCTCACGATCGAGTTAATAAATTGAACTATTCAATACTTCTTACCTCATCGAAACGCAGTGCAAGTCCATTCGTAGTTTATTAAACCCGGAACTCGTTAAGAAGCGCGTACATGCCGGAACTTATTAATTAGTTCATTGTTAAGGAATAATATAAATTTGGAAAGAGTCGTTGGAATGACAATACAGATGGCACGATTTTAATGACGCTTTTGGATGTACTCTAGTTAATAATAATTAGGGTTTCCATCTTCAGTTACAACATTGTATTTTACCAATTTTCTTCCTCGTGACAGCTATTATCTACTTAATTATACAACCGAGAGGCTTCAGCCCTTAACTACACAATTATCACACACACTAAGCATTTTTCTCAGATAGAGATTCTTGTTATTTAAGGTTAATCCTTTGAACCAGCCTCGGTAGAAAAACTAGTACTAGTTTTTATCAATATTCAAGTTTTTTTTTTTTTTATTTCTATGGAAAACTTATATTAGTGCATTATAAACTCCTTTGTAGTGAATATATTCCACTGACATGTTTAACTTATTGTTTGTTTTCCATGAGATTAAAAGGTATGGAAGAAACAAACATCGACAACAACGACGTAGCGAAGAAGAAGAAGAGTCGAGTTTTCGATGATCAGAGAGCCATGCCTCCTCCAAACCCGCCATTGATGAGCTCAACCTACGCTAACGTGCAGCTTCACAGTGCTAATTATTATCAGAATAACACCCTTGTTGAAGCTAATTCGTTCAAGGATGTCACTGCCGACGCATACGTGAGGAAAGATCCTCCGTCGTTACCGGAGAATAATCAGATTCTAGAAGCATCTGGAGCGCCTAGTGTTAACGACCGTTCAAGCTTGGCTGAGGAAACTGGTCATCCGTTCAAGGTTGGCCGTAAAGTAATCTCGGAACAAGCAAAGCTCAAACGGTGAAGCTCGATTCCTAGATTCATGATTCATACTCGGATATAGGCTTTGTTGTTTGATTTTTTATAGTGTCTAAGTAATATACAAGAGAAAGGGAAGGGAAAACACACACACATATATATATACATATGACAATCTTGTTGCTGCTGTATGATTTGTAGTAACCTGGCAAACCGAGTTGCTGCACGAAGGAGTAGAATGAAGAAGCTTCAACATATTGCAAACATGGAAGCGAAGATCAAGGCTTTGCAGGTATAATTATAAATACTAATAACAAAAATAATCTGTGTTTATAAGCTGTTTTTTACAATGAACAATAATCTGTGTTCCTAAGTCATGCTTACAGTAAAAATATTAATTAGAAGAAATATAAGTTTGGGGAGAGAATATACATACAAAAAGTTCGCAGCCAAACTAATGTAGAACGGGATATAGAAAAGAGAGAAAACGCAATGATTCGAGCAAGCAAGCTAGAGATTTTCTTATTCAATTAATAGTCGAATTCTTCCTCCATGGAGGAGATAAATCAAAGTCTAGCAATAAAGGAAATAATCTGGAGATTAATGCGACAAATAAACCTAAAGACGGAAATAGAACAAAATGACAATAAATTTTCTAATAAAGGTAAAGATGAGGATCTTCAAGAGTCTCCGGGATTGTCGTGATCGCTCATCCGAGCTACTTCAGGCTTTTGCGGTCCCACACCTCCATAAGGAAGTCATGTTTAGTTCCACATTACAAACAAATACTAAGTAATAAAAGAGAAAAACTAAGTATTTTGATACAAACTCAAAGTCGAGAAAACAAATACATAGTGATAAGTTGAAGTTAACTTAACTGATAATATTGAAAACATTTAATTTACATATGAGATTAGATGAGTTAATAACGTTTGTCAATTTCTTTTAATAGACCATGACTACTCTGCATAAAATTGAAAATTTAAAGAAGAAAAAAAAATATACTTGAGTTTTATATATATATATATATATATATATATATATATATATATATATAGCAAATAGTCGGAGAACACTCACATAGTCTCTCCGTCTCGATTTTATTAATAGAGCCTTCACTTCACGTATGGCGGAGGAAAACCGTGGTTACATCGTTATATTTAGGATAATTCACGTATGGCGGAGGAAAACCGTGGTTACATCGTTATATTTAGGATAATTCACGTATGGCGGAGGAAAACCGTGGTTACATCGTTATATTTAGGGCTTATCCAACATTAAAAGCATCCCCAATAACAAGACAACACAATAAACAAAATGATAACAACAAATAACAAAAACATACTTAACGTTAGACGAGCCTAATTAATCAATTAATTTTTATATAATAATAATGCATATATAGTGTTGAGTTGAGGGTATTGACTCATCCACTCACGATGCTACACGTGATAATGTTGATTTTAAGAGTGTATTCCAGTGGAAAGTAGGCGTCTCTAAACTTATTCAACCCCAACATATAGTACTCTCTAAGCTTATCCCTTGGTATCATAATAGTCTTTAAATATTTTTTAAAAAATTAACTCCCTAAACTTATAACTCTCGTACATGTTTTTTACTACGATGTTCGTTATTCACTTATTGTTATATATTAGTTTTTTCCCTTAAACTCTATTTGTGTTCCGATTTTTTTACTGACTTGTTCCTATAATACATATAGTTTGCCGCTTAATTCTTTGTTGAATCAATTTACCGATTGAATTTTGAATATCTCTTAAATTATTGCAGTTGTTTTCAAATAACTGTTTGGTACAAAATTTTGCTTTTTTATTTGAAAAACTAAAAAATAAAAATGTGTTTGGTACATTTTTCTTTTTATTTTCTTCAAAAAATTATTTCTTTTAAACATCAAAATATAAAATATAATAACATATATAAGACAAGTGCAAATCACATACAATAATAAATAAGTGTACACCATAAAATCACTTCTCTAATCTATTCATTCAACAACACAATTTTTCAACAAAAAAATTTCCAAATCTCAACACAATAATTCACCAAACGTTAGTCAAATGTCGCATAGTATGATGAATGTTGCGATACATCTTTCACTCAATTTGATTTCACGGGGCATTTGACCAACGTCAGCAAAAAATGGCGGAAATATGCATCACCTCATTTTTGTTGACTTTGGCTACTTTTATCCAGTGGCAGAACCAGGAATTATGTACCGGGGGAGTTAGATATAGTTTTTTTTTTCAAAAATTTAATAGGGTATTATTTACACAATTTTTTTTTTTTTTGGAGAGGGTGGTTTGAACCACACCCTTTCTCCACGTACATGCGCCAATGCTTTTATCACTATTTTTTTTTTTCTTTTTAAACACGTGTCTCTTGAGTTAGTCAAAATTTAGTACTTATATACCGCTATATCCCTATTGTTTTGTTAGGCATTTCACCTCTCTGTAAATACAAAAGGAAGTTAACATGTTGATACATTTTATGTCTATAATTTAATTAGTTTTCTTCCTTTTTTTTTTTTCATCCTCGGAGGAACTCTAGATATTAAAACGCTTCTTCACATTCACGATTGTAAATATATATGTGTAGGCTGAAACAGAGGACTTATGCCTCCAAATCTCAAATTTCCAAAGGCAGAGCCGTCACTTAGAGATGGAGAATAATATGCTGAATCATGAGATCTCTGTTCGTACAAGCAACTTTCGCCAGCAACAAGGTAAATATTATTAGAAACCTATTACACCAATCTTAAAGATATAAATTTGATTTTATAATTATTAAAGAATTATTTTATAGCATCTAGAGTCTAGACTATTCCTAATTGCTACAATACTCTTTATGTTATTTCTTAAGATATATAGTGTTTTTTTTAAGTCATGAATTATTATTTATTGGGTGTGTTGTGAGCTACCGACGAGGATTGTTTCACAATAGAACAAAGCATGTAGAAGTGCAATATCATTTTATCAGGAAAAAAAAAAATTAGACAAAGCAATCGATATGCGACATATCAAGACAAATGACCAAATAGCAGAACTTTTTTACAAAAGGACCACGTATTGGAAAGTATTAGGTATTTTGATGTCAACTCTACATGGTAGCCCAATGGAGTAAGATTAGTATAAAGTTACTTGGGTTTTCGCAGATTAACGATAAGCCTTTCTCTTTTAGTAAGACTGGAAAGTAGAAATGTGTAAATATATCTATATATTTTTAATATTCAAAAAAATTAGCAAAGGTATATCATATGATACATATAGCTCTCACCAGTCACCACCATGAATACACTCACTCTTTGATGTAAAAGCGATATTGAAGAACACGTCTTTGTTCAAGCTATGCTCGATTTTTCATTAACAAAACAACTAAAAATATTAATTAGCTTAATGCTTATAGAGATTAATTTTAGAGGGAAAATATCGAATAATATAAACATGAAAACAAAAGACGTCTTAAAAGAAAAACAAAAGCTAATAAAAAGCCGAAAATCGAGCAACATCTTGAAGATCGGAAAAGCCTCGGTCTCATTGCTCGTCATCACCCTTATATCCAACAGATAAGAGTAGTAATCGAGTGTCAAGATTAATAGAGTGGTCTTGTTGCAGCGAAAATTATAACATTGAATTTGATTAGGTGTAAGATGGAGTTTTCTACATGCATAATTAGTTTTCATATTGTTCTCTATGAACATAGAGTTAATCCGTTATTATTGCATATAACAAAAATATAGGAAAATAACAAGTAATTGGCTTATAAAGTATCTATCTATACATTGCTTTTGTTGTGGTTACATATGCTTTTCGTGAAGTGACGCTATCAGAGATTTATAGTCTTATTAATCACATTTTTCTATTATCACAACATTCGTTTTTGCATTTGATATAATTTACATTTTTAATTATTAATTAATCTATTTATTTGTTAAGGTATCTGAAAAAATGAGTTTAATTGCATCGTAATGTGTGTATAGCCGAAATAGCAGCGAACAAAGCAGAAGTGGAGAGGCTGAGGCAAATCCATGAGATTCAACAAGGATACACCTTGCATTCTTATGCAATCCCCAACTTGAACCAAGCTACTTTGCAGCACTTTGAGTAATACATCATTAGATTAATATTGTTTGGGGGTATATTTCATTATTTTGTAGACATATTACTTATAGAATTCATTGTTTTTAATGGATTAGTACAGTTTTTGTATTTTTCAAATTCATTCTTCCTAATAGAAGAACCTATTGTGAGACCGTCATCAATTGATCCCTTGGCTTTAGAGAGCAAGATATAGTAAACTATGCAATTTCACATCGTGTGGGCAAATAAGTGAGTTGATCGGACATTCTTGAGACTATACAGGTATGCGATTGCATGGTTGTCGAAGATCGTACAACTATATTACTTATGTCAATAAGATGCATATTTTTGATAGCTCATTCGAAACAACTCTAAAATTAATCGTGTTTGGCTTGACAATTTTAAGATGTGTGATCTTGTGAGAAATTTATCAAACAACGTGCGAGTGAGGACAAAGCACGTTGAAAAACTTGTGTTGGCATGTTGAGACAGTCGTCAATTACGACACTTTGGGCGTTTAAGTTGACACTTTTATGATATTGCAAGATAAAACTAGCGACTTAAAATTCATATTTTAGAAAAACTTTCATATTTAATTATGTAAAGATAAACTTTATTTGTTTATATTAATATCATAATTAATTAGGAAGTGTTATGAGCTTTATAATAGTGAAACTGAGACTTATATATCAAGCGAGACCTTGATATCTTTTTTGAAGAAATTATTATATTATAAATTTAATACGTTCGTTTCGAGACAGAACGATATATAATTTACTTGAAATTAAATATTTATTACAAAAATTTACTATGCATCACAAAATTTGCCACTTCTAAATTCTAATAAAACAAAACTAAAATATGTGATTTGCAACTTGTAGATTTGATTTGATATGCACATATGACTGTAAAGTCCGTTTTCCAATCTTTGGCCATCACCAACACATTGCGCTCTAACCTAAGCAAGGGAAGGGTAAAACAGTCAAAGCAACCACTGCAATATGAATCTATGCCAGATTTCGCTGGAGTTAGACAGTCACCCTTAAGAGACACGTGGCATATGTTCAACGCTTCCAGAAAAACCAAATAATGACAGAAAAATAAGAGAAAATAGTAGTGTGTCACTGTCTTCACTCTTCGTCTTCTGCACTGCAATGGTGTAGAAGAGCTCGAACAGCCATTGCTGCTCCTACGAAGCTCCGAACCCTAAATCCGTTTTAGGGCTTCCATCCACGCGCGTTTGCCCAAGTAGTAAGTCACCTGTTTCGCTCCCTCAGTTTCATATCAGTTTCTCTGGTTGGCTTTGCTTTTTCCGTTTCTTTCCTGTTTGGCTGGCGAGAAAATTGAACTTCAATCGGTGATTTTGCTTTTCTTTTTTTGTTGTCTTCGTTTCAGTGAGGTCTGATGATTGACTTTCCTTGACGTGGAATCCACGTTTTATTCGCCTATGTTCTTTAATTCGAATATTTTAATCGGCGAAGATTCGGAGATTTGCTTTTAGTTCTCTCTCTTTGGGGCTTTCGGCTACCAAACGCAGGGGAGAATTATTGCTTGGTTTTTTTTTCTTCTGAAAAGCAACAAAAATGGCCTCTGCTCAAGGGTTTACCCAGTTAACCGGAGTAAGTTTCGTTTTGAATTCGCGTAATTTGCATCTTCGGAATGGGATTCTCGCCCACCGAGTTCGGGGAAATTCCAGGGGGAGAGATTTTCGTGCGGCGGTCTGTTGCAAACAGCCAGACCCGAGTTTCAGCGTCTCAAAGTCGAGCAAGCTCCGGGAATTCAGGCTGTTCAAATCGGTCGAATTGGACCAGTTCTTGACCAGCGACGATGAGGACCAGATGAGTGACGGCTTCTTCGAGGCGATAGAGGAGCTCGAGCGGATGTCGAGGGAGCCGTCGGATGTTCTTGAGGAAATGAACGATCGCCTCTCGGCTCGGGAGTTGCAGCTCGTGCTTGTCTACTTCTCTCAGGATGGAAGAGACTCGTGGTGCGCCCTCGAAGTGTTCGAGTGGCTTCGGAAGGAGAATCGGGTCGACAAAGAGACGATGGAGCTCATGGTCACGTTGATGTGCAGTTGGGTCAAGAAGGTGATCGAGAGCGAGCATGTTGTCGGGGATGTTGTTGACCTTCTCGTGGACATGGATTGCGTTGGTCTGAGGCCGAGTTTCAGCATGATGGAGAAGGTGATCTCTCTGTATTGGGAGATGGGCGAGAAGACGAAAGCCATCGTGTTTGTGAAGGAAGTTTTGAGGCGCGGGATTGCTTACCCGGAGGACAGTGCGAGCGGACCTAAAGGAGGGCCTACTGGGTATCTTGCCTGGAAGATGATGGTAAGACTCTGCAATCTACTCTAATATTATATGGATTCAGATATTCAGTTATACATAGTATGGTGTATAAATTTATTAAAGGTTTTTTTTTTCCTGAGTTTTAATTGCATATAAATTACCTTTCGTGCTTCTTATATCGTGTTAGATGTTTATAAATCACTTGCTTTTTTCATCTATTCTACTTTGTGTTAGGTACTAGCCATTAGCCTATATATGTTTATCAAATATGAACCTTGAATACTGCTTCATTCAAATTTTAGAAATTTGTTTCTTTACGAAATTTTTAATTGATTTGTGTTTAGAAATGAAAAGCCAACTAGGTTTGATTACTAATTATAGATAACTAGTTATGGAAATGGTTCACGTTTATATGTGCTCGATAATAAAGAAAGAAAATTAGAAGCCAAGCCCAAATAATTCTATACCAGTAATATGTTTTATGTGCAATTATTTGTTATCTACAAGAAAATAGAACCGGGGTCAGACATCATTCACAATCTTCGTATTCGGTCAACAGTTCATATGCTAACTAGGATTGAAACTAATTAAGCAAATGGTAATCATGGGGTGTAAAGATAAATGAGATAACTAGGTTATTAAAGATGTTGCAAATTGGCCAAACATTAAGACTTTGTCACATCATATATAGCTTAAATGTTTTAGATTACATAGGAAGATATTTGGGTAGCTTCATTCTCTCTCCCAATTTTGCTGTACGAGAAAATCAGAGAAAATCAACAGGGAACACCGCGGGATAGGATAGAGTTCAGTCTAGGCTTTCTAATGGTATTGTCATTTCTCTGGTTTACATTCGTGAAGTGTTAGACAGATTGTGGCTAAAATTATTTTTGGGTTTATGTTTGTGAAAACGTTTGTTGATTGGTTAATTGCTCTGCAACTAAATGAAACTTCTACCGTGTCATGTATTTTAGGTTGATGGTAACTATATGGATGCTATCAAGATGGTTATCGATCTCAAAGAATCTGGGTTGAATCCAGAGGTTTACAGCTATCTCATCGCCATGACAGCTGTCGTCAAAGAGCTCAACGAAGTATCGAAAGTTCTGCGCAAGCTAAAAGGCTTCTCAAGGATGGGAATGGTAGCTGAACTCGATGAAGAAAGCGCTGACCTCATCGAGAAGCATCAGTCGGACCTTATAGCGGATGGCGTGCGGCTATCCAATTGGGTAATTGAAGCGGCAAAAACTCCTCTCGATGGGATTGTTCACGAGAGGCTTCTCGCCATGTACATATGTGCCGGCCGTGGGATAGAGGCGGAAAGGCAATTGTGGGAGATGAAGCTTGTGGGCAAGGAGGCTGAAGGAGATCTATATGACATCGTTTTAGCCATTTGTGCTTCGCAAAAGGAGGTGACCGCTATATCGAGATTGCTCACACGAGTGGAAATCAGCAACTCTTTGCGCAAAAGGAAGTCCCTTTCGTGGCTATTGCGAGGTTACATCAAAGGCGGCCATTTTGATTATGCAGCAGAAACAGTCGTTAAAATGCTCGATTTGGGTTTGTTTCCGGAGTATTTGGACAGGACTGCTGTACTTCAAGGACTGCAAAAGCGGATCACAGGACCCTCTAGTGTTGACGCCTATCTCAAGCTCTGCAAACGGCTTTACGACGACAATTTGATCGGACCGTGTCTTGTGTATATGTATATAAAGAAGTACAAGCTTTGGATCATCAAAATGGTGTGAAGAAATTAGCAAATTTGGCTTCAGAGATATGGTGAAGCAGGTTATGTTAAAGCATAGAATCTGAATGTTTAGCTATTTCATACTTTTTTTGTATAGTATTTATTACCTTGTTTGACATTCAAAGAGATGTAATTAACAGATTCATATACACCTGTTGTAATAATAAAGCAAGTATATAGCATTGTATATGCCCCTCGTGCTCGATCTTGTGTTCTTAAGGTGCTTCGTCAAGGTACCCAATTTTCGGTTTTACTTTGTTATGATGACACGTATACCGATATCGAAAACTGAATAATCATATTCAATAAAATGCTGTTGTTTAATTTACTTGATTCCTTCGGCAACCCCGTCTCTTTCGACCGGAGGTTGGAGTCAAGCGTGTTAGTATTCCCAGTGGGCATGCATTGGATTATGCTCAGGATCGACTATTCAAGGCTCTTCTGGCTTCTCTTCCGAGTTTTTTGCTTCGAGACCCACCACGCCTAACCCCGGATTTTCATTTAATTACCATGTCCAACATGAAGAAGAAGAAGACGTACTTCTCCGACCGACCAGCAAGACGACACCCGCATTGGTTTCGTCGAAACTGATCCAACCGCCAGATAGTGTCGGGTACGTTTCCGATGCTCTTGCAAGACAGAGTCGACTTTAATGCTTCATTGTCACCTTAAAAGGGACTAGTTCGTACAGGGCCTGTACCACACGTCAACTTGGTAAAAGGGGAAGGTTATTGCATTTAGTTACGTTACGAGGAAGGAGTGAGGTTTTAGTCTACGTCCCTCGCTGGTTCTTTACTGATGCTGAGATTTCACGCTCTCAGAATCTTATACTCTTCTGGGTCACGCTCTGATGAGTTCTTCGGGCGCTTCGTGAATCTTGTGCATTACTCTTCACTCAGTTCTTCCGGTTGTAAATACTTGCTTCGAGATCACTTGCAGAGCCGAAGAGTGGACAGAGCTCGGGCAATTTTCGATACAATTCCTAGCCCGGATGTTGCTTCATACACGATGATGGTGATGGGTTACGCGCGAAGCTACAGGCTGGACGATGCCCTGAAGCTGTTCGAGGAAATGCCCGTCAGAGATGCGGTATGTTGGAATTCGATGGTGAAAGGCTGTTTGGATTGCGGGAATCTGATCATGGCTGAGAAAATTTTCCACGAGATGCCCAAGAAAACTGTGGTGTCGTGGACGACGATGATGAACGGGTTTATGCGGTTCGGGGAGGTTGAGATGGCGGAGCTCTTGTTTAGGGAGATGCCCGTGAAAGATGTGGCTGCTTGGAACTCGATGATTCACGGCTATTTCGATAATGGTAGAGTCAAAGATGCTATCGACTTGTTCGAAGCGTTGCCTCACCGAGATACGATTTCATGGACTTCGATGATCAGTGGGCTTACCCGGAATGGTAGGAGCAATGAAGCCTTGACTCTCTTTAAGAAAATGGTGAGTTCGGGCTATAAATCCGTTTCAACAGCTTTGGTGTGCGCGGTGACCGCGTCTGCGAATCTCTTCTCTTTGCATTCAGGTGTTGAAATTCATGGGCAGATTGTGAAATTAGGGTTTCTGTTTGACGAATTCATATCGGCATCACTAATAACCTTTTATTCAAACTGCAGACAAGTAGAGAATGCGTGCAAGATTTTCAAGGAGAAACTGCACAAGAATGTGGCAGTTTGGACCGCTCTTATCACAGGATATGCATTAAATTCTGAACCCGAAAACGCTTTAGAGATCTTTAGGGACATGATAGCGTTTACGGTCGTTCCGAATCAGTCCTCTTTTACGAGCGCTTTGAATGCTTGTTGCACTTTAGGGGCTCTTGATTGGGGCAAAGCGATCCATTCAGCAGCGACAAAACTTGGTCTGGAAACCGATGCGTTTGTGGGAAACTCTCTTGTTGTGATGTACAGCAAATCCGGCAATATCAGTGATGGGATTTCTGTGTTTACACAGATTGATACGAAAAACACTGTCTCATGGAATTCCGTGCTTGTGGGGTCGGCTCAACACGGTTGCGGGATGTCAGCTTTGACCTTATTCTGCCAAATGATGCGTTTCGGGATTGAACCAGACGAAATTACCCTCACCGGCTTGCTCTCTGCTTGTTCCCATTCGGGGATGTTACAGAAGGGAAGAGGCCTATTTAAATTCTTCGAACAAGGTAAACTCTGTAAGGTGAAACTCGAACACTACGCTTGTATGATCGATCTCCTAGGTCGGTGTGGGAAGTTGGAAGAAGCAGAGGAGTTAGTGAGAACCATGCCTTTTGAGGCAAGTTATCCGGTCTGGCTTTCTCTACTCGGTTCTTGTAGAATGCACTCGAATTTAGACATGGCAGAACGAGCTGCGAAAGCGATCTTCAACCTTGAACCGAAAAGCAGTGCAGCTTATGTGATGTTATCGAATGCATACGCTTCTACCAAAAGATGGTACGACGTGTCAAGAGTGAGAAGCAAGATGAAACAGAACAATGTCGTAAAACAACCAGGCACTAGTTGGGTCATTCTAAAGGGATCGAGGCACGAGTTCCTCTCCGGAGACCGGTCTCACCCTTTGAGTGAAGCAATTCACCAAAGATTGGAGTGGCTCGGAGTGAAGCTGAAGGAATTCGGGTATGTCCCGGATCAGAGCTTTGCTCTGCACGATGTCGAAGCGGAGCAGAAGGAAGCGATGTTGTCGTTACATAGCGAGAGGCTCGCTATCACTTTTGCATTGATCAGCACTGTAGAGGGGAGCACAATCACTGTGATGAAGAATCTTCGAGTGTGCGGGGATTGTCACTCGGCAATCAAGATTATGGCGAAGATTGTTGGGCATGAGATAGTTGTCAGAGATTCGAGCCGGTTTCATCACTTTAGAAATGGTGGTTGTTCTTGTGGAGATTACTGGTAGAAACTGTGATGCGGATCTCCGTAATCTACAAGTGAAAGGCTCGATAACTTCCTGCGTTTTGGCCAAATGGCTGTATGATGTTTTGGTGGCAGTCTTTAGGCCTTTCAAAACTGGTTCCGATCTCGGTGGTGGGTCCGGAAAATTTTGCTTCAGAGATATGGTGAGCTTAGAATCTGGATGCTTAGCTTTTTTATACGTTTTGTATTGTACTTATTACCTTGTTTGGCCTTCAAAGAGGTAATTAACAGATTCATTTACACCTGTTGTAATAATAAAGCAAGTACATAGCATTGTATATGCTCCTTGTCTTGTCTTGTGTTCTTCTTGAGGTACCTTAGGTCCCCAATTTTTTGGTTTTACTTTGTTATATGATGACTCGTTCGCTATCAAAAACCGGATATTCATATTCAACAAGTGCGGTTTTACACTTTAAAATAAGGTATCGGTTTTTCTTTATCAAAATGTAGTGTATGGTCCATAGTAAAAATTGCACTAAACGTACCGCGCTCACTCTATCATTTATGACGTGTTTGCGTTGCTAGTTTTCCGATGAGCTCATGGTAAGGGAAAATTGATCGTTTAGTTTATTGCTTGTGTCATTTCAAGTCTTGAATTATGTTCTCGGTTCAAGTACGGTTATTTGTTTTTTTAATAGTAATTGAAAGATTAGTAAACCTTAATATGGTTTGGTATGCGCATCCGAGGTTTTTTGCCGTGTTCTTGAAGGATCGGTTATCTTGTTTATTATTCGTGAATAAAGTATCCAATAATCATCAACTTCGGCTTTACTTGTTTTTTGTTTTGTTTTACAGTTCTATGTCTTCTATCATTTTCAATTTTTTTGGTATTAATGCCGACTTCTTGAGAGAGTAAAATGTACATTTATCATTATGCATGTGCTCTTTTGTTGATTCTATATATGATTACTAATTTCAAAATTGATTATTCAAAGTGGTACACCATCCTTCAAGCATGAATGTAAAGTCATATTTAACACCTTTTGTATCTTATATCTTTGAGGTTGAACCTAAGTCAACTTTTTAACCTTTGTATATGACTTTTTGGAGGTTAGCGCAACCAATCATGATACATGTTTGCATTCTTTGTTAAGCAAAAAAAAGGTATGAATCAGAAAGCATTTACAAATAAATTGTTTATTATTTAATTTGAGTATTATTATATGAAACATGTGGCCATCTTGGCATTTGCATTGTTGGAGCCATAGTGAGTCACACCTAAATATATATGGTTTGATTATTTATTTAATTAGCTTGCTCTGAACCGAAAGGGAATCTTATGAATTGTGGGTTCCATTCCATATATCACTTTGATGTGCTATTTTGACTACCTTAATAATTCACTATGTAATGTTTGTTACAAAGTTATACTTATATATATATATATATATATATATATATTTCCGTTACGTTGTCCCATGCATTTAACATCCTTTTTAATTTCTATGAACCATATCTAAATAATTTTCATATGGAAATAATTTCGATTATATTAGAAGACAAACACGAAATGGTACAACACGGTGTAAATGAGTTATCGTCGATTTTAATTAATATAGATTCCATCGGCAAGAACACGATTAAATAAATGGTTGAACACGATGACTAGTACTATTGAACTCAATTAAATAAAATATGCATTACAAAAACTAAGTACATGTCAAATTAATACTCTTTGTTCATCAATTAATATTATTCAATTCCTAGAGCATAATATTACTATTTAGTTATACGAGCTTATAATATATATATATATATATATAATTATATTAATTGAATTAAACGAGTAAAAAAATATCTATATGATATCGATTAAATAAGTAGACACAATTATTAATGGAGTGAGAGTGGATTTTATCTGCAAAACACGATATAAATATAAGACTAGTTTCGGTCTATATAAGATAAATGAAACGATTAAGGTACGACACGAAACAAAGAACGAGAGATAAACCGCATACCCTTATCTAGTTTTCATTTATTTCTCTGCTGGGCCTCCATATTTGACATAATTGCCTTTAACATGGGCAAGATTTCAATTTTCAAGTACGAGTAGTATGACCCGGGTACTATATAATATATAGTTATATATTATATAAAAATTAAATAGACACTATTCATTTATTTTGATAAGAAGCCATTGATGAGTATACAGGTTTATTGAGAATTGTGTTTCTGATCTTTTGCGATCAAAGAGTTGAGAAAAATAATAATAATTATTGTTTGGATTTTTATTCAGGTACCTGAAAATTGACTTCTGTATTGTATTGTCTCTGCATGGAGTATGGACATGTTTTAATGATAATAATTGTTATGGGTGATTTTTCCCCAAATCAATTCCGGCCCAAAAAGCCCCAAAAAAGTCCGTATCTCAAAAACTGAGAAGCCCAAAAAACGCGGACACAATTTTTATTATTAAAATAATAACTAAGCGGTGAAGCGCGCCGCCCCCGCTCTGTGACGAGACGTCAGGACGTGTTTTCACGCCTAGTAGGGTTATTCCGCGGCGCGGCGGCGCGAACCCTGCGCCGTGGTGCGAATCCCGTGCCGCGACGGCGCGAACCCCGCGCCGCCGCGGTGCGGAGGACTAAAGTGACAATATTTTACTGCTCTCAGGTCCCCGGCCCCTCCTATAAATAGAAGCTTGATTTCATTCAAACGGTAACTCCAATTCAAACGCTCTATATAGCGATAAACACCGTTTTCTCTCTTCTATATATATATTCTAGTAGGAATACCCGACGACCTGCCCTACGGAGGTTCCGGTACTCAGTGGTCGCCGACCTATATCCCGAGTCCTAGGACTTTGCGGTAACGGGTCGGAGGACCCGGTTCCGGTCCGATGGTTAGTGGAGGGTCCGATCTGCCAGAGGAGCTAGCTAGACCAGAAGCGTTGGAGGAATCCCCGGCCTACCGGAGTAGCTAGAGCGGAAGCGCTGGAGGAATCCCCGGCCTACCGGAGGAATCGCCAACTCCCCAGAGGAAGGTCCGAGCGCCGTCCTACTCCCACCAGCTAGAGCAGAAGCGTCGGAGGAATCACCGATTCCTATAGAGAAGGCACCGAAGGAATCCACGTCTCCACGACCATTAACTCCAGGCTCGTCCAGGCCATCTAGGAACGGCTCTATCAACGCCTGCTTTGAACTACGAGATGACCTGATCCCACTTAGCTGCAAGTGGGTACGTAGGCAGCCTCACCACACTCAACGAGGCGCGGCATCACATCATCATCACCCCCGGCTCTCCCAGTCATCGACTGCTTCAGCTACAATCGTCGACCTGCCCTACGGAGGGTCCGATCCGCCTTACCCTTCAGGAACAGTGAGTCAAGCATCTAGCCCAGGAAAGTCAACAAACGGCGATGGGCCCGGCCCAATATCCAGCTTTGGGCCGCTACAGTGTTTGATCCATTTTTCGGCATCAACATTTTGGCGCTAGAAGGAGGGGTGCAACATCGAGATCAAACCTCTGAGTA
The DNA here is from genome assembly GCA_954871525.1 of Parietaria judaica. Taxonomy (NCBI): domain Eukaryota; kingdom Viridiplantae; phylum Streptophyta; class Magnoliopsida; order Rosales; family Urticaceae; genus Parietaria; species Parietaria judaica. The sequence goes on along the minus strand of OX940860.1, from coordinate 22,127,518 downwards.
CCCCCCAGCAACCGGTTTTTCAACCTTTTTTTTCCACCTTCCGGGATGTCTACCAAGTCAACAGAGCGTACGTCATCCCGCCCAGCGGCAAGCATTGCCCAGAACACACGAGCTCAGGTCCACGCACGCCAGAATCGAGCTCAAAATCAACCAGAGACAAGCGTCCGCCAAGATCCAATAAGCAACGAAACCAATGAGCGAATAACACGGATAGAAGACAGCATCTTCCGGCTGACCGGGCTAGTCTCCAAACGCCTAGGACACGACACTGCCATTCAAGAAGTCATCGGTAAAGAAGGAAGCCAAACGGAGGAAGCGCTAGAGCCGACACAGAGACTTCGTCCCGAGACTCGGCAACAGCTAGACCCCGAAGACATCCAGAGACCGGCGCAATCACAAGTGACGCGAAGATCGGCGTTCGACCGACTTGGGAGAGAAGAAGACGTGGCAGATAGCGGAGAAGCACAAAGATTTAACCCGCCACAACGTACGAACATCAGAATACGAGCGGAAAACGAGGATGACCTCAGAGCCCGCATCAACTTCCACGGTCAAGACGAAGATCTGCGACAACACATCAACCATCGACGAGGAACTTCTCATAACCAGAGCTCGCAAGAGTACGAAGACGACGATGAAACAAGGATGTCTGAGAGACCTCGTCACCCGCAAAGCATCCCGGCACGCCTAGCGATGGGGAACGAGATTGCCATAACGATACCATCCCGAGGGACAGCCCCGGCAAGCGACTCCGGATTAAGAGATGTCGTTCAGGCACTAGAGAGAAAAGTTCAAGAGCTCATTGCGGCCAAAGATGCAAGCCCAGCCATCTGAAGCGTAGTTGAAGGAACCGTCTCCCCTCTCGCCGATCGCATACTCGCGGACGATATTGTCGGAGACCTCCGCTTCCCACCGAATCTCGTCTACGACGGTACCACTGACCCCACATACCACCTTGTCCAATACCAGTGGTCGATGCGAGTAAAAAAATGTTCTGCTTCCACGATGTGACAAACGTTCTGTCTTACCCTCGCCGGTCCCGCTTTTGAATGGTACCAACGACTCCCGACGGGCTCCATCGGATCTTTTGAAGAGTTGAAAGAGTGTTTCATCTCTCGTTTTGCAAGTTCGGTGATACAGCGAAAAGAAAAGTCTTACCTATGGTCCCTCAAGCAGCACGAAGATGAATCCCTCCAAGACTACCTGAATAGGTTCATCGAAGAGGCCAACAAGGTCGCCGACTACACCGACAACGACGCCATCATCGCTGTGATCGACGGCCTCCCGGAGGGCGACTTTGCTCGATCGCTCGTTGCGAAAAGGCCGATCTCTATGGCAGAGTTGATGGCGAGAGCGGCACAACACATCTCAGTCGAAGAATACTTCAACAACCGAAGCAAGATTAACCAAGGAAGCCGGCGCCGAGACAATAGCAAGATCAGCGACGAGGAGCCACAGAGAAAGAAGCCACGACAACAACAAAGCTCAGGCATCCAGGAGCAACAACCAAAGCGAGTGGAGAATCGTCTTTTGTCTACGTTCTTATCTTATATCTCCATAAAAATAAAAATCTCCGCGAATATCGCAAAACTTTGCAAGCAAAGCTTCCGAGACTAAGTGTCGAAACTTTTGTGTCATCACAATCGTGAAAGGAAGTACAAAAAAAAAAAGCAAAGCTTCCGAGACTAAGTGTCGAAACTTTTGTGTCATCGCAATCGTGAAAGGAAGTACAAAAAAGAAAAAAGCAAAGCTTCCGAGACTAAGTGTCGAAACTTTTGTGTCATAGCAATCGTGAAAGGAAGTACAAAAAACAAAAAAGCAAAGCTTCCGAGACTAAGTGTCGAAACTTTTGCGTCATCGCAATCGTGAAATGAAGTAAGAAATAAAACATGGCGAGCAAAATCCATCCGCGAGTAGATAAAAGTTTCTCGGAAATTTCAAATTCCCGTGAAACTGTGGGGTTAATGTTATGGGTGATTTTTCCCCAAATCAATTCCGGCCCAAAAAGCCCAAAAAAAGCCCGTATCTCAAAAACCGAGAAGCCCAAAAAACGCGGACACAATTTTTATTATTAAAATAATAACTAAGCAGTGAAGTGTTGGACATGTGTCCTTAAACAAGCTGTTTTAACCCATTTGTAAAAGATTATGACTAGTCGTTGAATAAAGATAATACTTATTATGTTAATATTATTATAGTTTCAATAGAGTAAAATAGAATGTTTGATCCATAGTTCATAATGGAATGCAATTATGTTATTATCATCACACCGGAGTCAATGTGAGGAAGAATTGATAATCATAATAAATGAACTTAAATTGTCCGTGACCTGATTAACTGGGTGGGAGCCCATTAATTGAAAAGGTCATTAATGTGACTAAGTGATATAATCCTATTCTGGATTAAGTGTGTGTGTCACATTCACTAGAAGTGCATTAAGTATGAAGCGTCTTCATACTGGACTGGACCTGACTTAAACTCAAGAAGTTATCATATAAGACCGTCACTGATAACTTGAAGTTGAGTCACTAGTAGATGATCAAATGGATATCGATCTAAGTCCTGAGTGATCTTGAGTCTGATCTGTTGACCTGATTGTTCTTTGATTTAACCGTTTAAGAACACAATATATTACCGTTGTTCCCAACACTATTATTTTGGGAACATGATAGTCAACAGTGAAGGTAGCTTGATCATAGATATGGGCATCACATAGCTCTCTTCAGAGTCAAGATGATTCCCTTAATTGTCGATGGTGAGAAGTGAGATTTACCCATGGCCAGCTTATGACTCGTAATCATAAGTGGGTTGCTCATAATATCATCCGACTGAATTAAAGATGAAAATGCAGTGAGAGGCAATACGGTAAAATCCGCCTGCTCATGTACTGGATCATCAAGTGAAAGATCAATAACCGGAATTTGATTGTATCAATGGACACCCTGCTGTTATAAGGGAATAATATATACCGTATCACTAAAGAGTACAGCCTCGGGTCTATAGTGGAATCACTTCGAGGTTTGACGAACATCTAGCGGTTCGTTGGAGCTTAAGTGATACGGGTCCATGGTCCCCAGGATAGCTCCATAACGGATGATACGTACGTGATTAAAATACATTCTGGATAATGTTTAATCATTTGGCTCGACTAATAAAACTGACAAGTCTTTGGCAGACGTCAGATAGTTTTATCGTCAGCGTGGCAAAAGTACCATATTTTGGTACACGGAATTAACTGATAAAAAGAAAGTTAGAATTTAGATTTTCTATCAGCATCATGTTGATGTAAATTAAATTCTAAGAAACTTTGCTTTTTGAACCAAGTCATTCCGACTTACGGTTTGTGATTTATGGATTTTTTAAGTTTGTGTTCGGTACGACAAGCTATGAAATTAAATCACATGTCACGAATTTAAATGATGGTGTGGCACCATGACATTTTAATGTATGATATTGAGATCAGGAATTATTAATATAATTTAATTATTTGGATTTAATTATTAATATCTTATTAATAATTAATTAATAATTAATAGATTTATATTAATAATAATAATATATATTTAATTATATATTATATGTGTATATCGATATGAGCAGCAAGAAAAGTTCAACCACTTCACACGCATTTGACTTGGTTTGAACTTTTAAATATTTGCGGCATAAGTACCTAATGTTTGGTATTTTAGCAATAACCCTAAAATCAATTTAATCCATTGGATCGGAAATGATTTAATATCAACCGTTGGATTAAGATAATTGATTTTTGACCTAACCCTAATTCGAAAATAATAGCTTGGTGACCAAGCTTAGGGTTTTCGAATTTGACCTAATTAATTGTATCCGTTGGATCGGTTTAAGATTTAATCTTTACCGTCGGATTGGAAATTAATTAATATATATAATAATTAATAATTTTCAAAATTATTATTATTATTATTATATATATATATTTCGAAATTTAAATAAGTAGATAAGATTGGTTTTTGATTTTACCAAGTCTTTCTTATTTAATTAAATCCCTAATTAATTATATCCATTGGATTTAGATAAGATTGAATCTAAACCTTTGGATTAGGATAATTAATTATATTTAATAATTATTTTCGAAATTAAATATATATATTCGAATTATATATATAAATAAGATGATAAGATTGGTTTTTGATTTTACCAAGTCTTTCTTATTTAATTAAATCCCTAATTAATTATATCCATTGGATTTAGATGAGATTGAATCTAAACCTTTGGATTAAGATAATTAATTATATTTAATATATATAATTTCGAAATTTGGGAGTAAAATTCTCAAAATTGGTTACGGGCTAAAGGCTATAAATAGGGAGCTCATTCTACACATTTTACACACCTTTCCCCAGAGCAAAAACTCGAGCTCTCCCTCTCTCTTTAGGGTCTGCGAGTTTCTGCTTCTGATCTCTCTTCTGGTTCGGCTTAGGAGATATTTTTCTCCGGAAGCTTAAAAAGAACCGCCAGTTAAATTTTGCGACGGAGTCCTGCCGGCGAAGCCCACGCTTCGGTACGAGGAATCCAGGAGAATATCCTGGAAGATCACGGGAGTTTCCCTCAGCATCGGCGGAGCCCTGCCAAAGTCAGAACGCGCAGCCGGAAGTCGTCAATGAGGTACGGCCTTATGCATTGGGTCAATAAATGCAAAATTCCTTTTATTGTATTTATTTATTTTCCATAGATATTAGATTTAATAATGTTGTTATGAAATTAATTGTGATAATTAAATTGCCAATTATTTATCCGGTCGCTTTATCCAAATTACTCGATGTCAGTACGTTGTTACGGTGTAACTTTTCTGACCTAAAATTATTTTTGAAGTTACCCGGACGGACTGATGAGAGCGGAATATTCGAGGTAATTTGGACGGGACGTTAAATGTATTTTTAATGAATTTGCAATCGAAGCTATTTCGTTACTATTTAAGGTAAATTGGCACATTAGTATATCCGATTTCCAATAAATGGCGTCGGAGCTATATCCAATTTCCAACAATTGGTATCAGAGCCCGTGTTCGTGGATAAATAATTACGTAATTTAATTTAGGGTTTTAAATGATCGAATTATTTGATGAATTATTAATTTTAAAATTGAAATTTTGAATTTCTGGATTTTTAAAATTAATTTAAAATACCCGATCCAAAATATTTGGACCGGATATGAATTAGGGTTGCTTTTTCACAACCCTAACCAATCGGCCAGGCCGAATGGGAAAAGCCCAGGGCTGTTTGCACAGCCCTGATGGGCAAAAAAAAATGTTGGGCCATTGGGCCCAGCTAGCCCGCAAGCCAGCAGCCCAAGGCACGACCGAGAGGCCCTGAGCGCGTGGCAGCCAGTCGCTGACATCGAGCCTGGGCGAAGCCCGTGCGCTGGGCTTTGGGCCTGGTCTCGGTGATGGGCCTAGGCGTCCTTGGCTGGTGTTGTCCCAGCCCATTCCAAGGGCTGGGCATATCCAATCCACGACACGTGGGCCCGGGTTTTAACCCGGATGGTCCGCGTGTTTATTTTTTAAATAAAGTTCGGAATTCTAATCCGACCAATAACCCGTGGATTAATTAATTTTATTTTTGAAATTGAGATTTATGAATTAAAATTAATTATGTTTGATTAATTAATTAAAATTAAAATATGGATGTTATTTTTGATAAATAACATTGTCTTATTTTAATAAATTAAAATATGGATGTTATTTCTGGATAAATAACATCGTCTTATTTTAATAAATAAATAAATTAAAATATGGATGTTATTTCTGGATAAATGACATTGTCTTATTTTAATAAAATATGGATGTTATTTCTTGATAAATAACATAGTCTTATTTTATATTATTCATAAATTAAAATATGGATGATAATTCTTTTTAGAATGATATCATTGGCTTATTTTATATTTCATAAATAATTATTAATGGCTCCAATATGAATGATAATTCTTTGAGAATAAGTATCATTGACATATTGGTAAATTCATCATAGATATAATTTGTTAGAACCTATTTTCATAACATGCGAACATAGTGTCTATATTCGCTGAACATTATTAATATGTCGGAATTGGAATAGATATAAATAATGAGCAATAAAGAAGATTTATTTATTATTAGTCGGAAAAATCTCAACCGTACAATCTTGCCTAAGGAAGAGGGAATCAAAAGTGGGGCCGGTTCACCATCCACTTCTGGGTGACCGGTTAGGACCCCTCCCATCTACCTGGAGAGCGTACGTGTTGACCTATCACTACCGACAAACTAATAAATAAATAAAAGGGCTTATTAGATATTACCTCGGTAATTATATTGCCTCAATATAAACCTTTTAATGTGACATTAAAAAGAGTTTATAATAAGTTTTAAATAAAAAATAAAAACGTTATTTTCTACAAACAATGGCAAGTATAGAATAAAACAAAGGTCTCCATTATTACTGTCACAAGGTCTGCTAACCACACCGCCTCGAGTCACCCTAGTGTGTCCATTCCCTAAGGAAGGTGTGCTTGTGGAAGGTTTGACACCGTGATAGTTCCAAAAGAATATGGGGACGGAGGAATCTTGGAAATGGACCGCGAGTCACCCTAGTGTGACCATTCCCTAAGGACGACGTTTCCAAGAGGATCCCGAGAACCGAAAATAATGGGTTAAGCTTGCACGGAAGTTGGTGCTTCCCGACCGTCTATGGTGATAGTTAATAATCATAGAGAACTTGGTGGTTCTTGTTATGAATATTAATTAAGTTTATGACTAAAACTTAGTTTAACCAAACTACACGGTTGATACCGCGAGTCACCCTAGAGTGACCATGCCACTAAGGACGGCAACGACGTGTACAGTCGGTTAAATTATCACGAAATAGTTAAAGGGTTTATTTAACGTTTTTCCCAGAACATGTTTGCATCATGTAACTATTTCAAACCTATAATTTGAAACATTCTGTCTATAATAAAGTTTAATAAGTTTCTTATTTCAATGCCAGTCTAAAATGTCGATCTCTAAAATATCATTGCTATCTAATAATCTGATGTGTATTTTGTCATGACAATAATGGTCTGAATAAGTGATTTAGTTTGCTTATTGATTGTTCCTAGCCGGTATTCCCACTCGAAATTACAAGGGAGTAATTCGAAAGTTCTTTTACTTGGGAAATTGTTGAAAGGTAAACGAAGATAAGATAATCACCGTACCCAAAGTCAATGATTGGTTAAGGTTGAAACCTTTGACTGAATCCAGGATTCAGAAGACAATCATTAATGTAAGTTTGACTATGTTAGTCAAAATATAATGGGATGATTATTTCAATTAAGGTAGTGGGAGCAAGTCGTTTATAAATAAAGCAATTCGTTTATGAATATATAATAGAATGTTGTTTTCAAGAACAATATTTATTATACCCGTGACTTACGTGGAAATTCAAGTGTTCACTTATGTAAACAAAGTTTTATCATTTTAGATAATAATAATTATCTTAAGAAATGATCTAGTTGTTTACATTGATTGTCCGGTGAAATGAAATAAACGAGCTTTAAAAGTCAACGTGTATAAACATATATCTATCATTTTAGATAATAAATGATTTGATTGTTTATATCGAACGTTATGACAAATAAACGAGCTGAAACCCTTATGAAATAATAAATGAATATTATGGATATGATGTCCATAAAAATGATTAAACTGAAAGTAATCATTTTATAATATTCATTTAGTGGGTACTTAGACAAGACATAGTTTATAATCATATAAGAGTGTAGTCGTTTTACCAACGATAGTACTTCTTTTGGAATATGATTATATGATAAACTATGAACCTCAAAGTAAAATAGTACTTAAGGAATTGTCAGAAAGACATAATAATTACATGATCAACAACGACTGTTGAAAATCAGATTGAGGAAACCACAGGTCCCAAATCAGAACTCTGGGTACTCAGACGTAGTGGGAGGTTCAATCATTAGATTGGACGCTACGAGTATCAGAAAGAGATAAACGTTGTCGTGATGACAGTAACGTAATGATACCTTGACCTTTAACAAGGTAATGAAGGATACTGATTATGGGAAACGGCAGGATGCCATGAACCAAGAAATAGAATCTATAGATTCTAACCAAATCTGGGAACTTGTAGTCTTACTGGATGGATTCAAATCCATTGGCTGTAAGTGGATCTACAATTGCAAAAAGATGAGTGGACGGGAAGGTTGGAACCTTCAAAGCTAGTTTAGTGGACAAGGGTTGAACCCAAGAGAAAGTGTTTATTACGAGGTAACTTTCTCTTCAGTCACTAAAGTCCATTCTGTCCATATCCTAAAGTCTCTTATATGAGATTTGACAGATTAAAGTCAAAACCGGTTCCTGAACGGGAAGATTGACTAGAACATCTATATGGTGCAACCAGAAGGTTCGTGCACAAAGATCAAGAAGGGAAAGTTTGCAGATTACTCAAATCCATTTACGGATTGAAGCAAGCTTCTAGATCAAGGAATTGAAAAGTTTGATGTGACATCAAGACTTTCGGATTCGCTAAAATATCATTGAGATCCTGCATTTATTGAATCAATGATGTTAAACGTGGTGGTTTTCATTGTGATAAACGCCGACATAATTTTGATCGGAAACGATTGAAAAAGTTATCGGACGTGAAAGCTTGGTTAGCTACTGAATTCCTAATATAGGAATTGTTGGCAGATACCAATCTAACCCAGGTATTGTTCACTTAACAGCAGTGACGTTCTCAAGTATCTTCGGAGAACGGGAGATTATATGACAGTGTTCATGATACTGTCTGAATCCACTATGCTACACTGACTCAGACTTTATGTCTGACCGGGACTTGAGTAAGTCTACATAAAGAGCAGTGTACACCTTTGTTGTTGGAGCGGTATTCTAGATATGCATCCGTTGGATCGATTGCTTGGTGACCAAGCTTAGGGTTTTCGAATTTGACCTAATTAATTGTATCCGTTGGATCGGTTTAAGATTTAATCTTTACCGTCGGATTGGAAATTAATTAATATATATAATAATTAATAATTTTCAAAATTATTATTATTATTAATATATATATATATATTTCGAAATTTAAATAAGTAGATAAGATTGGTTTTTGATTTTACCAAGTCTTTCTTATTTAATTAAATCCCTAATTAATTATATCCATTGGATTTAGATAAGATTGAATCTAAATCTTTGGATTAGGATAATTAATTATATTTAATAATTATTTTCGAAATTAAATATATATATTCGAATTATATATATAAATAAGATGATAAGATTGGTTTTTGATTTTACCAAGTCTTTCTTATTTAATTAAATCCCTAATTAATTATATCCATTGGATTTAGATGAGATTGAATCTAAACCTTTGGATTAAGATAATTAATTATATTTAATATATATAATTTCGAAATTTGGGAGTAAAATTCTCAAAATTGGTTACGGGCTAAAGGCTATAAATAGGGAGCTCATTCTACACATTTTACACACCTTTCCCCAGAGCAAAAACTCGAGCTCTCCCTCTCTCTTTAGGGTCTGCGAGTTTCTGCTTCTGATCTCTCTTCTGGTTCGGCTTAGGAGATATTTTTCTCCGGAAGCTTAAAAAGAACCGCCAGTTAAATTTTGCGACGGAGTCCTGCCGGCGAAGCCCACGCTTCGGTACGAGGAATCCAGGAGAATATCCCGGAAGATCACGGGAGTTTCCCTCAGCATCGGCGGAGCCCTGCCAAAGTCAGAACGCGCAGCCGGAAGTCGTCAATGAGGTACGGCCTTATGCATTGGGTCAATAAATGCAAAATTCCTTTTATTGTATTTATTTATTTTCCATAGATATTAGATTTAATAATGTTGTTATGAAATTAATTGTGATAATTAAATTGCCAATTATTTATCCGGTCGCTTTATCCAAATTACTCGATGTCAGTACGTTGTTACGGTGTAACTTTTCCGACCTAAAATTATTTTTGAAGTTACCCGGACGGACTGATGAGAGCGGAATATTCGAGGTAATTTGGACGGGACGTTAAAAGTATTTTTAATGAATTTGCAATCGAAGCTATTTCGTTACTATTTTAAGGTAAATTGGCACATTAGTATATTCGATTTCCAATAAATGGCGTCGGAGCTATATCTAATTTCCAACATGAAGCGCGCCGCCCCCGCTCTGTGACGAGACGTCAGGACGTGTTTTCACGCCTACTAGGGTTATTCCGCGGCGCGGCGGCGCGAACCCTGCGCCGTGGTGCGAATCCCGCGCTGCGGCGGCGCGAACCCCGCGCCGCGGCGCGAAACCCGCAGCGCCGTGGTGCGAACCCCGCGCCGCCGCGGTGCGGAGGACTAAAGTGACAATATTTTATTGCTCTCAGGTCCCCGGCCCCTCCTATAAATAGAAGCTTGATTTATTCAAACGGTAACTCCAATTCAAACGCTCTATATAGCGATAAACACCGTTTTCTCTCTTCTATATATATATTCTGGTAGGAATACCCGACGACCTGCCCTACGGAGGTTCCGGTACTCAGTGGTCGCCGACCTATATCCCGAGTCCTAGGACTTTGCGGTAACGGGTCGGAGGACCCGGTTCCGGTCTGACGGTTAGTGGAGGGTCCGATCTGCCAGAGGAGCTAGCTAGAACGGAAGCGTTGGAGGAATCCCCGGCCTACCGGAGTAGCTAGAGCGGAAGCGCTGGAGGAATCCCCGGCCTACCAGAGGAATCGCCAACTCCCCAGAGGAAGGTCCGAGCGCCGTCCTACTCCCACCAGCTAGAGCAGAAGCGTCGGAGGAATCGCCGACTCCTATAGAGAAGGCACCGAAGGAATCCACGTCTCCACGACCATTAACTCCAGGCTCGTCCAGGCCAGCTAGGAACGGCTCTATCAACGCCTGCTTTGAACTACGAGATGACCTGATCCCACTTAGCTGCAAGTGGGTACGTAGGCAGCCTCACCACACTCAACGAGGCTCGGCATCACATCATCATCACCCCCGGCTCTCCCAGTCATCGACTGCTCCAGCTACGATCGTCGACCTGCCCTACGGAGGGTCCGATCCGCCTTACCCTTCAGGAACAGTGGGTCAAGTATCTAGCCCAGGAAAGTCAACAAACGGCGATGGGCCCGGCCCAATATCCAGCTTTGGGTCGCTACAGTGTTTGATCCATTATTCGGCATCAACAATAATAATAAAAGAAAGAAAAAGCTTCAGAATTTTCACATGGGTCATGAAATTTCTTGCTCTTTGCCAACATTTATCACTGTGACCTGATTTGGCATATATTCTCGTATATCATATTCTTTCCCATTGCATGTATATGTATATTATATATTATAAAAGATAAGGTCATATGAGGCTGCAAGTTGTTATAATTGTTTGATAACATCCTGGAACCCTACGTATTTATTATATATTTGTATGGTTTTAATTGATTAGCTATTTGGTTAATAATTCATAGGCCAACCACGAGCAGAAAAAGCTGCAAGTGGTAGGAATCAATAAGAATCCAACCTAAATTATTAAAAGATTAATAATGGCCTGTCAAGATCTAAACCGTCGTTAATTATATCTTTCATACTAATTATCTTTTTTTTTTTTTTTACTTTGTAATCTGTCATCGGACGATGCGTTGGTTGTTTGCAACTACACTAATTATCATAAATTTATAATTCATGATATACCCTATCTAGTAATAAGCTTTTAAATTTTAATCAAAGTTATGAATTTTTTGTTCATATCTCTCAATCTATTTCCAATGATCAGTAAAATGCTAACATGACGGCACTGAATACTAAGTACTCATATCTCTCGAGTTCTTGCACTCTAACATATGGTTAACATTAAACGACAAAAACTACAACCATTAAGAAATTTTAAATTATAACGGAATCGACTGTTAAGTTGCCTCGTGGTGCGCCACTGTCTTTCTCTCTGCGACGGTGCGTTTGAATATAAATTACACTCTTAAAAAAAAAAAAACCTACATACTCAAAAACTAATATAAAACAATTCAATGTAAACCCAAAATACAATACGGGATAAATCTTTATTTTTTAACATAAGTATTAAAGAAAGCAATTTCTGCAACTAATTTTTTGAGGTAAACATTAAAATTCGAGATTTTTGTGGACATTAATATTCCTTCTATTTATGTGTTATTAACTTTTGAAAGTTATTATTCTGTGGCAGTACTAGCAATTAAAAGAGAACCAATAATAAGCAATACAGAGAAATAATAAATAATACTAGAATATAGTAATGCAACAGTTGACCAAAAACCTTGTGCTGAGTAGGACCTTTCTTCTTCCGGATCTACAATGACGTGGCAGAACCAGAGTGGTTCATAAATCATCAAAGTGGGCACTCCAACACTGGAACTAATCTCTATGCTTTTTAATTTGAGATAATTACGGTATAAGTACTTTAAATTTGATCAGTTTAGACGATAGGAATTCAAAGTGAAAAAAAGTCATAGAAGTACCTAAAGTTAATAAATGTGAGAACCCAAACATTTCTCCATCTATTTTTTCTTCGAATTCAAGTGCAAAGAAGATACTAGAGGCCCACACATTTCTCTATCTAATTTTTTTCTTCGAATTCAACTGTAAAGAAGATACTACAGATGGATGATCACGAGAACATAAATGTATATATAAATATGATTTAATAGCACTACGTTAAAAATTTACCAATGTCCGTTAAAAAATTAGAAGAAAAAATGTGCCGCTTTATATTTGTTGCCTTAAGGTATTTTTAATGCTATTTTTTCACTATAAACCCTTCTGTTTCTAGTGGTCAAAATTTAAGTATCTTTCCACAGTTAATTTATTTTTAAAATTACCCAAAAATGCTTTATATATATATATATATAAATCTCAGTATAGACATACTCAGTACCAAGGTTCTAAATAACGATATCGATGTCGTTTCGCACTCTCCATTTTACGGATATATCGCTTGCCGAAGGGCATGCCGACGAATAAATGGGAAGAAGTGGATATATCGCTTGCCGATAAACCGCATAAATTTCACGGATATATCGCTTGCCGATCGAAATATCGACGGATATTCCGGAAAAATATTTTTAGTATTTCAATCATATTTTTCTATAGTTTCTAAATTACCTATTTAATAAATATAACACATAGTTATAGCCTAAAAAACACACTCATAAATCATAACATAACACAAACATATAACATAATGTCGACATAACATAAAATAAGCTAGCCATCATAATAAAGTCATAGAGTACGAACATAAATACGAAGCATGGTTCTAAATGCCAATATCGATGTCGTTTCGCACTCTCCATTTCTACGGATATATCGCTTGCCGACAGATAAATGGGAAGAAAATGATATATCAATTTCCTGCGAAATATCGTTTCGTATTTCTCATTTTCTGGACACGTCGTGGATATATCGAGGACATATCCGGATTTTTAAAATTAAAACCATGCTCGGTACTGTAGTATATGTATATTTTAAAATTTAAAATATAAAAGAATAAATAATATAGAAATCTTTACGTCTCTCTCTCTTCTTCTTCATCTTCTCCGGAGTTAGCAACCTAATCAATCACTGTAGCTTTCGGTAACCAAAACAAACAACTATCCAATCCAACTCCATTAAAGCTCGTAAAGCATGACACTGTTTAAGCGCTTTGCTTTATCCTAAAGAAGATTCCTCTCTACTTAATCCCATGAACCATAACGAAAAACCCACCTTCTCTTTCCTCACGGAAACCAGGCTCGTTCGCATCTCCGTGAAGAACCCATGAACTCGCCATAGCCAAAGCTCCGAAAATGCGCGGACTCAAGCTCATAGACCGACTCAAGAGCTCCCAAGTCCACGCCTTCAGCCCCAACACGGACACGCCCAGGCCGAGCCTGAGCAAGCTCAAATCCTTCGCTTCCAATTCCAACTCCAAACAGAAGCACGCGTCAAAGTCAAACTCGGTCAACGAGTCTCTCCTCCTCCCCAACGGGCTTCCCACGACAGAGATTCTCGAGCCCCGCTTGGACCCGAACGCCAAGCCCCTCGACTTCGTCGAATCCCTGTCGGAGCTCTACCGGAGATTCGAGAGCTCGTCGTCGGAGAGCGAGAAGGCGTCGCTGTGCGTCGAGCAGTACTCGCTCCTGCGAGGCCTCGGGGATGCGAAGCTCCTCCGGCGATGCCTCCAGGCCGCGCGACGCTACGCCCCGGACGCGCTGACCAAGGTCGTGGCCTCGGCGTGGCTGCAGTTCGAGCGGCGCGAGGACGAGCTTGCGGGTCGCGGCTCGGCCATGGAGTGTGGCGGGTTCGCTCTCGAGTGTCCTAAGTCTGCTCTGGCTCGTGGGTCTGACCCGGATCCGGAGCCGGATTCGTGCCAATGTGGGTCGTCTTCTTCTCTTGGTTGTGGTCCTGACGAGGACGAGGCAATGACATCTGAGACTGAGAATGAATCTTTTGATGTGTCAATTTGGGTTGGTAGGGAAGAGATTAAATGCGTGAGAGCCAGGATCGCCAAGCTCTCGACCCCTCTCAATGCCATGCTGTGTGGGGGTTTCAAGGAGGCTAAAATGGCTGACATTGACTTCTCTAACACTGGGGTTTCCAGCCACGCCATCAGGGCTGCGGAAGAGTACACTAGGACCCGAAGAGTTGACCGGTTCGGCCCCAGGATCATCGTGGAGCTTCTCGCCTTCGCCAACCGGTTCTGCTGCGAGGATTTGAAATCTGACTGCGACTCTCACTTGGCTTCGCTCGTCGGGACGATTGAGGAAGGTCTGGTCCTCGTCGAGTACGGTCTGGAGGAGTCCGCGAGCCTGCTCGTCGCTTCTTGCTTGCAGGTTCTGCTGAGGGAGCTTCCCGGGTGTCTGTACCGGCCGAGAGCTATCAAGTTTCTGTGCAGCTCCGTTACGAGGGAGAGATTAGCCTTGTTGGGAAGTGCCTCTTTCTTTTTGTACTATTTCCTCAGCCAGGTCGCGATGGAGGAGAGCATGGTGGCGAAGACGACGGTGAAGCTGTTGAAGAGGCTCGGAGAGAGCGCCACGGAGCGATGGCAGAAGGCACTGGCGCTGCACCAGCTGGGCTGCGTTCTGCTTGAGAGGAGTGAGCACGTTGGTGCTCTGCGCTGCTTCGAGGCTGCAGTTGAGGCGGGTCACATTTATTCTTATGCCGGTGTCGCTAGGGCTAAGCACAAGATGGGGCAGCAGTACTCGGCTTATAAGCTTATGAGCTCGGTCATTTCAAACCACAAGCCCGCCGGGTGGATGTACCAGGAGAGATCACTCTACAACATTGGCAGAGAGAAGGTTTCGGATTTGGGCACTGCCACCGAGCTTGACCCGACTCTCTCGTTCCCATTCAAGTACCGAGCAGTGTTACAGATGGAAGAGAAGCGGATACGGGAAGCAGTCTCGGAGATTGACAAGATTGTCGGGTTTAGGCTCTCCCCTGATTGTCTTGAGCTGAGGGCTTGGCTGTCCATCGCGCTCGAGGATTATGAAAACGCCTTGAGAGATTTGCGAGTTTTGTTGACTCTGGAGCCCAATTGCATGATTTTTGGTGGGAAGGTTAGAGGAGATTGCTTTGTCGAGACTCTAAGCCGGCGAGTTCCAACGCTGAGCCAGGCAGATTGCTGGATGCGGCTGTACGAGAGGTGGTCTTGCGTCGATGATGTTGGCTCGCTAGCTATCATACATCAGATGCTGGAGAGTGAGCCCGCGAATTCCTTGTTGCGGTTTCGACAATCTCTACTTCTCTTAAGGTTAGTGTTCCGTTACGGATGCTTTCGTTGGTAAGACTTATCATAGAAGGAACCATAACAGACTGACTGGGTAGCGGGCAACAGGCTTTAAATTAGTTTTTTAAGTATTGCATTTAGTATTTACTTGTCATTCAAATTAAATCATATTTAAGTAGACTTGGTTTGGATATTTTGCCCTACCTATAAATGAATTACAATTTCCAATGCAAATCACCTCTTAACCAAAATATTCTCTAAATCTTAGCTAGTATAGTCTCTCTAGAACAGGGTAGACTTGGCTTGACAGAGTAGTTCGTAAATCGAGAACACGGAAACACAGCTCCCATCACGAGATCGAAATCCCCGGCCGTATCATGTTTCTAGTTTTTCAATCCAATATTTTCGTTTGTCAGTATGAGAGTTCTTCTTTAGTGACAACAGGTCCATATTATGTGTGATTGTGCTTTGAAAGTTTTAGATTATGACTGTTTTCTATATCATGGCTGTTCCAGGCTGAATTGTCAGAAAGCTGCAATGCGCAGTTTGCGGTTGGCCCAAAACCATTCGAGCTCCGATTACGAGAGGCTCGTCTACGAAGGATGGATTCTGTACGACACTGGAAACCGCGAACAAGCCCTCGCTAGAGCCGAGAAGTCGATTTCTGTGCAGAGGTCGTTCGAAGCCTTCTTCCTCAAGGCGTACATCTTGGCAGATTCAAATCTCAACCCCGAATCCTCATCTGCCGTCATTCAGCTGCTAGAAGATGCGCTCAACTGCCCTTCAGACGGTCTTAGAAAAGGGCAGGTTAGTAATTTTTTGGGTTCGAATACTCTACATTTTGGCTCGTTTAACTTGCTTGACGCTGCGTTTTTATGGAACGTCTCAGGCGCTAAACAACCTTGGCAGTATCTACGTTGACTGCGGCCAGCTGGATCAGGCGACCAATTGTTACAAGAACGCGCTTGACATTAAGCACACGAGAGCCCATCAGGGGCTGGCTCGTGTTTACCACCTGAGAAGTCAACGCAAAGCAGCATACGACGAGATGACCAGCCTCATTGGGAAGGCGCAGAGCAACGCGTCCGCTTACGAGAAACGGTCGGAATATTGTGATCGTGACGTGGCGAAGAACGACCTCGATAGGGCGACGGAGTTGGATCCACTAAGAACGTACCCTTACAGATACAGGGCAGCCGGTAAGTCTTCATAACACGGTATCAACACTAGATTTTTTTTATATGTCCAAGTACTGATCAGTTGAACTTGCTTATCACGACCAGTGTTGATGGATGACCAGAAGGAAACCGAAGCAATTGACGAGCTTACGAAGGCGCTAAGTTTCAGACCCGACTTGCAGATGCTTCATCTTCGAGCTGCATTTTATGACGCCGTCGGAGATGTGGCCTCTGCACTTCGAGATTGTCAAGCAGCGCTCTGCTTAGACCCGAACCACTCTGACACGCTCGATCTTTATACCCGAACGCACAATTCCGCTTCTCAAAAGTGACACATTCCGTCAATCAGCTGCGAGCGATTCAATCTCGGGGAGTTTCCTCCGACGAAATCATAATGTAGAGTCTCAGCCGGCCTGAAAATGTCATGTGCAACAAGAAGCTGAGACGTTTGGGTCGCCATTGTTGGACTGATCGATGATGGTTGACAGGCTTATCTCTGCCGAAAAGGTAGGAATGAATCTCCATTGGCGGAGCTTGATGGTTGACCGAGGAAATTAGGAATTTGTGTTGCACTTCCATTATAGAAATTTGAGTGTGTGTACACACATACGTTGTATAAGAAACGAGCTCGGAGTCAGCTCTGCGTTGTACATAGACAAATCATTGGAATGGTCAAACTCTTACAACTTTTCTGCAACGTTTTACACGTTTATTTACCAGATATTTGCGATAAAAATACTCATATGTTATATTTATATCTATTTTTTCACAGCTTCCCGTACAAAATCTTGGCGTAAGTTTTCTCATAATTTTTTATCATAAAGTTTCACGTGGCGATTATAATTTCACATTTTAGATCACATGGACTGAAAGGGCAAAAACATGAACAAGTCATATTGCCATGTCGATAGCTACAAACATGGTAGAAAATGAATGAAAAACTCAATTCTTAAATTTTAAAAATATATAATTAAAAATTCGTGCCAGAAAAAATTGAAAATATGAGTTATATTGTGAAACATGTGGGTATTTTTACCGCAAATATCTATTTTTTATATTTTTAAGAATTTTTGAAAAAATATATAAAAATTATCTTTGATAACATAGGAGTATTTTTACCGCAAATATCTCAAATAGCAGATATGCCACATTTATTTTATTAAAAAAAAAAGAGAACAGCTTTAAGCTTTAATACATCCAAAATGGACATCGTTTGAGAGGGATAATAAAAGAGGCTTTTACTTTTCTCCCTCTCCCAGTTATGTACAGAGATATCACTTCCATTAATACATTACATACACATGCAATTACTCTACACACACCACATGGTTAAATTTAATACGGACCACACTTGCAAAAAGAATCAACTCATGAAAAAATCGGACTCGGAAAAAAACTCGTCTTAGCTTCCTTCCGTGGAGATAATCTCGAGCTCCGCCCACCAAAGAGGAGATAGTTTCGGCGTGGCAGCATCGGGCCCCACCGAAGTTATTTCCCTCAGCCTCGCCGTGATCTCTACCATCGTCGGCCTCTCCTTCGGCTCGGGATGCATACAGTCTCTGATCACTTGAATCAATTTCTCAACATCTTGTTCGTTGATCGACTTCAAGGTCGGATCCACCATGTCCATTGAGAAATTCTCGGCCTTGATGGAGCAGTTCTCCCCTGAAACGGGCATCTTTCCCGTTATCATTTCGAACAGAATCGCCCCAAAGCTACACACATTGCTCTCGGGATTGTCCGACGAGAATTCCGAGATCTCCCGAGCGTCTGATTGCATCTTCTCAGCGGTCATTTCATTCCAAAACCTAAAATCTGATAATTTTCCAGCATAGTCTTCGGTCAAATATACGAACGAAGAATTCAAGTCCCGAATGGCGATGGGAGGCGTTATCTGGTGCATGTGGTCCAGGCAGTATGCCATGCCCATTGCTATTCGTAGCCTCATTCCCCAGTCCAAGTGCTCGGCTTCTTTGACTGCAAATAAGATCACAAACAAAAATAGCTTCATTAAAACACGTCGCTCTACTCGTTTTTAACGGTAAATTCAATATTTATCAATGTGTTGCACCAGAGTTGTTTAAATTGATTAAGAAAGATAATTTCAATGTTATGTTTTGACTTTCATGATGGATTAGTGTGTGAAGAAACTCACTGTGTAGATGCTCGAAGAGTGTTCCGTTCGGAGCGTACTCAAAAACCATGATCCTCGTGAATGGTTCCTCTTCTTCACAGAAGCCGATGAGGTTCACAAAATTCTTGTGGTTCACTTTCGACAGTTTTTCGATCTGTTGAGGGGTCAAAAAACCGGATCAATTATAAGATCTACATTTAGACTTTTACTGAATCAAAGAGACCGACGGGAAACTGGTCCTTCATAATTCGTACCTTCTTTCTGAACTTGTCTTCAGAAGTTTTTGACCATTCTGCACGAGATTTTACAGCACTTGACGTCACGGCTATTTCCACCCCACTTGAAAGGGTTCCCTTGTAGACAGTGCCCTCTGAGAAATTTCCAATTATGTTACTGAAATCTTCACAAGCTGCTACAATTTCCGATCGATTTAGCTTCGGTACACCTGAAATACAGAACCTAACATTGAGACTTCTATCGGGATACCACAAAACGAACAAACGAGGACCTAGAAAGCGACTTGAGTTATGTAAAACAAAAAAACAAACTGACCGGTTACGAATGCTTTCTGCAGCTGCCCGCTCAACCCTGTCGCCCACGGTTTCACAGTAACGACCTTGGTGGTTCTGAAGAACACAAAGGCAATAGCTGAAACCAATAAGACCGAGGCACTGCCGAGAACTCCTACCAAAATCAGCATCCTATGATGTGATCTCGTGCTCTTCCTTGCAGTCGAAGCAGGCGGAGATGTTACAACAGAGGGTGGTTTTGCTGGTGCGGTAACAAGAACCGGTCTGTTTACTGCAAATGGAACGTCTCTGATCGAAGATGGCGACGGTGCTGTTGATGAGACCCGGTTGAGCGGCGAAGAAGAAGAAGAGCTGTGATGTGATGGTATCTGAACCCTTTGGTTTGCTATATCCTTTCCCGCCCGGGACGGTCTCACTGTTGCCACCAGAAGCATCCTCCGGTAGGCAATTCCTCCCACTTCACCGATCTGCCTACAATATCGTCAAATTCGATTTCAGGAATCCGTGATAAAACCGCATTCAACTATCGATTTCACGCTCGAGCTTACAAATTGACACAGTAAAACAAAATCATCTCAAACAAATTCTAGGCACAAAGAATTAATATTGTCACCAATGAGGATCCTTCTAATTATATATATATATATATATATACACACTACGAAGCATACAAAGTACTAAGAGATACTCAAACTCAAGTTCGAAGAGAGAAAGAGAAAGAAAGCACTCACAGGTGAGGAAATGCGTCGGCTTCTTCTCCGCCGTCGCTATTCCAACCGCGGACAAGCCTATCCCCGAACCCGGACAACGCTAAACCTGCGTCCAAACAAGACGACCTCTCAGTTGAATTCCTCCGTAAGAAAGCACAGAACAAGACCCGCGACAAACCTCCATGGGAGAGAGACCAGCAAAAGCTCAAGTTGACGTGAAGCAGCAAGAG
Organism: Parietaria judaica; assembly: GCA_954871525.1. Taxonomy (NCBI): domain Eukaryota; kingdom Viridiplantae; phylum Streptophyta; class Magnoliopsida; order Rosales; family Urticaceae; genus Parietaria; species Parietaria judaica. The sequence goes on along the minus strand of OX940860.1, from coordinate 22,106,997 downwards.
AAAGAAGAAGAAGAACAGCACCGCCGTCCGGCGATGGAATCCCCACCGTGGATTCATATCTGCGTGCCGACACTCGAGATCGTAGAGAGAGAGAGAAGAGTATGTAGTTGGAGTTGGGAAATAAATTGAGAACACCGAAGAAGAAGAAGAAAGCGCGTGCGTGGCAATGAAAATGCGGTGATATTTTTTTATTTTATTTTATTTAATTTTGCGATGGTTGTTTGTTTAGTTTTGACTAAAGCTGTGTTGGTCAACTGTTCTTATCATTAAATACGAGTTTGAGTATGATTCTCAACACTAACGTAAGGATTCAACTTCGGTGGAAATTCTTATTTATCAATTAAGATCAATATACTAAATTATTTCAAAATTGTATTATCATTAACATTAAAGCAAATTTATTTAAATTTAGGTAAAATTAATCATCATCCGATCACGTATCCAGTAATAAAGTCGTGTACATTGTAAGACTTGTATTCCTGTCTCTAATATATCACGATTCTTTCTGTCTCTAGTTTATAATAATGTGCCATCGTAGCTTATATTTATCACGATTTTTATAATAAAAAGTGTAAATAAAATTTGGTAAATGAGATTATGAGAGTCTTATGACACTTCACCATAAGTTAACAAAAAAATATAACAAGTATGAAAAATACATTTATGCGACTCTAATGCTTGATGTTCTTTAATTCTGTCTAAAGTTAGATACATTAACCGCTTTTATTTATATAACAGAAGTTAAAAATTATGCCATTCTCCAAAACATAAGATACGGTGTGCTATATAATTTTTTTTTTAATGTAGATGTGCTAATACTTAAAAGTGTAGAGTATTACTCTCGGAAATTAAAACTTATAGATAAATAACAAAAATATACCAAATTGATTTTACTGCTAGTTACTTAAAAAAAAAAAAAAAAAAAAAACTATATGTAATGTTGTTTGATTTGGGATTTGGTGGAAAGGTGTGAGGTTTTTGTAAGAAGCAGTGAATGCTGGTGGGCTCATCTTCAAGCCGTCCTATCCTATCATTGCCACGTGCTTTGCCTTTTCTTATGCTCTTCTTTAATATATTCAACTTTATTTTCCTTTTTATTTCTTTAATTTTTCAGTTGGTAAATGCCCATTATATGGGTTACTGAATATTTTTCTATTGCAAGTTGTTTTAGAAAAAAAAAAAGTGTAACGCACTGAAATTGTGAGGTTTTGATTAAACATTTAAGAAATAACTGGTTTATAAACTAATTAAGATTTGTAAACTTTTGGCTTAATGGATTTTTAACGATTAATTAGAAGTTAGAACACCTTTATTTAGCACAAAGCCAACTCAATGTTGATGGCTTATGTACGTAATAAGAAGAGTCTAGTTTGTCTCCCCGTCTTTCATTAGGGTTGCTAAGATTTTTTTATTTTATTTTATATTTATTATGGTGCAGCAACGAAACATGCATTTTTTTTTTGTCTTAATACTTGGTGATATTTTATTTTATTTTTGGCATATTTCGTTAGCCTTTGAAACAACTTCCACGTGCCAAACAAGAAGGTTAGTGATATTTTTTGTGCCCCAAAAGTAAGGTAATTTCATATATTTCGACACATAAAATAAAATGGCCACACAATTGCAATCCAAATGGATAAGAAATAAACAAAACGACGAGTTTCATTACATACTTCCGCCTATGCTTCCAAATAACGTGTTTCGTGCGGGTTTTTTTTTAGTCGTTTTTTACAAATTTTTACCAATTGTTGCATAAAATTTGTGATATGTTGATCCTTTCTTTTGAAAGCTTGGACATCTTAATTATTATTCTTAGCAAGCTTTTTTATAAGATGTAAGATCAACACAATTCAAATACCGACGTTATAACTCATTCATTCTTTTTTCTGAAACCTTTGGTCAAAGTTTTTATAATTATCAATGATTTCATCTAAGTTCTCACTTTTTCATATGAACACTTAATAAGCTAAATATGCAATTTTAATAATAATAATTAAAAAAAGCGCATCGATTATTTCATGCATTCTTAAAATCATTTTCTTGATTAAGGCCTCACCTACTAGTACACTCGCGATAATTGATCTATCCAGCATTTGTTTTGCTCGAAGAGTATCACAACGCTTTGCTAAATATCCAAAAACATTTATCATATAACTCAAAAACAAAACAAAAATATGTCATTTCATCATTTTCATCGCAAGTGCCACCAATGCTATTGCTAGTCAAGTTAATGAGAAATTGTAGTGCAAATTTTTTGGAACTGCTGTAGTACGAAATCCGTGGTGGTTTTTGTAGTAGTGTAGCTTAGTACTTTGTCTGTGAGTGATGATTTTTTCAAGATTATACGTTGAGTGATCGTTTATCAAATTATCGTTCGCATTCAAATTCAAATTTGACCTCTCGATCTATCTATCTATTTATCTTTCTTTCTTTTTTTTCCATTATCTTTTTCTTTCTTTAAAAAACCATCTCAATTAGCTTATAATATGATGCATGTTTTTAATTTGAGGTTTGTAGAGATTCTTTTTATGAAATTTAGAATGTCTCTACTATACTATCCAATACATTTTCTGCTAAAAGTAAAAAGATAAGAGGGAACAAGATGTGCATTAAAAGGTAGCATTGCGTCGAAGATAAGGACGGAGATTGCTATTGAGTACACAAAGTTTAGTTCTGAAGTTAGATCCTACATATATATATATATATATATATATATATATATATATATATAATATAATATAGGACTATATTTTAATATGTGACAGTGTGCGTATATATGTATGTGTATATAACGTGGTAGGGTATACCAAACTTAGTGCATAAGTGAAAATGAAATGGTGATGCAAGAATATTTAAGTGTAGGTTCATGCAAGAAAATGCCTCAAGCGGCCCAATTGCTTGTGTTGGGCCGGGTTCAATGTCGTCTTGTTGACTTTTGTGACTTTAGGGTTTGGGCTCCTGGACTTTCGAGTCAAACGGACTCTCCACTGGCTCAGGATCAGAAATCCGGGACAAACACCACTACCTGTTGCCAAGGGGCCAGGGCTTGGCCTGGCCCTGGTTACAGGTTCGGGACGCCGAAAACGGACCTGGCCATTGCTTTGGGGGGATCACAGTGTTGACTTTCCAGTGAACCCTGGTAGACCAGACCCTCGACCGGCGTCACGGGTACAGATCCGGGTCCTACGGTCTATTCGCTGAGTCAGTATATCTGTCGGATAGGGGTGAAAATTTTGTAACCGTTTCCCGGTTTTGTCCCGGCTCCGGTACCGGTCCCGGAACGGTTTAAAAAAAATAAAGAAAATTGAGTTTGAAACTGGGAACCGGTACTTCCCGGTTCACGGTTTATGGAACCGATACCAGAAGCAAAATTTCACATTTTTGGTACCGGTTCCGGTTTTAAAGTACATGTAGTTTTAGATGTTTTCATATTATGTTGTTTGAAATATTTTGTATGCCTATTATAGTTTTTGGGTTATATGTCGTTTCTTATGACTTAAACTACGTGTAATTTTTCGTTATTAGGGTTTAATATTTACCATTTTCCATTCTCGGCCCTTTCAATCTCTCTTTCTCCCTCTCTCATCCATCGCGCCGTCATATTCTTCTCTTCACCGAGAACCCTCCACCGCAAGTTACATGTCTTTGTCTTCTAACTAGAAGATTTTGCTTGCAAGCAAAATGTATGTCTCGTGTTAAGTTTTTGTTTCGGCCATTAATTTTTGTCTCGTGTTAAATTTTTGTTTCAGCCATTGATTTTTGTCTCGTGTTAAGTATTGAATTTTTTCACGAATCTTTTCTTACTGGTTCCGGTTCCGATTATAAAAAAAAAGGAAATTTACAACCGAAACCGGGAACCGGTACCAAAAATAAAAATCCTGAATTTTTGGGATAGGTACCAAAAACAACTAATTTCCCGGTTTTCGGTTCCGCTTTCACCCCTACTGTCGGAGATACAAGACTGATGAATAGAACGAGCACCTAACGAATCTAGAACCTTGGCAAAGAGGGTCTTAGATCGTGCCAGAATTTTCTCTAGAGCTTCCGCTCTAGTAGGATTTCTCGCTTTCTGAACCTGGACAAAACAACACCCGAGATCAGGGAGAACGGGGGGGTACTCCCTGGCAAGGATTTTCGGTACCGTTTTCACCCCTACTGTCGGAGATACAAGACTGATGAATAGAATGAGCACCTAACGAATCTAGAACCTTGGCAAGGAGGGTTTTAGATCGTGCCAGAATTTTCTCCAGGGCTTCCGCTCTAGTAGGATTTCTCGCTTTCTGAACCTGGACAAAACAACACCCGAGATCAGGGAGAACCGGGGTGGGGGGGGGGGGGGACTCCCTGATTCACCTCCGACGCTCAACATTAGAGTGATACGTAAAATACCCGTAACAGTACCTAAAATAAGTATTGACCTAGTTAGTACGTTTATTAATGTAGCTTTCTTTTTTAAGCCAAAATTAAAGGGGATTCAACTACTCATAGATTATGATTTATGAATATTAGCTTAATACTAGAGAATTCTAATTCTATATTTTCAGAGCCGGATACTTACATAATAGGATTTATATAAGATATTAGTTCAAACAGACGTCGTAAATTGTGGATCCAAAGATCAAAAATTAAACGTGAAGATCTCATCATTTACCGAGGTACAATCATTGACTTATTTATTTTCATTTACTCGTTTATTTACTTTTCCTCATTAGTATTATTTGTTTTCGATTTATTTTTATTTATTTGTTTCCGTTTCCTCTATTTGTTTAAGAAAGTTTCTCTCTCTTCGAATCTATACGAGGGATGAAAAAACAAAATAAGTGTGAAACAAAAGTCGACTGAAATTATAAAGAACAAAAGAGGAAAAAAGTTGTCTTTATTTGAATCGTTACGGTACTTTTTCACACATTTTCTAGCACATATACATTTCGATTTTACGATCTTTGAAGAAAAAAAATAGTGTGTTTTGGCAAAGAAAAAATGAAGATGATTTACTTGCTACATAATTTTTTTTAATGGACTAGTGACCTTATAGTGGGGCTAGTTTTGCACTATTTTCTCTTTCCCTCCAAAAATAGACGTCCTAACTCCTAACACTTTATAATTTTTTTTATTTTTTTTATTTTTTATTTTTAGAAAATGGCCTTCGATCTTTTCCTGATCGTTTATGAGAAGCTATTCGCTATTATTGAGTTGTATCTCATTATTATAGCACTTCAAATTGAAAACGACACTCCATCTTTTCCCGACAGTAACAATCTATCATAGATATGATGATTTTGATTTTCGACAGACATATATAAGTTGCTCTTTTTCCTCAAATCATTTCGTAAATCAGTACTATCATATTATATATATATATATATATATATTAAGCATGATGTTATAAACTTATAGATGTTAGTACTTAGTATGAGATAGCTTCTGGTTCAACAGAGAAATAATATAACTCCTTAATAATAGTGCCAATCAGGGGTTGAATTTTAAAACCGTAATAGAAAACTACCCGGTTGAAAATAATTGTAACCAATTATTTTTTGAAAACTGGTTAAGGATAATTGTATCCGGTTATAAAACCATTTACGTATATAGGTTTTTTGTTTTTCAAAACCGTTTATTTTCATAACCAGTTTTCATAATTGGTTTTATTATTTTATTATTAAAATCATTTTAGTGTTACACATGCATGTTCATATCCTCTGCTTTATTTGCTTCACTTATAATTTTAAACTATATGGTAATGGTTACCGAATATTTTATAAATGGGAAATATAAATAAATAACCTAACAAAAAAAGGTATGATGTACAACGTTTTAATTACTATATATAACCGGCTTCATAACTGGATCCGATTTAAAAAAATAAAAAATTGACAACCGTCGACGAAAAAATTATTCGCGTCATATTTATTGATTTTAAGTACTTTTGTCATTTTTTTTTTCCTTAATCCTTGTCACGTGATTTGGGTCAAGGTTTTAGTACTCTGACCGCAATTATACTTAATAAATATGTGGGGCAAACAAAAAGTAGTGTATATAAATGAGACATGGAACATGGAAATCTTAAAGAAGTATAGACATGTATCGTTTTCCCTTCTCGTGAGAGGCCATAATGGTACCGTCCTATTGAAGTAGCGTACAAGATACACACAAATCTTGTTGTAATGTTTACTCTTATCATATGAATTAAGGAAACAACAAATCTTCTTACTTTTAATGACCATTAATCATCTCCTAAATCTTATCTTGAGCTTCATCAAAGTTCTGTGCTTACTCTTAACCTATTAATATGTAGTATTATGAAGCGGTGATTCCAATTCTAGACCTTGTTTAATAAATTGGACTTTCTTAGCTCAATTACAAGGAAATTAAACCAAGATCTCACTACACTTAAACAGGTAAGGTTTTATCGTTTATTTTTTATAAGGGTAAACTGCGACTAATGTACCCAATGTTTGATCTTCTGCGGATTGTGTACTCAATGTTTATTTTCGGCGGCTAATGTACCCAATGTTTGATCCGTTAGATATTTTCGTGTTTTCCGTCACTTAACCGTTAGAGAGTTATCCTCCTATATATGCACACTTTTCGTATTTTTGACATAACTCACTCATTTTTTGTCCAAATTTTATGCACGACCTATGGTTGGAAATATTAGAGATAGATCTACAACTTTGATGTTTTAAGTTTTGTAAAATCAGTTTTAGAAAAATACGAAATTTCCAATACAACGAAAAACTGGACATTAGTTTAATGCAAAATATTTGTTTCAAGCAAATTTTAATATACCTAATGAGTTTTTATGATGAAACGTAAAACTAAAAAGTTGTAGATAAACTTTTTATCTTTCCAACGGGTGTTTATTTATAAATTTTGGACAAAAAATGAGTGAGTTATGCCAAAACTATGAAATATTATTTTGCATCACATCTTTCATATTTTTGGCATAACTCACTCATTTTTTGTCCAAAATTTATAAATAAAAACCCGTTGGAAAGATAAAAAGTTTATCTACAACTTTTTATTTTTATATTTCATCATAAAAAGTCATTAAGTATATTAAAATTTGCTCGAAACAAATATTTTGCATTAAACTAATGTCCAGTTTTACGTTGTATTTGAAATTTCGTATTTTTATAAAACTGATTTTACAAAACTTAAAACACCAAAGTTGTATATCTATCTCTTATCTTTCCAACCATAGGTCGTTCATAAAATTTGGACAAAAAATGAGTGAGTTATGTCAAAAATACGAAAAGTGTGCATATAGAGGAGGATAACTCTCTAACGGTCAAGTGACGGAAAACACAAAAATATCTAACGGATCAAATATTGGGTACATTAGCCGCCGAAAATAAACATTGGGTACATAATCCGCAGAAGATAAAACATTGGGTACATTAGCCGCAGTAGATCTGGGTACATAATCCGCAGAAGATCAAACATTGGGTACATAATCCGCAGAAGATCAAACATTGGGTACGATAAAGTCTATCTGCGACATTATTGGGTTTCAATACGTTAAAGCCTGACCCAAGATAGAAATCAACGAAAGTCCAGGCCTATTGAGGTAAGATGCCCAGTCCATGAAGCCACCTCGTCGACACCGAGATTCTCGGTCAACGAGCGAGGAAGCGGCATTGGACTTTCGATCATGGGTGTCAATTTGGGGCCGGACACGAAACACGGAACGGTTACGACACGATTTAAACGGGTTTGGGTCTTCCATAAATGGATCTGGGTCCAACCGTGTCGAACACGATTAATACAATTAAATAACGGGTAAACACGGCAAGAATACGATAACACGATAGGACCCAATTAGATACGTTTACGGTGCAAAAAGTTACATTTTATATATGTTATTAAGTATTTTAATACACATTGATGGTTTTTACTCATTTATTACATCGTATAATTGATAAACATAAAAATGTGTTAGTAAATTGTAAAATCTTAGATAATATAATTAAATAAATTAAGTTAAATGAGTATAAATTGAATTAATTTGATATTTTAAAATACATGAATATGTTAAATGGGTTTAACGGGGTAGACACGATAAACACGGTATTTAAATAGGGCAAGTCTAGGTCTCGTCTTCTAACACGATGGGCGGGTCTGGGTCTACATAAAATAAGTAAAAAAGATTAAGACCCGGCACGAACACGACACGAAACCCGAATTGTCACCCCTACTTTCGATGAAGCTTTGGATCCCTGTCATTAGTTAAGCATAAATAATAACAATTTAAAGGAAGTTAATCAACCAATTAATCAAAGGCCATTAAGCGGCCCAATGATGGCTTTAAACCACGACACTTGTGAGCGAGGACTCTCCATGGCATTAAAGGCGAGGAGGAGGAAGAAGGCAATTCTATAAATTGATCATACATAAAAATTTTAAAAATAAAAAAGTAATAAAAACCTTAAATTTACTAAAATGCAATGCATACATATGAATATGAATGTGACTATCCATTATAATTTCTCAAAGAATATCACTTGTATAAACTTAGTACTCCCAATTGTTGGGAGAAAGCGCAACGCAACGGAATCTCAATGTCTCCCAATAGCCGCTGAAATATGAAGGCGATAATAATCGAAACACAACCACGAACACGAGACAATTTTAGCGTGGAAAAACCCCCAAAACGGAGTAAAAAACCACGGGACCCGTAGGCCGCTTAAAATCCACTATAATCAAGAGTGAGGTACAAACGAAGTCTTCCCTAGATAAAACTAGAGGCATACATCATCATCATCAAGATCGAACACCAATCTCGGATTACAACAAACAAGCAAGAGAAGAATTTGTGAAAAAACGTTCCCACAAAACAGCCTCTGGTTTCCACTCTTCAGACCGACCTAGAAATCTCCAAACCACATCTCCACCGTTCAGAACGTACCTCTATGTCTTAGGAACGTTCTGTCCAAAAATCACGACGATCCATCGGTGAACGAGTGCGCAATGACGATTTTCCTGAGGGTCGACGAAACTGGGCAGAAACCGCGAATTTGCTCTCTTTCTCTTGTTTTCTCTCTCTCCTTCACTCTTGTATTTCTTCATCTCATCTAAGTCATTTATGACCTAGGCTTCATGGGCCGGGTACATGAATCAATGGGTCAAAAATAACCCACATTGTTGGGCCTCCAAATAGGAGGGATACCCAACAAACTCCCCCGACCGACTAGTTGGAGGGCAATGTCAACCCGGCGACCGAGCGACAAAACTCAAACTTCCCTCTCGGCAAAACCTTTGTCAACATATCGGAACCATTGTCATCGGTGTGAATCTTCTCGAGCTCCATCAACTTAGAATCCAATGCGTCACGGATCCAATGATAACGAACATCAATGTGCTTCGACCTTGAGTGAAACGATGAGTTCTTCGCTAAATGAATGGCGCTTTGATTATCACAAAACAAGACATATTTTTCTTGTTTGACCCCAAGCTCCATTGTAAATTTCCTCAACCACAACAAATCTTTCGCCGCTTCAACGGCGGCAATGAACTCGGCCTCGGTAGTAGAGAGTGCAACACACTTTTGCAACTTCGATTGCCATGCCACGGCTCCCCCGGCAAAAGTCACCATATGCCCCGAAGTAGATTTTCGATCATCCAAGCTTCCGGCTAGATCCGAATCCGTATAACCAACTAACGTAGGCTTCTCGCATCCCAAAGCTAGTCTCAAATTCGAAGTCCCCCGGAGATATCTCATAACCCACTTCACGGCCTCCCAATGATGTCTTCCCGGATTTGAGAGATAGCGACTCACCATTCCCACGGCGTGGGCAATATCCGGCCTCGTACAAACCATGGCGTACATCAAACTACCAACCGCCGACGAGTATGGAACGTTCTTCATACTTGACTTTTCACCATCGGTAGATGGACATTGTTGGTGGCTAAGCTTGAAATGAGAAGCAAGCGGAATGCTCACCGCTTTTGCTTCATCCATCTTGAAACGCCGAAGAACTTTCTCGATGTATGATTCTTGAGACAAGTACAACTTCCTCGCCTCTCGATGACGAAACATCTCAATTCCAAGGATCTTTTTCGCTTGTCCCAAATCCTTCATCGCAAAAGACTCACTCAAAGTCTTCTTCAACTCTTCAATCCGAGCAATGTTCTTTCCGACAATAAGCATATCGTCAACATAGAGCAAAAGGATAATGAAATCACCATCGGAGAAATTGCGCACAAACACACAATGATCGGCATTTGTCATCTTGTAGCCATGTTTAACCATCACCGAGTTAAACTTTTTGTACCATTGTCGTGGTGCTTGTTTCAAACCGTAAAGACTCTTTACCAATTTGCAAACATAGTCTTCTTTACCATTTTCTCGAAAACCCTCCGGTTGCTCCATGTAAATCTCTTCATGTAAATCACCGTGAAGAAAAGCCGTCTTCACGTCCATTTGCTCAACTTCCAAATCAAGGCTAGCGGCTAGCCCAAGAACTACCCGAATGGATTGCATCTTCACCACGGGAGCAAAAATCTCGCTAAAGTCAATGCCTTTTCTTTGACTAAAGCCCTTTACCACCAAGCGAGCCTTGAACCGTTTTTGCAAAGTGCTTTCGTCTTGCTTCACACGATAAATCCATCGATTCTTTAACACCTTTTTACTCTTTGGTAACTTCACCAATTCAAAAGTGTTATTCTCACGAAGCGATTGCATCTCATCTTCCATGGCATCCATCCACTCCTTTTTGTTTTCGTCATCCAAAGCTTCTTCAAAGCTTTCGGGTTCTCCGTCATCGGTGAGAAAGACATATTCGTTCGAGGGGTATCGAACGGAAGGATGTCTAACACGAGTGGACCGCCTCAACTCATTAGAAGGTTGCTCACTTTCATCTTCATGGCTAACCTCATTTTCAACATCAACAAAATCATTAGGATTTAAATGATTAACATGTAAATCCATACCTTGATTTTCAATTTGCACATCTTCGACAACGGTCGGGGTGGGAGCAAGATTAGTTGGTTCCGCATCAACTAATTCGTCGTCTTCAAAGGTTGGAACTTCTTTCTCAACTTTGTCGATATCTTCAATGGTGTAATCTTCCATGAATACAACATCACGACTACGAACAAGCTTTCTTGAAACCGGATCAAAGAAACGATATCCAAACTCATCGAGCCCATAACCAACGAATATACATTTCTTGGTCTTGTCATCCAACTTCGACCTCTCATCCTTCGGAACGTGCACATATGCCATGCACCCAAACACTCGAAGATGGTCGTACGTGACATCTTTACCACTCCAAACACGGGTCGGAACATCAAACTTCAAAGGCACACAAGGTGTGAGATTTAGCACATGTACAACCGTACTCAATGCTTCGCCCCAAAAATACTTCGGCAACTTTGATTGAGAAAGCAAGCATCTCATTCTTTCAACCAAAGTTCTATTAATTCTTTCGGCCAACCCATTCAATTGCGGTGTCTTCGGAGGAGACTTTTGGTGACGTATACCTTGCTCTCGGCAATATTCATCGAAAGGACCGATGTATTCTCCCCCGTTATCCGTTCGGACGCACTTGAGCTTTTTCCCCGTTTCTCGTTCAACCGACGCTTGAAACGACTTGAAGGTATCTAACACTTGATCTTTTGTCTTCAAGGTGTAAGCCCAAACTTTCCGAGAGTAATCGTCGATAAAAGTCACAAAGTAATAAGCACCGCCAAGGGACCGTGTCTTCATCGGCCCACAAACATCGGAATGTACCAAGTCTAACACTTGTGACTTTCTCTTTGGTTCAAAAGACCGAAACGATACGCGCCTTTGCTTTCCCGCCAAACAATGCGAGCATCTCTTCAACTTTGCGTTGGAAACTCCAAATAGTGCATTCTTCTTCACCAAGATTCTCAAACCTTTCTCACTCATGTGACCCAAACGTTTGTGCCATAGTTCGGAAGAACTTTCATCCTCGCAAGTGTTGACGTAGCATTTAGAACTCCCAAATTGCGCGACATACAAATTTGAGCGTCTTTTTCCTCTTGCAATCACCATTGAGCCTTTCTTTAGCTTCCATTCATTTTCCACGAAAGAGTTGCCATAACCTTCATCATCCAATTTTGAAACCGACAAGAGATTGAACCGAAGGTCCGGAACATGCTTCACATCTTTGAGAACTAGAGAAGTGCCATTACTAGTTTCAACACATACATCTCCAATTCCAATAACTTTTGAGTATCCCTTGTTACCCATGCCGACAATACCAAAATCACCGGCCTTATAAGTGGAGTAAATATCGCGTCGTGAAGTCCCGTGCGAAGAAGCACCACTATCAACCACCCAACTCGTCTCATCGCGAGATAAATTGACACTTTCTTCATAATCATCACAAACGACAAAGAAATCATCAACAATAGCAACATTTTCATTATTGTTACCTTCTTTCTTGACATCGTTGTTGTTGTGGTTGATCTTCTTTCCCTTGCCTTCATTTCTCAACTTCCGGCAATACTTTCTAATGTGGCCTTTCAAGCCACAATGATGGCACTCAACATTAGCCCATCTATTTGAACCTCCACGCGACGCTCCTCGTGATGCACCACGGTTATTTGAACCCCGTGCATGATTTCTCCCCCTCGACTCGGTAACCAATACCTCGGAATGTGAAGAGGAGCCTTGAGACTTTCTTCTCATATCTTCATTCAAAATGCTACTCTTAGCCAAATCCATCGACATAATACCATCCGGAGCGGAATTAGACAACGACATCCTAAACGTCTCCCACGAGTTCGGCAAAGTACCAAGAAGCCACAAACCTTGAATCTCATCATCCAATCTAAGATTCATCGTCGCCATTTGGTTCATAATTCCTTGGAAGTTATTCAAGTGATCGGTTATTGGCGTACCGTCATGATACTTCAAGGCTATCATTTGCTTGAGCAAGAACATCTTGTTATTCCCGGTCTTCCGTGCATAAAGCTCCTCAAGCTTCCTCCAAAGGATGTTAGCACGAGTTTCACTAACCACATGGTTCCGAACATTGTCCTCCACCCATTGTCGAATGTACCCACAAACTTGTCGATGCAACAAATTCCATTCTTCATCACTTTTTCCTTCGGGTTTCTCGGTAGAGAAAACCGGCAAGTGGAAATTCTTGACAAAGAGCAAGTCTTCCATTTTTCCTTTCCAAACATTGTAATTGGAACCGTTCAAACTCTCCATTCGTGACGTGTTCGCCTCCATAGTCGCACAAAATCAAACCACGGCTCTGACACCACTTTGTTGGGAGAAAGCGCAACGCAACGGAATCTCAATGTCTCCCAATAGCCGCTGAAATATGAAGGCGATAATAATCGAAACACAACCACGAACACGAGACAATTTTAGCGTGGAAAAACCCCCAAAACGGAGTAAAAAACCACGGGACCCGTAGGCCGCTTAAAATCCACTATAATCAAGAGTGAGGTACAAACGAAGTCTTCCCTAGATAAAACTAGAGGCATACATCATCATCATCAAGATCGAACACCAATCTCGGATTACAACAAACAAGCAAGAGAAGAATTTGTGAAAAAACGTTCCCACAAAACAGCCTCTGGTTTCCACTCTTCAGACCGACCTAGAAATCTCCAAACCACATCTCCACCGTTCAGAACGTACCTCTATGTCTTAGGAACGTTCTGTCCAAAAATCACGACGATCCATCGGTGAACGAGTGCGCAATGACGATTTTCCTGAGGGTCGACGAAACTGGGCAGAAACCGCGAATTTGCTCTCTTTCTCTTGTTTTCTCTCTCTCCTTCACTCTTGTATTTCTTCATCTCATCTAAGTCATTTATGACCTAGGCTTCATGGGCCGAGTACATGAATCAATGGGTCAAAAATAACCCACATTGTTGGGCCTCCAAATAGGAGGGATACCCAACACCAATACCAATAGTACACAGGATATTCATGCAATAAAATACTATCTATTCTAATATTCCCGCTTTCCGATTCACTTTTTCATTCCCTTTTTTAGTTTTCCTTCGTATTTCCATTCTCACATTGTCCGAGTTAGTTTTAAACTTTTAATTGGATGACCCGAACCCTTCTTTTCAATAATAATACACAATTTTTCATCATTTGGAAAAAATCATTTAGAAAAAAATTTGCAATATACACCACAAACATTCATTTAAAAAATAATAATAATAATAAATAAAAAAACACTTTTGTTTGTCAACATGTTCTAGGATCTATCTATCTAGTCAGAGAGTGAATGGAGCAGAATCAATTACTAATTGACAATATAGTTATTAAATCACACTAAAATGAGTTCTATATCCACATGCTTTATCAATTGATCATGTATTAACATTGTATCAGCTTCTTACTGTGTGTGCGGTGATTGTTCACACGTTCCTTTCTAGTCGGATTATTAGTCGTTAATTATTCAAGATAAGAATGCAAGTCTCTATCAAAATATTCTCCCATATTAAAGACACTTATATAACATTAAGATGAAACAAGACAAAGATAAAGTTCAAGTTTCTTAATCATATTTATTATTATCAACACCATTATTTTACTTTACAATTTACGTCAAGCTTTCAAATCTGAATCTTTCGTTCCTTGTCCTACGTGTATGGACTCCAGAGTAACATTAGCTGTTCTCTTTTACATTTTGGAAATTTTTTGTTAATAGTGATATTTAATCTTTTAATTTTTGCAGTGGCATAAAATTCAATTTTTTGTTTACGTATCATTTCCAAAGAAGAGGGAGAATTTTATCAACGGTATATCCAAAAATCTATTAAATGAATCAACTAAAAAATTGAAAATTTAGTGGGAAGAAAAATAGAGAACATTTTGAACTATAACCGTTAAAGAATAAAATAAAATAAAATAAACATTTATGCCACCAATAGAATCAAAATATTTTGAGTACTTATACCTCTATTAATAACCATTTATTTTTCTTTTGTTCATAGTAAATTACCGCTATAAAAATGACACTTAAAAAAACGCGTAAAGTACTCAAACTATTCAATAATTCTGTCACTATTTGGAGAAAAGGTCAAAATTTCAAAGTGTATGTTCATAAATCATAATAGCGTAGACTTGGGAGTCTTTTAAGCTGAAATTTAAAACAATATCGAGAAAAATATATGATGTTAAATCGCTCTTTCAATAATTGATTCAATTATTGAAAAGTTTGAATATGTTTTGAGATTATGAAGCCCCAACTCATTACTAAAACAATAAACCATGTCTCTTCATTCAATGTGACCATAGTTTCATTAAACACAATAATAAGCTAATAAACCCGTTTCAAACTTTCCATTATCACAAGGTCGCGAACTGGAATTCTCTAACCGATTTAACGAAGAACTAATTATAATAGTTTATAACTTTATATGAAAAAAGACAATTTAGTTCGTTTGACTCTTATATATTTCTATTTAATTTATTACGATTATTTTAAATATTTTTACAATAAATAATTTAGAGGGATCTCTCTCTTCTACCGCTAATATAATTAGTATATTTTATGCCTATGGAATCGAAGCCAATGTGTAATATAGTGATTTATTCATACAATAGAAAGAAGATAATTAGAAGAAGCGGCAGAACGGATCAACTTCTATCTTTTTCGGTCATCGACAAATTATCCAAGTGAGAAAAAAAAAAAGTCCACGGGTTGTGTGGCCCGTAGGGGTGGCAATTCGGATTGCGTGTCGTGTTCGTGCCGGGTCTTAGTCGTTTTTTACTTATTTTATCTAAACCCAGACCCGCCCCATTTATTAATCGTGTTAGAAGACGAGACCCAGACCCGCCCCATTTAAATAACGTGTTTATCGTGTCTACCCATTTAACCAAATTAATAGAGACATTTATTTATAAATGATAAATTAATTCAATTTATACTCATTTAACTTAATTTATTTAACTATATTGTCGAAGATTTTAAAATTTTACTAGCAAATTTTTATATTCATCAATTGTAAGACGGAATTAATCAAATAAAAACATAAATTTCATATATAATAAGTATTAAAACACTTAATAACATATATAAAATGTAGAAAATGTATCTTTTTACTCTTTAATCGTGTCTAATTGGGTCTCATCGTGTTCGTGTCGTGTTTACCCGTTATTTAATCGTGTTAATCGTGTTCGACACGGTTGGACCCAGATCCATTTATGGTAGACTCAGACCCGTTTAAATCGTGTCGTAACCGTTTCGTGTTTCGTGTCCGGCCCCAAATTGCCACCCCTAGTGGCCCGTGGAGGAGCACGTTTTTCTAACGAATGGTGGCTAAACATGTAGAAAAAATTACATATTCTATTGCAGATGACACACTAGATTTTCTTTATGTCCCGGCTTCAACCATCCCATCGGAATATGCTTGTAGTTTAACCGGTGTTTTAATAAGCGGTCGACGACATTCACAGTAGAAGACCTTACAAAAAAAAACTAGATTATTAGTGCATGTCCTCTGTTTTCTGTTTACTTAGTTATTTATTTTTTTACACAAATAAGTTTATATCATCTATATTTCTATTTACGTGGGTACGAGAGAATTATTAGCGAGAGAGTGATTTAAGAAAGATGATAAAAGGAAAGGCATTAAGAAAAAAATTAGCTCATAGACGAGGACAAGCCATCTATCTAAAGCCCACCTTGTTAAAGAAAAATGTATGTGTTTAGATTCGAGGTCGCCAAAATCTATTGCGAAGAAAGAAACAAAAATTCACCAAATCTCTCATATTAATTTTAAATTTGTATGTTATGCCCGATAATTTTGTATGTAGTTTGCTTCATCGAGTTCTCGTTGATCACCTTGTTTTCGGAAGAATTTCTGCCAGAAAAATTTAAAATTTGAAAAGTTGGATTAAAGATTCAAAATCTTAAGTTTTTTGATAGATAAATTCAAAAGTATTTGAATTTTAATTCAATTTAACCATAAAATATTAAGGTTTTTTTTTTTACATGCTCGTAAAATCTAATTGCGAAATCAATTACCGGCTTTAAAAATCTTACAAAAAAATTCATCGGTATCACTCTATTATCGATAAAGTTTGATCATGGAGTTATCGGACTCTTCAATCTTAGTTAGAATGAATCCCGTTACAATTAGATGAGGTCTTTATATAAATTATTGCAAACGCCGTGACTTAATAATGCATCAAAATCACCAAACAAAAAAGATTACAACAAATTAAATAGACACGGAAATGATTTAAACACGTTCATGAATCTTTCTTTCCTATCTCCTTACCAAGTGAATTGGATCTATCTTGTAGGTTTAAAGTGAGAAGTCAGCATAAATAATTGGCTTCCCCAATAATTGTCTCCTCTTCATGCACTTGTCAAGACTCGATCGACTTTATATAATTGCAATGTGTAGCCATTTGTTGCGTGAAACATGCAAAGCAAACAAGGATAGAGAAAGTGGCGTGACTTGTTGTGGATAAAGTGCAAGCAAGCACTATTTGATGGGCCTTTCTTCAAAAAAACAAAAACAAACTATTTGATGGGCCTCGGGCACGGTCGAAAAAAGCTGCCTTGTGGCCCTGTCCTTAGAGGTTCACATGTGCGTCTTCGCTTCCCCATCCAGTACAGCCTTTGAGCCCACTCAAACCCTCTTTTTCTTTCCTAATTACCGCTTAAAAGCCGTGCTCGGTACAATTAGACCCGGTCAACCCGCCATGCGGCTTCCGCGAACTCATGGCCGTGTGCGCAAAATCTCAACCACGGGCGCAAAAGAACCCAAGTATCATTCCTTTGGCAGTTTCGGTTTCTTATTACAGCCCAAAATCGTTCAAAACGGAAGCGATTTCGAATTCTCACGGAGCCCAACTCCACTTTTTTTTTAAAGGGATTAGACTCTGTGAGTAATTATGGACTACAAGTTCATAATCCTTTTTTTAAAGGGATTAGACTCTGTAACTAATGAAAGAGTCTAATCCCTTTTTTTTTTTTAAAGGGATTAGACTCTTTCATTAGTTTAATTTAAGTTCTCTTAAACAGAGAAATATTTACAACCAAACGAGCCGGATCAGGCCCGATTAAAATCAACTCTAAACATAGTTTATCAAACTAAGATTTAAATGATATAATTACATAAATCTAAATAACAACATTAAACGTCTCTAGTTATATTCCTAAATGCTACA
This sequence comes from Parietaria judaica, assembly GCA_954871525.1. Lineage (NCBI taxonomy): Eukaryota > Viridiplantae > Streptophyta > Magnoliopsida > Rosales > Urticaceae > Parietaria > Parietaria judaica. The sequence goes on along the minus strand of OX940860.1, from coordinate 22,088,870 downwards.
TATGAAATGAAACCGTTCTCTACTTTCTCATCATTTTCTCCTTTTTTAAGCTTCGCAGCCAGATACGCGGAAAAAGGGCCACGGAACCGAATCTCTGGCCGTTGGGCAGGTCGAATTTGAACTCCGACATTAATACTTGTACTTCATGAATTGCTATTTGCTATATGCTCCGTTCCGTTAGTAGTGGTACATCAAAAATGGAGTTTAATCACCAAAAATAGAGTGGAAAACCTGATAGTCTTGAGAATCTCTGCAGTTAATTTTTTATAGGTAACAATCTGAGAGACTAGATAAGGAAGAAACCAAACCACCATATCAATCCACTAATCATGTATCATATAACAAATGACTTCACACCATTCGAAATTATTTGCCCAATCCAAAATCACCACTGAACTACAGTTCCAAAAGAAATGGTTATATCTGATTGATAAGAGAAAGAGAGTGTATATACTGGGTCAATAGCCATAACTCACATCACATATTATTATTACATAATCATGTATGTGCTGGATTTACACGTTCTTACTACAAAACTGATCAATTATAACTTTAATTAACCAAAAAATCAAATCTAAAAAATAAAATAAATAAAAATTATATTAATTATAGCAAAGTGGCGACCAAGAGCAGGAGGGGCACCTGAGGAGGCCGTTCTCGTTGCACGCCCCGCAGCACCGGAACCCGCCCTTCTCCGAGTACACCTTGCGGCTTCCGTCGCACTCGTCGCACAGCACGAACCGGTACCCGCCGCACTCCCCGCACGCGCCCGCGAGCTCCTCCTCCCTTGCGGGCAGCCCCTCGACCAGCTTCTTGAGCTCGCCAGCCTCGTGCAGCTGCCTCACCTCCTCGGCGCCGCCCACGTGGTGCCCGCCGATGAAGACCCGGGGGAGCCCCAGCTTGGCTTTGCTCCGCGATCCGGCGCCGCCGAGGATCTGCTGGAGCTCCGCCAGGAAGGCGGAGTCCATGGACAGATCGCGCTCGTCCACCGGCACGCGGAACGCGCGCAGGATGGCGCGCACGGCGCGGCAGTCCTCGAACGTGGAGCGGACCACGCGCAAGCTGGTGAAGTAGAGCACCACGCGCCGCTCCGCGCCCGGGAGGGTGATCTCCGGCTCGAGCTCGGGCTCGGGCTCGGGGGCGGATTCGGGTTTGGGGGGAGGGAGGGAGCGAGTGGACCAGGCGCGGAGGAGCGAGTTGGCGAGGCGGACTCGGCGGAAGACGGCGAGGGATTTCTTCTGGGAAGGGGGTTGTTGGATGGGGCTGGGATCGTCTGCGACGAGGCGCACGATGTCCTTGAAGGAGGAGCAGGAGAATAGAGCGGACGGCTGCGATTTCGCCGGGGAGGATGACGTGTCGTGAATCCGGGTCGGCGATTTGCCCCACGGCCGCCACATTTGGGGTTTTACTTTTATGCCCTTGGGGGAAAACGTTTCCTTCTGTGGTTGCTTGCTTCAAGAAAAACCAAGCGGGTAACTTGGAGGAAGAAGAAGAGTGTTTTTTATTTCGATTTAAATTTTTATTTTGGAGAGCTGAGGATTTTGTCTTAAAAAAATATATATATATATATATATATGTATATATATATATTTGGAGAGAGAGAGAAAGTGAGAAGGGTAAGGAAGGACAAGGACTTGAGTTATTGGTCTAGTTAGTTGAGGAAGGTGTGTGCATGTGTGGGTGTTTGGTTTTTATGCATTAATCAATTAAGGTTAAGCTATTACTTTTTATACTAATTATGGCCTGCTTATTTTCCCACTAATTTCTCTTTCATTTTTTCAAAAATTTGCATTTTCACTCTAATTGGCTCTGTTGGCGATGTCACTCTCTACTAGGGGTGGCAATTCGGGTTACGTGTCGTGTTCGTGCCGGGTTTTAATCGTTTTTTACTTATTTTATCTAGACCCAGACCCGCCCCATTTATTAATCGTGTTAGAAGACGAGACCCAGACCCGCCCCATTTAAATAACGTGTTTATCGTGTCTACCCGTTTAACCCAATTAAAAGATTCATTTATTTATAAATAATAAATTAATTCAATTTATACTCATTTAACTTAATTTATTTAACTATATTATCGAAGATTTTAAAATTTTACTAGCAAATTTTTATGTTCATCAATTGTAAGACGTAATTAATAAAATAAAAACATAAATTTCATATATAATAAGTATTAAAACACTTAATAACATATATAAAATATAGAAAATGTAACTTTTTGCTCTTTAATCGTGTCTAATTGGGTCCCATCGTGTTATCGTGTTCGTCCCGTGTTTACCCGTTATTTAATCGTGTTAATCGTGTTCGACACGGTTGGACCCAGATCCATTTATGGTAGACCCAGACCCGTTTAAATCGTGTCGTAACCGTTTTGTGTTTCGTGTCCGGCCCCAAATTACCACCCCTACTCTCTACTCTCTAGACTTTTCTTTGTATTTTTTTTTCTTTTTGGTTTTTGTTCTCACACTTCTCGAAGGGAATATCGGCTCTTGTGTATTTAACTTTCACTCAAGCATATTACTCTGGTCTCTGGACCCTTTGGCCATGGGCTGGATTGTGAGAATAATCAAACATAAACAAATTTACATTTAATTAGTAAATTTAAGGGTGAAACTCATCCAAGTATCCTTATAAAGTTTTAGATTATTTGTTTTGCATTTTAAGTATTCGATATTTTGATACATGTGTGACCGAGCAGATCTTGATCGCGAGACGTGGGGGGGAAACTAGGCGGGTGCTACGGGTCAGGAGCCGAGGACGTGATCGATCATGCAATGACTAGGGGAGGAGCCCGAAAACAGGCCCAATAGTAAATATTTAACCTATGGAGAAAGAAAAAAAAAAGAAAAAAAAAACCTTCAAAATATAATTTTATTAGATACTTATGCCTCAAATATTCGTTAAGTAATAACTGCATTAAAGGGATCTAATAAGTCGGCAGTAATAAATGGTAATCCTCCTCACAGGTAAAATAAAGTTAATGATCAAAAATCTTATTTTGCCATTGACCCATTTGAATCTATATAAAAAAATGAAATAATAATAATAAAGAATATTTGTGGCGCAAGCATCTGGCTTGTATTGTATGTCTGTAATTTACTATAATATAATATAATTAATTGGTATAATAAAAGAGTGTGGGCGAGTAGTGATTACCGGCCACTCCATTTATTAATGGTAGTTTGACATTTTTCCCAACATCTTCACCTATTTTAGCACCACATAATTATAAAAATAAGAAATTAATAATGACCCTAAAATCTCTACGAAAAAGGAAAATAGAAAGTCATAGGGAAAGAAGAGGATAAATGGTAATGATCGTGTGTGAATGGGACCATAGACTATAATAATTATTGTTACAGTGGTGGTAGAGAAACAAGGCATGTTTTTTGGCGGGACAAATATACTGAATTGCAATTGTTGTAACTTGTAAGTACACAGTATATGCACACGAAAATTTCATAAAATTTCATAAAATAATGGCTCTTAATAACCAAATTGAAAGTTTGATTAGCCAAATAGTCAACATTTTCTTTTTCTTTGCAAAATAGCCAAATTGATGAGGTGGCTATTTTATACCTATAATACTCTTTTAACATATTAATGTGTATTAACAAAGTTAATTTTTCTTAAAAATAAGAACATTTACTTGTGTTTACAGAAAATCTATATTAACGTGTATTAACTGAGTTAATTTGTTTAAAAATAAAAAATCGTGATTAAAATTTAAAAAAAAATAATTTATTTTTAAACAAATTAACTTAGTTAATACATGTTAATATAGTTAATACACGTTAATACAAGGGTAATACGGTCTTTCGTGATTTATTAATGTGGTTGATTGGCTATTTGGCAATATTAATCAAAAGGTTGGCTATTTTGCAAAATAGTTATTCTAGTTTGGTTATATGGCTATAGAGCCCTTTTATTATTAACTCTCAAGTTTTTATAATTTTCAAAACAACATTTTCAAAATATCAAAATACCTATAATAATGTCCATTTTTTAGGACATATTCATCCTGAAAAATGGACATATATCGTCCTGAAATTGGACAATATTATAGGTATTTTGGTAACATGAAATTTGAAAAGATTATTTTGAGAATTATGAAAACTTGAGAGTTAATAATAGAATTTGTGGTGTATTGAGGGTTATTTTATGAAGTTTCCCTATGTATATTAATATATTCTTAAAGTTAACATCGAAATAAGTACTTAATGATTTGATTTGTATTGTAATTTTTTACGATCAATTTTTTTTAAGGGATTTTTATCTATTTTTTAATCGATTTAACCAAATTTTAAAGGCCGTTAAATCTTTGACACTTTACATTCTATGAAATTTCCAAATATTTTTTGTCTTTTTAATATTGACGAAACTTTAAATAGAAATAAAATAGTCGATATCGAAAATTTTAACCACAAAAGAAAAATCATTAACTAAATTTGATTGGCCTAGTGGTAATTCGACTACATACCTCTCAAATAGGTCATGGGTTTAAATGAGTGGTAACTCCACTAGACGCAAATGAGTGTCCCCTCTACATATTGTAAACTTGGCATGTTCTTACACTAAATATGTTATTTGTCTGGTAATGCGAGAATTGCCTTGTAATCTTAGCCAATAATTACACTATATTAGAAAAAAAAATCATTTTTTTTTCAACTGAAATATATATATATATATAATAGTTCCAAACTTCCAATTAACCAAATAGTAAATACAATAGAGACAGTGAGAAAGAGAGGAATTCGAAAGCGGCCCAACAAGGGAGAGTGGTTTCTGAAAAGTTTCACATGCTCCTCTGTGCAACTTTGAAAGAAGAGGCCAGTCATATGCCCACATGCTTACTTATCCTTTCATATTAACATCATCTTACACAATCCTATTAGTTTTATAACCAAAAAAGAAAGTCATATTTTAAAGGTATCATTCAAAGTCTTACACACAGAGGTATCAGAATCAATACTTATAACTTGTTACATTTCTTCCACTACTAAACACGAAGATATCGAGCTCTAAATTTATGCTATAGTACAAGGTTAGTGTTTAGTATCATAAAATTCCATTTGAAGGTAAATAGTAACGAGAGAAGTAATGTATGATCTTATACATATTGTCAAATCTCTATGAAAGATTTTTAACACTTAATAAAACATGACCCTACACACGTTATAGATATTGGGTTTTTCGTGGATTTTCTGCAATCCCGGGAGCGGAAATCTCAAGAAATCCATGAATAAATAATCTAGATTAAGCACGATAAAAAAAATTATAAGTTCCGAAGTTACCAAAAATTAGTAACTTTTGTCACCGGGTATTTTCCGACATTTTTCTCAGGATCCGCACGAGTGTCTCTGACTCCGTCGACTCCGAGATCACAACTCAAAAGCTTGTTACACCTCAAGTCTCTATCTCATTCACCACGTCCACTCGGGAACTTTACGAAGGTAAATCAAAATACACCTCATTTGAACACTTGCTCCTCTTTGGTGTATAGAAACACGGCACACGAATGCTTTGGGAATATGAGAAAATCGTAGAGGCCTTTAGGTACTAGGGTTAGTTGAATTTTCTCTCTCTGCGAGGAATGAAGATTAGGGTTTTGAGAGCCTAAAGTTTATTTAAATTTTAAATAGACCTAATAAACTTTAATCATCAATGGGTCAAGGTATTAGGTCATATTAATTAGTAACTAATCTCTGGTGGTAACTCAACAGATGCATGTAGGCCCCAAACCTATTTATGGTGGTCTAAGTGGGCCCATAGGCTCATTGGGCCTGTGGGCCCAATTGAGATGAATCCCGTGTTTTTCGGGCACGAGGCTCTTCAACAATGTATTAAGATTTCCTTTGTATGCTCAAATCGGAATTTATAATATGTTTTAGGCGTAATGAGCTTTTAAAATCTAGTATTAAATGAGGGTTATGTTAAAAAGGAAAGTACTCGACTTATATTGTCGTAACAAAAAACGTGAGTATGATAACACGACCATCATATCATATTCCAATTAAGAAGAAAAACACAAATTCAAGGCGAACCAAGCAAATGTACGGAATCACATTACGAGGGTATGGTTTCAATTTTGTTTTATTTAGCATTCTTGATTATTTAACGTAAAATCGATAATAAAGATCTCTCCGAAAGTATTAGAACCACATGAATGTGCGGGAATTCCTTCATTATAGTCCCTTCATATTCTTTTAATACCTTTAAGTTTTACCCGATATTTTTTTTTTCTTTCAATTTTTGCTTTTTTTTTTTCTTTCTCTTCATTTTTATCTTTAATTATGCTTAATTAGCTCCCAACAATACTTAACCCCAAATTTATATTATAGATCCGCATATATATATATATAGATTACAACTTTACAAGTCATTCTCCCTAAAAAAAAAAAAAAACTTTACAAGTCATTTCTCGAAATTCAGGTAAAACTATCCGGTGCACATATATATACATGGATGACCCATCGCGAGAATCGCATGTGCAGCTCTACATGGATCCAACGGTACACCATCAACGTCTTGAGGGGAGTATTAACTTAGAACGAGATGAGGGACCAAAACGTGAGATAGACACAAGTATGATGATATGCAGTGACTTTGATTGGGAAATGTAGAAGTGATTGCTAAACTCTACCATTGTAGAGCTGAACATGCCCCACCAAACCAAAGCACCAAACATGAAAGCAAGTCCAACCACAAACAGCCTTTCTGTGCCTTGCAAAACACAACCCAACAATAACTAAATCTAAACCTCCAAATCTTAACTAGATTTTCTCATAGAGGAAGGTCTGTTTTTAAACAAGAGCCTTGTCCTTTCTTTTCGACGCTACGTAATCTTCATTTGAAATGATGAATGGATTTATATGGAACCGGTTTATCTTTTAGAATACTAAGAAATTACGTGTGTTTAAACTTCGAAGAAAATTGTGGTAACAAAAGGCCTGAGGTCTAGAAATACAATCTGCTCCAAATATAAAAACAAATCCTTAAACAAAGATGGTATTGACAATTGACAACTTTCACCATGAAAAAAAAAAATTATACCACTACAAAAATAATAATTTTAAACCACTACTAACTTTCTTTCACTTTTTTTTCTTCCCAATTTCTCAATTATCGTTGATGTTGCTGTTTTTAACCTTTTACTTTTTATCTGACTCTTGTTTATCCTCGGTGGTCCCTTTATTTTTTTACCATCATTTTGATTGTTATTTGTCATCTTTTTATGTAGCTTTTCAATTTATTAAAAAATCTTTTTTTTTTCCTTTTTCATTTCTCACAGTCACAGGCCACAACTATTTATTCCAGTTATCGAAAATTCAAAAAAGATAACATTATTCTTATCTCATATTTTTCTAATGTGTTTTAACAGCATTATAGATTTGTAACTGTCATCTTCAAGTAATTGTCGTTTTCATTCATCGAGCTTCATGTCCTTGTCGTATATTATTGTGTGTTAAGAAATTTGTCCACGTTATATCCACCTTATTGTCGTTTGCTATTTTATGTCGTATGTATATATATATATATATATGTATACATTCATTGATTTTCAAGATTATATTCCTGCTTGTCTTCTCCAATCGACTTTTTATTTTGTATCTTGTATGGTCTCTTACAGTAAATTTTATTTTACAAGTGATTGTCCTTTAATTGTTGAGGCGGTGTGATTACAGTTTTTTTTCTTCTTGTGACTGAGACGACTTATTGACTAAGATTATATATACTTGCATTGCAAGATATATTCAAAAATATGAGTGTAGCACATATACCGTAGCCTTTAAACTACTATTAAAGTGAAAACCCCGAACCACATGTGCTACAAAAATATGTCGAATGCTCTAGTGAAAAAGGAAGTCGACACTACTTATTGTAAGCCAACATTCGACTAAGTTCCAAGGTTCAAAACGGCGTATCACTTGAAACTTTATTGTCATTTCTGAAATATCTCGTCATTTGGGCTTATCGAGCTTCACAAACGGGCTTCCCATTTAGCATACACTATATGTTAATGAGAAAAATAAATAAATAAATAAATAAATAAAGACGAAAGCTTCATGAAATATAATTGTACGTAAGTAGGAGGAGAGAGAACCTACATGCTCAATTAAAACATAACAAAAAGAAATGTGAGGCTAGCGCATGTGCATTCACTCATAACTCCTAATGTCTTCGGTATGAAATTTGGCAGAATTTGAAAAGGAAAACTTCACTCAACAACCCATCATTTATTAAAAAAATAATAATAATCTCAAACTAATCCTTTAAGTTACATAATTCTAAAAATAACTTTTTTTGGAACTATAATTGTCCTGAATTTTGGATAAATATTGTTTTGATAATGTCATTTTCATGAAACATGTAGATTATTTAAGAGTAAGTGGTGTTTGGTTGGTAGGTCATTAAGTGAAGTTTCTCTCCGAAAATGATACTTTTTTTAATTGGATACTTCACCTTTTAAAAAATTAAATTGGTATTTCTGCCGCTAATATCTCTTGAGTAATTTGCAGCTTCTCAACTGTGTCGTTTCTGCTACCTGGCTGTGTTTTCTTTTAGCTGTCGTTTAACAGATAAACGTCAAAAATAAAGATACGTTTCAGTTTCATCAAATTATTCACGAAGATGAATAAATAAATAAATAAATAAGTAAAATAGAATCGTAGTCAAGAAGATCAAGAAGAAACAAATTCCAGAGAGATTCTCTTCACTCGTCAATCGTCGGAAGAAAATGGACACTGATTCCTCCACCGTGAGCGTGACCGTGAAGTTCGCCGGAGCTTCGATGCCGATCTCCGTATCGCCGGACTCCACCATTAGAGACCTCAAGACTCTCCTCCAACCACTCACCAACGTCCTTCCTCGCGGCCAAAAGCTCATCTCCAAAGGTGCTTCTTCTTCTTCTTCTTCTTCTTCTTCTTCTTCTTCTTCTCATTTCTCCGCTTCTCTCGACCTTCCTCTCAATCTGGAGAATCTGTCACAGGAAAGCTGTTGGTGGACGAGATGACGATTCGGGCCTCGGAGATCACCAACGGCTCCAGGATCATGCTCGTCGCCTCCAAGGGCCTTCATCAAGGGGTAGATTATTCAGTGCTTTCTCTTTTCCTGTATGGATTTTGCTTATGAATTTGAACTGGCGATTCTAGTTTAGCATTTCCATGTGATTCGTTGCGTCCTTTTTGGGTTCTGCAGGAGGATCCTCTGCTCAAGCAAGCTCAGAGCAAGCCGATTTCGAGGACCGGGAACGGTAACAAACCCGGAAACGAGAAGATGAAAGAAGAATCGGCGGGTGTTGTTTCTTATACAAACCGGTTGCTTCGATGGGAGATGACGGGAGTTATAGCATTGTCTGAATGCAACTTAAAGGTATCTTTGTGCTTCATGAGATTCTTTAGCATATTCTTCAAAGGATTATTGAATTTTTATTTAGTATTTCGATTTCCGCGAAACCCGGTCGAATTTTGTATATCCATCTCTCTATTAATCACTGTGATGTAAAGTTTTAGGTACATTTTGCATTCTCTTTTTTGCCGAAGCAATGCAGAGGTTTAGGTATAATTAATGTAACTATATTTCGGTTTATTGGGTTTGAAGGCTATACCGGAAGAAATTTGGACCTACAAACTTTCTGCAAGAGTTCTTGATCTCACCGACAATGGTATTCGAGATGTACCTCATAAGATTGGTTCTTTGAATTTAACGGTAAACGAAACTTCTCTCGCTTATGAATTCTTCGTCTTGAGCTATGAGAACTATTTAAATATATTCACGGATGTCACTTGATTCGTGAACAAATGTAGAAACTGTTACTGAGCGCAAACGAGTTGGTAGATGGATCTGTTAGCTGGGAAGGATTGGCGTCTTTGAATCGTTTGGAGATTCTTAGTCTCAATCAAAACCAGTGAGTACTTCTTGACCTTACTACATATATGGGTAGTTTCTCAATACGATTAGTTCAAATTAAACGGCTCTTATTTTCTATACAATAATGTTTATTTTTTATTAATTGAACTTGGCAGGTTAACAGTCTTGCCTTCTGCAGTGGGTGGGCTGACATCTCTTAAAGAACTTCATGTCGCTATGAACAGGCTTACTAGCCTTCCCGATGAAATCGGTCTTCTCACCCGGCTTGAAGTTTTGGAAGGCAGTAATAATAGGCAAGTCTTACAATCGTAGCATTTAGTATTTAGTCATATGGTTACCTATTTTTATTATGTTTCTCGTTTATATTTTGAGTTGTTAAATTTTGCTTATGTTTATAGTTTATTATTTGATCTGGTGGTTTAACCTGTAATGTTTTGGTCTATTTAAGAGACCTGACATGAATGAGAATCATATCGAAGAGTTATATAGTAAATACTAAATAGCATAGTTTCTCTCTAGAATTAGGTTAATAGGGAACCAGAATTCCATAAGTTCTAGGCCATGACGAGATCTATATCTCGGGATCGTAACAGTAAGCTTATGAAGCTCGCAGCTCGGGAGCACAGAATGAGAATATAGTTTTTTTGTTACAAGACTTCCTTAAGTAGAACCGGCGATATCTTTTGTATCGTTTATTAAATTTTTCTGTTTTTTTACTGGCTCAGACTAAGAACTCTCCCTTCTACCATCGGAGACTGCACTGCCCTTATTGAGGTTTAGTCATTGGCCCGATCCTGTTAATTGACTCACTCTAGCGTTTCAGTCCTTACGTTGAACTCGTTTGTGGTTGACTTTACATAATGCAGGTCGATCTTTCATTGAATCATCTATCCGCGTTGCCTGATACACTGGGAAATTTGCATAAATTGAAGGTCTTTTTCTTTTGCCATTTGAGCTTCGATAAATAGTAAACTCATTTCAAAGTAGGCCGTATTTTAAATTTGACGAACCTTTTTTTTTTTTTTTTTGCAGTCGTTACATCTTGGTAACAACGGGTTGAAATCTATTCCGGGTATTATATTCAAATCGTGCCTACAGCTGACGACACTGGATTTGCACAACACGGAGATTACAATGGATGTTCTTCGTCAGGTGTGTATCCTAGCAACACTACAATTTTTTTTTTCTCCTTTTTTTTGGAACTTCCATTGATGCGGTGATTGAATTACTCGATGACAGTGCGAAGGGTGGGAGAGTTTCGATCAGCGGCGGCGATCGAAGCATCAGAAGCAGCTGGAGTTTCGCATCGGTTCTGCTTCTTTCGATGAAGGCGCTGATAAAAATTGATACAACCTTGAGAACTTAGTGATAAACAAAAAATGTATGTCCGAAAACCCAAAACGGTTTATATTTTACACAGCCAAAAACCCAAAACGGTTACCATGAACACCGTCAGATTGATCATGATTTTTTTCTTGAACATTCAGATGAGTCGAGAAAATTATTGGTAAAGCGTTCGGTTCGATTCGACTTCTCGAAGTAAATAAGCTCCATTTTTGTAAGGCACAGCACTCGCATACATTAGATATTTGCGGTATGAGTATTAAATATATATAGTGTATCAGATGTTTGCAAGTTCGTAGTAAAAGTGGAGATCTAATATAGTTCATGTTGATTGTTGTTTGGCAAAAATATCTAATTGTTTAAGGCGTATGCTAATTTGAAATCTTTTGGCAAAAATACCTAATTGTTTAGAAATGGGGTGTGTGCTAATCTTAGGGAAATTTCATAAAATGACCTTCAAAACACCACAAATTTTTTTATTACACTTCAAGTTTTCATAATTCTAAAATCAACATTTTTAAATTTTATGTACCAAAATACCCTTTCAAAATATACATATTGTGTCCTGAAAAATAGACACAACTAAAGATATTTTAGTACATATAATAAAAAAATTTGTGGTGTTTTGAAAATCATTTTATGAAGTTTCCCTTTTAAAATTTATTTTTCGTTAATTTTTTTTTAAAATTTCTACATCAAATGCTTGCTCATTTGCTAACTAGTAAGGGACGTTTCAAATTAGATGCGTCCTATCATCATCAAGTACAATGCTGTAATTTGGAACTGGAATTGTGGGCGCTTCTCTGATGGAGAAGCACCTTCAAAAATAGGCGTATGCCACTGAAAGCGGCGCGCACACGGTATTCTTTAGTAAAAGGCGAAAGAATAGTTCGCTATGTGCTCACCGCATGGCTGCGTAATTCTAACTCCAGCCTTGTCAGCATTTATATAAGCAGCATTGGACTGCGCAATGTCTCTTTGTTTCTGATGTGGGACTTTCTTGCTTGTGCTCTAATACTCTTTATCTATATCACTGGGAACAAGACAAATTATACTTTCCTTCGCTATAAGTGTAAATTATATTACTGTATACTTTCATACGTGTAACGTTAATTATTATGACATGTTACATTAATCTACACATATTTTGTCTAATTAGCTTTTTTTAGTGAAAGAAATGAAGGTACTATGTATGTAATACGGTAACCACAGCTTGAGAAATGCAACTTGTAGCTCACTATTTCGTAATTTCATTGACCTTGCATCACTTTTGATTTTGAATGATGAAACATTACAACAAATTTTACAAATTCAATTACATCTCCGCCGCCAACTGCAACACTGCCTCTCCCGTTCTCTGCTCCAACTATGGTCACCTTCCAAGCTCGAAATCAAGTTCAAATACGTAGAGCTGTAAAATTTAAATAACATTTTTTTTAAGGAATTAAATAACATGTTTTGAGGTTGAACAATATAATTTTAAAAAAAAAATATAATGTAAAATTATTCTACGTATTTACATTTTTCTCAACTTTAAAGTAAAACCTAAAATTTAACCAAACATAGTATATATATTATTTTCTTAAAAAAAAGTTAAAAGATAAGATAACCAAACAAAATTATTATAAAACTTACTTCTAAATCAATTTTCTCAATTTGCAAAACAGAACATAAAAGAAAAACCAAATTATATCATTGAATATTCCTAACAAAGACCTTAAATGTTTATTAGTGTCATATTATCAGTGGTTGCTAAGGTGAAAAGGCACGATCTTGTCAGTGGAAGTAGACCGACACCAGCGGGATATCGATGTAGTTGTCATCGTCGTCCTCGCACGCGACAGTGACATCCAGGTAGCGACGGTAGGGCGGCAGTTCGATGTCACGTGCTAGGTCCATCATCTTCTTGTCCATGCGGTCCTTGTGGTGCGGGAGCATGCTGTTGTAGAGTATGCAGCTCCCGCACGAGATGATGTACGCGTTCAGCCCCTTCTCCTTCAGCCAATCCAACAGGCCCCGCAGCGTGGGATTGTCCCGCACAGCCCACCGATCCCACACCGTCCACTTCATGCTTCGGTGCTCCATAACCTTCGGCGGGACCGGCTCCGCCATCGAGAAGAGGGGGACCGCCAGGTTGGCAAAGGTGTTGCGGTAATCCTCCATCCTGTGGTTCCCGTCCAGAGACTTGTAGAGCTCCAGGCAGACCAGGCCCGTGGCCATTGCAGTGGACGTGGCGATGGCGGGGATGATCCTCCCGGCAATGAACTTCGCCTTCAACTTGTCCACCTCCGGGATGCTGTAGTTTCGGGCCCGCATGTTGGCGAGACCAGCATCATGTCCATGTGGTAGTTGGTGTCGTCGTCCTGCATTATTTACGTATCTGGTCAGTGAAAGTTATTTGAAAGGAAGCTTTAATGTCAAGTGAAGCAGCCTCAAAAGCCTAGGGGTGAAAGTGAAAGTGAAACTATGTTCTGGTTCTGGTTATGGTTTTTTGATATTTTTAAAACCTAATATTTATAATATATTACCATAACCGGAACCTTTTAAAAATATATATAATACTCTATAAACTGGTTTTCTGGATACTGGTATTTGAACTGGTTCCGGCATAAAACCAAGTTTCAAATAAATAAAAAATGAAATCTTAAAATCCTAGAGGTATATAAAAACAGTAACCGGCTAATGGTGTGGACCGAACACTGAAGCAGCAACCGGAATAAAAGGTTTCCGGTGTCAAACAACTGCCCCTACTCATTCTCTTACACTGCCGATTCCTAAGGAAGTATATAATCTGGAAATGAGGGAGAGAGACCTTTTCAAATTGAATTGGCTTCATCTTGTACCCTCGAGCTAAGTTTGCTCTGCAGTTCTCAATCTTCGTAATCAGTTCATCAATAACCAGTGCGTCGACTTCAGATGCAGCAGAGCTAACATTGGTAGCCTTCTCATCGGTCTCGATTTTGACACCTTCTTTGGCCTGGAAATCAGGAACCATTACACTGTCTAAAGCTTCTGAAATCTTCTTTGGGTTTTTGACCCAGTCTGGGATTGGAATCCTGAACGATTCAGCTCTTAGAATCGCCGCCACCATGACAAAGTGGAGGTGAGCAGGATCTGTCACTGAGAACTGCAGAGGCTATGGAAATCGCTTAGGAGCTGACCAAAAAGGTACACCGGGGTACTTTTCAGCCTCTTCTGGGTAAGCGTAGATCAACTGCTTCATACGGTTCCTAAAATAATCCTCGAACCTGCAAAAAAATCAAACGACGTTAGTGATGTCAAAAAGAAGCTGTAAAAAATGAAGATGAACATATGAGAAGGGATTACTTGAGGCGAGCCCATGTGATACAATCCACGAAATTGTCACATTTTTCTTTATCAAGACACTCCAGTACCCGATCCAATGTATACATGGCCTGAGTATCACCAGCGTTCTTCATTGATGTGATATATTCCCCCGGGTTGGATAAGTATGCATTGACCTCAGTTTGAGTCTTCTCAAGCAAACCCTCGAATTCAGACCGATCGACGTAACGACGGGCTTTTACGTTGTCTAGTGCATTGATTACAACGCTAAGATTCTCCCAAAAGGTGTCGTTAAACACGCTCTCAGTCTCGGGGCCAACCCGATTCTGCAAGGCTTCAATATTGAGGCGAGGATTAATGGAAGCAGCAGCCGAAGCAGCGACGGTGGATTTGGCCTGCCCAATGTTCCAATCACGGAACAAGAACTGTCTGCTAAGGTTACTTTTCTCAATCACGTCATCGTCTGTTACAGTCAGCTTCCCTTGGTTGCCACAAGAAACTCCCATCAAGGCGATGTTTTTTAAGAACTCACAGCCCAAAGCACCGGATCCAACAATGAACACTTTAGCATCCTCGAGTTTCTTCTGTAGGGTGGACCCGAAAACTGAAATTTGAGCATCGTAACGGCCATTCAATGGACGGAATTCACTGGGGTCTACCAGTTCTGTCGGAAGAGACTCCACCGAGTCAAAGTAAAAGAACTGGGGGGAAAAAAGATGAACGATGGATTAGCATTTCTAGAAACTGATGCATTTAATTTACAGTACAATTTTACAATCCACCCTAAGACTTTCATTCTGACACAAGGAACAGTATTCCTAAAGGAAATTTATATCGTACAAGTTAATAATCAGACCAATGTATCCTCAGCTAAGCATGCATATTGTATTCTGTTAGGTATACAGATACTGGCTGTAACACACTAGTTGTAATATCAAAATATTTATATATATATATATATGCGCGCGCGCGCTCGCACATGTGCTTTACTTTTTCACATTCAAACCCAGAGGTGGACAAAGAGATAAATTGCGTCTTTCAAAACTAACACTAGAAGTGAAAATAAATTATAACTTACTTGGAATAGCGGATGAAACTTTCGGGAACAAGCTTTTACAACCTCCTGTCCAACAATACCTCCAAACATTGCAGCCATGGGATTCAACATATAGGTCCAAATGCAAAGTGTCGTAGAAGTTTGGCATTAATGTCTTCGAGTCTCCCATCTCCCAAGCTTTCATTAATGGACCCGGCAATCAATGTAAATTTCTCAGCATTGCAAATAGTAGATCAACATTGCACAAATAGAGATGCGAGTACCTGAAAATCAGAAGCTGCTCTTTGGTAAGGTCTGCACGACGACAGCATTATTGAGACCCTGCAACTTCTGAACAGAAGCGAGTGCTCTGTTCTTACCGACGTCATTTTCTGAGAAAATGAAGTTACTGGACAAATCCCACAGCTCCACGTTCCCCTCATCGTGCAAAGTCACGGATTTCACACCAGCAAGAATGAGGTTTTTCGCTTGCAGCGACAATGACCATAACAGCCATCAGATCATGCAAATGCCAGACAAAAACATAAAGAATAAAACGTGAAGACTTAAAGCCACAAAGATAACGAGCGACTCGTGATTCTAAAGGAGAGAAGGAAGCATTCGAGGTCAAAAGCCAAGCCCGGTCGAAAAATACAAAATGAATCGGTATCAAAACGCATTCATCTATCAGAGATCAAAAGGACTTATCAGTCTAACACCGAAACGAAGGTGATAACAAAATGCTTAAAAGGAATTCAAAATCAAGGAGCGGAAGGCACGCACCGAGACCCTGTAGCCCGGAGTGGAGACTAGAACATTTGAGGCGAAAGAAAAGACTCCTCGTGGTGTCGCGGCTGTGAAGATCCTCGTCGATCTCGGTGGAGTTGGCATCACCGTGAAAGTTGCTTCCGCTCTTCACTGTGGATGCGTCAGGTGCATCGGCGGCGGAAACGATACGGAGCTTCTTGACGATGTTGTTGAGGATACCAGTGTCTTCTTCTACTACAACCACTCTTCATTGTGTGCGAGGACTGAAAAAAGCCAATGCCGAAAGCATTTATCCACAGCAGGAACTGTAAGATCGCTACGCACTGTGAATCGGAGGAGTAGGAGTCTGCTTGTTGCTTCCCAACTGCGTTGATCAAAGTGAGCACAAGAAGCCAAAACGACGATACTCACTCGTCCAACACTCTTCACTCTCTCTTTATTTATGTATAATATGGTGATATGCAGTATACGAAGATAGTGGACTGGAGAAAGACTTCTCTGCAAATACTGGAGTTAGATAAATAGGTTACCACTAACTCTACTATTTTTAGGAAATAAAATCCCAATCCCAATCCCAATCCTAAACCAAATAGAAAATTAATAAAATAATCTTATTTTAACTAATTAATAAGTAAAAAATATTAGTGTTATTCCATAATTTTTATTTTTTATTTTAGTTCAGTCCAATAACTCAACTCAACTCAATCTAGGGTTTTCTGGGTTGGATTGGGCCTTCAAAAAATTTGGATCGGATTGGGTCATTTTTCCAAAACCCAATAAAATCGGGTCGGGTTCAGCTTTTACCTCGAGTCAACCCAATCCAACCCATGCCCACTTACTTTCTACCCTATGTTTTCTCCTTGCTTGACTCCTTTCTTTGCAAATCATCCTTTTTCTACCACGACTTTGCAAATCATCTTTTTTCTACCACGACTCTCCGCTGCGACTATTGAGTCACCTCCAAGCTCGAAATTCCGTACATATGTACTTAGTGAATCTTAAAAAATATTATACAAAATTATGATAATGTATCTATAATTTTGTTGACTTCAAAATTGAAATTTAAAAACTTGACTAAAAATAATTTTTTCTTTTCTAACACGGTAAAAAAAAAAAAAAAAAAGGGGTCTTTCAGATGTATAATATATAAAGGTAACAATATCCATTAAAAAAAAGGAAGAAAAAAACAAAGTCAGAAAGGTTTATTTGCGGGCACTCTCATCCCCTAAAATAAAGATACTTTTCAACGGAAGTAGATCGACACCAACGGGATATCGATGTCGTTGTCATCGTCGTCCTCGCACGCGACAACGACATCCAGGTGGCGACGGTAGGGTGGCAGCTCCAACTTGGCAACGTCACGTGCCAAGTCCACCATCTTCTTGTCCATGCGGTCCTTGTGGCGCGGGAACATGCTGTTGTAGAGCAGGCAGCTCCCGCACGAGATGCTGTACGCGTTCAGCCCCTTCTCCTTCAGCCAATCCAGCAGGCCCCGCAGCGTGGGGTTGTCCCGCACAGCCCACCGATCCCACACCGTCCACTTCATGCCGCGGTGCTCAATAACCTTCGGAGGGACCGGCTCCGCCATCGAGAAGAGGGGGAGCGCCAGGTTGGCAAAGGTGTTGCGGTAGTCCTCCACCTTGTGGTTCCCGTCCAGGGCCTTGTAGAGCTCCAGGCAGACCAGACCTGTGGCCATTGCAGTGGACGTGGCGATGGCTGGGATGATTCTACCAGCAATGAACTTCGCTTTCAACTTGTCCACCTCCGGGATGCTGTAGTTTCGGGCCCGCATGTTGGCGAGACCGGCGATCATGTCCATGTGGTAGTTGGTGTCGTCGTCCTGCATTATTTAGTATCTGGTCACTGAAAGTTATTTAAATGGAGGCTTAATTTCAAGTGAAGCAGCCTCAGAAGCCTAGGGACGAAATGGAGCTCTGGTTAAGGTTTTCCCGGATACCGGTATTCAAACCGGTTCCAGCATAAAGCCAATTTTTAAATAGATAAAAAAGAAACCCTTGAGTTCAGTAACCGGCAAATGGTGTAGACCGAACACTGAAGCAACAACCGGAATAAAAGGTTTCCGGTGTCGAACACCCACCCCAACTCATAACTTTCATCTCTACTCAAAACTATACAACTCTTACACAGCCAATTCCTACGAAGGATCAAGTACCAATCCAAAAAGCAACAGATAGTACGCAGCGAAGTATATAATAGGGAAATGAGGGAAAGAGACCTTTTCGAATTGAATTGGCTTCATCTTGTACCCTGGCGCCAAGTTTGCTCTGCAGTGCTCAATCTTCGTAACCAGTCCATCAA
This sequence comes from Parietaria judaica, assembly GCA_954871525.1. NCBI lineage: Eukaryota > Viridiplantae > Streptophyta > Magnoliopsida > Rosales > Urticaceae > Parietaria > Parietaria judaica. Next base: position 22,070,227 of record OX940860.1, on the reverse strand, counting down.
TAACCAGTGCGTCGTCTACAGATGCCGCAGAGCTAACATTGGTAGCCTTCTCATCGGTCTCGATTTTGACACCTTCTTTGGGCTGGAAATCGGGAACCATTACACTGTCTACAGCTTCTGCCATCTTCTTTGGGTTTTTGACCCAATCTGGGATTGGAATCCCGAACGTTTCAGCTCTTAATATCGCCGCCGCCATGACAAAGTGGAGGTGACCAGGATCCGTCACTGAGAACTGCAGAGGCTGTGGAAATCGCTTAGGAGCTGACCAGAAAGGTGCACCTGTGCTAGTTGCAGCCTCTTCTGGGAAAGTGTAGATCAACTGCTTCACACGGTTAGCAAAATAATCCTCGAACCTGCAAAAAAATTAAACGACGTTAGTGATGTCAAAAAGATGCTGTAAAATATGAAGATGAGCATATGATAAGGGATTACTTGAGGCGAGCCCATGTGATACAATCCTGAAAATTGTCACATTTTTCTTTATCAAGACACTCCAGTACCCGATCCAATGTATCCCTTGCCTGAGCATCACCAGCATTCTTCATCGATGTGATATATTCGCCAGGGTTGGATAAGTAAGCATTGACCTCAGTTGGAGTCTTCTCAAGCAAACCCTCGAATTCAGACCGAGCCCATGTCAAGCAGTGGTCAATGTTGTGTGGAAACGAATGCACAGTGCACATGGGTGCTTGCTTCTCAGGTGGGTCTCTCGAGGCACCGTAGTTTTCAGTCAAGTGGGTAATGACCATCTGAGTGTTGCACTTAGCACCAAGAGTTCCTGACTCGAGAAGTGGCTTCTGGAAATACAAGCACCGCTGATCGACGTAAAGGCGGGCATTGACATTGTCTAGTGCATTGATTACAACGCTCAGATTCTCCCAAAACGCATCGTCAAACACGCTCTCAGTCTCAGGGCCAACCCGATTCTGCAAGGCTTCAATATTGAGGCGAGGATTAATGGAAGCAGCAGCCGAAGCAGCGACGGTGGATTTGGCCTGCCCAATGTTCCAATCACGGAACAAGAACTGTCTGCTAAGGTTACTTTTCTCAATCACGTCATCGTCTGTTACAGTCAGCTTCCCTTGGTTGCCACAAGAAACTCCCATCAAGGCGATGTTTTTTAAGAACTCACAGCCCAAAGCACCAGATCCAACAATGAACACTTTAGCATCCTCGAGTTTCTTCTGTAGGGTGGACCCAAAAACTGAAATTTGAGCATCGTAACGGCCATTCAATGGACGGAATTCACTGGGGTCTACCAGTTCTGTCGGAAGAGACTCCACCGAGTCAAAGTAAAAGAACTGGGGGGAAAAAAGATGAACGATGGATTAGCATTTCTAGAAACTGATGCATTTAATATCCAGTACAGTTATACAATCCACCCTAACACTTTCATTCTGACACAACAGTATTCCTAAAGGAAATTTATATCGTACAAATTAACAATCAGACCAATGTACCTCAGCCAAGCATGCATATTTTATTCTGTTAGGTATACTGGCTGTAAAACACTAGTTGTAATATCAAAATATTTATATATATATATATATATGTGTGCGCGCGCGCGCACATGTGTGTGTACATATCAAGAGCGCTTTACTTTTTCACATTCAAACCCAGAGGTGGACAAAGAGATAAATTCCGTCTTTCAAAACTAACACTAGAAGTGAAAATAAATTATTACTTACTTGGAACAGCGGATGAAACTTTCCGGAACAAGCTTTTACCACCTCCTGTCCAACAATACCTCCAAACATTGCAGCCATGGGATTCAGTACTGCTTTAGCACCAAATGCAAAGTGACACAGAAGTTTAGCATTAATGTCTTCGAGTCTCCCATCTCCCAAGCTTTCATTAATGGACCCAGCAATCGATGTAAATTTCTCAGCATCTTCTTCCGAGCCTGCAACAGGGAAACGACCCATCTCCGATACAAACTTATCCAGAGCTTGAAACGCCACATGGAGAATCGGTGGTCTATCGAACTTAGAGAAATCACTCAAAAGAAAATCCCCAGGGTCATTTATTGCCTCTCTCAATGGCTTGAATTTCAACTCTTTGGGCTGTTTCACTTGTGTTACGATGCCGCCTCTCTCGTAAGCACCAAAATTCGATGTATCCTCCTCAAGCATGAACGAGTAAGCTCTTGTGCTCTTAACCCTTCTTGGCTTTCCATCATTCAATTCAGTCATTCCACGAACTTCGGAGAACACAACCAGGTCCCCGTCCTGGAACTCGAGCCTTTCGTCGTCGACACATGATACCATTGCAGGGTTATCATTGCTGATCGATGCAATAATACCCGTGTGCGGTTCCTCACCGTCAACATCAACAACAGTGAATGCAGGTCCAAAGTCACAGAAGACAGAACCAAAAAGACCTCTAACTTCAGATTTTATGAAGGCAATTGGAGGCTCGTGACTATGACAATAGTCATCAAATTCAATAGCTTTCTCAAGACTGATATCCGTAAATACAACAGCCTATATATGACAGAAAATAGGTGAGACGATATTCAGCAATTAACAAATAGGCAATAGCAGCATTTACATATGCGTATCTATAGCATCGAAGATCTTGTTTCAGACTATAACCAATAAAACAGAAGATCATTGATCTACAATTACGCAAAGTACGACACTTAAAAGGCGAGAGCGAGAAAGAGTAGATCAACATTGCACAAATAGAGATGCAAGTACCTGAAAATCAGAAAGCTGCTCTTTGGTAAGCTGCTTTGTTAAGGTCTGCACGACGACAGCATTATTGAGATCCTGCAACTTCTGAGCAGAAGCGAGTGCTCTGTTCTTACCAACGTCATTTTCTGAGAAAATGAAGTTACTGGACAAATCCCACAGCTCCACGTTCCCCTCATCGTGCAAAGTCACGGATTTCACACCAGCAAGAATGAGGTTTTTCGCTGCAAACGACAATGACCATAACAGCCATCAGATCATGCAAATGCCAGACAAAAACAAAAAGAATAAAACGTAAAGACTTAAAGCCACAAAGATAACGAGCGACTCGTGATTCTAAAGGAGAGAACGAAGCATTCGAGGTCAAAAGCCAAGCCCGGTCGAAAAATACAAAATGAATCGGTATGAAAATTCATACACATCTATCAGATATTAAAAGAAACACGACCCAAAAAGACTTTTCAGTAAGCTGAATACTAACGCCGAAATGAATGCTATAAATGAATTAGAAATCAAGGTGCGGAGGGCACGCACCGATCTCAGCACCGAGACCCTGTAGCCCAGAGACTAGAACATTTGAGGCGAAAAGCCTCCTCATGGTGTCGCGGCCGTACACGGCTAACTGCCGGCTGTGGAGATCCTCGTCGATCTCGGTGGAGTTGGCATCACCTAGGGCCATCGTGAAAGTGTCTTCCTCTGCTTCCCCAACTACGCTGTCGCTTCCGTTGGCACTGGCGATGCCGCTGGTCTTACTGGTGCTCTTCACTGTCGATGCGTCGGCTCCACCGGCGGCGGCAACAATCCGATGCTTCTTGATGATGGAGGAGTCCGAAGTGCTGTTGAGGATACCACTATCTTCTTCTACAACCACTCCTTCGCAAGCTCTCTTTCTTGGAAGCATAAAGTGCGAGTAAATGCTGCAAAAAGAAACACGAACAGGAAACCCTAATCATCACCAAAGCCGCTCAAAACTAAAAGCTCAGCGGATTCAAACTCCATCACGATCGGACCGCGAAGCATAACCCGAAAACTACCGAAAATCAGCAGGAACTATAAGGAAAAAAGATCATACGCACTCTCAATCGGAGGAGTAGGAGTCTGGCAAGGCTACGTCTCGGCTTAGGGTTTTCGACCGAATTTCGACTTAAATATTACATCCAATAATCATATTATACCTAATTCGATTTTTTTTCCCTCTGATGGACCAATTCATTACTTCAATTCGGGTAAGTCGCGGCAATAATACCCAAAGTTTGAGTAAGAGTGTCTTTATAGGCCCAAAGCAAGCTAATCTAAGCCGATTCGAGCTCCATGGCGATCGGACATAGAGACCGCGAATCGCAGCCCGAAAATCAGCAGGAACAGTAAAGATCGAGCTCAAAAAGAAAGGAGAAACGAGGAAGGGAAAGGGAAAAGCATACCAATTGAAGAGCGGAACGGAGATGAGACGGAACCAGATAGATGGAGGAAGATCTGAGCTCAGAGAGTGAGATTCGCGAAGCTTCTTCACGAGACTAGGCTATGGCGGTCTCTCTTGAGGTTACTCTGAATGAAAGAAAAGGAAAAGGGTATTTATGGATTTTTCATTTTCACTTTATCATTTTTAGTTTTTTTTTTTTTTTTTTAAGGAACACTTTATTATTTTTAGTTATTCTAGGGTTTTTGGAAGCAATGCGATAGACAGGTGGCGATAGAACTCCACAGTACGCCAGCAGGGTCAGCCAGCAATTTAGACTCAACCTAATAGCCTAATCCAGTCCGTTAGAGACCCGACCTCAATTTAACCCGCCCAATCTAACCTGTTTAAAATTAGGTAGGATCGGGCCGGACCGGATCCGACTATAAATCGGGTCGGTTCGGGGTCTCCGACCCGACCAATATAATTAATATATATTTTATATTAATTTTTATTCAAGTAGTGTAATCTTTAGTCGTTTAAAATTTCTCGTTCTCAATTTTATTTACATTCAAAGACCGTTCGATCTCTCATTTTCATGTTTTACATGGTTTAGTGTATATTTGTTTGATTAAATTTGTTTGGGTATTTTTAATTGAATTTTGAGTACATTGATGCTAGGGGTGCAAATAAAACCCGGAAATGCGGGTTTTAAACCGCATCCGGACTGGAACCGTATTTTAAATAAACTGAAACCGTATTAATCCGGGTTAAACCGGAACCGGTTTATTAAAAAAACTGCATCCGGATTAAACCGGTTCCGGGTACCGGATTAAGAGAATAAAAAACCCGGAACCTGCAGAGTAGCTTACTAAAACCCGGTTATTAAATATATACATAAAAATATTTAGAATTTTCATACCAAAAAAAATACATACTGAATTTCTATCAAGAGAAATATTCATTTAAATGTTTCTCATCCAACTCCAAACTAATGTTGTAGGTTAATCATTTGTTTCTTCTAGCCCAGATTGATATAAATTTTTTTTCTCTCACAATACTAATAGTATAAAACATTACATGTATTTATTATGTTAATTACTTATCAGTTTTTGTAAGTATATGTGTTATGATTATGATATAGTTTGATTTTTTAATTTTGGCTATAATTACTTCAAGTTTGTTTTTAAATATAAAATTTAAGTTCAAATCCGTATTATAACCCGGAACCGGATTTTAAAACCGAAAATAAATAAAAATCCGGATCCGGGTTTAAAAACCGGTTTTTTATTTTAAAACCGGGTTTTAACCCGGATCCGGATTTCCGGGTTTTTATGTAAAAATATGCAGATCCGGGTTTAAATTTCAAAAAAACCAGATTCCGGATCCGGTAGCGGGTATGGCAAAAAATATGGGTACCCGGTCCGCTTGCACCCCTAATTGATGCATTTTTTTCATATTATTTTTTGTTATATAAGATTAAATTTTAATTAATCGGGCCATGGCGACCCCAACCAACCCAACCCGGTTTTTTTATCGGGTTGGTTTGGTTCGGGCATTAAAAAAATTTGGGTCGGATCGGGGTTTTTTTTTTTTTTTTTTTTGGGAACCCGAAGTGGTCGGATCGGGTCCATAAAAAACATCGGGGCTGCCAAACTCAACTCATGCTCACCCTACCACTAGTAGGCTCGGTACGAATATTTCGTGTAAGAATCATAATCTATAACTCTATATAATGTCCATGATGATAATTTACTATTTTTAGTTTTAATTTTACGTGGCGTTGTAAGTGGACTTGCACCTGAAACCACGTCGTTTTGTGTTTATAATTGGATTGTTTCGATTTCAAATTTCGTGGGAAAGAAGTAATGAACCTCGCTGCTTGTTCCATTCCAAGGCTGCCTTGTAGAGGAGAAGAGGTATCGATCCGTTTTTGTTGATAAATCGGTTGCCGTGTTTAAGGATTATCAATGGATTTTTGATGATTATCGATGGAAAACTACTGTAACTATAGCTTATCATTACCGACATTATCGAAGATTATTGATGAAAAATCACTAAAAAAAAATTTAAAATATATTTACTAAGTTTATATATAGAGTTGATAAAACTTAAAAATACTAAAAAATAAAAAATAAAATCATATCATGGAACAAATACAAATAAAGTCTCACATTGAACAAATAGTGATGGTGTCATTAATAATGCACATTTGTTTGGATTTAGAAAGTCTCACATAAAACAAATACAAAGAAAATAATAACATTGTTACTATATAAATAGCAATCTCTATTTCCAAATTTAATCAAATCAACAATTCAACATACATGTCTTGGCCTTTAGGCTAAGATAATATTTTTTTAGCATTTAAGGCACTTTTGTCGAAAATTATCAAGACGTCCAAATTTGCTCGAAAAGTACCCATTTTATTATATTTTTTTTACACTACTTTTATCGATAATCATTAGGCAAGAAGCTTGTCGAAAATCGTGGAAAAGTACCAAAACAACTACTATTGGCATGAAAAATTTATCGATGACTACCTGCAAGACCGATAATCGACGAAAATTTGATCCTTGGTATCGACACTTGTGTCTTATCTGCAACATGGCACGTTAACTTGTGCACCGGGTGGCCCGAGGCTAAATTCTTGTGGAATATGGGCCCGAATCTGGATCAATTAATGATAATTTTAAGGTTCAATAGGTAGTGTTGATGTGTTTTTCGTCGAACACTAATATGAGTGAGATCGATACTGCTTTGGGATGCAGAGTGGCATGTGCGTTCGTGCGTGCAAAAGAGTTGTAGATGCAACGTGAGGCGGAAGAGAGTAACGGTAATACGCACGAATTTTATTTGGTTCGGTCTTAACGAGGTAACTCCGTCCACAGGGAGCTTCACTATCCTTAGTCAAGAAAAATACATAAGAGATTGTAAATACATTTGGAGAACAAATGTCCGTAAAACAAAATAAAAAGATTGGCAATCAACATACCCACATGTTACAAAAATAAGACTCATATTCACAATCTTTAATTATGAGGCACAAATTTCCAATAAAATAAATTAATTTTTGACATAAATAATTAAGTTTATATCAAGTGACTCAATGTGTAGAACTAAATCGGATCGAATTAGGTGCCATAAATTATCCAATTTAGTTATATTTAAAATTTATCTTAATTTACTAGCTGAGCTCACTAGAATATTTGACTTACTCGTCTCAACAGCAAATACACATTGGCATTTGAAAGAGATAATTACGAACACATGACTATGCTTTTGCAAAGTATTCACATCACTACGCACTTATTTCCTACCGGAAATAGACTGAAATCAGCGGCACCTCGATGTCTCGATCGTCCTCGTCGACGCACCCGACTTCGAGGTCGAACCGGCGGCGATGAGGTGGAATCTCCAGCCCCAACCCGTGAATAAGTTCCCGCAGCTTCGTGCCCCATCGCTCCCTCTGCCGCGGGTCTACTGCGTTGTAGATGATGCTGCTCCCGCACGACACGCTGTACACGTCATCCAGCCCCTTGGCCGTCTTCAGCCACGTCAGCAGCTCCACCAGAGTGGGGTCCCCCACGTAGACCCACCGATCCCACACCGACCACCTCACGCCCCCGTGCTCTGTCACCCTTGCCCGGACCGGCTCCGCCATCGAGAACAAGGGCAGCGCCAAGTTGGCGAAGGCGTTGCGATAGTCCTCCACTCCATGGCGGCCATCGAGGACCTTGTAAAGCTCTAGGCACACCAGGCCAGCCGCCACCGCGGTGGAGGTCGCGATTGCTGGGATGATTCTCCCGGCGATCAGCTTCGCTGTCAACTTGTCGACTTCAGGAATGCCGTAGTTCCGGGCCCGCATGTTGGCAAGGCCGGCGATCAGGTCCACGTGGTGATTATTATCATCGTCCTGAAAGGGAACTCCATGCGTGTGATTGAGAATAAAACTCATAGTATCGGATCAATCATGCATATATATTTCATAATCAATGCATGTATTTCATAAGTATGGCTTATATTTTCATTGTCAACTTTATATTTGAATTAAAACAAAAGGCGAGTCAAACAATCAAATCAAATCAAATTATATTGATTCTCTCCTCTATTTCTATTTCTAGATTCTATCACGAAAAATGTCCCCGAATACTTGATGTAGACTAGTACTAAAGAAATAACCGAAAAACACATTACAAACTTTTGCATGCAAATATTGAGTCTTAAGTTTTCCGAAACAAATGCCTTAAGGAAATCGGAAACTAAAAAAAGATGGAAACAAATAACATGAGAATTGGAAACAATGACTAAAAAGTTAATATTGAAATTCACCAAAATCAGAAGCAATTTGTCGAGATCGACATCAATATGTAAGAGGTTTGTGAATGAGATTGAATGATATATAGAAAGTGACCTTCTCAAAGTGGATTGGTCGCATCTTGAACCCCTGTGGCAAGCTCGCTCTGTAGCGCTCTATCTTTGAGATCAAATCTCTGATTATCTGCAAATCTTCATCTGTAGCCATTTTATCATCTCTGGTCTGATCTTCCGTTTCAATTTTGATCCCACCTTGCTTGGCCTTAAACGCCGGAACGGTCAATTTCTCAACAAATTCGCCCAGCATTGACGGGTTTCGGACCCAATCGGGGATGGAGATTCCGAATGTCTCTGCTCTTAGAATAGACGCTGCCATAACAAGGCGGACGTGGCTGGGATCAGAAGCGGAGAACTCGACAGGACGAGGAAACCGCTTCGGCGCTGACCAGAACGGACTTCCGTTACTCACAACCGCGTCTACCGGGAAAGTGTCAGTTAACTGCTTCACTTGGTTGGCGAAATAATCTTCGAACCTAAGATGAAAAACTTCAACTATCACAGGTAAAAATACGAGAAAGTAAAAGAGCGAGTCGAACTCAAAGGCGAAAGGTTTCTGGGGAAGCCGCCGGTAAAAGACGTTTTGACCGCATCAGTGATGGCGCTTTTTACCGGCGGTTTTTGCCAGAGGAAAGAATCCGGATGTGGATGGACATGACTTACATGAAGCGAGCCCAAGCGATACAATCCTCGACGGTCTTGCATCTCTCTCTGCCAATGCACTTCAGGACGCGCTCCAACCTCTCCCTGGACTGCTGATCAGCTTCGCTTCTTGCCCGGGTAACGTATTCGTCGGGTCTCGACAAGTACGCGTTAACTTCCATGGGAGTCGTTTCAAGCCAATCGTCAAACTCTGACCGGGCCCAAGCCAAGCAGTGATCAATGTTGTAGGGAAACGAGCGCAAAGTGCACAAAGGGGCCTCTTTCTCAGGCGGGTCCCTCGTGGCGCCGTAGTTTTCTGTCAAGTGAGGAATGACAACCTGAGTGTTGCATTTCGCACCGAGAGTTCCCGACTCGAGAAGTGGCTTCTGGAAATACAAGCATTTCTGGTCGACGTAGAGCCTTGCTTCGACGTTGTCCAGCGCATTCAAAACGACACCGACATCCTCCCAGAAGTCGTCAACAAAAACATGTTCCGTCTCTGCGCAGACTCGATTTTGCATCGCTTTAACGTTAAGGCGGTGGTTTATCTTTGCCGCAGCGGAAGCAGCAACTGTGGATTTAAACTGCCCGATGTTCGAGTCGCGGAATAGGAACTGCCTGCTGAGGTTACTCTTCTCGATGATGTCGTCGTCTGTAACGATTGACTTTCCTTTTTCACCGCAAGAAACGCCCATAAGCGCAATGTTCTTCAAGAGCTCGCAGCCGAGCGCGCCGGACCCGACGATAAACGTTGTAGCAGTCTCCATTCTCCTTGTCAGCCTGCTCCCCAGAACTGAGAGTTGCGCATCGTAACGGTCATTCCTCGGTCTGTAATCCATTGGATGTGGTTCCATGACTGGAAGTGACTCTAATGAGTCAAAGTAGAAGAACTGCAAAACATTATCAAACATAAAGATTCAAGCTTTAGTCTTTAAAGAGTAATTATAATTATGGAAATTTGTAGCTTAATTCCTCAAACTCGTCCGTTTCTTATAGATAAGTTCTTAATTCAACTTTTTAGCAGCTAAAGTCGTCCTTACGTTAATCATGTTTTCTTACAAATAGTTAAAGTTGACTGTTAAGTGTCACGTGACATCAAGTCAACTGTCATCATATGGCATTACTACGTCACTCAACGATCTCTCCAACTTTCCACATTAGCGAACAGCGACGAACCTGAAGCAGTGGATGAAACTTTCCCGAGCAGGCTTTTAGTACCTCCTGTGCGGCAATACCACCAAACACAGCAGCCATGGGATTCAGCACTGCCTTGGCACCGAAGGCAAAGTGCCGCAGAATTTTTTCGTTAACGTCTTTTAATTCCTTATCTCCCAAACCTCCATTGATGCCGCGAGCAATAAGTATAAGCTTCCGAGCATCCTCTTCCGAGCCTGCAACCGGAAAGCGACCCGAATCCGATGCAAACTTATCAAGCGCTTGAAACGCCAGGTGGAGAAGCGGCGGTCTATCGAACTTAGAAAAATCACTTAATAGAAACTCGCCGGGGTCATGAAGCGCTTCCACTAACGACTTAAATTTCAGCACTTTGGGTTGTTTCACTTGCGTGACGATACCGCCTCCTTCGTGGGCGCGGAACTCTCTCGTGTCCTCTTCAAGAGTGAAGGAATATTGTCCTGCACTTTTTATCTTTCTCGGCTTTCTGTCGTTTAGCTCTACCATTCCTCGAACCTCCGAGAACACAACAAAATCCCCGTCCTGAAACCCGAGTCTTTCATCGACACAGGACACCAGGGCTGGGTTTTCATTGCTTATGGATGAAACAATACCCATGTGAGGAGCCTCTCCGTCAACGTCGAAAACAGTGAACTCCGGTCCGAAGTCGCAAAATAACGAGCCAAAGAGGCCTCTCACTTCAGTTTTGATGAAGGCGATCGGAGGCTCGTGGCTACGACAGTAATCATTAAATTCAATAGCTTTCTCAAGACTGATGTGAGTGAACACAACAGCCTGCGAAACAAGAGAATTTAGTGATTTCAAAGTGTAATCAAAGAAGAAACATATATACAATGCCATTAAAACATGAATATATAAACGTGTAAGTACCTGGAAATCTGAAAGTTTTTGTTTCGTCAATTGGGTAGTCAAGGTATGCACGGCTACAGCAGTGTTGAGCTCCTGCAATTTCCGACAAGAAGCGAGAGCTCGGTTCTGGCCGATGTCGCTCTCGTCAGCAAGAAAATTACTCGAAAGATCCCAAAGTTCAAGCTTTCGTTCATCGTGCAAAGTAACGGACTTCACACCAGCAAGAACGAGGTTCTTGGCTGCAAGGCGAGAAGCTGGTCAACTCGGTCCAAGTACAATGAAACCTCAATAAATTAGTGTTGTTGGGATACAAAAGTATTATTTAATCGAGTCGTTTATTTATCGAGTATCATTTTAACGAAATGGTGTAAAATACAAGACAGAAAAGTCATGTCACATTATTTGAAGTCAACAACAAAATAGCTTACTGAAAAAGTACACTTTCAACGTACCGATCTCGGCCCCGAGACCTTGCATCCCCGACACGAGGACGTTAGAAGCGGAGAGCCTCAGCATTGTATCGCGGCCGTACACTGCCAACTGTCGGCTGTGCAAATCCTCGTCGATTACGTTAGAGCCCGCATCGCGCAGAGCCCTACCAAGCAGCCGTTCTTGATTCCTCTCATCGCTTTCACCGCCAATACAGCACCTTTTCGCCCCCGATCCGCCGGCGCCAATCCAACATCTCTTCCTCTCACCGTCGCTGCTCTCTTCTTCACCGCTCACTAGTTCACGGGCTCTCTTTCTTGATCGAAGAAAGCTGCGAACAAAGTCGCCAAAAAAAGCGCCGCAAAACCGCATCATCATGACCGTGGAAACCACAAAGGCGTAAATGAATATCATTATCAACAAGGCTAGTCAAGTGTCGCCATCATAGAAGAGTTCGTCAATCTCCAATACTAAAAGTATTAACCATGATTCCAATGAGAAGACGCGAAGCAAAAGCAAAGAAGGAAAATCTAAACTTATCGGTGAGGTTTTGAGCAGACGAAGAATCGAATCCATGGAAGACTAGGAAATTGGTTTATTTGGCGCGTAAGCCATCGAGGGAAAAAAACGACATCGTTTATTGTACTATTTGTAACGTTAGGTATTATGGATTTTTTTACTTTATGTTTTTTGTTCGTTAGTTTCATTTTCGTACAACTATTATGATACAAGCTCAAAGCAGTGATAAAGTGGTTGATGGGGTAAATTGTTAGAGAATAAATTTGAGAGTTTTACTGATATTTCATAAAATTTTAATTAGAGTCGTCGATAATTTCCGCGAGGGAAACAAAGTCGATGATGCACTTTGGTGTTCAGAATTTGAGTCATCATTGGTGGCTTTCGCACTCGAACTGTGTTTCATCTTTTGCGAACAATGTTACGTGTTTCAAAGAAAAAGAAAAAACTTTAAATTTTATCTTGTTCTCTTTCGGTTTGTTACGTAAACTTTGATATTTATCATTTATATTATTCTGAATCTCATGGTTTGTTTTTTATGAGTCAAATTTGATTGAGATTCGAGTTTACTTATCGAGATTTTGGATTTTTATTTTTTTCACTGAAGAAACAATTTTTTATATATAGATAATAGAGGCTCTGTAGAAGAGGTGATAATGATTGAGGTCATGGGCTTTAGTTCCAAATGATGTCCATAATGGACAAAACTCAAACAATCATATGTGGCCATGAGAAGATTTATGACCTATAGTATACTATAACAAGAATAGACACGCTTTTACTAAATTCTTCTCACTTAGATTTCGCCTTTTTATTTTTCTCGTATAAGCCAACCACTTGATAGTGGTCTCATCTCTCCATTATCTCATCTGCTACTGCCAAAGGGACAAAGTCTAAACCAAAGAGGTCCCATTTCAACAACCTTTTTTTCTCTCTCTTTTCGTAACAAGCCAAGATTTGCCGGTTACTTTGATTTTATCAATGACTGATCTGAAAAGTTTTTTGTAGGTTTCTACGATTATTTTACTGTCCCATGTTCAAGTTTTTAACCCGTAGTAGGCGCACCGGAAATGCGTCTCCGTGTACGTTTCCCGTGAAAGAAGCATGACGCAAGCAGAAGGATTGTACGGGTCTGGCAACCGCAAAATCGAACTCAAGGACCGAGCTAGGAAGCACCCTCAGTACCATCATCCTACATACATTTTGAAGGATCCCTTTCTCACTTAATAAGGATTTATACAATTACATAGGTTTCATAAACATTGTACGAGAATCATAGTGAGTAATAGTGGATTACGCATCTCATTATTAACGGTGCCGAATCAATATAAATCTCATGCATATTGTTCTTTTTTATATTATTAAGTTCACTAAAATAGCACAAACACCTATTAAATTTCCGCTAACCAAAAATATGAATATTTTATTTTTGAATTTTGTCTAATGAAGCCCATCGCGTTGTCTTGTCATGTTTGAACCGTGGTCACTTATTTTTCAATCGCGCGATCAAACTTATATCCAATCAAGACCGACCTAAATATATTTACATCATGTCTTAACAATTCCGTGTCTCTTGTTCTGACCCAAATAATCACCCTAGACAAAACATTTTTTAAAGAACTATTCAACAAAAGATACCATACAAACACTCGGAAGTGAAATTATAATAGCATATGCTATTTGAGTAGTAAATTATTTAAAAGCACACAAAAAAAGTCAAGCTGGGAAACTTGTCGGAGGACTTTCAATTGTATTTATGGGCTTACTTTGACTAGTCCATATTACACGCAAATCACATGTTCCTCTCTCTGATCGGGCTTAGCATAAACGCATGTGCCAACAAGCAAAAGTCCGACCGAAAATCATTCAAATTTACGAGAGATAATACCCACCTAAAGACTTCATATATATAAAGTTCTTTTTTTGCTGGAACAAAAACTCAATTTTAACAAAATAAAAGGTGTAACGTTTTGGGTTTTCCGTCCACTTATTAACGTCTATCATAAAATTCTGTCACTTTAATTTTTGTATAGTATTTTTATTATTGCGGGTTCATGCCCACCCGTCCCGACCCTTTAAAAAACGGGTGTGTGGGTTCTGGCCCAAAGGAACAAACGAATAATGTGCATTGAATTTTATACTACTCCTACAGAATTGGAGAGAGACTTAAAAGATCATACTATATATTTAATTTCAGAGGACAAAAGCTTTGCTTTCTACATTTATGCATACACATACATGATACATCATACATATATATATATTCCAGCTCCTATAGCTTCATACTGTTTGACTTGGATTATCAAATAAGATCGCATCGGATTCAAAAGAAAAGTGCTTCTATATTATAACCATACCTATTCTCTATCTGCAACTGCCGTTGTTTGGTCGCAGCAACGTCGATATAATCTCTGAAAAGTGAGGCCGTTTCGACGGGCAATTGTTCCAGCACTTCATCATCAAAGACCTTAGCGTTTGGGAACAGTCCTTAGGGATTTCAGGCCTAAGCCCACAAGCCGCTATTCCAACAGCTGCCTGGACCGGCGAGAGTGCTGAATAAGCCGCCTCGCCAGTAACCATCTCCCACAGAACCATACCGAAACTGTACACGTTGCTCATCCACGTCTCAGCCACACACTCTGGATCACCGGCAATTATCTGGATTCCCCATAAAAGAAAAATGTAAGAAAAAGAAACTAATTTCTACATATCATATGATGAACTCGTCACAGGAAAACAAAGAGTAATCAGCTGAATTTGTCGCAGTGTCTCAATTCGCCTCAAACTTTTTTTTTGGGAGTCAATTTCTTGCATAGCCTTAGATCCCCCATGGACTTTTCTTTGTTTAATTTTTCCAAAACACATTCCGCTCTATTCCCGTTTACCCTTCAACGATTTCGATCAAAATTGAAACCATTCACGTTAAATCTCATTCAGTTTGCCTTAATTCTAAATCAATTGTATCCGCTTACATGCCGTATATTTAACAAAAACCGTCAAATTTTTAATAGAGGGGCAAACTGAGACATACGATAAATTCAGAGACAACGTTTTCGAGACAAAATAAGACAACACGACAAGTTCAAGGAGCGAACTGCTTAAAAATTGCAAACAGAAATGACAAGGGCGGTCAGAGCCGATAATTACTTAAAAAACCTGAAAAAGGGAGCAAGAAAAGAGTCTAATTATTAGCTCTAAAGATCAGCAAAATTAAATATTTACTTCATCAGAAATCGTCTGGAAAAAAACTTTGGTCATTTGGTTTCCATTTATCTATAATCAATGGCATGACCATGGTGTAGCTAAAGTAATATGTGTAGTACTAGTAGTAGAGAAGATGCACGTGCACAGACACGCATACCATAAAGCCAAAAAAGCAAAAACATTACGTATTTAGAAGCGTTTGAAAGGAAAATGAAATCACATAAAAAGGGTGATGCAAGAAGACCCAAAAGCTCCATTAAGTGGGCTCTACAAGCATACCGACTCATTTGGTGGAAGACACAGTGGTGCTTAAATTAAGGTAAACACCAACAAATCTATGATACTAAAATGTAAAAGCATGTAGCCATTATGAAGACACGTTATGCATGCCCAAACAATCATGTCGGGTTTAAGTGACATAAAGCAGCGAGAATTGGGTGATTTTTTTTTTTGAAACTTTAGCTTCATTAAATGAATCCGGAGAAACATGCTTGAGCACATAATTCCACTTTAAAAAATGGCAAGTTTTCGTAGCAAACAAAAATGGTTTTGATATTGTAGTGGCTTTTAGAAGTGTACCCCAAGAATTGGATATCCTAAAGTATTCGTGGGCTCAATGGAGACAAAGGTTCATGAAGTATAGTCCACAAAGCAATTTCATATTCATATTGTGAACATAACTTACACCATTACTTCCATTATTCTCAACGAGCTCGCTACTAGGATTCGGCTTAGATTACTAGTGGCAAATGTACCAATATTATACTCAACTCGAATGACATAGCATATACTTAAGTTTTCTTTCGGTGGTAACTGTAATTAAGTGAAACTTGAGTATATCCGGCCCAATTGAGCACAACTTAGGTACATTTGCCACCATTACCCTTCTCCTTATGTGGAACAGAACTGGAAAAACATTTGGTATCTATGCTTCGAAACAATCTAGTTTGCTAGTTGACTGATTGAACATGAACAATTAATGCCTAAAAACATGGCTTTCTAGGCTTCTAAAACACATCAAATTGGAGAGGTAAACTGAGTTCGACTTGTTAATGAATACGAGGACGAATATGAAGAGTTATTACCTCGGGAGCGAGCCATCTGTAGCCGTCAGTCTCGTACTCCATGGCTTCACCGGTGCTCTTGCACACCGACACGACGCCCATATCGCCCAAGCAAGCGTTCCCGTGCTTGTCCAGCAGAATCCGCTGCGTGTTGAGATCTCTGTAGGCCACACCATGGTCGTTCATGAACTTGATCCCCTCAGCCACATCGCAGGCCATCCTCACGACCTCCTTGCTCTGAATCCTCTTGCTCTTCAGCATCAAGTCGTAGACGGAACCGCCCTCCATCAGCTTTGTCACCACGCAGAGCCCGTGATTCTCGTCGACGCAGACACCGTGAAACTGCAGGACGTTCTTGTGCCCACACGTCATGAGCTCCAGAAGATCCTTTCGCAGCTCGAAGCTGTACGAAATGCCCTTTTCGCAGCCCTTCAGCTTCTCGATGCCCACCTTCTTTCCCTTGAATGCGCCCTTGTACGAGCTCGGCCCGATCTGGTCGGAGAAATCGAGGTGGTCGGAGTTCAGCAGCCACTTCCCGATCTCCTCACCACCGGATTGAACAGTCTGCCATTCGTCGACTGAAACCACGAGCGTCGAAGTCGGGAGAGGCATCTGAATTTGAATCCTCTGGTTCGAATTCTCGACCTTCTGGTCTCCGACGTCGTCCTCGGTCTCTGCTGATTCCCGTGCCCTCGTGTTCTCCTCTTGGCATCCGCAGAGGCCGAACGCAAACTTCATCGACACAGTGGGCTTAGGCCTCTTCGCAGCCGACTTCAGCGCGCTCTCGATACGGGCCTTGAACGTCTTCTCGTGGCCGCCTTGAACAAGGAGATGAACAACTCCGAGAGTAGAGCCTTTCTTCTCGAAGATCTGAATCTTCTTGCAGCAAATCGAAGCGCTGTCGAGCGCGCCGGACATAACCGACCACGAAATCGACGAGTTGCAGGCGAATGTGAGCTTGAAAACCGAGCCTTGAACCTCATCACCAGACACCTCTTGGGTCAGAATCGCAGGGTGGTCGTCAATGGAGGCCTGTTCGAGCATTTTGATGTGAAGAAACACCTCTTTCATGTCGAACCCAGCCTGAGCGTAACTGTTCCAGAAACAACAACTGAGAAACAGTCGCCGATGAAGCCATAAGCCACACCGTTTGGATGCCGAGAAAATACCTGAGAGGCAACGAATCGTAGTGCTTGCGAAGGTTGGAGACGAGCTTCTCTGGAAGCTGGCTCCCAGGGTAGAGCTGCGTGAGGTTGCGAACGACGCTGCACCAGACGACCTTCCGGCAGCTCTCGATCTTGCTCGACGACGACGGCGTCGCCTGGTCTCTGACGGTGGAGTCGAGGTTGAGCGAGTTCCGCAGCGACGCAATGGCCTCCGTCACGTTCCGACTCAGCTTCTGAAGCCGCTTCTGCATCGCCGACGACGACGGCGCGTCCTTCGCCTCCGCGGCGCCGAGCGAGCCCTCGGAGCGGTCGTGGGTGCGCATCAGGACCTGCTCGACGAGGTCCTCGTCGGCGTTGTTCGCTCGGGTGGACCAGCATTCCAATGCCGCCGCCATAGCCGTGGAGGTGAGGTCGGCTCAGAGAGCGTGATGGGTGGTTCGATCGGAAATGGGTTGGTTCACTTCATCATATTAGTTTTTTTGGGCTTCTGACAGTGAAAATAAATAATTAATGGATTCTGGAGAAGGTGGTCAGTCATGGCAGTGTTTTCTTTTTTTCTTTAATACCACACCCAGTCACTCAACTCAATATTTCTATTTCTATTTCTATTTCAAAGAGCTTACTACTTAATTGCAATAAAAGGCCCTAGAGTATGGTCTTGTTTTAGAATGGTCCTCCATACTTTGATATATTTCTATTCACGGTCCTTCACCTTATGCGGCGGTGTCTGTCAGGTTGTGATGGAGATGGACTAATATTATTAGCTTAATAGCAGATAAAGTACCCCATTTTTTTTTTCCAGTAATTCTTCAATAAAGAAGTGTGCATTGGTTAATTATATCTGTGTATGTTCATGGTTGTATCGAGTATTAGTGTTTCCGTTTTAGCTGATTTCTGGAGCGGATGTCCTTGGAGCATTTGAGTTTCTATTTTTTGATAAATAGTATTGAATACTTCAATCAAACAAAGTTCAAGAGTCAAATCAATCTTGTTTGGCTTAGTGATAATTTCACTATATAATTGTTTGAAAAATCGCGGCACGATGCATAAATTGCGTTTACATTTATAATCTTATTCAGTAATATTAATTTATCTTAGACAACGAATATATTTTGTAATGCAATTATTTATAAATTAATAGTATCATTTTAATTTAAAAAAAATAAATCAAAAGGTCATTTCTCCAATAATTTTTTTTTGTCTGATATACTTTGAAACAAAATGACTCGTGTCAAAATACTTGCGAATTGCATTCATGTGTCTACTTTCTATGGGGTCCAACTATGGGTCCTAAATGTTTGTAAACTTAACAAAAAAATTGGCTGCTTAATGGGCCCGTAATTAATGAAAAAAAAAGTGGGACCCTCAAAGGTTAAAACACATGTGAATCTTCGATCAACCGTCCTAATCAATCAATTTAAGCGTATTTATTTTTATTTAATAGCCTCACTGATTGCTTATTTGGCTAGTGCCAATTGCTGGTAATCCTTATAGAATTAAATGTTTGAGGATATAAATAAACTGCAGCATTTAAAGAATTGAGATATTTGCAATAAAAATATCGCAAAATATCACTTTTTCCTCGCACTAATACCAAATGTTGCAAAAAAAATCCGAACTTATGTTTAAAATCCGTTGTTCCGTTGAGTAATACATGTCAACATTTATGTAGTCCACATAAATGGCTCAGATAAATTTGAAAAATACCGAAACACTTCTGCTTCCTTTCTTGTTGCAGAGGGGTCCGGCTCGGGAAGAAGGCCAGACGAAGGTGGTTTGGGATGGCTTGTGTGTGCCTCCTCTTAATCTCGAGCAAACTGATTTTTTTTTTTGTATATATTTAAAGGAAAATGAATTAATATCAATAAAAACTTATAAATTACTGCAAAACATTGTAGTATCTTTATAGGCTTCGCAGATGTAACTTAGAAAGTTCTCATACTTAGTCAGATGAACATTGTTGTCATAGCATAAGCATTAATGTCGAGCAAGGCAGCGAATGCTCGTGTATGATAACGGCGTTCAACACTCGATTAGCGAGACTCAATACCGTGCATTGCAAGTAATGCAAGGTAGAGCCCACTCTACATAGAAAGCTCCAATGTTTTTTTGTTTTTTGGGAACCAGCAGAAAGTCTGATAGCCACACACGTTTCATATTTGCCAAACTTGCCTAGAAAAGGGTAATAAAATATCTAGATATAGGCTTAGATAACTATGACTATTCTGGTATCTTTTAGTTTAAGGATATATATCCCATGCTCTTTAGGCTCTGGACAGCGTCCTTGATAATTTGCTCCATTGGGGTGAATTCCAATCCCAACTCTATCAGCTTCTTCGACGCTCGTTCTGCCCTCAACAGCCCCGGCTGTGTCTCCCTCGGCAAACTACAAAACGGAAGGACGATCGAACAGCCGCGATATACGCCTTTGTTCAGATTTTATATGCAAAAGAATTACCCTTGTTACCTGGGCAGCTTGAAGTTGGGGTAAAGTTGAGCAACCTTGGCAGCAAAGTCCCCGTAATGCGAGACGGCTTCAACGCACATGTGCCTTCCGCTTGCTGACTTGTTCTCGTACACCAAAATATGTGCCAACGCTACGTCTTTGAAATCAACGGACCCAATAAAGAAGTCCTTGTATGTTTCGATACTACCTGCAACAAACGTAATTGTTGGAATCGTGATGTAATAACTTAAATAAGTTATAGCTTCTGTACAGTTCAGTTTCTGTGGCTATCTTTTGTTATAAAGGTATGGCCTTACACCATTAATATATGTATTTCTATGGTATCAGAGCCGTCACGATCACTAAGTTTATGTTCTTCATCGATCTCTCATTTGTTCTAATTTTCAATCTGATTTCTGTTTCATTGATTTATTGTTCTTCATTGTGACGTAAAAATTCGTCTCAAACACCTCTCCACTTTCGGTTAAATTCACGGATTCTAATGCGAACCAAAATCCCAAACACACACAAATCTACCAACGAGAATTCACCAAGACAGTGAATCTCCTTCCCTCTTTATTACAAACAAATCACGGATACAAAACTGACCATTCCTTCAAGAGCAAGGTCGAGACGCTCTCCGAGATACAAAGGAAAACAATCCTGATCAAAGCATGGAAACCATTTGACGGCTATGGCTAGCCTATAGCCTTGGCCGAAAATCCTAGCTTCTCCAATCGGATATGTCACCTCTGTACAGATCTGGATAAATCTTGAGACCTATTTCGTGTCTCAGACCTACGCGAAGGAATCTCATTTCAAATTGCAATTATGAAAAAATTGACCATAAACAAATTTCTTCTTGGCATCAAATCTCAACTAATATCTGTTGGTCATTTTCACAGCCAAAAAACTGCACACAATTTATAATGGACTGCCTTCCAAATTTGATGTTTTTCACTATTTCCTTTCATTTTCTCGTGCTCAGATCCGTTCTTTAGAAGAAATCAAAATTTTAACTCATAGCTCAGAAGCAAGGTCGTACGGACGAAAGTTTGGGCTCTCTTCACTGGAGGGAAACTGACAGGAATATGGTGACGATACTGGAGACCCGCTAGAATGTGGACCTCAAGCTATTCTTCATGAAATAAAGATTATGGCTTCCTTTTTACTTATCATGATTCTGGCTATATATGGCCAACTTGACCACTAAAACCGAAAGATAGTCCTGGGTGGGAGGAGATTCCTTTTAATCCAGCTCAAGAGTAAATAAGAAAAAATATCGGCACATAACACGACGAAAGTTGGAAACGGGCATGCGCATGACCACAGGATGCAATAATACCAACGGAACAAAAAAGACGGAAGTTGGAAACAAGCATTTACCCTGAAAGAGCCTTAAGAGCATGACCATGCTGGCATTGAGCCTCGGTGGGATGACCGAGCCCATCACCGTGCCCGGGTTCACCACAACCACATCCAATCCATTCTCCTTCGCGAAGTCCCAGGCCGCTTTCTCCGCCAGCGTTTTCGACATCGGATACCAGAGCTATGGCAAACTCAGAAACAATCACCAAAATGGCAACGACAATCACATACATGAATTGAAAGACACTACTCTTCGAATCACAACCATCAATCAACAAAGGCACAAAAACTCACTTTCTTTTGCTTGCAGTAGTCGATGTCCGTCCACGAATCCTCGTCTATGACCTTGTCGGCCGGCCAGTGCGGGTTCGGGAACATGGCGGAGATGGACGACGTGATGACAACACGCCGCACACCGGCCTCCTTCGCCGCCCTGAGAACATTGACCGTCCCTTTGACGGCCGGGTCCAACATCTCCTTCTGCACAATAATCCACCAAAAATGAAAATAAATAAATAAATAGAACTCATACGATAAACCACGGATTCGGAAACCTCGGGGTCGCGGACGGGATCGACGGTGCACCGAGAAGCGAGGTGGAACACGCCAGCGCAGCCGCGCACCGCGGCGGCGATGGAGTCGTAATCGAGGAGGTCGATCTGGACGAGGTGGAGGCGCGCCTCTTCGCCGTCGAGGGCCTGGAGGTGCTTCGTCTCGGACTGGTCGCCTGCGGAAAAGTTGGGGGTTTAACACCAATCAAAGAGACAGAAATGGAGAGAGAGAGAGAGAGAGAGGGGGGAGTTACTGAGTTTCTGGACGGTGGCGTGGACGGAGTAGCCGCGGGCGAGGAGGAGGCGCACAACCCATGAGCCGATGGCGCCGCTGGCGCCGGTGACGCAGACGAGCTCGCTTGGCTGCTTCGACGACATCTCCTCTCTCTCTCTCTCTCTCTCTCTCTCGGTCTATTCACTTAATTAGCTATTTTGGGTGCAACAGTAACAGGACCAGTATTGTCTGCGCTCTACTCATCTGAATCACGTGTAACATCAACATACGTATTTTATATTTGCGGCAAAAGTACTATAACTACTTCATTGTACGCGGCAGACGTTATTTTGATCCAAAAAACCATTATATCCGTAAAATAGTAATAGTAATAGTAATAATAATAATAATAATGATAAATGGTTTAACAGCTATTTTGCGTCAAACCAGTTTGAGAGTTCATTTTATATTCCTATAACAATGTGATGTTATTTTCTGGATATTGATACTGAACACACAAGACAATCTATATACAAGGAAAACTTGATTCAATTAGTTTCTTGAACACACAAGACAATGTATACACATGACAATGTCATTTTATTTGGTATTTTTCTCATCCATCGCATTCATCTCTCACTCGATAAACTCAAAAAGACGGCCAGCAACTACAACCGACAGCAACAAGATGAAGCAGAGGTAACTCGGCACAAGTGTTCAGAGCCTGAAGATTCAGTAGACAAATGAGGCTTCCACAATTTATATTAATTCAAAAAAAAGAAAATACTACTACCAAAACAAATACATTAGTTCCTGTTGAACTGATGCATAAATTTAATGACTTCTGGTTGTTTCTGCTTTATCACAACAGAAAACATTCGAAAATCGAAAATTCACATCCAGAAACGACCAAATGACCATATGAACCCTGCCAACGAAAAAAAAAATGTTGAAAGAGCTTGAAATTCAGATAGGACAGCGCAAGTGTACTTTCATCAATCTTAAAAACGTGAAAACAACAATCAACAAAAAGTCCTCAAGATTATTAAAGAAAGCAAGTTTCAACTATTTTATTGAATATAGAAGAAGGCATTGTGTTCTCATATACATGAGAACATCTTCTATTGATGCTACAAAACCTTATATGACTTCTATGTACTCTTTCTCTCAATCTCCCTTTGCTGGGACAAAAGAATCTGACTGGAGGAAGTGTGATTTCTCTAAGAATTAGTGTCTGCAAAAATGGTTTACTTCCAACAACTTCTCAATCATGGCTTTCCAAGAACTTCTCTATAACCACTGAGAAAGCCGCAAATCCAGCACAGCCAATGCACGCTGACTTTGGACCGCCTGAACCGACACAAATAAAAAGTAGAGAGTGATTGCGAGATTCCAAAAAATGGAAATAATGAGATCATAGTAAATTTTAAAGTCTCCGTAGAAGGGATATTAATCGTAAAAGTACCTACTAACAGATTAAGGTATGTGATACCACGAA
The DNA here is from genome assembly GCA_954871525.1 of Parietaria judaica. NCBI lineage: Eukaryota > Viridiplantae > Streptophyta > Magnoliopsida > Rosales > Urticaceae > Parietaria > Parietaria judaica. The sequence goes on along the minus strand of OX940860.1, from coordinate 22,046,623 downwards.
TCCCATTTTCATGCCCGACTCATTTCTAGCTTCGCGGCACGACATATATTTTATTAGGTATTTTGGACGATAAGGGGGCTTTTATATAATAGGCCTCTAGGGGTTAAATAAACCACCGTCACTTATTTTCATACCCTCTCTCTCATCCTTTGTAACACTTAAGTGAATATCTTCCCCTCGGCCTGTGATTTTCGTCTCAAATTAAGTATTCGGTGTCAATTTATTGTTACGTTCATTGCTATTGTGTGTTTGATATATAGCATGATGTTTTATGCAAATCATAATTTCGTCAAAGTTACCATTTTTAAATCATCAAACTTCTTTGTGCTTCAGCATAGTCTCAAATAAGTTATCTGAGAATTTAATCAGCAAAGAGAAAAGTTCTACCTTTTGCAGAAATTGCACCTCCCGTGACGCATCCAGCAACTACGGTATTTGTCATATCATGCTTGGCCCGTGCCTGGAAACACATTCTCAAATTCAGTCCCGCCACCAAATAGATTATGCCTCGCTCGAGATAACAATCCAGATTCCAGATACCATACCTGTTCTACGACGCACTCTGCAGCGGAGAAGACCAACCCCATAACCGCAAACGCCTTTGCAGAGCTCAAGCTCCTCCGCCCCATCTGCCTTGCCGTATACAGGAACTGCTGCTTACCCGTCATCTCATCTTGCATGATCGGATTGTCTAGAGATCCGATGAACAAACCCATCAACAGCCCAAGACCGCCACCTGCAAAATCCTAGACCGATTAAACGACCATTGGACAAAACAAACACACACCCAATCATCTTCGGATACCGAAGAAAAAAAGGCTTCAGGGTTGAATTCAAGACTTTCCCACAACAAAGCTTAGGTACATACAGAAGAGTTTGATTCAATCGGTTGCCTTGAACCCTAATAGGAACTAAGCCCTTTAAACTCTCCCCTCTTTCTAGTATCACTATAACAGTTGCGATATGTGACCAAATTCAATTCTTCTGCTTCGTGAATATTACCAATGTGCTGCTTATCGTACTGCTGAAATCTTCAATCAACAATGGATTCTATTTGAGGTCGTAATCACACACAGACATGTGAAAATGGAGATAAAGAAACCTAGCCAGTGGAAAATGAAGAGCTAAAGGAAGGAGAAATCGTGAGTGAACACACCCATAACGCCACTGAAGACGCTCCGAACGGCACAATTGTTCCAAATGTCTTGGCCGCGAATTTCCTCGACTGTGGGCAGTCTTATGGGCTCAAACGGAGGCTTCTCCGCCTCTTTCGGCGCCGACGAGCTGCTCGGAGTTTCGGTCTCGGAGCTCGAAGCCATTGCCGCAGAAGCTCAATGCGAAGACGAATAAAGCTTTCTCGGCGAAGAAGATCGGAGGAGAGAGGGTTTGGGGCTTTAAGGAGAAAAGACGGAATTACCCGCGTGGGTTATTTTCATTTCATTTTGTATTTTTCTTGGTTAGTAAGCAAGAGTTGAATTGTTTTCTAATTTCAAATGGAAAAATTCACCATCTTATGATTTTTTTTTTCTAAAAAAAATCACCATCATATTAAACCTATTTTTATTCAAATAGATTGCTAAACTCTAAAATTATCCTCTTTTTTTGAAAATCCGACCAAAAAAAAAAAATTTCTTTTAAGTCTATATCACGCTTTGAAGGCTTTTTCGGGATTTCATGATAAAAACAATTACGGAATAAACAAAAAAATCGAATTGGTAAACGTGAATTACATACAGAAAATCTGTATATCACCCATTGAAGCGTGCTTGTGCAAGTTTTCATAAGTTATAGTCGATCTTGACGGTCATGGGACGTAGTAAAAATAAAAATAGAAACACTCTCGCTTCCGTGTTAGATTCAAGCTTGTCCACCTCGCTTGTTTGAGAACACCTATTAATCGGATAAATTGGCCTGATAGGTGCGTTTGGTTCAACTTAAAAATGCGCGTTTTTGTTTTTAAAATAAACTAAATTACTTTTGTAGTGTTTGGTAAAACTGTTATTACAAAAAACACAAAAGCGATTTCAAATTTTTGTACATGAGTCGTAAAAGCTAAGATTCGTAGCTTTTGGTTTTTTCTAAAAACAAAAACACGGTTTTTAGTTTATTTTAATCTTTTTACCCTAAAATATTTATTTTACCAAACGCTAAATCAACTTTTGTTACTGTTAAAAAATATTCTATAATTATTTAGAGTATTATATATCTAGAGCAATCTAGGTTATATTTAATTAGAATCACTTAGAATTAGAATTATGTAGAATGAATTTATTACTCTTAGAATAACCTATAAGTATAATAATCTAGAACTCTTGTACATGTATAAATAGCCTTGTAACCTCAATGAAGTATACAACATTTTCCTCTCCATTTTATTTGTTAACATGGTATAAGAGCCATGTTCCAAAATTAGCCATCCCATTTTTTGGGTTCGAAATTTGTTTCTTAAACAAATTAGCCCACCTCCGAAATTAGCCATCCTACTCCGAATTAGCCCATGTTCCGAAATCAGCCATCCCATTTTTTGGGTTCGAAATTTGTTTCTTTAACAAATTAGCTCACCTCCGAAACTAGCCATCATAATCCAAATTAGCCCACCTCCGAAATTAGCCATCCCATTTTTTGGGTTCGAAATTTGTTTCCTTATCAAATTAGCCATCCTACTCCAAATTAGCCCACCTCCGAAATTAGCCATCATACTCCAAATTAGCCTACTTCCGAAATTAGCTATCCCATTTTTTGGGTTCGAAATTTGTCTATTTCTACTCCAGAATCTTCTCATCATTCAATCTATTCGAAATCCCCTTTTTACCCATTTGTTTTAGCCTCGTCCACACGCCCCCACGCGCCACCCTCGACAACCGTTTTTCGATTCCATCACCGCTCACTACTTCATTTAATTTTATTGCTTGCGTTGCTCCGAATCACCTTCGTCACCTTCATTATCTTGCTACCTACCTCTCAAATTTGAAATGCTGAACAAAAACATGCCGGTGTTTCAGAAATGGTGCCCGTACTCTCGAAGATTACGGACCACAAGTTGAATGGTTTGAATTATCTCGATTGGATCAAGACCATTCGTTTGTTTCTCCGAAGTATTGACAAAGACAACCACTTGACCGACACTGCTCCAAGTGACGAGTCACCGAGTCACGACAAGGCTTGGTTTCCACATCATATGTAAAGACGGACGACCAAATAGGAGATATTTTCACAAAGGCTCTTAACGGGGTGCGGGTCGAATATTTTTGTAACAAGGTGGACATGATTAACATATATTCTCCAGCTTGATGAGGAGTGTTAATAATATTCTAGAATTATTTAGAGTATTATATATCTAGAGCAATCTAGTTTAGATTTAATTAGAATCACTTATAATTAGAATTATCTAGAATGAATTTATTACTCTTAGAATAACCTACAAGTAGAATAATATAGAACTATTGTACATGTATAAATAGCCTTGTAACCTCAATGAAATATACAACATTTTCCTTTCCATTTTCTTTGTTAACAGTTACCAACAATAATTAATCTATAAATAGTTTACCAAACACCTGTTAATATTTTTTTTTATAATTAAAACTAAAAAATTAAAGTGTAGCAAACGGGCCATTCTCGCTTCATCGTTAGACAATGAGAATTAAAATCGATAGCGATTGCCTCCATTACAAGGCTGAAGAAGTATATAAATGGGCCGATTCGGGCCCATAATCATAGTCAAAGCCCAAGCCCAGATGTCGCAGACACGCATTAACCCTAAAACCCTGATCATCTTCTTCATCGTCGTGCTCTCACTCGTATATATACTCTTCGTCCCCGCCGCTTCTCCCCCTCTACACGCCTAGGGTTCCAGCCTCCGAACACCATGGTTTCTCAATTTCCTTCATCGGAATCTTCCTCTGCGTATTCGCTCTTCTAATGTCGGTCCTTTTCTCCGCAGGCACGAGGGTTGAAGAAGCATCTCAAGAGGCTCAATGCCCCCAAGCATTGGATGCTCGAGAAGCTCGGCGGTGCTTTCGTGAGCCACTCAACCGAATTCTTCATGTGATTCGGTAAATTTACATGTTAAAGCACATTGACTAATCGTTTGTATCTGTTCAGGCTCCGAAACCATCGTCTGGTCCGCACAAGGCCCGCGAGTGTTTGCCTCTGATCTTGATCCTGAGGAACAGGCTGAAGTATGCGCTCAGCTACCGAGAGGTCATCGCGATTCTGATGCAGCGTCACGTTCTCGTCGACGGCAAGGTCAGGACCGACAAGACCTATCCCTCTGGATTCATGGGTACGCCTCAGTCTTGTTTCGTTTTGGGTTTAGGGATCGTCTTTTAGGCTGTGAATTTTGTTGTTGATTGTGTGCGTGTTTGTTTGGTGTGTTCAGATGTGGTATCGATCCCGAAGACCAATGAGAACTTCCGTCTGCTTTACGACACCAAGGGTCGCTTCCGTCTCCACTCTATCAAGGACGAGGAGGCCAAGGTTTGCGGTTTTGTCATTCTTCGGTTTTGAATTATAGGAAAATTTTGTTATTCATGTTTGTTACCTTCAAGTTTGAGATAATTAACATGTTTTATGATCCAACTTTGTTATGGTATTTTAGTAGAACAAATATAGGATTAAGGATTAAGCTTTTCAATTGTTTTTGGGTATTTAACGGGCCCGGTTTTGAGAACCCGGATGGGTTTTGATTTACGGAGAGAACTACTCCGACTTGATTATCTGAAAACTGGTAAAAGAATGGTATTTACATTTCTGGTTCGACCTGCCCAGGGGACTGAATACATCAAATAATGATTCCAGGTTCCGGTTTTGACGCCTAAATGCTTCAAATACTGATTCCGGGTTCTGGTTTGTCCCCTAGACATAAATTGAGTATCTTCTTTTACTCGTTGTCCAACCATAATCTTTTGTGCAGTTTAAGCTCTGCAAGGTTAAATCGGTGCAGTTTGGGCAGAAGGGAATCCCTTACTTGAACACCTACGACGGGCGAACCATCCGCTATCCTGACCCGGATATCAAGGCCAACGACACGGTCAAGCTTGACTTGGAGAGCAACAAGATCACCGACTTCATCAAGTTTGATTTGGGCAACGTGGTGATGGTGACTGGAGGGAGGAATAGAGGCCGTATCGGAGTCATCAAGAAGAGAGAGAAGCAAAAGGGCAGCTTTGAGACAATCCAAGTGCAGGACGCCACTGGGCACGAGTTCGCCACCAGATTGGGCAACGTCTTCACCATCGGGAAGGGCACCAAGCCCTGGATCTCACTGCCGAAGGGCAAGGGAATCAAGCTCACCATCATCGAGGAGGCCAAGAAGAGGCTCGAAGCGCAGGCTACAGCCACCGCGTAATTTCTTTGTTTATGGTTCTATTAGATTAAACTTGTTTAGCAGTTACTTGTTTCCGCTTATTCGATTTTGTAAGGATTTCATGCGAGTATTTTTGAGAGATTTGTTGCGTGAATGAAAAACATCACCTTCGAGATCAATTATACCATGCGTTTTAGTCATACGTTCTGTTAAATCTGTTTCTATTATGGATATAAATTTTAGCATGTTGTGCAGAATTTAAGGGAAAATGGAATACGCAAGTTCTAGATATTGAGTCAGGAAAATAGAGGCCCAAGTTTAAAGTTTACACGTTGATGCATTTATATAATTAATTTTATTTTTTTAGCGGTAAAAATACTTTAAGTGCAAGTTTTGGTAGTAATCAAGTACAGCATCTGCTTAATACTCTTCATTTGTAAATAACGGCACAAATATCTAAATTTTATACATTAATTCACTTTAGTACTTATGAGTTATTTTTATGTTTATTACCATCCAACTAGCATCTCATTAATCTTATCACATTCTGATATCAATTGACTAGAAAACTAGTAAATGTAATGTCTAATTGAATTGAATCTAATTATGTTCTAGTGTCGCGTTTGTTTGTTTCGATTAACCGGTCTATTCTCAAATCCAGTCTAAAATTCCGCTCTTTAAACAAAATCTAAAAACAGGAATATGGTTCCTTTCAGTTTGACATTATACTTGTGTCAATTAGCAATTAGCAAAAGCTGAAATTCTCCGTAGAAAAAAGGAAAAAAGAAAAAGAAAAGCTGAAATTCCATTTATTAAAAAAAAAAAAAAAGACTCCAACCAAAAGGACGAGTACATTTGTCTGCGACAGGGTAAAAGCGCACACTCAATGCTCAGTCTCCCACGAACGCGCGCGCGCTCAGCCAACAACCCAACGCCCCAAACCCTCGCCAATGCGCCTTCAGATCTTCGTCGTCCTCCTCTTCGCCGCCGCGGCCTCATTCTTCCCGGCGGGCGGAGCGGTCGGGGTTTGCTGGGGCACGGCGGCGTCGCAGGCTCTGGCGCCGGCGAAGGTGGTGGAGCTTCTGAAGTCCAACAGCTTCTTCAGCAGAGTGAGGCTCTCGGACGCCGAGCCTCTGGTGCTGGAAGCCCTGTCCGGCTCCAAGCTGGGCGTCACCGTCGGCATCCCCAACGCCATGCTCCGCTCCCTCAATGCCTCCGCCGCCGCCGCCCGCGCATGGGTCCACGACAACGTCACTCGCTACCTCTCCGCTCCCCACACCGGTGCCGTACGAATCGAGTACGTGGCTCTGTTCTATTCTACGTTTGACTTGGAAATTGGCCGTTCCTGTGACTTGCTAATTGTGATTTTGTTCTTGAGAGCTTTGGTGTTTGTACTCAAGTTTTATTTGTAAAGGTCGAAATACTCAAGTTGCGACCTGTGTTTTCCCATTAGTTTATAATAGCGTGTCTTATTACACGCCTTTTATTACGAGGATACGTGGTAAATTATAATACGATGACACATCATTATGAACTAATTAATGGGAGTTGAGTACATTTGCCGTTGTATGGAGTACGAGCGACAATGGTGCGACTTGAAGAGGCTCGTTCGTGTTACTTTGTATATTAAAACGTTTGTGTCTTTTGTCGTTTGATTGGGCGTACTTTTAAGATTGGAAATTGATGTTAGTAGAACTCTGCAGGCAGAACTCATGTATTCTTGTCATCATTCAGTTGTAATTCGCTTTGTCGATCAAATGAGACACACAGTTAAAGTTTTGTTTTTCTGATATGGACATTTTTCACAGGCACGTCGCGGTAGGAGATGAGCCGTTTCTTGAGAGCTACGGAGAGCAGTTTCGACCCTTCGTCGTCGGAGCAGCCACGAACATTCAAACAGCTCTACGCAGAACCAATCTGGAAGGGCAGGTGAAAGTAGTTGTTCCTTGCAGTTCCGACGCTTTTCTCTCCGAGTCAGGCCTTCCTTCGAGAGGACACTTCCGCACGGACCTCAACGAGACAATGCTCGAACTCCTCACCTTCCTGACCAAGCACGGATCCCCGTTCTTCGCCAACATATCCCCGTTCCTCAGCTTCCGTCAAAACAGAAACATCTCTCTCGACTTTGCCCTCTTCAAACAAACGGTGAAACCCCACACAGATGGCCGCAGAACGTACAAAAACAGCTTTGACCTGAGCCACGACACCCTGGTCGCCGCCTTGTCAGCTCTGGGATTCTCAAAAATTGAAATCGTCATTGCGCAGATTGGTTGGCCCACCGATGCCGCGCCCAACGCTACTTCAGTCACGGCCGAGGCATTCATGAAGGGCCTGATGGAGCGCCTCCGCAGCCGATCGGGGACCCCTCTGCGGCCCAAAAGCCCTCCTTCAGAGGCATATGTGCTGAGCCTCTTGGACGAGGATCAGAGAGGCGCAGGCGGGAGCGGCACTGGGGCTTGTTCACCTTCGACGGGCAAGCAAAGTACCGGTTCGACTCTGGGCGGGGCCTGAGGAGCCTCACGAACGCTCAGGGTGTGGCCTACTTGCCTGCGAGATGGTGCGTGGCAAACAACAATGGGGACTTGTCGAACGCGACTGCGAAGGCTGCAGAGGCCTGTTCGGCCGCCGACTGCTCGGCGCTGTCCCCTGGCGGGTCGTGCTCGGGTGTCGGCTGGCCAGGGAACGTGTCCTACGCCTTCAACAGTCTCTACCAGCAGCGCGATCAGGCAGCGGACGGCTGCGATTTCGGGGGACTGGGTCTTGTTACGACAGTGGACCCGTCCGTCGACACTTGTCGGTTTCGGGTCGGGCTCCGGGCATCGTACTCGCCTTACCTTCGGAAGGGCGATGTATTTTGGGTTGTGGCCTCCGTTTTGGCGGCTTTAGCATGAAGTCGTCTGTTGATGTTCGTAGGTCATGGATATTAGGAATGTAAACAATTTGTCCATTGAGAGTTACTTAATGAAATTATAATTGATTTTGAAGTTAATGGAGGCAGAAATACTTAAGTTGTACTCAACTTTGGCGGCGTAGATCTAAGTTCAATTTTCAGTGGTTAAAGTTCTCAAATTCATGTTTGATGCAGGTCCAAGGTCCAAATGATTCCATTTTAAATCCAACACTACTATTAAGTGTCAGTCACAACTTAGTTACATTCCGCCACACTTGTACACAATTTAAGTACTTTTACTGATATTTAAACCTTATTTTATTGAATTTGGGTATTTATTCCACCATCAACCCTTTAATTCAGACAGATTGAAGACATATTCATCCAGTCTTGCAATAAACTAAAATTTGAGTACTTTCGCCAAATAAAATTGAATTTAAATTTACACCACGATAATTAAATATAACTTAACTATTTTTGCCGTCATTAATCATTATTTTGGGTGGTTCAGTCAGAAAGTTCGAACTCGGAATCGATTGAATGTGTGTACTTTAGATTGAATGAGTAATCAATTTCCGACCTAATTTAGACATCTTTTCTGAACGGCCCATATCATTTTTCATTAACGCATGATGAAATATGCGCCGTTGGATCACCAACACGTGTCGGGAATTCACACGTAATGTAGCCGAAAGAATAACGAGATCAATTTTGCTTGCAAATGAAAATGAAAATGAAAACAAAAATAAAATGTTATTTTCCTACTAGATCCAATATAAAGTAAATTGACACTCACTGCCCTCGTCTGCTAAAATCTTGCCCTAATCCCCTTCTCCCATCTGTCTCTGAACGAACCCTAGAGTATGGCAGGGATGTACGGTCAAGACGCCGGTGACGGCGCTCCTCCTGCCTACGGAGCCAGCGGAGGTGGCTACGGAGGCTACGGCGGCGGCGGAGGCTACGGAGGAAAAGGTGGCGACGGAGGTTACGGTGGCCGTGGCGGCGGAGGTCGAGGTGGTGGTGGTTATGGCGGTGGTGGACGAGGTATTCATGTCCAACCTTTTCTTGGTTTCTTGTAAGCTCACTTTTGCTCTGCTCGATCTTATCTACTTGTCGATTTCAGGTGGTGGTGGTGGTGGATATCAAGGAGATCGTGGTGGTGGGTATCAAGGAGACCGCGGCGGGAGAGGCGGAGGAGGAGGAGGAGGCCGGGGCGGTCGCGGTGGGAGCGGCAGAGATGGCGATTGGGTCTGCCCTAACGCAAGGTTTGTCTTTTCGTTTTCCGATCTTCAAGCTGTTTATGCAATCTTAATTGATGTTAGGGTGTTTCGATTTGGAAGATTGGATCTTTCTCGTCGGTGTTTAGTTCTGTGATTCGCTCTAGTATTCACGGGTCTAAATTACTGAAACCAGTCTCGTTTATATGTAGTTGTGGAAATTTGAACTTCGCTAGACGAACTGAGTGTAATAAGTGCGGAGCTCCAGCTCCTGCTGGAGGCGGTGGCGGTGACCGGGGCGATCGCGGTGGCGGTGGTTATAATAGAGGAGGCGGTGGCGGAGGTGGATACGGTGGAAGCCGAGGTGGGAGAGGTGGCAATTATGACGGAGGGAGAAGCGGGAACTACGAAGGAGGTGGTAATAGAGGTGGATATGATGGAAGTAGAAGTGGTAGCTATGATAGCCGAGGAGGAGGAAGCCGAGGTGGGTCCTATGGTGGGAGCCAAGGCAGAGACGAGGGTGGATACACCCAGGTTCCCCCGCCCGCACCCCCATCGTATGGCACTGCTTCTTCATACAATAGCTATGGATCAGATGCAGTCCCTCCTCCAACAAGCTATACCGGCGGAGCTGGGTCACTTCCCCCATCTTACGGGGGCCCGGTGGGTGGTTATGGTGGCGATAGTGCTGGCGATGCAAGGAGTGGTGGCCGAGGTGGAGGTGGCGGCGGTGGGTATAGTTCGGGTAATCGTGGTGGTTATGGCTCAGCTCCAGCAGAAGTCCCGGTCAAAGTAAAGCAGTGTGATGACAACTGCGGGGATTCATGTGACAACTCTAGAATTTATATCTCGAATTTGCCTCCGGATGTCACTGTGGAAGAGTTGAGGGACCTTTTTGGTGGTATCGGACAAGTAAGTTTTTCGTCTTTTCTTTATTACTAAGTGCGTTTACGTTTCAAGAAGTGGTTTATTTCTCTAAATCAGTTCTGTATCTTTGCACCGTTTTATGGTTAACGAAAGTTCAGGGTGATAATTTATTTAGTACATAATTCTTCTCATGGTTTGGGGTTCTCTTTTCATTTGTAAAAGGGAAATAATATCATATCTAATGTTTTAGGTGGGAAGGATCAAGCAGAAACGCGGTTATAAGGACCAGTGGCCATGGAACATTAAAATATACACAGACGAGTCGGGGAATAACAAAGGAGATGCGGCTTTGTCATATGAAGATCCATCAGCAGCACATTCTGCAGGCGGCTTTTTCAACAGTACTCACAATACCCAGCACCCTGTGTATCGCGCTATTTTTGAAGTGCCCGTATACTCACATTTATTCTTCTTTTAGATTACGAGCTGAGAGGTTTCAAGATCAATGTTGCAATGGCAGAGAGGTCGGCTCCAAAGCCGGGATTTGAACATGGGTACCAGACCAAAATTGTGTCCTTAGTATATCTAAAAGCTTATCATCTCCTATTTGAATATCTATATGTTTGATCTGTATGTGCTATTGTTAGGTCTCACAAATGAAACTGCGTATGGATAAGGGAAAAAGGGGGAAAAGGAACATTTAGGTCAATTATTGGTATATTTTTTAATTTAGGCTAATTAGGGTTGTAAGTTAAGGTTAGCAGCCGTAGTTAGGTAATTTTGATGCAGAAACTGATTAAGAGTATTCATTGGGTATATTTTTTATTCTGCTCATTTATTGTAAATATTAAAGTGCCAATAATAAATTGAATTGGGTGAAATTCCAGTTTGAATTCTATTAAGCTACCTTATTCTGTTCATTTTGGATGTGAGCTGTGAACCCAGACAAGAAAATTGTCAATTGTGATTTAGCGGTAATTGACATTAACAACCGTAATGTAAACCTCTGGGTGTGCTATTTGATTGGTAAACCTGCCTATATATCCCACTTGGTTTAAGGTATTATCCTGTAATATCGTTGACTAAGCGAGCAGTGTTTTTGACCAATGGCAGTGGCGGTAGAGGTGGATATGGGGGTGGAGGTGGAGACAGGCGCCGAGATAGCTACAGAGACGGTGGAGGGTCGGGTCCGGATAGGCATCAGCACGGCGGAAACCGATCACGCCCGTACTGAGGATTCGTCACTTGTAATGAGAGAGAGTTATGATCTAAGCGTTTTTATATATTTCATTGGAGATGAAGAGGTAAGGTTGTTCACTTACCTCTCGCAAAACCTCTCTTACTTTTACCTGCCAACCTGGAGGGGTTTCACCGCCTAGGGCACGGGATTGATTTCGTTGTGTGAATGTTTTTTAGAGGCAAGTGGATAACCTCCAAATTGCTTGCTCTGCTAAGCTAGGTTGATATTTTCAGGTGAGTGCTGCTTTCCTTCTTCATTTTATCATCACTACTATGTTTTTGACTCTTGGAAATTTCTTCAGCTATTTAGCTATGAATTTTGCATGCATTCAAAGTTAATGTATTGTTGTTCATTTAGGCAGGCAATATTGGATGCATGACTAGCTTCTTGATTTTCATGCATGCACGACCTCAATAACTTTCTAGCTGTGTTTTGTGATCTTAAATGGCTTGTTTCTAGAGATAATAGCGTCAAATTTACTCAAATTTAGGCAAAATTAGTGGTCATGTGTCCAAGTTCCATTTGTTAAGGCCAAAGTACCCAAGTCGTGTACAAGTGTACTCAAATTTAGGCAAAATTAGCAGCCATGTATACACTTTTACGTGACTTAGTGTACTTCGGCCTTTACAAATGGAATTTGGGTACATCAGCTAGTTTTGCCACTATTATCTTTTTATTTTTATTTTTTATTAATCACTGCCTCATTTTTTGTTATATATGTCCGAAGCAGAAACTTCAGTTTGGTGTGTAGTCGATCTAATATTATCTTCCTGAAATTCAGTAGTAAGAAATAGCAAGAGTTTTTGTAGATTAGGGAGGTAAAATTAGGCTGTTAATTTTTCTTTTTCATTCTGTGCCGCGGAATTTTGCTTCCAAAATCCGGGCTCATCTGCTTTTGTGCTCGTGTAAATGGCGGATGTTTCTGGATGGTTCATGGCCGTGGAAGCCACTTTGCGCTTCGGCTAATTGACTGCTACAGAGAATCAAGATCTTAAAAAGTTTTCTTTTTTCTTTTTTCTTTTGCTCAATGTATTTATTGTTTCTTTCAAGTACAATTTGTTATCCATTGTTATGAATATTCCAGTCTTCTTTTCATGGGGAAAACCTTTGCTTGATTTAATTAAGTCCACTCCAAGAGCACCGACACATCAAATAAAAGCCGTACCAAATTCAATTCAACCAACTAAACAAAGAATCATATTTTGATGGCATCAATTCGTGCAAGCACGTTTATAGGCACTAAGGTAAGGTGTCTCAACACGCTGTAACCGGCCGGAACGGAAGGTCACTTCCGACCACTTAATTCTGAATTTAATTCTGTCTGTCTAAAGGGAATGAATCGTAGAAGAAATATTCTAGCTAGTCAGAAATCGAGTTGATCTCGAGAACATCATATCCCAAAATATAGACGGAAGTAAAATCCTCGTTATCAAAACTGGCAGCATAATCCACTTAATTTGCCTCGATCACGTGCATGGTCCTTTTTTAACAAAGGTAAGGCAGTGAAAAGTAGCTGACTTTTTTTTTAATAAAAGGGTTAATGACGGCAAAAATACTCAAAGTTTGGTCCTCGTGTATCCAAAGTTTAAAAGTGGTGGCAAAAATACCCAAAGTTGCATTTAGAGAGTTGGCCACTCCATTCTCGTAACGCCGTTAACTTACCGGTTAACTCTGGCCACGTGGACAAATTTGGTTTGTTAAGTGTAATCATTAGGGGTTAATTAGTTGTATTAAATAGTGTTTATTAGGAGTTTAATTCGTTGTTTTGTCGTAAACGAGGCTGATTTGGGCTCATCCATGTGGCAAAAATTGTTATGTCAGCAACCCACGTTTGTACGCGTGGCCATAGTTAACGGGTAAGTTAATGGCGTTACGATAATGGACTGGTCGACTCCCCAAATGCGACTTTGGGTATTTTTACCACCACTTTTAAACTTTGGGTACACGAGAGGTTCTTTGACCAAACTTTGAGTATTTTTGCCGTCATTAACCCTTAATAAAATAAAAGAAGTGTAAATAAGAATCATAAATAGGGTTGGATTGGAAGTACCTGTAATTATAGAAATGACTATAAATAGTTTTGACACGGGGATTTACATAACTAACGGCCTCCATTTTGCATGGGACACCACACCAGTGATCTGGACTCTCTTCCATAAATACCCTTGCTCTATCTCTTCTCCTCTTCTCATCTCTCCTTCCTTGGTCATGGGTCGCTAGAGGGAAGAAGAGAGGGAGAGCCTAGCTAAGCCCAGAGAAGAAGAAGCCATGGAGATCCGTCGGATTAGAGAGCTGATGTTCCTCTGGTGCAGAATCCGAAGCAACCGCGCGGCTCTCACGGGTGGGAACCACACCGCAGCCAGGTTCTGCTCTCGCTAGTCCTCTCCTCTCTATCGCCAATTTCTTTTCTCTCCAAGAAGCCCGCTTTCATCCACCGCATTGTTCGATCGGATCGGTTTCTCCGAGGAAAATGGACCCGAGCAAGGCCGGCAAGGGTTTCCGCCGCGTTGGCGGGAACGGGGCCGCGGGGCCCGATCCCAACGCCCTTCTGGTCATCAAGCTCCCTGATCCGAGGCTGATTCGCGTGATCTCGCGCTCGGTGTTCTTGGCGCTCGTTTTCATTTCATTCCCGTCTATCGTCAGAATCCTCGGCGACGGCGCCTCTAGGTCGATCGCGGCTGAGTCGAGCGCCTTCAATCACGCGCAGTTCGACTCGCTCCTCCGCGGCTTGGCCGAGGAGGGCCTCCTCCGGAGGAGCGACAAGACGCTCATCGTGTGCGACCGCGCCAGCAGCGCGAGCCAGAGTCTCAACCTGAAGAACTTCCACGCCGACCAAATGGTGATGGTTGTGGACTCGGCCTCCGAGCGGCAGAGCTCGCTGTTCTTCGACGAGTCCTTCGATTTCGTCTACGCCTCTGATCCTGCTACCGACGCAGGCTTCGCCGAACGGGTGGTGAAAACCGGAGGGATTCTGGCCTTCCCGTTGGCCGACGAGTACGCCAATTCTCTGAGGGAGAAGAGCAATTTCAATATCGTATACATCCGGCGGTACTCGTCCACCATTGTCGCGTTGAGGAAGATCGATGTGCAGAGTCCGACTCTGCTCGGGAAGAGACGGCTTCTCCAGTCCTCTCCGACGGAGGCCAGCAAGGCAGAGGCGCTGAACGAGCTAGAGGAAGCGCTGATGGAGCCGCCGAGGCGACGCAGAAGCCTCTCAAAGGATCCCGCGAATTACTCGACACGCATAAAATTCCTCCCTCAGCTGTTGGGGGACGGTTCCCTTTTGGGATTTCAACGACGGGTTTTCGTGACCGTTGGCTTGCCGGAGCAGAACAGGGACGTGAAGCAGTGGTTCCACAGGAACTACCCGAAGATGAGGCAGGAATTCGAGGTGTACGACCTCAACACGGGACGTGAAGACGTGTCGGATTGGGCGAGGAGGAATCTGCGGGAAGACGAGTACGTGGTGATGAAGGCGGAGGCGGGGGTGGTGGAGGAGATGGTCGAGGGGGGGACGATGGGGCTGGTGGACGAGCTGTTTCTGGAGTGCAACAACCAATGGTGGAAGGTCGGGAAGAAGAAGAAGGAGGAGAGCGAGAGGGCTTACTGGGAGTGCTTGGCCTTGTACGGAAGGGTCAAGGACGAAGGAGTGGCCGTACACCAATGGTGGGGTTAGACTTTGATATCTCTCTTTTGTTGAGGACATTTGCGTTTGTTTGTTTGTTTGGTGTTTACATTCTCTTTTCGGCAATGTGCGCAATGTGATGTGTTATTGCGCCAAAGTAATAAATTAAACATGGATTCTTCATCTATTACTATTAGTAGTAAACGGAAGCTTCATATATCCAATATTAAATTTGAATGCTACCATGTATACGCAAAAGTGGTTATTTATTTATTTTTGGGTGAAAATTTTCGATACTATTATTTTTCTTCCTCACTAAATTCCATCAATACAGTTGCAGAAAACGTTATAATCGGAAGTACCTTGATATTTTTAATTTGTATGTCGTGTTACATTTTAGTATCAAATATATTTATTTTATTACTATATTAAAAACATAAAGTACTTGTGTTGTAACATGTTAATAGTATGAATGGAATTTAATGAGAAGAAATAATGACATTAGAAATTTTGACCGCAAAAAAAATTGGACTCTTGTCGCGGGAAAAAAAATGTATCGCTATCATACGATGATATTGGGAAGTTTTGTCGTAAAAAAAAAAATTGGAAATTTTTATTATTATGTAAAATATAAAGTAATTTTAGCATGGAGGGACCTCCAAATTGTAAATAGACCATAACGATAATGCACGTGAATCAAGTAAGGTTTAATAATATATATCATATCAATGTTAGCTTCGCTTGCTCGGTATTGTTACTCGATCATTCGAAATAGAGACGTCATTAATGTTTGTAGATCCGATAAATGATTAACCCGATTACAGATCTGCATTTAACTGATCTTCAGATTCGCCTTTCTATGCACAATCGAACAACAAATAAACATTAGTTTTTCACAAGCTCTCCTCACAAAGTACCAACATTTCTTCTTCATGGTTGGTCGCTCAAAGCCCGTAGGGGTGAACAGAAGAGAAAAGATAAATGCAGAACGAATATACCGATATCGAGTACATCAAATAATACTGAATTCAAATGGTAGATGTATCGAATAAAAACCGTATACCTACATATCATTCACTAGAGGAGAGGTATTCGGTTATTAGAAAGTAAACCAAACCGTAAGCCGCATGTGACAAGAATTCAACAGTTTTTTTTAATCTTGTAAGTAACTAGTCTCTACTCTTATCTTTAATCATTACTTTCTTGCCTAATGATCATGTCACCCTCTTCATGACATCAAATAACCTAGTTAAATGTAATAAATTGAAATTGGCAGTAAGGAAATCAAATAAATCGTGAATCCTTATTATACTACAGTATGTAACTCCGTATATGATACGAGATAAGCTTCATTTGTCAGAGTTATGACCATCTTGGCTAAGAATAGTAGTATATTACCATCTATTATTCCAATTTCATTGAATGTGAAAGTAACTGAAGGAGTAAAGAAAGTCAAAAGAAACGACACCAATCGTCCACGGAAACCATTCATTGCCATTGATCACTGAACATGTTGAGTTTGCCTAAATTCTAGATACAATTTGGTCAATGAAACGCGAGACATACCGACATCATTGCTAGACATTCATCTGTACATGTTCGGCTGTTGCATTTTGCCCGAACCAAGCAGCATCGGACCAGATCCATACTCGGCATTCGACTCGCCAACACTTTGAACCTAAAAAACACAAATGAAGAACCATTGTACTCTTTTAAAACTTTTTTTTAGTGTCGTCGGTTTTGAACTCTCACCTCAAGGGTGGAGGTTCAAAAAACCGTTTTGACTCTTGCTCACACGTAATAACAAGTTCAGGTGGTTCCACCTCTCATTGGAATCTCATCAACGTTACAAACCGTACAAATCATAGTAACACTGTCGACCAGTACAAATTTTACTTTACACAAGGCAAGAAAATCCAAATCGGTTGAAAAACCTATGCAATCATTTTATTTCAATTATGTAAGCTATAATTGTTTTGTTCTTTTAGATTTTTAGTCGAGTCCAACCCAATCAAATTTCAAGAAACCATTGATAAAAATCCCGAAGAATTAGATTTGTGAGAAAGAATCAGGTAATTTGAACAACATACCCGCTGTAGGTTATACGGTTTGAGGTATGGTTGTGCTCCTCCGTATCCGGTATCTGACAAAGAAAGCCGTGGAATCAATACTTTGATTGAGCGAATTGCGGAAGCCAAATTAGGAAGGAAAACTTAAGGATCCCATATGATCAGATAGATCACTTACTCACTTGGGTTTGGTCGTCCCTCTGCATTAGCAAGGTCGGCTTGAAGTTTCTCGATTTCAACAGCCATGGAATCCATTTTTTCTTCCATGGCCTTGCGAAACTCATTGTTACGGACCCGTATTTTCTTCTCCAGCTCAATTGCAGCCCTATCCACATCATAGAGGCAAACAAAATATGCTTCAACAAACACCATAACCCAAATGTTATACATTAGTTTGTTCGGTTCCGTTGTCCTAATTCCTTGTTATTCCCTTGGGTTGTACATATCCATATTCCTATGATATTCATTTGGTGAAATTATCATATTATTGTCAATGCCATGAAAAATATTTCAATCTCTACTTGTAAGTTGTACTATCCCAAAAAAGGAAAAATACGACTCGGAAGAGAACTTAGAATGTGAAGCAGATTCCCTCTAGACGTCGGTTTTCAAGAGCATCATAACTTAGTCATTTACTGCCTTCTCAGTCGATGTAAACAACCATATTTTAAATCCCTCTCTAAGTCAACGAACATGCCATGGCAGCGTAATGTAGACCAAAACAAGCATGAGAGAAAATGTGTATGACCAACTGAACCGTATTTACCTTGAAATTAGCATACATCTTCACGCAAGTTATGCTAAATCTTATAATTCTTCAATCAGTTTCACAGGAGTTGTTCACGAAAAGGCGTAATAAGAGACAATAATTTTGCTTCTCAAACAAAATTGTGTATTGGGTATCAAGAAAGTACCTTCCTTTCTGAATTTCCCGGCGAACGCTATCGATCTCGGACTTGACATCCCTGACCTGCTTCGAACCCTCGCGGGCCACGGCCAGTTCACCTTCAACCTCCTTCATCTCCGCCACAAGCACGTCTAGTGCCGCGCCCAGCGTGCGCGCGTCGCCGCGCACGCGGTCGAGCTCGGCTGCGGCGACGTCGGCGAGGCGGGCTTCCGCCTCGGT
Organism: Parietaria judaica; assembly: GCA_954871525.1. NCBI lineage: Eukaryota > Viridiplantae > Streptophyta > Magnoliopsida > Rosales > Urticaceae > Parietaria > Parietaria judaica. The sequence goes on along the minus strand of OX940860.1, from coordinate 22,028,281 downwards.
CTTGACCGAGCGCTCGAAGACCTCGCGCACGCGGGCGTCGCCGTCGGCCTTGGCGGCGGCAGCGGCCGCGGCAAGCGCGCGGAGGCCCTGCTGCTCGGCGGCGAACTCGTGCTTGAGCGCCACGTGGGTTGCGGCGAGGCGCTTATTGTCGTGCAGCAGGGTCTGGATCTCGCGGTGCTGGAGGGCCGCGCGGTCCTCGAGGCCCACCGTGGGGCGGTGTGAGAGTATACCATCGCCGGCGCCGGAGGGCTTCGAATGGGGCTGATTGTATGGGTTAGGCAGCGGAAGCTGGTGGCGTCCGGCCATGGCTGACCTTCCTCCGCTCTGGGTATTATTTTCTGTGTTTAGTTATTAATTTTATCGAAGTGCGCTTAGACCGCTCTGTTTCGTGAAAAAGGAAAATTAGTTAGGAAATTAGGTGATAATAGCGGCATAAATTACTAATTTTAAGTCCACGGGAGTTAGGGAGTTATTCTTTTATTAATGGTTGACTGCCAAAGTTATAAAAAAGGTTGTTGGATTTATTTTCGGACTCCCTCTTCCAGAGCTTAAATCTCTACTGAGGAGCACTCCCGGGCGCAATTCACGCTTTCGCCCAAGGCATCTTGGTCCCGGAGCAACACGCTCTTCCCGATCACTTTATTGGAATGAAGATCACTTTATTGGAATGAAGTAGAGCTGCACACCAATCGATCGCGAAAAAATCGTGAAAAATCGTGAAAAATGGAGTCGCGACGCGTCGTGGCTGCCGGAATCGCGACCGGTCGTGGCTTTGTCGCGATGGCAGGCTGAGAGAGAGAGAGTCTGTGAGAGGGAGAGAGAGAGAGAGAGAGAGGGTTGCAGAGGGCGGAGTCGCGACTTTCCTCCCCGTTCGCGACCGTTCGCGATTTTCAGCCCACCATCGCGAGCCGTCGCGACTCGCCGGAAGCCGTCGCGATTCGTCGAGTCGCCAGTGGCGACCACCGCTGTGCAGCTCTAGAATGAAGACTTTACCAACAAAAAGTTATTGACAAGACTAGTCGACGTACGAACGATGCCTGAGTGCAGGAATTTGGTGCACTACTTACTACGATGACATCAACTCATTATTGTGCGGTGGAGGATACTTAGGCTTGTCTGTGGCGCGACATCTCAGGCACTACCTATAAAAAGGTTGAAGGATGAAGACTAGGAAAAGAGGACCGTCAAAAAGACACATACTACTTCGAAAAAACAGGAAGATACCCCCTCCCATACTCTCTTCTCTGTGAGCTTAAGCTTGACTTAGTCCGGATGACGACCAGAACCCAGGACGGGCAGAAACACTTGCGAGGAGTCAGCCCGGGTACCGACCAGAACAGAAGACGGACAGCCGTTCAGCCCAGCTCGGGAGAACACAAGCAGAGAGTCCGGATAGAAGGCAAGCTCAGCCCGGAGCATACGAGCAGGTCAGCTCGGGGACAGAGAGACTGTCCGGGCAGGAAAGGGAAACTCTACCCAGAGAGGAAGACGCGTAGCTTGAGAAGCAAGCAAATCAAGTCAAAGATTCGGCGAGATTATTTAGGGTAGTTTCCTGATTTAGTGCGATTTGGTTAGCTAGGGTTTCGCCTATGTGAGGCTATAAATATACCTAGCATGTACACTTTGTAAATAGCCGAGTCCATTAGAATTTCGAGTTTATCTCCTTGTATTTTTCCTTCGATTATTAATCAGAGAATTTCTTCTCCCAAAAGTTTGTGTCCTTTATTTTTCAGTTCGATTTCTTTGGTGTTATTCGTGTTCTTTGCAGATCCGTGAATTGGGATCCAACAAGTGGTATCAGAGCTTCAATCGAAGAACATGTCCTCATCATCAGAGTCACCGATGGAAGGAGCTTTGGTTGCGCAGAAACCAGACTCCAGAGAGCAATTACGCCGTGTGGGCGATGAAGATGAGGGTGAATCTGCAGGCGCAGGGAGTATGGGAGGCCGTAGAGAACGGCGGTGTCGAAGAGCGCAAGGAAAGAATGTATCTAGCCGCAATCTACCAAGCAGTTCCGGAAGATGTTCTTCTCATCCTTGCCGAGAAGGATTCCGCGAAGGAAGCATGGAAAACTCTTCAGACCATGTCGCGGCAGTGGATCTACCCGTCAGGAAGGCACGACCAGGAGAGACTAGAGCACATTGAAGTGCTACAATTGTCAGAAACTTGGGCACTTTGCATCTGAGTGCCGAAGCAGGAACCAGGGCGAAGAGGCGAATCTAGCAAGATTCCCAGACGACCAGCACCAGCCGGCATTGTTGTTTGCCGAGCAGGAAACGCACCTGGACGAACAGAATGGCGAGTGTGACGCCAAGGTCCGGGCAGAAGTGATCAGTGAGCCAATCATCCCAGAGGCCGAGCAGACCTGTCCGGAGGAGACCAGCGAGAAGGTTTTCCTCATCGAGGATAAGGTTATTGCAAACCTCCTCGTAGACGGAGAGAAGAAGGTCAGTACCGACGTATGGTACTTAGACAACGGAGCTAGTAACCACATGACTGGGGACCGAGCTAAGTTTGAAGAGCTCGATGAGAAGATCACGGGCAGCGTAAAATTCGGCGATGGATCAGTCGTAGGGATCAGAGGCAGAGGGTCGATCCTGTTCGAGTGCAAGAATGACGACCAGCGTCTAATGACCCAGGTGTATTTCATCCCGAAGTTGAAGAGCAACATCATCAGTCTAGGACAGATGACTGAGATCGGGAACACGGTGTTGCTGCAAGGGTCCTACCTGAAGATGTGGACCAAGGAAGGAGAGCTGTTGATGAAGGTGGAGCGAACACCCAACAGACTCTACAAGATTCTCCTGAAGACATGCCAGCCCGTCTGTCTTATGGCATCAATGGCAGACCAGGCTTGGCTATGGCACGCACGGCTCAGACACGTGAATTTTCATGCGCTCAAGATGATGGGCGAGAAGAAGATGGCCTTCGGGGTTCCCAAGATAGAACACCCCGACCAGCTATGTGAGTGTTGCATGATTGCGAAGCAGGCGAGGATACCGTTTCCGATCAAGGCCAAATTCCGAGCAGAGAGACCCCTACAGTTGGTGCATGCAGACCTATGTGGTCCAGTCACCCCAGCAACATCGGCAGGTAACAAGTACTTTCTTTTACTTGTTGATGATTATAGTCATTGGATGTGGGTTTATATGCTTAAGGAAAAGAGCGGAGCCTTTGAAGTCTTCAAGAAGTTCAAGAAGATTGTGGAGAATGGCTCGGTGCACAGGTTAAAGGTCTTGCGTACAGACCGAGGAGGAGAATTCACTTCCCAGCAGTTCGGAGAATTCTGCGACCAGAAAGGAATTCAGCGTCACCTGTCCGCACCCCACACTCCCCAGCAGAATGGCGTAGTGGAAAGACGAAACCGAACTGTGATGAACACAGCGAGGAGCTTGCTCAAGAGCATGCAAGTTCCAGCCCGGTTTTGGGCAGAAGCAGTAAGACATGCGGTCTACTTGCTTAATCGTTTGCCGACCAAAGGGCTAGGAGAGCGTACTCCCTACCAGGCGTGGAAAGGGAAGAAACCCCACTTAGAACATTTGAAAGTGTTCGGATGCACCGCACACGTGAAGGTTGCGGGGCCACATCTCAAGAAGCTGGACGACCGAAGTCAGAAGATGGTGTACCTTGGAGTTGAAGAAGGAAGCAAGGCACACAGACTCTACGATCCACGACGCGGCAGACTCCAAGTGAGCAGAGATGCTGTGTTCGAAGAGGAGATGAAGTGGGAATGGCGCGACGAAAAGGGAGAACCCGAGCAGAACTTAGTGGAGTTCATTGTCGAAGACGACCAGGATGTTGCCGAGTAGGAGCAACCCGGAACACCCAGCTTGGGAACAGTCTTGCCAGAGACGAGGGAACCCAGCCCGGGAGAGAGCACCCCGGACACACCACGGACACCAAGCCCGAGCAGGACCAGCTCGGGAGATTCCTCCATTAAAGATGGACCACGAGGATTCCGACCTCTAGCAAACGTCTATGATCAGACTCAAGAGGTGGATCTGGAGGAACTTTCATTGCTATGCGCAGAGGAGCCAGCCAACTTCCAAGAGGCAGCGGCCGAGCAGGAGTGGCAGGAAGCGATGAAGAAGGAGATGGAGTCCATCGAGATGAACAGGACATGGGAGCTAACCGACCTTCCAAAAGGTCACAAGCCCATCAGCCTGAAGTGGGTGTATAAGCTGAAGAATGACACTGAGGGGAATGTCCTTAAGCACAAGGCAAGGTTGGTAGCCAAAGGCTACGTGCAGAGGAAAGGCATAGACTTTGAGGAAGTCTTTGCTCCAGTAGCTAGACTGGATACGATCAGACTCATCTTAGCTATAGCAGCTCATCGAGGTTAGGAAATTCACCATCTGGATGTCAAATCGGCATTCCTAAACGGTGACCTCGAGGAAGAAGTGTACGTCAAGCAACCAGAGGGGTTCGGCGTCACGGGCAAGGAGCAGAAGGTGTACAAGCTATCCAAGGCCCTATACGGGTTAAAACAAGCACCAAGAGTGTGGAACATCCGCCATGACAAGAGCTTGAATAATCTTGGATTCACAAAGTGCTTGAGCGAGCAGGCAGTCTACACTAGGAGTACCGGGCAGGAAACTATGATCGTGGGAGTGTATGTAGACGACCTGATCGTCACAGGATCCAGCGCAGGAGGCGTAGATGGGTTCAAGCAGCAGATGATGGGCGAATTCGAGATGAGCGATCTCGGATTACTTTCGTACTATCTCGGGATTGAGGTGGAACAGAGGATAGACTGCATTATGCTAAAACAATCGGCCTATGCGAGGAAGATCCTTAAACAGTTCGAGGTGGCGGACTGTAACTCGAGCAAGTACCCTATGGAGGCGAAGCTGCAGCTCGGGAAGGATGCTGAAGGGAGAAGAGTGGATCTCACGGAGTACAGACGCGTGATCGGGTGCCTAAGGTACCTCACCCACACCCGACCAGACATTTCACACGCAGTCGGGATAGTCAGTCGATACATGGAGAAGCCCACGAGTGCACACCAGCAGGCGGTGAAGCACATCTTGCGTTACGTGAAGGGCACGACGGACTACGGGATCCAGTACAACCGAGGAAGTGGAGCAGAAGTACTAGTCGGCTTTACGGACAGTGATTTGGCCGGTGACATCGACGATAGAAAGAGTACCGGAGGGATGACATTTTATCTCAACGGGAATCTAATCAACTGGCAGTCCCAGAAGCAACAGACAGTAGCTTTATCCTCGTGTGAAGCGGAGTTCATGGCGGCAACCGCAGCAGCATGTAAGGCTATGTGGTTGAAAGGGCTACCCAGTGAGATGACGGGTTCCGAGCAGAAAACAACAACTCTCTACGTGGACAACAAGTCTGCAATCGCGTTGATGAAGAATCCAGTGTTTCACGGACGAAGCAAACACATTGACACGAAGTACCATTATATTCGTGAGTGTGTGGAGAAGCGACAGATCATCGTAGAGTTCATCAGCACAAGGGAGCAGCGAGCAGACATCCTTACCAAGGCTTTGGCGAGAGTGAAGTTCGCGGAGATGAGAGAGTTATTCGGAGTAAAGAGTGTAGCAAGTCAAGCTTACGGGGGAGAATGTGAGCTTAAGCTTGACTTAGTCCGGATGACGACCAGAACCCAGGACGGGCAGAAACACTTGCGAGGAGTCAGCCCGGGTACCGACTAGAACAGAAGACGGACAGCCGTTCAGCCCAGCTCGGGAGAACACAAGCAGAGAGTCCGGATAGAAGGCAAGCTCAGCCCGGAGCATACGAGCAGGTCAACTCGGGGACAGAGAGACTGTCCGGGCAGGAAAGGGAAACTCTACCCAGAGAGGAAGACGCGTAGCTTGAGGAGCAAGCAAATCAAGTCAAAGATTCGGCGAGATTATTTAGGGTAGTTTCCTGATTTAGTGCGATTTGGTTAGCTAGGGTTTCGCCTATGTGAGGCTATAAATATACCTAGCATGTACACTTTGTAAATAGCCGAGTCCATTAGAATTTCGAGTTTATCTCCTTGTATTTTTCCTTCGATTATTAATCAGAGAATTTCTTCTCCCAAAAGTTTGTGTCCTTTATTTTTCAGTTCGATTTCTTTGGTGTTATTCGTGTTCTTTGCAGATCCGTGAATTGGGATCCAACATTCTCTTATGCACATCCCCGTCGGTAGGAAAAGAGATCGAGAACGTGCTCTCTCCTGCACATCCCCTCCGTGGCCTTTCTTTTCTCTTTTTACGTGTCTGGGCTTGAACCCCGCTCTTGTAATTTGCTTTCCTTCTCTTCCCGATTGATTGGGACTTCCGAGAACGCGCGCTATGTATGCTCACTCTTGTAATGCTTCATGCAGACTGTCACAATGAAAACGCTTGTGGAGTAAGCATATCAACCACGTAAAATTCTTGTGTGTTGGCTTCCCGTCACTTGCTTTATTCCGGTTCAACGTTGTTGCTCCCCACTCTTTTTTTCTTTGAATGGGGTGGCACTATCGGCCAATGTTACAATGCACTCTCGCATCACTTAGATATATTCAGTGTAAGAACAGGTGGCACTAATGGCCAAGTTTACAATATGTAAAGGGGGCACTCAATTGAGTCCCATGAGTGTTTGAACCTATGACCTCTTGAATAGAGGAGTAGTGGAGTTACCACTAGGCAAGCTTGGTTTCACAACTAAGTTGTTCTCAATGATAAAAAAAAAAAAATCGAGACAACAAGGGTTGATTGAAAATTCTATCTATTAACAATAATATACGTTAGAATGTGGACACGTGACTAGACTGCTCTATATATATAAGCGGAATCATAAATATCACTCTTGAATTTTTTTAATTTTTTTTTAATTTTTAATATAATTATTCTCTCACTCAAACTTGTTTTTATTAAAATTACAATTGTCATATATATATATATATTAAAGTCTATCAATAAACTCGTCGGTCGGTTAACGATTTATCGTAAAATATCATCAACTTTAAACATAAAATATCATCACTGAAAAACTTTTTTTATTTAGTTATAAAAAAATTCATTATTCATCGATAAATTTATAGAATAAGATTATCAATTTGTTTATATCTATTTCTGTATTTAGAATTAGAACCTTCCTACTCCTAGTTCCTACAACTATTTATAAATAAATAAATAAAAAAACCCTCTTGGTTTTGGAAAATTATGGGATATCCATAAAGTCACAAACTATAAATACGCGGAGTGTAGCCAAAGGCAGAGGTGGAGCATAACTGTTGCGCGCCAAAATGCCCATCTCTCTTCTTCGCTCCCACATCCTCAATAGAAGGTTCTCTCTCTCTCTCTCTCTCTCTCCGTTGACGCTCTGGCCATTCGCAGACTCGACGACGCGACGCTACGAATCATCGATTCGGTAATGGATTGCAAAGCCGTGGATTCCTCGATGGAGGTCCGGTTGAGCTTGCGGCACTTCATGAGGTCCGAATCGATGGCCATTATGCGCGAGGGAGCCGAGAAGCCTCTCGAACGAACGCTTCTCGATCTCGACTTCCTTGTCCGAGCCTTCGCTCTCTTAGGCGATTTTGAGGTACGCCTTGAACCAGAAATTTAGGCTTCCATCGGTGCTCTGATTCACTGCCTTCTGCAGAGCTGCTTGGCTTTGAGATACGAGGCGTTGATCTTGAGAGAGTTCAAGTCCCCGAGCTATCCGTGGTTGGAGGTTCAGTGTTCGGAGTGGCTGAACTTTGCTGAGCAATCGCTTGATCACGGTTTCCATTCCATTGCCAAAAAGGTTTGTTCAGTTTTCCAAATAGTAATGCGAGGTTCTGGTAATTGAATTGCTAGTCAGTAGTGATGTACTTCAGTTTATTCAACGGATTATTTTGTCGCGTTTGACGTCACAGCACTACTCGTCGACTAGATCTAGAGAACAAAGGATAAATTGTGCTTTCTAGTTTGAATTCAGTAGAAAGATGTGAAAAGAATCCCCTCTTTCATTGATTCATCGACTCTACACAGAACATGTCTATACACTCTTGATTTAGTCACACACTCCATATGATGTTCTCGATAGCTAGCCATTCTCGGTTTTCGTGAATGAAAACCGGTAGTTTCATATCTATGATCCCAGATGTTTGTTTTTCAGGCATGTGAAAATGCACTGTGTTGCGTCCAAAAGAAGTTTAGGGAAGATGCCCAAGAAATGGAACACTTTGAGGATGAGGAAATCATTGAAAGGATAAAGGCGCTCAAGGATTGCATTATGGGATTCGCTGCTTCACGATCTGGTAAGTCTTATTCCTTGCCTTCCTTCTTATGCACTAATTTGGTTTAATATGTTATGTCACTTTTTAGTCCTGAATGTGTACACGATTAGAACATCTACAAAAGATAAATAGATTAGGATAATACATGATAGGATGTTTGCCGCTTGCCGACCATTTTAGGGTACCACTTGGTTTACCAGGCTAGATTTTCCATTGATGATTCAATTCCGACGAGACTTATTAAATTCCTTGTCTACGGATCGTTGTTTGAGATACGTTTGGATCATTGTGGATCTGTTAACAACCTCAGATTGTTTGAGCGTTTAGTCTGAAACTAGGACTAGGATCAGGATTTAAACCATTTTTAACGATAGGTGGGCGTGAATTGTACTTGTTCATGTCAGTGCAAGCGCAGGCGGCAAAGTACGCAAAGAGTAAACCTACAGATAATACCGAATCACAGTCGTCTATTTGTAAGCGGACACATGTTGTAGCAAGCACTTCTTTTCGAAATGGAATAAAAAAGCGGAACCTGCAGAACTTGAATCGCAGCCGAAGATTGATAGAGATGACCGATGAACCAATTACCTGATAAATTTGAGGACTGCACTTGCCAAATTTCATACGATATCCTGTCGTTAATGCTTATAACACCAGCCACCAGGCTGGCTTCTTCTGCTGCAATGTATCACTCCCATTAGGGTGAGACATTTTGGTTATTCATTAAGTTTGAATAATCTTGTGGCCTTTGCGAGCTTAATAATGGGTAATGATTAGTTTGATCAGGTCAGTACAGACTTAGTATGCCTGGTAATATATATATATATACACATATTATATATATATACATGCACAGACACCGTTGATAACTTGATAGTGATACTAATCACTTCAGTGATTGAGCCGCTGGGAACCCTTTATTTTTTTCCTTTTTGGTGACCGGCAGTCAGTCGGCGATATTAGTTGATTATCGTTCTACCAGTAAAAAGAAATTGGTCAGCACAATAGTTATCGGTTTTAAAAATTTCACGAAAACCTTATTCATGTACTTGTTGGTTATCGGTAATTCGGTATACCCGTAAACTTTGACCATCGAACGGTTATCAGTTTCGGAAAGCTAAAACCTTTATATTAATTAGTTTCACCTTGAAAATACTTACAAGGTGAATTTTTCACCTAGAATATGGTGGTAGATTCAACTCCTTTGATTGTAGTATTTAGGATTGTTTTGAAGTTGGATTATGAGGCCTTTGCAACCGATTTGCAACTCAATTCTTTTTGGATTTTTGTATATTACCTGAAAATTCAAGATTTTTTTTGAGTTAGTATTCGCCCCGCGTCCCCTGTACGGTAGCCTAATTGAAATGAGCAGTGTTTTGTTACATGTACGGGCTACAGAAATGGTCGTCAAATTAGGCCCAACTATCGTGGGCTTAGACTGGGCCAATTATTTGTGGAGCCTTGTTACAGTACTCTTGCTTGTACTTAGTGATACTTGAGCTTAATTTGGCTTGAAACAAAGATTTTTGTCAGGAAAAAGAAAAAGAAAAGATAACGACTATTTAGAAAAGGAAAAAGTTAGAACTTAAAATCTCAATATTTAGAATGACAACCTCATATAGAAAATAACAACCTCAATATCAAGGATAGACACCTTGATATCAAAGATAACAATCCCAACATCGTGGATATCAACCCCGATATCGAGAATAGCTACCCCGGTTTTTGAAAATAGCATGTTTACAAAAGAAAAATTCCCCCCAAGACACATTTGCTTTTTTCTTCTCTTCATTTTTCGATAATGTGATTTTTTTATTTTTTATTTTTATAAAAGAAATATAAGTTCCAAAAAAAAGACTAGTATTTTAGTTGAGATTAACTTTTATAGAAGATATATACACTCTCACCCGTTTACATTAACAAACGAAGACTTTCTTTGCTGTGGCGGAGCCACGGTTGCACCAGCTGGTGCCCGGGCTGCATATGAGATTTCTTTATTTTTAGTAAATCTGATTATATATCTCTCTATTGGAGTAGATAGTACATGTATCATTTACAAGCCTAAGACTCAACAGCCCTATGTTCAAACTCATCAACTCCATTCTTCATTTTTTTTTTATACCTTTTTTACCTTGGGTTTCTTCTCATTTTTATACTTTGTGCTTCACATTATTTCTTTAATATAGTTTTGTTTCATCTCAATGTGAGTTTTAGCTACACACCTACACCATTGTATTGAGAGAACCTTTTATGTGGTATCAAAGCGTCTACGTATTAGAGTACAAGTAAGTACAATAACTTTATACGTTATTAGAAATGTTGTATTTCTACCAAATTATATGAATAAAATAGTTAAGACAAAGTTTATAATTTGTAATTTTAATGTTGGCATGGGATGATGAGCCTTTGGGATAGCTAAGAATCTTTGAAGTAGATATGCAGCGAAAAAAAATCTTAGCATGGTCCCTTATCTGATCATGTACGTGGTATAGCGAGCTACCTAGATACATAATTATTTTTTATGATCATATTTTTTTAACCATTGAGTTGATTATGAGGGGACTCTTGTCATTGGAAATTTACAACTCTCTGTAGAAGCAATTGAATTTTGAGGTCAGTTTGTTGAACACCCTAGAAAAAAATTGGTTCTGATCATCTTCACCATCTTTGATAACTATTTGAAAAAAGTATGCACATCTCAAGAATCGAATCTTCCATATCACCAATGTGCATTTAATGTTTTGCATCGAAGGTCGCATGTGTCGTTTTTCTTTTTTGCCTATATATTTTAATGCATGTACGAACAAAGATGTCTGTTTTCTATCTTCGTTGATCCGATTAAAATATATCTTAATAAGTAAAAACAAAGTTTCTCAGCAATCTAGAGTGTGGACGAGCATAGGTATTTGAAACTTGGAATGGAAACTGAAACTTGAACGTCTTTTTGTCATGGGATTTTTCACTAGAAGAAATATTCAACACACTCCCACAATCACAAAGAGAAGAAAAAGAAGAATTTAAGACTTGGTACTTTTTGAAAGACAAAAGGCATTACAATATAATGAGATGTGATTGGCAAATGTACCTTCATTTTAGCAAAATTAAGGATGATATATTCAATCAAGTTGTATTTGTAATTCATGTCGAAGTACTCAAATTGCGTATAGGGTCTGAGATTTTCCGACTTCATCTTGTTACTTTCATTAGTTTATAGTGACGTGTCACGATATCTTCATTTATGATGTGTTCTCACTTCTCATAATAAAAAGCATGTAAATAGACAGTGAATGATAGTTTGATGACACGTCACGGTAAACTAACGAGAAAGACTGGATAGAGATGAAAAACACAAGCCATACACTTTTACTCGACTTGGGTACTTCGAATTTTACAAATGGAACTTGGATATGTAATAGTTAATTTTGTCTAATTTTAAGTACATTTACCGCTATTAAATTTAAAATAAAATAACAAAATAAGTGCATTCATAATTACACACTATGTACATGACAACTAGGGAAAAGAAGCTGTTTTCCTACAAAATATTAGAAGCTTGGAATCATGTGGCTGCATTAAATGAGAGAGAGAGAGAGAGAGAGAGAGAGAGAGAGAGAGAGAGAGAGAGAGAGAGAGAGAGAGAGAGAGAGAGAGAGAGAGAGAGAGAGAGAGAGAGAGAGAGAGAGAGAGAGAGAGATTAACATGACAATCAAGTCTCGAAATGGGGTTTGGTTTTGTGTTTAATAATCCTTAAACCTATGTCTCATGTCGGATCTCAGTAACTGGGTCACATTAATTTCTTCTCGGTTTGTTGTAATAAAAATATAATAGTAAGTAAGGGTTACTTCAAAATTAATTAACAAATTCTTTTTCCTTAATTTATTACATCCTTTCCTGTTTCCAATCTGTTACTTGAATATTGTTCATCAGAGGCCACGCAACCCTAACGTACACTCAAAATTTCTTTAATATTTGTGGTTTTATTTAAATCATGAATAGATGGTAGCTCTCAGTCCTCCCTTTGGAAATCTTCATGGTGTTCTTTGTGGCCCTATGTCGTAGCTATGCATGCATATATATATATATGCAGGATGAATAATAACAATTTGTATAATAAGGCATTGACTAGTGGATGAAGAAGGCGATATATATTATTGATTACTTAACCATGACTCGGTTTCTCGTCAAGGGATAATATAAGAGAACAAAAGAAGAACAATAGTTAATTTAAACTAAGTTTTAATTTTTCATCACATCTTAAAAATTTGAATATTGCGTTACAATGGAGAAATATATCAATTAATTACTATAAAATAATTTGGATTTCAATGTTGATCATTAAGAGATACGGGGAGGTGAAGTGTGGCTGCTCCTGTATGACGATTGACACGTCTAGCAGAGGGGTCTGATGTAAGCGGAGCTTAACTAACACACAAATACATGAACTTCCTTTTGCTTATTTATTTTCTCACCAACACTAGATTTAGAGCATCTAAAAACTCTTGATTCACACAAAAAATTATTTAAAAAAAAATCAAAATTGGGTCCTCTCAAGAACACTCGAATTAGAGGAGAAGCTCATAGTTTCATTTAATTTCTAATGTTTATACATCCTCCTCTTACAAGTTCAAAATATGACATTAACAAGCTGACAACAAATATACGTTTAAACAAAAATAAAACGTAAGAGTGCATTGAACCGGCCGCCAAAACAATGTTTTTATTAGGCGGACCACTCGGGACGCTTGCTAGTGTGCCTCTCCAAGTCTTTCCGAGCATGCCTCTAAAGTTTCATGCACGAGCGTCTCTTGGAACACTCTAATAATGCAATTTGTAGATGAGTGTTTCGATCGAGAAGCGATCGTGTAGGCAACCTGAGTGGCATGCTCAAAAAGACCTTTCGAGAGGCAATTTTACAAGCACTGTTAAACAGTGTTTGAAACTTTGAATCACATATTTTTATTAGTGTTTGCTACTGTCTTTTTTTTTTTTTTTTTAATATGGGATCTACTATATAGCCAAAATTTGAGATTTCTGTGACGAGGATATAGAAACTGAATGAAAATTGAGTTTTTCTCCAATTCGAGTGTCCGTTAAAGGGGCCGATCTTAATGCCCGAAACTAGTATTTGTGCTAGAATTAATAGTTCTTAGATGTCCTAAATCGAGTATGTGTTAGAAAAACAATTTAGGAAGGAGATTTCTAAGCAAATCAATAGCTGAATGAAGTTTCTTTAATTGATCAGTAAATGTGTGTCGAATCAATGATCCTAGTTCAGCTATATTCGACTTATCGTTTTCAAATATGAAACTTCTAGTACGACTTCTCGGAGGAAGCCTCTAGGAGTCCAATCAAATGTAACTCCGGCACAGAACTTTCCGTGTATACCCGATGGTCTTTGGGGAGGCATTAATGTTACCAATACACTAGTATAACCATTAATGATCTTTGAGAACATATTCTGGATTAGCCGTGACAAAAAATACACCCAACCCTAACTTTTCGAATTTTTTTATTCCAAATAACCGCCCCAGATTTGCAAATATATAATATAAATTTAAGTTCCTCTTTTCTTCTGAAACCAGATTTTCATTATCTTTAATTTCTATGTATATTTTTAATCCTTTCTTTAATATTATCTAGGTAATTTGAGCCATCGGATATCGATCTTAGACAGTCAAAATTGATAAGGCATTTTTTGCATAGTTAGTGATTCCAGGCAGAGAATGATGGCTCAATATACAAATTATTCAACACATTCTTAGCTATGAATCTGTGCTTCACAGGTTATATAGTTGAATTATAAAATTTAATTAGACTTTAGGATAAAATGTCCGCGTTAATATTTCTTGTTCTTAATACTAGTTATATAATATTTTGTGTGGTACACATGGGTAGTTTGATTACTTATAGTCAAGTCTTGATCTGGTTGCAAAGCGGACATTTGATTAATTAAAATGAAATTGATTGATAGTATAAAAAATAATAAGCATAATATTCCTTTTCTGTAATATATATTGATATAAGCGTGTCATTGTTTTTCATAGGGGTGTGCAAAATAATTTGTAACCGAGTTTTAAAACTGTAACTGAAAATTATCCGGTTTAAAATAGCCGTAACCGAATTCTTTTGAAAACAGGTTAAGATTAACCGTATCCAGTTTCAAACAGGATAAGGTTACAGGTTATTCATTTTTCAAAACAGGTTATTTTGTAACCGGTATTAATATCTATTTATTTATTTAAAAAATTTAAAATTAAATTAAGTAGGGTTTTCTCTCTTTTAGTCAAAGTCTCTTCGAGTAGCTGAACTGGATATTTTTTTTATTTATAATTGTTGTACTTTTAGGCAAGGTTTAAATACCGCTTGCCGATGTCGATAGGTATGCCGATGGGCAAATCGTAAAAAAAGGACATACCGCATGCCGCATATACCGCACTTTTCGCATGGGCATACCGCATGCCGATGGGGTTTTCGACGGATATTCTGTAAAAAATATTTGAGTATTAAGCAAGATATTTATATAAGTTCAAAACTACATATTTAATAAATACAAGATATTTGTAACTTAAATATGTAGGTGAGATGTATAATATTAAGTCACTTTATTAGTTGAAGTGTATAATATTAAGTCAAATTATTATGTGAAGTTAATATGTATGTTAATTAAGTGTGTAATATTAAGTGAATATGCATGTTAATTGTATATGTATGTTAACAAATTTAATATTAGTTGAAGTGTATAATATTAAATGAATATGTATATTAAGTGTATATGTATGTTAGGTGAAGTTAATATGTATGCTAAGTGTATAATATTATTTGAACTGTATAATATTAAGTTAAATTATTAGGTGAAGTGTATGTGTATGTTAAGTGTGAAGGTGTGATATTAGTTGAATGAATAACAAAAAGTCCCACATTGATAGATGACAAGAGTTTAGTGATGTTTATATACCAAATATTAAGGACAAGGGCTTGGGCCCTTTGGGTCATATGATTTTGTGGATGGGGAAGGACTCACACAAATGTTACACCACCACACACGCGCCGCGTCCGGCCGGCGGAGTGGGGTAGTGTGGAGTGGAGTGCTCTTGTGTGAGTATAATTATTCTTGCCGAAAGTTTAATTGGTATTTTTGCCGAAATTTACCAAAAATATAATTTTTACCGAAATTCTGCAAATTTTACACTAAAACAAGAGATTTTACACACCCGTGCCCATGCGAATTTCGCAAAATTTGGTAAAACGACAGCGAAAGGGCAAGAATTTCGAACCGCATATCCTCGAAAAACGAATTTCCACCGAATTTCGCTGCGAAATTCGCGAAATTTTATACCATGCTCTTAGGATTTATGTTTTGGACCGGTATATTTCTTTTTAGATTCGGTTGTTTTATTGCGATTTATTTTGGACCGATATGTTTTATCGTTGCGATTAACTCTGTTGAATGCTATATTAAAAAAAAAAGGGTTATGGTTATAAAACAGGTTTATCAGATTTTGATAACCGGAAACAGGTTATAGAGATTAGATATAAAAACATGTTAAGGTTATAAAAACATGATTAACCGGAATTAGGTTAATGATATCAAATAGTGAAAAATAAACAGGTTGACCGACCGGTTGCAGCCCTAGTTTTTCATATGAAAATGCAAACATGAAGCACAGCTGTTACGCTTAGGAATTGAAGTTGGCATATATGCTAGATTAGGGTTTCAATTAAATGTATAAATAAATTTGTATGATTTATTCTGCTTGTGTTCAAAATATAGACACGTAGAAATCGGTGCACAAGTTAATCTAGCCTTGACCGTAGCTATAGTACCAGTGTAGATATCCATGAAATATGTAAAAACATATTATATATATATATATGTGTTTGGGTCTATATTTTAGAGAAAGAAAAGATGTATGTTTCAATGTGAATGTTCGTCCAAACAAACATTCACGTTGAACTTGAGCCCGTCTCTCATGGAGCGTTGGTCCTGGTTAATTAGGGTTTCGCTATTTTACACATTACCAAACCCTAAACCCAATCACTCTCAAAATTCATAATTAATTGCTCTCTCCTCGTTTCTCTAATATATATGTTTTTTTACATTCCAACTCACATAAAAAATTAATATAAACCCTAATAATTTTTGTTTTCTTCTCAATCTCTCACTTCAAATCAGCGCAAAATCATAGACACGGGCGCGCACACACATACATGTATTATTATTATAAATATATATGCATCTCTCTCTGTTTATATATATATATATATATATATATATATATATATATTACATGTACAAATTTATAAGAGCGTCAAACAAGAACGTGGAAACTACACTACTGCATGGTTGCCAACCTATACGCGCAACGGTGGTCAACCCTAGCCTCACTGTTGTTTTCTTATAAAGATCTAATATAATTCCCTATTTACAATTGACATAATTACCACTTAACAACAACCCTTGAGTGTGCGCACCACGGAGGCTAAATAAGTAAATACTTAACGTGTGCGCTTACTCTTTTATACGTAGTAATATTGTTGATTATTTGAGGGGGAATATTTGGCCAGTCAATAGTCTATTTTTTTTTATGCATTCAGATAAACAGTGTATTATAACTAATTTGATTTGAATGTATTTTATTAAGTATAGCATGTGCAAGCATTCCTTAGTGAAGCATCCCACCACCAAACTAATATAAATATATGCAACTTATTTAGCTCATATTCCCCTCAACTAGTCCAAACTCTCTCTTGTGGGAAAAAAAGTTACGACTACTTTTGCCTAAATCTCCTAATTTTAATCTCTTCTAGTTCCTAGAACTTCCAAAAGGAGAAAAATCTTCATTTGCTAGCTCGAGAATGGGCGGTGGTTCATCTCCGTGCGCTTCCTGCAAGCTTCTGCGGCGTCGGTGCGCCAAAGACTGCATCTTCGCGCCCTATTTCCCGTCCGACGACCCCCACAAGTTCGCCATCGTCCACAAGGTCTTCGGCGCTAGCAACGTCAGCAAAATGTTGCAAGTATGTAAATCTCACATATATATCCTTCTTTTACAAAAGTCCCGATTTCGTTAGCTACGAATTTGTGCTAATAATTAGTCGCTACGTTGTGCAGGAGCTCCCGGTGCAGCAGAGAGGCGACGCTGTGAGCAGTCTAGTTTACGAGGCGAACGCGAGGGTTAGGGACCCCGTGTACGGATGTGTCGGTGCAATCTCGTACCTTCAGAGCCAAGTCTCCCAGCTGCAAATGCAGCTTGCGGTGGCCCAGGCTGAGATCCTATGCATCCCGATGCAGCAAGAGCCTGGTCTGCCAATCTCTCACATCGATGATCATCATCATCATCATCATCAAGATTATGATCAGAATCAGAAACCAATCCTTTTGTCCAATAATATCAGTACGAACACTAACTTCAGTACCAATACTCTTCCACAATACCTAAGCTTCACAGCCAATTCTAATCTCTCCTCTACCAATATTAATATTATTAATAATAATACAAATGTAGTGCAAGACCCTCTCCAAAGAGAGTCTCTTTGGACTTAGCTTTTTCTATCATTTACTTAGACATTATATCATGAACATCTTATCTTTTATGTATGATCGGATCGTTCTTCCTCTTAAGTCTTTTCATAATTTTTCTTGGTTTTATGATTCTGAGTATGTTAGCTTGGACACGTCTATGCTTCTTCTACACATAATATAGAAATAGAAGAAATTGAAAAAGAATATAAGCGGCAAAAGTACTGAAACGTCAAACCTTGACCAACAGAGGCGGTATATATAGTTCAAAGTAAAAAAATAACCGCAAAAAGATTTAAAGACAACAAAACTGAGGCGACACATATTTCCGTCCACTTTTTCTTAACGGACGTTGGTCAAATGCCACATGGCGCCAAGTTGACTGAAATGTGTGTCGTTTCAATTATGTCCAACGACCGTCATACCACGTGATATTTGATCAACGTCCGTATAAAAAAGGGAACCGAAATATGTGTCCCTCAATTTCGCTGACTTTAAGTATTTTTGCTGCTATTTTTTATTATTATTTTTAACCCATATGCTGCCTCAGTTGGTCAATATTAGGGTACTTATGCCGACAATAAACCTAAAATAACAGTATAATACATATCTGGATTTACGGGTCAACGCTGCACGTGGAGGGTGGCGGTGTGAAAAAACTTGCTTTCGAAAGATTTGCTTCCTATAAACGTTATGTTTGGTTAAAATAGTCTCAACTCAACCTTATTTTATCTTCTTCTTTTTCATATGATCAGCTAATTTCTAAGCAAAAAGAAAAAAAAAATTATTATGTGAAATGCTCCGGAAAAATACCCCAATACTTTAAGCAGCAATACTCGGATTATTTTTTGTAGTATAGGTGATCATTTATCGCCCTAAAATTAACATTTAAAAATCTATTTCAAGCTTATTGCAAATTACGACAGTGTTATACTTTCTACCTAATTGAAGATCAAGAGGGGTGAGATCAGCGATCTATTAGCCACGAACACAACACGTATATATATATATATACCATGGTTTTAAATATCGATATCGTTTTAAATATCGATATATCGCTTGCCGACGGGCATGCCGATGGATAAATCCGAAGAAAAAGATATATCGCTTGCCGATAATATCGCATTATTTCACGGATATATCGCTTGCCGATCGAAATATCGACGGATATTTCGGAAAATATTATAAGTATTTCAATCATATATTTATATATGTGATAGATAGTTTCTAAATTACCTATTTAATAAATAAAACACATTCATAAATCATAATATTATGAAAACACATAATATTACACAAAGTCACAAACATAGAATATAACATAATGTCAAGTGTCAAGATAACATAGAACAATAAAGTAGGCATCATAATAAAGTCTTAAAGTACGAAATACAAACATAACTATAAACATAGAGTACAAACTAGAAATATGAACATAATAGTCTGAAACCGTAACAAATGATAATCATCAAGTTTAACATACAAGTTGAAAATTTAACAAACCCTAAACATAAAACGTAAATCTCGAGCATACCTTGCGATTTTCCCCTAAAAATATTTCACAAACCCTAAAAATACTAATATCCCCCAAATCAGCAAGCAAATTCGCAAATAGCCAAAATAACATGAAATAAGTGGAATTTTCATAGACATACCTTGCGATTTTCACCGAAAACATGCGAAATATGGGAAGATTTGTGCTCTAGCTCGCGAAATTCGACGGAGAAGAGAGATACACCGATAGCTAGTCACGAAATAAGAGAAAGGAGGAAAGTGTTCTGAAGCTAGGTTTTTTTTGGAAAATCGAGCACTTTATCGACGTTTGTAGGCTTAACCGAAAAAGATATTTTTTCTGAAAATCGAACGACATATCCCGATAAATCCGAAAACGACAGCAATTTATTTGGAATATCGTACCGCATATCTCATTTTAGCGGCATGTCGTGGATATATCGACGATATGCCCCGATATTTAAAACCATGATA
This sequence comes from Parietaria judaica, assembly GCA_954871525.1. NCBI lineage: Eukaryota > Viridiplantae > Streptophyta > Magnoliopsida > Rosales > Urticaceae > Parietaria > Parietaria judaica. The sequence continues at coordinate 22,008,563 of OX940860.1, read as the reverse complement.
TATACTATAATAATTACCTAAATGTCATAATTTTATATTAAAGAAATAGCCGCGATTAAATGAATGAAGGCAAAAGCTGTCTATGATTTTCTTCATTTTTTGGGGCATGTGGAGGAGAATGACACATTGTATAAGAGACACCATCGACTTTTTTCCTGGAATTTTTCGTATCAAGATTAAGTCAAATTTGAATGTGTCGTGATCATCCATCTTTTTAACGTGTTCACTCGTACACTACAATATGCATCTGTGAAGTTTGAATATAGACCTTAAAAACAGCGACATTCTTTCAATGTTATTATATTAAGTATGTTGTAGCACTCATACATATATATATAAATATATATATGTATATATTTAGTTATATATATACACTATTTTACAGATTGAATATTTTTTCCTAGACTCAGGGAAACAATGGATTCGAGTCTGAATTAGTAGTTTACATTATTAGACTTTATTCCGAAGAGAAAATGATCATAATATGCATGATGCTGCTTTAGTCCAAACATAATTTTAAATAGTATGCATATAAAATCTCAGATCAAACAAGAATGACAATGATGTAGAGGTGCCACGTGTTAATTAGCTAGATGGCAAGTGAGTGTGACACTTGTTAACCGTTAGCTGTAGCTATTTGTAAAAGAATAATAACGTTACGAACTCTAGCGGCAAAATAAAATAAAATAAAATAAAGAGTTTAAGAAAAAAAATTGTAAGAAATGAGAGTTCGAAAACTTTAGCCCATTTTTTTTTTTATAATAATTATGGAAGATAATCGTATATATTTTTGGGCTAATGATGGCAAAAATACCCAATGTTTGGTCAAAGAACCCCTCGTGTATTTAAAGTCTAAAATTAGTGGCATAAGTACCCATAGTCATATTTAGGGTGTTGATCACTCCATTCTCGTAATGCAGTTAACTTACCTGTTAACTCTGACCACGTGGACAAACGTGAGTGGTTGACATAGCGATTTTTTGCCACGTAGAAGAGCCCACATTAGCCTTGTTTACGACAAAACAACGAATTAAACCCCTAATTGGGCTCTTCCACATGGCAAAAAATGGCCATGTCAGCAACCCACGTTTGTCCACGTGGCCAGAGTTAACGGGTAAGTTAACTACGTTACGAGAATGTAGTGGTCAACGCCCTAAATGTGACTTTGGATATTTTTGCCATCATTTTTAAACTTTAGGTATACGAGGGATTCTTTGACCAAACTTTAGGTATTTTACCGTCATTAACCCTATATTTTTTTTTATTTTTTATTTACCTAAATGATGGAATTAGAAGATGGGATGAACCATGGTTTTAAATATCCGGATATGTCCTCGATATATCCACGACATGCCCAGAAAATGAGAAGTGCGATACGATATTCGTCGAAAATTGATATATCCATTTATTCCCATTTATCCGTCGGCAAGCGTCGATACATCCGTATAATAGAGAGTGCGAAACGACATCGATATCAGCATTTAAAATCATGCTTCATATTTATGTTTGTAGTCTATAACTTTATTATAATGTCTAACTTATTTCATGTTATGTCGACATTATGTTACGAGGTATGACTTTTATGTTATATGTTTGTGTTATGTTATGATTTATGAGTGTTTTCTAGGCTATAACTACGTGTCATATTTATTAAATTGGTAATTTAGAAACTATATAAAAATATGATTGAAATAATAAAAATATTTTCGGAAATATCCGCCGATATTTTGATCGGCATGCGATATATCCGCGAAATTATGCGATATTCTCGGGAAGAGATATATCTTTTTCTTCGGATTTATCCATCAGTATACCCGTCGGCAAGCGATATATCCGTAAATTGGAGAGTGCGAAACGATATCGATATCGATATTTAGAATCTTGGGATGAACAGCCCGGATTGCACCATTAGTTGAGCCCAATGATGGGCCAAGTGCGCTGTGCAGGCATGTGGCGCCATGCAGGTGGGCCTAAAATGTAATTCTCAGGCCCAGTGGAATCCCTCCGATTTAACCATTTAATTTTTAAATATGTTTTTTTTAGGAAATTTCACTTCATTAATAGAGAGCTTATTCCTGCACAGAAATCAGTCCAAGGATTGTATTCACAAGCAAGATTTTGTCCAAGCTCGCTAGGGAGAAAAGACATTTCTCTCCCTCTCGCAATTGATCAATTTGTGTGAGGATTTCAGCTCTAGCCAAGCGTTAGTTGTTGATATACAGCTTGTTTTAGTTTTCAAATGTTGTAGAGGCCCACGCCGCGGTACCATATATCATTCTAGAAACGGATGATGGGAACAATTTTGTTTGAGTCTTGATTAGTTCTGAAACTTTGGGCCGGGCCCACTCAGGCTGCGCCCGCCCGGCTCGGCCACATAAGGGCTTTCAAAGTCCTTTGCCCAAGTAAACTCGGGCTGCAAGCCTGATACGTCGCGGGCTTCCGGTTCCGGCCTGACTCGACCTCTAGCTCAGGCTGCCTGGCCCTAACCGCGTACCCTAGCTCCAACGTCTCTATTTTATTTTTCGCTCCGTCGTTGGTTCTTTGAGTTTATTTTTGTTTAAAATATTAAGTCTTAAAGCCAGCTCGGGCTGGGCTTGAACAGGTCCATGCGGGCCCGGGCAAGCCCGCAGCCGAGTTTACTCGAGCAGAGAGTTTGAAAGCTCTTAAGGGCCGGGCCGGCTCAGCCCGCATGGGCCCGGCCCCAAGTTTCGGGACTAGTCTTGATCATTTTTATTTTGTATATTTCGCTTGATCTAGTATATTATACGCCCCTAATCCATATTGCTTGTTCCTCTTTTACGTACATTAATCTTTCATATGCGTACACGGGTAAAATTAAACATATGAAAAACATGTGAAAGAAAAAGAAAAAGAAAATATGAAAAACATACAAGATACAACTCGGATGAAAGTAGAGGCGCTAATTTGGACACAGTTGCTTTTTCCGTAGCTGGATATTTTTCAAGAAATCTCAAAAAAGTAGCTGAATTCAACCAATACGAAGAGGATAAGATGCCACGTGGGACTAACCGAAATGCCACGTATGACTAACAAGTCCAAGCAAGATATTTATAAAGGGTAAGAAATAAACCAGAGAAAAAGATATTATTTGCACAAAAATATCTACTCCGTTCAGTAATATCATAACCTGCCATGCATATATAGTTATATACAATACAGACATTGAGAGATAAGAGGTATGGGTTTCAGTTCATTCATGAAAAGCCCCAAGAAGGAAGAGCAACAAGAGGTCCCGGGATACATCTTCTTGGACACCAAAACCGACGGCCATTACGCTGACGATCGCGATGAAAACAACGTTGATATCATGGATGATTTGGAGCGCATCTGGGGCATCGGCGAGGAGGAAGACCAGAAGTTGTTGAGCGGAGGAGATCACTCCAACGCGTGCTAGCTTAGTTGGGATTTGATGGACTGGCACGAGTTTCACGACGACGAAGAAGATGAAGAAGAGGAAAACACCAAGTGCTTCTTCGAAGAGGAAGGCTATAGCGCGCGGTATAATGATGCCTGCAATGTGGTCAAGAGAGAGCACGTAGGGTTTTGGGATGACGATTTCTCTACGGTTTCTCTCAATCTAAACTTAAACCACCAGGAGGTTTTGGACGCTTGGTCCGATCGCGGCACGCTTTGGGCCCGTGACTGCTCTTCAGAAGACCAGACCAATGCGTCTTATGTTAGTATTACTTGCTTTCATTTTTCCTTCTCAATCTTTCTTTAACATGCAATATCTCCTAGGGGTGGAACCATTATAGCCCGAGCGGGGTCGGCCACCCATACTTAATCCAAGCCCGGTATTTTGATAAACTAATATATACATAAAATGTGTCATATTTGAACAAAATTATACTTTGGTTTAGTTGAGATTCGTGGCCCAAATTTAGTTCTCTCCTTGGTTTAAATCTCATCAATTTCAACTATACTACCGATTTCTTAGTATAAGAAATTCTTTTAGTATATATTATTAAGTAATAATGTTTTTTACAAATGTATTACTAAATATTTTATTGATTTATAAAATTTAATCATTGAAAAATACGCTTAATATCGTATTTTATTTTAAAAAAATTGGTTTGATATATTTTGCCCCCTCTTATAATAATTCCCGGAATATCTCTATTTTTCGTCCCTCTTGTATGTAATGCATAATTTTTCTATTGAAAAAATTTGTAGATGGGAGAAGTACCGGTGATGGAAGAAGATAGGACAAGAAGAGAAGCGAGTGTTATGAGGTACAAAGAGAAACGCCAAAGTAGGCTCTTCTCGAAGAAGATAAGATATCAAGTTCGCAAACTCAACGCTGATAAAAGGCCAAGGCTCAAGGTTTGTTCTTTTCTTTTCCATCATAAGTTCATTTTTTTTTTATGGATAAACTCATGGGATATTCAAAGTATGGGACATTAATGTTTTTCCTTTTGCAGGGTCGTTTTGTGAAGAGAGTTTCATGACGATGAAAACTAGAAGAGTGTTGCTAAAAAGGGCAATCATGACCAAAAGAATATTTGTCAAAATATCCCTCTTCTCCACAGGCCGTACGTGGACTTTTCGTTGTATTTTTTGCCGTTAGCAGCTAACTTCTACGACAGATATTTGCTTGAAAGCGATTAGAGAGGAAGAGGCAAAAGAAAAGAATGTTCAACTTTGCAATTGTGTACAATATCATTTCTCTATGTTATGTAACATAATATTACAACACTTGGTCAAACCTACCAAAAAGAATTCTTTGGAAAATATTTTTTTTGTGAAAGTTGAGGTCCAACTAGAATTATTGCATTTGTTGTTCTCCTACTTTTACTAGAGAATGGTAACTACTAAGTACGCAACATATATGTGTGTAATTTAAATCTTTATTTAAACAAAAACTAGCAAATGACTACATGTAGTGTAATTATGTAAGCGTTTTTTTTTCCCTCCAACGTGCTTCTTAATGAAGTAAAAAAAAATGAAAAATATTACAATTCAAATAAGAGTAATATTATTCATTACTCTATATTTACGGTTCATACTTTAATTTACTTTTTTTTTTTGTAATTTACATTTTAACCATACTTTTTTTTTCTTTTTAGTAAAATCGATTGTTGTTTTATGAAGTTATATATGTTGGCGTGGCACAAGTACCAAACATTAGATTTTGGGGATTTTAAGATAAGTTATCAATTTTTCTTGTTGTTTTGAATTTATAATGATGAACATAATTATAAATTTGTGAGGTTCGGTAATTTTATATTCAGATTACTCAATTTGTTAAAGTTTTCAATTTCTTGCGGCTAAAGTATCATTTTTTAATTTTGAGTATTTCGAGGTACATTTTCATTTTTTGTTGACTTTAGAAAGATGCGTATATTATAATACTCTGAGTTTGGGTTTTTCTTTTCAAAATTTTCAATTTATTTAGCTTTTAACTCTCTTGCGGCAAAAGTAAGAAAGTTTTGGATTTTATAAATTTTGAGGTATGTTTTCACTTTTTCTGATTTTATTGACTTTTGAATGATGAATATAATTATAAATCATATATTTCTTTTCAAACTACTCAATTTTTCAAAGTTTTCTTTCTCTTGCTGCAAAAGTAACAAAGTCGTATTTTATGATTGAGGTGAGAGTTTGTATGAGATTATTTATTGTATGGTATGATTGAGGGTTTGAGACTTATTATTTACATCTATTTGTGTATCGGATTATTTAGTGGGTACTTATTAAGCTATTATTATTTATTATTATGTTATGATTCTATAATTGGTATTTCAGACATTATATATAAATTGAGTATATATATTTTAAAAAATATTTTATCACTTTTCCATTGGTAAATTCAACTATTACTCCGTCGATAAATTTTAATAACGTTAACATGAATTTTTATATCTTATCAATCGATAAAATACGTTACTCAATGATAAACTCATCGATAATGGTAATTGGTTTATCAGAAAAACGATAACTTGAACCTTGCTTGTAACACTACATATATATGTAATTTATTATATAATATTTTTCTTAACTTCTTGTAGAAGCTGAGTTTTGGAACATCACATTCACATACATATGTAATATGTATTATGTACTATGATTTATTATATTATATTGTTCTTGGCTTCTCGTAGAAGCTGAGTTTTGGAACGTCAGATATATATGTACATAATATATTATATTATATATTGTTCTTGACTTCTTGTAGAAGCTGAAACTTGGTTTCCGATCCCTATTAATTTTATAAACATATATGATATATTAAATAATTGCAATTGAACTTTATTTTACAATTTTTTTTTTCTTTTTAACCCTTACATTTATTTAAAATATCACTCATTATACTAGTTAAATTAGTTGATAATATAGCTGTATATTTATTTATACTAATAATAGTATAATGAAGTATAATTATTGTAGTAAAAATATATAATTAGTTATTAATATTAATAATAGTATAATTCTTATAAGATTTTCCAAAAAATCCGTCGATAAGCGGTTTACTCGTAAAATCTAATCAGTAATTTTAATATCAGCGTAAGTAAACTGAAAGTTACAGTTTTTCATTGATAGCAATATTAAAAACTTTGGTTTATATGTCCAAAATATTCCTTTATAATAAAATATCAACAATAATAGTGGCCACTATAGTACATGTTATCATGATTCATGACCACTATACTACATGTTATAGTGGCCGACACCAAGAGAAATGATTTATCTCAAAACCAGACTCTCGAGTCCAAAATATAAATAAATATCATTAGTACCTCATGAATTTATTATTTTGTATAAGTTTGCATTTTAATTCTTTATTTTAATTTTTATATGTGTCAAATACTATGTTTTTTTAAAGCTATAATAGTTCTCTAAATTTGGAGGGCTCGGTAAAACTATAATAGAAATCGAATATTCTAATACAAATTCAACATCTAAGGAGAAAATTGATATATAATTATATGTTTAGGAATTAGGAGGCAAGTGATATATTATAAAGAGTGATTAGTGAAGTTGATACAAGGAAAATTTTAGAGAGCAAAACAAATTTCCAGCCGTGTGTGTAAACTCTTTAGTCCAGAAATCTGAAGATGAAATATTCCGACAAAGCTGAACCAATGAGAGCGTGTCACGTGGACGTGGTGGCGTTGCCGTCCCCCGGGCGAGGCCATATCAACCCCATGATGAACCTCTGCAAGCTCTTAGTCGCGAGGGATGAAACCATACGCATCACCTTCGTCGTGACGGAGGAATGGCTCGGCCTCATCGGCTCTGAGCCCAAGCCGGATCGTATCGAATTTGGCACACTGCCCAACGTCGTGCCGTCTGAGCTGGTCAGAGCCCACGACATGGGAGCCTTCGTAGAAGCCGTCCAGACGAAGATGGAAGCTCCGTTTGAGGAGTTCCTTGATGGGCTCCAGCCGTCCCCCAAGCCGAGGCTGATAATAGCTGACTCGTTCCTGCTTTGGGCGGTGGCCGTGGGAAACCGGAGGAGGATCAAAGTGGCGTCATTTTGGCCGATGTCGTCCACAGTCTTTTTGGTCTATCACAGATCTCATCTGTTGGAGCAAAACGGCCATTTCCCGGCAAACTTGGCAGGTTAAAATAAATTATTTTTTCTTTTTCTTTTTATTTTTATAGGGTTAGTAGCGGCGAAAATACCCAACATTTGCCAATATTCTCCGATAAGTATCCAACGCAAAAGTACCTAACGTCACACTTTTATCGCTGACCAACTAACACCGTTAGACACATGCCTACGTGGCCGTTAGGCTGTCTCATGTGGCGTGCCACATCGCACAAGTTGCGTGGATAAAGGTAACACATGCCTACGTGGCCGTTAGGCTGTCTCATGTGGCGTGCCACATCGCACAAGCTGCCACGTGGCTAAATGTTGGGTACTTTTGCCACCACATGACATTTTTTATTTAAATTTTATTAGATTTTTTAATTTTTTTTTCTTTCCCGTTAGCCCACATGCTTTAATATTTTTTTTACACATATCATACATAATCAAATAATTTTACAAAATATGTATTTATAAAAAGAAATTTTTTTTGTTTTTAAATAATCAAATAACTCTTAAAAATTATTAGTTTTAATTTATTTTCTTCTTTCCCGTTGGACATATTTTAATTTTTTACATATGTCAAATATAAAAAAAAAGTATTTCTAATTTTTTTTTATAGGAGTAATTTATAATTTTTAAATACATGATATTATTTAATATACACACATGTATTGTAAATTTTGTTTGATATTATAAAAAAATATTTAATATACACACATGTATCGTAAACTTTGTTTGATATTGTAAAAATAAGAAAAAAAATATTACTAGAACAAAAAAAAATAAAAAAATTGTATATGCGTGTGTGTGTATTAAATAACAATTGAGTTTGTGGTTTCGAATTTATACTAGTACAAAAAACGCATATTTTATTTCTTTTCACTTTAAAACAAAAAATAACGCTATTAAGGTTAAACACAATTTTTACCAACCACCAAAGTTTCGGTTTGAATTCAGTTTGAATCGCATTTGATACCAAAAATAAAATAAAATTAATCATGTTTTAGTTTCATATATTATATTTGTCTTCAAAAATCATATCATGCCTTAATTTTAATATTAAAATGCCCATGATATTATATGCAAGATTGTTTTAATTTCAAAATTTTTAATACAATGTATTTAAAAATTATAAATTATTCCTATAAGAAAAACAAAAGATGTTTTTTTTATTAACACATATTTTGTAGAACTATTTGATTATATTTAACATATGTAAAAAAAATTAAATTATTTGCCATGGGAAAGAAAAAAAATATTTGTTTTAAAATAAATTAAAACTAATAACTTTTAAGGAATTATTTGATTATTTACAAAAATAAAACATATTCGTTTTATAAATACATATTTTATAAAATTATTTGATTATGTTTGATATATGTAAAAAAAATAAAAATATGTGTGCCAACGGGAAAGAAAAAAAATTAAAAAAAATATTAAAGAAAATGCCACATGGCGGCGAAAGTACTCAATCTTTGGCCACGTGGCGGGTTGTGCCACGTAGCACGCCACATGAGACAGCCTAACGGCCACGTAGGCAGGTGCCTAACGGCGTTAGTTGGTCGGTAACAAAAGTGCAACTTTAGGTACTTTTGCCTACATTTATTGAGATTAGGTATCTATCGGAGAATATTGTCAAAGGTTTGGTATTTTAACCGCAATTAACCCGTTTTTATATTTTGGCGAATTATACTATTGCAATATTCCTTGACATGTTAAGAAAGTCTGACACTCAGCAAATTTACTAGTTTCACAGTAATAATAATAATAATAATAATAATAATAATAATAATAATAATAATAATAATGGTTTTAGTATCATTCAGCCAAAGTTGTCTAATTTAGCCTAACTTTTGACATGAAGAGAAGTTCTGAGCTACACAACTTACTCCAAAGCAGAAAATAAAGTTGAATTAATTTGGTGATCGATAGACTAGTCACTGTTAAAATTTAAATAGGAATCAGAAAATAAATGAAAAATGAAATTGGTGACAGATTAGTCTCCGAACATATCAGAAGACAACTGCTCCATTAAAAATGTACCTTGAATTAACTAGTGAAAATATATATTTTTTTTTAATGGACTAGTGAAAAGAATTTCAGTAGCTACCTTCCCAGCATAAATGTAGCCCAAGTGTATTAAAAATTGGGATAATCACGGAAAATTGCCTAAACTCTGATCAAAATATTTTTTTTCCTAAACTTCCAAAAAAAATTGTGGCCAAGATATTCAAAATAACAAAAAATATGAGGAGATGACTTTTTCCGTCTAATTTTTTTATCAGACGTTGCTCAATTTTCTAGCATAGTGCTATTAAACATACCTAAGAATCTAAGACACATTTTTGTGCTTATCAATCGACGTTGCATCTTCTCTCTTCGACAAAAAAAAAACTAGACGAAAAGATATATCGCTTCACATTCGTTAGACTTAGAGTACTTTTACTGTCATTTTTCATCAAAATTTGAATATTTTTACCGCAATCGCCCTGTCCCTAAAAAAAAAAATGAATGAGACAGAAAGTAAAAAAAGAAAAACTAGAGTTGGGATTCGATCAAAACAAAAATCCGTACAATAAATTTAAACAAAAATCTTAACTTACTTGTCTTCGTAACAGAGAAAGGCTCTGAGGTAGTGGATTACATGCAAGGGCTTTCTCCAACACGGCTCGTTGACCTTCCTCTCATTTTCGAACACACCAAAACAAACTTTGTCAAAGACATGCAACGAGCTCTCTACTGGGTCTCTAAATCTCATTGCCTCTTGTTCTCCACACTCCACGAGCTCGAAACTCAAGCCATCGATGCCCTGAAATCTCAACTCTCGATCCCAATCTACACTATTGGCCCCACCATACCTTACCCAATAAGCATTCCGTCGGACCCGATATCGCCACGAGGCGATCCGTGCTTGGAGTGGCTAGACCGGCAGCCGCGAGGCTCGGTGCTGTATATCTCCATGGGAAGCTTCCTCCACGTGTCTAGCCCGCAGATGGACGAAATCGCAGCGGGGCTGCGCGAGAGTGGCGCTCGGTTCTTGTGGGTCGCGCGCGCAGAGGCCGGGAGGGTCGGAGGTTCGGGTGCAGCGGGGCTTGTGGTGACGTGGTGCGCGCAGCAAAAGGTTTTGCTTCATGGCTCGGTAGGCGGGTTCTGGTCGCATTGCGGGTGGAACTCCGTCAAGGAAGGCGTCTTCGCCGGCGTCCCGTTTCTGACCTTCCCCATAAGAAAGGACCAAAGGCTGAACAGTAAGATGATCGTTGAGGATTGGAAGACTGGGTGGAGAGTGAAGAGAGATCCGTCGAGTGGCTTGGTAGGGAGAGATGAGATTGCTGGTTTGGTGAGAAGGTTTATGGGAATGGAGAGTGGTGAAGATGAGGCCGATGAGCTGAGAAGAAAAGCGAAAGAGCTTAGAGAGATTTGTCGTTCTGCTATTGGTGAAACTGGCTCTTGTGAGACTGACATTATTGCCTTCCTTAAAGACATTGCCTTCTACAATTTTGGTGGTTGAATAATGATTACAAGCAAGCTCATTCCCAACTTCTTTTATTATTTTCTCCGTTTTAAATTATGTAATTTATTATTTCTTATTAATTTAGTCATTAAAATATATTTGTTGCAATAAGAACGTATCTTTCAACCATATATCTTAATATGTCTGCAAGTAAGGAGGGATTGGGATTTCTTAATGATTAGGGCTTTCTGTGTTTTCTATTTCTATTAAAACGGTTCCCGCACGAGATCTCAATCACGGGCTGTATAAGAGCCGGTAGAGATGGTAGGTGTATCAAAAAAACAAAAAATTACGGAGCAATGTTTTCATATCAGCTCAGCCGGAGACGGTGTCAGGTGGCAAAGCAGGGGACAATGCTAACGACATTGGTGGTGATCGAGAAGTGGGTCGAGCCCCTGGCCACGGGCCAGTGCATGGATCCAAACACCATACTAGGCGGCAACTTTTGAGGAAATGAAAGGAATAAATTCGGTGAACTTTCTTCCTTGAATTAATTTCCCGCTTTGCACTAAACTTGCATCAAACTCCTCTTTCTTTCATATTTTCTCTCGGGCGTTCTTATGCCTTTTTTTTTAATCATTAATCTAAATTTTAGACTACTAATACTCTTTTGGTACTATACAAATTCAATTTTTACCTTTGTATCTAAAAAGACTAATACATGTGTTATCATAATTTCTTAATTTGCTCGCGGAATTTATAAATCACTCTCTAGGTTAAGCATGTCTTATTGGTTTTGTCAGTTGAATACTCGTGGTTAAGTTTTATTCTATCAAATATCAATGGAATCGTTTGTTTTGTATTATTTGTTAAGGGAAACTTGAAAAATAACCCATAATTTACTATAAATTTTCAAATTAGTCTTCCAAGCTTATAATAATTTAAATAAATGATATTTTCAAGTTTTTTCTTCTTCAAAATTTAGGACAATCTTTTTCTTGAAGTTTGGACAAAAATAATGGGGAAAAGATCATCTTTAGAATTATAAAATTTTAATGCACGAAAATGGATTAACGTGTGAGCTTAAGCTTGACTTAGTCCGGATGACGACCAGAACCCAGGACGGGCAGAAACACTTGCGAGGAGTCAGCCCGGGTACCGACCAGAACAGAAGACGGACAGCCGTTCAGCCCAGCTCGGGAGAACACAAGCAGAGAGTCCGGATAGAAGGCAAGCTCAGCCCGGAGCATACGAGCAGGTCAGCTCGGGGACAGAGAGACTATCCGGACAGGAAATGGAAACTCTACTCAGAAAGGAAGACGCGTAACTTGAGGAGCAAACAAATCAAGTCAAAGATTCGGCGAGATTATTTAGGGTAGTTTCCTGATTTAGTGCGATTTGGTTAGCTAGGATTTCGCCTATGTGAGGCTATAAATATACCTAGCATGTACACTTTGTAGAGTGCTGAGCCCATTAGAATTTCGAGTTTATCTCCTTGTATTTTTGCCTTCGATTATTAATCAGAGAATTTCTTCTCCCAAAAGTTTGTGTCCTTTATTTTTCTGTTCGATTTCTTTGGTGTTATTCGTGTTCTTTGCAGATCCGTGAATTGGGATCCAACAAGTGGTATCAGAGCTTCAATCGAAGAACATGTCTTCATCATCAGAGTCACCGATCGACGGAACTTTGGTTGCGCAGAAACCAGAGACCAGAGAAGGCACAGTTACACTCCATTACCCCATGCGCACGAAGAGCAATTACGCCGTGTGGGCGTTGAAGATGAGGGTGAATCTGCAGGCGCAGGGAGTGTGGGAGGCCGTAGAGAACGGCGGTGTCGAAGGGCGCAAGGAAAGAATGACTCTAGCCGCTATCTACCAAGCAGTTCCGGAAGATGTTCTTCTCATGCTCGCCGAGAAGGATTCCGCGAAGGAAGCATGGAAAACTCTTCAAACCATGCACATGGGCGCAGATCGCGTCAAGGAGGCAAAGGTCCAGACCTCGTAGAGTGAGTTCGAGGTTATGAGGATGAGGGAGAGCGAGTCGATCGACGACTTCGCTATGCGGCTCACGTCCATTGTGACCGGCATAGGCTCGCTGGGAGACAAGGTGGAGGAGATCACCGTCGTCAAGAAGTTTCTCCGAGCAGTGCCTCACAGGTATATGCAGATCGTGACATCGATTGAGCAGTTCGGCGATCTCAAGACCATGTCGGTCGAGGAGGTTGTTGGTCGCCTCAAAGCCCACGAGGAAAGACTTCGGGGTTACGGTGATAAAGAAGAGGAGAAGAACCTCCTGCTCACGCATGAAGAGTGGATGGCCAGAAAGCGGAAAACCGGGGGAGCCGAGTTTTCTTCATATTCCTCAGGTCGGAGTAGCTTTGGTGGAGCAGTCCGAGGACGCGGACAAGGTCGTGGACGAGGTCGAGGTCGAGACATGCAAGGTCGCGGCAGTGGATCTACCCGTCAGGAAGGCACGACCAGGAGAGACAAGAGCACAGTGAAGTGCTACAGGTGTCAGAAGCTTGGACACTTTGCATCTGAGTGCCGAAGCAGGAACCAGGGCGAAGAGGCGAATCTAGCGAGATTCCCAGACGACCAGCCGGCATTGTTGTTTGCCAAGCAGGAAACGCACCTGGATGAACAGAATGACGAGTGTGACGCCAAGGCCCGGGCAGAAGTGATCAGTGTGCCGATCAGCCCAGAAGCCGAGCAGACCTGTCCGGAGGAGACCAGCGAGAAGGTTTTCCTCATCGAGGATAAGGTTATTGCAAACCTCCTCGTAGACGGAGAGAAGAAGGTCAGTACCGACGTATGGTACTTAGACAACGGAGCTAGCAACCACATGACTGGGGACCGAGCTAAGTTTGAAGAGCTCGATGAGAAGATCACGGGCAGCGTGAAATTCGGCGATGGATCAGTCGTAGGGATCAGAGGCAGAGGGTCGATCCTGTTCGAGTGCAAGAATGGCGACCAGCGTCTGATGACCCAGGTGTACTTCATCCCGAAGTTGAAGAGCAACATCGTTAGTCTAGGGCAGATGACTGAGATCGGGAACACGGTGTTGCTGCAAGGGTCCTACTTGAAGATGTGGACCAAGGAAGGAGAGTTGTTGTTGAAGGTGGAGCGGACACCCAACAGGCTCTACAAGATTCTCCTAAAGACGTGTCAGCCCGTCTGTCTCATGGCGTCGATGGCAGACCCGGCTTGGCTATGGCACGCACGGCTCGGACGCGTGAATTTTCACGCGCTCAAGATGATGGGCGAGAAGAAGATGGCCATCGGGGTTCCCAAGATAGAACACCCCGACCAGCTATGTGAGTGCTGCATGATCGCGAAGCAGGCGAGGTTACCGTTTCCGATCAAGGCCAAATTCCGAGCAGAGAGACCCCTACAGTTGGTGCATGCAGACCTATGTGGTCCAGTCACCCCAGCAACATCGGCAGGTAACAAGTACTTTCTTTTACTTGTTGATGATTACAATCGCTGGATGTGGGTTTATATGCTTAAGGAAAAGAGCGGAGCCTTTGAGGTCTTCAAGAAGTTCAAGAAGATCGTGGAGAATGGCTCGGTGCACAGGTTAAAGGTCTTACGTACAGACCGAGGAGGAGAATTCACTTCCCAGCAGTTCGGAGAGTTCTGCGACCAGGAAGAAATTCAGCGTCACCTGTCCGCACCCCACACACCCCAACAGAATGGCGTGGTGGAAAGACGAAACCGGACTGTGATGAACACAGCGAGGAGCTTGCTCAAGAGCATGCAAGTTCCAGCCCGGTTTTGGACAGAAGCAGTAAGACATGCGGTCTACCTGCTTAATCGTTTGCCGACCAAAGCGCTAGGAGAGCGTACTCCCTACCAGGCGTGGAAAGGGAAGAAACCCCACTTAGAACATTTGAAAGTGTTCGGGTGCACCGCACATGTGAAGATTGCGGGGCCACATCTCAAGAAGCTGGACGACCGGATTCAGAAGATGGTGTACCTTGGCGTTGAAGAACGAAGCAAGGCACACAGACTCTACGATCCACGACGCGGCAGACTCCAAGTGAGCAGAGATGTTGTGTTCGACGAGGAGATGAAGTGGGATTGACGCGACGAGAAGGGAGAACCCGAGCAGAAGTTAGTGGAGTTCATTGTCGAAGACGACCAGGATGTTGACGAGGAGGTGCAGCCCGGAACACCCAGCTCGGGAACAGTCTTGCCAGAGACGAGGGAACCCAGCTCGGGAGAGAGCACCCCGGACACACCACGGACACCAAGCCCGAGCAGGACAAGCCCGTCTAGCTCGGGAGACTCCTCCATTAAAGACGGACCACGAGGATTCCGACCTCTAGCACACGTCTATGATCAGACTCAATAGGTGAATCTGGAGGAACTTTCATTGCTATGCGCAGAGGAGCCAGCCAACTTCCAAGAGGCAGCGGCCGAGCAGGAGTGGCAGGAAGCGATGAAGAAGGAGATGGAGTCCATCGAGAAGAACAGGACATGGGAGCTAACCGACCTTCCAAAAGGTCACAAGCCCATCGTGTATAAGCTGAAGAAGGACACTGAGGGGAATGTCCTTAAGCACAAGGCAAGGCTGGTAGCTAAAGGCTACGTGCAGAGAAAAGGCATAGACTTTGAGGAAGTTTTTGCTCCAGTAGCCAGACTGGACACGATCAGACTCATCCTAGCCCTAGCAGCTCATCGAGGTTGGGAAATTCACCATCTGGATGTCAAATCGGCATTCCTAAACGGTGACCTCGAAGAAGAAGTGTACGTCAAGCAACCAGAGGGGTTCAGCGTCACGGGCAAGGAGCAGAAGGTGTACAAGCTATCCAAGGCCCTATACGGGTTAAAACAAGCACCAAGAGCGTGGAACGTCTGCCTTGACAAGAGCTTGAAGAATCTTGGATTCTCAAAGTGCCTGAGCGAGCAGGCAGTCTACACCAGGTGTACCGGGCAGGAAACTCTGATCGTGGGAGTATATGTGGACGACCTGATCGTCACTGGATCCAGCGCTGAAGGCGTAGACGGATTCAAGCAGCAGATGATGGCCGAATTCGAGATGAGTGACCTCGGATTACTTTTGTACTACCTTGGTCTAGAGGTGGAACAGAAGAAGGACTGCATTACGCTGAAGCAGTCGGCCTATGCGAGGAAGATCCTTAAACAGTTCGAGATGGCGGACTGTAACTCGAGCAAGTACCCTATGGAGGCGAAGCTGCAGCTCGGGAAGGATGCTGAAGGGAGAAGAGTGGATCCCACGGAGTACAGACGCGTGATCGGGTGCCTAAGGTACCTCACCCACACCCGACCAGACATTTCACACGCAGTCAGGATAGTCAGTCGATACATGGAGAAGCCCACGAGTGCACACCAGCAGGCGGTGAAGCACATCTTGTGTTACGTGAAGGGCACGACGGACTACGGGATCTAGTACAACCGAAGAAGTGGAGCAGAACTACTAGTCGGCTTTACGGACAGTGATTTGGCCGGTGACATCGACGATAGAAAGAGTACCGGAGGGATGGCGTTTTATCTCAACGGGAATCTAATCACCTGGCAGTCCCAGAAGCAGCAGACAGTAGCTTTATCCTCGTGTGAAGCGGAGTTCATGGCGGCAACCGCAGCAACATGTCAGGCTATGTGGTTGAAAGGGCTACTCAGTGAGATGACGGGTTCCGAGCAGAAAACACCAACTCTCTACGTGGACAACAAGTCTGCAATCGCGTTGATGAAGAATCCAGTGTTTCACGGACGAAGCAAACACATTGACACGAAGTACCATTATATTCGTGAGTGTGTGGAGAAGCGACAGATCATCGTAGAGTTCATCAGCACAAGGGAGCAGCGAGCAGACATCCTTACCAAGGCTTTGGCGAGAGTGAAGTTTGCAGAGATGAGAGAGTTGCTCGGAGTAAAGAGTGTAGGAAGTCAAGCTTACGGGGGAGAATGTGACCTTAAGCTTGACTTAGTCCGGATGACGACCAGAACCCAGGACGGGCAGAAACACTTGCGAGGAGTCAGCCCAGGTACCGACCAGAACAGAAGACGGACAGCCGTTCAGCCCAGCTCGGGAGAACACAAGTAGAGAGTCCGGATAGAAGGCAAGCTCAGCCCGGAGCATACGAGCAGGTCAGCTCGGGGACAGAGAGGCTGTCCGGACAGGAAAGGGAAACTCTACCCAGAAAGGAAGACGCGTAACTTGAGGAGCAAGCAAATCAAGTCAAAGATTCGGCGAGATTATTTAGGGTAGTTTCCTGATTTAGTGCGATTTGGTTAGCTAGGGTTTCGCCTATGTGAGGCTATAAATATACCTAGCATTTACACTTTGTAGAGTGCTGAGTCCATTAGAATTTTGAGTTTATCTCCTTGTATTTTGCCTTCGATTATTAATCAGAGAATTTATTCTCCCAAAAGTTTGTGTCCTTTATGTTTCTGTTCGATTTCTTTGGTGTTATTCGTGTTCTTTGCAAATCCGTGAATTGGGATCCAACATAACGGTGAATCCGATCCATAGTTCGAGCCTCGGGCCAGACCCGTTAGTTGCATGTGCGATCAAAGGTGGAGTCAACGAGGGTTGACTAATGTCTCGACTTAGCTGAAAGCGGATAGTCATTTCCAGCGAGGCACAAGCTTTCGAGATGAAAATAAATGAAAATTTATTTGATTATTTGACAATTGAAAATAAATGAAAATTAATTTTATAAGGTTTCAAGCTGTTAATGGGTTACGAAAAGCACATGGCTAAAACATTGCCTATAGACCTTTATTACCTTATAATATCAACACGCGGTTGTTGCGTAAAATATTATTTGGTATTGTACAGCTTTTTTATATAATTTTATCTCATACTTACTTACAGAACACATGCAATTTATAATAAAATACCAATAATAATTTTTTAGTCTAGAAGTATACATCGTGATTCGATAGTGGAATGCTACACATCACAGACTATCAAGTTCAAAAAAAAAAAAAAAAAAAAACCAGAGAGCAAAACGAAATTCTCGCGGGGTGTCTAAATTCCTAAGTCCAGAAACCCGGAGATGAAATATTCCGACGAAGCCGAGCCAGCGAGAGCGTGCCACGTGGTGGCGATGCCGTTCCCTGGCCGAGGCCATATAAACCCCACGATGAACCTCTGCAAGCTTTTAGTCGCGAAGGATGAAACCATACGCATCACATTCGTCGTGACGGAGGAATGGCTCGGCTTCATCGGCTCCCAAGCCGGATCGCATCCAGTTCGGTGCGTTGCCCAACGTCGTCCCATCTGAGCTGGTCAGAGGCCGCGACCCAGGAGCCTTCATAGAAGCCGACCTGACAAAGATAGAAGCTCCGTTTGAGACGTTCCTTGACGGGCTCCAGCGCCCGCAGAAGCCGAGGCTACTTATAGCTGACTTGTTCCTGCCTTGGGCGGTGGCCGTGGGAAACCGGAGGAGGATCAATGTGGCGTCGTTTTGGCCGATGTCGGCGTCAGTCTATTTGGTGTATCATAGATCTCATCTGCTGGAGCAAAACGGCTATTTCCCGGCAAGTTTGGCAGGTTAGGACATTTTCTGGCATGTGTTAATAGATAATAAAAAAAATAACGATAAAATAACCTAAAATCGATAAATTGACGTGACACATTTTTTTTTTACGGACATTGGTCAAATAATGTACTCTCGATATTAATGAGTGAGTGATTTCCGGAACAGAGAAAGGCTCGGAGGTCGTGGACTACATGCCGGGGATTTCTCCAACACGGCTCGTCGACCTTCCTATTATTTTTGAAGAGACCAAAACCGGCTTCCTGAAAGATATGCAGCGAGCTCTTTATTTGGTCTCCAAAACTCAATGCCTCTTGTTCTCCACAGTCCACGAGCTCGAAACTCAAGCCATTAATGCCCTGAAACAAGAATTCTCAATCCCAATCTACACCATTGGACCCACCATACCTTACCCAATGAACATCCCGTCGGATACGATATCTCCACAAGGCGATCCGTGCTTGGAGTGGCTAGACCGGCAGCCGCAAGGCTCGGTATTGTACGTCTCCATGGGAAGCTTCCTCCACGTGTCGAGCCCGCAGGTGGACGAAATCGCGGCGGGGCTGCGCGAGAGCAGCGCTGGGTTCTTGTGGGTCGCGCGCGCAGAGGCCGGGAGGCTCGGGGGTTCGGGTGCAGCGGGGCTTGTGGTGCCGTGGTGCGCGCAGCAAAAGGTTTTGCTTCACAGTTCGGTAGGCGGGTTCTGGTCGCACTGCGGGTGGAACTCCGTCAAGGAAGGCGTCTTCGCGGGCGTTCCCTTTCTCACATTCCCCATTGTGATGGATCAAATGCTAAATAGTAAGTTCATTGTTGAGGATTGGAAGACTGGGTGGAGGGTTGAGAGAGACCCTTCGAGTGGTTTGATTGGGAGAGAGGAGATTGCTTGTTTGGTGAGAAGGTTTATGGGGATGGAGAGTGGTCATGATGATGAGGCTGTTGAGCTCAAAAGAAGAGCGAAAGAGCTTAAAGAGATATGTTGTTCTGCTATTTGTGAAGCCGGGTCTTGTGAGGCTGACATTAGTGTCTTCCTTAGAGACATTTCTCGTCTTCCTTGAATAATGACATTGTGGTGAATAAACGTCTGTATTCTATGCTTAATGACTCAAATTTTTAATTTTGACAAATTAAATTATTTTCAATGTGGCATCCCACTTTTTATAAAATAAAAAAGGGAGAAAAGATGATAGTGAATTAGTGATATTCTGGATTTTTTTATTATTAATTTAAGATTTTTTAGTGATATTTTTTTAATTGATTTAATAATAAATAAAAA
This sequence comes from Parietaria judaica, assembly GCA_954871525.1. Lineage (NCBI taxonomy): Eukaryota > Viridiplantae > Streptophyta > Magnoliopsida > Rosales > Urticaceae > Parietaria > Parietaria judaica. The sequence continues at coordinate 21,988,780 of OX940860.1, read as the reverse complement.
TAATATATGGAATGTTAAAGCTCCAAATATATATATATATATAAGAGAAAGATTTGATGAAACCATTTTAAAAAAACTTGAGTTTCATCTATTTCTTTCTCATATAGCGTTTAATCTCATCAATTAAGGTATTATTTAGTTTTTAAAAATTCAAAGATAATTAATTTTAGTAGTAAAATTCTCAGTCATTTTTCCCCCCGAATATTTGTCTGCGAATCTACAGATTATTTTCATCTCAAATTTCTACCCAAGTTTCTATATATAAAAGGCATGCAATTTTTGTTTGGTATATTTTGTATAGATGATAATATATGAGAAATAAATTAGAGAAAACAATAACAAATAAATTCAAGATACATATTGATGTGTTCTTGATTTGACGAGCATTGACTTGTCGCTTTTATTCGAAGGTTGTTCTCGATTTCCTGTAAATAAAAAAACCATTAGCGATTCTCGTGACACGTTAGACGTTCTCCTTACTTTATTCGCCTCCTCTTATGTGTTTAAAGTTCGTTAGGCGATTAGCTTCCCAGGATATAACGGGATGATCGCGAGCTTCGTAACACTTCGAAGTTCGTCGGTGAATTGAAACGCCTTGTACTATGTTAGCCAAAGCCTCAGGACATAAAATAATGGGAAGCATAAACGATTGAATTTTGGGGAATGAGAACCTAAATCAAATTCATATAAATTTAGAGTTCTTCAAAAAATATTCCGATTGTGGTGTATCGAATTGGTCAAAGGTCACTTCAGCTTATGATGCGGGAGGAGACAAAAAATTATTATTCAATTAATTCTATAACATTTATAATAAACTGTAATTAATTCAAAACGTAATAAATAATTGAATTCTGTATTTATAATTGGTAACATTCAAACGTACGACCAAATCTGGGTAATTAGAGAAAGTGTTCGTCTCGAGTGTTTGACGTTTGGTCCCACTCAACGGCAACTCAATTTTAATTTAATTGCAATATTTCCAACCATTTTCATTACAATGAAAAATGAGAGAGGATGTTCGTACTTTGATAGCTTATTGAAAACAAATAAATATGACAAAGATCAATGCTCAAACTGCCAAGAGTCTCATAAGTCATATAACATAAGGTGATAACATTGAAGAACTATATATTATACTTTATGATATTTTGAATTAGGGTTAATGACGGCAAAAATACCCAAAGTTTGGTCAAAGAACCCCTCGTGTACCCAAAGTTTAAAAGTGGTGGCAAAAATACCCAAAGTCGCATTTCAGGAGTTGACCGCTTCATTCTCGTAACGCCGTTAACTTATCCATTAACTCTGGCCACGTGGACAAATATGTTTTGTTAAGTGTAATCATTAGGGGTCAATTAGTTGAATTAAATGGTATTAATTAGGGGTTTAATTCGTTGTTTTGTCGTAAATGAGGCTGATGTAGGCTCGTCCACGTGGCAAAAATTGTTATGTCAGCAACCCACGTTTGTCCACGTGGCCAGAGTTAACGGGTAAGTTAACGGCGTTACGAGAATGAAATGGTCAACTCCCCAAATGCGACTTTGGGTATTTTTGCGATCACTTTTAAACTTTGGATACATGAGAGGTTCTTTGATCAAACTTTGGAAATTTTTGCCATCGTTAACCTTTGAGTTATCATATGATATTCAATATCTTACGAGGATATCGTGAATCCCATTACTAAAATAATTTCGTATCGTCTATTGGCATACTTGCGTATAATATTTTGGCTGTTCTTTTATATTTGCCAAGTTTATTATCTTTTACAATAAATAAATTTACCATAAATTTAAGGACTAAGAAAAATAAAAACAATATGATCCGTTCATAAAATTTGTGAAAAATGTTGAATGCATCACAAATATGTGTTCAACAGACTAATACGGGTCAATTTACAAGAAAAATAATTATCATCGCTTGTCTATTGTGTTTTACACAAAACAAAACATAGGTCAAATCAAATTAAATTGTCATGGTAAAAATTTCTCCACGTCAACACGATAAATGAGAATCTGCACCACCTCCAAAACGTCATGTCATTTACTACTTAGTGAGATAGATAACGACAACACTTCTCTTTCATGGATAAAACGACACGTCTTCTATTTCCACAATGAGGAGTTGATATTTTCCTCGATAAAATATATTTGTCTCAAATGCTAATCTATGATGACCGCGAAAAAATTTCAATAAAAGATAGTTTATAAAATAAATTATTATTAGCGGCTTAAATACCATGATATACTCAAAAGTCTTCAGCATATTAAAAAACTAATTTCATTATGGTAATAGTACCAAATTTTTTATTTCATAAAATGACACATGTCAAAACTTGAGTGATTAACATCAACGACACTTTTGTTCCATGTTTCAGCTCCAATTACACACGTTTAATGTTGAAAAATCACTCAATTTTAATTCGATTACTTTATCTTTAACACACATTTGAATAAATGAATGGTCGACGAAAATATTAAAGTCATCATTTTTAGAGTTAAAAGTAAAAACGTTTAAATTTATCTTCTTCTTTTTTTTTTCTTTTTTTTTTACCCTTAATTATGCTTAATCTTGTAACCTGCATCTCCCACTGAGTGATCCCTCCCGCTATAAACGAATGTAATTAGAGTTAGAGCTAAAACTTCTCTCTCAAAAAAAAAAAAAAAAGAGTTAGAGCTAAAACTTGAACAAAAGACTCGTTATTGGACCACTCAACTTTGACTCGTGTCACATTACAAAACAAATAAGTTTTGGATTGGGACAGAAATAGATACATTTAGCACTACTACCGTGACGAATTTGGTTTCTAGGATATGCCGCAAACTTTTTAATATTTTCTGGTACTTATACCGCTAGTAACCCAAAAAAAAAAAATTGATCCAAATAAAATACAGAAACCCTAAATCCCAAATTTGAGGAGTTCTTAGAGAAGCCGAACACCTATTCAATTTCTTCGTTTCCTTGTTGAAAATCCAAAAAAATTATCTCAACCATGCAATTGCAGCTCCACTAAATCCGTTTATGGCGATAGCCCATCTCAGACCAATCCACGAAAACCTAAACCTGACAACTCTCCCTCAAAACCCCAACTCTTCCACCCTCCCATGGCGGCCACGGACGCCACAGCCAAGTTTCAGAACCCCGACTACAGGCCGATTCCGCAGCCGCCGGAGTTCCACCCGGAGATCGCCGTGGCGGAGGCGGCGCACGACGGCCTCCAGTTCTGGCAGTTCATGATCGCCGGCTCCATAGCCGGCTCCATCGAGCACATGGCCATGTTCCCCGTCGACACCGTCAAGACCCACATGCAGGCCCTGGGCTCCTGCCCGATCAAGTCCGTCGGCATCCGCCCCGCGCTCAGGTCCATCCTCCAGACCAAGGGCCCGCGCGGCCTCTACCGCGGCATCGGCGCCATGGGCCTCGGAGCCGGCCCCGCGCACGCCGTCTACTTCTCCGTCTACGAGTTCTGCAAGAAGTCCTTCACCGACAGCGGGCTCGGCAACTCCGCCGCCGTGGCGCACGCGGCGGCGGGCGTGTGCGCGACGGTGGCGAGCGACGCCGTGTTCACGCCCATGGACATGGTGAAGCAGCGGCTGCAGCTGGGCAACAGCCCGTACAAGGGCGTGTGGGACTGTGTCCGCACGGTGCTGCGGGAGGACGGGCCCGGGGCGTTCTACGCGTCGTACCGGACGACGGTGCTTATGAACGCGCCGTTCACCGCGGTGCACTTCGCCACGTACGAGGCCGCGAAGCGCGCGCTCATGGAAGTGTCGCCAGAGAGCGCCAGCGACGAGAGGTTAGTGGTGCATGCCACGGCCGGGGCTGCGGCCGGGGCGCTGGCTGCGGCAGTGACGACGCCGCTCGATGTGGTCAAGACCCAGTTGCAGTGCCAGGTAAAGGGTCTTCTCTATTGAAACTTGGATATGGTAATCCAGTAAATAGCTCCATCATTTTGTTTAGACTAAATTTCTGCAATCGAGTGAATAGTTTTATGGTATCAGATTTAGTGAACTTCTTAAGGAATCTTATATTCAGAGTTACAACTTTGTCGAGAATGTAGAGTATTTTTTATCACTCTTACAACTTTGAATTACTTGTATGAGTGCATTAACTTGGTTTTAATTTGACTTAACACACATACATACATAATACAAGTAAAACTGCCTAGTTACAAACATGCCCCTAGATAACAGAACGTGTTCGTAAGTTGTACTTCCAAGCTGCAGCTCCGACTTTAGCTTGTCTTGACTTGTAGAATTACGCGAGGAAGAAATTTTGAACACAATCTTAACTGTTAGGAAAGGCGAGATGTTTATGAACTTCGAAGATTTGTTGTTTAGCGGTGCTATAATAGAAATTTATTTAACTTTGAGATTGGTTAGGACTTGTGATTTCTTCTTTACTTTTTGGCTTTTTGCAATGTTCCGTGTTACAAGCCTCCCTCTTGATTTATAAATCTCATATCCGGCTTTAATTGCTATGTGCCGTCTCTTTAAGATGGTACTGTTTTTTCTTCTGCTGCAATTTCTTCTGAGAGAAAGCCGCGGAAGGAGGGAAGAAAGAGGGACATTGTCTTATTATCAACTCATTTTTCTGCAACAGGGTATCTGCGGATGCGACAGATTCAAAAAAGGTTCGATCAGAGACGTGGTTCGGACCATATTGGAGAAGGACGGTTACAAAGGGTTAGTTCGGGGATGGACTCCGAGGATGCTCTTCCATGCGCCGGCTGCGGCCATCTGCTGGTCAACTTACGAAGCCGGAAAATCATTCTTCCAAGATTTGAACAGAAAGTAGTAGCATTGTAACTTCAAGTATTTATAACAAAGGAGATTCTTGTGTTTGGTTCACAGGAGAGATGAGCAAAGCATAAGAGCAATTTCATACAAGGCCACTCTATTCTACAGGCAGTGTTATATTAGATGCTGAGTTTCTAAATTACATATGATGCCCTTTGCACCATTTTTGTTGTTATTTTCTTTATTTTGTCTTGATTATTTTTGTGTATGGTTGAATAAAACCATGAAAAAAAGGGACATAGAGGTTATTGCCTTTTTTCGTTACATTTTTTGGCAGTAAGTTCTTATGAATACAAAATCTTGGCTTTATGGACTTTTTTTTGTTTGTTTTTGTTTCAAGACTCTTTGTAGAAGATTTTGATTTGCTATTTAAAGATAGTCTCATAACATTATACTTGAATGTTTGATAAATTAATAACTTCGAATAAAATAATACTTTTGTATGATCATAATTCTAACTAGTATGATTAAAAAATTTCACTATAAATTAATGTGATAGGATTTGGATTATAGAATACACGAGAAGATAAGCTACGGAAATGTGGGATGAATTTTCCGTATACTTTACTACCAAGAAACGACGGGGCAATTGTTTCCAAGCTTCAAATCGAAGAAAAAGCTGAAATATAAACAGCTGACAATTGAAGAATTAATACAAGACAATAGAGCAATGTCAAAAGACAACTTTCCATTTGATTTTCATGAAAGCTGAACTGAAGTGTCCTTTTACACCACCAATGGTGATGTAATTTGTGGCTACTTACAAAAAAAGAATGGGGCTTCTTTCTTCCACATGATTTCAAGAGCTTATGACTCTGCCCACTATCACTGTAATGTCATCAATCTTCCCCCCTGTCAAAAAAATAGAAAGAAAAAAAGCCCGTCTCAGTTGGTACGAGTATTTGAACTGATATCCTAAAATACCGATTTCGAACGTGGCTTCTTTTTTTAAAAAACGCTCGTCTTGCAAAAAACGAGGAGCTTGAAGATCCAATGATAATGTACCTATGAGTTTCATGCCAAGGGCTTTCTTCCACCAAGGAACTTCAAAGCCCTGAAAAGGTTAAGAAGTTGAGATCCACAATGCAGAACAAAGACCAAGTCTTCTTTGCTGCCTATCAAACAGAAGTTTACCTTGGATCTGGCCTCCATTGAATATGGAGAATCGAAGTTTGAGTCCATGGAGTGAGCTCTTGCTAGATCAGCTAATGCCTTTGCTAGGATGAAAATGGAGTATCAGCTCAGACTGGTGACGAGTACCTGACCTGTCAATCGAGGTGGCGAAGAGAAACACGTACCAGCCTCGACCGCATATTTGTGTTTTGCTGTCGTTGAAACGATCTCGCTGTCGAAAATGTTGTCGAAAAGCCCATCTGAACCCATTACTATGGTGTCCCCTTCAACAACTTCCACACTGCTCACCTGTGTTCCCCAAGAAGGATGTAGCTTCCAACAGAGAATTAATCTTTTAAACTATGTAAGAACTCAAACGGGCACTTCCGGTATCGACGGTACGCTAATTGGTGAACATTTATAAGTGCATGCTACTCAACTTTGTCCGACTCTAATTTCAAGTAAAGAGTTCGATAGACTGCCGGTCATCACTTACAGTCCCACTAATGGCAAGGCGGTCGTTTAGCTCTGTTTATTAATGTCATTAAGAGTATTCCGATCAATTTACGCGCCCATGGCTGGAGTGCTTAAGATTTCATGATTTGCTTGGATATCTTTTTCTTAGCATTACTAAGGGAGACTTCGGCCCTTCTCTCGAAGGAAATCTCGGTTTGTTTTTCTTTCGTAATAGAGAAAAATGGTATTCAAAGAACGCCTTGGTGAATTTTCCGAAATTTATTTGAAGTGTGTTTAATTTCAATTCTGGATCTTATCTATACAAACTTAGGTGAAGGCGCGTTCGTAACCATAATAAGACAATGAAATGAAAATTCAATACGACGGTTTATGTTTAAAAAAGCAGAATGTTCGGGATAGAGGTAACCATACCATGGCGTCAAGATAAGTTTGACCATTTGTCTCAGAGCTCAGTTGGTAGGGACAATCGAAATAGTGTTCCTGAGGAGACGTCGAGAAAATTACTCGACCTGAACTTCAGATGAAAACACGTGTCATTTCAATAAAATCGAACTTCATAGACTTTAGAAGAAAGAAAAAAAGTGTTACCTTCACGGATAACTCTCAGCCCACAATCCCCCACATTAGCTATCTTCAAAATCCCATTTCCCTCCAGAATTGCAAGAATTCTACTCGGAAACGTCGAAACCGAAACGAGTGTTATCTACGGTATGTATATTCATATGCAATGTAAACAGAAGGCCGCTTACGCTGTAGCAGAGCCTACAGAGGAAGTAGCAGCATGTGCTTTCCCAATGAGAATCTGCGGATCATTGTTGACCTGCTAAAACGAGCACAAGCAATGAAATAGCCATTACAATACGCAAAGAGTCGCAGACATTGCGGATCGCACGAGAAAATACTATGTACCTCTTTCTCCCCGATCAAATTCCGTAGGTTGATCATCAGTTCCTTAGGGAACAGCGAAGGATCCACGTTCTGCTCAGCCCAACTGTGTTACGTACCATAAAGAACGAAAAGCTTCGCGTTATCAACTTCTCCGACATAAAGCTATATTGCACGGGCGATTAAGCTCTTACCCGGATACCCCATCAGCAACGGAAATGACTCCGCTGAGGCTGCTCGCGAAGAAAGCATCTTCTCCGCCTCGGTCAACCTTTTTTCAAGAAACGAAACAGCTTGAGAATTGGCAAATCTGCAGCACAAAGGGGTTGTTTCCGGTACAATATACCTTGCTGGGGTGTGGAATAAGGTGAGTTCCAACATTAAATGTCAACGCAGGCCTGCAACACGAAAACTACCCGGTTAAAGTACCTATCTTTCTCAAGGCTAACCAAATGCAACACAAAAAGACAATGCAATCAATCCAAAATGACAATGACTTGACAGTTAATGGGTATTGATTGTTGTTTCTCACTTCCCATCAAAAGTGAACCAAATCTTCTTTCAGAACAAAAAGCAAAAGAGTTATCTATGAATGAAATTCCGTTACGGAAACTAGTCATTGGCTCACTCACCTGACTGGGTAATCAAGCTCCGGTGGAGCACAAAAGAGCAGAGTTCTCTTCCTTGAACATTCATTAATGGCGGGTAGAAAAGAAGGTTCGAAAGCTCGGAAACAGAGATGAGAATGATTGGGAACCGAAGCTCTGAATATGGGAATTGCCATGTTTCCAACTTCCACAACTTGCTCACTGCCTTAGCCAATAACATACTCACGATGACACTTGTGGCCATAGTTTAGTTTGTGAAACAAAGGTTCAAATATGGATATAATATTATAGCTCCTGAGTTTCAACGTCTCAGCACCAGTGGTCTAGTGGTAGAATAGTACCCTGCCACGGTACAGACCCGGGTTCGATTCCCGGCTGGTGCACTTTTGCCAAATCGACCATTATTTTGTATTAGAGATATTTGTGGGAAAATATCCGCATGTTAGGAAAAATATTACTTATATTTTCTGCTCTTTTTAATGTTTTAATGACGTAAATTTTTTAACAAATGTAAATATTTTTTTTTGTTATTTTATATGACAACTATGAATTGTTCACGTTTTTGTCTTTTTGACCGCTTATGAGCTATAAGAGTTATGAAAAGTTAACAACGAACACTTATTTCTCGCATAGTAGCCAAAACGTGTTCTACAAAAGCCCTAACGATTTGTTTTGTAGTCAAATGGTCAAAACAAGAAAAGCTTGATTGAAAAAAAGCAAAAAATTAGACAAACCGAACCTCGTCATGTCTATTTTTTTTGCCTGTGATCTTTATATAATTGAGAATTTTGATCAATTTTTTTAAACATAATAGTATTTTTGCCACAAATATCAGTTTGTATTAAGTTTGTGGGTTACTTCAGTTGTCAAGATCGCCAACAATGGAAGCTACGTCTGTCCATGGTTTTCCTACTTTCTTTCTACTACTTTAAGCTCTTCTTCCTCTTGTTCTTCTAAAAGCGTTTCCTAAAAATTATTCTGATGTGTTTGGTTGTTTCAGAGTCGGACCATGTTAACGGGAGCGATTCCGACTCGGATCTCGACGAGGGGGCTCAGAGTCAGGAGTACTACGAGCCCATCTCCGCCGTGGACGATGAGGAGTCCGATCGGATCAGCGACGGCGAATCTCACTCTCTCCCGAACGGGGTGGCCTCGCTCTCTGTGAGCGACCACAAGCTCAGCAGCGATGAGGATGATGATGAAGAAGAAGATGTTGAGGCGAGAGCGAGAGATGAGACTGATTCTGCAGCCACGAGAGCTTTCAGGGAAGACGAAGCTCGGCGGAACGCGCCGCTTGCGCCGGAGAACGCCGTCAGGGTGATGGAGGCCATGCGCGGGATCTCCTTCGACGGCGTAGCTCCGGCGTGGGCGGGCAGTGTAGCGGAGAGCGACTGGATTGGGCATCTCCGGCGGCTGAGGCAGCCTCCGCCGTCGTAGAGACGACCATTGGGTTTGACAATTGTGCTTGATTTGTCATCTGAGAGATTATTTTAATGGAGGAATGGAATACTATTTGTTGTTGATTTTCATTTTCTTATCTTTGAATTCTTGGCAAATTTCATCGCAGACGACGAAATTTTTGATATTTTTGTAAAAGAAAATTGAATAGAGTGAAAAATTCGCGTTTATCGAATGTTCAGAGAGCAAAAAATGACGAGAAATTCCACGCAAAGTCACCAACTTCAGACATGCATAATATTAAAATTTTTATTCGATAAAGTCGAGACTAATAATTTCTCCAAAATGAGATCTCTCTCGGTTTCACTAAATAGAAAGTTCCTCTTGCAAGTCTAGTGAGAATGAAAATGAACCAAAGCTCTAAATCTCCTTCTCAAGCCCCGACATTCTCGATCTCTGCGCCTCTGTCCACTCTCTTCAAAATTCCGGCAATAACCTGATAAAAGGGTCACATCAGAAGATCAGAAAAAACGGAATTTAACCAGAATGATGTGAGCTTTGAGCTTTGACTAGGGTTTTCACCTTCCCGGGTCCCAGTTCATAGCTCTTCTTCAGCCCCTTGCTGAGAAGAGTCTTGACTGTTGTTTCCCACTGAACCGGAGAGGTTACCTGTGAGATTGAATCAGAATGGCGGTTAATCACCTTCGTGTACACTATTCCGGGGGATTAAAAATTTGAGAGAAGTACCTGTCGTGCCAATATCTTCTTAATCGTGTCTGGATCTGAGTGTGGCAGTGCATCGACATTGGAGATAACCGGTATTCTTGGAGTTCTAATCTCCGTTGCGGCCAATGCTGCTTCAAGTCTCGACACGGCTGGCTCCATGAAACAGGTGTGGAATGCACCAGCAACAGCCAGACGCACCTGAGGGAAGGGCAGAGGTGTAACTTCCGCAACCTTTAATAAACTATACATATACGTGAGCGCAGTAATAGAAGGGACGATACCGTCATTCGAGCTTTGAAGGATTTTGCTTTGGCTTCCACAGCTTCCACTCCCTTTAAACCTCCAGAGACTGCATAATTTCCCTACCATGGGTAGAAGCAGAGAGTGTCATCGGTCATGCCCGTATAGCGAAAATCATGTGATTTTCGGTTTTAGCAAATATATATATCCTTACAGTGCAGAGATAATTAGCAATCTGGACTTTGTTGTTATCGTCAACTTCTTCGTTGGCTGCATCACACAGCTGTTGAACCTTGTCTGAATCCAGTCCTATGACACTGACCATCGAACTCTTCGCAGCATCGGCAGCTTCCTTAACAAAGTGGGAAAACAATTATGAGTTACGAAAATTCAACTAGACGGAAAAGTTTTTCCGTAAGCATCTTTGACAACTTCATTACCTGCATGGCTTCTCCTCGTAGCTTTACCAGCTTGAGACCATCCTCAAAACTTGCATATTAGCAAAAGAAAGAGAACGAAGTCACGTGAGAAACACTTGACAGCTGAAATATAACTTCTGAATTATGAAACAGCTCTATTCATTCACTACTTTTCCTTACCTAAATGCCCCGGAGAAAGCGAGAGCGGTATATTCTCCCAAGCTTAGACCACAGGCTACATCAACACTGTCGATGATATTCTGGCCTCCCTCTCGTGCACGAAACAACTCTACAGCAGCTAGACTCGTGACATAGATAGCTGGCTGTAAAGATGTATGGTTAGATTTAGCCAGTGACACTTTAAACAGAAGCTATATTTCGGATTAACATTTTTAATCAAAGTATGTGTAGCTGGATATAACAAGCACTGTCAAGAACTCGGGATATTACATTCTACTCATTATATCTTCACCTAACCCCTTGTCACGACCGAAAATCGGTTCTCAAAACAAAAGCTTTGCCAACCTTCTCAAAACCCAATCTCTCCTCTTTTGAGAGAGAATAATTTTTTAGTGAATGATTATTGGCTACCTAATGGGCCAGACTGAGCCAACCAAAAACATAAATAACCATATCTTAAACTTAATTAAATAGTTCAAATGACATAATTGAATAACGAAAAACATAATTAAATAACCATGTTCAGACCTAAATGTTACGTGTGTAAAACCGGCCTAACTAAAAAGCAACCAGACAAGGAGGATTCACTTTAACATATTATTTAGATCATTAGATGTAATCATCAGAGTACCTACCTGGCTGATAACTGTTGAATCTAGTTTCTCTTTTGGTCCATTAATGCAAACATCAAGAAGATCAAACCTGAAGGTAAAATATTGTACTAACTCATTGACAGAGAAACTACAATTTATGAGCCTAAGACCTTCCATTCATTACTATGTAGCTTAAAATAATAACGTTTCCAACTCAAAAAAAAAAAGTATAGTAACAAATAACGAAGAATTGTATGCAGAATACCCGAGAACATCATTTGCTTTTTTGTACAACTCTACGGCAGGGGGGTAATTTTGAGCCTCCTTTCCCATTCCAACGGCTTGAGCACCCTAAGAAGGAAATACATCATTACAAATTTGAATGATACAACTTAACAAACTCACTGATCACAAGACCAGTGAGCCCGGCTATTGTCCAAAAAAATAAAAATAAAAACTTAACCAACTCACTGATCACAAGTTTAGGCCACATGTCCAGAAAAAAGAGGTACTAACCTATCTGGGACCAAAGTTGGATATAACATATAATCCTTAATTAGCTACACTACGGAAAAATATAACCGTGTTAGCTACTAAGAAGCTGTCACTCTATTCTTTAATGAAAACGAGATAGGAAGCTCTTCTTTTATTACAGCACCAAAGTAAAGAAGGGGAAGTCTTTTACTCGGGTACGAAACAAACTACGCATTCCTCATACTCATAAGAGTAAAAATCAATCGAATCCGCTTGTCTTAAATGCTACATTCCGAAGAAAGTATCTATTTAACGTAGTGAAAGAGTTAAAATAGTCTCTTCTATTTTAGGTCCTAATCTCCCCCCAACGGGCAGCTGCTGGGTCTTCCCGTCTCTCCGAAACTTCCCCCGGTCTCCGGCCCGAGCTATATGAGGCAGAAAGTCGTCTCTAAAATGGTTATCAGCCAGGCATTTCCAATCTCAGGTACTTCCCACGCTTCAAGTATTATTTGGTAGAATGTAGACACAGTTCGAAAGGGCTTCTCCTAAAAATCTCTGAGATTATTCATTCATCATAGAAAGAGTACATTTGAATCATCACATATTTGCTTACAATGTGAAATACCTGATTGAGCTAGAAACAGGCGCAATGCACTTTGAGTAACAAAATCATCAAGTTAAACAAGAAATTCCGATTCCGATCTAGAATCCGAATCCGAATCCGAACAAACAAGCAGAGAAAACATATGCACGAATGCGCTCGACGCAGGGATTAATAGTGAAACTCACTTGGCCAGGGAAGAGGAAAGCGAGGCTGGGCTTGTAGTCCGCGAACAAGTCGTCCGTCACGACGGCCTGCGAGGAAACGCTGACGGAGAGCCTGGATCGGCCGAGGCTTTGCGGGAATCCACTCAGGGAGCCGCCGAGCGACGAGCGATCGGAGCGGCGCTTGGACGAGGCGGAGAACGCGAGGGAGGAGACGGCGGCGAGAGTGGAGGAGGCCATGGCGGAGAGAGAGAGAGTGCGCAGGATAGGAGAGTGGCGATTGGGAAGAAGCGAGTGAGTGAGCGTTCGCATAAATGATAAAATGCGCCGGGTGGCGGAGTGTACGAAGCCGAGAGAGAGTTTTAGTAGGCAGAGATGGACACCGAAAACCAGCCAACTACCTTACTCGCTTATTTTTGTCATTTTCCTCTATTTTTTATTTCCCTTAATAGCGGCATAAGTCATAACTACTCAATATCTTAAGAAATACTAGCAACATAAGTACTTGATATTTGAATGTTTGGACTTGGAGAGCCATATTCCTAATATTTGTTTTGCCCGACTAAACTATCCAATATTTTCACAAGTGCAACAAATTGAACCATCATCGACCTACTTAATGGAGGTTAAAAAATAGATATATTTTGATAGAGATAATTTGATTGTTACTAAAATATAACAATAAAGCTTTAGAAAAATGAGATAATGACGCGGAAATATTAATTCTTTCAATAAGTGTACCGATATGTTCTCATGTTTTTGTTTAGCTGAAAAAGTACCTATCAATTTACCAAGCGTAGCAATATGTTTCAATCTTTTTTAGCGACTAAAGTACCTCTGCTAATACAGTAATACTTACCAGTTGACATTACCTCTTTTTTTTTTTTTTACCGATTTATAATACTTTGACGGAATTGACATTACAAATCTCACTGGTTGTGATTCTGATTATAGCTCTACTTCCTTTTTAAGATCAAGATATTGATTAACGAACCAATTCAAGATCAAGATACTTTTTTTCACCTACTTAGATATCAAACAAGTTTATTTGGAAGCTAAACTGTTTGCACAAAATCCACCAAGAATCCTAAGATTCATAAATCATCCAAAGTGGAACATGAAAGTAATTGATTCCATTGAAACAACGAACAAAAACGAAACCTATTATGTACTAATCTAACTTATGGTTGCAGAGATACACTATATTAAATTTTATATATATATACGGTTGAATTACAATTATACATAAATATACATGGAGAAACAAGATAGCCTATTTTATACACCGAATCTCATGAAAGTAACATCGTTTCTATGTGTACTCAGCAGCTTGGAGGCCACTCAAAGAATTGCTCTTGCTTCTTATAGCTCTTGCTTCGTTCCCTCTAATTTCGAGAACCTGAAAAACACACTCACATTGTAAGCTCTACGATCCGAATGCTCTCGAGCTTCGATCTTGATCGATAATACACACGAATAGCTAGGAAACTCCCAACCAATGTATTATTGATCCACTAAGTAATAGTCATACTAGCACCTCACGAGCATAGCCTATTCTCCTGTGAACTCGATCTCGGTCGCCTTCTCTCTCGTCGACTATCTTTTTCCCTCACCAATGAATAACTTCGCTCTATTTCTAGCATGAATATTGAACCCATATTACAAAATATGCCCTTGTATAACTTATTACTTTTCCCGCCTAATCTATAAGAAGATTCTATTCTAAAACTTTATCTTAATCGAGTAAATGATGACATGACATTATAGTTAACATAGAAATTTCAAACTTGAAGTATTTTGTTACCTCTGGACTTGAGTTGAGGACCCCACTTGACATGCCTACATCGATGCGCCATATGTTGCAGTTGTATTTACTGCTCACATTATTTATGGACCTCATTAATTCGTACATAAACTATAGCTACTTTAGCCACTCAAAAGAGAAGAAGAAGAATAAACATGTTAGTAGTACCAGTTCACCCCTGAAGTTTGAGGAGTGTGTCCCACCACCATTGCCTTGGCGTCGACGGCTTCGAGCGTCTCTTCCAGAATCGAGTTTATCTGGAATTTTCATTTTGCTGTCAGCATAACTCGGAATGTTATCTCGACGAGAGAAGCGCCGAGTACTTGCCTGCTCGATCTGATATTCCCGTAGCTCCGAAGTGTCTCTGGAGTAGAGCCGGTTCCAAACGACGCTGTCATAGCCTCTGGTGGCTAGGAAAGGCATTGTCGAGTCCCCGTACGTTTCGCTGAGGCCTCTCATCCAGAGAGAGACTTCCCTGTTGATCCTCTCTATCCCGTGAGCAACTGCGCAAGAAATCGCAACACGTAATTGATAACTGTCATTGAAGCTTGCGTGACAAGGAACGGAAAAACACTACAGATCTCGGAGCTTGTTTGCTTACCGTGGTGAGGAAGAAGACCGCCGTGGCAGAACACCCAATCGTTGACCTTGAGGACTACGGAATGACGCGCAAGCTCGCACGCCAGCTTGCCTCCTGGCTTTAGAAGGACGGATCTCGCAATGACACCCATTTGCCTCTGTCCTAATGCGTAAGAAACTTTGTAAGAATGACGAAGAATTGAGCTAAAAAGGCGATACAGTTCTAGTATGCGCTCGGGAATTCTGACGCAACATGTTTTACTGTACTGTCCTCTGGTCCCGGCTTGGAGGGCACGGGCCACCTAATCTCTAGCATCCCGGCCCACTTGACACCAAGCTAAGGGTTAACTTCAAACAAGAGAGAGATCTCACAAGTACCTTCATGAGATTCCACGGGTCCCAATTGTTGCGGTCCATCTGGCGCTCTTCTTTCCACCTTTCGGAGATCCCGCACCAGTTGACGAAGCCCTCCTCCCAGTCGTCTCTGTACGCTTCCAAGTGCTCGAGGAAGTCGCTGCACTCCTCGTACGCCCCGGGATCCACGTACCTGAAATCGCCTTCAACGTTCATCGTTTCGTGATTCCCGTTCACCTAGATTTTCACAAGGTATTTACATCAACAACTGAATGCAAAACTGGTTACTTTTCAGCAGCTGAAGCTCACATACCTGAAAAACCGCCCCGCCGTTAGCTTTGGCCTGTATGTCCAAAGACCGTAACAGCGACAAAATGGCGATCTCGTCCTCGCCTCTGTCTAGGACATCTCCAAGCTGAACTAGCACCTATGGAATCCAAATACAAACGGGAATGATCAAAGCAAGTCTTTTCGCCTTAATATATTGAGATCACGGACTTCTTCTACATATTTTCGTGCTTTTATTTTAGTAAAAGATGAAAGTTTGAACTTTCACGGAGCGAAAAAGAATCCCAACTATGTTACGGAGCTCATATTAATATAAATAAAAACATAAGAGTTTATATAACAGAATCCAAAACTAATAGCTAGAACTGGCGAAATTTAAAGTTCTCTCTCAAACAAATTTACCGTTTGGCCACCGATCCACAAGTCTCGGCCATCAGAGCTCAAAACTCCAGCCATCTCAAACGCAGCTCTTGCTTGGCCAATATCCCCATGTAAATCCCCAACTGCTAAAATTACCAACTCCTGTCAGAAGCTTGATGTATACTAATGCGTCTCAGAATAATTAACCGACGGCGGAATAATTTCTACCGTCGGGAATCCACAAAAACGTGAATCCTCATTAACGTTTATTGCAAACAACAAACAAAACAAAACAAAGTCCGATCCTTCGAGAGCACAGGCATTGCTCTTTAGTGAGTGTTTGACAACAATAAACCAACGACCATAATTGGCGCTTTTTTTTAAATAAGTCATTAAAGTTTAAACTATAGGACTTTTTACGAATTTTATTAAAATATTAAACTCTGCCAGCAAAGTAAAATCATGCATTGGCTAACCCCATTATAATTAAATTGGATTTTTCCGATTCCGTTTCCTTCTTAGAAAAAAGAAGAAGATGGAATTCCGAATTCTCATATATTATAGAGGACTATTATCGAGGAGTCGACGAACCCGCGACGATTCGGCGATCTGGCGCAGAAACAAAAGTGGGCGGGTTTCCACTAACGACTATGGGCTTCAAAGCGTCCCTTGTGAAGCGAAGAGCATTCACCGACGGAGTAAGTGGAGCTTCCGAGAGCTTCCGAGGCTGCGAAGACGATGGCAGAGGCAGGTGGTTCATGCGAAGAGACGCCATTGAACTGAAGAAGCTTAGCTTAGCTTGGCGTCAATGGATCACCATGGCAGAGAAGAGTTGATACGTGAAAAGTACTAGGTTTCTGTTTATCTTATTCTTACTAAGGAGGAAGAGGAACGAGTGACTGAAGTCTGAATGAAGTGAGAACCGTCAGAAATAACTAAACTTGGAATATCCTCAGCCAAGCATATGTTTTTCTTTTTCTTTTTTTGGGAGATTTTGTGAGGTGGTGGTGCGTGAAGGTATATACCTCATATAAAAATAAAATTATTTCATATCTTTGTGATAAGAAAATTTATATATTTATTTGCGGCTGTATATTTAGATCAATATTTAAAATGGTAGTTACCGAGAAAATATTGGCGGTCTGATTTTACTGGTATACCGACAAATAAATTATAGGTATTAACGTATCTTGATTTCTACTGGTCATATTTTCTAGGTATATTCGACAAATATTTATTTAACAATCCATTTCTACTGATTATATTCTATAGGTGATACTTTATAAAACAATAATATTTGCATTTATAAAAATAATAGTACTCTACAATATAAATATATTTGCATGAATATTTGTAAAAATATATAAGTTCTAATAATAAATACTTTTTTGCGGGCCGGTTATAAGACGAAAAATAAAAAGTGCGTTTGAAGTCCTAAACGATATTTTGAAGAGAAAACAAAAAGTCAAAAACCACACAGTGAAGTGCCAAGTCTTTCCATTATGTTGTTTCTACGTCAAATCCACCAAACATGTATATTTTTTCAACATTTTACTTATTCAAAAAGTAAAAAACAAAGTAGTATTTTTTTCTCAATTGATTCTAAAAAAAGATTACTTTTATTTTTTTTCAATGGGAATAGAGCAAATTCGTTGATTCATAATTGCTTAATAATTTACGAAGAAAAAATGTTAGAGAAAAAAAATGCTAGGTATTTTTTTATAGGTTTCTTTTGTTGTGTAATGTAAATTTTTTATTGATATATATATATATATATATATATATATATGTTATGAGTATTTTCTGAAAACAAAAAAACTTAGGCTTCAAGAAGAAAAATCAAAGCTCATTTGTCAAAATCAAGGTCCATAGTTCGAAGCTAGGGAAACAAAGCCCAAAAGACGTGATTTTTCAAGAAGATCCAATCACGGGACTAAGTGGAGCTTCACGAAGGAGACTCGTGGCAATTTGGCACTTCGAGATGCCCTAAAAATATTATAGTGCAATTTTTATTGTGGATGAGTATTTTTGCCGCTATCAACTAAAAAATAAACTTGTGCATTTTATTATTTTTTGTTATATTTGGTATATATGTTAAGGAGACCCACCACCCATTGAGTCCGATAAAAGGCAGGGCCCCAAGCCCACGTTGCTCCTTTAATGCCATCATCTCTCTAATGTTTCAAAAAAGAAAATATTAAATGCTCATTGCACTAAAATATAACTGATTTTTTTTTTCAGTTGTTTTTTACTATTATCACATCAGTTTTTTTTAATCAATTTATGAATGAGGTTTGGTATCTCGATCAACTATAACTACTATTGTGAGCGTTGCCCGGGTAGAATTGTGCCTTGATCTTGCGGCAAAAATCTTCCCAAGTGTCGATCACACACGAACCTCGCTTCTTCTCGATGCGCTTCCTCTTCCACCACACCAATGCAGTGTCCTTCAAGAAAAGAGGAACCATCTGCAACATCATCGCCTCGTCCGTCATCCTTAGAGCTTCGAAATACAACTCCATGTCGAGCAAGAAGTTATCCAGCTTTCGGCCATCCCGCTCTCCACCATATTGCTTCGGTTTGTGCACTTTTACACTTGCCGATGCTTGGGTAGTTCCCCCGGCCACCGCTCTCTTGCAAAACGCCCAATCTTCCTTCACTTTCTCCACCTCTCCCTTGAGAACGCCCATGCCTTCTTGAATGGAAAGAAGAATTTCATGTATAGTGGAAAGTGAAGTGTTCACCTCGTCCTTGAGTTCCT
This sequence comes from Parietaria judaica, assembly GCA_954871525.1. NCBI lineage: Eukaryota > Viridiplantae > Streptophyta > Magnoliopsida > Rosales > Urticaceae > Parietaria > Parietaria judaica. The sequence continues at coordinate 21,969,963 of OX940860.1, read as the reverse complement.
TCCTCGCGAGCTCCAAGACGCCCCCCCCAATCACGACCGATGCCTTCGATCTTCTCCCGCAAGTCTTCGATGGCTTCACCGTGTGTCACCAAGGTATCCTCTAACTTGCCTTGTCGAACTTGCAACGAGCTCACCACATCCCGTGAAGACGACCTATTGGCCTTCATTGGATTCCGATTCTCCTCGCACCTCAACTCTCCTTCGTTACCAACGATCTCCACCGTTGACAAATCTCCTGCCATGTCTTATAGTCTTTGGTTCTTCAACACCACGCTTCTCTTCGACTCGATTCTGATACCAACTTTCACGTGCTTAGAGTTTTTGCCTAACTCAAAAGCACACGCGCAACACTTAGCTTCACTCCCTCGAGCTACCAAGTCAGCCTAACCCGAATGTCTTAGGCAAAACCTTTGAAGAACACTCAAACTCATACAAAGACAAGAGAGATTACTTTAGAGAAAGAACGTTTTAAATAGAGAAACTCTATAATAGATTATTTGGATACTTGGATGATTTACAAATGAAGGAGTCCTACCTATTCATAGGCTCCAAGGATTACAATGGATAACTAGGATTAATCTAATCCAATGGCTAATATTAACTATCTAAATAATTCTATATTATTCTACTAACTCTAGAAAGCTTTACAAATAACTAGGACTTTCTAAAATGTTATAGAACACTCTTCATCATTTTAAGCTCCATTCTTTTTTAAGTACTCTAGAAAATTCTAGAATACTTCACACCATTCTCCATCCTTCAAGAATATAGTAGGTTCTTCTAGAGAAATCCGGAGACTTCCTAAATGAACCACCCTATAATGCGGCTTTCCGAATGGAGAAGGCGCGGGACGTGACATTAACCAATATTGATTACATTTTCTTACAATGGAGAAATAAGAATATATAAAACTATCACTTAGATAGTTGATATCCTAAATATTGTCACGTTAATAATAAATTAATAATATAAGGAAAGTTCAAATTCAACTGCGAGTCTTTATACAATTATTATCAGATAGAAAGTTTCATTTTAATTTTGAATAGTCAAACTTGTTTTTTTAAATTGCAAAATTCGCGACTCTTACTTCTCTTTATAAGGAGAAATTATTTTTAAACGGAATTAAGAAACCAAATCAAAACCGATCGAAGCACTTTGTATAAAAAATATGGATATCAGTTTGCAATTGAGACAAATTTATATTTTGGTACTATCTATATCTCTAGCTTAAATTAAAATTGATGCTCCTTAAAACAGGTTTATTAAGAATAATTTGACTAGTATAATACCTATTTTTATTAAGATTCATTCATAAGTGCAAAGAGCACTTAAACTCTAGGTAATTGCTGGAGAATTGATGATTAATTAGTTGTCACGTACATGTCAAACTATTTTTGTTTAAATGCAATAATTGAAAGACACTCATGTTGCCCAGTGCCGACTGGGCTATTAGCGCAATATTAATAATACGGGTACCAGCGGCAAAAGTAACCAACATAAAGTCAACACATGGGAATTTGACCAACGCTCATTACAAAATATGGAGTGGATTTATGGTCGACGCATTTTTGGCAAGTTTAGGTACTAATGCCATGATTATTATTTTACTTTGAACTTATTCTGATTGTGTTGACCTAAATTTAGGTACTTTTGCTGTTAATATACTATAATACGATGATGATTGCTTTGGAAGAATATAAAAATCTCTTTCATTCCCCCAGCAAGTCCACGACGACTAGTGATCGGTGAGAGCAGCCAATTGACCAGTGATATAATTAAAATTTACTTAAGCACCCATCGGAATTTAATTGCAATTTAAGTTATCAAGTTTGTACTTTTGTTTCCAATTTAACGAGAGAAATTCACACAACTGATTTGATACATTAGTATTATCATATATAGTATACACCAACATTTCTTTCTATTTTCTAAATTATGCTTATATTATTTTGAAAGGAGATGGATTGATTTAATTATTAACCATCTTAAATGTAAAATGTTAATTTGATCCATATATCCATACTAACTATGTGACATAACTTTGCAGCGATTTTTTAAATTTTGTTATTAAATAAACTTTATTTGGCGTTAACATATAAACGAGAAGTGGTGAAATCATTCTTATTCTACACACTCAAATCTCAATTGTTAATTAACCTTTACATATTTTTGCAGCTCGTCAGTTATATTTGTCAAATTATTCATTAAAGTTTTAAAACCCCCGGTATACTCAGGTACACCATCGGTTACCTTATTTCGACATGAGTACTGATTAAAATTAATAGTAAGTAAGGATCATTTTTCTAAACGATCTGTTGACCTCAAATTCGATATTCGGCAAAAAAGAAAGAATACAATAAACTTATACTTTTTTTTTTAAAATAATTTTCAAACCAATTCCTATATTATCCTTCAAAACTCCTCAGCTCTATCTTCATTAAAAAAAAAAAACGAATATTTTTTTATCATATATATCTATGTTATTATTTTTAAAGTTTGAGTAACACTTAATTAATTTTAAAAAATCTAATTGATATATCCATCGATTTTGCGGTACACCCATAAAGTCCTATCATTATATATGCACATATATTAGACTTGTAATGGGTAAGCGAAAATTGACTAGTTTTGCCAAGTTGCTCATAAGTATAATATGGTATGTTATCTTTAAAAGGGTAAATGAAATGTCCATTTAAACTCAAACTTTTTTTAAAAATGCCCACAAGATTTATTACCATTAAATACTACCTAAATTATAATTTATAGACCATAATACCTTTGGTTTTGTATTAAATAGAATTAAAACTGATTTATTTTTATATAATAGCTATTATAATAATAATAATTATTTAAATCATCCTATTTTGTGGAATTTTTAAACGTGATTATTTTTCATAATATACATCTATTATTATTTTGAATTACACTGTTCTTATTTTGTAGGCATATTGTTGCCATCTCTCTGTGGAACCTTCATCTTCTTCGATCTTCATCTCCTTCGTTCTTACGTAAAGTAACTACAGTTACAATTACAATTATAAACGTAAAGTAACTACAATTACGTAATCGTAGCTACAGTTACGTAAGTGTACTAGAAATTACATTTGTAATCGTAACTACATATACGTAAGTGTAACAAAAATTACATTGATAATCGTAATCGTAACTACAGTTACATAATCGTAACTACAGTTACGTAAGTGTAACAAAAATTACATTGTGTAATCGTAACTACATATATGTAATTGTAATTACATAAAGTAACTACAATTACGTAAACGTAACTACAAAGTCACCTGGGATGGCCAGCGCCGAGAAGGAAGCCGCAAAACCAAAATCGTCACTCAACGGATTAGCTTGCATCGATCCAAAGACATCTCCGGCGGCGAACACAGTTGAAGGAGTGCCGAAGGCCGGCGTCGTTGAACGGCGAGAGAAAGAGAGAGATAGATAGAGAGAGAGAGAGAATGGAGATGAGAGAATAGTGGTGGAGGAGTGGTGGCAGATTCTAGATTAAAAAAGTGTAGATGAGAGAATACTGGTGGAGTGATGGGAAGGTGAGAGGAGAGAAAGAGGGAATGATTTAGGGTTTTAATTTACTCTTTGAATTTTGAAGTTAAGCCAATTAATAAACATCCGTCAATGATTAATAAATAAATTTTAATTTTTATATACAAAATTAGTAATTATATATAAGGGTTAGTTTGGGAACAAAAATATCATAAATGAGCATAAATAGATTTTATGAAACTATAGGCAATCTTTAAAAGATTTGTTACATTTTGGCATTTGATGAGATTTCTTTAAAATATAATACTACGAGAGTAGCCTTTTAAATTATAATATTAAATATTGGATGAGCTATATTTTACACGGTCTAAACTCGTTAAAGCTCAGACAGCCTTGTTAGTGTTACACGCTTATAAATACAAGCCCTTCCCTTATCACTCCATTGCACATCTCTCTCTCTCTCTCTGAAAACATCAAAGGGTTTATTAGCTTCTCGAATACACACTCTCTCTAAATTAGTCTAAACTAAAGTAAGCAGAATCTGTAAAGCTCAGGAGGGATAGCGCCGTGACTCCAATGGGCCTTCAAACCCTTTCCACTACTTTAACAATCTTCTTGCTGTATTATATGTATACACCAAAACATATTTATGCATATATAAATATATATATATGTAAATTATGTGGCCCATCTGTGTTGCTGGCGCTATCCATCCTGAGTTTCACCGCCTCTTCTTACTACTGATCATGCTTCCAAGATGAGCTCCTGCAACACATGCTGTGTTGTATGTATTTATATATACATATACACATATATATACGTTATTTTCCTCCAAAGGTAAATTTATGCATTTTCGCTTGATCTAGCTGTTGACATTATTGACCCGGAAAACTAAATTAAAAGCTATTGAAATTAATTTAGTTTTCCGGGTCAATAATTTCAGGCGGTTTGAATATAAAAATAATAATATATTATTTGATTAATAATTATTGAGCTGTTTTTATTAAGATAAATTATTATACCAACATTTTATTATAAAAAACATTTTATATATGATTTTTATTTTAGGTAGGGGCCTTGGCGATCGATAGTGCTACATCTACCTGTTCTTTCCCTCAACTAGTATACTTATTTAATTATATATATATATATATATAAATGATTCTATATCTGATATTACAAATATAATTGCTCTTTTTTTCTTTTACTAGAAGTCTTATTTCCTTTGAGTTTGACCACATGATAAACTAAGTTACTCTGCTGAATCACCGTGTAGATGTTTGTTTATATAATATTTGTGAATGGGTTTTCCGATCGATTAACAAATCTACACAGTACTCATAATGATCCATTTGTATTTTGCTCGTGTAAAAGGTTTGGAACCTTACCGATTGAAAGACGGGGGCAGCGGCGGAGAACCGAAACCCGGTCCGATCGACTTCTGTTGTTTTACAGAATTCACACTTTCATAGCACATGTAGTTACTTTGATGTACTATATTATAATATATTTACTATTTCCCGTTAAAGCAAGCAAGTAAGCCTTTGGTCGACAGTGATAAACCAAGCTCCTAAATTGGGGAACTTCTGGTTTGATTTCAACCGAATATATTTTGAAACCCTAGCTCTTGTATTATAAGTTATAACCAATAAATACTTGATATTATTATACGTACTTTTTGGGCGATAACAACTAAATCTCGTGACTTGTGAGCGAAATCTTCGTTTTGGGTGGATATGGTGAGATGGGTATTAATGGCAGTCAGAGAAAGAAACCCTAGCTAGTCTTCTCCAGAAGGAAAAAAACTTTCTGAGCTCTCAGAGTCTGACCATAGCTTAGCTTAGCTTAGCTAGGGTTTTATTATATTTCATGCCTTTGACTGAAACTTTTTTGCAGGCTTTTCAATGCAATAATGGAGCTAAACAACACAACTTTGTATATGTTAATAACTGTTGATGTTGACTCCTTTTCTTCTATTCGTTGGACTCGTCGCTTTCTCAATTCGCCTTTTAATTATTCTTATTTAATTTAGGGCAATCAGTTTTGTAAGCTTTTTAACTTTTTTATTTATTTAATCCTTCATTTTATAAAATGATCATGTGACATCTTTAATTTTTTATTCGTATATATTTTTTATTTTTTATTTTTTTTTTGTTATATTTTTATTAGTTTTAGACGGACGAATATTTTTTTGTGTTAATATATTTCTGGTCAAATAAAATTTTAAAATTTCGTATTTCGTTCTTTAATTAATCTTAAGGGTACCAACATAAAAAAAATATTAATCCATGCAAGAACTTACAAAAATCTGACAGAATGTCTATAACTTAACAAAAGGTCTCATATAATCAATTTATAAAGTAAAAGGTTAAATAAAGAAAGAAAAATAGAAGACTTTTAGAAGTCTTATTTTATTATAATTTATAGGAATTTGCATATCTTTGACATTAATTCTATATAATGTTATCATTAATGCTTAATATATGGTAGGGCTTTCGAGCTACAAATTTGCAGGGAAATCAAAAGGAGGCGATTTGGGATTCAATTGCGTGATGATGTTGAGGTTGACCCTAATAGATTACATATATATAATTAATGTAATTATTTATCCATTCTCTGTTACCAATGCTTATGTATATCATCTGGTTGGCCACTCAAATCGATCTTATGGACATATTTTGAGCACTAAGAAGCTTGATCTATCTTTTGGGCACAATGTAGTATGTCTTATTGTTTGGGGACAAAATAGCCAATACAATCTTTATTTGCTGAACATATTTGCGGAGAAAGTATCTTATGTATTATGTAATAGTGATAAAAGATTTAATTTTTTTTTATGTAGTAATTTTTTTTAATATCTGTTGAGGGCGATTTGCACCACCTTTTTTCAGTCACAAGAATAAACGAAGAATGCAATAAAATATAAGCACGAATATTCTTGATTTATTATGTTTCCGATGAGGATTCGATTTCTTCCGTTGAATAGCTGGACAATTGAAGGACGGAATTACAACGAACTCTCTTAAGACTCTCTAAACTGTCTTAAATACTCGAATTACTATAGACTTTAGCAACTGAGGACTTAAGAATACACTTCTCTCTCTATGGTTTCTTCCCGGATCTTCCTTCTCCCTGAGGTTTACATGCATATTTATAACCTTAGGTTTTCTAGAACTCGTTTCCCTTCTTGTTCCTTGAATCTCGCTAGGGTTTCCTTTCTTCTTGCTTGATTTGTTGCTGGCCTCCCTTGAATACATCGATAATCCCACGATTTCCTCACTTGATTAACTGATTCTCCTTTATTCTCGCGATTTTGACTTCTTCCTTTATTTAATCCGTTGAGGTTTTGCGATGAGCTTTCATGCGATGAAGTTCTGCAAGGAACTTCTTCTCCGCGGATTCTTCGTTGAGGTTTCTTCGTCGAGACGCGATGAAGTGTTTCATCGCGGATTGCTTCTAAACCAGTCGGACTTCATCGCGTGTTTAAATCTTTGGGCGTGCTTCTTTGTTGACCGATAGTCAACGAATCCTTGCCTTCATTTCACGTCGTTTATGGGATAAAACGACATGAGTAGGGTTGAGGAGGGATTTGACGAAATCCGACCTTAACAATATCGTTACATAATAGTAGCAAAAATTCTCAATTTCTTTTTTAGCAGTAAATGCTCCTAATATCATCATTTTTTTTTCTTTATTAAATTTCGTTCATACTGTCAATAGAAAATGTTAAAATTGGCAAAAATACATAATATTTTATATGTGATATAGAAATAAATATATTTGTGTTAAAATGTAATATAATGAAAAATTAAAAACACCATGTACTTTTATGCCAATTTAAAATTAGTTAACAGTATGTATGAAATTTAATGAGAAACAAAAAAATGGTAGCATTTGGGAACTTTCATTGCAAAAAAGGATTGGGAATTTATGCCGCTATTATGTAAAATACTCAGTACTCGTTGTTATTGACCTTGAAATAAAATTGGTAATTTGGTATCAGACTTATATATTTGATTTAAGTCATACGCTTCAACAATGCTCTATTTCGTTGAATTCTTGGTACTATCTTCAGAATTTGATACAAAAGTAATATTTACGTATTTCTAATGTTAAAGAAAGAAAGAAAAAAATTCATTCTTGGTTGGAACTTGTGACTAGGTTGGAACTTCCAACTCTATGTTGCGGAATTGGTTTTATAGGCTGTGAGCACGGGGGTTCCAAAAATCCTAGTCTTCGGGAAAGATTCCGATTGGCAAGTGGGAACCACGACAGGTTCTCGGACACTTGATCCGATCTGAAAATGATAGTGTCTCTCGTTTTGAGACCGCCCGTGCACAGAAACTCGAAGTAAACTCAATTCAAGAGGCTTAGAATGTTCCGGCTGCGAAGGCGCGAATTGGTGACTCTAGCGGGACTCATTTACTCTAGAGGCTTGAACGTTCTATTTCCTTCAATTCTAGAAAAGTTGCTTCAAAATTTGGTACAGCAAGTGAAGGATAAACTAAAATACACTTGATTATTTTTATTTCTTAATGAAACTCTCTTATTTTGGTTATTTTGCTGTTATGCAGAGTCCACTTATATGTTTGTAGAGGATCAGCCCCTACAAAATTGTGGATTGTCCAGTATTTTAGGCACCGCACAATTAAGGTTTGTTCGTTCAATGCAGTTGCTGTTATGCGAGGGTGCAACAGTGAGCTGAAATCGAGTTGGGCCATGCCCACGGCAACAGGTGAGCAGCGCTACGCACGAGAGCCATGACATATAGCGCGCAGGCAGAGCGCGAGGCATTTTCGGTAGGGCGATTACTAGCAATTACTTGACGCTATGGAGACTTGTGCGAGCAGTCTCGAAAAGCGATGGAAGGTTGATGCGAATCTCATTAAGATTAACGAGACCTGAAAACGAAATAATGTCAATTGACGTTCCTTCAATCAGATTTGGGGTGGTAGATCTATCATTTCTTGAAGCAAAAATGAACCGAAGGTTTTTTCTTTATCCAAAATCTCGATAGCAAATATGCCTCAAACGAAAATGGCTTAATTCGCTTGTTAAGTCGATGAACGCCAAAGAAGAATCTCATAATTTAGAACTAGAGAGAGAGTTTAACTAATCACAAGTATATGTCTAAAACCTAAAACAATTTACTTTATTCATTTGGCAACCTTTTTATTTGTGTAACAAAAATTAGTGAGAATTAATGACAAATCACTCAGCCACTATATAAGTGCTCGGTTCTCAACTATCATATTAACTACGACAACTCCTAACCACTACACTAAAGACAAACTCTCAAGTCTCGATAAAAACATAGATTGTTCGATTTTAAGAGCAAAGTAGCACTGGAAATTGAATGTTCTCTAGTTTTGTAAGGATTTTATCATAAAATTGCATTTGAAACCTTGTGTTTACACAAAATTTCCATTTATAATCTTTTTTAATATAAAATTACAATTATGAATTACATTTGTATGATGTAAATAGTATTATTTTAATCAAAATTTGATGGTAAATATTATGAAAACCTATCGGTAAATCAGTAAAATCACATCAGTAAACTTGAAAATATATATTTGAAACATTGATATAAAGTATAAACCAAGCCACAAAAAAAAAAAAAGGACTAGAAAAGATGTATTGTCTTTTGACTTTTAAGTAATTTTAAAGGAGATTTAAAGTTTAAACCATACGTACGTAATGTAAGCCCAACCAAGCCCAATCAAACAAATGTGAAAAATATTATGTTTGTCGACCAATTCGGAAAGTTTGTAATCAATGGATATGCATATTTTCGAACTAATTGCAATTATGATAAAAACTAATGACCATATTTATAATAAGAATTTTTCTTTTGTTTTTAGGTATGATTTAGAATAAAAGTTGAGTACAAACTTTAATCAACTTATGCAACAAGATTCCAAAGTAAAAGAATGGCGACAAACGGATTCAAAATAATTAAATATGAAGTGATATTTTTTTTTTTCCGTCAAATTTAAACAAGAGAAAGTGATTCATAGCTTAATGAACACATAAGTGTGTATTTTTATTTTATGCATGTTTTCATAGCACTATGTTAAAAAAAATTAACCAATCTCCATCAACAAAAACTAGGCACCGCTTTATATCCGTTGACTTTTATTATTTTGCCGTTATTTTTACTTTTAATCTTTACCGCTTTAATTAATCAAAGTTTAAATACTTTTACCGCAATTTATTCCATATAAAAATGATATTTTCGTGGAGGTTTCCGTGTTTAAAGAATGAGCGCGTGTGAACGGAATGGACAAGTTGACAAGGGGGTCCACGCGGCAACGTGATAGAACAGAAGGATCGGTATGGGTATTATGGGAACACAATAGCTGACTTTTGACTTTACATTTTATTCACAACTCAACTTGTGCAGGAAGTAACCCAACACATCCACATCTTTGACTTTTTCAACCTCCGTGTCCCCATCCAAACGACGACTTTATTATGCGACCCCACGCCACGTGTCCAAATTAAAAGACCTACATACCCTTCCAGAGACACCACCACCGTGTCAACCGTCACATTGCAAATTAATGAACCAATATATATAACTTTCTATAAATAATAATAATAAAACGAACAAAAATATTCCGCAACAACTGAACCATACAAAATATTAATAGATTAGATATAAATCATACATAATAAAACCAAATAATGTATAACCTATGAAAATTTCCATATATATATATATATGTGTATATACAACACCATATAACAACGTAAAAAAAATGAAATTGAATCAAATAAACGTGCTTGTTTTCTTTTTCCTATGTAATATTATTATTTTTGTGTTGATCCTGTTTAATTTCTTCAACATAGCAAGGAGTCGAGGAATGAATTGTCGTCCCTTGGCTCTTCCTTGGTCTTACTATTGTAAGAGCTTGTTGATTGGTTGGAGCCTCCGAACTGCGTCGTGTTAAACCCGATACTCGCCGACGGGCGCTGCAGCATCTCCAGAGTGAAGGGCTGCATGTTGTGAACGGAATTGGCGTCGTTGGCTGAACCGTAGGCCGTGATCATGTTGTTGTTGTTGTGGGGGTGGTGGTGCTGTTCCTGTGGCCTGGCCATGTTTGTGGCGAGAGTAGGCGGCCTGCTGAGGCCGCTGCCGCGCGCGGCGGGCACGTCGTGGTTGTGCTTGCCCTCGTAGGTCGTGATCACGGCTCGCAGGTCGTGCGAGGCTCGCTCCACGTGTTTTCTCACCGGGCATCCCGGATTCGTGCACTTGTAGTAGCTCCTGCATAATTTGGCAAGTTTATACCAAAGTCAACGTTGCATCGAGCGACTTAGATTACATGTGTGTGTATTTTTAGAACTTAGAAGGTGATCATAAAAATGAATGAAACAGTTGATTCTCGTGATTTGAGAAGATGCACAAAATCATGAGTTGGAGAGAAAAGGGGCGACAAATCCGTAAGCATATTAACGATACTACTAGGCCACTGTAATCATTTTAATAATAATAGCACAGAGATATATAAGAAATAGTCTTCTATTTAATCACAAAGTACGCAAACCCATAACAAGTTCAATAAACGGTATTCAAGGAGCGCAATCGGGGTATATTGATGGAGTTTTCATAAAATTTTAAAAAGGGACACGGATGAGAAAACTGTCAACATTTTTGCAAAAAACCAAATATTACTCAAAATGATATCATAAATTTTAAGAAAAAAACATTCAAATTTCTTTAAATCAAAATGGGATTTTGAAGACGTCTTATACTGAAAACAAACTACCGCAAACTGCCCGCACTCATGAAAATGAAGATTACCGCGGATATACCGACCGAGGGCGTACAGTACTGATTAAGTTTTTTAAAACATTGCATAAGAAGTCATATCATGTATATGATTGAAGAAGAATAGTTTGTATTTGTATAGTACCTAGGATTGGGATTTCCTTTGACCACCTTTTGGCCATATTTCCTCCACCGATATCCATCGTCGAGTATATCGATGTCGCTCGTCGTCTGAACCACCACTCTCGGCTCTCTCACCGTTCTGCTCCCCGGACCCGAAACCCCTTCGCTCTCTCCTTCTCTCCTCCTGATCGATCATTGGTTACGCAACATCAGCTTTCAACAATTCAGATCATATTCATTTGAACGGGACGGGGAAAAATATACCATCTTTTGGCCTCGGGCTCGTCCTCGTCGAACTCGTCCCCGCCGCCGGACTTAGTTTTCTGCGAGCTCTGCTCGTAGTCGTCGTCGCCCAGCGATATCGACGAATTCTCCGGCGTGGCGGACGACTCCAGCGCGCTCTGCGTCGAAGCGGCGACGTCGGCTACGGCGACCAGAGCAGAAGAGGAGGAAGAGCGGCGCGTGGACTGTGGCTTGGGGTGGTTGTGGCTCCCCTTGTAGACGATCTCGGTGATCTGCCCGTCCACGGACCGCTCCACCTTCTTCTTCGTGGGGCAGTTCGGGTACGTGCACTTGTAGTAGCTCCTCGGGTTCTCGCTGCCCTTCACCTGTTTCTGCCCGTACTTCCGCCAGTTGTAGCCGTCGTCTGACCGCCGGCTCAGCGGCTGAGCGTAGGTGCCGTTGGAGCCGGCGCTGTTGCTCTTGATGGGCTCTTGGGCGTTGCCCCCCCAGCCCTGGGATTCGGCGGTGGTGGTACTGAATCGGGACTGTGTCTGAGAAGTGGCGTTGGAAGATTGGAAGAGCGAGGAGGAAGATGACGTGTCGGGCCGTGATTGGGTGTGGAAAGAGAAGTCGGAATAGTTCTTGTCTTCCTTTTTCACCATTTGGTTGTTGTAGTTAGTTGAGCTACTTTTCCATTGGGCGGCAAAAGCTCCAGTTGTTGGGGACGGAAGAATCTAAACACAAACAACACACACAAAAAAAAAAGGATATAAAAAAAAAAAAGCTCATTAGATATCCATTTTTCCAAAACGTACAAAATTGAAAACATCAAATATAGAAACAAATATATTACAATATATAAGGGTTGTTGTCTTACGTGGGAGGAGTTGAGGAGGACGGGGGAGTCGAGGAGCTCGGCGGGGCTGAGGCCGGCGGGGATGGCGAAGTAGGAGGACGGGGAGACCGAGAACGGTGGGGATATGGGCAGCGAAGGTGGCGGGAGAGACTTGAACTTGGGGACGCCCCAGCCGGTGCGCTCGGCTATGCGGTCGGATAGCCCGGCTCCTCGACGGAGGTGGTTGATCCCCACCCCGAGCCCGGCTGCAGCCACGGCTCCTTCGTCGGCCCCGGAGGCCAGGAGGTCGGAGAACGACGTCGTCGTGAAGGGGTGCGAGGGGAAGGTGAAGTTCGGGTAGGAGTTAGCCGAGGTGTCCAAGCTCCCAGAAGAAGAGGCCATTAGAGAGAGAGAGAGAGATAGTTTGTTGAGTTTGGTTTAAATGAAAAAATAAAATATAATTGAGAGTTGAAGAAGAAGAAGAAGAAGAAAAAGAAAAAGAGAAAAAAATGGTCACGTATTGTCCAAGACAAAGGGTCTTTGCTGTATTATTGTTTATTTATTTTTAATTACTTACTATGGGGAGTGAAAGAGACGAGAGAGCCTTCTCGGAAGCTCATGCTGAGATTTGACCGTGGATTTTCTTTTTATTATGCCTCTCTCTCTCTCTCTTGTTGCGAAGTTTATATCGATATTTTCAATTGATTAGTTTTGTCCTAAAATAATTTATCTGGTCAAAGCTCGTGGGTTTGACTGGATTGGATGGCGGCTAAGCTCATACTAAGTTATCCTACAAACAATACAAATACAATTATTATTAGGGAAAATTACCGCAAAAATACTCAACCTTTGGTCAACGTGTCTCCCGTGTACCCAATCTTTAAAACTGACGGCAAAAATATCCAACGTGCGTTGACCGTGACTTTGACATGAAAACGTTAATTTTTCCGTTAACATCCGCCGTGTGGCCGTTAGCGGCAAAAATACCCAAACTTTTTTTTTTGAAAAAAATTAATTTTTAATTTTGTTAATTTATATTTTTTTTACTTAATTAGTGATAATTACTTGAATTCCAAATACATGGAATAACAAAAAAGTTAATCAAAACATCAATTGATTTCTTAAAGTGCTTGTATAAGCTACATTTGCTAATAATAAATCTTATTATTATGAGAAATTTTAAGTATGAACCGAATTAATGTCTTCACATTGCTTCAAATTCTAAGTATGAACCGAATTAACATCTTCATCATTACCCTTTTCGTTGGAAATTGACCGTTTTAGATCGAATTAATACAGTCAATTAATGTCTCCGTATTGAAAAAAAAATGGCTTAAGAATATTTGCCGGTAAAAAAATATTATCAATAATAAATAGGGCTTGATTAGTAATAATTAGCTAAAAGACCTCCATTGGGATCCCATTTAAATCCATACCCTTAAATACCCTTGCTAAGAAACATGAATAGTGCCGAAGGAAGCTATGAAACACAATGAAAACCCACTTAAGGTCATTCTCCAAAAAAGCCCCCATCGGAGGTGGATCCAACGCCGCAAACCGCGTCCTCATCGGAGGCCGGACGCGCCCTCACGCGCGGCGTTTGTGCCGGACGTGCTACTTCACGCGGGCGTGTCTCAGCTGACATCATCAGGCCACGTAAGCCCTTCTGAGGGCGCGTGAGCACGCGTGAGGAAGGCAGGAGACGCGTGGCTGTACGTGGTGGCTCGTGTGGGGCCGCCTGAGGTGCTCCCGGCCCACTTTAAGGGTTCCGGGAGCATTCCGAGGCCATTTCTAGCTAACTTTATGAATTGTTGAGTATCTTGATATTTTTGGAAACATCTGGACACTTTAATTTCGCGAAATTGGACTTCCGGTGAATATCTCGGGCTAAAATTGACTTTATTTAATAAAAAAATTAATTATATAACTTTTCTTTTATTAATTTATTAAAAATCAATTACGTAAAATACTCGTAACATTATGTTTAAATTTTTTCATAATAATAAGATTTTTATAAGCAAATGTAGCTTATACAAGCACATTAAGAAATCAATTGATGTTTTGACTAACTTTTGTGTTATTCCATGTATTTGGAATTCAAGTAATTATCACTAATCAAGTAAAGAAAAAAAATTAATTTTTTTCAAAAAAAAAAGTTTGGGTATTTTTGCCGCTAACGGCCACATGGCGGATCTTAATGGAAAAATTAACGTTTTCATGCCAAAGTCACGCTCAACGCACGTTGGGTATTTTTGCCACCAATTTTAAAGGTTGGGCACACGGGAGACACGTTGACCAAAAGTTGGATATTTTTGCCGTAATTTTCCCTTATTATTATTACATGCTAAAACAATTACAGTGTATCAGTTATTAGCAGGGTTCCGAAAATCGCGAAAATCGAGCGATTATCGTTCGATTAATCGAAGAAATGGTGTTCTCGGTAACTTATCTCTAGTAATCGTTGCCGTTTTATACTTTTCGAAATTTTTCGAACCGAAAACTTTGGTACTTATCGCTGCAACTTTTCAAGAGCAAAATAACGATAATCGGAGGACTTTTCGTCCAAATTTGGGTAAGTTCGAAAATTTTGATATCATTGTGGCAAAAGTACATATGTTTCAGAAATTGTTGATTTGAGTTAGTTACTCGAATATTTTGGTGTAATTTCGTTTTATAAAATTGTATATAATTTTAAAACTAATCGGTTTGCATAATTTTTTTTTTAATTTGAAGTTTTTCTGAATTGTGATATCATTGTGGCAAAAGTACATATGTTTCGGAAATTGTTGATTTGAGCTAGTTACATTAGTATGAGACTTGGTTTGTGGCTTATATATTATTATTTGTATGAGACTTTTATGTTTATATTTTGTGTCATTAGTATTTTATGTTATGTTTTTAGTGTAAAATATGTGTGAAATTTTTTTATAGGTTTTCCATCGATAAATCCATCGATAAACGATTAATCCATCGATAAGTTCGATAAGTTTCGATAACGGCAAACGATACTTTTTATAGGTTTTCCGTCGATAAATCCATCGGCAAACGATTAATCCATCGATAACGGCAAACGATTTATCGGCCAAAATGGCATTTTGATCCTTATTAGTATCAATATGAGAAGATAAGCGATTTAATTTCCTTTTTCTTAATAGCGCCAAATGTATGTAAAGTTAATAAATGTACCGTGATGTGTACGTTTAATTTTTTTTGACGGACTTACGTGACTCGTCAATATTTTAAATCATATTTTTATCTGATCATTTGTTTATTTTAAGTATTTTTGCCGTTATGTTTTACTTTAAACTCTTGTATGATCAAATTTAATACTTTTGCCGCGATTTTTTTATTTTTTTCAGGTTCTCTTTCTTTCGTTTTCGTTTTTGTGCAGCACATGGGTTGAGAAGTGGTTTTAGGTAAAGATCATGGTTGAGCAACTCCACTCGTAAGCAAAAGCAATCTTCAAGTTACACAAATACCTGTAGAATTAAAAACTACTTATAAATAAGTGAACTAAAATCCTAATTAAATGAGCACTGAAGAAATAAAATAAAAAACGAGACTTGAAATAATATAAAGGAAAATATTATAATTTAATAATTTAAAAACAAAAGAAAGGAAAAGAGATCAATCTAAATATAAAGTACTCTCTTGGATATTTTTAATTTATATAATTATGATATTTTTTCTTTTAGTGTTTCTTGTATGTTAATTTATACGGAATTCAAATTCACTTAGCAAGATTTTGAGCTTCTATCATCTACTTAAAAAAAAATCAACTTTCTTTTTAATATAGTTTTAAATTAATGTTAAAATAAAACAAGATTAGCAGTACAAAAATCAATATATGATTTTTTTTTATAAGATAAAAATAAATAAAAGAATACAAATTCTTGCACTTGATTATGCATTTTATTATTGTTGATTGTAGGACCTTGGAATTCGGTGATTGATAAACAGAAGGGGCTTTACAGCATGCTTAGGCCAATAATTAATTTTATTGACTCAGTTTTTGAATTATGATTTCCATTGTTGTGTGAAAGCGGAAGTTAACATAAGAAGAATCGAAAACTAAGATGCAATTTTCTCGAAATTTAAAATCCCAGTCCAAGTCAAAATATTCCAGTATATGGATGGAGTATTGGACTACATGTCTACATAGGCAATTCCTTTACAAGTAACTCGCCGATGCACAAAATCAGTACGTCATGATGCACAAAATGACTAAATCAGTACATCATTTTTTATTTTATTTTTTTGGGAATAACTGTGGCAAAAGTTTTTTTTTTTTTTTTTTTAATTTAGCTGTGTGATCCCAAAATTTTAATTATGCGAATTAAGCATTTACTCAAATTCGCGTTGGTTAATGTCTTTGTTACGATCATATTATTATACGTTATATGTGGAACACATGTAAAACTGAGATCGGCCGGCCATCGACATCAGCTTCGTCGAGGTTGGCACTGTCTTCGTTTTTTCGAGGGTCGCGTGATTGTTGTGAGCGTGACTGTTTTCGAGTCAGGATATCTGGGTCGATTTCATTATTTAATCTTATTTGAGGAAATATTCAAGTTTTTTTTTTTTTTAAGAAAAATATGTTAAATCCCCACCTTACATGTGTACCATTTAACATTCACTAACGTTGTTGGAATGGAGACAATGGTCGACGCAAATTCTTAATCTTTGAGTATTGAAGCCGCACAATTAAGAGTTTAGAATTACGCCACCCAAATTTTAAAAAATAAATAAATACTTTTACCACTATTATCCCTACTTTTTCTTGTTGCGCAAACTTTTTGTTATGAGTTTCTAGAAGTATCAAACGAAGCAACCACGTTGATTCCTCCAATAGATATTTTTGGAACTCGGAAGTGGGATATTATCTCAGTTGACATAAACACCAAAAACAAGAGCTGAGACTCTTCTTCTTACAAGCGTCAAAACATTTAATATTATATACACACACATAATATATATATATATATATATATATATATATATCGGGCATACTCGTAGAAAAAGTGAGTATATTATTAAATGTTGGTGTGTGTATTTTCCTGCAGAGATTTTATCGTCGTTATAGTAACCAAATTATGCAGAAAGGGTGTCATTTCAGCATCGAACATATCCTACTATATTAAATTTGACATTTATTGGATGTTTCAACTTGCAAGAATGCCTCCAATTGGAGGGGTGTCGTGTGTACATTATTCAATATCAATAAAGATGGAACGTAATACTCCAATTTTATATTAATATAGCTTAAAGCTGTTAACACGGTGATTTTTTGGCACGGAAAATGACCCCCACTACTCAAAAATCCAAAAATGCAGACAACGAGAGCAATTACGATTTTTTTGGGAATCATCATTCCTAACACTTAGTAGACATCAAGAATTGAACAAACGAAGGAGAGAGGAAAATGTTGATGCATAAAAAATGACGTAAGGGTGAACAATCGAATATCCGGTATGATTTTTTTTAATAATAATAGATCTCATGCCGCATGTCGTTATTTTTATAAAGAAAATCGAATATCTTATTCGAAAAGATAAAAACGGCATTGAAAACATATTCTGTATTCAATTGCGATAATATCAATATTCTAATCGATTTATATCGCTTTGAAAAATATGACCAAAAAATTGAATAAAAAGATTAATTAGTAGATATTAAAATTCCAAACCATCAAGAAAATAATAATAAATAAACTTGAATTAAAACTAGTAAGCTCAATAAGTATTTTATAAGTAAAAATTCACTTGGGTGATTTCCCGAGTTTAGCCTCGCGTCAGCGTGAAAAGCTTGTCTCATCAGTTAATAAAGCTCTTTCTCGTCGGAAGACGACGCTTAAGGTTAAATTTTAGCGGCTGACAGGTGGTGCACACATTATTTAACGAGTTTCACCGCCAATATTTTTTAGTGACTAAGCCCTTCTAGGCTCCTGTCTTCGTTTTCTCCGGGCCTCCAATTAGGGTCTTGGTGTTTTGTTTCGTAGCTGCACGCGGAACTAGAGTAACGGTTTTCCTAGTACATGATGTGGTAAAGAGATTTGGGTGTTAATCTCCTACAAGATTTGGGTGTTGCCGAACCGTGGGTCAGTAACATTGACTGCCCAGATGGGACGTCGCACTCCCCAGTTAGGCATTGGTGGGTGTCCGCTCCTTGACGGTGGTCATTGCTGGCGTCCCCGCTAGTAATTGTCGGAGCTTCCTCGTTGCCCTGCTTCTAAATCTGGCATGTACTACTTTAATATTGAGTAGTGTTCCTCAAGGTAGTGTGGGAAATTCGGAATTCCGTTATTCCGTGCTCCGTGGTCGCCTCAAATTGATTAGGATCCATTCTTGTACCGATAAAACGCTCTGGTACCAACGAAATTCATAGGACCCTGATGTAGAAAAAAATACCTGAAACACACATTTAACGAAATTCACGAACGGATTTCATTGAAAGATGAATTCCAGAATATTTTATTGAATTCAAAAACTGAATTAACAAGCTGCTGCTTTGAGAACACGGCCAAAGCTCTCCCAAGAGATCTCTCGAGTCAATGGACTTAAAACATGAAAACGTCACAAATCCATTCCATTAAATAAGAGAGATTAAGGTTTCCTAAACTTTTTCACTACTGTCACATGCCAAAAATAACTCCTAATACTTTATTAAATATCCTAATAATTTAATTACTAATAAAAGACGGGTTTTAACACAATCCAAAGACTCTTCGCGAATTTTCCCCATAAATAGAAAACAAACTCTCAACGTAATGATAAAAAATCCGCTCAACTTAAGGCGTCGGATTGTGCATTATAGGTGCAAAAATATGCTAAAGTCGAGCAGAAATTCGTCACCACATCACACAAAAACAGTACCAAATTTCAAAGTTGAAAACGTAACTAAACCTACCAATAAGTTAAACCTAAAAACATAGTTAAATCCCTAACAGAATGTTGAGATAATGAAATCTTTACTGTTTTGAATACGACCGAAGAAAGTCACTCAATTTCAAATCAAACCAGCAAAAGGTAATACGAAAGAAACCAACCATGAAGATAACTGAAATTTTCCTTCAAGTGTTCTCCCAAGGAACGGAAACAAAAGTTACAAAGCTTCGGTGCATCTTTCCAACTCCAGTTGTCGTCCTTTAGGGTCTATTTCCACCTGAAAATCGTTTCATGCATTTGTTTTAACTCAGTTGGTGCAACAAGCGTAAACTAAAATATATTATTTCATTACGATTAAAGAACGGAGTTAAGTTGATGGTTTACAAAGCTACGAGATCTCATTACGACCCGGTTTTCAGGGGTGAGTTCTATTCACGGACTTATATTATATCCTTTAGTATGAGCTTCGTATTACGTTGATTATTAAAGCATCGGACCCATGTTAGGATTGTTGAAAGAGGGAAACATAAGGATCGGCACCTGGAATGCTTTGTCTCTCCAATGGAACACGCAACCACGAGCCTCCATGTGTTTGAAGATGTGCTCGGGCAGAAGCGGTCTGAAAGACGAGTGAAGTTTGACTTTGTCAACCCTCCACATGTCAACAGCGCAGCAGCCAAACCGTTCGGGGTCAATCCCGACAAGTGTAGAATTGTCATGTTCCGAAGGCGGCTGATCCTTGTCACGGATAACAGACCGACGTCCGTGACCGAGCAGTACGACAAGTTTATCTGTCAACGTTAAGAAACAGAATCGTCATTTAGATTAGGTTGAATCAGCCATTGAAATTGTGACTCACGAGATTGACGAAAAGAGACGGAAAATAATACCTGGTTGAGGTTTTGGGAGAATTGAGCTAGAGGGTGCATAGCATTATCATTGATGCTGACACATTTCTTGATATCCAACACGGCCAGTTGCCTACAGCCCATGGCAATGGCCGACAGCCCAGCTGAGGAGACACGAGGACATCCTCGAATCTCAAGCTCCTTCAGAACCGAGCATTTTGATAATGATCGGAGTGAAGAGTCAGTAATTCTGCTGTTGTAAGCGATGTTGATCATCTCCAGTGCAGGAGAGCCACAGGCTACAGCTTCAATGCCCGCATCACTCACTCCCGAGCACCTGCAGAGTAGTTTTGTTAGATAATAGTACCTCGCGACCTGCTTCACTTGCAAAGTTCTTGTCTTACTTAATATCTAATCTAACTTTTTCCCATAAGACAAAAAAAAAAAAAAAAACTCAAGATAAGTTTAACAATCCCACATGGAAAATATAAAGGCACTTAGCATGTAATAAGGGCATGAGTTATCCCGTCATTACCAATTAGTTTAATGTTGGAACTCCAGTATACTTTAACATGGTATCTGAGACACAGCCCATTAAACTCGAAAGAACACCGGTCTAAAAAATAATAGGATCGGCCTACGATGAGTGAATAGAAAGAGCCACCATCTTGAGGGGCATGGTAAGAATCCCAGATGGAAAAAGATAAAGGGACTTAGAATGTTTATAAGGTCGTGATTTACTTCTTTCATTGCCGATTGGTATTAAGGTAAAACCTCTATGGGAGAGTTGATGAATTGCTCACTATTAACACTACAGGTTTCCCCTTACCTTGTATGCAAGCATTAATTAGAAAATCCACAGTTACAGAAGCTTAACATGAAGTTTCCATACTTAAATCAAGATAATTTGAAGGATTTACGAAATTCTCCTTAACACTTGAGCTAATTGAAGTGGGCCAACCGACAATACATATATCGAACAAAAAATGTGACGCACACCTGTACAGATCGAGCTCTTTGATCCTTGAGCAACCATTTCCAACATGGATAAGTCCTTGATCAGTTATATTTAAACAAACCCCAAGCTTTAGAATGCGAAGTCTCGAACAGCTCGAGATAGCCTCCAAACCTAACCGAATCAAGCACAGTTAAATGGACTGATGGATATAAAATGTCATGGGAGAAGATCTGTGGTTCAGATTGGCACCTTGGTCATCGATTTCGGTATCGGTGACATCGAGCTCCTCCAACAGATGGCATCTCTGCCCAATTAAAAGAAAGGCGTCTCTCTGAACTAAGCTGCAAGACTCCATGCGGAGAGAAGTGAGGAATGTGCATGAACTCGTAATGCCATCAATGGCGGCGTAAGTAATCTTGCGACAGCAAGTGATATCTATCTTCTTAAGTTGTTTATGGCTTTTCCCTAGGAAGGTAAGAGACTCGTCCGTAAGGCCCGAGCACTTGCCTAGGCTCAGCTCAGTCAGAGAGGCCTTCCACTTTCCAATTTCAGTTATTCCCGAACACGATACCAAACAACCATCCAGTCTAATCGCACGCAGCAGAGGCAAATGACTTAGGCATTTCGCCAGGTCAGTACTGACCTGAACCACAAGCAAAGGTGCAAAATGAGCCAAATCAGTTTCATTATTCGTAAAATAGAAATCAAACTGCACAGTCTCAGACTCACAGAAGGCCCGTTTATTAAGACAAGCTGCTCTAGAGATTCAGCACCGCTGATCAGTGAAGACAGTCCCAAGTGAGAAATGTTCTGACAATTCGACATATTAAGCATCTGCGATGACAGCACAAAATCAGTACAGTTTCAGAATAAAACCAATTCGTGTAAACGAAACAAGTACCTTAAGGGAGTTGCGAGAACGGGTTAATGTGGCGAGGCCATGATCGTCGACCCCGTAGCACCCTTCCATTACCAAATCCTTGAGATGTTGCAATTGCATGATTGGGGCAAGGCATTTCTCCGTAATCTGCCGGAAGAAAAAAGAAATACTTTAGCTACACTCGGTAATTTCTTAATTCCTATGTTTCTAGTGCACGGTAGGATCTAAGGAAAATAATTTCCATGACTGGAAAAAGAAGGAAAAGGCACTACACTTGAGAGTAAAACAACAGTAGAAGCTTTCCTCTAAGCCAATTCCATAATATGGATTTGAGAAGAACCATCCATAGAGATCCATAACTAAGAAGAACTATATTCTCAATCTTTCTATTTATGACACAAATTCTCAGTGGTATAAAACGTACGACTTATATTCCCAATCTTCTTTTTTTATCCACGTTTTGCCTTTATTTGACCGCGTATGAACTACAAGAATTGCGAAATCAAAGAGTTGAAACGAACCCTAAGTGCTCGCATATTAGCCAAAACGTGTCCTACCATGCAAAAACTAAGGCACTGTAGGGTTGTCATGGTGCCATGTGGTCAAAAAGAGCGAATATTTGTACCTAAAACGTGGACAAATCATATGTCGGAATGTGAAACTTCACGGTAGAGCGGAAAAAAAAAAACACTTAATTACTTTTCTCAAAAATCTTTCATATCACTAGAAATTTGTGCCACGAAAAAAAGACTTGGTAATATAATATAATATGGGTATTTTTGCCGCAAATATAATGACTTTAACTATATCCAAAGAGCATTAAAATTAACACTACAGTAATGGTAATTAATAACCCCACAAAAGTCAAATTGCAATACAGAAATGAGAAATTCATAATCAGATCGATCGTATTCCTTAATTAAGCAAAGTTACCGGCAAATAGGAGAGATCCAAGCTCTGAATCTCCGGGCACTTGACGGCGATCAATCCAACGCCCAAATCGGTGATCTTCACGCACCATCTCAGCGACACAAACCTCAGATTCGTGCAGCCAACGGCGATACAGCCGATTCCGATATCAGTCAACGACCTGCACCTAGCGAGCTTCAGCGTTGTGAGCCCCTTAGCCCCGGCGAGCGCATTGGCCGCGGCGTCGGTGAGCCCGACGGCGTTGGAGAGGTCAATCTCCGCAAGCGCCGGGCAGGCGGCGGCGAGCGCGGCGATCCCGGCGGCGGAGAAGGCGCGGGATCGGCTGAGGTCGACGGCGCGGAGCGTGGCGCCCCAGGCGCGCGAGGCGGCGGCGAGAGCGGCGTCGTCGACGAGGGGGCAGAGCGTGAGGTCGAGGCGCGAGACGAGGGGGTAGCGGCGGGCGACGCGGGGGAGGAGGGAGGCGCGGAGGGGCCTGAGGTGGCGGCGGTGGCGGGATTCGGCGGAGTGGAAGGAGCGGCACGTGGCGGAGAAGGCGCGCGTGGCCGGAGAGTCGCCATGGAGGGCGTCGAGGATGGCGAAGAGGAGCTCGTCGGTGAAGGAGTCGAATGGGTTGGTGGGTGGCGTTGCGAGCTTCTTCATCGCTTGCATTGCAATTTGGAAATGAGAAGAGAAGCTTCCTTCAACTGCTCTGCTACGCACTGTAGTCTAGTTGGGTTTGTACTTTGTGTTGTACTACAAAATTGAAAAGGACGGCTTTCTTTCTTGTCAAATGACGAAACCGCCCTCCCTGTCATCTCATTTTTATATGCTTTTTTTACTCTCTTTTTTTTTTTGTCTTCCCTCTACCTCGTTCATTTTTAAAACATGAAAAACGTAAATTCTTATTTTCATTTTCTCTCGCGTATTCTCAATTTATCTCTTTAATAAGATTGCGATTTGCGTTGTTGCCGTCATGACTAACGAAAATAGTAAAAAAACTAACGAAAAAGTAAATGAGATATGAAAAAAATAAAGTTAATTACTTTTGCCATAGTATTTTTAAATTGACTCCAGTCCTATTTTCAAACAACTAAAACACTTGAAATTGATTACGCACTTGAAAGCATTGAGCTAGAGAGTTCCCGACCGATATTAAGGCTTTGAAGTTGCTTGAAATCATCTCTCAGGAAAGGTGCCTCTAACTAACACGGGTCCAGAGCCATAAATGGTTTCCAATTTTCACGTGAAGAAGGTTTCCCATAAACAAGTTTCTAGGGCATGTACATGGGCTACAATCTCAGTAGAAAATATTACATTTCCCGCAAACTCAACTCTAAGTAGACGGTTACTTCTTCGCAAAAGTTATGGCCATCGGGTTCTGCGGAGTGATTTTGAAGCCTTGCAGGGCCTGCATAGCCATGCCTGACTGAACGTCGTCATCAAACTCAATAAAGGCGATACCTGGCTTCGCCTCTATCATACGAACCTCCCTGAATCCCGGATACTGTTGGAAGAGCAATTCCAGCATCATACTGGTGGTTTCATGGGGCAAGTTCTCTATGAACAGTATGTTGTTCGGAGCAGAGGTTTCGTGTGCGTTCCTGTTCCGTTCATGGAACGAGGGCTATACATAAAACAAAGACACGTCTTAATCATGCCGTTTTTTATGACTGAAAATCATTACACGCGAAACAGATAGTGAAACTTACTGGCGCATTCCCATTTTCAGCTCTTGAGCCGTTGGCAGCAGATGGCTGTGCTTCTTCAGTCCGTCGCTTCTTCTCAGCTGGTACAACAGATTTGTGCCAAAAACAAATAGGCAAAAGTGTTAGATAGAGAAGACCATTTAAGTAAATCACAATTCACGAGATGAACTTCATTACCTTTTTCTTCTTGCTTCTTTTTCTTTTCTCTCGGGACAAAGGTGCCTTCTTCTTTAGCTACACAGTCTGACTTCGTCTTAGCGTATTGAATCCGCTGAACCAAGTAATAGATTCATCATCATGTAGATTTTTCAGTTGAAAGGAATCATCAAGATAAACTGAGGTACAGTTTACAATAAACTATATAACAATCATTCAATCAAAATATGTATAGATGAACTGAGGTACAGCTTAATGTTTGCGAGAAACCATTTATTTTAAGTGGAAATGAAAAGCTCAAATCATTGAATAAAAAATACTGAGGTATTGGCAGCAAGTATTTGAAATGCTAAATTTGGAACTGAGGCGTTTTACCTTACCCTCACGAGGCGCGAGCCTCAATAATAAGAGCAAAAAGTCATAAAATATTATATATCTCATAGAATTAAACTAAACACAATATAATTTCGCATAAAGTACATCAAATTGCTAGTTATAAGTCGTAAAAGATCATAAACAATAAAAATTATTCAAGGTTTTGAATTAAAGGGTATTTATGTGATGCCGAAGATGAGGGAAATGGAGATAGAGTTTCGGGTTCTTTCAGCGTTTTCATCGGTTTTTTAGTGACTTAAAAGGCCCAAAAAAATCCCAAAACTGTTAAACCTTTCCTTCATCTCTTTTTCCCTCTCTCATCTCACGGTAGCCTCTAACTCTCTTCTCCGTCGTTCTCCTCAGCTCCTCATCTCATTTTGCATCTCCTTAAGCCCATACAGATGCAAAATAGGCTCTGTGGCGTGTAAAACAGTGGCAAACGCCTCCCATGCCTCATGACATAAAGCCTCAGAGACGCACGCCTCACGGCAGCCCTTATAGGCATAGCCTCGGAAGCTGTTTTCAACCGCCTCGCATCGAGGCGTGGCTCAGGGCGTACGCCTAAACACTTCTTAAAATCACAATTGGCAGAACAGAGCCATTGAATCAATATATTTCAGACTTAAGCATTTAGCACTATAACTTAACATAACTCAATCTAATTGCAATTGCATGAGCTCCAAGTACTAAAGTAATCAGAAAGAAAGAAAGAAAAAACTAAGAATAAAATACTAATCACAGTGAATAGCGTAATCGTGCATATAAACCGATGAACCGTGAAGACAACATAGTAAAAGTTTTCTGAGTAAGAGTCTTACCATCGGCTTATCGTAAAAGGGAAAGTTCTGCATCTGCCGGACAGCATTACTCGCAGCCGTCACTTCACTAAATGCAATCCAAGCTTGTCCTCGAAGCTTCATGGTCTTCAGTGCAACAACATCCAGAATTCTTCCATATTGAGAGAAGAGTGCGTAGAGGGACCTCTTCAGCTCTGCTCAGAATCATGTAAGCAATGCATATACGCTCCAATTCAAAAGAAAACGTATCCAGTTTATCCCCAACTCGATCCAGTGATTTCAAAATATCCATTATCTAGTTGCTCCAAAATTACCATTTCCAAACCATGAATTCCAACTAACAAGTACATGATATACAGAACGGACTTTGAACTCAATGAGCTCGAAACTTAAACAACATCCCGTTCGAAACGATCTTCAATCACTTTTCGATCAGAAGCTCAAAAAAAAAATCCTAGGTTGAACAGTTACAGAAATTGAGCACATGGAAGCACCTTCTTTCTTGACCTTCTCATTGAGGTTCCTGATGTAGATGGTCTGGTTCGGAGGTATGTCGCCGGTAAGCATGGTGGGATTCTCTGTGAAATGCAAAAGCTGGATCTCTGCGTACGAAGGAAGGAGAAGACCCGGCTGAGCCCTAGGTGCCTAAACCGGGATAATTTTGCAATTTGGGCTTTTTTGGCCCATTACTTTATATTTCGTCCTTTTGCGCCTCGCACAATCTTTCGAATGTCAATTTCTGTTTACCTGTTTTGTAATAGAGTTCATTGTGGAGTTTTCAATACAGCTTCAGTGATCCTCCCTGTTAAAACTTAAAATGACAATAAAATAAATTATATTTATTAAAATGTGTAAACATATAAATATATAATACTTTCTTTTTTTTTATCATTTTCATCAGATATAATACTTGGGCGACGCTATTGACTAAGATTACGAGATGTACTCGCATTACAATAATGTTGTATGTCTTGTTGCGATTGAACTCATGACGTCTCGAAAAATCATGTTGTGGAGTTGCCATTATGTAAAAAAAGGTTAGTTGTTTACATTACTTCTAAGATGAATTTATTGCTATTTTTTATTTTAGATATTAAGTAATGTGTGCCAACGAATATGGGCACAATATATAGGGGCGAAGCTACAATTGAACGGGGTATGTACGTGTTGTACTTCTCTATTGCCCAAAACCCTTTCAACGTTTTTCCTTCGGCGACTCCTCAACGAATCAAGATGTTCGAAGACCTTATTCGGAGAAATGGCCGACTACGATTGTCTCTCTAGATGCATGAAGCTCCTCGTCTGAAAACCGTGACTGCCTCATTAACCCTTCTTCACGGTGGACTCTATCACTCTAATTTTTTGTATGATTAAAATCCTAATTTTGCACATTTGGGATTGATTAATTTGTTGCTAGTTGAAAACCCTATTTTCACATTTTGGACTGATTTTGAGTATGATTAAATCTCTAATTTATAAAACCCTAATTTCTTCAGTTAATTATGTGTTAGTGTTACTTTGCTGAAAAATTAGGATTTACTCGGTTGAAAATTGGGCTAATTTAGGGATTTATTATGCTGATTTAGGATTAAACAATCTATTCTATTCAACAAGGTTAGTGAATATTAGGGGTGCAAATAATACCCGGAAACTGGGTAATTATCCGGATTTAAAATCCGTATCCGAATCCGGATTCCGGATACGGGTACCGGGTGTTAAAAGTTAAAAAACCGGGTACCCGGTTTAATTACCCTGTTTATTTTAGTTTTTTATTTTTTATGTTAATTTCTTAGGGTTTTCTTTAGGGTTTCCAATACTTAAGTGATAATATTATTTTTTTTATGCATTTTTATTTTAAGATGAATGTATGTTTTTGTTTTTAGATAATTTATTTATATAAAAAAAACCCGGATCCGGTTTCTAAAACCGGGTACCGGGTATGAAATCCGGGTATCAAAAAATAGATACCCGGATTTCGGGTACCGGATCCGGGTATCGATTTTTGGATACCCGGATTCCGGATCCGGGTACCAGGTGCCTCAAAAAATCGGGTACCCTACCCGGTTTCACCTCTAGTGAATATTTGTTTCTTTGTACGTGTAATGCATATGATTTTTTTTGTTGCTCTTGACAAGCAAAAGTTGATCAAATTTGTGAAAGATTATATCCAAGATTTTTACTTTGATTTTCTTAATGATCAACTTGACAATTTATATATTTGATGTGCACCCATATCACGAGTTTGAAAGATTTTGAGACTCTTGCTCGTAAAATGGTTAAGACTAAAGAAAATGGTGTATATAAAATCTATATCGGCGATAATCACTTTGGCATTAATCTTACCTATATACAACGATAGATAGCGTTTTTCTTCTATAATATCATCAAGACTATTAATAAGAAATCGAATAGGAGATCAATGGATGAATGATAGTATGTTAGTGTATATCGAGAGAGATATTTCTATTTATATCAACGATGAATCTAAAACCTATTCTACAATAATACTTCCAAATTAGATGAAATCGCAACATCACATATTAAATTAAATTACATAATTTATTTATGTCTTCTAGTAACTATTTCAATAATATATATAACCTCAACTATTTTCTTGTTGATTAGAGGAGAACTCAAAGAATAAAGAAAAGATTGTATATTATATATTCCATTCTTGCTATCCAATATCCATGTACAATTAATGCAAAGACAAGCTTTTTAATTTTTTGCTCTTCAACTTCTTTTTTGCGTGTGCATTAATTTTTTAGTTTCTTTTTGCGTCTCGCAACATTCCAACTTTACTGGCACCACACCAGTATTGAGCATACAGTTTTCTTCTTATTTATGATCATCTCAATTCTCATGTATATCTTCAATACGCTGCATGCATGCTGGCTGATGAAGCAACACACGTCAGCAAAAAGCTCAAAAAAGAGCAGCCACGTCAGCGTTCTGTGATCTATTTCACCAAAACTCTCATACTTATAATAATATTGTAAATAAAAAAAACTATGAAACGAAGGCATATACACATACAAATTTTTAGCAGATAACGGGTGGGTGATTGCAAGCAGTTATATGGTTGCTTCCACGAAATATTTATATCTAGAGGGAACCAATCTCTGGCATTCCTTATTATAAATATAAAGCCTTAATAATTCTTCATATCTGCTATATTAATCATGCCTGCTAATGTTTTTGATCATGCTGTAGGAGAAAGTACCCAGAATCCCCCTCCATTATTCTCGCCCAAAAGGTGACTTCAATTATACTAACTTTCTTTATATTGTTTACTAAGTACATGCAATATATAGTTATATGGGTAAACTGCGGTTAATGTACCTAATGTTTAATCTTCTGCGGATTATGAACTCAATGTTTATTTTCGGCGGCTAATGTACTCAATGTTTGATATGTTAGATATTTTGTCTTTTCCGTCACTTGACCGTTAGAGAGTTATCCTCCTCTATATGTACACTGTTCGTATTTTTGACATAACTCACTCATTTTTTGTCCAAATTTTATGCACGACCTATGGTTGGAAAGATAAGAGATAGATCTACAACTTTTGTGTTTTATGTTTTGTAAAATCAGTTTTAGAAAAATACGAAATTTCAAATAGAACGTAAAACTAAACATTAGTTTAATGCAAAATATTTGTTTCGAGCAAATTTTAATATACTTAATGACTTTTTATGATGAAATGTAAAAGTAAAAAGTTATAGATAAATATTTTATCTTTCTAACGGGTGTTTATTTATAAATTTTGGATAAAAAATAAGTGAGTTATGCCAAAAATATGAAAGATGTGATGCAAAATAATCTTTCATATTTTTGGCATAACTCACTCATTTTTTGTCAAAAATTTATAAATAAACACCCGTTGGAAAGATAAAAAAAAATCATCTACAAATTTTTTGTTTTACGTTTCATCATAAAAAGTCATTAAGTATATTAAAATTTGCTCAAAACAAATATTTTGCATTAAACTAATGTCCAGTTTTACGTTGTATTTGAAATTTCGTATTTTTCTAAAACTGATTTTACAAAACTTAAAACACCAAAGTTGTAGATCTATCTCTTATCTTTCCAACCATAGGTTGTGCATAAAATTTGGACAAAAAATGAGTAAGTTATGTCAAAAATACGAAAAGTGTACGTATAGAGGATGATAACTCTCTAACGGTCAAGTGACGGAAAAGACGAAAATATCTAACGGATCAAACCTTGGGTACATTAGTCGCCGAAAATAAACATTGAGTACATAATCCGCAGAAGATCAAACATTGGGTACATTAGCCACAATTTACCCTAGTTATATACACATGCCATCATACAACAAAAATTGTGTGTAAACTGTAATGTACATAGTGGGTTTCACTCTAAAACGTGAAAACATAGCTCATTTGACTAATTGAGACGACGTGGTCCCAAAGTGAAAAAGAACGGCAAAATTAACCATAGTATACTTGCGTCAATTTTTTTTAAGGACGTTGGTCAAAGGTCACTTGGTGTGATAAAAAAGTTGAACAAATTTGAGGAAACATAAACTTTGGTCAACTTGATGCTACGTACGTAAAATTTAAACAACGTCAGTAAAAGAAAATGGACGAAAATATGTGTATCGTTTTAATTTTGTCAACTTTAAGTACTCTTGCTCTCTTTTATCTTTTCACGTGTTGACTATAGAATAAACATAAACTTATAAAAAATTAAAAAGTTACTGCAAGGATTATAGTATCACATCACGTACGTTGCCTTTTTTTTTTTGCTCGAGCATCACGTACGTTGTCAATCATATGTCTTAATATTGCTCTGCATAGGCTGGACGGAAAAGTAGCAATAGTGACTGGCGGTGCCAAAGGGATCGGCGAGGCAACCGCCAGACTCTTTGCCCAACACGGCGCCAGAGTGGTAATTGCCGACATAGACGATGCCGCCGGCACCGCCTTAGCCCAGTCCCTACCCACGGCAGTCTACACCCACTGCGACGTGAGCTCGGAACCCGACGTGGAAGCCCTAATCCGAACCACCGTCGCCCGCTTCGGGCGGCTAGACATCCTCTTCAACAACGCTGGCATCCTCGGGCGGCAGTCGAGCGGTACTGCCAAGAGCGTCGCCGACCTCGACGCAGCGGAGTTCGAGCGCGTGATGAGGGTCAACGTCCTGGGGACCGCGCTGGGGATGAAGCACGCTGCGCGCGTCATGCGGGGCAGCGGCGGCGGGTGCATCATCTCGACAGCGAGCGTGGCGGGCGTGATGGGTGGGCTGGGGCCGCACGCGTACACGGCGTCGAAGCACGCGGTGGTGGGGCTGACGCGCAACGCGGCCTGCGAGCTGGGGCGGCACGGCATCCGGGTGAACTGCATCTCGCCGTTCGGCGTGGCGACGTCGATGCTGATGGAGGCATGGAGGAGCAGCGATGGTGATGACGATGAGAGCTGTAGTGTGGAGAAGGTGGAGGAGTTGGTGAGAGGGTTGGCGAGCCTGAAGGGGGTGACACTGAAGGCGAGGGACGTGGCGGAAGTGGCGCTGTTCCTGGCGAGCGACGAGGCCAAGTATGTGAGCGGTCACAACCTCGTCGTTGATGGGGGGTACACTTCCTCCAAAAATTGTGTGGCTTTCTAGCTTTACTTTTAATTTATTGAATTTTCTTCTCAATATTGCGTTGGTCAGAAGAATCGCTATATAATGAATTTATGAACCTGTTTCTTCACTTGTTTATAAGTGATCGGATATCTAATCATTCCTATTTAATTTTGCAAAAAAAGGAACTTAGATTAGTGAAGGTTCAAAAAGAAAAAAATGAATGATCAGAAAAATTCGGATCCACGAAATAGCAAATCTGGATTTCTATGGTCCTATGTTTTTATTTATTTTTAATTATAACCTTTTTGTTTTATTAAATTTGTTTAAATTTTGAAACTAAACTTTAATTTTGTTTAAATAGCAAATATGAGAACCGTTAGATCGTTTGATCCAACGGCTCCAATGACTTTTTTTTTTAAGGAATTGGTTTGGGTTTGGTCTGTTTTTTTTTTTTTTTTTTTTTTTAAACCTAAATTCATATAAATGTACAAAAAATGTAGGACCTCCGTTTCATGGAGGTCCTTCACAAGATTACCAACGGATTACGAATAGGGCATTGACATATATTTATAGGTAGCTTACGTGACTCAAATATAAGACAAGTCATCATGGAAATAAAAGAATCGACACAAAAATTTACTTAAGTTTTGACCAAACAAAATGTCATTTTTCTACTTAGAAAATAAGTTAATTAATCCGAGATTTTGTTATGATCTCTTTGCTTTTATGTTTAAGTGTTTTATGTCTATTTTTGTTCTCTCACCCTTTTTTTCGTACTCACTCTCATTACGAAACAAAAAACAAGACTATAAAAGCTTCCACAAACTCACAAGTTTCCACCTTGAAAAAGAATATGGAACAACAAGGACAACCAAACTTCTTGCTGCAATACCCATTTTATTTTCCCCGCGGTGAAAGTTCCCGATAACATTATTTTTCATTCCCCGTTACTTCAAAACTCCTCTGATTTTGTGAAGAGCTTTGCTACTACTATATGTTCATGTTGAAAACTTTCGTCGAAAAATAATTAAAAAAAATTATACGAAATACCCATTTAACTACAAATATTTTTAGAAATTATCCACTGAGTATTAAAATAGGTAGGGGTTTTTTTTTTTAAATTGTACAAAATAAGAATTTAAAACATTGAGCACTTTCTTTAGCGTGAATTTTGTTGGACCAAAATCTTTGTATGGGCCCAGATTTTGTAAACTATGTTGATATGGGCCCAGGCAACACAGGACAGCTATGCCCGACCCGTCCTCTCCAAGTGAAGTCCACTTGAATTGAAACCTTCACAAACTCGGAGTCGGAGAGAAGCAGAAGAGAGAAATGTTGCGGTCCATTCTGCGACGGAAGTGGTCGGCGCCGGAGTGTAGGCTCAGTCCTCTAACGGCGGCGAATTACTCGTCGTCGACGGACCAGAAGCAAAAGGCCAAGAAGCAATCCAAATCCGCCAAGAGAGCGGAAGCCGCCGGCGCCGCCGACGACGCCTCCGCCGCATCCGACGCCGACGCCGACTACGGAGACCGCGCGCGCCGCCTCGAGTTCGACGACAACGATCCGTCCCTCGACGTGGGGCCCAACGCGCGGCCGCTCTTCACCTCCACGCCGTCTCTCGCGCGGCTTGCTAGCAAGGACACTTGCTCTTACTTCAAGTTCAAGTCAGAGCCCTGAATGCCCTAACGCTTCTCCGATCAGTCCCCTCGATTATTTTGGTCTGAAATGTATCTCTGTTATACAGGGCCGATGAGCTGAGCAGCACATTGCCGGAGGGGTTGCCGGAGGGGCTGGCCAAAGAGTTCAAGGAGTCGCTCCGAACCGCCGTGCTCGTTCGCCAGAGTTTTCTGGACCTCCGCGACAATTTCCGGCGCGTCGTTGATCCGACACTGTCGTTCCCGAAGAGCAAAGGTCTTTACTTTGATTTCTTGCATTCCCAGAGTGTATAATTAGAGAACTCAGAAACTAACAGCTCCATCAGAACCAGTGTTTTATTGAAGGGTCCGCAAGTCCAATTTACGGTTATACCATGGGTGTTACGGGTATATTGGTGGAGTTTTCGTTAGACTTAAAACCGATACCGATTGTGCAGATCCCATTTTATGGGTCTACCGCGTAAGCGTATTCGTAAAAGAAAAAATAGTACTAAAAAAATTAAGCATAATATCATAGATTCTAAGAAGAAGTTGTCTTGATAGATTATGGAGGAGGCTTGATGAAAAAAATGAAGAAAGGACGTGGTTTTCTTGGTCAATGATTGAATTTGAGGGCCAAAAGAAAATTTTGGATAAAAAAAAGGTCCTTATGAGAGGGCTACCAAAACCGCCCGCACTCATGCCATAAATGGGTTACCGATGGTACACCCACGGCATACTAGGGTTTTAAAACCCCAATCTTAACAACATCGTGCCACAAATTTCGATCCAAATGAACAGAACATGTTGCCATTTTTTTGTAAAATCTGATTCGTTTTTTTCGTTGTAGATATTAAAGTTAGAAGGCAGGTGGTTTTGGATGGTAAAGTTAGCTGTGGCAAGAGTACTACACTGGCTATGCTCGTTCATTGGGCGCGGCAAGAAGGGTGGCTTGTTCTCTATGTTCCCAATGGCCGCCTCTGGACTCGCGGCAGTTTCTTCTATAAAAACGAAGAAACGGGTCTTTGGGACACGCCTGCTCAGGCTGAAACCGTTCTCAAGGCAAGAATCAAGCTTCTTCTTGTAAAGAAATAAAGCTATATGACTTCGCAGCTCAATCGTAAATGATATATTATAGGTTATAGAATAGCTTTCCTTTGTTCTGGGAAAAAGGCAAACTTTTTCGTTTTTCTTTCTGTCGTGTATATTTCTCACGAATTGTTGTACTCCAGGATTTCTTGAAGTTTAACGAAACCCGTTTAAAAGAACTTCCTTGCCAAATATCGGATCCTATTCCATTGGGAGAGGGTTCTGGTGTTGGAAAGACGAAAGATGGCTCCGACACCATATCGTTGCCTGAGAGTCCAACCCTGTATGACCTTGCGGATACTGGAATCAAGCACTCTCAAGCAGCCGTCGGAGCGTTAGTTCGTTTGAGGAAGGAGCTGTCACTTGTCAAAGATGTTCCCGTGCTCATTGCAATTGATCAAGTGAGCCAAATATCTGCCGTAACTTCATTCTTTGCTCTACGATCTCGTTCCTATTGGTTATTAATGAACAACAATCTTTTCTTTCCCAGTACAATAGCTGGTTCACATTCAGTGACTATAAGGAGGCAGTAACTCTTCGTTCTACTCGACAACTACATGCTAGGGAACTCGCCACGGTATGTACCCGTTGTATAGTTGAGATTTTTGGTTGTATGGTAATTAATTTTTTTGAACTTATGTGGCACGGCCACAGTGACGTACTTTGTGAAACATATTGCAGGTGAACGCCTTTAGATTGATGAAGCACAATGTGATGATGGTGGGTGCTTTCTCTCATTCTACAGCCGTGGGAAAATTACGATCGCAATTGCCTGACGTTCCTGACGATGCTCGTCTAATTCTTCCTCGATACTCTTTGAATGAAGCGGCAACTGTTTCCTATTACTACCTCAGGTAACTATCACGGACCATGAATTTATGTTATTTGATAATGGCTTGTCATTTAATTATGTTTTCCTTAGAGTCAATATATTTTGGTTTGAATTATTTAATTGCGTTTTAGTAATTATGTGCTAGTGTTGAGGTACTTAAGTTTTACGGTTTGAGCTCTAACCATTAGGTTGTAAGGTTCAGTCTATTTAAGAGACTAAATGAATGAGAACGTGATGGCCTTGGTAGGAACTGCGAGAAATTCACACAAACTTGACAAAGGATTCGTCAAGGTGATGAATTCAGATTTCTCATTAGTCACCCAAAAGGGAAAATAATCAATGTCCAGTCTTTCCTTTGAGAGTAAGGCCAACACTCCTAATTATGTTCACCAATCGTGGTTAGCCTTGAGTAAGCGATCCTCCTTGAATCAGCAGTCGGCTCATTCTAGGCTTATTTATTCCCTGCCATCACCGGTTGCGTCTTCCTGCCAGAACTGGAAATAAAAATGCGGTATTGATTTTCGCCCTTCCTTTCCTGACTCCGCCGCTTTGCTCTTCACTTGTCTTTCATTCATGGTATTGTTACTGTCTGACTAAGCGTGATGTAAGACCCTCACTGTTTCCTTAATATTCGGCTTTACCCCGTTAAGAATGGCATCTGCCTGAACGGGTTATGCCAGTCACCTGGCTCGAACAATTCTCGAATTCCTTCCGGGAGGCCAACACTGATCCTTTTGGTCTAAAGGTCAATAGCTGCTCCCTTACACCCACAATCTGTGAAGTTAGGAACCGCTCCACTATGCTATGCACGCTTGAAGTCAGCCCACATGTTCTTATCGGGTTCCAGTGCTCTCACGGCTCACCATTAAAACCCTGACAAGGCTTTGCCTTCCAAATACAAAGTTGCCGTGATTATCGGTGTGGTTCCTATCAATTTATTCAGAGATAAATGAAATCGGTATTTGGTGAAGACTGTTTCCAAGGGCCAGTAATATTTGCTTCTTTGAAAGTGGAAACACAAAATGGACAATGTTCTCTCTCATATATAGTCAAATTATGCCTTATGTCTGAGTTTTGGCTACATTGTGTGGTTTCTGTTGCAGACAAAGACTGGTGAGTCGTGACGAGTTCTCCGACGAAGGGTGGAAGAAGATGTACTACTTGTCCGGTGGAAACGGCGCCGAGATGAGATGGTTGATGCCCTTCATGCAGTGGCGTTTGGAAGATACGCCGTACGCGGATTCTCCTTATGCCTCAAAAAAATCTAGCGTTTCTTGAGGAAGCTTGTTGGGAGTCTCAAGGACTTGATATCATTATAATTTAAATATGGTTATCATTGATTCAAATGAATCATATCTGATATGTCAAATCCGGAAGTGCAATTTTCGTGCATTTGTGGTGTTAGATTTTTCCATTGAAGTTTGTGCTGTTTTCAGAAATAAAATGATAATTAAGCCACTTTTCAACATTTGTTCTTCTATTTGTAATCTCTCTTTTGTCAATGCTTTCTTCATTCACTCTAGATTTGCAATAGGTACTCGAATAAATATATGGTATGTTATGTATAACTAGAAGTTTGAGTTTACTAATAAAAAAAATAAAAATAAAAACTATTTTCCAGACGTTAAGTTTATAAATGCATGCGAGCTCATGAATATGAAATTGCAGAAGCATGCATCTAAAATAATGCTGTAAATTCGTAGGTCTGAAAAGTCCGGACTTTTTAATTTTTTCCCGATAATTCAGATGTTCTGGGCCCGACTTTTTATTTGCTGATTTAACTCTTAAATAAGATCTTAAGATCACAGATCACTAAAAAAAAAAAAAAAAGGCGTAAAGAATATTACGGTTTTGGATAAATGCAAAATCCGGATTTCTAAATTGGAAAATTCAGAACCAATCCCGGTTTATGTATGGTATCTATTGACCACATAATCGATGAGCTTACACTACTAATAAATGTGATGAGCACTCAAAACCGAGTTCTTATAATACTCCTAACTAAAGACCATTGGGAACAAAATTTGGTGCCTGTAGACTACATGGCATTGAATTGTGCACGTAATAACTTTAAAATGTCAGATTTCAAAAGGGTGACTGGCACAACGGGCATGTCGATTTATGCGAAGTGGAGAACCACTTGTAAAGACAAGCCGCGTGGAACTTGTACTTGCACGTTTTGCAGGCGAGGCGCGGGAGACTTTTGTTGGCCGTGTGGATGACGCTGTAACATATGGGGCAGTCTTCCACTCCTTCGAATTCCTTGTCGAAGTTGCGCTTCCATATGCCGATCGCCTCTGCTAGAGCCCCGTTCTGCATCACGAAATCGTTTATTCCGTTTGGTGTTTCTTATCCAGATTCTAGAGTGAATGAATAAACCATAGGAAGGTTAGTTTTGGTACCTGATTACGCACAAAAGACACCATAGACACCAACCATTTGCGTTTCTTCACATCACTGATCCCCAGGCTTCTCGTACAATCAACATCGACGGGTTTTAACGGATAAGATTCCGGAAGACGAATCCCTAGATCCATCCCCGTCTCATCCTTTGTATACGTAGCAACAGCCTCGTTAGCTGATTTGCTTATGCTAACCGAGAAATTCTCATCAGCAAATTTATTTTTCTTGATCTGCATTTATAAGGCCATTTTAGTGTCCGACAGTTATTATTTAAAGCCTTTGATAACAACCACAAGAAATTGATACAGAAAATAATGTTCGGTCAGTCTTAAGGAATTGAATTAAGAAGAAAGTCAAACTCAATAAATCGCCCAACTCGTAGGTCTCATCACCGGACTACAACTCATAAAACTCTATTTCTTTACGATGTCTACCCTCAACCGTAGAGCGAAACTATACTAGCTTAACAACCAATTTGTTAATTACTTCTTTGATACACTTGTCCTTGATATATAGGATCCCTTAAAAACCTAAATTAAACGACATAAATATACTTTAGGGTACTAAAGTATATTTTACCCATATACTATTCAAATAACATATGAACATATCAAAATGGGTATATAGATGAGTCGTGGTCCGTAAAAACGACCGTCTCCATCAAACTAAGGGGTGTAACAGTTTGACTTTGAGTTATCAATACAACTAACAAAGAAACACATTGTAAAGTTTAAACAACTATGCGTACCTGTGATAGCTCATTGGCAATGAGAGGTGGGCTACACCACGTTCTTGTAAAAGATTCAATTGAAGACACCGCAGAACGATCACGCAGACCGCTGAACCATTCTCTGACATAAGCGGGAAGAACACGCAGCATCAGCCCGTATAACCCTCCGGCAAAAGCGACCAATTTAAGTGGTTCCATAGGCCAAAGCGCGTCCACAGAAGAGATTAGCGAGCCAGTGGTAATGGCGTGGCTTGCTGCATTTGCAGCTTCTAATAGTCCCACTGGACGCTCCGCGTCTTTCTTCTTATGGCTCGGTGCTAAGCAGTGCTCCACGGGAATATGCTGGAAAAGACAATCTAATATGGCTGGACTAGCCGAGTCTTGTATATGTAGAACTAGTCTCTCCCTTGCCGATGATGACGATGGCAATGAGCATAGGTGCGACAGAAGCACTGACCACGCAAGGAACACGTTTACCTGAAAATTTATCAAAGTAAGCCAGCAATCACAAGAAAAGCACGTAAGAGTCGCAAACTAGATTTATCTATGCTATTCTTGTTATTAATCATGTTTTAGGGTTTGGGCCGGATCTATTAGGTTGAATGTTTGATATATTTCAAAGGCCTAAATGAATGAGAAAAGCATCCAAAAAGTCTTTGGCAAATTTAATCGTTAAATTAGCATAGGTGCTCTTCCGAGTTTAGGGATATAGAGCATATTACCCTTTCCTGAGCCATCAAATCCATTTCAAAGACCTCGTAAGGTAGCTTTTCAATAAAAAATGATATCTCCTCTTTTAAGTGTACACCTGCTTCTGCTGATAAATCAATCGGGCGTGAATCTTCATGAGTGTTGGTGTTACTGTCCAAAGGAGTTCGGTCTTCAACGATCGCCAGATTTAAAACAGGCTCATTGGAAAGCACAACATATGCAGCAAACTGCAATAAAGATGCCGGTTTGGAAGAGAAAAGGATGGCATACAACGAGCTAGTTGGCCCTTTGCTTAAGCCCCAAAATTCTATTGACTTCATTGCACGTTCTCTAGCACTTGTTGACGATTTTACGACGCTTGAAGCTATTAAATCCCAGAAAGAGAGATGCTGCAACCGAGACGAAGACACGATCAATGCAGCTTCATGACAAGAGGAACCTGCAATGGCCTCCGCAATTCCCGTGCAGAAGAACAATCGCAGTATACCTTCTAAGATTCGGTCTCTAACGGGTTCCCATCTCTCTGTTCCCAGAGGACTTATATCTTCTGTGGTTTCTAGTTGCGTGTATCCACAGCACAGACAAAATGCTAGAAGGGCATTCTTGGCAATGTCAAAAGGAAAACGGTCTGAAATTAAAACAATTTGCTTCAGCTTCTCAAGGTTATCTAACGTTAAATTGTTGGCATTATCGTCCACATTTTCTGCAATTTCTTCCCATATAACCACCGCCGATTGAATCCACCGCCTTATCTGAGAAAATACATATTCACAGTCTTCCTCGTTGAATTCTGTCCAACAATAACCAACCGAAACTACTAACAGCTTCGAGAGCAACAGCTGAACTTCTGGGCGCTGATTAGCCATAGGTGATACGGCTTCACCGAGTCTTTGTTTGCGGAATAACTCAAGCAGAAGTGTCTTTTCTTCAATGCCGACACTTCTCCCCGCTTCCAATGATTGCACGCTCCCAATCACATTGATAGGATAACAAGAGACAACCAACTCCAACCAGTACTCCGTCTCTACAGAAAGTATGCAATTGAAATATTAATATGATAACAGAGAAGTATATTAGCAAAATCATCATTCTTCACAAAAACATCACGAAAGAGCTTTCGACTCACGAATATCCTAAATAGCGCAATTGATCTCCAAAATGATTTATAATTCATTCATGATACGACCCGAAAACACACGTACCAACGGATATTAACCAAAGAGATGAATTCCCGATAAGTTTATTGAATTAAAGAAACCTTATAAAAAATATATATCGCCCATTACTTCAAGAACATGAGCCAACCTCTCCTTAAAGACGTAAGAGACAAT
Organism: Parietaria judaica; assembly: GCA_954871525.1. Classification (NCBI taxonomy): domain Eukaryota; kingdom Viridiplantae; phylum Streptophyta; class Magnoliopsida; order Rosales; family Urticaceae; genus Parietaria; species Parietaria judaica. The sequence goes on along the minus strand of OX940860.1, from coordinate 21,929,667 downwards.
ATGCCCAAATCTTACATGCAGTCACTCCTTGGGATTGGCGCCTACTATAGATATAAAGGAAACCCCAAATCCTATTTATTATAAACAACCAAAAACACCCTCAATTGCTAAAACACAAATATAGATTATAATATAAAAATATAAAATAGTTTACTTATAAATTAAGGGTTTAACAATTCCTCAATGGAAAACATAATGGATATATAGTAAATAATTTACCTTCTCCTGTTTCCCACAGAATGAGAGGTTGGAACAGTAGAACTTTTTGGAGCCAGCCAGAAATGATATCTTGGAAGGAATTTTGTCGAGAATAATCAGGATGACCACCTTCGCCGATTTCAAGAGATTTGCTTCCGAATAGTGGCCGAACAAGAATGCTAAAGATCCAAGGAAGAATCTTCAAACAGTTGATGTTAACTGCTTCACCAATGTATAGCTTACCTAAAAGCAGTTGAAACAACACAGCAGCTTTGTCTGTTCTCCATACATGATCCTCAAACAAAGCGATAAGAAGATATAGAAGAGCTTTTAAAAATGGTTCTTCGATATCCTCGACTTGAGTACTAGAAGCATCCGATAGAGCAACAAAACTTGGCCCACGGTATCCTCCTCGCACGAGAGCACCATCAAGTAAGACGTTGAAAATGGAGTCCATAAACTGATCCTTGGGAGAAGTGGTAGTCTTGGCATATGCAATAAGTGACGGTAAGAAAGAAGCTCGAGCACCGCCACCTGGCCATTTCCAGGTGCATAGTATTTCGGCAGCAAGCCAGCCTCGAGGTCCGACCTCTTCATCTTCTGAGAGAATCTTATCATAACAATTAAACACTCTCTCCACCCCGACTTGTCCTATCAGCTTATCGACAAAGGCAACAAACTTGCAGTGACCAGAATCCTGCAAGTTTCAGAAAGCTATAATTATTAAGCGTATGAGGGAAGCACTTTATTTTACTTTCGCAATAGCCCATGGCAATAAGTAACTGCTAATTTCAAGACCGGGAAAAGGTCAATATGATGGTTTTTGAGAAGTGCAAGAACGGCTTTACAGTGCTCAGCAAGGTTTACCTTGATTACTATTAACACCTTCTAAGCACAAATACTAGGCCTTACATGAAGTTGAACAAAAGAAGAGAAGCAAAGACATGAAAAATAAAGCACCACCATGAATATCAAAGTTAATAAGCACTCACATTAGCATTTGTAGATGTTTCACTGATAGCCGATTGTTCTACCCCGTTAAAATCTGGAGTAATCCACAAAGGCCAAGTATCATTCTTGAGAAGAAGCCGGTTTAAGAGATATTGCTCTTCAAGTTGATCTTGACAGAAAGTACTCAAAATTTCAAGCGTCCACGCGAAGCACAACGAAGTGATCATTTCCGTGGTCAGTTTATCTTCGGTGAAGATAAAAGATCTAATGCATTGAACTAAGATATTCTGTAATCTCTTGAGATTCTGCATGCTGAGGCTTTTCCTGAATTCATTGCATCTTTTACGGAACAAAGCAAGAACGGATTCACCAAGATCTACCTTGGCCTTGTATCCTACCTTGCCTTCATTGTTTTGAGAGGTAGATATAGATGTTTCCATGCTATATTCCCATTTAATAACCATAATTGCAGCTAAAATACCTGGAACTAACTCAGATTTCTCACTGAGTGTTTGCAAGCAAAAAAAGCTACCATCAAGTACTTGCAGAGAAAACTGAGCCATCTGTGTCACGTCAACAAAACTCCGGGATTCTAAGTCAGAGATTAATATACCAGATGCATCTTTAACCGAATTAAACGAGGAATCTTGAATAAAGTAAACCAAATTCTTCAAAAGTGCTTCAAAAATCTGGATTGATGACTTTCGGGAAATAAAACAAGTTCTATCATCCTCCGTTGAACCGCCAAGAACAGAGCTGCATGTAAAAAGAAAACACATAATTCAGAATTCTTAAAAAGAAGTTGATGAAATTATTATACTGAGAGAGCATCGTATTAAAGACTTGTAATTCACATACCAAAGAAATTGAGCTGTTGAGTCTCCAAACAAAACATTTGAAGAAGCTAAAGAAATCGCAGTTGAATCCAGAAGCTCGCATAGCCACTGAATTGGATCAACATTCATTTTCAAAAGTTTTTTTCTTGCTTTCCCAAGAAGAAGTGCCAACGTGGTTATTTGATCTGATTCAAGGGACTCGGGCGCAGCCTCAGTACCTCCTCGGTTAATGGCATAAGAGATAACAGAACGCCACTGCTCAGAGAAGCAATTGTCGTCGAGCAACGCAAGCAATAAATCAAGTTGAGCACTTGAAGACCGATGCAAACACCACGGAACAAAAGTTTGCTTGAATATTTGCAAGAACTCAATCTCCTCCAACCCTTTGTCTACCCCGTCCGTATGAGCAAACAGCTGTTGAACAACCTTGCGGGGTCCAAACGCAGAAATAGATACCGACAAAAGCTTCAAGCCTTCCACTGAATCCTGCCATCAATAAGATCGCAACGAAAAATGTGAATATCTCTGGGAAAATATTTGAACACAATGGTAGATCTTCAGTTATTTGAATTATCAAAGACAGTTAAAAGATCCAGATTTTACACATTTTCAGTTGCAAAAATGCAAATAGTTGTGGAACGGAGAATTAAATATGTTAGCTGCTTACAGTAGACTTTATAAGTGGGAATGACCTGGCTAACATGGGTCCAACTAAATAAACCAATGGCCAAGCTTCACCTTTCTGCATAAAATGTTGCCCCAGTGAAACAATAAACTGAATGATCCATTCAACATTAACAGCTGATAATCCCGTGATTGTGACGGGCTGAAACAGAGCCAGGCAATTATCCTGAAACTTGGTACAGAAGGCAGAGAGTAAGCCATGCTCTAGCAAAAAGATCCCTGACAGAGTATGAATTATACAGCTTCTCAAGTCATGCAAGCAGCTCATGGGATACTTCACACTTGATCTTTCCACTGTCTTCTTGCTCAAAGGTAAACCTCTGTCATCAGATGATAATCCCGAGGGTGTTTCCTGCGTATTTGAATCAATAACGGAGTACTCGTGCCACATAGTCTTTATGAGAACGTTGTCGATAAGAGTGACTCGAAAATGACGGATTGATTCTGTGGTGTGATAATACCTGTACCCCAACATACAAAGTATCAAAACAAAAGCGGAGAAAAAATATAGATATATGATTTACAATTGTGTGCAAATACAGAAAACGAAATAGGACTAGATGCACGGAATTTGACTAAAAATAAAATAAATAAATAAATAAATAAATAAATAAATAAATAAATAAATAAATAAATAAAGAGAAGTCCTACCTTGGAGCATTATGCAATCCCCAGAGAAAACACTCTTGAAATGCCTCAAAAAAGGCCAACCTATTGGCATCGGAGGAGTTGCATAGGCTCCGTCCAAGCCAAAAGTTGTGGAAGAAGTCAATAAAGAACTTTTCTCCTTCTACTACTTTTGGCGGAACACACTCTAAGAATAAAACTAACGCCGGATAAGAAACCTGATAGGATCCGAAGCACCCGTTTCTAAGAAAATGCCAAAAGCAGCTAAATACAGCTTTATGGACATTTAAGGAATCCCAACTCTCGGGAAATCGTTTCGAAAACAGTAAAATCATGTCCCACATGGGTGAATGACAAACAGGATCCTTCTCTTGAAATGCACCCAGGATTTTGCCAGCCATGATTTTCATATTTCCTTCATTGAAAATGTGAGGAACGTTTTTAATGAAGCTTTTCAACAGTGTATAAGTAGCCGAGCGAATCGAAGCACTCTGTGATTTTGAAAGTTCCAAAAACGATTTATGAGCAGTGAACAACTTCTCCGCAAAAGAGATGGCAACGGTTCTAGCCTTTATAGCATGCTTTGGTTGAGAAGCTACACTCTCAACTTCGGATCTTTCTAATGGAGCACCAACCACAACATCAAGCAGTGTCGCCAAAGCCAGCAATGATGAGTTTATTACCTGCACAATTTAGGAAATGTCACGGAGATTCATCATTTTCGTCCTTCAAGTTTTAATAATTGTATTATACAGCTTTTCATTCAATAACTAGATTATATATACTTTTTCCACGAACATGAGAACTCTTTAATTTTCTTTCAAACAGGGTGAAAGACCAAAAAAAAAGGGGGACGAAACGGGGTTCACAAATACGAACAGAAACAAATCTTCAGCGAGCTTACATGGTTGTGAATCTCTTCTAGTTCATCCGCAGCAGTTGTTTTATCAGATATATCTTTTGGCGTGAGCTTCAAATTTTCTTCCAAATATGTAAGAATCTCTGCCGTGCTTAGAAGTAATGCATCTAGCCTTTTTTCCTGAGCTGGAAAAGCTGCCTGTTTCCACATTGAAATATTCAGCCAATTCTTGATAAAAGTCGCAACCAAGATAAACATTTTCATGCTGAGCATGTCTAAAAATCCAGATATGTGGAGAAAGCTCGATAAATAAAATAAAAAAGAAGGTAAAAGGAGAGAAAGATTGAGACTTCTTTGACAAGGATAACCTTGCTACCAAATTCATAAACTATTTCAGATACTACATTTTTTAAAGGTAATTATTGGAGATAAATGCCGCCAAATAAGAACATAGAGAGATGCTGATCGTCATGCCAGAAACCTGTAATGATTGCTTTGCAGCTTGAGAAACTTCAGAGACTGAATCAAATTGAGAAAACCACCATGGTCCCATTAAAGACTTCAGATGTGGAGCTAAATCTCTCCTGGGAAAAATATGCAAACACAAGCACAAGACAATAATGAATTTAGACTATGGAATTCGATTCAAGATGGTTATCTACATTCTAAATGCTTCGCTCAAACACGCAGGAAGATATTGAAATCGTCCTCAAAAACCCATATAAACAACACAAGACATAAGAATAACGAAATATCAGTATTCCACAAGTAAGCGTCTATCCAGGCATAGAAAAAAAAATGTGATTTCGGTTGTACAAATAACAAATTTTGTTATTTATCTCTTTCCCTAGCCCATTTTCATTTCACCATTCATAATCCAACAACCGCATTAATTTTTCCATTGTTTTCGAACAACCAGAATATGCAACCAATCAGTAGCATTAAGCAAATGAATTTTTGCCATTGGTTAAGTAGCATTAAGCAAATGAATTCCGAAATTTTATAAGACGAAAAAAGTAGCAAGAAAAACACTCAAAAATATACAGTCACGGAAGAAGTTCAAACCCGACAGCAGTAACAAGAGTTGTCATTGTATCATGAGTTGCTCGTCGGACTTCTCTATTGTAGTCCATCAACAACCTTCTGTATTCAAACGCCTACAACAAAGCAGCATAAGCCAGATGAAGGAAAATAGCAATATATTTTACAAGAAGAAAAAAAAAGTATCAGCGTTCACGGCATGAGAAACAAAAAAAAAAAAAATTGGCCCAATTAGTGAATCTTAGTATCTTACAATGTTTATTAGAGTCGTTAGAATCGGGACAATACAAAAGTATTATTCAATCGAGATTATGAAAATTTAACGAGGTCCTACTGTAATAAGAGTTGCGACGCTATACCCATTGCGGAACTATGGACACTATATCCTTTCCAGACTTCTCCTTGAGAAACGCTGAGAGAGACGCCAATGCTTTAAGCTGTTGAGCATACATATTATTCCATTATATCACTGACGAAAGAGGCCATATATGTATACATATATATCTATATATATAGACTATAGTATAATCAAAGTGAAACCTACCTTTGTGATCGGATCCTTCCTCGCAAGTCTCTTCAAATGCACTGCTACATCACTATCTATCTCCTGAAAAACTCCAAGAAATTATTAACGGTCAGCTTGTATCAGCTGAGCTAGAATTCGAAAGCTCTAAGCTTTGACGAAGAGTCGGAGACATACCAGGGAGGGCGTTGCGGTGTCGTCGCCGCCGGGGCCGGGCGGAGCGAGGCGAGAGCTGCCGATGTAGCCGCCGAAACCGGCAGTCGCGGCGGCGCCCGATTGCAGAAGCGACGCCGCCAAACTTGGGGGAGCGAAGAAAAACATGTTAGGAATCTTTAACGAACGATGAAATTGAGCGTTGAAGGAAGAATCTTTCGAGTACCTGCTGCTGGAAGGCCTTGCCTTGGTCCTGTTTCCTTCGCCTTTTTGCTTGCCCATGGCTTCTCTCTTCTCGAAGCTTTGAATTGAAAGGGAAGGGGAATTCTTTCTTCTCTGTGTTGGAAGATGGACGGGTTTGGGGATCAGCTACGGCGCGGTTTATTGTTTGATACAAGGTCTGGTCAACCAATTGCTTCATGGGGGCATTTTTGTCAAAAGGGCCTAGCGGCACAAATATCAACGACTAAATATTCATTTTTTGTTTTAGCCGAAAAAATACCTATACTTTTCTCTCTCATTTATAGAAAAATACCAAACAACCTCGAAAAAAGATACTTGTCTATAACGTGTGAAAAAAGCATTGGTATTTTGTCCGGCTAAAACAAAAAATAAATAATAAGTATTTAATGTTGGTTTTTTAAAAAAAAATGGTATTTGTCCGCGGATAACCCTTTTTTTCTTTTGGATCCGACAGAAAACAGACCCGGACTCTTACGGGGCGGACAAAAACGGACCAATGAAATCCAGATCCGCATAAGCGCTAACCCGGAGTTTTTGGTTCGTTTTCCTTTTTTGTTTTTAAAATAAAAAGGGAGTTTTGTCTAACTTTTGTAATTTATATTTTTGGTTTTAAAGGGTATTTATTTGTATACTCTTTAAGTGTATTAATAGATATTAGATTAAATAATTACGATAAAAATTAAAGATTTGATTGCTTAAGCCCGACTAGCACAATCCGGATATCATGTCATTCCTCGCGGTGACGTTTAAACAGTTTGTGCGACGTTAATGCAGCCGGATTTGCACTACATGTTGATCAGAGACGTCGTGAGTCGTGCAGTGAATATGTTTCCTAGGGTGATGCAACAGGCTCGTGCAGCGGCCAAGAAGAAAAACCCGGAAGACTTCAACGGCCGGTTGTTTCGGAGTTGACGAGACTGAGTTAGAGCTTGGTGAGTTTTTCTTAGGTTTAAGCAACTAGCAAGTGGTATTATTTTCGAAAAGCATTTTAATGATAGATTTTAACCCTTTCCATGCTAGTGAAACGGCCAATCTTGTTAATTGTTTGGTCATGGTCAAGAGTCAAGACTAATAGCAATTTACTCTCAAAAGACAAAACTAAGCACTTTCGTATATAGCCATAAGAAAAACGCCCCAATCACTTTATCAAAAAAAAAAAAAAAGATATGAACCAAGGTTCAACTTACCGAGATTGTCGATAAATCGGTTACCGTTTTCGACAGATTAATCGATAGCTTACCGATTAACCGACGGAAAACTTATAATACTGTAGCTTACCGATTACCGATACTTTTCGAAGATTATCGACGGATTATCGACACTTTTCGATACTTTTCGACGGAAAACTTACAAAATATTTTTATAATATCATACCACAAAACATATGTAAATAAAGTCATACACATATAATTCCATCACTAGTCTCAAACATAAAACACTAATAAAACATAGTCTCATACATGTCTAAAGTCTAAACTATCAAACACATAGTCTAAAACTCAAACACATAATAGAACACTAATAGATAGATAATACTCAAACCGACTTCTCCGACCTCAGAAAAACGACGATCTCCTGTGGGCTTCCAGAACACCGGTGGCACCACTTGCTTCCAGATGCATGTTCAGATATGTGTTCCAAAACAAGCCATGTAGTTCGAAATGCGTACGGAAGTAACTCACGTGGTACTCATATACGTGTTGCTCCGTAAAGATGCCACGATTTGGATACAACGGATGCGCCCAAACACCGTTCTCGAACACAGGGTGCGGAGTTGCAAACTGAGTGCTCACCGAAGTTCCCAGCGACATCGTCTCTAAGTACTCAGACATTGAGTCGACGGGGTTCTCGCTCTGAGAGTGATAGTCACTTCCAAAGTAGAATCCTTCCGGAATGACCAATACTTTCATTATCGATTTGTAACGCAAAAAAAAAAAAAAGATGACATTAATCACAAGGGCTTTAGGGTAGTGAAGATTTCTTCCGGAATGACCATCTAAACTCGAATTGTATGCATTAGTCGACAAGTATATTTGCAATACTTAGCGACTTGCTCTATCCACCCACCAGTAATCACAGCACCTAAAATGTTTAAGTTTTTACAGAACTTGTCAATGGCGGTTGGCATCATATACCATCTTCGTCGTCATCGTCACCGTCACTGCCAATGTCATTTTCACTGAACTCGTAAGGTTCCAGCTCACCTTCGCTCCCGTACTTGTCAAAGAATTCAGTCGCAAACATCTTGGCTTCATATTCCGAAACGCAATCTCGCAGCAATCTATCATGCTCAGAAGTACCATCACTGTCGGTTTCCTCTGCTGATTCTTCGCGAGAATCGTCACTCTCGGACTCCTCCTCCGACTCCTCAGGATAATCATTCATTGGATTACCTTCAGCTGAGAATCAACACATAGGTAACTTGCCATCAAAGAGAAGAACAGAAGTGGAGAATGAAAAGAAAGGGATGTCAAAAAAATCGGAGCTTACCATTTGAGTCATCGCTTTCATAATCCGAATAATCAGGCCCATCGTAAAAATCATCTTCATCGACTTGCACCCTGAACCGGATGAATACAAACATGAACAAGAAGAAATCTAGAGTAATCAAACTAATGAGGATGTTATACTGACAGCGGAAAGGGATTCGAAGTATCTATGGTCTCGTCCACCTCCTCCTTCACAGTATAGTAGTCGTACACATACTCATCTGATAATAAATATTGACACATGAGAAAAAACTAGTCACCATATACTGTAGAACCTCGTTAAATTAATAACCTCGATCAATTATACTTTTGTTTAGTCCCGACCTGGACGATAAATTATTAATTTAACGAGGTTATATAAAGTCACAAATTGTATGGCATAGACGAATTTATTATAGTAAATTGCAACCTTCTTCAAGTTTGTAATCTCGTAAATCTGATTCAATATCCTCTGCAGCACTGGGAATAAATTCCCTCAATAGAGGCAGATAGCTATTTAACATCCTGCGTTCCTCTAACGCATCTCTACATTCAATTAGAAAATGAATCATTTTCAAGCAGAAGTGCAAAACCAAAAGCAACGAGGAAAATAATTTCAAAGATTTCCGGAAACTTACTCGTATCGTTTTGCCTCATTGGCTCTTTCCTCGACATCAACACGGACAACATCGTAGAAATGACACATGTCCTGTAATGTCTCATCCATAGGCTCTTCGGTCTCCTTTCTGCTCCTCCAAATTTGTTTGAAACGAGCATTTCTGGCGACAGTCTATGACAATCCATCGAAGAGATAATTAAAGTATTTCCATTTCATGCTAAGATCCCAGTATCAAGTAACTATTTAAATATCATTTAATATGAAAATAAAAATACAACAATTTCATGTACTACTTAAGATATAACCATAATCATACGTATCTGAATGGGAAAATACAGGATGTCCCAAAAAGAACTCAATTATGACCAGTAATTCATGAAATAAAGACTATAAATAATATGGTTAACTTTTTAAAATCCCATGAATGGTCGCAATTGCTATTTTTCAAAAGCTTTTTCATCTACTTTTGTTACTTTGCACCATATTTGGCATAATTATGTCGTATAAGCGTGACCTACCTCCTGGTTTTGCCTAGCTTTGGACCGCATCTGGTCTTGTTTCTGCTGCAACGAATTTGAAAAACTTAGTTTTGTAAGTTTTCAGTTATAGAGCACATGTGAAAAGTACGGTTCAATGACTCGAAATGGCAGCAAGGGTTTACATTTTCATTTCCCTTCTTGAAAATCCGTTGTCTTTTTTCGCTGTTTGTTTTGGACTCAGAAACCTCAGCAGAATTAAGTTCCTGAAAGCAAGAACGTTACTCCACAGTATTACAAGTACGATAAATTACATGCAAGATCGACAGACTACAGAACTTACCACAAATGACTGCACGATATCAACAGTGACTTCATTGCTGCTAGATGTCTCCACGTGTTGCACAAAAACTTTCTTACTCCTCAACTCTATTACATGATCAGTGAGATTATAAGAAATAACTAGGGATATTTAACTATGTCGTGTGGTATAATTAGCTTCTTTAATTGTACTCGAGGATTTGGTTCATTATGTTTAGAGTTTTGGGCCCGGACATTTAAGAGACCTTAAGCTAATGAGAATGATAGCCGACAAGCATTCACATGAAGCCTAATCGCTCTCTAAAGAGGGGAGATTGGGTTGTGTGAAGATTGATGAAGCTTCCATTTCGAGAACGACTTTGTAACAAACTCCTCTAAGTGAAGATAAATGCATAGGAATTTGGCGAGTCACAATAATAAACTGAGAGAAATAACTTCACAACCGTAATAAAATACCATATCTTGTACTAAAAACCATGACATAGAAATTCTAGGTTGCTATTAAGATATAGCAGAAACAACGCGATGTCAAGCAAACGCTTTGCCAAAACAAAACCACAAGTTAGTAATCTACCATCATATTTTAATACAACCTATAGAGACACAACAGAAACAATAGACTCTTAGGCACGTAGCCAAGGCAAAGCATTAAGTTAGAAATACATCATTATCTTTCGTAGTAAGGTTTTAAATATTCTAAAATGGAAATGACTACACTACTTTAGTTAGAGAAAAAGCCATGTAAATGTTATATATAAGAGAGCAAAGCAGAAGCGTCATTCTTTCATCACCCATTTTGGGGATATTTGCGGCAAAACTACCCATATGCTACAAAAGTATGACTTATAGTGCCCTAGTTTTTACATTGTGAAACACGTTTTGGCTACTATGCGATAACTAAGTGTCTGTTGTCAACTCTTTGAAGTTCTTGTAGGACGTGTACATGATCAAAAGGGGGGAAAATGTATGGATATTTTTGCCCCACAGTCAACATAAACGAACTAATTCTATCATAAAGCAATTAGGATCAACAGAAGCTCGCACTTTGTATAAATGTCAGACATTACAGCAATCTTCAACCGAAAAGACGAGTTCTCAAGATTCTACCAGAAGGTTACCTTTCTTGGACGAACTGGCGATTGACAGATTCTCAAACTCGAACAGCGCGCGTTTAAGAGGCCTCTCGTTAATTTCCAGCCCTGAAATAAGCAAAATTACAAGTTTTCGAGCCTAATACAACTTCCAGAAGAAAAACATTCCGATCGTTCGTTCTCTCGAAAAGGAGAAGAACATGAGAAGGAACAAGAGCAAAAACAACTCACAGAAAGCGTCGAGCGGAGACTGAGAGGCCTTTCGCTTAACCCTAACGACCACCGGCTTGGCGTCCGCGTGGTTAGGCGGAGCGGAGGAGCTTTCGCCTATCGCCGCCATGGCCAGTTGAAGGTAGGGCTTTGCAGAGATCGTCGCCGATAATTTTCGAGGGAAATGTAATCGAAAAGGGAAAACAAGGAGTTCGCGGCAAAAGTAGTTAAGTGGGCTCGTATAAGACTGGGCCCAACTATTTTCGAAGAGTCAGGCCCAAATCTACCTCCAAGCTCCGAGAAGAAAAACGGATGGTTCCATTTTACGGCGGGTTTTCCATTGGCAACCGGTTTAGTGATCGGCTACCAACGTAATTTTATATAAATTAAGGTTATAAATGCAACTTTGAAAGAAATACAGTATAACTGTAACTTTATACATAATAAAAGTATAATTGCACATTATAGGTCGAACACGAAAAGAAGAAAAAAAACTAGCAAACGATATACGAGTATTCCACAAAAACTTAAAAACACCAATGAAAAACAACACAAAATTTGCCGACAGATCTAAAATTGTGAGTATTCATCGGATTTTTGCAAAATTTAAAACCTTGGATGTTAGACAGAAAGTGTTATAGAATAACTTAAACTTTGAGTTTAGAGTTTAGGGTTCAAATTTTAAGATTAAGGTTTGGGATTTATCTTATTCCTGAAGATAGGTCATAACTCTTGAGAGACTTTATAACGTTTCACTTGGTTAATTGTGAAGATTAATTAATATGGAGTGATAAATTAACATTTGATGTTGTGAAGTTATCTTGCTGAACTTATAAGATTTGCATAGGTAGAAATTATATATGAGTTGAATTCTCAATTCAACTTCTTTAAATGCCTTCTTATTGAGAACGTGAATTTAATAAGGGGAAAATAGCGGTATAAGTATCCAAAGTTTTTGAAAAGTTGACATTAAGTTTTCTTTTTTTTTTTTGTGGCGAAAGTTGTCAAACTCTTATTTTGTGTATTCCGTCATATTTTCGTCCAGAACCGCGTCACATGTCATGTTTTTAAACTCATTGAATATACCATTGTTTATCATTGATAAATCAATTTAAATTTTTTGATTAAAAATGGTATACTTAATAGGTTTAAAAATGTGACACGTGATGAGATTCGGGGCAAAAATATGACGGAAGACACAATATAAGAGTTTGGCAACTTTCGCAAAATAAATAAATAAATAAATAAGAACTTAATGTCAATTTTTCAAAGTCTTATGTCGCCATTTTTTCATTTAAGAATACCGGTCCTCTACTCAAAGAAATGGTTCAATTGTATTAGAAAATAATACGTTTTTTTTTTTTTTAAATTGAATATGATATCAGTGAAATACGCCGATATCATTATGATGAATCATTGAAATAACCAAATCCAAACATAAAGTGATTTTTTCTGATGTAGGTGTTATATTATCGATATCGTTTTGTTAGGAAATCAGTAAAATAAATTTTATGATAAATAATTTTTTTTCAATATTAATTCATTAGATCAGCCAGAACTCATTTTTTTTTATACTCATTTTCATAATATGTAAAACAAAAATCGTCGAACTAGTAATCAATGTTGTTTTCATTGAATAACATTGGTTGTTTAAAATTTAGTAAAAAAATTGAAAAAAAATTATAAAACAAAGAAAATGAGAAATATTATATTGAAGATGGACATCTATGCTTGTCGTCTCTCTCTTCCACTTTCCCATGGAAGAGAGAGACGACAAGCATAGATGTCAATAGCAACAATGACTGTGAGAAAATCGAAAGGAGAAAAATAAAACTAAAAATAATAAAATTAAACAGTTGTGTGACTAAAAATGAGTTTCACCCATTTTGTAGGGTTGAAATATAACTTTCCAAATTAAAGTGAAATTATTCATTAGTGTTATTGTTACCTACAAAAGGGGCAATAGCATGGGAAGAAAAGTCCAAGTTTTGTTTCTTTAGGCCGGTCATATAAATTCAAGAGAGGGACTAAATTGTGTGTAGCTTTAGTGAGAAATATGTTACGAACTATGTTAATGGTTCAACGTGGTACTACACCGGTTGTAGCTTCAAAAATTCAATCTTGCAATCAATTTGTGATTGAATATTATAACTCTATCTAGAGTTATCCAGACGCAGGCAATGGGACAGATTGCAAGCGCCCACACTACCTTAGTTGGGCTGCTCTTACTAAAATTTACTTTTTTTATTTTAGACTAATAGATTTTTTTAGATAACTATTTTGAGAACAAGTTGTCTCTCTCCAAATTCCGGAGTGCCCTCTAAAAAAAAAAACATTACGAGAGGGCAATTTGGGCTCGGGTCCAACCTTAGCACTAGGGGTGGCAATTCGGGTTTCGTGTCGTGTTCGTGCCGGGTCTTAATCGTTTTTTACTTATTTTATGTAGACCCAGACCCGCCCCATTTAAATATCGTGTTATAAGATGAGACCCAGACCCGCCCCATTTAAATATCGTGTTTATCGTGTCTACCCGTTTAACCCATTTAACATAATCATGTATTTTAAAATGTCAAATTAATTCAATTTATACTCATTTAACTTAATTTGTTTTATTATATTATCTAAGATTTTACAATTTACAACACTTTTTTATGTTCATCAATTGTACGATGTAATAAATAAGTAAAAAACATAGATGTTATATATAATAAGTATTAAAATACATAATAACATATATAAAATGTAACTTTTTGCACTTTAATCGTGTCTAATTGGGCCCCATCGTGTTATCGTGTTCGTGCCGTGTTTACCCGTTATTTAATCGTGTTCGACACGGTTGGACCCAGATCCATTTACGGTAGACCTAGACCCGTTTAAATCGTGTCGTAATCGTTTCGTGTTTCGTGTCCGGCCCCAAATTGCCACCCCTACTTAGCACAATCCATCCGCGGGCGGCCAAAATTAGGGATATGCAGGCCCACCGCCTGCCATCCAACGTAGACAACATAATTGTATACAAATACAATAGAAGACATGAACAATTGGAGGTGAACAAAAGAAACCGTTAACAAAAAAATTCAATCGAAAATCGATTAAACTACAAACCGAATTAAGGCGGCTACAATCGAATATTTGAGAGAGAGAGAGAGAGAGAGAGAGAGAGAGCCAAATACCCAAATTATATTAAAATAAGGTTTTCAATTTTAGTATGACTACCGCAACTACATACCTGTTTATACCATTTTATCACTAAATCTTATATTGTACTTTTTAATGGTAATAGCCATACTTATCACGATATTGAAAATATTTTCTTTTATCCACACGTATGTAGACAGTAGAACAATTGTTATCTGGCAATACCTGCTTAATCATGATGTAATTGTGAATGGTAAAAACTGATTGATGTATGGATGGTGAAAACTCATAACTTACATAGTGAAATTATTAAATACGGTTGTCATCTCTTAAAATAAAGTATTTGAAACTATTAAAAAAATATTAAAATGCAATATTCGATTTATTATTTGTCCGAGGACCCGAATATTCACCCATCAACAATAATAGTAAAAGGAGAGAAGATATATAATATAATCGAAGAAAACGTATTTTGATCTATCTATACGAGTTTCAGGCCTAAATAAAAAATAAAAAAAGTTTAAACATCTAGTAGCTACCACCAACGGTATTTGATACCTTAAAATATCTCTTACATAGTGAGTGAAGCTAGACTGATAAATGTTAGATAGGTTGTAGTCTTATAAATAGGTATATATGGAATATGGATTGTTTCAAAAATAAATATGTATATATGGAAGTGGACAAATTATGAGCAAAAAGAAATAAATTAACATACTGCGCATCATATAATAATTGCGTAAAGTGACAACATGTACGTATACCTACAGCCAAACGTATTCTTTATATGTGAATGTCAAACAAAAAATAAATAAATTTTTATTGATTTATTGATGAGTAATAAATTTATCAATATTTTTTTTCACATAAAATCATATATTATATTATATAAATATAAATAAGAATTATAATATGAAAATAAGAATTATAAACGCTATGGATACAAATATACATATAGATTATTGTAGATTTATTAAAAATAATAGCGACTTTTCAGCGAATACATTAATTAACTTTTGGGGGAATACTTGATTATGGTCCCAAATACCAATTTTGATTTTGGTTTCAAACAATGTCATATTCATTTTTCAGACTACATTTTATTACCATTTGGTTTTGTTTTCGCAGATCGGTCTTGCATACTACTGATATTTCAAGAAAGAAATTAGAAAATAACTTGAGATTGTTTTTATTTTTAGTCTTTAACTTAATCGTACAAAATATAACTACAATTACATTTATCATTCTATAATATATTATATTATTTGTAATAAGATATTATTATAATATTAACTCATATAATTAAAGTATTAAAATTATATATATTATACATTACTATAATACTAACTATTGTAATTAAATTATTCATATTAATAAATACTAATTTAATTACAATGATATAGTCTCGTGTAACTAAATTTTTACTACTTTATATCATATTATTTAAACATGTAATCAGAATTATTACATTTGAATATATTTTGTATTAATGTAAATATTTGTTAATCACGATAATTTTTTTATTTAAAAGGAGGCAGATTTGAGTCTCGTCTTGAAACACAATTAATAAACAGAATGGGTACGAGTTTATACAAAATTAAGGCATTTCCGAATCGCGAATACACGTTTAGCAAAAACAGCTTCTTTACCATTCGGACTCTCAACGCTGCCTAATTTGTGGCATTGATTGTGGCCACACTCCTCTACTTGCATGTATACATACGTACGTTTGTATGTATATATATACATATGACAATTAGGGAATCTGATAAGCAGTCATGGCTCGTCCTCGAAGAGCATGTCTCCAATGGCTGAGCCTGGTTGGCATGATCTGGTTGCAGGCGATCAACGGCACCAACAACAACTTCCCAGCCTACTCCTCCCAGCTCAAAAACGCCCTCTCCATGTCCCAGCTGCAGCTCAACAACCTCGCCTTCGCCTCCGACGCTGGCAAGCTCTTCGCCTGGCTCTCGGGCCTCGCCGCCGCGCGCCTCCCGCTCTGGCTCGTCCTCGCTATGGGCTCCGTCCTCGGCCTCGCCGGCTACGGCTTCCAGTACTTCCTCCTCGGCGCCGGCAACCTCCTCTACTGGCAGGCCTTCCTCCTCAGCGTTGTCGCCGGCAACAGCATCTGCTGGCTCAACACTGTCTCCTACGTCGTCAGCATCCGCAACTTCACGCCCCGCCACCGCCAGCTGGCCATCGGCCTCACTTCCAGCTACCAGGGCCTGAGCGCCAAGATCTACACAGACGTCGTCGCTGCCCTCGGCGTCACCAGCGCCAACCAAGCCAAAGCCTACCTCCTCCTGAACTCGGTCGCGCCTCTTACGGTCTCCGCCCTCACGGCACCCTTCGTCGGACGAACGGAGACTGTCGGGGGCGAGGCGAGGCCTAGTAGTAATATGGACGTGGGGTTCATCGCAATGTTCGGGATCACAGCAGCGACCGGGATTTACGCAGTGATGAGTAGCTTGGGGCTGCTCGTGGCCAGGAGGCCGGGGCTGGACAATGTGATAGGCACTCTGGTACTTCTCTTGGTGCCTTTGGCCATTCCTGCGGCGGAGAAGCTGAGAGAGGCGATAGAGAACGGCGGCGAGAAGCGTGTGTGCCACTTCACGGCCGAGGAAGGGTCGGTGAAGGCAACGGAGGAGGCTCAGAGTGGCGATGATAACGGCGACAACGACGTAGTTAGAGAGGAGCTTGGGGTGGGAACAATGGTGAAGAGGCTTGATTTCTGGCTCTACTTTTGTGTGTACATGTCGAGTGCGACGCTTGGGTTGGTGTTCATCAACAACTTGGGGCAAATAGCCGAGTCTCGAGGCTGCTCGAACACTTCCTCTCTGGTTTCACTCTCTTCCTCGTTCGGATTCTTCGGACGCCTCATGCCTTGTCTTCTTGATTACTATTTCTCAAGGTAACATCATCATATTCGTCAGCTCTTTCTTTCATAATTACTTTCTCTTTTGTTTAATTGCACTGAAGCTGTATTAATTCCTAACCACAATTTTGATATTGTAACATCTTTGGTGATAGGCACCTTTAGTCTTATTTTATTCAGCAATGCACTTATTATGGATAATTGCGGTAAAAATACTGATTTTTTTTTTAAATATATATGATCTATATTTGTAATTGCACTTTTTGTAGTGGCACTGATTTTTTTAATGATGATACAATTTTTCGGCAAAACTAATAAAAAAATTCCATTAATTTGTTACCATGTTGAAGTTTCATATTGTGGTGTATAATTTTTCCATATTTTCACTTTTTCTTATTTGTCTCTTTTGAACATGTAGTGACATGACAAAGTTATAGTGCTTAACTATGCGGTTTCAAAATATATATATATATATAGTGCTTAACTATGCGAGAGCTTAGTGTTATTGTTGTTTGTCAACTCTTTGAAATTCGTATAGCTCATCCACGATAAAAAAAAATGAAAACGTTGAGAATGAGAAATCATATTTCAGAGATCGTTAACAAAAAAATTAATTACTTTGATAAAAAAGTCTTATATCATTGAAAAATTGTGCCACCAAAAATAAAAAACAAAGATTGCGAATATGACTCCTACTTTTTAGGGTTAATGATGGTGAAAATACCCAAAGTTTAGTCAAATAACTCATCGTGTGCCCAATATTTAAAAGTGGTGGCAAAAGTACCTAAAATTGTATTTGGAGTGCTGACCAGTCCATTCTCGTAACGCAGTTAACTTACCCATTAACTCTGGCCACGTGGACAAACGTAGGTTGCTGACATAGAAATTTTTTCCAACGCAGACGATCCCAATTAGGGGTTTAATTTGTTGTTTTGTTGTAAAGGAGGCTGATGTGGGCTCGTCCACGTGGCAAAAACTTGCTATGTCAGCAACCCACATTTGTCCACGTGGCCAGAGTTAACAAGTAAGTTAACTGCATTACGAGAATGGAGTGGTCAACATCCCAAATGTGACTTTGGGTACTTTTGCCACTATTTTTAGACTTTGAGTACACGAGGAGTTCTTTGATCAAACTTTAGGTATTTTCGCCGTCTTTAACCCTACTTTTTATAATACGCGGGTATTTTTGCAGTAAATGTGCCCATTAATAAACACCGAATTCTTAAACACCGAAGACCGAACACGTATCTACGATAATAATTGTTAGCCACTCAAATCACCATGTCATTAATTGATGAATGATGGAAACATTTTCAGGAGCAAGTTCATGGTCTCAAGGGTGGCTTTGATAGCAAGCCTTGCCATTCCGATCGCAGGCTCCTTCTTCTTGCTTCTCAACCCAGCCAACCTCTCTCTCTACGTCAGCACCGCCGTCATAGGCGTCTGCGCCGGCGCCATCACCTCGATATCGGTCCTCACAACGTCGGAGCTCTTCGGAACGCGAAACTTCTCGGTGAACCACAACGTGGTGGTGGCGAATATCCCGATAGGGTCCCTCCTTTTCGGGTATTTGGCCGCCGTTCTGTACCACAAGAAAGGAGCCGCCTCGGGCTTCGCGGGGAAGTGCATGGGAGAGCAGTGCTACCACACAACTTTCCTCGTTTGGGGGTTCGTTGCGTTGCTTGGGACGGTTTTCGCGATAATTCTGTACGTTAGAACTAGGAAATTCTATTCGCTACAGAGATAGGGAAAATTAAGTAAATAATCATGTAAACATAAAAATGGAATTATATATTCATGATAATTTTTTAATGTTGGCGTGTGAAAGTGAGAGATAAAATACGAACATGGAAATGCCAAGTGTGAGACGTAACGAAAGAATATACACACCGGTGTAGTACTAGTATGTGTTATGTATAGTTAGGTTGAATTATTCCAAGTGTTGCGTGTGAATTGTGACCATAGAATTTATTTAGATACTCACTCACTCACTCACGTACAACACCAAACCACTAACAAAACAATAAATGTTGAGAGTTAGAGGGTGATTATAACATCGTTGTTTGTTAAGTTTTAATGCAACGCATTGAATGTAGTTGTACTACTATCGGAGAGAGAGAGACTGGTGGTGGTGAGCCATATCAAACTGTGGGTCCCACTGCTTCATCGTCACTTTTACGTAATGCATACTTCATTTTTTATGAATTTATATATACCTTATATATTTTTCTCGACTCTTCAAGTTTATATTTCGTTAAATGATATACTTTTGTATGTCGATCTTATACTTAGAATCGGGAGCTATCTAAAGATGTTAACTCGTCAATTTATGTCTTCAATAATAATATATATATCTGATAACGAAATAAAAAATTTGAGTATTTGTACCGTAAAAAAGAAGATTACACACTAATAAAAGCCACATATACCTTGAAGATATATGTCGCTAATATTTTTATTAGTGTTTTTAAAAATTATAATAAAAGCTTGATAAATTAATAACTTCGATTAAATAATAATTTTATTTGGTTCTGACTCGTTACTAACTACCTAAATTTATATATAAGATAATAATTTTTTTAAAAAAAAGTATATAGATCACAACTAATATATAAATTAATAATTCAATACAAAAATAATAATATCACATAACTAATGATTAAATCACTATAAAAAAAATATAACATTATATAATTAATCATGAAATCACTTTAAATTAAAAAATTACATTAAATAACTAATCATGTAGTCTTTATAAAATATGATTGAAAAGTTATTTGTTTTTTCTTAATATTGATGTCTCCTTCAACTTTATCTCTCAACTTCCACAGAGCATTGAGAATGTCCAATGTTGTATTTTCATGATATAACAAGATATTGTTCAAAATGATTGTCTCTACAATTGTATCATTGCGTAAAACAATACTTTAATTCAATATTACCGTTTTCAATATGTGTTGTATGATTAGAGATACTGTTATCATATCACTATTCTTGATATATTATACAATAGTTTTTTTTTATAAATTATGATGATCACATAATAAATATTTTAATGATTTATGTATAAATTAATAAATAAATAATTTCTATATTAAATAATAAATTTTAATGGCTTTAATGTTATTAGCTTATAGAGATTTTACTATAATAATATTAAGGAGTATTTTGACAAGCTATACCAAGTAAGAGTCAATAAAATACCGCATTTTTTATTGGTTGTTATTGGTACAATGGTATAGGACTTCTTCTGCAATATTTATCCTAACTTAGCCCAGGGATATAAATTCATCAAAAGTCTAAAAGTGGGCTTCTTGTACATTTGGTAAAGACCAGCAAGGCTCAAGCTCGAATTTATCACGGATCGGCCCTGAAGTGAACCTAAAATCTTCAAAACCGATTGATGAGTTTCATCACAAAGTAAAGTAAGGGATTGGCTGGATAGTCACCAACAAATGACGAATCAGATCAAGCATTGAAACACAACCAATAAAAGAAACTCTCCATAATGTTTAAGCATAAAAGATGAAAGAAGTTACGCCGTGATCGATTTAAAACCGACGGTTCTATTTTATCGGTTTATCGATGGTAACGGCGGGTTTGTACGGATAAGTAAATTTATCGATTTAAATATTTTATAAATTATATTATTATAATATATAGAATTATTTTAAGGTTTAGTGATGAGATTTTTTATAATATATAGAATTATAGGTTACAATTGTAATATCTTATATAAACAAAGTATAAATGCAAATAAGGTTATGCTCGCAATTTCATAAGATGAAGAAAGAGAGTAAAATATCAAATCTAGCGGGATTTAGAAGTGGCATTTTTTTTCTTCGGATTAGGCAGTCCAAAACCGGATTCCGGTTTCGTTATCACATTTACAGCATTAGTTACATTATCGGCACTGAAGAAGGACGTGTTAAACATAGCAGAGCAAAATGAGGGAAAGTAGATAGATAGATAGATGTAGAAAGAAAATGAGAATTTGTTGGGAGTGTTTGGTGATTAAAATGAGGGAAGAATACTTAAAGTTGTAAATTCAGTAGAATATTATTTAAGTAGAAATGTGAATATTGTTGGTGTGTGTCCTTCGTTCGTGCAAAGGTGAGGGAAGTCACTCATTCAAATTGTATCCCCATTAACAACACATTCATTTTCATTATTAAACAAACAAACTACGTGCTTTCCAACTTCATTGGATTTTCCAAAATATTACTACTTTATCCGTTCCATTTCTAATTCTCCACATCACATGGCTGACCGCGATGCTGCTTAACTAATCGATGTCGTGACATTGCTTTGAAGATCTGCAAACTTTCTGCGAGTCTAATTTATACGTATATTGACAGCGATAGTACTAATAAAATTTATGTAGAATTTTTAAAACTAATCTGGATTGTGATGACTCATTTTCAAAGATATATCACTAAATCGATGAACATACTGATAAAATTTTCGTAATCTATATAAAAAAAGGTTAATGACGGCAAAAATACCCAAAGTTTGGTCAAAGAACCCCTCGTGTACCCAAAGTTTAAAAGTGGTGGCAAAAATACCCAAAGTCACATTTGGGGAGTTGACCACTCCATTCTCGTAACGCCGTTAATTTACCTGTTAATTCTGGCCACGTGGACAATTCTGTTTTGTTAAGTGTAATCATTAGGGGTTCAATTAGTTGTGTTAAATAGTATTAATTAGGGGTTTAATTCCTTGTTTTGTCGTAAACGAGGCTGATGTGGGCTCGGGCAAAAATTATTATGTCAGCAATCCACGTTTGTCCACGTGGCCAGAGTTAACGGGTAAGTTAACGGCACGAGAATGGAGTGGTCAACTCCCCAAATGCGACTTTGGGTATTTTTGTCACCACTTTTAAACTTTGGGTACACGAGGGGTTCTTTGACCAAACTTTGGGTATTTTTGCCGCCATTAACCTAAAAAACATTATAATTAAAAAAAAAATCTTACTGTTTTGAAAAAAATTGAAAAGCGTGAATTTTCTTGATCAAAGACCAAATTTGAAAGTTAATTGAGAAAAACAGTATTTATGACTGGTTACCGCAAACCGCCGTACTCAAGCCAAAAGTGAGCGGCCGCTGGTAATACCGTATAATCCACGGCGTGGATGTAACCGGGTTTTTAAAACCTGAATCGTGATTACTTGATGGATGGAAATTGTATTTTGTTCGATTTCGCTCAACTTATGTTAATCAAATTAAGTCATAAGCACCAACAAGTAAATTCATAGAATAGATAATAATATCACACATCTATACTTACAAAGAGATCTCATCACAAACAAACATGTAAATATGATTGTAAGCAGCTACATACACAGACTATCTCTGTCGGAGTTCCGCTACCTCCGGCTGCCGGTTTGTCCTCCATTTCCGAGGAACAACCCGTTGATCCGAGCCTCGACATCTTCCGGACCGTAGTTGATATGCCTCTCCGCACTCCGCCCCAGCTCCGGAATGTTCTGAAACCTTCCGATGAAGCTCTGATACGCGGGCACCACGAGCTTGGTGATGGACTTTCTGAGATCCTCTCTGAGCTGCTCGTCGAAGACGATCCACGAGGATTGAACTTTACAAAGCTCGTCGAAGCTATGGTTGAACAGCTTGATCTTATCTTTCATCGTCCTGGCTGTGACGGCCGGCACCGAGCTGTCGGGCTTCAGAATCCCCAATATCTTGTTCCACGAGCTCCGCTGGTAATTGACTTGGCATTGCCGGACTTTCGCTGCGTGTTTCCGGACCCAATCGTCGCCGAGAAGCGACCCCAATTCGCTGTCCTTCACCTTCTGAACAATGTACCTTCCGTTGTTCATCATGAATAACGAGCAGAGCGCAGAGTCCTTGTAGATCTTCGACTTGGCTTCCAGATTGCATTCCAGGAGCTCCATGATCCAGGCCATCTGAACCGACAGGGACGATGATGCCGCCGCTCGGTCATCGTGCTTCACTCCCACGGGGGCGTTTTCTTCAAACACCTGCTCGAGTGTCGGCCTGGACCGACATGCTGCCCGCAGGTAGTTCATCACGTAGCGGGTGATCGGGTGGAGCCCGCCGCCAGGGACGCCAGTCTTGGCTGGGTCGCGGTTGATCAGATTCTCCAACTCCATGAAAATCCCTCGAATCGCATCGCCCAATCTCTTCCAAATCGTCACCGCCTCGTTCCTCAATGAGGAGCAGTACTGATCGGAGAACACTGTCTCAATCTCCTGAAGCAGATCCCTCACTGCCTCGAACAAGTCGAGAATCTTGAACAGCCGCTCGGGCGAGCGAGTCCCGATCGCCACCGCGTCGGCGAAGTTCAGAAGCTGGATCGTCGATCCCCGACAGACCTCCATGAACGAGAGATCCGCAGCGGAGGCGAAGCTGAAGAACACACGGTCGCAGAGGCGGCGCTCGCTGGGAAAGAGGATGCGGACGGCTACGTTGGCGGCCTTGATCCAGCGCTCGATCTCGTCCTCGAGGTCCTGCCACGGCATCTTCTGGACCTCGTCGATGCTCAGCTTCCGCAGCCCGAGCCGCGACAGCGACTCCTCCAGGAACTCCCGCCGGCAGCTGCTGTACACGTGCGAGCATTCCTTCCCGAACCCCGCTGCCACCATCCGCTTCGCCATCTCGTGGAGGTCATTGACAGCCGCCGACGGCAGTGCATCGATCACAACATCGTAGTCTCCAAGCGGCCTCGCCGTCGGAATCTCCCCGTCGTCCTCGTAGTCAACATCCTCTTCAGCGTCGGAGTCGGAGTCACACGAGAGATCACCCGCCGCCTGGACGGCGCCGGCGCCACCCCGCTCCATGAGGGAGCGGAACTCATCCTCCAGGCGATACATGGCCTGCTGAATCAGGTCGTCGGCGCGTGCGACGCAGGCGGCGACGGTCTTGTCGACGGTGGCGTGGTGCGACCAGTCACGGACGGTGGCGACGAGCTCGTCCACGGCCTCGAGGAAGGCCGCGGAATCGGCCGAGTCGGACCAGATGGGCTGATCGGCCGCCACGTAGCGCGAGATCTGACGGTCCAGGGACTTGAGGGCGTGGTCCAGCGCGGCGCAGGCCCTGGGATCGCCGTCCTCCGCCATCCCGGCGGCGACCTTCTCCGACAGCTTCTCGCGGGAAAATCGGCCGTCGAAGGTGGAGAAAATCTGCAGGATATCGTCGGCCATGGTGTCGTTGTTCCCCATGGTCTTGGCCAAGTGCCTCGCCACCGCCAGCCACTTCTCTTCGCCGTTCTCCGCCATGGTTGTTGAGATCAAAGAAGAAGAAGAAGAGGAAGAAGCATTTTCTAGGGTTTGCTTTGGTTTGGTTTGGAAATTAAAGAGAGACTGTGTGGAAAACGCGGTTTGAGGTTGAAGAAAGTAAATAAAATAATAAAGACAAACGCGAGCTACCTACAGTATAAAGAAAATTCATATCTTATCATCATCAATTCTCTTCAACTATTTTAATTTGTTTCTGAAAATGAACATGTTACCATTAATTAATATATTTGCGCTAATTATTTTTGTACCCCTGCCTTGATATCTTAAATGACTTTGGGCAGAAAAAAAGAAGAAGTTTTTCTTCTAATGTGAAGAAGTTTGGATTCTCATTCTAAAATTGGATGGTCTACCATCTCTCTCAATATAAGATCATCTTTCAAGTTCTAGTGAATATAGCTTGAGAAAATTGATTACCTAGTACTCATTATACACTAAAATCCATTTTTCTGCACCTAAAAATTCATAAACTCCAAATTTACCACTTTTTGTGTTTACTTCCCAAAATATCATTTTCATCACAAAAGTTTGATATTCTCATATTTTATCCGACAAACTTCTACATTTGAACTAGAACAAATTAACAAACACAATTTTTTTATGACCCAACTTTTGGGTTATTTTCAACTCCCCTTCAAAAGGTTGATACTTGTGAAAAATAATATTTTAAAGTCGGAGATCTTTCTCTTATTTCCGAAACGGAAGTTGAATAAAAAAGTTTGGAAAAATAACAAGTGTGTTTCGACAAAAATGTTTGTATTTATACCGAGGTTACTATCCCTAACATTGTAAATAGTAACTTCGATATAGATCAGTGATATACAAGTAATACAAGTTTTCGTATTATCGTCATAACTCATTTTTTGTCCAATTCTATGGTTTCAACTCTCTTTTTGAACTTAAGAGAAACATCTACAACTTCGTAGTTTTATGCTTAAGCAAAAACCTTCAAAAAAACTAAGTCAAATAGTACAAAATTTCCATTTGAAAAAGTTATCTTCATACATGTGTTTGTCTTCAGATTTCCCTGCAATTTTTCTGTCAAAATTGTCACAATGCCGCAGAAATCATCTCTGGCGACATTTTTCTATTCTCAAACTCTCAAGTCTCAACATATTACAATCATTATTTAGAAGTTTGAGGGGAAAAAATATGGAGAAGAAAAGAGAAACTTTGAAGAAAAAATATATGAAAATGATAGATAAGGGTGAAGGTGAAATTAACTAAAAATAGTTTGAGAATTTTGGCCATATTGAAAAAGTAAAGAATAATTTTATAATTTAACAACATTTGAAAGTAATTTTGATTTTAGTGTAAATTCTACACTAATTTATAATTTTTTCTATAGTTAAAAGAATTCTCTAAGTCATTTTTTTTTTTTTAAGAAAAATGAGCCTCATTAAAACCTCTGAGTCCCCCAGACGGGTGCGACTCTAGAGGGAAGAGTACTCCACGTCACATTACCAACGGCCGAAGCCAAACAAACGTCCCGAACAAGGGTCGGGACTCCCTCGTTACAACCAGATTCGCGCAACATAAGAGGTGCAATACAAGGCGGGACAGACTCCAACCAATCACTATTTCTTCTAGACTTAATCGCGAGTCTAGCAAGGCCATGAGCGACTTCATTACAACATCTCGGGTTGAAGTAGAATACTACGGACTCAATCTGAGAAGCTAAGCGATGGATATCCGAAATAATAGAGCCTAAATCAGACAGAGGAATAGATTTACTGTTTAGGGTTTTAATGACCCCTAAGCAATCAGATTGGACGCGAATTTTTGACCATCCCTGGTCACACGCCCATTCAACCCCGCGGCGAATAGCAGAAGCCTCTGCATTTTTTTATAAATTTTGAAATTCTAGTAATAATAAATATTTAAATAAGATTAAAGTAGCATAGGTTAAATATGAAAATATTTCTAAAGATAAAGCGAATGTTCCACGATCCCAATCCAACTATGTCTTTTAACACGTTAGTTGCCTACCAATTTTAGTACTTTATACTTTATATATGAAGTGAACATAGTATTATGAACTATGAGTATGAATCATAAAAACGTATCCATAAAGTCCACTTGTCAACTTTTATTGGAGTTCAACTAACTCAAAGCCATACATTTTTTCTAAGTCGTAAGTCTGAAAAATAAGTTAATATGTTAGAAACTGAATCGACCATGCTCGAATTGCACATGAAATCACTCTCTTCAAGTTTGCACGCAAGAATACCCATATAAGACAAGGCAAGCCTTTTGGCTGAAAATGCACCGAGACAGTAAAAATTCAACCCTAAACAAGAACCATGTTACTAGAAGATGGGAGTTTTCGAGAAAGAGCTTGATAGTACGGATATTCATTCTGGTTCTGAATGAAATCGAAAGATTTAACGGGGAGTAACTATCGTTTTAGGAAGTCCCGGCTTTTAATAAGTTAATTTCGTCTTAGCCATATCAAAAAGTGAGTGAAAATAATAATTTACAAAACCAATTTAAGTCCCGCAGATACAACTTGGGAAAACAAAAGGACTACCAAGTGCACCTTATTGTCTCGTTGTAATGGTATTTCGATAATACCACCAATAAAAATGATTACTAAATAGAAAGAAACGGAATTTACACCTGCGAGCTTCAATTGCTCTCTCTCGTGTACCCGGCAGTGTCCTCGGCGACCTTCACCCACACGTTCGAAATCTTCTCGGCGTAGCCCACCTGATTCAATGCAAATTTGTTTTTAACAACATTTGCGATGCCAAAATCTCAGTCTTGACTCTAAAGTCCTTTTATTACATAATAGGACTTTGATCGAATAACTGGTCTCATTGGGTTGCTTTACAATAGTCTCATAATCTATTATATTAATTGATAACTCCGAGTAATTTATGTATTGCGCTACAAGTTTGACAAGTTGTCAATTGTCAACGCATAGGAAGTTCCGGTGGGCATTATTGCCGATTATTCTATTATATATATAGAATCGGGAGACATGACTGTTGTGGCTATTACGATAGTTTAGCAATATAAGAGCAAAGGGACAATACCTGATTAACCACAAACCCCTTCAACATGTTCAAAAAATCAGCATGCCTCTCTCTGTCAAAGCGTTCTAGTTCATTCCTATTGTTTTCCTGCATCATATTTAAGATATTAACAATGGAGACGAGTACGATAGGGAACAAAAACTTATTCAATATCTTCATCAATTAGGGTAAGATAAATCTCAGGAAACAATTATCAGTGTATTGCTGCATCATAAGTGTTGATTTTCAACCACTTTCACTCTCAATCCAACTGTTTGACTAACCCTGAAACTACAACTACATAAAAGCAGCCTTCAAAAAAAAAAAAAACTACATAAAAGCATGTAAATGGAATCTATGTGATTAATTGAAACCAGTGATTGAGTAATAGCATAATTGATTATCTAATAATTGGTACCTTGATCCGCTCGTATTCTCTAATCGCTACGCTTTTAGCATCCTCGGTTACCCTTATGGTTTCTTGTAACTCCTCCAGTTTACGGATCCTCGATTTATCACCACCAAATATTTTTGATGATGCCACCTCAAGCTTTTCAGTCCTCAACTTCAATGAAGCTAGTTCTGATAGAAGAGTTTGCACGGTTAGTAAAGCACTTGATCGATCTGAAAATGCTCCGTTCACAGCTAACATTAGGCCGAGATATTCGTGAAGTGTGTCCTGCGTAAATGAAAAGGGAAGACATAATCTATTAAGTTGAAAATCAAATTTCTATACGAATAACAAGCTTCCCATTCATCGGAATAAATAGTTTGCCATAAATTGAATCCAATATTCTTCCACAAAGATCAATACACAAAGTCGCATAGTGAAAAATATTTTCAGCTACCAAGTGCTTGACGGTCTGAGCATTCAATTCGCGGTAGAAGCGGCTTGCTTTGACCGCTGCAGTTGCCAGTCCTTTCATGTCAGTTGCCCGAACTCTCTGTGTGTTGAAAACTGCCTCGTCGTTCTCGAATTTCGTCAACTTAATAAACGCCAAACCCAACTCTCCCAACGTCTCTCCCATATCTTGCTGGGCTTTAACCACCGATTCGGCCTACGATCACCAAATCCAACAAATGATCCTACTTCTCAAGCGACGGTAGTGAAAGCACTGCATAAATAGCCACTTACCAGCTGGGAAGCGACGGTCAGGTGCTGCTCGAGCTCGTGAATCTTCTCCTTCCTCTCTACGAACTCCTTGTCCTCCTCGACCAGAGGGGGTTTCGAGGCGCCCCAGTCGTTGGCCATGGACTGCCTCAGCTCCCTGAAGAGCCTCATCAAGTCTCGCCCTCCCTTGGCGGGCTGACCCACCTCGTGGGGCGGCACTGCAGCCGCACTCTCACTGAAAAGCTGCTTTGGAAGCTTCACAGCCCCATCAAGCATCCTCGACGCCACATCGGTCGTTGCCGGCAACGGAAGCTTCCCCTGCACCTGCAGAAAGACCCTCAGCTCGTCGCTCCGCTTGATCACCGGGTGGTCAGCCAGCCGCCGGAGGTACTTCTCCAGAGCCACCCGCCGCTGCTCCACGAACTCCTGCTTCTGCATCACCTGGCTCTCCACCACGTTCTTGTCTGGCCGCGGCGGCACGAAAAACCCCCGGTACGACTCCGCCAACCGGTCTGCCAGCGTTACTATATCCCGGAATCGCCGGCGAACACCAAACTCGCTCCCGCCAAACTCCTCCATGTTGGTCCGCGTCGTGATCAAGTACGTGATGAACGTGTTCCCTCCCGGAACCAGAGAATTCGAAGTCTCCTGCTCCTTCAGCGGGTTCGATACCGTGATCTTGATGTAATCCCCCGACGCCAGAGAAGACGATCTGGAGAACGCGCTCGCAGAACCACCCGATCTACGGCTGGAGCTAGGGCTAGGGCTCTCCGCGATGTTGAGATCGGCGTCACCATCGAAGGGGCTGAAGATCACGTCCGCGTACGACGGCGGGTCCAGGTAAGAGCCATCGCTTGCAGCGGCACCGGCGCGGTACGACGGAGGCGCGAGCAGAGGATCGGAATCCGCCGCCGTGGTGGAGGAGAGAGTCGAGAGCACGCTCCGGTAATTGGAGTGAGAATTGTTGTCGTTTAGCGGGTCGTCGAGGACGAGGCTCTCCATTTCTTCCTTGGACGCGTAGAGTCGAGCTTCTTCGAAACCCTGGTTCTCCGAATCCATCATCTTGTGGAAGAGCTGATCGATCAAAATTGAGAGCTAGGGTTTGGGATTTGGGAAAATTGAAATTGAGAGAGTGAAGATCATGCGCAGGGTAGCGCCGCGGGGGACTAACGTGCGCAGGGGGGGAGATAAAAGTGGGGCAGAGGTTGGTGGCAAGGCAATGGGATGTGCTGTGGGAATTTGAAGAACGGTTAAGTAACTAGAAAGATGAAATTAGTGTAAGCTTCAGTTATTAAGCAGAGAAGAAGATAATCTTCGCGGTTTCGGGATTTGGTGGAGTGGAGGAACGCCTATGGTAATTATCTTGTCACGCGTCTCGTCATCGCTCATTGGTTCTTTCTTTGGAAACCCCTTTTTATCATTTCGAGAGGTGAAACTGGAACTAATTTTATTTTTTGTTTTTATCTTAAAATACTGCGACTTTTTTTTTTCTCGATTTCGGTTGTCAAAACTCCATTTTCAAATCGAGAACCGGAATCGGAAAAAAAGAAAAATCAAAATTAGGACAAACACCGATCACCCCACCGTGGAGCGTTTCCACAATTCGAGGAGAATCAATCCATAAGTGGACTAGTTTGCGATGTTAACCATTTTTAAACCGTAGTGTTTTTCAAGTTAATTATTAATTATAAGTTCATATAAAGAAAGTGGGCGAGTTAAGTATCAAATTAGTATAAAAATAAACTCATAAAATGCCCGAAAACCACATAAGGTTTAAAGGAATTATCCATACTTTCAAACAATTCATTTATACCCATTTTAAAAATATTTTGGACCATATTAGCCCTGATTTTAATTATATTTTTTTTGTATTTTTGTTAATTTAATTAATTATTATATATTTTAATTTCGAATTTATATTTTCCTAAAATTATAGTTGAACTCTTCCCCTATTTATCATATTTTCATTTAATTTGTTACTTTGACCTAAATTTTCAAAATTTTCTCTCTCGTCCTCGACCTCCTCCTTCGACTCTCTCTTTCTCTCTCATCTGGGTTTCGGCAAAAGGAGAGATTGCTGAAATTCTCGCCGGAGAGATGAACGCACCGATCTGGAGTGCACATCGTGGCTGGGTGTCGCCGGAAGGTCGCCTGCGTTACGAGAGAGGGCGGTCTGATCCGCTTTAGAGAAGTCGCGAGCTGTTGAACGTCACCGGAGAGAGTCACTCATGGCGTTCTTGACGTCGTGGTTTGAAGAGGGATGGCGTCGTGGAGGAGGTGCGCGCGGACTTGGTCGGCGAATTTCGGCGGTCGTGGTGGCGTGCAAGGCAGAGACCCTGATTCAGATCTACGACGAACTTTGGTGGTAATGGTCGTTGTTTGCGTTGTAAATATATTTACATTTCAACAGGTTCATAAAAATTCGTAGATATTTTTACATTTTTTTACTGGTAATACAATTTTGTAAATATATATACAGTTTTTAAAGGTTAATAAAATTCCGTATATATATTTACAGTTTAAATATACGTTTGGTATTGGTATATATATTTGGTATTAATATTGATATATATATTTACAGTTTTGGTATTGGTATATATATTTACAGTCTTGTAATTATATTTACAGTTTAAATTTCGTATATATATTTACAGTTTAAATATATTTTGTAAATATTGACAATTTGGTATTGGTATATATATACACAGTTATTCTTGATATTTACGATTTGCACAAACAGTTCCCGTATAAAGTATTCGTATATACATATACAAGATTCGTAATTAAATTTACAACTTGGAATTAGTATATTTAAATACAATTCATGTTTGTACATTTTATATTAATTTGTGCTCATTATTTCCTACGATTTTAGGAATTTTGAAATTTTGATTTTAAAATTTAAATCGTTAGAATATTGATTAATAGGGAGAAAATATCCGAAAATAATTAAGGAATGATTAAGATTACTCAGTTATTCTATTTAGCTACATTTAAGGAAATTTTTTTATTTTTATTTTATTAATTAATTTGAATTATTAATTAATTTTAAACGTAATTTAAATTCCAAATATTAATTAATTAATTTGAAGGGTGTATTAGTCCATATTTCAATTAATTGGTGGTTTTGATTACCAAAAATAGAAATGGGCATTTTTTTAAAACCTTGAATCACAAATGGGCATTTCCCTCATTTACCCTTAGTATAATGTGCTTATTAAAATGTATTAAGATCTTTAAGATGAAAAAAAAATGCACATAATGACTATATTCTACATCTAACTTATTAGGATTAATATATGGGTGACAATTTGGGGCCAGACACAAAACACGAAACAGTTACGACACGATTTAAACGAGTATGGGTCTACTATAAATGGATCTGGGTCCAACTGTGTCAAACACGATTACCACGATTAAATAACGGGTAAACATGACACATACACGAAAACACGTTGGGACCCAATTAGACACGATTAAGGATAAAAA
The DNA here is from genome assembly GCA_954871525.1 of Parietaria judaica. Taxonomy (NCBI): domain Eukaryota; kingdom Viridiplantae; phylum Streptophyta; class Magnoliopsida; order Rosales; family Urticaceae; genus Parietaria; species Parietaria judaica. The sequence goes on along the minus strand of OX940860.1, from coordinate 21,897,464 downwards.
ATTACATTTTATATATGTTATTAAGTATTTTAATACTTATAATATATGACATTTATGTTTTTTTACTTATTTATTACATTTTACAATTGATGAACATAACAAAATGTTAGTAAAGTTTAAAATCTTATATAATATAATTAAATAAATTAAGTTAAATGAGTATAAATTGAACTAATCTAACATTTTAAAATACATGAATATCTTAAATGGGTTAAACGATTATAAACCATAAACACGGTATTTAAATGGGACGGGTCTGGGTCATCTTATAACACGATTAATAAATGGGGCGGGTCTGGGTCTACATAAAATAATTTTAAAAAAATTAAGACCCGGCACGAACACGACACGAAACCCGAATTGCCATCCATAGATTAATATGTCTACGCACCCTTAAACTGATTAAACTCATACAAAGTCATTTTGAATTTATAAAAATATGAACTAACATGTCATTCTTTTTAAGGACATAGTCTCACATGAACGGTAAGCCTCTTATTTCATTAGTTATAAAATAGTTGATGAAGCACCTTGTTTGATTAGTTATTTTCAAACTTTTTTTGGTTACGAAAAAAGAAAGAAGAGATTTCGGAAACCAAGGTTCTAAATATCCGGATATGTCGTCGATATATAAGCGACGTGTCCAAAAAATGAGAAGTGCGAAACGATATTCGCAGGAAATCGATTTATCTATTTCTTTCCATTTATCCGTCGGCAAGCGATATATCTGTAAAATGGAGAGTGCTAAACGACATCGATATTGACATTTAGAACCATGCTTCGTATTTATATTCGTACTTCGTACTCTATGTTCGTATTTATGTTCGTACTCTATGACTTTATTATGATACCTAGCTTATTTTATGTTATGGTGACATTATGTTATGAGTTATGACTTTTTCTGTTATATGTTTGTGTTATATTATGATTTATGAGTGTGTTTTCTAGGCTATAATTATGTGTCATATTTATTAAATAAGTAATTTAGAAACTATATAAAAATATGATTGAAACATTAAAAAAAAATTCCAGAATATCTGTCAATATTTCGATAGGTAAGCGATATATCTGTGAAATTTATGCGGTATTATCGGCAAGAGATATATCAATTTCTTCGGATTTATCCATCGATATCGATATCGGCATCGGCAAGCGATATATCCGTAAAATGGAGAGTGTGAAATGATATCGATATCGATGATATTTAGAACCTTGTCGGAAACTACTATTTTTCATTGTCGTTCGCGTGAACGAATGACATATCGTTTGTCAGCGCATTTATTAACTACAATATTAAATAATCCCATATGGATTACGCAAATCCAAGCTGGGTCTAAGCTAATCCTGTTTCAGTTGCACCCAAACACTCAACATTAGGTTTTTCAGCTCTCTTTCTCTCTCTAAACTCAGAAGGTAAATCCAAACTCACTCACCTCTCTGAGCTACACAACACAGAGCCTACCAGTTTCTCGGAATCTGCGCTCGGCTCGGCGTCCATGGCGTCGAAGTTTGGCTTGGCCGGCGGCTTGCCGGAGCGGCGTGTCCGCCCAATCTGGGACGCCATCGACTCTCGCCAGTTCAAGAACGCTCTCAAGTTCGTCACCGCTCTTCTCACCAAGAACCCTAACTCTCCCTATGCACTGGTACGTTTGGCTCTTGTTAATCTCGAACTCTGCAATGGAAATGCTGCGATTTTCGTGTTTTTTCTTCCTTTTTTTCATTGAAATGTTGGAGTGTGATTACGTGTGAAATGGAATTGTTAGCTCTTTAAGTCATGAATTGCGAATTTTGACTCGAGTTTTTCTCTTAGATACTGTGTGTGGATTGCTGGAATGATGTTTTTTCTTGGCGAATTTGCGGGTTTTGTAGGCACTCAAAGCTTTGATCTTGGAGAGAATGGGAAAACCTCATGAAGCACTTTCTGTTTGCTTAAATGCAAAAGAGCTCTTGTATACTAATGATATTGTTTTGATGGATGACCTCACTCTCAGCACTATGCAAATCGTTTTCCAAAGGCTTGATCACTGTTAGTAATTCGTCTGTTTTGCATTGTCGTTTTATGGAAGTCTGTATTGTTTTCTGATGCCGTGTGAGTTATCTTTGATCAGTGGAATTGGCTACGAGCTGTTACGAATATGCTTGCGGGAAGTTTTCGAATAATTTGGAATTGATGACGGGTCTTTTTAACTGCTACGTTCGGGAATACTCTTTCGTAAAGCAACAACAGGTCGGCATTTTTCCTTGCCAGCCACCATGTCGGAATTGAGTGTTTGAAAAACTGAATCGAGGAATTGTTGTATTGCAGACCGCCATCAAAATGTACAAACTTGCCGGTAAAGAAAAGAATTTGCTCTGGGCAGTTTGCAGCATCCAGTTACAGGTTCCTCCAACTTCTGTTTTCCCTATCTTAGTCAGAGGGTAGTAGCAATTTATCTCTTTCGAGTGTGGTTGGTTGGCATCTGTCCGTATCGACATTGTTTAGAGTCAAAAGATGCCTGAAAAGAAACATATTAAAAATTTGGAAGTGAAAGGTTCAACTTAATAGTAATGTAGTGATTTGCGAACTCATTCAAGTCTTTCTACTTGTTTGTAATTATTGTTTAAGAATTTTGACCTGTCTCGAAGGTTGTGACAGTATATTTACAGTTAAAGTTTATTCGACTCTCCCTATCCTTCGACAGAGCTTATATTTTTGTATTAATTTATTCTAAGAAATTATTAAACAACTGTAGATTTTTTTTTTTTTTTAACCATGCAATGTTCTTTGAGGTCAACATCAAAGCTTCTGATGTTTTGGTAGGTTTTGCTCTCTGAAATTGCTTGGTTGTTTTGGTAGGTTTTTTGCGGGAACGGGGGAGAAAAGCTTCTACAGTTAGCCGAAGCTTTACTCAAGAAGCATGTTACCTCTCATAGCTTGCACGAGCCTGAAGGTATTCACAACCTGACTCTAAGTGTGTTGTGGTTCGATATTTATCGCTGATAGCTAAAACCTCCTGCAGCGCTTATTGTCTATATTTCCATTTTGGAACAACAAGCTAAGTATGGTGATGCTTTAGAAATTCTATCTGGAGATTTGGGTGCACTTCTGGCTATCGAAGTTGATGGACTGCGCCTAAAGGTACTTTAGACAAAGTTAGTAATATAACATATCATTCTCTGCTACCACCTCAATGCATTTCATGGTTAGGCGTGTTTTGATGAGCAAACACTAATAGTTGCAATACAATCTTGTATAGTCCGACTGACATATAAGGATTCTGCCTGGAAATAGCTAGGTTCGATAGAGTACGAACTTAGAGTTTACCTTACTTGCGTTTTTGTTTTGCAAATAAGGTGGTGTTGATTTCCACTTTCAAATCAATTATTTGTCGAACAACTGGAAGTTCTTACTGTTTTTAAAATTAGATTACATATACTGGTCTGGGCTTCTTTGTACTTAGAAGTCTGGTTTTCTATCATTATCAACTTGTGAACATTGACTTGAAGTTGACAGGGGAGACTTCTTGCTCGGTCAGGTTATTACAGTGCAGCCGCCAACATATTTGAGAAAATCTTAGAACTAAGGTGTGTTCAGGGAACTTTTCCATATCACTCGAGCTTTTTGTTTTGATTGTTTCTTGGACAATGGTTGTAGTTCTCGTTGACTAATTTCTTCCGTTGAATAACCATTTGTAATTAGTGAATTCTTATCACGCTGTAATATATGTGAATATATATATTTATATATATTTCATATTTGTAACAAAAAATGGCACAGAGAAAGCTTATGTTATGCATGGAGTTCGATGGGAATTAGGTTGGAAAATTTCCATTTTGGTCCTAATCCTGGATTTTAATGCATTTGATTGGCTTATTGATAACCACTCGTTAGGCTCTCAATGCATATATTAATTTTTATAATTGTTTCTTACTTTTTCATGCTTTCTGCTTTTTCATCTCCTTCCTCTTGTAATTACTTCTCTTTCTTTTTGCAGCCCTGATGATTGGGAGTCTTTCCTAAATTATCTAGGCTGTTTACTAGAGGACGATCGCTACTGGTGTAGACAGACCAAGAATGATCCAATCAACCAATTAACTCATGTGGATTACAAGATCTCTCACTTGGAGGATGAAGTAGTGCGTACTTACACTCACCAATTTATAACATGTGTATATGTGATCTATAATTTGTTAGAGTTTAATTTTGTTAATATAATGTGCAGTTTGATTATCGAACTTCAAGTGCAGAAGTATTTATGCGAAAACTACAGGATGGCACCGATAAGGATTTTATAAGGGGTCCTTACTTGGCAGATATTGAAATTGAGAGGAGAAAGCACCTACAAGGAAAGGGGAATAATGACAAGCTAATGGAGTCTTTGGTGCAATATTTTGATAGGTGCAAACTTTGAAAATTTACATTTCCACATTATTTCTCTTTAACTAAAATGAGCCTGAGCTCGTCTCATCCCCATAACTTCAGCGAAATATCAGTTTTTTTTTCTTTTTCCGGGCATGTAACGTCTTATTATTTGAAAATTCAGGTTTGGCCACTTGGCGTGCTCCAGTTCTGATATGGAAGTGTTCTTTGAGTTCCTAAGCAATGAAAACAAGATTCTGTTTCTTAGCAAACTACAAAGCAGCAGTGATGGATTTTCTGATGGGCCAATAAAAGTTCTTGGGAAGGCAATTACACACTTGAAGATTCGAGAAGGCGTTACTAATGATCGTCCTATTACTGGTGCGTCATCGAAACTCCATGAATATTTATTATTCTGTTAGTTTTATGTTGTGAGGTTGCTCTTGTAGAGAATTTAAATTTATGCTGTTTTAGGTAGTTTATTTGTATGCGATCTGGTCGTTCTCCAAAAGTTCGTTTCGTGACTAGCTTTCTTTTTTATTATAATTTTTATATATCCATTCAAATATTCAGTTTTTATGGTGCACATTAAGTTTCCTATTTAACTCTTGTGTATCTTCTTAAGCAGAACTTGAGGGCTCTGCTGTACAAATGGCAGAGTTGTATAGTAAAAACCTTCCCCTTTCGAAAGATTTGGATCCTCAAGAGAGCGTGCATGGTGAAGAGCTACTAACAATGGCTAGCAATGTATTGGTTCAGGTGCGTCTACATTTTGATTACACAGCAGTAAAAAAATTCAGTGGTTTACATGCTCTCACTTTGTAAATCAAGTCTCATTTAGAGCTTTATATAGTTGTTTTGGCGTACTGGGAATATCGGCTATCTTCTCGAGGCAATCATGATATTGGAATTTGGACTGACTATTAGAGGGTGAGAGAAGTTCTTCATATTTTCCTTCAATTATTTATCAATCTAATCCTACCCGAGGTCGACTAAATATTTCTATTTTGCAGGCATGTGTGGCAATACAAGATCTTGCTGCTGCATTTGTATTCTTACTGGGGCGCCCTTTCATTAGCACATGAACGGTATCTTCTTTCAATTTTTTAGTTGGCGGTTTTGCAGAATACTACATACATACTATGCTATGTCTTCACATTGAGATTTAAATAAAGCTCTGTATCTTTTAATGGAAGGTATAAATTGTTGGATGTCAAGAACATTTTGATGGAATCTGCTTCACACCACATTATTCCTCAGATGTTGGTTTCTCCCCTTTGGACGGATTTAAGTAATCTACTGCAAGATTACCTGAAGTTTATGGATGACTACTTCAGGGAATCTGCAGATCTCACGTTTCTTGCTTATCGCGATAGAAGTTACTCGAAGGTTATACTTTATTTGTTACCCTGCAATTTTGTTTTCTTGAAATTCGATGTTATTCGTGAAACAAATGTGCAGCGACCTAGTAGTTTCTGCATTGACGATTGGTTAATTTTTTTTTCCTTCTGAAATTTAAAATATATCGATATATATAAAAAGAGGATTAATCAGTTTAGTAGTACATTTTCAATACAATACTTGTTTTTCTTTTAGACACTGATATTGTTACATATGTTTCTGTCGCAGGTAATTGAATTTGTACAGTTCAAGGAACGGCTTCAACACTCTAATCAGTACTTGGTTGCCCGGGTTGAAGCTCCTATTTTGCGGCTAAAGCAAAATGCTGATAAGATTGAAGAAGAGGAGGTAATTGTTCATTTTCAATTTCAGTACCATCCCACTCCATATGCTGCGTATAACATTGAATTTATATATTCTGGTTTTCATCTTTAGGCTGTTCTTGAAAGCTTGAAATGTGGGATTTATTTCCTTGAACTTTCTGATGAGATTGGATCCAAATCTTTGACCTTCAACGAAGATATGCAATCACGTCCTTGGTGGACCCCATCTTCGGAAAGAAATTACCTCTTAGGTGAGTATTCCATACCAATTTTTCTCCACTGTCAGAATTTTAGTTGTTGTTTTGGTTTTCATTTTTTATTTTTTCTATCTTCATACACTTGTTCTGTTGTCTGCAGAGCATGTAGCAATCTTTTCTAGATATTATGCACCATTATTTGAATGATGTTTACTTGTTCTAATGTTGAAATAATCTTTATGTTCAGGCCCTTTTGAAGGAGTTTCCTTTTTTCCAAAAGAACACTTGGTACGCCATATATTCTTCAGTCCTCACATTTATTTTATTTTTTTTGCATAGAATTTAGTGAATTTGATCTGTTTTATGAAGTTGACTTTAATTCTGTTCCAGTACTCACCTTGCTATGCTTTATCATGTTTCCTTTGCTTTCGTCGATGCCTAATTCCCTCTCCGATGGCACAAAATGTAGACAACAGAGCGGGAAAAAAGCGTGCGTAGAGCTGTTGAAAGGAAATCGCTTCTACCTCGCATCATCTATCTGTCTATTCAGAGTGCTTCTGCATCAGTTAAGGAGAATTTTGATGCCAACGGCTCCATTTCTGACTCCAAAATTTGTTCAGAGTTGAAGAGTTTGCTCGAGCGTTATGCAAAGATGTTGGGATTTTCTCTAACCGATGCAATCGGCGTAGTTAAAGGTGTCTCTAGTGACCCAAAGTGTCTTGAGGTACACCTGAATCCTCCTCCTTTATGGCCATTGATATTATTGTTGAATACCTGTGGTATTTGGATGATCCTGTCATGGACCGTGGCTAACCTATGTTTAATTTTTGTCTTTTAATTATGTCTTATTGTCTTGTAGTCTGGGTACTTTTTTTAAAGGTTTTGGGCCAGCTAAGTTTAGTGAATTATTTTATAATGAGAAATGTATCTAAGTAGTATCTGAAATATTAATCGTTAAATTAGCATAGTTTCTATTTTTGGATTTATTTTTGACACTAGGAAAGTAGAGCTAGTAGTTCCACCTTTTCAAGATCCCGAACATGGGACTGTACCCAATTCACCATTATCTTGGAGTGATTAATTAAATATCACAATCAATGTTCTGGTTGATTATGTATTTTGTCTTTGTTGCAGGTTTTTGGTTCAGACATGATTGATTGGCTGAACTTTGCCGTGTTTATTAATGCGTGGAACTTGGTATCTCGTGAAGTTGGTGACGTAGATGGGACTTGGAAAACCGTGAACTTGTTACTGGAGAAGTATGTTTCGGAGAAGATGAGTTTGTCAGACCTTTCGATCACAACTCCTTGGAGTAACATGCCAATTCTGGTGCAATTGATCTCTGAACCACTTGCCTGGCACGGCCTCGTTCTACAATCCTGCATTCGATCATCTCTTCCCACCGGGAAAAAGAAGAAAAAAGGCGGAGGCGGGCCCACAGATCTATTATCTCTTTCTCGCACTCGTGATTTGGTCCAGTCTCTATGTGGCATCGTAGAGCAGCTCGTCGGGTGGGTGAAAGAGCATATTGAGAAGCCAGAGGATGAGAAGTTAGAATCTTTTCTCTCCACTTTCAGGGCAAAAGAAGGAGAGGCAGGCCCAGGCCAAGTTTTCCGGATTCTAGAAACGCTTGTTTCATCGATTGATGATGCAGATGTTGGTGACGGAATTGCCCAATCACTGAAATCTTGGAGTTCTGCTGATGTTGCGAGGAAAATCGTGGCCGGAAAATGCAAGGGATTGGCCGAGTTTCTAAACATTTGTGAGTCAAAGCTCAAGATGTTGCAGACTTTGAAACGGCAGATAGCACAAGCCTGAAGTTGGTAAAGTTTGGATTTTTTTTGTCTTCACATTGTACGTTGTAATTCTTTTCCCAATTTTTTTTTTCATTTTCGGATTAATATTGAGATTAATTCGGGTTATAAAGTTCGAATCTTAGAGTATAAATTTTGGCGATGCATTTTTTCTCCTTAAGTTGAAGACTTACTCAATATGTAGCTGTGTGTTACTTGGAAATTATCTTTATTTCAAATTTATATTTGTCTGATCATTTCTAACTCATTTCTTGTGATTGTTTATATGTAGCTGTAATTCATGACAAACGGTATCATACTTATAAAATCAGTGGTCAAGTTACTAAAAACCACCTGCTTTCTTAACAGTTTTATAATGAATCAGTGGACGAAGCATATCACTCAATTCACGTATTAGTTAAACAACATAGTATTATTTCTTATTTCTTATTTTATTTCTTCTTATAGTATTTTATGTGGTTGTGCTCCAATTGTGTATCTCGAACGACCCTTCAGAACGATTCACATTCAGTCCCCTGCCTCAACTTGATGGACCGAAAAATCTGTCATACCTTCAACCAATGTGACTTGTTGTGAGGAGACATCACCGAACGATCATGTCAATCGACGTGTCGATCATTGACGATGCATCAGTGACCGGTAAGGTTCTCCATACTCGGGCGGACAATCGTAATGCCATCTTAATTCCTCGGGTGATTTGCAAAAGAAAACGCATGGTTCAGTACGGCCGATGTCAGTTTAATCTTGGACAATATAGTTCCATTCCGAGATGATATGTTCACATTCAGAGATGATAATCGTCTCAATAGTCTTAGAATGCTAAGAGTTGTTTGAAACACTCTAAAACACAGTGAGTGACACAGTGAGTGAGAGTGGTGACATTATGAAACGATATCATCTTTTCTTGCGACAAAATCCCCTAAAACTTAAACCCTAAATTTAGACCTACCAAAAATCTAAACACAAACATGCAAACCTAAAGACTCAAGTAAGTCAGCCTAAATCCTAAACAAGTCAAACGGGGGAATTGATGCCAATTATCTAAAAAATTTATAAGAGTTAATGACGGCAAAAATACTCAAAGTTTGGTCAAAGAACTCCTCATGTACCCAAAGTTTAAAACTGTCGGCACAAATACTCAAAGTTGTATTTGGGGCGTTGACCACTCCATTCTCGTAACGCTGTTAACTTACCTGTTAACTCTGGCCACGTGGACAAACGTGGGTTGCTGACATAACAATTTTTTGCCACGTGGACGAGCCTAAATCAGCCTCGTTTACAACAAAACAACGAATTAAACTCCTAATTAATATTATTTAATACAACTAATTAAACCCCTAAACCCTAATAAATTTGGTATTTACGAGAATGGAGTGGTCAACGCCCCAAATGCGACTTTGGGTATTTTTGCCGCCACTTTTAAACTTTGGTACATTAGGGGTTCTTTGACTAAACTTTGAGTATTTTTGCCGTCATTAACCCATTTTTATAATGTATAATATGTCCGTACATGAGAATACTAAGTATTTTATTTGTATTGATAAATGAATTTATATATGCCTAGCATATATATTTTTTATAGATATCATAAAAAGTTTGTATTGTAATATAACGATTACACTTTTATTAAAAAAGATTTTGGACTCGGTTTCACCCAACGTTTTATGCATTTCACATATGTCAATAAGTATTTTAATTTTTTATTATGATATTGTTCATTGTCTTGTTCATTTGATGTATATATAAAGTTGTTAATAAGCTTAAAATCTTACATTATATAACTATATTAAGTTACACGAATTTAAGATACATTTTATTTTCTTTTAATAATACCAAGGTCAATACATTATACATTAGATTATACATGTCGTAATACCTATGTGTCGTAAAACTCATTCATCAGAATACGACATGTCGTTTCGCATCTAATAAAATAATAGCTCAACTGGAGACGAGAAGAAACAACTTAACCTAGAGCTTGCCATCGTAGAACAGGTACGAGGTTCCTCAATCTCCTCTGTCTTATGCTTTCGATTCTCATTTATTAACCTAGAGCTTGCCATCGTAGAACATGTATTTATAAGTTTCTTGTGTTGAACGTGGCTGCTCCTATCCTCTTGGAGGAGTGAGTAGATTTTTGACTTGTCTAGGAGATAATAATGACTTTTGACTAAGCTTGTTGCATTCTCCATGTAGTTGACCAAGCTTTCATACGTTTTCTCCTCCAAGAAGTGATATTAAAAGAGTCTAAATTGCCATTTCAATCCCTTGATTGGTGGAGAATATCAAGTCTAATTACAGACTCAATATTTATGCGCATAATGTGTATCAAAAGTGAGGAAATTGTTACTTAACCCCCCTCAACTTTGCTCATGGTGCAAAAAGATGACAAATATTAATTTGACACTTTAAATGAAATAATAAGCTTTATTTAATTAATATTTGCCGTATCAATTAAATAAATAGCTTTTGCTAAAAGATTAATACTTTTGCCGCAGTCTCTTTGTAGAATATGAACGACATGCCTTATCGGTCAAGACGTTAAATAACGTGTCGTATTTACACGATGACAAATTATATGTCGTCTTGTTCGGGGATGAAATCCCACGTCAACAATAAGAACTTTGTATATCAATCTAACACTTCTTCTAATAAGTTTTTTTATATATAAAAAGATATCATCAGAACTTTGTATATTAATCTAACACTTCTTAATAATAATAACTCAACTTGAAGCTAGTGACTCCATCGAAAGTGGTCTCTCTCAACAAGACACAGCTTAACCTAGAGCTTGCCATCTGATCAGGTATGAACAGGTACGAGGTTTCTCTACTCCCAATTTCTTATGCTTTCGATCATTTCAATCCCCGACGAAATCCCACTTCGCAATCGCTATTTCAGTTTTCTGGGCACAATCGAGATAGTATGTTGAGCTTGCGCAGGCTTGCTTCGAAGCGCTATGGCGTCTTCTCCGGAGGGCTCGCTGGGATTCATGGAGGTATCGATTTCTCTTCTCAAGCTTCTCTCCCAAAAGACGAGCTTACTCTTCAAGGCTCTCTCAACTCCTTTCATAGGATGCTCCAAATGCATCCTCTGCCTTCCGTCGTGAGTTTCACTCAGTTAATGACTCAATTCATGAAAATGAAGAACTACTCTGTCGTGGTTTCGATGGAAAGGGAGATGGGTCTGCTCGGGATTAGGCCTGACGACTATACCCTTAACATCTTGATTAATTGCTTCTACCATCTGAATTGTATTGGATTTAGTTTGTCTGTTTTTGGGAAATTCATTAAACTCGGCTGGAAACCCAACAGAGTGACCATGAGTACTCTCCTAAAGGGGTTTCTCGGAGAAGGGAAGAGTGACGAGGCCAAAGAATTCTTTGAAAAGATGGTTGGCGGAGGTTGCGAGCCGGATGTTGTTACGTACACCGTATTGCTGAATGGTTTTTGTAAGACAGGCAACGTTACCGGGGCTGTTCAGTTGCTTAAAAACATGGAGAAGAGTAAAGCCTACAAACCGGATGTAGTTTCTTATAGCGCAGTGGTTGACGGCCTTTGTAAGAGCGGGTTAGTTCTTGACGCTCTCGATCTCGTATTAAAAATGAACAAGAGAGGCATTTGTGCAAATGTTGTCACTTTTAACACGTTGATTTGTGGACTGTGCACAATCGGTGAACGTGAAGAAGCTATGCGTTTATTCGATGGAATGATGAGTAGAAAAATCACTCCCAGTGTACGAACTTTCAATATCTTAGTTGATGCTCTCTGCAAAGACGGTTTGGTTGTAGATGCACAAGATATGATGGAAAAAATGGTTCATCAAGGCATCGAACCCAATGTGGTCACCTATAATTCACTTATGGACGGTTATTGTTTGAGAGGAGAAATTGACATGGCTAGGATAGTGCTCGATAAGATGACTACCGAGCTCTGTGGACCTGATTTGCAAAGTTTCAACATTTTGATTAATGGATATTGCAAAGTGAAGCGGATTTCTGAAGCCATTGAATTGTTTGACGACATTCCAAAGAATGGATTTAGACCAAGTGTTGTAAATTACAACACTCTTATTGATGGTCTCTGCAAAGTTGGGAGATTTCAACATGCTCGAGACTTGTTTTCGGAGATGGAGGAATTTGGGCCACGTCCAACTATCTTCACTTATAATACTTTGATCGATGGTATGTGTGACAACAAAAAGTTTGACGATGCAATGGAAATATACCGGGAATTGGAAGAGAAGAAGTTTGAGAGCGATATTATTACATACAATATCCTCATTGGGGCCATGTGTAAACATGGGAACTTTTTAGAAGCAAAGGATCTCTTCTCGACGTTATTGTCTAAGGGGTTGCAACCTGGTGTCAGGACATACACTGTGATGATTGATGGTTTTCTTCGTGGAGGACTAGTAATCGAAGCCACGAGTATGCTAAGCGAAATGGAAGAGCGTGGTCACCCACCCGACGGATGCACTTATAACTTAATGATCCGAGGACTTATTCATAATAAGGAGTTGCCGAGAGCACTACAGCTCGTGAATGATATAGTGGCAAAAGGTTTTTCTGCTGACGTTTCAACGCTCGAGTTGTTTGTAGATTTAGTAGCTGAGGGAAAAATAGACTCTTCTTTGAAGTTATTGAGATAAGTGTTTTTGGAGTTGAGAAGCTTAGAGTTTAAGTTCATGAAAAATTACAACAGTATTTGGGCAAACTATTATATTGAATATTTCCAGAATTGTTGGTTACAAAGCAACATCTTTTTCCAAATTTATTGGACACAAGGTTCATTTATTGCATTTATGCATGGTCATTGATATTTATATTTTCAGGTACTTTTCTTCTCACATATCTTTATTTCAAGATGGTAGATGAAGTATTTCTACGATTCCGAGTTGTGTCTTGCAGAATCTTATGGGCCGCGATGGAAATCTTGATGAAAATACTTTCCAAACTTGTCGGTGAATGCAACACCCTCTAATTGCTTGAATCTCTCATCTCATGTAGTTTTGCACACAATCTTTTATAGGTTTCCTCCGGAACTTAAAAAACATGAACGTTAATTTGCTAAATCTATTTCGTTCTCTGTTTTTTCTCGTCTTCGCTTAGAGAACATACTTTTTCTCTAGTTCATTTCTTTTAATCATCTAGCACGTAAGTTTTGCCCTGGTAAAGGCATTTAAGTTGGGATATGGTGACGAGTTTGACTGAGATTCGGGGTTCGACACCATGTACTTATCGCATTTATTTTCTCTAATGAAGTAGTTGTCGAAAAAAAATATTGAAAGTGTGCTGGTATACGACTATCTTTTTATGATTGATAATATGTATTTGTTTGACACTGAATGTAGATAACCCAAGCCAAGGTATTATTAGCAAAAACTATGTGTTAATAGCTCTGTTGCATTGGACTTAGTTTTGTTATTTTTGTTGTGTTTCTACAGACAAAAAATAAGTTCATTGGTTTCAAATTTCTTAGTTTTTTTATTTAGGTAAAACTAATATTTGAGGGTTCGTTGACAACGGGAGGGATTTTCGTCGCATTTGTGGGGCAAAAATGTCCATATAGAGTGCAGTTTTTCAGGAATATTAGTGAAAAAGAAATACAAGAGGCACAAATACAATATAGGATTTTCACGGAGCATTTTTTATCAGAAAAATAAACACGTTTTTTTAATTGTTTATTTGAGACATTTGACCAAAAAAAATATATTAAGTGTTGCCTTTTTTGGAGCACGGTTATCTTTATAATGCTTGACGCCGTGGTCCGAGTGGAGACTTGCATTTTAAACCATTTTTTGTCCTATTTTTCAACGACTAAGGTAACAAAGCAACGACTTTTCAGTGTTTACAATATAGCCTATTAAAAATAGTAATTAACGAACTTTTATTTGTCAAAATTGTTTCTAGAGATTTTGACAAGAGCGGTGAGTAAAATTACTTAAAAATCAGCGGTGACACAGCTGTAATTCATGAAAAAGAAAGGTTAGACTATAAAACCAGCGGTTAAGTTATAAACAGTTTTATAATGAATCAGTGGACGAAGCATATTACTCGTTCACAAACAACAGAGTCCACTTTGCATACCTGTTTCATTCAGTATTTCTTTTCTTTCCTTTTTCGAATATTTTTATGGGACTGTGCTCCAACTACAAATTCAAAAGGGTCAAATAGCCAAATAGCCAAACTTCAAACACTAATTAGCCAAATAGCCAATGTTTTAATTAATATTGCCAAATAGCCAATTAACCACGTTAATAAATCACGAAAGACCGGATTACCCTTGTATTAACGTGGTTAATTTGTTTAAAAATAAATTATTAATTTTTTTGAAAAAAAAATAATTTTTTTGTTAAAATTTTAATCACGATTTTTTTATTTTTAAACAAATTAACTTCGTTAATACACGTTAAAAGGGTATTATAGGTATAAAATATGTTATTATACAAGTAAATATTCTTATTTTTAAGAAAAATTAACTTAGTTAATACACGTTAATAAACGTTAATACACGTTAATATGTTAAAAGGGTATTATATGTATAAAATATGTTATTAAATAACCATTTGGCTATTTTGCAAAGAAAAAGGAAAGGTTGGCTATTTGGCTAATCAAACGTTTCAATTTGGCTATCCCATGCAATATCTCACTTCAAAAATACTCAATTTGTAATCCTCTCCGGCAATTCACACCATTCCTCGCTACTCCTTGAGGCTTCAAGGATCGCAAAATTCGTTCTACTTCAACAGATGTGACTTGGTGTGAGGAGACATCGCCGATCGATGAAATCGAGCATGTCGATTGCATCACTGACCGTTGGTGTTCGCCACCCTTAGGCGGACAATCTAAATGTCATTTTCAATCCTCGGGGCGATTTGTAAAAGCAAACGTATGGTTCAATCCGGTTGATATCGGTTAATTTACGGCGATGTAGTTCTATTATGGGACGAAAAAAAAAAACAAAAAATAAGTTAAATTTTAGGGAATTTATAAGGACTTTGCCGCAAATATCTTAAAATATATTACATTTTTTTATATAATGCTGTAACAACTAACCAAACCAAATTCAACCTCTCTAACATCCCGCGAGCAACTAATCATATTTTTAATAATTATTATAATAAAATGTCAAACAAAGAGGAATCACAATTCAAATTATAAAAAAAGCGAAACATCGAATTAATAGATCTGATCATTATCAGTGCATTGTCTTGCTCCAGATGGCATAGTTGGAGCTTGGATTGTTGAGCTAACAATTGATACGGCAATCATTTGATGCTAACTTTATTATTATAATTTATAATTATTTGGCTCATTTCCAATTAAACTTAAGAAATTTTAGTTAAATTCATTAAAAAAAACCGTAAATTCATTAACGACTTCAATTTTATTGATAATTTATTAAAAAAATAATGAGCAGGAAATTCAACAGAAGTAGATGATTTTTTTTTTCTTTTTAATTTATGGAGGTGATATTTTTGACTAAAATTATAAGATATATTTACAGTTTCGATAGTAGTACAATTGACCAAGTTTTACATACATTTGTGGTACATATCCTCTTAGTAAAGTATGTATTTGTATCATATTGAGATTGTACCTAGACCTCTTGGTATGGTATGTAGTAGAATTACCGGTAAACAAAAACCAAGTCAAGGTAAAAAAAAGATAGGTAGTTCAATTAAAAAAAAATCAACTTTTCAGTTCTCAAAGTGAACTAATTTATAAGTATGAACACTAGATTTGATTAGCTATGATCAGAATGCATGAAAGAAACGGTTAAGAAACATCACATTTTTCCATGTCAAGAACAAGAACTATGTTATCACTCATTAATTTCATAACATCCCAGTAATGTTCCTGATCAAATCTAGAATATTGACTAGAAAATGATCCCAAAAAGATTGACTAGAAAATGTACAAAATGTTTCCCTTAATAAACACAAAAAAAAAAAAATGGCATCTCCATCTTGTTCAATATAGTGGGTGCACCAAATACCCTTTATGGTTGGACTAGATGTCCTAAAACCTCAAACATCACTTTTGACTCAAAACCTAATTTTCCAACTTAATCACTCACTCAAATTTATCAATGTTAAGCTTAAGCTTTCTACTATAAATACTTGATCTCCTTAGGTTTATGCCGCACACAACAAACACTTCTTCCACTTTTAAGTGATTTGCAATGGAGGCTCTCAAGTGCAGTGCCAACACTTGGAGCTCTTGCTTAACACTAGTGCTTTTCGGTTTGCTCGCTTTTCTAGCGTCTTTTGCGGACGCCGAAACTCATTACCATCAGTTTGTCGTGCGTCTCCGTAACTGTTTCCCGTTTCATTGGCATTGCTCCGGAAAGGTTGTGAATGTGTTCTGACGTGGTCCCGTTTCTTTATAGGTCCAACAAACACCGGTGAAGAGGCTGTGCAAAACCCGCACCAGAATCACAGTCAATGGCCAATTCCCTGGTCCCACATTGGCCGTCAGAAACGGTGACACGCTTGTCATCAAAGTTGTGAACACTGCCCGATACAACATTAGCATGCATTGGTAAGTATTTTATTTTCTTTTGAAATAATCACGAATCATCACTAACGAGAGGAATACCGTAGCAAAAACATAACACTCGAAATTCCGAGACAAAAACTAGCGAATAAGAAAACGACACATAACAGCAAGCGCAATCTGAACAAGTCTTAATACCTACACAAACTTTTTATATGACAAAGTAACTTTCTCGTACAGGCATGGAATCCGGCAACTGCAGAACCCGTGGGCCGATGGGCCCGAGTATGTGACTCAGTGTCCGATCCAGCCCGGGGCAACCTATACATACAGATACACAATCATAGACCAAGAGGGAACACTGTGGTGGCACGCTCACAGCAGATGGCTGAGAGCCACCGTGTACGGAGCTCTCATTATTTACCCGAAGCTCGCCACTCCTTACCCTTTCCCTATCATGCCGAAGAAAGAATACCCAATTCTTCTTGGTAAACTCATTATATAACCCGAGTGTGATCGAATTCACCTGAAACATTTTCTAACGCATTGCGGTGAAATCGGTAGGTGAATGGTGGAACAGAGACCCCATGGACGTACTGAGACAGGCACAGTTCACCGGAGGAGCACCGAATGCCTCTGATGCTTACACAATCAACGGACAGCCTGGCGATCTCTTCCCGTGTTCCGCTCAAGGTACGCCTGTCTAAGCCAAAGATCAACTTGAATACGAAACGATACATTCGCCTAATATGAACTTGTTGCGAAACAGAAACCGTGAAAATCAGTGTGGACTCGGGGGAAACAGTACTCCTACGGCTCATCAACTCTGCACTCAATCAAGAGCTCTTCTTCGCCGTGGCCAACCACAAAATGACGGTGGTGGCCGCCGACGCCGTCTACACGAAGCCCTTCGCGACTCAGGTCGTGATGATTGGGCCCGGGCAGACCACGGACGTGCTTCTGACGGCCGATCAGACCCCAGCCCGGTACTACATGGCAGCCAGCGTCTACCAGACCGCCATGAACGCCCCCTTCGATAACACCACTACCACCGCCATCCTCCAATACAATTCCGCCACCTGTAAGAAGGGACAGACTCCCTCGCCTCCGCTCCTTCCGCGGCTGCCAGCAGTCAACGACACCGCCACCGCTGCAGCATTCACCGCTAAGTTTAGGAGCCCTTCCCGGGTCGACGTCCCCACTCAAGTCGACCACAACCTGCTCTTCACCATCAGTTTGGGCCTCAACAACTGCGCTCAGCCCAACAGCCCGCGCTGCCAAGGACCGAACGGGACCCGCTTCACTGCGAGCATGAACAACGTCTCGTTCATCTTCCCGCGGAGAACGTCTCTGATGCAGGCATACTACCAGGGGATTCCCGGAGTTTTCACCACCAACTTCCCTCCAATTCCTCCCGTGCAGTTCGATTACACAGGCAACGTTCCGCGCAGCCTGTGGCAACCGTCCACCGGAACCAAGCTCTACAAGGTGAAATACGGCGAAACCGTGCAAGTTGTGCTGCAAGACACCAGTATCGTCACCGTGGAAGACCACCCTATGCATCTCCACGGGTATCATTTCTACGTCATCGGATCAGGTTCCGGAAACTTCAACCCGCAAACCGACCCGGCTAACTTCAACCTCGTCGACCCGCCGCAGAGGAACACGATCGGAACCACTCCTGGGGGGTGGGTGGCCATCAGATTCGTGGCCGACAATCCAGGTAAGCATAGAAAACCCTTCTTTTTATAATGAGATCGGAACTAATTCGATGTTTTTGAATTACGCAGGAATTTGGCTGATGCACTGTCATCTGGATGCTCACATAGTTCTGGGATTGGCAATGGCGTTCCTAGTCGAAAACGGAGTGGGACCATCCCAGTCAGTGATACCACCACCAGCAGATTTACCCAGATGCTAGTTTCGTTTCATCATAGTCACACACCATTTATCATTACGAAAATCTCTTGTCTTTTTCGTGTGGATTATTTGTTGCCTTTTATTTGGTTTTATTTCCCTATGTTTACCAAAGACTGTAGTTCGAATTTATAATCAATGTTTCAGCCTCTTTTATTCAAGCTTTCAAAGTTAAATATACGAGCATAAGTAATCAAAACAAATGATCTCAGAGAGAGAGAGCAAAGTGGCTAAAGCCTTAGCCCAGTAAAGAGAAGCTCTTGATCATGGTTATACTTATACCTCTTTCTATTGTCAATAATTAGTTGGGTTTTGAAACTAATGTTCAACTTGACGAACTTGCCGATAAATCGCTTGCCGTTTTCGACGGATTTATCGTTTGCTTGCCGATTAATCGACGGAAAACTAATAAACACTGTAGATTATTGTTACCAACACTTATCGAGGATTATTGATGAAAAATCACTAGAATATTTTTAAGAATATATTTACTAAGTTTATAATGTTGATAAAACATTAAAATGCGAAAAATAAAATCATTTCATACTCAAATATAGGTAAATAAAATATAGTCTCACTCTCACATATGTAAATACTCGAATAAAATCATCGAAAAGTGCAAAATTTCTTGAAAAGTACCATATTTTTGTTATTTTTCAAGATGTTTGCCGATTTTCGACAAAAATCATGGAAAAGTACCGGCATGGCCGTCTTGCCGATAACTACCGGCAAGACGGATAATCGAAGATTATCGAAGATAATCGTGGAAAAGACGAACCTTGTTTGAAACCAACTCATAGGGCCAAAATGCAGATAATTAGAAAAAAGACTGTTCATCTTTATCAAGAGACGTCTTCGTCATGAGCCGCCTGCAAGGGAAGAGACAATCTTTGGAGTTCGGAGCAACCTTCCGTTCTGTTGAACTAGGGAATCCCGTTGGTCCGGATCCCCAATTTTTTTTTTAAAGAAAAAAATCCAAGTCCAGAATTAAAAAAAAAAAACTCAGTTTAGTCCAGATTTTTTTTTTCCGGACCCGGATCTGGACTGATCCGGGTCCGGAAAAAAAGGACCCAGACCAGTCCTAGTTAAAAAAAACCCAATGTCAGACTTCCGGGAGCTTGGATACTTACAGGCTGAGTGGGCTTGCCCAGCCCGCATTTTGAACTCGTGTTGGGTTGGACCAGATCGTTAGTTGCTCATCCCACAATTAAAATTCGAAGGACAAAACTTACCTATCTATTATGGAAATGGGCTATCCATTTTTTTTTTCTTCTTCAATTATTTGTGAATTTCAAACATAAATTAAAAAATAAAATTGGGTGGGCTCAACTCACCCCGCAGTAGGGCTAGGGTATGTGCGCGCGTGCTCGACCTCACAAAGAATGATGCCCGTGCCCACCCGTTTAGAAACACCCATATTCGGTCTTTTTTTCTTTTCACGTTTTGAACTAAACGTTACGGACTACACATGAGAAAAATGAGTGTTGATCCGACCACTCATATTTTCTATTCTAAAAAATAAAACCAAATAAATGCGGATACAAAAAAATAGACCGTAAAAAGAAATCGAATTTTCGGGTCCTTTGTCTAATTAAAATATTTTTAAGATTTAATTTATATATATATATATATATATTTAGTTAAAGATAAATTTTTTTAGAGCCGATTCGGATCTCGTATAAATAATACTAAAAATGTCGGAGCTTACGTTAACAGGATTAGTCCCATAAAATACAAAACGGTATTTGGCGGGTAAAGAAGAAGAAAGAAAGAAAGAGTCTCTGCGAATCAAACCAAAGGGTTTAACCATGGCTGTTGCAAGCTCCAAAGTCAAACGCATGAGAAACTTCCTCTTCCAAGTCCTCTCCTTGGGCGTCCTTCTCCTCGCCGTTCGCTCCGCTCTCCTCCTCACGCTCTCCGCTGACCTCTGCTTCTCCGACGCCGCCTACGGAGACACCGTTTTCTTCCAATGTCTCCGTCGAGACTCCCCGACTTACGATCACCAGCCACGGCGCACAGCCGTAGATTACTACTCCTCCATCTTCCAAGATTTGATTGCCGAGGGTCTCTTATCGTCGAACTCCAAGGTCCTCTGCCTTGGACCCGTCACCGGCGACGACGTGACAGCGCTGCGAGAGATCGGAGTTTCTGACTCTGTCGGAGTCGCTGCTGGCGAGGTCTACCATCAGCCGTTTGGTGCGGACACGTTCGATTTTGAGTTCGCCGCGGAAGGCCGGCTCGAGAGGGCGGTCCGGCCTGCGGATATCGCGGCGGAGATCGGCAGGACTCTCAAACCGGGCGGATTCTTTGTCGCCCACACCAGCTCGGCTCAAGAACCGTACAGCCTCAATTCTTTCCTCGATCTCTTCGAGTGTTGCAGAGTGATAAGTGCCAGCGCAATCGATGGCCGGGATTCGTCGTCCGTTCGGGAAATCATTATGAAGAAAGAGACTAGCCGCGACGCCGGTCGTAATAACTGCTCGGTTTCGGGGTACAGACAGGAACTAGTACTCAATGCCGAGCCCTTAATGGAGCAATGGCCGGCAAAGACATGGACGAAAAACGCAAGATACCTAACCTCCATGGTGGACATCAGCTTCAAGGAAAGGTATGTCTACGTCGACGTCGGGGCTCGCAGCTTCGACTCGAGCATCGGAAACTGGTTCATGAAACAGTACCCGAAGCAGAATAAGACATTCGAGATCTTCGCTATCGAGGCTGACAAGGTGTTCCATGGCGAGTACACTGGAAAGAAAGAGGTAATCCTTTTGCCTTTTGCGGCTTGGATCCGGAACGAGACCTTGTTCTTCGAGATTTCGAGAGAGGCACCCAAAAAACCGCAGAATGCAAGCAAAACGAGACGGAAGAAGACAGCGATGAGGCGGATCGGGATTCAAGCCGTGAAGCCTACAGCTAACTACATGCTTGACGGAGCGAAGATCACGGGGTTCGACTTTACGGACTGGTTGACCAAAACCGTGTCGAGGCGGGATTTCGTTGTTGTAAAGATGGACGTGGAAGGGACCGAATTCTACTTGGTTCCGAGGATGATTGAGGCCGGAGCCATGTGTTTGGTGGACGAGATTTTTCTCCGGTGTCGCTACAATAGGAAGACATCGTACCGGAAGTGCCTGAAGTTGTTCAGTTCAATCAGAGAGAGAGGTGTTATTGTTCATCAATGGTGGTGAATTTGTTACTCATGTTTTGATTATTACAAGTGTTGTACTTGTATGTATATTTAGTCTATGGTTCATTGTTTGATATATTTGACTATATTTCAATTTGATGCATTGCATGATCTCTTTATGTACAAGTAAAAACTTATATATTACTTGGTTAATGATTCACTTGCTAATTGGCGCTCTCTAACATTTTGTTAAAATGAATTTGCCTATTATTTCTAAATGGTGGTGAATAGACAAGTTATTTGATACGATAATCGCAGCAAAAGTATCTAAATTATGATCATTGATCAGGCGGCAAGATTTCTTCTTAGTGAAAAAAATAACGACAAAAGTATGTAAAGTCAATTAATGTGAGGCGACATATTTGTTTGTCCAATTTTTTTCCGTCGAGATAGGTGGAAGAACACATAAATATGTATCTTAAGTATGATTAATAACACTATGCTAAAAAAAAGACCCCGTCTGAAAAAAAAAAAAAGGAAAAATGTGTCGCCTCACATTTGTTAACATGGTATTTTGCCGCTATTTTTTCACTCTAGACCACTGCCTCTTCAGTTGTTCAAAATTTAGGTACTTTTAGTGCAATTATCTCTATTTAATATGATATGAGAAAAAATAAATCCTAAATTGATCAATATGAGGACATATTATATAATAATAATAATAATAATAATAATAATAATAATAATATAACATGTAGGTATGGAAATGACCAAAGTGGCCAATGAGCTTTGCCAATTAATTGGGTCAAAGGTCTGAACGTACAAGAAGGAACAGATGATGTGGCAAATTACAATTACCTCTCATTTTGTCTCCCCATTCTCTCTCTCTCCCAATGGTTTCCCATGCAAGACATTGCTCTTTTTCTCCGTTGGTTTTGATCTTTTCTCAATAAACAAGATCGCCTTGTTATGCCGCTCGGCTCCGCTCTCGGGCACCGGACTCGATGCAAGGTAATTTGGATGACCATCAGGAGGTGGCAACCTCGTACATTTGCCACGCGGTCGACCAGATCAACTCCGACGGCGTTTGGTTCGGGGACGACCCTCTCACCTTCACTGTCCCGTTGTTGCTGCTGCAGCTTTCGCTTATCTCGATCTTCACCCGAGCCATCTACTTTCTCCTCAAGCCCTTTGGCCAACCCTCCATTGTTTCTCAGATTCTTGTAAGTTTAATTATCATATTAATCTTTCATCTTGATTCAAAATCATATTAGTTGTTTCAATTTGATATAATTGCTTTGTGGATACAGCGATTTTGATTATTCGGTTTGATGACTAGGGCGGTGTAGTCTTAGGCCCGTCGATCTTGGGCCGCAACTCGGCGTTCGCCAGCAAAGTCTTCCCCCCGAAAGGACGGGCCATATTCGAGACGCTCTCGCTGTTCGGATTCATGCTCTTTGTTTTCTCCCTCGGTGTGAAGATGGATCCGAGCACGCTCCTTCGATCAAGCAAGAGGGGGATCGCCATTGGCTTCCTAGCTTTCTCCGTCCCCTACACGCTCGCTGGGCTCTCCGCGCTCTCCCTCGAGCGCTTCCTGTCATTGGACCACGGCATCACCTCCGCTGTTCCGTTTATTGTCGCCATACAGTCCCTCACTGCCTTCCCCAGCGTGGCCTGCTTCCTCGACGAGCTCCGCATCCTCAACTCGGAGATGGGCCGCCTCGCCTCCTCCTCATCCATCGTCTGCGACATCTTCTATTGGTCGATCATTGCAGTCAAGTTCATCGTCCACTTAGCTTCGCACAAGTCCATCGCCATGTCCATGGGCTATTTATCCTCGGTCGCCCTACTCTTCGTGTCGATAGTGTACGGAGTTCGTCCTATGGTTTTGTGGGCAATTAGGCAAACCCCGGAAGGAGAGCCGGCGAAGGACATATACGTGTTCGCGGTCATAATGACACTTATGGTGTGTGGATTTTTGGGAGAGGTCATAGGCTTGGACGCTTTCGTCCCGTCCTTCATCCTCGGCTTGGTGATCCCAGACGGACCTCCGCTCGGGGCCGCCATCGTCGATAAGCTTGACAGCTTTGTCTCGGTGCTGCTCATGCCCATCTTCTTCACCGTCTGCGGGCTGAAGATGGACATCTCGGCCATCCAGCAGTTCAAGAACGTCGGAGTGATTCAGATTATCGTGTTTGTTGCCTTCTGCGGGAAGGTTATCGGCTCGGCTTTGCCTCCTCTCTTCTACAGAATGCCAGTCTTGGATGCTCTTTCCCTCGGTCTCATAATGAATGTCAAAGGCGTCGTTGAAATCTTCATGTTGGTATCTTGGAAAGCTGATAACGTACGTACTAAGCCATCTTTCTTATATATCTTAGTACGTAAGATGCCTGCAACTGAAAATTTATTGGAAAAAGTAGTAGTAGGAGTTCATTAAAAATGATTACTTAACATATTTATACACGATATTCATTGGCATTATATACACAACAAGAAACATTTTAATTATATATCATATTATGTTCACTCTAGACTTGATCTAAATATAAGGAGTGATAGGATATTTGACCACCTATATATATACATACTTAGCAAAAAAAAAATGAACTTGTAGAACTGGGTGAACAAACAAGTATTCGGTGCGTTTTTTTTTACAAATAATAGACCGGATACCACATTTCGGCATTTGGTTTTCATACCATGCTTGTGATATTTTTGGGAGCTAATGTTTGAAAAATATTAGTAGTAATAGGGCTTCTTTCTTATATATATATTGTGATTTTTTGGATTTCATAATTAAATTTGGCTTTGTTTTAATTAATTGCATGCATGGAATTAATGGGCAGATCCTAAACAATGAGTGCTTCTCCATCATGGTGATATCCATGGTGGTGGTCACAAGCGTGGTGTCGCCCCTCGTGAAGGCCATCTATGACCCATCCAAGCGCTTCCTGGCGTACCGGCGGCGGACCATCCTCCACCACCGCGCGGGAGAAGAGCTCCGCATGTTGGCCTGCATTCACCGCCAGGACAACGTTCCGGCCACCATTGACCTAATCGCTGCCTCCAACCCGACCTCCGAAAGCCCCGTCAACCTCGTCGTCCTTCACCTCATCAAGCTCACTGGCCGTGCTTCCTCGCTCCTCGTTCCCCACATGCCACGTGACCAATGCTCCAACAACAAGCCTGACGCACCGGGCCACCGCCCGTCGCAATCCGAGCGCATCTTTAACGCCTTCTGGAAGTTCGAGAAACACTACAGCAGCCACGTCAGTGTCTACTGTTTCAAGGGGGTCTCGCCGTACGCGACGATGCACAACGACGTCTGCTCGCTCGCACTCGAGAAGCGCTCGACTCTAATCATCGTACCTTACCACAAGCTATGGATCGGGGGGACGGTGGTGGAGTCGTCGCATTACCTGAGGAACCTGAACCGGAACGTCCTCGACAAGGCACCGTGCTCTGTGGGCGTCCTCGTAGACCGTGGTGACCGCAGGAAGGCCTTCTCGGCGCTGCGGATCAATACGTCCCTCTACCGAGTGGCCGTACTCTTTTTCGGCGGAGCGGATGACCGGGAGGCGCTGGCGTATGCCGGACGGATGGCCAAGCACCCCAGCGTCCTCACCACTCTCTTCTGCTTCGCTTGCGACACCGCTACCGCCTCCTCGGAGGCAGCCGAACCCACGTCAGCGGCAGGAGGTAGTGCGAGGAGCAAGGCGCTTGACACAGAGGTGTTGAGTAAGTTCCGGCTGAGTGCCTTCCGAGACGACAGCGTGTCGTTCGAGGAGGCAGCCTTGTCTGACGGTGAGGGCGTGCTGCACGTGCTGCGGTCCCTGGACGGGGCCTTCGAGCTTGTTGTGGTAGGGAGGCGGCACGATGATTGGCTGTGGCTTGTGTCGGAGCTCGGGAAATGGAAGGGCCACCATGGCGAGCTCGGCACGGTGGGGGAGATTCTTGCCGGCCCCGACATCAGCCTGACCGCCTCGGTGTTGGTGGTGCAACAACAGACTAGGGTTTGGGGGCTGCGTGATCCCGAGGAATCGACGCGCTTGCAAAGAGAGACCGTTAGAGCACAGGATATAATCAATCTTTGACGTATGTCCAATATTTTGTTTTGTTTTCTTCTTATAATTCTTCTTGTTGTTGTATAACTCGTATACTGTACAGGCTTGTTGGTTAATTAGAATTGTAGTGTTTGTAAAAAGTTTACAATTATATACCACGAGAGATAATTTCAAATATATGAATTATAGTGTCAGGATATATAAAAGTACTCAAACTTTGTTAAATTAGTGCAGAGTTATCTCAATTTTTAATTGCGCGGATTAAGTTCTCAAAAACACAACTCTTCATCCAATGGTCATTTATATAGGGATTTACTATTGAAAAGAAGAAGAAAAAAAAAAAACGTAAGTTAGAAATTGAATAAATAATTGTAAGAAAAACCCATAAAATGCCCAAAAATCACTTAAGGTTTGAGGGAAATGCCCATACTTTAAGTTAATTCATTTATGCCCATTTTACATTAATTTTGGACCATAATAACCCTGTTTTTAATTATAATTTTTATTTTCGTTTAAAATAATTTCGAATTTCATTTCCCTAAAATTATGGTTGATTTATTCCCATATTTATCAGATTTCAAATTAATTTGTTACTTTGACCAAAATAAAAATAAAAATTTTATATTCCACATTATTTCTCTCACCCTCTCTCGTTTCCTCCTTCGAAGACAACTCTGACTTCTTCCTCCCTCTCATTCTCTCTCTGGCTTTCACCTGTCAACGGCAATCTCTCTCATTCTCTCTCGGGCTTTCACCTGTCAACGGCGAACGGAGGCGAGCCTGCGCAAGCTACTCCGACCGGGATGGCTCGACAACAATGTTGACTCTCACCTCGAGAGCTCGACCTCCACCATAGCCATGGCGAATTTCACCCAAAAAGAGACCGAAGTCGCCCACATCCTTTTCCGGCTCTCCAGGCAGATTGCGGATCAAGACCTGCGCTCAAGAGTGTCCTTCAACTGGGGATTCAGGAGGAAGAGATCTGCTCCGCCCACCGCCGCGCCGGATAACGACGCCGACAGAATCTCCTTCGAAGCCAAGACCGAAGCTCCGAGCCCAGCCACACTATTTTCGTACCCGCCGAGCGAGTCCGACGGCAAGCCGAGCCCTTCGCGCGAGTCCAGCAAAGTGAGTCGCGCTCTAGGGTCTACTTTCTCTTCCGTTCATGGCGGTTCTGACTTTGGTGTTCTTCTGAAGAGGGAGAAGTGGCGCAGGAAGGAGGAGGCGAACGGTGGTGGGGCGCCTGACGTGGAGCGAGGTGGACCGGCGACTCCGATCGTGGCGAGCAGCGGTGTTTCGTCTTGGATCTGGGTGCTCGGGAGCTTCGCGATCCCGAAGTGTCCCTTTCGCCTATCTTTCCAATGGTAATAGTAAATCTTAAAAATTGAATTTTGTAAATGTTTTTACAATATTTTGATGTTAGTAATTTCTCTTTGAGTGTCAATATTTACTGTAAATTGAATTACACCAATATTTCTGTAAATGGATTTACAAATGTTCTGTACATTTCGATGTTGACAATTCACTTTAAGTGTCAATTTGTTCTGTAAATGGATTTACACCATTGTTACAGTAAATGGATTTACACAAATGTTCTGTAAATGGATGTACATACAATTTACAGATTCATTATATTTACATACAATTTACGTCTCGTTAAATACACAAATGTTTGGAATTATATTTACCATAAAATCTTATATTTACACAAGTTTTTGTAAATGCCTTTACAAGATTAATATAGGTTATACAAGTATGCTTTTGTAAATGGTTTTATACAAGTTTAATACAGTTTTTGTAAATGCTTTTACAGTTTGTAAATCGTTTACCAAGTTTTTGTAAATGCTTTTACAGTAATATGCAGCTTATTTTATACAGTAAACGATTATGCAGCTTATAAAGTTTATGATTTTGTAAATGGTTTTACAGAAATTCGGATTTACGTGTTGAACGATTATGATTTTATAAAGTGTATGATTTACATGTTGAATACGTAAATGAAATTACAAATTCGGATATTCGTAATTAAATTTACAGATTTTTTTGTATTTAAATTTACAGTTTGAAATTAGTTTATATATACACAAGATTCGTAAATATTTCATAAAATTATTTACATTTTTCTTATTGATTATGTATTTTTAGGTAATTATGAATAGGCGAGAAACCTATAACAACGAAGTTGTAAATAAAATTACTAAATCGTAGATATAGTTACCTAAAAATACAGAATCGTAAATATAGCTACACACAAAAAAAGGCTGAAATAATAGGATTGATTTTTAATTGATTTTAAAAATTTTATTAACATATAAAAACGTTATAATCCTTATAAATAGGAAAAAAAATATGAATTCTAAATACTAACTAAAAATGACGAAATAACAATTGATTTGAATTTTTTTGGTTAAAAAAATGGCGGAATAAAAACGAAAATTCAAATAAATTGTAAACTAATTAATAGGGAAAAAAAGATTAATATTTAATGGTCAACATGATTTGTAAAATATTATCCAAGATATTACTATTTAATAGGGGAGATTAGTTTCTCTTTTTGCTACATATAAGGAATTTTTTTAAATTTTAATTAAAAAAATAAAACGAATTATAATAATTAATAGTGATATTAGAAGGGCAATTTAGTCCACATTTCAATTTAAAGGTGGTTATGTTTACCATATTTAGAAATGGGCATTTTTTTGAAACCTTGAGCCATAAATGGGCATTAGATTGTATGAGCTTGAGCAATATTGGTCAAACCATTCAATCCCTTTATGGAACAAAACGCACCGTCTCATTGTTGTTGTTGTTTTTTTTTAAATGTCTCATGCATAATTGTTTGAAACAGCGAAACAGACACATTATTATATTCATATATATATATATATATATATATATATAAATAAAGTGAGTAAGAACAATCTAATGATGCTAACTGGTCATTAATATTGACCCTTATAAGGGGAAAAAAAATAGCCCACAAGACAGCTTGTGATGCGTCATTGAGATGGAATTAAATCAAAGCTCGCTATACTATAGAAGAAGATATGACGTTAACTTATCATTATCAAGATTCTATATTTCTCCCATGAATTAATCTCATCACACGCTCGTATTTGATGCTGACTACCTCGCATTGCAATAATTTTCAAACTGAAGATATATATACAGTGTCGGTTAATGATACTTGAATCACGCATGAAATTGTCTTTCTAATTGTATTCTTATAAGCACTCGTTAACGAATAAATACTTAAAATAAGACAATCTTTTGACAAAGAATACATGAGATATGAAAGTTGAAGATGACTCAAGCGTGCCTACACGACGCTACTAGCGCCTCTATGGTCTCGGTCAGCACTTGCAAGGACGGCATAGCTTGTATATCACATATCCCCCACAATTTCTTCACGCACATTATTTTATCTTATTAGAAATTGAAACTAATATTTCCAGCCATATATATGGACTGGTTCGATCAATATCATCACTAATGCACAAGGTCGACCATTAGAACTCCAAAGTTAAAACGCTTTTAGATGATAATAGTATTAAGATGGATAACTTCTTGAGAAGTCATAAACATATAGGGTTAATGACGGCAAAAATACTCAATGTTTGGTCAAAGAACCCCTCGTGTACCCAAAGTTTAAAAGTGGTGGGAAAAGTACCCAAAGTCGCATTTGGGGAGTTGATCACTCCATTCTCGTAACGCAGTTAACTTACCCATCAACTCTGGCCACGTGGACAAACGTTGGTTGCTGACATAACAATTTTTTGCCACGTGGACAAGCCCAATTAGGGGTTTAATTCGTTGTTTTATCGTAAACGAGGCTGATGTGGGCTCATCCAAGTGGCAAAAACTTGCTATGTCAGCAACCCACGTTTGTCCACGTGGCCAGTGTTAACATGTAAGTTAACTGCGCTACTAGAATGGAGTGGTCAATGCCCCAAATGTGACTTTGGGTACTTTTGCCACCACATTTAAACTTTAAGTACACAAGGAGTTCTTTGACCAAACTTTGGGTATTTTTGCCGTCATTAACCCTAAACATATATATATTAAATATATATTCATGTTCATAAAACGTCCAAGAGACTAATGGGGTTGTAGTTGTAACAGTAGTACCATACCAAATTGCATTATGGGACAAATAATTGTTTACAGGAGATAGTGTATTGAGAGATATATAGATTCTGATCAAAAGATATGTCTTTGACATAAATTATAACCATATATTGGAAACAATTATCGAAGCCTTTGTTTGATTTTCACAGCATTATTGAGAGAGAGAGAGAGAGAGAGAGAGAGAGAGAGAGAGAGAGAGGGTTCTCCAACCGTAGTGCTGTTTAAGAGTGCTGGTACATTGCATTAGAAGAGAGGAGAGATTGCGATGGCAAATTTGACAAACAAGTGAGAAAAGAGAGATTTTAAGAGACTTTGTTAGGTCAGTCTTTCACGTCAATGCATTTAAGGCTATATTTTTTGGTATGTCCCCTTTGGATTCACTATAAGTGGATTTATCTCACTAAGCGTATGTAACTAAATATTTATATGGAATGAGCATTTTAAAGAGCATCGGGAGCAAGTCTAATTTATCGATATATTGAAAGCGGTACAGGTATATTGATGCGATTTATGTAAAAAATTTAAAAACTGACATTGTTTGCATCGATACGATTTTATAGGTATATCATAAAATTGTTGGGTACACCGATAAGGTTTTTCGTAAAAAAAATAAATACTATTCAAAAATTAAAAACAGTAATATGAATTTTAAGAAAAAGAAGATTTTTTTAAAAGGTTAAGTAAAAGTTGATATAAAAAAATGTCTAACATCAGATTTGAAAGCCAAAAATTAATTTTAAAAAAAACCGCCATTTACTATAAGCCTAAATCGATTTTTGCTCACGCTCATGCTTAAAAGAAAATAGCCGGGGGTAAATGAGGAATTTTCAAACACTGATCAAGACTGAGTACGTTCGATGAAGAAGCCTTATCGTGTGATTGAATGGTAGCTTTTGGTTTCATCAATCGTTATCGGGGGTCAGGTGTTTAGCACGTGTGCGTGTCTCTATACATGAATTGCCTGTATTATATATATATATATATCATTGCAATTTACGCTTTAAGCTTATCATAAAATAAATATTCTTTGGGTGCACGAGTGGTTCAGGCCATAAATAAATTTAGGTGACATTAATTTGATAGGGGTGACAAGTATTACATAGATATCATATCTTATTGAGTGGAGCCTTGGATGGTTAGACAATAATACTTCACTCAAGCTGATGATTTTCATGTGTTAAGAGTAGAATAGAATCACTGTTGAATAAGGATATAATACAACCCTTTTATCCATAGAGGACAGCAAAACAGACAAGCCCATTAACTCTTTTTTTTATTTATGTGAAATGAATAAGTATTTGGAATCACTTGTCTTTTATTTTTATTTTTAGGTGTTATCCTGAAAGTGAAATAGTTGTTGCTTTAAGAGTCCATATGGACATTTGTTGTGGGCTTCTAGCAATTAGAATCTAAAACCCGAGGAAGCTCACGGGTCGACCGTATGAAATCCGTGAAAAAGGAAAAGTGCGGTTTAATATCGATATTCAACGATGCAGTAATACGTAAAACCACAATAAAAACCCATAGGCGCGTGCGTCATACCTCACAAAAACCTATAAATACACTAACTGTATAAGAACCCATTAAATACTCCGTAATTTTAATTTTTTTAAATTATATTTATTTATAAATAATTATTTAATATTTATGATAGTATTATTTTACGTAAACTCCATCGGCTACCCATAAATCATTTGAAAACTTCACTAATATGTTCGTACCGTTCGTGATATACTCGTAAATTAGACTTGCATGTGATTTGCGGTTTGAGGAGTACTTTAAAACATTGGTGACAATTGTTGACGTGATTTTCCACTTCAACCGTCGTAGACCCTAGTTGAATTTATGTGCTTGTGTATTTGTCGTATGATTTCGATGATCGTCATTCTGATGGAAACGGGGATGAAGAAAATTTTGAATAAGTACGGGGGCGAATCTGAAGTAGTAAGTCATGTAGTATTCCTTAGAATTCTTCTTGATCCGAGGTATAAAATGGGCTCTTGTCAAATTTATGTTCGGTGATATATATTGTGACAATGAAAGTTGTGGGACACATTATTGATTATATAGTTTGATGAGAACATCATGCTCCTCCTGTAACTAGTTCTTCGCCAATGGAAGTTTATGGTAAAGATGAACTGGGTGACATGCTAGAACCATGTTGAAAGAAGAAATAGAAGAAGAAGAAGAAGTTGATCCTTACCTTTTCGATACTGAGAAAAGTCCTTCAAATTGCCAATTCAACGTGTTTATGTGGTAGAATATCAATAGCCATAAATACCTAGTGATCTCCTCAATAAATGTTTTGACACATTCTATTCTAGTACTGGCCGCATTTTGAATCAACAATTTCTACTATTCATCGCGTTCTTAACCTACAGAATTTAAGTATTATATCTTCAGGACTTGTATTCTATATTTCTTGATATATATAGAGAGAGAGAAAAAAAATCTGATTCAAAACATGGTCTGTAACGTGAGTTCTAATACCCGGAACCGGATTTCATAACCTTATGGATTAAATCTCGAGATTTTTTCAATAAAAAACCGGATGAAGTTTGTAATTTCAAAATTCGAAGTTGCCTTCACTCCAAAATATTTGTTCAATTATCGTAATTTTAGTTACTACAAATTTCATCTTATCTTCAATTTATATATCTTTTAAAGTTCAGGACAGGTTCAGGGTATGATCTTGTTTGTATTTAGAGTTAAATGTCCTCACAACTCTAAAATCCAACAGATTTTTTAAACTGGACCAACTCAATATCAGCTCAGTCGCCACTTGCGTCTGACCCGGTTTCAACTCCGTCACACCTCTATATAATAACGGGAATTTTGAAATCAATACCAGGACCAAATTTAATAGCCCGAACAGCTGATCCCAAGTCAGAATGTCATCAAAAATCTGATAAGTGAGCCGGTTTTCGGGTTCTAAAATATTTCAAAGCACGTAGATAAGCATGCCAACAGAAACTCCAAACAGGGATTTTTGACTCTAAAACAAATCAAGATATTATATGAAAACAAAACCTCGTCTAATAACAAGTAAATCTCGCAGCACTGCCTTAATAAATACCATAGCAAAACTCTAGTTGAACTCTATGACAAACAGCAGCCAACCAAAGGTAAAAACAAAACGACACAATCTTCAACCTGAAAACACGACCCCAAAGTTCGACCAATTTCGACAGAAACGACTCTATAGACCAATGGCATCCCATCCCATCCCATTCCATGAAATCACAATCCAATGACCCGACACCACAATCGATGAAAAGAAGTGCGCATCGTATTCCGAGGCTATTTCGGGAAAGTACGGTGTTCCTTTTTTATCAAGTAGAAGGAGCGGCCTCTTCATCCTTCTTCGGGGTATCTTCTTTCTCTGCATCTTTCTTGACATCTTTATCTTCCTCTTTGGTGACAACAGGGGTCTCCTCTGCCCGCGTTTCAGTCTCTGTTTCTTTGACAGTTAGGTTCTCAAGGAGCCCAGCAGCTTCAGAAGAGCTTCCATCTTCTTCCCTCTGAGACTCGACAACTTCTTGGAACATTTCCATGAAAAGCTTGCAATCTGATATAAACACCAAGATTAGAAAGTAAGAACAAATTAAATTAGTTTAAGAAAGTAGGTTACGATTACGAATGCAGAGAAAAGCATAAATTTCTCAAACGAAAAATGACATGGGTATGAAATATTCAGGCATGGTATAGTATTGAACTATTAACATAAATATTATAGTTATATACCCATGTCTTTTTGATTCATAGGAACTCCAAAAAACCTCTCAAATACTATGACTCGGCTCATTAAACAACGAAAATGATGCAAAGGAAACAAAAGTTGAGCAAAAAATGAGAACTTTGCTCCAATGTGCCTCACTAAACACTCAATTAACTTAATTTCAAGCACCCTATAATCTCTCAATCAACAAAATAATAATCCATCTCCATTGAAACCAAAATATAGTAAAAGACTGAAAGACGGCAATGGATCTGATTCAGGGCATGTGCAAGTTTTATTGCTATCATCTACTATTCCACTTCATGAAGTGCATAACATCTACCCCGAGTTACACCAAAACAGGTAACATAAACCCCGAGTTACATCAATTTGATGAAGCCGTAACATACTTTTCCATGCCAAAAGAATTTGAAAAAGACCAAATTCAATTGTAAGGGAAGACGAAATCGGTTTCTTTATAACTTCGTTACTTTGTAGAAATAAATCAGCCACTCAAACAGAATATCACAATGTGAAGGAATGTAACAAACAATGTAGACCAGTTTATATTGAAACACGCTCATCAGATTGAAGACTGGAAATTTGATACCTCTCTTCCTAGGTTAATCCGTTCCTAAGATTATAATTTCAGTGACTAAACTACTTGGTAACAGAAACCATTCATACGGTGTTAAAACATCTAAAGAATTAGTCTTAAGCTACCAAAAGCTGAGCAATCTTCTAGCACGAAGCAGAAAAGAGAAACCTCAATTAAGATTTTTCTAAATTCAACAACGAAAGAAAAGTAAAATGCAATCAAGAGAGACTCCCGTAACCGATACTTACTTTCTACAGACGCAAATCTGATACAGAAAAGCTCCTCCTTCAGTTCACCATCAGCAAAGTCCGATGCGTGCCACACGCAAGACTTCTCGTTCCCGGCGTGCTCCTGCACCGACATGGTTGCCGAAACTACAAGAAATCGGCACCAAAAACACACACGCCAACTATCAGACCTTGATCTAAGCCCAGCAATACTACATCACGGGTAACAAAACCAAAACTAACCTAGATGATTTGCACAGATCTTGAGCGTCTTGGACTGCCTCATGACCAGACGAACCTTCCCAGTCTCCTTGTGTTTCAAAAGCTTCACTGTCCCAGCGCCTCTCTCCTTCCATTGGTTTCCGTCCTTATCAAATCGATAGAGCTTCGACTTTCTGAAGAAAAAAAATATTGAAACAAAATCGTAAAAGCAGCAAGAAAATTAAATCCGATAAAACCCTAGAACTCCGGCTCTCGGCTTTCGTTTTCATCTGGATCGCATAGGTCGGCGATCATAAAGGACAGAAGGAAAATGGAGCGAGAGGCTTACAGATCGAGGATAGCATCCTCGTTTTCCTCGCCGGTGCTGACGGTAACCTCCTCGAGCCTGACGATCGGGGCGACCTGAGCTCCGGTGTCCTCGTCCTCGACGGCAGGGGATTCCTCGTCCTCTCTGTGCTCGGGTTCGTTGGTCGCCATTGATGAGTGGTTGAGAGAGAGAAGGTAGGGATTCGGAGACTGAGAGCGGTGATCTAGTTGTGTAGAAAAGAAGGCCCGTTTTATAGTGAGACTGAACAAACAAAATGGAAGGAAGGGTTACGACTAAACTTGTAGGCGTGATATTTACGCAGTAAATGTAAATTGTTTCAATTTTCATCCTTTTTTTTTTCTTCTTTTTTTTCTTTTTTGGGAGGGGATCTAATATAAAAGAGTAAATAAATATGTGTACTTAATTACACGTAATTACATGTCGTTTGTAATCTTCAACTTGTGAATTAATATATATCATGCAATACGAGTAATAATTGTAAGTTGTAATTTTAGTGGATAACAGAAATGTAAATAGTTACGAGTAAATACTAAAAGAGTATTCTAGACATGAATAAAGAACCAAAATGCATAATAATAATAAACTTGTTCCGTGAAATGTGAATTTTTACTTAATTTCTTAAGAGAGTAAGAACCAAATCTTTTATAACAATCTTGTATATCTGCCCAGTAAACTCTGAGATAGAAGGAATTGCAATGAACAATCAGCGAAATTGGATCATTTGTAAAGTTGTATAAGATGGAGCATCGGGAGCTTATTGACAATATATACAGCTCAAGCTAACAAGTCAAAAAAAAAATAAAAAAAAATAGTTATGACTTGTGAGCCAATGTATCTCTGGTTAAGTAAAATGTTAACACTGATCTAATGTGGAGTTAGTACGACCCCATTCCAAAAGCTCCTGGCATTGGAGATGGAATTCCCATTTCGCCCATCGCCATCGGAGGTGGCGGTGCTGCTGCAAACCCTCCGACCATGCCAGGCGGTGCAGGTAAAGCAGGTAGCAGCTGAGCGTACATGTTCTGCAAGACAGACACGAAACTTAATTTTATTTTTCGTACAAAATTTCAAAGTTACGAAATTTTGCTAAATGGTTCGTTTAGTTTTTTATGCTGATGCTAAGTGGCATGAAGGAAATTGAGAAAACAAGAAGAAACCCATACGTGTTTGGCGACCACTTCCTTCTCCTCGCTCTCTTTAGCTTTCGATTCATTTTGAGCCTCGATTCTATCCTTCACGAGTTCATCCACCTTGCTCGAATATTCTCGAACAAACTGAAAAGCCAAGAATGTCTAAAAAGTCAAGCGAACACAAAAAGTCAACAAATGGAAACAAAAAAGAGGAGAGAATTTAAGACCTGCAAGAGATACGGGAATGCAAAGTCGATCAAATTGTTGAGCCATGCAAGCTCAATCACGACATCAGGCCGGATAAGATCATAACACACAAAGAGACACGACGCGAAACACTCTTTCTTTCCCTGCAAAGTGAAATTACACATAAACATTTCGACAATTGCTTAACCACCACTTTTGTCATCAATACGAACATTATAGAATATTCTAGCGTCAATTCTAGAGATTCTAAAATATTCTCACTAATACTAGATATCCTCTCAATTAGGCTGTACTCTATACAGAGACTCCTGATATTGTAAATAAACAACTAGAATTATTTGATTCATCTCCAATTTTACAGGGCCTAAAACATATTCAACTCAGCCTCCTTATAAGTAAGGTATGTTAATGCATACCTGTTCAATAAAATAGACGAGCAACTCCTGCGAAAGCTCAGGATCGCCGGACTGCGAGCAGGTCTCCATGGCATCTTTGTACAGATTGTCTTTCTTCGATAACGCCACGGAATGCCTCCATCTTCCGGCTATCTTGTAAATATACGCAGCAACACGCCTCATTTCAAGAAGCTCATGCTTCTCAATCTGCATTCACATCTAAAATGGTAAAAATGGAACGGCCACCAAAACTTCCAACGATAATGGGAGAAACCCTAACGATACCTTTTGTGCGAGGCCTATCTGATCAAAGTTGTCGTGCAAATCAATTGACTCGTGAAGTCTGTCGTAATCTTCCTCTTCCGCGTATAATTCATTCAGAGCTTCATTTACGGCAGAAACGTTGTTGTTCTGAACTGAAATCATGTATGGCTTCACAAGGCGAAGGTGACCGGCCTGAGAAACATTTAATAGAAAGCAGTGCATTACTTGATGAAGATTTCTCAGATGCAGCATTTTAAATAACAGGGATCAATTTGTAGATCTCGTAGTAATAATATGAAATCTAGCATGTGTATGTTATGCCCGCATTCTGAATCTCGTCCCGGGTCTGGAACCAGTGAAAACATTATTCCCTAAGGTGTCTATTCTAAATCCTAGAGAGAAACTAAGTTAATTTAACATAAATGACATAATTAAGAGAGATAAAGTAATGATCATGACAGTATAACATGTGATTGTGAAAAGAAAACTAAGTTACTATTTAGTTGCACAGGAATATGTTGGGTAAGTTGCTGAACTGTTACAATCACATTTCATTTGGGAAAATGATATGAATATATGCAGTCTGATTAAAATGCGATGGAAATAGCTACAGAATTTTACTAGCATATCACCATTAACACATTTCTAATACTAGTTATAACAAAACAAAGACTACTCAAAACTTGAAAGATAGATGCAGCAAAATCGATGAAAAGTAGTGCAAACAAAACCTTTCTCATAATGTCCACAACTCGGGCATGATCAACACGGAGTGCAAGCACATTGAGAAGATCATTGAGAAGGTCAGGATGCTCTTGTAAGTAGAAGTGGACTGCCTTATAGTAAAGCTCAACACTTGCAGCTTTTGCAATCACATCTTTGAACTGCATGTGATCCCAAGCCTCGGGGGAGTGGTTCATTACAGTAGTTGCAGCATTGTCAAATTCATCATATTGGGTATATAGATAGGTTAGTTCCTTCCAGTGATGCTGTTCATCGCAAACTCGTACGAGTCTAGGGATATTAAGACGGGTGGAGAACAGTTTAATGTGTTCCATAAGCTTCTCGGTACGGTATCTTGCATATAGAATTCCCAACTCAGTAAAGATTCCCATATGTGCACGTTCCAATCCCAGACCGCTTTCCATGAGAGATATGAGCTCATCAAAATATCCCCGGTTCTGATAATATGCACTCACTTCTTCCAAATCGTCAACCTAGACGTATAACAGGTGTAAGCAAACAAGGAAACATCAATTTTGTCAGAGTTATTGTGGAATATTAGGCTCCTGTGATAGACTATTTGCAAATGAATGTAATCTAGATATTAGGAAAGTAGGTTATCGTGCTTATAGTAGAATTTACCTAATTAAAACGTGACTAATTTCAAGGATTTAATAGAGCCTACCTGAATAATGATGTTAAGACCACATATTTGAGCCAAACGGAACTCCTCTGCGTCAACACAGGCAAAACAAACCTCCTTCCATGTTTTTGCACTGTTGGCTTTCCGAGCTGCATCAACAGCACTTTGGAACTGCTTTAGCTTTACGAGAGTAACAGCTAACTTGGCCCAGTTAGAGATATATGCATATAATATCTTAGCTGCTTCATATAAGGCTTCATCAAACAGACGATCTCCCACATTTTGGAGATTAGCAACATTTGGCGAAACGATGAACTCTTCAATGTCGGTCAACCGATCAATCTTAGCATAAGCATAAACGAGTTCACTATCAACTTTTGGATCTTTGACTTTCTGCCTAACCATGAGAAGATACTTGACCAGGTCAACATACACATTCCCTTCTTTAGCAGCATTTATGACTTCCAAAAAGTGGGTCCCGTCATCCGCTCGGATGAACGACTCAATAGCATCACTCACAAGGCCCTCGCCAAGTTGGGCCTTTGCCACCTCACACCAAACAGCATCCTCCTCGACCCGAAATGCAAATTCCACCGCTCGATCGATGCTATTAGTGTTATTTAATAATACTGCCACAGCCTTAACATTCAAATTGAACTTCGTGAAGATGGAAAACGCTTCTTCATGCAACTGGGCCTCAATTGCAACTTCTCCAACCGCAGGTCCGTCAAAATTTTCTAACCTATTGACGTAATCCATCACTCTCGATGGGTCAGCCTTGATAGCAGTTAGAATCAGCAGATTTTGAAGATTGAAGTTCCCACTAAAAGCAGAGTTTTGGAGGACAATCTTTTCTAGAAGCTCAATTAACTCGCGCGGGAGATCAGCCGTCATGAAAGCTTTGACAGCTGCTGAAACCTGCTCGGGACTTTGGGTCTCCGAAAGAGCTGTAGATACAACTTGATCAATGAATTGTCTTCGGTACTCATTGTCAGGATTAAGAACTTTCTCCCAGAGTTCATCATCCATTCTTTCCACCACATACCTGATATTAAAAGTTAACAGGTAATGTTATCGGTGGTAAATGATTCGTTTTGCCGATAGTCAATTTATATGCACTAATATTAGTACCGTAGTTAATGATGATAGCAGTCACGAATATCCTAATTCATAAAACACAGACTAACAAATCACCTAATAATTAATGGCATAACTCAAACTCAATAAGATTACAGATGATAAAAATAAACTGACTTAGATAAAACAATTGGATTACCTACATATAATATATATATATATAACAGTGTAATGTTAACAGAAAACAAAAGAAGGCATACCTAGCTTGAAGTTTAAACAAGGAGTTTTTACTCGTGACATGTATAAGCTCATCATCACATTGCCCTCTTTGGTAAGCAACAACGGCAAGGGTGGGGTCTCTTTTCTCACAATATTTACCAAGTACACGAGAATCGTAATACGGGTTAGTTGTGAGAAATTGTCCTGGATTGTTGTTGCTGTCAATTACGATTTTACCCAATGCATTATGAACATGTACATCTTGGCTTCCTTCACCCACGAGATGCTCCACAAATTGACTGAGTAAGCTGAGACGATTTCTGTATAGCAAAGCATAAACAATAAGCGACATGAGACAAGGAAGATTATTATAGGATAATCAAAATTCTTGACCGGAAGGCACTATATCATCGAAAATCAATTAACAAAATAATAAACGGGGACAATTATTTATCATCGAAAATCAAAATCAGCAATCAGTTACTCTATATGTCTACTATTCAAAAGGTAAATCATTCTCTCTCGATGAAAAGTCTCTAAATTTTTAGTCAAGTCTGCATAGAAACACCTTAAATTATGGCTGCAGAGCTTAATCTAAAATACTCTTAAAACACCTAAAAAGGAAAAAATATCCAAATACCCACAATTAATCTAAATTCTCTTTTTTGACTGTTTCTCTTATTTCCTATGCACACATTTGTACGCGAGACCTAACAGATTAACGCAAAACAACAAAGGAAAAGGAACACGAAGAGAAATTGTACCTCTTTTCGCATTGTTCCACCAGTGGCTCAACCGGAAGGAGAGAACGAACAGATAAGATAAGACCTTTGATAAAATCCTCAGGGCACTCGTCATCCAATAGCTGTCCAACAACTAAAGATGCATTTCCCGGGTTTACCTATCATGCAAAAACAAACAACGCCAATTGATTTATTAAAACATAAAACTTGTTTGGAACTAACACTGAACAGCAATAATCCATGTTTGGTTTAATATTTTTGAAACCAAAACAAGAAAATTGGTTCACAAGCCAAACAAGCTTAAGTGCCTGAGTTTGTATTGAAGCCAATGTTGGGGCACCGGCTTGAACTATATACTTTCTTATATCAAGTATTCTCTATATATATAATTAAATTTTGTTTTCTAAAGTTGTAGAAAATCAGATGCCACAAGCCAGATAAAAATTTTGAGCAACCATTACAATAAGCTAAATGTATGAAACAATATGCTCAGAAAATCTACC
Organism: Parietaria judaica; assembly: GCA_954871525.1. Classification (NCBI taxonomy): domain Eukaryota; kingdom Viridiplantae; phylum Streptophyta; class Magnoliopsida; order Rosales; family Urticaceae; genus Parietaria; species Parietaria judaica. The sequence goes on along the minus strand of OX940860.1, from coordinate 21,856,657 downwards.
TTTTGGACATAGCCTTCGATATATCTAAGCATGTTGTTCGTGTAGAGGTAATGGGTAAGGTCTGGAACAAAACCAAAACGATCACAGACGTTGATCAACGGGCGTGCATCTGGGAGTTTTGCTTCCATTAGAAAGTTCTTTGTCTTTTCTGCATCATAAAAGTTTGATTCCCGAGTGACGCGTTCAACCTCCTTAATCTGTCCCGTTTTGGCAGCAGCTTCTATGTACTTGAAATGAATGTCAGGGTCCTCACTACCACAAAAAGAAATATATTTTAAAGAATTGCTGTCAACAGGTTCAAATTTAATTCTCTCCAACGAAGAATAGGGAATACCTGGAACTCAGATATGAGCCTAAGAAAAAGTATAAGCCTTCGTAAGACTTGAACTGATCAAATATTTTTATACAGTCGTCTACTCCTAATTGCTCTGAATATTCTTTGGCAGTCTGCGGTATACAATTACAGTGAGCTTCACTTCAACAAAGAAAGTGTAGAATTTGGGATAATGTTCTGAATATCATTAATGATTATTATTGGAAGTACAAGAACATCTTATACCCTAATATGCATCTCATAAAATCATATTAATAATTATTTTAAAAAAAAAAATTCTACACCTAATCAACTATAATTATAACAACTAATTAAGTATGATTGTAATTTACAAATACTCTCTTTCTATATTTCTAATAAGTAAAGATCAATAGCAGGGGACGAGGAACAAAAACTTTCACCTGGACAATAGTCTGAAGATTTCCCCGAAGATTGACTGCTAAAAGATCCTTCATACACTCAAGAGCCCATTCTTTGGAAAGGGTCCCAAAGAACTCAACCAGACCCTTGCAACAAAAACAAAACAAAAAAAGAAGTATAAGATACATTTCTAGTTTCTACACAATCAACGTTAACATTTATTTTAAGTACTAACCGATGGTTCAATGGCATGTGTATTCACGATGACGCGCTTGATATCAGGCAAGTCCGAATAGTGCTACAGGACACAAAAAACATTTAGTCCAAAAAAATAATATATTAAATGTATGTCACTAAAACAAACAAATATTTTGTTATTCATACCTGCAGTGCACGTAAAAACAAGCCGCCTTTTTCACATAGTTGCGCGACACGTGGACGGTCATAATGACTGAACATGCCATTAGCCAATATAGCATCCGCCACATTGGGGAATGACACAAGATTTATCTCCAGAACCTTATTGATTAATCAGAAACTAAATCAATGATGTGTTGTATGCAACGCCGCCTGAATGTTCAGTAAATAGTTTCAATAGAAGATATAAATAGAGAGAAAAGATGAACCTTTGTCTGAAGATATCCATGTTCAGGTAAATTCGGCTTCAGAACATCCAACAGAAATGCTGTTGCCTCCCGGATCAAATTTCGCTGAAGAGTTACAAGACAAATATAGTCAGAGGACTCTACTATATAGATTGGCATCAATATCTCACATGTCAATATATGGGAATAAAGATTTTCAATTAACATAATAGATAGTTAATTACTAATAAATAATTAGAACTTTACTCATCTATAAGAAAAGTGCTCGAAACAAACCTGGAGGAACAGATCCGCAATAGTATTATAGTCAAGTGGGCAACCTCCCTCCATTTGGGACATCATCAAAGCAAAATTAACAGCCCCCTGTAAAGAATATTAACTTTCTATATCAGAAATGTTATTTTCAAGGCCAAAAGTCTGATATGGCCGTGCCTTTGTCAGTAACTAAGAAAGCCGGTGTAACTTTAGATAATCACTGAGAATGATTAACATACCTGGGGATCTGTCCGTAACACTGTTTGCAGAATGACCAAATAATCAGGAGTGTAACCAACCTTAATAAAAAAACGACACAGCAGTATTTTAAGTGAGCTGTAGCTAGTTGAAAACCTAAAATCTAACAGAATTTTCTTAGCAGTGAAAATATAGCTATAAACAAATTACCTGTTTTGAATATATCAAAATCTTGTCAAATTCTCCCCTCTCCGCGAATGCTGCAACGACTTTTGGAGTTGTCCTGGCTTTGATGTATATTTTCAAAGCAAGGTCATTGTCCACTGTCTGTATTATGAAGATATTTAGACAAATTGAAAAACTGAAACCGTTTAGTTGCCTTCAAATCGAGAATCTTGGTTACTTATTTAGTCCACAAATGACAGAAATACATGTACCACTTAACGTCTTAAACCAATATGTTATAAATAATTATTATTCCCCAACGACAAAGATGACCTTCCTAAATAAGCCTTGAAAGTGTTTAACTAAGGATAAAACAAGTAGTAACAGGCAACAGCCCTAAAATTATTTAAAGGCAGTTGGTATAACATCATTATTTGGGATAACAAATATGCAAAGAACAGAAGGATATGACATCATTATTTTCTACTTGTAATCGAAGTTTCCAATTTAGCTATTATTCATACCTTCACGAGATCTCCTAGCTCTTCACTGCATTCCAACTTGTCCTCAGCCAACCAATTCTCCAATAGACTTTTCTTATTTTGATTCACAACTAGGCGGGCCAATTCCAACGATTCAAAACTGTTTAGTTTTCCTTGAGTCAACAAAGTTCCAAAGTATTGCAATAATGGTGGCGTTTGCCCCGCTTGCACAGGGACACTCTGCAACAATGAACAAAAAAAATCAAAATTCCACAGTACATGGCATATAAAAATAACTTATGTTATATAACCTAAAGCTAAAATATCAATAAATTAAATAAACTAAAATACAATATAATAATAAAATAAATAGTATCAAAACTGGTACTGGTAAAAAAAAACCCGCTACATGTTTTTTACTCCAATGACTGGATTTTTCCGGCTTCCTGTTTCTGGAATCAAAGCGCTGAGAAATACACAAATTTACACCTGAAATTTAGCAACAGTGTCAGGAGTACGGAGCATCCCCTGTGGAGAATCTGCCGCCAGCTCAGCAGCCTCCTTATATTTTGTCTGAGAAAACAAATCTTGGAATTGCTGGACAACCTGAGCACGGTAATAACGAAGTTAAGAGATTTTTTTACAAGGATCACAAAGGGAAAACATATACTTAACTTCAATAATGATACTATCACAACAATATTCACATTTCTAGATTGTATTTTTCAAATCAATATGTAATAAGCAGGAAAAAAATCCCTAACATTCATCCGATTACCAATGCACGACGATTGAAAACCACATTACTGCAAACATGTGATGCATTGTGCTAGTGGTATACAGTAATTGCAAACTTTTTTCTTCGGCAATGATTCTAATGGAATACATTTAATTGCTAGAACTTGTGTAAATTAACAGCTAATAGTATTCCTTCATTCAGGGTCGTCATCAATTATTGCTCAAGTGATTTCCTACTATGCATACAGGATTTAGTTCAACGTAAATACTATGAAGTGTGAACTGAATCTGATAAATAACATGACGGCTTTCGAATAATAGAAACCAAACTATACTTACTAGGTCTTCTGCCCCGGGAAGGTTTCCTCTTCTGGCAAGATTAACAGCAAGTTCCAAATTGTTTAGCTGCAAAATCAATAAAGTACATGATTGACAATCCAACGGCCATGTTTGAAGAATTTTTTAGGGCATACCTGACTACTAACAAACGACACAATAGTCTGTTCATTTACGGTTGCCAGGAGCACCTGGCCTCGCCTATTCACAGCATAGAAACCTCCAACGGATGAAGCTTCAGCCGTAAGAAAAATAGGATCTGGACTAATACGATTTCTATAAACCGCAGTAGCTGTGTCTAGGTCATACACAAAAAGAAGTCCTAGCTTTGTGATCACATAAACCAAACCATACTTTTGGGATATCTATTCGTCACCAGGAAAAGAAGAAACAGTTAGTTTATAGGAGAAAATTATATCAGTCAAAGTGACCCGTATAGTGTAAATGACATACCTGCATTGACACAGGAAAGTCATCAGCAAAGTCTGGAGGAAAAAACAGATCAGCTTGCTTCTTTGTAAATGATGGTTTTCCTGCAAAAATGACCCCGAAAAAAGGTAATGAATATCTTAAAACCTTTTTTTTAAGAAACAAAAATTATATTGATAGATATATCTACATGCAAAGACAGAGAATGGTTTAAGATCAGCCAGTCCGTTTTTACGGACTGGCTATATAGACTAAACTCTACCACCAAAAGAAGATAGAAAAGCAAAGGCTACTCATTAAAAGAGCCAGCCAATCTCTCGAAAGATACTGATAGATATTTTAAACCTAGTGAAATCAAGAAACCCATTATGCCTTCAAGATCTTTCTAAGGTTCGAGTATACGGAAATTGATATGTAGACAAATTCTAGAATTAACATTTTATTCTTTATGATTTGATAGCATTTTAATTTGGCTTATTATTTTTCAGATATTTCTACAATATCTCATGAGAAAAACACATTCTAGAATCTTCTAACTAGTTCTCGATATTCGATAATACTCTCATTAATTTTAGATCTTTTAGAATATTCTCAGTAATTCTCTCAACCAGTTTAAAGGCATATCATCATCAGAAATAATTAGGAATATTTATGTTCTTTTGGCATAATTGTATTCTATTGTTTACTTGTGTTATTTAGGTTGTTTAGTCGTGTTGAAAGTTTGGTTCATTGTGTTTCGAATTTGGTACCCGGTCCATTAGGTTGTAATCTTTGGTCTATGTAAGAGACCTTATGCTAATTATAACGGAAGCAATTATTCATTCATATATAAACTTAGTCTTTCTAAAAGGAAGGAAGATTAGGCTTTGTCAAGATTTGTTAAGAGCCATCCTGTTTGAAATACATTTGTAATCTCTATACATATAGTGCAGTTTGAAATACACGTGCAATTTATTTCATTTCTTTCTATTTTTACATCATATGTTAATATAGTTATTTGCCAATATAACGTATGCTAACCTGGCTGGGCACCAAGTTCAATAACATGCAACTTTGACGTATATTGTCCTGCATTCAAGGCCTTGGAAGCGAAACAAATGAGAGTGGAAGGATGCTCATTTCCCGAAACCTATATCGTAACCAAAAAAAAAAATTAAAACAAGTTCTCTGAAAGAGAGGAAAAATTTGACCATATATAGGGAGGACATAACATTAGTCGTGGCAAAGGATGCAGCATGTGCTTCAAGGGCCTGACTTCGTTGCTGATCCACAGAGAAAAGCTGCATATTTCCTTTTACAAGTTGTGGTCTCTGCAATCAAATTTACATAAACAGCTATTAGTTTGCCATTGATGAATTTTATTTATTTCCAACACTCCTCACATGCTGGCTGAACACAAGCAAATGCTTGAGTAATTATTAACCGAAAAGCCCAATTAAATTTAAGGCAATCCATATAATAGTGGCTTTCTATATATGCTACTAAGCTCTAATTCGAGTATAAGATTACTCACTCCAATAGATTACATACAAACCTCAGAAGGACCAGGAGCGATTCCAATCAAGACCAGCCATTTTTCAGTAGGATCACAACGGTAGTTGATTATTTGATTATTTGCCAGATTAGTTGTACGCTCAAACATTTTCACTGGCTCCGATTCACCTACGGATAATAGTAGAAAAACAACATAAGAACTAACTGAGTACACCAAATAAAAATGGAGTGAAACCATAATCTTCATTTTACCAACTGGATGTGAGAGTGGGACTGTAAATTAAAAAGCAACCAGAACAGATAGTGGCGAGAAAACTCAAACGTGTCTAACCTTCAATCGACCAATGATATACTGAAGTCTGTGTCACTAGGCCGAGCATCTTTGGGGTGATCCACTTCCAAAATACAACCTAAAAATAAAAATATAACAAACAGTTAAATACTAAACAGAACTATCCATCAGTTTGCTATACCAAAATCAAAACATTGTCATATTGAAAACCTGTAAAAAGGCTAAGGAAATCATTACCTGTTCAGGCATCTGATGTGATTGCATCTTTGATTTTGTTTCAATGTTAAATATTTGCAAATGGTCATTTGTAGTTCCCTGAATTTGAGCTACAAACAAAGCACAGTTACTTATTAGTTGGGTATACTTAGAAACCAAAGTTACCTTTCCTGAGACCCGAAAAGGATCACACCCCGAATTTCGTTATATTTAAATCAATTCAGCTTCAAGCAGCCTTCCTTAGTGCATTTTCTGCATAAATTTCTTTACATGGGAGAACAGCGATAAACCCAAATCTCACGTGCACAAACACCACAGGACCACTCTATCATCCGAACCATCAAACAAGAACCAAAAAGTTTGAGAAAACTATCAAGAACATTAATCACAAAAGTAAATCATATCTGCACAAGTAAGCAGGGGAACTTTGATGGATCAAACAGTACTCAAACTGAAGATGAAGCAAAATCGAATACAAGCAACATCACCCGATTTTATATTCCCACAATCGCGGTTTCAAATAGTGAATTTAAGCCTTGAAAGTTGAGACACTTTTTTCGTGTGGCGAGGCATAAATCCCAAATATAGTATATAATGCCATAAAATTTCAAATCTCTCATAAAACTCAAATTAAATCTCTCCTAAAACCAAAGTCAAACACACCATAAAATGTGTCATAAACTTAAATTCAAATATTAATTTCTCATAAAAGGTATAAACTTAGATATTAAAGTTAAGAATTGTAGCAGTGAACAAATTGCCATGTACCGCATGTTAAGAACTAAGGACAAAGCAACCAACTCATATGGAGAAGAACCGAATTCCGACCTTTAAGAGCGAGTATTTTGGAGTTCGGGTTCATCAGCGCCGAGTCAGCGGTGATCGGACGCCTCAGAGGCTGCATCGGAGCGCTCATGTCGACGATAACAACGCTGCTCTGCGGCGAAGTCTCTCTGACGCAGATGAACTTGTCGGACTCCATTGTCACATTCGTGAACGTGATGAACTGCGAGTTTATCCCGATGCTCGATAACTGCGACGAAGATGCCATCGTTCAGACAGGAAAGCGAACAAAACACATGCAAGAGCGCGAAACATCGTTGGGTCAAAATTCGAAGAGTAAGCTGAAGTAATTAGGTCAAATTACAGGGAAACGAGAAGGTCGTACCGTCAATGTCTCCTTCATGGAGATAGGGGCGCTTGGCGCGGCCATGGCGACAGTGTCCGAGCAAGCTTCGTCAAAGAAGAGGAAGTGCAGAGAGAGAGAGAGAGGTTGTGGAATGTGACTGCAGAGAAGACTTGTGAGAGAGCGATGGAAGAGGAAAACAGTCGTCGTGTTGTTTACAAATATGGCTTTTTGTCTTCTTCTGAGTCAATTTCCTAAGATGGTGTACTAAAGGGGAGACACGCGGACGGTCAACTATTCTAAGCGACTTGTCGTTTGTCTTCGCATTGTGCCTACTCAAGAAACGACGTGTCATTTTACTTTCTTCGATGGTACCTCTACAAGTTTACACCAATCTCGACATTGACTTACCACCAGGTGGGTAACACCGAATGGATCTGACCGAGAAAATAGACGGAGTCATTGCTCAACGCACCTCGGAGATTTTTCTCCACACATTTTTAAAGATTGGATGCGTGTCACTCGTGTTGACGAAAGATTATGTATTATTCCCACTAATAACCCTTGTTTTTATATACACGTGTAATTTCCTTTTGCGACAATAATACGACCTTCTGTTGCAGAAAGTTATGTGATAAATGACAGAGAGCTACCCAAACTTTGGCAGTGTATAAATGCACAAGCCGAAGTAATATGATGGGCAACGGAATGGTCGAGAGCCGGAGTTGTATTTCGAAGCCCTTAGAATGACGGACGAGGTGATGATGTTGGGGATGGTTCCTATTTTCTTGAAGGACACCGCATTGGTCTGGTGGAAGAGGAAGCAGGTCGAGAAAGAGTGGGACTCGTGTGCGATTGACAATTGGGAATATTTTAGGCGCGAGATCAAGGCCCAATTCTACCCAAGCAACGCCCAAGAAGATTCATGGTGCAAGCTCTGTCACCTTTGGCACACAACATCTATTCGGGAGTACATCCGAGTGTACGTCCAGCATTGGAGTTCTTATGAACGAGTTACCGAAAAGAAGATGCATTTTGTTTACATAGGTAATATCAATCAATTTTTTTAAACCTTTTCGATCATAAAGTCTCATATATGTGTGATCTCAAATAACCGTGCAGTCTCATACCTACACATTCTTGGGAACATCACATTAGCACATCATTGCCATGTGATACGGGATTGCAGAACTTACTCTTTCTTGCTCTCTTGTAATGTTATAATTATCGTAATATAAAATGATAATATCACACGAATTATGAATTATCGTTACGTGACCTTTATCTCATTATGTATTATACCTGAAGCCATAAAGTATAAATTTGTTTGAAGAACATTCAAAATAATTCTTACGTTTATTGGCATAATAATTTAACAATCACAATGTCTATAATTTTAACAATAAATACAAACATCAACATAAAAAAATACCAACCTACTCAATACATAAGCATATTAATATATGTCTTGTATCTCTTGAGCACCTACCATGATAAACAGAACAAACATAAAGACACGAGAAATTGGAGAAGGAAATTCCCTTGAAACATAATTGCACTTTTTCTTTAATTATTTATTTGTCCTCTTTCCTTTTTGCCCTTTTTCTTCTGTCACATTCGGTGGATTAATTTACAATCTAAAAGCAGCTACAAGAAGAAACAATATGAGTTGACAAACGGCCATTACTTGCTCGAAATGAATGAAGAAAAATGTTACACCATCACCAAAGTACATTCCTGGGAAGCTTCACATAAAAGATATTTCCAGTCTCAGAATTTGATCAAATTATATTTAAAGAAAAAGTCGTTTTGTGTGTTTTCTAATTGTAATGCGTGAAGCACATTGGTATCCAAAACAAATCAAATAAAATCCCAAGAAATGTTCCCATTCACATGTATAATTTATATCCATCCCTGCCTTGGCCTATCTCCTAAATGATATTTGTTAAATTTAATTTTGAGGGTAGTAAGAATTTTTTAGATAAGTTTATATGCCATGTGGCATAACTTGTTTTTATACATATACACTATAAAAAACTTCACTTTGAGCGACCAATATAAATAAGGACAAATTGCTTTTTTTTCCTTGCGATGATTTTTTCGGTCAAGAATTGTCATAATTAATCCAAACAACTACCACATTAACCGTTAGATCATAATCATCTTTCCCGCCTAAAATGTGTATTTGTTTAGGTGGTTAGCTATGTAATTACAACTATATAGTTCCAATTTGATACATTTAATCTGCATATCAACTCACTCAAGAACAAACCATTTAATCTCGTTCACCAATGTATATAATATCTTAGAATGCTCTCTCAAAGTTTTTCAGAACTTGGATTACAAACCATCAAAAATTCTATTAAACATTTTTAATAGCGAAAATAAAGTTAAAGTATAATCTCTTAAAAAGGGAAAATAGAAAGATAAAAAAAAAAAAAAGCCATGCCATGCATACATGTATGATGTATGTATCAATTGTCAAAGCTTTTTAATTATTATAAAGATCCGACGAGATGTATATAATAGATTACTTCTTTCCAACACTAAACAACTTACCCATTTTCTCCACCAAAATGCTGGGATTGAATAAAACAAAATGACCCAATTCTTTATGTTGTTGCCAAATAATAAGCCAACAGTATCTCCCACTAAATTATATGTACCCCTGCTTCCATTTCTACCCTTTCGAATTCACCAATTATGTCGCATGCGATTTTCGCAAGGCCACAGAAATGAAAAGATAAAGCATGGTATAACAAACATTTTTATTATATAATAATTTCGTCGACAATAATAACAACAATGACAAATAATAATAATAATAATAATAATAAAATGATACACCTATACACAAGCTGTAATAACAACACCACATTATTCGGGGCCTATTCGCCAAGAACTCAGGCTTTTGCAGCCCATGCCTACAGCAAACGACACCAGATTGCGAATATTCCGAATCCGCCAACCAACAATCGGAATATTGCGAACTAGTCCCTGAACTTTCCTCGTCGACCAAATCCGCCCCTCCCTCGTCGCTGTTGCTCCTTACAACCGTCCAACCATCCGACAATTCCCAATTTGCCCCTCCTTCCGAGGCCAATTTACCGATCCTCTGTTTCGCAGAGACCTCGCTGAATTCACTCGCTCCCTCGGATTCGTAGTCGCTTCGATCATCCTCGTCGTCGAGGTTAAAGTCAACCCAGTCGAGGACGCCACGTGGCGACGGCTCCGCCGCCGGCGCAGCCGCCAAAAACGGGTGCCGGAGGAGGCGATCGCAGCTCCACCGGCGATTCGGGTCTCTCCGGAGACACTTCTCCACGAAATCGCGACCCGACTCCGACAACCCGACCGGGAACTCCGGTAACTCGTCGGAGAATGATATTCGTTTCAGCGTCGCCACACCGTGGTCCTCCCAAGCCGGTTTCCCGGTGACCATCTCGATGACCGTACAGCCCAGCGACCACACGTCGCTCTCCGGCCCCTGGTACTCGCCTCGGACCACCTCCGGCGCCATCCACAGCGGGCTTCCCCGCGGCACGATCGCCCCACAAACCCGCTCCGACACCACGAAAGCGGACCCGAAATCAGCCAGCTTGGCGAGGCTGGGTTCTCCCCCGATCAGGACGTTTTTGCCCTTGACATCGCAGTGGACGACGCCGGAGGAGTGGACATGCGCCAGAGCCGAGACCAGGCACCGGGTCAAGGACCGGACAGTCATTTCGTCGCGGACGACGGCGCCGTCCGCAACAGTGCCGCCCGGGAGATACTCCAAGTGTAGGTTCCTGCTGGACGGCGACGCGTCGTCGCCGAGGTAGCGGACGACGTACGGGGAAGAAGGGAGCGAGCGGAGGATGCAAATCTCGCTCTCGAGGGCGTCGAGCTGCGCGGGGAGGCACGTGGCGCGGTCGACGGACTTGACCACGAAAACCCGAGCGTCGGATTGGGCGAGGGCGAGGCTAACGGTGCCGAAGCAGCCGGCGCCGATGCAGGCGCCTCTGGCCCAGTTGGAGTGGCCTCCAAGCTTCACTGCGTTGCTGCTCATTTTGAAATGCGTCAAATTGCGTGTGTGTATTACTATGGCTCTCTTCTCTGGGTCCAACTCAGTATTTATACACACACTCGAAGGAATGGAATGGCGTGTGTGAAGTGGAATTATGAAATGGATAATCTAAATAAATAAATGAAAATAATAAAGAGAAAGGTTCGGTGGCGTTACGGAGATAGCAGTTAAATTATGGATGGAGTGTTTGGGTTGACACAAACTCTCTCTTTCTATTACGTGAAGGGGATATACATGTAGATACTGTGTTTCATTTTTATCCTTATCCATCAATCACCGTCTATTAATTCCAACTCTCGATGATCTGGGCCGTCCATTTCTCGCCACGCATGTGTTTTAATATGATCCTGAAAAGTACCCGTTTTTGTCCGAGCGAGTTACTACTGGGAAGTGGAGCATTTTTGACATGTGGTGGAAAAACGTTGAATATTATTTTGTAATTAAATTGTTTTTTTTTTTTTTTGTGGCTGGGAGGGAGAGATTGTGGGGATCGTGGAGGCATACAGGGTGTGATGTCCTCTACGTGATCCTGGCCCTTGGAGTTGTTGACTTTTTTAATAAGGCGACTTTACGATTCATGTCTGCATGTAAGCACAATTCACGCTTGATTGATGACTAGATACAGGCATGAAGATCTTCGACGTTCAAAAAACCCCTTTAATTATAGGACAATTCATGCCACTAATTGCAATTGGTAAGGCTAACCATCAACTACAAATATACGTATGTATAGTTGTAAATATCCACTAGAATATATAATATTGAGTAATTGACCCAACGTAATGTGTGTATAATTTCACTTCAAATTAGTGCATATTTTTTATTTTTTTAGTATTCCCTTACATTACTATAACAAAAAATATTAACAAATATTAATTTGAAAATATTTTTGTCATGTATTGGTGAACGAGAATAATATATTATTATTAAACTGTTATAATTATTAAAGCATCAAAACAAAAATATTTTTGAGCTAGATTAATATATAACTATAAAATTATTAGAATCATTTGAAAAATCGAAACAAAAAAGATGAAAGGCTTATAAAATAAATAATAAAAAATTGATAAATACATATTGAAACTAGTAAAAAGATTATGATTACTAACACTTTAAAAAATAAAGATTCTAAGAATAAATTTGTGCCAATTGGATAGCATTATTGATTATGGTTTTGATCCGTTTTTCACACGTATCGCGTAGTACTTACTACTACGCAGAAGAGCAACACGGAACAATATGGCATGAGGATTGGTATGAGGGCAGGCTAATTGGAAAGTGGGGCCCACATTTGGTGAGGTGGCAAGAGCACATTGGGCCACGTAGTGGACCATATAAGAAAAGGCTATAAAAAAAGAGCAAGGAACTGATTCAGGAGTGGGCTTTCTGAAAACTCAAAGTGCTGACGTGCACCACCCAGCCTCCATCAGATATTATTATAATCATATACTTCAATGTTGCTATTGCAATGTAAGTACCTAACTTTTTACTAAGTGAGACAATATTATGTGATTAAAATAAAAATAGCGATAAAATTACATGAGATCGATAAAATTGAGAGGATGCATATTTTCTTCCACTTTTATTTTACGTATATTGGTCGAATGTCACGTGGTATGACCGATATTGGACAAAATTGAAGTTGACACATATTGCGGTCAACTCGACGCCACGTGGCATTTAACCAATATCCATAAAAAAAACCCGAAAAATATGCATTCTCTCAACTTCATTGACATTGAATATTTTCACCGCTATTTTCATATTTGACCCATACTGCTCTAGTGATCAAAATTTGAGTTTATATGCCGCTAATATTCTTAAAAGCAGCGTACCTCTTTTTTTTTTTGAATGGGGTGGCGCTATCGGCCAAGGTTACAATGCATCTCGCATAACCTCTTGAATAGAGGTGTAGTGGTGTTAACACTAGGCCAAGCTTGCTTGGTTAGCGTACCTCATTTTTTATAATGTTATATTTGGAGGAAATAAAAAAAAAAAAAAAAAAGTGAGATGAGATGAGAAAAGGACAAAAAAGAGGCCACTTCCAAGTTTCGAAATCTGAATCCGTATCTTGGAAAAGATGAGATGAGGGACACCCTAACATGAAGCCATTATTTATGCCCTTTCGACACACTCACTCGCACCTTGCCAAATTGTGCAAATGAGTGGCCACAATGCAAAAGCCCCCCCAAAGTTCAAAAAGGCACAGCCTCATTTTATATTCCTATGGACTACGGTGAAAGTACTAAGAAGATAAATGCATACTTATTTGTGTTTTTATTCAAAATCCCGGATTTGAAATTAAGAATAGACCTCTTTGTTAGGATTTACTTTTCTCTTATTAAGAGACTTGGATCCCGCTCTTGTGTTTTTCTTTTCTTTCCCACTTGAGACTTTGACGAACATCTCATGTGTAATTTTTTTTAATGCTTCACAAAAATCATGGTGAAAATTTCCGTACAGTAGGCACCTCGTAACCATCGGAATTACAAAAACTTTTGCATGTTTTTTATTTGCCATTAGTTTTTTTTTTTTTTTTGTCATTAAAGATGAAATTGTTCTTTCAATTTGATCTCCGACGGTAAATTGCGTAAAATATTATCTTTTAATTTAATTTTAATTGTAATTTTTAATATAGTGACTAATTAATGTTACATTTAAAAGAAAACATCCAAAATTCGAGCAAATTGAAATTTCGGATGCCCTTTTTCAGAATTTAATAATATGAAAAGGTAGTTTTATATTTCGTGCTCAAGCATAATTGAGTGTGTAAGTATAATTAGAAAGAGTTTATGTACCCTTTGGATCGCCTCATACACTTGTGAGATGGGATTTAACACGTGGAAAGCTAAATGGAGTGCCACGTCAAGGAGTTTGTTCAGTACAAGAATGTATCTAACGGGATAAGTAAGAACAATTTCTTACGTAACAACAAATGTCAAAAGAGGAAAGAAAGAAAAAGAAAAGGGTTTGAAATTGTCCACGTAAATTTAACATATGATTCATATGAGAAGAAGAAAAGAAATACACTCGAAATTAGATGCTTCCATATCGAAATATATAACCATGTGGCTCAAAATCTTCAACCAAGTCAACATCATATTGCTTAAAATTGTACATCTGTGTTTGTGACACCAATTTTAATAAAAACATACATGCCACGTACCATTGTTTAGAGCATATTTTTAGTTACCAAATCACGAAGCAAGAAAAAATCGATGACCTAATAAAGGATAAACTTCAACGCTCTATGCCGTACGCGCGTTAACCTGAACCTAAACTTTACCAAACAAATAATTAGTGTGTAAAGGTATAATTAATACTTTATTATATATCATGAAAGTATCCGAATTAGTTAATGTGTTTTAATGTCTTAATTAATTATTACGATTGTTGAGAGGAACAAGTGGGAGTGATTTGAGAGATGTGTCTTTGGAAGACAAGACATGAAAACAGCAAGTGTTGATCTCAGACAACTAAACGTGAATTAATCCGAAATTGTCCTAAAATTTGAAGGCTTGACATGGAAACCTCTCTCTCTCCATTTTGGTGTTTAAGATTTAATAAATATTTTATTAGTATTAAGGTTCGTGCATCAACCATACAACTTGTTTGTTACTAGATAAAGGATATTATCAATATTCATATAATTAATAGCTTTGAAATAGATTAGAAAATGATCCTTTTGTGTTGTGTCTCGATTAAGTTCAGTGATATAAGTAAAAAAAAATACTTAATATTACTATGTAGCAAATAAATTCATTTGTCAATTGTGGATAAATATAGTGATCGGCGATACGTAGTGCGTTTTCTTCATTTCATCTTCCTTACTCTTAGGCTAAGGACACTTAAAAAAATATTGGAAAAATATTATAATATCAATTTTTATTGTTTTGTTGAAGCAGTTGTATTAAATTAACAGAAACATGAACGAAGTTAGAGGTGTTGATGTCGGATTTGGTCAAATCCACCCTCAACACAACTCGTGTCGTTTTGTCCCATAAACGACACAAGAGAAGGCGAGGAAGTTCATCGCCCGAGGGTCAAGGAAGGCGCATCCTCGAGGAGGATCATCCACGAGCAAGCGGGTCGCGATGAAGCGTCCCATCACGACTCGACGAGGAATTTCGTCATGATGATTATGCAGAGCCCGATGACAGCCGAAGAGACGTGCATTTAATGAAGCCAACCTACTCACTCAATGAGAAGCGTCAGCGACGAGGCTTGCAGGGCCGAATGACGGCTGACGAGATGCGCATTTAATGAGGCTCACCTACCCGTAATGACAGTCTCCTTGGAAGTGACATAAAGCAGGGATCAACCATGCTTCCCTGAAAGGACTCTGGGAAGCGAATGATTAAAGGAAAAGAGGGCGAGAAAGATGCAAAGGGGACATAATGTAAACTCTATAAAAGGCAAGAGAAACCTCATTTGCGCAGAGGGGGGGGGGGGGGAACGGGAGCAAAGCCCGGGAGCATGGAGCAGGAAGGCTCCCGGGAGCAAAGCCCGGGAGCATGGAGCAGGAAGGCTCCCGGGAGCAAGCAAGGAGCAGGAAGGCTCCCGGGAGCAAACAAGGAGCAGGATGGCTCCCGGAAGCAAAGAGCAGGAGCAAAACCCGGGAGCAAGGAGCAAGAAAGCTCCTGGGAGCAAAGCCCGGGAGCAAAGACCAGAGAGAAAGAAGAAAGATAACGCGAACCACATTGAACTACGTGATGACCTGATCCCGGTATACCGGGTACGTAGGCAGCCTCGCTGAAGCCGGCGAGGTGCGGCATCAAATCATATCCTATTCTTATCCTTTTCCTTCACTTGTCCAGCTATTCAACGGAAGAAAACCGAGCTCATTTCGGAAATCATAATAAAACAGAGATACTCATCATTTGCCGTCATTTTATTTATTATTTGATGATTGTCTTTGTGACTGGAAAAGGGTGGTGAAAAACCCCCTCTACAGTTTGGCGCCCACCGAGGGGCTTTGTTTTCTTTCTAACTCACAGCCAGGAACTTGGAGGAAAGAGAGATCTCAGCAAACGACGGAATCATCTCCAACGATGGGGAAGAAGGTACAGTGGCAAGTCTCTAACGACTGCTAGCTGAGGTGAAGGTAACAAAAAAAAAACGACGGCGAAAGCCGAGGAAGTAAAAAAGGAGGCGGAAGAAGAAGCGGAGGGGAACCGACGGCTCATACTCCTCATGGATTACGCCTCCGCCGATCAAAAGGAGAGACGCCCAGAAAATACGATGGTTGAAACCTTCTATCTCGTGGAAGAAGAGGGGCTGTGACCGGAGGAAGAAGCAGTGATCTCGGCAAAGAAGCGTAAGTCGGGAGGCGAAAGGAAGCAATTCGAGAAGAAGGAGAACAAAGAAGAGATGGTCCATCGATGAGACCAAGAGGAGTAGAAAAAGAGTTCAGGGGCGAGGAGACTTCCTCGACAACCGAAGAAATCATGAGCAAGGAGATCTCAAGGAGCTCATCTCGAAGGAGAGCTCGAGGAGCTTGTCACGAAGAGAAGCTCGAGGACGTGGCCGAAAGCTTGAAGACGGCCGACAAGGCCAAAAGCATGGAGACGGCCGACGAGGCCAAGGGCATGAAGATGATCGATGAAACCAGAAGCGAGAAGACGATCGACGACGACCCTCATAAAAACTAAAGTTTGATGCAGATACGACGAGGTCTATCCTAACCAAGGCGCAAAATCGGCGACGAAGTTGGCTGACCTCAT
The DNA here is from genome assembly GCA_954871525.1 of Parietaria judaica. NCBI lineage: Eukaryota > Viridiplantae > Streptophyta > Magnoliopsida > Rosales > Urticaceae > Parietaria > Parietaria judaica. Next base: position 21,839,841 of record OX940860.1, on the reverse strand, counting down.
CGCAAAAAGGTAACAATATACATATATCTACAAAATTACAAACAAACCGGCGAGAGTGCCGAGAAAATTATAAAAAATAATAATAATATATATACGGCTAAGGGTGCCGAGCAAGCCCGGTCCGGCAAAACATGTCGAGATCATATTTACGGCTAAGGGTGCCGAGCAAACCCGGTCCGGCAATACAGGCCGAGATCCTATTTACGGCTAAGGGTGCCGAGCAAACCCGGTTTACGGCTAAGGGTGCCGAGCAAACCCGGTCCGGCAATACAGGCCGAGATCCTATTTACGGCTAAGGGTGCCGAGCAAACCCGGTCCGGCAATACAGGCCGAGATCCTATATACGGCTAAGGGCACCGAGCAAGCCCGGGCCACCGAGAATGCCGAGGAAATATACAAGGCGAGAGTGCCTATGGGATCCTGGGAACTAGTCGGCTCGTACCCGACGAAACCTAGCGATACCCGCAAGAGACGACTGAGGCGAGAGTGCCTATGGGGTCCTGGGAATTAGTCGGCTCGTACCCGATGAAACCTCGTGATACCCGCAGAAGACAATTCCGGCGAGAGTGCCGAGAAAATCTATTTACGGCTAAGGGTGCCGAGCAAGCCCAAACCGGCGAGAGTGCCGAGAAAATATATTTACGGCTAGGGTGCCGAGCAAGCCCAAAACGGCGAGAGTGCCGAGAAAATATTTTTACGGCTAGGGTGCCGAGCAAACCCATACCGGCGAGAGTGCCGAGAAAATCTATTTACGGCTAAGGGTGCCGAGCAAGCCCAAACCGGCGAGAGTGCCGAGAAAATATATTTACGGCTAGGGTGCCGAGCAAGCCCAAACCGGCGAGAGTGCCGAGAAAATATATTTATGGCTAGGGTGCCGATCAAACCCATACCGGCGAGAGTGCCGAGAAAATCTATTTACTGCTAAGGGTGCCGAGCAAGCCCAAACCGGCGAAAGTGCCGAGAAAACTAAGAAAATATATATATGTATACATACATAAAGGCGAGAGTGCCTACGGCGAGAGTGCCGAGATAAAAAGAGGCAAGAGTGCCCAAAAACAGTGATCCTCGATCACGACCAACGTGCCGTCGGGAGGGACGCTCCTTTCCAACGAGCACGGATTTTCCTCTTATACAACAGAGTAAGGCGTGATGCCCGACGACGACACCCATGCTGAGGAACGATAGGTGATTCTTCTAACAAACAGCGAGGGAACCACGCCAACTTTCAAAGAAGAACCTAAGAACAACACACAGCGAGAAGAATAAAGGAAGCACGACAAGGAGAAGAAATAGCTCGGCGACATAACCACACAAGGAGCCGACGAAGCGATCGTCAACTTCGAGGGTTAAAAAAAAAAAAAAAAAAAAGAAGAAGAAAGAGTCAGTCACGAGCAAGGCAAAGATTACTACATCTGTGACATCGGCATCGGCATCGCGAGGAGCTTGTCATAGAAGATCATCGCTGGAAAAATTTCATCGCTGCGAGGAGTTCGTCGCATAAAGCGAGCTTGTCGTCGCGAGGAGCTTGTAGCCGAAGAGAAGATCATCGCGAGGAGCTTGTCGAAGAAGATCATCGCTGGAAGAAGTTCATCGCTACGATGAGTTCGTCGCTATAAGCGAGCTTGTCGTCGCAAGGAGCTTGTAGCCGAAGAGAAGATCATCGCGAGGAGCTTGTCAAAGAAGATATCATCACCTGGAAAGACGCTTCACCCAACGAAACCAGTCACAACTCAGCAAGATGCTACATAAGCTCCCAAGTGGAATCCACCAACCAACAGATTACGATGAGGTTCTCCGACAACGTTTATCGGGGTAACCGCGTTAACTAAAGTGGTCGACGGAGTTCGCAAACATCCTTTACAGTTCCCCGTTACAGCTCGTCTTTCATTTTACCAAGTGAATACACTTGATAAAATGGGGGACTAACTGTTGATGTCGGATTTGGTCAAATCCACCCTCAACACAACTCGTGTCGTTTTGTCCCATAAACGTCACAAGAGAAGGCGAGGAAGTCCATCGCCCGAGGGTCAAGGAAGGCGCATCCTCGAGGAGGATCATCCACGAGCAAGCGGGTCGCGATGAAGCGTCCCATCACGACTCGACGAGGAATTTCGTCATGATGATTATGCAGAGCCCGATGACAGCCGAAGAGACGTGCATTTAATGAAGCCAACCTACTCACTCAATGAGAAGCGTCAGCGACGAGGCTTGCAGGGCCGAATGACGGCTGACGAGATGCGCATTTAATGAGGCTCACCTACCCGTAATGACAGTCTCCTTGGAAGTGACATAAAGCAGGGATCAACCATGCTTCCCTGAAAGGACTCTGGGAAGCGAATGATTAAAGGAAAAGAGGGCGAGAAAGATGCAAAGGGGACATAATGTAAACTCTATAAAAGGCAAGAGAAACCTCATTTGCGCAGAGGGGGGGGGGGGGAACGGGAGCAAAGCCCGGGAGCATGGAGCAGGAAGGCTCCCGGGAGCAAAGCCCGGGAGCATGGAGCAGGAAGGCTCCCGGGAGCATGGAGCAGGAAGGCTCCCGGGAGCAAAGCCCGGAGCAGGAAGGCTCCCGGGAGCAAAGCCCGGGAGCATGGAGCAGAAAGGCTCCCGGGAGCAAACAAGGAGCAGGAAGGCTCCCGGAAGCAAAGCCCGGGAGCATGGAGCAGAAAGGCTCCCGGGAGCAAACAAGGAGCAGGATGGCTCCCGGAAGCAAAGAGCAGAAGCAAAACCCGGGAGCAAGGAGCAAGAAAGCTCCTGGGAGCAAAGCCCGGGAGCAAAGACCAGAGAGAAAGAAGAAAGATAACGCGAACCACATTGAACTACGTGATGACCTGATCCCGGTATACCGGGTACGTAGGCAGCCTCGCTGAAGCCGGCGAGGTGCGGCATCAAATCATATCCTATTCTTATCCTTTTCCTTCACTTGTCCAGCTATTCAACGGAACAAAACCGAGCTCATTTCGGAAATCATAATAAAACAGAGATACTCATCATTTGCTGTCATTTTATTTATTATTTGATGATTGTCTTTGTGACTGGAAAAGGGTGGTGAAAAACCCCCTCTACAAGAGGCATCACCGAAAAATTACGAAGAGAACAAGATTCTCACTATAAACAATAAATATAGATTGAAACGTCACGTTCTTCGGTTATGCGGAAAATAACGACAAATAAACATACGCGAAAATAAAGAGACACACGCGATGTTTTGTTAACGTAGTTCGATATCTATCTACTCTGCGGGGCCCTCACCCAGATTAATCAACATGGATAATTACAAGATGGACGTTACACAATCGATTTGTTCACCGAACAACAAACTGGAAAATACACTCTAACCAGTGCGACCAGCGATGTAACCAGCCCTGTAACCTGTTGATTATGACGACGACACGGCAACTCGGCAAGCGGGTAAGGCGACTTCCGGCGAGTGTCGATGTGTGCAAGCATGCACAACTCCGTTGACGATGATGAAGTGCTTCAGACCTCTTCAGACTTTTTCTCGGGAAGAATACGCCAACGAACGATCCACGGAAATTGTGAGAAAATGCCTAGAATACTCTTTGTAAGCTTGAACGATTTTCTCTCAGGTTTATGGTGAAAGGATGCACGATTTGGGAGCCCTAGATGAGTTTAAATAGACTCCACAAAGCACTCAACAAGATAACCACTTTTCCTTGATTTTAGGCATTATTACTTAGTCTTTCTTAGACTTAGTATTCCCACCAAAATTCAAATTTCAAAGGCTCATTAAACTCTGATATTTGACCAGCAGATAGGAGAAAACGAATTCCTTAAATATCTCAACAAAAACGGACCAATTCCGCTTTACGGATAAGGAGATCGCGCATATGACCATTCGTATGATCAACCATACTGCCAAACATATAACTGCACTAAACTGTCAAATAAAGACAGTTTTCAAACTCCCCCTTTGGCATTTTTGTTGAGCAGATAATTCGGTGACCAGATTAAATATGTAGACATGTAGCGACGAACAACCGATCATGAAATAAACTTGATCTTCTGATAAACCCAACTTAGTGACCAATGTTCCGACAACCAACAAAAGTTTAACAATAGAAAAATGGTTGGTCACTCATGGCAATGCTCCCCCTTGAAGAAGAGTAATCTGGTCTGAGAGAGCGTGAACCTGTGCCATAGAAGACTATGTAGTATGAACTACCAGCGCTTGAGCTTTCTGAACATTGACCAACTCGTACACGGAAGAGATGCTCCCCCTGACTATCTGATATTCCTTATGTGATACTCTGAGACTGAATCTGCACTATTCTGAGACTGATACTCTGAGGCCATCAGTGACCAACCATTTTTCTATTGTTAAACTTTTGTTGGTTGTCGGAACATTGGTCACTAAGTTGGGTTTATCAGAAGATCAAGTTTATTTCATGATCGGTTGTTCGTCGCTACATGTCTACATATTTAATCTGGTCACCGAATTATCTGCTCAACAAAAATGCCAAAGGGGGAGTTTGAAAAACTGTCTTTATTTGACAGTTTAGTGCAGTTATATGTTTGGCAGTATTGTTGATCATACGAATGGTCATATGCGCGATCTCCTTATCCGTAAAGCGGAATTTGTCCGTTTTTGTTTAGATATTTAAGGAATTCGTTTTCTCCTATCTGCTGGTCAAATATCAGAGTTTAATGAGCCTTTGAAATTTGAATTTTGGTGGGAATACTAAGTCTAAGAAAGACTAAGTAATAATGCCTAAAATCAAGGAAAAGTGGTTATCTTGTTGAGTGCTTTGTGGAGTCTATTTAAACTCATCTAGGGCTCCCAAATCGTGCATCCTTTCACCATAAACCTGAGAGAAAATCGTTCAAGCTTACAAAGAGTATTCTAGGCATTTTCTCACAATTTCCGTGGATCGTTCGTTGGCGTATTCTTCCCGAGAAAAAGTCTGAAGAGGTCTGAAGCACTTCATCATCGTCAACGGAGTTGTGCATGCTTGCACACATCGACACTCGCCGGAAGTCGCCTTACCCGCTTGCCGAGTTGCCGTGTCGTCGTCATAATCAACAGGTTACAGGGCTGGTTACATCGCTGGTCGCACTGGTTAGAGTGTATTTTCCAGTTTGTTGTTCGGTGAACAAATCGATTGTGTAACGTCCATTTTGTTGAAGCAGTTGTATTAAATTAACATAAACATGTACGAAGTTAGAGGCATCACCGAAAAATTACGAAGAGAACAAGATTCTCACTATAAACAATAAATATAGATAATTAGCATTAAAACTATTGTCTATTAACCTAATACAATCATTTCAAGCAAAAAAAAATAATCGATATTTCAGCCGAGAAGTGTCTCAAAATGACAAAAAATTTGCTCATGCCAAATTCCATAAACCACGTCAACAAAATTGTGTGTTTTTTTTTTTTATCATTTTCATCCCTATAAATAAAAAAATGTTTGAGATATATATGGGGAATATAAATCACAAAGCGTCGTATCTTGCTTAAATACAGTGATGATAGACAAAAATAGTAGATGATCTTGAAAGTTGAAATTGAGAGGAAAATAATGGTGATAGCAAGAGAAGTGGATATACCTATTTTGCCCAAATGCAATGCATGATTGGTTGTTCAATTTGGTGGATGAATTTACAGGTAGATATATGCTTAGTAGCTAACTACTTTGTACTATTCCAAAGTGAGTGTATTGGTATATTAATTAATGGATCAATCCCAAAACAGGCAATATAAAAGTGGTAGATATTGGCACAAAAAGAATAAGTCATATTATAAGAGCTAAGACATATAAGAGGATACACAACATGACAGCCCTAAAAAAAACATATCATAAAGCTCCAAATAACAAGCTAACGTGTAATGTTTGTAGAGCCAGAGGAACTTGATCTCGTTAGTACATGTGCTATTTCTTTAAGGGTCAAGTTTGGTCATACTGGCAAACATGTCGTCTGTTTTTTTATGCAATGTATTTACATGCATGTTTAATGTATGGTTTCATCGGATATGTTTGTAATTTATAGAGTAATAACAACATAAGTAGTCAATGCTTAATTTTTTTAAAAGCATAGTTTAGTTCTAATCTTTTTAAACAGCGAGATTTCTCAATATTCACTATTTTACTTCTCTTCGAAATATCTACTATTTTGATTCTCAATATCCACTATTGGTGGACTTTAACAACAAGTTGATTACATTTTAGAGAGAAACAAAATAATAAGAATTGAGAATCTTATCCGTGAAAAAAGAAAAAGAAAAAAAGAACACGTGTATGTTACAAAGAAAGTTAAGGTATTTTCGCCGCTATTAACTTTTTGTATGTGGACAGTGAGGGAAGGCCAAATTGTGTGGCAGTGGAAATGGTCGGCATGAAGAAACTCTATTCACACATCTCATCATTATTATCTTCCTTTGTAGTAGTATATGACTCACGAATAAGATATTTTATAGTGGGGCAAATATCAAAGGTTCCTGAGTATAAATGTGTGCATTTATCTAACTATGTAATATTTAGTTAATAACTTATTTTTTATTGGGCCGAAACCGTTGTTAATATTTTATGTACTCGTATTACAAAATATATTCGCAGAGTAAGAATAATTGATATTATAACCATAGACATTATTATTGAGAGGATTACATATAAACGTAATTTCTGTGTTTCGCTGGAATTGAATGATGGTATGATCTCAAAGAGTAAGAGTAGTACACTAAACCAAACAAACATGATTAGAATTTAGAACTCTTTAATTAGATCGTCAGAATCTTATTGAGAATCTTTTTAATTAGGCGTTGCTTGGTTTGTTTAAGACCCCTGCTTCTAAGGATAGACCTTTTCGTTTGGATTAGATAAAATACCAAGTCAAGAAGCTCCATAACTTCTTCAAAGGCTTCCACTAAATTCAGGTAAATACACTTTTCTCTTGTCTATCTCCAAGTCTTTGGTCTAAAAATTTAAGAGAGAATTGACAAAAATGGTCAATCAGAAAGGAAATTTTAAAGCAGAATTGTTTCTATTTCTTGACCAAGCCAACAATAATAGATGAAAAAAAATATCTGACACTTTGAATGGGCAGAAACTAAAATGAATTAACCAAAAAATAGACTTGAATTGACTAATCGAAGTTTATAAATAATAAGTAGCGAAAAGAATAAAAAAAGACTAGAAATAACTAATCAAAGTTTATATATAATAATTAGTGAAAAGAATGAATAAATGAAAGAATGCAATCAATTTGCCTAAGTTAAATCATTTACAATGAATCGAACTAGTCTAACAAAGGAACCTATCTTCTTCTGACTAGCCTTGATCATCAACAACACTACCCTTTGAGATCAAGCTTATTGTTTATCTGAACAAGTAATCTCCGGTGTTAGCTTCGGTTTCGTCTTCTAACTTAATATGTAGCTTCGGAGTTGAATCAGCACTACACTTATATCGTCTAAAGAGCCTCGCGAAGCAGCTATTTCTACAAGCTTTTTGCAGGCAAACAGCGGTTCGGGCTTGTCAACGCCGAGGAACAAGGGTCGAACTGTATCTACTGCTTCCTGGTTACTCACCTGAAATCAAACGGAGAAGTCGAGCATTAATATTCTGAATCCGGGTTTTTAAAACCACGACCATAAAATATGAATTATCCCACTTAGATTAATAGCAAAACTCCCTTTTCGATTTTTGAAATTCGATTTTCAGGAACCGAGTATTCAGTTTTTTATTTTAACTCGGCTAAGGGTTAAGGTTCCACCGGAATACTGGTTCGGGTTACCTGAATCTCCCCCAAATTCTATTTTTAATTTTTTTTTTCAGGCCTATGTAACTTAATTCGACACTTGCACGCTGGTATGCGGATACAACAAAATACTAGAGAGGAAAAAGAAAAAAGAAAAAACAGGCCAGTACCTTATCCCACAGTCCGTCTGAGGCCAAGATCAAGAACTCGTGCTCGGGTAGGATTCTGACAACTTTCGTCTCTGGTTCGGCAGTAACCCATTGTTTGAGATGACGATCTCCGATACTTCTAGATACAGCCAGAGACCCTTGAATTCTCCACACGCCACGGCACAGATCAACATAGCCACCCTAAAAAGAAAGAAGACACCCAAAACATCAGTATCACATCGCCCAGGTCTTATAATATTAGAGCTCGATTAGGATTTAGCTTGGCTTCTCACCAGATTCTCGATCCTCTCCTTCTCATCTTCCCTCGACGGACGGTGATCGGAAGTCAAGGCCTTGGCCGCGCCTCCCCTGCTCAAGACGGCGCGGCAATCGCCAACGTTGGACACGGCTACGCTGCCGTTTCGTATCAGCGCAGTCACGCAGCACGTGCCGCCACGTGCGTCCCCCTTGAGGAAGTCGGAGTCGGTGTTCAAGTAACCGTGATTGACTGCCGCCTCAACCTTGTCGTCATAGTCCCTTCTCACCACTTCGTCTAATATGTTCTTCTCCAAGTTATCTGCTGCAAATTGTGCAGCTTTCGCACCTCCATGTCCATCGTATACACCGAAAAATGCCTGCAACATATGAATTGTCGGTTTAAATACAACCAATAGCCAGAAACTTTATCCTTAATTATGGCGGGTTTCGCTGCTTAAAGTCCGAAATCAGCTATTATACTCCATAAATTTAAGCTCCTAAGACTGTTTTCTTAAGATCCTTCCTGAAAATCTAACCTAGTGAATCAATGGAAGAGAGAAATTGGCATTACCTGTTTGGAATCCCCTTGAAGATTGAGCCCCACCGAGTATCGATCCTCCATAGCCTCTCTCCTCCCTCGCTTGCAGCACACGGAATATCCATCCCCTTCGATCTCCACCGCCTCCCTCCACCCCGTCGACGCAGGCGCGCAAGAGCTCCACGACGCCACCGGAATGTCCAGGCTCGCCGGCCTCTTCCGCTTCACCACCGCGCTCGGCGACGAAAGCCCCGTCGGGGGCTTAGCCATCCGGAGCCGGAACGGCGACGACGGCGAAGGCGACGTCGGAGACCCCGGCGCCGGCGAAGCGCCCGGCGAGGGCTTGAGGTGAGCGAGGGTGAGGGCTTCCGGAGGAGCGGCGATCATGGCGGACTTGGTGCAGAAGAGAGACGAGGAGGGAGAGAAGACCGGCGAGTTGGACATGGCGACTGAGCAAGACATAGTAATGATGTGGATGAAGATTGAAACCCTAACTGGAATTGGGTACTTTCTGAATTCAGAAAAGATTGAATATTTATTCGAATATGAATGGAAGGAAGTTTGTGAAGAAGGGTCGTAGTGGGTCTTCGGCTTCCGTGTTTGTAGAAGGCCTCTTTGACTTCTTTTGGCCACTGGTTTGGGCGCCCATATCCCAAATTACGCATTTACCCTTTTCTACCAAATTATATTACAATACTCTAATTAATATAAAATTGTGAAAATATATTTATTATTCAATATATATTTAAATTTTAAATAATATTCATAAGATATATTTGGCTGCATGAATGCAATAAATTATATTGGAAACAAATCATGGATTCGATAGTAAAAAGTTCATTTAAATTTAAGAAATTTAAACACAAGCAATGCTAGAATTAATTTTTTAAAAATATTATCATAGTATTATTACTAATAATTATTAATCTATCGTACTGAATCTCCATATGTTGACATAAGACTTTTTGAAATATATCTTATTTTATTGTCTTATCAAATTGATAATTTTGTATATTGGTGTAAGTCGGAACTGCAGAAAATTAATTTTCAAAATTTTAATTTATCGATTATTAATTAAAAAAATTATATTCTATTACTATGTGTTTGTTTGTTATATGTGATAATTTATCATCAAGTATAATTACTATTACTTTTACTTGCATTATGTATCTTTGTTGGTTTCAAAAAAATGTATCTTTGTTAATATTTTCTATTCTTGCATTTTTTTCATATATTTAAGATGATTAAATTCTTTTATCTTCAATTGTCAATGCTATAAAAACACAAGGTTTATAATATTTTAATTAAATTTTAAAAATACACGTACACACAAAAAAAACTAAGGTGAGGTGAGGGGTAATTAATTAAATGAATAGTGCTGATCATATGCTTGGCCCAACTCATGAAGAAGTGAGGTGATATTTTTAGAGGTCAAAACACGTTATATACACTTGCAAAGCTGCCAACGAAAAGAAAATAATTAAAAACTCTAGAAAAACCAGTGTGAAAGAAGTGTTTATTGCTTAACATACTAAGTAATCATATGAAAGTATCAACCAACAAACTATGTATATAGTATAATTATTATTATTAAAATCCATGTTCCCACGAGCGCGAGACGTTATCTATGCCTGTCAGCAAGATGGAAATCTCGGTGGTCCCACCATGACGTCATCCCAGCCACCTTCGCAGAACTTACCGTTGTGAACGGATCGATGACCGTTGGAGGAGAAACATTCTGCCACGTCAGCCTACCTGGACACGTGGCCTCTTCCATGTCGTGGGGCTCTTTCTGATTGATCATCATTGATGATGGTTTGGTTTTCGTCTCCCTGTGGAGTTTCTCTTCAATTCAACGCACATTTAACTCGATTGTTTGACACGTGGGACTTATAACATTATATTAATAATAATAATAATAATAATAATAATAATGAATAATCAGATTGAGTTTAGGCTTTAGAGTGCCACTACTACGTGAAGTGGGACCCACGCAGATTAGAACGCGAAGACGTAGAAATCGTGAGTATAAGCTGTTTTTTGTCGTGCTCTATGACTGTACTAATTTAGTAATTACTGGTCCTCGAACTTTGACCATCTCAAACTTAAGAGCCTTGGTATCGTTATCAACGTTTTACAGCCGGTTCCGATCCTTCAATTTTCTTAAATTTATGAATTGGACCCTCGTTAATACCTTTTTTTTTATTTATTGTCATGTATCAAACATTAAGTGGCACGTGTAACGTTTGATGAAGCTAGAGTGGTAAGGCGAGCAAAAAGACAAACTGACCCCAGATTTCAAAGGGCGTCCGATAATTTAGGAATCGTAAGTCAGTCACATTAAGGAGTAGCGAGAAAAGTCTAAAGTTATAATGTGATTTCGAACAATTAGATACAACATGTGGTGTTGTCGTTTGTACTAACATGTAGGATATGCTGGAAACTAAGAGTTGTCTAAGAAAAATGTCAACCTACAAGTGAGAAATAAGCTAGAAATAAGCTAGATCGAATTATAAGTAGGGGTGGCAATTTGGGGCCGGACACGAAATACGAAACGGTTACGACACGATTTAAACGGGTCTGGGTCTACCATAAATGGATTTGGGTCCAACCGTGTCGAACACAATTAACACGATTAAATAACGGGTAAACACGACACGAACACGATAACACGATGGGACCCAATTAGACACGATTAAAGAGTAAAAAGTTACATTTTCTACATTTTATATATGTTATTAAGTGTTTTAATACTTATTATATATGAAATTTATGTTTTTATTTGATTAATTCCGTCTTACAATTGATGAACATAAAAATTTGCTAGTAAAATTTTAAAATCTTCGACAATATAGTTAAATAAATTAAGTTAAATGAGTATAAATTGAATTAATTTATCATTTATAAATAAATGTCTCTATTAATTGGGTTAAACGGGTAGACACGATAAACACGTTATTTAAATGGGGCGGGTCTGGGTCTCGTCTTCTAACACGATTAATAAATGGGGCGGGTCTGGGTCTAGATAAAATAAGTAAAAAACGATTAAGACCCGGCACGAACACGACACGCAACCCGAATTGCCACCCCTAATTATAAGCATAGAGAAGGGGCGAGGGAGATCCAATGGTCAACGTGATTTGCCAGAGGCTTAATCGAATGGCTGAAATTCTATCTTTATGGGCCCAAAATAGGCCTAGTACAGGCCCATACTCAAACTCAAGTTGGGTATTTTTTATTATTTTATTTTTTGTAATAGTACTATGGTTAGTTATAAACGGAAACTAAGATGAGATCGAGCTTCTAAAAATCTTGGAGAGAGAAGTCTTAGAAATTTATATTTATCAGAAAACAGAGCAAGCGAAATCCGTGAAGATTGAAAGCTGAAAGTTGAGGAGGCATCGATGATGGCAATGCGGAAGTTGGCGTCGGAGAAGGCGCTGAGGAAAGAGGTCATTGAGCAGCGTCGACGACGATTCGCAGAGGAGATAATTTATGTTCTACAGTTGTTAATATGTTCTCGAGTTCATTTAAGGTTGGGTACGGTGTCTATTGTCTATTATCAAACAACATTTGCTTTGTTTAAGATGGCGTTAAAGTCTTGTCAAATAATTTTTATCGTCCTACTTATCTAACTTTGCATACCTGGATTTAATTTAGGGTTAATTGCGGCAAAAGACCCAACCTTTGGCCAAATGCTCTGATGTGTATACAACCTCTGTAAATGGCAGCAAAAGTACCCAAGCGCGGCATTTGGGAGTTGACCAAGAAAATCAGTCCATGTTGCTGCTAGCCTTTGCCACGTAATTATTATTTTATATATAATTTAAAAAATATTATTTTATTATTATTTTTATTTTTTAAAATTAAAAAAATTTCAATAATAACCAATAATGAATATTTAAATTTAAATTTAAATATTCATTATGGGTTATTATTATTAAATATAATTATTTATTTTAGAAAAGTGGGTCAAACGAAATAAATAAAGAAAAAAATCACCATCATGGTTCACTCAAGCTCCGCCTCCGATCCGGTTCATGGGTGGAACGAAATCGCTTAATATGTTTAATAATAATAATAACCAATAATAATCATATGATTATTTAATGACAATTTTTTTAAAAAAAAAGAATAATATATAAAATGTGCTAAGATTTAGATATTAAATTCATAATCTTTCTCTTATCTTTCTGTCATCGATTCTCTCTCTCTCAGCATGGAGACGAACCTCTCCTTCGCGTCCTCTCCTCTCTCATCGACTTCATCTACCTCTCCATTGATTTAAACTCCGATCAGCGTCACCGCCATCACCACAGTAAAAACTCACCGCCCTCGGACATGAGTGGAGCCGAACTACAAGGATCGAGAGAAGGGTCGAAACGCAAAGCGTCATGGCCTCGTCCTCGTCCGAGTCGGTCTGGTCCAACTCGGACAACAACAACTCTAACTGGAAGAATAAGAAGAATCCGAGAAACTCAGTCAACACCAGGTTCTCGAACACCAAGCTCCGCGCCAGAGGGCTCTACACCGAGACGCCATTGTCGCCAGGCGTCCGAAGAAAAAGACAACGATGAAGACGAGGATTTGAGTTGTGCAAGCTCGGATCTTTTCGAGATTTGTCATCTACTTATAGGAAGTTACATAGAGGAGCTTCCACCAAATGAATCTAGTTATTGGAAGGTACAAAGAGGAGCTTCCACCGATTGAGCCATTGTTAATGGTTTGATCTTTTAGTTCGTTTCATATTTTTTTTTAAATAAATGGAGATGTTTTTTTTTTTTTACGTTAATGGATATGTTCTTTTACATTTATTTTGTATTTTTTTGTTTGTTCGTGTTAATTTTGTATTTATTCGTGTTAAACTTATGTGCTAATTTACGTTTATTTTGCGTTTGTTTTGGTTTATTCGTGTAAATTTGTTAATGTTTGTTAATTTTAGTTGTTTTGAATTGTTAATATGTTTAATGTTCGTTAATTCGAATTGTTTTGAATTGTTAATTTGTTTAATTCGTGTTAATATTTGTTTACTTGTGTTAATCTTTGGAGCCTGTGGCAAAAGTTTTTTTTTTTTTTAAGAAATTCGAATTTTTGTTTTAAGGACTGAAAAATATTTTCAATATTTAATAATTAACTATTTTAAATTATTTTATTGTTTCATGCGTGGTAACTGATTTGTTATTTTTTAGATATTAAATAAAATAAGAAATATATTATACTACAAAACAGGAAATAAACTTTTGAATACCTAAATAAAATGTTGCTATCTGACGTGTTAATGAGTTTAGGTTGCAATAGTCAACCTTTTTTTTAAATACTAAATAAACTAGTAATATATTAGGCTATAAAATAGGAAATAAAATTATGAATACCCAATTTAATATCTATTTTAGCGCCAAAGCATAACGAAATTATTTTATGTTATTATGTATAGCCAAATATTTATCACGCATGTGGTTACTAGGATAGCCTAGTGGTAATTCCACACTACCTCCAAAGTGGAGGTCGTGGGTTCGATCCCCACATCAAAAAAAAAAATATATTTATCACGCATGAAACAAGGAATTTAAAATTCAAAATTTTGTTAAGCTTGATTAATAAAGACCGATGAATATGGTTATAACTTATAACTATCCACGTATTTTGTATTTTGCATATTGGAAGTCCAAGTATTGTTTATTAGTCAAAATATAACAAAGGTTAATAACATCATTTTACATCCGTTAATGTGGTTTATTAGCTATGACACAATATTTACCAAACCGTGACTATTTTGACAATTTTAAACCATTAAGAAGGCTAGTTAGCTTAACCTCCCTTAATTTATTTATCAAGACTTTAACGGCCTCACTATTTTTATACTTGTTAAAAATAAATAAATAAATAAATAAAGAAAGAAAGAAGCATTATATATATATATATATATTTGAAAAGAAAAAAAAGCACTATGTTGATTTTTTTTTTCCCAGTCTATCTAACTAAAGCAGTTATCATATTTATCAATTTGAGAATAATATCTTCGATGTGACAGAAAATGGGCCTGTCATATTTCTTAGGGCCATTGGCAAAAATGTTTCATGGCCCATAATAAAAACTGATAACCTAGATGCACGATATTGTTGATGAATGGCACCCACCAACTACAACGTGATACATTTGTTTTTTTAATAACGACATAAGTACTTTTGAGTTAGCTCTTTATTCTCAAAACTTAAAAGACCAAAAATTATAAAATTAAGCTTCTGTTAGTATTCAATTTTGCTCGGAAATGTCCCATACAATTTCCGAACTCACTAGATCAGGGAACTGAGCGCTTCCTAGATCATCGGATAAAATAATTTGCAAAATTAAAAAAATTGTAACATCAATATTAAATGATGTGCAGAATAAAACCGATAATTAAACGATAATAAATATTTTTTGCATTTATTAGTCTAATGTACAAAGCCGCAGCTTCTGAAGAACTTATGTCTAGCTAACTCTAATTCCTTTTTTTATGTTGAAAAAACTGAAATTTTCCGACTCTGTGTTAAAGAAACTAGGGAAATTTGCGGCGAAAATCATCGAAGTCACTAAATTTTTGCAGATAAATCACTACCGTCTATTTTTTGCGGCAAAAATCACTAACGTCAACAATTGTTTGCAAATAAGTCACTACCGTTAATTTTTTGCGGCGAAAATCATTAAAGTCACTATATTCTTGCAGATAAATCACTAACGTCTATTTTTGCGCCAAAAGTCAATAACGTCAGTCTTTCCTTACAAATGTTATCTGACAACGTTAAATGACATATCACCAGCCTACATGGCATTCATCAATTGTCTCCAACAACGACAACACACATTAGTGAATTGTACCATAAAAAGAAGATGTTTTATTTTTTAAGTAATCAAATAATTTTTGTACCTTTGTCAAATATAATCAAATAATTTTATAAAATATGCATTTATAAAAAAATATTTTTTGTTTTTCTTATAGGATAAATTTTTATCTTTTAGGGTTAATTGCGGAGAAAGTACCCACCCTTTGGCCACGTGGCGGCTTGTGCCACGTGGAACGCTACATGAGACAGCCTAACGGCTATGTAGGCAGGTGTCTAATGGCGTTAGTTGGTCGGCAAAAAAATTGCGACGTTAAGTACTTTCGCTTATATTTATTGAGGTTGGGTACCTATCGAAGAATATGGCTAAAGGTTGGGTATGTTCACTACCACGATAAAATTGTTGGGAAAAATTGGAAGTTATGGTAGGATTATTTTTTAGTGTTTTTAGAATTTTGGCCACGATAAAATTAATTTTAAGAGTTTATGGTACAATTGCCGTAAAAATCTCTATTTCAAATAATGTTATCACTAATGCGTGTTGTCGTTGTTGGAGACAATCGATGAATGCCATGTAGGCTGGTGATATGTCATTTAACGTTGCCAGATAACATTTGTAAGGAAAGACTAACGTTAATGACTTTTGGAGCAAAAATAGACGTTAGTGATTTATCTGCAAGAATATAGTGACTTTGATGATTTTCGCCGCAAAAAATTAACGGTAGTGACTTATCTGCAAACAATTGATGACGTTAGTGATTTTTGCCGCAAAAAATAGACGGTAGTGATTTATCTGCAAGAATTTAGTGACTTCGATGATTTTCGCCGCAAATTTCCCAAGAAACTATGTTAAGACAAAGCTAACTCTAATTCCTTTTTTTTTTTTATGAAATCATGTATTGAGTTTTACACCCAAAATGATATTTTTCAGTATGAATAATTTCAAGTTTTTGTGGAAGATACTCCCATCTTTAAAATGATGAAGATTTTCTTAACAAACGACATTGACAAGATCACAATGAAATTCAGTTATTATCTATGAGAATTGATATGCACTTGAGAAAAGCGTAAAGCCACATGTTTAAGTCAACTAACAAAGCATAACACATTAACAGCAAAGAAATTGCTACTCATAACCGAATAGAAACTTTGATTTGATTACCAAAATAGCTAATCTTTCCTTTATCTTTGCAAAATAGCCAATATTTATGAGATGACATTTTAATATCAGTTTTTATTCCTATATACCTTTTAAATTATCCTCCTTTTTTTTTTACTCTTAAAATTCTAACAATTAATGTTTAATACCAAAAATAAGTGATTAAAAAATTCACACTGAATCGTGGCACCTTTCAATTTAATTTTTAAAAATAAATAGGAAATATCCTTAATTTTAGCCACGATTTAATTATCCACTTATTGTATCCAAATTTTTAATTCAAATAATATTTATGATTATTAATAAGCAAGCCACGTTTATAAACAATAACTACTTTGCTATTATTATGGAAAGTTTTAAGTCCACATTTTTAGGATTAAAATTCGACTCAAAACACTATCGTGGCTATAATGTTAACAGATTTACTATTATTATGGAAATTAAAATATTTTATCTAGCAAATTTAAAAAAAAAAAAAACTCGTGTTTATTAATAGATATTAACTTGTATTAACCGATATTAATCACGTTAATAGATATTAACCACATATATTAACACACGCATGCAAATATTAACCACCCATATTAACACGTATTACTATACATTAAGACATATTAATATATATTAACTATATATAAGAATAAAAAAATAAACGAAAAAAAATATTTAAAATTTGTTTTTTTTTTTTGGTATTGTTGCCGTGTTTTGTGGGGTTACGTAAGTCAACCAATTAATTTTGGTATTCAAATATTTGTTTCCTATTTTGTTTCTTAATTTTTTTTTAAATTCGTTGATTTTTGTAAAAAAAAAAAAATTAATTACGAAAATTTTTATGGATATTAAATGCATAATTTGAAAAAGTAAGGGTAGCAAAGTCTATATTGGTTAATATGGTTAATTGACTATTCCTAAATATTAATCAAATGTTGGCTTTTCCTAAATATTCCTAAATATCAATTCCTAAATATTCCTAAAAAAAAAACTATTCCTAAATATTAATCAAATGTTGGCTTTTCCTAAATATTCCTAAATATCAATTCCTAAATATTCCTAAAAAAAAAAAACTGTTCCTAAATATTAATCAAATGTTGGCTATTTTGCAAAAACCAAATTTCAATTTGGCTAGTTTGCTATCGAGCCCTTAATTAAAGTTAAATAAATAATATAAATTTCTATCATTTTTTATATTTAAACAAATAATATTATTGTGTATCATCAACACTGAGAAAAAAAATAATTGAAAAGGGAATGCAAATCAAGCCCATTGAGAAATAAAATTTTAGAAAACTAAACTTATACGAACGGAGATCTGTATAACTATGATCAAGGGGAGGATATGCATGTATGCGGCTTTATGGAATCACTAAGATGACATGGACATCTTGTATGTATCAAACACCCGTCCGACCGATTCCTATAATGAAAACAATGATACATCGGTTTAGGATAAGCTAAATATTTTAACGATTTTCTTACATGTCAAGTTGAAATATTCTCACGTATGAAATCACCTTGCATGTTAGAGCGAAATGAGGTTACTTCAAATAGATTTGTTCAGGGGAATTTTTTTCAAAAAATTGGAGAACTAAGAGGATGTTCAAGCAAAAAGAACATGTTAATAAGTAATGAATTTGTCAAAAGAAAAAAATCAGTGTGAAATATATCAATCCTTTAATATGAATCGTTGAGTAGTTCAAAGACTTTCATGACAATTGTTCGACTACTACGATGGATATATTTGCATAAGACACCAACCGATTTTGTGAAGAATTTGACCACTGGACTATACTACGCAGACAAAAAGTGTTGGTCATGAGTGAGCTCAATTTCATTTAAATAGGAAATAGTTGAGAATAATAATAAAAAAAATGAAAATAAATTAAACTGAAACTGCATTAAATGAAAATAAAAGAAGAAAAAAAATTCCCAAATGTATGGAGTGATGAAATTCATAAGTGATAATTTCCTAAACATTCATCAGAAAATTCTAAATAAAAATCTAATTCTTAGTAAATAGAGAAAATGTTCAAATAATAATCTAACACAAATTCAAACGAGAAAGTATCTCTGAATTGAATGGAAAAATCAACATACTAGCAATCTTTCATCTATAAATTGAAGCTCTACATCTTTGTTTCGACACATTAAGAAAACTGTTTACAAAATTTTCTATACATTGCACTTGCATTCAGTGTTTTGCACTTCTATTTCACTCTTTGCAAAACTCAAATCGCTTTTCTTTTAACATAGTATCTTGATTAGAGTTTGCTAGCTCAGTTCGTCATTAGGAATACAACAATAACGCCGTTTTATCGTGGGATGTCGAGACCGTCCAACCACAAGCCTAGTTAGGGCCGTGTCTGAGATTTTCGAGGCCCTATGCGAGGAATTTTTTTGGCCCCCCCTACCATAATTGCAAAATTCATTGTTTATGCAAAGTAATATATAATATTTATATATAAATAAATTCTCATAAAAAATACGTCTAGCAAATTCTCATTAAAAATACGTCTAGCAGTTTTAGAAGCAAAAATACTAATCAACTCAGCATAATCTTGGCCTTGTCTTTTTCGATAGACAATGTAGCTAAATCACTCAACCTATCTTGAGACATGGATGACCGGAGATAAAACTTGATAATTTTAACTTAAAGAAGCTTCTTTGTGCATGTGCAACTGTGACTGATATGGTTATCAGAATTCGGTGCAGTCCAAGCATTTGGGTAACTCTAATCCAATTCTTGTATGTAATTCCAAACATCGATCGCTCTCTTCCCGTCGGTTGGCACGTTCACACTTAATATATAGAGAGAAAATAATTTTGGGATTATGAGAATAAATGACGTGAGGAAATTATATTGTAAATTGGGAATAAGGGGGCCTAATTAATTTGGGAATTGGGAGCCCAAATATTATACTTATGTGAATTTAATTAAAAACAAAAATTAAGGGCCCTAAATAATTTAGGAATTGGGGTCCCGAATATTATAGTTAATTGATTTTAGTTAATAAATAAAAATAGGGGCTCTAAATCATTTGAGAATTAGGGGTCCAAATATTAAAGTTAAATGATTTTGATTATATTTCTTTTATGGCCCTTAAATTTAATTTAAGTGATTTTAATAAATAAAAAAGTAATTTAAGTGATTTTGAGGTCCTTACATTTGATTTTTTGGGCCCCCTAATTTTTTTTTTTATTAAAGGCGGACGCCTACTCTACCTTCCCTCAGACACGGCTCCGAGCCTAGTAAAGGGAGCAAATCACTTTATGGAAAACGTATTTGATATGAATTGGTGCGATTTACTCATAGGAATAATTAACTACATCTTTCTTTCTTTTCTTTTTTGAAAGAATAATTAACTACATCTAAAAGTGAAAAAACTCGAGTACGAGTACCTAAAAGCATAAACCAGCATTTTACAGCTCGAAATGAATTGAAGATGTAATTAACAAAACGTAAATTGGCTCTCTTATTCTCACTTTTAGCTCATACAATACTGGTAGCTGAGAAGCAATATATTAGTTATTTTAGTGAATGATACATAAATTATGCTGGTAATAATTACAAACATATATATATATATATATATTAATTTACAATACTATATAGTAAAAAAAAATGGTGTATTCTAATTGCAGAAAACGTATAGCACTTTGTCACCGTGCCGTTCATGCATGCACAATGCATTGAATTTGAAATCAACTCCAAACAAATAATGAATACGTATACGACGACGTCGTTTTCTTCGTTAGCGACACTTTGTTCTTATTTCTCCACTATTTATTGAACTCCTCTCCACTCCACATACAATTAAAAGCGATTTTTTTGTTCTCTTTCTAAAGAAGCGTATTTAATTTAAGTACACAAATTACAATTATTAACGCATCAATAATAATAATGATAAAATTTAGATGATGATAATAGAAATAGACACCTTGTCGTTTGCTAGATATTTATTAATAACATCCACTTGCCTTTACTGATTTGATAATTATTAATGTTTTAACACTTATCACAATGCTTATCCACAATGCCTAATAAAGTCAGACACGAAGACTAATCATTAACTAAAGAAATGATTAATAAATTTAAACCCATTGCAGTGTTATTTATTTATTTATAATATCTATAATAACAAATAGACGTACGTAAGATTAGAGGAAAAGATAAGAAAAGTAATGCTTTATTAACCAATCGAATCTCATTATTGCTTTTTCATATAAAGATTCCATTCCCTCTGAATAATTCATAAATCAAATCACTTTATTAAGACGCTTTCAGACTAATTAATTAAGAAATATAATTTTATTATCATATATAAAAGTTTGTATTATAAAAAATAATTACGTGGCAGTGGCACTTGATGCAGCTCCGCGTCGCTGCTTCTTTTCCTTAGTGGAACACGCAACAAACGAGTCGCCGCACGCGGACACGTGGCAGAATGCTACTGGGTATGTGGTCCAGGCCGAGTCATTGAATTTGACAACGGATCGAAATAAAAAAAAACAAAAAAAAACAGTTATTGAATTAAACTCAATTGTTAGTTAGGTCTTAGGTCTATTTTTAATTTTTATGAATAAACCAATGGTTAAGAATTGACATTATTATTGTAATTTTTCTGCGTTTATATTTTACAATAACTTACACAAGGGACTTATATAACGAGCCATTTTTGTCAACTACGCAATAGAATATTACTTACGTCGTATATAATTTTTTGAGTGATGCATAATACAACCAGGGCCGGCCCTGAGTTTTGTCGGGGCCCTAGGCGAAGACTGATTTTGGGGCCCACTAATACTACACTACACATCATGATCCACTTTTATATCAAGCCCACTTTTAATATGATTTTTTTAGTATGAATTGTGTCTATTATATATCCTCACAGCAGTAAAACGTGAGCAAAATACACTCATTGTTTTTTTCTTCCATCGTGGGGCTCTGAATTTACAAATCTATTATAGTCTTGGACCTACCATGTATACCTTCAGGGCCGGTACTGAATATGACATAAATAAATGAGTCATAAGTGTTGTCGATTTTCAACTCGGTTGGATTTTATAGCAAAATAAAATAGGATCCATTCACACACTTTAAAATGGATATACTTATGACAAGGAATTAGGTATTCTCTTTTTATTTATTTATTTAAATAGTGTATTTGGGAAATAAAATTCGAATTTAGAGACCATACGAAATTATTTTTTATAATTATTTAAATATATATTGTATGGACAAATATAAGGATAATATTAGAAGCTCGGAAGTATCAAGATTATTGGTTTTTCTAATATCGAGCCTTTTTTTTTAGATTCTTGATAGAACATAACTTATTTACTATTTAGAGTAATATTTTTTTCCAATATCTAATATCTACATTAAAAATTAAAGTCGCTTTGGTCTTTGTATTATTATGAGATTAAGTCTAGTTTTTTTGTGTATATATTTTATAAGACGTCATAACTCATGTCCATTGTGGAGGAAGGAAATTCTCTGAAGTGCATCTATACATAAGCATGATATATATTATAGATATGTATATACTTGAAACAACGATCGTCACAGATTGAAATTGTCCTAGCTATTAATGCACATAAGAAATCTTAATGGGATTATCTATACAAAAAATCAAAATAACAAAGAAAAATTAGTAAAACAAGAAAAACGTAAGCATCACAAAAAAAAAAAAAAAATTGATTGATTTTTTCGAAACAAATATATGCCAAAAGAAGTTTAATAAAGCGAGTTTGAATGGACTAAAACTTCTAAGGAGCTAGCGTCCCTTGATTAGTTAACTTGTAGTTTAAGGAGTATTGAAAACAAGACTTTATGAACAAAAGATGACAGTGAAATTAAATTAAAAAATCGGCAAAATACGCAATTATGGTAGAGAATTCATTATGATAATTAGGTCTACGTACGTCTGCAAAAGTTACAATGAGTTACGTATACAAATATTACTTTAATACACGATGGAAAAGTATGCAGAGTCATGACACAATATATATATATATATATATATATATATACATATACATATTTAAATTTGTGAGTGCTTGTGCGCGGTAAGTTCGCACATACATATAATATAATACATGCTTACCATTTCATGTGTATTATAGAATAGATTATATCATAAAGTGATTAAAATTAGTTCCATGGAGAGCTTTTAAATTTCGCAAGTATACCGACTGACTAGAAATCCGAGAGAACTCCTTTTTTCTAATTCACCGATAATTTTGTTGTTGTTGTTTTTGTTATCTTTTTTCATGTAATTTTGGCCGAATATTCCATTAGATTTCAACAAGTTTTCCTTAAGTTTTCTTCTTCTTCTTTTCTTTCACAAAACCTGAAGTTTTTCACATGTTTTTTTTTATACAATATTTGAAGTTTTTCACAAGTGTTTTTGTTTATATTTTTAGTTATTTGTTTATTTTTATTTAAAGTTACAATTGTACGTTCTATTTGTTTCAAATTGTATTAAAACCCCTTATTTTTATATAGTTTGTATTTGTAAATAGTATAAAATATATAAAAAAAATCACCAGTAACCGTTATCCATCGGCAAACCTGTAAAATAGAACCATCGGTTTTTCTTCGAAAGCGGTATTTAGAACTTTTGTTTTAGTTAAAAAAAGATCATCATACTATTTTTTTTTGAGTTTTTTTAATTAAAATTAAAAATCTTGCTTTTCGTCTATAGAACCGATTGTACTAAAAACTTTATTTCGGTAATTTTTTTTTTATTTTCGGTTAGTCCATGTTTTTCTTTCTCTGTATTAATATATATCATATGAAACGTCTATCTTCATCTTCAATAATTTGCCCTCTTAATTATTTTTGTATATATGTATTTTTTTTTTCTAGATTCGTCATTTTGTATCAGTTGACCACTGAACTTTTTTTTTTTTTTAATCAGGTTTCTCACTAAGCTTATCATTCTCTATATCCGTTTTTATTCCTTATATTAAAATATTCTTCATTCACACATGAAAACAAATGAGAAGGTTTGAAAAAAAATTAAATTAAGTTAAATAATGAATAATAATAATAATGAGAATCAAGAATTAATTAAATATTAATATATTCTTTTGAAATTCTGAGTTTCTTACATTTATTGAAGGAGCATATGATATTTTGTAGGATAATGTTGTTATCACAATATTTTGATGATATGATAACTTTAAAGATTTTTAACTTTATATCGTAGATTCGTAATGCTCGATAAAAATTAAGAGATAAATCATTGTATGGGGATCATAACTCATCATAAAACCTTTTTAAATCAAACTCATTCTTAATTTAAATAAATTATCACATGTTTTGTCGCAATTCTTCTTCTCATGCTTAACTTAAATAAAGTTGTAGAAAAATATAAATTAAATTAAGCTCTAGAATGACATCTTATAACTATATTGTTTAGAGATATATTATTAACAGCGCAAACTGCGTAAACCTCTCGTCTCGTGTGTTCATTCATTGTATGTAGAGTCTTCACCCTCTTCGTGTTCGACAAAAAACTAGTCAATATTTTATTAATAAAAATGCAGTACATTGACATTTAATATGTTTTGAAACAATCAAACTACTTATGTATAAAAATAAATTACAAAAACACACAAACTTGCATTTCAGAACCACCAGAGAGGATAAGTGTTACGAGGATCAGCCAATCAAGATAAATAGCACATGCTCATTCATTATAAGACTCAACTCAACACGTGGCTTGCTCTGCTACGAGGACCCCCACCATTGATATTATTATAGATATAAGATAATGTTAATAAATGAATAGTACCACGTATAAAATGGCATTTACTGGTTTGGACTCTGTACATATCCATAATAATGACAATATTTAGCAAATAAGATAATCTTGACAACGTGTTTCATGTTGCACGTTCATGTATCTTAAACCAATTTATATATATATATATATTTATTATTTATGAGCATCAATTGTGTCTGAAAATAATCAGAAACATGATAAGAACGACTGAACTACCACGAAGAGAAGATTTTTCATTAGCACAATTTTGTTGGTCCCTAGTATATTCTCTTCTCGATAAACAAAAAAATATCTAGAGTATTTTCTCGTTAAAGGATATAAATATATAGTTTTGGATAGAAGAAATATAATCTCCAATGAATTAATGCTTTGACGACTCGATCGTTATTATGATATAGGTATATATATAGTTTTGGATAGTTCATAGAAGAAATACAATATTGTACAATGAATTACTGCTTCGATAACTCGTATTATGCAGTGCAGTTTATCAACTCGGTTATTAGAAAAACGAGAAAGCACGACGATTCATAGATAACTAAAACACTATTATATCATTTTTGTCTGTCTTAAAAGTGCGGAAGTAACTTATGATATTTATAAAAATGATTTTTGTAAACCCTAATAAATCATAGACTATATGAAATTCTTAATATGACTCCTCAAGATAATATTTTTTTGTCTAATTAATTTTAATTTTTACTTTTGATCATTCCTCATTTTCCTTCTCATAAGTTCTGAGCTCTCAAACTAATTAAGTAATTAATTATAAGAATAATATAAATTTCATAAACATTATCAATTCTCTTTTTTTTTTTATCTAAATGTTGAATATTGGTAATCGTCATGAAAGGTAGCGTATGTAGACAAGGAAAAGAAAGATAGGTGCTCATGACTTTTCTTTTGATAAATCGATTATATAACACCTTGCTTATTGCATTATATGAAATACCCAAAGTTTGGTCAAAGAACTCCTCGTGTACCTAAAGTTTAAAAGTGGTGGTAAAAATACCCAAAGTCGCATTTGGGGAGTTGACCACTCCATTCTCGTTACGCCGTTAACTTACCCGTTAACTATGGTCACGCGGACAAACGTGAGTTGCTGACATAACAATTTTTGCCACATGGATGA
The DNA here is from genome assembly GCA_954871525.1 of Parietaria judaica. Classification (NCBI taxonomy): domain Eukaryota; kingdom Viridiplantae; phylum Streptophyta; class Magnoliopsida; order Rosales; family Urticaceae; genus Parietaria; species Parietaria judaica. The sequence goes on along the minus strand of OX940860.1, from coordinate 21,814,269 downwards.
GCCCAAATCAGCATTGTTTACGACAGAACGACGAATTAAACCCCTAATTAATACTATTTATTACAACTAATTGAACCCCTAATGATTACACTTAACAGAACAAATTTGTCCATGTGGCCAGAGTTAACGCGTAAGTTAACGACGTTACGAGAATGGAGTGGTCAACTCCCCAAATGCGACTTTGGGTATTTTTGCCACTACTTTTAAACTTTGGATACTCGAAGAGTTCTTTAACCAAACTTTGGATATTTACGCCGTCATTAACCCTTTAAATTATATTAATTGGTGACTTATGAGGCAAACTTCACCCGGCAAACTTCAGCACAACATGATGTATAATTATATACAAGAGAAAAAAGATAACTATTTGCGGGCCAAGAGATGCGTTCATAATTTTGGTGTCTGTCACCGTCCCACCCATGTTGTTAATGTTGGAGGTTAGTGGGGCAATTAAAGATAATTAAAATAAACACAAACACTTTTTCAATTATTAATATCACGTCCTTTCATGAGGTGATCACTATGCCTAAAATAAACTATAAAAATATACAAAAATGATCACTATTCCTAATAATAATAAAATAGTGATGTAATCCTTATCGTCATGATGGGCATCGTATTAATTAGATATTAATTTAAGGGATAATAACGGCAAAAGTAAACAAATTTTGATAAATTGAAGTGAGAAGGGTCTGAAGTAAAAATTAACAATAAAAGTACTCAAAGTTAATAAATATGGAACGACACAATTTTCTGCCTAATGTTTTTCGTCGATTCAAATGAGAGAAGATGTTAAATACCTGAATAATCATGTAAATGTGTATCTTAAGTGTTGATGCCGAAAAATGGATCAAACACTATAGCGCCCCAAAGCTGGATATTGGGTCGGGCTAATCGCCGTTTGTTGACTTTCCTGGGCTAGATGTTTGACACACGGATCTTGTAGTGTCTAGCGGGTCGGACCCTCCGTTAACCGTCGGACCGGAACTGGGTCCTCTAACCTGTTACCACAAAGTCGTGGGGCCCAGGATATAGGTCGGTGACCGCAGAGAACCGAAACCTCCGTAGGTTAGGTCGGCGATCGGGTCTGGAGTAGTCGATGACTGGGAGAGCCGGGGGGTGATGGTATATGATGCCGCACCTCGTCACATATAGCGAGGTTGCCTACGTACCCACCTGTAGCCAAGTGAGATCAGGTCATCATGTAGTTCAATGTGGAAGTTAGGGGGTGCGTACCTGGGCTTGTCTGGACAAGCCAGGGGCCGATGGCCGAGACGGGAGTTGGACGGTGCTCGGACCTTCCTCTAGGGAGTCGGCGATTCCTATGGTGAGCCGGGGGGCGATGGCGGAGACGAGAGTCGGACGGCGCTCGGACCTTCCTAGTCGGCGATTCCTCTGGTGAGTCGGGGGCCGAGAGTTGGACAATGCTCAGATCTTCCTCCGAGAGTCGGTGGTCCCTCCGGTGAGCCGGGGGCCGAGGGCGAAGACGGGAGTCGGACGACGCTCGGACCTTTCTCTGGGAAGTCGGTGATTCCTCCGGTGACTCGGGGATTCCTCTGGCGCTTCCGCTCTAGCTAGCTCCTCCGTTCCGACCTTAGTCGGATATTTATACCAATATATATATATATATATATATATATATATATAAGAGAAAGCAGTGTTTATCGCTATATAGAGAAGCTCCTATTTATAGGAGAGGCCGGGGGCCTAGAGGCAATTAAAAATTACTTTGCTGGCCCTTGGGCAATTAAAATATTGCGTCGCGTCCTTTTACACTCACGGGGTGCCTTGGGCATCCGAATGCGTCCCCGGTCGTCTTTATGTGTTCCGGGCGCCCCCAAAAGCTTAACGGCATCCACGGGCATCAACCGGGCTTCGTTCGGCATCTGCGGGCATCCACGGAGCTCATAGGGACCTATGTGTAATTAAGCATTTTTAGAGCCTGGATGCTAATAGGGTGCCTCGGGCGTCCAAATGCGTCCCCGATCGTCTCTATGCGTTCTGGGCGGTCCCAAAAGCTTTAGGGCATCCACGGGCATCAACTGGGTGTCGTTTGGCATCCACGGAGCTCAAAGAGACCTATGTGTAATTAAGCCCTTTTAGAGCCTGGGTGCCAATATGGTGCCTCGGACGTCCGAATGCGTCCCCGATCGTCTCTATGCGTTCCGGACGGTCCCAAAAGCTTAATGGCATCCACGGGCATCAAGTGGGTGTCGTTTGGCATCCACGGAGCTCACATGGACCTATGTGTAATGCCCTTTTAGAGCCTAGATGCCAATAGGCAGCCTCGGGCGTCTGAATGCGTCCCCGATCGTCTCTATGCGTTCCAGGTGGTCCCAAAAGCTTAACGGCATCCACAGGCATCAATCGGGCATCGTTTGGCATCCGCGGGCATCCACGGAGTTCACATGGACCTATTTGTAATTAAGCTCTTTTAGAGCCTTGATGCCCATAGGTCGGCTCGGGCGTCCGAATGGGTCCCCGACCGTCTCTAAAAGCTCCGGACGGTCCAAAAAGCTTAATGGCATCCATTGACATCAATCGTGCGTCGTTTGGCATCCGCGGGTATCAACTGAGCTCATAGGGACCTGTGTGTAATTAAGCCCTATTAGAGCCTAGATACCCATAGGTCGCCTCGAGCGTCCGAATGCGTCCCTGACCGTCTCTATGTGTTCCGGGCGCTCCCAATAGCTTAACGGCGCCTATGAGCGTCGTATGGGCATCATTTGGTGTCTCCCGGATGTGTCAGTTTGAAAAATGGACCTCTGGGACATGTTTTTTTGGATTGAGTCTTTACTTTTTTGGGCGGTGGAAAATACCCATAACATTAAGCATAATTTATGATAACTATGCCTACAAAAAATTGACAACATTCGTTAATAAAAATTGGACGGGAAAATTATGTCACCTCAAACTTTGATAAACTGAAGCGACATGGGTTTAAAATTAAAAAATAACAATAAAAGTACTCAAAGTTAGTAAACACGAGGCTACACATTTTTCTACCGAATATTTTTTGTTAAATTGAAATGAGAGAATCTGTTAGATACATGGATGAACACGTGTTGGAAAAAAATATGCTTAATAAATTGACCAACATCTGTTGGAAAAAAAAATAGACAGAAAAATATATAGCCTCATATTTGTTAACATTAAGTACTTTTACTGGTATTTTTTCACATTGAACCTCTCCCGCTTCAATTGGTCAAAGTTTTTATACTTTTGCTGCAATTATTCTTTAATTTAATGCAGATCCCATTACTAAGAAATGTGGATGACGTTAATAAATAATAAGATGCTAATGATCTCACAACACAATATTAGTAGATGAATCTGATTATGACACATTGATTCCTAATTATTTGTTCTGTTTATCTTCGTCATCACCGACACTAACATAACTAATTTCCAAACATATGACTCGTTATTAGTTACGCATAATTTGGGTTTAATGAATAATAAAATCACATATATGCATACGGTTCGAATAAGTATTCCCTTAATGGCTAAAATAAGCTATCATTTTCTCCCTATGCCCAACCACCACTCTCTAAAACATCTCCCACCGTACATACCTGAATCTATTAGTATATCCATCCAAATATTAAGTTTATCAGGTTCTGTTTTGACTCTATTTTGATATATTATCATTAATATTATTGTTGCTAATTATTTTTATTGGGCCCGTTTGACACAACTTAATTTTTATAAAAATTATTTTTAGTATTTTTTTTTTTGAAACAAACTGTTTTTGAAAAAAACCGACAGGTGTTTGGTAAATTGTTTATAAAACAGTTGTTGTTGGTAACAAAAACTGATATAGCGTTTGGTAAAAAAAATTATTTAGGCTAAAAAGACTAAAATAGACTAAAACCGTATTTTTGTTTTTAGAAAAAACCAAAAGCTATGAATCCTAGCTTTTATAATTCATGTACAAAAATTCAAAATCGATTTTGTGTTTTTTGGAAAAACAATTTTGCCAAACACCTAAAAAGCGATTAAGTTTATTTTATAAACAAAAACAAGGCTAAATAAACCGTGCCAAACGCACCTTATTACCTTTCTAGAAAAAGTATAATCGCAACAAAATTACTTAAATTTTGATCAATTGAGGCGGCACGGGTCTGAAGTGAAAAAATAACGATAAAACTAAGTACCTAAGTTTTAATAGAACTATACTTGACTTCGGCAAATTCATATGAGAAAAAAAATGCTAGATACAGTAGTTGGGTGAGCAAATAATTGTTAAGTATGACTTAATAAAACTATTTTAAAAAAATTGATCAACGTCTATAACAAAAAGTTAGATAAAAAAACGCGTCGCTTCATATTCATTGACTTTATATACTTTTACTATTAGGCCCCGTTCACTTGGGTGTAATTGGGCGTAATCGGTCGTAATCGTAATAAGCTCAACTACTTATTACGATGTTTAGTTACGATTACAAAAATATTCACCGTAATGATAATTACATTGTAATCAAGATAGGCTTTTTTGATGTAATGAGGATTACAAAAATCAACTCCCGTAATCATGATTATATTCTCCTTTTCATTTGACCAAAATACCATAACTTTTCACTATTTTAGGATTTTTTCTCAACCACTTTATTATTTTCTATATTTCTCACTCGTTGCTCTTTCTCAAAGGGAAACTTCATAAAATGACCTTCAAAACACCACAATTTTTTTTATTACACCTCAAGTTTTCATAATTCTAAAATCAACCTTTTTAAATTTTATGTACCAAAATACCCTTTCAAAATATACATATTGTGTCCTGAAAAATGGACATATTGCCTCCTGAAAAATGGACAAGTCGCGTCCGAAAAAATGGACACAACTAAGGGTATTTTGGTACATAAAATTTAAAAAGATTGATTTTAGAATTATGAAAACTTGAGGTGTAATAAAAAAATTTGTGGTGTTTTGAAGGTCATTTTATGAAGTTTCCCTTCTCAAATAACTCCCAATTTCTCTCTCTCCCACGTTCTCTCTCTCACACACATATTTCTCTCTCTTTCTCTCAAAAAACACACGCTTACACACACTGACAGCTAGTCCCCAAAATGTAGGGTAAAAACCCATCTGACCGATTTTTTTTTTATTTACCAAAACCCGGATAAGGATATATCCGGGTCCGGGAAAAAAAATCCCGGATATATCCGGATTCGGGATTTGTTTTGCTTTTTTTTTTTTTTTTTTTGCCGCAGACCCTTTACTTTTCCAACGGCTCTTTAATCTGGGCCGTTGGATCTACGATCCAACGGCCTAGATTAAACCTTTTTTTTTTATAAAACCCGGATAATAGTTTATCCGGGTTGTGTGTTTCCCGGATACCGAAATATCCGGTTCGGGAAAAACCCGGATCCGGATATTTCGGTATCCGGGTTTTTTTTTTTTTTTTTAATGAATCCGTGTTTAACCCGGATTCATATTTTGGGGACTACTGACAGCCATAATAAATATAGCTTTATATAAAAAGAGTAAAGACACATCATCAAATATTGACATGTCATACACATTATATATATATATACAGTGTACTAGGGGTGAGCATTTTAGACCCAACCCGATGGCCCAACCCAATCCGTTAGAGACCCGACCTCAATCTAACCCGCTCAAAATTAGGTCGGATCGGCCGGACCTGACTATTATTCGGGTCGGGGTCGGGTCCAAAACCTTGGGTCGGGTAGGGGTCTCCGACCCGACCAATATAATTAATATATATTTCATATTAATTTTTATTCAAATAGTGCAATCTTTAGTCTTTTAAAATTTCTCTATTTACATTTAAAGACCGTTCAATATCTCATTTTCATGTTTTACATTGTTTAGTGTATGTTAGTTTGATTAAATTTGTTTGGGGTATTTTTATTTGAATTTCGAGTTACATTGATGCATTTTTTTCATATTATTTTTTTGTTTTATAAAAGTAAATTTCAATTAATCGGGCCATGGCGACCCAAACCAACCCAACCTGATTTTTTATCGGATCGGTTTGGTTCGGGCATTAAAAAAAATTGGGTCGGATCGGGATTTTTTTAGGAACCCGAAATGATCGGGTCGGGTCCATAAAAAGCATTGGGGCGGCCCAACCCAACCCATGCTCACCCTACAGTGTACTAATAAATAATATAATAAATAATAATAAACATACACACAGAATATTTAATTTAAAAAATAATAAATATTATATAAACATACACATAGAAAATAATAATAATAATAATAAAGATTTAAAAGATATAATTGGGACTCGGCGCTTGTTATGAATAGTAAAAAAATTAAAAAATAAAGATTATAAATTTAAGGGTATTTTGATAAATATTTATTGATTACATTGTGTACTAAACAATGTAATGAATATTCATTTCTTCATTACAACGGTACAAGTAAACACCGTAATCAATTACGATTACGATTACACTCTATTATAATCAACCAATTACGGCGAAGTGTTTGTTTTTTTACTTTGAACTCATGCAATCTCTGTCGGTAAAGATTTAGATATTTTGCCGGGACGGGATTATTCTTTTAAAATAACACTAGTAAAAAAATGCATCTTTGCGATAGTTGCTAAAATAATAACTTAGCAACAGAAAATTTGCTAGCAAACAACATTGCTACCTATATATATGGACTACCTATATAGTTAAAACTTACAAGTTACAACCTCTAAACATTCTTAAATTGTTGATCTAAATATATATATATATATATATATATATATATATATATATATATATATATTTTGTGGTGGGGGCATTACAATGCCAATGACTAGTAAAATTTCTGCCCGAAATTCCTTAACAAGTTAAAAAACCCAAAATAATTATTTTAATTTTGACTAATGGAGGCAACAAAACAATTAAAAAAAATAACGAAAAAAAATCTATAAATATCTATAAAATAGAGGTAACATTTATTACATCCACTTTTTCAATAGAAGTTAGGATAAAATTGAAGCGACACATATCTCAGTCAATTTGACGCCATATGGTATTTGACCAACGCCCATAAATAAAAATGGACGCAAATATGCATCGGTGTTCTTTTATCTAATAAACTATAAAAAAAATCTATTTTTGAAATAAACCTTGATTTTGACAGAGTAAACTATATGTATAATAAAATTTGTAATAAATATGTATCACACATATTGAAATCTAAGTGCAGTGTGCATTGTATAAAAACAATTTATCTTGATTTTTCTTCTTCTTCTTCTTCTTCTTCTTCTTCATATTTTCTGTTATTATGAAATGGATTTGTGACCATCGTTACTGTCTCCTACACTTTACTGTTTCATCTTAAATATTTATTTTACAGCATTTATGATATATCCTAATATAACTATAGCGAGTAGTGTTTTTGTGTATACATACCATGACTTTCATGGATATAGAGTTGGTTCACCACCATACGTACTCGAAGTCATAATCAATCGATGTCTATTATTTTCAGAATCCTTTTTAGACGAGTCACTACATCTCTCTCTCTCTTTCGATCTTTACCTGCCTGAGTTGCCAAAAGTCGTTATGCAACAAGGTTGAGAATCGACGCCGATTTTTAAGGTTTTTCTTAAAAGCCATTACATCTATATCTCTCTCTATATGTATACATATATTTCATCTTTATTGAGAAAATATTAATTAATTTCCTTTTACGCTTTCGCAAGTCGCAACCAAAGTTTCGAAAATTATATATATATATATATATATATATATATATATATAATATAACCATTATTTAGCAAAGAAAACTAAATCGAAAGCAATGGATCACATAGGCTTACGAATTAACCTGTTGTATTGTATTGTGTGTGCGCCTTTTCTCAATTTGCATGTGTTCTTCTATAATGAATCCCGAATTCTGATTAAACTCGTAACTTCAATAGATAGATTCAAGCATCTAGTGGTGTCCACTTATATGTGAAAAGCTATCCTATCCTATCTATAATTAATCCTTTAAATAGAAAACTATTTTATAAATTTATAAATGATTAGTATATATAATAATGCCTAAATATAATTATTTTTGACATTATTATTCATATATTAATCATTTATATAAATAGTACAACGGATATGTTGTCCTAATATTTGATTTTTCAATTTTTTAATCGTTTTCTACAAGGAAATGGATAAGATTAGAGACTTGTCCGGGTAACCGTACCTTGGTGATAAAAGCAAAAGAATTTGGAAATAGCAGTTATAATTTATAAACTTTTATATACATAGTAAAGTCATTTCTAAACTAATCATATTATAGCCAAAATAGCAATAAAGATGTGGGATTTTTTTCCTAAATAAAGGAAAATTGATTTGGTAATTTTTGCTCCTCTAATTACAATGGCCACGTATTATTTTTTTCTTTTCTTGAATGGATAAATAAAACTTTTCTATATTTGGTACAACTTACAAGAACTCTAAGCATGACTAGATTCAAGAATTCAACCCTCAAGTATGGGATTCATATACGTTATACATTGTTTGAACTTTGAACTTTGAACGAACGTCACAAAAATAGTCACAACTAGAGACAAATTGTCGTTTTCGCCTTTGCTAAAACTTTCTAACTTAGTGTTGTAAATATAGAAATCTTGATCAAACAATTTTCATATTTTATACTATATTATTATGAATTCAGAAGTTTTGGTTTTGGTTTTGTGTTTTGTTTTATTTTTGTTTTTAAACCAAAAAATGTAGTATTGATTTTTATTTTTTTTACTTCTAAAATCAAAATATTTTGGTTCGATAATTTAAAAATATTATAGTATATTGTATATGTTTCTATTCAAATTAAAATCTTTGAATGTTAAAAGTCTAAGTCATTTCATAAAATTTCGATATCATAATATTTTTTTTTTTTAGATTTTGTCACAACCAGAATTTTCCGAATCTATATTCTATCCAGATTTTGACAAACAAAACCAAAATACTAAAATCATTTTTCTAGTTTTTTTTTTACCATAATAGTAATAATTTTTAAAGAGTAACCACAAGAAAGAATTTATGGGATATGAAGAGAAGAAATGACAGAAAGAGTTGATATTTTGCAATAGTACATCAATAATTCTGGGGCATGATTAAGTGTCACACACTTACATTATTATTGTTATTATTCATCTCTCTTGTCTTGTCAGCTAATTTGTTTTGCTTTCGTAGAAAATGACATTCGCTCTTTCCTTGACTCCGTCTCAGCGGTTCATTCGGTCTTTGTAAATGTTGCAACCCCACAAATAAATACAAATTCAATTACCTACATCTTGTCGTCTCAACAACATTACTATTTTACCCCTTCGTCTAACACCCTCAACCACATTGTCTAGAACACAATAAAAACGGAAGGTATAAAAAGAATGATGATAAATCAATCATTTTAAAATACACGGGATCCGCAGTATTATCGTAAAATTTAAAATTGTTTAGAAAAAAAGACATATATTGAGCTATTTTTCGTAGTTCAAATTACTGTAGAAGTCCATTCGAAAGACTGGATTAGGTTGTAAAAATCCCTAATCGCGAGACGAGACATAATTAACTAATGGAGTCTTATCGAGCCAAAAGAATTAGTATAAAAACATGTCAAAGCTTTGGTAAAGAACGAAGCAAGAAGCTTCTAGTAAAAAATTCGACCCTAGTTTCTTATTTTGTTCTGGTTCCCATCACATTACATATATATATAACAAAATGTAGGCAGACTTAAAAAGAAACCCTGAATAATTTGCGATATGATAGAGAAGACTGAAAATTTCAGTTCCCGATCTCGATTTCACCCTCAATATTATTATACACTATAAAATTCAATACAGAAAGAATACTACATTTTTTCTAAAACATAAAAGTCGTATAGTAAGAATCTCTGTAATATAATTCTACTATGTAAGATTTTCGCATATGTAATAATTTTTTGTTAACTAACAGCCCGAAAGTTTTTAATTTTTTTTGGATGACTCAATAATATCTGAATTCCATATCTTCAAAATACAATTAATTTTTTCAAATAACTGTTTAGAATTATATCTGTAAAATTGACAACCTACTCCATTTTCTTTTTTAAGAATTAACATTTTAGCCCCCCATTTTTCAAAAAAGAAAAAGATAAATACCATCATAATTATTCATACATAAGATATCTACAAGATCACACGTCATCGAGCGAGAAAATACTGGCGATCCTAGTAACGGACACGTGTAGGGAGTTGAAAAACGTAATGCCTGTGCGTTGATGTCTTGACCGGAGATTTTAATAGCAAAGTCTGAGTCAGCAATCGGTTATATTAAACGGATAAACCCGCGCGTGAAAATCGCCCTCGCTTGGGGTCGTCGCGGGAGCAGCGAACCCGCCGCCACGTGGCGCGACGCGGTGGGCCCACAGCGCTCCAGGAGTGGCCGGTCTCAGGTCTCTCTCTATTTGATTTGGCGAGAGAGAGGCCAAAAAACGACGCCGTTCCCGAGAGCCTGTGGCGCTATAAATACGTGCCTTCAACACTCGATGATTCCTACAACAATACGAAGCTGTGTCATCATCGTTGCAATCGAAGAAGCTGAATAAAGAAGATGTGTGGAATTTTGGCTGTTCTCTGCTGCTCCGACGACTCTCAGGCCAAGAGAGTCCGCGTTCTCGAGCTCTCTCGCAGGCAATTCTCATCTTAATTTCATTATTCTTTCGTTTCATATATTTGTTATTTAATTTTCATGATTCATAAATGCCTGTCGCTTAAACATATTTTATCCGCCGATCACCGCTTAATGTTTGCTTGCTACTTCCTAATACTTGGGATAAATAAATAGATATTTGCGGCAAAAGCTGTTACTATTTTCTGTCTTTAAGTCGTGAGCAATTGTTCACTTTTACCGTAAATATCCCTAAATAAAATCATCTACGTGATTTTTATTTGTAAGGTCCTTTTACCGGTTAATTATAATTTCTTCTTTCTGGCCATATGGATTTGAGGATCTTACCTCAAGTTACCACGACGAATCAGTTGATTTTTTTTTAAAAATAAAAACGAATAAAAAATATATTATTGTAAGAATTCGAAAAATGATGTAGAGAAGATGGGCTTTAATTTCGAAGAAAGAGAGAGTTAAGGGTCGAATTGTAATATTGTGCAGATTGAAGCACCGTGGCCCAGACTGGAGCGGTCTGTACCAGCACGGTGACTGCTTCTTGGCTCACCAGAGGCTCGCCATCGTTGACCCCGCCTCCGGCGACCAGCCTCTCTTCAACGAGGACAAGTCCGTCGTCGTCACGGTCAGAACTCCTTCATTCTTCTTCTTCTGATTCAGAGACGTACGTGTGTTGAATTCCCTGACTGTTTGCTGAAAACTCAGGTGAATGGAGAGATCTACAACCATGAGGAGATCAGGAAGCAGCTTCCCAACCACAAGTTCAGGACTGGCAGTGACTGTGATGTCATCGCTCACTTGGTTCGTCCTCTCTCTCTCTCTCTCCCCCAATCATTGCTGTCACATAAGAGCTCTATGAATCATTGATGACACGCGTGTGTGATGTATATAGTACGAGGAATACGGCGAAGACTTTGTCGACATGCTCGACGGCATATTCGCCTTCGTTCTGCTCGACACGCGCGACAACACCTTCATCGCTGCCCGGGACGCCATCGGCGTGACTCCTCTCTACATTGGATGGGGACAGGATGGTATACTTGCTCATATTACTCTTTAAGTCTTAACTTTCACTTTCTTGCCTTGGTTTCGCTTGCGGAGATGTGACGCGGAAATGGTTTTTGTTTATGTTTCAGGCTCGGTTTGGATTTCATCGGAGCTGAAGGGGTTGAACGACGACTGCGAGCATTTCGAGACATTTCCGCCAGGGCACCTGTACTCGAGCAAGAACGGCGGGTTCAGGCGCTGGTACAACCCTCCCTGGTTCTCTGAGGCCATCCCGTCCGTCCCTTACGACCCGCTTGCTCTCCGAACTGCCTTCGAGAGTGTAAGCATTTTCGAAATCATCATTTTCAATTTTCAAGAACAATAAACTATAGTCGATTAATCAGTCCTTGATATTGATGTGTTTTTTTTTCTTTTCTCCAGGCTGTGATCAAGAGGCTTATGACCGATGTGCCCTTTGGTGTCCTGCTATCCGGCGGCTTGGACTCGTCGCTGGTCGCCTCGATCACGGCCAGGTACTTGGCCGGAACCAAAGCCGCCAAACAATGGGGCGCGCAGCTCCACTCCTTTTGCGTCGGTCTAGAGGTGAAGTTACATAATCGTTAAGCTTCTCGTTTATGTCAAAAACTAAACTAAACCTTCCATCGGGTGAGCAGGGTTCGCCGGATCTGAAGGCTGCAAGAGAAGTCGCCGACTATTTGGGGACGTTCCACCACGAGTTCCACTTCACTGTTCAGGTATTGTCTCGGTTACCCTGAAAAAACGGATCGCTAAGCCTTAATTACCTCATGAGAAGCGAGATTAATGACGTGTTCGATTCAAATATGTAACAGGACGGAATCGATGCCATTGAGGAAGTGATCTACCACATCGAGACGTACGACGTCACCACGATCAGGGCCAGCACGCCGATGTTCCTCATGTCCCGGAAGATCAAGTCGCTTGGAGTGAAGATGGTTATCTCCGGGGAAGGGTCCGACGAGATCTTCGGCGGGTATTTGTACTTCCACAAGGCTCCCAACAAGGAAGAGTTTCACGAGGAGACTTGCCGCAAGGTATTTTTACATACAAATATATATATATATATATAAAATAGAGAATAAGTGATGTAAAGATACATAATATAATTGTGGTGCGTGCAGATCAAGGCACTGCATCAGTATGACTGCTTGAGGGCGAACAAAGCGACATCAGCTTGGGGCTTGGAGGCTCGAGTTCCTTTCTTGGACAAGGAATTCATCAACACTGCCATGTCTATTGACCCAAAGGACAAGATGGTCAGAACTAATGCTCTTAGTATGCTCGCAATAAAATTTTTTGGTTCCGATCATTTTCACTTCGGAATAATCGGATCAGAACTCCGGTCCCGTAAAATCCTGAATCAGGATTTTCAGTTTTGGATTTTTCAAAATTAATTATTTATTGAAAAAGGTAATTAACCTAGACCGTCATATTTCTTATAATGGTCTAGATTTAATAATAAATGTTAAAATTAGATATAGAACAAAATCGGAAAAGTACGGACTCCAGAATCCATATTCAAGAAAAATCCGAATTCCGGGTTCGAGATGTTTTTGATTCTATTTTTTTTTTTTAAGATAATGTCTAACATGAACTGAATTCATTTTTCAAATTGCCATTTTTGATTTGTAAGTTTGTTCAAATTGCTTGGTCTTAACATTGTTGTTTACTGTTTTTTGGCTAAACATTTCAAGCTTGTTTCAGATAAACAAGGAAGAGGGAAGGATTGAGAAATGGCTGCTCAGGAGAGCCTTTGATGATGAAGAAAAGCCCTATCTTCCTAAGGTATATATATATATATATATATATATATATATATATATATATATGCATATAAGTCAAATAAAAACACCCTTTTAATCATTTCTCCTGAAACTAAATGGTTTCAATTCCCTGCTCTGCAGCACATTCTGTACAGACAAAAGGAGCAGTTCAGCGACGGCGTCGGCTACAGCTGGATCGACGGGCTCAAAGCTCACGCTGCTCAACATGTACATCAACCATTTCTCGTTCCGTTAGGAAAAGCAAATCACAAATTATTCGGAATTGAAACCGGTAACTGATTACACGTGTTAAACAGGTGACGGATCGGATGATGTGCAACGCTGCAAACATCTTCCCCTACAACACTCCCACCTCGAAAGAAGCCTACTATTACCGGACCATCTTCGAGCGCTTCTTCCCCCAGGTAACGCCGCATTAATTACACCCGCAAAAGCGCAACTTTTTGCACGGAGCACTATCTTAAAACTCGTTCGTTGGTGTCTGCGCAGAACTCGGCCAGGCAGACGGTGCCAGGAGGAGCGAGCATCGCGTGCAGCACAGCAAAGGCCATCGAGTGGGACTCCACGTGGGCGAAGAACCTGGACCCCTCGGGCAGGGCTCTGCTCGGAGTCCACGTGTCGGACTACGACAAGTCGTCCGCCGCCAGCGGAGTGGTTCAGCCGGTGATCATCAACAACGTGCCGCAAATTTCGGCGGGGTCTCCGGGAGTGGCCATCTTAGGGTAGGACTGATGCTTGCGTGTAAGGAATGCATAGCTGAATAATGGTTTGAATAATAAACTGATGATGTGTAACGCCCGTAGTTTGAGGACTCTCTATCTTGGCTTTGATGTATAATTATGTATTTATTATGATGTATAATCAAGAGCAGGCTCTATCTGTAAGTAATGCTATGTTGCATCGTTTTGATGTTTGGGATCTGAAGATCTTTGGTTCGATAGGACTGCACTGCGTTGAATCTTCGATTTTTTGTTTTCATTTTGAAAACCAACCGGTATCAAAGACTTCTTTTAAGGCTTTCCAAGTCTCAACCCAAGGAGCTATCTCGATTGCTCGGCTGAAGTTCGCATTCTCGCCTAAGCCAACCTAGTAGGACTTTCCGCCCCTATAATAGGCATCCAAGCACCCTGAATGATTATATATACGCAACACACAGTTAATAAAAACAGACAATGATTCCATAATAAGTAGCTCTTTTTCTCATGAGCAAGAAATGTCATTTCATACAAATTAAAAAATAAAATACTAAGCTAGAAGAGGAAGTTTTCAATTATTTTTTACAATATTGGGTCCAACATAGGGCAATCGATTTTGCCCACAAATTAGATCTTTGCTACAATTGGTTCCAAGTCTATAAGAGAAAAAAAATAATTGATTTTTTCCATTTAACAAAGATAGAGTCCATGCTTTTTAAGAGTAAAATCAAAACCCAAAAACTTGTATAGAGGCTTTAATATTAGTGACTAATATAACATATTTGGATGATTATTTTGTAGAAAAAGATCGCAATAGCACTCTTGATCGAAGCAGTGTTTCTGGTGGTGACGGCGACCACGACGCTCAATTTCTTCCACACCACGAAGGAGCGGTGCTTCGTCGTCGGACTCTTGTGCATAATCTTCACCGTCGTTATGTACGCTTCTCCATTGACGGTCATGGTAATTAACATTCTCGACGTACCTATTAACAAAGAGACTGTTATAGTACCGATAAAATCGTTATTACTATTTTTTGTATTTGATAAGATATCGAGAGATTACGTTAATTATATTTTTGTGTAGCGCATGGTGATTGTTAAGGTCGGATTTGGTCAAATCCATCCTCAACACAACTCGTGTCGTTTTTCCCATAAACGACATGAGAGGAGGCGAGGAAGTGCATCACCCGAGGGGGGATTATCCCCGGGGATGAACATCCCCGAGGAAGAATACCCCCGAGGAAGTTCATCCCCGAGGAGACGCAGCCACGCGAGCAAGCAAGTTGCGATGAAGCGTCCCATCACACCCGACGAGGAACTTCGTCATGATGATTGTGCAGGGTCGAATGACCCTTGACGAGACGTGCATTTAATGAAGCCGACCTACTCACTCGATGAGAGCATCAGCGACGAAGGCCTGCAGAGCCGAACGACGGCTGACGAGATGCGCATTTAATGCGGCGCACCTACCCATAACGGCAGCGTGCTCGG
The DNA here is from genome assembly GCA_954871525.1 of Parietaria judaica. Taxonomy (NCBI): domain Eukaryota; kingdom Viridiplantae; phylum Streptophyta; class Magnoliopsida; order Rosales; family Urticaceae; genus Parietaria; species Parietaria judaica. The sequence continues at coordinate 21,798,637 of OX940860.1, read as the reverse complement.
AAGTGACATAAAGTAAAGATTTACCATGCTGCTCTCCAATCGCGCCAGAGAAGAAATGATTAAAGGGAAAAGGCGGGAAAGAGGCATTGTAAAACTCTATAAAAGGCAAGATAAGCCTCATTTGTAGAGGTTCGGAAAAATAGAGAGAAAATGCCTGGAAAGAGAAATCTTGTAATAGAAAAGGCTAAGGAAACAGAGAAAACTTGATGCTCATGATCCTTCATCTGTCCAGCTATTCAACGGAAGAAAACCGAGCTCGTTTCGGAAAATATAATAAAACAAAGATATTCATCAATTATTCTTATTTATTTGTTATTTGGTGATTGTCTTTGTGACTGGAAAAGGGTGGTGAAAAACCCCCTCTACAGTTTGGCGCCCACCGAGGGGCTTTGTTTTCTTTCTAACTCACAGCCAGGAATTTGGAGGGACATGACGTTATCAAACGACGCCGTCGTCAGCAACGCGCTCGACGGTTGAGCGCGCGAAAATAGCAAGCAGAGCATAAAGAGGCAACTCAAGGGACAAGAGTGACGTAAGAAGGGGAGACGTACGGACTCCTTGCATTTAAGAGAAGCCGATTGATAGACGGTTGGTCAGAAAAAGGAGTGCACGCGTATCAACAAATGGGAGCAACTTCCGAAGCGTTGTGAAGTGACAGCGAAAGAGAGGATACGAATAGTTGCTTGCGAAACAATCAACGGTTATAAAATGGGAAGTTTGGAGAAGATCAGCAACAACGAGTCTGCGGAAATAGAAACCAACTCGGTTAACTCCCAGATAAGTATCATTCTCTCAACCCAGAAAACAAAAGTTCCTTTCTCACTACGAAACCAGTGTTTGCCAGCGTTTTCGAAATACAGGCCGATAAAGCACAAGAGGAGAAGATGGCACTCAGGGAAGGAGATGCTGGCCAGAGTCATACAGACGAGTCGGAGATGATCGTTGATGAAGGCTGGGGATGGCCCAAGGAGGGCGCAACTGAGGCACGAGGAGGAGATGATCACGAGATGACGGACTTCTGGAAGCACGAGGAATGGCCGGAAAGCAGCGAGCCTTGTCCAATGGATGAGGACATCGCGGAGGGCCAGCGGGATCAAGAGGAGTCAAGGATCCCGGGCGAACCGCACCCCGCACTGGAACTGGTCCTGCCGTATCTCATGCCCGAGGAACTCCTCGCGGTGGAGATGGTGTGCACCTCACTACGCGACGAGGTTAGAGAAAACAACCTTCTGTGGCGCAACATTAGCATCTACAGCCCGTTGAGCGAGCGGATCACAGACGAGGATCTCCTGAGGCTGGCGAGGAGGTCTCAAGGGAAGATGGAGACTTTGACTCTGTACGATTGCGACGGGGTCACCAACACCGCGGTGGAGACGATCATGCGGGGCAACCCGACGCTCGTGAAGCTATGCCTGCCACGCTGCCACTGAATCACCTTAGACGATGTGGTCAGCAACTTGTCCACCATCGAGCACGGGATAAAATTCCTGAGGGTCAACGGTTTATTTCCCAAGCTCGTGGAGGGAACCAGGGTCAAACTTGAGGACCTTCCCCCTCTGCTCGCGGCAGAGAATCCAGTCAACTATCCCGAGCAGCAGGCGCCTGCCCCACGCGGTCGTCTGCTCAACACAGAGTTCTGCAGGCGGTGCGACAAAAATGTCCTGGTCTACGAGAGACCAACGAGGGCTCAAGCAGGAGACTCCATCCGCCCGTCTTGTTCTGGGCGACGCCGAAATGGGCGTGCTTGCGGTTTTCGCAGGTCGTGCTACATCCTTGGTACTACGTGGTACACTGACCTCTGCCCGGAATGCAGCTTCGGTCGCCCCAGCCGGAGCTCTATGGAGAAAATCGCGTCGTCAGCCTGCTCGATCATCGAGGAGGAGTGAGCCCGGGAGGATCATATGCTGCTCGGCGCTAGGCGAAGATTGGGGTGGATACTTTTTTTTTAACCGTTAGTAGATTATAATAGGTGAAGTTTGTTTGGGTTTGTTTTCCTTTGTTTTTCCTTTCTGTTAAAGACTATGTGTGTACGTTTTTTTTTTCTTTTGTTTATTAAGGAGCGAGCGAATTTATAAAGTTGGCAAAGGGTGTATGCAACTCTGCTCAGCGATAGTACCAAATAGGAGGGAAAGTAACTTCGCAGTATTCAAAAAAAAAAAAAAAAAACCGGCTGAGGGTGCCGAGCAAGCCCGGTCCGGCGAGAGTGCCGAGAAAATTACATAAAATATATATATATAAATATGTATATAATGATATATACACAGTAGCATATATATATGTGCACATAGTACAGTGACAAGTAAAATATATACTAATTATATACGGCTAAGGGTGCCGAGCAAGCCTGGTCCGGCAAAACATGTCGAGATCTATATATACGGCTAAGGGTGCCGAGCAAGCCCGGTCCGGCAAAACATGTCGAGATCCATATATACGGTTAAGGGTGCCGAGCAAGCCCGGTCCGGCAAAACATGTCGAGATCCATATACGGCTAAGGGTGCCGAGCAAGCCCGGTCCGGCAAAACATGTCGAGATCCATATATGGCTAAGGGTGCCAAGCAAACCCGGTCCGGCAAAACATGTCGAGATCCATATATACGGCTAAGGGCGCCGAGCAAGCCCCGACGGGCGAGAGTGCCAAAAAGACAACTAAGGCGAGAGTGCCTATGGGGTCCTGGGAATTAGTCGGCTCGTACCCGATGAAACCTGGAGATACCCGCGAGAGACAATTGTGGCGAGAGTGCCAAGGAAAAGAGATACGGCTAAGGGTGCCGAGCAAACCCGGTCCGGCAAAACAGGCCGAGACCCTATATACGGCTAAGGGTGCCGAGCAAGCCCGGTCCGGCAAAACATGTCGAGATCCATATATACGGCTAAGGGTGCCGAGCAAGCCCGGTCCGGCAAAACATGTCGAGATCCATATACGGCTAAGGGTGCCGAGCAAACCCGGTCCGGCAAAACATGTCGAGATCCATATATACGGCTAAGGGCGCCGAGCAAGCCCCGACGGACGAGAGTGCCAAAAAGACAACTAAGGCGAGAGTGCCTATGGGGTCTTGGGAATTAGTCGGCTCGTACCCGATGAAACCTGAAGATACCCGCGAGAGACAATTGCAGCAAGAGTGCCAAGGAAAAGAGATACGGCAAAAGTGCCGAGCAAAATATATACATATCTATACAGCTTAACGGCTAAGGGCGCCGAGCAAGCCCGAGCCGGCGAAAGTACCGAGCAAAGAGAAATTACTTTTTTTTACGACTAAGGGCCTCCGAGCGGACCCGTACAAAATTCGAAGATCGCGAACAAAGCTCATAATAAAAGTACATATATAAAGATCATCATCATCATATGCTCGTTAAATTCAAAAAGTATGAAATACGGGATATCATCATTTACAATTCATTATCCACACCCCAAGTGCAGACACCTATTATAAACTCTCACAGGGATCGATCCTCTCGCCTGACGGTACCATCGACGGGATCTTGGCCCAAAACTGCATCGGCACATTCTTTAATAATGGCGTCGCAGCATTAGCGAATGACGTCTTCCGCAAATGAGCAAGCGGGATCGTCAGCATGGAGTCCCGGGAGCTTACCCAAAGAGGTTCCTGCAACGTTTGCATCGGCTCTACCATCAGCCTGCAAAAGAGGAACCAGAAGTAAATGATCAACTCCGGAGGGAAGAGGTAAAACTACGAATCACGAATTATTTATACTGAGCTACTGAGCTACCTCATACCGTACTCGACGAGGAAGGAAGAACCTCAAAACCGGGCGAGCTCGCTCTAGCATCCCCCGGAGGGAGACAGGGGGAAAGCGGGGGAGAGTTTGGAGCACCGGAGAGTTTCCTCTCCAGCTTGGCCAAATCAGCCAAGTACCCTTGCTCCAGCTTGCGCCACCTTGGCAGTTTTGCTCGGAGCTCACCAACGGTCGAGCGGGAAGGTAATCCCTCGACGAGCTTGATATTCGAGAGCACACCGCCCAGCAGGCGCTGAACACTGGCAATCCCCTCGAGCGCACCGAATCTCTCGGAAGCATGCTTCAGCTTGTCAACCGCCTGGTGATAGAGGCGTAAACGAGAAAATTCCTCCTCTACCGCCCAGCTCCTGGCTGCGTCGCGGTCCTTGACAAGTTTCCTCAGCACGGCTTTGACGTGGAAGGAGATTTGTTCCTCCCGATCGGGCGACAGATTTATGGCATCGGCGATTCGATTGAAACACTCATTCTTTTGCCGGAGCTGCTCCGAGAGCGAGAGAGTGTCCTCGCACCGCCGATAACGTTGTCGCTCCTCAAGGAGGGACTCTTCGGCAATGGCAAGGAGACGTCTATATTCGTCACGCTCCGCCCTACACTCGGCGAGCTTAGCCCCTGCGGTCTCGGGGAGAACATCGCCGCTTCCCGATATAGCCCTCGCCGGGGCAAGAGCAAGCTCGGACTCCCAGGCCCCCTCGTCACCTCCTCCATCGCTGGGAGAAAAGGCGTAAGGGCAAAGAGCAACGGTACCACCTCCGGCCTGCGAATAATAAAAAAAAAAAGAGTGGAGATACGGAAGAAACAATAAAGAAGCCCGACGAGAAAAGAGATAAGAAAAAGACAAGTATACGAGGGCGATAGTAGGAAAAAGCTTGATGACGAAAGGAAGAGGTGACCCGAGAAAGATTTCTTTATTTCATATGATAATTCGCTTAAATGCTTGGATTACAGAAAGAGCCACAGAAGGCGGAATTTACAATAAAATAGAGAGAAATTGAAAGGGAAGCTTCGAGAAAACGTCCTATACCGTGGGCTCTGGGAGCGCCGGGGTCTCGGTGCTCGAGCCGGATCCATCGCGTAATGCAGACCCAAGGGCAGCCTCCTCCGAGGCAAGGCCTTCGAGTCTTCGGCAGTCCAAGGCTGCCGGCTTGCAGGGGGAGAGCGGAGGAGAGCCGGCATTCCGGGCGGACTTCTTGCCCAGTTCTTTGACCACGGCCCGGTGCTTGTCGCGGCTTTCGCGCCACGAAGATAAGCGGGTGTCGAGGCCCGTGGCTTGCGCCGCCAGGGGGTTTTTCTCGACCAAGGCAATATTGGCATGGTACGCGGCGGCCAAGCGATGGGCGTTGATTGATTGATCGAGAAAATCATACTTCGCCGAGAGGCGCTCCAGCTTGGCTTGGGCCTCCCCGAACAAGCGCTCTCGGCCGCGACGCTCCCCGACTGCCTCGGCTCGCGCGGCTTCAAGGTCCTCGGCGAACTTCCTCAATACGGCATTGACCCGAGACGCCAGCTGATCTTCCTGTTCGGGCGATACGCCGATGGCTTCGCCAATCTGAGCGAGGAATTCAGCCTGAAGCCGGAGCTTATCAGAGAGGCTCGCCTTCTTAACGGCACAAGAATTTTGTTGTTCCGCGAGCTTGGCCTCAGCGGCCCGGCGCAACGAGCTTTCGGATTCCAAGGCGGACTTAGCTTCGTTGAGTTCATCCTCGGCGGCCCGACGCGACGACCTTTCCAACTCCAAGGCAGATGTGGCTTCGTCAAGCTCAGAGGAAAGCTTCTCGGCCTGCTCCTGGGACTTCCGCCCGCCACGGGTGAAAGCCTCAAACCGTCCCCGGACCAACGTAAGCTCTGCCGACAACTCACTACTATCTCTCTCGGCCCTAGCGGTCGATAGCTGCACAGAGGTAATCACGCCTGTCAGCAAGGCTACCCCCCGGGCAACGTGGTCAAGAAGTTCCAAGCCCCCCGCGGAATCGCTGGAAGGCTCGACGAGCTCGTAGGAGGCTTCGGCCATGGGGAGTGCCCCCGGAGGCGGCAAGGCCGGGAAGCTGGCTTGGGCCTGTGGCGACCCGGTAGGTGCCTCCTCGGGGTCAAGGGATGGCGCAGGAAGCCGCGCCGAGTCATCCGCTGATTTGGGCGACGCGCTAGAAGAGATGATAAGAGGTACTTGCGAATCCGAGACGCCGGTAAGATCGGGAGAAGGCCGGACCGTTGAGCCCTCGAGGGCCTCGAAGCCAGGTGCGTCAGGAAGAAGCTTCGGGCCATCGAGATTCACCTCGGGGAGCACCCCGGACTGCTCCTCCTCGGGACCAAAGAGGATCTGTTCTGAAACGTCTTCCTCACCAGCGGGCCCCGTATCTCAATCGTTAGAAGCGTTGGTCTCTTTGACCAAAGACTGATTCGGAGGCATTGAGGCCGCAACCGAGTCCCGCGTCACTTCATCAGGGACTCCCCGGGGCGGCGACGGGGAAGACCGGGTTGCGACCCCCAGAACGGAAAGAGGAATCGGGTTTTCGGCCCCCAGCGGAGGTGGAGGAGGAGCATCCGGCGCGACGACCAGATGCTCGATGTCCTCTAACTCCAGTCTCTCCCGCGAATCCAAGGCGGGGCGTGCACACGCGTTCGCCGCCAGTCCCGTCTTCCACACTGCGCCCTCGACAGGCGCATTGCTCGAGGCTCGCTCCGCCGTTCCTCGGGACGAACCAGCGGCTTCGAGTTCAGGAGTCGGGTCGGGAGCCCTTGCCTTCTTCGCAGGGGAAGCATCACACACTTCCTCGGCGGAACGCTTGCCTGAAGAGTTTTCTTCTCGAGGAGATCTCCTCGAGGAGCGGGAAGTATCTGGCGAGGAGCGAGCAACGGACTCCATCCTCGATCTTGTTCGCCGCTCGTCACCAGCATCCTCGACGGGGCGTTTACTCGAGAAACCGCCCTCTCGGGGGGTGAGCCCCATGAAGCGAGGGGCGTCGGACCCTGCCCGGGACTTCGACGATATGTGCGCCTCCCGATCCCGACCAACGGGAGCGTGGCCCCTAGCGGCAACGATTTTGTCCTCGGTGTTCTTCTTCTGCCTAGGGGCGGGTTTCCTCCGCCCTACAGGAGATCCCTCTGGAGCCGGTTCACGCAGAAAACCTTTAGGGAGTAGAGTGTTAGGGAGCGCCCCGTGGATGCGGGCCAATTGATAAACCCCAGACTTCTCGAGCCGCTGGCCCCCGAAGTCCTTGCTCCAATTGCGCCTGGGATTGACAAGGAGAGCAGCGTGGATGCTTTTGAACCGCGCCTCGGCCTCTTCATTCTCCTCGGGTTTAAATCGAGGGAGGTCCACCCCCTCGAGCACCAGGTCTCTCGGCAGGAAAGCATGGTGGGGACCGAAGTTGGAGTTGTCCACCCGAACGAAGAAATACTTATTCTCCCAACCGGACTCGTTCGACGGTGTGTTCAGGAGAATGTGCGGCCGGGCACGATGAGAGATGGCAAAGCGACCCAGATTCTTCGGATTGCGGGAGACCTTGAAGAGGCGCATTAGGTCCTCGAGCGTGAGCTCCACTTTCTGCTCACATGCAATGGCGAGTGTGCAAAGGAGGAGACGAAGAGTGTTGGGACTCACCTGAGCGATCGGAACCCCGAAGGCGTAGAGAAATGCCACGACCAGGAGCAGCATCGGGAAGCGAAGACCAACGATGCGGAAAAACGACTCATAGACACAGACGAAGTCGCTCTAAGGCTCGTCGGCGAATTCACCCTCGAAAGGGAGACGCGCAAAACAGACCTCTGAGTCAGAATGGTTGACAACGATAAACTTCAAATCTTCCTCCGTCATGACGGAAGGGGGGCTCCGAGTCTTAAAGACTGGGCCGGAGCGGGAAGGACCCATCGAGGCGTCTAAGGGAGAAGGAAGAAGAAGCTCGGAAGCGAGGAAATGAGGATAAGCGACAAAGAAAAAGAAACTTTTAGAGAGTTCTTGAAAATACGAGAATGTCTGAAAAAGTGGGAATGAACTTCAAATTTATAGAAGGGGGAGAAGGATAGATAGACACGTCTTGATCTGACGGCCCAAATTCAAAGCCTGCTAACTCATCAACGGCTCGTATCAATGGCCCGTTATAAATCCCTGCAAGTACTCGAACGCGAAAGGAGTTTGGCATTCAATGCTGAGGGGACATGCGAGGGATTCGAGGCTGACAAGTCTTGGGAAAGCAAACCTAGGTGGGGCCCAGAACCAAGCAACGGTCGGAATAGCAAGAGAGTTGGGCTTTCTCGGTCTTTACCGAGGATCTTCGCGAAAACTCCTCGTTCGATGTCGTTGAGAAGTCTTCGTCGTTAAGAGTCTCGTCGGGAAAGTTATATTTTCATATTTACAAAGTGCAGGTTTATGTTCACACCCTTTTTGCCTTCGAGGCGTGTTTTCAGTTTCTTACAGAATTCAGGTAAGCAGAGGAGGCTTATTGAGGAAAGGAAGCGGCTTAGCAATATAACCACGCGAGGAGTCGAAGAAGGAATCACCGACCAGGAGCCAACTGGTGCCGGCTAGGGCCGATCCCCGAGACAGTTATACTTTATTTTACCAAGTGTATACACTTGATAAAATGGGGGACTAACTGTTAAGGTCGGATTTGGTCAAATCCATCCTCAACACAACTCGTGTCGTTTTTCCCATAAACGACATGAGAGGAGGCGAGGAAGTGCATCACCCGAGGGGGGATTATCCCCGGGGATGAACATCCCCGAGGAAGAATACCCCCGAGGAAGTTCATCCCCGAGGAGACGCAGCCACGCGAGCAAGCAAGTTGCGATGAAGCGTCCCATCACACCCGACGAGGAACTTCGTCATGATGATTGTGCAGGGTCGAATGACCCTTGACGAGACGTGCATTTAATGAAGCCGACCTACTCACTCGATGAGAGCATCAGCGACGAAGGCCTGCAGAGCCGAACGACGGCTGACGAGATGCGCATTTAATGCGGCGCACCTACCCATAACGGCAGCGTGCTCGGAAGTGACATAAAGTAAAGATTTACCATGCTGCTCTCCAATCGCGCCAGAGAAGAAATGATTAAAGGGAAAAGGCGGGAAAGAGGCATTGTAAAACTCTATAAAAGGCAAGATAAGCCTCATTTGTAGAGGTTCGGAAAAATAGAGAGAAAAGGCCTGGAAAGAGAAATCTTGTAATAGAAAAGGCTAAGGAAACAGAGAAAACTTGATGCTCATGATCCTTCATCTGTCCAGCTATTCAACGGAAGAAAACCGAGCTCGTTTCGGAAAATATAATAAAACAGAGATATTCATCAATTATTCTTATTTATTTGTTATTTGGTGATTGTCTTTGTGACTGGAAAAGGGTGGTGAAAAACCCCCTCTACAGTGATGAAGACGAAAAGCGTGAAGTACATGCCGTTCTCGCTCTCGTTGGCTAACTTCGGCAACAGAATCATTTGGGTCATTTACGCCCTCCTTAAATTTGATCCCTATATTTTGGTAATTTATTATCTTCTTTATCATAAACAACACTTTACATATTTTGGTATAATTACAAGAAGAATCGGAATTCCGATTTATCTTTTGATTATCGTGGAACAAAATCCGAACCGTTGGAATTATGGCTCCATAAAAAACAGGATCTGAAATTCTGCTTCCATAAAATACCCAGAATTCGGAATCGGATTCCGAAATTCCGGTTACAATTAAAGTTACCAAAAAATGTGACAATTGTGTTATACTTTTTTTTTTTCAGATTCCGAATGGTTTAGGGACAATTTCGGGATTATTTCAGCTGGTTTTGTACTTCACGTACTACAAGACAACAAAGTGGGACGATGATGATGATCTTGAGACTGCAAAGCCACCTGTCGAAGTCCAATTATCCAATGTTTGATTAATTTAATTAATTTGTTCCATAATCACCTCCTTAATTAATGGTGTTATTTGGTGTTGTTAGTGTTTATAATTTTACTCTCTTTTTAATGAGTGATTGGAAATATTAGACAGCCTTCGTTATCTGTCCTTTTTGGTCATTTTGTTACGTAAAATCTATATATTTATAAAAGAAAGGTTTTTCAAGTATGACTTGACAACTTGAGATCAAAGCTAATCTCATTTCTTATTTTTTGAGATTTTTCAATTTTTTTTTTTTTCAATCAATTGTTTTAAAACCTTTGGAATAACAGTTTAAAAAAATTACTTCTCATTCAATTACCGCATTATTTTTACACGCGAATACAAGATACATACGTTATTATTTGGCATTGAATGGTGGGAATGACAATAGTTTCTTATTTCAGTTTCTACAATATTTTATTTTTCTTTCAATTTCTTTATCAATTTTGAACATAAATGCTTGGTCCTTAAATTCCTAACCAATTAGTGAATCAACGATTCATATTTCAACTTACCTTCCTCTTAAATCCTAATACATAAATGCACAATATCATTTCTTAATTTATTTTTCTATTGTTGTTGCAACAACAATGCCATCTCTCTAGCTTTATGTGATTCTACCGTACGCCGTGTCACTTCGGCACTTTTGTCGGCTGCTAATATACGGTAATTCATCTTCATTTTTTCAATTCCATCACTTTGACGCGCATATTTTTATGAACTCTCAATTCTGAAATGCCTAACTTCTCAGGCTATAACGACGAGGCAAACCCGGTGGACTTATATTCATGCTTCGACATTATTATTGTAGATCTCTTTATTATTGACGGATATATATTTATGTTGATATTATTGACGGATATATATTTACGTTGATATAACGACATTATTATGGTGGAACGACATTATTATGGTGGGAAGACTTCCGGTTTGTAGATCTCTTTATTATTGACGGATATATATTTAGGTTGATATTCTCCCCATAAATTTCTAAATATTTGATATCATTATAATTTTTTTCTACTTACGTTTTCCTATGTTTTTCAATCAAGGTATATATGTGAATGAAGACGAAATGAAAATGTTTTAGCTGTGGAGGTAAAAGACGATAAGTTTCCACAAAAGATGCAATCCAGGATGAACAATTAGAGAAAATGAGGTTATTTTTCTTTCTCTACTTTTCAATTCGATATCTTTTGTTTTGCGATATTAGTTTTTCATGTGGAATATGTACAATATTACTATTTATATGCATATATATTAATTCATGCATTTACACATGCAGTAGTCTAAATTATCTTTATCTCTATGTTTGTCGTTGTTTATTTTTCTTTCCTTAGGAAAAAGAAAACATGAATAATCTTTTTGATGTAGGGTGAGATTATCGGAAAGAGAGAAACCGCAAAGTTGCAACACAAAGGTCGACTTTCATTTATCAATATCAAAAACTAGGGAAAACATCTCCATGGCTGCACAATCATATAGAGATCGGCCAAAGGGAGAAGACAAAGAAGTGATCAAAAAAAGGAATCAAATTATTTTAATACAGGAAGTAAATAATATAATTAAATAAAGCAAATAAACGTAATAAAGACGGGAATTAAAAGCTCAATCAGCCCCAAGATAGCGCCAATCAAGATCGCCAAAATCCGGCTCCCATGCGATCCATGTACATGTCATTTCCGGCGCATCTGTCTCACGCGCCATCATTCTCCCGGGTGTCGAAAAATTCGTCCCGAATTTGAGCCGCCGGTCCATGATGCCACCCCCACCATCACCACACTCGTATCGGCGCCAAAGCCGCCGCCGTAAAAATACCTCATTGCGTTTGCAATCCTGTGGCCGTTTCTCGATGCCACCGAGGTTTCCTTTTAGAATGACTTTCTTGCGCACGGTAACCTTGGTATTGATCGTTAAGACCTTCACCTCAATGAACATGCTCGGTGCGGCCGCTTTGGTGTTCTTACTCGCCTCCAAGATAGTCTCGTCATACATGATTTTTTTGTACTCCGCATCGTCGTATATGGACTCATCGTAAAGGGCGTCTCCATACATGGCGTCATCATACACGGACGCGCGGTACACGGGCTCGTCAGAGACGACTTCGGTGTACTCCGCCTCGTCGTAAACGGATTTGTCATAGACGACTTCGGCGCGCTCCGCTTCATCGTACACGGCATCACCGTACTCCGTATCGTCATACTCATTGTACACGGGCTCACCAAAGACGGTTTCGGTGTACTCCACCTCATAGGGAATTTCCATACGGAACGCCGACTTCCATTGTGTGTCATTCTCGAGTCCATCCGCGTGCAATCTCGGTGGGCGCGGAGCGTCGGCGAACGGCGCAAAAAGGTTGTCGTCGGATATATTTTCGGCTCCACCACGAGCGACGAGGGCCACCGGACTTTGTTGGAGAAGCATCTCCATCGCATCGGTGAGCGCTACCAATCGTTGGTGAACGCCGGCGAGATCTTCACATCGATAAATGTCATCCAAATCAGCCTCCAGGACTCCTCCACGTCGATTTCTACGCGCCATGGAAGGGATCGGCTTGGCTCTGATACCAACTGATGTAGGGTGAGATTATCGGAAAGAGAGAAACCGCAAAGTTGCAACACAAAGGTCGACTTTCATTTATCAATATCAAAAACTAGGGAAAACATCTCCATGGCTGCACAATCATATAGAGATCGGCCAAAGGGAGAAGACAAAGAAGTGATCCAAAAAAGGAATCAAATTATTTTAATACAGGAAGTAAATAATATAATTAAATAAAGCAAATAAACGTAATAAAGACGGGAATTAAAAGTTCAATCAGCCCCAAGATAGCGCCAATCAAGATCGCCAAAATCCGGCTCCCATGCGATCCATGTACACGTCATTTCCGGCGCATCTGTCTCACGCGCCATCACTTTTGTTCATGCGTTTTAAGACGACAAGTTTCTACAGAAGATGTTGTGCAGGATGATTGATTCGAGAAAATGAGGTTATTTTTCCTTTTCTCTACTCTTAAATTCAATATCTTTTGTTTTACGGTACGTTTTTTTTTTTTTTTTTTTTATGGATATGCAAATTACTATATTAACCTTTTAGGTTAACCTACACATAATAAATTTTCATTTTATACAATTTTAATTATTTATTATTTAAATTTTACCCATTCAATTTTTTTTCTTTCTTTCTTTTAATATATTACACGTTATATTTCTTTTGTTTTTAGCATTATTTTTTGGTAATTTTGTAATATTATTTAAGGATTACAACATCTCATTATTAGAAAAGATTTATATTCGCATTTTTTTATCGTTTATTTTGTAATAGTTTTTCAGTGTTATTTAACACTTAATTTTTATTTATTTAAACGTTGAAATTTGTTTTGGTAGCTCCCTTTTATTATTAGATCCGTGTACATTTTATTTTTATGTTTCGGTAGTTTAGTAGCTAAATAACCTTAGTTATGAACGTTTTTTAATAAACAATATCTCAAAACGTAAGAATGATATATTATGTTTTAAGTCCAATCTATTCATTCATTTACTGTAAAAAAAAAAAAAAAAACTATGAAAATAAGATTGACAATATCTTAATCATGCATGCAACCTTTTACTGTTTTACACCCTTTATAAAATATTAGTGTTTTATTCATTATTATGGAAAAAAAAACTTTTCATGCATGATGCAACTAATTACACGTAATTTTAAAAAATAAAAAAATTTACACGTTAACCTAAACATTTTAACGTGTGTTTCCTTTTTACTCATTCAAAAAAAAAAAAAAAATCGTCCTTTTCTCCTTTAAATATTTACACATTTGTTTCTTTTGTTTTTGGAAGTTTTGTTAACGTAAACGAAAGATTACAATTGTTTTCTTTTAATAGAAGAAATTGATCTTAACTTTGCAAGTTTGAAATACAATAAACAATAAATGAGCTATTTTGTTGATTTTGTTTTTTGTTTTGTGCCTTCATACATGTAGATATCGTAATCTTGCTTAATGTTACGATTTTTAACTTTTTTCTCATAAATTTATTTTACACAGTGCTGTATTGAGTAATAAAAATGTTTTGTTTAGTGATAAAAAAAATGGTAACAATTTCTAAAAGAAGAAAAGAAGAAGGCTATTATGTATTAATTTGGTTTGGTTCATTTCCAGGTATTATGTTGTTTTAGAGAAGAATGTAAGCTATTTACATGTTCGCCACAAGTAACCGTCCGTTGCATGTTTGCCAAGTGATTTCTGAGTTTTGATAGATTTTCTTTATCTTTTTCACGCGGTTGTCCGGGTTCTTAGATTGGCTCAGCCTCCTTCACACTCTCCGACGAGCTTTTCAATTTACTTCTTGAAATGATATTGAATAACAATAATATTTCATAGTTGGCTATTCTAGAATCCAGATGAAGTTGGATTGAGGATACGGCATGTAAAAGTTTAATTAATTTGATTAATCTTATGGAAGTCTATCGACTATCGAGACTAAGTTCATTTGAAATAATTCAGTTGAGAATTAAAATTGAAAACTTGATTTATTTTTTATTTCCTTCTATGCAATGATGGCAGCAATATTCAGAGACCAAGGTAGGGCTCTCAATTCCTTTTAGAAAACGTTCTCACCTTTTGAAACACGGGAGCAAAGAAACAAAAAATCGTTCCTTTTTTATTTTCAGAGTTACTTATTTAGGGATCACATTCTCTTTTATTAGTGTTTATGTATAATTCTCTTATATGCAATAACTTTTATAATTTATATTTAACTATATAAGTGGTTTTCATTGTTATAATTATGTATAACTAGTGGATAGGCACCGCGCTTCGCGCAGTGGCGTATAATTATTAATAAATTCACCGCTCGAAGCGCGGTGGCAAAAAAATATTGTGTATTAAAATATAGAGAACAATTTTTTTTAAATCGTGTTGTATAATGGAAAGCTTTCATCCGCAACAAACTTAACACTTAATGTAACTCTCCATGAATTTAGCGGAACTTAAACTTATTGTTTTATTTTAACGGTGCCCCTGAAATAAAATTTGTAATATATATCCTCATTTAAAATCTATAAAAAAAAATTAAAATATATGTAGTCAAGTCCATATAATATAGTATTCATATACATCGAATTCTCTTGATAAACGATTTAAATAGCATTTTGTTTCTTTAAGCATGATCGCTTAGTTATCAATTTTAATAGAGCATGTCAATTCTGAGTTTCTCCATATCTATATATAGAGAAAGTTTAAATCGATAACCACGTATAATTTATAAAATCCAATGTGATACAAAGGTAACCGCATATGCTATTAAACATCTTATACAACATTTTTATCTATATATTTTATCAAAAAATTTTAAACATTTTGTTACAGGATATAGCTAGAAATAGCAATGTATTAGATGAGATATATAATATATATGGCTAATAAGATCTTAATTCTTAGCATTTCTATGACTAATAAGATCTTAATACTTAACCATGAAATATATGGCTTATTCGTTGTTGGTATCTCGTGAACTTCCTGCTCAAGGAAAGTTAAACCACAATTAGAAGGTATTTTCAAGTTTTAAAATGTACTTGATAAAATTAAAGAGAAAATGAGTTTAACTATGATATTTACCATTTGTTTATTGTTGATATCCTTTGAGCCATCTACTAAAAAAAGTTGAACATATTAATTAGAATGTATTCAGTGTATATATATAGAAAAGAAAAACTATTGAGATTGTATTAGGCTATTAGCTATAAATATATAAAAAAAAGGCTTTGAGTATGGTGATAAAATTTAAAAATCATGATTTTAGGATTCTATTTTTCAAATTTATATTTTGTTATAAAAGAGAAGAAAAAAAATATTATTTTGTGATGTATTTCATCTTACAATGACATGTATAGGTTATAAAAACTCAATAAAAAGTGAAATAATAACCTGTATTTTAATAAATCCTTTATAAGGAAGAACAATGTATATAGTCAATGAGACATAACGTTCAAGTATATAATATAAATATATATTGACACTAAAAAACTCATCAATAAAATAAAGCAATATAAATAGAATCATGAATCATACTCACATTATATATCTATATATTTATAGATCTATATAATCAACAAAATCTGCAGTATTTGAACAATCATATGAAGAAACAATAACGGCATATCACCTACGAAAAATTGTATTGTGCCGAAAATCTTAAATGGAAAGAATAACCTACAAAACCCTAATCACCAATATAAATCAAACTTAAAAAAAAAAGTATAAAGAAAGCAGTATATACATGATAAAATTTATTGTGTTTACCTCTAAAAAAAAATTTCAGTGTTAGAACAATCGACGTGAAGAAGCAATACCTTGACTGTATGAAACCGGAAATTTAAAAACGGAAATAATGGCCTACAAAATCTTAAATCATCATCCATAAAGAATGATTTTTTAATAAAAAACAATTGAAAGAGACTTTTGATATTCACAATATATATATATATATATATATATATATATATATAATCACATTTGTTGTGTTTACTTGTAAACAAAATCTGTTGTTTGAAAAATTAACATGTAGATATAATGACGGTATATTGTGCAGGAAAAAAATATATAAAGAAATTGAATTCTCCATCTTTCATTGTATTGCGCCAAAAATCTGAAGCAGAAAGAATAACCTACAAAAATAATATATACATAATCAATTAAAAAAAAGCAATATATACATAATCAAATTTTTTGTGTTTACCACTAAATTTGTTTGCCATGTCGAACCATCCATATGAAGAAAAATAACTGCATACCAATTACAAAAAAATGATATAAAAATTGAATTCTCAATACCTTGATTGCATTATGCCAGAAATCTGAAACGGGAAAAATAACCTACAAAATCTTAAATTATCATCCATAAACAATTATTTTTTAATCAAAAGCAATTGAAAGAGGTTTTGATGTTAGTGTTATATATAGAGAGAGATATTATTAGAGCTATTACGGATATGACACTAAACAAACTACGTTACAAAAAATAGATAGATAATCATAGCAATTGAAAGAGGCTTTTGATATTAGTGTCTTCAATGAGTGAATTAATACTTAATACGTTACAATTTACATGTACATTGAAAGAGGCTTTTGATATTAGTGTCTTCAATGATTGAATTAATACTTAATACGTTACAATTTACATGTACATTGTCAAAAGAATAGCTATATGAATAGTCACTTTAGTAATCACAATGTTTCTATCTTTTGGCGATAAAGTCAAAATTAATGATACACTCAATAAACAAAATAAAGGATGAGGGCATATTATTAGTACTCCACAGCCTTGTAGTATCAATTTGTGTAGGATTCATTTTAAAAATGTAAAAATTTGAGAAATTAGGATTCTAAATTCATTGTGTTTTTTAAGATATAGATTATTGGTATTAGAGTAAATGAGAAGTCAATTATTGGTATTAGAGTACATGAAAAGTGTGTAATTGATTTTAATATATTAATTGATAGTGTTAATCATAAATGGTATGAGTTTTTTTTTTTTTAATAAATGGTATGATTTTTTTTTTAATTCAAAATTCTAAAAAATTAGCATTTGAGCATGTTTTTATAGTAGAATTGTCTTGAGAAAACTTTGTCATCATGCTTTAATATATATATATATATAGATTTTTTAATTCAAAATTCTAAAAAATTAGCATTTGATCATGTCAATATAATATAATTGTTTTGAAAAAACTTGGTCTATCATGCTTTAATATATATATATATATATATATAGATTATAAAGATTGCAAATAATTAGTAAATTATAAAATTTTGATAACAATGTCTAGAAGGCTAAAGCTTTTCATAAGAATTTAAGTGTAATAATACATATTATTATTATAAAAAATTATAAATTCTAAAAATCTATTAAATGTACCATGCCATGTCATTACTTTATTTTTTCTAATTCTAAATTCTAAGAAAATTGCATTTGAAGGTCTCTTTATAGAGGAATTGCTTAGAAGAATAAAGTGATCATGCTTTTATATATATATAGAATCTAGATTACTATATGTCTTTGATTTATTGTCCTTAACTCTATCCGGCTACCCTATTCTTTAGGAAAATACATATTTTCTCAGTGAAATCATATTGCTCCTGCGTAGTATTGTTTCAAGTATATATTTACACACTTATGAAGCGTATGATCATATGATCAGTTCATATATATATATCATAATCTACTAAACTTAGCATATATATATATATATATATATTCTGATGAAGCCGCTCTTTTTACCCCTAATTTTATTTAGTAAGATTGATATTGGATGAAATGTAGCATAATATTTCGATATCATTGAAAATCCTTGGGTAGATAGCCTAGATGTATGATTTTTTGTTATCCTGAATTTTTACTTTCGTTTAAATAATACTTTTGTATGGTCATGAGTCATGACTCTAATTTAAAATTAATAACCTCAATAACATAGTAAAATTATATGTTCCCATAGTATTATTTTATAGAGATTCTACCTTATTGTTAATATGAATACATATTCTTAATTGCTCAACAAATTTTTATATACAACAGTGGCGGACGTTCGATTATTATATGCATCATCATGATATTTACTAAAAGTTTACATTATACAATAAAATTGAGCATTTGCTGAGTTAAATATTGTTTGATTTCTCTATACTATATTACAATCAAATTAATTAATGAGTTTAATGTTTTCATTGAAATTTATAAATAATACTACGCCACCGCGCGAAGCGCGGTGCCGTTTAATAGTATAATTAAAACACGAATGAATCCGATTTTGTTTATTTCACTTTTACAAATGTAAGCTTCGACGACGGTTCAGGCTTTGAAATGTGATGAGCTTAAAAGTTTTTTTTTCCTACCCTAATACGTAACTCATCAATAAAAAAAATAAAAAATAAAATTATCTTTCACAAACGTCAAATACGTTAAAATTATATCCGTATTTGATGGTCAACAAACAAAGTCATTCGTGTAATCGGGATCTAGTACCGGGGTTTTGATATTTTTTCCGCCCAATTTCAATTTTACCGGCTTTCCAAAATCGAGCTTCGCCCTTGTTCTAGCCCAGCTACGAAGCTACGAAATGGCCTGGTTTTGTAAGTATCACGAACCTGGCCGGGATCGGGCAAAGAACCTACCAATGCCGCGCTAGGCAAGGATTTGAGAATATTTTATCAATAAGTTAATTTAACGTAAAGTGTCGAGTTTTCACACTAATTTTTAAAATTGTTAAAAGTAAATTGAAAAAAAAAATACATTCAAAATAAACATAATCCAAACTTCAAATAATATGTTTAACAAGGTTAACTTAAAACTCTAAAGATTATAAATATAATCTAAATCGGGCCAAAACCGAGTTTCAATTTTTATTATTTTTTTTAACCAAAATCGGTCTAAAACCGAGCTTCGGGCTACAGTGAAAAAGTGTTGTTAATCATCTTTTAGACACTTAAACCTTTATAAATAATAAGAAAGAGTATAGAGTTACATAATAAGAGTGTGATATTACAGTATATAGACAAGACATCTTACACCAAAGAAGAATACAAATAATAAAGCTTTACATTTTCCCAAAATGCATGTTTTTTCTTACAACCATCAATCTTCACACTTATGTCCTTTCTCTTTTCCTTCAATATCCTCAGCTCTAAATCTTTTACAGATAGGACCGGTGCAGTCCTAAGAATAATCGCCACGCTTAGAAACGAGAATTGTAATCGTGATTACGGGAGTTGATTTTTGTATTACATCAAAAATGCCTAATTTGATTACAATGTAATTACCATTACGGTTAATATTTTTGTAATTGTAACCAAACATCCTAATAAGTAGTTGCGCATTACGCCCAATTACAACTAAGTGTACTATGGATTTTTTTAATTTTTTTTAAATAAAAATAATTTTCTTAAAAAAAAAAGGAGAATAAAGAATGATTTATTTATTAGATATATTAAGGGTTTGCATCGTTTGAATTTTTTATTTTTTTTAATATTTAGGTTGGCATCGTTTGAATTTTTTTTGTAACTGTTTGATTTTTTGGTGAAAAATAATTCGAAAAAAGCAGAAAAAAGAGAGTTTAAAATTGTTATTTTTATATATATAAAGATTATTATTATTATAAATATATATAGATATAGATTATCTTAAGTGCGATTTTATAGATATAAATATATATAGATATATATTATATAGATATAAATATATATTATACATAGATATAAATCTATATCTATATATATTATAAATATATATATTTTTTGAGCAGATTAGATATAGATTATCTTATCATTAAGAGAGATTGTTATCATATATTCATAGATTATTATCTTATCATTAAGAGAAATTGTTATCATCGATTCTCTATTTAAGTGCGATTTATATTCTAAATATTTCATTCGAGAGCTTCTCTACCAAAGCCCTTTCCTTCTTCTTCTTCTTCTTCTTCTTCTTCTTCTTCTTCTTCTTCTTCTTCTTCTTTGTTGAATCCAGTTTGATGTAGACTCGGATTATAGGAAAA
This sequence comes from Parietaria judaica, assembly GCA_954871525.1. Classification (NCBI taxonomy): domain Eukaryota; kingdom Viridiplantae; phylum Streptophyta; class Magnoliopsida; order Rosales; family Urticaceae; genus Parietaria; species Parietaria judaica. The sequence goes on along the minus strand of OX940860.1, from coordinate 21,778,467 downwards.
ACGGATAATACACTCTTGAACAAAAGTTCGATTTTCTTATCATTCATAATCTGTTTTCCTTGATGATTTGGATTACAATTTATAAGAAATGCTAAAGCCACAAAATACTAACCTATTTCCTATAATATCTCAAGAAAGATATTAATACGTGATAACAAATCAAATAAATAATATTAATATGTAATATTGCAAAATAAATTAAGATGATTCTAATCCATAAATCAAGGAATGAATTCAGTACGCATGCATGAGAAATAACTTATTTCTTTGCATCACAGTTTGTGTTTGAAGTGCTTCTCAGTCTCGATCCGTTTACTTTCGCTCGATGGGGTTGCTCTATGACATGTATGTACATCGGTTTCGGTTTCGGTTCGATTTTGTCGGTTACTAAACAAGTTATGTGTGATTACAGAGTGCCGAAGGAGGGCCCGAAGCCCGGGGATCATATCTACGCTTGGGTAACCGCTTATGTTCACGCCAATCACGGTTCGAAATTACTTGTTTGATTTTAGTTTTTACGGTTTGAGTATGAAATCTCTTCACAATTAACGGATTATCGGAAGTTATGCTTTATTAATTGGAATGAATTGCAGGCATCTACGTCGGAGACAGCACCGTCATCCACTTCACCCCGGCCGGAACCGGGCCAGTGCCGCCCGTAAACTGCCCTCACTACAGAGACGGAGACGGCGTCGGCGTCGGGGTCCTCTCCTCGTGCCTCGACTGCTTCCTCTCCGGCGGCGTCCTCTACTGCATCGAGTACGCCATCCTCCCCGACTTCGGAAACTGCAACTTCTCGCTTGCTCCCGCCGACCCACCGGAAAGAGTGGTCCTCCGGGCCCAGTACCTCCTGGAAAACGGGTCCGCCTGCTACAATGTTTTCAAGAACAACCCCGAGGACTTTGCCATCTACTGCAAAGCGAGTTTTCTCCTGATCGACATGTCGCGCATGGGGCGGAGCTCGGGGGAGGACGGGCCCATTGTCGGCGGGCCCCTAGCCGCAGTACTGTCCATCTCGTTTCGGCTCGTGACAGCCGACGCGTACGGGCTGGTGGCCACATTCTCGCGGACGTTCCGCGGGACTCGATTTGCAGACGGGTGGCGGAGGGATCTGATAAAGTATCGCGTGGAGAATCTGACTCGGAACCTCGCGGCAGGCCGGATGCAGGTCGTGGAGTCTCAGATCACAGCGCCGCCGCCCATTGATCGCGAAGCTGTGTAATTCTGAAAATGTTTGTTCAAATTCAGGATAATTTTTGTTTAAAATTCAATACTTTGCACATGTCTCATTATTTTTTTCTCATTATTTACGAGTTAGTTAATGAAATATGTTTCTAAAGATTTATCCAGTTTTGCGTGTGTAGAAAAACTTAACACTCATATTTTCTCTTATTATCAATATGTCACGACTCATGATTATTTATATAACTATAGGCGGAGTTACATGTGCATCAGTGAGTGTACGTGTATACGCTCGCTTTAAAATAAAATAAAAAAATTATATATGACGTATTCGACTCTTCTATTTTTTCTTGAATAAGAATACTTGTTTCGTCCGTTTTGCAACATGGCTTTCAAGTTACCATCATTATGGTTTTTTTTTATATATTTTTTTTCAATTTCATATAAGCAATGACGGATTTATGATACAAATACAAAATTACAAATATACCTATTATTATGTAGTATCCAACTTTGCATTTTTCTCATGCTGTCGAAATCGGCCTTAGAGAACGAGCTCCCGAGCATTGCAATCCAATATTCAAACTTTCAAATAGAGTAAGCATTTCGTCAATAGACTAAAAATGATGTAAAATCTTGAGTTTCAATCTCTGTTCTTATCTTCTTTTCCGAAACACACCACAAAACGAGTCAATACATTGGTGTATTTGTATTCTCGCCGGAAATATCCCTAGTTAAAATGAAGCATTTTCTTTCAAACTTTAATTATTTTAAGTTTTAACCTCTCAAATCTCAATACGTCTTGATTGTCAACTCTGTCCACTAACAATGGGAAGTGAGTGCAGCAAAGCGCGTGGTAGATCTTTTTGTGTCAAATAGAGCCAAATAAATGAGTTATTTGTGACAAAAGTACTTAAGTTGTTTGGAAATATAATTTTTTTTACGGATCGGTAGACCTTATTAAGATGGTAGATCCACTTTTCTATTAATTCTTTACCATTTTCGTTAGTGATGACGTCAACAACATATAAAACAAATAAACTCAAACGATAAAACTCACAAGGATCAAAATAAATATAGATGTAAACATAAATTATTGAAACATCAACTACGCGAATTCTAATTTTACTTCTTACTTTCTTTTTCGAATTCTCAATTCATCTTTTTTATATCGTCACGATTTGCGTTGATCTCATAACTGATCAAAATAGTAAAAAAGCTAATAGAAAAGTGAAGGACATCTGCAGGTCTTGCAAAAAAGGTAAACCTGAATAATATTGTAATAATTTTTTTTACATTTTACTTTTTTATACCTTCAACTTTCACTTTTGACAAAAATATACCCTCAAGTTTCAAAAACAACTAAAGTATACCCTCAAAGTCTATTTTCTTTTCTTTTATATACCCTCTAATAAATATAATGGGTAAACTGCGACTAATGTACCTAATGTTTGATTTTCTGAGGATTATTGTAGAGGGCGATTTTCACCACCCTTTTCCAGTCACAAAGATAATCACCAAATAACAAATAAATAACAATAATTGATGAGTATCTCTGTTTTATTATATTTTCCGAAAATGAGCTCGGTTTTCTTCCGTTGAATAGCTGGACAGATGAAGGATCATGAGCCTCAAGCTTCTCTATTTCCTTAGCCTTTTCTATTACAAGAATTCTTTCTTTCCTTCCGGGCCTTTTTTCCTCTATTTTTCCGAACCTTTACAAATGAGGCTTATCTTGTCTTTTATAGAGTTTACAATGCCTTTCTCCCGCGTCTTTCCCGCCTTTTTCTCTTTAATCATTCATTCTCTAGCGTGATTGGATGGCAGCATGGTAAATCCTTACTTTATGTCACTTCCGAGCAGGCTGCCGTTATGGGTAGGTAAACCTCATTAAATGCGCATCTTGTCAGCCGTCATTCGGCTCTGCAAGCCTCGTCGTTGATGTTCTCATCGAGTGAGTAGGTCGGCTTCATTAAATGCACGTCTCATCAAGGGTCATTCGACCCTGCACAATCATCATTACGAAATTCCTCGTCGGGTGTGATGGGACGCTTCGTCGCAACTTGCTCTCGCATGGCTGCGTCTCCTCGTGGATGAACCTCCTCGGGGGTATTCTTCATCGGGGATGTTCCTCCTCATGGATAATCCCCCTCGGGTGACGAACTTCCTCGCCTCCCCTCATGTCGTTTATGGACCAAACGACACGAGTTGTGTTGAGGATGGATTTGACCAAATCCGACCTTAACAGTTAGTCCCCCATTTTATCAAGTGTATACACTTGGTAAAATAAAGTATAACTGTTTCGGAGATCGGATCTGGCCTGCACCAGTTGGTTCCTGGTCGGTGATTGCTTCTTCGGCTCCTCGCGTGGTTATATTGCTAAGCTGCCTCCTTTCCTCGCTAGGCCTCCTTTGCTTCCCTCCTTATTGTTTCCGCTCGCCCCTTTCGGGCTTGCTCGCCTGTTTATATTATATACATATATGCTTTTCTTCATATTTTTCTCGGCTTGCTAGCCGGACCGGGCTTGCTCGGCACCCTTAGCCGTATATTATGGATCTCGACATGTTTTGCCGGACCGGGTTTGCTCGGCACCCTTAGCCGTATATGGATCTCGACATATTTTGCCGGACCGGGTTTGCTCGGCACCCTTAGCCGTATATATATTGTTATATATTATAATCTGCTCGGCATTCTCACCAGTGCATACGTAGTCATATATATAAATTACTTCCTCCTTGAATCTGGGATAAAGAAAAAATGGTCATGCATAACAGAAAACTTCAAATTAGTTCCACAAAAGTCGAGGCCATGCAAAAAATAGCCCCGAATCAAGGGGGGTCGAGACTTCCCCAACTGGCAAGAAGAAAAGATAAGATATGCGAGCATGAAAAGAGAGAGGATCAACGAAATGAGGCTACTGGTAGAACTTTTTCAAGTGCTTCACGTTCCAACTCCGTATTACTTTTGCTCCCTCTGTATTCTTGAGCTCATAGACTCTCGGCTTGACGACGTTGATAACTATGTAAGGGCCTTCCCAGGTCTGCCCTAGCTTTCCAGCATTTGCCTCGGCGGTGTTCTGGAAGACTCGTCGGAGGACCATTTCCCCGACTCTGAACCTTCTCGAGCGCACTTTCTTGTTGTAAAAACGTGCGATCGTGTTTTGATAGTTGGCAATGTGCGCGCTCGCTCGCTCACGCTTCTCGTCGATATGGTCGAGCCGATGGAGGAGATTCTGTTCATTATTTTCCTCGCTGTTAGGGGCTAGCGTCCGTCGAAGGCTCGAGATGTCAACCTCCGCCGGGATCACAGCCTCCACCCCGAAGGCCAGGGCGAAAGGCGTCTCGTCGGTCGCGGAATGAGGAGTTGTTCGATAGGCCCATAGCACTCCTGGCAGCTCGTCCGCCCATAGCCATTTCTTTTCGCCGAGCCTCCTTTTGATGTTGTCAACGATGGTGCGGTTGACTGCCTCGGGGTTCCCGTTGCCTTGGGGGTATCGCAGAGTTGACGTGTTGAGTTTTATCCTCCATTGCTTGCAGAAATCTCCGAACCTCTTCGAGATGAACTGGGACCCGTTATCAGCGATTATCTCCCTGGGCAGGCCGAAGCGAGTGATCACGTTCTTCCAAACGTAGCTTTCGACATCGGAATCCTTGATGTTGGCGTATGCTTCAGCCTCCGTCCATTTGGTGAAGAAATCCGTGACGACGAGCATGAACCTCTTCTGCCGCGTGCCGATGGGCATGGGGCCGACGATGTCCATCGACCACTTCATGAAAGGGTAAGGAACCGAGACCACGGAAAGTTCCTCGGCAGGACAGTTGATTGCTGGCGCGTGCCGCTGGCATCTCTCGCATCTCTTGGCGTGGCTGATGCAATCGGCGACAATGGTTTCCCAAAAGAAACCTTGCCGCTTAGTCTTTCTAAGCAAAGATCGCCCGCCGGAGTGATTTCCACAGTCCCCGCTATGGATCTCCCGCATAACGTACTCGGCCTCTTTCTTGCCTAGGCATCTCAGGTAGGGACCCACGAAGCTTTTTCGATAAAGTATGTTATCGAGGACAGTGTACCTGGAGCTTTTCGACTTGACCTTTCGGGACTCTTGCGGATCTTCGGGCAGCATTCCTTCAAGGATGTACCTTCGGAGAGGCGTCCTCCAGTCTTCAATTTCGTCATCGTCTACAACTCCCCGCTCCCCGTCTCCGTCCTCGTTGTCTTCGACCTCGTTTATGTTAGCCTCACCCGCATTTGCCTCCTCGGCCTCTTCTTTCCTTCTAGCTTTCTTCTTCGCAGGGCCTTCCTCTCTCCGGATGCTTGGCTTCTCCACTGACCGACCTTAGTTCTCTGATTTCAGTCGTAGAACCCAGGCCTGCCAGCGCGTCGGCGTGGGTGTTGTCTCCCCGCGTCACCTATGTCAGGCTGAAGTAGTCGAACTTCCTTGAGAGAGCATCGACCACTCCTGCGTAAGCCTCCATTCGTTCGTCGTTTTTCTCGTATTCCCCATTCACTTGTTTTACCACCAACTGCGAATCCGAGAAAGCGTGCAAGTTCTTTGCCCCGATTGCTAAGGATGATTGCATCCCGATGATGAGCGCTTCATACTCCGACTCGTTGTTGGTGGAGCGATAGGCGAGGCGACAGGCTTTTTCTATCACGTCCCCAATAGGGGAGATGATTCTGATCCCCACTCCAGATCCTTGTGCTGTTGCGGATCCGTCGACTTGCAGCCTCCAGATGCCGGCCTCGTCGCTCAGGTCCACCGGCTCCTTTGGCAACTCGATGAGGAAATCTGCGAGCACTTGAGACTTGAGGCTCGTCCGAAGCTTGTACTCAATGTCGTACGCTCCCAGTTTAATAGACCACTTCGTGATCCTCCCCGACTGGCTCGGGCTGTGGATGATAGTACGGATTGGTCTGTCGGTCATGACGACGATGGTGTGGGCTTGGAAGTGATGCTTCAACCTTTTCGACGCGTCGTATACTGCCAAAGCAAGCTTCTCGGGTTGAGGGTACCTTGTCTCGGCATCGAGGAGCTTTCTGCTGATATAGGAAACTGGCTTCTGCTCCCCATCCTCCTCTCGTACGAGCACTTGGCTGATTGCGTGGTTAGACACGGCGATGTATAAGTACAAAGGTTCCCCCGGCTTTGGCTTTGTCATGATGGGCAGCGACGACAAGTAGGACTTCAACGCCTGGAAAGTCTCCTCGCATTTCTCAGTCCACTCGAACTTCTTATTCTTTCTTAGTAGTTCGTAGAAAAGGAGAGTCTTGTCGGCTGATCGCGAGATAAATCGGTTCAGAGCGGCGATCCTCCCAGCCAATCTCTGAATTTCTCGTCGATTTCGGGGCGAGGGCATACTCTTGATTGCCTCAATCTGCTCGGGGTCGGCCTCGACCCCTCGCCGAGTGACCATGTGGCCCAAGAACTTTCCCGAGGACATACCGAAGGTGCACTTGGTGGGATTCAGCTTCATCCCGTGCTGATTTAGAATCTCGAAACACTCCTCTAAGTGCTCGATGTGCGCCGCCGCCTTCAGGGATTTAACGACCATGTCGTCGATGTATACCTCCATGCTTTTCCCGATCAGTTTGTGGAACATCATCGTCACCAGCCTCTGATAAGTCGCTCCGGCGTTCTTTAGTCCGAAGGGCATGACTCTGTAGCAGTACGTGCCCCTCTCGCTGATGAAGGCGGTCTTCTCTTCATCCTCCGAGTGCATCCTTATTTGGTGGTACCCGGAATACGCGTCCATGAAGCTGAGAAGCTCATAGCCGTGGGTGGCCTCGACGAGGCGATCTATATGCGGCATCGGGAAACTGTCTTTCGGGCAGGCTCGGTTGAGGTCGGTGAAGTCCACACAAACTCGCCATTTGCCGTTCTTTTTCCTTACGACGACCGTGTTAGCCAGCCATTCGGGGTATTTTACCTCTCGAATGGTTCCCATCGAGAACAACTTATCTACTTCGTCATTGATGATCTTGTTCCTGTCGGGGGCCATCTTTATCCTCTTTTGCACGACGGGTTTGTGCCTTGGATCGGTGTTGAGGCGATGAGCTGTTACCGAAGGGTCAATCCCCGGCATGTCTTCATGAGACCAGGCGAAACTCCCACGATTCTTCTTTAGGAGCTCGATTAGTCGTGCTTTGGTACCTGGGTCGAGTTCCGCTCCCACACCGACGGTCCGAGTAGGGTCAGACTCGTCGATGCAGACTCGCTCTACCTCTTCGATCTGCGCTCCCCCTCTTCTTTCTTCGGCATTCCCTGCCTCGATGTCTTCCGTGCTAAGTATCTTGGCTGTCCTGTCGGCGCTCTGCTTCCGCTCTTTACTCCGCCCGGGACGTCTTGGGGCAGGCGTCGCTAATTGCTATAAACCGGCTGGTTCGCCCTTCTCCGTCTGCTTGATTCCCTTCTCGGCAGTCATCGACTTGTGGTGCATCATGTAGCAGATTCGGTACGCGTCCCTGCTCCCTTTGAGCTCCTCAATCTCTCCTCCCTTTTTTCCCGGGAATTTTATGCTCTGGTGGTAAGTTGACGGCATGGCTCTCATGGAGTGGATCCAAGGTCTCCCCAGGATAATGTTGAAGTGTGACGGGACGTTTAGCACCATAAACTCCGTCATCCGATTGACGCTCCCTGCGCGGACCGGGAGGTGGACTGTCCCCATCGAGACGGCGACGTCCCCGTTGAAACCCGATACCTTGCGGGGTCGTCCCCCTATCGCGAGTCCTTCGATGCCCATCTTCAGCAAGCATTCATAGAAAATGACGTCGACCGAGCTTCCGTTGTCAACGAGGATGCGGCAAACCTCGCATCCGCCGACGTTGAGTTCGAGGACCAGAGCGTCGTCGTGCATATCGGCACAATCCTCATTCTCCACAAACTCTATCCTCGCGCCTGAGGTGCCCATCTTCACGTCTTCTTGGCCGTGCTCCTTCCCCCTCCGCTGATAAGCTTTTATGCTGTTGACCGAATCCTCGCAGAACCGTGATCCGCCCATGATCACCTCGATTCTCGTTCTCGAGGCCGGTCGGTCTTCCTCATCACGCCTTGCCGGTGGTGGCTCGATTGCCAGGTTTCTCTTTGCCCCGTCTCGGCCGTTCCCCCGTCGTTCGTAGGTTCTTCTTGTCGGCCCTGCCATGCCCTGTTCCCGTTATTCCACGGCACGGGAGGTCTGTACGTGAGGTCTTTGATCTCCCCCAGCGCGTATCTTCTCTGGAGCTCCTTCTTCAGCATGGCACAATCTTTAGTGGCATGGCCATTATAGTTGTGGTAAGCGCAGAATTTGCTCATATCTTTCGGCCAAAACGTCGTCCCGAAGCCTCCTCGGCCTCCCGAGAAGCCCCCTCGGCTTCCAGACCCCGAGAATCCCCCTCGGTTTCCAGCAAATCTTCCTTGGTCGTTGGAAAACCCTCCCTGGCTCCCCGGGTATCCTCCTCGATCATCGGAGAATCGACCTCAGTCCCCCGAGAATCCTCCTCGATCATCGGAGAATCGACCTCAGTCCCCCGAGAATCCTCCTCGATCATCGGAGAATCGTCCTCGGTCCCCCGAGAATCCTCCTCGATCATCAGAGAATCGTCCTCGGTCCCCCGAGGATCCTCCTCGATCGTCGGAGAATCGTCCTCGGTTTTCTGAGGATCCTCCTTGGTGGTGGTCTCTCCAATCATAGTCGCGGTTCTTGTGCTCGTCAACCTGATACACTTCTTGCCTCGGAGCTTCCCGACCTCGTCGCTCATCAGAATTCCTTCGGTCTTCTTCTCCCTTCCTCGCTCGGGATGATGGGGCGTCTCCTCCGTCCCCGCTCTCCCTTTTTCCATGTTGCCTTCCTTTGCTTCCACCTTCGTGGATCTTCTTCTGGGCCAGAGTTTCTTCGTCTATTTCCATGAAGAGCGTCGCCCTGTGGAGTGCGTCCTCGATCGTCAACGGGCGCATCTTTATTAACTCCTCACGGAAAGGGGCCAAATACCACAGCCCATGCTTCAGCGCTTGGATTGCGACGACGCTATCGAGCCCCTGGATTCTGACCATAACGTCTTTGAATCTTCCGACGTACTGTCGGAGAGTTTCTTCTCGCCCCTGTGAGAGGTTCCACAGGGTCGTAACGGTCGCCTCGTTCTGGACGTACATCGAGTAGTGCCGCAGGAAACATGCGACGAGCTCATCGGAGTCGCCGATGGATTGCGATGGTAGTTTAGCAAACCAATCGCTCGCCGGGCCTTGCAAGCTCTCGACAAAGAGATGACACAGGATAGCCTCTAGCTTCGTCTCCTCGCCGCCTATGCGCTCCGTGGCGATCCGAAATGACTTCACGTGGGTGTTTGGGTCCGAAGTTCCTTTGTATTGTGAGAGCCTGACCTTTGGCAATTCTCCTAGCTCCACGCTGCGGATTTTTGCCGAGAAAGGAGTCACCCTGGCCTCCCTGACCAACCTATCGATTTCGGGCGCCGCGCTCGTGGCTTTATGCACCTGTGAGGCCACGTATCCCATTTTTGCCTCCATGCTTGAGGATATTTCCCTCATCGCTCTCCGGACCTCCTCCTGAATCATCTCCGCTATGGTGGTTGTCAAGCCTCCCGGCGGGCTCGTCGTGTTTGCCGGTGTCGTGCCAGCGGCATTGAAGAGATCCCTAATGATCGGCGGCGCTTGAGGCGTCAAGTTACCTTGCTCTCCTTCGGCTACAACTCCACCCGCTCCCCGAGCCGAAGATCTCGCGATCGTGCTCTCCGGGCCTTCCCTTCTTTGACTCGCGTGCTCCAGAAGAGCAGTAAGTCGTCCGTTCCGCTCCTCTTGTTCTTCCGCCTTCCTGGCCGCCTCCTCGGCCACCTTTGTTGCCTCCATCACTCTCGCGTTGGCTTCGGCCAACTGCCGCTGGAGTCTCTCCATGGCTGGGACTTCGTCCCCTTCTACAGTGATGACGTGGTCGCTCGACGACATCTCGCTCCTTCAGATTCCTGGCTGTGAGTTAGAAAGAAAACAAAGCCCCTCGGTGGGCGCCAAACTGTAGAGGGCGATTTTCACCACCATTTTCCAGTCACAAAGATAATCACCAAATAACAAATAAATAACAATAATTGATGAGTATCTCTGTTTTATTATATTTTCCGAAAATGAGCTCGGTTTTCTTCCGTTGAATAGCTGGACAGATGAAGGATCATGAGCCTAAAGCTTCTCTATTTCCTTAGCCTTTTCTATTACAAGAATTCTTTCTTTCCTTCCGGGCCTTTTTTCCTCTATTTTTCCGAACCTTTACAAATGAGGCTTATCTTGCCTTTTATAGAGTTTACAATGCCTTTCTCCCGCGTCTTTCCCGCCTTTTTCTCTTTAATCATTCATTCTCTGGCGTGATTGGAGGGCAGCATGGTAAATCCTTACTTTATGTCACTTCCGAGCAGGCTGCCGTTATGGGTAGGTGCGCCTCATTAAATGCGCATCTCGTCAGCCGTCATTCGGCTCTGCAAGCCTCGTCACTGATGTTCTCATCGAGTGAGTAGGTCGGCTTCATTAAATGCACGTCTCATCAAGGGTCATTCGACCCTGCACAATCATCATTACGAAATTCCTCGTCGGGTGTGATGGGACGCTTCGTCGCAACTTGCTCTCGCGTGGCTGCGTCTCCTCGTGGATGAACCTCCTCGGGGGTATTCTTCCTCGGGGATGTTCCTCCTCGGGGATAATCCCCCTCGGGTGACGAACTTCCTCGCCTCCCCTCATGTCGTTTATGGACCAAACGACACGAGTTGTGTTGAGGATGGATTTAACCAAATCCGACCTTAACAATTATGTACCCAATGTTTATTTTCGGCGGCTAATGTACCCAATGTTTGATCCGTTAGATATTTTTGTGTTTTCCGTCACTTGACCGTTATAGAGTTATCATCTTCTATATGTACACTTTTCGTATTTTTGACATAACTCACTCATTTTTTGTCCAAATTTTATGCACGACCTATGGTTGGAAATATAAGAGATAGATCTACAACTTCTGTGTTTTAAGTTTTGTAAAATAAGTTTTAGAAAAATACGAAATTTCAAATAGAACGTAAAACTGGACATTAGTTTAATGCAAAATATTTGTTTCGAGCAAATTTTAATATACTTAATGACTTTTTATGATGAAACATAAAAGTAAAAAGTTATAGATAAATATTTTATCTTTCTAACGGGTGTTTATTTATAAATTTTGGACAAAATATAAGTGAGTTATGCCAAAAATTTGAAAGATGTGATGCGAAATAATCTTTAATATTTTTAGCATAACTCACTCATTTTTTGTCAAAAATTTATAAATAAACACCCGTTGGAAAGATAAAAAATTATCTACAACTTTTTAGTTTTACGTTTCATCATAAAAAGTCATTAAGTATATTAAAATTTTCTCGAAACAAATATTTTGCATTAAGCTAATGTCCAGTTTTACGTTGTATTTGAAATTTCGTATTTTTCTAAAACTGATTTTACAAAAATTAAAACACCAAAGTTGTAGATCTATCTCTTATCTTTCCAACCATAGGTCGTGCATAAAATTTGGACAAAAAATGAGTAAGTTATGTCAAAAGTACAAAAAGTGTACATATAAGGAGGATAACTCTCTAACGGTCAAGTGACAGAAAACACAAAAATATCTAACGGATCAAACATTGGGTACATTAGCCGCCGAAAATAAACATTGGGTACATAATCCGCAGAAGATCAAACATTGGGTACATTAGCCGCAGTTTGGAGTATAAATTCTCAAAATTACTCCTTATTAACAATTTTTGAAATTTTTATGTTTCGTCTACTTTCATTTTTTTACCAAAATATATCGCTTGTTTGGAGTTTAATTTTTTGAAAAGTAATTAAAAAATAGGAAGATGAAGGGTAAAATAATCAAATCATACACTAAGGGTACATTTTAGTTGTTTTTGAAACTTGAGGGTATATTTTTGTCAAAAATGAAAGTTGAAGGTATAAAAAAGCAAATTTCCCTATATTATATGTATGTGCGAACTTACCGCGCACAAGCACTCACAAAGGGTATTTTTGTCAAAAATAAGGCAAAATATAAGTTGGGGAATAGATAATCAGATTTATTAAAGTGGGGGACAAAAGAGGTAGAACTTGATTTTTGGGGGACTTTTTTTCAAGTTTCCATATATATATATATATATATATATATATATATATATATATATATATATATATTGTGTCATGACTCATGACTAGATCTGTACATATTTTTCCATGGCGTATTAAAGTAATATTTTCGTACGTAACTCATTGCAACTTTTTGCAGACGTACGTAGAAGACCTAATCATAATGAATTCTCTATATTTTTTATTTTATTTTTTGAAGGCAGCTTTGCTGCAATGGGGATCGAACCCACAACCTCCGCTTTGGAGGTGGTGTGGAATTACCACTAGGCTATCCTACCAACCACATAATGAATTCTCTATATTAATTGTGTATTTTTCCTATATTTTTTTATAATTTCATTTCACTGTCATCTTTTTTTTTCATAAAGTCTTGTTTTCAATACTCCTTAAACTACAATTTAACTAAGCAAGAGACGCTACCTTAGAAGTTTTAGTTCATTCAAACTCGCTGTATTAAACTTCTTTTAGCTATCCACATTAAAAAAATAAATCTGGATTGTGATGTTTACGTTTTTCTTCTTTTATTTTCTTTGTTATTTTGGTCTTTTTTTTTTTCTTTTTCTTTTTTGGATCGATAATACCACTAAGATTCCTTATGTGCATTAATAGCAAGGACAATTTCAATATCTGACGATCGTTGGTTCAAGTATGCTTATGTATTATTTTAAAGGAAAATCTGACCTTTCAAACACTTCAGAGAATTTCCTTCCTCCACAATGGACATGAGTTATGACGTCTTATAAAATATAAACAACGAGCTAGATTTGATATCATAATTCATAATAATATAATTATCAAAGCGACTTTATATTTTATGTAGATAATTGATTAGTTATGTTCTATCAAGAATCTATAAAAAAGAAAAAGAAAAAAAAAGCTCGATATTGGGAAAACCAAAATAATCTTGATACTTCCGAGCTTCTAATTCTAAATTATAATCAATCAAGTTGGTCATTATCAATTAGCTATAGCCTATAGGTGTAAAAAAAAATTATCCTTATTTTTGTCCATATAATATATATTTATATAGTTATCAAAAATAATTTCGTGGTCTCTAAACTAAATCCGAGTTTTATTTCCAAAATACACTATTTAAATAAATAAATAAAAAGAGAATACCTAATTCCGTGTTAAAAGTATATCCATTCTAAGGTGTGTGAATCGATCCTATTTTATTTTGCCATAAAATCCAACAGAATTGAAAATCGACAACACTTACGCCTCATTTATCTATTTCGTATTATGCATCACTCAAACAATTATATTTGGCGTAAGTAATATTCTATTGCGTAGTTGACAAAAATGGTTCGTTATATAGAAGACATTATTGACATAATAGAAGAGGCGCAACAACGACACCTTTCGGCGAGCCTTGGGCGCAAAGCTGACAGCGCCGTTCCCGCGCCATTCCTTGGCTTAGTGTCGCCTTGGCCTTCTAGTAGGACTTTCCTCCGCCCCATACCGCATCTCTTCTCCACCCCGCCTATAAAAGGCATCCAAGCACCCAGAATGAGGCAACTAGGCATCACACAGTTAATAAAAACAAACAATGATCTATAATAATTAGCTCTTTCTCTCATAAGAAAGAAATGTCATTTTATGTAATTTCATAAAAAAATAAGAAATAAAATACTAAACTAGAAGAGAAAGTTTTCATTTTCTTTTTACAATACATAGTGCAATCGGTTTTGCCCACAAATTAGATCTTCGCTACAATCGGTTCTAAGTCTATAAGAGAAATTTTTTTATTTATTTTTATATATTTTCCATTTAACGAAAATAGAGTCCATGTTTTTTAAGAGTAAAATCAAAACCCAAGAACTTGTATAGAGGCTTTAAATTCATGGAAAAAACAGAGCTTTAAAAGTCTGAAAAATTAGAACAACGAAAGTGTGGCTGCTGGGATTCGAGCCCAGGTCTCCACGGCCACAACGTGGAATTCTCACCACTAAACTACAGCCACTTTGATGTCCACGGTTCCATTCAAAGATATTCAAAGCAAGAATATTAAAAACCGACATCAAATATATTTATTAAAACAAATTTAAAAAAAAATAGAAACTAACTTAACAATTCCATCACGTGAAACCCAATACATTGCACCACTTTACAACCGAGAAAAAGCGCAATTTTTTTCGCCCATCTCACGAACTATAAATATCAGCCATGAAAAAAGAAAAAAGATGATCAAAATATTAAAAAATTTAGCGTTACAAATGGTTAGGCTACTTAGAGCTAGTAGAGAAGCACAGTGTAGAAGAGGTGGTTCCATGTATCCGGTAACCCGGGCAGGCACCAATGGCTGCAATCCGCGGACCGCGCCGGGTTGGCCCGCTGCTCGGGGCTGAGGTCCCCGCTGTAGATCGACGGGTGGCCGTCCTTCCGGAGCTCCGAGAGCATGGTGATGTCCATCAGATACGCGGGGTTCGCCATGTCCCTTATGACGGTGTCAACCACGCGCATCTGCTCCGGGTAGGCCCCGGTCAGGTACGCCGACGCGCCTCTCATCGGCGCCGTTTCTCCGTAGCAGTTCTTCGTCACCGTCGACGTCGACCCGGAGTTCCATTCGCTTGGGCTGTCGGATTCAAATTTGCGTGATTAGCTCATGAAATTGTACGATGTTGGTGAGCTCTTACGTTAAGGACCCTTGGGAACACGATGTTGTATGTGCCGACACTACAATACTAGACTTCGACTTTAATGCTGTTTCATTAAGTTAAGGATGAAAAGAACCAAAATGTTTTTAGATTTTTTTTCTGAATTTATTATTCTACTAATTCGATGATACTTAACGATACATGTCATGAAATAGTATTGTCCTAAATGTTGTGTTTTTTTACCATAATAACGGCACAAGTTCTAAATGTTGTTTTTTTTTTTTTGCTAAACCAAGCTTTTTCATAAATGAAGGAGAAATGAGATCCACAATATATTGCGCAGTGTCAACACGTGTCCACTAATAGATAGAATTGGGAATTTACGAAAAAATGCATTTTTTTTTTATAACTTTGGACGTCTAAAAAAAAAAAAAAAACTATTTGAGCTTATGTCACAAAAAAACCAATAATAAGGAACTAAGTGATTTCATGAATGCTTAATATCTTGCAAAGTGATTTTGAATTTTAACTAAGTGAATTGATACTAGTCTGCTTTATAAGTTTTTTTTTTTTTATGTTATCAAAGTTCTAAATTTAATTAAAATTTCATTGTAATTTGCATTACTAATCAGTCTCTCAAAGCACACTTTTGGCCGTATGAGCCAAAAAACCACTTGGTGCCTGCGTGTTGAATCTGAGGGAACAGCTACGCATGGGGTTGGATTTTTTGTGCTTTGAGCCACTAATATCAATCTTAGCCAATTGCAAATAAATAAATAAATAAGAAAAGAGAGAAAGAGAACTGACTCATAGTGCGTTGGAGAAATGGAAAGAAAGAAGACGTTGGTTCTGGCTCGGTCAACGTTGGAGTCAACCCAATTGGCCCACGTTCTGAGCCCCTTCTCCAAAGCAGCCACTCTATCCATGTCCTTGTAGTATTGCCCTCCCAATTCCATGTACTCCCATCTACACGTTGCCATTTCCAATCACACCAAATCATTTAACTAAACGTGGAAAAAAAAATCGCGGTAAAAATATCAAAATTTTGACCAACTAAGGCACTAGAGGTATAGATGTAAGGCTGACACATTTTGCGTTTAATTAAAAAAGAAAGAAGATGCTACAAGCTGGATGAGCACATAAATGTGTATCTAGGTATGATTTTTGTAGCAGCATGCTAAAAGAATTGACCAACGTCCGTTGAAATATTAGACAAAAAATGCGTCACCTCGCATTTGTTGACTTTGGATATTTTTACCGTTATTTTTTCACTTTAGACTCTAGCCGCTTCAGCTCGTCAAAATTAAATTACTTTTGCCACGATTGTTCCAAAGAAGAAACATGACGGTGAGTGAGTCGTCCTATTGAATCTACACATTTTGAATTTAATAATCCCTCATCTTGTCCTCCCCCAATCTGTTTTGAAATCATAGCCAAGTAAAAGAATAGTACTACAAATCTATCGGAACTTGCAATAAAAATTCATCTTTACGTGACAACTAATAAACAAATGATATTAATTTGCTGATCATACAATACTATAGCATTCACTAGATTTTCTGACCAGACAATGTTGCTCACAAATTTTATAATATTAGGTCTGTCTGCTATTTATATGAGTTTCTTAATTCCCAAGGCAATAATAATGCAATGATCATAGTTATTTTATACTTACTATTCAAGCTTCTATGTTATAACTAGCCTTAAGCTAGAACATTTTAGTTGGTCGAAGAAGGAAATAGTTTGTTTGGTTACCCTTGGAGGGAGCCTTTGTGGCCCCACCAGTGGCCGGTGTTGAAGGAGAGGACGTCGGCGTCGAGCCAGGCGCGGGCGTTGGCGGAGATGTGTTCGAGGCGGAGGACGCGCTTGCCCTGAGCGACGCCCAAGTCCACCAAGTATGGGGCTCTGTAAAACGACAACGACACTCCATAATCCTGCAACATTTTCCACAACACATCATTGCAAACCAACAACATGACTCGTGGTTGCCTCCAAGTCCAACTAGCCGCAACATTATTGTATTCAAATGCGGCTATGGGTCCCACACACCATTTTCTCAATCTAAATCTTCCTAACCTAAGCATGAAACTAAGAATCATTCTTTTCCCGGAATCCGTCTTTTCCGTTTTCGAACTTGTATAGTAAGATACGGGCCAGAGGCCAATCAAGAATGGACCTACACATGAATTCAAGGGTGTTCTAATTTTATCCTTTTTCATATTTCATCTTAATTTTTTTATTTTCTTTACGACTAGCACTAGCGTGAAAGCATAGTATTTTTGCCGCGGTGTATCTTCAAAATTATGATAAAATATAAAAATATAAACATTGCATACATAAGATTTACACTTTTGATAATATTAAAAATTATATTGTGACAAAATAAGAATATAATATTGTGTCGATTTTACCTAACTTATAAGGATTATTTGACAAAAATTTCTCATATATATATATATATATATATATATATATTTTGTCTCTTTGGATTTCAAAATTTTAGGTCCGCCATAAGCCCCACGTAAAGAAAAACATTAAATTAATGAGTTTAAGAAATTAATTAGCTCCCTCGCGGTGACGAAGACAATAATAGTAGGCCTCACCGTGGCTTTTATTTAATTATGCTATTATTCAAAATCAAGTGAGAAAATACAATTTCTAATCGTTTATTGTTCTCAATTGGAATTCGAATCGCCACCAAATGTGTTTTTACCAAATTATCCCTCTTATCGTATGTATTCAACGATTAGAAATAATAATAGTATCTTCCTTCCTTCCTTTACACTACAGTGGAAAAAAGCTGAAAAGGCAGAAAACTGACCAAGAACTTGAAAGTAGAGAGAGGGTCGCCATTGATCATCTGCGTCTGAGCTCCACGCGCCGTCGCCGACACCATACAGATCAGCGACTGCCACTGGTTCCTCCCCAGCGAGTCTCCCACGAACATCACCGTCTTCCCTCTCATCCTCCTCAGAAACTCTTCCCCGTCAAACCTGTATAACACCAAACCTCAAAACCCCACTCACAGAGAGAAATGGCTTCGTCTCTTTTACCTGGGAAGCTCGCAGTTGAGCGGCCTCCAATGGTAGTCGAGGTAGCCGGAGTCGGGGCGCCCGTACATCTGGCAGTTGAACTCGGCGTCGATGAGAGGGCAGTCGGAGGACCGGTAGAGCGGCCCGGCGTCGTCGCGGACCCAGGTCCCGGCGAACAGCGCGCACGTGCTCTGGTTGGACCGGAACATGGGCTGCCGCCGGTGGTGGCCGCGGCTCTTGAGGCTCATGATGATGGCCGACGAGGCCTTGTGGTGCTGGAGAAGGAGGAGAAGAACCAGAGCTAAGCATTCTGGTGATGAGCGAAGGCGCATTTTGGAGATGGGGCTGAAATGAGAAGAAAGTGGAGGATTGGGGTGAAAAGGATAAAGAAAAAGAGTAATGGGATGGAATGGAAGGTGGCTTTGGATTTGGTTTCTGTTTAAATAAGATAAACAGGGTGATTAATTTATTCTAACTGGATTCTCTAAACAGATCAAAAATCAAATTAAAATCCAAGTTATTAGTTTTTCGAGTGATAATTTAATCATGTTAATTACAGTTGAAACCAAGGATCAAAATGCCGTTTTGGCCGATAAATCGTTTGCCGTTATCGATGGATTAATCGTTTGCCGATGCCGTTATCGACGGAAAACCTATAAAAATTATCGTTTGCCGTTATCGAAACTTATCGAACTTATCGATGGATTAATCGTTTGCCGATGGATTTATCGATGGAAAACCTATAAAAAAAATTCAAACATATTTTACACTAAAAACATAACATAAAATACTAATGTCACAAAATATAAACATAAAAGTCTCATACAAAATATAAGATATAAGCCACAAACCAAGTCTCATACTAATGTAGCCAAACATAAACTAAGTCTCATACAAAATTACAAATACTTTACAAAATATGTAAAATAAATTATTATTTACTTACCAAAATAAATATTTACAAGTCACCAATTATTCTTATATAAAATATGCACTGCACAATTGATTTCATTTAAAACAAGATTGAACAACTAGCTCAATTTAACAAATTAGCTAAAAATTGTACTTTTGCCGCAATATTTTAGAAAACTTCAAATTAAAAAAAATATTATGCCAACCGATTATTTTTTAAATTATATACAATTTTATAAAACAAAATTACACCAAAATATTCGAGTAACTAGCTCAAATCAACAATTTCCGAAACATATGTACTTTTGCCACAATGATATCACAATTCAGAAAAACTTCAAATTAAAAAAAAAATTATGCAAACCGATTAGTTTTAAAATTATGTACAATTTTATAATACAAAATTACATCAAAATATTCGAGTAACTAACTCAAATCAACAATTTCCGAAACATGTGTACTTTTGCCGCAATTATACAACAATTTGGAAAAAACTTAATGACTTTTCGTTATTTAGCGATAAGTCCTCCAGTTTTCGAAATTTAACACTTGAAAACCTAAAACGAAAAGTTGTTCACTTTCCCCCTCAAAAAATCGCGAAAACTATAAAACGAAAACGATTAAGGGAGATAACTTACCGAGAAGCCTATTTTCAGCGATAATCGAACGATTTTCGAACGAAAATCGCGATTTTCGGAACCTTGGTTGAAACTGTTAGCGTTTTAATTTTTAGAGCCTAACAACGGCGTGGAAAACACGGTGGGGTACGAATAGATGGTTCGGAAGGATGAGCATAGTGCGCGCCTAAGGTGAGCTGCACGGGCGAGAGGGTGCACCGATGAGTATGGGAGTTAGAATCATATATCAGTAATTATATTTTTCATATAATTTCTTGACTAGTGAATTTTTATTCGAAGGAGATTTTGTGTCTTGTCTATTTATTTTTATCTATTTATCATAAAAATAAAAAATAAAAAGATACTATCTTTCTGTCAAAATTTCTTCTTGTGCATGTGAGAGAGGGATTCTCGTGAGAAAATGTCTTTTAGCGATGGTGTGTTGTGACGTGTGAAACAAGGATTGGGCACTTAGACATAGGTAACGTTGTCTTTTACACTCATTTTTGTCCGTAGCTCTCAAGAAATATGTGTCGTCACACATGGCTTTTCTCAATCTTTAGGGTATTATTGACACAGGATTCAGTATCAAAATTCAAAAGTAACAAAATGCAAACGAACATGTAAATCTAATTTAAAGATATATATATATATATATATATATATATATATATCAATAGCGCACGGGTCGGGTAATATGACATATGTAATGTTTTTTTCTATTTATTTTTTTTAAATCAATATTGATGAGTAAACTACAAATCCATAAGTTTAAAATAAAATCGATTGGAATATCGATCCGATCTTTGTAAAAGAAAAACTCAAAATTTAATTTTTTTACGGAAGGTTGATATTTTAGAAGAATCTTGAGGATAATGTAGAGGTTGTTACGAAAAAAAATATATAGAGTTTTCTTGTTCAAATATCAAACTTGAAAGTCAAAAGCCACATTAGAAAAACGGTCTTTCCGCAAACCACCAACACTCATGAAGAAGAAAACAAAATTATCACAAACATACCGAGATTTTTAGAATGTTGATGAGAATTGGGAGGATCTTTTTCATTCAGTGCATATAAAATTTTGTGATTATGTATCGGGAAGATATGAGACGTTTTAATAAATGTTTCATTGGGAATTAGATTAAAGTAATAAAGTTTTGTCATTTTTGCGAGACGGTTAAGCCGTGTCATTATTGGTATAGCCACGGAAATAGGCATTACTTCGAATACTAAGTTGTGTTGTTTCACAATAAACGTTGAATTTAATGAGAAAGCAATGTCCTGTTTTTATAGCGACATTTAGCAGAAAATAAAGCATGCAGGAGAAGCCAGTTGGATATGGGGCCACTATAAATTACATTACTTAATAGTGCTTTTAATTTACTGAAATAGGAAAGAAAAAAAAAACAAAAAAAATTGATACACAAATTTTAAGAGGTATCAACTATATTTTAGAATTTACAGTATCAATGGATCGCAGCAAAATTTGATAAGAGTTAGATTTTTTATGACATTAAGAATTAATTTGATTAAAGTTTTTAGAAAATTCATAAGTAGATTATCTTTTGCTAATTTAAGATAAAATAAAAATGATGACGCTTATACCTTTTTGTTTTTTGAGAGAAAATGTAGCTTATAATTGTAATATCGACAGTCGAAATAATATTTACTAAATTGAGTAATTGTCGCACTTCCGAGATACTTTACACAATGGTACATTTTGCTTTCTGAACTATAGTTTTTAGTAGAGATGCCTTATGAATTTTTAAAAACAGCATATTATCCCTACATGTTACATATAAAAAAGGGAACATGTTAAAAAATGTATGACAAATGATTAAATGTAGATACTTTATGGGATGATTTGTTGTGTTCTTCAATTCTTTTTATGAACTTTTATTCGAAAATTAGACTTCTTGATTAGTATTTCACAATAATTTCATAATCTTAATACATTAATCTTGTTCGATAAATTATAGATACAAGTATTTTATATTTTGCACAAATTAGTAGTCTTCTCCATATTTTTTTTTTATGTAAATGAATCAGTGCGTTACTTTTTTGAAAGTATAGACTTTAGAGGTTATTGCTGCTTAAAGTAGAGTTTTTGAGGATAAAATGCACCAGTATGAAAAATTGAGAGGGCATTATACCATCTCTCTCAAGGCGCCTCAAAGTTGATTCTCTCCAATAAAAATAAAATATAAAAATGAAAAAGAAAAAGAAAGGAGACAAAGGAATGAATTACTTGCATAGACAAACAACCAAGAAAGAAGCAGGCTTGTTTTATTCATCTTTGTATCATAAAACCTTTTGTCTCACCAAAGGTTCCATCCTTTTCTTCCTCTACATGCTAATCTATTCCCCATAATTCTTCTTTTGCTTCACTCTTTGAAGCTTTCAAGTGAGTTGTATTATACCCAAAGAGAGTTACCGCAAACTGTCCACACTCATACCAAAGAAGAGTTACCATCAGAATACAGGGTTTTTTTTTTTTTAACCTTATACAAAGTAGCTTCGTGTTTCGAAATCAGATCCGCCTCGAGCCTATGAAAC
Organism: Parietaria judaica; assembly: GCA_954871525.1. Classification (NCBI taxonomy): domain Eukaryota; kingdom Viridiplantae; phylum Streptophyta; class Magnoliopsida; order Rosales; family Urticaceae; genus Parietaria; species Parietaria judaica. Next base: position 21,756,437 of record OX940860.1, on the reverse strand, counting down.
TAAGGGCCGGTCCCGCCAAAATCAATTATAATTTGCTATGATTACTTTATGATGATTCGTCATTATTTGGAATTGGATATGATCTAAAATTGTGATAGCTAATTCTCTTGTACATTTCACAAGAGATATTCATAATATTTCAATGAAGCAAAACTTTGCCCATTTGAATAACATTTTTGCTAAGTTTCAAAACAGCATTTGAATTTTCCCAAATATTAGTTGGCCTAGGGAATTTGGTGCATAGTTGGACTCGGGAAGAGATTTTTTTTTTTTTTTAATAACTATTTCTTAGTAAATCAATTATTTCGGGACCAATTGCGAGAAACATGATTTTATGAGGCATCAATAGAGATTAATAGGTTTGCCTTTAATTTTGCAATTTACGTCCTTTCGAAACTTAGCAAAACTTTAAAAAAAAAAAAAAAAACTTCATTTTGTATGAAACAAATAATGATTCAAGTAATCTAGAAAAACTTTAGTGTACAATAATCTGGTATAAATTTATTACAGCTAATGTGTAGTGCCATCCTAAGTAGTTTTCAAATGTCCACAGATCGCAAATTTACCACTAAGACCAATTTACTAGTGTATTGCGAACACAAACAAGTATACCGATGGGTAAACCGCAAAATTAATGGGAACAGTCCAATACGTGGCATGCAATTTATCTACGAATTTCGGTAAATGACAACAGAGTGCGCTGTTTTAAACCGCATGCAACGTGCCTCGAAATTTTAAGCCATGATCCCATGCTCAGAAAAAATAACATTTTAACATTGAAAATTACCCTTAAATAAATACTCAGCAGATTAATATATATATATATATATATATTCTGACTTGGGGAAATTTCAGAGAAAAAAAAATCACCAATTTGATTAGATTATATATATTCTGAAAAACTCAAAATAAATGATAGTCCCGTTATAATTACAAATATATCCAATATACGGTCTGAGCTCATCTCTAATAATCGGGGGGGGGGGGGGGGGGGGGGGGGGGGGGGGGGGGGGGGGGGATTCCGAAGTCGCCTTTATTGCAACATCTACTTTATTGAAGGCCGAAACCGAACCAGACCGGACCAAAACCAGATTTGTCGGTCAAGATTTTCACCGTGGTTGAAAGGGCACTATCCAAGCCGTTTGCATCATATCATAGCTTCAGATGCTCGAAACAACAAGAACAAAAACATCGAACTATATACTTTCATATAAATTAGTGCATTATTCTCCCCATATATTATAAATACACTGAGCTAATTAATTTATGTAACTAAGATTAATTAAGCTCAAACTGTGATTTAAACTTATATCCTTGAGCTGCGGATTCGAGCCTCAAAATCGCTCACCGTACTCAAAAAAATAAACCAAGAATTTCCACATATCCCGACTTGCGCCAAAAAATCGCCCTTCGTGATGAGCATGAAAGATCTGAAGCGGCTGTAATTAGTCGTGCTAACTGACTTCAACAAAGCTCGAAGCACTCGTTTTCTTTCTTCTCTCGTAGCACTTCAAGAAGAAATTATCACTGCGCGGCCTTGGCCTCGTCGTCAAGTCTTTAAACTACAAAAAAAACAAGCAATAAGACGAACATACTCGAGATTGAAAGGACACAAAAAGGTAAATAAAAGGCAAATAGTTAAGATTATTTACCATCAGAGCCATAGTTGAAGGAATATTGTTGGTATCACTGTTACGACTTTCTGAAATCCTACGAAAATTAAGAATGTGCATATATATGGTCAGTAAAATAATCCAATACCTTGAAACAGAGGAAATTTTACTGTCAGTCACTTCTCGATTTTTTTATCTCGTCATGTTTTTTCACTTCCGAGCCTCGCTCTTTTTTAAGCCTAGTGAATTACATTTAAGAAAATATTTTTGGTTTCCTTTCTCATTCATTTCAGGTCTTTTAAATAGACCAAAGAGATTATAATGTAATGACCCGGGACCAAACACTAAACACTAAAACCTAATTATCCCAAACCCTAAAATATTATGAGCACAGTTAAGTAACAAAACCAACATATTAACCTGAACCTAATTATATAAAGCTAAAGTGACGAATGTAACAGCTTCTGGCCTCCTAAGGGAACTGTATCACTGGTCTTAACATTTCAATACAACAAAAATTGTAGAGTTATAGCAAGTCGTAAAGTAACTATATTGTTTCTTTTCATATTTTCAAAGATTGAAGGGGAAGACATACTTGATTCGTTCTCGATGTGCAGTTTGACCATCTTCAATCTGTTCTTCCTGATATACTTCAGAAACAGCGCTAAATCCTTCACTGGCCCATTTATCGCCGCGCTCAAAAACATCACCACAAAACAGCGGTTGTACTCCTGCATTTTTGCAAGCAAGAACGAGTAGTTTAGGTAAGCTATTTGATTGTCTATCAGGGGCAATTTAGTCAAATATTTTTTCCTTTCCATATTCCCCTTATCACCATTTTCCTTCCCTAAAATTTACCTTTAACAGGAGGCAAATAAAAAAAGGGGATCTTTGTCAATAGTTTCTGGCAAGTGGTAGTATCCGGGAAATCCAGGAAAGTGGAACCCAGAAATTGCAACCTCTCAGAAGCCGTCATCTTCGAAAACCCAAATGAAGTGGTCCATGTGTTTATCATACTCGGAACTGCAGGCAAAATCAACCTCTCCACTCCTACCTCTATGAGTTTCTGAACAAAAAAAGAAAAGAAAAAATAAATAAATAATCAAAAGACCAAGAGGAACAGTTTATAGAAAAAGATAATGCCCGAGAATTGATATATGAGAAAAGATTAAGGTAAGTTAATGTACCTTTTCAAGCTCATTCATAAGTATGCGACACATTCCAAGTCGGCGAAATTGAACACGAGTACCAACGAGAGGAACTTCGGCTACTTTCTTCCCGTGCACCCTTCAAAAAAACAGTATAAACTGAACTTCAGCTTTTTACTTGAAAATAAAAGAGCCACAAAAAAAGAAGCGACTAACATAAATAAGTAATCACCTAATAGTAGCCACAGAAATCAGTTCATCGTTCTTTTCTAAAATGACTGTATAGAATCCTTGGAAGTTCAGACGTTGAAGCTCGGACCTGCAGTTCCATATCAATAGGTGTTCTTAAATCCAATATAGCTTGACAATCAAAAGTAGAGTAAATAAGAAGCAATCACCCGAAAAAGAGCTTAAATAGTATGTCGATTGAAACACAATATTTATTAGAAATGAGGCATAAAATCGTGTATCTGATAGCTCTGTTTTAAACAAGCAAAGTAGTATTAAACATGCAAAAAGTAGCTTGAATTTGGTTTAGAATACTGTGATTTCACTTTCCTTTTGACAAGTAGATCAATTGAATATATAATTAGGTAATATTACGTTAGAAACATATATCGTAACAAAATGCAAGTTATAATCGCTATCAAACAGGATGAGGGATATGAAGAAATCAGAAAAAAGCATTTCCTACCCTTTACTGAATATAGTGTCTTCAACTAGATCGTTCTTCGTTCGAGGATCCTTTATGGGCTCAAAGCATTCGTGCATCACACCCAACGCAACACTGAGCTTGCTGTAATTCTCTACCGCGTCAACGTCGTTGGTACAGCAACTCTTTGCCGGCTTCAAGACGGACCAAGTTAGGTTTTCTGAACCCACGGTAGTCTGTTTACCTATAAGCTTTTGTAGCCTCGAAAATATCTGAAAATTTGATAATGAAAAGAAAAATCACCCGGAAATTTAGGCAAATAAACCCATGAAATTCGTGCAGTTTTCACCAATAAAAGAAGAAGATAGTGAAGACTCCGTAGTACAAAATTAGTTGAAGGCTTTACCTTTTTGCACATTTTATTGCAAAACCAATTTTCATCAAGATTGCTCTTCGATTTAGCCCCCAAGCACTCAACATGGTCTGTCAAATTAGACATCGGAAACTATTTAAAAAATACTAGTAGAATTTAGGAAAGCAAATATGGTTGAAGAACGAAACGACTAACTAACATTGGCGTTCACACTGATGACATCTCAGCAAAACTTCGTCTTTGGTGTGGTCCTTGTTCTCTTTTAACTTCCTTTCTCCACATATTCCACATCGGCAAGGTGGACAGAACCAGTCACCGTCTGGAATATCCTATTAGCAGCAAATTTAACTCAAATTGATGCAGAAAATTTCAATTGGGAAACCGGTAAATGTAATGATTATTTTTCAAAATTGTTACCAATTTTCAAAATTCTTGGAAATTTTTTTATCCAGTATCGATTCCCAATTTTTCCAACTTAAATGCAAAACTGTGTTTATTCTTTTAAGCACGAAAGAATAAAGCTTCTGTATAATTTTTCCAAGGTAAACCTGCAACTTTTTATTTATTATAATATTGGTTAATCATTCACCAAACGGGTTTTCAAGAAACTTTTTAAAAAAAAATTAATAATCATTCCAAATTAAATAGTCTGTCCAACTGTCCATTGTAGATACTCCAAAACAAACTAACATGTCTAAATCATAATAACAAGATTAACTGACCCTACAGCTTTTAAAAATTAATAAAACCGGTAACTGGTTTCTGGTGCGGATAGGAAAATTGTATTGGAAGGTTTTCTCCAGTTCCCAATGAATGGCGTTTCCGAATAAAACTTCCAACCATTATGAAATTAAACAAAGAGAAGCAAACAAAAAAATCTACCTTCAGGCCAAGACAACTCTTGTGATAAGAAGATGGGCATTGATCGCATAACATCAATTCACCGCCGTAGTGGCACACGGAGCAAATGTACTCATTCCCGCCACTTTGCCAAATGCTATTCGTTCTGTGCTTCTTTGAACTACTCATGATTTGCCTCTGGCAGTCGATAAGCGACCTTCCATCATCCAAATATAAGTGGGACCCACTTCTGTGGCCTTTGCAACCAGCGTGGACTACAAACGCCGTCTGACGGAACAAATTCCCGCAACAACTGCACTTGATTCCTTCCCGAGTGATCTTTCCTTCGCGCAAGACACGGCCATCCTTTCTGCTTACACAACGCACTTTCGTTCTCGGCAACAAGACGTTGTTCTCTATCAACCACGAGAGTGTAGTGCGCGAATTTCTGTGCGACGAATCGGGAATAGCCACTTCGTGAACACTTTTTCTGGACCTCGATACATGAGTTCTTGAGTTGGCGAGCAAACTAGATCTCTTGCTCCTTTTTCCCTTCTGATGAGTGGCATGTTGATCCTTCTCTTGCCTATCTGTTTTTGATTGTATGTATGTTTGTTTTTGAAACACGTGAGTTGCAAGAATCTTGACTTTACTAGGTTCCATTATGGAGTCTGCCGAAGATACTTTTAAAGGAGAACTTGGCTGACTTACGTATGACTGAACGCTACAGGAAGCAGAAACACCATTAGAGCCTGTGGATGACTTGTACAGTAATAACTTTGTCCCAGAACCCTTACACCCAATCCATTTGGCGTTATCTCTTGATCCTTTCTCTCTGTTAACGTTTGATGAATCATTCAACGTCGGGTCATCTAGGGAGGCTGAAGAGATCTCGGGTACAATGGATTCTCTCAAATGCTTGGATATTGTGCAAAAAGAATAGAAAACTTTTCCATCTGGTTTTGTATACCGTTTTCTGTTTCTTCCTTCATCGACAGCGTAATCGATTTTCCAGCCCAGATGTTGAAGATGCTTCAAAATATCTCTCTGTATAGAACGAATAGATCTCCCCTTACGATGCTCTATTTTACGGACATAATATTCATCAATGGCAGTGGGACAAAAACCAGCTTCTGGGAGCATCTCTTGTCTAACAGGCTGCCAGTTCATTGTGCAACGACGTGCAGAACCGGACACTTTCTTTGTAATTGTTCCACGATCAATCTCCGTTTCAGTAATCAATGGCTGATATTGAGGCCTCGTTTCTGCTTCAGGAGTCAATATACCACTGAAACCACGTGGGGCTGATTCCAAATCACTTGCAATTGTAACTTGATCAATCTCCGATTCGGTAATAAAAGGCTGATCTCGAGGCCTCGTTTCTGCTTCAGTAGTCAATATAACGCTGAAACCAGGTGGAGCTGATTCCAAATCACTTGCAACCGTAACTTGATCAATCTCTGTTTCGGTAATCAACAGTTGATCTCGAGGCCTCGTTTCTGCTTGAGGAGTCGATATAACACTGAAACCAGGTGGAGCTGATTCCAAATCACTTGCAACCATAACTTGATCATTCTCCGAGTCACCGCAAGAATCAATCAGTCCCTTCTGAGTTTCAGCGAACAAGCTTTCGTGAAGTTCTAATTTCCGACACAGTTCTTTCGCCAAAATCTTTGAATACTCATCAATAACTTCAGATATCATCTTCTCCCACAAATCTCTTGCACAACAAGTCCAGTCTCCGGCTTTCTTAAACTCCCTTTTCTCCCTCACGTCATACCATATCTGCTTCACCGAAACCGGAAGGTCGCCACACTTTTCTTCAAACTCCTCAATCAACTCAAGAAACACCCAACTCCCACGCCGCTTCCAACTCCCGGAACACTCATCCCAGTCCTGAGTAATGCGCAAATCTGCGATTTCAATCTTCAATTCGTCACCTAAATCCGGGAAGAAAACCAATCTCTGCGTCGAGCCATCTTCATGGTCAAAAATCACCCCCTCCCACCATGCATCGTTATAGTCAGCATCCACGCAGAGGCCATAATGCAAACCCCAGTCGACGATCCTCGCCGGAGGCGGTGAAGGCCTGATATTCCCACGGCTAGGACCCACCAGTTCCCCACCGTCCAGGACCTGCGACACAGCCACGACCTCGACGAGCCTACCGAGCTCGTCATCGGTGAGAAGGTGGTCGTAGCTGACGCAACGCCGGCGCTTCTTGTCGCATGCAACGACAATGCCGGGATGCCACGACCCGAGAAACCCTTCCTCTTCGCTTCTCACCTGAAAATTCCCCGTCAACGGTCAAGAAACGACGAAACATAGCCAAACGCACACCAACATCTGTCTTTCAGTTTTCCTTCCTGCTTTGGAATCGTAAATATCGTAAAAAAAATCTGAAGCACGATGCGATTTCCAAGAGAAAACGATAAGAAAATCAAGAATCTAACAACGAGAGAAACAAAACAACACTCTCTGAGGCGAAAATTCAAATTCAAATTTGAGAAGAGAAGTGTGGAGTTTATGAATGGCGTGAGTGTAGTACCTCGACTCTTTCGTCGACGAGAAGCTTTCTTTGCGTGCTTGGTGTTTCGCGCTTTCTCTTCTTCCGAAGCGCGCCTGGTTCTTCCGAGCTCACCGCCATTGAAGGCCAGAGAGTGAGAGAGAGAGAGAGAGGTTTAGGATTTTGCGAGGTGATCTCAAAATCAAAACTTTGTGAGCAAGCAAAAGAGTGTACCTTGTACGTGCTGCATACCGCTGGGGCTCTGTTACGCTGCTGGTGAGGTCCACAGTAACGCAGCAACGGTTGCCACGTGGCCTTCGGGGTTTCTATTTTTCTTCTTGGTAATTTTTTTTTTCTTCTATTTATATTATGGGCCAAATAAGCATGCATTTAATTAGTCTTTTTTTTTCCTAATTAAAGGCCGGTCATTCGTCTCTTTTAGTTTTAATTTGACAACGTTGATTTTTATTCTAATGGAGTTTGGGTTTTTCTTTGTATTTTGGCCATGAAATTACTCTCGCCTCGTCAAGTATCTGAGTTTCATATTGTTCTTAGTATGCTTTTTTTTAATAAAAAAAAAAAAGAAGAGAAAAATGCATAAATCACGAAATATATGTTTTTGCCAAGGCCATCTCGATTCATAACACTTTTTTAGTGTGATTTTTACACCATAAACTCCTTAGTAGGACTAAGTCTCACTTTTCTCCTTAAAAAAAAAAGGACTAAGTCTCACTTTGGTTGAATGTAATAATATTGCATCAAATTTGGTGTGGTACTATTTACACCACTACACACTATTTATTTATTAGTAAATCAATAAAGTCATTAGATAGAAAGTTAATATTAATAAAATATTAAAAAAAATAGTTTTTTGTGTTATTTTTTATATTGTAATGGGAGTATAAATTTTTTTTGGTGTTAAAACTTTACTAAAACAATAAATTTTTTACATCATTTAGTTTTTGTGTTCAAGTTCTTTAAAATTCGTCATTAGTTTATTCTTCCCATCGCACGTATGTTACATTATTTTTGAACCTTCATGTCGCATGAAATGAATAGTCGGATTTGATATTTTTTTTTACTAGGGTAGACACTATCTGTCAAGTTTACAAAGTACTCTCGCATTATTAGATTTATTCAGTATAAAAACAGGTGACACTGTTCGCCAAGTTTACAATATGTAAAGTGAACACACATTTGCGCCCCATAGAGTTTCAACTCGAGTTCTCTTAGAAAAGTATGTAGTGGAGTTACCACTAGGCCAAATAAGCTTGCAGCTGGACTTAAATATTTGTTAGTGTGAGTGTTTAACTTATATTAGTTTTAAATCAATATAAATTTAATCTTTCAAATCTTAACAATAATTCAATAAGTTCGCCACACCAAGTCATCAACCAAGATGAAACAATTATAGCACAAGTCCGATTGGGTAGAGCGCAAGCCCAACTTAATTCGGAGTATCATCTTGCTACTACTAACTCGCCAACATATGGCAAAAAAAACACACATTTAAATGCTTAATTATACGCAACTAATAACTATATATGGTATATATTATTGATCATCCTATTTACGTTGGAAATCCTTTTCGAAATCTTTTTTAGTAACTAGGATGAATGAAATACAGGGAATATTGAGATCTAATTCATTTTTCTTTTTGTTTGCGATATATACTATATATATCATATATAGTTGTATTGAAAGGATTAAAGTTTATTCTATATGGAATCGGAAATAGAATAGACTTTGATAGTGATGGAAAATACTATTTTTGTTTGCGATATATACTATATATATCATAGTTGTATTGAAAGGATTAAAGTTTATTCTATATGGAATCGGAAATAGAATAGACTTTGATAGTGACGGAAAATACTAAGAAGACTATTATAAAGAGAATAAAATTGAGTTTGTACTCGGCACATACAATAAAAAGCACGATGGAGACATCGACGACAAGGAAAGTATAAATTAAACCAGAAGATCTACCAATCATAAGTACCGTCGCTCGCCTATACAATACAGATGCAAAGTGTGTAAGAAGAAGCGGCGGATAGATTTCATATTTGACATTGCCGTCATCGACTCAAGGTGCCAAATTTATTGCAGATGACACGAGAATTTCTCCGATACTAACTGACGGACGACCAATGGAAGGCATGCATGGACATTTCATAAAATATTATTGAGAGTCATCAGTGAGTAACTTGAACCTCTCAAGGCCAACCTTGCAGCCAAAAGCCTTGATGTCTCTCTGCGACTGAGCTTGAAAATCAGCGTAAGTGAAAGGTCGGTATTTGGAACTTCTTATGACGCTGCCTTCGCCGGGAAACACGAAGTAGCATATCGACACTCTCTCTTCTCTCTTGTTCACCTTCACTCTGTGCTTCACGCTCTTGTACTTGTCGTCGCTCATAGCCTGAATCGCCTCACACTAAATTATGTCCTTTTTAATTAAATATTTCAGGGTTATTTACCGTAAAACTACACTAATGTTATTCGTTAGGTAGCACAAATATCTTTTTTTATTATGGCAAAAATACCTATTATTATTATATTATATATTTTTTTTTTTTTTGCAACTTAATGGTCAATGTATCACGTGACATTTAACTTAAAGTTGCAACAAAAATATAGAGTAGGTATATAAGTGCTATAAAAGTAAGTATTTTCGCCGCAAGTAATCTAATATTTATATAGAAAAAGTAGATTCCATTTGTGCAAATTCTTTGATTAGTGCTTGTTTCGTTTCATTTCAACCTGTGAATCAAATGTCAAATTCTATATACCTTATATAGTCTTATAGATAATACAAAAAATTTAGCATATTTGAGAGTTAAGCTCTTACTTGCATCATATCTCCAAGGTTGACGATGAGAGTGTTGGAAATGGGTTTGACACTGAACCACCGCTCATCCCTCAGGACTTCAAGCCCGCCAACCTGGTCTTGCTTCAGTACCGACAGCACCGAGCTGTCCGTGTGGACGCCCATCCCCCACGCGCGCCCGTCGTCGCCGTCCCCAGAATAGCACGGATATCGATAAACGCGGACAAAGCCGGTGGATTCCGACAAGTTGGATTCCGTCTCGACCGTGTCCAGCTTGAGCTCCTCCGACAAGGCTTTGAATATTGCCGTGGCAAGTTCGCCTAAACGTTTGCCGTACTCTTCTAGCAAGAGGCTTGTGTGTCGTATATGTATTAGAGAATGTCAAGTTTTATATGTTATTATTTTATAATTTTCATGGACTTTGGATAAGATATATTCCATCAAAAAAAAATCACAACATAATATTATTGTAAAAACCTATGCCTTTCCGAAACTAAATCCTTAAACCAAGCTATGATTTCGATTCTTAACACAAAAGGCCAACGTAGCAGTTGAACTAAGACATTTAAAAATTAAGAATTAAGATCCAATCAATATATATTATATGACTTACTATCAACAAAAAGAATGATGACAAGTTAGACAACGACAAGGGAGGCAAGTAATTAATCTTTGTACTTCGTAAATATAGGATTACACTTGATTTTTTAATTTTTAATTTTATCACTTTTTGATATTATAATCACCAAAATTTTGAAATTATAAAACAACATTTTGGATCAAAAGTTTTTGAAAAAAAAAATTGACTAAAAAGTATCAAAAAAATTAATTTTGGAATTAAATAAATGGAAGATTAAAAGGTCAAACTTTCTTATAGGAATTGGAAAATTCCATAATGTTAATAATGTTACACTAGAAATTTTCGATCTTTATTATTAAATAAAAATTTGTCTTAAAAAGTTAATGTTAAATTTATCACATACGCTAGATCTTGATCCAACCGTTTAGATTAATTAATGATTATCTAAATAAATATCAGAAAATCAATATCAAACATTATAGAAAATCAGAACCGAAAAGTCCACGTTTTTGGAAGCTCCCACTTATTACTAGACTAATCCTCTATATAAATAAACAGATTAAATTAGTGTGGAAAATAAGTAATTAATTACCTGAAAGAAGCTAGAATGGGGTGGCTTTGATCATGGGAGAGTTGGGAGAGAGGGACATTAATGCCTTCAACCCAGTTGACCTCTTGGGGGCCTGCAGACAGGGCAGCCCCTGCCGGGGTCAGCGCCGGGGTCCCCCAAAAGTATGACAATGGGCTGCCCTCGAACACTCCCTTCTTCGCCTCGAACGGCAGCCGAAACAGCTCTCCGGCCTCGTCCTCCACCCGCCTCAAAAGGGTCTCTGGGACTCCGTGGTTGACCACATGAAACAGCCCCCAATCCCGACAAGCCTCTGCCAGCCTCGCCTTCTCCTTGTCGTCGTTCTTGCCGATCAGGCTTTGGAAGTCAATCACGGGGATCGGGTCGAAAGCGCCGTCGTCGTCGTCGGTTCCAGCCTCTGGCGGCGGGGGAGGGAGGCGGTGGGTGAGTGAACGAAAAGGAGGAGGGTAAGAGTCAAGGTTGATGATGCTCATATTCTTGTTTATGTTCGCGAACGTGAAAAAACAAACGCTATATTATGGCAGAGAGAGAGTGTTTGCTCTTAAGTCTTAAAGTTTTTGGAATCGGTTCTTTCCAGAGACAAAATTTGTTGGGTTTGGACTGTTTGTTTTGAGTTTTGTACTATACGACCAATGGACCACGTAGATAGGGGCTCTAGTGGCGCCACGTGGCTTCAGTCCCTTTCCAAAATTTGTCAGGCTTTTTGGTCATTGGAGATTGGGCCTACGAATCAGGAGAGACTACTTTGTCGTATATGTTCCTGTCGTCGTCGTTATACAAGTCCGTTAACAACTTAAAAAGGCTTTCATCTTTGTCGCTTTTGAAGAAAGGCCTTATCTTTGTTTTTTTTTTTTTTTTTTTTTTTAGGAAGGCCTAAGCTTTATTTTAGTTTAGTGTGTTGTATTATTCAATATGTTGATTATTATTAAATAAAAACTCAAGTTATTTCGAAATAGTCGGCATAGACTTAACTTAAAAAATTTGGAGGGATCGGTAAACTTTATCTACTTTTTTTATATTAATTTTGTGATTGAGGGAAATGGGTGAACAAGCTTGTATATTTTGATAAAATAAAACCATATAATATTTCATCATTTGGATTTCGAGTGCAGCATAATAATGAACACGTTAAGGTGAAGATTTTAATAATAATGTGCCAAAATTTTATATTTTTTTCTATCAAAATTTTACACTATATTACTGTAATTTTCTTAACTTTTTTTATTTGATAAAAAACTTTATATTTTCTTAATTCGAAAAAATAGACTTCATATTTTCAAAAAAATTTAATTCTAAGAAAGTCATCATGTTTTTTTTTATAAATAATTTTTTAGAAAAAAAAAGCGTCATGTCTTTTCTCGCCCAAGGCTTCGAAAAACGTTGGACCAACCTTGTGCTGACACCATTGCTTTTTCAGGGACGTTATGTCATTTGTGGAGAAGTTGGGATCCCCGATGCACAGGGGCGGAGCTACAGTGGGCCGAGCGGGGACGGCTGGCCCCACTTGATTCCGGCGTGTAATTGACTAATTGTAAATACAGTAGTAAATATATGTTAAATATATAATTGAAGTTACAAATTATACAAGATTTGCTCAATGGTGCAGTGGTGTGAAGCATACTTTTTAGCTCTCTACTTATCATGCAACCTATGTTCGATTCCTACTATTGCCATATATACTCTTTTTTTTTTCTATATATTTTGCCTTTTCTTTATATTTTAGCTTTTAAATGATATTAATATTACAGCAATTGCCATCCAAGTATCATATTTGCAACAAACAAAAAAAACTAATTGTTAAGTGTTGTCATCTACCTCAAGTTCTTATTATATTGACATGAGATATTATATATAACTATTTATATATACACATTAAAACAATAAAGAGTTATATGTATATTATGGTTACGGAATTATTTTTGCGGTTTACTATATACTATTGTCTATTTTTTTTCCGCACCCATTACGAAGTTTTCTGGCTCCGCCCCTGCCGATGCATGCCACTACAAGGAGTGCACACATCAGGAAAAGGACCGCGACGGATGTCCCAAGATTGTCAACTTGCAAAGCGCCATGGCGGATTTGTTCTAAGAATGCAAGAAACAATGTCGTTTACTCGACTCTGATAAGAGCATCTCAATTAGTGGAGTAGTAACAAACTAACAATGATGTGAATTTTGGCCAAAAATTTAGTTCTAGTATGAGGCTGTACACTTGTACTCATTAAGACAGTTCAAGTGAGAAAGGCTCTTATTACAGAAGATAGTCATGCGTACAATTGTTAACCCCGGATAAATGGTCTTACTTTTATGCCTCCTTTTATCAAGTACTTTGAAAGAATATTTGAAATTGTATAGCAGCGGTAATCTTCTTTTGGCATGGTGCAGGCAAAATCATATAAGCAAAAGCCGGTCAACAATATAAATATAATTCTAATACAAATCGAAGAACACACGAGGTTAAAATAGTACTAAAAGAATGACAAATCAGAAAGAAATGAGTAGAACAATCTAAGAAAAAAAGTGATAAATCGGAGCTACTCCCAACACATATAAATGTATCCAAGTTGTATTTACATGGGCAATATGTAGTCAAAAAAAATTCAATGACAAATGTACCTAAGTTTCATTTTATTAAGGATTTGGAGGGGATTTTAGGACATTAGATACATTCAAGCCGCATTAAAGTATAATTTAAGTACATTCAAATCACAATAAAATAAAATAAAAATTGGATACATTTAGTACCCAAAAAAAAACCCTTTAAGTCTATATTGTCTACTCTCAATTGAATATAATTTTAGTTCATTTGCCACCATTAACTTAAATAATGATATCGAAAGCTTTGATGACCGTCCCTTTTATGTAAACATCCTTTACGGTTATATTTCTTCTCTTCCTAATGACCCTCCCTTTCCCACCCTTTTAAACCTCGGTAACTGGTAACAGCCTGCTAGAATCCGCACATTAACTCTACATTATTCTACATTTACCATACTAATAATCAGTAATTAATTAATTAATTGATTCACGTGGAATTGAAATAAAACACACATCCTTACACGTTGCATGAAAAATCCGAGCCATTTAATGATCGTCCGAAATTCTTGAAATCATGCTTTTATTACAAGAAAATGCATTTAATGTTTCACATCTGTAAAGTATTAATGTTTGGATATCCTCTCCGTGTGATCGGAGAATTAATGACAGTTGACTCTCTTTATATAGAAGTTGCATTTATTTTTTGTGACGGTGTATATGTTCTGTTCACCCTCTTTATAAATAGAGTTTCGTAATAGCCCTTTTTCTCTCACTTCATATCTCATAATATCCATGGCTTCTTTATCTCGTACGTTGTTCTTCATAGCCCTCTCTTCATCGGTGATTATGTGCTTTGCTCGTGACTCACCCACTTCAGGTATATGTATTGTTTATTTTGTTCTTCTATATAAATTAATTGGTCTATATTGTGTCTAGATATTTTCTTTTTTACTTTGTGCAACTTGTTGTTGTTCAAGAATGATATCAAGATACATCATTTCTTACTAGGAGTTCTCTCTCATTTTTTAATATAATTTTAAAGCTTTACAAGAAAATCATTTATCCCGTATTATATGCAGGTCTAGAACAACTTATAATATTGTGTATAGAAAAAGAAGAGGAAAAGGAAGTCTTAAAATCAATTAGTAACGTTTTCATGATAAAGAAAGAAGAGAAATTTATTATAGAAACGTTAGAACAAAAGAACGAAATTGTTATATTTGGCAGTGAAGAAGTAAATGAATTTCGAATTTGGAACATTTTTTTTTCTTTCTTTTCTCTATCAATGTTGTGATTTACGGAAAACATAACTCTTTGGTACACGTGTGTCAGGAAAAGATGATGCCGGAACAAAGAACGCAGTGGTCATCGACGACTACCCAACACCGGGACCGAACCCTAGGCATGACCCACCGCCACCGGCTTCTATTGCCAAGAACGGTTGAGATCTAGATTCCACTACTTTAGTTTCCATACATATATATATATACACACACAGATTAAACTTGAGCATGGATAGTGATTTTCTCTATGGCATAGCAGGAAGATGAACTAATTTGTTTAATTTAGCCACTTTATGGTTGTTATTGCAATCTTATCTATAATTAGAATAATTATGACCATGAAATATTCTTGTTCCTTTTTCTATTGCAAGGAGATAACAACCATGACCTTGAAAAGAATAATCATGGCCATAAATATATACTCAATCCCCTATACATGCGTGCTATATATTGCAACATTATTGATGATTAAATTTTAGTATAAAATTCTGCAAGAAATAGCAATAATTATTAAATTAATAATTATTAAATTATTTAAAAAAGTTAAGGAAATTAAGATCGGAGTATCTCGTTTGTATTTATTTTTTTCTCGATAAAATGTCATCATCATTTAGAAAAATCATTTGGAATCAACTTAATTTATTATTTAAAATCTTAAAGAGTTATCATAACCCATTACAGTAAAATATTCAAGAGAATTTTATTATTTATGGATTTATAGAGCGATATGTAGTAATATTAATTAGAATCGAGACCATGTACATATTATTTAATTGGTATTTTGTTTACGGAAAAAAATACAAGAATAGATGATGAGCTGGCAAAGGAGTCGAAAGTAGTGATTGATGACTATGTTCCGGTAGGACCAAACCCTAGGCACGACCCTCGTCGTCGCCATCCGCCGCCAAGGATGCTGCTCGGTTGATACACATGCATGGAGTTATACAAGACTTTATAGTCCGAAATTATATATGTAGTAATTAAATATATGTATGTTCTGCGTGTTGCGACGAGCTTATATATGTGGTTGATCGAGTAATGCAATGATATTTTGGGCTTCTTCTTTAGTTTCCTTTTTCTATTAATGGTCTTGGTCAAATTAGTTTGATTCTTTTTCTTTAATCAGGAAAGAGAGTTCATTAGAATTACAGTTACCTACTGATTATAAGAAAGAAAGAAAAAAATGAATGTGTAACCCTTTTTTAGGATTAGACCATGTTTTGTCGGAAATTAGTTTTCCATGAAAGGTTGATTTGAAGAAGAAGCTTATAGTAAACCCTGGGTATGTAAAGATGGCAAGATATATTCATATGAAATATAAGAGTCCTCTCTTGCGATTAGATAGATAATTATGAAAAGTAGTTAAAAACACAAGATTAGTGAAATATCCATATGATATATAAGATTCATTTTATTTTAAATTTTCCATCCATATTAATTAATTACCTTTTAATATAATTGAATTAAATTCAACATTAAACTCATAATAGATTCCTACTATTTTTATAACAGTTAAGTCAAATTCACACATCCCTGTACTATACGTGTTTAAAGGTCTGCAAGTAAGCAAGCCAACCGAGAATTCAATTTATGAGTAGGGCGGAACATGCATATCAATGAGACTTTTTTAAGATTTTTAAAAACCGGTACTAATGGGTAAAGGCAAACCGATGAATCTACTACAGAATCGATGGGCATACTTGAAAGGGTTTTCGTAAAATATAACTTTGATGAAATATTAGTAGGAATTATAATCTTTTTGTAAATAAATTTAATTAAATTTATTACAATTTTAAGATTTTATGGATTTTTTTTTTTTTTGCGAGTTTAAGAGTTATTTTGCGGTTTTTAGGAAATTTTATGCATTTTTAGGGTTTTTATGCGCAATGCAAATTACCTGCGATATTTACGAGTAAAAAAGAATTCGAGTGTCTCTCGTTTAACTCGCATACTCGCAATTTGTGGTTTTCACACGGGCTTCCTGCAACGTGTCCCAATTTTCAAAACATTGTCCCTTATTAATCCCACATAGTCAATTATTCATTTTAATAAGAATAATAACGATATAAGTAATTAATATTTATTTTTAAATTTTTTGATGACATAATTTTCTTTTATGGCAAAAAATGTCATTGTTTGCTATTTTGTTGAAAGGGTTAATGACGGCAAAAATACCCAAAGTTTGGTCAAAGAACCCTTCGTGTACCCAAAGTTTAAAAGTGGTGGTAAAAGTATCCAAAGTCGAATTTGGGGAGTTGAACACTCCATTCTCGTAACGCAAGTAACTTACCTGTTAACTCTGGCTACATGGACAAACGTGGGTTGCTAACATGGCAATTTTTTGCCATGTGTACGAGCCCAATTAGGGGGTTTAATTCGTTGTTTTGTCATACACGAGGCTGATGTGGGCTCATCCACGTGGCAAAAAATTGTTTGTTAGCAACCCACGTTTGTCCACGTGGCCAGAGTTAACAAGTAAGTCAACTACGTTACGAGAATAGAGTGGTCAACGCCCCAAATGTAACTTTGGGTACTTTTGCAACCACTTTTAGACTTTGGGTACACGAGGGGTTCTTTGACCAAACTTTGGGTATTTTCACCGTCATTAAATCAATTTTTTTTTTTGGCATAAATTTTTCTCTCTTACTAACACGTGTTATATCTTTCGAATGGTGATGTTGACACCCTCTAATGAGAAGATCAGCATTATAAATTTATGAGAAATATCCAACCATTATTAATATGCTGATTCTCTACGATAATTAAGACTTTGAGGTGCGACATCAGATGCACCAACATTAAATGTTTTTTTGTTTTTTTTTTGTTTCCCATGATCTTCAATTGCTTGTTTGGTATATTATTATTATTAATGAATCAAATCCAACCTTTAACGGGTAAAGGAAGCTTATCCAATAATCCATAAAGAACCAAGCACAATAAAGTCTTGGATTTGGTGCATGCAATTATATGTTATATGTGATACACATCTCCTATATAAAATACATATAAAGATCAACAGTACGCAAAATCCAAGTCATATAGAGAGAGAGAAATTAAGAGATTGATGAAAATGGGTTTTGGATCTTCTTCTCTCACTCTTGTTTGTTTCAGCGTCATTTTGCTTGCTTCAACCCCTTCGTCCTTTGCTCGCAACACACCTTCAGGTATTTTTTTTTTTAAGGTAGCACCTTCGGCTTCATGTATTTTTTTTTTAAGGTAGTTTTGCTGTATGCGGGGATTGAACCCACAACCTCCAGTTTAGAGGTAGTGTGGAATTACCACTAGGCTATCCTAGCAACGACTTCAGGTATATATCTCACGTATATATTATATGCACACAAGCTCACGTATATATCTCTAAGCCATGTCGTGTCTACTCTATCACTTTATTACTTAATGATCTCATTTATCTGAATTTAATTTACTAACTTTTTTACTGAGATTACCTGCGAACAATTTCAAATAACATTTGAGACTGAGTTTTCTTAGTCTCAAGCTAGTCTCAGATACTAAGTAGCGGATGCTGCTATTATGGACGTAAATTGTCTCGGATACGCAGTAGTATCGGGGACGGACAACCAGTCTCGTAAAAAAAACTAAAAAAGACTAAAATTTCAAAAAAATCTCTAAGATTTAAGAAAAGTTATATATATATATATATATATATATATATATGCGTTAAAGAAGAAGTTTGTGTAAAGCCCCTTTAAATTCGACGCCGGGCTTTTATTATATAAATATAAACTCAAACTTGCTCAATTTTTTGTTCACAGGTATAATATTATTTTAGTTGACATAAATAAGGAGTGAACAAAAGTCTAGATAAGATAAATAATTTTAAAACAACCTCCACAACTTCTATATCTGTAGTATAATTTTAAATTTCTTAAAGCTTTTGATGTATAAATTATTTAAGTAAGATTTGCTATGACACAGATGCAGAAATCGGGAGTTCAATTCATGTTGATTACAGAGGTCCTCGCACTCATCCTCCCCACTCTCCCCCAATGACCGATGTCGAAGTCGATTACAGTGGCCCTCGCCCTCATCCTCCCCGCTCTCCTCTAATGACCGGTGTAGATCTGGATTATAGCGGTCCCCGCCCTCATCCTCCCCGCTCTCCACCAATGACCAATGTCGAAATTGATTATAGTGGCCCCCGCCCACATCCTCCCCGCTCTCCCCCAATGACCGGTGTTGATATTGACTACAGCGGCCCCTGCCCCCATCCTCCTCGCTCACCCCCAATGACTAGTGTCGATCTTGACTACAGCGGCCCCCGACCTCATCCTCCCCGTTCACCTCCAATGACCGGTGTTGATATTGATTACAGCGGCCCCCGCACTCACCCTCCTCGCTCTCCCCCTATGACCAGTGTTAAATCTTGAAAAATAAACTCTTCATTAGCCTAATAATGTATCCCGTGATTAAAGTTCTAAATACATGTATAAGGGAATACAAATTGCAAGTAGTTGGGCTATCTTGTATTCTACTAAAACATGTATTTTGTTTTCAATTTAGTTGAGGAATTAAACTGCTATTCGTAAATCGATTAATTGAATTAAGCTATAGAACAATTTTCGAATCATATACAAGAATTTAATCTCAATTATATAACATCTATATATGATATAGTAATTAAGACCTTATAAACGAAATCATATGTCACATTTGAAAGTCGCATTTGGAACTTTAATCATAATTCTAACAATTACAGCTCATAAAAATATCGAGTCATTGACTTTAATGTTGCAGATAGGGCCGTGCATTTATATCTAATTATCTATATCTAATTTTTTAGATCTCTGTAATTATATATTCCTATGGAGAAATAGTCAAAGTTAAATGTGTCTTTAGCAAAATAGCGTTTTGGTTAATATTGTTAAATAGCCAATTAATAACTTAAATCAAAATTAAATTACAACAATACCCTTCATTATTAATAGGGTTAATTGCGGCAAAAAAACTCAAACTTTTGTCAAATGATCCGTTGTGTATACAACCTCCGTAAATGGCAGCAAAAGTACCTAAACTTTGCATTTAGGAGTTGACCAACCATTTCTGTCCAGAATCACTGTTCCTCAGTTAGCTAGCGCCCACGTGGCCAAAAACCACTCGCTGACAGGGCAAATATTTGCCACGTATACTTGACACGTCAACATTGAAAAAAAAAACTAAAAAAATCAGCATTAAAACTTTATTACTTTTAC
Organism: Parietaria judaica; assembly: GCA_954871525.1. Classification (NCBI taxonomy): domain Eukaryota; kingdom Viridiplantae; phylum Streptophyta; class Magnoliopsida; order Rosales; family Urticaceae; genus Parietaria; species Parietaria judaica. Next base: position 21,736,276 of record OX940860.1, on the reverse strand, counting down.
CCAAAATCCCTCTTTTAAAACTTTTACCCAACAAGTATCCCCCCTCTTCTTTCTCCCTCTCTCATCGAACACACAGGACTGAACCATTCACCTCCCTCTCTGTCCATGGCTCTCCATGCCAACTCCCAAAATCGAACCCATGAAATACAATGGGTTTCAGAAGCGTGGTCAAGACTCGTCTTCCCCTTCTCGTCGGTCGCCACAGCCAAAATGTCCCCCTCTGTGGCACAAGCCTTCTCTTCTTCTCCCCCTGAGAAAGCTACTCTCCGACGATCCTCGTCGAGGCAGCCACTTCTGGGTTTGATTCTTGTTGCAAGGCGCTAGCAGTACCAAGCTCCTCACCGGACGACGTTGGCTACGCGACTACCACCCATGCTCTGCTTCTGGGTTTATTTATTTTGGATTTATTTTGTTCTATTGTTTTGAATTGGGTTTTGATTGAAGAAGCAGGAATCTTTATAATACGATGAATTCGAGATCTGTATGGAATTAGAGCCTTGGGTTGTTTGGCAACGATGAATTCGGCGTCCTCGCCGTGGTCGGAGTCGTGCTGACAGAGGAGTTCGTCTGGCACCAAAGCATCAACCCCGGGCGTTCTCGCCATTGGCTGCCATTGTCGTCCTCTTCACGGCGGTTGTTAAGGTCGGATTTCGTCAAATCCATCTCTAACACAACTCGTGTCGTTTTGTCCCAAAACGACATAAGATGAAGGCAAGGAGGTTCGTTGACCGATGATCAACCAAGGAACATCCTCGAAGAGGTTCAATCCGCGACGAAGTCTGACTAGTGTAAAAGCGAACTGCGATGGAATGCTCCATCACGCCTCGACGAGAGGCATTGCCAACGAGGCGTGCGGAGCCGAATGACAACTGACGAGATGTGCATTTAATGACGCCCATGCCGATCACACCTACCCACCGTGGCCAACCACTCTAGAATGATGCAAAGCATAGGTTAATCATGCTTTCCTCAAATCACTCCTAGAGAAGCTAGTGATTGGATGCGACAAAGGGCGGGAAAGACGTGAGAAGGCAAATGTAAGCTTTATAAAGGCAAGTTAAGCCTCATTTGGAAGAAAAAAGAAAAGGAATGATCCCGTGAGAAAAAGACCTTAGAGAGAGAGAAAGTTCATTGTATTTCCATTCTTCAATTGTCCAGTTATTCAACGGAAGAAACCGAGTCCTCGTCGGAAACATAATAAATCAAAGATATTCACTGTTCATCGTTATTATCTTGTTCTTTGTGATTATTTTTGTGACTGAAAGAGGGTGGTGCAAATCGCCCTCAACAGCGGTGGTGGTGATTTTTTTTTCTTTCAAGCATTCAATTACGTTTCTGGGTGAAATTTTGGTTCAGGCAATCATTTTGTTTTATTTGTTTTCATTTACGATTTTATTCTATTCTATTTTTTTGAGGTTTTTTTTTTAATGCTGACGTGTACATGTGGCAAATATTTGCCCCGTCAGCGATTGAGTTTCTGCCATGTTAGAGCCGTCTAAAGGAGGAATAGTGTTTTTGGACGGAAATGGTTGGTCAACTCCTAAATGGCGAGTTTGGGTACTATTGCCGCCATTTACGAAGGTTGTATACACGGTGAAGAGTTAGACCAAAAGTTGGGTCTTTTAGCCGCAATTAACCCTTATTAATAATATAAATTATATAATTAACGTCAAATCGATTTTTAATTAATGAGATATATACATATCAATTAATGGTGCTATTATTATGGTAACAACCATTACATGCATTAATCTTCATATTTGTTAATTAAATATATAAAAATAATAGAACTATAAATAAGGTAATAATAAATACATGACTATCAATTATTTGTACTATAAATTAGGTAACAACCCTACCACTTAAATGTCGAGTAATCACGCTAGTATATAAATATATAATTGAATATATTTTTTAAGTAAATATATGGAAATAATATGGAATTAATAATGTTGTAAGTTAGGTAACAATAATTTGAATACCTCCTCAATCATCTATATAAATCGTGTGTATTTAATTGCTCCCAATATGGTACAAATATATTTTAAAATAAATTTAAAATATAATTAAATAATTCATGCCAAATTTTGAAAACTTAAAAATTCAATTCACACTATTTTTCCCACAATTCATGCCAAATTTAAAACGTGGTTGACTAAACTGAAAAACTCAATTCATGCTATTTTTCTTCCTCCAATTATTATTTTTTATATTAATACACGTAGTTAATATATGTTTATATACATGGTTAATATTCGCTAACATGATTAATATCTGTTTATATGTATATGCACGTTTATTATCCTCGTTAATATCGGCGTTGATATTTCTTATATACATGTACGTTAATATGCACGTTCATATCTGTTGATGCACAAAATCAACACGAACTAACATGAATCAACACGAATTGGCAAATACGATTTTGATCGGTAAAAACCATCAAATCAATACCCAAAAAAAAAAACCCTATATTCTACATACCACCAGAACCGTATCAAAATCAAGAAGAAGAAAAAAATTCTCAAAAAAATTTTCATCGTCTCTATCACAACGAACTATGTTCAACTGCTTCTTCTGCAGCCTTTCTCGAAGTTGTCGGATCTTCACACCTACCCTCGCTGTGAACCTAATCTTCGGCTCTTGCCTCGTTTTCAACTGTTCGTGGGTCCACATATCAAATATTGTCAAACACGTACCAACACGATCGAAGCTTGCCATTATATGATATTAACACGAACCAACACTATCGAAGCTTGCCGAAGAACCAACACTATCGGAGGTTGCAGATGACTGTCACCAAGAGCGTCGCCGATTAGATGGTGGGCGCCGGACCTAAGGCTCCAATGAGAAGTTGATATGCGTTGAGAAACCATGCCGTAGATAGATAGATAGATAGATAGATAGATAGATAGATAGATAGATAGATAGATAGATAGATAGATAGATAGATAGATAGAACGTGAGTGAGGAGGAGATAAGAGGAGAGATAATGTACCAAAATTATTTTTGGTATAAATAGTAAATCATTTATTTCCTTTTTAATTAAAAACAAAAATAATATGGTAAATGAGGAAATGCCCATTTGTGACTCAAGATTTAAGAAAAATGCCCATTTCTATTTTTGGTAATCAAAACCACCAACTAATTGAAATATGGACTAATATACCCTTTAAATTAATTAATTAATATTTGGAATTTAAATTACGTTTAAAATTAATTAATAATTAGAATTAATTAATAAAAAAATTCCTTAAATGTAGCTAAATAGAATAACTGATTAATCTTAATCATTCCTTAATTATTTTCGAATATATTCTCCCTATTAATCAGTATTCTAACGATTTAAATTTTAAAATCAAAATTTCAAATTCCTAAAATCGTAGGAAATAATGAGCACAAATTAATATAAAATCTACAAACAGAAATTGTATTTAAATATACTAATTCCAAGTTGTAAATTTAATTACGAATCTTGTATATGTATATACGAATACTTTATACGGGAACTGTTTGTGTAAATCGTAAATATCAACAATAATTGTGTATATATATACCAATGAAAAATTATCAATATTTACAAAATATATTTAAGCTGTAAATATATATACGAAATGTAAACTGTAAATATAATTACAAGACTGTAAATATATATACCAAAACTGTAAATATATATATATATATCAATAGTAATACCAAATATATATACCAATACCAAACGTATATTTAAAGTGTAAATATATATACGGAATTTTATTAACCTATAAAAACTTTATATATATTTACAAAATTATATTACTAGTAAAAAATGTAAAAATATCTACGAAATTTTATGAACCTGTTGAACATGTTGAAATGTAAATATATTTACAATGCAAACAACGACCACGATCGCCGAAGTTTGTCGTATATCTGAATCAGGGTCTTTCCCTTGCACGCCACCTCGACCGGCGAAATTCGCCGACCAAGTCCGCGCGCACCTCCTCGACGGCGTCGTCTCTCTTCAAACCACGACGTCAAGAACACTATGAGCGACTCTCTCCGGCGACGTTCAACAGCCCGCGACTTCTCTAAAGCGGATCAAACCTCCATCTCTCGTAACTCAGGCGACCTTCCGGCGACTCCCAGCCACGACGTGCACTCCATTTCGATGCGTTCATCTGTCCGGCGAGAATTTTCAGCAATCTCTCCTCTTGGCGAAACCCAGATCAGAGAGAGAAATGGAGAGGAGGTCTGAGGACGAGAAGGAAGAGAGAGAAAAGTTTGGAAATTTAGGTCAAAGTAACAAATTAAATGAAAATCTGATAAATAGGGGAAGAATTCAAGCATAATTTTAGGAAAATATAAATTAATAATTAATAATTAATAAACGAAAATACCAAAATATAATTAAAGTCAGGGTTAATAAGGTCCAAAATGTTTTTAAATGGGTATAAATGAATTGTTTGAAAGTATGAACAATTCTCATCAACTTTAGGTGTTAAATGGGTATTTCATGGGTTTTTCTAAAATAATAATACAAAATAGTTAATTAAAGGGCATTATAGGAATAAAAAATGATATTAAAATGCCACCTCATGCCATTTGACTATTTTGCAAAGATAAAAGAAAGTTTGGCTATTTTGCTAATCCTATGTTTCAGTTTGGGTATTTGGAACAATTTCTCTATATATAATATTATATATTCCTTGCGATGAAGGAATTCTTAAACACAATGTTATTACTCCCGAGAAAGGCATAACCGGCCAAACGTCAAACTTTATGAGAATTATAAAAAGTCAACTGAAAAATTAAAATGAAATACCAGTATACCACTTTGAAAAGAGGGTGAAGTTGGATAAATTAAAGGGTATATCACATAAAAAAATAGGGAGAGAGTTCGATACATTTAAATGATTTATTAGTTTAAAAAAGAGAGTAAGATACATATATTTTTTTAATTACTAATGTTTCTTAGTTAGTTGAATATATATAAAAGCTAAATAGAAACCAACCTTTAATGAAAATGAATTTTCGTATTCCTTTAAATAAAATATGATTTATAAAGTCAGATGTCTTAAATTAAACATATATAATAAGCAATTTTGGTTTTGGCAATTCGGGTTTTTTTTTTTTTAATCACAACTAGAGTACTTCATAGTTGACAAACAATGTGTATAGTAACAACCAAGACTATCTAAGCGAGAATCGGATATGATATTAAATATTCGTGTAAACAAATCTTATAATCATATTATATTCCTATCAATTTTTGTATTATTATATAATTTTATATTTTGAAATTTTATCTTATGAGATGTCGTAAGAGAAAGATGATTGATCTGACTATCATATACGAAGACAAAAATTAAAATATAAAGAAAAAAATACAAAAAGATAAAAAAAAATTTAAAACTTTTGTGTTAAGATTTGATATAAATAATTTACGAAGTTATTGTTAAGGTCGGATTTGGTCAAATCCATCCTCAACGCAACTCGTGTCGTTTGTCCATAAACGACACAAGGAAAGAGCGAGGAAGTTCGTTGACCGATGGTCAACCAAGGAATATCCTCGAGGAAGAGCAACCCTCGATGAAGTCCAAGAGGGACCCTCGATGAAGCCCAAGAGGAACCCTCGATGAAGTCTAAGAGCAACCCTCGATGAAGTCTAAAAAGCGTCATGATGAAGCGAAGGGCCGAATGACGGTTGACGAGACGTGCATTTAATGAAGCCCACCTACCCACTCGATGAGAGGCATCAGCGACGAAGCTTGCAGGGCCGAATGACGGCTGACGGGATGCGCATTTAATGAAGCTCACCTACCCATAATGACAGTCTGCTCGGAAGTGACGTAAAGTGCGGATTAACCATGCTTCCCTCAAATCACTCTGGGAAGTGAATGATTAAAAAGAGAAAAGGGCGGGAAAGATGCGAGAGGGTATAATGTAAACTCTATAAAAGGCAAGTGAAGCCTCGTTTCTAGAGGTTCGGAAAAATAGAGAAGAAAACCAGAGAAAAAGAGAGAATATCCTGTAGGAGAAAGGCTTAAGAGATAGAGAAAGTTCTTGTTCTTGATCCTTCAGTTGTCCAACTATTCAACAATTTGCTAGAGGTAAACAAGCGGGTATTTAGTGCGGTATTTGACAAATAATAGATCGAATACTACATTTTGGTAATTTTATAATGAAAACCGAATACCCTAATTTAAAAGATGAAATATTATATAATCGGTATTCGGATTCGGTAATATCAAAAAAAATTTACCACATTTACCGCTTCTAAGATCCATTACACATAATTATTCAAAGAAGTAATGAAGTCTCAAAATGCATAAATAACATTGATAATACTCTTACAAGTCCATACAACATTGAAGGAAGAAGTGATATTCAAAAGATGACTAATAAGAGTAGGTAAGTTAAAAGTTCTTACTGTGGTTGCTAGGATAGTCTAGTGGTAATTCCACACTACCTCCAAAGTGGAGGTTGTGGGTTCAATCCCCACATGCAGCAAAGCTGCCTTCAAAAAAAAAAAAAAAAGTTCTTACTTCCTTGTTCTAAATTCTAAGTTATTACCATCCATAACTACATCAAACAACTCTTATCATCTACAACTACATTATTAAACATGTATGAACAAATGAGTGGATGAAAAATATTTTTGACATCGTGATACGTATGACTATTACTGATAGAAATATATTATTAGATTTAGTGATATATAAAGCGTTATAAACATGTAGAAGGTTGCGGTTTTCCGATCAAAACTGAAAATATTGTTTTAATCTAAACGGAGTATTTGGTTTTTACTCAGTATATTTGGTTTTAACCGCTTCGGTTTGCGGTTTAATCAGTTTTTTGGTTTTAAAAAAATGGTTAACCGTTTCTTTGTTCACTCCTACAATTGCAATGACTAAAAATGTAAAAAAATTGTTAAAATATTAGTGATACACGTTGGCAAAATGTGAAAATTAGATGAAATGAGAAATAACGTGCCATCATCAACGAGCGAGCCATACTTGTCAGTGGATCACTTAATATATGGGCGTTGACGGCATAATGGATCCGAACCAACAAATTTTTAACTTTTGTCACTTTACCACGTATTTTTATCAAGAATGTATATGTAACTATTAACGACTTATGACGCTACTAAGTTATAATTGTTACGTATAATGTGAAATGCTCATTTATTTTCACACTATATTAGTCAATAATTGTATGCTCCAAATTTCCTATAAATACTCCCCTAAGTGGATGAATAAAATTCACCTCTCACATTTCTACACTTACATTTATCTCACTCACATCTTACTTCTCTCCATCATCTTTTCCATAAAAACACACCACTCACCAAATTTCTTACCACTTAAATTCAAGGTGCAAAGTTAGTGAATTTATAACACGTTATCAGCACGATCACTCTACGGTAAGCTCAGAACACGGTATATTAAACTGTGGACTAAAAATTTTATAATTATTATTATCGTTGTACAACATCATATTACTATATACAGGAGGCTCTGCCACCTTATAGTAATGTGATGGGATCTATGATAATTAATTATTCTTATGAATAACATCATCTTACCATACACAGGAGGCTTTGCCACCTTATGGTAATATGATTTATAATATTTAACTTTCTTATGTATAACATCATATTATTATACAATGGAAGGCTATGCCACCTTATAATAAAATGATGTGATTTACATCTAAAAAATTTTTTTATCTTCAAGTAATATCAAATTATTATATACAGGAGGCTCTGCCACCTTATAGTAAAATGATATTATTGAGATTAGTTTTAACTACTTCATTTTCAATATGCTTATGATTAATATTATATATGTATAATGTTTGACTATTTTTACATCTCATTTTATGACATATCATCACTAACCTAATTATAGCATTTAATTACATTATGTTTGTGTATTTCCAACGGCTATATAACGGCTATAAACGGCTAGTTTTTACACTATAAATACAAGTTTATCAAACCATACAAAATTCACATCTCTTATTCTACCTCATATTTTCTCTCCAAGTTTTAGCCGAAAAATGACTAGACTAATGTTAGTTTTTATAGCCATAATGATCCTTGTATTTAATGTTAGTATTTTCATTTTTCATATTACACCGGAGGAATTTTATTTTTCCTTTAAGATGGTTGTATTCATGTATCTTGCTTTATTATTTACAATATTTGTAGACTTTTATATTTTGAATTAAATCTAATGAATTATTTTATTTTCATGTTAGTTACCACTATGTCAAATCTTGTGAAGCTTGAATTCAGCCCTCTTGATATCACTGGCAATAATTACATGCCTTGGACAGTGGATATTGAGATGCACTTGGAATCAATGAATCTTCTTGAGACACTCAAGGAGATCTTTAATCTTCCTTCGTCGACACCTTGACGAAAGCCTCAAAAATGAATATCTCACTGTGAAAGATCCAAGTGAGCTGTGGAAAAATCTCAAAGAAAGATACGATCACCAAAGGGATGTAATGCTCCCCATTTTTCGCGATGAATGGACCGCTTTAAGGTTCCAAGACTACAAGAAAGTCGGAGACTATAATTCTGCAATGTTCAGAATCGTGACCCACTTAAAATTTTGTGGGGTAACGGTAACTGACGCTGAAATGCTGGAAAAGACTTTTTCTACTTTCCACGCATCAAATGTAACCCTACATCAACAATATCGTGTACGGGGTTTTCAAAAGTATTCTGAACTAATTGCTTGTCTCCTTATCGCAGAAAAGAATAATGAGTTGCTGATGAAAAATCATCAATCTCGCCCGACCGGCTCAAAAGCGCTTCCTGAAGCAAACGCTATCAACTCTGACGAGCCTGAGCCCAAGAACTATTTTCAGGGTCGAGAGCGAGGCCGAGGTCGTGGGCGAGGTCGAGGTCGTGGTCGTAGTTACGGACGTGGACGAGGTGGTTATAATCCCTCTTATAAGTCCGCTAACTACTATCATAAAAAACAGCAACACGGGAGGAGCCACGATGACCCTTCTAAAAAGGGAAAAGAGATGATCTCCCCAAAAGGCTTTGAAACCACTTGTTTCAGATGTGGCACTAAAGGGCATTGGTCAAGAGTTTGCCGAGCCCCACCACACTTATGCAAACTCTACCAAGAGTCCATGAAGGGGAAAGGGAAAGAGAAAGAAGTCAACTTTATTGACAATAACGAATCCACTCATCTCGAAGCATCCGACTTCAATGGTGATTTCATTGACACAGTTGGCGATTTTGCTGAACAAGCGACTAGTGGAAACTAATATGAATTATGTAATTCCTTTTGGGAATGAAGCCCAATGGTCCGATGTTTGTTTGTCTTTTCTTTTTAGAATATGTCATGATTTTTAAGGTGTGTAATAGACTAATACTCATGTTTAATTAATTACCTTTCTTATCAAAATTTGTGTTTTGTTTTTAGTTAAAGTTTTTCAAATGGACAAAGCTAATCGTGAAGCTGGAGAATTTTGTATACTCGACTGTGGAACGACACACACAATATTGAAGGATAAAAAGTTTTTCTCAAACATAAAATCAACACAAGCCAGTGTGGATACAATATCAGGTCCTGTAGATCTGATTGAAGGAGTTGGTAAAGCGAATTTTACATTACCAAATGGCACCATGTTTACCATAAACAATGCCTTATTCTCCCCAAGATCTAAAAGAAATCTGTTGAGTTTCAAGGATATATATTCTCATGAATTTGATACTCAGTCTGCAACTGAGAATGCCATGAAATATATGTTTATTATAATGCATAAATCGGGGAAGACATACGTACTTGAAAAACTACCAATGCTCCACACAGGATTGCATTTTACGTATATAAGTGCAATTGAATCAAATATGGTAGTTGCCAAACCTCCAATATTTACCATATGGCATGACCGCCTAGGTCATCCTGGTTCAACCATGATGCGGAGAATTATTGAAAATACACATGGACATCCATTGAAGGACCAGAAGATCCCTCAAGGAAAAATATTCCATTGTAAAGCTTGTTCTCTTGGAAAATTAATCATAAGACCTTCACCGGAAAAAGTTGAAACAGAATCACCTATGTTCCTTGAGCGTATTCAAGGTGATATATGTGGGCCAATTTACCCACCGTGTGGACCATTTCGATACTTCATGGTATTGATAGATGCCTCTAGCAAATGGTCACATGTGTGTTTATTATCAACCCGCAATATGGCATTTGCTAAATTACTCGCTCAGATAATCAAATTGCGAGCTCAATTTCCCGATCATCCGATCAAGAAAATCAGACTTGATAATGCCGGTGAATTCACATCCCAGGCATTCGATGATTATTGTATGTCAGTTGGGATTGATGTCGAGCATCCTGTTGCTCATGTTCACACACAAAATGGTCTGGCTGAATCATTGATCAAGCGCCTCCAGCTTATTGCTAGACCATTGATAATGAGAACAATGCTTCCTACTTCGGTATGGGGTCATGCAATATTACATGCTGCGGCATTAATTCGCATCAGACCAAGTGCATATCATAAATACTCCCCAGTGCAACTTGTATTCGGTCAAGAACCAAATATATCCCATCTAAGGATTTTTGGTTGTGCTGTTTATGTGCCTATTGCACCACCCCAAAGAACAAAGATGGGGCCACAAAGAAGTCTTGGTATTTATGTAGGCTTTGAAAGCCCATCTATTGTTAAATACCTTGAACCACAAACTGGGAATATTTGCACAGCTCGTTTTGCTGATTGCCACTTTGATGAAGAAAATTTCCCAGCATTAGGGGGAGAAAGAAAACAGCTGGAAAGAGAAATTACATGGTCTGTACCAACATTATTGCATCTTGATCCTTACACAAAAGATTGTGAAGGAAAAGTTCAAAGAATTTTGCATTTACAAGATGTAGCAAATCAACTTCCTGATGCATTTACAGACACAAAGAGAGTGACTAAATCTCATATACCAGCTGAAAATGCTCCTGCTCAAATTGAAATTCCAAAAGGGCAAATTGAAAACAAAGTCACTCATGAAATCACAACACGCCTGAAGCGTGGAAGACCACTCGGTTCCAAAGATAAAAATCCTCGAAAAAGAAAAGGAGCAGAGAAACAAGATGACCCCAATATGGAGGAACGTATTCCTGAAGAAATACGCAATGAGGAAAATCTAGAAATTTCGATTAATTATGCCACTACAGGTATAATATGGAACCGAAATATGGACATCGATGATGCACTCTGTTACAATTTGGCATGCGATGTTATGGACGAAAATAATGGGGATCCTGAACCACGGTCTGTTACCGAATGTAAAAATAGACGCGATTGGGCTGAATGGAAAAGGGCTATTGATGTTGAATTAGAATCACTTAACAAACGCAATGTTTTTGGGCCTATAGTGCTCACACCTGAAGATGTGAGACCTGTTGGATACAAATGGGTATTTGTACGAAAGAGAAATGAGAAAAATGAGATTGTGAGATACAAGGCTCGACTTGTTGCACAAGGTTTTTCTCAAAGACCCGGAATTGACTTTGAGGAAACATATTCTCCTGTCATGGATGGAATTACATTCAGATACTTGATCAGTCTAGCTATTCATGAGAAACTAAATATGCACCTCATGGATGTTGTTACCGCTTATTTATACGGATCGCTTGATACTGATATTTACATGAGAATCCCTGAAGGATTCAAAATGCCTGAAGCATCAAGTTCAAAACCCAGAGAAAGATATTCAATCAAATTGCAAAGGTCTCTATATGGGTTAAAGCAATCCGGACGCATGTGGTACAACCGACTAAGTGAATATTTATTACAAAAAGGATATATTAACGACCCGCTTTGCCCTTGCGTTTTTATCAAGAAAACAACATCTGGTTGTGTGATTATCGCTGTCTATGTTGATGATTTAAATATCATTGGGACCAATGAAGAGATTCAGGAAGTAATCTCTTACTTAAAGAAAGAATTCGAGATGAAAGACCTTGGGAAAACAAAGTATTGTCTCGGTTTGCAAATTGAGCACTTTCAAAGGGGGATACTTGTGCATCAATCAAATTACACGAGAAGAATCTTAAAGAGATTCAATATGGATAAATCAAATCCATTAAGTACCCCAATGGTCGTAAGGTCCCTTGATGTAGGAAAGGATCCATATCGTCCATGTGAGGAATCCGAAGAGATTCTTGGTCCAGAAGTACCATATTTCAGTGCAATTGGAGCTCTTATGTACCTTGCTAATTGTACTCGACCGGATATAGCTTTTGCTGTTAATTTATTAGCAAGATTCAGTTCGGCTCCTACTAAAAGACACTGGAATGGGATTAAACATGTGTTTCGTTATCTCCAAGGAACAATTGATTTGGGATTATTTTACCCTAACAATACGAAACCAGTTTTGATTGGCTATGCAGATGCAGGTTACTTGTCAGATCCACATAAAGGGAGATCCCAAACGGGATATGTGTTTACCTGCGGAGGGACTGCAATTTCTTGGCGCTCCCAGAAACAGACACTCGTAGCGACATCATCAAACCATGCTGAGATCATCGCACTACATGAAGCTAGCCGTGAGTGCGTGTGGCTTAGATCCGTGACACAGCATATCAGAACCACAAGTGGTCTTCTAACAAATGATGATCCCATCATACTTTACGAAGATAATGCTGCGTGTGTTGCTCAGATGAAGGAAGGATTTATCAAAAACGACAGAACAAAACATATTCCTCCAAAGTTTTTCTCGTTTACTCAAGAACTGGAAAAGAACAATGTCATCAGTATCCAGTATGTTCGTTCCAGCGAAAACTCGGCGGATCTCTTCACAAAGGCGCTCCCTACTTCAACTTTCAGAAAACATGTTCATGACATCGGGATGCGAAGACTACAGAATTTATCACCCATGTCAGCATGAGGGGGAGCTTTACGTGACTGCACTCTTTTTTCCTTACTATGGTTTTTATCCCACTGGGTTTTTCCTAGTAAGGTTTTTAATGAGGCAGCATGAACACGTAATTCTTGTAATGAGCATTCCAAGGGGGAGTGTTATGTATAATGTGAAATGCTCATTTATTTTCACACTATATTAGTCAATAATTGTATGCTCCAAATTTCCTATAAATACCCCCCTAAGTGGATGAATAAAATTCACCTCTCACATTTCTACACTTACATTTATCTCACTCACATCTTACTTCTCTCCATCATCTTTTCCATAAAAACACACCACTCACCAAATTTCTTACCACTTAAATTCAAGGTGCAAAGTTAGTGAATTTATAACAATAATATAATAATATAAAGAGATATGTTTTACAAGCTGGGAAATCATGGATTAATGTCAACCCTCTAGTCCAGCTTTAAAAAGTTTGATACATAACTTAACCAGAGTTTGTCTTGGTGGCCACCAAACCCCAGATTAATAAATAAATTATTAAATGAAGCCCCTATGAATGCACACCCACGTTGACTTCTTTGTTTCTCTCGAGCTCTCTCCCATTTGTGTGTATATATATACAGAGAAAGAGAAAGAGAGAGAGAGAGAGAGAGAGGATCATCATCATGGATATGGGAATGAAGGCTCGGCTATGCTTGTGTCTCTTGCTGGGATATGCACTTCTCGCCTCTTCGGCCAGAACCACTACTCTTCTCTTTTCTGGTATTTTATCTTCTCTTCTCTTGTAAAACTTGGCAGATCAACTAGTTCTTCGATATATATGTATGTGTGTATGTATGTATCTATGCATACGGAAATGGGCAGCGATATTGGTTGGTTGTTTCGAGTTTTGTCCACTAAAGTTTGTGCCTTCACATGAGCACTACTGCTTTATTTCGTGTGATGCTGATACATGTGTATTCATATGTATATATATATTTAAACTAAACTAATTCATATCATATATAATTATATAGTATACACCCCAACTTGCAAATATATACATTTCCGACTGACAAAACTTTTTTTTTAAAAAAATTCTTAGCCATGCTGTTTTACTCATTTTCTTTCCTCCAATCCTCGGAGCTTGATCTCCCACTTAAGAGCCAGGATATAAATAAAATATGTTAGGACTTAGAGATATTTTTTTTTTTATGGGTAAACGAGGGAAATGCCCATTTGTCGCTCAAGGTTTAAAAAAAATGCTCATTTCTAATTATGGTAACTCTAACCACCAACAAATTGAAATGTGGACTAATATGCCCTTCCAATTAACTCACATTAATTTTAATTTCGTTTTTTTAATTAAAATTAAAAAACAAATTTTTTCCTTAAATATAGCAGACTAAATAAATTAAAATAAATCTTTCTTATTTTAACATTAAACAAATATTACTCGAATTATCCCTATTCTAACGTTCGTAACAAATCCTATTTTTTATTTTTTTGATCCCTATTAATCAGTATTTTAAAAATAAAATTTCAAATTATTTCTCTGCATTTTACGAATCTGTAATTATATTTACGTAACTATATTTACGATTCTATAATTACGATTCTTTATTTACAGTAAATAAATTTACGAAATTTCAATAAAACTGTAGTTATAAAGCTGTAAATATATTTACGAAATTTCAATGTAACAATGAAACTGTATAAAATATTTACAAAGTTAATTTTGTAACTACATCTACGAATCCGTAACTATAAATACAAAATTTTAATTACAAGTATGAAACTGTAAAACCATTTACAAAAATCATTAACTGTATAAAACTGTATAACCATTTACAAAAATCATTTACAAAACTGTATAAACATTACCGTAAACAGATTTACATTCGTAAACATCTACAAAACTTGGTAAAACTATTTACAAAAAATATTACCAATCCAATAAACATTACCAATCCAAAATCGTGTAAACCCATTTACAAAAATAAAAAATCTTACCGTGTTTGATCCGGCGAGCGAGAGACGGCGAACAAAAGAAGAATGACGGAGGGCGACCGCGACGGAGAGCGATGGAGGAAGGATGCGCGACGGAAGGCGACCGCGACGGAGGGCGACCGCGACGGAGGAGGACGCGACGGAGGAAGGAGGCGCGATGGAGGGCGACCGCAACGGGGGCCGCGGTCGCCTCCTCGGCAGCCGCGCCGACGGTTGCCAAAGCCACGCTCGAAGTCGCCGAGCGCGCCCGAATCCGGCGATGGTGGTCAATCCGACGAGAGAGAGAGAGAGAGAGAGAGAGAGAGAGAGAGAGAGAGAGAGAGAGAGAGATCTATTAATTTTTGGGTCAAAATAACAAAATTAAATGATAACCTAATTAATAGGGGAAGTTTTCAACCAAAATTTTAGGATAATTAATTTAATTTCGAAAATTAAAATATATAATAAATAATAAATACGAAAATAAATAAATATAATTAATATCAGGGTTAATATGGTCCAAAATATTTTTAAAATGGGGAATTGTTTGAAAGTATGGGCAATTCCCTTAAACCTTAGGTGGTTTTTGGGCATTTCATGGGTTTTTCTTTTTTTCTTTTTTATATTAGAGCCGTTAACAATTTATCAACTATGGTAAATTAGTGTATTAGTTGTAGTTGAGACTGTAGACCTACAAGATATTATTTAATCATATTTATTAATTTATCGAGTATTAATTTAAATAATTTCTGTTTTAATTTGCATTTTGAATAAAATAATAAAAGAATTAAAATGAAAAATAGAATCTTAATCGGTTGCTATGTATTTATGTAGTTTTGAGAAGAAGAAACAAAATCAATTAGATGCTATAAGCACAACAATTTTAATCATTTTAATACCATATTTGCAGACTTATTATTGAAATCTTCATAAATTTTGTATGAGAAATTTAACCTGAAGTATTTCTTAAATTGCGTTATTGTCTAAAAAAATTCAATGTCAAATGTTACAGACACGTCTATGCATCAAAGACATGAAGGAAGTTTGGTGTTGAAGATGAATGTTCGAAGATCAATTTTAGAGGAGCCAATGGACGATTATGGTAAGCCGGTGGCGAATGGAAGCCACGACCCTCCGACCACAACAGCGCGCTCTCGAAACGCAGTTGCCAGCCAAGGGGTCAGCCCCTAGTTTGGTCATAATTTTGTGGTTTAAATTTGATTGATGTGAACTATGATTAAGCCCATGAGCTGATAACTATTGTATTTGCAAATTGAATAAAAATTGTGTGTGGTGTGTCTCGTTATTTCGATCTCATATATGCCCCAACATTTTGACACATCCTACATTGTTTAAGATTTTAATTCTTGTTGTGAAAGTGTGACAAGAATATTTAATACTAAATCAAAACTAGAATATTAAAAAGTGGAAAGTTTGAGATGGCCCATCACTAATTACAGACATATAACATGACAAAAGAAAGCATCAATAATTTCAAGCATTAATTGAGTCCAAAATTGATGCTCTTAGTACATACTACATAGTACTGTTAATGCCCAATTCAAAATTATATTGAGTCCAAAACCATATACATCACTTGTGAATTCAACTTGACAATCCAATTTTCTTTTTCAAGGATGGTAGTCTCCTTTATGAGAAGTTGTTGTTTTTTTTTGGTCTTCTTAATATAGTAATACACTAAGACCCCTGATTAAACAATAAAAAGGAACTCTAATTTTTTACTTCACGCGGTCTTTTCTTTAAGCTAATTATTGGCCACTTGCGGTTTCTATTAACAAAAAGTAAAGCGAAGTATCCATCCACTTGTTAATTAATATTGTTTTCAGACCAACCAAAAGTTATAGAAAAGTCTCTTTTCACCAGCTATTATAATTTAGTGAGAGAAAACTAGGTCCATTTTATTGTGCACACGAAACGGTTAAGATACGGAGGAAATAAGTGTCAGCAGACTTCAATCGACAAAGACTCACATTGTAAAAAAAATCAATCAAAATAATTAGATTATAGATGAAGACGATACAAACATTATATAATTGTATTGTGTACGATTAAAAAATAAAATATTTGTAAAAACTTATTATAATTTGAGGATATTAATGACACATGGATTTAAAACTTTGACCTGGCATAAATTTAAAGTAAAAAAAATAGTGATTATATCACTTGAAGTGTATAAAGTTGATGCGACAATCATCTTCGTTCTCTATTTTCATAGATTTTGGTCAAATGTCACGTTGCATCAAGTTGACTGATATATTTATCGCCTTTGGTTTTGTCAAATGCTCGTCATACATACTCATACCATATGGAGCTAGATACTTATACCACTAATAACCTTATAAATTACTGAGTTTTTTTTAATCTTGATATTAAAATATTATTTTAAATTTAAAATAAGTATTTCTCTAG
The DNA here is from genome assembly GCA_954871525.1 of Parietaria judaica. Classification (NCBI taxonomy): domain Eukaryota; kingdom Viridiplantae; phylum Streptophyta; class Magnoliopsida; order Rosales; family Urticaceae; genus Parietaria; species Parietaria judaica. The sequence goes on along the minus strand of OX940860.1, from coordinate 21,718,989 downwards.
TGTTGAGGTCGGATTTGGTCAAATCCATCCCCAACACAACTCGTGTCGTTTTGTCCATAAACGACATGAGGGAGGCGAGGAAGTTCACCAGCGAAGGGGATTATCCCCGAGGAGGGCCATCCCCGAGGAAGAATACCCCCGAAGAGGTTCATCCGCGAGGGGATGCAGCCACGCGAGCAAGCAAGTTGCGATGAAGCGTCCCATCACACCCGACGAGGAACTTCGTCGTGATGATTGTGTGCAGGGTCGAATGACCCTTGACGAGACATGCATTTAATGAAGCCGACCTACCCACTCGATGAGAGCATCAGCGACGAAGGCCTGCAGAGCCGAATGACGGCTGACGAGATGCGTATTTAATGCGGCGCACCTACCCATAACGGCAGCTTGCTCGGATTTGACGTAAAGCAAGGATAAGCCCTGCCGCCCTCGAATCACGTCAGAGAGTGATGATTAAAGAGAAAAAAAAAAGCGGGAAATATGCAAGGGGAAGGCATTGTAAACTCTATAAAAGGGAAGACAAGCCTCAGTTGTAAGGGGCTGAAAAAAAGGGGGTGAAAAACCTTGTAATAGAAAAAGGTCAAGGAAAGAGAGAAATCAGAGGCTCATGATCCTTCATCTGTCCAGCTATTCAACGGAAGAAAATCGAGCTTATTTCGGAAATTATAATAAAACAGAGATATTCATCATTTGTTGTTATTTATTTATTATTTGATGATTGTCTTTGTGACTGGAAAAGGGTGGTGAAAATCCCCCTCTACATCTAGGTACCTATGAATATGATCTCTCTCTCCTAACTAAGTCCTATCCTTCTCTCTAGTCTCTCCAACCAAACAAAGAGAGAGACTTTGTCAGCAGCCACATGTAACACGTTAAGCGTGCCACGCTATCCTCTCTCATCGCATCGCTTGCTCGCTCACTCAATGCCCATCTCGTCATCCTTGACTTGACCCACCTCACCTCACGCATTCAAATTCCCGATCTCCTTTCCTGCAATAAGCAGCACGTAACAATGCGTTGGTTCAGGAGCCTGCTCCAGGCGCAACAAGCCCACGTTTCGCGCAGCAGCAGCCCCTTCCAGTCGGCGCGCGCGCGCTGGCTGGGCGCAGCGCCGGACGTGCCCCCCGCGCCGCCGGCGGTGACGGCGTACGCGGGGCTGCCGGCGACGAAGGCGGGCGAGAAGCCGCGCGTGGTGGTGGTGGGGTCGGGGTGGGCGGGGTGCAGGCTGCTGAAGGGGCTGGACACGGAGCAGTACGACGTGGTGTGCGTGTCGCCGAGGAACCACATGGTGTTCACGCCGCTGCTGGCCTCCACGTGCGTCGGCACGCTCGAGTTCCGGTCCGTCGCCGAGCCCATCGGCCGCATCCAGCCCGCCATCTCCCGCGAGCCGGGCTCCTTCTTCTTCCTCGCCAAGTGCACCTCCGTCGATGCCCAGAATCACCAGGTGCCATTATTAGAAACTCTTTCAATTTCTGAGTCCGATTCCTTATGGTTTGATATCGTCTTAAGACTTCTTACTGGATCCTGTTTCTTCAGAAATTTTTAAAATTAGAAACAAGAAGAAGAAGTTGGGTTTTGTTTTTTTGGGTGTTTGAGTTTTGGAAGTGGCTGACATTGTTGAATGATTTGATATTATTCGAAGGTGGAATGCGAGACGGCCACTGACGGAGCGGACACTTTGGAGCCGTGGAAGTTCAAGATCGCTTATGATAAGCTGGTGATTGCGTTGGGAGCGGAGGCCTCGACTTTCGGGATCCGCGGGGTGAAAGAGCACGCCATTTTCCTTCGCGAGGTTCACCACGCCCAGGAGATCCGCAGGAAGCTGCTGCTGAACTTGATGCTTTCGGATTGCCCTGGTATGACTGCTTTGACATCGCTTTTCCGTTGCTTGACGGCTAGTTGAGGTGAATCGGGGTACCATTGTGTTTTGGTGTTGAGGCAGGGGTTTCAGAGGCGGAGAAATCCAGACTCCTGCACTGCGTCGTGGTCGGAGGCGGTCCCACGGGAGTAGAGTTCAGCGGAGAGCTTAGCGATTTCATCACGAGAGATGTTCATCAGAGATATGCCCACGTGAAGAACTACATCCATGTCACTTTGATCGAAGTTTGTAATAAAACTTAACAACTTAGTGAACTGTTTCTCGCTGAAATTATTCTGTGATTGATACATGTCTTGTTTACGCAGGCGAATGAAATATTGTCTTCGTTTGACGATCGCCTACGGCATTATGCCACAAAGCAGTTAACAAAGGTAAGTGATATATAATTTCATATGTTAATGCCATGAAAATTACCGGTTTCTGGGTAAATCTTTTGTATTTTTATGTTCAGACGTATATACACACATATCAATTTACGTACAACCCTAATCTAAATGAAGGAAAAAGAAGAAGAATAGAAAAATAAAATTAAAAGGAAGTTAATTAAATCTCCTGATGCATTAATTAATCTAGCTTAAGTTCTTGGAAAAGGACAATTTCGTGTAGTTTTACTCATTTAGCTATGGAGATCATTATTTGATTATCGGTCGTTACTCGTAGTTGATTGTCCTGATCTTTCCATGTTTTCTTGCAGTCAGGAGTCCGTCTTGTCCGAGGGGTTGTCAAGGATGTTGAAGAGCGGAAAATAATTCTCGACGACGGAACAGAGGTTCCCTACGGGCTGTTAGTATGGTCCACAGGTGTTGGTCCATCGTCCTTTGTGAAAAATTTGGATTTTCCGAAAGCTCCTGGTGGCAGGTACTTTATTGTTGGTTCTTTCTGGACTCTGTTTTTCTGTCTTTTTTTCTCCAGATTTTATGACAATAATGCCACAAGTGTGAGCATGTGTCGTTGATAGACTTCATGATTAGTATTTACGTAAAATTTCCTGAATAAACTCTACAGGATTGGAGTAGATGAATGGTTGCGTGTTCCTTCCGTGGAGGACATATATGCCATTGGAGACTGCAGTGGCTTCCTCGAAAGCACGGGAAAGCCGACCCTACCAGCACTAGCCCAGGTAAGTGTTGACCGATGCATCACCAAATCATTTTGACCGTGCTGAGATTACATATATGCCCATCTTGGAAGTTCCATATGTTTATAATATTTCACGCAAAAAAAAAAAAAAGGTGGCAGAGAGGCAAGGGAAATACTTGGCGCATTTACTGAATAACATCGGTAAAGCCGGTGGAGCTTTCGCCAACACAGCAACGGACCTTGAATTCGGTGACCCGTTTGTTTACAAGCATCTGGGAAGCATGGCTACTATTGGCAGATACAAGGCTCTGGTGGACCTCAGACAGGGCAAGGTGAAGCACATTGAAATTTTTTGGAATCTTTAGTTTTGGGTTATCTGTGGCGACAATACACAACTTCGGCGAAAATTCCACATAATTATCTATCCATTATTGTTGACAGTAAAAAAAAAAAAAAAAAACTAATGTTACAAATTCTACCGTAATTTTCGTCAAAGTTGTGTATCTTTATTTGTTCAAGTTTTGAGGAATGCTTTTCTGATAGTCATTAATAATAATAAAAAAAAATTGCTTAAAAAATTAAATTGGGATATAACAACTAAACAAAACCAGGAAATTAAAGCTATATTTCAACAGTTTTAATGAATGATGTGTTGTTGCAGGAGGGCAAAGGTATATCAATGGCTGGATTCTTGAGTTGGTTCATTTGGCGGTCGGCCTACCTGACTCGGGTCATCAGCTGGAGGAATAGGTTCTACGTTGCCATAAACTGGGCCACGACTTTCGTGTTCGGGCGTGACATAAGCAGAATCTAGAACCTTCTAAGAAGGTATCACGGATCACATCGAAAAACAAACTTCATTTAATTTGTTCATGCTATACGTTATGTAGTTTCCTTATCGCCTTCCATTGCTTGTAGGGAAGCAATCACAGATTTTGCTTGGAGTCACTAAAAAAGATTTCTGCTACTCGAAGATTTATTACAGATTCTTTCGTGATAGCATGAGATTGACTTATTGTAAATGTCAAATATATATATATATATATATATATATATATATCTTCTGAATTTCTTGTTTGGGATAATACTCTTGTTCCTGTTTATGCTCTGTTAATAGACAGTTTTTCTGTAAATTATGCACGTTGATAAATAATTAATCAATTTACAGCCTTTTGTCTTGTAGATGCCATGAATAGACTTTTGCATCTGCCATTGGGGCATCAATTTTTAATCATTTGTCACTTATTTAACAATACGCTTCCGAAAAAACCTGCTTGCAAGTCTGTAAGGGTTTGATGAGGGTTCAGTTAAGTAAAAATCTAATCATTTACTAAGATTCTTCTATTTAAAAAGCAGCGCTCGAGTTCTACACCTGGTTGTATTGACCTTGAGGATTAGGTTATTCTAAGATAGGGCAGAATTCCAGAGCCCAGACTGTATGAAAAGTCCGAGCAGACCGCTACGAGGGGTCCCTAGGGTACATGCCAGTCGGTTCCACTGTGCGAGGGTGCAATTTTGCCTACGAAATCTTACACCTAACAATGTCAATGCTCCCATCGCTATCCGGAGTGATCCCCGGGTATCGATATTTGCGTAAAGCGTTATATGAAAACTCTCAGCCGCTATGTCTCCTCGAGGATGAGCGTGCCGCTTCTGGGGACTGCTCTCATACAAATACGAGGAGATGGTTTTCCAAACGAAGATTAGGAATTGCACTTAATTTAAAAAATACACAGGTTTTTTTTTTTTCTTCGAATGTGAGTTCTCCCTGAGACTGGGTTCCCTACTTCTGAAAACGAAAAATCATTCGGCGATCTTTCTATCGAATTTTTTGAATGAAATAAATTACATACACTAGCAAGAAGAAATTCCTTGATTTGGAAGTGAACCAATTGCAGAAAATATAATAATGTCATTATGCTTCAATTTTCAGCTGTAAACTTGGTATACACAGGCAAATAGAGTTGCGCCAAAAATTCTTCTTGTGTATCGCATACTAGCAATTACACCTACATAGAAAAGCGAAAAACGCAGCTAAATGATGTATATTAGAACTAGAAATTATGGCCATAAAGCAGCGACGCCATCGGCATTTCTCGAGCTAGCAAGCTTTTTCGAAACGAGGTCCCTCAGTTCGATCTCACCTGGGAATCTACCCTCCTTTAGTTTAGAGAAGACCTGTGACACAACACAAGTACAAGCGGTTGTCGCATCAAAACCATCACGCAATATAAAACTTAGGACTGGGAATCAGATGCTATATACCGAAGAAAGCGCTTACAAAAAAAAAAATAAAAAAATAGAACTTATATAATTCACTCTGAAATAACGTGGAAAATTCCAAACTCCGAAACTATAGGACAATGAACACAAATTCAATAACAATCTACCTGTATTACATATTGAATCCACCAATGTGAGGTGCAAGCCTCAGTTTTACAGGAGACATGGCCTTCTTTTCGCCTATTTTTTAAATTGTGACACACTACGAAGCTATGGGAGTTCGGATCACAAACTCTAACACCTCCATTAATTTGGAACTTTTGTTTGAACTTTCAATGAGTTTGTGATTTAAGACATAATTCATAATTTAATGAACATAATGTGGAATTTTGCATTTTTTGTTATGAATTGTGCGCGGTAAATGATATTTTATGTATTTATTGTTCTTATTAATGAGGTTACGCCTCGCAGTGCCATGGGAAAACACCTCGGTTACCGATTTCTCCTATCAAAACCTAGAGCGTATTAACAAGTTAAGATTTGCCAAGAGAAACTAAATATTAGTATAAACAATTACGCTGGGGATGAGCATAAAATGTTTGGATCCATTATACAATTTTATATAATAATAAAAAAAAGATCACTAACCAGCTCATTGTTAAGGAAGACTTCAAAAGCACCAGTGCTCTGGAGGAAGGACTGCAAAGCATTGCCGAGAAGCCAGGACGATGCAATGGTCCCAAATCGATTGGCTCGCAGGGAATGGAACCAAGCTGGCGGTGCGACGAACCCCAGCATGGGGAAGACTTGTTCCCCGGCAATGACAAGACCCACCACTCCCACTTGTGCCACGGGAACCAGTTTGCTTACTAGGCGCTTGGGAAGCGACGCAGGGTGATTGGCAAGAACCACGTCAGTCCCAGGAAACGCGTTCTCCAACATCTTCTTCATTGTAACCGCATTTCCCCTAGAAAGGAATTAAAAAAAAAAAAAAAACAGATTCCATATCGAACATCATATCATTATCATCTACTCGTTTATATAACACAATTTACATAGTTTCATTGTTATTTGATTATGTAGTTTTTTTTCATTTAGTTATGCCATTTTAAATATCCAGTTAGGTTTAGAGTTTGTTTAATTATATTAGGGGTTTTATGTGTTCGGGTCTAGTTCGACTCTTTAGATTGTAATGGTTAGTCTACTTAAGAGACCTCAAGTTAATGAAAGAGTTAGCCAATAATTATTCACAAAGTTCAATCTAACTCAAAAGAGGGGAGATTAAGCTCGGTGAAGATTTAGCGTTGCTCTCGTTTCGAGAATGATTTTGGGCGTAAGGTGATCCAATTCTTCCCCTTTTGGTTCGATTAATCGACACTTAGGGGTTTCAACCCTTTGAACACGAAACCCGAGGAGAGCTCTAGTTGTTTGGTTTTCGGTTTCCGGTTTCGTTCTTCATTGTCAGATTCTAACGTTTTTCCGAAGTTCGTACAGTATTCGTCACAAGTGTGTGCAGGTCAGATAAGCAATTCCTAACAAAATTTGCCCTAAGCTTACAAGTATTCATATTTGATTTATTCGATCAGGTAGCTATTACAGACCTAAATACAAAAAAAGAAAGAGAAAAAAAAGAAGAAAAAAAAAAGCTTACTTGTATGAGCAAGACGAGCAGAAGCTGATATCGATCCTGTTGCCGAGGCCGATTCCACTGAGAACACTTTCTTTCTGAAAAATCCAAACATATTCTTAAGCAGCGAAGCAAATAAATCGAAACAACGCCCAGAAACCGTTGCAGATGGTACCTGAGAAGGAAATTCTAGGGTTTCCGGTGTTTGTTGCTGCTGAAGTTTCTGGAGATGCGGGGGCACGTGGTGGGGGTGAAGATGGGGTGGTCCGTGGTGGTGAGGGTGATGGTGCGGTGGGCCATGGTGGTGGTGGTGGTGGTGGTGGTGCGGCGGAGGTGGATGGGGACCGAAGAGGCTGATGAGATCGGAGACGAAGAGGAAGAGAGGAAGGCCGACGAGAAGAATCTGTGCTCGGTCCATAGCTCAGTCAGAGCAGAGATTCCAACTTCAGATCGAAGAAGGCGAATGGAAATGCTCGTTTTCAGTAGGGGTGTTTGGGTGCGTGAATACGGTTATTCTAGCTTAAGACTGGACTATTCTGATTCTTCAAAGCTCAAGTCAAACCCAATGTGGTATTGGGCCGAGGGATTGACCCAACCCAATTGGGTAGTTTGACTTTGGGCATTCACTCTAATACTGCTTAAAAATACTATTAGATTAACTGATTATAGGTTAAACTTAAATAAATAGACTACAACATTGATACATTAAATTAAGATTCGATCATTTTTAAACATTGTAAAAAAAAAAATTGGGCTTTCGTCTTCGATTTGATTCTCAAATCAGTACGAGACTACTTGAGAATACACTTTCTCTGACTAACTCTCTAGGTATCAAATAAATAAAAAATAAAAAATATTGCGATAAAAATACTTAAATTTTGACCGATTATACTGGCATGGTCTAAACGAAAAAAATAATAACAAAATAATCTAAGTCAACAAATGTGATGTGACATTTTTATTTTTTTGTCATTTTTATTTTGGTTGGATATTGGTCAATTTTTAACATATATAATTATATTAAGTCATATTTTAGATACACATTTATATGCTTAGTATCTTTTTTCAATTGAATCGACGAAAAAAATATAGCATCTCACATTTATATTTATAGACTATGAGTACTTTTATCTCTATTTTCACTTTAAACTTCTATTGCCTTATTTGATCAAAATTTAAATAATTTTGCCGCACTTATTCTAATTAATTTATACGACAAAAGTATTGTTTGTAATTGTATAGTACTATTGTTGCTATTTTATTAAAAAATACATTAAAAAAAAAGTTGTTGGAAGTTGGAGTTGGAATGAGTAAGCCAAATTCCCGCCCCAACAGCCAAAATGAAAACTAAATCAAAACCCCTACCACACTTTCTCACTCATCAATTTAATTTAATATTTTAATAACACGCAGAAAGACAACGGGCGTTTGGCACAGCTTAATTTTTAAAAAACTATTTTTAGTTTTAGTTTAAAAAATAAACTGTTTTTTAAAAAAGCTACCAGGTATTTGGTAAATTGTTTATAAAACAGTTGTTGCTGGTAAAAAAAATTGATTTAACGTTTGATAAAAAAAATATTTAGACTAAAAGGACTAAAATAGACTAAAATCGTATTTTTATTTTTAGAAAAAATCAAAAGCTACGAATCATGACTTTTATAATTCATGTATAAAAATTCAAAATCGATTTTGTATATTTTGAAAAATTAACTTTGCCAAACAGTTAAAAACGGTTAAGTTCAAAGTCAACAGGACACAACTGCGTCGAACTTTCCTCAACTCTCCGAGACCGATCAAACCGTATGGAACAGGAATCATCAACGACAACCAGATGCTAAGCCCATCTCCACACGCTGGTCGCCCCAAGCAAATTCCGCCGCCTTCGGACGGTCACCGGCAAATGAATCCGCCGTCGGAGCCCTCCTTCTCGTCCTTCTCCGCCACCGTGGACTCGATCAACGCCTCCCTCGCCTCCCTCTGCTCCGACCACCAGCCCTACTACTCCTCCGACGCCCCCCGCCGCTTCTCCGACTTCGCCCGCCGCCTCCGCCTCGTCCTCGCGCAAATCCTCCGCCGCGACCAGCCTCCCTCCGCCGCCGCGCACACCGCGCTCCGCGGCGTCGCCGGCGACCTCGCCGCCGCGGCCGAGACGTTGGCTTTCTACCGAAGCCGGAGCAGGATCCTCGTTCTCGCGAACTGCGTCCCTCTCTGCTCGGCGATCCGCGACCGGGCTCTCTCCATTTCCCGATGGCTCTCCCTGCTCGACTCCGCCATCGCCGCCGAATCTCCCGACCTCCGGAAGAGGATCTCCGACCTCGCCGCCGACATGAAACAAGCTGACTTCGAAGTAAAGAGCTTCAATTTTTGGTGAATTTGTGCTTGTTATGTCTCTGAAGATTCTGATAACTATCCGAACTTCTTCTCTGAGTGGAATCAGGTTACGGATAACGATGAGAGAATCTACTGCACATTACAGAAGGAAGGAGAAGGAAGGCAGATGAAGACGACGAGCAAGGCCGTGCAGAGCGCGATCATCATGGACTTAGCTCGCGCCCTCGGCGCCGACCCCAATAACCACGCCCTCCTCGCCGAGCAGGTCAAGTTGCTCAGAGACGACGTCGTTGCTCACTCGCGGTCGGTGTCCGAGAGGCGCTTTCTTTCCTCGCTCGAGAGGATCATCAACGACTGGGGGGCGGAACCGGCCGTGGCGGCGTGGAAGCTCGACGTGGAGTTCGAGGACGAGACGCACATCTCGCCGTTCAGGAACTTCCTCTGCCCGCTGACGAAGGAGGTGATGCGCGACCCGGTGGCGCTGGAATCGTCATCCCAGACTTACGAGCGTGCCTCCATAGAGTACTGGTTCGAGCGGTGCTTGAAGGACGGCCGCGACGCCACCTGCCCAGTCACGGGACAAGTGCTGGCGTCTCTGGAGGTGAAGCCCAATATCGGCCTTGCCGGGGCCATTGAGGAGTGGCTCAACCGGAACGTCGACATTCAGGTGAAGATCGCCGTGCAGCTTCTTGGGAAGGAGCCGCCAGAGGCAGACACGGTGGCGAAGTTGCTGGAGAATGTTTACAAGATCTCCGAGGAGCATCCTCAGAGCCGCTACAAGTTCCGCAGCGCCGGGATCGTCGGGATGATCGTCAAGCTACTGAGGGACAGTTCGAAGATCGTTGGTACTGATCTTCGTACAAAGTGCCTACTGGCTTTGATAAGCTTGGCCAAGGATGAGGAGAGCAAGGTAGGTTTCTTAAGCTTCAAGCAAAGTACCTAGTTTTCGTTATCGAATAGCGTTAAGTATCATGAAGTTCCATTTCAAAAAATGAATCGACAGCGAGAGAACTAACTCGTAATCTTATAAAACTTTTTCTAAAGACGGTAATAGCGTATGGTTGTAGTTCGTCATTGGTTCCGTTTCTTGTGAGGATTTGACATCATAGTTGGTTTTAGAAAATCATGCTTGAAGAGGGAGCCATTAAACTGGGTATTCATAGTCTCATTGCGAGCTCGGAGACGGAGAGAGAATACGCAGTGAAGATGTTGCTCGAGTTCTCTAGCGAGGAGGCTTGCTGCTCTAGAATTGCATCCCAGAAAGGCGCATTGGTTCTTCTGTCGAGCATGGCAGGGAATCTCGAGCATCCCGGGTTGTCTAATCTAGCAGAGGAGCTGTTGAGGCGGATGGAGATGGTAGAGGATAATGTTTCGCAGTTAGCCGTGGCGGGAAGATTCGAGCCCTTGCTTACTCGCCTTTGTGAAGGTACACGATACGAGACTCGCCATTATTTTTGTTACTTTATCACGGTAGCTTGTGATGGGGTTTAAAATTGCGTATTGGTTTTTCGTTGTAGGTTCCGATGATGTGAAATTAGAAATGGCGTCTATACTGGGGAGAATGACGTTGACAAACAACGGGAAGGAACAGCTTGCTCGGCAAAGTGTTAAAACTCTAGCCGAGATGCTTTCCAAGCCAGCAGCGCAGGCTCCGAGCTTGCAAGCTCTGTATAACTTATCGAGTTTGAACGACAATGTGACGATCCTCGTTGACTCGAATGTACTTCCTGCTCTCACGAATATACTTTTCGGAAATCGGGATAGTTCTTCTGAAGCGAAGGAGTTGGCTGCACTGACAATGGCAAATATAGTTTCGAATTCCGGACATTGGGAGTTAGCATCAGCGGACAAGGACGGGAATCCCATGCAATCGGAACCAATCGTGCATAGCCTTTTGGCTCTTCTCTCCGAAGACTCGTCTAAATTTCAAGCTTCGATTCTCCATATCCTGTGCGGAATTGCATCCTCTCCACAGGCCTCAGGTAAATCGTGCTACGTTAATATTGACACATAGATGTAAAGGCGTTATACGTAATCGTTTTCTCACCTGTTGATAATTTTATTTTGTGGCTGCAGAATCAGTAACCTCTCATATCAAATCCGGCGGCGGTGTCAAACTTATTCTACCGTTTCTCGAGCACTCCGAAGCCGAAACCAGAAAGCACGCTTTCAGGCTCACCAGAGCCCTTTCCGAAAGGCTAGGCGAAGACCTAACCCACGAACTCCGATCTTCCAACAAGCTAGCCTTTCTCAAAGATAAAATAGCAGACAACCAGTGCAAAGACGCCGAGCGATCCGACGCAGCCTGCACGCTTGCCAACATACCTCTCTCGGAAGACGAGGTCAAACAGCTCCTTGGACCAGATTTCATAAAATGGATGGTTAACGCTCTCGGAACGCAGCATCGCAGCTCCAAAGGCAGATCCATGCAAGAAGGGCTCCTCGGTGTATTGCTCCACCTCACGAGGAGCGTCGATCCGCTATTTGTGCAGCGAGTGAGGGAGAATCGCCTCATGGCAGTCTTCTCTGACCAGCTTTGCTTCCCGTCAAAGCCAAGAGTGAAGCAACTAGCCGCTCTCGGCCTGAAAAATCTCTCCGAGTGCGGGAGATCGCTCGCTGCTCGGGATTCCGAGCCTCAGCCTCCGCAAGGGCTTTGCTCCTCGTTCCTCTTCGTTTGTGGGCAGGCCGCTTCTTCCCGGCCCCTGGACTGCCCATTCCACTCTATTCCGTGCGAAGAAGATAGCCAGTTTTGCTTGCTAAAGAGCAACTGCATCAAACCCCTTGTTGATCTCCTCGAGGAAAACAACATGAGAGTCCAGATCGCGGCGATAGAGGCGCTCTCGAGTGTCGTAGGGGATGGCAAGAGAGTGGCGGACGAGCTCGAGGAGCTGGGCGTGATTGACGCGGTGGTGGATCTCTTCGTGCAGGCCCGGCCGGGCGAGCTTCAGGAGAAGGCGCTTTGGTTGATAGAGAGGATGCTGAGAGCAGAGAACCAGAGTCTCCGGCTGTCGCTGAACCAAGCTCTCGTGAGGGCGCTGGTCGAGGCGTTTCGGCACGGGAGCGCCAACGCGAAGCGGCACGCGCAGGATGCTCTCACTAACTTGAAGCAACTATCAGGGGTCGCCGGAAAACCGGCGAATCAAGTTAGATCGAGGAAATAATGATACTAGCTAGCTAGTGTCAGCTTTCATACATTTTTGTGATCTTGTCAATTTTGTATATTATTAAACTAATTCTTTGTTTTTAGTTTCAATCTGTAAAGTAACAGCGATGTGTGCTCAATTAGTAGCAAAAGCGCTCATTTTTGTATTCAATTATGTTCAACAATAACAAAATTGTAATGATTTATAGATCAAGTAATAATTTATACGACCTGCGATCGTGATCTCGTGACGGGAGGCGTGGTAATGGAAACGGAAAACACACAAGCGCTTATCTCACGCAAATCCTAACCTCCCTTTACTTTGAGAGAGATTAGAATAATTGCTTGAAAGATGGTCTTCCTAATTTCAACAACTAAACTTAAATGATTGAATAATACAATTCATAATTTAATTGCTGAAATTAATTTATTTAGAAAATAAATCCTAAAGCATAAAATGAAACGCTCACCTCCAAGGGCTCGGCCTGCTAATTTTGGGCCCAATGATACATTTTTGTGTGTCTTATATGTGAGGAACAAGCCAACAAGATATGTGAATTTCTCATTATTTTATAATATTTTTTTGCCTCCGAGCTTTTTCTTCAAGCTTTAATAAGGTAGTCTTGACTTGAGTCATTAGCATTTTTACACCATGATAAGAGCTCTAAAATCTAACCCAATCTTAGAATTTCTTATCAGAACATCTAGCGGAGAGTCTTCGTCTCCCTTTCACAAGAAGGCATCTTGTTTGTTTCGGTTAAATGAATGGTGTTTAGAAATTGTCTTTTGAAAAGAAAGAAAAAAAGACTGAAAATAAATATATTTATGGTAAAAAGACTAAAAATAAAAAGCTAAGAATACTAGCTTTTACGACTCGTTTACAAAAATCTATAATCGTTTTTGTGCTTTTTATAAAAAAAAATTTACTAAACACTTGAAAAACAGTTTAGTTTATTCTAAAAACAAAAATAAGATTTTTAAATCTTAATCAAATGCAACCACTAAGATACATTAGTATTGGCAGCACCGCAATTACATGCATGTGCAAGTGCAATTCATGCGTCTCGAGGAACCTAATAACTCTCTTAAGTCGTGTAGTGAGGCTAAAGCAATTATGATTTTGGTAGATTTCCTTTTGACCTTGTTGATTTATTCATACTGATATTACTCTATCTCCTCTGTATATCCTTTTATTTGGGTCACTTTTGTCAACTTTTGTTGTATAATATTAATACGATTTAGTTTATTACTGTTATAAATTCACTAACTTTGCACCTTGAATTTAAGTGGTAAGAAATTTGGTGAGTGGTGTGTTTTTATGGAAAAGATGATGGAGAGAAGTAAGATGTGAGTGAGATAAATGTAAGTGTAGAAATGTGAGAGGTGAATTTTATTCATCCACTTAGGGGGGTATTTATAGGAAATTTGAAGCATACAATTATTGACTAATATAGTGTGAAAATAAATGAGCATTTCACATTATACATAACACTCCCCCTTGGAATGCTCATTACAAGAATTACGTGTTCATGCTGCCTCATTAAAAACCTTACTAGGAAAAACCCAGTGGGATAAAAACCATAGTAAGGAAAAAAGAGTGCAGTCACATAAAGCTCCCCCTCATGCTGACATGGGTGATAAATTCTGTAGTCTTCGCATCCCGATGTCATGAACATGTTTTCTGAAAGTTGAAGTAGGGAGCGCCTTTGTGAAGAGATCCGCCGAGTTTTCGCTGGAACGAACATAATGGATACTGATGACATTGTTCTTTTCCAGTTCTTGAGTAAACGAGAAAAACTTTGGAGGAATATGTTTTGTTCTGTCGCTTTTGATAAATCCTTCCTTCATCTGAGCAACACACGCAGCATTATCTTCGTAAAGTATGATGGGATCATCATTTGTTAGAAGACCACTTGTGGTTCTGATATGCTGTGTCACGGATCTAAGCCACACGCACTCACGGCTAGCTTCATGTAGTGCGATGATCTCAGCATGGTTTGATGATGTCGCTACGAGTGTCTGTTTCTGGGAGCGCCAAGAAATTGCAGTCCCTCCGCAGGTAAACACATATCCCGTTTGGGATCTCCCTTTATGTGGATCTGACAAGTAACCTGCATCTGCATAGCCAATCAAAACTGGTTTCGTATTGTTAGGGTAAAATAATCCCAAATCAATTGTTCCTTGGAGATAACGAAACACATGTTTAATCCCATTCCAGTGTCTTTTAGTAGGAGCCGAACTGAATCTTGCTAATAAATTAACAGCAAAAGCTATATCTGGTCGAGTACAATTAGCAAGGTACATAAGAGCTCCAATTGCACTGAAATATGGTACTTCTGGACCAAGAATCTCTTCGGATTCCTCACATGGACGATATGGATCCTTTCCTACATCAAGGGACCTTACGACCATTGGGGTACTTAATGGATTTGATTTATCCATATTGAATCTCTTTAAGATTCTTCTCGTGTAATTTGATTGATGCACAAGTATCCCCCTTTGAAAGTGCTCAATTTGCAAACCGAGACAATACTTTGTTTTCCCAAGGTCTTTCATCTCGAATTCTTTCTTTAAGTAAGAGATTACTTTCTGAATCTCTTCATTGGTCCCAATGATATTTAAATCATCAACATAGACAGCGATAATCACACAACCAGATGTTGTTTTCTTGATAAAAACGCAATGGCAAAGCGGGTCGTTAATATATCCTTTTTGTAATAAATATTCACTTAGTCGGTTGTACCACATGCGTCCGGATTGCTTTAACCCATATAGAGACCTTTGCAATTTGATTGAATATCTTTCTCTGGGTTTTGAACTTGATGCTTCAGGCATTTTGAATCCTTCAGGGATTCTCATGTAAATATCAGTATCAAGCGATCCGTATAAATAAGCGGTAACAACATCCATGAGGTGCATATTTAGTTTCTCATGAATAGCTAGACTGATCAAGTATCTGAATGTAATTCCATCCATGACAGGAGAATATGTTTCCTCAAAGTCAATTCCGGGTCTTTGAGAAAAACCTTGTGCAACAAGTCGAGCCTTGTATCTCACAATCTCATTTTTCTCATTTCTCTTTCGTACAAATACCCATTTGTATCCAACAGGTCTCACATCTTCAGGTGTGAGCACTATAGGCCCAAAAACATTGCGTTTGTTAAGTGATTCTAATTCAACATCAATAGCCCTTTTCCATTCAGCCCAATCGCGTCTATTTTTACATTCGGTAACAGACCGTGGTTCAGGATCCCCATTATTTTCGTCCATAACATCGCATGCCAAATTGTAACAGAGTGCATCATCGATGTCCATATTTCGGTTCCATATTATACCTGTAGTGGCATAATTAATCGAAATTTCTAGATTTTCCTCATTGCGTATTTCTTCAGGAATACGTTCCTCCATATTAGGGTCATCTTGTTTCTCTGCTACTTTTCTTTTTCGAGGATTTTAATCTTTGGAACCGAGTGGTATTCCACGCTTCAGGCGTGTTGTGATTTCATGAGTGACTTTGTTTTCAATTTGCCCTTTTGGAATTTCAATTTGAGCAGGAGCATTTTCAGCTGGTATATGAGATTTAGTCACTCTCTTTGTGTCTGTAAATGCATCAGGAAGTTGATTTGCTACATCTTGTAAATGCAAAATTCTTTGAACTTTTCCTTCACAATCTTTTGTGTAAGGATCAAGATGCAATAATGTTGGTACAGACCATGTAATTTCTCTTTCCAGCTGTTTTCTTTCTCCCCCTAATGCTGGGAAATTTTCTTCATCAAAGTGGCAATCAGCAAAACGAGCTGTGCAAATATTCCCAGTTTGTGGTTCAAGGTATTTAACAATAGATGGGCTTTCAAAGCCTACATAAATACCAAGACTTCTTTGTGGCCCCATCTTTGTTCTTTGGGGTGGTGCAATAGGCACATAAACAGCACAACCAAAAATCCTTAGATGGGATATATTTGGTTCTTGACCGAATACAAGTTGCACTGGGGAGTATTTATGATATGCACTTGGTCTGATGCGAATTAATGCCGCAGCATGTAATATTGCATGACCCCATACCGAAGTAGGAAGCATTGTTCTCATTATCAATGGTCTAGCAATAAGCTGGAGGCGCTTGATCAATGATTCAGCCAGACCATTTTGTGTGTGAACATGAGCAACAGGATGCTCGACATCAATCCCAACTGACATACAATAATCATCGAATGCCTGGGATGTGAATTCACCGGCATTATCAAGTCTGATTTTCTTGATCAGATGATCGGGAAATTGAGCTCGCAATTTGATTATCTGAGCGAGTAATTTAGCAAATGCCATATTGCGGGTTGATAATAAACACACATGTGACCATTTGCTAGAGGCATCTATCAATACCATGAAGTATCGAAATGGTCCACACGGTGGGTGAATTGGCCCACATATATCACCTTGAATACGCTCAAGGAACATAGGTGATTTTGTTTCAACTTTTTCCGGTGAAGGTCTTATGATTAATTTTCAATAGAACAAGCTTTACAATGGAATATTTTTCCTTGAGGGATCTTCTGGTCCTTCAATGGATGTCCATGTGTATTTTCAATAATTCTCCGCATCATGGTTGAACCAGGATGACCTAGGCGGTCATGCCATATGGTAAATATTGGAGGTTTGGCAACTACCATATTTGATTCAATTGCACTTATATACGTAAAATGCAATCCTGTGTGGAGCATTGGTAGTTTTTCAAGTACGTATTTCTTCCCCGATTTATGCATTATAATAAACATATATTTCATGGCATTCTCAGTTGCAGACTGAGTATCAAATTCATGAGAATATATATCCTTGAAACTCAACAGGTTTCTTTTAGATCTTGGGGAGAATAAGGCATTGTTTATGGTAAACATGGTGCCATTTGGTAATGTAAAATTCGCTTTACCAACTCCTTCAATCAGATCTACAGGACCTGATATTGTATCCACACTGGCTTGTGTTGATTTTATGTTTGAGAAAAACTTTTTATCCTTCAATATTGTGTGTGTCGTTCCACAGTCGAGTATACAAAATTCTCCAGCTTCACGATTAGCTTTGTCCATTTGAAAAACTTTAACTAAAAACAAAACACAAATTTTGATAAGAAAGGTAATTAATTAAACATGAGCATTAGTCTATTACACACCTTAAAAATCATGACATATTCTAAAAAGAAAAGACAAACAAACATCGGACCATTGGGCTTCATTCCCAAAAGGAATTACATAATTCATATTAGTTTCCACTAGTCGCTTGTTCAGCAAAATCGCCAACTGTGTCAATGAAATCACCATTGAAGTCGGATGCTTCGAGATGAGTGGATTCGTTATTGTCAATAAAGTTGACTTCTTTCTCTTTCCCTTTCCCCTTCATGGACTCTTGGTAGAGTTTGCATAAGTGTGGTGGGGCTCGGCAAACTCTTGACCAATGCCCTTTAGTGCCACATCTGAAACAAGTGGTTTCAAAGCCTTTTGGGGAGATCATCTCTTTTCCCTTTTTAGAAGGGTCATCGTGGCTCCTCCCGTGTTGCTGTTTTTTATGATAGTAGTTAGCGGACTTATAAGAGGGATTATAACCACCTCGTCCACGTCCGTAACTACGACCACGACCTCGACCTCGCCCACGACCTCGGCCTCGCTCTCGACCCTGAAAATAGTTCTTGGGCTCAGGCTCGTCAGAGTTGATAGCGTTTGCTTCAGGAAGCGCTTTTGAGCCGGTCGGGCGAGATTGATGATTTTTCATCAGCAACTCATTATTCTTTTCTGCGATAAGGAGACAAGCAATTAATTCAGAATATTTTGAAAACCCCGTACACGATATTGTTGCTGTAGGGTTACATTTGATGCGTGGAAAGTAGAAAAAGTCTTTTCCAGCATTTCAGCGTCAGTTACCGTTACCCCACAAAATTTTAAGTGGGTCACGATTCTGAACATTGCAGAATTATAGTCTCCGACTTTCTTGTAGTCTTGGAACCTTAAAGCGGTCCATTCATCGCGAAAAATGGGGAGCATTACATCCCTTTGGTGATCGTATCTTTCTTTGAGATTTTTCCACAGCTCACTTGGATCTTTCACAGTGAGATATTCATTTTTGAGGCTTTCGTCAAGGTGTCGACGAAGGAAGATTAAAGATCTCGCCTTGTCCGTCCTTGACGATTCGTTTACCTCCTTGAGTGTCTCAAGAAGATTCATTGATTCCAAGTGCATCTCAATATCCACTGTCCAAGGCATGTAATTATTGCCAGTGATATCAAGAGGGCTGAATTCAAGCTTCACAAGATTTGACATAGTGGTAACTAACATGAAAATAAAATAATTCATTAGATTTAATTCAAAATATAAAAGTCTACAAATATTGTAAATAATAAAGCAAGATACATGAATACAACCATCTTAAAGGAAAAATAAAATTCCTCCGGTGTAATATGAAAAATGAAAATACTAACATTAAATACAAGGATCATTATGGCTATAAAAACTAACATTAGTCTAGTCATTTTTCGGCTAAAACTTGGAGAGAAAATATGAGATAGAATAAGAGATGTGAATTTTGTATGGTTTGATAAACTTGTATTTATAGTGTAAAAACTAGCCGTTTATAGCCGTTATATAGCCGTTGGAAATACACAAACATAATGTAATTAAATGCTATAATTAGGTTAGTGATGATATGTCATAAAATGAGATGTAAAAATAGTCAAACATTATACATATATAATATTAATCATAAGCATATTGAAAATGAAGTAGTTAAAACTAATCTCAATAATATCATTTTACTATAAGGTGGCAGAGCCTCCTGTATATAATAATTTGATATTACTTGAAGATAAAAAAAAAATTTAGATGTAAATCACATCATTTTATTATAAGGTGGCATAGCCTTCCATTGTATAATAATATGATGTTATACATAAGAAAGTTAAATATTATAAATCATATTACCATAAGGTGGCAAAGCCTCCTGTGTATGGTAAGATGATGTTATTCATAAGAATAATTAATTATCATAGATCCCATCACATTACTATAAGGTGGCAGAGCCTCCTGTATATAGTAATATGATGTTGTACAACGATAATAATAATTATAAAATTTTTAGTCCACAGTTTAATATACCGTGTTCTGAGCTTACCGTAGAGTGATCGTGCTGATAACGTGTTATAAATTCACTAACTTTGCACCTTGAATTTAAGTGGTAAGAAATTTGGTGAGTGGTGTGTTTTTATGGAAAAGATGATGGAGAGAAGTAAGATGTGAGTGAGATAAATGTAAGTGTAGAAATGTGAGAGGTGAATTTTATTCATCCACTTAAGGGGTATTTATAGGAAATTTGAAGCATACAATTATTGACTAATATAGTGTGAAAATAAATGAGCATTTCACATTATACATAACAATTACCTTATTTTGAGTGTATTGTAGTGTAATTTAGGGTTGGGCAGACAGAAGTGGCTAAAACACGTGCTCAATTTTGTAGGGTTGGGCAATGACAAAAATTGATGATGATTTTACACTCAGTCAGAATATACTGTACGGACTCTGCATCTGTTGATTGCAAGAGTTATGAGGTATGTCACGATTGGGCAAATATCCAAATTTCTATATAAATACGATATTTTCTCTTACTCTTACATACTAATAAATGTAGAAAGAAAGAAAAAAAATCTTTTCTTTGCCTTCAAATAAAGTACATGTGAAAAATGTAGTAAACAGTAAACACTCCCTTCAACAGTGCAGTATGTAATTTGATAAGGTATTAGGCTACTAGTCAGAATTACTAGTTTCTAAGTCACTGTTGGAATTACATAAGGCATTCAATCAATAATAACAACCCAATAAGTAGACCACTTGAATGATTATAAATGTGAGGTAAAAAAAAAAAAAACTAAAGCCGCCTTACATGGTTGTCTAAACGGGTGGGGCGGGTATAACCCGTCAGCCGTATTTAAGTTGATTGCGATCTTTCACAAGCAAGGCCGGCCCTGAGTTTATTGGAACCTTAGGCGAAGATTGATTTTAGAGTCCTCTTAAATGGTAAATTTAAACTTCAATGCAAATGGTATTAAACAAGGGTCCCTAAAACAATATATGTATAATAAGTATAAAATATTCGGAATGATTATAAATAAGGTTAAAAAAAAAAATTAAAGATGCTATACACTAGGCTTGTGTAAACAGCTGGGTGTGAGCATGACTCGTCTGCGCATTCCAACTGTAAGCCAAGCCAGGCTAGCCGCGCGTTCTCACAACTCACAAGGGTGGGTGGGTAAGGTTTTGCTTGTGGCCTTTATTTTTTTTGTTAATTTGGATAAAATGCAAAATAACTTTTTGAAAAACTCCTATCCAAACTAGATGGGCAAGTTTAGCTCGCCTAATAATGAATCATGGGTTGCACAACCCGTGCCTCGGTCCAACCTTGGCATGGACTGCATGACCCCTGCTTGAGTTAAACCATGAAAGTATTACAACTTGTTTTGTAGAGCTAAACCAAAAGAAGAAGTGTTATAATTAAAACCATGTTTCACAACAATCAAAAGATTAGCTTGTCATGTTTGGTGACTAGTCCCACTCCTCCGACCAAGTCCTCTTTTTATACACAAAAAGTCCATACTTTTTGTTAAGACTTAAGATTAGCACATTCACACCATAATTTCCTATTTAGTTGACACATTTTTAGAAGTAACTTCAAATTGAACATGATTTTGTCTCCCTTCTCTACATGCTAATGTTGCTTCTTGCTTGTCCCAGACCCAACAAAAGTACCTACATATTTGAAATTTATGACCCTTTTGCTGCAAGGGAACAACGCATCATCATTTCTCAACACCGAAAACAGTTAAAACACGGTGACATAGACAAACTAGTTATTACTTATAGTAGTTCATAGGTAACTAAAGAATAAAGTAAGTGAATAAAGGTAGTGTTTACTTCAGATATTTTTAAACCAAGCCACCCACTACGTATATATTATAAAATAAAAAAACTAAGAACTCTCACCTTAAAAAACATATTTATATAATTAAAGAATCATCTGTTTGAAAGGCATTGCCTTACGGGTGAAATATATAGAGCAGTAATTATTTATATTGAATACAAATATTCAAGGATTTGAATGCCGTTTTTTGCCGATAAATTGTTTGCCGTTATCGATGGATTAATCGTTTGTCGATGGATTTATCGATGGAAAACCTATAAAATTTATCGTTTGCCATTATCGAAGCTTATCGAACTTATCGATGGATTAATCGGTCATCGATAGATTTATCAATAGAAAACTTATAAAATATTTTCATACATAAAATATTTTCATAACATACTAAGTGTACTTTTTCCGCAATAATTGAAAAACGTCAAATTACAAAACAAATTATGTCAGAATCACAGTTTCAAAATTATATACAATGTTACAAAATGAAGTTACATAAAAAAAAATGAAGAAATAGCTCAATTTAACCAATTTCCAAAAAAAAATATACTTTTGCCGCAATAACGTTGCAATTCGGGAAAACGTCAAATTAAAAAAAAATAGGTCACCTCACATTTTATAAGTTATATACAATGTTATAAAATGATTTTACATCAAAAAATTCGACTAACTAACTTAACTTAACCAATTTCCAAAAAAATATGTACTTTTGCCGCAATAAGATCATAATTCGGAAAAATATCAAATTACAAAAATATTATGTCAAACTAACAGTTTCCTAATTATATACAATGTTAAAAAATAAAATTACATCAAAAAAATTTAAAATATATCTCAAATTCACTATTTTTGGAAAATTGGTACTTTTGTCGCAATTAGAAACAATTCGCATAAACCCTAAAATGTAACCCAAATCTGCAAAAAATTTAACAAAAATCACACAAACCATATTAATTCATATATATTCCACCATATACCTAAAAAAAATCAATTTCAACTACAACATTTGATTCAAAACGTAAAATGTACAATTAAACTAATATGTAACTCAAAGTTTAACTTTCATTCAACCTAATAGCTTTCTAAGTAAATACTACAAGTATAGAATAAAAGTGTGAAAATTTTACATGATTCATACATATACAACATTTAAACTTCAAAAACACTCAAGATCCACTAAAAAAAACCCTAAAAATACCTTTAAATTCCGAAATTAAAATAAGTTGGAACTTTTGCCGCGAAAAAGAAAAATTTATACCAGGGTTGACTTATCGTTTTTTACCGAAAAAGTAGCTTGCTTTTCGAGAAAAATACACTTGATAAGTTTGAGAGATAAGTAGCTTGCTTTTCGAATCGAAAAATTGCGATAAGTATAATACGACAACGATTAGAGAAGATAAGTTATCGAGAAGTGGTATTCAGCGATTAATCGCTCAATTATCGCGAAAATCGATTCCTTGCAAATATTGTTGGAGATGTTGTCACGGAAAGTATATTTATACACGGAAAAATTGCCCAAATTACTATATATAAAGTAATTTAAAAATATTAACCGGCTATACATGATACTTAATTGAGTTACACAAGGGAACAAACTCCTCCTCAGGACCAAACACAGGTGGTGATCCAACTGCAAGGAAAAAGTATGGTTCTCTTCAAATCGATTTGGATGCTTCAACTGTCGGATAACCAGTCGTCATTCTACGAATGAGATCTGAAGACCCTCTCGCTCTTAATGAAGCAGATGTGTGTTTTTCATTCAAAGTGTTCGATGTTCATCCACACCTACTGAATGCTAAAATATTAGTCATCATTAAAGCCTCTACAGCAATGACGGAAGATATATTTATCTCTTTTTTTTTTCTTTCAACTTTGGTATTAAAGTGCAATTTTTATTAAAATTGATTAATTTTGTTAGTATTATCCCTAGTTAAAAATTAGGTCCGCGTCATGGCATGGAATGAATTTGGTGATTGTAGAGGGCGATTTTCACCGCCCTTTTTCCAGTCACAAAGATAATCACAAAATAACAAACAAACAACAATAATCAATGAATATCTCTGTTTTATTATATTTTCCGAAATGAACTCGGTTTTCTTCCGTTGAATAGTTGGACAGATAAAGGATCATGAGCATCAAGTTTTCTCTGTTTCCTTAGCCTTTTCTATTACAAGATTTCCTTTTTCTCTTTCCGGACCTCTTTTCTCTCTTTTTCCGACCTTTACAAATGAGGCTTATCTTGCCTTTTATAAAGTTTACAATACATTCCCCTCGCACCTTTCCCGCCCTTTTCTTCTTTAATCATTCGCTTTCTGGCGTGATTTGAGGGCAGCATGGTTAATCCCTGCTTTATGTCACTTCCGAGCAGGCTGCCGTTATGGGTAGGTGAGTCTCATTAAATGCGCATCCCTTCAGCCGTCATTCGGCCCTGCAAGCCTCGTCGCGGGTGCTCCTCATTGAGTGAGTAGGTCGGCTTCATTAAATGCACATCCCGTCAGTGGTCATTCGGCTCCGCATAATCATCATGACGAAATTCTTCGTCGAGTGTGATGGGACACTTCATCGCAGTTTGCCTTCGTGAGGCCGTGTCTCCTCGCGGTCGAACCTCCTCGTGGATAACCCCCCTCGGGTGATGAACTTCCTCGCCTCCCCTCATGTCGTTTATGGACAAAACGACACGAGTTGTGTTGATGATGGATTTGACCAAATCCGACCTTAACAGTGATGGAATGAATTTTTACCGTCAATTCTAGTACTTAGCTAAAGGTATTAAAAGTTTGTTTTTTTTTTTTGTCAAAGTTCAGTAATTTTGCAGTAATTATCCCTGAACTATTTTAGAAAGAATCTGGACGAAAAGAGATCAAAATGGAGAAATCTTGTGAATTTCAAGATTATTGCTAGGATTTTGTCAATTTGACAACGGAATAATCAAAATGCAGAGATTTTCCTTGTAATTGGATGCATTTTGAATCCATGACAAAGCGGTCGACACTTTAAGTTACTTGCAATTGTGATTAAAAAATGTTAACCAAGTTACTTAATTGTTATAAAATATAGGTAGTATTTTTATGTTATTTTTTGTAATTATTTGGTTTTGCTTGTTTGTGTACTACTAGTACTACTAGGTTTGGCAAATTTTGTTTTGCATTAATGAGATATGCTTTTATTTGTTCACGATACATTAAAAACTAAAAATACATTTAAATCATTTCAAATAGTAGACTGCGGTCCCCTATTATTCAAGATATACGAAATGCTTTTCGTGTAAACAATGAGTTACATATGTTAGTTCGTACTGCGTATCTACGATCTAGTAACTTGTCTGAGTGGCAAGCAATTAATGGACATTATAATGAGATTCAAGAGAAAATGACTATTTCTTTTCTTTATTGATTGATTGATTGGAGTTGGACTGTCTTGGTTTTATAAATCAATAGACAATAATTTTCAATTGCTTGGATGTAAGGCATCATCCTCATCGACTTGTGTTTTATTTATTTTTGTTACAAAATTTTCTTATTCTACAAGCATGTTTCTGATCATAAGGGTCTTACAAAACCTAATTTAAAAGCCCAGAATCACATATTTGATTAATATTTCTGCTTCTAAAAATGATAGACACGTCACGTATAAATCGTAAATGAGTGGTTATTTATCATACAAATATCTTATATACTTTTGCATCAAAATTTAATATAATAATTTTGATAGGGGGCCTAAAATACTCATCACCTCGAGCCTCGAAAATCTTAGGCACGGTCTTGCATGCAGCTGTTGTCTTAACTCTTTATGAACGATGGGATTTCTATTCGGACTAAACTTCATTAACCCGGCCTTATACATGATACTTTTTTTTTTTTTTTTTTTGTAGTGGTAGCTGTGAAGACGTTCAATATCTTATTTTTGATTGCTCTTATACATAGTTAATTTGGCGGTAATTTTGTTTTCTGTGTAATATTCTTTTTGCTAGGCGTCTTTGGAATGACCTGATTTGACGATTATCTCACTTATTTTGCAAGTGATTTATTTCAGAATGAGTGCTCATATGATGTCTTTTTAAAGCTATAGTTGACTGAATTTGATGAGAGCAGAACTTTCATTGTTTTTAAGTTTTAACCATATTATTAAACGGTGCTATTTGATTTTTCATCGAGCATGAATGAAAATTTAAATTCTTATGGTTCGAATATTGTATCAAAACTCATTTTTTTTTTTCTTCAACTTTCAGTTCATCACGAAGTCATCATAATAAATGCTCTTGATCGATTATTAGACACAGAAGTGATGTAACCCATCCGTATAAATCTTTTGCTTCTCAAGTTCAACCAAAGTGGAATTCATCCATCTCAAGCAAACAAATTAGCGATTCCATTCCATTCACTACCAGAAATTAGCTGAGAAATACTTTCGAAGAATATAATTATATCAAATGATGCACGTTACTTGACAAGATAAGTCGAATCATCTCATACCTAAGTCATCTAATAATATACTATGGTTGGTTTGGTTGAGTTCTCTACGTATTTCAATAATTTTAATAATTACTTCTAAGGTGTGTTTATTCGCATTGTTCTTATTGAAAGAAAATAAAAATAAAAAACTTGATTGATTATATTGAGTTTGGTCGTTATTGAAATAAACATGAAACTATCTCTTCATTTCAATATTCAGATGATAAATTCATGTATCTATACCTTATTCCTTAATAATAGTGGAAAACGGTTGGGGTATGACTTTGTTGTTTATAGATAAGTATGTACGATAAGTTGATTTATCCTCTAAAAGCAAAGACCGTCGTCTATAAATCAGTATAAACGACAAGTCATTAGCCTCATTTCGATTGCTTACGCCGGGCTCAAGCCCAATGGAGACACAATACCGTCCAGGAGAGCGAGTAATCAGTCTGATGCCACCAGCTTGCAACCGAAGCTTGCTTCCCACACCGTTAACACCTTCTTAATTCCGCATTAGTCACCGAAAATTGCATAATCGGGTAATCAGAACAAGTGACCTGAAATCATCATGCTCAAAATGGGGAGCTGTAATCAAGGAATTGATTAATCATAATCAATCCCTCCTCAAGCTGCCGAATCCAAGAAAGAAGAATATTACAATTCTGACGCAACTCTGAGAACGGGAATGTATCTAGATAACGAAGACAAAGACTAGAATAAGGTGGAGAATAGTAGCTCAACAAAGCTTCGGAAATCAGTCTCCTAGTTCGTCAAAACTATTATTATTCTCTCTCTCTTTTTTTTTTTTTGTTATCCCCTTGTAATTACGTTCATGACAAACTAAGAATGTTTGAAGAACATAAAGCTAGTTTATAGAGAAAAGACTTCTAAAACAATAACACTAATAATAACAAAAAAATATAATTGGTACAAACGAAAAATATTTTTTGTACATTGTATACTTTTGTCTTGATAAAAAAAAAAAAAGAATCGAAGTCAGATTTTAAGTAACTTATGAGTACTTTTACTGTATTTATCCCTATTATTTTCCCCATATGTTTCCTATTTATTAAGCTAGAACACCCTCAAATCACTAAAAACCAAATCTGCAACTTATAATCTAAATATGCAAACAAAACATTGGCACGTACGGACACTGAATCGATTGCTGCCCTCATGAAGAAAACAAAAGTAAAATATAAATATAACCAATACTCGTAATAGGAAGCAAACACTTAAAAAAGATAATCACGGCAAAAATACTCAAAGTCAACATATATTAGGCGATAATATTTTTATTTTTTTTCGTCGAATATAAATAAGATAAGATGTTAGTCGCTAAATATATAAATGGATGAGCACATATATGTGTGTCTTACTTAGGTATGATTTAATACCATTATGCTAAAAAATTTGACCAACGTCCGTAAAAAAATCGAAGGAATAAAAGAGTCGCCTCACAACTCTTGTCTTGACTATACTTTTAAGTTTGGGTTAATGACGGCAAAAATATCCAAAGTTTGGTCAAAGAACTCATCGTGTACCCAAAGTTTAAAAATGGTGGTAAAAATACCCAAAGTCGCATTTGGGGAGTTGACCACTCCATTCTCGTAACGCCGTTAACTTACCTGTTAACTCTGGCCACACGGATAAACGTGAGTTGCTGACATAACTATTTCTGCCACGTGGACGAGCCCACATCAGCCTCATTTACGAAAAAAACAACGAATTAAACCCCTAGCTAATACTATTTAATACAATGAATTGAACCCCTAATGATCACTTAACAAAATAAATTTGTCTACGTGGCCAGAGTTAACAGGTAAGTTAACAACGTTACGAGAATGGAGTGGTCAATTCCTCAAATGTGACTTTGGGTATTTTTGCCACTATTTTTAAACTTTGAGTACACGAGGGGTTCATTGACCAAACTTTGAGTATTTTCGCCATCATTAACCCTTAACGTTATTCTTCATTTCAAACTCCTCCCTCTTCAAAACAAATTGATCAAAGTTTAGATACGCAAACAAAAAGTAAAATAATGGGCTTCAAAATAGAGGAGAACTGACGAAACTAAGTGGGCCCGAAAGCAAAGTGGAAGGAACAAAGGTTCGGTCTCATCTCATGAAACCCTACAATTCTGTTCTTTCCTGGCTTCACGTATCAAATGCGTACACGTAATGTCTTTCTGTAACTCCTCTTAACGTACACAGTCTTTTCGCCTATAAATACACACGCACGCTCACATGAATATTCCTCACTCGTATCGTATCGTAACAAGATCTCGCTTCCACTTACACTCAGATATCCAACCTTACATGTGAGTAACACAGCGCCTCGAAATGAACACCCGCGGCAGCAATGGTGGTGAACCGGGTCGGGTCGAACGCTTCGACCCGGGAGCTCCGCCGCCGTTCCGGGTGGGCGAGATCCGGGACGCCATCCCGGGGCATTGCTGGGTCAAGAACCCGTGGAGGTCTCTCAGCTACGTCTTCAGGGACCTCTTCGTCATTCTGGCTCTCGCCTCCACCGCGGTGTATCTCCACGCCGCCACGTGGCTCGTTTGGCCTCTCTACTGGGTTGCTCAGGGGACAATGTTCTGGGCGCTCTTCGTTCTAGGCCACGATTGGTATTTCTTTTTTCTTTCTTAATTCTTATTCAGTATATTTACTAAATATGTTTCTGTGTATACATTTATATATGTTTATTTTGGGAATGCTTTGGTGGTGATGGGATCAGTGGGCACGGAAGCTTTTCGAATAGTCCGAGGTTGAACAGTGTGGTCGGGCATCTTCTGCACTCGGCGATTCTCGTTCCGTACAATGGATGGTTATTTTTCTTTATCAATCCCTGTTTGTTTCTTTTGAATTGGAATTAACTAAGAATAATTTTATATGATGATAACAAAATCAACAATAATGTGCTGCAGGAGAATTAGCCACAAGACGCATCATCAAAACCACGGACATGTCGACAACGACGAGTCTTGGGTTCCCGTACGTCGCTGCGTTCCCTTTATATCTTGTGTCAAATTATCCCGTGACACTAAATAATACATTAAGCTCAAACAAACCATCACCGGTGCAAAAAATAATTAGATTCTAAATAATACGAGCGGCTCAAAGAGGGCCACTATCTCGAGGAGCGTGTCAAAATTTTAACATCATAGAGAAAAACGGACTTTAATACTGTTGGGTTACTTTTTTTCTTCTTTTTACTGGAGTGATGTTATTAATCAAGATAACAATATGTTGTCGCATTACAATTTATACTTGCAATATGGTAATAGATTGGTCAAATTACATATGCTGCGTCTCACGTGGATTGAACTCGAGATTTTTGTGAATTTACGGTGCTTGTGTTATGTGGAAGCAGTTGACGGAGAAGGTGTACAAGAGCTTGAACAAAGCAACCAAAACGCTAAGATTCCAAGTGCCGTTCCCACTCTTTGCCTACCCTTTATATCTGGTACGAACCAAAACGACAACCAAACCAAAACCCTAAGCCAGTTCTTCATTATGCATGTATGTATTGATGTCGTTTTCTTTGTTTGTAGTGGAAAAGAAGCCCGGGAAAGAAAGGCTCACACTTCAACCCCAATAGCAGCCTGTTCGCTCCCAGCGAGCGAAGCTCTGTCATCGCCTCGACCGTGTGTTGGTCGGCCATGCTCTCTCTGCTTGTCTTCATGTCGTTTCTGGTGGGCCATGTGCCTGTGCTCATGCTCTACGGTGTCCCTTACTTTGTGAGACAGAGACTCGTCTTTCAAACTCGCACTAAATAAAAAACAAACACAACCCGAATTGACCTTAGAATTTCTCCGCGCAGGTGTTCGTCATGTGGCTGGACATGGTGACGTACTTGCACCATCACGACCACGACCAAAAGCTACCTTGGTACCGCGGCCAGGTACGTTTGTAAAGTCAGTTTCTCTGAATGTCGAATAATAAATCAAGATTAAAAAAAACAATCATTTTGTAAAGTTAATTTAGTATGGTGATTTGAATTATTATTTTTTTAGGAATGGAACTACCTCCGGGGAGGGCTTACGACGGTGGACCGGGACTATGGCGTCTTCAACTCGATTCAACATGACATTGGCACCCACGTCGTACACCATCTCTTCCCCCAAATTCCGCACTATCACCTCGTAGAAGCCGTAAACAAATACTCTCTCCACCTTTTTTTTTTTTTTTTTTTTCTGCAATCTACTTTTTAAACTAATTACCAATGATGTCCAAAACTAGGGCATTTAACTTGTGCGTAACATATGATTTATGGATCCACGAGATGATCCGGTATTACTCAAGAATTCAATCCTACAAGAATAGGAAGTCTTAAATTTGCCAAAATATACTTTCATAAAAAGTGGATTAAACTTGCCAATATTTGCAGACATTTTTATGCTCAGTTTTTTGCAGACTAAGGCTGCGAAGACGGTGCTGGGGAAGTATTATCGCGAGCCGAAGAAATCGGGGCTGATCCCATTCCACTTGATCGAGAACCTGTCGAGAAGCATCAGGCAGGATCACTATGTGAGCGATGACGGGGAAGTTGTTTACTATCAAACAGATCCGGAGCTTCACGAGATCGTATCGAAGATCACGAAGCGTGACTGATTCTTATATTTCAGAGCATCAAAAGGAATAGCTCTGCCTCGAATATAAGTGATAAAATCTCTATTACTTAATCTTCAAATAGGACTACGCAGTTTGCAATTTCCAAACTGAGTTTAGTGAGCCAATACATTCTTATCTGAAGATTAAGTAGTGGGACTTTCTCAAGTATTAGACCTGTTCTATTGGATAAATTATTGACGATTGTTTGTACTATTTGAGAGTGTAACATGTTTTTCATTTCACGAGTTTGATCAACCATTTGATCATGTCATCTACTACGCCTTATGGACATCCCATAGCCTGTCGGATGTCCAAATTTATAGTTATATCGATAATCGAAATTGTGTCATATCAGATTTTATGGGTACGTTGATTACGAACAAGTATATCAACATGTATTTTCTAAAATAATAATATTTAAAAATATAATTAAAGAAATATTATCATTAAGTTTGGAGGATTTTGTGGTTGCTAGGATTGCTAGTGGTAATTCCACACTACCTCCAAAGTGGAGGTTGTGAGTTCAATCCCCACATGCAACAAAGCTGCCTTCAACAAAAAAAGTTTGGAGGATTTTTCACGAAAAATTAATTTAATTCTTGAAATTTAAAATTAACATTAAAAATAATAATAATAATAATAAAGAAATATAATTTTTTTGAAAAATATAGGGCAACCGTTGGTAGCCCAACGGGCTTTCCTTGCTAAGACTATTCCTTATTTAACTGTGGGTAAACCGCTTACCGGTTGGTCATCGTAAAAAAAAAAAAGTGCAAAATAATTGTTACCGACGATTTACAGGTTACCGAAGATTTACGGTTGGTTAACTGTTTAATGATAATAAAATAAAATAAACCGAGGGATCCTTAACAAATTTTACAAAATACTGAGTATTCAAGGATAATTTTAAAAACAAATTGAGAGTTTGCCAATAATTATTTATAAAACAATAATAATAAAAAAATAATTTTAATCATTTATATACTATGCTTAATAGTTAATACTACTCATATCTTACTAAAACTTAAATGCTTTCAATCATTTATTTGTAAGAAATTGCAATTCTACTCTTTAGATTATAGAGAGACAGAGACAGTAATAAGATTTGTTTATTCTAACCTTTATATTTCTTAACCATTAACTCACTACATGCACTAGAACCTCTATAAATTAATACTGTTGGACCGACAAAAAATATTATCTTATCGAATTATTCATTAACATATAAATTTATAATTTATTAATGGGAGCTTAAGCCAACTAGCCTTCTTAAACGTTTAAAATTGTCAAAATAGCAATCGTTTGGTTAAATATTGTGTCATAGCCAATAAACCACATTAAGTGATATAAAATGACTTATATACCCTTATTATTAATAATAATTAATACTAAAATTTGAATTAACAAATTTATTTAAAATTTATTTCAATAATCAATACGAATTTATTTTATTTTTAAAAAAAAATTAAAAAATAATAAATTAGGAAACAAATATTTGAATTCCAAATTAAAAAAAAATCAAATTTCAAATTTAACGTTTTTCAGTTTTTAAAATAAACATTTCAAATTTCTTAACAAATATTCATTCGAATTAACCATATTGATAATTTAAAACAATTTGAATTAAAAAATATTAACCAAATTAACAATTCGATTTAACATACATTTATACGAATAAATACGAATGAACCAATTAACATACATTTACAATTTGAATTAATATACTTTTACACGAATAAACCAATAAACTTACATTTACAATTCAAATTAACATACATTAACAATTCGAGAAAAAAACGACACGATTTGTAGTCCCCACGATCGATGAGCAAATGCAGTGGCGCTTGAGGTGTGGACAACCGAGGAAAGAGTACGGCAGGCGACTTCGATCATCAAAACCGGATCTGCGATGACGTCGGAGAGAGAATTTCCCTTTTCTATCAATGGCGCATCACGGCGGTGTGATCGGCACGGCGCCTATCGGTCTAAGTGTCGGCTATGGCGGATTGGAGGGAGAGAGACATAAAGCGTTGACTATGGAAGATTGGAGCGAGAGAAAGCGCTGTGATCGACCATGAAATAGACATGCCAACACAATTAGAAAAAAAATGCAGAGAAATTGTCAGAACAAGAACCTAAAGCAACGATTAGTGCTAGGGTTGTGCATAAAACCCGAAAATGCGGGTTTTAAACCGAAACCGGACCGAATCCGATTATAAAAAACCGAAACCGAATTAAAACCGGGTTAAACCGAAACCGAATTTTTCAAAACCCGCAACCGGAATAAACCGGTTCCGGGTTCCGGGGTTTGAGTTATAAAACCCGGAACCTGAATAGTAGGTTACTAAAACCCGGTTTTTTTAATTAAATATTTAATTTATATTTATAATTTTTAAAATTAGTAGTCTGATAAAAAATGAAAAATAAAAACGACATTATCACCATTTGTTATGTCAAAAGTTTTTCAAAACGACATTCATTTTAATCATCTCTCTCTTTCATTCTAAAAATCAAAAGTTGTTCGTTTCCATTTTAATTAAAATTGTTTGTTTCAATTTTTTTTTTCCGGGTTAAAAACAGGGGTTTTTAAAAAGAACCTGATTTAAAACCCGAACCCGAATAAAATTCGGGTTCGGGTTTTAAAACCGGGTTTTAATTTTAAAACCGGGTAATAACCCGAACCCGGATTTCCGGGTTTTCTATTTTAAAAACCGGTTTCG
Organism: Parietaria judaica; assembly: GCA_954871525.1. Lineage (NCBI taxonomy): Eukaryota > Viridiplantae > Streptophyta > Magnoliopsida > Rosales > Urticaceae > Parietaria > Parietaria judaica. The sequence goes on along the minus strand of OX940860.1, from coordinate 21,685,974 downwards.
GGTTTGAAAAGTGGAAACCCGGAAATCCGGGTCCGGGTTCCGGGTTTAAAAAAAAAACCGGGTTTTAGACCCGGTTTCAGCCCTAATTAGTGCATAGACAAGAGGCCAAAGGCTGAGAGCTTGTGAAAAAAAATCACCCGTAGCCCCATTGACATGTATTCAAAAGGAAAAAGTCGAAGGCTTTGAATTATGAAAGAGAAAGCGATCAAAATAGAGAGACAAAAAAAGGGAGAGATTTGAATAAGCCAACCAATAAATTAGGCATTTAATATTAAAAAATTGCACAAATTATAAATCTTGTTATAAAATAAAAACGAAAATAATTAAATAAAAATTCAAAAAGGGCAATATAGAAATGAAATTTGTGTTTAAAATGCCACGTCATTAAAAATGGCTATTTTGCTAATTAAAACCACAAGTTTGTTAAACTGCAATGTAAACGTTGGAATGTGGTTCTCTATTATAATTTCCCTTAATTAATTTATACAATAATGAAGAAAGAAATTTGTAATCAGCTATAATTATATAAACATCTTTATTAGCAAAAAAAAAAATATTTCAATTTATTATATCGATATTAAGGATATCAAGAGAGACTGTTATAATTTAAAAAGATTTTATCAGAGTACCAATGCCAGATATATTAAAGAACCCAATGATAATAAAGATGAATAACAATAGCCTCTTAGAGTGTGATAATTAAACCTATAATAATTAGTTAATTACTATCGAATCATATTTTAGGAAGACTACATGATTAGTGATGTAATGTTATCTTTTTATTTAATGTGATTTTATAGTTATTTATGTTATATTTTATTTATAGTAAATTTATAATTATTTATATAATTTTTATATTGAATTATTAATTTATATATCACTCGGGACCTATATATTTTCTAAAAATATTATTATCTTATAAATTTAGCGAATTATTAATTTAGCTAGTTAGGCCAGAGTCGGGACCGGACAAAAATATTATTTAATCGCGACTATTAATTTATTGAGTATTAATTTATAGAGGTTTTACTGTCTATATTAGTAAGATTAGGTTTTACTTATGTCATTAGACATGATTATTTTCTATATAACCCGTTGGTTACCAATTCACCCGTCAAATCAAATTGGTAAATTTACTTGTTGGTAAACCCATTTTTTCTATAAAAATAAAAATAAAAAACTTATTAATAAACATGTTACTCATCAGTAAAATAATCGAATTATCGGTTTTTCATCTGTGATGGTATTTGGAACATTGACTTTACTAATCAAATGGCCAAGTCGAAAATGCAAATATCGCATCTTCTATACCAAAAAAATTGGAAACAAGAAAAAGAAAAAGAAAAGGAAAAAGAAATCGTGACTGAAACTAAGTTTTAGCCTTTTTTTCTCTCGGTCCATATTTGAAAATTTTCCAATTTTTGGATATTGGGAGGAGTAAGATCTCAATTTTAATATATATTCGAAACGGGACAAAATCATTTGAAGCATCATTCAATTCATAATAATAAAATTATATTATAAATAGTACAACTATATATTAAAATTAGAATAGCCGGCAAGGTGCAATCACTCTCGAGGGAGAAGAGTGTGAATCTGTTGGGAAAACGTGGGGTAATTCGTCTTATGTTGGGACAATGTCCCTTGATCCTTAGGGACCCGACTTAAAAAAAAATCAGGTCAACCGTCCCATACACAATTTACACGATCACTTTTACAAAAGATCAAACTGTCCCTAGCTAGCTACCCTCAAACAGTCGGATAATAACAACAAGGGAGCCTAAGCTAAATAGCCAACTTGATAGTTTAAAATTAACAAAAAAGTCAATGTTTGGTTAATATTTGTAAAATAACTAATTAACTATATTAACCATTATAAAAATAGTCATATTAACCATTATAACTATATTAACCAACAAAATAGTCAATGTTTGACTATTCTGCAAATAAAAACCTTAAGTTTACTAAAATGCAATGTAAACATATGAATGTGGCTATTCATTATAATTTCTCTAACAATAGTTACTAAACGGATAAGCAAAAAATGATAATGAAAAAAAAATTGCATTTGATAACCCAATGTACATAAGGCCACACCTCTCTTATGCTTCCACTGCACACTTTGAAGCCGGGTCCCAAGGGGCCTGGAACTTCATTGACTCTCGCTAGAGGACCGGAATTTAGACGTGTGGAAAATAAACTCCCACAGCCTCTCACGATATTCTCACGGATTGTCCTCGTTTTGGAATTCTCATACAAAGGTCCCATCACAAGTGCATGGGTTATAATTTATAAAGGCCCATTGGGAGGCAAAATAAAATACCTTTCGAGGGTTAGAAAAGAAAAAACAAGCGAGTGCAACTCAAGTCTCTAACAACAAATTCAATAGGACAAATTCATTTTCTATATACAACTTTTTTTTTTTTATATATATATTCTCTCAAACGGTTTACGATAGTTTATGCTAATGTTTATGACAATTCATAACAGTTAATGATAATGTTTATAATAATTTATGATAAAATGAGGCTATTTTTTACTCGAAAATTCTAAAATAGACATCACGTTAACAAGTCAAAGTACGTAAAACGCGCATATGTTCATCTATGAATCTCGCCATTTATTGTCCTGTTACAAAAAAACGAGTCAAACAATCGTGCAATCCCCAGTTAAGAGTATACGAGTGTATTAAATATATATTTTTTCCTTACTCATTGTTTTTTTATTTTCCATATTTTTCAAAATTAAAATAGAAAATCCTTGTAAGAAGTGAACCCCCAACGCGTTTGTGTGTACGCTTTGACTTGAATGAGTTTGGGATTGGGATTGGGATTGGGATTGGGATTAGAGCAGTGCATATTTCAAACTTTGAATATGGAGTAGCCTAGCCATGTGGTCTGTGGACCCAAAGGGATCAGCATCTATATAACTAGTGATCTTCTTCAAACCATGGTTTGATTTTTGAACAAGAGCAAGCCCAACCAAAAAGCTAAAGACACGTATCTCAAACATTGGAGCACACTTGGTCGTCTTCTTTTGGATTTGGACTGTCGAGTTTGAAACATCACCATCACCATCACCAGAGAACTGGACAGATCGGTGATCACGCCTCTCTGACACTCACAAACCTCTTTTGTGTCTTCATTTCAACACCCAAGTCCCAACACACACACAAAGACCCTGCAATGCAATCAAACAACAAGCTCTTTCTTTGCAAGCAAATGATTACAAATTCATATTTTGAAATATATATATATATGTCTTAAAGCCTGCCAATTTTACTGTGAAAGGCAATTTCTTTTCGACAACATATATAGATTTTGACGCATTGCTGATGTCATATTTAGGCAAACACGTTACACAACACAACACTTGTATAGTGTTTTGCTGAGCCTGGGACATGTGCATGTAACATGTTCATGGCCCTAGAAACTGACTTTACATTGCCTATTGCCAACATACTTGTCTCTGTCTCTTTCGGTATTCAAATACAAAGCCCGCCAATATAGTTGTATACACATGTATCTCACGGTCTCATACATATTTGAATTTGCTTTTGCTTTTTCCTTGCCCCAACAGAAAAAGTTCAGACAAAAGAGAAAGCAAAGAGGAAACAAAAACCAACTCACTTCACTCTCTCTCTACTGCTTGTTACTCCCATTCAATCATGAAGCTCTTATCTTCTTTTTCGTCGTCGTCCTCGTCCCCGGCTTCGATCGCGTCGGCGGCCTCTTTTGATTCCAGGAGCGCAACGGCTTGTTGCCTTGCCGGCATTCTGCGCCGGATTCTCTGCTCGAGAACTCTCCCGACGTACCCTTCGGATCTCATCACCGAAGAGAGCGCTTCAGCGAAGAGTTTCCGGGGTGAACCCGGCGAGAGCAATGCCGGGCTGGTGGCAAGGCTCATGGGGCTGGAATCGATGCCGGAGACTAATTTCCGGAGCTCGATTTCGCGAAGCAGGTCGATGAACTCCGCCGATCGGTTGAAGGATGACGCGGCGAAGGTGGGGCTCCATCGGAGAGTGAGGTCCATGGCAACGATACGGGAGAGCGGCGAGTTTCTCGTGCTGAGCTTCGAGAACGCGAGCCAGTGCAGGGAATTGTGGTCCAGGGAAAGGAAACAGGAGACGGGTTTCAGAGAATCGAAGCAGAGAAGAAGAATCGATGCCAAAAACCGATCGACGGTTCCGAAACAGAAGGACGAGCGGGAAGCGAAACCGAAGGTGTCACGTAATTCGAACGGGAGAGACAATTACACAATAAGAGACTCAACTGATCACAAGCGTAGCAAGGTGAGAGAATCAACAGTTGGTTTGGTTCCTGAGAAGATTCCATGTCGAAAACAGAATCTTGTTGGCCCAGAAGCAGCGAAACCAAAGACCAGTGATGTGAAACCAGGTCCAAGGATCAAGAAAAAGAAGAACAATTCCCACGTGGCTAATTCTGAGGATCTGAGCCCAGTTTCAGTTCTCGACTATGATCAATTCCTTGTCGGTCTTGAACCTCCTAAATCAGGTATAAACAGTACAAAACTCTCTTCTTTTTTTCATTGGTTTCTTTTCTTTTTCTTTTCTAATGTGTATTTGGTGAAAACAGGAAATAATTCAACTTCAAGAAGGAAACTCTCTCTGGAGACCAATTTGATCGCCGGGGAAGAGAGAAGAGAAGAGGCGAAGCAGCGAAAGTACGTCGGAAATATTCCGGAAGTTATAGACGAGATTTGGCGGCTCAGCGACGCCGAGTTCTCGCGAGCGAGCTGGTACCGGAACTCGACGTTTGATCGTCGAGATTATCATGGCGTCGGGGAAGAATTAGAGGCTCTGATTCTTAGTGAATTGGTGGGAGAGCTCGCTGATCAATTTGATTGACAATTTTTTCGAGCTCGTAAGATTCAATATTCTTGTAAATCAACTTCACATTAACTTATAGTAATGATTTGGTATAACTTATAAGGGTCACATTTGAATAAATTTAGTTTCAATTTTGAATGAATATACTTTAGAGAAATGACTCTTAATAGTCAAATTGAAACGTTTGATTAGCCAAATAGCCAACTTTTCTTTTTTCTTTGCAAAATAGTCAAATTGATAAGTTGGCTATTTAATAACATATTTTATAACTATAATACCCTTTTAACATATTAACGTGTATTAACTGAGTTAATTTGTTTTAAAATATTTTTATTTTAAAGCAAATTAACTCAGTTAATACACGTTAATACAAGAGTAATACGATCTTTCGTGATTTATTAATGTGGTTGATTGACTATTTAACAATATTAATCAAAAGATTGGCTATTTTGCAAAATAGATTTTCTAATTTGGCTATATGACTATAGAGCCCTATACTTTATTCTTATTGACACTGACATTTTGTTTAAACTTTAAAGTCATCACTAGACAAGCATTGCCCAGAACATAATCCACAAGCTTTTATATATATATATATATATATATATATAATATATGTATATGCAAGCATGAGTTTGAAAGCACCTTTCATGGCTGCCTTGCCGCCCAAATTGATCAACTTGTGCTTCTTTTTGTTTTTTTGCTGGATTAGAATGTTTCTTATTGATGAAGTTATCAATTGAGGCTTACAGAAATTGGTAGTTCCATACATGAGTAGATCATAATTCCTTTTCATCGAATTGGTGATCTACATGACGATGACACATCTTTTCAGAGAGTCGTCCCACTAAGGACTAAACCAAAATGCGAATGATGAAATTATTAACCGGATATATATATGATGTTGTGATATTTTGGGGTCGGATACATACGGATTACACCTGTAGTAAATACAATACCTGGAACTTCGGATTTTCAGGTAAAATCTGAAGAAGAAAAAAATCCGGATCCAGAATTTCTGGCTCCAAAATTTTCCGGATTCAGAATATTTAGAATCCAGAAACATTGGAACCAGATATTCTGGTTTCGATTTTTTAAAAATAAATCGGAATCCATTTTTCTTTTTTCAATCCGAACCGTTGGTATTTTTAATTTGACGACCTTGATTGATTTTTAAAACTATGAAAAATAAAATAAAATACAATATGAAACCAGAACTGGATTTTAAGTTCCAGATAAAAACCGGGGCCAGATTTTCGAGTTCCCAAAAAATCTAGAACCATCAAATTCTTGTTTCAGATTTATCTTGAAAAAATTAAACCAATACCGGATATTGGATTTCATCCCACATTTACAGATTTACAGCGGATTACAGATAGTATACTAGCATATCTTTATATAGCCTCTGATCTCTCAAACAATCAATCCACCGAAAATAAAAGACGGAGACACGAAAACTTACTCAAGTTGGACCAAATAAAATGTCATACTTCGTGCTTGGAGAGTGGTTTCACTCGGGAATATAATTAACCAAAATATAGGAAATTGTTAACCGGATATTATATATATATATATATATATATATATTTAAAAATTAAAGGCAAGCAATAACAAGGAAAATAAAGAGAAATCGCTCATATCATAGGCGGAAGCACTTTGTGATGACCTTTGGTTGAAGCCCCCCAAAGATTTTGTAATTGCTATTAGGTTCAAGCAAAATACACGTGTCTGCCCCTACAAAATTAAAAACTCAGCCCTCCCAATAATTTTTTTTAATTATTATTAGGCCCAAGCCAGTTCCAACTACACGTGTTTCAGCCCCCCACTTCTCTTCCTTATGCTATGAATCCCCTTCTCTCCGATTCCTGGTTCCGCCTATGAAACCGCTATAAGATAACGACCGTTATCATTATGGTTGAAATATATCACAGCAGAAGAGTAGAAATAAAAATAATAATAATAATGGCAACTAGGTTGATTAATTCTTAAAAAGTCAATAATAAGATATTTCAATCCGAAAGGTGCAATATCATATTTTGATCCCTATACTTCACAATAATAGTGCTCTCAAAATAGTTAATAATTTTTGCACGACACTGAATACGAGTAAAGGGAATTTGAAGATCCCACTTTCTTTATTTGATTGAGTGCTCCAAATTCTTGCCAATTGAAAAGCAGTGGATAATAATACATGAATCATCATGATAGTGAATCTCTCCATGGCCGAAAGCAACACCCAAAGTTTTCAAATGTGGAAAAAACACTCATCACATCGTCTTCTTTACCAACTTGGTATGTACGTCCCTAAGCATTCATTGATTTCTATCTCTCATCCAGTATATTCAATACAGGGTTCAGGTACTTATGGCAATAATAATAACAATAACAATAATAAAGCACATGATTTTATCAACTCGTTTGTGAGAGCGTTACAAGATACAAACACCATTGAAATTCAGGTGTTTGCGATAACAGAAGAATCTAACAAGGTGTTATTCTTTAGGGAAGCTAAGAACATCGGTACATGAGCCGACCATTTTGTTTAATCGGAGCCCCCATGCCATGCTTACTAATTACCTCTCCCGTTTTTCCTTCACCGACTAAAGGACTATAAATATCAATAAAAATTCAAAAAATGGCTGTGAAATTAACTGTTAAATCAAGGAATAGATGATGATGGGATTTGTTTATTTATTTTGGGGGTGATTCCCCTTCTTCCGATCACGCCACCATCTGCTCCTGCTCCATGTACATCTGCTCCAGCCACGCCGGGAGCGTCTCCGCGGCCGCTCCAGTGTCGAAATGGCACTGCTGCTGCTCCTCGAAGCTTCCGGCGGGCTGCGGATCAATCACCAGAGACTGGACCCACGACACGCTCGGCTCCGCTGCTGTGGGGGCGGCTGCGCTTCGGAACCCAAAAGAAGCGGATTTCCTCATCTTGCTTAGCTCCTCTCCCTGCATACCCCAATCGAGTTTTCCGTCAGGAGATCCCCAGTCGGGGAAATTGGACGAAGACACCACACCGGGACTGGCCGGAGAAGGGAACCCGGAGTGGCGATTGACAGCGCTGCGCTCTATGAAGCTCTGGCTGCGCTTGGCAAAGGCTGCCGACCGCGAGCCTTCCGTGCCACCGAAGAGAGGACTGGCTCTCACCGGAGATGAGGGGAGGCCGTGGTAGTTCGGGTTCAAGTTCTGGCGCATCTGCATCCCCGTTGGGGAATCGAGCGAGAGACCCTGCATGTGGGAGCTGAACATGTCGTCGAGGTTAGTGGACAGCCCTTTGCTCCACCCCGAGGGGGACGACATCCCAGAAGAGATTTCGTCCCTCAGCTGCTGCCTCAGGCGGTAGCTGTCGGCGTCGAATTCCATGTCTCTAGCACTCAGAGCGGCCTTCAGCCGGCTACCAGGGAGCTGCAGAGTTGGGGGATTCGGCCACATGTTGGCACTCATCGGAGAAGAAACTCCGGTGGGAGTCATGGGAGGTGTGATGTCGAGCCCGGCAGATTGGAAGGAGCGCGGCGAGGGGACAGCGGAGCCAGTGGAGGCGTACAGTGGGCGGAGCTCGTCGGGCTTGTGGGCGAAGAAGCAGACGCGCCTCTGGCAGCCTGTCTCGTCCTTGCAGAGGCGGGTGCGATACTGTGCCGGGTGGAGCCAGCACTCAAAGATCCCGTGCGCGTACTCGCACGCGTCCCCCTGCCGGCAAGCACCCTTCCGGAACTCCGGGCACGGCACGCAGCTGTAGTGGTACTTCCTCGGGTCTCGCCTGCGCGCGTTCTCACCCGGGTGGACAAACGGGCACTCTGTCCAGTCGTGCGAGTACGCCCGTGAGCACGGCTTTATCTTGAACGTGTACATCCGGAAGTCATCAGTGCTGTAAATCCCGTTCTTGATGTCCGGGAGCGAGAGGTCCACGGGGTACTCTCTCTTCTCCACGGGCGGCGGTGAAGACCAAATCCCCGACTCCTCAATCACCAATTCCGGCAACGGACACCTCTCCTCCTCGCTGCTGCTCGTGCCATTCAGCGTAACTTCCAGAGCCTTCTTCTTCCGCGGAGTTGACTGCACGGCAGCAATCAAATCAGCCGGGCGGTTTCCACCGGCATCAAGGGAATTCAGGTCGGCGGAGGCGGCGAGGAGGAGCTTAACAACCTCAACAGCACCGTCGGAAGCGCCAGCCGCGGCACAGTGAAGCGCAGTAGCCCTGTCGGAGCCGCACACCCGGTTAACGTCTGCTAGCCCGGTCCCGAGGACGTAACCCACGACCGCGCTGCTCCCGAACATGGCGGCAATCATCAGCGGCGTCCTCTCCTCGAACCCCATCGTCTTGGAGCCAAGCCTCCGTCCGTACCATAAGCTCGCCTCATCGATTCCGTGGCCTCCGTCCTCCACGGCGGCTTTGAAGGCGGCGAGATCGTCGGACGCGGCGAGCTCGAGCAGGACAGAGAAGCCATAGCCAAGGCCTGCACCTTCGCGCTCCATGGTTGAAGAAGGCTTCCTCATGGAGCCACTGCACATGGGGAATCTCTTGGGTTCCTACACAGATAACAAGTTTCAAAACCTAGAAACGGAGATTGTACGGGCTCTCCAAAACCCAACACCCAAAAAAAGGTCCCTTATATATACGATCCTCCCCTCCCCTCCCCTCCCCTCACATGAAATTAGAATTAGAATCAGAAACTGAAATCCGTTACTACTGTACGTAATAACAGAAAACAAGAGCTAAAAATGAAACAATCTTTCTCTCGTTTTCTCGGGAAACAAACAGCTCAAGAGCTCGTACCTTGGCGAAGGAGGGGTTTGCGTTTTAGTAAAGACACAGACTTTTCTTTTCCCTCCTTTTTAATGCTTTCTTCTTCTTCTCTGCTTTTTATTTTAATAAATTAATTATTAATTTCTGGAGTCAAAAAGGCGAGCCTATTGAAGTCTACCCACTCTGGCTTTTAATTCTTTTTAATTTATTTTTATTTTTTGGCAATGGCGTGCGCAAATGAAATTCAAATGCAAATGCAGCGAAATTCAATTCAGATGCAGATTAACAGAGCCTGGGTCCCACGCCTCTTTAATATCCAACTGCATCGAACGGGAGAAGTACACGTGTCTTGATCCGGCGGAAACGACCTCTCCAAAGTGGAGATTCCGGACTGTCACGCTTAACGCGTTTTGGCATTCGCCTGATGACGTGGACGTACCACCACCGTTGGCGTGTTACCAGAAACACACACATTACGGTAGTGTTTGGAAGCGTTTTGTATTTTCGTTTTGTGTTTGCATTTTTAATTTTCTAAAACAATTTTATAAAAATATTTTGAAAATGTGATTGGTTACTATTTTGTTATACTGTTTTTTGAAAAGGAAAAAGAAAACAGTGTTTGGTTATCATTTTGTTAAAATTGATTTTAAAGAAAAAATAATTGTAATTAATTAAAGCTAATTAAGTACATGTAAAATTGTAAATAAAATCTTACGATTAAATAGGCCGTTTCATGTCTATGCAACTCGTTTAGCATTACCGGGCCTAAATTTTCCCCATTTGCAAATAATTGCAATATGAAACGGTACTCGATTCATACGACACCTATTAAATAGGTTTGTCTCGTCTCGCGCACCATAGCTAATGACCAACACAAGCAATATCAATAGTAATAGATAGCAAAGCTGAATGAACATGAGCAATAATATTGCATAACAAAATTGAATAATAGCACATTATTCCCAGAGAAGCAAAAAAGTGTCAAGATGAGACTTTACACAGGTAAATGACGATGATAAATAATAATACTACAGGTAAATGAACTTCAAACAATCACAATCCAAGAATCATACCTTTTACTCCTAAAACCATTAAAATGCTAAAATCCCCAAACTTCAAAAACGCAACTCAACAGAGAACAAGGACGAATCATAAACTCACAAGGAATTGAGATAAAATGAATAAGTCTGAGATGTGTGAGGGCAAAACGACGGTGGAGCTGAACACCGAGAGACGGCAGAGCTGAGCACCGCGATACGGCGGAGCTGAGCGCCGGCGACGGAGAAGCTGAGCGCCGATGACGGAAGAGCTGAGCACCGAGCGGAGGAGGCAGAGAGCGAAAGCTAGCGTGAGAGATGCAGTGAAGGTGAATAGTCAAAAAAGTGATCGACATAAAATAAAAACGTCAAAAAGACGTTTTCATCTTGCAGTGTTAATAATTGAAAAAGAAAAAACACTTTGATAAAATATTTTTATAAAAAATCAACCAATCACGTTTTATAACGAATATTCCTTGAGTATCTTTTGCCAAAACCCAAAATCATTTTGGAAATGCTTTCCAAACAGACCCTACTTTTCTATAGTTTTTTGCACTACATATATACTTGATAGTATTGGAAAAACAATTGTGGCAAAAAATACTTATATGTTAGCAAATAATCTGATTTTTATTTTTACATTGGTTTTTTGGTGGCAAAAATTTCCAAAGTTGTTGAAAAGTTTACATGCTAATTCTCTACCTCATATCGTGTTTTCGCTTAGCTTTTGCATGTTAAAAAGTTGACCACGTGATAACAAAATTGACATATGTTGTCTTAGCTTTTGCATCATTCATAACGTATGCCAGAATTTAGTGTTCGTTATCAACTCTTTGAAGTTCTTATATCTTATCATATATTATCACATAAACCTTTACGGGAGAGAATTAGCAAAAATATGCTAAAAAATTCAACATCATTGAGATCTTTTCTCACCATAAGATAAAATTATTATGTCATATTTTTTTGGTAACTTATTGATATTTTTGCCGCAAATATCTTTATAGAGTTATATAGTATCTAAAAGAAAGATAAGAGACCAAACTCGCATTTTCCTCTTTGATCTGTATTATATTATCAAATTCGTGTCATGATTTTTTTTTTTTTTTTAAATTTGGCTCAATTATTGTATTAACAATTCAACATCATATTTTTGCAGTACTCTCTCTCTCCCTCGTGAATTAGCTCAGTTTTTTGGGAATACATTTCCATAGAAACAGCAAGTCAATTGTAGGAATATATTTAAGTATTAATTTGATATGTATTGACAAATTGTGGAAAGTTTAGACCAATAAAATCAGTGTCCCATAAACAAAGCTTGTCTCCTGCTATGCTATTGTGACTGTCTGTCACAAACCAGAATCTCACGTAACCTCCAATTATTATTTGGTTGGAGGGCATCTCCTCCACCATTGTATTTGTACTAACGGAGTACATAGATCCTGGTTCGTCTCATTTTCTGTCCGATTCTACTTTAAGGTTGGACTTTTAATTTTTAAAATCGGGAATTGGAATTAGGGTCGAGTTTTAAATTATTATTTTTTTCCTGTCAATTTTAAGTATATATCTATATTTTGAGATTTTATTTTAGTTTATTTTTTTAAAATTATTTACATTTGCTTTTTTTTTTTCTTGCTTTAATTATTTTACTTAAAGTTTGACGATAATTCGCTATCCTCTTCTCTTTCAGCAACAATTCACGTCTAGGCGAGCTCTTCTTACTATACCAATATATCATTGTTTTAATTTTACTTTATGCCAACAAATTACCCTTGTGTAATTTCTTGTAAATCTTTGGTTTATATAAATTGAATGATATTTTGAATGATTTTGTTATGATCCGAATATGTAAAAAAAAAAAAAAAAAAGGGGGGCGGGGGGGGGGGGATCTTAGTCTTCATTCCGGTCTCATCCTATTTCTTGTTTTTTTTTTAATGAAAATTTTATAAACGGGATCACGGTTTAACTTGGATTCAAAGGACTAAATCCGGGTTCTCAGTCCCGCATTCGCACCTACGACTGAGATCCGTTGCAATCAAAAGATAGCCATTAATTATTTAAGTCAATGGGTATTTGCTTGCTTCATTCGTCTGTCGTAGCATAGTATGCAACGCTACACACTAAAAACAAGCGGGGGCAATTTCGTAATAAGCCAATCCAGGAATTCTTGAAGCCATCGACGAATGAAGAGAGCTCTTGGTCAGTTTCTAGAAGCTCAGGCCTGCAAATTGTGTGGGAATTCCGAGTCGGACTTTACCAAAAAGTCCACTTTGGAGTGCTGTCATTTACTGCCCCTAACTACTTTCCCTTAATCACTGTTTCTCTACAACAGAGCTCTCCCATTTTCTGATGGGAAATTGGCATAAAACAGACACTAATTTGTGTTATAAAGCGTTGTTAGTGTTTGACAGACAGTTCATGGCATTTTCTGGTATTGTTTTCCATTAATGGAAGTTGGCATTCTATGAAGGAATAGAGATCCTTCGTTTTCTGATGTCTGCGATTTCCAGATATGGTTTATTTCGTCCGTTATAGCTAAGTGCGTGTTTAAGGAATTGTGTGAAACACTAGCAATTTGCTAAGAATTGACTGATAATAAATAATAAGAATTTCGCTTCCTAGTTTTTAGCGAGAAAGATTAATTTGCTAAGAAATGTGTACAGCACCGGCTTTCAGATCATGCTTTTATCTCGTGTTTGCGAACATTTACACACATATCAAATGATATCTATATATTATAATTATCTTTTCTTTTCTTTTTAACCGAGAAACTTCTGTAAATGCCCTCACAATCATCTAAAAACGTTTTCTATACCCCAAATTTAGAAAACTCTAAAACTATTTTTTAATTTATTTTTCAATTGAGTTTTTGAATTCTATAAAACGGATCATAAGATATTGTTATACATTAGCTTTAAAATGGAAGACAAGTGGCGCGTATACCGCGGTCCGGAGCGGGGCATGCTAGTACTAATATTCCTGACGAACCTACAATTGATCCCTAATTGTTCAGATGACAAAGAGCATATTAATAACCACAACATGGGAAACCAAGCACGCTTGGCCTAGTGGTAACTCCACTACACCTTTATTCTAGAGGTATGGGTTCGAACCCTCTCATCGGACTCAACATATTTGTAAATTTGGCCAATAGTGCCACCTGTTCTTACACTGAATATATCTAATAATGCGAGAGTACATTGTAACATTGGCCGATAGTGCCACCCCATTCAAAAAAAAAAAAAAAAAACCACAGCATGGGACAATTTTGTGTTCAAGATTCCCTGTACATCCTTTGGCGATTGAGTCCGACTTAAAATGATGTCGAATTATGTTAACAACGACCCTCATGAAAATTACTTCTTAAATAAATGTTCTGCCTGATGAAATCAAGACTGTATGCTTTGTCGTTGCATAATTACATTGCCCGTCAATCGTCATATATAGTTCCCACCTCCGTAGTTGTCGAAGCGAGTTGCCATGTGCGAGGTGGTTCATCGTGGATCAAGCCTAGCTTTCACAACTTAGGGAAATTCGATCCGAATGTTGTCATATCCAATGGCGATAGATCATAAATTTTACAGCGACAAAACCGACAAAGAAGAATTAATGAAGAAATGACACATTTTTGCTCTGAAGAAAAAGTTCCAATTTAACGTATGATCATGTGAAAAGGACTTGTTAAAAGTTTTTGTCATAATTTGAGACTATGAATATATATTAATTATTCATTAATGAATTTGGGTCAATCGTGTCGAACACGATTAACATGATTATAAATCGGGTGAACACTCCACAAACACGAGCACGACGGGATCTTGGTAGGCATGATTAAAGAACAAAAAAATTTATTTTATATATGTTAATAAGTATTTTAATACTTATTTCTGTAAAAAAATAAAAATTAATACTTATTATATATAAAATTCATTATATCTAATGATATATTTTGCCCACGTACATCATCTATTACTTCAAATAAAAAATTTCTTTCTATTTCTATATTCCATGTGCTTTTTTTATTTAAATGGTATCAAAGAGCATGAAACTTCCCTCTCAGAGTTTAATTGATCAACAAATTTTTACTACAACTTTCAAATTGAACACTACTTAATGAAGTCGGATTGGGTGTAGACTTTTCAAGTGAGACAAAAAGAAAAGTCCCACTAAATATTTCATTAAATTAGAATCATATATCTAAGCAAGTATATACATTCTGCTCGAAACAATATTATATGTGTCCATCTCCAAGACTCCAAGAACGGATTTAACAATGAAATGAAACAAAACATTAGGTTTTCAATTTTATAATATTGACGGATGTACTCGTATGAATCCAGACTTTTTTTTCTCTCTCAAGAAAATGCTATATAAAGTATAAATATTATTGACAAGGAATAAATTAGTTTTAAATAAAAATTGAAGAGAAGATTGACAGGAAAATTAAAATTCAACCTAATGACCAACATGCGATTACGAGCAAAAATTGAGCCAGAATTCTCCTATAGAACTAGGGCTTATAATATAAGGTCGGCCGCGAGACATTGTAAAGATTTAGGTCGACCTTAATTGAGATTGGATCTAATTTATATTTCTATTTAATTAATAACTAGTGGAAAACGCGAACCGCGGTGGCGAGAATATCTCATATAAATTTAATATAAGAAATAATCGATATATTAATTCTTGAAATTACATGGTCATCAAAAAGAGCTACATCCAAAGCGATCTCAACAATCGTTTGATTTATGCAAGTAATGTTATCGCCAAATATTTATGTAATATAAGTAGATTAAATTGTAAAAAAAAATGCATAGCTAAAATACTATTTTAAAAAATAATTGATGATGTAAGAAAAGAAGAGTCCATTTAAATTTAATACAATAGATAATTAAATGGGCTGTATATATAAATACTAAAACATTATTTATAGGTGAAAAATAAAATTAAAACAAAAAGAAAAGATATTAAGAATAACAAATCGAAGAAAATTATTCCCAAAGACAAATCAAAGTACAAATTTGATGGTAAAGATAAATAAATATATCAAATTGAGATGAAAACATTTTTAGAAGGTTACAAAGGTTAAGATTCATATTGTAAATACTATAAATATCGTTGAATATGAGACGAGTATTATGTCATAATAATACACAAAAAAATATTTATTTATCTGCGAGTGGGAGTGGGAGTGGGAGTGGGAGTGGGAGTGGGGATGGGCTCATGGCATGATATAGTTTTTAATAACACCTTGATATATTCTATAACACAACACTCAATGTTAAATTTTGTATTTTGCAATTGGTTCTTCTTTAATGACCGAAGTAATTATTGGATCAATATAACTCTTGATTTTCAATATGTAACTAATAGCAGCATTAATGTAATTAATGCGTAATTCTGATTAATTTTCCTTAACCGTCATAGTTTTCCAAGTGTATAAAATTAATGCATATTAATTTGTAAATAAACAATTTAATGAGACATTAAATAAATTAGTTTAAAAAATAAAAATATGATTCACCGCTAAAATGATAGTTTAAAATTTCTTTTATTTGAATAATTTATCTTGAAACAAATCCTAAATCTAGTCGCACATATGCTAATATAATATGATAATATTTTTAATTTGGTCTGCACAAATATTATTTTTGCAAAATTAGGTCTGTAAATTGATTTGTATAAGGCTAATGCAAGAGGTCTGTAAATTGTTTGTATAAGGCTAAGGCATATGCTAATATAATACGATAATATATATACATATATATATATATTGATTTCGTTGTTTCTAATTATAGGCATATTATATCAAAACATTTTATTTTTTATGTACACTTATTATACGACATAATTAGTGATGTTAGAGTGCATTAAATTACCTATAACCTCTATGTTTTGCACATGCCTGCCATTCAAGTGCAACAATTACAAAGAATAATATGGTAGGACAGAAGGATTAGCTTGGGATAATTGTAGATCACTCATCTTAAAAAAAACAGTTATTTTGAACTTCTAAAATTCTTTGATATTATAATTGGATTCGATTTTCTATTTGTGAAGATTATTCCAATTAAATAAAATCTAACAGTTCGTGTTTTAAAGGGGCAAAAATCAAATCCCATTAGAAAATCTGTTGTTTTCAAGAAAATTTTGTTTTTATGTATTTTTTATTGACAACTTTGAAAGAAAAAAAAAATATATATGCATCTGTTTTTTATTTTTATTTTATATATATAAAAAAAAAACAATAACAACTAAGATCGTACAAAGACCTTAAGAGAACAATTACTAGTTACTACCATAAGATGGGAAACAATATTTGTTTCACATATAGATATATTGAATTTAGAACATGGAATAATAAACTTTTATGTTTTATATTCATATTGGACATAAATGGGTTATAATTCGTACATCCATACACGCATATATATACATAAGCGTCAATACATATCCATGCAATGACAGAATACGCGTAAAATCCATCTCATTTAAGAATAGAAAAAAATAAATGCGGAATTATCAAATGGAAATAAAAGGCTAACGTTATTATATATTATAATAATTAAAAATGAAAACAAACGGCTAACATATCAAAACCTAAAGTCAATAACATATACCAAAATCAAGATAAACAAAATCCACTTACCAAATCTGTCAATAATATGCAGGAGAGATGTTGGTCGATGAGCGGAAACAAATACAAGACAGTGATACGTTTTCTTCAAAGTTTAAGTAATCTAAAACAATGCTAAAAATTTAAACTGCAAATTATAAGAAAAAAAAAATCATTAAACAAAAACTTTGACGGAGAAAAATCAGTACGGAGGAAAGAGGAAACATATCAAGCTCAAAATTCACTTAGACTCTTGTCGGAGAAGTCGAGTCCCGATTGGAGCTACAGATTCCTGGTTACAAATGTAATACAAACTTATACAAACATAATCACAAAACTTAAAGATTCATCACCAGTACAATCACTAACACAACAGTTTTTAGAAAGATATGGAGCTTACCATATATTGAAGTTTGGCATAGATAGAGATTCCGGAAGAAATAAAAAATGAAAAGACTCCTAATACAATTGCCTTTTTTAAAATTGTATGAATGTTTTATGTATTTTCTATTTATAGTGAACGTTTTGTGTTACACCCTTAATACTAATAGTTATTACTATATGTTAATAAATTAATTTAATGATTTGGAAACTGAAAGGACTTATAGTACCAATAACCCTTATTTTAATGGTAAAAACGTCTTATATATATTCTTATTAATGTATGAATCAATATCATGATAAAAATTCATAAATGTATGTAGTGTACCATTTATTACTATGAGATATTTTTTTATATGAAAAAAAAAAGTCTAAAATATGAGAAAAAAGAGAATGCGAATTACTTGATTTGTAGCATGTCATGTCATATAGGTGAGATTATCCTTTTATATATATAGATAGAAGATTACGTTGTTCAATTGATGAATATTTAAAATCGTTATTAATAATTTTTAAAATCATATTTTGTATAATTATATTAATTGAGTTAAATAAATTTATAAAGGTAAGACAATTAAACACAATTACTAAATAAGAAAGTCTATGCAAAACCAAGGTGTGAAATGTCGCGAAAACCGAGCGAAATTCGTGCCGGTTTTCGTTTTTCGGAGGTATGCGAAACGAAAGCCTCGTCGTTTCGCTGGATTTTTACCATTTTTTGCGAAATTCGCATGGGCACGTGGATGGAATTTTGTTTTTCGTTTTTCTGTGTAAAATGTGCGAAAAATGGTTGGAATTTTGCAAAAAATTAAATTTCTGGTAGATTTCGGCAAAAATAATTATACTCACACAAGAGCACCCCACCCCACCCCACCGTGTAACATTTGTGTGAGTCCTCCCCCATCCACAAAATCCTACGACCCAAAGGGCCCAAGCCTTTGTCCATAATATTTGGTATATAAACATCACCAAACTCTTGTCATCTATCAATGTGGGACTTTTTGTTATTCAACTAATATCACACATTCACACTTAATATACACATACACATACACTTCACCTAATAATTCAACTTAATATTATACACTTAACATACATATTAACTTCACCTAACATACATATACACTTAATATACATATTCATTTAATATTATACACTTCAACTAATATTAAATTTTTTAACATACATATACAATTAACATGCATATTCACTTTACATAATAATTTGACTTAATATTATACACTTAAACTAATAAAGTGACTTAATATTATACATTTCACCTACATATTTAAGTTACAAATGTGTTTTGTTGTATACAACAAGACTTTCATTCCAGCCGAAGCACAATGTTAATTTTTTTTTTTGGCATAAATAACACAAATCACACAATAATATTGAAATAACGTTTAAACAAAAATCATAAACAGATAGTGTTACCTAATACAAAATATGACGTCGCGATTTCATCTTTTGGAAGTACTGCATGATAGACTCCTCGTCAATAAAGATAGAAATATCCCTCTCGACGTATACAAGCATACAATCGTTCATCCATTCATCGCCCATTCGATTCCGTAATCGGGTCTTGATGATGTTCATAGCAGAAAAAACTCTCTCCACGGTTGCAGTAGCCACGGACAAGATTAGTGCCAAAGTTATGAGTTTATACACATATGAGTACGTAACACTTTTTTTCGTTTTGACCATTTTACTAGCAAGAGCTCTGATGCCTTTCAAACCTTGAAACTCGTCAGACGAAGTTACATCAAATATGTAGTTGGCAAGTTGATCGTTAAGATAAAAAAGGTCGGCTGAAGAAAAATCTTCGGGATAATACTTTGCAAATTTCAGTAATTTTTCCTTGTCAAATGCATCAAATGAATTATCCGGACACAAGCATGCAACACAAAGAAGCAAATCTGTACTAACCTTGTTGAACCGACCATTCAACTCTTGAAGTTGCATATCGATGACGGAAGTAAAGATATCAAATCGATAATAATCAAAATTCTTGATTTTTGGAGCTTTGCGTCGTGATTTACCGTCTTCCGTATAGAAAGCATCCATGTTGGGAACATTAATTTCATGTTCTAGACAAAATTTTAAAACTCTGTCAAGAAGAGATTCCCACCCACTTTCTCGCATGATTTGC
Organism: Parietaria judaica; assembly: GCA_954871525.1. NCBI lineage: Eukaryota > Viridiplantae > Streptophyta > Magnoliopsida > Rosales > Urticaceae > Parietaria > Parietaria judaica. The sequence goes on along the minus strand of OX940860.1, from coordinate 21,666,189 downwards.
AATCGGTGTTTACAGATCCGCACCAAAGTCATAGCATTGACAATATCTTGATCCTTCCTTTGCAATGCCTTTGAAAGGTCGTTGGTAATCCCGAAGATATCTACCATCAAATGAATGCCGAAGATAACTTCAAATGACTGTAACATCCTTGACAATACCTTTAATTAACAAATAAAATATTAAAATGAGGTTCAAATATATAAAAATAAAAAAATTACTCAAATAGAATAATACCTTTATTTGACCTTTTTGATCAATAGGTGATGGGTCATCAATAATCTTCTGAAGGACACCAATTGTAGAAGAGAACATAGATAACAATCTAATTAGTGTACCATGATAAGACCCCCAACGTGTATCACCATGGCGTATCAAAGAAGTCTTTTGGTTTTGACCTTGTCCGGTTGCACGCTCACCACTTTGGACTTCTCGGTTAACCATGTCATCTTGTATGTCTTGAAGTGCATCGGATCGCTTCGGTGACGCATTAATAGTATTCACTACTTCACCGACCACCCAAAACAATGAATCCAACCGAGTATGATGTTTGGCCACATATACAAGTGCCAATTGAAGTTGATGGGCAAAACAATGAATATAAAAAGCACAAGGATTTTCTTGAAGAATAAGAGTTTTGAGTCCGTTGATCGCACCTTGCATATTACTAGCTCCATCATAACCTTGTCCCTTTAATCTTGACATGCTCAATCCAAGTCTTGAAAGTAATTCATCAATTGCTTTTTTAAGCGATAGAGCAGTAGTGCTAGCAACATGTACAATACCGACAAACCGTTCAAGTACTTGACCTCTTCGATCCACGTAACACAACACAACTTCCATTTGCTCCTTCGTAGAAATGTCACGTGATTCGTAAACTAGAATAGAAAACAATGAATCCCCGAGATCATTAGTTATAGCTTTGACGGTTAAACTAGCCACGGCATGCACAATGTCTTTTTGTATATCAGGCGATGTTAGCTTGAGATTTTTACTAGCGTTTTCCAGTGCAATAGCTTTCACTGCAGGATTCTGTTCAGCTGTATACCGCAAGAGCTCTAGAAAGTTTCCATGGTTGCTTGATTCTTCAGATTCATCATGACCACGTAATGCAAGTCCTTGTCGTAGAAGCCAACGAACACAACCCACTGAAGCCTTCAAGCGAGTACGATAATCCATATTATCGCCGTTGCTTTTCTTAGCGACAATATGCTCAATGTTTTGTTTAACATTATTCATAGCTTGAAAATCTCTCTAAGCCTTGTTGTGCGCACTATTAAAACCTCCAACATGTTCTTGCAATTTCTTGCTACAACTCCAATTTTGAAATCTCGTGCCAACAAAAGAATCTCCACCCGATTGATTCCAATGGCATGGTCTAAAGAGATAGCAACACAAACAAAACACAGCATCATCCTTTTCATTATACTCTAACCAATTAGAGTATTTTGTGAACCATTTTTTATTGAATCTTCTCCTTTTCTCTCCAAAATCTGAAAACAGGAATGGAAATTCATGAGGTTGACAAGGACCTTGTTGCATATATATCCTTCGAACTCTGTCTCGGTCGTTGGGATGGTAGCTTAATATTGAAGGCCTTTTTCCAGGATCTATCGGAGTACTCAACGGATTGCTATTATTTTCTTCACGTGTTGACGGACCCGATTTGTCAGAAACCGATACCTTTTTGAAATATTTCAACATTATTGTAGCAAACTTCCTGTCAAAAACATATTATTAGCTTCGAATTAAGATTATTCAATAAGTCTATATAAACTTTAAATAAACCCCAAGTCTTAAAAAAATAACTCTGCACTATTTAAAAAACAGCTCCATATTAAACAACAAAAACTCAAAGTTCAAGTTCCACACTATTTAAAAAACAGCTCCATATTAAACATTCAGAGCGAACGCCGAGAAATGAAAGTATGTACCGGAAATGAAACTAGAATTCAGAGCGAACGCCGAGATCGAAGGACGTCGAGAACACCAAAACGGAACGACGCTGAGAATGCCGAGACCAAGAACACCGAGACAAAACGACGCTGAAATGCCGAGAGAACCGAGAGCCGATAATGTCGAGAACACCGAGAACGCCGAGATTGAAGGACGCCGAGAACACCGAAACCGAACGACGCCGAGAACACCGAGACCACCGAGACCACCGAGACCGAAGGATGCCGAGAACGCCGAGAACGAACGACGCCGCGAATGCCGAGAATACTGAAACCGAAAGACGCCGAGAATGCCGAGAACACCGAAACCGAATGTTGCCGAGAATGCCGAAATCGAAAGACGAAGGAAATGCCTGGATTCTTTAGGCTGGAAAGCAACGTCAAATGCCCTAACACAGCAAAGAGGGAAACAAAGAGAGGAAGGAGAAGAGAGGAGATGAAATGATCGTTTCGTTTCTATTTTTTTTTTCTTTTCAAATTTGAGCATACTCACGTGCGTATGTTCACACACGTGTAACTACGCCCCTGCTTGTATTTATTAAATATGTAGTTTTGAACCTATATAAATATTTTGCTTAAATACTCAAATATTTTTTTACAAAATATCCGTCGAAAACCCCATCGGCATGCGGTATGCTCATGCGAAAAGTGCGGTATATGCGGTATGCGGCATGCCCTTTTTTTACGATTTCCCTATCGACATACCCGTCGGCAAGCGACATATCCGTAAAACGGAAAATGCGAAACGAAATCGACAAGCGGCATTATAAACCTTGTGTAAAACTAACAAAAATTATTAAAATACGATAGGACTACGACTCTAAGACACTAATTGCAATTTTGCAACCTCTATCTAAAACCAAGACATCTGAGCTAGGTTCCAGATATCAAATCTCGACCGTAAATCGTGTTTCAAAGGTGTTCAACGGCTGAGATTGATGTAGTGAACAATGTCGATTTGACTGTGAAAAGTCGAAGATAGGGTAAAGCGGGACCGACTAGGTAGCACAAAACGACATGAGAGTTTTCACACATGTTTGGGTGGGAAGGTGGTGGGGCCCAGGAAAGGAGCCCCAAATAGGTCAGAAGTATTTTGGTGTCGTTTTCTGATATGAAAAAGAGGTCATTGCGTGTATATACATCATTACATTGATATATATATATATATATATATATAATATATTGATATTGAATCCTTTTTGTGGGTCACTTTCATGCCTTCATTAGATTCTCATTGAAAAAACAATTATGGACGGCGTCGATGCTTGCCTTTTTTTAATGGTGAATTTGGTCAAAAGTCACTAGTACGTGGATTTACATTTTAGATAATAGACATATCTAAATATAAAAATAAATAAAAAAGTAAACAAGTTCATGTTAATAAGAGACTAATTAAAAAAAAAAAAAAAGTTTAGGTGATCTAGTCTATAAATATGAGATTCAGATATAGGAATACCCAAAAAAAATTTCTTTAATAAAAAATTCAAATAAAATTAGGAGCCGATTCCAGTTTTTATAAATTTAATACTTGTGAATTCAATATATTTTCATGTAAGAACGGGTTAATCTAGATAGTCGATCAAACGATCAAGATTAAATAGCTATTTTTTTTTAATAAAATACTTTTTTATTACTGAGCTAGAAATTTACATTGCGGTTTTAATTGAACAAAATATGAGATTCTGAAATCCAGAATCTCTATATTTTACAACAAAATATTTGAAATAATATATTATGATAGATTTAAAATTTCAATCTAAAGCTAGTTATTTTATATTATAAGGACTAAAATCAAAATGTTAAAGAGTGAAAAATACAATGGTTAAGAACCACTAAATTTACACAACTAACATAAATTTATGGTGATATCATGAAAAGTTTTTGTGTTGCACCTCTCTTACAAAAAAAATAAAAATAAATAAATAAATATTCTTGTCTAAGAGTCATTGATTATGGGAATGTGATAGTTTTTAATTAGCTTAGTATACTTTGAGGTCATTGCTATATATTTACATAAACATTTATTTCCTTAATGTTCTTGTTTGACAACATACGAAGTCGAGCTCCCGAGTGTGACAACATTGTTTGATATTGTTTCTAAAAGAATATCATTCAAATTGTTTTATATCTATATTTTTAGACAATACCAATGTAAATTTCAATTTAGGATTGCGATGCAACAATTTGTCCTCGTTCACAACTACATACCTCTAACTTATAATGTGATTGCTTGTAAAATAGTCGCTTTAAGCTCGACGGTGTGAAACTATCTAATAACCGAAGATATTGCCACTTATCGTCTCACATTGTCCCACTCAAGTTTAATATCTCTTTGCGATATCACCTCGAGTGCAGAGAATTTTCTGAGTGGTTTGTATTTTTACAATAACTCATTGGAAGGTTTAATTTTTATTGAGGCTAAAATATAAAGTTAAAACTTTTTCCCTTTAAGTTTTTGAAAGAAAAAAGTTTTTTTTTTTTTTTTTTAAAAATCATGTAAATTCTTTTCTTTTTTCTTTTCAAAATTACTTGTGTTTGCTTTTTGACAGTAATATCTTCATTTTTTAATATGCTATTATTTTTTTATCATTGTTGACCTTCTCTCATTTGTTTATACCTCACCTCTCACATATTTTTCTCTTTCCTCTGCTTCGGATTCTGCATGCTTCTTTTTCTCATCTTCTCATTATTAGTCACTCACATAGTGATTTTGTCTAAAATTTTTAATATAACCCAACCATCGTATCATGATTATATTTGGGATTTATAATTATCAAACATTAATTATCCCAAATACGAAAACTATCTAATAACAAAAAGACACGAACCAATTAATACAAAATAAACTTTAAATATGTTGAATATATGTGGTGTTCATTTTGCCTAACCTTAACAAATCTTCATATTTTCACGAAACTAATTAGAATTTACAAATAAATTTTCTTCACCTTAAGCACCTAATCGAGTAAACGCACTTGCCACTTGATTTTTTTTTTAATAAAAATATTGTATTGAGTAATTTGAACTTTATAATAACAGTTTTAATTGTTCCTAAAATTCCCAAGATACAAAGATTGTAATTACCATACTTAACCAACCAACAATAATTCAGTTAACAAACACTTAACCTTCGACAACTTACTTTTAATTCAGCTTCATTATGTGTCTTCTTCATCTTCTTAGTTCTTCCTCTTCTTCTCATCCTCTTGTTCGTCTTCCGCTGCTCCGCCTCTCTCGCTCGGCCATCTCTTCGCCTCTCCAAATTGTAAAATTTAACAACCACCATAAATATGTATTTTTTTTAAATTATTTATCAATGACGACTTTTAGAACATCAAACAACACAAATACTCAATTTTTCAAAGGAAGAATTAGAACAAACTAGTTACCGCTTATTTGTTTATCAATAGAAACACTTATTTGGCAATCAATTTCCAAGGTTGAGGCTCAATTAATGTGTGCCCGATATTCAAGTAGCATTTATCATCAAATACCAAGTTGTCGTTTTGAGGGATCTTTGCAAGTTCCAAAGCCTCAGAGGAAAGATTTCTTTATTTTGGAATAAGAAAGCACTACTAGTACTAAATATTACAGTCGTTGCATTGCATCCAAGTCTCAAACCAGTAAGATATGTCTTCGACCTTCAACTATATTTACTTATGGACAAGGGTACCCAAGGAAGTTTCCTTCTTCATTTCCAATTCTATGCAAATAATTCAGTAATTTCAAGGGCCTCAATTTTTTTTTGCGGCGTACGCCTCATTCGGGACTCTGCTGAGGTGCGCTTCCGAGCGTTGCGCCTTGGGGCATACGACTCAAGGTGTACATCTCGAGCGATTTATAAACCTTGCTAGGGACCTCAAGTACAAATAAGGAGATCTTTTGAGGCTACGTGCGAGGGACTACTGGACGGAAAATCCATCCGTAAGTACTTTTATTTTAGTCTGCGCGAAATCAGCTTCATATTTAGTGATAAAATGCTCTTTAACTTTTGTTTTGCAATCTTTGCGAAACTCAACGCTTTTAAATTCCGTCCGAGCACCTTTTTAGGACATTCGTCGTCGAACTTCCAGATACGATTCAAAAGTCTCAAAAATTTCTTGCTATATATCAACAAAGAAACAAATAGTTTAAAACATCTCAAGGGATAGAAAGTCCCTCGAGAGTCAAGTTGTTAATACTTAGTCATGCCTCTAAAAGAATTACAAAAACATAACAAAAGCCGATTTTACAACAAAAATACACTTTTGACGACATTAAGACTGTATACCTCGACAAAAGAAGAGGAATATATCGTAAATATCCCTAACAAAAAATAGCATTTACTTGCTTTTATAAACCCAAAAATATGAAAGCTTGAAATGTACCAACCTTCCAAGGACTGAAGAGGAAGAGCCTCGAAGATGTGAAGAGAAAGATTACAGAAACTATCATATCATGATACATACAGCACGAAATGCTCATCCAAACAATTTCATGGATCAATGAACAAATTCCAAATGCCCAAAGCTATATATATACTAGTATCTAGATTATACATAATTACACGAACTAAAACATTTAGTTCACAATGATCCTACAAGGAAGACAAACACAGGTCTGCTCGTTTGCACCGAGCGGTCCGGCGGAGACCAGTCTCAATGCGCAGCCGGAGGAGCGGTCGGTCTTCTTGGCACCAGCCAAAGCTCGACAGAGAACCTGCTCAATCCAACCTTCCAATGCTCGTTCTTCTTTCGATAACCAAGCGGCTCCGAGAATCTGTACCATGGCATCGTAATCAATCTGTAGAACGGCCCCGGGGCCCAACACTCTTTTGACGTTTACGGAGATGTCCTCCAGGGTTTTCGCAGCTAGGGTGTCGAAGTCGAAGGGCTCCATGGCTACTTTCTCATCGACTTGGTCAAGGAAGTCCTCTAACCAAGCTTCTGAGCCCTCTGAGATAGTGTCACTTTCGGACTCCTCAGAGTCGTCGCTTTCTTCGATCTCCTCTAATGGCACATTCAGGTCCAGAACAGATCTCGATGCTTTCGGGGAGCGTTTTCGAGACTCGATGGCTTCTTCCATGAAACTCCTAGAATCGGTAGACTTTTCCGTGACATCGATCAGCTTTCTTTTATACACAGAAAAGGGATTTGAGGTTCCTTCTTTCGACATAACTTGTACGTTCGTGCTGTGGCTGCTAGCAAATGATCCGGTTAATATTCGCATCTGAGATCTCTTTGCTGCCAATATCATCTCCTCGGAAAATTTCTTCTGTTGATAATGACACGCCACACCCTTAACCGTTCTCGTAGTTGTCACGAACAGGGTATTGTTGACGCTGATTTCTCTTCCCCGAGAATCCGGGAACTTGCCTGTCCTAACGGCTTGAGACAAACTGCGCTGAACCAGCAAATCAGCCTTGTCTACATTCTCAAGAAAGACGACCGAGTGGTGTTTCCTGCTTAGCTCGCCAGCAAGATAATCAACCACTGTCTTTCCTCTAAACTTCAAATCATAATCATCTCCGTCGTCTCCTTCGAATATCGATTGTGTTGGGCTAACTCTATCCTGAAAGCCCAAGTCAACAGACACCAGGCTTTCCCTCGAGCCAAACAGAATTTCAGCGAGCACTTCAGCGATTTTCTTCTTTCCCACTCTGTCGGGTCCGAGGAACGTAAGCCAAATATCTCCCCTCAGACTTGAGCCCCGTTGCCTTCCGCCACCAGATCGGCTGCGACATACAGCTTGACTGATGATGGATATAGCCTCGGTTTGCCACCCGACTTTCTCAATCAGGACTCTCTTGAATGATTTGATGTCGTTCGGGTCACACTGACCTCGGAAACTCGTTACAGAGCTGGCAGTACTGGGGAAGTGTCTGTGAATTTGAGGGTCTCGTAATTTAACGAATTGTTGCTCCTTACCTGCTGATGCATATATTGTTCCCAATCCCAAATCCGTGGTCACAGAAGCTGCAGGAGGAAGATTCATATCCTGAATGGGACGAGGGAAGATTTGGGGTCTGTCTATAGCAATCGGGAAAATCTTCGAACCTTCTGGAGATTTCCGTGCCTCGGAAGCCACTGTCAGAAAACTGCCTTGCTTTGATGGAAGGTTCTTTTGCAAATTTGATAAAGCTTGGTGATCATTGGATGAGTCTTCTGAGCCACTTCCTTTCGAGCCTGCAGTGCCACGAAAGCTCTCCACAGAAGGAACTTTGGAACCTGCAAGGAAATCGTCCGTTTTATGGCCCGGTTGAGTGTGGTGAAGTCGTTGACAAATTTCATTCCACTTGTTTTGCAGCCCCGACAGTTTAGCGCTCAATTTGGTTCCACAATCACCGGTCTGCGCTGAATTAACAAAGCACAGTCTAGCATAAAAAATTTCACGAACAACACAAATGATTGGCTCATCGAGTTTCAAATACATTAAATAATAATTTTTAATATTTCTCGTGAAATTTCGTTATCCTACTCCGTGCACATTAACAAATACGCGTATGTAATTGATTTTAATTTTAATTTTTTTTATCAAATTCCCCATGATCTCTCTGTTTTTCTTTTTCTTTTCTTTTTTTTAACCCCAACTTCATTTACTTCTGAGGGTATTTATTTTTTTTCATTTTTTATCCAAATTTTGTAATCCAAATTCAATTCCAATGTCTCCATATAATAAGAGTTTTAATATTATGTGTTTAGAATTGTATTTATGAATGTATTTAATTGAGATAAAAGTACAATAATTATATGGAGTCAACTTGGCAAATGAATCAGAAGTTCAGAACAAAGTATCACCAAAAATACCCCCAATAATATTCATATTACTTGTGTTTATTGGAACTAAATGAAGTGGGAAAAAATGCATAAAAAAGAGACAAGCGGGATTTGCGTGTTAACCGACCACATTATGGGATATTTGTGCCAATAACTCTTAATTTAGGGGTTCAAATTTGTACACGCCATTTATAATTATGCGTATCAAATCATCAAAACGTAACTTCAAAAGGGTTTGTTTACACACCTTTGCGACATCCGATCTCATGCCACTGTCATGTTCGTCCTCTTGGTAGCAAGACAAGCTCTCCGTGTGTGGATTAGAAGCCGGTAGAATTGATGCAGACTTCAAAACAGAAGCGACTTCCTGCTCGTACTTCTCGGTGCACGCAAGGCAATGCGTGAAGCCTTGATTGGTGCTGCTGCACGGACTTTTGAGCTCAGACGGAGCAGCGAAAAACCCCGCAAAGGGAACGAACGAGCCCATCAAGCTGTAAGCATACCACGAGCACCCACAAATAATTAGGATAAGGATTACGACAGGAAACTCTTAAGAACAATACAGAGAAAGTTTCTCGAGGAACTTCGGGGAATCGCTGCAACAAAAGGTGCATTATCTATTTCTCAGAGAAACAGTAAAGCGATTGCGTATGGGCATGCGATTCTAGAGTTCTCGAATCTGTAATTCGTTATCGATTATAGCATAACTTTTATCGACAATCTAAAGACTTCCGAGTAGATAGAGGTACCGAACGAAGTCAAAAATCTCTTCTTGCCATTTACTTTTACCCTTTTTATTATACTAAAACGTGTTTTAGAAATTCGACGAGTTCAAATCGAGTTATCTACAACGCCGGTTATTAGTAATTCTGCATTTCGAAACGATCTGCTAGGTAAACTCTCAAATTCTGTGCTCCATCCATAGAATCAACCACCAATTTTTCATGAAACAAAGCTATGATTGTAAGAGCACCGCAAGTACCTCGATTTTGAGTAAGGCCCTGAAGCCGAAGTCTTTGACGATGACGTAATAGGAAGGATGTGCAAATCCCAGTTCTTCTCTATGCTCGGAAACGCGCTCGCAAACTTTGAAAACGCTTCGTAAGTCGCCGCCACTGCGATCAGCCAGAGCTTCTCCCGGTGAAGCTGAAGCAGCCCCTTCAGCCTCGAAACCACGGAGCTTACTCTGTCGGCCACCACGCCATCGCCAACTAAGCTCTGCAAGTCTCCGACGCTCAACACCGTGCCGGATACCGAGCATTGCTCGATTGCACGGCTCGCTTCCTCAAGCCTCAATTCAAGACTCTCATTACCCCCGCTTTTGACCACGAATTCTGACACCTCTTTCTCGATCGAGAAGAGGGAAATTCCGTTGATCTCGGCAGGCAATTGAACCGCCTTCCCGTTTTGCAAACCCTCGGCAAAGCTCTTCAGGGCCTCACCCGCGCAGGCGCCTAGCAGGAGCGGGTTTCTCCCGCTCTTTCTCACAAGAATTTCCCCGATCCTCCTTGAATTCTCATCGCTGTAGCCGAACCCGAACCCGCGTCGGTCTGAATCGGCGAGGTTGCAGAGGAAGACGGGTGGGCAGCGGGTGCGGCCGTATGGCGAGAGCTGGTGGTGCCGCATCGGCGGGTGGAGAATCGAGAGCTTGACATCGCAGCTACGAAACCCGGCTTCACCGAAAACCCGGCTCACGATCGGATCGTCAAGGATGGAGAGGACGAAGTGCTTCATCTCCACCCGCAGAATTGGCGCGGCCTGGCCGGGGTTGGCCGCGGCCTGGGCGTGAATCTGCTGGTGGAAGTGGAAGCTGTCCGGGTGCCTCCTCTGGTTGGCCTGCGATCTCTTGATCGCAGCCATCAGCGAATTCGAGACCGGAGGCTCGCTATTCCCGTCACCTGCGCCGGCCTTCGACGACGGGAGGCGGTCGAGCGAGACTCCAACGGATAGCTCAAGCGCGCGGAACTGCAGGCGCGGGGAGTATGCGCTGCTGCGCGCGCGCGCGCACGCGTCGCGCAGTGCGGAGGACGGCAGCGAGAGCAGGGCCGACACGGCGTGGAGCGAGGTGGTCTGCGCGTGGCCGCGCCGGCGCGCCACGGCAACGGCGTCATCCAGCGCGCGCGCTGCCTCGTCCGCCAGACATTGCCTCGCTGCGCTGACCGGCGTCGGCATCGCCGGCGAGCAGGCACGGCGCGTTTACTATTCCACCCACAAATATTTATACGCTTCCAGAGAGAGACACGGAGATAGAGAGCATGTGTGTAATATTATAATGGTGGTCGGATATAAAATTAACGAAAAGAGGAAAGTAGTGAAGAGGGTTTACTTGAGCAACTTTTTGGCAATAAACAATTGGTTTGAAAATGGCGAGTCTGAAGAGAACACAGAGCAAGACGGAAGCTTTATGTGGGCGAGGAAGAGAGGCTCTCTCTCTGCGTTGTGGGGTCGTCTCCTCTGGTGGTGATGAGCACAGATTCCAAGCTTTCTGATCAGCAGAAGATATTTTCTCTTTCTTCTTCTTCTTGCTCAAACTGAAACGCCATTGACACCTGATTGAAATGCCTCTGCGCAGAGGCTACAAACCAACGTTGGTTTTACTTGTCAGCGTCTAGCTTCTTCAAAGCCTTAATCTTTGCAGTTAATTTCAGGGAATGAAAGGCCTACGAATGTGGGGTTTTTTGTTTGGTTGGCTATAAAAGTGGGCGCATAGTGATGGAAGCATCAAATTTTGGGGACTTCAAGTTCACATCATTTACTTTTTATTCTAATTCCTTGTAATTATGCTCAACGCAAATTGCAAAAAATCCACCTTTTTTTTTTAATGGATTGCAATTTGTAAGTCACTATATTCTCACACGCGGTTTAGACATTAATTGGGTAATATTCCAGAAGAATAAGAAGTTTATAGATATATATATATTTAAAGTAAGTTAACTTTCGATAAGATTCTGAAAACACATGCTGTAATTTTTTTTTTTTTTTTACAGAACACATGTTGTAATTTGAAGAGTCAATTGTGTGAGTGGCACGCAAGTCGAAGCAGCTGATTAAAATGTTTAGTTATTAATCTCTATATTCGCACCAACAGAACAGTATAGTTCCAACTTCCATGCCTATACTTGTTCAAGAAAAAAAGGAGCATAAAGGCAAGCAATTTTGTCCTTTCTCTCTTTTAGGGTAAGAGAACAAATGCATCAATACTATTATTGGACTTGCTCACTTCCTCATTTTTATTTCTCATAAAGATTAATTATTGGATACTTTTTGCATAATATTTTTAAGCTGCCTCTATATTACTTATTTTCAAATAATTTAGATATTTTTATCGGTGATAACCCAATTTTTTATAAAAAAATCCAATGGATAGACTTGACATAGCAGTGCCACGTGGATAATTTTGTCAGTTGAAAGTTGATTAATTTACTTTTCCGTTTTACTATGATAAAAAAAAATGGATTCAAATTCAACAACCTAGATATTATTCTTTAAAAAAAACAACCTAGATATTATTGAAAATAAATAATAAAAAAAGGCACGGGATAGAGTGATAGACATCAACGATATCTGAATCGACCACAAAAAAGTTGAGATTTTTAATTGAAGAGAAAGAAAAACTAACCTCAAAAAGTCAATCCTCTCTAAAGTAATCCACTTGACACTTTGACAAGGTCATTAGGCCTCAATTTTGCCACTGAATTTGGGCAAAACTGACTTCTAATTTATTTGTAATAAGTAGACTAAAAAAATATTCTATAATTCAATTACTCCAAAGTTCTGAGTGTTTTCTTTTGAATTTCATTTTAATCTCGATTAATTAATATTCACTTAAACTTTGATCAATTGTAGTAGTAAGAGTTAAAAATGAAAAAATAACGATTAAAGTATCTAAAGTCGATAAAACGTAGACAAGCATATTTTTGTGTACTTTCTCGGCAGAAATTAATTAATTTTTTAACACAATACTACTAAATTATACATAAAAAAATTTATGTGTTATTTATGTAGCTTTTTTTTTTTTTTAGGATTCGACAAAAACTTGAGCGGAATAATATATTGCTTTACTATTTTAATATTTTTTACATTATAATTTTTTTTTCTTTCATTTTACTCTTATTGCTTTAGTTTAGCAAAAAAATGAAATACTTTTAATGCGGTTATTCCTTAATTTAATAATCAAGATGTCAACTGTCTGACAAAATCTTTTTATGATGCTTTTGCTTAGATTTTAACCAAGATCCGAGATTTAACTCAAGGAAAGAACAATCTAGTGATTTAACTGTTGGTGAATAGTGTAATAAGAACACTTGTCGTCAGTTAGTTGGTATATGCAATGACCAACTTGGTCTAATCCATTTCGATGGTGACACGTGGCAGAATCAAACAGAAGATGATTTCTCCATATTGAATGATGAAGATGACTCCAACGCAAATGGCGAAAACGGCAGTCAAATCGTGGGGTCGAGTCTCAATTGCCATTCGTCTCTCTCCATCTCAAAAGGCCTTTCCTTTAAAGCAACTAAAGGTTCTTGATTTGACATCTCTCCTCTCTCTTTTTTTTTTCTTTTTCCAATAACCTATTACATGTAATAGTTTTATACTTTTATCTTCAAGTATGCAATGCAAGTGCAACAATGCAACACAAGAATATTGAGGATAAAACAAGCTTCATTGAATGAAAATCACAAAACAAAGTGAAAACCTAATAATAAACAGACAAGAACACGTTTTTGAAAATATTCAAAGAGAATGTGAGAGAGATGAATTCGGAAAATATGAATTAGATGACGATCTTGTCTGAATATCATTTTAAGAAGTAAAGACCTTTCAAAACGACAATTGTCAATCGAATTCATTTCGAAAAACAAACTCATTAAAATATGTGCGAGTTAAACTTTTGATGATATTGTTTTTGGTGCTTGGTTTTATCTGTACAAAGATTTAAAAAACTTGCAAACTTTCTGTTCATTATCTTGAATCATATAACATTTTGATTGCTCTATGTAAATCTCTTTATCGATATTTCTATTTAAGAATTTTGTTTGTCATTCATTCGGTGAACAATAAGGTTATGCTAGCACAAACACTATTTAAGGCCATCATTCATGCTAAAAAATTTGGGCAATCTAGTTTTGCAACTTTGGGCATTTTAATGGCTAAATATTCAATTACTAATCTTTAGAAATTTATGCCCCTATTAACCAAAACTTCACATGCTTTTAAATTGTCACATCACGAAAAAGAACCATTTATTTTTATAATAAATGAAAAAAAAAAGCAATGTACAGAGATTTGCTTTCAATCAAAATGTTTATTCTTTTGGGAAAATACATTTCCTTGACATTCTGACTTCTGAGTATTAATCCTTCTACAGGTTTTATTATATATTTAAAAAAATATATATAATGACAGAAAGAGAGCGTTAGTTTAGAATTTAGATATCCATTTTTTTAATATCCATATGAGTTATGACTTATGACCATATCAAATATACGGAATAAATTAAATATTATTATAAAGGAAATTTGCGGCATAATATTTTTTTTTTTACAAAATGTATTGGTATATTTTCAATCTCTTATATTGAAGGTAAGAGTACTAAATCCACAAAATGGAATTTGTTGCAATTCTTTCACTGTCTCGTAAAGTGTATTACACGAGTGATGTGTGTTCATCTACGATAAAATTGCAAAAACATAGATGATTAAATATTTTTCTCAAAAAAAAAAAAAAAACTCTAGATGTTTCTATGTCTAAATTGATATATGTTAACTCGACATGCAAAATTGCAAGTCGATTGGGCGCGTTTGGTTCTGCTTAAAGTATCTTGTTTTCGTTTTTAAAATAAACTAAACTGATTTTCAAGTATTTGGTAAAATTGTTTTAACAAAAAATACAAAAGCGATTTAGATTTTTGTAAATGAGTGTAAAAGTTAGGGTTCGTAGCTTTTGGTTTATTCTAAAAATAAAAATACGGTTTTGATCTACTTTAGTCTTTTTAGCCTAAATAATTTTTTTTACCAAACGCTAAATCAGTTTGTGTAACCAACAACAACTGTTTTATAAACAGTTTATCAAACAACTGTCAATTTTTTTCTTAAACTTAATCCAAAAACAATTTTTTTAAAAATTAAACTGTGCCAAACATGCCTGAAAATTTTGCAATATTGCAAACTATTGCTCTGAGAAAAGAGATTGGGAATTCCGTCCACACTTTACAAAAAAGAACTTGGTATATGTACCGCAAATACACCCAAAAAAACAATTATTTGAAATGGGGACAACTAAAAGTATCAATTAGCAACCACAAACAAAAGTGGTCCAACAAGCTTTGATGAACGTTCCCACGCAAACAGGAAGAATTCCGATTTTTATTTTTATATATTAAGTTTTATTTCAAAATACATTTACAGTATAGCTCGTTTTACTTCAAAATACTACAGCTATATTGTTTCGGCTCTAATGTACAAGTTCAAATTTTACTCGTTAACGTTATTTTATGTTTACACAATTGCTCTTGTAAATTTGTAAAAGTAGTCCAATGTAACTTATTTCACACATTTTCATCTATAATTAATAAATATTATAAATTATAACTATGTAAACAAATATTATATTAAAAACTAACCAGCATTATATTGAAAATGATCATTAATATTTAATGTATATATAAATCCAATAGCTAATATATGTGTACTTTTAATTTCTAATGTAAATGTAAATAATTAATTTTGTTTTCTTTAATTAATAGTTGTATTTTTGCTCATCAAATACTCGTCGATAAACCCGTTATCTGTTGATAAACGTTTAAAGTCAAACTATAAATTTTTATGGATTACAGGACAATAGACCTCAATTAGAACTAGTGCTTAAAATTCCACAAACATAAAAAATAAAATAAAATTATCGCTGATATACTTTGAATATATATATAAAAAAAATTAAGGTTAATTGCGGCAATAATGCACAACCTTTGGTCAACAGGGGTTTCAGGTCCCCAACCTTTCAAAGTGTTGGCAAAATATACACAACGTTTGTTGAATGTAAAATCCGTTAGTCCTTCCGTGGATGTTAAATTCTGCTGATGTGGCATCGTTAAACTGTCAAATGGACTGCCAACTTGTAATATTAATTACATAACTTAATTAATAAGAATAAATTAAATCATATTTTAATTATGATTCAAAAAACAAATTAATACTTTAAATTAAATAAATAATTTTTACTCCTCCTAAAAATCTAACAAACTCTTCGTCGAACATGACTAAAATTTTAAAAAAACGACGGATTATTAAACACGACTAAAATTTGCAAAGATTACATAACGACAGTTTATTAGAAACGACTAAAATTTTGGAAAAACGACCGATTATTAAAAACAACTGTAATTTAAAAAACGACATAGTAAAGATGTGAATAATATTGAAGCACGAGTTTAAAAATAGGAACTACGCGTTAAATAAGTATTGCTCGTTAATTTAAAGTTTTAATTTATTTTTTGAATCATAATTAAAATATGATTTAATTTATTCTTATTAATTAGGTTATGTATTTAATATTACAAGTTGACAGTCCATTTGGTAGTTTAACAATGCCACATCAGCAGAATTTAACATCCCTAACGGAAGGACCAACGAATTTTACATTCAACAAGCGTTGTGTATTTTTTCCCACACTTTGAAAGGTTGGGGACCTAAAACCCATGTTGACTAAAGGTTGTGCATTATTACCGCAATTAACCCAAAATACAGTAGAACCTCTATAAATTAATACTCGATAAATTAATAGTCGCGATTAAATAATATTTTTGTCCGGTCCCGACTCGGGCCTAACAAGCTAAATTAATAATTCGCTAAATTTATTAATTAATAATTTTTGTAGAAAGTATATAGGTCCCAAGTGATATATAAATTAATAATAAATATAAAAATAATTATAAAATCACTATAAATTGAATATTACCTAAATAACTATGAAATCAAATTAAATAAAAGATAACATTACATCACTAATCATGTAGTCTTCTTAAAATATGATTTTATAACTTTAATTATCACTACTCTAAGAAGATACTGTTATTTCTCTTTAATATCATTGGACTCTTTAATACTCCCGACATTGGTACTCTAATAAAATCTTTTTAAATCATAATAGTCTCTCTTGATATTCTTAATATTGATACTTTAATATTCTTGATATAATAAATCGAAATAATTTTTTTTTTGTTAAAGATGTTTATATATATTATTGCTGATTAATAATTTTTTTTCTTCATTAATGTATATATTAATAAATTATTAATTTATATGTTAATTAATAATCCGATAAAATTATATTTTTTGTCGGTCCCAACAGTATTAATTTATAGAGGTTCTATTGTATTTTAAAACCTTGTTTATATTAGGGTTAACTGCGGCTAATGTACCCAATGTTTGATTTTCTGCGGATTATGTACCCAATGTTTATTTTCGACGGCTAATGTACCCAAACTTTATTCCGTTAGATTTTTTCGTGTTTTCCGTCACTTGACCGTCAGCGAGTGATATGTATACTTTTCGTATTTTTGACATAACTCACTCATTTTTTGTCCAAATTTTATGCATGACCTACGGTTGGAAAGATAAGAGACAGAACTACAACTTTTGTGTTTTAAGTTTTGTAAAAAAAAGTTTTAAGAAAATACGAAATTTCAATTAAAACGTAAAACTGAACATTAGTTTAATACAAAATATTTGTTTCGAACAAATTTTAATATACATAATGATTTTTTCTGATAAAACTTAAAACTAAAATGTTGTAGATAAATCTTTTATCTTTCTAACGGTAGTTTATTTATAAATTTTTGAGAAAAAATGAGTAATTTATACCAAAAATATGAAAGTTTTTTCACATCACATCTTTCATATTTTTGCCATAACTCACTCTTTTTTTGTCCAAATTTATAAATAAACTAATGTTGGAAAGATAAAAGATTTATCTACAAGTTTAACATTTTATCATAAAAAGTCATTGAGTATATTAAAATTTGCTCGAAACAAAAATTTTGTATTAAACTAATGTCCAGTTTTACGTTGTAATTGAAATTTTGGAATAATAAAAAACTTTTTTTACAAAACTTAAAACACTAAAGTTGTAGATCTATCTCTTATCTTTCCAACCGTAGGTCGTTCATAAAATTTGGACAAAAATTGAGTGAGTTATGTCAAAAATACGAAAAGTGTACATATTACTCACTGACGGTCAAGTGACGGAAAACATAAAAAAATCTAACAGAATAAAGTTTGGGTACATTAGCCGTCAAAAATAAACATTGAATACATAATCCGCAGAAAAATAAACATTGGGTATACCATTGTTGATTATAACAAATTAACAATCTACCATAGACCTATTTAAAAAAAAAAAAAATCTACCATAGACCTGCCATTATTGATTTATAACATGTGAATCTATTGCTGTCCAATATCTATCAATTTCTTTTATCATTGTTTTCTCTCTCCCATAATGGAGATGCAAAATAGATACTTTTGGTCCAATCTCGGAAAATCACAATCGCTTCCCATTGTCCCCATAACAAATAGCAATATTTTCATTGATTCTTCTTAACAAAAAATAAATTGTTTTCGTTTATCTAAGAGTATAACTTATAATTCACCTAAGTAATAAGAAACAGTGAGGTCACATCAAACATTTTACAAAAGCAAAGGTTCATAACCTAATTTGAGTAATATATTAAAATTTAAGCATAATGAAAAAAAGTTGATATTAAGAGATCACACTAAAATTTAGCTAAAACACTCTTCTTACCTCTCTCTGATCAACCCTTCGACCACGCTGGCAACTCCCGGCCGTGGTGAATAGCCGACGGCGATAAAATTAAGAAAATATATTTTGTCCGGAAATATCTAATATAATCTCATATTCAACTACGTAAACATGATACTTTAAACACAAAATAATATCATTCCAATAAATTATGAAATAAAGTTTTCTCTAAATACAAAATAAATAACATTGAGACAAAAAAAAGTTGAATGCTAGGGACATGTCGTTTTGGACTCTTTCTGTAGGAACTTTGTGCCATAAGTGCCCAAATATTGGGATTGGCAATTGGGCCATATGAATAAATGTGATTAATTAATTGGTTAATGGGCTTAATTAATATGATTCATGAAGGCCATTAAGAGTAAACCCTATTCCTATATATGGTGATTAAGAGAAAGGGAAATAATGTGATTAAGGCAATTTATAAATCCTAAAGGAAGTTTCCCATTCTCTCCACACCACCTTGAATTCGACATCACCCTTGCCCAAGGAGGTTGTCGAATTCTTAAGGCTCTCTCAAAGGTTCTTGGTTCGTTTCTAATCACCGGATAAGCTCTAGCAATCCTTATTCGGTGATTTCCGACGTGAAGCGTTCCGTTGACGACATGGTGTACGAAATTGAGTGCCGTGCATATTGACGGCTACGGGATTGGCATCTAGGCGTGGACAAGCATCTCAGAGAAAGCTCGACGTGTTCGTGGGATCGGATCATCAAGACGGATACGAGAAGCGTTATGTAAAGACAATGTCTTATCCGGTAACGAATAATAATAATAGCGTGATTATCTAGATCGTATGATTTCTTTGATTTCCCGGAATTTCCGCTTCCGGAAATATGCATAATCTTAGAAATATTCAACACTTTCTTTAGCCAACTTGCCAACACCCAAACATCGCCAAGTGTTTTCTAATCCCAAGCCCCTTGAGTCCAACCACATGTTTATATAATAAGGGGTTAGAAGAACTTGTTTTTTTTTTTTTCAATACCCAATAATTAAAATCAGATTCCGAATATTGAAAATTTAAGAATCTGAATTAGAATTCCGAGTACCGAGATAACGGTTCTCGAATCCTAAGAACCAATTTTCAAAACTATATCCAAAATTTTTAATTAAAAAAAAATATATTTGTATATAAGAAAATCTGGTTGGATTTTTTGACAAAGAATTTCACATTTGCGAATGCGGAATTTTCGGAGAATTCTTTATACTAGATTAGACAGAGAATAACAACAAATATAAATTTAATAGAGATTCTTTCGGGATCTTGAACGCTCTTATTCAAGGATCACTACTCCAAACTAGTTCCAGTTGAAGCATCTATCTCGTCCACCACATCATGCAGGAATGCCTTAATCGTCTGAAAGATTGGCTGAAAATAATTGCGCTTGTCGGATGTCGATTGATCATTCTTGGCGATTGTATGATGGCACTCATTTTGCTCCGGGAAGCGGCAAACGAGGTCTAATCCTACACCTCTAATTCCCAGAGTCAGAGTCAGAGTCATGACATGATGGGTAATTGTAATTAGTCAAGCACATTAAGTCATTAATTAATTATTTGGCCCCAGGTGAACTTTTTCCCAGTCTTATATCATACACTCCTTCAAATCTAGAGCATACCTTCCTTCAAATCTAAAATTTCATGAATGTCACCACATAAAGTTTTAGTAATAAGTTAAGAACCGAACATAGAATTGAATTTCAATCCCGGTACCCGAAACCGGAGTCCGGGTGTTTACCACTTCTGGTATATCGATCCGGGTAGTTTCTGATTTTAGGTATAAAAAAAAAAAAAACAGTTTTTTAGTATTTTTTTTACAGGCCTAAATTACATCTGTTAGGTATGCGTTTGGTTGGGGGTATTTATTTATATTTTGGTTTCTCTCTTTAATTTGCTGTTCCAAATTGTTTGGATTTGTTTGTGGAGGTTGATAGGTATTAGAGCTGCACATCGCGAAGTCGCGACCAAATCGTGAAAATCGCCAAATTCAAAGTCGCGATGCGTCGCGATTCCCTCAGGTCGCGATGCTTCGCGATGCCTCGGTGGCGCGCTCCCATTGGACGAGACCGATTCTCTCACACTGTTGCTCCGCGTCGCGATTCCCGCCAGTTAGTCGCGATTAATCGCGACCAAGAAAAAACGATCGCGATGCGCCACGATGCAAGTTCACGATTTATTTGTGCAGCTCTAATAGGTATTAATGACAATGGGAGAGAATCTGATAGATAGACTTGGGACAATATTAATATTAAAAACCATTTATATGAAGTCTGTCTGAGAATCAAACCATTTATATATATAATTCGGTTGCTGTTTTTCAGCTTTTACTGTTTTCCAAAATTCTTTCTCCTCTCTGATGCCAGACCGGTCAACAAGATCTGAAAAGGTCTATCTAATTCTTCTCCTGAAGGAAGAATTTGGGTTATCCATGTTCCATAATAAAGAAGGAATGTTTTGCTGTGTACATTAATGTGATTTTAGCCGGGAGAAATTTGTTATCCATATATAATTATCTGGTTAAATGTGCTAAATTGAAATCTGTATGCAATTTTAATTTTGTGATCAAAATACACCCCCTTAAAGAATTAAAATGTGAAAATATTACTTCTTAAATATTTCCGTATGTCTCTTCACTTATCACCTGAGACGAAATTATATATTTTTCTCTACGAGATTAGAACTATATTTTACCAATGCGCCAAAAAATTCTCCCACCTTTACACTTGCGACGAACTTCTCCTTCAGAAAGTTATGCATCTCCGTCAACCGTTTTTGTCGCCATAAGGTGTGAAACAGTCTAAGAGAAATTGCATACTCTTTTACAACTAGAAAATAAATTTTCCCTAATAATTTTGAGCACAGCCAAAATATTTCACACCTTTACTTAAGTAAAAAACTTCCACACATAATTTTCGAATGCAAACAATTTTGAACGCTAATACGAACATCACCACCCATCCTTATATACGTATATAAGTTAAATTTTTATTTTTAGCCTCATTTATTTTTCTTCTTCCTGAAATGTATATTAAAGATTTAATTTCAAGCTAATACAATTACCGTTGACTGTTATGGGATTTGAGCAAGCAAGAGTGTGAGTGATTCTGTTTGTGTAGCCATTAAAGGGGAAGCAAATGGCTAAATATATGCCATTAAAAGTGCCTTTAACGATGAGATATGTTTTGATCACGATGTGACACCATTCTCCATGTCATAAAGTTGTGCTCTCGTGGGCATAAAATTAAAAACTGAAATATGTGGGATAAAGTTGGAGTGGAAATAAAGAAAGGGAGAGAAAAATGAAAATGGTATTTTGTATTTGTAGGGCCCGTCTGCTATGTTATGTATCAATATTCAATAATAAAATTACTCTCTCTTATTTGCCTGAGATATATGTACGTGTAGTATATATATATATATATATATATATATTATAGGGAAAATTGTTTTTTTATACTCTAAATTTTCATTTTGGGTGAGAATATAATCTTAAGTTTCAAAAACAACTAAAATATACCTTCAATATTTCTATTTATATACCGTCTAATAAATTTAATTTCACAAACATAAAAATACCAATTATTAATAAATTTTTTAAAAATTATATTTCTTCTAGTTTCCTTTTTTCAGCAAACAATACATTATACTTAGAGTTATTTTTTGTGTTCTTTAAATAATTAATTAAAAAGTAAAAGTAAAAGGGTAAAAATATCAAATCATACACTAAGAAGAGATTATTTTTGCTATTTTTGAAATCTATGAGTACATTTTTAGCAAAAATAAAAGTTGAAAGTATATATACAAAAAATTCTATATTATATAGAGAGAAGATAATGGTTGTTTAATTTTTTATTTCTCTAAGATTCTTGATGAACATATTCCACCCTGCACTCAACTTGGTGGTTGAAAATCACAAACTGCTTTTCCCTTTTCTTTACCTAAAATGATTTAACATTCTGAAGGGTTTGATTGAAATGTTGGATAATTATTGGAGATCGAAGACGTCCAGGCTCGAATCACGCATGAACACGCTTTCCTTATAGTATTTCGAGCACCTCCGAGAACGTCTAGAGGTCTACAACACAAGAATACCGCAGGATACGACAAGCCTTAAATCGTACTGCACAAGACGTTTGTGAAGCACGAAATAGGCAAGAACAGTTTCTGGAAATTGTTGAGAGAGATTTTGGTATTCTGTATTTCGAGTTCTGTATCGTATGTATTCTCTGATTCTGAAACTCGAAATGTGGAGAGTGTTTTATAGGCAAAAGTAACTGTCATTTCTAAAGGTAGCGACCCTTTTTGAAAGGACAGTAACCGACGAAAACCGCTCTGTAGCCGTTACCTCTACCGCTAGCCAGGTAATTGCTACCGCTAGTCGAGAATCGCCGCGAGAGAGCCCGAGGACCCGAGCCTAAGCCGCTCGCCACGTGCTCAAGTGCCTCAAGTGCGTCTACAAGGCGCCACTAGCGCCTCCACGCCCACGCCCACGCCCACGCCCATGTCCCCGATCCCGAGCCGGAGCCGGTGTCGCCGATGGCAACACCGGCGGGGTTGACGTTGCGAGAGAACAAAGTGGCATGATCTCGCCACCTCGCCTCCGCATCACACTCCACATGATACATCACTAGCTCAACCTCATGTCGAGCTTGTCATGAATACCACTCTATTTAAACACCACAAACTCTTTGTGTTTAATCAATGTGGGACTCTTCACATTCCCACACTCTTCAACAACTAAGTCTTTATTAGAACATTATTGGACATGCATTTATTGATGCATTTATTCCAACATGAAATATATCTCTTTAGCATTTAGTTGGGATTTTTGTCCTTATTTGGCACAAATTCATATCTCTTTAGCATTTAGTTGGGATTTTTGTCCTTATTTGGCACAAATCGCTAATTCGCTACAGACTTAGAAGGCGACAAGAATACAAGCCCTTTTCTTTATTTTTCACCTATACGGCTATACTTGCTTGTTGATCTTCCCATATTTATTGAATTTTTCTTTCTCATCATTTACCGAGAACCGACTTTCTGCGTCAATGGTCTCTTGAAAATTAAATTGACACCAATGATTACTTTATAACGAGTTGGTGCGTCGATGGACTAAAAAAAAGAGTTGTTTGGCTTATTTTCGGGTTCTCTAAATCCCGAATTGAGGAACCCGACCGAGAATTTCTCTCGGTTGTGCATTTGCGGTCTGCGCTTCTGCCCGAGTCATCTCAAATCCAGAATCATATTACATTTCCCGCTCGCGGACCGGAAGAAGTGTGTCACACAAATTTGAAGCCGACAAATTTGATTGAAAAGACAAGAGATGAAAATATGAAGCCAACAAATTTGATTGACAAGACAAAGAGATGACACTTCTCGGCAGTTCCTCCTCAAGTTGGCAGAACCATCACCTCACCACTCTTTGGTTGAGGATCACCTACCCCTGCTCGTAGGTATGCCTACACGTGTCTTGCCCCACACAGCTACATCCTTCGCCCTTGCGTATAGAAGACCTAATGGTCACAAAAGAGAAGGTTTGGCTGGAGGCTCTCAGAAAGACAGTTTGGTATTCGGCCGAAGAAATGATTCTCTTAAGATTGGATCCTCGAATAATTCACCCGATCTTCACATCAAAAGAGAAACAGTCTTTGTAGAAACAGAGAAACACATAGAAAAATAGAGTGCCTAGTTGAGATTTGTGAGTATCCCGACTAAATAGCTAGACTTTCAATCTAGTAAGGAATTCGAGTAAGATGACGTCTCCCCACTCCTACGGCTTGAGTTAGGTCTTCCTCTAGGATTTTTAAATATTCCTCGTTAATGGATTTTTACATTTTCACTCTTGAAACCCAACACGATAAAAAATATTAATGGATAATCAAACTAGGATCGTTGATTCGACACATATGAATCTGATCGAAGAACCTTCCTTCACATTTGATTCGTACAATAATGCTAGACTCAAGGTATTTAGTCTGGGTGGTGGAGGGGAAGACTTTCCTAGTAGCAGCCATTTGTTGATGGAGGACCGTATCCTCATTGTAGAGTAGGGTTCTCAGTTATGTTGAAGCTCTAGACATTGTTCTCGGTCAGCCACGTCTTTGCGTTTGGGAGAGGATTCTCTTTAACATAGTGATTTGGCGCAATACTCTTTGGTGGAGAGCAGTTCAATCGGCCCATGCGTTGGATGAGGTTTCAAAAGGAGTCACCTCTCAAATCTTCGGGGGAAGCTAGAGTACGGGGAGATTGCTTGGGTGCGAACCTTCGGATATCTCAAATCTTTAGTTGGCCCTCGAAATCTCTGCTAGGTCTCGGGGTGTTTCATCTTTCTTAAAGACCTTCAATATTTATCGAGGTTCTCAATGACTCTTGTCCCCCCGAGATCCTCATGCCGCGCTAGCGGGAATAGGGGTCGAAAATATCAACCACCATTTTTCTTCCTTACACAAAACTTCTCTAAAAGGAAACTTAAAGTTATTTAGGTTAAAGGGCAAGCCTCCTACGCGCGCCGCCCACGTTTGCCACGCGTGTGGGCGCGTCCGGCGTCAGATTAAGGCGCCGATTGCGGCGTTGGATCGGCCACGTCCTGAGGATGCAAAAAACTATATTATTTTGCACCAGGGGCCTCTCGGATAAATAGATAATTGCGTTTGAATCCCCGGGTTCTCTTATAAATAGAAGCTCGGTTTTCACTTAACGGTAACTCGATTCTGACACCGAGAACTCGACCTAAACTCTCTCTACTCCCTCTAGAACTCGCCTCCCCTCAAATATCACTCTAATGTTGAGCGTCGGAGGTGAATCAGGGGGTACCCCCCCCCGGTTCTCCCTGATCTCGGGTGTTGTTTTTGTCCAGGTACTGAGAGAGAGAAAACACAATTGAGCGGAAGCTCTGGAGAAGATTCTGGCACGATCTAAGTCCCTCCTTGCCAAGGTTCTAGATCCGTGAGGTGCTCATTCTATCCACTGGTCTTGTATGTGTGGCAGATATACTGACTACGCGGATAGCCCGAGGACCCGGATCTGTCCCCGTGACGCCGGTCGAGGGTCTAATCTGTCAGGGTTCACTGGAAAGTCGATACTGTGATCCCCCCTACACGGTGGTCAGGAATCCGTTTTTGGTGTCCCGAACCTGTAATCCGGGCCAGGCCAAGTCCTGGCCCTATTAGCGACAGGTAGTGGAGTTTACCACAGGTTTCTGATCATCGAGTCAGAGAAGGGTCCGTTTGACTCGAAAGTCCACGAGCCCAAGCCCGAGAGTCATAAAGTCAACAAGACAACATTGGGCCAGGCCCAACACGAGCAATTGGGCCGCTGAATGTTTGAGGCATTTTTCTGCATCAACATTTTGGCGCTAGAAGGAGGGGGGCCACGAGTTTAAAACCTCGAGTCCCTACCAGCACATCCGACCACATTCGATGGTATTCGAGTACATTCGAACACATTCGAACACACTCGAAGGCGTTCGAAGACATCCGGCCACATTCGAAGATATTCGAGTACATTCGAACGCACTCGAACACACTCGAAGGCGTTCGAACACACTCGAAGGCGTTCGAAGACATCCGGCCACATTCAAAGATATTCGAGTACATTCGAACGCACTCGAAGGCGTTTGAACACACTCGAAGGCGTTCAAAGACACTCAAAGGCGTTAGAAGAAACTCGAAGGCGTTCGAAGAAACCCGAAGGCGTTCGAACACACCCGAAGGCGTTCGAACACACTCAAAGGCGTTCGAACACACTCGAAGGCGTTCGAAGACACTCGAAGGCGTTCGAAGACACTCGAAGGCGTTCGAAGAAACCCGAAGGCGTTCGAACACAGTCAAAGGCGTTCGAACACACCCGAAGGCGTTCGAACACAGTCGAAGGCGTTCAAAGACACTCGAAGGCGTTCGAACACACTCGAAGGCGTTCGAAGAAACTCGAAGGCGTTCGAAGAAACC
Organism: Parietaria judaica; assembly: GCA_954871525.1. Lineage (NCBI taxonomy): Eukaryota > Viridiplantae > Streptophyta > Magnoliopsida > Rosales > Urticaceae > Parietaria > Parietaria judaica. The sequence continues at coordinate 21,639,712 of OX940860.1, read as the reverse complement.
CGAAGGCGTTCGAACACACTCAAAGGTGTTTGAACACACCCGAAGGCGTTCGAACACACTCGAAGGCGTTCGAAGAAACCCGAAGGCGTTCGAACACACTCAAAGACGTTCGAACACACCTGAAGGCGTTCGAACACACTCAAAGGCGTTCGAAGAAACCCGAAGGCGTTCGAACACACTCAAAGGCGTTCGAAGAAACTCAAAGGCATTCAAACACATTCGAAGACACTCGAAGACGCTCGAAACTCTGATGTCAGATACGACGGAAGATACCTCTTCACACCCCGCGGGAAGTATCGCTCTCAACACTCGGGCTCGAGTGAACGCACGCCAAACCCAGGCTCTCAACCGGCCCGAGACAAGTACTCAACAAGAGCCCGCTGTCGACGAAGAAAAAGAACGGCTGACTCGGCTGGAAGATAGTGTCTTCCGCCTGGCTGATCTTGTGTCCAAACGTCTCGGCAACAACGACACTAACCTTGAAGCCATCGACGAAGAGGAGAGTCCAGAAGAGGCCCTCGAGCTCACACAACGAGGGCCACCTGCGACTCAGCAAGCCCGTCGAGGCATTCAAGAGCCGGCCCAATCATAGTCAGCCCGACGTTCCGCCTTTGAACGTCTGGGAGGAGACGAAAGTAACGTTGAAAGCGTTAAGGCGCGGAGAAACCGTCGTTGCCAGCAGGCGCCCACCCGGGCACGTCTGGAAAATCAGGAGGATCTCCGTCACCGTCTAAGTCACTCCCGTAAAGAAGGAGACTTACGACGACACCTCGAACGACGAACGGAAGAACCTCGCCCTCAGGAAAATCCGGACAGTGCCGAGTCAGAAGGGTCTAGAAGTTTCGCACCCCCCGCCATGTATCACATGAAGAGAGGAGCCAACACGGCCCCGGCACCTGGCCTGACAGCACCTCCGCCAAACGACGGATTGAGAAACGAGGTCCAGGCTCTAAGGAGAGAGCTGAGAGAACTCGCATCCTCCAATAGCACTGATCTCGCCAAACGAAGTATGGCGGAGGGAATCATCTCCCCACTGGCAAGCCACCTACTCGACGAAGATCTCAGCGGAGACCTCCGATTCCCGCTGAATCTCGTCTACGACGGCACGACAGATCCCACATACCATCTGGTGCAATACCAGTTTGCCATGCGGGTGAAGAGATGCTCGCCCTCCACAATGTGCCAGGCGTTCTGCCTCACCCTTGCTGGACCGGCATTCGAATGGTACCAACGACTCCCCAAAGGGTCGATTGAATCCTTTGAAGAGCTGACGGAACGCTTCATATCCCGCTTCGCTAGCTCGATCACGCTGCGAAAAGGAAAGTCGTACCTATGGTCCCTCAAGCAGCGCAAAGACGAGTCTCTCCAGGCTTACTTGAAAAGATTCACGGAGGAGGCGAATAAAGTCGTTAGCTATACCGACGACGACGCCGTCACCGCAGTAATCTCCCGGTGAGCGAATTCACGCGCTCCCTTGTCAAAAAGAGACCTGCTTCCATGGCCGAACTAATGGCTAGGGCAGCAGAAGACATCGCAGCCGACGAATACTTCGTCAGTCGAAGCCAACTCCGCCTAGACGAGCAAAGCCGGAATGACCAAAGAAGGGATGACGACGAATCTCAAAGAAAGAGACGCCGACCGAACACGTCGCCTGACCACGGCGACCAGTCTTGGAAGCGATTCCGAAGTGACGCCATGCCACTGAACACTTCTCCCGCAACGATCCTGAAGCTTCACGGAGAAATATTCATCCGGCCCCCGCCAATGCCAGAAGGCGTTAGGCGGAACCTGAGCAAATATTGTGAGTTCCACCAAGAGGCCGGACACTCGACATCTAATTGTCGCCAGCTAAAGCAACAGATCGAGGTCCTGATCCAAGATCGCCAGCTAAAAGAATGTCCCTCGAAGCACAAGTTTTCGCTTTTTAGCGTGGTATCTATAAAAAAATATTATGAATAAAAAGAGCTTTCACGCTCACTCCTTTTATGGAAAAGAAAATATGGCAGGTTATCTCTTAAGAAAACACCCGAAGACGTAAGTGGGAGGTTAGTTCAAAAGAACGCCAATCCCGCACACGCAAAACGTGGCTGGTCGGTTATCTCTGGGACGCCCCCGTACACACACGGCTTGGTGATCTCTAGGGACGCCCCCACGATCGTAAAGCGTAAAACGGTAAGGTGTCTAGCGATACGCCCTCATAAACGTAAACATAGGGTTTTCCCAGGGACGCCCCCATACCTCATTCTGAAAGCAAAAGTCAAATTCCAATAAGTACCCTTGAAGGTACACTGGTTTTGTAAAAGAGTGTCCCTCGAGGCACAAGTTTTCGCTTTTCAGCGTTGCATCTCCCGAAATATTATAAGAAGGGCTCTCGAGCTCAACCCTTTTACTAAAAAGAAAATATGGAAGGTTATCTCTCAGGAAAACACTCGAAGACATATATGGGAGGTTATTTCAAAAGAACGCCGACCCCGCACACGCAAAACGTGGCTGGTAGGTTATCTCTGGGACGCCCCCGTACACACACGGCTTGGTGATCTCTTGGGACGCCCCCACGATCGTAAAGCGTAAGACGGTAAGGTGTCTAGCAAACCACCCCCATAAACTTAAGCAGAGTGTTCTTCCCAGGGACGCCACCATACATCTTTTTAAAATCGAAGGCTATAAATTCCCCTACGAGCAAAAATAGTTTCTCGCAAAGCAAAGCTTCCCGAAAAACTGGGGGGGTTAATAAAATGTTGATGCAGAAAAATGCCTCAAACATTCAGCGGCCCAATTGCTCGTGTTGGGCCGGGCCCAATGTCGTCTTGTTGACTTTATGACTCTCGGGCTTGGGCTCGTGGACTTTCGAGTCAAACGGACCCTCCTCTGACTCGATGATCAAGAAACCCGTGGTAAACTCCACTACCTGTCGCTAATAGGGCCAGGACTTGGCCTGACCCGGATTACAGGTTCGGGACACCAAAAATGGATTCCTGACCACCGTGTAGGGGGGATCACAATATCGACTTTCCAGTGAACCCTGACAGATTAGACCCTCGACCGGCGTCACGGGGACAGATCCGGGTCCTCGGGCTATCCGCGTAGTCAGTATATCTGCCGGAGATACATGACCAGTGGATAGAATGAGCACCTCACGGATCTAGAACCTTGGCAAGGAGGGTCTTAGATCGTGCCAGAATCTTCTCCAGAGCTTCCGCTCAATTGTGTTTTCTCTCTCTCAGAACCTGGACAAAAACAACACCCGAGATCAGGGAGAACCGGGGGGGTACCCTCTGATTCACCTCCGACGCTCAACATTAGAGTGATATTTGAGGGGAGCCGAGTTCTAGAGGGAGTTGAGAGAGTTTAGGTCGAGTTCTCGGTGTCAGAATCGAGTTACCGTTAAGTGAAAACCGAGCTTCTATTTATAAGAGAACCCGGGGATTCAAACGCAATTATCTCTTTATCAAAAATAATATAGTTTTTCGCATCCTCAGGACGTGGCCGATCCAACGCCGCAATCGGTGCCTTCATCTGACGCTGGACGCGCCCACACGCGCGGCAAACGTGGGCGGTGCGCGTAGCAGGCTTGCCCTCCAAGGCGATGACATCAGCCGACGTCATGAGGCTGATGCCGGCCTCCTGCTGCATCCAGTGGATGATTGACACGTGGAGGAACAGGGTTTTGACCCTTGGTGGGCCTGCAGGGGCGCTGCCACGTGGCGGTTGGCCTTTGGGGGCCTGTGGGACCCGCCCGGGTGTTTCCCGGCGTGTCCCGGAGGCCCCGGGTGTTTCCCGAGGCCGTTTTTTACAAATTTTATATCGATTTTGGGTATTTCGATAATTTTGGGATCATCTGGACCCTTTATTTTTTGAAAATGGGCTTCCGGTGAATAATTTGGGACAAAATTGATTATAATTAATTAATTAATAAAAGAAAAATTAATTTAAATAATTTTTCTTTTGTTAATTAATATTAAATCAATTGCGTAAAATACCCGTAATAATTGGTATTAATTAATTGTTTGAAATTATAGACAATTTTCTTAAACCTTAGATGATTTTTGGGCGTTTGGTGGATTTTCTATTTACTTAAAATTCATTGCATGATGATTCACGGTTAACATGACTCTTAATGAGTTTCACAACATAGCGATACTTTTTGCTCTTTTTTAAGACGAGGCACAACTCGTGCTTCAACTTCATCGAATAAAATGGCCGTTGTTTAATTTCCACTTTAATTCGCAAGACTCTCACATTATAAACGAGCATTTTTATTTAAAATTTCTTAAGTACCTGTCGATGATGACCCTAACCTAGCAAATGTAGATAGATGGCCATCTGCATGGTGTTCAGATATTCTTCAATTCGATAGTCCATAATCTCGTGCAAGAACTCCGGAGAAGATGCGATGTATTCATTTCCGATGGCTACTCACTCCGAACAGTTGTACCGGGTGATTCCACGAGCTACACGCGAGCTATGTGACGCATCCAAACAGGTAATGAGAAGTTACAGTTGCTTATATGTGAAAGGCAGTACTCTCCGTAAAACCGACACGTACCCTCAAATATGCGGGTTACATGTTCCAACATGTAACGCAACCTATCAATGCCATAAAAAGATTCTCAAATTGCAGGAATACAAGTTGCTATGTTCTCATTTTTTACGAATCCCGTCAAAAGATTTCGACATATGCATGCTTGTTAGTTCTTTTTTTATGTCGATTTTCCGATAATTTAATCAAATCCATTACGAAATCACAAAACAACAACTGCATTTCTAAATATCTTGCAAATATTGAGCATACACATAGGATTTAGCGACCAAAAAAAATATTTTCGTTCAAAAGTATAATTGATTAATTTAACTTTTCATGTTGTGGTTTTGAACAACAGAACAGTTAATTTATCTTCGACTTCTCTTGATGTTGATAATATCATTATATATCAGTCCTGCTATATTTGTGTGTAACAAATGATTATTATGTCTCTCTATTGTAATTTTTATTTAAGAGCAATTAAAAAAAATCGTGGCAAATACACCTTAACTTTGACCAGTTGAGGCATCAGAGTTTAAAGTAAAAATTAGCGGCAAAAATATTTAAAATCAAGAATCAACAAATGTGAGGTGATATATATTTCCATCCAATGTTGGTCAATTTATCTATAATACACATTTATGTGATCATTCAACTATCTAACATCTTCTCTAATTTGCATTCAACGAAAAAATATGTTGCCCCATTTTTATATAGAATTATGTTGTTTCGGTTGGTCAAAGTTTGAGTATTTTTGCTGTTATTTATTTATAAAAAAAATAGAGATCTTTATCCGAATTATTTTCGTCGAATTCTTAGATAAATATGAAGTTGTTCCTGTGGAGAGGGAATGTTCGGAAGTGATAGACTATTTCCCTTCTGTTTTATGCATTGTCCACTCCTATTTGTTTTTAGGGAATATTTAACTCCAACTTGCAAGCTGTTCTCGTACTTCCCTAATGCGATACACGTAGTGGGTCCCGTAATTAATTAATAAATTAAATTATATTACTTTAAGATAATCTTTTTATTTTTCGATACTTAATCTGAAACTTTCAACTATCAACATGCTATCATCTATCTTTCGGTTACGTGTAAGTAATGTAGCCACGTGATATAGCTTAACAAATTACCATGATGTTTCACGTAGATAGAATTAGCTGGCTCATAGCTTTGTAATTAATCAGACTCTAATTATAAACAAGTTCTTGTCACGTTCTTTGTAAACTTGTACAATATAATGACTATAATTTATAGTAATAATGTTGAGGAGGGTTCTAATCACATCATAATCATATTATTCTTCCACTATGTTTTTCCCCCAATGAAGAAGAGAAAAGCCTCGGAAACATTGCCGGGTTAAATGACGGTATCACCCTCCACCACCACCACCTTCACATTCCTTCTGCTATTTCTTTTTCAAGCGTTGACCTCGGCCTCTACCGTGGCCGTGGTCTCCGGACGTGGCGCCACCGCCGCCGCGTGCGGTATTGTGGCAGGCCAGGCGACGCAGCACGTGCGGTGCTTCCGTCACAACCGCACCGTCTCCCTCCTCCCCAACATCTCCTTCGATGAAATCTCTGGGGGTCGGAGTTTCCTCTGCGGCCTCAGGCTCGGTGGGCTCAGCCTCCTCTGCTGGGACGCCCGAAGCCTCCAGCCCAAGCGCATTCACCGCAGCGACACAGTCGCGCTGAACGGCCTGACGGTGGGAGACGAGAACGTCTGCGCGCGCGAGGCGGCCACGGGCGTCGTGCGGTGCTGGAGAGGCGGATGGGGATCCGACGGCGAAGAATTCTCCACCAACCACTTGACGTTCAGCTCGATCACTTGTGGGGGTGGCTTTGTTTGTGGGGTTCTGCAGAGCACCGGAAATGTTTTGTGCTGGGCTACTGAGTTCGAAAGCGTCGTCGGAGCCGAGATTCAGTTCGGGTTCGGGAATCTCTCCGTGGTGAGCTTGGTCGCCGGCGAGTCTCATGCTTGTGGGGTTATCAGTAACGGGACTTTAGTTTGCAGAGGTAACAACGAGTACGGTCAATCAAACGTGCCTGATTCAGTTAATACCGATTCTGAGGTCTCTAGTCTGGCCTTAGGAGCTAACTTCACGTGTGCCATTAGGAGGCGCAGTGGCTTGGTCGCATGTTGGGGAGATCATGGGATTAATCTTGGTGTGTTGGGAAATACGTCGTTCGAGTCCATCGTGGCTGGTTTGGATTTCTTATGCGGTTTGACTACGAGCAATCTATCTCTGATTTGCTGGGGACCCGGCTGGCCAAGCGCTCAGGGTTCCACCCTTCCACTCGGGACGGTGGCTCCCGGCCCGTGCGTTGAGACCTCGTGCGGCGCATGTGGGACTTACCCCGATTCGAACTCTTTGTGCCCTGCCACGGGGAAGATATGCAAGCCTTGCCAGGTAGAGCTTCCGTTTGCCGCGCCGCTGCCGATGCAAAAGGGGAATAGTACGGTTCTGTCGCCGCAGTCGAAGGGTAAGAGAAAGGTCTTGCTGGCGTTTTTCGTAGTTGGCATGGTCGGGTCCTTTTCGGGGTTGGGAAGCATTGCTTATTGCCTATGGATGGGAATTACTCAACGTAAAAAGAGGAGAGCGGACGGAGCTAACTTGCACGAGCGCGTTTCCGACGCAACTTCCCGGAGTATGTTAAACTCGGGTCTTTTAAAAGGGGCATACATTGAGGGAACAGAACAGACACTCGGTAGGCAAAAGAGCGTGGCTTCCAGACCCGAGACGTTCTCGGTCGCGGAGCTTGTGTATGCGACGGAGAACTTCTCGCTGGAGAACAAGGTCGGGTGGGGAAGCTTCGGTGTGGTATACAGAGGGCGGCTCTCCGACGGGCGGGAGGTAGCGGTGAAGCGTGGGCATTCGCGGACGAAGAAGAGCTTCCAGGAGAAAGAGAGCGCGTTCGATTCCGAGCTCGGGCTCCTGTCGCGCCTCCACCACAAGCACTTGGTGTCCCTCCTCGGTTTCTGCGAGGAGAGCGACGAGAGGCTCTTGGTCTACGAGTTCATGCTCAACGGCTCTCTCCACCACCACTTGCACAGCGAGGGCGGCATCGTCCTGAGCTCGTGGATAGCGAGGATCAAGATCGCGCTCGAGGCAGCGAGAGGGCTCGAGTACCTCCACGACTACGCAGTCCCGCCCATAATCCACCGTGACATCAAGTCTTCCAACATCCTCCTCGACTCGAGCTGGACAGCAAAGGTCTCGGACTTCGGGCTCTCAATGGCAGGCCCCGAGGCAGGGCAAGACGGGGAATTTGTCTCTGCGAAGGCAGTGGGCACGGTGGGCTATATCGACCCGGAGTACTACGTGCTGAACGAGCTGACGGCGAAGAGCGACGTGTACGGGCTCGGTGTGGTGATGCTGGAGCTTCTGACGGGGAAGCGAGCGGTGTTCCGGGATGAAGGCGGTTCCGTAATTAGTGTCGTAGAGTATGCAGGGAGGCTGTCATTGGATGATCGGGTGAGTGCGCCACTTGTGGGGAGCGAGGCCCGGGCGGTCGAGGTCTTGGCTGCGACAGCAATGCGGTGTGTGAGGCTGCAGGGCTGCGAGAGGCCAGATATGGCCGAAATCGTTGCGGAGTTGGAGAAGGCCTTCGCGCTCTGCCACTCGTAGTTGAAAATGCTCAGTATTGTAGGAAGTTAATTTTTTTACTTATTTTATGGCTGCGATCTCTCAATTGTGTCTTAGTGGACTTGCGATTCTTTTGTATATCATGGTGCGAACTAAATGCGAAGATTCTTCAGTTTTTGCCATAACAAGCTCTACAATCAATTCATTTTATCAAGCATAAAACAAGTTATGTAGCTAAATTATTTTGGTTTATTTATGTACCTAAACTAGAGATGGGCCATATCTAACATGTTTATATATACCATTTTGAAATGTTATGAGTTTTTGTTTTCTTCAAAAATTGAAGATCTCTAATCTATTGAAAAATGGAATCAATAAGGCGGCACTCGGGATACAATTGATTGCAATAAACATCTCCAAGGAATCGAATGAGTCTATGATAGACCCCGCAGACAAGACGAAACACAAAACTTGTAGATCGAGTTTCTAAATGATAACATAAATTGTGTAAATAGCATTCCGTCAATCCTTTGATAGCTATGGCGACTTCTCTTCAGACATTGCTTAGAAGACAAAAAATAATACAAACATGACATGATAAAATTCTGTCTAAAAGATAAGACAAAAGATAGTCCAAACTACTTATACGGTAACCACACCACCCAAAAGAACTAAAGGGCATATGATTCTCCGGTAGGTGATATAACTTCTAAGAGACCGAAAAATTCTGTTTTTTTTTTTTCTTGGAGAAAAATTCTTAAGACGTGCTCGAAATTTTAGGGAACATTTAGATTAGGGTAAATTCCGGCTAAAATACTTAAGTTGTAAAAAATTGAATTACGTATCCAAACTTTTTTTGCTGGCTAATGTATCCAAGTTTCATTCGTTACACGATTTGTTCCCTCTCTTAGATTTATAATATGTTTAACAGGCGCATCTCAAAATTATTTGACAATAAAAATAGTAACACTTACCGTTTGAAATCAACTCATTCTTTGATGAGGGATTGAGTAAAATATCTTCTAAAATTCCCTTTGAAGCAATAAGAAAAAGAAATATATATGCATGACATAGGAAAGAGAAAGACGCATAGAGTACATTTCACTCATGGTTCGGGGGGCAATATTATTGTTTAATTAGGTCAAGCCTGATTTAACAATTTCTTATTGAAAATCCATTATATTCCTACTTTAGAAAACAACATTTAGTTGACTGTATAAACTTCCAATCGATGGAAAACAACGTTTCAGCGCCTAGAAGACACAAATTAATCATTGAAAAAAAAAAAGAACATTAAAATAACATAATCACTTTGGTCCATCGAACTCGAACAAAAGCTATGGAATCTTATTAAATTTACTATGTTAACACGCAGTTTTTTCAAGGAAACCACCTGTACTTATTCATTAAAAAAAAAAAAAAACATATGAAATGCCCATAAACGACTCAAGGTTTAAGAGAAATACCCATATTTTCAATTAATTCATTTATGCCCATTTTAAATAAATTTTGGACCATTATAACCTTGATTTTAATTTTTTTTTATTATCGTTAATTAATTAATTATTATTTATTTTAATTTCAAAATTTTATTTTCCTAAAATTAAGGTTGAATTATTCTCATATTTATCAGATTTTCAATTAATGTGATACATTGACCTCAATATTTGAATTCTACTTTTATTTCTCTGCCTATTCTCTCTTCGTTTCTCCTTCCTTCTCTTCGACACAAGAGTTGTTCGCTCGCATTCATCCGAGCTCTCTCCGTCGCTCGCATTCGTCCGGCGCTCCGGCACCGCTGTCGCCGTCCTCCTCCGTCGCTGCCTCGCTCCGCCGTCTCCCTCCGTCGCCGTCGCCTTCGATGTTCGTCGCCGTCCTCCTCCATCGTTGCCTCGCTCCGCCGTCTCCCTCCGTCGCCGTCGCCTTCGATGTTCGTCGCCGTCCTCCTCCATCGCTGCCTCGCTCCGCCGTCCCCGTCGCCTTCGATGTCCGTCGCAGTCGCCCTCCCTCGCGCCGGCTTCTCTCCCAAACCCAAAATGTCGTAAGTCTAAAATTTCGTTCGCCCAAAATCGTGCGGTCGCCGTCTCTCGGTCGCCGGATAAAAAACAGAACGATTTTTTGTAATTCGTTTTACAAAACCTTTTGAGTGGTAGTATTAGTTGGAGAGGTAAATGGATTTACACGATTTTGTTAATCAGTTTACACAATTTTGGAGGGGTAAATGGATTTACACGATGTTGGTTAAGGATATTTACACGATTTTGGTGAATGAATTTACACGTTTTAAAGTGGTTTTACGAGATTTTGCAGTGGTAATATTTCTTGGAGTGGTAATATTTGTTGTAAACAGTTTTACACGATTTTTGTAAATGGTTTTACACGATTTTGGAGTGGTAAATGGTATGTAAATTATGGTTTGACATGATTTTTGTAAATAAGTTTACAATTTTATTCATCAATTTTCGTAATTTCATTTACAGTCTGACATCATTTACAATTTAATTTCATTTTGTAAGTTCATTTACAGTTTGACATCATTTATAGTTTGACATGATTTCGAAAATTTCGTAATTTTTCGTAATTTTATTTACAGTTCTAAATTGTATATACATATACAATTTTTTCGTAATTTTATTTACAGTTTCAATAATGTTTGTTCGCCATTTCTCATATACAGTTTCAAATAATATTGATTAATAGGGACCAAAAATTCAAACATTAGATTTTGTTTTTAATCTTTAAAATATGGATTAATTCGAAAAAGTTTTGGGAAATCGTTAAAATAGGAAGGATTTAATGTTAATTTATTTAGTTGCTACATTTATGGAAAATATTTTTTTTTATTTTAATTAAAAAAACAAATTAAAAAGTGGAAGGGCATATTAGTCCATATTTCAATTTGTTGGTGGTTATGATTACCATAATTAGAAATGGGCATTTTTTTTAAACTTTGAGTCACAAATGGGCATTTGCTTCATTTACCCTTAAAAAAACATGTTGACTCACTCAAATAGTCAAATGTAAATAATGAACTTATCTTTTTCAAGCTTAGTTCATAACTTCTTTGACCACGATCATATTAAAACAAACAAGAGAAATTAGAATGAATATCCACATTCTTATTTTTGTATTATTAATCTTACTTAAATACTACTCTCTGTTAACCATTGACTAACGTAAATCTTAAGAAATAAATTTTAATATTCAATTATCATTCGAATAAATATGAAATCCAACTGTATTGAAATATTCAACAACTTCATTAGTGTGAAATTCAAAGATATTTTCAGCCGAATGGAGTTGGTTGTGAGTTTCTGGAGGAAAGCAGTGGGTTGGGTTCACTTGCGAAGTTTGATCACGGCGGTGGACAGGAAGCATCCAGCGGTGGAGACATGCGGAGGAGCGGAGGCAGCGGGTGTACATGAGCCAGATCGCCAAAGCATGAGCATCGCCAGTCATATCCCAGACGACGGAGACGATGTCGCCGGCGGAGGAGTCGTGGAGTCCGTTCACGAAATAAAATTCCTACCTCATATCCAGCGGCATCGAAGGCATCGCAGCTTCTCTCTCCGAAGCCGATGCCGATCCGGCTTTGATCCACAACTGTCGGAGTCGCACCAGGCGATGTACAGTGGCTCCATCGATGGCGAAGACGACATCGCGGCGTGGAAGATCCCACCGGCGTCGTCCATGGCCTGGGCTCGCAATCTCTGACGCTTCATCGGATCGGACATTGAAGATTTGATCGGTGCTGATTAATATAAGTTTCATGTTCTTATTTAAACATATTTAGAGTAGTCACTTGTTTTCATAAAATCATATAAATCTGTACAGTATTTTGGAATGTTTATATTGGAATTTATATGTGTTGATTTTAACGTGCATATTAACATGCATATTAATATGAACAGATTATAACGTACAAATTAACGAGGATAATTAACGTGCAAATACATATTACCAAATATTAACGTGGATATTAACGTACATATACATATTAACATATATTAACGTGCATATCAACGAGGATAATTAACGTGCAAATACATATTAGCAAATATTAACGAGGAAAATTAATGTGCATATACATATTAACATATATAAATCATGTTAACAGACATTAATCATGTATACAAATATAAACTACGTAGATTAATATAAAAGCAATAACTGGAGAAAGAAAAAATGGCATGAATTGTGGGGTTTAGTTTAGTCAACAACGTTTTAAATTTGGCATGCATTGAATTTTTAAAAAATTTAATTAAAATTATGGTTATTCAAATTATTTAGCAGTATTATGGTTATTAATTGTGGACTTCAAACTATGGTTACCTAATTTATAGCAATATTTATTATTTTCATATTTAATATTTTAAAAAAATTGATTACTATATTGTAGAAATTTAATTACGTATAATTACAAAATATTTTTGTTATTTTCTATTTATAGCGTGATTAAAATATGGGTAGGGTGATAATGTGGTTATATACTTATATTTGGTAGCTTAGTCAATAGTCAAAATATTGTTAAGATCAAGGTTCTAAATATCGATATCAATATCGTTTCGCACTCTCCATTTTACGGATATATCGTTTGCCGACAAGCATGCCAACGGATAAAAAGGAAGAAATGGATATATCGCTTTCCGATAATACCGCATAAATTTCACTGATATATCGCTTGCCGATCGAAATATCGACGGATATTCCGGAAAAATATTTTTAGTATTTCAATCATATTTTTATATAGTTTCTAAATGACCTATTTAATAAATATGACACATAGTTATATCCTAGAAAACACACTCATAAATCATAACATAGCACAAATATACAACATAAAAGTCATAAATCATAAAATAATGTCGACATAACATAAAATAAGTTAGCCATCATAATAAAGTCATAGAGTACGAGCATAAATATGAACATATAGTACGAAGTACGAACATAAATACGAAGCATGGTTCTAAATACCGATATCGATGTCGTTTCGCACTCTTCATTTTACGGATATATCGCTTGCCGACAGATAAATGGGAAGAAATGGATATATCGATTTCCTGCGAATATTGTTTCGTATTTCTCATTTTCTGGGTACGTCGTGGATATATCGAGGACCTATCTGCATAGGCGGAAGCACTTGTAGTGCTAAGGGGACTATAGCCCCCCTTAAATTTCTATTTTTGCACTTTTTAACCCTTGAAATTTATGTTTTTGTATTTTTTTTAGTGTTAAATTTATTAAAACTACAAATTAGCCCCTCCTTTCCAAAAAAAATTTAAACCAGCCCCCTCTATGATTAAATACTAGTTCCGCCACTGCCTATCTGGATATTTAAAACCATGGTTAAGATTGGTTAATAAAGGCTGATGAATATTGGTTATGATTATCTACGTATTTTACATATTAAACTAGTCAAATTATTCTTTATTAGTCAAAATATTGTTACCTTTTTTATAGAAATATTTTATTTCCAATTATATGTTGACATAGATCGCTAATTACGTGTGTTAGTATTTTAATATTTTCTATTATTAATTAATAACAGAGGTTAATAACGCAATTTTATATCAGTTAATGCGATTTATTGGCTATGGCATAAAATTTACCAAACAGTGGCTATTTTGACTATTTTAAATCATTAAGAAGGCTAGTTAGCTTAAGCTCCCTTAAAACAATAATTAAACTCATTCTTCTACAAATTTTTTGTTTAATTCAACCCATTTCATCCAGTCTATGTGGCACGTGAATTCGACGAATTCTATAAAATAGTAAGTGTCAACTTAGAAATATATTAAATTAAAAGGAGTTCGTATCACAAATAGATTTACAGAACTAAAATTATGTATACAGTGAATATGTCTAAAATTTATAAATATAATCTGAATGATTCTGCCCGAAATTAGAATTAGGCCCAAATGGGCCCACAAGCCCAATAAGGCCTACGGAGTCCAAATGGACAACCATTAAAAGTTACCGGGTCCACACGGGCTTGGTGAGTTATCATAAATGAATTAGTAATTAATCTGATTGATTATTAATTAAATGACTCAATGTGCTTGATCCATATTTTTTATTTGATTAATGACGTTGTTCTATTAATATCTAAAATTGCTAAGTTTAAAATTTTACATTATAGAATAATATTCATTTAGTAAATTAAGGTTTAAAATGAATTAATCTTACATTTAATAATAGTAGGATCAGTTAAATGGGTTAAAATAGTACACACAATAAACACAACTATTAAATGGAGCAGGTTTGACTTTCATCTTCAGACACGACTGATAGGATTTGCGGAACTAGATTGGATACGAGTGATAGGCCGAGCCTACCAAATACTTCGAGAACAAACCACGCGAGGCTAGACTTCCGAAGGCCAACTTTTGAGTACTCAAGTGTCTGATTTGAGCGTTCAACATATCAAAATCTAAACTTTAAAACTTTAGACGATAGCTACATGTAGAGGCACATTCCCACTTCCAAGGCGTAAAAACTATGTTTTTGTGTGATTCGACACATTTTAGCTTTTGCGCGCGTTTGTTTTTCGTTTTTCAATTTTTTTGTCATTTCTCGTTGTGTAGGTGTTGTGTACAATTAGCTCAGTTTGGCCAAGACAATATTTAGCCCTCATTTTGGGGTTGATTGCATCTAGTCATAGATGAAATGAAACTACCCTTAATTTGATGTATTCGTATGCGACTGCGAGTGCCGACCTTGATCATGACCAATCTTTGTCAATTTTTGCGTGAATCTTTGAATTTCAGGGACCGCTTGTGATTTGCATTTATGTGTGGATCTTTAATCTGAGCTTGTTCCAATCTCCACGCATAAACACGAATGAGTATGTTGATGTAGAGCAGAATACGAGCGAACGCAAGAACACGTCTTTGCGAGATAAACTCGAATTTTTCAAGCAAAAGCTCAATTTTTCATAATCATTTTCAACTATCCATATCGATCATAATATAAAGGAAATGAGGCAACACTAATCTTCCTAAAATAGCTACAAAGAATCCAAAATAAATGAAAGAAAGTAAATGCAAATATTACCTAATCAAACCTAATAAAAGAAATGAATATAAATATGCATAATATAAGTAAATCGTATGCATGATAGTAAATGCAAATATTACTATAATATTAAATAAATCCGTATGCATGAATATGCATGATTTGGCATCTCCTTGATTTGTCATGGACGTTCTCCATCATTCTCCCGATGATAAGAAAATTCGTCCCCGAATTTAGCTTGTCGGTCGGTGTCGCTGCTCCGCCATCGTCGTGCTTGTAGCGCCACCAACGCCGCCGTCTTAAAAAAACGTTTTGCATTTATACGTCTGGAATGATTGCGTGATGTCTCCAATAATTCTTCTTTGTCCGCCTCGCTCGTGCCGTTTCTCCGATTGTTGTCGCGTGTAGCCTCCGAACTTGAGTGTCGATTTTGAACCCTCTCTGTATATTCTGTCATCGATCGGCGCCACAGTCATCGAAACATTAACGTCAATGGACTCACCTGGTACAACCATGTCATCGTACTTTGATACCTCGTACACGGCCTCGCCGCACTCGGAATCGTCATACACGGCATCGCCGTACTCCCCCTCGTCGTACACGGGTTCGTCGTACTCCTCATCGCCGTACTCCGAGTCGTCATACACGGCATCGCCGTACTCTACCTCGTCGTACACGTGATCGTCGTACTTATCGTATACTGGTTCGTCATACTCCGTCTCGCCGTAAATCGACTCGTCGTACACGGCCTCGCCGTGCTCCGCCTCATCCTACGTCGTTTCGTCGTACTCTGGGATAGCCACCTGGAACGCCGCTACCCATCGCGCATCTTTTGGGACCGCCCACGTCGACGCATCGCGTGACCGTAGCCGCCAAAATTCTTCCCGAACAGGTTCGCTCGGTCCTCGGTGTCAGACTCGTCTCGGTGTCGTTGTTTCGTTTGATTCTGCATCATCGCAGCCATCTGACGGATCAGCAATTCCACTTGAACTCGGAATCCGTCGACCTCTTCTCGTCTCACCATATCCTCTACGAAAGCGTCGCGAACGGCTCGCTTCTTCGGTGCCCTTGCACAGAAACAAGTGGCTCTGATACCAACTGATGTAGAGCGGAATACGAGCGAACACAAGAACACGTCTTTGCGAGATAAACTCGAATTTTTCAAGCAAAAGCTCAATTTTTCATAATCATTTTCAACTATCCATATCGACCATAATATAAAGGAAATGAGGCAACACTAATCTTCCTAAAATAGCTACAAAGAATCGAAAAAAAATGAAAGAAAGTAAATGCAAATATTACCTAATCAAACCTAATAAAAGAAATGAATATAAATATGCATAATATAAGTAAATCGTATGCATGATAGTAAATGCAAATATTACTATAATATTAAATAAATCCATATGCATGATTTGGCATCTCCTTGATTTGTCATGGACGTTTTCCATCATTCTCCCGATGATGAGAAAATTCGTCCCCGAATTTAGCTTGTCGGTCGGTGTCGCTGCTCCGCCATCGTCGTGCTTGTAGCGCCACCAACGCCGCCGTCTTAAAAAAACTTCTTTACATTTATACGTCTGGAATGGTTGCGTGATGTCTCCAATAATTCTTCTTCGTCCGCCTCGCTCGTGCCGTTTCTCCGATTGTTGTCGCGTGTAGCCTCCGAACTTGAGTGTCGATTTTGAACCCTCTCTGTATATTCTGTCATCGAAACATTAACGTCAATGGACTCACTTGGTACAACCATGTCATCGTACTTTGATACCTCGTACACGGCCTCGCCGCACTCGGAATCGTCATACACGGCATCGCCGTACTCCCCCTCGTCGTACACGGGTTCGTCGTACTCCTCATCGCCGTACTCCGAGTCGTCATACACGGCATCGCCGTACTCCACCTCGTCGTACACGTGATCGTCGTACTTATCGTATACTGGTTCGTCATACTCCGTCTCGCCGTAAATCGACTCGTCGTACACGGCCTCGCCGTGCTCCGCCTCATCGTATGTCGTTTCGTCATACTCCGCGATAGCCACCTGGAACGCCGCTACCCATCGCGCATCTTTTGGGACCGCCTCACGTCGACGCATCACGTGACCGTAGCCGCCAAAATTCTGCCCGAACAGGTTCGCTCGGTCCTCGATGTCAGACTCGTCTCGGTGTCGTTGTTCCGTTTGATTCTGCATCATCGCAGCCATCTGACGGATCAGCAATTCCACTTGAGCACGGAATTCGTCGACCTCTTCTCGTCTCACCATATCCTCTACGAAAGCGTCGCGAACGGCTCGCTTCTTTGGTGCCCTTGCACAGAAACGAGTGGCTCTGATACCAACAGATGTAGAGCGGAATACGAGCGAACACAAGAACACGTCTTTGCGAGATAAACTCGAATTTTTCAAGCAAAAGCTCAATTTTTCATAATCATTTTCAACTATCCATATCGATCATAATATAAAGGAAATGAGGCAACACCAATCTTCCTAAAATAGCTACAAAGAATCCAAAATAAATGAAAGAAAGTAAATGCAAATATTACCTAATCAAACCTAATAAAAGAAATTAATATAAATATGCATAATATAAGTAAATCGTATGCATGATAGTAAATGCAAATATTACTATAATATTAAATAAATCCATATGCATGAATATGCATGATTTGGCATCTCCTTGATTTGTCATGAACGTTCTCCATCATTCTCCCGATGATGAGAAAATTCGTCCCCGAATTTAGCTTGTCGGTCGGTGTCGCTGCTCCGCCATCGTCGTGCTTGTAGCGCCGCCAGCGCCGCCGTCTTAAAAAAACTTCTTTACATTTATACGTCTGGTATGATTGCGTGATGTCTCCAATAATTCTTCTTCGTCCGCCTCGCTCGTGTCGTTTCTCCGATTGTTGTCGCGTGTAGCCTCCGAACTTGAGTGTCGATTTTGAACCCTCTCTGTATATTCCGTCATCGATCGGCGCCACAGTCATCGAAACATTAACGTCAATGGACTCACTTGGTACAACCATGTCATCGTACTTTGATACCTCTTACACGGCCTCGCCGCACTCGGAATCGTCATACACGGCATCGCCGTACTCCCCCTCGTCGTACACGGGTTCGTCGTACTCCTCATCACCGTACTCCGAGTCGTCATACACGGCATCGCCGTACTCCACCTCGTCGTACACGTGATCGTCGTACTTATCGTATACTGGTTCGTCATACTCCGTCTCGCCGTAAATCGACTCGTCGTACACGGCCTCGCCGTGCTCTGCCTCATCGTACGTCGTTTCGTCGTACTCCGGGATAGCCACCTGGAACGCCGCTACCCATTGTGCATCTTTTGGGACCGCCTCACGTCGACGCATCGCGTGACCGTAGCCGCCAAAATTCTGCCCGAACAGGTTCGCTCGGTCCTCGATGTCGGACTCGTCTCGGTGTCGTTGCTCCGTTTGATTCTGCATCATCGCAGCCATCTGACGGATCAGCAATTCCACTTGAACACGGAATCCGTTGACCTTTTCTCGTCTCACCATATCCTCTACGAAAGCGTCGCGAACGGCTCGCTTCTTCGGTGCCCTTGCACAGAAACGAGTGGCTCTGATACCAACTGATGTAGAGCGGAATACGAGCGAACACAAGAACACGTCTTTGCGAGATAAACTCAAATTTTTCAAGCAAAAGCTCAATTTTTCATAATTATTTTCAACTGTCCATATCGATCATAATATAAAGGAAATGAGGCAACATACTAATCTTCCTAAAATAGCTACAAAGAATCCAAAATAAATGAAAGAAAGTAAATGTAAATATTACCTAATCAAACCTAATAAAAGAAATGAATATAAATATGCATAATATAAGTAAATCGTATGCATGATAGTAAATGCAAATATTACTATAATATTAAATAAATTCATATGCATGAATATGCATGATTTGGCATCTCCTTGATTTGTCATGGACGTTCTCCATCATATGTCGAGCAGTTTTAGGGTATTAAAGATACAGATAAATGCTCTACCACTCTTCAAATAACTCTTATACTATTTGAATTAAAACTTGCATGGTTAAACTAAACTTGATTATGTTCGGTCATGGAAGGAAATGTCTCATAAAATTAAGCGTGAAATTTGTCCTCTTAATTTCATCAGGACTAGACTTGGAAAAGAAGTACGTAGTTGAAATGCCCTTTCACTCCACTCTTTTTATGATGCTCTCTCATGCATTGACAAGTTCCAACACTTGTTTTGTGGACCCATTATAAGCAAAAATTCACCACAAAACAAGATGCTTTCATTTTGATCACACCTAACAATGTGTGCTGCATTTCTTCATGTCATAAACAGCAGTGTAAGACTAAAGAATTAATCCTAATAATATATATTAGGGTTAATAGTGGTAAATATATTCAAGTTGTACATAGTTGGGACGGTTATACTATGACTTTAATATACCCAAAGTAAAGACAAAAAATCTCCCTGAATCTTCAATAAAGTAGAACTTGGTTTGTTATTGAAAAAAATTATAAAGGAGATTGAGCTAAATTTTAAAGAGTATAAATATAGTAAAAATTAAAGAGGGTTGAGCCAAAGGGGGTTTGAACCCCCACTCTCTAAAATTGTACTTCGGTCATTTGTTAACCTTTACTTCTTTATTGCTGTTTGAATATATTCAAGCTTTATATATACTGATAAAACGGAAATGCGTGTTTTAGCGATACAATTGGCCGTCTCGTTACAACATCAAGGGGCCCAACGACATCCCCCGGCCGAGACAACCGATCTAGCTAGTCCGCCAATACTCTCAAAAATTGGCCCTTGGATACCATTGAGGTTTCCCCCATTAACGAGCTTAATCGCCCTAAGGCAATCGGACTCGACCTCGGAGACATGCCATCCCCGTGCTTGCACAAAAAGCAACCCATGGAGGATTGCTTTGCAATCGGCCGTCAACGCCGAGTCCACGTGCTCGAAAAGCTCGGCAACCACACCCATCAACCATGGAGGATTGCTTTGCAAAGGGGGTTTGAACTCCCACTCTCTAAAATTGTACTTCGGTCTTTTGGGCGCTCGAATGCCCCGAATGGCTTGTAAGCTTTGTAATTAGGGATGTTTCTCCCTCTGATTAATGAATGCAATGTTTACTGTAAAAAAAAAAAAGCTTTATATATACTGGAATACCCAATGTTAATAAAAAAAAAATCTCTAAATTTGCAATAAAGTAGAATTTGATTACATTTGTTATTAAAAAAAAATTGAATCCATATCGGTCCAATTAAGTAAATTAATTTTGATGTATTTGCCAAGATTAATTGCATATTATTAAAAGGCAACTGAATAAAAAAACATATTTCTAATATTGTATTTGCAGCTGTTGTAGGGGTCCGTTGATCACTTCTTTAACGTATAAGCGAAAGAAAAAATGAGAAGAAAAAAAGATTGCTTTCAATTTTATCACAACAAAAATGTGTGACTATATCATATTTCATGTCATGAACAAAAGTCTTAGACGAAAGAATTAGCTTTGATAATATGTGTTGCTAAAGGTAATTGTAACGCAACAATCTCATCGCTATGCGTATTTGTTTGATGGTTTTGCGCACACATGTTCATGCCCTAGTATATGATTTTCAATATATATATAATATATATATATATATATATATAACTGATGACAATTATGTAAGACAAGTTGGCACCGTTGTACAATAGAGACACGCATGTCATAAAATTTAAGATTTTTGACGAAGGACCCTGATAAAATCAACGAAACTATTATGATTGATGTTAATATCATCTGTTAATATTTATGTAGATGTCCTGTAAGTCTTTAAATTTCACGTGCAAATGTTCCTCACATAAGCAAAAATTCACTAGAAAAGGAAAATTAAAGAATGCTTTTCAATTTTATCACAGCAACAATGTGTGATTACATGTGAGAGTTTCATAATTAAAGCTCTAGAGATTCATATATTTCATGTAATAAATTTTTGGGTAAATGAAGCAAATGCCCATTTGTGAGTCTAGGTTTTAAAAAAATGCCCAAACCTATTTTTGGTAATTAAAATTACCAAATAATAAAAATGTAGACCAATTTGCCCTTTTTCTTTTTCTTTTTTTTGACGTGTAAATAATTTAAATATCGAAAAAATCCATAATTATTCTAATTAATTAAAAAAAAAAATAACTTTCCTTAAATGTATTGACGCCATTGAAGGATATACCAATTTGAAATCATGAACTGTTATGCAAATCGTAATTAAAACCATCAACAATAGACTTGTATATGACAAATCTTAAACTAAGCACAACCTAAAACACTTAATCGATATCAAATTCACTTTTCATAATTTAAATTACCAAAATTTCGGTAATTATAATTACGGATAAGAGAGACATCAATCAAAAAATTTAGAAATACAATATCGAAATTAGAATCAGAAACAAAATTAACATTGGCCTAAACATGAATCAAATTTGCGTAATTATAATTACAGATTGTAAACTGTAATATACGAATCTGTAAATATAATTACAGATTGTAAACTGTAATTTTGGTCATTATAATTACAGATTGTAAACTGTAATTTAAATATACGAATCTGTAAATATATATACGAATTTTGTTTATACATATATCAATTTAAACTGTAAATCAAAGTACCAAAATAATAGGTTGTATTTCGACAGAGAGAGGCGAGGAATGGCGAACGAACTTTAGGGCAAAGACGCTTTTGGGTCCACGATCTTCGCGGTGGAGAAAGGGCGCTACTGAGGGGAGGCGCGACTGGGGATTGCGACGGCGAGCAGTGAGGATGAGGGGGACGGCACGGCGAGCAGTGAGGAAGCGACGGGAAGCTCTGTAACGGCGCGAGGTGAGACTTGGCGACGGGCGCGAGACTTGGCAACGGGATGGCGCGGGACTTGACGGCAAGATCTTGGCGAGCAGGAAGATGACGGAAAAAGAATCGAAGAGAGTTTTGAGAGAAAAGGTCGAGCAAGATTTTAGAGAAGGATTTTGCGTGTGAAATATTCGAAGAGAATTGATGGGTTTTGACCCGTCAAACATGCAGAATTTCAAATTTTATTTTCCAAAAAAAATAATTAAGGAAATTATCAGATACCATAATTATAGGAAATCAGTTTCGAAAAAAAATATTAATTAATAATAAATAAACGAAAATTAAAATTAATTACTAATAATAGGGGTAATATAGTCCAAACAGATTTATTAATGGGTATAAATCAGTTTTATGAAACTATGGGCATTTCTTTTAAACATTAGGTGTTATTTGGGCATTTTGTGGGTTTTAAATGAACAAAATGCCCATTTGTGACTCAATGTTTCAAAAAAATGCCCAAATCTATTTTTGGTAATTAGAACCACCAACTAATTGAAATATGGACCAATATACCCTTCTTTTTTAAAATATTAAATAATTAACAAATAATTAATCATCCTTAATTATAGCAACAATAAGGATTCACCACATTATTTAAATACAATTTATTTCCTTTATTATAAATTAATTACTAATCTTCCTATACTTATTCAATTCTATTCTATTTAGTATGTATTTACGTATGTATTTTCTAAAGAGTTCTACAATTATGAAGTTGTAACTATATATACGAAACTGTAACAATATTTACGTATGTATGTTCGAAAGAGTTCTACAATTATGAAGTTGTAACTATATATACGAAACGCATAAAAATTCGTAATTATATATACGATACTGGTAACTATAAATATAAAAGTGTAATGAATAATGTAATTGTAAATTTAATTACGAAGTTGTACACGAAAATTGTAACTATAATTATAAAATTACGATTCAGTAATTGTATTTATCAAACTGTAACTTTATATACGAAATTGTAATTCGGTAATTTTAATTACAAAACTACAATTAGGTAATCGTAACTGTAATTACCAATATACTTAGGTACTTAGCCCCAAAATCTCTTGCACATCGAGCACAGACATCGACGAGATTGAAGAAGTTGCAGCAAATGTAGGTGTACGGAATCTCCAGCGTCTCGATCAACCGCTGAATATGTAATTACCAATTAGGTCAGCTTGTTGTCGCTGACCTTGATGAGGTCGGCCTTGTCCCAGATGCTCAGGATCTGCTCGCGCGACTACAAGCTCTTCCTCGACAACCGCATAGGGATGCAGATGTTCGACGGCGGCTACGTCCACCACGGCCTCCTCAAGTTGGCCATCTGGCTGCTCAACGAGGAGTCGGAGACGCTGCGGTGGCTCTGGATCGAGACGGCCTCGGAGTACGGGATGGTCGCTGGGGTCGGGCGTAGCAGCGCTGCTCGCGGTGATCGTGGCGAACTCCGGCGAAGGAATGCGGGAAGACGAGCGAGAGTCGAGCGTGAGTGAGGAGAGAGAAAGAAGGGAGAGCGTGAGTGAGGAGAGAGAAACAAGGGAAAAAGAGAAGATTTTGAAATTGTAGGTCAAAGTAACAAACTAATTGAAAATCTGATAAATATGGAAAAATTCAACCATAATTTTAGGAAAATATAAATTCAAAATTAAAATAAATAATTAATAATTAATAAACGAAAATAAAAAAATATAATTAAGATCAGGGTTATTATGGTCCAAAATTAATTTAAAATGGGCATAAATAAATTAATTGAAAGTATGGGCATTTCTTTTAAACCTTAAGTGATTTTTAGGCATTTCATGGGTTTTTCTTACTTTTTATATATAATCATCTGTTGTTAAACAATTTTGTAAAAAAAAAAAAAAAGTACATGGAGTGAATGGAGTGAAATTGTAAGTGTCGCATATTTCATTAATCAAACAGCCAATTATAGGCACTTATATCAAAATTTGAAATGAAATATAGAAAATCGACATAGTGTCCAATATGTATTATTCATTCTCTCTTTTTCTTTCTTCTCTTTTGTGTCCTGTCTCTTTCTCTCTTTTTTATTCTCTCCTTTTATTTAACGTAGCATTTGATAAAGCCCATTTGGATGTCTCTGTAGCATTACATTTGATGTAAATATTTCGATTACGACACATAATTTAAATAAAACTCATTTAATAAATATTCTTCGAAATTTATGACATTATTAAGACACATAATTTAAATAAAACTTATTTAATAAATATTCTTCGAAATTTATGACATTATTAATTTACCACCACCGCGCGAAGCGTGGTAGATATTTACTAGAGAGAAAAAAAGGTGCATAAAGACACATACGAAAAACTCATTGTATGGTTTCAATTGGACGAGGCATAATTCCATGTACGAAGCTTACAAAATCATAAAGTGAAAACCCCTTTAATTTACTCAAGGCTAATGAGCCGCTCTATAAACTAGAGCAATATAAAGCGACTATCACATTATACCACGTAGACTTTACTCTCTAAGTTAGGTACGCACTATTACTAGAGCACATGCGTGTATATATCGATATATATATATATATATAAATATCTTGTAATTTTTTGTTTTTACAAGAAGCTTTGTAAATTTAATATGTAAAAAATAATAAAAAATTATTGTATTATTAAAATTATTCACATATTAATTATTGACACTTAGTTATGTTAACTGAAATCAAAGTCATATAAAAATATAATTAAATGAAATTATTGATGTACTAAATTCTAATTGCTTATCTACTAAGATATATCTTTATATACATGAACTAAAACGTTATAAGATATTTATGGATACACGCATGATCAAGTATAGTGCATACCTAACTTGGAGTGTATCCATCTTTTTTTATTATGCGGTACAATATATATATATATATATATATATATACTCTCGCTCCCTACACTTAAAAAATATACTCAACTCTTACTAAGTCAAACTAAAAATAATGGCTCTTCATGTGAATAATCTGATTTTAAGCTCGAAATCTCCACTGAGGAAATATGGCTTTGGTTTCAATCAGACATTACTTGCTACATTTGGATCGCCGAATAAACACCTCATGAGCTCCAAGCTTACAGTGTGAGTAGTGTGCATAAATATACATGTATATATATATTGAAACATCAATTTAAATTAATAAAAGGAAGTTATTTTACACGTTTATCTTCATTGGTCAATTATTTTATATGATCTTTTATGTTCATATGATTGGCTTGTATTATAATTATATGTAGAGGTCGAGCGAGCTCTACTATGGCTGCAGAGAAGGAGGAAATCTTCAAGTCCATGGAAAGGTGGGCCACGGAGAACGTACTGCCCCTTCTGAAGCCGGTGACGAAGTGCTGGCAGCCTCAGGACTTCCTCCCTGATCCGAGCTCGGACGGGTTTTACGATCAAGTCAGGGAGATTCGGGCAAGAGCGGGGGAGATCCCGAACGAGTGCTTGGTCGTCCTCGTTGGCGATATGGTCACCGAGGAAGCTCTGCCGGCGTACCACTCGCGGCTGAATGGGACGCACGTGTTTCATGACGAATCTGGGGCCGACGACTCGCCCTGGGCCGTCTGGTCCCGAGGGTGGAGCGCCGAGGAGAACAGGCACGGCGACCTTCTGAACAAGTACCTCTATCTCTCTGGCCGAGTGGATATGAAGCAAGTTGAGACCACCATTCAGTTCCTCATTTCCAACGGAATGGTACGTAAAGAGTTGTTTGAGCTATATTATTGGGTTCAAGTCATTCCAACATTAAAAAAGAAGAAGGGATATTTAGAAACTATCTAATCTTATATGAACTATCACCTGCATATTCTCAATTTCTTGTTTTAGCGGTACATAAATATAGTACCCAAAGACCACAAAATAGTAAGTGAGGGTTATATTAATAAATTTGAGCCGGAATCACAATAAACGTGATTTCCAGCTATTGGTAAAAAAAAAAGTCCAGTTTCATCCATATCGAGTTAATTAACTTTCGTTACGCTAGATTCACTGCTCCTACTTATCTAGTTTAATAAAGTGTTGAATAATAGAAGTTTTTGGAGTTTATTCAGTGACGTAAACGTGTCTTTGATGTAACAAACCTTAGCAAGACAAGGACGAGGATTGGACATTTGGGTATTATTGATGATAAACAAAGAGATTGGTAATATGCAAGTGTATTTAAAATAAAATTGAGTATTTATGTAGCTGCGAATATCCCAAAATAAAAATATGGTTACCTCTCCAAAACAAAAATGCCATTATGAATTGTAACTATATATTGATGACTACGACTTACTATAATATTATAAATAAATTAATACGCTAAACGACGAGTAATATTAGGAGGGAAATTTGAGTGAAAAAAACTCACTATTTATTATAAATTTTAAAATAATCCTCTAAGTTTTATAATTTTAAAAATATCTTTTCAAGATAATACCTGTCCTGAATTTTGGACAAAAATTGTCCTCATAAGGTTATTTTCAAAACTTGGTAGATTATTTTGAAAATTAGTAATAATTTTTTTTAAGATAATAAGAACGTTAGTACGTACTTTGTATGTATGGGAGGTAATACTGTAACCAAACTAGGACGATTTTAAGTACCTTATAATTAGGTAATACTTTGTAAGCAAACTAGGACGATTTTAAGTACCTTACAATTAACTATATTATCGTCTAATATTTAGTATGTCGTCCAATTAAATAGAAATAAATTGCAAAAATGTCTCTTTTGAGATTTCATTTAGAAGCATATACCCTCCAAATACCCCATGTTAAGAAACAAAAATACTATTCAGAGAGGGTGTGAACCTAAATGAAAACTTAAATAAGACTATTCTCGCAAAAAGCTCGTTAAATACCCTCCTTGAATACTTGCGAAAAGGTACATGGTATATTACATATTCCGATTTAATAATATCATTTTTAACTATAGCTTTTAATGCTCACATTCAATATTTTTTTAAAAGGACATAGGCACGGACGATGATCCCTACTTGTTGACTATCTACACATCGTTTCAAGAGCGCGCGACGGCCATCTCCCACGGAAACACCGCGAAGCTGGCCATACGACACGGTGACGCTAAGCTCGCTAAGATCTGCGGCATCATCGCCTCGGACGAGAAGCGCCACGAAGCGGCCTACTCGAGGATCGCAGGGCGCCTGTTTGAGCTTGACCCGGAAGGAATGGTCGTGGCCTTCGCACGCATGATGCGGCACGGCATCTCTATGCCGGCTCACCTCCTCTATGACGGACACGACACCCGCCTCTTCTCCCACTACTCCGACGTAGCATCTCGCCTCGGGGTCTACACAGCAACGGACTACCGAGAGATCTTCGAGCACTTGGTGGCTCGCTGGGGCGTGGCGAGCCTTGTTGGGCTATCAAGTGAGGGCCTTGAAGCCCAGAATTACGTGTGTGGGTTGGCCCAAAAGCTGAAGAGGCTCGAGGAACGGGTCAAGGCCAAGACCCATCAAGCGAACCCAGTTTGTTTTAGCTGGATTTTCGGGAGGCCGGTCTAGCTTATTACCTATAAACATGTGTGTCATTGTTACTGCTTTTTATTTTTATATTTCTCTAGGAGATACAAGGTCCATGTGATTGGACTGCTTTATAATTTACATAATACATGTGGTTGGTATCAAGGTTCAGGAAACCGTTGTGATGAAAAACTGATGGTTAGGTTTCACGAGTTTATCAAACAGTAACGGGTTAAATATTAACCAACGAGTATTTGTAGACGATAATAATATTCATAAGAATAAATGGCACAAATGATTCTTCTGTTAAAGGTTATGTGTACAAATGATCTTTCTGAAAATGAAAAATGTTACTCAAATGGTCTTCTCTGTTCTGATTTAATGGCACAATTTATGGTCTCTAGCTGTTAAAATAGATGGAGTTATTTAAAAAAATATATATTTTTTTTATTTAATTGTTTAGGATAAATTTGTAAATTTACATAATTAAACACAAATAAAGATATTAATTATTTTCCTTATTAATATTGTGATTTACTTTTGTAAACACTATTTGAACTTGTCAAGGTTGTAAATAGATGCTAGCAAAACTTTAAAATATTATCAACTTTTGAGGTGCTTTAAATAAATTGTTTTCTAAACTGGGGACTTTTTTAAGTAAACCTTTTTTTTTTCTTATTAGATTTCACCAAGTTAGAAACATTTCTTGTCAATTTAAATATATAATAATGTTTCAAAGACATATATACATACATGTGATGATGTGACAAATTTATGCCTTAGTTTCTATCTGCTTCCTCTGATCACTATCCAAATTAATTTGACCATCCAAACATGCTTGATATGGATCACGTACGTAGAGAAGCAAAGTCAGCCAAGAAATTTGAAACTCATAAGAACCCTGGCAGATTTGTATATATCTCCCTTGTTACTGTGCAAAGGAACTGAGCGAATACCGGTCTTGAGCTCGGAAACAGGCAGGCATGTCTGACCGCCAAAGTCGGCGCTTCCAGAAGTATCGTATTCTAGCACTTCCACACGGAGCACAGCCAGCTCCGGCACTGTCAACGGGAACAAAAACTCTTGGTTCCACACTGGAATCCATTGGTCCTCTATCGGCTTCGTTTTCTTCGTTATCGTGTCTGCTAGCACGCCCGCTATGCCAATCTGTTAAGAGCCAAAAAGAAAAAAGAGAAGAACTAATTAATTATACTCTTTAACATAAATTATGCTAATTCATTATAATTTCGTACATCAATTAATTTAAATAGGTTGCTAACTATTTTTAGGTGTCACGATTTTTGGTTTTCTCAACTTATCGGGCTTGTGATCTCTATCGTAAATAAGATAATTAAATATGAACATAGGTTTTTTTTTTTTTTTTCATATGAAAATTGTTGAAATTAATTTGACCGTACCTTCGCATAAAAGTCCGGTGGAGAAAATTGATCGAAGTAAGTATGACGGAAGTCTGAATGCCACCCCTCACTCATGTATACCTTTACCTGCCAAGTTCAACAAGAAAACAACATTTAAATAAATTATATGATATTATAAAATAAAATAAAAAATTATCTGTACGAAGTTAATTATATATATACCTGAAGATAAGTTTGAACAGGTAAGATTGCTCTGTGGTCGAAAATCTCACTATTTTGACCAACTTTCAACAGAAAATCAGGCTTCTTAACAAATCCGCAACCCCCATTTGATCTGAACATTCCTTGCATTATCCAAAGGTACTTTCCGAGTCCCTTTGCACACACAAAGCCAACAAATTAAAACTCGTTTGATGTCTATGTATACGATGATTAATTGATTATATGTTTGTAAATATTTCTTTTATATATATAAAAAAAAATATGTTGCTACGTAAAGACCTGCATGTTAAAGGCAACCATTTGAGCTCCATGCATCCACCCAAGCATAGGGTTATAGTTAGAAGAATCAAAACGCAATCCCTTTGGGTATATCCTCAGAAAATTCGTCTGAGTAAACCTATAGAGAAAACATCAGAATTATTACTTAACGACTTTATGAACAGCTTGAAAATATTGCAAGCATAGTAGAATGGGATATTTGTAGCATAAGTGCCTACAAAGTTGTGTTCTAGGCTGGCAAAATCTCATCATTAATTTATGGGATAACCGCGGAAAAAGTAGCTAAATTTTTTTACCAATTGAAGTGGCAAGGTCCAAAGTTAAAAATGGCAGCGAAAATACCCGGTCAACAAATGTGAGGCGACTATATTTTGGTCCAATTTTTTTTTTCGTCGAATTCAAATGAGAAAAGATGTTAGATAGCTTGGTGAGCACATTATTGTGTATCTTAAATATGATTTAATAGAACTATACTAAAAAAAAAATAGACCAACGTCCATCAAACATATTAGACGAAAAAATATGTCGTCTCACATTTGTTTACTTTGAGTATTTTTGCTATATTTTTTTTTCTTCACTTTGGACCTTACCATTTCAATTGGTCAAAGTTTAAATATTTTTACCACAATTACTCCTTATTTTATCATAAACAAAGTACCTAATGTTAATTACTGCTTATTTTATCATAAACAAAGTAGTACCCAATGTTACGATAAATGCGTCTAACAGGTACCAAATTTGAGCACAAACAAAAACTTAAGAGAGTCAGCATAAATCGTAAAATTGGTTACTAACTTAACCCGTGATTAACAAACAACGAAAATATTTGAGCCAACAGTTTCATATTTGACCTGATAATATCCGCTCCATGAGTTTTGACTGCATTTTCAAGCTCTTGCTCGCTCAAGCTTAGGCGTCTGACCTTGACGGCATCGGCCAGCCATTTCTGCAATTCCCCTTTCGGCTTCCCTGCGTGAATGGCGATTAACTGCTTATACTCAAGAGCGGCGTTATCTTCGTCTCCCTCTCCCTCATCGTCTTCTTCTTCCTCGTCCTCGTCCTCGTCCTAATAACATCATATTTTCTTCACTATCTTAGTAACCAAAGAGTACTAGTGCATAAATCATGCATGTCGAATGTACATCATTATAATTAGGTTACTAACTCCTTGATAGAAGCACCTGATAATCGGCCGCCCTAGCCCCCGCGTTTCCATCGTCGCTGTTTGGATCGTTAGAGGCTTGTTTGAATCCCGAACTAGAGCCAGTTCTATGGCCACGATGAGATGATTCACGGTACTCCGGTGGCTTGGTTGAGATCAGAACCCTTTTCTTCAGCGCCTCAGGCGAAGGAAACTCCGCGAGATAGTCCGATTGAGGGCAATACAGCATGTCTCCAAAGGTCTTAGTTACCATCTATGTACCATCACAAACACATTGACTTTGACACAACAATATTGCTCTACGATTTAAATGTCTTACTTTTGAGGGAGAAAAATAAGATAAGCAAAGGTTATGATATCTAAAATTAGATCGTCTATATATAAGTATTTACAATAAGCCCCCAAACAAAGACTTATACTTACCTATATTTATATTCTCATGAAAAATATACTTTTAAGTCCCTTTTGATCTGGCTTAATATCATAATAGAGGATACTGATCAAACAATTCCTTCTCAATAATATACCTTGGCCACTTTAGCTTGAAGAACCGATGGAAGATGATCTTCGAATGTTATAACAACTGGATATTCGGAGGCCAAAAACGCGTTGTCTTTGATAGCGCGCAAGCAATCCTTCAGAGCAACTGGTTTGGTCAGAGTCCTAATGGTCACAGATTCAACCAAAAATTAAAAAAGAAGAAAAATTTAGCTCTTGAAGAGAAATAATTAGAATTTCAGCTTGTTGATTATAATTCATACCCTCCGTGGCGAACTTCAACATCGGTTTTTGTGGAATTAGGCCACAGATCCAACTCGATAACCCGAACACCTCGTTTAAGCGCGTTGACGATAGGGACGACGCTGCTGTCGCTGTTGAGCTGATTACCTTTAAGGTAGGAGTTGTGGCCGGTGAACAAGTAATAGTGAGTCATCGGAGCTGTCATGTCATGATGCATCTGAATATGTTTCCAAATTACAACATTCATTTTCAAAACATTAATTAAGTATACATCATTATGCATTGTTGTAATTTACTAATTTACATATTTCATCGAAACCTATAAAAACAAATATATTTACCAAACATTGATATGAAACGGAAAAAAAATATATATTCCACTACAAAAAACGGAATAGAGAAAGCAGAAAGCAAAAAGCAAAAAGCAGAAACAGAATCAGTTGTTAGACCTTTATTCTCCTAATCAAGTAAAGGGTAGATAATTTTTATCATAAATCAAAGAAGAAAATGGTTGAAGAGTTGATAATAATAAAAGGGTAAACTGCGGCTAATGTACCCAATGTTTGATCTTCTGCGGATTATGTACCCAATGTTTATTTTCGGCGGCTAATGTACCCAATGTTTGATCCGTTGGATATTTTCGTGTTTTCCGTCACTTGACCGTTAGAGAGTTATCCTCCTCTATATGTACACTTTTCGTATTTTTGACATAACTCACTCATTTTTTGTCCAAATTTTATGCACGACCTATGGTTGGAAAGATAAGAAATAGATCTACAACTTTGGTGTTTTAATTTTTGTAAAATCAGTTTTAGAAAAATACGAAATTTCAAATACAACGTAAAACTAGACATTAGTTTAATGCAAAATATTTGTTTCGAGTAAATTTAATATACTTAATGACTTTTTAGGATGAAACGTAAAACTAAAAGTTGTAGATAAACTTTTTATCTTTCCAACGGGTGTTTATTTATAAATTTTGGACAAAAAATGAGTGAGTTATGCCAAAAATATGAAAGATTATTTCGCATCACATCTTTCATATTTTTTGGCATAACTCACCCATAATAAAAATATAGTTACTCTTGGAGTGTGCAAGATTGAGATCGCCGAGATAATAAAAATATACTTACTCTTGGAGTGTGAGCAAGATTGAGATCGCCGAGGAGGTATCTGAAGAAGGCGTCAAGATGGAGGCCATTTCTGTGGAAGATCCTGAGGTGCCTAAGGCTATCAAATATGGCCTGAGCATCTTCCCTTTTCGCGTCTTCTTCACCCTGCACATCCTTCATAAACTCTAGCAAATTCTCCAACGTCATGTAGCCGTTTTCGGAGTATTTTTCGAACAACCTCTTCACGTCCTCCGGAGGGTCCGGAATCCCCAACTTGAACCTTCTTCTGAAACATAAGCACACTTTGAATGACTGTCTCGCGTTGATCGTCCTAGGATTGCTAGTGACAATCTCTTTGTTATTCATTATATTATATATTTACGCTTTGTGTTTTGTGTATATGAATGAAGTAATGGATATGTTTTAATAAGGAAGTGTGAATGGATTGGGTTGGAGGGAAAGAGAATGTCAAGGAAGGGATATATTCTAAATAAATTTTTTGGTATAAATAAAGCATAAACATTGAAAGAAATCTTATTTGAAACAAAAAATAATTAGAAATATGGTTTTAAATAATTAATTTTCACTTTACTATAGTTTATATACTAACCGAAACAAGTACAATGGCTCAATCTTTCTCTCCCACCAAACAAACCCTTAGGACAGAGTGAGAATCTAAACTCATGCAAAACCTATGAGGA
The DNA here is from genome assembly GCA_954871525.1 of Parietaria judaica. Classification (NCBI taxonomy): domain Eukaryota; kingdom Viridiplantae; phylum Streptophyta; class Magnoliopsida; order Rosales; family Urticaceae; genus Parietaria; species Parietaria judaica. The sequence goes on along the minus strand of OX940860.1, from coordinate 21,606,622 downwards.
AGTACATCTACTTTATTAGGTTAGGTCTCGTATTCTTTGTTTTTATCTCATTCAAACTTTGTTAGTTTTAGGTAAAGGACAACCAAATAGTGGATAAAAGATTATCTTTTCGACGGTTTTGACTATAAATGAAGAAGGGAATATATAAGACATAATTGGTAGGTGTTAAACCGGTACCGATAATCGATAAATTAATTTTTTTGGTCTCAGTATTGAAAAAATCGAGATATATTGGTATTGGTATCGGTTCTAAAATTTCTTGGTTTTTTTATCAAACCGAGACCGAGACCGAGAAAAAAGAAAAGTAAATCGAGAAATAAACCGAGACATAAACCAGGAAAAAATTGAAAAAAAGTACAAAATACCATGTACAAAATATAAAATACATGTCTAATACATAAAAACATCCAACTTAATAAAACAATGTCATTTCTTTTTCTTTGATTTTGATTTCGCTTTATCATTTTTCTTATCCATGTTACTACTACCACCGGTAAAAGCGGAGGGAACGAAAGTTGAAACGAGAGGTTCATAGCTTTATTTTGCAATAAACAATTTAAAGAGATTTGCGTTTAAGAAAGACAAAAGAAGAATTATTATTTAGACTATATACTGATTTATAATTTTGTATACGCAAAATAGATTTGCAAATAGTTGTATACACTGTTGTTTTATAGAGTATACATTCTACACGTTCCTTTCAACACATTCAACGAACCAGATTTGCAAAAGTATTTGTACTAAAACAAACCAGACCAAATAAGTCATAGGATCAAGTAAAATACCTAGTTCTTCAGCACGTAGTACAATTTTTTTTAAGGGAAAACACAACATGTAGTACAAAATTTAAAACGAAATGTAGTTCACAACCGAAACCGATACCAAAATTCGAGAAATATGGCTTTAGTATCGGCTCTCGGTATCGGTATCGGTATCGGAAACCGATAACCGATAAGTATCGGTTCTTGATTTTTAACTAAATTTATCGAATTTTTTTTTAAAACCAATCCGAGATCGATACCAAAACCGAGACGATACCGAGAAACGGTTACAAAATTTTCATCCCTAAATAATTGGTATTTGGTAGAGTGATAAAAGACAAGTCATACAAATATACATGCCATGTTTTGTACATAATTCAAAAATTGTTTTTCATTTTCATAAGTTGAATAGTATTTCTCAATATAGTGAATAATCTTTTTGGTTTGTAATTTAGATATTTTATTTGAAAATTTTCTGAGTTGTATATCGTTTTTGTGAAGTATTTTAAAATACACCTACAACTTATTTTCTATATTTTTCACTCAAACTGTTTTCTATATTTTTATCTTAATATTATTTTATCCTATATGTTTATATGTATCATAAATATATGAAAATAATTATAATTTTATAGATATGAAATTTAAAATCATTTGGTGAATTATCTCATTTAATATATTTATCAACATTTTCTCTGGAAAAAAAATTATTTCATTATATTACTGTTCTTTTAATCACATTTTTATATATATAAAAAAATCGTCAACAAATAAATTTTTATAACAATTTTTTAATCAAACAATTATTACAGTTTTTGTTATGTTGTCGTTTGTAATAAATTTAAAAGATTCAAGGGCAAAATAGTTATTTAACTATCATATAGTGTTTCATCCTTCGTAGCATCCATTGAACTATATAAATAGAGAGTTCACCCACCATTTTGTAACCAAGCCAAGAAGTGATCAATACAATACAATTTTATACTCTCCCACCAAAGTTCCATCTTCTCCAAAATACTTCCCAACAAAGTGGTATCAGAGCCATAAGATCGAAATGGCAAATGGAGGAATGATTCTCTTCCAAGTTCCTATGCTCACCAAGAGCAATTACGACAATTGGAGTATCAAAATGAAGGCGCTCCTTGGAGCACAAGACGTGTGGGAAGTCGTCGAGAAAGGTCATAAGGAGCAAGAAGATGTTGGTTTATCTCAAGCTCAAAGGAAAGCTTTGAGAGATTCAAGGAAGAGAGACAAGAAAGCTCTCTACCTCATTTACCAAGCGGTTGATGAGGATGGATTCGAGAAGTTAGCTAACGCTACGACGGGGAAGGAGGCATGGAAGAAGCTAAGAACTTGCAACAAAGGAATTGAGCAATTTAAAAAGATTCGTCTTCAAACTCGTAGAGGTGAGTTTGAGCGGTGTTCATAGAGGATTCAGAATCAATTTCCGATTATTTCTCAAGAGTATTGACAATAGTCAATCAATTGTGAAGAAATGGTGAAGAAATTAGCGAAGTTAAAGGCATAGAGAAAATTCTTCGCACTTTGAGTACAAGCTTCGAGTTTATCGTCACCACCATTGAAGAAACAAAGGATTTGGAAACCATGACGGTTGAGCAACTCATGGGTTCCTTACAAGCATATGAAGAAAAGAAATAGACGAAGCAAAGGCAAAAGGAGGATAAAGAGCAACTACTTCAACTTAACTTGAAGGAAGCAAACTTTGGCAACGATAGAGATCAAAATCGAAGTGTACAAACAACAAGAGGACATGAAAGAGGAAACATGTGGCAGAGATACGATAAATTTCATATTAAATGCTACAACTGCAGTAAGTTCGGTCACTACGCCTCGGAATGCAGATTTTCAAGGAATGTTGAAGAAAAGGCTAGCTTAGTTGAAGACAACGGTGAAGTGGAAGGAACCTTACTAATGACACGCAGAGAAAATATTTGGGATATTCAAGAAGACGAGTACAATTTTCTTCCTTACTTTGAGGAAGAAGAAGAGGAGATGGTGCCGCCAATAATCCAAGAGATAAGAGAAGATTCTGAAGAGCCAGTCACTCCACGAGGTTTATCAATCGAAGAGCATGGAGATTCGTCCAGCGAAAAATCAAAGACGCCACAAACGAGAAGTTTACAAGACCTTTACCAGGTAACCGAAGTCCAAGATAATGTCAATCTCTTGTGCCTATTTGGCGACTATGAACCATTGAGCAACCAAGAGGCGGTTGAAAGTAAGAAATGGAGAGATGCTATGGATGAAGAAATCAAATCCATCACAAAGAATGATACATGGGAGCTCGCTACTTTTCCAGAAGGCTGTAAGGCGATTGGAGTCAAATGGGTTTACAAGGCGAAGAAGAATGCCAGGGGAGACGTGGAGAGATACAAAGCGAGATTGGTAGCCAAAGGCAAGACATCGACTATGACGAGGTATTCTTTCCTTTTGCTCGACTTGAAACTATTAGATGAATAATTTCTTTGGCGACTCAAACCAAATGGAAGATTTATCAAATGGATGTGAAGTCTGCGTTCTTAAATGGGAACCTTGAAGAAGAGGTTTATATCGAGCAACCAACGTGATATGAAATGAAGGGCCAAGAAGATAAAGTCCTGAAATTGAAGAAGGCTTTATATGGTCTAAAGCAAGCACAGAGAGCTTGGAATGATCGAATCGACAAGTACTTCCAAGAGAGAAATTTCAAGAAGTGTCCATATGAACATACTCTCTACATCAAAGTTCAAGATGGATATATGTTGGTCGTGTGCCTGTACGTAGATGATCTGATCTTCACAGGTGGCAATCCAACTATGTTTAAGGAGTTCAAGACAGTTTAAGGAGTTCAAGGCAGAAATGATGAAAGAGTTCGAGATGACAGACATAGGACTCATGTCCTACTACTTGGGGATTGAAGTGAAGCGACAAGACACCGGAATCTTCATCGAGCAAGAAGGTTATGCTAAAGAAGTCCTGAAGAAGTTTAAGATGGACGATTCTAATCCGGTAAGCACCCCAATGGAATGTGGAGCTAAGTTGTCGAAGCTGGATAACAGAGAAAAGGTGGATCCAACTATCTTCAAAAGCCTCGTTGGAAGTTTGCGGTGCTTAACTTGTACAAGACCAGACATTCTCTATGTTGTTGAGAATACTTCGGTACATCAAAGGTATGACCAACTATGGCCTACTTTATTCAACTTCTTGCAGTTCAGATATGGTTGAATATAGTGATAGCGACTGGGGAGGAGACATAGACGATCGAAAAAGTACAAGTGGATTCGTATTCTTTATGGGAGATAATGCGTTCATATGGATGTCAAAGAAGCAGCTGATCGTCACACTGTCCACATGCGAAGCCGAATATGTCGTTGCAACTGCATGTGTTTGTCAGGCGATTTGGCTAAGAAATTTGCTGAAGGAGTTACGAGTGCCGCAAGAAGAGGCCACCGAGATTCGTGTTGATAACAAATCAGCGCTATCATTAGCAAAGAATCCGGTCTTCCATGATAGGAGCAAGCACATCGACATCCGCTTTCACTACACAAGGGAATGCGTGGCAAATAAAGAAGTGGAGCTGAGGTACGTGAAGTCAGACTACCAGATAGCCAACATTTTACAAAGCCACTCAAGCAAGACTGTTTTATCAAGCTGCGGAGCGTTCTCGGAGTAATTAATCAAGTTTAAGGGAGGGTGTTGAAAATATAAACTTGATTTAATAAGTCTCTAGAATTTTTTAGTAAAATATAGAGTGTCCTAGTAATTGGTAATTTCTAAAGTCTTGTAATATGTAAGTTTCTAGAAGAGTCTTGTAATTGGTAGACTTCTAGAATACTCTTGTGTTTCTTAGAAGTTATAGATAACTCTTGTATTACTTAGATATTCTAGAGAGTTCTACTAAGTCCTAGAGTTAACATGTATTATCTACCATTAATGTTATATCTATAAGCATCCATTAAACTCTATAAATAGAGAGTTCACCCCACCATTTTGTAACCAAGCCAAGAAGTGATCAATACAATACAACTTTATACTCTCCCACCAAAGTTCCATCTTCTCCAAAATACTTCCCAACAGAGAGGGGGCCACCCTAGCGTGGTTCCGCCCTTGAGGGCAAGAAAGAGTGAAGCTCAAAGGAGAGGTGAGGAAGGAGAAGGATACAAAATCACGAAGAAAAAAAAAAGAATTAATTGGGTTTGTGGCAGAAAGTATTCAAGTTTTAACTAGTACTTTACAGGAAAGTGGACAAAATGAATTAAACTGCAATAAAATTGAACTTGACTACATTTGCTCCATAAAATTTCACTTGAGTATATGACACTCCAGTTGATTAACATAAATGCATTTGAATTCATTAACCCTAATAATCTCGTACTTTGTGCTCCTTGAGTGTATGAGCCCTAAAAAATCTCACTTGGGTCTACGAGCCCCGGTTCTTACTTGTGTTCCTTGGATGCCAACTTAATTAGGATCGAATTCACTTAACGAGATTTCGGACTTTTATCTTTAACTAAAAAAATTAACCCTAATAATGTCGTACACACAATTCGGACTTCAGATTTTTAGTATAGTGGCAAAGCTCGCAATTAATGTGCAAAACTGTCAATACTCATGGAAGGGTAACATTGACCGTACGAAACAGCCAGCATAATACAACATTACGAGACATGCTTCATTTGTACTTATACAGCATAATTCAATTTCTTGAGTTCCAAGGTACATACATTGGTATTTACATAACACTCAGTGAGCACACCATCACGCCGAAAAAAATAAACAGAGACTTTTAAACAAAGTCAAACCGCACGAGCAGTCTTGCTGCGCTGTACTTGTCTCCTTTGCGGTTGAACAAGGGCACTGTACGGATGCCCGGTTTCAGCTCTGAAACCGGCAGACAAGTCTGTCCAGCAAAGTCATCCTTCTCCGACATGTCATACTCATTGACCTCAATCCGAAGCAGAGCCAACTCCGGAACGCTCAAAGGGAACGTGAACTCCTCCTCCCACACAGGCATCCAGTCGTCTTCTTTCGTCTTCGTTTTCTTCATCGCCTCGTCCGCCGGAACTCCCGCTATGCCGACCTAGAAATGTATCGAGGAGAGTCAGAGAGCTAGAAATCTATGGCTGTATGTTTGTGTTTCTGTATAACAGGCATTAGAATTACCCTGGTATAGAAATCTGGAGGTGAATATCGATCAAAGTGTGTTTGTTTGAAGTCCAAACGCCAGCCATCTCCCATGTAAATTTTTACCTGAAAATGTACCAAACTTGTGAAATCCATTTAAAAGACCGTGTTGAGTAAATCTCAAGTTATTGACACGTCAGCAAATCAGTTTATAACTGGCCCAACGGCCAGAAAACAAGAATCTTGCGTTTCTTGCCAGCCAAGCAACATCGACTTATCCAGTTATTACCGGTAATGAGAGATGTGTAAGAGTGTCTATAAACGCAAGGGTGCTTAACTTTGTTTTGAACAATTGTGCTCATGCTGTCTGCAATATTAGAATCTGCGCTATGCAACATTAATTTGAATTCTGATCATTAAGTTCTTAATGTGATTGCAATTAATCATACAATCTGAAAGGTATTTGAAACACGGTATCTGAATCTTACCTTCAATGTCTTCTTCACGGGCAATTTCAGTTTTGGGTCAAAACCGTTTTCGTCCATTAAAAAATCTGGCTTTTTCACGTAGCCGCAACCCCCATTTGCTCGAAACATTCCATGCATCAGCCAGAGAGACTTGCCGTATCCCTGAAGGTAACTAGTCAGAGCAAGGTTCACCTTTCATCTAATGGGTTAAAATGCCTCTGTAAACACAAACAAACAAAAACCTGCATATTCAGAGCAACCATTTGTGCCCCGTGCATCCATCCGTTAAGCGGCTTATAGTTCGACGAATCGATCCGAGTGTTTTTAGGATACACCCTCAAGAAATTATTCTGCGTGAATCTGCGTAATCGAATCGACACAATCAGTCGGGAATTCGAAGAGAGAATGATGTTACGATGAAGGAAAGCGGAGAGGAAATCATAGTGCCTGACAACATCTGTGCCGTGAAGTGTAGTGGCCTTTCCAAACGTCTGCTCGTTCAAGCTCAGGCGCCGGATTTTCACAGGATCGACTTTCAGCTGCTCCTTCAGGCCACCCTTTGGTTTCCCGGAGTGGATGGCTATCAGGCACTTGTACGCCTTAGGTTCTGATGTGCTCCGATCAAGGGTGAACTTGTCACGCTCGTCGCATTCCTGGCTGCAATCGCTCGTCTCGCTGTCGCTCTGCAAGTAATTAGTGATCAGAAAGTTGTTCAACTCAAGAACAAACAGCACATCTCAGACGGTTGAAATTTAAAAAAATGGAAGACTAGATTTGTTTACTTCATTTTCTTCTTGTTCACGATCCGCCCCCTCTGACGTTTTTGTTTTCAGCGATTTTTCAGGGGTTTTCGAGCCTTGATCATCTATCTTGGACTGAGGATGCGCCTTCGGGAGTTTGGTCGAGACAATGATTCGGTATTTTAAGTCTTCCGGGGAAAGAAGCTCTTCACGGCAATCGGATTCGGGGCAGTAGAGCATGTCTCCGAACGTCTCCGTCAGCATCTGGGGCAAAAACGGAAAAGAAAATAGAGGGATCGGATTCAGAAAGCCGACTTTGAACGATGGTCTTCTGTTTATATATACTAGTAAATCACCTCAGCCACTTTAGCTTGGAGTTCAGAGGTCAGGTGATCCTCCAGAGTTATGATGACGGGATACGGTGACGCCTCGAAGGCGTGCTCTCTGATGGATCTCAGGCATTTCAACAGCTCCACCGGCGTTGTAAGAGTCCTGGATCACGCGAGTTTCAGAAGAATTTAGCCGCGTCACTTCGAGTAATTAATAGTTTCAAGAATCAGCCTTGTATCTGTTACCTTCCGTGACGAACATGGACATCTTTTCCGGAGGAATTCGGCCAGATATCGAGCTCCACCACTCTCACGCCTCGCCGGAGCGCCTTGATTATCGGGACATCGCTGGAATCGCTGCTGATCTGGTTTCCGGTCAAGTACGAGTTGTGGCCGGTGTAGATGAAGTAGTGTGACAGATGAGCCTTCATGTCGTGATGAACCTGATCACACGAAATACGAAAATCGGAAAGAAAAAAAACTCGCTTTTCCGGAGAAGTAAGAACGAAAAACCGGAAACAAGACCTGATCGGAGATTGGCGGGTTGAGGTCGCCGGAGAACAGGAAGTGGTGGAAGTCGTCGAAGGAGAGGGCGTGCTTCCTGAACCTGGAGAGGTGGTGGCGGCGGTGCTGCACCTGCTCCAGCAGGCGCTCGGTGGCCTCGGGGGAGGCCTCCTCAAGCTGCACTTCGGCCAGGAAGCGTCGCAGCTGATCCGCGCTCATGTGGGGCCCGCCTTCGGCGTACTTGTGGAACGCGTCCTTGACGTCCGCGGGCGGCTCTGCCTCGGTGACCCTGTAGCGGCGCGTGAAGCACACGCACATCCTGTAGCTCCCCATGTCGAAGTGGATTAGCTAGGAGTTATCAGAGAGAGCCCAATGAGAATGAGCGAATCCACTATTAATGAAGCCTTTTTGCTTTGCTTTGCTTTTCTTCTCTCGCAAAGTCATTTTCGTTATTTATTATACTTCTTTAGTATATTAATATAATACGTAAAGCTTCATCTGTGAAATGGAGTCTACGAATACAAGCAAGTGAGCAACTTCGAAGGTTTAAGGGCAGTAAGTTCTTACATGATTCACTCTCTCCAAATAGTTTGGAAAGGATATTTACGGTAATAATACCAATTAGTATGTGAAAAATAGTCACATATATTCGACTTCTTTCTTTTCTACTGTAATTTTGTCGCCACGTTTATTTCAATGTTGTCAAAAGTAATAATCTTACTTATCAAAAATATGTATTTTGGGATTAGCCATATTTAACAAGTGTTAGAAACGTGGCTTACAATAAAAAAAATCTAATGGCTGAAGCTGAAGCAAAGCAGCTACTTTCGAAGTAACAAAAAGAAAAACGAGTGGGAGAGTCAGAGTCAACAAAAGATTCCTCACTTCTTTCTCTCATTCAAAACCGTGCATGAGACTTTCATCTCGCTCGGCTCCTAAGTGATAAAAGAAAGAAGAACTCAATCATATTTTAATAATAAAAAAAATATGTTATAATAATTCAACTGAGCTTAGCACTTTTTTTTTTTCTTTCAAAATATTCAAAATTATTGAGTCTGGTTTAGGATTTATATATTTGGCAATATTAAAATATACCGTTGTACGAAAATTAAAAAATATATAGCGCCATTGTTTATAACTTATAAGTAGTTTTGCCGCAAATATGGAAATTACAAGTCATTTATTTATATGTATAATTATTATTATTTTTGAAAGTATTTATATTTAGAAATTGACTATAACGTGGTTGGTGAAATCGTAGTCTATAACTTAATGGACATTAACTTTCTGAGTGTGTTGAATGATATGCACATTCTAAAGATATACAACATATAATTCCCATTTGAACTGAGAAAGGATAAAACAGAAAAGACGATTCTGAAATCATCAAAGTACATTACCTAAAAACAACATGGAATATTATATTTGTCCACCAAGCTTTACACGGTGTGACAATAATTAAATAACTTTTAAAGGAAACTCAGAGACATTAAGTCACACGTTAATAATTCAATAGTCTCATTCCCAATGATCAAGAGTCATTTTATATATCTCGTTTACATTGCGATTTCCCACTATTTCTCACTCAACAGTGTCGGTGTTCTTTTTTGTAGAAATGAGTAGGGGTATTTTCATTAAAAGTACTAAAATTTGACCAATTGAGTCGGCCAAAAATAGCATTGATAAAAGTATTTAAGTTGATAAAAATGAGGCGGTGTATATTTCCGTGCACTCTTTCCACAGATATTTACAATTTTTTAGCGTAGTATTATGAAATGATTCCTAAGGTACATATTTATGTACTCATTTAGCTACGTAGCATATTCTTCCCTCATTTAAATTTGACTAAAAATTAGATGCAAAAATGTATAGCTTCACATTTGTTGACTTTGAATGTTTTACTTTCAACTCTTACCGTTTTAATTTATCAAAGTTTTGATACTTTTATCGTAATTTTCCGTATAGTTTCTTGATCTTTCAAGGTCCATTTCAAGCGACAATAAATTAACGAAGAGAAAAAGTCTTAAGAGTATTTATTAGTGGGGAATTCGCAACTGCTATAAGAGCTTACATAATTAGGTGGGTGTGCCTATTTTGTACGTCTCTTTTCTTAAAAAACAAATACGAAGATTTACAAGGCTACTTAGGAATGCTTATTACTTACTGGAGTAAACAAAAACGATTATTTTCTCGAGACAAGTTTCTCAAACTCGTATATTAATACTATCTAATATATATACGTGCTATGAAACTTTAATCTTGACATCTTTGTATAGAAGTCTTGGATAGCTAAATTCTTCTTCTTTAGAGCACCAATATCAGTTTCAGCTTAAATATTCAGCCAATTTAGACGGAATGAACAGTATTGTGCGATGCTCTCAAACAATCTTGATCGTGTCAAATTTTATCAAATTAACTTCGATCAAATGAGTAAAAAGTGTTTATCTATGTAATAATCTTCGAATTGTCAGCAAGACTAGATCTTAAATGATAAATGTTTCGTAAAAAAAGGTTTATGAATACGCTAAATTTATAAAATAAAATAAGAAAATGACTAAGATTAAATATGAAAATGAAGACATAAGGTAATATCTCTCTCTTTGGCGGTTGACCAACCTTGGTGGTATTCGCTGCTCTCGGTTCCCAGTGAATCGACTAGCATCGGAGCTAAGACACTCCGGTCTCGTCTGTTCAGTGATCAAAAAGGTTAATAGTATTAAATATATCTAAGTTGTACTCAAGCATGGCGGTGTAGACTCAATTGTAATTTTCGCTAGTTAAAGTACCTTAGTTTAAGTTTACACACAACAGATGAATCTGCCATTAGTTTTAAAATTAAATATCATTGATTAGTTCATAAGGCAAATTTATACAAAATGACGACTTCGAGGAGTGAGTAAAATATGCAGAGTAAAAAAGTTAGGAGCATTCATTATATATTATATATGCCCCAAAACACAAGTTTGAACGAAATTGTTCTTGGTTTTAATAAATTTTAAAATTATGCTCCAACAACACTTTTAGTTTTAAGTCAAACACTTTTGCTCTTCAAGTTAGATAGTTTTCGATTTTAAACACTTTTAGTCTTTAATTTAAACACTTTTGTTCTTACGGTTAGACAGTTTTAATTTAGAAAATTATACATAAAAAACTGTCTAAAATTTTTTGGACACTTTTGGTCAACTCAAACACTTTTGGGACATAATTTTGAAATCTATTAAAATCGAGAATAATTTTGTTCAAACATATTTATTGGGGCATACAAATTGAAGTTTTCCTATCTATATATATATAACCAGAGGGATTAAAAAAATGGACGATACTCAGTGGTGACAGATGCATGTGGACCATTAAAAAATAAAAGTGAGTTCTATATGTTACGCAAATAGTAAAAAACGACAAGATGTTGCAATATGATATTTCTCTAAAGCATTGATAAATTGAGTGGGTGCGAGTATCATCTCCTGATAGTTGATAACTTAGAAAATGTGGTATATAATTATATTAGATCATGTAACCCAAATCTAATAGAACATAGGAGATATCTATGTATTTCCAATTACATATAGAAAAATAAAATTGGTGGATGTACGTATTTTGTACAAATTATACATGAAATTTTGGGTCTACGATCGATGCACTTCATCATAACACGTGTTAAAAGTTGGAACAATAATTATTTGAAATAGATTTGTTTGCACTTTGTCGTATTTGAGTAATGAAAAGGACCCACTGGTCACACTCAGTGTCAATCGTGATAATTAACGGTTTCCAGTTGATGTATTATTAACAAATAAAAAATTTATTTGTAACTATTAAAAAAGGGAATAAAATTAATTTATTAACAAAATATTTATTTTTTACAAATTTCTTTAAACACTATTCATTTGGTAAGCACTCGCTTAGATGGATCCAACAAAAATTACAGAAAGATTCTTATAAATAAATTATAAATATCAGATAAACATTAAAAAAAAAAAAAAAAACTCCTCGTAATTGACGAGTTGGTTTTTATTTCAACTATTATGTTGATTCATCGCATGGATTATGGAGTACTTAAAATTTATTAACCAAATACCATATACGTGTCGTATATATAAGATGCGACATAATTCTTTTTTTTAATACATGTACTTACCATAGGTCCATAAGTCAACCAAAACACAGGTCACTAGTTATATTGATATTCCCTGTAAACAAAACTATCTTGATGACGTTGACGACAATGATGTTACCGAAGAAAGCCAGATTGCTTTCTCTGATTGGCCATAGCTATCCACGTTATTAAAGCTAACAGTTTATAATGCAACATGATACAGAATCTTGTATAAAGTAAACAAACAAATAATTTAGACCAAATGGTGAAGCAGTCAACTTTCTTTTGTCTTGTTGGGCTGGATTTTTAAATATAGCCTCACTAAGTTGTTATATTTTTTATTTTTATCGCGGGAATATGCGATACCGGTTTGCTGAATGTTTGTTTTGACATCCGCTCCACCTCCAGGAGTGTACACTAACTAAGCCAGTCGTCGCTCTTCTCGAGTTTTTATCTAGCATGAAATAAACATTAGTGTACATTCGTATATCTTCGAATATATTTGAAAATGTTCTTCACTTCCTTCTAGTGATCCAAATTTTAATTTTATTTATAATTGCTGATCATTCCCATTGTATGGCAGATGTTAAGGATTTCTTCGCAGTCTCCCCTTCCTAAAACTCAAGTTGAGGATTACTTTGGGGATGGGCAATCTCATTCCCATGCGGCAAAGGATTTTTCTTCCATGGGGAAGGATTTGTTTCTCGTGATAAGAGTTCTGAAAGCGGGTTTAAAAAGGATAATCGGCACAGAAGTAAAAGAGGTGTAGGCATGAGGTACTTACTCATGTTGGTTGGTACTATGAGATCCTCAAATGAAATGGTTTTCCTTGTGGTGGAGACATTATGTCTTCATGAAAGTACAATCGATGATCAGAGCATGTTGTCTTGAACAGGGTTAATGCTCTTTGCTCTACGCTCTCAGTATTAGTTGTTTGTTTTTTTTATATATAGAAGGGGGCTTCTGATTCAGTGTAAAAATGTCTTTCATATGTAGTGTGAGTTATTGCCTCGGTGATTGCTTCAGACTCCGCATGCCCGAAAGAGAGAGTGTGGATCTCGGCCAGGATGTATTGCTCATCCTTGAGAGGTTGGTTTGAGTAGCGGTGGCAAATGATAAGATGTCTTGTCGCTTCACTTAGGTCAATCAATATTCCTTCTATCTCTTATCCTATAAAGATATTTTGGGGATCTTTGCCACGTGGGACCAATGAACGTAAGTAGTGTCTTGCCTTAACTTTGGTTTGGAGAGCTCTTCTCTTCTTTTTCCTTCAAAAAAAAAAAAAAAAAAACTTTGGTTTGGAGAGGCAGTTTGGGTATTTCTTTTGAAAGAAAATGACGAGGACAACTTCGTGGCGGGATCCAGTCCACCAGCTTGGCTTAGACTTTGGGCCAAGCCTTAATAGACTTGTAAGCCCGAAAACAGCAAATGAACATAGTGCTTTAACATCTCGGACTAATAAAATTGGTATTTTTCAATCCCAATTGCTTAAAACCCACTTATGGCTTTCCTAATTAGAGTTACCATGTTTCTTTTCTTATACAAAAGCCGTACATGCTGGATTATATAGAACAGGGCTGATGAAACCTTTAAGCCCCAAAAAGACACTATGTACCATGACATTGATTGAATTTGAAGTACATAGAAACATATACACATTCTGAAATCGCGGAATTTTTATTTCAATCTAACTCCACGATCCAAGCACATCAACCATGAAACATCTCATGATTTATATATGATTTCACAAACCAAACTGCTGCACTTTTGCTTGGTAGACATGTCTCGAAACCCGGTCTGTAATGAGGTTCAAGTTGAGCTACACTTGGAGTTCAGAGATCGTGCTGTATATGTTTAATTTACGGGTGTACCGAGGGAACTACTTTTATTGAAAAAAAGAAAAAAAAACACTAAACTTCTTACGAAGATCGCGTTTTAGATTAGTTTAGAGAGCTGACCCTTAGCGCAGTCATACACATTCATACATCGCTGAGAACAGATTGTGAGATTGACCGTTTGGCCACATTCTTAAATCACATTATCAGAAATCAGCATGAAAGTTTGAGAGTTGAGAGCCAGAATTCATCTGCTTAAACCAAACTAACTCTTCAATGCATATCGTCATGAGTCAGCAGAATACGAAAGGGAAAGGCTAAGCACATTGCCATCAATGGATGAGAGCTTGAGTTTCAGCCACAAACTTGGATATGCCAATCTCAACTAGCTTTGATATTTCTCAAACGACCCTTATCTCATTAGCCATAGCCATAGCCAAACCAGAGCCACATCAAGAAAACTGAGATCAATATAATATGATTAAGCTATAGAGACTTTACTTCAAGAATTGGAAGACAAACACTGAACACCCTTTTCCTTCTACGATTAAACAAACACAACAAGCTATAATAATAATAATAATAATAATAATAAACAAAAAGCGCCAAATCTAAGACCAAATTATCAAAAAGTATCATCACAGAATATGATTATTAAGAATGCTTTCTTTGCCAAGGGGTTCTTCTTGTCTGGCTCCCCAGTCACTACTCCGAGCGACTGGCGTACCTCTCCACGTTCTTGTCGTTCAGGTTGATCCCCACCATGGCCTCCCCCAGCCCCGTGCTCACGTCCGCCAGGATCTCGGGGTCGCTGTAGTGCGTCACGGCCTGCACGATGGCCCTCGCGCGCAGCGCGGGGTCGCCGCTCTTGAACACGCCGGAGCCCACGAAGACGCCGTCGCACCCCAGCTGCATCATGAGGGCCGCGTCGGCGGGCGTGGCCACGCCTCCCGCCGCGAACTGCACCACGGGCAGCCTCCCGAGCTGCTTGGTCTGCATCACCAGGTCGTAGGGCGCGGCGATGCGCTTCGCGAAGGTGAAGACCTCGTCGTCGTCCATGCCGCGCAGCGCGCGCACGTCGCCCATCACGGACCGGACATGGCGCACGGCCTCGACGACATTCCCGGTGCCCGCCTCGCCCTTGGTGCGGATCATCGCCGCGCCCTCGCGGATGCGCCGCAGCGCCTCGCCCAGGTTGCGGCACCCGCAGACGAAGGGGATGCGGAAGTTGTGCTTGTTGATGTGGTGGTCCTCGTCGGCGACGGTCAGGACCTCGCTCTCGTCGACGTAGTCGACGCCGATGGCCTCGAGGATCTGGGCCTCCACGAAATGCCCAATTCGGGCCTTCGCCATGACCGGGATGGTCACGGCCTGCTTGATCTCCTTGATGAGCTGGGGGTCGCTCATGCGCGCGACGCCGCCCTGCGCGCGGATGTCGGCGGGCACGCGCTCGAGGGCCATGACGGCGCACGCGCCGGCCTCCTCGGCGATGCGAGCCTGGTCGGCGTTGACGACGTCCATGATGACGCCGCCGCGGAGCATCTGAGAGAGGCCCACCTTGACGGAGAAGGGGGACTTCTTGGAGGCGTCGTAAAGCGTGCCGTTGCCATAGACGGTGACGACCCCGGTGTCGGCCATTGTTGGAGATTGAGAAGGAGATTACGACAGAGAGAGGGGTTTGAGGATTGAGGAAAGGTGATGCACATTTCGTTCAGTGGCGAATATATATATATGTGCCGTCTGGCTAGGGATTACTCTAGTGGATCTTCTATTTTCTTTTTCTATTTTTTATATAATAATAGTATAATACGATAATTTAGGTTTATTAATAAAGCATAATTTTGGACATTAATTAGAATAATTAAGAGCAAGGTTCGACTTTTCCACGATTATCTTCGATAATCTTCGATTATCCGTCTTGCCGGTAGTTATCGGCAAGACGGCCATGCCAGTACTTTTCCATGATTTTTGTCGAAAATCGGCAAACATGCATCTTGAAAAATAACGAAAATATGGCACTTTTCAAGAAATTTTGCACTTTTCGATGATTTTATTCGAGTATTTACATATGTGAGAGTGAGACTATATTTTATTTACCTATGCTGAGTATGAAATGATTTTATTTTTGGCATTTTAATGTTTTATCAACATTATAAACTTAGTAAATATATTCTTAAAAATATTTTAGTAATTTTTCATCGATAATCCTCGATAAGCGTCGATAATCCATCGATAATCCTCGATAAGTGTTGGTAACGATAATCTACAGTGTTTATTAGTTTTCCGTCGATTAATCGGCAAGCAAACGATAAATCCGTCGAAAACGACAAGCGATTTATCGGCAAATTCGGCAAGTTGAACCTTGATTAAGAGTATGTAAGACCCCTCAATTTTATTTATTGGTGCTATTGTATCTTTAAATTTTTAGCAGCAATGCTCTTTTAGCATTCAAAAAAGAAGTATATGATAAAAGCAAAAAATAATTTGTAGGCAATAGATGAGTTATAGGAGAATATTTTTGTTTATTAATTAATTAACAAGATCACTATGTTAGATTGTGAGATTTTTTTTTATATAATTTATGAATTTAGTTTTTGGAAAAATATTTACAATAAAAGTATTAATCTTATAAAAAAATAAAATTGATTAAAAATATTGTAAAATAAATTATGTGGGGTGCTATGTTAATTTTTTTGTAATTTTTTAATGTGTAAGAAATGGGTTACTTTTTCTATACTTGTAAGGGTATTCTCACCAAAAATTAAAGTTTAGGAAATTGAGTGCAAAAAAAAAAAAAAAAAAAAAATCACTAATCATTACAGAAAACGGAAAGTATAAAGAAGTGAATATTTTTGGTGGTCTATGGTGAATTGGTTATAAACTAATGATTTTTAGTGATATATTGTTTATTGAAAATCATGTGATATGTAATATTATAGTAATATAATATTTAAATGGAATTAGTGAAAGATTTGATTGTGTGTCGTTAGATTGGGATTGCGAATTCGTGTGACAGCACGCGGATTGGGACGTGGCAAAGCATTGCACACAGACTTGAGTCTAGACTGCTAAAAACATTTCTATATCGTAATTTTTAAGATCACAAAATATAAAATGCAATATGGAATTATAAAAATGGCAAAGCAAACATAATATTTTAGAACCTCATAAAGCTATTCCTCGAGAAAAAATGTGAAGACATATTTTAACTAGATATTTGTGCAAAAATCTCTCCCCGGCTTACCGGTTATTAATCGTTTAGCGATAGTTAAATAGAAAAAAACAATAAAAAAAATTTATAAATTTTACAAAATATCGAGAGGTCACCAATGACATTTTTTTATAAGTGTTTACGGATAGTTTTGAAAAAATATTTATAATATTAAAAAACTTAATTACTTGTAATCATTTAAAAGAGTTTGCATAATCTTTCTTATATGTTAATAAAAACTAAATACTTCTGTTGGGTGTATTTTGTAGCTCGCCTCGTTAGTTCCACGCTGGAACCACCAACCAAGGAGTCCTCTCGGGCGTGTGCGTGCGTGCGACGTTTGTTCCAGCCAGTGCGGCTCCCGGGCAAGACTTGTTCTCCCGTGCGCACCAAAGAGGAGCCCCTCGCTCATGCTTTAACCAGCATGAAGCAACATGACACGACAGAAGAGGACGCCCTTGATCTTTGGTGAGCGATGCACTCATTCCCAAGATGGCAGAACTATCACTCACACATCACTTGGCTTCGGGTTGCCTAACCTCTATTCATGGGTCAGTGACAGCTGAAAATGAGAAAAAATGACTAGTTGGGATTTGTGAAGACCGTGACTTCCCAGACACCCAGACACCCCCTCAGCCGAGCCGAGTAAGGAACGTGGCTTCCCCCCGTATATCTGCCAATTTGAAGAATCGTTGAGCATCAAGCCTTGCCATATTAATAAGCCTATTGGACTTACTATATGATATTGTTAAATGTGAATTAACAACTAGCACTGTAAACGTAAAAACACACATTTCTCTTGAAGTCATAACTAGAGCACGACGGATTGATGGGCATGTGAAGCATGTTGGATCACTTATTACCTTTAATATCCAGAGGAGTTCAAATGTTATTGTATCCATTGTGAAACTTAATTAAGCATCTTGTATAATTATAATGATTTTCACTGGAATATAATATAAGGTAAATGAGTCAAATGCTCATTTGTGACTCAAGGTTTAGAAAAAATGTTCATTTCTATTTATGATAATAAAGACCACCAACTAATTGAAATATGGACCAATTTGCCCTTCTAATTTTCAACGTGTGAAATTAAGGTGTGAGATTAATTCGAAAATTAATTTAAATGTAAATAATTATTTGAATTTTTTTTAATAAAATAAAAAACAAAATTTTCCTTAAAATATTAATAACTGATTACTCTTTATTTTCAATAATTTTGTTATTTAATTTTTGAATATTTTTCTTTAAAATAATTAATTCGAAAATATGTTTAAATGTAAAAAATTAATTCAAAAATTACGTTTAAATGTAAATATTTACTCTTCAATTTTCCTTAAAAATAGCTCAATACATAACTGGTCAATTTTCTTTAAAAATAGATTCGAAATATTATTTTCCCTATTTATTAGGATTCTAACGATTTGAAATTTATATTAACAAATGTGTAATCATGTATATGATGTTACAAAAAGACTTTTAATACGACTAAATATATAATTGTAAATTAAGTTACGATTTTTTATTAGTAAATCACCATACCAAAGTTTGTTTCCGTAACTGTGTTTAAAATACTGTGGTTTACCTTTACGTAATGGTAAACTGTAATTTAAGTTACAAATTTTTAATAGTAAATCACCGTACCAAAGTTGGTTTACGTAACTATGTTTACGATACTGTGATATTTACCATTACGTAATAGAACTAACACGATTATGTTAGTATAATTTCGTAATTTTATATACGATTATGTTTAATATAATTTTGTAATTGTATATACAATTTGGAAAAGTAATATTAAATGTACCCGTAAATAAAATTACGTAATTTTGGGAAAAAAATTATGTTGTGGTTTACAAAATGCGAAATCATGCTAAAAAATTCGAATCAAAATTATGAAACTTTAATCAAATTTGCTTCAAAAATTCTAAACGAAAAACCATTGCAGTTATCGTTCCTTCGAGAACACAACCAATGTTTCCCAAAATATGTTAATATATTGCCAAAACAAAAATGAAAATAAAAAACTTAGCATTAAATATTTAGTTTCTTGGTAGACTTCCTCACACGCTTTTCATATGTCAACAAATCCGTTTTTCTACGTTCTTCGTCGCCTTATTTTTCTTGGACAGTTTCTGAATATCCTACAAAAACAATAACATCAAAAATCGTAATACAGTTACGTAATTATAATTACTAAACATTTAACAAATATTGCAAAATGTAATTGTAATTACTAAACATTTTGTAATTACCACAATATGCTTGAACTACCAAAACTAATGATTTTGTTCGAAATTACAGTAACTTCACAGTAAAATCGAGAATTGATTTATTGTAATTATAAATACCAAAATATCATTTGGTAATTGTAATTACTAAACATTTTGTAATTGTAATTACTAAACAAACAGTCATTATAATTACAAAGAACAAAACTCGATTTTTGGCATTATAGTTACAGATGAATCGACGGACGGTGAACGGAGAACGATCGAAGGCAAACGAATGGATAACGACAGAAAAATACCTAAATTCAAAAACCTTACTGTGAATATATATGATATTTACAAAATCGTGTAAGACTATTTACAAAAATAAAAAACATTATCGTGTTTGATCCGGCGACCGAGAGACGACGTGTAGCCCATCATTCCCGGACGCAGACATGACCCAAGCGACGATGTGTAGCCCAGCAACCGCCGTCCGTTCCAGGTCTCCAAGGAACGCAGCCGGACCCACCACGAGCTCACGAGCCTCTCCGAGCGAGATCCCTGGCGAAGAAGACCCTTCGATGTCGCGAGACTC
This sequence comes from Parietaria judaica, assembly GCA_954871525.1. NCBI lineage: Eukaryota > Viridiplantae > Streptophyta > Magnoliopsida > Rosales > Urticaceae > Parietaria > Parietaria judaica. The sequence goes on along the minus strand of OX940860.1, from coordinate 21,586,747 downwards.
ACACCACCCCAGATCGACAACCAAAGCACTGCCTCTCAGAACCATCGGCGTCGCCGACCCCCCTCGTGCCGCATCGCACGCCCCGCAGCCGCATCGCAAACCAGGTTTTGGGCGAACGATCTTCGCGGTGGAGCGACAAAATAATTTGACGGCGACAGTGGCGTCGGAACAACGGATGAATACGATGGCGCGGTGGTTTTTGGGCAGTGGAGGAGGCGGAGAGAAAGGGTCGAAGAAACTCCCGTGTATTTCGAGAGAGAGGGAGCAAGAATATAAGTGATAAGTGAAAATTTTAAAAAAGGTAACATAATCTATCCATTAAATGAGAATTTTAATTAACAAGTGAATGGGTCAATCGAATAATTCTATATATTTAATTTTGAAATTAAATAAATAACAAATAATTACGAAAAGTAAAACAAATTAATTAATATTAAGGTTAAAATGGTCCAAAACAGATTATTAATGGGTATAAAATAATTGTTTAAAACTATAGGCAATTCTCTTAAACCTGAAGTGATTTTTGGGCATTTGGTGGGTTTTTCTTGTAATATAATAGCCAATGTCCCATAGAAAAAGTTACCCTAATTGAATTTCGCAAATTGTGTTAGTAAATATTATGTGTTTAATCTCTTTTTACGCCTAAACAAAATTTATTAGCTTTGGAATATTTACGCGTAATTATCTTATAGAAAAACTCATAAAATGCCCAAAAACCACCAAAGGTTTAAGGGAAATACTCATAGTTTCAATTAATTCATTTATGCCCATTTTAAATAAATTTTAGACTATAACAACCCTGATTTTAATTATATTTTTTATTTTCGTTTATAAATTATTAATTATATATTTTAATTTCGAATTTTTATTTTCCTAAAATTATGGTTGAATTCTTTCCATATTTATCAGATTTTCAATTAATTTGTTACTTTGACCTAAAATTTTATCTCTCTCCCTTATTTCTCTCGCTCTCTTCGATTCAGTCTCTCTCTTCGATTCTCACTTCCTCTCTTCGACTCTATGTTCTTCCTCTGAACTCACTCCGTCGCGCTTCCTACTTCGTCGCGCCACCTTCTCCACCGCGCCTCCTTCTCCGATTCACACAAGAGTTGTTTGCCCTAATTCTAGTTCGAGAATATACATATCAGTAAGTCTGAAATTAGTTGTTTATGATCGATTAATTTCATTGCATGTTGATTTAAGTTTGAAATTAGTTGTTTACATGATTTTTGGGAATGATTTTACCCGATTTTGGTGGTTGATGAAATTCCAATCCGTCACTATCCCTTTGTTCGTTGTCTATTGTTCGCCGGATTAAACACAGTAATATATTTGATTTTTGTAAATTATTTACAATATTTTGAAGTGATAATTTCTCTTTAAGTGGCAATATTTTATGTAAATGGATTTACACGCTTTTTGGATATGTTTTTACACGAACTTGGAGTTATTTTACACGATTTTGCAGTGATTGTATTTTCGTTCAGATTACGTGGTGAATATGTAAATGAAATTTCAAAAATCGTGTCAATATTTTACGTAATTTAAATTACAGATTTGTTGGTAAATTAACTTGATTAGTTTTGGTATATATATATATATATATATATATATATATATATATATATATATACAGTAATGTCAGTAGGCATAATCGAAACGTCGCATTCTTCCGTCGCTCTGGCGCCGCTGTCACCGTCGAATTCCTTTGTCGCTCCACCGCGAAGATCGTTCGCCCAAAACCTGGTTTGCCCTAAAGTTCATTCGTCAATTTTTTAAGTGTATTGGACTATGGGTATCTTTGTAATCGTTGATCAATGATTGGATTTATATAGTTTTGTATTGTGTCTCACGGAAGCGATCATCAAATCTTTTGTTTTGTATCACCCAACTGCTTGATTGTTCTTTGCGATTTTCAAGTCTGTTGTTTTATACACTCACACACACATATGTATAGATATATATATACACACACACGTGAGTGTGTGTGTATGTGTATAAATGATTATGCAAATTTATAAAGTTTATAATTTTGTAAATGGTTTTACAATTGTAAATGGATTTATACTGGCAATATTTTTTTGTAAACAGATTTACATATAATGAGGCCAAACCAAACACTAGTTTCGTAAAAATATTTACAAAAAATGAGCCAAAATCATAACCAAGTTTTGTTAATGATTTACAAAAAATGAGAAAAAACGAAAACAATGTTACGTAAATTGATTTACATTAAAAAGGGCCATCCAGACCATAATTTCGTAAAAAAATTTACAAAAATGAGGCAAAACCAAGTTTTGTTAATAGATTTACATAAAATGAGGCAAAACGAAAACCATGTTTCGTAAATAGATTTACATTAATAATGGCAATCCAAACCAAAGTATGGTAAACAGGCTTAAATAAAACTAAAACCAAGTTTTCTAAACAGAATTACATAAAATGGGGCAAAACGAAAATCATGTTTCGTAAACAGATTTACATATAATATGACCAAACCAAACCATAGTTTCGTAAAAAGATTTACAAAAAATGAGGCAAAACCATAACCAAGTTTTGTAAATAGATTTACATAAAATGAGGCAAACGAAAACCATGTTTCGTAAATAGATTTACATAAAATAGTTTCGTAAAAAAATTTACAAAAAATGAGGCAAAACCAAAACCAAGTTTTGTAAACAAATTAACATAACCTATGCGATCGTAACCATGTTTGATTTGATTTATTTTTTTTAAATTCTGATTTATAGGGTATAAAAATTCGAAATAATAACTGATTAGTAGAATAAGAAAAAAAAGATTTAGATTTTAATGGTCAAAATAGGGAATATTCAACGTGATTTCTAAATGATTATCGAAAATATAACTAATTAATAGGGGATATTTGTTTTAGTTTGCTGCATTTAAGGAAAATTTTTATTTTTTATTTTAATTAAGAAAAACGAATTATAAAAGTTAAATGTGATTTTCTTTAAAAAATTAGAAGGGAAATTTAGTTAATATTTCAATTTGTTAGTGATTATGATTACCATAATTAGAAATGAACATTTTTTTTAAACCATGAATCATAAATGGGCATTTGCCTCATTTACCCTTATCTTATTATCGGAACAAATTTATTAATCCAAGACTCATGGTAAAAGTCTTTAATGTAGAATTGGATATATAAACATTCATATTGTAATTATCTTATTTTATTTATTTTTTTGAATGGGGTGGCACTATCGGCCAAGGTTACAATGCACTCTCGCACGACTTAGATATATTCAGTGCAAGAACAGGTGACACTATTGACTAAGTTTACAATAATGTAAAGGGGCACTCATTTTGAGTCTCATGAGGGTTTGAACTCATGACATCTTGAACAGAGGAGTGGTGGAGTCACCACTTGGGCAAGCAAGCTTGGTTATTGTAATTATCTTATTAAACCATTATTATCGGAAGATCAAATAATATATAGAATATAGATATCTCACTGAAGAATCTTCAAACTATCCACAATTAAATGACTACATAATCTAACCAAGCAAGCTTGGCCTAGTAGTAACACCACTACACCTCTATTCAAGAGGTCGCGGGTTCAAAACCCCATGGGACTCAAAGAGTGCCCCCTTTACATATATGTAAACTTGGCCAATAGTGTCACCTGTTCTTACACCGGCCGATAGCGCCACCCCATTAAAAAACAAAATGAGTACATAATCTGAAAATTTTCTGATTGTAATGTGCAAGTCTTACATAATTGTTCACTGTAATGACTATTACACAATCTTTATATTCTTCATTGTCTCGGTTACATCACTTGTGACAATTCCGATGGTTTTTCAGGTCCCAATAAAATTGTGTTTTCTCACTCGAAAATATAATCAACCTGAGTCTGAACTTTGTAGACTGTTAGCTAAGCGACAAATTCTGCTTAACAATAATTTTTTTTGGAAATCATGATATAATATATATATATATATATATATATATATAGGGCTCAAAGAATCATGTTAGACTGGAAGTCAAACACGTCACTACTTTTTCTTCAGAAAAGGCATCCAACAAAAAAATAAATAGGAAAGGTTGAAAGCCATGAATTTGATGTAAAAGGAGACGATCGCCAACGTCATAATCCGAGTCATATCATACTTTCTTTCTTAATAAAATGTTTGGTGGAGAAAATAGAAGAATAATTTCAAATGCAACATGATAGGAGCTTTGAGAAAGGCCGCTCATACATGATCTCGGATTTTCTATATTTTCCACATAAATAAATATATAATAAATGACTCAATTATAATACTCATGGCTACTTCTCTTTACTTTCATTTCTCAAATGAAAAGCATAAGAACACAAAAGAAAATGACTCCTAATAGGTAAATGATAATTTTTTAACAATTTGACATCCAAAACTTGCTCATTTTGATGTACCCCTCCCAAACTTATTTATTAGTGAGAATGCTTATATCATGCTAAAGTTTCGGGGTACAGACTTATTTATTTGAAAAGAAAAAAAAATCATTTGCCTGTAAATTACACAAGCTCAGGTCACGTGGGCGGTAACTCCGCAAGAGATACTGAATTGCACGGAAATTGAGTTTTGTGCACCGAAGTTTGAATTTAAGGGGCATATTCACTAATAAATATGTTTGGGGGCAATCACGCTAAAGTCGACAAAGTTCGAGGGCAATCCTACAAATTGCTCTAGTTAGATCCAAAGGCCAAAATCAATTTTCTTTTTTGAGTTCACGTTTTTGTGGCTAGTGGGTAGATTTTTATATATATTATTGAATATCCAAGTAAAGATATATTTTTAATTTCTAAATATTATAAGGACCTACAAAATATACTTAATTAAAGACCCTGATATAAAATAAAAATAAAAACTTAGAGCCGGTCCTGACGACGGCCATTAAAAAGTTAAAGTTGTATAAATTTTGATGGTTTGAAATTTGCCAATAATTTACTTTTTAGGACTCTTATTACTCTTTTTTCCAAGCCCTTTTCTTTCTTAGTACCATGAATCATGATATTTCTGTACACTTTTTCTGATTAGTGGAGAGATTCCTTTTTGTCTCATGTCCCTTTTTTTCCCTAAAGAAACTTCAAGAAGCAGCCACCAAATAGAACTCAATTAACTAGTTAATTGTACAATAATAAAAACAAAATATAGCATACAACATCACAACATAACCATTTACAGGCCAATGCAGCATCACGCCGTTTGTACCTATAAAGTAATGAGCACATCAAAACTTGATGCAGGATGAACATTTCGGATTTTGGTTAAGTTTTCGTAAGTTTTTTTTTTTTTGAAGGAACCCATATTTTTAGTATTTAAAACATAGACGTTTTAGAGGTTAGAAATTGATTTTTCCAATTGCTAATTTGGGTTTACATACCATTTGAGATTGATTTTATTCGCATTTTGAGATAAACAAAATCCAACCAAAATGCAGTTAATATTGCTTCCTGGAATATACACGTCTTTTTAAGGGGTAAAACACAACACATTCTTTAAGCGGTAAAATCAATTATTGGCACACACGAAAACCGCAACCTGTGACATAGGCAGTGGTTACAGCCGCATTTATCGATTTTTGTAAACTGAATATACCGTCATGAAAGGTTCGGTAGATTAACGTTTTAAAATTTAAATTAGGCAGGAAATTTTCTTTGTAACCCATTTTCGGAAGCTAGGTTTGAAATCCAAACTTTTAATGAAAATGAGAAATAAATGGATGGAAATCCTATATTTTGCGTATTTCATATGGATATATCTTTCATTATGTGAGACAACCTTACAAAAAAATATTTCTCATTTATTTTTCCGAAAAATAAATCCCTAAATTCAATGTTTAAACTTTCCTCTAAAATTCTCATTTTCTTCGTTCTCCTCTAATTTTTGTTCTAAACACAAAACTTCTGTAGTTAGTATTTACCTTTCCTCTACATCTTCCAAATTTGAAACAGAGCCGGAGAGTGTTTAACTACGAATGCCAGCGTGTAAATTCGGCTTCGTCGCCTCTACTTTCTCAACCGTATTGATTCTTTGCTGAACCAAATTCCTGATGACGCCACCCTCGTCCGAAGGGAGAGAGCAAGGCGGACTCAGAGATGGCTTGGCCCTGGATTTCTCGAGGAGTCGTCTCTGCTTCGCGTCAGCGAGACACAGCAGAGATTCGGAACAAACCTCAAGCGCAGAAGGTGGCCGAACTGGCTTGAATGTCTGTAGCTTCGAGTACTCGTTGATGAGGTGAAACATGTAATCGTACACCCGGTTCATGCTTAGGCTCTCCATCAAATCCTGCCCGGCTTTTCCCATTTTCTCGGCCTGTTTCGCCATTGGGAAAAATTGTTGAACTTCAACAAACTATGTTTGTAACTGTGTTCATATCACATTAGACTCTTGGTGAAGTGTAATATATTTAGTTGCAGTGTGAAAATTAAGTCCATACTCTAACACTAAGACTGCAGGATTAATATCAATGCATAGGAGTCATTAGGCGTACCTCGATCGGGTGAGCATTGCCCCACTCGACAGCATTTTTTATGGACGGGCATAAATCGGTGGTGGAGATTGGCCAGAAATTTTTCTTGGGAACGAGACCGCGGCTGAAAAAATCCTCATACTGCGGCGATATTATCAGCGCTAGAGAGCCACATGACAGGATGTATTTCAGACTCACAGACCAAGCGTAGCCTTCTGCGTAGATCTTGTACCTGCAAAAATACGATCAGGACCATCTCGAATTCGTAATACTCCGTGAATAATTACACGAGCTAAGTTTCGAGTACAGGTACTGAACTCAAGAATTCATACAGCTAATTCCGCTCAGATTGTTCACCATTACTTGCACGGTATGCCTTCGAGTTAGGAGGTCGTGTAGAGGGGTGAAGCTTCTACAACGAGAAACCGTTTAACACCAAAATATCACACGGAAAACCAAAAACAATTTGAGTTATCTTTGTTCACAACATTCTCTGTATTTCACACCGTTACCAAATTATGAATTTCATCAAATACCAAAACCGAATAACGATATAACTATAACCACCAATACAAAACTGAAATTGATTAGTCATTATAAACCTATTTCTACATACAAAATTGTCTTTCAGCAAAAATTTGGGCACCTGTTCAGAAACCGGCATCTGAAACATACCGACCGGCTTTTACAAAAAAAAAAAAAATAGTTATGATTTTTCAATTTTGAAACATCGAATTAAAAAACACCCTAATCATGCACTCACCGGTTATTACACTGATTGGATAGTTTCGATTTCTCATAGCCGCCCTTCGCTTCTTCAGCCCAATTCTGTTTCACAACAAAAGAGACACAGAAAGTGTGTTATTGTTCTTTACATTCGAACGATTCTGACTACAAACACCGACTCTGAAGCTGAACCTGACGCCAAATCTGCGCTCCCCACAATCTTGAGTGATTGCATTTCAGCAGCTCAGCACGGACCGGGGAGTTAACGTCCGGATTCCCTTTCCAGTATGCTCGAGGGACCTTGTTTGCCCAACTCGTCTTCTCGGAACCGCGTTTGATGTCTCGGAACTCCTCATCCCACAGATTCAGATTCGTCTCCGGCCTATACAACAACGGTTATACTTAGCTAAAGGCTAAAATACAGATCCAAAAAGGCAATGCCAGTACGATAATGAAAGGGTTTTAGACCCCTCTGATAGCAGTGAATGAACAGAACAAGCAATTCACATCAATCTTACTTACCAACCCCAGAACGACCAGTCAGGAAACGGGATGTCGAGGTGAGCTTTCGTGGTGCAGTACCGGAACAGCGGCAACGGGAACGAGCCGTGCTCGGTCCGGTTAACGGTGGGCTTGTCCATGCAATCGAACATCATATCCGCGTCCGGCACCATCCCGGGGTACCGCCTCAGAAGCTGCACCAAGCCCCAGATGGTGAACATGGCCCGGCTCTGCACGCACGCGTAGAACATCTCCACTAACAGCCTCCCGTCCACGATCACCGCCCTAAACGCCGCAACATCGCACGCGCTCTCCACCATTGCAGCTGAGATCCCATCCCGCCACGGTTCCAGATCACGACGGACCCATCGGAAGAACTCGGGGCATCGGAGAGTGGAATTCTGGCTGCCGCGGCGTCGTTTCTGGGCGGAGGCAGAACAGGTGAGGTACGAGCAGTGGAAGATCTTGAAGGCGGACTCGCCGGCGAAGGTCTTCGGCGGGAAGAGGTGCCACGGCGTCGGAGCGAGGTTGTGGCCGACGACGGTTCTGGTTTGGGCGGCAATGTCGTTGACCTGTTGGACGACATGGGTCGCAGAGAGAGAGAGAGTGAGTCAACGATCAAGAAGATGGCGAAAATGGTGGCACGAGAGAGAGAGAGACCTTGTAACCGATGCGGGCGGTGAGGGAGAAGAGGGCTAAGGCGGCGACGATGAAGAGGAATCGCGGCGGCGAATTTCTCCTCGGCGGTGGCATGGCCGAGTCTTCTTGTTGTGTTCTCGAAACAGATTTTCTGGACAAGTCTGTCTGTCTGACTCCAAGTAACCGCTCAGACGCCACGTGGACATACACGGTTGTATGAATAACAGGCTTTCGAAACTTCTTGAATCTCCACGGTGTGACGTGTCGTAGCTTAAAAAATTATTGTTTTTAATTCGTCCATTGTAACCCTAATAGCTAAAATTTATAAACGAATTAATTACGATGTTTACTTGTATTTACGTAATAAATACAAGGTTGTATTTACTTGGACATACACGGTTGTATGAATAACAGGCTTTCGAAACTTCTTGAATCTCCACGGTGTGACGTGTCGTAGCTTAAAAAATTATTGTTTTTAATTCGTCCATTGTAACCCTAATAGCTAAAAATTATAAACGAATTGATTACGATGTTTACTCGTATTTACGTAATAAAAAAAATCGTTAATTTACCATCTAAGCGTGCAAAGGAATGCTCATCTCTCTCACCCACGCCGCTCTCCCTCCCCTCGGCCGGACACCGCAACGCTTCCTCTACCTCTCCTCCTGCGGAGTAACGTAGGTAGGCGCAATTCTCTCGTGATTTTAATTTTTCTATATACTATGTGATTGATTCATTGTTTTGTTATAAATAATTCTATAAATTCTGTGGTTTGTAGATTAAAATTGATGAATTGATTGAGCTCTATGCTTTTCACTTAGTTGATAGAGGCAACCTTATATATTGATCTATAGATATTTCAACGCTAGGTTGATTAAAAAGTTAAAGAAAAGTGTTCTTAGAATGAAAATATGTTCATAGCTAAAATAAAATTACTATAAAATAGCCGAATTTAAAACTCGAAACAAGAGTTTTTTTTTTTATCCGGATCCGATTTTAATTTTCGAAAACCTGAAATCTAATTTTGGATTCCGATTTAAAAAAAAAAAAAAAAAGGGGGTTTACCGTACGAGTGTGAGCCCCTAGATTTGGAAGTCCTCAACGAAGGCTGACTCTGATTACTGATTTGTGGCCCATTTGGGTCCAACTTCTAGTCAGCAACCCACGTGTCATGTCTCAATTGGCTACTTACACGAAGCACCAACAAAATAAAAAGAAATAAAACTAATTTAGAGATGAATACTCCTTCCAGTCGGATCTCAACTCAAACTGGTAGACAGAGATGGCTAAATCGGCGTCGTTTGCTCTGTGCGCTCTCTTCCTCGTCGGAGCCCTAGCGCTCACCCAGGTTCATCCTCCGATCCCATGCCATTATATTGCGCTTCCGGCGAGGTTTGACCTGTTAATCGAGGTTTGGTTCAGTCTCGGTTGGTATTTGACGATTGAGGTTTCGATTTGCTGTTGTAGGCGAAGAAGAATGAAGAAGTGACTCACAAAGTCTACTTTGATGTCGAGATTGCTGGAAAGCCAGCTGGTAATATGCGCGAAAACTATGCAATTGCACGATCAGATCTGGTTTTAATGGCGTTGATTCATGTGTTTCAGGTCGTGTTGTTATGGGCCTTTTCGGAAAGGCAGTCCCAAAGACCGCTGGTATCTTCAATCTCTCTCTCTCTATATATGTATATCTATAACAATGTATTGACTATTTAGTGCATTCGTTTCCGTTGCAGAGAATTTCCGAGCACTGTGCACAGGTAATTGAATCCTCTTCAGCTTCAATTCTTCATTTTGGATCTTCGAAGTTTAAGATTAGGGTTCATGTTGCCGTGTGTATTGCTCAACTTAATTTCAGGCGAGAAGGGTGTCGGGAAGAGAGGAAAGCCTCTCCACTACAAAGGAAGCATATTCCACCGGATTATTCCGAGCTTCATGATTCAGGGAGGTGACTTCACTGACGGCAACGGGATGGGCGGAGAATCAATCTACGGAGAGAAGTTTGCCGATGAGAACTTCAAGCTGAAGCACACCGGCCCAGGTGGGACCTGACCTCCGCCAATACAACTGTATATGTATTCAAAAACGACAATGTGCTTGTGTGGTGTGAAGAGTACCGATCTCTTCTCTCGATTGTGTGCAGGATATCTGTCTATGGCGAATTCCGGCAAAGACACCAACGGTTCGCAGTTCTTCATTACAACCGTGACAACTAGCTGGTAAGAACAATTATTTTGCGAATTAGTTTAATGGGGAATATGTTAGAATATAGGATCTCTTAAATCTGTTTTTTTCGGTTTGATTTTCTCACTCCAGAAGTTCGAAAAATGTAAAATCCTCAGCTTGATTTCTCATACCGGAAGTCCAAAAATGAAAATGATTGCTGAATTATTACTCTCTTTAATCCGCAGGTTGGACGGAAGGCACGTGGTGTTCGGAAAGGTGATATCCGGCATGGATGTGATTTACAAGGTCGAAGCCGAGGGAAGGCAGAGTGGCACTCCTAAGAGCAAGGTCGTGGTCGCCGACAGTGGGGAACTTCCTCTCTGAATACACCATCCGTAAACTCTTTTTTTTTTTTTTTTTTTTCGGTGTCGTTCCTGAACCAAGACTCCATTCGATAAGAGTGCTATGTTTGTTCAACAGATTTTTGCTAGTTAAAATGGAATTTAGTACTAAATTATCAACTGCGTTTATCTACTCCATGAATAAAATGTGATGTTGTATTTCGCATTTGGGTACTTCTGTAACCGTCTACGATTAGCGGTTTCTCTATTAAAAAATCATCCTATAGGGAAACAAAAAACTGAATTACGAAGTTTAAACCAAAAACCGCATAATGTGATACAAAATATCGAATGTATACGGTGAACACCTAATGTGCCGGAAAAAAGTAATTTGAATGTCTATACACATCATTCGTAGCGGTGTTAAGCTTTCATTAGAAATTGATAATGCAAACTGGTTATGATGTGATTTATTCATATTAAGTTCGGTGATTGCAGTCTTTTCCCTTTCAAAATAGGATATTCGGTTTTACTTAAAAAATTTCTAACTAATAAAATACTGCACCACATTTACCGTTTTCAACCCTATGACTAATTAAGGCGATTCCTTGCAAATTTCTCCCTAAAAAGGGATCAGACTTCTTAACTTCTTGCGAAGCTAAAAGCTAGTGTAATTACATTACTTACATTATTAGTAAATTTACGTATAAGAATCCATTGACAAAATTAGCAGAGTCATCGCTGGTACTCTCTTTGTTCTTGGCTTAAAAACGTCAGTTTTGGAGTTCAAAGGATTACAAACCCGGTTGGTCGGTGGTTAAAACGAATATCCCGTCACGCAATACTACAATCAACAACTCACGCTACGACATCCAAGCATCGGATGTATCGTAAATATCGGATAATATTCGGATTTTGGTTTCATTTTGACCAAATTCTGGTAAATCTAGAACCACAAAATTTTAGTTCCATAAAAATTCGAAACTAAAATTTTATGATTCTCGATTTTTAGTTTTTTCGTTTTGAACAGTTCAGATTAACTGAAATCAAAATCCAACAGTTTGAATTTAAGATAATAAAATAAAAAATACTTTTTTCTTTTTTCATAAGAATTCAGAATAAGAACAATATCATTATGAGCATGTTTTGGTTCTTAAAAAAATCTAGATCTTAATTTTTGGATTCAAATGGTTATAGTAAAAGTAATGTTGATTTAGGCATAAAAATTGTTCCCATATTATTTAATGAATTTTTGGCATAAACGTAATCGTAGTAACTCTCCTCTCGTTCTCATTCTCCTTCAGAGACGACGGGAAGGTCTTCCGGGCTCGGGATAGGCTTCTTCTCTTATGAAGAAGGAGAAGAAGAGAGAAGATAAATTAAGCGGCAATTTTTTTAAATTTTGGTGGCATTTAACGTTGTTAAGGAAAATAGATGAACTTCTAAAACCCGCATTAATATACAATTTGAGTATATTTTCCCCTAAAAAAAACTCGAGTCTATGCGATCTTAATTACGTACAATTTGAGTACATATGCCGCCATTAACCATTATAGTAATTTCTAAAGACTTGAGGGACCAAGGGGTTCATTTCCCCAAATTTTAAAATTTCAAATTCTCTCTTCCCTCGTTCGACCTTGTCTTTCTCTTCTATCAATGGCGACCACACCTCCGACCAGAAGCCCATCCTCTCGATCCCAACCACGAAGAAAGCACCACTCGTCGTCTTCCATGGCCGAGTCCTCCTCCTTCACCAAGTCCCGCTTCGAGGCCTACAACCGCCTCCAGGCGGCGGCGGTGGCCTTCGGCGAGAAGCTTCCGATCCCGGAGATTGTAGCCATTGGTGGGCAGTCCGACGGCAAGAGCTCCCTCCTCGAAGCCCTGCTAGGGTTCCGATTCAACGTCCGCGAGGTCGAGATGGGCACGCGACGCCCGCTCATCCTCCAGATGATCCACGAACCCTCCGCGCTCGAACCTCGCTGTCGCTTTCAGGTGATTCGACGAACCAAACGATTCCAATTCTCGTGTCTTTTCAAGTTTGTTGGTCTTGCTAAAAATGTCAGTAGTTTTGCCCGAAGTTTTGGTGGAGCTTTTGAGTATTTATATGGGTTTTGAAATTATTGATCTTTGCGTCGTTAACGTATTTGCAATTGGTTTGTGCATGTGAATTCCATTTGCGGTGCTTGATTGAGATTACTAGGGTTTGATCAAAGTTGAGTAGTCTGTAATGATCATATGTATTTGGGGCTTTTTTCACGGAGATTACTCTTGCTTAAATGGAAATAGTTTGAAATGTGTGTAGTTCTAGCCAAAATTCAGTCTGATTTGTGCTTGCAAAGGGGGAAAGAAGGTCTAGACTTGAGCTCTTTGTCACTACTCACTAGTGCAATGCATTTGTGCTTGTGAATTTCATATCTGTGCTTGATTGAGATTGAGATAAGTGGGGTTTAATTGAAGTAAAGTAATAGCTAGCTTAACAGGATGAAGACTGTGATCTGGTCTGGACTCTGGAGTAATCTCTTGTATTTTTGCGTTTTAGTGACATTACTCTGTCGTTTCGAGTTTATAGGTTTTCCTAAAGGGGAAAATATTTTGAAATTTGTAAGTAGTTTTAGCCAAAAATTATAGTGGGGGTTTTGAGTATTTCTCTGGGCTTTCAAAATTATTGATCTTTGCATTCTCAATTTATTTAGGCTTGAACTATTTTGTTTATTAGCTTAACTGATTTGTACATGTGAAATAGCTGGGTTTTGATCGAAGTAAAATAATATTCTTAACAGGAGGAAGACTCTGAGGAATATGGAAGTCCTGTAGTTTTGGCATCTGCCATAGCGGATATAATAAAGTCCCGGACTGAAGCGCTGTTGAAGAAAACTAAAACCGCAGTTTCCCCCAAGCCAATTGTGATGAGAGCTGAATACGCTCATTCTCCCAATTTGACCATCATCGATACTCCAGGTTTTGTTCTTAAGGTGGGATTTTGATCTTTTACGAATTTAGGAGAACAAAGATTTGGAACTCATTGTTATACATTTTACATTCATATGTTGGTACTTGGTTGATAAGTTTGAAATTTTTTTGGCAGGCGAAGAAGGGTGAACCCGATAATACGCCTGAAGAAATTCTATCTATGGTGAAGTCATTGGCTAGTCCACCACATCGGATTCTCGTGTTTCTTCAGCAGAGCAGCGTGGAGTGGTGCTCATCGTTGTGGTTGGACGCCATTCGCGAAATTGATCCGACGTTTAGGCGTACAGTAATTGTTGTATCAAAATTCGACAATCGTCTCAAGGTATGAATTTCTTCACTCATGTCGGTAAGGTCTTACATCTCAAAGCATTAATAACACCTTTGGCATATAGAATTGAGTTTCTCCGTCATCGTAACGCTTGTTGTGTGATGATTATGGCAGTGTGCTGAATCATTTAACTTAATAACACATGTAAAGAAACCATAAAAAGTGCTTATATTAATTAACTCTAGATAAGTGATTCAATTTGTACTTAATTTAGACGACTTCAAGGTATAATAGTCACGGGTCATTGTGAAGATACCATTTTTTTAATATTCTTTAGCTGCAGATATTGCGTATGGAATGTAAACTTGTAATCCAAAATTTATTTCATAGATTCAATCACAATATGTGAAATTAAGTCTAGTAGCTAACAAACTAAATCTAGAAAATTGCTCAGACTGCATTGTTTGATGGGCAGTTGTTATTTTGCAGGAATTTGGTGATCGATGGGAAGTAGATAGGTATTTGAGTGCAAGCGGTTACCTTGGAGACAACACTCACCCGTTCTTTGTGGCCCTACCGAAGGACCGAAGCACGCTCTCAAACGACGACTTTCGTCGACAAATAAATCAGGTTGATGCGGAGGTTCTCCATCATCTGCGTGAAGGTGTTAAAGGAGGATTTGACGAAGAAAAGTTCAAGCCGTACATTGGTTTTGGCAGTCTGAAAGAATATCTAGAGTCTGAGCTTCAAAAGAGATACAAAGAAGCGGCGCCAGCGACGCTCGCTTTGCTTGAGCAACGCTGCAATGAAGTGACGACTGAATTGGCAAGAATGGACTTCAAAATAGCAGCCACTTCTGATGTTTCGCAGATGAGGAGGTTCGCTATGCTGTATGCCGCTTCTATAGCCAATCATGTGGTGCGTGATTAAATGGATCAATCAACCATGTAAAAACAAGCAAAAGCTGGTAACCAGCATCTTTGTTGGCCTAAAACTCTTTTTTAATATGCTAAACCGGTTTTCAAATTTATAGAAGGTTTTTTGTGCTTTTTTTAGTTGGTTCAATGTGTTATGTGAAATTTATATGCTCTATTTATATAAACTCCTAGGTAGTGCTGATCGATGGAGCAGCAGATCCTGCGCCGGAGCAATGGGGAAGATCGACAACAGAGGAGCAATACGAGAGTGCCATTGGAAGTTGGCCTGGTGTTTCCGCAGACACACGGCCTCCTAACGCGACTCTTAAACTCTATGGCGGGGCTGCTTTTGAGAGGGTTGTGCATGAGTTTCGCTGCGCTGCGTACTCAATCGAATGCCCTCCAATTTCCAGAGAGAAGGTATGCGGTCCATTAATGGAAGAACTCAAGCTTCATTGATTTTCACACATGACTACATGAGAATTAGAACTCAGTTTGCTGGTTTGTTTTTCACAATCCCCTTTCAATACTAAAAAGTAAAAACATAAAATAACAATCTTAAACAATACAAATGTGATTACAATTTTAACGAGAATTGCCAAACGGTGCATTTTTTTGGTTGTAAAAAGATTAACTACATAATACAAATTGCATATCTTTTTTTACATAATATATTGACAGTAAAAAGTTAAAAATCATTATAAAAATGTAATTTATTATAATTCAAGTGGGAAATTTAGCTTTAGAGTATCAATGATCTCATGGTGGATGGGTGCTGATTGTGGTACAAACAGGTTGCGAACATATTGCTTGCCCATGCTAGCCGAGGCGGGGCCACCGGAGCAATGCAGGCAGCGGCTGAAATCGCACGCGCTGCGGCAAAATCATGGCTTTCTCCGCTTCTAGATACAGCATGTGACAGACTTGCTTTTGTTTTGAAACATCTCTATGATCTCGCTTTGGAAAGAAATCTCAACCATGACTCCGAGTGTAAGAAGAACAGTACTAATCTCTTGTTTCTCATCTTAATTGTTTTGAAACAAGAGCACTTTATTCATAGATAAAAAATTGTTATCCCCGAAAAACAGTCTTAATTGATCCTCGATAAGAATTTTACACTAATCAAACACGACGGCTGACCCTAACGGCGATAGTGTTATATAAGCTTAGACGTTCTTTATTAACTCTAGACTTATCTGCAATTATAATACCCTTTTATTGAAAGAAAATACAATTCACTGACATAATAATATAGTTCTAACGGATTTATACGAGTTGCTTCCTATAAACCTTAATTACCATCAGCTTTTTCATTTTTCATTTTTTTGCTGGACTATCATCAGTTCCATTTTATCTGATCAAAAGATTATGTCCAATCTACAGACTCTAATAAATCCGAGAACATGGACAGTTATGTCAGTTTTCACGCGGCTTTGAGGAATGCTTACAATCGGTTCATAGAAGATCTTGCCAAACAATGCAAGCAACTTGTTCGGCATCACCTTGACGCGGTAACAAGCCCGTATTCACTTGTGTGTTACGAGAGTCAGTCTCAGGTCGGTTCGTACAAACCCAATCAAGGTTCAGTTGGGTTTTTGTCCCTTGAACTATCAGATGGTGGAGATTTAGCCGAAGATCACACAATGGAAGATCAGGAAAACCGGCCTCCTGAAAAGGCAGTTCTTCAGACCACTCCCGGGAAAAAAGCTGTCATGGCGAGAGAAGGGCTCAGAGAGAGCCAAATGACAGTGCCGGAGACCCCTTCGCCCGATCAGCCGTGTGACCCGTCATTCGGTGGGGTCAAAGAGCTCGGAAAAATCAACGACGTTGGAGCGAGAAAGCGGTCTTCGCGCCTGACAGGTGGCAGGAATCCCGATCACTTACTGCTTCAAAATGGCGGCATTCTGTTTGGAAATAAGGACACTGGGACGAAATCGGGCTCGGCTTATTCAGAGATTTGTTCTTCTGCTGCGCAGCATTTCTCGCGGATACGTGAAGTGCTTGTGGAGAGAAACGTCACATCAGCTCTGAATTCTGGGTTCTTAATACCTTGGTAAACCTTTTTACACATATGTATTATGTATATTATATATAGCATGTCACTATAATTTTAAATTTTTAATGTTTGCATAGAAATGTGACATGACCTCTAAAATCTGATGTTCTGACACACTCAAGACTTCTATTTTTTATATACTTTTTTAATTGTTGCAGCCGGGAACAGCTTGTGTTGGCGCTTAGTTTAGATTTGTTTGCGGTGAACGACGATAAATTTATGGACATGTTTGTCGCTCCCGGGGCGATCGATGTTCTGCAAAACGAAAAGGAGTCTCTTCAAAAGCGACAGAAAGTTCTTCAAACCTGTTTAACTGAGTTCAAATCCGTCGCTCGGGTGCTTTGAAGTCGTAATAAATCACTAGATTTCCTTTAGAAAATGTTGGAAGGGTTCATATCTAGTGAACAAATCAGGCGATCTTTGTTCGACCATTGTAATAATTCATATGGTTGTTGTATTGATAGTTTGATTTTGATACATTCTGTTGGGTGTAATAGGCATATGCTTTTCATACTTTTGGATGGGTGTTTTTTTTTTTTTTTTGTGTGTTAATTAATTTTTATTTTATTTTTTTATAGCTTGGTCCCGATTTGTTTAGGCAAAAAAGAAAGAAAAAAAAAAGAATCGACCTAAGTGTTGAAAATAATTTTTAAAATTCTTATGTGTAATTAAATATAAGGGTTAATTGCGGCAATAATGCATAACCTTTGGTCAACAGGGGTTTTAGGTCCCCAACCTTTCAAAGTGGGAAAAAATACACAATGTTTGTTGAATATAAAATCCGTTGGTCCTTCCGTTAGGAATGTTAAATTCTGCTAATGTGGCATTGTTAAACTACCAAATGGATTGTCAACTTGTAATATTAATTAAATAACCTAATTAATAAGAATAAATTAAATCATATTTTAATTATGATTCAAAAAATAAATTAAAACTTTAAATTAACGTGCAATACTTATTTAACGCGTAGTTCTTATTTTTAAACTCGTGCTTCAATATTATTCACATCTTTATTATGTCGCTTTTTAAATTACAGTTGTTTTTAATAATCGGTCGTTTTTCCAAATTTTTAGTCGTTTCTAATAAACTGTCGTTATGTAATCTTTGCAAATTTTAGTCGTGTTTAATAATCCGTCGTTTTTTAAAATTTTAGTCATGTTCGACGAAGAGTTTGTTAGATTTTTAAGGGGAGTAAAAATTATTTATTTAATTTAAAGTATTAATTTGTTTTTTGAATCATAATTAAAATCTGATTTAATTTATTCTTATTAATTAAGTTATGTAATTAATATTACAAGTTGGCAGCCCATTTGGCAGTTTAACGATGCCACATCAGCAGAACCAACAGATTTTACATTCAACAAACGTTGTGTATTTTTGCCCACACTTTGAAAGGTTGGAGACCTGAAACCCCTGTTGACCAAAGGTTGTGCATTATTGCTAGAGTGTCAAGTGGGCCGGGGTGGGCCAACCCGGCCCACAACCCGTTAAGCCCGCATGTTAAACGGGGCGGGGCGGGGCGGGGCGGGCAAGGCCCACCCCGGCCCATGAACCCGAACCCACAATGTCGCGGGGCGAGGCGGGGCGGGCTTTTTACGAGTCGATTTAGTGGGCTTTTACGAGTCGAGTTTAGTGGGCTTCTACGGGTCGAATTTGGTGGGCTTTTCATAAACCAAAACGGGTTGGATTTTTACGGAGAGTAAATACATGAATGAATGAATAACAAATTATAACTTGAAAGTATAGCATGAATGAATGTTGAATTGATTCATGAATTTCAAGATGTAAAGATTGAATAGTGAACATGAAAGTGAAAGTGAACAATAAAATGAGAATACGCGATTTTGAAATTAATTAGTGAATAATAAAATTAGAATAGTGAATAATGAACGTGACTAATAATTATAAATTCTAAAGTTGAAACTTGAAACTAATCAATTATAAAATCTAAATGAATATGTTAATACAAAATAGATTAGTGAATCGTCAAACCGAAGGTCTATACCTTGTGAATAATGAAATTGATTAGTAAGTTATGAAATTGATTAGCGAATTACAACTTGATAGTTTAAAATTAATGAACGTTGAATTGATTCGTGAATTTCAAGATTTAGATGTTAAATAGTGAATATGATAGTGCTAATTGAATAATAAAATGATAATGAATGATTTTGAAATTAATTATTGAGTATAAAATTAGAATAATGATTTATGAACGTGGCCAGTAATTATAAATTGTAAAGGTGAAACTAGTGAATTAAGAAATTATGTTTTATACATGAAATCACGCAATGTCGTAATTGATTAATTCATTCTCAAACTAAAATTAAAACTAGAGAATAATCGATTATAGAATTTTGATTAATAAATTTAAAAAAATTAATTAAAAAATTTAAGAGCTACATTTAGTAGAATATATGTACAAAATAAATTAATAAATCATGTAATACAAAGATAATTGTTAATTTCTGTAACAATAAAATATTTAGAGTAATTTTTTATTTTTATAATATTAATTATAATATTTTTATCATAATTTTTTATAAATCATTTATGAGCCTCACAGTCACTGCCATAAAATAGAAATAGAGTTATCAAATAATACATAACAATTACAAACGATATCAAAAACAAAACGACTGAATTATTAGTAAACATTGTCAATGTTGTAAAAGAAAAAAGAATAAAAATTGACGATATGGTGGATTACTTGATTTATTACGGCACCAAAAAATGACAATGACATTTGAAAGCGACCAATACCAAAAAAAGTAACAGTAAAACAAGTAAAAATATGGTTTATGTGGGCTTTTTTAAACGGGACGGGGCGAGTTGGCCACGGGGCGGGCTTATGTGGGCTTCGGGGCGGGGCGGGGCGGGGCGGGCTTTTGAACGGGGCGGGGCGGGTTTGGGGCGGGCCTAGAAAAGCATAACCCAGCCTGACCCTTTTGATAGGGGCGAGTCTAGCCCGGCCCACAAAAAAACGGGGCAGGGCGGGGTGAACCCGCTTTTTTTACGAGTCGGGGCGGGTGGGCCTGGGCCGACCCGGCCCACTTGACACCTCTAATTATTGCCGCAATTAACCCTAAATATAAATTTGAACAAAATAATAAACATTGTCTAATATTCAAATAAATACGTGATTTAGGATAAAATAGACCTCAAGTTAGAACAATGATTAATTGCCTTTTTTGGACGGGCTTTTCCAGTCCTGATTTTGGGTTTAAGGGTGAGATGAGAAACAGCATGTTGGTGTGATTCGATGCGTTTTAATTTAGTTTTTGTTCGTGTTTATTGTTCGTTTTCAACATTCTTGTTATTTTTACAGCTTTGTTATTGTATTTCTACTTGACGTAGACTATATAAGCTTTATTTGGGCTTGAATGGAGTTCTTTACTTGATTGAAATCGGAACTTAGCTTTTCGTGATCGTGGGCGAGGTGCTGATTCTGGTATACAATCGCCGTTGAATAGTGCTCGAATCTTCGAGTTGGATGAATTCGTGATTTTAAGTATGTGTGCGTATTTCCAATCCAAGCCGGCCACGCCCAAGGTATAGGCTCGGGAAACCCAAGCCTATAGGCCACGGGCTTGGGCTCCCATATCCCGAGGCTCACCAGGCTCAGGCTCTCGCTTCTTCCGCCCGCCCATAAACGTAATTGAAAAATGAGCAAAAAGTGGATTAAATGGCAAATTATTGTTTACGGTTAAGCATTGAGGTTATAGGTAACCAACGGGCACAAATCACAATTAAGCATTAAGTAGCAATTTCAAGCCATAAAATCAAAGCATAAAGCTCTCCCCAATTTCCTCTACGTAGTAAATTTTTAATTAACTTTCGCAAACAACCTATAAATTTGTTAGTCAAACTCGAAGCTGAAGTTTTACTAATTATTAATTACTGTAAATATTTTTTTTGAAAAATGACCGATAACGTACATTTTTTAACATGGGTATGTTGAGTACTACTCTTTTCTCACTGCACCAAAATGGCCGCAACAATTAATATGTGGTTAATTTTCTGATTCAAATGATTAATTGGCAATTAAGATATATATATATAAGCGGCAAAAATACGTAAACTTTGACCAACATAGGCTGCAGAGTTCCAAAGTGAAAAATAAAGACCAAAGTACCTAAAGTCAACAAATATGATGCAATACATTTTTCGTTTAATTTTTTTAACGGATATTGGTATATTTTTTTTAACATAATGCTATTAAATCAAACTTAAGATACACATTTGCGTGTTAAGACAACTATCTAGCATCTTCTCTAGTTTGAATTCGACAAGAAAAATTCAACGGAAAAATGTGTTACCTCACATTTGTTGACTTCGGATATTTTTACCGTCATATTTTTTAACTTTAGACCCTTATTATCGCTCAATTGATCAAAGTTCGGCTACATTTTCCGCGACTATCCTTTAAGTTTATAATGAGTGCACTAATTTCTCTCAAGTTGATAACAAGCGCACTAATTTCTCCCTAAAATCTTTCCACCTTTGTGCTAAGAGAGGAGGAAGCTCAGGAGTTACAGCAAAACCGATTGTCAGCCGTTGGATGCGACTCGTGATGGACGGCTATTGATCCATGTGGCTCCTTACAAGGCTAGCTTACTGTGAGCTTCCTTGTCTCTTCTTCTCTCTTTCTCTCCACTCTTCAACATTAAGCTAAACATAAACACAATATATCTCTATATCTATACATTATATATATATATATATACACACACCATCGCAGAAATCTAGCTTTGTAGATTGCTTGTTGTTGGTCTCTTCCTTCTTTTCATGGAGAAAAGTGGCTCTTTCTTCTCTGATGATCATGGTTTTTTCTCTACGTATTCAAAGCCTGAAGATCATCGCCATAATCAATATCTTTATGGCTCGTGTCGACCAGCTCGGTCGCCATTGACGGCCATAGAAATCAACGGCAATCTCAGCCATCTGGGTGCGGAAAATGTCGACGAGTTCTCGTCGGTTTCGTCAGTTATGGAGCTGCATTCTGGTGCAGTCAACAATACCAATTGCGGAGCGTCATCGTCTTGGTCAAGCCTTGATCTTGACCACGAGGACAACGCTTTCTTCGACGGGATCTTCGTCGACATTGATCATGTGGATAATGATTATGGGTCGACAGAGACAGATATTCAAGATCGGAGAATAATAAACCAAATGAATATTGATGATCATGATATGGGAAATATTGGAGCTAAGAAAGCTGCAACTAATTCCGTGGCTTTGATCAAAGGGCAATGGACTGATGAAGAAGACAGGTTTACTACATATATTTTGTTCTGATTTTTTTGTGGGCTTGTTATATATATATATGGTGCGTCTGAAACGTGTTAGGGTTTCTGTGTGAAGGAAACTGATAAAGCTGGTGAAGCATTATGGAGTGAGGAAATGGGCGCAGATAGCTGAGAAGATGATCGGTCGATCAGGCAAGCAGTGCCGAGAGAGATGGCATAACCATTTACGCCCTGATATCAAGGTACATATATATATATATATATATATAAGCAAATCATCACATGTAATACATATATATATGTCATATGTGTAGAGTCTACAGTATATATACACATAATGATACAAAAAAAAAAGGGTTGCACAGAATTTTACCAGTTGAAACTTGAAATATATGCTAGATTTTGATATAAATCTAGTCAAGATCTGATTTCATATAAACAATCCATCACATGTAATACATATATATACAGATTACAGAATCCGCACAATGATAAATAAATAAAAAGTGATACAGTTAATGAATTTTACCAGGTAAATGTGATTTATGGTCTACAATGATATATGTTAGATTTTACTGTATTATGGTCTATAAAATGTGTAACAAGTTGAACAAAGAATATCTTTAGCCATTTCTTCTATACGATTGAACAGATAAATCTAGGGTTTTCAAAAACAAAAAAGAGTATATTTTCATTCCCACAAGATAATTATTACATGTATGGTTGAATTGAAATGGGTTGTTACAGAAAGATAGCTGGAG
This sequence comes from Parietaria judaica, assembly GCA_954871525.1. Classification (NCBI taxonomy): domain Eukaryota; kingdom Viridiplantae; phylum Streptophyta; class Magnoliopsida; order Rosales; family Urticaceae; genus Parietaria; species Parietaria judaica. The sequence continues at coordinate 21,563,679 of OX940860.1, read as the reverse complement.
CGAAGAGGAGGAGAGGATTCTAATCGAAGCTCATGCGGAGGTTGGAAACCGGTGGGCCGAGATAGCCAAGCGAATCTCCGGACGGACCGAGAACTCGATTAAGAACCACTGGAACGCAACAAAAAGGAGACAGAACTCGAGGAGGAAGAGCCGGCAGAGCGACGCTCACTCCAAACACAAACCCGGCACAAAGCCTCAGTCCTCGATCCTCCAAAACTACATCCGCGGCCAAACCCTCCAACAAAACGCCTCCGCCGTCGTTCGCACCATCAACTCCGAGCTCGGCTCGTCGCCAAACGATCATTCGAGCTCGGACGTCACGCGAGAATACTCCGGCGAGGGCTTACCGCTCTCCCCTCTGGTAGTGCCCGATCACGAGGCATACGACGATGAGGTTCTCTTCATGCAGAGCCTGTTCGCGTCCAACAACAGCAATCACGTGCAAAACGACGCGCAAACAAGTGTCGGCGGTGATATTGTTATAAGTCCGATGCAACCTTGTTCAAGAACTCATCTTGACTCTGATCTCTACCTCTCGTACCTGATCGATGGCGGACCCGCTTGGTCCCGTTCCAATGATCCGGTGGCTGATCACGATCAATCTGACGGTCAGTATTTAACCTCAAGTACTGAGAAGAAGGATATGGATTTGATAGAGATGATTACTTCTCTCTTCTCCAAATAAGAGATACTAATGTTAAGCTTATCGTTTAGAACTTAATCATTATTAACATATGTGAAGAAGAACTATATATCTGATGTACATACATATATATCTATATCTATATAATGATCATCTTGACTAGAATTCTCAGAAGGGTTTTTCTATAATGATTTCTTTTATTATGAATATAATTGTTGAGTCTTGTGATTTAAGGAGGTGAAGAGCGTTACTCGGTCTTGTCTTGCTCGTAATTCAAGTGAAGAAGAAACTAACGGATGTTTGTTTTTTGTGTTTCAAACAAGATTGACTGCAATGATTTTCTTGCCAACTTTTGTTACAGTTTTATTGGTCTTTTTGCCAACTTTATCAACCGCTTCTGATTCTTTACAATGTAGTTTGTTGATGGGAGTTTTTAGTCTTTGTGGAAAAAGTAAATTGGTTTAAGTAATAACGTATCTTCATTCTTTATCACATCCCAGTTTTCATGCATTAAAAAAAAAGTTTAATATAAACAAAAATTTTAAAGGTGGAAGATCGAAATTTTCTTAGGTGAACTCGAAATCCAATTATGGTTGCACTCAATAAATACAAAGAAAGAAACGGAGACAAAATAATATAAACAAAAATATCAAATTTCATAAAAGAGAAGAGGCCTAAGCTGATCTTAAAGTTCTCTATCTTCATGGTTTACAAAAGTATATATACACATGTAATATATATTTTCATCATTTTGAAGAGAGCAAACTATGAGTAAATTAATTTGGACAAAACTATGGCCTAACTGATTTCAATATGACTGCTTTGTGGATATGGGACTAGTGCTAGTGAAAGTCTTTGTGACAACTTTGGCTCAGAAAATATATAATGTTTTTAGAACAGTATTATTACCTCAGAAAATAATATATATATATATATATATATATATATATATATAACGGTGATAATGAGTTCTTTTTTCATAAATCAAATATTTCCATTCCAATAAACTTAGTTCCAAACTGAATTTAGATCTACATATTCATATATTAAAAAAAACAGATATAATTTGTAATAAAATGTAACATCTTAATACTCATATTTATATTTAAATTCACTCGTCTTAATTTAAATGTAATAAAATGCAGTCTAAGATAAATAATATCCCATGTGAGATTTAATGATTAATTAGATTCATAGCTTAAGACGACCAAACTAAAACTTAATTAAGTCTATTAACAGAGGATTATGAGAAAACCACCTATAAAACAACACACAATTCCTCTCTGAAGGCTATAGATAATTCGACCACCCCCTTATAAGCGGTTATTAAAAAACTTTCCCTTTCCGAGCAATAGAATTTGTGTACCATATCTTTAGAAAATGAACATTTGAGCAATTCCGACACGGTGGTTAGTTGCCAAGAACGTGAAGACGGACAAAGTAGAGGCACTATGCGCCTGGGGATTGGTGTTTGTGAATCAAATGAAGAGCCCAGTGAGACAAATCCCGAAAAACGGATCCGATAGCATCAAAGGGTAACTGTTTTTCGACTAATTCCCTTTGTCATTTTTCTAGGCCATAATGATATAAACTTCAAATTTATTCCGCAAAACGGAATTGGATCACATTCACAAACCCCCTTCGTCAAAAGTCGCACACCAAGTGTGTATTTCTTAACATCATCGATTATATTTTCCCGTTTATTTTCTTTGCATCCGGATCAACATTCTTAGAATATTTTTTTGTCAAATTCTTATTGATTTATACTTTCTTAACAGTAGTAGTACGAATGTACGATAGGCACAATATGTTCAAAAGTATCAATATAATGTTCCGGTCGTTTCTTTACATGACGTATTACTATGATACATTTTTTTATTAAACGACGCGATACTCTTACCTTGTCATTTTCTGTCGTTTTATGTTTTAATGTGTCATTTTAATATAACTTCATGTCGTTTTGATGTTCACTGTAGTTTATTCAACAAATAAGTCGTTTTCCTTCTACAAAGCTAGTTGTATTTATGTTGTTTGCATATATTCGTAAATTTTCAAACAAACAAAAAAATCCATTTTTTTGTTATAATAGTGACAAATGCATGTAAGTCGTACTCAGTTAAAGCGGCACAGATATAATTATCCTTTTTAAGTGATAAATGTACTTAAATTTTAGTTTACTGAAGATTTTTCCAGAGTAGTTTATGCAACAAATCCGTTGTCTTCTTTCTACAGAGTTAGTTGTCCATTCATGTTGTTTGCATTTACTCGTAAATTTTTTATTTTTTTTTTAATCCATCTTTTTTGTTATATAGTAACAGTGACAAATGTATTTAAATTGTCTCAATATTACCTTCATATATAATTATCTTTCTTCAATGGTAAAAAGTACTTGAATTCTATTATTATTTTTTATGATTTTGAGATATTTTTTTGGACATTTGATATATTCAAACCGCGCTGAAGTGGAACTAGGTATTTTTAATTGCGATTGAAAAAAAGAAAAGAAAAACTTGACCTATGTCATTTCATTAAAATAATGCAGCTTAAGTACATTTGAAGATGCTTATATATTTTAATGAAAATTCCTGCGACTTGGGTTTCATCCGTCGTGACATTAGGAAACAAACAACAAAATACAAGAACAATTATAAAGTACAAACAAATGTCTATTTAATTTGTGGAATTCATCTTCTGTTTGGCGTTTATTTGTTGATCACTTAGTTAGTTCACCATATATGTCACCTCACATACTTGCTTTTGCTTTCCAAATTATGCCTTTGCCAATCATAATATATAACTCTGTCTCTCTTCATCATTAATTCATGCTAATTAATTACAGAACTTCGCAGACAATAATAAAATTAGTAGCATCACAATTCAGTCCAATTTGTAATGATTCGGTTCCAAAATTTATCAGATTGTTTCATAAATTTTATTCTAAAAATGGATATTTGAAATTATTCTCAAACTTTGGTTTTAGTAAAAAAGTTATCGAACTCAATAGATCTTATAAATTTTGGTTTTCGTCCAATCTTTTTGAACACGTAATCGCTCATTTTTGTAGTTATTGTCCAAAAGCAGTCTTTAATTTTGATAAGTGAGTTATGGCCAAAAAATATCACGATTATAGAATATAATCTATTTTACAATTGTTAAAAAAATAAGGAATGAATATGACGTCCCGTTTTAAATAGCTTTAGAAAATTACGGCACAAACATATGTAAAAACGATCTACACTTCTCCCTCCGTATTAGTTCGAAATGACCCATTGCTTCATGACATGAACTTTTGAGTAGGAAAAAATCCGTCATTTTCTGCTTGGAGTACATCAATGAAGGACCCATTTTGGTTGATGCTTCTCATTTCCATGTGCTTACTACTCAAGATTAGTCCCGCGAATGTAGAAGTGGCGGAGATCCCGGAGTAATTTTTATTTTATTTTTTCCCGGAGCCGGAGCTCCGGGTCCGTATATTATGAGGAGCCGGATTAATCCGGCTCCGGGTCCTCGTTTTTGAAAAATTGAGCGCGTAACGGCTCTTTCCTTAGTTGTTCGATGAGCAACGTGGACGGCGTGGATGAGAGAGACGTTGGGCAACGGTCATCTCGCGTGGACCAAATAAATTTTCTGCAATTGCAGAAAGTAGCCCCTGAATATTACTGTTGGGAATTTAATAACCCAGTTTACTCGATTCTCTACACTTTTTTCTATATAAACCACACTTCTCACCCATTTTTTTCACACAACTCTTTGTCTTCATCTCACACTCTCTCAACTCGCCCAAGCTCTCAAAAATCCGATTTTAAGCTATAGTTTAGTTATCTTATAAATATATTAATACTCTCTTTTTTATAATTAATACTCTCTTTGTTTAGTTACTCTCTTTGTTTAGCTACTTAGCATAATATATAATTTAGTTATCTTAATAGTCACTATATATTATATAGTTTAGTTATTATAGTTTAATTTTTGTTGTTAGTTTAAATTAATTTAGTTATATTTTTCAAAAAAAATAAAAATTAGTGTAGTTATATTTTATAATGTCTAGTTCCGATAACCGTTCTCGAGGCCGAGATACTCGCCAACGAAAAGGACGGGCCGGTTCCGAAACCGGGTCGGTTAGTAGTGTTCTGGTACAAAATCATACATATTATGGCGGTGTTACAAACCAACAAAATGCTCTCGGTTCCTCTAGTCTACCACCGCCACCGATTCATCCTCAATATGATACCGGTGGTGCGGTCGGTCCGAACTAACAATTACTACATGCTCAACAATTCGGCGAATTTACTAACTTATTTCAAAATACTACAGGTACTATTCAGGAATGGTCGAGCAAGCAAGAGGCATATAATTCTCAACTCCAACGACACCAAAACCAAGACGCTTCGCCATCGATGAACTACAGAGGAGACGACGACGATCCCGATTACGACGGAAGAGCCGAAGTCGGCGGCGACGACGATCGTGATGATAATGACGATGGTGACGAAGAAGAGGAACTTCCGCCGCTTTCGCCGGCAGCCCGAGGTCGTGGTCGGCCCCCCATTCCACCATCGTCAAACCGGGTACCGACAACTACAAGAAAGAGGAAAACGTTAACATCTCCGGTTTGGCGAAACGACTTCGAGGCGCTATACATATGGGATCCGTCGACAGGCAAAGAAGAAAGATTCGGGAAATGTCGCACGTGCGGAGAAGTAAAGTCGGCTCATCCAAAAAATCACGGTGTCTCGTACCTCAAAGACCAAGTCAAAGTGTGTAGAAAGCGCAAGCAAGTGGAGGATGTAAGTTGCTTATCCGATCTTATTTATAGACAAGCGGTCGCTAGATTTATCATATGCAATGGTTTACCGATATCGTTGTGCGAAGGATAAGGTTTTAACGATTTTTTAATGCTCGTCGCCCAGATAAACTACCGGTATATATCGCGTCATGTAACTAGAGAGACAATTATTCAATTTTATGATGAGCAAAGAGTCGAGTTACACAAATTATTTCAAGATGCGTCGTATAAGTTTGCTTTAATCTCGGATTGTTGGAAAGGCCATGCTAACGACGATTACATTTCCGTTGTAGCTCATTTTATTAACGATGATCGGAAGTTAGAAAATTGTATTTTAGGATTCAAAAACCGATGTGTGTTAGGCATACCGAGATTAACATTGCCGAGGCTATATTGAATGTGTTGAGTTTTTGGAACCTTACAATTAGAGTAGTTTCGATCACATTAGACAATGTTAGCTTCCACAATATTGCCGTCGATACGTTAAAGCAAAGTCTTGATAATTTCCGGGCTGATTTTTTTCATCAAAGATGTGAATGTCATATTTTTAATTTGATTGTTCAAGCGGGCTTAAATAGAATTTCGCCAAACATAGATAGAATTTGGAATGTCATTATATACATAAAAGCATCTACTATGCGCACGGTATCTTAGACTGACTATTGCAGGGAGTATCACAAACAAGAGAGGGTGTTCCAACCGGACATGCCGATCCGTTGGAACTCGACCTATTTAATGTTCGAGGCGGTCATACCGTACAAGGAACTTCTTACAAACTGGCTCAACGGACAAGAGCACACGGACCCGGACAACTTCCTCTAAGAAACCGATTGGATGATGGCGATCAAATTCCAGGCTTTTCTATCCATTTTTTTTTTATAATATTACTGTTACTTTATCTCATGTTTACCAACCTACATCTCATTTAGCTTTAGCTTGCATTTTTTATATTATCATTCATTTTGATAAAGCAAAACAAAACCCTTAATTTGCAAGCATTTTGACACCGATGATTGATAAGTTTAGAGTTTATTGGAAGCATATTCCCTTTTTGTTTTGAGCGGCTATAATCATAGATCCTACACTAAAGCTCGGTAAATTGCAGGCGATCTTGGCGATGATGCAACAATTGACGGGAGATCCATACCTTGACGAAGACTATCCGGACGCGGAATTGAAGATGAGGCTGCTTTACAAGGAGTACGAGACTAAGTTTTACGAGGACTTGGAGCTACAAGGAGACACGGACAACATCCCAACGCCGCCACCGCCGACCAACGCACCCGGAGCGCCCTATGTTTCAACGCATCGGGTGTTCTACAACCTTACTCATATCGGAGGGCAAAGTGGATCGGCGGCGTCACCAACAACGTCAAGTCCAGTGTCACAATATAGCGGCGCAAGCAGTAGTAGTCCCGGAGTTCGTCGGCCCCGAAGAGCAAGTCGCCGAAGAATCAACGAGTATGACGTCTTTTGCAACCTTCCACCGGCACCGTGTCCTGCCGAAGGCATCGACATACTTTAATGGTGGCACGTAAATCGTCACGAGTACCCGGTTTTATCATTGGTGGCTCGAGACATTCTCACTATTCCGGTCTCCACGGTGTCCTCGGAGGCGTGTTTCTCGTTGGCGGGACGGATGTTGGAGCCTCGGCGTAAGTCAACAAAGTCGTTTTTGGTCGAAATCCTTATGCTTTCCAAGGATTGGATTTTGGCCGAAAAACAAAAACAAGATAATCAATTGATAGACAACGAATTGTTAGACTATTTCAACGAGCTTAATGTAGCGTAATCGGTTTGTATTTGTACGTTTAATTTTGTTTGCTTAATAAAATACTTTAGGGCGCTCTTTCCTCGCCCGAGTCGCACCCGTTCGGGGGCTTGGAGAGGTTTTAATGAGGCCCATTATTTCTCTTATCATTTTTCTCTATCATATAATATTTCATTATTTACACTTATATTATTTGAAATTTGAAATTCAAACCCGTTAAAAACGTAAAAGTACAATTTGAAATTCAAAATTTAAAATATAAACTCGTTAAAACCGTAAAAGTTTACGTGTTAAAATTAATAAGGACTAAAATGCAATAAAAAAATTATTCGAAAACTAAAAAAAAAAAAAGAACCCGGAGCCGGAGCCGGAGCCAGATTAATCCGGCTCCGGATAAAAGAAAAAAAAAAAATGCCGCACGGAGATCCTCTCCGATCTACATTCGCGGGACTACTCAAGAGTCAAGATATATTATCTTAAGAAATAAAAGGCCAAACCAGATTTTGGAGCCCCTCTTTGATAATTTGAGCTCATAAATGAAGAAGAAACAAGGAGTGTTTGCATTCCCAAAGTGTGGTGATAATGGACACCCATAACATAAAATGCAAGAAGCAACGGCCAAGAAGAAGAGAATTGAAGTTTGTCAAATAATTGAGAATCGAAGGACAACATAGTTATGAATATGATGTTAAATAAAGGTAAAGCTAGATCCTTGGCTATATGTTGTTGTTCAAACACAAAGGAATAAAGAGAGTATCTTGACAGCATATATGCTCTATTATTCTCCTTCAGGAGAGAGCTCAGAAAATTTTATTATTGTGTTTCGATGACAAATTGTGAGTTTTGCTTAAAATGACGGATTTGGAATACAAATATTCAGAGTGGGTTGAGTACGTATATTTTAACGTAGAATAAAAGAAAAAAAAATTAAGGCTCTTATAATAATGTTTTAAGAGCTTTCTTTTTTTCTTTTTTCATATTTTTTAAATTTTGTCTCAGTGGATACCACATTTAATTTATAATGCATTCACGTTTATTCTTATGTATCTATCTTAATAAGTATTAAATATAGATTTGAATAGCAGAAAGCACATAAAAGTAAAAGAAATTAATTAGTATATAATAAACCATAAAGCCTGCTTTTTAAATGTCATCACCGACAATAGAGGCAAATAAACTAAAACCCCAATATGATTTTAACTAGTATTGAAATATTTTTCAAATTTATGTCAATAATTTATATTAAAAAAAATAGACCAATAATATTATATAAGAAGAACAATGGCTTTCATGTTTTATCAAATGCGAATAATTAAAAAAAAACATATAACTAAATTTTTTAATTTTTTTTTAGTTACAATTTTTTCACTCAATGAGTAATTTTTTTATAAAAAAATTGTCGCTAAATAAATATTCGTACAATTTTCTTTCTTACATTTCCAATAATTTTAAAATTTAATGAATTGTTAATTTAAGTGATTGATTTAAATCGATTTAAATGTTCAAAATTATTAATTTATCACTGTCACGTATTAATTTTAAGAAGATTAAATAAAAAAAATAAGACTTTTTTTTTCGAAAAAAAAATAAAAAAATAATAATAATAATAATAATAATAATAAGACTTGATGTCATCCACACAAAAGCTTTTTCGTCTCACCAAACCAATCAGCCACACACACTAGAAAAATATCATCATCGAGAAACTAAACACACTGCAAAGATCGCACAACAATACATGAGAAACACATTCATTCACGTACTCTTCTTGAACAAACAAAGCCAAGGCTATAAAATCTCAAAATTAAATTTTATTTTACTTTATTTGGGTCAAGTCTGAAGAAGTGGCTTTATATCAGCAACAAAAAGGTAATTACATTTTGCCATATGATCGTGTCAACAATAAAAAAGAAAAAAGTAAAAAAAGAGTAAACATTAATCTGTGCACCAACGCCCCAACTATCCCACACCCCTTCGCGTCGATCCTAGGCATACCAGATCAGATCTCAAGGGACAATCCCAAAAAAAAAAAAACTTTTTTATTATTTTTTTATGAAAAAATTCTCTCCCATTTTTATTGTCTTGTATTGGGTTTTTTTTTTCTTTGTGAAAATTCCTAGTAATCTCAAGAGTCTTGGGGCCACGTGGGCGGGCACGAGGTGAAACACGTGTCGAGGTCTTCGTCGCCGTGCGACCAGAGGAAGTGGGCGTAGTCGGCGGAGTAGACCGAGTTGTGGGGCTCCACGCTCATGGCCTCGAGGAACGCCTCCTCCGCCGCGCACAGGTTGCTCCGCACGCGCCACAGGAACGACCCGTACTTCCTCTGCGCCTCCGCGTCGGGCGGCTCCGCAGCCGTGGCGCGCTCGAAGAACTCCTCCGCTCTGCAAGACCAAAGCCAAACAAACCACTCTAAGTGATCAGTCAACGGATCAAGTGTCACAAGAAAAGTCAACTATCAAGAGATTAGACGCGTTAACTAATAATCACGAAGCGCACATGACATGGTGATGACGACGAGTTAAAAGTGTTTATTACTCCTTTTTACGGAGAAAGGCAAAGCCTAAGCACCACACATGTCGCTATCGAACTCGAGGATAGCTAACCAATTACGGGACAACGCGACAAAAATGGATCTAGACACAAAGTTTGAAGGAATTCAACGACGGATTTCTTTTTTTCTTTTTTTTCAGGTTTGATTTATTTTTCGAACATGGCAGAGGTGTTTCTCTCAAGTAAAATTTGTTGCAAAACTAGAGACATATCTTGATTGGGTAACGCCAGTTTCTCCGAAGGACCAACACAAAATCATTAGAATAAAATTGATGCAAGCAAAGTGAAGGAAATTTAGACGCGGTAAAAAAGATGAGAAATTTTTACCTGTCGAAGTCACGGACAACGAGGTAAAGAAACTGAGCGTAATTGGCGAGTAACAACGAATTGTTTGGGTCCATCTCCAGCCCCATCTGGTAGAAAATCTCCGTACGTACGTACTCCTCGTAGCCCCTGTCGGACTCGATGGCCACGCTCACCGGCGCCACGACCACAGTCTCGCGGTCTCCAGCCTCGGCCACCATCGAGTTCCACAATGCCACCTCTTCCTCGCTCGTCGCCGACTCTTTCTCCGCCTCCGCCGGCCCGGCGGTGGACGCAGCCGACAGCAGCACCCCGTCCCCGTCCGTGCCCCCACCCACCGGGCGGGCGGTCCCTTCTCCGCCGCCGCCGATGCCTCCGCCGACCGTCGTCGACGATGACAGCGAGAAAGTCTTGACCGTGGAGGGGTCGAACTTGGCGCTGTCTTCCCGGAAAGAGACGGTCTCGGTGAGGGCAGGGGGCGGGAGCGGGGCTGCGAGTGCGGCGTTGTGGCCCATGGAGAAGACGGTGAAGTTGGCGAGGAGGATCATGACGTAGACCATGAGTGTGGGCGTGTGGGAGAAGACTTGCTGGAAGAGCCAGACGAAGGAGGCGTGGATTTCCTTCTGGACTCGGCCGAGCACGCCCTGGAGATCCTCGAAGTACAGGAACTCCCTCATCTGGAGAGTGAAGCTGTGGAGCTCTCTGATGATGAACACCATCGACGAGAACGCCTTCTTCACCGCGCAATACGCCGACTCGCCGGACTCCGTCAAGCTCCCCTCCCACTGCATCTTCCTCTTTATCATCCGCAGCGACACCGGGAGCTCCACGCTGTTCGCCCGCCGCTCCACGCTCGCCGGGATTATCTCCTCCCCGGGGGACCACCCCTCAGGCTCCGACAACAGCTCCGGAACCGATCCCGTGTCTTCCTCGGCAGCGTCGTCGGAGAGCTCGAACCGCATCGCCAATTCTTGAATCTTCTTGGAGAACTCCTCGTCGGAGAAGGAATCCGAGCCCGAGCCCGCGCTGCAGGAGTGTCTGGCTGTCCGCGGCCGGGGCCTCGAGAAGCCGCTGGGCCGAGCCGGATGAGAGGGCGCTGCCCCGAACAGCGCCGAGCGGTGAAGCCGCGTTACGCGTCGCCGCGAAGAGAGGGAGGAGAGCGCGCAGGCAAATGTTTTGGAAGACGACGGGGAGTGAGGGACGATCGGCTGCGACCATTGTAGAGCGGCCGTCGCTACCTTCACCACCATTTTTTAAGATTCAAGGGCTGGCTGAGAAGCCTGGGTAAGAAGAAACTCGATCTTGTTCTTCTCGTTCAAGTAACCTGAAATTTCGCTGCTTTAATTATTCAAAGCAGAGAAAGTCTTGGTCTTCTTCCTGGGAATTCACTCAAACCTGAAACACCAACACCAACAAAAACAGAGAGAATTCCCATCAAGATTCTAGAATTTTCCCAAAGAAATCCAAGAGGGAGAGAGATCGGACCTTAGTTTTGAGTATACTCTGGAATCTGGTATCTGGGTTCGAGAGAGGAAGCGGAACTACTAGCTTCTTCACTCTATCAGCAAAGAGAGAGCGCTGTGGAGTCGGCTATTTATATAGCCATGGAGATTTTTTTTTGCCTATTCATGTCATTAATTAAATAATAAAAAATAAAAGTCTTTATGAGCACCGAGTACAATAATTAATAAATAACTAGTATACGCTGCAATGCTTGCTTGAAAATACCCGTGGAGATTTTTTATTTATTTTTTTGGCTTTTCATATTATATTTATACGATGCGATGTAAGTGGAGGGTCAATTAAGTAATTAACTGGTCGTCCCACTTACCTTGCTTGTAGTAGCTAGCTGGCAACAGCTTCTTCTCTTAATTCTTATACCCTCAGTTGTGTACGTGCAACGAAAAAACATTATGGTTTTTATTTTTATTCATTTACAGTACCAAGTCAATTTATAGAATATTTCATTTATTTATTTAAAACATATTTTATGTTGCAGTGTCGCATTCTAAAGATTATAAGAACAAGCGGTTTTATTGATCGCAATCACACACAATACGATTCACGATCTTCCGTAAAAGTCGTGTAGTTGGTTTATCACATCAAGTAAGTTTGTTTGTTGCACTATAAACTTATACTTTGTGTAGAGTAATTAAAGTAATACTCTTTATGTCTAAAAGTTGTGTGTCGTATTTACTAATTTGAACAGAATAAGAAGAGTCATATTTACTATTAGAAGACTAAGACTCTCACCTTCGGGAAACATTGGTATCTTGTTTTATAAAGATTATAATGAAATAGACGCTTCGTTGATGAGTCGAATCATGCATAATTTTCATACATTAATTTTCACTTATGTGCTAATTTTTTTATAAAAATACATTCCCCTCGTATTAATACAAAATGTTAGTGGCGATTACTCTTTTTATTTGTTAAACTCTACTTTGAAATACGAATTATGTTTATACCATGTCTTGTAAGAGAAATTATATTAATTTTTGTCATAATCTCGGGTTAAAATTTAAAAGAATCGAGGAGTGGGCCGGGTCAGCTGCCACGTGGGAAGGGGTTTGACTCACGGACTGCTTAGATCTGATCTGGCAGCTTTGAATGCGCCACGTGTCAACGCCGACCACCACCGCCTTTCTTCAAATCATAGTAAATCTGTACAATCCTGTGATTCTTCTTACCCATGTTTCCAAGTTACAACGGTGACACGTGTCGGTCTTAATGACACATATAATGGTGTCAGTACAATGCCACGGAATACGGTTTGAAGTGAAATACCATTTAAAATCATTACAACGATTATTAATAAAATGCATTGCTCTTCTATTCTACATATGGTGGAAGTACAAATGCAAATACACATATAACAAACCAAATGTACTTCAGACGTATAACATAATTAAACAATAGATTTAAACATAATTATAAACCCTCAATAAGTAAAAGGTCAATAGCGTTAAAAATACTTAAAATATAATAAAATTACGGCATAAGTTCTTTAGGAAAATACTTATTGATAACTCGATATCATTTTTTAGGGAAAAGTTTCTAATGATATTATATGATTATTATGACGAAAGTATTCAATCTCTTCTTTTTTTTTCTCGATGAAAGTTTCTAATACCACCGGTTTTTATGTTTTATTAATATTTTCGCTCATATTGTTAATAAAATTATTAAACTCAATATAAATAGTAATAATTGTTGTTTAATTTATAAGCTGCATTACATCAATACACTTATATGTATCTTAGTTTCAAAATAAAAAATATTAGACACTTATGTGTTTTTAACACTTTTTATGTTATCAATATAGTTGAAATTTAATATGCAAGAAGAAATATGACATGACATCGTTACCGAATAGAAAAAAAATTAAGTACTTTCACTGTAGGAATTTTTTTAAAACCTTCGTCTTCAATATATAAAAATATCGAGAGCTTTTTGGTAATTTTTGTTTATATTTTCGCCATTATTGTAACAATATTAAATACTTTTATCGGTTTTAATCAATATAAAAAATAATAGAATTTTGTGGGCGGAAATGAAAAAAATCATTAAAAATACAAATGATCAATAGCACTTTTATTAAATTAGTAATAATCTTGTTGAATTAGTAGTTATTAATTAGGGTTAATGACGGCGAAAATACTCAAAGTTTGGTCAAAGAACCCCTCGTGTATCTAAAGTTTAAAAGTAGTGGTAAAAATACTCAAAGTCGCATTTGGGGAGTTGAGCACTTCATTCTCGTAACGCAGTTAACTTACCCGTTAACTCTGGCCACGTGGACAGACGTGTTTTGCTGACATAACAATTTTTTGCCATGTGGACGAGCCTAATTAGGGGTTTAATTCGTTGTTTTGTCGTGAACGAGACTGATATGGGCTCGTCCACGTGCCAAAAAAATTGCTATGTTTGCAACCCACGTTTGTCTACGTGACCAGAGTTAACGGGTAAGTTAACTGCCTTATGAGAATAGAGTGGTCTACTCCCCAAATGTGACTTTGGATACTTTTACCATCACTTTTCGACTTTAGGTACACGAGGAGTTCTTTGACCAAACTTGAGATATTTTCACCGTTATTAACCCTATTAATTGTAGTTTTTGGTCGTGGCGATCAATATTATTTTCGATATTATTATTATTTTAATAATTTATTATACTTTATTAAAATAAAAATGTATTTTCTGCAAGTAAAGTACGATAAACTCGATCTTGTAACACTAAATTCAATTTTCAAGTAATTAAAGGCGTCAAATTTAACACGTACATAACATACTCATCGGGAAATGGGACACAAAAATTGTATGTATTGAATTTCACGTACTATTTGGCAGTACACAATATAAATATTATTATCTTTATCGTGTACTAGCAAAAAAATTAATTAAAAAACCGATACTCACTCCGAGACTCTGGCTCTAATTTATATTCCTGTGACCTGTGTTAGTATCGACATCAAGGGATCATATTTATTATTTATTTTATACTATTATTTATTACCTTTTCTGTCCGGAATGTTTGGGTGAATCAGTGACCATTTTTTTTTATATATGTAAAAATTATATTCATGATTAATAATTCAAATGCTATTATAAAATTGAAAGGAAAGACAACTCTATACATGCGTTTATTACACATTCATGAATTTAATGTCGAAAATAATTCACTTGTATATCATGCATGAAAAATTACGTTAAATCACTTAACAAGCATCAAATCCTTTTCATGATTGCTCACTAATCTCTCATTACTTATATATCTTTTCTTGTTTAAAGTCCAAAATATCAAATGCACCAATAAAATAATTAAAAGGACAATTCCGTAATTTAAAATCGTAAAACGCACATGCACTTGCTACGATATTGGTCACCTGTGGCGGTCCTATCCGTGTGTTGCATAAATTTTTAATATATTTTATTTTCGCATGAAAAATTCTCACATGAATGAGGAACGTACCATATTAATTCACTTTATTTGATATATATAATTTATTTGGGCTGGAATACGGACAATAAGGAAAAGTTGTACGAAATGATAAATATCTTTGAATTATGGGTGAGAAATAAACGGTTGAGAATGAAAGCTGAGAGTCTAGTCATATATATATGAAATTATGAATGTTGCCATCAGGAGGAGAAAGGAGACCCCAATTGCTTTGATCAACGGCTGTGATCTCTCGTTTCCTAGATCTTTTTCACCAATGTGATCATCGACATCGTGTAACACTTCCTTTGTTGGTTTAAGGGAATATTTTTGTTATAAATAAAAATAAATGTATACAAAAATAACATTTTAAAAACTAAAATTATTGATAAAAGACAATTCTGGATCGTTGAAATGTAAAAAAAAAATATATATAGTATATTTTGAAAAATAAAAAATATGTCAAAATAAAATTATATCAATTATAACCTAATTTTTTAGTATGAAATATAAAGTAGCGTTTGGTTAGATAGTTTGAGAAACTAAATTTATAATTTGATATCAAATTGCAACTCAACTTAAGTAATCATATTTTTACAACTCTTCAAATAAGTACTATATTTTGAAATAGTTTATTGAATAAAATAGTTTTTTTTAAAATTATTTTTCAAATAAAATAATATGTCTGTGTTTCATACCAACATTGACGATATTATGAGGTCTTAAAACTTGATTTAATTGTGAAAATTAATCATACAGAAACTATAATGATAACATTAAAATTTATAATCAGTTATTGCTTGAGTTTAGATTAACACTTACATATTACAAAATTAGAGAATGTGAACGATTAATCAATTATATAAAAAGATGTATAAAGCCTTCAAAATCCGAAAAAAAATTCTCAAGATATGGAAATCTATAAAGTACAATTGTATAACGAACAATTCTTCAGAACGTAAAAGCCGCTAGAGATTTGTGATGCTCTATGAGTTATTAGTTTCAAATTTAATATTTTAAAAATTACGACTTAGCTTTTTAAATTACTGGTATCGCCTCCACATGACACTCGTGGCCTTGTCTTCAATCAAATTGTCTACTATAAAAATAGGAATAATGATCACGTTTAATTTTCCTATTAATTTGTGTCATTTGATATTTTGATGGTTGGTTATTAATTATGAAGATACAAAAATAGTGTATCGTTTTGTGTATTTCGAAAGTGCTGAAATCAACGTTACAGTCATGCCACGTTCATACATGACAGTGTGCGCATTTTACATCGTTAATTGAAAGATAACAGCAAGTGAGATATGATGTGCGATTTGTAACTGCACTGACTCTCTTATTATTTTATTATATATGATGTGCGATTTATATATAATTATATATATCATATATGATGTGCAGTGGCGGAACCAGGAATTATGTACCGGGGGGGTTATATATAATTTTTTTGTCAAAAACTTAACTTGAGGAAGTTATATTAAAATTTTGATGAAAGTTAGGGGGGGGGGGGGGTTTAACTAAAATTTTATATGAATTTACACTAAAAAAATTAAAAATAGGGTATTATTGTACCAATTTTTTTTTTGGAGGGGGTGGTTTGAAACCACCCCACCCTATAAGGTCCTTCCGCCACTAATGATGTGCGATTTTACTTTTTAAAACTATTCTATTATCTTGTCAATCACTGTATATCCGGCCAAGAAACATAAATAATATATATATATACACACACAATTATAGATACTAAATTAGTAAACTTCAACTAACATTTGGTATTAGCTAGCTAAGTTTTATTTTTTCTTTTCAAAATATGATTAAAACAAATACGTTGCTTTTTGAAGATCCTTGTTTGTATTATTCTGAAGGGTTATTAGCGGCTAATGTACTCAATGTTTAAATTCTTTCGGATTATATACTCAATGTTTAGATTTCACGGCTAATGTACCTAAAGTTCAATCTGTTAGATTTTTGCCTAATTTTCCATCCAAGCCTGTTATGTTCGCCACGTCACTTCCACTTCATTTCCACGTCATTTTTGCCCCCAAAAAATTGTAAATGTAAATCGAAATCGATGGTTGTGATTAATTGTATATTTTCAAATCAATGGCTGAGATTAATTGTGGTTATAATAAAAAATAAAATAAAAATCTAAAAGCTTCGAGTAAGCTTCTCTTCTCCGAGAAAGAGAAAGCCAAATTCGCCGATTGCAAATGTTAGGGCTTGGAGACCCTCCCTGACGGTTAAGAATTGCTCGGATTTGACGGACATGGCGTTGATCGAGATCGAAAGGGGATGTTGCAGGCTTAGCAAGTTCCACATCCAAGGGTGGAAGGGGATCACGATACGGGGGTTGCGGACGTTCTCGAGTCTCCTTCACCGGAGCCTCGTTGATGTCGCCGTCTCCCGCTGTGGGACGCTCGACGCTGCCGCATCGCTCCGTGGTCTGGAGCCGATTCGGGATCGGATCGAGAAACTGCACATTGATTGTGTTTGGGGAGAGCAGGCCAACGAGCCGTTCGATCTGAACGAGGAGAGTGCGGATTTGGAGGGAATGTTCGAGCGGTGGAGGAAGAAGCGGAGGTGCGAGCCCGAGCACGAAAACGGCAACGGGTTCTGGATGAGCAAGAGCTGGGATCGGCTGCGGTACCTCTCGCTGTGGATCGAGGTCGGCGAGCTACTCTCGCCGCTGCTGATGGCGGGGCTTGAGGACTGCCCGGAGCTGGAGGAGATAAGGATCCAGGTCGAGGGAGATTGCCGGCGGAGGCACAAGCCGTCGGAGCAGGCGCTCAGGCTGAGCACGCTCGTGACGTACCCGCAGCTGACCAAAATGGAGCTCGACTATAGCGAGACGATCGGCTACGCGCTAACTGCTCCTCCGGGACTGATGGACCTGAGCCTCTGGGAGAGGTTCGTACTCAATGGGATTGGGATTCTCGGCCTGAGCGAGCTCCAATTAAGCACAACAAGTTTTTTTTTTTTTTTTGTTGATTATAACCCCAATTAATCTCAGCCACTGATTTGAAAATATACAATTAATCACAACCATCGATTTCGATTTACATATACCATTTTTTTCGGGCAAAGATGACGTGGAAATGAAGTGGAAGTGACGTGGCGAACATAACAGGCTTGGACGGAAAATCGGGCAAAAATCTAACAGATTGAACTTTAGGTACATTAGCCGTGGAATCTAAACATTGAGTACATAATCCGAAGGAAATGAAACATTGGGTACATTAGCCGCTAATAACCCTATTCTGAATTGTCCATGCCTACATACATGATCACAATCACTCATTATATGTATACCTAAGTCAACACTGAATTGAATTAGGTCAACCACTAAACTTATAATATATCGATACAAGTCCATATGCATGACAGGCTTTACTTATTTGGAATATCACTTCAAAGATCGTTACTTAAATTTATGTATAAATGCCAGATTATTAATGAGTTACTTGCCATGACAAAAGAAAGTATTTGTTTTACTATTTGGTTATACCAACTTGCATCAAATTTAATTAGATCCATAAGGAAAAGATTTATATATAGAACATAGTCTATGGGTTCAATTGGAAACACAAATGTTGTATACATTATGCAGTATCAATAATTCAATCTGTACATAAATATTGTGAGCCATTTAAATATCTCAATATATATATAATGATTAATGTGTGTGTGTGAAATATTTTGTAGAGGTTAAAATCAACACACATTAATTACATCCCAATCATTAATAGCAGCACACAACTCAGCAACTCCACGAGAGACTATGACCAATAATATTTACGTATTGGAACTGTTTGTTCTTCTATTCATTGCCTTTTTTCGCGACTAGGGCATGATTGAGAGGTATCATAAATGTAAGAGGCGGGACCTATTTGGCTATACAATGCACGGTCTCTAATTAAGCAATTTTCCCAAATGATATATATATGTATAGGGTTAATGACGGCAAAAATACCTAAAGTTTGGTAAAAAAACTCATCGTGTACCCAAAGTCTAAAAGTGGTGACAAAAATACCCGAAGTCACATTTGGGGAGTTGACCACTTTATTCTCGTAACGCAGTTAACTTACCCGTTAACTCTGGCCACGTGGACAAACGTGACTTGTTGACATAGCAATTTTTTACCGTGTGGACGAGCCCACATCAACATCGTTTACGACAAAACAATGAATTAAACTCCTAATTGGACTCGTCCATGTGGCAAAAAATTGTTATGTCAGCAACCCACGTTTGTCCACGTGGCCAGAGCTAATGGGTAAGTTAACTGCGTTACGAACGAGAATGGAGTAGTCAACAACCCAAATGCGACTTTGAGTACTTTTGCCACCACTTTTAAACTTTGAGTACACGAGGGGTTCTTTGACCAAACTTTGGGTATTTTTACCGTCATTAACCCTATATATATAGTTAGCACCGGTGAAAGTACTTAGTATTGTACATACTCACCGTCAAAGTTATCAATCTTCTTTTCTTTCCTTTTTTTTTTTCGCGGCAAAAGCTCTCAATATTCCTAACAATTTGGTTGGAATTTAATACGGATGAAAAAGTGATGACTTGGAAACAAAACAAAAAAAAAAGAGGGAGAATTTTGTCAGAATTATATGAAAACATAACATTTTTTTCAGGAAAAAAAAAGTTGTAAAACTTTTTTTTTTCTTTGAAATAGCTGAAAATCACCCACATAGTGACCATGTCTTGAATTTATTAATAGAACTTATGGCGGAGGAAAACCGTGGTAACGTAATAACATAAGGGATTTACAATATTCAGACAAAAAGCATCCCAAATATCAAAATTTTCTAAAAAACTCACAAGTACACGAACCAAATAATACAAAATAAACCTAATATACGCAACATTCATTTTGTCTAACTTAAACAAACATTTTATATTTCCAGGAAGCTGATTAGAGTTTGAATATACATTCTCTCTACCTTCCGCGCCCAAGTGAGCCAATATATCTGTCACTTGATTTTAAATTGTTGAATTGAATAATTTGAATTATTATATGGAAACATTGAATATTTTTGCCGCTATCAACTCATATATATATATATATCTCATATATATATATATATATATATATATATATATATATATATATATGTCACTGCTATATTTGTTGGGAAACAATCACGTAGATTCAAACTATTAATAACTGATGACATGATGACTGAGTATATTTGAGCATTGTATTGGTGGACCAAACCTTGTCCCAAACACTTTTTATTTTATTTTATATAGATTTAAGTTCATGCTAGATGTGGGCAATATCATATGTATTTCCTTTTCTATTTTGCACTGTTTCTTGAAGAAGGTTGTGGATCTCCTGATTTTGTTGCTCCTTTATATTTCTACTATTAATGGGACACGTTTTTTCTGTCTTTAATACAGAATTCCTCCACATGCTACAATGTGGAATATCATCTCTCTCTCTATGAAGTGCACTGCATATGAGTTATATATAAGTTATGATCATATATGATATATGTGCATAACTATATATAGCAAAAAACATACCAACTTTCCTTGTTTGCTGTCATGACGTTGCATGGATCAATCTGAATTGACTAAATAAATTGTGATCAAAAGTTTATGTGAATTATATCTTAGAAGGAAATCAGAGGCAAGTGATTAGTGTTTTTACTACTATTCAAGGGCATACCTGAGAATTCACGTCGGGTAAATAAAATATAAAGCATTGTATACATTTTTTGAATATATTTTTAAAATATAATTACATATAAAAAATACAATATCTTGATTTCATATCAGAAATTGTTTATAGTTGAATCGATGTTATATATTTCAGTAATAGTTTTCTCAATAATCACAAGGAAATAAACTGACAAAGGATTATGTTCTGTCTTTGTTACGAAATGCTCTCATTACTAAATTCATTCTTGAAAAAGAATGATCGGCTATGTTAATCTAAACCGGTAATTTACCAAAAAAATTAACACTTTTTTATTATATGAGAT
Source organism: Parietaria judaica (assembly GCA_954871525.1). NCBI lineage: Eukaryota > Viridiplantae > Streptophyta > Magnoliopsida > Rosales > Urticaceae > Parietaria > Parietaria judaica. The sequence goes on along the minus strand of OX940860.1, from coordinate 21,542,685 downwards.
TCATAAAGGATAGTATAACTTATAAGACGGAGCGATGTGAATACGTGCGAACCAAAATAAAAGTTAATTATATTATTTTTTTACTCGCGTATCACATCTTCTCTTTAGAACAAATATTCACCCGTGGTTTGTACGACTGACGTTTCCGGAAGTGTCAATTCTCCTAAATATATATTTTTTCAGATATATAAAATGGAATAAAAAAAAAATAAAGCAAACAAGAACGGCCTTCGTTTCGTAGTCTGTCTTATCATCTTTTTGTTTGACCTAACTCTTTTGTCTCTCAAAAGAAATTTAACCAATCCTATCCTATATTTCTCTAATAATTAAGTGAACATTGCAGTGATGGAAGAGCTGGTAGGGTTTCTAGAACATGAACATTGTGATAATTGTGAAGAAAAATATTACATTCATTACTTATGTTATATATATCTTCACATATGCATCATGAATGTAATAAGATAAAACTCATGAAATATAATTCTTTAAAAAGCAGAAAACTGACGCAAAATTAGGGTTCTTACGATAATTTTTTATTATTATATATTAATAGATACTATTTATTCAAATATAAATTATATTAATTTGGTGGGGTCCAAATATTTCTCAAGATATATACAATACATAGCCCCCTCTCCACAAAATATCTTCCTATCTATAATTAATAGCCACTCGTTTTCTAGCGTATGTACATGAATAATTTTCTTACTTGGAGCTCTCATACTATTCGTCGCTCTAACCAATACCATGCTCGCTCCTTGATTTATTCATATTTATTTATCTATTATCCTAAACTATCAAACAAACGAGTTAGATATGCCCTAATTCTCTCTCTTATTATTCATAAAAAAAAAATAAGAATTAGGTATATATATATATATATATATGCGCATGTGTGTATATAAACATATATGGTAGTAAATACTGACGGCCCTCACGTTCGATGTTAGATATCAAAAGAAGCGAAGAGTGACACAACATATATAATACATGTGGTATGGTAATTACTTGAGATCTTATGGAACGTCAGATCTTGAGTGTCCTATTCCGAATTCGCAATGAGAAATTAGAAGCGAAGTTATTATATGCTGGTCATGACTTGGCTTGTAGTGATTAAAGGGATGGTACATAGCCAAAAGAGAAGGAAAAAAAAGGTCATGGAAGAGATGGCCTCTCCATCGATCGTTCACATGGGCGATTAATCAGACAAAGACATGTAGACGCCAATGCCACGCCAATCTCCTTATCTTCTCATCTCAATACATACATTATGTACGTTTCTATATTAATTTTATATAATTAAACCGTAATTCCCAATATCTAATAGAAAATAAAGAAGAAGCTGAAGAAAAATAAGAAAGTTGATTTTGCTTGTTGATAGCTGCGTCTGGGACTCAACTCTCAACCATCTTTATATATTTGGGACAATTGAGCCGGTAAAAGTACCAAAGTAGAATATTGAACTTCCATTTTATGGTGTGGACGAAATTTGCAAACGAAATATAAGTGTGCGGCTTATAAACAGGTCCGTCGAGCTGTTGTCTCTTCAATTAGGCGTTGTAGTCCGTTTTGATTTCATATCTATCAGATACACATGGTCAGAAAGTTAAGTATGAGAGAGGCTGACACGTGACATGATCTTAATGGAAGAGATGAAAGTTTGACGGAACTGTCTGATCGCACACTTTATCTCCATTTAACTACAACATGAACTACTTTTACATCAATTATCCTTATATTATTCTCTTATATTTTGGCTCTGCATTAATATTCATAAACAGGCACATCATGACCATATATTATAAATATAATAATATACATATGTTCCCTATATATACATATACGTATATATGCTTAGTGGGAATTTCTTAATGGTTGCTATCTAACTTCCTTTCATATGGTATATATGAGCACCTTTTTTTTTTTTTTTTTTTGGGATTAAAACCCCTCAGGACAAGATTGAATACTCGGGGATATCGTGACATATCTTGCTTTTGTGACAAAATTACGTACCCGTATTAATATTGATTACTTACTTGTACATAAAAACGCTACACGTAAATAAACCATATAGCTAAAGTGATATTGTTATTCACCACATGTCAACCTAACTTACCTTAACCTATATATGCACGAATATTAAACGCATGGAAGACTAGAACCCTTGATGTTTAGAATTTAGGATTTAAGGTCATGTGTTTCAATTTTCAAAGCTAAAAATAAAACTACTTTTACATCAAATATTGAAAAGAAAAAAACAAAACATATATTTCGATATTTGATGAACAAAAATAAAATAAAAAATAAAAAACTTTTCTATCTTTTGCCGGCGTGTTTTGTAAAAGCACCCTTAAAAGTTAAAAAAATGTCTTAAACATTTTTTTCGGGGGGGAAAGGGTAAAAATGTAACGTCTTTGGTACTTAATCGTAAAGCGCTAGTAAAACATTGATATAATTTTTATCATAAAATAAAAAAATACTAATTCAATTTTTTTTTTTTACCAAAATAAAGTAAAATTAAGAGATGTTATACCGACGCTTTTGGATAAAAACTTGTTACATAAAATCAACTACCATCGTCATTAAATCATCAGCATAGTTGAATAAATTAATCAAGGTCGAGAGATGCGGATTTTATTGAGTCAAATTTTAGGTAGCAAAATAGTAGAAAAATATCTAGGTAGGGTCATTTTCGTCAGCGCAAGTGGTGGCAAGAACTCCCAATCAATCATTGCCATCGGCGAGTAATGTCATCTCCGAGAGGTCGGTTTTGTGTTGTCGAAGCTTTAAGAGTGATTATTCCACACCACACTATGCATATAACCCCATATAGCACTACTTCTAAAATGGTCAATTTATATTCTTATTTCCAAGTGTGTTCAAATTATAAAATCATGATAATAGGTATATAAGTAATTTTATTTAGAGGAGAAAGTTTTTTTTTTTTAATATGCAAGCATGTGATGTGTGGACCTAATTAGAGATATATATATCAATATCTAGATGGGCATTTAGTTTTGCTTAACAAAACTTTCCTTATCTCGCCTTTATCATATTTTATTTGTTAATAGACATGCTTATTGCTTAGGGAGGTTAATGTATCTTGGGGTAATAAAACGCAGCGACATATTATATTCTACTAACGAGAATCCATAAAACGTATGCTTTATTTCAGTCAAACCTGAAAACACAAGTCACGTTCAATCCTTCCTGAGCACAGACGTCGTTGTCCGAGAAAGTTTAACAGTACTAATCGATGCTAATCTAAAACTAAACCCTTCCAAAGTGTAATCAATTGGTGCGTATATTAGGTCATGGTGACCTAAAGGTGCTTTGTATGAGCTTTATTAACAATAATAGTAAAAAGCCTAAAACTTAAGAAAATTTAATTAAAACATAAATAAAGAAATATTAAAAAGCACATATCAAAGGTCTGCGGCATCAATTATATTTAAGAACATTATAATCTTATTGTTTGTTTATCACGAGTTAAATCTTTAAAATCATGATTTATATATATCTCTCATATACTTAGACACTAAGAATAACTTACGAAGTTACATATTTTGAAAGCAACATAAGAGTATTTTTTTTTAGAGTTAAATTACTAATTCTATGCCAATTATAAGAGTTATGAAAACAATGCATGCATACGACACACTGTGAAGTATCATACTTCCATTTTAAAACTAATTCCATTTTAAAACTAATTGCAATGAGAAGAGTAATGCATGACCTTTATAAACCGTGCTAAGTTCTCCCGTCTTTTTCATTTGAGATTTAATACATAGCTCCATAAATTAAAATATGATATTTTGGAGCATAAAAACATAAACGATTATATATAAATTTGATAAGCGCACTTGAAAGTATTTTTGAGATTTAATACGATGAATGCATTTTTATTGAATTTAAGACCATAATTTTTATGTGATGTCGCAAGACATGTTGGTCTTCGCACAAACTCGTAGATGTTCTATGCGTACACAAAATCTCTCCATGACCAACTACCGGTATGGTTTGAGTTGAGACGAGGAAGTAATGCAATTTTATTACTTTATATACTTAACCGTTAAAAAAATAGAATTTATTGTATTAGTTGAGTATAGTTTGGTTTGGTTGAATATTGTCCCTTACGAGTAAGTTTGGTTGCGGTGAAAACTGAAAAATGAAGAATGTTATTGATTTATACAAGGTAGATGACACGGTATATTTCTATTTGGCCAAGATAGCTACTAATTATGGAAGAAGTGGTAATAATGAAAGATTCGTTTGTTTTCGTGTTAGAACAAAAAACACGAGGCCAAATATAAATAATAACCTCAAGATCACACGACGAAGATGATCAATACTCTATAAAATAATATAAATTCTATGTATAATATAACTAACAGATATTTTATAAAATAATATATTTATAGGGTTAATAACGGCGAAAATACTCAAAGTTTGGTCAAAGAAGTATCCAAACTTTAAAAGTGGTGGTAAAAATACCCAAAGTCGCATTTGAGGAGTTGACTCTCGTAACGCCGTTAACTTACCCGTTAACTCTGGCCACGCGGACAAACGTGGGATGCTGACATAACAATTTTTGCCAAGTGGACGAGCCCACATCAGCCTCGTTTACGACAAAACAACGAATTAAACCACTAATTAATATTATTTAATACAACTAATTGAACCCTAATGATTACACTTAACAAAACAGATTTGTCCACGTGGCCATAGTTAACGGGTAAGTTAACGGCGTTACGAGAATGGAATGGTCAACTCCCCAAATGAGACTTTGAGTATTTTTGCCATAACTTTTAAACTTTAAGTACACAAAGAGTTCTTTGACCAAACTTTGGGTATTTTCGCCGTCATTAACCCTATATTTATAATATACAAATAATGCTATTATGCAATATAATTATGGTTTCATTAGTATTTCATAAGTTTATACTAAATAACCGCAAGGATCATCATAAAGCCGGATAAGTAACGGATTTTGATAATAACTAAAAAAAAAAAGAGAAGAACATCTCATTGTAAAAGTATCATGGATATTACCGCAAAGTCCCCCAATTATTTTGTAAAATTTGTGAAGGGATAGCGAGTTACCCATCGATTTTACGTGAATTACAGTTTACTAACGGGCAAACCCTGGAGCATTTCGTCTAAAAGCATGGGTCACAGACGGAATCACACATTAAATTGGTTAGTATCGGCCCAATTGAATAAGGAAATATAGGCCCAACAGAGCCCATACGAGTCCCGCTCAAGGAAGTTTAAAATCGTTGACCGAAGTCAAGGCGCGAAACGAAACCGCTATGCTACACTTTCCCGCTAAAAACCTCTCTCCTGTCCTTTACCGCTATCTGTATCCCAACTCCATTGCACGCGAATCTCACCATCGAAGAGCTTCAACCACTCATTACTCCATTTCCCTCCAGATCTCACTCGCAGCCATGCCTTCCATCTCCAAGCGCAGTAAGCCTTCTTCCCCCTCCGCCGGCGACGGGGAGATCAATCTCCGATCCGCCGCCTCCGATCGCACTCCTCCGAAGCGTAAATTCAGATCCGACTCGCCGGCGAAGGCGAGCCCCGTTTCGACGCCGATGAGGTGGACTTCGCCGCGCCGCTCCTCCATGGACGCGAAGCTGGACGGCTCCGAGACTGTGAGTTCCAACTTCCGAATCTGAATCCGGCGAACTGATGGTTTTTTTTAAGTGATTCAGCTCGATTAATAATCAATTTTTTCTTGATGTTGATCTTCAGGGGACTGATGGTCAGATCTGCGAGCGGATCACGAAGCTGATGAAGTCTCCGGTGAGGAATTTGATGAGCAGTTTTGCCGCCAAACCGAATTGGGATCCTAGAGGTGAGGGCAAAGATTCTTTGTGCTTTGAAGTTTTTGATCCTGCGCAAAATTTGTTTATAATTATTGAATATCAATTGTAGATTCCAAGCAAACTCGAGCTCTGAAGGAAGCGCTCCACGTTTCGACGGTGCCGTCAAACATCGTGTGCCGGGAAGATGAGCAGACGAAGGTGTTCGAGTTTTGCAAGGCAAGCTTGGAACAACAGAAGGCTGGAGGATTATACGTTTGCGGATGTCCCGGGACCGGAAAGTCGCTGTCAATGGAGAAAGTGAAATTGAATCTGGTCAATTGGGCTCAAGAAGTAAGATTGATCATAGTTTTTTTTTCTTTCTTTTTTTTCACATTTTATTGTCATTGCCTTTTCATTCTAATCGCCGACGTCTCGCTTGCAGGTCGGGATTCAAGAACCGGAAGTGTTAACTGTAAATTGTACATCTCTTACGAACACGAGTGATATTTTTGGCAAGGTACTCGAGGCATGAGCTTGTATTACAATGTCAATTCTGAAAATGCCAGTATTTAATCGCAATTTTGCTCTGGCAGATGCTAGGTATTGACCATCGACGGAAACGAAACAAGGGGTCGTGCTCGCCTCTGAAACTTCTGCAGAAATTGTACTCTCAGAAACCGCAGTCGTCCGACGGGAAGATGATGTAAACACATTACACTTAATATATACTCCTTTGAATTGAATAGATTATTTAGAGGTTTTGTTCATAGTTTTATAAAAAATATCCGGTTGATTTCGACTTTTTAGGTTGTTAATCGCCGACGAGTTGGATTATTTGATTACTAAGGACCTGTCTGTGCTTCACGATCTGTTCATGCTCACAATATTGCCATTCTCAAGATGTATTCTCATAGGTATTTTACATTATATTGGTGCAATGATTACACCCTTTGATAGCTCATCTGATACATGATCATATCACTTGCTTATTTTTTTTAGGAATTGCCAATGCCATTGACCTCGCTGATCGTTTTCTTCCGAGACTTCTGTCATTGAATTGTAAGTTTTGCCGTGTTTGCTACGTAATTCCAATGTCTCGTTACCAGGGCCGGCCCAATCATTACGGAGGCTTTGGGCGAAAATCGAAAATGAGGCCTTTTTTTCGTTTTAATATTTTTTTATATAATAAAAATAATTTGAAAAACAAAAACATACAATTTTTTTTATGAGCATAGTGTCTCTCATAGAAAAAATCCAATTTTAGCAGAAGGAATAACAATCTACCGACTACCATAAATACTTAATTCGAACATCAATTTTTAATATATATAAATAAAAACTAAAGTAAAATCAACTCTCTAATATATTTATCTTTTTTACTTTTTTATGATGCAAATATGTTACTCAAAATCTCAAATTGCTATAATCAATTTTTTTAAAAAATTATTTTCTATAAATATTATAGTTAATTAACGCAAACATAATTATTTCTAAATAAATCTTTAAGAAAAATGAATTAAAACAACTTATCTATATTGAAGCAACAGATTCTAAAATAGCAGTAATATTCTTTACTAATAAATGTATTTAGATAGGAATTATTTTTTTGTAATCAATTACCTTGTAAACAAAAATCAATAATATTTTACTGGAATCTGGATGATAATAGAGTAGACCCGGGAGAGAGAAAAAAATAAAATAAGCAAAATAAAAGTAAAAGCTTTATGTGGATGAGTGGGACCGTACCTATTACCCATGGTGTTTTTTCTCGGCATTGACTCCATTGGGCCTTTAAAATACTCTTTAAAAATATTTTTCGAAAAAGAAAAAAATTAATTGCTTTAACGCATATCTTGTTGTGGGCCTTTGCCTTGAGTGGGCTTGGGCAGTTGCCCAAATCGCCCAGCTATAGGGCCGGGCCTGCTCGTTACCTATTCGACAGTTGCAAAGTTATTTGCGCTTCTTTTTCTTATTCGCAACTTGTGTGTATTTTTCGTAGGTAAGCCAACGGTAATAACTTTCCGAGCATACTCCAAAGATCAAATCCTCAAGATTCTTCAAGAGCGGCTAACGGTAAGTCAGTCCTTACTGGCGTTTGTAAATACTGAAATGGTCGTTGTCGGTTCGAACGAGATTTTTGTTCTCTTCCTTTACAGTCTTTAGTGTAGTTCTAAAAAGGAGATAAATGCAAAGTGATGTTTCTTGTGTTTATTTTATAAATGTACTTGCATTGTTGCCGTGGCTGATTAAGCATACCTTTGTTGTGTTTTACAGGCACTGCCGTTTGTTGTCTTTCAAGCGCAAGCACTGGAACTTTGTGCTCGAGTAAGTTACCATATATATAAAGTCTATTATTAGTTTGAGGCCAATCTTAGAAAAACATATTTGCTTACCGACTCCTAATCTTGCTCGACTTTAGGACAGTTTATTTTATAATTTTCGAGTTTAATCTCAAAAAGTGTAATTGGTTTTTGCTTAGCTTTTCCTTTCCCCCAATTATTATGTAAACGGAATGTCCAAAAATTTAATTCAAGCTTAGCATTTACGTATCGTGACGCTACTTTGACGTACTTTTCATCATCCATTTGTGTAATATTTTGAGTTGGATTATGTTGTGAAACCCTCAAAGTTTGATTGCCAATCTCCAATGCCCTATTTATCTGCGAAGAGGTTCTTATATGTTCATACGAAAATGCAGAAAGTTGCTGCTGCATCCGGGGATATGCGCAAAGCGCTCTGTGTTTGCAGGTCAGTTGGTCTATTATGCAATGATAGTAATTCACATTGCTTGTAATATCTACTCAGTTCATACAAAATCCAATAATAACTGCGAATTTAAATAGGGAAGCGATAACCGATCAATTCTAATTATTTAGTTTCCTACATGCAGAAGTGTGGTAGAAATGGTAGAGGCAGAGCTAAAAGAGACTTCAAATAACTTGAACCTATCTCCAGAGGAGAAGACTCTTGAGCAACATAGTTACTTAGAGGCCATTGCCGTGAAAAATAAACGAGAAATCGACATTGTAAGTCTTGCCTAGTTTATTTCAAAAATCAATTTGGAGTTTGTGCCATTGGCGCCTTTTTCTGAGTCTAAAAAGACTATTTGTTGCAGGTGAGGATTGATGATATGGCTGTAGCTTTGGCAAAGACATATAAAACGCCGGTAGTTGACACGATTCGGTCTCTCCCGCAGCATCAGCAGATCATCCTCTGCTCGGCCGTGAAGCTTTTCCGAGGTGGGAAGAAAGATTCGACAGTAGACGAGGTGCATAAATCCGTTCCATAATTTCATTTTTAAGCTAATTATCGAATAATAATAATTATAATCGCATTTTGAGTTTCTGAATCTCGTTTAAACAAATGCAGTTAAACAAATCGTATTTGGACGTATGTAAATCCGTGTTGATTCCGCCGGTAGGGATAATGGAGCTCTCAAGCATGTGCAGTGTTTTAAATGATCAGGTACTGAAAATGAATATCAGCTTATGTTTACTTATGAAGTTTGGTATAATTTAGCAATGTTGCTCACAAGTTATTTTCTTTATTTTAGAGGGGTTATTTTGAAGCCTCAACTATATTTCCTAACATAGTTCTACATTTTAGGAAGTTTTTATTTTTATTTTTTATTTTTTACATATACCTTCTATTTTCAATTTGCACATACATATACCATTTATTTAAAAACAACTAAAATATACCCTCAAATATTCTTTAGTTTATTTTTTGTATACCCCGGTCATTTTAATACTCAACAACTCAGAATTGCTCTTATTCATATTTAGAATTTTATTTTTAAAAACCTATCAGTTTATTTTTGACAATATAAACAATCTATTTTCCAAAAGTCGGAATATTACTACTTGTCAATTTTAGAAATTTTAATTTCTTATATAACTAATTAAAAAATAGAGTATCACTGTCAAATTACACTCTAATATTTTTGACTGTTTTGAATAATAGATGATATGCTATTGCAAAAAGTAAATATAGAGGGTATAAGTTTATATACTTTGTATGGCATAAAATTTGAAAAAATAAAAAATAGTATACTGAGTATAGTACTGAATAATAATGAAAATTTTAACTCTTTCAGGGGTTATTAAAGCTTGGTCAATCACGCCAAGAGAAATTAAGACGAGTGACACTACGAGCAGATGAAGCAGATATCACATTTGCATTGCAGGTATATATATATATATATATATATATATACACAAACACACACACTACTCTTCCCAAATACTTATTGATTTTAACAATAATGAATTAAAAATTGAAACAGGGTATTCGTTTCTTCCGGAACTGTCTGCAATAACAAACCTTGCAAATGCGAGTCATTGATTCTTCTTCTCGTGCTCAACTCACCACCAAGGTTCGGAATCTTGACTTCTTCACAGTTCGACTTAATTTATAAAATTGAAATGCTAGAGATGTTCAAATCAACTTGTTCTAATGTTTTTTTGTTTATTTTTTGGTGCAGGTAAAACAGCGAACGTGATATCAATTCTTATAAATGTAAACGATAGTTTCATTCTTTCTTTAGAAAATGAAAAAAATAAAATAAATGTCTTGAATAAAGTTTTGATAGGCCAAAGCAAATGAAACATGTGTCATGATTTGACTATGAAAGATTGTCACACATTCTTTACGATTGATAAAATAATACTGATGTGAGGTTTACGAGACAAGTCTCAATGTGTTAGAAGATAATCTTAGAAGTTAGAACATTGTTAAATTAATAATTTTGTTTTAAACTATATTTTTAATAATTTCGTTAAATTATGAAATATTTGTTATGTTATTATATAGCAAGACTATGTTAGTAAATGATATTAAGAATAAAGATCATTACATAATAATAATAATAAAAAGGAAATAAACATTCCAATCAATTAGAGATGACTTTAATTATTTGAAGAATTGAAAAATCTATATATATATATATATATATATATATATTAAAGGATGATGACAAAGTTTTCTCAACAATTCTATTATATATACATGATGCTCAAATGTTAATTTTTGAGAATTTTGAATTAAAAAAAAAATCATACCAATAATTTATGATGCATTTGAGAATTTATGATGAACACTAATAATATTTATAATTTATGATGCATTTGTATATGGATCATATTTGAGTACTCATACTAATAATTTATGATGCATTTGAAAATTTATGATGAACACTAATAATACCAATAATTTATGATGCATCTATTTCTTTTCTTTTCTCTTTTTTTTTTTTTTACGTTTTAATTGATATGCACACCAAATTAATATATTTTTTTATTTTTAGTTTTTGTATACTCTTTTTCTGTTTCCATACTCTCTAAATCTCTCTCGGATGGTATACCAAATAACATGGTAGTGAGGTGGCAACATAAAAAATCAAGGATCACAAGATACTATTTTTTCTTCTTCTGATTTTTACTATTTTTTTTAACTCCAAAAATCAATTCTAACATCTTATTACTAATCAGTTTCACACGTACGGCATGTTTTTCATTTTCTTTGCTATAAGTGACAAGTGGTATACTTTGAATGTTAATAATTCATTTATCACAACATTAATAATGAATATGAAAAGATACGTTTTAATAAAACTGCTAACCTTTCTTGTAAATCTCTCACCATTCTCTCCGCTTCTTCATTCTCCATCCGACAACTCTCTCATTCTCTCTCTTCGCCGCCAACTCCACTGCCGAAAACCACCGCCCGTCTCCGTGCTGCGGCGGTGACCAAGGAAGCTATGTCGCTCAAAGTCCCCCCAGGCTGTTTTGTTTAGTCATCCGGTTTCTCTGCTCTATGTCAGTTGTCAATCTCCGGTAATTTCCATCGTCGTCAATCTTTGGGAATTTTACAGCATCTGAGTGAAATTTAGAATATTGCCTCTCATTGTATTTCATGTTCGGATTTGGATCTCTATTATGCTCCGTCCATGTCGGACACTTCTTAGGTAAGATATATATTCCTTAGACTTTGGTTTCAATTCTCTGGTGTGGGTTGATTTTTTCATCTATTTCGTGTTTGAATAATTTTTTCTTATGTATAGATTTTGTTTCTTCATCTTAAAGATGGGAGCTAATCTGAAGCATTTTGCAAGGTTTGAGAGCTAATCTGATAGTCATTGAAGCTTTTTGTAAGTATGTTTTTTGGTGGTGCCTTTTCACTTTGATAGTGTAGTCTTAGAAAATTGACTTCATATATTTTTCATTTTGATGGTGTAGGACTGTAGTCTATAATAGGTACAGTGGTATACGAGCAAAATATTTTCCTTCATATATTTTTCTCTTTCTATTCTCTAACAGCTTCTTATGCGATTGACATTTGCCTTTTAATTTTCATATCACTTATGGAGATCAACAAAGTCGACCACAACAGAATTGGAATACAATGCGATGATCGGATGTTCAAGCCATGCGATTTTGTGAAATTTAAGTTAATTAGGGCATTTTTCTATTTTCAAATTTAAGGAAATTTTGTTCAAGTGATCAGAAAATAATATTTATATTATTTTAGCAACTATAAAAGGAAAAATTGTTAATAATTTATAATATCACGATCTATATTCCATTTTTGTTACTCCAATCAGTGTTTCACATATTACTATTTTATGGAGAAAATACACAAAAGACATAGAAAACGATTATTCAAGATTATGTTGAGTTTATAAACTGAGCAAAGTATTGAAGTCTTTTATTATTATTATTATTATTATTATTATTATTATTATTATTATTATTATTATTATTGTTGCAAGGAAAATAGAATGTTGAGTTTATATGCAATATTATTGTTCCCACTAGGATTTTTACCTATTAGAATTTTACGGGTTAACCAGGTTTTGACAATTTTTTTATAAAATAATAATATTTACATAACATAAATAATACTTTGTATAATATAACTAAGGAAATAATTTGAAATGGCTCTTATACTTTTAGGTTGACACAGAGAATGAGATTACTCATTTACTTATATATATTTAAAAAAAAAACATAAACTAAAAATCATATACATTTCATACAAATAGTTGATATTCTCCGCTACCAATTCACTAGATTCACTTAATTAATAATTATTCAATTATAAGTCAGTTGGAGACCGATCAGATCCTTCAAAGTTTGGTCGAGAGACTAACAATATAAATATATCGTCTATATATGTGAACTATACCGAAAGTCCAAGAACGTAAAATTAAATGCAATTTTTTTTTTCATTATGTCATTGAAAATTCATTCATTTTAAATGTTTCATATTTTCATGGGATTCATTTTGTAAGAATTCCAAAATCTTATCATAAGACTAACAAGAATTGAAAAAGACAATTCGATTATCATGTTCAATTCAATTGCTTTATATGATTTTTTAATCATAAAATTGCTTTGATCTACTCATTAATTTCTCTTTCCATATTATAACGTATGTGTTTCATAACACTCATAACAATTACAAAAGACAGTTCGATTGTCCTGTTAAATGCAACTAACTTAATTAGCAATAGTGAGGTTAATAAATAAAACAATACTCATATAACAAAAGTCCCTTTAAACAGAGGAGATCGTAACTGAAAAAATAAATCTCATTCTGTTAATTTTTTCTTTCTGTAGTTTATATAAATGAAGGTTGTATTTCATCGTCGAGTCGAGAAGGTTTTGTTGTTTGAATCGGTCGAGGTAACTTAGCTCACTTCGAGCTATTTTAATGCAATCTGAGTTAGCTATGAAACGATCTGAGATTTGAAATTTTTCTGGTGGCTTGTGTGTTCACCTATTGATGTTTGTGGGAAAGAATTTCGTTTCACATAACGTGGTTTGAATTATCACTTACCTACGTATTTTATCACCACCGCGCGAACACGGTGTTAGTGGACAAAGATAAATGGAAAGACAATATCATTTATTCTAGGATGTTAATGTTTAATACATATAGTACGCGATGCATATTTAAAAGATTTTGAGAAGAAGAAAAAATAAACGTTTAAATATGTTTATGTAACTAAAGGTATGTATTAAATATTTCAATTTGTATTTATTTAGACCTTTCTAATTCCACCCTATATATAACAGTTTTGTTCTATTAATTTTAAGATTTTTGAAGAAAAATTGGCTAAAATTTTAAAGTTGACGAATTGAACAAATACAGTCATATATAGCGTTGGTGCCTTTTTTTTAGCGACGACAATTGCTAGATAGTCGTTGAAAATGTGTTGGTCTGTAACTTATTAAACATGTAATACATATACATACGTTGAAAATCAATATTCATTACCATTTATAACACAATAATCATTAGTCAAACTTTATATTTCTGTTACAAAAGCAACGTTGAGAAAATATTTAACCATGAATAACACCTCTACTTAAAACATTGATTACCATGATTAATATTGCCAAATAGCCAATCAACCACATTAATAAATCACGAAAGACCGTATTACCCTTGTGTTAATGTGTATTAACTATATTAACGTGTATTAACTAAGTTAATTTGTTTAAAAATAAATTAAATTTTTGTTAAAATTTTAATCACGATTTTTTATTTTTAAACAAATTAACTCAGTTAATACACGTTAATATAGATTTTCTGTAAACACAAGTAAATGTTCTTATTTTTAAGAAAAATTAACTTTGTTAATACACGTTAATATGTTAAAAGGGTATTATAGGTATAAAATATGTTATTTAATAGCCACCTCATCAATTTGACTATTTTGCAAAGAAATAGGAAATGTTGGCTATTTGGCTAATCAAACGTTTCAATTTGGCTATTAAGAGCCATTTCTCTAAAAATAATACATTTTTTATAATTTTACATATATAAGGGGTATTAGCAGCAAAGATTGCCAATGTAAGGTCAACTGTTCGGACATTTGGCCAAAGTAATTTAATATCGACATAAATACTCAAAATTTACCTAATAGTGGTGTGCACAAATTCCATCGACGAAGGGCTTCTCAGCGAGGTTCATCGCCAAATGTTGATTGTTCCTTATAGGAGTTTGTGCTTTATCAATAAGCTTTGATCTCACTAATGGGCCCTTCTTCCGATGCCCTATTCGGCTTTATTTCCTTTGATCCATCCTATAAACGACAAGAATAGGTTTTGTCATTTTGATATAAATAAACACGACAAAATCGTACCTTAAAGCAAGGTTCGACTTTTCCACGATTATCTTCGATAATCTTCGATTATCCGTCTTGCCGGTAGTTATCGGCAAGACGGCCATGCCAGTACTTTTCCATGATTTTTGCCGAAAATCGGCAAACATCTTGAAAAATAACAAAAAATTGGTACTTTCAAGAAATTTTGCACTTTTCGATGATTTTATTCGAGTATTAATATATGTGAGAGTGAGACTATATTTTATTTACCTATGTTTGAGTATGAAATGATTTTATTTTTGGCATTTTTAATTTTTTATCAACATTATAAACTTAGTAAATATATTCTTAATAATATTTTAGTGATTTTTCATCGATAATCCTCGATAAGTATCGATAATCCGTCGATAATCATCGAAAAGTATCGGTAATCGGTAAGCTACAGTATTATTAGTTTTCCGTCAATAATCCGGTAAGTTATCGATTAATCCGTCGATAATGGCAAGCGATTTATCGGCAAGTTCGGTAAGTTGAACCTTGCCTTAAAGTAATTCGTTATTTTAATCACGCACTTTAAGTCGTCCGTAAAATATGAAGCTAAAAGTATCGACCCCCTTATGCTAATGTCGATGGGTTCATCGCTCCTCCTCCCTACTTGACGAGAAGCACTTGTGTTTTTCTCTACGGCATTTTTCCGTGTAATCAGCGATGGCCATGACCAGTGGCGGAGCCAGGATTTCTATTCAAGTGAAGTTTTAAAATAAATTTTTAACGGTTTTTTTTTTCCAATCATATAACAACAATCACATTATAACATTTTTACTAAAAAAAAAAAAGATAATTTACCTAGTACAAAATACGACGTCGCATTCTTTTATCTTTCAAAAGTAGACATACAATATTTTGTATGCAATATCATAGTCTGATGTTATATATACAACATTCATACAATACTTGTTATACAATATCATAGTCTTACGTTGTGACCGGTCTTAGGCGGCATATATTTTGAAGCTCCTAATAGAATTTTTTTATTAAATATAATAAAAGATTGTTTTTTATATTATTATGAGATAGAATTTGTAAAAGTGAGTAATAATAATATACTATAAATATACATTTAAAATGATATTTATACAATTAAAAAATTACAATTATATATTTAGATAATTAATTTCAATTGATGGGTAATGTATAAACTTAGTTAAAAAAACGTAAATATTAATTGATTTTCATAATAAATTTTAATATATATCACGTTATATTTGTTGACTTAATATATTTGTATACCTAATTATATCGTAAAAATCTAAATTTAAAGTGATAAAAAAAATTAAAAATAAAACACGAATTGGACTTCTTACCAAGCTTAATATCTTAGTGCCAACCCAATGTGTAAGGTTTGAAAATGTGAGGTGCAGCCCATACTGCAAAAGTTATAACGTGGCTACGCCACTGGCCATGGCAAAAAATAATCTCGCTGAGCAATGGTATTCCAATCGTTGAAAAACCCATTGACCAATCGTTGATTTTACACGTGGCGTCTCCTGGGGAATCCTCGCGTCTCTTCACGTCAACGTGTGTCAGCCTTCACTCGATTGCATCTCGAATTCTCAAACATCAGCGAATCTGAGCCCTTGATCTCATTTCGCGCCGTTAAATAGGGAGCCAAGTAGAGTTTTAAACTTCGGCTTCGTCTTCTTCTCCTTCCTTCTTCATTTCTTCCTCAAATTTCTCTGCAAATCCATATTAAAGCCTTGATTTTCTACTTTCTCATTTAAGCATTAGATTTCATCCTTTGATTGCTTAATATTCTTTCTTTATTCTCCGATTCCTCGTTATTCTTTCCTTGTCCTTCTCTTAATATAAACTAGTTAACGGCACAGCGCTTCGCGCGGTGGCGTAGTATTTCTTATTTATTTGTACGGAAACGTTGAATATATTGATTTGTATTTTTGTAACTTCATTTATGATTTTTTTTAAATACGATCATAAAAAAATGTTAAAGGATTTACCGAAATTATACGAAAATAGTTCATTGAAATTAAAAACACATATTCGTGAATGATGGTTGAATGGGTGAAAATAAGTTCAAAAAAATTAAATTTTATAATTGTATATACGTTGATGTATAATTTGACTTATACGTTGATGTATAAATTGTATATAATTTGACTTATATATTCATGTAAATTTATTCGTGAGATTTATATTGAAATAAAAAAGTAAGTACGTTAATTGCCAAGTACATTGACAAAAAAATTAATAATAAAAAATATGTTAAACAATTTTTTACTCTTGAAATTTTATATTGTACTCGAAATGCGTCGGTTATATTCCTGAATGAGCTGATATATTAAAAATATTAACAATTAAGAATTTAATACTATCTTCAATACATTGAAAATAACAATCCCGAATTAATTAAACAATCATCAATCAATTTAAATTTTAAATTAACCATTAGGGAACAAAAAAATATTAATTGAAGATTGCCTAGCAAGTGAGAACGTCAATAAAACTATACACTTCTTCAAGTAAAATTGTAGATTATTAGTTAGACATCTTTGTATATATGATACATAAAACAACTGTGCCTTAGATACTATCGACGATAGAATTGAACAAACCAACGTTAGTCGTAGTTACCGAATCCCACAATCCGATAAACCCTATAAACGCCATTGAGTCGAACTGTAGGTCTCGCGGAAGAGATTGAAAGGATCAAGAGGGAGGCGCAAGCTGGTCGGATATGGCAGGGGAGGTAAGGACGGTCTGAAGAAGTAGGATTGTATAAGAGATGCAATCTATCCATCCCAATCCTCTATCAATTCTCTAATAGAAAAGTCACATAAAAAGAGTATTTATTTTCATTAAGTACACATTTAGACTCGGAATGTTCACAGTCTAGAGGAAATTTGAAAAGGCTAGAGATTAATTGTAGCTTCAATATTTTTTCCGATAATTGTGACAATTACTTGAAGAAGTGTAAGAGATTGCGACTTGTGCGTTTATTTACACTTAAAAGTATCAAACGCCATGAATAAAGTAATATCATAGCTTGATTCGTAACCTAAAACAACAATTATATATCACAAAAAAGTACACACTACAAAAACAAAACAAAACAAAAAACTACATAATGGGCTTACGACTTAAGGAGAAAGTGACACGTTTCAATTCAACACAACCTGAGAAATAAAGAAAATAATAAGTAGTAAGACTTTAAGAAAAAATACACCATGAACTTGCTACTTCATCAGAAAATATTATATAAACCAAACAAAAAGAAAAACCTACACGTTCAGTTAAAGTCATATTTTTTTCTTTTTTTATATTAACTAGTGGACCGCTTCGCGCGGTGGCGATAAAATTATATAAAATTTCCAACTCGTCAATCGTAATTGGAAGACTTATATCTACATCGAACTCGTCATTTATTTAATTAAATAATTTTAATTATTGTAGTTTTCTATTGTTTAAAATTTGATAATGTTATTCTCTTTTTTTTTTAAATGTCTAAATATATATATTTAAAAGTCTAACAAAATAAATTGTAATATAAAATTTCTTTCAAATAGACTGCAATATACAAATAGAAGAGTATGTCCATATATGGTAAGGAAAATTGTTTTTCTTAATACAATATTTTTACAATACAATTTATTCTTAATAGTTAATCCCACGTGTTAATGTATTATATGTTTGCGGGTTAAATATTTTAGAGAAATTGCTCATAATAGCTAAATTGAAACGTTTGATTAGGAAAATAGCCAACATTTCCTTTATCTTTGCAAAATAGCCAAATTGCATGAGGTGACATTTTAATATCATATTTTATTCCTATACCACCCTTTTAATTAACTATTTTATATTATTATTTTCGTTATTAATAAAAAAGGAAATAAATGCCACCTTTTTCTATGACCTGTATTTTAATTTTAAATAAAAATTAAAATGGAAATAATCAGATATCTTAGCTAATCACGTCAGATTTTAACTAATCACCTATCAATGTGAATATATTTTTGGGAGAGTAAATCGTGTGAAAATTACTACTTTTGCTATTAATATGGTTATTATTTTATAATTTAATACTCAGATTTTTATACGTGTATTTTTTTAATGAGTAATATGGTTAGTACTTTTGTTATTTTTATGGTTAAGTATTTTCTGAATAAATATTAAGATATATGATTATTGTGTTAGTATGTGTATTAACGTGTGTTAGTATGTGTATTAACGTTAATAATTTGTGTTTGTATGTGTATTAACGCTAGTAATTTGTGTTAGTATGTGTATTAACGAGATAATCTGTGTATTAATATATGTATCAACGTTAGTAGTTTGTGTTAGT
Organism: Parietaria judaica; assembly: GCA_954871525.1. NCBI lineage: Eukaryota > Viridiplantae > Streptophyta > Magnoliopsida > Rosales > Urticaceae > Parietaria > Parietaria judaica. The sequence continues at coordinate 21,523,403 of OX940860.1, read as the reverse complement.
ATGCGTATTAACGCTAGTAAGTTGTGTTAGTATGTGTATTAACGAGATAATCTTTGTATTAATATTTGTATCAACGTTAGTAGTTTGTGTTAGTATGTGTATGAACGCTAGTAAGTTGTAATAGTATCTGTATCAATGTTAGTAGTTTGTGTTATTATGTGTATTAACGCAGCTCGGTATAGGGGAATGTAAAGCCGATCGATTTTATCCCTGATTATATTGAAAATAGGGTCATATTGATTAATAAGGCTGAAACAGATAATCAAATCGAAATTAAAATTGGTTAATAACTATTTCATTTCGTCCAAACCAAACAAAGCTGCATATGCAATCTGAAGTGGAAAAACAGTAAAAAAAACTGGCCAAATTGTTTTGCCATACTAACTATCTACTTGAAATTATAAAATAATGTCGATAACATAGCTAAATTACGAAACAGAATTCAAATCCCAAGATCGAAAGATGGTTGACTTGCACCCACAATATCATCAGCGTCATTTCTATTCTTTTTGGCTTTCTTCCCTTGTGTGTAAGGCGGCCTTATGGATGGTCCGGGTTTAACATTTTTCCGTAGCCGTTTGCTTCTTCGAACTTGATCTCAGCACTCAATATATCTAACATAAAAGTGAATTAACCATATTAATACAACCAATAAAACATAATATCTAACATTGATACAACCTAATATTAACTTAAATGTGTATTAACTACATTAATACAACCTAAAATCTAACGGGCATACAACCTAATATTTAACTTTAACATGTATTAACCACATTAATACAACATAATTATCTAACAAAAACGTGTTTTAACCACATTAATGAATCACAAATGATTAACAAATCCATCAATTAACCACATTACTACAATTTAATGTTTAACAAGGCCATGAATTAACCACATTAATACAATCAATACAACATAATATGTAACATTAATACAACCTAATACCTAACTTATAAGTGTATTAACCACATTAATACTTAGTAATATCGGATAAAACGTGATCTAACATAAGAGGGCAATTAACCACATTAATATAGTCAATACAACCTAATACCTTACATAAAAGTGTATTAACCACATTAATACTTACTAATATCGGACAAAAATGTGAATTAACTACATTAATACAATCTAATATCTAACATAAGAGGGCAATTAACCACATTAATAAAATCTAAATATCGTCCATGTTCATGTTTAACTCGTCCATGTTCATGATTAACAACCCTATACCAATTTTATATCGATCCTAATCATTCAAATCCGAAATTGAATAGTCGCGAACAATGAAATTGATTAGTCACGAACATGTGAATAAACTCGATTTTATAACAACACTAATCTGCATGTGAAATCAATTCATAACAACAAAGTTTATATTCAAAATCCAAAATCAATATCAACAGGGTTCATATTCGAAATCCAAAATCCACACACACACACATATATATATATATATGAAGTAACAAATATTATTCGATTATTAACCAAATTAATGGATAAATCCAAAATCCTCTTTTATCAACCTATTTTAACGGAAATCAATACCTTTGTTTAACGAAAATCATCTCGTAAGGATTTTTTGAGAAAAAAATCTGAAGCAGCGAAGCGCACGTCCGACTAGATTTTGGTTCGTCTAGTGATGTTTTGCTGAAGGAGCGAAGCGCACGTCCGCCGTGCTCTGTTCGTCGACTGAAGGAGCTCGCGCACGTGGTCTGTTCGTCGTGGTCTGAAGGTCACGCACATTGTGGTGAGAAAGAAGCTCGTCGGATTTGCTCGAGCAGCTTTTATGAAGTCGGAGAGGGAAGGAGTCGAAGAAGGGTGTGGGGAGTCGAAGAAGGGTGTGGTTAATGATTTTGTTTTGAATTTTGAATGTCGAGTGAATAACAATATTAGTTACCATATTAATAGCAATATTAATTGATATGAATATATAATTAATAAATTTTTTGATTTGAGCGAGATTCCGTTAATTAATTGCAATTTATTTAATTTATATTATTAAAAATGAAAGGTATCGTAGTAATTGTATATTGGTTTAAGTGGTTAATTGGCTATTTAGCAATATTAACCAAAACATGGCTATTTAGCTAAAGCCACATTTAAGTTTGGCTATTTCTCTAGAGTACCCAAAATTTATTCGTATTTATAATTTATGATTAAATTGAATATATTCTGATTTAATTGAAAGTTTCCGTGTTTATTTGTGGTTAGATTAAATCGTATTCTGAGCTATTATTTACTTTGCTGATCATGAGTTTTTCCTTTTATTCCAATCTTCTTTTCTATATTATTTATTTTGCTGATTGTGTTTCTTTCCTTATATTTATTTTTTTCACGACTTTTATTTTTGGGTTAATTGCGGCAATAATGCACAACATTTGGTCAACAGGGGTTTCAGGTCCCCAACCTTTCAAAGTGTGGGAAAAAATACACAACATTTGTTGAATGTAAAATCTGTTGGTCCTTCCGTTAGGGATGTTAAATTCTGCTGATGTGGCATCGTTAAACTGCCAAATGGACTGCCAACTTGTAATATTAATTACATAACTTAATTAATAAGAATAAATTAAATCAGAATTTAATTATGATTCAAAAAACAAATTAATACTTTAAATTAAATAAATAGTTTTTACTCCCCCTAAAAATCTAACAGACTCTTCGTCGAACATGACAATTTTTTTGAAAAACGACGGATTATTAAACACGACTAAAATTTGCAAAGATTACATAGCGACAATTTATTAGAAACGACTAAAATTTTGGAAAAACGACCGATTATTAAAAGCAACTGTAATTTAAAAAACGACATAGTAAAGATGTGAATAATATTGAAGCACGAGTTTAAAAATAAGAATTATGCGTTAAATAAGTATTGCTCGTTAATTTAAAGTTTTAATTTATTTTTTGAATCATAATTAAAATATGATTTTATTTATTCTTATTAATTAGGTTATGTAATTAATATTACAAGTTGACAGTCCATTTGGCGTTTAACAATGCCACATCAGCAAAATTTAACATTCCTAACGGAAGGAGATTCCAACAGAGAATCTAAATTCATACATATTACAAATCATCAATAAAATTAAACACTTGCTGAGTCCAACTGCATTGATTTCATTTCTTTCTATTACAACATTACAATAAAATTAATCAATTTGTTTAAACATTTCCATTAAAATTTATAAGTAATACTACATCACTGCATTTTACAATTGAGCCTTGATGAGTTCATGTTAATTTATTTATTTCTTTAACAATGTTACAATCAAATTAATTAATTTCTTTAATAATTCTGTTCAAATTTATAAATAATATCACGCCACCGCGCGGAGCGCGATGTGGTTCACTAGTTATGTATAATGATTATAAATTAAGAGTGATATATAGAGTATTAGAAAAATAAATGTTATAAATGATGGAGTAACGAAAAATGTTATAAATGTTAGAAATTATGGAGTAATGAATAATGTCTATATTCATTCTTCCAAAAAAAAAAAAAACTCACTTTTTCTTCTAAAATGTTGGATCCAAGCATCTACCATCCAAGACTCTTACAAAAACTTAGAGATAATGGATAAAACAATTTAGTAGAAAAAGTGTTTTTTTTTTTGTTACTGGAAGAATGAATATAGAAATTCCAAATTTTAATGTCTTTTATGATCATAGAGGAGGAATGACTCAATGTGAAATGTTAATGGAGGAGTATAGTTGTTTCGCTTTAGATCCTAAAGATTTAAAGAGATGCAAATATCATTTAAAACGAATGATATTGTCAGATAAATTTAAAATTTTTACTTAAAAGACTTTTATGAAGATAAAATAAAATTATTGGATTTTGAACTCCATCATTTTGAAGTTTATATCTTTGACAAAGATTTAAGATCTATTTCAATGGCTGGTGAAAACAAGAAAATTCTAACTCTTCCCTTTGCTACATAGATTGATAGTGTTGATCCCACTCTTCCAATTACTATTGCTACTACTCAGTTTTCAAGAACGAGTATAGTTGGGAGTACACTTTGTTATAAGATGGAAGATGATTTCTCAATAGATTATTAAGTCGTGAACATTGTGAGAGATTGCTGATTTGTTTATTATCTATTCAATCATAGAGGATTTTCGTGATACTCAATCAAGACGTTGTCTAATTCGATGAAATTATATACTATGAGACATTATTTACTTTTTTTTTTTATTTACGTGCATCACCCCACACCGATCACTGGTTTCGTCCTGCCCGAGTCAATTCGTTCGTCACTCCCTAGAACATCCAGTTCCCGGTTCCTTCCATGTCCGTGTCAATTCAAATAATTAAAATCTTAATTTTGCTAGGTCACTACTCGCAAAAAATCATTTGGAATACAATACCATTAACTAAAACAAAAGCTTTAACTTCTATTTCGTGGAGTCCACCACATCCATCAATAATAAATAGAGGATAAGACCACATCAATATGCGATAAAACGTGATAAATGAGAAACAGATCAATACTATCTTCTACATTTATTTACAACTACCCAAAATCTTCACCAAAATATTTGATTAGCATATAATAAAATAAAATAAAAAACATATCGATTATTATCTTGTATATATGTGCCAGAAGACACATCTTCTAACGTCTTATCCACTCTTAATTATGCGATTTGAATCTCTCTGCTTATCAAGAAATCCACAAAATCTAAAAATAGGAGAAGAAGAAATCCAATAAATCTGAGGAATTATTATTTAAGTGATAAATTTATTTAGACAATACAGCAAACCGTAAAGAACTTAGCAAATAATACGGAAAAGAATCTCATCATAATCCCATAAGAAATTTAATAGGTTCCTTGAATTCTTTCTCATTTTTCATAGGAAAAATATTAAATTAAATACCGGATTATTTACCATCTGTGCCACTTGGGATAAAAAAAAACCTCTTTAACACAACGCTCAACAACATAAATGTAAAATAATAATAAATTCAGAGCAATGACTCATTATACGTTTAGTGAGTAGCATATTATCTGATACACGTTAAACCAGGCGTAGAACACGTGAATTTGCGAGCAACAAGTTCCTTAATTGAATTTTGTCCCCCAAAAAAAGTTCCATAGTTGAATCTATTTTTTTTTTCTTCTTCAATTAATTACCCAAAGAGTCGAAGCAATAAAAAATTAGAAAAGTATTCGAACAAGTCACAATATACATATACAAATAGCACTTCTTTTATTGGGCATAAGTGTACACTGTACACAGCACATAAGCGTCTACGAAATAAAAGTGAAAAACTATCAACGAAAAAAAAATCCATAAGTTTTTTTTTTTTTTTAATAAAAGGTTTTAAAATTTCAGAACTAATAAATGGAGTCAGTTCTTTTCAAGAGTAAAATGAAGACCGAAGAGGCAAAAACCATGTTGTACAGTCCCGGACCCGCTGTTAAAAAAAATGAAGTTGAAAGGATATAGTGTACCAACATATGAAGTTAAGGGGTATTACTAGCAATTTCTTAGAAGAAAATCCATAAAAAGATTTAATAAAAAAAAGAGATTAAATAGCTGTTGAATTCCTGATTTGGGCATGGGAAGCTGTATATAAATCACAGAGCCGCCAGCACACTCTCTCTTCTCTCTTCTCTCTTCCACCCCAAATCCACTCTCAGAAACGTATATACATATAATACACATATACACACACACAGAGAGAGAAGAGAATCATTTTGAGCCATGGCCATGGAAACTCTCTCTTCTTCTCGCTTCACTTCCGGGGGGGTTCGTCTCCCTTCAATGCTCTCTGTGTCTGTCAGGCTCCAATCCCGAGCCCCGAGCTCCCTATCCATGGCGAGACGGACCTCGCGACTCAGTGTGCTCCGTTGTTCTTCGTCTCTGGCGTCGCCTTCCTTAGGTAATCATGCGTATACGCCTGTTCTCGTCGTGAAATTCTTTGCCTTTGGTGATTCGCCATTGTCGCTTCTCTTCCTCGGTCTGAGCTGCAATGTGGATGGTTTTCAAGTTTGCTCATAGTGTAATTAATGCATGTATGTGTATTCTGATTATGAATTCCGAAGGCAGTGTTTTCGGATTCGCTTCGTATTACATAATTCCGAAGCGGCCATTTTTCTTTGCTCTATAGTGATGGTTTGTGGTGTGATTTTTTACTCACTTGATCCATTTCTTGCAGCGGATCGATCGGAACGATTTGTGGAAGCTGCGAAGAACGGGAACTTGATTCCTCTGCATCAGACCATATTCTCTGATCACTTAACTCCGGTTCTTGCTTACCGGTGCCTGGTGAAGGAGGATGATAGAGAGGCTCCCAGCTTTTTGTTCGAGTCCGTTGAACCGGGTTCCCGAGCTTCCAGTATTGTAAGATTTCTGTTAATTTTTTTTTCCATATAGTTATAACTTATAAGTTTTCTTGTGTTAATGTCTTGAGCTTTGAACTTTTCAGGGAAGGTACAGCGTGGTCGGTGCTCAGCCTACCATTGAAATAGTTGCGAAGGAGAACATGGTGACGATTATGGACCATGAAGAGGGACGAAGAACGGAGGAGATTGTGGAGGACCCGATGGCTGTTCCTCGGAGAATCATGGAGGGATGGACACCTCAGCTTCTTGATGAACTTCCCGAAGCGTTTTGTGGTAAGATTGCAGATGGGAAATGTTAATTAATGTTTGGAAGAATATATATATATATGACATATTGAATTGATTGTGTTATCCTTTGTATAAACATGTACCGTTAATTACCGTTTGGTGGTTAAAATTATCGCAAGATAGTGTTGTTTCATAGAAGTCAAAAAAGTTGCATCGGTTACGATAAACAGAATCTAACATTTAAAGTTTTCTGTGTTGATCAGGTGGTTGGGTCGGTTTCTTCTCATATGATACGGTGCGTTACGTGGAGAAGAAAAAACTGCCGTTTTCATCTGCCCCAATGGATGACAGAAATCTTCCTGATGTTCATCTAGGTTTATATGATGACGTTATTGTTTTCGATCACGTGGAGAAGGTAGTTTGAATCCATTTTCCTTTTGAAGTTCTTATTCTCTCTTTGAATTATTCAGCCTGCAGGCTGCATTATTTCTTTTCGGGTATTTAATGGCTATTTTATCTTTCTTTTTCCCTTCATGCTTTGCTCAATGTTTGGCTGTATAATTAAGAATCTATCGTGTACTTAACCCGGAAAATAGTTAAAGCTTAAGACAGTAATGCAATTTATTGTGTTTAATGTAATCTCAGAAAGCATACATCATTCATTGGGTGCGATTAGATCGATTTTCTTCTGTTGACGAGGCCTTCAAAGATGGAATGAACCGATTGGAGGCGTTATTATCGAGAGTGCATAATGTCGTCACGTAAGTTTTGGGTTTTACATTTACTTTCTTCTCCTTTTTTCCCTTTTTTTTGTTGTGCTCTTGACATAATATTGGGTTCAGCCCGAGGCTAACTGCAGGGTCAATAAATTTGCACACTCATCTGTTCGGATCCAAATTGGAGAATTCAAGCATGACGCCTGAGGAGTACAAGCAGGCCGTTTTGAAGTCGAAAGAACACATCCTGGCTGGTGACATATTCCAAATTGTGTTGAGTCAGCGCTTTGAACGGAGAACATTTGCAGATCCATTCGAAGTATATAGAGCTCTACGGATTGTCAACCCAAGCCCATACATGACTTATTTGCAGGTTTGACTTCTTCTAAAGAAAATATATATAAATATTTTTTCTATTTTAGTTTCTCGATATATAAATTCAATTTGCATGAGCAGGCTAGAGGATGCATTCTGGTTGCTTCGAGTCCTGAGATTCTAACTCGCGTCAAGAAGGTAATTTTCGTCTGGATCACCTTTTTTTTGGTTATATTATCATTTTATTTTATTTACTTAAATTTTCTGTGGATTACATGTTTTGGGTTGCAGGGAGTAATTACGAATCGACCCCTTGCCGGTACAGTTAGAAGAGGCAAGACTGTTGAAGAGGACCTTATGTTGGAACAGCAACTTCTAGCCGATGAAAAGCAGCGTGCAGAGCACATCATGTTGGTGGATTTGGGGAGGAATGACGTGGGGAAGGTAATAATCTTATTTCACATATCCTGAATTTTATATTCATCTGACTTGAAACTATCTGGAATTTTTTTTTCTTATACAAAGTATTGAGTTTGTTAGTTCCATTCCTAAATTATGTAGGTTTCCAAGCCTGGATCAGTCAAAGTGGAGAAACTCATGAACATAGAGCGTTATTCTCATGTCATGCACATCAGCTCGACGGTAAGTTTCTTTTTTCTTTACTTAATTATTTTCAGTAACCCGAACGTAAGTCAGCCAACATGGTCATGTTCTAGATTTACTTCGCTGCATAAAGCGGAGCTGTGATTTCATACTAACTTCGCCGTTCTCTTTACGATTGCAAGTACCGATTCCTTAGAATCTTTGTTCCTTGCAGGTAACTGGTGAGTTACTTGATGACCTAACGACCTGGGATGCATTGCGATCAGCATTGCCTGTTGGCACAGTTAGCGGAGCGCCGAAGGTATTCATGAAAACGGAAAAATACGAGTTCAGAATATAATGCTACTTAACTTTTTTAATTGTAGCATTTAACCCCCTAAACTTATGAAATAATAGTAATTAATCTGTAAGTTCAGAACCGGGGTAGCTACAAAAGTTCATCTATTAGAATGTAAATCATCTATTAGAATGTAAAGTGATGACGATTTTTTCATTAAAATTTAACAGAATCGTTCAAAAGGTAAACTGTAACAATTTTTACAAGTTCAGGGAGTAAAATGATAAAATAAAATTCAGTTGAATCAGTGATATATATATATATATATATATATATATATATATATATATATATATATATATATTTCTACTCAATTTATTTCCACACACGAGTCAATTTTTTAAACTAAACTTGGCTTGCTGATATGCGTAGGTGAAGGCCATGGAGTTGATCGATGAGCTGGAAGTGACGAGGCGCGGGGCCTACAGCGGTGGGTTTGGGGGGATTTCGTTCAACGGGGACATGGACATTGCACTCGCTCTCAGGACCATCGTGTTCCCGACGAGCACGCGTTACGACACGATGTTCTCATACAAGGACGTGGCCAAGCGCCGGGAGTGGGTCGCGCACCTCCAAGCCGGAGCGGGCATCGTGGCCGACAGCGTCCCGGAAGATGAGCAGCGCGAATGCGAGAACAAAGCGGCCGCTCTCGCCCGTGCGATAGACCTTGCAGAGTCTTCATTCGTGGAAAAGAGTAGAGAATAAGTGCAGTGCAAAAACGTGTAATGAGGGTTTAGGGAGGTGCATAACGAATAAGGGTTCTGATTATGTAATGCTTTCAAATGAGAAATTGTTTTTCTAGTGGTATATTATCAATTATAATAATTTTACTCAGTAAAACTCTAGGTCGCTCAAGAGAATATGTGTGGAGGTTTATAGTAGTTAATCAACATACAGATATATTATAATTTTGCATGCGCACCTTCGCCTTGGCTTGCCTTGGCTTGCCTTGACGACTCCCTCAACCACAAAAATGAGATGAGTACCCTAAGAATTCATTAATCCCACATTCATTAACAGGGATAACTCTTTCTTGTTCCTGTCTTGGAAAACCGGGACACCAATTTTTTGTTTTGGCTTCAATTCCGGTTCTAATTTTTTTTCTTTAACAGGAACTGAGACTCAAACCGGGACAAGCATAAAATTCTCGATTTTTAAAGACAAAAAAAAAAAAAAAGAAGATTAAATCTAAAATACACTTGCAAATAGAGAGTATTTGCAAAAAAAGAAGAACGGCGACAAAAGGAGAAGAAGTGTAGGCATTGAGCAAATAGAGGAGAAAGTATTTATTAAATCACTAAAAATTACATATGCTAAAAATTTAAAAACGACATGTAGTTATGAAAGCGGAATCCAAAAAAAACCAGGAAATTTAAGGTTTCGTCCCTGTTCTGATTTATTACTATTTTTTTTTTTGGATTTTTACAAAAATCAATTTGGGACCGTTACTGGAATCTGGACAAAACCATAAAACAGGTACAAAAATTCAGCCATACTCGTTAATATGAAACATTTAATAGCGAGGAATACATATATCTTCATAGAAGATATAAAATTCTAATGAGCCAAGCCAACATAGAAACACTTATAAATTATTAAAGGGATACATGTGACAAAAAGTACTACAAAAAAAATTTTTGGTCACAACAGTCTAAATTTTATTTTGTCGAAAATACAAGTAAAAATAAAAACATTTTTGTTGTAAGAAGTTTGGAACGTACGGCATGACTATTTTGTTTGTTTGTTTTTTATAATTTTTCAACGATAAAAATAAAACTTGGAACTTATGACTTGAATAAAACAAAAATAGAATTTTTGCCTAAAATAAAATTTAAAATATATCACGATAAAAGAGATACTTAGTGATACTTTTACAGTCCCTGGTACTATTATTTTTTTTTTAAAAATTTTATTATTATTTTGTGGAAGTGGGAGAAGTAGCCATCATTATAAGTTGAGTATTTTCGGCTATTATCCAAACATGAAGTTAGAAAGTTACACTTCAATATTGCAAAAGTTAGCCAGACCCAAAAGTGTACGATTCAGCGAGAGCTAAACCCACCATTAAGACGATGACACATCAGCCTAAACATCGAAATGACTCATATATATAACACTCTTCGTCCTCTCTCTCTTTGTGTCTCTCTTCCATTGAAATCGACGCAGTCTCCAAGCCGTGCATAGAAGAAGGTATCAACACCATGCTCTTTCAAATTTCTCTGGTTTTCATTTCATGCCAACTCTCACATGTCCATTGTTGAGGATGATTCTATGAAATCGCCATTGATCTCTTTCCGAATTGGGAATTTAGACTGGATTTCTCTTTCTTTTCGTAGTGAAGTGAAGATTTGCAAAAGACTCACTCTTAACAAGTGATGGTAGAAATGGTGTGTCTTCACTGTTATTAGTCTCTACAACCAACAACGGATTTCCTAATTTTTTTAAAAACGTTCACAAATTATCTGAATTTTTATTTTATTTTTACACTTAGTTATGCTTAATTAGTCCTCCCACACTACTTAGCTTTCCCGGAATTTGTATCCTAGAACGAAAAGTGTAAGCACGATTCGAACACGAATATTAACGTGGATGGGGGCAAAGCGATCCCCGTACATCCACAAATAGACGGTTCTTATTTACAATGCTTTAGAGATTACAAAGCTCTCAATCACTCATCTGTTTCCCAGTAACTAAATAACAGTTTGATACGATGAATGTCCCGGAGAATCTATCTCTCATATCCGAGCTCACAAGCTATACACTCCAATTTTTCTCACTATGGAGCCCGTTTTATACCAGAAGATTTCGTCGTTGTTAAGCTCTCATTTTTTCGTCACTTCATTGGATCTTTTTTTCTTACCGCTCTTTGTTTGGGCAGCAATCGCGCTGATACACAGTTCAAACAGTTGAAAGTTGAGAGAAATCTCTTAGCAATTATGTCGACCACTAAGGTCTTCGTTGTGTAAGAATTTCTTGTAACCCCTCTCTCAATCCTCTAATATCGGCATAGAGTATTGACTGTATGTAGCTAAAGCTTCTCGTTCTTTGACAGGTACTACTCGCTGTATGGCCATGTAGGCACAATGGCGCGAGAAATTCAGCGAGGAGCAAATGACGTCGAAGGTGTTGAAGCCACGCTCTGGCAGATACCTGAAACTCTATCCGATTTGATACTGCAAAAAGTGAAGGCCCCTTTAAAACCTACGGATGTGCCAGAGATCAGGCCGGAGCAGCTCGTTGAGGCCGACGGGTTTCTCTTTGGGTTTCCTTCTCGTTTCGGAGTGATGGCTGCTCAATGCAAGGCCTTCTTCGACGCCACTGGCGAATTGTGGGCGACACAAGCGCTCGCTGGGAAACCTGCTGGAATCTTCTGGAGTACCGGGTTTCATGGAGGCGGCCAGGAGCTTACTGCGTGAGTAATCACCCTAAAACGTCATGAACAATACCCATTTTGCTTTTCGTGAAATCTCATCCATTAGATCGTCGTTCTTTTCATATGAGTTAGGTAAATCTGTTGGACTAATAATCCAATATTGAGATTAAACATGTCTGCTCTATGTATATGAACAGTTAAATAAGGTTCATGTGGTCCTCAAATCACACAATATTTAGACTACTATTTAAATTGTTGAATTCGGAAGATCATAAACAACTATGTTAATTACATCAATCGTGTTCTCGTTATGAATTTATGCACACTTTCTTTTACAGTTTACTGTTGTTGATAATTGTAAATGATGATTTCAGAGTTAATTCATTGCTTCCAACCCTGAATTTCTAGTGTTGTTAGGCCTAAGTTTTGCCAAATTCCTAATCTTTTCACTTTCCGTTTTGCAGGTTAACAGCGGTGACACAGTTGGCGCATCACGGCATGGTATTTGTTCCTCCCGGATACACCTTCGGGAGCGGCATGTTCGAGATGAACGAGGTCAAGGCTGGCTCTCCGTACGGCGCCGGGACATATGCAGGGGACGGAACTCGTCAACCCACGGAGCTCGAACTCAGACAGGCATTTCACCAAGGCAAATACCTCGCTGCTATCGCTAAGAAGCTCAAGCCTCAATCGCCCTCAGCATAAGGAATGTGGAGCCAGAGAGTGTTCGATATGTCAAATGACCCTTCATTGTTTACCTTACCAAAAAAAAAAACAGAGAAAAAAAATTCTTATTTTAATGAAATTTGACGGGTTCACCAAAAAAATTTATAAGCAATGCGTTTACCAATTTTATTATTAGCTATTGGTCAATCATCGGTACTCATCGGTTTGTGGCTAACTCAAAAACCTAAACCCTGACACAAACCGGTCTTAAATTGGAAAAATATCCTTAATTCTATAGGTAATTGTCTCTTAAGGAGAGATAAACGACAAAAAAAAAAAAAAAAAAACAGATATCCTAATTGTGGACCAAACGACAGCGTTTGACACTATCCGACACCAATCTCTCAACGACAAATACAGCTCAATTATCACTAAAAGCAGCAAAAAGAAAAAAAAAATCATGACAGAAGTACCAAAATTTTAACTGTAGAGTCTAAAGTAAACAATAATGGAAAAAGTACCCCAACTCAATATATATATGACGCAATATATCTTCCCGACTAATTTTCTGTCAAATTAAATGAGGAAAAATGCTAGATAATTGAGTAGCACATACATGTGTATCTTAATAACACAAAGTTAAAAATCGACCAACTTCCGTAAAAAAAAAAATATTGCCTCGTATTTATTGACTTTTAAGTACTTTTGCGTTGTTTTCTCATTTTACACTATGCCTACATTGGTTAAGTCTTGACACTTTTACCGGGATTATAAAAAATAAAAATAAAAAATAAAGGGCGCTTTGGATAAATAGCCAAATCTGAAAGTGTGTTTAGCAAAATAGCCAAACTTTGGTTAATTTTGTAAACTAGCCAATTAACCATTTAAATGGAATTCCAATTACCTTATTACCCTCATGTTTTAATAAAATTTAAAAATTCATTTATTTTCATTAATTAAAAATATTGTTATTAATTGAAATAGCTATAAATATGGTAACAACCAAAACCAAACTTTTTTTTTATATAATTCAAATTTTAAATTCAAAACATTTATATAATTTTTGGATTTATTTTTTTCATAAAATATCAACAAATTAAAGACGCAAATTAACGTAAATCAACAACGAATTAACATAAATCAACACTTTAATACACAAATATATACAAAATTAACACGAATAAACACTTTGATACACAAATAAACACAAAAATTAACACGAATAAACACTTTGATACACAAATAAACACAAAAATTAACACGAATAAACACTTTATTCTTATTAAAATTTAAATACAAAATAAACGTGGAATAACGAGGGCGACTTCGGGCGCAGCGACCACAACCATTGACGAAACCTTCGCTGCCGCGCCGGCGACATTGGAGAAGAGTCGCAGATGCCACAGCTCGCCGACGGCGACGAGCTGCACCAGACACGTCCACAGATGAATGCTGGAGCAGAGGCGGATGAACCAAATCTGCAACCGCGTTCTGGGGATCACCGGAGCCGGAATCTTCTCGCTTCGCACCGGGATGCCGTCAGATCTGACCTCCATCTCTCCGCCCCTAGCACCACGCCGCTCCGCGTCGCCGTTGCTTCATCGGCGCTTCTCGATTCCCCGATCAGCCGGAAGCCCTAGAGCCGAGCATACACGAAAAACCTCCGAACGACGAAAGAAATCTCACCCGAAGATACCTCGCCGGAGAGCGATCGAGTAGGCATCACCTGAAGCCTCGCATGAAGCTCGTTGGAGAAGACGCAGGTCACAGCGGAAAGAGAGAGAGAGAGAAAGAGAGAGAGAGAGGGGTGGGTCAATGGAAATTATTCAAATTGGTTATTAAATCCCCAAATTTGTGCATAATTAATTAAGCTTGATTTGTGCTGATTTTTTTAAATTAATTACGAAAATTATAATTAAAATAATTAATTAAAGGGTATTACAGGAATAAAAAATATTATTAAAATGCCACCTCATGTTAATTGGCTAGTTTACAAAATTAACCAAAGTTTGGCTATTTTGCTAAACCTATGTTTCAAATTGGCTATTTGGTGCAATTTCTCAAAAATAAAACCACTCCGCTTTGTTATAGGTATAGGCCATAGGCTTGTTCGCGTCGAAGCCAAGCAAAGATAGCGATTTCCGCTTCTCAATTCTCCATCTTTCTCCGGCGATGGAAGGCCTTTGGCGATCGGTGACGGGGCAGGACCCGAGCCCCGACGACTACTCCGGCGTGGAGTTCTGGCGCGACCCGGAGCGCGCGGGGTGGCTCACCAAGCAGGGCGAGTACATCAAGACCTGGCGCCGGAGGTGGTTCGTGCTCAAGCAGGGGAAGCTGCTCTGGTTCAAGGACGCCTCCGTGGGCCGCCACTCGGCGCCGCGCGGCGTGCTCTCGCTCGCCACGTGCCAGACCGTCAAGGGCGCCGAGGACGTGCTCCACAAGCCCTGCGCCTTCGAGCTCTCCTCCGCCGCCTCCAGCGAGCCCATGTACTTCGTCGCCGACTCCGAGAAGGAGAAGGAGGACTGGATCAACTCCATCGGCCGCTCCATCGTCCAGAGCTCGCGCGCGCTCGCCGACTCCGAGGTCGTCGATTACGATCACACCCCGCGCTGATCGGATCCGATCCGATCGACGCGGTCACGGATCGGAATTCGGGTTCGTTCTCTTTCTCCGCTAGCTGATCTAGTGTAAAAATTGGACCGAAAAAGAACAAAAGGATCAAGAAATTTGGGGGATTTTTTTTTCTAGGGATTGTTGTTTGTGCTATCTAGTTCTTCTCTTCTTCTGTAATTATCTGGTTGTGTAAGGTCTTCCTATATGTATATCAAGAAGCTTGAAGACTTGAGGTTCATGATCTGTTGGATTTGAGATCTTGCACTGTTCGATTTGGGCTGTTATCGTTCACTGCTTCAGTGGGTTTCACTCAGTTTTGCTCATGATTAGACCTTTACATAGTTTGTGAAGAAACGTATTCAATTACTTTTCTGAGCAACTTTTAGTTTAATATAAATTCAATGAGAAATGCTCAAGGACTACCTAAAAGTGAGTGATGGTTTGCTTTAATACGTGATCAATTCTCCATTAGACAGACATGCATTTCATTGGGATGTTTGTAACTTTGTTTTGTAGACTATTATTGATCATCAGGTCTGGAGCTAGATAGATGTGACATTGTTTCAATTTTTAGTATCTTCTTCGATAATAACAGGTGATCTTGACTGAAAGAAAGGTTATTATAAGACTAGTGGTTGAGGGCAGATGATTTGGTCAATATAATGGAATAATGTCACGTGCATCGAATGGATATTATTCATTTCTTTTTCTTCACTCCATCCAAATGCCTCTGTTTTCGGTGTTCTGTACATTCAAGCGGGTATAGCTGTAATGGTTGAGAGTTCGATCCTCGTGACACTAATAAGAAAATACTTGTCGGGAGTGAAAGTTATGGTCCTCGAGTTCGGGTCTGAAAACTGTGTCTCTGTCTATAATTGGTAATGGAGATTGAGAATCAGGACGAGCTTCGAAAATGACCGCCCTGATTCTCCGTTTTCTTTCTAGTTTCATTATTTTTAGGGTAACTGGTGTTTGTACCCTTGAACTTTTGAGTATTGGAGCGGATTTCCCCAGAACTTGCATTTAAAACCCTTATACAGAAAATCGCAGTTATAACGTATAAATATTGTTAATATATAAACTTTCGCCGGTTTCACGGGAATCTCTTATGCTCCGTCGGAACTCCTTCTCGCCGGGGCTCGGGATCACAACTACGGACCGGTTAAGGCTCGAGTCTCTATCTCGTTCACCATGTCATTTCGGGAACACTACTTTGGTGTAGTAAAAAATTACCTCGTCGGACTACTAGATCCTCATCGGCAATTGGATGACGGCACCTCTTTTCCATGAGCACATTTATTTTAGGTGGGTCAAGCATACTAATTAAATATTCGATAGAGCCAAGAGTTGTTAAAAAGATTACACCAATTGTGTCAATTATTGGTTCCATTAATAAATGATGTGAGTGAAGATGAGTCATTTTACATTAATATAGCGTTATCTAACTTGTAAGGAAACAGATACGAGTCCTTTACTCATTTAATATTGATCTATCTGGAAAGAACACAGGTCATTTCTCAACTCAGAAGAAGAAATAGAAAGCAATTCATCTAAATAGAAGAATGGCACCAGAGCTAGTTGTCGTCCCAGCCCCGGGGACCGGCCACCTCGTGTCGACCCTCGAGTTCGCGAAGCGCCTCCTCGCGCGCCACGCTCAACTCTCTATCACTGTCCTCTGCATGAACTTCGAGTTCGCCACCAACGCCAGCGCTTACACCAAATCGCTCGTGGGGTCGCAAGCTCGCATCAAGCTCGTCAACCTCCCTCCTGTCCAGTCCCCGCCTGCGCTCGCGAAATCGCTTGAGCACTTTGTCTACGCCTCCATTGAGAGTTTTGTTCCCCACGTCAGAGACGCGCTCAGAGGCATTGTCTCTCCGTCGTCCAACGTTGTGGGCGTGGTTCTTGATTTCTTCTGCATGCCTATGATGGAAGTGGCCGACGAGTTCGGTCTTCCGGCGTACATGTTCATGACTAGCAGCTTGGGATTTCTTGCCCTCATGCTCTACCTTTACCCGTCCCGCCACACGAGGATCGGCTCTGAGTTTGAAGAATCCGATCCCGATTCTGTTGTACCGGGGTTCACGATCCCGGTTCCCACAGCTGCTATGCCTTGGGCTGTGCTCAACAAGCACGGTGGTTATGACACTTTCATCAAACTCGCTCAGAGATTCCGGGACACAAAAGGAATCATAGTGAATTCATTTTCAGAAATGGAGAGTTACTCTCTTGAAATACTTTCTAGTGATGAGCAAACACCGCCGATTTACATGGTTGGCCCTGTGCTTGATTTCAGCGGTCAGCCCAACCCCAACTTGGAAAAAGCTCAGCACAAGGAAATCATAGGCTGGCTCGATCAGCAGCCTCCGGTTTCGGTGGTGTTTCTTTGTTTCGGAAGCCTTGGAAGCTTTGGAGTTCCCCAACTGAGAGAGATCGCACTCGGGCTTGAGAGGAGCGGGCAGAGGTTCTTGTGGAGTGTGCGCCCGCCGCAAGGGAAAAGTCTGGGCGAGATCCTGCCAGAAGGGTTCTTAGAAAGGACGGTGGAGAGGGGCATGGTCTGTGGCTGGGCGCCGCAGATGGACGTGTTGTCGCACGGCGTGGTGGGAGGATTTGTGTCGCACTGCGGGTGGAACTCCATTCTGGAGAGCTTGTGGCACGGCGTGCCCATTGCCACTTGGCCGATGTACGCGGAGCAGCAGCTGAACGCGTTCATGATGGTGCGTGAGTTCGGCATGGCAGTGGAGCTTAGACTGGATTACCGAAGTGAAGGGGAGGGCGTTGTGGCGGCGGACGAGGTTGATTATGCCGTCAGGCGCCTCATGGAGAACGGTGGTGAGCTGCGGAAGAAGGTGAAAGAGACGAGTGAAATGGCTCGGAAAGCTCTGGCGGAAGGCGGGTCTTCGTTCAGTGCCATTGGACACTTCATGAAAGACATCCTCGGAGGTTAATGCATATGGATTAATTCGTATTACCATGGGTTTTCTGCTGTTTAACGTTGTTGTCTTCCTACTTAAGATTCTGATCTTCAGAATTATGTTACGTCGTGCAATTAAACCACTATGTGCATTTCATGTTTAATTGCTTTCCTTCCCTCTCTCTTGATCTTATGACCACCACTATGGTTGGCATGTGATTTATTTGATATGATAAATATTTCCTAGAAAAATATATGGTGTTGTATCTTTTCCTCAATGGTCACATGAAAACGACGCTTTGATGTGTCATTTTACATCAAAACGACGCGGGCATGCCGCATGTCGTTGCGATTAATGGACAAACAACGTCGTTTTTGCGGTACAAAACCTTCATTTGACTCGCGATTCAATAATTGAACCTTATCGCTTCAGTCTCGCTTCACTCTATAATCTCTCTCAAATCAATTCTCAAATATCAACAGGTATGTATATATATACTCCCTCATTTTAATTCTTATCATTTAAAAACCCTTATGTTCTTCAAATATTTTATATAAATCCATACTTAATCCACTAAAAAAATTGCTTGGTGAGGATTTCAGATGAATATTTCATATAATTATTTTTAAGAATTAAGTAGGATTAAGCTAATCGTTGTGATTGTGTGCTGGTTATTTTTAAGATCTTCTAGCCAGAGCCGGCCCTTTGGCTGGGCGGGTTGGGCGACCGCCCAAGGCCCCCGAAATTTAAAGGCCCCCAATATTTATAGGCCTTATATATCATAGTGCTATGTTGAAGAGTCACGAGACAACTAATGAACATTTGGTCAACATGAGTGCTTGGTTTGATTTAGAATTGAGAGTATCCAAAAACAAAACAATTGATAATGATGCTCAAGAAAGACTCAATAAAGATAAAGAACATTGGAGAAATATTTTGGTAAGAATAATTGCCATTGTGAAAAATTTAGCAAAGAACAATTTGGCATTTCGTGGAAGTAATGAAAAATTTTACCAAGAGAACAACGGAATTTTTTTGAGTTTAATTGAAATGATTGCGGAATTTGATCCCCTAATGCAAGAGCATGTCCGGCGTATTCAAAATAGTGAAATTCACAATTATTATTTGGGACCTAGAATTCAAAATGAGTTGATACAATTGTTGGCAAGTGAAGTGAAAAATACAATTTTAAAAAAAAATCAAAGAAGCAAAGTATTTTTTCGGTGATACTTGATTGTACTCTTGATTTGAACCATGAAGAACAAATGTGTCTTATATTGAGGTGTGTAGATACTTCAACTATAAGAGTAGAAGAATATTTTTTAGGATTTCTAAAAGTAGATGATACTTCGGGGATGGGTCTTTTTAGTGAGCTAGTGAAAGAAATAGAAACTTTGAAACTTGACATCAGTGCCGGCCCAACGTGTTTGGGGGCCTTGGGCGAAAAGTTAAACCGAGGCCTTTTTTAATTTTTTAACACTAATATATTTGATAAAAAATACCATGTGAAATACAAATATTTACCTTTTTCCAATGAGCATGTTCATTTTCTTGATTTTTCTACTAAGCACATGTTCTTCTCTCCGATTCTCCATGAATCTTGTTCTTCTTATCCGACCATGAAACCTATTGAGAACACCAATTTAAACAAAAATGATCAAAAATGAAAAAACAAAACATATCACTATCTAAAGATTTATCTTTCTCGCTTTGATTGATGCAAATTTGTTAATCAAATCATTGTAATCAAGTTTATTTAACAAATTATGTTCAATAGACAACATAGCTAATCCATTTAATCGTTCTTGCAACATAGTTGTCCTTAAATAAGACTTGATCAATTTCAATTTTGAAAAACTTCTTTATGCCGAAGCAACCGTCACCGGAATGGTTAGTAATATTCAATAAGCAATAAACGCATTTGGAAACGAATCAATTTTTTTGATGTAATCAAGTATCTCAATTGAATTACCATTTTCATTTGGAAAAACATCTCTTAGAACTTTTAATTCACAAAACAAATCTAAACCATCAATATCTGAAACTCCATTGTATTTTAAAACATCTTCAAGATTCAAAGAACGTTCTTTTAAATCATTTTCATGTAAAGTCTTTAGTTTCTTCAAAAATAAAAATCCAAAATTATTGTCATATTCTTGAAACTGTTCAAATCTAATCTCAAGGGAAGAAATGAGTTTGTCAACCATGAAAATAAAATAATCAATTCTAAACAATTCTTCAACAGATTGAACAACACCATCATCGTCATTTTCATCAAATTGTTTTTTTTAAACTCTTTATTTTAGGATCATCAATTGAATCAGCAAGTTCAAGTAAGGCATCTCTTATTTTTGGAGCTTGAAATCTAATTGCCTTAACACTCTGAATACGACTTTTCCAACGAGTTTGAGACAATGCTTTCACAGTCAAAGAAGGTACATTTTTTTTTCAATATTGTCCATCTCTTAGGTGAAGAAGAAAATAAAGAATATATACGTTGCAAGACACCAAAAAATGACACGGCTTTAGCACAACAATTAGCAATATCGCAAAGCACTAAGTTAAGACTATGACAACCACAAGGTGTATATAACGCTCTAGGATTCATCTCTAACAATCTTTTTTGTACACCTTGGTGTTTTCCTTTCATATTAGCTCCATTGTCATATCCTTGTCCTCTAATATCATTGATGTCAAGTTTCAAAGTTTCTATTTCTTTCACTAGCTCACTAAAAAGACCCATCCCCGAAGTATCATCTACTTTTAGAAATCCTAAAAAATATTCTTCTACTCTTATAGTTGAAGTATCTACACACCTCAATATAAGACACATTTGTTCTTCATGGTTCAAATCAGGAGTACAATCAAGTATCACCGAAAAAATACTTTGCTTCTTTGATTTTTTTTTAAAATTGTATTTTTCACTTCACTTGCCAACAATTGTATCAACTCATTTTGAATTCTAGGTCCCAAATAATAATTGTGAATTTCACTATTTTGAATACGCCGGACATGCTCTTGCATTAGGGGATCAAATTCCGCAATCATTTC